>HG992244.1:20000-10020000 GCA_905220585.2 Nymphalis polychloros | reverse complement strand
GAAGATCATTTGCCTATAACCTGGATCTTTCAGCATGACAATGACCCTAAACACACGGCCAATAGCGTCAAATGTTTCCTTAGCGAACAGCGTATATCCGTTTTAGACTGGCCAGCAAATAGTCCGGATTTAAACCCGATAGAAAATCTCTGGTATATTGTTAAAAAGAAAGTCTCAAACAAACGTAACACCAGTCAAAACGAACTATATGAAGCATTTGTTGAAGCATGGAATTCAATCCCCCTAGAAAAATGTATGAAATTGATTGAAGCAATGCCACGTCGTTGCAGTGCTGTTATTAAAAATAAGGGATACGCCACTAAATATTAATTATAACTATTGGTAGGCTGTGGATAGTAGCTAATTCGTAAATAACAATACTAATTACTAATACTTAAAAAAATATTGTTTTTTATATTTTTTGTTGTTGTTTCTAATTAGTTGACAATTATTGTTCATACCTTAAAACTGATTTAAATGTTTGTCCGTAATGTAATATTGAAACTGCACTTGTGTAATGGGATTTATTTTGTTTTTCTAATAAATGATAAATCGTTGAACATATTGTTGTCCTATTTATTGTTTAATTTCAAAATAAAAACGATTGCGGTGAAGTATCTTACATAATGTCAAGGACCGTTGGTAGTGTTTCTAATCATACGACCACCACTGTATATAAATCTATTGGTTCTGTCTGTACATTTTTTTTTCACCTAATTTTGTGATAAATAACCGTTTTATCATGCAGTGATTCACATTATACAATTTTTTTCATTTTTGTCTGTCTGTCTGTCTGTCTTCTTATAACTCAAGAACGGTTTAACCAATCTTGATGAAAATTGGTACACACAAATAACATGTGATGGCGCAAATGTTAGGCTATATATAAGATCGGTAAACCCTACGGTATCTAATGAAAATTAATTTCAAATCGTTAATTACGTATTTCTTTACCAGTAGCCATGTGTTTGTTCGTATGTGTTTGTATACGTCTGTGTTATTATAGTAAATAATTTATTATATTTTTATTAATTATACGCGGGTGAAGCCTTGGGGCTCAGCTAGTCTACTATAAAATCTTGCAAACAACATAATCTCATCACCTATTTAATATTTAAACATAAATTCATAATTATATAAATAATTTTATACCAATGTCGACAATTTCAACTACCAATCATCAACAGAGTGGTGACGCTATGACATAATATATCTATATAAATCGAGATTAAGTGTTTCCCGAGGCCAAATTAAAGTAACGAAACAGTAGCCCTATTTCCTTATCAACTGTATTAACGGATACATAAATCAACAGTTAATACAATTATATGAGACACATGTTAGCAGCTAGGATAATAGCGAAATTGCGTGTCCCGTCGTATAATCATATAAACAATTGTTTCACACGATGCTTAGCAGAAAGCGTGTGATTAACTATTTTATGTTATTAACACCTTTTTCAACAAAAAGTTTTTAGTGACATTACAATAACTTTAAACGTTCACATTTTTTATTTACTGTATATTATATGCTTTGTTATCGTTTATTAGGAATGTACAATCACTTTTGAATTGTAAAATTACAATATTGTTACTGTTATATTATATGACAAGTTATAAATGTGAAGCTTGAGGCGTATATATCAGTAAATAGTATTATTAATCACGTATCGATAATATTTCCCGAATTTAGTATTATTGATGTAAACTTTGTTAAAAACCGTTGTTTAAAAGCCGAGATGGCCCAGTGGTAAGAACGCGTCCCTGCGAGCAATCGTGTCGGCGATGCTCCGCAGGGAATCGGCGTGGAGGGCCGTAGCCTCCTTCTGTGAGACCGTCATGGTCCAGAAGGAGACGGCGGAGCGGGAACGGGAAAGGGCCGATCCTGCTCGGCAGAGACGACGTCGGCGTCGTCCCGGCCCTCCCACAGCCCCAACGTCCGGGGCTTTAAATATAGGGCGTAACCCTGGGGCCGTGGATGCGTGAGGTGGGGGCCTCACGTGTCCAATTTCAAACGGCCCTGAGGAGGACGGCAGCCCGAATGGCCTCGCGCTGCCGTACGCACTAGCGAGGAGTGCGGGGGGGCGGGATTACTTTTGCCCCCTGAGGAGAGCTCCGCCGAGCCACGAGCGGAGCACAGCACGGGAGGGGCCGCGGATGCGTTATATCAACACGATCCCGCAGCCTCTCCGATCCGTGCCGAGGACGGCCATCGCAGTGGTTTTAGTGGGTAAGAATCCCACATAACCCGGTCTCTCCCCCAAGAGAGTTGGGTACCTTCTTGAAGGTCTCCACTGCGTGAAAAAAAAAAAAAAAAAAAAAAAAAAAAAGTGGTAAGAACGCGTGAATCTTAACCGATGATCGTGGGTTCAAACCCGGGCAAGCACCGCCGAATTTCATGTGCTTAATTTGTGATTATAATTCATCTCGTGTTTGACGGTGAAGGAAAACATCGTGAGGAAACCTGCATGTGTCAAATTTCACTGAAATTCTGTCACATGTGTATTCCACCAATCCGCATTGGAGCAGCGTGGTGGAATAAGCTCCAAAAACCTTCTTCTCAAAAGAGGCCTTAGCCCAGCAGTGGGACATTCACAGGCTGTTACTACTTTTTACTTTGTTTGATATTTGAACAATTTACCAACATAACTTACAATACTCCAAGGCATATAAAAATACATTTTTCATTTTATGCATATTTTTTACGTTTAACTTTATTGCGCAATACGAGATACATTTTAAATACAAATTGAGTACATTAAAAAGTGTGTTATACTTGACCAGATTTAAAACAGTTTTCATATCTGGTCAGCCTTTATTAAACTCCACGTTTTATATACTCTGGAATGTCTTCTTATGCTAATCAACTTTAATAAACGATATTCAATTTTCTATCATATGTATTTATTGGAATGTAGCCCGGTTTTTTAAAAAATACTGCTAACATTACACATAGAACAAATAAACAATTTCGTAAATTGAATATATTGATGCAACTACGTCCAACACGAAACGATACATACGTATATAAAAACATATAAACATTCAAACGTTAGTCGTTATGATGATGAATATTAGAACATTTTTCTAATATGCTAGTTAAATATAATGGGACTATATCTGTAATTAAGTTAATTAAATTTTGTGACTTTTTAAACTAATTTTATAAAGCATAAAGAAAAATTCTTCCACGTACATATTTAATGCCTTGTACGTTGATTACTATGTGGATTTAATGCAAACATCGTTATAATTTTTATAATTGCAAGAAACAATACAAGTTTCATTGGAGTCGGGGGTGTATAAACAGAAGCGTGCCATTAATTACCCCCCCGGTTCAATGTGTACCTTTAGTAGAAGATGTCTCTTAATAGATGCATCGCTTCGACATTGAAATATTCTCTCGTGGCAATCCGTCAAGCGCCCAGAATTGATTGCTGATTAAACAGCTAAATTACCGCTTTTATCTACGAGAGAAATGGTTCAAAGTGGATAGATGAGCCACCATTGTAGACGTAACTTAATTTACATTTTGTAAATAGTCTACGGTGATTTCCATAAATTTCACTTGATTTGCACGAGTCGTAAGGAGTAACTTGAGATCTTGATAAACTCATACGGGTTTTTACTTACGTTACCTCCTATAATATACAAAATGTTACCTACACATTAATATATGTTTGTTAAGATATATTCCCATTTATAAAATTTTTAGTAAACTATAAGATAATCATGACTGACATGACTCTTCAACCATAGCAATTTTAAACAGAACGATCAAATAACATAACTTTAAACAATCGCAGATAAATATAGTTCGAAGAAGTCGCCGACTTAATTCTTTAATCAGCTGTTTGATATAAGTTAAGATGGACTGTATTTAGTACAGGTAATGATACGGAAAAACGTCGTGAACGTCTCAACGGTAATGGATGGTTTACTTTTATTTTCAGAGCGTGGGCGTGAGATGGCACGCGCGGGCATGCTGCAAAGGGGAGGAAAAAATGGAGCTGAGTAAGTGGCCGATCCTCAACATAAATATCAAATAATCGCATGTCCTGCAATATATTATTGTTACCTTTCATTACTTTGAGTAAGTTAGATAAACAGCTCCATTCGCGCACGAAGAAGCTAGGTTAAAATAAATGAACAAAAAATGTGAATATGTTTACATAAAGGAAATAATATGGTAAATGCTTAAACTGGTCATAAAATATACATTCGTTGTTCAATGATTTTCTGAAAATTTAACTAATTAGTAAAATATTTATTTATAGTTAATGATAATCGATTATTCAATAGATTTAAAAGCAAGCATTCGAATTCGAATCAAGCATTTGAACAAAGAATATTAACAGATATTTAAACTTAAAAAATAATTAAAAACGTTAACAACATAGACATTTCCGAAGGTGAAATAGGCTTAAATTAGAGGCGAGATGAAGTGGAGACGAAACAGCTTTTATCATAAAGTACTTGAAAGAAGCGAAGGGCGCCAGAGTACTCGTCGAATAGGGGCAGGTGTAGGCCCGATAGAGCTATTACTTATTTTAATATTCTTAATGTTTCTTTGGAGCATCTGTGTTATTTTCCATTTTTTTTTTTTGTGCTATTCGTCTTCAATGTGTCTATACAAATTGGTTGATTGATTTTGGATTTCTACTATTCTATACTAGAGTCGAGATCGCCCAGTGGCTAAAATACGAAGGTTACGAATCCGGCAAAATACCATTTCATTTTCATGTGCTTAATACGTGTTTATAATACATCTCTTGGCTATAAAAGAAAATATTGTGATGAAACCTGTATATGCAGCACGTGTATCCACCATCCTGTATTTGACCAGGACGGTGGACTAAAATCCAAACCTTCTCCTCAAGAGGAGAGGGGGCCGTTGTCCGAGTGGATCAATAACATGCAGTTTTAATTTTTCAACGTAAATATACTTCTTTTAAGAAGACTATATCTCTGGAAATAGAGTTAAGTATTGTGTGCATTTTGAATTTAAAACAAATATTGGTTTCTAGAGTATTCAAATTGAACGTAACAAGTTCATCTATTAGTTTGTTTCTAGTTACGAGTAAATTGGTTTATTGGAAGAGAGAATGTGTCAGAGAAAGTTCTTTATTTCATCAACAGTTCTCTGAGTGATATCCGCGAGCGAACACAGAAAGCGATAAGGTATTCGTCTTGTCGTTTTACACCAAACTTCCCAGACACGTCCCGAGTGAATCCTCCCTGTTTCTAGGTTCGGTTACAATTCATTAGGGGCTTTAACTCGGTTACCATAACGGAACACCGTTTATATATTGTTAAACTTATCATACAAATTATTGCATCAATCAAGTCATTCATCAAAGTTATAACAATATAAAAGTTTTATACTGTTGCATATTTATTTGTTACGAAAACAACATTACTTCCGGAACGCCTCCGAACTCGCGAACTCGAGACGAACTCGACAATACGTTGTTCTATCTAATATTAAAGGCTATCTCGAAGTTAGACCTCACTTGGTTAAGTCACTTATTTCTGGTTCGATGCAACTTTATCAATGTCGGGAGTCCTCATACCGTTAGTGACCAGCGCCTCCCCCGACCTCTCGCTCCTACGATTTCTCACCTCTCGTATTACTCCCGACTAGACTAACTTTAAATTGTCAGCTGCAACTTTGCTTGCCACTTAAATGAGCTTTATTTGTTCGGGCCGACTTTAACTTTTATTCCTATAATACTTCTTGTCTTTGATATCGAGGTATTTTTCGAAACGGGATAAAAAAATTGCTAAAGCGTAATTCGCTTCTCTGAAACGAGCTAGATAGTTTGAATTGTCATGGGACGCTGTCGTATTTTAATAACAAATGAGGAGGCGAGAATAAGTCTGTTGTTCTGGCAATACCGACGTCTTGTGAGGGGGATCGACTACACTACATACATATATGGAAGTAGTCCGTAGGGAGGATGATATTTGATTTTATCTACGCGAGTGAACAGTCACGTATGCTATTGCTTGCCTTATGCAATATTTGGTACTGATTCACATCAATTTAGAATAAAATATTATACAGGTAAAAGAAAGCTCTCTGTTACGTTTTAACAACTGAGCCGCTCAAATGGTTCGAATTAAATTTTGCCGGCCACCTTAAAAAATCACCCTTAAAGATATGCAATTGAAAGTTCTAATTTCTACTCAAGTAAAAAAGTATATGATGAAAGTTGCAACGATTATTCGGTTACTATTCGACGTGTTCGGTCGAACACCGAATACTTAATAAACAAAAGTAACAAATAACAAAAACACGATAAATAACTAACTTAACTTCTAGAAATGCTGAACATACATTTCTAGTTTTAGAAAGAATATTTTTTCTCTTTATGTATCTAAAAGATCAATGGTAAGCCACGTATGTAAATTTTTGTGTTTAAATTTCTAATAACAAATTATCTTAAATTTATTACTAGTCAAACAAGGATTTGAATTCAAATTTAATATAAACAGTTGAATTTGATGTATGTATAAAAAATAAAACACCAATATTTTTTCAAACATTCTCATCGATTTTTTAGTAGCTTTATGAATGTCAAACTACACACAAATTTTGGATTGGGCTTAAGAAAAATAAATGTAAATAGTTTCATAGGAAGGAGTTTTCTTGGGAGGAGGTCTTTAGTTAACTGAATCATAGCTTAGTTATGGCTTAGTGAGGTAATGTCATCCGTTACTAATTCCTCGGCAATTCTGCAGAATGTCATGGAGCTTATGCCTTATGGTATCATGAATCTGAATCTTCGGACTTACTTTGAATAATTAAATACCTTGATTTCAAGACATTAATCCCAATATTTGTTATTTTAATCAGACAACGTTCATTATATGCGGAACTTTAAGACGTATTTTATTAACATTATTAATTAATAGATTATGCATTACCGCATAGTTTTGAATATTCCGGATATAATATTGAGTTGAATCTTAAAGAACAAAAAAATACTTATTAAGGTTTTAGAAGTTGGTCAGCGTTCCGTTAAAGTTTCCCGGACATTGCCCATTAACCCATTACCGTACCATCAAAGCTATGGCACCTTAATATTACCGTACCATAAAAGCCATGGGACGTTAAAAACAAAAACCTTTAAAAGAGATGCTCGACAATACTGATCCATGAATATTCCTATTTGCGTATATTAGGCGAGTATATTTTTTGTACGATCAATGCGAATAACTAAACAAGATAAAAACAATATCTATCTTTTTACCCACTGCTTGTCAACTGTTCCTTGTTTTTGTATTTTAGTTTTATCAATACCTAAAAATAGTTTTGAAAATAAAAGAAGAAAAACGTAGATCATTTTTGTTTTCATTAAATTTTCAATAATGATTTCATTTCAACCATTGGTGAACACAAAGTCGTTCTTATCATATATACCTATATATGTAATTTATATGAAGTACCTGATTTTAAGTTAAGTTTGTTCATTCATGTTTTTAGCGCTCATACATATAAGTAGAGTTATATAAGGTACATATATGGAAATGATGTTGCATAAAAACAAAGTAACGTAGAATGCCATTTCACTCATAAGGTACATATATAAGGTCCTCCAGACCGATTTCGGCCACGGCGGCCAATCTCAAGAGAGATTAGCCAACTGCGCAGGAGATATTATAGTGCACAAGTGTGTGCGTAAACACAGGTGCACTCTCTTTTCCTTAGCTCTCATAATCCGATGGGACGGCAATCCGACACGACCGGAAAGAGTTCAGGCGCAGGACCAACGGCTTAACGTGCTTTCCGAGGCACGGGAGTGTACACACTTCCAACTTCCAGACTCCGGGCTGCTACTGAGTATTTTCTGACAGAAAAACCCAATAACTATTTATTGGCCCGACCTGGGAATTGAACCCAGGACCACCGGGTCTGCGGCCTTATATTTAGCCACTAGACCAACGAGGCAGTCATAAGGTACATACATATACATATGTGTAATAAAACTTTATTTTAATTTGTTATTCAGTTAATCGATAATAATATAAACTTAACTTTTAAATTTAAAAATAATATAAAATGTATATGGTTTCCTCTAATTTTCATAAAAAATTAGAAGCGAAAGAAAATGTTGTGCTTTAGAATAATTTTATCTCAAGCCAGTCGGATGCACGCAGCGGCATGCCGGCATAATTATGTATGTATTCAGTATTTACACCCATTAACATCAGCCGCTAGCTTGGTTACATCTAAATGCGAGCTAAATGTGTAGACTTTTCCTAATTTTACCATCTGCTGTAAATACATTTAGAGTAATATAAGATTACGAAAACTTACAAAAATAATACAATAAACTATATTGTTTTATAAAACTGATAGGAATTTGGCAAGGAATTATTCCTTTTACCACACTCTATCTGTTTTTTAGTGAAATACGTTAGGCGGACAACATATATTCTATTAATATATTCCATTTAACACTTGTCAGTTATACATTTTTTTTTGTTCTATAGGTAGTACTAGCATATGGGCCACCTGTTGGTAAGTGGTCACCAACGCCGATAGACATTGGCATTTTAAGAGATGTTAACCATCGCTTACATCGCCAATGCGCCACCAACCTTGGGAACTAAGATGTTATGTCCCTTGTGCAATTACACTGGCTCACTCACCCTTAAAACCGGAACACAACAATATCAAGTACCGCTGTTTTGCGGTAGAATATCTGATGAGTGGGTGGTACCTACCCAGACGAGCTTGCACAAAACTCTACCACCAAGTAAACGTTACCATTACAACTCTGATTGGCCTCATCGGTCGCAGAATCTGACTTCCCCGGCCTTAATAATAATTTGTGAGGATACCTGAAGATAAATATTAACCCCTAAGAAACTTATAGAAACTATTTTTAAATAAATTAATAAAACACCGAGTGAAATATTGCCCGATTAAATGAAAAATATCCCCACAAGAGTCCGCATTCGTGAGGCTGAGACGGATATTTATCATATATTGTGTTCCATATATATTTCCTAATATACATATATTATAAACCATTTATTAACATTACATTCATTCTTTTTGATTTAACGAACAATCATAATCAAACATAGTAGTATATATAAGTACGTTTCCGGTGGACAGTCGTTACATTTTGTTAAATTAAGAATGTATTGAATAAAGTCTCATAAACATGTTAACTAAGTAAATATTTACAAAAACTACAATTCCTTTCAGAGCTCCACAAAAATGTACGATGTTCGTAATTTCACGATAAACGTAAATAATGCTCGCAACGGGCTCGTTTGAACAATTTGCTTAGGACTCAATATTGTGTTGGTCTATTTTAACGGAATTAATCTCGGATGAGGCTAACTTGTATTAGGAAGGGAATTACTGGGGAAAAAAAATCGTTTTTCTTCCCCGTCCTTCTCAGGTCAGGATATTTATTTTCCGAACCGGTGGTAGTTTTTAATTTAACAATCAATAAGTAAGTGTCGAAACATGATATTAAAAAACCGCGGAGTTTCTATGGCCGGTTCTTCTCAACGCTGGGTGTTTCTTTTCCGAACCGATGGTAGTTTCTAGTTTGACATTGACGTATCAATAAGCAAGTGTAATGCTTTAATGTTGAATAAAGTATTTTGATTTTAATGCTTCTATGTTGAATAAATAATCTGATTTGATTTGGAACTAAGATGTTAATTCCCTTGTGCATAATTACACTGGCTCTCTCACCCTTCCGAAGACCCTAAATGCCGAGATAGCCCAGTGGTAAGAACGCGTGAATCTTAACCGATGATCGTGGGTTCAAACCCGGGCAAGCACCACTGAATTTCATGTGCTTAATTTCTGATTATAATTAATCTCGTGCTTGACGGGGAAGGAAAACATCGTGAGGAAACCTGCATGTCAAACCTTCTCCTCAAAAAGAGGAGAAGAGGCCTTAGCCCAGCAGTGGGACACTCATAGGCTGTTGCTTTACTTACTTTACTCACCCTTCAAACCGGAACACAACAGTACTGCGGTAGATCTGATGGACCTGGATTGTGTACCACCCACTAACCAGACCCAGAGCCAAATCCCCGACTAAAAAATATAATATGTAAAAGGTATTTGCATTATAAGTCCTTCGTTGAATTTAACTCTACTTAAATATAATATCATTTATTCATGGTCGGTACCCAATAGAATTCGTCTCCAAGGAATCGATGGTCTCAGAGGGATAAAGTGAATAATTTCAATTTCAAGCGAAACCTTGTAATTTTAATATTCATATTTTATCTTCTTACGTGATTCCAAAGATATTTTTTTCAAATATCTACATATAAATTGATCGTTATGTCTTCAGTTCGGGAATCACGCTTTGGGCCTCCTTCAATTTCATCGATAGCATGTAGGTAGATATTATGGAGTAATTTCCGATGTCTGATGGCAAATTCTAACAGTAATAAATTGATCTGTTTTTGTACGATTTCTTAAACAAGGATGTTACTAAGTCATAAATAATAATAATAAATAAATATCCTGGGACATTATTCACACAAGGCCATCTGATCCCAAACTAAGCAGAGCTTGTACTATGGAAACCAGACAACTGATATACTTACATATACTACTTTTCTTTTGTAAATACATACTTATATCGATAAATACACCCAGACTCAGTACAAGCAGACATGTTCATGCACACAAATGTCCTGGGTGGGAATCGAACCCACGACCTGCGGCGCGAGAGGCAAGTATCTACCAACCACGCCAACCGGCTCGTCGGCATTTATTAATAAAACTTTAATTTCCATTTTAATAAGTCATCTTTAAAACTTTTATGTTTGTATATTAAAATATATATAAAAAGGAATGTTGGAATAACAGGCTGAGAATCAACGACTTCGATTTTTAGACCAATTACCATAAAAGTTGCCACATAATTATACTCTTATTTCTTGTTTAATCGAGAACATTTTTTACCATCCACGTGTTGTAATACGCCACTAAATGGCGCTGTAGTACATCAACTTTTAACCGATTTCTATAATGTTACATATGTACATATGCACAGTCAAGGCAACGTCTGTTAAATTTTGCTGGACGGTATTATCATATAATATGTGAGAAAAAACATCCTATTTTATTAAGGATAAATAAAAATTGTAAATAGCTGTATAAAATCAAAAAGTAGGTACGTAAATTTGTTTACTGGCAAAAGAAAAGGGCATCAAGATCTAATCCGTGCCGGCGAAGGTTTGGTCAATTTGTATAGGATCTCAGTTGTAACCCTCTTCACGGAATGAATCTTATTCATTCCTTTAATACAAATTCGACTTCTTAATTTACAATAGACTAGTTTAAATACTCAAGCAAAAAGCAGCAACGTATCAACAAAATATAGGTTAAGAAATCGCTAACTCCTATATATTGCTCGCTAGTATATTTATCTATATAAGTAATATCTATCTAAATATTAATAAATATATAATAAATTATTATACATTTTGTTAATTATTCTTGAGTATACCAAGTTTTGTTTCTACTCCAATCGAAGAAGGAATAAAATTTAACAAAGTTTACATTAAATATTTTATTACATATACGATTTGCTAATAGCTGTGCTATACAATCACTTATTGAATATTGATTAATATATCTTTATTCATAATACAACACTATTTCACCGAATTACTGATATCCGAACTTTACCGACATTCAAGAGGTAATTTTTTCGAAAATCCTATCTAATAATACAAATGCGAATATGAGTATGTTTGTTTGTTCGTAACGCTTTCACGCCTAAACCACTAAACCGATTTAAAAAAATATTTCTCCAATGGAAAGCTACATTATCGACGAGTACCCACGGGAACGGGAACTACGCGGGTGAAACCAGGCGATAAAGCTCATCCATAATAAAAATCATAGATTATAGAAAATCCCGACCAATGATATTGCTTCAAATCAATGACAAAGTTATATACTTCTCTTGTAGTTGGAATAGACTGCACGTATAATCGCTAATACCTAGATATGAAAGTAACACTATAAATTTTCAATATTAATGAAGCCACGTAAGCAAAGACATTTTATATATAAAATAACCAAATCTCGTATTTTGGTAAAAAGAGGCAACCCTCTATACCGTCCCTATTCATTTTTAGGGTGTGTTATGATTTAGTATCTGCTTCCTCAATCAGAAAATGTGTTGTAGCAATATATAAATAAAGATAGCGTTAACACAATTTTCTTTTACTTTATTAAATTTTTTTTTTTTTTTTTTTTGTGATCTTTAATGGTACTATAACAATGATCTGAAGAAAATAATGGGCTTGAAAAGATTTATTTCTGTACATTTTGCTCAACCAACTCATCTGAGACGTGCAAGAAAGAAATATGAGTAGGCGTACATAATTAAAACGTTTGGTTTAAGAAACAAGGAAAAAGCTTGTGAACACAAATCATTTAAATATAATACAGTACGTTCTATATATGTACATATAATGTTATACATTGCAACTCAGTACACGTGACAGAAGTAAAATCTTTTTGCGTCAGAAACTTTCATTCAAACGTTACATATACGTTTAACTTTATCAAAAGTTGAACACATACATATATTATCCAAGTAGACATACGTACATTATCGCAAGGGTATGAAATAAAATATCAAATTAATTTTAAATAGTGCTTCTATTTTAGCAACGTCATTAAAAACGATGTGTTTGAACACTACTTCTATCTATATGGATATTAGCGGTTTAAAATAAGCTGAGTCTGGGTTCTTCACCCCGTTACTTGTCAATTTTCATAATGGAACGGCGCGAGTTTGACGCTGGCCAGCTACCATTATATTGCCAGCAGACCTTTAATACCGCTGACACAAAGGTTAAATAGCTCTGGGACACACCAAACGATTCGTATATATGCGATTGAAAAGTGAATTACTTTTGTGATTCTACTATCGAAATTCTATGATATTTGTATATGTATATTTTTCGTAACATTACAATATTATTAATATAATTTAGACACAATAGAATTTATTGCGAAGCCTTAATATATACTTTCGTATCATTTTTTTAGGTCTGTATGTAAATAGAATTAAATCGTAATAAATTGATAGAAATATATACATAATTCGTGGTTCAAATTGGGAACTTAATTACATTGTTATATTGTATACGTTCAGTACCTACATACATTCAAAACTATCTTTTACGGACAAAACACAGTAATCACGTTAGTCTCAAGAACGCATTTGGGGTTAATATACGCAATATAAGATGGTGATCAATTTAAATTAAAAAAAAAACACAATCGTTTTTCAATTCTCTATGTACAGCAAGATGAATTAACTACTTACTTTTTTTGCTATTTTTTATGAAAAATTTCTGAGTACTCGTGAGAAATGTACTCGTGGTACATCATGTATATATCAAAATTTTTCTTATTCAAGTAGGCTAATAGAAGTACTATTAAATCGCCATATCCATACTAAAGTAAAAGTTGCCATCATTTCTGAAAGTAGATTATATCGTGAAGAACCGGCAAATTTGTTAATTAAATTATATTTAACTAACAAATATAATATTCGATGAATACCCATCGAATACTATATCCATTTTTATCATCTATATACTCTTTTATCGAGTAATAATTTTATCAATGTATTATAATATAATATTTAAATTGATTAATAGGTCAATAATAAAGCGGCCATGTAGAATAAAGTTCGTATTATTGTATGTTGCTTTTGACAGCTTGTGGGCTTTATAAGCTGTAACTTTATTTTTACTGTATACGAAAATATTTTCATAAAACCTTACCATTTTCTTTCGTTCTTGGAATTGAGGTTATGTAAAAAAAAGGTTCCAATATAAAAATGTATCCATGGGTATATTTTTGAATAAAAAACAACTTCAAAGATATACCTTTACTTGAATTTAAAACATCAGGCTACAAAATAAGGATCGATTGTGAAAAAAATTATAACAAGAAAGGTCAACTGACGACGCTGTTTGCGACGAACGAAAGTGAAGCCAACCACCCACACCCTCACGCGCCAGACTTAGCCGCAGACATCGCGGAGAGTTATCTTGCTTAATGCCTATCTACCTAACGTAAAACATTTAATATCAAAACTTTATCATATAATAACAATCAGCGGAACAGATCGACTTATATAAAATCAATGAAATACTTTTATTTCATTATCTATCTTATAAAAATGCTGGCGGTAAGTTCCCAAACCAGTATGAGTAAATATCACCAACGCACCAAATATAATAAATACATAATTACGTTGCGTTTTTGTTTTTCGGTTTCTAGAATAATACTACTTTAAGTCACTTCTTAATCCCATTTTTGGCAGCGTTATGATGGTGTAAAATTAGTTTATAGTTATTAAAGTGTAAATATCTATTGCTGAAAGTTCCATAGATAGGATGGATTATCATACGATATGTGATTTAGTAATATTATTAATATATTATATTGTAATACAAGTTACACACGTGACCGTTACAAATAGACACTGTAATAAAACTTCATTTCGAACCTTTTATTTATGGATTTAACAGAATGCTATTTATATTTAAACAAATTTAATAATTAAGGTCATTTACAATATTCTGATTAATTTATGTAAAACGAAAAAAAGACTTATAACAGTGACGATATTGTTTCGTTTTTAACACATGTAACATTTTAACCAAGTTACGCATGTAAAAGTGCCCATAGACTTGTGGAATAATTTAAGCTCCCTCCCTAACGAGCTGACACTCGAGTTAAGCCTTCCCTCTCGTTTATTGCAGCACTCTCAGACTAGATATTGTTAGATTGTAAGCGTATTGTACATGTCACGACAGACAGGATTTAAGGAATAACTTCAAAAAACTTATTCTGTTCAATCTTATTTACATCAACCGTGTGGAATTCTTGTTTTCTTTTAATTCATTTAGCTGCTTAACCTGCTGCATGTGTAGACCAAACTCGCAACTGAATTTTAAACCTAATACAAGCGATAGAGCTGCAAATTTGCACCCCCTTTATTTGCACCCCTTCTCAAATCTTTGGATAACTTATAAAAATTTACGCTTTTTGTATACCTAATTCGGAATAAACTCTAAAAAGTAAGTGTAAAAGATCAAATATAATTATTATGACACTCTTCCAATTTCCACCTTTCTATAATGAATTTCCATTATTATATAGATTATTATCAAGTTAAAATTATACTTATTAAAAAAAAACAATTCAAATTAGTATACCATTTAAATTGAAGTATATTTTTTCAAATATTTTGTTGTGCTAAATATGGTAATAACCGGAATCTTTTTCGTTTACCTCTTGCCAAAGCATTATGATTGAGAGCCGGCCTCGCAACAAAGCCTACGTGAATGTTACAGTGTCGTCGACCTTACAACGACTGAACTCAACATGAAATGTACCCTAACATTTCTTTGAAAACTTTCATATTAGTCAACTGCTATGTGTCATAAAAAGCCGTGTAACGCTAAATAAAACGGTGTATTTTTCATTTTTTAAATTAGAAATGTGCCATTTTTTTTTAATTACACAAAGAGTGTTAGTTTTTCAATTTAGCTTAGTGTTACACGATCATGGTGCCATTTACGCGAAATGGTAAAAAGAAAAAAAGGCGTTCTACATTCAAATATAAACTATGTATTTTTACGAATATAAATTTACGTATGCACATCTTTTTTTTAATTTCTATGACCATTTGCTTGGAATTATATATACAATTTTACTTTAATGTAACCTTATTCATCAGGAACATTTTCTGCGACTTTCAACATACTACAAATATGTTATTGATTAATTTGAATAAGAAATCTATCGACATGTATTTAACGTCAGTTGATTCTTATATAAAATATAAACTTACTAAGACCTTACTAATAAACGTTGTAGAACGTATAGAAAGACAGGGATTTTTCTCTTTTTTTCACTAGATATTTGACATTTGAAAGAAGAATACAAAACACTGTGTAAATATATGAAATATAATCGATATAAATCGTTTATTATATATAAGGACGTACATGTCACGACACAGAATTTAAAGAATAACTTTAAAAAACTTGTTCTGTTCAATCTTATTTATATCAACCACATGGAATTCTTATTTTTTTAAAGATTTATTTCATTGTTTTGTATCGTAATAATATAACTTATTTATTTTATACTATTCATTTAAAACGTTAGCGGTTTTTGATAAAAATTTCTCAGTAGGTAAACAGCCCGGACTGAAATCCGGAAGCCCGGAAGTTTGCGGTGTTACACTCCAGTACTTCGGAAAGCCCTTAAAACCGTTGGTCTTGGACCTGGTAGTGTCAAATTACTGTCACCTGATTATAATAGTGAGGAAATAAAATGCGCGTTGGCACACACTATAACTACCTCGACACTATGACTGCCTAGTTGGTCTAGTGGCTAGATATAAGGCCGCAGACTCGGTGATCCTGGGTTCAATTCCCAGGTCGGGCCAATAAATAGTTATTGGGTTTTTCTGTCAGAAAATTCTCAGTAGCAGCCCAGAGTCTGGAAATTGGAAGTGTGTACACTCCCGTGCCTCAGAAAGCACGTTAAGCCGTTGGTCCTGCGCCTGAACTCTTTCCGGTCGTGTCAGATTGCCGTACCATCGGATTATGAGAGCTAAGGAAAAGAGAGTGCACCTGTGTTTGCGCACACACTTGTGCACTATAATATCTCCTGCGCAATTGGCTAATCTCTCTTGAGATTGGCCGCCGTGGCCGAAATCGGTCTGGAGGACCTTATAACTACACTATAATAAAATTTTATACGCAGTTGGCTAGTCATTGAGATTGGTCGCTGTGACCAAAATTCAATTAAATTCAATCCGTAAAAAATCTACCTACAGAATTACTTAACGATATTTCTCGTTGTATATTCTGAAACCACGTTAAACAACAATTAAAAGTGCTTGTAAGAGCTAACATGAAAAAAATATATTTTGATCTGTAGTCGACTCTTACCCGATATGTAATCAACATGTTTTTATAAAGTTAATAAGTATAAAGAATAAAAAAATCACGTGTTTTAAAACTTCAAATAGAAAGTAGGCAGTTGACATACCAAGCTGGTTGCTGAAACCAAGAAAACCCTTGTTCAGCCAGTTATAAAGTTAATGGACCGCAATGGCTGCTAACGGAACTTCCATGTAAGAATAATTATAGTAAATCTAAAATGTAGTTAAACGACTGCATTAAAAGAAGTCTTTCCATAAATACATTCAACTAATATACAAATTATATCCGTAAAAATCCTCCCACGCTTACGAACGTAAAGATTGTGTATGGCCTTATTTAGTCCTGTTGTGTAAACGTGTAGGAAAACACGACGACAAAATGCATATTTTATCATAATTATTTAAGTTATATAATTATGCCAAAAAAAAACAATTTATTATATTTAAATTATCAATAATTATAATAATAAATAATCGTACAAATAATGACCGCGTGGAAAGCTAGCAGCATTATACCGCTGAATAAAAAAAGCATGCATTGTGTAGAATTTATCTTATTTATAGTTTTCAGTAACAATTTCATTTCTGGTGGTGTTGTATTATTATATTTATTATGTTATTTTTGGACAAATTTTACACAAATATATGTTTAAAATGGATTGATTATTATCTAAAAGTGTGAGGTATTTAAATACATTATTACATCATAAATAGAGTTGCATGGATATTTACATACTAGAATTAAGTCAAGACACATAATGCTCAATCTTTCATAATAACATTTTTAATCTAATTGTAGTTGAATACAAAAGTACCCACTAAAGCAGTTTACGTTGGAGCACGCTGCACGTCATCGTTGAGTTTTACAGGTCGTAACTTGTTTCCATTAGCACCTGGTCGTCAAAGCGAGTGTGATTAATCTAATTTGTCCGTTTTAAACAGGAATAGCTCTTGTCGTATGCAGGGTATTCTTTGAGCTGCTCATGACATCGCCTCCTCACCCTCACTCAGCGTAATGGTTTACATCACTTTTAGTATTTCTAACATAAAAGCTTCACCCCTTCTCTGACTCTTTCAACTTGTCAATTTATACCAGGAACGCACTCAAAGCAAATTTTTAAATGAATATTGTATTTTATTGACGACTTTTTAGGTTTTATTATTATTATTATTATTGTTAAATTAAATTTAAACAAAATAATAAGTATGTACTTATATAGTCAAAACAATGGTTGACTTTTGTTATTTTTAGTTAGCAGCATTACAAACTAAATTATAGAATAAATCTTGTGTGTAGTCATTATTTCAATTCAAACTTCAATACGACTACAAGCTTATAATATTCTGTTTGCTGTAGGCCTTCTTTACTGACCCGGAATATTGCGTATCAGTTAATTTATAAATTAAATTTACAAATCAATAAAATAATAAAAATTAAGAAATGTCAGCTAGAACTTAGGCAATAAATACGAGAAGAGTAATTTTACAACGGTATGTTATTTCATTCGTTAAAGTTACAATTATCTGAGTATGTTACTATTATATAGAAACAAGAGAGAAGTGAGTGTTTAGATTAAACTTTCTTTAAACAACTGTTTTGATACTTAAATGTATTAATAAGTCAACAGTTACTATTCTATTTGTGTTGTGAATTAGATCTAATAACATAACCGTCGGTCTTTATACAGTTCGGTTACAACAAATTAAAAAAAAAATAACGTTCAGACAACTTTTGAAACAATTTTCGTTACAATTGTACTTAGAGTAAAAACATTAAAAATAATAGACAAGCAAAAAAAAAACAAGCATATAAATAAATTTACCAAATTGATAAATAAATACTTTTTAATTTCTTCTGAAAATATTTGACTTACCGCATAGTATCGCATCGTATAGCTTAACAGAAGATAAGATACTATTGTATGTATTCTGTAACGTAAAAGTTTTTAAATACTTTGATACTTATAACTAATATATCTGTAATATTGATTTGGCGTCCCCCATTGAGTTTAATTAAAACTAATTGCGAGGGCTCAACGTTTAGATAGCTGTACGAATCTTCGGTCTAACTAGTAACTAGGGGAGAAATTGGCGTTCGCGACGTCTTCCCCCTTACATCCCCTCACACAGATAATTAACTGCAGATATACCCCATATCGTAGGGTACGATCAAATTTTGTACAACGCTTTTTAAAGAGCGGTGAGCGCTACCGGGAATTGTAGGACCGCAACTGTGATGGGGTTAAAAACATTTGTTAGGGTGAGTATTTAAATGAACGATGATTTTTGATTTTTACATGAACTTTAAAAATAAACTTGAGTATATGCGAGAAGCTAGAACCAGTATCGAGCATTCCATCATCATCAAAACGTACCACTAAATCTGCCAAGCTCCTCAATATCATTCTCGCGATTATTTCAAATATTTTCATTCAATATTTTTTTATGAATGCTTGAGTGAATATGTAACCTTTTGTCATATTCACAAATCATGTCACCCTTTCAAATCTTAAATCATCGTGAGAGAATAAACTTGACTTTCACCCTATAATATGATTTGATCTGTATTCGACACTTTTGTTCTGATTCCATAGAAAATGAGGTTCAATGAAGTTTGGACACTGCGCCATTCAGTTAGGGGATTTAACGGAACCCGAGTACATACGACGCCAGACGTATAAATCACGATAGTAATGCCGCAGCATCCGGCGCGTCTCCGCGCTCTGTCGAGGAACGCTTGCCTAATATTTACCACTCACCCTAGCTAGGTACGCGACGCCCTCGGCCATGGCAATTGCAGAACAGGGCGACGATATAATTTATTAATTCACGCTTATTGTTTTTTAAAGTTCCCCGCGTCTTTAAATAAATGAAATCGCTCGCGGAAAACTCGTCTGGTCCATTGTTGCCAAACAATAAAACCAACTGCAGTTACTGAGACCACATACTGATTACTCCTTTATTGACCATTCTACTGTATATGGATTTTAACTTCTTTATTATATATTTTTATTGAGGCGTATATTCTTTTTAAAACTTTTAAACAGAATATAATCTTATTATAAACCGATTTGAATGCATTATTCAATGTGAAAGATTGACGTTTTTCATCCATTGGGACATCATTCAGGATGAAAAACGTCAACCTCAATGTAAAGTTCAAGTTTGAATGAATTGCTGTATTTTCCAAAAAGCAAATTTGATTCAATGAAAGTCATTGGTGTTAACGACTACTGAATATATTTAAAAATAATTATATCCAGTGATGAGACATTTACTGTAATTTAGGACATTTACTGTACTTTTATCCAATTTCATATTAGTTAAATCTTTACCAACATATTACTTGGTATCATACCTTAAAGTTGCAGAACAGAAAAATATATACATCCTACTCTGCCACGTTCGTTTAAAAAAATAACACAATAAACAAGCAAAAACAACGTTAAAATAATTCAATGACTTAAAATGATATTTGGCGCTTGGTTTGCACGTGACAGCTACGCCAGCGGAAGATTTGATGCTACCCCTCTTGACAGTACAACCCTACGTAATATCTTGTTATGACAACATACCTTCAACTCGTATTATTAGATTCAGAACAGTAAAAGAAATACACTGAAATAACTTTAACATGTAGCTGTTAAAATTTACTAAATCTTTTCGATAAAAAAAGCTGTCTGCTGTTTTTTATATAAGAGATTCCATACCTGAAGGAATTAGAAGTAACGTCATATTTGAAAATCCTGAAAAAAATATTGATTTTAAAGGCGGTGCTTTGTAGGTAGATAATACAATCTACACATAATTGTTAATGTGTCTTGCCCATAGGAATTATATACTTCTCGGTATATATAATAATATAAACGCTAAAGTTTTTATTTCAGCGTTTGTTATTTAATCACGTTCAACCGGTTGACGAGATTAAAAAAAATTTGACAAATAATTCTACTATGGTTTAGACATTGGGTACTTTTTAAGAAATTAAAATTAAATGAATAGTCAAATTGTATTTACACTGAGCGACAAGTGTAGGTAATATTTCAATATATATGTATTTCATATTTGGTACATAGCATTAAATTTGGGATTTAGTGATGTTGTTTTTTAAATTCATACAAAGAATCGTAAATATATAATATACTTTATAAATAACAAAAAAAACACATATATAAAAAAATATTTGTGTTAAAGCTAAAAGTATGTACATTATTAACCACCCCTTATTAAGAGCCATATTTTCTACCATTAAAAAATGTTTACCCCGTAATTAAGGGTTTTATTAATGCATGAATTCCACAGAAAGACGGTTTATAGAATTACTTTTATATTGCCTTTAAAAAATAATGGCTATTTTAATATTTTACTTTAATTTTTTTGCTTAGCGCAAATTTTCTGTTGATTTTTATTCACCTATTAATACACAACAAAATTAAAATTTTATTATATTTCTGATTTGTGGGTAAAAATATTGCATTGCAATCCATTATAAATTAGATTAATGAATTAATCTACAAGTCTAGATGGAGTTTCTTTTTTTTTTTTTTATATCGCTGGAAAAACGCCTTGACGCGTTTCCCCCACATAAAGTGGGGGGTATATGGGGCTCACCGGCACTGAAGGCGCCGTAATACCCACTAAAAAAACCAGCGGTATCCTCTCCGTCTGGTCAGAGGGCGCCACGGGATCGATTCACCTATTAATATACAACAAAATTAAAATTTTATTATATTACTGATTTGTGGGTAAAAATATTGCATTGCAATCCATTATAAATTAGATCAATGAATTAATCTACAAGTCTAGATGGATACAAATATTTATAAAAATTAAATTGACCACATACTGATTTGAAAATAACACACAACCAATGTGTGGATTCAAAATAACTACCTTTTTAAATTTGTAAGATCAAAACCAAAACAACTATTATATTTATCTGTATGTTAGTTTGTTCAGGATAATCTTCAGAGTGGGTAACAATTACAAATTACAATTGGATTATTGAAAAGAGTATTGCAGTTTCAAGGTGAGTACCGTTTAGACTTTGTTTCATCAAAATTGATTGAATCTATCAAAAGCTATAACAACTTGAAGTTAAATATTTGTTCCATGTATAATACACAAATAGCAAAACAAATCCCGAAAACTTGATGGTTATCTATAATACATTCCTGATAATATAACATTTTCGAAATTATTCCAATGCAGAGGAAAGTCAGTGCATAAATGCAAGTTAAACAGTTAATATATACGAATGCGATGATGCAAAACTTGTGAACAAAAAGCATAGTTTTTCATTGGCGCGTCGTCTGGCGACGGCTTGAGATCGATAGTGAGGCGTCAGGACTCCAAAACACCAATGTAAGTGGAGTAATTTAATTAACCATCGTATTGCATTCTTCAGCATATTTACAGTTTAAAATAAACACGTTTTTGGGAATCGTCCATAAACAACAAACAAGTTTCTACAAAAACAAGTAAAACTACTAGTTATATTAAAAAAAATCTTTTAATGATTGACGGTACCTATACAGATCTACTTCCTTTTTAAGTGGCCTCGAAGCTTATTCTTGCCAACCCTAAAATTTCTGTTGCATTTCAATTATATTTTTTTTATCATTCATGTCTTTAAGTTGTGTCAAATGGATTGTCAATGATTAGATAACAAATCTCATGCAGCATAGAGTGAAAATGTTTAAATTAGATTTGAAACAGTTCAAAAGATTGTTTCTTGTAACAAGAACATTGTCATACAAACCTGTTGTAAGCCAAACTTGTAATATAGAAAATAAAATAAATTGAAACAAAATATATATTCGCCTACACAAATAAATATCTTTATGATAAAGAATAGAGAGATACTGAGTTACGTCATTAATAAAATAAAAATATTTTTTATAAAATGTTATAAGTGATAGTTAAGCCGTGATTTTCCAGGTGAAAAAATCGTGAATCCTTACACTTTGACACGAGCAAGGACTTTTCATACTTATTTATAGATTGAAATGTTCAGATATCTCTCATGCCCCAGTATCGTAAAATAGGCTCTAAGCCTTCTTCTTAAGAAAAGGGCAGATCTTTTGTCAGCATTGGGAAATGTATGAGCTATTACTTTTACTACACGCTAAGCAAGAAAAGTTCAAATCTGGTATAGATTTGAACTTTTCTTTTCTATTAACATTTTTATATAAACTAAATAATTCATAACCCCATTAATACCGATTAATCTGGAATTGATACTTATAGGAACTAATGTTTCGGCAATATTCCGCAATCAACGAAATTATATCATTACCCAACTGAATTACCCATTAATTGGTACACCAAAGAGCAATAAGGGATGCAAATGCTAATCACATTGGCATGCGAGCCACACTAGCACGAAAACGTTAATATTACTGAGAAATTGGTCGACAATTTGAATTTAAAATATCACCGTGATACAACACAAAATTTGCATTATTCGTGCACCCTTCACGGTCCCGCATACAAAATTTCAATGACATTGCTAATGATTTAGGGCGAAAATTAAACTCTCCCTCAACGGTGCTGACCGTAAATATTGTCGCGTCGAAAACAAAATGAGACACATATTACAAAGCATAAACTAATTACACTACGTCGTTGATGCAAAACGAGATTTAAATAGCGATATATATCATTTAATTGTATACATTTGTGTACAGAAATACCTGTTAAAATTAATGGAAAGTCGCGAAAAGCTTTCTGCAGATCGCTTGGCCGCTATAATTTCTTGATGAGTGTTCCGTCGTGCCTTGCGAGCGACGAAGCGAAAATTTAGATCTCAGCTAATTGCTTACCTAATTAACACCTCCAATCTTTCGTCTAACTTTGGTTTACAACTATTTATACTTTATACCAAACTTGTCTTTGAATGATATAAATGCAAAATAAAAATGACATTTGAGTCTTATTCTTTTTAAATTCACGAATAACCATCATAGATATGTTCTTTATAGTATTTATGTTTTGTATTTTAAACTTAAGTTTACGCTAAGAAATTATATACATTTTTTGCGACACATTTTGTTTTTAAACTGTATAAAATAAATTATAATTGTCGTATTGTCGAGTCAACAAAAATCAATAATATTTTTATATTTATTTATTGGAATTGTGTAAATATTAGAAGTCAATAATATTTAAGAGCCCATAAACCTCGTAGAATTGGGCAAGTAATCCGGTAGTTGATTTATTTGAAAGGGAAACGTCGCGTCGCTTCCAAGAGTTAGAAAGTTCAATATTGAATCTCAAAATTGCTTTAAGCTGCTGCAGGCGAGCTGATAATAGTAAGTGCTTATTTGGAATGTCAACCTTACAGCACATTCTTAAAGGCCGAAATAGCTTGCGGCAGTTTTTTTAAGCTAGGTGTTATTACAGTCGCCACGCTTATTGGCATGTCCTCGACGCTTCTTTCTTTCGCCTTTAGAAAAGAAACAAATTTTTGAATGAAAGATACATAGGTAGTTTAAGATTTATTAGTTATACAAAATATTTTTAAAAGTTTTAAATAATAATACAATCCGAACCGGTGGTAGCATAACCTCAAATATACGCATTTTCTGCATATACGATTATGTAGAAAATGAAGATTTTAATGTTTGTAAGGGAATTTCAAAAAATATTTTTTTTTATATAATAACTAAATATTGGTAGCAGCTGTTAAAAAATATTTATATATTAAACAAACGCTTGAAATCCAATTTAGCCACAGCTCGTAAATCTTAACCCTACTTACTTCAACCAGACTAAACCAACAACGAAACTTGGAATTCCAACTACTTAATTGACAAAGTTTTGTTCAATTTAAAAAGTAGTTGAATTCGAGTAGAACTTGAAAATTTTTACCAATTTAGATTGCTTAATAAATAATATCTGATAGTCTTAAAAAAAAAACAAAAAAGTCAGAACTAAGGTATTTTGTTTATATAATTTCATACTTATCTGTTACTTATATACATATATCTGACAGTAACTGTAAAACAATTTTAATTAAATTAAATTCATCCATAGTATATTACTTTAATAGTTATATATAACCATATATTTTGTAAATATCAATGATGCTTTAATATAATTAAATAATACGTGAGCTATATGGAAATAACCAGTAAATAAAATGCCGGCAACGCACCTGCAAGCCCTCGGGTGTTGCAGGTGTTCATGGGCGGTGGTAGTTACTTTCTAGCAGGTAAGCTTCCTGTTCTCTTACTCCCTCTTAAATAAATAAAAAATGAGAATGAAAGCACTTACACAGTTTGGAAGAAAATCACAAGTATATATTATGTACGAACATTCCTTTTTAAATTATAACAATATTTTCAACTCCTTTAAAAAGAATACTTTTTAAAGGAGTTTTTTAACAATTCCAATAAACAAAGACCATTAAAATTTTAAATATTAACGCAAAGTCCACTGTTTCGAATATTTGATTTATTATTAAACGTAACTAATACGTCTCAGGATATTGAAGCAACTGGTGATGATTTTAGGCGATGATCTTGGGATAATGTAGGCTTAATGTTGGCTACTCTGGTGCTAATTGATCTTTTGCATAGCCCGTCTGTGTTGAGAAGACGCTATTCAGGTTGTCAGTATGCGTATAAGCTCGGCATCACTCGGAGGTCGACGCCCGGGGGTGCGCCAGGGGGCGTTTTGCACTTCCGCCTCACTGCACTCATTTCCGCATAAACAGTGCCTACCTTACTGTACCAAGAAATAAGCCTAGGATTATTATGAAAATATACAATGTAATTAACATGCGTGACTCCAACGTTTTTAACCAAAATCGCAGTGTAAAAATATTCGTATATTTTTAATACTAAGCTTTTTGCAAAATAAATAATTTAAAAAAAGTGAGTAATAATAGACATGTCATCGGTGACAAAATCTATGTAGGTTTAGATAACGACTAATATGCACTTGAACCGCATTAGTTAAAGCAGGAAACGCAATTTGAAGTCCCCTTTAAAAGTTTCCAAAGCGAAGGAGTATGGGTGAAATAAAACAAAGGCAGCACGCGCCCGCCGCGGCACTCATACTGAGTGCTCTGCTTTGTGGCAGCCCTGGCGATACAATGCATCGCGCGATACATCTACACGCAGCCCTATCCTACAAACTCCTGTACTAAAGCTTATTACTCCCGTGACATACACACAAATGAAATAATTTACTCACATTTAATGAAACCCGATTTACACATTTCAATGTCTCTATAATAATATTTAATCAATAGTTCAACATTTTCTGGTTCAATTATATTAGCCTCTGTCATTTGACATTATACTGACTAATTTCAGAAGTTTTATGTAAGATATTTGTTAATTGTTTTAGATTATATACTTAGCTGTTTATTACTCACGTAATTAAAATTATTTAGTTTTTATGAGTTATACGTAAAATTTTATACAGTGAACGAAGGAAGAGAACATTTTTCATCAATATATGAACCTGAATGTAATAAAAGACAATAAAACAATATGCGATCATACACTTTTTCAGTTACTACATTGTATTAGTATTTATTTGAGCGTAAACCAATTCCAATAAGTATATCCGAGAGCATTACATATCGTTGTGGCTAGTAAAAGCTTGAGTACGGTAGACATCATTAGAGGCGAGCACTAATGAAGCTCTCGATCGCTGAAGATGTAAGAAGCGAGCCATGGCTCCGTTATCAGCGTCTCCCTACTCGTGCGTAACACACAATGCACGTCGTAAACTCGAGTTTTTTTCATTATGCGAACATATAAAATTCAAGAGAGGTCGCAGCAGTGTTGTGACATTATATAAAACACGAACAACGTTTTTAAAGGCGCGTAAATCCATTTGAACCGAGTTTACCCCCATTCACCCTTATCGACTAGGCAACTATAAAACTACATTGAGGCTTAGAAAACATCTAAGTCCAATATTGGGTAGGTACATATTTTTTTTACTGCAGCATTTGATTGAGGAAGTGTGGCGTAGAACTCAGTGCAGCGCTGAGGGCTTATCGAGAGCTGGCGTGAAAGCGGCTCTTCTTTCAAAGGGGTGCTTTGTGCATGCCACTACAACCACTTTAAAGCAGAGAACATACATCCTCTAATATGAATACTTATAATGAATGCTATACCAGACACCAGCGGGGCGCTATTTGAAATTGTCACAAAATTTTATATTCTTGCTTCGCCATTTAAGAAAAACACAGGCTAACCAATTAGTTTTCAGTTATATAATTTAACTGACTTGATGACTTTTAACTGACGACGAAATTGAAAGATATTTTGTTATATTTACTTTAAGATTATTAAAATATTCATATTCTTTATATACTCGTAAAAATATTAATTTGAAAATTTATTGAAAAAAAAATGGTGGGCTATTATTTTTTCTTTTTATAAAAAACTTTTTATATTGATTGACTTCCGTAATGAGATCGGAACTAATTATGAGTGATAAAAGCAATCGACCTACATAGTTATCCTCTAATTCAGTTCTAATGGTACAGTAAGAGGAAACGTTCCCGAGGCAGGCAGACTTCCAGAGGAAATGAGTCCAATTTAACATTATCTCGGGGAATTGACTGCCAAGACCGTCTTAGCTACCTTTTAAGTAAATTCTACCGTTTTATTATTATCCACACTGCGAAATAATTATTTTTAAATCGTAGATTTTTTTTTAATGTATTTAAATAACCTGAAAAAAAGATAAACATATATCTATCTTTATATTACTAATTCACCATGAATCTTTCATCTTTACCAGTTGATATAGAATAACCACAGATTCTAAAATTTAGCGATCGTTCTCATAACACCGTACTCGTAAAATATAAAAATAAGTAGGTACTTATTTATTTTTTAATAGATAGATTAAAATATGGGTTTTGATGCTTCGTAACACATCTTTAAAACAAATCCACCTTTGAGCACCATTCGTTGTTTGATTAATTTTTTTCCATTATTCTTTTGCTGCCTATTATTAATATGTTATATAATAAAATGTTAAATAAATAAATCACATTGAATAGTACACTCTATTTAAAGAAATAAATCTATTTTTATGTAACCGCAAAAATGTTGTCAAATCCGATTAGGGGTAACTCAATACGTTTCATCCTAATAATACCGTAATTTTAATCTTTACAGCGGGTGTGACGACGTACAGCGTTCTTTGGAACTTTTGGACCAGGTACTAAGTGAGTACGACGAAGGAGAGCCCCGGTCATTGGAGGCGCGTGCGCCGCCGACGCCGGCCACTCCGGCCACCCCCGCCACGCCCGCCACTGACGACGATTCGCCACTCGCCGGACACACTTCCGAGGACGATGGATATATGAGCATGAACGGGAGACGGTGAGGATGAATTTATATCCCAACATATTGCGTTTGAATTTACAATAGTATTACTACTACTATGTACTATTTTTTTTTGGTTTGGCTTTAAAGTCAAATTTACCAGCCAGTTGCACGCGGTCTGTGGAAGTCATATCTGAAGATAACCATAGCACTCGTACCTGCTAAACAAAAATGTATTTGAAATTATTAAGCAACAACATCAAATAAAAATTACCCCGTTTTGAAACAAATTAATTTAAATTTTTATTATAAAAATAAAAATGTTATAAAAGATGAAAATATGTAACGTTTATAGTTTGAGTGTTTATTTTATGTAGAAATATAGCGATACCTACTGGTAAATTGTTCTAGTATTTGGCTCGATTCATTTCTGAAAACCATTTCTCATAAAGTTACAAGGAAAACGTTATAAATATAATTTCAGAGCGAAATTCGCGCTGGGTTTCCGACCTACGGAAGAGCGCGAGGAGTGTTCTCCGCCGGACCCTCCCTCGCCTCGCTCACCTCCACCGCCAGAAGAAGCAGAGAGGATCATTTCAACTCTACTTCCAAAGTAATAATGATTTACTTTAATACTTGGTAGAGCTTTGTGCGAGCCCGTATGAACCGCCAACTTCTGCTCTTCACTTACTCTACTGCTATACAGCAATAATTTGTATTACTTATACAGTGTCATTACAGGTCCAAGGCATAATATATTTGTTCCCATGATTGGTGTCGCATTAAGGATACAAGGAATATTTAATATTTCTTAGTGCCGATATCTATGACAACTTTCCTTTTGATGGCCCATATGCTGGATTATCTTCTTTTGAAATAATACACAAATCAAATAATATTATAACAAGTATCAATTATATTTACAGAGTATCTCCTGCGAATTCTGCAAAACGAACAACTTCAGTTGAGCGGTGTGAAGCCGAAGAGAAATTAGACTCGATAATAAGCGTAAACGGAATAACAACCGCAACTCAAACTACATTTGTAAGTTATTCAATAGTTTCGTAGTTTCCAATACAATTGCATTCCAACCAAAATCTATTTGTTGTCTCGAGTCAAATGGGAATAATAATAATCTGTATGTACTAAAATAATTTCAGCCGAAAACTAGACATCAACGTCCATACGGGTGGGATAAAGATATTGAAACAAACGGGTTCCAGCTTCAGCAGCCGCCAGTTCCTCCCTATAAATTCTCATCGCTGCAACACGGTTCCCGACCTCCTCAATCAGAAGTAATTCCGACATGGCTTCCTCCAAGGCACTCGGCTCCGCCAATAAACCTAAAAAAATCACCAAGTTTCGAGAATCCACCTGTGTTTCCTTTCATGGGCTTCTCGAGCGATTTTAATGACAAGCCATATAATGAACATCCAGTCACTATTTACCCTGGACCAAATATACAATACAATCGACAATCTCACTCTCCAACGTACAAAATATCGCCCTCAAGTATCGCTAAAGGTGTCGATAAAAAGAACAATGGTAAACGCGATAGCAGGTCGGAAGAAGAAATGCTATCACCCAAGAGCAAAATACCTCCGCGGACTCTCGCCAGTTCTATGGAGAGGCATAGAGAAGTGTGTAGAGGATCATCGGAGGACATAATGGAGAGTTGCAAGATGCGAGGTTCGAATAGGAGTAACGACGAAGAACATTTTTCAGACGATTCGTTGGAAGAATCGTTTCCACCGCCACCGCCCGCAGTTAGCACGCCCTCGAAACGCAATTCCATAGCCTGGGAAGTGTCTCTCGATGGTGATGATCCATTACTCACGCCAGGAAGTACAAAGGTAAAATAGACTACACTTATTTATAAAGCGTAGATATAACGTAAAAAAATTACTTAAAAAAATATATTAATTCTGTCTGACGACAATGTTGGTGGTAAAAACGTGGACTACTGAGGTCATCACCTCGTGTCTTAGGTAGCCGATAGGTAAGGGCTATCGAGCGCTATTGCCCGCACCTGAGTTGCCAGGTAATTTTCGTCACTCAATTTAAAAAAAAAAAACAGGGGTAAATTTTTTGCTTAGTATTTTAAAAATTATTACATAAATAGAACTGACACACGATACCTAATAACCACTTCACGGGTCGGACACGAATTAGTTACAAAATTAAATATTTTTTTAATGAATGTAAAATTTTTGGATTATAGGTTATAGGGAGAAGAAGAAGAAAATCTGGAGACCAATCACATTCAAGTACGAGTTCTATACCTCAAAGAGTAGAAGATGATTGGGGCGAAGAGTATTGGCCGCCACCACCGCCAATATCTCAGTGTGAGCCCCTTGCGTCACCTATTTCTGATGCAGAAACAGAACATCGTCGTGCTCAGGATCTTGCATCAGGCACTTATGTTATCCGAAAAGGAAAGAATAGGAAGCAGTTACCGAGCTTTAATAAGAATGCAATTAATAAAGCACATCCTAACGCCAATAACCTTTCACAAAGTCATAGTTTGAACAGAAGTTTTGAAAAATCTATAGATGGTTCGAGTATTTCAATTAGTGGATCAGGATCTGTTGGTTCCTATAATTCTAGACCGAGTTCGGATTTAAGTTTACCTCAATCAAGGTACAGTGCTGACTTGAACTCGAGGTTGAGTCGTGAACTTAACACGCCAAACTCTAGATATAGTATTGATCTTTGTACTCCGAATTCTAGATTAAGTAAAGAAATTACTTCTCCTAAGTCAAGACTAAGTTTAGATCTCAATAATGCCCAAGATAGATACATCAACCCTGAGTATTATGGTCATAGCCCTAAAAGTAGACAGCTAAATAGTGATAAAACCGTTGTTTGTTCCAAGAGTAATATTATTCAAAGTAAATTATCTCCACAGAATAGGTTTACTGATTTCAAAAAATATTCTTCTACATTTGATAACATCCAATCACTAATTAAAGAAGGTAAAGTGGAAGAAACACCTCAAACGGAATGCAATGAAACTGTTAGCGAACTTTCAACTGTACCTCCAAATATGGTGCGAGTAATATCTTTACCAAGTCTAGGAGCTGAAGGAGATAGCAATAGTGCAAGCCGCCAGGCTCTTATAACCACAGTTGAGGAAGAGGAAGATCAGGAAAGTGGGGAACCAGGATCTAGCGGTGAAACATCACCACTTCGCAAAATTGAAAATAATATTAGTGCTATATTGAACCAAGGTCGGGACCAAAAACATTTTTCTCCATATTTACCCAAAGACTGGAATATCCATAAGGACGAATACTGTGATGATATATCTAAAGATATATTAGAAAACAGTTTCCGCTATAGCTCTAGAGAGAAACAGAAGAGACACGACATCCAAAAATCATCTAGCCACAATGAAATTCAGACTCAGAGGTCAATTGAGCGACGCGATCGATCTTCAGGAAGGAGATCAAATAGTATGCACAAGTCAACCAGTGCAAAAGACGTGCCAGTGGGTCTTATAAGGCAACCTTCTTCCTCTGACTCTGCGGTATCTAGTGGCGGAGATTTCCCTCTTAATGTACAAATAGTTGAACATTCCTACAGACATAACCAGTTGCCTCCATCCCCGAGCATGGGTCACGAAATGGGGCCTTTACCACAAACACCAGAATCTCCAAAGTTTCCACCCTTACCACCGTCGCCGGTGCAAGAGGTAGAGGACGAATACACAGAAATAATGCAACCTACAGAAAGACGTCACGGTCGAAAAGCCGACACTCTACCGACCCCAACAATGGAATCCAGAAGAAGGTATAGAAAAGTGTGCTTTATTACGAGTTAATAATAATTACTATTGCATTGACGTTGCTATACATCTATGCTTACCTTTAAATTTAGTTTATTTTTTACTTCTACATTTGTTTATACGTTTCAATAATAATGTTCATTTAATCAATATTTACAGGCCATCTGAACCTCCAGCAGTGCCCCCACACCGCGACACTACGAACAGTCTCAAAACGAGGTCAATGGAGACAAGTTATAATAAAAATAGAAGAAATAGTAATTTCAAAAGTGGATCTACAGACAGGCGAACACTACCTACTGGTAAGAAAACTTCCTTTTTTTATCACTAAATAACTAAGTATGTTCAAATAGAATAGGTTAAAGAAATGGTCGTGTAATTTATATAGTTTGCTTTTAATTACAAATAACAAGCTGCCCATTACGACTTCATACGAGTAAAATAAAAATTTAATCCCGTTCGCGTTCGTTCAATTCGTTCAGCCGCAACTGGTACTGTTCTAATACGTTAAAAGCAAGCGCCTCCTATTAAATTTTTTTCACAAGTTTATCAATTATTACTAATTGGAATTGCAGTGTTTATTATTAAATATTTATCACCATAAAAAATATCAGTTATTTATTTACATATAATAATAATACTTTGTGATAATTAACTACATTACAACTTAAAAATAATTACAAATATAAAATTGAATGAAACCGCTTATTTAGTATGATTTATCATTTTATGAGGGAGATACAATAACATATTATACATTTGTTGAATAATGCAATTGTGCAATAAAGGGAGGTACTTTATTGCACACCATATTACATAAATTACAAATGAAACAATAAATAAATACAAAAATAGGTACCTAAATAAAAAAATTAAAAAAAACGTACTTATTGCGACCACTTGTTATTACTAATCTTTGAGTATCTTTAAATACGTCATATGTGTCTTCCAGACACGGGAGCTAGTGGCGCCAGACGGAGGACACTTCAGCGTCAGAGCCGCGAGGCCAGCGTGCGTGGTCAGCTGCAGACGTCGGCGAGCTTGCCCGAGACGCCGGTGTTCGCCCGCGGCTGTGACGTGCCGCGCACGCCGCCGCGGAACTCCACGGGTACGCCGCGGAGTAACGTTGTCAACTCTATGCAGACTATAGGTTTGAGTCCTATATTCGCTTATATAATATTTACTTATCTGTAGTTGTGCCTATATATTTCATTTTATTTTCTACAACAACAAACTTAATAATTTGAAAAGCCTCTCACAAAAATACTTCCATAAAGTATATAAATAAATATCTACAACCTATGAAGACCCCATGATCATTCATTTCTATTAGCTCAAATACGATAACTCTGTTGTAAGTAGCTGAGGAGTTGGGTTGCTGACCGACTGATTACAGATGATGCTATAGCATCAGATCAGGGTTAGATACCATGTTATTGTAATATCATTAAAGTCACGGAATAAATTTTGAATCGATCAGACCAGTAGAAGTTGCTCATATCCCTTAAACAACTGAACAGATTTTCTTTATGAACACTGACTATCAGTAAGCGTCGAAAAAAGTTTATGACAAATACATTTAGCTAGCTTATTTAAAACAAACCAATTTTCTTCCTTTTTTGAATTTTTTTTTAATCAATAATTATATAATATTATCAATAATTAGATAATACATATCATTGTACATAAAATTTATGAAGTTATGAAATAAAACTTTTTGTGATATAACATATATTCAGTTAAAAGTGATATGAAATTATGATAGTAGATACTAAAAGAGTTTATAATACCTACAAGAGCGAAGCAATTTTATATAAGACGTAATGAGTGTTTTCCGAAAGTAAGAAAGTCAAAGAAATGCATGGCAAACACATTTTATAGTATTACATTGGTTTCCTATACAAAACGTATGAGGAAACAATAAGTTGTGCGTAATGTGTATAGTCTACATTTTATCTGTCATAAGTCATTCTGCCCACGGTCGTATACACAGGTCTTGCAACTGAGTCCAATTTCAGTGGTGAGAGATGAGGTGTGTTACAACTGCTAATTCGCAATACCATCCACTTGAGGTACTACGTCGCTGCTATCGAAGCTGATATTTTTCTCTCCCAAGTATTGTGTTATTTAATCATTGTTATATCGTTTTGTTGTGTTTTGTGGATTTTTTGTTATTTTTGTTTTGTTATTTAACTGTTTTGTTTGGATTTAAAAAAGTGTTCGGGATAATTATTACGCGAATAGTCATACCTCTGGCGGCCGTAAATTGAACTTAACAGCGTCATTATGTCAACATACCCCATATTGAAGTTGCAAGTTGTTTTTGGCCACAATTTTTTATATATACATATATATATTCTAGAGTAGTTTTTGATACGTTTTACATATAATATTAAATTTATATTTTTCACTTTTAACAGGAAGCAGTGCTACACTAGGAGGTTACGGGCGTGGATCTGTCATGGGCACGTCAGGAGTATGCACTGGCGCGGACTTGCTTCGTTTAGGCGGACCGCCGCGAGGATGGTACCCTCGTCAGAGAAATAGGTAATCATCAGAACATACCACAAAAGAGCACTTTTTTAAAAGATTGCTTCTTTTTTAAAAAGTGGTTTTTTTTAAACATGTGTTTTATACATACATTTGTAAACTAATGAAATCAATGATGTCTAAATTGTCATAAAAACATAAAAGGCCGGCAAAACACTGTGTAGTTTATCATATATTACGAATTAAATGCATCCGCCCCTAATATTTTCTTCCACTGAGTTACATACTATTTTGTCTTGATTTTAGGGTAAAATAAAAATATAAATATTCAAATCGCAGTTATTTATGTAACAACATAAAGTATTAATCAAAAATCTTCTCCTAATTTTTAATTATAACCACTTAATAAAATGTAATCAACAATTTTACATCCTCTGAGTTACAAAACTACAAAAGCATTCTTATATTTTAGCATTTATTTGAGATCCAAATAATATTTTAAACCAATTATAATACTAGTAAAATCACCTAACAACAAATGTAAAATATGATGTGAGCATTGTTCATCATTATTTAAAAATATTTAAGATTCAATTGTGTCTTCCTTGGTGGACAAAAATCTAAAGAGTCGTACACAATATTAAAAAAAAACCTTTAATTATTTCTAATCTACCTAATTATAGTTATATTTATAATTCGACTATACCAAGTTAAGTTGGCTTATAAATGTTGTATAAATGTAATTAGGTTTGGATATTATAGGTCTATTATAAAAAAAGTTGTCAATTTAATGAAAGGTCGTTTTGAATAAATTTTATTACTTTAGGCAAGTTTCTTTTATTTGTTAATATAAAAAAATTAGATAAAATAAATTAGTTTGAATTTCTAATATAAAATAGTTATGCAAAGTACCAAAATGCAAAATCAAATCAAAACCATAAAATTGATCAATGTTATTGCTTGAAGCGCCGTTTATGAAGTACTACTACTAACTATTACGATTAATAACACGAAGTCGCTACGATGTATGAACGCTAATTCGTTAGTGACGCGACCTTGGGCCACTGCCAATTCACTCTACCGTAAGGCGCGTAAAAGAACTTCGTTAAAAACAAGCTGTTTAGGTTACAAGGTGGGCCAACGATACATACGTACTCATTTGAATAACATTACCCCCTTTCAGGAGACTGGGGTAAATATATCATTTGGAGGATAATAATAATAAAATAATATAATATGTTAGCAATGTAAACGCGGATTTAGTTTCTACTGAGTTACAAAAACTGTTCCGCTGAGAAAATATCTCTCAGCCGACGTAACTCATTTTCGGTTACAACAATTCTTTTGCAAATTTCTGAGAACGAGATACTAAGTTCAATCAAATGAATACATTTTGAATAAATAGACATTTTTATTGTTCTGAAAATGTACAATTCTTATAGCAATATAAATTACTCACCGAGTTATCAGCGTAAATCAGTGGAATTCCTTAATGCACGCCACTGAGACGTGGTAACTTTTTTCGTTACACGAAACTAATAGACGCTTACAGAAGATCTGCCTGTTGAATATCACCTAAGAGTTGCTAATCTCGAAATATAAACCGAAATCGCAGTAATATTTTGTTGTATTTATTGAGAAAATTACGTACCAAACTCAGTTGAATTTTCCACATGGGCGCTATTTCGGTTTTAAATAAAATAATTAATTTAAATTTTTGAATAACTAATAGCAATAATACATATATCACAATCAGTAGACCGTATCATTATTTCTTCAATAAAACTATTTTATTACCATAAAGCCAGATTTTAGAAATAATGGTATTCAAATACGACAACTATTGAATGGGCCATGGCTAAATACGGGTTCATCGATCATTAATTTCCTTGTTTTTAAATATACAACAATAAAACAATTTGTTTAAAATATCAATATAATTAATAATAATTAAACTTTCCAATTCAATAACACAATACTCGTATAGATACAACAATTTCAAGTAATCTTTTTTTTAAAACAGGCGACACCCGAAAACATAATAGGGCAAACTTTAAAAAAAATGCCCTTTATTTATATTTAACCTTATATACTCCATGTTTTCATCATTCATACTCACTTCTAGTCGATAAAAACCTATTAGTCACTAATATTATTAAAATTTTCAATAATATTATTGCAAAGCAGGTGCAAATAATACAAGTAATTAGGCCTAGACACCTATTATAAATAGTACAGCTTATATTCGTCTAACGCACATTCATAATTAGATTTTAAATTTTAAATATGTTCTTTATATTTAATACAAATAAATAAGTTACGGGAAATTTGCCAAGGATGTCATTGTAAAGGGGAGCTTAGCCCGCTGCGTGGACTCATTACAATGCTCAAGTGTGTATATAAACAAAAGTGCATTCTCATTATCCTATGTGTCAGCAATTTGATATGACCGGATAGAGTTCAGGCGCAGGAACATAGGCGCAGTTCCCAAACTTCGGGCAGCTAATGAGATTTCCTTTCTTGACTAAAACATCCAATAAATTTCATTCGTCCTATCCGAGTTTTAAACTCTCCCTTTGAACATCGACAAACTTAAAATTGACATCGATTTGATTATCGAGATCAAGATAAGTTTAATGGTGTAATGAATAATTAAATTAAAACAAAAATTTGCTTATAACTTAAATTGTAATTCAAAATCTGGAGAATACACAAGCACAATTAATGTTATAAAACAATCATAATACAAATATACCAATATAAAAATAAAAGACCTGTATACATATAATTATTATTAAACAGTCGATCACCAATACTGCTGTCTATGTTAATAAACAAAGAATTTATCCGTATTACTGAATTGTTATTAAACATGAACGATCATACTTATGAACGTTGCTCAGTGACTGTTTGTTTATACTATGTTTTCTCTCTTTCTGACATTATTGATTTGACATTCGAAAGAAGAAGACACAGCCTTGTCTAAATAATCACTCGCTAAACGTTTATAAGTACGCCTAGAAACTATTCAATCTTACTTCCTTTAAAACAAGTGACTGAAGCGTGTAAATGTCCCACTGCTAAGCAAAGACGTCCTCAGCTTATGAGGAAAAGATTTGCAGCTTTTTGGCGCTTAACTAAATATAAACCTGCCATGTTCGTTTAATATTTACATATTCTAATCACTAGGCCGTCGTGATATTTAGATTCAATATTTTTAATACTTTATTTGTTTATTAATTATTTATCGCTGCATTTAACGATAAAAATAAAAATAACTCATCAGCAATTATTGGTTGATATACATTTAATTTTCAGAAACTATCCTTTAATATAATAATAGCCTGTCTTTTTGAGGAGAAGGTTTTTGGAGCTTAATCCACATCGATACAAACATATACACAACTAGTAGATTTTCATCCGACGCATTCAGACATAAACGGATGGATATAATGGATGTTTATTAATGAATACTTATTAACTAGATTAAATAAAATTTGACACAATAGTTTGTTTTTTAAATGACTTCACATTTGAATCAAAATTAAATAAATGCACAACATTTATGTTACATATATATAATAAGAAATTCTATAAAATTCAATATATAGTTAATTCAATATATATTTTTTAATAATGTAAAATAATAAAAATACAACAAAGCAGTGAAAAGACACAGAAATAATATTTCTACTAACATGTTTATAGAGTTAATAAATATGAATATCATATTTATGAAAAATTTAGTTATAAATATTTCAATAATAAAAAAATAGATGGATTTTTTGTAATGGTTAACTAAAAGAAGCTTATATAATAAAATAAATAAAACGTGGCAAGCATGGAATTTTACATTCTTGTAAAACAATTGAAACAATATACCGCTGCAACTATCCAACGCAATTGTGAGTGACCAGAAAGTCTCCTGATCACAATAGCTCGCATGTAGTGAATAGCATGCTGAATTCGGTTTTTCCCTGATCGGGGAGTTTCCGGGTGTTTGTAGTCCGCGCCATAGTAATCATGAAATAGTAACAAAGTACACACAAACATGAATAAAAGGCGATATGACATTGAAAGCATCGTATGCTTCTCACGAACGCCACGGAATGTACGCCACACGCATTGCAAACTTCTTGCACAATTATCATTTTTATCAACGTCCGGCGCTTCTCTGCGATTCTATGTAAATACATATATAGAACTATCTGAACTGCTACTCATCAAAACATACGTGTGATGTACATCTAAAGATGGTTTCCTTGACGACATAATTATAAGCATACAATCACTGGAGTCGAGATGGTACATTGGTTAGAACTCGTTAATCTTTATTGCGGGTTCAGGGCCAGCCAACTAAAATTTAATTGGTTTAATTTGTGTTTATAATTCTTCTCGTGTTCGGCGGTTAATGAAACATAGCGAGGAAACCTGCATTGGAGCAGTCTGGGGAAATAACTCCAAACATTCTCCTCAGAAGGAGAGACAGCCTTACAATAGCAGTGACATATTTACAGGCTTTTACTTTACTATACAGACACACTATATTGTTTTTTTTAAGACTGTTCCAGTTAAGTGTAAAGTTTAACAACCTCCGACACCGTCTGGCTGCCAATATACCAACGGTATAAAACCTCAAACGAAGCTTTGGAGCTTTTTTTATGATTAGTTACGTACACAATTTCATTGTAAAAGACCACAGGGATACTTACAAAAAATTAAAGGAAATTGCCTACTTATAAAAATAGCGATTTCAAAAAGGCAGTGTTGCGAATAAACTTACAGAAAAGAGTAATTAATATGTATATTATCATAACAGTGTATTGTTATATGTTTTTTGTCTTTAACGTTTCTCACAATTATTTATTTGATTAATGGATTCTATCTAATCTATTATAATATCGAAAACAAATAACAGTACCATACTACTACCAATGCTAGGTTGAGGCCTCCTTTTTATTAAGAATGGTGGTAAAATCTACGCTGATCTACCTCGGCTCGGTGCATATCCCGATATGCTATAACATATGACAAGGATTTTTTCGACCGCAATTTATGTCTAACTAATCTAACTAATTTTTCCCTAACCTCTTAACACGATAGCCTCTTAACACGATAGCCTTATAAGGTAGCCACTTGTTGTAGTGGCTACCTTATAAGGCTATAAGCCTACAAATTCTAGGTTTCCTAACCTCCTTGCTAGGTTAAAGAGTTATAAGCTTTGTCTATCAATATATTCTCAGTAGCTGCCTGAAATTACGAGGTCGGTAGGTCGATATCCCTTCCACAGTTGATTAGTCCTTGAAATTAGCCGTTGTGGCCGAAAGAAGGAGGAAATAAACCGTCTATATATTCAATAAAATGTAGTACACTTTTACCTCTAATACCAAAGTAATTATGATAGTAAGATTATTTAATATGTGTACATTTTATGAATCTTTTTAAATTCAATAATCGTTCAAAATTTTTTCATATGCCGATTGTCATGTGTGGTTTCATATTATCCTAAGAAAACATTAAGTTATTCACATCATATAATGCGTATATTTTTGTTGTCACAACAGGCCAGCTTCTACCGAGCATTTGGATAGAATAACAACTTCATCAAAGATGGTGGCGGATCATCCCGTCTCGTGGGAAAGTTCGGGCGCAAGGAAACCCCTCACTTTGCCACCGAACTTAACGCCCAAGTTCTTCCAGAAGTCACCCAGAGAAGCTCTACGAAGAGTTACAAGCCTATTAATACGAAAAGGTAATTAAAATATTTATTTTTATTTTTAAAAATCTTTCTTTTTGAGTTCCAAAGATGTCATCATTTTTCTAGATTACTTATTTATAGAGACATTTTAACAATTTGATCAGATAAAAAATAAATAAATATCGTATCCTCACTTTATAAGTTGCAATCTTTCAAATTTGATAATTATTAAAAGTAGTAGAGTAACAACAACAAAAGTAGTCTTAAAAAAAGTTCAGTTAAGTTTATAATTGTAGTTTATAAAATATCTCGAAACATGGCAAATCATATCTAATACAATATATAAAACTCACCAGACCTGCCTTTAAATCTTTATATATCATACGTTAATAATATTTAACTATATTGTAATTTCTGTCAAATTACCTATTCAGGTAGAAGTTGAGATAAGGGCTGCCAACATTTTTTGACAAAAAAAAACGTATAAAAATTCGTATTTTTCAAATTCAATGTTTTTATTGCCTTAAAAACGTATTTTTGTGTGCTTTTAGCACATGCTAACAATTTTTTGCTATCTTTAACTGTCAAAATTTTGATTGTCAAAGCTTGTTTGACAATCAAAATTTAAATTTAAATAAATAAACAATTCGTTTTTAATTAAATTTATTGACGCTCTATTTCTCTCTTCTCGCCACTTTAGATTAAGCTTTTTTAGGAGTCACTGGTGTATCACTATCAGAATTACTCGTCATTTTAAGCATTAATATTTACTTTAAAATTGATTCTTCAATTATAAACAAAACCAACAACAACCAACGGACAATTTTTGTACAATTTCGTCGATAGTGACATCTGTTACAAATGTCAGAATGTCACCTGTCCTGTCACATTCACTGTCACATATTTATAGTTTTATCAGCGATAGACGTGTGAGCGAATCGCTATTACTTTTCACAATATACCTACTACATCTTTTAAAAATCTCGCTTAACATCTCAAGCTCTTAAAAGTTTAGCCGACGATCGTATACACAGGTTTTGCAACCTAGTCCAATTTCAGTGGTGAGAGATAGGAGCGTGTTACAACTTCTATTTCGCATTTTCGCCCGCTGTACGTTGCTGCTATCTGCTAGCTGCTATCGCCTCGTTGAGTAACATGTGGCGTATATTTTTCTCTCCCAAGTATTGTGTTATTGTTATATCGTTTTGTTGAGTTTGCGGATTTTTTTGTTATTTAACTGTTTTGTTTGGATTTGAAAAAGTGTTCGGGATAATTATTACGCGAACGAACAGAACCTCTTTTGTCAACATGGGTCGGATTAATAAATTATAATAAATTCATTTTTATTCCTTCCGTTTTCCATATTTACCTTCTAAAATTGTCCATAACGAATTTTGCTTTAGTGCGATAAAAAAATTCTGTATCCAGCACGAACGTATCGTCATGCCTCTGGCGGCCCTAAATTGAACTTAACAACGTCGATATGTTAACGTACCCCGCTACTGAAGTTGCAAGACCTGTGTATACGACCGTGATTCACACCACATCTGACATCTAACATTTCGTTTAGTAATTGTAAATTGTTTCCATCATCCGTTTTCACTTATGTGTAAAGTTAAATAGTTAAGTACCCATAATAAGTATTTATGTTGTTTTACGCATCACAGTAAAGGATGGAAGTAAAGTATTTTCACGTACTTTATTGGTATGCAAAAGTATAAAATAAAATAACCAAAAATAAAGTAGGATAATTTATTATAAAGTATGGTTGGCAACCCTAATTGAGATTCCAAAGACTCGGCACCATGCATTGCATTATTATAAACGTTGGTAATTTACCACATTTTTATTTTACATATCAAAATCACAAATCTTATAATTAAAAAATACTATTACTTTGAGGTAATTCATTAATATAATTTCTTAAAGGCAATAATTAAAATAAATTATATCAATATTATAATATATCTCTTAATTAAATTTTTGTAATCAAATATGTTTGATTTTGAACTACCAGTAACTATTTTATTTATTAAGAATGAAATATTAAATGCCATGTTACTTTATTGGTAAGTATCACATTCCAAAGATATATATCTGATTACAGTTTTTTAATAAGAATGTCTCTCAGTGTTATCACAATTAAAATGATTATCATAAATGCATCATAATTAATATTTTAATCGTATTACATCCACCATAATAACGAGGATACCAAATAAATTAGAGATGGAAAATTTTACATATAGATCTGACGTCATAATGTAGCTACTATGTAAAGTACTCTGCTCTCGCACGGATGATTACGTTAGAAGATGTAAACAGTAAACACGTTACACCCGCCTTCTCATGTCATTTATATACGTATTTATAGTTAAACTAAAACAGAATACATAGTAATAAAATAGGATTTTTTATACCTCTATGAATCAAATTGACAGTTATGTAATGTATACTAAAAAATATTTAATTAATTTATACCTTACAAAATAAATCTTAAAATGAAACGACTAAACAAACGACATCAAACAATACAAAAACTTAAATTGTTTTAAACGAAAATTAAAGCATTGGTTGGTTAATGTATGTTACTACAATCTAAAAGAATATTTAGAAGGTAGATAATGGAATTTATCGTAGATGATTGAATTTTGGAAATATTATTTATGAATGTAAATTTTCTAGATTTTGACATGATGATTATTAGAAATGTCATTTCAATATATTAAAATAAGGTAGTCTGTGCGTAACTTTCGTAGTAAATAGTATATCATGACATTTGTATACCATCTAATGGTTGTTGTGGCAGGATTTAAAATATTGTAACATCGAATACATGTACCTACAACTTTGCAAATAAAGAATTTGAATTTGAATAAAAATAAAATAAAATTTTACTTTTAGTTCATGTTTTTCCCAAGAGATGGCGTTCCCTTACTATATTTGAATGATTATCAATTTTATAACTTAACAAACTATTAAAATATATTTTATTTAATCAATTAATTATACATAAAACATAGTTTATAAGTTATTGATTTTATCCTTTAAACGCAAGATCATTATTTGGCAAATTTCATTTTGCCATTCTGTATACCCACACAGAGCTTAAAAGTATATTTTGTAAATATGTATTAACAACTAAATTAATATATATTATTTACTTTTGTATATGTATAGCAATGCCTAGAATGCCTTCACAATAAACACTTTTATGAATGCCATTATGGAACCCTACCATCTGCGTAGCCTGATAAAAACTTGTCCGAATTATTATGTACTAAAATATTCCGTTTGAATCTTGTTTAGACATAAATAATAATTTTATTAACAGTAATTTATAATATACATTTTTATAAGATAAAGAGTCCGTGAAGTTTATTCAATTTGTTCCGCAACATAAAAGTAATTTGCAGGATATTTAAATGTTTCACTTAAGCTATCGAATGGTCTGTCGACTCAAATAGGTACTGTTATTGTTCCAATCGAAATAATAAACCTACGCGTTCCTCCCGCGGAACAATAACACAATAAGGCGCTAACAATTGGTTAGGGGACCTCAAAAGTTTGGCGGCACAATAGCATCGAGCATACAATAGCGACTCAGTTACCTGCGGCATCAATATGTGCATAATAGTAAGCGTGCAGTGAATCAGCCGTCGTCAGTCGTTAGCCCTGCCTGCTTGTCGGCTGCTCGTGACTCACCTCGTGTCATGCCGCGAGGGAGGATGACAGTACGAGTGTACCCGTTAAAACGCACATCTTATACATCATTATCATCTACTTCTTAGAATGTTTATAACATCTGATAGATATAGGCCTTAAAAATATCACCCTTGAAAAGATAATATACTAATGTAATTATTGTAACAATTATAAGGGAGTTCGTATTTTTAATGTGTACTTGAAGAATTAAAGTGATATGTACATAACGTATGGTCACAAACCGGTCGCTGCCAAAGATGGCAACCGGTCAGACTTTGAGGCCGGCAATCGGCTGCGCTGGCGCCCTACATATGACCACTCACAGTACAATTCTGCTCTCATAGAAATTCTCATTACTCGGCCAAAGTAGGTATAATTCTTAATTCGTTTAATTCGTAATGATGTGCAACTTTCTCTATATGTACCAAAAATACTTTCATGGATATCTTTCTCGCAAATACTTTGGATTCAAGCCAGCACTTTAATTTTTCATTTGACTTTTCAGAGGGTAAAATTAAACACTGACTCAATATTTAAAAATTTATTTTCTTAACACACACTATTTGCATGACGTATTTAGACGAATAATAAAAAATCATAACTAAAGTAACATAAATATCAAAAGATAACAATACTGATATAGTTCCATATCACAACGATTATGTCCTACAAAGTTTTACCACTTTTAATGATCAATGATAAAATTGTCAAGCAAGCCATTTCACGGACTTAAATTATAAAATAATTATAGTCATTATTATCAAAGGAAGTAGGTATGTATGTATTTTCAAATGCACACAATATCACAACGGAAATTAGTTTCAGTGATATACGGCTGTTCATAAAACGAACATAAAACGCTTACTTTGTGCCTATTTCTAAATTTATACTATTACGCTTTCAACTATATGGATATAACAATACTACTCTCAATTTTATTAATATGGTTACATTTAACTTTTTTAATGTAACGATTTAACTTATTGTAGAAATACTAAGTATTTATTTAATTTTGTTAAAATAGCGTCCCCTATACTCATTATTCTGGTGCTAGTCCCTTCTGCGCATTGTTAGTGGTTCGCGACGCGCATGCAAATGGCGACACATCCGTCTTCAACCAAATCTATGACTACATCCGGTCGTTGGGACGGCCTAACGTAAAAGCTTCTCATATTACATTATTCAATCGCAGTGCGTCCATAATATTACAATAACTTTTGAGCATTCTACTATTTCATCTCTCGTGGAAAATATATCTATCCAATAATATTTTGTTTAGATTATTTCGGACTTCACACGACGACGCGGATACTGTAGCCGTGTATTAAAACAATCATAACTACGCAGACGCATTAGTGACTATTACATCAGAAGATGAAAAGCGGTTTATTTCATAAATGTCTATAGCGCTTCTATACATAAGTGCGTGGTTTACAAGCGAACAACGTAAAAGCTTTTATGGGCATGACTGTCATCAACTACCAGGACCATATGGTGCAATACTGTCGCGTAAAAAAGTCCTTTGCTTTTTTAGCCTTAGGAGCGCCATACTTAGCACATGATGTAGCAATAAAATGTCTTAACCATAAAAAGCTACTGTGTAAGATTACCGTGTAAGCAAATTACGATAGAATGCCATGCTTTTTAGATAACACTTCTTTTTGTCATTTAAAGCAAATAGTATTTACGATAAAAACAAAACAATATTACATTTTTCGTGTAAAATGAACGCACCTACATTTATCGAAACCTTTAGGCAATTATTGAAATAAGATGCATGGGCAGAAGCCAGTGATAAAATGAAAAATGTATAAAAATATTATCATCGAAAAATGTATAAGAATATTTAAAAAAAATAAGAGAGATATGCTTAATGACCAATACTAAGAAAGCTACCCAATACTAAAATTAAGTTCTTGTTAAAATTTGTGCGTGACGCTACTGCGTTTAACCTCAGAGTATCCTTTCGTATTAAGCTCGAGTACGGCCTCGTAGTAATTCAATATGGCTGGGCGCCACGCTCGAAAGAACGATTGCTCTCTTGTATCAGTCATAATTACGCTATTTAATTGCTTTTGAATTTGAGACAAACATCGTCTTCTATTTCTAATTTTAAATTTCAAAAATATATGTTCGATTTACACTCGATAATTATTTTTGAAAATTTGAATTAAATAAAAATACCTGTAGCTTATTTTAATATCTTTTATATCGTTAAATGTAATTTTTAGTCTATCCTATTTTTTAAATGAATCACGCTATGCGACCTCATTTTCTGTTACATAATGTAAACGAGTTAAATTTCCGTTATTAGATTAACTGATATCTCGTGTTATTGCAGTTACCTAAAAGTATAAAACATTACATTTAAAAAAATGAATATAAACCAGCTGCCAAGCAATTATTTAGAAGGAGGTCACCACTCACATAATGTATAGCCTTTAAATACTACACCTGTGTACATAACTAAATGACAGCTTAAAATACAAATACAATAAGTATTGAGTATATTTAAAAGATTGGAAAGAAAGTTGCTAGAGGTCTTTATATTTTTTTGACTGATTGAAATAACAAGGTCATTCGTGCTTAACATTTCCATAGCCTCGATAGTTTGTGTCGTATTTCATATGATTAATTTTTGTATTTTGATAAATTTGCTCAATAGTTAATATTGTTTTTTTATTATTTTCCGACAAGGAAAAACAACCAAATAGAGCTCGATGGTAAAAATAAAATTATTAATTCACATATACTGACATAACTTATAAAACATACGTTTTAAATTCATTTCCTATACTCGTTATCATACGCGGATGGCGTCATTGTTTAAAATACTTGTGGTCATTTATTTACCATTTGCGCTTAATAAAATTAGTATAATCGACACTTATAAGAGGGCATTAGTATGGTGAATCTAAACGTGTGTTTTCCTGTTGTCAGGTGGCTGTCAACGCGTTCAATATGTTTCTTAACGGATATTCGATTTTGAAACCATGATCATTTGATGATGTGTCAAAGATATAAATAGCGGAAAAAACGTTGAACGATAAAGTGATATATCGCAACATCTGTTACATGTCCGCGTAAAGATATAATAATAGGTTACTTTAAGTACTTAGATATTATGTTAGTTAGACCATGTGTTAGTATGGCGTGTCGACGGTTGGTTGCGATTTGAGGCCGCATAAGTCAACGCCACTGCCAAGGTCAGCTTGTCCGGCTCCGTCAAATATAAGAACTCAATGCAATGGACTTAACAACCGTAGTTCTTATCGATATATTTTAGATATGACATTAGCTCTTATCAATAGTACTTCAAGGAGTGGAGATTGCTCTTGAATACATTCGCATATTATATTGCTGAAATATTTCTTTAAATTGCAATTGGAATACTATTTTTTTAGAATATATTTCAGTTATATATAGTATGTCTATAAATGATAGTGCCGCTCGATTCTTCTATAGATTCGATTGACACTCCGTACATCTCCGCACTCCCTGGAAATAACGGTTATTACATACACTTCATGTCTCATATACTCTAATTATATTAACATTACTTCACCAAAAAAAAAATTATACAGTTTTATGAATGCTGTTATAATTACCTAGCAAAGATATCAGTACTGTTTTCAAAGAAATATACATTGTCGGTGAAAGTCGATCTGTGTAAATTTGCGAGCTCGCTGGGTTGAACGATCGCTGGAACCGGTCAGACAGGCGGCCGCGGCATAAAGGATCCTACCGGGAATGTGCCTCCGTCGGGCGACTCCCTCCCTCCACTATCTGTAGCCAGATATTTCCGCCTCGGATTGATATGCAACTAGTTTGAAATCGCTACCTACAGGACAATATGGAATAAGTATGGACATGATAGAATGTCTTCCTAACCTTTTAGGTAGAAGGTAATCGATACCTTATATATAATTCTCGATTATACTCATGATTCAAACCCGAAAATAATAAATTATAGCAAAGTAAAAATATAAATTACATATGTACCTAAATAAATACGAACTATATTATATCGATTTCAATTAATCTTTCTTATCAAGTGATAACAACAGTGTCAATTTTAAGTTTGTCAGAAATTTTCGATGAAAAAACCACGCCTTTTTTAATAAAGACAATATAGATAAAAAAATTAAAGTTAAGTTGCAAAACGAGATATATATATTATTTCATATACTGTAATATATATACATACGTACGTTACTTTATAATAAAACTTTTTAAGTCTTAATCGATTTTTATCAAATTTCTGGAAGATCACTTGATCAGGATCTTGGATCTTTGATCAGGTGGTAGAGCTTTGTGCAAGATCGTCTGGGTAGGTACCATCAAATATTCTACCGCAAAACAGCAGTGTGTTACTGGAACACAACAATACCAAATACTGCTGTTTTGCGGTAGAATATCTGATTAGTGGTTGGTTTGAGGGTGAGTGAGCCAGTGTAAGTACAGGCACAAGGACATAGCATCTTAGTTCCCAAAGTTGGTGCATTGGCGATTTTTTTTAAAGAAATGTACAATGCCACTGTCTATGGGCGTTGGTGACCACTTACCATCAGGTGGCCCATATGCTCGTCCGCCTACCTATACTATAAAAAAAAAATCCTTTAGGTAGCCAAAGGTTGACTTTATTCAGAGACTAAAATGGTATACATAAGCTTATATTGTATTTTTTAAATTTTAATTGTTATTTCAACAATTTATTCAGCATCAATTTGCTATATTTCTTTTTAATATCAGTCTAGTTAACAAATAATTCGCATAAATATAGAAAAGAGGTTAACGAGAAAAATGACGATATACTACTTAGCAGATATTGCAATAAAAAACGCAATTGAATAATTACCAGTTTACATTGACATTTATTTACATTGGTGCAATGAAACACGTTTTCCTTACCATCATTTTGAAAAATTAAAACTAATAGTTATTTAATTTGAAAATGAATTATATTGAAGGCTGAGTGTTATCAACGAAACGTGAGAATAAACACGTTCCATAACAATAGTAATCAAATACGTTGCAGCTGCTATATGATATGATTCTCTTTATTCTTAGGAAACAATGGAAAGGAGAAGGAAAGTTCTCGAAGCAAGGAGGCAACGTCGCCAGCGGCTCGGTCGGCAAACGGTCAGTATTACATTATATCATAGAACTTATCAACCATCGTTACTATAGCAATAACAGACAAACGGAGATGAATGAGCGGGTAATGATCGCGCTTTTCATTGGTAAAAGCGGGGGTTGTATGCGGGTGTGTGAAGCGTGGGGTGCGACGTCGCGCACATGGTGTCCCGGGGGGCTGCGGCGGACAGCGCGCAGCCGCGATCGCCACCCTGCCGCCGTTACCCGGCTCCTTCCCCGGCACACGCCAACTGTCCCGCACCCCTCGTCCCACCCACACCCCTCTCTGCAGGGGTAACGACTCCAGAGGACACCGCATTCTATTCGTATTTTTGCAAAAATTGGAAATCTCCTTCGATATTAATCTACACCACATTGCCTGTCATTACCAGAATAGATCGAAACGATGCCTGTCTATTATCGCTTAACCGACCGTTATAAGTACCCAATGTTTGTTTTAACGTTCATCATAACATTATCTAATAATAATAATCATTAGCCGTGTATGACTTGAAATACAAACATTCTAATATTAGTCTAAACTCAATAAAACATTGCATTACAAGGACCGAATGTTATAAAACTTAACATTTGTTTAGACTGCCAACCAAAGTACATACCTAAACCTATTTGGAAACGATATCGGCTCTGAGACGAAATACAATTCATATTCGGCTTAATATATATTTTTAATTCATTTACCGTGTCAACATTTAAGTTGTATTTTTATCTGTGCACTAAGAGCGATGTTTTTCAAAAAAAATATTAATACCTCTCGTAGTTTTATAAATGTAGCTTACCTAAATCTAACATCCCGTGTTATAGTGAATCATTCTATTTATTATATTTATTTATTCCAAACGGGATGTGGACAAAGCATACTAACAATAACTGACATGATAGTAAACTTTCAAACACAATGTCAGCTAGTATTTAGGCGTGACATTTCAATGGGACAACCGTTTAGATAATGCATCCGCCTTTGAAAATTAGTGTCGTTTATAAAAGTTTCATTATAATTTATTATGTTATTTTTTCAGCTAAGAGTCATGTATAAAGTCAGAGTCAAAATATATAACATAACCACGACAATATTACTAACGTGTTATCGTAATTACCTGATACGAGTATTTCCAAATATATATGTAGTTATCAGAAATTATAAAATATTGTATCCACCAATATTGTAAACATAAATAGTTTAGTTTTGAATAGCAGTTTAATAATTTCTAGACCTAAAATATTTTTAGTTTAGACGTATTTTGTATTCGAATGAAAACAAAAAATATTTTTTCATGAAATTCTGAAAGCTCCTGATTTTAAATTTATTTAGTAGGACAACAACCCCGAAATTAATCTAGAAACCTAAAAAATATGTTATTTTAAGTAACTAAAAAGTCAAATTTGTATTTTGTATATAAAACTTTATTTAATTTGAATATTTAAATATTTCATTCGAACTGAAATGCGGGTTTTAATAAATTCGTGTATGATGTCATAAGTTAAATAGGCCACTTTTACATTAAACGACACGACTCGTTTATTGGTAAGAGTCTTCCATTACGTCGCTGTATGAGACACTATCGTGGTATGTGTTAATTGTTGTCCTGACTCTACTTCATTATCAGCTCGTCCGATAACATTGTTGCCGCTTTCTATTTTTACTTTTAACGTTTATTATGCTTTTTACATTGTCATAAATATGTAATGACAAATGTAGATATTGAGAATGCGCCCGTTTGGAATTTGGAAATTACGAAAAAAATTAAATAAGTTAGAATTATTAACAGACTTGTGAGACGGTCTCATTTGCCTTTATACCCATTTCTTAACAGTGACTTAAAACAAAAGTTTTAATATTAAATACATATAATTATACTAATAATGTCTATTTAACATTTCAAATGGTATATTATCATATTTATATAGTTCACCGTTAATATATTTAAGTGCAATTAAAAAAATAACAAAAAAGTTTTAATTGAAAAATATTAATTACTTCTGTAACAATACTTGAAGCTCGGTGTTAACATATTCAGTTTAATTAACACTAGCACTAACCGGATTGAGGTCAATAGCCTAGTGCTTTCAATTCTCACATGAGAGACAGCTAAATCACGGAGCTATATCAAATATAATACTTTTAATATTGCACCGTCCGACGTCGATTAAGCATTAACTTTAAAAAATTTAGATGAATATTGTAATAAAATAACGTAACACAATGTCACATTATTAAATGTTACAAAATACAGCTGTTTATTTGGCCCTATACCTGTCTAATTTCGCAAATATTCTTGGCATACAATCTAACATTTTTAACCATTTGGCCGACTTCCAGTAAATATTTCATGGAATACTTAGATAGTAAACATGTGGGTATACAGTTGCTGCCGTTCCCATTCATTAGCACGTTTAGAGTTTTAAAATGTGTTATAAGTAGATAGAGCACGGTGTCTTCTGGCATAACACATAAAATTAAAGAAACAAGCTCGTGGAATTATTTTGAACCACACAAACAATCATGAGAGTTAACCGTCTCAATGATTTGAAATTTTCGTTACATTCGATATAAATGATAATATTAGTTTCAAAGCGCGGCTTCACCCGCGTATTAGGGGAGAACGGCGTTTGTCCTTGTCAATAGGTACTCCTTGTATTCGAAATATTTTAAATGGCTAGTATATGGCGAAATAACTTTTTTAATACATCAAAATACTTATCAGGTTTTAAACTTTATTATTATTTATTTTCCTAAGAAATATTTCCAGATATGATAAATCCTAATGAAGACCCAAAAGGTCTGATGTAAAAATGAAGTTCCAAATTATTAAGTTAGATGGTACTGTAATCATTATTATTCATTAAAATGAAATCTATGAAGACAGTTAAAGAGACGAAAGGAATATACAATCAGCTCTGAAAAGTACATATTTTTATATAAATTTTTGCACTAACTGTAATATTTTTTTATTAACATAAATTGGACACACTTGATAATTTATATCTAAACATTAATAAATTATATATATTTTACCATTGCCATATATAAAATATAAACATTATTTCAAAAACAAACATTACATAAAAATCAATATATTACTTTTATTTATAGTGGATTTTTTTGAATGGACATTAAAACAAAATGTAATCATAATTAAAGACTTATAAATTATACATAAGCAAAATATTGGCAAGGCTAAATGACTGACCGCTAGCGGCGATACCAACTATATCTGCTTTATATGGAGTTCGTTGAACTGTACCGTTTGTCTACAATTAATAATTCATTTTGCAATAGCGAATGTTCCGGCGAATCTCGCAAACATTTGATAATTTAATTTATTATTAATTTTTTTTTTAATGGAATTTTAACGTTGAAATGTGCGCACATTTTAAGACGAACTCGGTGAATCATCACAACACAACGCCATAAATATATGTTAGTACGTGTCTTTCGTGTTGAACGTTACTTGGAAGGTCCCTTAGTAGGAGAAGGTCAGTTCCGCTCCGTGTCCTCATTAGTAAACTAAAGCGAGTCACTGTTCTATCGTACAGATAACCTCTTTCTGCAATCCATCTAACGAACTTCGTTGCTTTTCTTGACGAGATAGAGAAATGAAGGCAAAAAGAAATGAATATCCTCAAACCAATAAATCACGTGTCATATATAGGAACTATTAAGTGTTAACATGATTAAGATTACGTCCATAAATGATTTAAAAAATCATACCATTTTTTTCGACTTCGTTTAGCGAGAGATCGAACATGGAATAGAAACAGTAAATTTTTTCCTACCTCTCTTATCATTTGCATTTAATAAAAAAGTATCCTGCAGTGTTTATAGATATAAAACAACCAAATATAAATTCTAATAGTTTTATAAACATAAAGGTGCAGATATTTTAAAGAATGACTATTTAACTTTTTTCGTCGTTAATACAATCGTAATAAATACGTAAAAAAATATGTTATTACTCAGAATACGATTCGATCATCAACAACAACGTTTTTGTTACGAATCACGGTTATTTTTAAAATATTTTAAATTTCATAGAAATCGTTATCATAATTTTCCGGCTCCAAAAATCCGCTCTGAAATTAATTCAGCTTATGTTAACGAAATGATTAGTCTAATGTTAAAAGAATAATTGTACGAAAGCAGTAAATTTAGAGAGCGTAAAAAGTATGCTATTTTGACTCCGCTCAATTTTATCTCGATCTCATTTAGTGACGCAAAAGATTAGCTAAATCCAACCGCTGTCGAACAAATTGACATTGACAAGGACAACCAAAGTTCAATATTTTATTTAACACTTTTCCATTAACGGCCTTAATAATATACCTTGAATTGTGGATAAGCAAACTAATTTGTCTCTTTTCATCATAAACAATTCGACATTCGAAAGTAGAAGACAAAATACTATGTTCCATACAACCTATGTATTATATCGTTTATTCTTGTAGTTAGAGGTTCCACAATTAATTTTAATTAAATTACTAAACTAAAAAAATAGATCACAATTAAAATAAAATAAAAAAACTATATTTTAAGTAATTTTTTACACGTATAAAAACTTTACTTATAAATAGCTTTAGTCATATTAAAATATTCAAAATATACTCCAGTGTTTTAATAAATATAAAAAATAATGAAATTATGTATATTAAATGTAATTAACGACATCACACGACACTTATGTATGTATTAATTAAATGAAATTTTTTAATAACCATTTTAAATACAATTGATTCATTACATATAAGCCAAATTTGAATTATTTACGAGTGAGTGAGTGAGTACTAATTAATTTGGCATTTCACACTAAAACGACATAATTAAAATACCTCGATGATTTTTTTGTAATTACACTTACAAAATTAATTTACCGGATATTATATCACTTTGAAATTGGCTTATGAATAATTAATATAATTATCAAATAACTCATATTACATTATATAATTATTATTGATCAAGTTTTTCTATTTGCGATATTAAAATATATATGTAACCGACTCCAACCGACTTTTTTAATTCCAAAATTAAATTTTAAATATCCACGAAATAGTTATTCAAGATAATTGATGTTCAATTCAAGATGTTTCCTTAACTGAAACTAAATCTGCCGTTAGTAAACTGTTTATACATCATGATATATTTCTTCTCTCTCTTAATAAATTAATTCAATCTTATGAATATTTAAAGAATCGTATTATCAGTCATTGATTTTCTTATTTGTTTAATTTCACTTGTGTTTTGTAACATAATTTATTTCCAAAATTATTAAATTAATTGTTTATTTATAATACATATTTATTCGTTACATTTTAACTTACAATATTTATTCCGCGTAATATGTTGTGAGTTAAGCCAAAATGGACCAGTGGTCAGAACAACAAAATTGGGTACAAAATTTCACATCAATGTAAACTAAAAAGTAAAGGACTTAAATTCTGATGCATGATTTAAGCCGCACACTAAGATGTAAAGTTATTAAATGCCTCAATGTTTGTCATTAAACAAGCTTATAGAGAGTTAAATACTATATTATGTTTGTAACTACAAGTATACCTATAATATAGAAACTAATCTCTTTCCAAAGTTATCGAAAATATATGACATGCACAAAACAAAAGGCTATAAGCCTTAATAATAAATAAATATTCTACAAGAGAAAATATGATAACTTCTTAACTCATTACCAATACACATAACGATAATGACCTATTATCTTCTAAAGTATATATATACATACTCATGTATACAAGATAAAAATATAACGGTACATTTTAACGACATAAACACGAATCGGTCGATAAGAGGTCACGCATGCAATGACCGTGTCAGGCGCCTTGTTATTTATTATTTATAAAAGGAAAATATGACATGACTCAATATTAATAAACGTTCATTTATGTGGTACAATTATTAACTATTTTAATAATTGAATTACTTATCAAATAATACAAAAAAGGTCAAAACACTACTAGTACAAGGTACCTTACATTAACATATTTTTTATAGTGTATTTATTTTGTAATCAAAATTCTGGATATTATCATAAAACATATTGCCAATACCCTTATTTCTTATCTTAACGTGTGCACACAAGTCATGTTCTTTGTACTTGTAATTCAACTTGCTCATTTAAACTTCTCATCACAAGTGGAAGTATTATTACTTAGCTGTTCCATTTTCACGTAGCACAGACACAACAGGGTGGGGCCTAGGGATGCCAACCATACTTTATAATAAAGTATCCTACTCTATTTTTGGTAATTATACTTTATACTTTTGCATACCAATAAAGTATGTGAAAATACTTTATTTCCAACCTTTAATGTGATGCGTAAAAAAGTAATAAATCTAAAGTGGCGAGAACAGAGAAATAGAGCGAATTTAATTAAAAACGAAAGTTTTTTTATTTAAATTTAAAATTTTGATTGTCACACAAGCTTTGAAACATTTAAAGATAGCAAAAAATTGTTAGCATATTATGCTAAAAGCACACAAAAATACGTTATAAGGCATTAAAAACATGAAATTTCGAAAAATACTTTTTTCTTCCAAATATTTTATTATTTTCCATTTATACATTTTATACAATGGTTTGGATAATGTTGGCTACCCTAGTGCGGCCACCCAATAAATAATGATAAAAACTTTACATTTTCAAAAAAAGAACAAAACATATCCAATAGTTATAATATTATAATATAACTAAGAAAATATATAATATAAATATAACAACTTAAAAAAAATGTGAAGGTGTCCCAATTCATTCAATTGAAGGAATGCTAAAAAAAGAGAATGTAAGATAAAGAGAAACTTATGTTGATATTATTTAAATGTAATAAAATATTCTCTTAATTAGACAAATTTATCATATAACATGATAAATCTTTCTCATGTCAATCTTTGGGCTTACATTATTTTTCAAACGAATTCATATAAGTCTGACTACAGGTTTACTTATAAGTTATTCAGACAGGCCTAGTTCCACTAAAAGTAGTCTCATTTCTCGAGTGACTCGCACGACAAAGTATGAGTTCGCATATTGTGATTAAGCATTGTATTGTATAACGTTCATATTCATAATGAACGCCTCGTCACTTTCAGTCGTTTTCTTTACCCTCGCAGTACGTTTTAAAAATATAGAATTGTTAATTTGCATTATTTTAAACATTTTGCGAACTAAGGATAATTTTTGTGTTAAACGATCCAGATGAAAAGTTTTACTAAAATTTCTAATTCGCTCTGAAAAATTAATAATAATTAGTTATATTTTAAAACATGTTAAAATTCTATATTTCTAATTTAGTGTAATTAACACTAACATAATACACTGAACCTCATTAACGGTATAGACAATTTATAATTTGCTATTTACCTAAGTAGCTAGGACCTAAAACGCTTGTTGAAACGAAACGTTGAGATTTTTTTTTAGTGTAATATTTTTAGTAGATACAAACATTTTCAATAGACACAAAATAACACTTGATTAACAATTACTATAATTTTTTTGAATGCCTAGAATATATTGCTCTCTTAGTAATAAGATCGCCTTTTGAACATGTTTTTTTAACCAATTACATTTTTTCTATATTATAAATCCTACTTGTAAAATAATATTGTATTGTAAAATAATAGAATTCTGTCGAAATAGCAGTGCTCTGTGGGCAGTCTGGTAACTTACTATATTACATAAAGTTTATCTAGACCAGACCTTGTGGTTGTCCGGTACTGGTGGTTTACTTAATAACAAGTAATAACATACTTAGAGTCGACCTAAACATGATAAAGCTATAGTGAAAATTTTCTTTAGTTATATTGTTTTAGTAGATTTTTTAGAAAATTTGTTTTAAAGTAGCAAATAATTTAGATACAGTTAAAGAAATACGAGTTAATTTAATTCGTTATTACTTTTAACACAAGTGTTCCGTATAATTTGATATACTGTGTGCCGAGGGTGATAAGTCAAAAATGTGTAATAATGGAAAATATTTAAAGATATAGATTAGTCTATACATATAATAAAATGTAACTGATCGATGTCTGTACATAGAAGATATAAGAGTAAAACTATTATCAGAGGCCTTTATATATTCAGCTCAATAGAACCCAAAACAATGATTGTAAGAATTTTTGTCGGTTTGTCGGTGTGTTTGTGCGCGCTAATCTTAGAAACGGCTTAACTGATTTGGAAGCGGTTTTCACTAATATACTGTGGCAAGCACTACTTCACACATATATAAAAAAAGTTATCCGTCCCCGATAGCATGTCTTTCAATGTTGACTCACTATAACCCTTTGTACGGTAAACAAATATGTTCTGAAATAATGTATTATTTGCGGTCGTTTTCTTTGTAAGTTTAAATTTATATGTTAGATAGGTATTTCATTTCGCCGCCGCATATATATTTTCTCATTGTTTTGTTAAATTTATACTTAGTCAGTTAGTTGATAATAATAAGTACTTATTATTTAAATACACAGATTTACCTATCACAAACAATGACACAATTTTTAGTGACGGTATCGTTTGCAGTCACAATCAATAAAGGACAGAGAAAAAAGAGATTCAAGTATTTCGGAATACATTTAAGGGAATGCTGTTTTTGTCATGACCTATTGTATGTTGCCCTATCTAGATACGGTTGGTGCGAAAACCAATAAATACTAATATATCCCACGACAATAAAGTTTAAAAGTCTTTATATACTGAAATATTATAAGTGATTTCTGTAAATTATACGCGGGTGAAACCACGGACACAGCTAGTTATATAATATGTACCTATCTATACAAAGAGTTCAGACTGCACCAATTCTATAGTTACGTATAATAAATAATCTATACGATATTATTATTATTATTTTATCTATACGATAAAATTGCTGCAAGGTACACTCAATTATAAAGTGTTTTAAAAATAATCGCAGATAAAAACCAATTGCTGAAGAATTGACTTAAAAACATACAGTAAAGAGGACAACGCCCTGGTTACGCTAAAACGAATTGTCACACTGCGAAATATTTTATGAGATAAAGAACACACTGGGCCGAGTAGTAAAGCGGACAGACAGTGCGGGAGAGCGGAGGCTGTGCGACCGATCAATAATACGTCGCGCACGGCGCGCCACCACCGCGCGCCGACGAAAGCGAACGCACCGACCTCGCTGCCCTTCACCGGAGAGTCGACGAACCCTGCACACCCCGTACACCTCCCTCCCTCTAACCAAAACTCCGACCCTCGAACGAACCCTACGTGTTACCCTCAAACCGATCTTCCTGACCCGATTAAATATTCTAAATGAATATGAGTCTCATTGTCGCCTAAGTCGACTTCCCGCTTCGTCGAAGCGTTAGTCATCAGTGGGTAACCGTGATTCATTTTGAAGATTCTACAAGATTCTGAGTCACGTAGTAACGATTTAAAGAATTAATTTTAACTATTAACTTTTACACATACCTACTAGACTAATATAATAGAGTGTTGATCTTTCGCGCAAATTAAAAAATATAAAGTTTGTTCAATAAAGTTCTCATTATTATTCCAGAAGCGTAACTTGCGACGCCCATAGCTCGTTGATCCGGTATCTCCACGTTTAGTCCCTCGAAATAAATTATGATACATTATATCAAGCTTTTCCTGGAGGTGATAAAAGGAAGATGAAACTGTTGTAAATGAAGCTAAATCCGTGTAACATGTAATTGACTAGTACGGTCCTATTATTAATCAAATACAATATTATTATTTTATTATAACAAGTATAAAGTGGTAAATTGCAACGAATGTGAACACATGAAGTATCGACAGTCGACACAATCTTTGCGGGGAGTCTAGCCAATGAACTTGAATCAGACGGGCCTCCACTGCGCATGCTATTAATAAACCTGCGGCTCTCTGCGATCTGTGGAATATGGAGATTATTTTCTGATGATAAAATAATATTAACTATTTATTGCAAATTACGTTACTTGCTATTTATTATAGACCGTTGTCTTTTATACCAATTTCATTCTTGTTAAAGATTATGGGTTTGAAATATTAAAACAAGAATGTAAATACTTATACTTTACTTATTGAAAAGCTTTTAATAGCAGTTCTAGTAGGGACAATCTTATTCAAATTTAACGGAGTCAGATGTCGGGGACGGCTTCATGAGGGCTATTTTTGGCCACAGTCGAGGCATTTGGGACGTGTGCTGGAAAATATCTACTAACCGGTCTATTCTCGGACGCCCTACTAACGGTGTGCCTCTTACTTCATCGATGAAATATCACGAATACTTGTTTCTTAATTTATGTATGTCAAATATGATTCTTATCACTTTTTTAGATATCAAATATCTTAAATGTAAAACATTGTAAACAATTATTATAGATTGTATGTAGTCGATACGTGTTTATATTCAAATATAAATAAAGCACAATTATTATCAACAAAGTGCCCCATTATCGATAGCTTCGAAATCATTTAGTCTGTCACCTCATTATTTATATTGTCTGGAGATATCTCGGAACGGCTATAAAATAAACGCGACCTAAGATATCAATGACCGACCGTCATCTCTTCAATGATTGATCACATCATTTATGTCACAACCCGGGTTAAACGGTCAACTTTCACGTGATTTTTATTGTTTATTTTACAACATTATCAAAAACAACGGTAATATTAATAACGGTTCAAAAAAAATATTTTAATATGAAGATTTTATTAAAATCAAATCATTGTAAATTACATCGTTTGATTTGTCAATTTATATCTATTATAGTTCGAATCGTATTTATTAAATAGCTTGATAACAATTTTGAAATTTGTTTATACTAATTTTGATTTAACAAGTTTAATAAAAAAAAATCACCTGCATTATTTTAGCGAAATAGAATAAGCTATTTTGTAAGTCTGCGCTTTTGGATTCTAATAAGTCGCTGTAGCGTAGCCGCAGTATCGACCCGCGGCGGCGGGCGGCGACTAGCGCGCTCGTACACTTGACATTCGCACTCCCTCGCCCTCAAATAAGGGTTCACGACCCTAACAACGCTGCAATACTGATTCATTTTGAGAATTATGATAAAGTACAATTAATCGTTAATAATATTAAATCCATTATCGGTATTCGGAATTCGGTATGACTTGCTCATGTTTCATATCGATAATGATTAAAGTTCGGATTCATCCGAATCGATTTAGTCCAGTTCATAAAGGTCCTACGTCCGATCATAGATGCCAACTTGAGGGTTTTCCCCTTTAAATTTAGGGGGAAATAAGGAGTCCAGGGGTTTTTTAGGGGGAACATTTATTTAGGGGGATTTTTAGGGGTAAATTATTCAAGCTTTTTTTTTTAAACGCACTACTTCACAATTATAAAAATTATTATAAATAATTATAACTATACATTTTATATTAAGCGTCGAACCCAACCCAACTAATAGTAATAATATAAAATAGGTAAATAAAACAGCTAATTTTTATTTTCTTTTTTTTTAGTATTTCATACTACTTGAATGTATTTTTAATTTATATTTGAAATTATTTGTCAAAGTGTACAACAAAAATTTTAGGGGTTTTAAATCGATATTTAGGGGAATTTGAAGTTGGTTTTAGGGGAAAATTTTGTAGGAGTTGGCATCACTGCGTCCGATTTTTATCATCGTCAAAATTCTAAACATCGACGTCAGAAGTAGACATGAGCAAATAATACTTACCTTTTTTTACAAATTTCTAAGCGCTGTTAATAAACAATATGACATCATCACTAATAAGGCCTGCCTCGTGATAAATCATATATAATTTTCTCTTGCCAGCTTCCTATATATTAAATATAAATTAAAATATATTTAAGTAAATCGGTCAAAATAACTAAGATTTTTCCTATGACTTATTTTTTTAATTAAAATATTAGACAAACAAGGAATTGGCAAAAATAAACTTTTATCCTTTATATGTTGTGAATTTCCTAAATTCGTATTATAAATATTAAATGTTATGTTTTATAATGGGTGCATCTACCATTTTAATGATAATGAGGCGAGGTGAGGCAAAACTGTGTATGTATGTAATTAACGTACCGTATTAATTAGCTTTAAATGTACATTATTTTATTATTAACAAACAGGAAAATAATATCGATTGTAAAATGAAGGACTATTAATAACTTTATTAATCGTAATTATATTTGTTAACAGGCGAGGAGCATCCAGGCCAGAAACAAAGAAAAGGCTTCTTTAGAAGTCTTTGGAAGAAATCTCGTCATTATTCGTTGGAGCATCCGTGACCACAAGATAGGTTATACGAATTGACGTTGAAATCTCTCCCGTGAAACAAGTTACAGTTTTTGTAACAATTAAACTACAATATTATATTCGAAGTCATTCGATCTGAAAAGTTTACAAATAAGATTGATGACTCGAAAACTTGCAATGAAAATTGCGAACGTTAGAGTAAATCGTTGTATTAACATGTGCGTGAATGTGGCTTTGAAATTTAAAAACCGTATCTTAATTTGCTGGCTTAATCAAGTGACACGTTTTATGTTAATTGAATTGTACGTATAGGAATATTTCTAACCGGTGGTTATTACAACGCATAATTTATTTAAGGAATATCTATTATATGAATCCACGACTAATTTTCTTCCTTATTCATAAAATAGTTTGTAGAAATGTAGATAACCACGTAGTATGTTATGTACATCTGAGTTTTATTGTTTTAAATTATTGTTAACCGTTTTAGTAAGGAATAAGAATTATTTCTGCGAGTCTATATTATTATTAAAGTTAACATTAGATACACAAAAATATGTAACTTAATTACGATTTTCTTTTTAGAGTTAGATGTGTAAAATGATCTTGTGTGGTATATTAAAGAACCAAATTCACTTATAGACTACCACTTTTAACATTTTATACCAACCCTTGTATTCGAGTGTACTTAATTCTTATTATTGTAGATTTTGTCAAAAGGAAAATAAATTATGTTAATTAGCTATGATTTCTTTTATTTATTATTACGTAGTTTTAAGTTTTAGCCAACTGGTAAAAGGAGATTTTTGTGTTCTTCGTACTCTTTTACACTCTTGTGATCGTCAAAAAATCGACTTAAGCAATCGGAATAACTCAACATCTAAGTAATTCTAGCAACAATTGACTTTTTTTTATTTCAGTCCAAAGATTCGCACTGGATTTTGATTTAAAATTGAAATTAAGACTATTTAATAATAAATTATATACTTAAAATATTTCATTATATAAAGGGTTGCAACGATTCATTTTTGTTCCAAAAGATTATTTTTGAAAAAGATAGTGTACCCCAAGGGTAGACCCCAAGTAAATATGCACTGACTTTAATGTGTTATTTATTACTAACTGACTGACTGTAATAGTAATCTGTAGTGTACTGTTTTCAGTTCTTAAAACATTTTCAGAGAAAATTAAAAAAGTTAGCTATCCCTATGGGTGGAATACTAAAGGATTGTCACCAGTTTCGTTAAACGGTGATGTCTCATTTAAGCGTATTGAATTGTGCCTAATCTTTATTAATGTAAAACTTATGTGAAAAACTATATTTTTGCTAAATTTGATTTAAATATTTACACTGATCGGGATAACCCGCGCTCATGGACCTTTTAAGTTCAATGAAAACACTACATAGTCTACTTTATTAAATAGCAAAGTTCATGGATACTGTACTGTTTATGCACAATATTTTTTGTTTTAATATTGTCATATATTGTGTATTAATATATATCAATATTTATACTCGGTTTACAATATTACAATAACTTACAACGTACGTTTCAATATAGACTAGAACTCAATAAGTTGATAATGAAATGGATATTAGGTGAAAAAAGAAAACCACATAATTATAATACAAATCATTTTATTATTAGATAGACACAGTTCCCATCGCTTATCAGAAACAATGTACAAAGCTATAGTAGTAATATCAAATATAAACAATATGCACCCTTCGATTACTGCAAGCCTTGTTTGAGGATACAGGATTATAATTGAGCGCTTCTAGATTCTGCAGCTAAGAGATAGAATAGAATAAAACAGAATGCAAAATGTTTATTATTCACTACACAGTATTATAAACGCAGCGTAATAAAAAGGGAAGCATAGCGAAGTAATGGCGTACGCGGAGGGCCTAAGGGAGCGCGTCCCTCCCCCCGCTCGCCTCACTGTCGTATTAGTTCTCACACGATGGTTCCAGTGGGACTAGAGATTTTTCAATTAAAATCGTTACATGTATTCTTGGGTTACAGTGTCTTTCATTTTGTAACAAGCCCTTACACAAATGCTTATTTGTAATTACATATATAATAATGTTGTATATTGTTACAGTAATTTCATTACGTGGTTATTATAATTTCTTGTCAAGCGTCTGGTTGCAATGCCGATTCCAAGTCATTAATTTATATAAATAAGGTTGACAGTGAGTAATTCATAACCACAGTTATACGCTTCAACTCATTCTAGATGTAAAAAAATATGAAGTCAGACAACTTGAAAAGAAATTTAAAAAAAATCTCTATACATCATGCCTCGAGACCTTATCGCAAAGCCACTTATTTAGCTTCACTGTATAGGTCGATAAAAGCATTTTTTTTTAAATACATAAAACCATTATACAGATACAATTACTCTGTGAAAACGGTGAGCGTATAAAAAAAAGAATCCAAAATTCACAAAGTAATTACAACTGCACATGAATACTAAACGCATCAGACACTGATGGCGCCATAATTTATCAAATATCAAAACAAATGACGGTCCTTATCACTTTTATAGAATATACAAAATGCAGTTACTTATTTCCCTGTGGAAAAATATTATCTTATTCTTAGATCACGCGCGCTTCGATCTGTAAAAAAAAGAAAAAAAACTATTTCTTGTGCATCTATTTCAAGAAAATCTAGTAAGTACTTATAAAACTTCTAAACTCACCTCTAATAACCACAGGTAATTAAATATTCTCCTAACTTCTCCACTACAGATGCGGCTTGCTGGGGTTGGATCGGTTCTTCATAGAGAGAAATTACAACAGCTGTAAATAAATATATTACTGTAAAAATTCTGTCAAATTCAAAGAAATTCATTTATTTGTGAATCCTTATAACTACATAAAACGTTTTTAATTAAATTAGTAACTTTCCGAAACTAGAAATAATTGCGTGTTTGATTCATATGTAGGTCAATTAATAAACTAAGAGTTGGTCTTAACGGTCTATGCGCGCTCTTACGATTTCTCAGTGTACACAGAACATTAAAATAAAAATTTTGAAAAAAATTTAAATTAAGAAAGCTATTCGTCACGCTATTAATAAATCAATGTTGAGAAAATATGAATTGTTGCTACTTTTAGATGGCATAATTAGATGTAGCTCTAGGCCAGTTTCTTTGGCAAAGGTGCAAGCAAGAATAGAATTTTCTTTCTACTAGGACTTTATTTATGTTCGTGTTTCTTATCATAGTCAATAGGCACAATATTATTTGCTAAGCATTACGTTTATCTTATTACGTATCAATAGGTAAACAATTCATCGACGTTACAATAAATCGACAAAATAATAAAAAAACAAGAAATGTTGCATTTCTACACAAAATACGTACAATATGTAACTTTAACCGCGCAAACATGCTGCATAAGTAAAATAAATAATACATGACATACGACGCGACACTATTATATTAACTTGCATCGCAATTCACTATCAAAGGACTGCCATGAACATAGTTGTTTTACCTTGCTGTGTCTTCATGCAGTGCACGCCGACCTTGCCGAGTTTTGCGCGTATTATGCGGTCTGTTCCACTGAGGTAGATGTACCGCGTGCCCGCTATCGTCACGCCGCCGCTTGTAAGGAGTGATTCATTTTCGAAACCGGCCACTATCTTTCCGACTTCGTCTTTTGATATCTGTTAACAATATTACATTTATAACCTTTATATACTTTTGAAGTACATTATTAAGTTAGTGTTTATTCATAATCAATATTTTATTTACAATTGACTTAATAAATTTAAGTTTAAATGATCATTACACACATTGCCTATATTCAATTGAAAATAATTTCGTAAAAAAATGAAAATAACGATATTTTATCATCTTATCTAAACTAATCTTCAAGCATAACGACAACTTGTAAAAATATTTCCGTAGCAAAATAATAAGATTATTAACCAGCCTTAGAACTTGCTTTGAACTGATTGAAATAAAAGGTTATTTGTTTGTTAGGCATTAGATAAGAAATAAGTGCTTACAGTACTATGATAGATCAACCATACAACAAAAGTAGATATTAATATTGGACATGTGGTTTTCATATTGACAATCAATCCAAGCCATAGAATAATTATAATAAGGTTGAATATTAAACTTTATGATTAAATAGTTGTACTATGCAAGTGTTAGCATTTCATAGCATGCATAGATATCAAAGTGCATCTTTCTAGATTGGGAGTACATTTAGCCATATTGGTTAAGATCTACTGCTCTACCAATCTATAATTTATTGTAGCATAAAGTTTTATACCTGCTTCAATAATCAGGCTACTTAACACAAAACATTTAAACAGAGTATTTGTTTCTGAAATCAATTTCACACACACACACACAAACTATTGCACTTTTTTAATATCAGTACAAGTTTAAAAAAATATATTTAAATTAATATTTTTGTAATTGATAAATGTGAATAGACATTTATATCACTATCAATAAAAATACTATATACATATTGTTTTATGATATGAGCATTGTATCCATTCAGGTCCTTATTGCAATTTATGATTAGTGTTGATCTATGTGCATACAAATGTTTTAATATTGAGAACTGTTTGTTGAATTTGAATATTATTTTTGAAAACTTAAACTTTTTAATATTATCCCAGCCTATTCCTATCTCATTCCAAACTAAAAAAAAATTGATGCAAACAATATTGTGTCCCAGTATATTAAGTACCAGTAAAAAATTGGAAATGCTAGTAGAAAACAGTAAAATAAAGTTCAACTTAAAGGAGTTATAAAAAAAAACCCACAACTTAGTCAAATATTTAAACATTTCTCTTACAAAACACTTTTCATTACAACATTTCCTGCTATTTATATTACTACTTATAATAAATTTAGCAAAAGACAAAATTCTCAGCATAAACAATGAATAAACAATTAATATAACTATTGGAAACATATATTAGCAAAGTACTTTAACAAATTGTATTTTTTAATAATATGATACATTAAGAAAAGTTTATTAAAATTTTACATAGAACCTTATTTTGATTCAACTTTCAATACAATAAAATTCTGCATAAAGGTTAATTTTCTACCTAAACATTAAAAACCTAAAAGAAAAGAATATGACAAAGAAATTAAAAAGTAATAAGATTTTTCCAGAAATTGACAATGATATATTGATAAAATAAAAATTGTCATTCCCTTATATCGAGTTTAGTCTTATTTATTCGCTGTAATCTCGACTGCACTGATCAACATTCTTCATGTCTTCTCTATCCTATGACATTGACGAAATTATAAGTGACCAGTTAGCACAACTAAAAGCCATTAAGCAAAATTAGTTGAGTTTTTATTTGTGTTGATAGTAAATCTAAAATAACCATTATGGTATATTTAAAGCTATGTCGTATGTTTTAGTGTTTTATTTAAAACACTGTATTACTAATAAACTAATTAAATATTACTAATAAACTATTCTTTTAGAAAAAAACATTCTTGAAAATTTTACTATTAATATGAATTACATTTTAATATAATTAGAAATCTTTTTTTTTTAGAATAATTCTATTTAACCACAAGTTCATAATTATATTCATAATATTATATTGAAATAATTTGAAAATATACAACATGATTGCTCCATTTTGTTTTAAATATTGGAATCCATTAAAGAATTGTGCTATGTTAATTATTAGAACAAAAATTTTAAGACTAAGTTAATTTTTAAGTTAAAGCTACCCGTATGGGTAGCTTTAACTTAAATTTGTCTTAAAATAATGATCACTAAATAGTTTATTCATTGAAATATACTACTATTACACCAGTTTAGTAAATTTCTTAACAAATTTAGAGAATATCATTTTTCTCTTAAATTGTAAAGCAATAAATGCAATTTTTTAACTTATATCCCGTAAAAAATCCGTATCATATAAATATATTATGTATTTTATTTTTACCTACGTAATTTGCTGTCATGACTCATAACATTATCGCAGATTAGTTTAAGTGCGTGTTTCATAAATGGGTAAATATATTTAAGAGGTAAAAATTTCATTACAATGGAGCGTCTTGAAAGCAATATTATATTATAGAAAATATTTGGCGTCGGCGACGTGTGACTAGTCCAATACAAGAACTACCGGCCGGCAACATTTTTATCAGTAAATAGGGCATGCAACGAGTAACGCCCCTAAACTAGTAATTCCCAAATCAATATAGTTTTATTTTAACTAAAAATATATATTTATAATAACGCATAGAGTAAAAAAAATCCAATTCTAATTTGAATTGGCTACCACATGTCGCCATCTTGTCAACTAGCCGGATTCGTCATCCATTCATAATTTACGAATCAAAAATTTTACCATACAAAGGCACAATACAATCGCGCATCAAATAACCTTTCCACAAAAGATAATTTGTACAATTTCACTAAGCACTTAATACATATCAAGAAACTTACATCGAAGCCTTCCGATTTAGCCCAGACATTTCCATCGTGACCGGCAATCGCAGCCTTTGTAACACATCTTGATGCAATTAACTGTTTATCGACATAATCTTGCCAGCTCATATTGATAGAGTTCTTTGTAAAATAAAACTAAACTTTCCTAAACCACAATCTAAACTCTGCAACGAGCAGACGCTCCACACGAACAAAAAGCACTGCCGTTTCAAAATGGCAGCGTACTCAAAGACACGACAGGAAGTTTGCTTCTACCAACATTAGAATATTTAATATGCGTTCATGATAACGAATATTAGTTAGGATGTTAACAAAATAATATTATATTTTATAAATAATCTATAATAATTAGCTGAATATGTGATAAGCAACATTTTTTTAATAGTACTTTCAATGTAATATTATAGTTAATATACTGATTAAATACATTTAGTGTAAACATACTTTTATAACAGTATTTTAATACACTAAGCTACATAATTTACCCAATCTTGAACTAAAATATCTTAATTATGAAATAATTCCTATAATTTATATGATTTTATCGCTTTTTATTAGAATTTGTAAAAAAAATTATAAATCTAAAATATATAAAACAACCAAATGTTAATAACATTAATATTATAAAATTATAAATAGTACTTTCGTATTGGTTTATTGATAACTAACAACTTGATAATAAATGGTAATGTAATTCAACGCTATAATTAGGATATATTGTTTTTTCAACACATGTAAGCACATGATACTAGAATACCATTTTGAATTGTTTGTCGCCGATAACTAATAATTTTGTGCTCTAGACTAGTAACTAAATCGGTTTATTATTTTAATATTAATTAATTAAGTTATGAGAATGCAATGATAACAAACCATACAATAATTTAATAATTTCAAAAAATACACATTGTTTAATGTTTCATTTTTGGTTGGTTTTTGTCGTTGCGATGATAGGTAACGTAATAAATAATTTTGTAAATAAATTTAATAATAACTTTATTGTTTAGGATCTACGAACCATGACTCAAACCCACGGTCGTATACACAGGTCTTGCAACTTCAGTATGGGGAACGTTGACATACTGATGCTGTTAAGTTCAATTTACGGCCGCCAGAGGCATGACAATTCGCGTAATAATTATCCCGAACATTTTTTCAAATCCAAACAAAACAGTTAAATAACAAAACAAAAATAACAAAAAATCCGCAAAACTCAACAAAACGATATAACAATGATTAAATAACACAATACTTGGGAGAGTAAAATATCAGCTTCGATAGCAGCGACGTAGTACCTCAAGCGGATGGTATTGCGAATTAGCAGTTGTTACACATTCGCACCTCATCTCTCACCACTGAAATTTGACTCAGTTGCAAGACCTGTGTATACGACCGTGCTCAAACCTTTGCATGATGGTTAATTTTATTTTAGCACATTAAAATAATCGTGTTATTTCAATGATCATATTTTAGAAAACTAAACGTAATATCACTAAGCGCGGTATATTTTTTCTCAAATGAAAATCATCAAAATACCTCTACATACGAAAAAATTAGTTGCATATGTTGTATTAAAGCCACAAAAACTATATGTGGAATTAACTTGTTTTAAAGCGATATATTCGTACATGTGATACAGCTTATTCGCTAAACAAAAACCGTAAATTGTTGCGTTCGATAATCAATATTAAACCATCTTTGTTATCTGTAGCGCAAATCTTTCTATACTTAGAAATTGTAGTCACCTACTTCCGTCGTTTAATTTCCTATTATTTTAGTATTACTAATCTTTGTGGAAATAGCAGTCTATATAAATTTTAAGTATCTAAATAATCTTATTGAAATATTTTAAAATTATTCGTGTAAAGATATCGCGAATATATTTTAATTTATTATATTACCATAAAAAAGCTTTTGCTAAACTTAACTTGACCTTGCTAGTTCTTTTCCGTTCAGCTACCGCGATTGGAACATGTCCTATTCACCTGAAAGAAGGTAAGTGACTTTTTTTACTTTATTTTCTAGTTAACTCAATTAAAGTGAATGAAAGAAACAACCAGAAATTGATTAAGTAATGTACTGAGTAAATTATATACGATCTTTAGTCTGTATTCTCCAAAATATAAATTCTGCACGGTGTCCGATTGCCAACATGGCGCTGGCATCAGAACATTATTCTTGCATTGCCTTCGTGCACGTGTTTTGCCTTTACTAATTAGACGTATTATCCAATGAGGTTAAAATATAGATTGGATTATCATCTACGTTCATAGTTCTTGAAATATATACTTTCCTAGAAAATGGGCGGAATGCGCATCTGAATGACATCTGACAGTTTTAATTTAATGATTTTTGCTTATTCATTACTTCATTTATTATATCTTATATTATTGGCTAGATATAATTGTATTAGATATAAGAAATAACGTTTTAAATGTTTTCAGATCAGAGGATTGGCCGGAGGATCCTAAAAATGGGCCATCAAAAGATCAAGGCAACTACGATGGACCTTCGGGTATGGAACCCGGCGGTAATCTCGATACAAATTGGCATGAAGTCGTGGAAAGCTTTGATGACATGAAATTGAAAGAAGAATTACTGAGAGGAATCTATGCCTATGGTTTTGAAAAGCCTTCGGCCATTCAGCAACGCGCGATTATGCCTTGCATCCAAGGTCGCGACGTTATAGCTCAAGCCCAGTCTGGAACTGGGAAAACGGCTACTTTCTCTATTTCAATTCTACAACAGATCGATACTAGCATTCGCGAATGTCAAGCACTAATTTTGGCCCCAACTAGGGAGTTGGCACAACAAATTCAAAAGGTATGTGTGAACAATGAGTGAATTAGTGTTTTGTTATAAATTCAAGATCCAGTGCTAAGAAACTTAAATATTTTAGGTAGTGATAGCTCTTGGTGATCACTTGAATGCTAAATGCCACGCCTGTATTGGTGGTACAAATGTTCGTGAAGACATTCGTCAGTTGGAGAGTGGAGTCCATGTGGTAGTGGGCACCCCTGGTCGTGTATATGACATGATCACGCGTCGTGCCCTGCGTGCAAACACAATCAAGTTGTTTGTACTTGATGAAGCTGATGAAATGTTATCGAGAGGGTAAGTTTTACTTATATTTTTTCTATATTATTAGTCTGAAAATAATTTAATGATTGTTACTTTATATTGCTTAATGGATAGTTTGCTTTGACAAGTGGTTGTGTAATTTTCAAATTTATAAGAACAGTTATGAGATGCCAATTTGTTATAAAATGGTTTGTCTGAATCTTTCAGATTTAAAGATCAAATTCACGATGTCTTTAAAATGCTGTCATCTGATGTTCAAGTTATATTGCTATCTGCTACAATGCCAGATGATGTATTGGAAGTTTCTCGATGCTTCATGAGGGAACCTGTGCGCATACTTGTTCAGAAGGAAGAGGTAAGATTAATAAAATTACTAAGAATTGCCTATTAAAATTATGTACTGGATAATTTGCTATGGTGTTAGGACAAGTTTAAGTGTCAGTTTATCTTTATTACAATGCTTAAGCATTTAGGGATGTAATTAAAGATAAGAAATTACTTGTTAAATCACGTGTTTCTAGAAATATTTATTAATATAACTATATTGTTGATACTGAATTAAAGACTTAAATTGTCTTAATTCATTGCGATTTATTAAGCTCAACATGCTTGTTTGTTTTTTAATTCCTATTTAACACCTTTAAATTATAGTACATCCATAATACTTATAAATATTGCTTGCATATAAACAAAGAACTTTGATAGAAATTGTGCCAAGTCATTTATATAAGAAATAAATTGTATTAATATATTTTTGTTTTATATGTTTGTTGCTTTATTGAATTATCATATAACTTGAAAAGCTGTTACCTGACTCTTCTCTGTGTTGTTAGGTTTCTAATTTCAAGCAAAATTGAAAAATATCTGTAGTGGCATGCTTTGGTATTTTATGTTGTGCAATATGATTTAATCATATACGTATATATATATATTTTTTCTTTGTTTGGTAAATATAACTTTATAGAAGAATATGTTATGTTTTATATGATTAAATATTTAATTCTTTTAATGTTTTAATACATATTCTTGTTATAGCTAACATTGGAAGGTATCAAGCAGTTCTTTATCTCAATCGAGCTGGAGGACTGGAAATTGGATACTCTCTGTGACTTGTACGACACACTCTCCATTGCTCAGGCTGTCATCTTCTGCAATACACGTCGCAAGGTTAGATTTGAGATATAATAATTTGTTTTTGTTAACACTTTCAAGCACCTGAAGCATGGTCTAAACAATTTAATCCAATACATACTCTAATTACCAAATGCACTTATAAACTTACTGTTTGTATACTGTACTGTTTCTATTATAATAGAATTGTGCTAATTATCAAATAAATTTTAATGGATTGATGTTGTTATTTATATAAAACATATAAGCCTTAAATTTTAAATCAGCATTGTCATGGTAGGTGAAGTAATTGGATTCAATTATTGCAACTTAAATATAGCAAAGTCAATGCTAATCTTACAGTGAATCATATTTCAAGGTTATGTATATGTATAGTCAGCGTGTTTACATAAGATCCCAAGATGTGACCACAAACCTATGTTACTTATTTTAAATTTAATATAAATAATATAATATATGGTTACTTTAGAATTACTTTAAAGAAATACTACATAATATGTTGATTTTTTAAGATAAGCTTATTATATTTCTCAGGTGGACTGGCTCACTGAATCCATGCACGACCGTGACTTCACTGTGTCTCACATGCATGGTGACATGGACCAACGCGAGCGCGAGATCATCATGAGGCAGTTCCGCACAGGATCCTCTCGTGTTCTCATCACCACTGACCTGCTGGCTCGTGGTATTGATGTTCAACAAGTTTCGTGCGTAATCAACTACGATCTACCCACCAATCGCGAAAACTACATTCATCGGTAACTATTTATCAAAATAAATAGTTTGTTAAATTAAATGATCTAAAGTGCATTCTCTTAATTTAAACTTTTATTTTCAGTATCGGAAGAGGAGGTCGTTTCGGCCGTAAAGGAATCGCTATCAACTTTGTGACTGAAGCTGACAAGAGAGCATTGAAAGATATTGAGGAATTCTATCATACTACTATTACGGAAATGCCCAATGATGTGGCTAACCTCATCTGAGGTGCCATCGCATTCCAGTTTATACTTTGTGTCCTGCATTCTATTGCGATATTTAAACGGTGTGAGTATTAGGTGGGCAGCCTCCTAAGTACCGCTGTGCTGATTTTTTATTGGAACTCATTTCATTTGGACCGATATATTGGTTTTAGTTTAATTAATGAATACATTACTACTATTATAAACGTATCTATATAAGTCTAATATACATAGTTGTAAGACTGGCCCGGCCGGATGGCCCCCGTTCCGCGTAGACCTCCCTGCTACTTGCAGAGGGGTCTCATCGGGTACTGGAGAGGCTATTTCAATCACAAAAGTACTAGAAGGAAATAATGTATTGTAGCTTTTTTCCAGTTGTACATAATATGGTAAACTGTTTTTGTAATACGGTAAATAAATATGATTTAATATCTTATTTGTATTGTTATTGATGTGAAATTGTAGCGCTCCAATCCCGATCGGAACCTTAATTGTCTGTAGCTGTATACTCAATTGTAAAAATTTTGTTTACAGAAAACCTACCAACTGAGCTGTTGAAACGCACTTTGGACACAACTATGTGGAAATAATAAATCAAAATTTCCTCTAAGTCATTACTTTCTTTTGACAGGTCCTTTTTTGTTCCTGTGTTCCCTTATACTATATTTTCTACATGGTTTTTATGTTGATTTAGAATTATTTATATTTTTGGAATAAATTTTCTTCGAAATATACGAAGTTGGTAATTAAGGTTCCTTATGAAAAGTGCGAAAGCTTTGAATTACACTTAACACTTCACAGTAGAAACATTCAATTTTCAACTAATTAATGCCAAATAACGCAAAATATTGACATTAAATGTATGCTTATTGCCTATAATTATATTTTCAATTTTTAAACCTCCATCATCCTTATCACGATTGCTTTTGTTCTGTTAATTGGAAATAGAACGAACAAATTGTAACGAAATTTTATTTGAACGTAAATATAGAATAGTAAATTTCTAAACTTCACATAAATAGATAAGTAAAAGTTGATGGATAAAATCTTTGCTCTGAATTTAAACATTAAATGGCAGGTAATTCATTCGCTGCAACTCAAGAAAAGAAGTACTTAGTTACCATGCCACCTTACATATGCGTAAGCGTTCGGTTCGTGGCACCTCCGTTTCTTAAGCGCCTAACTGCGTCTTCGACATGTGACTAAATTTTTATTAATCGTTATCATTCAAAAAATCAGAGTTGCTAAATCTTTTTTTAAATTTTGTTTTCTTATAGATTTAAAATTATTGCAATTGTTTAGTAAATAATCTCAATTATTCAAATAAATTGAAGATGTAGCAATCAGTTTCGTTTAAAAAAAAAAAAAACCTACTTTCTATACTATTAGCCAGGTTATGTCGATAAAAACTACAAGTAGTAATCTGTGTAACTGTTGTTAGGAAACAATCTAAATTTTCTGTAATATGATTCTGTCTTAATGAAATACAAATTGACGCAAAAAAAGAAATTCTTACTTTTATATATTAGATAGTATATGGATTAGTAAATCCACTATAATAATAGAAGAATAAGCATAAAGTATTACATACTTCATATATAAAAGGTTGGGAAAATAAATTTAAGGTATAGATGCCTGCTTTAGCATGTAATTTTAGAATTAGTTTCTTTTACAGTATCATTTTTCCCGGCCGTTTTGTTTAGAGCGAAATTATAATAGGATTAAAAAATTACACAAATCTCTGATTTTTGAGTTTTTGACCTAGTTAGGATTTGGTATAATTATAGGTATTCCATGAACAGTTGCCTTAACGGATTTAGTATAAAATTCAAAACTATAAATCACATCGTTCGATATCTTTTTATAAATTAGGCATTTTAAGGGAATGCAACTGAGGAAACAAACATGCTATTTGTAATAAAAAAATAGTTCTTAAAATATTTTAAGTATTTACAAGTAGTTTTGAATATATGTATCCTGTACTAAAGATAAAGCAATAAGTAAAAAATATGTATCAGTGACTATTTCAAACAGCAGGCGTTTTTACTAAATTTAATGAATTATTTTATTTTACCGTAAGATATTCAAACACTATATTAGTAGCGTTAAGACATGAAGGCACAGCTTAGTAAGTTTATATGCCAACTTATATAATTTAGAACTTAATTTCTGGGTTTCGATGAGAGTAGGATAATAAAAGAAAATGTAATAGGTGGATATCTATATTATTTAAATCTCTCTTAGTCTATAACAATAAAACAGATGCCAGGCAAAATATCATCACAGTCTTATAGTAAATAGAAACTAGACTTAAAACTATCATATTTAATAAATTAATATCACACTTCTGGTTATATTCATTTTTATAAATGTAATGTAGAGTATTAACAATAAGATATATCATAAAAATGCAAAGAGAAGAATTAAAAGGAGAACTGAGATAGGGAAAAAAATATAGACAGATATTCGAGGATGACATACAGACATTAAAATAAATGAGTCATCATTATTATTTAAGCCATCCTTCGTTGGGACTTCGACAATAACAAGTTCATCACTGAACATGTTAACATTAAATTCACATTCTGTCTGATTTAAGCACATTTTAGAGTCAGATATATTAGAGTATTGGAATGTTGGTTTGTAAATATCAAAAATGGCATGAATATCATTATTAACAAAATCATTATCACTGTAAAAAATATAATAATAATATCCATCGGAAGTTACTGTATGATCAACCTTAAGAGTTGTAAGGTCTTCTAAATATTTTGTGTTGTTGCAATGGATTGAGTAAGGAAAGAATTCATTCATTAATATGTTATCATTGTAACATTCATATAAATTAGTTTCAAAACTAGAAACTGATTTATCTTCAGCTGAATTTGTAGTAATATTAAAAGCATTTCCTCCATGATTTACACCTGTATCTAATACTGTATTAGGATTATGCAGAGATGGATTAACATCTCTTTTAAGTTTTGTTTTTTTTCTAATGTCGTCTGATACATTATTATTATACCATACTTCATTTTCGCTTTGTTTTACTTCTCGTTTCTTACTTCTTGGACTTTCTACTGTTACTGAGACATGCCTATTTTTACCCACAAGTAATGGATCTCTTTTATATTTATCACCCTCTAAAATACCACAAGTGTTTAATATTTTATCACCTTTAACTACTAAAATTTTAGATCCTTCATATCTAGAACATCCTTTTAACTCTACTGATGCTCCAGCAAAAAGATAAAATCCCCAATATTCAAGAGTATCATCAGGTAATGTCATAGATTTTCTTAATTTTATATGTCGTCTCTTTTTTGTTAAATTAGGTCTGCCTTTCATTTGGAATGCATTGAAGCTACTGTTCATTTTTAAGGAATGTTTTTGACAAAATATAGAGGATTGTCCTTTATGTATCTGTATGACATCTGAATCAGATATTCTGTACATAACATCAGCATATTTAATATTTCGTAGATACAGTGGTGATATTATGAGTATTGCTGGTAGGACTGTTGTTAGAAGACAAAATATGATAACTCTCTGGGTTCCATGCATTTTACTGCCATCTGAAAAAGAAAAACATTCATGACATAATATTTAACATATATATTAAGTTCTGTACATTTGATGAAAAAACGGAACACTTGAGGTTCTCTGTTCGTTTGTTACAACTTATTTTTTCTAAGCAGCCCTACCAATTGTTAATCAAGTATTATATAAAAGCTTATAACTGTTTGAATCCTCCTATTTTTTAATTACATTTAAAATATTATAATACTTAATTTATTTAATTTACAATACTTGAAGCGATCAATAGACATTTTAGAGTAAGTAATTTAAGAATACTTTAATTATGTGTAGGTACGTACAAAATTATAAATTATTTCCTAGAACAGGTCTTAATTTACTATTGTTTTTTGTAATGAGATATTTATCCATTGATGTCTAAAATCAAAAAATTGATACGCATTATATTAATTATAGTAATTAAGTTATTTTATTTATATTATATAGCTTTCGTTGGGATATTTGCCAAATATTTTCAACAAAACTATGAGAAATATCAGAAATTTGAGTTGACTTTGACATAATATCACCATTATGACCATACTCAACAAAAATATTAAAATAAAAAAGATGCTCTTCATGTCCAATTATTTATTGTCATTTTACGTAATAGTACTATTATTGTCATTACTCATTAATACATGATTAATACATAAAGTCAGTATACTTATGAGGAACGTAGTTCAAGGTTTAATTAACTGTACAATAACAATTTAGTATATTTATTTTATCTGGAAATTCTGGAATGCAATTTTTATTTTCATTTCACAATTTGATTTCAACGTATTAAATAAAATTTCATTGAAGCGAAGTTGTATATTTCATTATGAATATTTCTGTCTACAGCTTTTTTTTAAATAAACGATGAAATGTTACGAGATATTTAATATAAAATAAATTTATACCACATTTCGTCGTAATGAGATAAGTTGATATATAAATCGATATAAATTCACATCTTTAGATTTTAATAGATATATAAGTACTGCAAATCTTGCTTCGAGTAATTGAAAAAAAACCGCAACAACAATACATCATGACTAGTTTCTGTTGCTAAAGAGAGTAACATTCTACAGATCCGTTGCCTTGACGATGTACATAAATAAATTATTGATTTTGGAAGAGAAATAATCTTAGTGTGAAACTTGTGTGAATCAGTAATACTATGATTGATATAGATATCTCTATAATTTATACCTTGAAGTTTTGTGTGTAGAAGTTACATACATACTACAACTACTTTAAATGGAAGAGAGCGAATTAAGGAAGCTCTTGCAAACTAAAAATGGGTGTCGCATTCCTGCTATGCTACCAATACCAGATGTTGATAAAGTCAAGGCATTACCATTTACCCCGTTACCACCCTACAACCGAATCAAGGTAAGTTATACTAAATAATTGTTGTAAATGTCTGTTAAGGTGTATCACACTGTACTAGCCTATTAATGGAATATTTATTTTTGATGTGAAATTTCTATATAGACGGGAAGTATTAGGATTTTTCTGTCACGAAAAAGCGTTACGGCCGCGTGGAGGGGGTAGACGAAATATCGTGTGGTGAGAGGCGGGCTGTTTAATTGTGTGAATACGCCGATGGCGTTGTTTCATATCAATAAATGAATAATATTTAAATCGAATCATCATTGTTTTATTATTTAGTAATAAATATTAAGTGCCATCAGTATAACTGGCTATGAAAATTACTAAAAAGTACATCATATTTTTAGGAAAAAAAAGAAAAAATTAGACAAATTTTAGAAGAGAAAGCAGCAAGTAGGAAGGTCATCGTTGCTCGTAGACGAATTGAACGATATGAACTCGATAGATTGGACATATCACAAGAAAAGAACATAAATGTTTTACGTGAATGTGCTCAAAATATTCAACCTCCACCTATGCTAAAATCATGGGAAAGGAAAATATGTGGCTTAATTCCATTAAAATTGCGAAATACATATCCCGCAATAATGGAAGAACTTTTAAATGAAAGCAAAAATGAATGGAATCGGAACTTGCATGATTTGGCTGTAAAGACTGTAATTCGTGATGTGCCAGGAATACCCCGGAAGAGATACGAAGAACCATACTTTAAATTTAACGGTGTTACTCCAAATTATCACAAAATGATCAAGTTTCGTAAGAAACTGAAATCTGGATCTTTATTACTTCATCCATTTATACGACTTATACTTGAATCCTCGGAAAAAATATTTCCAGAATTCATAATCGATTTATCAAAATATAGAGCAAAAGGACCATTAGACGTAGATGATTTTCAAGTTAAAATAATGGAAGAAATAAAACGGGCTGATTACTTGGTTTCTAGTACATGGTATTCTATACTCGTTAACTGGCTAAAAAACCCGAGGTGCTTGAGGGGAATGCAACCAAAAAAAATTACAGAGTTTGTAAAATGTGCAACAAAAATGATATCTATGCAGATACAAGAATTAATGCGGAGATCGATAAACGCTATAATAGAATCTTTAAAAGATCCCGAATCGGCGCCCTTACTGAATTTAGAATTAGATTTTAATGGAGAATTTCAGTATGACCCATCGCTTAACGAAATGTATAATGTGTATCATTCAATAATTAATGCCATTTCTAATATTGCACAAAGACTTATGCCAATTGAACAATACATCAAAATATCCTACAGTCATGATGCTTTACCAGTGCAATATAACGCGTGGTTGCATAACAATGGCCATGAAAGATTGCAAGTTCAACTAAATATTGTATTTAATCCACTGAATGCATATTTAGATAAATTGAGAGTTAATTATCATATGTTGTATGGTGATGAAGCCAAATTAAAACTATTTAAATTTATTGAAGAAGCTAAAGAGTTTGAAGAATCACAGGAAAAAATAATTTATTTTCAAGGTATTAATTCTGAAATAACTGCAATTATTGAAAATGAATATTTTAACAGTGCAGTAGTTTGTCAAAGAAGAATGATATCTGGATTAAAAGAAAAAGCTACAGAATTTGTAAATGATATCATCGACGGAATTGTAAAAACACACATGGAAGAAAATCATAGCATCTGTAAGGAGTTTGAAATAATTGCAGCCAAAGCTTTGAAGGAACCAGAAAATGCAGCTGAGTTAGTTGAACAGGGTATATATATATTACACGCAAAATCTGTTTTGGTGGAAGAACTAAAAGAAAGAATTTTAAGACAAATAAATATAATTTCAAATTTATTAGAAATGACGTCTCTATCTCCAGAACATGTAGCATCTAATACAAAAACTGTTAATTGGATAACAGATATAAAACCTATTTTTGAAAAGAATGCTGCCTCATATGAAACATTTAAAGCCGAAATGGAAGATAATCTTTTATCTAAAATTGCGTATATAAATAAAGAAGTCTTAGAAATGACACCATATCTTGAATTATTAGATAATATGGACGATATTAATCATACTCTCGAATATTTGGAATATTTAAGAAAACTTGTTCATCGTCTTGAAGATTGCGATAATTTAGTATCATGGATTAATAATGAAGAAACCACTTTTAAATTTCCTCTATCTAATTATCCAGAATTAGAAGAACTGAAAGATTTTATAAAACCTTTTCATTGTCTCGTATACTTGGTACATAAATGGAAACGTAGTTATTATACATGGATGGACGGTCCGTTTGAATACTTAGATCACGAACAAATAGAACAAGACCACGATTACTACTACAAAGAATTTCTAAAATTGTCAAAGGCGTATAAGGCTAAAATTAAGCAACAAATATCGGAAGGTGTTGAGAAACGATTTCAAGGTCTAGTAGATGATCCAGATATCAATAACTTACCTGCACCGATGAAGCTTTGTGCTCAAGCTATAGCTGAAATTAAGGATTGGCGACCAAATGTTCAAATGGGTCATATCATGTGTAATCCAGCATTGGTACAGAGACATTGGGATGAAATGTCAAATATTGCTGGATTTGACTTAACACCTAATGCTGGCACTTCGTTGAGAAAAATTATTAATTTCAATCTTTGGGACGATCTTGATCAGTACGAAATCGTCAGCGTCGCAGCAACGAAAGAATTAGCACTCATAACAAATTTGAATAAGATGATGGCTGAATGGGTTGATATTTGTTTTAAAACTAGTCCGTACAAAGATACTGGAATTTATATACTTACTGGCCTGGACGACATACAAAGCGTTCTAGATGATCATATTGTGAAAACAATCGGTATGCGAGGTTCAGCATTTGTAAAACCATTTGAATCTCAGGTAAGAGCATGGTATGAAAAGATAACTCGAGTTAACTCTACTATAGACGAATGGGGTAAAGTTCAAAGTCAATGGCTTTATTTGTTACCAATATTTTCATCAAAAGACATTGTTGCCCAAATGCCAGAAGAAGGGGTGATGTTTATTGAAGTTAATAATATTTATCGTCGTTACATGGGCTCTGTTGATAAAGACCCACATGTATTAGAAATAGCCGGTGGAGCAGGTGTCCTGGAGTCTTTCAAAATAGCTTCAAATTTTTTGGAAAAAATTAATGATGGTATTAACAATTATTTAGAAAGGAAACGATTATTTTTTCCTAGATTTTTCTTTCTATCAAATGATGAAATGTTAGAAATTTTATCTGAAACAAAAAATCCACTTAAAGTACAACCACATCTAAAAAAATGTTTTGAAGGTATAAATAGATTAGTATTTGATCCTGAATATAATATATCTGCTATGATATCCATGGAAGGAGAGCAAGTAGAGTTTTTAGAATCTATCAGTGTAGCAGCGGCCAGAGGGTCTGTGGAAAAATGGCTTATTCAAGTTGAAGATCAGATGTTGAAAGCAGTTAAATCAGAAACTGAGTTGTCGTACTACGATTATGCTAATTTGAGCCGTGTAGATTGGATATTATGTTGGGAAGGTATGGTCGTTTTAGCGATTTCTCAAATTTATTGGGCCGTAGATGTTCATGAAAGCTTAAATACTCATAAGTTGAGTGAATTACAGGAATTTCATAAATCATTAACAAAGCAACTTAACGAAACTGTCGCTGTTATTCGAAGAACTGATTTATCTAAGCTTAGTAGTATAACAGTAAAAGCTTTGATTGTAATTGATGTGCACGCTAAAGATGTCATACAAGAGCTTGTTGAAAAAAATGTGACAGAAGTTACTGATTTTCAATGGTTAGCTCAGTTAAGATACTACTGGGAGGAAGAAAGAGTTTTTGTTAAAATAATAAATGCAGTTGTTAATTATGCGTATGAATATTTAGGAAATTCAGATCGCTTAGTTATAACACCCCTTACTGATCGTTGTTACAGAACGTTAATAGGGGCTTATTATCTCCATTTGAATGGTGCACCTGAAGGTCCAGCTGGAACTGGTAAAACGGAAACAACTAAGGATTTGGCAAAAGCTCTGGCAGTTCAATGTGTTGTTTTCAATTGTTCTGACGGCTTGGATTATAAAGCAATGGGGAAGTTTTTTAAGGGCTTAGCTTCTTGTGGTGCTTGGGTTTGTTTCGATGAGTTTAATCGAATTGAAGTTGAAGTTTTATCAGTCATTGCGCAACAAATACTTTGTATAGTGCAAGCAGTCAGACAGCACTTGGAGACATTTGATTTTGAGGGAACTATGTTAAATTTAAATCCCGCTTGCTACGTTTGCATTACAATGAATCCAGGATATGCGGGAAGGTCTGAATTACCAGATAACCTAAAGGTACTATTTAGAACGGTTGCTATGATGGTTCCTGATTATGCAATGATAGGAGAAATATCATTATATTCATTTGGATTTATAGATGCACGAAGTTTATCGGTTAAAATTGTTACAACCTATCGTCTCTGTTCGGAGCAATTATCTTCTCAAAATCATTATGATTACGGTATGCGTGCCGTTAAAACAGTTTTATCTGCTGCAGGAAATTTAAAAAGAAGCTTTCCTAATGAAAGTGAAAGTGTTTTATTGCTCAGGTCAATTACTGATGTTAATTTACCGAAGTTTTTATCATTTGATGTTCCTCTGTTTGAAGGAATAATATCAGACTTATTCCCAGGAATAACTTTGCCTAAGCCGGATTATGAAAACTTTTTAAATGCCTGTAATTTTATTTGCGAAAAAAATAATCTACAAGCAATAGACTGTTTTTTATTAAAAGTTATCCAAACATATGAAATGATGATTGTTAGACATGGATTCATGTTAGTAGGTGACCCATTTTCTGGAAAATCTATGACATTAAAAGTTTTATCTGAAGCTTTAACCTTAATGGCTGAACGAAATCAATCAGGTGGTTGTGAATGTACATATAAAGTTCTTAACCCAAAAGCGGTTACTATGGGTCAACTATATGGGGCATTTGATCCAATTTCATATGAATGGACAGATGGTATTGTAGCTACTATGTTTAGAGACTTTGCATCAGAAGATACCCCTGTGAGAAAATGGATAGTATTCGATGGACCTGTAGATGCAGTATGGATAGAAAATATGAACACTGTTTTAGATGACAATAAAAAGCTTTGTTTAACTTCAGGTGAAGTTATGGCAATGTCAAATGTGATGTCTATGATTTTTGAAGTTATGGATCTAGCACAAGCTTCTCCTGCAACGGTGTCAAGGTGTGGTATGATTTATATGGAGTCTGCCTCATTCGGTTTTGAACCATTTTTTAAGTCATGGTTAAATACTCTTAACCCCGTTTGGTTAGAGGAAAATGAAGAATACATTTTTAATATGTGTGCATGGTTATTCGACTTATCAGTTTATTTTGTCCGAAAACAGTGTATTCAACTAGTTACTGCTGGTGATGTCAACCTAATAATAAGCACTTTACGACTTATAGAAATGTTAATGGATAATGCCGTAGACGGAGAAGAGGACACTAAGTACACTAGAACATGGTTCTTAGCTTCATTTATGACAGCGTTGGTTTGGGGTATTGGTGGGATTTTAAATACAGATTCACGTGATAGATTTGACGAATTCTTAAAACCGTATTTCAGAGGGGAAAATGGAATCCCACCCGAGATAGAAAAACTTGATGTTTCGATTCCGGGTGAAGGAGCGATAATAGATCATTTTTACATGTACAAAGGTAAAGGGTGTTGGAAACCTTGGCCAGATGCTGTTAAAGCAGTCCAAGTGAAGGAGCAGATTAATTTATTACAGACGATTATACCTACGTTAGAGACTGAAAAATATTTATTTCTTTTAAAATTGCACACGAAATTTTCGAAACCTTTATTATTAATAGGACCTACTGGAACTGGTAAAAGTTTCTATGTCCAAAACTTCTTAATGAGCGTTGATTTGGAAAAATTTACCCCAGGTTTTATAACATTTACCACAACAACCTCGGCAAATCAAACCCAAGATTTGGTTCTCTCCAAATTAGTAAAACGAAGAAAAAATAATTACGGTCCTACAAAGGGTAAACAAGCTATTATATTTATTGATGATATGAATATGCCCGCTAAAGAAGTATATGGTGCTCAGCCTGCTATTGAATTATTAAGATTGTATTTCGATCAAAAACATTGGTATGATCTTAAGACTACAGAAAAGCTATTTATATACGACACCTTTTTTTATGGAGCTATCGGCCCAGTTGGTGGAAGCAGACAGTTAATATACCCAAGAATGTTACGACATTACAATATATATTCAATCAATGAGTTTTCAAAAGAAAGTATGTCTAAAATATTTACATCATTGTTACAATTAGGTTGGCGTAGAAATGGATTTGGTCAAGACACGCAACCTGTGATAATAAATATAATAGCTGCAACTATGAATATATATGATCAAGCCACGGAAGGCTTAAGACCGACGCCGGCAAAATCACATTATATATTTAATTTACGCGACTTTTCGAGAGTTATTCAAGGCTGTGCACTTTTACGGAGAGAATCCGCTGAAAATAAAAAAACATTTATAAGAGTATGGGTTCATGAAATTTTGCGTGTTTTTTATGATAGACTAGTTGACGAATCTGATCGTTTATGGTTCTTTAATTTATTACGAAAATCAACGCAAGACTTTATGAGAGACAATTTTGATGCAGCCTTAGATACATATCAAAACGAAAAAGGAGAAGTTACTCAAGACAATCTAAAAAAAATGATGTTTGGTTGTTACATGGATACAGATAGCGTTGAAGGAGAACGGAAATATGAAGAAATACCATCGAAAGAGGTGTTTTTAAACATAGCTTTAGCAATGTTGGCAGAATATAATACAATGCATAAGGCTAAGATGACCATTGTATTATTTGATTATGCTCTAGAACATTTGTCAAAAATATGTAGACTACTATCAATGCCGTCGGGGAATGCTTTACTTGTGGGAGTAGGAGGTTCTGGCCGTCAGTCACTTACTAGACTAGCCAGTACAGTTCTCGGTCAACAGGTGTTTCAACCAGAAATAACTAAATCTTATAGTGTAAAAGATTGGCGTGATGATATTAAATTGGTATTACGCGAATCAGGTGGTTTGAATAAGGATACAACATTTTTATTTACTGAAAATCAAATAAAAGAAGAAGTTTTTATTCAAAACCTAGACAGCTTATTAAATTCAGGTGAAGTTCCTAATCTATACGGTTTAGATGAAATTCAGGAAATTCTTGAATTAGTTCGATTAGCAGCTCAAGGAGGAAATAGAAATCTTGATATAAGCCCTTTGCAGATTTTGTCTTTTTTTATTGGTAGATGTAAAGCTAAGTTACATATTGTTTTATGTTTTAGTCCCATTGGAAGTTCTTTTAGAACTAGATTGCGACTTTACCCTTCTCTTGTAAATTGTTGTACTATTGATTGGTTCGATAGTTGGCCTGAAGATGCATTAGAAATGGTAGCTCATTACTATATGGTCAAAGTAAACGTACCCGATAAAGTAAAGACTGCTGCGGTTGTTGCATGTAAGCAATTTCATGTAGATTCAAGAATAGTGTCAAACGATTTTTATAATCAGTTTGGTAGAAAGACCTATATAACATCCGCATCGTACTTAAATTTGATAAAATCATTTACAATATTAACTAACAAAAAACAAAGAGAGTTAAGAGCTGCTAAGTTAAGATATACAAATGGTCTAGATAAACTTGGTCAAGCAGCAGATGCAGTAGCAATTATGCAACATGATTTAAATGCTTTAAAACCGCAGTTAATAGTTATGGCTGCGAAATCAGCAAAAATGATGGAAGAAATAGCAGTCGAAACAGCAACTGCTGACAAAGCTGCAGCACAAGTAAGAGAAGATCAAAAAGTTGCTAATGTTCAGGCAGCAGCTGCGCAAGAACTTAAGAAAGATTGCGAGGCCGATTTAGCTTTAGCACTGCCTATTTTAGAAGATGCTATTGCAGCCTTAAATACTCTCAAGCCTGCTGATATAACTATTGTCAAATCAATGAAGAATCCCCCAGCCACCGTAAAGCTAGTTATGGCTGCTGTTTGTGTTATGAAAGGAATCCCACCTGATAAAATACCTGATCCTGATAACCCAGGAAAAAAAATGTTTGATTATTGGGGACCTAGTAAAAGAATTTTAGGAGACATGGGTTTCTTGGACTCCCTTAAAAATTTTGATAAAGATAATATACCAATAGCTACAATGCAAAAAATTAGAAAAGAATACCTTTCTCACAAAGATTTTAAGCCACACATCATAGCTAAAGCTTCTACAGCTGCTGAAGGTTTGTGTAAGTGGATTATTGCAATGGATATGTATGATGCTGTGGCCAAAGTTGTAGCTCCAAAAAAAGCAAAGTTGGAAGCCGCTGAGAGAGAATTCGCTGAAACAATGGCTATTTTAGAAGAAAAAAAAGCCACCGTTGCTAGATTAGAAGCAAAACTAGCAGAATTAAATGAAGCATTAGAAGAAGCTAATATTAAAAAGAAAGCTTTAGAGGATGAAGTGCAATTATGTGTCGATAAATTGTGTCGAGCAGAGAAACTAATAGGTGGTCTTGGTGGCGAGAGGGTTCGATGGACATTAGCTGCTGAAAATTTACAGAGTTTGTATGACAATCTGGCAGGTGACATCCTTGTCTCTTGTGGTATAATTGCATATTTGGCACCGTATACTTTGCCCATTAGGAATGCCGTATTAGGAAAATGGCGAGATTTAATCATAAAGCTTGAAATGCCACATTCCGAACAATTTATTTTCAAAGATATTCTTGGAACGGATATTAAAATACAAAATTGGTGTATAGCGGGATTACCTTGGGATTCATTTTCCATAGATAACGCTGTCATACAAGATAATTCGTTAAAATGGTCTTTACTAGTCGATCCACAAGGGCAGGCTAATAAATGGATTAAAACAATGGAAAAATCTAATGATCTGCAAGTTATGAAATTTACTGATAGTAGTTACATGAAAGTTATAGAAACTTGTTTAGAGTACGGAAAACCTGCCCTAATAGATTGTATATTGGAAGATGTGGAAGCTCCTTTAGATCCAGTTTTATTGAAGCTTACTTATACACAAGGAGGAAAAGAATTTATAGCTTTAGGAGAAAATATTATTGAGTATCATCCTCATTTTAGACTGTACATGACAACAAAACTAAGAAATCCACACTATTTACCTGAAGTTTTTAATAAAGTAACTTTGATTAATTTCGCACTAACGAAAGATGGATTAGAAGATCAGTTACTTGGGATAGTAGTTGCTAAAGAAAGACCTGATTTGCAAGAAAAACGTGAAAAATTAATTGTTCAAGGTGCAGCCAATAGAGCAGCTCTAAAACAAGTAGAAGATGATATATTACGTACATTACAAGAATCGAAAGGGGATATATTAGAAGACGAGTCGGCTATCGAAGTTTTAGATTCTTCTAAAATATTAGCTATTGATATAATGAAGAAACAAGAAGCTTCCGTTGAGACTGAAATCATAATTGAAAAATTTAGGCTTGGTTATAGACCTATAGCATCACATTCGGCAGTTCTTTACTATTGTGTTACTGAGTTACCAAATGTGGACCCTATGTATCAATACTCTTTAACTTGGTTCATAAATTTATACATTATTTCAATTGAAAATGCAAACAAATCTAAAGATTTAGAAAAACGGTTAAAATTCTTAAAAGAGACATTTACATACAATTTATATAGCAACGTTTGTAGGTCATTATTTGATAAGGATAAATTAATGTTTTCCTTTATTATGTGCTCTAAAATGATGTTATCTACAGGTGAAATGGACCACGATGAGTATATTTTTCTTATAACTGGAGGGATAGCTGTAGAAAACTTGCTAAAAAAGCATATTGACTGGTTGCCAGATAAGGGCTGGGATGAAATTTGTCGCTTGAATGACTTATCGTCATTTAAAGCTATTAAAGATAGTTTTGTTACTTCTAAAAATAAATGGAAAGAAGTGTACGATGATCTGGAACCCCATCGTAAAACATTTCCAGGTGGGTGGGATGAAAAATTAACTGACTTTCAAAAACTCTTGGTTGTAAGAGTTTTAAGACCAGATAAGTTAACATTCGCAATTTCTGATTTTGTAGAAAAGCAGATGGGTCAAAAATACATTACACCTCCACCTTTCGACATAGGTAAATCATTTGGAGATTCAAATTGCTTAGCTCCTTTGATATTTATTCTTTCCCCCGGTTCTGATCCAATGGGAGCTTTAATTAAATATTGCGACAAAATGGGATATAGTCACAGATTTAATTCAATATCCTTAGGTCAAGGTCAAGGCCCAATTGCCAAAGCAATGATAGAAAAAGCCCAATTAGAGGGTGGTTGGGTATGTTTACAAAATTGCCATTTAGCAGTATCCTGGTTACCTGTTTTAGAAAAAGTTGTTGAAGGTTTTGATCTAACAAATACTGATCTAAGTTTTCGATTATGGCTCACAAGCTACCCGTCTGATAAATTTCCACAGTCTGTTTTGCAAGTAGGTGTTAAAATGACAAATGAGCCTCCAACGGGTCTTCAGCATAACTTAAATAGATCTTATTTATCAGAGCCATTAAAAGAACCTGAGTTTTTTGAAGGTTGCCCTGGAAAAGATAAACCTTTTAGTAAGCTTTTATATGGAATAAGTTTTTTTCATGCGGTTGTGCAAGAAAGAAAGAAGTTTGGTCCACTTGGCTGGAATATACAATACGGTTTCAATGATTCAGACTTTCAAATATCAGTTATGCAATTGCAAATGTTTTTAAATCAATATGAAGAAATACAGTATGTTGCTATAAAATATTTAACAGGAGAATGTAATTATGGTGGTCGGGTGACTGACGATTGGGACAGAAGACTAATCGTTACTATTTTAGATAATTATGTCAATGCCGGTGTTGTCAATGAACCTAATTATTTGTTTTGTGATTTAGGATCACAATACGGATTGCCACGTAGATGTGAGTATCAAGACTACCTAAAACACATTGAAACAGTTCCTGTTAATCCCCCACCTGAAGTATTTGGATTACATATGAATGCAGGTATAACCCGAGACTATTCAATTTCAGTCGCCTTAACTACTTCTTTGGTTTTAGTTGAAGGTACTACTAGTGGTGGTGAAGGTGGAAATGTCGAATTTATACTAACGCAAATGGCTTCCGAAATTTTATCTAAATTGCCATTAGCATTTGACATAGAATGTGCACAGAAGAAATATCCAGTAGATTACAGTGAATCAATGAACACAGTACTTATTCAGGAAATGCAACGTTTTAATAAATTATTGAATGAAATTAGGAGCTCTCTCGTAGATCTTCAAAAAGCGGTTAAAGGCGTTATTGTTATGTCTCCAGCGTTAGATTTACAGTCCAATGCCATGTTATTAGGCAAAATACCAGACAATTGGTCAAAGGTTTCCTACCCCAGTTTAAAACCGCTACCAAGTTATGTTGCAGATTTTATTGAGCGACTAGCAATGTTAGAAAATTGGTTTCAAAAAGGAAAACCGCCTACATTTTGGCTATCAGGTTTTTTCTTTACTCAAGCATTTCTTACTGGATCTATTCAAAATTTTGCTCGTTCAAAAAAAATTCCAATAGATTTGTTAATATTTGACTTTAAAGTTCTTCGCCTTGATTATGAACAAGTTGCGCCGGAGTACGGTGTAAATGTTAATGGTTTTTTTATGGATGGAGCTCGATGGGATCGGCGAACTTATTCAATTGGAGAACAATTTCCGAAAGTTTTAAATGATACCATGCCAGCTGTTTGGTTATATCCGAAATTAAAACAGGATTTTCAAGAGGGCAGTAGGTATAAATGCCCATTGTATAAAACTTTAGAGAGGAAAGGAGTATTGGCAACAACGGGGCATTCATCTAATTTTGTTTTAGCGTTCTATTTACCTTCAGATAAACCTACGGCTCATTGGATAAAACGTAGTGTAGCTCTCATTCTTCAGTTAGATAATTGAATGATGTGCTTTCTAAAGTGATTATTACTTTAGTAAAACCTGCTAATTTCTCCATTCGCCTTCTGGCACTGATAAGCGTTGAATTATATCAAAAACTATTATGTAATTCCTTCGACTATCATTGAGAATAAAAATAGAATAAATAAAAATAAAAATATTCAGATACATTCTTTAACAAAAGATTAAGTACGATGCTTGAATACATAAAAACTAAGACAAGCACACTAAATGCTTCTTGAAATGTAATCTTATGATAAAATACATGTTAAACTTGTTTAGGTTCTTAATAGTACCTAATTTATTTTCTAATAATGTTTTTACCCATAACCGAATGTACACGCATAGTGCTAGCTTATAATTTATTTAAAAATTATTTAGTAATAATTTATATGTAATAATTCTAGTATATTTTGCCTTTTTTGTTAATTATATTATTTATGATGTAATCAAATAAATAATTAAATTATAAAACAGCCTATCATTTAATCCTATCCATTTAACAGCCTATCAATTATTCACAATCCATTCCATCTAATATAATTTAACGAAAATCAATATAAATTAATAAAATAAAACAACGTGTTCCGTAGATCCCTAAGCTTGATCCCAACTAAAGCAATATAATTATAATAATATTATATTTAAATTCTAATAAACATTATAAAAAATATATATCTATTCTTTCGTTATTTGCAAAAACTTAGAAGAAAATATTTTAATAAAAAAATGTGCGGTTGGGAGACCCTCGCCCCGTCAGGAACGAAGTTCTGTGCAATATTTTTTTCGACTCAAACCGTTTTTAAAATGCAAATTTTAATTGGTTATATTACTGTATGTTTTTCACACCAAAAAACACCTCAACCTCCTTTATACCGACCTCCTAAATTCGAGCACAGTATGAACGCTATTAAGTTATATGACGTGACCTTGGGCCGCTGCCATTTCACTTTATTGTAAGCCGCGTAAAAGAACTTCGTTCCAAAAATGTTAACAAATAAAAGGCAGAAACATGGTTAATCTCAATTGGATACTTTTTTTCTTTTTAAATATCTTTGCCTATGATATTTTACCCTATGTGGCACCAGCTGGCCATGGGCGCCAAATCTAAAATGTTTGTTTCATGCCAAAAACAAAAAGTTGACATCTGACGAGAACTGCAATGGTCACTCTGACGACTAATTTATAGAAGATATATTATAAAGGTATATCATTTAGACAAGTATGGGGACATGGCTCTAAAAATGGCGCCAAGTTAATAGGGGCTTAAATATTAAATAGGTTAAGCCGATATAGGTATCGTAAAACATAGCTAAACATAATATAAAGTAACAATAATTTATCTCAAGATTAATTAATCTACTTACCATCCTTGTTTTGAATTGAAGTATATTGATAATCAACATTATAATATGCACTACTTGACTTTTGGGCCATTAAATTCTATAACAGACTATTTAAAAATTGCGACGACGTAATACACCTAAGGCAAATATTGTTGCAATACTAATTATGGCATTTATCACGCACTGCCTACGAAGTCAATAACAATATGTTTGATAAGCTTATCATATATCATTCATAGCTGATATGTCTCAGGTATATAAAATGTCATTTTATTATACGTACTTATAAAGATAAGAGTTACAATGTTACAGTTTATTAACTTCGTTATTTTAAGTTTTCAGTTAACAGAAAGATATATTATCATTTACCTCTTTTTAATAAAGAACACATCTATATACCGGTATATCTATTTTGCTTATAATTTTTCTTCGTGTATGTATTTCTTTCATTCATTTATACAGTAATATCCCGGACTTACGCGATAGGTGGGACCAAGCGATAGTCGTGTAAGTCGAATTCGCGTAAGTCGGGGTTCAACTTTGCATATAAATACGTATAAAGTTTGTGTAATCGGGACCAGAGTCTAAAGAAAACAATAATTTAGAAGAAACATGTTAAATGAAATGTCAGATACATGTTTAATTAATTGTACTGAGGTCTTCTGTTAAGTTTGAAATCGTCATTTGATTTTCCGAGTCAACTGGGTCTAACGAATCTGTTCAATGTCTTGATCATGCTCACGCACTTCTATAAGCTCATCAATTGTTAGCTCTTGATTGTGTGGATCAAGCAATTCTTGGACGTCATCATCTTCCACCTCTAAATTTAAGGCAATATAGATCACTTCTTCAATTATATCATCGATTTGTTCAGGATCTGAGGCTGATTCTTCTTGGTTCCCAAAGTTGGTGGCGCATTAGCGATGTAAGCGTTGGTGCAATGCCAACTAACTCTTACAATGCCATTGTCTATGGGCGTTGGTGACCACTTACCATCAGGTGGTCCATATGCCCGTCCACCTACCTATACTATAAAAAAAACTACATATATTTTGATGATATACAATTTCTCTATTACAGTGCTAACAGTCTACATAATAGTATGTTAGATACATGAACGAGTAGTGTTTGTTAACGAGTTTGTATTATGAATTTCTACGACAGTATAATAAAGAATTATAGGACACATATCAAAGTAGCGTACCATAACGACCCTAGCGACCGTAAGTCGCAAAATAATTACGGAATAGCACTGCTGTAATAAAAATATGTAATTCTTACTAATCATCAAAAAACAATAATATAATTATAAAAACGATTTAAAAGCTTAATGATTGTATTGAAACGATGATAGTCATTTGTAAATATTTATCATGGAAAATTCAAAACAAAAAACGTTATGGGAATAATAAAATTAGGTACTAGATAAGTACCTAATTATAAAATTAGGTACTAGATAAGTACCTAATTTTATTATTGTGATTATGAAATAATATTTTAATTCGTACTCTTTTTGTATTTTGACATATTTATAGTTTTATCAGCGATAGACGTGTGAGCGAATCGCTATTACTTTCTACAATATACCTACTACATCTTTTAAAAATCTCGCTTAACATCTCAAGCTCTTTAAAGTTTAGCCGACGGTCGTATACACAGGTCTTGCAACCTAGTCCAATTTCAGCGGTGAGAGATAGGAGCGAGCGTGGTACAACTTCTATTTCGCATTTTCCTCGTTGAGTGACATGCGGCGTATATTTTTCTCTCCCAAGTATTGTGTTATTGTTATATCGTTTTGTTGAGTTTTGCGGATTTGTTGTTATTTTTGTTTTGTTTGGATTTGAAAAAGTGTTCGGGATAATTATTACGCGAACGAACAGAACCTCTTTTGTCAACATGGATCGGATTAATAAATTATAATAAATTCTTCCTTATTCCTTCCGTTTCCATATTTCCATATTTATCTTCTAAAATTGTCCATAACGAATTTTGCTTTAATGTGAAAAAAAAACTGTATCCCGCACAAACGTATCGTCATGCCTCTGGCGGCCTTATTTTGAACTTAACAACGTCAATATGTTAACGTACCCCCGCTACTGAAGTTGCAAGACTACGTATACGACCGTGGTTTAGCCTAAAGAGAAAGAAGCTATAGAGAAAGGAGTGAGAAGTGGATATAATCACACAGAACAGAAAAAATAATGAATTTTCAATTTACCCAAAGTATTTATTGTTAACTACTTTCGTCTTAATTGGTAGTAATGCAATGTGTGGTCATAATTTTTTTTCAATTTTTGCTTTGATGTTTTATAAATACATTAAAAACGGTGTTAAAAATACATTTAATAAAACAATTACCAAACGTATAACGTCAGATGTCAAAAATCATTGGTAATTTGTTATTATATTGATAATTGATGACAGTCTCAATTAAATCTTCATATTTATTGTAATAAACTGATTTTGTCCAGTGGTTATATTTATTATTATATTTTACTGAAAACTCAGATATTTAAAACTGCCAATCAGATAAAGTTGAGACTTAAACAAAACAATGAATGATATACTTAAACCCGAATTGATATGGATCGAAGGAAGATGTTATAGAGTCAACGATCCCATAACAAATGTTACAGCGTTTCAAGAGCAAGATTTATACGAAACTGGTAATTATAATGTTAATTAAGAGAATAGAAATTTTGAATTCTAAATCTTATACCAGAGTAAAATGAAAGAAACTAGAATGTGTTTTTTCCATATATTCAATTAAATTCAAGTAATGATAAATGATACATTACATTTATTAAATTTGCAGAACTGCCATATAATGAGAATGATGATGAAGAAGATGATGATGATGATCTTGCTGAAATAACAAAAGTGGATAATAACAGATACTTTACCAGTTTTCATGTATCTAAGTATGTATGCCTTATGATTACTATAATCATGATAATATTTCATTAATAAGTAAGACAAAGTTTTGTATTTAATGGGAGTCAATATTTTTCAGGCACTATTTAGGGTCAATTATTGGTAAAAAAGGTGCTACTGTGACTAGAATTAGGAGAGATACGAGAACTGATATTAAAATACCTACACATGGAGAAAATAAGGATATTTCTATATACGGATCAAATGTTTCTGTATGAATCTGTTACACATTAAACAACAATAAACTAATTATATTAAAAAAGTTTGAAACTATACTAAATAATATGATAATTTTATATTCTCACAATGATTATGTCCTGTAATTTAATAAGACTAAAAAAGGACAAAATTTTCATTAATTATGTTTGTATTCTAACCTACACCAAAGTTAAACTTTTTTTTAATCAATCTATGTTTTTTCAGAATGTTAAAGCAGCTAAAAGAAGGATAAATATGATTGTTATATCATCTCGAATGAAACAAAAATCAACACACTTTATATCAATTCCTCTGAATTTTCCTAATATTATGAAACAATTTGAAGATTTTAAGGTTATTGTTTTAGTTTCTTCATAATAAGTAATAGTTAGAACTGGCAAGCCTGATAGTAAATGATATGTACAAAGGGTAAAATTACACAATCAAATAAATCAATTTGCTTAATTAAAGTGAGGTACCTACGACGCTGCTGCATTTTTGCCTTCTATCAATTGATAATCTAGGGCTATCAGGTGGTAAATGTGGACCTCGAGGATATTATAGAACCATTTCATTTGTATTAATAAAGTCTGTATGAGCAAATTATAGACAAATGAAACGATTGACAGTGATATAAAAATTTTGAAATTTTTTTAATGTATAAATTAAATACTAGAGTGCATCTTATAAATTTATTTTCAGTCAATTCAATAATCTAAGGTTTCAACTATTATATATATCTTTTAATAAAAAATATTCTTTTACAGGAAAGTGTTCTTCGTGACTGTTCCGGTACAGGTTTAGAAGAGTCTTTATTTATTAGAGGAGAGAAACTACATCTAACTGTCGGTGTAGTGTGCTTAATGGACAACGAGGAGCGTCTGACAGCCTCGAAATTGCTTACGGAAGCCAGAGAAAAATGTATAATGTATGAATATTTTATAAATTTTTATATCTTTGAAAATCACTGTGATGTAATAAATGTACTATTATTAATAAATTTTCTTAAAGTTTAGTATATATTGAACTAAGCAATGAAGTCAAATGGTTCATCTGATAGCCACTTAATTATATCTTTAATTTTTTTTAAAAATATTTCCCTCTTCCAGGCCATTGCTCAATGATTATCAGCCGCTTCAAATAAGATTGAAAGGATTATCATATATGAACGATGACCCCAAGGAGATAAATGTTTTATATGGTTGTGTTGAAGAAGTCAATGCTCCTTCAGGGTTACTTCAGAGAATTGTTGATAATATTGTGTCACATTTCTATAAAGCAGGTATTTTTAAATTAGGATAAAAATTATTTTCTCATTTTATTGTGTCAAATTATAAAAATATTAAGAGAATAACCTACCACTTTTGGAACATCTAGTGTCAATTATAGGTGCACTTAAATAAAAAAAAATGGTTATGATTTTCTATTATTTTTTTATTTATTTTATTACTATTTTGCTATCATATATATTGCAATGCTTTTATTAAAATATAAGTTTAAGTTTTTTTGTAAATTTGTCCTAATAAGCTACAGTGGCTCTAGGACTTCAACAAATACAAAACGAATAATAAGTATGTTTTTGATTTATTACGGTGCTTATGGCCCTATACTTTGCTGCATTTGGCCCTACCACCATACATAGGAAGCCTCTGACTTCAATTTTTCAAAGCACAAGCAAAAAAACTTTTTTTTTAAGTTTTTTGTTAATCCTTACACAAATAATTTACCTCTACATTATTATAAATACATTTTATATTTTAACAGGTTTCATGGAGAAAGAACATGGTCGTGAAAATGTCAAATTGCATGTTACATTATTGAATTCAAAATATAGAGAAAGACAAAAAGGAATCGATGAAGAAGCAATTTCTAATCAAAGTAAAAAACGAGAAACGTTTGACGGTTCCGAAATACTATCAAAGTTTGCTGATTACGATTTCGGCACCGTAGAACTTAACAACATACATTTATCTCAACGCAAGTCTATGGGACCCGATGGATATTATCAATCAACATGTGTTATTTCTTGTAAAAATCAATAAATTATTATTAAAAAAAAAACTGTTTTATTTTAAAATATTAATGACTTATTCAATACAATTATTCATATAATCATAACAATAAGCTCGTAACTCAGTGGATATTAAAATTTTGTAAATAAAAAAAAACAGCTTTATATCTTTAATGCGGATTTGTTAGTATTTTAAAAATTATTACATAGAATCGACACACGATACCTAACAATCACTTCGCGGGTCGGACAGGGTTTTTGTTACATCCTGTATAATAATATTTTCAGTAGGTACCCCCATCTCTGTCTCTCGGATAGATCACACAAACATGTTTCGTAGAAACGAATTTTATTTATTTTTATAAAACATTTTAATTTCATATCATAACAACAATACATATTATGTTTAGTTACTGTTAAGGGCTATAAATCTGAATATAAATAGGTATCTGTATTATCTACAAATACGATTTGCAAACATCGCATTGTAGATTTTTATTTTTTTTCATTTACTGGTAAGTGGTAACTCTGGTATGTATTGGTATGAGCAGAGATGGCTCGATGGTGCGTTTGCGGATGATTGATGATTGTTTAAGTCCCGGGAAAGCTCCAATGAATGAATTTTCATTTTGCACAAATTAGTTTTCATAAATCATCCCGTGCGCAACATTGAAAGAAAACATCGTGTGGAAATCAAGGATGTGACTTAACTAACAAGTAAAAGGTTTTTTTTTGGTTATATGAATGAAATTTCACCGAATGTAGAAAAACGTAATTATATTTAATATTTAAATGATGGAAAATACGATCCTTAATAAAAATTAAGCGGTCGGGGGCGCACAATTTTTTAAATTTTTTCGACTCAAAACCTGTATTAAAATGTAGATTTTATTTGATTAACTTACTGTATTTTTGTGGAACCAAAAAATGCCTCAACCTCTCTTTTTAATATTATTTTAGTAATTAACCCCTCTAATTAAACATTATTTATGATGGGAATTGGTTCGAACCTGGGACTTGCGTGCGGCTCGTAAGCCGCAGCGCTATTGGTCCTTATATGGTTTTGTATTACCTTTATATATATTTTTAAGAACGTTAGGAAAGTATTTTAAATAAAATTAATTCTTTTGATTGAGTTTGTTTACTTTAATTGACGAGCGGGTTAGCGTGGTTGGTAGATACTTGCCTTTCCCGCCGCAGGTCGTGAGTTCGATTCCCACCCAGGACAGACATTTGTGTGCATGAACATATCTGTTTATCCTGAGTCTTGGTGTAATTATCTATATAAATATGTATGTATAAAAGAAAAGTAGTATATGTAGTTTATCAGTTGTCTGGTTTCCATAGTACAAGCTCTGCTTAGTTTGGGATCAGATGGCCGTGTGTGAATAATGTCCCAGGATATTATTATTATTATTAGAAGCCGAGATGGCCCAGTAGTAAGAACGCGTGAATCTTAACCGATGATCGTAGGTTCAAACCCGGGCAAGCACCACTGAATTTCATGTGCTTAATTTGTGATTATAATTCATCTCGTGCTTGACGGTGAAGAAAAACATCGTGAGGAAACCTGCATGTGTCAAATTTCACTGAAATTCTGTCACATGTATATTCCACCAATCCGCATTGGAGCAGCGTGGTGGAATAAGCTCTAAAACCTTCTTCTCAAAAGAGGAGAAGAGGCCTTAGCCCAGCAGTGGGACATTCACAGGCTGTTACTTTACTCTTTTATATTATTATTATTAAGTATTTCATTTAATTAATATTAAAATGATAGGCGCACTAAACAGTTCACGCTCGATTGTTTGGCGTGCGTGAATTCGGCAGTCCTCTGTCCTACCTCCAGAAGCGCTCGCGCAGTACTGCTACTGAATTCGAACGGCCAACATTATGAACGCTATTTCGTTACTGACGTAACCTTGGGTCGTTGCTACTTCAGTAAAGTGAAGTAAGCCGCGTAAAATAAATTCGTTCCAATTATTCTACAGTTACACATAAGGTCGTCCAGACCGATTTCGGTCACGGCGGCCAATCTCAAGAGAGATTAGCCAACTGCGCAGGAGATATTATAGTGCACAAGTGTGTGCGCAAACATAGGTGCACTCTCTTTTCCTTAGCTCTCATAATCCGATGGGACGGCAATCCGACAGGACCGGAAAGAGTTCTGGCGGAGGACCAACGGCTTAACGTGCTTTCCGAGGCACGGGAGTGTACACACTTCCAACTTCCAGACTCCGGGCTGCTACTGAGAATCTTCTGACAGAAAAACCCAATAACTATTTATTGGCCCGACCTGGGAATTGAACCCAGGACCACCGGGTCTGCGGCCTTATATCTAGCCACTAGACCAACGAGGTAGTTACACATTAAAGTAAAACAGAATAGTATCTATAGGTAGTCAATAATATAGAAAAAACGTTACTAATTTCTTACGTTATCATAGACAGAGACACCATCTATATTCATATGTATTTTGTAGGTAGTAGTTATGATAGTGCTGAACTAAACAGTGAAACCCTTACTAATATTATAAATGCGAATGTGAGTTTGTTTGTACGCTTTCATGCCTAAGCTACTAAGCTGATTTTAAAAATTCTTTCACCAATGGAAAGCTACATTATCAGCGACTAACATAGGCTACATTTTGCCCCCGAATTCCTACGGGTACTACGCGGGTGAATCCGCGGGCAAAACGCTATTACTGTATAAATCGCATTATAATGTCACTAAATCTGATTATAGTTGCTTGAATAAGTACTCAAAATTAAGATCTGTATACAAAAACAAGATTATCTACGCCCATAAAGGCTCCTCGTAACCGCAGCTTAGACATTGCTTATTCGAGTTTCCATCCGAATGGCTTTTATCAAGCCGTACTCTGTGTTCCCTTGGCAAGGAAGAAATTGCTTTCTTTGATTTGCTCTTTTAGTAATTTTATTACTTTATTTATATAATGTTTGAGTAAAATATTATATTAACAATTTTCTTTTGCCTTTTTATAATTAATAGTTTATTTAAAATAAATAAATAAATAATAATTTAGTTTATTTTAAATAAATACACTTAAAAATTTAAAGTGTTTTTTTTTTTATAAATTAAAAGTAAATTAGCCTGTATGATTCGGAATGTAGATTTAACCGAGAAGAAATGGTGAGAAGAACAGTACATATTATTTTTCATAAATTAAGTAAATTGTATTTAACGATATAGTACAATTAAATTTTATATAATATACTGCATGGAAATCAACGACATTAACGTTTTTTTGTCACCAATATAACTAAGTGTTTATTTGTACGTTTTTTAAGACAAAAATTTACTAATTTGTTATCACGGTTGAAAAAACTTATGGTGTTTTTGCTATAGAATGACTAAAAGCTAACCTACTACCTTAACCTATCTACCTTGTTAAAGCTATCGGGGCAAATTTTCGAAAGATACCCGCGGGTTTGTGCGTTGATACCAACTAAAAGCTCTGCGATGGTTCGATGGTTCGATGGTTTTCACATGCACATCCATTGACGTGCAACGCTCGTTGCTTAGCGGAGATGTATAGTAATCTTCATACCATTTCGGCTGTCGTCTCCGTATCAATATTATTTTCAATAAACACAACATTGTTGTAAATATATTGTGACCTATTGTGTGTTGTAAGTCTGTAATATACGGACTATTCAGTTAAAATATCGATAACCGATGAAACAAACCAGTTTTTCCTTGTAAATGAAAACGGTTAAAATATATGCAGCGTTACACAAAAATAATATATGGCTTAAAACATGAAAATAACCAAAAAAACACAAAATGTATAAATAAAATCAAGCAGTGTTCATACCAGTTATATGTCTAAGTGAATGCTGCGGAATCGAGTCTTATTTTTAAATTTTATCTTCGTGTATTAGGGACGATAAATAAAGCAAAGATTCGACTCTAATGTGTTACTGCAGTAACTCTTACATTAATGTCGCAAATGTTTAATGCTAGTTTAAAATCTTATTTTTATAACTTATGTAAACACCACCACGTTTTTTGTGGTATTTGAAATTGATTTATTAGTTTTGGCATGATTTACATAATCATAATTAGCTTTCTCTCATATTTAAAAAGGAATTACTAAAAGTTTTTGTGATGGAAATCATTTGTACCTTCCTATTTACTGGTCAGTAACTGGCTGGGTAACAAACAAGGGGTAGATTTGGTGTTATTTATTTTAATATTTAATTAATTTAGTCTATAAATTTTCACCAATGCCACGCCGTAATTAAAATAAATGCTGATAAAATAATTGAATAAAATAAGATTAGTTCAAGTTATCTAGCTTATATTATAAATAAGATTATAAAGGCAAAAGTGAGTTAGTTTGTTCGTTAATCTTTCACGTCATAACTCCTCAACCGATCATCATGAACTTTTCATACACGTTGTCAAGGGTGCAAATGGAAATAGAGTAGCTAACACTTACTCGTTCGCAGGAACATATTCTACTACGAAACAGCAATGCTTAGTATTGTTGTGTTCTGATTTGAAGGGCGATTGAGCCAATGTAACTACAGCCTTTTTTATAGGATAGGTAGGCGGACGAGCATATGGGCCACCTGATGGTAAGTGGTCACCAACGCCCTTAGACATTGGCATTGTAAGAAATGTTAACCATCGCTTATATCGCCAATGCACCACCAATCTTGGGAACTAAGATGTTATGTCCCTTGTGCCTGTAATTACACTGGCTCACTCATCCTTCAAACCGGAACACATCAATAACAAGTGTTTTGCGGTATTCGTTTTGCGGTAGAATATCTGATTAGTAGGTGGTACCTACCCAGACGATCTTGCACAAAGCTCTACCACTAAGTAAAGGCTTAAGGGGCATTTAGTTCCCAAAGTTGGTTGCACATTAACAATGTAAGGAATGGTTAATATTTCTTACAGCATCAATATCTATAGGCGGTGGTGACCACTCACCATCAGTTGGCCCTCGTGCTCGTCCACCAGATTTTTTTTATAAAAAGCACCTGGCTCCTCCTCTCTTACGAACCGTCGGGCGGAAACTATTTAAATCGTCTGTATTACATTTCTAATATCCGCATAATTAGGTCTAAGGGTCTAAATATAATTCATTAATTATGAACTTAGGCTATTCGACGAAGCTGTCTGAACGAAAAAAATATTTATAACATATTTATTTACATACTTATATTTATATTTCATAATAAATCCTTTTGTTAAAAAAGTAGAACTCGATTATAATAAAAAATATGGGTACTATTAATAACCTTCGGAATACGATATGATACGCGCGTTCTCAATTTCTCAATATTCAAAAACGATAACAGATAACAAACAATATCAAAATAATGTTATGAATGAAATAAATCTATTTTGAAATATTGTGAGATTTCGATTTTTATTTCGAAAAACGTTCATTCAATTTGTGCGTAGAGCTTCGTAGCTCCATGGCTACGGTGCGGCGGGTGGGGAAGCGTCAGTACAGACGCAATGGCTACGCGATGCGGCCGTTTGGTCTAGCAAGGTTAGATTTTCACCACTGCGCGAAAAGTACCCGACTGTGTTAGATAAGGACTGTGTGCGTATTGAAGGTAAGTTTAACTAGTAATATATATAGTCTAATAGCATACCAACAATAAATCAAAATAATTATATTCAATGCTAATTTGTTCCTGTTGTTGTACGCTCTAAAGAAACATATTCTATTTTAAGAACAAAAAAAGAATTAAGATAAAAATGAAATATTTTGTACTGGGAAATTAAAAAAAGAAAAATCGTGCTTTATGTAAAACAAAACAGGTAAGTGTTCAAGCTATGTATAAGTATTAAATATTTCCTCTTCATCTTTTATAGTATATTAGCGAAATATAATAAAACTTTAAGGCTATTATTTTACGCCATAACCCGGGATGTCGTAAACATTAAAATATGTATATTATACGCGGCTCGGACTCCTTTCCTTGTAAAGTTTCGTAACGCGCCCAATGCTATTAACATAAAAGTCTTATAAAATGGTATATGGTGTAACCTTACTTTAATTTTATAAAACAAAAACTATCTAGTAAGTAATAATAATTATTAAGAACATATTAAACTTTACTTCGTATATTTCAGATAAATTGTAGGAAATATTTTAAGCTAATATGAATTATTAATGTACATATGTCTGTGAGGTCTATTACGATGATATATGACATATTTGTTAGTCAATTCATATCTTTATCGACGGTAGAGATCCAACTAGGTCAAGGAAACCAGTGACTGGATTGTACTTCCTTTAATTTTGACCTATTTTCATGTACATTATAATTCTAATAAATACTAACAACACATTTTCATTAGGACCTTAATTATACTACGGATAAGGATCTATTTTTACGTAACGAATCCGTCAAGTTCAACTTTATTTCAAGCATTTTTTTAGGACAAACTCTATGAAGACGTTATAATTATTTATTTATATATGAAACACCATCAACACATTAAAAAAATAATAACGTTGGGATTGGTATTAACGGTAAATCATATATTAATAACAAAAAGAAATTGATAAAAAAACTCAACTTAAATTTATTAAGATCCAAAAGAAATTACAAATTAATAAAAAAACAATGTAAATTATAAAACCAAACGTTTAAATACTGTTCTAATTGAGTGCTTTTAGTAAAGGTTTCCTGGAACAGCGATAAAGTAACTGTATTATCATTTAATTAAAAACATATAACCCTTGGTTAAGACTCGCATACATTACACCTTTTTAACAAGGACGTAAATGTAATAAAAATTATATCTTACACTCAGCTAAAAACCATTTATCTTTGTCGTTTTTTGTGCGTTTTAAAGTGCACAATGCTTATGTTCACGTACAATATCCAGACCACGACACAAATCCTTATAGTTCTATAAAAAAATATTTGTATTTGTAGAATCGAGCCCGACACACTGTTAAGTTTTCCAAAGTCAAATAAAACGTATGGTGCTCAAGCGTATTTTATTTATAGGGTAATATCGTACATTCCAGCCATAATGTAATGGGAAGGGGAGACGGCACTTCCGTAATTTAAATAAAATAAGGATAGAAGGGAATTGATTTCAAATGTATGCACCATATTACCTTACGTAATAAGACCACATTTGAATTGTACTTCTGCTTCTGAAATTGACTGTAAAGATTTAATATTTGAGTATTGGTTATTACATTATAGAGGTTAGAATATAATAAAATTACACTTCTCATATAAATGACGATATGTAAATATACATACACCATAATATGTTTATAAAAACATCCATATTGTTTATATTTTTGGATGTATCAATGTATTTTTTTTGGATAATAATGTATTTACCTATAATTAAACTAATGCGAACACCTAGAATTAAACTAATGCGGGCTTTTAATTTCCTCGTCATCAGAATCCAGTGATCAATTAAGTCTTTCAATAAAGAATATATAATAAAAAAATTACACCCGTTAATTAATTAATTACATAGCTATACTAAAAATATTTTTTTGTTCATCCGCTACGAGCGAGACCCAAATGCTGTCGACTCCATAGTGTCACACTTACGAAATTTCTAGTATTTATTGGTCATTTTAGTAGATTTTTTAAACATTATTACATAATGTTATAATAACTTTCATCTATAAATTAAAAAAAAATAGCATGAAGTACATGGAAACAAATATAATAACAACATTACCTTACAAATAAAATAGTATTTTTGTACCATACATTTATGCTTTATCTGAATTTGCAAAGTTTGCTATGAATCGGATTCAATTATGTATAACAATTATAAAGAAACAAAAACACGACAGTGAACCAATTCTGACGGTGAACAAAAATTTACAATATCAATATTACACTATTTTTTTGTTGTGAATATTTGCAAAGTCACGTACAGAATACAGAAAAGACTATTCCTCTTTGCTAGATTCACTGACGAATCAGAGGTAAAAAAAAAATGAAAAAAATTAAAGAACTATCGTATTTTATAATCACCTTATTTTTAACGATTTTTGGAAGATTTACAATTTCAAATTCAATAATATTTTATAATATTTAAACTGGATTTTAGTAATAAATATTATAGTCCCGGATATTCACACAGACTATTTATGTATACGAAAACTCACACATGCATAACAGACGATTGCTTTTAGTAACATAAGGTGATTAAGCGACAAATTACATTCGGTATACCGTCAACGAATTATTTCGTGCGGAATAGTTACATATGTAAATGATCGAGGTAGTTTCAAATAGATACTTTAGATACAAACGGTTTTTAATAAGAATTAAAGAAAAGGGATGTAGAATAATAATAAAAAAAATATTTTGAAATACTAAATTGCTGTATAGATTAATACCACACCCTTATATGGTGAAAGCAGTTCAATCAATTTATTTGGGTGTACTGAGGCGCTAAATTAATGACGAAATGTGTTCAAGTAGGGCGTCGCGTAAATGGAAATACGACATCGATCTGACTGAGGCAAAATTCCAACCCTTGGGGTACCTATTATGCCTAATGGAAGTAAGGATTATAAAGCATTGATTTACTTGACTACTTCTAAACTTGGTGAATTTCCTAAGGGAAAATAATGTGAATGTGAAAAAATCATTGTGTTTAATATGTCCACATAATGAATAATCGTTAGGTATATACGGTGCCGCAATTAATCATTTTAAAGTAATAATTATATTCATATTATGTTCGTTTATTTTAAATATTTAAATAAACTGTTGTACATACACGAATTCACGAATTTCCGCTTAGCCTAAAGGTTGACTGGTAGAGAATGCCTTTAGGCATTAAGTCCGCCTTTCGTCAAACTACACAATGTGGTGGGCAAAAAAGTTTTAAATAAATAAATAAATAATACACTAAAATGCCGAGATGGCCCAGTGGTTATAACCCGTGAATCTTAACCGATGATCGTAGGTTCAAACCCTGGCAAACACCATTGTATTTTCATGTGCTTAATTTGTATTTATAATTCATTTCGTGCTTGACGGTGAAGAAAAAACATCGTGAGGAAACATGCATGTGTATTTCATTAAAATACTGCCATATGTAAATTCTACCAACCCGCATTGGAGTAGCATGGTGGATTAAGCTCCAAAACTTTCTCCTAAAAAAGGAGAGGAGGCCTTAGCCCACCAGGACAATCACAGACTTACTGTACATACTCTAAAAGTATATTCTAAGTGTTTAAAGTAAGCTATATGTTCAGTAAAGGGTCTATGAAAGTATACCGTTTCACATAATGAAAACATCAGAAATCAAATATTATATTTTTAAGTTATGCTGTGCGAGCATAGATAATAGATATATATTCGGGTTTTAACCGCAATCATACCTTTTTTATTATTTTACCCAACGTCTCTATAGAGTTGTACCTGCCGTGGTCAAGAGTTGACACGCGCCCTCCGTTGTCGACTGTTAACCCAATAATATGGATGAAATATATCGTAGACGTTCAATGTATACTAGAACATTAGATATATACATAGCTAGCGGGCCACCCTGACTTCACCAATTGTTTGAATTGATTTTTTATACCAATATTTGACGCACTTGCGTTAAATTATTGTAATTTCCGTAGAGATCTTGAATTTTTTTGAAAACAAAATATAGCTTACTTGCTAATAATGTTGTAGCTTCTATAGGTGAAGTAAATTTTAAAATCGGTTTAGTAGATTTTGAGTTTATCCATTACAAACAAACATACGGAAAACTAAATATTATCTCTTTATAATATTAGTATGGATATGTTTTAATAATTTAAAAGTATTAAGCAGACATTTTTGACGAATAAATTTTGACGGATTTAACTTATATTTAAAATACACGATAATAATACTTTACATATACTTATAAATGTTAATCTCGCTACTTTCTTCGCATATGTTTAATGGAAATCAAGTTTTTTGAATACACACGAAAAACCATTTTATTTTCCGTAACTATAATATGGGAATACAGTCATATGACAATGCAAGTGTACAAGTATACTATCACTTGGTTTGGCTTTGTGCAAGCTCGTCTGGATAGGTACCACCCGTCAGATATTCTGCCGCAAAACGGCAGTACTTGGTATTGTTGTATTCCGGTTTGAAGGGTGAGTGAGCCAGTGTTGTTACAGGCACAAGGGACATAAAATCTTAGTTCCCAAAGTTGGTGGCGCATTGGCAATGTAAGCAATGGTTAACATTTCTTACAATGCCAGTGTCTAAGCGCGTTGATCACCACCTACCATCAGGTGGCCCAAATGGAAGTCCGCCTACCTGTCCTATGTAAAATGTTTGTATAGTATAGTATAGAAAATAAATTATGATGCTGTAACACATAAATAAATTAAAATGTACTGTATGTATTCTAGCCGATACGATTTACTAAAGTGGATACATTGGTAAATTGTATTTTTTTACCCGCAAATACTACAGAGCTTTGTCTAGACGATAATCACTGCAATAGGGCATCAACAGTATAGCTAAATGAATTTGATGCCAATTTGATTTAACAGTATCGACTTCAGTCAATACTATTGGATCACCTCTCTGTTGATATGGTAAACGTTCTCAACACGATTGAGGATACTGTCGTCAATCACATTACTCGTGCAATATTGTCCATGAATCAATCAATTCGCTTTAATTAAACCTTGGCCCAAGGCCACGGAACTGCTTCAAGATTTAATGTATAATATTCACCTAATTACTAATTCTGCCTCTTTAAGCCTATCTGCCTAATTAAGATATAAAAAAAGGATATACAAATGTTTGCAAAGTCAAAGTAATGTTCGTTCTGAAAATATCATGGAAATAAGAATTTTCCTTTGAAATTTTTACAAATAAAACCTCCATTTATTACAGACTTGCGGTCGTCGTTAGAGTTAATTACTTAGACCGAGCCATTTATAGGACTACCTACGTCGATGTTTAAGTTCTTAACTGCACCCTGTGAAGAGCGCTGAGTATTTCCTTTTCAAGGCTGACGTGAACTACCGCTTTTGTTTTAAGAATGCGCCCTTTCTAAATCATAATTCCGGTAAATAAGACCTTCGTTAACGTAGGCTTAACGAAGTATTCTTCATTTCTCGACTGATTTATGAAATCACTACACTTATCGCCTAATACCTACCAAAATGTTCATGTCTAAAAGTCTCAATGTAAAATATTATCTTATAATATTACATCTTATTATCTTATAGTATTATATGTATGTGTCTTATAGTATAATATTATATTATATGTTATTATTTCGTCGATTTGACTCAAACTTTAAGTTTATCTAAATATGTTTTTTTCTGAAAAATGCAATTTTTCACACAAAACAAAGCTTCGTCGCCCAAGTATTAAGCAATTTAAGTTAAAAAAAATACCGAATAAATTATATCTATTTAATTATTATCATCATCATCATCATCATCATCATCCCTTTGTCGTCCACTGCTGGACATAGGACTCTCCAATGGCACGCCACTGAGCTCGATCTTCAGCTCTCAATCTCCATCCGCTGCCAGCCACTTTGCGTATATCGTCACTCCACCTAGTCGGAGGGTGTTCTACGCTACGCTTGTCAAGACGTGGTCTCCATTCCAAAACACGTCTACTCCAACGGTTGTCGGTTCTGCGACATATGTGTCCAGCCCACTGCCACTTCAGCTTACTAATCCTTTGGGCTATGTCGATAACTTTAGTTCTCTGTCGGATCACCACATTTGGGATTCGATCCTTCAGAGAAACTCCGAGCATAGCCCTTTCCATAGCTCGCTGAGCGACTTTAAAATGGTGGACCAAACGCACTGTCAGTGTCCACGTCTCGGCTCCGTAGGTCATAACCGTTAAGACGCACTCGTTGAAGACTTTTGTCTTCAAGCATTGCGGTATCCGTGACGAAAAGACTTGACCAAGTTTCTTATACGCTGTCCAGCCTAACTGTACTCTTCTACGTGCCTCCTTCTCGAAGTTGTTTCGACCCAACTGCAAAGATTGCCCAAGGTACACGTACTCGTGAACAACTTCGAGAGGAACTCCGTTACGAGCTATTGGTTCCGGCTTGACGTGTTCATTGAACATTAACTTGGTTTTGTCCAAGTTCATCCAGAGACCAATTCGAGCAGAGGAATCAGCCAGGCTGCTCAGCATATATTGCATGTCCTGCACGGTTTCTGCCACGATGACGATATCGTATGCAAATCGCAAATGCGAAAGGTACTCGCCGTTTATGTTTATGCCCCGCCCTTCCCAGTGCAGCGTCTTGAACATATCCTCTAATGCATTAGTGAACAATTTCGGGGAAATGACATCCCCTTGTCTCACTCCTCGATGCATGAGGATAGGGTCAGACTGCTGGTTCTGTACTTTGACGGTCATAACAGCAGCGTCTTGCAGACCTTTCAACCAATCGATTTGGCACCGTTGTAAGGACTCCAGAACAGACCAGGTCTCAATAGAGTCAAAAGCCTTCTCATAGTCCACAAATGCTAAGCACAGGGGCTGATTATACTCTTCGGTCTTCTGTATAATCTCCCGCACTGTGTAAATGTGGTCTATGGTTCCGTATCCTCTTCGAAACTCGGCCTGTTCCGGAGGCTGAAACTCGTCAAGTCTACGCGCGAGACGATTCGTGATGACCCTGGAAAACAGCTTATAAACATGGCTCAAGAGGGAAATAGGTCGGTAGTTCTTTAAAAGGGTTTTGTCTCCTTTTTTGAAGAACATTACGACAACACTCTTGCTCCATGCCTTTGGAGTTCTCCCCGAAAAGATGACAGAATTAAATATTCGTTGGAGCTGCGCTAGTATAGGTTTTTCAGCTGCCTTTAGTAGCTCCGTCGTAATTCCATCATCCCCGGGGGCTTTTCCATTTTTAAGCTACTCCAAAGCCATCACGATTTCGTCTTGGCTAACTTTTGGCAGCTCTTCTGTGAATGGGGCTAAAGTGGCTCTTGGATCCCTAGGGTCCGGTTGGGGACGAGGTGCTTTTGATGTATACAATTTACCGTAGAAGTCCTAAATTTCCGTAAGAATCTCGAGCTTGGAAGCGACGACTTTTCCCTTTGAAGTGGTCAACTTCGTCAGATGGCTTCGACCTAGTTGCTGAACGAAGACTTTCGACCCCCGATTTCGCTCTATCGCTTCCTTTATAGAGCGGAGTTTCGGAGGTCACGTCTTACTAGCTTAGATATTTTTTTGTTAAGATCTGACGAAGTGCCTGTAGGGTTTTCACGTCGTTTTCGCATTAGCTCTAGAGACTCTCCCGAAAGTTTGGACCTTCTGCCGATGTTTTGCGCTTGATAGAATTTCGTCCCCTCGTCCCTTGGATATAAGGATGCCCACCGCTTGGTCAAGTTTTTGGTCAACGTCAATATTGGTTTCCAAGGCAGCGAACCGGTTTTCCAGTTTTAACTAAAACTCCACGGCTTGCCCGGAGCGTAGACCTCATTAGACAAGCGCGCTCGAGCTTGTAGTCAATATTTAGAGTGCCTCGTACAAGACGGTGATCACTTCCTGTATTGAACCTTGTGACCACAGAGACATCTCTAAATATTCGCCTCTTGTCCGTCATAATGAAGTCAATCCCGTTTCTAATCATAGCGTCAGGGATTCGCCATGTCCACTTTCGTTGAGGCTGTTTCTTAAAGAAAGAGTTCATCAGGAACAGCCCGCCCCTCTTTCTCCAGAAAGTTGACAAGCATTTGCCCCCTATGATTCCTGCTACCAAATCCGTGTTGTCCTACTACCGTTTCGCTGCTAGTATGTTTCGCGTTGAAATCCCCCATGACAACATTGAAGTGGGCCTTTTGGGTGGTGTGCAATGCCTTTGAAATGTCTTCATACATTTCTTCTACTTCATCATCCGAGTGAGTCGAAGTCGGTGCGTACACTTGGATAACTTTGAGGCTATACCTCTTGGTGAGTCTGATCACAAGATACGCTACCCTTGCCGACACACTGGAGATTTCTAAGATGTTGTCTGAGAGAGTCTTGTGGACCAAAAAGCCGACGCCCCCTTGAGATGGTTGGTCTCCCTCTCTGAAGTACATAAGACGGCCTGATTTTAAGGCTATGGTATCCTCCCCCTTTCTTCGGATTTCACATAGCCCCAAAATATGCCACCCTATATTCCCCAGCTCTTCTTCGAGTTGTGCCAGATGTTCGTCGAGCCGTAGCGTGCGTCCGTTATATGTATCTAGAGTCAGTCGGTGTTGGCGGCCTACCATAACCCGGGGATTCTTAGCACCCCCTGCCCCACCTTTACCATGACCGCCGCCTTGGCCAGGAACAGCGGGGCCACCGGGAACTAGGAGCCGTTGCGTATAAGTGTGTGCCATAGAAGGTTTTGCTCGTAATCACCACGCTGGGCAGGCGGGTTGGTGATCGCAGAGCGTAGCTCGTCGCACAGGTGACGCTGCTGCCCGTCATCTGTCTGCACTATTTAGCTGCGCCTTAATAGAATGGTTATACCGCCATTAGTCGGTCGCCAGAGCCTCGTTTGCCAATCGGCAGGATGCACCACGTGCAGGTGAGGTTGGCTGGGAGCAGTTTGATGTAGTTGTGCTCCCTTACATCCCTTAATTATTAACGATTACAGTAATTAAAAATATTGTGACAATTGTGACTTATACTAAAAAAATATTATTTTAAGTCTGATATAAGTAAGTATGCTATGGATATTCTTTTCTCTGTGAATATTAATTACACCAACAAAACAAAATAAGCAGAGACAGTTTAAGGACATTTTATGACTACTCATAATTTACAAAGTTACAATCTCATTCTACCTCCGAGTCAGAAAAGTAAACTTACCAAGGTCGGCGTTTTACGTAATATCTTTATCCTTTTCAGAGAACGATAGCTTTTATTATCTGATTTGGCATTTATCTCGATAGACCAATTGCAAAAATGTCTTCGATGAAAGTTATTCGAGAAAAATAAAAAAATAAATGTATTCGAATTGTCGATATTTTATTTTATGTGCAGTTAAAATGACATAAAACTGATTATTTTCTATTTCCCATTTCCTGTGAGTATAATCGTTAATATGAGCGTTGTACATGATAGATGAATAAGATCGCTCCTTGACTAAAATGTTTCGTTTAGGTACCTATACCGTATAACCTTTAGAATCAATTGCAGCTAAATCTTTATTAATTGCCTTGACTGATTGTTTATCAACGCACAGCATAAGCTATATTAGACTAGCTGTGCTGCGCGTTTTCTCTCGTGTTAAGTGTAAGTAACTCGCTCGCGTGGGATTTATCTTGATGTTATATAGTCTACTCCGTTCTTAATATTTAATGTTTTTAATTCGGACCGATAGATTTTAATATTATAACATACAAACAAACGATCAAACAATTTTTTCATAAGATTAGTGTTGATAGTGACGTGAAATGTTCGAGGAACCCTAATTTCGTAGTATTTAAGCGCAGTTAAGAAGGATATTGCGAAGTTATGTTTATCCTCCCTTTAAAAACGTTACCTTCTCGAGTTGGTTAGGATGTTATTATTTTACCATATCAAGACAAATAAATGTGGTCATATATGTTTATAGGATAAGAAAAATGAAACACGCATGTAACGCGTATATACAATGTAAGGCTTCTTTTAACTTTAATTACAACGGGCGAAACTGTCATTACTATTTTCATAAACATATAAAACTAATATTCACCCTCGGCTTCGCCTTAAAAGTAGCCTCTAGGGTTCAAACTTGTTTCATACGAAATTTCATTATGGTGGGTGGACCATGGAAGGCCATGCTCCTTTGAAGGCCAACTATTAAAATGTCTTGGTTATTGTCATGTGATGACAAATTCCTTCTAGTTACACTAAGATCCACAGACGCGGCGCCGAGTCGCTCGCGTCGCTATTTTGTTGATGAGGTCCCTCGCTTCGTAGACTTTGGTCGTCAACGTTAAAATTGTTATTCGCGCGCACAGCAAAATGTAAGTTTTTAAGTAAATAACCTATTATTATCTTATTTTTTTTACTGTGAATTGTCATATAATGATTTGTTATGGTATTAAAGACAAAAATAATAATTTTGCTTCAGTTTCAGTTAAAATATCGGTAGTGTTCCTAGGAAAGCCGGTGGTTCCTTATAAGGCCCATCAAAAATTTTACGGTTGGCCTTGCTAGGGTACACGGGCCTTACTAGGAACATCTACTAACAAACATACAAAACGACGATTAATAAAATAGGAAAGTCTACAAGTAAGCGGGAACAATAAAAGGAAAACATAAATACGTGTCTATTATCTTATTAAATATAAAAAAAGCTTGTGGTAGGTGATAATTATTGTTAGTTTGGCCTTCTTAGGAACATTTTGGCCTTACAAAGAACGGACCCATAAGAAGGCCATTATAGGTCAATTTATTTTTTTATAAATTCAGCCTCAAACGCATTGGCAACCTATTTGATATCGATATAATACTCATTACTATTATTTTTAAATCATTTCCATTAATATATTCTTAGTTATACCATGGCGTTCAAGGAATGTTCGATGAGTTTTTTATAGATAATTGTAATATATTAAGCATTTAATGTTTCGTTTAAATGAAAGAGCTTTTTATGTTGTTTTAGTAAAAGCGGATATTTTTATTGTTACAATTCTACTTTTAAGTTGAACGACTAATTTATAATATTGGCCTTGTATGGATCCCTGTTCCTTGCAAGGCCGTTTGGAAGAGCTTAATAAAACTTATGTCTTATAAATAGTGATGACATCTAGAATAAAAAAAAGTAATTTATATGTTACACAATAAAACAAAGTATTATTTAATAATTAGTAGTATAATAATTAGTTTCTTTCATTTATCCAGTAAATAAACTAATAAAAAGTGTTTATTCGTTAGAGTGGCCTTCCACGGTCCACCCACCTTACATACTCTGTTCAGTTGTATAGCCGTAAAAGCGTAATAGACAGACAGAGTAACTTTCACATTTTTAATATTAGTATAGATTAAGATACATCAAGATTATATTACAACATCAACAAAGCTATTATTAACAATGATAACAATTTAAGAAAAGGGGAATACATTGTATTTTAAAAAGTCATATTAATGTTAGTCTTCACAATGAAACGTACAGAAAAGGTTATATCTATAGTTCTTTTCATTATGTTTTGTTTGACACGCCACAGGATGTTTATAAAAAGTTATTTTTATTTATAAATAGAAGAGGAAAGGGGAAGCTAATAACTATTGTACAACCCATTTAAAAATAAATTAAGTCCATTACATTTGCAGTTTATAACAAAATTTAAATTTGTATTGCTATTTTGTACAACAGCTTGTACGTCTTGTGATTAAAAGCTTCCTCTCTTCTTGAGGTGATAGTCTCCGGCTTGGTCTACTACACTGCTATGGGAGGGATGTTTTAATCATCACATGTCTGCTCTGTTCACCAAAAAGCATAAAATAAATTATAACCATAAATAAAACTTATGAAAGCGTAGTGGCGATTGCCTGTTTATGTATTTAAGATCCACGTTTTCTAGCCACATTTGTCATCTAGACTTATAAACAACTTAAGAACGTATTTACGTAAATATTTTTTTTTTTTTTACATTTACGACATATACATTTCTAGCTCTTGTTCGAATCTAATACAAGAGGAAGTTGTAATCGATTTTCTTTCCCCGCGGTTCTCCCAATAGAGATTAAAATGTGGGTTTCTTGTCCTGTTTTCTTTTTCTTTAGAGATAAAAAAATTCAAACTAAATGCCTATCATAGAATACGAACAAGAAATATTGTAAATGAAGATAGTGAACTTCGCTAGCGTAGAAAATCATTATAGTTCATTACGAGGTGTTACTGGCAGGGGTTTTGATTTTATTCTACCGACTATCATTAATACTACGAGTATGTAATGCTGTTTTCTGGTTCAAACTTTCAGTAAACAAGCACGAAGCATCTATGACCCCAAGCATGTAATTAAATTCCAAACTCTTTTATCTTCTCTGTTATCTAAAACTTGTGCTGCCTTAATTATTAATGAATATAAATGAATGTTTGTCCTCTTTAGGGAAGTGGCCCAAATAAACAAGATTTTTTCTTTGTATATTTATTTTTCAATATAAAAGTTTTGAATAGAACCCTAGCGAGCGAAGACTGGACGGGTAGATAGTATTTTATAAATATACAAACTGTTACTTGAAGACGGTCGAACGATGCCAATATTATCTTATTCACCACTGTTTGATTTTATACTACATTGATATTTTTACTGAAGTTCCTAATGAATGTCACATTTTTGTCGAATAAAACATTATTTAATCTGTTTAAGGTTAATAGACTTCGACACCGTAGGACCAATCACCATTAAATGACAGCGTGTGCTAAGCATAACATAGTACATGAATAAAAAATAAGAGCTAAAAGTACGTAATAAATAAAGAAAACTTATTCTCTTTGTGATATTTTCAGATACAAAAACTTGCTAACTTTCAGTTTTCGTGCTGATTACCCACTCTCTCTTGTCGTTGCTGTCGTTGCGCGACCTGAATAAAACTGTGATTTATTTATTAAGCATTTAAATATAATACTTACAAGTTTTTATTTTTACTAACGAAAATAAATTCGTTATAAATGACACCAAATTGTTGCTGTAGAGATCGAAGTTTTTTAGTAAATAATTCAAACAGTTTTTTAGTAAGTAATTTTGAGGTTCAATAAGACTATAAGTATTGTATTTTTCATTATATAACTATACAATAAGTATAGTATAACTTATTAGTTAGGAAATGCATTAAGATTTACTTACATTGTTTAACACAAAATATTTGTGTTATGTCTACGAAATTGCTACGAACCGCTACGAAACTATAAGTACACAAATAGCGCCATCTTTCGGGGGGTTGCTGTATTTTATAAGTGACAATCGTCAGCACCTAGCTCAGAGCAATAGCGACATCTTTATGTAAACCCAGAAACTTCTTTGAATTTTGAAGTTCTTGTTTAATTTTCAATACTAGTGGTTGAAGAAGCTTGGGTGAGCCTACATCGATATTCCGCTTCGTACTCACCGTAGTATCTTCTAGAAATTGAAATTTAATGGATTGTAATGACTAGTATATTTTTTATTGATGTTATTTGTTCAACCATATGTCTTAAAATAATTAAATATTTAAGAATTGTATTGTAAGTGTATTTAATTATTGTTTGAGTAATTTCTGGAATAGTTAGTTACTGGTATAAAGGTGAAGGGTCGTAAACAACTAATCAATACAAATGCGGTAGACTTAGACTTTACACTCTAACATATCTTAAATAAATCTTTCACATGCTTAAGTATTATAACTCTTAAATATGTCTATTAAAAGCGTCATATAATTACTTATATTTTATTTCGTTTCCTTGGTAAAATATACTTTTTATCGCCACTTATAAAAATAAAAATGCAATCATTATAAATTTATTTGTTTAATGAAGAAACATAGAAAAAATTATGAGAATAACTGGTCGGTTTTCATGGAAACCGGCGCGACATTGGCGGCGGGCGGGTGCGTGCCTTCGCCACGCGATCATTTTGCAGCGACTACCGAGCTGGCTGCACGCCGTCCGCGCCGCCCACCGCCAAACCATCCCTTATGCCATAACCTCGTTAACTTGAGTGACGTAAATCATTCTTATAACTAACCGTGTATAGTGAACGACAATCGGGGACGTGGCATCGCTACTTTTAAACCAGTGTCCGCGAACCTTTCAAAGATAACCTTGTTCGCTGCATTTATTATTCAGTGGCTGCGCTAAGCTATAGTCAGGATGGCGCCCTTTACAGGTACAGTTACTAAAATAGTTTCTTTAACTGAATCCTGTACAATATCTATAGTTTTTATTCGTTCTTTGCATTAAGCTTTATATAGCTTTTTTCTAGTAGTCTGTTGCGCATAATGTTGCACAATGCACTCATTTTTGTGACATTCATGAAAAAAAAAAACAATATTAATTTGCAATATAAATTGATTTTGTTATATAATACACTAGCTTTATTAACTAACATAACATTTAAATAACTTCTATAATAATAATTTGTAAAGTATATTTTATATTTGGTGTTTCGTCAAATAATTAAACGTATTCCTATAAGTCTAACCTTTTTATTAGCTCTATATGATTAAAACACGTGTCATATCCGATATATTAATTAATATATAAAAATAACGATTTCATAGAATGTATTATATTTTTATTTCCTTTTAGGTCAATTAAGATAGTCCTATGAAAAAGAAATTTCAATAAATTTTCCCATTACGTTTTTCATTATATTTTGGTCCACGATATAGATTTTTTTATTGTAACCGATGTATATTTTTATAACTTAATGTTCGAAACATAAGTGCGTATCTGGCTTTTATTGACTCGTAACAAATTAAGAAACGCGTTAATATTAATTGATAGTAGTTTATTCGTTTTAACTACCACTCAAGTTAAAACATATAGATTGTATATATAATTATTAGTTCTTGAATAACTAATAAAATACAGCTTTGTTGAATGGTACAATATTATTTATGTATTTGTACAATTCGTTAATTATTATGAATACCTATTATTTTTTATTTATCTACGGAACTTGTTTTCGTTTACATAGTATGAGTTTTATTTAAAAGATAATATGACTCTGTTATATCACACAAAATTGCTAATAAAAGTAACAAAATACTATAATAATAGTGAAATTAGTCTCTTATATAATATATAAGCAACATTTTTTAAAGTTTCCTGAGTGAAATTAAATTAAAAATTTACTCCATTGGAGCGTGTGATTTGTTATGTAATATGCTTTTAAATGGGTGCTGTAATTTTACATAAAACTATAAAGCAAGAAAACAAATGAAACATAGTTTTTAATAATAATAATTAATTTAAAACTTAATATTTAAAAAATAAAAAAAATCCTATGTATTTATTTTTACTAACACTTAACGATGGATTTGTGCAAGCTCGTCTAGGTAGGTACCACCCACTCATCAGATATTCTACCGCAAAATAGCAGTACTTGGTATTGTTGTGTTCCGGTTTGAAGGGTGAGTGAGCCAGTGTAATCACAGGTACAAGGGACATAACATGTTAGTTCCCAAGGTTGGTGGCGCATTGGCGATGTAAGCGATGGTTAACATTTCTTACAATGCCAATGTCTATGGGCGTTGGTGATCACTTATCATCAGGTGGCCCACATGCTCGTTCCCCTACCTATTCTATAAAAAACGCTATATATTGCGACATATTATTACACAGAAAATTTACTTGCTAATTAACTCTTGATTGTATTTAGTCCCAATTCTTTTAAATGAACTAAAGATTGACTCCGAATTACAATTTGTTGGGTAAAGTAAACGTTTGAAAGTGTAAGCATCATATTTTATTGCGTACCTATATACCTTATCTTTAAATGCGACTTTAAGTACAAGTAGACGATGTAACAGCGCTACCCAGCCTTTATTATTTTCGGTGCTCATTAAATATGTCGAGTACTCGCCTTTCAATGAATACAAGTGAAAATATTTTATTTAAAAAACAACATTTTATTTCGCAATACGTTGTGAGCTTAAAATAAATATTTTTAATTATAAAAGTACTGATGACTTTTATAATTAAAAATATATTTTTTAAAACCCTCTTCAACAAGAAACCTCGAAGGTTCACTGTTCATTTAGCCACTTCAAACATTTTTGTAATAATTTGAATGTGTTACTTTAAAACATTATATACGATGTATAATTATTTCGATTATGAGTTATATGATGGCTTTGTACTTTATAACTTCGTAATATTATTAACAGGGCTTTATACGGTTTGTTGAGTACATTGATTGAATTGGTTGCGTGAGAAGTGCTTACGACGGTCGTAGAGGCTATTTACGTCGCAATATATCCATTTATTCTAGGTTCGCTTTATTGTAACACTATTTTATTAAAGACTTGCATTTTCTAACACCCGTCGGGAATATTGACTGATTCATTCTCCCTAGCTATTTGAGCCCCGTTCGATGTATTAAGCTATTGAATTTCGTTTAATTGGATATGAGCGAGGTAAATGAGATCTTTTAGGGCTGAGTGTTTTTCAATGTGACTAAAACGTTACTCTATGGTTGCCTGCTCACAATGTAGTTTTCAAATTACCATTTTATTGGTCTTCGATTACCATTAGCTGTTAAATATTATTTGAGCTAAATTATCTTTTGTGTGATGTTTCAAATTAATGTATTTATTGTTAGCCAGTCGACATTGTGACTTTCAAGAATTTCGACCAGTTTTAACATCACAAACTACAACATTATCAAATATTCAAAAAGTTTACTAATTTTTATAAATACATATTTCTCTTACTCGATTTATTACTGTTATAGACAAAGTCGTTTGGACAAAGGAATTAAACAAAGTTGAATAAAAGCTATTTATTAATATTCACGTGTTAAATAAAACAGAAGATCGTCTATATTATGACTTTATTAGGTTTTAGCTAAGATAAACCGTTGCATTACAAAAGGCAACGGTTCTTGGGTTAATCAAAATGTTTACGAATAATTGTTTTTTTTTTATTGCACGTAGGGAACGTGCTGTGTTACGTGTGTTACTAAGTATACTTATTTTAAAATATTCAGCAAAAGTTTAAGTTTCTATGTTTTAATGAGCTGCAATCTCGCTTTACAGATTCTTCTCCTAATTGGTCTACTCTACTCGACATCTTAGCTTATTTCGCATTTCTTTGTTTAAAACCCTACAAAAAATTTGTACCTAGAACTGATCTTAACTCTTTCTACTGATATATCTTACAACGATGTCAATTTTTAATATAAGTTAGTACGAAGCATTTTAATATTTCCGATACAGTTTTTAATTGTAAATAGTTTAAGAATCTTATTATTAACAAATATTAATAATTATTATGAACATAGCAATAACGTAAGGAGTAGTATAGCCAAGAAGGCCAATACCCTGCAGTGTTTGAATGCCAAAATCAAATTTACTTACCTACTTAAATGTATAACCGTTTCAGTTTATAATTAATTAATAACATAATTTGAAATTTAATTATTTTAAGCAATACACAATTACTATACAGCGTACATAAAAATATGTAGAAGATATACCGACAGTGAATTGATGAACTGTACGCTACGAAGCGAGAGTCACGGCAAAATCAATATAATTATGTTATAAAAATGAAATTACATACGCAATAGTTTCTAGCAAAACAATTTGAAATAATTCCTATAAAATACATACATATTACAGTTCCTACCATTTATTTACATGACAATTTAATATAAATAAATTGCTTTTGGAACAATGTTATTTTTTTGTAAGCCACATGAGACACATTATTAGAATTCGGAATATGTAAATGAGGGGCTGGTGTGGGTTAACAGTGTCGCTGAAAGCACATGCTTGAGTTATCCATCATTGTAGTGGCCATTAACTAGAGAGGAAAGGGCGCCGGGTCACGCCAACGCTCGTCCGTTTCGCTGCAAATACCGTTGGATCGTGCCCACACTGTTTTAAGCAATATAATAATAAGATAGTCTACAACTTATTATTATGCACGTCATCTTAATTATATTATTGAAAACTTCTGAATATTAAAATAATTTAGCGTTCTATAACAGGTTTATATACAATTTATGATAGAAACCTAACAAAATTGACACATTTCCGAAAAGTAATACAGAATTATCAAAGTTCTTATAACTTTTGTGTATTCTCACCCGAAATTTCAGTACGAGTAGCAACCACTATCATTTTGCAGTATGCAAACATTACTTGAATTGCGGCCGCATGTCTCGCTACAGTAAGTTTTGCTTATCCATTTTATAAACCAAAGTTTTCTATGCTGCTCGCGAGCAGCGACTTGAACTTTTAATAGGACAGACACTTGAAGCTACTCCTGTGACGCTAAAAGTCTTTGAAAATCTTTACATGTTCACATTTCCAACGGCTTGATGAAATGTGTCAGATTTTAATTAAAAATATTTTTTCTCCTGAAATTGTCTAACAGAGTATACGTTATGATGATGATGTCCTTCTGTGCAAGACTATGATATATAGACGTTATGTCACTTGTGTACACTGGCTCACTCACCCTTCAAACTGGAACACAACAAATACTAAGTATCGCTGTTTGGCGATAGAATATGTGATGAGTGTATGGTAGCTACTCAGAGGAGCTTGCAAAAAATACCTACCACAGAGTAAAAAACTATTTACGATTAATTAAAAAATATATTAGATGCCATACTTGAATTTACGCCAAGCGAAGCGGGTTCATACTCGTATGTTATAAAGAAAACAAATGTGTAAATAAATATGTGTATTAAATATGACGAATGTTTTCAGAGTTTTTATCTTTTATTACTATTTATTACTCTCACTGACTCGCATCGTGGGTCTTGTGAATTACTAAATTGATTTTTTGTGCATGGTTGAGTGCTTGTGATTTAAAAATAGGTTATACTTCGCTATCAAGAGATAGAAAATTATAATTAATGTTTAAACATATGTATATAATATGTATTAAACAATTAAAGTTACCTAATAAATTTAAATTATATTTCTTAGTAAAATAAAAACTAAAAATAATATATAAACAATTGATATATGTATATTTTTCTTTTGAACTTTAAACATACTATTTTTAAGCATTAGTAGTGCACGTAAAAAACGGTTTGAAAAATATGTTTACTATATACCCATATCTTTATTATGCCGAGATATTTTTAGATATGTATATATTATATACAATCAGTATCGGGTCAAGCGACCTCTCCACAACCAGCCTACCCAGTGCTTAAACGAGAATATATCTCCAACAGACATATTATACGGCCCCACTCATTTTACTGCGCTCATTCTTCTCTTATTTTTAATTTTAATATTTTCGAAAGGTCTGACTGTAATTTTAATACATGACAATTTGTGTTGATGAGAAATGCTTGAACGGAATATGTTTTCTTAACCGTGACAACCTATATATGCGAAATATTTAATTATTTTGACTTTACTGCCCATGACAGCGTCGTACTAAATCAAGAAAATCCAACAAAAATAACCTCTATTTGTTTGGTTTATTTTAATTTTAAGCAGACATAGTGTGAAAGTTGTATATAAACCATGTTAGTAGTTTTTTACTTAAAACAAACAATAATTATTTTTAAAATGTCATATTGATAAGCGAATACAAAATGATTCTGTAGCAGATTTATTCACAAGTTGAAAATAGGTATTCATTAAATAACCCTAACCTTCAGTCTATTGAAAGATCACCTTCATGTAGCAATATTATTATAAAAGTCGAAATATAGTATTTTCATACAATAATTTATTTATTTATTTGCAATTAACAGTGCTTTTTTTACAATGGTTGTACAGTTATTACTTATGACTAAAAAGATAAGGCCATATAAGATTACAATTTTATAATACAGTTTTTAAAAAAATTATATTCTTGCTTGCGTAAAAAGAAAATCGTATATATGCATGTGCTCGCTGTGTGTGTGTGTGTGTGTGTGTGTGTGTGTGTGGTTTTTCGCTTTATTTTTTACGATTAATTTGAATTATTTCTCTTAAAATAAAGACTTACAATTCTTAAGTAAAGTTTCACAAATTTTATATATATAAATGATTATTTTAATTTTGCAATAGCAATAGCACTTTATCTATTTACTTAACTAGACAGTTAATATATGGCTTATCTAATATAATATCGAAGGGCCAATTCTATCATGCCGAATAACTACGGAACTACTGCTATTGCGCCCCATTCCGATCTAAGGAAGGGACAATAAAGGGATGCTTATCGTTTATTGAATACTTCCAAAGAAATTTTACATTTTATAGTCTGGAATAAAGCTCCACTTTATATGAAATTGTAAAGTTAGATAAGGAAAAATGTTTTTGAAATATATTGCTATTTAGATCACCTTTAACTATACGTTTTAAAATATAATAATGGGTTAGGGAAAAAGAAATCCATTATTTTCTCGGTAGATGGCTGTAGTGATCGATATCTCGTAAATTATCGATCAAACAATTTCAAGTTTATGCTCGTTGTCAAGGTGAAATTTCACACCAAAAAAAAATATTTTGCTGTTTTTTGTTTCTTCCATTCAGTTGTGAGTTACAGGATGTTAACAATGAAAGTCAACAAAAAGAAAATTAGGTACATTTTACAGTTTTCTTTGATAAAGGCGAAAATACAAGCCAGGCCGCTGAAATTGTAAATGGTATTTATGGTGCCGATCCTGTAACAGCCAATTACGTGCAATTTTGGTTTCATCGATTCCGTTCAGGCATTTTTTATTGTTAAAGATGCACCTCGCACAGGCAGGCCCGTCGTCGAAAATGTCGATAAAATCACAGAAATAATCGAAGTTGACCGGCATGTTAGTAGTCGTAGCATTGCCCAGGAGCTAAAGATCGACCATAAAACAGTTTTATACTATTTGCGCAAAGCTGGATTCAAAAAGAAGCTCGATGTTTGGGTGCCACACGAATTAACACCAAGAAACATGATGAATCGAATTTTCATCTACGAAGCCTTGGCCATACGGAATGAAATCGACCCATTTCTTAAACGAATGGTGTCTGGGGATGCGAAAACGATCGTGGTCAAAGCGTGGTGAAGCAGCTCAAACGATGGCCAAACCAGGATTAATAGCCAGGAAGGTTCTACTGTATAGTTCTAGTAGGACTTGAAAGGAATCATTTATTATGAGTTGCTTTCGTATGGCCAAACACTAAATTCAGATCTTACCGGACCGTTTGAAGCTCGCGATTGACCAGAAACAGCCAGAGTTGGCCAATAGAAGAGGTGGTCCTTTTTACGTGATAAATTTTAATTTGCTCAAAACTTTTGTTTATTAATATCAAAATGAAATAGAAGAAATATGTCATCAATATAATATGTATGTATTATGACGAACTTATTGATATTATTTGGTCGACATCTCATTACCGTGTAATAAGTGGAACGAATAGATATAATAGTTTTTTTTTTTAAATAATAACTGATATATATTTACCATCTAGCTTAAGTTACAAAGTTACGTGTTTTAATATTAATTACATATATTGCTTGCACACGATAATGACTATTTTAGTTTGTAAATATAAAGTAATTGCTCCTTAGGTAATTAATTAATTAAGTATGTGTGTACGCTATGCAATGAATACATTGCATTAAAGTAATATCATAATCTACACACATTTAATATAATTATTGAGAATAAAATTATTTTCATCTCAACCAGTTTTTGTCTTCATTACACCTCAGTGGCCCAACACTACTATCCATAGATGACAAACGAACTTGGTGGTCACAACTAATTCCTACGATCTGTTACTATTTCATTAATCCCAAACTTATTCTATCTTTTGTTTCATTGTCTATTTAATTCTCATTATGTATGAGCGATGTGAACGAGATACAACGAGGTACCTACCAAGTCTAGGCATGCCAGTAAAGTGGGTAACCCTACTAGGATGCCCAAATTTTGGTGCTTTACTACATGCTATCGGAGTTCAATGTTCATTCTAGTATTATTAAATCCTTTTGCAATTTTCCAATCTGTTATTGACACCCTATTAGATAGTACACAAGGCTGCCTTCTTCTAAATATCTCTATATCTATCCGATGACGTTGTGATGATAGTGTTTTTAGAACGAAAGTTATTCCTCGGTGTAACATGAAACCAAACTGGTTTTCCTTGATGTGCATTCTCTCTCCAATCGCTTTGAGCATTAATCCAGGCGGCATCACAGGGCTTATCTCTCTGCCAAAAGCACAGAACCACGTGCCATTTCCGATAAATATAGGGTTTTCCATTAAGGGCGCTTGCTCGTGCAGAACTTCCATCGTAGCGTGTGCTGTGTGGCACGTAGCGCCGTCCTGTTGAAACCACATGTTGTCCAGATCCATATTCTCGATTTCAGGCCAAAAGAAGTTGGTTATCATCGACCGGTATCGCTCACCATTGACGGTGACGGCCACACCATTATCGTTTTCGAAAAAATACGGACCAATCACGCCTCCGGCCCAAAATCCGCACCAAACAGTCACTTTCTGCGGGTGCATTGCCACTTGGTGAACCTCGTGTGGATTGGTCTCGTCCCAAATACGGCAATTTTGCTTGTTGACATAGCCATTCATCCAAAAATGCGCCTCGTCGCTGAAGATGATTTTTTGCCAAAATCGGCGTCAACTTCCAACTGTTCTAATGCCCAGTCAGCGAACACACGGCGCTGTCTATGGTCATTAACCTTGAGCTCTTGGGTCAGCTGGATCTTGTACGGGTGCAGGCTCAAGTCACAACGCAAAATTCGCCAAGTTGTCGTCTGCGAAAGGCCGAGTTCCTGTGCGCGACGCGGAATTGACTGCCGCGGGTTTTCGAGGACACTGTCGCGCACAGCGGCGATATTCTCGGCAGATCTCGCGTTACGTTGACGCACGGGAACCGGCTGATTGTTAACTGACCCGGTTGACTCGAATTTGTCCACCAATCGACGGATAGTCGACTCGGCAGGACGATCATCGCGACCGTAAAACGGGCGAAGTGCGCGGAACGTTGCTCGAACTGAAGACCCATTTTCATAAAACAATTTTATGATTTGCACGTGCTGCTCGACACTGTAACCATGTATGCCATGGTGGTTTGGGAGGACGGAATGAATATAACACACTACATTTGACAGCTGTCACTCAAACAACATGGCCGCAATCAGCTGTCAAAGTTCAAGCGTCCCTATTGGAAAACCCCTTACAACTAGTTGTAAAAATTGTAACGTAATAAATGTGTGTGTTATATTTTGTTTTATTCACAAAATAATTTATTTACAAGAATATATATATATATTAGACCATAACAAGTATCTTTGTTAATTGTATACGTCCTACGCAAAAAGATAACTTAAAATCAACATTTCGATCACGTTATCTTCTGGAATATTAGGGGTACCAATAACTACGGCACAAATTAATCATTGAAATTGTGTTAGCCATCACATGTTTTGGTATTGATCGTTTCATTCAAATGTACCTATTTCGAGTGGCACAATTTTATTAAATGATTATTTTTTTCTTAAATATGATCCATGTTTAATGAATAATAACCACATTTTTGATCGAGCACTGAAGATCTACTGCTTACTATTCTTGATATAAATAACCACGATTTCGATGTAACTCATTAGTAATTAATTATTTGTTTTTTCAAATTATATATATATATTGCATTTATAAATACATAATCGAATATGTCAAATAACATGCTCATTATTATATTATATAAAAAACCATACTTCGTCAAAAATGTAATACCTATACTTCGTATAATAATATCATGTACTTGTACCTACACTAAAACTCTGCATTGCACAACGTCCTTGACCATTCCAATTGCGAGTTGACGTGACTTCCTTTTCTTCCGGTTTTTTATTTGATTATTGATCTTCAAACTGTAATCATCATAAGTTAAAGTTGTTATATCATATGTATAGTAAAGTAATCATAAAAATTTTAATTAATGTATAATACATTTTAATCTATAATAAATACATTATACTATAACATACTTATACTACCAGGCTATCCATTATATGCTACCAATGAGTCCTAAGTTATTTTGGTCATACTGCCCGGAGAAAACCAGACAATCTGGATAAACCGATTGTAGTAGAGAAGATCATAATAATAAGTTCCCAATAAATTTAAACAAATTATACCTATTTTTATATTATTGTAAAATTATATTGATAATATATTAAATTCGATTATAAGAATTAACGATTTATTTAGATACTACATAAAATGAAGTTAAGGAACTCGTACGATCATTATTTGTCCTTACGCCTAGCTACCTACTTTACCAATTAGTTAAATTGTATGCAAAGTTTGGCAAAGTATTATGGCTATGATAACAAAGGTCTGCGGTTTGGTGTCTAAATACGTCGGTACTTTGTATTTCAACCACTTTTAACTATCTGCATTGTTCGTTACTTATAATTTATAATCGATTATTGTTCTACTGAGCATTGTAAAGATTTCTTTTGATAAAAAATCTTTAGATGTGATCTATTCGTAAGGCAAATATTCTTAATATATCGTTAGTAATCTAGATCTCATCTATGTCAAAACTTACTTTAGTACCCATGGGTGAGCATAACCCTATTGACCACTGAAGATTTATATACCACTTTTAATATATTTCTAATTTGTTACAGGTAACCATGAAGATCCCCAACGTCAACGATAATGGCAATGTGGTTGTTGATGATGTGAACGTATCGATACCTGAGGATATTAATAATACAATTTGGGTAGACACAAATAGTATAGAATCAAAAATAAACAATAGCGTGGACGAGAATATTCAATTCAACTTAAATCACAACAGTTATTCGGTTGATAATATTATAGAAAAAAGAATATTAAATTCAGAAATAATAAATAAAGAAGAAATCGAATCAGAATCTATTGTATGTAACATACAATATAGATTAAATAATAAGAAAACAGAATATTCACATATTGGTAATAACTGTGTCGAAAAAAGCGAGAAGACAAATTTATGTTGGCAGGAAAATTCCATTGGTAAATATAACGAATATTAATTGCTATTGTTATAAAATCAAGGTTTATTTACATTTAGTAGATAATTTTATTTCTTGCAGTCGATGCTAATGAGTCAACAAACACAACACCGGCTGATGAAGAACGAGCTTTCGATCTTTCGGACTCTGATGAAATGTCTGAAAAGAGTGTACATCCCGTGCCTCGTGGAATCGTAAATCCGAACTATCCTGGCTTTCAGCATTTAGCTCATACTTTACAGGTGAACTAATCTTTATTTGAAACCTTTTAAGTTTTACAACTTAACCTGTGCGTTGTAAAAATAAAAACGAAGCCATAAAAATTAAAGAAAATATTTTTGCACTGTTTATATAACTTATTGTTAGTATATTTTTTATTTAATAAACTTCAATTTTACACAGGAATATTCGTCAAATATTGACCCGTACTATCATTCGGAAAATGACATGACGGACGACGATTTGGATGCTGATATTATTGAATCAAATTACAAAATTACCGAAAAATGTAATAACAATCAACTGAAGGGAGATAATAATAATAAAGAAATTAAATGCGTAGAAAAGGATAATACAAACAATGAACAGGACATAAAAACATCTATATCTACTTCTAGAAGCAACATTCCAGACCTTTTAAAAACTATATCACATAATAATAACAATGTCGATCCAGTAAACTACGATTTCAATTGTTCAGCCACTGATATAGAGAACAATTTTCATACAACAGATATCATAGGTGACTTTAATAAGGAAGTTGAAGATGAAATAAGGCACTTATTGAACTACAATATAAATATCGAAGATGACTTAGAAGAATTAAGAAAGGATATAAAAGACACTTTTGTGAAACCAATAGAGACTACGATTAATAATATAAGTGACGTAGTAAATCACGTCATAAAAAAGTTAGTCGAAAACGACGGTTACGATAAAAAAGACATTGTGACACCAGACCTTGTCAATGACCATGAAATGGAAGACGTTACTAACATCAATAAAGAAAATGAAAGTAATACTAGGACCGAAATGAATATAAGTAGACCAACATTTTTATTGATTGATAATAATGTTGGTAACAAAATAGCTGATGCAATTTTATCTGATGGAAAAGATGAAATTAATATTTACGAGGAGGAATACGATACGAAACAGCTGAGTCATAATGTCGAAAACACAATTAAGCAATTAAGTACAGAGTTAAGAAAAATTATACCAAAATTAAATGAAATGCGGGAACGCGATAAACTATGGGCTGAAAATAAAAAAGAAATTCCCGTCATTACTGATGGAAATTCGAATAATATACTACCTAGCTCGTCGAATCGTAATTGTGAAACAAGCACACGATCCCGTCATCATGAAGATAGTATAAAGAGGAGCACACAAAATAAGCTAATATCGAAAGTTAATCAACATTCAATCAAGTCTTATGTGTATGTCTTTATTTTTATTATTTACGAATCACTGTAATGATAAATTGATACGCAGAGTTAGGGTTCCGTAAATATAAATAATAAGGCACTTAGGCCTCCATATACGTAGGTAGGTAGCGCTAATATAAATTTGTATTTTCGCATCAATACGAGATAAAGTTTAGTGTTTTTATTGAGTGTTGTTTCAAGAATTATTACTATTTCTATTGATTTGGCATAGTCAAAAATATTAATACTAGATACTTTTTGATTCTGTAATAGAATTCATGAATTCGGGTCGTGACCAATTTTCGTTCAATGAATACTGAAACATCATAGTTAGTAGGAAAAAATCAGTAAAATCAATAAACCATAGGTACATTACAGTTCGAATGTTGATCAAACACGAAAGTTTTAAATAGAATTGACGCGGTCAATACGTAATTCAAACAAATTAGGTAGTGAGTATTATTAAGGAACAGCAAATTGTTCGTGGACTTGAAGTTTTTAATAATCGTGTTAGTTAGAAATGAGGTGTGGTCAAATACTTATATATACGTAACACAATGATTTAAAGTTGATATTGTTATTTATGTTTTTCAGTGAATCAAAAGTTCGACAGAATTTTACGAAAACAGTACCAAAATGTCAAAATGCGTCCGTCCGTAAAAATGATCAGATGGAATCGGATTTCGGTAAGTGACTTGTATTATAATAGATATTTATATATAAATACAATTTTAGTGATATATATAATATATATAAATATGTAATTACAATTCTTCGTTATATCTACGAATTATATAAGAATGTTAATATTTTTTTGTATAAGTTAGCAAGTACTGAACTTTAAATTATTTTAACTAGTACTTAAATTTATAATTATGATTTTTATTTCAGATTGTTTCGAAGTATATAACATAGAAACAGCGTTGCCTAAGTTGGATTTGGATACAATCGAAAGTCATCTAAGAGCAGCCAAAGATGCCGAAAGACGTGTAAGTAAATATTTGTAATTAATATTGCGATGATGATCGAATATATAACCGCTATGGTGAAATAATTGACTTTGTAAGCGTCGTATTAAATTTTTGATATCCAAATTATCTTATAACTTTAAATTTCGCGCTTTATAATGTAACAGTAAATGTATACATTCACATTTGATCCACGTCTCCTTCAACCATGCATTAACCGTTAAAATTACCAATACAATTGGTACTCAGTTTAGCTTTCTACCGTGATTCAACAGTGTAGGCAGTCAGCCGTTCTTTTCTTAATGTTTCGTTACATTCATTTTTGTTCAATAGTTGAACAGATCAGACAGCTTGACGCGTGTTTGTGCTTCGTTGTGCTTCCCATCGTATTTTTCTTTTAAATTATAAACAAGTGTGATGGCGTCAATGCCGTACTTCAATTCCGAACAAAGACATTATAAAAAGGATACTAGATTTCTTTTAGATTTATATACAATTACATATGATAATCACGAATCCGTTGATAATATTTGCTGCCTAGTGAGTATAGCCTTTATTTATGATAATAATCGACAATCGTTGTGATGTGTTGAAGTAAATGACCAATAAAAACAAAACCATAAAGTACGATTTGGAGAAAGAAAAGATTAAAAATGGAACACGTATTTGTCCTTGTCCTAAATGTCAATTATGACAGGATTGACAGGATAGCTGAGTTTATATTTTTTGTTTACCTATGTTAATTATATGTTAAAAAAAAACAATTGTGCCATTTATTACCAAAAACTGAAAGACTGATTAGTTTTAATTTTAAGATGTTTGAAAGTTTTTTTACAAATTTTAAAAGAAAGTTTCGTAAAACCTCTAATGAAATACCAAATACTGTCGTAAATGAAAAGACAGGATTTAAACGAAGCTTTCATACTATTAAGACTAAGTTACTAAAACCAAATGTTCCTGATTTACCAACGTATAATTATTACAATGACACGGCTCTAAGCCCTCGTGCTAATGGTGCGGCAGAATGTGCTCAGACAGAAATTGAATGGCCAACACTTTTAGACAATAATCCTAATATATTAGATAAATTTACTAGAATAGTTACTATAACGCCAGGTGTTCCTTATGACACAGAAGTAAAATAAATATATTGAGTGACATATTTTAAATTACCCTATATACTACATAGTAATTAATACTGACTTCTCATCATTATATTTACAGAAACGCAATGACAGAGAAGAAATTAGGAAAAGATTGGCAATGGGTGTTGATACTGACGAGTATTACAGTTTAGGTCATATAGATCGGCCGGGAAAGAAACCCAGCCTACATTCAAGACTTCAAAATGGTAAGCATTTTCTTTCAATGTTCACATTTGTATTGTGAAGAAACTGTGAACATTTTTGTTTTAAAATAAAATTATGTGTTGCTTTATGGGATGGGAAAATATATTCAGAATATGCCATTTGTATTTTATGTAAATGATTGTAACAATTTTAAGGGTAAAAGTGTGTTTAACATTCATCACATATTGTAAAAATATAAGCACATTGCATGATTCTATTCCTCAATTCATCTGTTTTGCTAAATGTCATTTGTGCTATGTATGGTGCAGGAAAAAATCTACAAATATGCTTTATGAATGAAACCGCATCTGACAACGAATCTCAAACGTCAGATATTGAGAGAAATTTCAACTGTAATAGTAAAAGTTCCTCAAGATCAAGTTTATTTAGCAAGAACAATTTTAATCATCCATACCAAACAAGACCACTCTCAGTAAATATTACAAAAAATGAGAAAAATACAAATACTCAAAGTGGTAAGTGGTTAGAAATTATATTGCATGGCAAAATTGATGTAATTGTTTACAAACTTTCTCACAGTTATTACAGCTTAAAACACATAATTGCTATTGTAAGTTGAAACAAATGTGTAATAAAGAATGACAATGCCATATTTTTTAAGAAAGTCAATGTAACTTAATATATTATAATACTGATTTGGTTAACTGTCGATGAATTATTTATTTATAATTATTACTTTAAATTTTATTTTAATAATTGAATTTTTTGTTTATTATTTGTAGATCTATATGAGTTTAACAAACATTTTAAGCTTATGTATTATTTAGAATATATAATAATTTTATATAATAAAATCATTCACTTACTAAAATCTATGAACACATTAAAGGCGATATAATGCTATTTTTTTATACATTGACTAATTTCATTGTTGGTTTTCACATACATGTGATATTTTAGATTTGCATATTAAAAACATAAAATTAATTTAAATCAATTGTATTATGTTTTTTATTTACATACAAATTCTAATAAAGTTTGAATGATATTTAAAAATAGTAGTTGTAGTTTAAAAAATTAGTACTTAAGAGAATAATTATTCTTCTTCTCTGTCGTTACACTCTTGGCAGAGTGGTCGTGGTCGTCATAACAGGGGTGGTGGCAAGCTTCACAATTCGTCGCCATTCCTCTCGTACCTTTGCTAGAATTCTAGAAAGTCATCATGATTCAAATAGAAAACAGAATAATTATATTGCTTTATATTTTTAAGTAATATTATATTTTTAAGCTTAATATAAAACCTAACAAGTCATGCTTTATTTGTTGTATTTAGACTTAATGAACTTTGCTGTGTAGATTTTTATAATATATAACATGTATGTATATAACATGTGTTTGATAAATAGTTATATTTATATGTGTTTTAATAAATATGTTGCAGGTGCAAAGACACGTCCAACATCACTAATGCTAAAATCTTCCAAGTCTCGATCAACACAATCCCTCGGTCACATTGAATTCAAGGAGTCAGATTTTTTTGCATTACAAGCAACTCTACAAACTGAGGCTAGAATAGCGCTGGCTCAAGCTAAAGAAATGGCCCGTATTCAAATGGAGGTAATTGAAGTTTTTCAATGATACAAACAATGTGTATAAACAGCCTTAGATTGTTTATTTGTGTGTTTAATGTGTAAGCTACTAAATATGTTATATGTAAAAAAAAAAAAATTGTGCTTCGCCATTTGAAACTAATTTGAATTTAGAACAAACTCATTAACATTAACAAATAAATCTCTTGGAAATGCTTAGATGCTGCACATCCTGAAAGAATAATTATCTAATTTTCTCATATCATATTCTAAAATCTTTACGTATTTACGAGACATTTTCGATCTAGCGGTTGGCAAGTCTTGTAGTACCGACGTCCTAGGTTCAAATCCAGGGTCGAGCCAATATAAAGTTACAGTAACGAAAAGTTACACGTAAAGCTGTGGAGGAAATTTAACCGAGAGGGAATATAACCTGCGTAGTCGATTTGTCCTAAGGATTAGTCGCCATGGCCGAAGGTCAAATATGATGTATGTATTTTGACTTTTGACTGCCTCGTCGGTCTAGTGGCTAAATATAAGGCCGCAGACCCGGTGGTCCTGGGTTCAATTCCCAGGTCAGGCCGGTAAAAAGTTATCGGGTTTTTCTGTCAAAAAATTCTCAGTAGCAGCCCGGAGCCTGGAAGTTGGAAGCGTGTACACTCCCGTGCCTCGGAAAGCACGTTTAGCCGTTGGTTCTGCGCCCGAACTCTTTCCGGTCGCGTCGGATCGCCGTCCCATCGGATTATGCCAGCTAGGAAATAGAGAGTGCAACCCCGTGGTTGCGCCCACACTTGTGCACTATAATATCTTCCGCGCAGTTGGCTAATCTCCAGAGATTGGCCGCCGTGGCCGTAATCGGTCTGGAGGACGTTACTTTCATTATTATATGATGTATGTAATAATGTACGGAATATATATATCGTGTACTGTGTCGCAGCGCGAGCGGCGCACGCGCGCCGTGTCGCCGGTGACGGAGATGTTGCGGCGCAGCCTGGACAAGGCGGGCGCGCCGCTCGCCGGCGACCGGCGCCGCGTGTCGCGACACCTGCTCACCGACATGAACATCGCGCAGCTGCAGGTACGCAGGATAGGTAGGCGGACGAGCACGTGGGCCACCCGATGGTAAGTCGTCGCCGACGCCCATAGACGCTGGCGGTGTGAGAAATGTCAACCATCGCTTACGTCGCCGATGCGCCACCGACCCTGGGAACTAGGATGTTATGTCCCTTGTGCCTGTAGTTACACTGGCTCACTCACCCTTCAAACCGGAACACAACAATAACAGGTACTGATGTTTTGCGGTAGAATATATGAGTGGGTGGTACCTACCCGGACGAGCTTGCACGAAGCTCTACCACCAAGTAAACCATTCTACAAATTGAAAGAATTGAGTAACATATGCAAATAAAAACGTTTTATTTTCATAGTCATCGAAAGGTAATTTAAATGTGACGTGACAATGTTAGGTAATGTAGACGTAACAACATTCATGGCGCGTTTTGGAGTCATGTGATATTATGTCAAAATTAATTATTATTTATTGTAAACAAATTAAGATAAAAGACTTGTGTATTTTCTATGCATATATCTATGGTGTTTATCAAATTATATTTATTTTTTTATTAAATAACAAGACGGCAAAAAATTCAAAGCCTTTCTATTACAAGCTGAAACAATTATAGTATTGATGAAACATAATGCTGAAGGATATTATATGTCAAATTGCAAGAGGCCTAACAATAAAAACAGATGTAGATGCTAGGTTCGGAGTTGGTGTTGGGTATAATGTAAAAGGAAGATTTAAAAAAAAATGTAGACGTTGACCCAGGGTCTAACCTTATTAATTTGGATTACGATCTAACAATATTTTAATAAATATATTTTCTTCTATACACAAGCATAAGCTTCTATACACAAGCAAGCATATTTCTCATTAAAATGTTTTTAAATATTACGATGACTGCGTAATTCAACAGAAGTTAAAAAACGTTAATTAATTCCGTAACCTTGTCGCAATATAAGATATAGATGTTACACGAGTTTTTACAGCTTCTCGGACGACATTGAAACTTAATAACTTAAAATATATCTTTTACCACACGAGTCCAATTGAAAATTATACATTCGCGTTAACGATTGTAAATAGAAATATCAATAATAAAATCAATCGAAATAATAGAAAAAATGCACCAAATGAATTAATATGATATTGTCCCAATTCTGTGAACTTATTAAAGGAATAAAAACTTTAGTCCTTGGTTATCATTTCCGCTATTTTTTTTTTGTGATATTACGTATAACAGTAACAGCCTTTGAATGTCCCACTGCTGGGCTCTTCTCCTCTTTTGAGGAGAAAGTTTTGGTGCTTATTCCACCACGCTCCTCCAATGCGGGTTGGTGGAATAAGCTCCAAATTACGTATGTGATGATGTATAATTGGTATGTTATAACCCGATGTTAATGCAATATTTAATTAAAAAATACAATATCTAAGTATGTAATTGTTTGTGTAATCGATACGGAATATTGTGCATGAACAAATTCTACGTGTCGGTTATGTTTTAATTGAAATTATAAACATCAGGTTTGTTATAAAAACTATTTTCAGTAATATGTCATTTTTTGTACATTTTTTTTTTTTTTTTTGTTTAATTACATCTTGACCTTGCCGCTTATAATTGCTAAGAAAAAACGCCTTTAAAGTTTTTCTCTTATTATTTATCATAGTCGTATTATGATCTTCATTTCCTTTCATTTTGATATGGAAGCAGATTTAAATCGTGCTCTTTTAAAACACCGTCTAACGTATTCTTGGAAATACTCGACATTTTTCCCGCGACCTTGCAATTACGTACAACCTCAGGTTCGAATCTTGCTGAGTCAAGCGTAACATTTCGATTACAATGGCTATTGTGCGAATGCATTGTTTCGTCATTTCAACGTCACTAATATTTCTGTAAAAAAAGTACTGCTATTTGTTGGTGAAAATGTTCTAATTTCTCGGATCGTTTCTCGTTCCGTTTGTACGAGTTTTCAAGTTTGGATTTGACATAATTTATTAAATTGGAATATGCGGTAACTAATAGCTTCCTATAAGACAAAAAGCCTATTCTCTGGTTAAGGTGAATGGTTTAGAGTTTGTTCTACGATGTTGTCGTTGTCATGGTCAGTGCAATTATATCAGTATGAAATCGTTCGCTTCGCTCAGCTCTCTACGGTGCCGTTCTGAGTTCTGAAGTTAGCAAATTCTTTACTTTTTTCTATGCGAATTTGATGTTTTTTTATAGATAATCTATGGGCCGAAAAATAATGCAAACTATTTTTTAATTGGAAGCCATAAATAAAATCAAATTGCATAGAAATACTATTATTTATTATTATTGCTTTATTATCTCTTCCAGGTGATAGTAAACGAGCTTCACTCCCAGATCGAGGCTTTGAACGACTCTCTCGTGAAGCTGCTGATGGCTCGCGACGAACTACACATGGGACAGGACTCCATGCTTGTGGACATTGAAGATCTCACAAGATACTTGTAAGTGTATCAACAGATATAATATGAAATCTATAGCGTTTTTTTTTTATTATTTTTTTATTATTTTACAATAAATATTATTTATGTTGTAATAATATAACTAAAAAAAGCTATGTACGTTGCAAATTTTTTGCATTAACAATTTCAAATCATATATCGGTATATATTTTTTATTTTTATTATAAAAATCGTTTTAACAGAAGCTTAGTGAAAATGGAATCTATTTTTTTTTATATCATTACATTATATGAAAAATAAAAGCAGTATGGCACAAATTCATGCACTTTAGAAATGTGGTGCCATTTTTGTTATATCCAATTTAAATATTTATGATAACATAACTTTTAGTATAAAATGAGATAAGCTGGATAAGATTACTCGTTTAATGATAAAGCCGCGTTGTTTATTATTTTCAGATAACGGATTTACAATATGTAACGCATTTCGAAAATAATGATGAATTTGCATTTCCCTTGTCTATGGTATATGTTCACAAATATCTTAACTAGTGAAATTATACATATTTAGTAAGACTTTAAACGAACGATATTAAAATGTTACAATTTCGTAAATTTCAGAGGCGTTAAGGAGCAGACGAAGAAGACCAAAGGCACTACGAAGTCCGGAGTTAAGAGGCTCACGTCTTTAGTGCACAAATAAATACACGATATATTAATCTTAGCTACGTTTATTTCTATTTGTTAATGTTAATATTGGTCTCTAATTGTATTGCCTTAATCATGTTTAATCAAATATATTATAAAGCTATCGACTCCTATACTTACTTCAAGAAATACTTGAATAATAGTTTCATACGTCACCAAAAGATCATATTGAAGGTAGTTACGCAACCATCTCGAAGCGAGTCGTTTAAATCAATATACCATACATTGCATATATATAAAATTTGCTCCATTATAGTACAATTAATAAGTCTTGTAATTAATAAATATCAATTTATTGTGTTTAGTGAAATTTACTTTTACTATTGTTGATTTATTAATATAATATTACATCTCATTTCGTAAATATTTGATTCGTGCTTAAAAAACAATAGATAATGTCTTGGCGTTGAGAGAGTGCGCTCCTGACGGGTGCGCGATCGAATGGTAGACGTAACTTTGAAATTGCGTATAATATCGTAAAAATCTTTCATTTGCTTCGTAAAAAAACTATGTAATTATGTCAACTTACAATAATAGTTGTAATTTTGTCGTAAATCGAATTTTAAATAAGAAAAAAGAACGATATTTTTAATAATCCAAACTGCGCTTTTACAATGTTATGTCAACTGTCACTGTTTATGTGTGTGAACTGACGCCAGGCTAGCAATCTCTCAACGGCCGGACTTAATATCACAATAATGAATGTACCTGCGGTATTTGTATTAGCGATATCTTGAGTGCCATTAATTACGAACAGACTGGACCCGCCATTGTACCGCATGTACGTTTGAACATAACTGTTGTTAACGGTGATCGGAATAGGTATATTTTACTTTAGTTAAATTGACTCGAACGATTTGAGGAGTGAGCCAGTGGATGTGTAACAAGGGAAATAACTTATTAGTTCCCTATGTTGGTGGGGTATTGGAGATGTAATAGACGGTTAATATTTCTTGCAATTCAAATGTCCATGGGCGATGGTGACCACTCACCATCAGGTGGCTCTCATGCCTACCAAATGTCAAAAAAACACGAAGAGTATTAAATTAAGAACATCATCGCACCCTTGTAACACAGAAAACGACTACCAATATTGAATTTACTGTCAACTTAATAGTAATGAATTAGTTAAATCGACGTAATTACTAAAATCTAACCGACATTGAGACCATTATACAAGGTTTCGAACCCTGGAATTTCTAGAAAAGTCAACCCATAACTATATTAATGGGTTTTGGTATTTAATACTTACACTGGCAACCACGATTTCTACAGAAATAAAATATTTTAGTGTTGTATCAGCTCCATGTCATGTCTATGTACCTATTCCGATCACCGTTTATCACAGATCATTAATTATTTAATACTAGCTATATATATCAATTGTGTGATTTCGTTAAAATTGTGTTACAATTCTAATATTTGTATATAAAGTTTCATGATATTTCGACCAGGCCGCTATTACGGACAGTCCTCGTTTTACGTCGATCCGTTTTACGTAAGGAAATAAATTCACACCATTCCTTGTATATAATATTTAGTAGTTACGTCTCATAAAATGTCTGTGTGATTTGTTATATACTATTACTCTACTAAAATAATTTAAATTCGATTTACTAACAACAGTAACAATAAAATTGATCTCGTTTCGTTTCACGTCAAACGTCACTTCAAGTTTATCTGACGATTAAATTCGACGTGGTAATCTATTTAAAAATATATAAGTTACGAGTATTTAGGTGTTTTAGTCCTCGACGACGTAAAACCCCGACTGCCAGTATCTAATCTAGTTGTATATTCAATTGTCCGCTTTAAAATAGACTTTAGCTCATATAGAGTATATTTGTGATTTGCAAATTAGAGAAATATTTTTTCATGATAGTGCTCATTTAATAGAATAGTGAATTTCACGCCTGCAAGGCTAACGGCGACGATCACAGGGTGGACAAATATTAATCTTCCGGCTTTACTTGGGATGCAAAAAGTTAGACCTTTGTTTTTGTTTGGAGAACATAAACGATTAATTTAAAAAGAGTACGTTCAGTGTTTGTTTTTTGTTAAATGGACTAAATTACAACAAATACGTTATTGGCAATCTGTAAAACCTTTTAAATTTGAAATTTTTTGATATTTGACATTAATAAACCCATAAAATAATTTAGATATAAAGAGCACATACCGTCTATATAATGGTTGTGCTATAAATGTCGTTCCAAATATTTATTCTAATGTCAGGTCGGAAGTCTCATATAGTAGATATCTTTAAAGCTTAGAAATCTTATAATAGATATACACATAGTTAAGCACATACACGAATTCGAAGTTAAAGATTCTGATAAGAATTTCGACAAAATTAAGCGCATGCATTCCAAACAATTAAAGTTAAAAAATAGCGATCATAGACAAACTTCATTAACCCTGTTTATTAATATATATAATTAAAAATAATTTATGATTATATTATTTCTGACATGTTGTTACAGATGAAACTCACCTATTTATAACTTACTGTACTGTTAGTGCAAGGTTTATATAAAATAAATATTGTCGCAGAATTTTTAAACGAGTCGTATTTAAACCGTCGTTTTAGCCGTCTTGATAAATTTATGTCGGTTGGTGTTACTATACCTAAGTGATACTTTATGTACGTTGTTCCCTTATATTTCCAAAGCCATGAACTCTATATTAGTATAATGAATATCTTTCATGAACATCAATTATAAATACATATATCACAGCCTTCAAGAATTATATCAAAGTTCGTAGTTCTTCAAATCATATCTGTAAGTATTTGTCTATGGTATAAAATGTGGCGTCCATTGGTGCGCGCTTTTGCGAATATATATTTACTAATTACTAGCCAAAAAGCAGCTGTAAACTTTTAAAGTTTAACTATAGCTTCTATCATGTACATCGCGATTAAAAGCCTTAAAAATAATGACATGACTCTTAAATAAAAACCCCAGTTAACCTTTCGAAATAACTATAATGATCTAAGCGCGGTATTAAATATTTCTTAAAATATTGCATAAAAAAATATAATTTAGTGATATTATTTGAATTTGATGTAATGTTAATGACTTTTCATCACAAGACACAATAAACTTCTCAAAACAAACAACAAATCTGAATTCGTAAAATACGTTAATATATTGTTTTTGCGCAAATATGAGATAGAGCATATTATCTTTAAATTGTAAAAGTTGTTGTTAAAAAGAGATGCGTATACATCGCAATATTTCTAACAAATGGAGATAATAAGCAGATTCTTCGCAAATGATAAGTTTTTAGTGTTTAATGTGTCTTGAGATAAAACATCGTTGTGATAGCTATTGAAGTGTGAAGAAGTTGAACTATTTTGAGTGCGTGGCAACGAAATTCCAGTGCAACTTTTCTGTGTAACGTTTGAGTAAAAATTGTCTTAACTCAAAGAGGTTTTACTTCTGTCATGTGTACTTATTTAAGTTTTTTTTTTATATCAACAATTATTTTTTGTTTAGAATTATCACGTCGTCCTTGAAAATGTATTGTTGATATTATTTGTAATATTTTTCTAGTTTGTAAAATGTATCTAAAACCTATATATATGGTCTTAAGATACTTTCTTCGAATTTATTTTTAATTTTTAATGAATTCCTTAATGATATTAATTTACATTTGTTTTTTATTAGGTTAACTACCTCAAGGTTACCATTTTATTTGTATTTTCGATTTTTTAGAAAAGGATTCCCTTTTTGACGTCTTTCTTCGATTTATATCTACATATTTAAACAAAATGAAGCTAGATTTGATATACTGGATTATTTGTAACACACCAGCAACCTCGCAGGACTAGATAGCTAACATCATAAGCAACAACTTTTGTTCTACGACTTCGGACATAACTCAATACATGAAAAAATAATGATTTTACAAGTTTTTGTCGTACTGTCGTGACATTTGTAGGTCTATATTTCATTCATAAACGAAAGGACGACGCGACGCGTCGATCTTTGCGATGCGCGTAGATTTATAAACGTTCAAGCGGGAAATTAAATAAGTACTTATTTTTGTATGAAAATTAAATCTAACAAATTATCAAAAGTCATAGAACAAAAGTTGTTGCTTATGATGTTAGCTATCTAGTCCTGCGAGGTTGCTGGGTCGTTACAAGTGACCCTGTATATACTCTGTTTTGTTTTTCGTAAAGGGATATATCCCGAAAACAGCTTACTAACGTGTTCGGAAATAGAATGTTATTCTATGAAACCTGTAATTCAACTCTAAGCAAAACATATCGTTGGTTAAACCGAATAGGGTCCCTTCTAAATATATGATGTATGTTTATTGTAAGTTTGGAATGAAATTTGGTTTTCTAGGGTCTGTATAGATAATGAAATATTTTTTAAGCGTATTGATTTCATAATCAGCTGACTGGATATAGTAGAAAAATAATAAACAGATTAATTTGATCATAAAAATAATCGATCGCCCATTTCGTCTTTAAGCAACATTATGGTTAAAATATCGCAGATTAATAAAAATACAGTACAACGTCCATAGCGTTGCTAACTGTACATAAAGTATTTCAATGCTCCAGGCAAAGGTTGGCAATTTAACCGACGATATATAACAAGTGTCAGTCGCGATAAAATGGACTCGGTTATCTCAAAATAAATAAATACAAAATGCTTACTTTCTCAATTTTTATAAAATCCTCACAATATACATATAACATAGAGTACCGTTACTAAGTCAAATATTTTAACCTTAGTGAAGTAAATGAATAATATAAACAAAACATCCAAAAATTTAAAACATTTTAGTTAACAGACACATCTATCAAAATGTCAAGTTTGTTACAATACAAAGTACTTAATAAATACTAATAATTAATATATAAACGATTTAACTTTGACAATTTTTTTTTTATATTTATGCTACAGGGTCAGGTCAGAAGTACAGATAAAGGCAAAATTTCTCATTTAAAATAGGCCATAAATATTATTTTTTTAAATTAATACTGTACTTGTTTTTTTTTATCATTCTTCATTAAGGTGTAACTGAGTCCAAATGTCGTTGACGATAAAAAATATTGCAATCGTTTTTCTTACTATATTAATTATATAGTAACTAAATATTCATAAATTATGGTAGTGAAATCAAAACATGCAAAGGGCAGGTCCCATTAAGCCGCAATCCGTTTCTTTATTTACGATTTCATTACGAGCGATATTAAACATATTTTATTATTTATATAACTATGATTGTCTCTTAATACGACAGCGAGTCATAATCGCTTCGCTTAATTTCTTTTAATCGTTGTTAAGGGGGTTTATGAATGCAGGTATAATTTTTTATTGTTTATGGTCTTTACTTTTTTTTAGTAATAATAGTATCCTATTATACAATTGCTGTGTTTTTGTCTGTAATACAACCTACGGTCAAGTGAAGTAATTTGTATCCATTAATATAAAAAATAAAAACTTTAAAATTGTGAACCGTTTGTTTATATAGTACAATTGTGTAATATGTGTATATATGACTGCCTCGTTGGTCTAGTGGCCAGATATAAGGCCGCAGACCCGGTGGTCCTGGGTTCAATTCCCAGGTCGGGCCAATAAATAGTTATTGGGTTTTTCTGTCAGAAAAATCTCAGTAGCAGCCCGGAGTCTGGAAGTTGGAAGTGTGTACACTCCCGTGCCTCGGAAAGCACGTTAAGCCGTTGGTCCTGCGCCTGAACTCTTTCCGGTCGTGTCGGATTACCGTCCCATCGGATTATGAGAGTTAAGGAAAAGAGAGTGCACCTGTGTTTGCGCACACACTTGTGCACTATAATATGTCCTGCGCAGTTGGCTAATCTCTCTTGAGATTGGCCGCCGTGGCCGAAATCGGTCTGGTGGACCTTATATGTGTATATAAAAGTCGTGACTGACGTAGCTTTTCATCGCAGTTTTATACTAATGTAGTCAGAAATATGAAACACTAAAAATGTTTCAGACTTATCACAATTATATATATTTGTGCGTATTAACGCATTCCATCGACACGAATTCCTTTGTCTTTCGTTAAAAAAAACGTACGTATCAATGAGGAAACTTTCGAGGTATTACATAGTGTAGAGTTTCACAGAGATTACCTACACTTTACATATGTGTACACATGCTGCATATTCGTCTTTGTGCTATGTTAAATTTAATGATTATTTCCAAAATATTGTACTATACAAAGACACGGCAAAAATATAAAATAAAATTGTATAGATGATGTAAATTAACTCTGAAATAGCTTGGAGCGCTTATTGACAAATTCTTACAGACATGTGATACATACCTACTATTGAATATTCTAAATAAATAAGAAAGTGTTTACATAGTCTTTTATTTTTATGATAATATATATATATATATTTTTTACCCCGAAATTATTACACGTACACGCGTCTGATATAATACGTGATTGTTAATCCTTAATATTATTTATTCTTTAACTACCTACCTTCCCAGTTGTTGTCAGGATGTCCTCGTAACTTTTGTGATTAACTTAGGTATAATGTAAAAACTAAAATATAATATATCTATGAGGTATAGTGCCACTTTGCAATTAACTATGCAAAAAAGAAATGCAAATAAATATTAGCCTTTTAATATTATACTTGTGATATCTAAAAATGTTTCAACTTAATAACATAAGCCAAAGATCACACTTTTAATAAAAGAAAAAACTGCCAAAATAATGTGCGCTAAAGGTATAAAAGTAACGGCTTCATCGATGACGCACCTTAGGAATGATCGCCTCCTAGCCGTTTCAAAGTATAATCACTGTAAGTAAATATTTGAAAAAAAAACGTTTGCTTCGCTGGTTCTTCTCAGGGCTGAGGTACTTATGTATATGTTGGATATGTTTTTGAATTTGAAAACATAATAATAAATATATAACTTATTGGTACATTCATTTTAGAGAATATATATAATAGGAATAATAATTGGACGAACAAATGGGCTATATGCTGATAAGTTGTTACCAACGCCTATAGACGGTAGCGCTGTAGCAATATTAACCATCAATCGTCACCATCAATGTCGTACTAACCATGCGATATATATAGATATTATATCTCTTGAGTATATAATATAATTACACTGGCTTCGACCGTAAAATGAACACAGCGATACCAAGTATTTGGTCTCATTTAGATGATCTCGTAAAGCTTATGTATGTGTATCATTTATACTACTGATTACTTATAAGATACTACTTAATTAAATGTTACTAATAAGTAAAATACAGTAATTTTAATAATAGAAAAATCCTTAAAAGATCTAAAATGTAATCGGCTAAATTATCACCGATGTTCGCATTAATTAACGCGCGACGGGTCAGTTCCCACAATTCTCGGGCACTTCGGAACCATGTTAAAACCAACGTTGACCCCAAAACGAAGGGCTCACCTGCGGGGCCCAGGTGCGGCGTCGCAATTAAAATCATCCTCTAATAACACCTACGTACACTCGACAATTTATTTATTTTATTGTCTCTATCTATAAGGCCATTTGGCACTTTTACCGAAAGATGGATCGTTTCCTATTTCAAATTGATATTACTCGTTTCTATAGATTATACGATTTATCGTTCCAATCGATTCTTTATCTTAATCGAAATTTAAATAGAAATGAGAGGGGTTTTTAGTGTGCGAATTGCATTTCCAATGTTATCTTTTTTATGATTATTACTTTGTGTTAATTTATGTTCTGTGTTTCGGGACCTCTTAACATTTCAATTTATTACAAAATATTATATGGACACAATAATTGATGATTGTTAATGGTAATATATTCCATATTAAATGTGACTTGTAGCCAAAAACAGGAAAGTACTTCTACGTAAAAAAATTTCGAAGCCAATACCTAAGTATATTGCTGTTTTTTTATAGTGTAGTAGGTATATACTTACATTGTAATTTGATTTTTTTAAATTAAATCAAGTAATTGAATACTTATCTTACTTCTTGATCTGTTTCACATAAACATGGAAATCACCGCAACATGCGGGCGCCCGTCACTAGTCCTGAGTAGGGTGATCAGTAACAAGTGATTCTTAAACTTTTTATTATTTATATTTTTGTTTTAAACACTAAACTTCAAGACAAACTATATAATACTAACTTGGTTGAGTATTTCTTTTAAAAATTCAAATCCAATTTGTCAAAACGTGAGACTTTTGTATTTTTATTCTTTACAATCAGATTACATTTACTTCTAGGAAATCATCTATAAAATATATCTAATTATTAAAAAATAAACATTTTAATCCAATTTACTAGAATTTTTTTTTCTTCATGTTCGTTATTATTATTTGACGAGCCGGTATATGTTTGCTTTTCGCGCCGCAGGTCGTTGGTTCGATTCCCACCCAGGAAAGGCATTTGTGTGCATGAACATGTCTGTTTGTACTGTGTCTGGGTGTAATTATCTATATAAGTATGTATTTACAAAAGAAAAATAGTATATGTATACATCAGTTGTCTGGTTTCCATAGTACAAGCTCTGCTTAATTTGCGATCAGATAGCCTTGGATGAATATGTCCCAGGATATTATTATTATTATAATTAACATTTAAAACTAAAAAACAATATTTATATACTTACATAAAAACAGGTGCATATATTATTCTCCAATTCTCAAATTTATCCTGATGTCTAATAAATCACTATAATATAACAGTTTATAATATTGTATGGATTAAAAAAAAAAAAGCGAATACGCGCCATATATGCCACCGTTCCCCGTACGTCAAATGCAAAGTTCAATGTCAATGGTATGGTCGAACCGCAGCAGATACGGGCTGTGTCGCTGACTTTACAAGTTTTATCACTTTTCTGTTTACTAGATTCGTTTCGCATCATTATTCAAATAGCTTACAAATTCAATACAAAAAAATGTTTGCAAATTTGCCGTGAATAATGTAATCCGTGGAAGGAACAATGAACTCCATCAACCGAAAAATGATTAACAAGCGATTATACTGACGGATGGGTAGCGCGACTCCGATGGCTTCCCACTCCATAGACTGTCGATTCTCATACAATAACCATACTAATATATAGAGTATACTCAACAACGTTTTTCGTTATATAAATGAAACCTTATTAATCCTTTATTGCCCATGCTACTACCAATTCTACGATTAGTAGTAATACCGTTTATTTAATCACCTTTCTTACTATTACGGTAGTAAGGTGTCAGAAGGGTAATAAAAATATGCAATAAGAAGTACCTATTTTTTAAAATTTGTCCTACATTAGTGTTTGACATCATTTACTATTTATAGGTAATTATGTATTTTTATATTTGGAAAATAAATATTAATGTAGTGTCTATAAATTGTACAAGTCTACTTTTTCATCCCCGAGTGAGCAACACGAGCGATGCGCGGACGCACGTGCCGCGACATATGGCTGCGCCATACTGTTTGTTTGCCAATCATAACGGACATATTTCATCAGATAACGGCCTACCACCTCCGACATATTGGAACAATCTAAAACAATTGTTATACATTGTTAATTAAACGTCATAGGGCACCACCAATTTGCCATGCCTTTCATCATGACAGGCCGATAATCAGATGGGCGTTATGATGAGTGATTAGCTGGTGAAGATGAATATGAGTTTTGATTATTTATATATATTTTTAGTGACGTAATATTTGCTTTCGTAAAAATACATATAACTAAACTTAAAAATAATAATTATTATTATTTATATGTATGTATATATTAAATAACATATTGTACCTAAAATTAATTTTATAACATTTGAAATTAAAAACTTCAAAATAAAACAAAAAAGAACTATTCTAGATCAGATATTACAGACAAATATTATTGAATATGAAATAACTTATACCAAATCCACACCGATTATTGCAATCGTTTGATGACAGAGAATAATGTCTATGCGCAAAACAGCGATCAATTTGCATAATATTTGACGTTTGGCGTCTTGATAGATAACCCTTCGCTTTAATTCAATGAAAGCAATCGAAGTAACCTGTAATTTTGGTGGGCTTGGCGCATGTGTAGCGCCATATGTCGGGAATCCATGGTGGCCAACTGAAGCGAAGTCCTCCAAACCCTATCCAGGCAGACCTACCGTTTCTGGATGAGATAATTATTGTTTTTAGGTAATAAGACATTCTAATTAATACGATAGTAACTAATTTTTATAGATTTTTGCTAAGATATATATAACATTTCCATATCTTGACTGTACATTAGTTCATAGTGGCATTTGAGGATTGTTTATTCTTATCATAAAAAATAGTTTGCCGAGTATGATATCATTATCAACTAAATAATAATAGTTACAAAAAATATAAAAAATAATTATTTTGGAAAACTCAAATAAGTATCTATGAATTTTTTTCTTATTTATTAAAACTTTTAAGAAAAAAATGATGTAATTATAATCGTTCTAGTTTCTAGTAGTAGTTGCGTTAATAATAAATTCATTTGTCAGAAAGCCACTTTCAGCGTCACTATATCCTTACTTCATTCTTATAAGTTTGACCGACGTACGGACTGTTTACCCCACGACTTTTTGTGGAAACATAAAAACGATTAAAGTTTTTTAGAGCATCATAAGGCGTGGAATAAAAAATGTCGCGGTTTAATTTTACATGTGGAGTAAGTTTGGTACCGTTTGTTGCAGAGTGCGCCCGTTGATATCTTTGCTATGAATATGAGAGCAGCTTGTCTATCTATAAATGAATAAAATAATCACTAACTTTGACATTGCGGTTATATTTTGATCCTGCAAAAATAGTATTTATTTTCTTCGATCTTATTTAACGATCTTATCTTATGTAACAATATTATTCGATCTTAATAACGATAACGATAAAGTTAAAACTTGATAGTAATCATTATTTTACATATTATTATTTGCTTTGTACCTATGAGCAAAAAAGCTCAATGAAAAATTAGTGTTGGCTTGAACGTGTAAACTTTGAATTTACGTGTTTTGGCCACGGGCTCTCCTCGTCTCATCTCCTTAACAATACATATATGTACATAATTATATAAAGTAATATTATATTCGCCACAACCAAATTTAATAACTAATAACTGTTTTTTTTTCAAAATCTTATCTTATTATTAAGATCAAAAAAAATTATATTTAAATTAAATAGCGTTGGTACTAATGATTTAATTTAAATAGTGAATTAAGAACTATTGATAAAATAAGTAATAACGAAACAATGAAATAACTAACCTTTGTCTTTTATTATTTAAAATCGAATTACAAAATAACAGCTGCGTTATTGTAGTCTACAGACCTGTAATAGAATTATCATTATAACGTATGTGGGAAAGTAAGCTGAGTAATAAAAAGTGGTAGTCGGTTAGCCCGGATCCTTTCATATGATGTCCACTTAATAGAATCTTAAGTGACTTCCCTTGTCTACACCACGTGTGTTTCTACAGAGTAAATTGTGTGTGAACTAATAAATTAGTGATTAGATAATTACGTGTAACAGCAATTAAATACTTATTGTTTCTTTTTTTTATTTCCGTTAGTTATATTGTATATTAAGTGTTATCACTGCATTAAGCTTAAAAATAACGGCAAGCTATATTATAAGTACATTTAGTTGGAAGTCAAGAGAAGTATTTTTCGTCTATTAGTATAGGTTATTCAATTAAAATAAAACATATTTTTTTAATTTTATATTTCTGTCCTAATATGTAATTATTAATGCAAAATTAAATTATATACACAAAGTATAACTATTAAATATTCTTTTCTCTCTTGATAGCAGTATCTGGGAATTAAACATGTCCAATATCTCTATAACAACCCGACTGTAAATCATTAATGTATAAATATTTAAAAACAGCAAGCGGGAATGTAGACCGGACCAGCTTCGCAAGATGTTCGCCGACCAGTCGACAGGACACTGATAAAGACCGTCACACTTCCACTTACGTGCGCGGCTCCCACAACAAATTAGCCATACTCAATTACCTTATTTATAATGACTGGACGCTTATTTATTTTACATGTCTTGTAATCCGAGATATATAATTTATTTCAACAAAATATATTAATTTTCCTTGAATTCATTAAATTTAACGAAATATTTAATAATTATTTATATTACTGTATGTAATATGAATTTTGATTAAATCGCCAAAATTCATAAGGATCTAGAAATATTTAATTGATTTAATTAGGTATATTGTCTTAGCTCGATACAGTTTGAATATATTAAGAAATATTATTAGCACCTTGCTACATGATACCATGTATGGTAAAACGTTTTGCAACGAAACATCGGGATCTGAACCGTTGCGACGAGGCCGCGTGCATTCCATATTCCGTATGCCGTATGCCCATCACAGGACGTCCCACCGGCTAGACCCACCACTTACCGGCTAACCTATTTATATGTAGCGTTGAAAACAGGACTAAATGAATTAATGTAAATGTATACTATAAAAATTGTCGCAGGTGCAGAAGGACGAGTTCCAGCCATCGCTGAATTCGATTTAACGCGCTTGCCCTGCGAAAGTTTTATTTATAGGCCCGCACCGCAACGTACCGAGGATAGCGATTACGATTACACTGCACACAAGGATTTAATGTTCAAAATGATAAAGTTTAGAAATTTAAAATATTACTTTATAGTGTTATTTATTGCTACAATATGTTTGATGCACCTTTTATGTTAAAGTATAATCATGAACATTATAAGAATTGTTGAACTATTTTTTAAATAAACTATCGTAAGAGTTATTTTTATTATAATATTACTATTATTATATAGAAATTCATTAATTAAAAAATTTAGCCTTTAAATATCCCACTGCTGGGCTAACGGCTACTCGACTTATCAGGAGGCTTGGAGCTTATTCCACCCCGCTATTCCAATGCGGGTTGGTACATAAATATACACGTGGAATATTATCATCCGACACATGCAGGTTTCCTCACGATGTTTTCTTTCACCGCCGTTCAAGAGACGAATTATAAATAGTTAAGCTCATGACAAATCAGTAGTACTTGCCTAGGTTAGAACCCGCTATCATCGGTTAGGATTTCCAAATTCTAACTAATGGGCCATCACGACTGTATCTTAAAATTATTTATTTCAAAACACTGATAACTAACTGTGTTATCTTAATTGCTGACATAAAAAAAAAATATTTTATAATAATAGCGTTTTACAACAAAGAACTAAAAGTTTATTACGTTTATTTAATTAAAACCTTAACTATCATGAATATCTGTTGTCTGTACATGTTTATTCATAGATATCTCCTATAAAACATCAACCCTACACATATTAAAAATGTGAAAAACAATTATTTACTTTGTATTGCTTTCAGCTCCTTAGTTGGCTTACGTGAAATTGATCACAAGATAGGATAAGACGCGGGAGCATATTTAAGCTACAAATTATTCTGATCGAAACAGGAGAACAATTCCAGTACCGTTAACAGCGACAAAAACTAGACATAGTATAACAATAACAATTAACAACTTAAAAAAGCAATTGATCCTTTCTAATAAACAATAATAAGTGACCAAGTGCAATAGATATAAAGGTTAGTATATATAAATATAAAAAATAATACTATTTTTAATAATACATATATAGATTTTATGATAGGTAATTTACATAATTAAAGTTCTTATAATATTTCATTAATGCTAATTTTAATTACATTACAATCAATACCAACCATTTAACGTATTAATAAATGTTCGTTTCGTATCAAAATGTTGTATGTTTATGTTAAAACAGTATTAAGACACCAGGTGAATGTCAATAATAATAATTAATCAAGCGTTATTACAACTGCAATCGCTAATCTCTTTGCAGCGTAGCAATTCTATCATACGTTAATCACGTAATCTTTATAAAGATTCGTGCAGACTGTGGAATTGTTTTGGCCACTTGATATCATCACCTTATTAAGGATATATGTCTTTTAATCCAACGTTTATCTTGACACGACTCACCAGGCGTGCATAAGTAGCAAAAGATTATAGTCTTGATATACAGAAGACGTTTTGCCTATATGCAGATGTCTCAACCAGTTTTTCGTCTTGGTGTGCTAAAGAACAGAATCATAGCCCTTGAATAAACCATAGACATATCAGCTCACTATTATTATCCACATTTTTTAAAGTATGTTATTATAACAGATACTAGGTCTGCAAAATGTAAAATGATATTGCGTGAGTTGCAAAGGTGATTGCAATAACTTCAATATACCACTCTAATTAGCGCTCTATACAAAATATGTTATATTGTCGTAATGTCCATTTGCTTTTCAAAATGAACATAACATGATTAATCGTAATAAATTTAAATTTAAATGTGTGTTACGTAATTAATTTATAAATCAAATCGTAAGCAACATAAAAAATAATAGCATACCAACTTACCTAAAATTAAATTAAGTAATAAAAGGTTCTTTGCCGTGACCTATTTAATTACAGCTAATGACTTTATCACAAACGTAATATAACATAATCAACGAATACAGGAGGTATTACATGTAGCTGTATATAATTTTAATATAAACGGTTACCAAATTGCCGGCTTGATGTATTTACGACTACAATTTACAATCAGTTGTTAGTAGCTCAGGCTACATACGTTTGTATATCAAAATGAAGCCCTGGGCGGCAGCGTTGAAGACGGCAGCAGGCTGCGCAAGCGCAATGTGCGCGCGCGACCTTTCGCGTAATTATTAAGCGCGTGCGACGCACACGCACCGCAAGCGATGTCTGCTTTACTGATATGGAAAGTGCTACTTCAACACAGCCCCCCTCAGTGACTATTTTGTAACTGATTTTAATCAAAACTATTTAGATGGCCTTTATGTATAAATATTTCTAAACTTTTAATGAAATCAAAAATCAAAGTTATGTTAAATAGCGAAACTTTGTGTCGCTTTACTTCTATATACTTTAATATCAAAATATGCTCTTACGGTATTCTAATTTAAGAATTCTTCAAAATATTTAATTACATGCACGTACATTATTTGAATTTATATTTAGTTACTTTAAATATATGTAAATACAGATTTTAAACACTGTTTTATTGTAGTCGGTTTAAAATAAATAAACAATACTAAACGAACTGACTATCTTAGACATTTCCTTTATATCACTTGTGATAGAATATACAAAAAGATTTGCGTAACGCTACACGTATACACTTTAACATCACACTTAGCACATATTTCAGTTATATTGTAATATTCCTAATAATATCTCAGAGATTATTAATTAAAACTAGTACATCCCTCGTACATCTGTCGGATAGTTTTTTTATTCAATAAAATGACAAACAAACAGTTACGTAATGTTTTCATAATTACTGATTATAAGTATTGTTATTGATCAATATAGATAATTAAATATCTTGTTAAAGTTAATCTCATAAATAAATTAAGCATCCGTTATTTTTAATAAAAGCTTACGTATATATATATATATATATATATATGTATATATATATATATATATATATATATATCATATATTATATATATTTTATTATATATATATAAATTATATTTAAACTTACATTAATAGATTTACTTAGATTCAATTAAAGATACGCTCTAGCCCATAATGACTTATCAATCGTTTTAATCGGCTTTCTTATGGAAATAATGCTTGAAATAAAAGCTTAAAAAGTTGCCGCGTACAGGAGATGAAGTACGGATTAATGGTCGCAATTTAACTGGTGCTTCCTTAGAACAATCAATTCAGAAGGGGCATATACAATTTTCATGAGTCAGAGAATAACTTGAATAATCTACTTATATAAAACAATAACTTAAGCATAAAATTAGCTTAAACTGCTTGTAATATTATATATTCCACAACAATTTTATTAAACATTGGAAAACAATAGAAACAGACAGTCAAAAAACAATCGTAAGCATCCTATTCCAATCCTATTTATATTTATGGGTATAAATACTTTTTTTTTTATGTTGTTGTTAAGTTATAAGTGCCATTTCTAAAACATTCGTATTCTGCAATAGCATCGACGGCGGTCGCCTCGGTAATCGGTAGCCCCTTATTATTATGCCCATGCCTCCGAGATTAATGGAGTTAACGACAATTGTTCATGACATATAAAAATAGACATTGCAAAAAGTCCAGATTTAAAACCATCCTTAATTCCAATCATTGGTATTTCACCATATACATATATAAGTAGGATTTATATGTACTCCATTATAAAATTATATATTTCATTTTTAATCAATTCAATATAATGAAACGTCTTCATATAAATAAAAACTTTTGTGCATTTGTATTATTTTTGACAAAAGGTTAATTTTTTTACTTCAAAACAATTTACAAATTTTTATCATTAAATTTCCGGTTTTTCGTTGAAGGCTTCTCTTAAAATAAGGACAGATTGTTTGTTTGGACGTTCGTTACTAAATCACAGTGGAACAGAAGAAAAAAGAAGAAATTTATTATAACATAGAATATACTAATACGAAAATAATTTTCAAATCATTTATATAAAAACGTACTGTTTTTATACATACTTGAATTAACGCCGAGCGAATCGATTGAGTAAGAGCTGCATATTTCATTAATATGGAAACAAATCAATGATGTTTAAGAATTCCGCTACGCGTTTAGTTACGCTAGACATTTATAATAGCAAGAATAAAATGCCTCTAGTTGCAAAAGCAGTATCGTATAAACTGAACGTCTCGCAAGTCGCAGACAAGCTATAAGATATATACAAACCACCGTTAAAACCTCGTCCCACAGAAGAGCGAAAGTGAACATACGAGTGAATTATCTTGAATCTGGTCTCAGATTGGAATCAATTAAGCGGCGAGTCGCTCCCGGGCTGGCCTTCGTGCCACCTGCCTGTTCGGCGACCCGTCCAGACGCAAGCACATCAATGAAATTGTGTGTCTTCTCTCTAAAATCTAATAAACTTAGCTTATTAACTAATTAATATTTTATAGTGTTTGCTGTTATATTCTTTGCCTTAAAAATATAATGGCATATTTTAGAAAACGTGATAAATACTTGGTCTTCAAACGTGTAAAATATATATTATATGAATAACTAAAGATACTAAGTATACAGTAACCATAACTTAAAACTAAATCCTAAATTTAATAAAATACTTCGTAGATTTATAAATATACGTATCTCGCTAAGCCAACAATATAATGAAAACCATCAACTATGTAAGCTATAAGAAATTAACTGATTTATGACTAGCGAATATGAAACAAAAAAAAACATTTTAAATGAAAACGACGATAAACGCTACGGGTACGTTAGCCATGAAAGCTTATTAATTTGAAATCCAATCTACGTAATAGCTTTAAAAACAACAAAATAACATCGTTCAAATTCATAGTTATTTATTAAATATTCCGAATAGCTACGATTGAATGGCTCGAGATTATTTTTTTCACACAGGATTAAAAATAAATAAGTTATGTCTTAAAGCTTATAGCTACTACGTAAAATATGAATTCCATTATCATTGACTTTTAATGTCGACCACATTTAACCTTTAATATTTGATTGGGAATGGAACTGAATGCTCGTTCTTGTTCTACGTGGGTTTTTTTAATTTGTAGATGTATACTTAGTGCTCGATATTGCAATAATACTCTTACAATAACGGTATTAGTTTATCATACATGACGGTACAGCAAAACCTAGAACTCCGAGAAAAAACTAGTCATTGAAAGGCTGCACGCGTGACACCTGAAGAATTCAACTTATGAAAACAATATAATCCATATAAAGTAAACGCTAATGTGGAAAACTTATTGCACCTTACCAATCAACTACTGATAAATAGCGAATAAAATAGGCTAAGAGAGCCACTGTTGCGACAAATTCCGAGCTTCACTGCCTGAAGCGTGCTCCTACTTTTTGCAGCGGCAGGTGTTCGAGCATATGCTATTAAATTGTCAAAGAATACACCGTATGTACATACGTTTATGCGCTTCAGATACCTTCCAATCTAGTAATCAAAACTCGAAAGATTAACTGAAGACTTTCTTAGACGTTACAAGTAAAATTTGAATAAACAACGAGCCACCGTAAACTGCTATCTCTTTATTAATCACTTAAGCTCATAAAATATGCAATGAATACCTTAAACGTAGGTTTTAGCTGCGAGGTGCACATTACGGTGGCCGTAATCAAAAACCGCAACATAGCTTCAGCGCTTGGCCTCGGCGATAAGAACATGTGCACATTCAGTACGCAAAAATTATAGTAATTAGGGAAGAGGAGCTAACTAAGATATCGTAATGAGAGGGCGGGGCGCGAGGTGCACAATGTTCAATTGCTCGGTATTGTCAGCGTTGCGCATGTGCTCATTGCACCCGAGTCGAGCTTTTACGGTTTCGGCACAACGCCCGCCATATGACTCCCAGGCATGCGCCTGCGCCGCACGCCGATCTGTTGTCTGAATATGTGTGTAAGGTCATCGATATTATTTCTGTTTATCTTTGTTAGAAGCAACTTTTTGAATACAATTATTATATAATATTTAATTACTTAAGTTTGGTTCATAACCATTATGATAAACCAAACTTAAGTAATTATTGTATACAGTAGCTGCTGAGATACTAAATTTTTGTATAAAAAGTCCTAAAAATATTTAGATAGATTTAGATAGATAGATTACTTATTTCAATATGAAAATAACATAATAAACTTTTAGTATTATTTTATAAGAAATAGTACCTAGGACAATAACTTTTAGAAATATCTACTTGCATTGATATTCAAGCATTCTTTATGCGGATGTTTATTTTGTAAAACTATAAATTTAATAAATGACTATTCGTATTAACTTCGCGTATTGTATAAATACCATAGATAAATAATTTGTAAAATATAGACACCATATAAATAATTTTCTTGACGTTCGCAGCGGGTTGTAAAAATGATGCTGCTCTTTGAGGGAAATTTCATTGTATGACTGTTTACTCTGTTCTTTATTTAAAAATATCATTGTTGAGAAATAAAATATACTGGGAGAAGTCTGTTCAAGGAATTAGCATGCCTTTTATACTTAGATCTCTTTTGACATAATAGTATCTGAATATAACGTCTGACGCGAATGATATGTTGAATAAAAAGAAAAAAAACAATATTTGAAGCCATACATATTTTACACTTCTCATCAATGAACAAACTTTATTTAACTGTTTGTTTTTTTATCGTCTTTATGTCTTTTATTATTAATTATAAACACATAATGTAATGTGTATATTACACATTTCACATACTGAAAATATAAAGGAAAAATGTAAAAATTTCGTCAAGCTCGAAAAGCCTTTTGATAAAAGGGTTAATTCTTTATATAAAATCAATTTCAAATTTTTACGCTTTGAACTTTTTTTTATATATATATTTTAATGAAAAGTACATTTTAGAAATACATGTAACTGTTATTTTAATGTGGTCGGTATTTAAATTTTTCGCCAATGTTAATGTTATAAGATACGAATATAAAATACAGTAACAATTGGTGTGAGGCAATAAGGCGTGTGACGCCACGCGGCATCGTTTGAATAAATCCGTTAAGGGCGAAGGCGCACATGCCGCGGAATCTTGTCGACCGAGACTGTAGAGGGTGTCGTAGTGATGTCCCTAAGATCTCAATCTCAATCTTTATCGATAATACAACACAAGCACTATAATATAATATTCGATGAAGTACTGCAATATATCTAAGTAAATATACACATGTATTTTTTATAGAATTAGTTATTATTATTGTTAAAATAATTTTATCTTCAAAATTTTTGCTAATAATCCGGGTGTTTCAGTATTTTATAAATACGTATTCTGATGTATACTTATATAAAAAAATACTATAACAAAACGTTAATTTATACCTACTTCCTACCTACTATATAATATATAATAAACATGTACCTAATATAAAATGTAGTTATTCAAATAATTAGTAATCGACAATGATAAGGCAGACGGCAGATTTGAGACATCACTACAAGGAGCCACCTGCCGCCCGCACCCCCACGCTATATTTTATTCCACTTAATCGTCCTTTCCGTTATAATGCCTGCTTTTTTATCCTATACTTAAAGCAAATATTCTTGTTTCTATAAACTACAATGTCCAACCGCCCTATTAACTATAATAGACACTTTTAATTGAGAATCTATAAAAGGTTTCGCGAATTGTTTTCCATATAAGGCGGAGGCATTCATCATGGTCGCCGTGGTTCTCATCTGCCCAATTAATAAAAGTTGACTGTAAGGTATAGACGTCGACGGCGACAGCCGCCTGCTCAGCCAGAGTACCGGTTCTCTCTGCAGCTGAAACATACTCGCAACTATCCACCGGCTATTTCATTTTGATTTAATAATGCCTCCATCAATTCTAGACACCAACAATAGCCATCATACTTATTTATTAAAATCTGTAATCTAATATAAAAAAACTCATTATATCGTAAAACATTACGATATATTATTTATATAACATACAAGAATATCGAACGCAATACATTTTTTTGTTTTTTAAGAACGGATTCATAAAAAACCTCATTCATCCCGATATCACGAATCCGATTTTTTGTTAGTACCGCAATCGGAACAGGCTACAAAATTTGAACAAAGGGAGAAAACAAAAACAAAAAGAGAAAAAGAATGGTAAAAAGCGGCGCGGGCGCGTGCCGGCGCGACATGTGCACGCGCGGGGTAACGGGCCGCCACGCGCCGTTAACAGCACCCCCCACTCACCGCACCCTTCCCTATCTTCAGCATACACAAATCGTACGCTAACCCCGGAGCCCGTATCGCTTACCGCAATTACATTTATATATTTTCTACAAACTTAACTCCCTCTTAACATAATTTTGAATATAGAACACTCCGACACCCCCTTTCCTACCCCCGACACACCCCTGAAACACAACTGAAGCACTTCCCCTGAAACCATACATTTCCCGCCGGTAACAAAACACGTCGTATCAAAGCAGATTAGCCGCCTAATTAAATTTCCCGTGATTGCAACAAGGGGTTAATCGAGTGTAAAATATATCGTTTAGTGATATTTTATCAACGTTTCTTTGCTTATCACCATTACATAAACATATACTCTAGTAAATTAAATAAACCCACTACGACCATATGCTTATTACTGATCAAAAATTTATGTTATTTAATAAGATTGTTAAAAATATATATATTTTAAACACCTTAAATCTTAATACTACCGCTTTCAGTAATATGCTTGTATACGGTCTAAAATTTTACTAAGAGTTTCGAGTTCACATATTATCAATTTTATTTTATAACAAGGCATTTTGGAAATTTATAGTTTATTAAATAATATATAATTCAATAGTTCGTCATCACGCCCCACCCACTCTCAATTGTATAACGTATTGCACTTAATTGATCCGGAACATTAATATACCTCTTATATAATATACCTCAATGTTACATAAATTGTGTGAAAAGAAGTGTAAATCACTAAATTTTAATACACAAGTAGTCTATACTACTTACAAAATGTATAGAAAAATGTACTGAAAACCATATATTCTGTATAATCGACAATATAGAGTCTCCTAATAGTAATCTTTATTGAAATACTGTTTAGTAACAACTTCTCGTCAAAGGTTGTGAGAGTTGTTATTGCCTTTGAAGAACAGTCTTAAAATCAAATCCGTCAAAGATTTGGGAAAATCTTTCTAATTGAACATCTAATCTAAACTCCGCCCAACTCTACATCGCAACCAATACGCTCGGTGGGCGGGGCGCGCCGCACTCAATGTAACAAATCTGACTCTCACCACGTGCTGTGATTTTCCCCAATCTAGATCATATTTTGCCCCTGATTTTTGTAATTAAAGTAAAACACATCCCTTTTTGTCTTTGAACATGACTAGCTTTCGCATTAATAAAGGAAATCCAAAAGTAAAATTTGCAATACGTAACGAGGTAGCATTAATGTCATACAGAGGAAACCGCTTATTTGCAAACATTAATCCTTTAAAGTCATTTTTCAGTTCGTTCTGCGCATAGTCAGCGAAAGAACAACCAGTAATTATTCGGTGCTTGAAGGAATGTGACGCGAGCCACCTGTCAAGAGACCGTTTCATCAAATCATTTCTTTATTGCGCAGCCTCCACAGGACCTGTTATTTTTTGTTAGTTTTGAAAAAAGAACGTTATTTGTGGATGAGTCGGGTAGGTCGGGGCGCGCGAGCCTCATTTCAGTCAGGTGCCAGGCGCCGAACACGAAGGACCGTGTAAGGTTCGATACGACCCACACAACCTTCCGAGTGCTCGGTCGCACGTTATCCCTATCTTGACGTTCCTAAATCTTTTGCTGTAAATTTAATAAAAATGTTTTGATTATAAATATTTGTTCCTGGTTTCTGATGAAGGGATTTTACGTTTCTACAACGTTGTGATACTTTAAAGTGAATTAGTGTATTGAAGACTGTAGCGCTAAATTTTGGCGCGTAAGGTAAGCCTTTATTTGCTAAAATATTTATGTTATATTTAAATAAAGTATTCATAAATATCTGGTATAGTGTTTTATAGATGCAGTTTAATTATTCTAATGAAAATTATATCTATTATGTATGAAGGTACTTGTATAGTTTATATTGTTACTTTATAGTTTAAACCATAATATTTAGTGTTCTAAAGAACAATAATTTTTCTACTTCATACGTGTTATATTTCATTGTAATTTGTATAAAATTCATTAAAAATTCTAATTGAATTAATTAAATAAAGACATATAGATTACATTCATGCAATCGTTAAAATAAAGTACTAGGTATAAAGTAATTATTTGCAAATACAATTACACTTACCATTAAAGTGTAGAAATTTAAGATATCTAATAGATAAAGTATATTAATTCTGTAGGTACCTTTACTTTTGTTGTATTGAAAATCATTTTAAATTCGAGTTTTTTTTTTCAAATATAAATCTAAATAATATTTTGTATGGTTTTTTTTTTCAAGAGTTTATCTTTCTTATATTTTATATTTTTATAATGTATAACATCTGAAATTAAAAAATTAGTATATTTACTTTTTAAATTTAATTATTGATTTATTTCAAACTATAAATCTGACTCAAATGTTATTCTTAAATAATATAAATCGTTTTTCTTTTGCAATTTTAAAATTTATGGATCGGAAAACTTAGAATTAACTGTAACGAATAATGTATAGCAGTCTTTTAGTACGTAATTCATTATTTGTTAATGCTTTAAAAACAATAAAACAATAATCCCATCTAATCAATTTAACACAGTTATCATATAACATGCAATATAAAATCTTCATACACCAGTTATGAAGTTAAACTTTGATTGATTTTTATGTTAGCACTTGTTCAGTTTCCCACAATCTATGCATATAAAATTATAAATAAGACCATAGTTGCGCGGCAAGTAATTGCCGCTTACGGGCTAATGAAGTCTTACTTTATTGAAATAAGAAATTGCGACACAGCCCTCACATACACCGTCAGATAGTTAGCCAATTATACGTAATAGTTGAAATCAATTGCATTCACCTGTTTGAAATACAACGATAGACATCGTAATTAACCTAATACGACGCTGGTGACAAATGTTTACGGGAATAAATCGGGACCTATGATACTATCTTTTTTAACAAACGATTTTAAGTACAGGTGCCATTAGATTGTTATCACCCCTGTCCCCGATACTCCTTCGCTTCATTACAAAATTAAGTAATTCGTATAAAACAACACAATCGTCCATATTTGATTTCGTCGAATTAAGTAATGAAGAAAAGTGAACGATTTGACGTTATATTTGCTACGTAATATAGATTCGTACTATGAAAACAAATGTGTTTTAGTCTAATGAAGATTGTTTTACTCCAATATGTTGTGAATTATTAATGCGCGTACGCAGCGGGTGACGTCCACGTCCATTATTCTGATTCTTCATTTGCTTGATTGAGCTTTTAATATGATTCTTCGTCGACAAACAACGGTAGGATTAATCAGGGCAAGAGCTGTCAACAAATAGACGCTAATGGCGATAGTCACGTAATAACAGTGATGACGATGTTTTTTTTAACTGATCACCGCGTAGATCGTGCAATAGACCACCTACATGGCATATCAATTTAATTATTATTATTTACGTCATCATAAATTTAGGTCAATTGTATAAATATTATAAAAGAAAAAACATTCGATTCAATTAATCATCTTTACATTTGACGATAAAATATTTAATACAATTGCCTACGAATATTTTTATAAAGTACACCCTATTCTTATTTCATAATGAAAAAATATGGAATTCGCCTGCAAATAATAGTTATATTTCCAAAATCGCAAGTTTTAAAATTCATTACAATATTAGGTACAAATAACGACACAATCATTTAAGAATCACACTTACCTAGGTATGTATATTAGTTATAATTGGTCTTAGTAGACTGGCAATAGACTGGCAATATTAGTAATTGAATTTTGTTGTTTTTGTAGGATGTCCCGTCACGTGCTGTTATCCCGTCTTGCGGAGCACTTCCAAGCCGGTTCTCCTCCGGGACAACGGTTTCCGTCTCCAGAGAGAAGCGTGTCGCCTCGCTCGCCGACCTCCGTCAGCTCACCACCTCAGTCGCCAGACTCTATTTCACAGCAACGCTTGGATGTATTGCAATTTGGAGACATTGAGATTGCAGGAAGAGCGCTTAAGCAATACGCTAGAGCTACAGGCAAGTGCCTGACAATTTGTTCCCTCTGTCGTATTGTTTGTCTAACAACGATTAAACCGGTATGGTGAGAGAATTACGTCACAGTTATTTCACCTGAAATATATTTTTGTATTAGTAATGAAAATTGTTCGACCACGTGATGCTTTCAGGACCCTGTGTTGACGAAAATACCTGAACTTTAATATTGCGATATCGCTTTCTGATCGGGTTATTTAATTTAATGAACATGCATATAATTTCTCCATAGGTTTATTGGGGTTGTTATACAGGAGCTTTTGCTTATTATGTATTTATCTTATTGATTATTACGTATCTAAGACTATATATGTATAAGAGTATATATATATTTACAAAATATTATTTAGGTAACACCCGTAATTTATCTATGTCAACGTTTGAGATCTGAATCTATTTAAAAAAGAGGCCGCGGGCTGCACCTTCTAATTCTTTAGATTGAACTAGTATACTTGATTGAATTTGTTTGTAATAAGCCTTTTAAATGCAGAACTGGGTGCGCTAATGTACTGCAGTGGTCTGGGCGCATTGTACAGCGGCGGAGTATGGCCACTGTTGCTACCACAAGCGCCACATTTCCCACCTGGTGTTGATCATGCCCGACACACGCCACCCAGAGATGGTAAGATTTTAGCTATACATATAATAAAAAGAGGCGGTGAAATTGTATTGAGCAGGATATAAACACATTTACTATTATTTTAGTATGGATTTATTGTAGCGATGAATTTATTCATCGATTACAAATAAAATTAACTTGTTAGATAATCATCACAATGGACATAATATTGTATTTGCTTGAGAATTAATGTGTTTCCAGTTTAGAGTCAAAAACTGTAGCTCCAAGTCCACACGAAAGCATCATTTCAGTTTACTATAATATAAAACTAAGTAGATAATAAAATTTTCTTAACCGTCATGAAACATGACAGAATTATATATTTTACTCAGTTTCAACAGATAATTTAAAATTAGAAAAAGTATCGAAATTAATTTGACGAAAGTGAAATTAAAAACAAAAAGTTTTAATACGTAAGAATGTTCTGCAAGATTTAAAAGAATACTTAAACAATTTGGATTTTGGGTCGATTGATAAAACCTGTGTTCGCCTCGGCCTCCTTACATGACTTCTCGAGTGTGTTCCTCATTAGAATAGCTATCAATGTAAGTTGTCGAATAAACCCGCGAACTACTGATACGCCGTCGTTTACATGTCGTTTACCTCGAGAACGGAGTATTTTTAATGTTTATACTTGCTAAGGAAAAGCGACTACCATATCTACCCTATAAGTACTCATTCTTAAGTTTAAATTCTTTAAGTGTTGAAAAAAATACTTGTCCACGCTGTTACCGGTTATGAACATCGATCGAAGAAAACACAGGGAAATTAATGTTGGTTAAATATTTAAATTGACTCTTACACAGAATCAGATGTTTTATTGTAACTCTTTTTAATTATAGACAGAAAGTTAAATCATTTTTATTACATAATTGATATATTTCTATAAATTTTGCGTATAATTTTGCAATATTAAGGTAGATAAATATGTACATAATTTCATTAATTCGCCTAATATTTTGAAGATTTTTTGCCATTATTTTCTTTTATAATTCTGTAATACTCAATTAAACTTGATTTGTATCCTATGTCGTATATTATACCTTTAAAGATATTACAGTAACAGCCTGTGAATGTCCCACTGCTGGGCTAAGGCCTCTTCTCCTCTTTTGAGGAGAAGGTTTGGAGCTTATTCCACCACTCTGCTCCATTGCGGGTTGGCGGAATACACAAGTGACAGAATTTCACTGAAATTTGACACATGCAGGTTTCTTCACGATGTTTTCCTTCACCTTCAAGCACGAGATGAATTATAATCATAAATTAAGCACATGTAATTTGTGATTATAATTCATCTCGTGCTTTTGTTTGAACCCGCGATCATTGGTTAAGATTCACGCGTTCTTACCACGGGGCCATCTCGGCAATGTATATTATATAATAATAAATATAATATATTAGATATTAAGACTTATCAATATTTTGATTTGTTTTATTTTAATTTAAAAATCGACACGTCTTGAGAAATATATTGACTCAGGTGATATTGAATTCACATTCACATTACGCGAACGTAGGAGCACAATCAAACATAGAGAAAAGAATCAAATAAGTATGTATATTTATAGTGTTTTTATTTCGTTCTAGAATATATTAATAAATATAAGTACATATTTATCTAAATGAATATATTTGTATAAATATATAATTGTTAGGATTATGTCAAATCAGTAAAAAGTATTGAATTTTCTGTGATTTCATCATAAATTCTTTGAGAAAATAAAGGATGAGTCGGGTCTCCGCCGAATACTTCTCTAATAACTAATATGTATGTTTATAGAAAATAACATATTTTAGTAGATATACAAGACTAAAAGACTAATAATATAAATAGAATATAACCAAAAATCATATAACATATTGAAAATCTTGTAACATATTGATCATATTATGTTGATCGCTTTATAAAAAAGTACCTAAATGCATCTATTGAATTCGTTATTATATGTAAGCTAATATAAAATGAATAGTCGCTATTTGCAAATTTGAACCGTGATCTCAGATAAAAAGACATTAAGTAGAAATTGATGATGTCATCATATTATGTTACATACAAACGATTTCCAAACAAATGTAGATACGTATGTCCTTATCGATGTTATAAGCTGCCTCTATCTCAAAGTTCATTACGATGGGTTTAGTGATGAGTTTAGTTTAGTAGTATAGTAATGAAGAGGTAACGGATAGCCACGATTACTTTTGCATATATAGATAATATTAAATTCAATTCTTTACTAAATTAGCTTTGGGCCAACAGAACACATATTATTTCGCCAATGTTACGTAGGATAGAGAGTTTTCTCTATCCTTATATGTTAATCCTTAGCTGATAATATAAACGAAATCTTAATGTATATATCTCAATCTATATATATTTATATATTTTTTGCAGTTAATCTTTCTATATTTATCTCTATCCTATTAAAAATACAATTATTCCCAAATATATACATATATCAGATACAATAATTAGAAATGCGTGAAGCTCTGTCGCCCAGGTACTATATAGTATATTTCCGAGTGATATATACATCTATATACTAATATATAAAGCTGAAGAGTTTGTTTGTTTGTTCCGGCTAATCTCAGGAACTACTGGTTCGAATTTAAAAATTCTTTTTGTGTTGATTCACACTCCTTTTATCGAGGAAGGTTCTAGGCTGATTTTTATTCGTTATATTTTTATTAATTATACGCGGGTGAAACCGCGGAAACAGCTAGTATGTGAATAAAACGCTATAATGGCAGACAGTGACGTAACCTCGACGGCAAAAGAAATGCACCTGTACATGTATAATTGCGATTCAGAAATCGACCGATTTGACCGAATAAATAATTTTGCAGAGCGTGAAGGTTACAATGACATTATTTTGTTTGTAGATGACGAAGAGGAGCTGCCTTTAAACTTGTCGATGAAGAATCGTCAAATTTGGTCACCGGCTAGTGTTTGCGAACGCGAACAAGTGGAGACGGAGAGAGAATCGCCGACGTCGCGATGGGACGTCCACGACGATCCAGACAGTCCTCTCGAACTAGTTAAGAGATGTCGAAGCAATCCCGATGAGAAGCGTCCTTCAAGCGCTGAACCCTTACGTTGTCCCTCCGCGCCTGCCTACCACACCTACCCGCCACCGCCTCCGCCACCAGCAGACATCAATATCTCGTTACTTCTCAAAACAGAGAATAAAAACGAGAAATCTTTTCAGGTATTTAAAATTCTTATTAATAAAACGTACCTAAATATGCGACTTACACCTAGTTCAGAATAACTGTACAATTTCCGTTCAGACTAGCTTTTAAATAGCAAACCTGTATCTGTTTAATTTTTTTCACAAATCGAATAATAAAAAACTGCCCTTGTCTTAATAAGTACTCTCGCATCGAAACGAGTCGCACCTCTCGCACGCAGTTCGCAGTCAAGTACTCGGCGCTCATCTTCTCACCGTTTTATGTATTTATTTTTATCTGCTTCATCATGATAATCAATCACGTCTCTTTTAATCGGAATACCAAACGTAATAGCTAATTGTGTCAACAATAATATTGTCTATATTTATATAAAACCATTATTAGAAATGTGTCATTAAAAAATTAGAACCGCTTATCTATGATTATAAAAAGATCTTTTGAAAACTTATATATGAAATAAACATGGATGCTTAACTGAGATAAATAATCAACACAGATTCATTTGTATCGTTTAACCATATTTGGTAACTAAAATAATGTTTTATTTTTAGTTTGCGATAGTTTTCTGTTGGTACTTAATAGTAATGCCGTTTTAATAAGTACGTACATATAACAATTAATTTACCTTAAGCTTATTTTATAATGTGTGGACTTGTGAGGGCATCAAGCGGAAAAGTGGCGCGTGGCCGGCACGAGACTTGAGCGTTCGGTTAATTACCGCCAGCTGACTATTTATAATTTTTATATAATGTCCTTAAATAAAAGGATGCCTATTATTCAAAAAAATAACATTTAAAATAAATACTTATTAAGTAGTTATTATAGTCACAAAAACAAAAACCTGATTATTTAATCCAAAAAAATGCATTATAATTACTAAGTATTCTTTATTTAAAACCGGTATTTTATACAATTAAAACTTTTATATTTCATTTCGATTATATGTGTACCTATTTACCATCGCGTTATCAGTGTATTTCTGAATATATTATATTAGCATCAAATCTAGTACTTAATTCTACTGATACAGTAAAAGTAAAAGCAGTATTAATTGTACGTTTACTTTTAGTTTTGCATAAATTGATGTAGCCATTGTGTGTGTAACGCTCTACGCACGAAACACACATATACGTTCTTTTTTATTTTTATGATAAGCAAAACGGGCGCGCTCTTTTTTAATTATTTTTATTAACATTATAGTCTCATGCAAACACTATTGACATTCATAATAGTAATTGTTAGGAAATTGCACCTTAACTTTTGAATTCATCTGACCATTGTAAAAAATCACCTCCTTACCAGTTATAAAGCGATAACCATATGTGTATGGTCGCGGCATAGCACCTGTGTTGTTTATACGAGTGCATCGGTAAAAAAGAGGTTGAAAAAGCTAGTAGTTTTTGTAGGCGCGAGGCAGGGCGGCAGGCAGCTGCCCCGCCAACTGTCACAGGCCACGAGGATTTCACTTGGACTGCCATTGGTCACATACTTAACGACTAACCTTTCGATTAATAGCTGCTTTTTATTCCTTTTTTTCTTATTTTATATTTTATTTATATATATACATTGATAAATGTACCAATTTACAAAATTATAATTTATTAGTAAGTATAAAATAAGTAGGTACAACTTATTCATTGTAATGTGCCATTGAGAGGAGGTGTAAGCTACACTACATCAAATTTGTGAATTTTCGGATGTATATATATGGAAAGTCGCCATTGGTTTTTTAAAGAAAACAGCAGATACATGGATTTTCTAATATTTATACATAAGTTGTTAAAATACAAGATCGCTTTATAAAGATTCCGTTATAGCCTCTGTAATGTATGCTTAAAAATACGACACAGCACAGAATACATTCCTACACCAACTGATCAAATAAATCTAACGAAGGCATCTTTTGTCTAATACCTACTTGGGAACAGAACATGAAACAATGCAAGAGAATTTGTTTGTTGAGTATGTAAATTTAAGATTTGTAAATCCAAATAACAAATGCTAGATAATTTAAATAATACATTTCTTTAAAATGAAAGATTGAAAATGACTCTTGTCGATGGTATGAAATATAAAATATTAAACTAAAATGAAATCAAAGAAATGTGTAGAAAGGGGTTAAAAAAACTACACTATTATTAGTTTATTACGGGTTGTCAGCGGAGGTGATAGACGCTGTCGATTTCATGATACTTTTAATTATATACGTATAATATTTTGTTCTATGTACCTGTAATTGTAGGTCTTTTACCACATACATACGTTAAACCAATTTTGTTATTAAAAAATAAATAAAGAAAAGTTATATTTTATTTTCTACTAATAACCAAACTGTATTCGAGCAGTGTGGTGGGACCAGCTCCGAATCTTTCCTTAAGAGGGGAGGGCCAACATTCCCAACAGTGGAACATTTCTCTGGCTTTTATTTTACTTAACATAGCATAGGGATATAATTTATTTCTAAAACTAGATATATAACTTCTGTAAGTGTATTTTCCTAAAAATGAATTGTATTTGTACAGTGCAAGCAGTGCGGTAAATGCTTCAAGCGCTCCAGCACTCTGTCCACGCACCTCCTCATCCACTCGGATACCAGGCCATATCCTTGCCAGTACTGCGGCAAGCGCTTTCACCAGAAATCTGATATGAAGAAACACACTTATATTCACACAGGTAAGTTTTATTTATGATTACTATTTAAAAAAATATTTAACTACTAAAAGATTTAATGGGGCATGAAATCCTTTAATCCTATTGATTCCGTTGCTGGCCAATCTGGTTACCACTGTTTGGTACCCAGGTACCTCTTTAGTTGAGTATAAAAATTGCTATTCAATGCCGTTGAAAATGTCGCTAGCAGTCTTTTCACCATTCTATGGGGTTATGATTTGTACTATTGCTATTTTCCAATTAATAATTAAGGACAAAATCATTTTCGTAATATTTCATAAACTTAATTTATTTACATATAATCTTATAATTATCTAGCTGCTCCGCGCGGATTCACTCGCGTTAAACGTTACTGGTTGGTCCACCCCAAGAAGTTGTAGTGTAATGCTAATACTAAAATATTTTTATATCGGTTTAAACCAGCAAACAAACAATATCTACAGCTTTGTAATATAAGTATAGATATTAAATATCAAGTAACTAAAAAGCTTGCATCATACTTATGTTCATAACTCCTATTATCGTGTTATGAAAGTCGATATAAAAATTCACAAGTGTATATCGAATAACAGACGGTTAGTAAACTTGAAAACTTTATAAATACTCACATTAAGCATCGCATAATAGCATGCTCTACCATATCAACTGTACTTAAACTTGTATGAGAAAATAACAGCCGAAGCTAAAGTTTTCTAATTTTCCCATTATTCAGTTTCACACTTGTTGTGTCGTTATTCAACTAAAGATTCTTACAAAGTTTTGTACTAATGACTACAAGTTTGAATTCACCTAATGTTTCAAGAAAGTTTTAGTACACTATACGCGTTCAGCGCACTTATATAACTTTCGATTTAAATTATCTGAATGTCAAATATTTATGCATATGATAACAATCAGAGCATATTTGTTGTATCAATAAGTTTTATTTTAAATTGACCTTGAAGAGATGTAACGTAATGAGAGAGCTGTAATCTTTTTCATGGGCCATAATACTTGTAACAAGCGTCGCTATATACATGACTTATGTATATAGTTGCTAAAGACTGTCCCGTTAATCGTTAATAATTCTTCAAGAATAGAATTCTACTAGTACTACACAATAAGACGTTAAATAAATTAAGATGGGTAAAAAGATGGTATGGTATTTTTGCTTAATAATAAATTTGCACATTTATTTTTGCTGGCTAAATAAATTAAACACTCCATAGTATAAAGAGTCATCGACAACTTTCAGCATATTTTTTTCTTTTGAATTCTTTGGCAAAAATAGTCTTAATTATATAAACGAGTAATAAACCAAAACAAAACCTACTTTTGTTGTATTTAACAGCTTCAAGAAACAACATCAAAAGAACTGAACGTCTAAAAACTACAATTGACATATTTGTCCCGATCGGAGACATCTCGTCACGTATGTGCAGATCGAATGATTTACAGTAGCCATAAATGGCGTTCGTCCTCCCGATAAATGCCTCATCATCAATATTCCAAAATGCAGTTCGCCCTGCAATTAGCGGTAGCCTTCGGAGACCTTCACATCACGAAGCAAGCAAAAAGTCGCCGTAAATCCTGTTCCATCTATAAATTATTTTGCGTTTTTTTCTTTTTAAACTTTTCTCGTTATGTAGGTTGCTGGGACAAACAGTTTTTCTGCCTTATAGATCATTGTTTTATTATTGTAAGTTCATCGTAGAGAGTAAAATTTATTATTCATATTCATTTTTATTGGTATAAATAAATTAAAATCTTATTGGATTTATGGTGATATCGGACAAAGGAAACATTTGTGAAACGATTAATATTATAACACTAGTTATGATATGACAAGTTATTAACCCACTTACACAAGCTTTAATTACCAAATTTCATCCTCACGACGCTACCCTTATATTAGGCACTTACATGATAATGATACATGTAATAAAACAGTATCTGACATTAAGAATAATTTGATAAAATATTTTATTAACTTTTATTAATTTTATAGTTTTAGTGTTTGTTTTCATTGTTCAGAAAAAAAAGACAAAATTTAAGAAAAATAAAAACAATATTTTTAAATGTTTGTGTTGCATTTTATAATTTCTACGAGTAACTTAAGAACAATATGTATAATGTTCTCAAGCGTTAGCTTTCTTGTATTCAGTATTCAGTTATTGGTGAACGTCGAATAAAAAATTTGATCGAAGACTTTATCGAAGAGCACGTGTTCAAATCCGAACAAGCACTACTTTTTTTGTGTTCATTCTTCGTTTTTCGTGTTAATCGTTCATAATTCAATCATTACAAAGAAAACTTCGAAGAAAACCATCAGATTTCCGCACAAAGTTGTCGACATCGACACATCCAGTGTCCGGTAAAAATTTGCCTCGTATTTATCCGATAACTCGTACAATCAGCGTGGTAGCTAATAAGTCCAAACCTTCTCCTTCAGAGAACAGATAGTTTTTTTAGCAGTATGACGTTTACGGGCTGTAATTTTTCAGGTACATGATTACTTCTACTCATAAAATTAACTAGTACCTAACAGTTAAATTCATTTTCACTTAATTCTTTTTAAGTTTCGTATTAATCGCATTGTTATACGTAAATATATATGGGTAATATTAAACAGCGCTTTGTTTATTTGTTTATAAGTATTTTCATATTTTTACAAAAACGAGACTATAAATATTTATTTGTTACAGGTGAGAAGCCACACAAGTGCGTGGTGTGTTCCAAAGCGTTCAGTCAAAGTTCAAATCTCATCACACACATGCGCAAGCACACCGGCTATAAACCTTTCTCATGTGGACTGTGTGATAAAGCGTTCCAGCGCAAAGTCGATCTCCGTCGGCACAGGGAGTCGCAACACTCGGAAGTCGACCCTCCAACTAGCATTGCTCTCTCCCAGCATCGCTATAGATTCTACGGAGATGAACAAACACCAGTCGCACCTATTAGTTCTAACTGAAAACGGCTTAGCACAACGACTGTAGCTTATTTTATAACATCATTGAAACCAAAATTTTGACATAGCTAACTAGGACGTAAGTTATAGGTCGATTAATAAAACAACTAATGCAAATTAAGTTATCATATACACTTTTAGTAATTTAGCCAAAGATTTCGAGCAATTATTTTAATTATTTCGTCCAACTATGTGTATGCTTACTTTCAGTACACCTTATACGTGTGAAATAAAAACAATTTATAACGTGCATAGTATACCTTAATGTAGTTATCTCCATAATGATAAAAATCACTTATGTGTGTTACCTCTAGAGTGCCTTAATGTGCATCACATAATTGTCTGATTTGTAAAAACGAATGTGTAGACAGTTCAACGGTCACATAAAACATCATAACTCCGTCCTTTTGATTGTGATATATACATATATTTAATAATTAATTAACATGGATTTTATTAAGATTTCTATAAAATTTTACCAGTCAATATCTAATTTTATGCAATTAAATTGAAGATTGTGAATGTAGAACTCCCATCATATTATTTTATATATATATCAGTCAAAATCTCTATTTTAAGTTTAAAATATTTCTGTTTGCCATTTGTCAAACTGACTAATACTTTGAGTTCGTAAATAATCGATATGACGGATTTGTACGTCTTAGTACGTATTGTTTTCTGAAGAAAAACTAAATAAATATTTACGATAAACAACTTAATTCACATAAGTAATACAAAGTTTAGCACTTAAGTATAATATTAATTATAAAGTAAATAATGTATAAAGTCAGTCCAATACAAACCAAAGTAAAATCTCTTTTAGTCGTAAAACGCTATATTTATATAGTTTAGGAATTGTAATATAACTATTGTAATTACATTTTTATTTATTTTAGTTCTTATGTCAATAGATTTAAATGAAAAACATAAAAGAATACTTTTACCATTTGAAACCATAAAATTAGTAATGTTGTCACCATGAATGCTACCAATTGTTACCAATTTGTCGATTTTGTTACCATTCCTTCAAAATAAGTTCACACATTCCGAACTTACTAATGTAAAAGTGAAAATGTGAATCGCTTAATGTAGATAAACTATTAGATAATATTTTCATCACTAACTTGCATTTTTCTAGATTTAAGATTTCCTATTTTCATTTTTCCCACAGACTGTCCGCAGCCATATAGGTCATATTTAATGCTTTGTATGTTTAAGAATTGAAAGTGAGCTTAGTTCTCTTGAGTGAACATATGTAAGTAAATGACATATAGGTATAGTAAATACAATCACGTGTTCATAAATATAGAGGGACGTTTTACGTTGGAAACACACGTGCAATGACTAACGGCTAGAACACCAAAGAGTAAAGCTATGATTGTTTACTTATACCGTAACCTTCTTGTGACTGAAAATTTGTGGACCATTTTCAAAGATATTTTATAATCGTTTTAAGTGTATTTGCAATGTAGATAAGCTGAATTCATATCGCACTGAATTTGCGCGGTAAAACCGCGTAACTACGTATATTTCAATTTCATTACGTGATAAGAACATTTTTTGTAATAGTAATTAGTTTGGCGGTACAAAGTTTCGTCAAGTGATTTTTTTTATCTTATAAGGTGTAATTCATTAAGGCCAGTTCAATATAAATATTTTAATGACAAACTTTTTTTATTTCTCTTACTCCTTTAAATATAAAATTTGCCTTAAATAAACATGTCCTGTCAAATATATGCTATTTTATAAGTTACATACATATTACGTATATATCGATCAATAAAATATCATATGGCAAAAAACCACGCTATTTAATTCCGCCATATATATACATATAAGCATAATTTGGGATTTCAAATGTTCTACAGAATTCCTAAGTATTTTACCAGCGTTGGCTTAAATAAAGTCATATCATGTATCTATCTCGTATCTTAGAAACATAAAAATCACATATTATATAATCCTTTCTAAATGTATATGGCTGTTTTCCTGCAATATTTGATTTGATTTTACCAAACCTGCATGTATAACAAATAGTTCCCCCTTTTAATGAGGGAGACTTTTTAAGTAATAATTATTTATCTTTGTACTAATTATCTACTGTGAAACCTAGGTAAAATCCGAAAAAACACCATAAATTAATTATTAATGTAAAGATAGTAGGCAGGTACAATTGTGCCTTGTAATTAGATTCTTTTGCATTCTTTGTTATTAGTAAGTTAATCAAAAGACTGGAAAAAACTATTTTACTTCATTAAGTCAGTATTTCTTCATGTAAAAGGGAACGGTTTTATTTACAATAATATGCTCAAGAATGCCAGCACTTTAATTTGTCCTCGAATCGTTTTTTATTTAATCATGAAATAGCGTAACTATTATATGGTTAAATCGATTTGATATGATTCTATAGCCTACAGCGAGTGTAGCGTGCTTTATATTATGATATTTAAATTGAAGTTCTAAAAAACAAAAATATGACAAAAATCACCAAAAAATTGTTAAGAATTATTTATGTTGAGGACTTAAATATGTACCTTTATATAAATAAAAATTTACAAATCATGTGGAATGATGGCAATTAATACCGATCCTCTGGGTGAAAAATGAACCAGCCCTCCCGTCAAACAATAAGTCGGGGTGTTATATATTTATCTTGGTTTGTATATATAAATATGTTATTTAAATAGGATAAGAATGAATGAAATGGGACCATTTAATTAAATTGAAAATGTGTGAAAACTAGTTGACTCACTTACGGTGTGTATGTTACTAGATGTCTTTATCGGTTGTAAAACCATTTCATTGGTCCCATTTTCTATATTAAAATGCATTATCAGGGCTGAAATAAAGTTGGAAATAAAGAGTTTCGTTTCTTAAATATATTTTAAGCGTCTCTTGAGCTGAGCATTCATAAAGTGAAATTTAATGTGCAAATGATACTTAACACTTATTTACAACTTCAATATGTACAATCGTAGGGTACATATTCTTTATTATTAGCCGATTTGAAATTTTCATACGTGTAAACTAAAAGATATTATCTCTATAGAATTGAAGAAATTTGAACCACTTTATACTATCTTTTTTATTTCGTTATTTAAAACGTTTTGAAACATCTCTGAAACTAGTGGTCTAAATTGCAAAGTGTAGAAGGCAATTTTATTTGCAGAAAATTCCATATCATTCGGATTAGATTTTCTTTATGAATTAGAAAACTTACCTTAGTTACTCTGTATATTATTACTGTAATTTAATAAATGGACTTATAGTAGTGTTCGTTGATAGCACTCTTCATAAATGTTTATGCAATAACAAAACGCATTATATATGATATAAATAAACTATATCTATACAAAATTCAATATTATTGTCATTTAAACATAACAAACAAAGTGTGACCTTAGCTGATAACTTTTGTCAATTTATAGATAAATTCATTGTTTACAAGCAGACCGAGTGAATTATTATAATTAATTATATCTAGTAATCGTGTAAGTTTTACTATTTAAATGCTAGCTACGTGAGCGCTATCTGTGGGAAAATTTTTTCAAGCACCATTATGAAATTATTTAAGGTGGTTTTGAAAATCTTAAGCTAATTTTATACTAATCATATTATGTGATGTTGTGTGGAGATTATATTGTTCAAAAAGAGTTCTTGTCTATTATTTTACATGCCTATATAGAATCTTATAACTATCCTAAATATCTGATAAAATAGTTACATTTAGTAACTGCTTCCATAAATCTACAACAGTGACCACCAATTCATATTTTAAACATAAACTAGTTGAAATTTAATTATTCGGTCTCCTATCGCTAATAAGAACTTATTCTTATTAGTGATCGAAGTATTCGGTCAATGTAAGCAATTATTAGATTTGCTGTATATCTAAATAGGTACATATATAAACCAATTTGTCGACTATGCAGACAAGCTTTCCCACGACACGTTTAATTTTGTTTATTGCTCTTCATTTCACTTTAAGCGGCAATGGACAGGTATTCCTTCTACTATAATGAAATCAAAATACCGAAGTTTGCGTGATACGTGTTCATTTTGTTTTATGACTGGTGTTATATTTTTATTTGTAGGTATTACCTTATCTGCCTTAAGTTCTTATTGTGCGATAACCGTATTTAGTGATAAATTTATTTGTCTATAATTTGAAATCATACTACAATGAAGCCTTTTCAATAATAGCGTTTATAAAGGTAATTCCCTCTTAACCTCATAACCCTTCAGTAAAAGGTTTACAAATAAGAATATATTATTGCAAACACAGCCACATTAAGGCTTCAGTATTTATAAATACATCCAGTAAGAGAAGTATATATATCACTAACCCTTTGCCTATTCGCCGTTACGATTTTGTAATACAATAAGTGGGCTAGAACAAGTGAATCCCTATAAAAGCCTTTAACACAATGAAAAATCGCTAATGAGATTTATCGCTTTTACATAGATCCCTATTTACTTAACTCTATATATGTATCGAATAGTATTATTAAATTTTACTCATTATACTTTATCTAGTTAAATAGACACTAGCTTATGTTCGCGACATCACCCGTTTACATTTTAGTGTTACGGAGTCGTCATCCTTATCCACCTTAATGTTACTTAAAATGAATACAAAATACTTTTATTATATTTATATATTATACCGCCAAAAAGCAATATATAGTATTTATTAATTATTAGGTACTATATTATTTATTAAAAACCATTTGTATCTGCTTATAGCGGATATTTTTTATTCTTTCCTTATTTTGAATCCTATGTGGTTCAGTGGAATCTGCTTCTTTAAAATATAGGTAAATTAAAGGCTTATTTCTATCTTTTTAAGTAATGATACATTATCGTAATAAACAAGAAACCAATTAAGATTAAAATTTATAAAATGTTTACAAGAAATCAAGAAGAGTCAATTATGTAAGTACAGAGGTACTTACAGAACATAATTGAGTGTTTTTGTAAATTCAAAACGCAAAAGGTACTAAATATCAACGCCATTCCTATATACGATTCGTTTGAAATTGAAATTCAGTAGATAATTATCTAGTTTGCTCTCCAATATACGATTGGATGATTTGAAAAACACCTATATATTTGATGATGGAAAAAATGCTTTCTTTAATAATATATATAATTCTAAAATAATAAAAACAATGAACTTTAAAATTATATACCGTATTTTATACAATCAATAAATATAATTACCTGTTATAATTTTTTTTATTATCTAAATACTGGAACTATCATTACCCTCCACAATCTGAGTTCGTTTATTTAGGCTACAAATCCAAAAAAAGGATCAAATAATTGAGTATGAGCTTGAGCATCTACCAAATTCATTTGCAGTAGATTGCGACACCCATACAAACAGACGGGCACAAGATTGAATTAAGGTACTAATAGTAGGACCAATTATGAGGATGCCGGTTTTTACTTATAAATATGTTATTGAATATCCAAAAAAATATTATTAAATATTATAATTGATAAATACTGTTTGTACGACTTAACTGTACGACTTAATTGATTTAAAATTTATATGAGCAACCAACCATCAAACAACCATAGAATTTAGGTCTGCACGATGAATGAGCGAGCGGGATGAATTGCGAGTGATATTTTACCCAATTATCCATGACAATGCACACATTTATTGGTGCATATAATCACATTAAAATAATGATATTTTTAAAAAATATGATATAATGGCTTGGTACTGCCAAGCCAAGTGATCTATCATCTATCTATGTGATAATGCACCAACTTAACTCAAACATAGGCATTTTCTAATTACAAAATAAATATTATTATAAAGGTAGTATTATAATAATTAATAATCAGAAATTATTTTTATTATTAATATCACAAAACGATTAAAATTAATATTATTTATTTTTATAAGAGTTAATTTCAGCTTATCGCCGTCCACTACTGGACGAAAGCCTCTCCCATAGAACGCCAACCATCCCGATCTTGGACAGCCCGCATCCATCCCGTACCTGCCACCTTTTTCAAATCGTCGGTCCACCTTGCTGCATTGCGTCCTACACTACGTTTGCCTAAACGTGGTCTCCACTCTAACACGTGTCGGCTCCATCGTCCATCAATGCGTCTGGCGACATGACCAGCCCATGGCCACTTCAACGTCCTAATTCTACGCGCGATGTTGGTGACTTTAGTTCTCTGGCGAATGTCCTCATTTCGGATTCTATCTGCCAGAGAAACCCCAAGCATCGCGCGTTCCATAGCTCGCTGAGCGACCTTAAGCTTGTGGACCAGTCCTACGGTGAGTATCCACGTTTCGGCACCGTAAGTCATTACAGGCAGGCCACACTGATTAAAGACCCTGGTCTTAAGGGACTGTGGGATCGACGATTCAAAAATATGACGTAACCTCCCGAATGCCACCCAACCCAAACGTATTCTTCTTTTGGCCTCCTTCTCAAAGTTGTGCCGGCCCAGTTGTATAGTTTGGCCCAGGTAGATGTACACCTGCACAACTTCTAGGGGATATATGATGGTTGACCATAATTTTGTCAAAATCTTTTCTATGTTCAACCCGAGACCTACTTGTCTTGAAGAATCGCTCAGGCTGTGTAGCATCACTTACAAATCCTGCAGAGTCTCCGCCATGATGATAATGTCGTCAGCAAATCACAGATGTGTAATTTGTTGGCCATTCATATTAATACCTTGTCCGTTGTCGTCGAGTTAAAGACGTCCTCCAATGCATTGGTAAAAATTTCGGGGAGACTACATCCCTATGTTTTACCCCGCGATGCAATTGGATTGGTCTTGTGCTCTGATCTTGTACTTGAACGGTCATGGTTGCGGCTTCGTACAAACACTTCAACACCTGGACATACAGACACTCAATTAGGCATCTCTGCATGGATTCCAGAACAGCCCAGGTCTCGATGATATATTTCTCGGTCTTCTGTATTATTTGCTTAGGTGTGTACGGTACTGAAGGATAATATATATAGGGTTTTCCATTAAGGGCGCTTGCTCGTGCAGAACTTCCATCGTAGCGTGTGCTGTGTGGCACGTAGCGCCGTCCTGTTGAAACCACATGTTGTCCAGATCCATATTCTCGATTTCAGGCCAAAAGAAGTTGGTTATCATCGACCGGTATCGCTCACCATTGACGGTGACGGCCACACCATTATCGTTTTCGAAAAAATACGGACCAATCACGCCTCCGGCCCAAAATCCGCACCAAACAGTCACTTTCTGCGGGTGCATTGCCACTTGGTGAACCTCGTGTGGATTGGTCTCGTCCCAAATACGGCAATTTTGCTTGTTGACATAGCCATTCATCCAAAAATGCGCCTCGTCGCTGAAGATGATTTTTTTGCCAAAATCGGCGTCAACTTCCAACTGCTCTAATGCCCAGTCAGCGAACACACGGCGCTGTCTATGGTCATTAACCTTGAGCTCTTGGGTCAGCTGGATCTTGTACGGGTGCAGGCTCAAGTCACAACGCAAAATTCGCCAAGTTGTCGTCTGCGAAAGGCCGAGTTCCTGTGCGCGACGCGGAATTGACTGCCGCGGGTTTTCGAGGACACTGTCGCGCACAGCGGCGATATTCTCGGCAGATCTCGCGTTACGTTGACGCACGGGAACCGGCTGATTGTTAACTGACCCGGTTGACTCGATTTTGTCCACCAATCGACGGATAGTCGACTCGGCAGGACGATCATCGCGACCGTAAAACGGGCGAAGTGCGCGGAACGTTGCTCGAACTGAAGACCCATTTTCATAAAACAATTTTATGATTTGCACGTGCTGCTCGACACTGTAACCTGCCATGGTGGTTTGGGAGGACGGAATGAATATAACACACTGCATTTGACAGCTGTCACTCAAACAACATGGCCGCAATCAGCTGTCAAAGTTCAAGCGTCCCTATTGGAAAACCCCATATATATATATTCCCAGAATTTTATATTGATTATTTTAATTTACCTATTAATAATAAATATAAAACATTGAAACCGCGGTAGCGCAGTTTTCTGTTTATATTTTAACAGCTGCGATGAACTAGTACATAAATTTAATTTAGCACGGACAAACCTCGTAAATCAATTAATCTATAGATATAATAAAAAAGTAACTAATCGCTCTCTGTACATGGAAGATATATGAGTAAAACTATTATTGAGAGTCTATAATATAAGAACCCAAAATAATGATTGTTAGAATTTATGTATGTTTTAATTATTATTTTTTTATGTAGAGAATGCGTATACTATCGTGTACCTGTATTTTCGTGTAATTTAGAATTGACTTCACACTTTATAGCTTGTGTTAATTTGCAATCTTTATTAAAAATATATTATCAAAATAACTGTGTGTAAATATACCCCCAGTATATTAACGCAATAGAACGCAACAATGATTGTTAGGTATTTTTGTCTGTTTGTCTATGCGTTTGTGCGCGCTAATCTTAGAAACAGCTCAACTGATTTGGGTGCGGTTTTCACCAATGTATTGTGGCAAACTTTACATAAAATTAAGTATTTGTTTTATTTCAACCGGTTTATAAAAAAAAAACAGTTATGCCATTTTAAAGAATGTCAAATAATTATTCGATAAAAATGCTATAAAATAACTGTTCAGTTGAAGTGGCTAAAACTTTAACTACCTATAAATGATAGTATGTAAAATGATGATGATTGAAAGTTCATAGGAACAAAACAAAGTTAAAAAATGGACAGTTTCAGAGATTTAGATTCGTCCAATGTAATCTGAGCTCAGGTCTATATGATCAATCATATAAAATAGGAGCTTATGCTGGACATACGTCGGTTAAACGTGCGAACGCGTATATGCAAATCGCGCCAACTAACTGCTGCGCTGTGGCATTGAGTTATATGCAACGAATGCAGGTATGTCGAAGACGCACGATGCTCCCTGGTAACAGGGGCCTGGTAAACCTCTGTATTCGTTTGTAATATGCCCTGCGAGGGAAGTGGCTATAAAAAAAAGTATACATATTATGAATAAAAAAAAATTAACAATACATGCAGTTTACACTGTATATATTTCTTTGGTATTTCAATAATATACGTTTAACTAAGTATTGCCCGCGGTTTCCCTCGCGCATATGTATCGGTAAAAGATAAATGTTGTATGGAAGTCTGTGATTTTAAAGTAAGAAGACATGAAATGTCATTCTGAATAGAAAATATATATATCTATCTTTTAAGGTTAATTGTCTTACTACACAGCTAATATAAGTACATAAAGAATAAATACATAATTATGTTACAATCGTATCTGAATCGTCATGTTTGTATCGTTATCTAGAGAAATACATAACCTACCCTTATTATCTTATTATTCGTGTACATAAATATCAGAAATATAGAATACTTATTACGATATTATGGAGTGTGCGTTGACGAAAAATAACATGTTTGCACCCAGACTCGCAATTTATATGTCAATCTTTACTAGTTAAAGGCTACTAAAGTTTTCAAGAAATCAGTACGAGAACTATCTATATATCTATATGTTTTGCATATAAGGAACTGACTGTTTGGAATATAAGGAAGATTTATATTTGAATAAGAATATTCAAGGTATAACGATTTTTAAAACGCGAACATGGCCGCGCAATTTGAGCTCAAAAAAACTATAAATATTAAAGTCTTTTTTTAATGTAGAAAATGCGTACTGTCGTTTACCCGTATTTTCGTGTAATTTAGACTTCACACTTTATAGCTTGTGTTAATTTGCAATCCTTATCAAAAATATTGTCACAACAATTGTATGTAAATATTAAAAACAAAAAATAAATATGAAAATCATTTTTATTTCCAGTGTCTGGTTAATTTATTGATTTTTTTATATTTTCTTTCAATGGTAAATCCTTTTTATAAAAGGATATAAATGACAATTCTTATTTGACATAATCTTTTAGGTAAATCAAATGACATGAAAACAAATGTTACTAAAAAAAACATATATTAAAGTTTAAGTGTATGTGACACTATCACAGAATTAAAACAATATTAACTTCTTTTTATAACTAATCATCCCAGTTCACTTGGTGACAATCATGCCACACAAATGTGCCCTTAAGAGACTGTGGTGCTTCCAGCGCTAGATACAGAGGAGCTCGGGCACCACGCTCGGGAGTGAAATCACCCATTCCTTTCGTCATGTCTGTTTTAACAAAACCAGGGTGGACACAATTTATAGATATATCTTTTCCTTGTTTAAGGAATTGTTTCTGCTGAACAAAGGTAAGAGCCGACAGAGCAACCTTTGAAACTTTATAGTCACCATTATGGCCGGCAAAAGAAACAAATGCAGTTTTACCATTTTTAACATTCTGCAAGAAGTCATCAACAAACTGTAATATCTCATCTGTAGTGAGGTCATCCTTTGCGAGAATATCTAGCCACGTCTGTCTTCTGATGTTGGATAACAGACCCCAGTCACTGCTCATATTAATAATTCGAGCATCATTTTTAAGAAGTGGATAAAGTATTTTAGAAATTGTAAGAAGACTGTAGAAATTTGTATCCATAAGCTTCTTAGCTTCTTCATAAGTTGTCACTGGTTTATCAAAATCTAATATACCGGCATTGTTTACGAGCACATCAATGCCGGAATGACGTGTAGAAATAAATTTAGCAAAATCCTCTATGCTAGATTCGCTTGTAACATCTAACGTGTGAAATAAAGGTTGGAGACCTAACTGTTCTAGTTTCTGCACAGCTTTTCTGCCTCGTTCTTCATTTCTAGCAGTGAGATATACAGAACCATTAAACTTTTGGCATAATCCTTTTACAATCTCGAACCCTATACCTTTATTACTACCAGTAACAACTGCTACTTTGGTTTCCATTTTGTACAAAAAATGTATAAACAATTTAGAATTCACAGTAAAAAATATAACTTTAAAATATAATCTATTTATCAGTTTTTTAATGACATTTCACTTGCCATTGTGACATGACAATATTGACAAGTGACAACTCCATTGATACTTGTTGACTTATGATATTAAAACAGAGAATAAAATTTTGCAACAGACTAAATTTTGAAGACTTAGCCGTGAACGTAATTAGTCATCATAGCAATTTAATAGTTAACTCTTTCTCATATTTAAGATATAGATAATTAAACTAAAATTGATATTGCATATATTTATTACAACATTCTAAATACTGAGGTGTAACATAAAAACTATAAAATACTCTAGATGTTGCTTAAAACTTCAATATTACATTCATTAAAACAGTAAAATTATTTTACTATTTGATATTTTGACTAATATTCATTTTGATAAGATTGTTTGCAGTGAAATATGAATACCATTCAGACTTTTTAAGAGAAAGATAAATGATTTCAAACTTTTACTGGCCCAAAGTTTATATCTATTTTAATATAAAAATATAAAACATGAGCAATTCAAAATACACTGAACTGTCGTTAGCTGGCAAAATGTAGTGATTATATTATTTTTGGCTAGCACTGAATACTCCGACTATAGATTAAGATGATGTAAATGTTAATAAAACCTTTAAAATAAATGTCTTTGAAATAATTTATTGCGAATTAAAGCACTTATAGCAATGTGAAGTATATTTATTTATTTAGAAGAATGAGGTCCACACTACATAAAAAAAAATTTTCAATACTTGCGATTATTTCATATGTATCGACATTTGTTATTAATCTCACGTTTTAAAAGTACGATATATATTTTCGATGACACTTAATTTATGACATCTTTAAAAAGTTTTATAATTACACAAAATTTAATAATAATGGCTTAATAGCATTAGGTAGGTATCTGATTAATTAAATGTTCTGAGTTGTTTTTAAAAGCATCTACTTATACATGACATATTTTAGAGACTTCATTCGAACGATATTATTTTGTTATGTTGTACCTAAATTCTTAAGTAATAAATTGGATTTAATATTTTTTTGAGATTCAAACACAGACATTTAAAAGAAAATTTGATCAATTTCGAATTTCACATAAAAACCAGCCAGTATCACTATTTCCAAATGTGTTATTTTTATTAACATATAGGTTTAAATGAAACAGTTTAAAATATAAAACAAATTCGTCATATCTTAGCTATTGAATAAAGTAAAATTACCTCTGGTCGGTACCAAAGACGCGCGGACCTGATGTCAATTACCATATAATTATGCTTGTAATGTTTGTTCTATTAATTTAATTTAGAATTAGCATTGTGCATTGTCTTTTCTAAAATTAGGCCAACAACCTTTCATTAAAAATTAAATAATGAGCTAAGCAAATCTCATTTTACTATGTGAAATGCACAAGTTATATTAAAGTATAAGCTATTTAGTTAAAATTATTTACACACAGTCAAATCTGCACGTATGCATTCCCTAATTACACGCACATAATCGATATTCTAATTAATGCTTAGAAATAAATGGCTTCAAGTCCTTAATTAGTCAATTTTTACGGCAGCATATATTTTTCGTATGAATGTGTATGCTGCAAAGAATCCAATTGTTCCAGTTAAGATCCAAAATGTTAACACCATAAGTCCTGTAAAAAATGTTGACACCTTTCAATTAAAATATTTAAATAAATAATGGCATAAACATTAAGCAGCATCTACACAAAGGGATCATTGCCAATTTGTTATTTCAGTATATGCATGTGTCGTGTGTGACAAAACTTCCAAAAAAAATGTTGATATCTTTCAATTAAAATATTTAAATAAATAATGGCATAAACATTAAGCAGCATCTACACAAAGGGATCATTGCCAATTTGTTATTTCAGTATATGCATGTGTCGTGTGTGACAAAACTTCCAAAAAATACTTTTACTTTTTAACAACCTTTTTGTTGGATGTACATTATGAAATAAAAATATTTTTGAATAGGAAATCCTGGCTGTTACTCCATTTTAAATGACTACTATTTAATAACTAAACAAAATGTATAACTCCTGTAAACGAAACTTACCTGTATAACCAATGTAAAGCAATATTGGTATAAACTCTGTTATTTCCAGCTTTGTAAAGAAATAAAATATAGAATAAATCAATATATAAATGGAAGATCCCCCCGAAATAACGAAGCTCTTCCACCACCAATGGTAATCCTAGAAGTTAAAGAAGTAATCAAATTATATTTTATTAAAGACTGATATTTTGTGATACCTGTTTAAATAAATATTTACCTCACCACATAGTTGGAAATACACCATTACTATAGAAATCTGTGAGACTGAAATAACAAGTATGCAAAATACTAAAAATAAAAATCCAAACAAATAATAAAATTGGTTTTCCCACAAAGCATTAAAAATGAAGAATAATTCTATAAATACAGCTCCAAATGGAAGTATACCAGCCATCAAAATGCTGAAATCATAAAAATAAATTTATTAAATAAATGATAAAAATACAATCATTTAAAAATGTATATATTATTTATTATTTTTCTTACCAAACCAAAATATTCATATACCAAACTTGTTCTGGTACTTTCCTTGGGATAAAATTAGTTCGAACAGGGTTTTGGAAGGGTTGTTTTCTACATCCAAAATAATAACCCAAATAAACTAGGGGTAGAGATATACAGAACCAGAGACATAAAAGTGCCATCATAGTTGAGAAAGGCACTGCTCCACTAGAATGTTTACCCATGATGAAGAAATTTAAAAAGAAACATGATCCAAATACAATTGCCGGATATAGTGTAGCCGTCAAAAAGGCGGCTTGTTTCCATTGCTTTCCTTTCATTGTATTATACAACCGAGCTGAGTAATAACCAGCTATTAAACCCATAAATACATAAAGGAATATTGCTGCGGTCATTAAGGCTCCACGACTAGCCGGCGATAGCATACCCAGCATTGCAATAACTGGAATAATATATTTTTTATAATTAGATAACTAGAAACTGTTTCCAAATAATACATAATTCACTAAAGCAAGGCATGTAAAATATATTACAATGTTAGCTAATAATAAATGGACTTACATATTGTTATGAGGGACATTAGAAATATTTGAATACCACTTCCAATAACAGCAGCAAATAACATCCTTTTGGGTGGTGGTCTGAACACATCTCCATGTACTAATTTCCAGCCTGTCTCTTCAATCATGTCTTCAATTTTTTCATCAGAATTATATCTTGCAATATCCCTTCTTAATGTACGGACAATAATCATTGTTAAAATACCTAAAAATGTAATTTTGTTTTAAACGACACAAGATAAAGTGCTTTTTTTTAAATTAAAGTAGGTATATAGATTAACAAAAGTAATATAAAACATACAAATAGAAGCGTACCTGACAAGAAGAAGAGAACTACAATTGAATTAACAATAGAAAACCAATGTATTTGAACATCTTTCATGCCTAGATATATGTCCCATCTGGATGCCCACTCAATTTCAGATTCTCCCCACTCCACTGAATATGTAAAGTATAATTTTGTGCCTGTATCCTCATTAACAAGCTGAGGCTTGACTTCTGATGAAAATTGACAGGAGTCATCGACAAAAGTTAACTGATCTTTATCAACAGAAAATGTTTCCACTTCAAAACCTACAACTCTATATGAATCCCTGTAAACAATATTACCTATTAAATTCTATTCAAAATTATTCCAGTTCTGAGGAACTATAAAAAATAATGAACAAAATAAAATCACACATTATGTATATGACAACATTAGATTGAGCAGTTTATATATTCATGGAAAATAGCTTACTGGCTATGTTTGTGGTACTTAAGAAGCAACTTCAGGTGATTATTAATGTATGTTTTTCCTTTAGACGTAAATCCAAGGCGATAGCCTTGTTCAATTGTTCGTTCAGAAGTATCAACATTAATAGTTTTAGTAGCCACAGGTAAATTGTCTATCAATCTAGAACAAAGAACATAAAGTTAAAAAGATATAATGTAAATTAACAAATATATCCTGTGTTTTTAAACATCTATTACAGATTAATTAAGTTTAAAAATAGATAAAGCTTAAAAATTATGCTAATCTAAATCATCATAATAAGTAAGTCAAACTTTTATAAATTAAGATTTGTAAGAGTTAAATTATTTTAAAATATATATATTTATTATATTAATTCGAAAATAATAATAACTTACAAATGCACATAGTACTCGTGTTCAATACGGCTTGCAACTTTTTCAGACTCTTCAACACTCCAATTTATTGGATTGTTTTGTTTGTGACATAAAAGTTTACATTTAATATTTTCAGCCATGTGTACTTCATAAGGTGTATTCACAATTCGATCTCCTCGTAGAACTTCACCTAAGTTTTCGGATTTATATACGAATGTTCCATTTTTTGGTATACAGAGAGGCAAGGAATAATACTCATATGGTAGCTGTGTATGTATACTTGTCATTTTAACTGCTTTAACTTCGATCCTTTGACCTTTCTTAAACTCCACTGGTGCGACACCAGGGACATAAAACCCATGACTATAAATTATTAAGTTTACCAACAATGCTAAAATCTGTAATGTAAGCTACGAAAGAAAAAGAAAATTATAATCAATTTAATACCATAATAAGAATTAAATTTATAATAGAATACTAACAGAACACATTTTGCTAATCTGATGTTCTTTGTTATGAAAGTAATAAAATCATCATATTATTCATTTTATTAGTAGACGAAAAAATATATCGGTTTAAATATACTGCAATTTATATTAAGATATAGACATAACAAATAGTTGACAAGATTATGATTATGAAGTATGAACAAGTTGAGGTTTGTATATGACATACTATTATTATTGCCATGTAACATAAAATATTGATTTAATACAACATTGCAGAGAAACAAAATTACTTTTTACTAGAAAATACACAGTTACACTTATCACCTTAATATTAACCAGCTAAGGAATAAGTGAGAAATTCTCCTTGAGAATTCTTAAGGTGTACATATGTATGTTATAGAATCTGAACTTTATAATTTTTTCAATATATAATTTTACATATTATGCAAATTTAAGATACGCTACTACGATATAAGATATGATTTAATATATTTATTTACTCATATGTAATATATTTATTTCAAAATATATATAAAATAGGTATTTTATTTTCAATTTATGAAATAAGCAATATTACGTACGAGTGCTACTATCAAGGTTTTTTTTATGTAATTGTATTTTATCCCGTCCTAATTTCAAGTTATAATCATAAAACTGTCCTAAGATTTTCAAATCAAAAGGTTATCCAGACAAATATTGTAATTTTATCATGTTAATCAAGTCACAGCCTTAATTTCAGATAAATTTTTTAGAACATACCTATCCTTGCTTATAGTCTATACTCTATAGACTTTACCTATTGGTATTGGCTATTACTTCTGAACTCTGAAGTTTATGTACTCTTTGGTTATTACTTACATCGCACGGAACGCGTCGCTTTCATGTTTTTATTTTATTTTATAATTATATTGTAAGAAATATGATAAGTACTTTATCTGTTATTACATTATTTATGTAAAAAGTGTAAAATTTAAAATTTTATATAGTTCATTACATTATAAAGAATTTAGGTTACATAAAAAAGCACGTAGCAAAAAGGAGCAACATGGTTCAGGTATTTTTGTTTTATTTTTTCTTAAATATTCCACCTATTTTAATTATCAGTGCCTGTCTTTAAATTTAACTTATGTTAAATACGCTTTTAGTAACGAATCTTAAATTACATTTTCAGGCTACGGATGAAATGGAACAGCCTGACTTGCCACAAGCTGTAAAATTATTAAAAGAAATGAATATGAATGTGCAGCAAGTTTCACAATTAGTAGACAATATGTTGATACGAGTTAAAAGTGGTGAAATAACAACGGACAAGGGTCTGAGTTTTTTAGAAATGAAATATCAAATGCTTCTAAGTTATTTAATTAATTTAACATATATTGTTTTGAGGAAATGTTCTGGAGAGAAGATTGAATCTGATCCTTCCATAGACAGGCTTGTCGAAATACGCACTGTGTTGGAAAAAATTCGTCCAATAGATTCTAAACTGAAATATCAAATTGATAAACTTGTCAAAACTGCAGTTGTTGGAAATTCAGAAGATGATCCTCAATCATATCACGCTAATCCTGCCAATCTGATTAGTAAGATAGAAAATGATGATGACAGCAGTGAATCAGATAGTGGTGACAAAAAAGACAAAAGTGAAAAATCTAATGTTTATGTACCTCCTAAATTGGCAGCAGTGCATTTTGATGATAGTATATCTAGGAATGACAGCGAAAAGAAAAATAAGGAAAGAGCTAAAAAACAGTTTCTTAATTCAAATGTTATGCGAGAACTTCGTGAAGAATATTCTGAGGCTCCACTGGAAATGACTACAGGAAATCATGTTAAACACTCAATATCTAAGTATGAACAAGAAAAAACTGAATACGAAGAAAACTATCTGACTCGTTTGCCAGTAACCAAAGCAGAAAAAAATCGAAGGAAAAAATTGACAACTGTTGGTATGTTAGCAGACGAAGTTACAGGCACTCGTAGTACAGCACGTAAACACAAACTAAAATCTAAAAAAGGTAAAGGGTTTAAAAGGCGGCGAACTCACTGATCTCTTTAATTACTTGTAACATATTCCTTTCAATTTGTATTATTGTCAAGCATTGCAAAATTAAGAAATAATATATTAAAGAAGTATAAATTCACATGAAAATACATAAATAAATATAGGCTTTTCATAAATTTTTCACCAAAGTTGGCAAAATAAAGACTATTAATATATTATACTAAATTATCATCTACACAATATATAACCCGGTAAAATAAGAATGTGATTGGCTAAGGCTTGGTTATGCATAATGGATTAATTTTTCATTACCAGTTATATAACAAGAGATATAGTAAATCATGTGCTACTTTAGTTACATGTATTAAAAGCCCCTGTTACATATCAAGTGAGTGTGATTTATCATGCAGACCCTATGTCACATAAACTAGAATTCTATCTTCTCTTTTTGATTTATTTTATAATTTTGTATACGAAAGTGGATAGGTAAATAGCTAATGGTAATCACGCTGCTGATTGGTGATAGACTAAATCTGCCGACCTAGTTGGGCATGGTCAAATACAATAAATCTCATTCATCTCTATATCACCAAATTTAATAATTCAAACATGCTAGTGAATGGTGACAGTCAACTATTAAAAGTGCAAAACCTAGTGATGTTAAATCAGATAACTTACAGTGTCAGGCCCTGTTATATTACTAAACCACGCCCAGTCATTGCCGGCTTAAGATTTGTAGCATGTAGATAGTGATATATATGTTTTAATGAAATAGGAAGGAAGTTGAAAACATAGATTATTATTTATTATACTTACATGGAGGTATGCAACACTGACAATGAAATACCATTTCGTTTTAATTTTTAATTACATTTGTCTGCTCCTGAATAAGTTATACTTTGACCTTGTTTGGAGAATTAACAGTAGAGTTATTCCGTCGTTTTTTATGCGAGCTTGGTCTGAGAGAAACTCCATCTCGTGAAAAAAAACTTTTCCTAAGTTCCAGCAAACATTTAAAATGCAATGAAATTAAATTAATAACGAATTATTTCAGATATTCCTAGCTTCATTAAAATTTATAATTCGTTTAAATTGTTTTGAATGTAGTGATTTTAGAGTTTCAGTAACTTGTACGAAAATATTTTTAAGATTTAAAGCGAAAAACGTTAGGTGAATTCGAAAAATTATTCATTAATTCTAAATGTTTTTCTCAAAAGTAAAACTGAATGACAAGAAAGCCAAAATATAAAACATGATACCACCAACATGATACAACCACATTATTCAGGATAGGGGTTTTTGCTTAAGACAATTTGTGTCTTTATTTGTGGGATGCTTTATAACCGACCCTTATCGTAGTTGTCCTACGCTCAAACCACTTTGGAATAAATCATCATCGACAGATGATAGACTAGATATGAGAATATAAAGCGCAGTTATAATTTCCTAAAGCCAGTTCTCTTTATTTTTTCCCATTTATAAACGTCAAGTAGATCTTAACTTCAGCGAAGCCTATTTGTAAAGCGCATATTGTAAATCTTTTAATAGCATTTTTGTTTTTCCCCATAATTTAACATTTATTTTCATTAAAATATAATAAAAAACTTGAACATATGTATGACATACTATATATTTATAATTAATATCTTTGATCTTCAAACATGCTCAATAGCCAAATTGAAATGTAACAATAATATGGCACTGAATTATGTTTCTTAATAATAATATGTCTGTTATCTTGCTTGCTTGATTATAGATTGATGAGATAATTATTTTAATTATAACAAGTTAAATACAAACAGTGTTAGCAATACAGATTTGGTTTATGGCCCGCTCTTTGAAATAAAATCTAATATAATAGAAATAGTTTAAGCATAAGCACATAACATTAAAGTGATATATTTTTTTACTATATGATGAAGATAAAACGAATAGTCGCATTGTCCTATGTATTTACATGTGATTTAATAATTTTTAGTTTGTTGTTTAATAAAATGGTTATTTGTTAATGTTACTTTAAATTTCGAAATAAATTTACACGTTTAAAGTAATGAAAGCCATTTTTTTTCATAGTAAAGCAGATAAAGATAAGAATATATAAAATTGAAGCTAATGAAAAAGTGTTTGTAAAAGTTAAAACATATTTTCAACATTAACATAAACTGGTGAAATAACAACTAACAAATCACCTCCCTTGTGAAGACGCTCTTTTCACAACTGTTATAAAATAAAAATTTAGAAAGATTTTAGTATACAGGGTACTCCATTTGTCTAAGCACGTGCACAGTACATTTTAGCTCCTATAATCCTAATAAAATATAACTATTAAAGTTAAGCTCTCATTTGTTACTCTATAAAATATTTATAAACATCATACTGGCTATAAAATGTTGGTTAATTTATGTGTAAATAGCATTTTAACACAATAATTATGTAAGTCACCTTTTGGAACTCTTTGCTGCTTAATTAGTAAAAACGTCCAGGGAGGTGCTACATTTTGCTTACTAATGTTATACCAAATTGTTTCATTTACGTAGGTATGTGTATATTACTTATTCATGAATTTACTGTGCGCCTGAAATAACCATAACTGCAATGACTTATGTTATGAGATGTTCACAGTAGCTAGAACTTTATATTGTAAATACCTACACTTTTTTTAACGAGGTTCATGAATAACAGATGTTAAAAACTGCAGTGCAAATATCTATTTTAAATTTGCCTTACTATGTGTATTATATAATATAAAAAAATAAACTATAAAAAGTAAAATATTAAAATAAATAAGTATGTTTAATTTTAAGAAAAGTAAGTGTTTATAATAATGGAACTGAGATGGGAGGACATTGCATGAATGTGTTGAAATGTAATTGATTTTTTTATTTTCTTCTTTTATTTAGTTATTAGTATAATATTTTCTTAAGTTTTCAATTTTTTGATCAATCGTTTGAATATATTTTATGTAATATAATATGTGATACTAATTTGATACCATACAAAATAGTATTTTCAGCAAATGGCAGATAATTTTGAAAATTATAAAATTCATTAGGTTTGATATCGCATAAAAACTCGTTTGTTTTTTTTTAATTGGTATTTAACTTTTTTTTTTGCAATGACCATTATAAGGGATTAAGTTTTATAAAAAAAAATGTGTTTTTTTAATTAATTTATTAATGTTGCCATTTAAGCGTTTTCTAGCTATTGTTATTTTTTCTATTTCATTTTTTGTTTTTTTTAGACGTAATAAAGGAATTTTAAAAACGCATGTATTTTATTTGCTTTCGACTGATAAATCAGCAGAAGGAAAATCTTGAACGCATGTCGCTGGATTAAATGACTGGTAACGAAATAATCTCATTTGACGAATATGATCAATCGGCGTATGCGTGTCTAAACATTGATATTCGCCTTTAGGGGGGGCTGTTCCATGGTTATGCGTAAGATCTGACCGAATTACTCGATTCACCAACCACACAGGTGAAGCCATTGTTAACTGTTGAAAAAAAGAAATATATAAAATCAAATCTTAATGTATTACAATACGTGAAACTAAGTTGGCCTGTCTACAAAAATAACGATAATTGACTAATCTTAGTAGGTTATTGCAACTGCGAAATATATGTACATTACTATTTCTAGCCTAAATTACCGCCATGGCATAGGGTTTGCGGATGACATGAAATCTTTTGCTCCTAAAACTCATTTGCGCAGTTAATCGTGAGTTCTGATTGATTTCTTTTTAAGTTGTAAATAATTGTAGTTGGGCCAACTAGTATTGCACGTATTGTAATATTATATATTCGTCACAATAAAATAGAAGCTATAACCCGATGTCCTAGGTGAGCGACAAACGCGCGCCTTTAGTCCTTTATTATTTTAACCATAACAAGCATAAGCAAATATGCGTTGTTACTTGAAAATTCATACGTCTAATACTTATCTCAATAAAGACTTGGTAATCAAAATATTTGCAGCAAAATAATTTTGGAGTGCGACGCGTTTCGTCGCGTACAAATTACGGCAACAACCGACAATGTAGATTGTAGGACACTAATACCATCAGGCATCACACAAGGACTACTGCATATTTTCGCGTCTCGTTGTATTACCGTTTTTGTCGTTCACCTTGGTCAACAGCTAAGACTAATCAGTAGGTTGGTAGTTGTAGCATAAATTGGTATTATAAATACATATAGGTTATAAATTGAAATCCTTTGCGTACCGATATTAAGAAAATTATAACCAAAATTGGCCTTGGGTATTTCAGGTTTTGTTTTTTGTTTAGTTATAGATTCAGCACATGCCAAGATATACTGAAGATATTTGTTTTTAATTGGGTTTTTCGTCTGTATTTATAACTTTATATGTATAAATCTATATAGGTACATATTCCATCGATAGAAATAAGAAATTTCCACCGATATATTGACTCATCACGATATCTCTGAAACCATAAGGTGTAGAGACTTGAAATTTGGTAGGAATATTCCTTTCGCCGAGTAGAGGTCAGCTAAGAACAAATTTTGTTCAACTCTCATCTAAAACGGAATTATCGCATATTTTATCATTATCTTTATATGTAGGAGAACCCATACCAAACATCAGTAACAGTTGCCTAAGTAACCGTTGCCGTAGTAACCGATTTCATGATATTTATATTGATAAAATAGCTGTTGCCCGCGTCTTCGCTCGCGCGTAATCTATAACTATACTAATATTCCTAGCTGTTGACCGCGGCTTCGCCCGCGCTTAAATATATGTAAATGATAAATGTTTGTTTGGAAGTCTGTCATTTTAAAGTAAGAGCACGGTCGTATACATAGGTCTTGCAACTTCAATATGGGGTACGTTGACATAATGACGTTGTTAAGTTCAATTTACGGCCGCCAGAGGTATGACAATTCGCGTAATAATTACCCGAACACTTTTTCAAATCCAAACAAAAAAAAAAATCCGCAAAACTCAACAAAACGATATAGCAGTGATTAAATAACACAATACTTGGGAGAGAAAAATATCAGTTTCGATAGTAGCGACGTAGTACCTTAAGCGGATGGTATTGCGAATTAGCAGTTGTAACACATTCGCACCTCATCTCTCACCACTGAAATTTGACTCAGTTGCAAGACCTGTGTATACGACCGTGAGTAAGATGCATGAAATGTTATTCTGGTAAGAAAAAGCTTAGTAAAGGTTTTTTTTAGTTGATGATTATTCTGTGAACATATTATGAATTCCTGTAGTTTGACGTAAAATTGAAGTAAAATTTAATTTATATAAATATTCCGATTTACGATTCTGTTGCTTAAATACCTCGCCATCTATCTACGCGGTTGGGTAGGTATAGTTAAAACTATAAATGAGCAAACGTACCAATATATTCTTTTTATTCTATCAAGCTCAGAGTAAACAAAATTATTCGAGTCACTGAAAATTTTATTTATAATAAATAATCGAAGCACCTCTTTGTAAACGGTGACAGGGCTTTGTGCCAGCCCGTCTGGCAGGTACCGCCCTCTCATCAGATATTCTACCGCTAAACAGCAATACTTAGTATGGTTGCGTTCCGGTTTGAAGGATGAGCGAGGCACATAGGATATACCATCTTCATTCTTACGGTCGGTGGCGCATTAGCGATGTAAGGAATGATTAATATTTCTTATATCGCCATTGTTTATGCGACAGTGGTGATAACTTAAGGTGGCCCATTTGCCCGTCTGTATACTTATATAAAAAATACGTTTGCGGTATTTCCTTTTGGGGGCATAAATTACTCACAGAGCTCACTCTGGAGCATGCAGCATAAAAACTGTCCATGTGATAATAGTTCTCACTATCGCTCGCCATGTTCAACGACAGGCTGTGGGACTTTTGATTGTCATGGGGAAGCAAACTTTTAGAGGGAACTATATATGTACATTGAAATTCGAATGATATATTCTAATGGGTAGTATTCTTGGAATGATATCTACTTCTCTTTGAGCATATCCTAAAATAAATCTGTGGGAACTGAATACACATGATAATAATGGAATATGTTTTTTTTATACAAACTTAACTAACATAGTGATGTCCGTTTAAAAAAAAGTATTACTTGCACCTCCCTAGGACATATTGATATTAAGACATTGTGTGTTTATCATTTTGTTATTTGCACTCAGAAGTATGTGTATGAAGTTTATAAAAAAGGTAAAGGGTTTAAAAGGCGGCGAACTCACTGATCTCTTTAATTACTTGTAACATATTCCTTTCAATTTGTATTATTGTCAAGCATTGCAAAATTAAGAAATAATATATTAAAGAAGTATAAATTCACATGAAAATACATAAATAAATATAGGCTTTTCATAAATTTTTCACCAAAGTTGGCAAAATAAAGACTATTAATATATTATACTAAATTATCATCTACACAATATATAACCCGGTAAAATAAGAATGTGATTGGCTAAGGCTTGGTTATGCATAATGGATTAATTTTTCATTACCAGTTATATAACAAGAGATATAGTAAATCATGTGCTACTTTAGTTACATGTATTAAAAGCCCCTGTTACATATCAAGTGAGTGTGATTTATCATGCAGACCCTATGTCACATAAACTAGAATTCTATCTTCTCTTTTTGATTTATTTTATAATTTTGTATACGAAAGTGGATAGGTAAATAGCTAATGGTAATCACGCTGCTGATTGGTGATAGACTAAATCTGCCGACCTAGTTGGGCATGGTCAAATACAATAAATCTCATTCATCTCTATATCACCAAATTTAATAATTCAAACATGCTAGTGAATGGTGACAGTCAACTATTAAAAGTGCAAAACCTAGTGATGTTAAATCAGATAACTTACAGTGTCAGGCCCTGTTATATTACTAAACCACGCCCAGTCATTGCCGGCTTAAGATTTGTAGCATGTAGATAGTGATATATATGTTTTAATGAAATAGGAAGGAAGTTGAAAACATAGATTATTATTTATTATACTTACATGGAGGTATGCAACACTGACAATGAAATACCATTTCGTTTTAATTTTTAATTACATTTGTCTGCTCCTGAATAAGTTATACTTTGACCTTGTTTGGAGAATTAACAGTAGAGTTATTCCGTCGTTTTTTATGCGAGCTTGGTCTGAGAGAAACTCCATCTCGTGAAAAAAAACTTTTCCTAAGTTCCAGCAAACATTTAAAATGCAATGAAATTAAATTAATAACGAATTATTTCAGATATTCCTAGCTTCATTAAAATTTATAATTCGTTTAAATTGTTTTGAATGTAGTGATTTTAGAGTTTCAGTAACTTGTACGAAAATATTTTTAAGATTTAAAGCGAAAAACGTTAGGTGAATTCGAAAAATTATTCATTAATTCTAAATGTTTTTCTCAAAAGTAAAACTGAATGACAAGAAAGCCAAAATATAAAACATGATACCACCAACATGATACAACCACATTATTCAGGATAGGGGTTTTTGCTTAAGACAATTTGTGTCTTTATTTGTGGGATGCTTTATAACCGACCCTTATCGTAGTTGTCCTACGCTCAAACCACTTTGGAATAAATCATCATCGACAGATGATAGACTAGATATGAGAATATAAAGCGCAGTTATAATTTCCTAAAGCCAGTTCTCTTTATTTTTTCCCATTTATAAACGTCAAGTAGATCTTAACTTCAGCGAAGCCTATTTGTAAAGCGCATATTGTAAATCTTTTAATAGCATTTTTGTTTTTCCCCATAATTTAACATTTATTTTCATTAAAATATAATAAAAAACTTGAACATATGTATGACATACTATATATTTATAATTAATATCTTTGATCTTCAAACATGCTCAATAGCCAAATTGAAATGTAACAATAATATGGCACTGAATTATGTTTCTTAATAATAATATGTCTGTTATCTTGCTTGCTTGATTATAGATTGATGAGATAATTATTTTAATTATAACAAGTTAAATACAAACAGTGTTAGCAATACAGATTTGGTTTATGGCCCGCTCTTTGAAATAAAATCTAATATAATAGAAATAGTTTAAGCATAAGCACATAACATTAAAGTGATATATTTTTTTACTATATGATGAAGATAAAACGAATAGTCGCATTGTCCTATGTATTTACATGTGATTTAATAATTTTTAGTTTGTTGTTTAATAAAATGGTTATTTGTTAATGTTACTTTAAATTTCGAAATAAATTTACACGTTTAAAGTAATGAAAGCCATTTTTTTTCATAGTAAAGCAGATAAAGATAAGAATATATAAAATTGAAGCTAATGAAAAAGTGTTTGTAAAAGTTAAAACATATTTTCAACATTAACATAAACTGGTGAAATAACAACTAACAAATCACCTCCCTTGTGAAGACGCTCTTTTCACAACTGTTATAAAATAAAAATTTAGAAAGATTTTAGTATACAGGGTACTCCATTTGTCTAAGCACGTGCACAGTACATTTTAGCTCCTATAATCCTAATAAAATATAACTATTAAAGTTAAGCTCTCATTTGTTACTCTATAAAATATTTATAAACATCATACTGGCTATAAAATGTTGGTTAATTTATGTGTAAATAGCATTTTAACACAATAATTATGTAAGTCACCTTTTGGAACTCTTTGCTGCTTAATTAGTAAAAACGTCCAGGGAGGTGCTACATTTTGCTTACTAATGTTATACCAAATTGTTTCATTTACGTAGGTATGTGTATATTACTTATTCATGAATTTACTGTGCGCCTGAAATAACCATAACTGCAATGACTTATGTTATGAGATGTTCACAGTAGCTAGAACTTTATATTGTAAATACCTACACTTTTTTTAACGAGGTTCATGAATAACAGATGTTAAAAACTGCAGTGCAAATATCTATTTTAAATTTGCCTTACTATGTGTATTATATAATATAAAAAAATAAACTATAAAAAGTAAAATATTAAAATAAATAAGTATGTTTAATTTTAAGAAAAGTAAGTGTTTATAATAATGGAACTGAGATGGGAGGACATTGCATGAATGTGTTGAAATGTAATTGATTTTTTTATTTTCTTCTTTTATTTAGTTATTAGTATAATATTTTCTTAAGTTTTCAATTTTTTGATCAATCGTTTGAATATATTTTATGTAATATAATATGTGATACTAATTTGATACCATACAAAATAGTATTTTCAGCAAATGGCAGATAATTTTGAAAATTATAAAATTCATTAGGTTTGATATCGCATAAAAACTCGTTTGTTTTTTTTTAATTGGTATTTAACTTTTTTTTTTGCAATGACCATTATAAGGGATTAAGTTTTATAAAAAAAAATGTGTTTTTTTAATTAATTTATTAATGTTGCCATTTAAGCGTTTTCTAGCTATTGTTATTTTTTCTATTTCATTTTTTGTTTTTTTTAGACGTAATAAAGGAATTTTAAAAACGCATGTATTTTATTTGCTTTCGACTGATAAATCAGCAGAAGGAAAATCTTGAACGCATGTCGCTGGATTAAATGACTGGTAACGAAATAATCTCATTTGACGAATATGATCAATCGGCGTATGCGTGTCTAAACATTGATATTCGCCTTTAGGGGGGGCTGTTCCATGGTTATGCGTAAGATCTGACCGAATTACTCGATTCACCAACCACACAGGTGAAGCCATTGTTAACTGTTGAAAAAAAGAAATATATAAAATCAAATCTTAATGTATTACAATACGTGAAACTAAGTTGGCCTGTCTACAAAAATAACGATAATTGACTAATCTTAGTAGGTTATTGCAACTGCGAAATATATGTACATTACTATTTCTAGCCTAAATTACCGCCATGGCATAGGGTTTGCGGATGACATGAAATCTTTTGCTCCTAAAACTCATTTGCGCAGTTAATCGTGAGTTCTGATTGATTTCTTTTTAAGTTGTAAATAATTGTAGTTGGGCCAACTAGTATTGCACGTATTGTAATATTATATATTCGTCACAATAAAATAGAAGCTATAACCCGATGTCCTAGGTGAGCGACAAACGCGCGCCTTTAGTCCTTTATTATTTTAACCATAACAAGCATAAGCAAATATGCGTTGTTACTTGAAAATTCATACGTCTAATACTTATCTCAATAAAGACTTGGTAATCAAAATATTTGCAGCAAAATAATTTTGGAGTGCGACGCGTTTCGTCGCGTACAAATTACGGCAACAACCGACAATGTAGATTGTAGGACACTAATACCATCAGGCATCACACAAGGACTACTGCATATTTTCGCGTCTCGTTGTATTACCGTTTTTGTCGTTCACCTTGGTCAACAGCTAAGACTAATCAGTAGGTTGGTAGTTGTAGCATAAATTGGTATTATAAATACATATAGGTTATAAATTGAAATCCTTTGCGTACCGATATTAAGAAAATTATAACCAAAATTGGCCTTGGGTATTTCAGGTTTTGTTTTTTGTTTAGTTATAGATTCAGCACATGCCAAGATATACTGAAGATATTTGTTTTTAATTGGGTTTTTCGTCTGTATTTATAACTTTATATGTATAAATCTATATAGGTACATATTCCATCGATAGAAATAAGAAATTTCCACCGATATATTGACTCATCACGATATCTCTGAAACCATAAGGTGTAGAGACTTGAAATTTGGTAGGAATATTCCTTTCGCCGAGTAGAGGTCAGCTAAGAACAAATTTTGTTCAACTCTCATCTAAAACGGAATTATCGCATATTTTATCATTGTCTTTATATGTAGGAGAACCCATACCAAACATCAGTAACAGTTGCCTAAGTAACCGTTGCCGTAGTAACCGATTTCATGATATTTATATTGATAAAATAGCTGTTGCCCGCGTCTTCGCTCGCGCGTAATCTATAACTATACTAATATTCCTAGCTGTTGACCGCGGCTTCGCCCGCGCTTAAATATATGTAAATGATAAATGTTTGTTTGGAAGTCTGTCATTTTAAAGTAAGAGCACGGTCGTATACATAGGTCTTGCAACTTCAATATGGGGTACGTTGACATAATGACGTTGTTAAGTTCAATTTACGGCCGCCAGAGGTATGACAATTCGCGTAATAATTACCCGAACACTTTTTCAAATCCAAACAAAAAAAAAAATCCGCAAAACTCAACAAAACGATATAGCAGTGATTAAATAACACAATACTTGGGAGAGAAAAATATCAGTTTCGATAGTAGCGACGTAGTACCTTAAGCGGATGGTATTGCGAATTAGCAGTTGTAACACATTCGCACCTCATCTCTCACCACTGAAATTTGACTCAGTTGCAAGACCTGTGTATACGACCGTGAGTAAGATGCATGAAATGTTATTCTGGTAAGAAAAAGCTTAGTAAAGGTTTTTTTTAGTTGATGATTATTCTGTGAACATATTATGAATTCCTGTAGTTTGACGTAAAATTGAAGTAAAATTTAATTTATATAAATATTCCGATTTACGATTCTGTTGCTTAAATACCTCGCCATCTATCTACGCGGTTGGGTAGGTATAGTTAAAACTATAAATGAGCAAACGTACCAATATATTCTTTTTATTCTATCAAGCTCAGAGTAAACAAAATTATTCGAGTCACTGAAAATTTTATTTATAATAAATAATCGAAGCACCTCTTTGTAAACGGTGACAGGGCTTTGTGCCAGCCCGTCTGGCAGGTACCGCCCTCTCATCAGATATTCTACCGCTAAACAGCAATACTTAGTATGGTTGCGTTCCGGTTTGAAGGATGAGCGAGGCACATAGGATATACCATCTTCATTCTTACGGTCGGTGGCGCATTAGCGATGTAAGGAATGATTAATATTTCTTATATCGCCATTGTTTATGCGACAGTGGTGATAACTTAAGGTGGCCCATTTGCCCGTCTGTATACTTATATAAAAAATACGTTTGCGGTATTTCCTTTTGGGGGCATAAATTACTCACAGAGCTCACTCTGGAGCATGCAGCATAAAAACTGTCCATGTGATAATAGTTCTCACTATCGCTCGCCATGTTCAACGACAGGCTGTGGGACTTTTGATTGTCATGGGGAAGCAAACTTTTAGAGGGAACTATATATGTACATTGAAATTCGAATGATATATTCTAATGGGTAGTATTCTTGGAATGATATCTACTTCTCTTTGAGCATATCCTAAAATAAATCTGTGGGAACTGAATACACATGATAATAATGGAATATGTTTTTTTTATACAAACTTAACTAACATAGTGATGTCCGTTTAAAAAAAAGTATTACTTGCACCTCCCTAGGACATATTGATATTAAGACATTGTGTGTTTATCATTTTGTTATTTGCACTCAGAAGTATGTGTATGAAGTTTTTTAGCAATATGTACGAACGTTCTAACTCTTCAAAACAAAAATAAACAAATTGCCACCCATTTGGGTGGAATTTCTAAAAACTTTGAAATATATGTATATCAATTCAATCAAGAAACACAAATAGTAAATTTCAAGCGGATCGGACTATTTTTTTATTTCCGCCTCCGGGACTCATATACCGAACGAAACGCGGTAGCGTAGCTACCACTTTACGCCGATTTTAATTGAGAGAGTGGTACTTCCAGCCGGGCATGCCGACTCATTCCACTGCAACCCGAAGGTATGCAGCGTGGCACTATAAAAACCTATCTATTACATTACATACAGGTAAAGTACGTCTTTAACAAATCGCCTTAGGGGTAGGGCCTTGAAAAATCGCAAAACGGACAACCATCAATGACGTCTGCCTGCATACGGGTCGCATACCCGGCGATGAGTCGATGACCGAATTCGTCGCGGTTCTCCCACCACTCCCGCAGTGTACTGAGAACCGCGCACTCACTTTGTCATCGGCGTAACTTTTAAAATATTTGTCCAAATGACATAGTGGAAAAGACAAAGTTTATCTACTTTAAATATCAGAAGTGATATCTTTTTTTGGTTTTTTATTTTATTATTTTATTGTTAAGAATAAATTTGTTAATACAAAATGTACAATTTGGAAATAAATATAAAATTTGATTGTATTTTCGATTCACTATTTTAGCGTTAATGGCTTACATATAAAAGATAGACATATGCTGTCGCGGACTTTTTTGTAGAACTATATAAGAGATATATTTCTACTATACATTATATTCGTGTAACTCTTACGGTTTTTGCAGCGCATGCCAGAATGGCTTGCAAATAGGGGAAATTTTCCGACTTACGTGACACTTATTGTTATATTTTGGGCAATTTACTCAATCACTTTATAAATTATAGCCTATATGTTATTCTGATGTATGAGGTATATTATTGTAGAGTTTCATTAAAATCCATTCTATAGTTTTTGCGTGAAAGAGTAACAAACGTCCATATACAAACTTTCGCGTTTATTATATTAGTAGGAAGTAGGATTATTATATGCCCTGTACTGGACACACACACACTGTACTGTATGGGCGAATAGATCGATTGGTGAATGTTTATATCTCATATCGATTAAAAAATTCACAGGATAAAATCTTTATTTTACCCGTACGAAGTCGGGACGCGCAGCTAGTATATTATATAGTTTTGAATAGGTTCTAAGTACAATTTGAACCGTCAGCAATTTCATATAGGTAGGTAAGGTACTTGCTAAAGTAGTGGATTAAACGTACCGGTGGAGCAACTGTCGCATAAGGATTTCTATATTCATCTTGTTGAGTTGTAAGATAGTCCATAACACCAAAATCTAAGGGAAGTTGTGCTAAGTTTGCTTTTTTCATCAGTTTATTTCGACCAGGGGTACTGTAGATTTAATAATATGGATTATTCATTATTTGAATATATACCTATACCTACGTAGGTATTAGCAATGTAATAATTGAAAGTTATTGAAATAATCGCTTTACAGCAAAATGTAAATATTTCTGTGCTGGGCTCTTCTCCTTTAGGGAACTTTTTTGTTATTTTTTTTTTTATAGTTTCCGGGATAGCAAATGGCTCTACTCCACCTGATGGTAAATGGTAGTAGAGTCCAAACGCAACGACGGCTAGTGCAGTCAGGAAGAATTGCACTAGCCTTGCCGGCCCGCAAGATGCCTCTTCACGCCTCGTTTGAAGGAACCCAGGTCATAAGAGGAGGGGAACACGTGTGGTGGTAACAAATTCCATGTTTTAGAGGTGCGACAAAGAAAAGAGTTACCAAATTTCTTCGTGCGCGATGGAATTGATGTCACAGTTAGGCGGTGACATCGAGAGCCAGCACGCGTAGATTTGTGAAGGAAAGGGGAAGCAGGAATGAGGGAGAATAACGCCTCTGAGCATTCGCCGTGATACAGTCGATAGAAAGCGCTCAGTGTCGCTATCTCTCGACGCAATTGTAAAGGCTCGAGGGTGTTGGTGACCTTTACGTCGCCAATTATGCGAACCACACGTCGCTGCAATCGATCCAAGGCCTCCAGTAAGTACTTGGCGGAGCCATCGCAAAGGTGCGAGCAATATTCGACGCAAGACCGCACCTGTGTTTTATATAACAGGAGCAGTTGTTGTGGCGTGAAAAAACGCCGCACCTTGTTCAGAACTCCGAGTTTTCGTAAGGCTGTTTTTATAACAGCCTCGATGTGATCCTTTGGATTGAGGTCGCACCGAACCTCAATTCCCAGTATGGCGACTTTGCCTTGTATCTCCAGCGTAGTGCCACAGAGGGAAGAAGGAGGGGAAAATTGTGACTTTTTCTGAATCTGAACTTCCACCACATACATCTGATACACATGTATCAGAATTTCATCTGCCACATGCAGGTTTCCTCACGACGTTTTCCTTCACCACCAAGCACAGTCACAAATTATAAGCATTTGAAAATTCTGTGATAATTCCCCGGGTTTAAACGTGCAATCTTCGGTTAAGATTCACGTGTTCTAACTAATGGGCCATGTCGGCTCATATATAACCAGTTACATTTGTTATAAAATGTCCAATCAACATGCAACAATGTTTTAGCCTTAATTGTATTTAATTTTTAAGATCGACGCTGATATTTATATTATGTTGTTATTCTATCTAAACGATGAGCAACTTTCTTAAACACGACATTTGATGTTTTAAAATAATTATCTAACAGAAATAACTTCAGTACCTACCAATATTATGAGAACACATCAACTTTATATAAAACTGAATAAGTAAGATTAATGATTACTTACTCAGTGCATGGATATGAAGTAAAATTAACAAGAGGCTTAAAAGCATAAATTGGATCTGTTTTGCTATAAACTTCTTCAAGCATAGCTCGTGTTTCACTTTTTCCAATGTTTTGATCTTGATCGCCCCAACGAAGATAGGTACTGAGATGATTACTCAGATTATCCCGATATATATAATTATCCTTCTTTTCCACGTGCATTTGATAATCCCAATTCTGTACCTTAACTTTTGGTCCATATGTATTTTTGCAGAAAAGAATTTGCTGCGGCTTTTTAGCAGTTGCATGTTTAGACCTCATTGTAAAAAAATATCTGTAATATTAATTAAAAAGGTATCTTTGATATGAGTTTATTAAAAACAATATTTAACAACTAAAATGTCATTCACTTCAAATATGTATGTGCATTGTGCAAACGAGTGTTTATATGTGGCCATTATATATTTAGCTTTCTCGAAAAAAGTTCATACTGCAGTTCTCTTTTAAAAAAAATATACTAAGCTGTTACGTATTGCTAAAAGGGCCTGCGACCTGCGTCTAGGTAATAAGTGATAATGCAGATTACTATAAGAGAAAGCCACATTTATAAGTCAAATCAGTATTTTTATTGAATTGCTTATGGTCTAGTAGGGCCTAGCTAGGTGATTATTTCAATTTTAAGTTTTAATCCATTTTTAGTATCCTACTGTGAGTATCAATCATAATTATTTAAGTTTATAAAAATGATTGACACAGGTACATACCATTTTTGAAAATTAAAAATATTTTTCGTTTTTATTGAGTTTTTCGCTATTATAGACCTTGATTATTGTATATAATTAACTTTCGAAAGTTTGGCTTCGTAAGAATTGGATCAAATAATTAATTAACATAATAATTGTATATGGGATGTTCTCAGTATAGTATAGTTATCGTCCGTGGCTTGAAAGAGAGACCCTATATCCTTTTTATTTAGGTACCCTATATCCTTTTCTGTTCTGTACCTGACGTGTATGCAAAATTTCATAACGAACCGATAATTAGTGATGCGTAGTTAAGATTAGTATAAGCGTAACAAGCAAACAAAGTCACATTCTAATTTATAATATTCATAATGATTACGCCGGAGGGTTATATGTGAATATAGAACCTACACTTATATAGAGTATACGTATAAATACGTCATCGAAATCTTTGTCTCGATTAGATAATTAAAGTTATAAGCAGGAGGTATTTTAGGAAATATCTACCAATCTACTAATTGGCCTGTTATTTTGAATTTTATAGTGTTTTATTTAAAGTACTATGAAAAAAAAAAGATATTCAAAAGTACTTAACTAATACTTTAATGATATTTTTTTAATTTAAAATTCATTTTATACTTTATTTTTGGGGCAAGGCCTCAGGATTAGTGCTCATTGACATTGTGTCTTGGTTTTCGTTCGTAAGACGTATACTTTCCTCAACACAAATAATAAAAGCTTCAAAAAATTCGAAAAAAGATATTTCTACATCCAGGTCCATTATTTTGTTCCTTACACAAATTTGGGGAAATATGAATGAAAATATTTTTATAACTGATTTACTAGACAAATTGCTTATATTAAATAGCCTAAAGCAAGTATTTAATTTCTGCGAATTATTCTCAATAGGATCGTCTGAAACAAAATTTGTTTGATATAATATAACAATATTGATCGATAAAAGAAAAAAACAATTGTAAAGAGAGTAGTACCAGTAATAAACGCCATTTCATTACCAAAGATATATGCATTCGATCCCATTATAGGACATGAGTCTTCAACAATCAATGGTTGTGAAGAGCAATGAGCGGATTGTCTAATAGCACATAAGAACATGCGTATTGTACATGGCTCTCCCAAACTACAGTATAGTTTATACAGACCATTTAATGGGACAAATAATCCATATCCTTCTACGAGTTTCCCTAAAAATTTATGTATTTTTTAAATAATGGAATAATAATATATATATACCTTTCATAAAACGTAACAATATTAACGAGAGCAAAACAATGTCTTTTATCGCCAGATTTCAATAAAACTCTGAAAAAAGTTTTTATCTCAACCTATATACCTATATATTGACGTCTAGAGGATAGCTGTAGTCGCATGCTACCTTGCCCTAAATAAAATGAAAATGTACAATTTCATGTATTTATATAAGTTAAACGAAATACCTCTCCTACGACCAACTCCAGGTAAAACATCTTTTTCCATAAACATTCTGAACGCATTACCGATCATACTGTCTGGCTTTTTATTAGGCAGATATTTTTTCGCGTACAGTTTTCTAGCAACTGTTATTAAATAGTGTTGAAATTGCCAAAAATAAATTGTCTCGAAAGGATCTTGAGGTCTTTTCGAAATCCAGTCCGGATTTTCGTGGAATGTTTTATCAATCTCAACTAACGTTAATCCTTTGGTATGTATATAACAGTCATAAAAAAATTGCCACAAATATAATCTGATAAGAACGGGAGTAAAGTGTATTTCCTCTCTGTTACATATTGTTGCATATCGATAGTATATCTTTTTTAAATCACTTTCGTAACACCTAAGAGCCTTACGCAATGACTCCACTTCGAATTCAATCAAATCATCAAAATCAAACTTACTAATTTCAGCTCGTAATTCTTCTTTATGAGCAATAGATATAGAATGAGTTGTTTTATTAGCCTCAATAAAGTCGTTAATGATAGCGGCTCTTACTTCATGTTGCTTATCAATATTTTTAATTCCTTGCTCAATATGGTAAATAAGGCCAACAGCATTATCACATATATCAAAAGTATAAGGTTCTTCTAATTGTGTGTACATAATACCTGAAAAATCATTTTCCTGCACCTTCGGAGTCAGGTGACCAATATTGTCATCAAAAAATAAGTGCTTATGTTGCAGGATAAGTCCATTGTTAGTAACAAAAGTTCCAATACCATGTTTCTTATTATTCTTGAATTCACCTTTGTAAAAAGAACCTAGGCCCAATCCAATATTCAATACACCATATCCATTTCGTTTACCTTTTTCCCATGAACCCCGATATGCACAAAGAGATGGAGAAGACATCGAATTGTTGTAATATGCATCCCATATATACACACCATATCCAGACATAATTCCATTCTTCCATTCACCTCTGTAAAACTATATGATCTTGTTTGATAAAAATGTTTATCGATTCTAAAAGTGTTTTTGTAATAATTTTACTCACATCATGGTTTGGCCATATCATTAAGCCCTTGCCTTCTCTTATAGACGTATCCCACTCACCTTTATAACCACTCATTTCACAATATTCTCGGGATCCAAATCCATGGCGTACATTCTTTTGAATATTAAGGTATAATTAAAAATATTATTATAATTAAAAGACATGAATTGAAGTTACATTCCTACTTATATACTCATAAAGTCTATACAGAATGTAACAAAAACCCTGTCCGACCCGTGAACTGGTTATCAGGTATCGTTAGTCGGTTCTATTTATGTAACATTTTTAAAATTCTAAGAAAAAATTACCCATAAAAACATTCCTTGTCATTTTCAATTGTAAATGACGAAAATTTCATGGACAACTGTGGTCATGACCTCATGTCCTAACTACCCGAAAGGTAAGAACTATTGAGCGCTGTCGCCCGCGCCTGGGTTGCCATGTAATTTTCGTTATTTAAGTAAATATGTATTTTTGTATAATATTTAATATTTGAATAGAACCAACTAACGATACCTAATAACCAGTTCACGGGTCGGACAGGGTTTTTGTTACATTCTGTATGTATATAAAAATGCAAAGATAAAATAGTTCAATACTTTTTTCTTCTCTGTCAAACGATTTCATTTATTACTTTATTTGGTAGCTATTAACGAGTTTTAGTGTTATTAAAAATTAGAACGTGTAAAGTCATATGATGTTTTCGAATTTTCTATTTTTAAATGATGAATTTTGATCACTGAGCGAATACTAATAAGAATATATGTGCTTACATGAACCCACTGTCCATCGTATGAATTCTTAAGAAACCCTGAGTAGTGAATAACACCCTCGCCGTGTTTTGTTCCGTAATGCCAACCTCCTGAATATGAGCATTGGTTTCGCGAGTCCACGTATAACCCTTTGCCATGTCGAAGGTTTCCAGCAAAATCACCTTCGTACCATGTGTCATCCTTCCACTGAATAATACCTTTTCCAACGATTTTATTATCCTTAAATTGACCCTGTAATATACAAAATTTTTAAGTTATTCAGTTAAATTCGGTTTATTAGGCACTTTTTTCCCCTTTTGCAGTTTTTAATGACTCAGTTTTTTGCATTAATTTAAGAATATACTATGTGAGACTAATACTATATAATTAAAATAAATTTGTATTTATTAAATAAGTAGTTGTTTGCTTACTAAGAATATTGTTCCATCAGACCACTGATAACGACCGTCACCATGCATACATTTCATTGAAATGTTTCCTTCGAAAACATTTCCATTGCGAAAACGGATATGCGCTCTCTCATCAGGTGCTGACCACCAACACAGTTGCAGTAAGTCGCTCTTGAATATTAAAGGTTTAAAACTTGAGTGTTTTAAAATTACTACCTATAAATAATGTGATTACCGTACCTGTGTGCTCTCGTCTAATTCAATTTTTGATCGACTCTTCTTTGTTTTTGATCTTTTTACTGAAAATTATACTGAAGTTTAATTAATCTATTTAATATATAAAATTTAATTTAATTTAAGTAGATTTTATAATTTTAACAAACCTACGACAGCTTTCTTTTTCTTGCCTACACATATAATTTCACTTGGAGTTTTGGGTAGCTCAGAAATAAATTCCTCATTTTTACGTGGTCCAATAACTTCCCAAGACTCTACAATATTATCAAGCATAGATTCAAAGAGCGAAGTAATGATTTCTTTCCGTACAGCACCTTTTGGACGTTGCGCAAGAGACATGCCAGATTCGCTAGTAAGACGTGCTGTTGATTGTACATGAGGATTCAGAAAATCAAATTCAGTATTGTCACATTTTGTATAATGTCCCGACAAAATTAAAGAACTATCGCGACGTGTCAACGTTCTTTGTGAGTCGATGTAATACATTTTTAAAATTCCTATGCATATCATACGATTGTATTTTTTGAGATTATAGGCGTTAATTAAATAAATTAATAGCAAATTACAAAGAAAACTCAAACAATGGTATCCACCGATTTTTGACTTATGAAATGACAGTAACTGCAAATTTTTAACAGGGTTAGATTTAAGAAAAACGTTATTATAGCTTAAATATTGTCACATAAAGGTTATATCTTGAAATAGAGGTAGACGTTGTCTTTAATCGATAGTAGTGTAGGGTTTGTAAAATAATTTTTCACTAAACTCTTTATTATTTTAATTTTCAATAAAGCAACTGTAACTGTAAAGTACAAATCGTTTTATGAAAAAAAATATTAAGGTACTCGTTTGCATAGGTACGGCGGCCATTTGGAACCGTCATGTCGGAAAAGTATGGCATGATGATTTTCGGGAATGACTACACGACGATGATGACGATGGTACAAATGGTTGAATTGTTTTTTTAAATTAACATATTCTCGTTGGTATGGCGGGCTGTAAGTCACATTGAAGAAGTGTGGCATTACGCTACCGCTTACTTTTTTTTCAGCGACTATCGGAAAATACAAGAATGTTTGTGTAACAAATCGTTTGACTCTCGTAATTTATCCGACACGTTCGATTAACGCCGGTACCAGCGCTATGTCCATCATTTTTCTTTTCGTCATAACGTAATTAGACCCCTGAAGAGTCACCATACTGGTACAAATGGCCTGAAATTTTGTGTCAGTATCCCCCGGTCCATCTTATTTATTTAACTATTCACTATTTACCTGTTCGTTACACGTAGCCTTATGGCGTTTTGATATCATTATAAATAAATCTACTTAGTTTCAATGTTCAAATTATCCAACGATGTCAAACTCTGATATCGACAGGAGAATCGAACATTGAAGTGGAGTTGAGTTTGGAGTGTGGCGGTCTGTTGTATGAGATTGTACAAAATGGCTGCAAGCCAGACGAGAACACATAAAACATAATAATATAGTTGAATAATACTATTCGTACAGCGCCAAAGGTGATCAAAAAAAAATCGTAAATTCTTGGCCAGCAATGAGAATATATAAGCCACGAAAAGTGATGATTTTTATAAAGCAAACATAGATTTATTTACAAAGTTTTTTCCTCAAAGATCAGCAGGAAAGAACCAACCCACACCCCCAAGTTACAGCCTTTTATTGTCGTACGCAACAAAAGTAGTAAAAAGTCGATAAATAAAACTAAATATTTAACAGAATAATATATATTTGAACATTTTTATCTTAGCAACCTTTAACATTATACATATTAAAACTATTACATTACTATATTCATATCTATTTCACTTAGAATCAGTCAAACTCATTCGTACATTACGATCTACAACTACGTGCTTTATTTATAACATCTGTAAGCGTTTTGGCTTGTTTTCAATACAATATAATCATTGTAATGCAAACTAAAACTACCGCTCGGAAGTATCTTTCTTATACACGTCTAAATATGTGCAAAATTATACTACATAGTTTAAAAAAGAAAAATTCTTTAGGCTTTTCTATTTATGAGAAAGTTGAAGATCATTGAAATCGCAGCTCTACCAATATCACTTATAGCCAAACTATTTTAATGGAAGTTTTAAATGACAATAAAATAATACAATATTAACGTTAGCGCAAATCGGTACAAAAACCGGTAGTGAAACTCATTATTGCATCAGAAACATATCACGAAACGTTGCAATAATATTCGAAATTTAAATTATAGCCTCATGGCGTTCATAGAAATTTCACTTCAAGTAATCTGAAACATATTACTATATATATCTTATAGATAAGACAATTACAATCCGTCAGTCAAAAAATAACTGGTTATTGACAAAAATAAATTATTTAAATACAATATAACAAATTTAAATTAGTATTAAGACAAATATAATTCAGACTTAAAATTATATATTAATATGCAAACTATACCCAGGGCACTTATTTGTTCTAGACGAGATAAATATTACAATATGTAATGTGACGATATAAAGTTAATGTAATTAGGTATATTATTTATAACTTTGAAGTAAAATTGAAGTAATCTAATGGCAGGTGGAGTAAAGATGAAAACTTAGATTTACATATTTCGTGTAATTTACTAAGCTTTCTACATTATGCGCGACAAACAATTCTCGATTAATATACCTTTATTCCCACAAACTCCACGTCTGCAACAAAACTGAAGTTTCGGTAACAAATGAGCCCGACATTCAAGCAATACGCAATTTTTCACGAATTCATAATAAATGCCACAGGCTTTATTAAAGAATAATGTATTTTACTCCGCCGCCCATACACCTACGGACGTATTGAAGTTATGTATCGATTGTTTGTTTGTTTAAATTAAATATCTTACTAGCTGTGCCCGCGGTTTCACCCACGTATAATTAATAGAAATATTATGAATAAAAAACAGCCTAGAACCTTCCTCGATAAAAGGACTATACAACACAAAAATATTTTTTAAATTCGAACCAGTAGTTCCTGAGATTAGCCGGATCAAACACACTCAGCTTTATATATTAGTATAGATTTATACAAAAATAAAATCTCAAGAATATGACTAGACAAATAACACAAATCAACTCAAATCAATTGTTAAAAAATTTATTTTTATTCAGAGCAAGAAAGCAAGTAAAAAGATAGACTAAATGAAACATTGGCAATATAAGATATCAAAATATAAACCTCGTCTCGTATAAAAATATCATCCTTACACTATATAGAATTTGGCGGTCTCACTTGTAAACGTTGTTAGCGGTTGATTAAATAAACGATGCTGTATCTCTTTCTTTCAAATTTCTAATCAATAATGACAGAAAGAGATAAATCACAGTTTAACAGGACAGTCGCTCAGCAATATTTAAGTGAGGTCGTACGATTCTATTTTCCATGTCACATGGACCATGTGCCTGTAATTACACTGGGTCGGTCACACAAATTACCAAACAGTAGTACATAATACTGAGTGTTGCTGTTTGGTAATAGAATAATTGACACGAATGTAGTACCAACGCAGACGGCCTGCATACATCCCTATAACAAAATATGTAATACTAATCCGGATAATTACACCTTAACAATAAAATATCACCATTTTATACCTCCTATAAACAAGCCGGTTATAGTACCCGTCAATATATAATGCACATCGACCTTTGAAAAGAGACTATCGACTAATTTCGGCGTGGTAGAGCGATTTTTTTTCATTGTTTATATAAATGCTGTCTTTAGGTCGTAGAAAAATAAAACAAAAATATCATGTTTGTATCACCGATTTAGATCACGGATAGTGAAACGGAAGGAATTGGGAATTTAGGTGATTAAAAGTTTTTATTAGAAGGTGTTTGTTATGTATGAAAAATTAAAAGAAAACAAGTACAGTATGCCGATGGAATTTGTAAACGATGATATATCTCTGATCATATTTAGCATGGTATACATATTGTATAAATTTTTTAATAATTATTTTGACAACTCCTAATATATAGATAGTGTTTTGTGCGACAGAGATAACGCTCCACCATGCCGAAATTAGTCGATTGTCTCTTTTCAAAGGTCGATGTGCAATATTTATTGACGGTCACTATACTATACATTAAGACTGAATAATTTATTTATAATTTAAAACGAAAAGGCACGCAATGGAACTTTAACTTGTATATTTAAAATGAAATACTTTTAAAACATTTGTGTTATTTTACAATTATTATTTACACTTGTGTTTGTGCAAATTAATTAATTAGTTACCTATATACAATCATCTCACAATACATAGGCGTTTAGGTTATAATTAAATAAATTAAATAACGTAATATCTTTGGCATTGTTGATGAGCAATAAGTTTTCTTTGCTTAAAAAATATACACGAAATAGTTATTTATAACAGTGTTAACGTACTTAGAAAACAAGATTGCGTACATTTTATAAAATAATTAATTAAATTTACTGAAAAACAAATCAAAACGAGAAAAATATAACAATTTTAATAACTTAAATACTTCAAATTCAAAAAATATAGGCTTATATATTTTTGAATTAATATTTACATTCGATACACAAAATATTATAAATTTATCTGTCAACCAATTCTACATGTGAAAATCATTCACTGAAGTTAATAATTGGTTATTCACAATTATTATTGTGATTTTATTGCCATATAAATATAGTTGAATTAAAATACCTACCGTGGTTACAATTGTAACCTTAATTATGACTATTAACGTTAAACTATTGATTACTGTTTGTTAATCGCTACAGAAAAACATTTAAAGATGTTTCTTAGAAATTACCACAACAATATGTTGTATATTGTTGTAGTAAATAAATGAGTAGAAGCAATATTATTACGAGAAATTGGAATCGTCAGTCACAATTTTTTTTTATCTACAATGCTTTTTACAAAACAAGTCCCATTAGTGGCATTAAATTTAACATATCGACCACATTGCTGATGTCCGAGGTTATTCTTGGAGTATAAGGCCAACTGGAGGCGACATTACTGGGTTTACTGTCAAACTGTTTTGTTATTGGTATATACTTGTACCATATTTCCTGAGCTTTTTTGTTTACTTCAGTGTCGAAATCGCATTTTATTTTAAATTATTTTATAAGTATGATTTTTATCAAGCTATATGTTTTTTTTTGAAGATACAATACTGGCAACATTCTATCGAACTACTACATGATGTTTAGAGAAATTCGTTGTTAAAAAGCTTTTAAAATGAAATTCTTTTCTAAATTGAAGCCGTATGATAATGCACTAGAATACTATAACGGCATACACAAACCTCCTGTTCTAGATTTTCTAGCAGAATATTAATTATAATATATCGAGACAATCAATTTATTATACGCCCTCATAAGTATTTCAACATAAAATCTCAACACATTCATTCGCCTCTCACATCTATATTAATAATGGAGATAATTTCATCTGCGCTGTGGGGTCTCAAACTCAAGAATATGACAGGAACGAAAAATAATTATATGTGCACTCGCCTTCTATGGAGGGTATGTATGATTTTTTTTTACTCATACAAGTGTTTTTGTTTATTTTTTCTACAAAAAAATTAAATAAATTTAAACAAAAAATCTATCTGAAGTTGCAAAATGTAACGCAGACCGTTGATCGAAATGAGAGTGTGGGAACTGTACCCCCCGTGTGGCGCAGGCGGTGTCGCTACATCCAGGCGCCGGCGCGCAGGTTGTCGACGATGCTGGCGCGGCGGCGGGCGGCGCGCGCGCAGTCGGGCGGCACGCGGCGCCAGGGTCAGGACTCGTGCAGCAGGCGCTGGTAGTGCGGGAACACGTCGTACGGCGGCACGTGCAGCCCGAACTCCAGCGCCACCAGCACGGCGAACTCGAACTTTATGAGATCCTTCTTGTTCACTCGGAACGTTGTTTCGATGCGCTGGAAAAATATTATGGAGATAAAGTCTACTGGCTCCAATGGGACGGCGAGTACTTGTTGGAATCAAGTTCTATTACAGTGAAATGGCAGTGGCCCAAGGTCACGTGAGTAACGAAATAGCGTTCCTACTGTACCTACCAAATGCTACAGAATGCGATGCGTTCGAATTTAAGAAGTCGATATAAAGGAGCTTGTGGTGCTTTTTGGTGTGACAAAAATACACTAATATAATCAAGTAAAAACACGATTTGAGTCGAAAAAATATCGCACAGAACCTCGGTCCTGACTGGGGTCCCCCGACCGCACAATCTTTTTTTATTTACTTATTGACTTTTTTCATAAAATGTAACCGAACTTAAAATTAAACAAAAGTCAAGTTTCAGTGGTTTTGTGACTACCTCACAAAGCAGCAGACGCCGGGGGCCACCTGATGGTATGTGGCCACCGCCGTCCATTGAGCTATATATATATTTATAATAATAAAAACCAGCCAAGTGCGAGTCGGACTCGCGCACAAAGGGTTCCGTACCATTATCTATAAAAACGGCAAAAAGTCATGTCTATTGTATGAGAACCCCCCTTAAATATTTATTTTATTCTGATTTTAGTATTTGTTGTTATAGCGGCAACAGAAATACATCATCTGTTAAAATTTCAACTGTCTAACTATCACGATTCATGAGATACAGCCTGGTGACAGATCCGTCCGACAGACAGACAGACGGACAGAAGAGTTTTAGTAATAGGGTTCTTGTTTTAATCTTTGGGTACGGAACCATAAAAAAACGAAACAATTTATTCATACCTCAATAAGTGATTTTAACATTTCACCCTTTACATCGTTGAGTTTAGCGGACAGCAGCAAGCAGGCCCCAGCGCATAGTTTCCTGTTATCTTTGTTAATGAGATTTGCAAGTATCAGTTTTTCAAAGTAAACATATGCTTGAGCCACAGACAACAAATCTATACCGCCGCTGTCGTGTTTTGCTATTTTTCGCATTTCTTTTTTTATACTGAAAAGAATAAAGATATAATTTAAATTATTGTATATATTTTTCCATTCTATTTTAAAAAAAAAAAAAAAAAGTAAATGTAGATATTGTAGTTTAATTTTTTAAACTTCTTGAATGAAACCACTTGGAGCTCACTCAACGCGGTAAATGACGCATAAATAACGCCTTGACTGAGCTCCAAGTACAAAACATTGTTTCAGTGGGACAGCTTAACAAATCTACTAAATATTTTTATTAAGAAGCAGTATTCAAAATAATTGGATTCATTCATGAAGTTTAAAAAATTAAACTAAAATATCTAAATTTACAAAATATTTATTTGTTTACTTTTATGATAATAATATTATAAATGCGAAAGTCTTTGTTACCCTTTCATGCCTTAACTACACAACAAATCATCATGAATTTTTTATACACTTGTAATTAATGTAATTAAATACAACAGAATATTTACCTTCTCAATTTACTTAGAGTGAGCTTGATATGAGGAAACTTTTCTCTGAACTTGTCATTCAACTCTTTTTTCAAATCTTGAGGTCGGACATAATCAATAATAGATGTCATGTAAGAAGTAAAAGTAAGTAGAGTTCTATGTTTTCCGGCAATCAATTCAGGATCATCAAGAACATTAGGACAATATTGTACCTGGAAGATGCACATTAGTTCCTTTACTATTACATAGCAAGATTTTATTTTTACTGTCACTTCTCTGTCACATATCTGTTTTGCTGTTTTTGTACAAAATTTGTAAATACACACATTTTTAACAGTCTAAATAAATTTACTAAATATAGATTATTCAGGAATTTCAACTTACATATTTTTGAGAAATAATTGCAGTCTCATCCCAATCGAAGGTTTTATTTTCAATTGACGAATGAGGTGGAGATGAGGCCACAGTAGATCGCTGGGAAGATTCATATGAAAAACACCTAAAATTTCAATAAGTTATTTTCTTATATGGCCTTGAATTATCATTAACCATGCATTAAGGCATACTAAAGCCGTATATGGGCCATGAAATTGACATGCATTAAATTTTTTTTTGGAAAATAATATAATAATTGCTAACATGCTTTTAAACTGTGTCCGTGTCCTATAACTCTGAATCTTTGGAATGAATAGTACACACTATATTAGTTTATTAATATTGTATGTTAGAATTACTACTTACTAAAGCTTTCTATATTAAATATAACATTTTATCCCCAAATCCACTTAGTACTAACTTAATAATAACTTAAATATAATTATGAAAATCCTTTTGGAATCACTTGTCCAAAAATATTAGTAGTATGATGAGAGTATATGTGTTATTGTATCAGTAATGATATATTTACAACAATGTATAGCTCAATTAAAGAAAGTGCAATAATAACTTATATCTTATTAGATATTCATTAAAATAGTGTTAACTTTTATTGAAACTAATTCTGATAAAAAAATGACGCTACTTGTTCATGAATCATTTAATATGTATCAAGATTTAACTGATATTCTTATGAAACTTGCATTATAAAAAACCTCCTGAAGTCAAAAGTAAAGCTATACTCTATTTGATTGTGCTATCTGAAATAAGCTATTGCAAAGGTTGTGTCGGTGAATCTGTTTAGCGTTAATATGAACTATGTTTAGCTTAGCATTACAAAATATTATTCTTTTTCTTGTTTACCATTTTTTATCCTTGTGTCTCGTCAATAACTTAGTCCTGAAATTCAAATGTTAGTGATGATATGAGAGATGGTATGTAGTACTCCATAATGGCAAAGCAACATGGAATCCTTAAAATTACCATATAATATACAACATAAGTATTTTATTAATTTATCATTGTCATTAATATGATGGTACGATTTGTGACTGTCTTGCTTATATATCTCTCAATTTTAAAAATAAAACACTAAAAAAATGGCAATGAAAACAGTAAAACATGCATAAGTTTTATGAAATTTAGTGAAAGAAAAATAAAAACATTTATATATAGGCAGATATGTTTCAACAGTTCACCTTGCAATGACGTGGGGATGACGAGTCATTATTTTCCATGTAGTTTTGTCACTGAAATCTCCTTCATACATCTTCTTGTATTGTTCTCTTGTACAGATTCTTGATGGTATCAGTAGCTTTGAATATGAAATTTCTTGTCCGTTCTCCTCTCTTTCCAAACCCAATAGATCAAATGGATCTATTCCGTTATCGGTGATAGCAGATAGTGGCCTTGGACCAGATGTATTACGCCTTCTGACACCTTCCTTTCTTAGATCGGAGCTATAAAATATGGGCAGGTATATTTTTATGCAGTACTGAATTAAAGTTACAAAAGTTTGCTATAATCAATAGCTTACCGTGCACTTTTGATTGTTTTTGAGTAAGGTATTGTACTAAACAAAGCACAAGGAGCACCTTGACCAGGAACAAATGCAAGTCTCTCATCCTTAAAAGAAACACCTTTGATAGGTTTCACAAATCTTAATTCTTTGTTGTAAGCAGATCTCTCTGAAACGCAAGTACTGTTTGTACGAAAACGACCTGTAAATATATAATTTCAATTTATAAATAGCAAATTACAATTTTTTTAATGATGCATATAGTGATGATGATGGATATAATTTATTTATTTACCAAAAGTCAAGCTTTCAGAGCTGCTTTTGTCATCTTGAGTAACAACTTTTCTGGCCCTTACCGAAGAATGTCTATCTTTGAATAGTTCAGCAGTACCAGATGAGCACCTTTAATATGAAAGTTATGAATTATTTTTTATTTTGCATAAAACCAAGATTTTTTAAGGTATTAAATAAATTCATTAATTATTACCTTTCTCGATACGAATTAAAACCAAGTCCCTTAACTGGGGTTACAGTGGCTTGCTCAGAATCTGAACTTAAGGATTGGTTGTCACCACTAGCTTTTTGAATGGGACTTGTTTGTATTTTAGTACGATTGCGGACACTGTTACGCAAACCATCTTTGTGATTGTAGCCCTGATTTTCCTTGATTTCACAGTCACAATTGTCTAAATTTGATGCCTTTTTGTCAACAATTTGGTATAATTCTATATCCTTGAAGGACCCATCTAAGGAAATGTTGGATAAAAAAGTCACAGCAGCAAGTCGCCTTCGAGCTTTCTCATATTTATTACGATTATACGACATGATGTTAATAGAAGAAGTATTTCTTTATTCAATAAAAATTAAAATAGTAAATATTTAAACAATAATAATGACAGCTGTTAGTGACAATTAATTTGACCATAGAATAGGTTAACCGTTAAATATTATTAGATTTTGTATTGGAATTTATCGTACATAAATATTTATAATTATCGTACATTCATAATATTGTTATTGTATTATTAATGAAATTGTAAATTATCCAGTCAAGTACAAGATAATCATCAAAATATTAAATAACGTTACACAAAGTTTATGTAATAATATATTCAAAATCCGTTTTATATTTTTGTCTGTGGTAATAGAATTACGTAAATTTTTAAAAAGCAACTTTTAAGCACGAATAAATGTTTTCCTTTGAGTATTATTTATAAGGATGACTTTATGCTCCATAACTTTACGCTTTTGCTAATAAAAGGTGTTTGATTAAAAAAAAGAAGATGTCATTAACGCTTGTCAAATTTATGTTGTCATCTGTCAATGTCATAACTATTTGGCCTTACTGTGTTGTCTGTTACTGTTATTAAAATCTAAATATCGTTGGAGAACTGACATAGGAAGCCGCTATTTTATTTGGATCATAATTACTGTGGTATGGATGGAGCCTAATACTCCCAGCTCATCGTCTGCCACCAGAGCCACAAGATTTATGATGGAAGGTGTTGGAGCAAGAGTTATAAGAGGACCTGATTGGAAATGGGGCAAACAGGTAGATTGAATTACTCCTGTAACCTGGACCTACATATTTTTCTTACTATAACATTTTGCTTTATGTACGGTAATTACTAATCTACATGCATTTATAGGATGGTGGAGAAGGCCATGTTGGCACTGTCAGAAACTTTGAATCTCCAGAAGAAGTAGTAGTTGTTTGGGATAATGGAACTGCAGCGAATTACAGATGTTCAGGAGCTTATGACTTACGTATCTTTGATAGTGCTCCAACAGGTGTTAAGCATGAGAGTACAATGTGTGATACTTGCCGACAAAAGCCAATTTTTGGTAAGAATCTTTAAAGTCATCTAATTCACTTATAGAAAGTAGATATAAAATATTGTGCCATATTTGTCTTGGTATTTTCATTAATCACTCTTAATGAAGGTCAGTAATAAGATCTTTAATAGTTCAGTACTAGATTTAAACTGAAGAATCCACTTATTAAGTAAATCTAGTAAGATTGGCTTTGTTAAAATAATATAGTGTTAATGTAACTTAGCAAGGCTGTCTACATTTTAAAATATACTAATTACTTAACAATATTACTTAAGGAATTCGGTGGAAATGTGCTGAATGCAGTAACTACGACTTATGCTCAGTTTGCTATCATGGAGATAAGCATCACTTACGGCATAGATTTTACCGCATCAGTGCTCCAGGGGCACAGCGCTGTCTTGTTGAGCCTCGGAGAAAGAGCAAAAAACAAGCCGTTAAAGGGATATTTCCAGGAGCCAGAGTTGTGAGGGGGGTAAGAAAAATAAGTACTAACTTAGTTATTACAAATAATATACAGATTTATAATTAAGTTAAGAAAAACTAATGCAGTGAAAAGATATAGACAAACTTAGTCCTTAATACAATTTTATATTTCTAATCAATTTGTAAATAAAAAAGTAGTTGAAATTATTGGCTTTCTTGATAAAAAATATAATTAATGAAGATTTGTTACTATGTTTCAATTGTTATTTATCTAAAACATACTCACACTTAATTTAAAAAGAAAAGGAATTATTACTAAGCCTTTACTTAAGTTGCTATTAGGATAAATGATATGTGTATAAATTTAAGTTTTTTTTTTAATAAAACTAATATGCCTATCTTCTAACTCAGTATGCAAAAGGCAGACACCTTAAACATAATAAACAGAAATGTCTCAAAATGAAAGCTTGTGATTTTATCCATCATAAACTTATTTTTCTCTTGATGTTAAATTTTTATTATATTATCATAGGTGGATTGGCAGTGGGAAGATCAAGATGGTGGAAACGGCAGACGTGGTAAAGTAAATGAGGTTCAAGACTGGTCAGCAGCAAGCCCTCGTTCAGCAGCGTATGTTGTTTGGGACAATGGAAGCAAAAATCTCTACAGAGTTGGCTTTGAGGGCATGGCTGATTTAAAGGTATCATAATAATTTATTTGAGATTATAACTGCATGAGTAACTTTTAATGAATTAGTGAATTTTCTATCAGATAAAAAGGCTGTGATCATGTTGCGTTTTTTTAAAAACTTATATACTAACGGCCTTATTCATAAACGTTGCTTAGTTACTGTTTAGCTAAACACTGATTTGTCTCTTTCTGTCATTATTGATTTGACATACGAAAGAATAAAATATTGTTTAACTAATCACCAGTTAAATAAAGTTTATGAATAAGGCGGTAAATAATCAGTGATATTATAAAGAAAACATTGAGTAAAAGTATCTTATTAAGAATATTGTTCTAAATTTATTTTTGTCCATTTCAGGTTTTAAATGATGTAAAAGGTCAAAATGTTTATAAAGAGCATTTACCACTTTTGGGCGAATTGGGTCCTGGGCGGGCAGGGCCTCATGGGTTACAAGTTGGTGACCAAGTAAGTCATTTTTAGTTTTACGTATTATATATACATTAAACAGAAATGTGTCCGTGATAAATCTCTTTAGGGGTTGAGGAATTTGCCTGCCAATGAATACTGTTATCATTATTTCTTATTTTGTTTGTATTGTTTAATGTAATAATAATATTTAAGTTTTATAAACTTTTTTTCATAAATATTTTGTGATATCTTTCTATGTAATGTTTTTTTTTTATACAGTTTAATAATCATAAAAAGTGCGTAAACTGAAATCCAAATGTTCTGTTCTTTCCAGGTGAATGTAGACTTAGATTTGGAAATAGTCCAATCACTGCAGCATGGTCACGGCGGATGGACGGATGGTATGTTTGAATGTCTCAGTACCACCGGCACCGTTGTTGGAATAGACGAGGATCACGACATAGTAGTCACCTATCCTAGCGGTAATCGATGGACCTTCAATCCGGCCGTATTGACAAAGGTAATTTATAACAAGGCATATCAAAAATTCTACGAACAAACAGATACAGATACAGATTACAGATTTAAATTAATAAAAATATATATTTTAGCAATGATGTGTAATTCAATTTAAAATAAGTGTTTTGTTATTGAGCTTTTATCAAAATCATGTGTGCATGCGCTTGCGACTGCTTGTATACTCTTATCAAATTTTGTCTAATCGCAATATCGAACATCTTGATCATATTATCTTATAATTTTTATTTCGTTAATGATCTTTGTATGGGTTATGTGTATATTACATGTTAAATTGTTCAAGAAATGAAATAGTATAAAGAATCTTAATCATCAAAATGATGTACTTAATACAAATAAAAATAAAGTAGAGATATAAATAAAATGAATTCGACAGTTAGGATTCTCGATTATAAGTGAAATAATAGACTGTCGCTCGATGATCTTGGTAAAGATGTCGCTAAACGTTAGTATTCCAAAAAAAGTTTGTATATTCATAGTAAATTACGAAAATTGTGTTTCTAAATATTATATTTTATTTTATGAAATATGACGTATTTTCAGATGTTATGATCTGAACACTAGCGAATATCGATAATAATTGAATATTTACTTTACGAATATATATAGTTAACATATTAATCATATAAATTTGGAATATACAGGATTCAATTTAATGCCGGATCGATTTTTAGATTATACCGATAAGAACCAACAGTAAACGTAGAAGTATAAAATATACGATAACATTTTTCTTTAATAATAGCAATTTTTTTCTTTGCTATATCTTATTTGTATGGACTTTTGTTGTCTGAAAATAAATGATTATTAATATTATAACCCGCGGCTTCGCCGGCGTGAAGTTGAGTTTGTGAGAAAAATCATGAAGAATGATTTATTCTATTGTACATGACGCCTATTTAAATTGTAGACATAAAATATAAAAATGGCTGGTAACTCGCAAATATATTTTGAAATCACACATACATTTCAATTTTATGTATTTTTTGATAAACCTAAAATAGGGGACGACAACTTTATAATAAAACATTCACGGTAGGTACCACCATTAGCGATTTAAAGTATGAAAATATGTTAAATAGTTTCCAACATGTAATATACAAACGAAATATTGGCGCGGATCAACCATTGTGGGCACGGTGGGCATGCCCATAACCCTACCCCAGATACTGGGGTCGACAGAAGCGCCTATACGTCCATACGGGCAAAGTTTGGGCAAGGTATCCGCGGGTGCGTCATACATTTTTTAAACTTCTCCTTTGTACAAGTAGGAATGCAATATATCGAATATAAGTGAATCCGTAGTCCAATAGCACTTGGTTGATTTTCGGGTGGCCATGACCACAACCTTTTTTTTGACGGCTGGATCAGCGCCTGAAGTGGTTACACGTTTAGTTGTTAGTAAATAAACATCATGTAATTATATAATGGTGTCTTTTGTATTTTTAAATTAGAAATATACATTTTAATTAATTATATGTAAGTTTTGTGAATCATAGACAAAACAGTTTTGGGAAAAGGCATATTCAGTTCTGTTTAAAATTTCAGTACACGTTCTTAATTTAATATTAACACAACCAGCTACATAGATAGCATGTCTTATCCGACCCGTAGGCGACATAGGCACGTCCTACACGACACAGTCGATAGACTCACCGCAGCCAACATACCATCTGTTAGGGAACACAAATAACACACACCGACCCCGCCGGCGGGGTCGGAGTCCCGTTACCCGTAAGAAGATTCATTACGGCCCGTCAACGCTTAGGCGTATAACGGTGTTTTTAATTTTGCACACGTCTTCTATCACAACTTCAATGGCGTCCTAAGCCGAGGTCCGGCCTCACAGCGCCCTTAGGACGTCCGTTCCCCTTGAGCCCCTTATGTGGGCTCCCAACACCCGGCTGAGTTCATCTCGCCCATCCTGCCCGGTGACGCTGCCATGCTGCTAGAGGCCACTAAGGCCAGCAATACACAAACCGAAAAAAAGATAGCATGTCTTATAGTTAAATGCTAATTGAATGTTGTATAAAGAAAATGTTATATTTTATTATATTTTAAGTCCTTAGAACTGAAAAGACACAGTACATACCTAGGCAGAGAAGGTCATATAAATAAGGGCTATTGCGCAGATTGCTCACACTGGACATACACAAAGCGTAGGGACTAACGAGCAGTAAACATAATCATTCTTGCGGCAAAAGCATAACTGCAATTTTACGATAAAAAATCCCACGTGGTCACACAATACAAACATATCACATCTAAATATATTAATTCAGTTATGTTATTATGTAAATAATTGTATAAATGTAACAGAACCATGAAAAAAATTGTGCGGTCGGGGGACCCCCGCCAGGGACGAAGTTCTTTGCGATATTTTTTCGACTCAAAACGTGTTTTGAAATTGAGAATTTGATTGATTATTTTGTGCAACTCTTTCTAATCAAAGAATTCAATTAACAATTTTTATAATAATAGCAACCCCTATTTTAAGGTATTTACTAATATTTTAATATAATTTTACTAATTTACCATTCAATCAAAGTTTATGATGGGAATTGTGACAATAGTCCAAGATTCGAACTTGGGACTTACGTGCTGCTCGTAAGCCGTAGCGCTATTGGTCCTTAGATGGTTTTGTATTACCATAAATCGTTCGGCGTTGTTTTTCCGTGGTTTGGCGCGGTTTGGCGCTCAAAATTTCGGCATAGCTCCTACCTCCAGAATCGCGCTCAGTACTGAATTCGAACGCCTAACGCATCGCATTTTGTAGCATTTTAGTATAACGCTATTTCGTTATGTGACATGACCTTAGGCCACTGCCATTTCACTCTACTGTGAACCGCGTAAAAAAAAAACATCGTTCCAATTAACACAAACTAAAAAAAGGAGATGGGACAGATGCGAATGACGAAATATTGCTATTTTGTATTCATCAATATGCGTTATACAATGTAAACGTGTGACTGATTGAAATTAAAAGGTATATTTGGTGGGTGCAGGTGTGCAGCGGCACGCTGAGCGCGTCGCCGTCGACGGCGAGCGCGGGCGGCGCGGGCGGCGCGGGCGGCGCGTTCGCGGTGGGCGACCTGGTGCAGGTGTGCGCCGACCGCGAGCGCGTCAAGCTGCTGCAGCGCGGACACGGCGAGTGGGCCGAGGCCATGGCGCCGGTATGCCACAGCTACATCTATACTTGTAATACCGTCTCGCACTCCACGAACACATAACTTACACGTAAACTAATATGATAACGTTATTTTTATCGACATAAAAACCTTCTCACTAACATTTTCTAAGATTGAAGCTTATTCTTATACATCGGGTTACGAGAGTAAGGTAATAGAGAGTCCACCTGTGTTTGCGCACACACTTGTGCACTTTAATATGTCCTGCGCAGTTGACTAATCTCTCTTGAGATTGGCCGCCGTGGCCGAAATCGGTCTGGAGGACTATTATTTAAATGTAAGATTTACAAATAAGAACTAATTAAGATATCATATAGTTTATCCTACTGATACAAAACGATTCGATTCGACTTTAAGAGTAGCTGTAAATTTTAATTTTTAAACTACATAGTTTACTTTGTACACTTAACGGTACACGTGACGTCATCATAGGTCGGAAAAACTAACACGTGCCTAATTTGTATTTATAATTCATCTCGGGCACAGCGGTGAAGGGAAATCTGCTTGATATGACAACCAGCCCACATTCGCCGAGCGTCGTGGCTCCAAGCCGTCTCCTCATAAGGATTTGATTCACTCAAAAAATGTGCTAATTTAATAACAATAATTTACAATGGCATTGTAGTAATTAGTTTAAGTTGACTTCCTCGGGGTTTCATTTATCTAATGTGGTATATATATATAGGACAGCCAAATCAGCTTGGAGACGTTTTTACGGTTGTAGGAGAATAGAATATGCTTTATTGAACACCAAAAGAGTTACATAAACGTACAGTTACGTTACGTTTCTGTAACTCGTTTGGTATTGGTGATAAACAAAAAAAAAACAATTAATGGTATGTATAAAAGGCAATGGCAATAATTGATAATTAAATTTGTGTAGTTATTATATTTATATAAATTTAAAAATATGATATATGCATAATGATGGTCTAAAAATTAGAGTAGTGTGAATAAAGAGTGGGAATATAGTACATGGATTTGCATGTAATTACAGCATGTACAGTTTTCACAACAAAACGTTTGGCGGGTCATTAGAAATTAACACACATGCTTACAAATTATCAATAGAAAAAAGATAAAAATGATCACGATGAAATGATGAAAGCATAATTATAATCGTATATAATTATATGCACTAACTTTCATCTATTTGAATAAAATATACAAACATTTCGTAACACAACATGGAGGCAAATGACCGTTAGTATAAGCACGTTTATTTTTATATACCTATATTTAATTCATATTACGAAATCATCACGATAACGAAAAAAGGCGTTACGAGGCTTTATATTTATTATAAAATTATATGTTATACTGAGAATACATAAACAATAAATATATATTTCGTTATCGTTAGATAGGACTTTTATTTTTACGTAATTTTATTTATCAGTATAAAATTACAAAAACGATGATAGCGGAAAATTGATAATTGATTGAAGTAATAATAGTAATAATGTAAACCTCAAAGTCATAGGAACGGCAGAACGATTCTATTTACATAGGATCTTAACTCCCCTAGCAGGGCAGAGGGTGTCCGACTTTTAAGATTTTAACGATGCTAAATGACATTATATTTTGTGTTGCAGAACTAACACTAATACAATTTATAATTGATATGAACCGTAATTTACAAAGATATATAAATGTTATTTTAGAATTAAGTTTTCGTTTCATCTCAACTGTCATTATGTCAAGCGTGTGTTATGTTTATAAATAAACAATATAAGAATATTAATTTCATTAACAGAGATACTTATCTGAAACTGGTAATAACAGGTACTTAGAGTCGAATAACAACGGCAGGAGGCAACGTTCTGTTCCATGTCTCGACGGCAAGTCCCCTCGCATTGCCTTGCGTCGCTTTATATCGCACGTTTATTCCAATACCGTCACTATACTGAAAAAGCTAATTTTACAAGAGAGCAATTAAAAGATTTTTGGGGAACATTATTTGATGTAAAAAAGCTAATTGTTACTTTTCTCGAAATTTTGCTATTTTAATAAATAAATAATGACTATTATTCCTAAGAAATAAAGTCTACAATCTTTATATCTGATAATCGAACTGTTTCACCTTCCATATTTTTATTAAATTTGCTACCACTACTTCAGCCAGATTTTTTAAATCATAGAAATCGCTATAAGTCATTGCTTAAAGGTTGTATGGTGGTCCTTATTTCCTCGCTGTTTGTATAAGGGTCATGTATTGTTCATGTATATAGATCGGAAATGACTTTTACTGGACTTTGTGCAAGCTAGTCTAGTTAGGTACCACCCGCTCATCAAATATTCTACCGCAAAACAGCAGTACTTGGTATTGTTCTGTTCCGGTTTGAAAAATGAGTGAGCCAGTGTAATTACAGACACAAGGGACATAACATCTTAGTTCGAAAGGTTGATGACGCATTGGCGATGTAAGCGATGGTTAACATTTGTTATAATGCCAATGTCTATGGGCGTTGGTGATCACTTACCATCAAGTGGCCGATATGCTCCTATACCTACCTATTCTATAAGAAAAAGGAGGTCAGGAATTTCCTTAGTTGTTTTTCTATGACCGAGTGGACATTATCATTTTCATTTTGAGTATGACCGGATACATGTACATCGAAAATTTGTATCGATTTATTTGCTAACCACAACAGTTGTCAGAATGTTGTCTTACTACAAAAACAGCTACCTACCACAAACTTTCTCTTTACTTTTTCTTTTCTTCATCTTTCTCCAATCTACTTAGCCTTTTCTCTTCTTGATGTTCTAAATATTTGTATTAAATTGTAATAAAGTATAACTCACACATATCCTTCTTCGGAAAAAAAACTGATATGAAATTGGTGATTTTAAACTTTTCTGTACGTATGTTCTTGGCGTGCTTCTCCTTCTTCTGCACATTTGTGTTTGTAATTTCTAAACAAATTCACCAGATTCTTTCCTCCATCCATTTTCTGTACCAGTGACAATGTGTATTCAAAATTTAATGATATCGATTGAGACGTGAAAGCATAACAAACAAATAACCAACCAACTAAACTAACAGACGAACAAATAAACTCACTTTCTCATTTAAATTTTAGTGAGGATAAGGTAAATAAGAAGCAGTAGTGACACTACTTATGTAAAACCTGTATTTTGTTGTAACAAAAGTGACACTAAATTAATATTATATATTATTTACTCGGTGGTAGAGCTTTGTGCAAGCTCGTCTGGGTAGGTACCACCCACTCATCAGATATTCTACCGCAAAACAGCAGTACTTCGTATTGTTGTGTTCCGGTTTGAAGGGTGAGTGAGCCAGTGTAATTACAGGCACAAGGGACATAACATCTTAGTTCCCAAGGTTGGTGGCGCATTGGCAATGTAAGTGATGGTTAACATTTCTTACAATGCCATTGTCTATGGGCGTTGGTGACCACTTACCATCAGGTGGCCCATATGCTCGCCCGCCAACCTATACAATAAAAAAAAAAAAAAAAAAAAAAATAATAAATACAATATGGTAACAAAATAATTCAAATATTTTATATGCTGGGCACAGTCATAATGTCATTAAAAAAACAGTGCCAGTTTTGGACTCTTGATATACAAATAATACTTAAAAAACTATAACGGTAAACTAGCACTAAACAAAAAGTGTCAATTTGTTAATAACATCAAACGTAAACTTACCGAAACTAGAAAGTAGATAAATGCCAATAAACGTAATATGACGGTTTTACATCAAAAATAAATGAATTTTTGAAACAACGACATGTCTTTATCCGTTTACTGTCGTTGTAGGAATAACCAGAGCAGAAGGTTTCGTTTAGTGTCGATCCGCAACTACTATCCTGCGGAGCATTGGTTATGAAATAAGATATAAGAATCGAAGGAAAGTGTAAATTACGCGCTCAGCTACTAGGTGGCGTTAAAACATAGTTTTTTATAAATTTCGTTTAGTGGCGGTATTGGAATAAATGTGCGATATAGCCTGTAGTCAATATCAATAATACTACTCTGCCCCACCTCTGACTACCGGTTGTTTTATGACGTAATTCAAACACTTCATTCTGATTTAAATCAATATATTTTTAAATATTTCGTTAATAATATTTTCATATTTATTTTATTTAAATTATGAAAAATCGTTATCTTTCCTATAATTATTTTTTACAACATCTTACACGTGTAAGTCGTGATCGCACTACTGTGATGATAAACTAGTCACTTTTGTTGTAGACGCTCGGGAAAATTGGTCGCGTGCAGCAAATATATCACGATAACGATCTCAAAGTAGAAGTCTGCAACACTTCATGGACATACAATCCGAATGCGGTCAATAAAGTGGCGTCATTCGATGGCAGCATTCCAGGGAATTCATCAGGTATATTGAATTCTGCCTCGACTTATATCGATGGTAGTTTTAAAACTATCTCATGTTTCGAGGTCATTTATGACATGAGTTGATTTATTTATACATTACTTAAAGCAGATATTCATTTATGTAATACAGGTTATACATATTAGAATCATTCAATTACAAAATGTAATATTCGAAATGATACAGGTTTTTTTTAACAATTGGAAGTATTTATAAAAAATATCCATTTCAAGGGGATCGCCTTTCAGTCCTTTTGAAAAAGTTATTTGAAACTCACGTGACGGGAGATGCTAACGAGGAGCTCGTGAAAGCGGCCGCTAACGGAGATGCGGCGCGCTGTGCCGACATCCTCGCGCGGACGGACGGCGCGCAGGCTGACGTCAACGGCGTCTACGGGGGGCACACTGCGCTGCAGGTAAGCGATGATCAGAGTAGTGAGAGTCAGTAATATATATTTGAAACTATGCCTTTATTTTTATTTAAGCGAGAAAAGAGACTTCGCCGATTACTGCAAACAATTTGCACTATAATATCGCCTGCATTGGAGTTATCTAGTCTTAGAGATTTTCGCGTCGGAAAAAAATCGGTCAGCAGGCGAGGTCAGGCTGGCACTATTAGATTGTAGTATTATTCGATGTAGGCGGCGGCACAGAATGGTCACGTGGAGGCGGTCCGTGCATTGGTGGAGGCGGGCGCCGAGGCGGACGCGGAGGACCGCGACGGCGACCGCGCGGCGCACCACGCGGCCTTCGGAGACGAGTCCGCGGCGCTCCGAGTCCTCGCCAGCGCCGGCGCAGACCTCAACGCACGGAATCGCCGCCGACAGACGCCGCTGCACATCGCCGTCAACAAGGGACACCTGGCCGTCGTGCGCACACTGCTGCAGCTGGGCGTGCATCCTAGCCTTCAGGTTAGTTCATGTTTTATAGCATTTAAGCCGGTGTTGACGGGGAACAGTTTGACATTATATTCTGGGAATCCTTTTCCGCAGGATGTGTGCTATCGAGGGATATCAGCGTGCAAGCACAGACCTGTATGATATTTTAGTAAATACAGCCTGTGAATGTCCCACTGCTGGGCTATGGCCTTCTCTCCTTTTTTAGGAGAAGGTGTATTAGTTTAGTAAATACACAGTATTTTAATTACGTTAGACGTGTAACGGGACTGCTACGAAACATACCGAAAGTGCTACGAAACACACCGAAAGTGCTACGAAACTCCGATCGTTTCGAGTTGAAATTGTCATACATGCATATATTATATACATCTGACATCTGAATGTATATAAGGTTAAAAGTGTCTTTGAAAGTTAAAATTGTGAATTTCTTTATTATTTTTCTGAGCAAGTTATAATTGAATCAATGTGAAAGAGGTGAAAAAGTCGAATTGAATAGCCGCCACGTGAACGTAGTCTAAGGCTAGATTCACATGACAACATGATAATAAATTTCCCGTTTACAGTACCCGACTTTTATAGAATAAATGAGTGACAGCAATATTAACCCTTCCTTGCCACAACTCTGTAGAATTACATACTTACCACCTAGGGGTAGATTTGTACACCAGTGAAAGTTGAAAATTGTTCTAGAACATATTGAAAGCTTTTTTTAAAAGCTTGTTTACTTTATATAGCCAAAAATAAAATTTAAGTACACTAAAAATGCTAAAGCTAACAAAAGTGGAATAAAGACTATTGGCTTCAAAGGGCCTGGGATAGTTTTGTACCCCAAGGTGGCAAGTAAGGGTTAAATTGTTCATACAAAGTGGAAACTGATTTAGTGGTAATTTTTTTATTGAGTAGGCTATACATTGAAAGGCATCCTATTTAAATTTAAACAATAAATTAATCCTTCAGTACGTTTATTTGTTGCATTATATTTGAAATGCAGCCTATATCATGAGAATTGTTCGCCGGAGCTTTTTCCAAGTGGACAATGCCAAAACAATAACAGGTATTCGAAAACTTGGCACCATATTATATATCTATCTTGGTATAGAAGTCACGGTAACACTTTTAAATTGATATAAGTGATAAAAACGCGTGAAACTCGTCCCTTTTTAAGTCGTATAAAAATAATAATTGATATCTAAAGATTAGTTAATATGTCACACAGTACTATTTCTTACGCATTGTATTACATAAATGCTTTCTGTTAATATTATATTATACGCTTAAATATCAAAAATAACAATTAATGGTATAAAAATCTTAATTTCACTTATAAGATATCGGTACGAGATGCTTGCCTATCAGATTTGACCTGCCTTGCCTTCGGCGGGGACTTATTTATATAATGTGATTTGGTAATAAAAATAAATTTAAAAATAGTTTCTAATTTATTTAAACTATACTTGAAAAGTTTCAAATCGACACGATAAGTGTAAGTTGGTTAAAACCGACTTAACCCAAATTAATCATATGAAAATCAATATTGCCTGCCCCTACTTAATCCCGAAATTTTCGATTGTGATTCACGTTTTCTAACCATCGGTTCTATCACAGTATTAACGTTCTTATAAAAAGCGTCTCTGCCATTTTATAACAGGCAATAAAATTGTACTGGTGTTAAAAATTACTGAACTAAGAACGTGTTGAACGACGTCGAATTTTATAACAAGTTGCTTACAGTTTTTTATTTATATTGTTACTGTTTTTAATTATGTATGTAGTTTCCAGATCAGAAGATCTATTCTGTAAGAAACTCACTCGTAAAATTTTGACAATCGACTTATACTATTTTCATGCGTGTACTTTCGAAATCTTATAATTTTATGGTCAATGTCGTATATCAGTCTTTATTTCATGACTGTTTTTCGTTGTGACTTTCGAATTTGTTCTTACAGAATAACATTATAGAGCTCCTGAAATATCTCCTTTATAATATTGCCTTTAGAATAATTAAAACCTTATTGTATCTTTTCTTTGGGTTCGAAATTTATAGAAAAAAGCTCTTCCTATGAGGTGTATAAGTATCTATATTAGATGTTAGTAATAGTAATATATTGAACTAGCCACATACATTAACATACACATATGAAACTAATTCCCGATACCATAGTAGTATCTTCCTATTCAAATCAGGTGTATAAATAAATATCTATATTAGATGTTGGTAATCGTAATATATTGTACTAGCGATTATAATACCATAGTAGGGGTTTTTGCAGATTTGTCTTGGTGGGTAGCAATGACTGATCAAGTATTCTACTCAGCAAAACTTTGTATCGTTGTTTTCCTGATAGAAAAGGGAGCTAACCAGTGTAATTACAGGCACAAGGAACAAAAATATCTTCGTACTGACAGATCTAGCCCTTTTATTACATAGATTCAACGGCAACTTCTATTTAAAGAAAATGTTTTCTTTTACTCTCTTTTATTTATTTATACGTAATAATGTTGTGTTACGAATACTCGAACTTAAGTTATATATAGTTGAAAAATTAAATAGAATGAATTGTTTCATATATGTTTGTAGTTTCTAATATTTAGCATACAATAAGCATAAAGCGTAAAGCGATCAATGATATTTTCTCCGACTCCGACAACAATGTTATAATCAATTACATCTGATATAAGCATGATATACGACTCGCTATAGCCTACGTCCACTTTGCAAATATAACCGATTGTGTGTAATTTGTCAATGGGATTATTGTTTTTACTTAAATAACGGAATAACGAACCAAATATTCAACATTATAATATTGCTTTGTGAATAAACGGCTGGTAGCAGAAACTCCCCGTAGTCGTAAGGATTGACATATATTTAATTCTTTTTTTTGCTTAATTTAATTTATTTTAATATGACCATGGACCAACAATATGCAGTACATCATACCAAATTTTATTATACATCAAATAGTCAAAAATATGGTTTGATAACTTTATTAATGGCTGCTGTATCGATATTACGATGTCCACGATTAAAACTAAACAACGTGTTTTATGCGCGGCTAAAGTACCATTCCACTTATTTTATTATATTATTGTTTAATAATACGTGTATTGAAAGTATTCATATCTCGTTTACGTAATCTGTAAATATATACTTATACTATTATATAAAGCTAAATAGTTTACTTGCTTAAACAAGCTAATCTTATGATCTGCAAGTTCGATTTGATAAAATATTTTTAGATGACATAGTCCATTAACAGGGTAGTTAGTTTTAAACATGTGATGTGGTGAAACCGCACGGAACGGCTAGTATATAGAAAACATAAATATATATTTCACATAAATTGCTATTACACATTTTTAGTAAAGCTTTATTTGAAGTATCTTATATAATAATTAATTTTATGAAATCTTCCCTAAAGACATATTCACTTTTACGTATACCACATGTCTCTTGCGACCATTGTTCTTGGTTTTAATTAAGTATTCAAATCAAATTGGATAGAAGTCTACCATGACGTGTCTTCAGTATTATTTGTATGAAGAACTTACTTATAAATAGATTGTACCTAATTAAATTCGTAATACCGGGATCGTTCGATGTACGAATTACAAGTTTGCTTTGTAATATTTTAATTGTATACTTCGAGAGTTATAACAAACCAACTTTAAAAAAAAGATTGTTTTTCTTTTATCCTATTTTGTTTGTTACATATAAACTTTTTCAAATGTTAGAAAACAATTATTTATCAATCTATTAATGTGGGTAACTTAATCTGTGGAAAGTTTGTAGTTTATATAAAATATTTTTTTTTTTTTTATGTAGAGGTTTAAAGACTATAACCTTAAAATAAAATTGAATAATAACAAATGAAGGAAGTAACGTCCTGAAGTTATAGCTTGTAATATCCGATATAGTATTGATATATCTACAGCTATACAAAATTCTACCCTAATACGGTAACCGGGCTTAACTAGTACCGGATTAAACCAGTTACCCATAAGATCAGAATACAATTTTACATTTAAGGGTTAACGATTATTATTTGGCTTAGTTGTAACGACTGAATCCCAAGGCTTAACTTACATATCGAGTTTTACGATGTACTAAGAAACTTGTTATATATTAAATTAAGTAAAGTTATCAAAATTAAAATATTATTTATTCAAAAAATAGACATGCCCTTTCAAAACGTCATGTTACTGGATATAATTAAATGACACATAGATTCTGAATGTTCATTCTATCGAAAAGAACCAAGAGTAATTACAATAGTTTTCTCCAACAATTAGAATACATATGTATCTAAATTAAATATTAGAAAAATATTATTCACATTGCAGGAAATTCAAAGAATACGATTTCCACGCTTTGTTTTATCTATGAATTTTTATCAAGCATAATGCCTTATTTATCAATGTTTTATTTAAGATTGAAAAACAAAGCGTATATAATGCCTTAAATTATAATTCGTCATGCAATCAGTAATAAAGTAAAGTAAAATGATAAAGTAAAGCCTTTGGTAGTTAAACTTTTTCTAAAAATAACAACCTTTTCTTTTTTCACCAAAAATATGTTTTGACCGAAACTAGTGCATGCAATTTATGCGTTCGAGTCGGGCGGATTATTACGGAATTCGTTTCGCTCGCAATATTCCTGAAATTATTTACTCGTTTAGTTGGTTCCGCTCACCTCGTTTTCTATAGGACCACGTCTATTTCATTCACGTCGAATAGTCTAGCGAAATTTATATGCTTGTTCATCTGTTATTTTTAGTTTCTATTTGATAAAATGAAATAGAAGTAATGAATCGAAATCTTGTTTTATAGCAATTCTTCAATTATTTCAAAATTAGATTCAGAATAAAGTATATACAACTATGTCATTAAGGAATAAAATAAGAATAAAGTTTTATTGTATTGCTTTGTGTAGTCTTATTATCGTTTGTACTTTTAATATAGACAAGTACAGTTTCAGTCTGTAATGAGTGTAGACGACGCTCTCAGACATGCGGTCGCCATAATTGCCAAACTTTACGTCGACCCAGGCCCCTCCCTTCGAACTTGTCGCTTACCACTGTTTTCGTAGCAACCCATATGCTACTCCTTTGTCGCATGGTGTTTCTGTACACTTTATAAGATAAATCATTTTAATTAAGAATCCAACTTATCCGTGTAAATAAAACTCAATTTCAATTTACAGTGACTTAGCCTTCCTAATTGATCTCATAATGAAGTTTCTTCAAACTAATTTTTGGCTCATCTCCGAAGCTTTATTCTCAAATTTTCAAGAAAATTAAACGCTTAAGGCACTTTCCCTTCCTTGCAGTAAACTTATCTCTGAAATCGTTGTCTAATGAAATAACTATCTGAGAGCTTGCGCCATATTGAAGCGCAATTGGGCGTAAAGCTATTTAAATCTGAATAGGGCATTGTGAAGGCGCGTCACCTTGATTCAGTGACAGCGCTGGCTTCTCTTCCTTAATAAAGTTAGAGTGCCGTTGCATTCCGGTCTCCCATGTGATCGCTCACTGCTGCTTTCACCGACATCCAGCGTCCAGACAGCCCTTTTTCTAATTAATTATTAAATATATTCTATAACTAGCTGTTGCCCGCAGCTTCGCTCGCGCGTGGTCTTTATCTATACTAATATTATAAATAAGTAAAAATAGATTTTTTGTATGTTTGTTTGTAGCGAATAAACTGAAAAACTGCTGTACTGTTTTTAAAACCCTTTTTTACCTACAGAAAGATACGTTATCAGCGAGTAATTAGCTGCCCGTCCCGACTTCGTACGGGTAAAATAAGGATTTTATCATTTTTTAATCAATAAGATATAAACATTTACCAATCGATTTATTCGCCCATCCAGTATAGTGTGTGTGTTCAGTACAGGGCATATAATAATCCTACTTCCTACTAATATAATAAACTCGAAAGTTTGTATGGATGTATGGACGTTTGTTACTCTTTCACGCATAAACTACTGAATGGATTTTAATGAAACTTTACAATAATATAAGCTTAGTGAATGCCAATTTAGTGGTACATATGGCAATAATGGAATATGTTTTTTTTATCCAAACATCACCAACATATTGAAGTTCGTATATTTCTCCCTAAGAGATATTGATATAAGATATTGTGTATTTTGAATTTCATTATTTGCACCCAACTCTTCCAAACAAAAATAAAAGTTTCTAAAAACTTTGAAAATCATGTTTATTAATTCAATCAAAAAACTCAAATAGTATATTTCTATTTTTTTAAATTTTTATACTAATGCTTTTACCCCGTTTCTCCCGTTTGGAGTTAAATTTCTAAAAACGACGAAATACGTATGCATAGCTTTAATACTAAATATCATTCTTCTTACACCAAAAGTGACGGAATCCCCATACAAACTTTCAACCCCTTTTTTACCTTCTCAGATTTAGATTTTCAAAAACGCTGAAATACATTTTTATTTATTTTTAAGCTTGTTCATTAAATTTCATGCTTCTAACTTTAAAAATGACGGGTTTCTAAACAATCGTTCAACTCTTTAGGGGTAGAATTTCCAAAAATCCTACCTTAGTGGGTGTTATAAAATGTATCAACTGCCAAAATTTCAAGTTTCTAACCCCCGCAGTTTAGGCTCTGCGTTAATGAATCAGTTAGGAAGAGTAATAATATTATGTGAATAGATATCAACAAAAATACGTATTTTTATAACTTTTGATAGACTCAACTAATTTTGATGAAATAAAGGCTAAACGGAATCTTGAAATACTTCTTATAATAATTCGGTTATTTCAATTTTTAGACGATTGAAAGATACAGACATGCAGACGGTAAAAAAATTAAAAAAATGATTGCTTTGGTTTGGTAAATCGTAAATAGCCATATAACCTTTAAAACAGGCAGTTATTTTGAAATAACAGACAGAAACTTCAATTTTATTTATATGTGTGGATAATTTATTAATTAATTCGTTTTTGTTATAGATTTATGTTATTTTATGTGTACAATATAAAGTATAAAGTAAAGGAAAAGTTTCTTCTGTCAGAGACTAAATAAAATCAGACTTAACCAAGGCTACTAATTTAATTAAACAAAAAAAGGGAATTAAAACAAATGCTGTCCATTGAACTTGACACACATCTGAATAAGCTGCTTAAGCGGCCATTTTATGTAGAAAAAGTATATAATATACAAACAAAAGCAGCTATATAACAATTTTAATTAAAGTTTCAAAAGCAGTTATTTGACCGCTCTGGTAGGTTGTGTTAAAAATGAGATGACACTTATAGCATATATATATATATATAAATATATACATACATTAGCTAAGTTTCCACCAACAATAATTACACAATCATTAAAATAATCAAAACATATATAAAATCAAACAGCTAAACCATCATAATCAGTAAAGGTGTAGTAAGATATATATTTTTTTATAATCAAATATAATTAATTACTTAATGAAAACACAATTTTAACAAAAACAAAATATAAATGAAATCACATAGCTTAAGCATTATTACATTGAGTAAGGCCAATAAAATGCAGTAAATAAATGATATATATATTATTTATATATTTTTTAACCAAATACTATTAAAAGGCAAGCAAGAATATGACTACAGTACAAAATTTATAACAAACTAAAATATTGAATATTAAGATGGGTTGGTACATTCATTTTATATAAATTAATACATTTAATACATTATTATTTTTATCTTATTTATGTTATTTTTGCAGTGATTTTTTTTTAAATATATAATATCAATATCTGAGTATACTTAATTATATATTATATGCTCGCACAGATCTACTTCTTCCTATTCATGATTATGCTGTTGCAAGCTTGATGTAGCCAAAGACCAATTGAATTAAGCTGAGAGATTACAAAATACTTTTATTCGGTTTATATTGGGATGAGGCAAATATAACCACGTTTCACAATTTTGTTCTCTTCTTAATTAGTTGCCCGTCTGACTTCGTAGGAATATGCACATCTTCTCTATTCTGTACTGTGTGTTGTTTAACCCTTTTACTCCCCCTTCGTTACTTGATATTCATTAGATGATGACGGTGATGACGACGTCTCAGTGCTTTTATTTATGTGCTCTGTATTTTGTTGTTCGATCACTACTATTTTAGCTATCTCTATAGCTTTCTTAAGTGACAGATCAGACCGTTGTAATAATCTTTGATGTTTGGCGAGCTACTCTAACACATATTCGCTGTAAATTTATCACTGACCAATGACTATTAATTCAACGAAATCGCATTTTAAACAATAATTTTCTAGACTCGTAATAAAGTTGGTTATATTTTCGTGTTTGCTTTGTTTTCTCATAAAAAATACATGTCAGGCCATAGTTAAATTTTTCCTCGGTTCGAAATACTTGTTACATTTATTAATGAGGTCTTCTAAAGTAATTTGTGTTATTTTAATGTTGAACAAAATTGCTATTTTTCTCTATTTACACTTCTTATACATAACCAGCGGCTAATACTCCTTATATATCCAGAGGCTAATAAATATAGTTCAAAATATGGTTGCCATTTTTTCCGCGTTAAATTGTTATTTATTTCGTTGTTTAGAAAAAACTTCTGCCGTTTTAAAACTTTTGACAGGAAACACGAATTTACGAAAAAATTATACCTATTTAAAGTTTTAAGAAGTGATATACCGTTTATGTTTAAAGCAAGCGCTTCTAAAACCATGTATTATTGTTATAGTTGTTTTTTAGGCTTTGTTTATACACCTATATACTATTTACGTATTAATTATTCTCACTGAGTTAACTGACTTGCTCACACGCAGTCTTAAAGCGTACTGTTATGAAAGATATAAGATGAGATCATAAAGATACACACAATATATATGCAATATTCGTTTTTATGCAAAAACAACACACGAAGCTACTGAAAACACGAAATTGTTAACAAAACTTTTTGATTTTGACAACTAACAGGTGCGCGTACTTTTCCTACAGATAATAATTTATTGATTTTTAGTAGGGGTACTAAACTTATAATAAATAAATAAAGAGATTAAAAATTATAGAACGAAATATAGGATAAATCATAAGCAAAAGTGTAAATTACATGTAATATTTAATCTCTTTTCAGTTTGACCATAACGATTTTTTAATAAATGTTCTACGTGTATCTTTAAATTGACATAACTTTATTATTTATGAACCGATTGAAAAAAAACAAACACTAAATGTTAAGTGAAGTTAGCCACAATACATTAGTGAAAACCGCACTCAAATCCGTTAAGCCGTTTTTAAGATTAGCGTGCACAAACGCACAGACAAACAGACAAACAGACAAACAGACAAACAGACAAACAGACAAAAATTCTATTAATCATTGTTTTGGGTTCTATTGTGTTTATAAAGACCCCCGATAAAAGTTTTACTCATTTATCTTCCATGTACAGACATCGACCAGTTACAGATTTATTATATGTATAGATAATAATACCTCGTTGGTCTAGTGGCTAGATATAAGGCCGCAGATCCGGTGGCCCTGGGTTCAATTCCCAGGTCGGGCCAGTAAATTGTTATTGGGTTTTTTCTGTCAGAAAATTCTCAGTAGCAGCCCGGAGTTTGGAAGTTGGAAGTGTGTACACTCCCGTGCCTCGGAAAGCACGTAAAGCCGTTGGTCCTGCGCCTGAAGTATTTCCGGTTGTGTCGGATTACCGTCCCATTGGATTATGAGAGCTAGGGAATAGTGAGTGCACCTGTGTTTGCGCACACACTTGTGCACTTTAATATCTCCTGCGCAGTTGGCTAATCTCTCTTGAGATTGGCCGCCGTGACCGAAATCGGTCTGGAGGACATTATTATTTTATTTTTAACTAGCTGTACGGGTAAAATAAGAATTTTATCCTGTGAATTTTTTAATCAATATGAGATATAAACATTCACCGATCGATACATTACAGTGTATGTGTGTTCAGGTACAGGGCATATAATAATCCTACTTCCTACTAATATAATAAACGCGAAAGTATGTATATGGACGTTTGTTACTCTTTCACGCAAAAACTATAGAATGGATTTTAATGAAACTTTACAAAAATATACCTCATACATCAGAATAACATATAGGCTATAATTTATAAATTGGCCAAAATATAACAATAAGTGTCACGTAAGTCGGAAAATTTCTCCTATTTGCAGGCCATTCTGGCATGCGCTGCAAAAACCGTAAGAGTTACTCGAATATAATGTATAGTGGAAATATATCTCTTATATAGTTCTAAATTCGAATTTCAATATACATATATAGTTCCCTCTAAAAGTTTGCTTCCCCATGACAATCAAAAGTTCCGAGGCATGTCGTTGATGGCGAGCGACAGTGAGAACTGGCAACAGTTCTGATGTGAGATGTGATAATACATGCTGCATGCTCCAGAGTGAGCTCTGCGAGTAGCTTAGTAATTTATGCCCCCAAAAAAATATCTTTTTTTTATATAGGTAGACAGACGGGCAAATGGGCCACCTTAAGTTAAGTGTTCACCACTGTCCATAAACAATGGCGATATAAGAAATATTAACCATTCCTTATATCGCTAATGCGCCACCGACCGTAGGAACGAAGATGTTATATCCTATGTGCCTGTAGTTACAGTGGATCGCTCATCCTTCAAACCGGTACTCAACCATGCTAAGTATTGCTGTTTAGCGGTAGAATATCTGATGAGTGGGCGGTACCTACCCAGACGGGCTGCCACAAAGCCCTGCTACCGTTTACAAAGAGGTGCTTCGATTATTTATTATAAATAAAATTTTCAATGACTCGAATAATATTGTTTACTCTGAGTTTTATAGAATAAAAAAATATATTGGTACGCTTGCTTATTTATAGTTTTAACTATAACCATCGGCGTAGATATATGGCGAGGTATTTAAGCAACAGAATCGTAAATCAGAATATTTATATAAATTAAATTTTACTTCGTCATTTAATTAACTATAAAATATATTAAGTCAAACTACAGGAATTCATAATATGTTCACTGATGATTATATAAAGAATAATATTCAACTTAAAAATAATAAAAAAACCCTTACTAAACTTTTTCCTTCCTTTTTTACCAGAATGACATTTCATGCCTCTTACTTTAAAATGACAGACTTCCAAACAAACATTTTTTATACTTTACTTATATTTAAGCGCGGACGAAACCACGGGCAACATCTAGTAATATTAGTATAGATATAGATTACGCGCGAGTGAAGACGCGGGCAACAGCTAGCTTATCAATATAAACATCATGAAATCGGTTACTACGGCAACGGTTACTAAGGCAAATGTTACTGATGTTTGGTATGGGCTCTCCTACATATAAAGAGAACGATAAAATATGTGATACTTCCGTTTTGGATCATAGTTGAACAAAATCCGTTCTTAGCTGACCTCTACTCGGCGAAAGGCATAGAATAATATAATAACGCTTAGAAGGAGTGTAAGCCCCAGCGCATTGAAGTCATTCAAATTGTGACTAGTCTCAATACATTTGACGTCACGTCAGATGTCACGATAAAGTGTCATAGTAAACATCTCGCGCAATTTATTTAAAAATGACTTACTGTGTAGTAAAAGGGTGTCACAACACTCCACATAAAAAAAATAAGGATAAGAAAGTCACATTTCACACGTAAGTACTATTTGGCAACTTATAATTTTAGCTAAAATATATTCATCAAAACATAAAAAGAATTTGTAAACAAAAGACGCCATTACAATAAAAATGTTACCAGCTATGAAAAATATATTTACCACGATTGCTTAATATTTTAAATAATAAAAATAAATAAATATTTAAAATTATTATTTTAACTTTTTTAAGTTACGTATAAAATATTAATACTGTTCAACTAATTATAAATATTTTTTTCTTTATGATTATATATAAAATAAAAGCAATACTAAATAATATTACTAAATAAATTAAAAAAAAGAGATCATTATAATAATAAAAGCTAAAATGAAATAAATAATATTGCAATATATAATTATAAAATAAATAAATAATACTTATTGATTAATTGTAATCTTTTTTAGTTTTCCTTCGAATTCAATTGCTGCTGCTCGATGGATAGATAAAATACAATGTAATCGAAGAGAAGAATATTCAGCAAAAAATTTTCAGCGTTGTTAAATTAATTTTAATGAAAAAATAATAATGTCCAATATTATTGTTTAGCAAATTGTCACATCTCAATACAACCTACATAATAATTCAAATTAATTAAATGCAAAAATTGTAATTTATATTGTATATGTGTGATTTTGTTTTAAAGGTTACTTGTGTGTGCACTGAACCCGTAAGCATTTTCCTAATTAGTATGCATGTTTTGTATTTATGTTATTGATTAATATTAAAATCCAAATTTATATTGTTTCTTCTTACATATCCCGTCCTTATTTATATTATTATTTCATACAAATCTACTATTTATCACAATTTACTGTCAGAAAACCTTTCAGCGTTGTTTAATTAAATTTATAAAAAAATAGAATGTCCAATATTATTGTCTGTCAAATTGTCACATCTGAATACAACCTACGTAATAATTCAAATTAATTAAATGCAAAAAAAGATAAATATAAATCAAGTTCAAACAATATCAATTTCCTCACTATGGGGAAAATGTGTATTCACTTGCAACATAATTCGGTCGTATGTGGGCGTGTCGGTGTATGTAACGTACGTGACACTTACACATCTTAATTCTAGTGACTTCAATTTTGAGCGAAACTTTGTATGACACTATCCTTCTAAGCGTTATTATTCTATGGCGAAAGGAATATTCTTACCAAATTTTAAGTCTTTACGCCTTATGGTTCCAGAGATATCGTGATGAGTCAATATATCGGTGGAAATCTCTTATATATGCATAGATAATAATAATACTAAGCTTATTTCAAACTATTTAAAAATGTATTTTAGTTAAAAATAAATCAATAAAACATGTATAAGAAATGTAAATGTTGTAAAAACCCAACAATTTTTGTACATATTAGTCGTTGAATGTTATACCCGTCATAACTTCTAAACCAAAAGTCCGATCCAAATAATTAAAAGTGGAATTTACTCGTTCATAATCAACCTTAATTATTAAAACATTTCAATGGATAAGGATAATATCATGATACCAATATCATCACTGTTCGATTTCACCCGTATTTGAACTTAATAATTTAATTTAACTGATATTGTGGCTTAATTTTAATAGTAAGGCATATACCATACCATCTGTTTTTGTCAATCATGAGTACTATTAATATATAGAACACTATTTTAAATATAGTCAATAGTTTTCGCAGCGCACGCAAAATAATGACTTTTATAGGCAACATTTTGATACCTTATATTGGGCTATATTGTCCCATTTTAGTTAGGGATTTAAAATTTTTTTGATAATAAACTCAGTGTCAAAAAAATCGCACCTTTTGGTATTTTGACTTCAAGCAACTATAAACCCTATTTCATCTACGGTAAGGTATAAGTGTGGGGCCTCATTTTAAAGGTTATTGAATCCTTTAAATAATAAAACTGTGATAGTGATTACTAAGCATATAAAAAACATTTTTCATGAAAAAAGGAAAAACACGCCAAAATTACTTAATTTAATTAATCTAAAAACATAACAAAATTAAAAAATACAGTAAAACAAATTCTTAAAACTAAACTTAGAACCTAGTGTTACCTCCCTTAGCCCTAATTACAGCCTCCATGCGATCCATCATTGACCTCACCAACGTCACGATGCGTTCTTGAGGAATGTCACTCCAGTCCTCGACGACGGTATCCCGAAGCTGTTCAAGGGTGGCACGGGCAGTATTACGAGACCGCACCCGGCGTTTCAGATCATCCCAAAGGTGCTCTATGGGATTCAGGTCAGAACTTCTCGCTGGCCACTGCATCACGGGGATCCCAACCTGATTCAGGTAGTCCCGAACAATGATTGCCGTATGGGAGCGGGCGTTGTCGTGCATGAATGTGAATTCAGGCCCGACAAAACCAGCATACGGGACCACATGGTCCTCCAGTATCTCTGTGATGTACCGATGAGCAGTCAGGGACCCCTGGCCACGTGCACCTCCAGTGCAGGAGACGCACACAAGGTCGGTTTTTCCTTGGATTGAAATTCCGCCCCAGAACATGCAGGATCCTCCTCTGTAGCTGACGGTTTCTTCATACCCTAGTCTCGTCGGAGAAGAGGACAGACTTCCTTTGGTCGAACGTCCAATCCACGTGGTCTCGGGCAAACTGAAGTCTGACTCGCCTATGCTCTGCTGTCAATTTGGGGCCAGTAGCAGCCCTACGGGCCTGGATTTTCTTCTCTCGCAGCCTTCTTCTTATTGTGGAGACGCTCACCGACGTCCTCTGAGCTGTTTGGAGCTGCTGTTGCAGCTCAACGGCGTTGAAGAATCGGTTACGCAAAGACGTCGACACAATATAGTGGTCGTCTCTGTCGGAAGTGCAACGTCGTCTTCCGGATCCATGCTTCCTGATGTAGCCTCCAGTCTCCTGGAACCGCTGGGATACTCGTTTCACCCGGAAACGGCTTATGTTGAGTTGTCGAGCAATATCAACTTGGCGTAGTCCTGATTGCAGTAATGCAACCACTTGAGCTGCTTCTTCTGCCGTGGTATCCATTTTTCAGGGTTTTTTTTCTTACTGGAGTTGTTCAGGTTTGACTTCTGTGATGTCTGGATAGCTAATGACCCATAATTAATTTTTACCCCCCCCTTTTATTCGTGTCCAAGGTGGCACAAGTAGTGAGTCCTCTAATGAGCTTTTCAGCACTTTTTTTTTAAAGACCCTAACGTTTCGTGATTATTGTTTTTACAGAAAAGAACGATACGCGTTTTTAAAGTGTATTAATTGTGCTTTCAAATGATATTAATTTTGTTAGGGTACAATAAATAAGTTAAGAGTATTATTCGCTTGAAGTCAAAATTTCAAAAGGTGCGATTTTTTTGACGCCGAGTGTATAATATAGCCTTTGCTACTTTGTAAGAAGCTTTCGAATGGTGAAATAATTTTTAAAATCGGTTTAGTAGTTTTTGAGTTAAATCGTAATAAACAAACAATAAATCAAATCTTTATAATATTAGTATAGATAGTATAGATTGATTAATTGAAATTAAGATAAGATAAAAACACGCGCAATTTAAACATTGCTATAGCGGAAATCACTTCGTGATATTTTATTGTTTCAAATAATTCTCCAGACGTTTGCATATTAAAGTTTATGATAAATGTACTCGAAGAGTTTGCGTGATGTGAGTTGTTATAGAAGTTAAAGATAGGGGAATATTCTCGAAACTAAGATGTATTTTCGTATAACAAACGGTAGATTTACAAATATGAGTAAAGTAAATATTGAAGATAGTTTATCATTGTTATAACATAGGGGAACGACACAGTATGTCAGGAGTCAGCAAAGACGTTTGTTACGTAAATATCGGCTGGGCGTGTTGCGAATTGGGCAGAATACAGGATGAGGGGAGGCGTCCTTTCTGCTGCATAAGTAGAAGTATTCAGTTTATGTTTAGGAGCTGTGTGATCAGAAAACAGCTATCTTTATTGATGAATGAATTGCTTCTTGCTTAGAAGTTATACGTACAACTTTAATACTGTTTTCATTTCGTTTATTTTTTTATTTTTAACAATAAGCAATGAACCTATATAACTGATGTTAAAAGTTATAAAGATCTTATAGAAGCAAATAATCTTAACACGATAATTATATGATTACAATATATTATATAAAAAATATAAATGTTCGATAATCCGATTCTTTTACGAACTATCAATTACATTATTACTAATTGATCATTAAAATTATCGGGTCTACTAAGTCTTGCATCAAGTGTATTATAAAACAGTGTGATAGGCAACACTACGAGCGTAAATTCACAGCCTTTCCATTTCTGGTTATTTGCCGATTTATATTCTGCGCCCACTCGCCGCCTGAGAAATCTCATGTTGGAGGTGCTCTTTCAATTTGAATCGGAACACTCGGATCGGGGAATAATGTATTTCGATATCGACCCTCCGCTCAGAACGAATCTTCCTGTTTATCGCCGCTCTCATTTATTCGGGCGTCGTCGCGCCTTTATTTTTTGAACACAAACTCGGTGTCGTACTGTTTATCCGTCGCGTGGTACTATTAGCAGGGCCTTTGTTTTGAGACAATCGGATTTCGACGCTCATAGATAATTGAATTGTCACATCAGCACACTACTGCGTCGCATTGTCCCCTTGCTTTGTATTTATGAGCGTAGTCTTCTGGAAAAAACTTGTTTGAAATTATACATTAAGATAGATAAACTTAAAAAATATCGTAATTCTTAAAACAAATCTTAAAACAAGTATTATTCTTAGAATAGTGTAGAATTTTATAAAAGTATTAAAACAACTTAATGATCAACTAAAGAAATTTCAAGATATCGAAGTAAAACGTGTCTAAGAAGTTCCATTTTACAAGAACGGTACGTAGTCTAAGTTTCTTTTAGCGATCCTTTGAAAGCAACAAAACGTACGTTTCCTCGATAGCCACTTTTCTCCGACAATTTAAAATTGCTTTGAATTTTGTAGTGCACCATAAAAATAGAACATGATAGTTAAAAATTCCACAACAGAATAGTTCTTTTAAAACATTTTAATATGATTAAACCTTTGTGGATCACAGTTGTCGTAAAATGGATACATGTTATATGAAATTGGGGTTTGTTATAGCTTACTTAAGAAAAATGTTGGCTGGTCGGTTAACCAAGGCCCAGTTTAAATGGCTCATCTGGTATTCGAGTCGCGAGCCGGACATCCTGCGGGCCCTTAACCCGTGTCTAGTTTCTACTATTCGAGGACTATTTACGTCATTTTGTTTGATAATCTGCTATTGTATCGCCGGGTTGCGCAGCATCCCTGTGCGAATTATGCGAGTTATCTATTGAGAACGTGCGCGGCGTACGGGTATGTAATGAATAAATAATCGGAGCTTGTTATACAGAATAATGATGGATTTGTTATCGACAAAATGTATGAATAGAAATAATTGTACAGTCTAAACGTAATATAGAAATAAATCTTGTGCCAAATTGTTCCGGATACACTATCATCTTTCAATACCCTTAAAGATAATATCTAATCATAACCTATAAACGGTTGTTTTATATTCTCAAAGTTATTTTAATAAAAAACAAATTATCAGACTTTGTTAATAGACTTCCAATTCACTTTAAGTGTCAAGTATCAAAATTGTGCTTATATTGGATCTTTACATACTCAAAAGTAAAGTATCCGTTGGCGGATGATAATTAAAAATGTAATAACATTTTTTATCTAGTTTTCTTATATTGAAATTCTTCAAGTGCCCATTGGATTCAGGGAAGCATTCCATTTTCGTTTACGTCCTTATTTGTATTCTTTTTCCGCGGTGCCTAGGAGAATCTATGTAGAGATTCTCTTTCGATTTGAAATGAAATGGCCGAATTGAGGAGTAATTTATTTTTAGACTGCGACCATTTATTTGATTCAATACTTTATTAGTTTACATTTTTGTATTACAGTCTCCTTAAGCATTATTTTGCGATAATGTTCGCGAAATAAAGCAGGAAAAAATTATTATACTATATTAAAATTATATTATAAATTTTGCATGCCTTTTTGTACTAAATAAAAACTAACTTATATTTGATAGCTTCAACGTGTTTTAAGCTAAAGACAAGATTTTGTATTTAGAATTACGAACAATAAATTACTTGTACTTTTATTTATAACGTACATAATTGCACATCTATGTATATTATACGCCACACGTTGTGTGTGTTTAAACATAAGTGTAAACCGTAACCGATTCAGTTAAGCTGTTTCTAAGATTAGCGCGCACGAACGTGCAGAAAATAGACAAACAAACAAAAATTCCAATAATCATTGTTTTGGATTCTATCGCGTTGATAAAGGCCCCGATAATAGTTTTACACATATATCTTCTATGTACAAACAGTGATAAGTTACATTTCTCTTATATATATTGAATAGATAGCTTACTATTTAAAATTAAAATTATTGATTATTTAAATTAAATTAAATATGATACGATGAAAATATATCGCAAAAACACTAACAAAAGCCGTTTGCTGAATACAACCGCTCCGTACTCAGTTAAGAAATAATAAAAAAAAACATTAAGAAATTAAAAAAGGAACAAAACTTATTTATTAAAAATTATAATTAAAAATGATTGTTTATTTAAGTAGACAGATGAGATATCACAAAAACATATAAGAAAGCAGTTCGCTGAACATAACCGTTCTGTAGGGAGAAAAAGGTTATATTAAGTCAACTTTCAAAGATAGACATATGCTATCGCTAACTTTTTTGGAAAATTTTTTGAGTGGAACAATTCTGCCATACTTGATTATTGCGTAACTTTAACCGTTTACGCAGCGTACACAACTAAAGCTCTCAAAAAGTATCAATTTTCCCGTTTATATAACATTATTCATTTTTGCTCCGCACTTATTGTTCGTAGCGTGATATTATATAGCCTAGGACCTTTCTCAATAAATGGGCTATCTAACACAAAAAGTTTTTTCAATTCGGACCTGTAGTTCCTGAGATTATCCGGATCAAACAAACAAACTCTTCAGCTTTATATATTAGTATAGATTATAAACAAAACTTTTTTTATTACTGCGACTGCTCTATGAAAAGTAAATATATAAAGTTACAATTTTCGGTAAAATAAATCAATACTTAATAAAGGAAAACTAATGTTAAAGGAAAACTAATGTTTCACGCATAGACAAATTTCAATAAAATTTTGGATTTTTTAAAGCAGTATCAAACATAGAAAAGAACTTTGTTTTTAATAATCTCAAACCAAACTCGGTGACAAATGGACGATCAATTTCTAATTTACAAATATGTATAGCTTTCTAATAGTTAACCTACATTCGCCTTTATGAAGACTAATTGATTCGCTCGTCTTCAGTATAGAGAAATGTTTAATACATCCATTGGTCTTTTCGGCACCTGTTTAATATTCTTTTGGCTCCTCTATTAGTAATGACGTCACGTTTGTAGACAGATATTCAGAGGGTTCAGACTTTACTAATACATTATAGTATTACCCAATGTTATAATATTATGTGATCAAATGAATAATATAAATGCACATTATTAATTTTGCGGAATACATTGAAAAGTTAATATGAATTACTGAGTTACTTCACTATAAAGTAATAAAATACGTAGCGGTGTTTCCGCAAAACTCCTAAATAAAGAGAAAAGCCAAGTATTATTCATTTATACAATAAAATTACTCGTACATTTTTATTATGATTTCGGCCTTCCGGTAACATAACTTTTAGCGGTGTTAAACTTGTATTAAGATTTTTTGTATGTTGGGAGATAAATACTAAATTAATACGCATTCTAAATTTAAAGATTTTTATCTATTGTAGATTTACAGATATATTATAAACTATAATATTATATATTACAAAACAAATAAATAAATGTAAAAACGATGAAACTTATATAATAATCTTCATTTTTATACATAATATTAGATTTTTCTTCTGTAAAAGCTTACAGCAGGTATCCTAATAGGTCTTTGTAAATATGTCGAAAGATATTTCAACGTAATTTATTTAAAAAAAATCTTAATAGACTTCAAATTTTTTTTTCAAATTTATTTAAAGATTCTTTGTCTTTATTCACCTGTATTTGATTAAAACTACTTATTAGGTTTACGTAAGATTTTAACAACACTGAAAATGAAGTTAGTGGGTATATTATGTACGTAGAGAATGTTTGCTATACTGTAAAATATCCTAAATAATAAATTTTAGTCATTAAAACTGGTTAGAAAAACGTCCTTAAATGTTTTTTTAATTTTTTTGTGACTAACATAATAACTACTTCAATGCTTAAAAGGAAACCTAATATTAGTATAGTATAGAACAGCCTGTGTATGTCCCACTGCTGGGCTAAGGCCTCTTCTTCTCTTTTGAGTTGCTCCACAGAGAGTTGGAGCAGCGTGTCCAATACGGGTTGGTGGAATGCACATGTGACAGAATTTCAGTGAAATTTGATACATGCAGATTTCCTCACGATGTTTTCCTTCGCCGTCAAGCACAAGATGAATTATAATCACAAATTAAGCACATGAAATTCAGTGGTCCTTGCCCGGGTTTGAAACCACAATCATCGGTTAAGATTCACGCGTCCTTACCACTGGGCCATCTCGGCTATTTAACTAATATTATTAATATCATATTATTTATGTAATAGAATGTTTTTATTAAATTGGTGCACTCGGCCAAGTAGATAATTGTATTATTACCAACACCGATAATGTGCGCATAATTGCAGTTTAATAGTTTGGGTGCTGGTTTAAAATTCAGTTGCAATTTTCTACCCACACACCCTCCTATCCTATTGTTAAATAAAAGCTTGTCATATGTTAACAATTCACTTTAATTGTATCGTTGCAAATTCATGACAGTAGTAGTAAAGTAAAGTTATACAATAGTTTAGTTTAATTTGTTACATAGAAATAAAATGATTAAACTGTATTAATAACGACATTGCATGATTCAGTAATTAATAATGTTCTAATAAATATTATAAAAATAAAATTCAGTATCCAATACAGTTGAATTCATTGCAGACATTATCATAACAAATATCGATCATACACGTCGTCCGGGCAAAGCTGACTGCGACTGCGGACTGCTGACATTGCATTAAAAGGGAGGAGCGTGACCGTCTCCGCATTACATCGTTCCGTTTTAGATTTGTTCCTTGCCACGACTCAAGCGTCTTATTGAAATCTAATTTTCGTTAATCCCACGACCCGACCGAGTCCAACTGGAAATCCGCAGTTTAGCCATTAGTATTTCTATTGTAGTTGCTTTGCTTAGTGCACAATACTTTCCACAATTTGTTGTAAACTTCTTTTAGTTCTTGAAGCCGATATCGTGGGTTAAAACCCGGGCAAGCACCACTGAATTTCATGTGCTTAATTTGTGATTATAATTCATCTCGTGCTTGACGGTGAAGGAAAACATCGTGGGGAAACTTGCGTTTCTCAAATTTCACTGAAAATCTGTCACATGTGTATTCCACCACATTGGAGCAGCGTGGTGGAATAAGCTCCAAATACTTGTCCTTAAAAGAGGAGAAGAGACCTTAGCCCAGCAGTTGTACATTCACAGGCTGTTACTGCTTCTTTTAGTTCTTGTTGTTTTTGTGTTAAGCCAAATTGTCGTTGATGCTGAAACATTAAATAAAAAATATCTCTTTATTATATAAGATTGATACTGTTATATAAGACAGTGATGAATTTGCAATATAATTATATTTAAACAAAAAAAACGATGTGCAAAATATAGTATTTTTTATCAATGTGGGTGATTATTTTCTGTAAACAGTATTGATAACACAGAGGCGTCACTATTATACTGGAAAGTCAAAGCTTCAGAGATTGAAAAGTGTTCCAGTACTTTTGTTTTCCCTTATGAAAGAAGTTTTAATTAAAAATACAATATACTATTTTTATAAAGTGATAAAATCAATTAAAAATATATATCAAATATTTGCATGCGAAATCGAAGTATCTGTTTTACATAGTATAAATGTTTTAGATGCCGGTTCTTTTAAGGTATTAGTGTTTATTTCCTAACCAATGGTAGATTTATGATAATCAACAAACAAGCATAACGCTTCTATATTGAATTAAGGTTTTGATTTTGAATACAAAGTGCGGAATTATAGGAAAATGATGCCGTAGTTGAATTCACATAAACCAAGATCTTGTAAGAGTATGTAACATTTAATCTTGTATTTTGTAGGGCGGTAATATAAGTTAAATATTACGGAGATTACCAAGTTCAGTTTAATTTCCGAGCGATGGTGGCTTGTCGCTTAGGACACAAGCCTTAATTCACTGCGCCTTGCTACGGTCTTGTGGTGCGAGGCGCTACAGCCTGATTTATGCTATTTGCGCGTAAAGCGGAATTAATGGCTTTATTACACTTCTCTGTTTGGGGATCTCCGAGTGGTCGTGTATATCTTTCGTAACTCTACTACGTATGATGATTATAATAAATGACATGCCAAGCTTTTAATAAAATAGATTATGTTTTGACACAAATAGTTAAGTATAGTGTTTACAAAAATCCTATGTAAATCGTATGTCGATTCACCTTAGCTATAGAAGTATTTTTTTCTGTATATTCTAGTTTATGTATGTGTGGTGTGAAAGTAATGGGCTTTTAATTAAAATAGCCTGAGTGATTATGTCGATAGAACTCCTGAATCTTAAACGAAGATCGTGAGCTTAAACTCGGGCAAGCAACATTGAGTTTTCCTATGTATAATTTGTATTTATAATTTATGTCGTGCGTGAATCAATGAACGTGAGAAAACCTGCACGTGACGGATAAAATTCTGCCACACGTATAACCCACCAATGGAGTAGCTCAGTCGAATAATTATGATGAAATGAAATAAATAAGTTGAGAAAACTTAGCGGTTTCGATCCTGGCTTATAGAAATGATCGTAGATGCCTTAAATGTGATAATACTCTATTGCGACTTTGATAATTAATGTAGTATTTAACTGTGATAATCTTTTTTTAATCTGGAAAATTAATAAAAAGCACTTCATCAGTTGATATTTAATTAAATAGGTTTTTAAGTAGCTTATAGATCATAATATATTATGAATATTTTTATAATATCGAGGTAAACATGAGTTGACTTACTATATATATAATTTTTCTTAGTCTTACACAAACCATTAATCTTATATAAATGTATCTGGCCGTAAAAACGATGTCGTTAACTTTTTCTTATGGAGCCAGTTATATTCCGAGAAAGCAAATAAATGTGGAAGACAAGAAATATTACAAATGAAAAATGTTGTTACCTTGTTAGTAACATTTTTTTAAATATTTAATGTAGAAGCATCGTACATTTTACTGATTATTAATTTCGAACAATAGTTAATATTTCTATAGCTTTGTTATTATAAATATAAACAGCATAACTAAGTAGGATTAAAAGACATGAATAGTCATAAACACAGTAAAAGGCGGTAAGGTGTGGTTAACGCAAGGAAGTTTCATTATGGGGCATCATAATTCTTGTGTAAGTAATAACTCGTATGGCACACATTTCTCGACGGGCGCGACGCGGCCCGCAGGTGAAAAATTTGAGCTCGGTTTCAGTGTGGCGTGGGCTGTTTTATCTCGGCTTAACGTTACGAGGATTTGTGGCTCACTAAGTAAGGTTTTATGTCCCTGGAACGCCTGCAAGTTTGCTCCCTAGATAAAAATGTATCTCGCATCTTGCACTTAAAACTTACGACTACTGTTCTGTTAAATAATTCAAAATTAAAATGTTAATTCACTTATCTCATAGTCTAACTTTATACTTTGCCTCGTTCATTGATGTCGTTGTGTTCGCTGTAAGTGTATTCAAATAGCAGCAATATACAAGAATAATAGTAACGCTGATTGTTGTGTCGGCGAGCGTGCGCCGGCTACAACTGAACTAGATTTCCTAAATTCTTAACGGCACCGGAATCGAGAGTCGTAAATAACGCGCCACTGCACGCCTGCTTCCTTACTTCTGCGTTTGAGAACTAACCTTCAATGTTTTTAGTTGCTGTAATATATGGAGAAAGTTGGCGGTTATTGTTCTAACTTTACATGTTTGTTGCTAGCTGTGTTGTGTTGCAAACTTTGCTATAATAGATTTGGTTAAAAAATATAAGTTAACGTTTCTCGTAGACCATATTGCACACGAGCATACCACATATTGCAATGAGAAAATGGAAACAAGGCATACCTACACAAAATGGGAGGTGTTGTATCAAGGAATGGAATTTGGTAAGCGCGCCACTCAGGGTTGTGTGTCGACGTCGGTTAGAGGGTTCGCAGGCGGCAAACCGTTCCTGGCTAACGTACGCACGGAATGTGGAGCTACAAGTATCTACATTCGCATCGTCTAAATAATTCATGAATAAACATTTACGTTCCCGGTAGGTAGTATTTATACTTATATCTATTATATTGATCTTAAAGGGCCAATTAGGATGTTCAAAATTTTTTAGAGATGTAAAATCAGTTTGCTTATATAATAATCAATAGTAAATTCCGTTTAAGAGCACGCCTAAAGGTAGCAAAATTCAGACTTCACACGCGCTACCCGCATCCCTTACACACCTCTCTTGACGCGCGATCACATTTCTATGCTTTTCTGTCTAAAACGACCAGTATTCTATGGACTTTTCAATTTATTCTAAAGAATATGATAGTTTATCATATATATAATTATTAATCTATACATATAATAAATCTGTAACTGGTCGATGTCTGTACATGGAAGATAAATGAGTAAAACTTTTATCGGGGGTCTTTATAAACACAATAGAACCCAAAACAATGATTAATAAATTTTTTGTCTGTTTGTCTGTTTGTCTGTGCGTTTGTGCACGCTAATCTTAAAAACGGCTTAACGGATTTGAGTGCGGTTTTCACTAATGTATTGTGGCTAACTTCACTTAACATTTAGTGTTTGTTTTATTTCAATCGGTTCATAAATAATAAAGTTATGTCAATTTAAAGATACACGTAGAACATTTATTAAAAAATGGTTATGGTCAAACTGAAAAGAGATTAAATATTACATGTAATTTACACTTTTGCTTATGATTTATCCTATATTTTGTCCTATAATTTTTAATCTCTTTATTAATTTATTATAAATTTAGTATCCCTACTAAAAATCAATAAATTATTATCTGTAGGAAAAGTACGCGCACCTGTTAGTTGTCAAAATCAAAAAGTTTTGTTAACAATTTCGTGTTTTTAGTAGCTTCGTGTGTTGTTTTTGCATAAAAACTAATATTGCATATATATTGTGTGTATCTTTATGATCTTATCTTATATCTTTCATAACAGTACGCTTGAAGACTGTGTGTGAGCAAGTCAGTTAACTCAGTGACAATAATTAATACGTAAATAGAATATAGGTGTATAAACAAAGCCTAAAAAACAACTATAACAATAATACATGATTTTAGAAGTGCTTGCTTTAAACATAAACGTGGTATATCACTTCTTAAAACTTTAAATAGGTAAAATTTTTTCGTCAATTCGTGTTTCCTGTCAAAAGTTTTAAAACGGCAGATAAAAATTCAAACATTTTACCTACCGAAGGTTTTTCTAAACAACGAAATAAATAACAATTTAACGCGGAAAAAATGGCAACCATATTTTGAACTATATTTATTAGCCTCTGGATATATATAAGGAGTATTAGCCACTGGTTATGTATAAGAAGTGTAAATAGAGAGAAATAGCAATTTTGTTCAACATTAAAATAACAGAAATTACTTTAGAAGACCTCATTAATAAATGTAACAAGTATTTCAAACCGAGGAAAAATTTAACTATGGCCTGACATGTATTTTTTGTGAGAAAACAAAGCAAACACGAAAATATAACCAACTTTATTACGAGTCTAGAAAATTTCAGTTTAAAATGCGATTTCATTGAATTAATAGTCATTGGTCAGTGATAAATTTACAGCGAATATGTGTTAGAGTAGCTCGCCAAACATCAAAGATTATTACAACGGTCTGATCTGTCACTAAAGAAAGCTATAGAGATAGCTATAATAGTAGTGATCGAACAACAAAATACGGAGCACATAAATAAAAGCACTGAGACGTAGTTATCACCGTCATCATCTAATGAATATCAAGTGATGAAGGGGGAGTAAAAGGGTTAAACAACACACAGTACAGAATAGAGAAGATGTGCATATTCCTATGAAGTCAGACGGGCAACTAATTAAGAAGAGAACAAAATTGTGAAACGTGGTTATATTTGCCTCATCCCAATATAAACCGAATAAAAGTATTTTGTAATCTCTCAGCTTAATTTAATTGGTCTTTGGCTACATCAAGCTTGCGACAGCATAATCATGAATAGGAAGAAGTAGATCTGTGCGAGCATATAATATATAATTAAGTGTACTCAGATATTGATATTATATATTTAAAAAAAAAATCACTGCAAAAATAACATAAATAAGTTAAAAATAATAATGTATTAAATGTATTAATTTATATAAAATGAATGTACCAACCCATCTTAATATTCAATATTTAAGTTTGTTATAAATTTTGTACTGTAGTCATATTCTTGCTTGCCTTTTAATTGTATTTGGTTAAAAAATATATAAATAATATATATATCATTTATTTATTGCATTTTATTTGCCTTACTCAATTTAATAATGCTTAAGCTATGTGATTTCATTTATATTTTGTTTTTGTTAATTTGTGTTTTCATGAAGTAATTAATTATATTTGATTATAAAAAAATATATATCTTACTACACCTTTACTGATTATGATGGTTTAGCTGTTTGATTTTATATATGTTTTGATTATTTTAATGATTGTGTAATTATTGTTGTATTTATACATATATGTATATATATATGCTATAAGTGTCATCTCATTTTTAACACTTAACCTACCAGAGCGGTCAAATAACTGCTTTTGAAACTTTAATTAAAATTGTTACATAGCTGCTTTTGTTTGTATATTATATACTTTTTCTACATAAAATGGCCTCTTAAGCAGCTTATTCAGATGTGTGTCAAGTTCAATGGACAACATTTGTTTTAATTCCCTTTTTTTGTTTAATTAAATTAGTAGCCTTGGTTAAGTCTGATTTTATTTAGTCTCTGACAGAAGAAACTTTTCCTTTACTTTATACTTTATATTGTACACATAAAATAACATAAATCTATATCTATAACAAAAACGAATTAATTAATAAATTATCCATACATATAAATAAAATTGAAGTTTCTGTCTGTTATTTCAAAATAACTGCCTGTTTTAAAGGTTATATGGCTATTTACGATTTACCAAAACCAAAGCAATCATTTTTTTAATTTTTTTACTGTCTGCATGTCTGTATCTTTCAATCGTCTAAAAATTTAAATAACCGAATTGTTATAAGAACTATTTCAAGATTCCGTTTATAGCCTTTATTTCATCAAAATTAGTTGAGTCTATCAAAAGTTATAAAAAATACGTATTTTTGTTGATATCTATTCACATAATATTATTACTCTTCCTAACTGATTCATTAACGCAGAGCCTAAACTGCGGGGGTTAGAAACTTGAAATTTTGGCAGTTGATACATTTTATAACACCCACTAAGGTAGGATTTTTGGAAATTCTACCCCTAAAGAGTTGAAAGATTGTTTAGAAACCCGTCATTTTTAAAGTTAGAAGCATGAAATTTAATGAACAAGATTAAAAATAAATAAAAATGTATTTCAGCGTTTTTGAAAATCTAAATCTAAGAGGGTAAAAAAGGGGTTGAAAGTTTGTATGGGGATTCCGTCACTTTTGGTGTAAGAAGAATGATATTTAGTATTAAAGCTATGCATACGTATTTCGTCGTTTTTAGAAATTTTACTCCAAACGGGGTAAAAGCATTAGTATAAAAATTAAAAAAAATAGAAATATACTATTTGTGTTTTTTGATTGAATTAATGAACATGAATTTCAAAGTTTTTAGAAACTTTTATTTTTGTTGTTGAGTTGGGTGCAAATAATGAAATTCAAAATACGCAATAGCTTATATCAATATCTTTTAGGGAGAAATATACGAACTTCACTATGTTAGTGATGTTTGGATAAAGAAAACATATTCCATTATTGCCATATGTACCACTTAATTGGTATTCCCTAAGCTTATATTATTGTAAAGTTTCATTAAAATCCATTCAGTAGTTTATGCGTGAAAGAGTAACAAACGTCCATACATCCATACAAACTTTCGCGTTTATTATATTAGTAGGAAGTAGGATTATTATATGCCCTGTAGTGAACATACATACACTATACTGAACACACATACACTATACTGAACACACATACACTATACTGAACACACATACACTATACTGAACACACATACACTGTACTGAACACACATACACTATACTGAACACACATACACTATACTGAACACACATACACTATACTGAACACACATACACTATACTGGATGGGCGAATAAATCGATTGGTAAATGTTTATATCTTATTGATTAAAAAATGTACGAGATAAAATCCTTATTTTATCCGTACGAAGTCGGGACGGGCAGCTAATTACTCGCTGATAACGTATCTTTCTGTAGGTAAAAAAGGTTTTTAAAAACAGTACAGCAGTTTTTTAGTTTATTCGCTACAAACAAACATACAAAAAATCTATTTTTACTTATTTATAATATTAGTATAGATAAAGACCACGCGCGAGCGAAGCTGCGGGCAACAGCTAGTATGATAATAAATATAATGCTCTCGTCTCAATTGCGCTTGTTTGATTGAATGTGTGTTTTTCACGAAAAGTAAATGTGGTAAAATAGAATGAACTTTAAAAAAATTTTATCCCGAAACGCAACGCTCGAATATTTGTATATATAATTCATTATCCAGTTTTTATCTTAATAACCTCATAATTATGAATATAAATCAAAGAAGTATAAGTATTAGAGGACAAAATCATAAAAAAGATTGGCAATTTTGCTTTATAAAATGAGGAAATAATCTTAAGAAAATAATAATATTGAAATATTATTATAAATTTAGTATTTATTGAAACTAAATGAATGTTTGTTAGTGCAAGTTGAAATAAATGCCTTATACATTATTTTTAATCAAAAAAATGTACTTAGAATGCTGACACATAATTCAATAATGAAGTCATAGGCAGCGTGGCCGAGTGGTCTAAGGCGCTGGTTTTAGGCACCAGTCCGAAAGGGCGTGGGTTCGAATCCCACCGCTGTCAGATTTTATTTATTATCAAATGTTTTGTAACCATAACAATTATGCAATCAACAGCTATTGTTTTTTTTAAATGCAGAAACATCATCATGCGTCAATCGTTTTAATTATTTTTTTAAACTAAATAAATATCTCAATTTAAGAAAAATAATTAATTTAACTTAATTAATTTGTATTACTTTTATATATTAAAAGGGCAAAAGCAAATATTCCATCATATATAAATCTTGCAGCAAACGATCTCTACACTCGCACTCAAATATCTATCACCCAGCGGGAATACATTGTGCCACATTAAACTGATTTTTTTTATGTTATTTTCTTTTCTTTTTTAGATATATCTGTATGTATCTCAGTTATAAAGTTTTAATGACAATTTGTCTACGAAAAAGTAGAATACATTCAGAGTACTTCTTTTTGTTGCACAAAATAGAAAAAAATAAATATTTTAGTTATTTTTTTCCGTTACTATATCTAACATATGTTTCGAAGATAAGCTTAAAAAAAACTATCATTGTAAGTGATTGTACAAACTTAATTTACATAAATTTTAGCACTTCCAGAATTAAATCTCATTGTGTCATATTATTATAAACTTGTAATATTATTATTTCATTAAATAGTTTAATTTCATTTCGATGTACTTGACGACGTCTTATTAATCTATCTGCATTATTTTTTCATTTTGGAAGACAACGCATCAAGAGATAAGCATGCATTTTATATGTGGCATATAAAACGACAACTTATTTTTCTTATGGCAAACATTGAATTACGTCATATGTTACAATCCTAACAACAAAAAACATATGATTCAAGTTTGAATTTCGTATAGAAGACATTGAAACGAAATAATCAGATTCATCAGCGCTTTGTCTTGATGCTGGCGTTGGCCCATCCTCCGGTCGCAAAATGTCGGTCGATTGTTTACTTCGTTAGCGAAGTCTATCTCCCGCACAGCGCCTCAACGGCTTTTGATTGTTAGACTAGGGGTAAATATTCCCTTCTTCAATAAATTTGTACTACGAAAAATGACGAAACGATCTAATTTTCGAACAAGGGGACTTTTATTTCTGTTTCACTGTTTCATAATATATATCAAGTATTTTTGGTCATCGTAATATTTACCACGTATTAATACGTAATATTAACTACTGTAGAATATTCGTTTCCACTATTTATAAAAAATATTTCTTATATAACAAAGAATGATGTACGATTCTTCTCTTTCCTATTTTAAATCTTAAAATCATTATTATTCGAAATGTATTCGAATGAAAATAACTCCAGCTAGCTGATATCATATTACTATAAGGAGTTTGATTATAAGTCGATCCCCTTATATTAACGTTGACGAGATAAAAGCTTCAATTAAATAGAGGACGAGCGAGTGATAATAATGAGCACTTTTCCCTCACTAAACTGATCCATCAAGATGTATGTACATGCAGTTTCTGTTAGTTACAGTACTTAAGGCCACCTGCGTCCTATACAGCTCCGCGTAGCGTAAATTTATGTATGCTTTCAACGCTTTTACCGTGTGCCACCTGACCTAGGCGGACATTTCGCCGGACAAATGTCTCCCTGTCCCTATTTATATTGGATACTTATTCTAACTCCGAACTGACTCGTGTACTGGAGCAATCGTTACGTTATTCGGAAGACTTTATTTTCTTTGTTTGAAATTTATGCGTTCTAAACGTTTGCCTGGATTTAACAGTTCTTCCTAAGATTTAAACGGACAAGCATTTGTGCTTACGAAAGAAGTATTTATTTCATGATACTGAAACATAACATTATTTCTTACTTATAATCAAAATATATATTTTTTAAATGAATCCAAAGGCCTGTGGAATAAACTAAATTTTGCTCCATATGAAGTTTAAATGAAAAATATCAAAAGAAGAAATGTAGCCGTTTCGTTTGATTGTAAAAATCGTAGCAGGCAGAGAATGCGAATAAAAAGTTTTTTAATATAAAATATTACACGTCTGTCCTCTGGATCAGAGGTTATTGAAGAAAGTGAAACAGTATTAATTTTACCCGAAAAGTCAACCTGTAAAAAAAAACGCATGCAGACTTTTATAAGAATATTCAGACATTTTTTCTTTATTTTTTTTAATTTAATCTTTTACAATCACAAACAAAAAGAAAAATTACATTTTATCAATCATTACAAAAACCCACTGAGGTTTGTCTTGCATGCTATTAATGCCAGCGTCGATGTTTACTTCTACCTATTATACTATAAACTATTGACAGGCTATAACAACAAAAAAATTAAGGTAACAATGTTAAGAAGAAACTACGCGGGTACATTTTAATATTGTATTTCATAACTATCATTTATAAAGTAAGTTTTTAACTTTTGTTTTATGTTTTCATTAGTAATAGAATTTTTAAAGTGCGAGGGTAGATTGTTTATTAACCGCGGTACTAAGTGCCGATTGGTTCTCTTTCCGTAGCTGTTATTAGCTTTTACTGTGCGTAACTGGTTTTTTGTTATCGCACGCGTACGTATAGGTGTTCTACTATGATATTATATTCCGGATTAAAGTATTCTTCTTTTAATAATGTTAAGTTAAACAATTGGTGGATCGGCAATTTTTTACAATGTTTAAAGAAGCTTATATCATTTTTTTGTACATATTTTTAATATTATTTGACACGACAGTTTTAAGGATTTTTAATTGAAGCTAAATAATAAAGAATAAATATTAAATGTTCGGCCGTAACTAATCAGGCCATATTGTATACATACAGTGATATACAGTGGTGGTCGTATAATTAGAAACACTACCAACGGTCCATGACATTATGTAAGATACTTCACCGCAATCGTTTTTATTTTGAAATTAAACAATAAATAGGACAACAATATGTTCAACGATTTATCATTTATTAGAAAAACAATATAAATCCCATTACACAAGTGCAGTTTCAATATTACATTACGGACAAACATTTAAATCAGTATGAACAATAATGGTCAACTAATAAGAAAGAACAACAAAAAAGTATAAAAAACTTTTTTTTTTTTAAGTATTAGTAATTAGTATTGGTATTTACCAAATAGCTACTATCCACAGCCTACCAATAGTTATAATTAATATTTAGTGGCGTATCCCTTATTTTCAATAACATCACTGCAACGACGTGGCATTGATTCAATCAATTTCATAAAATTTTCTAGGGGGATTGAATTCCATGCTTCAACAAATGCTTCATATAGTTCGTTTTGACTGGTGTTACGTTTGTTTGAGACTTTCTTTTTAAAAATATACTAGAGATTTTCTATAGGGCTTAAATCCGGACTATTTGCTGGCCAGTCTAAAACGGATATACGCTGTTCGCTAAGGAAACATTTGACGCTATTGGCCGTGTGTTTAGGATCATTGTCATGCTGAAAGATCCAGGTTACAGGCAAATGATCGTCCGAGTAGGGAATCATTGTGTGCTCTAAGATATTTTTGTATTGCCATTATAGTCCTTGTGTATTTGTAATTAAAAGCATTGTTTACATGGCGTCTAATATAGCGCTTTCCATCGGAATTCACCATATTTATTTTTGTTTCATCTGAAAATAACACTTTTTTCCATTCTCGTACCGTCCAATTAACATATTTTTTAGCTAATAATAATTGCTTCTTTCGGTGTTGCTTGGTAAGACGCAGTACTTTTTGAGAGATCTGGTTGGAGCCTTTACTTGGATCTTTTTTAGCAACACGAACGATTAGCGTATCTTCTCTGGGAGAGGATTTTCTTGGCAGAGCCTTTCTAAGAACATTTTCAACAATTGCATGTGTTTTATAATGATCAATTTCATTAAAAACTATCTTAACAGAACAATTTAAATGTTCAGCTATTCTTCTATACTTATGATGTACACAATAATTTGCCTAGTTGACGCGTCACTACATTTATTTTGTCCAAGTTGAACAAAATAAAATTCAGATTAAATTTTGAATTGCCGCCAAAATATAGAAAAAGAAATGTTATTCTCTAATTTCAAAAAAAGAACGAGCTATGGATGCTTTTTTAAAATGTTTCTAATTAGGCGTCCAAGCGGCCAGTAACAGAAAATAACTCCTACATGTGTAAGACTCATTTGTAATTAAAAGTAAAATATGTTTTATATATGACCACCACTGTACATACTACACATACTACTACGTGCCCCGCGGCTTCACCCGCGTATAATTAATAACACACACGCACGCACGTACGCACGCACGCACGCATGCACGCACGCACGCACGCACACACGCACGCACGCACGCACACACACCCACACACAACACACACACACACACACACACACACACACACACACACACACACACACCAACACACACACGCCATCACGTGTTCTTTGTGTGTACCAATTTCCACCAAGATTGGTCAAGCCGTTCTTGAGTTATAAGAAGACAGACAGACAGACAGACAGACAGACAAAAATGAAAAAAGTATTATAATGTGAATCACTGCTTCATAAAACGATTATTTATCACAAAATTAGGTGAAAAAAAAAATTAACAGACAGAGCCAATAGATTTATATATATATATATAAATCTCTATATATATATAAATCTCTATATATATAATCTATATATATATATATATATATATATATATATATATATATATCTATTGGCTCTTATATATATATAAATCTATTGTTTTATTTGTACACATTTTTTCAAATAAAAAAACGAAAAAAAATGTACGGCGGGAGAAGGTGCGCATAGTGCCTACGCCTCTTCCCCGGTCGTCTTCGACGGATCGAATCAGCGGAGGCACTTTCCTCACGCCGTCGCTCCGCGGCCTCTTTCTGCGACATGACACTCACATAAGAAGACCATTTCCAACCAGCACATCTCGCTGTCGAGCATGTCGCAGCGTCAATCACGCTCGGCAGCGAGAGATCTCCGCCGACTATCGCCGCCAAGGAATGCCTCTGAGGCCCCCACGCAGTACACTCCGTCAGGGTGTGGTGCGCCGTGTCTAGCGGCGCACCACACACACACAGCCTTGTCCGGTAAGCACCTGCGTCAGCCTAAACGTAAGTGTGCCACTTTTCCGTAACCAGCGACTCAAGTGGGGCCGAATCGCCTCCACTGTCGCTAGGCCTGCTGATGGGGACCTCAGTTCCTCCTCCCATCTACGAATCAGGGCTTGCTGGACTAGAGCCTTGATTCGTCCCACCTCCGCGCATCCTGGACGGCTGCCACTCGCTCTGGCTTCCACCCCAAAACCGGTACACTTCTGCGAGCACCTCCGCCTGGAGTTCCCAGGGCGGATCGCCCGCAAGAAGTGTAGCTGCCGTCCATGACACCGTACGGTAACCACGTATCGCCCTCACCGCTATGACCCTCTGCGGTCTCCGCAGAAGGACCTTGTTCTGAGCGGTCAGAGCGTCCACCCAAATAGGTGCATCATACAGCGCCATGGAGCGCACCACATCGGCGTAAACGGCGTTATAACTCTCGAAGTATACAATTAAAATATTACAAAGCAAACTTGTAATTCGTTCATCGAACGACCTCGGTATTACGAATTTAATTAGGTACAATATATTTATAAGTAAGTTCTTCATACAAATAATACTTAAGACACGTCATGGTAGACTTCAATCCAATTTAATTTGAATACTTAATTAAAACCAAGAACAATGATCGCAAGAGACATGTGGTTACGTAAAAGTGAATACGTCTTTAGGGAAGATTTCATAAAATTAAATCTCCTTATACTACTATATAAATCTATTGGCTCTGTCTGAAAATTATGATTTTTTACCATTTTAATGATAAGTAATCGTTTTATGATACAGTGATTCACATTATACTATTTTTTTCATTTTTGTCTTTCTGTCTATATGTCTTCTTATAACTCAAGAACGGCTTGACCAATCTTGATGAAAATTGGTACACACAAAGAACATATGATGGCGCGAATGATAGGTCATATATAAGATCGGTAAACCCTACGGTATCTTATGGAAATTAATTTCAAATCGTTAATTACCTATTTACGTGTGTGTGTGAAAATAGTATTATTACTCACCAATAGATGTCAGGAAGAGCCATATTTTTCAGTTTATGTTTAAGTTGATTATCGATAAAGTTGTTTATTGAAAACACGGATAATACGTCATTTTCTAAAAATGAATCCTAGCTAGATCGATTTATCGCCCCAGAAACCCTCTGCATACTAAATTACATGAAAATCGTTGGAGCCGTTTCCAAGATTCAGATTATATATATATATACAAGAATTGCTCGTTTAAAGATATAAGATAAAATAATTTATTATATCTTTATTAATTATACGCGGCTGAAGCCGCGTGGCACAGCTAGTTTGTAAATAATATTATATTTAAGTCTAATACGGTCTCGTTAATCTCGGAATGGAAATGTTACCACTTCAAGGTGTAGGGTTTGCGCTGACCTAAGCCTAACTGGGTTGAATGTTATTACGTGCTGCTCCAGATATTTAAAGTAAAATTTTACTAACATATTTCTACAGTCTATTGGTCTGGGTAAATTGAATATAAAAATATAAGTTCAAGGATTCGTTAAGTACATGTTTTATTTTTATTGATACTTTAAAAACACACGCAATTCTGTAAACGATAAATGTTTAATAATTTCATGTTTAATAAAAATAAAACCGGTTCAGATAAGAATTTAAAGTAATGAAATGTCATTTTGCCATTTATTTCTGAAATCCTTATTTTAGATGAAACCTTAAATTTTGTACTCTGCATATTTCGGGCATCTATTTAGATATAGACAATATAAGTTTTATGTTGTCTATATCTGAAATAAATAAATGCTCGATACGAAGCGATACATTGGAATATCGATAGAACACTATATCATATATCGATATTACGAAATTTTGGCCAAACGATACGCTCCGATGTATTACTTGTAATAAATATCGAATTAACATATCGTATCAAACTACGGCAATGTTTTATTTGTTCGTAATTATAAGATGTAAATTATAACAAAATAAAATTATGAAATTATAAATAGTGAAATTGAACTTATTGTTATTCCTAATAAGATATAATAACTGATACAAATGCTTACTAAAACTTTGATATAAATTTAGACTGATTATTCTTAGTGATAGTTATATAAAAAAATTATTATTATATTTATAAAACTATGTTCATACTTTTTACAATTTATATTTTTTGCAGTTAATACACTACCCCGACATTTATTTACAATGGGATGATGACGATTAAAAAATTCTAAATTAAATTATATTGCAAGTTGGAAAACAAAATTTGTTCAAATTTATTTGTCCAGAGTATTAAAAATTTGTACCAGTAGTTTCAGTATTAGAAAATGTCAGAGAATGGGTGGGACAATTTTAGCGATAAAATTTTATCGAACAACAAATAAAGTAGCTTTGTAGAAAAAGAAATCTTTATTAACAAATGTATTTAAAGATTATTATAAATATTGTAGATTTAAAACCCATCACAAATTATACTCGTAGCTTATGTATTTTATTATATGTTGATACAGGTAAAGCTTTTCGAGTCTTATATAATAGACTTTAGCAATTACAACTTTAATCATTAATTCCAAATCCTTATAAACAGCACATATACTTCAGCCTAATTTATATTTTTTTACAACCTCAGCATCAATTGATAGAAAGAAATCTCTTAGCAAAGAATGTTTAAAAGATGCCTGTCTGGGTTGGAAGCCGTTTCTTTGGCATATTTTTTCATGCCCTAAAATTTTCTAAAAAGTTTTTCCAAGCCAACATAAGAGTTCAAGAAAATATAGCAGGAAGGAAATTATTGTAGTGCAAGCGGAGGCGGTGCGTGAAACAAGTGCCGCTGCGAAAGCGATAGTGGGGCTATCAAGCTCGGAGAGATTTACTACCCCGAGATACGTTTTTCTTTACAGTCTAACCTCTACCCCGTCCGAGGCTCACTACAATTTTATTGCCTTGTTTTTTTTGCTAAAAAATGTTTCTCTTTTGTTTTAAATTCACAGCCGTAAAAGCCTTTGTTAATGTAACAAATTTTCCATCAAACTGTTTAAAACTATTGTTATTAAGATACCAAATGATATGTTTAAATTTAAAACATTTGTGTGGTTAATTAATAGATTAAATTGAAATTAACAACGGACCATGTAATGAGTTTATTTTAATTATTTCGTGAGCATTAATATAAAGGCCGGGTGCATGAAATTAAATATCTGAAATATGGATCACGCTGAATTTGGTGAGCATAAAAATACGAAATACGCTTTAAATATATATCTATATGAAGTTGTGATTATAGATAGAAAAAAAAAGTTTGCAAGTCTCAATATCCACTTTATCCCAGACCTGCAAATATCCAACTCATCGGCAAACATTTATTATAGCCATGAGTTTGAGCGCGGAACTTGATAAGTTTACAGAGCGAGAAGTTATAAGTATTCCCAGTGAGCGTGGTCGGCTCGGATGGCGTCAGCCGGGCTCCGCCACGGCTCGAGAAACATCGTCCGAGACGCCACAAAAACTTCGCCCCCACTTTATTATTACTACGATGCTAATTAAAATAGCTCAGAATAGATTAGGGGGCAGCTTCTGGCAGCGTTCGCTTAATGCTCTGGTTTTACGACGTCACGCTTTATGCCCTCTCATTAGCGCTTCTCCCGATTGAACGATTTTTTACGATACACATTCGTATTCTGTGAGTCTTGTGTTAGATGTTCGAGTTTCTATTTGATGTTCGAGGCTAATTTGATTTTAATAGTGAGTAACAGTTGTTTATAACCGAGAGCCAATAAAATATATAAGTATAGTAAAATATTAAAGGCCGAGATGACATAGTGGTTCGAACACGTGAATCTTATCCGAATGCGGGTTCAAACCCGAGCGAGTACCTCTGAATTTTCATGTGCTTAATTTGCGTTTATAATTCATCTCGTGCTCGGCGGTAAAGAAAAACGTCGTTAGGAAAAGTGAATTTGTCGTAAGAAAGGATCTGGCACATGAGTATACACCAACCTGCATTGAATCAACATGTTGGAATGAGCTCCAAGCCTACTACTCAAAGGAAGAGGAGGTCTTAACCCAACAATGGGGGACTGTTACTTTACTAAATATTATTATATCACAACATCCAGCGATCTAAGGTTAATCAGTAAAAATTGTATCGTTAGTAAAAAAATCTCAAGCGCTTTCTGAGATATATAAATATGCTATAATATACCACAATAATTTTCCTCTATAGCCTCCAGACTATCATTACATGACAAAATTATGGTTTAAATTAATGCAAGCCAGAAGAATGAAATTATTGTTCCCGTAATTGCATTGGTCAAAGCCGAGCACAGTATCGTTAATATATACAATATAATAATTGAGTTTCAAAGGTGAAAATGGTTCGAGCCGCTCGTTAACCACGTGAGAATTACCTATTGTTAATGTTTTAATTTGAATCCTCCGTTCCGTTCCATTCCGTTTACCGTGTACCCCGACATACCGAACCATTGTAGTCTAGTTTCTATATTGAAGTTTGGTATTATATATTATATTATTTTGTTTTTGAGCATGGATTAATATGTTTTCTAAAATTAAGTGGATAATATAGTTAAGTAATACTTTCTATTCTACAACTTTTGTTAATTAAGAAATTAAACTAATTAAGCATTTGCAAATAAAATTATTATTTTGTTTTAATAACTAGCTAAAGCCAAGCAAGTCAATGATATAAGACTCGTTCTAGTCTAGCTGCATTAACATACAATAAAATACATAAGCGTGAGTGTGATGTGATGTATCTAAACGAATGAAAATCTGCGATATTTATAATTATCTATATATAATTACTAGCAGCCCGTCCCGACTTTGTATGGGTAAAATAAGGATTTTATCCTGTGAATTATTTAATCAATATGAGATATAAACATTCACCAATCGATCTATTCGCCCATACAGTACAGTGTGTGTGGTTTACTTCCTACTAATATAATAAACGCGAAAGTTTGTATATGGACGTTTGTTACTCTTTCACGCAAAAACTATAAAATGGATTTAAATGAAACTTTACAATAATATACCTCATACATCAGAATAACATATAGGCTATAATTTATAAAACGATTGAGTAAATTGGCCAAAATATAACAATAAGTGTCACGTAAGTCGGAAAATTTCTTCTATTTGCAAGCATATTTATTTCCAAATTGCACATTTTTAATTAACAAATTGATTCTTAACAATAAAATAAAAAACCAAAAAAAGATATCACTTCTGATATTTATAGTAGATAAGCTTTGTCTTTTCCACATATATGTATGTGGAAAAGACAAAGCTTATATTAAATATGTTAACTTTTAAAATATTTGTCATTTGGACAAATATTTTAAAAGTTACGACGATTACAAAGTGTGTAATAGGTAGGTTTTTATAGTGCCACGCTGCATACCTTCCGGTTGCAGCGGAATGGGTCGCCGTGCACGGCCGGAAGTAACACTCTCTCACTTAAAATCGGCGTAAAGTGGTAGCTACGCTACCGCGTTTCGTTCGGTATGTGAGTCCCGGAAGCGGAAATAAAAAAATAGTCCGATCCGCTTGAAATTTACCATTTGTGTTTCTTGATTGAATTGATATACATATATTTCAACGTTTTTATAAATTCCACCCAAATGGGTGACAATTTGTTTATTTTTGTTTTAAAGAGTTAGAACGTTCCTACATATTCGCTAAAAACTTCATACACATACTTCTGAGTGCAAATAACAAAATGCTAAGCACACAATGTCTTAATATCAATATGTCCTAGGGAGGTGCAAGTAATACTTTTTTTTAAACGGACATCACTATGTTCTTGAAGTTTGTATAACAAAAACATATTCCATCATTATCATGTGTATTCAGTTCCCACAGATTTATTTTAGGATATGCTCGAAGAGAGGTAGATTTCATTCCAAGAATACTACCCATTAGAATATATCATTCGAATTTCAATGTACATATATAGTTCCCTCTAAAAGTTTGCTTCCCCATGACAATCAAAAGTCCCAAGGCATGTCGTTGAACATGGCAAGTGATAGTGAGAACTGTTATCACATGGACAGTTTTTATGCTGTATGCTCCAGAGTGAGCTCTGCGAGCAGCTTAATAATTTATGCCCCAAAAGAAAATACCACAAACGTCTTTTTTATATAGATAGACAGACGGGCGAATGGGCCACCTTAAGTTAAGGGATCAACACTGTCCATATACAATGGCAATATGAGAAATATTAACCATTCCTTACATCGCTAATGCGTCACCGACCGTAGGAACGAAGATGTTATATCCTATGTGCCTGTAGTTACAGTGGCTCGCTCATCCTTCAAACCGGTACGCAACCATACTAAGTATTGCTGTTTAGCGGTAGAATATCTGATGAGTGGGCGGTACCTACCCAAACGGGCTGCCACAAAGCCCCACCACCGTTTACAAAGAGGTGCTTCGATAATTTATTATAAATAAAATTTTCAGTGACTCGAATAATTTTGTTTACTCTGAATTTGATAGAATAAAAGAATATATTGGTACGCTTGCTCATTTATAGTTTTAACATACCCATCGGCGTAGATCGGTATTTAATCAACATAATCGTAAATCGGAATATTTATATAAATTAAATTTTACTTCAAGCCATTTAAGTAACTATAAAATATATTAAGTCAAACTACAGGAATTCATAATATGTTCACTGATGACTATATACAGAATAATCATCAAGTTAAACATAATAAAAAAACTCTTACTAAACTTTTTCTTACCAGAATGACATTTCATGCCTCTTACTTTAAAATAACAGACTTCCAAACAAACATTTATCCTTTACTTATATTTAAGCGCGGGCGAAGCCGCGGTCTACATCTAGTAATATTAGTATATATATAGATTACGCGCGAGCGAAGACGCGGGCAACAGCTAGTTTATCAATATAAATATCATGAAATCGTTTACTATGGCAACGGTTACTAAGGCAACTGTTACTGATGTTTGATATGGGCTCTCCTACATATAAAGAGAATGACAAAATATGTGATAATTCGGTTTTGGATGAGAGTTGAACAAAATCCGTTCTTAGCTGACCTCTACTCGGCGAAAGGAATATTCTTACCAAAGTCTCTACGCCTTATGGTTCCAGAGATATCGTGATGAGTCACTATATCGGTGGAAATCTCTTATATATATATATAGGGTTTTCCATTAAGGGCGCTTGATCGTGCAGAACTTCCATCGTAGCGTGTGCTGTGTGGCACGTAGCGCCGTCCTGTTGAAACCACATGTTGTCCAGATCCATATTCTCGATTTCAGGCCAAAAGAAGTTGGTTATCATCGACCGGTATCGCTCACCATTGACGGTGACGGCCACACCATTATCGTTTTCGAAAAAATACGGACCAATCACGCCTCCGGCCCAAAATCCGCACCAAACAGTCACTTTCTGCGGGTGCATTGCCACTTGGTGAACCTCGTGTGGATTGGTCTCGTCCCAAATACGGCAATTTTGCTTGTTCACATAGCCATTCATCCAAAAATGCGCCTCGTCGCTGAAGATGATTTTTTTGCCAAAATCGGCGTCAACTTCCAACTGCTCTAATGCCCAGTCAGCGAACACACGGCGCTGTCTATGGTCATTAACCTTGAGCTCTTGGGTCAGCTGGATCTTGTACGGGTGCAGGCTCAAGTCACAACGCAAAATTCGCCAAGTTGTCGTCTGCGAAAGGCCGAGTTCCTGTGCGCGACGCGGAATTGACTGCCGCGGGTTTTCGAGGACACTGTCGCGCACAGCGGCGATATTCTCGGCAGATCTCGCGTTACGTTGACGCACGGGAATCGGCTGATTGTTAACTGACCCGGTTGACTCGAATTTGTCCACCAATCGACGGATAGTCGACTCGGCAGGACGATCATCGCGACCGTAAAACGGGCGAAGTGCGCGGAACGTTGCTCGAACTGAAGACCCATTTTCATAAAACAATTTTATGATTTGCACGTGCTGCTCGACACTGTAACCTGCCATGGTGGTTTGGGAGGACGGAATGAATATAACACACTGCATTTGACAGCTGTCACACAAACAACATGGCCGCAATCAGCTGTCAAAGTTCAAGCGTCCCTATTGGAAAACCCTATATATATATATATAATGCTGCTAGCATTCTTGCCACCATTCCACGCGGTCACAATTTGTACAGTAATTATTTTTAATTTTTATTTATATTTATTTAAGGTTTTAATGTAAATAAATGATGTTAACATAATTAAAATATATTCTATAAATATAATCGCAAAGACATAGATCTGCTAATCAAACACCAGCTGCTTTTCGACTTCACATTGGGGTATTTTTTTTCTAATGGTTACACACTATAACGATATTATACAGCGTGTAACAAAATTCGTGTCTGATCCGTGAAGTAGTTATTAGGTATCGTGTGTCGGTTCTATTTATGTTATCATTTTTAAAATACTAAGCAAAAACGTTATCACGGATTTTTTTTTTAAATTAATTGACGAAAATTACTTGTCAACACAGGTGCGGGCAATAGCGCTCGATAGCTCTTACCTATCGGGTAGCAAAGACACGAGGTCATGTCCTCAGTAGTCCACGTTTTTACCACCAACAGTGTCGTTAAACACTCTTAATATATTTTTTAAGTAATTTTTATGCTTAGTATTTTAAAAATTATATTTTTGTCAATAAATATAAGATTTTACACCCTATTTATATCCTGTGCTATGATGTATTTGTATACAATAAAAACTTTATTAACTGTAAAAAGAATAAATAATGTATTTATGTGTCAGAGATATCATATCATGTATGTGTTAGAGTAAACCATTACTCAATATTATTATGTTACAATACAATAATATTGATATTATAGACGATGATATATAGAACAAAACGCAGGTACAAATAGGGGCGTAACGTGTAAAAAATAAAGTACTAATTTGGTCTTGGAATGCTGTGTATGAATTTCGAAAATGCCAAATGTTCATTAGGCTGGTATCTGAGCTGGTATTAACCAGCTCAGATTTGTTTCATTATAATAGCACCTATTCGCGTAGAAGTATTAATGCTTATAGTACTACTACGATAAAACGGAGGTGACAAATTGAAACGTTTCAAGGGAATGTTTCATTTGAATGCGGTACAATAATTACTTTGTACATTATTGTTTATTTCTATTAATGAAGATTATCTTTCCGTTTCACACTTAACTAATTTCTTCTCGTTTTTCAGATAATCACTAAACTAAAATAACTACAGTTACGTAAATTGTTGTATAATGTATGTGGTGTTTACTGTATGTTTCCGAAATAAAAATAAAATAAATAAATAAATCTATGGCATGACTATTCGTTCGCACGTCGCGTGCTTGCATTGCACTTAGCACGACGTTCCTTTCTGAAAGCAAGCTTCTTGCAGGGCAAACTGTTTCTCAATCTTACAAACACTTTGTTTTAGTGTTTATTTGTAATAACTAAGAACAGTGTATTTAATATCTGTTAACACAATTTTATATTTAATTAAGTTGAACGAATTAATTATTTATTAATCACGTTGTACGCATTAATAAATTCGCTGCTAAAATATATTTTAATTTTATTTTCTATCTAACTTGTGTCGACATTATACGTCACCGCAAGTTTTCGTTGTATCAAAGTTTAATATTATGAACTAAATCTAGTAGTTTTTATGCGCACACACAGAGGCAAAGCATGTTACGATTTTGAAAATTTTGAAGTTTTTTATCCATTGATAAAACTTACATGAAAATAATCTCACGCTAATAAAAATCGGGAAACGGCGATAATATAATAATTATTTTCATGTTTGAATTACAATATAATATTTATGAAATATCGGTTACCACAATAAAAGTGGTCATGTCATAGCATTAAAACATGGAACGTTTTTTTTTAATGTAATTACTTCATCGTCGCCCACAAAAATGGTTCTCGTTTGTTTTCCTGTTGCGATAAAACAGAAAATGAAAATAGGTGGCTATTTCACGAAACCTGGCCTTTGTGCTTTGCTGTCGCCTTCGGTTTGTTTATTTCAGGGGCCTGCCTCATAAACACTCGCAGTTCGATATACTAAATTTAAGTTGGCTTTCTTTATTTTCTCCCAAGAACTTTCTTAAGTGTTAACCAAACTTCGTCGTGTTTCTTTTTTGAATTTTTTTATGTTAACATTTAATAACATTTAAAAAAATAATTGTGTAATGTATAATCTACGAGAGATTACTAGCGTGCGTGTGTTTTCATTTTATTTATGGAACAAAGTGCGTTATATAGCTTTTTCGAATGAACATCAGTTTTAATTTGTTGTCTATTAAAAATGTTGATTTTTGTCCCATTTTCGATTTTAACGCGTTGTTTAATCTAAACAAAAAGCTATATACAAGATAGCTTGAAAGTACAAACCGCAGTGGCGTCGGACAGGGAATGATCAGATAGCGAGCGCTGAACTCGTATATCTTTGGGAGCTATTCTAGCTACTTAATTTACTGCCACAGTAACGCCACATGCACGCTCCATATCCACTGTGTTATTGCCAACTTGAAAATAAGAATGCCACACACATTTCCTTCATATCTCCTGAATTTAAGCGTCTACCTACTCCACCTTTAACGTTTTCCACATTCTCAAGACTCTTCAAGTACTTGTTGTTGTTCTCGTTTACTACGAAATTTTAAGAAACTTTTATATTTGTTCTCATATAAATTGCTTTATATTTTACGCTTTATATTATTCAATTTAATGATTGTATAATAAACTTCCTTATAAATATCAAATTTTGATAATTTATTATTATAATTTACTTTGATTATTATTAAATTCAAAACGGTTTTAATATTATTTAATAAAACAAAAATATATAATAAAATAAACCTTTTAAATACTTAATATTAGTAGTTTATAAGTCGCTTACGCAATTCCCCGTGTCCTTTGTCCACCCCGTGACTGTATGTATGTACATACGTAATAAATTAGCTTTTGCTTTAAATATATGTAATAATAATAATAAGCCTTTAATTCGGACAAAAGATTTACAAAATACTGCTTTCTTAAACTACTATACTTATTTTACATGATTAAACTTATTCGCGTATTTGGTGTTTCTTTACTTTTTGTAAGTCCGTTTGTCAGTTGGCAAAGGCCTCCTCGAACCTATTCCATTCTTGTCTCTCTCTGGCCACTCTACTCCATGTTATGCCTGCAACCTGCTTGATATCATCGTCCCATCTTTGTTGTTGTCTACCTCTTTTCCTTTTTCCCTCCCTTGGGTACCATTGTGTAACTATTTTGGTCCACTTCTCCTTTCCTCTAATCACATGCCCCGACCACTTCCATTTTAACCTTTTCATTTTTAGGGTTGCGTCAGTATCTTGGTCTTTTTCCTAATGTTGATGTTTCTTATTCTATCCCCTTTTTTACTCCTAGCATACTTCTTTCCATTGCTCGTTGGCAAACTGCAATTCTGTTGGTTGTGTATTTTGTTATGGCCCATGTTTGGCTTCCATACATTAAGATTAGTAGAATGCAGACATTGAACAGTTTGCTCTTTATTTTTATATGTAGGGATTTGCCTTTCATAACTTCTCTAAGGTCCCAATATCTTTTCCAACTGTTGGCTATCCTTCTATCGATTTCTTTATTTATGTTATCTTTAGGTGATATTAGCTGTCCGAGGTATATATATTCATCGACATAGCTAATTTGAGACTCGCCTACATTTATGCTGCTTTTATATCCGTTGGTCATTAATTTTGTTTTTTCGGGATTTAATTTTAGTCCTACTTTTCCACTCTCAAATGCTAGTTCGTTTAACAGTCTATATAGGCGGCGTTTTTGCGAATAGCACAATATAATCGGCAAATCTTAAGTGTGTTAGTTTGCGGCCGTCTATATTTAAACCCAAATTTTCCTATTCGAAGTTTCTGAAGATCATTTCCAAAACAGCGGAGAAAAGTTTGGGAGAGAGAGGATCTTCCTGTCTTACTCCTTTTTGTATCTTAAACGAATCTCCTTTCTTTTCTAGCTGAATGCACGCCGAGCTGTTTTGTATACATTTCTGATCAATCTTATATATTTTTGTTCAATCCTTTGTTTTCTTAACGCCTTCCAGATTTTTGTATGTATTAATGAGTCAAATGCCTTACTATAATCTACAAATGCTAGGTAGTAAACGAGTTGATATTCCGCATATTTCTCAATGATTTGCCGAACGGCATGGATATGATCAAGTACTGAGTAGCCTCTTCTAAAACCTGCCTGTTCAATTGGCTGTTGTTCGTCGAGTTTTCCTTCCATTCGCTTGAGTAAAATCTTTGCAAATATTTTGTACAGGTTGGACATCAAACTTATTGACCGAGTTTCCTATATCGTATTTGTCGCTTTTTTTGTACTGAAGGATAATATTAGATTTAGTCCATTGGTGTGGAATTGTTTCTGTGTTGATAATATCATTGAAGATTTCTGTGAGAATAGGTGATAATATTAACTTTTTTTAGTGCTTCGTTAATTATTCCGTCAGGTCCTGGAGCTTTATCGACTCTTTGAGTTTCGATAGCGAATTCTATTTCTTCTCGCAGTGTTGGGTACCGATGTGAGGTTTCTGTCAATTCTATGTATTTTTCCGCTATGCTACTTTCATAGAGTTTCTTGTAATATAATGTTGCAATTCCTAATATTTTTCCTCGCCGATTCTCCTTTAATCTATTATCATCTTTCATCTGTACGATCCAGTCCTTTTTATTAGTCAACTCCTTATGTACCTTTTTTATTCCTCCTGTCTGTATAACATGTCTTTCTATTGTTTCCATTCTTCTCTGAGTTCTATCTTTTCTAATACTTTCTTTTATTTCTTTGCTGAGTTTAACTATTTTCTTTCGACAATCTTTAGTATTTTTTCATTGATGAGGTCAGCTCTTAGATTAAGAAGGTTAATCGTTTTGTCAATCATCCACTTGTTCGATAGGTCTTTGTTATTAGTCCCTATTTGTAGACTATTGACTGCGAGTATACTTGTATGATGGACTATGAATCCTTGTACCCCGGTAGCTTAAGATTAATTACTGCTATGCGCTCTGATATTCCTATAAAGCTCTCCACATAATTTGAAAGGTGTTTTTTTATAATAAAACCAACCCCATATTGACCTGGGGTCGTTCCTATGTGATACAGAAGGAAGTCTGGATGGGAAATATTTCTTTCTCCCATGCGCCTTACTTCGCTCAGGCCGACGATGTCCCATTTGATCTGGTTTAACGCATATGTTTACTCTGTAAGGTTTTCATCGTTTTTTAGTGTAAGTACATTGAGGGCTGCAACGTATATTTTTGATTTTCTATGACTGTTTTCGCAATGTATTTTCTGTGTTGATGGAGGGTTATGGTCTCTATCCCCCACGAGGACCAGTCGGCTTGGGGGAGATTGTTTTAAATCTTTTGTTTGGTTTTCGTTATTTGGTTCGATTATCCGTTTGCCGGTTGTTAATTGCTATTGGTTTTTATAAGTGAGTGTCTGTGAGAGAGTTTGATCGGGTTCTCATCAAATTGAAGGCGTTTGTCCTGTTAGTTTTAAAATAACTTATCGTTTGCTGTTTTTTAGGTTGAGTGGTTAAAGTCGACTGTGGTGAAGTAGATAGTTCTCTATTCCTTTTGTCGGTATTGGGTCCTCTAACTAATTGTTTATCATATTTTAGAAAAGCAATATTTCCCTTTTTCTTCTCCTCTTGTAGCTGTGGTATCAAAGCCTTTCTCTTTTCTATGACTTCCTTAGAATAGTCTTCTGATATGTAAATTCCCTTTAAACTTTTTTATTCTGTATAACTTGGTCTTTTTTCCACCCGTTTGTAAATGAGAATAGCACAGGTCTATGTTTGTTCTCGATTTTATATTTCCCTAATCTGTATAGTCTGTTCGCTTCATTTTTTTCAACAGATAAATTTAAGTGTCTTTTAAAGATCTCCTTAACAGCTTGGAATAGCTCAAATATTGATTTTTGATTTTCTTCCAATCCATAAATAACGATGTTGTTACTATTCTTTTCTTTTTTTAAATATTCTATCTCGTTTTCCAGGTTACAAACTTTTTGTTTCAGTTTTTCATTTTCTTCAACCATAGGAGTTAGTTTTTCATCTATCCGATCCATTATATTTTTCGTAAGAGATTCTTTTAATTCATTTGTCTGTTTTTGCTATTCTATCTTCATTTTATCGAATAATATTTGAAATTGATCTTCCATGTTTCCAAATCAAATTGTGTGGAACGGAAAGTTAATGCGGATTTGTTTGTGATGGTAACACTCAAGTTAGTTGTCTACCTATCCAACTGACAGTTTGACGTTGACAGTCGTGTTGTTGTTTATTTTACCGGCTGTCAAGTTGACGTTAAATGCTAATTAAATAGATGATATTGAATTTCTAACCTCAATTCGGAATGTCGATTTAAGCTTCTCTTTTAATGAGTTGATCTTGAAAATATCCATGGATTATTTCTTCTATGTCTTCCGATGTTGTTTTACTGATGTTTGTTGTACTGCTGTTCCCGAAGTGTAACTTTAACTATCTTTAATACGTGAAGATCTGTACTGTTCGTCGTCATAAAAAATGACGACAAACAGTACAGATCTGTTGACCCTCCTCCCTGATGTAAAAACAATCATTTAAATATATAGTAAAAAAATAATAAAATAGAAATTATTACTAAAACATATGTTTAAATATAAGCTTTATTATAATACAGAATAATTAGAGCTAGAGTCAAACACTACCTGAAGAATATTTTGGTCTTGCAGTATAGGGCTTCTTAAACGATATGATAAGTTTATTTCGAGTCAATATAGGAAAAAGAGTGTGAACATTACATTTGTAAACACAAGTAGCGGGTGCATGTTAAGCCACAGTATTCGTAACGCGGCACATGTTTCACTTGTAATAAGTACGCTGAACGGGTTTGAATTGTTCCTTAAAGGTATAGAACTCGATAAATCACGTTCAGTTTCGATACTAAAACTTCTGACACTGGACATGAAAAATTGTTAAAAGTTTGGTGAAATACGTGAATGTGGTTTTAACTTTAAGACTTAATTACTTTCAAGAGCGAATATAACTTGGTAATATAAGCAATTAGAAACTTATTTGACGCTGCCGGTCCGCCTGTTCCGCCTGAGGGGCAGAAATCGTGAGCGGGATGAGCCATTACTTGCTTTCGCAGAACTTTTCCTTTTAAAAGTCGTCTCTTACTCTTTTGAAACTTATTATATTGGATAATTTGGGCAGAAATATGAATATGATGGCCACAACTTTAGTAATTTTACCTAGTCAAGAAAAAATTTCACCGATTAGCAGTTGAAATATTACTGCCAACGGGGTTAAGCGTCAGAACATTAACGTGAATCTATTATTATGTTTTAGAGTTCGTAAACTGTTATATCTTTGAAACTTTTCCTCTATCATTATAGATAAGGTATTGTACATTTTATCGTATCAAACTACAGGTTTGAGTTGGTTGAATTTAAAATATGATTGTCTTTTCAGTATTTCTTGATATTTTGAATGTCTTCTAGTATTGAATTAAATTTTATAAAAAAAGTCACAGCTGTGTATGATCCACTACGAGTGGGTTTCTCTCCTAATGAGGAAAAGGTTTGAAGCTTTATTCCACCACGTTGGTCCAATACGGATTTGTGGATATACATAACATACAAAAATATCCGACACATACCGACTTTTTCTATCAAATATAAAAACAAATTAAGCACTTGAAAACTCCGTACTGCTTGAACCCGTAATCTTCGTTTAAGGTTCACGCGTTATCCACTGGGCCACCTCGATTCATATATATCATGGCTTAATTACAATCCGTCCATATACCAATGGAGAATCCAAGATGAACAATTGAACCCTCAAAGTCCGTAGATCGATAACGGTTAGTTCGAAAGAAAAAATCCGACAAGCAACAGTCGTAAATTTTTCAATTGGTAATTGTGAAAGGAAAAGTATTTCATTCAATACTTCAAACTTTGCGGCAGTCGTGAGCGTAGTGCTGTCGCCATCATAATTAAAATTGACGGATAAGAATTGTATTAAGAAATCGATGTAACTAGTAGCTATTTTAGTTTTGCGATTCGTAATTAAACCACAAGTCTGATTTATGTGATAGGAAAAAATGTTGTCAATAACACGGACTAACATCATAAAATAGTGATGCGGCTGGCAATGAAAAGTTATCACAACTCGACTATGAGTTTGCCGCTGATTGGTTGTCAATCCGTCCGTCCAGAGCATGTCGACAACCGAATCGGGACCAGTTTCGAATTCAGCATGCAGGAATGGACATTTGTTTGAATGTTTTGTTATTTTAATTATTTTTTCTTAGTATTTGTTTGGTGGGCAAAGAACAAAATTCTTTTTTCTTTATTTGACACTTAAAACAGATAACGATGTAAGTCACCACACACTAAAATGTGTGTGTTGCAAAAAGCCTTATTTGCTAAAAAATTGGACATTTTAAACCCTAACCAGTTCCACCAGTACCTGGTTATCGTAAGTTTCAAGTATTGTGCTTTCATATAAAAAAATCTAATTTGATGTGTACTTTTAAATATTAAAATTTCTTACTAAATCAGCTCTAACAATATATAAACGAATTTATGAAATCATAAAAAATTCGATTAAGGTAGTAAATAATATATACTAAGATAACAGTTCATTCTTTCCCATTATATTTCGCCCGCAGCCTCGTTTGAATGAATATCTTAGGCGGGCTTATGATAACCAGTATAACGTGGCTCTTACCTGATACACTTTGTGAAAATCATTTTCTTCATTTTTTAATCAGACATTAAAAAAACAAGAAAATATTTTTTAAACAAAGTCTGGTAAAGAGTTAACTATTTACAAGGAGTAATCCTGTACAACCTACACTTATATGCATATGTACGAGTATATAACACTTGTTATATGCCCTGTGTACTCTACCTATTGTTAGTTAACAACTAAAACTTTTATAATATAAATACAGCTACGGTAATAAATTGAACGCTTATCATTGAACGCTTAGTAAAGTTTGTTGTTTGAAACTTTACTGTGAATTACATGAATAGTAAAGAGATCGTAACAGTAGCACGGGGAGCTGAGAGGAGCCGGGCCGCAGAGATCATTTCAGTGTGTCGATGTAGGTACTTGTATAACCAATTATGCAAAGCGTCTTCCGCGTTGCGGTGCGCTGTTCACGGGCGATGTTCTCGCGGGGCGCAATAAGGCGGTCGCTGTCGCGCTCTTTCCTCACTCGTAGCGAAATAACGACCTCAATTTGCATAACAATGCTCGTCACCCCTTATTCCCCACCAGCGGCTTTCGCAGGCGACGCGACTCTGTCCCACCGGACTTGACACCTTTTTTTGTTCATAAAATCTGTCCAGTATGAGCTGTTTATTAAAATTCATAAAATACGCCAGTAAAAATTAAATGAAAATAAATGTACCGAACCAATGTTAATGTCGCAGGTTTTTTGGCAGACCGATTTTCGGGTCTTAAAGACTTAACGTTTGATTTAATTTCTCGTTAATGTTTCAAATATCTATTAAAACGAGATTAAATGGGTATTATATGTAGCGCGATATAATGTATTTTATTTTCACCATCAAGCATTGCGGACTTTTTGCCAAATTTGTTACGTCTTCGCTACAACTCTCGGTTTTAATTGAATCAAAGTTTTCGGCTTTTTGCGGCGAGCGTGCCAGACACGCACGTTTTCCTAACTCCAATAAACTTTCCTTATTAAATTATCAGAAGTACAGAAGCGCTCACCCCTTGAACGTGGTGTAAATTGAAAGAATAGTCGTGACTTATATTACACTCAGATTTATATAAATAACATTTCGAAATACGACTCGAATGTTTCAGTTTTTTTGAGATTACATTTCTCTGTTTTTACAGATACATGGATGTATCTATGTATAGGTATATATTTTACCTTGATAACGAAATAGCCGTTTGTCTGTAGTATTATTTTGTGACGTAGCTTATCTGGTATGAAATGAGTTGTCGTAAGTTCAGTTCAGTAATTTATAGATCTTCCCCGCCCCGGGCTCGTAGCAACTAAGACGTAGTACGAAGTCTGGTCTCCAACAGAATGCTATTAACGGTCACGTAATAGACTGCTGATTCCTCACGTTCCGGATTCAAATTTGAGTAAATATGTCGCTTTGTGTCGTCCCTCTTGTTGTATTTCGCCTTTGTATTTTCATTCTCTTCCTGTTATTTCGGACCGTCGTACTCATGTTATTTAATTTTGTTCGTGTAATTTGAAGTTGTTGTTTCTGAGGCATTTTTAATAAATTATATATATTTTTTAATTTAAATAAGAGTTAGTTTTTCTGATATGTGTTTATGATTTAATACAATTCATGGGAATAATAATTAAAACTGTAATTCTTATTGAAATGTAGTGGACTCGGTAAATCCTCTAAAGTTATATTTAATAACGCTAAATGTTTCGTTTTGCGCGGTGTTCGCGTGTTACTTAGTTCTTTATAGAGCTTTGTATAATACTGTAATCGTTTCGGAAGCCGCTCGTCGCGGATATTGGAGATTAACCTAAGTGTGTCGAGATCCGTACAAGGCTCGTCGCGCCGAAGCTTTTCTATTCTATTCAAGCGTCATATAATGCTCTTCTACTTTAGTAACAGTTTCCCTTGTCATCATATCTTTCCTCAAATATTTTATTCTGAATCAACTTAACTCAACGTATTTATCACCAAAAAAGAATGCTTATCATCATGAAGAGTGAATATCAAACCCATAGTTACAATAAAATACAAAGATAAAGCGTAGTGTAAATAGTAGAGTGACTCTTTTTGTAAAGATCTTTTTAAATAGTATAAGCAAATAAAATTGCTCATACTGAATGTTTTTTTTTTCATTTGCCACTTTTTTGTACAAACAAACGTGAATTATTTAGCGAGGTTAGATAACTTCATGTAATCCTCCGTTCTTTCGTGTTTACTTTACCCGTGTCACCTTATTCACGAAAAATAAATGTTATCCTCAAAGGTACGCTAACATTGGCCTCGTAAAAAGCGTAAAAAGCTACAGCGATAGACTTAACGCGGGGGTAAATGCAGCCGGCAGGTACGCTGGCATGATGACAGTGCTACAGCTCCCCGTGGGCCCTTTCCGCGATCCTCGTAAATTGCGAATATTAGATTATAAGTGCGGACTGTGGCGAGCAGCACGGGGGCCATCAGCCGAGCTCCGAACTCGATCTTTGCTTTACACCGCGCCGTGATGTGAATCAGCTTTCTACATATTCCCCTTTGCCTCATTTTCACTTGCCAGTATTTTGTGACACATATTCGTTTTGTTAAACATATATTCGACATAGATGCTACAATTACATATCCATATTGATATGTTCCGTATATATACGAAGCGGTTTGAACTAATTAAGAAATCAACAATTAGTGAAATACAGTTGGTTTGTTTCGAATTTATAAATGTATTAACTGATTGAATTTATAAATGTATTAACTGATTGAATTTATAAATGTATTAACTATTGTATAATTTGCTAGTAAATTTAAATTTTGGTTTTAATTTCACAGCGATATTATGTTTATGAATTGTGAAAAACAAAAATAATGAAAGTTATTAGATAGAAAAACGGGTTGCACTCCGGGAGTGCCGGCAGAAGTGAAAACTTGAATACTAACGTTGTGCATTTTTGATATTTTGGAATGATTAGGGAAAAATTTTGCTCGAATTGCTTTAATTATCAGTATAAAAAATTTTCAATCAGGGTCACGTGACCTAACGCGAGTTTAAATTTTTTACCCATCACATAAAAGTGCACAACGCCGCTAAAGAAGTTTTTACTTAAAAAATTTAACACGTCAGAATCCGTCTTACGAATTTTCAATCAGAGTCACGTGACCTGACGCGAGTTTAAAATTTTTTACCCATCAGAAAAAGTGCACAACGCCGCTAAAGAAGTTTTCACTTCAAAAAATCCTTATATTTCTTTCGTCTTAGATGTTTTGAAGTCGTTACGTTTTGAAGTTATTTTAATACAATGCATTTTGCTATCTTCCTTACGCTGATCGTGATAATAGCAACAGCTGCGACAGTGCGAGTGCGATGGTGTCAGTTTGCCTACCCCCATTCCGTTACGGCTTCATTAGGCGAACGGCGGCGTCGCGAGTTCTAACTCGTGCCTCTTATGTGCTTCCATTTATATACTCATTATATACTTACTTGATTCTGCATCTCGTTCAATTAAACTTCTTAAGTATTTAGAGTATAATACCGTCTAAATATTAATTACGGTACACAGTTGCTGTTTCAGCTGCTACTTAAATAATAATAATAAATACGATATTATATCCGTAATAAGAGAAAGAGATAATGTTCTCAAATAGAATAGTTTCTCGAATAGAATTATAAATATAATTAGTACTAATAAAAGTCTACAGAGCGATTGGAAACAAAATTAAAATGTAAACATTTTACTTAATATATAAAGTAAATATTTCATTAACAGATTAATGTAGTGTACTGTAATTGTAATTTCGTTAGTTGCAAGGCGTCAGCATCGTCGGTAATGCATTACTGGCTGTTCAGAGCCTCGACGCCCGCGCCGCGCGCCGAAACGCCTCATCCACGACCTCGGCCTTTGTGAACCACCCGTATAATTACTCTGGGACTATGGGAAATAGCTCACCGAGCGCGCGCTAGAGCGCTTTTGTATGATTACGCTAAATTAATGTAGATCAAAGTTGAATTATTTTTAGAATTGCACACTTAGATATTGTGCTACAATTACCACGTTAAAAGGATTTTATTCATTTTGGAAAAAAAAATATTACAAGGAAAGAATTAATTTCTAAAATATATTAATCAATTAGGGCTTTACATTTTGTAGTAAATATAAAGGAATTTAATCGTTCCGCACTAAAAATACGAAATAACTTTGCGTGGGTGGAGTTACGAGTAACAGTTAGTAGAACAAATAAAACAAGAGTCTATTGACACGTAGAAAGATTTATTGATACAAAATACAAACCAAGATATGGATACTCATAACAAGTTTGAGCGAAGTTCAAGAGAAATCTTATCGGATGCGACAAACTTTTACAAAGACAAATTATAGGTAGCAAATAGCGGCAAAGTTTTATGATACGAGAGTTATCTGAAGTGCGTCGAACGTATATTCAACTCATCAGTACGTGGGCTGTGCCTGTTCACACAACTGTATTAAATGTCGTTCGTTGCTTCTCATTATGTCGCAACCCTTGTAAATTAAGGACATATTATTATCTCGTCGTCTGTTATACATACGAAACAGCAATCACGACAAACAGGTAACAGACGACTCGAAAGAGTATTGATTATTTTTATTAGTAAAATGTAAATAATCGTTTAAAACATCGGAAGAACCATGTAAGTTGAACTTGCATAAATATATTGAGATGATTGTAGATATCAAGATTGTCAGTATATATGCGTATTACGTTGGTTTTTGGGTTGCAATTTGATGAAATTCGTCCGTTCCTCAATAGACAGTGCCTTTATGATTTGCTTTATGTAGTCAAATGTTATATGATAAATTTCGTATAATTTTGATCTGTGATTGTTATTGATAATAATATTTATCTATGTAAAGTCTGATCGAACATGCGAATTTTATCTTTGAGTTAAGAGCGTCATTTGTTAAATTGCAACTTGGAATGTCTTTTAAAATTCTTTTTATATACGCCGACCTGAGAAAAGTTCCACTTAGTTTCGTTCGCCCTCGTATCGAACCGTACCGTATCTAAGTAGAAACTACGCGAGTGGTTGCAAAATCCAGGGACACTTTTAAGACGTTTTCATAATAAATAAACTATGAGGTAGCTGTGCGTCTTAAAATTCAAGTTTTTACTATATAAAACAACTTAAAACAAAACATTACTCTCAGTGAGTACCTGGACTATACTATGGCAAAATATAATCGATCTTTACATTGTAACTTTCATATGAAGCCTGAGTAAAGTTACATTTTTATAATGAAAATACATAAGAAATAGATTTACTAATATATATATTCAGTAATGAAATTAATGGGCTTTACATTATTGATCAATTCTTATTTATTAAAATTTGTGAAAGCCTTTATAATTACGAACGTTTAACTTAAAAAAAAAGCTAAGAAATTATATTGCCTGAGACAAAGAGTAACATAAGAGGGCACGTCGGTTATGCGTCCTGTGCACGCCTCGCCCTTCACTCTACCAACACGGATGGAATTCGATTCCATGAGCGTAGAGATAAAACGTATGTTCATTTTATTTTCACATTTGTCAGCGTTCGTTTTGTGCCCACTAACATAAATTGGATGAGGAGGGAAACCTCGCAGGTGAATGTAAAATAGCCGGCTTTTCCCGAGATAATACCACCGAAATTTTACGACACCATTATGGGATTTATTGGCCGTGTCACATTTAGCAAGAATATTATCTTTCTTAAATATTTTTCTAAAATGCCACATTCGCTTAGGTACTTTACGATATTACGACCATATACATATATATGCTTATAAAATATTTACACAAACCCATTAAAAAAAATTAGAACGGACGAAAATATATTCAGTAAAATAGTTCCGTTATCTGTAAATCACGCAAACTGATCATCTGATTGTAAATTTAACACCTTAAATGTTGTGTAGTCCGTTTAGGAACTATGTTCGAAGTGTACGTACAAATGTACAACAGGACGACCGCCTAGTGCCAATAACTGTTGTCTCGTACACTAATGGCTGAAACAGGCGTTCAATTAAACGTGCCAATTCGGTCGGAGATAGCGCAGTTAAACGCTACGCATCGAATACTAGCCTGACGCTAGGCTCATTTCATTCCAAGCAGCCCGTGCAAATAGAACCACATAGATTACCTATGTACGGACAAACGTACCTAAAGATTATGAAACGTATAAAACTATTTAGATTTCTAATTCGCCCAATTTAAAATGATTCACAAATCTTGTTATGATATTCATTCAAATGTTTTACGAGAACAAATGAATGCTCAAATAAAACAAAGTTTTTGATTTATGGATAAAGTTATGTGATTACTATTCAATCAAGCTAACACACTTTTGAATTTCATGAAATATTTTCAGCCGTAATAGATGGGGGCAAACTACTTTTATCAAAATGCCAAATTTTAAATCAATATCGATTCCATTATAATAAAAATACGCTTCAAGTTGGGTTCCTATATCGGTAACTATATATTTAAACAAAAAAATGTTAGCATTTAACTCTATTTCCTTTCATCATATGAACTCATATTAATTTATGCTTAAAAAATCTACATAAAAATAAAATAATGGTTGAAAAAACTCAACATTTTAGTAAAATAGTTTGCATTAGTAACAGAACGAGTAGTGTTGATTGTTCAAATTTTTATACTATTTCATCTTTTTTTATTAACGTTATCATTAAGCTAACGAAGCAAAGTTTTTTTTTCCATTTTTTGTGCTCTAATTGACAAGGAAATTCTCATTATGACAGAATAAAATGTTCTATCGTCATTTGAAAATTATTAAGTCCAATAATTAACTAATGAAAATCGTGCTGTGTCGTTTTACTTCATAAATATTATCCTCATGGCCTGCTACCACGACCTGTCCATAAATTAATGGAAGGGCCGACGTCACCTGAAATTTTATGTTTCCTTTCTTTGCACTCCTCACTTTTATTTTATTACTGGCAACCTTTTCGCGATGTCGTTGAAAGCCATCATTTAAACAATTTGCAAAAATTCAATTAGGAAGGAATAGGAAGGCGGACAAGTATATGGGCCACCTGATGGTATGTGGTCACCAGCGCCCATAGACATTGGCTTTGTAAGAGATGTTAACTATCGCTTACATCGCCAATGCGTCACCAAACTTGGGAACTAAAATGTTATGTCCCTTGTGCCTGTAATTACACTGGCTCACTCACCCTTCAAACCGGAACACCACAGTACCAAGTACTGCTGTTTTGCGGTAGAATATCTGATGAGTGGGTGGTACCTACCCAGACGAGCTTGCACAAAGCTCTACCACCAAGTACTACTACATAGGATGCATATATGTCAAATCGTTTGTTCTCTCTTATTTTTCTCTTATTTATTTTATTCTGTGACCTAATGTTTTATTTGATTTAAATATGAGTTTAAAAAACATATGAAAAGTAAAGATTTTTTTAAGTTATTGTTATTACAATTATTTTTTTGGTCCCACCCTAGCTGGAACTAAAGGAAGGTAGAAGCAGATATTGATGCAAAGCTTTACTGCCTCGGCTATTTTGACCCGGGGGTCGATTCGTGTCACATTACGGACACCTGTGCGCCACGTACGACGATAGTCAGGAAAAACCCTATACTTTCCGGAACGTAATCTCAGTGGCACACTCGCTTCTGGTAATATTCACCTAATAAATACTTCCCATTCCGAACATTCACTATGTAACTATTGAAAGTTCGAAAATTGTTATTGGAAATGCGGACCCAAATATTTTACGCGCCCTGTTATTGTACGTGTCACATGTTTTCGGCTAAATCCGACGTCTGCAACGAACACATTTAACATGAAATAAAACAAAAACAATTGTCGGTAACATTCTAATCTTTTTATTTTAATTATTGAATAAAAACAATATATTGAAATAATTTCTTACGTGGTTTCCATTATAACATAACAATTAGAAATCTTACTAATCATATTTAACGTTTTACTTTCTTTTGTGTATAAATATGTAACGAAAAATTCAACTTTTATCAAATAAACTTTGCTCTTCGTAATTTAGGAACTTAAATTAAAAGCAATTTAGGTTTTACAAACCTATATAACTTTTAAAAGCTAATCTCATCCAGAAGTTTAGTAGGCGCTCAAAGTTAGGCTCTTCATCAATCTAACCCATGCACTCTGAGAAGCAAGAAAGAAATTATAAAGTTTTATGTCAACGAAATGTACACGAGATTCAGATCTTGTTATTTTTTTTATGTTTTATACACTTTTGTGTTTTTTTTATATTTAGACACGTGCACATGATATGACATTTGAGATTCGATTAGCAAGTTACTCGTAGGTAAAGGATGTTTGTGTTGTGAATAAAGCCTCGGTTTATGGCCCGCCGGCACGCAGGTTGAGCGTAGTGATTACGCCAATCACCTCTCATTGTTTAAATGAGAGAACCCCTGAATTACAGTGACAGACTAAAACCTACGCCTATAAATTCATTCTACCACACTTTAAATATCCCTTTAACGTTATATATTCAAATGAATCTGTATAGATTTACGTATTTGCGTAGTGATTTTATGTATACCAAATAATCTTAACATTAATCTTAAATTATTTAAATGTAGTAATGTATGAGAGATTTATTTTAAGTACATTTTTTTACAGAATAGGTAGGGAGATGGGAAAATTGGCCACCTGATGGTAAGTAGTCACCACCGTCCATAGACTTCGGCATTGGAAGAAATATTAACCATCGCTTATATCACCAAAGTACGATCAACCGTGGGAACTAAAATGTTACATCCCTCGTGCCTGCAGTTGGCACTCACCCATCAAACCTCAATGCAACAATACTAAGTACTAATTTTGCCTTAGAATATCAGATAAGAGGGTGGTAACTACCTTAGCGAGCTTCCACATAGCCCTGTCACCAAATGATTCTTACAATTTACTGCTTAGATATGTGTTTGATCTGTAAAAAAATATTAATAATAATAATAATATCCTGGGACATTATTCACACACGGCCATCTGATCCCAAACTAAGCAGAACTTGTACTATGGAAATCAGACAACTGATATACTACATATACTACTTTTCTTTTGTAAATAGATACTTATATAGATAATTACACCCAGACTCAAGACAAACAGATACGTTCATGCACACAAATGTCTGTCCTGGGTGGGAATCGTACCCACGACCTGTGGCGCGTAAGGCAGGTATCTACCAACCACGCCAACGGGCTCGTCAATAAGTAATTAAAGTAATACTCGTAGTTTCAAAACGTGCTCTAGTCACTTCGCTTTTTTTGTACCGCGGTAGAAAATAATGTTTTCACTTATTTTATTTTGTATATAAAGTAACAGCCTATATATATCCCAAAGCTGGATAAAGGCTTCCGATACTCCTGAGGAAAAAAAAATCACCACGCTTATCGAATGTGGACTGGTGGATACTCGTGAGAATTTGCAGATACCTGCAGGGCATATGCCCTATATCGGATTAGACATCTCAGCCTTATTAAAATTGTAAATTATCAAATATATATTTATATAAAAATGAGAAGGAACTATAATCCAATTTTTTATTCTTTAACTTGGCGTCGAATAAGACATGGTTTTCGGTCTAGCGCTCACCGCATCGAGTATCATTGACCCTATCCTACCCGTTATCCAATTCATCTGAATTTTTGCTTGTATATATAGATCTAAAAATATAGTTTAAATATCGTTTGAGTGATTTTAAAAACATAATAAAAATGACCGTTTTTAAGGGATTAATAATATTCTTATTTACCCCTCGAGTTAAGTGTAAAGCATAAAGTGGGGACTACATCAGCGCAAAGGATCAGGATAGAACCTGTGACTTACATCGCTGGGTGGCCCGTAAACCATCGCTATTGACACTTTTGGAATTAATATAAATTATGTATAAATAATGCCCAATTTTGTGAGCAATGGGCATCAGTAGTTTAAATAGTATGCCTACCAACAACACCAATAACATTTATAAAAAACAAAATACGAAACCAAGGCTGGATAATCGCTAACAACTAATCTTTATCAATTTTTGCATAGAATATGACTAAATAATCTAGGAAATAGATTATATTAGATATTCATATATTATATATTTATAATAAACTCGTCAAAATTACATCAAGACTAACTTTAAACTAAGGTTTTCTATAAAATAAGCGGTTTGGTACGAGAATATAGTAATACCAACTCATTTAGAAAATTTATTCCACATATACAGTGGTGGTCGTATAATTAGAAACATTACCAATGGTCCTTGACATTATGTAAGATACTTCACCGCTATCGTTTTTATTTTGAAATTAATCAATAAATAGGACAACAATATGTTCAACGATTTATCATTTATTAGAAAAACAATATAAATCCCATTATACAAGTGCAGTTTCAATATCACATTACGGACAATCATTTAAATCAGTTGTAAGGTTTGAACAATAATGGTCAACTATTTAGAAACAACAACAAAAAAGTATAAAAAACAATATTTTGTTAAGTATTAGTAATTAGTATTGTTATTTACGAAATAGCTACTATCCACAGCCTACCAATAGTTATAATTAATATTTAGTGGCGTATCCCTTATTTTCAATAACAGCACTGCAACGACCTGGTATTGATTCAATCAATTTCATACATATTTCTAGGGGGATTGAATTCCATGCTTCAACAAATGCTTCATATAGTTCGTTTTGACTGGTGTTACGTTTGTTTGAGACTTTCTTTCTAACAATATACCAGAGATTTTCTATCGGGTTAAAATCCGGACTATTTACTGGATAGTCTAAAACGGATATACGCTGTTCGCTAAGGAAACATTTGACGCTATTGGCCATGTGTATAGGGTCATTGTCATGCTGAAATATCCAGATTACAGGCAAATGATCGTCCGAGTAGGGAATCATTGTGTGCTCTAAGATGTTTTTGTATTGACATTGATCCATTGTACCTTCAATCTTCCGAACGGGTCCAACTCCACATCCGGAAAAACACCCCCAAACGTTAATGTTACCGTGCTTGACTATGAACTGCTGCTCCTTGTGTATTTATAATTAAAAGCATTGTTTACAGGACGTCTAACATAGCGCTTTCCATCGGAATTTACCATATTTATTTTTGTTTCATCTGAAAATAACACTTTTTTCCATTCTCGTACCGTTCAATTAACATATTTTTTAGCGAATAATAATCGCTTCTTTCGGTGTTGCTTGATAAGAAGCGGTACCTTTCGAGAGATTCTTCCAATCAATTTAGCTTCAACTAATCTTCGGCGTATCAGTCTTGACGAGATGTTTCTCGGGTCATCAGGCGAAAAAACTTCATTTTTAATCTGGTTGGAGCCTTTACTTGGTTCTTTTTTAGCAACACGAACGATTAGCGTATCTTCTTTGGGAGAGGTTTTTCTTGGCCGAGCCTTTCTAAGAACATTTTAAACAGTTCCATGTGTTTTATAATGATAAATTGCATTAAAAACTTTCTTAACAGAACAATTTAAATGCTCAGCTATTCTTCTGTACGCCCACTTATGATCTATATGTAAATTAACAATTATTTGCCTAGTTGACGCGTCACTACTTTTATATTTGCCCATTTTGAACAAAATAAAATTCAGATTAAATTTTGAATTGCCGCCAAAATAATAAAAAAAGCCAAGAAAGATCTTATTTTCCAATTTCAAAAAAATAATGAACTTTGGACGCTTTTTTAAAATGTTTCTAATTAGGCGTCCAAGCGGCCAGTAACAGAAAATAAACCCCTACATGTATAAGACTCATTTTGTGATTAAAAGTAAAATATGTTTTATATTTTATGCATTTAATGAGTTTTTTATTTGAGTGGCTATATTATTGCATGATTATTAATTATTGAATGTGTATATTTTTTACGAACATTTGTGCGTTGAAGTTATACTTTCTTTATTCATAAGTTAAGTGTTTCTAATTGTATGACCACCACTGTATGTGTAAGCATTATGTGTATGTGTATACTTTAATTTATAACTATTTTATTTACGATTACCGTAATATTTATGATTAAGATTAAACTTAAGTTACTAAATAGCTGAAGATAAACGATAGTTTTAAAACAAACTTTCGCATAAGAATTGTTACTCATACATCGTGTGAGCGCAGATGCTGCTCTTCGCATAGAATATTCAAATGGTGATGAATCTTTCAGTTTATGAAGTACTTTATTGACATATGAGAATAATAGAACAAAAAAAAACTGGCAATTGTCCTTAAAACCAATTTCATCGTACTTTGCTATGACATTATACATAAACACGGTTCAATAATACAAAAACACATTAACGTGTAAAAATAGTAATCTTCTTAAGTAGTTTGAATGTAGTTACCCAAAATAGCTTTATTCCCATTGGTAAAATGAAGAACTGTAGCTTAGAGTGTGGACCAGAGCGGTGGGTGTTCAGCGCTAAATCTCGTCGAGCACATTACCGTTTTCCAATATCTAAAGCAAAGCGCTCGCCGTGGCCGCGCTCCTAGAATAACAAAGAACTGCGTGGTTGAGATATTGGGCTACTAATGGACTGCGGTATTTATGAAACGACCTACTTTATCACACTGACTTTTCTATCTTTATTTGTTAGAGCTCCGGATAAACGATAAATATTAATGAACAACGATTTCACTTGAGCTACAATATTTGCCAAAACTTATTTATAAGGCTTGTTTTTTTTATAGTATAGCTAGGCGGACGAGCTAATGGGCCACCTGATATTAAGTGGTCACCGACGCCCTTAGACACTGGCATTGTGTATTTCTTTTAAAAAAAACATCGCTAATGCGCCACCAATCTTGGGATCTAAGATGTTATGTCCCTTGTAATAACACTGGCTCACTCACCCTTCAAACCGGAACACAACAATACCATGTACCGCTGTTTAGCAGTATTAAAGTAGTCGGTTGTTACATTTGTAATCTTTTTAAATTGTAACACCATTATGCTTTCCATTTAATTATATACTTGTACTATACACTCTTCTGTTATTCTACCATCAACTGGCAACGCTTTGTAATAATCAGCTAATTGAACCAGTGTAATTACAAGGAATATACATACCTAATGATAGACTCATTCATGATTCGCAACGCATCTGTACATAAGGAACGACCAATGCTTGTTAATGATATAATTGTTTGTTAATGATATAAAATCGTTAAAAAACTATATTTAAATCGGTTTAATGTTTGTATTATCTTGATAATACTGCTAGTATTCGATGTATATTACTTAAATGAATTATTGATTATTGTATTTGTATTGCGTTTCCTATAAATAAAAAAGTATTTTGGAATATTAGTATTTATTTATTTTGATCGAGATACGTTCACGTATGTAGTGATGTGGAGCGCTGGGGCTTAATTCCGCACAATCAATCAAGGCGGCTGATGAGGGTGCACCAGCTAGCGTGGAGCCGGCACTACTTAACTCGTTGAGCCAATCGATAATTGCTATCGATATGAATTGGCAAATTAATTCACCTAGTTAATAACTCGTGCTCTGAATCCAACGCCACCGAAATATTTTATCTACTCCCGGATTTCCATAAATTTAAAATTATCCCCGAACATTACTCCTATTTGGCAACTTTCCATTATGACAATATCAATTTATTTTTACAGTGGACGCTGAATAAGTTCTTGGTTACCACGTAATTCAAATTATCTTTTAATTTATAAATAACAATTAATAAAAATAAATACCACGTCGTTTAAATATTTTCAATATGTGTATTTCTACGATTCAATAATAATACATAATAAGTGCGTATATATATAACTTATATGAATATAAATGGGAAAGTTTAAGTGTAAATAAGTAAATCTATTATCTTCTAATAACAGTTAGATAATATTGATTTATACAAAAAAATAAGAAACTATCAAATTGTTAGAAATTTCATCCATTGCTCGGTGCTAATGATATGTGAATGCATTTGAAAATATGAGCCTTGATTTGGGGTCCGTTCCGTACATAGAGGTGTTTGCGTGTTATGAATCGTGGTCGAATGCGAGTTAGATGTAAATGTATGTTATTCGCGGGCGTCGCAGGGTGGGCTGAGCTGGTGCCTCCATCATAAGTCAGCGCATACTGCAATGGCGCGCCGCTCCCTGACGCCGTGCTCTATGGTTCGTGAATAATCCCCCGTAATACTAGGGGTAATGGTTTGGAATTAAACAATTAGTTGTTTTCTTTTGCCCTCATCAATGATTGACCTTTATACCAAGGCAAACGATTATTTATTCGTTGCGCAAGAACTAGTGACGGGCGGGTTTCCGTGTCGTGAAATTGTATCTTTCCATCTTATCAGGGCGCTAGCCATGGCACCCAGCCTTGTCTTCATAAATTAATCTTACGAAAACCTTAGTCAGAAGAACTGACAGATAGGGACATAAATACAATAATGTAGGTAGAGCTTTTTATACATTTTATAACTTCAAAAACTATTTTTTAACAAACATGAACATAAAATATTTATAAATGTGTAGGAAATGAATATGTTTATTAAATTATTCAGCCTGGAAAACCAAGAATTGAGAGTAAAGTACAAATCGTTCCAAAAACTTATGATTTAGAGAATTCTGATTTTTCATGCTATTTTTTGGGTGTTTCTCCCCTTTATACTAGAATTTATTAATACGAATATAAATTAATGTGGTCGGCTATCTGTTCTGACGTTCGTGCCGTCTCCTCACCCTCATCGATTTTTACACATTCCACGGTCGCCCACTCTCTATCGCTTTGTTCTTATCTCTTTTGTAATTACCTTGTTGTTTTGTTATGTCATTGTTCAAGGTTTTGCTTCTTTATTGTTTAGTAATTTTACAAACAATTTACAGTCTCACATTACTTTTATTTTTATGTTATCTGTATAATAAGCCTATTTATTTTAGGGTGAAACTTGTTTTGAATATTTAAATCAGTTTAATGTTGAGCGATGGAATATTAACCAGACAGAAGTTCACTGAGTTTCAATTTTTATAACCTCATAAAAATGGTGATTGACAGTCGAAACGTTGTAGCTTTAATTTAAAATTTCTAGAGTGTGTTACGGGCCGCCTCGGGTGTTATAATATTCGTAAGGTAGGAGGCACACGTACCAGTGTCGTCGACGAGGGGGGCAGCTCATGTGCACCTGCGGATATTGCCACGTAAATCAAATTTCTTATTTCTTCTCAACGCTTATTTTACCTTAGCTGTTTACTCAGAGCTGTAAGATCTATTTATGTTTTGCAATAACATAATAATTGCAACACACACGTTTTTATAACTCAACAGTGCTAATATCACGTTACTAAAATTTGTTAGTATAGTAGATTAGGTAAGCAATTAAATAATTAGCTATGGCGTGTAAAGCACACGGCTGTACCAAAGCATGAATTACAGGCCGTAATGGCCATCTATATGCCAATAGGATTAATATTTAATGCTGCTATTCTGTGCGGAATTACTCTGACGCTGCGGTTGAGCTTCCCCTGAATTACTGCCTACTGACGTTAGCTGCTGTTTGTGTCATACGTTTCACCATTTGTAAAAGTAGAAATATTATGTGCCATAAACTGTAGTTAACGCATGAAATGAGATATAATATCCACGAAATTTAAATGAGCGTAACCAAATTTATGTTCCTGGCTTGATCAATTCAAAATATTTAATAATCATAATAATTTAGACAAATAAAAGCGACAATCTGTAAATATCCCACTACTGGGAAAAGCGTTTTATTCTGTTGACGAGAAAGTTATAGAACTTAATCCATCATGCTGTCGATTCGAAGCCAATGCTGTTTGATGGATACAAATGTGGCAGCATCACACGGTTTCCATACTATGTTTTCCTTTACAATCAACCAAATTATAAAGACAAATAAATCCAACAAAAATTGATTGGTGCTTGCCCGGATTACAACGTATAATCTTCACGTATGCTAAATGTAAAATGACAAAAATGCAAAAATTAAATGCAATATTCATTTTGCACAGTACTGAAGAAGGAAAATCGTTCATCTTACGGTATCTTGCAAATTAATTGTGGAATGACAGAGCACAACGCTCGGCTCTCTTAATGCACGCTCACAAAGCGAAACGGCTTGGGCGGCACCGTAGTGGCACGTAGCGGTGGTGATTATGATAATGACGCGGTAGCCGCGCTTTTTGCGTCGCTCCTACAACACTACGGACTCGACACCATTTTGTATTGTGCCTGTTCCTGTGCTACAAGAGACGCACCGCACCGCAGCTGAGATCTTCGTTCGCCTTACGTCGCTTGTTTTAACTACTCTGAGACGCTTATAAATTATGCAACTCTCCATAATCCACGCCCTAAATGCCTTCTCTGCCGCCTCAATTATTCATTCGGGTGGTTTGATGTTTTAGAAAATTGTCCCGATACTCGAAACGGGCGATGCTGTATAATTCAGGGGCATTATACTTTTCACAGCTGGCGCACGGAACTGGGTTGCGGGTTCCCAAGTCCTTTACACGTCATCAATCGTACAATTATATCTTATGTCATTATCAGTTTATGCTTATAATTATCGAGCTGATAAAATGACAATTACATACTCCGAATACTTCGATATTTAAAAATAACACTCTCAAGTCAATTGTAAAATACCATTCTTCTCTTGTAGGATTCTGAAGGAGACACGCCTTTGCACGATGCCATATCAAAGAAGCGCGACGACATATTGACTTTACTATTGGACCACGGGGCTGATATGACACTTACGAACAACAATGGATTTAACGCTCTGCACCACGCGGCGCTTCGAGGCAATCCAAGGTAACTTTTTACTAGATTATTCTTAAAAATAAAAACGCTTCGAGTATTATTTTGAAATAAACTACTCGATAAATCAAAACGTCTTGAAATGGCGTTATCAAATAAGTATTACATGAATACTTACCTAGAGCTAGAGTTATTTTAAGGATACGCGTATCTTTGTAAGACCTTTATTCGGGGGACTTTGAAATAAACATAACGTTGCTTGTTGTCCGTCATTATCCCTAGGAAAATGGGTAGTTATGAGCAAGCCTGCCGCACAATAAACTGCTACGCGTCTAATGCCGCGGCCGGTGGAGAGGCTCATGTGTCGTCTTTATTACTCCCAAACTCATACGAATGTACACATTACCCGAACAATACATTTAAATGATCTCTACGTTTTATGTTACTTTTTTATATATTCTTCTTTGAAAAAATACAATACTTAGCGCATCATTGCTGTATAAGATATTGGTAGATAAAACTGGTCGTATATGTACATTTCATACCTAATTAAAAACATTTGAAAAAAAATATTATAATATGCTTATCGTTACAAACACTTGAAAGACTTAACTTATATAATATATATTAAAATTATTTTTTGAATACTACGCAAATGTAACTCTCATCTATTTTAATATTAAGGAAAGTAAACGTATTTTATGAATCAGTGAGCAAAAGTTACGTAGAATAATGAATCTCCGCTGGAGAGTCGTGCGTAAAGCGGTTTATTTGTGAAGGGTCCAGCAAGCCCGGAGTAGCGGTGACCAAGAATATTATTCAAGTCACGTGACGAGTCCTAGGGAAATAATGTGAAATGCGACTACGTGACCAGTTCGTTGTATGACGCACCAGAGTCACGGTCATCTCAAACAGCATTTTTGGTTTTTTATGTGTCCTCCTCGGTCCACTGGAAACAGAATTGTATGACTAATATTTAAATCATTTTTAGTTTGAAAGTACCTCCGTCCATTTGTTCATTACGACAAAACCACTGAACCAATAGTAATTAAATTTGAAACTACCGTAGCCTGGGACCTGGTCAAGGACATTGATATGTGTGTAACTTAAAAGATTTACGTAAAAACCCGGACAAGTGCGAGTCGGACTCGCCCACCGAGGGTTCCGTAGAAATTTGTAGGTACATATTTAGGGTTATGTTTAATTACAAAATTTTAAATTAAATAAGCAGATATGCATAACAGTGCAAACTGTTTGGTACTACATACACAAACATTATTAGGTACCTACCTATACTTATAAAAAAGGGAAAAGGTTTTTATTCATTCTTCGTCATAAATCGAAAACTATATACATCATAAAAATAATTAAAAATCTTTTTAAGCTTATGCCAATGAAGCCCTTTCATACGATACCCCACATGACACGGTTAACTCAATTCAAAATTTGGTCTGCCGCTCCTTGCATAAAGACCCTGTTTTTTATGATTTAATTACAAATTTATAGTTTTCAGATTTTTCCCTATACTTGTAGTATAATACGGTATTACTTGCCAAATTTCATAGTTCTAGATCAACGGGAAATACCCTATAAATTTTGATTTCCTTGAGTGTCGAAATATACGTTATTTTTTTTTTTTTTTTATTTTATTGTATAGGTTGGCGGACGAGCATATGGGCCACCTGATGGTAAGTGGTCACCAACGCCCATAGACAATGGCATTGTAAGAAATGTTAACCATCACTTACATTGCCAATGCGCCACCAACCTTGGGAACTAAGATGTTATGTCCCTTGTGCCTGTAATTACACTGGCTCACTCACCCTTCAAACCGGAACACAACAATACAAAGTACTGCTGTTTTGTGGTAGAATATCTAATGAGTGGGTGGTACCTACCCAGACGAGCTTGCACAAAGCTCTACCACCGAGTGAAGTTTTTTGTGGCATAAACGGCCGTATCTTTTTTTTACGTTAACTTAGAAGTTTGATTTTTTCACAGCTTCAAGAGACTGTAGACGTGACTATATCGTTTTAATTTCAACTCAACAATATCGCATTCCCGATATAAAGGGTCTTGACAGACAGACGGACAGACGGACGGACGGACAACAAAGTGATCCTATAAGGATTCCGTTTTTTCCTTATGAGGTACGGAACCCTAAAAAATGCATGTGTATAAATATAAATGTAAAACATGTATTAGGTATATTAAGTAAATTTATATTATAATCTAACAAGTCATTTAAAAAATCTATCACGAATAGAACAAAACGGCTTCAGAAGAACATAAAATGCAACAAATGTTCCAAATAACTTTTATATATTTTGCGATTATCTATCAAAAACTTGTTTAAATATATAAATCGTGAATTAAGGCTGCTACGAGGAAAAGTGACGTAAGCAAGAACCTTAATGCCTTTTCCGAACAAACGCGAACACTAAGACTTGGATCGCTAAAAAAAGTTTTTTTTTTAAGATTGTTGTTTAATGGTAATCGAATAGAAGATTGTCGTAAAACGTTCCCGATTTTATCGCGAAATGAGAACGCTCGCGACTTTTCCCATTCGACAAAAACGTTCGTTTCCCCTAGAGATGTAAAATCGTTTTATTTTATTACTTCCGCCAGTATATCGTTATATCAGAAGTATCCATCCTCTTCGGTTCACGGAATTCTTAATAAAAATCTGAACGAAATTTAATTCAGCAACTTCGAATATTTATTACCGAGGAGGTCGAGTTAAAACTTTTTTAGTTTCATTTCACTTTATTAGTTCGGGAAATTACTGTTTTTATTTTATTATTTTTTCCATCTTCTTGATTAGCTATATTTTGTATGATATTTATTATTAAATGAAAATTTAGGAAAATTGTGAAAATTTGATTTGATCAATTTGATAATGCGATTGCCTGAAATGTAATCGAAATTCGTGTGTAGCATCGAGTCATGCAGAGAGCGAGGCTCTGCGTCATTACGTCTGATTAGAAACAGTTATCTCGTGCGGTTATCGTTACAGCCGCCCTAACGAGCCCTTGTAAAACTTCTACAGTAATTTCGTCATATATAACGGGGGCTTGATAAGCTTCCGGTTGATCATTTGTACGAGTTATACGTTAATTTCCAACCGTAATATAATAGCGTTGTTAACTCGTGATGAGCTTCCTAAATAGGGATTTTACAAAACTTTATATTACACGTTACGGTTAGTATGAGATTATGAGTTATTGCCAAATTACTTCATTTTATTACTTATTTTTATGTTATGCTTACTTTCACAAACAAGTATTTTTTTATGCGTATTTTCTCTCTATGTTTAAAGCATGCTAGTCAAGTCAAAATCATTAGCTTAGTTTAGCAAAAATTATAAAATAGGAATTTCAGTTGTATTACTACATACGACAAAAAAATAAAAGTTGCTTCGGTGATATATCTTTTGAAATTGAAGTAAACGCTTTGTGTTATTGTTGTTTTGAAAATATTTCGCGGATTGTCGTGATTAATTTGTCGCTGAATCCGACGATCACGTTGGCTCGAGCAGCTGTGTCTAGTGCGGTTCGGTTCGATAAGACGAGCATTCGCGCCCAGCATTAATCGTGAGCTTAAATATTTTAACGCGTCGTAGCATTGATTTATTCGGAGCATAATCTCAGCTCGCGGCTTGTTTGTTCTTCGGCTAAAGACGTATAGGTAAGATTAAGCAGAGCTTTCGATCCCAGAAGCGCGTCCAAATAATTTACTTCGTCGTTATCATCCATTTTTGTTCTTTGTTTTTAAGATCCGCTTAGTCTCAACGTTAATTATAATACCCTCTATTCCTATGATCATAGACCACCACTAACTTTTGAGTAACTTTTGTAGAAATTATTGCCAGACGTATCGAGCTCCTATACGTGTAGTTAACTATAGAATGAACACGGTATTCAGATGAGATTTATATGGTCATTGTACCGCGTTAATTGCAGCGAATGGAGCAAAGTGCGATGGTATCGTACTGTCCGAACGAGAATTGTAATCCCCACTGCTTCGATGGAGGCAATATGATACGAATTACGTAGATATTGCGATTGTATGGCTTAGGTTATTGTGTATAACTTTTACATTGTTTCGCGTATTGATTAAAAAAATGAACAAAATATTCTATTTCCGAGGTTTGAAATCTATCACAATAATGTGTTTAATAAAATTCAATAATTTCATAAATTACATAATAATAGTAAACAATGTTATTTCTGTACGCATTAAGTATAAAGTCTGAATAATATGTATAATAAACGTAAGATGGTTAGCGTCACATCGCTTAAAGGTTTTGAAAGAATTGAAAACTTAATTTAAATAATATTCCAAAGTTTTAATATGATTGATGAAATAAGCGTGTAGGGAACATGAAAAATGCTTGGGTTAACTTCTATCTGAGTTATCTACGGGGGAAAATGTATGCATTTAATTTATGATTCAAAACTATAAAGCTAAACGGTATCAAGTGGACACGATAAAATAAAAGGAATTATATTTCGACAACGAACCCTAAGAACAAAGACACATAGTTTGAAAAATCTATGTAGCAGATTTATTATATTCGACCATTGACGTCGCTTATAGCGAAGCCAACCCAAACTAGAACGGACGGCCGGCGTGGTGGCTCGGTGGCGTGGCGCCCGGGGACGAGCTGGGGTGGTCGCGGGCGGCTCTGTTATTGTGCGACGTTTGATTTACGCACGTACCGCTATCACCCTTTTGTTTGGCCAAATACTGAACACTGTGCCAGTTCCGTAGCCCTCTCTTTGATGTGCCATACCCTTTTATAAATTTCCTGATGATATTTGATATAATGCTATTATGTTCTTATTAGTCGCAACATAATTATTCTTACATAAAAATAGCAATTCACATGCGTGCATTGTTATTTTAAATGATTAAAAAACGTGTGTTGATTGGCGTTGTAAAGTATCGTTGTTGCGAGCGAGGCCTGCTCGCTGTTACCCGCAATTAGCGGCTCTACACACGCGGATAATCCGCACCCGCACTGTGCCGCCACCAGTCCGCGGCTCGCACACGAATGCACTGCGGATTCAGCGAATAAATTCATTTGTACGCAAATCGTATCGGCGCTTGCAATTAAAACTTTGTTAGCGCGTGAGCTAAGATAAATAACACTAATACATTCTGCTTATTGCGGGAAAGTTGTCGGGTACAGAGAATATATTAATGTTGTTCCTAATTTGTTTGGGCAGTAGTGTTGGATTAACAATGTCGTTCTCGCAACTTTCGAACATAGCCTTTAACCTACATAAAGTATTTTAGACCCTCCATTAGCTAAAAACTTTTAATATAAAGCGGATAATTATGATTTTTATAATTCATTAAGTGACTTATAAAAAAAAATGTATTACTTAACAATTAACAAAATATATATTTTTTTATTTATTCAGTGATGTTTAAATAAAAAAACTATTAGCCAACCCGTCTTTTATTTCGATAAAACAATAAATATAATATAATGCAATTTCCTGACTGAGTAGCTACGTAAATTTTAGTTGCAGACAAACAGGCTTTAAATTTGTAGAAGACTTGTTTCGTAATGCAACTTTGTGCAATTTTTCGGTCGAGAAGTCAATATTTACAGCAAAACAAGACAAGTAGTGTTTTTGTAATTAAATCAACAGGTCGCAGTAAAAACACAGTGACAATTTTTTTATAATTTTCCACAACCGACAAGCCGCTATGGATAGTTTTAAATCAATATATTAATTTCGTCATTATTTATTAGACTAAGTAATCGACTACGGAGCACATACATTTCACCTCAGCATATTTGATAATCACCTTCAAATATGGAAGTCTTAGATCGAATTGACTGACCGCAACGCTGAGGCGTCGTGATGTAGAATCTCGCCATTAATGCAATCTAATTCAGTTCGACTGTGCGGTTTCAAACGGAGGCTAAGTTAGAAATTGATTCCAATAGTTTGTTGGAGCATGCAAGTCCAGCAATATTGTCGAGGTCGGGCGACGTTGCGTTTGATAATTTAAACCTATTAAAACTACCATATAATACATAATTTATAGTTTCTAAAATACGACTGTAATAAAATCTAAATACTTTATTCAAATAGTTTTTTACGAACTTATTTGGATTGTTATTTTAAAATGTACAAGTAAATGTATGTAAATATACCGTTGCTGCGAAATTTAGATTTTGGAGACAAAAAAATAAATAAAAGAACAAGAAAAGAAACTGAGCTGCTAAATATTCTAGGATAAAGCAATACTCGAGGTGCTAATATTATATACCTGGTCATTTAGGAATTTCAACTCCTAGCATAATCCTTACGTCAACTTAATCATACTACCATTATTGTATTGTCAATAGAATTTCATATTGTTGTCATATCAAAAAGACAATTAAAAATATACAGCTTTTTTATGAACTTGAATTGAATTTTGATAAGTGGCTGCGGCTATGGCTTAGTTAAACATTGTTTTATCTTTTCCTGCCATTATTAATTTGACATTCGAAAGAAGGATCTATACAGCATTGCTCAACTAATCAATCGCTTAGCAACTTTTTTAAGTTAATACCGATTTCCTACATTCGTTTAGATACTGACTTTATAAGTTTCATAGAAGTGAAGATAATATAAAGCATGTAATTATAGCATAGTATTTATTATATATATTTAAATCGTTTATATAATAATTAATTGTCAAAAGTTATTATATAAACGATTTAATTTTGGCAAAAGCACATTTATATATTATTATTAAACACACAATTGGTCACGCCTTTTTATCCTTAAGTTTTTTGTACTATTGTTATAGACATAAATATTGAAATCAAAATTGAACGACTTGTAAAGTTTTTCTTACTCGAAATTTATTTTTATGATACATTTAACTACTGTTATATTATTTTATACGATTTATAAGTAAAAACAGACTAATTGTTTGATCAAGGCTTAACATTGGATATGTCATCCAATCATCATCAACAAGCTTTACAATGTTCCGAAATTCTGGAGAAAAGTTAAAGCGTGAACACAAGACAAGCAATCAATCTCACTTTCATATTTATAATATTATCAATTCTTTACTATCTTTACTAATGTTATCCACATTCAAATGACACACACACACATTTCACATAGTTCACATTCATAATAGAACCCTATAGTCAATTATGTGATTGTTGAAGGATACATGAACGTAACCTGAACGACTGTTTCGTTTTGCAGATCTTAGTAGAGTAGAAATAATGATATATAACATAATTGTTCTTACTATGTGTTATAAGTACTTAAGCACACTAAAATATTTCGACACGACTAAAAAATGATTGCCATTTTTTCTCATTGGTAGGGTTAAAAAAGGTGGCTTTATTATTTAACTTTTTTGAAGTGAAAACTTCTTTAGCGGCGTTGTGCACTTTTTTGTGATGGGTAAAAAATGTTAAACTCGCGTCAGGTCACGTGAACTAAATGAAAATTCGTAAGACGGATTTTGAAGTGTTACATTTTTAATGTAATATAAATTGACATGTTTGTGTGCGATAGCGCAATAAATGAATATTGTATTTTATCACACAAATGACAGTACTTTTATAGTGATAATTTAAGCAATTCGAGCAAAATTTTTCCCTAATCATTCCAAAATATTAAAAATGCACAACGTTAATATTCAAGTTTTCACTTCTGCCGGCACTCCCGGAGTGCAACCCGTTGTTTTTTTTTTCTTTTTATTGTATCATATAGCGGTTATATTACGTTTTTGATTGCTCTTTAATAAAATAAAAGCTATTAATCTCCCATCAATAACTCTCCCAACTTTTCGTGTATAAATTGTATATAGCAAAAATGTAAGCTTAAATTTATATAACGTATCGTAAATATCCTCGCTTACAATACGATACAAACCTACTATATTGATCATCGAAATAGATAGAGAAACATCCATTGGCTGAGGCATGACCTCCTCTCGTTTTTAAGAAAATATTTGAACCTTCATCAGAAACGCAACAATACATTAGACGGATCCTTGTCATCTCCATGCATCCATCCATCCATGTCTTCGCGATGTTTTTCTAAATCGCCGAGCACCAGATGAATGAGACAAAACCAATTACATACTAAGAAACTTTTTGGCGCTTATCCGAATTTACACCCGCAATCTTCGGCCATCACGTGTTCGATCTACTAAGCAATATATAAAAATCAAGAAAAAATAAGGAACAAGAAATATGTAATAAAAGTAGAAAAAAAAAAATTATGATGCGGTTCATAAAGTCGCAACTATCTTTGTATTTGTAACTCGATCTTTAAAGAAATACCCGTAGCCGTTTAAACCGAGCCTGCAGATGTGCTTATTCTTAAAGTGGATTAAATGGAGCCGTAAGTTATCATCAACAGCCATAAAATACAGACAGTGTTGAGATAGACTACGATTTACGAATCGAGAATATCGTATTTTCCTAACTTTGGAAACGGGAAATAAATTAAAGAGCACCTCTAAGTGCATTGCTGTAATCTAAAGTTTCTTGATGCGTATTTTGTTTTAATTTATTTGACAGAGATTTTATTAGGAATCTTTATTAATTTAGATAAAATTTATTATACATATACAATATAATGAAGGACTTTTTCAATGTTTTATTGCGAAGATACAAAAAACAATAACATATATATGATTTTATGTGCATATTTTGTAAAGATAATTTCCTGAGGAAGGTTTTTGATATATTTAAGGCGAATGGGGATACTCTTACCTAATGTATTGGTTTTCTCTTTTCTTAATTCCCGAACGAAGTAGTTTCTCCTCAGTAGATACGGAGGTTCATTAGTGTAAGTTCGGTTCATTGTGCGCGGATGCGGGTGTCGGTATGTACTTGTAGTAGTTACGTGCCCGCGCCGCACAAACTAAGCGCGTAGCCGTTCTGTCTGGGCGTTCCGCTCCTTTGTGTGCTCTACCATTGTTCCATTCGCTAATGTTGTTAGTGCACTTTTTCAGCGACTACGCTAATTTAAATACCTCTCTCCTTCCTTTTGCGAAGAGACTCGTCTTCCGTTTTCCGCGAGTGCCGTTCCCTTTGCGTTTGAGACGTCCGCATCGGGAGACTGCATTTAAATGAGATACTTAATCACCCGAGTTGGCCTCGCCTTCTTTATAGCTGTTGTTGTCTTCATTCATTACGAGCTTTAATATCCCTAAACATAAATCCATTTACTAATTGACCTTAGCTTTCGCCTATTTCTCGTTTTTAATTAAATACTACATTACAAAGATTTTCTCTACAACAAAATAGTCTTCCGAATAGATAAATTTATACTACTATATAAATCTATTGGCTCTGTCTGTACATTTTTTTTTCACCTAATTTTTTTGATAAATAATCGTTTTATGATGCAGTGATCCACAGTATACTATTTTTTTCATTTTTGTCTGTCTGTCTGTCTGTCTGTCTGTCTGTCTGTATGTCTTCTTATAACTCAAGAACGGCTTGACCAATCTTGATGAAAATTGGTACATACAAAGAACATGTGATGGCGCAATAAAATAATTTATCATATTTTTATTTATTATATACGCGGGTGAAGCCGCGGGCACAGGGCGGGGCTAGTAATTATAAATTAATTCAATGTATCTCAATAAATGATGAAAAGATGTATGTGACATCAATGTTCTTATTTGCCCTTTACAAAACTGTCAGTATATCTTTTCACGGGTACGAATATTACGTTTTCTTCTCTTTTGATCTATTGGGATATCACAAATGGAATACAGTGAAAATGTCAAAGTGTTTTCTTTCAAAAAGAATTCAGAGGCGAGAACCGAGAAGTATGGACCGACGGGAATACGCCTTCGCCGGTCGCGCCTAGACCGCGAACACCCACTCGAACTGTGTACATATGAGTAAAGTAATAAACTCCCGAAGAGAGTTAGCTAAGATTTGCCTGTTAGAATTTGGTACGTGTATCCCCCTATTTACCCGCACCGCCCTCCTTGTACCTTCCACAAATACCAAACTTCGTCTTACTCTGAGCTGGGCACCTTCCAAGACGTAAGTTATTTCTTTGAACTCTTTAGAATTTAAAAGCACACAAGATTCTTCTCGCGTCACTGATTACGACTATATATGTACATTGTATACGTTTTATGTATATATATTTACTTAGCTGCTCAGTTTATACCTTATTTATTTCATAAACGGTAAATACGATACTTTGTTCTTTAATAAAATGTTTTCTTTACTTTACAGAAAAAATAGATGACGATAAAATTAATTAAAAGTTTAAAGTGTATGAGTATTGAATAATGTCGGCGTATACATACGAAGGCATTCTTACAAAATAACAAATAAACGAGTAAAAACTGATGTTACATGTTCTAAATTTTATCTGCAGTGTTTGTCGCATAGTCGCAGGTTATATGCGTTTACCTATTAATTTCTATGCTAAGCTTAGTGGATCAGTGTCGACGCGGCCACTTCGTATGTACCCTATGACGCATAGCGCGGCTCCGCAAAAGCTCGCTTAATGAAATATTCGCGTCGCGAGTGAAACGGACATCGCCATTCATCACAGGTGACGCCTACACTATGCCACTTCCTCCATGCCTATATATTCGTTTTTCTAAACAAAAATGGCGCTGGTTTTTTTTTTCAATGAATATACCTAAATTCTATAAATGATTTTCCTGAATGCTAGATACTATATATATTTCATTTTACAATTTAACTACATTTATAAAACGTTCCCTCCTTTCTTTACATGTAAACATATTATATAATATTTAATATTTATGGCTGTGCATATGTACATAAATGTAAGTATGTGCGTATCTACGTAAATCCTACTTTATATTCTCTATCTGATATGCAAGGCACGTGTATATCGATACTTCCCGGCCCGAAGAAAAACGTCTCTCAACAATGTTTTACGCGATATTGCCAATCACTCACAGCTCGTGTCAGTAAGACGTAGACATATGTATGTGAAACTCTTTCTTTCTTTCATACACGCCATTTGTATTGATTGCCGTGACGATTACGTTTCTAGCAATATTTATTATTAACACATTTATATAAAAAAATCTTGCTAATTCATTAAATAAACTCGACCTCTAATTGATTTAGTAACATTACATATTAAAATACTTTTGTGACTTGTATTATAACAATAATAATATTAAAATGAGTTTCGTTTTCTTTTATTGATTCTTATATGAGAAATGATCGAAAGTAGATCAACTTCGGTATAGCAGTCTGTAACTGGTCACGTAAGAAATATAACTTTGTTGGTAACATCATTACGTCAGACGTGAAAATAGTAACTGAACAACGTGACTGCAATATCAACAATCAATTGTCTTATATTTTATCGTTCGCAATGCTCGCTGTCTCCCGTTGAAACACTGATTTTGAACAATCAACAATAATAGCACGTAGGAAACGAGCAATATATAATAATTTATGTTATTCAATTAATCGACAAGGAAAACTACATTATTAGTTTCGTGGTATGAAAACGAAACTATTCGGAATCGGTGAAAGATATATACAGTGGTGACACACTACCAACGGTCCTTGACATTATGTAAGATACTTCACCGCAATCGTTTTTATTTTGAAATTAAACAATAAATCGGACAACAATATGTTCAACGATTTATTATTTATTAGAAAAACAATATAAATCCCATTACACAAGTGCTGTTTCAGTATTACATTATTCAATATTATATTATTAAACATTTAACTCAGTTTTAAGGTATGAACAATAATGGTCAACTAATTAGGAAGAACAACAAAAATATAAAAAACAATATTTTTTTAAGTATTAGTAATTAGTATTGTTATTTACGAAATAGCTACTATCCACAGCCTACCAATAGTCATAATTAATACTTAGTGGCGTATCCCTTATTTTCAATAACAGCACTGCAACAACGTGGCATTGATTCAATCAATTTCATACATTTTTCTAGGGGGATTGAATTCCATGCTTCAACAAATGCTTCATATAGTTCGTTTTGACTGCTGTTACGTTTGTTTGAGACTTTCTTTTTAACAATATACCAGAGATTTTCTATCGGGTTTAAATCCGGACTATTTGCTGGCCAGTCTAAAACGGATATACGCTGTTCGCTAAGGAAACATTTGATGCTATTGGCCATGTGTTTAGGGTCATTGTCATGCTGAAAGATCCAGGTTATAGGAAATCATTGTGTGCTCTAAGATATTTTCGTATTGCCATTGATCCATTGTACCGCCATCGGGCTTGACTATACTCCTTGTGTATTTATAATTAAAAGCATTGTTTACAGGGCGTCTAACATAGCGCTTTCCATCGGAATTTACCATTTTTATTTTTGTTTCATCTGAAAACACTTTTTTCCATTCTCGTACCGTCTTCCAAACAATTTAGCTTCCACTAATCTTCGGCGTATCAGTCTTGACGAGATGTTTCTCGGGTCATCAGGCGAATAAATTTTATTTTTAATCCGGTTGGAGCCTTTACTTGGGTCTTTTTGAGCAACACGAAGGATTAGCGTATCTTCTCTGGGAAATAATTTTCTTGGTCGAGCCTTTCTAAGAACATTTTAAACAGTTCCATGTGTTTTATAATGATCAATTGCATTAAAAACTTTCTTAACAGAACAATTTAAATGCTCAGCTATTCTTCTGTACGCCCGTACTTATGATCTATATGTAAATTAACAATTATTTGCCTAGTTGACGCGTCACTACTTTTATTTTTGCCCATTTTGAACAAAATAAAATTCAGATTAAATTTTGAATTGCCGCCAAAATAATAGAAAAAGAAATGTTATTCTCCAATTTCAAAAAAAGAACGAGCTATGAATGCTTTTTTAAAATGTTTCTAATTAGGCGTCCAAGCGGCCAGTAACAGAAAATAAATTCCTACATGCATAAGACTCATTTTGTAATTAAAATTAGATATGTTTTATATTTTATGCATTTAATGAGTTTTTTATTTGAGTAGCTATATTATTGCATGATTATTAATTATTGAATGTGTATATTTTTTACGAACATTTGTGCGTTGAAGTTATACTTTCTTCATTCATAAGAAGTGTTTCTAATTATATGACCACCACTGTATATAGAGTTTATTTTGTTATTGTTAAAAATAAAAAGAAGATTTATATTAAATAAAACTCAAGTTACTTCCCGCTCGACCCTTCGGACGTACACAACACAACACAGATACTATGTTGTGGAAAAGTTAAAAGCACATTAAGGTAACGTATGAGTAACATTCTGCAGACCGTCAAATGGAAACTTTATTATTATTTTTATCTTACATCAAAAGTCCATATCGTTAATGTTTGATATATATAGTAACACAAGATGTATTTTTGCTTTCAACAGGATATTAACGTTACTCTAACCCCAGCATCGGAGAGAAACAAAACATTTTATAAATAATTCATCAAGATAAAATCGTTTGCTCTATTTTTTTCATCAAATTCAAATTTAAAATACTTTATTCAATATTGAAGTATTACACTTTCTTATTGATTGTCAAACTAGAAAGTACTACCGCTTCGGTAAAGAATAACCCAGCCCTGAGAAGAACCGGCGAAAGAGACTCAGCGTGTTGATTTTCATCAGTACTTGCGAACGTCGTAATGTTTTTATTATAATATGAGTATTAAAATTAACTTAGTAAATGGTTATTTATATTTCCATAATGATTGATGAATAATTTTATTTAACTTAAATCGAAAATTAAACAGTATTCATACGGTCCAAATACAAACTTTGTCATCATGTTAACGTCCTCATATATTAGTCTAAAGGCATTCTTTGGCGATCAGCCTTTATACGACCTATGTAATAAGAGTTGGGTCACAAAGAGAATCACAATAGCTCTTGGCATGCAGAATGGAGCATGACTCGGGCATTATTTTACTATCAGTCAAAATGACAGTAGTATTTTTCGCGGCTAGCGACCGACGCTGAGGCGCCGGCTCAGCGTCGTTTATCATCCACTTCGCCACCGTGTCCTAGCCCTTACTTATTTATGAATATACCCTCAAAAATGTAAAGAGGCATTCATATTAGCTGCTTGCAAAATCAGCTCTCCCCTTCATAACAAATAAAAATCTTTATAACGAAAATGAAAACACAAACAGGTCACTCATCAAGACTCAAGACATGGACGTATGGCGCATGCTACTAAGCGGACGTTGTTTTAACCGCCCCGGTAATTTAATATTATAAAATAAATAGTGTTCTTCACGCGCTGGTGTTGTTTTATTCATGATTACAAACCGAGGTAATGGGCCTATCAGTCGCTATAAGTGGCGTCCCGGTACATTACCTTTATAAGCTTATAAACGCATTTTATTGAATCAATATAACTGATCTATGGGAGTAAAAACATATGTATATTATACCACTTTTAAGAAACGGTTTTAAGATTCGTTCGCGTGCGCTTTTTTGGTATAAAAATTGTAATTGTAATTTTTCAACCCATATTTATCTATCTATCTATCCATCTATATATATATATATATATATATATATATATATATATATATATAAATATATAAATCTCATGTCACAGTTTTAGTGTTTATACTCCTCCGAAACGGCTTGACCGATTTTGATGAAATTTTACATGTATATTCTGTAGATATGAGAATAGGTTTATAACTAATTTAAAGTGTTAAGGGTGGCTCACACCAAAAATTTTTCGTTTTTGGACATATTCTTTTATTTTTTTATTATGTGTATTTTTATTATATGTATTATGTGTTTTTATATGTGTATTATAAAAAACATTGTGAAAGGTAAATTAAATAACAAAAATGTGTATGTACTTATGTACATGCGTTAGATCTATTATAATAAAAAAAAAAAAACAAATAACGGGCCAACTTTTTCAAAAAGGTCTATATCATAGTGTGGGACCATTGTCCGAGTAGCATGAGCACATAGAAAACGTAGACAGAACCTAAAAATATAATAAAAAATGTGCGATCGGGGGACCCCCGGGACGAACGAAGTTCTTTGCGATATTTTTTTAACTTAAAACGTGTTTTAAAATGTAGATTTTTAATGATTACATTTCTGTATATTTATCACACTCCCGTGCCACGAATGGCACGTAAAGCCGTTGGTCCTGCTTCTTACCTGAACTTTTACCGTTCGCGTCGGTTTACCGCCCTATCGGATTATGAGAGTGTACCTGTGTTTACGCACACGCTTTTGCACTATAATACGTCCTGAGTAGTGTAAGAAAATACGATGTACCCACATTTTTATGTATAAAATAGTGTATAAAAAGGGTCTCAAACGTATTTCCAATCCAGTTTGTCGTTGCGCTGCCCGGAGGCATCTTAGTCGTGACATTTATAATATTTAATCGCGATATAATTAAGGACTAATAATTGTGAAAGGAAACCGTGTTATAATTGTATTGTGATTTAATAATGTGATTCAAAAGTGTGATTAATGTGTGAAGTAATTTTAAATAAAATTGTGTGACAGTAAATTGGTGTTTTGAAACTATAATCGCCATCCTCTGTAGAAAATATTTAACAAATTCAGAAGTGGGATAACACTGGGTCATGATGACCGGTGCTACACCTGCGCCTAAGGAAACAGGGAGTCTGCGATCCAAGAATCGATCTTTACGTAACGGTAATAAGCGCCGCAAAACTACATCTGACGTTGAGAGTACTAGTGTTTCATCTAGCTCTCGTGATACATCCCGAATACGGAGTTACCGTCACCGAAGACGTAATCGTAGTCGCAACCACAAACGTGACTACAGCCGAAGTCGCAGGAGCGAACACCGCCGTGGCCGCCGCCGAGAACGCAGTCGTGGTCATGATCAGCACTGCAGTCGTAACCAAAGTCAAGTGGCTGGTCAACGCAGCGTCCGCGACCATAGCAGTAGCGGTAATCAAGAGAGGCTGCGTAAATGCACCAACCAGTTACTTGATCACGATTGCGGGAGCCATCACGCATCCAGGGATCATCTTAACGCTCAAGGTACGGACTTTACAAATAATATTTTGTGTGAAAGTGCTAAGAGCAATAAATCTGACCTTGACAAATTTATAAACTCGCTATCAACAGCTATGGCTAAAAATAATACAGATAGATTTCAAAATACTGTCAATACACTACCTGAATTCGATCCTTCATTAAAAAACCAAACAATGTCTATGTGGTTAAATAAAGTAAATGAGAGTGCATCTATTTTCGATTGGTCCGAAAGACAAACAATACATTTTGCTTTATCTAGACTTACTGGACTAGCCAAAAGATGGTATGAGAGTTTACCTTCACTACTTTACTCTTGGTCCGATTGGCAAAATAAGCTGCTAGATGCATTTCCTTGTCAAGAAAATTATGGTCAGTTATTAAATGACATGCTTTTGAAACGTGCTAAGTTCGGCGATTCCTTGGAGGAATATTTCTATGAAAAATGTGTTTTATTAAATCGTTGTGGTATTGATGGTAGAAAAGCTGTAGACTGTATTATTTTTGGCATAGATGATCGAACAGTTAGAATGGGTGCCGAAGCCGCACAATATGAAGACCCTAATAAATTATTATCTTTTCTGAAAAATGTAAAGATGATTAAACGTTTAGATAAAGCACCATTTAATAACCTTAATACTATCAATACTCAAAAAAGACAAATTAACGAAAAACGATTTAATGTACACTGTTACAATTGTGGTCAATCTGGTCATTATAGTTCTAGATGTCATTTACCCATTAAACGTTGTTTGAAGTGCCGTCTTATTGGTCATTTAACTAATGAATGTACTAAAGAAAGTAGTTTGAATGATATTGGTCAAAAAACAAATATAGTAACAGATAGAAGTAATAATGATAAAACAGTCATGAGAATTAATAGTTTGAATGACGACGAAAAGTTTTATAAGGAAGCTTTCGTAAATGGTATATTGCTGAAATCGTTTATTGATTTAGGTAGCAGTAAAACATTGTTGCGTGAAACTGAAGCACGAAATATTTTAAGTGGTTGGAATAAAAGTAATACTGATACTTTGATAGGATTTGGCAATTCTTCAGTTACACCAATAGGTAGTTGCGAAGTTCAAATTATTGTTGATGGTATTTCAGCTATAACAGAGTTACTCATTGTACCTGATGAATATTTACCAAGATATCCACTTTTGATTGGTCATTCGTATACAGAGCAAACTCATATTGTTATAATCAAAACCCATGAAAATTTAAAAGTAATTTCTAATCTAAGCTGTAATTCAAATATTGATAAACTTGATGTAAAATTAAAATTTAAAACAGTAATTAATGGACTAAATATAGTTGACGTTTACTGTGAACCAATTTACACTGGAGATTTGTATATAAAAGGGGGGGTTAGATTAGAACCATGCAAAGAATATATCGTTCTAAGCGGATTATTTCATTTTGTTGATGGTAATAGTAAGATCATTTTAAAAGGTAGACCTAATTCGAAAATAATTTTGTCACAAGGAGATAAAATAGCAAGAGCCTTTAAAATTGAACCTAAAATGTCTTCTGCTAATGTGTTTCAAATTAGAGAACAAGATTTTTCGAAACATAATCATAGTAGTTTAAACAATGTAACTAATACTATTGATAATAACCAGGTAATAATAGATGATAGTATAAAAAATCAGATCGAAAAAAAATAATAAATTTATTGAATAAGTATAGAGACTGTTTCGCTTTTAATTTAAAGGAATTAGGATGCACGAAATTAGGAGAATTATCTATTAAACTGAATGATGACAAGCCAATAGTGTATAGACCTTATAGATTGTCATTTGAAGAAAAAAAAGTAGTTAGAGAAATGATTGAGGAAATGATGTCGGCTGGTATCATACGTGAATCAAGTTCACAATTCGCTAGTCCAATCATTATTGTTAAAAAGAAAACGGGTGACAAGAGACTCTGTGTAGATTTTAGGGCGCTTAACAGAAAAACTATTAAAGAACATTATCCCTTGCCGCGAATAGAAGACCAGCTGGACAATTTGTCAGGCTTTAAATATTTTACCACCCTTGATCTCGCTTCCGGTTATTATCAAGTCCCCATATGTGAAGAAAGTAAACATAAAACGGCTTTTGTTACACCAGAGGGACAATATGAATTTAATCGTATGCCTTTTGGCTTGGCAAATGCTCCAGCTGTCTTCCAAAGAATTATAAATAAAGTATTAAGTAAATCAGATTCAGGTACGGCCATGGCATACATGGATGATATAATTATCCCATCAAAAACAGTTGAGGAAGGATTGAGTAAATTGACAATAATTTTAGATCTATTAAGATGTTCAGGTTTAACTCTAAAATTATCAAAATGTAACTTTTTTATGACGTCCGTAGATTATTTAGGCTTTGAACTTTCCGAAAATGGTATCAAACCAGGGTCAAGGAAAATTGATGCAGTATCACAATTTCCTCGCCCCACTTCACAGCATAATGTACGCCAGTTTTTGGGACTAGCTAGTTTTTTTAGGCGGTTCATTAAAAACTTTTCTATTATTGCTAGACCTCTCACTCAACTTCTTAAAAATGATTATAAATTTGTTTGGACTGATGATCAAGAAAAAGCTTTTGTTCAATTAAAATCCGAATTAATACAAAGACCAACTATGGCGTTATATGATCACAATGCCGAAACGGAAGTACACACAGATGCCAGTAAAATAGGAATTGGAGCTATTTTACTTCAACGATCTGATTCGGGCCCATTTCGTGCCGTAGCTTATTTTAGTCGTCAAACCTCTCGCGATGAGCAAAGGTTTACATCTTACGATCTAGAGACGCTAGCCGTAATTAGTGCATTACAACGTTTCCGAGTTTATTTACTCGGAATAGAGTTTAAAATAGTAACTGACTGTAATTCTTTGCGAGCTACATTTGAAAAACGTGACCTTATACCCCGTGTTGCGAGGTGGTGGAGTCAGCTTCAAGAATTTAATTGTCATATTGAGTATAGAGCAGGCAATAAAATGCACCACGCAGATGCTTTGAGTCGTAATCCCATTAATAACGAATATCAAAATAAAAATTTGCAAGACTCTGTATTTACAATTAATTCTAATGATTGGTTAGCTACGGTCCAAAATACTGATTTAAAATTGAAACATATCATAGAAATTCTTACTGACAAACAGACTGATGAAGAGACTGACATTAAAAATAATTACCGTTACATCAATAACCGTTTATACAGAAAGACAGATTCCGGGTTAAAATGGGTTGTTCCAAAAGCATCTAGATGGCGAATTGTCAAACAGTGTCATGACGACATTGGGCATTTAGGAATAGATAAGGCTTTAGCAAAGATTTCTAATGACTACTGGTTTCCTAAAATGAGGCAATTTGTACAAAAGTATGTGCGTTCCTGTTTAGACTGTGCTTACCATAAAATGCCGGGAGGAAAACCGGAGGGGTTTCTTAATCCGATACCTAAAACTCCTATTCCGTTTCATACAATTCATTTGGACCACTTAGGTCCTTTCGTGCGTAGTCTTAACAAAAACACGTACTTAATTATAATAATCGATGCATTTTCCAAATTTCTAATAATAAAACCTGTTCGCGGTACTGACACGAAATACGTAATAGCAGTATTGAAAGACGTATTTTATACTTTTAGTGTTCCAGTTAGATTAATATCAGACAGAGGTAGTAGTTTCACTAGTCTAGCCTTTAAAAAGTTCATAAATGAATTAGGTATTAAGCATATTATGAATGCAGTATCGACCCCAAGAGCTAATGGGCAAGTCGAACGATACAATCGTACAATAACAGAATCATTAGCAGTTGCAAATAATAATTGTCCCGAAAACAGGTGGGATGACCATGTATCTAAAATTCAATGGTCCTTAAATAATACATATAATAAGGGAATCGGGCGTACACCAGCTGAAGTTTTGTTCGGTGTCAAAATGGTTAGCATGTCTGACAGTCGTATTACTAATACAATAAATGAAGATCTAGAACAGGTTACAGAAAATAGGGACTTAATTCGTAATGATGTAGTAGATCATATATCTAAAACTCAGGAATCTCAAAAAAGGCAGTTTGATAAAAATCGAAAGCAACCCCATAAATATCAAATCGGTGACCTCGTTCGGGTCTTCCGTAACCAACCGTCAACAGGTCAAAGCAGAAAACTTTTGCCTAGGTTTCAGGGTCCGTACAAAATAACAAAAATATTTGACCACGATAGGTATGAAATTGAGGACACTCCAATTACAAAAAAAAGTAAAGGAACCTATAGAGCAGTTGTTGCTGTAGATAAAATTCAACCATGGGTAATGTTCGATCATCTTACAGGCGACACTGATAGTGATAAAAACAATAATTCGTATCAGTCTAGTAGTTCAAGTCAATCGGAATCAGATAATGAAACTCGTAGAGGAGATGATGATTAGGTTAAATATAATATTGTGTGATTGATATACCATGTAATAGATGTGTGTAATATGATTGTTTATTGCAAAAATATATATATATATATATAAAATATATTTTAGTAGAAGGTTCTTATAAAAATAAATGATTATAATAAGATGTACGAGTATATATCAATTTTGGTTGCAGAGATTGTAATTTATGTTTTATATAAACTAGTTAATTTTATTACTAGTTATGAATTTAATCAATGTTTTGTTATGAATATTATGTTATAATTATTTATTCTATGCTACTTTTGAGACAGTTCCGATACTTTTATATTGTAATTAATGTGTGAGTTGTTTACAATAATAAAATTACAATGTCTAACATTTTCATTTGACCGGGGGCAAATGGGACCCGTAAAAGGGACAAATTGCCTTGGGCACGGGCAGATTGCCCTGGGCGCGGGCAGATTGCCCTGGGCGCGGGCAGATTGCCCTGGTCGCGGGCAGATTGCCCTGGTCGCGGGCAGATTGCCCTGGTCGCGGGCAGATTGCCCTGGGCGCGGGCAGATTGCCTGATCGCCTGGTCGCGGGCAGATTGCCCTGGGCGCGGGCAGATTGCCTGATCGCCTGGTCGCGGGCAGATTGCCCTGGGCGCGGGCAGATTGCCCTGGGCGCGGGCAGATTGCCCTGGGCGCGGGCAGATTGCCTGATCGCCTGGTCGCGGGCAGATTGCCCTGGGCGCGGGCAGATTGCCCTGGGCGCGGGCAGATTGCCTGATCGCCTGGTCGCGGGCAGATTGCCTGATCGCCTGGTCGTGGGCAGATTGCCCTGGTCGCGGGCAGATTGCCCTGGTCGCGGGCAGATTGCCCTGGTCGCGGGCAGATTACCCTGGGCGCGGGCAGATTGCCCTGGGCGCGGGCAGATTGCCCTGGTCGCGGGCAGATTACCCTGGGCGCGGGCAGATTGCCCTGGGCGCGGGCAGATTGCCCTGGTCGCGGGCAGACGGGCAGATTGCCCTGGTCGCGGGCAGACGGGCAGATTGCCCTGGTCGCGGGCAGACGGGCAGATTGCCCTGGTCGCGGGCAGACGGGCAGATTGCCCTGGTCGCGGACAGATTTCCCTGGTCGCGGGCTGATTGCCTGATCGCCTGGTCGCGGGCTGATTGCCTGATCGCCTGGTCGCGGGCTGATTGCCTGATCGCCTGGTCGCGGGCTGATTGCCTGATCGCCTGGTCGCGGGCTGATTGCCTGATCGCTTGGTCGCGGGCTGATTGCCTGATCACGGGCTGATTGCCTGATCGCCTGGTCGCGGGCCTGACCGCCTGGTCTCGGGCAGATTACCTAGTCGCCGGCGGATTACCTGGACATCTACAGATTGCTCTGATCGCGAGAATATTATAATGAATATTTTTTTTTTCCGAGAAACACGAGGTCGTGTTTATTTGCAGGACGGCCGAACTGTAAGAAAATACGATGTACCCACATTTTTATGTATAAAATAGTGTATAAAAAGGGTCTCAAACGTATTTCCAATCCAGTTTGTCGTTGCGCTGCCCGGAGGCATCTTAGTCGTGACATTTATAATATTTAATCGCGATATAATTAAGGACTAATAATTGTGAAAGGAAACCGTGTTATAATTGTATTGTGATTTAATAATGTGATTCAAAAGTGTGATTAATGTGTGAAGTAATTTTAAATAAAATTGTGTGACAGTAAATTGGTGTTTTGAAACTATAATCGCCATCCTCTGTAGAAAATATTTAACAGTAGTTGGCAAATCTTTCTTGAGATTGGCTATCGCGGTCGAAATCGGTCAGGAGGAAATTATTATTCGGAGTGTGCTGCGTGAGGCATACCCTGGTGACGATAGTCGGTGGTGATCTCTCGCTGCCGAGCGTGATTAACGCCATGTTGGAAATGGTCTCCTTCTGCGAGAGTGTCATGTCGCAAAAGGAGGCCGCGGAGCGGCAGCGCGAGGAAAATACCTCCACTTATTCGATCCGTCGAAGAAGACCGGGGAGAAGGCGTAGGCGCTATGCGCACCTTAACAGCCACCGGGGTTCCCTGTATCTGGGAACTCCGGGGCGTCACGGTAGCATGCGCAAGCGATCCTGTGGCGCCCCCCGACTAGACGGAGAGGATACCGCTGGTTTTTTAGTGGGTATTCCGACACCTTCAGAGCCGGTGAGCCCCACACACCCCTCACTTCATGTGGGGGAATCGCATATATGCATTTTTCCAGCGAAAAAAAGGAGGAAATTGTTCCTACTTTTTTATCTCACCAAAAAGCGTTGCCATTCTTAATCAACTCTCCCTTTCAAATGTGTATATTTTATGTTATTTTCATTATATTATGATTTTAATGCAAAAATGTAAAGTAAGAATTAAAATTGATAAATTTCATTTAATACTTTAGGAAAATAGTAATTTATTCAAAATTAAATATAAAATAGCGATTTATAAGTTAAAAAAAGAATTCATATTATATTTAAATTTGTATAGAATTGAGGTTATCTCATTGGCCGCACACAATACTTATTATCAAATCTGAAAATTTGCTCACTTACACATGTAAGATAATAATATGTATGTACATACACGTACAACCGCTAGAATAGAAAGAATCAGTAAGAAAGAAAGAGGGGAAAGGTCGCTTGGAGGACAACGCTTTTTTGTTACATGACAATTTCTGACAGGTCACTCTACTTTGCAGTAGTAAAAGAACTTTATTCCAATAAACGTAGAGCATGTTGTACTTACTTTGTGCATTATTATTATATGCCTTGTACCGAACACACATACACTGTACTGTATGCGAATGATTATATCTTATTGATTAAAAAATGCATGGGATAAAATCCTTATTTTACCCGTACGAAGTCGGGTCAGGCAGCTAGTATAAATATAAAAAGCGTTCCGTTACTCCGTTGCTGCGTGAAATATGGACAAACCGATTAAATACTTTACCATTTAATATTAAATCATTTTTAAGTGCGAGAATAGTTCTCGGTAGATTGATGAAACATCCAACTACGTTAGTCATTTAAAAGTTCGTGTCAATACTAACTATACGTTAGAATATTTTGTTGAGCATAATTTTCAATTTGCATATGTTAGATTTCAGGTTTTATACATCGTCATGGCGGTGTTTACGAACCTCAAAGCCGTACTCCTATCCAACGCTTTGATCAGAACCCTGCTAGAGTGTAATGCAAATATGAGTTCTACATGAAACTAAATATACTCACATGGTGGAGCGCATACAAGATTAGTACGTCGGATACTCGTACTGAAAATTATTGGTTTCTTTCTTTACATCCTTCGATGTATCCAATTATTTTTGCCCTTTCATAATTCAATACAAAAAATTACAAAGCAACTTATTCACTTAGTTATGAAGCGATCATATATGTACGTATATAAACCTTATCATACATACATAATATAATGTAAGTTTTACACGAAACTCAAACTGTGTCCAATAGTTTGGGAAATATACGTATACACTTTTTTGTCCAACGAAAATTGTAAGCCTCGAGTACTCTAAAACCAGAAAGTATACGTACGATAAAAACTAGATAATAAACAAAATATGCGTTTCAAATATTTACAACCAAATTTTTTTCATGAAATGCTTAGTGATGGTATTCTGAAAAGCACGAGGCGTGCGCGGCACCGGCGCTGCAGGAAGCGCGCGTCAGCAGCACGTGTCTCTACTCGCTCCACGTTTATTATCGAGTGATTGCCTGCCTGCGTGATCCGACTCGCCAACTATCTTTTTGAAGCGATACGAACGTTTCGCTTCGGGATTAGTCTCTTTTATATCTTTTTTATAGTCCGTCGCATGATTACAAGACCGAGCCATTGTATACAAGATAAGTTCTTTCTTACTTTTTTATGTCGCAATATCGACAAAATGTTCGTCTGTAAAAATATTATTAGCTAACAATAGAATCCCTCCCTCGGTATAGATATGTGAAAATATAACATGCAGCCTTCGTCGAAGCTTTGACAGTTAGTAGGGACAAGTCTGAAATATCGGCGTACGCGGCTTAATCGCTCAGCGTTGCGATATTGGCGTTACATCATGTTGTCAGCGAAGAGAAAAATTGCCACTCCGCTCGCCCCTCTCGTTCGCGCCTCGACCCGCCCGCCGATGTCGACAGCGCGTTTATTTTACTAAGAAATTTATTGTAGTATACGAAAGCGTTTTCATTTGTATAGAAAAGCTCATTTTAGAATAAAAGTATATTACAATTTATGTACGTTGATAAATGCAATGTCGTGTTGAACAGACGTAACACTGCTTGTTGATTATGTACGCTTCGAGTTAATTGTGCGCTGTATCCATTCAGCGTCAGATAAATAATTAATTATTAATACCGGTCCGGAGCAGTAGACTTGCCCATATAGATATGTATATATTGTGCTTATCCTTTATTCGAAATAGTTATCCGTCAGAAGTAACTCAACCGAATTGATTGAAGTGACACGATTTCGCACTACGCATGCAAAAAGCCGTTAGGCATTAGAGTTAGATTTTAAAATCAAAAATTCTTTACAAATAAAACGATCGAATAAAGTACTATTGAATGTATCTATCTATATTTAATCACGGTATCTACGTTTATGTAAAAAAAATTGTATCATTTTTATCATACTTATCTTTGTCTTTGCATTGTATAGCAACTGATCTTTATTAAAAAAACTTCGCAGAAGTGATAACTTGAATATTAACGTTGTGCATTTTTGATATTTTGGAATGATTAGCGAAAAATTTTGCTCGAATTGCTTTAATTATCAGTATAAAAGTACTATAATTTATGTGATAAAATACAATATTGATATATTGCGCTATCGTACACAAACATGACAATTTATATTACATTAAAATGTAACACTTCAAAATCCGTCTTACGAATTTTCAGTCAGGGTCACGTAACCTGACGCGAGTTTAACATTATTTACCCATCACAAAAAGTGCACAACGCCGCTAAAGAACTTTTCACTTCAAAAAACAACACAAGTGCGAGTCGGAATCGCCCACCGAGGGTTCCGTAGAAATTTGTAGGTACATATTTAGGGTTATGTTTAATTACAAAATTTTAAATTAAATAAGCAGGTATGCATAACAGTGCAAACTGTTTGGTACTACATACACCAAAATTATTAGGTACCTACCTATACTTATAAAAAAGGGAAAAGGTTTTTTTTTCATTCTTCATCATAAATCAAAAACTATAAATAATAAAAATAATAAAAAATCTGTTTAAGCTTGTGCCAATGAAGCCCTTTCATACGATACCCCACATGACACGGTTATCTCAATTCAAAACGCCGCTCCTTGCATAAAGACCCTGTTTTTTATGATTTAATTACAAATTTTTCAGTTTTCAGATTTTCTCCTATACTTGTAGTATAAGACGGTATTACTTGCCAAATTTCATAGTTCTAGGTCAACGTGAAATGCCCTATAAATTTTGATTCTCTTGAGTGTCGAAATATACGTTTTTTGTGGCATAAACGGCCGTATCTTTTTTTTACGTTAACTTAGAAGTTTGATTTTTTCACAGCTTCAAGAGACTGTAAACGTGACTATATCCTTTTAATTTCAACTCGATACCTCCACGCATTCTCGAGATAAAGGGTCTTGACAGACAGACGGACAGACGGACGGACAACAAAGTGATCCTATAAGGGTTCCTTATTTTCCTTATGAGGTACGGAACCCTAAAAATAATATTTCCATATTACTAGGACTCCTTTAACTGACAGTCAGCTTGCCACCACGAGATGTCTCTAAGACCTCGAAGATAAAATGTTTTAAAACTAAATACACGCATTTGCCGGTGCAATATGTTAATAATGTATGTTTACAATGTTTTTAGTGCTTTTTGAGTCCTTACAATTTTACTGTGAAAAATAAAATGTATGAATATGAAGTATATAATTTACTTAAATAGACTTAATTAGCCCAAACTCAAAAAAATCTAGGAGTATTTTTGAGAAGAAAACGATTATATACCACTTGGGTCCAACAGTAATCATTGTATTGTCATCCAAATTCTTACTTGTTTGAAGTACTGTTAATTGCGCACTAGGCTTAAATCTGAGTAACATACATATGTACATTTGTATGAATGTGTGTAATGATGCATCATTACACACATTCATACTAGATTGGGACATTGCACAATCACCCTTTGTGTCTGGTTACTTGAAATTAGTCAATACAATTGATTTGTCAATAACTGATACACCCGGTATGTCTCATGCTATTATGATACTAATGTGTGTGGTTCATTAATATTAATGTACGTCTCATTGGCACATAAAATAACGTTGTGGTTTAATATTTATTACATGCATATATTCGCGGTTTTATTTGTTTAAATATTTGAACGCTGTGAGAGTAAATGAATTGACATTAATGTCGTCTAAATACAATACTGATTAACTTTGTCTGTTATTATTTGATAACTAGTAATTATGTATGCGAATGCTCCGTAGTTGTATATTTTTTTTATAAATATATAATAAGCGTATTTTTCTAGAAGCGAAAAAGAAATAAAAAGCTTTTGTATGCTATTGATCTTCTCCCAAAATATTCGAAGTAAAGTAATATTTACGAATGAACATACACATTTACATATACCTCAATTTTAAAAACATAATTCGAACCTTAAAACCTCAACGTTTAAAGCACCAGACTTCATATTCTACCAATTTGTCAATATTTTAATATTCTAAGCATCAAAACCATTCAAAAAACTTTAAAATATAAAGTTAGAAATATAAGTAAAATAAATTTGAAATAGCTTTTATATAATTTAACTTTTTTTTATATTCTAACAGAATTCAAAGAATTGAGATAGAATAGGCCAAATGTCGCTAGCGCCTGGCAAAGTCTCCCAGTCCAATTACACAGTTCGTTACCCACCTTAGAAATAAAATGAGAGATAATAATGATGGCTTGCCACGGAACATGAATAAACTTGTAACATACAAGTACGGAGAAATATAATTACCACTGTAAATACCCACGATTCAACACGTAATTACTATTTTAATAATCCCCAACTGTACTCGGCTATTTATATAAAAACATTTTACGGACCGCGTATTTTCATATCGATAAGTATATAAAATATTTTATTTTATTCCGCTACGTATTAAATTGCTACTATATGTATTTATGATTTAGATATATAAAGATATTATATAACAATTATATTGTAGCGACATCTATCACGCCACATATGAAAACTAAAAACTGACGTATCCTACATCGCGATTTTAAAGTTATCCGAGCGATTGAACATATATACAAGAACCCGACAACAACCGTCGGGCGGTAGCCCACCAGACCAACACCCGTCTGGTCGGAGGATCCTCCCTTTTCAATGGTAGATGAGGAACTTTACACCCTGTTCTTCCCAACACCAAAATATAATATCTTTATGTACAAAAATGGACGTTTTCACCGTAAATATCAAAGGTATAAATCCACTTTGTTGTAACTCGCCACTAGATGGCACTAAAGGACATAAGGTTCTAAACAGTTCCACCATCGCCATGAAGATTTGTATAAATACATAAACAAAACAACTTCTCCTGAATTTTGTAAGTTTTGTATAAATGCATAGTCTATTATCTCAAACAAAAGGCACCAGGGACATAACATATTAGTTCTAGTCTATGTATATTCGCTGATAATATTTCTTACAATACCAATGTCTATGAGCGGAAGTGTCCAATTACTGGTTAATTTCCAAATAAATGCAAACATATAATATATTACATATTATTATTTTTTCTTAATGGTCCTCCAGGCCGATTTCGGTCACGGCGGCCAATCGCAAGATTAGCAAACTGCGCAGGACATATTATAGTGCACAAGTGTGTGCGCAAACACAGGTGCACTCTCTATTCCCTAACTCTTATAACCCGATGGGACGGCAATCCGACACGACCGGGAAGAGTTCAGGTGCAGGACCAACGGCTTAACGTGCTTTCCGAGGCACGGGAGTGTACAACTTAAAGACTCCGGGCTGCTACTCAGAATTTTCGACAGAAAATCTCAATAACATTTTATTGGCCCGACCTGGGATTTGAACCCAGGACCACAGTGTCCGTGACCTTACATGTAGCCACTGCACCAACGAGGCAGTCACTACATATTTTTTCTTACAATGTTATAGTATACTTGCATTTGCCTTCAGCTTTGCCCGCATGTAAGGGGGAGGAAGGCAGGTATTAGGGATAAAAAAGAAGCCTATGTCCGCCCTTGGGTTCAATCTTGCTTCATACCAAATTATATCAAAATCAGTTCAATGGTTTAGCCATGAAAATGTAACAGACCGAGATTCTTTCGCATTTATAATACTAGTATAGATATGTGTCGTAAAAAGTCGTGTCGACAATCGTGACGCAGTGTAAGTCATCAAAGAATATTTCGGAAATAAAAGTATTAAGCAGATAAAGCGAGAACAATTTAAAACGTTATTATACGTAACACTTTTACCTTTAAATTCATCGCCTGTATAAATTCACGCTATAAAACCCAGCGCTCTAATAAAGACATTCTCTTTCATATGTTTCGATGAGATTTTTGATTCATGACACCCGAGCGACGATTAATGCCTACCAGTACCGGGGTATTCAGAAACAGGCGCACCTGCTGGATTTACGACACCCGTAAATTCATTGTTATTCACTCCAATAGTTCTGATGCAGAATCCTCTTTATTGTCACCTCCTCTTATCGAACAACTGAGATTTAAAGTTATTGGAGAGATTCACGTCTTATTTTACGCTTAAATACATCTTGTAACGTTTTATTACAAATCTATACATACAGTGGAGTTGGAAAAGTTGAGTGAAAGGCCGTATCGTATAATACATACTACTACCATATATAATAGAACAATCAGTCTGAAATAGTAATTGCTTCGCCCGAACCCATATTCCCTTGTGTTTTATATATTTTATCGAACCCTGAAACCACTGATCAACATACTCAAAATTAGTATTTATGATGATTATGTACCCAATAAATGTGCCACGGCAGCGAGAAAATTATATACATAGACATTGGCGCTGTAAAAAATATTCACCGTTCGTCTGTCGTCGTCGCCATTGCGCCATCGACCTTGATAACTAAGATGTTATGTCTCTTATGCCTGTAATTACGGTTTTAGTGTGTAATTAGGATGAGTGAGCCAGCTCACCCTTAAAACTCGAACACAACATTACTAAATTTTGCTATTTGGTGGTAGAATACCTGGTGAGTGGGTGGGTAGTCAACTATAGTGATGGGCTAAATTCCAAAGTAGTAATAATTGAAACAACCGTGATAACCGTAGATATAATTTTGCTGAGTTATTTGATTGGCTATATGGATGAACATATTACTCATATATTTTAAAAAAAAATATCTATTTTTCAGAGAAAAACAACCACTTAACAAAACTACAACCGCAAATATTTTTTTATTTATAATATTTCATTGAAAAGGAAACTGTAAACAATAATTCTAATGTTTTATTCACAGTCCAAAATAACAAATTTCACTTAAATACTATTAGTACTTTCTATTCCACCATATTAGCGATTAATGTTGAGAAGGTTATCTCTTTTCTCATGTTTTATAATTTTTCTAATGGATTTCTTCATGTATATCTATAATATCAATAATTAAAATCATTTTAGATACTGTACTTACATTAATGGTATTCAAAATTTCGAATTGTTATTAATTGTTTTACCTATGTAAGCATAAAATAATAAATACACTATTTTTTTGATCGCTTATTTGATAACACATAAATATAACACGTTATATTTATTTAATGTTCATTAAACTGTCATACACACATATAACATCAAATATAATTATTTACCATAACAATCTTAACCCTCATATAAGTAAGATATAAAATTAACATTCGAAATAATAAATTTAAATACGTTAAATTAAAATAGAAACCACTTAACTAACCTTAGTAAGGTTTTAAACAAATGTGTCTGCTCGCTCTTAGTGGATAGCGGTACGATTTTTGTGAAGGCTTCATAAATAATTCCTAATTCCCCTAAGACCTTTACCGTTAAGGAAGGAAGTAAAGCCTTCATAATAAAGTACTTTATGTTTTAGATTTTAATGTAATACTCTTATTATCATCTCATATTTTTCATATTAATTTACGTGGATATGACAACAATAATTTTACTATAATAATTACGGTTTATATTGTTTCAAAGAAAGTTCTAGTCACGGTAATTGGTTATTGTATTTTTTCATTCATGTATAATAACATCGATAACCTGAATATTCTAAGCGCCGTTATTCAATATAAATTACAATATATCGTCGATTCAATATTGCGAATTCCATAATTTGTATTGTCTCGAATACGTGTAGTGAATGGGTTTAATATTAGAACCAAATTCGAGTATAGGAACAATCGATTATTGAATGCAAGAGTGATGAGAACAACGAGCGTGCCATCTCTGTGTAGAGGAGTGCGCTGTGGGGTAATTGTAGTAGTAGATTGTCGTGGTCGAGTGTTTGGTATGGTCCACGTGGCACAAGATTGCGGAGGCGCTGTTTGCTCTTTGGCGGAGCCCGCAACGGGCTTACGGTTCAGCGAGCCGTACTGCGGCCGCACGGCCTCTCGGGTCACGTCTCCGGCCAAATTGAAATATCCCCGCTGCCCTGCCTTCCACTCCTTGCACACAGCACCACATCACCGCCGCCTCCCCACTCCACATAGATACAACACTTAACTAAGACATCTTTATACAAAAACGTGTTCCGACTCGTATATTTTTATTTTCTATTGTGTTTTTATTTTTTGTACGTAAATATATGATTAAATATTATTATATTAAGTGATTAATATAATGTTTTACGATTACAAAAGTACTGATAATATTTTTGAAACCATTTTGAATAAGGTCATTATGGCCAGGTCGTATTTTGTTAAATATTATATATTGGCATGGTTTTCGAACGATTCAATTTCCGTGCGCAGACAGCGGCTGAATTTACGTGCGCAGATTTACATGCCAACGAAATAATTTGCAAATGGTGCTCGAACGTTTCATCTCCATATATTTTATGATTTATTCCGTGAATACTGCAGCTTAAGGTTTAGTTGCTCGTCGCGACATATTTATAGCGTTTTATCGAAAACTCTTAGTTTCAAATGTGACGTCATATTAAAAACTAAATACATATTAGATATATTCACTATAATTATAATGACGTCAGTAAATGTTACAATCAAACTGAAATCAGTTTCCGTATATCATTGATTCTTTATAATAAAACTAGTTACGCTCTGATCTACTAAACTATTCATGTGACGGAAACAGTAAAGCACTAAAATAAATAAATAGATCAAGGTACATTGCTTAAATCGATAACCTTTGTAGAGGTGGTTGCCTTACGAAGCCCCTTTGCAGGTAATCCTGCCCACTTGGAGTTATTGCCGCCGAGGGAAGGAAAGATTACCTCGGCGGGAGATAAGGAGGTCGACGGGGCTTGGAGTGCGATTGTCCCCGAGTCAGGCGTCGAATTGTGTCAAGTGAACCGGTAAATTGAACGGCCGAACCTTCTGCGCTCTCTGCTCACTAATCGTCACATAAACTGCTGCCCCCTGAACGTTTAATTACGAAAATACTTTTTTTGCGAAGCATTGAAATCAAGGCCAGTTTTAATTACCTCTTTATATATTAGTTTCAGCAAACCAAAAAGGTTTATGCTTTTACAAAAAGAATAATTCCAATCATATTTTATAATATAGTTAAAATACATTTTCTACAAAATAAGCTTAACATCAAAAACGGTCATTAATTTATAAAATTTCGTAATTTTATGAGGTGTGATTCATTAGCACTAGCAAAATTGTGAGTGACGCTAATGATAGGACGCTTAGCAATCGTAGCCACGTAGCGCCTTTCCAATTACGAGTGCTACGAGGGCAGGCGACAGGCAGCTACGGGCTGAGCTACGCCGCGTTCCATTCGTTACGGGACGCGCCACTAACATCTGCACCCTGCCATAACCCCGATAATTTGCATTCGATTTTAGTTATTGATTTTTCCATCTGCATATTTTTATAGACAGGAATTTTATTTTTTGTAGTTCTCATCTTCAGAATAAAATATTCCTTTATATTATAATTTTAACTCCTAATAATCTATACGAGTCAATTACGAGTTTTTTTTATAATGCCTAACTAAGACAGTATTATCAATTATAAATAAAACTTATACCAAAAGATGCAGAGGGCTTAGAAGGTTTTGTAGTATATGATAATAATATATAAGTAACTGCGCTTCGCACTTCCTTACACTTTCGACTATTGACGTGACCAACGTGTATTTAACGTATTGTATGTATTAAATATTTATTTATGCGAATACTTAATTCGTTTATTACAAAGAATAATAAAGAATGAGTAACATATACATTAATATTTGCACCATATATAAAAAATATTAGTTTGAATAAGGTGAAAGTATATTATAAAGTCGCTATCGAATGAACATTTCTAAAGATTAATATTTTGATCAAGAACCTTAATACATACGGTAATATTCCTTGTATATGTATTTATAATAACCCAGGCAAATATTGTATATGTATGTAATAGGATACAACACGATAGTAAATAATGGCGAAAAAGTTTGTTTAGTGAATGGAATTAGAAATTTCAACAAAACACTCCACGTGGAATTCTGCGATAAGGTGAAACTTTTCCCTGCTCGCAAATTACACTCTGAATTTCGTTGATAGAGAGAAACTTTGTTCAAATGAAATCACTTCTACGGTCTCTACAACATTTCTCTGTTTTACTTTCTGCCAAGTCACCCTATCGTGATTCATGTCTTTTGGGACGAGACTAAAAAAAGAACCAAATTGAGTTTCCTTTCTCGTTAACTTAATTTAAATTTTAAATTATTTAACGTAACTTTATCTTAAATAATTCGCTTCGAATATACACCAAATGAGTTTCGTATTTATAAAACAATGTTATACGTACATAAGTACACCAACAAGTATCATATTTCATGAATTTGAAATACGTAAGAAGCAATGTTTGAAAATAAACAAAAGTAAGGAACTTTCGTGTCTACTGAGCCAGTATAAGATTTTTTTTTTAAAGTAATTTAACCTACCATACAGCTCGAAGCCACACTCGCGTAATAGAAATGTAGCGGTTACGTAGAGTACGCGGATTCAATGCAGCCACTAGATATACAACACGAAGTAACGCGGTTCCATTATGATATTGCCCGCTAAGTGAAATTTGTTTTCACGAGCTTCATAAAAGTATGTTTTTCCAGCGAATCTCTTGAAGCATAACAGCTCTTGCTGCTTATCTGAATTTGGAATGGAACTTAAGTTTCTGCCATTACCCACATAATGATATCCATTTATTTGAGCGTTATTTTTATCCTACCAAAAAGAAAGCCACAGGTCGTGATGAATTTATATTACAGCTAATGTACTGTGAGAAATTTAAAAGTATATTAATTTATTACACTGCAACAGCGTGACACTATCGGTTCAATGACGCGTGTAACTGTCAGACAAAAGTTTGCATTCAGCAAGCATTGACGTATGATTTCGATTTTATTGCGCTGTCAATGCGTCACATTGCGCCGCGTCCGGGGCACGGTCGGTTAACTTGTCAATCACGTAATTGACGATGTAGCTCTTTGGCGTATAGCGTTCGCCAGGCGCCCGCTGACACAGGCGTTGCACTCGACGCGGCGCACGTGCCGATCGCCGCCACTTCTCTGCGATATTATCGCCTATGCACCACTTGTTACCTATTACATATATGAATATATTATATCAATATATCCATGAAATCTATTTCTTTTACAAATAAATGATAACATTACACTGTGATTGTTTAAAATTAACATTTATTTGTGTTATTTTCGACATTAAATGATCCTTACAAAAGGCATCAATTACTTTTGCTTAGCAAAATTCTGGTGCTGCAATGTGTAACATATTATAGTCTCCAGGGGCACATGATTTGGTCCGTCTGGTGTCTGGGCCGCTATCTCCGCTATTGAAGCCGAGCTAGCGGCCCGGACACCAGACCCCAGTGTTGAAATGTTGCCACGTAATTAATTGACAACCCATAAGAATTTAGTTTTAATTTATCTTTTTTTTTCTTCGTTAATTAAATACAGTTTGAATTTATTAATGTTCTTGTTAATTATTTCCAGGTAAGAGGCATGTGAACATAATCAATCGTTATAAAGTGTAAGTATTCGATTCTCAAAAGATACCATTGTCATATGCAGTAGTTATTATTTGCGTAAGATAAATGCTCTAAATACTATGTGATATAACAATTCTCTTAGAATATAATTTTAAAACTTTAACACGAAAATTGACATTTATTTTTGTCACCATCGCTCAAGATACGGGGAAACCGTTCGCTTGAAACTCCGAATAAGAACGGAGACATTTGATTTTAAGCCTCGCGGACTATAAGTGTTATTTCTTCGGGAGAAGTATTATTCTACGAGAGTAGCGTAGCTCCGCCGTCTCGAATGCTCCATTTAGTTCCAAAGTTTTTCTCGTTTATCACCGTTGGGCACTCAGAGGCGGAGATTTTTCCTTTAGATTTGTTGTCACACCAGACCTTTTTAATGTGCCTTTCTTATCGTTACACGATTAAAGGTAAACTTGTTGTAAAGTCCGACTTATAAAATACTTAATTTTTTTTCTTTGGTTTATATTTAATTTAGTATATCTAATTGCACCTCAGTAGATGAATATGAAATTGTTTTTCATAAGACTTTGCCTTATAGAAATGGGAAGACATTTCCATCAGCAATTTATAATTTTTCCTTTTAAATTCGACCAAATAATAAGCTAAAAGATCCAGGAGGAGTTGAATAAAGAGATTTTATGTCCACAATTCGCTACCGCGGATTTCATCGGTGTCTGACGGCCGAGATAAGGCCTACCTTTTGGCGCTAAGGGTGGTTCGTTAATTAAGCTGCGGAACAACAGTGAAAAGAGGGTAGATTAGCCTCGTCACAGATCGAGAAGCGAACAGAGACATTTTAAAATAACTTCATTTGGAAATTTAAATAAGTAAAAAGCAAACGCAACATAACTTGACAGAAATTTTTCAACATTCAGTAGTTAATGATCATGATCATGATTTTATATAAATATATAAATAATAATAAACTTATTAATAATGAACTTTATACAGTTACATTCCAACTCCGGCCATTTCAATTTGTCTATACTTAAGTAACTTAGTAGGTTACACTGAATCTATAAAATATGTTAAAAAACTACATTTTATTAACATATTTATAAAAAGGTAATAAAGAAAACATGCCACTGTTTTATATACCCAAAGTAGAGAAATAGAATAGAGAAATGATTAAAATTATTTTATCGATGATGAGTAGGTATTGTACATATGACGTAAATAAATTAAAATTTTCTAAAAAAATTATGATAAATAATTATAAAGCCATCTTAATCTTCTTGAGTGCATAAATAATTTACTTTAAAAGGATCAACGTAAAGATTAACTACAAAATAATAAGATTCATGAATTAAATGTGATAATAGTAGTTCAATTTTTATCGCTAACTTCGGTGCTGGCATGTAAATAACATCTGTTCGATCCAAACACCTCAATGTGGTTAGAACATGGGGATTAAGTGAAATGCCTCTACCTCGGTCTCGTTTTAACAACTCCTGTACCAAATCGATGATAACACGAAGCGAACATTCTAGCATTATTTGTTTTTTAATAATGTTTTTAAAAGTTAATACTTAGTTAACGATTTTGATTTTGTTTCTATTTTGACGAAATTTGTTTCGAAAATTACAAATATCTAGAAGCAGTACACGAAATGATATTTCTTGTATTGTTATTTATTGATGAACTCAAGACCTCGAGATTCCAACCCCAGGTCGGGACAATAGAAAGTTATTTATTTTGGGTTCATCAATAAATAACAATACAATGCTGGTAAAACCGTCTTTTTTTATGTAAGAGGAAGCAAACGAGCAGGAGGCTCACCTGATGGAAAGTGACTACCACCGCCCATGGACTTCTGCAACATCCGAGGACTTGCAGGTAAGTTGCCGGCCTTTGAGGAAAGAGTACGCTCTCTTCTTGAAAGTTGCAATGTCATATCGGTTCGGAAAAGTCGCCGGCGAAAGCTGGTTCCACAGAGTGATTGTGCGAGGCAGGAAATGCCTTAGCAGAGAGTCTGAAAGTTGAAAATGTGTTCACTTCCGTGCTTCCGAAAAGCAAATAAAGCCGTTGGTCCTGTGCCTGAACTCTTTCCAGTTGTGTCAGATTGCCGTACGATCGGATTATGAGAGTGATGTAAAAGAGAGTGTATCTGTGTTTTGCGCAGAATCGGTCAGGAGAACATAATTATGAAATTTTCTAGTTTCTTTACTATATTGACTGTATTTTAGGATGATGGATCTGTTAATACGATAACTGTTATTATCATTTATTTATTTATTTTATTTTATAATATTAAATAACGACATAAACAACCAAATCAAAATTAAATTATGGCACAACAAAGACCACGAAAGTTTATCTTGAGTGCCTGTCCGTCTATGGATTTATATACAATATACGATCGTCGATTATAATACATCCTTAACAATTAAACTGTAGAACAATATAATCTAATATAACATCGAATATTGAGGGATCTTCATAAGTATATAGTAAACTAAATTGTTACTCCTATTTCGAAAACTTTCGAAGATATTTCAAAGTCTAATAAAATTATTGTAAGTATCTGTTTTGTCGACGGAGACTCTGTACAAAGACCTCGAAAACGGAACTATATAATACCCGATATCGTTGCTAAGTTTCATCTTTACTGGCCCGATACTAGCTTTATGATGAAAATAACGAATTACGTTTGGTAATTCGTTATTTTGCTTTTATTTGTTACATTTATTCCTTCTTTAAAATGGTCTTATCTCGATAATTAAACATAAATAATTGTCGCTTGTATTATAAATTCTTCAATTTTCATTTTTTTATTTCATTATCGTCGTACCCGTTATTTTTCTTTACCGATTAAAAATATACTATTTCATTTGATATCATGACGTATCTGTCGAAATCGATTAGTTACCACGAAAAGCAATTCGTTTACACAAGTATCGTAAGACCTCGGCACGCGCCGCCACAATGACAAACCTTTTTCTTTTCGAATGACATTGCGGGCTCCGAGATTGGAATCTGTCACTGAAACTTTCTTATACAAAATATTGCCAATTCTTTGTATATTCCTTATAATCGCGTCTAAAACGCATAGTATTCGATATTTTTGTTTACTAAATAATATAATAAATGTTTAGTATTATAAGTACTCAACATATAATAAACCCTATATGTGCATTTACACAAGATGTTTGTTACGTCACTTCTATTTATAATAATTCAACTCGTGCTAGACTATATGGGGAAAAATGGTTAGGAAATCTGCATGTGCCAGGTGAAAATCTGCCACATTGGTATCCACCAACTTGCAATGATGCGCTTACTCCTCGAAAGTAGTGGAGGAATTTTAAACTTTATAATATATTGTTAGGAAAAGAGATCACCTGAACTTAGTTCACAAATTCTAAAATAAATGTTACACATTTTTAAACGGCCATCACATCCTTGCTTTAGGACATATGCAATAAAACTTGTCTAATTTCGGTCATATTCCCGTGGCAAGTATTAAATAGGGGTTACGGCACGGGTCAAAGGGTTACGGCAACATAAATGTATACCTTCCAAATTAATGACTACATTGTCTGTTATACAAAAGATATTTCGGTAACATGCGTGTAATTTTTTAAAAGGAATGCTATTATCTATATGGTATTACATAAATCTAAAATGTTTTTCGTTGGAACTATGAAGATTCACGTAAACATGTCAGTAAATCATGAAGACTGCGGCGCAACTTGACTTGGACAATATTTGCGCTAATAAAATCCCCTAACAAAGCTATTGTTGTCAACGAAAATCGTCTGACCCGTTTTTGTCTGTCACGGAATTCGCTGTCATTCTGTCGGAGCTTAATAGGTTACGTGTGCTTATTATTTCGTCCGTTTTTGTCGATTGTGATTTTTCCCTTAGCTTTGATAGATATATTGGATATCTTGACTTAAACGTATTAAAACGATATATTATTTATTAATAAGTTAGGATCAAATCTCGTACTTGGGGTCGCTAAAAAAGCTAAGGAGAAATGTATGTACATATACATATGTCATTCAATATTCATTAGTCATGTATTTTGTTAAGTCGATAATAAATGGTCTTTTGCTAGTTTAGTCCCTAACACATCACGTATAAAAAGCCTCCACATTTAGCTGGTTCAGCTTGGCTATATATATATATATATATAATAGCTCCAACATTACAATGTTGTAAATAAGTGACTAAATACACCTTTATATTATTTGTTTATAACTTAGTAGAACATTTAGATTTTTAAAGTATTTGATATGTCGTAAATGTATCTTTAAGCTGTACTTTATTCTGCAATTTCTTTCAACGAGAGACCATTTGTTTACGATAGTCGTAAAGTAGTGTGAGAATAGAAACCACAAGCTACGATCCCTGCGGCATCCCTCGTCCCGTCGCATTTGCATGTTGCATTTACACTAGTTACTCAATCAACTGTATATTATTATTCTGGTATTCATTTGAAGACACACTAGAGATGAAACAAACGTTTAATCTACAGTATTAGTCTGAAACCGGTTCGAATGTAGTACAAATTTGGATTAAAAATACAGTACAACAATTTATTATAATAATATTTAAACGGATAATAAAATGAACCGTTTTGACATACAAATGATTAATATATTTGTAATAAACGATAATAGATTTTTTAAATATGAAAATATATAATAATGTTCTCGAATTGATATGTTTTTACAAAACTAATGAATCTGTTTTTCTCTACATTGCTCGGGAGGTGAAATATGTTCGTGTAATAATAATTTTTAAGACGGAAATTTCGGCTGATGCGACCTAACAGGATTTTAAACACGAACAAAAATGCGTTAATATAAAACTTCGTTAACGTCAAATAATGATAAAATAAGTCGAATTGCTTTAATTATCAGTATAAAAGTACTATCATTTATGTGATAAAATACAATGTTCATTTATTGTGCTATCGTACACAAATATGACAATTTATATTACATTAAAAATTTAACACTTACTACAAACAAAATCCGTCTTACGAATTTTTTAATCAGGGTCACATGACCTGACGCGAGTTTAACATTTTTTACCCATCATAAAAAAGTGCACAACGCCGTTAAAGAAGTTTTCACTCAAACAAAATATATATATTCCTTATCGTTTGTTTATCTTATCATAGCATGTATACGGATTGAGATTAAATAAAATCTACTGTTTCAGCTTAATTTAAGGATTTCATAAAAGAGACACTCACTTTAATGTACAGTTTAGTACATATCGCATTAAGTACTTTAATGCTAACTTTTTTTTTTTTTTTGTATAGGTTGGCGAAACGAGCATTTGGGCCACCTGATAGTAAGTGGTCACCAACGCCCATAGACAATGGCATTGTAAGAAATGTTAACCATCGCTTACATCAAAAATTACTACATTTCAGTAGTTAAAATTAATGTACAATTGAATGTAGCGATTTCATTATCTTATTAATTGTTTTTGTCTTATACAATAACTTAGAAAAATATAAATCGAAATGACGATATTACTTTGCGCCTCTATATAAATAAGCCCGATTACCGAGTACACTTTCCTCGCCTTCTTGACTTCTCAATAACTTGAAAACTATCACCGGCAGCTCTTGCGGGTTGATAACTAATAAAGTAAGTTGGAGAGGAAAAGTAAACTAATATCGGATGGCTCTGAGCGCCGACCGCCGCTGCCGGTGGCCGCTGCAAGCGCCACGGGGACGTCATACTCACTACAGATTTATTACTTTAATATGAGCACTCCATCCGCCTATGTATGTCACCGTTACTTTATTCTACTTTTATGAAAAAAAAATCTTTCTACCTGTTTGATATATATATATATATATATATATATATATATATATATATCATTAACATATATAAAATGGTTCGTGTATTTGTAGTAAAATGAAACAATTTCTAACTATATAGTTTAAAAATTAACAATGAAGTATTATTAGAAATGAAATTTAAAATGTTGTAGGAAAATAATGAGTTATAAAAACGAAACAATAATCATTAGCATTTCTTCTCATCATTCTCACTTTAAAACTCGTTTCGCAAACTTTCTTTAAATTTCGCGAAAAAAGTTTTGGTACAAATTAAGAGCGAATTTTACTCCGTCCGTTTAGCCATTAGTAATTTCAGAGTTCTAATGAATTTTCTTCTTTGACATTGAAAAATGAATTTCGACCCTTACTTTTACCATCGGGACATCTGTAGCGCACCGTACTAAAGCTACATCGATCCGCGGTCGCCGGGACCGCGCTACGGTGCCACTCGGAGCCCCGCCATTTACATATTTCAATGCTATAAAACGATTTTAGGATCAGTTGAGAAATTATGACGCTATGTTTCAGATTCGAATAAATATAATATATTTCACGTAATAGTACAAAATACAAAAATTGTTCCCACAAGATTTCTTAAACGGTATAATATTATTATATATTGTATATTTGGAAGTATAAAAGCTTCTGCCAATAAAGAAGAAGATTGACTTTAACAGTAAATATTTTTGAAAAAGCATTGTAAAGAAAATCAACAGCGATTGTCCGTCCCCTCCCCGCACCCCTCATTACCCGTAACGGTGGCCCATTAGGCTCACGGGCCGAAGTGCTCCGGACCGTAGTTAATCCACGTCCTCATTCTCTGTTATTTCGAAGGTCTGATCTAATCTAAACAGGGCTTAGGATCCACAGAGCCAGTATTCGCGCGACTCGTCCCTTTATGTACTTAACTATCCCCGTGCCGGTCCCGGTCGGTTATATGACGTTTGCCTCGCTATAAAAGGAAATAACGCTTCCGAAACTTTGTTACGATGTTGCGTTTATAACAGCGAGCGTAAATAAATTTTATTATTACTTTCGACCTATTTCATTGATCAAAAATAACTAGTTGTTATTAGGTACACATATATGTCTCTAATATAAATCATTTTTTTATTACATATTCTTAGCTAAAGATTAGATAAAGTATAGTAAAATATTGCGATAATGCTGACTCGAATGGCAACCGAGCGTAGCAAGCGAAGGCCCGAAGTAGAAGGGTCAATTTAGAAGCTATTATACGGTGGCCGTTAGAGGCCTACTTCCGGCGGCTGCACTAAGCTGCCGTGTTCCAATCCACTCGTTCAATTTAGGCCTTTCTGAAAAGCTATTCAACTCTTACATTTACTGTAAATACCTTCACCGCTAACAGCAGTAGTCTTTTATAAAATGTTTCTAACACGATATGCTACTTATATCGTTTAAGGAACACTCTAATAATGTTTCCGAATAAAAGAACGAATGCATATATTTGTATATATTTCTGTTGTGCCTAACTATAAGGATAATTGTGTTATTCGCGTCATTATTATTATGCTTAAGATCATTAGATGTACTGTAAACTTCATCAAATAACTAATTTAATTTATTTTAAATTCTAATAAATATTATTTAAACAAGTTCCACAACACTGATCAAAACAGAAACTGTCTGCAGAAGTCGTTATGTCACATTTATAATTATATTTGTGGGATGAAGTTGCATCGTTTGACTATGGGTAGTGGGAGAGCTGTGTAGTACTTTGTAACGGAGTAAGAAACGAGAAGTTATGACGGCGGCGGAGGATTACGTGAGTGGATGTCGTAATAAAGCTCGCGATGAAGCCGTTACCCAAAGATGAACGTAAATATCTCGGGCCGTAGCTGTCGGTTGTTCGTAGGAACACACCGTTAATCTGTGACTAAGCTTTTAATTCCGTTTTAAATAATTTGCGAGTAATAGAAATATAATTAAATCGCATCAAAACATTTTTATCAGTTATCTCTATTTCTATACCTTAATTAGTAATTTAATTTAGGTAATATTTATATCTTCCCTACTTATCATAAATATTATTTCAATTAACGTAATATACATTAATTGCCAAAATTAGAAAAAATTGAAAAATATATATTAAAATAATTTACCAAAGTGTAGTATTTTACATAGCGGGCGTTGTGCATACGGCTGGTCGTGCAATATGGAGGAAACGTGATACCAAGCTCAGTTAAGGAGTCAAGACATTAGTGACAGCTGCGAAGGTGTCCTTTGTCCTCTATAACGTATATTGTGCTTCTCGCCTGCTCTTATCACCTAAATTAATTACATAAATCTTGTTTGCATACGTCTTAAGCGTGTGACGCAGCGCCATAATTCAACCAGGGCTTAGGTTAACACTGCTAATGAAGGGAGACTACAGCGTCGTATACCTTGTATTTGAATTAAATGTATTATGCGAATATCTAAGAATAATATTCTTAAATATGCTATTGCTTACCCTGACTACAAAAAATGGACCATTTTAATTAGTCTCTCAGACATTTTTGTTATTTAAAATTAACGCGCAGCAAAATGTCACACTTTACGATTACAATGATATATATAATTCGGCCTGCCTTTTTATATTTTAACTGCCTCGTTTGTCTAGTAGAAGCAAGACCGCAGACCCTGTGGTCATGTGTTCAATTCCCAGGTCGGACCAATAAATAGTTATTGGGTTTTTCTGTCAGAAAATTCTCAGTAGCAGTCCGGAGTCTGAAAGTTGGAAGTGTGTACACACTGGTGCCTCGGAAAGCACGTTAAGCCGTTGGTCCTGCTGGATTGCCGGATTGCCGTTCCATCAGATTATGAGAGCGAGGGAAGAGAGAGTGCACCTGTGTTGGCGCACACACTCTCTTGAGATTAGCCGCCGTGGCCGAAATCGGTCTGGAGGACATCATATAATTCGGCAATACTATTAAAAATGATAACACTTAAACTAAAGCGCGCCATCTCAAGGGATGAAGTTTTGCAGTACTTAATATATTGAAATTCGTATTTCCTTGAGTATTTTTTTCATATTGTTTGTTTCAATTACGAAGTTTCAAATCATGATAATATATATAAAATTATATAGAAATAACAACACCTCCATGAATGTTATATTTATTCACATCAAAGATTTTAAATTACAATTGTGTAGATACAGCTATCTAGTTAAATTTTGTATTACTAGACTGTAATGATTTCCCAAGGCGTTAAGTGTCGCGTAGATCTAAGTCGCTAACTTACGAAGCCCGACGAGCTTGAGATGAAAACCGGCTGCAATCATGTCACCGCCACGATATTGTTCCCACATGCATGTTCCTGCCTCTTCGTCTCCTACACTTCTATTACTTTGCACTTTACTAATTTTTTTTTTTAATTAATTTCAATGGATAATTTAAGTTTGAGCATTTATGTTTAACTATAAAACGTAGCTGTTACGAAGCTGTTCGTTTTGAAATATATGTATATCTGAGCTTATATCAAAAAGCAAGTAAATGAAAATCGATTCATCCGTTCAAGAGCTAGGATCTCATGTAGACAGACAAACAGAGATACAGACCGACACGTCAAACTTATAACACCCCTCGTATTGCGTCGGGGCTTCATAAAGTGAACACATATTTTAATTATCAGCCTTTAACATTTGAAATAATTAAATAAACGAAAAATAAAAAACATTTTTGTCTATATAACAGCGCGTAAAAGCTACGATTTTCTTTATATTTATTTTAATACGCTACTTAATTTCTTTACGCGACGTCTAATTTGAGTTGATTTTACAAAAGTTATTGTAAATAGTCTTACTGTGATACAAGGCTTAGTATTAACTAGTTAAAACACATACCAAAATATCTATTTTCAAATGTTTAACAATATAACGATTGCAGAAGTAGCATTTTTGGTTTTGTACGACTTACCGTTTTACCCTTCATACGCATGCGCCTAACTGCGCAAACTTGTCTGTAAAAGTAAGCGCGTAGCGATACTTGAGCCTTTACCCGGGCTCTAACACTCACAGTAACACGGGGAGTGAAAACATCACTGAATTGAAATTAAAGACATTGTTTTAGCAAACGATAATGAAAAATATAAAATATTGTCGACATTGTAATATAATTAAATCGCTGAAATTTATATATTATGTATATTTATGTAAGTTCTTAATAGTTCTTTACTACCAACGTAACATACTCTTGCCTTCTCTAAATTAACTATTAGATGTGAAAACATTAAAAACATGAAATGAAAATAAATTCTGAGTAAATAAAAATGTACGTAATAAATGTAATTTAATCCAAAAAATATTAAATTTCTATTTCATTTTGAACTGGTGGCATAGCACTATATTTTATGGTGTCCTAGTTATTTAGGTAAATAAAGGTAGACTTCTCATTTCCTCGCTCTTATAGTTAGAGGAGACGGCAACCAGAATAAAGTCTTTATTGGCTCGACCAGAGATTTGAACCCGGCTATTCATCATCTCTAGCATTACAAGCTAGCTGCTACAAACTAGTTTTTATTATTTTCAAAGATTCGTCAAATAGTATAAATCTCTGTGATTAATTTACTTTATTTAATACTTGATATATAATTTATCGATGTTGACATTATGCCTATATTTTATATACAGGTAGTTAAATACACTACAACTACAAGTATATAAAACTGCAATAATAGTAATATATATAATAATATATAATAATAATAAATTAAAAGATATAGAGGTAGAGTAAATAGTAATCTTTGTATAAGCCATGATTAAGAACGTGTAAAGTTTTTCCTAAAGCTTGTTGAATTTTAACTGATTTATTCATTCATTCCCAGAAATCCTATTTTCTATGTGAAACAAATTTTATTTTAATTACAAATGTTGTCTAAGAAATCTTTGATATAACAACTCTGTCATAAAAGCGTACTTTTCATTGTAAATTAAAATACATTAATATTATACAATCATTTCCACGCCTACAATATCCAATATTTGCAGACTGTAAATACAAGCGTATATTGACGTAAACTGAATCAATAATCGTATTATACATTGTATTAAAGTAATGAAATATTCAATGATTCACATAATACATACTTTATGCAAATATTTACATACATAAAGCTGATAATTATTGTCAAAAGCTCAACCGCCACGTCACAACCAGTCAAAGAATCCACATTACTCGCGGAGTAAATGAAGTCTTCCTTTGGAGTGATTCAATGTTCATATAGCAAGCCACCGTTGCACTGAGGTGAGCCGCAGCTCGCACTCGCGCGATAATCAGCTTTTGTGCGCGGTAATTGGGTGTCTGAGCTGCCAACCCAAGCATTTATTTCCGATAATTTGAAAACTGCCTTTGTGCTTAAAATCATTAGATGGTGCGGGTAGCTTTTTTCGATTGAGCAAGGCTTATATTTAAGTTCTAAAATATTTGCCGTTCAAACTTATTTGTAATTCTGTTCATATTTTCTGATATTTATTTAAATTCCTTAACACAAAGTTGAGACTGGCGTCTTAAAGTATCCAAACAATTTCAGTAGCTAATTTGATAGCTTAATTGGTACAAACAATATAGCAGTTCTACCAATAATTATCTTAATAATGAAAGTATTGTCTCATTAGAGAGACCTCCCTTCGCCCGTAAGGCCCTTAGCGTTGTATCTACGCGCTGGAATGGCGTAATTTACATATTTTAATAAAATAATATCGCAACTGAATCGTAACTGAGAACTTGATTTAAGTTCTTACTGCGATGAATGTAAATTCTCTACCGCCGCCGCAATTCCAGATTTCAATTCTGGAATTAATGGCAACCGACGTGGGCCGAGCCCATCTAATATTTGCGTTACTTCCGGAGACTCACTTAGCGATGGATATGGAATAAATTAGTGCGAACGAGTCGGAGCCGTATAGGACTGAGAATAAAACGTCCTAAATGTGATGACCATCTACGGGAAAGACGAGTATTTCAGAGGGAGATTTAATGTTTTTGCAATATTCCGTAGGCGGCACACGGAGGTGGTTGGCCCTGCTAAGCGTGCATTAATATTGTCAATAGTTGGAGTTAGTGGAAGTGAAGTACGTGTTCCGCCTGCCGCTATCTACGGCGCAGCTCGCGCGGTGAATTCGAATAGCCTCTCACACCGCGCCCGCTCCCAGCCCGCGTGCGCCTTCCCGCGTCTCCACCGGCCGCCCACACCCCGTAACGCCCCATAAACTCGCGTCTTAATTTTAACTTTATTTCTTACCGCTGTTCCAAGAAAATTAAGTGTGAACGTACCACTGAAAGATTCACAGGGGTGTTATCATGCACTTTTCCATTCCCTTCATGAATTGATGAAAGTAACTACTAGATATCGCGTAACCACATTCACTGAATATAATTAAAGAATATAATTAAATGAAACCTTTCCTTCTTAAAAATAACGTCTTGAATTTTATTTACGTACGAAATTGAAATGGGGTGTTCTTTTGTGTAAAAAAGATTATTATAATTTTGTGTATTAACAGAGTAAAAACTGTAATAATATTTACTCATGTATTTTTACGTACAGATGTAAAAGCGTACATAAATATTTAAGATATTTTTTTTATATTTCTTATGATATCGTATTACTTCAACTTTCATAATTTTATCGAATGTGTCTGCTCAGAATTCCTAAACTTTTGCGTTGTGCACCAAATTAAGCATATTGAGATTATTATTACTTTCTGATCAAAGTTTCATTCTAATTAGCTAACAAAATTAGCTTTATATGATTATTTTTTTATAGAAAAAAATATTTGTGGAAAATCCCTTAAATGTATATAAATATTTATAAATGACATGTACAAATATAATTATGATACTAATATCCAGCTCTGTATCTCTTCTTTGTAATAAGATACGTTCTTCGGGCATTTTTTTACAATTATGAAATAAATCCTCCGGAAAGTTTTTCTCTCGGAACCAGATAAAGAAACTAAAAGTTCTATACATTAGCTTTTATAAGCTTCCCAACTATTTGTTTAAACACGAGCAAAAGGTTGCCCCCTTTTTAATGGAAGCTTGTTTTCAAATGCTGTTCCGACTGCTGTTACAATTAGAAGAAATTTTCAGTGAGATTCTATCGTTCACGGTATATCTTTGAATATTTATAATTCCATTTTTACGTTCGGCAAAGGTAACCTACGACAAAGTACAGTAAATTACAAAGAATTTTAAAATAGTTGAAATTTTTTCTGTTAATAATTGTAGTAGTAATAAAAATAAACCTTTTAAAATCGTCAATTCTATGTACTGAAGCATTCACTATTCCCGGTTTACATCAAGAACACATCGGATCGTTCGGAATTTTCTCAAAGGTAAAAGTTTTCTCGGGCGAATGCAATTTCGAAGTTGCACAGGCAGGCCAATGATCGTGGAGCGCGTAAAGCTGGCACGGACGGGCGCGGCGGCGTCCCTCGCTCTCCGCGCCCGCGACCGCGCCCGCATTGCTTCGCCCCCGGCGCCACGCAAAAGCGATTATTGGGGCAATCGGAAGCGCCCTATACTGCGCCCGAGAGAGGCCCCGCGATGCAAATAAATTCGGAGGAGGCCGCGGCCGGACAGCGCTGCCCCTCGTTATTATTCGGCTCTCGCGGAATTGCTTTTATGTCCTTAATGGAAAAGTAAGATATTTACTTCGGACTTGTAAAAATACCTTCCTTTTACATTTTTCTCTGTATCCCCACAAGTCGTTGCTGAAAATTATGCGACTTCGACGTGAACGAGGCAGTTAGATTATACATTTACATTAGCTTTTCGGTGAGACTTTTCGCCTTCATTTTCATAATACATAAAAGATCACAAAAGCGTCATGAATAAATCGTATCTTTACGATTTGTCACATTCTCAATCTTAATTATCTTCAGATAATCGTATGAATGTTCTACTAGTTAATCCGCAACTTAAACCAGGGTGACATTTATTTTCTATAAAGATACATTTATTACCAATACATATCTGTTGTACTATAATAAAAAACGTGTCTGTTAGACCGTAATATAAACCCGTACAAATTTTATAGCTTGATATATATTTTTAAATAATTTATTCGTGTTCTATAATATCATTAATTAATTACTTTTTTATTCATACGTTGAATATGTAAAACCATACAAATAATTATTGTGGAACAAGATAAATAAACCTTATTAAGACAAGTGAGTGTAAATAATGTCGACCAAGCTCGCCAGTTGGTGCGAACTGCCCCTTTAATTATGAAAATGTATGCGAAGCACATGAAAGTTTGTGCAATTATGCCGCAACCGCCCGCGCCGCGCCGTGCAGTGGCCGGCCACGTCCTTAACTGCCGAGCACTACCGTCTACTGCTCTATTCAATTACCTACAACCCCTACGAGATAAATTTTCAAGATGGCCATATTCATTAATGGAATTTGTACTTCTATCTCACAATCTATATAAAAAAAATTAAATACTGTCATCTATTTTAAACAAAACACATACACACATTTACTGCAATAGCCAACAATATCCTGACTGCATGACAATATAACCTGTAAATGTTTGAATTGTGAGCCGTTATTTAAACGTAGAGGCATTCAGCCTTGTTTTCGTTTCGCAACGTTTTAGGCATGGAATATTAAATAAAATTTTCATATGATATACAAGTAGTCTTATCAAGCCGAATGAAATATTTTTTTTTTATAAAATGAAAAAAATCAAATTACATTACAAAACAATAAATAATGTCAAAATCGTAAACAAAATAAACGAGACCAACTCAAATAAAAGCCTATATTCGTGGATTAGTCAAACGCGACGAGGTCAATTATGAAGCAATAAAAGTTTTAGTGTTCCGCACAAATTGTCGATTTGCCCGCTGACGGATGGTTGCAATACTGACGCCGGCAAATGAGCACACGATAAAATTATCGTTAGCGGTAACGACATGAATAAATGCAATAGGGTGGTTCGTGGACGCGATTGTGTGGCAGCTAGGATCGCGGGAATGGTAGCTGGTGAGTGGTAATTCAAGACGAACGCGGTGAAATGCTCAGCGCTCGTTAGGAATTTTATGACTACTGCGTGAATAGACGAAGTAGCGACTGTACAAATATTATTACGATTTCGAATGCTCGAATATACTTCAACAAACGCAGATTACGCTGAAAACAATAATCAACCTTAATTTACTTAATAACACATTCAGGTGGGTATCCCACCTGAATGTGTTATTAATTATATAGTATTAATAATATAGTGTGTATATTGTATAATGAAAATAAAAGGCATAAATTACTACTACTGTTATTACTATTGTTTAATGTGCGTAACGAACTTATCTACTCGTAGATAAGCGTATAATTCAGTTTTCCACTGTGGTATGTACGTTTTTGGTTTTCGATTTTAGCTTGCAATAAATATTGCATACCAAAGACCGACAAATTACAAAACAAATTATACTTTAATTTGAATTGGCGTTTAATTATTGTGTATGTGGTGCTGCCTAGTTTGGTACTTCTTTGCATATAATACATTAGTCGACGTTGAGCAGTAAATATACGATTATTTAAATATACACGGCGGGTACCAAAGTGTCCAAACTACTGTTTACTTTGATTTATACAACACCGCAGCAGGCTGGCTGGTTAGAAATTTTAAACGTCACGCATTTATGATGAATACTCGCAATTTTCTCGCGGGAACACCGAGTAGATAGCTATGACTTTCCGACATTGCGACGTGTTATTTCAAAAGGTTTTTTAAATAAAAAAGCATTGCTGGTATGTCATTTTTATTGTTAGTTTTTTAAAAGGCTGTAATTTTAATACAGTCATGCATTTTATTATCTTTTTGCGCATTAACTTCATGCCTGCTTTCGATTGCTTTATTATCTGTGAATATTACAAAAGTGTGATGTACTGCTTCATTTTTATCGTAAAAATACATCCTTAGTCTGTATGAGTTCCGCCTACCCTCGCCAACACCCGCTCAGCCCCTAGCCTTTAATCGCGTCGTCATCGAGAGTAGACTAGGCTCATGTCGCTCTGTTACACTACTGCCATAAATCAGTCGACACCGCGTGATGGATGACGCAGTCACGACAAAAAAACACAGTATCTAATTCAGTCAGTGTACACAATATGGCCCTTTCATACAAACTATCATTTCATTATTAACGAGTCAATTTATAGTCAATATATAATGTACATCTACTGACGCATTCATGTAATGTTAAAAAAGTGCTAATGTTAAAAGTTGTAAGAAGGTTTATACGAATAAGAAAGAAAGTTCCCTCGTAGTAAACAGGGTCTGTGACAGACGGGGGCTAGATTCAAAGTGAGTGTCATTCCCTCTGTGGCGGCGCCTCACGGGCGGCTCTTGCTAAGTTTTATTATTTTTGTAAGGATTACATTGGATAAACGAGGTCCCCTCGCACTATCATGCGACAAACATTCATTTATAATATTTTTGTACATACATTTAATACTTATAAAAGTCATGAAATTTTGGATATGGCATCAGCAAATCTGTTATAGTTTACTAAATTAATTTTGTCTTTACGAAATAGTCCGCTGGCAAGCGGTGGGTTTTGTATTGAAAATGCACACCCGCTCGTTAAGCGGCGGCTGCGGTCCGACGCGTGACGTCACGTCCGCTGGTTCCGCCCGCCCTCATTAGCATACATTATATTCACCATTCGTTGAGGACCGCTTGCGGCTTTTTGCGTTTTTTTGTGATATAACAAAACAAAAACATCGATTATCGCCGATTTGCTAAATATTAACATATTGATATAAAACTTATTTCAGACTTAATATTAAATACGAAAAATGAGATAACACTAAAAAAAATGTTTCGTACTGATTTATTTTTAAAACGAATTTATAAAATGACGTAAAAATACCTCTGAAGACGAGAATAGACCGTATCACATGACGGACATGTGCTGTGCGCGAGTTTGTGTACCCCGTAGCACCGAGTCAATGATGAGAGCAACGCACAATGTTTCTGAGAGACTGCTTTACGACTTTGAAACTCGCAATCACCTCGTACGATTAATGCTACAACGCAAGATTACAACCTCTGTTCAACTTTACGAGTTCAATATATTAAACCCGTAGCAATTTTTCGGGACATCGTTAATTTTTAATAAGGCAACGTAATTGCATAACAGAGCGTCGCGACACGTAAATCACTAGCCTGCCGGTCAGGCAGCGTCGCAAATATTTGCATATCGCGATTGATGCGAAGCAATCAATACTGCAAATAATGGAATTGTCACATAAAATCTGCAGTAAGCATTGCGCGTAACACACGTTATTAACAGATGTAATTGTTTTAAATACGTTGGTAAATAATACTGTATTTACCATTCCTACTAGAATATCACGAATTAAGTTCAAATTTTCATAATAAATTTTCCAATGAATAAAATTAATATTATATTAGTTAATTATGAAAAGGTTATGTTATTAAATTAAAGAATTATTGATAAACGGATATTACGAAACCCTTCCAAGTTTCGTATTATAACGTAATAACAGCTATACAAAGTATATAAAGATAAGAACTTATTATAAATACTTTCTAAATAAATTCTTCCGTAAATATGCTTTCGTCATTTAGTCACATTTAAATGCACATACTAATTTGATACAGAAAAAATATACGCTTAACATACACTGTGTTTACATTTTAAAATGTGTTATGTAAATAATCATCTATTTTTTTTTATTTAGTTATATTTAAAATATTAAACATACATCTGGTCAGTTTATAGAACATAGCATCTTATAAAGACGTAATTTTCAGTGTAAAAAACAATTCGCCTTGCGTAGATAATGTTTGCGATATCGATATTGTAAAGTTAGGTAACAATAGGTTCGATTCAGTAGAAAATATTGGTCCCAAAAAATCATAAAGCGAGTGTACAAGCCAGCGCACAAAGGCGCTACAGTCTATAGTTAACAATAACACATCGACGATGCGCCGTCGAATTGCTGTGTCAAAGTATTCGTCCTGATTGCTCCATTCTGCTTCCGAGGCACTACGCCGACTCACTACGTTAGCTTTTTTGCTCTCCTATTATCAATACAAGGAAAATGGAACACGGCATGTGCGCGCGGTTAGGCAATTAAAGAGGCCGATCCGATATCGAGACATTAATTCCGTTTAGCTTCCCATTGTTAATATATTGAACGAAATAACGTGGATTTGTGTTCAATACTATAATAAAAGGTTTTTGCTATTTCTCAAATGTATTTTTTTTTACATATAACGTACTAAAAGCGGATTTTTGTATGAAATTTCATTTTCCTATTCGAATGAGGCCTTATTTTTTCTATTCACTTATTTGCGTGTTATCACCTCTGTTTCCACAGTTCCCCCAATGTGTGGAATATATACGCCATTTTCTATTGTGTTCATTTGAACATTTGTGTTCTATGCCCTCCAGAGGCGTATACGGTGCCCCATTCCTCTATTAACCTACAAAACTAAAAGTTTGTTCACCTTCAAAATGAGTCCGGTGGGAGACGAGGGAGCAAAGATAGGTAATTTTTTTTTTTCTTAAAGCAATGATTAACCAAATAAACTTATTAAAACTAGTTTTACCGGTAGCTCTGATCACTGGTATAAACATTTTTTATCCAATCGGAATTTAAGAAAACACTTTGGAAATAGCGATTTTCGCATCAAAACTTCAAAGTCGTTACGTTTGTAGTTTAATTATAAAAATGAGTAATAATAAGACACATTCCGCGCTTTCTCAAGGCTATGAGTAATAGGTTAAGTTTGAAATATCTTACAAATATGGTCAATGTTTTTAAAACTAGCTTTCAGACAACATTAATTATATACAGTTATTATAATTTATATTTCATTACAAGTACATTAACTGTTTTAACTTGAAATGTATACGTAAGAGGTTAGTTTAAAAAAAAAACTTTATGTACTACCTGTGAATTTAGTTTCTTTCGCTACTAAGACCTAACTAGTTGAATTAAGGAGCCATGTCTTTAACAATAGTTTTTTACCAGAAACAATAGTTTTGAGACAGAAATTAGCTTTTGGCTGTTTTTTTTCTTGTGATATCGAGATTCTATGCCCTACATAATATCCATAAATCTGGCTTTTTGGTGAACGTTAATGCATTTATGTGTTATTTTTTTCTTACGTAATGGCTTTCTGACATTGTGTGTTTTAATAATCTAGTATATATTTTATTTGACGGCCGGTACCATTGAGGTCAAAATACCAAAAAAAACATTATGCAGATTAGCTGATACATTTTTAAATAGCTATTTTAAAAGTCATCTGATTTAAACAAGAAGCTATCACTGGGTCGGAATGAAATATGTTAGAATAAAAGAAAAGGAAGGAGAAGGATCATAGAAAATACTTTTACAGAAATGTCGATACTATTTTTTTATTACTTAATTTTATATATCCTAAATGAATTTAATACGTCGTATAATATTTTTTACCGAAACTGATTAATCGAAATTCAATCTTCCATATTTGAAGTTTCATTTCACACCCGGAAAAGACACAGATGTTTAAGGAGGAAGAAAGTTTCGAGAAAATGTAGCTTTGTACACGTACCTGTAAAGTTCGAGTGGAACCACTGAACCGGACATCTTGAATAGTTTTGTTTTCATTTAATCTTGTTCAACAATCAACGGGTTTCATATTTAAAAGCTTGATATGAAATAAATATTTTTTAATAAATATAGAAAGAAGAAGGTGGAATAGCGTATAGTCACTTACTAGACGAAAATTGGCGATCAACGGCAACACAGCTTGCATGAGGTAATTCAATTCTAACTTCCCTAACAACCTTCAGCCGGAACATCCAGATGAACGGTCACGCCGCCGAATTTACTTTATTACTAATGACGTTAAGTACCCAATTATTGTAAATTAAATTTATGTAACAAGGAACTGGTGCCTGTCTGCCTACAGGCTGGTGATTAGCATTCCACTCGCCTCGTTACTTGACAAACTTTGTATCTGATTACACTTTAAAAGCAGATTCCGTCCGATAAGACGTCTCTGCTATTCTCTTCGAAATGTTAATTGTAAAACGTAACGATTTTATATATCTAGATGAAATAATTATAAATTATTATTTAAATCAAGGTGAATAAATGTCTTAGCTAAATTAATTAAATAGTTTTACTTTTGTGTGTTGTACGTTTGTTTAATCGTACATTGTTAACGATGTTAAATGACTGATAAAATAGAATTATTTATTTTAAGAGTAATAAAAGTAAACTACGCATACATAAATGATAAAACTGTAATGCCACTCGAGTCTTGTTAATCATTTTATATAAATATCTTTTTATTTAAATAAATTATTATTCCGATTTCAATAGTTTACTATGTTATGCAAGCACTTGCGAAGGTTTCTAATGTAATGCCACCGAGTTATAAGAATTGGCGCAAGAGTCGTATCAGATATCAATTGCTTTAAAAAATAACCGTAAATCATTGAAATGCATGCCAGCCATTAGGTAGTAATTGATAAAAATACTAATTAATGAATGATGAAGATGAAGCATACTTGATTTCTATAAAAGTTTTTGTTTTAAATATCGTACTGCTGTCAATCTTTCTTCCCGTGTTTCCATCTGCCTATCTGTGTGAACATCCTGGTTGATTGGTAATAAATTGTATCGCTACTATTAAGTTTATTAAATTGGATTCCATGCTTAATAAGCTTTTGCCGAACAGTAAACAAATAATTTTATCGACACGCTCTGTTAGATCATTCAATTATGTAACGAAATAAAATAACCGTATTAAGAGATATATCATTAATTAGGTAAATTGTTGTGATATTAATATTATAAATAAATTCTACTTTAAATACAGAATGTCTGAAGGTAGAAAGACAAAATCTTGTTTTAACAAACATATTATAGTATGTAATTTAATTTAACTATCTTTATTGCTTGTAACTGATACAGAAAAATACAAACTGAGAAAATTGAGTAGGTTTATTTTTCGTTTAAAGATACTATCAACTTTTGATACAATTGACAACATGCTAGTATGAATCATTATGTTATCGTGATATCGCTATAGACGATATAGATTTAGATTTAAATGAAACTAACAAAACCCAGCGATCGTTATTCTGCATGTTTATTTATCTATACTACTATATAAATCTATTGGTGCTGTCTGTACATTTTTCACCTAATTTTGTGATCGTTTTATGATGCAGTGATTCACATTATACTATTTTTTTCATTTTTGTCTGTCTGTCTGTATGTCTTCTTATAAGTCAAGAACGGCTTGACAAATCTTGATGAAAATTGACACACAAAGAACATGTGATGGCGCAAATGTTAGGTTATATATAAGATCATTATCTTATGAAAATTAAATTTAAATCTAATTAATAAATCTATAAATAAAATGGACAAAGTATAATTACGTATTTCTTTACCAGTAGCCATATATGTGTGTGTGTGTGTGTGTGTGCGTGTGTGTTATCATAGTAATAAAATCATTTATTATATTTTTATTAATCATGCGCGGGTGAAGCCTCTTCGCACAGCTAGTATAATATACAAATAGGCATGGCAATTGGTTGAATGGTATAGAAGTTGCAACGCCATCTAGCAAGTAACAACAAAAGGCATTTTAAACTATAAAATACCTTCACTATGAAAAAAGCATACCTATATGATCGGTCAAACGATGTCGAACTATAATAATTTTAAACTAATATATCAGAATCCATTGTCATATGTAAGATAATAAGATATAAAGCTATAGGACTTTTATAAATGGTCTTAAACTTGTCGGCTATTATTGTCAGTCAAAGCGCATAACTAACAAAAACTAACTGAATTACAACGTACACCAAAGCGTTATATAGGAAAACTATTGATTAACGAATTTGCCTCTAAATTGTATCTTACAAATTTAGAGGCAAATACGTTATATCTTTCTTTTATGGATGACTTACTGATTCTTATTTTAACTTACTAAAAATGTATATTAATAAAATTAATTCGTATACGTATTTTACAACACATTAAAGTAACTATAAATTTTAAATATGCTCAAAAGGTATATAAGCTTTAAACAAGAAAAATTTTATTTTTTTAAATCTCGTCATGTCCAATCATTTTATTAGTTCCAGAACGAACTAGTAACATCCTTTTATATCCATTGAACAACACCAATTGCAATATTCTCTTCGATTTCGCTAGAAACAATTTCATTTGGCTCATGGTCCTTTCAGATCGTATGTAACAATGAGTTTAATCCTATTAAAACGGACACACATTGTGCCAGAATTGTAGCGTGGTGGCTTTGGTCTGTCGCCGTTCTCGCCGGCTCACCGCCTCCTCTAACCGGAACCAGACCTTAAACAGAGTTAAACATGGTTTAATTTCCCTGCCGAAGCGCCAGTGAAAAAGCTCCGCCTAGTTGAAACACAACTGTGCTGGGAGGAAATAAAATAGCACGGGAAGCGATGCGGGCGTCGGACGAAGCGATTATGCAGTCGAGAATAATGGGCGCCGGTCCACATGCACGTTTTTGTTTGTGGTCTGTGACGCGATTTATACGCGAAATTCTACCATCGCTGAAGTGAGCACTATTCACAATAATTGCTTTGAACAAAATTTCATGGCATGTAACTTTAATTCGAGCACACAATTCGCTTTTACTTTAAAGTTAGTACGTGATACATGTATCGAACTATGTCGATATTTTATAATGACTTGTAGGATATTATTATAATACTATAGTATAATACAGGACGCGGGATGCTTACTACGATTTAATTATAACGATAAATCGGATCGCCGAATCCTTAAAATTAATTTAGCTTTCCAAGTAATATTACCTCCAAAGATGTATCTTGACATTGATTGAAACCTCACTTCTTTTATTTCTCGTGTAAGAGGTTTTCTTTAAAATCTATTGAAAGCGTGTTAATCCGGACGATGATAGTCTAGAGCGCAACTTTTAATAGCCTTATCAACCTCGGACAGGCCACTTTCTACACCTTCCTCTTTCCCCGTGCTGGAGAAACCAGCCTTTATATACAATGTAAGAAATGCGGATGTTCTTTAAAAACACTAGTTTACTTAATACTCGTATGTATGTATATAATGTACTCTAGATCTACAAATAAGAAGTTAAATGAAAATTTTAAACTTGGCTATAGATATTTTGAAATACTGCTCGATTAGTACATTTTGGGCATGATTGGGTAATGCTACAAATATTCAAACATTTTTATTCTACAAAAAAGAGCTGTCCGGTTTGTTAATAATCTTGAAGCTCGAGACGTAGGGACTTTGTTTTTAATGACGTAGGTATAATTACAACTGCGTCACAATCTGTTTACAAAAATAATATGAATATGTACAACTTAAATTTACAGAAATTTAATTATTTAACGTCTTGGGCAGATTTACTTAACGGACCGGTGTTACTTTCAACTTCAACGGTATTACAATTCAATAATCCTGTAACACGATTAAAAAGTGCTTATAAATGCAATTTGAATACAATGTTTTTTATTTTGAATGCTATTTTCCAATAATATCAAATCAAGTTCTTCAAACACGTACAAAATATAAAAAAATGTAGTCATACACATGCTTAAACAATAATTATTGAACTCTAATGCCTTTCTATTAAGAAAAATAATGCGTTTATGTTGTAAATAGATTTGTCCGGCTTGCACTGCAAGAGCCACTTTAGTGCTTTTCGGCAAAAGAGTTCACTACCGTTAAATCTGCCATAAACGATAAAATTTGCATTTATTGGTCGTCTTCAATGTCGTAAATTCACAGTGAGTGAGCTGCCAACGACATTTTGAGTGAATATCTATGGTTACTACTGCAGAGAGTCGAGGGTTTCGTGAACTTACCAATGCGTTATAATTGAAATTGCCAGTCAATTAATGGCCGTGACGGCTGCGATGTCGCGGTTCGACTGACCAATTATTGTCGTTGGTTCAATCATTGACCGTATTCGCTGTCACAAAATCATTTACCTACACCTATATATCATGTCGCGTTATGTTTTTACAAAGGCAGTTCAGACACAAGACTAAATGTGTTTTTTACATCTTAGTTTGGACGTTGTTTACTATTTTCCATAAACTATTATAGGCATGAAGATACCACCTTCATTTGTTAGCATTATAGTGTATTTGCGCCTATTAAATTTAGTTATATTAACTTTAAATGTTTACCGAAACATTATTTGAAACAGATATAATATGTTTCCTAAAACATTAGGATCTGGAGAATAATATGAAAGTTATTCGACATTAATTTGTTGCGAATATAAAACAAACTTTGCTCTCAAATTGTGTCGGTTATAATTCATAAGAATCATGTTGTTGGTTATTGAAAACTGGGAAAACATTCTTATCGTGATGTATTTTAAATATATTAAGGTATGATTTAATGCCAATTTACTGGCAGGTATTATTTACATATAGTGAAATCATATTTGAACTCACATAATATACATAAATATGCATGAATAGAAAACAAAATATATTAAAGGCTCGGCTGGCAATATTTCTTAGAAGATAAATTACGTATTTACTCGCAATAAATACTTTTTATATATTTATTATAGCCTTTTTAAGCTGATTTATACATTTATATAATATTTCAAAGAAAGGTGATAAGTTTTATAACATATTCAATACTCGGTGGTAGAGCTTTGTGCAAGCTCATCAGATATTCTACCGCAAAACAGCAGCAGTTTGTATTGTTGTGTTCCGGTTTGAAGGGTGAGTGAGCCAGTGTAATTACGTAATTACTACTAATAGGCACAAGGGACATAACATCTTAGTTCCCAAGGTTGCCGGCGCATTAGTGATGTAAGCGATGGTTAATATTTCTTACAATGCCATTGTCTATGGGCGTTGGTGACCACTTACCATCAGGTGGCACATAAGCTCGTCCACGTACCTAAAAATAACATACAATTTTGGGCCTCTATTTGAACCACTCATTGTGTTTTTTCTTGTAGTGGATCATGCAAAAAATATGTAAATAATAAGTTATGAGTACTTAACGTGTTTTGATGGAAACATAAACTAAATTTAACTGTAAATATTTTTCCGCGATGGCCCAATGTCAATGTTCTGACTGACTGACTTTTAATACTTGTGTATTAAAAGTAAAGTATGTGACGTAGAGACTTGACTTGAAATTTAGAGGACTTCGTTTCGTAACTCGGCTTACTAAGATAACATTTTTCTAAATGTTTATTTTAAGCCGTTACTGGAGATATATCGTTACATATTTACTGGATATATATTTTTTATCGGATGAACCGTAATGGATACTGATTATTTCGTATATTTGGAAAAAAAATAGATGATTTTTAATAAAATAATTATTTTTGTTCTTAAATTAAAATAAATTAAGCTTTATTGGAGTACTTTTTATTTAGGTAAGCTTAGTGATTACAAGCACCTTTGAGTCGTAATTTTATGAAATAATTAAACGTAAAGCTTTTTACGGCTCGCCACCTTTTTACTAAATAAGAATATCCGATTTTCAAATTTGATTTTATATATTTATATGTATTTGTTTTAGAATCGCTGTTTTAGAAGTAACGAATAAATATTTTTTTTTTTGGATATTCTCTTTTATGATAATTTTATTTCACAATATTTAGACAGTTAATATTTGCTTTACCAGGCGTTGATTTATCAGTAAATACATTAAAATCGTAAGATTCTATATCTTTTCCCAAGACAATATCGTTGTCGATTTCATTATTCGTTGTCGATATCATTCATTTCATTAGAATTCGTCTAGTGCAGCGTATAAAACAATCATTCAAATACAAAAACATGTACATTTGTAATACTACTAACTGTTGCCTGACTTTTGCTTGCGTTTTTTTCCCATGAATCTCGTGTACATTATATAATACAAAAATCTAAAAGATATTTATATATATATTATATCTCATTTTATATATCTCAACGCAGAACATCTATGTTAGATTTAATTACGATTGTTTCAAAGGCTCCGTTGTGATGAGGTAAAAGAGAAAGAATTATTATCTTTTTATTAATATTAGTACAACAAGTTTATTACTGTGTTATTTTATATTCGCTTGCCACAAACAATATCTTTAAAAAAGAGAGTAAAATGATGATCACTCGTTGTGGCTAACCTACTGCACGTTATATAATCGAAATCGGTAAAAAAAAACATGTTTTATTTAAAAAATGGTATGAAATGATATTAACAAAGTGAAAACACAAATAATATGCTCGACTGCGTCAAAATTTGAAACAAAAGTTATTACGGAAAGTTAAAGATTTTTTCCAACTAATAAAATATACCTCCACCTGCGTATAGCCACTTCTTGTTCCTATTAAAGGCACCTGGTTTGTTTCTTACATTTTAGTTCGCTATTATGAATATTTTATTTTATAACTACCATGGAAAATAATTAATTTTGTTGAGAACATATTTTACAATCTACTAATGAATATCAATTATAAAATTTAAATACAGTACAAAATGTTTTTTTATTTATAAACTGTTGACTCATGACAAAAGATAATGACCAGATTAAGCTTCGGGTTTCGGAAAAATTTGGATTGCGAGGGAACTACATATGTAGGAATTTAATTGTACTTACATACTTTGTTAAATACGATACACAACAGAAGTATTTATTGATTAACTTGCATTATTCACATTTATAGAGTTTATTTATTATTTCCTGTTAAGTAAACAAATCGTTAACTTAATGGATCTAATTATAATTAAAATATAAAACAATGAGTACGGGTGTAAAAAATTATAAAACCAAAAGCGTGGTTAAAATAATACGCCCTACGGGTAGACAAAGTTAAAGAAAATGGGAATAAAGAAAGTCATCGAAGAGTACATCCGTGAGAGGCAAAGTATCGAGAAAGTGGATAATGTAATGGAGTCGAGATGGTCGGGTATTCGGCTCCGAGCGGCAGAGCGCAGCTACACAATGGCGGCGATGGCGCGCCGACGGAACCGGATAGCGCCTATTGCCGGCAACGCGGTGCCGATAAGAACCGCCGCGGCCGCACCCGCTCTACGCCGCTGCCGACGCCTGGCCCTGATTTATGGACGGCGTGTCTCCTTTTTAATGAGTCCGTAAGAAGATATCTCCCGGAATAATACAATAAATTTCTCAGCTGTGACTCGCCAAAATGCCTCTGTATCGATATCTGCAAACAAACGCAGTTCTTTCCCGTTAATCAGCCCTAGCGAATAGCAAGTATATGTATAAGTTGTGCTTATCTCGGGTAATGGCCGACTATCTAGTTTGATCTGCCAGTTTTATTTATGACCATGTTTTCCTTTACACGCTCCTTCCAATTTGTGGAGAGTGAAAGGGATTGTTATGAGGCTGCCATGTTTCATAGCAATAAACATGTGTATCCAAAATAACAACATTAACAATTTCCTTTGCCCGTTGTTTCACGTTACTTACTGTTATTTTCTTCCGACATTGTTGGCGTTGTTTTACAATGAATCTCGAAACTATTTCGATTTAGTTTTCCGAACCCGCCAAAAGTTTGAGAATTCTAACTTAAAGAGATTTTAATCTTGTTTTACACCAACATTCTGAAAATCTAACAACACATACATGAATTCAGTGTTATCGTTTTTTAACGAAAGATATGACATAAATATCTGTGGAATTGTCCACATTAGTATTTGTTATTTTCGACTTACCAATTAATTAGTTAATTTAGGCACAAGGGACATAACATCTTAGTTCCCAAGGTTGGTGGCGCATTGGTAATGTAAGTGATGGTTTACATTTCTTACAATGCCATTGTCTATGGGCGTTGGTGACCACTTAACATCAGGTGGCATATATGCTAGTCCGCCTACCTATACAATAAAAAATAAAATCATGTATAAATAAAAACAGTCTATTAATCATTAAGAATAAAATCCAACAAATATATCCACTCTGAAAGTTAAAATCGGTTGCCATTCGAACATCAATGAACGCGTAAAAAATGGCATGCGATTGCGTGTCCCCTCGTTACGAATATAGCAGTTACTGTGCGCGCTCATTGTATATAAGTAGTGCGTTCATCCTGCTAAATTTATTGCGCTTTTATATCAGGCGGCACGGAGAGGTCCCCTTTCGTCCGTATCAGACCGCGCGGAGCCCAGCTTAGTGAAGTCGCAATTACGTTTTACCGGCTTTGACTCTAACGGAGGACTTTTGCCGTCTATCGAATCGTAATGGAATTAGCGTTCCAACGTTCTTTTAATTTGTACCCTATCCTTGTTTTAAACGAATCTTCAGCCGACCATTCGCTGTCTTTTTTAAGAGAGCCGGCAATACCTTTTTTATTTTAATGTGGCCCACTTTGCATCTCGAAATGAAACCTTACTACATAGTCATGCATAACGATCGATAAGAACGTTTTCATTTTGCTCATTAGTTGCTGAAAAACATTTCAACTTCTGTTTAAATTCCATATAGTTGTTAGGGTGCTACGAGCGTAGAAACCATCTACGAGTAATAACGATACCGACACGTGTCGAATTTTAATAAAAGTCTATAATATCTTCAATAATATACTAAAGATTTTTGTTAATTTGGATCATCATCATCACTCCGCCTACAGTCCACTGAAGATAAGTCTCTCTACTTTTCAGATAACTAGCGATATTTTGATTCTATCACATTAAATTTCTTTAGGCATTTTTATTAATTTGTATAACTCATTAATTTCAGTGCTCGACTATTTAGTCATACCAAAGAACATAATTTCGCTTCTGCCTCTCTCGTCAAATCTGCCATTGTTTAACTATAAAATAACATTAACACGTACGAGTGAGTGACGTGGAATAGCAAATTTGCAAAACTCATGAATTGTAGTAGTCACCATAAATTAAAAATAAGGTGGATGACACCTGTACAGCGAGCGATGGTGGCGGCTCATCTAACATGCATACGACACCCACCCACCTCACCTCATTGACGCGATGACTAACGCAATATACAGCCTTTTTCTAGACGATAAATGCGTATCTTAATTATTTGCATTAAAATAACATTATATATGTTTTTTTTTAAGTCGAAAAACAGGTAGATGGTACGTTCATTAAATAAATTTAAATAGTTTCAAGCTTATTTTAGGCTTATAATTTTCGAAAATATTAGTGCAGTATCATCATATCATCAAATTCTAGAAATAATTCAAAAAAAAAGACGAAGTACACGAAATAAATTTCACAACGCTCAAGATGACGCTTCGTAAAACAGAATATACGGCCTAAGTCAGCATCTGCATAAGAGATTTGTCCGGTACGAGGAATCGATGACGTAAATAATTTACGATCGTTCTGTCGATGCATGAATATTCCACGACGAGTAGCTCGAAAACATTTTTCATCTAGAAAGGAACGCCAAACTCTCGAAGATGAATATTACTCCAAGAAGTTGAACGCCGATATATTGTTATCCTGCCCAAATTTTAATATCGATGTTTGCGATGTCGGTATAAGAAGAGGTCCGAATTTGTTTCAGAGAATTTCATAGATTTTTTAAGATGATTTACACTCACGCCCTAAGTGATGAGATCCGGTCGAACCCTAGCCGTCATAACGTTTGTAATACCGTTTTACGACCGGCTTAGGACGTAACTTATACATATTTTGAATAATTTTACGCCCTGCTTAGAAAAGAATTACTGGGGCCGGGCCTACAAGATAGGCTTTCAAACGTATAAATTTGTTTCGTTAATATTGTAGATATGGTCTAATGTGTTGGATATTTTATGGGTTGGTTATTGCTTTGTTGATACTTAGTTGGTTATTACTTTGTTGATACATTTCATTTGTTTTAATTTACTGAGGTTAAGGATAAGGTGAATAAAAAATGATAGATTTTAATTTTTTATTTTTATTATTTTTGAAGTGATAACTTTTTATGGGAGGGTAAGCCGCTTCGTAACGTAACGCGTTACGGCGCCACTATTACCGACGCGGACTGCTTTACCTGAGAACTACCAACCTACCGCCATCTAGCGTATACAGATAGTACTTACAATATTTAGCAACTCTCAAGTACTAATTTAAATTATATTTAATATATTATAATAATTATTATCACATCTGTCGAGCGTCCCGAGACGCACACGTTTTTTTTTCTCTTGAATGAACTTGAAGTTAGATAGCTCTCAAATTTGGAAATTTGGAACATAAATAAATATATTTTCCGCAGTGTTTGTCGTAATCCTTTATAACAAAGAAAGTATGAGACTATCATTATAAGCTTAATAAATCTTACGCACACAAACACAAAATACACACAATTATATAATACAATACATTTTAACAATTGTGCTATTTACTAAACAAAAAATATAACCATGTTAATGCTAAGTTTGCATGCTCGCTTCGATCATCTAAATCGACATAAATCGTGAAAATCGCTTTCGATATGCATATATAGCTAAAAATATTAGATAAGGTACCACATTCCTCTCTCATTTAACAAACACACACTCACTCCACTATCAAAATCCATCGTGACATCTCGAAAGAGATTTGATTAAACTCATAAAACTCCAGCTACCTATTTTCTCAGTTTCATTGACCGACGCAGTGTCTCGTGATAGAAAAGTGGAAGTTATATTCGCCCTACCCCTTAATCCGCCTGCCCCGTTTACCTCGCCGTCGTCAGCGCCACCTTTTAATAACACAGTCGAGTGGTTTCCGAGCCAAGATTAAGATGACTGCAAATATTACACTTGCAACGTTTATGTTATCATATTTGGAAAGTATTTGTTATGATATTATGAGTATATAAGGTGTTATAGTGGACTCACACTTATTATTTGGAACATATATAATCTTTTATAATCAAAGGGAATGTTTTGACTGTTCTTTGTTTCTTAAATGCATAATAGTATTTCTTCAACTTAAGATCAGTGATCTATGGGGCTTACAAAAAACCTTTGAATACATTGCCTGACTTCCTTTGTTACATATCCATATAAAATTTCTGCATTGTGACAAGTTATAAGACGTCTGTGATGTCCCATTTTCCCTGTTTTTTTTTCAGTCGTTAATTCTACTTCAGTTGCTTAATATCGCGCCGTTGAGTTAGCTTGTAACATTTTCCTTAGTTTTATATATTTGATGTTGTTACTTGTTACCAAGTATCGAATCCTAAAGCTTACGGTGCGAGCGCGTGCACGTCAAACTTCGCTAACCGTCCTTAAGAAAGTTGGCAAAGTTGCCTCCCGTCGGAGATGTGCTGCGTTGTGCCGCCATGCTACGTTCCCAACCTCATGTAAACTCTAATCCCGCAGATGAGACTAGGCTTTACCGGCTTATATAACTCCGTCAGAAGTCGTTTGATAAACCTTGTCTATACATACTACAGTCGATGTTAACTTTACAAATTAGCTTCAGTCTATCTAATAGTCGTGTGAGGAAACTTGTCGGACTTTGAAATGCAAATTTAAAATTGAACCTTACAATTATTAACCACTATGAAGGGGACGTTTTTAAACATGGTCTAAAATTGTAGGTAACTAGACGATTCGTTTTCTCGCACTTCACTGCACTTGAATGGCACTCGCATCGCATTATCAGCCGTCACTTCCCTCGACAGGTGTCGCCTTCAGCCAACTCGAGAGTAAATTACTAGCTTCGAAGTCGCTGAATCAACCCTAATCGATTTCAAACCACTCAAGAAAACGAGACATCAACTATATTAATGACATTTGCCAAGAAACCAACAGCTAAAAGTCATCTAAGCACGATTCAAGCATAATTTATATTTCCTTATTTGCTTTTCTCTGAATATGAAAATATGATTCATATTTTTCGTCCTAATCGATATATAGTGATTCGTAATTTTCGTCTTCAAATTATAAAACTAATTACAAATTATAATGAGCCGAAGCATTCGTTATAAATGGAGTAACATGGAGGGGTTTCCATTCGTATAATATACAGAACAGTAACATCTTGTATGCTAAGCGCGAACCTCGAGCTCGTTTTCGTATTTAAATAGGGAAATGGGAAACAGACGCAGTGAGTCGACGAAGCACTGGTGGCGTGGTATTGTTTTAATTAAAGTAATTGGAGGAGGCACGTTGAGAGCTGCCGCTCGGTTGGCATGATCTGTGCCTTGAGGATTTACACCAATTTAAGACCGAGCTCAGCGAGGCATCAATTAATAGTATAGAGAACACTCGATTGTCGAATGCAAATTCCCTATCAACTAAGATAACGTTCATAAATCTGCGAAATATCATTTGCTTTTTAACGTTGCTCCCGATTAAACTTTACTCCATCCAGTTAAATTGTAGCAAGATTACATTGACATATTTTTATTTCATGCCCGCCTGATATTTTACATTTTAAATAAAAATATGAAACCAATATCTGGCGTTCATGTTACGTTACGTAGTGACATGACTGCATTTCTCTTCCGTCGCGACAAATGCGACGACGAAATATGAGAAAAGAAACGAACGAAACTAAAGCTAACAAAAAAAACGACTGAAGATAAACGGAAACAGACTCGCTCATAGAGAAAAGTAGAAGCTTCTCTTATAGAAAACTTTGTGGCCACTTTTTAGCCAGCCATTCTTAGTAATAACGTATCTCGTGTACGTCAAAACAAACTTATTTACTTACTTGTATTGTCGTTTTAACACATGGTATTGACGAATTTCGATAAAAATAGGTGATACTTTTAACGGTTAAAGTAAAAATTCATTTAAAGATACTGTCTATAATTTTATTTCGTTTTGTAAAGATACAAAAAAAATAGAGAAGATATAAACTAAATATGAGTAAATATTTTTCTATATTATTTAAATATAGAAAGAAATTTGAGATAGTAAAAAAAATGCATATTAATTGTGATGTTTCTGCATACGAATATCTGTCACAGATCTCCGATACAAAAAACTGTCATTCGACAACCATCTAAAACTCGTATATTTATAACAAGTTTGTTTTTAATTTAAATTCCATCATAAAAAAATATGGCGAAATGAAAATATAACTAAAGTTCTGTTTATTTAATTTTTATTATATTAACAAATGTAATAAATTATCCCATATGTTTTTCTCCTACTGCTGAAATATATAAATGAGCTTTCCACCTATTTAATTCCATTATAAAGTAAACAGAAAAACCTTATTATTATTATTTAAGATATTTATTTATACAACACTTGGTAATAAAGGATCAACTCTTAAATTTTTAAAATTATATATTTTTGGCTACATCAATATTGTATTAAGTAATAATTAAGCTTAAATTGTGTAAGCATAAATCTTCTTCCGAAAATTACGCGTGTTAAGTCTTCTGCGAATAGTTTCACTATAACGTTGAAAAATTAAAAGTTTGAGCGTCGCTCCGCAAGTTTTGGAGGTTTCGTGAGGTTTAAAGTGGTAGCACCAACGTAGAAGTGCTATTATTACACTTTGATTTAAGCTCGACAAAGTGACTGAAGTGAAACATGAGCGAAAATAAATAGTTAATTACTTTGAGCAGAGCTTATTATATTTTGTTTCATTTTATTACACAACATCTCCTCGACCTCTTTTCATATTTCATCTATATATGTATTTATTATACGACTAATTATTTGAATATATGTATATATGAATATTACAATGCAATCAGTATCATCCTTCAATATCTACCCCGCAAACAGATATCTTATTGGAAAAGAATAATCCAATTTACGGATCTTAAACGGCTATATTTATTTAAAAATGAAACGTAACGGCCTGTAAATGTTCCACTATTGGGTAAGTAATCCTTTTCGCTTGAAGAGAACATAGGAGGACGAGACAAGAGAGGACAAATTTCGAATTTTCATCTGACACATGAAATTTTCCTTCACTGTCCAGCACTGCCTTAAGATTATCATATTACCAATAAGTCATGTGATTTATGTTGTTAGATTAATAATCTAAAATATGCCATGACTCTTTTTATAAAATTGCATTATATATTGTCTTATTCATATCTTCACATTTTCATATCAGGACATTTCTCATACAAAATGAGATTTTATATATCTGAAATAGTGTTGCCAGTTGTAAAAGCTCTTAGTTGAAAATTTTATCTTCCACTACGTTAACATCATTAGTTATATTATTTCATAATATACATCATACTAAATAGCCTACAGCAATCTGGGAAGAAAATCTTACGCTCATCAGAATACTTAGTTTTTGCGCTAGTCTGGCACACGCATGCGAAACTTTTATACTTTGTATTATTATTAATGCAATAATAAAAACGTTTGTTACAAGGAAAGCGTAAACAATTTAATATGGTTATTAGATATTTTTTAAGCTACTTAATAAGAACGGATGTAAGTATATTTGATTTCTAGACACGTTTAAATGTTTGTTGTGTTTAAATAAAAAAAGCCTGGGTATGGTTAATAATATACTATTTAGAAATATGTAGCAAAATTTAAATAAATCAAATGTTCAAGTTATTTTATCAAGCAATCAATACATACAAATGAATTCGAAAACACAAATACAGTGTAAAAATACAAAACTGATCATATTTTGAAGAGAATTTGTGGAATCGTGAAGTGGCAAAACAAAATTTAATATTCGTAAAAGGGTTGATGTCGGAACCGGGCAGCGAGGCAGTTGACGCGTGCTTTTACTAGGAGTTTTTTTGGCCTCATTCCAAAATCAATATCTTCGAATACACAGGCCGTCGCGCATTTTGCACTAATCTCACCAAGAGCGGGATGTGGTAGAGATGTCTATCTACAAAGGTAGCTTACACAGTCTAAACGTACAATAGAGTATAATAAACAAATAAATACAAGTTTAGTCTAAATGTATCGATTTAGATTTACCGTTTATCAGATTGGACTGGATTAGCTACAGCTTATATATTAAAGTTGCAAATATTTGCTCATATTAATATTACTAGTGCCAGCCCCGTGCTAGCCCAGTGGTCGAAATTCGACCATAATTTATTTAAATTTTAAGTTTGAATGTTATTAAGGTCAAAATCTCTATAAAATCACAGACAATCCAAGGCTTTTTTTTATAGAATAGATAGGTAAATAGGCCACCTGATGGTAAGTGGTCACCATCGCCCATATAGACATAGGCATTTTAATAATTGTTAAACATGGCCTACATCGCCAATGCGCCACCACCATTCCCAATGAGCTCTCTTAGTTTTAGCAGCTAAAATGACTAATGTGTTAATCTTTTTTATAGAATAATCTTTTCTTATAAAATTTCAATTCCCATAATCAACTTAATATAAAATTAAGAAATTAATATTAAAATTATTACATCACTCATTCGATTTGATAAAACAGTTAATATTCCATTATAAGATTTAATATTCTGATAATAAATAATAAAACAATAAAAAAGAAAACCTCGACCTCATCAACTTAACAAAAAAATCGAATGAAAAAACAAATAATAAAACGATTTAAATTTCATTCAGAACATATATATCTTTTTCTATAAAAAATATAATAAGAAGAAATTAAAGAAACAACTATTATAAATAAGAAAGATATTCAATCTAATAAAATAGAAATTACAATATTTATAGAATTAAAGGAAATAATTTGCCACTCTAAAAAAATTACTATGTTACTTATAATAAAATAAATTATTACAAAAAATATATTTAAATATTTAAAAAAAACTAATAAATCGTTGAATATTTATTAATAACCTAAAACGATTTTATTCATATATTTGACTCCAAGAATCAATATTTATTTAAATGATTTAAGTAAAACCTAATTATTCTTTAGTCAACTCTTAAAATTATAATATTTAAGGTTAATCAATGTAATAATAATATTAAATATTCTCGAGACAATCCTCTATAAATTCTATACATTCTTATATTGCCATGTTGAATAAAAGAATATATTAGGTCCTTACATATGAAATTAGCGTTTTGTCGTACTGACCACTTTGATCTGAAATATCTCCTCTTTGGTTAAGAATTCCAAATTCAAATTTATAAATTCATTTAGCGGGTACTTTGAAAACAGTGATTCATTTGTTTTTTCCTCATTATTTTTTCTTTGACGTCGCTTATTACCGCACAATGGAAAACATGAAATATCGGTATATTTACGAGTACGAGTTCTACCGCGGCACCAGTGCTGCAGAAACAGCTCGAAGGATTAATGATGTGTACGGCGCTGGTGTCGCAAAAGAAAGCACGGTACGTTTTTGGTTTCAACGTTTTCGTTCTGGAAATTTCGGAAAATTCTGGAAGTTCCTTCAGAACCAACCCCGTGGACGGCCGGAGACCAAAGTGGAAAATGAAGAATTGTGGAAGCGGATCCATCACAAAGCACTTCAGAGATAGCTGCAGGTTTCGGGGTAAGTGATAAAACTGTATTAATCCATTTGAAGCAAATCGGGAAAGTAAAAATACTTGAACGATGGGTACCTTGGGATGGGTAAATTGATCCTGTACACCTCCTTACCGCGTTATTCTTTTCGTGTCCTCTACCCAAAGGTTGTCTGGAAGAGATCGCTCTTTTAGCGATAAGACCGCCTTTTGTACTTATATTACTACTCTTCTTAAATAGCATTTATAATTGTATGTTTCTGTTATCTTGTATGTGTACCATAAAGCATATTCTATTCTATTCTATTCTATTCTACCTCATGAATTAAGTGAATCGAACTTGCAAATCCGCGTCGACTGCTGTGTTACTTTGCTCAACCGACACAATTAATGGATCTTAAATCGAATCATTACTTGTGATGAAAAGTGGATATTGTACGATAATCAGAAGCGCTCGTCGCAATAGCTGAACCCTGGAGACCCAGCCCAATCCTGCCCTAAACGAAAATTGACATTTGGACAACTTCTTACAAGGAAAAAAAAATCAACTCCGATGCGGCATTCCAAACCGCCTTTAAAGAGTTTATTGATTCTCGCCCCCATGGTTTTTTTAGTAAAGGGATCAACGAACTACCTATGAGATGGCAAAAGTGCATAGATAACAATGGTGCATACTTTGATTAATTAAATATATTTTACAAAAAAAAATTGACTTTATATTCCTCCCTTACAAAACGCCAATTTCATATGTAAGGACCTAATATTATCTATAACCAGTTCTAAAAAAAGAAATTCATATTAATATAAATATTTTTATTCAAGATCATCTTACTAAGCTGTTAATGAAACTAATTTTCCCCATGAAATTTAATGAAGGAGGAGCTCCTGTATTAGAAGATATAAATAACCAACTTATAGAAGGTATAAAAGTTATTATTCCTTCATTTAAAAATATACTTTGTCTATTAATTCGCTCATAATTAATATTAGACAAATAAATTATTCTAGATGAATATAAACTCAATAATTTATTGTTATAAAGGCAACTGAAGAATAAGCTATATAGATTTGGCAATCTATGATTAGACCAACTAATCTAATTATCACTCAAATAAACCCAATTTTGAAATTGTACTGTATAACAACTACAACTTGTAATAACCCCCAAACCCCCTCATTTTAATATAATATCAGCTAAAATTATAGAACCAGAAATAGAAGCCTGTATATGATGCTCAGTTTATTATCCTATCTTTTTCAAACAAATGATATTGCATTTATAAACAAATTCAAAACGTTTAGACTGACAAAAAAAGAATTATATGTTTTATTGAAACAAAAAACAAGGTCATTAAAAATAAACATTGTCCATTGAACTTGACACATAGTTTTCGATAAGCTGCTTAATGGCTTATATAACATGGAAAAAGTATATTAGACAGAAAAAAGCAGTTATGTAGCAGTTTAGATTAAAATTTCAAAAGCGGGCATTTGACCATAATGATAGATTTAGAAATTATTCCACGGTAGCATGCGCAAGCGATCCCGAAGCGCTCCTGTTAAGACGAGAGGGGTACCGCTGGTTTTTTAGAGGATATGACCGGGGTGCACTCGGCGCCCTAGACATATGGTGAGCCCCACATACCCCCCACTGTTCCCGTAAGGGAAAAGCGTATTGCGTTTTTCCAGCGTTAAAAAAAAATGGCTTAGGAATTATATTCCCTCATTCCTGCTTACCCATTCCTTCACAAGTCTATGCGTGCTGGCTCTCGATGTCACCGCCTAACTATGACATCAATTCCATTGCGCACGAAGAAATTTGGTAACTCTTTTCTTTGTCGCACCTCCAAAACATGGAATTCTTTACCAACACACGTGGTAAAGTCCCCTCCTCTTATGACCTGAGTTCCTTTAAACGAGGCGTGAAGAGTCATCTTGCGGGCCGGCAAGGCGGGGGCGGGTATTTGACAAATTATAGGATAAATCATAAGCAAAAGAGTATATTACAATTTACATGTAATATTTAATCTCTTCTCAGTTTGACCACAGACTGTATACCAAAAGGATGGATGGCGTAGACATCTACGGATGTCTATCTCTGTCTACGGATGGATGTGTATAAATATGCGTAATTGCGTATTTGTGTATTAAATGGATGATAGTGTGTGTAATGTTTTATTTTATTAATTTAAGGTATTTTGTGCAAATAATACAAAAATATTAACTTTTTGCTCTCCTCCTCCATCTAAACTTTAACCGTGCAAAATTTCATTCCTCTCCGTCCACGTTTGCTTCACGTATTTATATAATGATATATATTTTTATTTCAATACGATGGCAGATAAAGCTTAGAATTGTTACTAGAAATTCTACATATATGTATTAAAGCGACACAAACTACGACATCGTAAAATCAGGCAGCCGTAAAATTAAACAATCCCGTCTGCAAAACTGCTGGCTGCATTTAGTTATGAATAAACATGCTCTTTGTTATCATGCCGTGATTTGTGATGACCGAATTTATAATTGCGCCATTTAATTACCTTTTATCATTATTGCCAGTTTTGTTTTGATCGTATGTCTACTCAGCTTTGAAACTGCCTAAACAATATTTCAAATTGTGTTTAAAAAGTCATATTATGGTTCTCAATGCAACAGCATTTTAAGTATTTATGAGTTTGTAGTTGGGTTACATTTTTAACAAATTTCGTAAAACACTTATCTTAATAATTTCTTTCACTTTCAAGTCTCATTGTGACTCTATTTTAATATGATTTTCATGATTTAGTCTTGTACGTACAAACAAATATTTGAAATGTTTATAAAACATATTTCTCACATTCTTTGTTATAAAAACTATAATTATAGCGTCATATAAAATTGTATTATGACTATTGTTTATTTTTTCTTTGACATTTATATTTTTTATGTCTTATAAAATAACTATATGATGTGTGGATATAGGACGCTTACTGTACTATCTTATTTATCCTTCACGGAACATCATAACATCTTTTATGACAAATATCATTATCGCACCACCAAAATATCACGTATTTCGACGCGCAAACGTTCGAGGACACATGAATGAATAATGCATGAAAATACATCTTTTTGTTGACGCCCTTTCCTTAGAGCCGTATTTGCAGCTGGTAACATTTTTGCGTGAATTACAAAAAATTAGATGCTTTCGTATTTTATAGAGTTTGATCATAATATTTTTATTACTGCAATAATTAATCATAAGCACGATTTCGTAATGAATTGAAAGTAAGTGCACAGAAATGAAATAATCGTTTGAAATCAAATTAACACTGAATGGAAATAGCGTGGCGGCGACGGCGGAGAGGGCGCAGTCGGGTGCGAAGCGATGCACCGTGCTCGAGAGCTCGGTTCATTTGAAGGCACTTGTCTGTAATTGCAGAGCGACTAAGACTTAGCCCGCCTGAACGGCAGGCACTATCAAACAAAAAGAACTTTTAATGGTATGCCTTTCTCGACCCTCTACGGGTATTCGCGAAGCCCGCAGTAGTTTGAAGGCGACCTCATTTGATTAATTTTCCTTTAATATTACTTTTATTTCGAAATACAGCTCGTGATTAATCAGCCCAGAAAATTTTATAGAACCTTTGTTAGCAATTTAATTTTCTTGTTATTACTTAAGCTTTCTTTTTTTCTAAGATAGCTATTGCAATTTAGTCGGAAACGCAATAAATAGCTCGGGCGGCGCCGCTTGACCCACTTCCTGTTACATGCCGAAACGCCCGCGATTTAATCGCGTTGCGCCCCCTCTCTGTCTTTCTACGGAGACCCCACACGGTATGCTTCTTTGCCCCGTAATTATTAAATCCATTCCTTGCGTGCCAAGAAAGGGGTACACCCTAATAAATAATAATACCGTTGAACCTTTTCTATGGTCATCCATGGTTATTCTATGTTTGTTTTAAAAACTAACATAAGCAATGACCGTCAACAATATATTATTTCATGTTATTAGTTAACACTATTCATTCGTTTATATTTATAACTGCAGTCGCATTAGGTATATTGGTAATACACATATAATTGTAGATTTAATTGTATAGTTTGTCTTAATCTCAAATAACATTATCATCTCATATTATTTATTACAATGTATTCATAGTAATATAATTACTTGTAAAGACGATTCTAAATAACCGGATATTGTTAGAGTTCGTCCGCTAAATATGAGATCACATTTTCGTTATTGCTACGCAGTTTTTCACGTTTTTGAGTGTTGCTTCAGTGATAGGTGCAATGCGGCCGGCGCGATGGCGCACTCGCACCGGCATCTGATAGGGAAGCGGAAATTGCGCGACGCGTCGCATGCGCCTCTCTTCGCATGTGTCTGACGTGCATTCCATTTGCCCGCACTTCGTACTTTATTTTGCTTCATTTCTTGTTGCATCACAACGTTACCTACGACCTTAAACACCTCTCAAGCTTCCACTTCAAATAGATCCAACGAAATGTTACTTTAGTTGAAATTACTTTTAAGAAAAAATGCAACAACACGAAAAACTTCATCATTCTTAAAAGGGTTTTATATAAAAATATTTTTGTTCATAAGCAGCTCTTTTAAAGTAATATGACGCTGTCGTATAACTTCTATCACTGATAACACGCCCACTTTCATACGTCCGGTGTATAAATGTATGCTTTTTATCATACTTGTAACAAAGCAAGCGCGCTCGGATATATTTTTGTAGAAGTTTCATGAATATATTAGCCATAAATGTGACTAAAGGAATCTATTCCCTGTTGTGAGCCGGCCCCGGCGCGTGAATAGCAGCTACACGACTCTCAATTACTAGAGAATTGCGGTGAAACTAGCTTATAATAAATACATCGTGTTTTTTTTTTTCTCATTCTTACAAAAACTTTTTTATATTTTCGCACTTCTTATTCAGTACAATCATTATTATACTACATTCAAGTAAGTACAGACATTTAGAACAAAAGAAAGAATAAACTTAGTACTATTTTGTTTTTGTACGGCAGATTAATTTTGTCAACTTTCATCAAAAAAGGTAAAAGTTTATGGGGATACTGTTGTTATATTTTGCTAGAGCGGCGATCCAAATCTAACTACACTCATTCACTTATCCCAACCGTTTTCCGATGCTACCTCTCGTAAAAATACAATAGCCTTATTTTTACGACATCAACAAATGTCAACTTTTCGAACAAACACCCGTCGCCCACTCCACGGCACCGCTGCCGCCAGCACCGGACGGTCTGTTGTTCTTTATCATGTAACTTGGGAGTCGCACTCGAGATTTCTCTCGATTTTACCAGCATTGTACCTACTGCTAGTTTAATACCTATATAAGTTTTAGAGTTCGTGTGATTCTTGCTCTCAGACTTTATCCTGAGAATTATTAAGTTTTCATCTAAGATTAACCGATTATACTTAATTGTAAACTGCTAAAAGCTAAAAGCTGTGTATACTTTCTTTCACACAGTAGCCGACGTCTAAGAAGGCTTGTTTGAAAAAGAAACCTGTTTACATTCAATTTGGAAGTAATGTTATCTAGCCTGTTTTTTTTAAATAAAGAAACTTTTTTCGCCGCACTATACAGAACAAATAACAACGATTTAAATTTTCAGCTCAGTATAGCTGAGTTGAATTGTCGCACTGATTTTATCTGGCTGGTCCATTTACCTCAGGAATTATACAAATTCAAAAAACAATTGATTATACAAACAATAACAACAAACAATAACGGACGCATCCACATTTTAACAAATTACAAAATCTTGTCAAGAGATTTCTAGAGTTCAAGTCTAATTCTTAGATGTTATATTGTGTGTTTCTGTGTGTGTGACTGTCAAAATTGCAGTATTTAACAAAAAATTGTTTAGGCCGGTTTCTGTATCAATAATATCAGTATATCTTATATGCATTTATATGAAGTGAAGATTGGTCGAATTTCGAATTGTAAAGTCAGTCTAAGTCTAACCAACTGTCTAAAATACTGTCTTGCGCTCCAGTATTGTTGGTTCAATACCTGCCCTGAGTTTGGGAATATTATGTATAAAAATTAATATTATAAATTTATACATTTATTTAAAATTATCTCTTAGGAAAAGCATAAAGTTAGGCACAGACAATAAAAAAAATTATAAAAGTAAATTACAATTCGATAGGATGGTGATCTGAACCGACCGTAATAAGATTAGATGCAAGACCTTGATATTAGTTAAATAGGATTCCAACTTAGGACATTAGTATCTGCAACCGTAAAAGCTATCTACTGGGGCAGAGATACAGTTAACACATTTACCTGTAAATAATAATATATGTGTATAATATACCTACCTGAACGAAATTAAATTATCCGCTTCGATCTTTTTTTAGAGAAAGTTTGTTTTGCGACTGAATTAAATTACGTTCTATATTGTGCAACGAATTGCAACAAATCAAATTATTTGATTACACGATATGACTATTGAACTTATAAATAATACTATTGTCACATATCCCGAAAGAGTTATCGAATATAAAGTTCATCGAGCCAGAATAATTTCATTTTTTCAAATCGTATTTATTATCTTTTTTTTTTTTGTTTGCATCGTAAAATCCAATATATTTATAGGTAGAATAAAGTTTCGATACCTCACATTTATTAATATTTTACAATCAAATATCAGGATAGATAGTTAAAGAATCGTTAACCACTTATAATGTTTTTCTATTAATAACAAAGATAATGTCATTTTATGAAAATAATTGATAAACAACATTTTTCATGTACAATATTTTATGTACTGAAATTAAATGAAACATTTGGTTAGATTTTTTTTAATTTTAGTCAATATAATTACCTACTACATGTGATAACATATTGCATTACATACAGCCAAAATAAAGACAACAATAATCATTTCTTAGCGATTGTTTAATTCATTTTCTATCAATACTAAAAGTTAAAAATACATTTGAAAGTAGTTAATTATTTTCAAAGAAAGAACTATTTAGTATTAATATTTATTTATTAAATACCTTACCTTATACTAACTAATAAATTAATTAATGAAAATGCATTTCTGTCCTTACAGAATAAACAGTGGGTGATTACACAAATAACTTTGTTTCGTTTAGCTTTGTTACAGAACCTACCTTCTATCTACGTAGCCTGACACGAACTTGTCCGAATAATTTCTAGTTCTCATCAACCGCACCAACCTATTTTACATTTTCATTAAAATTCAAGTTTCCAAGTTTTTATTCTACACATACAAGTGTAATCCGATATACAAAAAATATGTCTAATACATTTAACACTACACATATTGTAATGTTTCGATCAATAATAATCTTCTACTAAATTTATTTAATGATCACTGGATATCAATCGACAAATTACTGCTAATGGATCCAATTAGGATTTTTGAAGACTCAACCAACGTAATCTTGGAACATCGTACCTAATACGTAATTTTTCGTATATATTACTTTAAAGATCTTTGATTATTTCTTTAAACTGATTTCATTTGATTTGAGCTGATGTGATCCTATTAAAAGGGTCTGTTAAACAAACAAAAGGGTACTTTCACAAAATGGTATATATAGATAGGTACCAAATGCTTAATGTCTATTTGCAATTCAATTCATACTCTATGGCGAAGGAAGCGCTTCGAGAACGCATGTATGTAATTCTATTTATGTGTACGTACATTATGTATATAGAAAGATAGGGGATATGTATGCAACATCGCAACTTTGATGATGATTATCATTATGTTCATCTAATTAAATAACGAATTTATATTGTTATCAACATTGCGCTATTGGTGTGCTAAATAAAAAATAAAATATTGCTTAAAAAATAGAGCCTTCTGACTGTGAGAAACAACCAATTCAAAGATTTTATATTTCTGAACATCTTTCTGCCTTTTCATTTTTATCTGGAGTTCTATTAGTCGTGCTTAAGAGGGGTTTTCACCATTAATAAGGATAGCTAAATTTTTTTTTTTGATATTGACGTAAGAGCCATGAATATTAATTTATAACAAAATGCATGAAACCTTTACACATTCAGCCTACAGTATAAAGACGATCATCAAATTTTGTCTGAAACTAACAATTAATTGAATGTAAACTAGACTGTGCGCATACAAGACATTTGCATAGCGTTGCAAAAGGATCGATTAGCCAGTAGGTACAGGCTCTGGGTACACGGGGGCGGTCGCGTGCAGGAGGGCTATAGCAGGCCGATGGCGGGCGGCCCGACGCGGCGCGGCGCTGCCTTCCGGCGTTACGCGAAGAATGTTGCCGATAGATTAACTTCTGATCTCTTTTCCGATATTATAGCGAAACGTTTATTGAAAAGAATTCTAAGCACTTCAATCTAGTTTAATGACAAATACAGTTTCTCTGGATATATATTAATCTTCGAATATACTAGATATACTAGTTACCTATTTAAACACTAGTGCTTGACTAATCGACTGGCTGTCTAAGAAAATAAAATTTATTTAAAAATAATAATTAATAAAGCTTACTTTTTTTATTAGTAGTACAAAGTCAAAAGCAACAAGATATAAAGAAACTTATCATAATGTACATAAGGGTCCAGCCACTACAAATTCGGCCCGCAAAGGACATAAAATATTTTTTTGTATGTTTTTAAGGCATTAGTTGGTTCTTTTCCCTGACATTTTTTTATATTTTATTTTTATTATTATGCATATAACAATATTTTAATACTTTACATTCCAAATATAAAAAATAGTATAATCATACCATTTTAAGAGACAGAGTAACTACAACAATAAAACGATTTTATAACAAACCCTGAAATACAGTTATAATAGGGAAAATGACAATATATTAAAAAAGTTTCAAGTCTTCTAAATGTATTTTTTTTTTATTTCAGGTACGTAATCATCTTATATATTATGGTCCAGCTTATAAAGGTAAGAAAAAAGCTTAAATTGACTGTAATGGTTTACGGGCCGCCCAATGTAAAAGTCGCAGGTTCGATCCTGACCCTTTGGGCTATTACGACAATACTTCTAACACCAGCTGAACGCTGTATTGGAGGAGTAAATACGAATATTAGTATTTAATTAAAAATATACAACAATTTCGATATATATACATACATATATATATTAGACATTCAGTTATTAATTAAAACTTATATTTATTAAGTGATATGTTGACTTCTCACTTTAAAATATATTACATTTAACTGTTGATGTTGATTAATAATTAATGACATTTGAATACACAAAATATGATATTAATCATAACACAAAAATATCTATTAAATATATACATTACATAAATAATTGCAATCATGCTTAAATTTAATTAAAGTATTGACTATGTTGAAATACATTTAAATAACGTAATTTAAAATACAAGTACTTTGTTGAGTCATCATTTGCTTCCTCATTTCGAAATTATTTGGTTGACACAGTGTGTTATAAAAATCCTCAAATATGTTTTATCAGACGATCGAGCAACTCTCTCGGCAATGCTTACGCTTACAGTTTTGTTATAAAGGCGCTTACATATTCACACAAGTAACATAATACACACACAACTCTTACGACTACCCACGGGTATGAGAGGGTTCTATTTTGCTCTGCCGGAACCGTGAGACATTATATTGAATATTGCTAGTAATATATGCAGACGACACGACTTGTTAACTATTCAGTTAGTCCTGTTCATAAAAAAACATCAATTATTTTCCAATATAAATAAAAGTTTAATTTATAACTGTAATATATTTTTAAATTATGTTCATCGTTGTCCAAGTCCCACTCGTCTAATGCACGTCGATGCCTCGCTCCGAGGCGAGGGCGTACGGCGGCTTGTTTGCGTACAAGTGAATTCCATTAGATTCCAGCGCATGTACCACAGACTCAAACTGTGCGCTTCATTCATATCCCATTAGCTGATCGATTCACAAGAGCTATACTCATTTATGCAAGCAGCCTTGAGCTTAGCTACGGAATCGTTTGCGCTTCCAATACGGTGTTAGCTATTTACGAGTATGTCGAATGGTCAAGTTAAATACCATTTCAGTCAACAGACAAGCGTGCGGGAGCAAAAGCGGATGCTCACTTCAAATGGTTTTATTGTTAACGTGTCTGAGCCAGCAAAATTGAGAATCTAATCGACCTGGTGTATTATAAATGTTAAAAATATACAGCTTACAATTTACAACACTTATATACAACACTATCCAAATAATATTATATTTTGCAAAAAAATTAATATTTATATTTTATTTAATGCAAATGTAAGAAATATTATCTACGAAACTAGCCCAAGCGTTCAAATTTATAAAAAATGTTCAAAGACTCTGAGTGGACTTTAGCTCTCTAAGTAATTATAATAACTCGACATGAAAACTCGTTTAATGTCACGCGAATATACTTTGCCATTTAGAAGTGTGTTGAACCGTGCTCCGTGGCAGTGAAACAATAATTAAATTTTCCCTCAGCTCAGAGTGCGGAGTGTGTCGTTTCATCAACCTTCGCACTAACTCGTAGCGCCGCACCACCTGAAATATTTAATTCCGACCAGCCATTGTGCCGTAATGCACCGGAAATGAAATCTCTTGACATTTCACTCATTCCTTATGAATGTTTTTCTATTTTAAAAAGTTTTTTTATTCTTATTATTACAAATATATATAAAGTACCGCTCAATCGGTAATTACATTTCAATATTCGTTTTATAAATACGATAATTACACGAGTAATACAAATGATTGGATTTGACTTAGCAGTTTCAAAAGTAATAATTGTATTAATTCTTTTTAAGTTGCTGAGCGTAAAACTATGCAATAGCAAGGGTTGCAATTGTGTGACAGGCGGTTGAATAACCCAACCGACTAACGAATGTAATTAGGTTTTCCTCGCCTGCAGAGCTGTGAGCACCAAATTAGCGTCAATCAACAAAATGCACTTATGCTATAACAATGCATATTTTTCTCATTTAAACTTCCATTTTTATACGCTTAACGCTTAATATAGACCCTTAAAGTTGTATTATTTTAATTAAATAACTATGAAACACTAATATTTATAAATGTTATTTATAACAAAATCTGAATATGGAAACGAAAAATGATATAAAAAATTCTCCACAGACTAAGGAAAAATTTCGATCGAATTGACCAAAATTTATTTAATATTTTCATTTAAATAATTATTCAAATACATATATAACTTAAAAACATATAAATATCTATTAACTGATATTCATAAGTAATTTCACTGAAGGCATGTTTTTACATTATTACTTAATTTAAAATATAAATAAAGATTATTTTTTTATCATTGAATTAATTAATTACTTTTTAAAATTAATGTTTCATTTCCCATTTTTTTTCAGTTATCATTCATTCTCTAAAATATAATTTTCTCCATAGATTAATGTAATTTATTTTATTATACGGTAAGTTATTATGAACTTTAAAATAAGGTGCTGCTTATTAACATATAGTATTTTATAACACCTATATACTTTTAATCTCTCTTGAGATTGGCCGCCGTGGCCGAAATCGGTCTGGAGGACCTTATATACTTTTAATCAAATTAAATGTCCGTTTTGTTAAAAGAAAACCTAGCGATGCCTGAAGACTGGCGTAAACTTATAAAAACAAATCTTTTGCGGCCTTCTAGTTTAAAAATATTATTATTAAATCGAATGATTCTTTGTAAGCAACAGTCAATAAAAGCGACAAAGTGAAACTATAATTTAAAACGAAAATAAACGATACGCTTCTCTTTAAAAAAAAAAAGCGAATATTAAACCGTCTCTAATGAAATAATAAATAGATGTATTCAAATAGGCGAGATGTTATTTAAATATTATCTTACCAGGTACACGCTTATCAAGGCTCAGCGTCGGCGTCAAGTAGCGAACGGCGATGATTGGCCCGATTTCTTCACCGCCGCCTTATTTCCATCTTATTACCAGCAGCGAGCGATATTAAAGCGGGCGCTCCGCCGCCACCCGCGTCTCCGCCCTGTCTTTGCGTCCGTGAATTAGGTTAATGGCTTGCCAGGTGATTTCCTTCTAAGGCGTATTTTGAGTAAGGCACCACCTCAACACGCCAATGTCACTGAAACAACTCAGAATGTTCAACTTATACATGACATGCGTAACACGATAAAGGCAATTCACTCCCTGAATATACACGCGAGTACACGATTATAGACCGTCGACCGTGTAAGATTCCCGATAAGGCGAATAATTCAAATTTTATTAAAGTTACGATCTGTTGTAGAGTGTCGTATCGTTTCGTAGCTATATTATGAGATTTGGGGCTCTCCGGGGCCTTTGATTTATGGTACAAAGTCGCACCGCAGAGCGCCGACGCCACCAGCGAGTGCCGCCGGTGTTTTTGCGACCCTACTCCCCCAAACTACTGTCAGACTGTAAAAGCTAACAAAACTTAATCATACAACAGCCAGAGCTCGGACCTGCGTTTTATTCTGTTATAATGAAATAAAGACAGTAAGTCTGGTCCTCTTTAAAATTATGATATAAATGTAATTATATTAATAAACATAATTGTATACTATAATCGAAGCAATATATTTACTATTTTTATGAAGTAGGTACATCGTTAGCGATCATACCTATAAAGGTAACGTTTACAATGTCTCGAAGAAATTTTAAATATATTTATAATATTTCATAACATTTCCTCGAAAATATTAATTTCATTTTTAATGGTAACGAAAATTCTCTATAATACATATTCTTAATAATTTAATCAATTGCCTATTACCACATCAGCTAATTCATGATGTACATTGTAAATACTAAGAAGTATACATTTTAATCGAATTCATATCAAATACAAATAATATTTTTAGATATCAATCATATAAAAATCTGATTAGAAACACCAACCTACCGAGACCTACTTTTATACTATAAGCTTTAATATTACCAATGATATCTCATCGGTAATACTAAAGCTTATAATATAAAAGTAGGTATCGCGTTACGATTCTTCGTTCGCGTGTGAACTCCCAAAAACCTTCTATGCTACCAATCGATAATGTTAAAGCCTCCGCCATTAACGACTTTATCCGTATCCCCCTAAAAGCTTGTTTACCTAAGTGACATACGAATGGAAAATATCTGTCAAAGTCATCTCTACGATACAAAGGCCGCAAACGTATACCTATAATGGCATCACTAACAAATTTTAAGTATTTATATATAAAATTTTGCCTCGTAACTTCAAAGGATGTTTGGAATTGTTAACTTTGATCTCTGTTACTCTTTAATGTTATCTCTGTATTTTATACTAAAAATATGAGGTAAAATATCAGTGTATTTTTTAATTTAAAACCCGTAATGAATTCAATTCTTTTATATCGTTTATATACATATATCGAGTGTTACTTAAAGGTATAATTGAGAGGTATTTAATATATTTGTAATATTTTTAAAAATATACTTAACTAGTTTTTCCGAGAGGTTATTTATTATCTTATTAAATAAACAATAAAATTAAATAAATACACTTTTTAACATTTGTACTATTTTCTATTGCAACAATATAATAACTAATTTTAACGATATAAGAAAATATTTTACAACTAAATTCAATTTGAATTGTACGTAACATTTTTAGAAGTATAAAAATTACATTCAAATAATATTGTAATTTATTTGTTAGTTACATCAACGACATCGATAGTACATATCTTTTAGTGAATTTCATCAAGTAAAAACATATACAAGTATTTTTGCACGTATAAAGCTTCTACAAATCGCGAATTACATGTTATAATGTGATTGCTTCTGTAGATGCAAGTTGATGATATTGGAAAGCAAAGCAGATGTCAACTACAGCTGGTTGAAGGGGACCAAATGATAGAGAAATGACAATTTGACCCGAAATCAACCAGCTAAAGCGAACAACGCTAATACTTTCACGTGAGAACAGCATCCTCTTGATAGACTTCTTGTTTTCATCGCATTTTTCATGTTCTTATCTTCAAAGATTCAACAGTGTTTTTCAAAACTTTAACTCTCATCGTCGGTGATATATTTAGGATCGTGTAAAATTTAGCGTGTATATAGTGGAACAGATGAGTCCAAGAATAGAACAGCGTTCGAGGTGCGAGGAAAGAGGTGCGGCGCGAGGGCGCCGTCGGCGGCAGCAAGATGTCGGCGGCGCCACATATAGGGCTGGTCGCGCGCTCTGCAAGCACACACAGTGTAAACTTACCGGCGAGAGGCGGGCCGCGGCGCGAGCGAGCGCGTGCTTCCGCGCCGACATTGACGCGCCGCATGTAATTGTACACGCCGCCTTGCTATTTTAGTCTCGTTCGCTGCACTAATTCGGGCAGGGTTAACGCGGCGGCCTCCCTGATCGCTGTCAGCCGATGCACACTTCCGTCGTATTTTACGCGGACACTCAAAATATTACGAGAATTTCAATTAATTATTCCAAGTGGCGCGCACATTCACATCCGCGTTCCTAAAGTACTCGATATCTCGACCAACTTCGACAGTCGACTGAGTCAAAACTCTAACCCGATGACCCAGGCGTCATCGACCTAACGCGAGCACCAGACGAGGGGTTCGTTGACATCTACTAGATGACCTTGCATCTTGTGTTTGACCCAAATTTATTTAATTAAAAATATATATCGCGGCGGAAAAACCTATAAACGAGTAAAAAAAGTAAAATGTAATTATTAAATTTAAAAATTCGAAGAGTTGACCGACCTCAGGTGAGAAATACAACGACACCTTAGGTCGCTACTTTACATCCGCGAATGCATTCTGACCGACAACGACGCGACATTGCGAACCTACTAACCCCGCGCCGCAAGGGGTCCTGCGCCCCGCGACCCTCCGAATCCGGCTGCCCCGCACCCCCCTTCCGGTCCATCCGAAAGCTTGGAAAATACTTAACGTGTAGCCCGCACGGATCCGTACAAAAGTAGGAACGACGCTACAATCGAATAAGACAGCACCGATCGAAATTTCTGAATCGTCTATATCGTTGCATTAACGTATCAAGAATAGTAAAACTGGAGGTTTTGCAAAAAAGATAATATGTCGAGCGCGCGGGGCGGGCGGGCGTGAGTACGAACGGCTAGGGCGGGCGGGCCTCGCGTCTCGACTGAGAGGCGCGCAGCATCGCGCCGCCGCGCCGCCGCCCCGCACGGCCCCTCGCCGCGCTCACCGCCGCACTGTCTGCGGCGCTGCAGCCTCGCGCCGCGCCCGCCCGTCGCGCCCGGCTCACCCGCCGCGCCCGCACCTCGTACCACACACCACCCGCCACCACCTTCGCCTGTTACCATTGCTCTACGCAAGAAAAAAGTTAACTAAGTCTGTCGTTGTTGTCAATGCCCCGACATGATGCTCGCTTAATCTTATTCTTTAAATATATATACATATACAGGTAAAGATATAAACGTAACATATTTCCGTATTCAATTTATATACATTTTTCTAGTAGTATTATGAGTATATAATACTTTCAAATACTTGTTGTAGAAATATTGACGTTAGTAATGTCTTGTTCGAATTACTCCGGTTATCAATGTAAGTGCCTAATAAGTCATCCTTCTGGTACACTTACTTTATTATTACCCTAAAGGATAATTAAAATAAACATTACTTACTTATGTCCGTTTCACAAGAAATTAAACACTATATCTTAATATATTATTATTTATTGCGAAGATTATATTATTTAAACCGTAATAATAATAAAAGAACTGTAAGTTAGATGCAAATATTACGTAAGATAAATAACATTTATATTATAGTTCTATCTATCTGCCCGTCTTTAATTTTGTTCACGTCGACGTAGCTCATGGAGATTAAAGTATAAGATTTTTTGATTGTTTTTCGAAAAACCATTTCATTTCCCCAAATAGAAAGCATTCGTCTTGTCGACTGTGCACAGACACTACAATCATATCAACAGACAAACATATATTTTTTCTGACAATTGTATTTAACTTTTGTAGATATCATTTTTATACACGTATATTTTGTGTCATGTTACTTTTTTATACTTTTATTTAAATTATATCCTAGACGAGCCGGTTGGCGTGGTTGGTAAGATACTTGCCTTTCACGCCGTAGGTGGTGGGTTCGATTCCCACCCAGGAAAGACATTTGTGTGCATGAACATGTCTGTTTATCGTGAGCCCAGACTCACTCACAGTAATTATCTATATAATATGTATTTACAAAAGAAAAGTAGTATATCAGTTGTCTGGTTTCCATAGTACAAGCTCTGCTTAGTGTGGGATCAGATGACCGTGTAATAAAAAAATTATAGATTTAGCCTTGCTGACTCAAATGTAAAATATATAAACTACCGTTTATAAAAAAGAACATATATTTTTCAGTTTGTGCAAACGTAAAAATTAGGTAGGTATGTTTATGTTCTTATGACACCAATCAGCTTGACAGATACAAATTAATTTGGCCAATGTGATAAACAAAAACTAAAATGTCGTGCGAAATAATATGTAATACGTTTTCTATGCATTATACGAAAAAGTTAATCTTCAAATCGCCTTTGTGAAACACACGACATACTTATATTTATATCATATATGAACGAGCTGCACGTAAATCAATTTTTTTATAAAGTACTGAAGTAATAAACATGAGCAATAATTTATTGAAATGATACATAACCAAATATCGATAGTTAAACGTCACATAAATAAATATAATAAATTGGTGAGTAGTCATCTCCATCCAAGTCCAGTCTCTGTGAACATTGAACAATGTCAGGGGCGTTAAACACGCCGTAGAACACTGTAACCGTGGCACCCAAGCTGTTATAACTTTTGTGCTTGTAATTACACTGTCTCGTTCATCATTCACAAAGGAATACAACAACCCGTTGAATATCTGGTGGAGTGTACACTTACTCAAACAGGTCCGCAAAGCTGTACAAAGCACTAGCTCCAGTTAACGGGTTCAATAAAGAGTTGAACAGCGAATCTCATATTTTACAGTCGACACAAGAGAATGTTCAGCAACAATATTCTGTGACAGTTCCCGTGATTATTTCAACATGAACGCAATTAGAGAGGAGTGGCAAGCCTCCTCCTGTTTGTTTTAATTACGTCGAAATAACCAGCCGCACTGCCCGCAACCGTACAGCCCCGTCCGATCCACTTTTATTGCAAATTGCAAATCGCATTCATTTTTAAAAGAAAAACATTTCCATCCTCTTTTGACATAACTAATACTTCGTAGAGACCTACGAGACATTAGATACTTGTAATTAATTTTCGATTTAAGTTTCATAACAATGTGTCCAAATTGTCTGTCGAATTATATATCTCCAGTATTTAATCATCAATTTACTCCTCTAAACTACACTAACTTACTTCGTATCCGATGTTTGTACTAAAAATAATTTATTTCAATCAGTTCTATTTGTTGTAATTTTGAGTTTATGAAGGAATAAAGATAATAAAGAAATAATAATGTTTGATAAATGAATGATATATTAGGTCCTTACATATGAAATTAGCGTTTTGTCGTACTGACCACTTTGATCTGAAATATCTCTTCTTTGGTTAAGAATTTCAAATTCAAATTTATAAATTCATTTAGCTGGTACATTTGAGCTTTGAAAACAGTTCATTCATTTGTTTTTTCCTCATTATTTTTTTCTTGGGCGTCGCTTATTACCGCACAATGGAAAACATGAAATATCGGTATATTTACGAGCACGAGTTCTACCGTGGCACCAGTGCTGTAGAAACAGCTCGAAGCATTAATGATGTGTACGGCGCTGGTGTCGCAAAAGAAAGCACGGTACGTTTTCGTTCTGGAAATGTCGACCTTCAGAACCAACCCCGTGGACGGCTGGAGACCAAAGTGGAAAATGAAGAATTAAAGGCTATTGTGGAAGCGGATCCATCACAAAGCACTTCAGAGATAGGTGTAGGCTTAGGGGTAAGTGATAAAACTGTATTATTCCACTTGAAGAAAATCGGGAAAGTAAAAAAACTTGAACGATGGGTACCTCATGAACTGAGTGAATCGAACTTGCAAACACGCGTCGACTGCTGTGTTACTTTGCTCAACCGACACGATAATGAAGAGATTTTAAATCGAATCATTACTTGTGATGAAAAGTGGATACTGACGATAATCAGAAGCGCTCGCCGCAATGGCTGAACCCTGGAGACCCAGCCAAATCCTGCCCTAAACTCAATTGACTCAGAAAAGTTACTTGTGAGTGTTTGGTGCAACTGCAAACCATGAAAGAAGAACTAGCTGCTAAACAACCGAGATTGGTCAATCACTCTAGGCTACTGCTGCTTCACGACAACGCAAGACCACACACTGCACAACAAACAACCACTAAGTTAGATGAGCTACAATTGGAATGTCTGCGACATCCACCGTACTCCCCGGACCTTGCACCAATAGATTACCATTTTTTCTGGAATTTGGACAACTTCTTACAAGGAAAAAAAAATCAACAACGATGCGGCATTCCAAACCGCCTTCAAAGAATTTATTGATTCTCGCCCCCATGTTTTTTTTAGTAAAATATACAATGAACTACCTATGAGATGGCAAAAATGCATAGATAACAACGGTGCATACTTATTAAATAAATATATTTTACAAAAAAAAAATTGACTTTATATCATTCAATTATCATTATAGGATATTGATGTTTCATAAAAAATATATTTTACGCTGATAATCATTAGTTTCGAAAATTCATCGACATTGGACAATAAAAACCTGATAAATGTGATTTCGAAACAACATTCGTTGCATATAAATACTGTATCACAAATTAATATCAATATTTTATTTGTCAGTGATTTTTGATTGCATTTACAAATTTCACAACAAAATGACTTATGACAGTTCTACTAACTATTCGTTAACAAATAGTGTAATTATATGAATTAAAAATAAATATATTTATTTAAATTAATGAAATACTTTTGTATACTTACTTTTATAAAAACACTTCATTTATTTAGAGACAAGATTTTTTTTAAACATTTAACTAAAAAATAATTAGCATGTCTATACTGAGGAAATTAGAAATTTAGCAACTCATCAGTTACTCCTCAGTGTGAGATTTAGTAAAATGTTTTATGAATTTAAATATATATATTTACAATTTATACAATTATACCATTTTAAATATTACTTTTATAATAAAACCAGCTTCAACGCGCGGTTTTACCCGCATAAAACGTTTCTACATCCTGGGCCGTAGCGTGATTTTAAAGAAATTTGAATTGAGAATTGGCCTATCAAATGATAAAGAGATTATCAATCCGACTATCACTTCCAGAGATTAGTGCGTACAAACAAAAAAACATACAAATATAAATTGAGCCTTTATTACATTAATATAGATATGAGCTTAACATTTATTGAAACCAATAAGTTTTAATTAATAGTCATTATCGGCCTTACTAATCAACCGCTTAACAAAGTTTTATAAATGAAAAACGATACTGTTTTCCTCTTTTAAATATCGAATCAATAAGGATTGAAAGAGCGAAATATGTATAACTAAACAGCCGAATAAAAGAAATATAAATATAATAATAATTTAAAAGGAAGGCTGTATAGTTTTAAGAAACATAATAAAAATTAATTGAGGTATATCTCAAAATTAACTTTATTAAATGAAAATTTAATGACAATTTATCTAAAGGACTCAATAACCAAGCTTGAGGTGGTTTAATAAATATTCCGTTTTACAAATTCAATATTTATTCTGTGGTTCTCATTGTCCCCATCTTTAGACATTCGTTGCAGTCTGAGAAGCAACTCGCAACTACTAGTAGAGTTTGTTGTATGTAGTTTACAAATATATTGTACCATCTACCCGACCCGACTCTGTACGGGTGAAATCGGTTTTAAATTATACATAGTTTAATATTACACAAAACGTTATTAAGCCCGTATAGTCCCTTGATACATTTTACCGCACTCCCATCGCCATTTTTTCGTGCGTTTATTTAAATATCTTGACATATCCATGCTGCAGAATGTAAGGTCAGTTTTTTACAGAATGCATTTAAAATAAGTTTCTGTTAAAAGAATTGCATTTTTTTTTTTACTTAAAATTATCCATGTGATTTATTTAATAATTATTGATATGTTTTCGTGGACTTATCTCCAGTGGGTGTCTTAATTTTTTATAAAAAAGACTTACCTAATTTTATATCTACAAAAGCTGTCTTAAAAATGTATACATACTTTATAACCTACATATACCCGTAATATACATTTTAATAGGAAAATTCAATATCAATCGGATTTGTAATTTTTGCGTGAATTCGGAGAAAATAAATGGAAAATACCTTTTTTATAATATTACTAGGATTGAGCCTGACACTAATATATAGACTCGATTGAATTGATGTAAATAAATGTTTCTGTTTTAAATTCATTTTCAATATATTATTTATACTTTTTTAGAAACAACAATTGTGCATATTCTATTTGAAAATAGATTTAAATTTACTTAGGTTTTTATAATTATATAAAATCTAGCGCTGGAATGGGCCACCTGATGGTAAGTGGTCACCGCCCATAGACTTTGGTGCTGTAATAAATATTAACTATTACTTACAACGCCAATATGTCCCATGTGGCTTACACTGGCTCACTCACCCTTCATAACGGAGCACGACAACAGTGCGTGTTACCTACCCGACTAGTTTGCATACAGCATACATTGCATTTAGACACTATGAAGTCATATCTCAGGGCCATATGACATCAATTGATGTTATGAACCATATTATTTCATATTATTTACAAATTTTTGAAGTGATAACTTCTTATGGGAGGGTAAACCACTTCATAACGTAACGCGTTACGGCACCACTATTACCGATGCGGACTGCTTTACGTGAGAGTTACCAACCTAACGCCATCTAGCGTATACAGATAGAACTTATAATAATTTAGCAAATCTCAAGTATTAATTTAAATTATATTTAATATATTATAAATAATAATAAATATTATCACTTCTGTCGGGCGTCAAGAGACGCACACGTTTTTTTTCCTATTTGGGTCTGGTTTATGAAATCTATTTAATATGCTTGCCTTTTACAATACATAGATTTTTAACCTGTTTTTATATAGAAGAATAAATAAAAAATATTATAATAAATAGCACCTATATAAAATATAGAAAAATTGTTGTTATTTGTTTTATGTGATAATGCGCCTAAAATTCATGCATCTAAAAAGAGACGGAGACGCACACGTTTTTTTTTTTATTATTTGGTTTTGTTAGATATATAATCTGGCATGGCATGCCTTGTAACAATCATGCAATACATAGATACTACAAAGAATTTTACTGTCTATAATTTAAATCGTAAGGTCTTTAAAACAATGTATAAGCCCAGGCAAACATATATGTATATGTTCAGACAGTGTTGTCTAATGTGGGTGCCCGCCCCAAGTTCTTTTCGCATTTTGCTACTCCGCACTTCTTTTGTTTCAGCGCTTCCTTTCCAAACTACGTTACGTTTAAATTGTCACTTTTATTATCCGCTTTCGAGCCAAGCTTCTCTTTAAACTTCCTGAATATACGGTTACTGAAATAGATTACCTCTATAGATAACAATTTTCATACTATCTGATATAAATACTTGCGTTTTTTCTGATAAAACATTTTTTTTTTTTTTTTTTTCTGATCACGTAAAATATAGTCGTTGAGTTGTCGATTCCATTTATGTATGTGATTTTCGTTTGCTATTTGTCAAAATCGAAATAGAATGAACAAAGTGTTATGTTTACTTGATTGATTGAAATATGACAATTTTTTTTGAGGTAAGTTACATTTTTTGTATTTAAATTTAAATTACAATAAATGTACTTGAGATTTTCCTTGACATTGCAAAATAATAGTTTATATGACCTAAATATATGTACTCAATTTACTCTTTTTGAAACTTAAATCAGAATTTTTTGTATCTTAATTATTTTCAAACACCTTCAATATACAATACAAAACAATAAAATACAAAGCCGAGATGGCCCAGTGGTAAGAACGCGTGAATCTTAACCGATGATCGTGTGTTCAAACCCGGGCAAGCACCACTGAATTTCATGTGCTTAATTTGTGATTATAATTCATCTCGTGCTTAAAGGTGAAGGAAAACATCGTAAGGAAATCTGCATGTGTCAAATTTCACTGAAATTCTGTCACATGTGTATTCCACCAACCCGCATTGGAGCAGCGTGGTGGAATAAGCTCCAAACCTTCTCCACAAAAAGGGTAGAAGTGGCCTTAGCCCGGCAGTGGGACATTCACAGGCTGTTACTGCTACTTCAATATATGTGACGTATTTCGCGAAAACAGTAAATATTTTGTTTTGACAGTAAATCCTATAATTTTCTAAGACTCATTCGTAAAACTTACATCAATATGAGAAAATTAATTAAAGTACATTAAGACGCATATCTTCGATTTATATATTACAAACGCTGTATGCATTACAAAAAGTTCTCGATTAAAATATATATTTATTTATAATACAACACATATTCTACTTACTACTTACATCCACTTAAATTATTTCCAAAGTGCTGATAACAACTTAGCATACTTTATATTACTCAAGATATTATATATTACTCAAGACATACTTTATATTACTCAAGATATTATAGTATATTATTATCTCAAATTATATTATGTCATTTCAATGATTATTATCTTAATTTATCCGGTTTAAGATTAAAATTCATTACAATTATCTTTTTAGGTCGGATTTAATCTCAATCGTATAAATAAATGTATTCTTTTTTATTTATTTGAGATATATATATGTATATATAGATTACATTGTTAGTCGCCAGTATATGGATAATACTTTCCAAAGAAAAATAAAAAAATCATTGCAACTCATGCTGGGCCTTAGAATTACCTTAAAATTAGCCCTCAAGTTAAAATGATATTTGTATAACACGCAAACCGGAAGACCTCGTCGACCTCGCCTCGCTAAATTTTCATGTGCCAATATTGCACCTTTCGTTTAAATTACAAATCTTCCTATATTAATTAAAACGAACAATATATAATCTCGGTAATTTTTTTACAATTTGTAAATTATCACAAAATCTTATAAAACGTTTATTACGAGCTTTAGTTTAACTTCACCTGATAGTTAGTATGTGGTATGTTAAAACGTTCCACTGAATTTTAAACAAGTTCCACCCCATCGATTGAGTTAAATTTTTGCGCTTGTGACAGTAGAATTTAAAATACAATACATTGGTTTTGAGTACATGGATTAAACTGTTTTTACAATTGTTTTTTTTTGTGTTTGTTTTTGTTTATGTTTATATGTTGTTTAAGTTTTTTAAATTTTTAATTTATGATACACGTATATTTTAATTGTTTAGGCGTTACAATTTTAAGCTTTTACTTTTAAATTAAAAAATATCGAACAAATTCCATTATATTAAATTTGCTACATTTTACTAAAGTAACAATGACAATAACTTAATAACAATGACAGAGTATACAGGTGTCCGAAAATGAACGACCTCTCGCCCAGTTCCCACTTGAAGTTGAGTTTCGGAACATGTATAAAAATTAAGCTAATATAAAAAAAATAAAAACTTTTTTAACTAATTGGCAATGTCTACAAATGTATCTCAATAAGTGCATTGCTTAAATATCTATTAAACAGACACCTCAAGCACAAATCAATCTATACACTGTAAAAAGTACTCTTCTTTATAGTTATTTTTTTAATTTTACTATAAGACCTGTAATAAGGTGCCAACTCCGATAGTCATTGATATTATAAGTTTTTTTTTTTAAATGACAATATTCCGCCAGATGTCAACCATGGGATTTTGTGCCTATTATTACTCTAGCGCCTTAGTTCCCAAATTGGTCCAGGTGGACCCCCAGGGTTTCACGGGACAGTCGACGGGGGTCGACGTCGGCGTGACAAATAAAATGGGGGTCCACGATAATTTGACTTCTTTTGAAGGTTGGCTTGACTTCACCTATTAATGTAGGCAGACATTTTAAAGGGCGGCAACGCACCTGCAAGTCCTCGGATATTGCAGATGTCCATGGGCGATAGTAGTCACTTTCCATCGGGTGAGCCTCATGGTCGTTTGTAGAAAAAAAAAACTCATCTTCACATTTTGTTTTGAGTTTTGAGAATATGGTAGAAATGTAGGTCCACCGGAACCAGCTACATTTTGAAAGTGGTCTATGAGAAAAAAAATGTCTGAGAACCTTTGCTCTAGCGCAATCATCCTTTCAACTGGAAACACCTTACAAAGTATTGATGTTTAGTGGTAGAATAACTGTTACGTTATTCAATATAGTATCTTATATGCTTGTAATTTACACGTAAAAAATAGTCAAATATTTTAAATGGCTTTAACTAACAATTTTTTTTGAAATCGGCGTGTTCTACGCCTTTTATAATTACTAATATATGAACAATAATAATTTGTAAAGTAACTATAAAAAGTTGTACATAAATTTAATAATAATAATACCGAATCTGTTATTGCAGGTTTTAATACGGTTTGTTAATTTTTTTTTCATTTTTAAATTTTAGTCGTAAATAGGTGTTTTTTTTTCATAAATGGCCAAAACTTTTTAAACGCGCTCAAATGAAACAACAACGAGTGGAGAAACAAGTTATGAGTTATAATTTTTCACCCTTAGTGGCACAATGCTATTCTTTTAATTATTACCAGACGACTGTAAATTTATATGTAGTATAATTTATTTAACAACGTCGTTAAACACAATTAATATATTTTTGAAGTAATTTCTTTGCCATATACAGGATATGACAAGTGAAAAATCCATAAGTTTTCTAACAAAGGCATGGAATTTTTATTCAAATTTTCTTAAAATCACAAACGGAACTAAAATTAATAAAACATTAAATATACATATTAATATTAAAACATAAACAATTGAACAAGCCTGTGATATTTTTTTGCTAAATAAAATCTACGCAAACGTCTAGGAGCGACGATAACGACTTATAGTATAAAAAAAAAGGAAATAAAATTTGTCATTAATGTGGAAGTAGTTTATTTATGCTTACTAAAAGTACAAAATTTTATTTAAAATCACAAACATATAGACAAAAATTCCCTTGTAATAATAAATTAATGCATACTACTTATTTTTTGTAAGAGATATGTGTTTCATTAAACTAATATCTGTAACAAAAAATTAAATACATAAACTGTTTATTTATGACTTGTAAAAAGCTTACTCTTAACAAACAAAATTTTGAATGTAACATGACCTTTCATTTTGGCTACTGTTAAAAAATAAAATATTCAAACACAAATTATTTGGCAAGTAATTGATTAATTTATAAATTTAAATCAATATTTTATCATTTCGTTACTGTATTTAATTTCAGTTTCGACAAGCTTAACCACAATTGATTGCTAAGAAGGAAAAACATTAACAAAACAAAAGTAAATATAATCTTATATTATAATTGAGTAGATAATAATAATAAAAATTAATGATTAGTTTCTAACATAAATATTGTTTCTCTTAAGCAAGTTTCGTATTACTGAAATTAATTACGTCTGTAGTTAATAATAGGTATGTGTGTGTGTGGAGTGGCTTAGGAGATCGTAGTGAGGGGCGTTTAACGGGCTAATTATCAAACGGCTAATGAAGTTTGTATTCAGCGGGCGGGCACAGAGCGCCGCGCGGGGCTCGGAGGCGCTACGTGCTGCGACTTGCAAAATGGTCCACCTGATAACTCCCCGCCCTCGACAGAAAAATTGCAGAGAAAAAGTTTCATCGCAAGGGAACGTGAATGAAATGAGGAATTGTGTCGGCCGCTTTCGGGATTATTTCCAACATAAAATTCCACGAAGGAATCTTTTATTTCTATTTCAATTCATCAAAACATATCCTTTGTGCAGCGAACCTCGATGCTCGCGTGCATGCAAAACTCGACGCGTGCTTTCGATGATGCATCTCTAAATCGCACCTTAGATACGAAGACACGTCTAAGATACGAAGTCTGTTTAGCGCGGGTATAATTTAACCCCGTCGCAGAGTTCCTTTGACTTGACATGATAATTTATGGTTAGTTGAGTTACGTGTGCTGAACATGAGTGCCTATGTATCTTGTTTAAGCGACATGAGATTAATTATCACGGAAACTATTATAGTTACTAAAATGATATATATCGCCTATAATGATACATCATGTCTATAAAGTTACGACCATTTACACGGCTACTATCATTTTCATATTAAGAAAGAAGCTGCTTTGATAGCAACATCGTCATGTAGACATTGGTAATGGATGAACAAATTTATTAACTCTCCTCTGAGAAATCTTTCATTACCCGGGATAAAAAATATCTATTATAATGTTGACTCAAGATAAACTTTAACCGCGTCAAGTTTCATTAAAATCCATCTAATGTATTCCGCTTAATATACTCGCAATCAAAAACAATTTTTCAAAGCTGTATTGATAATAAAGTCTACGTTTTAAAAACATTTCATGGATATATATTTATAATATTTTATAAATAACACGACCGTTCTATGTTTTCTTCGTATATTAACTATAAATATATAAGAATTAGAGCGTGTTTTAATGGATATTTTAATATTTTTAAAATATACGCCCAAGAAAACATAGTCTGCCATCAATTCCGGCAAAAAGTCTCGCTCAATCTTCTATGCTTCAGTAGCGAAATTCAGCAAGCACTGCAACAACTGCAGCTTATTCATCACGCTACTTTTTACAGGAATACATTTTGCTCATGTTTTCTGTAACAGTAATGTACTGTTTTGAGAAGATTTCGTTTCTTTTTAACAGTTTTTTCCTTCAGAAATAATGCTTAAGACAAGTAAAGGTTTAATATAAATAGGTAGTTATAATATGATTGATACTTTATTGTTGAATAATTTAGAAATCACTTAAGAATAAACCACAATATTATCGATAATTACATACAAACTTATATACAATTTTAATAATAGTTAGTTTCAGTATTGTAAATGGATAAAACGAAAGGTACTTAAAATGACTTTTCTTGTTTAAAGTTGTTAATAATCGATCACTTTATTTTTTTAAATAATAACTAAGAACAAGAACAATTTATTTTCTAAAAAAATTAAACATATAACAGATATTTTGAACAATTATTCTGATTACTTATCACATTGTTAGCTACTTCCCAAAAAAGAAATACAAAACAAAAAATGTATAATAGCAAAACAAACTTTTAATAATGATTTACATAATAATTAATAATAGATCGCTGTTTTGTTGATATCGAACGCATAATCAAATCTAGAAAACTTGATAAACTATTATGTGTATTATGTGTAGTCTCCCTGAACCAATATTGATACATTTGCAGAGCATCTTCTTGGACATTGGCGTTATATACAAACCTTAGTGTACAATCGCAATGCGAGTGAATCGCAGAAATAGAACACAATTTTTTTGAGATTTCATTTTTAATTTATTTGCTCCTATTAGATTAGTAGTAAATAACAAGGACATATTAAAATAAAATGAATGATAAATATTTAAAGAAAAGTTCACAAAAGAAAAACATATAGTTACAGAAGAAATACATAACTATGAAGAATAAGTACTACAATAAAATATGCTTAGAACGTACGATATAACTTAAAAAAATGTGAGCTAGATAGTTGACACCAAGATAAAAGAAGTTTAAATACTAGCTAAACCTTATGACAGAGTGCCTAGTTGGCACTATTAACAAAATATATAAAGATCATGAATCTTAATTATTTGCCAACTATGCGAAAAGTAACTAGATGAACAAGAATTGTTAATATAAAGGCTCAAGTAATAAAACTGATTGAAAACCACATAGATAACGAATTTATGAAGTATTTCAATACCTGTATAGAAAACGGCAGCTTTTTCCAACTCTGAAAGTAGCCGAAGTAATCACTTCGATCAGATAGATAGATTTTATAAATCGGTCCTAGTAAATAATTGTTTTCTTCATTTCAGTAATGTCAACAACTTCATAATCGACTAAAATCTTACTTGAGTTCTGTTAACTTTCTGTATTCGCAATACAGTTACAGATAAAAGTCCATCACGCTATCTCCTACTATTGACATAGTATCTAAAATAAAAATACATAGATGCTAAAAATGCTGATGGCATATTTATATATAGACCCCTTAAACAATCATTCACCACCCACTACTATTAAGCAATAAGGATATAATTATGCTTGTAAGAGTTATCATATATCTAACATAACAACACCTATAAGCTTTTTGCCTCTATTAAACTGATCGTTTCGACTTTCGAGGAGTAAAAAACTGATATGCAGCAAAACTAACAACGTACGGAATTCATCAAAAATTCATTATCCGATCCATATTGTTACTAAATTATTTAAATAATACTTGGACTAAAAATCGAACTGTTCCTATATGCTTTTAGTACTTTTTTATTCCGCCTCGTTGGTCTAGTGGCTAGATATAAGGCCGCAGACCCGGTGGTCCTGGGTTCAATTCCCAGGTCGGGCCAATAAATAGTTATTGGGTTTTTCAGTCAGAAAATTCTCAGTAGCAGCCCGGAGTCTGGAAGTTGGAAGTGTGTACACTCCCGTGCCTCGGAAAGCACGTTAAGCCGTTGGTCCTGCGCCTGAACTCTTTCCGGTCGTGTCGGATTGCCGTCCCAGCGGATTATGAGAGCTAAAGAAAAGAGAGTACACCTTTGTTTGCGCACGCACTTGTGCACTATAATATGTCCTGCGCAGTTGACTAATCTCTCTTGAGATTGGCCGCCGTGGCCGAAATCGGTCTTGAGGACCTTATTACTTTTTTATTCTGGTAATATAATGAAAACTATAATTCACGATGTGCGTATTCTACTTAATGTCTCGTTTTAATATAAATCACTTACCCGCTATATATTCAGCTAAATATATGAAACGTTATTTGTTTTTTAATATTACGTAATTCGTTCTTAAAATAAGAATATCAATGAAGTCAGATTGCGAGTTATTAATGCGAATTTATTTGCGATATTGAGAATTAAGTTTGAACTATAAGCTTGTATAATATAAATAAACCACAGATTAAAAATATAAATAGGAACTTAGTATTTCTTACTGAAGCCAAGACTGGACAGTACGCTGTGTATCCTATCCTAAGTTACTTAATCTACAACTCGATGGTCAAGTCACATTTACATTAACTAATTAAAGTCTGGGTCTCAGCGGCTAAAACTAATGTTGAAATATCACAAATATCACAAAGTAAATTATTTATAGAATTATTTAACAATAATTTAATAATTAATAAGTACCTTTTATTATAATACATACATTTTGACTCGAAAACTCTTATCAAAAATACATATTAATAAATAAGACAAGGAAATAACATTTATTTTCAAGTCACATCAAGCTTTAAATTTTTTATTTATGAATTGTCAACTCCGTGGTGTAGCTATTTGTCACGTTTGGAATGAATTCATTAAGTTTGTGTTCTAATATAAGACTACTCATATAATTATTTATATGAATTATTATATTTTATAATTTTTTAGAACCGCGCACAATCTCCAACATTAAATCTTAATTATTGTGAACAATATAGTTTATAAATGCAAAAAATGTTTTCCATCATTTTGTAAATTAATCCTTAAGGTACGTTTAACTGATTATATGTTTGGATTTCTAATTTAAAAAAAATATCCTAAACCACTACATATAAAAATATTTTGTATATTATATAAACATACCATGGGTATGAGTATGTGCATGTCTAAAATTACATGACAATATGTTATAACTTCGTCTGTCCATTTATTATATTTTACATATAAAAAAATATATTAAATACTAGATCCACAAAATGGATATTAAAATGCTGACGATGAAACGGAAAAAAATCCTTTTAGCCAAACATATTTTTAATGCAAGTCCAGGCGAAACGCTCTACATTCTACTTAAGCTTTTCAATGGAGCTGAAATCTGGTAAGCTTACCTCTATTCTAATATTTCCCAAAGCCGGGCTTACGATTATTTTCTCAGGCGCGGAAACTGGCCTTGATACTATCTTGAAAAACGTTGTGCCTCCATTTTATGACTATCAATTGACAAGAAAATAAAATATTTTATACTGTAAATTAGATGTCGTACGTTAGATGTCGTTATTTCATACAATATTTATATTTAAAACTAGCTGTGCCCGCGGTTTCATCCGCGTATAACTGATAGAAATTACTTAGAACAGACTTATAATATTTCAGTATATACAATCTTTTTAGTTTTATTTTCGTGAGATTAGTATTTATTGGTTTTCACCGCACCCGGATCTAGACATCTAGATAGGGCAACAAACCATTAGCCATGAGAAAAACAGCATTCGATTATATCTATTCCAATATACGTAAATGTCTTTACGGGGGCACCACGGGATCGCTTGCGCATGCTAACGTGACGCCCCGACGTTCGGCCCGCCTCCATTTCTAGGGGGGTTCCCGGATACAGGGAACCCACCTAGCACCAGCGGCTATTAAGGCGGGGGGGTAAGGCGCGCATAGCGCCGCCGCCTCCTCCCCGGTCTTCTTTGGCAGATCGAATCAGCGGAGGCTGTCGCACTGACGCTCCGCTGTATCCTTCTGTCATGATACTCTTGCAGAAGGAGGCCATTTTCAACCAGCACCTCTCGCTGTTGAGAATGGAGTTAATTACACCCGGCATCAAGAGATCTCCGCCGATTATCGCTGCCAGGGCATGCCTCTGAGGCTAGTACCCTAGCCCACTTCGTCAGAGTGTGGTGCGCCGTGTCTATTGGCGTCCGTCGCAGGAGGGTGATACCTCCCGCCTCGCTATCCCGTGCAGGTACTTACCGAAACAGCCATACCTTATTGGACGGTAACCTACCTTAGTCTATACGTAAGTGTGCCGCTTTTCTTTGCTACACAGCGACTCAATTGGGGGTGGATCGCCTCCACTATTGCCAGGCCTACTGATGGGGACCTCAGGTCTTCCTCACATCTGCGAATCAGCGCTCGTTGGGCTTGAGCCCTGACTCGCTTGTTGCGAACACCTCCCCCTGGAGTTCCCAGGGCGGACTGCTCGCAAGAAGTGTAGCCGCCGTCCACGAAACCGTACAGTAACCACGTATCGCCCTCACTACTATGATCCTCTATGATCTTCGTAGGAGGGCCATGTTCTTAGCGGTGAGAGCCTCCACCCATATGGGTGCACCATACAATGCCATGGAGCGCTGTACAACGTCGTCAACCTACTCAACTACCTGTTGAAATATGTCAAAACTATAAAAAGTACTATAAAAGTACAAACTATTCAAAACTGTATATTATAATTAATGACATGCTTATAAAAACGAAGTACGGCGTTTTTGGAACGAAGTTCTTTTACACGGCTTACAGTAGAGTGAAATGACAGAAAATGTCAATATTGTCAATATTCAAAATAAAGCCCGTTAGAATTCATATCATTATTCTAAATCAAATTTAATTATTTAATGCAATAAGTAAAACTTTATTCCATTTAAATTCTATTAGCAGCGCCTCTTGTGTTTAAATAATATTAAATTATTTGTAAGTTCACTGATGAAGAAAACGCTGTAATTACACTTTTTTTAACCAGAATGACACTTCATGCTTTTTACTTTAAAATCACAGACATACAACCATTTTTCCTTTACCTTTTATACTTACCTATTAATTACAGCGAAGCCGCGAATTTAACAAGTTATTCCAGCTTGTTAAATATATGGTATCGAAAGCGTTATATTTTTTCCGTAATATGAAAAGTCGAAAAGTCGAACCCGGGCAAGGACCACTGAAATTCATGTGCTTAATTTGTGATTATAATTCATTTCGTGCTTGACGGTGAAGGAAAACATCGTGAGAAAACCTCCATGTGTCAAATTTCTCTGAAATATTATCACGTGTGTATTCCACCAATCCGCATTGGAGCAGCGTGGTGGAATAAGCTCCAAACCCTTCTCCTCGAAAAGAGGCGAGGAGGCCTTAGCCCAGCAGTGGGACTTTCACAAGCTGTTACTGTAATATGTACAGCTTTTTTTAATAAGCTACTACCCTAACTTAAAAAATATATAACAAACGAATACAGACACAGATAAAAATACCAGCATAAGCTGAACCCTATTTAATATGGTTGATCATATCGATCTGAACTCAACTTACATTGGAAGTATCTAAATCTTTTATATGGTCCATTTTGTGGTCAATTTCAATCATCATCATTTTACAGAATATCATTTATAGGTACCTAAATTTTCAACCAATTCAACTGAACAGTTATTTTATAGCATTTTTATCGAATAAATGTGATTTTTTAAATTGACATAACTTTTTTATTTATGAACCGATTGAAATAAAACAAACACTAAATTTCAATTTAAGTTTGCCACAATACATTAGTGAAAACGCACCCAAATCAGTGAAGCTGTTTCTAAGATTAGCGCGCACAAACGCACAGACAAACTGAAAAACAGATAGCCTATGTTTTAAGTTAGACCTCTAGCAATACATCGGTGAGTACCGGTTTGCGTGATGCGGGTACAAAGGTACAGACAGACAGACAAAAATTCTATAAATTATTGTTTTGGCTTCTCTTGCTTTAATAAAGACCCCCCCCCCCCATATAATTTTTTTTCCGATATCTTTAATGTACAGACATCGGCCTGTTACAGTTTTATTATAAGTATAGATATATGTATATCGAAAATACCGAACGAGCAGCACTTGATAGGTTCAAGACTTATTCGGTCCTTTCTACCCATCTAATCGCGCCCAAGCGGTATAATATTTGATTAAATCGAAATATTTTAACATATTAAATAAATGTTTAAAACTGTACCAATATAAAATGTATTTTATGTTTAGTAATAAAATGTATATTGAAATGATACTTTTCTACGCACTTTAAAGTATCTAAAAATGTATCATTTCAGTACACATTTAATTTATTAAATTTTAATGATTCGTCTAAATGTAATTAATACAGCGAATTTTAATAAAATTATTTAAAAAATGAACTTTTTATTCGGCAGTATGTCTGAGCTAATTGTTTCGAAAGATAATTTCGCGTGGGTTTATAACATGGGCGGTTGAGCGCAGTCCCGGGCAGGCGGCGCGTTACTGATGGCGGAGGCTCGGGCACACATGCTACTAATTACTCATTTAAGGTCGGCCTGCTAGACGTAACGAGCTTAAATACCACCTTCTCTTAACTATTTTGCATCATACACTGAATTCAAGATGAGTTTATATGACAAGGTTCGACTATCTGGAGCACACTAAACATTAATTTGTTGTAACTTTATTTTATTACCCTATAATAATTAAGCAAAGGCCTAATCATATGTATTATTCTCCTAGGATTCTAGTCATAAATATTGAATTCCATTCGTATTTTTTGTATATTAATATATTATTCAGATTACCTGGCTTCTGATATTAAGAACAAATTGTGTGAAATATTTTTCGGTGTTCTGACTATTACCAAATTTTATTTAGTAACTATGTACTTATATTATTTTTTAAATGTCGCATATGTTTGCAAGCAACTAGACTTCACACATCACTTTAATAAAAACGATAGTTTTTGAATATAAATACGAAAATGCTTAATGTAAAATTGTCTTAAGACCAAGCGTTGAATAAAATGTACATACCTGGTCTGCGCTATAAGCCGCTCTATTTGGTAAAGCGGGATTACCAAACAGCCTCGGTTGTTTACCGTAGCCAAGACGCTATCAATGGCTCTTATCTCATATATTCAAACGGCTTATATGCAATCTAATAATTGTAGTATAGTTCGCCAACTGTCTACTATATATTATATATTATTTACAGGAAAACTGACATATTCTAGATATATTTTATATCTATAAACTACAAGAAATTTTCGCTACTTCGTATTATCGTTAACCTTGATTTGTTTGTTTTCTAATTACATAATAATAAATATGTGTGTATTTTATTTTCTTAAATTATTTATTAAATTATAATATTGTCTATTTTATTTTCTTATAAACCTCACAAAAATATTTTTATAATAAAAATAAAAAGTGTATAATTTTTACCTTAAATCTTAAAAATAACACCTTTACTTAGTATTTAATTTAATAAATAAGTTAATTACTTGTAATCGTTACTTATTACATTTATCCTTATGTATTAGTCTAACGGCCTTATTTATAAACGTTGCTTAGTTACTGTTTAGCTAAACACTGATTTGTCTCTTTCTGTCATTATTGATTTGACATACGAAAGAAGAAGACAAACTGTTGTTTAACTAATCACCAGTTAAATAAAGTTTATGAATAAGGCGGAAAGATCCGGCTGCAAGATCACTACGTTCATAGCGTACACAGTCCAAATCTAATTTTTATGTATAATTATAAATGGAAGAATCTATTTTTGCCAGGAGTGTAGATATTTTGAGCGTTAATTTGCTTACTAAGTCAATGTCAATATAACAACTAAATGTTAGGGTTGTATTTTGTTACATGTCTCGAAACAAGCAACTTAAATTAATCGCGCATAAGCGGTCTTTTACGAAACGAAACTGATCGTTCAAAACATTCATACATTCAATTAACAAGGAGTTATTGTACAATTCCATTGTATTCACTAGCAGAAGCGATATGAGAATGCTCAATAAAAACAAAGTATAATCGTAGAAGCGTGTCAAGTAAAGGGAAGTAGGCGTAATGCGCTACGCCTTACGTGGCCTCAAAGTTTGAATCACATAATGATTCTAAAACATAAACTTTATCGAAGACGTATATAAAGTCTAAATATAAATGAATGTTATAACTACTGCTCTATCTAACACAATTTGCTTTATAAAACTTCTGTTAAATTAGATTACGGCCATGTTCTAGTTCTTCAATTTTATTTCATACTAGATGTGCCCCGCGGCTTTACCCGCGTATTATGAATAAAAATATAATAAATTATTTTATTACTATAATAACACAAACACACACACACACACATACACACACACACTCATTCATACATATGGCTACTGGTAAAGAAATACGTAATTAACGATTTGAAATTAATTTTCAAAAGAAACCGTAGGATTTACTGATCTTATATATGGCCTAACATTTGCGCCATCACATGTTCTTTGTGTGTACCAATTTTCATCAAGATTGGTCAAGCCGTTCTTGAGTTATAAGAAGACATACAGACAGACAGACAGAAATGAAAAAAATAGTATAGTAGTATAGATGAACATTTTATATAATACAGTAATAATAATTAATCAATTGAAATATTATAAATTAATGTACTCGTAGTGAAAAAGAAGTTATACACTTGAATGATATTTCACGTTATTTGAATAATAATATATAATTAAAATGATTTTTCGTTTATTTCGTTGCTAATCGTTTTTGGGCTGGTAATGATATCGCTTTTTGCGATTTATAAACGTTTTATAAATTTAGATCGATACAAACAATTGCTTTGATTTTATATAGTAAACTAAGTTCGTACGTCGCTAAGCTTTTAAGTCACGACGCTTTAAAATTGTAAAAAGATATGGTAACTAAATTATCTGCCCCTAGGGTTAATTATCAAAATCTTCCTAAAATCTATGTGGCCAACATCCAGAGCTATGCTTTAAGATTAAAGAGTTATTTAAAATTAAAAAAAATAAGCTTTTCTAAATCAGACAGTTGGCAATAGTATTCATAATATTGAACCTTTTATTTATCTTTTTTGTAATAAATTCTCTTAAAGGTTATCTAACAACGTACAGTTACTTTGGTGGTATATAATACTGATGTGCCACATTATATAGAAAATTTGCACTCTAGCTTCCTTATCATAACGTATATTATGTCATTAGTCTATCTGCAATTCGTTCAGAAATACAAGTATCGCCATCTAGCGGCGGATGCTGGAACAATGTAGCATTTAGTCTTTGTCAGTAGTTACAAAAACAAGCACCACGATTGCGACGCTCTATCGATTTTTAATAATTCTTTGTTGAGAGGAAACATATCAGCTTAACTCAAAGTACGGTTCGGAACTGATCATATTAATGAGACAAAATGAACTTCATAGTCAACAGATCTTCTTCTTAACTATCAATTAAAATTATAAAACAGTGTGTCCTTTTGTGATGTAATTATATAGTAATTTAATATGAATTCACCAATCAATTGAAATGAATGGACAATAATAAGAAAACTGGAATATTACGAATGAAAATATATTTTGACTGTCTTTCAGATCTCCAAAGTAGACATTAACACTTATCTCACGATCAAATCAGTAAATTAGTATTCTTAGATTCTAATTTAGTTAATATTATTAACAGTCTAAAGGTTCAAGATTAGATTTCAAAACTAGGTTTTTATATTGGATGTCAAAATAATCAACATTAAAAATCTTAAATAAATTTACTTTACTCGTGTAAATTAATACTAGTAATATTTGCAAGCTTTTGATTCGTTATTGTACAACTCAATCAGAATTCGACCAATAAAAAACTTACCAATTACTCTTTTCTATACAGTATCCTTATATATTCGTAATGTGGTAATTATAGTAATTCAATTTTATTTCTAGGTATAAAAGTATACTAATATCTCGGTTTAATATTAGTGTCTAGAACTATATTTAAAATTTAATATATTTAGATCTAGCTATTCACTTTTTCAATTAAGTATTTTTTTAGTAATTCAAAAAGACCCATATTTTATTCCACAAAATGAATTAGATTCTGCTTGTCGTCGCTCGAAAACGATATACTAACAAACATTACACAAAATATATTTTGCATACAATTTTAAATTTTATCTATATATTATTTTAACTTACGTTTAAATAAATTTATTCAGAATTATGTGTGTTATATATTCGTTATAAATATTGATGTAATTATGATCAAACACTTTAATACCAACTTACAAGTGATTGTGATACGCCTTCCGTCATTTACACGGTCTTATCCACCCGTAGCGTTATTACCCTCGGCCCTTTCTATTAAATAGCGATTTTACTCTGTTCCTTAATTAGATCTAAGGAATTCAATTATAGCGATGCGAATATACATATATCTTTGAACACACGACATGCAAACACTGAGAGACTTATATATCTACAAGCTATTTACTAATATTTGTTTTTAATACACAATTTAAATAGAATATTTTCTTCGCAATTTTATATAAACTATAGATTAGAGAAGTGACTTTAATCCTTATTACATTAACAAGATTCAACTATAATTATGTCGTCAAATTCTAGTTACATTTAATATTTATTAATGTAATGTAATACAAAATATAAATGTTTTGTACTATATTTGAGTTGATTCTTTGTTATGTTCAGCATTTTGTTTTTATGATGATCCAAAATTAAAGAGAAGGAAGTTTTCTCTTATTACGACATTCTCTCGTACGGCTTAGAGATCAATGAATGTAGCTTAATTTTTAGCCCGGGCTTAACATAAAGGCAAAGTTATAATCTGTTCTCTAGATCTCTTCTCGTATAAGGTTTCGTCGAACTTTGAACAAATACTACTATAGCAACTAGAAGGAAAATTATTTAATTATTATTTATTTGAACTAAAATATGTTTAATGTCGAAATCTAAAATAAGTTATGTAACAGAGGATGGTTATTTGTAATATTTGTACACGACTTTATAAACATAATAAAATTAGATAAAGTATTTAAAGTGCTCATATATCTTAAGATCTCAGAGAAATATTAGTTTCGTCACGGCGAGTGAAAAACGATACCTGAGGCCTACGAACTTTCTTTCATTGCATTTGATGCCATTATTTTCAATATTTAAATATATATTGCAAATCGAAAAAATAATCGGAAAATATAAAACCTCATACGCTTTTTTTGTAAAAAAAAACATCAAACGGAATTTCCCTTTAATGCATCTAGATTTTAACAGATTAAAATTGTAGCTGCTCTTAATCCCGATCAAATCATCGAAATCGGATCGGTAATATTGAAGTTCCGCAGTCGAACCGCGCTTTATGAAATTAAAAAAAAAAACAAATTACATACGAGGTTACGAAATGTATTTTGTTCCATTGGCAATTTCACAAGAAAACATTTTATACAAAATCTTTTCAACTTCTCTTTTAAAATCTAGTATATAAATTTTATTTTAATCTGAAATTGAAAACAGTGCCTTCAACTATCGAATGTATATCTGAAGATATAAAGCTACATATTTTCAAAGTTACGCCAATAAAAGTAATAAAAGTATATTTTTATATCCAAATGAATATGAGAAACGTTCATACGTTTATATACACGGCTTCGGGCAGTCGTCAGGAAACTTTCAGCGGCCTCTGGACCGATGCCAAAGACTCTGATGGCTATTTTTGCGTCATCCACACGAATACCATGACAGCGTCCCACCCTGTGTAAATCTATACTATTACAAATGCTTAATATAACTATTGCAATATCGAAACGAACGTACGAAATCTATAAATAAATTATATACCTTAATTTTATAGACACACAAATTCTAGAATAAAACCAAAAAATATATATAAATTATAATATACAATTTAATTTATTATTTACAATTACATATATACATTAGATTGTATTGTATTTGGAGAAATAATATATTTCGATTTATTTCCCAAGTTGCGGCGAAATTACATGATTCGTATCACACATGAATAAGTCGATGTTGCTGCGATAACTTTTGTTATTCCTACAGACATATGAAACCATTCATCCGTTCAATTAAAAAAATAACGCTAAGCCGAATTGCATGTAAGTAACTCTATTAAAATCGTTGACTAGCATTTATTATCCCCCTGTCTAGTTTTACATTCCCTTTTGTTAGCGACAGTCGTTGCATGGATGCATGAATAAATTGTTTTTCAACGTGATTTTGAGAATTGAACATTCTGAACTAACTGGTAGGTCAAGATCCCTTTCTCATAGAAAACGCCTTTGTGCGATAGTAAAAGGCGTGCACTATTAAAGGGCGCGGATCGGGTCGGTCGTGGGTTTATAGCGTAGCCTGAGTCATTCAATGCTATAGGTAAGCATTGGTTTGAGGTATTAAGCTCTTCATGTTAGACGTAATGATGGGAAACGGAGAGGGTCAACGCAAGATATAATGTTGTATTATTGTTAAGTATTCACTGTTGTATTACAATAAGACCAAGGTATCATTGCTTCGTACTGTTCCGAGTTAATTCTGATAATTGCGATAGGTATCAGTTCTCGCCCTTAGAATTCACGGAACCCGAGAAGCAATCATTTTGCGTAGAAGTGTCGGACGCACTCTACCGTCTTGGTGTGAGTTTGCCTTTGATTATATTGCGTGTGTTGTCATTGCCCTGGTCCCGTCATCGCCCCCTCTTATTGTGAAACAATGAACGGAACCTGGCGTAATGCTCGCTCTGGTTCACCCTTATAATTTAATGACACCCTAAACGACCTTTCTGTTTTTGTTACATGCCTTTAAATTTACGTGATTTGTAGTTTTTGTTGTATAGGACCTCTCTAGACTATTTATATTACAATATAATAATATTTTGATTTTTTTTATTTGGAAAGATTTGTTAATTCTATTATTACAATTAAAAATTTTACCCAAACTATTGTTAATAAATTTAATTCCATTATCATGATACAAAAAATTAACATTAATCCTACTATAAGAAATTAAATTAATATAACTAATACACAATTAGCACAATTTTAAAAATAACAATTTTGTAATTTTTATTTTTAAGTAGTATTAGTAATGATTAAAGAGTAAAGCATAGAAAATTTATAATATATTTGTTGATTAAAACAACTCAACATACGATAAATAACAAAAAGTTAGCTGTACACTGTTTATAACATAAAAGCTAGCATCGATTAGAGATGATTGTTAAAGAAACAATAGGATCAAGAACAAGGCGCGGATGTCCGTGGAGTATTGTAGGGCCGGCGACGGGCAGGGCCGGGCGCGGGCACGATGCCATTCATCCGAGACCGATCCGCATAATGAGATGCAGTGTTCCTCCAGATGTGGCGCAGGCGCGGCTATTTTTTGTGCTCCATTTTTTTGCTACGACTTTTACTACTGACAATATCACGTTTCTCGGATATTTCCTTAAAACAAAAGAATTATTCAAAGTTATACAGTAAATAGTTTGTCATTCACACAATATGTTTTTTTAACGATATTGAAATATGTATTCGTTCTTACAAATTATATATAAATTTCACAACCCTGCGTCGTTCTTTATAAAGTTAAATGCAGTAAATTAAGGCATAATAAGAGCTGTAGTACAATTAAAAAAAATCTAAATTTAAATTTTATAAATGTAAAATGCGCAATTTAATTTGTATTATATGTTAAAATTTTAAATATCAGATATGTAATCGATATTCCATTTCAAAAATACATCTAATAAATATCTGTGTGGCTATATATAAAATTCCTTGGCTTTTACTTCCCATATCTAAATATACAATACGGTTCTCTGAGACAAACTCCACCGCTAGCCTCACGTTTATTTATGTTGCCTTAGTCAGAACTCTTGCTTCAACTTAACCACGCCAGATGTTAGTTTACGACAACTCGCTACCCAATAAATAAATTTATCTTTTACTGGACAATTTAAAATCAATATTATATCAGATTTTTACTATTATTTATGATTATATACAATACTAACATGATCAATTATTCATGAATTACATTTAAAATCGATACCAATAACGAAATTTCAGTTAGTTTAAAAACCAAATGTTAGAAATGTAAAAAAATATATATCTTACGAAGTCCACATTTGCTGATTAACTTAGAGCCCTGGCAAACACATAGTACATAAAAAAATCACTTGATAATCAAAATCACAAATAAATCCTCAATAAACACAAAAGAAGAAAAGGCCACACGATGATCCCTCGCGAACACGCTGGCATACCCGCGCAGCTCCATACTTCTTTACATTCCATACGATTTAAATACTATGGGAAGTAAGGAAGCACGGAACTAGTGCAAGGCTATGTTTCTTCTCTCTTCTATGTTTCGATTTCTTTGCTGTCATAATCTTGATGACGATCGACTGTTGTGTAGTAAGGTCGCGATCTACACGGCGCCATCTCTAGGAAGATGGTACGCGATAGCCACCTTCGTAAGAGGAGGTGGCAGCAAGCGACACGGCTACATGGCAGCTCGTGGGGCACTGGCAGCAAGCTCAGTGCGCACGCGCAGTCCAGGTCTAAAAATGGAGTCAACCGAAGGAGTTCGCTTTCGAGTCGCGAGTACCATCCATTCCAAATTTGTATTTTCCCGAAATAGATCCGACGGCGCGCGTCCGTCGGATCGGTTACTCAAACGTGCACCGACCTGCAGCTTACGGCAATTCGAAGTGCACGAAGCGCGGTAGAGCCCCGATTGCGGACTCGCCGAAGGCGCTTATGTAAGAAACACTGTAAACCGCACCGCGTGACGACTGTATCGAAAATAAACGTGCACACAGAATACGACGCCGCCGACGGGCGCCACATGTGCGCGCTCCCGTCAGCGTTCCGAGGATTGCGCGCTGGAGGGGAGGCTATTATTAGTTGTTCACCATCCACCACTGTCACCTCCCGCGGGGTAGTCGCGCTATACATAGTTTCCATCAGAAGATCTGGCAATCCTCGGCGTTCACTGACCTTTCTAAAAACGTTCTTATAAAAGTAGAAAAAAAAAGACTAACAAATTTATATATATATATATGTACATATATATTAAGTAATAAGCGGAGGTGGCATTCTTACATTTAAAAACCAAAATAAATTTTATTATTCAATCATAACACATCCCTGTAAACTGTATTTGTAGAATTAAACGATTGAACTACTAATGCCGGCATACTGTGGCCGAGAATTTCCGTTGTTGGCTCTAAAGCTCGCCTCTACGTTCGCTCAGTCAATAAAAGAATTTTGGCAAACTTTCGTAGACAAACAAGTGGGACGACAGCCAAGTCATCTTTTGTCTACTTGAAAGCAACATAGTTTTGTAAGCATTTTTGATATCGCGGCAGTAAACAGGAAACATGAGTATACGAAATCACTTAAATATGAACCGTTATACATTCACTCTGCATATTATGTTTTCTCTTTCGTATCATTAAACCATATACAAAATCTTGAATTTTATCTAAAATAATATAAAACCCGATCAAGTGAGATGCAATTCTGAGTAAAGAATAGCGCGATGCTGGCCGTAAAATATAAACGAGCAAAGAGCGCCTGTTGAATATTAATGTGACATTGTTATTGGTCACAGTTGCCCGCTGCTGCCCCAAACGCACATTTCCATAACTTACTATTCTGGATCCGCGGGGAATCAGCTCGCTGTTGTAGAATATGATCACTCGCCTTTACTAATATCTGCCCTATAAAGTCTGTCGCGACTGTACGTCAATTATTCATTACATAGAATCAGTAAGTAGGCAAGCGTTCCCGGCTACAATTCTGAAACACTCAGTTGATCAATGCAGAGCCCGCGCAATGATTCATGGCTCGATTGTTTCGTATGTATACCGAGACAGCACTTAATGCGGCGCTTGTCAGACGCGACCTCTGACTTCGATTACAGGCGATTTATATTCGGACTTCAATGTAATCAATGAAAAAGTTTCATTCAGTTTAATAATAATTATATCTGAAAAATTCAACTTTCATCGTTTAAAAAGTTGTTTTTCACGTCTGATTACGTACCGTTTCAGAAGAGAAGTACACTTCCGAGGATTTTATATTTTCCTATTTCATGAGTTGCCGTGGACGTAGATCATGTTTTATTTAACTCCTTAATAATTATGCATCTCGCTAACACAACACATTCTTCGAAGACATATTCTACCAATTATAAAATCATTAATTATTGAATACAATACAGTTAATCTTCACACGTATACATTGATAGTTATATCACTAAAACAGTAATGTCTTCCATCCTTTAAAATAGAGGAAAGGAAAACAATCCTTATTTATTAGATATAAATTCTTGAATACTTATCTTTCTCTACTAATTTATATTTGTTTCTATACATTTGGTACTGTTATTTTTATATTTAAATATAGTATCGAACGATGTATCTATGTTTTATTGTGTCTTGGTTTTGAATTAAATTTTATTTTATATATAATATAAATTTAGCCTCATGAATGAAACGTAATGTTTAACTCTTGCGCTTCGATACTAGCCGTAATGAAAACATTAATTACAGCTCGGAGCGTTAAAAATAAACCACATATACGACAAAAAAGAAGCCATTTTTTCGTACCTATCTGTTTAACGACTTAAGGCAACATTTGCTAAACAAACTAAATCATTTTATTCTTGCAGTTGCAACCCGGCTGCGACCCAGTTTAAACTAGGACAAGTAAATGTGTATAAGTATTCTATACATATTATATAATATAAGTAAAAGAAATAAAATACCTATATTATTAAAAAATAAACATTACTCTCGCAACTTATTCATTATAATAAATTGTATGATGGTTTCTTTGTTTTACTGTTAAATATTAAATATAATCGTGATATATAATAGTAATATAATGTGATATATATAATCTTTAAAATGTATTAGGAATATAATCGTTTCTACATTTCTTGCCTTTTTATGGTTTGCTACTGACGTTTATTACTATTACAGTTTATTAGACATATGTATGTAAATTAAATTAGGACTTTAATTTAAGTTCTAAATTTAAATAGTGTAAAAGTATTTACTCTTTATAGTCTACTATTAACTGCAACGTAAAGCTGCCTTCGTAGAGTCGCATAAAAAATATGTGACTAGTTCCTATCTAGGTCATAAAATACTCGTTTTGTCTCGCCCTAGGAATTGTTGCGCAATTGTGTGCTTTCACAGCTTGTTTCCGGCACCCCATCAAAAGAGAATCCTAGTTAAAGATAAGTAAAGTAACTCGATGAAAATAATTTTATTTATTTTTATACGTAATCCACATATATTTTAAAATAATAATTAATTATATAGATTTAAATTGACACAGTATAATCCGTAACTTGAGGATCTCATCAAGAACTGAAACTTATATTATAATTTTTGTTTTTCAATTTCAACGCCGTTATCGCGTAAAGCTGAATAATAATCTTGGGACGCAACATAAGACTATCTTACTTTTTTACATTTTGTGAAAACTATAACGCAAAAGTTATTCATTGAAGTTTATTTGTAAAGACAATATATTGTTGCATGTACAATAACAAACGACGCCTTTATCTACAGAGTGTATTTAACTACACAATAAATATATTTAATCATTATTTTATATCGGCAACAAAAATAAAACTAATTTCGAAGTATTTTTGCAGATATTATGAAAATAGCTTTTTTATCCTGTTAATGGTTTACACCCCCTAATTACTTAAAGAAAGTTAATTAGCATTCATTTTCAAAATATAAATGTATCTTTTTAATAATATTTTTGTATTTTAATGATGGACACGTCTAGGTGGTTGTCATATCACCACACATTCTACCACCTAACAGCAATGTTTTGTATGGCTAGATTAACGTTTGAATGGTGAGTGGACCAGTGTATAGGCTCAAGAAAAATAAAAACTTTAATCCAGGTTTGAGTTGGCACATTAACGATCTAAGGAAGGTTTTATATTAATGTCTACAGACTGTGCTAGTGTCTTTGTGCAAAGGTGACCACTTACAAAGACAACACATTACTTACTTACTTAGCGGTCTGCTTTCTCAAAAATATATAAAAAAATACTGTATTAATTATAAAAACTAATATTTAGTATCTACTATTTATCAATCAATCAATCTCATTCGCTTATTTCGCAAACTACATGACATCGGTGAAATAATAACTCTATGAAAAATAATATTTAAAAAAGAACACTTAAATACCGCTTCATGATTTTATCAACGCTATTAATCGAAAAAAGGAGGAAATTATGCTTTTTCTTATGCGTATGTTTTTTTCAATAAATTTTCACCGATTTCTCGTTGAAAATTATGATTTTTACTCAGTCACTTTTAATAACTATGTAAAGCATGAGTTGGCTGTAAATTGATGAGCACATGTTAGAAGCTCGCTTAATTAAAAAAAACGCATTATTACAATGGCGTCACCCAGTGTGGTAGACACAAGAGGAATGAATCGTGCCTGGCAACTACTCGTAGATGGGAAATATTCCTTAGTGATGGTTATTAATTATAGCCATCGTTGTTTTAAACATGAAACTAAATCCTGTTTTATAACACATTTTGTGTTTTATACAGTATTTATATACGGTTGACCTAAGCCTTGCTCTGTAACTGTAGAAATATTGAATTTCAAATGTAACAAATTTAAATATGACCAAAAAGTTTTTGTCGCTTGTCGGAATAACTACTATACTACACTCCTCACTGAATAACATAAACGAAAACGTATCTAATAATAATTTAAATTAATTATCTTACATTATGAAAAATCGTTTATCGTCGACATTCGACTAATATTAATATAGTTTTATTTATTTACTTTACTCATTTGCTTAAGAGAAAAATACTCAAAAAAGATATTTGTAACGCAATATATACTAAAAAGAACAATAGTGAATATTTAACTTAAATATAATCATAATATATTGCAGTAGTAATTGATTATAGACATTACAACCTTACCATGATACACATAAAATATAATATATTACTGTGTTTGATCACTTATTCATTGCCGACGTTTTTTGTCACTAGATAGGAATTGCTTAAGACAGTAGCCCTTGAAGTGGTTATTTGAATATACTATAAGTGCAAGGATATGCACTTCAAAGCAAGGATTGCGTGCGCGTGCGCGCGAGACGCGGCGTGCGACGTTCGGATTCCAACTGTTGGTGTACGTAGGACGAGCGCCGCTCGCTGGCCACGACGTTTGACCTTATTTAATTAGTTCGTTCGTTTTTACTCTTTAAACGTAACACAACTTATTAAAATGAGTACCGCCTAATTTATTGTTGCCATCTATACGATTATTAGGGCTAGTACCACAAGCATGACTCTACCTTTTCATAATTATTCAAATTGCTAAAAGTTAATTAAGCGACTAAGTACAAAATTTTAATTTAAGTAAATCGAATTAATAGTCTTGAAGAATGTTCGTGGTTTTATTACGATTGTCTTAACATTTCCTTGTATAACGCAAGCTTGTTGATCTCTACCACCTAATATAAGAGCTATTTCTGTTTAGAGTTCATCAACCTTAAAGCAGTCTTAAATTACTGCAACCAAAGTAATAATTTTATTTAGTATTAAACGGTAAATTATGTTTCAATACAATAAAATCATAAAATTATTTCGTGTTCGTATTAACTTTTTACAATTTGAAACGTCAATAATAATTCGTGGCAGGAGGTCTATGTTTAACCTTGCGTGGGGGTATTTTAAACTTTGTTTCTGTAGTTAACAAAGTCGGCTCGATACTCTTTATGTAACTTTATCGGTAATCAAGTTAAGAAATCAACGAATTCAGCGATACCGATGAGTTTCTTCGGTTCTTTTAATATGATTTGAAACTTCTATAAATTATATATAAACATATGAAACGTGAATTTCAGTATGCTACTAAATAGCTTTTGGCGCTACCTATTAGAACATATTTATAAATTATTGTTGCCAGATCAACATTCCGGAAGCGGTTCTTGAGTATTTATATTATTTATAGAGTTATGTGTAAAAGACATATGATTTTTCACTCGTATGATTTTTCGATCGAGGCAGATAGATTTCCATTAGTTTACAGTTACATGTATAATAAGAGCTCGATTAAATTGTATTGGATTAAAAACGTTATACATTCGTAATGTATGAAAATAATTATTTAATTACCCTCTTTATTATGATTCTCAAGTATATAAAACTATTTTCGTATGGAATTTTATTGTACTATTTTTATTGTATTATTTTATATATATGTGTACATAGAAACAATATACAAAATAATTTGTTCAATAGAACTCTAAAAACACTGGTGAATTTTTCAAATCACCTATGTGCCATATTGCTTAAACCATATTTTTGCAATATGATTGTTAAATGTTATAGAAGCTAGTTAACGGGCAAGAAAACAATATAGATTTTCATTTTTTTTTCAACGATATATTTATGTATATTACGACTTTAATTACAGCGCCATGAAAATAATGCTCGGCAAGCTGCCTCGTCCGTGGATAGTCGATGACGCAAAGGACGACGGATACACCGCACTGCACCTGGCTGCGTTCAACAACCACGCGGAGGTCGCCGAGCTGCTGGTCCGCGGGGGAGCGCGCCCCGACCTCCAAAACGCGAACCTGCAGACCGCGCTCCACCTCGCCGTGGAGCGACAACACACACAAATAGTCAGACTACTCATCGCTCACGGGGCTAATCTCAATATTTGTGATAAGGTAATTTTATATTTATAATTTCACTCACGTCTATGTGAAAATCAAACAAGCTCTATTTTATACTTAGATTCTCCTATATTATGGCACCTCAATTTGTTAACAATATTATAATATTTTGCATATTAAAATACGTAGTAATTGTAAGCTTGTGTAAAAACAAAAGTAAAGAAAATAATTTAAAGTAATGTTTCTAGAGATATTAAAAAAATATTAGGAAAGATTTTCGAATATTATATTTATTGTTCTCGCTCAGGACGGAGATACCCCTCTCCACGAGGCGCTGAGACACCACACTCTGCAACAATTGCGACGCTTACAAGACGCTCGAGACCCGTCACTGCTCAGTGGCATCGCGCATGCGCACGACAAGAAGTCCTCTGCCTCTATCGCTTGTTTCCTTGCCGCGCATGGCGCTGATCTCACCGTCAAGAATAAGAAAGGTTTATTTACTTATTTACCATTTATACAATTTTACTTAATACGTTATTTAATACATAGGCATTGTTTATAAGACAATTAAATTTCATAAAATAAAATATTTTCCAGGTCAGACGCCATTGGACTTATGCCCAGATCCGAATCTCCAAAAAACCCTAACAACATGTCGCAAAGAAGGTACTGGAATGCCCATCGACGGAACACCAGAAACCGAGACGGGCCCCGCTCCCGGTGGAAGCGGTGCTGCGGCTGCAACGGAAGCTCCCACAGTAGAGGCCCCGCCCAGTGATCCCACCGCGGACGAATGCCTCGTGTGCTCCGACGCCAAGCGAGACACACTGTTTCGCCCGTGCGGACACATCTGCTGCTGCAATGTTTGCGCTGCAAGAGTGAGTAATCATTATAATAATTATTATTATAAAGCTAGCCGGAAACATATCGAACTCGGTCGACAATAACGCATTGACTACATTATTTAAGCCATCACAAACGTCAATCCTTCCAGGTGAAGAAGTGCCTGGTGTGTCGCGCGGGCGTGTCGTCCCGCCAGCGCGTGGGCGAGTGCGTGGTGTGCTCGGAGGCGCCGGCCACGGTGGTGTTCCGGCCGTGCGGCGACGTGTGCGCGTGCGCGGCGTGCGCGCCGCTCATGCGCAAGTGCGTGGAGTGCCGCACGCCGCTGCAGCCGCCGCCCGCCGCGCCCGCGCCCGCCGCGCCAGCCCTACCGAAACAGGAACGTGAGTGCCCGCTTAAATATCCACTATTTTAACTAGCGATAAACCTGAACCCAAACTGAGTTCGCCCATTGTCGATTTTGCTGTCTATATTATAAATGCAGCTTCTGGGAGTGGCGAGGGTGGCAGCAACCTGGCGCTCGTGCAGGTGAACAAAGGGCAGCCGGCGCCCGCGCCCGCCGCGCCTCATCTCCTGAACAACGGCTCCCGCTCTGCGCCCGTGCCCGCCTCCGCCATCGCCTCCGCCGTCGCCTCGACTACCGCCTCCGCTCCCGCCGCCGCGGATGTCCAAAAACTGCAGCAACAACTGCAGGACATAAAGGAGCAGGTGACAATAGATTATTTAATTACGTCACGTTCGCAAACAAACCATATTCGTATCCGCCGAGCTGAACCAGTGACCGCATGTATCAATCGACCACTCGTGTGATGTGAGCGGCCAACCCGCCAGCAAAATTATTCCCATAAAGGGTTGGCATTAGACATAAGCCGGACGTTAAAGTGTGCCAACCGCGACCTAATAAATATAAGCCACCATAGTTGTATAAATGTATTGTTACATTTGTGATTTCAGACCATGTGTCCGATCTGCCTGGACAGACTGAAGAATATGATATTCCTGTGCGGACACGGCATGTGCCAAATGTGCGGCGACCGGATCACCGTCTGCCCGATCTGCCGCAAGCAGGTCGAGAAACGCATTCTTCTCTACTAAGCGCGGTACCGAGTATAACATTTATTGTTTGTTTAATAAAATTAAATCATATAAAACTACATATTGTTGTACCAAAGTTTTATTAATTCTAGGTAAGTTAATGTTTACGACATATGTTAGTATTATTACATAATATATATGAAATGCATAAAAAAGCTTTGCTTTCTAGTTCAATCGAAGTCTGAAAGTTTATTTTAAAATACGTTACGTGAATATATTAAGAAAATTTCGCGACTGCCAAATTGTGAAAATTTACAATAAGCATAGTTCGAAATTGTTAGGTATACATAAACAGCATTAATATCGTACAACATTAACTGTATAAGTAATGCCATACCTTTGTTGCCAAACAATCGTCAAAGTGTGAATACGCATTGAGGACCTAAAATCAATTTTATAATAAACCACCTACACCAATTTTAAGCGTATATGTCATATTCTCATTCACGTTTGTTTAATGAGTAGTTGCTTCGAAAATTACTAAAAAAAAAGAAAAAAATATTTTGTATAACTCGTGTTAAAAGTTAAGCTTTGATATAAAATGTTAATATGAAAAAAAATATTACTGTAGATTATTAATCTTATGAAATGCCTTAGAGGAAAGAACTTCTATCAAAATAATTAATGAGTTTGATGTATTTTGTCAAGTTATCGTCTTAACAAATAGATGTTAAGTAAGCGCACAAGTAACTATGTATTAATACAGTTCGGAAATGTGCGAGGCCAGAACAAACTTTTCTAGAAGCTGTTATAAAGGTAGAACTACAATGTAGACTTTCTTAATAAATGCTTCAAAAATGATTATTATATCTAACGGTAAAAACAACTCAGATTTATAGTTTTTTTAGTTCTAAGTAAATAAACCGTATTTATGTAATGCTGTGCTTTTTTGGCCAAAATAAATATATCTTTGTTACAACCGTACAAAAAAAAAATTGTCGTAACAGGCAGCAATTCCGTCTCGGTAGCCATTTTCAATGGAACAGCCAACTACTCGTAGAGTAAAAGTATAAAGTTTCTCTCCGTTCCCTCAGTTTTATACTTCAACTTGACGTCAATTTGCCACAATCGAAAAAAAATGAGAACTAACAGCATTACGTGTTGACCGAGGCACGAGAGAGTAGTATTTCTTACATATAGTAAATAGTAATACTTTAGAAAAAATCTTAATAAATTTTATTCCGGCAACATCTGCAACCGTACAAGCTAAATTAGCAAGACAGTTACGCCGTATATTATTAGAATTATATTATACTTTTAATGCATTTTTTTTTTTTACTTTTTTGTATTCATTTTCTGTGAATTGAGTTGCAAACATTTTATTTCATCTGTACCACTTATACACCTGTCATCTACCGATGGTAAAGCTTAGTCAGGCTCCTCAGTTATTCTGCCTTTAAATATCTATAATTTGTTGCCATGTTTTAATGTAAAGGATGAATAAACCAATGCAATTAAAGACGCAAGGAGTCTTACATTTAATACCCCATGATTAGCGCGTTGAAGGCGTGAGGAATGAATTTTACTTCTTGCAGAGGAAAAGCCTATGGACGAAGATCACCTGCCATCAGGCGGCCCACTTGTTCGTCTTGTCCCAACAAAAAACTATAAAAAGCGACTGCGTAGCATATTATTTCAATCATTCAATGGCATCGCCAATATACCTATGAATTTAAGTAGAGGTATATACAATTAGAAATCATTAACAAAACGCATCGTCGCCATATTTTGATGATACTTTGTTATTTTTCGTTCAAATATATATACAATCTAAATAAAGTAGGTAATACACGTTATAGTTATTAATAGTCTCATAAATATATAACTAATAAGGTATTTATGTTTGTACAAAATCTACAACATGGTTTCAGCATTTGTTGTGAATATAAAATACAACTGTTACGCATACTTAAGTTTTATTGCAGTGTTACCTAATGTTTATATACATTATATAAGTTTAGTACTGTATTTAATTTTATATTTATATAATTGTTGTACTTATCAATTTCTTATAATTGATTATTAATATAATATGCTAACTCAGCAACTGATACATTCGAATTGCATTTAATTTTAATAAAAACAACTATGTTACTCTATACGATATAATTACTGTTGTGAGGTTAATGTGTAAACTTTGAACTCAACTCAACTTTGAGTCCAACGCTTAGAGAATGCGTTAATGACACCTCCGTGATCAAGGTTTTATTAAAAACAATATTTATTAAAATGTATGTAATTTTGTCAACTTACAATCAATGTTTTTACATTATTAAAGTTAACAGTGGACATAACCTACAAACAAGGTTTATGTTTAATAGTGTATCATTATTGACGACCAACTGACAGACGTCAGAAACGCATTCTCTCAGCGCCCAAACTTTGACTGTACGATTAACTAAGCTATGTATGTACAAATGACATACTTAAATATAATATATGTATTTACGTTTACATAAATGGTTGGTAAAACCCTTTTCACAATGTAAAAATAATGCTCATCGTATGTTTTTCAGGTTTCATTAACTAAAAATTCGTTCTTATAGCTTAGAAAGACTTAAAAAACCTTTTACTTACCTCTAAATCTTTAATATACTTATTATTTTTAACTTTTAAAGTACCATACTTAAAATAACTGTAATAAATTACAGTATTTCTATTTAAAGTAAGTAGCGGCCTGTAAATGTCCCACTACTGGGCTAAAGCCTCCTGTCTTTTTGAGGAGAAGGTATAGAACTAATTCCACCGTGATCAATACACAATTACACAAGCAGGCTTATTCATGATCTTCTCCATCGTAAACGAGCACGAGATGAATTATATAATTTCTAAAATCAACACTAATCAACCCGCAATTTCGTCTTGCTTGCTTGCTTCTTAGCAGAAGGTTAAGATTGTTATGTAAACACAGGGCCAGCTCGGCTCTTTTTTTTCTATTTATTAACACATAAATATAATGTATTTTGCTCTCATCATCATTTTTAATTAAAATAATGACTTGATCTGATAACAAACCCAAGAAGTGAATATTAAATTGGATCTTTCGGTATGAAAATGGTCAAAAACGTAGAATAATTATTGTAAGCAAATTGTTTCATGCTTAAGAAATAATGTTTTAAATAACATTAGACATACTCAATGTGTGTCAGTTATAATAACTTAAAAATGTATGTAGAGGAATCTGAACTATGTATATGTAGTATTTATTATTTGTACTCTTATTTTTAAGATTATATGTTATTTGTATGCTTTTAATAAAACCATTTAAAAAAAGGATGCTTATAATATTTTAATTTATGTCCCGGTATACCACACGCCAAGGCTTTTTAGATGCATTTGGGCGCATTATCACATAAAACAAATAACAATTTTTTTTCTATATTTTATATAGGTGCTATTTATTATACTAATTTTTATTTATTCTTCTACATAAAAAACAGATTAAAAATCTATGTATTGTAAAAGGCAAGCATATTAAATAGATTTCATAAACCAGTCCCAAGTAGGAAAAAAAACGTGTGCGTCTCTTGACGCTCGACATAAGTGATAATATTTATTATTAATTATAATATATTAAATATATCTGCCGAGATGGTCCAGTGGTAAGAACAGGTGAATCTTAACCGATGATCGTGGGTTCAAACCCGGACAAGCACCACTGAATTTCATGTGCTTAATTTGTGATTATAATTCATCTCGTGCTTGACGGTGAAGGAAAACATCGTGAGGAAACCTGCATGTGTCAAATTTCACTGAAATTCTGTCACATGTGAATTCCACCAACCCGCATTGGAGCAGCGTGGTGGAATAAGCTCCAAACCTTCTCCTCACAAGAGGAGAAGAGGCCTTAGCCCAGCAGTGGAACATTCACAGGCTGTTACTTTACTTTTTTACTTTATATTGAATATAATTTAAATTAGTACTTGAGATTTGCTAAATTATTATAAATACTATCTGTATACGCTAGATGGCGTTAGGTTGGTAACACTCAGGTAAAGAAGTCCGCGTCGGTAATAGTGGCGCCGTAACGCGTTACTTTACGAAGCGGTTTACCCTCCCATAAGAAGTTATCACTTCAAAAATGTAGACAGAAAAATAGAAATAGACTAAGTAGTGCGATTAATGGAGTTCCATTTTCTCGCTGCATTTACAGTAACGGAGGGAGAATAGAAGGTAGACATAAAAAGAGAAGTATAAATTAAAAGAAAATACTGTTTGTTTAATTAATTAACAATATATAAAATATTTCTTTATATTCATCATTATCAGTTCATTAATATTTGATACGATGAAAAATTAGTTACAACTTACTATAAAAAAGGAATGAAGACCGAGCTTAACAGAACCTTGGGTCTTTATCCGAATAATTAAGTGTTTACCGAAATATGTGAAATAAGGAAACCATATTTTGCCAGAATATTACTACCTGTAGCTTGATCTATATGCGTTTAATTAAGAAATGAAAAATAGAAATATGGATATTTTATTATTGTATAAATAATTCTAAATTATTCTTTAATACAATTTAAATTTCGTTATAGTCATAGTTATGTTTATTGTTTCGATATATAGTCCCACGATATTGTGAGTTTGACAACGAGTCAATCAATCGATAGCCAAGTAATAGTGCAATATTTTTTTCAATACATCACTACTATTCAGCTTAGTATTATCAAATTCAGATGTTTCCTTTTAGGTCTTGTCTGGTGCCAAAGTCTGACTTTGAGAAATCCAACTATTAAATCAATCAGTTATGCACTTAAATGATACATATTTTTCATCTCGGTGGTAGAGCTTTGTACAAGCTCGTCTGGGTAGGTACCACCCACTCATTAGATATTCTACCGCAAAACAGCAGTACTTGGTATTGTTGTGTTCCGGCTTGAAGGGTGAGTGAGCCAGTGTAATTACAGGCACAAGGGAGATAACATCTTAGTTCCCAAGGTTGGTGGCGCATTGGCGATGTAAGCGATGGTTAACATTTCTTACAATGCCATTGTCTATGGGCATTGGTGACCACTTACCATCAGGTGGCCCATACGCTCGTCCGCCTATCTATACAATAAAAAAAAATATCAAAAGATAGAAAAACGTAATCCAATAGGCGGAAGATATTATACTCTGAAATGAAACTATTTATTTTGTATTGAAATACACAAATTTACATGTGGTATGAAATACTTTGTGATTTATTTCTTATTATATTTATATTCTTCACGAAAGGTTAAAAAAGTTGACGCGGTTATGAGTCTTCAATTTGTATGCGTTAGTAGCATATCTTTTTCTTATTATATGTATAATATTATTGGTTAAAAGTGGTGGTGTGTAAAAAAACATTGAAGATCAGGCTGTATGATATAACCTTTGCCTTCTTCATGAAGAAATAATTTAACAAAAAAAAATGTCAGACTGTCAGCTTAGACGCCAGAGTACAAATAAACGTCAACGTCCTTGATAGACATGTATCAAACTTCAAACATATTATTATTGTATTACATTGATATTTTGTAAAATACTTAATACATTTCAATTCATTTTAAATTAGAAATACACAATGGTTACAGTAACTCTCTGTTGCGTGAGTTCCAGAAGATAATATGCATATTTTAAAATAATTAACTTTCATGTGAATAATAATTGTAAGATAGAGTGCTCAAACCAATATAACAAATAATAACCAAAAATGGATAAACGCGGAAAGCGTCATTATTCATCTTCAAACTCAGACAGTGCTGAAGAGAGTCGTTTAAAAGATTTAAAAGAGAGAGATGAATTCGCCACTAGACTTAGAAAACGTGATGAAAATAAGGTGAAAAAAGTCGCCGAAAGCTCCAGTAAAAGATCGTACGAAGAAGCAGCAAAACGGTTAAAATTAGAAGCCGAAGACCGAGACAAAATATTACCTAAACTGCGAGTCCAATCCCGACGTAAATATTTACAAAAAAGAAAAGATGATAAAGTTATTGAATTAGAAGACGACATAGCAGATGATGAATATCTATTTGATGAAAGCATGTAAGTTAATTAGTGATTTTGGAAAATCAATACAACTATGTTTATTTCAAAATGATATATGCATTAATTACTATTAACATTATTTATTTTATTAAAATTCAAATAACAAAAAAATATTTATATGCAATTTATATGCAAATAAACAAATTTGTGAGGAAAAAAATTATAATAACCTTTTTGCTATTTAGATTAACAGAAAAAGAAAAAAGGGATAGAGAACATAAAAAAACTATACTGCAATTGGCCAAAGAACATGAAAAGGCACGAGAGCTGGAAAATGTGCAAAGATATCACATGCCACAGGACCTTGGAAAGGGTGAAAAAGGTATGTTTACTAATTTATCTTAATTAAAACATTGAATTCATATACTTGTACTATATATTGTCCTAATAAAACTAATTGGGTAAATACAATATTTAATTTCAGGGGAGTATATAGAAGTGGATGAAAATGAAAAGTTGCCTCATTCTGAACAACGAAAATGGGAACAAGAACAAATTAAATCTGCTTTTTTTAAATTTGGAGCAAAAGATGCAAAAGGTCATGACGAATATGAACTGCTGTTGGATGAACAGATTGATTTTATTCAAGCTCTCCAATTGGAAGGAAATAAAGAGAAAGAAGAAGAGAAAAAAATATCTGAACATCAAAAAGTTCGTTTGACTATAGAAGAGACAAAAAAGTCTCTGCCAGTTTTTCCTTTTAGAGAAGCCCTTATTGAAGCAATTAAAAATTATCAGATATTAATAGTGGAGGGAGAAACTGGTTCAGGTAAAACCACCCAGATTCCTCAATATCTCAATGAAGCAGGATTTACCAAAGATGGTAAAAAAATTGGTTGCACTCAACCTAGAAGAGTTGCTGCAATGTCGGTTGCAGCCAGAGTGGCTCAAGAGATGAATGTCAAATTGGGAAATGAAGTTGGTTACAGTATTCGTTTTGAAGATTGCACATCAGACAGGACTGTAATCAAATATATGACAGATGGAACACTACATAGAGAATTCCTATCAGAACCTGATTTAGCATCATATAGTGTCATGATTATAGATGAAGCTCATGAGAGAACTCTACACACAGACATTTTATTTGGTCTTGTGAAAGATATCACAAGATTTAGACCCGATTTAAAATTACTCATTTCGAGTGCTACATTAGATGCTGAGAAATTTTCTACATTTTTTGATGATGCACCTATATTTCGAATTCCTGGCAGACGGTTTCCTGTTGATATATATTACACAAAGGCACCCGAAGCAGATTATATTGATGCTTGTGTGGTAACAGTTTTGCAAATACATGCCACTCAACCACTTGGTGACGTTTTAGTTTTTTTGACAGGACAAGAAGAAATTGAAACCTGTGTAGAAATGTTACAAGAAAGAACCAAAAGAATTGGAAAAAAATTAAAAGAACTTGTTATTTTACCAGTGTATGCAAACTTACCGAGTGACATGCAAGCAAAAATTTTTGAACCTACACCTGAGGGTGCACGAAAAGTCGTGCTTGCCACCAATATTGCTGAGACATCAGTAACAATTGATAATATCATCTATGTGATTGATCCAGGATTTGCTAAACAAAATAACTTCAACTCTAAAACTGGTATGGAAAGTCTAATGGTTGTTCCAATTTCCAAAGCATCAGCAAATCAAAGGGCAGGTAGAGCAGGAAGAGTTGCACCTGGTAAATGCTTTAGACTGTACACAGCATGGGCATACAAGTATGAACTTGAGGACAATACTGTGCCTGAAATTCAAAGAATAAATTTAGGAAATGCTGTGCTTACGTTAAAGGCTTTGGGTATCAATGATCTCATACATTTTGATTTTCTAGACCCTCCTCCACATGAGACATTAGTGCTAGCTTTAGAACAACTATATGCACTAGGTGCACTTAATCATCATGGGGAATTAACAAAAGCTGGTAGACGTATGGCAGAATTTCCTACTGATCCTATGCTTGCTAAAATGTTACTAGCCAGTGAAAAGTAAGTTAAGTTAGTTAATATTTCAGTAATTAATAATTCTTTGATGTTTAATATATTGGTTTGTAAGTATTGTAATAGATCACATTGAAGTTTTATGAAAATGTTATCTTTTACTTACAGGTATAAGTGTTCAGAAGAAGTGGTAACAATAGCTGCGATGTTATCTGTTAATAGTTCGGTATTTTATAGGCCAAAGGATAAAATAATACATGCAGATACAGCAAGAAAAAATTTTTTTCATAACCATGGAGATCATTTAACTTTAATGAATGTCTATAATCAGTGGGTTGAATCAGACTTTTCAGTCCAATGGTGTTATGAAAATTTTATTCAATACAGATCTATGAAGAGGGCTCGTGATGTACGTGAGCAGTTAGTAGGACTAATGGAAAGAGTAGAAATTGAAATGGTTTCAAGCTTGGCAGACGATTCCAATATTCGTAAAGCCATTACTGCCGGGTATTTTTATCACATTGCAAAATTTTCTAAAGGTGGTCACTATAAAACCGTTAAGCATAACCAAGTAAGAATTTATTCTAATTTTGTAAATTTTATGTATATATATTTCTTTTTAAATATTATACAAACCATTTTTGCTTCTTTTTTAGACTGTAATGATTCATCCAAATAGTGCTTTATTTGAAGAATTACCAAGATGGTTAATATACCATGAACTTGTGTTTACATCAAAAGAATTTATGCGACAAGTTACTGAAATAGAAAGCAAGTGGCTCTTAGAAGTTGCTCCACATTATTACAAGGCAAAAGAATTGGAAGATTCAACAAACAAAAAGATGCCAAAAACTGTTGGTAAATCTGCTCTTAGTACCTAATATTCAATTAAAACACATTATTCTATAAAGAATGTTTATTTATTTGTAACTCTTCATCCTATGTTAAATTAAGTTTTTCATTAAATATATAGTCAACTTTAACAAATATTTTTAAGCACCTACAATTTAAACATCATGAGAAAAAATTGCATTATTTTTATTAAAAAAAATATTTTCTATAGTTTTTAATCTAAATTCTATAAATTAACTTAATTTATTTTAATCACAATTTTTTTAAATAATAAGCTATTAAAATAATAAAGTTTGAATAATATTTCTAAAAATCGGAGACTCTCCCCTTTCTTTCCCAGTCACCATATCTGGTTGGCTCTGGACCTCGTGGACCACCAACTTCTCCAGTATGAGGATTTGTATCATTAGGCCATGCTGGCAAAGGGTTTTCTTTTGGTGGTTGCATTTCTGCTTGTTCGCCTAAGTCTTTTATTGGCGTCGTTTCTCTTAATTTCTTCCTAAATTCTGCTAATCTTTTAGATTCTGCTTTTTTCGCGCTGTCTATGTTTTCTTCGGTCTCCGACTGTGACTTTTGAGAATACTTGCTTACCAATGAATAATTAATCTGAAAAACTAAAATTAAACATTTTTTTGCATTATTATTTAAAAGACCGTAAAATATTTTCTTATTTAATGATAAATACATATAATACCTTTTGTGTATGTTGTTCTAGTGATATTATTAAATCTCGACATCATTTTGTATAAATAAACGATATAATTATTTATTTTTCGATTTTCGAAGACAAATAATACTTCAAAGTCAAACTTGAATTTGAGAGTTGCCAGTTAACTTGTCTGTTTGTTGATAGATGAAAAGCGGCTCCACTGATATATTGCGTCTAAAATTTAAGTTATGGTTTATTAGTATTTTAGTGCATTGAATTACACACCAAAAACTAGCAAATTTTGTGTGTCGCAAAAAATACCAACCGAGTTATCTTCTGCGGATTTAAATCATATGTTAACTAAAAGTTTTCTAAGTGCGTTACACCTTTTAGTAAAATTATTTTTGGAATTTATTTATATCATATACATCTTATTTAATATCATTGATGTACATTACATACATTGAAAAGAAAGAATTACCCTCAATCTTAGAATATATAATTATATTACCAAAATGTATAATTTATGTAATGATAACGTGCATTAGCATGCATAAGCATATATATTGAATAAGCAGATACGTTTGATGTAATCTTTTAAAATAAGTTTGTTCTTTTAATATTGACAGTGAAGTAAACCAAGTTTATGTTTATTCTTAGGTTGGAATACTTTAAAAAATATAAAAAATTATCTTAGACCTATTCATAGCTAAATATCGTAACGATTTTATTTTTTAATAAATAATTTGTTATTTAGTTAAGTTGACTACCTCGTTGGTCTAGTGGCTAGATATAAGGCCCCATACTCGGTGGTTCTGGGATCAATTCCCAGGTAGGGCCAATAAACAGTTATAGGGTTTTTCTGTCAGAAATTTCTCAGTAGCAGCCCGGAGCCTAGAAGTTGGAAGTATGTAAACACAAACACATTTCACTCGCACTTCCACACATGCACTTACATTCCCCATTCACATACACATACAACCCACTACACATTCATCTCACACACACACGTAACATAATATTATTAAGTTTATATAAATAATAGCACGTAAGAACTGTGTAAACATAAATTGAATGTTGGATGTCTCCCTTCTGGAGGTGGGCGCTAATGACTGCAACACAGTCTATGACTTATGTGGTTGTTAACAATCACATTTGTTAATGTTAACTTTTTATGTTCCAATAAATAAATAAATAAAAAACTCCCGTACCTCGGAAAGCACGTTAAGCCGTTGGTCCTGCGCCTGAACTCTTTCCGGTCGTGTCGGATTGCCGTCCTATCGGATTATGAGAGCTAAGGAAAAGAGAGTGCACCTGTGTATATCTCCTGCGCAGTTGGCTAATCTCTTGAGATTGGCCGCCCGCGCCGTGACCGAAATCGGTCTGGAAGACCTTATATATTTAGTTAAGGTTTGATAAACTAAATTTATGAATGATACTATAAACCTAATTAATGATTGAATTTATAGTGGTCGCAAATGACATTTTGTATTGAAATGTAAAGGGTATTTTAAGGTTTAAAAAAAAATATATTGAAGCCCGGTAGCCAACCAAAGCATCAAACCAACAAAAACCTGAACTTCACTTTTTTATGACTTCCTTGAACAATATTTTATAGATATACCATAATTAGTACTTAAGTATTCATGAAAAACTTCAGAGATTGCACATTTTTCTACAGATTTTTTATTATTATAAAAACAATCGAATACAATTTATACTTATATTTACGTTTAAGCTGCCTGGTAACACATCATATAATGACATTTTTGTCTATGGAATTATCATATGATCAATGATCTATTGAATTCCATCTTCCTCCTCCCAATCTTTTGATTGTAGTGTAACGAGTAGATTTTGTTAAAAATTCGGGGAGAGACACGATATAAAAATGAAGGGTTGCATTTTTAACATCGACGCTGGATACCTAGAGGGACTGTGCCGTGGTTTTAAGTGTGGCATACTCAAGCAATCAGACTACTTGAACTTGGTTCAATGCGAAACATTAGAAGGTATTTATATAAAGTATAATATTAATATTCAGTACCAATTGCATACTCAGTCACTCATTTTAAAAGCTTAACATGAATATGGTTAGACAAAATCGATAGTGGGTGTGAATCCTGTTAATTCATAAGACTACCTTTTATATTTTCAGACTTGAAACTTCACTTGCAAGGAACTGACTATGGTACATTCCTTGCTAACGAACCCAGCCCTCTATCCGTGTCGACTATCGATGACAAGTTGCGTGAGAAGCTTGTCATTGAATTTCAACATCTGAGAAACCACTCTGTGGAGCCGATGTCAACTTTCTTGGATTTCATTACATACAGTTACATGATTGACAACATTATTCTATTGATAACTGGAACTCTTCACCAGAGGCCAATTTCAGAATTGATTCCTAAGTGCCACCCTCTTGGCTCCTTTGAGCAGATGGAAGCTATTCATGTAGCTGCCACTCCTGCTGAATTGTACAACGCTGTGCTGGTTGACACACCATTGGCACCATTCTTTGTTGATTGTATAAGTGAACAGGACTTGGATGAGATGAACATTGAGATCATTCGTAACACTCTGTACAAGGCTTACTTGGAGGCTTTTTATGAGTTCTGCAAACAAATCGGAGGAACAACAGCTGATGTGATGTGTGAAATTTTGGCTGTAAGGTTCTTTTTTCGTTACTATATATTTTTTTTAATAAATTATGTATTACAAATTTTCGTAATCCTTTTCCTGTACTGTTTTAGTTTGAAGCTGATCGTCGTGCTATTATTATAACCATTAACTCTTTTGGAACTGAGCTATCCAAGGATGACCGTGCTAAGCTGTACCCACGTTGTGGTAAACTGAACCCTGATGGATTAGCTGCTCTTGCTCGTGCTGATGATTATGAACAAGTTAAAGCTGTAGCAGAATACTATGCAGAATATTCTGCCCTTTTTGAAGGTGCTGGAAATAATGTTGGGGACAAAACTCTTGAGGACAAATTTTTCGAACATGAGGTATGTACAAATTACAATTAGATATGATTCTTTTCAATACAAGACATTTATAATAGTAATTATGTAGATAAATGTATGTACAACTAAAGGATGACATATTTAATTTTCAGGTGAGTCTTAATGTAATGGCATTCTTACAACAGTTCCACTTCGGTGTTTTCTATTCTTACCTCAAACTAAAGGAACAGGAGTGCAGAAATATTGTGTGGATCAGTGAGTGTGTTGCCCAAAAACACCGAGCCAAGATTGACAACTACATTCCTATTTTCTAAAAGCTGCAAACAATAAATCTACACACTATTCGCAATGTACATAATGTTATTGATTGTAATTGAATATTATATACTTTAGCTCCATTTTGTTGCTTGTGCAAAAGTATTCTCGTAAGATATTATTTATGAAAGTTAATTCTTAATGTAACTTCTAAATCTTAATTTTCTTTTTAAATAAATAAGAATGTATAAATAAATTCACCAACATTATATGAAATTAAATTTTATTAAATTGTATTCAGATATTATCTATTTAAAAGAAAAGAAAGAAATAATGTTATAAATTGTATGTTATAAACAGTTAATAAAACAACATTCCGTGTTATTATGCTATGTTATTTCACTGGTATCTTAAACAAAATGTGTTATGATAAATAAAAAACTACTAAACATAAAATATTATTCAGATATTTGTTGTAAAGTTTATATTATTCTGTAAACCATGTACAAATATTGTTATTTCAATCTTCATAGAGCACAAATTAAGAATTTTAATTAATGTTTTGACAAACAGAATAATTGAAATATTTCACATTTAAAATAATTATATTCCTAGCTTGTGTATAAAGGCTATTTAAACATTGCTGCAATCAAATACTATTTATCAATGACAACCTTTTAGTGTAGTGTAAATATGGTTATAGATGTTATTAAAATATCAATTATGCCACTATCAACCCATGTTTTATTTGAATGTTAGTACACTTGTTTTATTTACTATAGAAAAATGTTTTTCACAATAAGGTAATCCCTTATTGTAGAATGTGTAAATTATTATAGATTCTTGATTAAATAAAAATTTATAAAATTCTTTAAATATTTTATTTCTTACAACTTAACTGTGTTATTTCCTTTACTAATTTGCTCGTTTACAATGTCTGTTATTGGACCTTCATGGTTAAAACTTTGTTTTGATTTCGGTAACAATAAGTTACTGTTTTCTTTCCAAAAGGTATCTTTCAACATGTCATCGTGAACATCTACAATAACTGACATAGGTTTCTTTGATGATTCATTTAATAGTGATTTTCTCATTAGCATGGTTCCTCTCTTGAAAATATTAGGTTCATTGTTATAGTTAATATTAAATTCCTTATATAAAATCTCATTTTTATCAGCAGACACAGTCCCACATAACCGCTTCTCTGCCTAAATAAAAAAAAATAAGTTGAGTTATATCATATTTTCTAATTTTAACTAAAACAATACCTATGTGATATCAAAATGTAATGTCTGAATTATTGGTTAAAACAATTTATGAAAAATATAGCAGCATGCTGCTTTATTCAATATGACTGGGGTGTAGTGTTACTATATTATGATTTAGGATAGTTTCTAGAATATTTCATACCAACAACAAACATAAAATTGCAAATAAATCAGTTAAATTTTGTGTAAATGTAGAAGATACAAATACCAATATAATTGCAATGTATATGATTATATAAATATTTAATAATGATACTACAATTAGCAAGTTAAAGTTATTGATTATAAATAATAAAGAAATAATGAAATTTACCTGAGCAGGACTTAATCCACCTTGCAAAACCAATGTCCAGAAAGAAGTATTATAAAGATTATTAATATGAACATCTGCTTGTCTCCATTTCAAGTAATCGATAATATTTTCATCAGAAGGATATAAAACAATACGTCCATCAAATGTTGGTGGATATTTTAATGGTTCCTGGTCAAAAAACTTATTCCAGTAAAATACATAGGATGAAGAAAATTTACTGTTTAATGTTGTTAATAGTTTTGCTGCTCGCCTTTTATAAAGAGAACAGTTCTTTTTTAATATAAAAGAAAATTCATCACTTTGACCAAATGCCATCAAGACATCATTGAATTCATGTAAGACTTTAAAAGCTGCATAATTCATCAATTTTAATGCTCTGATATCATTAGGCTTTTTAAAATTGTGGTCTTCTGAGAATTTATGAAAACATTTTCCATCTAATCTTACTACAATCCACGTGTTAGGCAATAAATTATCATCCTGTTCAAACGTTTTAACATATTCAAAAGTACTTTTAGCCATTTTAAAAGATTTAATATAAGCACATTTTGTAATTCTTACTAGTGCTGCACTGTCTATAATATTTCTAAGCAACATATATAATTTTCGAAGGTTATTTTCTTTTTTTTTATTTCAATACTTTATTTTAGTTTATTAAACTTTACTTGTGTTTTGCACGGTTACGACCGTGCCGTACACAGGTCTTGCAACTGAGTCCAATTTCAGTGGTGAGAGATGAAGTGTGAATGTGTTACAACTGCTAATTCGCAATACCATCCGCTTGAGGTACTACGTCGCTGTTATCGAAGCTGATATTTTTCTCTCCCAAGTATTGTGTTATTTAATCATTGTTATAAGGTTTTGTTGAGTTTTGCGGATTTTTTGTTATTTAACTGTTTTGTTTGGATTTGAAAAAGTGTTCGGAATAATTATTACGCGAATTGTCATACCTCTGGCGGCCGTAAATTGAACTTAACAGCGTCATTATGTCAACGTACCCCATATTGAAGTTGCAAGACCTGTGTCAGTGTACACGACCGTGGTGTTTTGCTTTTGTGTTTGTGACATTATATAGTTTTTGTTTCTGAGAATAGACGAAGGTATTGGTATATACAGCCATGTTCATTATTCAAAAAAAAATTGCATCCTCAGTCTATTAGCTAGGATGAACTATCAATTTATTAACAATTCATAGCTCGAAACGATTAACGAATATATTTTGTTTTTCTATATTCTTAATACATTTTACAGATAATATAGTGTCTTAGATTTAATTAAAACAATTCTTATTTAATTTCTTCTTCTTTTTTTAAAAAAAGGAGGACCGTATGGAATATTAATATTAACCATCTCTTACTTTGTAAATTGTAATTGCGCCACCAAGCCTGTAGTTACACTGGCTCACTCAATCTTCCAACTGGAACACAACATTACTAAGTATTGCTGTTTGGCGGTAGCATATTTGATATCTGGTACGGTCAGGCGATGTCACTATGTCCGAAACCAGGGTTCACGCACCAGCGAAGAGGGTTGCCAAATTTACTAGAATTTTGTTATGTTATTTAGAAATTTATTGATAACATAGTAACGACATGGTCCATTATTTACAAACCCTATTAATGTGTCGCACGTTATAATTTTTTAGATATAAGGAAAGGTTTTTGTGTGTTTGCAATGATTTTTGTTCCAAAATTACTTTTAACTTACTGAATATTTATTAAATATCAATTAATAATAATATTAAACTAAATTATATCATAATAATATATATTTTTTAACATTATTAACAATATTTTTAAATTGTTTACTTGGACAATACTAATTTCATATTTAAAACATAAAATTAACACTGATTGCATTTAAATAATATATTACACAAGCAACTTTTTAACTTCATTTGGTGTCCTTCGCACTATTACTTGCGGTTCAGTATAACCATTTTTAGGATCATGTATAGCTTGATATAATTGTTCATATATAGCCATTATAACTTCAAATGCTCGTTTCTTCACAAATGATTTATGAGTGTGACTTATAAGTAAATTCAATTGTGGCAATATAAAAACATCAGGTGTTACCAAGAACATGTCAAACTTATTCAAAAAAGTTTTTAATGAATTTGTATCCATTCCAGGAATAGCTGAAAGTGGTCCATCAATCTTTTCTTGTAAAATGGTATAAATAGGTCCCATATTTAAATTTGCAACAAGAAAACTGGCTTGTTCTGATGTTAAAGTATCAATTTGTGCCTCTGATTGAGCTTGTAATCTTTCATTGTATTCATCTAAAATTGTATATAAAGAAAGAGTACACTGTATATGATAAATACAATTTAATGTATATACTGACATATCTGTTGAGCTTAAATGGCATGCAGTTTCATTTATTGCATGCAAAAGGGGGTCTAAAATATGAGTTATTATAATTTTTTTATCGGTGTAGTTTGTGTTATTGGTAACATTCATTAAGTCCCTTAGAAAGCTCACTAAGTCTGTAACAACAACAGATGGATTTAAATCTGATGGAGGTGCTTTGACACCATGGCTCAATTCTTTCTGTATTTTGCTATCTAAGGTTATAAGGAAAACTTCTTCACTTTTTCTTGAAAGTTCGTCAAAAGTATCAATCATATGTCCTTTTGCAATTAAAAGTTGTATAATGTCTTTGTAATAGATTATTAAATTTGTGATAGCCCAAAGAACCAGTGGATCTTTATCTGGATTCAGTATAAGTTCTGCTCTGACTTTCAGTAGTGGGCACAAAGCCTCCAATATGCTTGTAAGTGCTTCAGTAATTTTAATATCTTTATCAGGCATAGAACAGTATTTTAGTAGAATAGCTAGATTTTCTTTCTCAATGGGTATTATTTGGTAAACCCAAGCTAATATATCCCCAATATAACGTTTAGCGTCATTGGCATAAAATTCAATTGGTTTAGACCCATTCTCACCACCTTTGGTTAAAACATCAATAAATAACTGTACAACAGTTGCTTTCCTTGCATTACAATATTCATCTATTATATTAGAAAACAAGACTTGTCTGTTTTCAAATTTCGCTAATGCTTTCGGGACTAGAACATTATTTGGTGAATCTACAATTAAACATGCTCCTATTGTCCAATGATATAATTTCTCAATTGCAGCTTCTTGTTGAAGACCAACTGTTTCCATAATATCAAATGCGGGTGTTTGATACCAGCATTTCACAAGTGCTCTGCAGTTATTATTTAATTTCTCAATTTGTGCTAGAGAATTAAAGAAATCAGGAGTAAGTGGAGATATATTGAAAATGTTTTTATTTTGTTCTGGAGATAATTGAAAATTTTTGACAAAAGCATCCACCCACATTAACTTCTTTTTTGTTTTCTTTCTTTCATCTTTTAACTTTGTTGTTTGAGCAATGATGTGATGAGTTTTAGTTTTTGATTCATGTAATCTGTTGGACATATCTTTAACTGCAATGTCTACAGAATTTAAAGAATCAATTAGCACTTGTAATTTATCCTTAACTTTATTATACTCATTCAAAATAGTTTTGTTTACTAATAAATCTTTTTTCTCAATTTCATTTACCAAAACTCGTCTGGTGTATGATGAATTGGAAGAACATAATCCAGAAACTGTGTACAGAGCTTCGCTATTATCAGTTATTATGTGGCTGTCGAAGATTTTATTAATTCTTTGTCGTATAGGGTTGTTATATACATAATCCATAGTTAAGTATTAGTATAACAAGCGAATTGTTATAGTGCAAGTATATTGAGTGAAATAATGAATATTACAAAATACAATATTATTTTACTGTGACGTGACACAAATATATAATTCACAATACCAACGACTGTGCACAATTCACAGTACACATTGTGACATTACATATTAGAAATTTATGACAATTGACATTCAGATGACAGTCGGTCCCCATTCCAAAGTCACCAAACCACGTCAATACATATAATAAAAATGTAACTGATCGCTGTCTATACATGGAAGATATATGACTAAAACTATTATCGTGGGGTTTTATAACGCAATAGAACCCAAAAAAATGGTTGTTGGAATTTTTGTCTGTTTGTGCGCGCTAATCTTAGAAACCGCTTAACTGAGTTGGGTGCGGTTTTCACTAATGTTTTGTGCTTGTGGCAAACTGCACTTAAAATTTAGTGTTTATTTTATTTCAATAGGCTTATAAATAAAAAAGTTATGTCACATTAAAAACATGTAGCCACATTTATTCGGGCCGGCAGGCCAGCTGCCCCCCCCCCTGGATTTTGAATGCCTATGTACCTACTGTTGTCGACGAAAGTTATGTAGACCGTAACGGTCGCATGGCTGAGATCAGCTGAAAACAGCTTAAATGGACATTGTATGCTCAGTGTAAACAAAAAACTTGTAAACGATATGGCTTTCACGGAAAACGACATATTACATAAATCGTTTTGCGAAGATCCTCGAAAATTACTTTTAAAATAGATAAACAATGATTTTAAGCAATTTAAAATAAAAGCATGTTTATTTATTTCCTTAATATTCGTAGTAGGGTCGGGAAGGTGAGAGGACGTCAGTGTCGATGAGCTGGCAGGCCGAATGCGCAGTGTTCTAGAGGAGGTGTGCGATGCTGATATGCCGAGGACCCGGAGCAGAGTACCGCGCCGTCAGATATACTGGTGGTCGCCCGAAAATGCAATTTCGGGTCAAAAGCTGGGTACGCCCATGACTGTCTGTATTCGTTTGTAATATATTTTGTTAAGGTAGTGGCTTATTAAAGAAAACTGTACATATTAGGGATTAAAAAATAACCATATTCTTTATTTTTCGATACTATACGTTTAATAGCTATTGACCGCGGCTTCACTCACGCTTAAGTATAGGTAAAGGATCAATGTTGTATGAAAGTCTGTGTTTTCAAAGTAAGAAGCATGAAGTGTCATTCTGAATGAAAAATATTGCAGAAACGGGGAAAATTCCTTCCTTTCCTTTTGAGAGCTTCCGTTGCGTGCGCTAATGGTTAAAGTTACAAAACAATCATGTCTAATGTGTCTTATGTGTTATTTTGCATTTGTCTGTCTTTTAAGGTTGACTCACTTTTGTATGGTAATCAAATTTGTTCTACAGTCGTTTTTATAAATATGGCATTCATTTTTAAGACAGATTTTAGGACTTTTTATAGTTTTGATATATTTCAAAAGATAGTTGAGTAGGTTGTCTGAAAATACTCATATAGGGTTTTCCAATAGGGACGCTTGAACTTTGACAGCTGATTGCGGCCATGTTGTTTGAGTGACAGCTGTCAAATGCAGTGTGTTATATTCATTCCGTCCTCCCAAACCACCATGGCAGGTTACAGTGTCGAGCAGCACGTGCAAATCATAAAATTGTTTTATGAAAATGGGTCTTCAGTTCGAGCAACGTTCCGCGCACTTCGCCCGTTTTACGGTCGCGATGATCGTCCTGCCGAGTCGACTATCCGTCGATTGGTGGACAAATTCGAGTCAACCGGGTCAGTTAACAATCAGCCGGTTCCCGTGCGTCAACGTAACGCGAGATCTGCCGAGAATATCGCCGCTGTGCGCGACAGTGTCCTCGAAAACCCGCGGCAGTCAATTCCGCGTCGCGCACAGGAACTCGGCCTTTCGCAGACGACAACTTGGCGAATTTTGCGTTGTGACTTGAGCCTGCACCCGTACAAGATCCAGCTGACCCAAGAGCTCAAGGTTAATGACCATAGACAGCGCCGTGTGTTCGCTGACTGGGCATTAGAGCAGTTGGAAGTTGACGCCGATTTTGGCAAAAAAATCATCTTCAGCGACGAGGCGCATTTTTGGATGAATGGCTATGTCAACAAGCAAAATTGCCGTATTTGGGACGAGACCAATCCACACGAGGTTCATCAAGTGGCAATGCACCCGCAGAAAGTGACTGTTTGGTGCGGATTTTGAGCCGGAGGCGTGATTGGTCCGTATTTTTTCGAAAACGATAATGGTGTGGTCGTCACCGTCAATGGTGAGCGATACCGGTCGATGATAACCAACTTCTTTTGGCCTGAAATCGAGAATATGGATCTGGACAACATGTGGTTTCAACAGGACGGCGCTACGTGCCACACAGCACACGCTACGATGGAAGTTCTGCACGATCAAGCGCCCTTAATGGAAAACCCTATACTTAAAAAGTATTTGTTTTCGGTTACACACTTTACAACAATAACTTTGTAAGTTAAAGTTTATACGTTAGATAGGTATTTCGTTTCGTCGCCACATATATTTTTTTCTTATTGTTTTGTTGAAATTATACTTAGTCAGTTACTTGATAATAAGTACTTATTTTTTAGAAAGTCTGCTCTTAGTGATTTTTTTAACTTATACGCGGGTGAAACCGCCTTCACAACTAGTATATGATAAAGATCATAATAATGCTTGCGCTTATACAATTTATTTTGTTTCGGTGTATAGTTTTAAATCGTGAAAATAAGATTTTACTAAAATTTTAAATTACACTTCACCCCTGTTAATGTTATTGGATTTTTATTACCTAATAAACGTCAAACTACAACTATGCCCCTCTGATAATGTAATGGTATTACCATTCCTTGTCGAAGGAAGATCTTTATTGCACTGTGGCAGAATATTTTACAGTCAACTTGCTTTGATGGAAGAAAATGCTATGCCACAAAAAAAAATGTTTGACACGTGACATTGACGCAAGAACATCCTATATTATATTCAGAATTCAGATTTGACATTATTTTAAATGGAATACAAGAGAAGAGACATAACCTAAAACTGACTGATCACAAAATAAAGTAAATCACATAAGAAATAATAAAATTACAATGGGGTCCCGCCAAATAACTGAAAAATCACTTGCAATGTTGCGGTCATTGCCAAGATTGTCATTAGGTAACATTCGTGATAATCCTGGTTCCAGAAAAAATGTAAGATATTGTTTTATAATCATATCCATTAGAAATAATAAACCGAGTAGTATTTACCATTTAGCAGAAGTAACCATTCCTTTTTATTTATTTTTATAAACATTAGCATTTCTTGATTGTTTATCATCATCGCCATAGTCGTTATTAATGTGCTACGTTACATTCATATAAACAATAATTTAAAATATGAATAGAAATTGAGTATTATTGATATAGTCAAAACAACTAAAATGTACTATAAAGATTTTATTATAATGTACTAAAATAATAAAGCAGTGTAATCAGTAAATGTAAGCAATAAAATCAATACACCCTAAACAAAATATTTGTGCTAAAATTAGCTAAAACTTTTAGGTCAAACGAGGCAGAGGTCAACATGGTGGTGATAAGCATGGTGCTGGTAATAAAGGTTCTGGTCAGCGACAGAATTACATGAGACTTGGCTATGAAACTGGAAATAATCCATTTTATCTAAGAATGCCTCATGAGCATTATTACAAAGGCCACCAGTAAGTAGTCAATTATAGGTAAAAAAATGTATCTATTTTAAAATAGATCCAAATTTCAATTCTCAATCATTTGGCAGCTACTTTCCATTTCCTCATAAAGTACCACATTTGATGAGTGTAGAATAATATAGTAAACAGTATACAGTATATATAAACAATTATTTTTTTTTAGCCATAGGAGACAGTATCCACCCATCTCATTACTTGAAATACAGAAGTTAATAGATACAAACCGCTTGGACATAACTAAGCCAATAGATATAGCGAGTATTGTGAGATCTGGTCTTTATAACTTCTTTCCAGATCAAAAACATTTTGGAATTCATTTAACTGATGAAGGTGTGGATATTTTTGCTGCGAAGGTGAATATTGAAGTTCAGTGGGCCAGTGAACCAGTTATTGCAGCTATTGAGAAGAATGGTGGTGTAATCACAACTGCATATTATGATCCCCATAGTCTGCTTCTGCTCAAAAATCCGAAATCATTTTTTCAAACAGGTCAAGCAATACCTAGGCGAATGATACCGCCAGCAGATGTCATTGAATATTATACTAGTGCTGAAATGAGAGGGTATTTAGCGGACCCAGAAAAGATTTCTGAAGAAAGACTTAGATTGTCACAAAAATATGGATATGAATTACCTATCCTACAAAGTGATAAAAGCTATAACATGTTATGTGAAAGAAAAGATCCTAGGCAAATATTCTATGGCTTGGAACCTGGATGGGTAATTAATTTAAGAGATAAATGTATCTTAAAACCTAAAGATGAAGAATTGTTGCAGTTCTATTCATCATAATTTAGTTTTAAAATTAAACTGTTACTATAGTGTCAGAATTGTGCTAAATAAAATAAAATTCCACCTGTGATATTTTGTTTTTATTGTGTTAATACATATTTGATAATATTATGCTATTATCCACCGGTCAGTTGCAGTCAAAAGTTATTACATGTTAATTTTTAGCAAATTCACTCATTACATTTAATTTTGATAATATCAATATCTGTAATGATCTGGTTTGTACGGTCCTTCAACTGGAACTCCAATGTATTTGGCTTGTTTGGGAGAAAGCTTAGTCAGCTTGACTCCTAAATGATCTAAATGGAGAGCTGCAACTTCTTCATCTAACTTCTTAGGCAAAGTGTGAACACCAATAGGGTATTCATTATGCTTTGTCCATAGCTCAATCTGTGCCAAAACTTGATTGGTGAAAGAATTTGACATAACAAATGATGAATGGCCAGTTGCACACCCTAAGTTCACAAGTCTTCCTGCAGCAAGAACAATAATATGATTACCATTTTCAAGCTCATAACGGTCGACCTGTTGTTTAATGTTTACTTTCTTAGCATTACTTTCCAGCCAAGCTACATCTACTTCACAATCAAAGTGACCAATATTGCAAACAATAGCATCATCTTTCATTTTGACAAAATGTTCTTTGCAAATGATATCAATGTTTCCAGTAGTGGTTACAAATATTTGGCCAATTTCTGCTGCTTCATCCATTGTTGTCACTTGGAAACCTTCCATTGCTGCTTGCAGTGCATTTATTGGATCTATTTCTGTGACAATTACTCTTCCTCCAAATCCTTTAAATGCTTGAGCACATCCCTTACCAACATCACCATAACCAGCAACAACGCAAACTTTTCCAGCAATCATTATATCAGTGGCCCTCTTGATTCCATCAAGTAGAGATTCTCTGCATCCATACAAATTGTCAAACTTGCTTTTGGTAACAGAGTCATTAACATTAATGGCTGGAACTTTCAGAAGACCTTCACGGAACATTTTATATAAGTTGTGTACACCAGTAGTTGTTTCTTCGGAGATACCTTTTACACCTTCCAAATATTGAGGGTATTTTGTGTGAACTAAGTTTGTAAGATCACCTCCATCATCCAGAATCATGTTCAATGGCTGTAAAAATGATATGTAAAGTAAAAGTCAAATTAAAACTAAAGTGGTAGGTTATACATAATTAAAAAGTGATAAATGAAAACCTACAATTAACATTTAATACAAAATAAACAAACATGAAACATTTCATGATTTTTTATTTATTATTGTAACATAAAAAATAAAAAAAATTACCTTTCCATCGGGGAATACGAGTGTTTGTTCAATGCACCAAACATATTCCTCCTCGGTTTCCCCTTTCCATGCGTATATAGGAATTCCAACGGCCACCAACGCAGCTGCAGCCTCATCTTGAGTACTGTAAATGTTACTACTTGACCATTGAACCTAAAATATGAAAAAAATATATAATCAAATGTAAACAAATGATAACACAACAAGTACAAGCCATGAGTAATTATTTTACACATTTTGTTATATTTTTATTGCATCACATTGAACTATGGATCAAAGGTGAGTAAAGGAAATGTCAAAACAGATATATGGTTATGATAAGAATAAATTTTAAATTTAAAGGAACCAATAGAATATGATTATACTAAATATGTTTATCTTATCTCTGTTATCATTTTGCTATGAATAAGTAAATTATACATATTTTTTTACATTTATGTAACAATTCTTATCGTCAAAATAATTATATTAAAATAAAATTAACAATAAATAACATTTTTTCCCGTATTTATCATTATTTTAGAAATTTAAAGATATATTTTTAAGAATCATTTACATCACGTTTTTTACGATTATATTTCATATTTTTTTTATTCATTAGCATATATTGCGTAATAATTAAATGCACTTACTTCAGCTCCTAATTCAATAAGAGTTTCTATGAGGACTGCCGTCTGAACTGTCATGTGAAGACTACCTGCTATTCTTGCACCTTTTAAGATCTTTAATGAGGCGTATTTTTGACGGCAAGCCATCAGGCCCGGCATCTCTTTTTCGGCAAGCATTATTTCCTTACGTCCTAGCTCGGCCAATTTTTCATCAGCTGAAACATATTAACATGATTAATTAATACCAAAGTAAATATAATAAGTTATTAACACCCTATAAAATAAGTTATTATTAAAGATTAGATAAATCGATAATTTGCGATATTTTCGATATCAATTATATCAATAATTATTGAATGTAAACAAATACATGATAGCATTTATTTACCAATATTGTTCTAGTTTTACACTTAAACATTACTAATTAACTAAATAAAAGGTATTTTAAAAAACACATGTAAAGAACATAACCTTAATAACATTTAAAAATAACAAATTATAGATTTCAATTTGTAAAATAATAACACATTTGTATAAATACTGCACTGTACTAATAAAATTTACTAATTTAATAAAGTAGTTGGGACTAAATTATATTAACAATAACAAAGGGTTTTAAAAACTTACCAATTTTGTATGGTGGCTTCATTGTTATTTATATGAGTGAAAATATTACAATTATAATTAAGCTTAAAGATTATGATCTTGTATTAAATTAAATATTTAAATGAAACAAGAAACCAAGAAAGACCACGGCCGGTGAAGAACGTGGTTAACTGAATGACAGACAGAGCCGAAAGAAGAAAAGTTATATCCGTCAAACCTTCAAAAACTAAATCTATACTCGATGTCGATTAAATTGTTATTCATCATACGTCATAAATTGATATAACACAGAATAAATATCGTAACAATGTTAGTCTACATTTCAGTTAATAGTATAATATATATTATGAATATAAAACAAACAATTATTTCATAATGTGTAATTTTAACGACAAGATTTAAAGTTAATTTCTTTTAATATTATACAATTACTCGGTTTTTTTTTTGTTTTGTTTGTGTTTTTATTGTATCTAAAATATATATTATGACCGATTCCTGCCTAATATTTCATCATTCCTTATTTGCGTGATCAACACTTTTCAGTATCCGCCAGTGGGATTGGGTTTTTAAAGCTGTTAATAAATTTCCAAAATATTTTAATAAGTAGGTATATAGGTACTTAATATATTAAAAACAAAAATCGAAAATATCCTTTCGTTTTACGGGTTTAGCTAATATCCAAAAATATTAAAACATGATTAGAATATCTGGACTATTCCATTCGTAGATAATTAGTATCGGAAGGTCTTAACAAATGTTTTGCTTTCTCATTTCTGATAGGAGCTTGCAAGCGAACCCTCTTGCTGCGTCTTTGTTTACTAATTAATACAAAGGAAAAACGCGATTCCTAATTAACACAAAGCGAAATAACTTAATAAACTTAGCGAAGTGGCGAGTTTAAATACATTCGGCAGTGGCGAGATCCTTGACAATATCGGTTTACATAACACTGGCTAGTACCTAGTATTATTTCTTCGTCGATATGGATGATTCTTAGCAGAATATTGGGAAATTTGTGAATCAAATTATTACATTAGGCCCTATACAATAGCAAGTTTTACCCTAGGCTGAATGAGCCAGGTCAGGTAAAAGCCCATTTCGAAAATAAAAACTAAGCACAAGCAGAGATAGTTTTGCGTGATCATTATTCTTTTTGTAAATAAAATAATATACTAAGTGGGCCGTCCCGATTTCATAAGGGTAAAATTCATAGAATGTTACTTTACTTCCATTTCCAGGGGAGAAATGAAATTTTTAATATTTATTTAATACTAGCTATGCCTCGCGGTTTCACCCGCGTATAATTAATTAAAATAAGCCTAGAGCCTTTCTCGATAAAAGGACTATCCAACACAAAAATATTTTTTAAATTCGAACCAGTAGTTCCTGAGATTAGCCGGATCAACCAAACAAACTCTTCAGCTTTATATATTAGTATAGATAAATCTAAATATGAAATTTCAACTTTGTAGACACAGAATCTTTGCATGTGCGTTGATAGTCAGTCAAGACAAACGATTTTATAAGTATAGATTATGAAATATGATAAAAGTTTTAATTGATAACTAAATGAACAACACATGTGACCATGGTTCACTGCTAACTTCCTAGCCTTTATTAGTTGACGGAAATGATCAATAACTTCGGATAATAGGGCCGTAATAAAGAGTTAATATTTAGATGGTTTATTCTACAAATAATTGACTTATTTATTATGGTATGGTTTATTTAAATAACTTACAATTTATTCACCTGTACCTGTAATTTTATCCTTTTAATTTATAATAATAAATATATATTATGGTAAAATATTTGCTACCTCCAGCTGGATATTTAAAATTATAAAGATAATATTTATGATTGTCATTACAACTAATTTTATTAGTAATATACCAAATATTATTAAAAAATATAAATAATTTTTAAATGACGTATACAAACCAAAATATACAACAAAATCTAGGTATTGAAAAAAAAAACGATTTAACTTTAAAATTGCTTTTAATATCGTAGAACGGTTTACAGGATAGTATTTATGAGCAAAACAAAAGAAATTAAAAGATGTAACAAAATAATATTTTAAATAATATTTGTTTCGCGCAGGAAAAGTGGGTGGTATTCATCGACTCGGATGCCTATGATTCTAATTCAGAACCTTTCATGGCATGGCACTAGTCCTCATACATATTCTCCTATCATCCTTAATATAAGTACCTACATAATATAACAGATTAATCAAAAAATTATCAATCAGTACGTATTACATGAGCATATATACGCATATTATGTAAAAACACAATACCAATGAGTCCCATAAACATCGTACGGTATCCCCTAGCTCCGAGCTTGACAGACGGCATACAATCAGTCACTGGTTCATTATATTATAAAGCACGTCCGTATCATGTTTATGAGCTCTAGAAGTAACGACACACATCTCGTAAAAAATCTTGCATAATTCGCGCAAACATCATCCCTGTCAGTGATGCTCACAGACTAGCAAACACTCAATATACGAATTAAATTAAAACAATTTGTTTTACAATCTGCTTTCATCAAGCTCTTCAGTCCATAACGTTACAACTACTGTTATTGGAAAATAGAATTTTCGCTCAGTATCCGTTACAAATTATCCGCGAATGTTTAACATTCGACGCGATAAGAAATTACGAACCCGATAAAAACTTCGAATGCATAAAGGCACTGACGTGTGAATTGTAAACGAAAAAGGGGATTCGATAATGTTATTAATTAAACAATAGTCATATGCGACACTCACGTAAGTTTAACAAACTAGCCGTATAAAACTGGAACGAAATTTACACTATACTCATTTGAGATTCGAACACAAATCTTTATAAGATAACTTTGAATACGACGGAAGCACAATTAATTATTTATACAATAATTTGTTAGTGTCAGTGCTCGATTTTGGCCAATGTCTCGCCAATAAAACGTATCACGTAAAGGAATAAGAGCTGTTAATTACATATGTACAAAACGTGAGATCGAGACTAAAGGCAGAGTGGCTTTTTATTCATCACAAAAATAACATTAATTAATATTTCTCGATAATAATAATATAATATTAATAAATAAATAGTTAAATTAGTATACAAAAATCAAATGTGTAGTAATTTCACATAGAATTGAATTAAAATATTTATCTCTAATTTTAGTAAAAACAATGTTATATGCCACTATAATTTGTTGCAATTCCTTTCGATGTTATTGTATACTCTTTTTTAATAAGTTTAAGGGATTACTAATTATGATATAAACACTTAAAAGTTAATTTGAAATTTAAAAATTGTTACATAAGATTGTAGAAAATACATTTTGAGATGCAAATATAAAAAATATCTTTGCTTGTAAAATTATATATTTAATAGTTTGATTTCTTTGTAGAGGTCGGCAGTGACGTTTTCTTATACAAATAGTTATGATGAATAAAAAGCATTTACACCAATATGGCGTCCTCAAGTCTCGCTCGTAACTTCGACGGAACCTTATACATTAATACCAAACCTTCGCCAGGGCTGATAACATGTCTAAGTTTACAAAATGCTGATCGCACACACGTCACACAAACATTCTTCGTCGTCCATAATACCTTTCAAATATCTTACAAAACGATAATAATTTATAAAATTCACAATCCCTTGCATATGTGCATGCCTATAGTAACATACTTCGACTTTCATACGATCCTCTTTCGCTTCACATAAGTAAAGATACCACAGCCACTGTCTGTATCTATAATACCGAATAGGAAAATGCTTTAACGTTGTTTTTTTTTTTTATTATTATGAAATGATAATGGTGAGGCTTTACATAATGTTTTAAATATACCGCGCTAGGTGCATTGGCCGCGCGTTGATCACTTTGTGATACACAAATTAAATTGATTCCTTGTACGTCTGTCGTAAGCAGCTTATGAGAAACGTATTAAGCAATGAATTACAATAGTATATGATGTAAATATTTATAGATAAATGCATCTATAATAGAAAAAAAAATCCAATAAAATATCGACGAAGCGACACATAATTTGCTTAAGATATAACAACAAGTAACTCATCAATTCAATATAATTATTTTAATAAACGAGCCATAATCCTATTTCGAATTTGATGTTTACAAGATATGAAGCTCAGCGCTTGGCACTCGGCTTCCAAGTTTTAAAACATTATTAACAACATATAATATAGTATAAATAGTTATCAAATTCGAAATAGCATAATATCCGCTTTCGCAAATGTCCTTAATTCCGTTGTTAGATCTTACGCTCCAAGTAATAATAGACACATACGTACATGACTATAATATGCAATGTATGTAAGTAAACATAGACAATGTCACAGAGAGCAAGTTATACAATCATTAGTTTTAAAATAGTAACGAAAAGAAGCATTCTCTAAGGCCTAAAAACAATGCACCTAACGACTTACAAATAATAACATGATATGACCTCCCAATATTATATTTGAGTTTACCAGCAATAAGTTGTCTGAAACTTCGTTACATCACTGTTGTTCCACGTTGTTTCAAATCTGTGCAGAAAAATACATTTATTAGAATAAACTTAATTATGTTTTCAATCATACGAGATGCATACAGATGAAGAAAACTTAAGATTTATTTATTACATTTCAACTAAAAAAAAAGCAACGACTTTATTAAAATATATCTCTGTATTCATATTATGATATAGCCAATATGGTCCAAAATAATACACGAATCTTAAGAAAATATAGTGGATTCAAGACTGAGCAAGTACCACTGAAATTTCATATGCTTCATTTGTTTTTACAATTCATCTCGTGCTCGATAAAGTATAACATCATGAGGAATCATCGCATTAGACAAGTTTGGTGAAATATCCTCAAACCTTCTCAAAAAAAGAGAGGCCTATTTAAACAAGATTAAAGAATGTTATGATACAAGACTATTATTGTTTATGTATTATTTGTGTATGTTTGTTTGTGTATTTTTATTTATTAGTCATTAAATCTGCTAGGATAGGACCATTTAAAAAAATGATATCATACAACATCAACCGAAACCTGATCAGTAATGTTAATGATTCTATTTGTTTTGTACTTGGTAGCCAAAGTGAGTGCTAAGACGAAATGTGCTAACCAGCCGTTTATGCAAAAAAATATAATGATAACCTTCTTTATCTCTTTAAAAAATTTAATGATACACTTTGAAAAACAAAGATTTGTCTTATTACTTTTAATAATTTACATTGTGGGCTTTTACTGTCTGTAATATCATTGACGTGATTTTTAATAAAAATGACTAATCCCATTGTTTGTCTGATATTACTAATCTCCGCGCGACGCAACACACGCCTGACTCCTTATACTGTTAAGATTGTTGATAAAGAAAGGATTATAAGAAGAATTATATAGATTAACAATTTTTTTTTATCAATCATTCCAATACATGAAATAATGGAAAAATAAGACCAATATAACACTACATCGACATAATAATATTTTTAACTTTCGGAATTATAGTTTTCAATGGTAATAACTTTCATAATGAAAAATACTTTCATTAGGAAAAATTTAATTGTTTCTATATGTATCACTTTATACTTTCGCACACGAGAATATGACACGTGAAGAGAGTGATCTTTTGATAACAACTGATTAATCGTATCGGTCTAAATAATGAGCGATACAACAATTGGTCATATTACTCGAGTGTATAATATTTAAAACCTTACTGAACTAAAGCTATTGCGATAAATGACACAGACAGAGGACGCAAGGACTACACGGCGGGCTCGGTGTCGTACCAGCTAGCGAGGGGCGGCTGCTGCTTGAGCTTGCGGATCTCCTTGGTGGCCCAGTTGGCCAGCGTCTTGGTGCGCGGCGTGCGCGACAGGCGGGCGGCCTGCAGCAGGTCCAGCAGCGGCCGCGTCTCCAGCATGGGCAGCACGCGCAGGCCGAACACCGTGCACAGGTCGCCCGTCAGCCCCGCGATCACCGACATGTGCCCGTCCGTGCGCTCGGGCTCCGACGCCACCTGGATCATGAAGTTCACGATGGCGCCCACGTGCGGCTCCACCAGCGCCACGTCCGACTGCACCTGCGACCGATGTTGACGTTTACTCGTCGATGTCGATTTTAGTAGATAAATTATTTAATTACTATACAAAGTCAATATTTATTATGCCCTTTTATGTGCTATTTTGGCTTCTTTAAAATATAATACTTTGTATTCTATATAAAAAACTGTTATAAAAAGTACTTGTTACTTTTCTTCTAGTAGTTTATGTTAGATGTTCGTTTTTTAAATAATTTAATTACTATATTAAGCTCACCTCTCCGCTTGCACCTTTCAATCCTTGAATGATACCCGTGTAAGCTTCCAGAACACTTTCTCGTAACTCACATAAGTATTCAACCATGTCGTAATCATTACGATCGACTTGTGCGCTACTGGCCTGTAAATTGAAAAAGAAACAATCATGGATAGTTATATTGTTGTACCGAATATTAAAGAGATAATACAATGACCAACCTGTTGTAACATTTGCATAACCACATCAAAGTACTTCTTAAAATCAGGACCAATGCTCAGGGCTATGTCTCCAAAGACGGATAAAATTTGAGGTTTCACAGAGCGATGAATAGATGGATCACCGAGATTCTCTAATAAGAGAAATATGATTTCATCACAATATGGCAGCACCTGCAAAACACAAATTTAACAATTACAATCTAACACCATATTAGATACGAGATAAGTGTATATATAGTACAAGACAATTTACCTTACTCTTTAGGGCACGACAGATATCGCCTGTTACACCAACAGCGGACACGCATACTTGGTACTCTTGATGATTTTTGAGCCCAACATAAAGATACTGTTTAAATGCATCCATATATTTAAGGAAGCCTTCGCCTAATACTTCAACCAGTGTAGACACCGCCATTAAAGCGTCTTCTTGAACGCCACCTGTCTTACCTGCGTTACCAGCGAACATTGTTAACAGAGCCGTCATTATAGCATCAGATATCTGAGGTGCGTCCTCGGGTGTAACCTTCCGAAGAACAGATTGTAAAGTGGCGCATAAGAGACTCTGTAGATCATTAAACTGGGATCGATCAACCTGACAAGAAATGTGATTCTCCATCTGTAGCACTTGTTGCAGCCTTTCCAGTATAACCATTGTAGTTTTTTGCACAGTGACATAGCAATCAGTAGGAGAATTTTTAACCATTTCCATGAGAGCTTCATAAGCTGCCGATCTAAGGTTATGTTGAGCTGCGTCTGGACGATCAGTTGTTTCCAAGAGACGTTCAACAATGTAATCGAAGTATGATGACATGCAATAAGTTTTTGGTTGATGTGAGTCACTACTATCAGCAGCCTCATAAGCCGCTTCAGCTAGACCGGTGAATGCCCAGCAAACACTTGCGGCTACGCGAGTTTCGGCCTTGAGGCCCCTGACGAGACTCTCTAATAGTGGTTTAATGTAAGTGTCATTGATGGCTGCTTCAGGAACAATTTCACAAATCCTGCCAATTGTCCATGCGGCTGTGTCTCTCACCGCTACGCTTGAGTCATACATAGCCTCTATTAAAGTAGGCATCGCTTCTTCTACAAGAGGAACAAGGGTATTTGCTTCAAGACCCCCTAATATGGAACCAAAAGCCATAAGTGCAGCTTCTCTATATCTCCAGATTTCATTCTTGATATTGGTGCGAATGAAAGGCAAAACATTAGGAACAATCTCATCTTCACAGCAGTTTGAAAGTAACATCAAACACACTGAAGCGGCTTTAGAGGGGTTCCACTCAAGCTCATCGTCAGAGTCGTCTTGCTTGGTGAGTTTTTGCATTAGGACTGGAGCAATATATTGTAGTGCTCCTCTGGCATAAAATCGCGATGTTCTGACAGGTGGGCGGCCTGATAAGTTAACAAAATGATTAGTAACTAAAACATAAAACAGAAATCTCATAAATAATAAAAATCTTTACCTGCTTCTGCTGCCTCAGCCATTTCGATAGCCAGATCGATTTCTTCGTCACTTACATTTGACCAGAATTCAATACCTTGTAATGAAATCTCATCAAGATCAGATTTCATTGCTTCTAAGGTAATAGGGAATAGAGCTTGTCCCATGTATGGTTCCATATATTGATAGTATAGAGTTAAAATTTTTACCTAAAAAAATATTGTCAATAAAAAACAAATACATATCATGTATGTACTCAAAATTGTATAATAAAATAATGTAAACAAAATATGTTTTGTTACTAATTTTCTCTTTCATCTCACCTATACTTTAAACTAGTGTTAAACAAAAGCTGAACAGGCACTACCAACAAATAATGGTACTCTGAAAAAAGTATTAACACTTACTAAACATTGAAGTGCTGCTACACTTATCCTCATATCACTAGATTGTGTTGCTTCACAAACAACTTCCATTATAAAGTTTCTTTCATTTTCTTTATCAAAATTAGCCTTTGTGAACTCAAGTGAGTTAAGCAGCGCTTGGGTTGCAGCAAGGCGAACATAACTACTGGGTTCCGTAGATCTCATTCCATGGATAATAGCAGTTAAAATTGGATTACTTTTTTCTGTTAATACTTCGGCATCGATTTCTTGACATATATAACCTGTATATAAATGTAGAATCCTTTGAGTATTATAACAACCAGAGACAAGGTACAGGACTACCTATCACATACAAATATTTGTTACATGTTACATATATAAAACTAGTTGCCCGAAATTCAATATCACTCAATATTTTACCATAGCAACTATCAGGAATGTGCAAATTTTTAGAATACTATTATTTATGTTAATATTTAAGTGTTGTTAGCAATTAAACAAAATTTTATGGGGAAGATCTTTTTTATAATCTTTTTTAATACTAGGAAAACCTGCAGCTTCAACACCATGGAATTCATTTTCAATACTGCCTTAATTATTTTTATAAAATATTCTAATTTTTAAGTAGCATGATCTTGAATTAAAAAATTCTGGTAACTAGCAAATAGCCTAAAAAAGAGGCAGTTTTATTATAATATTTATTTGTACAAGCCGAAAATAGTGGAAAGCAAAGATACATAATTATGTGATCAACTGTTATAAGTTTTGGTAGACTGAACCAATTTTGATGTAATAAAGACTTAATTATTATAAAGAGTATTCCAAGATACCACATCTTTATTAAAAATTTTATTAATAGACACAAAAAAAATGATTGTTTTGGTTTAGATACTTTTCCAATTAGGTTAGAGCCATATTAACTTAAAAGTGGCAGTTGTTATAATTGTTTGAAATACACAAACTTCAATTTTATTTATTTGTATAGAAGGTTAACTTTATTTACTGTACTTAACTTTTAAGTGTGAAAATTTTTAAGTGATATATTTTGTGCCAGTTTTTCACTAAACTATATATATTTTTGAGGCCTCATAAATAGTCTCTATTAATTGAACACAACCATACACAAAAGAGTTGGCCTTGGTATTTACTTGTATATTTAAGGATAGTTTGAGACATTAATATAGTGGAACATCAACAAAAATCAAACAAAGTGGACCTGTTCATTGCATATATATATAAATTATTATATTTTCATCAGTTAAAATTTAATTTGTTTGGTACGAAAATTTTAATTTATTTGTTCTTTAATTTATTTTTACATTTACAAGGCTAAGCGTATGAACAGTAACAGGATATTTTATAGATATAACATTATTTTTGTATAAATTCTTCAATCCAAAAGCTATATAACATTTTTAACAAACTACATAGGTAAGTGTAGCTATTAACATATTTGTATATTAACTAATTGACTGCCGAGTCTATTTATTTAAGCTTGCAGAATATTTTGTATAGAATGAATATTGTATATTTTATATAGAAATAATGAGTAATTAAAGAAATAAAGCTATATTATATTTTTGATTGTAAATGTACATTATAATTGTCTTATGTCTAATATGTTTTAAAAAAAGTAAAAAAAAACATATAAAAAAAAACCTGTTTGTCTGGTCATTACTTGTTTATACTCAATTCAAATTATAACAGACACAAATAGTATATTAATATTCATACATTTATGGAATGTTTTTTTTTTTTGCAGACTTAAAATTATTTAAAAGTAATAATTAATAAACCAATTTTATATAATTTTGCATATTCATATTTGTTTATATGTTTAATAAAAATGAAATCCTTACCAATAGCCTCTAAGCTTGCTTCTTTCTTCAATTCTGTTGATTGAGCATTAAGAACATTTTCTACAAGCATGGGAATAAGTTCATTCCACTGTCCTTCAGCGAGCTCTGCCACTGCTACATATGCAACACACTGAGCAGCAGAACTGGGCCTACTATTCTCAGTTCCTATTGCTGCTAAGATCTAAAATTTGAATTATAATTACCATTAAAATATGTTACAGAATAATACTGATCTTAGTGTCATCATATAACGATAATAATTATTAAATGTAAATATTGGTGTATTACATTTTTTTTAATATAAAGTCTTATATCCTCAGGTAGGGCTAGCCATCTTTGCTGATATTGTTGTTTTAAAGTGGGATCTTTGGATGTCAAGTGGTTTTTCAACTGCAATCCAGCAGCCATTCTGGCCACCTGGCTATTTCCACCTTGTACCAGCACATCTGACAGCATCTTGATAAAGGTTGTGAAGTTAGTGACAGCTGCATGGTCAAGGTATTTTTCAGCTGCTTCCAATTCATTTCGATCTGAAATAAGTAGTTAGTGAGATTAAAAGATTGTCATATTATAGATAAGAGGTAACATTAAACTAACTCCTATTAGATTTACAAGACTGGTCAGATATTCACTATGGAGAAACACATGGTGAGGTTAATTCATGAAAAAAGTCAAAGTTATAAATTTAAAAATTGCCACACTATAAATGCTTTAATTAATGAAATAAAAAATACACATATAGTCTATCCAGACATAATGCTACCGACCAGAAACTTCTTTACATGACAGTCCAGTACTAATTTGTTACGTTGTAATCCCTTTAACTTCGACTTTTTTTAAATCAAAAGTTTTATATTTATTCCCATGTACTTTAAAGGTTACTTCGGTACTTATACTCTCCCACATTGATAACATTGTTTTCTACTATGTAATAATCGTTTGTGCTACGTACTGTAAAAGTCAGTTGACAATAAAGAAGCGCCATGCTCATAGAATTTAAAGAAAGCGTTGCATACCTGGTGATATAGTCTTTTCTAATATTTGTATGAGTGTTAACGTCGTTTCCGTCAGCATTTTGTTACACTGTATTCTAGCTGAACTTAAATCTATCTGGAAACCTAATAACCGAAGAAAAATTGGCAACCGGCACACGAACGAACACTCACAAATCTCACAAAATGTTGCCCATAGACTATATCAATTTCTCAAAAATTTATGGCTTATGTTTCAGATTATACAGCCAAATAAAAAAAAAGCTCACTTAGCCTTGAAATTCATAAGCAATATTTTGAAGTTTGTTTTTCTTGTAAATATAATTATGTACAATATAATTACATAGTCAAAACTAAAAGTAATAAACATTTTAAATATGACATACAGATTAAAATGCATGACTATTTTTTTCTAAGTTTATTATATAATTACCTTAAAAACTTCCACTAGGAATAACATTTTTATTTTCATATATTAGCTTCATTAGATGACAAAAAGATTTATAAATGTTATTTTATTAAATACTATTCCGCCCGTGGCACCGCTTGCGAGCTGGGGATGTGCCAGCATTAGGAATCCCATGTACTTTTCTGAACCTTTGATCACGTGTAGACAACATTTCATGATGATAAGTTGAGTAGTTAAGACGTGAAAGCATCACCAACGACCAAATATACTTACTTTCACATTTATAACATTAGTTAGTTAGGGTCATCGAATGGAATAGTCATATATAGCTAGCTTCCGTTACGTACAATATGTCGTTTTTGTACCACTGACATGACGTGTTTGCACAATTTCATGATGATCGGTTGAGTAGTTCACAGGGCTAGCGTAACAAACAATCAAACTCAGTTTCTCATTTGGAAAGATTAGTTTATTTTTTATCGTAGCTTTATTTTATGACATTAGAAATCATTACAAAAAAAGGCCCTTGTCTAATAAAAACAGTAATTTATATTGTTTTTCTAATTTATGTTGAACAAATGATAAAATGAAAATGTGCTGTCGATTTAGAGGGCGTTAGTAACTACGACACAGTGTAATACTATAGTAGTTGCTATCGTATAAGTTGTTTGTGATATGTATTAATTGTTCAAAATAAATAAATAAAGAAATAAAATTGATAGTACATTTATTGCTTTTTTTTAACTCTTTACTCTATGGCTAGGTTTTGACATATTGCTTTTATCTGTGAAGTTATATTTCTTTTTCATGTTGACGGTGGTTCTTCGTGAACGTTGAGCCGATAGAATTTATCAAAATGGTACTAAAATCCTAATTATGCCGAATAATCTTAAATATTTTTAATTATATTATTCTAACGTTTCGTTATAAAAATGGTTATAGTGACTATAAAGTGTTTATTTTGTTATATGCAATGACCAGTGTTTTTAATTTCAGTCGCTCGTAATACCGGACAAATTTCAACATATTCTTCGTATTATGAATACGAACATTGATGGCAAACGTAAAGTTATGTTTGCCATGACCGCTATCAAGGGAGTAGGTCGCAGATATTCCAACATTGTATTGAAAAAAGCTGACATCGACCTCGATAAACGTGCTGGAGAATGCACTGAAGAGGAGGTTAGAGAAAACTTTTTACCTTACAAAGTTACTTAATTTATTAACAAAATTAACACAACCATATAATTATCATCGATAAAACAACTTTTTCTTAAATATTGTTTTACATTATTTTCTTGTCAAAAGCTGTACCAAATTTGTTATCTGAATATATCTAATGAAATGTTTACAAAATAAAGAATGATTTTCTACAAATATTTAAGTTATAGTGATTAAAATACTTATTTTCATTCTTTTCAGGTAGAAAAAATTGTAACAATCATGTCCAATCCCAGACAGTATAAAATTCCTGACTGGTTCCTCAACAGACAAAAGGACATTGTTGATGGCAAGTACAGCCAATTGACCTCTTCTAACTTGGATTCTAAGCTCCGTGAGGATTTGGAAAGGTTGAAGAAGATCCGTGCCCATAGAGGTATGAGACACTACTGGGGCCTCCGTGTACGTGGTCAGCACACTAAGACCACTGGTAGACGTGGAAGAACTGTTGGTGTGTCTAAGAAGAAGTAAACATAATTAAACAAATTCATTTCCATGCAATTCTTTTATTTTGTTTTTTCCAATTAGTGTTTACAATAGTAAATTGAATAATATTAATTTTCTTTATAATTAAGTTCATATTGCCCTAGTGCTAATTTATCATAAGGTGAGACATTTTGTCTGTTTCATAATCCCCAAATTTTCATAAGTCAGCAGATAATTTATAAACTTTTTGGCTTTGTGTCGTGTCTGTTGATAGTCTATCGGGACAAATGATTTTATGAGTAATAGATTAAGTAAAAGAAATGACTTAATGATTTAATGAGACAGCTGACCTTAAATTAGTACAATATAGTCTTGGTTTTTGTTACTGTAATTTTACATTAAATACCAGCTCGGTTGTTATAATAAAGGAAGTTTTGGTATTACTAGTAAATTGGAGTGAATAAGAACGAAATCTTAGGAATCTGAATATTGATTTCAAATGTTTGTTTCCTCTTAATCATTGATGCTGATTCTTTTATATATACATAATATCTAAATCATCTAACTAATCAAACTATATTTGTTATGTTATATTTCTTTATTCTTGCATCAAAATTTAAGTTTTGCTAAATTCATTCTTATTAGTGAGATATGTGTGATGTATCATGTACTTTATTTACTTACACATAAAATCAAAAACTTTTATTCAAATTGTTTTTAAATTTTAATTGTTATTCCATTGTATATACAAAAGAACTTGTCTCAGTAGTAGTAACATCCTATAAATGGATGGGTGCGGCAAACTTAACAGCCATATGAAAGTTTTTTAACAATCAACTTTGTATTACTTAATTTGATTAGTTATGCTTCTCCAAATTTGAACAACTGACGTTGTTCAAATGACAATTTACGTTTCATACATTCGTCATTTCTAACATCTCAGGTTCTAATGTAATCAAAAAGAAGAAAATATTTTGTGGAAATAATTTACAAAGATTTTTTAAATATAAGAATTATTTTAACAAAACTAATGATAATTTATACATCTATATGTAAATCCTTGATGATTGAATGATTGTAACTGCAAGTAAGGTGTATGAAGATTCTACAAAATTTATACATTTGTAAGTACAAAGACTTATTGAAGGATTGTGATGATTTAATGATACTAATAAAATACATTACCAAGCAATTTACAATTTTAATAATGAAGTATATATTCATTCATTCATACTGTGCAATGATCACCATCATGTATACACCAGCTAGTAATGCAAGTATTTCCTTTATTGACTGTGAAAGTTTGTTATTTGATCCTTCCAAAAGTTCTGGAATTACTGAAACAGTTGCAATGTATATAAAACCTCCAGCTGTGAATGGTAGGATAAGAGTTGACACAATTCCATCTCCAGAACCTTGCAAATAGATGGACAAGAATGTACCAGATATAGCTCCGAATGCTGTTAAAAGTTGCAACATCATAGCCTTGGTTCTAGAACATCCTGATTGAACTAATATAGCAAAATCACCTATTTCATGAGGAATTTCATGTAACAAAATTGTGATTGTGGTAATTAGACCGATATTTTGTCCGGCAATATATGAAGCTCCTATTGCCAAACCATCTGTAAAGTTGTGGGTAAAATCTGCAGCAAGGTTAAGGTATCCTGATATTTTGATTTCTTCTTTCTTGTTCTTTAAAGATTTTTTAGATTTTTCATCATGCTTTTTCTTATCTGTACCATGTGAGTGTCCATGACCTCCACTAAATAAGCGGACAGTTTTCTCGACGACAAGAAAGGTAATAATTCCTCCAAGTACTCCTAGACCAACAGTCATGTTATGAGGTTCATGGTGTTCCCCTTCATGGGAATGGCTGTGACTGTGTCCTCCACCATCACTATGAGGTAAAAGAGCATGTGGTATCAAATGTAGGAACGCGTCACCGAGGAGACCACCAGATGCAAAAGATAACAAAACTTTCAATAAAGGTTGTTTTTCAGCGGTTCCGTCAATAGGTATGAAGAATAATATGAAGAAAGGTACTATGCTTATAAAAATGGTAGAACCTAGAGCATTCATATATAAGTCATAATCAGGTTCAACGTTGGTTTCCTGTTTCGTATTCAATTTTTCGTTAGCGGTTTTACTGTACTTAAATGCCGGGGACTCTTCTCCATGTGAATGAGAATGAGAATGTCCGGAAGCTATTGATATCACTAATGATATAGCAATACAAAGTAGAGCAATTTTATGTTGATTATTCATTGTAGTTATCAATTCACTTTCACATTTATTTAAAAATAAAGTTATTATAAAGGAAAACAATAGTATATTGATATGAAAATGTCACTGAACTGTTGACGTGTGACAAATTGACAATTGACGTGCCTGCTGGCTGCTAGTCATCAATCTTTTAAGGATTGCCCCGCTCAAGTTTTGTATAATATTTTTAATGTGAAATATTATAAAAACTTAATGGAATAAGTCTAGAAATTTGGTAGCAAATTAGAACTATGGTGAAAGGATTTGAACCCGCAATTGTTGGTTAAGTTACGAGTGCGAACTATTTATCCATCACCATATTATAATTATATAAAACTTTACATAATTTGATTCATTCATTTTTATCTACAATTGTAGATGTAAATAAAAATAAACGCGTATTACGTATATCGAAAACCGTTCCGGATTCACACGGATAGTATAATAGGGGCCTACATAGAACGTTTAAATTAAAAGACAAACATACAAAGAAAAATATCTTGTTTTTTAGCCTAGCCTTCACGGTCGTACGCAGAACAACTCGTCAAAGTTTCATCTCATCATAATGGTATGAAAGGCTTAGGAACGATAGGGGACACACATGCAAACATTCGATATAAAACAGAACATGAAGCATAAGATGATATATCATTAAATAAATCACAATTAAAAACTTTTTACTCTGAATAAAAATTGTCGTTGTTGATATTTTATTTAATGTGGTTTACGAAAAAATTAAAGTAGTTTCTTTAAAAATGCTTATAAAATATAGTTGATCACAATTTTATATACTTTAAATTATTATAAATAACAATAAAGAGCCTAGTAAATATATCAAATATCCATGTAAAGACGGGGGGGGGGGGGGGGCATTTGTTGTCTTTAGTTTAATTGTTGAATGTTGACATGTGTAAACATAGACAAGTATTACTGAGTGTCAACATTTGACATTTAAAGTGGGTTGACTTTACGAATTACTTGCGAAGTGTATAAATGTTTTGGCGTACCTTAATTTTTATTTATGATCAAAATAAATAACAATTACAATAGCTATACCATATTTTAAATAGAGATAATATGTAAATTTCTTCAGAGAACATGTAGTGTTATTATTGCGTTCCGATATAGTGATATTTTTTTATAAACTTTTTTAATATAAAGAACGATAAATCAACATATTCATTGTGTGAGTTATATATTGTTACTGTTGCTATTATAAAATTACAATAATATCGTAATAGTTAATCGATATAAGTAAACATGTTCGATATAAGTAACATGTTATACCTAAGAACTATTGATTATTTTGTCTTTGTTTATGATTTGTTTTAAACACAGTTTATACTTTAGTATAATGGAGAACCCAGAATCAAGTGGAAATATGAGAGCGACTCAGGAGGCACCTACTTCATGGTGTCATCCCTCAAATCGAGTACATAGATTTATAGCTCTTATATTAATGTGCTTCCTTTGTTTTGGTATGTCTATTGATAATTCATTTTGTTGTGATTTATGTTTGTTTCTCTAATCAAGTGATTATAACATATGATTCTCTTTGCCCTAGGTTCCTATTTTTGTTATGACACACCAGGAGCGCTTGCTGATAATTTCAAAGATGATTCACACTTGAATACATCCCAGTTTGCACTGCTCTACTCTATATACTCATGGCCGAATGTAATATTATGCTTTATTGGTGGTTATCTCGTTGATAGGTTTGTATTGCAGTCTGATAAAATAAATTAAAAATATATTGTTATTGGAAATTTGTTTTATATAATGATGAAATACAATTCTGTACCTCCTACTACAAAGTATGATAATATTTAGTTATAATCATATTTAAATTATTTGTTACAGATATTTTGGCATACGATTAGGAACTATTATATATATGACTATTGTATTTGTAGGAGCAGTAGTGTTTGCATTAGGTGTTTACATAAATGCATATTGGTTGATGATACTTGGACGGTTCATATTTGGGTAAGAAAAAAAAATAGCTTTGTCATTTTTTTTTATTTACTAATTTATAAAAAAACCACAATAGATTGATGTAAGAGCTTTATAACTACCAATCGTTTTCTACCTGTAGCCTATTCCAATTGAGGAACGAGCAAAGAACAACAAACCTTAGATTGGATATGTAAACATATTCCAATTTTACTTAAAACATCCGATACCAACTTTGAGGACAATTATTATCATGAATATTATAGATGTCAAGTCATGTACTAAAGGGCTTGCAGTCTTATAATACATGACATAATGCGGCAAGCGCGCCTGTCAGTAATACGATTGCCCTGCCTCTCTATGTCTATCAACTTACAACCAAATGAGTTGTAGTATTTGTTAATGAAGTAGGCTTTTTAAATTTGTTCAGGCATATAGAGTCAAAAAAGCTGAAGGAGCTGTGGCTTGTGCCCCTCGCACCCTGTCGCCCTGGCCATGCCCTTTTGTCCCTAGTGTAAATACGCCCCTGACTGCGGGAATTTTTCAACATTTTGAACAGTCGGCATCATATTTCAGCCAATTTACACAAAACCACAAAAAACATTATATACTTAAGTTATGAATCACTGTCTATTGGTGAAAACCGTATGACAATTCGTGTTAGTAGTTTTTAGTTTATCGCGTTCAGAAAGACGCGGCGGGGAAGCTTTGTTTTAATAATATGTATTGATAGTAATGCTTGTCAACAGTCGACATAACGCGATCTTCAGTAAGTTAAGTAGTAGTAGAAAATTTGAATAAGAGACATGTTGTACACTGCATTTTCGTTTTCCTTAAATGTCGTTTCTTTTGGATGTACACTCTACATTTGGGCTGGCAACGTGGTCAGTCAGTCGTAACGAAGGTTGTGGGTTCGAGCCCGTTACGTGCTTAATTTATATTTATAATTAAATTTCGTGCTTGGCGGTAGACATCCTGATGAAACCTGCATTTGTCAAATGAGAATAGGCTACGTGTGTAATTGTGTATCCACCAACCCGCATTGGAGCAGCGCGGTAAGCTCCAAATAATCCATCTTATTCCAGAAGTTTGACATTAACAGGGTGCTACTTTAACATTTTTTTTAATATAATCTGGGTCTATTGTAAAACGTCCCATTAATCTGAAAAAATTACAATCGTATTAATATTTTAATTAAACGTTGGACCATTTGCCCTTTAGTCTTTTTAAGACTTCCTAAGTTCCAAAGGCAGAAGGGCAAATGGCGCAACGGATGCTAATTGGAGGTATTAATTCCATGTATAGTGGAAATCCAAACAGAAAGCGTTTACTTCAACGCTTCTTATACGTCCTGCTACGGTGGGGAACACTGTACCAGCTGTGTTTCCTGTCACATGAGTACTTTCAAAACCAGAATTAATACGCATATTTTAGGCAAGTGCGCTCAAACATAGAATATTGTCTTTTAGACATAATAGTCACCAAGTCCAAGCCTGTCGATTAACCGTATACTTCTAATGCGGCGCCAACCATGGGCCACCTACCTAAATATCTTTCAAGCTGGAACGTAGCAATACCAATTTTTATTGTTTGGCTGTATTATCATTAACGTGAATGTATTATTATTGGAGTACGTACACAGGGGGCTTGCAGAAAAACCTACCACCGAGTGAAATATTTTGAGTTGAGGAAAATAATCTTTGGAGTTTATCCTAAAAAGTTTTGAAAAATATTTGACAGATTGTTGCTATATAAATAAGCGTTAAACATCCTTATACATTTAAAAAGGTAATGAATATATATGTTTTTTAGTATTGGAGGCGAGTCATTGCAGGTAGCTGTGAACAGCTATGTCGTGTTATGGTTCAATGGAAAAGAACTCAATATGGTGTTTGGACTACAGCTGTCCTTCTCCAGGTTTGGAAGTACCGTCAACTTTTGGGTAATGGAACCAATATACCGATGGGTTGCAAATTATTATGGAGGCTATGAGAAGCTTGGTGTCGCCCTATTTATTGGTTTGTTTTTTATTTATTATAAACAATAAATCACACATCACCATAAGGCGTACAATGTTGATCTTCGTTATTCGCTGGACCCTTATTCCATTATTTGGGGTCAGCTTTCTGTGGGTTCTCTTCAATACATATCTATTTCCCCTTATATTTTCTGGTGCGTCGCCCTTAACATAATCCTCGTGATTTTCAGAATGCAGTCAAGAAGCATAGATGCTTCTCTTTGCCTAATTTGTCTAATATCGTTTAATGATATTGAACTGAATGACTTCTAAAAAATATTTGATTTCCAGCTTCAATGACATGCTTAGGATCTCTAATATGTGGTTTGATATTGGGCTGGATGGACCACAGGGCTGAAAGGATACTGGGACGGCAAGAGGAACAAGCTAAAGATGAACCATTCCACCTCATAGACGTCTTGCATTTTAAGCCTGTTTTCTGGCTTGTATCTGTCATTTGTGTTGCATATTATTTGGCAATTTTCCCATTCATCGCTTTGGGAAAGTAAGTGGATTGTGTTCTCAATTTGAATAACGATACTCATATAAATCGATAATAATAAAAGATAAATGTTTTGTATTAATTTAATATGATAAATAATGTTTGCTTTCCAGATTGTTCTTTGAGCGTAAATTCGATTTTATACCGCAAGACGCGAACACTGTGAACTCAATGGTATATCTCTTTTCGGCTGCGCTGAGTCCCTTCTTTGGCGTTTTAATTGATAAGACTGGCAGGAACGTGATGTGGGTTATCTTAAGTATAATAACGACGATTGGATCGCATTTTCTGATGGCATTTACTTTTGTCAATCCTTATGTTGGAGTGGTAAGACTTCTGAAATATAAGGTTCTATTTTTTAGGTTATTCAATTTGCATTTGGTGTGTTTTATGTTACCGCTGGATAAACTTAAAAACGAATGATGTATGCCTCTACCTTATATTATTTAAAGCGAGACGGCAAGATACTTAACGCGCTTTTAGTAGTAATTTATTTAAAATAGATATAATATAAAGTTTTGACCCTAGAATTTATATTTAGAGATATGATCTTATCTAAAGGGAATGTTATTTGGTGTGAATTAGAAATTATGTCAATGAATCTCCTTTATATAAAAAACCTTTGCATCGTAGATTTAACCATACTTTTGCTTCAAAATGTTGAGTTTCTAAGAAGTTAATGTTTCGCAGGTATCATTAGGAATATCTTATTCATTGCTCGCGAGTGGTCTGTGGCCCCTCGTAGCTATGATTGTCCAGGAGAATCAATTGGGTACTGCTTTTGGAATGTAAGTTTGCTTAACGATATATTTCAGAAATAGCCATGGAAGAAGTGCCAAGATACGTTGTTGACTATATTATTTTCTGTGTGTTACTAGATGTCAAGCAGTTCAAAATTTAGGCCTGGCTACCGTTATCATCTTGGCCGGCGCGATTGTTGACAAATATGGATATCTCATGCTGGAAATGTTTTTCTTAGGATGCTTGTTTGGTAAGTTCTAATGATTACCTATTTCGACTCGACTAACATAAACTTGGTCTCCTTAGAAATTTAAATAAATAATTATTTATTAATTATAAATGCTTATACAATGGATATATGAATGGAATATGATAATGAAAAAAGAAATATAAACTGAATTTTGTCGTGATATAAAAAGTATTATAAAGTATAATAATAATAATCCTTATGATATAAAATTACTTAAATGTTACGGTGTATCGAGAAATGCTAGACTTGTTTCGGCAAGAAGCGTATGTTCTCATCTCAACACCACGAGGTGGACTAGCTTAAAGTACGTAAATATTTTGTAGTTATGCTATGTCGTAATTACGATGTTGATACGTATTGAGAACGTTGATAAACCCGGAACATTTAATAATAAAAATGTATTAAGCACTTGCGACTCATTATCACAATAAGCACATGATTAATACTTTTAATCATGTTGACTTTTCTCAATTTGTAGTGTCCCTGATTGCGGCTGTACTCATCTATATCCTGGACTCGGCCAACAACGGCATCCTAAACCTGTCGCCAAGTATGAGGGAAGCTTTGAAAAAGTAAGTATTATTCTAACTCGCATGTCCGCCGTCACGATGAGCACTTTTGATCAACTGCTATGTAAAGGCAATCCTTTGTTCTAACTAACCTTAATATAAACGCACATCATATCGTACCTTATCTTTATTTTTGTTTCTGATACGCAGTGATTATTAAGAATAGTTGACTCAAAACTGACCTGATTTTAATAGACACGTGCACTAGCCGGCGTTAGCATAATGCATACTCAACTCAGCATAATGTTGACTATCTAAATTAATGATTTCCATAAATGGAAATGGCTAGCCTCAAAATGGATTTACTTTTTCTTACTTCTTAAATAGTGTTGTACATGCTTTTATATACAGCGGTGGTCATATAATTAAAAACACTTCTTATGAATAAAGAAAGTATAACATCAACGCACAAATGTTCGTAAAAAATATACACATTCAATAATTAATAATCATGCAATAATATAGCCACTCAAATAATAAACTCATTAAATGCATAAAGTATAAAACATATCTTATTTTAATTACAAAATGAGTCTTACACATGTAGGAGTTTATTTTCTGTTACTGGCCGCTTGGACGCATTAGAAACATTTTAAAAAAGCGTCCATAGCTCCATATTTTTTTGAAATTGGAGAATAACATTTTTTTCTCGGCTTTTTCTGTAAATTTGGCGGCAATTCAAAATTTAATCTGAATTTTATTTTGTTCAAAATGTGCAAAAATAAAAGTTGTGACGCGTCAACTAGGCAAATAATTGTTAATTTACATATAGATCATAAGTCGGCGTACAGAAGAATAGCTGAGCATTTAAATTGTTCTGTTAAGAAAGTTTTTAATGCAATTGATCATTATAAAACACATGGGACTGTAAAATATATTCTTAGAAAGGCTCGGCCAAGAAAAACCTCTCCCAGAGAAGATACGCTAATCGTTCGTGTGGCTAGAAAAGGCCCAAGTAAAGGCTCCAACTAGACTAAAAATGAAGTTTTTTCGCCTGATGACCCGAGAAACATCTCGTAAAGACTGATACGCTGAAGATTAGTGGAAGCTAAATTGTTTGGAAGAATCTCTCGAAAGGTACCGCTTCTTATCAAGCAACACTTGTAAATACACAAGAAGTATAGTCAAGCACCGTGGCGGTACAATGGATCAATGGCAATACAAAAATATCTTAGAGCACACAATGACTCTACTCCAACGATCATTTGCCTGTAACCTGGATCTTTCAGCATGACAATGACCCTAAACACACGGCCAATAGCGTCAAACGTTTCCTTAGCGAACAGCGTATATCCGTTTTAGACTGGCCAGCAAATGGTCCGGATTTAAACCCGTTAGAAAATCTCCGGTATATTGTTAAAAAGAAAGTCTCAAGCAAACGTAACACAAGTCAAAACGAACTATGAATGAAGCATTTGTTGAAGCATGGAATTCAATCCCCCTAGAAAAATATATGAAATTGATTGAATCAATGCCACGTCGTTGCAGTGCTGTTATTAAAAATAAGGGATACGCCACTAAATATTAATTATAACTATTGGTAGGCTGTGGATAATAGATATTTCGTAAATAACAATACTAATTACTAATACTTCAAAAAATATTGTTTTTTATACTTTTTTGTTGTTGTTTCTAATTAGTTTTTCTAATAAATGATAAATCGTTGAACATATTGTTGTCCTATTCATTGTATAATTTAAAATAAAAACGATTGCGGTGAAGTATCTTACATAATGTCAAGGACCGTTGGTAGTGTTTCTAATTATACGATCACTACTGTATATGTATTATCTTCTGATAAGACCTTTTGTATTTTTTCTAAGTTATATCGTTAACCAAGGGTTAAATAATAAGCCATGCTGTACTACAAGAACATTTTATTAAGTAAAATAATTATTATAATTAGCAATTAATTTAGAAAGTCGTTTATTTAAACACGTATTATTTATACTCCAGAACGAACGTTCGTGCCGAGGAGACGGCCAATCTGCTGGAGCACGCGGACAGCTCGGACCAGGACGACGCGGACGGCGGGGCGGCGGGCGGAGGGGCGGGTGGCGGGGCGTCTCCGCGCGACTCGGCCGCGCTGCAGTCAGACCGCATCCGGTCGCGGTACATCGCGCAACTGCTGCCCGCCACTAACATTCCAGATAGACCTTAGGCTCGAACGCGACTTTGTGTGTGTAAATATGTATCGATACTTTTAGATTATTTGTGACATTATTTTCTATTATCAGTTTTATAAAATCGAATAAATGATTTATGACATCCAATGGAAATTGTTTATTTTCGAAATTCCTTGGTTTTTGTTCCACCAAGTGTCGACCACCGTCGCCAACAGATATTGGTTTTTATACGAATAATAGAAATATAAATATAATAATACTACTTTTTACAATCGACTGAACGACGAAATAAATGAATCTTAAACGCACTGTGGGATTAGACATACACACGTATTCGATTTTAGTCTTTTGTAATTTTTATACATTTACAATTTTCTACAAATGAATTCGTCAAGTGATATATAACTTACATAATTATGATTTATATAATTATAATTTTGACAGTTTTCGACTATTTCATGGAAACCCTTTAATTATAAATTCGTGTCTCATTGTTTTCGCATCGCGTAATTTCAAGAATTATATATTTGCTTCTGTATCTGTTTGTATATTAATGCAATTCGTCGTAATGACTTATTTTATTATAAAATAATATGGTACGTAGACACGCTCTTGATAAAGTTTAATATATATATAAAATATATCGATAACTTTAACATACAATTTTGATGTGTCGTGTTTTAGAAAGTAATTTTGAGAGTGATTTTGATCTCACCGAGAACCATTTGGCTCAATAGGCTTATAACCGCTTATTTAAATTATTATTAGTTAATTTAAAAAAAACATTGTAATATTACGTATTTTGGTGCATCTAAAACCAATAGGTCATTTTTAAGTTCCCGTCTATATCCCGTTGCGTTTCCAGCGTACTGGCTTGACGAACCAATTTTCGCATTGAGTTTCGACGCACAGGCATTTCCGTGAGTATATCTTCCACGGACGGAGCCTGTGTTAATTCTAGTTGGTCTAAGTTTTCGTAAGAATCCGATTCTGATACACTGATCCTGTAACATCAATACAAAAGCTATAGTGTGTTAGCGTCAGGCAATGACCGACTGGAAAATACTGCTAAGTCCTTTACATTAAGTTTAAACTGCGACCTTAAATTAATGGGATATCAGCACTTGAGTGCTAAATTTTACAGTAAAAACATGTGTGAAGCACGTAAAACATTATAACGGTGCTAACGTAAAAATACCCTTTTATTTAGCGGCAATTCTAAGCAAATCACAATTTTAAAACTATCCCTACCTTATCACTAGCACCAAAAGTGTGTGTAAAATTTTAGTTCAATCGGTTATGTGGAAATGGCTTCAAATTCAAATGCAAGAATTGACTCACACTCATGTGATATGATTTAACTTAAATAAAGTTACAACCGACCGGGATGAAAATGTGAAGTTAGATAATGATAGCTCCGAATGAAACTATAGATAAGTCACATGTCGTTTGAAAGAAATAAGAATAGCGTTATTTTTCTTTAGGAACATCACTCCTTGGTTACCTGCCCTTTTATTACAAACAATTTTGAATTTAGTAATAATAGGAATGGCATTTTATTACCTTTGGCCGCCACAAGCGAAACAATCCTTATAAGTCCAGTCTTTTCCAAATTCTTCTCCTTCTTCAGCAGTTTGTGGTAAAGGACAATGCAATGTTTCTGGTAGACGTAGAGCTGTAACCCCTCCGACAACCGACACTGCACCCATGAGCACCAATGGTAATACTAGATTACTGGTCCCCTAAAAGAGAAATATGCACTTAATTGCACGTTATACGTCATAACAATATTTTGACGTGCTTGTGTATACAAAATGTGTGTGTACATTTCACATATTACATATTCAATTGAATTACTAAAAAAAGCGTTTTGCCCGCGGTCTCACCCGCGTAGTTTACGCTGATAATGTAAGCTACATTTTCATTAGTGATTTTTTTTTTTAAATCCGTATAGTGACTTAGGCGTGAAAGTATAACAAACAAACAAACTCACATTCGGATTTATAATATCAGTAAGGATATTTTTCTTTAATTATAATTTAAGATCAGTCGTTATTCGGGAATTAGTCCGCAAAATATTATTATTAATAATTGCATGAAAAAGATGATAGATACATTGGTGCGATAAGCAGTACGGAATATTTTGACTAAATATTTTCACGATTTTTTTTATTTATTATGTGTCTATTATTTTATGGAACGTCTATAATTCTTCTTGGATTGGAGTAAGCTATATCTACTTTACAAACATCAGCCAGCACTCGCTCGCGGGTCTATTAAACTGTACATAATCTATTATGTATCGTTATTAGCAATAACTTGTATATAAGGCAATTAAATTAAAACCTTACTAAATAGTTAATAAATGGAATTATTATTAATCCCAGCCCGCCAATATAAGCCGATGCACCGATTCCAACTCCTCTTAGTTCTGTGGGATACAATTCACCCGCATAAGGGTATATAATCAAAAAAGATGCTGATATAAAACATTTTGATATTAAAAACAAAATCAAAGTCTCGGTTTCGGCATCTGGAACAAATTAATATTGTATCGTTATCCTGAAATAAAAATTTAAATTTTATATATCTATATTTTTATATCTATAGCCTGTAGATGTTCAGACTTTAGCAGTCCTACAGTGTTCCTCTCCTCTCGCGTAGTAGATTTGGACTTATTGTAACTGCACTGTACTGCTTCTATGTTTCGTCCAAACCCCGCTTTCACCGCTGAGCATGAGATAAATTATAAACACAAATGAAGTACATGAAATTTCAGTGGTGTTTGCTCGGCTTTACATCTTCGGTTGAAATGTGTTCACTGGACTATCTCAAATCGAATGTAACATTATTATACTAACGTTTATTTTCTTAATTTATTCATTTAAATGCAGGAAACAAACAGTATAGTATCACCATAAAATTAATGAACACACACACACACATATATATATATATATATATATATATATATAAATCAATAGAGTTTCCAATTATAGATATAACTTAAGAGAGCAAAAAAGCACACATTAATAAAAAAATATTTTAAACTTCAATAAATAATAATATTAGGAAAAAAATGTCGAGTAATATAAAGATTGTTATCGCTTAATATTACTATAGGGTTTTCCATTAAGGGCGCTTGATCTTTGAAATGCAAAAAAAAATACATGTAGGAGTGATATTTTTTATTTGGAAGGTCTATCGACCCCATTATGTATGGAATATGACATAATTCAAATGACCGCCACGGCTTCGGTTGGTGGCGCGCACACGAAAGGTCCAATTTTCGATGACTCTGGCGCACAAATCGGGCTGTATTTGATCGATGGCGTGGCGTATGTTGACTTTGAGGGCATCGGTGGTTTGCGGCTTGTTGGCATAGACCTGCGACTTAAGAAAACCCCACAAGAAAAAGTCCAGCGGGGTCAAATCGCACGATCTCGGTGGCCAGTTCACGTCGCCTCCGCGCGAGATGACCATGTCCAGAAATTGCTCGTGCAGAACTTCCATCGTAGCGTGTGCTGTGTGGCACGTAGCGCCGTCCTGTTGAAACCACATGTTGTCCAGATCCATATTCTCGATTTCAGGCCAAAAGAAGTTGGTTATCATCGACCGGTATCGCTCACCATTGACGGTGACGGCCACACCATTATCGTTTTCGAAAAAATACGGACCAATCACGCCTCCGGCCCAAAATCCGCACCAAACAGTCACTTTCTGCGGGTGCATTGCCACTTGGTGAACCTCGTGTGGATTGGTCTCGTCCCAAATACGGCAATTTTGCTTGTTGACATAGCCATTCATCCAAAAATGCGCCTCGTCGCTGAAGATGATTTTTTTGCCAAAATCGGCGTCAACTTCCAACTGCTCTAATGCCCAGTCAGCGAACACACGGCGCTGTCTATGGTCATTAACCTTGAGCTCTTGGGTCAGCTGGATCTTGTACGGGTACAGGCTCAAGTCACAACGCAAAATTCGCCAAGTTGTCGTCTGCGAAAGGCCGAGTTCCTGTGCGCGACGCGGAATTGACTGCGGCGGGTTTTCGAGGACACTGTCGCGCACAGCGGCGATATTCTCGGCAGATCTCGCGTTACGTTGACGCACGGGAACCAGCTGATTGTTAACTGACCCGGTTGACTCGAATTTGTCCACCAATCGACGGATAGTCGACTCGGCAGGACGATCATCGCGACCGTAAAACGGGCGAAGTGCGCGGAACGTTGCTCGAACTGAAGACCCATTTTCATAAAACAATTTTATGATTTGCACGTGCTGCTCGACACTGTAACCTGCCATGGTGGTTTGGGAGGACGGAATGAATATAACACACTGCATTTGACAGCTGTCACTCAAACAACATGGCCGCAATCAGCTGTCAAAGTTCAAGCGTCCCTATTGGAAAACCCTATACATATAAACATTATATTTTTATTAATAAACTATATAAAAAGTAAACTAATACCTTCTGGTAAAAGAACGGTCACGATGCAGAAAATTCCACTAATGACCATGGATAAACAAAGTGGCCATCGACGTCCAACTCTATCCATTAAAATCCAGCACACAATATAGCTAGGTATTTCTACGGCTGATGAGAGGAAGAAACTCATGTATTGATTGCTTCCAATAGCAGGTCCGTAGTAACTAAGGCCAACGTAAACCATTTCCGAAGCACACCAGTTCAAAGTAATTAAAAAAGTTTTTAGTCTCATATTCGGAGTTCTGCATAAAGCAAAAACACTAGCCGATTTTTTTGCTTTCATTCCATGTTCTTTTTGTTCAAGGACTTGTTTTTGAAGCTTAGTAGTATATTCCTCTGGTAATTCTTTGCCATTAATTCTAGCTATTGTTTTCAAAATATTATTAGCTTCTTCCAATCTCCCTCTCATTAGTAACCATCTTGGGGATTCCGGTAAAATAAACCAGTAAAGGTAATAAAAAAAGAACGGTACGGACGTAGCTAGTGCTAGTGATCTCCAATCTCGCAATATATATGTTACCCCCGATAGTAAAATTAAACCCAAAGTATAAAATATACACGTCATAACGGTAACAAAAGATCTGTAATTAGGTCCTGCTAGTTCTAAAGCTGAAAAAAGTATTTGAAAATAAACCTTTTTTGATGTTAAATTACCTTAAATACATTTTATTAGTGCTCATGTCCATATCGGTTTCATTTTGATGGGCTGATCCACTTTAGTTGGACGGGTGAGTAAGCCCATGTAAATAGGCAAAAGTTAAATAACAGCTTGAATTCTTTGGTTGAGGAATTAAACTATCATACTTACATATGATGAATGGTATTTGATAAACAGCGGGAATAGTTAAGCCGACAATAACTCTTGCTACAACCCAAAACCAATATTCATGGGCATATGCCGTCATTACACTTCCAAGTAAGAGTGTCGACAAGCAGGCGAAAAATGATTTTTTCCGCCCTATACGGTCATTTAATAAGCCGAACGAATAAACACCTATAGGTCCTCCGACGTTTAAAGCCACTAATCCAAGGGTAGGATACACATCGTACTCGCAAACTAAATTGAACTAAAAAGAGAAGAAATATACAGGTTAACAAGCTATTTTCACATGATAAAATAATAATAATAATATTATGATGTAATAAATATAAATAAATATGGAACTTGTCTAATATATTATTTAATAGTTTATATTGTTTTGCTCGGTTTCACCCGCCTTAAACGATACTGCTCTTTGCGTAATGTTATATAGTTTTGCTCAATGAATGGACTATATAATGTTGTTTTTTCAAATAAAATTTCTTCGGAAATTTTACTGGTGTATCTGACATTAGTGCTCAATAGTGTTCTAACGAACAAACAAACTTATTAATTTAAAGTTATTTAATTTACAAACTTCAGTGTTTTGCTTTTAGTAAAAATAAAACTTACATCAATTACAATAGAGGATTTTACTTCAGTTTTATCATATTCATATCCATCATAACATGGTTCTACTGGCCAACTTTCATTTACTTCTATCAGGTTTTTATTGGTTTTTAAGAATTCTGTCCAATTGACAGAATATCGTAAACATCTTTCGAAAGTGGCGTTATTGTCTTCCTAAAATTTAGAAAATTGTTAAGGCGTAATATTTTTATTAATGAAGTACTTTTTTTTAGATTACCTTACGAGGAATTGACAACATTTTACGATTTATTTGTGTCATGTTTTGCAATTCAGGAACTTTGCACCAGTGTTCAGGTGTGTCGGTCATAAAAAGTTGATTAAATGCACAGAATCCACACGGTAGACAAGCAGGCAAGCACACGAACCACAACAGAAATTTTTGATATATTCCAAATTCACCAATCTTTGGGAGCACGTCATCTAAATCTATTGCATCGTCACTTGTTTCTTTTATCTAAAAATGCACGTTATTTTTTTCTTAATACATTTTAACTGACTAATTCTAATATGAAATAATTAAGAGCCACAAATGTTGTTTTGCGAATCGTAGACTTTTTGTGGTAATATTACCGATGACTTTTCTTGGTTGTCACTGTATTTTCTTGAATTATTAAAATTATTAGGCATTGTTATTTGTTTATTTACAAGTATAAATGCGAAAACGCATCAAAGCGAGCAACGGCTATTCGAGTTCAATAGCTATAGTTACTGCCTTGGTATTGGAAGAAGCCTTACAGTATTAATCTAATTGATTAAAGTAAAACTTAGTATGCCTACATATATGTACAAAGTATACCAAATGTGACCCAGTAAAGTTGTTACGTCAGCCGAAAATTTAGCCATATCATATGTAGAACATGGCAAAATGTTTTTAATATAAACTTTTTTTTAAGCTTGTATGTAGAAGAATGACCCATACAAACTATTATGTTAATATCATAATAAACACTTTATTGAAGTGAAAACTTCTTTAGCGGCGTTGTGTACTTTTTTATGATGGGTAAAAAATGTTAAACTCGCGTCAAGTCACGTGACCCTGATTGAAAATTCGTAAGACGGATTTTGAAGTGTTAAATTTTTAATGTAATATAAATTGTCATGTTCGTGTACGATAGCGGAATAAATGCATATTGTATCTTATCACATAAATGATAGTACTTTTATACGGATAATTAAAGCAATTCGAGCAAAATTTTCCCTAATCATTCCAAAATATCAAAAATGCACAACGTTAATATTCAAGTTTTCACTTCTGCCGGCACACCCGTAGTGCAACCCGTTGTTTTTTTTATTATTAGTTATTGTCACTGCATCAGTATGGTATGGTAACTCTCGAGACAAGCAATCTTATCTTATAACATTTATTTAGTAACAAAAGTGTTCATCTACAAGTGTATCAGTTTATTCGTATATATATATATAGTTAATTGTTAGTGCATACAATGCCCGATTTCCATCTCTCGATATTTTAATAAAAGTCGCCTGGTAGAGATGATTGTTTTTTATACATGTATATAAAGAACAAATTTTATGAATTATATATAAAAAATAGTCCATATAAAATAAATTTATAGCCTAATTTTCGAAGGCACGCTAATAAGTATAAATGTTTTCAAAACACGAATAAACATCCTACCTTCAGTGCTAAAATCTCGACTAATTGCGCATAACAACGAGGATATTTTGTCAATTGAGGTATGACGACATGCAATTTTCAATATATAACATCACAATTCGCATTTAAATTTTGTAATACAAAGCTTTTTTTGAATGGGTGACACGGGAATTAATAATTTGATTTTCACTTATATCTTTAGGTAGATAATTCTAATACACTAGCTAATCGTGTCGGTTTCGCACGGGTAGATAATAAGAAAAAAAATTTTTGGATAGGATTTGCGTAAAATTTCGCGCTTAGTGAGCGTCTACGTCGGGGAAAAAGTAACTGTAACAAATTTCAAGTCAATCGAGCGGATGGTTTAGGAAATCTCATGATGAGTGGTATTTTGCTAATTTATTTATAGATAATTCTTCTATACATGTGTAGGTTACTATACTCCTTAAGGGTTTCTAAAGGTTCATGAGTGTTTTTGTGTGTTTGAGTCGGGGATTGGATGGTTAAAATTCTTATTTTATGCGTACGAAGACGGGACGGGCAGCTAGAATTTATATGTATATATTTTATTAAAAGAATACTAGTTAGTCCTATTTTGCAATGAGTCACTAATGTGTCGTACAACGTATGTTGAGGGATGAACAATAATCGCACAAATATGGTTTGAGTCTGCGATTTCCACACTGCTTGGCGGCTCGTATACCGCTGGGCTATTGACACTTATCATCTGGTTTTACATGGTTCCGAATTAGCAATAGTGATTTAAATTCTTAAGTACATTTGCTGATATCTTTTTTCGTAAGTAGCATTTTTTTTTGGCTTTCTGTACGTGCAGCTTAGCGTTAGCTTAGTTTCGTAAAGGTGATCGCCTACGCTCGCTTTTTTTAAATCAAATTACGGTGTTTTTCTTTTTTATTGTGCATAGTATTCTCACAATATCAAAGTTTTAGAAAGTTTGACCTTAACCTTAGGTAAACTATATTACTAAAAAGGTATAATAATTAAAAAGTAGATATCCTATATTATTATTATTATTAAATAACTAAATAGATGGATTTCTGTGTTTTTCGATTGGGCCAGTAACTAGAAGACTTGAAACTTAACCGAAGATTAACGGTAGGCCTAGGCAGTACTCGGCGGTGAAAGAAAATAATATGACGAAACCTGCCTTGTATCGAATTAAAACCTGCTACCTGGGTGTAGTCACCGATAAGGCTTTTTTGGGCTGTAGGATATTTACGGGCTAGGATATTTTGTATTATATTGTTATTTCGTTTATGTAGATATACTTATTATAAAAAAATAATGATTTTTTTTTGTTAAAATATTTTATTTCTGAAACGTAGATAAAATTGATACAAGTAATTAAAACTCTTAAAGATAACTTAAAGTTTTTACATAATGAAGAAACTGCGGAAATTGTCTTACTTTCAACAATTTAATATTTGCGCGTTTACCACAACTTTCGTAATTGTACAGCGTATCAACAATCTCGCATGCACTCTTTTATATAAATTATTTTATATAATAAATATTGTACAATTTCATTTTCTTATATAAAAATTTCAAATACAAGAAATTGACATAGTTACAACACAAAATTATAAGTACATCTATTTGTATAAAAATTGGATATTCATTTTTTCAAGTTAAAGTTTGTAATAGATTTCGTTTTTCTTGTAAATCTAAGTACATATTTAAATATAAGAAATTAAGAACAAACCACTTGTTCTAATCGCCCACCAAACATTACAAAAATTTTAAATATTTATAAAAAACTGGGGTAACAGATCCAATACAATACATTGAATAAAGTTAAATAATAAATAGTAAACTAATCTATCGTATATTTAGCACTTTAAAAGATCTTTAATTTAAGCATTAAATATAACTACGGTAACATGTTTCTGTAAGGATTTTTTATTAAAAGATTCCAAAATCTTTTATAAAATACTAAGTATATCGTAATATTTTTCGAAACAAGCAAATAATTTTTAATCGTTGGCGTTTAAAATTTTCAATGTAATCCATAATTTGATTCTAGTACGCTATGATTACTAAACTGTCATATATTGAAACTCTAATACAATGCCAAAATATTAATTTGTGTAAATATCTTATTATTTAGTTTACTATTAATAAATGTCTCATTGCGTTTTCTGGAACTTCCTACGCTCACCACACTCATTTACATTCTGATGTTATTTTCACTTAAATGAATTTACTTAATAAGGCAAGCTTTTAATATTATAATACGAGCAACCTACAATATGCAGGTTCTTAAGTAAATCGTGCTTACATTCGAAATTTCGTCTAGTGGTCACAAAAATCTCACTCTCACACCATGAAGTTACATTGACTCGACATTGGTAGGGTAAGTTTGCACTGTATTCTCATAATTTGTCTTTGATTTTCCACTTTCACAACTTTTACAAAAGTACACTGGCTACTTGAAATCCATAAATTTATAATAATTTATGGTTAGGAGTTATAATTGATTAAAAGTGTTTGAATTAATTATGTACTATATGAAATATTTGCACGTCAGATATTGTTTTTGTGTTTAATTTTTTTACAATTGTTATGTACACGAGTGTCGTTACACTGAGACAAAAGGCGCGACGGCGCCGCCTGCCGACGCTACGTCAGCAATTTGAAGAACATAATACCTAACGAGATGTTGATAAACAATACTAGGATCACTAATTGCTGCCGTGAGAACCAGTCCTGAAAAAAGAATTGTTAATTATGTACTTATTATTTGTACACAAAAAAAACAGAAATCAAGTACCATGCGTATAATAATTACCTTCACTTGTGGACTAACTAGGTAGAGGAGGGGGTTGGCTCTCAGCTTCTCGGACTCTTCGTGCATGCGGCGTACTTCCTCGCGGCGTGCGGAGCCCAGCGCGGACACCTCCTCGCGGGACATGCCCCCGCCGTCCGGCAGCCGCGGCATGCCCGCCACGTCGGGCAGAGATTTCTTGCGTTGCAACGTTTGCGGCGTGCTTAGCATCTGTGATAAAATTTGATAGCTTTAATTTACAAATGAGCTTAATAATTATCTCGCAAATAATTATAAAAAGTCGTTTATAATAATTGTAAGTACTTAGGCAGTAAAAAATGCCAATGATTTTTTCAAATAAATTTGATTTTATAGTTTGATAGAGTCAAGTTAATTCAATATAATTTGTCTTTTAAAGTTATTTTTATAAATACGATATTAGGAAATGTAAAAATGACTTTTATATCATCATTCAGTCATTATATATATATATATATATATATATATATATATATATATATTTATTTATAGTATCATAAACGCATGAACAGTAAATTAATATACCTACACTACTACTTTAATATAGGTACCAATACATTAGTGTTAATAAAGATAATATTACTGTAAATACTGATAATAAAGATAAGATTATTTATGAAGTTAATGCAATTTTCATATTTATAATTTTCCTAAGATAAAATCACAATTGAATTGTTTATGTTTCTATTAATATTACTTCTGTAATGACCGAATAAGTCACTTTCAATACATACTCGGAGGTTGTTTTTACCTCTACAGGAGGGACATTTATCCAACTTTCAGAGGCACGTCTAGCCAAAATAGCAGGCGAGCACATGAGGTCCTCATCTTCGTCCTCTTCTTGATACCACATTTTATTGTTACAATATTAAGTAGGCTTTAAATGTCACACAACAACTATTTATTACCTATTGATAATACTATACGGTACGTATGTATAGATTTTTATATAATTTTTTTCGTAAAAATATAAAAAATGCTATTTAATAATATCAAGATTGTTGTATAGTATTGAATTAAATATTAGAACTGATTATTTTCTATTAATATATTCAGCGAATAGGTGATGCGCGGAAAGCGACAGCGAATGACTGTCTTAATTTAGAAATAGAACGGGCTGACCGGCTGAGCTCCGCCGCCCACCGCCTACATAGCAAGCAAAACGTAAACGCGCGCCCATCGTTAGCTTTATATTCTAGTATATATCTCCATTTATTACACATGGAAATACCAGCAATGTTTATTTCATAAGCAAAGATAGGGATAACACAGATTGCAATTCAATGGTAAATGCAAATTGTAGCGATTAAGAGCTTTTGATCTCATCTATTTCTATCTTCGACTCCATTAGATAACGAGTGTCTAATAATTTTGTAGTTGTTATATACATTGTGTAATTACTATGTTTTTATACTTTCTAATATGCCAGTTATATAAATGTGAATATATAATATAAATATTCAACTAAATGAATATTTATTTAAAGGTCGTCAGTAATGAAAATATATGTTTGCTGTATTTTTGTAAAAGTGCAAGCAAATTCAAATTTCTTTAGTCAATGTGGAAGCGTTACTACACTTGCTTATTGAGTGTCAAAAATCTACCACCCGTTCGGAAAATAAACACCTCAGACCTCAGAAGAACCGGCTGGGATTCTGTTGTAAAAGCGTATACATTGTCCCATAAAAGACTTGCTAACCCTGTGTCATCTAGTAATAGTGGTTGTAAGTTTATACTTATTCCTGGTGTTAACAGTATGTACGTCACAATTTCTGGGAAAATCTTTTATGTTTTTGCGAAGGAATGTTACTGATATGTACATACGTATTATTTATGAGATGAATCTGCATTAGTTAAGCTTATAATGTTTAATATATCAATTTGAATCTTACAATTACAATCTAACAACATTTATAGTTATTCAAAAAAACTGAGATAATTAAAATACAGCCGTATAAATTAATAACGTAGATATTTTATATATATCTGATATGTAAAGATATAACTTAGAAATGTAAAAGGTTAAAGTAAAAGCATCAAACTTTACATATATGTGTATTTACTAGAAGTGTTTTTCGCGCTGTTGTTATTTATTTAATTCATATTCAATAATGAAATTCTCCATTAACTTACCTTTCGACCTCCACCTCCTCCTCCTCCTCCTCCCATGGGCGCCGGAGGCGGTGGTGCTGGATTTTGAGCTACAAATAAGCTTTCTGTTCTTTTAGGTTGATAGGGTGATGGTGAAATTTCTTGACCAAGGGTTCTTTTTCGTAAAAGAGAATCTTCGAAAGGCTGTTGCTCTCTTGAAGAAGCTCTAGAAATAGAGCCACGGCCAGAAGCTAAATGACCATTGCCGGCTGGTGTCGCTGCTCGGGATGCAGGACGGGATGCAGGTAGCGGTTGCGGTGCGACAGATCCAGCTCGAGAGCCGCTACTTGGAGGGGCAGCCTCTACAGATGGCTGTCTTGATCGTCTGCCGTAACGATCCACGCTAGAGTCTCTACTCGGAGGTCTTTTGTAATGGTCAAAGTAATCAATTGATGGGCGTGATCCTTGTTGTCTTAACTCTCGCTCCCCGTTAATTATATCTTGCTCTGTTGATGTCGGTTGCCGGTATGATTGCTGGTCCATCGCTTGTTGACGATAAATTTGCTTGTCTGGTGTTTGTCTATAGCCTGGTTGGTTAATAGAAGATTGGTGATACATTTGTTGGTCGATTGGCTGACGGTAAGCTTGCTGATCCAAAGGTTGACGATACCCTTGTGATTCTGTATTTGGAGCTTGTCTATCTAGAGGACCTTCTGAATGCACAGTACCAGTACGAAGTTCGTTTCTTCGATATGCAGCCATAGCACTATCAACATACGATTCACTTTGAGGATCATTCATGGGTTGAGCAAGAATACTTTGTCGTCTTGTTAATCCCGGAGCAGCGTTCCACTCTTGTGACGGTCGTTGATTTGGTGATGGTCGTATGGAAGACGAAAATCGGCGATTTTGGTTAGAGTATTGTAGGTTACTTTGGTCCATACTTTGTTGATGCTGTAATTGATAGGCAGATTGAGGCACTGATTGATTATCCGGTACGCTATATCCACTTGGTGGATTGTTTGATGGGTATAGTTTTTGATTTTGTATTTGATTGTGCATTGTTCCAGGAGCGTTCCATGTTTCTTGGTTAGATTTATAAAATTGGTCAAATTGAGAACCTTGATTTCTATCATCGGCACTAAAATGAGGGTTATTAGGATTTCTGGGATCCAGTGGTTGCCCTGTATTATGTTGGTATTGAGTTGATGGTCTTCTAGAAGAAATCGCGTTTGGTATTTTATTCATTTGGGGAATCTGTTGGTGCATCGGAGGGATATGATTTGGAATGCTCTTTCCGTCTAAGATTTTGTCGGCTTCTTGTGTTACAGGAGTATTAATTTGTTGTTCGTAGACTTTTTGTCGATACTTTTCTCTTAATCCTATGCGGTCAAAGCCAGGATGCTTAAAATCTGGTGCGAACTGCTTAGCAGTTGTTTGTGCAATATCACAGTCTTCTTTAGCTTGGTCTGCGGATTCATCTGCTTGTTCAGCTTTACCTCGGGCTGTAGCGGTTCTGTTAAGAAAAATATATAATTGAAATAGTTGAAATAAGTTTTTGAAGTACATACAGTACATTTTATGATTTGAATTAAGAACAACTATCTTAGAGTGATAAGGTTGAATGTACTATATAATTATAATAATTACACATACAATTCATTATGTAACTTTTACATGATTTTAGGTAAAATAATATCTATAGCTAGCGATAAGAATAAAAAATATAAAATATAGATATAAAAGTTTTGTTGTTATTGGTGTTGTTGCTCTTTTCACATCTATTTACATCTTCAATTTGAATAAATACCTAGAAATAGCAATGTCGGCTTTTTGGAGCGCTATTTTCGACGCACGTTGTGCTGCATTAACTGCTGAGTCAACTCGTTCCCGGAATTTCGCCGATCGCATGAGGAACATATGTTTACGCTTCTGGCTCGTTATAAGTACATTGTTTTTGTATTTTCCTTCTTCCCTGGTCCCGTCTCGAAAGGTTGTAACACCATAGCCGTATTTTCTATTGGCAAACCACTCGCCCTCGTACCGAAGGCCATCGCTACGTTCACTGACGCCGAATCCAGTACGCTTATCGTTTTTCCATTCACCCATATAGGTTTCAGTTACACTGGCATCCAAGTGTTCATCCTGAAAGATACATTTTTTTAATTATTTTATAATGAGAAATGAGACAGTGGACATATTGTAATAATATTAAAAATAAGATTATATAAAAGTTATGATACCAACTATTAAACGAAAATGCTGTTAACACTGTTACTACCATATCTCGCGGTCATGATTTGTACAATAGCTAATTTATATTCTTTATTTTTATATACTTAAGGCCTTACTGTAAATATATGTAGAGTTCAGATGGTCCCAAAACAAAAGTTTTAAAGCAAAAATGAAGTAAGTAAAAAGAAAAAGTATAAATGTCAATACATTTCGAATAAGCTGTTGGAAAAACTCAGGTTCTTTATGATAAAAGGTTGACATTATCCAATGTTCCAGATAGTAAGCACATAACTCGTATCTTATTATTATTTACTAAAATAATGCTTCTCAGGCTTAAGCTCTCTATTTTGAATTATGTTTAAACATTTCGATAATTTTTCTATATTATTTTAATTCTTTTTTCCTTCTAATTCTTTTTATTTTTTTGTAGTAGTGGTATTAATAGCTCAGCCTGTGCCTTTGTTTCATTCTTGTTATATATATGTTTTTATATTAAAGTTACAGCATACGTCCATTTCACATCATTGTATATAACAATAAACAAATAGGTTTAACTAAGTCTACTCTCTAACAACATTTAGAGAAAAACAGACAGTATTGCCTTTTATTTTCTTTAGCACGGTCTGTCATCCATAACAAAATGTTGTCCGTTTCACTATTCACGCTTGTTACGTTACACCTACCGGAGGCGCTAAATTTATTAAATATACTTTCCATAATAAAATGCATTGCTGTTTGAAACATAAAACAGCAGTATTATAGATTTGTCCTAGACCAAAGTACTAGAAAACAGAATTTTACGATAAGAAAACTCACACACTCCTTCTTTGGCTTTGTTCGTTGTTAATTCATTGGTTTCTTGAAATTAACTAATTGTTATTGTGACTTATTCTTAGTCAGGCGCCACTCGCTGCAGATTTACCTCAACAATGAAACTGGTGTTAGAGTTGGTATGCAAGGAGCCTCGCGTAGTAGCGGAATGCGTGCTTTCGACCGACGACACCCAGGATGAAGCAGAGCCACCTGAGCCGCCTGACCGTACCGAGCCGGTGCCGCGCTTGTCCAACTCGCCGGCACTGCGTTGCTTGCGTAACTTCTGCAAACATACGTACCACAGCCTTAATTATTTTAACATTTTTTTTAATAAATGATAATACTCTACAGTTTTGGTATTTTCAATTAGATACAATTTGCTAATCTAATCTACCCCAAGGAACTATTCCATATTGACTCATAAGACCCGTATTGTGACTTAAGAGCCAATCAATGACAATGATATCAATGACACCTAAGGATGTAACCCACCAACAAAGCACTCCCACGTAGAGTTGGCGTCGGCCAGTCTATCTATATATGTATTATTTTTTTTACTTTTGTTTAGTATTTGTCAAGCAAGCGGGTAATGGCTTTTGACGAAACATTAACGAATCATGGAGTAGTCTTCTCCATAAAAAATACTTTTTAAATTTAAGCATAACAGTTTTTATCATACCAACTTAAAATATGCTAAATTATATTTATAATCATTGAAGGAAATACAATTTATCATCAAAAATATTAACAAATTTCCTTAGTTAATAAAACATCTCAACAATCTCGTATATTTATAATAAATGTCGTGCTTAACAGTTCCTCAATGTTTTACTGAGTAAAAGAATCAAAAGTAAGCCAAGTTTAAGTCCAAACATAATTTGCGCGACCTACATACTTCAAAATTTTATTTTTATTTTATATTTTATTTTATTTTTATAGTCCTGGGAACCTTTTTTTCGATTTTAGGTTGTTCACTATGGTGTTTGATTTTAGGTAGTTCAGTAGGGTCTCTATGTGTCTGAGCGTCACGGCATGCGCAAGCGATCCCGTGGCGCTCCGCGTTAAGACGGAAAGGGAAACGCTGGTTGTTTAGTATGTATGACTGCCTCGTTGGTCTAGTGGCTAGATATAAGGACATAGACCCGGTGGTCCTGGGTTCAATTCCCAGGTCGGGCCAATAAATTGTTATTGGGTTTTTCTGTCAGAAAATTCTTAGTAGCAGCCCGGAGTCTGGAAGTTGGAAGTGTGTACACTCCCGTGCCTCGGAGAGCACGTCAAGCCGTTGGTCCTGCGCCTGAACTCTTTCCGGTCGTGTCGGATTGCCGTCCCATCGGATTATGAGAGCTAGGGAAAAGAGAGTGCACCTGTGTTTGTGCACACACTTGTGCACTATAATATCTCCTGCGCAGTTGGCTAATCTCTCTTGAGATTGGCCGCCGTGGCCGAAATCGGTCTGGAGGATCTTATTATTTATTATTAGTATGTATTCCGATGTTAGGGGCACAGTCGGCGTTGGACACCGATGAGTCACATACCCCCTGATCCTGTCGGGGAAATGCGTAATGAGTTTTTCTAGCGTTAAAAAAGAGCGTATCTATGTATGTGTGCGTTATGTGTGTGTTACGTTGTATGTTTGTTTCGACTCCATCTTAACCGTTTTATCCGAAATGTGTCATAGTCTGTTTAGCCTAGCAAGTGAAGAGATACATTTAATAATATATTGACATTGGATTTATAAATACGATAGCAGTCAACTCGATTGTAAGCTTTTAGTAAATTTTTGCACTAGGAATACTTTCAATATTTATTTTCTCCACTTGCCGCGATATGTTTACCAGCTCTAGTTCTAAGGTTAAATTTAATACATAAAGGTGTATTGTTCTATTATAAAAAATGAGATGTTTTTACTATTATTATTTATTCTCTTCAGTTTTTTTTTTAAATTAAAATTCGTGATAATTTTTACGGTTTCGTTATTAAAGAAATAAATATCTTCCTATTTCTACGCTGACGTAAACTTTTAAAATATCTAATTTACTTGTTATTTTATATAATAAATTACTGCTTGTATATTTTGAAATAGACACTACTTTAATTAATGTTAAAGAAAAATATTTCAGTTACTTGGTTTCGTACGCGTTTCTTATTATTTAAAATGTATATAAAATTTGTAAAGGTTTAACTCTAATTATATAATCAATTTATATTTTTGTAAGAGACAGACTTTCTTATTTCTACCTTATTTTATTATTATTATCAATTTATAGATATATTTATCAATAGTTTTTGTAAATCTGTTATTTACATTAAAACTTATAAATATTAATTTTACAAAAACTATGCTATCTATTACTCCTTGAAAACTTTCCATAATATTATGTATATTAGACAATGCCCTCTGGACTTCACATTAAGTAGGTACTCTTTATAATACAGGAACGACTTCGTCTGCGTGGATTATCTTAACTTGGAGATATAATCGTATCGACGTGTCTTGAGATAGGTACCTACTCTTACTTTATTTTATTTCAAGGTTTTTACTTTTGCTTATAATTGAGCTTTAAATTGTTTATTTAAATTTCGAAAGGCTCTTTAATGTTTCATACTAAAATTGCTTGCAATTATGAGTTATTAACAATAACAGCATTTTTGTTGTCTGTTATGAAGGTTTGTTCGTCGTATGTATCGTTATTGATTGAGATAATTTCTTTAGCTAAAACTTACGGCAAGAAGTCCCTTTTTAGTCTTCTCAACAAGAGAACCTCGTCTACCCGATGGCTCATCAGAGCTGGCTTTAAGTACGAAGCCACCTCGGGCATCGTCCATGCGCGTTGTCCGCCGGTCGGAGGGGTCCGGGGTACCCGTCGCCTCCGCCAGCGATGAGAGCGAGCCGCGGTGATCCCGAGCACCCCCGCGGTAGTGAGATGCCAAACCGAAGGGTGCCGACGTGCGCACTCCGTACCCATGCCTGAGTCCTCGCATCCATTGTCCTTGGTATGTTCCTGTGGAAAAACACGCAGTCTTGTAGTATATTATTTATATCAAAATATGTTGTGACGCAGAGCTAAATTTGCCCTGAAATATGCGTCATCGTTATTGATTATAGCATCAGTTAGTCGTTCATTAGCTCAGTAACACTAATGACATTAAAAACATTTAGTTTTTTTCGTAATAGCATGAAATAAGCCATCGACATGATTGTGAGTCGAGGTGGCGTGCGTGGCAGGCGTGCCTGTGCTATATTTAACCAGCGAGGGCCGCGGCTAGCGGGGCGTGCTGCAGGGCCGCCTCACTCAAACCATTCACCTACAAATCTCATAAAACCGTTTATTTGCAATCAAAATCTTCGCACATCATAATCAATGCTCCCATTTTGTAGATATATTTTAAATAAAAGATATAGTATCGCGCGGTCTACTTTTTCGAATGAATTTCGAACGAAAAGCGGATATGAGTAATGTCCATGTCAGTAAAATATTCACAGTATCATATTTGCGATTTTATGAATGACAAATCTTAATACGATCATGACTCAACTAAAGGCGTCGAGAATGGTATGACGTTGTTTCATGGTAATGCACGGCACGGGCTGTGTTACGCATTACTGATTTTTGGTATTAATTCAAGGTTATTTCAATGAAGGTATGTATAAGTTTTACATCCACTGTTTCACATTTAATATAAACAAATTAAAAATATTTTTGCTGACATCGAAAGCTGTTTAAACTTCATTTAATTCAAGTGTATAATTTAACTATTACTTTAAAATTATTTGATTATATTTATTTGACACTTTTAAAACTTTAAAACTAAATTAATATGAATTCAACCTCCACACGTTTTCCCTGAGTGTAAACATTGCGCAAAGTAAAGGGGGTTCTTTTTAGTTCACGCAATCGTAATGTAGGTCATTAGGTGATATTCATGTGCATGGCTATTATTAAGCCGACGCACAGAAGACGCGGTGAAGACAGATTTAAGTTATGATTTCAGAAAGAAACAACCCATAGCTGATTTATTTTACGACATTTTTAAACGACTATAGCTTTAACAATAACAATTTACGTTATATTTTAATTAATTTTTATTTGATAAAGATTGTCAAAATATATTTAAAAAACTGTTACTAGATACTATATATCAATAAAAGTTATTACAGTATTAGGGAATACATAGTATGTTTAACGCATTATTGTAAATAATCGTCTAGAAACTGAGCCAATGTTTTTTTTTTATTCAAGTGTTGATTGCTTTAATTAAACATTTTAATAGGCTCAGATTTTACAAAGCGGGAATATCATGGTCATGTAAACGAAAGTATTTTTGTCGGTGTTCCAAAAATTTACCAATGAATCGGTGATTCTTACCGCCATCGGCGTATGTTTCTGAACCATATCCGTCTTGGAGGCCGTTGGCCCAGGTGCCCTCGTACTTGGCGTTGCTTGTGCTACTCTGCCGGACGCCGTAGCGGCCCTTGTAGCCTTGAGTCCACTCTCCCCGGTACAGCCAACGGTCACGCGTTTCCACGCCCAAACCGTGCCGCTTGCCGTTTTGCCATTGTCCCTCGAAGGAACTTCCACTGTAAAAATAATATAATTCGCTTGTTTTTAAATATATCATAATAATTTATTTTAAATAATACTGTTTTTAACTTTAACTAATCGAATATAATATGTAGCAATCTGACAAGATAGAATAAATTTCTTCAAGATTCAAATAAAGTACTTATGAAATTAAAGATATTTAAATATGAATTCATAATCAAAGATACGCGAAAATATGATGAAATAAATAATACATATATGTATAAAGATCAGATTAATTAATTATTAAACGTTTTGTTATGAGTGAATTCTACGTGCTATAATTAACAAAAGTATCAAGTACCTAAATACATTTTTTATGAAGAAAATTGCAATTCTTTGCAATAATTATTTTATTTTACACGTTTTGTTTGAAGTTTGAAATTCATTTGCGTTTATGAGTATCCACACGAGACACGGATTTAAACATATAACAAACCGAATAATGTATTTAATAATATTGTTAGCGTTATGAAAATGCAATAAAAACTAACTATTATTAATATGAATTACATATATACTCGTACATTTGTTTGTTCATCACATTTTTTGAATAGTTCATTGTCTAAGGTGTTAAGAAAATTACTCAATATTTTATACAAAAAGAAAAAGATTTTGGATTCGCCAAAATATTTTATCATTATACTGCATCAAAAAAGTCGCTAGGGAAGCAACATAGACGTACTTCACCTCACTTAACTTCGCTGTAGCTCTACAACGCTGTAGTACTGATCTTGAAGAGATGTTCTACAACGTTTTTCTTGTCGAGATGAGACACACAGTCTGCCCATGTATTCTAACTGAAAACTTTTTCACTAATTATTATTAGATGAAACGCTATTGAGATTTTGCCTAACAATTGATAGATTGCCGGATAAATGCTGTTATACACTTACATAATTATGTAATTGAATATACGCGACAAACTGCGATGGATTGATTGAGTGACGACCTCGTTTTCTTCGGAAATTTTAAAATTTATTTTCAATAATATGGTAGCGCTCGATACATTGGGAGAGCACAATGCACCGCTGTTTTAGAATTAATACAATGTCTCTGTATTATCTTTATATTACATGATAAAATATTTGTTAGTAAATTTAAAAGAAATCTGGATGTCGACTGACACTTAGTAGTATTGCATTGTGCAACCCCGTCTGAGTAGATACCACCCACTCATCAAATATTATACCGCCAAACAGCAATACTTAGTATTGTTGTATTTCGATGTAAAGGATGAGTGAGCCAGTGTAACCACAGTCACAAGAGCTATAAAATCTTAGTTTAAAAGTTTGATGACGCATTGGAGATTTAAACGATAATTAACGTAACGTACAATGCTGATGTCTATGGGTGCTGGTGACTACTTAACATTTTCGGGTCTGCTACCCTACTTTCAATAAATATAACAGACAATCTACTTCTTACTATAGCTGAGATCGGAGTTGACCCCAAAATTACAAAAAAATAATCTTTTTAGTTTAGTAGAAAATGTATTATGAACAAACGCACACCGAAATTTTAATTTCACCCCATAAAGAACTGGTAATCGTTAAAATAACCAATTAGAGGATGTAATTGTATCTGACTAACTTGAAGTTACTTTATAAGTAGGTACCAGAAGACGATTCTCTTAAGGTTCAAGTTGCTACGAGATTGTTATCAAATGTGTTTTGGCTGAATTCCAAAATATGGAGTAGATACAAAAAATATCTACAAGTATAAAATATATTGGATTTGTTATTACGTACATGCAGATAATAATAAAATGATTTAGTGTGTAAAATTATATCATTCATATATTTACACAATCGAAGTTTAGAAGGCCTAGTGGATAGTCATATTGGTGTTGAGTTTCTGTCATGATCTTAATCCCTATAAATAATTCATCTTGTATTCGACAGTGAAAAATATCATTTGGAAATCTTGTGCTGACCTAAAGCGAACTAGCGTGAAATACGCTCCAGTACAAAACCTTTTAGGTAGACGTAGAGGACGCATTAATCAGTTTGGAGTTTTTACGTAAACTTCCTATTATTATGTTACACACAAATAATGTTTTTTTTAATATGCAGAAAATATAATGGATTATATAATGTACTAAATATCTTTTTAGATATTTTTTTTTTATAAATCTGGAGAGATAGTAATTTTGAAAGCGCGAATTTTACAAATATTACCAACGTAGCGTAGCGATAGGAGCGCTACGAGGTCGATTTTGCGTTGCATTGAATATAGTTTTTGCGTTAGGTAGACCTTTTATTGAGGAAGTTTCTAAGCTGCATAATTTCACTCGACGAACCGATGGAGCAGGGCAGTAATAAAAAACGTCAATTAATATAACAAAGTGTTTAAATAGGCACGTATAATTTAAATTTAATGCAGGTATGGTTACCACGTGAATATTTACCATTATCATGAAACAAATAAATTTATGTTATTTATGAGTTGTTGTTTGCAAGTTCTTTCACGCAGACTAAGGGTTTCAACTTCAGTTTTTTTTAGTGTGCGTCATACATAAAAATAATTTAAATATACTTAAAATGATTTTTGATAACATAAGATTTTGAATGTAAAGCTATTAATTTCTAAATTTTTATTATGATATATACAACATTTCAAAATACAAAACATTTTAAATTTAGTACATCTTTTGCATGATGCTGAATGAATACATAAATATTCTAAAAAAAAGTTGGAATTTCGTAAGAAATAAATAGAAGGCCATGAACAAAATTTTTGTTTTGTAAAAAAAAAAATCAAAGCTGAAATTGACAAAGAGCAAATGTAATTTAACTTGTGTGTGTGTTGTAGCATGAAACGTTTTTTGTACTATTTTGCCAATTAACGAAGCGATTTATTACAGGGAAATTACATCCTTTTGATACTGGCTTTGATGGTAGCCATAACTCGCGGGTAAGTTATGTATTGTTGTAGCATTGTTTGAAATCTTTCACCGTTAATTACAAAATGTAATGTAATAGTAATTATTGTGAAAATGAACTAGGTACCTAGTGAGTTTATTTCCTAACCTTTTTGGATGCAGGTACAGATTTCATATTCCTGGTCGTGCACATTACAATTTTTTGTTATTTTTTTTACAGTGTTATATTTTCTAGAAAATACGTAAAACGTCATACCATCCTGCGCCTAATATCTTTAAGGCTTTGTTAGATTGCCGTTCCATCGGACTATAAGAAATAGAGAAAAGAGAGTTTTCCCACTGATGGAAAAGCTTCATTCTCTTAAGGAAAACTAAACACAGTTATTTAAAGTAAACCACAACATTAAATGAAACAATGCTGGTTTACAAACATGCACTAAAGACAAACAGACTTTCATTTCATAAATTATGTTTTGAAATTAGAATTTAATATACAGCATAATTATTATTAAATTAGTTTTTCTTCTCAATGCATATCTTATAATAATTAAATTGTGTTAAATTGCGTTAATATAGAATATTTTTTAGATAAAATTTGGTTTGGTAGTATAGAAATTCTATCAAATTTTTGACCGTGGCTCCACATGCGTAATATTTAAATTAATTGTTTGATATAAATAGTCAATGTTTGTGTTAAAGCGATGCTACCAATATTTTGATATTTGTGAAAATTAAAACACTCTTAAAAGAATATATGATTGCGACAACATTATACAGTAGTGGTCATATAATTATAAACACTTCTTATGAATAAAGAAAGTATAACTTCAACGTACAAATGTTCGTAAAAAATATACACATTCAATAATTAATAATCATGTAATAATATAGCCACTCAAATAAAAAGCTCATTAAATTCATAAAATATAAAACATATCTTACTTTTAATTACAAAATGAGTCTTACACATGTAGGAGTTTATTTTCTGTTACTGGCCGCTTGGACGCCTAATTAGAAAGGGACGCCTAAGTAGTGACGCGTCAACTAGGCAAATCATTGTTAATTTACATATACATCATAAGTGGGCGTACAGAAGAATAGCTGAGCATTTAAATTGTTCTGTTACGAAAGTTTTTAATGCAATTGATCATTATAAAACACATGGAACTGTTGAAAATAATCTTAGAAAGGTTCGGCCAAGAAAATCCTCTCCCAGTGAAGATACGCTAATCGTTCGTGTTGCTAAAACAGACCCAAGTAAAGACTCCAACCAGATTAAAAATAAAGATTTTTCGACTGATGACCCGAGAAACATCTCGTTAAGACTGATACGCCGAAGATTAGTAGAAGCTAAATTGTTTGGAAGAATCTTTCGAAAGGTATTGCTTCTTACCAAGCAACACCGAGAGAAGCGATTATTATTCGCTAAAAAATATGTTAATTGGACGGTACGAGAATGGAAAAAAGTGTTATTTTCAGATGAAACAAAAATAAATATGGTAAATTCCGATGGAAAGCGCTATGTTAGACACCCTGTAAACAATGCTTTTAATTATAAATACACAAGGAGTATAGTCAAGCACGGTGACGGTAACATTGGACCCGTTCGGAAGATTGAAGGTACAATGGATCAATGGCAATACAAAAATATCTTAGAGCACACAATGATTCCCTACTCGGACGATCATTTGCGTATAACCTGGATCTTTCAGCATGACAATGACCCTAAACACACGGCCAATAGCGTCAAATGTTTCCTTATCGAACAGCGTATATCCGTTTTAGACTGGCCAGCAAATAGTCCGGATTTAAAGCCGATAGAAAATCTCTGGTATATTGTTAAAAAGAAAGTCTCAAGCAAACGTAACACCAGTCAAAACGAACTACGAATGAAGCATTTGTTGAAGCATGGAATTCAATCCCCCTAGAAAAATGTATGAAATTGATTGAATCAATGCCACGTCGTTGCAGTGCTATTATTGAAAATAAGTGATACGCCACTAAATATTAATTATAACTATTGGTAGGCTGTGGATAGTAGCTATTTCGTAAATAACAATACTAATTACTAATACTTTAAAAAAATATTGATTTTTATATTTTTTGTTGTTGTTTCTAATTAGTTGATATTGAGTAATATTGAAACTGCACTTGTGTAATGGGATTCATATTGTTTTTCTAATAAATGATAAATCGTTGAACATATTGTTGTCCTATTTATTGTTTAATTTCAAAATAAAAACGATTGCGGTGAAGTATCTTACGTAATGTCAGGGACCGTTGTTAGTGTTTTTAATTATACGACCACCTATATATTGAGTTCGTTATATAGTTTTTTTTTTTAAAATAAGTTAAGTATTTATTTTCATAAAAAAATTCTTAGATCGTCGTAGGGTTGATTTTATCGCTAAACATTACTTTTTCATCTTCATGAGATTTTAGGAAGCAAGAACACTAAACAAATTGTGATTGACAGTACTTCCTGTAATTCCTCCTCCACCTTCGCGGTATCATTAGGTAAAATATCACGAAAAACGTTTTGTTTTCATAAACTTTTATTTAACTTTACTTATACAGTACAATTGAATCAAACCTTTCAATGGAATCTTCGTCGCTTTTGACAAGAATTTTTTTTTTTTATATTTCCCGGGAGGGCAAGTGGCTACTCCACCTGATGGTAAGTGGTAGTAGAGGCCAAACGCGACGACGGCTAGTACATACCTATATAATATCTATACCTATTTAACTATATTTGTATTAGTAATGTATTGATTGTTTAAATTTATAACCTATCATTGTGTCGTATCTATTTATTTAAGGATTAATTCTACTTTCTTGGTTAAATTTTTGCTTATTATATTAGAATTGCGATTTGATTGGGAAATCGAATTAGCTCTATTGATACGCTTTTCACGAGATAAGAAACTAAGTAAAACTTATTCATTAATTTTATTATGTGTACACATAAATAGTAAACATATTTAAGTGTCTTTCAATGATAAGTGAAATCCGTTGTCAAATATCAAAACAAAACAAAAAGGGCATATGGACAATGTTTCTGACTCATAAATTGCCTTTCTTCTTGGAAACATAAATATAATTACGTTAATAAATTATGTTATTCCACCCTGTTGGAAGGGTGAGTAAGCCAGTATAACTAGAGGCACAAGGAACATAATATCTTAATTCCCAGGGTTGGTGGCGCGTTGGCGTTGCAAGGGATGGTAAATATATCTCACAGCGCCGGTGTCTATGGGCGGTGCTGTCCATTAACTATGTGGTGGTCATTTGGACGTTCGCCTACTTATTTTATAATTAATTTAAATTTATTGTATTAATGGGGTTAGCTTAACTATTAATATATTAATACGTTACTTTTTCTCTACCACGTGTGCTAGGTATTCGAAAGAAAAATAAAGGTGAAATTCTTCCAATCGTTATGACTCAACGTTTATAAACGTAACTAGTACAAAAGTTATCTAAGAAAGCTATAATATTACAATTTATTCTATCTTTAAAATTAAAGTAAAAAGTAAAGGTTATTTTATTAAATTTTGTAATTAAATAAAACAAAAACAAAACAAACCGGCCAATTTATGTTTAAACATAACGTACAATTTTAAATCAACTACATTAGCCTTGACTTTTATGAAAATATATGTGTTACAAGCTCTACAAACCAAGTTCAGATTGTTTCGATCCGCAACTAAGCGCCCCACTGGCGCATAGAGGGTATATCGTAGTTGTTTACACTTAGATACATTATACTAGCTAGTGCGCGGCATGCGTTGCAATACCTCTTTAAATATTGGTAATAAAATAACTATAATTGTCATTATGATCAGTTGAATGAGAAAGAATATAAAACTTCATGAAAAAATACATATGTATATGTGAAATCTTTCATAGTAATCAGTCAAACGGTGTTAAAAATTTATTAATCTCAAATAGATGTACGTACAACTTATATATATATATATATATATATATATATATATATATATAATAGATGCATCAACACATGTACGGCCAGTGAGTAACACTGAAATTCCTTTCAGTTTTTATTAGTTGCGGTAAGATAATGGATTGGTCTGTTCTACACATGAACACGGGCGGAACCAGTCGAGTCTAACGGCTATTTATATCTCACCAGTTACATATTCTGCGGTAGCGTAACTGAATACTGCAAGTTAAACCGGCGCATTGTAAGACCTACTGAACGCCAACCTTGGACGTAATATGTTCGCTCTGTTCCTACGTATTTCAAACCGTTCATCGTACCACTAGAATTGTTCTTTTTCACAAAAGTAACAATTTCATTTGAATGTTGGTAATTGACGTTAAATGAAGTATTTAGATAAATCTATCAACGGCTAAATCAAGTTTCACTCCTTATGTTAAAGTTCAACCATGATTTAAAATATTACACGTTGCAAGCTGGCCAAATATCTTTAGATGTGGTAGCACGTATTAGCTGGCTCTTATACTAGTTGCCAGCCAAGAATCATCTCATAAAACAATGATAGCAACGCATAAGCCCACTTGAAGCGAGAGACTAATTATATCAACTAGTGGTAAATACTAACTCGAGTACTGATTTAATGGCGAAAAGCTATCCGTGAGACAAAGTCGTTCATATGATTACTAAACTACATGACCTATAATTTGGCTACAGGCCGCGTCTAACGCCCACGCGACTGACGCACCTTGCTTGTCAGTTGTCACGCAAATGACAATGGCTTAGACTCAAGAACGAAATTACTGAAGAAAAAAAATATCTTAAATGTTATGAATTCTTCGTCTGCCACGTGTTACTCATTCTATGTATTATAATATTATGGAGCAAATTGTAGCCTACAATATTAGATGATATTCATAATTTGCTTAGTCATATTGAATTTTTGAGAATTTTACGTATATATGAAATAGTTTATGAAAATAAAACAGAATGAATTATTTTATTGTATTAAAAATGCAGAAATAATAGAATTTTCTGGAATCAATTTTACTTGCTATGATGAAATCTTGCTTGTACTTTCTATATAAACATATATAATGGCAATAGATGGCAAATACCTACTTCATATCAAATAAATAATACAGATCTCTTATTACCTACCTAACTTATATTTGTTTTTGAATGATTATTTTAAAAAATCTGGTCATGTAGAAAGTCATATAATTAATTAATAATAATATTATTATTAGATAATTGAATTGTATGTTTATGCTTTAAACTAAACATAAATATTTCATTAAATTGCAATTTTTATTGGAAGTTGTTTCGACTAAATACCTATTTATTGAAATTATATAATTATCAATTTGGTACTTTTTAATTTCTATTGGATAAATATATTTTATACTTTAATATCGAAAGAAAGGATCCTTAATAATTAATATTATAACTTCCACACAGTATTCCAAGCCAAATTCACTTGCAAAGTGTAAATTAAAAAAATTAAGAGCTTTACAGTACTGCCTTGAGGGTGCAATAGCGTAGACTACGCTTCGCGATATATTTTATTATGTAAATATTGTTATTTATTGTTATTGAAAATATTATGGTTTTTTGGTCATCAAAACCCAACATAAGGTAATACGCATTAAATAGATTTTCAATATAATATCGGTGTTTCTATATAGTTTTATAATAATTTGAGAGCGTACGCACGCAAAGTTAATCCAAATTACTTACTTCTCATATAATATTAAAATCTTACTTAATTAAAAACCGTAATTACTTATTTAATACATTGCTCCGTTTTCTCGACGTAACGATGTCAGTCACCTCATTATTTTAAATCCCCGCTCACGGCAGCGTAAGAGGCCAAGTCCTCTAGGACGTACCTATAGCCGGCATCGCGCTACTTCTAATTTGCATTAAATCGTTTCATAACTCTTTTTCCTAAAATCAATTTTATATAAAATTACATACTACATATATTTATGGTACATTAAATTTTTCATATAAAGGTATATAAATTTTAGTGTATCAGTTCTTGTCTTGTTTTATAATTCTAGATCTAAAGATGGATATGATGAATAAGAAATAATAGATTGATCTAAATTACCGGTAACAGATAGTAAATATCCACTGCTGGGTAAATTACTCCATTCCACTTAAGAAAAAGGCTTGAAGCCTTTTTCCACCACGCTTGAGTTGTGGCAGACTTTTAAGTTTTATTTGATACATATTTGTACCATAAAAGGCCTTTCGCACCATAAAAAATTATAAGCATAAATGAATGTCATTAAAAGTCCATCAGTGATGCAACAAGCGATATTCGTGTTGTATTCACTGGCCATCTGACCTCTTTGTTAGCTTATGATACCCATAAGGCAGTCAAATTTAGTTCCTGTCTGCCAAACTATATCTTAATACAATTTTTTTTATTTATAAACTACTAAATACATAAGCATTCAACAATAAATAGAAGTAAAACATTAATATTAAATCGTATCATATTTTAACAACAATAAAAAAACCTTTTTTGCTTTGAAACCGAGAGAACTAAAATGAATAAAGGTTTCGAATATATTAATATGTTAGATTTGAACATAAGTATTGATGTATGTTTTTTTTATTGTATCTTAATGACACAATAAAAAAAATGTGTCAATCAATATTCCTGTTTTTTTGAGTAATTATCGATAGCTATTTTCCTGGGACTAAGAACGGGCTTTATTATAGTACGCCACATACGTTGACATATTGGCTCTGTCTCATGTTAGGGAAATAGCGTATTAGCGAAAATGCTGCTAGCATTTTTACCGCCATTCCACGGTTACATGTACAAGGCTAAGGATTTCAACTGTAGTTATTTTAATTTTGATAGTCGCTATTTATATCAATATGAATAATACATAAGTCAATAAAATATTCGCCGTAGCTTATTAAATTCATTATGAATATTTGTTTTATTTAATATTTAGTGATTGGTATAACATTTCTAGTTGTAACATGTAGTATTACACCAACATTTGTGGTCTAAATTTCTTGTCATACATTTTATTTTGAACTTCGTTAAAGAATTTTAGAAATCTCTGTTTCATATGTACATATATCCGAAATAGATGTTGGTAAATATATCAGTTTAAGATTAATAGACTTCGACACTACCGATCACCATGAAATTTGGCTTAGACAGGCAGGAACACGTCTGCCGGCTTTTGCTAGTTTAATAAAACCTTTGAATAATTGTATATATTTAGAGATGATACATTTTATTAATACTTACAGTGATCTCCTCCCGATGTCCCCCCTAGGATAGATCACACTAAATTCAAATTTCTGTTTGATAGTCACAATCGTCAGCTACGTTCTCAGGATTCTTACCATTTTTTCTGTCCCTATTCATACTTCTGGTTTCGTTTCTAACTCTTACTCCGTTCAAGCTGTCCGATTATGGAACAAAGTACCCGAGCATATTAGAAAAGCGGCCTCTAAATTTATCTTTAAGACTCGTCTACGTGAGCACATATTGTCAGAAGGTTCCTAAGCTCCTTGTTCTCATGACATCTATAATGCACTATTATTATTTACATGTTTTTACTATAGTCATTATAGATTGATATTTATTTTGTAGTGCGTATGTATGCATATGTTTATTTATTCTATAGTTTTATATATAAGTACTGTAGTGTATTGTTGTGTAGTATTTTTTATTAATTACCGCCTTCGTTGATTTCTGGTTGACCTAAAGGTTGACTGGCAGAGAATGCCTTCAGGTATTAAGTCCGCCTTTTGTCCCATGTACTCTGTGGTGGTCAATAAAGTTTTTAAATAAATCTAATAGAAATAAATTTTGCCTTGAATATTACTCGAGTATATTATGAATTAATGACGTCAAACGTTAAAAAATAAACTAAAATATTAAAAAAATATGTGTATCAGAAACAAGTAATAAATGGTAATTTTGTTATGTATTTACGTAGTCATAAAAAACTGAATAAGTACAATATAAAAAATAAACTTAAATAGGCACGGACACAAGGGTCTAAAGACAAAAACTATCTTAGTAAAAAAATTAGAATCTAGCTATCTAGAATGTTTTAGGGTTAAGCATATTATATGTAAGCATTACAAAGAAGTACGAAAAAATAAGAATTGAAAAGTCAATAACTCTTAGTAATTGTCTGCTCTCAGTTAAATATATAGGTACGTAGATAGTAGAGATTCATGTCGAAGCACGATATTTTCGTATTGTCGTTTATTTATTCGTAATTTCTAAATTTTTACATTACATCAAATTTGATAGGGTTTAATTTTACAGCGAAAACTTTTTTTAAATTTAACTTTTTTTTTTTGTTAAGTTGATATCATTATATTGATTAGCTAGCTGTTGTTTTCAATGTCACATTGCATAACGATCGGCACAGCGATTTGCTTTAGTCATGATCAGGTAACCGACCGAGATTAATTCAGCATTTATAATACTAGTATTATTTGTGGTTCGTACAATATATATAGCAAATTGAGTACGTTGTATCTTACGATCTCTTACTACATTTCTTTCATGGTAACCACCATGGAAGCTCGTCTGAGTAGGTACCACCCACTCATCAGATATTCTACCACAAAACAGCAGTACTTGTTATTGTTGTGTTCCGGTTTGTAGGGTGAGTAAACCAGTGTAATTATAGGCAGACAAGGAACAAATCATCTTAGTTCCCAAGGTTGGTGGCATATTGGTGATGTAAGCGATGGGCAATATTTCTTACAATGCCAATGTCTATGGGCGTTGGTGACCACATGCCATCAGGTGGCCCATATGTTCGTCCGCCTACCTATGCTATAAATAAAAAAAAGAAGAATCAAATTGTCAAACATGTTAGCTTTATTTTAATGTTATATCTAATATTTGCACATATTACACAGTTATAGTACATAGTGCACAGTTTTAAATGCAACTATCTGGACTGATGCTAACGTGTTTTAAAAATATAATCATTGCATTTAAAAAAAAAATGTAAGGGTAAAAATTTGTAAATTATCAATAATCTTATCCCAATATGTATTGACGGTCCGCACCAAGGCTTCGCCTGTATAGTGTATAGTTAAAATATGTACAAAGACTAAAGACTACTAGTAACAATAATACACAACAAACACAACGGTACCACCACCAAAAACGGTCTTATTGCTTGAATAGCAATCTTTTCCAAACAGATTTTAAGCCTTTGGATATACCTTCATATTATTATTTAAGTGATGTGAGCACCTAGGAGATTTTAACCAAATAATAAATAGAAAATTAATAAAAACAATGGTATCTACTCAAGAAAAACTTAATTATAAATATAAACATTTAAATAAATAACTTCTTATATATACCTATGTAACAAATCAGAATAATATAATGATAAGCCGTAATCTTATTCGCAATGTTACCTACATACAGTTTACAAATTAGAATTAATTTAAGAAATTAATTTGTTAAGTTGTTAAGAATTAATTTGTAAACTGTAATTGTAAATTCATTTTTATTTATAAACCCGAAATTGTTTATACGTAATATATTTTTAATAAGATTAATTGTCGGGAACATGTTTATTTTGCGGTAAAAAAGCAACAAGGTTTGCTATCGTTAAACCCTCGGAACGTATTTAAATAAAAAACACTAAAGAGTCGTTGCCCATGGAGTTATCCGCTCACAACAAAGTTCATATGAGTTTTATCTGTCAGTTTCTGTCCAAACATAATTAATACTACCGGTTATTGACTCATGAATATATTAAGTAAGGTAATTTCAATATATTATTTATAAAATAGGTAGGCAGAATGGCAAATGGGCTACATGATGTCCACCACCGCCCATAGACTTTGGCAGCGGAAGCAATATTATCCATCTTTATATCGCCAATGCCCAAACAACTTTGGGAACTAAGATACGATAAGAACTTTGGGAAGCCCCCTGTCTTTGTAGTTACACTGGCTCACTCACCCTACAAACCGGAACACAACAATACTAAGTATGGCTGTGTGGTAGAATATGTGATGAGCAGACCCCAGTCGGGATTGCACAAAGCCTAACCACCCAATGAAAGTCAAGCCTAATTCAAAATTTATAACAATTTTAATTAATTTAAATTATGCAATTGACCAATTATTTATTATCTACTTTTATTTACAAATATCGCGTGTAGTGCAGATTCGGTAAATTATTTGACTTCATGAAACTTTTGTATATGCCCATGTATGGCACGGTAACTTTTGCATGAAAAATTTATTATAAAAGGAGAGATGAAGTTCATATTATTACTGTTTTCGTATTAAAAAAAATATGCGAATATGTCGCAAAAAGGTGATAAACGGTACGCGCGACCATCGACCAGCATGCGATATTTCCCGTAGGTACTTGCAATAGCAGTTGTGCCCGCGCTGCTTAGCTTGTCTTAGAGACACAACGTGATTTTTTAGCCACAGTTTTAATTTTTTTTTATATTTATTACGCTGTAATAAATATTAAAAAAAACGTAATTACGTAAAGTAGTTAGTAATCAGTATTAATATGACTTATTTTCTTTGTCATTAATTCAGTAATTAGATTATATAATAGCATGTTACAAATCTTTTTTTTATGCACTTTATGTACTAACTTTTCCAAAACTAATTCTGTCTTCACCCTAAGATAAGAACTCAAAAAATAAACAGAGTACAAGAAAGAAAAATGTAATACTACCCCTGAAAAAATGGTGTTGCAGAAGAATAAAACAAAAAAATAAATTTAAGGAACCAATATTACAACCCAATACGGGAAAAGAAAGAGAAAAAATACTTTTTTGAATGAAAAGGTCGGGGAAAAGAAACGAGGAATCCACTTCAAATCAAAGGAGTACCAGTTAACAGTAATTCTTCTGATAAAAAGAAAATTCTCCTTTGATTATTATGCTTAGACTGTAAACAATTAAAATTTAAAATCTAAGTAAAAGTACTAAATACACTTTTTTGCTTGTTCTTCTCCTATATATAGCTAGAGAGTATAGACCATAACAGCAAGTTTTCGAAATGTTAACCAAAACATAATTAATAAAAGAAACATTGTTCATTATAATTTAAAGGTTTCAGAATGTACAAACATTTGTAAAGGAAATGGACAAATTTACTTTTTATGGCTTCAGTGACGAAGCAATAAAAATACAAAATTATTTAGTAGAAAGTTTAATTGAAATGACGTTTCTCATAAACGTCAATGACGATAAAGGAAGTAAGAAAGAGTTAATAACTTAATTAATTTAATACGATTTACATATCTATGTTTGTAAATTATTTTAAATATATATCCGTATAAAGAATAAAAAATGAAATGCAATAAATGAAAATTTATTAAATATTTCAACATGCCTTTATACTACAGTAAAATACTGCAAAAAGTAAGAGTACTTTATTGTTATCCTTAAATACTCCTTGAAAATCGATACCACATAATCAAAGTCCTGTGAACTACCTACCTTCAAATATACGTAATATCTTTCAATATTCTAAGTCATTTAAATATTAATTTCCCTGAACTACAATTTATGTTAACGATTCAAATAGGTACATATAAGCATACATATTTTTCATTACCATAGTTAAACAATACGGAAAAGAAAAAAAAATTTAAACTGCAAGCAAGAGAGATCGAAGTATAGAACTTATAGAATTTCGTAATGTATTGCAAAATATTTGAACATAAAAATATTTATAAAATAAATAAATAAAAAATATTACATTTTATGGGAAAATTATTTAATTTAAAAACAAATATAGTGTTTATAAAGCTCTTCGTTGATTTTATTTATATATTAATTTCGTCTAATTAAAACTCGAATATTCATGAAGATGTTATCTTTGACCGTATATTAAAAAGAGGCCAATACACTATTGAGGTTTGTCTAAAATCACAATGTCGGGAGCTTCCTATTTTGTTGGAGCAACGACCCGATGAAAGTGGGTTAGATGAGAGCAGGCGTCCGCTGAGATTTATAGGAAGGTCTGGCACAGTAACGCATTCTGCCAGAGCCACGTACTCACACTGTGATGTCTGTATAACTCTTGTGTAGGTAAATATCGATAGCCATTAAAAGATAAAAATAATTTCATTTGGTCATTATGAGATACACATTATTGTCTCATCCTAAAAAGTAACTGATTCATTTCTTTTAAAGTTTAATTAGATTTATGAAGCATTGATGTTTAATGAGGCTCGAGATAATTGTTACCATAAAATATTCTTTACATGAAATACGTATATAAATCCTTAATTAAGACTACTTTTATTGTAATAATAATAACAAGTAGTCATGTGTCAAACAATCAATGAAAAGTTTAGTGAATCTTATTTATATAAGTAGTACAAAAAATGATATAACAGATTATTTTTTTCAAGACACATGTCAACTCCCGTGATCAAGACATTAAACAGCTGCATTACATTGCTCTCAATTGCGACTTATAAAATTGTGTTTTCCTTTACCACGCGTTATTAGATCCTTAATGGATGTGTCTATAACAATGACAGCAGGTCAATTGACATCGAGGCCGCAGCATCGCGATACCTACTCTTATCACTTATCGTTATCAGTAGGTACAGATCGATATAACTATTTTCTTCGTGGTTGGACCATTAGGCACTTTCACCGCCGTTACACGCGTTTTCTAGCGAAACACCGAACTCAATTATTAATAGCAGACTATTTTTGGAGCGGCTTCGGACGCGGATTTCGGGCATGTGCGAGGCCCGGGCGGAGACACTACCTCACCTGGGCCAGGTGTAGACGCCGGATACTTCGAATCCAAAGTGCCAGGAGCCGGCATACGCCCCCTGTCCTTTCGGTCCAGTACACACACCGTGACCGTGGGCCTTGCCGTCCTCCCAACCGCCACAATAGGTACCACCATCATCAAAGTCGAATCGGCCACCGTTGAGGCCACGCTGCGGGGGATTTCCGCTAGCGGCGTGCGCGGTGTCGGCTAGCTCGCTCGGCTGCATCACGCGAAACCGTGGTGCCGCGGAGGGGAGGGCCTCCCGCGCGCGCCCTCCGCCGAGCTCGCGGTATAAATAAACATCAGCTGGGCATGTCGCGCCGTGGCGCGCGGCCGAGTGAACACCACTCCGGTCCTGCGCGAGGAGCACTGCCGCTGAGTCGCCGCGGCCGCCCGCCCGCCGCCCGCTGCGTCCCGCCCGCCCTGCGCATTGCGCACTCTTACTACTCTCTACTGTTGTTCGCGGTTCATCTTCGTTACCAATGCCACTATTTTAACGCTAGTAGTTTTTACAAATAATTTCAAAAGTAAAGTAACAGCCTGTAAATGTCTCACTAATGGACTAAGGCCTCCTCTCCTTTTTGAAAAGAAAGTTTGAATCTTACGCCACCTAGCTGCTTCAATGCGGGTTGGTAAATAAAAGAAAATAAATGTTAAATAATTTCTTGAATATATTTTAACTTATATTGCACTAATTATGAAGTATTTATAAGAATTTTTGTAAAATATTATAATGTAGATATGTATTGTTAAACGTACATTAAGTTATGTAAACGTATATAAGAGTTAGGCCATAGTATAGCTAGCGCAGGTTCACTTTCTATCTTTTATTTTAATGAGCCCTTCTGAAGCTTATTTTGATACCTGTAAAATATAGCGAAATACATTAAAATTTTAGAGGACTGGCTTTTGAGAGTTTCGACAGGCATTGATATTAAGTAAATACTTACCATATTTGTATGATCAAGTAAACCTGACTTATGTGCAATATATATATTTTACAAAAATATAATATTTAGAAATAATATATATGTTGATTACAAATACAGATAACAAGTTCGTTAATAAGCTTAAAATGTTTATTTTAATTCAGTTTGATACACTTTATTAGTTTCTTTCCCTTGACATTATGCAACAACTTTCAAGAATTATTATGCGAGAAATGCAAAAATGGAAATATAAATTATTTCATATACAGGGTTACAGGGTAATATGTCACGATCCTTTTAAAGGGTTATAGTTCAGGACAATAGCTATCAAATGACCCCCAAAATACTTATGCAAAAGTGTATCGTTTTCGAGTTATTAATTTTTTAATATTTTTTTTATTTAAAGGATGTTTAAGATTCTAAAATTAAAAAAAAAAAATTCAACGTATTTTCCCTAATTTTTTTTTGTATTTCTTGCTAGGGTACATCCTAGTTAATAATAACCAGTTATAAAACAAAAACAATCTTCAAGCATTTTTAAATTACAGATCCAAAACTGTACAACTTTTCGATTTTTAATTTTGATTCTTTAAGTTACTCGCAATTTTTTTGTAAAAATCACTATGGCTCTTATCGTGCGGATCATTTTAAAAACATCTGCGTTTCCTTAGCTATCCATCGGTACATAAAAAGTACAGTAACAATCATAAACTCAGGAGAAAATTAGATAACAAAGAGACCAGGTAGGAAATTCTAAGAAATGCTATTGTTAAGAAATTAAATCTGGATCAAAGACAAAAGGACCTCAATGCAAAGTAGTTAAAGATTATTTTTAATAGGGGTAATAGGTAAAAAAGGAGAGATAAACCAGAGCTGTCATTGCAATTTTGAATTTAAATCAAAAACAAAATACTTAATCTTTTTAGTTACTCCATACTTTCGAAGTTACACTGTTTATTATTCATAATTCGTGTTCAAAATGAGATCCCCTATTTCGTATACAAATACGCATTCTTTTTCTTAATTCACTTTTTACTACAACACTACTCAAGCTATGTCGAATAGAATTTGCAGCATTCATTATTCTTGTTTTGAGTTCTTCAATTGTTTGTATTGGTGAAACATCATAAACCAGGCTTTTCATATGCCCCCAGACATAATAGTCCATCGGAGTCAAATCTGGACTTCTCGCTGGCCATGGGATTGGTCCTCCTTTTTTTTTTTTTTTTTTTTTTTACGCTGGGAAAACGCATGACGCGTTTCCCCCCACGGGAACAGTGGGGGGGGTATGTGGGACTCGCCGTATGTCCAAGGCACCGAGTGTGCCCCGGTCATCGGAATACCCACTAAAAACCCAGCGGTACCCTTCCCGTCTTAACGGGAGCGCCACGGGATCGCTTGCGCATGCTACCGTGACGCTCCGACGGCCGGCCCGCCTATGCGGGCCTCCATTCACTAGGGAGGAATCCCAGGGTACTGGGAACCCCCCTAGTCCCGGCGGCGCCTATTGTGGCGGGGGGAGAAGGTGCGCGAAGCGCCGCTTTCTTCTCCCCAGTCTTCTGCGGCGGAGCGGGTCCGCAGCGGCATCTTCCTCCCGCTCCCGCTCCGCGGCCTCCTTCTGCGACATCACACTTTCGCAGAAGGAGACCATCTCTGACCAGCACCTCTCGCTTCCGAGCATCGCGTTGATGATGCTCGGCAAGGAGAGGTCTCCGCCAACAACCGCCGCCAGGGAATGCCTCTGGGGCCCCCACGCGGCACACTCCGTCAGGGTGTGATGCGCCGTGTCGAATGGCGCACCACACTCGTGGCAGGAGGGTGACACCTCCCGCCGCGCTATCTCGTGCAGGTACTTACCGAAGCATCCGTGTCCGGTAAGCACCTGCGTCAGCCTGAACGAGAGCGTGCCTCGTTTCCTTCGGACCCAGCGACTCAAGTGGGGACGTACCGCCTCCACTGTCGCCAGGCCCGCCGTGGGGGACCCGAGGTCCTCCTCCCATCGGGCGATCAGGGCTTGCTGGGCTAGAGCCCTGATCCGCCCGACTTCCGCCGACCCTGGACGGTCGCCGCGTTCCCTCGCCTCGGCCCGGAAGCGGTACACCTCCGCGAGCACTTCCGCCTGGAGCTCCCAGGGCGGGTCGCCCGCGAGGAGGGTCGCCGCTGTCCACGACACCGTACGATAACCCCTTATCGCCCTCACCGCTATGACCCTGGGATTGGTCCTCCTCTGCCAATCCATCTATTACGATAATTGCTGTCTAGCCACTGTCTTACGGACATTCGAAAGTGTGCGGGGCAACCATCATGCTGGAATATCATTCTCTGCCTAAGTTTCAGCGAAACATTTTCGAGTAACTCATGCAGGATTTCTCTAAGCAAGCTTTCATAACTTTCACCATTTAAGTTATCAGGTAGGAAATGTGGCCCAATAAGATTATCATTGATAATCCCCATCCAGACGTTTACCGAGAAACGTCTTTGGGAACCGCTTAATCGCTTTTTGTGAGGGTTTCCCTGTTCTTTTTGAGACCAATATCGAATATTGTGGTAGTTAGTAATACCATCTTTGTCAAACTTTGACTCGTCTGTCCATAAAATTTTTCTCAAAAAATTGGGATTTTCTGCATCACAGTGTAGCATAAATCGGCAAAAATCTAAACGTCTTGCAGGATCTCCTTCTTCAATCACGTGTACGGTTGTGTAATGATAGGGATACAATCCAGCCGCGTGAACAGTAAACCAGACTCTCCATTGAGATACGCCCAGTCGGTTTGTCACAATATTGGTGGAAACTGTAGGGTCCTCTCGAAAATGACGAATAATTACATCTTCTTCATCTGGAGAACGGACACGAGGGCGTCCGGAATCAGATTGTCTCCTTTGCACGCGACCAGTTTCTCTAATTCGACGATACACACCAATAAAGACACTATTGTTAGGTGTCCGGCGATCCGGAAATCGACGATTATACTCACGACGAGCAGCTGCGGCGTCACCGTTACAATATCCATAGCAAAATAAGATGTCAGCGTATTCCTCATTAGAGTACGGACGACGAGAAGAATTTTGTTCTGCAGCCATAATAGTCCTTTTTACGCGCCAAGTTATCACAAACACAAATCACAAATTCCTTTTAGCTAGCCGAGTCACGAAGTTGTAAGAAACAGAGTCCAGTAAACGAAGCGGTTTTTTTCAAAAATTTAAGAGATCAATATTCACTAAAGCGCGTCCACACTATACGAGCAGTGCAAGTACAGTGAGTATTATGTACCCCGACAAGGTTTTATTACTCTTATTCCTAAAAGAAATGAGACAAAAGGAAATTAGAAAAAATGACGATAAATTCAAAGGAATTGATAATAGTATTCCACAAACAGCTCTGGTTTATCTCTCCTTTTTTACCTATTACCCCTATTAAAAATAATCTTTAACTACTTTGCATTGAGGTCATTTTGTCTTTGATCCAGATTTAATTTCTTAACAATAGCATTTCTTAGAATTTCCTACCTGGTCTCTTTGTTATCTAATTTTCTCCTGAGTTTATGATTGTTACTGTACTTTTTATGTACCGATGGATAGCTAAGGAAACGCAGATGTTTTTAAAATGATCCGCACGATAAGAGCCATAGTGATTTTTACAAAAAAATTGCGAGTAACTTAAAGAATCAAAATTAAAAATCGAAAAGTTGTACAGTTTTGGATCTGTAATTTAAAAATGCTTGAAGATTGTTTTTGTTTTATAACTGGTTATTATTAACTAGGATGTACCCTAGCAAGAAATACAAAAAAAAATGGGGAAAATACGTTGATTTTTTTTTTATTGAATTTTAGAATCTTAAACATCCTTTAAATAAAAAAAATATTAAAAAATTAATAACTCGAAAACGATACACTTTTGCATAAGCATTTTGGGGGTTATTTGATAGCTATTGTCCTGAACTATAACCCTTTAAAAGGATCGTGACATATTACCCTGTAACCCTGTATAATGTGACTGACCACTAAAATTAAAAATATTAAGCTAAAACCTAGTTAAAAACAGTTCAACTTGGCATATAAAAGTATTCTTTTAAGAAATATTTCTCTTATCTATGTACTCACCTCGTAGAAGCAGATAGTAGTAGAGCTAGTATTCTTCAGGTCCGACTCCGTAATGATGATGTGCATGACCGTAGCCAAGTAGAGGCAGCAGGGGCAATCCGAGTTAATAAAATGTGGGTTTATATTATCTAATCTAATATAAAATTATTTAATCTGAAACATCGATCGATTATTAATAATTTAGTATATCTAAATATATAAAAAAGTAAGTACATAAGTGCTAAGGCAGATCGAAAATAAATGAATATTGTAATATTCTGAATAAAATAAAAATTCCACACTTGTGCTTTCGAGGCACTCCCCAGAACCAGATCCTTGCTCCACCAAGGACGATATGAACTATGAGACAATGATTTCACTCGAAGCTTATAGTGTGTTCAAAATTAACCATGAATTGATCAATGCAATCATCCTAGGCCTGCAAGTAGTTCAATATTCATTTAAGGGTATTTAAGTCAAAATGACGTGTTCTTGACGATGCGAGTTGATATGACGTTTGGTCATTGATGCTGTCTTTTCCTGATGAGGTATCAATGACATGAATAGTATTACAAAAATGTCTTTTTATTTCGCAATGACTGACTAAATTTTGAGATTTCGTTAATACGCATCCAACCAAGGTATTATTCGGTGACGTGTTCCATTATTATCCTAATCCGGATCGGACTCTTATTATATTATATATTGTCGGTTTTGTACTTTTAATATTGAAAACGCAACTGCCGAGTATTGAATTACAAAAGAGCGAAGCGAGATATTACATCATGCTATAATAATATGCCATACCGAAGCACAAACTTAAAAAAAAAAAACATGAAGTTTTTTATCCTTTGGCGAATCTTCGACATCGACTAAATATCTGCATAAATAATTTAAGATGCAATGAAAACAACAGATTGTATTGAATTAAATAAAAACATTAACGCGGCACGCAAAATTGCTTTGGAGTCGATATCATAATTTTTTCTCAAGATAAGAGAGAAAGCATTCAGATATATTGGTTTTTAATAAAGAACCGAACTCATTTTATGAGGTACCAACATATTTATATATGTACTCTATACATAAAGAAAATATTGTCAAAAAATGTTTTTTAAATAATTAGTATTATTACATTAAATTTTGTACCCATTATAGTTTCAATACAAATGCTTTATATATTCTAGTAGTTTCAATCAGATTTGTTTTATTTTTCATCTTTATTAATAACTTCATCTTTAAAACGAATCTTTTTGAAACTTGCTTTGATATATTTTCTGCTTGATTGTATTTTGACGACCAGCTAAATGCGCAACACAGACGTAGGTGCACTTTTTTGATACATCATGTTTTCCGAGGCACTGGAGTGAAAATGTACTTAAAACTATCAAATACCTAACTCCAGGCTGGTGATGAGAATTTATTTGAGGAATAATATGTTTTTATTGTCCTAAACTATGACCTTAACCTACATCTATGAGCCTCTTAGCTAGGTTTGGATTAGTTATTATTTTGTGTCCCAATTAAAGTATTTTATCGATTTGTTTGGAAACGTAGTTACCTATTCGTTTTATCAGAGCGATTAAGCTCTCGTTTTTACTACGTGTCGTAGTCTGTTGATCGAGGGTCGTAGTAATCCTATTCTCATGAAAATCAGTATTTAACATAATAAAACGAATCATTTAATTCAACAATTTATTCTTTATTTGAAAATGCAATACATAAATAACTATATAACTAAAATATAGACAATTCGAATTGTTTAACAAAACATACGAGCTATTTAGCTTCACTTTTGTGAGCACACTCGGTAGAATAAATATGATAAAATTTAATGCGTTTCCAATTGAAACAGTTGGCAGTGATTTATTAGAATTTGTTAAACATTTAACATGATGTAGGTGTATATTCCCAAATAAGTAAAAATATCACAATTTAACTTATTTCTAAATTTTTATTAACAATTTTCACGTGTATTCGATGCTTTCTAAATTAATTTTATATTAATTCTATTCAACTAATATTGTAGTTCTTATTAATTTTCCAAGGAAACTGTTTTCTATAATGTAAATATCTCTTATAATATTTTGAAAAGTTCGAGAGATTTGGTGCTATTAGAATCTTAACAAGATACTCGAATTTATAGTATTAATCCCGAACAGTTTTATGTTGAAGATTCTTTAATATGAATTACTAAAAAATATATCAAGTGTTCTATACGTAGATAATTTTTTTGCACTACGCTATACGCAGGTATATTGTATACATTAGAATGCAATCATGTTATTGCTGCAAATGCATTAGGTTGCAATGCAAATACGTAGTTGCTGGGAATTTATTGTTTAAAGATTATGTAATAGTCTATATTACGTTATAATAATTAGTAAAATCTTAATGTGAAAACATTAAAAAAAAACTATAAAACAGCTGTCCCATTAGATCAGCGATACTCAACCTGCGGCCTATGGGCCGCATGTGGCCCGTCGGGCTTTGTGGTTGACCGGCCTGTTGTTACTTAATTTTTAACTACCTATATTAAAGGATGATGCCAGGATTTGTAGGAACTCTGGTACCACCTCCAATAGCGGCATGTAATACATCGTTGGTCGGATAGTTATTTTGAAGCTGAACAAAAGTTACTATAGCGCTACGTTTCCAATCTTAGCCGTTGAGAGTTATGCATTACTAAACACATCAGTTTAACAATAGTCAAAAATAATGGTTTACCACAATACAATGCATTCTGTGTATTAATACTAGTATATTTACTTGGTGGTAGGGCTTTGTGCAAGCTCGCCAATGTAGGTACCAACCACTCATCACAAATTCTACTGCAAAACAGCAGTACTTACATTTGGTATTGTTGTGTTTCGGTTTGAAGGGAGAGTGAATCTGTATAATTGCAAACACAAGGGATGTTAGTTTCTAAGGTTGGTGGCGTATTGGCGATGTAAGCGATGGTTAATATTTCTTACATCGCCAATGAAAATTATTAAAAAAAAAGTAGAAGCAACTACCTTTCTATTCGTTCTATTTCGTTATCGTCAGTCATACCTAGCTTTTTAAATATAAAATACAATATTTACAAAAAAAACATACATTTTTATTCCTACTCTGCGCTTATTATGATCTCATTTAAAAATAAGGCTTGTCCTCCAAATCCCTCATGCCTGGCGAACCCTCAGTACCAAACGATTATTATAAAGCATTATTTGGCTATTACTTAAACTGCCACGTTTAATAAAGCATTACTCTGAACGGACTAATATTTAAAACTTGGAGTTTTTGTTTAGCTCAAAAATACCCATCCAAAGAGGGATACACGTCGCTACTGGAGGTGGGACCAAAATTTGCATCGTCCTTTCAATGATTTTTTTTTAACACCTAAATCATTTGAATTATATAACTGCTTGTAACTACGGACACTGTAAAGTACTTGAAACATCAGGATATTATAAAAAAAAAAATTAAATATACGTAATAAATTCGTTCTTAGTTGTTGAAATTAATTTGTAACAATCCCCAATCAAAACCTAAGAAATCATACCGTATCTAAATATTTTTGTTTGCAGCCCGCGACACCATGACTAACACGTGGTTGTGGCCAGTATAAAGCAAAGGTTGAATACCACTGCATTAGAAGGACAATGATAATAATTAGCCTTGAAAATCGATAAATTTGTGATAATTTGACATAAATCATTATGATAATGAGTTAAGTACAATTTATAATTATTAATATGTACTTAAGATTATGTAAAATATTTATTTATATAATAATAAAAATAGGACATGGTGAAAATATATTATAAACATTTTAAGTGTTATTTGTGCCACAATAATAAAGTGTTTTAGCACTCAATTAATAAATTAAACCTATATTTTAAATCTATTTATGCTTATCTTCAATAATCCACTCAATACCATTACCAGGTAAAGGGCTGTTAATAAAGGGAGAAATCCATGAGAGGTGCCATTTATATCCAAATACTTCAATTAGATTAAGTTTAAGCCCTTTGTCGTAAGATACTCCTTTAACATTTGGTTTGGTTTCTGGAGTTATTTTACCTTCCAATATATTATTAAAATGAAATATAAAAAGAAACCCCGTAAATGCACCAATAATAAAATTGATCTCCACTAAAAATACATATAAAGTCTCTTGTCCGAAATCAATCACAAAAGTAGCGAGTGGAAATACAAACTGTGCTATGATTAGTCCATGGTTCCATTTTATAAAGGTACTTAAAAATATCACATTATAATAGAACGAGTACACCATAGCAATAAATATATATAGTGTAAAGAACATGAAATATCTATGATTATAATAACCAACGCAACAAGCAAAAAATGTGCAATGGTGGTCTCGCTTTAGAATGCACATATCACAGGTATCACAGTGCCAGGCACGAGGAGGTCGTAGGCACTCACATATTGTACACATAGTCCAATCTTCTTTGTGTTCACTTTCCAAAACTTTTCCTCTTATACTCGTATCAGTAAACATACCATAAATCATATTTCCAACAATGTTAATTAAAAGAAATGTTGCACAGACATAATGTATGACATAACTAATACTCCATATTTCAACCACTGTGGGTAACACAACACAAAGTTCAAAATATATAAAACCTGGTACTAAAACGAAAACTATTAAAAGATACACACTGTGCTCCAGAAATCTCCTCAGCTGTTTATTTTGAAATTTTGGTACTGTTATTAACATTTTAAAATTAGAATTAGTGTATTGTCTAATTTATAAACCTTGATTTATAATTCTTTTGAGAATTTTATTTTTCTTTTTTCTTTTTCTCGTGTGTATTTACAACTTTATCTGTGACGATTTTATTTCTATTTAGTGTTAAATTCTTCAAATACATAGCCAATTCTGAAAAAAAAAATTTATTAAAGTAATTATAGAAAAATAATATATGGTCAGTTTTTTTTTCATGTTCAAAGATTATTATACAAGTTGTACGTTACTCAAAATATAGTTGTTTATAAAGTCCACCTATGAATACTTTACTAACAATAATAATAATAAATGTCCTCCAGACCGATTCCGGTCACGGCGGCCAATCTCACGTTAGCTAACTGCGCAGGAGATATTATAGTGCACAAGTGTGTGCGCAAACACAGGTGCACTCTCTATTCCCTAGCTCTCATAATCCGATGGGACGGCAATTCGATACGATCGGAAACAGTTCAACCGCAGGACCAACGGATTTACGTACGTTCCGAGGCACGGAGTGTACACACTTCCAACTTCTAGACTCCGGGCTGCTACTGAGAATTTTCTGATAGAAAAACCCAATAACTGTTTATTGGCCCGACCTGGGAATTGAACCCAGGACCGCTGAGTATGCGGCCTTATATCTAGACACTAGACCAACGAGGCAGTCACTTTATTAACATCAATAGTATAAAAACATTATTGAATAACTGGATAGTTATCAAGCTTTTACATACCTTGTTATGTTTTAATTTATACATGTAGTTCATCATACACAGTTCATAATAACATTGTGTTTATAAACGCTTAAAAGGCAGATACTTTTAATTTATTAAATAATAGAGTTGTACTGTTTCAGATAAATTCAATTTAATTTATTATAATTTTGCGTTAGCCGCTGTTGACACTTGACGTCTCTATCTCTATCACGTCGTATACACAGGTCTTGCAACTTCAATATACCCCATATTTGACTTAATGATGCTGTTAAGTTCAATTTACGGCCGCCAGAGGTATGACAATTCGTGTAATAATTATCCCGAACAATTTTTCAAATCCAAACAAAACAGTTAAATAACAAAACAAAAATAACAAAAAATCCGCATAACTCAAAAAAACGATATAACAATGATTAAATAACCCAATACTTGGGAGAGAAAAATATCAGCGATATATTCGATAGCAGCGACATTGTACCTCAAGCGGATGGTATTGCGAATTAGCAGTTGTAACGCATTTGCACCTCATCTCTCACCACTGAAATTGGACTCAGTTGCAAGACTTGTGTATACGACCGTAATCTCTATATATTATGACATTAACAATATTGATATTTGACATTACTTATTAACATCTGCTGTGTCTATTTGAATATCACGTGAAAATAAGAATTATTTACAAGAAATATAATATATATACAAATTAAAATTAGCTACCTAATGTACAAATCGTGACCGCGTAGTATGGTGGTATGAAATATGAATGGAATATTGAATGCTAAATATGAATAGATATGTAAACAGCACGGTCGTATACACAGGTCTTGCAACTTCAGTAGTGGGGGTACGTTGACATAATGACGCTGTTCAGTTCAATTTACGGCCGCCAGCAGCCAGAGGCATGACGATAGGTTCGTGCTGGATACAGATACCTACTCAAAAAAATATTGTACATGGAAGATAAAATTATACTATTTGTCCAAAATTATATCACGTTTAACGTTTATGTGGCCGATGCCTTCGCTATACCAGCGAACTTACCACTTTTCCAGCGAAGGGTAATACGGTTGACCCTTGGTTGTAATATACATATATATAATAAGCACAACACGAGTTGTTTTATTGTGCGATAAAGTAAAATTATTTCGATAGGCGATAGCAGCGACGCACAGCGGGTGAAAATGCGAAATAGAAGTTGTAACACACTCGCACCTATCTTTCACCACTGAAATTGGACTCGGTTGCTAGACCTGTGTCTATGACCGTGGTTATGGATTTAGAAGTGACAGTCGTTGTCTGCGAACTCATCATAACGAAGTTCGATGCGATATTTTTTCGACTTAAACCGTGTTTTAAAATGTAGATTTTAATTGATTATATTACTGTATTTTTGTTACACCGAAAAGCATTTCAACCTCCTTTATATCGATCTCTTCAATTCGAACGCATCGCATTTTGTAGGCACAGGTATGAACCACGGCCTACATGTATATCAACGGAGCCCAATTTCAGTGGTGAGACTGAGGTGAGGGGTGAGAGGGTACGTCGTTGCTGTCGATGGGTGCGGTCACGTGCCGATTGAGTGACACGTGGTACGCATTCGTTACGTCTGAGAGAAAAAGAGACAGAATGCTATTCTGTCTTCGTTGCACAGCACACCCATCTATCGTTATGCCTCTAGCGGCCGTAAATTGAACAGAACAGCGCAATCATTAATCCGACGTACCCCACTACTGTTGTTGATTTTACATTAGTGTTAGTTGCACTGTGTTCTTAGTTTATTAGCTCTTCATGTTCATATGCTCGAAACTGAAATTATATATTTTTTTTAAGGCGTAGTTAGGCGTAAGAGCATATGGGCCACCTGATTGTAAGTGGTCACCAACGCCCATAGACATTGGCATTGTAAGAGATGTTAACCATCGCTTACATCGGCAATGCGCCATCAACCTTGGAAACTAAGCTGTTATGTCCCTTGTGCCTGTAATTACGGTGTGGCCATGTAATAAAACTACATTTATTTAAATAGTAATACAATTTATTTATAAAGTATGATTTTTGCAAATAACGTTTCATCAATTCAGAAAATAGGAATTCACAAAACACGCTCAAGTTACATGCTCATTTTCGTATCATTAGGTTATACATATAGCAAAAATATATTTTCCTTAAGACTAAATAAATATGACCAATATATTTTCAATCATTCTAACTACAAAATCAACCACTCTTAATTAATAATATGGGTTTAAAATATGTCATTATTATAACAATGCAACTCTGACTATGGATAAACCAAGATTTTCATAGTAAACTACAGGTAATTTTTTTTTTTGTGAAAATTATTAGGTTTTGAAATATCATGCAAAACTAGGCAGTATTCAAAATACGGAAGAGCTGCAATGATGAAGTAAATATAGTGTAGCAGGTCCTTTTTCTCAGCTCATCTAATTAATTCTTGTAAAATTTCTTGCTGGTGTCTCTCGCCATGTCTACCAGAGTCTGCGCTGGCTTGAAAGGTGCACCATACAGTCCCTGATATTCTTCCATCTTCTTTACCAATTTGTCAGCACCAAATTGGTCAACCCATCTGTAATTCGTAATTTTTATTTAGTTACTAATAAATTGTTCCATAAAACAAACTTACTTTTTGTTGTGATACAAAATATTGTTTTGCTATTCTATAAATACAACACTACTTTAAGATAAAATCTAAAGGTATGGTTGAATGAGAAGTATGGAATTGTCATTAAAAAAAATTCAAATTTCTAAAGTTTGTTATTTAAAATATCAAATATTCTAATTTAAATTTTGCAATGGACAACCTTTGCGCCAAGCAAGACCTGGAGCGATTGTCAAAACCCCTCTCTCAAAGGCGACGGCCGATCTCCCTAATAAAAGTAGGGGCATCCGATCCCTCAACATCCCGATGTCTCGAACGCCAACGGCACTAATTAAAGCATAGCATATTCTAACCATAAGTGGAGTGAAGACAAATAAACAACTTTGAAATTGAATTGATATAATTTAAGTGGTCGCAATATTTTTAATAATCTATAATTTTCAATATAGATTCCCGAAATAAGGGCGTCCTGAATTCAAATTAAATTAAAATTAGATGTAAGTAGTTCAGTGGAATATAATTATAAACAAATATATTAATCAACATCTGTTTGTAGTGTATTCTATGGCAGAGCTAACAGCAAATTAAATGAAATACGAAAATTATTTATCTGTATTGTTGTATGGGTTGTTTAATTTTATTCCTTGGAGTGGAACAGTCTATAGTTACCTGATAAATAATAATGACCAATATGTTACAAGAATAAATGAGCCATATATTTACCGGAAAGGTCCGCCCGTGAATGGCGGGAATCCTAAGCCAAATACAGCGCCCACATCACCTTCTAGAGGACTGTGAAGAATTTTTTCCTCTAATGATAATACTGCTTCGTTAACAAACCTAAAAATTAGTAAAAAGCTTTAGAATTGTGAACAAAAATGAACTGTAAATCATGTCATATTTATCAACACATACCGAGATACCATTCTCAATTGTTGATCTTCAACTGTGTTAGCACCACGGGGTTCTAGAGAGTATCTGTCTTTTAATAATTGTACAGCTTCCTGATTAACATCGCGGTTTTTGGTTCCCTTTTCATATACATAGAAACCTTTGCCAGACTTTCTTCCCATGAACCCAGCTTTAACAAGATCTTGCATTATGTTCAAGTCTCCACCACTAATACGATCGCCGAAAGCCTAAAAAATATATCAATTGTAATTATTCTGAAATCGTTGGCCAATCTCAAGAGAGATCAGCCAACTGCGCAGGAGATATTATAGTGCACAAGTGTGTGCGCAAGCACAGGTGCACTCTCTATTCCCTTACTCTCATAACCCGATGTGACGGCAAGCCGACACGACAGGAAAGAGTTCAGACGCAGGACCAACGGCTTTTCGAGGCACGGGAGTGTACACACTTCCAACTTCCAGACGCCGGGCTGTTACTGAGAATTTTCGACAGAAAATCTCAATAACATTTTATTGGTCTGACTTGGGACTTGAACCCAGGACCACCGTGTCTGCGGTCTTACATGTAGCCACTAGACCTACGAGGCAATCTATGACATCTTGCAAATTATAAGTCATGAAATTTGATTTTTTATTAAAGTTACTAAAAATTAAACCTTATATAAGTCAACAGCAATGTGGGATCCAACATCAATGCCCACTTCATCAGCTAATGTGGCAGCGCCTACAGGGAAACCAAACTGCTTTGTCATATTATCTAGGTCCTTAGGATCTACACCCTCTTGAAGCAGCCTGTGAAAATGAAAAAATTATATATTTTACACAAGATAAACATGTTAAACAGTAGAAGAGTTCACTAATTTCAGTTATAAAATTCAACATATTTTTGAAGGCAAGATAATTTAAATGTATTTCTATATGTCTTGTTGTCCTTGCCTTGACTGGTCCTGACTCTAAAACTCACTGATAAAGTATTGCAAATATTATAATAATTTTCACATTGTACTTATAAACTTGTCTTCAACATAATAAAATCATTATTTTTTTCTTTATATGTGACTCTTATACTTTGTACATCAAATATGGAAGCTTTTGCGTGCGCTAGGAAGGCTTACTCATTTATTTACAAAATTTAATGGGATGACTATCAAAATATATCAAGTCAATTAATAAAAAAAGTTACATCAAAATGGTTTCATAATCAGCAAAGGTACATCTCATATATCACATCACATTTATAAATAAAAACAGCCAACTTTTCTCTTTTTTTATACTATATGAGACAATATAAATATTATACATATGTGTGGGTCTGCCTGACTGATATATATTTTTTTCTTCAAATCAACAATACACTTAATAATAAAATAATGTTTATTAAAGTAAACTAGCAAAGAAATAATAATTATCATTACTAATTATTTATTACATATTAAAAGTTGAAGACAAGAATTTCGATAACCATTTCATGAAATTATTTTATTTTATTGGTTCTATATTTATAATGTAGGTATTTTAATTACCTCATAGCCTCACTGAGCATAGTGGAAAGGATGCGCGTGGTGTAGAAACCGGGTCCGTCGCCGACGGTGATGACCACCTTGCCTTGCTTCAGTCCCACGGCAACAGCCGCGGCCGACGTGTCGTCGCTGGTTCCGGGGTGACGGATGATTTCCAATAGCTGCATCTTGTCCACCGGCGAGAAGTAGTGCATACCTGGTAAAACAATCTTGTTTTATGATTTACATTCAACAACAAATGCAATAATAAATAAAACTCATCAAATTATGCATAAATATTACTTTAAAATTCAACATTTCAGACAATCATAATATTCAATCATAAATCCTTAATAAATATCATAGATTATTCTAGTGGCAGTGCCAGGCAATTTGTATTTCTACTAATAATAATAATATAAATTCTAATAGTTCTGTGCCACGGTCACGTCTGCAAAGATTTACTAATAGCACTCATGATATTTGTATTTTTGTTTTTAGAGTTAACAGTGTTTTCTTAATTGAACATATATCTCTCATGTTATTTTTTCATATATCTACCTACATATATCTCTTATATATATTTTAAACGCGAATTTATATTTATTCTGGAAATTTAGTTTAATATGTCTTCCTTTTTGTACATGTCGTGGCAAACTGTAAGTGAGGCTGCACTTAATTGAGTAATCTTATTTAAATGTTTTTGTGATGTGTGTGTAATGTCTTGTTGGTTGTCCTAAATAAATAAAATAAAAATAAATACTAACCAATAACCTTATCTGGTCGGCTACTGCCAGCTGCTATCTTAGTTATAGGGATAGCACTCGTGTTGGTGGCAATAATACAATGTTTGGGCACCACTGCCTCTAACTCTTTGATTACTTTGTGCTTGATGTTGATGTCCTCAAACACGGCTTCAATCACACAGTCAGTATTCTTGAACTTGCTGTAGTCCAAAGTTGGTAGTAGGTTTGACATAAATTTGTCTTTTTGTAAGCTGAAAAGAATTTAAATTCAACGTTAGTATTAATACAAAAGAGTGATTATTTTACAACAAGAATTTTAAATTTTTATTACTAATTTGATTGTAAATTTAATGATTAAATTGGTTACGTGTAATATTATTTGTATATCGAATATAATTGACCTAAAAGCCAAAATTTTTCATTTTAAAATATAATTGACTTACGAAGAAACTCGCTTCCTTTTAACAGCATTTACTAGGCCATTCTGAATCTGGCCAACACCACGGTATAGGCCAGCATTGGTGGCATCTTTCATGACTACTTTGTAACCTTTGTCAATGGATACCTGCACGATACCCGCACCCATCAGTCCAGCACCAAGAACGCCAATCTAGATTAAACAATTATAATTTTTTATGATTTATTTTATTTATATATATTATTATATTTATTTATATTTATTATTATTATTAAATACTTAATTAAAAAAATATACTTACATTATTTACTTCGACTTTGGATTTACCAAATCTGTTTTTTTTGCACTCCGTCTGTCCCCGAAAGAGGCCGATAAGCCCTTTGCTCTGTGGCGTCATGGCTAGCTCACCGAAGCCTTGGGCCTCTGCCTCATATCCAGCAACAGGGCCTTTATCAACTCCAGTCCTTACAACATCAAGAATCTATGAAAAAAATAAGGAATATTTTATTATATTTATAAATAATCTCTATTACATCATCACATTAATATTAAAGATGATAATTTTCGAATAGCCTATTTATTTTATTACTTTGTGTGTAGACAAAAAAAGACGGGTCTTACTTTAAGTGGCGCGGGATATAAACCACGAGACGCCTTCATCACTTGGTCTTTCGCTTTTTTGAAAATCATATTTTTCACATAGTCCCACTGCATGATGGAAGTTGTTATTTTATTAACTAACCCCTTTTTAGAGCGATCGACTGATATTTTTCCTGAAGCAATATCTTTTGCTACTAGGACAGCAACATTCTCAAGGTACTTCATTGTGTTGCTTTCAGGCTGTCCCATGCCTTGAAAAAAGATAATGTTGTATAATAATTGCCTTAAATAGTTACAATGCCTCATACCTCCTATATAATAGTTGTAATGCCTCACAATAAGCTTCAATTCATAGTTTTGTAAAGAGCAACCACTCAACTAATTTATAATAAAACAAAATCTTCATTGTCTTGTTCTGAAATTTTCCCTTTTTTAATTTTAGATATAAAAATATTTTCTTTAATAAGATTGTAGTCTATAACTTCAAAATAGTTGTTATTAATTTATTACTTGTAAAGTTGGCAAGCTGTCTTATTATATTTGTAGGTTGTTGTGATGATGTAACAATAAAATATAATCAATCATATCACTTGCCTGGTCCCAGAGGTGAAACTAATAAATCAACTATTCCGAGTTTCTTTGCTTTGTCTGCCTTGACAGTTTTTCCAGTAAGTGCTAGGTCCAAAGTTGTAGGAATCGATGTTAGTATAGGCATCCTAATAAAAATCAATGTTTTTAATAAAAAATTTGAAATTAATAATAAAAAATTCAATTTAAGTTTACGATTAAGAACAGTTTAAAAAAGTGATATATGTTAATAAATAATTTTACCTTTGAGTACCCCCACCTCCAGGTAGAAGTCCGAGCATGACTTCAGGAAGACCAAAACCTGTCTTTGAATCTTTAACAGCAATTCTATATTTGCAAGCCAGAGCTGTCTCCAGCCCTCCACCGAGACAACTGCCTTGTATAGCTGCTATGTATGGCTTGCGTGATGTTTCAATTCTTTTGAAAATGTCATGACCTATCAAAGCATTGTTGTTATGTATAATAGTTAGTATTTTAATCAGTCTTACTAATAATGATTGGAAATTAAAGGATGTATAATACCATTTTTAGAGAGAGCTACAACTTCTTCTTTAGTTTTGCAATTTTCCAGCATAGTTATATCAGCCCCAGCGATGAAGCATCCTGGCTTTCCTGATATCAAAACGGCAGCTTCAATTGATGGGTTCGATTCAACTTCATTGATTATGTTTCTGACTTCATCCATAACAGCTACATTTAACGAATTAACCTGTACAAAAAAGTTTAAAACAGATATTAAATGATTATGGATTTATCTCTATTTATTTAAAAAAAAAAAAACATGTCTTGAATAGGAATTGTTTGCAAGTTTACTGATTTAAAAATAAGAAATCCAGGTCCAAATAATTTTATAATATTTAAAATATAATTATATTATGGTAGCACTTACGTATATTACATTTAATTTAGATTTGTGAACTTGTACAAGATATTATCAATACAACACTTGAAATTCTTACCTTAACATTAGGTGAATCTAATGTAACAACATATACTCCGTTTACTAATTTACATTTCGTGTGCACTTGTGAAGTGGCTGCTGCCGCATAGCCTCTGCTATGCAGCCCTAAAAAAATCAAGATCAGAAAAGTGTTATAAACGTTTATAGTTTAAGTATCAATATCAAAAAATAATAATAACTAAAACTTTTTACATACAAAAAAATAAAGTTCTCAAAAAGTACAGTAAATCATATAATACTTACTATTTAAGAAATTCACATTATTGCGGCTCTTGAGGATCTTTAGTGCGTTAAACATCTTACTATTAGACATGTTTAAACACTTATTATGTAAAAAACTAAAAAAAGTTTAATAATAACTAAGGAATTTTGGACCCAGACTTTGAACCTAAACTTTCTCGTCAGATGGAGGTGATAAATAGGGGTGAGGGCAGACTGAAACGTGAGGGGAAAGGATAGTGACAGCTTCGCAGATAAGAAATATACAATTTTGTTAACAGATAACTTAATCTGCTAAATTGATGAATCAAATACCGGAATAAAAATCAGTGATACCTATTTATTATTTAAATTCAATTTGACTTTCTAGATATTTTTTGATAAAAATTTATACTCTAATGTCGAAAATCCTAGTAGTTTCCACTAGCAAAAACTGGCTTCATTATAATACTAAGGGAAACAAATAAAATAATATTTAATAGAGTTATTGCTCGGACAATCAAATTAGGGTAATGGACCGGGAGATACTGACACAAAATTTCAGGTCATTTGTATGGCGACTCTACAAGGGTCTAACATGGGTCTAATTACGTAATGCCGAAAAGGAAAATAATGGTCATAGCCGGCAGCTCAATCGCGTGGGTGTTAATCGAACGTATCGGATAAATTACGAGTCAAACGATTTGTTCCACAAAAATTTTTGTATTTTCTAATAGTCGATGAAAAAAGTATGACATTGTGATACGCGACGATGATTAGCTGTGCAAAAATTAGCCTGGTACAAATGGTATGGGGCGGGCTGTAAGTCACACCGGAAGAGTATGTCATAACGCTACCGCCTATTTTATTTTTTTCCCGGTCTATAAGTGCAAAAATATTTTTAAATAAGCACATTCAAATAAAACTTATTATTAACCTAGAATTCAAGAGTAAGCTTAAAAACACGAGTACTTCATTTAAATAAAAATAATATTAATATTTTATTTACAATAACAGTAACAGCCTGAATGTCCCACTGCTGGGCCTCTTTTACTCTTTTGAGCAGAAGGTTTGGAGCTTATTCCACCACGCTGCTCCAATGCGGGTTGGTGGAACACACATGTGACAGAATTTCAGTGAAATTTGACACATGCAGGTTTTCTCACGATGTTTTCCTTCACCGTCAAGCACGAGATGAATTATAATCACCAATTAAGCACATGAAATTTAGTAGTGCTTACCCGAGTTTGAACCCACGATCATCGGTTAAGAGTCACGAGTTCTTACCACTGGGCCATCTCGGCTTTATTTAAGAATACTTTACTATTTACTTAAATTAAATTAATTTAATTCTATATTAATTAAGATTTATTAGTAATAAGTAATAATAATTATTTTGTATACTTAATTTAATAAATTTAATTAAATAATAATGGATTAAAAAATAATTCCATTATCAGAGATGGATTAAATGTATGGCAACAAATTTGTACTAGAAAAAAAGTTTTGTTGTTCGACTTCTGTACATAATATTTTGCGCTCAAATAGCGTAGATACACGCCAGAAAAGATCCAAATCACGGTCGTATACACAGGTCTTGCAACTTCAACATGGGGTACGTTGACATAATGACGCTGTTAAGTTCAATTTACGGCCGTCAGAGGTATGACAATTCGCGTAATAATTATCCCGAACACTTTTTCAAATCCAAACAAAACAGTTAAATAACAAAACAAAAATCACAAAAAATCCGCAAATCTCAACAAAACGATATAACAATGATTAAATAACACAATACTTGGGAAAGAAAAATATCAGCTTCGATAGCAGCGACGTAGTACTTCAAGCGGATGGTATTGTGAATTAGCAGTTGTAATACATTCGCACCTCATCTCTCACCACTGAAATTGGACTCAGTTGCAAGACCTGTGTATACGACCATGATCCAAATTCATACATGTATACAAACAAAGACTTGAAAAACCTTACCCTGCTTCTGGGTCAGTCGGATAAAAATAATCAGTTATACCAAATCATTTAGTATAACCCTTAGTAATTGTGTCTAATCTGTACGGTTCAGTTTTCATATAAAATGTCGGGTACAGCAGAAAACAATGTTAAAACATTTGTTTGGTAGGATTTAGTTGACGTCTTGTTTACTTAGCGATGATAAGTCACGCCACTGTCTTTTTTTTAGTTGATTGATTTTTACATGTTTTTAACAGGTAAGATGGCATTTTTTAATAATGTTTGTCACAATTTCGGCACGTCCTGTTGCGATGAGCGTAGGCGAGTGCCTAAATGAATTTATGCCAACTAGTGTTGCCAACAGCGCTTGGCCTAATGTCGCCGTTTCTCATGCTTAAAGTAGCCTAATGTAGCCGAATTATTTCAGTTGCAACTTACAGTAGCCTAAAATAGCCCAAACCCCAAAAATCAATATGAATAAAATAAAACTGGCCAAGTGCGAGTCGGACTTGCGCACTAAGGGTTCCGTACCATTATCTATAAAAACGGCTAAAAATTATGTCTGTTGTATTCTGTTTAAGAATTTGTTGTTATAGCGTATGGAACCCTCCATCATCCAGAGGTAAAGAAGAATCTTCAAACCAGAACACAACAATACAAAGTACTGCTGTTTTGCGGTAGAATATCTGATTAGTGGGTGACACCTACCCAGAGCTTGCACAAAGCTCTACCACCAAGTAATTTTTTCAATTTATTTATAATATATTTATAAATAGATAGTGTTAGTGTAACACTATAATTTACGTTAAAACAAAGTAAAGTGCATTTTAAAAATTTATTACATTACACATAAACACATTTATATCGCGTGAACATTTATTTTTTTAAGAAACGTTTTAAGCTTTCTAACGTTATTTGTGATTCGGTTGATTTAAATAATTTAAAACCTGAAGTAGCCTAATTGGCGACCAGTCGCCTTTTACATTTTTTAATCGCCGATTCTCGTTCTGGGTAGCCTAAATGGCGATAAATCGCTTACGTTGGCAACAGTGATGCCAACTGGCATCAAAACATGGTGCAAACATCTGGTTTGGGCCATGCTTTGATGATTTTTTTGTTTATATAGCGTGCGCTATATTAATTTATAAATTATATTAAAGTAATGTAAGGCGGATATGTTTCCGTGCTATAGTTGTAAGGAAATGTGTCCGATCCATATATCAACGATTTATTAAGATTGACTGAAAAATAACAAGATTACGCCTTTAAAAATACGCGTAGTAAAACTTGAGTGGATGTAAGTAGCTTATGTACAATGTACGAATGCCTATCAAATTTACCACAATTTTGCGTAATAAACATTAAAAAGACGTTATTTTAAACTTCAGTTCGGTTATATGCGCGTATATAATTTAATATATCTGTTTTTGCTATTCAATTATTTTCATACAATATTCATAGCATACATACATGATGCATATGTCCCTTGTGCCTGTAATTACACTGGCTCACACACCTTTCAAACCGGAACACAACAATACAAAGTACTGCTGTTTTGCGGTAGAATATCTGACGAGTGGGTGATACCCGACGAGCTTGCACAAAGTCCTACCACCTGTAGGAGTATACTGAGTAATAATAATATTTGGTGGTTTTACAAATAGTAGTAATTGCTATACCTATTAATTAAAAGAGATGACAATGAGTGAACTTGAAATAACAATATCATACAAGTAGATCATTAATCTTCTAACATATAAGACATTATGATGTGTAAGATTATACTCGTACATAAGTAGGTATATAAATAATGGATTGGTCAGTGGATCGTTAATAGTTTGGAAGTTTAGATTCTACTGCGAGGAATCAGTTAAGAACTCAGTAATTACTTGGTGCCATCATTTATGTATATAAATTAAAAAAAATTATATAGTTTTGTATATTATAATCCTGTATCAAACTCAAAGAAAATTGCTTTTTATCATCTATATAATGCTTGTGGAGTAATACGACTTATTCATTAATAATGTTTTGTTTAACACAAAATATTTTTAATTAATTAAATGGCAATATTTTTAATATTATTTTATATATTGAATATAAAATAATATTAAAAATATTAGTATATTAAAAAATATTGGCGAGATTTTATTACAGAAATGAATACATTGACCAAGGAATGGTAAATTGGCGGAAGCGGAAATTCGGTATTACAAGTTTATCTTTACTTCACGTGTTTATACAATGCTTGTCACTATTACTATTAAAATCATTAATTTATATGTACGTATGTAATTACATATATTGTGACGCCACTGTACCTTCGGGTAGAGGATCAATTATTGTAAAATATGTGGGAAGGGACACAATAAATAAAGTAAATGTATAGTTTGCATAAAAATTTGCTTAGTGTAGAAAGACGAGCAGTGGAAATGTAACAAGAGGACTCTTATTCAATCGGAGAGACCGTATATGAGTCTCTTTGATTGATTATTTATTAGATTGAACATTTTCTTTCAGTTGAGAGTGCCAAAAATTTATAGCGAAAAAAAAATTAATTCTTTAAACAAACATTCATAATATGGAAAATACAAGAGCTGTACGAAATTCAATTATAAAGCGTTAATGAATGGAACCTTTTCTTTGACGAACAATTTTATGATATTGCTTTAAACAGCTTGAGAGGCGGTATTGCTTAATTTTTTTAATCTCTATTGTGGGGGTGGTTCTTATTAACCCCGGGGTTACCTCATCCGTACATACATATATCGTGAAAACATTACATAAAACTTTAACTCACTTTATTTAATACGGTATTTACTTCTTGAATGTTGCTTAATTTTCGAGAACTATTGCGACAACAGTTATATCACAGTGATCATAAAAACAATAATTTTAAAATATATACTTATTATTTATATACTATGCTACAATTTTCGCTTAAATATATCAAAAGACCTCGGTTACGGCTCGTTTCCTTTCAATAACTGCATAAAGCTGTACTCCATCAAAAGCTTTAGAAGTGTAATTACCCTGTGACGCAGGCTTATTTAGGGTTACCATATATTGCCTGTTAAATTAAATTCATATAATATTTTATTAAAAGTAGATCTCAATAAAAATGGGAAATATTTTAATCTAATAGATTGACAGTTTTCATTGTTTAACATTTTTATATACTTTATTTGTAATTTAAATGGTACTCATTGACGAGCATTGACTGACTCGTTGGTCTATTGGCTAAATATAAGGCAGCAGCTTCCGAGATCCTAGTTTGAATCCCCTGGACGGGCCTGTTAAAGATGTTGTGTTTTTCTATCGAAAATTCTCAATAGCAGCCTGTATGAGAGTGAGGGAATAGAGAGTGCATGTACACACTTGTGCACTATAATATATCCTGCGCAGTTGGCTAATCTCTCTTGAGATTGACCGCCGTAGTGGGCAGGAACAAGGAAATCGTCATCATCAAATGGCAATGAATCAATACAAACATTGTATATCCCGAAACGTTTGATAATATTTTGGAATAATTTTATCAATGGTTTTTCTTCAGTGACGTTTCAACATATATATATAGGTAGTAAATTTTATGATTTCGGTAAGTGGCAGCCCTAAGTCCATCTGCTTTTGACTTTCTGAAAATGGGGTGGCGAGTAACTACTGGCTTTCATCGCCTTGAATGCAGGGACGGAATACAATAAGTGCGACTTTACTGGTTCCACTTGCTTATTTTTTATATTGCATAATATACCCGTGACATGTGGCATAGATTCAATGTATGAGTTTAAATTATAAATATACTACAAAAATATTTTAAACTCATATTTGTACTGTGACTTCGAAGAATGTCACCGCTTTTATATACAATCTAAATAAAACTACATAAACAAATTTTTCTACCTCCTATAAATCCATAATGTATTGATAGAGTCAAAAGTGTAAATGGATTAAAAATAATCAATTAGATTTGCATATTAATTTTATAAATTCAATTATAACGAAATATTAACAATGAATTTACTAAATAACAAATTAATTGTTTCGAAAATAAACACATTTGCACACACAGACAGAGATTCTTCGTATGTTAACGGTCCGAAAGCCGAGAAGCAAGTCCGCTCGTCTTCATTGGACACGTTTTTATTTTAATCTTGGTAGTTAGGTTTGACAACTCGGACAGGCTATATTTTATAGTATTCATAATTCTTCATCAACAATCATTCAGAAACACCATCAACCGTTTTGGGGAAAATTAATGAATAGATATTACCATTAAGTCGTAAGATAGAAATTTACTTTATTGATGATAGAATTAAGTAATCTTTAAATTCATGCAAAAAATAAATATTTTATTGTATTTTATTCAAAACGAACTACGGCAACCCTAGTAATCTCCTCTTGACTTGCTAAGTGGGGGTGGCGGGTGGCTACCGGACGTCGTCGCCATAGTAACAGAGTACCGACTGCAACAAGTGGACTCTAAGATTATTTTACTTCTGAGTGTAACATGAGAATGGGAATTATATCCAGTCTATTCAAAATGTCACATTTATTTTCTTCCTGTAAGCTATTTATGTAGGTTTTTTTGCAATGGTCATTAATAAATAATAAACTTTAATGTGTTCAGTGTGTTTTAAACACAGCAAGTAGATAACTTATTATTATAATCTATCAGTTGCCTAACAGCCAGCCCTTGGGAACACCTTTGATGGTAGATAAGGGTTGTTAAGGCGCTAAGCGTTGATGAATGTGGATTACAAAAAAGTTTTTATAGCTTTAGCTTTTACCAATATATTTGGTTGTTTTGTGTTGACTCTATTATACTACTCTACCTGAAACCACAACGCAACGAACACAACACAACGAAAATGGAACGTAAATAATACAAAATTAAAATTTTAAATAATAGCATAAGTATTGCTATATTTCCTTATAATTATGTTATTATATTCGTTATGTATTTTAATTAATCTTTAAAATATTTCGAAGAACAAGAATTATATAAAATAAATCTCAATATTTAAAAAAATCTGTTCATATAACTGGTTTGACTGTATGGCCTCTAAGACAAATTATCGTGTTATTGTATTTAAATTACAGAAGCAAATTTTTTTATCGAATTATAACAATAGTATACAATAAAAATGTTAAAAGCGAAAGAAAAAGATTCCTGAAGACAAGGAGAGGAGCATTTACGTACGTACGTTTATAATATTAGTAATAGCTTACTTCTGTACATAAAATACAGACGATTATTTGAGAACTTACTTCTTAAGTCAGCTAAAGAGTAAGATAATCGTCTTAAATATAAATATTTTAGAGATATTATAGAGAACAGACTAATCATTTTATTAAAGAACGTCCTTGATGTGGTAATCTTTTTTTTCATGACGTTATAAAAAAGAAACAGTATATTATTATTATTACAGAAATATCCTCATCAGATTTTCACAACTTCTCGAGTGTAGAGGGAATTGATTCAATTCCTCTTGTCTCGAGAGGGTGCCTCCCCTATTAATCTCACCTACCAGTATTGCGTTTCGATGAAAGTACGACTATATAAATATTTAGTACATTTTCTTATTATTCTGTACATCAAACTCATAGTATACAATAGTACACTATATAGATGTTAAATGGCTTAAAGTATTTGTTGAAAAATGTTTGATGAATAAGAGTAACTACTGAGTTCCTCTCCGGTCGGTTCTTTTCGGTAGTGTTTGTAAGGGAAAAATTACATCAAGTTACAAATAAAAAAAAAAAACAAAATTGTGTCAAGAAATTTTTAGATATTGATGTACGATTAATATTTCATTCGCACCACCTTTGTGTTATTGTTTTTCGTTTCGTTTGCGTTCACTTGGTTAACTAAATTTTAAAACAACATATGTCATACAAACTTAAAACATTTTACTAGAGTTTTGTACATAGCATAATACAATCATTAATGAACAAAAACGTTTCTCTTATTAGAAATTGTTGAAACTGTGAGAATTTTGGCAATTTTTATCAATGCAAGAAAAATATAAATTTTAATATTTTCGAGTGTCTTGCGAACTGATAGCACACCAATCAGTGATAAAATACTGAACAAGAGCCTGACTCAACTTTCTCAACGTCAAATACAACTACGTTTATCTGAGTTTTATTTTTATTTCGTTTTCATTATAATAAAGTTTTATTTCCAAATGATTATAGAAAATTTTATTTTGTCTTTAAGTATAATTGATTATGTATTAAACAATTAAAGATACATCATAAAACAAAAAATAAAAATCATCAGATATATTTATTATTGCTACCATTCCACGCGGTCACGTTTGTACAGTAACTATTTTTAATTTTTATTTGTATTTTTTAAGGCTTAGAAAAAAGGTTCTTTATTTATATGATACATAAGTTTATAGACTTTTTTATGACGCAGGGTTGCATTGATAAATAAATAATTTGATGCACATAATATTATTTAAATAACATTTCGCCACTATATTTTTTATTGTTGAATGATAGATAGATATGTATATAAAGTTTGGATTTCTGGTTCTCATTTGCATTTGTATAATAAATACATACATATAACATAAAAAGCAGAGTTAAATTATAAAAGTGAAATATAATTCAGTAAAAACTTTAAATATTAGCATTATAAATTGTGATTTTATTGTAAATTCACATTATGCTTTACCCAAAAGTAGACATTTGATATAAGATTATAAAATATATACATATATTATACATATGATATTTTATTAAAACTCGCTCGCACAGAGAGTGACATATTATGTTAATATCAAATTATTTAATTCGAATTACAATTAACAAATATCATTTACTAGCTGTGCGCCGCGGTTTCACCCCCGTATAATTAATAAAAATGTAATAAATAAAAATCACTAAGAGCAGACTTATAATATTAGCCGAACCCGGATCTAAACAGGGCAGCATACAATTGGCCATGAGAGAAACGGCATTCCCTTAAATTAATTCCAACAGACTTGAATGGTTTTCCCCGTGCTTTATTTATTGTGACTGCAAACGGTGCCTTCACAGGACATTGTGTCCTTTTAAAACTGAAAAGTAAATGTGTGTATTTAAAAGAAAAAGACTAATTATCAATTAACCGACTAAGTATAAATTTAATAAAACAATGAAAAAAGATATATAATAATTATATAATATATTTTTTTCTATAAATTTTAACTTACATAGTTATTTAGAAACCGAAAATAAATACTTAAGTATTAGTACTTTTATTCAACCTGTTGAAATATATCATACCATAAAAAGTACAAACTATAAAAACTGTCTATTATAATTAATGTATAATATATAATTTTTCCCGTTTTTGCAACATTTTTCATTGATGCTCCGCTTTTATTGGTCGGAGCGTTATGTTATATAGCCTAAAGCCTTCCTCGATAAATGGGCTATCCAACACAAAAATATAATTTATCAGTTCGAACCAATAGTTCCTGAGATTAGCGGGATCAAACAAACAAACTCTTTAAATTTATATGTATATTAAGTATAGATATAGATAAATTACTCAATCCCATTGCTTAATAGTGCTTTAGACAAGCCGGTTTGGGTATATACCACATACTCATCACATATTCTACCGCTAAACAACCAATACTGCCTTAATCTAAAAAAAAAGTATTTTTTATAAAAAATATATTTATAATATACAAAAAATTATTTAAACGTTGCAATAAAACCTTACAAAGTGACTAATACTTTACAAGACTTTAGATGTCTGAGATATCACCTCGGTACAGTAGGATCGAGTTGGAGATTAGGAAACAATTTTGTCAATCGAAATCACCCTCAAATCAAATGTTTGTTAATTATCTTTGACAATATTGTTTCTGAGTGAAAGGTGTCGTTGACAGAGCAATGATTCGAATAAATTATACTTATTGTCTACTTATATTTTTAAACATAAAATAATTGTAGTAAAATAAACTAAAAAATAATAGCAGTGTGTTGGCAATAGTTTTGCATAATATAGAAATCTAAAAGATGATGAACTCGCATTAGGACCTTTTATTTTAAAAGAACTAAGTAGTTAAATTTTTTTTACATACCTACTTGTGCTATTGTAATAATAAGATATTGGAAAATATATTCGATGTTTTAAAAGTATATTATTGGAATCACTTTTTTGAATTTTAAATCAGTAAATATTTCATATTCATTAATTTTATACATTTATGAGATCCTATTTGCTAAATATATAAAATATTTTTTTACTTTAGCCCACTATATTTTTAATAATAACTGATTTGAAACAAAGTTACAAATGGTATTAAAATATAGTTTATCAATTAACTTTTCACTTTAATTAATGGTAATTATAATTATATTGACGAGTAAACAATCATAAAGGTTATTTATTATAAGTACTTTTTGTATTTTTTAAACGTATCTCGTCGATTAATCGCATAGGAAATGAACACGCCTAGCCTAATTAGTAGAGCTGTACAAAGTAGTTCGAGGCGATACTCAAGGGTCGTAATTTTAAATCGTATTGAAAAATGAATATATAATTATATGTATATTTAAAAGTATAATTAATAATTATCTACTTTATGAAACTCAAAAATACTGACCTTTATACTCTGATAGACTCATAATGATGAAATATAAAAAAATATTTATGCTAACTTATAAAATACCGGTTACAGACGTCATGATTTGGTTTAATTTTATTAATGAAATTCTAACCCAATGATGCTGGCAGTAAATATAATAAATACATTTTTAAATTAAGCGTATTTTTTATCTCTTGATTTATTTTCTGTCTCATTACTCGTATAAAATACTTGAAATATTTAACGATTTGATTAATTCTTGGTGAAATAAATAGAAGCTGTTTTTTGTTTATTATTCGACTAGCGCGGCTCATGCGCTAAAGTTAATCTAGTAAATAGAATTTATACGAGTATATATACAGCGATCCTTCGCCAATAATACGTATATAAAGTGTCAGACGCAGCGGCGGGCGTAGTGTGCGAGTGGTATTGGTCAGAGCTAACCGTGATTTACTGCTGTGAGAATTGTACACATTGAATCAATTTCCTTCTTTCGATTTATTTCGAGTGATAGTATCAATAAAGAGCGCGTCATATTAAATTTGGTAAGTAGATATTGACACAAAATTGAAGCTTTAAATTAGTTAACTAATTCTCATCGATTTGACATTGATCTAAATTTTGTATCATTGTAAAATTAATAAGAACGAAGTACGAGATACGAAGTATAAAATATCGATAAAATCATCGATTTATTTAAAAAGTTAATTTACTTTTAAAAGTTAAACATTTGTAGATGAATATTAACACACCAGTAGAAAAACATCTATTTTTAGTTTAATATTTTTAAATATTAAATTTCTTTAAATAGATAATATAATAATTATCTATTAACAGAATTAAGATATTGAAAAATTTTAAGCCTTAGACATTAAATTGTAGAGTTTCTGATCTTTAATGGAAATAAGATAACATTTAAACGTATTTATATTTAAGATATACATCTAAGTGTATTTTTAACATAATATTTTATTTTTACGTAACTTATAAATAAAATGATATTTGTGATACTCTTTAGGGGCAATTTCTTAGAAAACTTGCAACAACCTCGATAAACGAACTCTACCGACTCGAAATTGTCTCTTGAAAAGTAACCGGCCGAATTAAACCCATATAGATAGCTACTTTACTTTCAATCATAATCTTATAACCTTGACTTCTCCTGTCGAGATATAGAAACAGGTCGCAATTTTGTAGATAACATTGACAATAATGTATATTTTTTAATTTACTTATCTAAAAGTAACATAAGCAGAAGTTAAGTTCGACACATTTTTTGTGCAACAATTTATTTAACAAAAAATGCTTAGATGATTATTGTAAGAATAAGTAAAAACAAAAACTTATTGTTATTATCGTACATACTCACAATATTTATCATTTAATTTTCTCTATTTGGAGACCATATACGATATAGTAGTCTAAGCGAAATCGTTTTTAACCTTTACAAGGTGGAAGAAAAAAAAAAAAATCAACTGCTATTTTTATTAAAGAATCGGTTAATAGCGGATTAGATGGTGACACCAAGTAACTTATAAAGAGTCTACTATTTTATTTATAACCTGCCCCCTGGGTGATTGTCACTTCTGAATTTAATACGCAACACCTAGCGGATAAGTCCGCTTGCCCTCGGTATGCTTATTTTATTTGTTGTATGACATTGGTAGAGAAATAATTGGTAGATACATTTTTTATATCTTGTTGATATTGAACTTGTAATTTTCGTTAATGGATGGTTTAATACAAACCCATACCTACAACAATTGATGTTTATATATTTTGTTAAATGCTTATAGTATAAAGATTTTTTAATAATGATTAATCAGTATATATTAAACAGTTTCTATGAAAAAGTGCTGGGTATAATTCAGCATATTATTTGTATTATGGTCCTACGCCAGTAGTATTTTTGCGTTATTGCGCTTCACATTTGTAAACACACATTTTTATTTTTATTTTATCAGGTCTCAATTAAACATAAATTGTGCTATTGTTGTTAATTCTATAAACATCGTCAGTATTAACATTTAATATTTAAAATATTTTATATTCTTATGAACGAATTGACGGTCAACGACATTATTTTTATGAGCTTAATTAACATGTATTATAGGCCTTGATTACAAATTGTTGAAATAGTTTCTCCTTTTTAAGACAAATATTTAAAATGTTTAAAGCGGATGTATTTGTGGCATCTAAATATGATGTGATAAATATTTATATATATTATAAAATAGGTTCATACAGAAAACCTTAATTTTACCAAAAGAAAGATTTACCAAAACAAATAAAAATTGGAATTTTTGTTAATTTCGGACATTCTCCATTGTGTAAATTACGACGCAATATACTTTTAATTACAAGTTTTGGTAAATCATTTTAGTTACTATCTATACTATATACTTCTTGTTATCCATATATTACAAGGTTTAATTAAATGCAATTCGCGCAACCAGGCCGACGAACCTAATAAATAATATTGTAAAATTTAAGTACAAATAATGTTAATTTTGTATTTTTGATGTTGTTATAATATTTTTATTATGTGGAACAAACACACATGATATACTTAAGTATTGCAGAGATTAAAATGGAAAATTACAAGTTCAACATAATTGTGTCGTAATTAAATAATTATGGATTGTATTTTACCCATTTACAAATATTTAACGATGTTTTTATCAATATGATTAATTGGTAATATTAGTTTAAAAGTCAAACGAGGAAAATCGTATGTAGGTAACTGGTTTTAAGTTTATTCACAGCGGGCACAGAAAGGGAAATACCCGTCGAGCGCAGTTCGGGAAATAACGCTTCGATTAAATCGTTTCTATTTACTTCTTGGTTTAATTCTTGGCTTAAATATTATTTTAATGTCAATGTAATCTTGAGAACATGTTAAGGTCAGTTAATGTTCGTAATAAATACATTTAATAGATGTACAGCGTGTAGCCGAAAATGTTTAATGTTGTTTTGTCTAATCGTAGTGATAGATATTATTTCTATTTATCGTAATTTTTTTCTGTAATCTGGAGAAATTATTATGTGAAAAATAAATATTAAAAGGTATTCTATTCTACAGTGAACAAATTAAAATCTTCTAGTTTTGCGCGGCTAATAGCTTTTTTTTAATCAAGTCATCTAATATTATTGTTGAAAATTACTTGTTTTAATGAGCTATAATTGGACAAATTAATGATAACTGTAGCTATTTTAACGTAGCTCTTCAATAATTTTGAACGCTATATTGCGTGCGCACCATTTTTACCTTGACCGTAAGAAATATCATCAATATCCAAACAGCTCTTATTTTGCGCTTCATATTTTTTTATAATTAATTGGTTTTACTTATTGCTTGTATTAAATAAGCAAAAATGCAAAATGAAAGCAATTTATTCATAAAATGTATAATAACCTTTCTTTGACTTTCAATTACTTAGAATTAATCGTACTGATTTTTTAACTTTCAATGAATATTTAAATTTACTAACGATAAGCAGAGAAATAGAGCAATATTGCTCGTAGGCTATACCTGTTTTATACGCGTTCGTATATAGAGTAAAAAAACTATAATATATCTATTGAAGTTTTATTTGCACTTGGTTTTAAAATCAACATTGTTGAAAATATATTTATTTAAATACAAATAAATAATTTATTTAAATACAAATAAATAATTTATTTAAATACAAATATATAATTTATTTAAATACAAATAAATAATTTATTTTAATACAAATAAATAATTTATTTAAATACAAATAAATAATTTATTTAAATACAAATAAATAATTTATTAATATAAAAATAATTTATTAACAACAAAAGCAAAAGATATCATTTTAATTTTTAAATTCAATTTTAATTATAACAAATGACCTATATGGAGTAGAATGAGTACTAAGCGATTGGCAAATGACTATAGACTTATTTACTTTGACTACGTTAATAATAATTAATATTTCACATTAAAAATATTTAGTAAAATATTCATATAATCTATCTAAATAACAATACCTTTCCCGATGTATTTATAATATCGACAATTGTTACTTATCTTTGTCTTTTTGTGGTTGTAGCGGAATTTTGGTTTTTTGCACACTATTTTGGCATATGATACATATTTTTGAGAATATTTATGTACGTATTTGTATTGTTTTAACAGACATATATATTATGCAAAATAATACTTACGTACGTTTTTTAATAAAATAATCTGCAAAACGTTTATATTGTATACGTGGCTATAATAAAATATTGTGCATGAATGTAAAATATTTTTTAGCGGTCAAATAATTATAATAAATTTTGAAACCTTGATGGTTTTTTAAAAAACAATTATTTACGATTCAAAATTGATTCTAACAGTGTTCATTACGAGGTCCGTGGGTAACCTCGCACCACTTGTCCGTTGCGTTGTGCAACTACTGCTGTGCCACTCTCTCGGCATTGAGAGATATACAGAATTTTTTAATTGTTTCTTTTATCAACATTTAGAGCATTCATTAGATCAATTATGATAAGTTATAATATAACACGTGGTCATATTTTATTTTTAAGGTCTGTCATGTCGGATCCGAATTTAAAGCTGAAATTTGGTTCGTTTCTTAACTACATACCGTGTTCGTTACAATATTGCTACTCAATAAAAAAAAACAATATTGCTGACTTTTTTGTTTTACTTTTTAATATTCGTTTATATATTATTATTAATATTTTTAATAATAATTTAGTAGTTTATTTATTATTTAATGTGGATTCAGTTTCAATAATAAATACTTTTAATAATACAGAACCAATGGAGTCTAAGGAGTTCAAGGATTTCGCGAAGGCGATGGTGGATTACATCGCTGAGTATTTAGAAAATATACGTGATAGGTAAGGAATAGCTCTTTGAATTTTAACAACGCAGACGCATCAACACTGTCATCATTGTCACTCTAAGGTTTAAAACAGCGTTTGTAATGTGTTTAAATAACGCCAAAAAAATTACTTTGCATCGCTTGCATTTTTTTTATTTTTATTGTTATTGGAAAGGCAGCAATAAGTTCTCATGTGTATTTATGATTCATCTCGAATTTGGCGATAAAAGAAAACCTCGTGAAAAAATCTGCATGACGTGTTGGATAAAATTCTGTCACACGTATCCATCAGCCCGTATCATATAGTTGGTGAGCGTACTGCAATAACCTCCTAACTTTCTCCTCAAGAGGTGAGAAGGTCTTTGTCCTGCAATGGAACATTTACAGGTTGTTACTTTACTTCATTTGGAAATACAGACACATTCATGATAGTAGTTGCTGCAACTTACATGGACAAATCTGCATTGAGCCTTATTAGAAGTGAAATAGCTCAATTACTTTTTCGATATGTATGAATTGAGATTTTGCATAGATTATTGGGTTTATTCATTAGCCAGAGTTTCAAACTCAACTTTATTTTTAAAATTAACAAAAGAGACAATTCATAACATAAAAATCGGAGATGATATTATTATTTTATTTTATATAATATATTGGATTACATTCATAGTGCTTAATTAGAAAAACAACTTCCAGCACTATAATTCTGCTCCCTTCGCTAGAATTTTCGTGTAAATTTATTATTTTTCATATTTTTATCCAGGCAAGTGGTACCGTCAGTCAAGCCAGGCTACCTCCGGCCATTGATCCCTGAGCAAGCACCAGAGAAGCCGGAACCCTGGACCGCCGTGATGGATGACATCGAGCGCGTTGTAATGTCTGGAGTGACGCACTGGCACTCGCCACGGTTTCACGCCTATTTCCCCACAGCCAATTCTTATCCCGCCATCGTGGCCGATATGCTCAGCGGTGCTATTGCCTGCATTGGATTCACTTGGGTTAGCTTTGAAATTATAATAATTATGAATACTAAATAACCAACTAGAATAATTGATATTAAGGTTGTTTTTCATATGCTTACTTATATATTATAATAATAATAACGTAAATTAAATAATCGCTTTAAACACATTCACGGAAATTGTGATTAAAACAAACTGTTGTTCCGATCTGATCAAGGTAAACCAGGGAATCGAAGGTCAGTTCATTTAGAATAGGCATGTTAAAACAATCGACAATATGTCATAGGTTATCATTTATAATAACATTCATTCTCTTTATCTTAAGAGTAATTTCAGTAAAGTTTATTATAATTTCTTAAAAATAAAAACAAGAAATTACGGTCCCGTCTTCGAGAACACAATTAAGTCCAATATATTATTAAATCATCGGAATAATTTGCATAGCGTTCTTATGATCAATGTCAATGGCAAATTCGTAGAGTTGTAAAAATGCGGACAAGGAAAACAGGTACGACTACAAAGCAATTTCAATGGTTATTGCTTACATATTGTAACGGCAGTTACATTATAACGTAACTTGTTACGTACATTTATGCATGCATGGATTGCAGGCGTAAAACATAAAAATAAAATTAATTATAAATTAACCGAGGCTATACATTTACCATGAAATATTGAACGAAACTAAGGAACAAAATGTACAACTAACCCATAAGTTTCTCCTTTTCTGCCACTGTTCTCTAATAACAATAGTTCATCTATAATGTGTACAAATACCCTTACAAATTTAAGTTTGATGATTTTCTAATGGATTCTGTTATTAGAGCTTCATCTATTTTATAAGAGTATACCCTGGCAGTAGCCTTTTTCCAATAAAAAAAGTATAATTAAAAACAGACAACGTGAAAAAATGGGATTTACGGAATTAAAATTACGATTTTAGACCTTTTGAACCTAAATTGTTGTTTTAGTAGGTACTGATTTCGCACATTATACAAGTACTTATCAACAAAGTTCGTTCTACTGTACTGATTAAAATTTATTAATAATTTACAGATTGCTAGCCCTGCGTGTACCGAATTAGAAGTGGTTATGTTGGATTGGCTCGGTCAGATGCTCGGCCTCCCGGAAGAGTTTCTGGCTCGCTCTGGTGGGGAAGCTGGTGGAGTAATTCAGGGCACAGCCAGTGAAGCTACATTAGTAGCACTTCTTGGCGCAAAGGCCCGTACTATGCAAAGAGTGAAGGAACAACACCCGGAGTGGACTGAGGTCGAGATTCTATCCAAACTCGTGGGTTACTGTAACAGTAAGTGCAATTACTGTTCTCCTAATAGAAAATCAATAATTTTACATCAATAATTTATAAATTTACGAATATTTCAAATTAATTCAGGTTTTTCATGACCTACGGTTATGACTATGTTATATCGTGAAAATTACACAAATTACTTAGAATTAGTTATTTAGCTAAAATTATATTATTTTATTCTCAGAGCAAGCTCATTCATCTGTAGAGCGAGCTGGACTTCTCGGTGGCGTTAAGCTTCGTAATCTCAAGCCAGATAACAAGAGGAGATTACGAGGCGATACATTAAAGGAGGCTATTGATGAAGACATCAGCAATGGCCTGATACCATTCTATGTAAGGAGATATTTCCTATAAATTTATTAAAACACTAGCAAAAAGCGGGACTTCGCCAGCGTGGTATTCATTTTGTAACGAAAATCCTCCAAAATCCGCTATTTTAATACATGTGTCTTTGAATTATTCATATAAAATATTTAAATTAGCTTAACTCAAATGGTTATTTATTCTTGATTATTTTTCTTATTTATCTCTTAATAACAAAATTAGTACAAATTATTATGTACGTATACGTATTACACGTTACATATCGTAAGAAAATTTTGAATTAATATAATTTAATGCTTTAACGATATTTTCCACAATATATTATATTAATAGTACTCATAGGAAAAAATACTGTATGATAAAATGTATAAAAACAAGTTACATAAGTATATAATATTTCATGCTACAAATACGCAATAAGTCTAACATTGATTACAGGTCGTGGCCACCCTCGGTACTACATCGTCGTGTGCTTTCGACTGTTTGGATGAAATAGGAGATGTGTGCAAGGAACGAGATATCTGGTTGCATGTTGACGCAGCATACGCTGGTTCAGCTTTCGTTTGCCCCGAGTACCGTTACCTGATGAAGGGTGTCGAGAAGGCGGAATCCTTCAACTTTAACCCTCACAAGTGGATGCTCGTTAATTTCGACTGTTCCGCCATGTGGCTCAAACAACCTCGTTGGGTAATCGATGCATTTAACGTCGATCCTCTTTACTTGAAACACGACCAACAGGGATCAGCTCCCGACTACCGCCATTGGCAGATACCTCTTGGCCGTCGTTTCCGCGCCCTTAAACTTTGGTTCGTGCTGAGATTGTACGGCATCGAAAATATTCAGAAATATATTCGTAAACATATCGCTTTGGCACATCTTTTTGAGAAACTATGTCTCGAAGACGATAGGTTCGAAATATATGAAGAGGTTACTATGGGTCTTGTTTGCTTCCGACTCAAGGGGAGCAATGATATTAATGAAGAACTGCTCAGACGTATTAACGGCCGTGGTAAGATTCACCTCGTGCCATCTAAAGTGGACGATGTTTATTTCCTAAGGCTCGCTATTTGCTCTCGTTTCTGCGAAGAAAGTGATATCCAAAGTTCCTGGGAGGAAGTAAAGGCTGCTGCTGATGACGTGCAAGCACAAAAATAAATTTTCTTTAAGAAAACTTACTAGTGCAATGTTGTCTATAGTTGAATGTTTTAAGAGATATACATATTTAATCAGATTTAAAACAAAAATTTTTAACACTTAACAATGTACAAAAAGATATAAGCTTCGTTATGCTACGATTCTATGTATAAAAAAAAACCAGTTATGTATGGTCCATATTATAATCTACGTCTAGTTAAATAATTCACATTGTTACCTATTGTTATCTGTTGTTTCTCTAAACATAAAGCTTGAAATAGCAGTAGATAATACGATTCGATATTTAGATGACCGAATGGTTGTTATCTATATACAGAGTATTAGACATCAAATTATTGCTTATCTGATTTTTTTAAATAGCGATAAGTTTGTTTAATAATAATAATAATAATTTATTTGCTTTAAACATAATACACATGTTAAGTCACCACATCTATGACATGCAATATTCCAACCTAACCCAATCATTAATTTAAATATTAAAATAATTCATATATGTAATTAATGAAATCATTAATTACATTACACTACATCACAGAGGTACAAGTCATAATATACAACTTGTGTATGAAATTGTAGACATATAAAATAAAATTTGATCAGGATTTACTAATACTTAATACAGGATTTACTAAATAACATAATATGCACAATATTACTACTTGTTGCTGATTAAAATTGAAATAAAATGCCAAACTCATTTTATAAACAATAAACAATAAATTTAATAAACTTAATGGTAGCTTTTTGGTATATTATTAAATATTTTTATGCACATTATGTAGCAATTCTTTTAAAAGAGAGCACAGTAGCAAGGTGGGAGTAGTAATCTCGTTGGATCTCTTAATCTAAGCCTGCTTCTATCACCTGGCTTTTTATTTATAATTTATCATAATAAATTTCATTCAATAACTAATCCACTCGTGTGATTATTAATCAATAAATAACAATGCTACTCGTAAAATACACAGTGTATAAAAGAAATAAATATTACCTAAACAAGCATTATAACATTATAGCAGAGTAAAAATTCAAAAATAACCAGCAATTTAAAATTGTACCTATCTCTTGCTTCAAACATTATATGAAATTATAATGTAATATTAAAAAAGTAAAAATAAATAATTTTAGCTTTTTATTTTTTGTTTTTATATAAGATATTGCTGGTATGTGATGTTATGATTATTTATTGTAAGCATTATTATTATTATTGTTGTGAAATAGTATAGTAAATGTTGTAAAAATTATTATTTTGTTTTTTCTTGCGCGACACAAGTCGATACCTATTCGTGTATGAACCATTTTACTCAAATGTTATAGTGTGCCTTATCTACCACTTTTTATTATTCAATAGCTTTTCAATAACGGTGCGTTTTGTATGAATGAAATGAATGAAAACAGCGCCTCCTGGTAATAAAAATCCAAACGCCAATCGTACGCTATCGAATAAGTAAAAAACTCTCCCTAAACCTCGGTCTTATATACAGGTCTATTAACAGAGCCCAATTTCAGTGGTGAGAGATTGGTACGATCGTGTAATAACTTTTCTTTCACGTCAACGCCGTTGTACGTCGGCGTCGTTGTTATCGGTGGGTGCGGTGCGCAGTGCGCATTGCGCACGCCGGATGAGTGACAAGCGAGTGCTTATTATACAGGTTATTGGTAATTCGACGTATTCCCGTTAGGAGTTGATAAGGGTGACTATTTGCGATAATTTTAACCCCTATATGCACATGCAAAAGTGAACCATTTTTAAGTTATCATGTTTTCTAGCTTTTTTCAAAGTAAGTCAAAAATGTATCATCAAACATTTATTTAAAAAAAGTATCAATTTAAATCTCGTTTTTTCTTCTGTTTTATAAAAACGATTAAACACTGTTTATTTATCAATCTTTAAACCAGAATTATCGGTCCAAATTTAAAAATGCGAGACGAAAATCGATATTATTTCAATATTTTATTGAGATTTTTTTCCACTAAAATGCCTTAAAAACGAAAAATGCTATGAAGTTATGAAACTTGGCTTGCAGATTATTTTAAAAACATAATCGTTTTCTTAGCTCTCCAAAAATGCATAACAACTAGGAATTTATTTCAAAGAAACTGAAAAAAAATGATCACAAAGGAACCAGACTGAAATTCGTATTCGAACTAAATTTAAAATCACTGTTTGAGTATTATCCAAATAGATTTAATGCGTACCTACGCCAATGCAGGAAGCAAACTATTAGATTAAGAAAAAAAAAACAGAGTTTTCAAAGAGTTATTTTTTCAAAAACTTTTCACGCGTGCTTTGGTTTTATTTTACAAATTGGCGCAGTGTTTTTTGAAGTAAATACATTCACGATTGTAGGTTGATTTTTAATTTGAATTGAAATATGGAATACCTTCATCAAAATGAACAGCGTATGTTTCAAACGTACACAAATGAAGAATACGCCGATTTTGTGTTTTGTTACGACTTTTGCAACGGTAACAGTAAAGCTGCCCGTCAAGATTATTCGCGTCGGATATCGTATTAATAATACGATATCCGACTTATTAAGCCGATTAAGAAATTAATCGCCGGTTATCAAAAATGTGCTCTTGATGATGTCTAATGACACTACAGACAAACGCACAACGTATTTATACGTCTGCCGCGCCTCTCGCGTACCTACACTCAGTGCGGCTGTGTCACGGTACTGTTAGATACGTTCAGTTATTGAAAAAAACAACTCTTATTCCATTTTCTAGCATTTACTTCAAGTCACAATTGCCATCTCTATTTGCGTCTATTTTACAATTCACTACATTTTTGTAACTTTACAAGCCGTTATTATTGAATTATTGAACAATTCCAATTACCTAATAAATATTCATATAACTTATTATTCAAATATACATATCCTTACAATTAATAAAATAAATATTAAGAAGTCTACCGTTGTTTGATATTGATATTTGTACCTTATTGGATAACAATTAATAAATTAACCTAACAGTACGGAGGTCTCAACGCTGGAGTGACGAATCGTAATATTTGCAGACAAATAAACATCCTAAATATTTAGATAATGCTATTATATCATTATTACTAGGTTGCAAACTAATTCAATTTTAACTGCATTGTATGAACATTGCATGTAATGAGTTATTTTGTTAGTTTTAGAAGCGCAAGAGAAATCTCTAGATTAATCAAAATAATTTTTAAGGATTATAATGACTCAACCGAGGTGGATCCATTACAGGATTGTGACGGCGACTTTGGATCTGACAAAGATTTTGAAGCTTAAAGAGATACATCAGATAGTGAAAGTTCTCGTATTTGTAACAGACAGAAATCGTCAAAAACCTCAGCTAAAGTACATTCAAACTTCTACCCAATTATGTACTCAAGTGTAGATACAGATTATGAAAAGTTTTTTTCCTAGCTAACCTAAAAAATCTATCCAAAGCTCCAACTATAACTGAAATCTTTCAGGAAATACCTCGATGTTAGTGACACACCGTACGCAAACGATGGCGTCATAAAACTAAGTCTTTTAAACTTCTTCTTTTTTTTATGTAAGAGGAGGCAAACGAGCAGGTGGCTCACCTGATGGAAAGTGAATACCACCGCCCATGGACATCTGTAACATCCGAGGACTTGCAGGTGCGTTGCTGGCCTTTGAGGAAAGATTACGCTCTCTTCTTGAAGGTTGCAATGTCATATTGGTTCGGAAAAGTCGCCGGCGAAAGCTGGTTCCACAGAGTGATTGTGCGAGGCAGGAAATGCCTTAGGAAACGTGTTGTTGTGGATTTCCAGATATCGAGGTGGTGAGGGTGGAATTTGAGTTCAGGCGCGATGTCCGATGGTGAAATTCAGCGGCCGGGACTAAGCCAAACAACTCCTCAGAACACTCTCCGTGATATATGAGATAGAGGATGCAGAGTGAGTTTTTTTTTTTTATATTACCCGGGAGAGCAAATGACTCTACTCCACCTGATGGTAAGTGGTAGTAGAGTCCAAATGCGACGACGGCTAGTGCAGTCAGGACGAATGATTTGCTCTAGCCGCCCCCGCCTTGCCGGCCCGCAAGATGCCTCTTCACGCCTCGTTTGAAGGAACCCAGCTCATAAGAGGAGGGGAACACGTGTGCTGGTAAAGAATTCCATGTTTTGGAGGTGCGACAAAGAAAAGAGTTGCCAAATTTCTTTGTGCGCGATGGAATTGATGTCACAGTTAGGCGGTGACATCGAGAGCCAGCACGCGTAGACTTGTACCGGCATCGTGGTATCACACCGCAAGATTGTAGGTGGTGTCTTTCCTTGATCATCAAGAGTCGAGTTGGACGCAAAGAGAGATCCCAAAGGTATTGCAGAGTACGGAATGAAGAGTTCCATACTCTGAAACATAACATCAGCTACCGAGTCAGCAACGACATTTGGATCATCCGGCGAGAAACAAATCCGCCCGCATGGATGCAGTGAAGGACCGTATCCCATCCCAGTCCGCTAACCTATAGTGCCACACACGGCGACATCCCACGAACCGAGGCCGTGAGGTGCGTGTAATCGGCACTGTACTCCGGACAAGACAGTGGTCCGACGAGCCAAGAGGAGGCTCTACGGAAACACGGTACCCGTCCGGATGAGAGGTCAGCAGAAGGTCTAGCAGGGAAGGTGTATGATCCTCCACATCTGGGATACACGTTGGCGAGGTAACAGAATTGTGTCAGATCATATACCAAGGCAAAATCAACCACAGATCTCCCCGCATGATCGGTGGTACGTGATCCGAGCCATTCGGCGTGGTGGGCGTTAAAATCGCCAAGAATCACGATCTCTGCGGATGGGATCTGCTGCAGCACGGAATCTGTAGCTCGTTGGATGTGCTCAACGAGCCGGTCAGTTTCGGCATTACCGCTATAGGACCTATATAGGCACGCATAGATTCGCGGATGATCATCGCAGTCTACGCGCAGCCAGAGAATGGATAGGTTCCTCCCTTTAAGATAGGCGAAGCGAAGAGAGTAGATATCCTCTCTGATGTAAACACACACTCCAGCTCGTGGTACAAAGGAATGTTCCTACTTGTACCCCGGGTAGGAGAGGAATGAGGTGTCCGCCGGGGACGATATCTGGGTCCCGGTTAGAAAGAGCAAGGCCGGCTTCGCCGTCTCAAGATGGAAGTGGACGGCGCTTAAGTTGGAATTCAGTCCCCTTATGTTGCAGAAGACCACAGCGAGGGTGGAAAGGGTTGCCTTAAGATGCCTACTCCGTTTGCCCCAACCATTTACGAGCGCAAAATTGCCCCCCCCCCAGAATTCGAAGGGCAGCCTGGGCATCCCTGCTCAGGTAGTGTATGTCCTGAGCATGAATGTCCAGAGAGGGATTGTCCACCGCGGTCGCAGATGGTACCCTCTTGGGGTAGTCTTCTTAAATTCTGCGCACTCATTTTTTGGGGGGGAGGATTGAGCCTCCGGGACTCTCAAATAGCGAACGAAACGCGGTAGCATGGCTACCACTTTACGCCGATTTTAAGTGAGAGAGTGGTACTTTCCCGGGCGTGCCGGCCCATTCGGCTACAACCTGAAGGTATGCAAGTAGAAGGTATTTGTATGGGAATTTATTGTGTCAATTGAGGCTGTCCGCGAAAGAGTTAATTTAATTATTTTTATGAAATACAAAATAAATTCGAGTAATGTGATGAGGGCTTAGTACGCATGCGTTACGTGTGATAGAAAAAGAGACAGAATGCTATTCTGTCTTTGTTGCACAGCACACCCATCTATCTTCATGCCTCTAGCGGCCGTAAACTGAACAGAACAGCGCAACTATTAAACCGACGTACCCCCACTGATGTTGTTGTAAGACCTGTGTATAAACCGTGCTCTAGATTCAACGATCAGTGAATTCAAATTCAACAATTCTCGTCGTATCGCGTACTCAAAATATTTTCTTTAGCTTATAGCATGAATAAAATAAATGGCTTTATATCAGTAAGTATAGCCGAGACACTTTTTCAACGTGTGCCGAAGAGAGAAGACAATATCAAAGTACACAGATTGCGCTTTGATTTTTTAAATTTTGTAACCATAGAATAATAACGCTTAGAGGGACAGTGTCATATAAAGTTTCGCTCAAAATTGAAGTAACTTTGGAATTAATGAGTGCGTAAGTGTCACGTAATTACATTCACCGACACGCAACATACGACCGAATTATGTTGCAAGTGAATAGACATTTCCCCCATAAAGCGAGGAATTTGTACTGTTTGTTTGTAAAAATATTATTAATATAAATTGCAACATTATTTATTTAATTTTAGCTTTTATTATTATAATGAGCTCTTTTTTAAATTTATTTATTAATATTATTTAGTATTGCTTTTATTTTATGTATAATCATAAAGAAAAAAATATATAATTATTTGAACAGTATTAATGTTTTATATGTAATTTAAAAAAATTAAATTAATAATTTTAAATAATTATTACATTTTTATTATTTAAAATATTAAGCAATCGTGGTAAATATATTTTCCATAGCTACAAATTTTTTATTGTAATGACGTCTTTTGTTTACAAATTATTTTTATGATTTGATGAATGTATTTAGCTAAAATTATAAGTTGCCAAATAGTACTTACGTATGAAATGTGATTTTCTTTTCCTTATTTGTTTTATAAGTAGCGTTGTAACACCCTTTTACTACACAGCTGTTTTGTTTGGATTTAAAAAAAGTGTTCGGGATAATTATTACGCGAATTGACATGCCTCTGGCGGTCGTAAATTGAACTTAACAGCGTCATTATGTCAACGAACCACGGTCGTATACACAGTTCTTGCAACTTCAGTATGGGGTACGTTGAGATACTGATGCTATTATGTTCAATTTACGGCCGCCAGAGGCATGACAATTCACGTAATAATTATCCCGAACATTTTTTCAAATCCAAACAAAACAGTTAAATAACAAAATAAAAATAACAAAAAATCCGCAAAACTCAACAAAACGATATAACAATGATTAAATAACACAATACTTGGGAGACAAAAATATCAGCTTCGATAGCAGCGACGTCGTACCTCAAGCGGATGGTATTGCGAATTAGCAGTTGTTACACACTCGCACCTTATCTCTCACCACTGCAATTGGACTCAGTTGCCAGACCTGTGTATACGATCGTGCAGCGTACCCTATAGGCCCATACTGAAGTTGCAAGACCTGTGTATCAAAGTCAAAAGTCAAAGTCAAAAATCTTTATTCAATATTCAAGCATTACACTTACTTATTGATTGTCATAAATCTACCACCGATCGAACCGGTCGATGTGTATACGATCGTGATCGAACCTATTTGGGACAAATTGAATGACTTCAATTCGCTTGTTCCTACACTCTTTCTAAACGTTATTATTCTATGTTATGACTATAGTAATGTTAATTATGAACTTGATTAATCAACTTTTTAATAATCGCTAAAAAAAAATTACACATTAAAAGTACATTATTAATTATTTACATAAAAAAATCTTAGCCTTTAATTTAAAAAAAACATATAAAAATTAAACTGACGATATATATAACAAACTCAAAATAATTAAAAAGTTGATGGCCATGCAAAAAAATCGAAAAGAAGGTAATAAGACAATCTTCTTGATTTATGTGTACGTATATAATATAACTGTCTTGTAGACAATAAAACATTTCAACACACAAAATTCAGTAGTTATGGTAGATTTATTTTAAAATATTAGCAAGAAAAATTAATCAACTCAATGGAAGAAGATGAAATCGCTACGTGTAAAACATTTATGGGCTAAAGATTGGAAAATATTGTTCACAGAACATTTAAAAATTAAAAGTTATAGAAATTTAAGTAAAGCTGTGAGCGCACCGGGTCAGCAGCAATGTATTTTAGATTCTTGCAGTATCGGTTCCACATGTCAAGAACCTCGCGTTATAATCATAGGGGCTGGTATGGCGGGGTTATCAGCAGCTCATCGGCTTACCCAATGTGGTATTCGAAATTTTCTTGTTTTGGAAGCTAAGGAAAGGTAAATGTAGTTATTTTTTCATTATTTATTATCTTTCTCTCAAGAAAAATAAAAGGTAGCGTAATAATATTATTTTATATTCTTTGTAAGTCTGTTGAAATATAGTTAATAAAAGTTCTATCTAATGTACATTTTAAAATCGTTTTATAGACCAGGAGGAAGAATTCATTCTTGTTGGTTGGGAGACGCAATTATTGAAATGGGTGCTGAATGGATCTATGGAGCTTGTTTACCTAACTCCATATATACACTAGCGTCGCAAGATAGGCTATTGCAGACACCTTTGCCACGTTTGGATTCAACGAAAGGCTTATTTTGCACAAGTGAAGGACGTGCCATTGATTTGCCAGTGACAATAACAGCATACCACACATTTAGACAAATAGAACAGCAGGCTGCAAATTTATTTCGTTTGGGTTGTGAAAGACAACATGGAACATTACTGAACTTCGTTGGCTTACGAATACAACAGGAATTGCATAATTTTCCAGAAGATCAACGGTATGACGCCGCTAGAGTTATGTTTGGTCTAACAAATATACTAAGAAACAAATGTGGTGATGATTTATCTCTTGTTAGTGCTGACCAATATGGTAGCTATATTGAACTCCCGGGTGGAAGCGTGCGGGTTCCATTGGGATATGTTGGAGTAATTGCCCCTTTGCTTCGAGGTTTACCTGATAATAGCGTTCGTTATAATAAAGCAGTAAACGTTATCCGTTGGGGTAAAGGTAAAACAGGTCCTGGACGGGTTTTAGTTAAATGTTGCGATGGAGAAGAATTAACAGCCGATTACGTAATTATTACTGTTTCCTTGGGCTGTCTAAAATGTCAAGCCGATAAACTTTTTGCTCCACCTCTTCCCGTGTGTAAATTAGATGCTATTTGTAATCTAGGCTACGGTCTAAGCAATAAAGTATTTATGGAATATGCAGAGCCTTATTGGGTTTGTCATGAAGGTAATTTAAAACTTGCATGGTCTTCCGAAGAACTACAGTGCCGGTGTGACTGGACTAGAGGCGTGTGTGCCGTTGATGAAATGCCAGGCAGTAAACACGTGCTATGTGCTTGGATATCGGGACAAGAAGCTGCTATGATGGAGTCTTTACCAGAAAATGATGTTGCAGAAGGATTGACATGTCTATTACGAAGATTCACGGGTAATCCATGCCTACCATATCCTCAAATGTTATTACGATCGCGATGGGCATTAGATCCACATTTTTGTGGATCTTATTCATATATGAGCTGTTGTTCAACTGTAAGCCAACAATGTGAGCTAGGCACTCCGATTCCTGGTCCTTGTGACTCCCAACCGCCTATTCTTTTATTCGCTGGTGAAGCAACTGTACCTGGTCATTTCGGTACAGCCCATGGCGCTAGATTAAGTGGTGTCCGCGAAGCAGAGCGTATCATATTACTGACTAAAAAATTCGAAGGTCCTCCGCGTTAGTTATCTTTTTTGTTATATTGTTTATAATTCATTGTTGTTTTTTAAATAAATATTATTAAATACATTTTTATAACGTCTTTTTATCATTATTTGGCATTGTTTAAATTGAAAAGTATGTTGTAATCAAAGATAAGTTGAAGCAGGTATAATAAATTGTCAATAAATAATAAAATTCCTTGCCTGACCGCTTTCGGTCACGGCGGCCATTCTTAATGGAGAATAACTGTATTACACAGGTGCTAAAGTGCTCGGGTAGGTAAAGACAGGTGCACTCTCGACATCCGAAGGGACGAGAGGTCAGACATGACCGAGAGAGAATGCAAGCACAGCACCAACGGCTTTACGTGCTTTTCGGGCTGCTACTGAGAATTTCTTAACAGAAAAAATAACATTTTATGGGGCGACCCAAGTTTTGAACCCTGGTTCTCAACCTAACTGACTTGACTAACCTAGCAGTCACTTAACCTACTGTATTATTAAAAAATAATACCTAACAATTAAAGCAAAAATAAATCTTTCAACCCTACATTGCTTACATCGCATCACGCGAATAAGCGTGATTTACATGCAATATTTGTTTTAAAACACCATTTACAAATTCTTGAAATATACATATCATCTATACTTACTACTATATAAATCTCTTAGTTCTGTCTGTACACTTTGTTTTTCACCTAATTTTGTGTTAAATAATCGTTTTATGATGCAGTGATTCACATTATACTATTTTTTTAATTTTTGTCTGTCTATCTGTCTGTACTTATAACTCAAGAACGGCTTGACCAATCGTGATGAAAATTGGTACACACAAAGAACATGTGATGGCGCAAATGTTAGGCCATATATAAGATCGGTAAACCCTAAGGTATCTAATGAAAATTAATTTCAAATCGTTAATTACGTATTTCTTTACCAGTAGCCATATATATATGTGTGTGTGTATGTTATATTTTTATTAATTATACGCGGGTGAAGCCGCGGGGCACAGCTAGTATTTTATAAATCTATATATATATATATATATATATATATATATATTAATGAATATATGTATTCGAAATCGTAATTATAAATTCGTAAATTCATCAAATTAACCATAAATGTAAATTAAATTACTTAATTTAATAGTTTATTTATATTGTTGTTTATTTTTCACAAAAATGAACACCAACAATGGAAATATTTGATTTGTAATTCTTGTTAGCAAACTCTCAAATCGCCAAACTGTATGTATGATGTCATTTCAATATTTAAATTGTAGCAATATTATATACATATATATATATATATATATAACAGTTTTTATAACAAAATACTATATTTATACAGAAATTTTATCATATATATCTGATAATCATGTTTCAGTAGGCATATTGCATATAAGTAGATAAATATTATGAAATAATTTAAGGAAGAAAATAGAATATTAATACTTTAGTTTATGCGACCAGACTAAATAACGCTTATCAAAATATATGATCAATATTTTTGTCCAAATGTTGGGTCGGACCGGGTTTGATTAATTAACCCCAGACCAGTTGACGATCCGGGGTTAATTCACCGGAACATAAGATGGTGAAGCCGCAACATAATGATAGACAGGTGGCCCAACTTAAGATGTTTTGGTTCATATATTTCGCACTTTACATTTCTTTTAAGCTTTGAGGTATACTTATAAAAACATATTGGTTTCTAATTATGCACCATCTATTTTTCATGAATCACTTCGTCATTTGGTGAAAATACGTTCGATATTTTTGAGTTTATCACGTTCAGACAAAGAGAGACGGACAGACGTGGCGGGCATTCTTTTTTAACAAGTAGTGGTAATTCATTGTATTAACAGGCATTTAGCCTACCTCGGCTTAAGTATCCAAGGCTGTATTAAACAGTAGCAAGCAGGTTTATTTTATCAAATGAAATACGTAATAATCCATTTAACACTAGCAATATTCATAAAAAAAAAATGTTAATAAGAATCTTCCTTTGCAACACTTTCAGTTTAATTTATAAATCTATTGGAAAATATTACTCAAAAAATAAGAAACATTTGTATTGTATATAAATTATTTATTTGATAAAAATACTGATCTAAGAGGTATATACATATTAGGTTTAATTCAGTATTAAAAAAAAATCCTTTACATATTATAAATTAATCCTTAATTAATTTTTTTTTATTTTTTTGTAGAGATTATTTCTCTGTAAAGCTTTCAAGAACCCAAATACTTCCTTAATTTTCATTATAATGCATAAGTTTAAAAAAATGATAAGTTAATTAAATATATTTATTCCTAAGTTGATTCTTGTTACATCATAATTATTTTTTCCTTTCATAGCCACTTAACAAGTATAATTTGTTATCCCACATAAACCAGATTAATAATTATATCATTGAGATAATTATTTTGTTTATTTCTTATAAAATATATAATTAATAATTAAATAAAACATAAATTAAATATTTCCTTAAAAAAATCTTACATACAATATTTTAAACCCCTGAGAAAGCTTCCTCCATGATCAGAAATTCTCAAAACATCATCAAATTCAAATTTTATTTTACCATTATTATAGCATGGATCTCTACTCTGCACACCGTATTGGTAAGAGTAAAATGTGTTCTGGTAAGGCCATATAAAACTTATTTTGTACCAGCAGTCTTTTTTCATTAATATAGGTTCGTCGAATTCAATATCAATGTTGGAGTCATGTTCCACATGACTATCAAAGTATATCTTTTTTATAATACTGTTGTCTTCTTCGCATGTGACTAAGATTGTGAATTGTTCATGGTAAATATTAGCAAGATTATTACAATAGCTGACCACTGGTGCCATTCTGGAATGTACACTTAATGTATTAATAAATGTAGACTTGTTAGCGTTTACTTTTGTGTGTATTGTATAGTTTGTTAAGTCTATTACTAAAGGAGATTCAGATCTTATCGGAGGGCGGTGACAAAGACACCATTGCAATTTTAAAGTCTTTCTTGGTAATAAATTGTTATCTGTGCTACTTAATACTTTATTATTCATTTTCTCAGAACTTTTTATTTCTTGTTTCATTTGTTCTTCTTCATATTTTAATAGAAGGTTATCTTTACAAGCTGTTATTTCACTTAATTCATTTAATGACAGTGTAGAAAATCTTAATAGCTTCAATAAATCATTTTTTATTAATACTTCTCTTCTATTTTGAAAATTGTTTTTTATTTCATTCTGTTCACAATAATATGATGTCCATTCAAAGACATTCTTAATCAGATCTTTTTCTAAAATATTAATTTCATTACATTCGAGAATTTTTTGCATACATATGGAAGTAATGGTGTATTTATTTTCTTTTAAGAGGTAGCCTGCATGTTGACAAAATAGTTTTAGTGCAGTCGAGACCAGCTGGTTGTCTTGCATGTGATCAGGGTAGTTTAAAACAGGAATAACATTATCAATACTCATATTTGATTCAATGTATGCAATGCAAATTTCTGTAAGATACTCTAACATATATTTCCTCGAGACATACATTAGATCATATGATTCTTCTATGGAATGTATGTCAACTTTGTCCGTGTAAATATAATTTAGTAGCAGCTGAAATATATTCGGTTTTATGTCTGTAATGGTTATTACTTCGTTTGTCGATAACGGTCCGTAAAACATCGCCTCAAAAACAGGACTACTGATGCCTAATATTAATTTGTGAGCTTTAAACTTTATTCCATGTACCGAGAAACTGCAATCACTCCATTCGTATGATACCAACAATTTATTAACTCTGTCGTATAAACTTTTGTTTCTGAGGTCATTCATATCATAGCCCATCTGAAATTAATGTGAAATAATTTAATAAAATTGGCAATTATTTATCGTTATTTGAAGTTATACGTTAACTTATTAGAGCCACCTAATAAAAAAAACTTATGATTCTTTAGAACGAGTTAAGTATAACGGTTTATTCTAGGTAGGTATTACCTGTTTTGCTTTGATATCAACCTTGAACTTGGAATATGACCAGGGACGTATTTAAAATTTTTATAAACAATCGAATATGTTACGAATGTGTTTAACGAATGTCGTATATAGTGAAAATATTGATGTACTAACCTTGAAAATGAGTGACGAGTGAAGGAATATACGGAAAATGTTAATTAAATTCACTGATACGAAACTTGCGGATGTTTGCAAACAAAGATGAGCGCGTGAATCGTGATGAGGTTTTAATAGTGTTGCCACTTCAGCTCACAGTGCAGACTAATTTTATTATAATAAGGATGATGCTGGCGCATTAAGAACATCCTAAGACATTAAGTTAAATACCTTAATTATGTATATTATTAACTTTAAAATTAATATATAAATGTGAAATGACTTTTTGTCGGTAAAAACTAAAACAAATAAATTCAGCTTGGCAGTAAGCATATCAATAAAATTATAATAATCCATAATTTATTTCAAAATTGTGACGATTATCTAGCTACACTAATACTCCTATCTATTTACAAAAAGATCAGACCTACGATTAAATTATGTTATGCGCACGTTTTATGTTAGATTACTTTTCTATTCTGTTAAGTTTTTATTTTATTTTAGAGTTCTCAAACTCGCGAGACTAAAATAATTGTATTATAATTGAGATTAATTAAATTTGCAACAGTCATAGTTTTTTTTTAATCAGCTTTAAGATTTTTCTTTCTTCTGGTGGTTTTTATTTTTGCGTTATCTTGAAAATTGACATTTGAAGAAGTTATACTATTAGATTACCATTCTCCTCAGGTGTTGAAATCTAAAACACTCAATTAAATTATTAATAAAGAATGGTGTTCACATATATTTCTATGTTAACCTCTTGACTCTGAATGCATCATATTATGAATTCGAGAAGAATGTTAAATAATGTTGTTATTACAAAATTCAAATAGGAGAAAGAATACATTAAAATAATATATTTATAGATAACGAAGCACTTTAGGTTATTATTGGACTCGACGAGTCAATATCAAAAACCGGGACAGCTGTGCCACGAAGCTTCACCCGCGTATAATTAATAAAAATATAATACATTATTTTATTACTACAATAACACACACGCGCACACACACACACATATGGCTTCTGGTAAAGAGATACCGTAGGGTTTACCGATCTTATATATGGCCTAACATTTGCGCCATCACATGTTTTTTGTGTGTACCAATTTTCATCAAGATTGGTCAAGCCGTTCTTGAGTTATAAGAAGACATACAGACAAAGAGACAGACACACAGACAAAATAGAAAAAAATTGTATAATGTGAATCACTGCATCATAAAACGATTATTTATCACAAAATTAGGTGAAAAAAAATGTACAGACAGAGCCAATAGATTTATATAGTAGTTTAGATGAATGACCAAAACAAAAAAAAAGCTTTTATTTTCAGGATTTTAATGCAGCATAACGTTCCGTCATGCTATTGTAAATAATTATCACTGAGAAACTATATTCAGAGATAAACCGTCGTACTTACACATGAAAAGACACACCGGCGTTTTTTTTCGCTTTTACATGAAATAATACTACAATGCACCATTGTATAATCTTCTTTTTCTCTGTTTTCTCACTGGATAAGAATCGTTTTCTAATATAAAATACTGACAAAATTTGTTTCGCAACTAGAGTTGCTGACCTTGATTAAACGGGTTAAGCGATATGGGACAAAAAAAACTTAACTCCATCATCGGTCTATTAGTTTCTCTGTTTACGGGTACAAACAAAAAACGATTTTTTTAATATGAAAACTATACAGTCTATTACTGGTAATCTATGACTGCCTCGTTGGTCTAGTGGCTAGATATTAGGCTGCAGACCCGGTGGTCCTGGGTTCAATTCCCAGGTCGGGCCAATAAATAGTTATTGGGTTTTTCTGTTAGAAAATTCTCAGTAGCAGCCCGGAGTCTGGAAGGTGGAAGTGTGTACACTCCCGTGCCTCGGAAAGCACGTTAAGCCGTTGGTCCTGCGCCTGAACTCTTTCCGGTCGTGTCGGTTTGCCGTCCCATCGGATTATGAGACCTAAGGAAAAGAGAGTGCACCTGTGTTTGCGCACACACTTGTGCACTATAATATCTCCTGCGCAGTTGGCTAATCTCTCTAGAGATTGGCCGAAATCGGTCTTGGAGGACCTTATTACTGGTAATGTACACTCAACATTAGAAGACATTTAGAACTCTCTAAATTAATGAGCTTTTTTTGTACAAATCAATGTATTAATCTCGCCATGATTCTTTGTAAATTGTAACACAAAGTTTTCGTCATTTGATTAATGTTCTTAATAAATGTTTTAATCTGTATTCAACATTTGAATCAAAAAATATAACTACTAACACTGACGTCTCAAACATTTTTTTGTTTTTATCTGTGTTATAAGTGAATTGTGGAGCGCGCCGGTGTTGTGTTAATGTTATGATAAAGTTATTATCTAAAAATAATATGATATAAAGATGAGAATTGTAAAGTGCATAGCTTTATATATTTTATTTCATAATGGGTTCTACGTTTGAAGACACTGTGTTAGATTTTGACTTAAATTATCTACAGCAATCGCCAAATATAGTGGTAAGGTTTAGGTTATGTTCAGTTTAGTTTAACTTTGAACCATTATTCACGTATTATTTCCTACGAAAATAAAAATAAGAAAATGCACGTATCTTATAAAGTTCATTTAAATCACCAGTAATATAAATTGTAAAATATTTGTAAACGAATGAATGTCAAATTTTTCTTGATCTATATTTAAAGTTAAAATTTTATAAAATACCAGTGACATTGATCTAAAAAAATCTATTCCAGAATGATTGCAGAATTGAGAAGCAGAAAAAAGCAATACTTATAGCTAAAAAGAAAACAGTTGCTACAGAGTAAGAACTTTCTGTTGAAATTTTATCTTATAGTTATTACACTGCTATTTATTTTACAGTATCAGTACCTAAACTTGTTATAAGTTTTTAGTGACAATTTTTAATATTTAAAAAGTAACCTTTCAACTATATCAACAATAATAAAGAAAATGTAAAAAATTATATATATAATACCAATTAAATTTTTTATTTTAAATTTGTTATTGTAAATATTTACGAAACTTCATTTTCAGCTCATTAATTAAAAAATATTTTGCAAAAAAAGAACAATTGGAACAGACAGAGTTAGTGTTGTTGACTGCAAAAGAAGAGTGTAAGCAAGTGTGCATAGATTATAAAGGGAGCCTAGAAAAATGTACACAATTAGAGAAGGTAGGAGAAATTTACATAAATTAAAAATATGCTAGATATTGTTTTATTGAACTAATTTCCAAGTTCAAATATAATATGCTTCTGTTATAAAATTAAAGAATCTTATTGGCAATGTTTTTAGGAAGTACAATCACTTAAGAACCTGAATAAGGAGTTGCAGTCAAATTGTGAGTTGATGCAAAACCAGGTTGAAGCAATCAGATCACACTCACACCAACTACAGGTTAAACGATCTTTAATTTCTAATTTTATGAAATATTGTATAGAATTATGTATTTTTTATAAGACATATAAATATAACAAGTGTCTCTTTTATTGAGATGTAAAATATTTTTTTCGATGTCTACCAAACTTTAAACTATAAAAATGTTTCTGCAGGAACTGGTTACAGAACATGAAACAGTTATTGAAGCCTTAAAAAAAGAAAAAGAAAATAAACCAAATAAAATAGAAAATGACAAAAACCTTTTGAACACACAAAAAGAAAATGCAATACTGCTCTATGATATATGTTTGTTTCGGGATATAGTATTAGGTAAAAGTAAGTATTTAAAACTCATGTATTGTTTGTTGTTGTTATCAAAATTAAATAAATTTTATCGCAAATGCTCTACAAAGAATTTCAATATGTCTTTCTTTCTGCAAATCAAAAAAAAATTTTCATGTATAATTTTTTTATCTATATTTTCAGAAAAATTGAATAAACGTCATAAATTAATCTTACAAAAGTATGATAAGGTTAAAAGTACATGTGATGTAAATGATTCTGCATCAGAAAATAGCAGTGAAGAAACAGAATTTGATGATAGTTCACCATCTTCTTCATTTTTTAATCCTTTAGAAGTGACCTCTGAAGATAAAAGTAAAGAGGTAATCATAGTTACATATTCTATATTATGGTTTTTAATTTCACATTTGTTGTAAATAGTTAAAAAAACAGGAATCCATTAATTTCTTCCCTAAATAGTAATTGGATATATCCAATTTTTTTTATCTCTTATTAAATACTTTATTATATAGACTTAAAATTGAATTTATTCTTGTGTTTTTTCAGAGTGACCTCAAGTCAAAGGAAAGTGTAGTTTGTGTTTGTAAAAAAGGTATGATTTAAAAATTATTTATTTATTTATGTACAGTATTTCAAACACTATTTAAGATTTTTTATCACAATATTTCAGAGTCAACGAGAATAAATAAAGATTATGACTCCGATTGCAGTAATGAAAGGGTCAGTGAAGACACAGGTCGGGGTTCCTCTTTGGCATTTTCTGATGGCGAAAAATGTTTTAATAGTCCTGACTATTTTAGCAACGATAGTCCATATGCGCCGGAATGTAATAAAATTAAAGAGACAAGAGTTTTTGTTGATGCCTGTACCAGTCCAACATCCATTCATGAAGTAGTACATATTGCAACTAGTCCCCTACTATTTGATGATGAAGCTCTACTTAGCGATAATAATATGATTAACTCTGTTGAAAAAGATTCCAATAATACAGAATACTTTATTACTGATATTCCACTGAGTACAGAAATTGTTACAATTAAAGAAAAAAAAAGTTTAGTTGATATTGGAACAAGTACAGTGGATATTACAAAGATAAATGTATCAACAAGTCCCGTGGTATTTGAAGAACTTAATTTAGTAAATAAGAAGTTAATACATACAGCTACATCACCAATTCTAAATATTCAAAATCGTACAAATAACATAATGATTATGCCAGATAAGAGTGCATTTGTATTGAGTGATGATGAGGCAAATAATGTAATAAATGTAAAAGATGCATTGCCAAGTGTTGAAAAAAGACATAAGATTATTCCAAACCTGTCGAGTCAATGTGAACTTGAAATTAGTGACAAATCACTCGAAGAAAAAAGATGTTTGGAAAGGAATAACAGTAGAAACTTATGTAATGAAAACGGTAATGACTTTGAAATTGAAATGATTTTAAATTCAATGCGTTTATCTGAAAGGTTAATTACTCCTATTCCAAACACTCCTGTAAAAATAAGGAAAAACGATGGCAAAAAGCAAATATCACCTGCAAAACAACAACTTAATTTACCCAAGGAACACATTGTTTGTACAGAATCTATAAAACTGAGAGAAGAAAACAGGGCCCTTCAAACAAGCATATCAGATTTATCAAAAGAGATAATGAATATAAAAAGTATATTAAAAAAACAGCATTTGATGCCTGAAACACCAAAAAAACATGTATCAGAAATAAAAACGAGTCACATAAACTCAGAGCTGTTTAATGATTCTAGTGAAGAAGTAATATTTGTTCACGTTGATGGTGAAGGACATAGTAATAATAATAATAAAGGTAATGATAAAATTGGCAGTAATGGTTTCTCAAATAGTTCAATTGAATATTCAATATCCCCACCTACTGTAGGAAATAGTGTTAATAGTGGACCTGTAATACAGAGTATAAAAGTTTTTCCTGCAGGGTCTCAAGTAAGGAATAAAGTAATCTCACCTATTGAATTAGAACTTCAGAAATCTTCAGAAACATTACGCAATGAAGACAGTGCCAAAAGAAAGATAGAAACAAATTTTGATTTTGATTCTTTAGTAGATAGCAGAAAAATTGTTGAAGATAATTTGAGAATGGATAGTGAAGTTGAGGGAAGCTTAGTAGGTGACAATAATAGAGAAATAATATTAAACAATAGTAAATATAAAAATGTTAAACATAAAAAAATAAGTAGGCTTGAAAAGTTCAGAAAAAAACTTTTACCAAAAAGTAAAATTAAAAGAATAAATGTTCCTATAAGAAAGTTACACACTAAGTCTAAAGTAATATCTGTAACAAAAAGTAGAAACTTGGATGCTGAATTATTAGAGAAAAACAAGTCAGCATATGAGAAGGCACTAAAAGTTATGAAAGATATAGAGCTTAAAAAAAGTAGTGATGAAAACAAAGGTGCTATGCATATATGCATTAAAAAAGCAAAAAACATTGAAAAAGATTTTGAAACTAATAATAATAGGAATGATTCAAGGCACAATTCAAATGAAAAATATTCATCCATAAATAAAAGTCCTATTGAAATCAAACAACCAGTTGTTTGTTTATCCCCACTAACATTGAGCAACACAAAGGGCAAAGATAACCAACCAAAAATTAAAGTGACAAGTCCGAGAAAGTCGCAGGACATTCTCTTAAATATGGCGTCATTACCGTCAAACTTTATCAATACTAGGAGTCGTACTAAGTCCATGCAAGAGACTATGACATCTATAGAAGTTAACAGTGATACATGTAAATATAATGAATTTACCAAGGAATGCACTACACCAGCAGAAAGCAGGAAACGATTAAAGCGTGCTGCATCTGATAATCCTCCAGTAGAATGTAAAAGGGTTTTACGTAGTCAGAATGTCAGAGAGATGTTCATTGATCATGTGAATGCAAAAGAAGATTATTTAGCTACCATTAATAATAATTTAAACACATCAAACAGTTCACCTCAAAAGAAACATTTTAGTCAAGAAGAAAATGAAAGCTTGAGCATCCTTACTAATAATATAAGTGAATCTGATAAGCTTTCAGATAGCAGTATTAATACAAACACAAAACAAAATATTTATGTAACTTGTCCAATAATTAATTTAGACGAAAGTATTCTCTGCAGGATGTTACAAAAATATGGTAAAACGAAAAAAAAAAATTCTACTAAAAAAGTTTCTGGTAAGTTTTAAAATATAAATATTGAAAATGGTTTTTAAAAAATCATTTAATTCTACTAATTTAATCTAATATGATAGTTTGTATAGTTAGGGAGTTGTAGAATACAATTTGCCTGTATAATGTTTAATAATAAATATCAAAACAATTGAAGAGAAAATCATTACTCATTAAGTTTGTTATCAAGATCAATTAGTTTTACAGATAATTTATCTATTAGGTAAGCTCGGCTTTGATAGAGATATTGTTTTTTATTTTCAGATGAGATTTCAAGTTTGATATGTACAAAATTAGAAGAGGATATAGCAAAAATTATTGCATTGCCCATAGACAAAACAAAATCGGCTATGAATAAGCTAGTGGAAGATATAAAGCATACTTGGAAAATGAAAAAATTTTTACCAGGCTTTATGAAGTATTTGAAAAACCCTGCACGAAAACAGGAATTATTCAACAAAGTTAGCTCTCCTCCTGCACCTCCTATGACCAAAGCAGAACAAATTCTTTTATATGTTATAAGACAGTTACAAATATCTACACCTAATACAGTCAGCACAATCCTCATTCACATACAATTTTCACTTTTTCAATTAAATAAGACTCCACATTTCGATGTCATTGAAAGTATGTCACATTTTTATGCATTGCTGTGTCGATACTTTAATTTAAAAAATCAATTACGACTGTTTCTGCTGGATGCTATGTATTGTCTCCAATTTAAAGTAGTTCCACTTATTAAGCAATGCTTGGATGTATGGATGCATATTTTACCTTTAGCACATATGGGAATTGGTAAGTTATTGATTTATTGTTTTTTTTTCTTACATAATAATGTTTATAGGTTTAATTGAATTTTGTTATTTTATTATGTTACAGCAAAAAGTCCGATAGTTACTTGCTTAGTCTATCTTTTACACTTTTATAAATGTGAAGATAAATTTAACAGAATACAGGACTTACGATTTATATTGAATAAAAAATATTTTTACCAAATAACAGATTGGAATGAAACTAAAATTATAGAAATGTTTAGAAACTCTATTAAGGAATTAAGAGGTAAGTTAAATATATTAATAATATAAAGACAAATTCCAGTTATAACATTTAAAAATGAAATCTAACTTTAAATCTATTTTCAGATATAAAACATGAGGAAAAAATGTTACGAATGGCTGTAATAGTTCTAGCTAAACGTCAAGGACCAAAATGGTGTCAGAAGAATATAGTAAAAAATATGCTATTACCTATGATAGAAATAGAAGATGTACCAATGAGAATAAAACAGTTTTGTGTGGAGCTGCTGGGACCTCTGCTCAAACCATATCCCGGCGAAATGAAAGTACATTGTGAAATTGTAATTAATCAGTTACTTGATATGTTAAAACAGAAAAGTGAGTATAGTTATGAACTTTACTTAACTAAATATTTAACAAATAACAGGATTAACACGTTCCATGCTTATATTAATAATAATCAATTTAGGATATGACCTAAATATAAAGGTTATTTATTAGCTTAGAAAGCACATTCCGCTTGAAATGCTGAATTAAAAAAGTAAATATGAAATACTTACAACAAAGAGGGATGTCCAATATTTTATTATAATGTCGATATTCGCATTTGCGACCGTATGTCTCCTTTTCTCGATTAGTATCTAATTAATATTTGTAGAAAAATATTTTGTTAACAATATCTGTATATGTTTTATTGTACATTAGTCAGTATAAAGATAAATATTTTAATTTATGTTTATTTTTGTATCTGTAAATCTTGGCATATGTCCGTCCTTAATGTCGGATTTTTCGTCATGGGCATTGTACATCAATACAATTTTCTATAAATTATATTAGTAATTCATCTAACTACGGACACTATTGACTTTTAATTAAGAGACTAAAGTGTATTAAATTGTAAATGATTACTTAATTAACTATTTACTTACCTAGTATAAACATAAATTAAATAAAAAAAAATCAAATTAAACGAGCTTTGTTATTCGGTCGTAAATATACGACACCCCGACGAAATGGACACGGAAATATTTGTCGGATTAATCCGACGTAAGCGGTGAAAAGATACGTGATACGGCCACGTAGGAAAAAAAATACAAATAATTGGTTTTTAATATGAATTATGGTTATAATTTTGACTATTTTTAAGCATATCTATATGTATGTTCTATAAAAAAAAAATTTTTCTATATATATTTAACAGGAAGGAGAAGGACCTCAATTAAATTAAATTTTTGTAACTAATACAATATGTCAATGTTTCAGTTCCAGATAGTATGAAGGAAGCTATCTTCTCGAGTTTAATTTTTATGAATAAACACAATCAAAATCGTGTACCCCAGTCATTACTTTCCTGGTCGCCGAAACACGTGTCACCAGAATTTGAACGACTTATGAAGGATTTCATTCGAGAGAAACCACTTAGAGTATGGAAAGGTATTCTTTCGCGGACGTCTATGTAAAATAATGTAAATATAGCTATTAAGTTTTATGTCGGTGATAAAATTTTATTTTACGTAAGCTCTAAGTTATTGTAAAACAATTCAATTTTATTTTAAGGATTTTATTTTATTGTCTTAAGATTATAAGTGTAATGGTAAGGTATCTTTATCTTTCCATGTGTTCTGTGATTTGTGTAATAATTACTTCATTTTAGAAGTTTTGTATGGAAAACAAAAGTACCATCCATTTTGTAGTTTAATTTTTCGTAAACCTCATTTTAAATTACTGCATTCATAAAGTTTGTAGCAATATACCTTAAAAATTATGAACAAAATTATTATTAATTAAATAACGTTAAGCTTTTTAGATAACTTTGCATTGCTATTCGTCTACACTAACCTCATAAATATTTCAATAAAACAAAATAAATCCCATCCCAGCGAGTAAAACGAACATTTTTTCATAAATAACCAATATTTTTATTGACATAAAGGCTACTAAAAAATTTAGTAAAATTTATTTTGGTGAACAATTAAAACAATATTATTAATGCGGGATTATATATTTGTTCTGTTTAATAATTTGTCTTGTATTTCTTAATTTCTACCATAATAACATGAATATTAACAAGTTGAGTTCGAGCATTTGGAGTTAACAATTTAACAAATTTATGATAATACTGTACAAAGTTAGTGAGAGCCATTTGTAGTAAACCTGACCCCGTTACGAGATTAGGGAATGATACAAGAACTTCTCTGTGTATTTCTTCAAGACTTTGTTTCCAGCTTGCAGTGAAAGAGGCAACAAGCGACAAAGACTTCTTTTCCAAGTTTGCAAGTTCACTTTTTTTGCCACCCTCTTGTAACTGTTCACCTTCTTTAACAAATTGCATTAGCCCTCCAAAATGTGGACTAAGTATCTCTTCAACATATTCAGAGCTTCTCGCTTGTAACTGTTCTCTAAAACTTTCAGCTTCTTTTGTGTTATCCCTTGTTCTTTCCATTAGTATACTTAAAACCATGTCATAATTATTTATTAAGAATATTAGTTGTTGTATACGCTGAGGAAATTCTGCCGCCATTTTTAGTAAAAAGCAGTGGACTTCATCTTGCAATACCAAAAGTAAATTGCTGAGCTCCTCAGATGGAAACTGTTCACTCAAGCTAAGCATAGCCGCTGAAAATTCTGCATACCTCCGTGTAATCTGAAATGAAATAAAATATAGTTTTTTCAATGTTCATAATCTTGTAAAACACATAACTTTGTTTCTAGTTTTCGTTTTTTCATAACATAAAAAAGTACTTACATAATGTGGTCCCATTTCTTTGTTCGATAATTTGGCTGGATCACAATCTCTGACACTCTGGATATTTAATTTTAATACAAATTCCAGTCTCGGCCACAATGATGATAATAATGAATCCCAATAACTACAACAAATTTAACTAAAATTAATTTTTAGATATAAATACACACTTAATAATTTTATAAAATTATGTAGATTTTAAATATGGTCTCATCTAAAATTTTTAAATGGGAATTATGGTACGAATTTACCTGTCCAATGCCGCCACTGCTCTCTTGTGGCACATCCAGCGATATCTGTTTATGAGTTGTATGCACAGAAACAGTGCAAGGCAATCATAGCATTCTAATACGTAACTTTCAACATTTTTCTGAAAATTATGAATTGCAAATTTAAGTAATGTAAGTTATTTTTAACTTATACAACTTTAATATAATATGGTTTAAGTAATCAACTAACACGACAATGACTGTCTCCCTATCACTTTTTTTAACTTTAGATTATAGCGGTCATTACAAATATTCTGTTAAAAATTTCAACTACTGGCTACTTATTGCTACTTATTACACTTAAAAAGATACAGTTCAATGACAAACCTTATGCTTAGGAATAGGGTTCCGTTGGAGCTGAAAGCTCCATCCAAGCATAAGCATATGTTGTACTTATTTATCAAGAATACTTACTACAAGCAAGGAGAGTGTTTTTCCGAGTATTCTGTCAAATAACTCTTGAGCATGACTTCCTTTAACATGAAAGAATTCAGTAGTAAACAAATACTCTCTGCAACTGTTGTCTACTAGAGCATATTGTAGACTTCTAAACAATGCTTCATATGAGTACTGAAAATAATTAACACAGATATAGAATTATGTAATTAAGTAATTAGCTATTATTTAAAATTACAACTGAACCTTTGTTTTTTGTTGCACATGAGGTACAATAATTGGGGCTTCTAGCTGTTGGGCGAGAACATCTCCTCTGTTTCCAATTGTGAATATGGTACTTTTGTTCTTTAAGTTGGACTTTTGAAAGAAGCCTCCTTTTGAACCATCTTCAATACCCATTAAATCATCCTTAGTAGGTACTTCTTCATATTTCAACTTGTCTAATCGAGATGCGTAAGACTTGAAATATGAATAGTAAACTTTGCTCAAAGTATCAATATATTCATTGCATATTTCTTGTGCTACATTTCGTTCATTGGCTAATATAAATTCAAAAAAAAACTTATATTTCAACATAGCATTCTGTGGTATTTGATAGTTGGCCATTGGTTTCCTAAATTTATATATTTGTTCTAGAATATAAGTTCTGATCTTAGATACTGCTTTTATTTTCAGTTTTTCTAAAACATCTTTTACATCATGACAGGCCTTAGTTTCTTTAAAGTCTTGTTCTTTAACAAAGTTTAATTTCTGATTTAGAATGGCTAATTGAATCATGAATTCTTTATCAACAACAGGAACATTATTAATACCACTGAAAAAGATAATAATTATGTATCATTTATAATAAAAAACTTTATGTGTATTTCTATAAATACACAAACCATCAGCTAATAGTGTTAACTTTTATTCAAGTTTTGATATACTCACAATATAAGTGTTTCAGATACAGCCATATCTTCTATAAATGATGATAATGGACCTTTAAGAGCTTGTCTATTAGAAAGTTGAACAGACATATTTACAGAACGTTTCTGTAAGCTAATTATTTCATTACTTATACTTCCCAAATCATTCTAAAACATTTATTTATGTTTAGTGTATGTATGTTTATTTTATAAAAGTATTAGTTTTTTAAATAATCTGTTTGGTATTATTTACTTACCTGAAAAACTAATAACATACTTTCCATTTTTTCCAAAATAGAATCACAATCTTCAATTTGATTATGAAGTGATGCAATGTTCTCGCTTTCTTTTAAATAATCAGCTACAGAATTTTTCTCTGCTTCTTTTATACTCTTATCGATTTGTAAGGCGTATTCCCGTAAATCCGTTCCATTTTTAAGTACTTCTTGAATTTCTAAATCTTCTAGATTTTTATCTAGGATTACGGTCATATCTGTAGTTTCAGTCATTGTTTTTATTTTTTAGTTAGAATGTAAAAAATATGTTGTGATTTTAAAATGCTATCTTTACACCTAAATTTTCAGTGATAGAAAATTCATCACATACTTTTCAAATAACACAACAAGTTTCATTGATATTTTCATGTCATCATATTGAATTATTGACATAATATGACTTTGAAGTTTTACTAGTCACGTCTCACGTTTCAATGTACACAAGGTTCTATTCTTAAATAAGATATATATTATGTCTGTACTGGTGTATTTACTTCTAATTTAAATTATAATTACTTAAAATGTAGCTATAACTGATATATTTATATGTGTATTCGATTTTATTCGAAATAAATTTTCATGTAAGTAAAATTGTTTTGTAGATGGCGTTACTAGTACAAATACAATAATGTCTTTGAAATCTTAAAAAAATATTTGTATCATGTAGATTTTCTTAACAAAGTAATGCACGTTAAAAAAAGCTCTTCTAAGTTTATATTAGTTAGATATCTGCATAAAAGTGTGTACCTGGACCGAAAGAACCCAATTACTTTATTTATCTTTTACGGGCCGACACGGCTTTTTTTTTTCAAAGAAGTCGTTTAGATGACATGTTTTTCAGTTTCAGAGTTTTACATGATATTGACTCATCTCGATGGATGGATTTATAAAATCAGTACCTACGATTGAGTATTAGTGTTTAAAGATATATTGAAGACTTATTTTAAAATTAATTAATTATCAGCGTAAATTAATGTTTAACCTGAACTGGTGGTAATTTTACGTTTAATGAAATCTCACAAAATGATGATGATGTTGATAAAAGGCTTCTTGTCGAAAATAGCAGATCAATTTCTATGATAACGTTAATTTAGATACCCATTCCTACGATAATGTTAATTTAGATTAAAAGTCAAATTCTAGTAAGGTTTAAGGTAAGTAAATACTTGATATTTAAATCAATGATTATGTGTGTTCCTATATCATTCATTCGCTTGAAATAAAACTTTTTATTGTAGTTTTGACACTTGAAGAGATGAATTCTATGTTCTGAGTTGTATGAACTATATATCTATATACAATTATTGTATTTACAATATTATAGGTCATTTTGTGTAGTAAAAGGAAAAAAAATGCTTTGCAATGAGTGATGGACATTAGCTTATATTACATTAAAAAAAACCTCTGTATATGTTCATACTATATTTTATAATTTAGAATAAAACTTTTATCTAATAAAAATCGAAGGGTTACATGAAAATAAAAACAAGTTTTAAATAACGCTTATGCGTTAGTATAATTGTGACGAAATATTTACAAAGAAAAAGTATAACATATAACAAAAACACATCAATTTATATCGAGACAAAAAAAATGCAATTGAAATGGGAAGTTTATTGAACGTTTACAATATTTAGAAATGTAAGTCTATGTTTATTTCGAAATTAGTGATTACTTTTTTAATTCAGAGCTTACCTACTTTATGAATGTTACTGAACGGTTAAACATTATTTTAGTAATTTATTTTTAAAAATAATAACGAAACAACATTTTCATATTTATTTGATGAATCTAAAAAAATAATAAATGACTTTCGGAATGTATTTCAAAAGTTTATAATTTTTTATATTATTTGTATTTTAAATCTTATAATATTATTATTTTATGATATTTGCCATAAAAATACTTATTGCTAGTTTTGTAAATGTTTTGTTATGATATGAAAGCACAACCAAGTTTTTCGCAAAAGCTAGGAAAGGTCGTGTGATACGTTTTCGTATATCAAGTTTATTATTTTAAATATATGTATTTTTTTAATATAAGTAGGTAGGCATCTGATTCGTACAGTTGGATGTGTTAAACTGTAATGGCGTCACAATATTTTACAAAGAAAAAAGTTAATTATTCTTATAAATCTATAAAATTAACTAATACATATAAAGGAGCATTGATTTTCGAGCAAAAAGTTCAGCATATGCATTGTTTACAAGATATATATATATAATTACAAAATAATATATAGTATATAAAATTATCACGCATTCTTTTTTATCCTAACAACGTTAAACCTACAACTTACTAATCCCTTTCGTAAAAAATGTTTATAATAATTTTAAAATTTCATTTTTCTATTCATAATGTCTTTATGTAATTTAAATTATGACGTATAACTTTGTTATAGCGTTATATAAAAAAATTGTAGATAAATAAATATTTTGAAGATGTGGCGAAAATATTCAATGTATCTACTATTAATACATAAATATAGATGTTATAACAGAATGGTATTTCATTAATGTTTTAAATTGGTTTTTGGGTTATACCTTTAAAGACTAAGATGTTGTTTCCAGCTAGTTAGATGGATTAGTATTTATGCGTGCAACGACGGAATAAACATAATTCTTAAACGAAAAAATTAAGTCAATTTCATTTACCTACGCGCACACTCTATTAGCATTCTAAATAAGTACATTGATATGTTAAGGGTGCTACCTCTACTGTTTTAATTTTAAGAATATCAGTTACACAAGGGAATTTATAAGCTAATATCTAAGAAGGTACTCTTTAAGACACGTTTGAGTTGAGAGTCTATAATAGAAATGCTGAACTTTTTCTCTTACTTTATATGTATATTTTTATTTTAACAATTCACATTAACATTCTATGAAATAGTTATAAAATAATTTAAACCTAAAAGGTAACTGCCATCTGCGGTCTGGTTCGACACTACCCTTCGCGTAATATACGAACGGAGCGGGAGCGCCGAGCGCGGTCAGCGAGACTTTCAAATCCTCATTTCTTTCATCCTCACCACACTTATTTAGATATCAACAAATACCTTAATTATTCATAAATTTTCTATAAAATTCGGTATTTACGAGCCAAATTTTTAACATTTGTAAGTCTTGTGACTAGATTTTTCTTATTTAATAATACACAAGTAAATAACGTAGGAATATTTGTACGACGAGATGCCATTGATTACGAACGGTAACTTAAATGCAGACTACTAAATAGATACCTTTATAAGATAAAACGGAATCACACACAAATATACATTTATAATAAATTAAGCTTAACTATAAGTGCCCAATATATTAGGACTTACGCGGTAAAATTATTTTTCTTACTTAAAATTAATTAATAATATTATTCATAATTTCATACAACAAGCATAAACCGATTCCGTGGAGATCGTGTCCTGTAGAGTTCTACTAATTTCTAGAAAAATATTTTTAATCTAAGTAAACACTTATAAAAATAATGGAGTCGGCTCTAAAAGAGAATGCGTAGAAGGCGGGAGTGGTCCTCAGGATGTAATTGCAGGGAAAGCGTGCGTGGAGTCTAGAATGGTAGGCTGGCGCGGAACATGTTCTCAATGAGAGGAGGCGCCGGCACTAAGTCCTCTAGCTTCAGATAAAAGATTCGCTGAAGACCTTGCACGGAAAGTGATCGCAACTCGGGCAGAGCTCCAAGGACACGACTGAAGTGTGGGGCACCGGCTGCGTTCGTGTTTCCGCCGCCTGGCATATGGGCGCGTAGACATCCAATTATCTTCATCTGAAGTTGCTCAACCCGATGAGGCTCCTTTAAGCCATGTCTCTCTGTTGGAACAAAATTAATGATGATAATTACTTATCATAAAAAATAAATTATAAACGTCAAATATAAATATCGATTATTCAAGACAAAATAGTTATTTTGATTTAAAAGTTAAATTTAAATTCATGTATTATTATCTGGCCAATGTGATATTACATATGCTATTAAAAAGGTAGTACTTAAGGTTATTAGTTTCACACAAAGAAAGACTCATTCATAATTTTCTTTTAATACTTTTGTAACAGTATACTATTATTTAATAAGCAAAGAAAGAATGCATGTTTTAATACAACTATAACATGTTTTTTTTATTTCAAAATATATATTATATATATATAAGTATTTTTATACATACCTGTTATTAGTGTTAGTGCACACAGACAGGCGAAGGTAGAGATATCTATATCCATTGAATGCAGGGTGTTACTAAAATCAAGCACAGCGTGCAACCAGTCTCCAAAAGATCGTTGACATTGTCTCTTATCAAGAACCAGTCCATTGCAGAAGGTAAGCTTCGTGTCTTCAGGACGTGTGCGGTATGCAAGGCGTAACACAAATAATTCAAGTCGTGCCGAAGCAAATAACTGTTCACGGTCCTCGGGACATAGATCGCCATATCCGGGTACTTTCTCAGCAAAAATTTTAATCATATCAATTGACGTTGTCAGTAACGAATAAAATTGCTGAATTACTTCCAAATCTGAAATAGGTGGTTCCATAGGATTTGGTTCCCGATATTGTGAATAATCGAGATTAGCAAAATCAGGGGACGTATCAACATGGGCTCTGACTAGGGCAGTTATTAAAGAAATTGGCGGACTTGGAGGGGATTCTTGTGGGCATTTTGGTTTAGACGGCAATCTACCCCGTCTTCCTTTTAATGAATCAGTCCGTACTACTTCTTTAACCATACCCACAGCAAGACACTTTTGAAATCTGCAAAATTGACATCGGTTTCTTCTTCTTTTATCAACTGGGCAAGATTTCTCAGCTAAGCATACATATTTAGAACCTTTTTGTACAGTTCTTTTAAAAAATCCTTTACACCCTTCACAAGTCCTTACGCCGTAATGTTGACATGCAGCCGTATCTCCACAAACGGCACAAAGTTGACTTGGGGATGGTGGCGCAGCTCGTGATGCAGTGTTTTCTTGTGGTGGTCCGCCAGGTGAGCTAGATGCAGAGCTTGGTGCCGAAGCTTGCATACAGTGAACTCTGCTGCCATGAAGCTTAGGACTTTCGTTAGAACTACTAGATTCTGATCTTTGAACTGGTAACGATGACCTCCGTTGTCTATTTTGGTCAGTGGTAATATGTAAATCCACCGAGCTTGGGAAAGGTGGCAATGAATACGAATCTTGAGTATTAGTAACTCCACCAGTATCAAATGTCGGAGAGCACGGCTGGGCCTGTGCGTAGTAAGGTGATGGTACATACGGCAAAGGTGGTTGATGATATTGATATAGCAACTGAGTTGATGTATGTCCTTGGTGAGAATATGCGCTAACATTGTAGCAGTCTTCATCCATTTTTAATCCGAATTCGGCCATTTCTTGTTTCGGATAGCGAACTGAATACGTTTCTTCAAAACTGGGTAATGCTGGTCCGAGTGTAGGTGATGGAGTTTCACTCACCGGAGTCGTTCGTTGAGATTTAACTTCAGGTGGAATAGGTGCATGAAATTCGACGTCGGGAAATGGATCTAAGTTTTCTTCTAGAATTTCAGAAGAGTCTTCTTGATATTGCGGTGACAGTAGATCAGTGAAGGACGAACCGTAGTTGCTCTGCAATGGAAAAAAATCGATGTAAAAGGCGTTACATTTACGGTAGGCGGAACAATACAGGGGCGGTCAAGACGCACCAATGGCGTGCAATTTGAATCAATCGTTTCACAATGATTCTTTAATGGTGACACCGCCTATTTCAAGTGCAGGTGTCCTAATCAGTGAAATATTTTATATTTTATTATAAATATATTAATTAATTAATACTATTATTTCGTCGAAACTTATTATATTAAGAAAATATTTTGACTAAACTTACGTGTGTTTGCAGCAGTAGCATGCTGGAGGAGTTTGACGTGAAAGCGCTTGGCGAGCGCGGCTCAATGGCGCTCGGCCCTATAAAAAAACATATATTTATAAAATATTTACATTACAATACTAATTAATTTTAAAATTAAATTAAATTACATAAATCTTTGTTTTATCAACATTAGGTCGTTACGTTATCTGAACTAGCAGAGCCACTAAAGAGGGTTGATTGTGAATGCCGCGGAAGGCGTCTGGTCAGCGTGTTGACGGCACCGGACTTTGAACTATCACGCTATACAAGCCATGCATGATTTATATTTACCCTCGGCGAACATACTTTGATTCCGACTTAAACACAGGCACACGTAATTGTCAAATCGATAACTTCTGCGGGATTGTATTGATGACTGAACGCTACCCTTCTACGATTAGCAATGGCGACGAAAAAGAAAGGTCTCCTAATTTATACAGCAGTTTTGTCAGCCGAATATTGCCTGTTTGAATACATTGTGTCACGGTGCTTGATTCGCCACGCCCCGAAAATTGAATCCTATGTATACACCTCAACCATGTCTATAACAAACGTTACAACAATTCTTTAAGCCTTACTTTAATTTCAACCGTAGAATATCAAATTTAGGATACAAAGTGACTTAGCATTATTGCCAGCAAGTTTTTGGGGCGAAAAGGCGATAGATCCCATGGGAGGTTATGAAATCACTGGCATTTGCAGTTTCTATTATGTTCAGAACCATTAATTTCAGTCCTATTAAGTTATAGACAAAACGCTAAATCTTTTGTTACTATTTTTTTTATCGTTTATCAGACAATATTAAAAAAGCGACATGTAGAACAGAATCTATGTCGACATAAACTCAAGCTAAAACTTTTAAAACAAACTCAGGTTTGTGTTATCAGTAACACAATGAAGATTTTATAAGATGAACTAAGGCTTAAATTGTATTTATGCTTCGATATTCACTTATTAACAATAAATTAATACAAATTAAAGAATATTCGATTACCGCTTTATAGAATATTTAAATTGATTTTATAATACATATTAAATTATATTGAAATGGATTCATATTCAAAGTTTTGCGGGAAATTTAACGTTATATTGATAATTTTAAACGTTTGGATCATCATTTGATATCCATGTCACGTTATTTCCTAGTCTCGTCTAGTCAATTGTAATTCTTTATCCACTCAGTTACAGTTTGTATTGTTTTTTATAATGCAAAACATTTGTTGAATTGATTAATATTAAAGTATTTTTTACTACACGTTATTGGGTCTTTAAAGAAATACACTTTTAAAATATAGTTGTTAGAGTCCGCTCTAAGTGTTTGGCTTAAATTGTTTAGATGACATCACGACGCGAAGTCTAATATATTGTAGTTTGGTTTAGTAATAAATGTGGATCAATTTAAAATAACGCCAAAAGTACTTTAATAATCCAAAGTACAGTAAAGTAACAGCATGTAAATATATTTTGGGCTATGGTCTCGGGCGGAGAAAATTCGGTGCTTATTCCACCACACAATTCCAATGCGGATTGGTGGATACACATGTGCTGATTTTCAACTAACATAATATGCAGGTTTCCTCAAGATGTTTTGGTTCACCGTCGAGTGTGTTTTAGTATGTGTTAAATTATTATAAATATAAACTCGTGAGAATTATCCCGTGAGAATTATCGAGTGAGCCCGCATCTTCGGATAACATTCTCGTGTCCCATCCACTGGGTCATCTCGGTTAGATCTCTGTTATCTATTAAGTAATGCTCTAAATAATACTAAAACGGTTGTCCTTGAACTAATATGTACTAAAATTTAGGCTTTGTGCAAGCCCGTCAGGTTAGGTGCCACCTACTCATCACATAGTCTACCACCGAACGTCAATACTTTTGTATAGTCGAGTTCCAGTAGAAAGGATGATTGAGCCAGTGTAACTACTGGCACAAAGCACATCACATCTTAGTACCCAAGTTGATCACTCACCAGCGGGTAACTAATTAGCTCGTCCGCCTATCTATTGTATTAAAAAAAGAGCACTTATTTGTGCTCTTCGGTGCGGTGCGGTCAAAACGGTAGTATTACATATCCCTATTACTAGTAACCTGTTTTATAGACGGTATCAACTAGTGAATTTAGTTTAAATTATTTGTTTTAAAAAAATAGTGAACGTTAATTTTTGTATTATAATCCTTAAGAATTTCAGTTTCATGACAAGACAATATTGTTGATTTATAATTATTTTTTAATTTTCGATTCTGTATCATGTTTCTGAATGTAAGTAAAATTTGATTCAACTATCTTTAATGAAGAATATATAAGTTTCGCTAACTAACGCTACTTCTAAAATAAGTCTGCCCATATAGGGCAGATTGATTTTTAACTGAAACAAACATATATTTTTTTATAAAGTGTATACATTTATTTTGTTATAAATTTTAGTATATAATCAATGATTGTTAATGAAGATGAAAAAATATTTTTAAAGGAGATAAATTTTGGTTTTTGATCAATTTATTTATTATACCTCTGCGTAATTAATACCAATTCATAAATCTAGTTCAGCTAATGCATTTTAGTGTTTTGTATTTGACTTTACAATTTTACTAACAATAAATGCTTCATGAGATAAATATGCCAGCCTCAATATGTTTGGGTTAATGCAGCGAAGTTTTATTTATTTGCATAAAATTTACGATACATACGATATGTATGAATGTAAAAAAATTAATTTGATTAGTTAATTGCTTGCTTAAATAAAGTTTGTTTTAAGGTATATCTTAAAACAAACTTTATTTAAGTAGGTTTTTAAAGAAATGTTAAGTAAGTAATATCTAAGTTTGATTATGTGAAATAGAATGATTGCGTACACTCATAAAAGTTTTGTTCAGTCTTGTTTAATTCTAGTCAAATAAGTATATATTTTATAAGAAACATGAACTAACTGCTTAACGTTTTTGATAACAACAGAAATAATGTCAATAAATATCACCCTTAAGAAGGGTTGATAAATTTGCTACTTAAAAACTAACAAAGTTAGGGAGACTATGTTTAGGGATGATACAAACAATAAAAAAAAAATAGCTTAAAAGAAAATTGAAGTATTTTTTAAATACAATTTCTTTTTTAGATATTTTTTTTTATATGTAATAGTTGATTGATATGCCACAAATATTTTTACTTACTTTATAAATTAAAATTCGACCGAAGCTAAATACTTTCTAATATATCTTAGTTTTCTTACCTTCGTTTGAGAGAAGGCAGAAAAGTTAAGTTACCATTCTTTATGTAAAATTTAATTTTTTATTTTAAATCTTTTTTTAATTCGTACTCTCTACTATTTAACTAAAAATCTTTATATTTATTGATCAAAGTAATGACTTTCGAAGATTTTCGGCAGACGACGAGCATATCACCTGCTCACAGATGCTGGTATTATAAGAAATATAAACTACTTCTTACAGTGCAACGGAAATTTAAGATGTTATGGACTATGTGCCTACTAACAATGGTTCTGACACAGTACAGTACATAATATTGCTTTAACGGCAATATTATGTTAACTATTTAATTAACTTTATATTTTTATAAATTGTGCACTATTTGGTTCGTTTTTATTTGCAAGTTTTCTTATAGTATTTTTTTATTGAAATATTTTAAGAACAGTTGGTATCGAAAACAAGGTTGGTTGGAACAGTTGATTTGCTGTAATAATATTATTATTACCTTGATTTTTTATTTGACGGAGTTAATTAATTCCAATAATAATAAAAAAACAGGAAAAAAAGTGCATGTGAACCAATATTTGTATATAAATTATATGTAGTATGTATAACTATAAGTAGTTTAAAACATACATACGAACTCGTGTTTATTGTTTTTGTTATTTGCAAAATGTACTTTGTATTGGTCAGTTTATATTTATTATATTGTATTTGATTTTATGACAAATTGTTAGCTCGCAACGACATCTATCAATAGAGGCAAATTTCCTTATTCGAAGGGAGGTGTTTGCTTCGAAAAGTTTCTTTGGGCGCTTATCCACTGCATAGTCATTCATGTTTTCAATAGGTGGCTCTGGTATTAAGAATTTTGACTTGGGGTGAGCAATCTATTAATATAATACGTATTTTTGCATTTAAATGTAATAATAACTAGCAAATAGCAATTAAAATAGCATTAAAAATATTGTTACTCTACAAATTAATATGGAATTTGGTGTTAAAAATTGCTTTGGATAACGTTTTCAAGGTAAACGGCTCAACATAAATATTAGCGTGTAATACAAAATGTTCCAATTCAGAGAAACCTATTTTAAGTGCCTCTTGAGGATACTGTTTTTTTATTTCAATTAATAAAGCAGATTACAGTTAGCTCATCAGAACAAATACTCGACAGGAAATATTGTGTTAAATTTTCTTATTTAACGTTTTGATTAGTTATGTTTCGATAAAAACTTAATTGTTACTAAATTTAGAATTTATTCAATTCAAACCGGTTCAAGATATTTGCAAATATGTGTAAAAAGTATCTATGTAAAAATCAAGTAATACTAAGTTCCCTATGCTAACTAAATATCAATAGCTTACAAAATGTATTCGAATAGGTGACATAAAAATAAAAAATAGACCTAGTATGACACATAATGAGAATCTGAGTAGGTATGTGTGTTGCTGCAAATATAGTTTATATCATCTTATATCTATTTTGAGTAATATAACGCAGTAAAAGAGTAAAACTTAAAATGAACTTATCAAGATGTCGCTTTTCAATCCTTATACAGTTAGTATATATATTTATACAGTACATAACATAAAAGAACAATACTGAATTGGAACATATTGTATTACATGATAATCTTAAATGTATATTCACATTTTTTAAGTATACTAGACAAGTGTAAATAAAGTGCAGTTATGTCGATTACATTTATAACTCTATGTAGAGCTTAATTGATTTGTAAGAGCAATTAGTTAGATAACTTCTCAATATTTTTTGGTAAGAACTATTTTTTTTTTTAATTATGTAGTTGTAACAATATGAGTTTTACAATTGCTTAGGTTTTTATTTTTTATACATCTTACAGTCTTTAAGCTAAAGTTTAAGGGGACAATCGTGTCTCAATCCACAAGACCTTGCGTTTTATAGTATAGAAGTTATGTATTTGGGCGGTCGATCTCACAGCTGGTAAGGGAGACGCGGTCGGTAGCGCCCGTCGCGTGACGTCATAGTGACGTTACATAGATGTATAGCGTCTCGTTCCCGACAACTGAATATTGTGAAAGCGTTTGACTACGTCATAGAGGACGTTGTAACATCGTAAGTTCTTCATGAAATATCTAATAAATTAATATGTTAATTTTATATTTGTCGTTTTGTGGCTAATTTACATATTTGCAATGGATTCTCTTATTTGTATTCTATATAAATATGTCGACAGATTACGTACATATCCAAGTATACGTGGCATACTGTGCACGTTTACATTTAACTTATCCTGTTAAATAAATCAATTTTTTAATATTTTACGAAATTTGATCCTAATTAATATTATTAATGCGAAAGTGAGTTTATTTATTCACGTCTTAGTTTGTATCTATCGTCTTAGTCTATTCCTACCAGACATCATTTGTCTACCTACTATGGATAATATTGATATTTTTTTATAAAATAACTTGAATAGATGTTTTTAATAACTGTAAAAAATATAAAAGTGATTAAAAAAGCAATATGAATGTCCTGCAAGTAATGACGCGTGTTCGCAAAAACTGGTTATTATTTATTTATATGAAAATCATATCTATAACGACATATGTAAATATATTTGTTATTTTTTTTTCTTTAATTGTAAAATATTAAAAATTACAATCTAATGATTTGATCTATAAGTAGATTGTACTTAAATTCTGTAGACTATTTTAAAATACATTTTATGTTATTAAGATTTAGTAATAATAATTGTTAAATAAAACCTGTTTCGAGCCGGACAAATTATTAAAATGTCGTCGTAAAATTATACGATTTTGTATTTAAAGCGCCACTTAACTATATATGTAGATTGTAAATATATACGATTATAAATAGTTGAAGTAAAACGTGTAATTCTTTAATTTATTCATTATTATAAATAATATTATATTAATGTGATTGATTTTTTTAATATTTATATATTATTTAATATACTAGCGGCCCGCCCCGACTTCGTCCGGGCTGAGCTTTTATTTTTTGTACGTCAATAATTACTACTATAGGAAAATAATTGATACCTTGGTTTGCATTATAGTAATTTTTTTGAAAGTAAAATTAGCCAGTTACTCTCTGATAGCCTTATCCTTAAAAGTAAAAAGTAATTTTGTATTTATTCACTTGCTAACATTTATTGCTAGTACAATTAAATTCATAATAGATATTATAAATAAATTTCATATTCCCAATTTAAATAAATATATGTTTTGATTAATAAATTTGTATATATTATAATTTATTGTATTGTCTATATGACTAACCATAACATTATTAAATCAATTACAAAATATTGCATATGATAAAAATAATGTACAAATATTCAATAAAACGTTAAAAATAATTTATCAAGCTGTATTAATAACGACCTTGATGTCGGACTGGCCGCCGCTATGAGTGGATATTTAAGAACATTATAAGTCTGTAGAAGAATAAATTTGAATTTATTTATGTGTCTAATCATCTAAGAACGTGATAAGAGGGAACTCGTTTTATATAATATCTTGAGTTTATTCTAAAATTAAATAATACATTGATACACATATATTCTGTTCTAAGTAGAAACGAGTCTTTAAGTCATGATTAACGTAATCTTTTGAATGGTAGAGATGATTTTTTTGATTTTTTTGTCTCTTTATAATACTTGTTACAATTTTCTTTACTTAAATATAAGGAGTTAATAGTTTTGACATAATTGTTAATGTGATAGTTTTAAATTAAATCGAAAATAAATATACTCCTATTGAATACAATAATTCATTAAAAGTGAAGCTTTTAAGCATATAAAGTTAAAAGTTTTTATTTTTATGATATAACTCAATTCAAGTTCTCAAATCTATGTTGTAAGTTATGATTATTTTAAATCTGAATGACGTAGTCATATTTATGTGCCAATTTGATGATAATATCAAAACAATATGTCGAAAATTTATTCATTACTACTTCTGCTATCGCGGTATATCTCGCTTGAAGTAGAGTCAGATTGGGGTTGATATTAACCCGCTTCGTTTCTTGGTAAAGTGTATATGAATATGATTTTAGTGATAAAAATCCACGTAAACCTTTATTGTATACTTATATGAAATGAATAACAAACATACGATCATAAATATAAAACTGTTACATCGAATGAAAGTTTGACTTCTTTCAAAGTTTTGATGGAATTCAGGTACTTAAGATACTGTTCAACCACTGTGAACTTTGTGAGTACTGGTAAAACTTTGGGTTTAAAAAGTTACACATATAAAATCGTTTACGATACCGTAGTACGAATGTCTAGCGAAATGTTGTAATAAGAAGTAACAAGTTTAAGGAAGTCGGTAGCCGGTAAGCAAGGGCGTCCTTGAAACGGGGCGCGGGTCGATGCGTGACGTAACGTTGCTCGTGACGTCACGGGCGGTGCTCGATGCGGAGGCCGAGGCCGAGGGCCCGCGCCTCACCACCCCTACACTGCTGCTTTTCCACACCCCCCTTGTATTTTTAGATATTGTGACGTTATTCCGCCTCAAAAAGCGTTACAGCAAGACTAAAAGTATGGCTAAAAATATGCTGTAAATTAGCGCAAAGCTTTTTTCACTTACGTGTAACTTAATTTTTTTTGCACTCGATTGTGTATTTTATAAAGTTTTATACATACTATAAAACTGTCTAAGTCGTTGAAGAGTCTGATTTGTGAAAGTAAAATTGATTTAAAATTTCTAGACGAGTTCTGTATTTAACATATAGAAGACGATTTAGAGATATGCTTAATAAATTGCTCCTGTAGTATTGGACACAGTTAATTACTTGCGAGAGATTGCATTATTAATATAAGTAACTGCATTGAAATATGTATTGGGTATTGATGTGACAATAAATAATATTGGTGTTTGCGTTGCAAAATTAATTACAAGTAAAAAAAAAATGTAATCATGCCTGATAGTTCTATAAATCTTATTGATATAAATATTGAGGTAGGTCAATTCTACGTTTGTTGTACCTTTAATTGTAAACTATTAGATTGTGTGCTATTATACTTGTTCTTAAAATATTATCAAGGAAATAACTTGTTAATATTTTCTTTGTTACTAACAATAAACTTGATTATTATATTTAACTATATAAGATCTCAACGCGTTTTATAGATTCAATAAATTAAGCCGTAAATAGTTTCCCCTGGGGCGGTAGGCGTGACGTCAGCGAGAGGGAGATTTTATTGAGCCCTGACGTCATTACAGCTGACGAGTGATAGCGTGCCTTATCACTGTATCCTTCCACCTCTAATATAAAGCGATAAACAGAATCAATGCTATTCAGATATTTATTTTTTATATATAGCCTAAGTCACAAAAAATAGCAATGACAAAAGCACGTTTGTCACGAAATTTGCATTCCGGCTTCAAATATATTCGTTGGACGAGCATAAATTAGTAATTTATGTTACTTGAATCGGTCTTTTTCTTATTTTATAGAACCACTTAAAACCTCTGTTAAATCATCTAATATGTAATGCCTTTTATGTCTACCAGTTATCGAGTGATAACAAAAGTGAAAGTGATGTTTTGCCGCGCGGAATCTCTCGGAAACCGGTGTTTGTTTAGTGTTCATAATCGTTTATCACTTAGGAGAACACGGAATAGAGAACGGTAAAAGTACGACAGTGTACGTAGTCCATAAGCTTTTTAAACAATGAGATTGTGATGCGATATGATCAAATGAAAATTTGCGGAGGCACATCTTATTGGCAGGTGCAACGTCTGCCGGTTGCGACAACCTATTGGGCAAGTGGAAGGCAACTCGGCTGAGGCCAACGGCTCCAAACCGGAGGCGATCGCGACACAAGCATCCCATATTATACTAGCATTACCTAACTTGCCGCGAGCATAACAAAAACAATATTAATTTCGCTGTACCACTGAGTTAAAGTTTCATTAAAATGCTTCTTGTCAAGTTAACTATTTGAAAATTACAACATTTACTTAACATCACTCTAAGGCACGATTTCGTCAACTTGTTTTGGAGTTTCGTTAAATTTCAAAATGTGCAAAACAAATAATATCATTGATTAGTGTTTGGTATTTATGTAGGAAATTGTTATATCTACAATATACATACAAATATAATGAATATGAATAAAACAAAGGAGCATATGTCTTCTTCCATCACAGTTATATGTTGAAATTTATTTTATCTTGAATGTTTATCTTTTGTCTATTTGATAACTAGATTTTGCATAAGTAAATAAGCAATTAGTAAATTTTTGCAAATGTGTATTACACACTTTGTGGTGTTAATTTATTACGAGGAACCTTGTGCGAGAATATTTAGTCATAAAGTTCGCGACGATTAAGAATCGAAAATGAATTTGCCTTATTGTTATTGTATTTTACAAATAAGTTTATTTTTCAAAGACATTCAAAAACAATTTTTCTGTGTAACTAATATTCTAAAACTTTTAAAAGAGCAATAAAATAACGTTTTTGTTGAAGGTTACTAAAGTTTTCCTCATAAATTTTATTGCATGAAGCTTTATTAAAGTTTTGTTTTAAAATGAATTAAAAAAAGCTTTAGTCCTTTTACTGAAAGGAGCTTTATATTATTAAAGGAACGTAAAGTCGCATTATTATTAGTTATAAAATATATGAATATTATTTTCTTAAAAATTAAAGTAGTTTATGTAATCTTGCGATTTTGTGCGAACGATGAAGTTGCGCGTTTATTTAAATGAGGTAAAATGAGGATGAAAATAGTTTATGAAGTTTATAGAATTTATAAAATGTTATTAGGTTAATTGAACTTCTATACTATGGGTTACAAATAGGTTACACACTATAGTTATGGGTCAATGGGTAACGGTGAGCTGAGCTGTAAACTGGCTTTGTTTATATTTAAGTGGGTATATTATTGATTTATTAAAATGAGCGCAGATTTATAACTAGTGTTGTTCTAATACTTTAGCCATCACAATTTTTTTTATTCGTATAAATATTTATGCGCAAGTTAGAACTCGCAACGAATAATCTGTTATAAAACAATAGGGTTGTTTACATAAAAAAATTAAAAAATAAACAATATTTGTTATAGAGACAAAAAAATAATAAAAAAAATAATAGAACTAAATAAAATAAAACAAAAAAGGTACATACGTGTGTTAAGGAATTGTCTAAGGCCACAGTGTTGGCTGGAGGGCGTCAGCAACGCACCTCGCATTCTAGCCGATGGCCATCGTCACGACAGTTCCACACAAAGTCTACGCACCCAGAGGCTCTACACAACGAAAGCGAAAATAAACACAGAAATGGAAGGACGCGTATCGTCGTGCGGGCGCTGACCTGGCGCTGGCTTGTCAGGATCCAGAGAAGCGGCGCGCGACTCCAGGGTCAGACCGAGGCACGCGCCAGACAGTCCTAGTTCGCTTAGCAGGATCCTCATGCGGCCGAGCACATTGCACTCACTGCACGCGCACTCACTCACAGTCAGTCGGTAGTAGAGATAGTCGCGAAGGAGCGCGCGGAAGTACGCGCTGGCGGACGGGCGGTGCGATACTGAGGCCGCCGCCGCCGAGGCTGGTGGCTATATCGCGCTGCCTGACGTCACGACTGCGACGTCACAGTAGTGACGTCACTAACGGTACCTCCCACAGCCCGCCCGCCGCCTCGTGCCTCGCCGCCCGCCCGAACCTGCGCTAACGGCATCGCTAGTACGGAGTGGAGCTTTCGTACGCCCGCGCCGCCGCTGCTACCCGCCACGTTTAGAGGCTTTCGTCTATCACGCTTTTCACGGTCAAATATGTGCTCCATATTTTTACAATACAATTAGCTTTCTTTGTTATAAAAGTTATATGATTTCAATCTTTTCAATGCTGTTCATGACGTAAAGGCGGGAATATTAAGAGAAGATTGTGTTACTTTTTAATATAAGCTTAATATTTATATTTAAAAATCTTAAGCAATAAACAGTTAATACAATGTCTCATGCTGCGCATCGAAACCAAAACCAATTATAAATCGAAAGTCCATCCTTCATATTTCAAATAAATTGATAGTAAAAGTTTTATTTAGTAGTTAGATTATAAATAAAAATAAAACTTGATCAATTTTTTTTTAATATTATACCTTAAGTGAATATACTCTACTATATACCATTGTATATATTAATATTGTTAAAGTAATCCTAAAATATTTACTTTAATTTATTTAAGTTTGATAACAAAATGACCCTAAAAGTCAGGTTTCAGTAATAAAGCGTTATCGATCTATTTATATTAACTTAAGCTTACACTACATTTTTAGTTATACATATGCTTTTTTTTATAAATAAACTCAAGATTATTATATCGTATATGTATTTTTTTGATACAAAACTTAACAGCCTGTAAATTTTTCACTGTTAGGCAAAGTTTTCTTTGAGAGAACGGGTCGGTTGATGATGTGGTAGAATTTTGTGCGACTTACGATGTTTTCCTTAGATTTAGTCACTTTTCTATATTTTCGCGCCATGAAAATACCCGATTCCTGGCGGACCTGTTTATGTGGGTTAAGCTCTTATATCTAAATTTCGACTTGTACTACAGTTTAATTATTTTTTTTAATTACACAAGTAATACATTTATAAAGTAGAGTTGAATTAAAAAAAAGAAGGAAGAGAATGAGAGAGTAGCATGGGGAAGTTTTTTATGATATAAAATATAATACAAGATTTTAGCCTCAGGTTCGCTTGTACGAAATACTTGGTTGTCGAACAAGCAAGATCCGATTAATTACGTTTCCGATTTTTAAGCTCCTAATATATTTAATTCCATGACAATTAATCGTGTTTCAACACAAATCTGATCAACAAAGTAGCAAAGTAACTACCATTTAGTAAGGATTCGCTTTACACAAAAGTATTGCCTACGTTTGTTTATTTTATATACGTTTGTTTGTTTGGAATATTTAATCTAGAAAAAAAAAAAAATGTAGCCCAGATATAATTTAAATGATATACGCGCTAGTTTCAAAGCATCGGTAGACAAATGCAGCGATGAAGACGGTCGCATCCCGCTCTCATTCGCGCTTCCGCATTGATTGCGCCAGTCGTCACAGGATATCTATAGGGCGGCTAGCAGCGCCAGATCGAATGCACTAGTATGCTATTTCAGTTTACTCGCATCACTAGTAGCTCGCCCCAGTTCCTCTTTCTCAAATAGGCATAGTATTTATTTTTATTTTAGTATTGTAATATTTTTTCTTTTTCATATAATATTTCTAATATTATAAAAACCCAAAAAATGGGTTTAAATGAAGTTTGGTATTAAAGTTTGTCTTGTAATGAAGAATTACATAATAAACGCTTAACAGCTATTCATTTCTAATTTTTATGAATTAAAATTGAAGTTTTTCTTAATGCGAATCTATAATTAAGTTTCTTCTGATGCTTCCTTCTTACCATCATTAACAAACAGCCTTTATAGAAAGATTTGTTTTTTTTTTTAATTTTATTACAGATTGTAGCTTCTAATTGAAACTAAATATAATAAATACTGTAAAATATAACACATACATACGTTTTATTAAACACATACATACATTTACATTCACCTACTTTGAATATTGTTAAATAATTGTTGGTGTACTGCTTGTATTTGTTTACCGCCCCATATTTTTTATGAGATAAAGTCATTATAGTTATTTTTTTTTATCTTAGTCTACTTGAAAATGTACATAAAACGTTGGCTAGCGGGTTAAAAAATATTTAATAAATTTATTTACAATATTAATTTAAGAGAAATTATGCTGATGAGCTTAATTAATTAATATATATATATATATTAGTAAATAAAAATAAGGATCAAGTATTTGATAACAAATATTTTATTTGCATATGATAAAAAAAATTCTTAGTTAATATTTCCATAATTTAAACATTCGGTATCTCGTTGTTACCTGCTTATAATGATAGTGTCCATAATATGACGTCATTACTCAAAATAGATCCGATAATTATTGGTTAGTAGCCAGTAGGTAGGCTTGAGTTAAAAGTGATTAAAAAAATTAAGAGTATGCAACTCAATATACGAACAAGATTTAAAACGGTCAGATGTTTCTATCAAACGTATGTAACTTGTATAAAAATGTCACATTAAATTCTAGATTGGCTATCATCGCGTCCAAACAAGTTCCACTTCGATAACTGACATATTTTAAAAGCATATAGCGGAGCTGTTTAGCTTTGTTTGTAAAAAAAAGAAAACAATATCTATAACTTATGTCAATCGTATGCGAAGAATATTGGAATGTTTTCTATCGACTTGTACTACAGTTCCATTTTTTTTTTAAATTACACAAGTAATACATTTATATAGTAGAGTTGAATAAAAAAAAAGAAGAAATAGAGTGAGAGAGTAGCATAGAAAGATTTGTAGAGAATAAATTTATTTACAATATTAATTTAAGAGAAATGATGCTGATGAGCTTAATTAATTAATATATATATTCTATCGCTTATATAACGTGCAGATTCGTTTATTACGTAGGCAAGCGTAATATTATGCTATTGATATGTTAAAGCAACGCCTGTACGTTGTAAAACTCGGCAAACTTACTGTGTTTCATCATAGAAACGTAAGCGAGCTTACCCGTTGATGTTGGTGTTTCGTTATGTAGGTATGGGTATCTAATATGATAAATTAATATTTATCCGCCGTTGCATGTTTATTTAAAACAAAAGCCTATTGCGAAACATTAGCCTATAAAAAACTTAATGATAATATTTTTAAGATTTTAATAACATTAACACGTTTCTTTCGATAATAAAATCATTAAATATTCTTGGAAATTATTTAGCTATTCAAATTTGTTGGGTAATATATAATTCCATAATTAACGAGCAGATCGGTCGAGTCTCATTTAAATTCATTAAGTGTATTTTGCGTGATTGGCGAAGACAGACTGACAGCAAGCAATACAATAATTTCACAATATAGTTCTTGTACTTATCAAAATCATACCTTATGTATTCATCGTTTTATAGAACTTAAATGTAACTTCTTATTATACTTAAATCTAGTTATAAAAAGCCACTGTACATGTACTTGTAACTTCTATTTTTCCTTGTAAAATGAGAAGATAAATAAAAGATCAATATATTGTCCTATTTAGTTATGGTTTCAATTTTAGCTAAGGAGGGTTGTTTCTTCCGCGATGTGTCCGCATTCAGTACGTTGCATATATTTATGACTGTTACGATTGGTCGCATGCCCTAGTACTATTTGCTGCTCGCTCGGCGGGCACACGTCCAGTTATTCTAATTTTACTTATAATCGATGCCATCGCTACGCCGTCTCACCGACAAAAGACGTGCTCGTCCGTCAAAAGTCGAAGACTGACGACATATGTGTCAACTTGTAAATTGTAGGCTCTGGATTCAATACAAGCACAAAATATTATATTACGTTTCATAATATCAAGTGTATGCAATTTATTTATTTTTAAATACTTATTTCTTTCTTTTAAAATAATCTTTTTTCAATTTATCCATGGGGCGTACCCAGGGGGGGGGGGCGGTGGCAGGGGAGGTCAGCTGTAAACGTGTAAACGATATGGCTTTCACGGGAGACGACATAAAGCGTTTTACTGAAGATTCTCGAAAGTTACTTTTAAAATAGATAAACAATTAATTTAATTAAACAATTTAAAATAAATAAATGCATGTTTATGTTTATTTATTTACTTAATATTTTTTCTGACTACCTATAAAGCAGGATCTCCTGTGGGTCGGGAAGGTGGGAGGAGGTCAGTGTCGATGAGCTGGCAGGCTGAATGTACTTGGTATTTTTGTGTTCCGGTTTAAAGGGTGAGTTAGCCAGAGTGCCTCCTTAACGCTTTAATAATCTTATGGTAAAGGATTACCCAAAGATTGTTTGGAAGAGATCGCTGCCTGAACGATGAGACCACGTATCTTACACACCAGCTAAAATATACTATATAAAGACTGATTTATATATAGTTGTATATTCCTTTCTTTTACTATATACAGACTCGTTTTGCTTAAGTATTTTAAAGACATATACGTAATCGAGTAACTAAAAAAATATATAAATCGAGACGAACTAAACAGACGTATCAATTTAACCTAAAATAAATTCTTGAACTACAAATAAGTCTTATAATTTGTCCATAAAAAATTTGATAAATATTTAAACAATACAAAGGAGGAGATAAACCCAGGCCAGCGTCCCTACATTATCAATCTTACGACACCCACGTAGTTGTATACTCATCGGCACAGCATGATGGAATTATCTCTTCACCTTCTCTAAGAGTAAGATCTGGCTAAGGCTTGGCCGTATACATTTTACTGTTATTTTATGTAAATAATGAGGACATCATTTGAAAACACGCCAGGGACCTATGGTACGGATCATATTTAAGATATCCAGATAAAAAAACGGATTTCATTATAAGATAAAACAAATGACCAAAACGAACGTGACGCATGAGTAATAAGAAATTATTAGTTAATAATAAAGTTAATACCTGGGCCCACTGACACAAAATCAAAATGACTACTAAGATTATTAAATTAAATGAAACAGAAATAGCTCAAGTAAAAAACATATGGAAAATATTAGATGGGCACTTTACTCGACTTAATAATAAACGATATCAATATTTTTAATTGTAAATGATGTTTAATTAATTCAACTGAATATTTTAATTACTTAAAATTTGTTTAATTTTGTTATAATACAAACATTATGAAATCATGTTTTTGTAGTTTAATTATTAAAATTATAAATTAAAATTAAAATTATTAAATTAACAATTATGCGAGGATCATTTCATTAAACATCCAGTTCGATTTTCTGTTAGATTACCATTAAAGCAATCTCTTGATGTTTTGGGTGATTCCTTGTAACGCGCTAAACATGTATTTGGAGAAACGACACAAGAATGATCGTTTATATTGTGAACGTTATCGCGAATGTAATAATTTTAATAGCTTACATTATTTTATACCACATCATGGTGTTATACGCGAGAGTAGTACAATCACGAAATTACGGGTAGTATTTAACGCCAGCAGCCCAACTACTTCCGGTATATCGCTCAATAATATTCTTATGGTGGGTCCTACTATACAGAATGACTTATTATCTATTGTTGCGGTTTCGATCTCACAAATATATAATAATAACCGGTGATGTAGGAAAAATGTATCGAACCATTATAGTAGATCCAGATGATAAAAAATTGCAGCAAGTAATTTAGCGTGACAACCCATTAGAACCGGTCAGATTTTTTCACTTAATTACTGTAACATATTGGTTATTTAGTACAATGGAAAATATTCAATCGCTTAAAGCTATATAAATATGTCTAGTAAGTATTTTTCATGCATTATTTAAATAGCTTGCCAGTAGTCAATAAAATGTATTAAATAACCTAGTCCAATCATTATGTATTATAAAATATTTGAAATGTACATGTGAATAAATATTTGCATGGGAACCAGGAACGCTGAATTTTAAATATTGTAACTTAAATTCTTAACTTTAAATTGTATATAAAGATTTCTTATGAGCTTTGACCACCATCTTGAAAAAAGCGGTAATGATACGAAACTTGCGTTTACCTACGAAAATTTTGGTGCTTCTTTACGCTATACAGCCCCTACGTATCATATTCTTACCGTTCAGATGCCTTTACTATATACCATATTCTGAAATCATGACTGGACTAATTGACTTGTATTAAGTTTTTTAATCAATAAGACAAATTAGAACTTTACATCAAAATCTTAAGAATACTAACAAATATTCCCATCAAGTTTTATTTGTGACTTAAGTATTGGGCGAGTAAGTGCATATAAGTGTATATATATAAGTTAAGCTTTTGTTTACTATGAACTCAGTATGATGCTACAAATTTTATAATGATTTGCATTATAAACTATTTATAATTATTATTATACTATTAGCTATTGATGCTTTAACATATGCATAATATGTGTTTCTTTCCGGATTTTTATGGTTAATTAATTGAATGAACCATCGAGATTAACACTTAATATTCTAAGCTTTGTATCAAGCTTAGGTTCGTTCATGTACTGGAGTACTGCAGTTACTTCTGGGATGGCTGTCATTTTTTTTTTCTATTGTATAAGCCTTACCAACTATAGTACAAACACAAATACAATTAGCAAAATAACATTACATAGTTTCTTTTTTGTATATTACTCTAAATTAAAGGTATGCACAACATTTTTATAACAATAATATATTTTATTAACAATTTCCTTTTTTTATGTTTAAATATTAAAAGGTATTTACTACATACATACGCCCTGCTAAAATAATAATATTAGAAAAAATAAATAATAATTACATATATATACAGTGGTGGTCGTATAATTAGAAACACTACCAACGGTCCTTGGCATTATGTAAGATACTTCACCGCAATCGTTTTTATTTTGAAATTAAACAATAAATAGGACAACAATATGTTCAATGATTTATCATTTATTAGAAAAACTATATAAATCCCATTACACAAGTGCAGTTTCAATATTACATTACGGACAAACGTTTAAATCAGTTTTAAGGTATGAACAATAATGGTCAACTAATTAGAAACAACAACAAAAAATATAAAAAAGCAATATATTTTTAAGTATTAGTAATTAGTATTGTTATTTACGAAATAGCTACTATCCACAGCCAACCAATTGTTATAATTAATATTTAGTGGCGTATCCCTTATTTTCAATAACAGCACTGCAACCACGTGGCATTGATTCAATCAATTTCATACATTTTTCTAGGGGGATTGAATTCCATGCTTTAACAAATGCTTCATATAGTTCGTTTTGACTAGTGTTACGTTTGTTTGAGACTTTATTTTTAAAAATATACCAGAGATTTTCTATCGGGTTTAAATCCGGACTATTTGCTGGCCAGTCTAAAAAAGATATTAGCTGTTCGCTAAGGAAACATTTGACGCTATTGGCCGTGTGTTTAGGGTCATTGTCATGCTGAAAGATCCAGGTTACAGGCAAATTATCGTCCGAGTAGGGAATAGGGAATAGGGAATAGAATCATTGTGTGCTCTAAGATATTTTTGTATTGCCATTATACTCCTTGTGTATTTATAATTAAAAGCATTGTTTACAGGGCGTCTAACATAGCGCTTTCCATCGGAATTTACGATATTTATTTTTGTTTCATCTGAAAATAACACTTTTTCCATTCTCGTACCGTCCAATTAACATATTTTTTAGCGAATAATAATCGCTTCTCTCAGTGTTGCTTGGTAAGAAGCGGTACCTTTCGAGAGATTCTTCCAAACAATTTAGCTTCCACTAATCTTCGGCGTATCAGTCTTGACGAGATGTTTCTCGGGTCATCAGGTGAAAAAACTTAATTTTTAATCTGGTTGGAGCCTCTACTTGGGTTTTTTTTAGCAACATGAACGATTAGCGTATCTTCTCTGGGAGAGGATTTTCTTGGCCGAGCCTTTCTAAGAACATTTTCAACACTTCCATGTGTTTTATAATGATCAACTGCATTCAAAACTTTCTTAACAGAACAATTTAAATGCTCAGCTATTCTTCTGTACGCCCACTTATGATCTATATGTAAATTAACAATGATTTGCCTAGTTGATGCGTCACTACTTTGATTTTTTACAAAATAAAATTCAGATTAAAATTTGATATGCCGCCAAAATAATAGAAAAAGAAATGTTATTCTCCAATTGTTTATTATAAAGAACGAGCTATGGATGCTTTTTTAAATGTTTCTAATTAGGCGTCCAAGCGGCCAGTAACAGAAAATAAACTCCTACATGTGTAAGACTCACTTTGTAATTAAAAGTAAGATATGTTTTATATTTTATGCATTTAATGAGTTTTTTATTTTAGTATTGCATGATTATTAATTATTGAATGTGTATATTTTTAACGAACATTTGTACGTTGAAGTTATACTTTCTTTATTCATAAGAAGTGTTTCTAATTATATGACCACCACTGTATATATATATTTTGTCATAGTCGTAGTATGTAGTATTTTTTTGAAAGGTTATATTATAATGTTAATACATTATAATATAAAGTAATCTTAGTTCACCCTACTACCATTCATACGAGGCCTTTTCTTTCCTCGTATCTTCTTCTTCTTTATTAAAAGAGACAACATACCCTGGATATTCAAAGTATAGAGGACGATATTAGTGGTATTATTTTTCTTGTCTCGATTGACTGTCTTTGCTAAGTTTTAATCATATTATCATGTACCTAACTCGGTATTTTTCAGTTTGATTCAGCTACAGACACAGATATAATAAATAAAAAGGTGTAAGTAAGTTGACTTAAGATATCAACGAATCCTCTCGTACATACAGCGGCTAGTAAACGTCCTTTCTTAATTTAAATAAATAAAAAGGTGTACCTGTGGTAACCTTTACCATAGTATTTTAACCCTACTTTTTAAGTTCTAATATTTTAAAATAAAAAAGACAATGGTAAATCTTTTTCGAGTATAAAAAATGTTTTTTAACTTGAATTTGTCGAATTGTCACTGAAGTGTTAGTGTCTATTCAGTGATCTCGTGGCGTTGTGAGTCACTATCGCGGTGTGTTTGCATGAAGATTACAGCTGTTCTGTGACCTGCGAATTATAATTGCAAAATGCTTTTATCTGAAACATAATACATAGGTGAAATATATGGACAATAAAAAAAATGTATGGTCTTTGGTTGGTGATTTAGTTTGGTCATTGGGTTTGTGAAAGTACATATAATTTTGTATATCTTATAAAATTATGTAAATAAATACTCTAAAACTACGCTTTTTTTTCATATTGCTCAATATGTTGCCCTTCGAAGCTTATTTCTCGGTAGCATATAATATGTAGATATACAAAAATTTGTAATAGCGAATATGTAGGTAGAGTAAGTTTCGAACAGAACGTGTATGTTAGGCAAGTACACAATAATTATGATAATGAGTTGAAACTATGAAGTTTAAATTGTTGGAACGAAGCAATATAAATATAAATTTATAATATTATTAATTTCTTTTCTTTACGGAAATTTTATTAAAAATAATAAAATGCTTTAATATTACTACCTACATAGTTTTGCATTATAAGCATCGCAATATTATTTTATTATTTCTAATTAATATTATAATGATAATGATTTATCATGCATAGGCAAATGAAGTATGAGTTGCGTTCGTCTATATTTGATACGCACCTACGATACGATATGCGCGTCTGGATGTTTATAGTTCATGCATGAGAGAGAATCGTTGTGTGCGTGTGGCTCATATTTGAGCGCGAACGCAGCGGCATCAGCGGGCCGCGAGAGAATTATTACGTGAACGCGACTAGCTTGTTTCGATGCCGTCAGCGCATATGTCTGAACACTGAGTGCGATTGTAAATTGTACTAATTGGGCATGGCGGTCTTTACTGATAAAACAGTGCTTTCAACAATTACTATCCTAGTGGCAATATTATACAACAACCGCGCATTCGCCCTGTAAAACAAAAACCAGTGGTACAATAATTTATAATCATATGCGAGCAAGTCTATTGCTAGGACTGGTGCATTATGCATGTAACAAGTGTATGTGTGCGTGAAGTGTTCACAAATAGTCGGTGCGAAAGGGGTTCGGAATGATCACTATTGTAAGTAAATATAACTACAATCGAACGAGATGATACATTTTGAGGTTATGTTTAACATTGAGATGGAGGCGTTAATATTAGCGTTGTGTAATGATTGTGGATATGTTTAATTTTGTTAAAAACGAGTTCGACTTTGCCTTGCGTTATATTCATTCATGGGATATTTTGTGCTATTAAATAATAAATAAGTTTTCATGTAGGTACATTGTTCATTTGGCATTAAACCAAAATATTAATTTGTCATGATTAAATAAGGGCATCATATTCTGGACTCGTCACTCGATGCATAAATAATATATCTATAGACAATATTATGTTTTTACATTTTGTTAAGTGTTATAAAACTTATATGTACATCCTAGATTAATAAAATCTGTAAGTAGGTTTGTTATTTTTGATAAGTATATTCATAATATTAATAAATATAATATTTGTATATGTTTGTTGAAGTTATAGGTTACATTATTATTTAAAACATTACTTGTTCCAATTACTGCGCCTGTTTTATATATATCATTGACCTTGTTAATAATTTATTGTATTCAAGACGATTGAGGGCACGAATTAATTGCCTAAACAATCGATAAATTTATCGAATGACTTCGAAATCAGAGATTAGATTAAACTGAAGAAGGTATGGATTATACCTAATTAATTTAAAAAAATATTGTGATGGATTTACCTGTTATTTATTAAAATTAGTAATACGCTTATGGAATTTCGTAGTATTGGTATAATAACTAAGCTTAGTCCTAATTCCACAAACTTATAAACTTGTGTAGGATTAGTTACGGCACTAGAAAACAGTATTCCAACTGACATATGGCTTGCTAACTTGCTATCTTTATCGTTCCAATACACGAGAACGTGATAACGATATTTTATTTCTGCCAAATTGGTTAAAAGATGAAACTAAACCAGCATAAAAATATTAGTCTATTGTGCTTAAAATTTCTAATAAGTAAACAGAATAAACGATTCATCTTCATCTAGTTTATCCAAACACTTATACTAGTCCTACTTAAGTATATTTCAACGACTCAAAAATGAATTTTATCTTATCACCGACTGCTTCAAAGATAAGTGGCTACCTAAGCTAAGAGCTATTTATCACTGAGATGTCAGGATTAACTAGTTATTAGCTGCGATTTTAGAATGACCATTTGTATACATTAGTATTACTGTTCCAGACGATGTTATCTGTTTTGACAAGAAAAACAGACTTTAAACAAAGAATATTTAATCACTTTATAAATACGTCTATATCGTAAACAGATTAATTTAAATGTGTTAAAAATAAACATTTGTAGTTCTTAAATATTATATTTTTTTTATTGAAATTATTATAAAACAGTTCCGTGTTAGACACTTTAAGTCATAGTTGCTTTGTATCTCATCTCCTTGCCCATTTAGAAAGTTATACAATTACAGAGGGCAAGTAACAGTGACGGCCCGTTACTAGTCACTTGCTGCTCAGCAATGATTCCGAGCAACGCCACCCAATGGATTAGATGTTTCTAATTTTTATCGGTGGTAGAGCTTTGTGCAAGCTCATCTGGGTAGGTACCATCCACTCATCAGATATTCTACCGCAAAACAGCAGTACTTTGTATTGTTGTGTTCCGGTTTGACGGGTGAGTGTGCCAGTGTAATTACAGGCACAAGGGACATAACATCTTAGTTCCCAAGGTTGGCGGCGCATTGGCGATGTAAGCGTTGGTTAACATTTCTTACAATGCCATTGTCTATGGGCGTTGGTGACCACTTACCACCAGGTGGCCCATATGCTCGTCCGCCTACCTCAACAATAAAAAGTGGTTTGGCGGATACATGTCTTAGAATTTTTATCATGTTGCGAGTTTACCCTCACGAATACGAATTGTATTGTAAATAAATTTATCATCCTCAGTGGTGCTTATCCAAATTTGCATACGCGAAGAATGTTTCCGCTTAAGGGTAATAGTCTATCTGTCAAGTAATCTCGATACTATCTGATATTTTCCTAAAAACTGCAAAGGAATAAGCACTGTGTTATATTTGTTAAAATAGTTGTATATATTTTTTTTTATCGAGAAAAACTGTTATGGTGTAAAGCGTAATAATGTGGTCGAATAATAACATTTTAATGTACATCGAACCTCTTACACGTTTGATTTCATTCTAAATCTAAATTTATTCACTTTATATTAAAAATAAACGGAGCTTATATTATCAATATTTGCAATATAAGTTAAACGATATAATAAACATGTTTGCGCGGTCTAACTGTTAAAATTTTGGACTTTGTCCGGCAAATATATCACTGTTGCATTATAATGTTGCGCGATAAAAAAATAGCGTGGGAGAGAAAATTTAAATTCATTGATCCTTCATGGGTCAACTATTCGTTACACTTGAACATAAGAATGTCACATCTTATTACTCGCGAGCGGCTGACCTGTGTATTCGATATTTTATAGCGCAAGTGGGTCTAACACGTGATCTACCGACCCGTATTTGATTGAAAGGCCGCTTCTACTCCTGTGCCGTCATTAATCGAGCGTCATTGGACTGAATATTATTATTATCGGTAGATTATCGATCGCAAATTCCCCCATCTCTCTTTAACGTCATCGTCATCCACGCGCCCCCGCACTACCACGACACGGATTTGTGACGGTATATGACGTCATAGTTTTCACGCATGCTCCGTGTATATCTATCTAGTCCGTTCTGTCTAAATATAGATTATTATTGTATCCTTTATTTAGATTTTATATTTTTATTAAAAACAATTTTGTCTAAACAAAATCAAATTTGTCTAAAAAAATATTGTCTTGTCTAGATAAAAAAAGGAATATTTAATACCTTTATGTTTTTAGTGAAATTAATTTTATATATCTTAAAAATTACTAAAAATATATTAATTCTGTTGTAGAGACGTCGTTTTAAATACCTAATGTCTTATACTTTCGCCATGACATCTCTGTGAAAATTCACAGAACACAATGTGTATAACTAAAAGCTTTTCTTTGCCAATGCTCAAACTCCCCTCATTTTACACCACCCGTCAGCAGATGGCGTGAGTCCTCTACCGCCAAATAACAATATGGCGTTTCATTCACAGTCGCCGTGAATTACACGCGATGTTAGTTAAAGTAATTTTATTTTAATACACTTTAGTTGTTTCTAGTTTTACCAATAAGGTTTTGTTTCTTTGTAACGATGATTTCGGACATATTATATCAATTTATAACAGGTACGTAAAATGTTTACGTAATAGTGTCGTGTTTGGCTCACCTCCTCTCTTGAGTATCGATTAGTGAACCGGTTATCACGCGTGATATAGTGAATATTGTAACTTATTTGTGTATTTCGAGGATAAAATCTCATTGTAAAATTTAGTTATCACATATGTCATCTATCGTTATCATTCAGAAAATGAATATATCCGTTGTAGTAGCAATTTAGCATTGGTGCATTAAATTGACGCATTAAACTTCACCACGTTGCCTAGCAACGACTTAACCTTGAAAATTTGTTCTAATTTTAGTTTGATGTTCATTTACTTTGTTTTATTAGGATACTAAAATCTGTTATTCACAATATTTTCTTTTTCTTTACAGGTAACAGCATCGTTTCTTTTGGAATTTGGTTTATGGAATAAATTTAAAAAAATAATAATAAAGAATATTAATAACAATAATGGATCCTATATTGGAAAATGAAGCTGCAACTTCGGAATCAGCAAACAAACATGGAAAAAATAAACATAGAAATAAAAAGAAAAAGAATCAACTTGAATTTCAAAACGAAAGTCAAACAGTTGTTGGTGAAAGAAAAAAATTTGTTGTCACCACTTTATCAACCTCTGATGATCAAAATGTTTCTTCTGAACAGTTACCTCAAAGTAATGTTCATACTATTCATTTCGGGACACGTGGTGTTGAATCGCAGAGGCCTCATGTTAGATCAATTTTTAGAGAACGATCAGCTGAATCGTCAAGGCCGTCAAGTGCAGAAAGGGAAACGGCGAATAAAAAAGAATACGAAACCTTTCACGGAACGTCGTCTAGTCCAAGAAGTTCTATTTTTGATATATTTCGGATAAGAAGAAAAAGTGATTCTAAGAAGCATCAATCGCTTATTCAAAATGTTAAAGGTGCATTAGGTGGAACAACCAAATCTGCGGAAGCTCCAGAAAATTCTAAAGAAGATCCAAATTTACAAGACGCGAAAGAGTCTCATAAAAAATATTATTATACAGTAACAGGAGTTTCATCAAGAAAATCTAGCCCCATTACTAGAGTCATGGATATATTCAGAAGTAAACCCCAACCGCAGCCAGACCAGAGTTCGTCTGAAACTGTAAAGAAAAAGAATACGAAACAAGCGCGTCGTTCCTCTATAGGAACGACTTCACCTACTTACCATAAAAATTCTTATGCTTCCTTAGACCCTGTACAAGCTAAACAATTGTTCAGAGAAGTTCGAGGGTTACCTAAGTATGATCCATACTTATCTATTGTGCAAATATCTCTAGGTGGTCGTGACAAAACAAGACTTCTTTTGAATTTTTTCAAATACCATAAGTGTTATGAAATTCTTCCTAAGTCAGCAAAAGTGATAATATTCGATACTATGTTCCCAGTTAGGAAAACATTTCCTACTTTGGTTTCTCATGGTATCCGATCAGCTCCATTGTGGGATGCCAATAAAAAATTACTCGTAGGTATGATTACTGTTACTGATTTCATTAGAATTCTTTTGCATATTGAAAACGAAAATGGTTCAATGGATGATTTAGAGAAACATACTCTTCATAATTGGAAGAAAATTTTAAGGCCTACGCGTAAACCTTTATGTAGTGTAAGTCCAGATCAATCATTACATGATGCTATAAATTTACTAAATAAAAATAGAGTACATCGCCTTTTAATGATCGATCCACTAACAGGAGATGTATTGTATATATTATCTCATAAAAGAATATTACGATTCTTGTTCGTATATCTGAATGAATTTCCAGAATTAACATTTTTTCATAAAACTCTGCTTGATTTGAAAATAGGTACATTTGACGATATAATATCTGTTACTGATAACACAAATATTAAAGAAGCTTTCCAGCTTTTATTAGAAAAAGATGTCTCAGCTTTGCCCATTTTAGATGAAAATGGTGTTCTTATTAACGTGTACGCTAAATATGAAGTGTTGAATTTAGTGAGTGAAAAGTTATATTTGAATTTATCGTTAACCATAGGTGATGTACGAACCAAAAAGAAAGACTGGGAAGAAAAGTTACAAAAATGTCCTTCAAGTATTACTTTATATGAGGCCTTAGAAATTATAGTTAGAACCGAGAGTCATCGATTATTATTAGTAAATAAGGATGATAAGCTTATAGGAATTGTTTCACTGTCAGATATTTTAGTTTATCTAAATAGGATTATTCCGACAGAAAAGAAAGTTTCATCGCTACAGGAAATATTTAGGCCATTGGAAGTAAATAAAGTACCCGAAGCATCAAGAGAAAGTGAGAATGAAGTGATAACTCTTACTGTACCTAATATAAGAGCGCAAAATGTACCTGAGGCAAATAAAGCCGTTTGTGAGTCAAATAATTCTACAGATGACGTGAAGGAAGCAATGACTAATGAATTGGAGACTGAAGTAGAAGACACTAGTCGAAATGCTGAGACAGATATTGATAATGCGAAGTTAGCTGAAATACCACAATCTCAATCAAATATAGATTTAAAAACTGATGATTCGTAATTTTAAATAATTCCAAAGATATAAATACAATTAGTGTATTAAACTCAAATATGCTTTCTGCTTGTAACTTATGATATTGTAAATTAACTTATTACGTAATTGTTAATAGTAGCCATCAATACCACGTGAATGCCTTATTTATTGTTTAACCCATTATAATATATCGCTAAAAACCTAATAAAATATTTTAGCAGCATTTCTATTTTCATTTAAGCCAAAATAAAATATAATACAAATAAAAATTCAATGTTTATAAATATATATATAATTTCATAATATTAGTTCTTCAACAATATCACTCTTCTTTCATCTTTTTTCGTATATTTTTTCATATTTCTGAATTGTAAATCAATATAGCAATTAAGAGCCGAATTCTTATGTTAATATGCTTTATTTAATCAATAGTCGAGGCTATTGTACATAAATATTTTATACCTTCAACAAGAAGGAAAATCTAGATATTTTGTTTTGCAAATATAATTAATTATTAAAAATAAACTTTTAGTACTGAATGTGGATAGTTGTAAAGTGCCATTAAACGGGAAAATAATAATATAAAAATATAATGTACACTCAATGTTATCATTTCATTAAATGTTCAATGGAAATAGAGACAATTCAATAATCATTTTATATTAAAATATAACAATAAAAACATGCTGTTTGATTTTTAAACAGCTTTATTTAAGAATGATTTATTTATAGTAAGCGATACTACATAATCATGAACTTGTTTGCATATAATAATTATTTTTTCCGAAACATGTTTATAAATTAATTCATTTTATATTCATCGGATATATGGGAAATATAAATATTTTTAATATTGAGATTAAAACAATAGTGTAGCTAAAAAATTATATATTTTTATTATTGGCGTACTGTCTGCTCTGAATGAATAACTAAATCGGAAATTATGTTTTTAAAACTATAGTTTCGAATATGAATTGTACGTAAACAATGAACAAAGTATTAAATATGCGTAATATACACACCCACTCAACGGCTTATCTACTGCTAAACTGCACTACCTGTTATTTTTGTGTTCTGGTATGAAGGATAGTGAGTCCTACGTGTGAAGTAAAAAAGGACCTAGGGATTGGTGGGACTTGGTGCATCCAATTACAGGTACATGAGACATAACTTCTTATTTCCCAGGCTCTTTGGCGCATTGGCTACATTATAAGGTATGGTTAATATTTTTTACCATGCCAAGGTTTATGGGTGGCGGTGACCACTGACCGTCAGATGGCTCATTTGCCAGTCCAATTAACAATAATAAATAATAAAGCAAGGTCACTCGAAGCGGCCTACATATATTTTCAGCTAAAAATTGGTTATGTAGGTGAACTTAATTTTATACAAGTACATTTCCTGTTCAAATAATTTATATGGAATCCTTTATCCCAAACGTAATTAAAATATTTATAAACATTTGCATAAGTTACTATGCAGAATAGTAATCATATTTATTATATTATATATATTAAACTTTTTAGGCATATTATTGACAACGAAATTATCAAGACTGAAATATTAAATCAAAGTCAACTTTTTTGTTGCTTCTTATTGTGCTGTTGTCATAATTTAGGATGGAGAAAAAAATCTCCTTTTTAATAGGAATCCGATCTTTCACCTATTATTTCAAAATAATGTAACATCATCATCTTAATCATATTATCTGATATTAATCATATTATCATTCGTTAGACACATCCAAAGATGTAATCTTTTTGATAATATGTTAATTAAATGAAAAAATATAAAAGTTTTAGTATTTAAATAATGTCCTGACTGACCCTGGTACTACTAAAATCCTCTTACTACTCACCCTCGTAATTCGATAGGGTGGCAATTCGACAGGACTAGAGAGACCAGGCGTAATACAACGACTTGACGTTATTTCTGAGGCGTGCTATTATAACACTGCAAGCTAACTAACAGCTTACTAATTCAAGGTTGATATTATGGAAATTTCTGAAATTCGATCTCTTATTAGTCCGACATGATCTTGAGATCTACATTTTTATAAGATAAATAGCTATGAATATATCAATTATTATCCATTAGTACGCAAGAAAAAATGAGAGTTTTATATATAATCTTTGTAATTTTTAATTGAGGACGTATGAGTATGTTTGAGTGTGTATGAATTAGGTGTACGTGCATTTGTTCATTATTTCTTACGCCTATAATATCTTGGAGGTAAATTATGATTTTTACTACGCACTATTTTATATGACAATTATTATTACTATTTCACAATTAATGTTAAATTCAATTAATTTCCATTTAACAGGAACGCGCTGTTTTTAAAAACAGCACTTGTATGTGTGTGCGTCAACTGCGAAGTTGATCATGAGGGTGGATCATATTGCACGAGGATCAATTTTATATAATTGTGAATTAAAAACAACAATTAATATTTATTATTTACTAGCCGTCTAATAGTATTTTACACAACGAAGATGCCATCCGGCGACTCCGAATGTTTGAGAAACCTGCTCTAGATCCACATTTATAATGTATTTGTAATACGAAATGCCATAAAAATAATATTAGTATTAATGATATAATTTACTTAGTAAAATAATTTTCAAAAATACATTACTTATTTATTTTTTAAGCTTTCAAATTCTGGATTGGACGTTTTGCTTTTTTGTCTTCTTGTCCTTTTTTGTATCTTTCTATTATTTTGATTGAGCTTAGTAATTTGATGTTTTGTTTTAATATCGTCGCAGTCATGTTAATTTCGAATTTTTCACTCTTTTTAAATATTTTCTATGTACTTATCTAAGCTATATAAGAAACTCCTGTCCAAAATTGTATACTTCTGGACCCGTAAGTAGAGTATGTGCGTTTTATGTCAGTCAGTCATTAAATTAGTGTCTTATTAGTAGGCCTTATTATACTACGGTAGGGTAATAAGGCTTAAGATTTCAACTTGCTTAAATAGTCAAAATATACTTGGCACATTTGGTAAATGAGGTCAATAATAATATATAGAATGTATTCATTATGCTTGAAGCCATTACAATAATTAAAATAGTCCTTGGTTAACAGCCATCGGGGCACTTAAAATCACCTGTATCTATCAGCCGGTGACAAACCAACGCACTTCTTATGATACCGCATTTAGAACATTACCTTATATCATGCATCTTATCCTCTTCACAATCGTAAATAATAAATAATAAACTGGAATGGTTCTTTTTAGAACCACCCTTGGGGGTTAAGGTCTTTTTTTTCTCTTTTTCTATTTTGTCAAACAGATCTTTGGAGCAGGAGTTTCCCCGCAATTAATTGCTTTTTTTCTAACTGTAACTGTTTTAATATTTTTAACTGGTATAGGCATAAGATGTTAAAATTCTGTTCCTTTTATTTGAGCGACAGACACATTATCGTCATCATCATCCAAACTAGCAGTACCGTAAACCATGCGGTAAAACCTTCCAGAATGTCTGTTTCGAGTATGTTCAATTAATGTTGTTGATGTCGATGGTTTTGGGATTATTGCGCCGGGGGAAGTTTGAGGTAGTGAATTTTCTTTATCAACATCTTCAGATCTGAATCTTCTGTCAATAAGGAAGCAGCAAAAGGTTTCGGTTTCTGGAATTGCTCGTAAATTCAATGGATATAAACAGTCACTTTAAAGCCATACAAAAAAAAGAGGGGTTATAAGGCCTTCCAAATTTAATCGTAGGCCCTTATTTTGCCTTCTTTTTGTGTTTTACGCTGATATCACGTGTAAATAAATCATTTTTAGAACAATGATATATTTTTCAAACATCAAGTTAATAGAAACCAAGAATAAAAGAAAACTAAAGCGTAAATTGATATAATATGTGTAATATTGAAAAAAATATTTACGATCGATTCGGACGAATTCTTATTATTCGAGCCGAGCAACCGCTCCTCACGATGAAAAACGTAACACTGGTGGCAGCGAACAAGTGTACACATAGCGACAAGTTTGAAGCGACATCTATGGGAGTTAACTACCCACACGAATACGATCATTTTAAATAGCATTTTTGATACTTAGGCCTATAACAACATACAGGCTTTATTACCCTCACCTACCTTATATAAAATATATTCATAAATACCTTCAAACATTAAGTTATTATTATTCCGGGAATGACGAGATTCCAATGAGGGAGAGTGATCATTACTGTATATCTGGTGGTAGGATGACTCTCATCCGCCTGGCTTGTTACCACCGTACGCATGGTGAAAAACTCGTGAAGTGGCTGTTCGCAGTCGCGTTTCGAGATCAGCCAGCGTACAGCCAGTGCACGAGCGCGCATTGCCGTGATATGTGGTGGTCCGGTGGAAGTTGGTGTTGAACCAATGCCGGGGGAAATTATATTGACCTGCCGGACAGGGAGACCCGTAGAAACGGTTGTTCCGCTGGCCGCCCGTGACAGAGTACAGGGGCCCAAGCGTTCTTAACCAGCTCGCGAGGCTGCCCCACCAGGCCACGCATAATCTCGGTGTGGACCGTCGTGCCGGTTGGTGACCGGACGGTGGGGTCCCGGTGGCCATTACCGGGAGGGTTCGGGGGCCCTTCCGTCCGGCGGGTCAGTTTATTTTCCCTTCTGGCAGCTTCCTGGGGAAACACAGCTCCACACTTTGACCATCCCTATCGTGGCAATGCGTCGCTCGCTTCACGTCTCGTCCTTTCCTTTCCCAAATGAGAGCGCATACAAGAAATAACGGTCGATCAGCGGTGCACACCCCCACCATACCTTCGCTGTTTGAGGTCGAGTTGAGTGGACTCCATGCTAACCTCAATGCTGTCCACCACCATCTTGAGACAGCACGGCCAGCAATGTTGTTTCTTACGGAGGCTCAAATATTCCGTCCTGCCGATACCAGCTACCTTAATTATCCCGGCTACATGCTTGAAGAATCCTTCAAAGCGAAAGCCGGAGTATGCTTGTTCGTCAGGACGGATGTTTGTTGTCACCGTCTGCGCTGCTTGGAGGACCCTTCCTTCTCCACGTTGGTGGTACGTGTGGACCTGATTCGCCAGAGTCGAGTCTACGTGTGCCTCTACAGATCCCATAATGGTGACTTGGAGACAAGCTGACTATTTGACCATCTTAGTCGGGTGGCAGATGCTGCACAAGAGCAGTTTCCTAACGCGGAACTGGTGTTTTTGGGGGACTTTAATGCTCACCACGAGTCATGGTTGAAGTCCCCCAAAACTGACCATGCTGGAAGGACTGCTCATGCTTTCGCTCTCACGCAAGACTTGACCCAACTGGTTGATCAGCCCACCAGGATCCCAGATATTGACGGGCAAGCGCCTTCTCTACTGGACCTTCTGCTGACTACTCACCCGGTGGAATATCAGGTTGAGGTTCGGGCTCCTCTTGGTTCTTCGGATCACTGCCTGATTTCTACCAAGGTGCCACAGGCCAAGCTGCCGTCACCAGCGGTATGCAAACGTCGTGTTTGGCACTATAAGTCGGCAGATTGGGACGGATTGCGCGATTACTATGCGTCAGTCCCTTGGAGGGAACGTTGCTTTAGTGAGAATGACCCGACAGCTAGCGCCGCTGCTATTGCTGATGAGATCCTGTTGGGGATGGAATACTACATTCCTAACTCAGACCTCATCAGTAAGGGTACGCGTAACCGTTGGTTCACTCGCGAATGTGCCGATGCTGTGTCATCTAAGCAGGCGGCATATCGCGCATGGATCAATGGCTGCGTTAGTGGGGCATCTAACATTGACTCACTGAAAGCAACCTACAACAAAAGCTCCAAGTCCTGTAGGAAGGCATACACGAGAGCGGATGCACAGCGCATTGTACAGGTTGGTCACGACCTTGTTTCGCATCCTAGGGGCTCTCGTAGCTTCTGGCGTCTGACCAAGTCTGTGCAAAACAATTTCTGCCAACCCTCGCTGCCACCGCTCAGGAATCCGGACGGATCGCTAGCTCACAGTCCGCAAGAGAAAGCCGATCTTCTGGCAAAACTCTTTGCGGACAACTCTGTGATCGATGATTGCAGTGCATAACCACCTTCAATACCTTAATGTGGCCACACGATGCCTGACAACAAAATCAGGCAGCGCGATGTGCGTGCAGAGCTGCAATCACTCGATGTACGGAAAGCTAGTGGTCCCGATGGAATACCAGCCATAGTGCTGAAGAAGTGTGCAGCGGAGCTGTCTTCTGTGTTGACGCGCCTGTTCCAGCTGTCTCTCTATACAGGACGTGTGCCGGATTCTTGGAGAGAGGCTAATGTGCAAGCGGTTCCCAAAAAAGGGGATCGGTCAGACCCGGCTAATTATCGGCCAATAGCTATCACTTCAGTACTTTGTAAGGTGATGGAACGGATTCTAAATAACCAACTGATCCATTACCTAGAAGATCACTGTCTGATTAATGATCGTCAATACGGGTTTCGACCGAAACGGTCCACAGGTGATCTTCTAGCGTACGTAACACACCTCTGGGGTGAAGCTATCGACAAGCGTGGGGAATCGTTGGCTGTCAGCCTCGATATCTCCAAGGCTTTTGACAAGGTCTGGCACAGAAGTCTTCTCTCCAAGCTGCCGGCATACGGTCTGCCAGCTCAGCTCTGCACCTGGATTGCCAGCTTCCTACACAAGCGTAGCCTTCGCGTTTTAGTTGATGGCTGCGCTTCAAAATTCCATGTAGTAAATGCTGGGGTCCCCCAGGGGTCTGTGCTATCCCCCACACTCTTTCTTCTGCATATCAATGATATGCTCTCTCTCGGGAACATACATTGCTATGCAGATGATAGTACAGTGCACGGGGGATACCACGGACGCGCAGGAGGTGGGCGGGCGGAAACTGGGGAGAGACGGAGGGATCTTGTTGTTGAACTCGATAGGACGTTAGGACTCATTGCCAAATGGGGCTCTGATAATCTTGTTGAGTTCAACGCCAAGAAAACACAGGTATGCGCTCTCACAGCGAAAAAGTCACCATTTTCTCCTCCTCCTTCCCTCTGTGGCACTACGCTGGAGATACAAGGCAAAGTCGCCATACTGGGAATTGACGTTCGGTGCGACCTCAATCCAAAGGATCACATCGAGGCTGTTATAAAAACAGCCTCACGAAAACTCGGAGTCCTGAACAAGGTGCGGCGTTTTTTCACGCCACAACAACTGCTCCTGTTGTATAAAACACAGGTGCGGTCCTGCGTCGAATATTGCTCGCACCTTTGGGATGGCTCCGCTAAGTACTTACTGGAGGCCTTGGATCGGTTGCAGCGACGTGCGGTTCGCATTATTGGCGACGTAAAGGTCACCAACACCCTCGAGCCTTTACAGTTGCGTCGAGAGATAGCGGCACTGAGCGCTTTCTATCGACTGTATCACGGCGAGTGCTCAGAGGAGCTATTCACTCTCATTCCTGCTTCCCCTTTCCTTCACAAATCTACGCGTGCTGGCTCTCGATGTCACCGACTAACTGTGACATCAATTCCATCGCGCACGAAGAAATTTGGCAACTCTTTTCTTTGTCGCACCTCTAAAACATGGAATTCGTTACCAGCACACGTGTTCCCCTCCTCTTATGACCCGGGTTCCTTCAAACGAGGCGTGAAGAGGATCTTGCGGGCCGGCAAGGCGGGGGCGGCTAGTGCAAGTCATTCTTCCTGACAGCACTAGCCGTCGTCGCGTTTGGACTTTACTATCACTTACCATCAGGTGGAGTAGAGTCATTTGCCCTCCCGGGAATTATAAAAAAAAAAAAGAAAAGCAATAATAAAGTCTATACAAACGAAGACGCAGGTACAGGTAGACTAATAAAACAAAATGAGTAAAAGTAATCAAATCACCGATGTGACCATGATGCTCACTTTTGCAATCATTTTTTGGTTATTATTATTATGTATGATTAATGAATTTATGCCATCGCAGCAAGTAAGGCATATCTTATTACTATGTCAATAAAGATTATATTTCAAGAAATGTTTTATTCGGAGAACAGTTCACTGCTGCATCAAAATATACGAGCTTCGTTTGTTGTTTCCGAACTTGAAGCGGTCAACAAGGTGGTGCAGAAACCTGTTAAAATATTTACAAGGACAATCGCGATGAATTAAGATACTAATGTTGTATAGTTTACTGTATATATTTTATTACAAATTTGTATTTAAAATCTTTTGTATGTGACATGTAATTAAATATATTTTTTTCAGTTGTATAACCACAATCCTCAAAGTAATCAAATAATAAATATCTATTTTTAATATTTATTAAGGTAAACATAAATGACGAATAATTCTTTTTAATAAGTACCTAATAAGAAATCTTATTAACTATATCCCCAATGGTTAGAAAAGAAAATTTATTTTTGGTTCGATTAACATTTCGCACAGTATAATATTAATATATATTTTTAAATTACTAATACTTTAATATGCAATACATAACAAAACGATTGTTTTAGTAACATTTAATACGGATCACTAAAATACAAAGTCAAAAGCTGTTTATTATGTGTAGACAATTTTATGACTGCAGCCGATTGCATGGCGCGGCGAGACGCAGCGACCGGTCGCGGGTGCAGGACCAAACCCGGAACAAACCACTACGTCTCAAGGTTGCACTGTATCTTTAAGGCAGAATGGATCACTGTATCTACCCAGCCGTATCGTATGCAGTAAGTTTGTCTATCATAATACTTCTGCAAATGTTATGTCGTATGTTATATTTAGTCTGTTGTCTACAATGTTGATACAGTTTGACAGGACAATAGACATGCTATTCTTTTTAAACTTACACGTAAGAGAGTTTCATTCTAAACGCTGTCAAATTAGCTTAGAGATTCCGCGCAACAGAATTGGGACCAATATTCAATTACATAACGTACTTTTCAAAATAATACTGTTACGTATGCTTGTAAAAATTGGGACTAGAGAGTACTGAGACGGCAGTTCATTCTATTCAAATTAACATACGAATAAGAATCAGTAGCGGCCCACTCGTGTGAAACCGGTAAGTCACTTGACACTGGCAAAATAAATATGGAAGCTTGCCTTGCGATTGTGAGACAAATCTGCCTACACATCGGCAACCGGCACTGCCCAGTCTGTTGACGTTTGGCGGTCGATGCATAAAATTGTATAACTATATTACATATATTTTTTGCCATTGTTAGTTAAATTTATTAGCAAAAAGGTAAATAGGTGAGGTAAGCATATCGATGCCAATAGACAAGACATTGCTAGGGGTATTAGCAGTTTCAAGTATTATTCATGTTTTGTCAACCATGGTATCCAAGATGCTGACACCTTGTAAATGGAAACAATATAAAAATAAACCCAGTGTATTATTATAACAGTAGTCTGTATTATCTTATATATATATAATACTGTATGTAGGTATTATTGTAAAGGCATCCGGCATAGAACTTACTAACACATAGCCTTCTGTCGTACTGTCCAATTATTTAGATACCAAAAGACATTGAGATGATCCCATAGATAATTACTACTTTTAAGTTATATTTCAATACACGAACGAACCTACGAATAGCAAATAATTATATTGAATATTATAATATAATATTATTTTAAATTAATGTTCATGAAACCACACTAAGCGTCCGTGTAAGAAGCTAAGAGTCTAAAATAAAGAAAAAAATCCTCACCTATTAGTCTAATAAAAAAATGAAATCAAGATATTTATTTCCTTCATATTTGCTGTTTTTGTAAAACTACGCATATTCTACTAAACGTATTGTTATAATAATAATATCTTGGGACATCATTCACATAAATATATATAATTATAATTTCAATTCAGTTATAAAGCTATAAATAAATATAAATATAATATATATAATTATAATTCAGTTATAAAGCAGAATTGAAATTAAGTGATCCAATAAAAATCAAGGACAAATGAAAGTAGTATTATTGGAATAACATGAATAGAATACATGCTACTGGATATTTTTAGCCTACCTAGTGACCATTGCTGAGTTTAGGTCGAATTTCAGTTACTTATTGAAAACAACTTTCAGTTACTTGTTTATAAAATTTTAAGTTGTTGTTCTCGTGATGGATTTCAGCCACACCAACATTCTTAACTTTGACTATCAACTTTATCCCTTAGCTACACTCTTATAGTCCGACAGGACGACACGAGCTATGATAGACAGAATCAAAAAGAGTGGCTTTAGTGATTCCAGATATTTTTTAAATGACTTTATCTCGTGATTGAACCCAGACCACGTGATCTGTTGCCGTAGACCAAAAAGGATCTGTTGCCGTAGACCAGGAAGGAAGTCGCGAAAACATTTATGAATGAAAAGTAATACCGGTTACATAAATATATAGTCAATTTAAAAAGACAAGACTACTTCAATCACAAAGCATTATCTCAAGGATATTGTATTCTACCTGCATATTCTGTTTTTGTCTAATCGATTTTTATTTTATATCATTTTATAAATCTTACTCTTTATTTCGGAAATATTTGAATTATTTTAAATAAAGCCGCGGGACATTAAAAAATCGATCGGTTCGATTTGTTAGCCACGAACGATTAATTAATTTGAAGCTTTTTAAAATTTTTGACATGGAATTAATATTTTTAGGTAGGTTTATTAATTATAGAGTTGTTGTTAAACGACCATGTAAAAGCTTCAAGCTATTTTTATAAGAATTAAAATATTTTAATAAATTATTATTGCTTATAGTTTTAATTGTATTTTAAAAATAGTTTTTTTCGCTATTAATCTTTCAGGATTTTACAGTTGTTAAGTTGCCGAATGCCGAAGTTTTACGTAAATATTTTATTGTGTATTAAGAATTAGTTTACTATCGAAAAAAAGAGGAAGTTAAAAAGTAGAAGAATTTTCCCCTTCTCTTCCCTTCAACGAGCTCAAAGGCTTTTGTATTTATTCTTGATACCAACACAGTTCAAGGAAAAGTTATTTAAAAATATTTTGACTTTTTATTTTAATTCCATTTCATTCTAGCTTGAATGCACAAATCAATGTTTTAATAAATTTAATCATTAAAAAAATCTTTCAAGAGTTTGTCAAGAATAGGTCAAATTATAGTTCTCATCAAAATAAAAACTAAGGTACATAATAAGGTGTAATTATGTACGGCAAAGACAAAAGGGTTCAGTAACTTGTTCTCATCTTACTGTCATCAGATTTTACTTATTTGTTTGGTAACTATTGCCGTACTTGATTATTATAAATAAAAATAAAATAAGAGCTTTTTTGCTTTGACTTCCTCAATTTTCCTCAATTTCAGGAATTTCGGCGACTGAGCGAACACTATCTAAAAATAAATAGTAAGGTAAAAAACCAATATAACATGTCAATATTAATAACTTTGTACTTGTACCTATTATCGCATAGAATGTGAGGCAATTATAGAGATGTCTATGGATTGAGGACGTCACTTACAATCGGGTGACCCATACGACAGACCGCATCCCAGCTATAAAAAATGTCCAAATTTTTAACATTACGATCTTAATACAATCTTGTTAAGTTTTTATTGTTATTTTCTGCCAGGCTTTGTTCGCGTGTAAAGTTAGGTGTGTACTGTGTAGGTACCCACCCTTATATCCTTTTCTGTAAGCCTGACGTGACGAAATTTTATATACACATTGTATGTAAACTTTCGTAACGATCAAATGAACTTATTTTCGCATTTGTAATAGTTAGGATAAAAGGATTCATTAAAACTTTCACAATACATTTATATAATTGAAATATTCCATTAAAAAGTTAAACAATAACATAAACGAACATGAAAATTGGTAAATCCCCGGCGCGTAAGATCTTTTCTTAGATATTTTTAGTGATGCGTATTAAAACCAACTGTTTATTTTGTACACATATGAGTACTTCAATGGCTATGAAATCATATGCTATGGTATTATACTATACAATTCATCGTTTTACCTTGTATTTGTATGATTAAATTTAACACATTTTTTTGTGTAGTGTGCCTATGATTCTTAGAATCATACGTAACTGTCATTTGCATAGCAGTAAGTATGTAATATTGAATCACATTTCGTTTTGTTTGATCAGAATGAATTCATAGTAGTACGAAATATTTGAAGATATTCTTAATTATGTACAAAATATAATATAAATATAATATTTCTTTATTCAATAGATAATTATATTTTTCGCAAATGTTTGGATTTTCTAGTCTATTGAGCTTTTAGAACTGGTATGCCCTCAAAAGCTAGCAAATCTCGAGATCTTGCGTTCCAGTCGCGGGTCAGGTCAATAAGATCAATTGGGTTTTACAGCTAAGAATGCAGCAGTGTGGTAGTGTTAGACTCCTTCGAAAAACGTATAATATCCTGCAACTGCCAGCTGTCTCATCAGATTATGGGAGTAAGGGAATAATAAATAAGCACAGGATTGTTTACGCACACATTTATGCTTAAATAATAACTCCGCTGATGGTGTAGTCTTTGATATTCGCTGCCGTAGAAGTAATTCGGTCAAGAGGACACTATATTCGTATTAGGCTTTAATTCTTATATCAACAAGTCAGTAGGAAACTGTTTTTTTTGTAAAAATAGTACAATCTCGTATAATTTTATTACCGAATGTTTTCTGTTTCTATATATGTATTGGCACGGTATTAGGTATCATTTCATCAACCAATAAATAATTTATTTAGGATTACCAATATGACATCCATAGTTAACATGCAAAAAAGACAATATGTATACATAACCTGTAAAGAGTTATAAGGTAGTACGATGACATGTTCACATAAAATAGTTTAAAAGTAAGCGCACATTAAAGTTAGTCGGACATCGTTAAAAATGTTTCACAATTTGTGTTGGGTGAGAGCGTCAAGATTTTACAAGTCATTGAAGACACAATTTGTAAATGTTGCCAAAGAGAATGGATTGATTACTTTTTAAGTTCTATGATTATGTTGCTTGTAACTAAAATGCCTTAAGGCTTGAACACTAGCATTCTCGAATTTTTTTTATTAATGATCGCTGTTAATTTTTAGACGTCACATTTATTTTGCATAAAAATATAAAGGTGCGATATTAATAGTTGACAACAGACGTTTGCTTTCGAAACCGGCAGATATTTTAGCATTTTGTTTTGGTTGTTTATTAAAACTCGTTTTCATACCAGAACATATTTTATGTTGGTTTTTTGTATTGAATTTTTAAATAATTATTGTATAATCTCCATTCAGATACTTCCCACTGAGTATCCTAATTTACTGCACGGATTACTTCAAGTATAGGAATTATTAATGTTCAAGCTGCAAACTTTTAATAGGCTATGTAACATCAATATCCGGCCAAGGAATACACGAAAACAGTTAATAATATTATATTTAAAAAGACACCAGACAAGATAAATATTTTACACATACTGTATATTTTAATATCAATACCTCCTTAAACGCGCTATTTTAGAGTTAATAAATGTGTATTTATTCTTATTAGTTCTTGAATTAATTAGTAATAGTATTATATGAATAACTGAATAGCTTGGTTTACTTTCAAGTCATCCCTTCAACGAACTCATAATTACAAAAAGGTAGGTAAGAACTGGTATTACGTGCAATGCCAAGGGCAGGTGCAGTTTCAGTTGAGACAAACAGGCGCTAGGCAATCGGTATAATACGTGTTTCCACAGGTAATAGGACGTTATTGAAACTTATTGTTATATATGCTCATATATTAATAATTTAAAAGAAACCTGCATAGAAATGAATTGGCAATATTTCTTAAAAAAAAACAGTATAAGTACGTATCAAGCTAACATGAATAGTTTACAATTTAACTTGATGAATATTAAAATTATGAATGTAGTTTGCATAATAACAATTGATTTGCGATATATCTATAAATGGTAGGAATATAATAGTATGTTATTTATTATAATCTAAGGGATAAAAAACGTTTTTGCAAATTTTTTGGGTTTAAGTAAAAGGCAACTATAGATTTTCCACGTGCTTTAGTAATAGGCGGTAAGGGAAAACTATGTGGATGAAAATCTAACATATATAAGATCAGTAGTATGGAATTTGTTTCTCATTGTTTTCTTAAAACGAGACTTTCCTTTTTTAAACAGGTCTTCCTGCTCTTCAACTGCACAGAGAAATATTCACGGGCTGTTATTATCGTCAGGAACGATTTCTCTTAGTGGCCGTTATATTTTTTTTCGGCTTTATCATTAATGTCATAAACGCTAAGACAGATAATAGATGTTTTTTTTATTTTCAGGTATTTTTTTTGATATACTAAACTGTTCTACCTCTGCCCGGACGATGTCACTTATATTAAGTGTTATTTTGTGATTGTAAAATGCACCCAAATTATTACGCTCAAAACCTATCTTAGTAGTCATGTTACATCAGCGAGAGTGAGCATTTTGTAATCGCAAGTAGTGAGGCTGATGTCATAGAGATTGGGAGCCAGTCGATGACCTCTTGACACGGTCGTTATATGCATGCATCTAGGATAGACAGTGACCGACGCGTTAATTCGATAGAAGATACGATAAGATGTGGCTTGTAATTACATGTTGCGGTTCAATCTAGTGCTTTACGATGGAGTAAATTGAAATACACTTACGAAGCGATTTGATGTGCCGTTCCATAAGTTTACCTAGTTTATAATAGCACGCTTACAAGTTTATGTAAGTATAATTTACAAATCACGTAAATTTCCTCAGTTTATAATATACTTATAACGTAAATAAAAAAATTATGTTTACGAGTACATAATTTTATAACTTAATATGTACTAGCATTAACCACCTAAAATAACGTAATCATTATTTTCATTGCTTCGTCATACAGTTGATTTTAATATTAGCTTTATTTTTTACTTTGTTTTGTATATTATTTGAATTTAACATTTAAGTACGCGATAAGAATATAAATAGTAAACTGCTAATTCAATGTTTTTGGCACAACAATGTAAACATTAATAATTGCTGTGTGAATATGCGTGATACAAAGTTATTGTTAGTACCCACAAAAAAATAATTGTAGTATAACAAAGTATATTTATATATAACTAACTGGCTTAATATTCGTTCATCTTTAGAAATATTAAAAGATTTTTTAAACTATTTATGTTGTATATCTATAAGATAAAAAATACTAAGGTAAATTAAATTATTAAGTGAATTTAAATACTGCAGTATTTTTAATACTGTTTATAAAAATATTATTTATATACGGTGTTCAAGCATTCAGTACTCTTTTGGTAATGCATAAACTACTGTGCTTGTTTTAGAACTGATGATTGTTTGAGTAAGTTATTTGCATAAATTATGAGCAGGCCGGTTTTCACTTAAATTCTAAATAGAAAGGCCGTATACGAAATTATAAAAAACATTCTATTCTAAAAATATATGATGGTTTATGTGATAAATAAAAAGATACGTTTATTTTATGAGTAAATTCGAAATCATGGAACCTGGTATAAACAGTAGCTATTCTTAGTTCTATTACTAGCAAATTTTATAGTGTATTGAGGAAGTTAAAACTAAATATGCAGGTAGGGACTACCCATTTACGTAATGTAATTTTGTTTAACAACGAGAGAAACGTCTGATGATATAATACTCTACAGTACTCAACGCCTCAGAGTTAGAAGGCGGGAGGCCGATTTTCATATCCTTTAGAGTTCCGCAAGCTGACTACAAGCATAAATACATTTATCTGATTAAATAAACAATTATTTGTAAATGAAAATAATACCTTGCAGTAGCACAAATAAATAATAGTGATTATTATTATATTTTGCCAACTATTTTTATGATCTATGGAACGGCTTTAGAATATTCTGTATAGGTTCTGATATCTGTCAGTTGGTTACGAAGTTTAGATTAGATAATGATTTTTTATTTATTTAAAATTAACTTTAACGCAAAACTACATTACACCTCTTGTAAGTTAACCTTTAACGAAAAATTTATAATTATACTATGTGTTTGTAGGGCAAGTAAAGTATCGTTTATTTATGTATATTTTTTACGTAAATGCTTTGAAACTACAAAGTTACATCGTCCATTCGATCAAAAACCCGTAAGGAACACTTCCTCTTGGTAGCGTTCGTATATTTTTGTCAATTAACTTGGAAAACCAGGGTGCCATTGAATATATGTACATAGAATACTTCAATAAATATGAAACGAAATATATTCATGCGGAACCCATTATTTTTATAGTGATAGGAGGAAGTTTGTTTATATAATTTACAATTTTTTTTGTCGTTTGATATAATAATTTAATACTAAAGCGTTAATGAATTGTGATGTCATTATTTCAAAGCACCACTTAATATGTACCTATACAAAAGACATACAAACGACTTACAAACTTGTCAATTGATAACGGAATCTAAATTTATATCGTTTACAGGCTTGGACTTAGGTATCCTAGGCACATTGACATTTGAGGCCCCTCCAATCTGAAGAGGTTAGAGTAAAATTAGAGTAATCTTAGGATGAGTGGGGCCCCTCGTCTGGCTGGGCCCCTAGGCCGGTGCCTTAGTTCTAGGCATAAATCCGGGGCTGATCGTTGACTATCCGCTGGTGGCTCTGTGCATGCTGTTTGAGGTGGTGGTGGTGGTGGATGAATTACGACCAAAATTAATGAAAATTAATAAAAATTATATTACCTATAAATTGCTGATTTAAAAATGTTACTAAAGTATTGTTTTAGTAAAGTATAATTGATTTGGATTTTGTAACGCGTCGATATTTTGAGAGAAAATGTACATAAGGATTTAAAAATATAAGAATATACACTGGACCGCAAAGAAAAAGGGTTGGTTAGAAAACCTTCAATATAATAATAATAATATACTGGGACATTATTCACACAGGGCCATCTCATCCCAAGCTAAGCAGAGCTTGTACTATGGAAACCAGCCAACTGATATACTTACATATACATTTTTTCTTTTGTAAATAAATAAATATAGACTAAATTAAAGAATATTTTAATGTTCTTAAATGAAAATAAAAAAAAAATGAATTCAAGCTTTTTATTTTTAATAAATGTAAAATAAATAAAAATGTGTAGTTTTTCCAGTATTTTCGTAAATGTAGATCGGTTACAGATGTACCGTTTTCACGCATTTTAGTACTTTGTGTTGCCTCCGCGAGCTCGCAATACTGCTGTTATGCGATTTGGCACACTTTCTACTAGGTTTTTGAGGCGATGCTGCGAAATAATTTGCCATTCCTCTATTAGAGCTTCTTTCACTTCACGTAGCGTGATTGGCGGCGGATTCCGCTGACGTACACGTCGTCCCAGTTCATCCCAATGCATGCTCAATAGGGCTTAAGTCAAAGCTGCGTGCTTGCCGCTCCATGTGTGTGGTACCGACTTCTTGAAAATAGACAAACATTATCTGAGCTGTATGCGGGCGGGCATTGTTTTGTATAAAAACAGTATTCTCGCCCATGCCCACTAAGAGTAGACCAACGCAGTCATTCAGAATTTCAGTGACATATCTTTCTGCACACGTGAACAGAGCTTCCGCCGTATGGTACTTTTTCTCATATACGGGCTTGGTTATAGCGCTCTTCCGGTCTTCTGTACACTCTTTTCCTCCCGTCGTGCTTGTATAAACAGAATTTTTACTCGTCTGAACACATAACTCATGACCAGTCATTCAGAGTCCAATTCTTGTGTTCTCTGCCATAGCTCAAACTTGAGTTTCTGTGGTGTCTTTCTAGTTTTGAACCATTTGCAGGTCTTAATAGCTTTAAATTTGCTCCAGCCAGACGCCGCTTTACTGTATGCTGTATACTCAGATTGTTTCCTCCAGCTCATAAATGATGATTCTTTACTTTAACAGCTGTAAGAAAGCGATTTCTTAAAATTGTTGACACTATATAGCAATCCTCCCACGCCGTCGTGCTACTCGTTCGACCTGGTCCTGGTCTTCAAAGATTGGATCCAGTTTCATGGAAACGCTGGAGTATTTGCTGAACTGTAGAAAGAGTCACACCAACAGTTCCAATCCTGGTACATTCTTCAGGACTTAATGATGACTTCAGAATAATAAAATTTATAAGGCAGACACCATATTTATATTTTTTTATTGCAAAACTAAAACAAACACGAAACAATTGATTTGAACTTTTTGGTACTAAATTAAAAAACGACCATTTATTTACATTTTCAGTTTTTATACAATTATTAAAAACAAATAAAAATGTTTTATATATTATTTTATGTGGTATTAAATATTCTTTAATTTAGTCTTTATTTCATAAAGCTAGGTCAGGTACTTTTGAAGATATTGAAGATTTTCTAACCGACCCTTTTTCTTTGCGGTCCAGTGTATATTGTAAGCCGACGCGCTTGACGCATTATTGACGCTATTTTTGTGGTTCACTTTATAAGAATGTAATGAGTGTAGAAATAAAATACTGTTGATAATTTTTTTTCTATTTTATGACAAAAGATTATTATTATATATGATAGAAGTATAAGTACCGCTCAAACATATTTCTCATATGATTAAGTGTGACGTTCCTTCAACGTGATACAGAAAAAAGGTATTTCTTTAATTGTCTAACAATTTATTATTATATTATGACGCATGTACTTTTATACAAGTGACTACAAGTATTTATAATATTAAAAGCTGTTCTAAATTTAAACTTTCTAAGCTTTTTATTTTTAATGCGTGACTAAGTAATAATAATTAGTCTTCTCGATTTGTTTTTTCAACTTGGGTTACTTGTTTATAATTGATTAACTCTGAAGCTACGGTTCAGTAGCATTTTAGTAGTTCTTTACTATATAAAACCTACTTTATCCAGTATAGTATAGTAGCAGTATATATTATTATGTCAGAAATAATAAGACTTTTATAGTCACAAACTGAATTACACGCGGGCGATGCCAACATTGATTGTCATAAATGGTAAAAGTGAAAAAAAAGTAGTTTCACAAAAAAAAAATTCGACCACACTTGAAACCGGACTGTGTAACGTTATAATTAAAAATGCGAATATTGTATGTTACACAAACATTACAACGTGTAATAATGTAAGCTTACAACGTTACAGTGCGGTTAGCGAAACCAGTTTTTAAATATTAATAGTGAAATAAATTATTTAATATACTAATGTATTATGGAGTAGAAAGTTTGTTGTTGTGTGAATATAATTGTTATTTTCTTTAATGTAATAACTGTAAACAACAACGGCTTAGTATGTAACCTTTTATTAATATATTTATATAATTTATGTTAATATTATTTATTTTTTGTTTAAGCTCTTAAAGTTATTTGCATAGATCGCTATTAGAGATAAGTTTTACAAGCAATTTTGTATTTTTTTTTATATTTTAAAATTTAGTTAATATTTTTAAAAACTGTGTTTAAAAATAACAATACTACTCTGTCCTTATTTCTTCCAAGCTGTATTCCTTCACCAACTTCTAAACTCTGCTGTTAATGAGGATTGACAGAGAAAAAACAATTAACTTTTTTTAACTGATTATTAATTACTAGCCTGGCTAATTGGAGATACGTTAATTATATAATATGAGGATTATATCCTGTTGTCGAGCAGCTATTCAAGTATTTTTGTTTCTTTTGTACAGAGTACCTATCTGGGATAGTGCCAAAGATATTTGGCTAATTAAGGTAAATGGACGTAATTGTCTGTCTTGGCATATCTCTTATAAATTATTTATAACTAGACTCGACCATGCATCAGCATTCTCAGAAAATTCAGTTGAAATGTATAATACTTTGTTACTATTTAAAATCAAAGTTTGCTCATTTTTGTACGTAATTCGATCACAATAATTGTGCACATCTATGAAATGCAATGTAGGTACCATTCGAATGATTTTATGATAAATGTTGGAAAATATACGACAATTTTCGATATTCACTTATTAATATATAGCTGAGCTTAAAGAAGTATTAAGCAGTTGTGCGAAAATTTTGCAAGTTAATACTTATTAATTCATTAAAGGGAGTTTTCGTGAGTCGCATTTTTGTTGTTGTAGGTCGGACTGGACGGCCAATCAAAGAAATATTGAGTTCGTACATTGTAATCGTGACTTTAAACAATTCAATTGGCATTTAATTTAATCTTTAAACAGTCTTATAAATATTTAAAACTAACTATTATTTCTATTTTTAGGGGTCTGTAAACAACCGTTTCTTATTAATGAGGATACTCCCTTATTGTCACCTGTTATTGTCACTTCTCTTTCTTTAATTAACTCTTTTAGTTGCTAAGTGCATACGTTTATAAGCACACCTGTATTATATACACGGGACAGTCATATTTATATATATATATCGTAATACTATGAATGTGTATTGAAAATGGTATACGTATTCTTGTAGTATTATTGTATTCTATATTTATATTATAATCCTCGAAAATTTATATGACTTAAGGCGTTGTTCCCAAATACTTCGGATCCGATTGAAAAAAAAAGAATTTAGCCTGATTATAAGTTGCGTAGCAGCAACCATAAATGTCAAGTATGTGTTTTCGTTCAATATACGAAAACGACATTTATTAACCAAATTATATACGGGCGAAAACGAAGTCCATCGCTACTTTAAACATGAAACTCACACTAAATTAAAATTTCAATGTATTGTTTTTGGTAATTTTGCTATATTAAAAAAAACTTCGATTATTGGGTTTTGGAATAACTGTATTTAAAAATATTTTTAAGCATATAACATGCCTGTCAATGTCTCCACTAGAAACCGGAGGCTGGTTAAGCCCAGATAATCAGAATTCCGATACACGTGCTGCTACCATTTTTGCCAACATTTCATGGGATCGTGATATGGATAGTAGCTGTTTTTAAATTGGTTATGATTGTACTTATTTAAGCCCTAAATAATTATTATATATATCAATATATATGTATATGTATATATATATAAATAAATCTTAAAATAGAATATATAGTAAAAAAATCTTTTCGGAAAAATATTATTTTAATTAAATGACGAAAATTACATGGCAACACAGGTGCGGGGAATAGCGCTCGATTTCTCTTACCTATCGGGTAGCTAAGACACGAGGTCATGATCTCAGTAGTCCACGTTTTTACCACCAACAGTGTCGTTAAACACAATTAATATATTTTTTTAAGTAATTTTTTTGGTTAGTATTTTAAAAATTATTAAATAAATAGAACCGACCCACGATACCTAATAACCACTTCACGGGTCGGACACGAATTTTGTTACATTCTGTATATATATATCAATATTTGGAAAGTAAAACTTATTACACACGTTAATACTTGCAGTACCTATTTGCACAAGTCAACCAAGTCAAATATTTGCATCATCATCGTGATACAATATTAAAAGTCACTTTTTGTGCTTTAGTTGTACCTTGTTTATCCGAACGTTCGAAAAGACTGCAACAAAAAATAAATGTAATTATTTCAAAAGAAAACTTTGGAAAGTTCAATTTGTTACACTGAATTATTTGAACAATAATCCACATATATGTTTACTTAACAGCGTAACGAATTTGAACAGTTATTAGACGCATAAAAAATTACAAACAACTATAGAAATGTTTACAATATAATGGCTGCCATTCGCCATATTTAGTCCCTATTCACATGTAAGTACGTTTTATTAATCCAAGTAACTTTTTCTTAAGGCATTAATGTACTTATAAAATCGATGGTAGTTTTAGGTTTAGGTTAATATGCATAAATAGCGTAAACATTCGTGTAATGGTACCGCAGCCTATAAAAAAGTATTTGTAAAAAGATTTTTGGAACTCCATGTCATACTCGTAAAATTTGTTTGTCGTCTGTTATGCGCTCGAGTATCGTTCATCCGATTGAGTTGGAATTTCTTAACGTTGTTGCTGGTAGCTGTGTTAGAGTGTCATTGAAGTAGATAGTCACATTGAATACATATTTTACTTGTTCGTCTTTTATATCTTCGCTCATCATACAACTTATAACAGGGGTTGTGCGTTATTCAAGTAAACTAAGAAAGGATTTCGTGAATCTATTATTATCAGGTTTATTATATAACACAAGCGAATATATTTGTGTATGTAAGTTTTGATCATTAGATAAACATGATACGCAAAAAACAAACAAATAAATCAGCAACTTCGTTTAATAAAACCGTTTGAAATGTCATTATTTTCAAGCAACCGATAGTAAATCAATAAGACAAATATGGTGCGCATAAAAGGCACAAACACAAACGTAAATCGTCAACTTAATCCAATCGAATTTGCAGTGCCTATTTACTACTACTTATCACTGGCGGTTCGTGTACCTTAAATAGATAAAAAATTTACTAATATTAAAAATGCAAAAGGATGTGTTTATTATGTTTGTGACGCTTTCACGTCTTAACTAGACTTAAAGACTGCGTCAGGAATACAGAAAAGGTTATAGGGTAACTAACACCTGTTCTCCCTACACGCGAAGCTGTAAGCTTGGTAACTAGAGTGTAATAAAATACTCATACAACATTTTGAATCTAGACAAATATATTAGATAAGTATAGTAAAGATATCAAAAATAAATATATATTTTTGTATAATATAGATAATCTGTCTGGACCGACGAGCATTTCAAAAATTCAGCACTCTTATAGGGTTGGTCCTGTGATCGACGGAAAATCATTTTCTAGTAAGAAATATTAACCATTCTTTACATCGCCAATGCGCCACCAGCCTTAGGAACGAAGACGTTATGTCTCTTGTGCCTGTGGTTCCACTGGCTCCCTCACCTTTCAAACTTGGTCATTATGTTTGATGGTGGTATTCCTATGGTTTTCAGAAAAACGTAATATAATATTATTGAAACACACATCTTACATCAAGTTGGGGCTCAAAACATAAACACAAATTTAATTGGTTACGAATAAAAATACACCTATCCTTCGTTTTTATGGTTTTGATTTAATTGGCTGTAACAATTACGCTCCGAGCTTACTCAGCTTTTGTATTTATTGGATGAGGCGATTATTGCATTTTAATATAAATATCTCGCATTTACAAATTCCTGATCAATCCTTTTATGGATCTCTTATAATGGACATTAAATAGTTTAATACAATACATTTATGAGTGGCATAGTTTATTAATGGCGTAAGAATGTGTGGATTAGATGTGATTCGATCTGTCATATTTATTTTTTATTTAAAATGTTTAATTATGGCCAAATACTTGTCGAGGCATACAATTATATCATAAATATTTATAAAATGTTTTACATTTAGAGAAACGCTAGCACGACATATCGGTTCCAACACCTAGCACAAGGTGTGAATGACGGCAACAGTACTTGTAAATTGAACATTGAAAAACGGTAATTTTGAATGAACCTACATGAACCACCTTACGGCTATCATAATAGCGATAATGATCACTGATGCGACGAAGGTTTCCCTCATCCGTAACATCAACATCGACCGCATTAACTCATTTCAAAAGATATATAGCGGTCCAAACTTAATCACAGATTCAGAGAGAAATCAGTCAGCAGCTGCTATGCACACACAATAACCCAAAAGGCGTTGCATATGACAAAAACGAAGAGAAGTAATCGTTCCGGTTCTGCATACAGTTCTTATAGCTGAAAAGCTAGATATACACCTACCCAAAACCATGACAAGGAGTACCTCATTAAAAGGATATCAAATGATGTTTATAAGGCGTCATGAGTACTGACCGTATACGATGTATTCCTATGATGATAATTATCTTGTAGAGAGTTTGTTATTAGAGAATAGCCCTATAGATATAAGTACGTAAGTCAGACGGTCCAGCCACTTTCTTCATCGGCAAGACTTCAAACAATGTAATAAAGGGTAATTAGATGTTCCTCAGCGTAACTATATTTCACTGTAGGAGTGAAATTTACGGCTGTATTATAAACACGCAAAGTTAGTCAGTTATGTTACTATGTAACAAATTTTTTTAGAATTAAAATTAATGGACAAATGTAAAGTCAATTACAGTAACAGCCTGAATGTCCCACTGCTGAGCTAATGCCTCTTCTCCTCTTTTTGAGGAGAAGGTTTGGGTGTGGGGCTCGCTGGTGCTGAAAGCGCTGGAACACTCACTAAAACACCAGTGTACCTTCATCGTCTCTACGGTGGAGCGGCACGGGATCGCTTGTGCATACTACCGCGAAGAATTGAATATTTGGCAAAATATAAATATTTGGAAATAATTACTACTTTGTCGAATACCCAGTACGAAACGAACTTTCGGGCCATCCTAAATTAGAGGCGCTTTTAAAATGCTTAGTTAGGTTGCATCTTTTTTTTTACTCTACTTGATTGACAAATACTTTTTTAAAGCCTAACTCACCCAGTCTATTAAAAGTTTTATTCTTGTACAATAAAAATAAATATTGTCATACATACTTAACCTTCAAATAAAGCGATAAGGAATCACAATATCAAAATGGCTTTAAAGAACAGAGACATTGTGTTCAAGGAGCTGACTAAATGCGAGGGTTGCTGTGCTTAAATCGATCGTAAAATATCAAATGTATTTAAATAAAATATAAAATATAGGTGCAGTTATAATCTAAAAATAAGTTGTATTTTGCTAAATGCAGACGTATAAAATGAATTTGTATTGGTTATAGAGCAAATTAAAACATCATGTACTACTTATAACATAATATAAAGCATCATCTAAAGAAATACAATATTATCGGACATGAATAGCAGATTATTTTGGGTGTTATGTAACATGACATCTTATTAATGAGGTCCTCCAGACCGATTTCGGCCACGGCGGCCAATCTCAAGAGAGATTAGCCAACTGCGCAGGAGATATTATAGTGCACAAATGTGTGCGCAAACACAAGTGCACTCTCTTTTCCTTAGTTCTCATGATCCGATGGGGCAGCAATCCGACAAGACCGAAAAGAGTTCAGGCGCAGGACCAAAGGCTTAACGTATTTTCCGAGGCACGGGAGTGATCACACTTCCAACTTCCAGACTCCGGGCTGCTACTGAGAATTTTTTGACAGAAAACGAATAACTAATAATAACTATTTATTGGCCCGACCTGGGAATTGAACCCAGGACCACGAGATCTGCGGCTTTATATCTAGCCACTAGACCAACGGGGCAGTCGAGGCAGACATCTTATTATATATGATACATATGCACGAAGACGTCATAAATGATCATTTGGGAACATTTCAATCAGCATTAAACAAAGGAGGTTTTTTTGTCAATATTGTACCTTTTTATTTTATATATAAAAATATAAATATAATTTTATCGTTTATTGCGTAAACTGTAAAGAACTTCCTGTATATTAAAAATATATGCACTGGCGTCAATAATTCAAAATAATATGTTTTCTTAAATCCGAATACAACGAGGAAGTAAAGCTCAACGTTGTGACGACTAATAAGCAATGATGACGATACCTTTTTGATTATTATATATTCCAAATACAATTAATTATTTCATTCTATTTATCGACCTTTTTATGAATCATATGCTATGTACTAAATTATTAAGCTTTCAATTTATCGTTATAAAAAGGTACTTAATAATATAAAGGATGCATGTCAGCCACCTCTTTGCGGCGCACTCTGGATATTGTTGGTGCAATAAGGATCGCTCCTCCTCCCAGTTCTTCTTTGATTAGCTAAATAGTTTGTGGGGACCTAGTGTCACAGGCTCCCCTTGGAAGAAAAAGGCGGCAGAGGAGCATTGATAGAACTCGCTCTGCTGAAACGTTTAATCGTCTATTTTAAGATACACTTCTATTACTAAATCAAAATAAAGAATTACTAATAACCGTGAAACTTCACCAAATTACTAAAATTTATTAATTTAAATAAAAAAATCTGCATTTGACATACAAACATCACATCACTATTAACTGAATAGTGAACAGTGATGTGGCTTGCATTATTCAGCCCACATTGTCACGTGCGGAGCTTAATTTGATTGGTTGATTTATGAAATCCATTTTTATTTAATAGGCTGTTCAATAGCCAACATATCAATTATGAGCTTGTTTGACGCACTAGATATATAATGTTATGATCGAACGTTGTTATGCGTAGTGACTTCATTCAAACAATGTTGCACAATATCATAAATCGTCTATTCATATGCCATTATTAGTTGTAAGAGACACTATTTATTAAGCTAGTATCAACTTTAATCACAAATGGTTAATATTCAACTGTAATATGAGTGTCATTATTATGTATGCATAGAATGTAGTATATTATGTCGTGCTGATAATATAAGTAAATTTTACTGTTGTGTGAAATTTAATTTAAGAATTTACGTCTTTAAAATGTTGTTAAGAAATTATGTGTACTTATTCTTTTTTCAAATGTCAATTAAATGATGACAGAAAGAGTTGTTTAACAGCGCTTAATACGATATTTTTGTGTGTTTTAAGGTGTTATCGAGAAAAGGTTCTTAAAAAAGACGTGATTTTACATTGTACTTAACAAACAATTGTATTGAAACGTCGAACCACATTATTGAAATTATGCAATACCTAGATTCAATAACTTAGAACTATATAACTTCAATTTAAAGCTAATTATACTGTAATTAGAACTCTAAAACAATAACTTGTAGTTTTTAATTTACTTATTTATTTCGCTACTAGGTGCGACAAGTCTGAGAAGTTGACCGACGCTTGGCACTCCTCTGGCGCTAATCTTAACAGATCTTAACTATCTGACAGCGCTGTATAAATATTAAGGCTTTTGATACGAATCTTTATAATAGCGCTATTGCAGCGCTTCGTACGAATTTAGAAGTGAGCTTGATATTAATATATTACGCTTTAATTTGACATTCATGGAATATTAAATAATGTGTCCTCGCTTAGTAAAGTCTGTCAGCTAATCTAAAATGAGTTTTGATTTTTTTGTTATATCAATATTAGTTGTCATATTGATAAATTGTTTCATTTGCATTTAATATACGGTTATGAATTGTGTAAAAATATTCTTCGCGTGATTATTATTTTGAATATTTTGTTGTTGTCGTTAAAGCAATGTTGCACAACGTGCAATCAGCTGTAAATCTTTTACTAGCGGTCGGTTTTGACTTCGTTCTGGTAAAATATGGATTTTATCCCAACATATTTTTTACATATTGAGATTTAAACAACTGATCTATTCGCTAATGCGCACTACTGAGCTAATGCGTCGCATATCATGCTCGCTTATTATTTCATACGTTTATTTAAATATCACTTAATATTTCTTAAACAACCGATTATAATTATAAAGATAAAAAGCATTGTTTATTTACATATAACGTTTAAAATTAATATGTTATTGATAATAATTAATACTTCGCGGCATCAACAGTTGTCGTTATTTTTTCCCTTTTTGTTAAAGATAAAAATATTTACAACAATTAGATAACTCATCTATAAAAGATAGATATATGCTGTTGTTGACTTTTACAAATCTCTCACACAAAGTGTTTATGTATCTGTTAAGTTTTAGCAGCTGCGTTCGCTTCGAAAGCGCCTGTGACGACTTTTTTCTCCGACTAGTCATATTAAACTATATCACAAAAAATATTAATATATTATATATAGTAGGCTTTAGCCTATGTCCAACACGAAACTATAAACTAAGATATAAAAGTTCTATAATTTCAATCGTATTAGTTGCTTTTGCGTGAAACCATAAAAAAACAAAGAAACAAAACTTATCTCTTTTTAATATTAGACGACAGTATCATTATAAGAAAATGTGTTTAACTTGTAAATATACTTCCACGGTACAATTGTTAGACAGGATGTTGAGATCACTAGTTATTGTTGCAAAAAGCGAAACACACTCACAATGGAAATCCTTTATCATTACAATAGGTAATATCACTTTAGATCTACCGGTAGAACTCATTGACACATATTATCTAGGCCAATAAGGTCATATACGTGCATAGCGATTCATAACCGATCACCTGATAAGTTAAAAGGCTTGTGATTTAAAATATATGAATAAGCATGCAGTGGGAAAAAAAATGTTATTGAATTAGTAAGAACGTATACAATTGTACTTCCGTGAATGCATTGATTATAACACGTGCCTTTATCAGTATTGTCATGACAAATCGCTTCACGCATATCCTGTGTTGTACTATGTTTATAGCCATAAAAACAATATATGTATATATAAATTATGATTGAACTTTTTAGCGTTTTATAAAATGTTATAACCACAAAGAAAGTGTAATATAGCAATGTCCTGATATTGTTACATCATACATATATTCATAAAACAAAATATATTTATATTTTATTTTTGTGTAAATAATTGTTAATTGTATGCTGTTTAAAACGGATTACATATATTTTCTTTGCATTACGATTGTGGTATACTAATAAGGCCTCATGGGTAGTGAATACGTGCCCACTGACATTTCCAATGTATTGCCAAACATGGAAATAAATTTGTTACACCCCTAAAAAAATTTACTATTCGTTTTGTACTTTCAGTAACCATATCTAATGATAGAAAATGTGAACTATATATGTTTCATTTGTTTTTTTTCTATTTTAAAACAATCACGCCCGTGAATTTACCCGCGCGTTTAAAGGACAGGCATTAAGTATAAAAAAATGGCCCTTATTTTCCTTGAGATTTAAGATTGCTTCATACCAAACTTCATTAAAATCAGTTTAGCGCTGAAGCCGTTAAAGCCTAACAGAACAGACAGGGCCTTTTATAATATTAGTAAAGATTGCAATAATCTTTTATTGACCTGTTTAAGAATCGAAATATTTTTAAAGAAAACCTGTTTAACGGACTGTGTTTTATTCAGACAAATGCGATAGTATGTCCGTCTGTTTATTATATCACTAAAAATCAAATAATCCGATAATAAATAAATTTAATCTTAAAGTAGTCAGGGGGCAGGATGCGGACATGGGCATTCCAGGACTCGAGAAAATTCTGCTATTCGTTGATGGATCGCGGGAAAAAGCTAGTTTATAAAGAATGTTTCTTTGTTTGTCCCGTACGCATCCTATATCATATATCTTAGTGAGTTGAAACTTTATATGGTTGTTATTGAGACTTGCGTTATTGTTTTGCTATAGGTATTCCTAACTGATTTTAAAAGAACGACAGTGAGTTTACTTATTTATTTATAACGCTTTCACGTCCTAACTATTCAATCGGACATCATGAAATGCATGCACGTTGTCATGGGTATAGAAAATGACAAAGATTACCTAACATCTGCTACCCCTTCCTCATAGGCGTCCATCCATGTTCGATTGAAATAAAAATTTAAAATTCCCGTAGTTTCTATCTTAATCAATAAGTTTATTTGAGATATGTTGTTATCGCTTGCGTTTGTTTAATATATGTTTATAATCAATAATTCTTATGTACATTCGTATATTCATTTGCTATTTATCGTATATTAAGTTCATCGCATATTAAAAACTATTCATTAAACATTCATATTCATTCTTATACTGTTTTTAAAGATTTACCTCAATTAGCTTTTCACAAATAATAATATACTTATTATAAAGCAAAGGACAAATTAAAAAAAACACTGGTATAAACATTAACGTATAATCAATACGAAATGACGATGACACTAATGACATGGTATTGTTTACGAGATGAGTGAAGACGGCCATGTTTATGAAGCTTTGCATTTCAGTGATATAAAATAGGTATATTTTAATATTAATTCCTTATATTTCAACTAATGAAATACAATATGTATTGGTTATTTAAGGACAGTACACACTAATAAATTAGCAAACGTACTTTTCAAGAAAAACTGTAATGAAAAAATGTATTTCGTTTACATCTGATATCACAGACAAACTTGACTCGCTTATTTACAATAAATATAATAAAAAACAGTCCTGTTATGTACAATGTATACGTGCACGCGTAAAACGCGATGATCTAAAGATCTCGGTCGAGCCCGTCGGTCTCTGTCGCTCAAGGAGGACCGGGCCATTCTTGAGCCGGAACCGACTCGCATATGAATATATCGCTCACCAACATCGACACGCTACATATATATAATCATACATTTTCAGTGAGTTTCTTCGATACCGTTTCATTAAAATATTTTGACGCTTTCCGTCATACGACTTGTTTTAATATCACACCTTAATAGAATGCTTGGATCATTAAAATAGCTGTTATTAAAATTTATTTCCTTTTATAAATTGGTCTAGTTTTTTTATGTTAAATTATATAATATAATAAAAATGTTAATTTGTAGATATCTTTTAAGATTTATTTCATCGAGGAATTAGTTTGGAACAATAGCATAGCACAGTTTCAAAATATCAACCAATATATACTTAGTTTTATGTTATATACATATTCGGTCATGAATATAATATCTTAAATCAAATCAACTCCAATCAAATTGAATTAAAATATTCATATTTTGTTATTTGTCTAATTTCCTTAATTAACCAATTTAAAGCATTAAAAACACCACAAAACTATTGAGCAATTCTTATATCATGAGAATATGATATGATTCATATATTTGCATTTGCTAAAATAGATCCACATACAATTTTAATGGCAGCTAAGGCCCCCTTATTTGATAAATCACCGCCCAGAGTAATACAAATCATAGTAAGGACACATACAAGCCCGTCATGCGTTGCAATAAATTTAAAAGTAACAGTAAATGTTCCACTGCTGGGCTAAGGCCTCTTCTCCGTTTGAGGAGTAGATTAAGAGCTGCTGAGGAGCTGCTGAGCTCTGAGGAGTAGAATATTACGCCTGATGTTTTATGATTTAAGTAACTTACATATATATTTACATATTATAATTATATAAATATATTCTTACTTATTAATGCAAATTATTAATAATACACATGTTCTAATTAAAGTATTTATTTCATACAACCAGTTACCCTGTTATTGCTAAAGTATTAATATTGCGTATTTTGTAAAGCTCATGTCACGACATGCAAAATACTCAATAAAGTTCACATTTTAAAATGAGAATTACGCGATGAAACGGCGAGAACATGTCTGCACTGACTCAAAAGTCTCATAAATTAAATTTAATTCACTGTATAATTTTCACGAGTTACATAATCTCAAAGCTTTACATACCGTTAAGCATCAATTTCGTGTCACGGTTCACGCCCAATGTATACTTTTTCTAGGCATACTTTTATTACAATGCATATTTTTCCTCTATCATTACTGCGAGTATCGTTCGCTTTCACTATTACCCATCAAGTGACGATGTGACAGCATAATTATGCGCATCGAACATAATCACGTCGCGTGCACGGACAAAGCTTGTATCGTACAAAAAGAACGTGACCTCTGTCGACCTGCCGGATGTATCGAAAGTGCTCATCACGACGACCAATTGCCTGCGGCTATCTTCGTAATGCAATTTTGAGTCATATGACACTTAATATTTCTAATTGAACAAATATTTACATCTATGTGAACCTGCGTAGGCGCCTGATAAACAGTTCACAATGATACTTTGTCAAACTTTGGCCACTGTTAAATAAATACAAGAAATTTGTGTATATATTTAACTAACATTTATGGCCAGCTAAGATTAAGGCTTTTGTTCTTGTGCAAATAAAATACTAACATAAATACTGTTATAAGCGGCAAAGTCGGAATATAAATGACAAATCGATACACATAAATTTTAAAACGATTGTTCGATTTTATCATTGTACAATTAACAAATAGAAGGCGCATCGAAGGTGCACTGGTACAGAGCATAGAGGCGCAGTGGGCGAGGTTAAGCGATTGCTTAGATCCGCGTTCACCTCTCATTGTGTAACCGCTGAAGGGAGGGGAGCCGTGGGAACCGCCGAAAGCTATGCCCAGCTTCCGCCGCTACGCCCGAATCACACTAACGATGCATCACACACTACGGTAACCGTACACAACTACAATAAAACGGTTATTATCTTTAGAAACAGGAAATAAAACAAAAAATATGTTCACGCCGTTACTTTTCTCAATTTCACTATTTGCGCCAAATTATGTGATGTGAAAAAAAATATTAAAACAATAATTATATGTTCAATTGCGAAAAGCCGCAACATTCATTATAATAATAATTAACAAAATGAAAGATTATGCAATGCACGCCTGTGATATGTTTTCTCACGTCTATCGATATTATAGTCACTTGTAATATATATTACGCGCACGACGTCTATGTGAGGTAGATAAGATATTGCTGTGTTGAACTGAAAGCTTACAAAGGGCTTTGAAATTTATGATATGAATTCGTATTGTTTAGTAATTGTTTCAAAACGGTGAGTACTATAGAGCGTTGGAATAATTCATAAGCGTTGTTGTTCGTAGGGACGGCGATGTTGCCTGCGCGACGACAGCTGAATAGAGCAATGTTGCACTGTTTGTGCGGCGCGAAGGGTGCCGAGGGGTTGAGGCGAGGTGAGGTGGGGCGGAGGGGGCGACAACGCGGCCGAGGGCGGAGCACCTGAGCGCGCCCTGACCTACGACCTGCGGTGAAAGGCGCCCGCGTACGGGCACGGACCGAAGACACAGTGTCGGTTGGCAAATGCGAATCTGGTTTTAATAATAATCAAAACTGTATTATGCGCAAATATTGCATTGAGTACTTTTGTACACAATATAATTAATATAGCTGGTATAAGATATTGCTGAGAGAATTTATTTAAAAATTAAATCATATTATAAAATTTCTATAAATATTATTGCGTTTGTTTAACGGTAATGATTCAACTTTCACTTACCAACATCTAAAATAAATGGTAAGGCGCCGGTTACATACGGAAATGAAGATTGATGACCAACACGAAAAAGTTTATTATGATTAGTACAATATCATTTTGATGAGGCGTTGTGTTTTATGGTGTATTTTTTTAAATTGCTCAAATCTTTTTGCGTATGTTTTAAAGGCAATGGCGTGAATATTTACTGTTTACTTGTTAAAACATTTTTTTTCTATTGTATACTTGGATCTCTTAACTTTATTATATTGAGCGATATTATTACAATAACGATTTAATACAAAATTAACGTCAAAGGAAAAGAACACAAAGGTGGTCAACTCAATATTACACCTATTAAGCCGACATACAAAAAAGTTGCAATATAACTACTCTTGTTTCAATGTTCCTCGTAGCGGTGGCTCCGGTAAGCTGATTAATCAAAGAATTAAATTCATTTTTTCTGCTTCGTCAAGTGCAATAATTGCCCGCTATAAAGCAATGGCATAATACTTGTCAATATTTAAATTTAAATTTGAACAATGAAAATATAAAATAATCACTAACCATCACTAATAAGCTTTGGCGGCCTTTTGCATTCCTTTAAAATACACTTGAGTATAAACCATGTTGGATACAAAATAACCTCGAAAAGAGACAGCCTCATCAAGAGTGTGACCAATTGTAGATCATTTGTTTTACTACTTTTTATATTCTCAATTTAAATAATATACTTTTAATGTTTTAAGAACGCTTTATAAATTACTTTTTTTCATCATCATATTACTTTTAGACATTTATTTATATTTGCCATAAACCTCTTTTGATACTAATAAATTTATTATATTATCTGGATTAAAAACACTTTCTGAATTCGATATATTATATTACTTCACTTGAAAATTTTAAAAAGAATTTATGAAATAATATATTTATTATAGGGTCTTACATTTGACAGATGGTTGAGGATAAATTTTTAATATTAAAGATTACGTATGAAAAGAAATATGGTTTGAATTTAATTTAATTATGTACATTGAAGATAAAAGATTAATGTTCTTATAAATTTACATTGAATTAATTATAATTTTTATTAATTATTGTTTTGAAGTAAATTTGATAAGTTTTGATAGATGTAATATTATACATTTTACATATTATACTATAGTTTAATGTAAAGTTTTAATTGCTTCATGGTGTAGCGATTATGACTCTATTATTAGAAACTTTCATGGCTGATTCGTCACACACTTGACCGGTTATAACAGTTCGGAAGTGGCTTCTTGTCTGTGAGTGAAGCCCACGGTTACGCGTATTATAAATCACAGCCTTTAATTTAATTTAATCGACGATTGGCTTAAAACATATATTAATTATCATGTTTGGTAGAACAAAGTGTCTAAGCTTACGTTATTAATACAAACAGTGCCAACTACTTCATTCGCATATAAATCGAACATGAAAATTCAATTTGTTGAATATCTTGTATTGCAATGTACGTTATCTATTGATTATAGTGTAAAATGTTACTATGTTGTATCTTATGAAGATTCGTCAGTTGGATTTGGTGTAATGCGTTCACAAGATGTCTATTTATATAAAATAAAGTATACCGTAATAGCAATGGTATCTGGTAGAATATAAATGTGTCATATTAACGTGTAGTAAGAGCATAATAATTTTTTAAAGTATTTTTTTATAAACTTAAAGTTACTTCAATACAAATATAGTTAATTTGTAGCACATAGTATATAATAATTGTTAATTAAAAACTATATTTTTATTATAATTATCGCTGAAGCTATTTTCGGTCATGACCCGACTTAGGACTTGTTAGTTGTTTAGTACTTAAATGTCTATTTTCTCTACTAAAGCTCTTTGTTCAGCAGGCTTATTAAGATAAGCCTATTTCGCCCATGTAAGGGGAAAAGGAACATGCGGCAAGTTAAACATCTCGGCTGTCAAAATTATCGTGTATGGTAAATTTAATTTACATCATAGCTTTTATTTACATGGAGTTATATTTAAGATATTATCGTCCTTCGTGGTACACGCTAAATATATTGATAGGAACATAGTTTTCTGTTCAGAGGTTAAAGTTTAAGGATCATTATCGCTTAAGATATGACTTTTCCTTATTACGAGAACACTTTAACGTAAATATTCGAGCGGTTAATAGTATATTGCCGTTATGTTATTTAAAATTTGAATATCCTGTTTATCAGAGGATCGAATATTTAATCGTAATTAAGATATATTTTGTCTATTGTCTAATAAATTATAATATCTGTATAATACATACATATATAGATAATAAGGTTGTTTATTAAATTTAAAGAAAGTTTTACTAAGCAAAACCGATCCGAGCAAACTTACCGCCTTAGGCAAATAACAAGAATGGCGGCCATTAAAACAAAATTTTCCAAAAATATAAATATAGTTTAAATGTCCACTAATTTGCATTGGGCTGGCTTTCTATGGCTATCCATAACGCGCGAAGTGATTTTCTATTGTTGTTTTTACAAGAACAAGCTATGCAATGCAAGCCTCCGGCGGTTCTCGTCCGAAATCTACGTCTCATCGCCGCTCACTACAAACTGACGGATCGAATTAACGATGTAACTACAATTATTACTATCTTAACTACATGATACCAGCATTCGTATCATTATATTATATAATTTATCTTGTTATTAGTTTAAATAACCTTATGGCGTGTATATTATTTATAATTTTATGATAAAATCTTTGTTGTTATACGCACCAAAAAATGGCAATCATTTGTCTATGGATTTGAACAACAAATTTTAATATCACAAATTGGTCCATTATACAAATGACGGGTAATAGAAATTTTCGTAATATTCGATTTGCATCTTAAATGATCATAATTTCATAACTGTATTCGAAGAACATCCGGCCTATCGAATAAGAATCTAATTCGGAGAAGCATTCAATGTCGCCGGAATTTAAGTACCGATGGTCTGATCGTAATACAATAGAGTACAACCTACGCTTAGTCATTCACCGCAAAAAGTTTTAATTCTATAAGATCATCGCATCCGGTAATCTTTTCCTCTTTAGCTTACGGAAAATCGTAAGTGAAGAAAAAAAGTGATTTTTGAAAAGGCTGTCTTGCTGGAGGAAATGTTTATTATCTCTAGTTTCAAATTAACTATTATCATTGTATTATTGTCTTTTATAGTGACCTACTGTAGAGAGTAGGGTAATACTTTTCATATAGTCTTATTATAAATAAGCATTGTTGGGTCTGCTTGAGAAGGAGGTCACGATCCGGTCACGCAAGCATCAAATAATTTTATACTAGTGGATAATATCGACTTTTCTTTTTATACTAGTTTATTCATATATTAAAGGAGTGTTTAACTATTAAGTAGGTTTTGAAACGGATAAAAATGATTTTTTAAATGATATTTATTTTACAAATTCATTTTCAATAAACAATATTCATGTCATGTTAATTGTACCTAATTAAAAATAAGTGGATTTTATTTGTGTGTGTAAATAATAAACATGTTTATATATTTGTATATTCAGTAAGGTATATAAATGAAAAGCTTTAAAATTTTATTACCAAGATAATTAATTAACACGTTATATAATTAAAGTAGTATTCAATCTATGTACGTAATGTAGATTATCGCTTCGAAAATTGAGACTGAATATGTCACCATTTCCAGGAAATAATATTATTTGTTCCTTAAACCGTCATAAAAGCCTCGCATTTAAAAAATTGTGATGCAATTATTTTAAACGCTGACATTGAAAAAGACAAGTTGAAATAATCCGAGAATTCCAAGTGCCCTTCACTTTGTTGTTGCGTTGATGCATTGTGATGGTCGATGTATTTAGACCGTATGAATTCAAGTCAGCTACTTAAATCCGTATTAAAGATGACTTAGTTGTACTTATGTATACGCCTATACCCATATAGCCTACCCAATACCTAGAAGATCATTGTAATTTTGTTATATATTAAAACTAAGAGACAACTTATTCGTTTGTAACTTAGTTTTATTAATTAGGTATAATATGAGCAAATTTTAAATATTTTTCCTTGTGTAATTATTATTCACCAATCTACATTGAAGCAGCGTGTTGGAATCAGCGCCAAAGCCTTCTCCTCAAAAGGAGAGGAGGCCTTTGATCAGTAAAGTTCTATATCTATAAATAATTAATGTTCTCAATTATTTAACATATTATTTATGATTTATGCGTATTGAAATAGGTAGGAAGAAGGTAGGTAGTTTCAATCCTGACCAACCAGCGACTTCGCCTTGACTAGACCTCTCTATCTATTACAATATGTATCGAACAATTCTGACTTAATAAACTTATGTAAGCAATAACATTAAAAAATACTGTCATTTTTGCAGCGGTATAAAACACTATTTAAGAATTTATATAATTAAGATCATACTAAAAAAACGTCTCAGTCAAAACATAATATAATAGATTACTGTTATATAAAATTATTTTAATTCTTTATTAACATGAAAACATGCTACAATTTCGATCGACTCCATAAATTTTAATTGACTACTTCAGTATTTTAATCCTGCAGTTTTATCGGTAATATTTTGAAATTGTAATTAAAATTACACCTGATCATCGAGACAGCGAGTATGTTTTGTGTAAAATAGTATTATAGACACGTTCTTATCGGAAGCATCATGTAAGGTGTTTCAAGTCTAAATAGTAGCAAAACATTCATAGCAACTTCGAGGTACGTGTTTAATTACAATTCACAGTTGCGTGCATTTGTTTATTTCGATCGTGCTGAGTAATCCCAAGCATCGCATCGTATCTTCGACTATAAGTTGATAAATGATGACATCTGCTTTATGTGTCACAGGGGTAGGTAATAAGTTAAAATAAAATAACGTAGACTTCATCTGTGAGACTATCGTTTGTAATATATTATAACTGGCGTTTTAATAGCATATTTACTTAGAAGACGATTTAATTATAGTTCTTCAATGGCTATATAATGTCGTTTAGTTGTGTTATCCTTATGCATAATCTATACTAATATATAAAGCTGAAGAGTTTGTTTGTTTGATCCGGCTAATCTCAGGAACTGCTGGTTCGAATTTAAAAAATATTTTTGTGTTGGATAGTCCTTTTATCGAGGAAGGCTCTAGGCTTATTTTTATATATTAAATTTTTATTAATTATACGCGGGTGAAACCTCGGCGCACTGCTAGCTTAAATATAAACTTCAATTCCCAGGTCGGGCCAATAAAAAGTTATTGGTTTTTTTCTGTCAGAAAATTCTCAGTAACAGCCCGGAATCTGGAAGTTGGAAGTGTGTACACGCCCGTGCCTCGGAAAGCACGTAAAGCCGTTGGTCCTGCGCCTGAACTCTTTCCGGTCGTAAGAGAGAGTGCACCTGTGACTGCGCACACACTTGTGCACTATAATATATCCTGCGCAGTTGACTAGTCTCTCTTGAGATTGGACGCCGTGATCGAAATCGGTCAGGAGGAAATTATTATTAAAGAGACGTATCTAATATATATTTGTTAAATATTCAGGTTTTATTTATGGTATTTACGGTTACGACGATGGTTCCTATCATCATGGAGCGGACACATTAAATTTCGACTCAAAAAGTAGCAAAATTGCCGACATATTCGACGACTCATTTGAAGATGTTCTTTTTAATCCTTAATGAACCAGTTTGTATACTCCGAAATTATATAATCACATAAAATTCCAGAAATTAACAAAAGAAGATGTTTTTTTAATATAATTGATTTGCATTACTAGTACTAGAACCTTTGGGCCAAACCCATATATGCAAATAGATCCTCGCATACGGAAGTGTAGCCAGGATGTCTGTGCAAGAAGCTTAAAGGCCAATCTGTTGATTTATTAGAATTCATTACATAAGTAGGAACTACCGCTTTTAAGATATTTTCAATCATTAGAACTGTCTCATTGATGAATCTAAAGTGCCAGATAATGAACAACACGATTACTAAATGCAAGCACTCACCTTGGTGTATTTATTAAAAGTGTAACAGATGAATAACGATCTTGGCTGAAATGTGGGCAGACACGTTGACATTTTGTTATCTCACTGCATGACGCTACCATTATAAACAATTAGCAAGTGAAAGTATGTTTGTCTCTGATTTTTAGCTTGTCAAACGGGAGACTAGTCTAGACCTAGACGTATAAAAACTAAATTGGGATTAGACCAATAAAACCGCTTAGCAATCTAGATGTTACTGCTTGACTGATCAGCCTAGATATTGCGGCAAATTAAATGCCAGATTCCCAGTAGCTAAGTTCAAATATACCTATGGCTTGCACGAATAATATGTATTATTTAACCTTATTTAATCCTATTATAAGCTTCGTAAGTGCCATTTCAGCGGTAATCATTAATAATATCCGGCAATTAAAATTGGCCACTTATTATATCGATTATGTTTGAGGATTTCATTGAAATGATAGAAAAATAAAAGATATTTTATATAATATTTAAAATACATATCCTGTTTGAATGTGGCAATCGTTTTAATGGAAATAGTCTGTGAATTCATTTTTATTATGTAGTATACGTCTGTAATTATATTACAGTATCGTCATTTTGTATTGGGCTCAAAGGTGAACACTAATTACCAAATAGGGTTATGTAGGCCATCGACATTCGGTTTAGTGGGTGAGGCTTGGGTAATAGATGAGTGGTGTGATTGCAAGAGATAAAACATCAGAGCGGCGAGCTCGGAGGTGGCGTCTGGAGGTGAGAAACGTGGTAACAGGGCGTGAGATAGAACGGCCGATACCGTCCGCGGCTCCAACGCGCCGCCCCGCGCCCTCGCCTCGCCATTCCTAACGAAACTTGACTCTTGTCTATTCTTTGTCTCTACGTGTATACCCTAGTATCTAATGATATAATACTAACAACATTATAAATACTAAGTCATATAATAATACTGTACTGTAATATAAATGTCTAATTTTGAATTGTAGTTAAACTTATAACAATTTACGCATATTAATTAATTCAATAAGAATGAAATATACATATATATATATATATATATATATATTTTTTTTTTTTTTAAATTGTGCGTACGTTTTCAAGTTTTTACTCTTTAACTACAAAAAGTAGCGCTTTTTAAAAATATGCAACAATGGTATTTGGAAATTAATTGCTATTCCATTAAAGAAATACATATTTCACCAATTAGATAAATATTTTTCGTTCTTGTCACTACCATCAATTTAAGATAAATAAATACTTGGCACGACGTGAATAATAATAATAATTTACAAAAACGCTAAGTGGACGCTGTACTGATTTTGGAATCGACACCTCCTAGTAATTAAAGCTGGTCACGCAAATGTGAGAAAAGAAAATAAAGCTTAATCGATTTACGGTACAGGCTTACAACAGTTGAGCCGTCATTTCTCTTTGCCTTCAGCGACATCGTTTCAGCTTCGTTGACATCGGGTTCCGCTCAAACTGTTCTCTCGCGGTTTTTATCACATAATACGTGGATTTATCGTATCGTGTCTGTGCCTTAATATTTCGGCGATGTGGAATAATTACTGGTTCGAATTTGTTCACGCGGCAAGGTTGCGATGACAGCTGTGATATTTCAGAAACAAAAAATAATATTCAATTAAATAAATCGATTAATATATTTACAATAATGATAATAATCATTATTAAATGATATATTATAATTATAATTTATTCTTAATAAAACTCATTAAGACCGCGTACTCATTTTTTTTTAATTTTTGTTCAGGCGCAAAATAAGTAGCAAAAAACTATTTTTATTAGACTACTTATTATAATGTTAATGTTGACATAATAATGTAGAATATAAAAACGTAAATACGTCACATAAAAATCTGGGGAGACTATGTATAACAACAATTATAAGCACAAAAAAAATTGAATTAAAAAAATACCAAAGTAGTTTTTTTATTGCATTATCTATTGAAAAATATGAAATAGTAATAATCTATTCCAATCGAAGAAGGAATTTTAAAATTATAATAATTGTAAATTAGTCATTTACCTACCCAGAAATTATAAAAAAAAGTAAACTTTCACTTTTTTTTTTAGTTTTTTCCTAACTTTTTTAGTACAAATAGGTGGTTACGATTGTTTGAACATTCTGCTCTCAATAATACCTATTGTCTAGTCGTTAACAGCCCGCTCGTGGTTCGTTAGCGGTACAGCTCATCGAAGCATTTGCGTTTGTTCGTACCTAAACTTACGATTAAAATAAATGTATGTATAAACTGTTTCAAGTTTTTTAATGTAAATAATAAAAGTCGACATTCATTTCATAGTAAAAAAAAACATCAAATTACTTTATTCAATATTGAAGTATTACACTTTCTAGAAACTACCACCGATTTGGAAAAAAATCGCCCTGAGTTGAACCGGCGAAAGAAACTCAGCGGGTTGATTTTTTATCATTTCTTTGTATGTAATATGTATTGCTTACAAAAAAAAAACAATAGAAATAGCCATGTGGCGATCGTCTTATTCCCAAGGTGTGCTATCAACCATAAATTCATTAATTGTATGTACCTTTAGCACACAAGCGTTCCTTTACAATTTATTTAAATTTAGTTGCTGAGGGATTTTGAGCGCATCTAACTTTTTGCAAATTTTTGAAATTTATTTTTAACAGATCACAAATGAATGTAACTCTGGTGTAAATGTATTTCGGGAGTAATTGTTAACCTGTGTATACAACAGAATTGGTATGGTAGCATGTGCAATTCGATCTCATGGCACTCCTCGTTAAGACGAAAAGGATACCGCTGGTTTTTTTAGTGGGTATTCCGGTGTTCGGTGCGCACTCGGTGCCTTGGACATCGGCGAGTCACCACATATCCCCACTGTTACAGTGGGAGAAACGTGTAATGCGTTTTCCAGCGTTACAAACGTTAGAAGTAATAGCTCAGAACAAGGACCTTCTGCGAATAACACAGAGGGTTGTGAGGGCGATACGTTGTTACCGCACTGTGTCGTGGACGGCTACGACATTTTTCGGGCGAGCGAGTCACCAGAAGGCAGCAATACAGAGTATCAATGATTAGCGGTAGAATCACCAATGTCCCTCTTGTAATATTTTAATATCAAACGCAATTTCATTACCGACTTCAATTTAAGTACAAATAAATTTATCGATATCGCCGTAAGATTATACCAGAAAACTTTAAGTCCTTTACAAGTACAGATTTTATGAAAAGCGTTCTGCTTCAACGGTAACAGGTAATTATAGAGGGCAAGAGAAATAATGATATACTAAGTTGGCGAGCTTGGACGTGTGACGACTTTGATAACATCCAAAAGAAATTGTAAAATGATTTCAAGGTGTGATTTTGGAGTAAATTCGTGGCTGATTATGGAGGCGGCTCCCTGTCATTACCTTGTCCGGCTTTGGTAGCTAAAGAGCTCCAGATCCACTTGAACCAATTAAACAGCCGTTATATATAATTTATTATTCGAAAATTTGAACTTTATTGAAATACATATAAGGAATATGACAATTATTATTTACTTATGCAGGTTTTGCAATTTTGCAAAACCTGCATAAGTATTTTTTTATTTTGTTAAATAAAACTAATCTTAATAAATAAAGTGGAATCGACAGTTCTTTAATTTGTTAGTGACTAAAATAAATAACGAAAGCTTTTATATTTGTATAGATATTTATTAAATATCGTTGATGAATAAGGCCGTAAGTGTTCTTAAAATAATTGTAATGACACATCTTTAATAATTGCCGTCATCTGTAGTGTGATTTTGAAATAAACGTTGACTACAAAATTTATTATAGATGAAGAGAACCAGTGATTATATCCTTTCACAAAAGCACGATTGCATAATATTAATTGGTTTCATACTAACTCGAGAAATGATGACTACAATTTTAAGGCATTATATTTACAAATCTCGGCGAGAGGTTGTCACAGCCCTGCGCCCCTACAGGTGTCGTTCGAACGTAAACTGCGTAAATGTCAATTGATGTTATTTACGCGGAATTACATGTCACGCGGGTCTCGAATAATTACGACCGGCACCTTGGAACGAGAGGTCAAAAAGAAATTCACTTAAAACTGTAACATGCCCTACGAGAGAGCCGCGCCGCGAATTTATAAAGTCGGGTCATTTTCGAAAACCAGTGTCCGAAAGTGAAACTACCCGAGCATTTATTACCAAGTAAAATATGTAGATTGCCAACGAGATAATAATGATATGTGCTCGTGGTAATGAAATTTCCCGCCGTCAAACGGTGCCAAAGTAATTTGCGTTGCTTGTCTCTGGCAACGAGTGGCCCAAGGGCCGCTTTCGAGCTTACGCAAAACGATAATGAGACTTTTGTCAACTTTACTTCAGATGTGACGCAGTTTCAGATTTTTAAAAGATTCCATTGTTTTACTAATTACAATAATTATTTCTTACAGCAATTGTTAATGAGTATTTAAGAGGTCCACTTTGTATAAAAGTCATATTGTATTAATATTATCCGTTTTATAGTTATCTTCGTACATTTGTGTTCTCATTGTGATTATCTATATCGCAAACTGTATTTTAATTGAACTCGTTCAATAAACCGTAGATATAAACCTGCATACTCGAATCTTAAATTTAAGTTTCAGTGAAATAATTTCGTAATCCTAAAAGAGTTATATTTATTTTGTTATTATAAGGGATTAAACTCATTCTTAAATCGATATACATAAAATCTACAGATTTACATTCGAGTTTTTATTATTGTACTTTAAAGTATCTTAAGACATTTAACATGTTTCGTAATATTTGAATTCGGATGCGTTGAAAGTATTATTGTTAATTTTAGGTTATAAAGATCCTTGTCTTCAATAAAGTGATTCCAACAGTTCAATTCGAATTATAATTAAAGAAATTGGTCCAGCCTTAATCGACAAAGTAAATTATTGTTTAAAACCATAATATTGCATTTTCACGGAAGAGCCACTCGGCCACCCCGTGAGCTTTACAGGCGATCTCCTTATATTTGTTAAATCAACAGTACCCTGTAATTTTGATCGATATCTTTATTGGCGGCTCAAATTTATTGATCATTTCTTTACAAAAGTACATATTCAAGCAAATACAATATGGCGAACGGACTCGCTGTGGCACGTTGCCGCAAGATTCGAGGCCTTTTGCATGCTGCGATTATTGCTATTGGTTTCGTTTTTCAATAGCCTCTTTATCAGATTGGCCTACTTCACTTTGGAGAAATTGGCATTCTTAAAATATAATGTCATAAACTGATCGTACATTTAAATAGCACTTGAGTATATCGTGTAAATTTGTCGTCATTAAGTTATGTTTTAAATTACATTTAATTTATCAAAGAAAATGTATTTATATGTAGTCGTTAAAACTAAACTACTTAAACAAGTACAGTTATTTTAAGTTGCTTTTTTTGTAATAAATCAAATATGACTTTAAAGCAAATAAGTTAACGGTAATTTCCTATGTTTACAGATGTTGCCTTGTAGAATCCTGCAGGTGGGGCTGCGACGTTCGTCGTGAAACACTACGCTGCGTTGTCTACTTGTTCGCTAAACGACATAGACACAGGCCGTATTTCATCGGTGCGCTTATCTTCAACATGTTCCTTTGCCGACGATGATTTATTTCTATTTTGCTAACTTACGGATTGCAATTTTAGATGTCGGTAATTGTTATTATGAATAATTACCAACTTCATGTAAACCTGTCGACAAACCACTTATTGGGAACGTTACAGTATTGTCGATTTAATTTATAAAACTTGGCTACTTGTTATTAGTATTTAGTTAAGAAATAAATCATTTAAATTTGAAGATTATTCTTATCTTAATTGATGTTCGGTCACGGCTGCCAATTACAAGGCATAACCAACTGCACACATGATATTATAGGATATAAGTCTTTGCCCTAACAATGTTAGATAACTGAGTGATATCTCTATTCCCTTATATAACTATGCTCATAATTCGAAAAGACGGCAATCCGACTCCGATCCGAGAAATGCGGACCAACGCCTTACGTTCTCTCCAAGATAAGGGATGTAACACTGACAAGTTACTAATACTTTGCTACTACTGAGAATTCCAGAACCACGAAATAGTTTTCAGTTCAATACTTTATTAGTTCCTGAATATGAAATATTGTATAAACACTAGTTTAAGATGAGTAGTACTTAGAATTCTAATAAATAAAATATAGATAGATAAAATATACCAATTAAGCTGAAACTGATGTCTTACACAAATGCTAAAGTTATAGCTTATAATAAATGTCTGAATTTAAATTTAATTTAACCTGTGTCGGTACTTACATCAAATCAAAACTGGATTACGTGAATCTAATTCAATTGATTACAACATGCAATTGTGTAAGCGTTCATATTTATGGTCAAATAATCTAAATCAAATTTGTGCAAGTAAAATGGTTTTTAAGTGTCAATCACGTTCGTGTCTTCTTTTACTAATTTGTTTGGTTAATATTATATTTTGTCGATACGTAATAAACAGCCGAAATCATAAAAAAGTGTTTAATTTTATAATACAATACTATTTTTATGTTAAGAAATGTTGGTCTTGATGTTTAAAAATGTTTCTATATTTCATATATTTATTATAAAAAAATTTTGAGTTAACGGATACTATTATACTATTTAGATTTGAACCAATAGATTGGGTTAAAGAATTATTGTATTAATACAATTCCGAGCGTACTAAATATGAGCATAATATATTTTAGTAGTAGAAGAAATAAATATTTTAGTCTAAGGTACAAATTATTTTTAGCTTCTATTCTTCATGCATAGAACTCATTTTAAAGAACTTACAAAAACCCCACGTTCGCCTGCTTGATGAGAATTATTCTCTAAATATCTATATTAATTTTGACACAGTGATGATTTTTTGATGAATCTCATGTAGACTTTCATAAACGTAGAAGTCAATGCTGTACCTACATTTTTCTTATTAAGCCCTCATTAGCCAAGATTTTCAGTAAATGTTGATAAAGGGTAACTAACTATACATGTTTAGGTTAAACATTTTAATATAGTAGAAGTAGATCATTATATTGTAATAATAACATGTTAAGCTCATAAACCTACTTACTTTGTAAAACTTCGAAATAAGATCAGTAAAGAGCAGCCCTGAAGCAATTGAACGGTACAAAAATGTCAAATAAATTATGAACGTGATCGATGAATAAAAATGTTGGTTCGCAGGTCGTAGAAAGTGTCTCGACCTCCGTGAGCTTTCGTTAAGTTGCCGCCACGCAGGTCAGCCCGCTTCGTCGCACATAAATATGTCGACAGCTCGCCCCTGGTACCACTGTGTTTGTTAATATACTGCCAATTATAATCAAACCGTACTCACCACTGTCAGTCGCCAATTTCTTAATCCATACATGGAAAACATTTCTTTGGTCACTTTTGTTTTCGCTTGCAACCTGTCAACGTTTACGTTTCCATTTTAACGTTATGATTTTATTTAAATCAAATGACGACGTAAGAAACATCGTGCTTTTAATTATACAGGTAATTTAATTTAAGTACGTAATTAACCGATAAAAAGAAATGTTCTCCTCTGTATTAATTTTGTCTCATAAGCCACTACATAATTAATAACATAATAAATTTATCGTCTTGATATCTTATTAACGACAAGACTGATTATTATGACCGTACACGATGGCTAAAGAGGAACGCTTAATTTCGCATAGGATGTTATATTAATACATAGATGAAGAGACATAAATATTCAAATTAAACAAGATATATTTGAAATAGTTAACTGTTGCAAAACGCTTATTGTCGAAATATTATTCCCACGGTGCGCGCGCGCCGTAGCGGGGCGCTGTCGTACATCAACATCATTATCTATTAAAAATATCACGTCATATTGTTCGCTTTCTGAATAAAACAACTTTTTGACAACTACACCGCGCTATCGGTGTTACATCTTTAAACACCTATAAATCATTTCTATAATAATTACGAAACAGCTCTCCCTCTCTTAACCTAAATATGCAAAATAAGTAAGATCTTTATGATAAATATTTTGATTAGGTCGCATTGTTACCAAGAGAACTTATTTGTGGTTGTGCTTTGTCTTGTTAGAGAAATGTTCTGTTACGAAACGAAATAAAAACGTTATTCATCGTAATGAAATCGCAATTGCTTTATTCGGAAAGATATTGTTAATATTAAATAAAAATGCACATACTTTTTATTTACAACCAAATATTATAACTGGATAAACGTCTGAACGAATAGCAATTAATTTTTTTCCGAGCTGTGATGTATAAAGATGATCTAATTAAGCCTTTTATGTTTTTATGTCACAGTTCGAAGGTTTAAAGGAGTAGGTATTATACGTAATTGCTCTGAGCAACGTCCTAGAAACTTCACCGAACTGCTTCGTTACTTACGGCCCTTAAGACTGATTTATGTGCGCAATAAATATTTTTTGAAAGTTCCAGTGCGATAATAACTCCATTAATTTTGATTAATGACAATTTCTTAAAAGTGATTTTTAACTTAACCATCGTGTACGCCACGTTCTTCGACATATCTTGCTCCGGATGGCAGTGAACCTTTTACATTTTAATTATTTTGTTTTTAAGTTATTATTCTCCTTTTTATTTTATCCGTATCAACATTCATTGCACGTTTTTCCTTTAAATAAGTAACCATTTTGTATTTATTATTACCTTTCAACAAACTATACAAATAATAAAAATGTCTCAGAGATCGAAAAATAACAAAGATTTAATCGTATCGTGTAAAAAAAGACAATGAATATGTAGAAAGTACATTGTAAAATGTTTGTCCTAAAACATGGCCATTTCTAAGCAGAAGTACATTCCTCAGAGCGCTTATCGAAAGCGAGCCGTAGCGGTGGTGCGGGCGCAGCCGCGGCCAACACATTCAGCGAATTTGCAATGCGCGATATCCCGCATTACCATAAACAGTACCAGGCGGAGGGCACGCCGTCTATCGCGCTAAGACATATAAATTATTCAAAATAAAGTATCGCTTAACCCCTGACCCGCTGCCGCGAGCCGCACGTTTGCTGCACTACGCGGCCGTCTCTGTATTGTCCGAAGTCATTCTTTTATATTGCATTTTTTTTTACATAAAACAATATTTACACATACAAAAATATTGCCGACATATACATATATAAAACTTAAATATTCACTTAAAGGATTATTAGGTATGCTAATATATCTTAATTGGGGTTCTTAATAACCCGTTCATCTAGTACACAGTTGTCATAATTTTGAAGGTCGCTTATGTAATTAAGAGTGATTAATAATAATAATTTACAGCTCCGCGACTCATTTTGAACGATTATTTAACTATTCAGCTGTTTGTATATACCTACCTACACGAGCAGTTTTATGATATAAAAAATTTGAACAATTTTAATATTCCATTCTAAAACGTTTATGTATTAAAATGATTTGTCTGCTTACTATCAAATAAGCTATGTGTAGTAGGTAGAGACCGCCCTGTGCGTGCACTGGGGTGGAGCTGCGCGCACGCGCACCGGGCAACTACGGGCACTACGGGACAACTTGACGCTTATTTACTTTACAGCTTTCGCAAAACGGCCCATTAGGGATAACTGTACTAAATAATTACTGCAATGTGCCTTTCTATTTCTATGCGCGCGTCGCGGTGCGCGTGCGCGTCCACCTGCCGCTGATCACTGTAATTATTTACTATGCATGAATGCGGCGGCGGCGATGGCGGCTGTCTAGGACGATCCGGACAAAGAACGGTCACTTTATACAACGGACTGTCTGCGGACAGGTTCCGATAGCGACTTGGGTGTGCGGCATAACCAATTTTAATAAGCACATTAATTCACATTCGCTTTAATGACGCCAACTAGATGTTATGAATTAATCAGACTATTTTACAAAATTAGATGTTACTTATTTTTCAAGTAGCTTAAAATAATAAGTATTATTAATGCTGTATTATATTAAAAGTAATACAACAGTAAAATTTGATAAATAATTGCCAAGTTTGGTTTTAACTTTCTAGACTCTATTTTTTATACATTGTTATTTTGTCAAAGTTGTATTTTTAATTAAGTTGGAAATTATTATATATGTATCTACATTGAGAATATAGTACAGTATAGTTATAGGAATAGGAAATCTTACATTAAAAATAGTTCTTAAATAATTAATCGTATTCATTTTATGGTAAACATTTTTACCGACCTCGTATTAGGCAACCTTGTTAAGATGTCAGATATAGCCAAAGTTCAATAAAAGCCTTGAAGTGTCGAAAACTGAAAGGATGTTCCTTTTCTCATTGTTCTCGAGACGTCTGTAACAAGATGTTTTGTTGATAAAAATATTAATAATTCTTTGCGGTTGTCAATTTCATAGTAGATTATATTATAGAATTAATTAATATATATGAAGGAAGCTTATATCCGTTATAAAGGTAAATATATAAATATTTGACTCGTGAGTAGTTCTTTGCAATAATTGTATTAATAAATAAAAATTGTAAAATATTACCTTTCCCTATCTATCGTGAGGAATCTACTAGTTACTTATACACCTGTCTATAAATGTGCAATTTTGTTTCATGGATATTTTTCTTTGAATTGTTAGAATTATTTATTTTGCTGTTTTATATGTATTTAACGGAAACAAAGACAAAAAAATATACATTGTCTATTGTTTAACTTACAAAATAACTTTAAGTTACATTTTTAATGAATTAAATATATTAAATTACAAAACTAGTGAGCGTATACTGGCAAATTAACTTACTTAAGTTTATCTTAGAGTCATTTTATAAACAAATAGTTTAATGAATATCATATGAATATCATTTACGAGTGGCTTGTAAAGTATTTTAATTTGACACACAATAAATATACTCCTAAAAGTAGTCTTTATATTAAACTAGGAAATGACTGTCGATGGCCGTGAATATATTTTTTAATTGAGCTATTGTCAAAATCAATCATACGAGTATTTTGCAATACTACTGTCTGAAATGTATTTATATAATAAAAATAATATATTTATTATTCTAAGTTTGTGTGTTAAATTTTCTTAAACCTGACCCAAAAAAATATTGAAACTTGTGAGTCAAATATTAATTATGTGTTAATGTAGTTAAATAGTCATTCAGAATGCATACACATGTTTGTGCATAACGCAAATATCTATACGCTTTTTTGCTGTCATCATTTTTTTATACGTACACCTGCACCAATAGCACTGACAAAATCAGAAAAAATATATTAATAAACTGTCAATGGAAACCGTGCAATTTAAGATGGTTATTTTTTCGTGCTTGACTTTATGACACTAGTTCAATTAGTATTCAAGTCGGAACACGGCCAGTAGAGCAAGAGGTAGAGTACTTCGGCAGCATTGGAATATGTAGGCAGCCCCGGGTTTAAGGCCCCGGGGGCCTATCTTAGAAAAATTACTTTAATGTTCAGAACATAATTTTATTATGTACTTCGCGTCTTTCTCCTTATTGTTATATAATCGATGTCATGTTAGAAACGTCTTTATAGCGATTAATTAAATTATCAAAAGCGTCTAATAATTAAAATTATAATATTTATTATCTATGATATTTGCAATCAATGAGGTGTTAATATTTAATAACATAGATTAGATTATAGTATTTACTTTTTGAAACCAGTTTTTTTTAAATAAATAGCATACATCAAAAATATTCTGTGTTATTAATATCGATTTTTTTAATTAGCATTATTACCAAACATCGATCCTTAGTATTGTTATGTTCCAGTATATAGTAGATATAGGCATTTTGACGTTGTAAGAGATGGTTGATATTTCTTACAGCACCGATGTGTATGGGCGGTGATGACATTAGCGACCCATGCGCTTACTTATTAGTAAATAAAAAATAGTTTTAGGTATAAGTTAGGCATAGACAAAAAAAGTTGAATAGTAATAAGTACTTTAAAAATCATAATTCGTCATCGCCACGTGGGATGAAACTGACGAGATTTTTTGGCGTGATAACGTCTTATAAATCGATGAATGCCGGCTGCACGCACGAATAAGCATAACTCATAGTAACGTTCCGCCTGAGCCGAGCGCGCAAGTGAGAGCGCGGAACAAGCGATAGAGAGGCACGATCGGCATGAGCGTTCGGTTTGTGACGCATCTATCTCTCTTCCACTCCATCGGCCGATGTGTCCGAGTATTCATCAATGTTTTCTTATGACGTTATCACGTAAAATTATTGGCCGTGAACCGACTTTACAGACAACCATTTATTTATATATGACGGGAAGACAAATAACTCTACTCCACCAGATGGTAAGTGGTAGTAGAGTCCAAACGCGATGATGGCCAGTATATTTAATAAGAGTGTTCTGCACTAGTCGCCCCCGCCTTGCCGGCCCGCAAGATGCCTCTTCACGTCTCGTTTGAAGGAGGGGAATACGTGAGCAAGTACAGAATTCCATTTCTTGGAAATACGACAAAGAAAGGAGTTGCCAAATTTCGTTGTGCGCGATGCAATTGATGTCACAGTTAGGCGGTTACATCGAGAGCCAGCACGCGTACCTGCGACTTACGCATCTGTATGTATTATACATACAGCTCGTTAGTTACATATACAGTTTGGTAGAAAATTTTTGAAAAGAGAGATAAAATATACCTAATCATATGGTATCATACATATAAATAAGAAAAGCTCATCAGTTCCTTAATTATAGTATAGAATATTATATTTATTGAATTGCAGTACGAGATTACGACTTCGTAGTAAATACAATACAAGCAAAAACTGTACTTCTTATAACGGGAAATCTTACTATTGATTCTATTTCTCTATTTTAAATGATAGGCATTGATGATTATAGTAACAATGAGATGGGCAGCGCCGGTATGTCGCAGTGTGACCGCGGGCGGGCAGACAATTGAATTGATAAGCGAACTTTCTTTCGAGGTAGGAGCTCTAAGGTGCACACGACTATACCATTGTGAAGCATCTGTATCAGTTACTACATATGCATAATGTTATCTATCTCAAGTTTTTTTTTAAGTGATAATTTAATATATTATAATTAATAAATATTATCACTTCTGTCAAGCGTCCCGAGACGCACACGTTTTTTTTTTATATAATGACATAATAAATTTGAAAAATATATTTTCAAATGGAAATCTGCAATTGTAATGTAATATTTGATATGAATGAAAACGGTTATAACCTGGTTCGATTAATGAGCAAGTTATGTTTCATTGTTAATATAAAATGAAAGCATAGATGGACATCTCAACTCGTGATCGTGAGTTTCAAAATTGATCTCATTTTTTTATGTTATAGGTTGGCGGACGCGGGAAAATGGGCCACTTGATGTTAAGTGGTTACCACCGCCCACAGGTAATGCCAATGTAAGAAATATTAGCCATTCTGTGTTCTTGTGCCTGTAGTTACACTGGCTCACTCATCCTTCCATCCAATCGGAACGAAACAGTACTAAGTATTGCTGTTTAGCGATACAATATCTGATGAGTGGGTGGTCTAACCTATCTATACTGACAAATCCCTTCCACATTAACACAAAGCCACCTAGATGCTTAATTTGTGCTTATAATCCGGTTATTATAATTGCTCGACGATAATAACTGCACGTGCGTGTTGAATATATTTATAATCCAGAGTCGTTGGTAACAACTTATATTGCTGTTGTAAAACAATATTTTTGGTTATTAGTTATAAAGTTGAAAAGTACAGACGTGCACATAAGAACTTGCATATAGTTTGTTGATCTCGAGAAGGCATACGCCCGAGTATCCCGACAGGTTTTGTGGTGGGCTTTGAAAGAGAAGTGAGTGCCTGGGAAGTACCTGCAGCTTATCCGTGCCATGTATAGCCGTGCTAGTACACGCATTTGGTCCGAAGTCAGCATTTCTGACGCATTCGATGTGGCTGTAGGCTTACTTCAGTGATCGGCTTTAAGCCCTTATTTGTTCCTCCTTATTATGGATGCTTTGATATCGGACATACAGGAGGAGGCTCCCTGGTGTATGCTGTTTGCCGACGACATTGTTCTCGTTGGTGAAAAAACCGAGGTGGAGGGCAAGCTAGAAAAATGGCGGGAAAGATTGGAGGGAGTCGGTCTGAAAATTAGCAGAATCAAAACGGAACATCTGTTTTGCGACTTCAATGGTGCCTCCAATTTTTCCCCAATAGCTCTAAAGGGTATTCATCTACCAGTAAGCTCGGACTTTCGTTACCTGGTTTCATTAATCCAGAATGATGGTAACATTGACAGAGATGTGAGGAATCGGATAAATGCAGGGTGGATGAAATGGCGACAGGTCTCTGGGACCATTTGTGACCCACGAATGCCCTTGAAGATCAAAGGCAAGATTTATAAGACCGTTATAAGACCTGTCGTGATGTATGGTTCTGAATGTTGGGCAGCAAAATAAGGCGATGTAAAAATAATGCATGTGGCAGAGATGCGAATGTTAAGAGGGATGTGGGGTGTAACTAGAATAGACAAGATAAGAAACGAGCATATCAGAGGAAATCTGAAACCCAAGCACCAATAGATGAAAAGTTGAAGAGTAATAGATTAGCGTGGTATGGGGATGAGAAGGGATGAAAAATATGTTACTAGAAGGATGATGAGTATGAATGTTGATGGATATAGGGGACGGGGGAGCCCGAAGAAAGTGTGGATGGATAGCGTAAGAAAGGATATGTGTATGAAAGGTGTAAGTACTGAGATGACTAGTGACAGAAAGAAGTGGAAGAAAAATACCTGTTGTGCCGACCCCACGGATAAGGGCAGGAAGAAGAAGAAGTTATAAAGTAATCCGAAATTTGTAGTATATAAGATAAATAATCCCAAGCGTAGCGATACTTGTCAGCATTTGATTGCGGCAAGAGATCTCTTAATATAATATACCAAGTTATAGTTATATACGAATAGATAAGGGCAGGAAGAAGAAGAAGTTATAAAGTAATCCGAAATTTGTAGTATATAAGATAAATAATCGCAAGCGTAGCGATACTTGTCAGCATTTATAGTTATATACGAATAGATATTAATACTGATTATGTTTGTATGCTCTGATATGCCACATAAATACAGTTTTTTTATTAAGAATGAATTTATCGATAGTACAAATATGTTTTTTTACGTTTCATACATGCATTGCATATTTATACTACAGTTAAGCCAGTAACGCTTACAATAATAATAACAGGCTTAGACATTCTTATCCTGACTAGTCAAGTATTTTCAGAATTCAGGGGCTTTGAACACTAGTTCCCGGGATATTTTTTCTTTTTTATGGAATAGGTAGGCGGACGAGCATATGGGCCACCTGATGGTAAGTGGTCACCAACGCCAATAGACATTGGCATTGTAAGAAATGTACACCATCGCTTACATTGCCAATGCGTCACCAACCTTTGGAATTAAGATGTTATGTCCCACTCACTCATCTTTCCAACCGGAACACAATAATACCAAGTACTGCTGTTTCGCAGTAGAATATCTGATGAGTGGGTGGTACCTACCCAGAAGAGCTTGCACAAAGCCCTACCACCAAAAGTAACAGCCTGTGAATGTCCCACTGCTGGGCTAAGGCCTCTTCTCCTCTTTTGTCCAAGGTTTTGGAGCTTATTCCACCACGCTGCTCCAATGCGGATTGGTGGAATACACATGTGACAGAATTTCAGTGAAATTTGACACATGCAGGTTTCCTCACGATGTTTTCCTTCACCGTCAAGCACGAGATGAATTATAATCACAAATTAAGCACATGAAATTCAGTGGCGCTTGCCCGAGTTTGAACCCACGGTCATCGGTTAAGATTCACGCGTTCTTACCACTGGGCCATCTCGGCTTTTTTTGGCCCGGCTAGCTCAGTCGGTAGAGCATGAGACTCTTAATCTCAGGGTCGTGGGTTCGAGCCCCACGCTGGGCTACCACCAAGTGTTCTATTAATTATTTTTATATTATCAATAACATATAAACTCACTGCTCTGTGTGATAATGTAATAGACAAGTATGATGAAGTAGGGGCTTAAAATACAACATCTATTTCTAGTCAAGCTTATTTTAATTGGATTATTTTTCTTGTATCAGTACCTATTTGGGACTTTGGGAGAATATATAATTTTAACAGTAGATAGTGAATTTAGTCAACAAAGAAAAATTTTGAGGTTCGAGGATGGTGATAACTTTGCATTTCATCAATTTCTTTAGAAATTATTATTCTGAATATAAAATTTTATTTGTACTCATAAACCATACATAACTCCTGTTGGGTGTAATGATAAAATTTGATAAAAGGTATCTGATTCATTACAGTATTTTTAAGAATGGTAGCCACCATAAGTGGTAGCGTTATTTTAGAATACATACAGTAATGATAACATAAGTTACAAGTTTCTATTCAACACAATAAAACCAGTGTGATATACTGTTTATGATATAAATAAAATTAAATATGAACACAAAAATATATGAGTATAAAAAAGGCATATATATATATATATATATATATATATATATTTACATACATAAGTATAATAATTGACTGCCTCGTTGGTCTAGTGGCTAGATATAAGGCCGCAGACCCGGTGGTCCTGGGTTCAATTCCCAGGTCGGGCCAATCAATTGTTATTGGGTTTTTCTGTCAGAAAATTCTCAAAGCACGTAAAGCCGTTGGTCCTGCGCCTGAACTCTTTCCGGTCGTGTCGGATTACCGTCCCATCGGATTATGAGAGCTAGGGAATAGTGAGTGCACCTATGTTTGCGCACGCACACACTTGTGCACTATAATATCTCCTGCGCAGTTGGCTAATCTCTCTTGAGACTGGCCGCCGTGACCGAAATCCGTCTGGAGGACATAAATAGTATAAAATTAGTGATGATAATAAAAAATAGAGAGTTATTGACTTTTTCTAATAGTAAAACAAAATAAAGAAAGTTTTTTTTTATTTAATTTACATTTTGTCGTAGAATATCTGATGAGTGGTTGGTATCTACCCAGATGAGCTTGCACAAAGCCTACCACCAGTAAAATATGAAGCCGTATTAATTAATCACTGGGATAATTTAAAGAAGTATATTAGTAGTTAATAGTGTTAGCTTTGGTTTTTATATTGTATAATAATAATATAATAATATCCTGGGACATTATTCGTGTGTGAATAGGCCATCTGATCCCAAACTAAGCAGAGCTCGTACTATGGAAACCAGACAACTGATCTACTTACATATACTACTTTTTTTTTGTAAATACATACTTATATAGATAATTACACCCAGACTCAGGACAAACAGATATCTTCATGCACACAAATGTATGTTCCGGGTGGGAATCGAATCCACGACCTGCGGCGTGAAAGGTAAGTACCTTACCAACCACACCAACCGGCTCGTCGGTATAGATTACAATATTTTATTTTATGAAATTACAATATCAATTTGCATCAAGCAAATTTATGTAAGAAATCCATATAAGGTCCTTGGAACCACTTTTTAATTGAGTAAATAAAATGCTTGCTAAATTAGATCTAGAAAATACTAATGAGTTCAACAGGCTATTATAGCATATCTATAAAAAAACAAGTGTTTGAGAAAAAAATATAAAATAAAAAATTAGTAAAGTTATCTTTTGCTAATATTTGCTAGTTATTATTCCATAAATATTAAAGCAATCTGAGATAATGTGTCCCTACTTTTATTATTATTAATATACAAGAATCTTAAACACTATATCGTATTTATGTAAATATTTGATATTGACATTAGTATCAATCAGTTGCAAAATATTTTAAAAATACTATTTCGGATTACTTCAAAGTAATTTTATTTCTTTCAAAAGAATACATTTTAATTTTTTATCATAACAAGAACAAACCAGAACAAAGTATTATACGAAAGCTTTTATTTGAAGCTGTAATACGTATTCATAATACATTATACTTCAATTACTGCCTGTTATCAACTAATCTTTAATTTTATCCTTATATAAACATGCAAAAACTTACAAGCTCATTCAATTATTTTATGATGAAGCAAATATGTACTTTATATAATAGTGTACGTGTAATTTAACAAAATAATTCGATAAAATTTTATATCATAATTGATATTTGTAAAAATCTATAAGAATTGTTATTTTCCTCGTGTTCGTAAAAAGGCAGTAATTCCACTAATACGTTTTAAAACCAAGGCCGGCACGTCACAAAAATAATCTCCAAGAAGTACTTTTAGACATTGCAAAAGTGGCAGATACTAGTTAGTGACGCACCCTTTCTTTGGGTACTATACATTCGTCAGTTTTTGTTATATTGTATTACAGTTTTCTTATATTGATATATAAAAAAAATATTCAATCTATCATAGTAATCAACATCTTTGCTTCAATACATATGCAAATACATAGCACTGTATCTACGCTTAATTTTTATTTCATTATGTTCTTTTTAACGTCTACCTGAAATTAATTAAAATAATAAGCTGATTTTAATTAACTCTAATCGCTGGAATTGATTACATTGTACGTTTGACATAATGTTTTTTATAACGATTGTTACAGTTTGCGAGTTTACTTTAAAGTGAACTCTTATACTTTTTTTTTAAGGGTTTTTTATCCTTACGGCATGTCAAACCCATCGTAACTTAAGCTATCTTACATATCAAATTATCTCATAGGTTTTATAATTAGGTTATTTATTAACAAATAGACATCATGCAGCATATTGCTTTAGCCACTGAAGAAGTGGGTAAAGAAGAAGTCTGATAAAGCACTTGCATAACTCCGACATTTAATCGACATAGCTGGAATGTATTTATTAATGCTTCCCTAGGACCTCTATATTTGTTACGTTCTAATAAAATATGATGAACATCATCTGTCGTACCACAAACATTACAATTACGGGAATCAGCCATTTCTATGAGAAAAAGGAAATTGTTACAAGAGTAATGACCAGAGCGAAGTCTACATAATATTCGGAATTGATTACATCGTTTGTTTGACATAATATTTTTTATAACGATTGTTAGAGTTTGCGAGTTTACTTTAAAGTTAACTCTTATACTTAAGTATGGCCGTTTCTTTTAAAATATAAATATTTGAAAATTGATATATAGAACACCTTTATACATAATAAATGAATAATTGTTTGTGCTTGTTTTCGCATTAGTGTAAAAGTTTTCGAAGATGAGCCAAAGTGCGTTTATATGTTGGTTCATCCTAGCAATGTACTGATAATTTGGATTTTGATTAATGTATAATTAATTATTATTAAAACAAACGTTGCATTCCTGATAAATTACGTTAATCAATTAAGTTTTATAATTAATCGATAATCCAAATAAACAAACGAAACTTCCCTCACTGTAATATTAGTGTTAGTTATTAAATTTTATAAAATATTCGACTAATATGCCCACTGAAATATAAATAAGTAATATCGATGTTATCTACGTGTCCGTCAATTTAATACACGAAGGTTATGGATGAATAAGCTGTAAAAAATGAGCCGTTCGGTAATATCCGGTGACTGATGCTGTTTTCATAAATATTTTATAAGTTAACTTAGGTGTTATTGAAGAAAAGTAAAAGTAAATTCATAAAGACTAAAGGCGGGCTCATACGCCTCGAGTCTTAATTGAACTCTCATACCTATGGAGCTGGGTTTTATAAGACTAGTTAGACTATAAAGATATTCTTATTGAATACGGTTATATTCAATCTTACGATTGTTGTAATAAAAGGCACGGAAGCATACGAGCTTATGAAACATGTAATATGTACAAAAAGTATAAGTAGCATATCTAGGAAGTGCTTAATCTGTAAAATTAATTATTATTTGCACAATCTTTTATCGTTGGTCCGTTTTAATGGCTGCGATTCATCACACTCTCCGGTTTTTACTGTGTATCACAATCTGAATCCACTCAGCTGCAAGGTCGTCGGGTATAAAAAACGGCGTCTTGTTTTTGCTCTATTTTTATTCGTGAAGAAAAAGAACATCAGAACGCCGTTTTGGAAGTGCCTGACGCCGCGCCGATCGCGCCAGCGCCGACTGGTCCATACAGGAAGTTGATCCAATTCGACAACAAAAGATTTATGTGTTTTTCTCAGGTATTTAAATTTAAAAAAATCTACTTTAGGCTAATATTAAATTGTCGAGATCTCGATCGTTTAATATTTTTAAATAAGAATATATATACAAAATAATAAAATGTTTATGTACATACAGAGCTAAGTGTACACCATTTTATTTATCTCTTGCAGTATTTATTGTGGGCCATGGGGCATTGCGCTACACAACTTACAAGCGTTATGCAAAATACGAAGCGCCTCTCGATTCTGCGATACCTATCTATAAATAAAGACAACAGATCGTGGGATTGCGCAGGTGAACGGCGATTTTGATGTGTTATTTTAGTTTAACTGTCTCGTTCATAACGCCTTTACGGTTCGAACTATTCCCGCCTGTATCACAACGCATATGTTACATAGAAGGTAACTGCAGTAGCAATTTTATTTTACGTTGTCATATGAACTATATGTTAAAATTTTACAGATGTTACTTTCATAAATCAATTCAGAAAGTAATAAAAAACGATTATGTAGATATGAATCGGAGAACGTGTCGAAACCTTTATGATATTAAGCTTTCTATGGTGGTGTCATATCTTAATATGATCGCATCATGTCCCCTTCCGTTTAAATCAAGCTACGTAAATGATAAATTAAAGTATTATAAATTATAAAGTGTTTATAGATTAATGATAGTATTTGTTGTTTCTTAAATGTATTTAATGTTGATGATATTTAACTGAAAGATTGAATAACATTTTTGGAACAATAATTTTTTTAAATGATGATTTAGGAAAACATAACAATAATATTTAAACATTTAATTCAAATATATACTGTTTTATTATTAAATGATTATAATATTTAATCATAATAACTATCACGTTTTCTTAGATAAGACAGAGCCTCTAAGCATAAACCATAATAAATAAGAAAATCTAGTTGTCAAAATTTGAATGAGACACTTTACAAAATAAAAGTATTTAAATTGCGAGTATTTTCAGTCAAAATACACGAATACCCGAATTCCGAAAATTCCGAAATGACTTTTTCGAAATTTCATCCAAGAATCAATTCAATCTCAAGTCAATTCAAAATAATCATCTAACTGAAAAATACACTAAACTTTTAGAATAGATTGAGATTAAACAGAAAATTAATGTTCATTATAAAAGCAGTCTAAATTTTTAGTGTGCAAAAAATATGACGCATAATAAATAGATTGTATGGCAGATTACGCCAATAAACAGACCAATAATAATTAATTAATCGTTATCGCCAGACTTCGTTGTAATATACATGAATTTGTTTAAAATAATCTTATTAAATAAATAATAGCCAAGTCTTTAATTGAGAATAAATTAAATCATTTGAATAATATAATTTCAAAAGAGATGTTAAGTTTAGTCCTAGTGTAATTCTGTTGGTACCACAACCTTACCTGATATTCTACCACCAAAAAACAAATTAGAGTTTCAGTTTGAAGGTTTGGCTTTACTCCTATCATTTTAGCTCCAATGATTGTGTAAATATTGTTAATATGGTGTAATAGTTTTACGCGCGATCACGACTAAAATGTAAATTTAAAATGTAGGTAAATTAATGAAATTAGCAAATAATATGTGTTCTAATATATTATACATTATTTTTTTATCAATAATATGGAATTTTTATTTCTGATTATAATTTTCGACATTAATTAGTTTGTAAAGTTCCATAATCAAACTTCTATCACTATATCTTATGTCAACAAGTCTCCGATTTTCAAAATTATAGATTTGTACATCTTGTGGAGACGTGTTTGGTTTTATCACTTATCCGAAATTATTATTTTCAATTTTGAAGAGTCGTTGGAATGTTCTTCCAAGCTATTTCACTCTAATTGCTAGAATTAGGTAAGATGTCAATTAAAATATTTCGCTATACTTCTAATAAAAATGTATTTGCAGTAATAAGTTATATATTCCACGTTCCCATTAATTACATAAACTAAGCGACTGTATGTAATTATATTTTTGATAAATATATAATTTGCTTACATCCTTAGTCACCCAAATTATTTCTTTAAAATATATCTGTAAAATGTCAAATGAAACTTCAATTTATGAATGTAAAGTAAATATCGGAAGACATTTTCTGTACTGAAACTTTTATCAAGGCACAGTTTACGCTATAAATATATTAGAATATTAACGATATTATAATGTATCGCATTACACATTGTAATGTATCCCATTAGAATAGGACTTTGTAAAAACACCCGGGTTTTAAGCCCCGCAAAATCCAATCCATCCTTGAGTATTCGTTCTACGCTATTCGTTTCTATAATAAAATGCCACAGACATTGTAATTTTAATAAATTTCAATTTTATATCAAAAACTTTAATAAATAATGCATTTTACTTGAGAATATAATTATAGCTAATAAAAAGCGTATATTTAGTTTTTATCGTTTCATGCAGTTCATTTATTTAATTGTATTCAATAAACACCTATGCATGTAAACGTACCTATGTAATTTAGTTGGTAGAATAGAGTAACTATTAAGGTGCTTGCCGGTTCTCCTCGGTAGAATATACAGTCTGTACCGATGGTAGCTTAACATGAAATATAATCTTATAAAAATGACGAATCAAAATGCATTAAGGCAGCACTGCATCTTAAATTTCTACTATTCACCCCGTTCAAATAATTATTTAGATTGTCATTATTTTTAACATACTAATTGTAAGACAAATATAGACTTTTTTTAAGGTAAGACGCGACGTTCTTAAAGCGCAATATAATATATAGACAAATTTTGTCGATGAACATTAGTAAAATATATAAAGCGAAGTTGTTGTGTTATTATCAATGGAACATAAATGATTGACATTGATCGAAATATTGTTTCGGTAAAAAGTTGTTAAGTGGTAATGAAATTTTATTGGTAACTGTTATTACTATCGCTAACACGACGATTGTTACTGAACGAGTCTGTTATAAAATTGGTAAACAACCAGTTATTCTCTCGCTTTGAATCTCAACCGATGTCGTTAAATAACTTTATTGCAATCGTATTTATCGATATCATTTAAAATGAATTTTATAATGCAATTAATTACTTAAATAAGGAAGCTTTTAATTGATTTTCGGCTAATTATTAGTGATATGTTTCAAGCTTTTAATTATTTAAAACTTCTATACATATATATTTTATCTTGAAAATTTAAATTTTATTATTTTGTAAGTGGATTAGAAAACAAGTAGGATTACTATCATTCATTAACATAATAATATAAAAAAGCCATAAAATATTAGGACCCTCTATTTCACAACGTAATAGTTTATTCAAGTTAATATGAATTGATTTTAAAATTCACAATGCATTATAGCAGAGACAATATTGTTCGCGGGTCACAGCGGGAGATCGAGATGACATCTCGCAGCGTGCAACCTTACTTCTAAACTCGTGCGCCATTCTAAACATCGCTTTCCTACGACCTTCGTGCTCTCTTAATAAAGTTTATATTCCAATATCGCACTGATGATTCAATCAAATGAACTTCTATAGCTAAATACTTAGAGTTTAATTTTAAATGTTTGAATATTTATTGAAAATAAAAGCATAGATAAAAAACATAGATAGAGGTAGTTACGAAATTAAGCAACCAAATCGTTTTCGATTACAAAGTTCATTGTTTGATTCGCGATGTGGATTCTTCAAGTTGAGGCGCAAGCGCGATCGGCGCTGGCGCAGGGTTATCGTGGCCCGGGCGCCCGGTGCGGCGTAGTTCCCACGGAGAGCGGCATTTTAAATACCTATTTATCTATGTACGGCGACAGGACCGGTGCATTCTATTTGAGTAGCCTCTTCTGGATGGGTCAAGGATTCGGAGGTGATTGCGGATCCGCGCTCGATAGTACGATGGCGAGCGACCTGGCCTTGTAATACCCATATCCTATTATTCATGGCCTGACCGCAATAAGCAAAAGGCCTATATATTTATTATTAACAACAATTAAATTATCTTTGATTTATAATAGCTACTAATGTAAATCGAGTTTTTGTGCGTCTATGGATATCATTGATAAGGAATGTTTATTTAATCAAAATACAGTCTAACATATTTGAACGAAAAAAACTTCTTTTTTTGGATCCAATGTTAAAGCGGTCAAAAATAATTACTTCCTTGGTTAAACAACACTGCATACAAATATCGCCTCCACGTTATTCAAGAATATATTATTGCGGAAGAATGTCGTATTAAGTGACCATTTATACGAGTTGTTGACAATCATCGTGATTCACATTTTAACCTCGAATTGGGTGAAAATAGTGATAATTAATTAACAGATAAGAATGAAATTTAAAATATTATTACACGTACATTTTTTATTTTAACTTATGTATTTTAAATAAATATTTAAAATAAGACGTAACAAATTACAATAAATTTAAAAAATATTTAAAAAATATTTAAAAAATTTATTTAACTGAATCATTTCAAACTGAAATATCATCTTATCTATGAAATGTGATAAACTAGATTGTTCTAGACTTATTTTACAGCTCTAATTAATCTTAAACCTCATATAATGCCATGTTCATATAATTAATTGTCTATGCCGCTGTAGTATTTAGTACAAGTGTCTAAATATATGAAAAATATTGTTTTGAAAGTTTTTTTTTTTAAAACGCTCTACGTTTAGTCTATTTTAGCAAGGAGTTATTATTTTTCTAGCTTGCAACATGTTACGTACATGTAAGGTATGAAAAAGGAATACACACATAGAATAAGAAATGAGTCATTAAGTATATAACTAAAGACAAGAGATTTAGGGAAGAGAAATCCACACAGCGCCGACTTCAAATGTATTATAGATAAGGTAATGCTTATAATAATTATGATTTTACTTGACTGGGATACACATTTGTCACAATTTCATCCGACACATGAAGGCTTACTCGCGGTGTTTGCCTTTGCAGGCGAGCACAATATGAATATTACACTAAAACCTGTATTTCATATGTACGCGTAAGTTTAATCAACATATTTTGTCTGTGAGTATTCATAGTGTATCATTGCAAATTATTATTTTATTAGAAAATAAAAATAATTCCTAGCAGTCTCTGAGTGAATGTAGTTCCATTTACGATGCATACATTATGTATTAATGCACCAATTAATGATTTTTGCTAATTGCATTAAAATCCACATGAGTGCAAGCTAATAGGAACAAATGTTATTTAATTAATATTATAAATTTGATTTTATTGCATTCAATAAATTATTGGTAATATTGCTTACGGCAAGTTTCAATTACCAATTAATTGAATCAATTGAAACAACACGTAACTTACGTCTCAGTATATATTTTAAGTTATTTATTATTATTTTTTATTGAAAATAATTCAATAATTTTGTAATTGTGATAACTATTATTAATTAATTTGAATTTAATGATTTATCTAAGTATTAATCTTAATTCAAGTCTCAATGATATCGATATGAAAATTATATTTTTTTAAATGGCTTTATTCGAATTAAAATTTATCTGAAATGGAACTCATCTTCTCTTAAAGTAGTTACAGTTAATTTTGCATTGAATGCCTTATCTGAGATTGAGGTATATCCGTAACGTGAGAACCATTACGGTCTCCGGATTACGCTGATGGCTATCGTATGAAAAATGAATTTATAATAACATCGATATTATCTGATCTAATCTTTTAAACTGATTCATATAATGTGCGATAGATTGTAACATGCAATATTAAGAATAATAACACATTTGTATAATGTAATAATATGTAATAAGTAAAGCATACACGTATCTCATGCAACATTGTTATAAAAATATCGTTTAAAAAATAATAAAGGATTCTTTCTTTTCTTCATTTTGCACAACAAATTCACGAATTAGAAAGTCATTAAAACTAATTAGTATTAATATTTCTTAAAATTTAATGACAAACCAAGCATTATCTTCTACGTTTTTATTTACTTAGCTTCAATATTATGAACGCGTTGAAATCTTTTGTTTCGCAAGTTGCTTTATGTAACAAAAATCTGATGTGCTCCCAATGTCCCTTATATTTATTGGTCAACAATTTTTTATTTTATTTCATACAAAATAAGGAACTACATAAATAAGGCCATACTACTTTTAGTAAATGATAGCTTGTATCGACTGATCGCAAATGGGGAGGGACGGCCAAATAACTCATATCAAATCGGAAATTAAACTTCAAACAAAAAGTAAATGTAAAAATGTTGTATCATAAGTTATGAATAAAGTCAACAGAAGTTAGTTATTTTCGTGCTAATAACAGTTAGGTAAAACGTGTTTAACTATATTAATTATACAATGTTTTTTAACATGTAAATAATTTTAAATAAATTCTAGTAAAAGTGGGCGTAGTAGAAAGTTGTATTGCCAATTTTTAATAGTATTTATATTTTTCAAATATTTTATGTTTATGGTGTTATTTAGTGTCCCAACTTTCCCCTCGACAGAGATACAATGCAATAAAATCGATATTTTATTTATCGACAAGTGACCAGATACAAAAATCAGTTGTAATGACGACGTAGCCGGAGGGGAGGTGCGGGCAAGACTTGCCACTAAAACCTTCCGTTTTACGACTTCTTGTCTAATAAAACAATCGTATAATCTGGTGTTTCAGTCTCTTTACTTCGTAAGCAATGTCCTTTTTCCGTGTTAAATTTATTATTTTTTCATTAAGAACGCTATACATGTTTTGAAGGAGGATAATTGTATATTATTGCCACCAACGACCATGTTAAATTGATTTAAATTATAACAAAAGAATATTTTTCTTTCATTTACAAAGATATGACATTTTACAATTCCATTTTATGTAGCTTTCATATGACTATGAGTTTATATGGAATATATAATTGATGGGCTCGGAATGTTTGAGATAGAAGTTAAAGACGTGTGAGTGAGAACACAATTCTGATAGATGACAGTTGAATAGGCAGCGGAAATTGATTAAATTGATATAGAGTGAATAATGTGCATGATTGGGAATCGATATAACAAATGGTAAAGATTTTTTTAAATTGTGTATATGCAATGATTAAACAGCAAAGCGAGCGATAAAGTGTGAACACAAAAGCGGAGCGCGCGGCCTCGCCACGAAATAAATGCTGTAATTAAGTGAAATTATTATAATTTTCTTAGCATTTTAAATGGATGTCCAAACATTACGTTGTTTCGGTAAATGTCTGCTTTTTTAATTTTTAGTCAGTACTTTAATAGCTGTTTCATATATTCTTAAAATATTTTGAAGAACATTCATGTAGATTTCAATTTAAATGTACGTCAACATAATTCACACGTTAATTACTTAAGTGGTTTCATAGTGTTCTCGGAGGATATGATAAATACAACGTTATGTTTATTTAAAAAGCAATAAAAGGGCAAACTAATAAGCATTTTGTTTTTTTATCCCTTGATAATGAGGAAAAAAACTAGGAATAACAATTGTCCCAAGTTTGTTTAAAATACATTCGTAGTTTTCCATTGAATTAGACGACGTGAAAATGATATATTATACGTATAAGCCTTTTCCCTTTTATAATATATACTTTTTTATTTTTATTTAATATAATATCTTATAAACTATTTATGAATATAGAAATTAATAGGATTATGTAATAAAGCGTAAGCTTAAATTACAAAATTCATAAATCCATATTGTTGAAACCGATTTAAATCATATCGAACATAATATAAACATAGCAACGTAAACCTTTGAATATTTCTTCGAAATTCATCTCGCAATCAGAGACAAGCATTGAAAAAAAAACATTATCGGTATCAGTCCATTATGGATTGAAACAAATGATACAGCTTAATGCCTTTTAAGCGGTCGAGTCGTGAGTCGTCGGTGGAGTAATTAACCGCAACTGATTGTGCTCAATGACCGCCACGACAAACACGGACACACTACGGACGGACTAAGTCCAGCTTAGAAAAATACATAATATCCTGCATACGTAATGATGTTCTTAACTTTACACTTATCTTACATGAGTCTTCCTGAACGATTTGCACTTCAGCGGTTATTGTTAAGGAAAACTATCCAAATGTGCAAGAGATATTATATTAGACAATTGTGTGCGGGAATTGAGTTACACTTTTGATAAGCACGGGTATGTAAACTCTTTCAACTTCCAAACTACGTGCTGCTATTAAAAAGTTTTTGATAGAAAATCTCAATAACATTTTTATTATCCGACCTGGGATATAAACCTACAGACTCGTAATCTGTAGTCTTATAAGCTAACCAATTGAACAACAAGGCGGTATAAGATAAGCTATAGGTCACGTAATGGTTAAAGAAACGAAACAGTATTGAACCATTTTTTTACGGAGTATTTAATAAGCGTGCACCTTATCAGTTATACTATCTACACTTTAATTGACTGAGGTCAGTATAAATGTTCTCAGTAATTTTACAATATCACCTTTATACCTTACGGTATATAATCACTAAAGAAATTATTCCGTTCTATATATCGCCAAATCTTATCCTAATCCGAATAATATTATAAATGCCAATGTGAGTTTGTTTGGTTGTTTGTTACGCTTTCACGCCTTAATCACTAAACCATTTTTAATAATTCTTTCACCGATGGAAAGTTACATTATCAACGAGAAACATAGGCTAGATTTTGTCCCCGTATTCTCACGGGAACGGGAACTACGTGGGTGACAACGCAAGCAAAACGCTAGTACTTTTATTAAAAAAAAAATACAATCTTAATAATGTCGTATACATAGAAGTATATTGGTCGTATATAAAAGTAAATAATCACAGCATTGTCGAATTTGCTAGAATTGAATTCGCACTTTCGTAAAATGATGACATTAAAGTTAAATCCTTGCCAAATGGCAAAATAAATATTTTGTAAACTGTTTGCTCTTTAGTGGTAATTGCCCGAAAAGCTTTTGGATGTTGTGACAAATTACGCGATAAGTATATTATACATTGAATTGTCGAATTTATTAACGCTGTCACTGCTAGCTTTAAAAAATTCAATCCATGTAATAAAAAAATCACGCAAGGAAATAATAAACGGCTCAAGTTAAAATTGAATTTCATAATATTTTTTATATGAGAATTTTGTTTTATACAATGTTAACAAAAAAAAGCTTATGAACTTCTGCTCGTTCTTGTTAGCGCTAAATATTTAAACCTTTGTAAATGTTATAAAAAATGTTAAACGTAGATGAAGAAGACAAGATTGACGAGACGAATGCTGGCAAGCATCTCCTCGTCTACGGCATTAGACTGATGGCTTAAAGAAGTTGACAGCTGGATGCTGAAAGTGATGAACAGGGAGATGGGGCATAACTTTAGAGAGATCCATCTCCAGTCACCCACGTTAGGGTCAGTAGGTAACTTATTTGCGTTATAACTTATTTACACAACACCCACAAACCCCTTTTTTCAGAATATCTAGGTCTTGTATACTTTCTGCAATATATAATAAATACATAAAATTATTATATAAGGTCCTCCAGACCGATTTCGGCCACGGCGGCCAATCTCAAGAGAGATTAGCCAGCTGTGCAGGACATATTATAGTGCACAAGTGTGTGCGCAAACACAGGTGCACTCTCTTTTCCTTAGCTCTCATAATCCGATGGGACGGCAATCCGACACGACCGGAAAGAGTTCAGGCGCAGGACCAACTGCTTAACGTGCTTTCCGAGGCACGGGAGTGTACACACTTCCAACTTCCAGACTCCGGGCTGCTACTGAGAATTTTCTGACAGAAAAACCCAATAACTATTTATTGGCCCGACCTGGGAATTGAACCCAGGACCACCGGGTCCGCGGCCTTATATCTAGCCACTAGACCAACGAGGCAGTCGAAAAATTATTATATACTAAGTAAGTAACATTAACATCATCACATTACTTAAGCGTATCCAATGTGATCCAATGTTTTACATCAATCATGATCGATCTTAAATATTATATTTAATTAATAACCACTTCACGGGTCGGACACGAATTTTGCTACACCCTGTGTTTGTTTGAGTAAATAGTATCTATTCGTTAGTTTAAAGCGCAATAAATGAATGTCTGTAAAGACTCACTATTAAGTTATCGGACATGGTAACATATTTGTAATTTATTACATAACCATTCAGAATTCATTGTAATCCGTTTTTCGAAACTCCTAATTTTGAAATATAGAATTGAACTTTTAGTTGACGAACAACTAAAAGTTCAATTCTATATTTCAAAATTGTGTGTATATCGCTCGTAGGAAATGCATCAAAATATTGTGTAAAAGGCTTAAAGAAAAAACGTTAGCGTCAGAACAAAAGCCAACTTTTATACCAAGTTCTCAACAAGCAATCTTTTCAGCACCCAATAAAATTACGAAATATATTTATATTCTGTGTGTCATTAAAAATGCATATCATATTTATTTATTTACTTTTCAATGACAGATATAAATAGGATTATAAATTAAACAAAAGCTTTAACTTCTTATTAACAAATTATGTAATTTAATAGAAACATTCGTATAGTTTTCACCTACGTAAAAAGCTATTGCATTCTACTGCTTAAATGATGTTCTTATAGAACGCAATAATAAATTAAACCTTATTACACAATATGTTAATCTTTGAAGGTAATATTTTGCGTACATGAATACATCAATGCAGTGACTGCATTTACGCTGTTCGTAACGATGACTATAATCAACATTACCGACTGATGCAAACATTCTGAATAAGCATTAGATTCGCTTTTCTGGAGTCAGAGAATGGCTGAGCCAATTTAAGCGCGTACTGCGCTTACTTCCTCATATATGTAATAGCGTTTTGTACGTTGAATCGGTAATGTTATTAGCGGAAATGATTTCTTTTATCGGCGACCACGTCGTTGGCTTTGCACAGCGCAGCTGAGCTCGAGGCAGTAGGGACGTGGCGCGATGAACGTGTGCGATACCATTCATTAGTCGGCGGCGAACTACTCTCGCGTCAAATTAGTTGGAACCGCGTTTAATTAGACAGTGCCTCGGCGCAGGCGCTTGCGGCGCGCCTGCACCCACCCGTCCTTCTCCGCCAATATACGACCGCGTCGCATCGCTTTATGTGAAACTTGCACAATTCCAGGCATCATTAGTGCAATCGAATGCAAAATTTTCTTAACACGTTTATCTTTGACTACAGAAGCGATTAATAGATGCGCAAAATTTACATCTTCAATGCTGAATACCTTGTATTTAAATTCCTGTTTAAATTATTACATCCTGTTTTTATACAAAATAAACAGGATTCAGGCGGCAATAAAATTATAATATAAATAGTATCAAATATCGATAATTTTAATTGCTATTTTGAATTATAATTATTGTGTGTAGCTTTCGTTCCGTTATATAAAATATTTAATAGTGTTATCGTCGCATAAATATGTGGACTTGTTAGTGGATGGCATTATTGAGTTTAATTAAGACAATGACTAGGTTCAGCTGCTGATCCGTTGCGCTAGTGCACGCGAACCACTACGGCGCAGGCGCGTGACGGGGCGCGTGCTCGCGTTCCACGGGACACCCGACCGGTGTCATGTCAGCAAGTCTATTAACTATTTACACCATCCTCATTGAATGCCACTGTTGTCTTTAAAAAAATAAAGTGCAGAAATATTATCAAAAATACTTTTATTAGTATAGAAATAAGCAATAAGCTTTACAACACCGATAACGACATGCAAGTTAATGTGTTCTTCATTAGCGTGTGTCGAGAAAGACAAGCTATTTTATTAATATTTCGACATCAGTTGTAAATATAATTAAATAAAACGATTATAGCCATTCTAATAACTTATATCGTCATCACGTTTGTATAAAATCGAGAAAATAAAATAAGATCAAAATTTATTTAATGGTTTTCGATACGACTACTAATAATTATATATACTAAATAATATTGTTTGTTAAAAAATAATTTAAAATAAAAGCTCTGCTTTTCAATTGTTACCACTTGACATTAACTTACTAGTTGCAGTCAATTATATACGCGATGAAGTGTAATTGTAACGCCTTATCTGTCGTCAATTAAACCGTCAAATGTTTAAAGCAACCGATCATATTAAGAAACCAGTTGGACTTGTTGATAGAATTACGTGAAGATAATACATAATTGGTAGCAAAAAGTAGCTTCATTTATCAATAACATTTATGTTTAAACAGAAGATTATTTTCAGTAAATTTAACATTTTAATATATATTTATTAATCTCATATGATCAGACCTAATAATATTTAAGAATGTTAAAATAGTTCAATCAAGGCGTACTGAGTCACAAATATAAAAAAGGGATATATACATCATATATTCATGAGTAAACATCGTTTCTATCTAATAACTGTTGATTGAAGTACATATTACGAATACCCACGTCTAGAAAATGCATCCGTATTATGGGACAATTAGCGTAATTACAACAACGGTTTCAAGAGCAGGTGTAAACTGCGACAGCAACTCATAATTCCTAGTAACGGACTTGGCTTAAGGCTGTACTAGGGAAGCGTGCTTGTAGGCTGCAAAATTACTGGTTCACTATAATCGATCTCTGTATAATTCTAAGCTACTTCACCTGACCATTTTAACGGCAATTGTTTATTGTGTAAGCGTATCTAGTTTGCGATGATGGAAGAACGCTGCACTGTTTAATATCGACTTGTCCGTTTTTTACTGGCATGCAATGTGCAATTAGTAGATGCCTTCATAATAAAAGTAATACTTATGGCATTTTTTTAAATATTTATATAATTAATCACTCTATTAAATAGTTAACTTTGTAGTTAATAATTGGCAATTTTACAAATAAATAGCCACTAAATCTATCGGTTTTAATTATAGAGAAGTTGTTATTCAAATAACTGCTAATGAGAAGGAAGTGTTGGACGAAATAGGCATAGATTTTGTTAGAAGGTGCGCCTGACGCTCACAAAGAGTTTAGATTTGTAGATCCTTACCATACAAAGCTTAAGGCTTACAATGGAACAAATATTTTAATGTAACTGTATCCTAGAAACTCATAAAATAACACCAGACTGCAGCAACGCTTTGTTCTTGGTATTGGCAAAATCTCGCTGCACATAAATTTGCGGGGTTACGTTGTGAAAGCCAATATTCTTTGTGGCGCTGAGCGAGGTCTATTTCTAACATTAAATAAATTACACCGATATTACAAGAACGAATCGGTGGAACTAGTTTTAGACGGACGTGTCTACTCGCGATCACTGATTTACCATCATTTTTGCGTTACTCAATTTCATAAGTTATAAAAACAAATTTCATTCGTATTTCTTAATTGTTGTATATGGAATCAAAAACGTAATGAAACGCCAATGCTATTCACAAACGATTTTTATCATACTAAGCTCCTTAAATTTCCTTTCCATTTATTTCAATTTTTTATTCAAATTGATGTTATTAATGAATTAAGTTATAAAATTGTGTAAAAATTTACAATGTAAAATTCGTCTTTTTATACGAATATTTTTTCTAATACAAAATATTTATGTATTTTTAAAACGAATGGAAAGCTTAAACTTGTATTATTAGTCAAAGTGTTTTAGAAATAGTGTTTTTGTTAAATCAGAAAGTTTTAAACAAAAGTACGAAAGCAAGTCCGAGGTTAAATGGCATCCGTTTAATTAACACGGCCGCACTCGAACAAAGCTCATCATTAGAGGCACAATCGTGTATCTTATTTGTGTCGATAGCGCTATTCGTGTCAATGCTAATGAACACGCCAATCTTAAATCTCATAAAACTTGGAGATGGTTAAAGCTTCAACGACATTATTGCTTTATGATCGCCTGTGTACCGCTATGACTAACTAATATCAACTGCATTATATTCATTGTTGTGAAATGTAACGAAGCTACGTCATTACTATGAAAACGAAAAAATGTTTGTTTTCGTCGATTTTTTGTCTATAGTTATAATCCAATGGTTACGAGACTTTTTCATAGTAATTGTTATATTATCAATATGGATAAGTTATGTAATACGAGTATTTTGTCGGTTTATTTTATGAGATATCAGAGAAAATTGACAGATTGAGTGATTGATCAATGAATAACAAAATGTGTCTGCATTTTGTTGTTTGTTTTGTTGCAACCCCACTAAATTTTGACTTTTGTTTTATTTGTGTTTATAATTGATCTATTGCTCGGCGGAAAAACATCGTGAGGCAACCTGTATGTGCCCGACAAACGCCTACATTTGCATACACCAGCCTGCATTGGTGCAGTGTTGTGAAATACGAGTAAGCTCCGAACCGTATCCTTAAAATACCTTAGCCCAATTGTGGTACCTTATCCAGCTATTACTTTATTGATAGTCAAAGTAACAAAAACCCGATTTTAGTTTCTTAATAGTAGCAAACTTTGATAGAATCGATTTATATTATTACTATATTCAGACTATTAAACTTCCTTATTGAAGTATTTGCATGGCGCATAAATAACATTCCTTTAGTGACCAGCCGTATATTGTTGCGCGAATACTTTGCAGTTTTGCTTAATCTCCTCAGCTACAAGTGCATCTAATGACGCAAAGATATTCCAAGAAGTTAATTCGTTAGTCCAGTAATGTGTTGCAGAATAATAGTAATGCGATGCGCCATGTAATAAACACCATTGATGTTGTAAACATTGGGTAAAGATTACATTTGAGTAACTTAATTTCTTGTAGTGTTTCCAATGCATAATTTATTTGATCAAACAAATTTGAAACAAATACGTAGTAGCTACGTATTATTATGTATTATACCTTGACATAATATAGTCGCAAACATTCACACAGACACACTTATATATGCATACACATAATCCATACAATTATTGTTGCTACTATTTAACTCATATATGAAGTGTATAGTAGTTATTTATGCATATGTTTCTATAGATATCTTATTAAAGTAATTTACTTGTCCTTTTAAATTAAGTCCATTTGCTTATATACATAAAAAGCTCAAACTACGCTCATAGTCTGTTATGCAAATATTTGAGATCCCACCGAACTATTTCGGCTAATGCGGCCATTCTCAAAGGAAGGTAGCCGATCGTGCAGGACCGACTGGGAAGAGTTTAAGCGCAGAAGAACGGCCCCACGTGATTCCCGAGGTAGTATGATGATCACGTCTGCCATTCTCAAATGAAACTAGCCTAACGGACCTATTACAGTGCACAAGTGTGCGCGAACACAGGTGCACTGTCTAGTCCCTCACTCCACTCATAATCCAATGGGCCGGTAATCCGACACGACTTGAAAGAGCTCCGGAGCAGGACCAATGCTTTTCGTGTTTTCCTAGGTACGGGACTATACACTCTTCCAATATTAGGGTTTGAACCCAGGAACTCGGAATCTAAGACCTTATATCAAGCTGCTAGATCAATAAGACAGTTGTATTATTGTATATTAACTATTCAAACGATGTCGCTATATCAATAAATGTATAAAAATAGGAAGCCTAAAGTACGCAGACGCCATAAGTCTTAAGGGTCTTCTTTGACGTTCCGCCGCACGAAGTTTTACGTTTTTAGCGCTACTGTCGCAACTATCGAGGCTCGGGCACGGCACGCACACATATACGTATGCAGAGTGGGGTCGTCGCACTTTTTTTTCCTAAACTAAATTTTAACTTTATTGTCACTGATTTTGAAATGTTGTCAAATACATATCTATAGCGTTGAGGTGAGTAGTTTGGTATAAATAAACATCTTGATGTCTAATAAAAAAAAATTGACGAAAGACGAATGTGGAATGCTTTATTAAAAAACGGAACAAGTATATATACAAAAAGTGAAATAAAAATAGATCAATAGGAATACAAGAAAAACATTATATAAACATTATTGAAACAAACATTTTATGCTAAAATAATAAAAACAATATTATTATTACTGTAAAAATAAATGTTTTATTTTTTTAATTACTCAATATAAAAAAAATATGTGAATAAATACATAAAATAATTAAACTTCTAAAGAAAAATATATAATTCCTGAATCGAAATATATATTTTACAACATTTATTCTACTATGAAATTCACTTTCTCTCTTTCTAACCAATTGGAATAAAGCGGAATAAAAAGGATAGCGGGAATTTTGCAGTTTGACTTTCGGTTTCTTGGTTCTGCTACGGAAATCTATTACACAATAATCGACCTTACTGATAAAGTACCTAAAGACTATATTTGCCTGAGCACGTTAGCTAATAAAATAAAAGGATAGCTAAGTTCTCAGGCGATTTGATGAGGCTAGGCATTACCGAATTCAGATATCTAAAATCGGATTTTGAAATCGATTTGTAAGTCTGAAATCGGATAAATATCAATTTGCAAAACCAATGATGACGATGAGGCATGAAAACGTTTCGTATATCCTCACTAGATAGCGCTTTGACGTAACAAAAAACTAAAAGAAACATTTTATGCTAAAATAATAAGAGCAATATTATTATTACTGTAATAATAAATGTTTTATTTCTTTAATTACTCAATATAAAAAAAAATATGTGAATAAATACATAAAATAATTAAACTTCTAAAGAAAAATGTTATAAAAATGTATAATCCCTGAATCGCGGTATTAAAGTTTTTAACGCAGCTTATTATATATACAAGCGTGGCGGTCTTCCAATTGGAAGTGTGTTCTTTAGTGTGATGCCACTACTGTTCTTAGATCACAGTTACAAGGATTTATGTACTTCGTTCTACTCATTTCCACTTGAGTACTATATTGCCCGCTGAGTTGAGAGTCAGTAATTTACTGACTAATGAGGGTTTGTTAGGTGGGCCATCACGCGTGTTTCGTTTTATGCATAAATGGGATTTGGTCATTTTTATTATTTAGTGTTCAAAACACTATTTATAAATACTTTGTTTAGTTTTACGTTATCAATGAAAATAAGAATAATTTGAATTTTTACGACAATAAATTTATTGCCTCAGTTGTTGTTTTACTGGCCAATATAACTAGGAAATGGACGAAATAAGTAATTATATATCTAAATATTTCAAAAAATTATATTTATTTATAAAAAAATTGCAATGTATCATTATATATGAGAGTGTTATAATTATGTAACTAGTTAGAATTTCAACTCGAGTTATTTTTTGTTTTTTTATCAAACTACAAAATATACAAAATATTATCAGTAAAAATATCGTATCAAATGATAAAACACTAAAAATACCAAAAAAAAAAACAGAATACATAAGCCGGTGCGCGCCCTAAAATTTATGATGAACAGTCGGTGACAACTAAAACGTTCAAATAAATACTAAATACGCTATTTACGCACACATTGATTTTGTGTAAGTACACGGTTCGATCGCGATCTATCAATGCGGCGCAAACCGACGTGCTCTCACTTCGGAGGCGCGTGGCCGACTGGTCTGCGAGGATTATCGGCGGCTCGCATAAGAAAACCCGTACAATTTCATTGTAATTTATTATAACAAAAAATAAGAAAATGTTTATTAAAAAATGAAGACTCCAGACGTTTCTTTATAGTTTTAACTTTATTATTTGATAAAATTCATTTCTAAATTCTCGACGATTACGATAATTTCGTCTCAATAAGGAAGTGCGATTTTACACGTTTTAGTGATTTTTCTGATTTTTTTTACACTTATCCATAAACATTATCTTAAATTCGAATGCTCTACACGTAAGTTAAATTCATTGGCTAACTGTGTGATTTATTTCAAGGTTGTGGAGCATCGCTTTCTATATAATTCTATCGAAATCCCGACCTTCGAATTTCAACAAACGTCAAAGAAGACCCTTAACAAGTTTAAATACGTTACGTTACAAGCGTTGGTAGTTTGTAACATACTGTCACGTATAATCATTTCGCCAGTCGTTCCTGTTCGTTTCAAAATTTTCATAATCTCCTTAACTAAAGTTGAACAGATCATTATATAAAACTTCAGTTATGAATCATATAGAAACAATAAAATGTAATTATTAAATCTTTTGGTATACAATAATGTTATTACTTCATATTAAACATTACACTATAAAACCATAGTTTTTTTTCTTATGACGTAAACTGTTTTCATCAATCATATTTAAGATAAAAGCGGCCTACCTTTATACAAGAAATTAAAAGAATTTATTTCAAATAATACGAACCGGATTTTATCAAGATAATTCATCCAAGGCATAATGTAATAAGCCAGACAATTTTACGAGGCATTCATTTCGACGACGATTATTATGAAAGCGGAAAGAGTTTTAAATAAGGCATTTACTTATCAGTCTACGAGAGGTTGGAGTATTTAACGCATTGAAAGAAATATATGTAAACAGCTGCTCTCTCACCTGTGTCAGTCACTAACCTTGTTGTAACGACTTTAAAACATTTCAATTACTTATCTATCTTATCTACTTAAATACCTTCAATACCTTCATGTGGCCACACGATGCCTGACATCAAAATCAGGCAGCGGGATGTGCGTGCAGAGCTGCAATCACTCGATGTACGGAAAGCTAGTGGTCCCGATGGAATACCAGCCATAGTGCTGAAGAAGTGTGCAGTGGAGCTGTCTTCTGTGTTGACGCGCCTGTTCCAGCTGTCTCTCTATACAGGACGTGTGCCGGATTCTTGGAGAGAGGCTAATGTGCAAGCGGTTCCCAAAAAAGGGGATCGGTCAGACCCGGCTAATTATCGGCCAATAGCTATCACTTCAGTACTTTGTAAGGTGATGGAACGGATTCTAAATAACCAACTGATCCATTACCTAGAAGATCACTGTCTGATTAATGATCGTCAATACGGGTTTCGACCGAAACGGTCCACAGGTGATCTTCTAGCGTACGTAACACACCTCTGGGGTGAAGCTATCGACAAGCGTGGGGAATCGTTGGCTGTCAGCCTCGATATCTCCAAGGCTTTTGACAAGGTCTGGCACAGAAGTCTTCTCTCCAAGCTGCTGGCATACGGTCTGCCAGCTCAGCTCTGCACCTGGATTGCCAGCTTCCTACACAAGCGTAGCCTTCGCGTTTTAGTTGATGGCTGCGCTTCAAAATTCCATGTAGTGAATGCTGGAGTCCCCCAGGGGTCTGTGCTATCCCCCACACTCTTTCTTCTGCATATCAATGATATGCTCTCTCTCGGGAACATACATTGCTATGCAGATGATAGTACAGTGCACGGGGGATACCACGGACGTGCAGGAGCTGGGCGGGCGGAAACTGGGGAGAGACGGAGGGATCTTGTTGTTGAACTCGATAGGACGTTAGGACTCATTGCCAAATGGGGCTCTGATAATCTTGTTGAGTTCAACGCCAAGAAAACACAGGTATGCGCTCTCACAGCGAAAAAGTCACCATTTTCCCCTCCTCCTTCCCTCTGTGGCACTACGCTGGAGATACAAGGCAAAGTCGCCATACTGGGAATTGACGTTCGGTGCGACCTCAATCCAAAGGATCACATCGAGGCTGTTATAAAAACAGCCTCACGAAAACTCGGAGTCCTGAACAAGGTGCGGCGTTTTTTCACGCCACAACAACTGCTCCTGTTGTATAAAACACAGGTGCGGTCCTGCGTCGAATATTGCTCGCACCTTTGGGATGGCTCCGCTAAGTACTTACTGGAGGCCTTGGATCGGTTGCAGCGACGTGCGGTTCGCATTATTGGCGGCGTAAAGGTCACCAACACCCTCGAGCCTTTACAGTTGCGTCGAGAGATAGCGGCACTGAGCGCTTTCTATCGACTGTATCACGGCGAGTGCTCAGAGGAGCTATTCAACCTCATTCCTGCTTCCCCTTTCCTTCACAAATCTACGCGTGCTGGCTCTCGATGTCACCGACTAACTGTGACATCAATTCCATCGCGCACGAAGAAATTTGGCAACTCTTTTCTTTGTCGCACCTCTAAAACATGGAATTCGTTACCAGCACACGTGTTCCCCTCCTTTTATGACCCGGGTTCCTTCAAACGAGGCGTGAAGAGGCATCTTGCGGGCCGGCAAGGCGGGGGCGGCTAGTGCAAGTCATTCTTCCTGACTGCACTAGCCGTCGTCGCGTTTGGACTTTACTATCACTTACCATCAGGTGAAGTAGAGTCATTTGCCATCCCGGGAACTATAAAAGATAGACCTGTATTTTACGAAACCAACACTATATATGAAACTTTAAGTTACTGTCTCCGACAAAAACCTGGAAGTTGCACGGAGACACTTTCAGAGTGCCGGTTTTCAGGCAAATTCTTTGGGAGCTTTATAAGTCAGTAAAGATAATAGTATTCGAAAGTCCAATTAAATAATTAAATTAATTTATCTTGTATAAGGATGATATCAACTATATTAACATAACATGTTTATTCGGTACCTTTTGATAGTAAAGCAGATGAACAGAATGTTTATAAGAAACTTTTATTATGGTTTTTGAGAAAAAAAACCTGCATCATTCGCACTTTATGTCACGTTATAAAATAAACGTCAAAGGTTAAATGCCAGTTAAAGTAACCTTTTATTTATTTATGTTGGAAGGCAGACAAGTAAATTGGTTACCTGATTGAATGTGGTCACCTGGTACTGAAATACATATGAATCACTGCATCTATAATATCATATCTTATATAATATACTCTAATATTCTATAATAGCTATAACATGCCACACATAGAATAATAACGCTTAGAAGGATAGTGTCATACAAAGTTTCGCTCAAAATTGAAGTAACTAGAATTAATGTGTATGTAAGTGTCACGTACGTTACATACACCGACACGCCCACATACGACCAAATTATGTTGCAAGTGAATACAATTTTTCCCAATAAAGTAAGAGAATGATATTGTTTGAACTTGAATTATGAAATATATTTTTTTTGCATTTAATTAATTTGAATTATTACGTAGGTTGTATTCAGATGTGACAATTTATCAGACAATAATATTGGACATTATTATTTGTCAGACAATAATATTGGACATTATTATTTGTCAGACAATAATATTCGACATTATTATTTATAAGTTGCCAAATAGTAGTTACATCTGAAACCCTTTTAGTAAGCTATTTTTTAATAAATTGCGCGAGATGTTTACTATGACACTTTATCGTGACGACTGACACGACGTCAAATGTATTGAGACTAGTAACAATTTGAATGACTTTAATTCGCTTGGGCCTACACTCCTTCTAAGCGTTATTATTCTATGATGCCACAATTATGAGATCTAGGAATATTATGATGTTATATCTCTTATTTTTATCTATTTATTAAGTATTTATTGAACACAATTTACAAACATTATATAAAATAACAGATAAGGTAAGTATGAAAACGTGGCTTTATGACTTACAGTGATCTCTTCCAGGCAACCTCTATAATTTTTTTTTGGCAGGAACGATAATCGGGCGTAGTGTGCGCTGACAATTAACTTATAATTATAATCTATTAAATACTTAGAAGCTTAATAAAAATATGTATTATACCTATATACATGCTCTTAGATATATAAATACATATACACTCTCAATGGGAAATAGCCTAACATAAACCTAAAGAATAATCAACAAAATAGTAGATTAAATAAATTGAAATTGAATAAGATGGAATTATAATCTCTATTTAAAGAAAACGTATCAATAATAATAATAATATCCTGGGACTTTATTCACACAAAGCCATCTGATCCCAAACTAAGCAGAGCTTGTACTATGGAAACCAGACAACTGATATACTTACATAGACTACTTTTCTTTTGTAAATAAATACTTATATAGATAATTACACCCAGACTCAGGACAAACAGACATGTTCATGCACACAAATGTCTGTCCTGGGTGGGAATCGAACCCACGACTTGCGGCGTGAAAGGCAAGTATCTTACCAACCACACCAACTGGCTAGTCAATATCCTTATTTGGGTTAAATACTTGCAATTCTTGACAAAAGTAGTGTGTAATGTACACTATGTTATCAAGTAATGATCATCAGTATTCGTTTGCACTTTAATTTGGAGTTAGCACGATATAAGTAACAGTATTTAAGGCCTATTAAAGGCCAATCCTTCTTAGGCAGTAAATGCTTTTAGAATTAATGTATGTGCTTCAAACAACCAGCGTAAGAAAAAAACTTAGTCGTTGCTTACGACCAAATATTCACGTAGCCACGGTTGGAAATGTGGTTCTATTCTTCACTGCCGGACATCACACTTAGCTTATTCCGTAGCAACAAAAAATATTATATTTTCACTTAATCAATTTTCTAACAAAATATATCTCTAATATATATATATATATATATTAGAGATATATTAATATATATACAGCATATGTTTGAAAATATATTTATGGCTTTATTTATAAAGGTAAAATATTGTATTCATAGTATTCTCTTGAAGCAGAACAACTTATTATTCTACGTAATTGTAATATATAGAAGAAATACGTAAACAAGTAAGAACCTATTTAATTAATCGCATAAGCTGCATGTTAAGTCTACTATAATTATACTATTTTACGGTGCGGCACTATCGACAACAAAGGTATTTGGTACAGCAATTTTTAACGTTTCCTCATTAAAATATAGTAGTAGTAAAAGTATTATAAGCATACTAGTTTCTGTCCGCGGCTCTGCACTCGAGAAAGGGAGGGGGGAGGTTTTAGGTGCTTTATTGCATCCCTGACGACGTGTATGGAAAATTACATGGTGATCGGTTGGGTAGGTAAAACGTGAAACCACAACAAATAATAATACTAGTAAGGAATTCTTCATTTTAAGTTTCTCATTTGTAATAATTATTATTCGTGAAATTAAAAAAAAAAAACAACAATGCTAAGTAATAATCATGGGAACATATGATATAAAACGCACACCTGCACTCTACCCGGTCATTCTAACCACAGAATCAATGGTGATAATTGTGCTCGACTGGTAAAACGAAACGTTACGCTCCGGCGCACGTGTTTAATAACCATTAAAATAATTATTAGGTGGTTTTATATAAAGTTAATTACAATAATAAGGGTGATTGTGGCTACTCGATTCGCTTCACTGCTCTCTACTAATTTGTGATGTCCTGGATTGTACCCCTTATAATTAATTTTGTAAAATATTATTGTTAATGCATACATCATGTAATATGCCAATCAACAATCGTTTATTGTATAGTAAATAATCATTTATAGTAAACAATCATCTATTGATAAACTTCGATAAAACTGAAGTCATAAGTCATACTATGTGGCGGAGCTAGAAAAAGTGCAATTGAAAAGAGCATAAGCGATTTTATGCTACGCTCTCTAAAGTATTCAATACAATACGTCACGTGTCACGTACATTAAGTTATTTCTATTCATATTGACCTTTTCCATGAACAAAATCGACAATCGCTATGTGACTTTAAATAGGCCCGCTGGAATATCATTTTAAAATTGACATATAAACGTCAACTTTAAAATTTACGTATCAACTTTTGATACGTCAAATTTTATAAATAAGTGATAACTTCTTATGGGAGGGTAAGCCGCTTCGTAACGTAACGCGTTACGGTGCCACTATTACCGACGCGGACTGCTTTACCTGAGAGTTACCAACCTAACGCCATCTAGCGTATACAGATAGTACTTATAATAATTTAGCAACTCTCAAGTACTAATTTAAATTATATTTATAATAAAATATAATTAATAATAAATATTATAACTTCTGTCGAGCGTCCCCAGACGCACACGACTTTTTTTTATTAGGTATTACTTTAGTAAGTAAATTTTTCATGATAAAGTTATTTACCGTTCAAAGATTTTTACAATCCGCGAGAAAAACACTTAAATTTCATTAACAAATAAAAACATCTCTAGAGCAATAAATACTTATATGCAAGATTAAAGCTTACGAATTATTGTAAATATAAATCAGTATTTACTTTCAACTCATTACTAGGTAATATAATATAAATTAAATAACCATAATGTATATTAACGGTATGTGATACAACAGCACATTACAGTCAGATATGTGGACGCAACACTCATTTAGCCATTATTCCGGCAATTTATCAGACGTTGCGTCGTCCTTTATCCGACGCCGCAGATGAATTTAATTTGGTTTTAACGGCGTCAGCATTCAAAATTTATGTAATCAATCACAGGTTTGTTATGAAAGTGTGCGATACACGACGATTTCTCGGCCGAATTTGCACATCATTGCGAAGCGGTTAAGAGTTCGTTGCACCCACTCTATGATTATGTACGTAGAATGACCATAGATCGGACGTAAAGGTAATCTTGATACTAGTATTTGAAGCGCCATTTTAACGACGATACTACTCAAGATCCTATTATATATTAAGTGCAACATCAACGTGCAATTTATATTCGAATGACTGCTGTTCATCATTGTTCATAATGAAATTTCTCTTAACTTAATTCTGAAGTCTCATTCCAATGTCTAACTATGGCTTGTTAACAGAAGTGTTGTATAATAATACTAAGTAATCTTACTATACGCCTCATAAAACGTATATAAATTCAATTACGTAAATACATTACATATTAAACTATAATATAATTGTTACAAAGGCGGTATATAAAATATTCCTTAAAATAAATCGTGTAAAGATAATTGACTTGCACATTCGAAGCTCAAATTAAGCAGATTATGCTTAAACAACTTATCTGAATGAATTTATTTTTAAATAAAACCATTTGTAATAATTATGAAACATGGTTAATTGGAATTGAATCCCCAAAATATATTTAATCGCCGTACAATAAATCTCATATGAACAGGTCGCCCAATTAAAGCACTTAAACATATCAGTTTGTCAGTTGAAGGAGAAATGAGTTAGAAATATGTCCCGACTTTACATACGTACATATGTATATGAAATATTTTTTTACATATATGTAAATATTAATGTTGATGCCCTGCTGGCCGATTTCGGCCACGGTCGGTATTCTCAAGAGAGACTAGCCAACCGCTGCGTGGGACATATGTGCTAAAAGTATGTGCGCAAACACAGGTGCACTCTCTAATTCCTTACTGATTTGACGGTGAATCCGATACAACTGGAAAGAGTTCATGCACAGGACTCAGGACTCACGTGCTTCACCATCTTAACCGGCTCCATTTCCAGACTCCGGGCTGCTACTGACATTTTCAACCAGGAGATTAAAACAAGGACCTTGAGATATGTTGGCTTATAACCTAGCTACTAGACCAACGAGGAAGTTAGGTCAGTAACATTATGTATTTAATCTGATTGAAACCTAATGATTCCTACCGACTCATTCGTTATTAATTTAATATTTAATCATTTTCAATGTTTGTTGATAATCGTTTCTCAAGACCTTTCCCAATAAAACAATATTTTTCTTCTATGAGATTAGTATTGATCACTTGTACCGAACAATGTAAAAGCGTAATGTATTCCATACATCCTTGCGCATATGAATGTCATATATACAGCGTTCTCTTTCGCACAATTTATCTAAATTCGTCAAAAAACTTTAATCGAGGTGGAGGAACGGAGATAAAAAAAAATGAATTGCATCTCTCAAGCTTATTTGGACTTAGTGTTGATAATTTATTTTAAAAGTAAAAACATTGTTCGTTGTGGTAATAATAGCAATGTTGGTCTAGTGGCTAGATGACTGCCTCGTTGGTTTAGTGGCTAGATATAAGGCCGCAGACCCGGTGGTCCTGGGTTCAATTCCCAGGTCATCGGGCCAATAAATAGTTATTGGGTTTTTCTGTCAGAAAATTCTCAGTAGCAGCCCGGAGTCTGGAAGTTGGAAGAGTGTACACTCCCGTGCCTCGGAAAGCACGTTAAGCCGTTGGTCCTGCGCCTAAACTCTTTCCGGTCGTGTCGGATTGCCGTCCCATCGGATTATGAGAGCTAAGGAAAAGAGAGTGCACCTGTGTTTGCGCACACACTTGTGCACTATAATATCTCCTGCGCAGTTGGCTAATCTCTCTTGAGATTGGCCGCCGTGGCCGAAATCGGTCTGAAGGACCTTATTAATAGCACTGTTTACAAGAAAACAGAAAACGTCATGTTGTTTATTATTTGATATTTCATAAAACAATTTACGTTAATTGAACAGATTATGAATTTTAATTATTACTTATTCGCAATTACAACATTTGTATATGTGAGGCAAGACATAATGTATGTAAGTTAGTTTGTATGTTAATATGAAATCGTTTAGAGGCCAAACAAACTTATACGATGACATCATCCCAAGATTGAAATAATTTTAGGGTTATATGAATTAACGGAGTTGCAAAGTAATGATATTACTTTAAAGGAAATTTTTTTGAGACATATACAAAGAAAAATTCAAACAAAACCTCACTGTTAATTTAAAAGGTTGAATTTCGTAATACGTTTTATGATTCGAATAATATTATTAAGAAAGCAGACGTACAAATGTCCTATTACGGCAAGTGGTCACATCTGCCCATTACCATTGTAAATATAGCACGGCCATTGATATGCGCTGTTGACCATGGCATCTATGATGATCCCTTGTGCCTGTAATACTGGCTCACTCCTCCTTCAAACTGGAACACAGTGCGCTGATTATTTATTATTAGCAGTAAAATAACTATAGACTACAAAGTTTGGACAAAAGTATATTTTTTAATAAATCAGAATTAAATAATTTAATTAAACTACATATATTAAAAATAAAAAATAAAAATAATAAAATAAGGATAAAAATGTCACAAAATTTTACTCAAATCAATTGAACTTTACTTCTTTTAATACTTATTTATGAAATTTATTTACAAATTAAAATAAAAGGTTGTTCGAGTGAATGTTTTCGAATGACTATTTTATTGTTTCGAATTTATGAATATCGAATTGGAAATGAAGGTACTGGTGTTGTTGCTTCATAAGTCAAAATACTTCCTCTTTAGACTGTATAATATATAAAGCACTTGAATAATATTGTTATGTTACTATTTGAAATTTAAGATTAGATATAAGTACTTAATTTATAACCTGGCGCTTTACGTAAATATATTAGAAATAGTAGCTTATACAATTAATTCTTATATTGAGTTGGTTATTAAGTAATTTATGTAGTTATAGTCATTCAAAGTTTTCATTTAGTTAACGTTCGCTTATAATTGCAACATCATTTGCTTCAATTTTATTTCTTTCTTTAATTATATTGAAACTTTAAATGTAATATGTCAATTAATAATATTAATGTAATATACTATTATAATAAAAATATTTAATAAATGTTTTATATTTCTCTTAGCGATATGTATATTTCTTCGAAGTGACGCCCAGTCAATGGACACTTATCTCAATAAATGAGCTATTATTCAGAGCGAGTCGTTTCACTTTAGGCTTACTTATCTATTACTACATTGTCCTATGCATCAGTCAACCACAATCTTATCTGCATATCGTGGGAGCAAATACTCGTGACGAGTATAACCGTTTAAATCAATGCTTTGCGGTCACTTCTGTTACGCACAAGTCACTCTATGCCCAATACGGCAGTCGGCAGATGCATCTTAAGCTGAACCAACGAGCGAGTGGTATGCGTCATCAACGCATACATAACAAACTTCCGGTTACATCGAGTTTTCTAGGCAATTTGATTATAAAATTTACAACATCATTCACGTCTATACGGTTTAATTTTGTGTGAAAATTTAAGTTATAAAGTAATTCTTCAATTAAATGATATGAGTAACATGGGACAATATTAGTAATGACTAAACAGTAGCGACCACTAGGTGGCAATAGCCCCGTGAGAACCGAGTAATTTATCTGTCTAATCTAATCTATCGGACGGAGCCTTCGATACCACTCGCTCAATGCTTAGAACCTAGCTACGTTGAACTTGCTGGGAGTGGCTAAATCTCATAGTAAGCTGGCCATTCGCTTTTGACTATGAAATCAGTTTGAATTATGTCATTATGTTAATATTATTTGTCATATTATGTTGAAACAACTTTTAATCCTTTTTAGTGTAATTTATTTCGGACTTACAAAAGTGTCCATCCAAACTAGATCGATTTGTAAAAAATTAAATTTAAAAAAATCGTAACTTATTTAGTAATGTGTGCCAATTTGTGGCTATTCTAATGTTAAATAGTTTTGTATTGCAAAATTTAGCTTTAAATATATTTTTTTACGTATACTATTTATAACTATATACATATCATTTATAACACACATGCATGTTTAACACAAATACGCAAACATTTTAACGTATTCAAAAAATTTGAGACATCTTAAGTTCTTACGTTCTTGTGATTATTATATCTTACAAATACTTTGGAGCGTTAACTAAATTTAAGGTTGGTACCTTAAACCACGGGTTTAGAATGTTGATTCTTAAAGAAGAACCGGCAAGAAAGTAGTTACCTACTCTTTCATGACCACAATAATCGTAATCATATCCACAGAAACTTAGTTATATCTTGTATGAAAATACTAACCGAAAACAATATAAATACATAATTACGTATATATTTAAATTATTAGCAGAAGTAAAATTTAATCGTATTTTATTTGTATGCAGACGTCTTATCTCTATTAATTCGCGAACTGACTTTCGTAAATGTTATATTGTATTATAGTTGGTACATTATTTATTAGTCGACTTAGTGTTCAAGGATTAGGTCGACGCGGCAGACAGAGCTGGGCTTAGGATTTCTCACACCGGATAAATGCGTCTAGATAAATCTGCGGTTGATGACTAAGTAATCTTTGCCTTTCTAAAGATGTTATATTTATATATGACAAATTATTATTTATTGTTTCAATTCCGTGTCAATCGGATTAACAGATTTAATGTGATTATGGATAAAAATAACTAAATCTATTCAGTAAGGGTATTAGTTTGTATCGTATAAAACATTATATCAACTTAAAATTACATGTTTGTATATGATATTATAATTATAGGTTATATTTAATTAATTAACATGCTTATTTTATAGGAATTTCCATCATCAATCATAATTTGACCTCACTCGTACATAATTACGGATTTACTCATTAGCGTATCGTATATTATAATAACGTATTATCAAAAAATAATTGATAATTTATTCGTACGGAAACGGCCAACCGCAAGCAGTTCTTTGTAAAAAGCGTATCAGACCGCACCCTGACCGAGCGCACTGACCTTGTTGCCTTAATGCACCCTAATTTCACCGCGGCTGCAGTAATGCATGCCGAAAACCGGCACGTCACTGTTTGCACGACTTGACGATAAATTAATACGGTCCGAGTGCTCCCGAGAGTGAGACACGCACGATTCGACGCCGTACAGTCATCCCACCGTTGATGGTAAGACACGACTAAAGACGCACATGAAGCCAATTTTTCGTGATGTCGAAATTTAAAATTGGAGTGCATTCAATAAAAGTATTTAATAGCATGGTCCAAATGTGACATATTTCGTTAAAATCTATTGTTGCTCAAAACAATTTTTTGAGCTGTTTGTGAAATATTATATAAACAGACGCCAGTGGCATCTATGCTATTGTTTTGACTAAAACAGTTTGTAATAAATTCCCGTTCTAAGATATACTGAGAGTGCGGAGATGGTCTATGCAAACGGATTGAGCTGATTAGCGAAAGCGATTGAATCTTGGGCCGAAGGGCAGATAACTGATAAGCGTCGACGTCTGCAGCGCATGCGTAATTAGAGATAAACAGAAAATAATTGGCCGCAATCACGCGGTATAAGGAACGTGCTAGGGCGGTACCTGCGAGCTGCGATTTACAAGCTCTAGCTAGCGGAAGCTCCTTAGGCCTTTCAGTGCCGACGGTATTTACTGGACAAGATACGCAATTCCGATATTGAATAAATCTGGCCACTCGCTCGGGAAATATGATACTTTTATTTAAACTTACAAGAACAAATTTCAGCCTCAATATTTATTTATATATAACACACAGTATAACAATGTCACTTGATTTAATGTATTTGTATGCATTATTTTAACGCGTACACTCCAATTATTTGCAAACCATTACAATTAAAATTATTCATTAACTAAATAATAATAAAAAGATCCAGAAACATAAACCTCTCAATGGTTTCGATTGAATAAAAGGCACAATATTTCATAGCATGTTCAATCAATTAGTAATAGTCTGGGAAACCATTTATATGACCTGTCTCTTTACCTTTGAATTATAAACAGAATCGCTACACAGATATTCGACATGACTTAATGTAATTTAATCACAGCCCACTACATGTTAGTAATATTTCTTACGGACAGTATAATCTAAAATAGATTAGTCAACAATTATATACTTTTAAGGGCGTCAATAAGATGTTTGGTACAATATATAATAACAATGTATTGAATGTTGACTAATTATTTAAATTATTGCTACATATAATTTTTGTTTTCGATAAAATAATTAAATCATTCGCTTCATATTCATGCTATATTCATTTATTTCAGCGCAATACGAGTATTTAAAGAATAATCCATTTATTTCTAATACCAGGTATATCCTCAGTTACTTTCCTAAACATGTTATCCCTCACACAGGTAATATTTTGTCATAAAATGATATAATTTTAGGGCATCATCTTGTGTTGGGTGGGAATTTTTAAAAATAGTGTTCCATTCCATTATGTCAATTGTAATAAATACATACGTAAAAAACGATTTCTTTGAAATAGAGATTACTTATAAGTAATCCGTACTAATATTATAAATGGGAATGTGAGTTTGTTTGTTTTCACGTCTTTACTATTCAACCGATCGTTATAAATTTTACATACATAGAGTGCCTAAGGGGAGAGAAATGCAAATAGGGTACCTAACAATTGCCTTGCCCTCCTCCCTTTACACGCGGTCGAAGCCACGGATGGTAACTAGTTTCAATCTAACTATAAAAATAATTTATAAATTAAAGATCAAATAGAATGTTTTACAATCTGTTTTTACCCTTGGCGAGGCGGATTCAACGATGTGTAACCTCGTTTTCAGAATTAAAATTTAATCCTTAATGTCGATCACGAAATGATATATTCCATCAATTCACTGATGTAATAAATTATCCTGACCTTGTGGACCGATTGAAACCAACAATTAAAGCTTAAGTCACACCGCTCAGTAGCGTGGAAAGGCTTAGATTAAAACGTAAATAAATATGCAAATAGACAGACGCTCTAATAGCTTTGAATACTGAACAAATATATAATGTATATGGCAAGCAAATTGTACGAGTAAACATTTGGATAACGTATATCTTTTAGATAATGTATAATACTAGTAATTGCTTAAATGTACACCGCTTAAATGAATCGAATATGCAGAAGTAACAATCTAGGTAAATATAATATAAGGTAATTTGATTTGATATACAAGCCTTTGGATTACCTAATAAATAATAAAATAGTAAAGGCAGCCACGTGACATAAAATTAAAGTAAGCAGTAACAGCCTGTGAATGTCTCACTGCTGGGCTGAGGCCTCTTCTCCTGTTTTTGAGGAGAAGGTTTGGAGCTTATTACACCATGCTGCTCCAATGCGGGTTGGTGTAATACACATGTGACAGAATTTCAGTGAAATTTGACACATGCAGGTTTCCTCACGATGTTTTCCTTCACCGTCAAGCACTAGATGAATTATAATCACAAATTAAGCACATGAAATTCAGTGAACTTGCCCAGGTTTGAACCCACGATCATCGGTTAAGATTCTCGCGTTCTTACCACTGGGCCATCTCGGCTTAAAATGAAATTAAAAAATATACATTAGTTTTGATGTCATAATATAGCATTATTTGTATTCGTAAAGATTAAAATTCATAAACTGTTTCATATAAAGAACGAAAACGGCACTTGAAAGAATTTCGGACTAAGGCTTTATAATCCGTGCATGCTGTCCAAAACTCAATAACTTATATTTGCCCTATTCTAGATTCGAACTCAGTATCTCGTGATCCGTAGCCATATTAACGGGCCACTGGACTAACGAGGCAGTTAAACTTATATTATACAATTCAGTTAATAATAATGACAGTTCATTATCGTATGAAGTGCTTAATTGCATCCATGATTAGCAAACTGCTAACGTATAATTTTGCTAACGTCATCCACAGCCTTAGTAATGTGTTGCCGTGTTTCTTAAACATTTAATTAAATTAAAGTACCAGAAAGTTAAGAAAGATAAGCCACAAGCAACGGATCAGCTTTCAATGGTTGTAGGGTCGTGTCTCTCTCAAATAGAGAAACAGATAATTATTGGTATTTGCCATACGTTTACGTTCGTTTTAGTAGTTTAATGAGTCGCTCAGCTAACAGCAAGCTATCGGTTAAGCTAATTATAAACACATAACCATAATAATAAGTTTTAAATAACAATTCTAGCGATATTTGTTAGTTATTGAAAATTATTTCAATTTATATTATTAAATGTGAGCATGGATCTGAAAGAGGTATTTTTTATATAATAAGCAAAAATATGGTTGAGGAAATAATTTTCAATACTCTTTTTCAAGTTTCCAAGTAAAGTTTTCTGATTCTCACGGGTTGAATCAAATAATAACCAAGTTATTATATATTGGCATTTAGTTATTTAACCGCTTAAGATCAACATCCTAACATTATATATTACAATTAACGGCCGAACCTTAAACATATTATGTTATTGGTACACACTTAGCCAGTTAGTTACTTATAAAATTACCGACTTTAATAGCGCTTTGAAATCACAGGTTAACTTCAATAATATTCGTACATAAGGATTAGATGTGAATGAAAACATACCAAATTGCAACCAAAAGCAGCTGTTTATCGTTTAAGTGTATCATTATGATTGTTATACGTCGTTATCTCCTCGATACGTGAGGTGAGCCGCAGTATTGGCTCTCACCTCGGAGACGGGGCGCCAGATTAACGACACGAAATCGATGTTTGTACACGTCCGACCTCTTCCAATAATAGGAGCTGATCGATCTCCGAGGCGGTAAATTGCTAAGACATACTTGGGAAATAACGAAGCAACTGTATATCATTGAAACGTGTATTTGTTCAACAAACACTCTAATTGTCACTTTGAATGCACATGTACACCGCAATAACATTTGTACTTTTGCATCCGTAGCTCACCGGGAAAATTTATGGCCGTATTATTGACAGTTTAACAAGCTCGCAGATGGTATTTAGGAAATTAATGCAAGCAATATATTCTGAAGTAGATAGGAATCAAATTGTATAAATATTAAAGGATCAGCAATTCGTCTTACGCTTTCGAAAGGTAATGAATCAATCTAGCGGACGTAGGGTTTCCACAAACATGTCCAAGCACTCAATCCGCGCCCGGCGGCGGTGAGTGCCTTAATTGACATGTGTCAGAATGTGTGCGGTTGACCTACAGGTCATGTGAGAACAGTTTCATGCATTCCACCACTTTCGCCGGTACAGGTACTGGCCGCGGGCTGGTTGACTATTGTAAATTAGACACTATGATCATCAATCAGTTTCTATCACTCTAACAATAGATAGAAAATAGGTCAGTTACATCTTCTGCCTTGTTACACTACGATTCACGTATTTAAATAAATCACATATATTCAATAATAATATAATATTCACAATTTATTTATGTTAGTAATTTATTAATATGACGACGTTGCTCACCAGGTCCAGAAGAACCAGGTCAAGGTATAAATACCATACTCATATAATTGTATTTAACAATGCTTATATTATTAACCTCATGCAGTATCGCAGAGACGTCAACATAAAATAGTAATCGTGATTTTAGTAGAACTTTGTATCGGCACCTAGCAAAATGTTCCCCCTGCGGCTGCGCCCGGCATTCTTGCCGAGTCCTGAATCGCGGTGAACTTTGATCTTATTGTCAATTCGTGCCCACTTGTGCGTCTCTCTCCTAAACATTTTAACTGTTTGAAAGGACTCCTGATGCTCACTACGAAGTGTTTGTGTCGCTTTTGCCTTACAATTTTATTTATATTTCAAATATACTTAGATTAGTGTTTCCTCTTTTAAAGAGTAGTAAGAGCAAAATATAGTGTATTATAACTATATGTTTATAAACCTACTCGTTCATTAGCAAATCGTAAATGGGGCAGTAGACAAATCAGTACGTATAGAGATTTAATATCCCAAGTAACCCATAAAGTCTGTAAAAGTACGAGTACATGGACAAAAACAATATACCTCTAAATTTAAATTAAAAAATGTTTTCAAGTACACATACAAAATAGCTGCCTCACCTGTATCAGTGTTTAGATTCAGCAATATTAAAATAGTAATAAATAAAATAAATTAGTCACGCAATCACTGTAACAATAGTAAGATACAAATTCAATTCATTGTAGCTCGAGGCAGACGATACGTTGACGCAACACGAAACAATGGGGTTTCGGTTCACCGACCTTTCGGGATCTGTGACAACGCCGCGAAAATATGGGCACAGCATAGCTTAGTTAGAACTCTGTGTACTTAAGATGTTTCTACACTATACATACCTACAATAGCTGATCTTCATGACACGATAATAAAAATGTATCTTTGAAATTGATTTTTGATATTTACATTGCCGAGTATGTACGACATGCGCATTAAAGTTTGTAATGTTTGTAAAATCCAACATTGACATATTTTGACGTTGAAAATAGGGCCCATATACTTTTTTATGAATAACAACATTTTACGGGGTTTTGGTGTTTTTATAACCTTTTTGTTATAATTCTTAGTTCAAACAATAAACAATTACTTTAATTTAATTGAAATGCGTTAATGAAACTTCATAATGGACACCAATTTAAAAAAGCAACTATCACTAAAACTCTTATATTTATTTTGCAATAGAATATATATTTAATTTGCGAACCAAATTACTGACTGACAAAATAATAGTAGTCATTAAAATAATCGACAATCTTGCGCGGCGAGGTTTCACCATAAGGGATTTTTTTTCTATGAGCTACGTACCATACCATATTTGATATTTAATATTTTTTAATTATTTTTATGAGTTGTTATTTATTTATTTTATACTTTACTACTAATTACTCAATATGAAATATAAATATATTGTACAAAATAGAGCCTGAATGCAAAACACCCCCAGCCAAAAGAACATTTATAGGTATAGAAGAGAAAAACTCATAGCTTACACTAAAACACGATTTACTTAATTATATACAAATAATAGTTTTCACTCGCGTGGGGTATGTTTGGAGCGTAGAGAGATGTTAGATACTCTACGTCTCTTTCTCTACCCCTAACGACGTGTTCGTTAAGACGTGTTCGTTTAACCGTAATTGACAAAAAAAAGCTAACTTTCACATTTATAATATTGGTTATACTTTTTTTCTCACGTTTATTTAGAGGCGATGCAGAGTGTTCGTCTCTATAACTAATTATTATATCATCAAAAACCTAGTTACACTTCCAGTAAATCATCCCTCCCATTCATTTGCACATTCATGTCTAACACTCGTCGTGCAATCTGAACATTCATCATTAAATGTCACAACATTTATGTTTTGTTAAAGATTTTTGTCGTAAATGAATAAATAAATAAAATAAAATTTGAGGTATAATTAAATAATGAATAAAATATTTCCGCGAATTGTGATTTAAATTTACGAGAAGAGCTTTCCTTAACCTGACTATCTCAGAAAATTTGCATATTGTTTTTTTTTATATCGTGTTGTGTTAACGCAACAATAAATGATGACGCGATGAATGGCGCACCGTTCGTGCTATGATACGCCCAGTTCAATTAGATATTGTTGTTGAATTTGAAATTAGATTCTAAGCTTAGGACAGTTATTGCTTGTTGGGTAATTGAAATGACGTTCTTTATGAGTCATAGTGAGAAATAATAATGTTAGTGTCGTAAGCAACACGTCGTTAAAGAAACTATCGAACTCGTACTAAGTGAAAAATGTTTATTTTTTATACTAAAAAGATGATGAACATATATGGTCCACTATCCGTCCATTTTACAGATACCTAAATTATATTATTTACGCTGCTAATGTCGGCTTACCCTTTATACCTATAGTTTACTGTGCCAATATCTATGGGCAGTAATGACCACTATCAGGTGGCCCATTTACTAGCTATTTCAAAATAAAAAAAGTTCTTATTAGTTTTAATTTGGAAGTTAGAAGTATATACGTACACCCGTGCGTAGTACGTAAAGCCATTAGTCCTGCACCTGACTCTTTCCAGTCCGGTTCCGATCATGACAATGAGAGTGATATTTAGTTTTATTATTAATACTTCGTATATAAATTTGAACTCTAATATAAGTAATAATTACACATTACTTTCCAATTCACATCATTTCTTGCAGTTATGGACGTTATTCTTGTCTCGTTTTCTGATAATATTATCACTAAATTTTAAAGACATCATTTTCTTGTAATAAATCACTTCAATTACTGTTTGAAATATAGTATCGCCAAAAGATTTAGTAGGTACAACACGTTTAAAGGGAAATTCATGTGGCCGGTGTGGTAGACGGCGCGCGGCAGCCCCCGGCGAGTGGATAATGTTGGCCCCCGGCCTTAATGAGAGTAATGCAGTCTGTTATAGCGTCATACAGCAACGTCTTATTTAGAATCTACCTCAAGTTGATGCATTTCAGCACAATTTTGAGATGTGTATTTGATAGTATTTGGCTAGTGAATCTTTTATTAACGTTAGTAAAAGTAATAGTGACTGGCTTAATCCTTTACGCATAACCAACGCCGTAAATACTTTACACATAACCAACGCCGCTAAGTAAGCTGCTTTAAGTGACCATACTTTTTTATGTAACTAGGTTAAAGGACTGGCAAATGGGCCACCAGAATGTAAATGGTTACAACCGCCCATAATAATAATCTATAAGAAATTTTAACTTACAACGCCAATGTGCCTCCAACTTTTAGGACTAAGATGTGTGTATATAATTATGTCCCTCGAGTCTGTAATTACACTGGCTTACTAGCTACTCAGTATTGCTGTTTGGTGGTAGATATGTGATGAGTGGGTGGTACCTACCTAGACGGGCTTACATAAAGCCTTACCACCAAGAAATGATCATATTAAATAAAATGATCATATTTCGTAGTACATAAACTCTTCTATTAAATTAAATCACACTTAGATACCACCGTAAGCTATAGAAATTGCATACTCCACTTACTGAGCGTAAATCTTATCTATTTGTTTCACAAGACCATTGTTCGAGGATGTTGGCACACAATAGAACACCAAGAGCGAACCTGCCGATGGAAGTAGGACGCACGAGGAGCGTCGCGAAGCGGTGGTGAAATGTGGTGGGCGGCGCGAAGCACGCCGCCCCGCCCAGCCCTTTCACTGCGCCGCCTACTCCCACCCTTAACCACCAGCACAGTCTAAGTTACGTAACCCTCACTGCCCCCAGAATATAATAAAGCCCGAGGCTGACCTCATTCGGGCAACCGTTTTGCAAAATATTATGGTATCTTAAGTATTAATTGTACTACCCTCAGTGTATGTAGTCACGAATTAACAAATTAACAGAAACGTGGAATCGCTTTGTTGTCGACTCTCGCATGAAACAACCATGGGAGATCTTTTAATTAGGTTCGTGTAGTATCGTGCGTTAAATAAGCTAAGGTTCGTTAAATTTAAATGATTTTAGACTGGGACCTTCGATTAATAATAACAGCTCACAGTACAAGCTCGATGTTTTGGCAGATCAATACAATTTATATCTGAGAAAATTTATCGTTGCAATTACTTTAAGTGCTTATTGTTTGCTGGCAATCTCTACGTTCAAAACATGTCTAGACTCAATTTTGACTCTTGTTCCGATATAGTATATTTTGGTTATAACATATTAAGTTGTAGCTGATTATTAGAATTTTATAAATTTAAGAATATATTTTTACTGTGAGTGTGTTTTTACTATAATTACAATTGAATATAATAAAATTTAATTATGTCTTCACTACAACTTTATTTCGTAAGTCTGCATATATATACCTAAATTTCGAACAGCTTATGTGGTAGAATTTCATTTAACTGAATTATTTCCTAACGATACTTTCGTCTATCCCCAAGCACGAGACGAAATAAAAACACACAGTAAGAACAGTATAAGTAATTCGATAATGAACATCTTTTGTCTAAATACCCACATATAGTTTATAAAATTACATCTACTGTAATACAAAACAAAACGGATGAAAAATAATTATAATAAAATTAAACATACAGTATGTTTATGACACGTGAGCGCAAAGTCGCGACGTAAACAATATACACAGAGGCAGACGAGTGCTTGTAATTAGACGCGATCGGTACAATAACTATCGGTTTTATGTTTATTGTTTAATGTTCCAAACTCAGCAATAGATGAAAGGTTAAAAAGCTCAAATAAGCGTGCATTAGGAAAGAGGTGGCCCCGGGTCGCGGTTAGAATGCAAACTGCCGCCCATACATTAAATCTGCTGCATTGGAATTGCAAAGTCGTGATTTGTCAAAGCATAATCTAAAGAACCGCAATATTCGCACATCGTAATTATTATCAAGTAAAATGGCACCCAAATCTCGAACGGTATCTCACGGTTTAGGTATATGCTAATAACGTCCCGATGGCAATAGAATATCATATGTTACTCAGACTCAATCCTCGATGATACGCCTCAATAAATTATGAAACAAAATGTCACTAAGAGTGAGCCGGATTACATAGAATATAAGTTATAATCAGTTTTACTTTACATTAGCAGACGTATTGAATAAATTTGCTGTTTTTAATTCATTTCTAACAGTAAGTTGTGTATCTTTTGTATCATGGTCACGGTTTTGGTTCCTGGTCGTGACAAACCTTATATTGGCCAACGTGGTGCTTGCTGTTTCAACATGTGGAATATTAGAATATTACTTGTGTTTCGGGATACTTAAAACATGATATATTTTTATGAAATTATAATGAGTTAATAAAAATACTTGTTATGTAAAATTGATTAAATATTCTAATTAAAAGAATACATTTCCGTTCCAATATATTACATAATACCTAATGAGATATAACATACATACCCTTTAGAACGTTTTAATATTTATTATTGATTATTCATTTAAATTTGAACCATTTATATGGACATAATCACTTTTATAGGGAGATACATGTCATTTTATATTTTATTATTTAGATTTTTGATAAAAATAAAATTATTTGACCCTTTACGAAACAAATTAAAAAACACTAATTTGCTATCTATTATCATAAAAACTGCTTATAATAATATCTTATTAAAAAAAAAAACAACAGGGTGCACTCCGCGAGTGCCAGCAGAAGTGAATACTTGAATATTAACGTTGTGCATTTTTGATATTTTGGAATGATTGGGGAAAAATTTCGTTCGAATTGCTTTAATTATCAGTATAATAATACTATCATTTATGTGATAAAATACAATATTCATTTATTGCGCTATCGTACACAAACATGACAATTTATATTACATTAAAAATTTAACACTACAAAATTCGTCTTACGAATTTTCAATCAGGGTCACGTGACCTGACGCGAGTTTCAAATTTTTTACCCATCATAAAAAAGTGCACAACGCCGCTAAAGAAGTTTTCACTTGTATTAAGCACAGAACTAAAAGTTAGACTGCAAAATTCTTAATTTAATATTTCTTTGGGTATCCATGTTATTGTCTAATTTTTTAATAAATTATCCCTGGCATTATGGTCAGAGTTGCAGATACTATAAAATAATTTAATAATCAATAAATCACAGAAAGTACTTATTTTGGAAAGCTGCTTAGTCAGCAAGACAGTAAGCTGGAGACGATTCGGACTCTCGTTCTCTCCAAACGTAAATTCTTTTCCATTCATACCGACTGTTCGACTGTGTGGCATCGGGTTCCTTCTCAGTACCATATTCAATATGATCCTTCACTTCACTTTATGAAGATATTTTACCAATAATTTTATTTTATTAGTCATATTCTACATTTATTGCCAAATTATCAGAGATGTAACTTATCTAAGATACAAGTATCTGAAATACAGATACAAGATACAAAATACGTATTTTCATCTTGTATCTATAAAACTTTTTTAAAATTCATTTTGTATCTTGTAATTAAATACCTTTTGTTTGGTATCTTAGTAATTTGCAGATACTATGTTTCTAAAATACTTACTTACTTGCTAATCTATATATATATAAAAAGTCCTCCAGACCGATTTCGGCCACGGCGGCCAATCTCAAGACAGATTAGCCAACTGCGCGGGAGATATTATAGTGCACAAGTGTGTTTGCGCAAACACAGGTGCACTCTTTTTTCCCTAGCTTTCATAATCCGATAGGACGGCAATCCGACACGACCGGAAAGAATTCAGGCGCAGGACCAACGGCTTAACAAGCTTTCCGAGGCACGGGAGTGTACACACTTCCAACTTCCAGACTCCGGGCTGCTACTGAGAATTTTCTGACAGAAAAACCCAATAACTTTATATTGGCCCGACCTGGGAATTGAACCCAGGACCACTGGGTCTGCAACCTTATATCTAGCCACTAGACCAACGAGGCAGTTATATTATTAAATTATAGATATATTATATTATGGTTATGAATATTATGATCTGCAAGCGGAAAAATATACTTATTATGGCTCTCTGTTGGCCGAGCTAGTGAGAATTCAGCATGTGATTATTTGAATAATAATAATATACTTTCATTTAAAAAAACGTTTTTTTACTAAAGTATTTTATCTATAAAAAGTATTCAAAAGATACGTATTTTATATCTAGTATTTGAGATACAATTCCAGAAAGTTATTTGCATCTGGTATCTCAAATACTTAATTTAAAAGTATTTGGCATTTTGTATTCCAGATACTTTATTTAAGGTATTTTGTACATCCCTGCAAATTATATAACATTACATAATAATTATGATCCAAATATGTATTCACATTAACGGCAGGTAAGATACAAATCTCTCTGCTATGTAGTCATAATCCATATTGTTATCATTTTCCAAGTTATTTGTTACTTCATCTGCTGCTGACACTATGGAACCATAGCTTACCAATATTTGTAAGAAATATTTTCAATTTTAACATCCATATTGCTTTTTTACCTTTAATCGAATTAAAAAGAGGACTATATTTAACATAAAATTTGAACTTAACATTAATATTAATTTAATATACACGTGTTTTCCTTGACATATATGGAGTAACTTTGACACTTTAAATTTAAAAAATATAGAAATTGACAATAAGATTCGGGTTTTATAATTTAGCTGTAATAAACGTAGACTCAAGTAACGTACATGTAATTCAAGTGGGTTTTATTAAGTTTATTTAATCAATTACTGTTATAAATAATTTATTTTAAAATATATTAAAATCAATTATTAATATGTAATACAAAACATTTTACGTATTAAGTCATTAAAAAGTTTAAAAAAAATATATTTAAAATTAAATCGGTGATGTTTAGAAAAACATACCACTATAAGTAATAGTTTACTTAAGAATGTCAAATTTTTCTTTAGTAGTAATTAATACATTAATCAATATCTTAATTACAGTAATAATTCATACACTCTGCTTAAATTTATTAATAGTACTACACAACGTGTATCTAATAAATTAATTTGATGGATGGTGTAGTATTATCTTGAGCAAACATTCAATTAAGATAAAAGGATTTTTTTCTATTTTATTACTGATACTACTATTGTCATGCAGATATAAAAATTCTCAGACAAATTGGAAAATTAAAATTTTTTCTTTGCATTCTTTTACTAGTGTATTACATTTATTTTATGTCAATTTAAATAGATTTTTATTCAACAGGAAAAAAGTGGTTCCATACAAATATATCAGATTTATGTAATCGTAAAACGGTTCTCTATAATTCTAATGCAAATTAGCTCCCGCTAACATGGTCTAGCAACAGTTGGTCTTCGGAAGATAGAGATACAATTTAAACCCCTTTATAGCTTTCTTATGGGAAGATAAATATTTCTTAGGTGTAGATGTCGTTTCTATTTTGTCGTTGTTCGTAATCCGGACTATCGATATCTCTAAATTATTTCTCTAAGCCTCTGCGATGTAACACTGCGACGCTCCTGATAACGCTTTGATTTATACTATGGAATATTTAATGACAACAGACAATTGCAAAATTTATAAGGCACACCATTTAGCGCAATACGTTACAAATAAATTTACAGTTAGGATCATGTTTTCCATATTCCCAGCGGCTTACTATGTGCCTCGGTCTTGTCGAGCACTTATGTATTCCACGTGAGGAATTTTATTGAAGAGTTTAGAGGTTGGCCGGAATAGCATAATTGTGAGCTATTACGGACCCTTAAGAGGTTGCTCTCGTATAATTCAATTTAATGCTATTGTATAAATTTTCTTCGCTTTAGTATCGCTGTTAACCTAGGCAATAAATTTGAATGGTATGACAATAAAGATCATCTACAAATTTATTAATTTCTTATGTATCTGTCTCTAATTTTATATGGTATTAATTAACATATTATGAGACTAACAAATTTATCTTGACGAGAAATCGATAAAAATATAAATTGAAATTGTATCTTTTATATATATAATATTCGGGTTTTAACGGCATTCATATTATTTTTTTATTATTTTGCCGGATGTTTCGAGAGTTGCACTCGAGCTAACTTGGAATATGAAATAGATAACATACAACAAAAGATTAAAGTGTACGAATATATCTTTGCAAAGAAAAATCTATGATTAGATAAGTATAGAATGCAATAAAATGATAATTCATTGGAAGCGTGAGAGAAAACAACCCTCGGCCCGTTTGTTTCAAAATTACAACAAGCGCGGAGCACGACGCTGCAATATCGCACCGCGCTACAGGACGAAGGGCGATGTCAACGATTTATACTCGTGGCTCAGACAACGAATGCTCCTTCAATTACCAAGCATTAATTGTAATTGGTAAGCTAGTTAACTCAACCGACATTTATAATAAACAATAAGATACCTACCATTATACTACTATAATACAAAACAGCATTGTCTCATCATCGTTTATTTTCTATTACACCGCGGATCCTTTGCTTATAATTGAATTTCCGTCGGAGAACAATTGCTTCGATTACAGCGCGGCTCGACACGGATCGACGCCTAATGAATCTTCTCCTGTCTAGTTATTTACCGAGATAAACTCTGTGTTTACTGGGTACACGCGCATGATTGCACGAGCTCCCAATAAATTAGATTTATCGGGAATGAAGGGAAGTGCACACATACGGGTATGTTTGGAGACGTCAAATGAGATATTATGTCTTGCTTTATAATTCAAAAGGTTTCTTGCGTTCTTACTAAAGAAAACAAAATCGTGTTTCCATCTACTTTATTTCTGTATTCTTTTCAGTATTTCTTTCAAAAAGTTCCATCCATATAAACATGGCCTGTAACTGGAATTAAAAAGTCTTGAATTTTATCTCTATTTTTATATATGAATTTTTAGGCAAGAAAACATAATATTATACAGATTTATTATATTTACTTTGAGGTCTAAAATCGTCAGTTTTTGAAAGTAAAATCTCAAGGTAATATGTATCATAATGAAAAGGCGTTGTTTACGCTTATTTGACTTTTTATTTTATTTTAAGCTTTATTTATTTTCGATAAATTACCAATAAAAAATTAAACAACAAATCTTGTTGTTGTTTTCCCTAAAATGTTATATTTCATCATTATTGTTTATTCGTAATAGACAGTTACACTTTAATAATAATAATAACATTTTGTAACATTATACAAATCAATATCGGGCGGGCAGTAACCGACGCACGCGCAGGCGATCACCGACGGCTTCAATCAATCGGATGCAAGCTCCATTTCACGATTTCGATATAATTTTAATGAAATGTCAGAACTCGTGAAAGAATTGTGTAATATGAATAAAATTATTCTTCTCAGTGATACAAATTATTAGAAAGTTGTAATAGATTAGACATATATTTTTATATAATATAACTATGAATAAAAGTGTTTTTCACATATCGCGGATGGAGAGAAAAACTTAGTTTTGTTTGAATCCATAAATAAGATGTTTTAACAGTTTGTAAACATTACTGCTTCTGTTATATTTTTTAATTGTAAACATATTATTGCAGCGAAGTGGTGTGTATTATGTACCAAGCTTTATATATTAATTATTTTAACAAATATAATAGTAGGTACTTAAATCTGTGCTGTCATAAAATGTTATGTGACTGTTTTTGTTAAGGTGGTATACCTTTTCATTTACGCTTAAGTAAAATATATGGTTGAGTATTTATTGTAACTTTAGTGTATACATATATTTTCATTGATAATCCTGTATTTTTTTCCATTCTTTAGGCAAATGTGATATTTTTGATAACAATAAGTTACGCGTAAATAAGTGATTTTAACCATAGGTCCCGAAGGTTATCCGTTTAAGTTATCATTGTTTTAACTTACACTCTATATCAAATATATGTGTGCTTAACTGACTTTTACCCCTTACTACGTGTTTTTCTTCTAATTATATTATATTCGATGTTGATATCTTCGTTGATTCTGTTGCCTCATTAAAAAAATAAGTCAATGCCTTTCCTTTCGTTTTTTAAATAATTATTATTCACACCGGTAATTGATTATATTTTTTTATTGTTTTTCCAGATCGATTGAAATGTGAATACAATATTTACTTATTATTCAATGTTATACTTTTCTACTAGTAAATTAGAGTACTTTTATACTTTTTCATGCAACTTGTGAGTGATTAATTATTTTATTCTTATTTATTGTGTTCATGTATATATGTACCACCTAAGTTATTAAGCCAATTTAGCGAACGAAATAATAAATAAATGTCTTACATAATTATTTAAAACAATAAAACGAAATTATAGTGTTACTTGTCTTGATCCTCCAGTATACGAGACTGTCGGTAATCTTTTAAGATCTTTAAATGTGCTGATGAAGGCTAAATATCTAGACATCATTAAATTTTAAATGAGATGTAATGACAGTGATAAAATTCTTAAAATATTTAAATCAATGTCTGTGAGCTACATTAATGAAACTGCACGAACAAGTCGTGAATTCTACTGTATTTTATATATTTTTAGATCGTAGAAATTTTCCTTATAAATATTTCTATTGAAAGGTAATCATCACAATCCACATTATAAAAGGAAATTGAAGCGATCGAACGCGAGCGCGGGAGCAATACAGCTAACGGCTGGGTGTTCAATATCTATTAGCGGTAATATCTTAGCGGAGAGATGGCTCTGGCCCAGATCTGGAGCCGGTCGGACCAGTTCTCCGGGCATCCTTGCGTAACAACCGCGCGCCCGCTTCGCTTGCAAAAATGCATTATCGAACACCCAAATAACACGCACGCCCCTTGAAACAATTTCAAGTGTTGCGAGCACCGTATCACTCATCTTACCCACCAACCGCACGATTCAGATTAAATTCATGGCCATTGCTCAACTTGCACCGATTTTCGAAGTGGAAAACGTAAAAACTGTGTTTTATTACGCCGTAATATAAATCATGAATTATAATTTCGATTCCAACACGCCCTCGAATGACATGCAATTTTATTTTGGAAATTATACAGTAACGTCTTATTTATTGAGTTTCTTGTGTTCATTAGCATATCTACCTACGGATGCAATCGTTTAGGATAGAAGACGACCTCGAGTTCGAATTTTAAATATAACTTTATCTACTGCCTTTATTTAGCCACAAAATACGCGTTAATTATTTGCATTTCATGTATTTTTGCCTAATTAGACGAAGCTAACAATATGTTTTAGTATTTTTAAACGATGTAGATAATAACAAAGATATTTTAACATACATTTGTTAGTGTACATAATAAATTGATGAAGTTGTTTATTGTTTGGTTCCCATGCCATTAGAGACCAGCAGAAAACTTCAACACTAAAACAGGATCTAAGTGATAAGTTGTTGATAAAATCATAGAATAAACCGTAGGCGGCGTGCGCACAACCGGTCCGCGTAAAATAGTGCTCTGCATGGCCCACTATAATATCGTGACCATCTGCTCCTATAATGAACAGTAATGTCATGTGTATTAATGATAATATATGATATAACGCGGCAAAATTGGAAGACACTTTCGAGACGGTCGCTTTATATTCGGAAAACAAATGAACAACGAAGTTTGCATTGAATATCTGCTGCTATTTATTGTAATCCTATTATTATAATAGCTTTTTATCTCAAATGATTTTAAAAATAAACATGCATTTATTTTAATTAATAATTTTTTTTGCAAATTAACAACAATGAAAACTAAACATCTGAAAATATAACATGGCAAGATTTCTGGTGTCGGTGTCTTTGTAATGTAACCAAATGTATGCAAAACATGGCAGTTAGGGCGCAGCAACGCAATAGTCTCTCACGGTTATTTTATTAATGTAGAATGTGTGTTTAATTTACGTACTATGCGGTAAGAACGTAATGATTTCTTGTTTTGTCACAAACGTTTATTTAAGTATATACCAATTTAGTACGGCACTATGGCTACATCATATTTACGCTAATTAGTATAATTTGTGAAATTTTATTCATATTACTTTACTAAAAAAACATTTATTTGAATACATTTAATTGTTAATATTTCTGAATCTAAAATATTGTCAATGATTTTTAATGAAAGTTAGATCACTTTTATTTTATACAATATTATACAATTTATACAATCAATCTTACAAATTTTAAAATATTCCCTCCAGATTCTCACTCGACGCAAAGCTGCCCATAACACAGGCCGCGTTTCCGCGCTGTACGGCAATGGACAACCTTTGCGCCAAGTAAGACCCGGAGCGAAATTTGGAGGATTTGTGAAATTGATTACATATATTTGATTCGTAATGTAATCATATCTATTGAGTTAATCTACTCTTAGACCATATGATATAACTACAATTTTAACAATAATTAAAAATATTATGTGTAGCAAAATTCCATTATGACTAGCGTGTTGGTGTGGTTGGTAAAATACGTGCCTTTCACGCCACAGGTCGTGGGTTCGATTCACACCCAGGACAGGATTTGTGTGCATGAACATGTCTGTTTGTCCTGAATCTGGGTGTAATTATCTATATAAGTATTTATTTACAAAAGAAAAGTAGTCTATGTAAGTATATCAGTTGTCTGGTTTCCATAATACAAGCTCTGTTTAGTTTGGGATCAGATGGCTTTGTGTGAATAATGTCCCAAGATATTATTATTATTATCTATTTAGTCGCTATTAGGAACAATAATTAACACAAAAGCAGTGTTATCAATGACAATTAAACCATTTTCTTATATCGTCATCTATAATATATATATATATGTATATAGATTTTATCTATTCATAAGCTATATATATATATATATATATATATATATATATATATATATATATATATATATATGTATATAGATTTTATCTATTCATAAGCTATATATGTGTCTACAATTGGTAAAATATGCTCGAAGTTTATATATTATTTCATTGAATACCTACACACTTGTGTCAGTACCACTTCTCAACATTATAGACACTCAACATCCAGCAATTGAACACACAGACAGAGAGCAATTGCGCGGACACATATTATAGTGCATAAGGATGTGTGCAAACACAAGTGTACTATCTATTACCTTACTCTCATATTCTGATGGGACGGGACTTACGTGCTTAAATTTTCAGACTCCAGCTAGTAATTTTGGACAGAAAATTCTAATTTTTCAATAAAGTTTAAGCCTCGTACCTCAGGCCTCGGCCTTATAAGGTGGCCGCTAGACTAACGAGGCAGACACATATTCGAAAATAATGTTATTATAAAAATAAAAAGCGTACAATCATTTTACTAATATGAATTTTAGTGTCTGATAAGAAAAGTAGTGTTATTTATTTTAAAATTGTCGTTATTACGTTTTACTTCTACTGGTATTTGCTAACAGCTGAAACAGGTAATGTACCAATTCAAATGGAAATTTCTCTTAACTTTGTACTTAATTAGCACAACATTCTTAGAGCATGTTTAACCTAAGTCGGCACCACTAATAATTACCATTCGTCCACGACTTCGTTAATAAAATAGTAATAATTAACCAAGTTTCATTTACATTGTTTAATTAATAAACACAACTTTGTTGTGCTTCTTTATTTATTTAATTAGGATATTTTATTGTACTCGGTGGTAGAGCTTTGTGCAAGCTCGTCTGGGTAGGTACCACCCACTCATCAGATATTCTACCGCAAAACAGCAGTACTTTGTGTTGTTGTGTTCCGGTTTGAAGGGTGAGTGAGCCAGTGTAATTACAGGCACAAGGGACATAACATCTTAGTTCCCAAGGTTGGTGGCGCAGTGGTGATGTTGTTTTTTTTTTTAAGAAATATATAAACCACTGTCTATGGGCGTTGGTGACCACTTACCATCAGGTGGCCCACATGCTCGTCCACTAATCTATACCATAAAAAAAAAAAAAAAAAAAAAAAAAAAATATTTAAATGTTGCAATTCATTTCTTAACGCGGCAAAAGTGTCCGTTAGAAGTATGTAATTTAATGCATTAGTAGGAACATAATTTACTGGCTTGTTGATTACCGATTGTGTAGTTTCCCAGCGGCATGACTGCCTTCACTAAAATGTTAATAAAATTGCAGTTGTATGCAACAGGCATTACTTTAATGCGCCCAGTTAAGCTTGCATCGAAGAGTTTCGTCTATTACATTCGTGTTTCATTTACTTTATCACACACATTAATATTTAATATTAAGACATCGAAATATATATGATCGTTTAAAACACTTGTTTGTAACACTGTTCGTAGGGTTGCCACATGAAGAAATATTATATAATTATTTAGTTCAATCAATAATTACTTAATATATCTTTGATATATATGTTGGAAACATAACTATAACTGACAATTTTTATATATTTTTGCTTATAACACGAAAAAAGGATATAATAAGTCAGAAACTATAATATATTTTATGTTGAAAACGAGAAGTAACGTGTACCATAATGTCGTAGAATGTTTGTCATAAATAAGTATTTATTGTGAGATGTGAAGAGGAAAGGCAGAGCCGGGTAGGGTCAGCAGAGCGACTCGTGACCGAGCGCCGGCACCGGTCTCCCAGCGTCACGACCGCCCTCGCCCTCGTCGCCTCCAAATAACATGATATTACTCACTAACTGGCCATTTCACGCCACGTTCGGATCTCGCAACAGTTTTAGCTCAGTAACAAAATATTGTTTGTGTCAGATTAATCGCCATTATGATTTTATACACGATTCACTGCAAACATAAATAAACAACACTATCGCGTTAAGTTCATCGAGAAATGTGTTGTTTCTAATCGTTTATTGATTTGAAGACATTTGTCATATGTTTTTTGTGATATTACAAGTAACTTTAGTTAAAATCGAATCATTCTAATCACGACAGTTTGAGAATTTGACTCATACACAGATAAGTACTTAATCGACATAAATATAATACAAATATATTATTTATATGTACATATATTTTCTCTCAACAACAGTCTTTTCCACCACAATGTTTTAATACGAGTTGGCTGATTCATCCCGAGGCACAGTTTCATCCGAGAAATACTCTTTAAATTAGTTTCGCATCATAATATTATTAAGATTCAGCAGATTACCTAGAATTTATTAGCTATATTAGTCTAGAATTATTTTTTGTAGAATATTAGGTGAAAATCCAAAACGCAAGTTTTTAATAATATTTTATCACTTAGTTGACTTGCTTTTATTTATACTAAAAACAGAATCGCAGGGAAGTAGTAGTTTATAGTTAAGATCAGGAATCTCCGATAGCGATTTTATTGCATATAAGTTTGAAAAGATACAGTTGAATTTAATTTATAGTTTTCTAGTACATCTAGGTATATTTAATGTCCTAATAAATAAAGATTCCTTGTACAACCTGTAATATACTTACAGATTATAATTTGTTTTTGAATTAAAATGATATATTGAATGTAATAAACATGTTATGCAATTGACTAACTACCTACTTTAAATAATAAAGTGCATAAATCTTGCTTAACTTAGGTTTCTTACAATAAAAAGTACTATTACCCACACTGTATGTATATATATAAAAATACATAGCTTTGTCATAATACTATAATACATATATATACAATTAGTTAGTTAACAATAAAAAATCTGACAAATAGTCCGAGTGTAATTCAGAGTTAAGTAGCGAACGCTCCGCAAAATTATGATGTTTAACAAAAGCGATGTGACACCGAAAGCGTTTTGCATTCATTTGAACATTTTCATTTGTAATAAAACATTTGGATTTTATAAGGAAATCTTTATTCATTTCCTTATAAAATTTTAAGGATTTGATGAAGGAAAATACGTTTTTTTTGTAATTATATTATTTTAAAATCACTTTCTGGCGTAATAATATCTTCTCTCTCTTATCTTAAGATTTATTATATTTTCATACATGCAATCCTGATTGGAACAGGCTTTGTTGTGTAACCAGTAACGTTAAAACGCGTAAATATCTTCCTTTTTTAAGAAATGAGTCCGAGCTTTATCTGAATCATTTCGTTAGGTACATCGCGGTGTTTCCGATCACCGCCAAGCCCAAGATGAATTGTAAATGTAATTGAAATAGAACTACGTACTAAGTTTCTTGCCGATTCTTCTCGGCAGAATCTACAATCGGAACCGGTGGAACTAATTACATTTAATATAATCATGTAAACTGATTCGATAAAATGTTTTATTTTATCGAATCAGTTTACATGATTAATTGAAGCATATTTATCTTTTTCAATAATTATCACAGTTTCAATTATTTTTGATGGACTGCGAGTAATAAACAAAATATCGGCGAGCATTGATCGAAAATGTGCATAGCATTTAAAACTTTCACAATCCCATTTATCTCAGCCTTGAGTTGAATGATTACTTTATCGCAGCTGACGAGCCACTTTAAATTGCTGACAATGTTTTGCGGATCCAATTAGACGCCATTTTGTGACGATCATAGATAGCTGGGTGGCCATTGTTTAGTGTTGGCCATCATGTAGGAAGCCGTCCACCACATGAGCGATCAGTCACAAGCTGTCATGGAATAATGGCCGTCTATAGCTGCGTACTAGGACGTTCCATCATCTGTATTAAATGGTCGTATTGTATTTAATGGTTACTGATAACGAGGCCAAATTAAATGTTCTTCATCAAATATTGATAGGACATTTTGCTATCTTAAACTCGATTTTCTTTTTTTTGTTATTATCAACATATTTTAATTTAAGAGGTCGATCACTTAAGTAATTTTATTTTAATACAAGGAACTTCATGTATTCATAATATATTATAATAAAAACGTATAAAGAAAAGTCTCACAGAACAATATTAAATATGATGAAATATATTATATGTAATATTTAAATTCATTGAGACAAAATAAATGAAAACTTTAGTGTAATTTATTTGTCAAATTATTAATTCTTATCTTAATCCTAACTGCATTATTGGTCTAGGCTAGACAAGAGGCCAAAACCTCCAAGACAAGAGGTTCTGAGTTACTTGGAAAGCACGTAAAGCCTCTCCCTAAAAGTTCTCCCTTCTTCCGATCGTGTCGGTTTGCCGTCCGGCGTCCCATCGGATTATGAGAGTAAGGGAATGGAGAATGCATCTGTGTTTGCACACACACTTGTGCACTACAATATGTCCTACGCTCTAAGTTTCAGCCCTAACTAATCTCTCTTAAAATTAGGCCCCTGGGCCGAAATCGTTGAGAAGGGATTATCATCATTATCAATTCTTATCAAAAATAATAAAATAAATATTTTAAGAGGGTAAGTATTACAAATTGTTACTTGCAGTTTGTAATTTGGTCAAGTCATTTTAAATTTGAATAATCACGTCAAAATATTAGGCGCTTGTGGTAAAGTGAATTAACAGTGTTTACTTACGAACAAATCGTATGGCCCCATACTTCCCAAGTGATTGTATAATATTCGTAATAATTGTTTATATACCCTTATTTATAAATGGAAAGTGATAAAACTTTAATATTACACGTAAAAAGTCGTATCGAGTAGCTGGTATCCAATAACTTAATTAATTGCAATTTTATTTATCTCTTTAAAACAAATTGAAAATAATGTTTAATTAATTAACACGACTAACTATTAAGAGTATTTATTGATAATTATGTATTAAAATTAATAAAGCCATCATTTCAGTAAAACATTAACGTGAAGAGACATCAATCATTATGTAATGTGATACAAATTATTTGATTTTTAAAAGTTAAAATAAATTATTGTTATTTACATATTTTATTACTTACAATTTTATTATTTAAATATAAATAGAAATAACGTATGTGGCCACTGATTATTACAAGTGTAACGCCTTCTAGACTTAGACGAAAAAACATATTATATGTATCTAATTATTGTTAATTTATACTAAACATAGCTAGCTACCTAACTTGTTTATAAAATATTGTTAATTTAAGTACTTTGGGCCTCTAGTCTCCAGTAAGGACATACACATAACGTATCGATGAGGCGTCGGCGAAACAGGCGACGCGTCGTAACCTAAAAGTCAGCGAAGGGACCATCCACCACCATCCTCGTATTAATGTGTGTAGGCCCTAAAATAATATATTATTTATAGGGCTTATAAGTTATAATAAAGAAAATAATAATATTTACAAAATAATCTATCAACAGTAACAATATATTTATAACTTTTATTCGAACGGTTTTTGTATTTAGTAAGTAGGCGAATCAGTTATTTCAGTAAAATATGTTATTTTTATTTAATAAATATAGTCTATCACACAGCATGACATAGCTGAACATATATATTATATGATATTTCTATAAAAGCTTAAACTAAATAGACTCATAAACTTAATTGAACAAATGATAATATCCCGTTATCTTATGTAATTAGATAGTATTTTGCTATGCCCAATGGCGTATGTGGCTTCTGTACACATCGAAAATTGCATTTTTTTAATAGACATTATCCTATACATACTTTACATATTCTCATGCGACAAAGTATTATTCTGATATAAATATTTGCATCAATTACAAAATCTAAATATTCAAACGGGTATATTGCTACGTAAGTTTCTACTTTCGGTACAAATGAGATGTTGCAGGCCTTGAATTAACCAGTATTTGCAAAACACATTATCACCAATGTCCTCTAACCGTAGATGCACACATTTGAATTTTATATTTCTATTCCTTATAAAACGATAAATTAATACTGTTATTATTACTTAAAATAATTAAATATATGATGCAATGACAATAAATTATATCTAGATTATAGTTTATTTTATTTTATAGTTATCTATGCAGGATGTAGCCGAATTTTATATATATTTAAGCAATAATGGTTGCATTCAAAGTTTCCACTTTTATAAATGTCATTTTTAAATTACATACATTTGTATTTGGTAGATTCAGATTTAATCAATATGTAAATAAATAATTCAAAATAATTTACAAGCCCAATTGAAATACACGTAGTGTTTTTATTTGATTAATTTTTAATGAAAATAAAGCTTAATATAAAATTTCGTCTTAAAAAATAAATGTGTACTTAAAGAAATAAAAACATAATTTGGAATAACTATTTTCGATTTGTAACGATATTTTATTTTAACATTACATTATATTGAACACTGATAAATGATGAGTAGATATATATTGTCTATATATTACGTGAAAATTTATTTTGTAAGTTAATTTTTGCGTAGGCGGAGTATCCAGACACCGTAATCTAACACTCGTATACGCAATGTTTACTGGCACCGTAGTACTGACGAGGCGTAACACCAGAAGTAGCTTAAATCGAGCAGGTGATTAATGAGGTAGGTAAATCGTTACTAACTAGACAACATTGAAGTGTCATTGAAGATAAATCCAGCCTATATTTTATGATGTAGATGAGTAAACAAGTAAACAGCAATTTATGAATAAAAAATACATATTTAAGATAAAGTTATAAATAGGTTGATAGAAAATGAATCTTCGGACCTGGCTCGATAACAATAGAGTAGGTACGTAAGTATAATTAAAAATAATATCTGTGACATAATAATATTAATTTTACGAAATAGAACTTTTGTTTATCACCAAGCACCCACCTACACCAAAACATGATAGTTGAATCGATCGTGTAATCTATGTATGTAACGATCTTCAGTCTATGTGCCTGGTGCGAGTTTTTTATAACTTATTTGATAGCGTTGATGTTATCTGCGATTTATATAAGTAGAATGAAAACAGGATCGCTTAGGAACAATAATCGAAATTCCATACAAATCGTAGTTACGACATCGCTATCGTAATCATAGGTAGGTAGATAGGTTTTAATGATTAAGAATCATCTCAACACATGTATAGATACTAATGTGAAAGTAACTCTGTGATCAGTTTCTTTTTATTACCTCATCACGATTAAAACTTTGAACTGATCGTAATGAAATTCGTCCACGAGGTGACGTATGACTTAAGGACGAGGACAAGGTGTGCGATTTACAAGATTTTCGTAATTCTAGCTAGTATTATTTATTATACTAAGAACTTTTTTTTATAGGATAGGTAGGCGGACGGGCATATAGGCCACCTGATGGTAAGTGGTCACCAACGCTTTTAGACATTGGCAGTGTAAGAAATGTTTACCATCGCTTACATCGCTAATGCGCCACCAACTTTGGGAACTAAGTTGTTATGCCCCTTGTGCCTGTAATTACACTGGCTCACTCACCCTTCAAACCGGAACACAACAATAACAACCTGTTTTTCGGTAGAATATCCTGTCGAATGGATTTTTCGTATACACGATTATATCCAATATTCCAACATAAAAAATACATAACTACAATTATAATAAATATTTATTTAAATTAATATTATAATTATAATATAACGTACTTAGTCGTATCTTAACCCTTAAATCATAAACTGAACTTTATGTAACATACGTAAATACATACTACACGTTTTAAGTAATAATAGCTGTATTAAATAAAGTGAGGCTTGCTTTTAAAAATCGTCGAAAAAAATACACTTAATAAAAAAACATGATTAAGTGAAAATGTTCTGATTAATGGTCTCCTGTTGACCCGGAGGAAAATACGGTGAACTGTGATTAAGTTTTTATAAATATTCATTATCAATTTTATATACCGCTCGTAATATCCGTCTGAACTGGTCCGTTTTCTCTTTCGACGAAATCGTGCAAGTGCAGGACAATAAATCAGAAGTGTAAAGTTGCCTCAATTTACGCTCATTATTTAAGTCGTATGTGCAATTTGCCGAGGGCTAATTGTATTAATTAATACCCATTACCATTTGGATGCGATGCAACTTTTGTACTTCATGCTACCTACATTTTAAAAATGTCATAAACTGTAAACGTAGGACAGCATGTAGGTACCTATTATTAACATGTGTCACAGTATTGACAGTCTCTATTAATCAAATATTAGTTCGTTATTATCGTTCGCATTTACCTAATTGAAATTTATTAGATATTTCTAACATAACCACAGCTTTTGGTGCATAGTTAGGTACGCTATGTCTCATTGCTACTACATTCACTCATTGACACTAACGCCTGGGATATTGCCCTTTGATGAATTTAATATTTCCTTTAATACTTGATAGCTTAATAGAATCTGAAAGGAACATGTTGTTTGTGACACAATGTTGTTTAAGTGAATTGTTGGACGTGTGAGCACGTGTAGCCATCCATGTGGCAACACGAGCGAATAGCAAACCGCTATTGAATGCAATTAGCGATTTTGCACAGCGCTGTCGGCGAGCAGCGGCGACCGGCCGAGCGCCGCGCGCCGCGACCCTTCGCCGCAGGTCACACAGGCCACTCGTACTCAAGACGCAAGTCTCGTGTTTCAGTTGCATCATGTAATATGGTCTTCGAAGAGTAAGAAGCGGTTTAAGTTCGAAGGTTTTATTTTGTTATTTTAGATTTAATCTTACTTTTATTGCTTGCTTACCAAAATTATTTAGTCGGTATTTCTTAGTCAGAAAAGGAAATAAAAGGAAAATTATTGATAGTGTTAAATATATTTAATATAAATACTTTTTGTTCACTGATTTCGTTGTTTTTGTGATTATTAATTTGACATTTAAAAGAAGAAGACTGCATAAACTATATACATGGCTTAAGGAATCACCCACCTAGCAACGTTTATAAGTGGGTAGGTAATGCGGAATATGTTTAAGTCCTCCAATCCATCACTATTATTTATTTATATGAATTAAATAAATTTTCATCAAACAAGCAATGACACAAATTAATATGAAATATTTTTTTGTCTTTACATAATTATTTTGCATAAGGTGAATAATCGCTCATGGTAATAAATTTTATTAATTTATATAACACTAATAAGTAGAACTACATAACAAGTTGATGGTAACTTATTTACGTCTCGTTTTTCAGAAATAAGGATATATATTATTAACTTTATTGATAGGCAAAATTAACGAGCTTTGTAAGATAGTTGTAAGCTGCGATCGACAGCGCTATCGTGGGACAGTCATTGTTGTCGTTATTTAACCGGGGCCACAGCACACGCCTATCCCTCAAGGCGGGGCGGTAGGCATGCCCATTGGTTACTGCTAGACCGTGACAACACTCATTGGACAGTCAAACTACTAGTGAAAGTGACGACGTCAATGTTACACCTTGCGCAAAATAATTACCTATCATTAGATAGGTCAATTGCAATTCTATTTCACAATAAGTAGTTATTCTATTGTTTTTGAAAGCCAGCTTGAAGCGATCCAAGGATTAATGGTAAACGATGATTTGTAACAGGAGCTCTACTCTTTGATCTAGGTATTTGGCAATCTAATCGTATCAATATTTATATACCTATAATAACGCTTTCTACAATCAGGTATAATTTCTTGTTTGCATATATGAGAAACATCTCGGTAGTTTCAACAATAAAAAATACATCCTTAAAATTACTCCTATGTTTGAGCAGGCATACACATAATATATACAGTGCATACACCTATAGGTACTAAATGTATTATCAACAAAGTTTGACTAATTAACGACATAACGAGTTTTTATATTTTTTTTACGCCTCGTAACCATTTTAATGTTGTTGTTTAATGTTAATATTAATTGAATTATTAAGAAAACAACATAAAAATAGGTATGTACCTACACGATACAAATCTACTTTAGATATAATTTAGTTATCGACTCTTAATATGTTAACAAAGTACGTTAGAATCAATGTTGCTTGACTCGTAAACGTTCGATTATAGCAACCGAACTAAATTAAACTAAATAAAAAAACACTAATGCATCTATTTTAAGCAAATACGATTATTGTACCACAAAGGGCATTAAAATGCAAATCGGTACACGCATAATAAGAATATTAGCATTATGAACGACAATAATGTAGAATGACTCAGCGCGTCAGTCAGTCCATCAACTCCGGTTTCATTGTGACGCAAGTAAGTCGACAAGTTAGCTGTAGCAAGCCCGCCCAAGCCCTCGATCAATAGCCGTGAAATTCAATTATAAAAATCAGGTCACAGCTCATACAATGATAACAGACATATACATTGTACAAAAATTCGTTTGATCAGTCATTGACAAGTCACGGATGTTAATGGCTTAACTAGTTAAGTTATGAGGTAACTGAACACTGGCGTAGCTAGATTTAATTTTTCGGAGGTCCTCGAAAATTCAAAATACAAATTGACTAAAAATTTAATTCCTTTTTTGTTACATTACAATATAATTGATTTTTCTTTTGCGTAGATTTACTTTGTTCAAATGCCTGTTTAAATGAGAATAGTTAAATTTAAGTAGTTTTAGATTTTAAGACTAATAAGCGTTACAATCACTCAACGTTTGCAGATGAAATTGGCTGAAACTTGAATAGGTAGGTAATAAAAATATCCTCCAGATCGATTTCGGCCACGGCGGCCAATCTCTAGAGAGATTAGCCAACCGTGCAGGAGATATAGAGCACAAATGTGTGCGCAAACACAGTTGCACTCTCTATTCTCTAGTTCTCATAATCCGATGGGACAGCAATTCGACACGACCAAAAATAATCCGACACGACCGGAGAGTTCAGGCTCAACGCCTTTACGTGCTTTCCGTATCCCAATAACTTTTTATTGGCCCGACCTGGGATTGAACCCAGGACCTCCGAGTCTGCGGCCTTACATCTAGCCACTGGGCCAACGAGGCAGTCAGATAGGTAGGTACTATTAAAGTAAAGTAGAGTTTTATGATAATTTTTTTCTGGGTAGAATGCTATAGCTCCTGGAGAGGTTACCTTCTCTGACCATGGCCCATGACATGAATATACTTGAATTGGATGCAATTATGCAGAAACTATTTATCTCATTCTATAAAAATAACAAAGTCATATTATTTCATTTATATATTCTCCTAAATGATGAACGTTCTAATGTTTCTTTTTAAATATAATTTTTTTTTTAAAAGTGTTATGTCCCACAGACAAAATAAAGCAACAGCACATAAAAGTCCAAAGCTATGAATAAAACTTCTTTTATGTAAGAAATTCAACGTTTGTTGGGCCAACAGTGGCGGATCCATGGTACAAACTTAATGATAAATTTATTGATATAAAATGATATCATTGATCATATGCGATATAAGTACGCATAATACTTACTATGTGCTGTTAACAACTCTAATTAATGATGCGGTAATTTCTTAAAGCGAGGACTGCCTAACTGAACCGGAATTTTGTTCACGTAATTCACGGAAACATACATTCAAGTGAAAAGACAAAATACAATTTAATTTTAATTTATTATTTTAATCGAAAAAAATAGAGGTCCTGATTGGTCCTCGAATATATAAAGTGGAATATAATATGTAGGTATATTAGGGAACATATTTTATATCATTACATATAGGTATGTCCATTTCTTGTCACATTAGTTAGTGACATAAATAGTTCTGTATGTATGACTGTAGAAATTTTTAGACTTCTGCTCAAAAAATCGTGACAAGTACCTAGTTTTCAGTCCTATTTGATAACACTACCTAAAGAGAATCGGAAGAGACCGAAACAGGGGAACGTCTGAGGGTGCAAGGTACAGGGCTATATACATAATATGGTGGTACAGTAACACTGCCTAACCAAGCTCTCTCAATATTTGCTGAGTGGCTAAAGATGTATGTGGTTTGGTGTTATCATAATTAAAAACCACACCCGACCCGGCGTGTGCCCGGCAGTAAAAGCTCGTAACGATCGATGCCCTTATAATCCCACCATACACAAACTATCACCTTATTGCAGGTCACCTTTGATCATGATCTTTTTCACATGTTTCACTCCACCTTTAATCCTTTTAATCACGAGTCCGATCTTTTCAAAAACGATTCGCTTATGTTCCCGGGATGAGGGTGTTATGCTATGGGGTTTTCCAATAGGGACGCTTGAACTTTGACAGCTGTTTGAGTGACAGCTGTCAAATGCAGTGTGTTATATTCATTCCGTCCTCCCAAACCACCATGGCAGGTTACAGTGTCGAGCAGCACGTGCAAATCATAAAATTGTTTTATGAAAATGGGTCTTCAGTTCGAGCAACGTTCCGCGCACTTCGCCCGTTTTACGGTCGCGATGATCGTCCTGCCGAGTCAACTATCCGTCGATTGGTGGACAAATTCGAGTCAACCGGGTCAGTTAACAATCAGCCGGTTCCCGTGCGTCAACGTAACGCGAGATCTGCCGAGAATATCGCCGCTGTGCACGACAGTGTCCTCGAAAACCCGCGGCAGTCAATTCCGCGTCGCGCACAGGAACTCGGCCTTTCGCAGACGACAACTTGGCGAATTTTGCGTTGTGACTTGAGCCTGCACCCGTACAAGATCCAGCTGACCTAAGAGCTCAAGGTTAATGACCATAGACAGCGTCGTGTGTTCGCTGACTGGGCATTAGAGCAGTTGGAAGTTGACGCCGATTTTGGCAAAAAAATCATCTTCAGCGACGAGGCGCATTTTTGGATGAATGGCTATGTCAACAAGCAAAATTGCCGTATTTGGGACGAGACCAATCCACACGAGGTTCACCAAGTGGCAATGCACCCGCAGAAAGTGACTGTTTGGTGCGGATTTTGGGCCGGAGGCGTGATTGGTCCGTATTTTTTCGAAAACGATAATGGTGTGGCCGTCACCGTCAATGGTGATACCGGTCGATGATAACCAACTTCTTTTGGCCTGAAATCGAGAATATGGATCTGGACAACATGTGGTTTCAACAGGACGGCGCTACGTGCCACACAGCACACGCTACGATGGAAGTTCTGCACGAGCAATTTCTGGACATGGTCATCTCGCGCGGAGGCGACGTGAACTGGCCACCGAGATCGTGCGATTTGACCCCGCTGGACTTTTTCTTGTGGGGTTTTCTTAAGTCGCAGGTCTATGCCAACAAGCCGCAAACCACCGATGCCCTCAAAGTCAACATACGCCACGCCATCGATCAAATACAGCCCGATTTGTGCGCCAGAGTCATCGAAAATTGGACCTTTCGTGTGCGCGCCACCAACCGAAGCCGTGGTGGTCATTTGAATGATGTCATATTCCATACATAATGGGGTCGATAGACCTTCCAAATAAAAAAAAAATTTCGCAAATATCTCTCCTACATGTATTTTTTTTTTGCATTTCAAAGATCAAGCGCCCTTAATGGAAAACCCTATATATGCAGACGACTCTCATCACGGCGACGGGGCGGAATTTCCAGGAGGCAGGAAGTCCGCCTGGCCGAAGTTGGAACCCATTTTGTGCTACTCTTACTAAAACTGAATTAAGTCTTTAAACATCACAATTTTTATTCGCGGTTCCTTTTGCATTTTTTCTTTTTTTGTAATGAAACTTCGAAATGTATCGAATTTATTTATTAGATTCTTTAATTAGACAGAAAAACAAAAGAAAAATTACTGGAAACATTTTTTACTTTTCTTTTTTTTAAATATCATCTATTAAGTAGTATCAAAACCAGCCAGATACGTGCATTATTTTATATAGATTATACAATTAAATTCATCAAAGCAGAAGAGTCTTACATAGTGGAAGGAATCCTTTAAAATTTTGCCAATTTAGTAATTAATTAGTTTATTTTGTTATTTTCAATAGAATATATAATCACAAATATAATCTACATAATGGTCTATTATTGCTAGTCTGTTATCTTAAATCTAATAACTTTATGACATAAGTCAGTACTCAGTGTCGCTGTCATTGTCAACTGTCATTGTTATGTCGCATTTCATTAATTCATTTCGAACTTTCGAAGCTGCGAATTCATTTTCGAGACAATATAATAAGTTCTAATGTTAATGATTGTTTATTTATAAAAACAGTTTCAGGCCACTACTTAATAAACTATTAAATACATTTTAAAACATGATTACAAATTTTGATAAGCTATGTACAGAATTAGAGAAACAAGAATTGGAGGTATGTAATGTTTATATACTTAACCGGTAGATTTTTTTGTATTTTTACTTACATTTAATGCTTCTATGGTTTCTTTTTAGTCATATTATATTAAAGGGAAGAAGATAAAAATTGTCCTTCAACCTATTGTAAATGTTTTAACAGTGACCATTACTGATATAGTATGCCTTATATATAGCTGATCTATATATAAGGCATACTATAATCTAATAAAATAATAAAATAAGGCATCTTTAAGAAAGGGAATAAAATTTCAACCACTTAGAATATATTGCTCTATCATAGCAACATTAACAAAATTTTTAGGCTTAAATAGCTTTCACACACATCATGACAAAAACAAATGAAAGAAAACAAATGTTTTGGTGCTCGGAAAACTTTAAATTTGGTGTAATCTGTACTTGAAACACTTTCTCCATCAGTAAATGTATGAGATTGATAAGTAATTGAGTTTTTTACAAAGAATACTATTATATTTAAATTTGTATGTATTTCAGGCGACAAATGGAGTTGCTTCTATATCAACATATGCACAATTATTAGCTATATACCTGTATCAAAATGATCTGTAAGTATTAAATAATTTTGTAATTGTACCATATTATATAATTTTATAAATTTATTTGTAAATCTAGTGAAATCTTGTAGGTAATTTTAACAGATGAATAAAAAATCATCATGGATATTTCATATCTCATATCTTTTATTCATAAAACATAACATAATTCTTGCAGATGTAATGCAAAATTTTTATGGAAAAGAATTCCTCAAAATATTACAAGCAGCAATCCTGAATTAATGGCAATATGGGCGATTGGACAAAAACTATGGAAAAAAGACCTCGCTGCTACCTACCATGCTCTGTCTGCCTACACATGGACGGAACCAGTTGCTAATATAATAAGAGCTCTAGAAGGTAAGTTACTTTAAGTGTTAAATAAATTCATGTCAATGTCTATAGGCAGTCGTCACTGTCATTAGAGCCATTCCTTAATGGCACTATAAGGTCCTCCAGACCGATTTCGGCCACGGCGGCCAATCTCAAGAGAGATTAGCCAACTGCGCAGGACATATTATAGTGCACAAGTGTGTGCGCAAACACAGGTGCACTCTCTTTTCCTTAGCTCTCATAATCCGATGGGACGGCAATCCGGAATCGACACGACCAGGAAGAGTTCAGGCGCAGGACCAACGACTTAACGTGCTTTCCGAGGCACGGGAATGTACACACTTCCAACTTCCAGACTCCGGGCTGCTACTGAGAATTTACTGACAGAAAAACCCAATAACTATTTATTGGCCCAACCTGGGAATTGAACCCAAGACCACCGGGTCTGCGGCCTTATATCTAGCCACAACCTACGAAGCAGTCAATGTTGTTATATGTTAAGCACAATATATTGTATATATATATATATAGATATTACCAATGATCACCTTGGGAACCAAGGTTTTATATCACTTGGTGGTAGGGCTTTGTGCAAGCTCGTCTGGGTAGGTACCACCAACTCATCAAATATTCTACCACAAAACAGCAGTACTTGCTATTGTTGTGTTCCGGTTTGAAGGGTGAGTGAGCCAGTGTAATTACAGGCACAAGGGACATAACATCTTAGTCCCCAAGGTAGGTGGCGCATTGGCGATGTAAGTGATGGTAACATCTCTTATAATGGCAATGTCTATGGGCATTGGTGACCACTTACCATCAGTTGGCCCATATGCGAGTCCGCCTTCCAAAGCAATAAAAAAAATAAAAATATTCCTTGTGACTATTGTTATGGCTCACTTCGAAACTGGAACAAACGATACCATTTATTACTGTTTAGTGGTAGAATATGTGATGAGTCATACTTTCATACCTCATAACTATCCAGACAGACCTGCCCTACCACAATGTATTTACAAAAATAGTATTTGTATCTACTTTTATATTGAATAGGTAGAATAGAAACAGTGACCAATATTAGATGAGCATAAAAATAAAGTTACACTATTGTCAACTCGCTCCCGTTGAGAAATATCATCAATCATGTGATATGTATGGATTATATTGTTGTTATTCTGACGCAAACCTTAACTATTCCTACTATGTTAAAAAAGTTCCCCCCAGGTGTAAATCCAAAATTGCAAATAGCTCATTTTTAAAGAATTAAAATAGTTGTTATTAAATTTTTTCTTGTTTCTATTGAGACCAATAAATAATTTTGCAATGCAACATAAATGTAATAGAGTTAACACATTAAGTTGATAACAGTAAATACAATGTCCAGTACTACAGTTACTGATAATTACTACCTGTGTACAAGTATATATTTTTCAGAGAAAGTTCGTGAAAGAGCATTCAATTTGATTGGACGTTCATATAGTTCGATATCAGTAGACACTGTGGTGCTAATGACAGGACTGAGCCGTGAAGCAGTTTTGCAAATATGCCGAGACCGTAAATGGGATATTCACGCTGACGGAGTCACCATCATACCAACTCCACCCTCTCAACCCGCTCCTCTACATACATCAAGCGAAGACCAATTGTTCAAGCTCACTGAATTTGTGTCATTCTTAGAAAACTAAATTTAGAATTATGTTTATTTAAAAATAAAGTAATTGGCTAATTAAGTATATTATCGTACTTTCATTTTACTAAAAGACTCTTTTTTTTGTAAATTACTGTACTATCATACAATTTGTATGATTATATTATTTGTATGATATTTGTTTTTATTCATTTGTATGATACAAATGAATAAAAACTTATCACAGTAAAATTGCAGCGTGAGAAAGGTGAAATAAAACCAAGCAAATTGACCATATGTAAATGTATATGGATATTATGTCTTATAAAAGAAATACAAAAGTAAAGTGGCAGTGTAAAATTCAATACCTATACATATTTAAAAAAATATAAAATATTCGAAAAAGCATAAGAACACAATTTTTTCACATCAGTCCGTCTCTGTCACTTGATAAAATTATGTAATATCACAAGAAGGACGATAATCGATTCGCAAATTGATTTTAAATTAAAATAATTACTATTCTAATAAATGAGTATCTACAATGTTTAAAACTAGATATTTTAATTCGTAAAGTTGGCAACTCTCAGGTGTTACAAGTGTGCACTTGTTCATTAAAATCTACCCTGGAAGGAAACTTGGTGATTTTGTCTTGGTTGTAGTCTAATAGAGTTGCTGTCGTCTTCATCACCCAATGAGGTCTCGTATCCTCTATTTACCATTCCTCCGTTTGGTTCAGCGAATACGTCTTTTACTGATATATTGGCAGTTGAAGTGCGGTGACGGGGAGGGACTCCATGATTGTTATTCAACTAAAATGATGTCAAAAACATTAAACTTTAAATATAATAAAGCACTTTTAAGTATAGAATAAAGTGAAGTCGAAACAAAGCACCACTAGTCGTAGTCATGTATATGTAGGTTTAGACCTGACTTCATTAATCAGGTAAGTCGTCTATTTTCCAGCTTTTTTTCTAGACATAATACAAACACATTATATTTACATAAAATAATTATCTATTACCATTCCAGTAACTCCATATTCATTGTTAGCGCCAAGTGTTTGCATTTGTGACTTACGCCGTTCGGCCATTACTGAATTTCTCCTCGTTTCCAAAGCCTTAAGCGTTTCTCTACGTAGCGTCATCTTACGGTTTAATACTGGAGTACCTAATTAAAGTTATAATTATTACGTGTGAATATGAATTAAATAACGTTTGAAATTTAAATGACGTTTTATACCTGGGCCATCGTTTGCGTTCATATTAAAGAACCGTTTCTTAAAAGCGACATCAAGGGTTCCTATGTTCCTCTTCTTTTGTCTCGCTTTCTCTAAGTTATGAATAGTTTTCCGTCTACCCACGTTTTGTGGTCCCGAGCCGGAATCATTATCATATTCGTCATCTAATCCATTTAGTTTTTGCAAATCTTTCACGATTGCTATAGCATTTTTATCCAGTAACGCGTCCTGAGATAAGTCTTCTGACTATAAAACAAATAGCATATAAATTGTGGTGTTAATATGCTACATTTTAATTCTCATCATGCACCAGCACAAGTCGTGCAGAACTGTTAGCAAATCTTACCTTCTTTGTACAGAACCAGTTCAATTCAGTGGATGCTAATATGTGTGAAATAGTTCCAAATCTATGGAACAGCATAGCGGAGAACTGAATAACCAAGATCAAAGCGAAGAAGAATACAAAAACTAGACCAATTGGTTCCAATTGCAAATATTCTTTCGATATGAGCACCTGAAAATTTAATAATATTTTAACATTTGGTCTTATTTACGTGCGGAAATTGCGGCAAAGCTTAAGCAAAAACTAAAATGCTACTAAGTTCAAATATATCATAATCTCGCTTTAATAGATTTTACTGCTGAATGCGTTTTTTATGTTTGCATACAATTCGACAAATTATAAAAAAGCAAAAAATATTTTTTTATACAACAAATAAAATCAATGCGCAATTTGCTTAAAATGAACATGAATATGTTTCGTGCAATATGAATACGAAGTGCTTTTATGTAATTTGACATTAAAATAGTATCAAAAAACGTTATTTCGAAAGGTTTAGAGAAATATACTTAGAAATTATAATGTTAAAACAAATCACCATATTATCAGTGATTGAATTTATTTACAAAGGACACCAGTGACTGTTAACTGACACAAGAAATTTAATAGAAGAAATACCTTCACCTTAAAAGAAAGATAGATCATATTTCTTAGGGTGGTGCAAATATTATTAGAGGTTTTTGGAAATTTCACGACATAGAAACAGTACTTCGGAAAGAATACTTTGTATTTTTATTTTTCGTTTTTTGCCTATCAATTTATTCTTGCATGCCTGACTCGAGTTGACTCGGAGAAAATGCTGATAGCATTAAGTCCACTTGCACAAGTATTGTACAATAAAATTATCAAAAATGTTTCTATGTTATAAATTAATTATATTTTTCAGTAACACAGGAAGTTTTAGGGCCTTGGATTCGTATTAGGGATTTTGTGAAACCTTCATACTACATCCAAGTTGTTTAGTCTTCGGTGTGGAAGATTTAGAATCTCCATGCTGGTGTGCCATCCCAAGACAGATCGGTTAGAAGGAGACCGTTAGACTTGTGAAGTGACACACACATAGCTTGTAATATTTGTCTATACCTCGCCTGTTTCCTCGATGTACGTAATGTTGGTCTTTACTCCTAAAGGCCAAATCACGTGGAGTTGATCTTTGTTGAGTTGTAATAAAAATACTATCAATATAAATAAAGCATTGAACATGACAAACGCAAACACTGATTTATTGCGAAGCTCTATTAAATCACGTGCAATTCGAGCCTGTAAAATTACACAGAACAAAGCATTAATTTTATCAGCTTTCAATGGTGACCGAAAAGTGACATTGGATGGAATTTTAATTTTCGCAAAAGGGCTCGTGTTGTCCTTCCAAGTCATCATTGAAGGCAGATCTCATGGACACAGTTTATTCCCACGTTACCTCTTGCGAAACCTCATCGTATGTTATATTAGTTTTAACTCCAAGTGGCCACTTAATATGAAGGTTGTCCTTGTTGAGTTGCAGCAAGAAAACAATGAGCACAAAAAGAGCATTAATCATTATGAACGAGAATACAGACGAGTCTCTCAATTCTTTAAGGTCCCTGGAAATACGTGCCTAAAATTCGGGGTAAATTAGTAACATGAAACAGTAATTATAGTTTTGTTTTTAAATAGATGTCTTGAAGAATTATTTTGTCATTGTCATCAACTGTAAAAAAATATCTTACCTTAAATTTATTAATTTATTACTATTCACTATTAATGAATAATCTTGTAAATAAAGCAATATTGTGAACACCACAAAAATAATTTTTACAAGCTATTAATTTTAACTACCTATTCTGTTTTTTTTTATTTGATTTTACCTGTTCTTCCTTATTTGCGTCAATGGGATATAGATATTTGTCAATAAGCTCCTTCCAAAACGATAATTCCGACTGGCTCAAAAAATCAACTTCTCCTTTCTTCAGTTCCGGGTCTTCTATCCAGTATGGATTGATCAAATCATCCCTTTTTTCCTACAATAATATTTAGTAAGTAAATTAGGACAATAACATCAAATGTATCGAATCATGTTTTCTTACTCTTGGTACTGTAGACATTGTATCGGTTTCAGAATCAGAGTCGTGTTCTTCTTCGCCTTCAGCTACAGTGACCAGTGGATCTCCATTGGTACTACCTCTCATTCCAATAGATAATTTACGTCCTCTTAATTGGCCGTGAGGATCTACAATCCTATTAAATGATACGATGTATTTGTATTGACATTTAAAACTTTTTAATGAATTAAACAAATCTATATATTGTCCTACATTAAACTTGAATTCTGATACTGACCTTTCAACGTTCTCTAATTTTTTCTCCAATTTTTCAAGAGTTGATGAAATATGCATGAGCTGCACTTTTTCTTCGTTTCCTTTAGGATGAGTACAAAGCAAACACTTAAACAATCCAGCAAATGAAAACTCAATAGATCCCTCCTCTTCATCACCATTTGCACCTGGAAGGAATCCCAAAAGCGACTTTTGTTTGGCTTTTTTCTTTGCTTCCTCCGCATCTTTCTTTTCTTGTTCAATTTCCTAAAATTATAATCAAGTTATATTAATTTTATCAAATCTAACAAAAGCAAACCCGTGTAAGCAGTTATACTATTTCACAGTTTTACCTTTTTAGTCTTTTTCGTCTGAACTTCTCTTGTACCCCATGATACAACATTCAGGTTAATAACTGAATACAAAATCAAAAGCAAGTACATAGAAGGAATAGATAGTAGATAAATTATTCCGGGCACTATACACCAAAACTCTTGCGGATGCAAACAAGCTGCTATGAGAAAGGAACTTGTAAGTGATATCAAGAAAATGGCTGAAGGCGATCCGATACCGTCCTCTCCTAATTGGAGTGCCGTACCAACGATTACAGCCATCATTATCATAGCATATGCAGTTGATAATATTTGGGCGACCAGTAACTGTAACGTAAACATAAAAACAATAAAATATATTTAAATCATATCAACAAATAAGGTTTTTGTTCATAATTTTTATTACCTGATATTCTGATTTCATCGTGAAACAAACAAACATAAAGATAGCGATAGGATACAAATTATATTCGAAAGATGTCCAATTGTCAATTCTGAAAGCGGCCACGAAAGCACCCACCAACATAAGAAATATAGTACCAGGGCCAAGAATCGTACCACCCATCAACATCATCTGAAAAGTAATTAAAATTTAACAAGTTTTACCTACTGAAATAATTATGTATGCGCTTCATTAAAAAAGTTTAAAAACTACCTGGTAGGCAATATATGGGGTTGAAATGTTATCGTTGATTTTTATCGTATGTTTGTAATCCACAAGCAAGTCCATAATATTAGCAATAGTAGAGGGTACCCAGCGACGACGTTGGTTATAAAACTCGTTAAAACCTTCAGGACAATGCGTGTACGCATCGGAGGCAGCTGAATATTCTACTCGATAACCTCTTTGCAGCAAAAGCGTACATAGCCAACGGTCCTCCCCTATGAAAAATACATAGTGGCTTTTAATGTTTTAAAAATATATTTACCTACCCATTTTAATTAAAACTTAACTAAAAGTAATAATTTTGCTTTTACTATTTACATGTACTAGAAATTTAATTCGAAATGAATATACAGACTTATAATTATTATTAACTTCTATACATCATTACATTTGAAACTAACCTTGATCGTATTGTACATAATGCCGGGCTTCATCAGATCTCAAGGTGTACTTTTTCATAACGTTGTCGTCCATCAGAGCTTTTCCCCTGAAGAGGGAGAAACATCCAGGACTACAAAGTACGCAGCCAATCATGTGTTCAGTCGCCTTTTGCAGCCAATGACCGATAGCGTACTCGAACATTTGATACCACACCATAGGACCTTAGGCAAATAAGATGTTAGTAAAATTTAAAAAATCGGTTAAAATTATAGTAACAAGAAAAAAATGTAAATACCGGAACCGACGGGATGAATACGTCCGCAGGCTGCACCTAAGTTTTTATTTTTCTTCATCAAATCAATAAGCAGTCTCACGGCATGTGGTTGGAAATCAATATCTCCGTCAAGTGTAAGCAGGTATGTATTCTCAGCCATTACTTCTTTGCGATCTACTGATATCGGTAACTCCATAAGACGATGTCCCAGAAGGTAGTACATGTACATAACCTATGTCAAAATAAATATTATTTTATTAATTTGATTCGGTAAACCTATTTCGGTGTTTTGTTCGTTACGTTTGTCTACGTTTTTGTACTTAATCTACTAATGCACATATTTACGTTAATATTTAGATATAATGGTTTAATAATGTGATGTAACGTTTACCTGTGACCATCGTTTTCTGTGACGAATCTTTGCCTTATCTTTCAAGTGACAAATCATTTTAGTTTTTCCTGGTAATACCCACGATAATCGTCCCCCGTATGGAGCGGGATACCTTTTCGGCGGTCGAACACGAATAATAGTTTGATGTACTTCTGAAGCAGCTTCGTCTATTGTGTCCACAAGCAGTTTGACGAAACGGTTCACTTGAGAATCATCGTCGCTATGATCAGAAATTTCAAAAGCGTCGTCCAAAAATATATGAGCTGAAAATATAAGACAATGAAAACAACAAGGTAATAAGTATATACTTAACAGTAATAACTTAATTTGATAAGTTATTTGAATATTAATTAATTAAATGGTTCTAAAACTACTTAAACTGTTGGAAGGAAAAATTGAATACCCATAACGACAATGTCACGTTAGCGTGATTTATATGCTATACATATATACTTTTAAGAAGTTGCATGAAATCTTACTTTCGAATTCGTAGTAATCTGGATCAACAACACGCAAATACTTCTGGGCAACTCGCCGAGCACACTGATCTTCGTCTAATCGTAGGATGGACTTTAAGAACTCCATCATTTCGTCTTTAGTTTCGTGCCACATAGTGGCGCAACTGTAAATTCTCGTGATCTGATCGGATGACTTAATCGTTTTAGGAGATGAACCAGTGTTATCAGTGTGAACAGAAATGGTCTCATAATATTCATCACCTTTCTCTTTTTCGATTTCAGCGAGATCCTGAAATATATGAATGTTACCTATTACATAAAATATGTACGAAAATTATTCATAATTTATAAGTATGACTAGCATGGTAACTGTACCTCAGTTTTCACATCCTTTTGATCGTCTCTTTTTCTATTGAGGGCCATACTTTGATCGATTAACAAGCCATTATACATTGGAAGTATAAACAATTTTTCTGTAGATGCCAAACGTTCCGCCTTTGGAGTCCATATGTGAATCGTAATCCACGTTTGCGAAAGTAACCACAGCAACCATATCCATGCCATTTGACGAGAGATGAAATCACTGAGTGAAAATACTGAAAAAATAAGTAAAATTGAATAATTTAAAAACTTATTTTAAGAGTAGTAAATCAGCAACAAGTAATTATACTTAAATAATCTGATTAGAATTAAATCGATAAATATGTATTTATATATTATGTACTGTGTTATATCTGTAAGTCAATCATTGGAAACTTTTAAATTAAATTTATTGTGTACTGTTTTTTTCCATGTGTGTTTTCATTATGTGTGTATTGTATGTAATAGTAGACAGCAATTTATTTACCCGATGGGCTCTCGAAGAATAGGTAGTCCGGAACTGTTCCGTGAAATATACAAGTGTCTCCATTACGTAGACCACATGCAGCAATCAAGAAATTAACTACCAAAGGTATTACAAGATTAATCGGAAAAGCATAACTGAAACCTTGAATAAGAATTTTGCAAGCGAATTTTCCGAATATGTAACAGAAATACGCGGCAAATACTTGAATTAGTAGTACGTAGAAAGCTGATTTATATACAGCTGCAACCTCAACCGAATCTCCTGTAAGAGTAGCATTTGCTAGATCCGGTATAACTGTACTGCCGAGTTGAATTTGTACCTGAAAACATATTACGATATATTTTAAGTGTTACTCAAAAAAAAGCAAATTATTTACTAACAATTAATTGAATTATTTTAAAAAGGAACTATCAATGTTTACCTCTTCGACAACGATGTTATGAGGTCCAAAACCTGGGTTAAATAGTTGGAAGAACATAGCTGGGTCGTCACCTTCCATCCATATGGCTAAGAGAATGCACATCAGGAATAAAAGGATCTTCCAAATTGACATAAAACGATATGTATAATAGCGTGTGTGGTTCAGTTCTTCTTTTAATCTTCCCAAGCTCTTGATTATCCCTTAAAGTTAAGTAATTAAAATATAGCATTTTAGAAGCATTACTAAGTTGTATATATAATTAAAGTACGTTTTTCTTACCAATCGGACTTTGGCGAGTCACGTAGTTTTCCCACCATCCTAAAGATATACACAAAGAGGAAATTGGGATGAGCCACAAGACAGGTTTGTTTTCTAATAGTGGCCAGACAATAAAACCAGTGACCTGTGCGACAATAGCAGCCATATCAACGATAACTTTAACAAAGCGCTTCGAGTCTCGTGAGTTCCGGGAGAGTAGACCAAGAATAGCGGGCACAATACAGAGACAGTTTGTAATCATAGCACCCTTAACTACATCCAGTTCAGGAAGTATTACGAAGAACAATAATCCCATTCCTATAGTATGTAGTGATTCAGCAATGAAAATCTGAAATCGTCACAAAGAAATAGAATATAATTATAAAAGAAATGCAATTTCATTTAATATAACTTCCGAATAATTCTAAAGTACGGTTAGAAAGCGAATCCGTTTATTTTATTATAAGTTTATTCAACTATAATGTCATTTAAATCCTTATTGCTGAATAAATGTAACTGATGCTTATGCAAACTAATATTTTATGATATGATTTAATTTTTATTTTCGTTTTGTTTTTAGAAATGATATATTTTTCATAGTGATGTTACTTAATATATTTCCTTATTTGAACAATAAACTTACCACAATGAATTGTATACTGGTAGGTGTCTTCGAAGATTTAAAAAAACATATTCTGACTGATCGTATTAGTGTGCCTATCTCCGGGATCGCGAATGCTGCTAGGACCGCCCACATCCACGCCACTCGCTCCTCGTCTGGCAGCGAAACTATAAATTGCTTATCTCTACCTAAAATCATAAGTATAAATAAATCTCCACATATGACACATACGTGTAATGAAACCAGAATACATGTGTCAAAACATTTAAATACTTTAAATAATCGCGTTACATTTAGTACTAAAGTTTTTTGTCTTACCTAAATTCTTATTACAATATGCAAGTCTTTTATCTTTTTTTAGTTGGGAGGTCATGAAAAGTACCGTGCCCTTGGCTATAACGCCAGATCCCAAAACAACTATGAATGTTATTGTATACGCCAATACTTTGAGTATTCGCACTGTGAAGTCCAAACATTTTTGCGTTTCCATAGACCCACTGTCCTGTTTCGGTGGAAACTCTCTGAAGACGTCCCATCCTTTTGTCTCGTGTACAGTTCTTTGACTGAAACAAACAGAAAACTTTAATGAATTATAAACAAACAAACTACATACAGATGTAAAGCAATGGAATTAAAAAGTTTTTATTTTAAATTATTTACATCAAAGATTTCGTAAGCAGTGAGTTGCCGTTTCTTATAATTTCTATATCTTATGATCTAACTCATAAAAATATCTGAGTATCAGTATCCAACTGTTGACAATAAATCAAATTAAAATAATAAATAAATTTGCAGGTAGTATTGTTTTCTCCTGTTCCTGATTGATTTACACTTCTAGATTTCACATGTCTAGGTAGCGTACATATAAAATCAAGAAAAACAACTTTCACACGCAACCAGCACGAGAAAATATTCTCTCGCATTTTTATTGACACATTTTTATTGGCTTCCTTCCTGAGAGTATATGCATGACCTTATTTAATTTTATGTGTTCATATATTTACAATTTATTATATGGTATATAGGTCACGATGATATATAAATATGGGTACCCTATATATTTATAACAGCTTACTCTTTATTTAGCGTTGTGTTCTTTTATATGAAGTATAATATGTTATGTACGTAACTATAGCTTTCGTGCATATTCAGTAAAGAATTTTAAGAACGCATTCACGCTTTGTTATTTAAAAATTTAATTGTTGTTCTTTTTTCGTACACAAGTCAATCTGTTACAATGCCTGATAGTTTCGACATAGCGTTCTTGCTTAGCCACTGTTGTGTCAGGGGGTTTACGTAAGGTATGAGCGGGTAATGTATAATTTTAACATTGCAAATGTAGCGACCAATTTTATTTATAATTTTGAATTATGTAAAAATGTGCGAAGATTATTAAAAGAAACAATCTATTTAAATTTTAATCATTTTTCGAACCCGTCATTATTATGATGTAAATAAAATTCACACAATGTGATGTAATTTCAAGTTTTTTTAATAATTTAACATTTTAAGGAAAAATTTAATAACGCCACCGCTCGCATTAGAAAGTTGTAACGATTTGTAGTACGTCCCGCCTATTAATTTTCTCACAACACTTTTAAGACATTAGTAGGACATGAACGTAATAATAAATATATCCACGTAACCAAAATATTGCAAATATTTTTTTTTAATTCATAGTGTAAGTATATCTTATCGTTTTATCCCTTTCATTGATGACTTGTATATTTTTGGTATAGAGGAAAGTATGTGAATATCACAATTAGTAGAAGACTTATTAAATATCTAAACAAACCTGTAAATACTACAGTAATTGCTGTAAATCGAGTTATTGTTGTTAGCCACATAAACAGGTTCCACTTCAACAAAATCTTGTCTCTCGTAATAGCTCTTACGATCTTGGTCACTCATTTTTTTACATCACTGTCCCGTAATAAAGAGAGCACTATTACCGCACATCACTAATTATATCACAGTAGAAAGGAATTTTAATGAGCTGAGAGCAGGGAATGGGTCCTGACTGTTCGAATATTATTCAATAACTCATTGTTTCAATCAATCGAGGACGGCCAACGGTGCGATCGCAATAGCTACTGTTGGTGGCGGCACGCGCCTACAAAAGGCATCCGTGTGCTGTACCGCTGGACAAAATAGGAATATTAATTTTCATTATTCGCAAACGAAAGAATACGAATGATATCAATCTAATGTATTCTTAAACGATGAGTAATCATTTCTGTTCGTTTTTGTAATTTGTTTATATCCACATGCCCCTTATTTACAAATATATACCTACTAAAGATATAACGTGGCAAGAATATTTACATTTTAAATTTCAAGTTTTATTCTCATGGTTACAGATAATAAATAAAAAAAAAACTCTTTTAAATCAATTCAATATTGATACTGTATTCAATTGTTTATTTTTGTATATATGCAAAACCAACAGCAGCATAACATTACGAGATACTCTAAATATTGACGTCATTTACTATGACACAAAACATATGATTGTATATATAACATATCTTTTTGCTTAATAATTGTTAATTTATTGCTTCACAATTAACAAAACATGTCACATTTAATTGCTCGTAAAAATTTGGATGTGCAACAACTTATTATGTTAGTTGGTAGGTACTAATTTACATAAAATCACAGAAAACAGAGTAAAATGTACGTAATAAAATAATCGAAAACCGTGTAATTATTAAGAGTTTTAGAATGGTCATTAATGTATAATATCGACATTATAATAATAATAAAAATATAATAAAATAAGAAACCCAACAACTTCCCCTAGAAATAAAATTGTAATCGTATCAATCGTATAAAATTTTAAATCTTCTTATTCTTATTCTTAAAATTATCCACATTATCTAGGAACTTTTTGGTTACTACATTAAGAAGAAAAAAACAGAATAATAATTATTATAAAAATATTTTTTTCTAGCGTTGTCTATTGAGCAGCAGTGTGCACTGAGTTCTTCGTTCTGCGATAGTGGGCAGGCGAAATTGCATCGCCTCGTTAATCATATTACACTAGTAGCGCACACACCTGACATATATGGAAACCCGAGAAAGAAAGTGTCTTTTCAGAAATTTTTACTATTTCATAATCTTATACATATTTTTTTACTGAATTGTAATATTATTTAATAATAAATTAGGTAATACGATAATGTATATAAATTAAGGTGTTTGTAATAATAAAACTTACGAATCTTATCTCGAAAATATATATCTATTTAATTATTAAGTAACTCCATTAGATTGTAACATATATAAATTAATTAATAATAGTGTTATGTAATTTAATAACAGTTTTGTTTAATTCTTCGCAAACATGAATAAAATTTTACACAAATGCACCCAGTATCAATGAAGAAACAAAATTTTTATTTTTTTCTTAAATAAAACAAAAATTCAATACCTATATAATATACAACTGAATTATAATGTAAAGGTGACCTTCTTAAAATCACGAATCTGACTACCACATAGAAGTAGAGACTACCTAAACACGTGTGTCGTTTCCACACGTATAAACTTAATTGAGTTTAATGTGACCTTTATTTATAATACTATAAAGCTTATATTTTTATTACGTATTTTACTGTATTCAAACAAAAGATCGACAAATGACGTCATGAAAAGTTACGAAAGCTCTAACCCGTATAGCGTTTAACCTATTAAAAATAACTTATACACAACAGGAAGGAGTCAGAGTCCTATTGCAATACAACAGCTTTAATTGTGTGTCTGCCTGACGTCTGTGGATAATACAAGACAAACTTGAAAATAAAATAAAAGTATAGTATGATTTTTAAGAAATCTAAAATAAACACAAAATATTTTCAAATTGTATTGATTTCTTATGTGAGCATATTTAAAACAAATCTTAAGATTTCTCATTACGAAATACTTTCAACTGGAAATGTTGTTAGTATGCGAAACACCTTCCCCAAATTCATGCTCAAGTCCAACGGTCAATGACCATGTCATAAAACGACTCATACACTTACACGATTTTACCGATTTACTATCCGTATTAATACAACATATGTCATTTAAAAACAATATGACAATGATTCTGGAATATATTTATCTGTTCTTATTTGCTTTATCAAATTAAAAATAATCAAAACCGAGTTAAGAAAAAATAGAAATAAGCTAGCCAGACCCGTTTCTATATAATATTCGTATCACGCACGACCCCGTGCCCGGTGTGTACAGTCCATCAGTTAAAAACCAGAGATAAAACATTTATAGAATAATACACTTTATTTACATATAAATAAATGTCTACCTTCTTTAACCAGCTTATTCCCACATTTATAAGTTTACATATATTAAAATAGTGTCGGACAAATTGACTGGAAACGAATTAAAATGCAATATCGATGTTCTTAAATGTTTAATTATTTTTTTCCTTTAACCTTTTTCATGCACAACTTTTCACATAGATTTTTCTACTTGTACATACTCTTCTATATAAATAAACAAGCCAATTGTGATTATAAATGGCTTAGCCATTACCGTCTTTGTAGGAAGAAGTGGGGCGCAAAAATGTGGCGCACTCGATCGAAAGTTGTGTCGTCAGAGTTGACAACCTTGGCATTTGAGCGGGTTCCGGCACCGGCCGCAGCGACCGATCGCAAAGCGACCTCTAGCTTTATATAAAACGTTGCTTTTGTTCACTAAATTTAACATTTTAATTGTTAATTAGCCTTCCTGAATTTATTCTTCTCCGTTTTATTTTTCGCTTAGGAAACTAAACTTTTAGTTACTTTAAATTTTAGTAAAAGATGTAATTGTAGGCATTATACATTATAATACACTCGTAAAATAATATTTATACACTGTAACTTAGCATATATTATATGAATGTCTTTTATTCTAATCAAACTCTTGTACAGATATTTTAATTTTATTTGTAAAACTTGATCAAAGCTTGTATTTACAATCTCTTATGACCTCTACGTATACTACCTACGTATAATAAATTCTATTATTTTTATGTTTACTGTAATTGCAGTAATAAATATATCATAAACGCCAGTGAAAATATATTCATCTAAATTTAATTCACACGTAATTACGTTATTGCATTCTTTTTACAAAATTACTCAACAGCTTTGTCAATGAGAGTATACTTCGTTCGTTATGACGCGATCTTCACAGTTCAGACCACATTCACATTACTGATGCTGAGAATTGAGTCATAGAGAATATTTCAAACATGAATAACCAATAACATAATTATTTTCTACTTCCAATCAATTATCCACGATGATATAAACAATAACACAATATTATATATTATTCCTTTGAAATAGAAAAAAATATTTATTTATCACATTGTAAAATAAATATTTAAGATTCTGTGATAAAATGTTAAACAAATAAATTATCGAGATGCGCTCTGTTATTTGTAGGATGAAACATATCAACTCACGTAAGTCAAAGAATATCCAATCTTGCCACGTCTGATCGAAAAGAAACGGTTCAGTGAGATCGTTTAACAAACAGACGGAAACTTACTTTCTAATTTATTGTTACTAATTAAATCACGTGATTACACGTTATTTGTACTATAAATTATATTTGTAAATATTTTGTCAACAAAATAACATTTTATAATGATTTTGAAAACTGGATATAATAAGAGTTTCTAATCTCAAAACAAAAAATCGTGAAAAGTTAATGTTAACACAACAGCCACTGCTTGTTGGCGTGACTAGTTAACTACAGATGTGATGATATCATGCATTTGATGTTTATGTTAATTCGTACAAGACTAGCACGAATTGGGAAGACAGCTGGAACTGTAACCTTGAGTTACACTGTGTATATTTATAACACTGGTTATTAGACCATGGTGGCTACCAGACCCGACTCCTATGCTTAACGTAACACTGTAACAGCCTGTGAATGTCCCACTGCTGGGCTAATGCCTCCTCTCCTTTTTTGAGAAGAAGGTTTTGGAGCTTATTCCACCCCGCTGCTCCAATGCGGGTTGGTGAATACACATGTGGCAGAATTTCACTGAAATTCAACACATGCATTCCTCACGATGTTTTCCTTCACCGTCAAGCACAAGATGAATTATAATCGCAAATAATTAAGCATATGAAATTCAATGGTGTTTGACCCATGATCGTCGGTTAAGATTCACATGTTCTTACCACTGGGCCATCTCGATGCTTAATTTAAATTAATTACTGCACCTGAACAAATGCGTCATGGGATCAACGTATTTTTTTTTTAATATCTTTGCTTCTGCATCATCTACATCCGCTGTTATATCTTTAATCATCCTATAATCAATTTGAAATCTTTGCTAAATAACAAAGTACTTAAAGAGAATGATTAAATCAAACTTAACGACTACATCATTCAGTTTTATAAAGAATAATTTAAATAAATCAATCTCAAATAACTAATACAAATTTTCCCACCGTTACACAAAAAACAGTTACCAACGTACCATTACCTACAATTTATATAAAGACTTTGTCTAGTCCGTCTTACCAGCTTTCGCTAAAAAAACTAGCGGTGTTATAAATTTCTCTCTTAATACGTCGCACATATGTCACAAAATAAACAGCAACATACAATATAACCGATATCTTGAGTATAATTAATAAAAAATAAAACTGAAATATGAAACTACTAAGTTTAATAGGATTAATAGAGATAATTTTAATAATAAGTTTGTAAAAAACAAACTCTTCTGATGATTATACAAAAAAGTTTTATTAATAAAATTAAAAATAAAAGTCAAAACAACTTTTTCAAGTTACTTTTAATTTGAAATATCAATAATTAAAACAAAAAGATTATTTATCAGCGCCTATTTATAAAAATAATAAATGTATACGCATGTAACTTAATTATTTAAGTTTATCATTATATTTATCAATCGATGGTGTTACAACCACTTATATTTACTCAATCTACATTGATACTTTTTGATATAACATTTTGAATGAACATACAACTTTGAGTTGTGCTTAAACAATACATTGGCCTTTGTTTTCTTTGTCTTTGTTATTTAAAACATAAATTCCTTTACTACATAGAATAATATGATATGTACTGTCTCTGCCAATAAATACACCAGTATTCGCATATACTGCTATTCTCGTATTATACCTATATAAGCCTTAAATATTTTTTCCCTAATATGACGCATTCGACTTCAACGAAGGTTATACCTTCGCTTTTTGTTAAATGTTTGTAATCACATAGAACTTAAAACCCTATTTGGCTGAACAAGATGCAATAATATATGCGTTAAAAGTATCTTATATGTCGTATGTGAAGCTACGTCACTAGAATCGTAAATATAAGTCGAAAGGTTTATTTTTAAACCTGTTACAATGTCAGCAGACTTTAAGTTGTTTTGGGTAATTAAATTGTCTTTAAAGGAAATATACCAACCTCCCGCCATAAGTGTCGTTCGCGAGCGGTAACAGCTCATCATCTGAATTGTCGCTCGTCTCCTCACGCCGCGACTTCCCCCCTGAAGTCGCCATGGCTTGTTAATTTCTGAAATGTTATAATTACCAAATAAACATTCGTTTTCATTATGTGGATAAATAGTCATATAATAATAAAGACAAAAATAGTATTTATCCTACTTCAAAAGAGAAAGGTTATCAAATTGGCTTTAAAATGTTTTTTGATGATGTGTAACATTTTATTATCTTCGCTGGTTTTGGTATATTTTTTTTTATTAAATAGGTTATGTGCAGAAGGGACCCAGAACCTTAATGAGATTGTTAAAAATTGAAACGTACTGTTTATGCGAAAATTGGAAATTGTAAAGATAAAATAAGGAAATTCGGAAAACTCGGAGACCTAATCACTTAAGTTAAATTTAATATTTATTTACTTATAATAAAGAAAAACTAATTATTCAAATAAAATTAATTATTTATCTTAATTCAATTTATTATAAAGGTATGTCTATATCTGTTTCTTTTAAAAAATAATGTTTTGATAAGGAATGCGTTGAAGTCTTTTGTATCGTCAGATATAATGTATGTATATCATGGCATTTATTTGTAAGCGGTTTTGCATGTTTCTGTTCGTTGTACTGTATGCTTGTTAGAATATCATACAAAACACATTCCATATTTGACTTTTAGATTTGGACAAACTTACAATCTACTACTTACTAACAAAATAAATGCTTTCTAAAAACTTCAAGTATTCCAATTTTTTTATTATTGTGAAGTACAGTTAGCCGGATAAATTGCAAGTAACATTTCCCTTCGGCCTTTTTAATTAGTGAATCACGTTCCAGACGATCAGCGCATTCCGCCGCGAGCGGTCCCTTAGCCTTGTCGGTCATTCATCTTTCTTACTTTCATAAAGACTTCGGTATATTTGGCTTACAAATCTTATATCACAAAATAAGAATTATGAAATTTTAGTGATTTATATAAACAATAGACTTACGCAATTGCAAGAAATCAATTAAATTATAATATATATATTTTTTTGGAAAAAAACTGTGGTAATTTACATTTAATAAAAATATATTTCATTAACCATATCAACAATCTATACTTTTAATTTATTTTTTATAGTTTAGATCTACTTTTTTACCTTTAAAAAGATTACGGATGTTCGACGAGTTTTTTTATATATATTTATGTCCACTGACTCGAAAATGGCCCGACCGATTTGAATCATTTATGTTTTACTGTATTAAGATAGGGCTCCAGGTAGTTGATTTATTATATTATACTTTTGATGAAAATCATTATATGTTTGTCTGTTATTAATGTATGCTTTCCAATTATATACAATTGTATTTAATTATATTTAATCTTCGTTATACTGATAGAGTTTTGGGAAATGTTTTGTGTTTTTTTTTAGGTTTGACGACTATTATTAGAATAAAGATGATATTTGATAAATTATCACACATGTAAACCAAAAGCTAAATTTACGCAAAAATTATTTAAACTTGACATTGTATTTCTTAATAAATTATTAAAAGCAAAAAAAATTAGGACAAGGTACTTTTTAAAAACATTAGCTTATTAAAAAAATTAATATGTTTAAAAATATTTTGTTATTTATTACACATCACGCTATTAAATTACATTAATATTACGGCGCTGATTTAGTAATTAAGGAATGAAAAATGCGTTAACAGGATATTAATATTTCATTATAAAAACGTATATTATATTAATCGTTAACAAAAATTAAACACGAATTATATTTATAGAGAATATATTTGTAATGTTTCGTTTATACTACGAGTAAATGCATAGTTCGCTGGAGCTGGAGGCGGAGGGCATCGACGGCGGCAAGGTCAGCGACTTCCGCGCCTCCTAGCCAATAAAATAGTCTCTGTGGCCAATATTTACATTACTATTTTGATCTAGAGAAATAAGAAAATGTTAGTTGCATACAAGTTTTAGCTATGAAACTTATATCCGCATATTTTATGGATAACAGCTGTCTTAAGAACACTTGTTTCGATCAATTTTGTTTTGTCTTTGTCATATAAATAGGTGTAAGAATTGTGTATGAGTGGTTAGTAACGTTTTATAAATGAGACATAAAACGGAATAACTGATCTATGTTAAAATAGCCAATATTTTTTTATATATTGGTGGGCAAAGGCATTATGTAACATTTTAGGATATACTATATAAGGCTAGTTTATTTTTAGAGATATTTTAATTATTTAGGACATTACCAATCATGTTGATATTTATCACATAAATTTGATTTCATGTTCTATACATGTTTCAAAATTTAGCACGTAACTACTAAGTATCGTAAGATTTGTACTGAGTATAGAGTTCTACTCAAGCTCACTTTCACTATTGGCGGCCGCCAGCTGGTGCCCCTCCCTTCCCTCCAACCACTGCCTCAAAACCACCTTAGCACTACGCAACACTGCCTTACATTCTTATTATTAGCTAATAACAGAATATTAAGCATACTTTATCAATCCATAAATAGCCCAAAGAAAAATTAGCATTATATTTTTGTCCTGTAACGATCCTTTACTTCAAAGGAGGTCGTATTTGAAAATGTAAAATAACTCTATTACTAATCAGCCAAATAATTGATGTGAAATTATTTTGTCCGTTATTTCAATAAGCCCCTTTTACTGTCTTTGAGTTATTCAAGGCTAAGATTGTAGTTTGAGTGGGTATCAACAAACCACGACTTAATGTTCAAAAGAATGCTTTGTTACACTATAATAATTTCTAGTCTTGATATATGTAAAAGTTAAAGTGACAATTTGTCAGTTCAGTCCTTCAGTTTTATACTTTATTCCTTTTTAGGATGAAAAAAAGCTTAAGGCTCCGTTTTAATTGTCATTTCAAATCATTTTTGCTGTCGAAAAAAAACTACGAAAGCAATTACTTGCGAATCTGACGTGCGAGGAGAATTATTAGTTACACATACATGAGGAAATTATTATTCTTAGTCAATTAACACGCATGTGCATATTGAATAGGCTGTGCCTTATCGAATACATCATTTTTCTTGCAGGCTAGTGATTAGGGAATCGATTAATAAAATAATAGAAATAAATAAAACCTCTGAATTCATAATGAAAGTTACGGTTACTTATATTAGTTAACAAATTAGTGACGTCAAACATCAGTTACGATCTTTTGTATCTAGCTATTGGCAAAGTTCTATGGTGTTTTTTTTATTTGACTCGTATTCATATATGTTTTTAATACAATCCGTTACTTATGATTTCGGCTATACTTAAGTATTGCCAAACGCTTAATATGAAGTATTTTTGGTGATAAGTCTGATGTTCATTTAAAATTATTGATATCAAAGGTCGGATATAATCTACATTTAGGCAAATTTACAAATATGATTAACATTTCGTTTTTATCTTAAGTGATGAATGTCTACGCGGAAAACTAAACTTTAACATAAATGAATACTAATATGTTTCTAGTTAAAAAACTAGTTTTAAAAATAATCATGCATGTTTTTAAATCGTGATTCATTGGTTTCATCTTTTTCGTGTTAGCTAATTGACTAGCCTAGAATTAGTTCTCAGTATAAATGAAAAGCCGCTCTACCTGTAATCTCGACTAAATAGGTAAATACCAGTTCGGCGTCGATTGCATTTGTGTTTACACAACATTTATAATCAAATTTTTTTTTTTTTTTTTGATCTCTAATCGTACACTTATGTTATTTTTGTACCAATTATTTAGATTGGATTGTTTGTTACCTACAAAAAATATGTTTAGTAAGCAGGTTTCTGTAGATAACCAACAAAATGACATATATAAAGCTAATATTGAATGTTATTCGTGATAACACGGCTATGAAACGTGGTAGCGGAACAAAATTAAACGCAATAAATTCGCCAATATTAATTTAATTTGATAGTTTCTTTTCGTTTTTTTCTTTAAATGTTACAAGTTTTTTTTTATCTATGGCGCGACTTATACATTCCTAGCATAAACATATTTATCAGTGGAAGGGTAACTAAGTATTAAGCTTATATAAAGACGAGTGTAGTATCCCTTGTCGATTTTTAGTCTTTTATTGATATCTACTCTATTTATATATCGCTCTATGATACATTTGCTGCGTGGTTGTGACAGAGATAGAATAACTTATCTCGATGCGCAGGTGATGTAAAAGTGGACTAAGTCTTGACTACATTTACGTAACGTCTACTTTTCACGTAAGCGTGACAACCACCCCAATGACAGGGAATCAAATCACCAACATCTCTCTCAAGTAGAGTTCCCAAGAAGAGCTGGCCGGCGAGTTGCAAAACGTGCGTCGGCCACGTTTGAATATGACAAGTGAACGAAGAATGGCGATACTACATACATTACAACTTCACATTATCATAAACAAATGAAGTCGACGTCATGACAAAACTAAGATATAATTAATATTTTAAAGCAGTTTGTATAACGTATGTGCCTAATTTAATATTGATCGGAACGATTTATGTGCTGGTTAGGTTTCAAGATGTTACATATTTGTCATAATAATAATTTCTATTGACCAACCACATTACAAACAAATATTCAACAATGACAGTTACGTCGTTTGAATAGAGTTGAATTTTACATGATTAAAATTTTACAAGTATCGATAATTATGCATGACATGATTATATTACAGATCACCCGAGACTGGTTGTAAGATAAAGTTACATAGTATAATGCAATTACTAGGCCATTGATAGATCATGAGATAACTAAAATAAAAAATCGAAAGTGAGCGTTATGACGTTTCACTCTCACATTTTTACAAACATATGAGAATCACACGTATAATAAGGGGTTTTCCAATAGGGACGCTTGAACTTTGACAGCTGATTGCGGCCATGTTGTTTGAGTGACAGCTGTCAAATGCAGTGTGTTATATTCATTCCGTCCTCCCAAACCACCATGGCAGGTTACAGTGTCGAGCAGCACGTGCAAATCATAAAATTGTTTTATGAAAATGGGTCTTCAGTTCGAGCAACGTTCCGCGCACTTCGCCCGTTTTACGGTCGCGATGATCGTCCTGCCGAGTCGACTATCCGTCGATTGGTGGACAAATTCGAGTCAACCGGGTCAGTTAACAATCAGCCGGTTCCCGTGCGTAAACGTAACGCGAGATCTGCCGAGAATATCGCCGCTGTGCGCGACAGTGTCCTCGAAAACCCGCGGCAGTCAATTCCGCGTCGCGCACAGGAACTCGGCCTTTCGCAGACGACAACTTGGCGAATTTTGCGTTGTGACTTGAGCCTGCACCCTTACAAGATCCAGCTGACCCAAGAGCTCAAGGTTAATGACCATAGACAGCGCCGTGTGTTCGCTGACTGGGCATTAGAGCAGTTGGAAGTTGACGCCGATTTTGGCAAAAAAATCATCTTCAGCGACGAGGCGCATTTTTGGATGAATGGCTATGTCAACAAGCAAAATTGCCGTATTTGGGACGAGACCAATCCACACGAGGTTCACCAAGTGGCAATGCACCCGCAGAAAGTGACTGTTTGGTGCGGATTTTGGGCCGGAGGCGTGATTGGTCCGTATTTTTTCGAAAACGATAATGGTGTGGCCTTCACCGTCAATGGTGAGCGATACCGGTCGATGATAACCAACTTCTTTTGGCCTGAAATCGAGAATATGGATCTGGACAACATGTGGTTTCAACAGGACGGCGCTACGTGCCACACAGCACACGCTACGATGGAAGTTCTGCACGAGCAATTTCTGGACATGGTCATCTCGCGCGGAGGCGACGTGAAGTGGCCACCGAGATCGTGCGATTTGACCCCGCTGGACTTTTTCTTGTGGGGTTTTCTTAAGTCGCAGGTCTATGCCAACAAGCCGCAAACCACCGATGCCCTCAAAGTCAACATACGCCACGCCATCGATCAAATACAGCCCGATTTGTACGCCAGAGTCATCGAAAATTGGACCTTTCGTGTGCGCGCCACCAACCGAAGCCGTGGCGGTCATTTGAATGATGTCATATTCCATACATAATGGGGTCAATAGACCTTCCAAATAAAAAAAAAAATCGCAAATATCTCTCCTACATGTATTTTTTTTTGCATTTCAAAGATCAAGCGCCCTTAATGGAAAACCCTTATCAATGGCGATAATATTTAATTAGGTATACAAATAAAGTATTATACAGAATTTCATTGAAAACTTTTTAAGAACAAGGTTTTATTTCGTATTTTTTATAATACGATTTTTTTGTATACTATTCTGTATTATCACAAACATCATTAAACACCCGTTCTAATAAGTGAAGTTTCATAAAAGCTGCGTGACGCTACGATGGCGTTGATGTATTTTATTTAAGTAATTGAAGAGAGTATCGTACTTCTACATAAATTGTTTTATGAAACAGTTGAGTACGCTTTAGCAAGTCTAAAATATTATATTATATTAATTTATAGCAACAAATATATATTATAATAAACAGCCCACAATTGCACATAAACCGGAATAGCTAACGATTATAGGATTACACAAAAGCTGTCATTTGATCAATTGGGCCATACCTGATATTTTATTTTCAATGACCAATACACAATTGTTTCGGTGCATGTATAGTACATGTGAAAATCCAATATTTCAAATTTTGCAACGAAAACAATTATGTTGTCAAGAACATAATTTTACGACTTTAAAAACATGAAATTTATTTAGCCATATCAATTAGTAGAATAGGCTTTTGTAACTAGCATTGCTTAAACATAGTTATATATTATACTTTTTCACTCAACACGAAATACATTTTGAACTATTTATAAAAAATTAATAAAAAGTACACAAGTTACTAGACTGATGTATGAGCCAAGAAAACATTTTATAACTCGTTTCAATCTATCGTCGTATAATTGGACATATAGATTGAACCAAAGACAATATGGTATCCTAGCCTAATCAAACAAGTAAAATAAATACGCAAGATTGAATTCACCTAAAAAGTAATATTTAAAAATTGATTACACATATATTAATTGCGTGCTATAATTATTAAAAAAATAAACGTTATGGTAATGATTTTAAATGAATAGTAGTAATTTTATCTATTATGGAATGTTTTTAATTCTAAAATTATATAGACAATTTTATGATCAAAGATGGATATATATTTTTTAAAACAAGATGTACTGTTTACAAGCCGCAAAACCCTTTTCCTCGCTGAACATTTATTTGGAATTATCTTGTGCTGGGTGTTGTTAAATTACGAGTATTTTGCTGTATACAGCTTATAGCACCAGTTTGGATCACCAGAAATGTGTAAATTACCTGCATTGTTGGCATAATATAACCTTGGAATTATGGTTTTGTACTCTACGCCCTAATTAACTTGTAAATTATTTTTCCTTGATATAAGTGCACATTAACAAAGGTCAGTATTAAATTTAGTAGGTGCTTCTGCCGTAATTTGACCTTAAACTTAAGCATTTCGAATATTGCTATACCATAAAATTAAATATTGATTATAGCTCGAATTAAAATTAAAATCATCGAACTATATCAGCAGAATCGAACATGAATTTTACATCAAATATATTAAAACATTGAGATTTAACATAAAATCTGTATCTGTGTTTAATTATAATATCAGGACTTTTTTAAATTAATAATAAGTAACAAACCGTGAATGTTCTACTGCTGCGCAACTCTGTTATTTCACTACGCAGCTTCGGTGAGGGTTGGTAAATATTCATACATGTCTCACACTTTTCATTAAGCACTGCATGTGATATCTTTATTATAATGAATTATCATCACCGACGAGACAAATTATAAATTCAAATTAAGCATAAATAAAATTAGCTATCTCGATTACAACCCGCAAACAGCGGCTAATATCTACGTTATCTACTGGCTCTATTTTTCATATATTTTTAAAGAAGTTTCACAGTGGCCTTATTATAATCAAGGTAGAAAAAAATATGCGTTCAAAGACGAAGTAGTGAGTATATAATATTGCGAAAGCGGACATCACTAATGAATGTTATAAGAACAATTAATATTAGCGTGCACATCGAATGTAACGCTTGTAACATTTTGTAAGTAAACATCGGTTTGAATGCGTAATGCATTATTTTACTAATTATACAATTATTGTACGGAAATCAGAAAATGTTTTTGTTCGAGTGAGAACGACCCTCTGTCGGAACCGGATATACACGAGGTCTAGAGGCCACGCTACCTCTTTCTCATATAATTATTTCAGTTGATACACGCTTATAAATGACAGTATGGAAATTATGTAATAATGTACCGTCTCCGATAACTATGTGAGAATGTCATCTTCGGAAGTCACGATTTTATTTAATCAATTTTTTTTTCTAATAAATCGTTCAATAAAAAAAATTAAAATTATTTGATTGTCCATATACGCCAAACTTACCATGAATTAACAGATGTTTTTAATTGATTTTTAATTGTAACGATCTTGAATTTTTACTTTCATTAAAAATATTCGACAGTTACAACTGGTCATTTTATGTTGGCAATTAGCGTATCATTTTTAATTCATTAGAATTAACATAAAAGTGAAATTTGATTATATTATAATGGTTTATTCATTGTTATGATATGGAATGCCCTCAGCGGCTAGTTTCCACTCTTACTTACGCGATACGACCACCTACATTCACTTTTGTTTGGCATTGCTATCACGATATCAGTTAAGCGATATTAAAGCTTTATATTATAATTACGTTTATTTGTGAAATACATTTTTATTAAGAAATATTTACATTTAACCCACTTTGCGGAGTAGTAAGAGTTTCGAAGTGACAGATCTACACTTTCGAAAACGACACTAGCCGACCATATCCGTAGAAACCTCAAGGCTCTATCGAAAGATTGACATGGTTTTTTAAATATTTTATTATATATATTTTTATAAGACTTATCAGCGTATCGAAAAACAGATCTGTTAAAGGATCTATTGGATCACCTCGCATACTTTCGCAGCTGATCACGTAACCTCGCGAACTACGAAAGGTCACACGAAAGTTTTACAAATTTTCCAACTATTGTTTAAATATGAAAAATCCTTACGTTTTTATCCAGACGTGTGTGAAATCCGGATTTACTGTCACTTCACAATTGAGTGGTATGAACACAATCGCGGGTGGCGCGCATGGTGCGTGTGGTCGGTCGGGTCGCCGCGCGAACACTGCGACCAACAGACACCGCGGGCCGTCACTCGCTGCCCTCTGACTCACTTCGTAAGGCTTTTGACTTATGGGTTTTCTACTTTGTTTGAGAAATTTTATCTAATATTGTCATGTTTAATCATTATATCCGAATTTAAAAAATATAAACAAAATTCTGTTAATAAATTGATGTCATCAAAAAAATATCTACTAATAATCGTAAACGCAGCATCGTAACAATATTTATTTTATTTATTTTTTATTTTATACTTTATTGTACACCACAAAAAAAATTTCATTACAATAACTTAGACAGCCTATATAAAAGTAGCATACAATTTTGGCGACCTTATCGCTACATAGCGATCTCTTCCAGGCAACCAACGGTGTAAGGAATAACCCATAGGATATGAGGTAGGTGGTGCAGTAATAACAAAATAAAATAACATTATAATAATAATCTATACCAAAAACAAACTAATAAATACATGTCAATATAAATAAAAATACACATTTAATATATCTATATATAAATTATATTATCAATACATACTAAAATTACAAGTATATAATATAAATATATACAATAAATACGATACTAAAAACGATAAGTCCTCAAACAACACGAGACAAGAAAGAAAAATAATCCAAAAAAAGAATAAAAATAAAAGAAAATTATTGGTGATAAGGTACTTGAGACAAAAAGTGATCTTTTATAAGTTTTTTAAAAATATTTAGGGATTTGGCCTCTTTCTTCGAAGACCGGAGAACTTCTCCAGGTTTCCCTGAAAATAAAAATGTCTCCTTCAAGTAAGGGGGAGTAACAGGGTGAAACAATACACAGTATAGAATAGAAAGGATGTGCATATTCCGGCGAAGTCGGATGGGTAACGAATTAAGACGAGAACGAAATTGTGAAACGTGGTCATATTTGCGTAATCCATATATAAACCGAATAGAAGTATTTTGAAGTCGCTCAAGCTTATTTAATTGGTTTTCGGTTAAGTCGACAAAGCTTGCGTCAGCGTAATCAAGAATAGGAAGGAGTAGAGTCTGTGCGAGCATAATTTTGGTAGGAACTGGAAGAAAATGTCGAAGACGAAGCAGAGACCTCAGAGCTGCAAACACTTTCCTGCTGATTTCGTTCACATGGCGAGTCTAGCTAAGAGTATTATCAAGGAACACTCCCAGATTTTTAACATAATCGCAATACGGGATGACAATATTGTCAAACATTATTGATGGCAAGGAAGACCAATTGACTTGAGGCTTGAGACTTGCTAGGGTTAACATTAAGGCCAAAAGATTTACTCCACTCAAGAATGATATTGAGGTCGTTATTCATCCTTGCGATAGCCAAAGGAAGGTTTTCCAAAGTCGACTGGGTGTAAATTTGGACATCGTCTGCATACATGTGGTAGAGAGAAGATAGGTTATGAGTAATCGAATTGATGAAAATTGAGAAGAGTAACGGTGATAACACGCCGCCCTGTGGTACGCCAGCAGAAATATCGCACCATGATGAGTATGTATCATCAGTGCGAATAACGCTGCCGACGACCATGAAGGTAACTGTGAAACAAGTCAATAACTGCAGGGGACACGTTAAGAGAACGCAGCAGACTAAGTAGGACATCAAAATCAACTCTATTAAAAGCATTGCTGAAATCCAACAGAGTTATAATGGTGAGCTGTTTATTGTCCATACCCCATCGAATGTCATCAGTAACTTTAATAAGGGCAGTAACAGTACTATGTCCAGGGCGAAAGCCAGATTGGCAGGGATTGAGCAAATTGTTCTTGTTTAGGAAGATACTTAACTGAGAGTGAATAAGTTTTTCAAGAACATTCGACAGAAAAGGTAAAATAGAGATAGGGCGAAAATCAGAAAAGGAAACAGGATTAGCTTTTTTGGAAGAGGTATAACATTAGCACTCTTCCAGGGTTCAGGAAATATACAGGATGAGACACATTCATTTAGAATGTATGTGATCACAGGAGCGATAATATCAAGATTATTTACATAACTATGTAAATTAATTTCAATTAACTTAATTGTATAAAGAAATATACATACTTCTTGATTGAAATGTAGAATAGATAAGGAAAAATATTTAAGATGTAGTAGAAGTACAAAAAACTTATACATATATAAAAAGTAATTAATTTACACAATATTTAAATAAAAATAATTCATAATTGCAAATAATTTATTAAAGCACTTTTTTTCTTACAATAGTTCTTATTGCATAAAATAGGTACAGACAAAAAAGACAATTCCCGACAAAAATCACAGAATCATAATCCAAACAGTTTTTTTTTTATTAAATTTTTAAATAACATTGGTTAATATAAATAAAATGAAAATACTTTCCACGTTACCAGAACTTACATCTTTAATGTTAAAGTCTTTACTATGATTAACATATGAAACATTTGATTATAAATATTTCATTACATGATTTTAGTCACAATTATATTGTTTAAATAAAATACTTAAAAAATTGTCCGTGTAAAGGGCATAATTTTATATTGGTATCTATCGACAGGCTGTGCCGGTAGACAGTGGTGGTAGTGGTGGTGGTATCACTTGTAGGTGTCCCGGAAGCGCACCGTGCTGCGTCGCGGCGCGACCTCTTCGTCGCTGTCGAGCGCGGGCTCGTAGCCCTTGTTCATGAACGCAAGGGACTGCCGACCCGCCATGTCATTCAGCTAAACCAAATCACTCGAGTTACAATCACAATAATAATAATAAGGTCCTCCAGACCGATTTCGGCCACGGCGGCCAATCTCAAGAGAGATAGCCAACTGCGCAGGACATATTATAGTGCACAAGTGTGTGCGCAAACACAGGTGCACTCTCTTTTCCTTAGCTCTCATAATCCGATGGGACGGCAATCCGACACGACCGGAAAGAGTTCAGGCGCAGGACCAATGGCTTAACGTGCTTTCCGAGGCACGGGAGTGTACACACTTCTTTCAGACTCCGGGCTGCTACTGAGAATTTTCTGACAGAAAAACCCAATAACTATTTATTGGCCCGACCTGGGAATTGAACCCGGTTCAACCCGGGGAAGGACCACCGGGTCTGCGGCCTTATATCTAGCCACTAGACCAACGAGGCAGTCAATCACAATACAACAGCTACGACAAAGTATATCTCGTAAAGAGAAGGTACAGAGCGTGACCGGTGATGGGATGCAATTGAAATATATTATATAATAGAATATACATAAAGAGGCCTCACCGCCGTGATGGGGTCTTCGTAGAGGTAGCCGGCGCTTGAGTCTCGTGCCTGCAGCTGCGAGCGTCGCTTTTCAGCCATCACGGAGTCGCGGCGGTGCATGAGCGCGCGCAGCGTGGCGCGCCGCGACGCCGACGTGCCGCCCAGCGACGGCAGCCGCGACACCACGTCTGCGGAGGGGAACGGCGCCTCAGTTATTTCTTCATGGGGTTAATGATCCACCTCACCGTTGTCCATATACTATGGCATTGGCGAAATATATTTTTTTTATGTAAGAGGGGGCAAACGATCAGGAAGCTCACCTGATGGAAAGTGACCACCACCATCCGAGGGCTTGCAAGTGCGTTGCCGGCCTTTAAGGAAAGAGTACGCTCTTTTCTTAAAGGTTTTTATGTCATATCGGTTCGAAAAAGTCGCCGGCGAAAACTAGTTTCACAGAGTGATTGTGCGAGGCAGAAAATGCCTTAGAAAGCGTGCTGTTGTGGATTTCCAGACATCGAGGTGATGAGGATGGAATTTCGAAATCTGGCGCGATGTCCGGTGGTGAAATTCAGTGGCCGGGACTAAACCAAATCTAATTCCTCAGAACATTCCCCGTTATACAAGCGATAGAGGATGCAGAGTGACCCGACATCTCTACGCAGATCCAAAGTATCAAGCCGGTGAGAGGTGCTCTACGTTGAATGCAGTTAAAGAGAAGGAGCTGGTACTGAGTACAGAGACGAGAGCAGACGAGGCCTCCATGTGGGGCCGTATTTGCGCCTTGTAAAGTTTTAGGCAATGAGCCGACGTGAAGTATACCAAGTTTTTAGAGGCCAATTTCGCTTTACCTTCCAATTGACTGCGGAACTGAACAACGTTCGAAATCTGGACGCCAAGTATCCTGATGTTGGTTGTGGAAGCGATAGGAATATTCTCAAAATAAGGGGAAATGACAAAAAGCTACTTTTTAGCTGTTAACGCAAAAATATTGGGGTTGGACTGGACCAAATTTAGTCGGCCCCAGTCCGAGACTTTGGTTAATAGAGTCGACTTCAGACACAAGTTTGTTCCGATACTCGTCAACGTGTTCCTGAGAAATATTCGCGCGGCCGGTGTATAAGGCGTCTACAGTGCTGTCATCTGCAAAGTAGTGAATATTGCTGATTTGCATACATATCATTGATATACAGAAGAAACAGAGTAGGTGATAGAACGCAGCCTTGTGGAACACCAGCATTGACGAATTTTAAGTTAGAGCATCCACCGTCGACAACTACTTTGATGCTCCGATCTGCCAAAAAGCTAGTGATCCAGTTGCCTCTTTTCTCGGGAAGCCCGTAAGAAGGAAGATTCGACAGAAGCGCTTTGTGCCATAAACTAGAAGATCACCGGCTGAGCGACCCCGAAGGAAACCGTTCTGGCGGCCGCTAATCAGCTGGAGCTCCTCTAAATAATGAAATGTTATCTATACCTCCCGAAGTTACTACACCATTAACAATTATTGTCATAATTTGTGGCTGCAATTACACTGGCTCACTCCGCCTTCGCGTATACGCAACATAGCAAAACCGGCTATTGAATAGCACATAGATAGCAATTCGTACCACATTTCAATTCAACTTCAACAAAAATGCACGGACGAGTACCCGAGAGGTCTGAGAGTGCTCGCACCGAAATACGCGGTTTTGACAGTATAGACGATATCGAGCGTGTCGCCGGAGGCCGCTGGATACAAATGACTTATTTACCAGCCAAGAAAGCTAATGGATAAAGTAAAGTAACAGCCTGTGAATGTCCCACTGGGCTAAGGCCTCTCCTCCTCTTTTGAGAAGAAGGTTTTGGAGCTTATTCCACCACGCTGCTCCAATGCAGATTGGTGGAATACACATGTGACAGGATTTCAGTGAAATTTGACACATGCAGGTTTCCTCACGTTGTTTTTCCTTCACCGTCAAGCACGAGATGAATTATAATCACAAATTAAGCACATGAAATTCAGTGGTGCTTGCCCGGGTTTGAACCCACGATTATCGGTTAAGATTCACGCGTTCTTACCACTGGGCCATCTCGGCTTTTAATGAATATTTTTTCTAAATTACTTATATAAACAAATAACACTATGTCTTTCTACTATTTACTAATACTCCTAAAACATAATAGTATAAATAACGTCCTCTTGTCCGATTTCGGCCACGGCGGCCAATCTCAAGAGGGATTAGCCAACTGCGCATGAGATATTATAGTGCACAAGTGTGTGCGCAAACACAGGTGCACTCACTATTCCTTAGCTCTCATAATCCGATGGTACGGCAATCCGACACGACCGGAAAGAGTTCAGGCGCAGGACCAACGGCTTTACGTGCTTTCCGAGGCACGGGAGTGTACACACTTCCAACTTCCAGACTCCGGGCTGCTACTGAGAATTTTCTGACAGAAGAACCCAATAACTATTTACTGGCCCGACCTGGGAATTGAACCCAGGACCACCGGGTCTGCGGCCTTATATCTAGCCACTAGACCAACTCAACGCAGCCAATAATAGTATACATAAGATTTAGGACACACATATACGTGTGATTGAAATGACGCATCAAAACTCTACATGGTATAATTACTATAATAAAATAAAAATGAACATAATACTTAAATACTCAAATTAATAACCTGTAAAATGACTGCTTCTATTCTTCTAAAACTTCTCTAATTAAATTGATGTATTTACAACTTCGCATTAATTACTAAACTCACAGAAAATATAAAAAAATCATATAATGAAATACAGCCCTAGAGTTGTATTTATTTATAAAAAATAATCTTATTAAAAACTCTCGCATTCAAAAATTTAATGCTGACGCAACCGTAAATCTGAAGTTATAGAGATAACAGGTCCCATTATTTTTTATTAATTTTCCAATGCCCAACTATTTACATATAAGTTTTGGACGGGGATTACAAAAATATATTTTTTTTTGTAAGAGCGGGCAAACGAACATGAGGCTCACCTGATGGAAAGTGACTACCACCGCCTATGGACATCTGCAACACCCGGGGGCTTGCAGGTGCGTTGCCGGCTTTTGTGGAAAAAGTACGCTCTCTTCTTGAAAGTTGCAATGTCATATCGGTTCGGAAAAGTCGCCGGCGAAAGCTGGTTCCACAGAGTGGTTGTACGAGGCAGGAAATGCCTTTAAAATAAAGAGAAACTTTAACTCACTGGGATCAGCTGTCTGCAGTATAGTCAGCCTCCTCTTGAAGTTGGCATCCAAGTTGATGGGAGCGGACTTGTTGTCTCGCGAGCGTTCGAGGTTGTGAAGAGTTTTCCGTCGCGAGACATTGGAGTCGTCGACGCCTCGTCGTTCTAAATCATCCACGTTCAATTTCTGGAGATCTCTTGCTATATCCACCGCTCGTTTCTCGAATTGTGCATCCTCTGACATTTCATGTGGCTGTTTTGAAAATTTAATTTAATTTAAAAATAATACGAGCCATACACAAATATTATTTAAATATGATTAACTAAATCCGCGTAGTGAACAAGTGCACTAACGCAGATGTACTCTCTATTACCTCATTCTCATAATCCTGTAGGACGGTAATCCTATACAACTGGAAAGAGTTCGGGACCAGGATATTATTATTATTAACGGCTTTACGCGCTTTTCGAGGGACGTACACATGCACGTGACGAGTGTACCCACTTCCAGACTCCGGGATGCTATTGATAAATCTTCGTCAGAAAAACCCACCTTTAATTGACCCAGGGTTTGAACGCAGTACCTTAGGATCTACGGTCTTACATAGCCATTTGACGATCAAAATGTGAATGTTCAAATCTTTATCCCTTCCAATTATACACTATACTTATATACCATTATCAGTAATATACCACAATCTTTGAAGATCAGTTTGTACTCTTTGGTCTGTAAATTTAAATTACTATTTTTATCTTTAATAAGATATTTTATAAATTAATTACCTTTTTGGTGAAGAACCAGTTCAGCTGAACGGTGGATAGCAAGTGCGTAAGTGTTCCCAATCTATGGAATAGCATCCCTACGAATTGAATGAGGAGAACCGAACCGAAGAATATGATCAAAACTGAACCGATTGGCTCAAGCATCAAAAACTCTTGGTCTATCAGCACCTGTTACGGGAAAAAATATTTTCATCAACATACATCAACTTGATTTATGTTCCATTTTAAATAGTTTTATTATTATCAAAATTATCTGTTCCATTCCGTAGCTCTAAATAAAACAAAACGATTTTATTTTTATTGTTTGAAATCATAAGAATATTATTTCTTATGATGTCTCCGTGATTTTAATAGAAATTCTTATACTAGTTTATAATAATTAACATACGATATCTTAATTATATCTTTAATTTAATAAAAAATGCAAACGAAATGATGGTCGAAGCCTTACTACCCTATTTACTTACTTAAATTATTACCATTATATTATTTTTATTATCAAATGCCAAATATTCCTACAGACATAACGGCCATTCTCAAAGTGGAATAGAGCAAGTGTGTGAGTGTAAACACAAGTGCACCCATTACTCCTTCACTCTCATAATCCGGCTGGACGGCAATCCGACATGACTGAGCAATGTTTAAATGCAAGATTAACGGCCTTATATTCCTACTGAAGCACAACAGTGTTAACATTGCTAAAATCCAATCGTCGGGCTGCTACTGACAATTCCTTGATGGAAAAACTCAATAACTATCTATTCGTTCGACCCGGGGTTTATACCAAGGACCTAGGCTTATAAGCTATCCACTTAACGAATAAGGCAGCCTGATATAATAATGATAATAGTGACCGTTTGAACATTTAGGGCGCACTTAGTAGCCATTTTTTTATCGTAATTATTTAATCAACTTTTATTAAGATAATTTGTTAGTGAGTTCGTACGTTCTATAATGGAAATTGTAATTACATATAGTGCAATAACTTATGTTGCAAATACTAAAAAATAAATGTGCTTTCAAAATAATGAAATTAACGTATTTCGAAAATATGGCGAATGTGAGGTGCCATATTTTTACATTACATTCTAAACATATCAATATACTTACAACATTATCATTACTATCATACGATAGAGCAATTTTCTGTCCGAAAGGCCACTTCAAATGCAATTGGTCCTGTCGAAGTTGCAGGAGGAAGATCGCCAGCACGAACAGAGCGTTGAGCATCACAAAGGCGAAAACCATGTTGTCACGTAATTCCTTCAAGTCATTTTTAATACGTTCCTGTTAAAAAAACATGAATAGCCTTAGTATAGCGTTAGCATCAAATCGAATTACTACAGTTCGAAAATTTAAACAAATTTTTTAACTTAAAAAAATCGTTGTTTAAATAATTAAATAAAAATTATCCATTTGAGGAAAAACGGTTATTAATTTTTAGTAACGGCTACATTCGATAGGTTAATTCACAGACGCCATATCAAAATATTATATTTATTTATATAGAAAGTCACCAACAAAACCAAAGTGAAATAGGTTCCATAAGAATATTGTACAAGATTAAATGGTGCCTCAATTACATGTTTAATATTAAGGAGCTAAAGTATAAAATTACTTTTATATGTTATGCTTAAGTAAATAAAAAACTCTAACTATTGCAGAGAAAAATAGATTTCATATTTTTCATGGCACTGCATATATTAAACTCCATCAAACTGTTTGGACTACAAAGCGTGCCATACATACAGAAAATTTACATTTACATAGACAAATATACATACAGATAAACTCGCCTATGACTGTCGTGTAAAAACGAAACATACCTCCTATATATATGCATAAATAGATTTGATATACATATTATAACATTTTTATTTAAAAAAGTAATTTAGAAGCCTTCGAATGTCCCACTGCTAGGCTTAGGACAGGATAACACCCTTTTTTCTTTTTTTTTTGTCTCTGGAAAAACTCCTTACGCTTTTCCCCCACATGAAGTGGGGGGGTATGTGGGGCTCGCCGGCACTGAAGGCGCCGGAATACCCACTAAAAAACCAGCGGTATTTCCTCTGGTGCGGGGCGCCACGGGATCGCTTGCGCATGCTACCGTGACGCCCCGACGGTCGGGCCTCCATTTCTAAGGGGGTTCCCGGATACCGGACAGGGAACCCACTTAGTCCCGGCGGATGTTAAGGCAGGGGGAAGAGGTGCGCATAGCGCCGACGCCTCCTCCCCGGTGTTCTTCGGCGGATCGAAACAGCGTAGGCACTTTACAGGGCATTGCATACATTTATTAAAACTCACATAGAATATTATGTGGTACACGGTGGTGGTAAACGCTACATTACCTGCTCCTCTTTGTTCTCATCGATGGGTCTGAGGTACGTGTCGATTAAATCTTTCCAAAACTCAGTCTCAGCTGTTGTCAAAAAGTCCACCTCCCCCTTTTGAAGATTGGGATCTTCAATCCAATATGGATTAATTAAATCGTCTCGCTCCTCCTATAATACACAAGAATATTAAATTCACCCTACATATTTATATATACAATAATATAGATAGCGTACTGTTGCTGCTTTATGACTTTTGTTTATTTAACTATACACTATTTACGTGTTTATTTTTACAGAGTTATCCGACAGAGACCGTACTCACACGTAGCCTAGCCTTGTGGCGTACTTTTAATATCTAATAATATTGGCGTACTCTAAACAAATCAAACATTATGGTGAGACGATAGACAATTTAGCTCTTCGCATTTAATACAAATCTCCTCTTGATTATGCGATCATACAGTAGTGAAGGTGAAGTAGCTGTTGAGTTTATCCATTACAAACAACCATACAAAAAAAATACGAAACTTATATCTTTATAATCTTACTATAGATGAACAAACCCTAGGTATATCCGTGGAAGCTTCGCTGTCTTCGTACTCGGGCAGCATCGACAACGTATCACCTCGAAGGCCCATGGAGGATCGACGTCGAGTGTTTTTTTCTACTTCCGGCGGTGCACCCCTAAAACCATATGACTATGATTTAGAGCCATTTTAGAAATCATTATTTTTTTTTCATTCTACATTATTCTATCTGATACAAAGCAATTTGTGAGTTACTATTGTTCAGGCTTATGGGAGAAAGTATAAAGATAATACTAAAATAACAACAAATAAAGTGAAAAAATTTTATACTATCATTTGAAAATCAGCAAAATATGAACTTACAATGAGTCCAGTCTCTTATCAATTTTTTCCAGCGAGTTCGAAATCTGTAGAAGATGCAAACTCTCGCTGTTGTCTACAGGGTTCGTGCAACATAAACATTTGAATAAGCCGCCGCAGCTGAACTCCAGCGATCCGGTCGTCTCCTCGGATTTCCCGAACAAGGCCAAGGTACTCTTTGTGTCCATTTTCTTTTTTGCCTCTTCGACTTCCTTTTTCTCCATTTCCATTTCCTAAAAATTTAATATAGATTTAATACACTTTCTTTTAGGATAAAATCGTAGTGTTTATATAGAGAAATCAACTTTAATTTCATTTTGGTATGACTGACGTTTTGTCATAAATAAATTTTTATTGTATAGGTAGGCGGACGAACATTTGGGCCACCTGATGGTAAGTGGTTACCAACTTCCATAGTTATTTAAAACGAGTAAATACCTTTAGAGTCTTCTTCTGCGCCACCTCCCGAGTCCCCCACGACACGTTGTTGAGGTTACAGAGCGAATATATGATGAGCAACATATACATGCTAGGGATGGTTATATAGTATATAATCAAGTACACCAAGCAGAAGATTTCCTGAGGATGTAAGGCGCCCGTCACGAAGAATATACCGAAGGTCGCAATAAAGAACATACTGGTAGGAGCTAACCAACCGTCCTCTACGATCTGGAGAGCTATACCGACAATCACCATCAACATTATCATTGCGTACGCGCATGTTATTATATTCGCCACTTGTAGCTGAAAATAAATAATTTTATTATGAATCAACATCGTCCTTTTTTGCCCCATTCACGGCACAGTTTATGTTTTTTATGCGAGAAATATAAGTACATAACCACGTGAGCTAATGTTTACAACTAATACCAGGTATTATAATACAAATTAAAATTACCTGAGTTTCCGATTTGCACGTCATGCACACTACGAGGAATATGAAGAGCGGAACTAAATTAAGTAAGAGAGCGTTGGTATTGCTCATACCGGTGATGGCGTTCATCGCGCCTATCATCATAAGGAAGATGGTCCCGGGTCCCAGGATGGTACCCAATATCAACATCGTCTGAAACACGTCAAATATTAATCTCAATTTTTATCCCAAAATTTAATTATAATTTCATAATTTGAAAATTACATTAATATTACCTTCACTTCAGATAATAAATACATCCATACCTTATAACATAGCAAAATGAATAGCTTGAAAAGTTAAAAATTTTCAATTAAAAAAAGGCAAATAAAATTGAATCCCGGGATTTATTTAAATAAAATATATCCCAGAAATATACCTGATATGCAATGTACAGGGTAGATATATTATCATTCATTTTGACTGTGCGTTTTGAGTCAGCCAGCAAGTCGAAGATATTGGCCATGGTAGAGGGAACCCATCGTCTGCGCTGGTTGAAGAACTCGTTGAAGCTCTCCGGGCAGTGCGTGTACGCATCTGAAGCCGCCGAGTACTCCACGCGATAACCTCTTTGCAACAGCAATGTGCAGAGCCATCGATCCTCTCCTGGATTTGAAAACGATAAATACAAGTTCAATAAAATTCACAAACACAACTGCTAATAAATAACTTTTGAAGTAGCGCCATCTATCGGCGAGTTACCACAAAGTGAATCGTAATAATTTTCATGATAGTTGGTCAAGCGGTATCGATATCTTTTAATCTCTATCGGATAAGGATCTCTCCTAACGTAATCCAAGAGCGTAAAGTAGTATATTTTTAATTCTCATTACCTTGATCGTATTGTACGTAATGTCGAGCTTCGTTAGATGTCAAGGTATACTTTTTCATAACGTTATCGTCCATCAAAGCCTTCCCCCTGAAGAGGGAGAAACATCCAGGACTACAAAGTACGCAGCCAATCATGTGCTCAGTCGCCTTTTGCAGCCAATGACCGATAGCGTACTCGAACATTTGATACCATGCCATAAAACCTGAAAAGTTTTGATCTTGTAAAATATAGGCAAGTCGCTTTTAAAATAATATGCTATTAATTTTATGAAGGCTTATAAAAATATAAACCTTACTGTTTTTTTTTAATTATTCAGAAGGTATATTTATTGCATATACACATAGGCGTACCCAGCTTTTAGTCCAGGGGGGGCAATTGAAAAATTTCTTAAGCCGTGTCCCTCGGGCCTGCTTTGCCCTACACATAACACGAAGCATGGGGTTTGTAGTTTGGAGTGGAAACAGAAAACCGCAGATCTTTTTTTTATCTCGCTGGAAAAACCCATTTACGCTTGTCCCCGACATGAAGTCGGGGGGGAGGGGGTTATGTATATCGCCGGTGCCTGGAACTCCAGAGTACCGGAGTACCGGGGGGGCAGCTGACCACCCCTGCCCCCCCCCCCTTCCTGCATACGCCCATGCATATACATATAAAACATATTACAAACATTTATCTTATATTAAAATTGTATTATATATTAAACACAATAATTAATTATAGAAACTGACAAATTATTATTACAAAATATATCATAACTTTTTTATACGAACATATAAAAAATATATTAGGTTTTATTTGAAAGGTTGACGTTTCTTTTGTATAAAACGATTGAACTTTAGTACAAAATAAGTTATCATGTTTTGTTTATTAATTTATCGTAATTTTAATCAATTTCCGTATAACATTATCAGTTCATGACACTTAAATTCGTTCCAGAAACTGATTAAAATCAAGATTATCTTTTATATCAAAACATAAGTTTTTTGTAGCAATTAATGTAGTTTACACCTAGTTAAATAGTAATTAAATATTGACAACTACACTTACATAATACACTATATCAAGGGCATCAAAATTAAATAAATTATAGTATTGCGTACTTTATTAATGCATTTACTGACCTGATCCAACAGGATGAATTCTACCACATGCAGCTCCAAGATTCTTGTCCTTTTTCATCAGATCAATGAGCAGAGTAACGGCGCAGGGTTTGAAATCGATGTCTCCGTCAAGAGCCAGCAAATAGGTATTCTCGGCAATATTTTCCTTTCGATCCACAGAAAGTGGCAGATCCATCAGACGATGGCCGAGTAAGTAGTACATATACATCACCTTCAAAAGTTAACAAAATTCAATTATTCACAGTCTGTGCTATTGAAAACCATCGCCCATGAAAAGTGTTAAGAAATTATTATTTCCTCCTAAACAATATTTTAAATAACTACAGAGTCCTAAATACGTCTCATGGTCAAAATCCTAAATACGAAATCAGCTGGCCATGTGGTGTGAAGGTGTGAATCTTTAAATCGAAGATTGAGGGTTTACACAGGCAGAAAATAACGGGAGATAACCTTCACGTGTCGGACAAAATTCTGCCAAGTGTGTTACCACCAATATTCACTTTAAGGAAGCCACGGTGCTCCAAAGGGATCGTGTCCTCAAAACGAAAACGAGTCTTAGCCCAGCGATCATTTAGACTGTTACGAATACTCAGGGACGTAGCAATCCCCGTATCAGCCATATATGATATGGGCCCCCCTAGCTACAGGGGCCCCGTATCGACGATCAAGGCATTAATATGCGCGAAAAAAAATAAAGGTCGCCGCAGTTAAGATTGTAATAATTATAATTAGAGGAAGAATTATACTCCAAGGGCACCCATCAAATTTTGCTACAGGGCCCATCAAGGGCAAGCTACGCCCGTGCAAATACTATAACCAATGATAGAATTCTACGCAAATTAAATTTGTTTTCGAGCCAAATTTCGGCGAATTCATATTTTTCTGCAAAATTTATAACAACTTAATCGCATTAATCCATCTTTATCAATTCATTTTAGGCCAAGATCGACGCGGATCAAGAGCTGATATCATTAAGGTTAAGGTAAGCGTTACAGAATCTTCTTATCACACGGCACTCGTAATCGATGATTATTCAAGTAAAGGATACTTATGAATAATAGAATACCTACAATTATAATCAACATTCCTAAATGCTTACCTTTATAAGGTTCTTTTTTTTCGATTTAACTTTTCTAGTTTAAAGATTTTTTTACCGATAAAAATTATCGGTAAAAAAGTAACGTAACGGTAGTATTGTAACAATTCCGAAATAATATTTGTATATAAGATTTAGTACACCGTAGTTTATGTATTTATAGAAGTTCATGTAAGAATTACGATAGACGACGCTTCTTATTACATTAAATGTGTATGATTAAAAGAAAAGAGTATTTATTGAGTTTCTTGACGGCTCCTGTCGGTAGAATCTATATTACGGGTTGATAGTAGATTTCAATTTAATTTATTAGTGCTTATAAAAGCCTATTTGAAAACATAATTTTGCTATTAATTGTCCTTGGACACTTAGTATGTCATATTTGGAAAAAATATGTTTTGGAACAATACACTACCTGTGACCATCTTTTTCTATGTCTAATCTTGGATTTGTCTTTCAAATGGCAGATCAATTTATTCTTCCCTGGTAGAGTCCAAACTAATCTACCGCCGTACGGTGTGGGATACTTCTTAGGTGGCCGTAATCTGACGTTGGTGAGATGAACCTCTGACGCTGCTTCGTCTATTGTATCTACTAGATATTTCACGAAGCGATTCACTTGAGAATCTTCAGCACTATGATCTGATACCTCGAAGGCGTCGTCCATAAATATGTGTGCTTAAAAAAAGTCAACGTGGAGTATTTTAAATTATTTTCTGCAAAATGTTTGAAGTAATAAATATATAACAAGATATACATATAACAAATCTATCGAATAATGATTGCACTAATCGTACGTCTTACCGTAATCTTTTCATTTGATAAGAAGACAGACTGGTCTCCTACTAATACTAGCTAATGATCTATGATATGTCTAGTGCCAGTTATTACATAGGCTGCTACATAATGCAAAGTATTGCGTTTGCGATAAAAACTATTGCCATGCTGTGTTTTCTAAAACTAAAACTCACTAATATTTATATATAAAAGAATGACTGACTGACTGACATATGAACGCACGCTCCAAACTACTGGGGCTATCCAGGAAAATTCGGATCCTGTTACACAGAAGCACTAAGGGAATAATTTTAAAAATTTAACCATTAAGGCACTGATAAAGGGAACGAAAGCAATTCTAAATTATGACGGGAACGAAAGCGCTAATAAATATATATATTTTTTTAATATTTACCTTCTAGTTCATAATAATCAGGATCCACAATACCCAAGTATTTCTGAGCCACCCTACGTGCACTCTGGTCTTCATCCAACCGGAATATAGACTTTAAGAACTCTATCATTTCGTCTTTTGTTTCGTGCCACATGGTCGCACACACATAAATCCTGTAATTGAAAGTAAGATTAGGCAAAATATTTAAACACTTAAATCGATTGAAGGAAAGTTCAATCACCTGGTTATACAATCGGAAGGTCTAACATCCTTCACAATATTTTCTGCGCTACCATTCGACACTTTATCTGCGTCTACAAAGTCATTTAGATCCTGAAAGTAAATCATTTATTTTTATTATTATAAGCTCGTAATATATTGGGGACAATAAATACGTTCTTTATAATAAGATGTAACACGTAACAGCCTGTAAAAGTCTCACTTTTGTGCGAGAGGCCTCCTCTCATCTTGAGCTTTGTATTTTTGCACATACCGGAGGTATAGAATGCGGGTAGCATTGAAGTAGTTTGGTAGAATAATACATTACCAAAGCCTAACTACGGGACATTTACGAGCTATAAACATGTTTCTCTTCTAAATCAATTCACATATATGTATATCATTTTTTATAAAGGTAAAGGTCGTACATCCACTTGTATTTCATTTTCATCATCTTTGGTCCTGTTCAGCAGTAAAGACTGGTCTACGAGTGGACCACAGTACCAAGGTTTGGCGAAGAGTTTATCTGTTATAGCGAGACGCTCACATTTTGGTAGCCAAACGTGCATCGTGATCCAGAACTGAGATATTAGCCATAGCAACCACACCCAGGTCATTTCACGTCCAATATAATCTTTCAAGAAGTAGACTGAAAAAATGTGTTTATTACATTATCTCCCAATTTTGTAAGTAGGTATCTTTTATTTTTTTGAGTTAAAATTAGATTCATTTATAAATAAAATATATACAAAAACACTATATTTATAGCAATTCGAATAAATTTCAACGTTTAAACTTAGGGACATGAAAATTAAATTTAGCGTTATTTTTCAAGAGAAATTAAATAGATAATGTATTTGCTAACCTGGCGGTATTTCAAAGAACAAATAGTCTGGTATGGTAAATCTGAAAGCGCACGGATCCGCATTCCTTAATCCACACAAAGCTATTAGCAAATTCACTGTAACTGGTCCGACGAGACTTAGTGCGAAAGTGAAACTAAATTTTTGAATAAGAATCTTGCAGGCGAACTTCCCCGACGCGTAGCAAAAGTAAGCCGTCCCCATTTGTATGAGAGAAACCCATAGAGCAGAAAGCGGCTTCGCGGATACTACGAAACTACCTCCTGTCTTCGAGTAATCGACTACGCCTTGATATAGATTTTCAAGGATCACTTGGACCTTTAATGTTTACAATTAATATAGTTAATTATATGATACGGAAAATAGTTGTTTTCAAATAATTATAACTTACTTCATGAACTCTATATTCACGCTCTTGGAAGGATTCTTTGGCTTTAGTGAAGAAAGCGAAAGGATCATCATTTTGAAGGCTCAAAGAAACCAAAATGCAGGACATGAAGACGGCTATTTTCCAAATCGTCAGTATTGTTTGAGAGAAATATCGAGAACTTTTGATGCCATCTCGGAGTTCGCACAGGTAAGACATGGACACTAAAAAATTGAAACATGTTAACAATCCACAGCAGTTCATAAATATCTAAAATCCTATCAATAAATACCTGAAGTATTTCTTCCAATATATCCAATAAAGTTCTCCCACCAGCCAAGTGATATAAGAATACACGCAAATGGTATACACCATAGAGCGGGAGTTCCATCGAGGAGAGGCCAAACAACAAACGCAGTGGCCTGAGCGGATATGGCCAACACATCCATGACTATCATCAGGGTATACTGAGAGTCGTTGCGGTCTCTTGTAAAAGCGTTCAGTATCCCGGGTACCAAACACATCGCGTTCATCAACATGGCTCCTTTAACGACATCCAGTTCCGGTAATATGATCAACACCAACATTGCAACCCCAATCGTTTGTAGTGTTTCTATTGCAAGTGCCTAAAATTATATGAAATAATAACTTGTACAAAGTTGGCTGCGTATTAATTTGCCCACTTGCTCATAGTCCAGCCGGCTTTAGACTCAAAAGCAGTTAAAACTTAACAAAACAAAAATAAAATTCGTGAGAAAACATTAATTTCCGTCGTAAAAATACATAATCGAACTTATGCGAACTATAAAGGAAGAGATTTTTCAAAATTTCAACACTACAAGTTTGTACCAATAGAGTTGAAGTAATGAAGTTCCAACAACCCTATTTGTTCTAATAACAAATTTCAAAACTAAAAAAATCTGTTACCGCAATAAAATGTACAAGCATAGGCTTCCTTGCTGTTTTGAAAAAGCATATCCTTAAGCTTCTGAGGAACATGCCTATCTCGGGCACCGCAAATATTATAAGCGCCGCCCACAGCCATGATATTCTTTCTTCTAAGGTTAGGATTGTTATGAATTGCTGATCCAAAGCTGGAAAACATGTATATTAATAAATACAATTTAATTTAATCTTCTATTGGGAATTTACTATTCCTTAAATTATAATTTTACTTAAATTATAATTTTGATCGGCTCACCTAAAACTTTATTGCAATGACTAATGAAGCGCCCTTTTTTCAGTTGTGAAGTAACAAAAAGTAGTGTTCCCTTAGCGATTACTGCGGATCCTAGTATTACTGCGAATACAGTGATATATGCTAGAAGTTTGAGTATCTTCACACTGATGTCGACCCATTTACTGGATGCCATAGATCCACTCTCCTTCTTGACCGGAATCTCGCGAAATAGATTCCATCCTTTTGTTTCTTGGGCTGTTCTTTGACTACAAATTTATATATTTTTTAATATATGCTTTGAACATAATGTGATACTTACTTACCGTTTAAGCATTATCATTACAATGCCACATATATGGCATAGAAATATTCAATCAAGGAACCTTTATATGAAAACTTAATAGACATGTCATTCTTGAAAGATTACTTGTTAGTAGGTAAATATTGCGACACATTTTTAATTACATATGGTGAAAATCAAAATCTCGACAAAGATCAAAATTTCTTGCTACTAATTAAAAGATACGTATAAACAATTTATCAAATAAATAATATATATCTAATCATTAATCAGTTTACAAATAAGTATTGTTTTCGCTTTAATGACAATTCTTAAGCCCTCTTGATTGCTAAATTGAGTATTTAATTCTATTTGTTATTTTTATCGATATTTTTTTTCATTTAAAATATGTCGCTGTGAATTTTAAAATGGTACGACACGTACAATAACACCAGGCTGAATTAAAAAACTCAGGTGTTAGTTTGTTAACTGACTGCTTTGTTAATATATTATTCAGTTGATTTTTTTGCCGTAATCGGTCATTCAAACGGCTAATAGCCTAAAATAATTTTAGCGAACTATTCATTATTTATTGCTATCGATTTGTGAAATATAAATGTTGATATAGAAATAAATATTTATGCATACTCCAATTCATCGTTGTCGTCATAGAGAGGTTGGAACTCTGCGTCTGATTGGTCAGAATCGTCGTCAGATATACCTTTGAATGTTGGACTCTTTTTAGCCATAACCTAATCTGTAAAATTTAAAATAAATACTATATATAATTCTAAGCTTAAGAAAATATAATAATTATTACTAATATGTACAAAGCATTGTATTAAAATGTTTATAAATTTATTTTAAATAAAAAAAAACTGCTTTACCTGTTATATATTATAAAATTTTATCTATGCAGAAGAGATGTTATTTGAAAATATATTATATCCTGATAGAGTACAGATATATGTAATTTCCATATATTAGTCTACTATTTCTCAGCGAAATCATTGTTAGTTTATAACGTAAAAATAATGAATATTATATATTTTTGAATCATTAAATTTCACGCGTAACATTAAAAGGTAATGTAATGAATAATTAATGTAAAAAGGATAAATATCACCGCAGTTCAGCCCTAATAAGATATACGAAATGTATTTAAGTTGTTGTAAATATGTAAATCTCGATCTATCAAAATAGTAATAAAATAAATGACATCTAAATAATACGATCAAATTTTTAGTCTATATCTTTATTTTATTTCATTAATAGTCTACGTTTAAATAAGTACTACAATTAAATAAGGATACCACATTCAATTTAACAAATCATTCGTATTCATTTCTATTGAAAAGTGCCTATTTTGATACCATAAATATGAACGCGATAAAGTCTATAAAAGAATACATTTATGACTTTATGTACATAAAATTAATTTTATGTGGAACAAGATATATATTAAGTCAAAACATTGGTATAAACCATGCATTTATTATATTACGCAGTAAAATCATACAAATTATCAGAAACACTCATCTGTAATAACAATTCACAAACACTTAAATACATATCCAAAGCTAAGCCCTAACATTATGTATGACATACTTGAACCACTTTACGCATACAAGGACTTACACCATAATGTTGCAAGTATTAACTATTCGCACCTTATTCAAACAAGAGAGCACGTATTAATATTGACAATTTAAAACAATAAAATTTATTTAAAAAAAAAATGCAATAAATACCTTTATACGAGTATTTAATCAAAATCAACACATAATTAAAAACCACTATCTTTTCACTATGTAAATTTTATTTATTTTTATATCACAACTATCAGTTTGAACTTGTTTGTCACTCAACAATGCCAGGAGTCTAATAATATTCAATGCATTGACTTGTTATCAAAACAACGTCATTATTATAATTATTATCACTGATTGGATTATCAACATTTATCGATTACTGATCACCGGCGACCGTGATTTCTTTCGGTTCTAAGGAAGCGACATTCATGCGATCTTATCAGGGAAATAATATTAATTTCGAATTCCTTTGTTAATCAATTATTATATACATCTATTTATTAACATTTAATGTTGCAATTACAAATATACGATTTTATTGAATTAAAGGGATTCCCCGAATAAATAAATTATTAGTATTTCGTAATCGATGTCACATTGGAACATAATGCATCTCTTCATAGTCTTATACAACGGACTATCCTTGAAAAGATTAAAGATTCAATACACATACAATTTTTTTCTATAAATGTAGGTATCATAGTAAGCCTTAGCAACTAGACAATAAAGTTTGAACATATTGATACAATATATCATTATTTAGTAATTAGTTTTCACTTTCACTATTTAAACTTTTAGTATTAGAGTAATCTTGACTTTTGCTGTAGTCGACCACATCGTCCATTTTACTGAAGTTTCCCATCGCTACTTGCGCAATAGTGTCTGCAATACTAGCAGCACTAGAATATGATAACGGATTTGATTGTATTTTTTGCATTTCCTCATCTGTAAGTTTACGGTTTTGACTAAAATCTGTGACGTAATCCGGAAGAGTCGTTTTTTTAGTCAATTCTAACATTTGATTCAAAAAGGGGTCGCCCCCGATTCGAGGCGAAGCGCCCAGCTGAGAGTAGTCTGTCGCCTGAGATTCTGACAAAATGGATTTAGAGGATTCGCCTTTAGATGCGCTTAAGTCCGTATGTTTCATAGAGTCCAGAGAGCTATCTTTGCCTTTGCCGATGCTACCAAAGTCTGGAGGCAAATATTCCTTGCTTCCACTTTTGATTAAATCGTGCGGACTTTTCATCATATTCTGATCGAGGCCCACTTTCGAAGATATTGGACTACTACTTGACAAAGGTTTAAGCAATGATTCTTGCATTTTGAGCAAAGACGGGGACAAAAACATGTTATTAGCGGCTAGTGTTGACTTCGACATCGGGTCCGGTATTCCCAATATTCCAGCACTGGAATATTTACTTGCCGATAACAGAGCATTCGCTATGTCCGCGGAGCTCATCATTAAGTTCGAAGCTATATTTGCCGGAATAGGCGCGGCTGATGTTGTACAACTTGTTGATGTACTGGTCGAAGTTTTTTCAAAATTTACAATATTACTCGATAGATTCTGTAGCGATGCTGCATATGAGGGAAGATCGGGAAGCTTAGAAGATGATAAAGCCGATAAGTTAGAGGACATTCCTGGATTGAAACCGGTGAGCATACTATTTGCAGCCGCTAAACTCTCTAATCCTGTGGTGCCTAGAGGAAGCGACATATTAGGAGATCCTAATCCTAAAGCCATGCTCGTTAACATGTCTAAGCCTGTTGGATATGTTGGCGGAAGAGATGGTGTAGTTGATTTAGACGGTTTCGAAGAAGACGATAATACTGGTATGTTCAATGGCGGTGTATCAAACTTATGCGGGGAAACAGGTCCCATTGCCGATGACACATTAATCGGTGGTACTCCAGGTGGTCTACTGACCATTTGCTGCAATGTACTGACTGATGGAAAGTTAGATGATGAAGTTTGATTAGGTTTACAAGCTGGAATAACTTGAGGCACAGCCAACAATGCGTCCAAATCCATTTTATCATCGTTTTCAGACGGACAACCTAATTCATCTCTTATGAAATGTAATAACAAACCATCACTTTGTTCTCTTGGAAATTTAGGTGTTAAAGTACACTTCAATTTGTCTAAAAATGTTATATCTGGTTTATAATTTTCCTTAAAATTAACAAACGCATCATCGGTGAATTTAATGTAGTATTTGATACTTTTCTTAATTTGCTCCATTGCATGCGTTGATAGATGACTATCATGGACCATATTATATTGCAGTAATAAGGGCCGTGGGTATTCTGTAGGTCTCTGTTCTGGCGGCGGCATCACCCAGAAGAATGTTAAGGAAGATTCGAGAACCGGACTCTCTGGATTGTAGGGTGCTAAAAAAATTTATTAATTTATACAAAATATTCTAAAAAACAACATGTGACTTAACAAAAAAAATTACTTACAGCAGATAACTCCAATGCATGGAATGTAGGATATTTCCGATGGCCCCCTCATTTTAATTTGATATTCCAGTTGACTGTCACAATCTCTCAAGCTGGGCATGGCAGGATTGGTAGGGTGGGAGTGATACCAACCCAAAAGTGTTAGACCTTGTTTTTCGATTTCCATTTGAATTTCTAGTTCAACTAAAACCCTAGGCCTTGTGTCATTTTTACTAATCAAACATGGGAATGTGTGTGTTAACATCAGATCTGTAAATAAATATAAATGCTATTAAAATCAGCTACTGATTAAAGACTCAACATATTTTACAGTGACTACAATAAAATAGTATGCAAATTATAATAGAAAAATTTCAATACAACAGTAATTTAACAGCTTTTCATAAAGAAATTAATTAATCCACAAATAAATTCACTTGCATTTCAAACCTTTCACTGTCTTTCGAGCGGTGAATGTAGAGTAAGCTGGGTAACTAGTATGTATATAGGTAAATATTAGGTCCTTACATATGAAATTAGCGTTTTGTCGTACTGACCACTTTGATCTGAAATATCTCCTCTTTGGTTAAGAATTCCAAATTCAAATTTATAAATTCATTTAGCTGCTACATTTGAGTTTTGAAAACAGTCCTTGATTTGTTTTTTCCTCATTATTTTTATCTTTGGCGTCGCTTATTACCGCACAATGGAAAACATGAAATATCGGTATATTTAAAAGTACGAGTTCTACCGTGGCACCAGTGCTGCAAAAACAGCTCGAAGGATTAATGATGTGTACGGCGCTGGTGTTGCAAAAGAAAACACGGTACGTTTTTGGTTTCAAAGTTTTCGTTCTGGAAATTTCGACCCTCAGAACCAACCCCGTGGACGGCCGGAGACCAAAGTAGAAAATGCAGAGTTAAAGGCTATTGTGGAAGAGAATCCATCACAAAGCACTTCAGAGATAGCTGCAGGCTTCGGGGTAAGTGTTATAACTGTATCACTTGTAATCCACCTGAAGCAAATCGGGAAAGTAAAAAAAACTTGAACGATGTACCTCATGAATCGAGTGAATCGAACTTGCAAGCACGCATCGACTGCTGTGTTACTTTGCTCAACCGACACAATAACGAAGGGATTTTAAATCGAATCATTACTTGTGATGAAAAGTGGATACTGTACGATAATCGGAAGCGCTCGTCGCAATGGCTGAACCCTGGAGACCCAGCCAAATCCTGCCCTCAACGAAAATTGAATGAAATCCTGCACTCAGAAAAAGTTACTTGTAAGTGTTTGGTGGTCTAGCGCCGGTGTCGTTTACTACAGCTTTCTAAAATCTAGCCAAACGATTACGGCAGATATCTATTGTCAGCAACTGCAAACCATGAAGGAAGAACTAGCTGCTAAACAACCGAGATTGTTAAATCGCTCTAGGCCACTGCTGCATCACGACAACGCAAGACCACACACTGCACAACAAACAACCACTAAGTTAGATGAGCTACAATTGGAATGTCTGCGACATCCACCGTACTCCCCGGACCTTGCTCCAACAGATTACCATTTTTTCCGGAATTTGGACAACTTCTTACAAGGAAAAAAATTCAACTCCGATGCGGCAGTCCAAACCGCCTTCAAAGAGTTTATTGATTCTCGCCCCCATGGTTTTTTTAGTAAAGGGATCAATGAACTACCTATGAGATGGCAAAAGTGCATAGATTGCATAGAACAACGGTGCATACTTTGATTAATTAAATATATTTTACAAAAAAAAAATGACTTAATATATACTCCCGTACAAAACGCCAATCTCATATGTAAGGACCTAATAGTTATACTAATGTGTTTTAAGTAGCTTGTTTATTTTTTTATGAATTTTATAATTTACAATAACTGAATATTTGTCTCTTTGAGGGAGGAACTAATGACAAAAATTATATACAAAGAAGAACCAACTTCACTGTATATAAGAAAATTTACAATCTTACAACTAATTACAAATTTATATTTAAAAATATCAATATATTTATGAGTATGTACATTTACAAATATTCAACTGTAAATTGAAAATAAAATAATAAAACTTACTATGATTGTTTAAGTCCCACGTCCCTGCAAGATATCCATAAACTTCTTCCTTTTTCAAATGACAATGAATATCGAGGACAAGAAGAGCATTAGAACTGACCGAAACTAGAAATGGTTGAACTTTCCCAGCTGATGAAAATGAAACTGCTTCAATTAGCATATTCGCATCACTGGAATGAACGAAAATATGTTACATGTCTAAAGTGATCATGCTCTCATCCATCATCAGATGTTGCTGTATCACACTAACCCATTTACTTGGAGCAGTTTATTACAAAATACTGCAAGAAAACAGGTTTTAATTGACTTTTAAATTAGCCTACCGGCGCGGTGCCAAGCTTTTGTTGTATCTGCTTTTCGGCTGGTTTATTATCCTAACTAATATTATAAACGCGAATGTGAAATTGTTTGTTTGTTACGCATCCACTTATAAACCACTGAGCTGATTTTAAAAATTCTTTCACCAATGGAAAGCTACATTAACAGCGAGTAACATAGACTACATTTTGTCCCCATATTCCCAAGGAAAAGTGAACTATGCGAGTGAAACCGCAGGCAAAACGCTAGTATTTATATATTCTTTATAAGATGCACAATAAATAGGCTTCTATCCATCAAAGATCAAAGATTTTTATGGCAATTACTGTGTTTGCTGAAAAAACTGTTGGAATAGGCTATAAGTTTAAATTGAGTGACTTGGTCACCAACCAAATAACTTTATCATCTAATAATTAAACATAATGTAATACATACTGTTGCATCATTCGATTAGGCACTGTGTTGTGTTTCATGACAACTCTCTGTGGCGGGGGCTCAGGAGGACTTTCTACTTCCATTTCTGTCTCTTCTGAAAATATTTAAGAACGAAAACAATTAAAAACTTTGATATGAATTATAATTAGAAGTCATGATTTTGAATTTGTACTAAATAAGTACATAATAAGTTTATCACAGTACTGAGATGGAGACTGAGATGGAGAGTCTTATACATAGAACATGAGGATCTAAATTTATTCAAATTTATTTTTATTAAATAATCGGCACGGCTAATTAATAAGACTCGGAACTCGGCTCAGAGCTTGGAACTCTTTATAGAAGTTTAGGCTTTGCTAAGCAGTGCAAGCAAGTGCACTTATTATAGTAGTAGTAAAAAGGCATTTTTATATAAATAATTAAATGTATAAGCGAAATACAATTTTAGAATTTACTTTATAATACATTCCTAAAAAGTTTGTATTCACCAATCAGGATTGCAGCAGCATGGTGGAATTTTAACATTCCTTAATATTCATTTAATCATCATATCAATATTCAATGCATAGTTTTACACTACTAGAAATGGAATAATCGTTATTCCAAATGACATGAATATATTTTTACTTTATATAAAAGTCATATATATGTATTACCATCAGTGTGCATGTTTTCTCTTTGTAGTTGTTTTTTCCGAAGATATGTTGCCTTAATTGTATCAAGTTTTTTGCCTTTATATTTTACTGAGGCCCAACCACAACCAGATCTTTTATCGGGGTTGATAATTCTTTTACAATGTATAGCCCAGGCAGAGGGAGAACAAAAAATTGTTTCTGTTTCATGTGACTTTATTTTACCATCAGGTTGTAAATCACCAACAAATTTTTGACCCTACAATATTAGAAAATATATATTAGTTAACTGATATTTAGCATTCTAAGTAATTTGTTAAATGTGTTAATAACAGAAAATACCAGATATTCTATAGTCATTGCTGCAATGCCTGGTTCTAACATTTTATCTTCTAAAAGCATTTGTAGAGTAACACCTCTACCAGGTATGGATTTGTTTCCTGGTTGGGCTTCAGACTCCTGAAAACAAAAATTTATAGCCAACATACTATCAGTGTAAACACTACAATAATTTAAAAAAAAAACATTTATATTATTATTTATTATAAACTAAAAACTGATACATTTGACAAAATCCAAAGCCACCTCTTGACTATTCAAGTAAATTGATCATTATGAAATTATGCATACACGTTATCAAAGATACAGAAAAGGACCTAGGGTACCTTCTACCTAACACCAACACAAATAAGTCTTAAATAAAGCCTAAGCTTTTAGATTGTTATAATTTTCATTTACAGCAATAATTATTGTCAGAAAAGAATTATTAATATTTAATTCGTACCTCATCAGAAAACTCTTCTTCTTCAAGTTCTTCTTTTTCCTCAAAAGTGCTTTCTTTTTGAGTTTCATTGGCCTTTTCTTTTTTACTTTCACTGTTAGAAGTTTCTGTTGTTCCACCGGCAAGTTCTTGTTGTGGTATATTAAAGACATTATTTCCCGACATTAAAGCGGCGGCTAAGTGCGATGTTTGTAAATCCATAGTTATTTTTTCTTAAAAAAAGCTGATTTGATTAAAATAACAGCAGGAATTGTGAGAATCGTAATTAGTAAACATCATACAAGAAACATACAATAAATCAATGCATGAACAGTAAGCAAAATGCACTTGGCAGTTGGCACTAGGCATTTATCCGATATATCAAAACGAATTCAAAATCCGATTTCAAACACAAATCGATTCGTATTGCGCAAACTAAAAATCCGATTTCAAAAATCGATCTAGCCGAACCGAACGCCTGCGATCTATAGATCGATACCACTAAAAGATTTCGAATCTACAAATAAAATCACTGTATATCAAACGAATTGTGTATCGTATCTAAACGCAAACTGATTGTTGATTTGTTGCGTACTATGAAATTTGCTTTCTCTCTTTCTAACCAATTGGAATAAAGTGGAAAAAAAGGATAGCGTGAATTTTGTGATTCGGATTTCGGTTTGTTAGTTACGCTACGGAAATCTATTACACAATCATCAACCTTATTTGAAATACTTAAAGACTATATTTGTTGTTCACGCAATGCGTTAATATATTGTGGCTATAAAGAATGTACGTAATATAGATTTATTTTATATTAGATGATTATATTATTTTAGATGATTTTTTGAATGCGCCGGAATACTAAGGAAAGGTAAGTTCCTGGTTCGAGTTTTTTTTTTCGCCTTCTTTAATATGTGTAAATCCTCCGTTGAGTTCGCAAGCGATTTGGTAAGCTATTTGGTGACTAGGGGTTACCGAAATCTAAAATCGGATTTTGAAATCGATTTGTAAATCTGAAATCGGATAAATATCAGTTTGCGTTAAAAACCAAAAACGCCAATGACTAGTTGGCACTTCTTAGCACAGACTGTACAATCATACAATCTATAACACGATCGTATAAACAGGTCTTGCAACAATAGTAATGGGGGTACGTCGACTTAATGACGCTATTCAGTTCAATTTACGGTCGTCAGAGACATGACGATAGGTTCGTCCTGAATACAGATATTCAAAAAACTATTGTACATGGAAGATAAAATTATACTATTTGTCTAAAATTATATCACGTTTGACGTTAATGTGGCCGATGCCTCACTTTACACACGTTTCCAGCGAAGGGTATTACGGTTGACCATATTATTTTTTCTTTTGCCTTTCACACAATAACACTAATTCAAAATGTTGTATTCAAACATGTGTTTATTATATAATGAGCACATTAGATGTAATATACATATATAATAAGCACAACACGAGTTGTTTTATTGTGCGCTAAAGTAAAATTATTTCGGAAGGCGATGGCAGTGACGTACAGCGTGCGTCGTTGCGAAATAGAAGTTGTAACACAATCGCACCTTTCTCTCACCACTGAAATTGGACTCGGTTGCTAGACCTGTATACAAGACCGTGATCTATAACATATTTGACATTATCAGTATAATATTATGTTGACTATGCCATTAAGACATTAATTTACAACATATGTTGTAAATTTTTTAATATTATATTAATTGCTATGCACATTAGAAATTTTACAGTCCACTATGATATTATAATACTAGCTGCCCGCTTCATCGGGTGTAAATTAACTTATTTTATGCCTGACCAGCAAAACTACATTTAACTGTCGTCGAGATAAAATTTTCGAAAACCCTTGTTGTGTTGGTTTTAAAAGCTTATAAATAAATTTCAGTCATTCTTTCTTACAAACTAATTACATACGACACGTATTATTTAATACATTTATAAAAATTATATACTTAAGCTAGAATAGATTTTATTGTATAATTTATAAATGTAAATGTTTTCATTGTATTGCTCAACTTTGGTTGTACATTTAAACAATAATAAATTTGTATGTTATATATAAATAAATTACTACTGTTGTTAAAGCCCAATTTAGTAGTAAATATGGTAATGTTGATATAGGCGACATGAAGTGTAGTAACCATATAGTGGCTGTGTAGGCCTGTGTATTGGAGCCATATGCCATAGAGAAGAGTGAAGACTACTTTTAGTGCTGGCTACACTGCAACTAAATTGTCAGTTGTCTAATCTATAAATCTTAATAAGTACCTAATTACCTATTCCCATCCTGTTAAAATCGTTTAACATTACCATTTTCCAAAATTTTCAATTCGTATGAATTTTGATTATTCTTTAAAATAAACATTCTGGTAACCAATATAATTATTCGTTTACTTTTTACTATGAGTTGAATTTGTTTTAGGGTTTTGTATTAAGTAGATGGGTGTGTTTGTTATTTATTGTAACAAACCATAATTTCTAAAGACATTTCATCACAACGAATTTTAATTGACAATGGCTGTTGTTAAGACTCCTGTGCTGAAAGTCATATTATGTGGTGAATATGGAGTCGGAAAAAGTTCGATATTTCGGAGGTTCATAAATAATACATTTTTACCTCATGCTGACAAAAAATCTACATTAGGCCTAGACCACTTTGAGAAGATGTACCGAGTGGGAGACAAAGATGTCAAGGTTATTTGTTAATTTAATTAAATACCGCTAATTTATTTTATTATATTGATTTTTAAACAACATTAAACATTTCAGTTACAACTTTGGGACACTGGTGGAATGGAAAGAATAGCTTCTGTTACATCAAGTTACTATAAATATGCTGAAGCAGCAGTTCTAGTGTTTTCATTAGATAATGCGTCATCATTCCATATCTTAAGTCAGCATCTCTTGGATATTGTAACTTATGCTGAAAATGCTAAGATATTTCTATGTGGCAATAAATCTGATTTAGAAGGATCATGCCCACAAGTAACTGATGCTGATATAGAAAATTTCTGGTAAGAAATCCTTATCCTTAATATAAATTTGTATAATTGAGCAATGCTTAATAATTTAATATATGAGAATAAAATTTTACTATAGAAATAAAATTATTGCAATTTAAGTGATTTTGCACTATTTGTCCCCTTTTTAAGTTGATAAAAAGACACGATACAAACTATACCAAAATAAATAAGTAATTGCATAATTGTTAATAGTTAGTATTTTTTAGATAAATATAATAAAAAATACATTTTATATTATAGTGAGCAGTGCCACAATTTAATAAGCAGTACATACAAAACATCATGCAAAACTGGACAAGGTTTAGAAGACATGTTTTTAGATATAGCTCAACAATTAGTTGAATGTAATCGATCTAAAATTGAACTTCAAAGGTTAGATCACAACAGCTTCAAGATAACACGTCCAGAACCCCCAGATGAACCGTCCTGTAGTTGTTAATGAGCAACTTATTCGTATTATTTACTATGATTTAAAATGCAGCTTGGCTATATTAGTCATTCTAATATACTCTATTTAAGATATTGTGATTAGTTTGTATCTATTTATCATTTTGATGAACTAGGTGTATGCTTAATATTTTTTATGATCAGCAACTTTTACATATTGTAAAGTAGTAATTTTATGTAACTTATATTATGCAGTATTTATGTGTAGTATTTATTCTTATTGAACACAAGTAGTAATACAGATTCTACAAAGCTGATTTCCAGTTATAAGTCTTTATATATATTGATAAACCCGTAACATGCTTAACCTGGCACTAAAGGTGCATACAAGTTAGTATGCACCTTTAATGCCAGGTCAACTAACTAATTATTTAATATAATGTAGTTGTCAACTAGGGTCATTGTGCCATTGTCACAGTCTGAACTAGTGATGGAAATTATAGCTGCTATAATTTGACTATATTGTTGTAAAGTATTTTTCATTATTGCCAGTTAATTTTAAATGTGACATTTATTGTATATATATTACTATTATTGACACTTTATCGTGGTATATATATTTCTATTTGGGCCTAGCAATGGTGATGATTTGTCTAATAATTCCTGAAACCAATATTTCATTTGCATCAACATTTTTGTCACCACAAGTGTGAGACTTGCACACTCCATGATACAGGTGCCTCACTAGTCCCTTTTCAGGCCTGCCAGATGTGCTCCTCTTTTTCTCTCCTTGGACAGACTAATCAGCTGTCTCGATTAAGCCGCTGCATTTTTAATTTTAATATAAAAAAATATTCAATCAGTATTCAAATACAATTTTGCCATCAAATGAATATCAGAGGTCCACATTTAATCAAGTATTAAAACATTTGAGTATTGGGTAGTTAATCATATGTCATATTATGTGGTATTTTCATTGTACACATACTAGACCTGAAAAACAGCAATAGCACAAACATGCTTGCCTTTACTCATAATTCTGTGTTAATAGATAATTGTTGAAATATTACTATTATATAAAATATTAAATTGTTTTTTATATTCTTCTTCATATTTTGTAAGATATTTATTTCTTCTTTATTTATGTACCTGAATCAAATAACTATATGTTATAATCTTAATAATCTCTTCTAATGTTTTAAATTATTTTTACTTGTGTAATTAATTATGTATAATGGTAAATCTAATCAAAACCCATTGACAGTCTAATGATGAACATATTTTATCATGATACTTTTTAGATTTATCTTGCTGGATTTCAAATTTATTTCCAATCATTACAATCCATTCTTTTATTCATTTAATAGTATTGTTATTGTTAATATTAAAACATGGAAATGAACTTTTATTAGATCAGTCATTGTGTCAGTTGAATGATAGCTTTAATGTTTTGTAAATGTAATCACATAAACTATTGGACATGTTTTTGTAATGTATACTTATAATGATAATCTCTTCGAATAAATATTTCATAAATAAATTTTGAAATAAAAAATAAGTTGATGCTTTTACGTCATGTTTTGTATTTTTAAAATACCTAAGCTTTATTTAACAATATAACTTCAGAGATTTCTCTGTTTATACATAAATATTTCTAGTTTATCTATGTTACATTTTATATGCCATTCAAGCATTTTGAATAAAAATCTGGTGCCATATTTTAATGAAGAGTAGCAGTTAGTGTATTTCTTAACAATTTTGACAAATAATATACTGATGCAATCAATACAGTACGATACAATGACAAAAAGTATACAAATTTACTAGTAAAGAGAGAAATATAACATTATTAAACATATAATTGGAATAATTGTGACACTTTTATCCATCTATAGAGCAGAAACATACAATTTTATTTTGTATTTTGAACAAAAAAAAAAAAAACAATATATATAGCAAAATATACTCTCATATTTATAATGAAATAATCTTTTTTTTCTTAAGAACTGAAAAGAATACACAATCTTATAAACAGAGAATACAGGTTCAAAACATTACAACTTATTGCATTTTTTTTTAAATTGGCTCTAAAACATTTATGAATAAGTCTTGAAATAAAATATTAAACTATTGAAAAATAACAAAACAAAATTCAAGTATATAGTTTGTGTAATACTTAGTGCATTATTAAAACATTTATGTAATTTTATAAACTACCATTACTCATGTCATAATTATAATTAACATGATTATTTAGTGTTAAATACCTAAAGGTTTAGCCAGATCTTTGTCTTTCACCTAAAATTTTTGAATTTTATGCATACTTTTTGAATAATTGAGTGCCCGGTTGTTATATGACGTAGCTAGTGCTGAGACCATTGAATTGTTTTTATGTCAACTCCATCTTGTACCATCTCCCAAAGTGGGCTCATCTCTCTGAGTCGTTCTACATGTCGAATTGTCTTTTCTGCTGTATAATCAACTTCATCCATTGTTGTAAATCTTCCCAGTCCAAACCTATAAATTTGCGTAATATAAATTACAAAATATCAATGTATGTAGGATATATATATATATAGGATAATTTAATATTTATTTATATATAAGTAGGTGGTTATTGGTATAAACAGTTGAACCACATTGTTGACTACTTGCTAAATACAATTTTTCCCATCTGAATATTTCTAGTACAAGATAAGACCTAATATTTGCTATTTGTCTGGGCTTCATTTTTTTAAGTTGTCACACAACACATACGAAAAAAGCAATATCAAGTCAACTTATTCTTTATTTGACTTGATATTGTTTTTTTAGTATGTGGTCTGGCCTCATTTTAATTATGTTACGCAGTCTTGCTTGAATGAAGATTATCCTGAGATCAATCAACAACTGTAGTTAATGTGTCAAAATAAATACCTTATAGAGCTGTGTGCCAAATCTTCATCTGTTCCAATAGCTCTTAACACATATGAAGGTTCAAGAGATGCTGAGGTGCATGCTGACCCACTTGATAAAGCCACATCTTTTAATGCCATTAATAATGATTCACCTGAAGAAAAATTTCAATACAATGTCAATCTTTTATAAAATGATTATTGGTATATCTATTTGAGATTGATAGACTAATAATTTGACCAATCAACATTCGGCACATATATTATGTATTCTCCATATCTCTATTTTATAGTCTCCACTTTGTTCTGACTTGCATATATATGGCCTTGTAGCAATTAAAATTCTGTCACATTGAAAAATATTATTGCCAAAGTTGTACCAAATAATAGTTAACTCGAGTATTTTCAGACTCGGGCCCCACCCGCCCGGTGACGCTGCCGAGGGCATGAGCATGGGCAGTGCCAACATCAAACAGACAATAAAAAAAATTAAAGTGGAATTCCAAAGCGTGTCAATACTGCGCAAATGTCTATTCTTAGAAGAAAAATGTTTGAAGCTTATTCCAACACTGCTGCATCATGCATGTATTTCATCTGACACATGCAGGTTACCTCACAATGTTATTCTTTATTGTTGAAAATGAAATAATCATAAACTATAGTATAGTAAATAATTAATTTAAATTTAAATTTAAAACCCATTTTAAATTTACCTTCAACATATGCAAATGATAAATTAAGGCACCCTGGGTATGAATACTTAGGATCTCCATTTCTTATCACATGTGTTAATTTTGAATAAATTTTATCTAAAAATCTATCTGCTAACTTCTGCATCCATGCATGGTCATAGGCCATATCACGTTTTGCCAGTTCACATGCTGCACCTATAATAGAAACAGAAATATTAGTATCATTATTAATTTGAATATGAAAACAATTTAAGATTTAATAATTTACAGTACCTAATCCCACAACCAAAGGTGTAGGGACTGTTCCACTTCGCATTCCTCGCTCCTGACCTCCACCACTTTGAATTGGTTCCACGCGAACTCTTGGTCGACGTCGGATATACAAAGCTCCAACACCTTTAGGTCCATAGATTTTATGACCAGATATAGACATGAGATCAATATTCATACTATTTACATCCATAGGTACTTTGCCAATTGCTTGAGCTGCATCAGTATGGAAAAAAACCTTTTTCTTCTTACACATTGCACCTATCTCAGCAATGGGTTGCATGACTCCTAAAAGTATAATAATACATAAAAATCTTCTCAAATAAGATAATTTTTGATTAAAGTTACCAGTTACTTACCAATTTCATTATTAACAGTCATTATTGAAACTAAGCTTGTTTCAGGTGTCAGTGCTTCTTCAAGGTCACTTAAATTTATTATACCATTAGGGCCCACTGGTAAATAAGTTATTTTGAACCCTTCTCCTTCCAATGCTCGACAAGAATCCAGTACACATTTATGTTCCTAAATAAATTATTGTTTAACTTTATAAAAACAGTTTGCAAAATATAAAATTGGTATTTTTTTTAAATGACATTGCACAATATTTTGTAATTGGTATAATAATTCATTTATGGGATAAATATGTATTGTTGTAATAATTTCATATTACTAAAAGAAATAATCACTTTGTCATTTGAAAGCTAATAAGGATTAAACTTACAATTTGTGTTGTTACAATATGTTTTTTTCTTGACGCATAGAAGTGAGCTACTCCTTTAACAGATATGTTATTAGATTCAGTTGCACCTGAAGTAAACACTATTTCTTTAGGATCAGCCCCGATGAGATCGGCTACTTGTTCTCTTGCATTTTCTACTCCTGCCTCACTTTCCCATCCATAAGCATGTGTACGAGAATGTGGATTGCCATGATAATTTACCAAGAATGGCAGCATTGCATCAAGTACTCTGGGGTCCTAAAATTCATAAAATAATTATCAATAGGTTCTAATCGAGACTAAGTAACAATATTAATTGTACTTACAACAGGGGTTGTTGCTTGTGCATCGAAATAGAGAGGACGTCCAACCTCCTCGTGTTTAAGAGCAAATCTTTCATTAGCTAAACAAATATTAGATAAATATTTAATTATTTCTTACTAATAAAAATTAATCATAAAAAATTAAATATGTAATTTATGTTTACCGGAATTTGATAAGAAATGTTTGTCTTGTACAACCATTAGAACTGCGTTTACTTTTTGGGGACATCTTTGGAACAAGTTTTTAGAAACAATTGGCGTAACATTTTTTATAACACGAAACATCTTTAATTCCTTTTTTCTTGTTCAGTTTTTTTATATTTTCCAATAACTTATCGTAACTACGACATTGGCAATCACATATGAGAATGACATTGTCAATTGTCACTTTGATAACTAGTGAAGAACAAGTGCCGTCCAATGTGGCAACATTACCATGTTTTTTTTATTTTTTTGCAATTTACTCCCACATGGAGCTCGTTGCTCCAGTTTTTATTGATGATTTTTGACAAATAGGTGTTTCTCTTTTAATTGAACCATTGAATTCTACTAAATCTCATAAAGAAACGCTATAATAACCAAAAGCATAAGCGGGGTAAAATTTACACAATTTTGGCATCTTTACCTAGCTTACAGTTTGCATAGATTGTGTGTCCCAGAGAATTTACCGATCGTCCGGGCACTATGAAAGCGACGTATTTATTTTTGAAGCTACTGTTATGTTTGTTTAAGTAAGCACTGCCAATACATAGGTAATGTTGACCCAAGAATGTCAAAACTATCATAGAAACCGGTGAATATCAGCAGGATTGTCAAAAAAATAATAAAACATATATTTTTTTAATTATACTTTTTTGAGGCATCTTGAACATATCTATAATTAAGAAAGGTAATCAAGCAAATTAGTTACCTACCTGCCAATGTAGTTCTTTAAAATAAAAATATTTCATCAAAACAATCTATATATATTGTATTTAAAGTTATTGTTCTGGATGATTGAAATCCAGAATACTACTCGTGCAAAATTTGACAGCCCTAGTCACAGGTACAGTTTTTCAGTGGTTGCCATTTATCATAAGGTAACCCACTTGCCCGTTCGTTTACCTCTATGATAAAAAAATCATAGTAAACATAATACTATTTATGTTTACTTAAATAACATTTTTGTTTACTTAGGTGTTTTGTGTTGCCCACGCAACCCTAAAACCTAATGCAGAGGCACCGTGGAAACCGCCATATCAGCAAGTTTTGTTCCATTGTATAATCGAACCATACCGATGCACTCTACTCGTTGGTAAGGCTTTGTGCAAGCTTGTCTGGGTAGGTACCACTTACTTACTAGATATTCTACCGCAAAACAGCAGTACTATGTATTGTTGTGTTCCAGTTTGAAGGGCGAGTGAGCCAGTGTAATTACAGGCACAAGGGACATAACATCTAAGATTGGTGGAGCATTGGCGGTGTAAGCGATGGTCAATATTTCTTACAATGCCACTGCCTATGGGCGTTGGTGACCACTTACCATCGATGGCCCATATGCTCGTCCTACCTATGCTATAAAAAATAATAAAAAACCATATGCTCGTCCGCCTACATATACAATAAAAAAAGCAATATTATTAATTTTTTAACATGATAATTCACTTTTGTAATAATCTTTGTACAATTGTCACATAATATTAAGTTAATATTAAATAAAATATTTTTTCTGCAAATTTATATTGTTCTCATTGCACCCTCAACGGCACCTTTACTTATTTTAGATACCTACTTCTTTTTTTAACAAAAAGGGGTGCCAATATTTATTTGTATGTGAGTTGCCAACAATTTTAAGTATGCCAAATTCCAATAGGTGTTGATGATAATGTGTTACTAAAAACATTATGTATCACATACATTGGTGAAATAAAAAAATATTATACTGGATTGTCGGTAAAATTATAAAGAGAAATAGATTACATAAAAATAGATTTGTTGTTAACTTTCAACCTTTGCCAATAAAACAATAATTAGTACCCTTAGTTAATTAAATAATATAATTCTTATAACAGACAATTTTTTTATCATGACATCTTTATTTTCAAAAACTAGTTGATTTTGTTACGGAATTTGTTAATGATTTATTCTAGTGTGTAGTATAATTTTTAACGTGTAAGGTATGTTGTTTTCAACTTATATTTTTTGAAGTGAAAATTTCTTTAGCGGCGTTGTGTACTTTTTTATGATGGGTAAAAATTGTTAAACTCGCGTCAGGTCACGTGACCCTGATTGAAAATACGTAAGACGGATTTTGAAGTGTAAAATTTTTAATGTAATATAAATTGTCATGTTTGTGTACGATAGCGCAATAAGTGAATATTGTATTTTGTTACATAAATGATAGTACTTTTATACAGATAATTAAAGTAATTCGAGCAAAATTTTTCCCTTATCATTCCAAAATATCAAAAATGCACAACGTTAATATTCAACTTTTCACTTCTGCTGGCACTCTCGGAGTGCAACCCGTTGTTTTTTTTTATAGTTCCCGGGAGGGCAAATGGCTCTACTCCACCTGATGGTAAGTGGTAGTAGAGTCTAAACGCGACGACGGCTAGTAAAGTTGGGAAGAATGATCTGCACTAGCCACCCCCGCTTTGCCGGCCCGCAAGATGCCTCTTCAGGCCTCGTTTGAAGGAACCCAGGTCATAAGAGCCCTCCTCTTGATCTTGAACACGTGTGCTGGTATAGAATTCCATTTTCTAGAGGTACCACAAAGAAAAGTTGCCAAATTTCTTCGTGCGCGATGGAATTTATGTCACAGGTAGGCGGTGACATCGAGAGCCAGCATGCGTAGTCTTGTGAAGGAAAGGGGAAGCAGGAATGAGGGAGAATAATTCCTCAGAGCGCTCAACGCCGCTATCTCTCGACGCAATTGTAAAGGCTCGAGGGTGTTGGTGACCTTTACGTCGCCAATAATGCGAACCGCATGTTGTTGCAACTGATCCAAGGCCTCCAGTAAGTACTTAGCGGAGCCATCCTAAAGGTGCGAGCAATATTCGATACAAGACCGCACCTGCGTTTTGTACAGCAGGACAGTTTTTATAACAGCCTCGATGTGATCCCTTGGATTGAGGTCGCACCGAACGTGAATCCTCAACATGACGACTTTGCTTTGTATCTCCAGCGTAGTGCCACAGAGAGAAGGAAGAGGGGAAAGTGGTGACTTTTTTGCTGTGAGAGCGCCTGTGTTTTCTTGGCATTAAACTCAACAAGATTAACAGAGTCCCATTTGGCAATGAGTATCGATCCTATCGAATTTAGCAACAAGATCTCTTCGCCTCTCCTCAGTTTCCGCCCGCCCGGCTACTGCGCGTCTGTGGTATCCCCCGTGCACTGTACTATCATCTGCATAGCAATGTATGTTCCCAAAAGAGAGCCTATCATTGATATGCAGAAGAAAGAGTGTGGGAGATAGCACAGACCCCAGCATTCACTACATGGAATTTGAAGCGCAACCATCAACTAAAACGCCAAGCCTACGCTTGTGTAGGAAGCTGGCAATCCAGGTGCAGAGCTGAGCTGGCAGACCGTATGCCGGCAGCTTGGAGAGAAGACTTCTGTGCTAGACCCTGTCGAAAGCCTTGGAGATATCGAGGCTGACAGTCAACGATTCCCCACGCTTGTCGATAGCTGCACCCCAGAGGTGTGGTATGTACGCTAGAAGATCACCTGTGGACCGTGGTCGAAACCTGTACTGATGATCATTAATTAGACAGTGATCTTCTAGGTAATGGATCAGTTGGTGGTTTAAGATCCATTCCATCACCTTACAAAGTAATGATCAGAAGTCATAGCTATTGGCCGATGATTTGCCGGGTCAGACCGATCCCCTTTTTTGGGAACCGCAATGTGCAAGCCCCTCTCCAAGAATCCGGCACACATCCTGTAGAAAGAGACAGCTGGAACAGGTGCCTTAACACAGGAGACAGCTCCGCTGCACACTTCTTCAGCACTATGGCTGGTATTCCATCGGGACCGCTAGCTTTCCCTACATCAAGTGATTGCAGCTCTGCACGCACATCACACTGCCTGATTTTGATGTCAGGCATCATGTGGCCACATGAATGTATTGTTGGTGGCATCGGTACAATCATCAACCATGGAGTTATCCACAAAGAGTTTTGCCAGAAGATCGGCTTTCTCCTGTGGACTATAAGCTAGCGATCCGTCCGATTCCGGATAGTTTTTATTTTTAATACAGAAATGCTCTCAAATGTTAATAGGTATCTGGTACTAATTTAACATTTTGTATTGTTTACTGATAATACATAATGGCTTATTAATTATTTTTTTACCCGTTATTGGCTAGCGTTTTGCTTCGTCTTGCCTGATGTTAAGCATCGACACGGTCTACGATGTAGCACGCTTAGATTAAGTAAAAGACTAATACTGACGATGTAAATGAATGATAATGCATAAATATTTTATATTATATCCTTTACACCAATGAGATCTTCTTTCTTTATTTTTAATATTATCATCAATAAGTTTGTAAAGCACAATTAAAGAGCACAGCAAATGCAAGTCCGGTACTTTAAAAAAACTACCTTGGTGTATCCAAAAATGTCATGTCATCAGAAACAAATATGATTTTTATACTTTCTTTGTCTTGAGTTATTTAAATGCAAAATAAAATTTTGTTCTATTTTGCTGTGATATGTTTACCAGGACCAGGCAAATAATAGTGTGTATTTATCAATAATTTCAATGGGTATAAAACTTTTTACAAAAAAAGTAATTTAAGTAAGGAACAATTTTTGTTCAGTCTTTATTCAAATATGTCATCATAAGTAACGAGAGACCTCTTTGAATCTTTCGGTGGAGGAGCACTTCTCGGAGTTGATGCTGGGGTCCAAGATCCAGCAGGTTGTGGTAGTCTTCTTACAAATGTAACACACCATCCTTCTTCACATCCATCAAGAGCCGTATGTGCATGAGTTGCTATTTCCACAGTTTCAAAAGATAGAAATACTCTGAAATAATTTATATAAAACGGAAATTTTATTTCGATCTTTTACAATACAAAAGCTGAGTCAGTACAAAATAATTTTAACGAGAAAGCCATCAATAGACTGTTTGTATTTTTCACTAAGAGTTTAATGAATCTTGAATGTGACACTGTGTTAGTTTATCAAATATAATTAAGATAAGGTTAATAAAAACAAATGGCAAACTTTATGTTCATTATTCATTAAAATAGTTGAGATTTTTTTATTGTGATTAAAAGAAACCTGTAATCAAGTATCAAATCAAGCAATTGACTTGCATTACTTACTTTTCTTCCTCTGGTTCCTGGGTGTATGTAAATGGTTCAAATGATGCTAGGCGACGCCTAATTACCTCTTCAGTTATTCGAGGGCCTAAGATTTGCAAATAAGTACTTTTTCCACCAGGAGTTGCTGCTTCGGCTGACTGATTGCGGGCACCTTTTTCTTCCCTAAATGAATTTACACAATCAATCATTTCAAATGAAACTCCATAACTATTTTTTTTTTAATAAAAGAAAGTATACTTTAATTCTAGACAATAAAAAATATAAGAAGTTAATAATTAATCAAATGAAATTTTTATTTTATGAATAATAGTTTAACTTACTTTTCCCGAGCAGTTACAAAAGAATCATATAAGTATTTGACTCTGGGTGCAGCTTTCTCATCAGGCGGTGGTGGTTCTTGAGATGCACTAAATGGTTGATATGAAGCTACACCTCCTGTTGTTCCAGTTGAACCACTGAGTTTGCGTTCCCTGCCTAAGGAGACAAAAGTATGTTTTTATTTGTCATGTTGTAGTAATTAAGTTACAAGTCAGTAAAAATTTCATAGATTTAATTAATTTAATGACAAATAACCTGCTCTTGGTCGTTTAAAGGTAGCATTTTGTGGTTGCGTCGGTGGACTTTTAATAGCTTGAATTGCTCCACTTTTAATAAGTTTTCGTGCTATTTCTCGAGCATCTCTTGCTTCAGTCGGACGTTTCGGTAAGACAGGTTTTTCTGGCTCTTGCTTAGGGGCCTTTAAAGCTTGGAGAGCCTTCTTCTTTTTCTTTAACTTCTGATATTTCGCTTGAAGCATTAATTCTTCTTCGGTTAAATTTGATGGAAAATGAAGATAAACCATTATAACTAATTCTTTGTTTAATTTGCTCCTTGGTAAAAAAGTTTAAATATTGATTAAAACTGCAAATTCCTCGTAATTCACTGAATAGAAAACCAATGCACATCCAATGTTAGACTTCTTTTCACTGTACGTAATAACTCGTAATTCGTAAATGTCAACGTCAAACAGAGTGCAATAACAAACAAGTTTGACTTTATTGTATTTAATTTAATTGTCAAACGGAATTTCTAAAGACGTACATTTATAAATAATTATTCTTTCGTTAATGCTTCCAAACGCAAATAACTTAACTTTGTATAATCTGGGCTTAAATTGGTCTAGGTGATATTTGTATGGGACATGTGTTAAAGTAGTAAAATTATTACAATAGTGAAGACGGTAATAAGCTTAATAATATAATAAAAAAATTGAGAGAACTAAAAATAGATGATATTAATGAACTAAATAAAACTAAAATATATTATACTTTTTACTTTGAAGGATTTGAACATGTATGTAAAAATTTTCAAGCTATACTTTGCTTTTTCTAAAATCTACTCATAGTATTAAACCTATTAATTATCATATATCATTTAAAATTAAAATAAAAAACGGATAAAAAATATAGACTTAACGTTCGTTTCTAAGAACATGATTTTGCAAAAACGGATATTCCTACTACTGCAAAGTAATTTTTAAAAGATATTTGATCAAATTACAATACTTTAAGGCCTTTAAGCACTACTCTAACACTGTTATCGTCATTGTCGTAAGGTTCGTAGAAATATCACATTAGAATTGGTTTCCACGATATGATTTTACTACTGATACTACTGCTACTACTAGTTTCCTAAAAAAACCATTAAAAACAGATAGGTGAATTCCTTAAATCCATTTTCTACTGGAATCTTTAATATTAAATATAACATGGCATTGCATTAAGCTTTGACTACATATTATGGCTTACAGTTTTGTTTTCCTTAATTTTTAGAAGGTATGAGTGTCGAAAGAAATTTTCCGCAAATACTATTTTCTCATTACTACGTTGTAAAATAGTATTTATTATGTCAATGTTTGTAATAATGTACCTTACGAAACTTTCATTTAATAGTTTATTTTAAAAATAAGCATTTATACTAAAATGTATTAAATTTCCTACTTTTATCACGTATCTAGGAATCGAGATAATTTCCTTTCTAATTTCCGTGATTTATATTAAAACCTTATTGAAATAATCATAGACTAGTAACATAAATAATAATTGTGATTGTCTCCTTTGGCTAAATAAGTGTTTGTAATAAAAATATATTCCTTCCTATTTCTCATATACACCGTAGAACAGTTTCAGTAAACCGCATGTTCATGTGTCTAAATGTAATAAATAAAAAAAATAAATGAGAACTGTTTTTATTTCTCTTAACTACCTACTTAAAAGCTTCATAAAATCATTAATAATCAATTATTGTTAGTCGTATAAACAGTTTTTCTCGGTAATTCCGTCATAGCAATGATTAGCAAAATAGCGTCATACGTAATTAAAACAAGTGACTCATTGTTATGCATGTAGGTATATTAAGGAAAACAGTTATACTGACCTTACAGAAACGCATTCTCATTTCGTATTAGTTACACGTATTAAGTGCTCTTTGATTTTGTGTAAACTGGAACAGTTTAACAATGGATTTTAAGGGAATTAATTTGATCCTAATTGGTCTTTCTATTTATTTAATACAACATACTGATGCGTTTCCAAGAGACAGCAGTGTGGCGAAAACGGAAACATTGTCGGAGTTACCCGAAACAGCGTCGTCTACAGTGAAAGGCAGCCCGGTACAAGTCTTTAGTGATTCAGGTAAGCATTAAATATGTTATTTATTATATGTTCTTTTATTTTTAATTAAAACTAATTTAAAATAATTGTGAGTATTTAAATATATAGTATTTATATTTTCTATGTAAATTAAAGTTGGTAGGCGGTAATTCGATCTCCATATTTATTCAAATATGAATGTATTTTTTTAATACAAGTTTGATAATAATTAAATTTGAAAGCTTAAAACGTGAGAATCAGAAATGTACATAGGTTTATAAAAATGCTGTATACCTGCGTGACACTTACATAGGTACACACATACATTGTGCAATTCTGTATATTTTTTCTGTAATATTCATAAATATTTTTTTTTTGTTTTAATGCAACTTCTTTTAAAGCCCCACGTTGTTCATTACAAATTAAAACTGAGTTCAACTTTGAGAGCTTTTTGGCAAAATATTTATTTATATTGTTTTGAACAATTTTACTTAAGATGACAATGAGGAATGAATGTTTTACTCGGTGGTAGAGCTTTGTGCTAGCTCGTCTGGGTAGGTACCACCCACTCATCAGATATTCTACTGCAAAACAGCAGTACTTTGTATTGTTGTGCACCGGTTTGAAGGATGAGTGAGCCAGTGTAATTAAAGGCACAAAGGACTTGATATCTTAGCTCCCAGGGTTGGTGGCGCATTGGCAATGTAAGCGGTGATTAACATTTCTTGCAATGCCATTGTCTATGGGCGTTGGTGTGGTGACCACTTACCATCAGGTGGCCCACATGCTCGTCCGACTAACTATACAATTAAAAAAAAAGATGTAATATTGATAGTGCACAACATAGGGATAGGACAGAGCACCAGGCACTGTCCTCCTTTTTTCTATAAGAATACGTACCCTTTTTTTTTTTGACGCTGGGAAAACTCATGACGCGTTTCCCCCCACGGGAACAGTGGGGGGGGGGTATGTGGGGCTCGCCATATGTCCAAGGCACCGAGTGTGCCCCGGTCATCGGAATACCCACTAAAAACCCAGCGGTACCCTTCCCGTCTTAACGGGAGCGCCACGGGATCGCTTGCGCATGCTACCGTGAAGAATACGTACCCTACCCAGTATTCGATTTTCGACTACTAGACCGTAGCTTTATAAGTAACATATTAGAGATTAGACCAATTACAAGACAGTCGTTCATTCATTAGCTTTGTACATAAATTCCATATTGCGCATTTAACTGTACTTATATGTATTTGTAAAATAATTTTAGTAAGTTAATTTTGTTCTTATTTAGAACAATGAAACGGTTATTACAGTTAGTTTTTAGAGCTTAATGGGAAAGGAAATCTTCATGGGAAAAATTATACAATCAGTATTTCTGAGACATCTTTAATGTTTCATAACCAAACCACATAGTTCAAAGTGCACATTGATGACTTGACTGTACGGTACACTTCTACCTCGATCTGTAATTTATTGGCATATATAAATAATATGAATGCATTAAGATTTGCTTTTCGTATAGTAGAAATTTTAATTTTTAAAAATCTAAATTGTCCTGTATAATTTTTTTTTTTATTTTCAATTTTTTCAGATGTCGTAATACCAGGCCGAGTGAAATGTCCCTTCGAAGAAGTGACTGAATATGCTATCTGTCAAGAACATTGTCTACCAAAGGGCTATTCATATGGCATTTGTGTCAGTGAAACTTGTAGTTGCATCTAGATAATTCTTATCTCATTTATAAAAATTAACCAATAAATAAAACATAGTTTCGTAAAATTTTGTATTGATTTATTATTGAACATATTTCATCATCTTACATATATTAGTCATCGTGGTTTAGTTTAAATTCAAGACATAAACATACAATCTTAAAAATAAACAACAAAATGATTACCACCTGTAATGTATTAGATGTAATTTGACTTCCCTTTAGTAAACCAAGTTAATGAATATTTTATATTATGACGAAATATTGTAGATTTATCTTCTAATAAATAGAGTACTAAAAACTAAACTACTTGATTTATTTTCCTTCTCGTTCGCAATAAAAACTCTAGACATACGTTTATCTCAGATACTTAGTTTCATAGTATATCGTGAAACATATTAGCAAATAAAGCAATATTATTCATACCTATCCATTGATACCTTTACGCCCTCAGTAAGCCCTTTAACCAATAATAACAAGCTTTCTATGTGTTTACCTAAACATAACCATTGGTTTTTTAGAAAAAAATTGTGTGTCATTATTGTTATTCATTTAAATAATTTCCATAATAATACACAAATAAACAAAACCCAATATTGTTTTGTCAAATAATTCGTTCGAAGAATGTTAGTATTTTTATTCTTACACATTATCATTAAAGAATTATTTATTATTTTATTATTATTACGGCATGTATTATATTTAAAAAAATATTTGAAAATTGTAACCAATACAAATATTTTAATTTCCTATCAATCTACGTGTAGTAACAAATACATCCATCTTAAATACTGTCTTACGTTCCAACTGCAATTTAATTAGATTCACTTTGATTTTTCACAGATATTAATACTTTCTAAATGATCGATTGTTGAAATTGATTGCGATTTAGCGTTTATTTTGTCTGGACTAATCAAACGATCCGTTTCCGCTTTAATCAAATTCCAGCTTGTTTCTATATGTTCTTTCGTGGTCAGTCTTGAGCACACTACAAACCGTATAACATAACGATTTCTATACGTGCAAGCGACCATGAATAATTCTTTTTTCTCTGTTAAATTTTGAAGTAACTTTTTCGTGTTGTTATCACCGTCTTGCAGTCTGAAGCAAACCAGTCCCATTGAAGGTTCTGGTTCGACAATAAATCTATTATCTGAACGTACTAATTTTGCAAAATGTTGAGCTAAGTTTATGTGATTTCTAATATGGTCTCGAAGGCCTTCAGCTCCGTACATTTTCATAACAGTCCACAATTTAAGTGATCTAAATCTGCGTCCCAGTGGCATCTGCCAGTGTCTGTAGTCTGGTATTTTTTCTGTGGTTTTTAAGTCGTCTAAATACATGCGTTGAACGTCAAACGCATAAATCAAGTCATAACAATCCTTAACCCACATAGCTGAACAATCAAAATTTACAAGCAACCATTTATGTGCATTAACAACAAAAGAATTGGCATATTCAACGCCTTTCATTAAATGTCTGTACTCTGGACATACAAATGCTGATGCAGCGTAAGCAGCGTCGACATGCAACCACACATTTTCTTCATTACATATTGGTCCCAATTCATAGAGAGGATCGAAGGCGCATATTCCTGTAGTACCTAAATTTGCAACAACATAACATGGTATTAGACCCTCGGTCTTATCTTCCTCAAATGCTTTTTTTAATGTTTCTCCTCTTAATTTGCCATTGGAATCACTTTTCAAGAGTCGCATTTTCATAGATCCGAGTACTCCAGCCTTTTCTACAGAAGAATTGCACTGATTTGATGTATATGCAACAAACTTAGTTTTTAATATGTCTTGATCTAAATCAGGATTGGCTTGCGTAAGTGTACGAACCATTTTATCTTTAGCGGCTAATAAAGCTACGAGTGTCGCTTCGCTCGCAGAACCCTTAAAGAAATTAAATATATAATTAATAGAACACATTATATGGTCTAATTTAAACATTATTACTATAATAAATATGTCAAATTTAAATAAAAATCAGATCAGATTAATATACCTGTATGACTCCACCTCCAGGTCCATCTGTACAATTAAGAAATTCTTCGGGCAAACCTAGCAGCTTGCCAAACCAGTTCATGGTTACAACTTCTAGTTCAGTGCACGCTGGACTCGCCATCTAATTAAGTATAATTGAGATAAATATAAATAAACAAGTCATTGATCGAACAAAATCACTTTGATGAATGGATTAATCAATAATAACAAAAGCGCTGCATTGTTATACCCGATAAAGTATTCTCGTAATAGTTATTTTTCAGACACAAATATATACATAATATATGATTACATATTATTGTGTGCAAATTATTTTACCGTCTTAAAAAAGCGACACCGTAAAAACGTAACTAAATCTTATTCTGCCAAAAAATATTCCATACCCAGGTAAGTCCTATAACTCCTAATCCGTCGCTGAGAAGATTTCCAATAATACTGGCGTACGAACAACCAGTAGGATAATAAGCATGAAAATGCGGAGAATTCCAATGCGTTACCTAAAACAAACACCATTACTTTAATTAACTTTTTGTCATCCTCTATTTAATCATTATCATTCTGCAATTGCTATTTGTGTAATTTTATGCCTATTTTGGCTATAATTAAGACTGATTGCTTTTGATGATTATAGTAGTTTCATCTTTACAACAAACCCTTTAATACTATTATAATAATTATACCTATTGTATTAATATTTAAACAGATTGCAAAATTATAAAAAGCATTTGAATTCAACTTACACCGGGTAAAACCTTTTCGTAGAAATCTTTAAGTACAGTTTTCCAATCTTCCGGTTCCTCAGGTGCATTTTCAGGCAATAATTTCATGAGATACCCGGGCTCCACTGAAGGTAAAACGTTTCTGCGGAAAAATAACGTATTGTTGCTAACGCATCTTGTTGATAATTGTTGAAACAAAGAAGGGCCATTAAAAGCCGAGTATTAATTAGTTTATTTCAATACAGGTCCTTAGTTTTATTTATTGTTAATAATCAACAATAAATAATATTGTATCTATGTAACGCTGCAAATGTTTTATTTGATAAGAATTGTATTAATTATTTATTAATTTACTTCAATCAAAAAAAGTGATTTGTAAAAGAGTTAATTTTTTTCTTATATAAATTGGAATCACAATAAAAGACGAATTTCCAAAAATATATAGAAAATTATCTCTAATAAAGGTAAGTTGTAACGAACATGTTTTTGTTACTAAAACTTAGACAAAAGGTCTAGATATGTTTCTTAAATAACTTATATTTTAGGATATCACTCAAAATAAAATTATTACTCAACTTGTATAAAACAAGCGCATTTAAATAAATCACAGGTAAAAAAATAAATATATTCAATGGCAAACAATATAATAAGCGTTTATTTAGTTAAATTAAACTATCAATTATGTAGTTATAATTACTTGTTTTAGAGATGATTTGTGCTTGATATCTTTACTTGAATTGAATGATAATAATGTGCATTTACAAGTATTTAAATGTTTGAGAATTTATAAAACCAAATAATAGGTACGATTACCAATTTATCCACAAATTATTTCGCGTTCGGTAAAACGTTTGATTCCACTAAACATTAAGTTTGTAGTATGCTTACAATGTATTTTTCTTGAGTTGGAAATTTGAGGTATATTATTTGATTGATAGCAATATTTATTTCACAAGAGCCATAAAAGAAGGAAACAGCCTTTGTTTTAGTAAAAAAGGATTATAAATACATGTTATTGCTAGTTGCGTTATATAATAAGAATTACAGCAATTATTATTAGCGGAATTATTTCAATCTTACAAACACAATGACTAGGACGAGATTTCATTGTTGTCAAAGAACTTCATAATTATGAACGCTACGTATATTATACATGTTGTCATTGTTAAATGTAGAGTACGTTCTCAAGCCCATTTCAAATAATAGTAAAGTTTTTGAACGAATACATGGTAAAATGTAGATAAATTTAATTTTGTTTCCCACAACTAACAACCGAATGTAAAAACTTCTCTGGGTCAACGATAACTGGCCTGTCTGGCGTTGCGGTAGCCGCATTTTCGATTCCGAAGTTCGTTTGATCTTTGGGTCAAAACATGAGATTGTATGTAAACATATTAAACTAATGATTTCTTAATAAATATAAAAAAAGGAAATTTTTAATTGTTTCAATATAACATTAGTCATTACCTATTATTTATATTCTCGTAATAATCAATCAACATCTCTATCGTCGCCTTAGCGCACTCGCGGAATTGGCCGGAATCCATAATACACTTCACTTGATAAACGCAATCACCAGTCCCGATATACTTTACGTATTATAATGCTTTTAATATTGAATGAAGTCAAAACGTTTTTGAGGGATAAAATTATACGATAAAGTAAAGGAAGCGAAGGCACTTCGAAGTCGTGAGACGTTCAGAGAGACAATGGTGAAACAGGTTGTGAGATCGCGTTTATATGCGCTACTCAGCTTTCTACGACCGATTGTTTGTATTCGCGAATTCAGTGTTCGAAAGAATCAGACAACAAGCTCTAGTTTTAAAATTTTGCAACGAATTATAATTACATAATTTATTTATAATTTTTACCACCGATAATGGCCTAAGAGCCAGCGATTGGCAGACAGTATTTTAGCAAACTCCATATTGATACTTGCTAGGTATACCATTTCACCTGACGAAGGTGAAATAGACATTTCTATTCCAGTTGAGGGTTCCTTTGGGCGTCAAAAATCGTCAAAATTGACTTTTAAAACGTGATCGCAGCATGTCTGTCATGTATACAATTTTTTTTATTTATAGATTCAATGGCAGACACTTATTCCGGTTCTTGTTTGTTACATACAATTTCAAAAGTTCGAAAATTTTATGAAAATTTAGGTTAACTAAAATGTATACCTGTTATTAACATTATTATTATACATATATATTTGAAGAGGCAGTCACATAGGTCGGTTCCAACATGCGGGCAGACGATATAATGCTTTCTGTGTCGTACTAATAGTGTGCGATATAGTGTGCTTTCAGTCTATAACATTTTCACCATAACTCATGCATGTTAGTTTTTGTTTTCAATGTCTCAATTTTTTATATATCCTATTAATAAAACAATGACTACTAATGACAGAACCAATTTTGATTTGAATGGGATAATAATATATTATTATCATATTATTCTAAAATCAACCAATTTGATAACAAAGAAATAATTAATTTCCTTTAACATCATTTTCTATGATTCTTATGCATTGGTTGCCAACTTTATTTGATCTTTTTTATTTTTATGTAAGAACTCTGGTTTCGTTATATTATATTATTTATACTTAGGGTGTATATAATAGAATGTAACAAAAAATATACCTTACAAAACATTAACTATACACAACATAAAATTGAATCTAACATAAAGAAACAATATATAAACTATTATGCGTGAGGAGTTGGTTTCTATTATAGGCGTAGACCTGCTGTACAAAGCGTTATGCGTTTTTTTATTATTTTTTTATAGCATAGGTAGGACGAGTATATGGGCCATCGATGGTAAGTGGTCACCATCGCTTACATTGCCAATGCACAACCAACCTTGGGAACTAAGATGTTATGTCCCTTGTGCCTGTAATTACACTGGCTCACTCACTCTTCAAACCGAAACACAACAGTACCTAGTACTCCTGTTTTGCGGTAGAATATCTAATGAGTGGGTGGTTACCTAGTACCTACCCAGACGAGCTTGCACAAAGCTTTATCACCAAGTAGAAAATAACAGTTTTACAACTCTTATTTATTTTTTTAATTTGTTTTTGTTTGCAACATGTCAGTCTGCGTTATTACTTTCACCTCCATATTCCTTACCTTATGTATATAAATATCCAAAAAAATAAAAATATGACTGCCTCGTCGGTCTAGTGGCTAGATATAAGGCCGCAGACCCGGTGGTCCTGGGTTCAATTCCCAGGTCGGGCCAATAAATAGTTATTGGGTTTTTCTGTCAGAAAATTCTCAGTAGCAGCCCGGAGTCTGGAAGTTGGAAGTGTGTACACTCCCGTGCCTTGGAAAGCACGTTAAGCTGTTGGTCCTGCGCCTGAATTATTTCCGATCGTATCGGATTGCCGCCCCATCGGATTATGACAGCTAAGGAAAAGAGAGTGCACCTGTGTTTGCGCACACACTTGTGCACTATAATATCTCCTGCGCAGTTGGCTAATCTCTCTTGAGATTGGCCGCCGTGGCCGAAATCGGTCTGGAGGACCTTATATACATATGAAGGTCTCGTTGGTCTAGTGGCTAGATATAACGCCACAGACCCGGTGGTCCTGGGTTCAATTCCCAGTTATTGGGTTTTTCTGTCAAAAAATTCTCAGTAGCATCCCGGAGTCTGGAAGTTGGAAATGTGTACACTCCCGTGCATCGAAAAGAACGTTAAGCCGTTGGTCCTGAACTGTTTCCGGTCGTGTCGGATTACCGTCCCATCGGATTATGAGAGCTAAGGGAAAGAGACGAGATATTATAGTGCACACACTTGTGCACTATAATATCTCTTGCGCAGTTGGCTAATCTCTTGAGATTGGCCGCCGTGGCCGAAATCGGTCTGGAGGACCTTATGAAGGTGAATACATATCTATCACCTCCATACGGCTACATTATATAATCTATAAATAAGCTGCAGTGAGAGTAAGACTGTTACCAATTTTGAAAAAGTTCACAAGATTTTGTTATAACCTTCATGTTTTGCTTGGCGTTTTAAAAAGTTAAATAAAATAACAGCCTGTAAATGTCTCACTGCTGGGCTAAGGCCTTCACTTCCTTTTGAGGAGAAGGTTTAAAGCTAATTTCACGCTGCTATTTTTGAGTACATTTTTATGATGCATTTACATAACCAACCCGCATTGGAGCAACGTGGTGGAATAAGCTCCAAACCTTCTCCTCAATAGAGGAGAGGAGGCTTAAGCCCAGCAGTGGGACATTCACAGGCTGTTACTGTAAAGATGAGATGGCCCATTGGTTAGAACGTATGAATCATGCGTGAACCTTTGTTCCGTGTTCAAAGCAAAGCACCACCACCAATTAATTTTTATGTACTCAATTTGTGTTTATAATTAATCTCGTGCTCGGCGGTATAGCAAAACATGTATGTAATATAAATATATAAAAGTATGTAAATAAAACAATGATCATATACTGCGAAGATAGAAATTTGAGGTTAAAAAACGATACCAGGACTTAGTAGGTACACCATTCTCTACAGGGACGGTTTTTATAAAAATGTAGTCCTTTAATTATGAAATTACAACGATACTTACTATTATCTGATAATAATAAAGTAATGATAAAATGGAAACATTTACGAACGAAAAAGTCGGGAAGTTGGCAATGTTTACACTCCGGTACCACTTTGTAAAGTACTTAATACCGTTGTGTATAGTGCCACTAATACCATGGGCGGTGGCGACTACCTACCATCAGGTGGCCCATTTGCCAGTCAGCCCCTTTTAATAAAGAGAACGAGCATGTGTTTGCACACATACATCATATATCCGGTGCATTAAGCTAGTCTCCATTAAGAATGGCTGGCGTGGCCTAAATTGGCCATCTTCAAAGAAAACAATATAAAATAATATTGAAAGCTATGGATTATTCAAAATTGACTATTAAACGAATGTCTGTCGTTTTCTTTTAACAAAGTAAGATCATTAATTGCAACAATAATTGTACCTAATGATTTATATTTATATATCATGTACAATGTTATATATTATATAGAGCTATCTGCTTTTGAATTAATTAAACATTATTATTAAAATTCGTATTGTCATATGATTTCCTTACAAATTAGTTATAGTGTCATAGATTGACAGAGTACTCTCGTTTATTCTAACGTTCTAATGTTCCAATGTGAAACATGAGAATAGTATTATAAATTTAGTAAATGTTTATACACAAACAGAAAAACCATTTACTTTAATTTATCTATATACGAGATTATCTGTCCATTCATTGACGAGAAGGCTGGAAGCTTATCCTATCACACTACTAAAATGCGGGTTGTTCAAATTCAAATTCAAAATACTTTATTCAATATTGAAGTATTACACTTTCTTATTGATAGTCAATCTAGAAACTCCCACGGGTAGGGAAAAGAAACACCCAGCCCTGAGAAGAACCGGCGAAAGAAACTCAGCGGGTTGACTTTTTTTTTTGTCTTTTTTTATTGTATAATGTACTGCTTACAAAATCAAAAAAAAAATTGAAATAGCCATGCGGCGATCGTGTCATTCCCAAGGTGTGCTATCATACATAAAGTCATTAATTGTGTAATAACCTTTAGTACACAAGTGCTCCTTTACAATTTTTTTAAATTTAGCCTCTGACACATTTTGAACGCTTTCTGGGATCCTGTTGTAGAACCGTATACATTGCCACAAAAGAGTTACTGACTCTATGCAGTCGAATAACGGGAGTAAGTAATTTTGTTCTGACACACACAAACGTGAAATGAGTTATATGCACAAATTAAGCACAAGTATGTAAGTACAGTTGCTCAGCGAGCAATGGTACACGCGATGCTCGGGGTTTCTCTGGCAGATAGAATCCGAAATGAGGACATACACACCGACATCGTGCGTAGAATTAGCTCGCTCAAGGGGGTGTGGGGTGGTCATATCTCAAGGCTCATTGATGACTGATGGAGCTGACACTTGTTAGAGTGGAGACCACGCTTAGGCAAACGTAGTGTAGGACGCCCTGTGGTAAGGTGGGCCGACGATTTAAAAAAGGTCGCAGGTACGAGATGGATGTGGGCTGCCTAAGATAGGGATGGTTGGCGTTATTTGGGAGAGGCTTTCGGCAAGTAGTGGACGGCAAAAGGCCGAAAAAAAATATGTAAATACAATGGTGTGTCAAGAAACGTTTCGAGATTAATCTAAAACATGATTACGCTCGCATATTTGTTTTTTTATTGGTTTTAAGCCGTATTCTTGAAATCAATTACTTTGTTTTATTTATATTAAGATATGTTTTAAGTTTATTTATTTATAATTCCACGGTAAAAATATTTTAATTAGATACTTTATCGTCATATTATTATAATTATTGGAACTTAAAGCAGATGACATATTATGAAAAATATATATAATAAATTTTTGATTTGATTTTGAGATTTATATTTAATATAAGTATGTCATATTAAAATAAAATTATCTAAAGCGACAATGTAATTTATATTTTATCTTGTATTTTTTAGTTTACTTTTGTTTTGGTAACTTGTTAGGTGTAATATTTAGTACCTAAATCTTTATAAATAACTTTATTTATAGGCCTAATGTATAATCATATATCCTTTGGAGTAATAGTTTACATAAAATATTGTAAAATGTGTAAAATATTGTATAATTGACATTATTGTAAGTAGTGAACTCAGTTACGTCTAGGTAATTTATTGCATTAAGATTAACGCAAGGCTAAGTAGCTATTTTGACATTCGGTTCGATTTTTAATTTGAGAAATAAAAATAAATTATATTAAATTTCTTTAGCGATTAAGTTAAACAAGTTTCGGTGACGCCCTCCTTAGGAGATGGAATAAGAATCGCGGATTTTTTAATTGGTATGTTCAAAGGTCGACTCACCAGCGCACTCAGCGCCTGGGTGGACCATATACCCCCGCACTTTAAGTTGAGGTAACCCATAAATGTGTTTTTTCAGCGTCAATAAAAAGGGCACGGGCCCTTACTCTGTCAAGATTTAATAAAATATGTAAAAAAACATTCTTATCCTCTGAGTTAACCCCGTATGCGAGTGTAGCTCTAAGAATTGAGTGCTGCTTTTCAACAGTATCTTCATTCCGAACCTCATGCTTAGGAAGCTATAGTTGGCTGAACAAATTATGGGTATGGATGAACAAATAATGGGAAACAAAACAGAAAGGTCAGCAATAGCTTATTTAAACTCAGTAAATTGCCGCTTGGGCGAGCGTGGCTAAGTGGGTCGGTCAAGGCGACAGACGACGCGCGGTGGTACCGACATCTCTTTTATACCAGAAATTATTGGCCCTGGTGCAGTGCTGTTTCCGCACTCTAGTCAACATAATTTTGTGAGGAAATTGAGAAATGGTAGCACCGTTAAAAGACAATAAATCAATTGACTTGTATGATGACCGATTTTCAGCCCAGAACCCGTCTCAGGAGCTGAGGCAGTCTTCTCACAGACTACAGCTGTGTGGCTGGGAGATAAGATAGTGTACATGTATGCACTCCCACATATGCACTAGTCAAGGCGACTTCACAACCATGATATAAAATATATTTAATTACATTACGGTAATTAAATAAATTATTTTATATTTAGAAAAGACGTTAATTAATGCTAGTGTAGGCAAAATATAATTAAGTTTAAAAAACTTACATTTTAGGCAGGATATAATTTCTTCCTCCTTCGCTTACAATTTAAGTAAACAATAAAATTAAAAAGACATTGTTGTGTATGCATGAGCATATGCTTGTACGTGTTGTGTCAGTTGTGTGTGAGAATTATTGTTTATGTGTGTAGTATGTTGTGTTAGTGACTTTAAATTTAATTATAGATCTTTAAAATTAAATTAAAATATTGAGATGAAATTAAAACTTTTCGATATGGTTGCGATTAAAATAGTGTGGCCAACTAGTTAAGAATTGGTAGAATTATACTTCCTTATAAACGCCACTGTGAAAATAGCGGTTGTTTAGTTACAACACTGATTTCGCTCTTTTTGTCATTATTGATTTGACATACGACAGAAGAAGACACAGCATTGTTCATCACTGGATAAGCAACGTTTATAAGTAAGGCATTATTTACTTTACTATATACATATATAGGTATATTACTTTTGAGATTATCTAGACGCAATTGAGTGTCACTTATTCTATGTCGAGTTCTGTCATGTTGGGGCAGTGTTTGTAAAATATATGGTGACGTCTATTTATACCATGTATTATATAAATATGTTGACTCTATCTTACGCATAACAATAATCTCAGAATAGTGTTTTATTGTTGCAAATTGGTCTATATTGCTCAATAATAAAATATTAAAAAATATAGAATTTATTTATTATTTACAAAGTTAAATTACAGCTACAAGTATCATTAAATTTAATTAATAAATAAGGAACAAATTACTATGAAGTAATTGTACCAATGAGATACTGTTCGACCGGGAAGTATTTTTTATAATACTAAAACACGTCAAATGCTACGAAATGATAACTGAATTTTCAAGGTTAGTTTTCTATTATTGTTAAAGTATATATAATTAAACTACAAATTTAGAATTATGCACGCTATTGGCATGTATTAAAAATACATTTCCTTTATTATTCGCTATAAGATTCAATAAAAATAATTCTATAAGTGCGTATGTCCATTCCGCACTCAGATGTTAGTGTAATGGCGTATTTCTCCGATTTGTCTTTTGCCGGTATAGTCACAGGTAGCGCTAGAAAGGCGCTTGTGTGTTGAGTTAAAGTTACTTTTTCGAGTCGTGGAAATAGCGTTTTAGAGGTGATACGGAAGGTGGCTTCGCTTCTTAGAATGTGTTGCACTTCTGATAAGTTTGAACCACCTTCTTTTAAAAGCATTCCTAAGATAATCTTTCCTGTAGCAGTTTCTAAAACAAGATGTGATTCAGTAAAAAATAAGTATATATACATGTTCTAAATGTTGTACTAATTTCAATTTCCTTGCTGAAAAATTAAATATCATACCTATTAGCCGATCAAAAACTTGAATCATTACATCTGACGCTTGCTCAAGCAATGCATAGCGTAACGATCTCACCATTAACTCGTTTCGGTGAGGAACCATCACGGCAGTTGTTCGATAACACTCACAAGATTCTCCGCAACTGCAGGGATCCACAGGCCACGTTTGAACCTTTACTTGTAAAGTATCTATAGCTAAATCCCAACGAGGTTGCGTAGTTATACGGATAAAAAATTCACCGATGTCGCTTCTGAACCATAACCAAGAATTTTCAATTTGAGTGCTAAGGCAAACAATTTGAAAATACAATTTGTGTTCTAGAACTTCTTGCCCACTTTCTTTAGGTATGCCACTTAAAGTAATATCCTGATCAATAAGGCAAAGTCGGTTTATGCAAAACTTTGGGTGAATATCTTTTTCGAAGTTTACAGGTATTGCAGGTTCAGTATCAGTCAAAAGTAATTTAAATACAGCATTTACGGCAAACGGAGATGCTACCAAAACATCTACTTTATTTGGTCTATATAACGGTCCCGTTACCTTACATTTCCTTATGGGATAGAGCGATCCTGCATGTCCAGTAAGAATGAATATAATATACGTATCAAATATTCTTGTTTTATTAAAACCATGTACGAGAAGTACTGCTGTCTCTTTTGCAACAAAATTAGCTGTATATTTAACAGTGAGATACATTTTTTTACCACTGTCAGCAGAAGACGTCTTTTCTACAGTGAAATTACTTTTTATATTATTTAATATAATATAATTAAATATTAATGATTCTTGATTCGAAGGACTAATGGCTAAAAGTCTTGATGAACTTCTTAGAAGAGGAGGATTAAACTCCACCAGATCTTTTGTCTTAAACATGGGCAGTGTTACATACAAATGTATAGATAGAAATAGCATAACTAAAAAGTTTGGGTGTAAAAAATCTTTGCTACTCAGTGGAAAATAAAGTTTCAAAATATTCATTGCTTCAATTATAAGACAAGCATTATTTATAACGGTATTTTCTACACAGTTAGTGCAATCGTCACAAAATAATTGAAAATGTTCTTCCATGAACGGACAATAAGTCAAAATCGTTGATATTAATGCAATCCCGTCTGCTAAATCTGATGTTATATTGGTGATATTTTTCGGATTTTTATTTTTACCACGTAGTTTTTCATGTTGTAATAAAATGTTTTCATTATACCAGTCTGTTAATATTTTCAAAATATCTCTTGGTTGCATACTCATACAAACGCATTCGAAGAAGCAACTGTCCATCACAAACACTTTATAACTTTGAAGAATTAAATCAATCCAACTTTGTTTATTTAATCTATTAAAAAGTACAACATCGGCTAGTAGTTGTTGTGTTAAAATGATATCAGCGTTGCACCGTGACGTCGTATTATCGGAATATATAACAAATTGATCATAGCTTAGCAAAAACCTCGCTTGTAAGGCCACTACATTTGCTCCACGAGATCTAAGTAATATTAGTATTTCCCGATATGTGTCATGAATTTCTTTAACATATTTAAATGACTCGTCCATGCCAACTACTCTAAAAATAATGTTGGATATGTAAAAAAAATACTTCACTTTGTTTTAAAAGCAATACAAACAAAAAACCATTTAAATAACTAACGATATTTTACGTATGTGTTTCATTAGTGGCCCTGCAATTCTTCGAACAAAATTTAAATATGAAACATTAATTCCTTTTGATTTGGCGCCGCCTGATTGTGTTGATATAGATGCTGAAATAGCATGAAACGTATCTGGTATTATGGGATACAAATCTCTTCGAAATCCTTGTTGAAACATCCATTTTTCAAGGAATGAGCAGCAGACTTCCATGTAATTATAAATTTCATATTGACTTTTTAAAGGAAAATAAGGGTAAGAATTTTCTTCAGCTTTAACAAAAAATTGAGTGTGTAAAGTTAAAGGACAGTAAGTGAAGCAATAACAAACTTCTACTTCACAACATGAACCGTTATTGTGTTGAAAATACAAAATAATATTTTGAACAAACGTTGTTTGACAGGAAACTGAAACTTTTACTGAAACATAGGTGTAATATGTTTCGTTTTCTAATTCAATTTTTGAGTCAATGATTTCCACTGTAAGATTTGGTTCTTCTTTCGAAGAACAAGAAAATAAGTCTTTCGTAGACTGACCGTCCATTTTTAGTGTTAGCATTTTACTTAATTTTGAACCCACTGAACACGGAGGAAAAATAATTTTATATGTATCAGGATACATATCCGGTATTTGTTTTTTTCCCATAAAAGTTAAGTTGTAGTAAGGTATAGTCATTAGTTTGTCCAAATATAATAAAGCAGTCGAGACGAATCGACCGTGAGCTTTTGGTTGAAATTTTAATGTGAAATTAGCTGATCTTCCAATATTTAATTCAAATTTAATTTGATTTTCATTTACAACAATCCCATTATCTTCTGTACTATGTATATCTAATGTAAATATTGGGGATAGTTTTGAGGTCACAATTGTTATCGGTAAGCAATATTTAGATACATTAGTCATAGCAAAATCCATAGAATTTTCAACATTTTGAATGTAATTCATCTCAAATTTATCGACGGAAAAAGTTATCCAAGGTACTGTTATTACTCCTGTTATTCGACAGTAACAAATGTCTTTATTAGTACTTTTTATTTTTATTTTCGGATTATTTTCATATGATCTAAAACAAATAAATATTAGTGTATTATATATATATATATATAACCTTTGATTGTAATATTGATAAAATGACTTACTTTTCATTGTCTTCTATATAATACCGAAGTTCAGTAGAGGACAAGTTTTGATTAGGTGGCCCAAGTAACCCATTTATTCTAAACGGTATATACATTTCATATTCTCTTCGAAATATGTCATATACTTTTATATATACTGTTTTTGACTGGCCACCGTCTAAACTGAAATTAAATATTCTCTTTCTTTCATTCCCTTGCATTACATATACGTCAAATATATTATCATCACCCGTATCCAGTACTTCAATAACTGTTCTTAATGCACTCAAATTTTGAAATGTAACCGGTACAAAGGTAATCATATTACAAGGTATTCGAGGCATGTATATATTTTTAGGGTGTATTATTAATTTTGGTTCCACGACATTTCCACTAACCGGTAAGATGACATTTTCTTTATTATTTATCTTTAAATATATATCAAAATTGAATTCAAGAATGCATGGAATTTTTACAATTATATCGAAGACCATTACTATTTTTGGACGTATGGTACCACACATTGGCTTTATCCTTAAGCCTTGAATTAACGGCTCTACAACGTGAAAAAGAGCAATTTCCCTTGATGAGTTCTCAAGCTTAACGTTTTCAACAGTTTCCAAATTTAAAGCAATATCTCTAAATGTTACCGCCGTCTGTAAAAATTTTATCGACAGCTTACGAGTAACAACGCTAAGTTCAAAAGGTATAGTTCTTGTAATTTTACTAATTGATAATAATTCAACTTCATGTGTTTTTGTTTTATTAGGCTTGCATATATATTGCACATCACATAATCTACACGAGTGTCGTGGTATAGTTCCAGCATTTGGTATTATTTCAAAAGGCGTATCCGGCTGTAATTCAACCCACTTAAAGTCAACGGGTATATTAAAATTATTATAAATTCTAATTGGAACCGAAACTACAAATGTTTCAGTTGTAACCATACCAAACTTTAAGCTTTTGTCATTTACCATTAAGGTTGGATTGCTACTTTGTAAGGTATACGGATGTTCTCGGTGATATTTTTGATTTATAGTGTATTTAAATGTACGTAAAAATATCCCTTCCATATGTGCCAAACAAAATATTGTAACATTGGCTTTTAAAAAAGATTTAATTTTCATTTTTAATGCCACCTTTTTTTCGTCTGAATAAAGAATATATTTATCTTTGAAAAATTCCACTGATATGTTGAATTTCGTATTATTATGAATTATGAGATTATGTTCCCCATAAGTTGATGCACCGACTCTTCCAAAATTTATAGAAAAAGGAATTAATCTTATTTGGAATAGGTCGGATGTTGAGGGTGTTTCTTGGGTCGTTTGACAAAAATTGTTTTCTTTACTGACCTTTGACTGTATTGTATAGCATTTGTCTTTGTCAGTAGTATACTTTTCTAAAATAGGTATTTTTTCATATAACATTTTCGACATTTTAAGGTAATTTAATGCTAGTTTATTTCTTTCTTTATGCATTAACAATTCTTTTTCTGTGTATGTGTAGGTTGGATTTAATTCGTTCAATTTATGCAATGATTCAATTTGTATTTGTTTCATAGTCTTTTTATAAATTACTTTTATATTAAAATTAACAGTATAAGTTATACAATTTTTATCTGTCGATTCTTTAAATACGTCGTGTGGGTTAATTATTTTAAATGTTATGTTATTTTTCAATTTAAGACATGTGGATTTTATTGTTATGGCTATTTTTTTTGACGTATTTGGAGATATTGTAAACGTTTCGGTGTCTAAATTAATACCAGGTATTCTAACGTATTGCATTTTTGCACTCAACATCGATTCATTCTGTATTCTTATACATTTTGTTGTCTTAGTATTTATAATGACATCTCCAAAATTAACGTTTTCTGGTGTGTGGTGTATATTCGGATATTCAAATTGGCCGCTAATATAATATCTACCAATTTCGGAATGAAGTTCATCATAACAACATCTACTTCCATCGACTTTTATTAAACGTAAATCAAATACAAATCTGTTATCAAATTGTTTATCGTATTTCGCTTTCGTTATACATTCGTTTTTAGGTATAAACGTTAATTCAATCGTGTGGCTATTTTTATACTTTATATTAAATGCTCTATGTGCGGCAGAAATTTCATAGGCGTCATCGAATTTCTAAAAAAAAAAAATTAAAAGAAATAATAAAATATAAAGACTCGAGTAACTAACATCGTGTACATATCGTTATTTATGTTGGCTCCTTGACGTTAAATTATATGACATTAAAAATTTAATGCATAGTTATATAATTATGCTATATTACCATTAAACGTCCTTCACATAGTGTTTTCAGATAAGCAGATGTGTCAAGATCGACTTCAACATCCAATTCAAGAGTTGTAGATAGTCCAACAAAAGAGATCGGAAATTCCACAACTTTAAATCTTTTAAAAACGTCATCAGGATTGTAGGAATCACAATTAGACATTATTGTAATAATATGATAATATTAAAATAAATTCATTCTAAATACATATATTAAAATAATGATTTATACTACAAACTTCAACAGTACTGTTTTGTTATGACAATAAACTTTAGAGTTAACAGTTAAAAAAACCCGTATTCATTCAAATAGTTAGTATATTGCTTTAAGTAATTAAAAAAAAATGTTTTTCTTAATAAATTGAATGCAAAATATTTTTTGTAAAAAACAGATTCAATACTTTATTGATCATTATTTAAAAAAGGTAGCATAAACTGTATATTTAATTTACTGTTTTGCTCAAACATTTTATTATCTCGAAAATAAACATACGAAACGAGTACTAAATGCGAATTACAAAAGTCTGTTATAATTTCAAAATTCCCTTTCTTCGCTTCGGTACGAGATAAGTAGGAACGAAGTGCCCCGTGAACGGTATAACGCGCTAGAGTAATATTGTAGATGGATGTAAGCACGGGGGGTGTGTCGTACGACTCGGGAAAATTAGTTCGGGGCGGGGGAGCCCCTCGTCACCCCGAGCTCGGGGGTTTATCAGATTCAGGGGGTGAAAAATTACTTCTCAATGGGAGGGCGCGGCGAAAGCGAGGCAGGGGCGGGCGTGGGCGGCGCTGCCACGTGGGCCAAGCCTTTATCCGCGGCGACGACCGCTGCACTTCTTTCATGCTTCAATTATGAAAAGGTGCGTGTGTAAGACTCTTAAGCCGTGACTTCTACGGGATGCTGTGGTTTATGGTTTGTGATTATCGGACAAATTTGATATAAGGATACTATTTTCTGTGAAGTGAATGTTGGGCGAAAGCTTCTTGAGAGCTCCATGGACCCCACGCTGGAGGCTATGCATCCTCTGGACCCACCGCCGCCCGATGTTCTGCTTGCATTGTTAGCAAGAAATAAGGCCCTGGAAGGTACGATTAAAAAGATAGGCTACTAGATAATACAATTACATAGAAATATGTATAAAAAAATATATAGTAGGTAATTGTTTTTAATTCGTGGAAATACCTTTTATATTAGGTAATTTATCTTGAATTGAACTATAAAATTGTTTTATTATAGAACATTAATATTAAATAAATCAACTTCCAAGAAATTTTAATAAAATTTAGTTTATTTATCATATGGTATTAGATAAATAAATAGTAGCATGTGTCTTCAGTCTACAAAAATCAGATTTTGTGTAATTAGAGAGTGGGAAGTAGCAGCTTTTGAGGGCAGAAAATTTTCTGTAATGACTTTCATTATGATCATTCGTTTACTCTTTAAATTCAATTTCTCGGGGGTCGCACTTTTTATTTATTTAATTATTTGTTCATTGCGAAATATATAAATATATATTGTATAAAAGGCGGGATTTATGCTGAAAACACAACACAATTAATTTTGTGGAACGCACCGCAAGACATAAATCAGGAAACGAACATCATTGAGGATTTCAAATGTTCTGAGATCGTTACAAACTACCTGTGTGCTGTTTATATCTTGAAATAATAAAGTACTGTTATAAATATCATTTTGCAAATGTTATCTGCGAATAACTAACAGTAATTTGACGATATGTATAGGTTAACTGCACTATTAAGGAACAGTTAAGGTAGTTTCAATTTATATGTTATTGCAATAAAAATAAGTGATTTTAATCTTTTAAAATATCGAAGTAGTTGTTGAAATTGAAAAAAAAAAGCGATGACGTTTCATAATGCTACAATTACCGCGTAGTGAGCCGCGTGGCAGTGCGGGCGAACGGCGGCGCACGGCACGTGCTGTCTACCCTCTTCCTACTAGTACGGTGTTTTGTTTATATTTTATTATTATCAAGTTTTGATATTACAGAGTCAATAGCACATAGAAATTTCATCTATATTTTTTATTACATCTAAGTAATCTTGTACGTTTCTAAGTGTTGGCTAAATGCGTCCTCTTAAGGGAAAGGTTATTATGATGTTACAGGAACTTATTCAACCATATTGCTATGCTGTGATTCTGTGTGTGTTAGCATATAATTTGACTTAATATGTATATGTTGTCACAAGCCCTTCACTACCGATTACGGGCAGAACTATAAAAACAAATTACACACGTGAAAATTTTATCGTGATTTTCCGGATTTAAATCTTCGATTGAAATAACTATGTATATCTTACTATTAGATCACCTATATTGAAAATCAAATTCGCTATATCTTAAAAGTCTTACTCGAAATATGTATTTGATTCATATGGCACTTCTATTCCACTCTCTGTTCTTAGACGAAGTTTATATTTTTTACCAGCAGGGCTTCAAATGCACGTAATCAAGTTAAGTGCTCTTACCCAAAAGCGTCGATGGGCTCTTTTTGATTTTAACGCCAACGGCACCTATTATTCCGATAACGTCGCACTTAGCAAAATTGATCTAATACTTTTTTTTACCTGTATATTGATTCTCTGTGGGATCCGTTGTATGTTTAAAGGTTGTCTTTAATTAAAACCAAATTAATCTTACTTAAAAATAAGTAAATCCATGAGTTATTCGTAAGTAATTATAAATACTGTAATATATGATGCCTTTGCTTTACAATTTTTATTTGACCAAATATTTGGTGTACTCGCAATTATAACAACGACATCATCCACATATAATGTCAAAATACTTTAATACAAAAAAATACCGGAAAGGTTGTTATTGCATCGCTCTTGTAAGGAGTATTCGTCCAAAATATTTGCCTTATTGGCCATATTTGGTAAATGAAACGTCTTTCAAAAAGAAATGAAGTTCAGCTATTACATGATAATTCGGTAATAGCTTTACTTCATTTCTTACAGTTTAGTATGACCTCGAACTATATTTTTATCAAAATATTCTTCATGACTAATGTTACAGGATTAATTGAGTGTATTGAGTGGAAAGGAAAAGGTTAACGACACAGTAATTACTCTTTTTCTTATATGACACATAAAAATAAAGTTATCAAAATGCAATTATATCACTAATCGCTCAATCAATATTACTTCTACTAAAGAGTCAGGCAGCTTGTCAGAAGACGAGATAGTTGATCTAATAATCATGAAGTAGCCGAATTAATAAAGACGAAAGTTGAATGGAGATAGATAATATATATAATAAAAAGACTTCACTTATTATATAATATATCATCTATCTTCAACATCATACATAAGTTGTAGTCACTGATGATAATATCCTCGTGATCTTTTTTAGCCACGGCTGTCGTTCTATAGCGAGGCTAGCCTTCTCGGGACCTATTTTACAAGACAAGATGCGCAAACTCATGTGCGCTCTCTATACCCTCGCTCTTAGTCACTAGATAGACGAGGCAATAAAACATAACAATACACTATTCAAATGTATGTTCTTATGAAGACCACGGTAGACGTATTATATTCGTACTTTTTGAATCGTATATATATTTTTACTAATACGAATTAATTAAAACCATAACCGCATTCAATTCCACTTAATATGAGATTACGTCCCTATTATTATGTTTAAAAGCTATGATTACGTTGATAGGGAGCGCTTTTGCCTGTGGCATAGGCGCTTATTATTTTTGTAAACTTGTATTGTATTGAACAAGCTTTGTTATAGAAATCAAATCAAAATATGTTATCATTAAATATTATACGAAAGGGATCATTTTCAGATCTCAACTTGCGTGAGAAAAAAACACAAATCAAATGAAAACGTTACTTCATCGTTTTCATTTTTAAGTATATAAATGTATTCATTTGATTTGTTTGCGTATAACTTTTGTGTTCTTTTTTTCATTCATATGAAGGTAAAAGTTTAAAATATTAATTAAATTCAAAACATATCGTAATTTTTAGGGTGGTAACATTATGTGTAGGAAGTATTTAATGCCAGAAAGTGGAGATGTCACCTATTATGTTATCGCATTAACGCCGGAAGGGTGCACGTGGCGAAGCGTGCGCAACGAATCGTCTCCTTCCTGTTCCTTTACTAACCACACTTGGTTACAGTTATTAAATAGAATTAAATCGTCAAATTTAACCAGCATAATGATTAGACCTAGTACTCCTATATTCCATTTCAATAAAGGTACATAAGTCGCATTAAGTGGAAACTAAGTATAAAAAAAATCAAAACATATGGTTTTGATTTTTTTATACATAGTTTTGAAACACAGATAACATAATAATTAGTTTTAGTTAATTTTACTAACAATAAGTACAATTTCAATTTACCTTTATTGTGAGTAAAAAAAAAATCACAAGGAAGCCCCGATGTATAAAAATACATTCTTATACTTACCCAGGTATGATCTTAGTGTTTTCTACAGAAAGTAAATTTTAATAATGGCATACCAGTCAGCATTGGTACATCCTATTCATCGATTATCGGTAAACAAGGCTGATTAGTTTTTTTGTTTGGTTAAAAGGTGTAAGTGAATGAGTTAAGAAGTAATAACATAAGCTTAACTCAAGTATGGAGTGAGTTATTAAATTATTTTCATATTATTGTATATTATTTTCTAATGTTTTCTTTGTGTTTGTGCTCTCATCTAAATAAGATGAAAAAAAAAATCTCGTAGTTAAACATTTATATAAGCACTCGTAGCCACAGAACATAATCCAGGTTCGAACTGAGATGTGGTAACCGGGAACTATACTTTTGTATATGATGGGAAATTGGTTTCAAATTCGTGTGTTTTTCTTACAACAAATGTTATTACTATATTATTAGGATACATTTACCTTTTTCATTTAGGTCAAAATAGAGTTATTTCTGTATGTAATATAAATTGAGTGCTTTTGCCATTTTTGCGGATTGAAATAATGCTAAGATATAAAATACAAATCCCAAGGTTTGAGAAAATGTATAATTTCGATTGTAATTCCGTGCCAATATTAACACTTTTCCTTACGAATATTATACCAACTTAACTACTTACCCCCATCGCCCCTCAGACGTGGGAAACCGCTGGGAGAAAGTAGTATTATATAAACCTGATTGTCGGATCCGATTACTAATATTAATCATTCCAAAATACTTATGAAAATCTCTAATTTTCTGTTCCCTTTGACGCTCTTACAGAAAACTCTTAAGTACTCTCGTATTCTCCTTTTTTCTATTTTCAAATAGGAGATGAAATATGCAGAAACTATATCATCTTAAATTTTGATGAATTATATATTTAAAAAAAATGTCTTATGTACTTATATGAAATAGCCTATTAAGTTAGACGGTTCAAAATAATTAAAAATGGGTTTATTTATTTCTGATAAAAGTTATTTTAGTATCTATTGTTAGGTATTATGGGTGTCTCACTTATTCAAAGCCCATTTCATGAGATTTCACTGACTCATATCTCAATCATATCATCAATAAACATTAAAATAAAAAAATTAAATCCGTAGAATGGTATCTGATATATATTAAAATAATTAAATAGGGAAATAGTAACTTTATGGCTTATAGCTTAAATTGGGGCGGAATCATCACTCGCTCAGCAGGGGTCGACATCTGTCCACTTATACTTAACCCTGGCTGACTTGGTGTACCTACTGCCTCGCATACCTGTTGAAATTTTAAACAGTTTTAAACTTTATTAAAATATTATTGGTGTACTAGTTATTTCAACGTATGAATTACCTGCAACTGAAGTTGCTATCTCGCCCTAAAATTTATATTTTGCAGTTAAATTCTTAGGCGGAATGTCTGTTTGTGTAATGTAACAAAAGTTTTCATAAGATATTTTGTACCAAATGACATTATAGTATCGACTATACAATCGTAAAATTACCCATTAGATAAGGTTAAAAAATACTTATGAATATTTTTACAAAATATTCGCAAATATACGTATGACAGAAATTTGTATAAAATTATGAAAAATACGCCATTATACCATATCTCAAACAAAAGCGAAGCCCAAAAGTCATTTGTAGTAGAGTGATTTTGTAGGGAGAGTTCTTTGATTACTTGAATATAAAGGGCTTCTGCACAAAGCCCGTGATCAGCTTTATCCCTTTGTTAGAGTTTTAATCAATCACCGAGATCTGTGTAGACTATTCGAATGGCCACAGTTGGTTGTTTTCTTAGCTACGTGTGGCGAGATTTTTATATTTATGACATAAATATGTTTAAAAAAACTTTTGTTTGTACGCTTTTCATAATTTCACGATTACTTAAACTTATAGAAATATATTCATATAAATTAATCGATGTGAACGATATCACACAGAAGCAAAACCCAAAACGATATTTATTAGAATAAAGAAATCGGTGAATACCCAACATACGTATATGTTTAGTATATTTTATCTCCGAAAAGGACTCATATATGACAATCTCGATTTATCATTATTGACTCGAGCTAGCTACGACTATACATAAGTCACCGAAGCGTTGGTGATTTTTATCTTAACTAGTATTTTTCCCTAATAAATTCATATCAAAACAATGTGGGTGCGCCACGTGAGACAGATGGTAATAGGGGAACCGTTGCGTGGGTAATTATGTTGGCTGGATGAGGTAGCTCTTTGACTTCTATAAACGCTACTGAGCGTACCAACTATTTGAGCACAATTAGGCAAAGTATTTATTATGTTATCGGTACTATTATTTATTTGTTACGTCAGCACTTATTAAACATTTAAATTAAACTAAGGTAGAGAGCTACAAATCTATATCTAAATGATAATATCCTCCTGACCGATTACGGTCACGACAGCATCTACCGTCCAAGACATATAATAGTGCACATATTTTCGCAAACAGATGCACTATCTAAACCCTAACTCTCAAAATTCGATGAAACGACAATCTGTCACGACCGGTAATAGTTCAGACGCAGAACCTTGCTTTTCGAGGAAAGCGAGTCTACATACTTCTTCCTTAAAGAGTCCTGGCTACTGCTGAGAATCTTCGATATAAAAACCCAATTACTTTTTTTGGCTGGACCTGGGGTTTGATATAAACATATCGACGGTCCGACGTATAAAGTGACATGTGTATCTAAAACATGCATTAAAAACCCGCACTTCAAAGGGAAGTTCTCAGTTCTTGATAAATTTACCTTTATTTATAATACAACACTATTCAACTTAACTAGTTATAACCACATAGATAACTTTCGAAGATCCGATTACAACTTCGCAGACATTAAAAACGCCATTTTTTCGCGAATCCATAGTGAATATCATAGATTGTTCAAGATCTCGACCAATGATATCGTTGTCAAAGTTTATTTGGGTTTACTTCTCTTGTGGATGAAAAAGGCTTTACATATAGTGATGAAAAAAAACAAATAATTCATTTTTTTTGCTAATTTTGCCGACGCTATATATGTATGTACATAGGACCGTCAATGTGTTTTCTTTTCTTTAATAAACAAACCTCGAAATGTGTATTGTTGATTCCTGTAGTATATATTTTTTTGTTTTGATTGTATTTATTAAGAAAAATTATAAGTAATGAGAAAATGACATGCTTTAAATTTTCATGGTCAGCTGGACATTTATTTAATATTCACAGCAATTTGGCTTCACATGTGACTAATTTAATAAAATATTTTTTGTTTTGATTGTATTTATTAAAGTAATAATTAAGAAAAATTATAACTGATGAGAAAATCACACGCTTTAAATTTTCAAGGTCAGCTGGATATTTATTTAATATTCAATTATTCATAGCAATTTGGCTTCACGTGTGACTAATTTAATCAAATATAGAATAACTACGATATATACAGCGTGTAACAAAATTCAATTTTTTTTTTTAATAATTTGACGAAAATTTCATGGCGACACAGGTGCGGGCAATAGCGCTCGATAGCTCTTACCTATCGGGTAGCTAAGACACGAGATCATGACCTCAGTAGTCCACGTTTTTACCACCAACAGTGACGTTAAACACAATTAATATATTGTTTAAGTAATTTTTTTATAGTATGTATAGAATAGCTATTATTTTTAAAATTATTTATCTCTGTATTTTAAGCTTGTGTTAATCCTTGTTATATATTTAGAGAATTAACACTTGTAACAGATCTTGAAAAGAACAAAAATTATTGATTAATCTAATTAATAAATAAAATAATTCCGATAGTAAAATCTAAATTCTATTATCGGAATGTAAGTTGGTCACTACCGACCATAGAAATTGGCACTGTAATTATAAATTCCTTACATCGCAATTCGCAGCAAACTTTGGGTATTTATGTTATGCCCCTTGTGCCTGTGGTTATACTGGATTATTCACCCTTCATACTGGAATACAACAATACAAAGTATTGCTTTTTTGTTGTAGAATATGTGACGAGGCACGGGCCTAGACAAAATACAACTCAAAATTTAATTTGGCAACTGTACAAAACATGAAAGTTTCGAAAGGTGGTGGCAATTCTTACTAGCAGTATTACTTAATTAAATTGCGAAAAATAAACCAGTCCTTCTGTCACCAATTAAAGCCAATAAGAAGGAGCGTTATATTCAAGTGTAAGGAATTTAAGTAAACGATACAAATCCATCGAATTGAATTAGAAACTAAAAAAAAAAATACATAATCCTTAGTGCTGCCAGTATTGCACAATATCAATTGTTTTACTTTTTTAATTTCCGTATGTAGGCTTAGACCATATATATATGTATAGGTTTTATTATAATTTTTATAAAACTACTAGGTGTTTTTTAAAGGTTCAAATTGGGGGTCAATGTTTGAGACGGACCATTAAGACATGTTTTCCTTCTTATCTAAATTACCTATCAAATTACGTAATCATTATGTTTTTGTTATATAAATAACTGATGTCTTATATCTATATCTTCATTATAAATTTTTTTTGGTTTTCGAAATCTGTTATTGTTGTCTGCGATAGTTCTAGGGAACATTTTGGGAACCGCTAACATCAGTTGTTCAAGGGCTTTAAGCTTTTTCATTAATTATTATATTAAATAAAATTCGCGATTCTTTAATAGGTAAATATTTGTAAAAACTTTAATAATTACTGAGTTTCTTGTCGGGTCTTTTCAGTAGATATTTTCGTGATAAAATTTGCTTTATTTATTATGCACTGAACCGAATTGGAAAAGGAACTCAAAAAAAAAAAATGAAATGAAAAAGTTGCATTAATTTCGCATTTACAAGTTTTTTTTGTACTCCGAACGCATCAGTGTATAAGACATACACTGATGCGTTCGAACAATTAATGCCGCTCGCTATATGAAGTGCCGCCAATACAGACTTATATAGATATACTACATAAAACGATATTCGCGTTTTAAATGGCTACGTATTAATAAATAGAACATAATCTGAATGTAATATGACCGCCAATGGTTGAAAATGGCATAGAATCCATCTCTAAACCTAACAAAACCATTTATATGCATTAATAATTTGAATTTTAAACTTCTCTTAAATCATTGACTCTATGAATAATTATTCAGCAATATAGTTTGAATTATAATTTGCGTGTCTGTTTCATAGCACGAAGCATTTTATACTTAACGTTAATTTTGAAGAAATAAATATCAACTTATTTATAAATGTTTTTGCAAATAAATATCAATATTCCATAAGGCATTAATACGTGCAATATCATTTTTAATCGACTTTAAAAATAAGGAGGTTCTTGATTTTGCCTTTTTTGTTTATACTCAATAAGTTAATTGATTGTGAACCTACTTCAATAATGATCTAATTCATTTTCTGGGCGGAGTCCTCTTGAGGAAAGCTGGAACTCAGTCCACAATACTGCTCTAACGTGTGTTGATGGATACACTTGTGGCAGAATTGCAGTGAAATTACACACATATAGATTTTTCACGGTGCTTACCTTCATCGCCGAACTCGAGATGAATTATAAACACAAAGTGAGCACATGAAAATTAAGTAGTGCTTGTCTGGATTTGAATTCACGATCATCGGTTAAGATTCACGAGTTCTAAGCAGTGGGCCATCTCGACTCACTTAGCTTTAATATACAAATGAAATTGAAAACTGTTGTTTATATTTTTAATATTTATTACAAAAAGACGCTGATGAAGCATTAAACAATTTAATTATAATATGATCATTAAAATGTTTTGCTATAGACGTGAACAAAAAACTACTATTATAATATATATTATTTAAATGGCAAAGATACAGTAGATATTGTGCCTGGTAACATGCAGGCACATTAAAATAACATTAATATTATAAATATGAATTCAAGATAATATGCACTAAAGACACGGACATCACCTCTGTGGAGATACAAGTACCTACAAGAAAAAATAGGAAAATAGGAATAATTATTAAACATGTATCCACAATAGTGGATACATGTTTAATAATTTTTTTTTGTTTCCGTACGAATGTTGTGACTTTCTTTCTCTGGATTTTGAATGAAATCTCTTGAAGGTAAACGAAAATATCTTGAGATAATCTAAACATGTCATCTGAAATTCTGCGACAAGATTCGCCTGCTCAGAGTAGAATATGTTAGTGGAATAAGCTCGTAAGCCTTCTCCATGACTGTTGTTTTATTTACCAATAAATATATCGGAAATGATATTTTAATTTACCTAACCGCGTGTGCTTTTAACAACTACTTTCTTAAGTTTTTTTTTTAATATGCTGTCTGGGGTCCATATTTGTTTTATTTGCATTTTGAAAAAGGTAATCAAACAAGGGCAAATGGGTCACCTGAGTAAAATAATTATATATGCATGAACAAGGAAAAACAAATAAACAAATATTTTTATAATATTGATATGACAGTAATTTTGTTTAAGAATCGTTTATTAAAACTATTTAACTGAACGTAAATCGCACTTGAGAATATATTTAAGGAAGATTATAAGCACTATTATTTTTGTTCTTCAGGGAAACGGCGCAAAAATTATTCTTATATTAAATTGAGATATTGAAGAAAATGTCTGACGATAATACTGCGATAGTGTTCCCAGGAGATACAATTGAGGAAGCACGTATTTGCACAGCTTCAGGGCTAATGCGAGATGTTGAGTGGATGAAAGCACCTTATTTTAAATACAACAAAGATTATTTAAAAGATTACTGTATATAATAAAATGATTCGATATTCCGAAATTTATCTTTGTATGCTCATTTAAGCTTGATCTGAACCACGAGATACGACTTTAACACGATCTGATTTCGTTTCGATAAGGGGAGGGGCTTCGAAAACTGCGTTCTCTGAAATAAGCGAGTACATAAAGATCGCTTTTAGCAGTTATGTATTTCAAACCCTCTTGATTTCCCACTCTATATCTAGTTAATCTTCTTTCTGTAAGAAAATTATATATCTTACTCTCTATTATATCGTATACGTCTATTACATATGTACCTAAAATAATCTGATGGTGAAACTATTAAAACCGTGCACGGAAAGAAAGTTTTGGTAATAACTAATATATATATATATATGGAATATATATATACAGTGGTGGTCATATAATTAGAAACACTTCTTATGAAAAAAGAAAGTAGAACTTCAACGTACAAATGTTCGTAAAAAATATACACATTAATAATTATGCAATAATACAGCCACTCCAATAAAAAAACTCATTAAATGAATAAAATATAAAACATATCTTACTTTTAATTACAAAATGAATTTTACACATGTAGGAGTTTATTTTCTGTTACTGGCCGCTTGGACGCCTAATTAGAAACATTTTAAAAAGGATACATAGCTCGTTCTTTTTTTGAAATTGGAGAATAACATTTCTTTTTCTATTATTTTGGCGGCAATTCAAAATTTAATCTGTGTTTTATTTTGTTCAAAATGGGCAAAAATAAAAGTAGTGACGCGTCATCTAGGCAAATCATTGTTAATTTACATATAGATCATAAGTGGGCGTACAGAAGAATAGCTGAGCATTTAAAGTGTTTTGTTAAGAAAGTTTTTAATGCAATTGATCATTATAATACACACGAAACTGTTGAAAATGTTCTTAGAAAGGTTCGGCCAAGAAAATCCTCTCCCAGAGAAGATACGCTAATCGTTCGTGTTGCTAAAAAGGTCCAAGTAAAGACTGGTTGGATTAAAAATTATGTTTTTTCGCCTGATGACCCGAGAAACATCTCGTCAAGACTGATACGCCGAAGATTAGTAATAATAATAATAATAATAATAATTCATTTATTGAAAGTAACGCGGACTCAATTTGTTAGTTTACATCTACTTATTATCTATGTTAGTATATTAAAAGCTAATAGTATCAATTAATTACATTAATTACATAGTATATTCATTGCCGCGATCTTCCATAAGAAATGGCACAGCAATGACTCACGTACGTACAGACCAGTCTACTCGCAATCATTTTAAGGATACTGTTGGTACTGCCTTGCAGACTGCGCACCAGGGAGCCGCATCTCTTTCGCATTATAGTAAAAAAACAATCAACCCGCGTTTCTGCGAACATCCCTGATGCACTACAAAAGCGTGGCAGTCCCATCAGCATCCTAAAACCATTGTTATACTGAACACGGAGAGCATTGTAAGATTTTTGAGAGTATCTGGCCCACAGGTTGCAAGTGTAAAAAGTTGTACAGTAAGCTCTAAATAAAGTAATTTTAACGTTACTTGAACAACGTGCAAACCTACGAGCCAACATATTTGCTCTTACTGACAACGCTCTCCGTTCCCTTTCAATGTCTGCATCGTCTTTAAGGCTGGGAGTTAAAATATGCCCAAGATATTTAAATTGTAATACTCTTTGAAGTGCATTCAGTAAAATGGGTGGAACCTCGTTTGGCGCTTTATCTCCAGCCTCAAAGACCATAATTACACTTTTCTTGGCATTTAGTGGAAGCTAAATGGAAAGGAACTGGATAACTGGAAGAATCTCTCGAAAAGTACGGCTTCTTACCAAGCAACACCGAGAGAAGCAATTATTATTCGCTAAAAAAATATGTTAATTGGACGATACGAGAATGGAAAAAAGTGTTATTTTCAGATGAAATAAAAATAAATATGGTAAATTCCGATGGAAAGCGCTGTTAGACGCTAAACAATGCTTTTAATTATAAATACACAATGAGTATAGTCAAGCACGGTGGCGGTACAATGGATCAATGGCAATACAAAAATATATTATACAATATATTTACTCGGTGATAGAGCTTTGTGCAAGCTCGTCTGGGTAGGTACCACCCACTCATCAGATATTCTACCGCAAAACAGCAGTACTTTGTATTGTTGTGTTCCGGTTTGAAGGGTGAGTGAGCCAGTATAATTACAGGCACAAGGGACATAACATCTTAGTTCCCAAGGTTGGTGGCGCATTGGCAATGTAAGTGATGGTTAACATTTCTTACAATGCCATTGTCTATGGGCGTTGGTGACCACTTACCATCAGGTGGCCCATTTGCTCGTCCGCCAAACTATACAATAAAAAAAAAAAAAAACAAAAAAATATTAGAGCACACAATGATTCCCTACTCGGACGATCATTTTCCTATAACCTGGATCTTTCAGCATGACAATGACCCTAAACACACGGCCAATAGCGTCAAATGTTTCTTTAGCGAACAGCGTATATCCGTTTTAGACTGGCCAGCAAATAGTCCGGATTTAAACCCGACTGAAAATCTCTGGTATATTGTTAAAAATAAAGTCTCAAACAAACGTAACACCAGTCAAAACGAATTATATGAAGCATTTGTTGAAGCATGGAATTCAAAATCCCTAGAAAAATGTATGAAATTGATTGAATCAATGCCACGTCGTTGTAGTGCTGTTATTGAAAATAAGGGATACGCCACTAAATATTAATTATAACTCAATAGTTAACTCAATAACTAAATAGCTATTTCGTAAATAACAAGACTAATTACTAATACTTAAGAAAAAATTGTTCTTTTTTTATTTTTTGTTGTTGTTTCTAATTAGTTGACCATTATTGTTCATACCTTAAAACTGATTTAAATGTTTGTCCGTAATGTAATATTGAAACTGCACTTGTGTAATGTGATTTATATTGTTTTTCTAATAAATGATAAATCGTTGAACATATTGTTGTCCTATTTATTGTTTAATTTCAAAATGAATACGATTGCGGTGAAGTATCTTACATAATGTCAAGGACCGTTGGTAGTGTTTCTAATTATACGACCACCACTGTATATATAATATGGAATATATATATATATATATATATATATATATAATACATAAAAATCACACATTTAGATATATATACAGTGTGTAACAAAACCCAGTCTGACCCGTGAAGTGGTTATCAGGTGTCGTGTGTCGGTTCTATTTATGTAAAATTTTTCAAAATACTAAGCAACAAAAATTACTTCAAAAAATTAATTGTGTTTAACGAAACTGTTGGTGGTAAACACGTGGACTAATGACGTCATGACCTCGTGTCTTAGCTACCCGATAGGTAAGAGCTATCGAGCACTATTGCCTGCGCCAGAAATTAGTATGGTTTTTCAATTAAATTCTATTAATTAAAATAATACTCAAACCTGTCATAGCTATGTATATAAATTATATCCGAATATTTATTTTTCCAAATCATCCTGCTTCATGAATGTTTGAATTAAAGTAGTAAATATACTTTTTTATTCATAATAAATAAATTAGTAAAACGTCAAAACAAATTTAGTATGCCTGCATACTTTGTCCTCTTCTGTCCGATGTCAAATTAATAATGACAGACAGAGAGACATCGGACATAGTAATGTATCGTAATAATGTATCATATAACGAATTTCGAAATAATCATACGTAAATAGATTTTATTACACTTTTCTAGTTGTTTTTAAGTTGGTATGTCATAGAACATTATCGTTTTCATATATTTTAAATACTTTCAGGTAATACCGCTTTCGTACATAAATAATTTAATTATTAAACCGATAAATGGCTTCTTTAATTTATAATAATTAATAATTAACTAATAATTTATTTGTAAGCTCTTGCTATTAAATTACGAGTATAATTAACGAACTTAATATTGCAAGGTTTTCGCCTTCACCTTGTTAAAGTGAACAATTTACCTAAATAGGACGTTAGAGTGAATATTAAGGAGACGACCGACCTCCGTTGCTCGTTACTGGGTAGTATTAAAAGCAGGGCCCTTCTGATAGAATATGTATTTTTACGAGCACAGGGCGAAACTTCGTGCATGTTTGATGCCCGTAATCTCGGCCCTTCCACCAGCTTCGCCAAATATAACTACAGACGTCTCGTAGTATATATATGTATGTCCAGTTGTTAAATTGTATAAGTTATGGGTATTGGTTATAATTTCGGTCGCATATAAATCATAATGTATAGTTAGCTATATACCCCTTCGATATAATTATTATTCTAGGTTAGGGTAGATTATTAAAGAGTATTTTTTAAATGAAAATGTATGCTGTTGAAATGTATTGTGTTTCCTTAGGTATCATTGGGTTTCGTCTAACACTTCTCGATTGAAATACTTTTTTATTTTGTTAAACAGTTTTGCAAAAAAATAACTCCATTATAGACGTACGATTGTGTCATTGTAACTTGTAGGCAATTGGTAATGTAGGCTTATGCAGCGGGGGAGGTAGCGAGGTGGAGGGGAGGTATGGGGAACTGTAATCAAGAAGAGTAGAGCCGTCCCTAGGCGCCGCCCGGCCCGCACTCCCCTTGCCTGAAACCCGCACCTCAACCTCGAGGGCAATGCTTCAAAACCTCTATTGACTTTTCGTTTGCTAAAGAAATATTATATTTTCTTTGTTTGTTTAATACGTCAATATCTAAGACGACAAGTCTTTGATCTGTAGAGAGTTTGTCTCGTCATTGTTTCCTGAATTCTTGCAAATATTCATATACAATAAAATGAATAAATTATGTTCTTAAAAATAAAACCAAAATATTCAGTACGTGGCTTTTTGACTACATTGAAAAGCGATAAATATTGAATAATAAAATAATTCCGTATAAACGGAGATTCATCGATAATTTCAAAATACATAAATACATTCAACGATTTATATTTTGTATAATTTACATTTTGAACAAATAATTCCCGTGTGTTCATCGTTCATTATTTCAAATGTAATCAAATCAACCACCGGAAAATAATAATGAATTAAAAGTTGGAATAATTATTACCGCTAAGTCAACATAAAACGCTCGGTAATATCCAACATTTGTGCCAACAATCATTCAGTAATGCTCGCCTTTTGTAAAACAACAAAAGTTAACCTGTCCGTCCGTCCGGCTTGATGGAATGGAACGATTTTAGGGTTGCGAGGGAATGACATACCGTAGTCTCTACAATGAACTTATACCAACTTTACTATTGCAATCTATATCGTCGTTGCTATTCAAAAACAGTCCTTCGACTATTGAAATAGAGCGTATAATATTCTGATTGTATATTTTACATAGTGTTGTATACAAACAGACGTGCCATGTGTTATATACCGCATGTCGCGTTGACAGCCAGTGCGATCATTATTATACATGCAGTTCTGACATCAATCTCCTAATGGACAATTGTTTCTATTGATTAAATAGCATTTGTAAATAAAATGTAAAGTTATAATTTATAAGGATGTTAAATACTTAAGCAAATTAATAAATCTGATTAAGCAATTTTATTGTCTAACGAAAATGTGAGAACTAAGACAGAAAAATGAAAATGTTAAGTGTGTTAGATTATAACAATATAATAATAATATTTGTAAATATCCGCACATACGTAAAAAATAATAAAGTTTTTTTTAAATTAATTTCTATGGTTATATACCTACGTTATATTTATTTTTATAATGTCCTATTTAGTCTAGTAGGTTTATAATAATTTGAAATAAATTTTAATAAGCACTACATAAACAAAGCTAAATAACAAAGACGTAAATCGAGCGATTTAACGGCCTAATAGCTAATACCATTAAGTGATAAATGCAGCAGGCCGCGTATGAATAATTCCACGGGATGGATACAATGTACAGCTTTCGCTAAACGGCTCCATATTTTCAAAATCCCCATAGAGCAATCATATTCAATGAGCCGAGTGAGATGGATGTATTGTTGCACGTAATGGAAAGTGAGATAGGCGATTTCAAGGGACATCGGATCGCAAATCCTGGAGATTAGCGCGACGAGAGCGACATGTGGCCTCCTGGCAGTTAGCGTTTCACGACCCTCTGTAGGCATCCCCGTACTACCGACGCAATCTCCTAACGCGCCCATACGTGCTGGCTCATTCGTCATGTATTTTAAATATTCATTTTTATGATATAGCTTTGTGAAAGACGCCGTCGGCAAAATATTTAAAATCTATACGAAAACGAAACCCTTACCTAACTACGTGAAGATATTTTTATTTATTTACTTATAATTTATGGCTGATCATGTATGTAATATAGATTGCAATAGAATAAATAAAAAATGTATAAGGAATTACAAAAATGGTGCGCACAGGTCTTGACGTTAATAATGATGTGATTTATGTACCGTATGACATTTTTGGAAAATTTGGAAATTCCTGTCGTTACTATTTGTCATGAGCATTCAACAGTAATCTACTTCATGTAATGTCAATCAAATATTTTAAAATGCTATAACAACTGAGTATTATACGGGCTATTTGTGAATCCGTTTTCGGTTCATAAAAATACAAACACTTGTCAGAAATAATGAAACTTTTGAAGTGGCTCGTACTCAAGGGTGCTACAATAGGTGTCCACTTGTATGATACTATCTCGATTCACAGACGACCATGAATCTAAAGGTCGGTGCGGGTCATTCGGGTATTTGATGGCATCGAAGCGTAACGCGCCATACATGAGCCAGAGGACGCGTACGATGCCATATGCCACACGCATTACCGTTCTACGCTTACTATACACTACACCCTTCAAGATTGATGACTACTCTACGCATTCGTGCGTATTAGGGCATGTAAATGTTATGCGATCACTTAGATTAATAGCTATTAAAACTTTTATTGCAAAAAGTATTTAATGCACACGAATGTTTGTTATTGTAAATTGTACTATGATAAAGTTACATTAAGAAAATTAAAATGTGTAAATTTTGACTAAGAATTATAATTATTTTAAAATATTATTAATATTTTATATTAACAATTAACGAATGTTCGCAGTATGTATAAAAAATAATAACTTATTATTAAATATCTTGGTCAATCAGGAACGTTTTGTTCGTTTGATTCCTTAAACAAAATGTTTATATTAACAAAATCATAGTCAAAGCATTTTCCGTAAATAATGTGACTTTGGATGTGCGAACATCGCCAGATTCTAAATTCAATATAAATTTTCATTTAACATTAAATTACAATGGGTGAATTGTGATTGTTTTAAAAACAAAAAACATAAACTGTTCTCAATTTGTATAAATAATATCATTATTGTTAATCACGAACGTTGTTAGTCAATGATTCGTTTAATTTCTATTAAGTATGCAAAAGGTTAACATAAACAGGTCATTGAGCCTCCTTGTATTCCTTCCATTTCATGAAACGATAAGAATCGTTAAGAACTTGTAGGACTTTAGTAAGAAATGTGTAAGAAGAGAAGCCATGTATGTATACATGGCTGAGATTTCTAAATGTTAATACATATACGGCCGAATACTGAAACGTCCCTCAAAGTTAAACGCTACTTAACATTGAGAAGCTGCTAAATTAGTATGGGAAATTGTAAATTAACGGCGTCTCAAATAATTAAGTTGCATTTAATATTCAAGTGACGTTTCAGTATTCGGCCGGTTTTTCTTATTTAAGTTATAAGTATTTTATTTTTAAGTATGAAAACTTATTTAACAGGTCACCAATTTGCTTGTATTCTATTAATTTCAATATTAGTTATATTTTGAGGTATATTTCGTGAGAAAAAAAGGACATTCAAACTAGACTAATAGTTTTGGAAGTAAACGTATTATAAATAATACTTCTTTTATAAAATATATTTTTGATAATAGTTTGCTTTCATAAAAGTAAAGTTAAGAGAATAAAAAAAGCATATTCGCATAAAAGTTAATGTTCAAAATAAATAAAATAAAAGAAGGTCGTTGAGAGCATATCATTCGCTTCGTAGGGTCGTTTTCACCCTTGTTATACCACCAAAACACTTGACACAAAAAGTGTAATGGAGTTAAGTAAAGACCCCACTGGAAAATAGACACAAGCTGCGCTATAGGGCTGAATTCTTTTATTTTTATACGAGACTTTTATTAATTTCCATTGAAAAACATATGAACATATAGTTTCAAATAATAAGTTAATTTTGTTAATATTCGAAACACTTGGCGAAATAAAATAAAATAATTTTCTAATGACGTTGACTTTTTCCATGTAATATAAACACATCCCCTTACAAGAGCCCTGGTTAGGGAAGCCACATACGAATCAAATGTATCACTAATAATGGATCCGGGGCCGGTCTGACCCTCGCGATTCAATTATCACGCGGGACTCACATTGATCTGCCGACGGGTGAAAACGATACTTGTGAGAGATTGCTCCATTGTTTTTTCTCGCGGCTAAAAAGTTCCTCGCACGCGTCAACGTTTTGATAAGGGTGAATATATGTTCTTGTGTAAACCAAACGTGTAAATCTAAATCGAGATTTTTTTACGAAACCTAGCGTGAGATACTTCAACAGAGCATTATCATCGATCAATAAATTGAACTCGATTTCTGATTACAGGGAACATAATATATTCTTATTTACTTGTCCAATTAAACATAAAACAATACTTGTTAATAAATTATAAGTGATGCATTTTTTTGCACTTAATCTTTTATAAAATGTTGATAGTAACCGATTTTCAAATTCATTATTTTTATTTGTGTAGCATAATACTCAGTTTGCAATAAACAATAAATAAATAAATGTAACTTTTATGTAATGATTGGGAACAACGATTGTCCCACATTTATATGGCTACGCGGTTTGTTTACCCATGAACTATTAAAAAATGAATAACATTATCTTAAATACTGTGATGATATTCATATAATATTAATATCATTACATGTATTTAGTAGAACGGAAGTTCCAGTAGTTCTATCGTTTCTAATGCGATTGTTGTAAATATTGCAGACAGGTGTGTGGAGAATACGAAGCGTGAGCTCCGCGGGAAACAGATTGTTTACTAAATTCAATTACGACACCACAGGCAGTTGTATGCTTTGATTACGCGATAAACAATACTATATCAACCAGACCCATTCGTGTGAAAGTTCATTGTTTTTATACAAATATATTTTCTTTTTCCCTTGTCACAAACACAGATAAATATATTTTTATTTCTTACTATACGTTTTTAAGTTGTAATAGACAAAGATTAACGTGTTAGAAAGTTATTTAAATTAAAAAAAGCAATACAGTTAAGACAAATTATAGCAAAATAAACTAATTATACAAATTGTCATTTGTTAATTCGATGAATTTGCATAAACTAATGTTTTATTTCAACCAATCAAGTGATAGTTTTTAGTAGTTAAAATGTATATATAATATAATGAAATAGTAGCCCTTATTTGCCCATGGGGTCGTATTAGCTGTTCTGAAAAACTTTCAGTTCCGATAACTGTGAACTACTGTTTTAAGATTAATGAAAACTATTGTAAAAAGAGAATTTATTACAAAATTTATACATATTGCTTTCATAATAAGGTAAAAAGTAGGTCATAAAATGTTTAAAACATCATTGCAGAAAATTGTAACAAAGCAGTAAAGGCTTAAATTATAAAAAAATAATTACACATATTCTTAGAATTACTTTAATTTCTTTGTCTCAAAATAAGATTACATACTATGTTTATATACTTTGTTATATTTCTGTTATAGTTTTACGGGTACTAGGTAATAATATATAGGTAATAAATAGTTATTTAATTGGTTTATTTTAATTATAAAATGGTAATAAAATCACTTTATAGACTAATTCATATTACTGGCCGGTTGTTCCGGAGTTAATAAAAAGCACTTTTATGAATCCATCTATAGCATATGGCGTATCTAACAAATCACTTATTTTGATGATGTTTCACAGTAATTACTATTTACTTCGTAATAAAAACAATGGGGTGGATCACGAAGCGTGTGCATGCAAAGCGCCCTAGTGATTACCTCAACCAGATGGTCAAACGCTATACATTTTTTCATATTAGAAAAAAAACCGAATCCTAACCGCGAAGTATGTGGGTTCAAAAACCCGGGCAAGCACGTGCCCGCCGGTGAAAGAAAACACCGTGAGGAGACCAACAAATTGTGTCGGATGAAAATCTACCACATGTGTATCTGCTGTCCCGCATTGGAGCGGTGTGGTGGAATGAGCTCCAAGCATTCTCCTGAAAAGGAGAGGAGGCCTTAGCTCAGCAGTGGAAGATTATCTTACATTTTTACTTCACAAAATAAACGAATTGAAAAAGAAAAGATTAAAAAATATATCTACAAATACGCTACTCGGTGGTAGAGCTATGTGCAAGCTCGTCTGGGTAGGTACCACCCACTCATCAGATATTCGGTTTGAAGGGTGAGTGAGCCAGTGTAATTACAGGCACAAGGGACATAACATCTTAGTTCCCAAGGTTGGTGGCGCAGTGGTGATGTTGTTTTTTTTAAGAAATATACAAACCACTGTCTATGGTTGGTGGCGTTGGTGACCACTTACCATCAGGTAGCACACATGCTCGTCCACAAACCTATACTATAAAAAAAAGCGTTTTGTTGTGCTATTTTAATTTATTATTGCAAATAACAAAATAAATCTATTTCACTATAGAAAATTTCGTTTTTTTTTAAGTACTTCCTATTTATAAAAATCATTATTTGGTGATTGCCATATATTATGTACCTAATTCGAAAGGTATATATAATACCTTTAACCATATAATATGTGCAAAAAAAAAACTAACTGTTAATAAACCGAACAATGAAATTGGCATGAACAGAAAGAAAAACACGTTTCAAAATCATGATTATCATTAGTTATTATGTTATTTGCATGGCAAAAGCAAAAGCGACGAAATGATAAATCTATTATTTTTCCTTTTATCGTATGAGGTGAAGGTTAATTTTCAATACTATAGAATTGTAGTACGTATTTCTCACGATGTCAAGAAATATGGAAAATCGCGTGTAGTTTTTATGTACTTGTAAGATGAGGCGTAGAGACTTAGAATAGATTGCACCATAGTGTTATGCCATGTTACGGAGTTGATTTCTTACGCTTGCGTATACGAGTTTTATCGTAATTGTTTCGCGATAATATAATTAATCTGTTAATTAAGTATTGACATGTAACTAAGTACTAGATTACAAATAATTTGTTGTATTTTTTTTAATAACATTTTATAGATACCAGCTAAGTTAAATTCAATTTTTTTTTTAGTTAAACGTATCTTTAAAAACACGTCGTGCCAATAATAAAATAGCCTTGAGAAATGAATCGTATCACCTTGATAATTGATTGCCACGGCAATACAAATGTGGAATGGCCATTTGATCATGATTATTGTCCACGTATAATAATGAACACTTTTAAATTGACCGGGAGTATCGTGCGATATTATCTGTGGTCGGGCGCGGCGCCATCTGTCGGACAGATGCCGCTGACGTCACGCGAAGCCCCGTACGGCTTCGGAACACTCCGCACGCGCCACATCTCCCCATGACAGCTGATCCATCCTGATTTGCAGTTCGTACGTTTTATGATTTCCTGGAGATCGTGCTTACTCATCCTTGAAGGGGTTGCGGTTACCGTTAATCCATATATTACATTAGTTCTTATATTGTTTATATATTTTAAGTGGTGTTTGGTTTGTTTGGCGAAATATTAAATTAAGACTTTAATAATTATATAGCTATGCTAATAAATACGATAGAAACAAAATGTAAGAATATTATTATAATTCAAAGAAAAATAGAATTAAGATATTAAAATATCTGAAAATATTTTTAAAGTTTTTCCTTATATTCGTAATTCGCGATTAAACGAGCTAGTAATTCAATAAAGCTAAAATGTAACTTTTAATCGTAGGTACGTTGTATTGTTACTTGCAATAATTTTATTATAGAATAATAAGCGGTGGAGCACGCGACGCTGAGTCAAAGAAAATGTTACATGGTCACTTCGAAACCAAATTATCTAAGTAAGTATATGTTTTAACCATTGGTGATATGCTCCGTTAACTTGTCATATTAGGTACTTGCTCTGTACCACTTAACAGTTGCGATTGAACAATTTGTTGCTAATATGTCAACGCGTACTTTACGTTTTAAATTAGCATTTAAATTACTTTTATTATATTAAAATTTAAGTTATTTATATCAAATAATGACGACGTTATGATCTAAGAAATTAATGAATGTATATTAGAATCATTAAATTATATTTTTTAAGTAGGTACTTAATGATTCTGGGAATAGAATATAAACTAGTCTCTTTTCCGTTTATAAAATCCAAGGCTAACTAACAAACTTTTGAAAAGGGGATGGCAGAAACAATATAACGGAATTGGGTAGGACACCTGACCAGATTGACTAGATTATGGCTTTAAATCTATTTTCAAGAAAAAAAGTAACATTCTTTGTAAATGCACTCCCACCATTGACTGATATTAATTCGATGGGACAGTTTTGATTCTAAACACTTATTTGTGAAATACGATCAATACGACTGTTTTAGTAGGTAACATAATATACGAGAAGCTGGGCGTCGTAGACGAGTAAAAAAGGAAATTATAAATAATTTGTTACTCATTACAAACATTATGCAAATCTATCGAAACGACAAGCGAAGCGTTAAGCGTTCTTACACGAATGGTAAATCAGGTGATTTTACCGTGAGATTTATGTGAAAATAAAACACTTCGATATTAAGATTAAACTTTAGATATACTAAAATTGTATTATTTAATAGCAGTTAAAACCTAATATTTATTACTTCTAATTTATATTATTAATATATACATATACTATATACTTGTAATTATATAACAAATCAAATTGCAAAGTATGTGCTAATAAAACGTTTTAGGTATAAAGTTTTTATTAAAAACGTGAAGAGGAAGCAACGGCTTGTAATCAGTTGGTTATACCTTTAGATAGGTATTTTTCAATATCCAACCTCAATTTTTTTATGTTTCGCATTGTGACTCGGCTCGATTCAAAGGTTTCAATCCGAACTTATACAGAAGTTGATGTTTGTATTTGAAATTGATATTTTTGCGGTGTAGTTTTTATATACACTTTTTAAAATATATATTTATGTTTTAATGATATATAAATAATTTATGCCTCTTAAATCTTAACGTATGTTCATATTAATTTTAAGTTCCAGTATTATTGCCTCCATTGGTGAATGGCTAGTTAATTTTTCGCCAAGAGAATCATAATTGAGATTCGACGAAGAAATGCTGACGGCATTTGTGCCACCATGCCATGTGGTCATTATTTGTTCATGATGCTTAAAATTTTAATTTGCATATATGTAAGTTATTGAGGAGGTAGTAAGCAGTGGCTTTGCCAGTGTAGAATTCAGTTTGTGATGAAAATCCTTCAAAATCTGCCATATTAACGTAACTACAAAAAGCGTATTTGAAGCCTAAAAAATTATTTTAACTTCAATTTTTTATATATATATTGAACTTGTGATAACACACTGTACGCTATATTATACAAATAAGTTAAGCTTGAAATCCTCTACCCTAATAGGACCTTTTTTCTCGAACAATGTATTATTATATTGACAGGCTGTCTTTTTATGCTTATTATAAAGTAAAAAATAATAAGGTACGCGAGCTACCTACTTACAAAAAATACTCAAACCTTTATTGAAAATATACATAACACTAAATATATATTTGAAAAATATTATTCGCAATTTAAAAATCAGTATGAAATTTGTATTATTAAATTATTTGTTTTAATAGCATGTAGTTCAATACAAACGTTGATATTTTGTTTTGTCTTATTATGATTGCAAGCAAGCATAGCTAAATGCGATGTAGAGCCGTCGGCATGCCCACGGATTCAATTTCAGCTACCGAATGCGAAGTGACGGCAACATCGACACGGTTGCGTCACGCACGCCGCTTTCTTCTTAATGTAGGTACCTCATTAACTCAAAAACTCGTTCACACCAAAACAATGTGAATGCGTTCCAACCTGTAATACGATTCTCACTGCAGGCAAATCAAGGTACAAACAAGAAAAAAAATTTCTACATTAATGAGAAAGCTTCCCAACTAGATTTCTTGTTTTTCGTACTCATAATCATTTATTATAAAGTAAATAAATGCGGGTACGCTTATTAAAAACATTTGCTCAATAAACAAGAACCCCTCTTCCGCTGGTTACCCTCAGACACGGACTTGTAGTGGTGAGCAAACATAACTAGATCAAAGCGCAGCAATTTTTAAATAAAACAGTATAATATTTTTTAATATTATTTAAATATACGTCGCCTTTAAATAGGTACCTAAAGTAGATAAAATCGTGATATAATAAAAATTTAATACCGTGCAGAAACGACAAATTGTCGTAATTTTTATATATTTATTGTAAGAATAGAGAAACTCATATAAACTCACTTTTTTTTTTTAATTGAAGTATGTCAAAAATATGAAAAAATACTAAAATTAACCACAGACGATACAAGTTATTTATAATTCGCCTATTAGTATTATCACAGCTTACGATTAGCAAAGATACGTAAAAAGTAAAAAAATAAATAAAAACAATTTTGTCTCACACTTTTACATACATAAGATATCGTATCGTATAATAATTTGGAAATGAAAATGTTACTTACAATTATATCTCATCTTAACATCGAGCAATAAGTGCACATAAATGTTGAAATATTGGATATATTTTGGTTTCGGTATATTTGGAATACTGGTATAATAAGCGTACTATGGCATGGTTAACTCTGTTTGCTAAATATATTACTCCGCTATTGACACAGTGCGATCATTAATACAGGCAAGGGCCCACTTATTAATTTTAATAAGTGGGGTGACTCGTTTAAGAGGGGGCGACGACAGTACGCTGTTTGTTTTATTAGTTTTGATTTTATGGTTTCTGGCGCTCTTATTCAATTATCTGTTCTAAAAAATGTTTATCTCTTTTTTTAAATTTGAAAATAGGTTTTGATTACTGGTTAAAGTTAGCTTAAAATCTTATGTTTAATAATGGAAATGGTTTGCTATTTTTTTTAAAAGAATGCCTTTGCGCTTTTCTTATTTATTTATGTATATTAATTTGTAATAAACACAAGTATTACGTACCTATGTATACCTAAATACATTAACATGATACATGACACAAGTATATTACATAGTTATTGATATATTATGTTGTTTTAAAATTATGAACATGTTTCATTTGTACTTTAAATTTTTTGATAAATTCTACAAAATGTCCATTTTGGGCGTTGGCAATAAAAAGCAAAGACAGGTTTGGTTCAAGCGAAACGACGGATAATATAATACTTTTAAGATTTAAATAAATAAAAATAGTGGAATTGGATTTTTTTATAAATTTACATACTAATTCATCCGCAGCTTCGCCTGCGTTTTAGGGGGAGATGGGCGGGTATTAGGTGAAATAATATAAATATAGTTGTGTTTTTGATAATTGTGTTTCTGCGCCTAATATTAAAAAATAGTGCAAGATTGGAGTAAGAGAGATAATTGTTACAACAAATAATATAACTATGAGATTATACTATAAAATAGATCCATAACTGACTGCAAAATCAATATTTATAATTAAGCTTACAGTAATAGACTGATAATTAAAAATAATATAAAGCAAAAGAACGTAAAAACAATACGATAAAAAATACACACGGCGGTATAAAGAGTTACAACGGACAAACAATTAATAAACACTAAAACATAGGATTTATTTCGTAATTTGTGAATAATATATTCGTATTTGTATAAGACAAGAAATAATTTATAAAAAGTAATATTCGAGCAAGCGAGCCTTGCATAATTAAATAGCAATGACGGTCAAAGTTATACATTTGATCAAAAAAAAAGTATCACTATGCCTTGCTCTCTTTTTTGTAATATTATTCCTACTCGGTGGTAGAGCTTTGTGCAAGCTCGTCTGGGTAGGTACCACCCACTCATCAGATATTCTACCGCAAAACAGCAGTACTTTGTATTGTTGTGTTCCGGTTTGAAGGGTGAGTGAGCCAGTGTAATTACAGGCACAAGGGACATAACATCTTAGTTCCCAAGGTTGGTGGCGCATTGGCAATGTAAGTGATGGTTAACATTTCTTACATGCCATTGTCTATGGGCGTTGGTGACCACTTACCATCAGGTGGCCCATATGTTCGTCCGCTAACCTATACAATAAAAAAAAAAAAAAAAAAAAAAAAAAAAAAATATTAGATTGAATACATTTCATACATTGAATATATTTTATATTAACTTAAAAAATAAAAGTAAAGTAACTGTCCCACTGCTAGGTTAAAGCCTTCTCTGCTTTTTGATTTTATTTCAATTTAATTTAAAAATTGTACAACGATATAAAGTTAAATATATAATATATAAGGTAAAAGGTTAAAGCACTAAGAGGAACCCCGCTGGTGAGCATCATAAACTGATGTTGGGTGCGGCGCGTGTCACCCGCCGCGCGTCTCTAAATTGCATTTTAATCTAATTGTATGATGATATAATTTTTCGCTTCCATTATAATTAGATATCTGAGACATTATCGAATTAAGCGCCGTCTGCGATGGGCGGGTGTGCCCAGCCGTGTCATCCATCCATAAAATTATTCACGTTAATCTTGTTTCATTGAAACACATATTGCGATAAGTTACGAACTACTATACGATAATACGGTATCTTCAACTTTTTTTTATATTGTTAAGTTTGAAAATGATGTCGAAAATAAAGTATCAAGTAGTTCCGTTTTTTTACGTGTGGAAATTATTAGAACATTGCAGTATACTTCCTAAATGACATTCTAAAGAAACAAGTCCTTTCAAAATAATCATAGTATACTTAGCGCAAAAAAGAACAACAAAGGCAAGGTTGGCAACTAAACAGTATACAGCACAGTTATATCACATCTATACAATATAAATTATGTAATAAAATAGTCGGTATTTTGATATAGAAGAACGAAGTCTCTTCAATGATTAATGTAATATTCAAAGTAAATGTAAACATTATCTTTTGACCAATTGTTTTAAATAATAAAAGTAAATGGTACACAACTACAGAAATCATTAAATGTTGGTCATTATGTATAACTCGGCTACCATTCAGTCAGGATCTTATTCCACCTGTCATCACGTCTGCCCTTTATCTATTAAATTGTATCTTATGGTCTGTTTCAATAGTTTAGTTTGTGAAAGGAATAACGAGAATAATAAGGAGTAGTAATATTCATGTAAAATTACCAATATACTTCATGGACACTTTCTAACTATATTTACACATTCACCTTTAATTTGAGCCAACGTTTGGTTTGCGTATGAGAGTAGATTTTTCTTTTCGCTACTATACTTATTTCGTTAGCGATATGGTTTCAGTTTCAATTATAACGTTGTCCGTCTGCTGATCCCGGCTGAATTCGGCCACGGCGGCCATCCTCAAGGGAGATTCAGTGAAGTGCGCAGGCTATATTATAGAGCAAAAGTGTGTGCGTTAACACAGGTGCTTTATCTTTTACCTAACTCTCATAACACGATTGGATAGCAAATCCGTCACCACCGGGAAGTTCAAACGCAGGACCAACGGTTTCACGTACTTTCCAAGAAACGGGATTGTATAAACATCCTAGACTCCTAATGCTACTGCGAAATTTTCCTTAGAAGCTAGCCATTCGACAAACGAGGCCATCAGTCTTATTCAAGCAGGACATCAATATCAATATTCGTCTAGATCCGAGTCAAAGTGTTTTTACGCTATCAGATTTTTCGCCGTTCTACTGCTAACGACGTGCGCAACCTCATCCTCCAGAGTCCTTAATAAACACTACAATCACTAAAAATATTTTATATTTGAAAAATTTCTATTGTGATCTGACTTTTTAATTTAATTGTAAATTGTCTAAACATGTCCCGCCGATAACAACAATGAAATAAAATGTTTTAAATAAACACGATTGCTTTATATAAAATGTAACTCAAAGTATTGAAATGCTTTTTTTTATTGTATAAGAAGGCGGACGAGCATATGGGCCACCTGATGATAAGTGGTCACACAACGCTTATAGACATTGGCATTGTAAGAAATGTTAACCATCGCTTACATCGCCAAAGCGCCACCAATCTTGGGAACTAAGATGTTATCTCCCTTGTGCCTGTAATTACCCTTCAAACCAGAACACAACAATACAAAGTACTACTGTTTTGCGGTAGAATATCTGATGAGTGGGTGGTACCAACCCAGGCGAGCTTGCACGAAGCTCTACCACCGAGTTGCTTTTACGTTTACATTTATTACATTTGTTTTCATAGTTGTTCTTAAATACAAGTGCAATAACTAATTTGACAACTAAGGACTATACAAAAAATGTGTTTTATTACTATAACTATACTCATCTATCGAGGGGCTTGATGGGTGTTTGTTGATTGTCCCATACGATAACTATTTTCCCATAGTAACATAACACTTAAATTGAGGGCGCGCCGCATGCTTATACCTTATACAAACCATGTCTTTGGGGAAACCAAAAATTATGAGACAAATTTTATATATTGGATTTTGTCTGGGACAACGTGGGAAGCGTTTACATATTTAAAATCAATAATATATAAAATAACTAGTATTCGCCTGCGCGTTAAGGGGAGAGGGGAGAATTTGGTAAAAAAGTAGCTTATGTCCGTCCTTAGGGTTCAAGTTTGCTTCATACTAAATTTTATCAAAATCGGTTCAGTAGTTTAGTCTTGAAAGCGTAACAGACGGAAAATTACTTTCGCTTTTTTAACATTAGTATAGAAGTATAGATATATGAAGGTAAACTATATGGATAGTGTATAGATAAAATAAAAATGTCTACTTAAAAAGGTGTAGCGTAACGTAACTGTAAATTGAGCTTAATCCAGCATGCAACATGCATTAAAAAATAATAAGTCGTTTATGCTCAGGCAAGTTTAGTTCCCTCAATTTTATTATATCAAAAAAAAAACATGATTTAGTAGTAACAGCCTGTGAATCCCACTGCTGGGCTAAGGCCTTCCTCCTTTGAGAATAAGGTTTTGGATGTGACAGAATTTCAGTGAAATTTGACACATGCAGGTTTCCTCACGATGTTTTCCTTCACCGTCAAGCACGAGATGAATTATAATCACAAATTAAGCACATGAAATTCAGTGCTTGCCCAGGCTTAAACCCACGATCATCGGTTAACATGCACGCGTTCTTACCACTGGCCCATCTCGGCTTTTCATGATTTGATGTTAAGATACAGAAATAATAAAAATAAGTGAAGGTCGACAAATAGTCATAAAATATTAATATCAATTTAAAAAACAAGCTTCTCTTTATTTTATTTAAGAAAATGGATCAATTTAACTATAATATATATATTATATTGTCATCAGCGCTAAAACTGTGTGCTTAATATCATCTCAACTGTTTTGGTCGAACTGGTTTAATATTTAGTTGTCATCATTAGTATAAGCTTGTATAATAAAATTAATTGCATAGTTTGTGTCAAGCGTTTGGTTTTGATAAGACTACATGATATTTTTTAAATTCTAATTTGTTACTTTAAATTAAATTAGTGAATATTTCATATACATATATTTATCTAAAATATTATGGTAATCAAATATCACAATTCATTTATTGCAAGCAAATTAAGCAAGTAAATCGTATGTAACATTTTTATAAAACATATAAAAGACGTATCAAAGAAAATCTTATGCGTATATTCCTATGACGTCGAGACGATTGAATATTTTTATTGACATATTTACCCCTAACGATACATATACTTAAATTGTAAAAATGTAAATCCTTTGAAAGTTTTGAACGTTACTTAGGCTTATTGATTCCGGTTGAACAGACGGCTGTCGCATCCGATGAGAAGATTAGCTAACCGGCAAGAAGCTCTTGCAATGCGGAGCCAACCCTCAATTACGGAGCGCACGCGCACGCGCCTCTACCCGAGGGACACACGCGACCCTCCGCAATTATAGTACAAAATATTCTTACATGGTTATTTTTCCTTATCGATTTGTATACTCTGCAAATTTTAAACTAAATAGTTTTCGTTGTTATGATTTTTAGAATGTAAAATATATAATATGATTGAATATTTATAATAGCGTCATGACCGAGTCTTACTCAAAATTACGAAAAATTCTCCCTTATTAAAGAGTGCGGGTTGCTGAATTTACTTTTAGTTACATCTCATTTACCGCTAACAACCAGATAATTTATATACAAACATTAATTAAGTACAAGACATGTAACATGCCTTACTTATAAAATTGCCTAGCGGTGTTTGGTTAGACACTAGGAAATTTATCAAAGGTAAAAGATATTAATCTCTTTTTCCGTCATCGTTGATTTGACATTCGAAAGAAGAAGACGACGTTGTTGTCCCACCACCCACCCCTATACGACATTTTAATATAAAGTTCTAAATGTGCAATATATTAGTGTATTATTTCGGTGTTGTAGTGCTATCTTAATATATTTCTGATTTGCCTTAAAATTTATTGCTACAATATTTTCTACCTTTCAACCTCTAGGCAAATTGACCTTTAGATATGAAGACCGTCTCTGTTCCAATTACAAATATTCTTGTAATATAAAAAAAGTCTTAAAACAATTTAATAAAATAAAATGTATTTTTGAAATAGTGTATATTTTATATATCTATATAATAATATTATAATCAATCTGTTCCTCTACACTAACTCTTTAATGGCAATATACCTATAATCGCTTTTACAATCCTCGAGTTAGGAGTATATTTGTTATAAAAGTAATAAATTTCTATGCAAATATTAAATAAATTGTGAATAATAGTAGGTTTCTTCAAAAGAATAATAAAATAATTAACTATTTTTAGTAAAGGAAGTTTGCGTCATTTTTTTTATTATAACTAAATATAGACAAAATATTTTGTTTATTTAAAATATTTAAAGCTATTATTAAGTTAATTAAGTTTTTTTAATTTAATTTTATCCCTAGAAGTAAAAACACCGTAGATACAGAAGTTTATGATATTAGATAAAAATGACGTGTTCCAGATAGTTTTGAATATTAACAAAAAAAAAAAACGTGAAATAGTGTTCTTAAAAAGTAAAAGAAATCAAAAAGCGAAATAGTTTTTATTATTTTTTTGGTACAGCTATGGAATGTGAAAATATGTTTTATTCGGAATCAAAGTAGCAGTCAACTCACATCATATAAAATAGCAATTAAACAATTGCCTACATACACCCCTTTCAATGAAAAAAGCTATTGTCCGTATGATTATTGGTTTCTTCTAGACATTTTTTTTAATTAGAGGTAAATTTATGAATAATTAATATAATTATTAGGTCCTTACATATGAAATTGGCGTTTTGTACGGAAGGAATATAAAGTCATTTTTTTTTTTAAATATATTTAATTGATCAAAGTTTATACCGTTGTTATCTATGCACTTTTGCCATCTCATAGGTAGTTCATTGATCCCTTTACTAAAAAATCCATGGGGGCGAGAATCAATAAACTCTTTGAAGGCGGTTTGGACTGCCGCATCTGAGTTGAATTTTTTTCCTTGTAAGAAGTTGTCTAAATTCCGCAAAAAATGGAGCAAGGTCCGGGGAGTACAGTGGATGTCGCAGACATTTCAATTGTAGCTTGTCTAACTTAGTGGTTGTTTGTTGTGCAGTGTGTGGTCTTGCGTTGTCGTGAAGCAGCAGTGGCCTAGAGCGATTGACCAATCTCGGTTATAGGTCGCCAGGGTTCAGCCATTGCGACGAGCACTTCCGATTATCGTACAGTATCCACTTTTCATCACAAGTAATGATTCGATTTAAAATCCCTTTATTATTGTGTCGGTTGAGCAAGTTCGATTCACTCAATTCATGAGTGAAATCGTTCAAGTTTTTTTACTTTCCCGATTTGCTTCAAGTAGATTAATACAGTTTTATCACTTACCCCGAAGTCTGCAGCTATCTCTGAAGTGTTTTATGATGGATTCGCTTCCACAATAGCCTTTAATTCTTCATTTTCCACTTTGGTCTCCTGCCACGGGGTTGGTTCTGAAGGTCGAAATTTCCAGAACGAAAACGTTGAAACCAAAAAAGTAGCGTGCTTTCTTTTGCGACACCAGCGCCGTACACATCATTAATCTTTGAGCTGTTTCTGCAGCACTGGTGCCACGGTAGAACTCGTACTCGTAAATATACCGGTATTTCATGTTTTCTATTGTGCGGTAATAAGCGACGCCAAAGAAAAAATAATGAGGAAAAAACAAATAAATGACTGTTTTCAAAACTCAAATGTACCAGCTAAATGAATTTGGAATTCTTAACCAAAGAGGAGATATTTCAGATCAAAGTGGTCAGTACGACAAAACGCTAATTTCATATGTAAGGACCTAATATAATAATTTATTGGTAAGTTATCCTTTTGTTATTGTATAAAGTTGACTTAAAACCTAACTTGTAATATTACCAGATTACAGTAGCTTTACTTAATTTTTTTGACAGTTAAAAATAGTTTCTTCTTTGCTTTAAATGTGTTAAGTCTTTATAACTAGCTTAAATTATATAACACACCACATACATACCGAAATAACATAACAAAATTGTCAATCTGCGTACCTAATTATATTGCACTATTTTACAAGCAAACAAATGAAACAGGACTTAGAAAATATCCTACTCGATATCGAAATACGGAATGTCATTTGGATACATGCGTATCCGATGTAAGAGACTGTTCCTTTACGGGTTCCAATGTGACCCGAGAGTTAGCACAGGGAGTGACCGTACACAGTGATTTATGTGCTCGTAAACTCGCACACGCCGCTGCCCTCGCGCTCACTTGTATAATTCATTGTGCCAGGTCACGCTTGACCAGGGCCTAGACCGGATTGCGTTTCAGATTTATCGTTCGTATTTATAGAGGAAGTTTTGATATACAATAAAAAGTTAGGAAGTATTCGTGCTTCGTTGCCAAATTCCGAACAATAATGAAACAAAAAGTTATGTAGTTTATATTGATTGTATTTTGTTAGATTATGTTGTTTATGTAATAGATACGTGTCTTCAATATTTATTACTATCTACGTCACAACAAAAACATGAAAATAAATAATAAAGAAGAATAAATGGTAAATAAATGCTTGAACTGCATTATTAGGGTTAAAATCAATTTAGCTTTTGTTTTCCATCTTGTTTCAAACACATATTGCTTTTAATATGTATATCGAAATCGACGTCTACTATCTAATACTGTTTAAGTGTTGGTAATGAAGTAGTGGTAGCAGACGATTGTAAAATACCTAATTTAAATAAATAAACAGATTTCAGGCTATGTTGTTTCCGCAGGTTTCAGGTTTCCAATTCAACCTAAACACATTAGTTACAATTAATGTTTTTAAAGTTTTATGAGCTTCATTTATTTAATGAATTATACTTATAAGATAATTTCATAACAGTGAATTACACTACGCCAAAATTAAAAATATGAATATTTATTGATATATACATGTGACGATTTTATCTATATAATATTTATGTATATATATGTATGTTTAAAATTGTAAAATTACTTTTACTCATATCATTTTAAGTAAATCTATTTATAAAATTATCAATATTCAATAAGTAGTAGGTGTCTAGAGATGGATATTTTCTTACGTCGTTTTTTCTACGTCGATTTCGATATACATATTAAAAGCAATATGTGTTTGAAACAAGATGGAAAACAAAAGCTAAATTGATTTTAACCCTAATAATGCAGTTCAAGCATTTATTTACCATTTATTCTTCTTTATTATTTATTTTCATGTTTTTGTTGTGACGTAGATAGTAATAAATATTGAAGACACGTATCTATTACATAAACAACATAATCTAACAAAATACAATCAATATAAACTACATAACTTTTTTTACTCTATCGTGAAAGGAAAAATAATAGGTAAAAATAATTCCATTTGTCTACTAAACACTCGCAGTGTAAAACGTTCAATATCATCTACACTGAAACGCGAATTTTCCTGCAATCGATCGCTGGGTGGACCCGATAACCAGGATTGGTCGAGGGGCGTGTTGGTTGTTATCATTAGACAGAAGTCGACCAATCGCGAGGAGGTACTGATAAGAGGGTTTGGGGTTGGTTTGTGGGGTGGTGTCAGTACGCCGAGCGCAGCGGCTGAGGGCGGCTGTTGATTATGCTGGGTGCCATGATGTATCCTGGCGCAGAGGACGAGCTCGGTGACATGCGCGTACCGCCGATACAGCTCGAACACCTACCTGAAGTGTTTCTATGTACGTAAATTTAAATACGTGTTGTGTTAAATGATTTGTGAATTTAGTGAATAGTGTAACACATACGGTTATAATATATCATTATATTATTGATTGTGATTAAATTATGTTCATGACATAAACACATTGTGGTACCAATCGGATCGTTGTAAGAACGTTTTTCTTACTTAGTATATTTAGCTTTAAAATTTAAACAATATAAAACGAAAGTGTTTAGTAAGTAATTTATACACGTGGATGTTCTGTTATGTTAATACTTTTTGGTTCCATTTTAGTATTTGACAGTTAAAAAAGATATTAGGGTAAATAAATACAAATCGAGAAGTGTGTCTTTCTTAGTTAGTGTAAAAAGACTTGGAAATAAAACATCATTCTTCATAATATATTCAATGAATGATTCTAATAGAGGAATTTTTATAAACTGTTTATTAACAAATATTATACTTTACATTTTCATTTGCTCATAAGCCTTTAACTCTACATAGAGTGAAGCTAGATTAGATATAGCTGTCAAACCTATGAATATTTACCGCCTTATTCATAAACTTTATTTAACTGGTGATTAGTTAAACAACAGTTTGTCTTCTTCTTTCGTATGTCAAATCAATAATGACAGAAAGAGACAAACCAGTGCTTAGCTAAACAGTAACTAAGCAACGTTTATGAATAAGGCCGTTAATATATTGATGAGTAAATTGTCACACATTTTTAGGTGGATAAAAACCTTAAAATTTGGAAAGTACAACGCACGCACTTGTCTTACTTTGTCAACGTGGAATTTTATATAACAATACATTAAACATTTTATATTGTATGATAACTCTACCATTCAAATTTTGAGAGCTGCGATGAACGAATGGATTAAGGAATATTAACGGAGAAAATCATGTTCAATTCCAACCATGATTAAGTTAACATTTGATTACTTCATCTCTTCATTCAGCAATCAACATTAAAAGAAAACATCTTAAGGAAAACTACTTTTGTCTCACTTCCACCAAGCCACAGTCGTGTAGTGTGTAGGAATAAGGTACTTTAATGTATAGCAAACTAGGTAACTACACCCAAGGTTAAAACGATAGATTGAATTTTTGTGCCATCAATCATCATTCCATGAAACAAATGTTATAGTTACATAAATATATTTATGCGTATTAATAATATATCTTATGTAGTAAATACTTATATACTATTTATTGCATTTTACTTATTAACAGTACGAATGTTTTAATTAAACTAACTAAACCTCGAGATGAGAGCTAATTTGTTACTGAAGTGTGAAAAATTTAGCTCAAATTTATATTTAACTAGCTAGTGACCCCGGTCTGCATTCCACTGCTTCTTTGTTTTTGAAACTGTCACTCTAATCGCAACACAACTGACATAATTTATAAATCGACGTAAAAATAAGCATATTTTTATGCATATCAGCAATGTTATTTGAAATTAAACTAATTATTTATATAAAGATAAGGATTCCGGTTTCAGGATTTAGACTATGCATATAGTTATGTAGTAACTTAAAGATATAACCTAAATATGCTTGAGCTTTATCAATCAATTCAATTAAAATAGAGTTATAAGATTTACTCAGAATTAATATTGGAAACGGAGCTTATACATAACAATTAACAATTTAAAATATGCCTTTAAATAAGAATAATATTAAAAAAAAAAAAATTAAAACATAAAAACTATATTTATTACTTGAGCTTACTAACAAGTTAAATAAAATGTTATTTGTTAGTTGAGTCTTGAAACTGAACTAAGTACTTATCATTTAGGGTGAAGAGTAATAAAATGCAGACAAAAAAAAAATGATCTGAAAAGCTTTTTTTTTTTAAATAACCTTAGCTATTGAATCTAACAATTTTAATTTTAGTGAAACATCAATAACAATAGAATTTGTAATACGACACATATACTTGCTTTTTGCTTGTGTGGAATATGATACAGAAATTTATTCTTTGTTTTTCCTTCGTAATTACTGAAAGTGCATCATTAAAAATAATTGACTTTCATAGTACAGTTTAGTAAAGTTTAGTAATTCAGTAATTTTCACGTGATTGCATGAATAGACAAAAATACCCTTTGAATATATTAATTATCTACGATTACGGTTTCATATTAACCTTACTTGTGACTTATAAATAAAAACGGCCTTAACTTTGCAAACTGTCACTGTTTAATGTTGTCTAGAGTTTTTTGTATGCCGGTCCAAAAAAACGTACGCAAAATTTCCGGCCAATTGGATTAAGGGAATTGTTTTAAAATTCATTTGCGACATTTGACTTGTATATACTAACAGATTTGTTTTTAACTTTAAAAACAAATGAAGGCTTATACGAAATAAGGTTTTTAAAACAAATGTATGAATACTGATCAGTCACCATATTTTAGGCTTTATGCGCGCCTGTGTGGGTAGTAGCATTTACACGTCAATTATCCTACCGCCAAACATTAATACTTTATATTGACTGTGTTTTGGTTTAAGGTGTATAACATCTCATTCCATGGTTTGTGGCATTGACAGTGCGAGGAGGTGATGGTAGACAGTTTCCATTAGGTGGCCCTTTTGCTTGTCTCAATTCCAAATAAAAATAATATACATCTGCTTTTAGTGTAGCAATTTTAAAATTATTTACATTAGTTGTTACATATCATTTCGTACTTAACAATAAAGGATATAAAAGAATGCGCCGGTAAACAATTTTATTTAGGCGGTCCTTTAGCTGGACTTTTTTTCGAATAGAAGAATCGAAGAAATTACTTGTAACGTTTTATTCAGGTTATCTTAATTTTGTTGTTTGTTGCAGCCAGTATACCCAAATGTGGTGGATGTCATGAAATGATAGTAGATCGGTACGTGTTGAAAGTATCCGACCGCACTTGGCACGCGGGTTGCTTGCGCTGCGTGGAGTGTCGGGCTATGCTCTCTGGGAAATGTTTCGCGAGGAACAATCAGCTGTATTGTACTGAAGATTTTTTCAAGTAAGCCTCTGCACATTTATTCACCTTAACATGCTGACAAGACAATTATCAAATAAAAGACTTATGGTAGTATTTGAACAATGTATTTTGTCTTATTTTATATATTATATATAATATGTATAATACATATATATAAGAGACTTTTACAAATACAGAAAACGCAAACTGTACATTAATATGATTGCATAGTTGACTAAAAATGTGAATATCATTACGATTGCACTCTTATTACAAGTATTTTTTACAAATTTAATAAACATTTAATTAAAATAACCTTTGTTGTGACAACATCAATAAGTATAAAAATATAATAAATAAAGCATAGGTACTATTCTGTACAAGATTGTAATGTTTACGGTAAAATAGCTGGATTTATAATCCTTATACGGGATAAGTAAATAAAATTAATTTCATATGATTGTTATATACAATTCCATGCAACTACAGAATATCATATTAAATTAATTCGACTTTGAACCTTCGATTGTTATATTAAGTATGGGTATTATTTAAGTACCAATAAAACTGACAACACTTGAAAAAACGATCTAATATTTTTTTGTCATATCTGCCTTTAGTTTAGCAATTTTAACGTTACTTGTACAAAAGTGTAACTGGTAATCCATAATTTTTCGTTGAATTTTAAACTAAGATAAAGTTGCATTGTCTTTTTTTTATTTAAGCTTTAGCACAAAATTTGAACCGTTGTCGTTCTGAATCTAGTACATAAATATTTTGGATGAAAGCATATTCCTCATTAAAGAGGTACGCAAGGAAATTTACGCAACGTTTCTTTACTTCTCTTAAAAAGGATTTTAAAATATATATAAAATAAATACATATTGTTAAAAAGCCTCTTGTCATTTCGATAAATATATATTTTAATCAGATTTTGTCTCGCTATATCTTTTTGTTTTGCCAGACATTTGACATTTCATTCAGCTGGTGATCACGACATATACTTACAACTAAAACAAACGCCAAATAAATTAAAAAACCCCGACTAGGTATATAGGATTATAATATAATAAAACGGATAGTATACACCGCAAACGATTAATAAACACATACAGTATTTAAGTTTTTGAAATAATAATCATAGATATAAACAAATTAGAAAAAACATTTTAAATACAAAAAAAATATATAACATTCAAAGATATAGAAAGAATTAATAACAAATATCACTTTGATAATGTTGTTTGTTGCGGTTGTTGTCCCAGGCGGTTCGGTACGAAGTGTGCTGGTTGCGGTCAAGGCATCCCTCCGACGCAAGTGGTGCGACGTGCGCAGGCGCACGTTTACCACCTCAGATGTTTCGCGTGTGCAGCGTGCGCGCGTACTCTTAATACTGGTGATGAATTCTATCTAATGGAAGACGGAAAGCTTGTATGTAAGCCTGACTATGAAGCGGCGAGAGCAAAAGGTAAATTGCTTAAATATAGAATAACCGCCTTATTCATAAACTTTATTTAACTGGTCATTAGTTAAACAACATTTTGTCTTCTTCTTTCGTATGTCAAATCAATAATGACAGAAAGAGACAAATCAGTGTTTAGCTAAACAGTAACTAAGCAACGTTTATAAATAAGGCCGTAAGTGTTTTTAATTTTTTGCATATTAATCATTATTTTGTACACGGGAACAACTAATAACATTATTGTTAAATGAGTTTTTTTTTTATTTTGACTTTTTTGTGCAAGCCCGTCTGGATGTGTACAATCCACGAATAAATAACTCTAACGTAAAACAATATTAATTTGAATGGTTGTTTGAGTGTCTGTGGTAAAGCACTGGCCTTACAAGCAAATCTCATGATATACAGAACCCAGATCAAGTAAACAGACCGTTCCATTATAGGTGAAGGTTCCCTAGACGGTGACGCAGCTAGCAAACGGCCGCGGACTACTATTACTGCTAAGCAGTTGGAAACACTTAAAAGTGCCTACAGCAGTAGTCCTAAGCCAGCTCGGCACGTGAGGGAGCAGCTCGCTCAAGACACCGGCTTAGACATGCGTGTCGTTCAAGTTTGGTTCCAAAATAGGTGAGTTGTCTATACATATATATTTACTTGTTTTATATTTTATACACATACTCTAGTTATTTATCAGTAATTATACTCATTATTTATATAGCTGACCCACAAATTTGGGAGAACTTATTATATAGAAAGAAAAATATTTAATTTTTTTAAATAACATTTAAATGAAAAAAAACCAAAGATCAGACATAGATTAATCATTAAGATGCTTACGTATGTTGCACTAAGAAATACGTACCTACTAAAATTTAGCTCTCAGAAAAACGTCCACAAAATAGATTTAACTTCTTTGCTCAATAAAAATACGTTATACATTGTAATTAAATTAATCCAATATAAGTATCCAATCTCCAAAGTAGAGTTCTAATTCAGAAATTTTCTCTATTTATTATTACAACGTTCATAAAATTAGAAGAACCGATTTTGACGATGAATATGACTAAGATAACCGTGTTTTTATCTGCTTTCATATTTTATTAATAAGCAAATATTTCAAATATTTTTTAAGTCGTTATTATGACTACAATAAATAAATAAAAAATAACACCTAATGGTTTTTCTTTATAGCTAGCGAGTCAATCAACCGTTCAAGCGTTAATCGTTTCTGCAACCATACTAATTATAAATCGATTTAAGTTGTCAATAATCAATTTATTATACATATACGTTAGATTCCGATTAGCACGAATAAGTTTTGGCGGTCAGAATATTAACAAGACGGTAAACAAGATTAATACTTTATTGCCCAAGCTAGATAGTTTAGATTATTGTTAACGATTTGTTAAAACGCGATATATTAATATGTACTCGTAACGAATGAATAAAAAATGAATATATGACCTATCTATATCTATACTACTATATAAATCTATTGGTTCTGTCTGTACATTTTTTTTTCACTTGATTTTGTGATAAATTATCGTTTTATGATGCAGTGATTCATATTATACTTCATTTTTGTCTGTATGTCTTCTTATAACTCAAGAACGGCTTGACCAATTTTGATGAAAATTGGTACACACAAAGAACATGTGATGGCGCAAATGTTAGGCCATATATAAGATAGATAAACCCTACGGTATCTTATGAAAATTAATTTCAAATCGTGAATTACGTATTTCTGTTGTCTTTTATGTATGAATTTACGTACTAACTGTTACCTTTTCCCGTTCGCTTTTTTTTGCTAGGCGTTAATTCAAAATAAAATAAAATATCTATCTTATTTATAAAAAAGAATGCTGTGACTACATCTTCGACATAATAGACTTATATACAAATATATTTCATATATGTATATATTCGTTGCTCTTGTATTATTTTATATAATTTTCTACATCAAATATATAGGCAGGCTGACAAATCGTCCACCTAATGGTAAGTTATCATCACTGGTATCGATACTGTAAGAAGTGTTAACCATTCCTTACAATGGCAAACGCAACCAATCTTGGGAGCTAAGATGTTATGTCCCTCAAGCCTGTTACACTGGCTGACTTGTTCCTCAAAAACGTTCGCAACTAAATAAACTCAAACGAATGAACAACAAGAATATACACTGATGTATTTCCATCATCTATATCTAAGTGTATTTTGGACTACCTCGTTGCTCTAGTGGCTAGACATAAGGCTGCAGACCCGGTGGTCCTGGGTTCAATTCCCAGGTCGGGGCAATAAATAGTTATTGGGTTTTTCTGTCAGAAAATTCTCAGTAGCAGCCCGGAGTCTGGAAGTTGGAAGTGTGTACACTCCCGTGCCTCGGAAAGCACGTTAAGCCGTTGTCTTTTCTTAATCTAAGTAAGTCTTTCCGGTCGTGTCGGATTGCCGTCCCATCGGATTATGAAAGCTAAGGAAAAGAGAGTGCATCTGTGTTTGCGCACACACTTGTGCACTATAATATCTCCTGCGCAGTTGGCTAATCTCTCTTGAGATTGGCCGCCGTGGCCGAAATCGATCTGGAGGACCTTATCCTTATACGTGTTTTGATAATGTACAAGGTCTATATGGTATAATGTTTAAACGAATACAAAGGTATCGAGGTAATTCAACAAATAAGTAAAATACATTTGGTTAACTCACAGCGACCTCGCTTTACAAAAGGGTAACCTTCGTCGAGTGAATTATTACCGGTTTTTGTATTCATTTTCTTTATCTATTTACTAAAAGATATGTACATCAGTCACAAAAAAAAATAATCATTATCTATATGTAGATTGTAGGTACATTGCTTGATACCTATCTATATCTATACTACTATATAAATCTATTGGTTCTGTCTGTACATTTTTTTTTCACTTAATTTTGTGATAAATTATCGTTTTATGATGCAGTGATTCACATTATACTATTTTTTTCATTTTTGTCTGTATGTCTTCTTATAACTCAAGAACGGCTTGACCAATTTTGATGAAAATACACACAAAGAACATGTGATGGCGCAAATGTTAGGCCATATATAAGATCGATAAACCCTACGGTATCTTATGAAAATTAATTTCAAATCGTTAATTACGTATTTCTTTACCAGTAGCCATATGTGTGTGTGTATGTGCGTGCGCGTGTGTTATTATAGTAATAAAATAATTTATTATATTTTTATTAATTATACGCGGGTGAAGCCTCGGGTCGGCCACATAATGAGAAACCGAAAATACGACCTACTACAATTCATCATACAGGGCAAGATCCAAGGAAAACGAAGTATGGGTCGAAGAAGAACATCTTGGCTAAAAAACCTACGCCAATGGTTTGTAAAAAACACTCGTTCCTTATTCAGAGTCGCGGCATCAAAGATAAAAATTGCCTTAATGATCGCCGGCCTTCGAAGGAAGATGGCACTTTAAGAAGAAGAAGACGAAGCCACGTGGAACAGCTAGTATAATTTTTAAATTAATTGGTTAATTGTTAGTGAATTTAATAAATTATTTATAACTTTGATTATACTTTTTTCGATTAAAATAAATTTAAAAATGGAATACGCGTTGTATTGCTAGACTATTATTTTAATACTTGATAATTTGACGGTATCATAAAAAAATTACTTTTAGCTGAAATAATAGCTGATTATTAAAAAATATATTAATTTACATCATTATAGAAACATATTAATTTTTACATTTTGATACTTTTTACCAGAAATTGAACAGATACAAAAAAATGACATCAGAGAACTCAGGTATTTTATATAAAATAGGTAGTTGGACGACCAAATGAGCTACCTGATGGTAAATAGTCACCACCGCCCATAGACACTATCGGCACTATAAGAAATATTAACCATCCCTTAAATACACCACCAACTTTAGGAACTAAGATGTTATATTCCTCGTGCCTATATTAAGACCGGTTCACTTTCCCGTTAAACCTGAACACAACATTACTAAGTATTGTTTTTTGGCGGTAGAATGTCTGATTTGTGATTGGTACAGCAGGTACCACCCACTAATCAACAAGGGCTTGCACAAAGCCCTTCTACCATATAAAAGTATGTACCGTGCTTATCCGTTACGGATTTTATTTTTAGCACAACAGAAATTGAATACAAAATTTAGACAGATGCAGTACGAGATAAAATTAAAATCTGGTACGTTATGTACCTGTTTGTTATATGTAATAGGATACATAAATTTTTCATAGTTAATTTACTATAATTAATATAAGTTTTATTAGTTTTATAAGTTTTATTTCGTCAATTCATTAGATTGTACTATTATGTACAAATTAATACACGTTTATTATATTTCAGCGAATTCATATTTCCCATACAGTTTTACGTTTAGCTATCATAGAATGTTTGGTTTCGCGCGAGCGGCTTCAGTCACGGCAGCCGTCACGCCCTGCGCTTTTGCCTCGCCTCGTAAAAACTGCGCCCGTTATCACAATACCAGACTTCTACTTTAAATTAGATACACCTAATGTATATACATATATATTATATGTAAGTCGATTTGTTGATTAGTTCTTGTGATTTTTATAAATATTACTTGAAGTAAGTTAAAGTAAAGTAACCTACAAAAATCCCACTGCTGGGCTAAGATCTCTCCGTTTGAGTAGAAGGTTAGGAGTTAATTCCACCACAATCCTCCAGTGCGGCTTGGTATATAAGCATATGGCAGATTTTCATCAAACTCAAAGGTTGCTAGTTTCCTTCCGAACTTTTCCTTTATTTGTGTGCTCGATGGGAGCACCAGATGAATTATCTACACACAGCACATGAATATTAAGCAATGCTTGCCCGGATTCGAAACCTTGGTGGTAGAGCTTTGTACAAGCTCGTCTGGGTAGGTACCACCCACTCATCAGATATTCTACCGCAAAACAGCACTACTTTGTATTGTTGTGTTCTGGTTTGAAGGGTGAGTGAGCCAGTGTAATTACAGGCACAAGGGACAAAACATCTTAGTTCCTAAGGTTGGTGGCGCATTGCCGATGTTTTTTTTTAAATGTACAATGCCAATGTCTATGGGCGTTTGGCCACCACGTACCATCAGGTGGTAAAAAAAAAAAACTTTGCTTAAAATTCAGGTCTTCTAGCCGCGAGGCCATCTCGACTTAATAATTATAAAAAATATCTTCTAGCAAAAAAAAATACCAGTTGAAACAATACTTTTGGTTTAATGAATACTATTCAATCTCTAAAATATCATATCTAACTCCTATAAAAATATAACACATTTTATAACAACGCTTATCAGTATCATAATATAAAAAGATCAATAAGTTTACACAACACTAACATGGCAGAAGCTATTCGGGCGTTGTTCCAATAATCCATCGTGGCTATATCGCAGCACGCGGTCCCAGCGGACAGGGCGGAGGCGCATTAATTAATCGCGCTTCGCTTGGACTCCCTGCTGCTTCGCTAATAACACACGCTAAACAAACGCCATAGGGAGCTTTTATATTTGGTATTTAGGTACTTTCAGAAATCAATAATTCGTGCTAGTACAAATAATGAAAAAGAGAATTTAGGTCTCTCTTCGTCGTAAGTCAATTTATACATAGTGACTAACAAAATTTACAGTATTGAAAATGGAAGTATGTTTTTGTTATGAAAATATATATTATCTGTTCCAAGTACAGTAGCGTCAGAAAAACATTCGGATAAATTTTAATAATGCTTGTAATTAGAATAAGGTTCAAAGTTTAAAGAAACATCAGAGATATTTTTAATAGATAGACAAATACTTATATTGCTCATTGATGTTAAAACTGTTATCCATCCACTTCTTCTGCAGCAATGTTTTGTCTGCATCAAATGGTATACCAGAAAATTCACATTTCACGAGCCCGAATGCCATCCGATCTTTTAACATTTGCTTTGGTCCAAGTATACCATTATTTATGCAATGTAAAAACAATTAACCTTGATAACGTTGCTACATGACGGTAGTTACCGTGACGACGATGACGTCATATGGCACTCCATTCCGAAAAGTCCTAACCTAACAATATTGTGAAAGAATAAAAAATATTCTTGTGTTTCTAATTCAACTTTTTCTTTTATCACAGGAGAGCGAAAGAGAAGAGATTGAAGAAGGATGCAGGACGGACACGCTGGTCACAATACTTTAGGTCAATGAAAGGGGCAGGTGGAGGTTCCCCGAGGCACGACCGGCTCCTTGACAAGGATGAACTGAAAATCGACTTGGATTCTTTCAGTCACCACGGTTAGTTATTTTTGCTTTTAGGGCAAATAAAAATAAACAATTAAGAGTTTCCAACAAAGACTATTCATTAATACATCTTAATTTATTTATTTGATTCTAATATTCTGTCTATGCCATAAATGAATCACAATTTGAAATCTCAGTGATCGATCACTCGATCATTTATTTCTCAGCTATTCTTTCTAAGTTATTTATAATTAAGAAATTATTTATTTATATAAAGTAACAGCCTGTGAATGTCCCACTGCTGGGCTAAGGCCTCTTCTCCTCTTTTGAGAAGAAGGTTTTGGAGCTTATTCCACCACGCTGCTCCAATGCGGATTGGTGGAATACACATGTGACAGAATTTCAGTGAAATTTGACACATGCAGGTTTCCTCACGATGTTTTCCTTCACCGTCAAGCACGAGATGAATTATAATCACAAATTAAGCACATGAAATTCAGTGGTGCTTACCCGGGTTTGAACCCACGATCATCGGTTAAGATTCACGCGTTCTTACCACTGGGCCATCTCGGCTTTTATTTATATGATATGTTGTAATTCCAGAGCTAAGTAACGACAGCTACAGCACCGCAGCTCTGGGTGGGGAGGAAGGATCACCAGCGGGTGGCGCCTCGAGTGCCCGCTTCGGCGCCACACCACCGTACCTGCGTGCTCACTCACCCCCCCATGCGCATTACCACTACCCACCAGACCACCTCGTATATACTAATATTGGTATGTATTTTTATATTTAGATCAATTAGCGAGTCCTTTTTTAAATTTTTAATTTTTTAATTTGTATATTTGTATTATTTATACGTTGAAATTATTTATTGACAGAATTAGGTTTTTTTTCTAATAAAACAAAACGTGTAACAATGCCATTTTTTCCTGCATAAGGATAAATAATCACAAATTTAAATCATTTCGTCTAGGCCAATCAATGGGCGGCGCTGGCTTAGGAGCGGGAGCAGGAGGTGCATCAGACATGAGTAGCTCGTCTTCTCCAGCTGCTGGGGGATATCCTGACTTCCCTCCTTCCCCTGACTCATGGCTCGGAGAGTCTCACCATTACTCACCGCGAGGCTATCCCTAGCGGCGGCCACCTCCGGCGCACGCGCAGCCCGCGCCCCCGCCGCTCCCCGCACCCTGCCCTCCACAAGTGATGGGCGTGCAACCGCTCGAGCTAGTCGTCAAGCGTGAGCTGTGATTCAAATGAATCTAAAAAGCTATTACAAAAACAAAGAAGTGACAAAACGACTCTATTGAGTGTAAATCGAACCAGTGATTATCTGAATTGAACAACTTTAATCAAAGTTATTTATATAATATGAAAAACATTTTTAATGGATAACATGGTCCAGCGAAAGAAATTAACATTGTTTATATCATCTCGGATAATTTTAAATTACATAAGCTTACTCTGTAAATAATTGTAATCATACAATTTGTGATCGCAAATCTAAACGCCTAAAATAGTAAGTAACTATGTACATAATTTTAATAGTAGGACGTATTTGACAGTATATTGTAAGTGATTTGCAGACTTAATAAGGATCTGATTATATTTTATTGACAATTGTAATTAATATTACTCATTTTTCAAATTAGTCGATATAAAATTATATGTTTGTGTAATCAAATCGATATTATTGTACATACAGTTGATGTAATTATTACTTTAGAATAGCACTTTTCATAAGGCCATAGTGATATCATACTTCGTGCAAAAAATTCTAGTCGAAAAATAAATGGTATATTAATAATAACACATAATACGGTAATTACCATGAAGTTTTATTTACAAGTTAAATATTTTTTCTTAAATTATAGTTCCGTTGTAGCCACTCCCCAATACTGTTGCATGCGGCCTTCGAGGTCTAACGACTCTTGGGATTGAGCTGTTTTTTCTTGAATAACAGCAAAATCGTACTCTAAGTGATAAGGCATAAGTCTTTGCAGGGAACCAAAATAGGCTGCGTTTGGTCCACCGTTTGGCATTCTACCTGAACCATATCTTATTTCTGGTTTTAGTGTATTACCAAAAGATCTCGCGCTTCCAAAATGTTTTGATAGAAATGGAACTTTGGGTTGTTTACCCGTTAAATGAAGCTGAGGGCTACTTCCTGACAATCCTTTAATGTTTCTCAAGCTGTTTCCAGTAGGTTTAATACCTTTTGATAGGTTGTCTAGTTCCTTATCGAATAACATTTGAGTATTTTGCTCTAACATGTACTCCCAACATTTGAATTGCTCGTCTGATGATGGAACATCTTCAATTTTTCGTTGATCTTCTTTATCTTCTTCAACTTTTACTCTAATCGCCCTGGCGACTCCGCCACGAGGCCTCCTTTCTGATGCTCTTATATGTGACCTTACACTTGCGTAATGTTGATGGCTCACTGACTCATTGGATGGGCGATCACTTTGTCCACTGGGAGAAGATCTTTCGCTACCTGATTTAGGCGGGCTTATAGAATGGCAACATGGTTCTAGTCGAGAACAACAACAATCAGCTCGACACACGGATTTATTTGTGTTTATGGTATTTCGCAGTTCTCGCATTAACAAATCTACATCAGACCGTGCTGTATCGAATCGGATAATTACAACCGATATACAATCTTCAGTGCCGTAACTTTGAGCTAAGTCTTGTAATCGCTTTGCTGCTAGAACTGGATTTCTTTCGGATCGTACTTCAGATACGGCAGCGTCTGTTGTTATATATTTCCAAAACTTGCCATTTCCTAATATTAGAAATTCGTCATCTTCTTTAATAACAGTGTGTATGATATCTGGGTCTGGAATGGTGTTTGGATATCGAGAAGAATAGCCTAAGCGCTTATTATTTCCTACTCCTAAGCATAATGGGCCACTTCGGCGACTTAAAACGGCTCTTGTATCACCAACATTGGCTAATCTCATATTATATTTTTTAGTTGTCTGACCAAAACTATTTTCGGTTACATTTATTGGAGATAAGTGACACAGTATGAGACAAGCACCTTTCCGTTGGCCCTTTTCCTTAAGTTCCCTGTGAGCTGATAAAACAACATATTTCATATATTCATTTACAGTTTCTTTAATTGACTTTTCTTCAAGTACAAGTCCGGGTAAACTTGTTTGTAAAATTTTAGGCACTTCAACACCGGTTTCGCCATCAATGATAGCAAACAAGCCCTCTTTATTACAGAATGATGGAAGACGAATTTGTGCACATGTTAACTGTAGTTGTTTACTAGGACATTCTGAAAATCCTACAACCCAAGGGGTGGCTCCATTCAATTCTTCGTGGAAATTATGTTTTTGAGACATGGAAACAGTATTTTGTCCTGAGACGTCTACAAGGCTTAAAGGGCGTTGGCATTTGTATGCGTTAAATTGCGACGGGTCCATTTGTAATTTTTTATTGCATGATATATCCAGAAATTTCAATTGTTTTGGAGCTAAAAGCTTAAGATCTATTTTGTCTAATTCGTTATGAGCAATATCTAGTATTTTTATCGAAGCACTGCATGCAAACATAGGAACAGAACGTAATCTGTTAGAATGGGCACGTATAACTTTGATATTATTTAACTGTGGCAAATTATCAGGTAGCTTCGTGAGACAATTTCCAGACAGAATAAATTCCTCAACGTCTGGCCAAAAATTAAAGCAGCTCTCAGGTAGACTTGTTAAGCAATTATAGGCGATATGGAGTATCTTGAGCCCACGAAATGTTATGATAACATCAATGACATCATCTGTCAAACAATTTGCCGTTAAATACAGACGCTCCAGGCAGTGCGGCGAAGCTCCCCGGACACGCGGTAGACGACTTAGTTTATTATTTGAGAGGTTCAAAATACATAATCTGTCGCATATTGAGAAGAAATTTTCTGGAAGTGATTGAATGCAATTGTCATGTAATAATAGTTCTTTTAAAGGTGATCTCAGACGGGGCATTGATGGGAAGTTTATTATTTTATTATGAGCTAAATGTAGATGACTTAGACTAGAAAGTTCGCTGCAAAAGAGATGTTCCGGGAGTGACGTTAATTGATTATTACTTGCATATAATTTTGTCAAGTCCGAACAGCCACTTAGCCACTGAGGCAGTGATGACAATTTGTTATATGATACGTCGATCTCCACTAAGTTTATAGGCGGAACCATCGTTGTCAAACTATCCATTTCTGAAATAAAAATGCATATTTATTAGACTGTTTGACTGTTGTCTAGGAATATTCTAATAATATTAACATGAATTAACAAAAACATTATCAAACTTCTACTTACTGTTCCCAGAAAGTAGTTTTACTTTTTTTACAGGCAAATTGTTAGTACAAATTTTAAGACAAGAGAAAATTAGTTTAATGATTATTTCATAATTAAAAAAAAATATATAGTTTTTTTCTTACGATTATATGGGGCGTGTAGTATTCGTAGAGAAGCGCCATGTAAAGCCAAATGTTGAATGACATTGTGTGCAGCATACAGCTCTCGCAGGCCACGCAACGCTGACAGCACTAACACTTCTACAGCGTTGTATGAAACATCCAATGATACCAAATGCTAAAAACATATATTAAGGTTTCATTAACAAGAAGAGAAGATTTTAATAAAAAAAATATATTTTATTAGTAAAACCGTCGTAACATCGGTTAAAGAATGTTATTATTCTTTAATGGGCAATTATTTTCGTTATTTATCCTATATTAAATACTATTGGATTCAGAGATATAGAAATCTGTATAAATATAAATTAATTTCACTTCACAGTTACCTCTCTGCCCGAGCAGAGGAAAACTCTCGATGCTGGTACCTATTCCGGCCAAGGTCAATTAGGTAGAACCACATACGTAGTAGGTATTATAGAAGATTTATAATGTTATAGTTTTAATCACATTTTAATAATAATTAATGATAAATAGTTTATTCATTAAACTAAACTCTTTGTCGCTTTTGTATCTTATTTAATCCTTGATTACATGACCTTTAAAAATCTTTCACCTTGTAGAAAATTCTGATTACTCATTTTGATTAAACAATTGAAGTTTATCATGTAATTGTGTTTCCTCTACATATTCAAAAACGTTACTTAAACGTTCATACATGATATTAATTAATAAGGTCTAACTTACTTCATAATTACCAAGGATAATGCTTCCTTTCAATCTATTGTGACGGAGGTCGACGTTCGTTAGTGGCGGCCTGTAATCGCTTTTATTCTCTTCATTTGGACCCATTTGCTTAGGGGTATTGGACTGAAATGATAAACAAAGGCAAAATATAAACATAGTTACAAGGTATACAATTTACTCGATTTCATGTGTTATTTATAAATATATATCAAAAGTGACAATAATATTTGTATCTGTAACAATACAGGACAAAATCAATTTTTTATATAAAATAATATTGTCTATGCTATCTCTGTTGTTTCTATGAAATATGTTTTATGCAAAGAATATTTCTTGTCGGTCCTGTTCTTTAGAATCTACGTATCGAACAGGCTTTGAAGTTTATTTATCATATGAAATAACGATTTAACTGTTCTTGACTTTACTTATTTGGACTATCCATTAAGACCAAGAATATTTTTATGCAGAATGTCCCGAAAAAGTACAAATACCATCTACATTGTCGAAGTTAGTAGACAAGTTCATGATGATCCAGAAACCACAGCTGCTTTGTAACAACGTGCAATACAATCGTTCTGATCCTTTGATGATAACAGTGAACATGAATTCGTAGTTCTCAAGGCTGGTGGATCATGGGCGATGTCACGAAGTGTTAATATTTCTTACAGCACTGATTTCTATGGGTGGTAACCATTTACCATAAGGTGACCCATTAGTCAATCTAATACGAATGCCTATTATAAATACAAAAATAACTTTTGGAACACTTTTGTATATATTACATACAAAAAGTTGACGGTAAAGTTGGTTGTATAAAATAAAATTAATTATTAGAATGTCTGACTTCCGTGTTGTATCGTGTTTATTAAATTCTTACTTACGTTATGTTCTATGAAGGTTCTTTCTTCCGTAGCGTCATTATCTATGTTATGAAGTAATTAATAACACTAATTATAGATAAGATTTATATAGAAAATTTTTGATTCCTAATTATGCTAAGTAGGTATACAATATGAGATAAGAAAATAAAAGTTAATATTCGGTTTTAGTTTTTGATTTCAATCCGTTTTCTTATGACAGTGTGTTTGTTAGTTTTTTAATATGTTAGTTAGATCAACTTGGTTTTAACACAGAAATTGTCATCAAGCGGGAAAGTGATATATATAAATTTAATATTTATAATGATTTTTTATACTAAGCATTCGTTTCAAAGTACGTGACTTTTTATGTATTAATGAATTATAAAAAAAAGCTTAAATATTTTACGTACTCCAAAATGCCTTATTAAATTCCGAGCAGCTACGAGCGTGCGTAGTCGAGGCAGACGCAGGACGCAATCGATTGATGATACTTCGTTGTCGCTTATATTAATTTCCTCTAATCTGAAAATGAAATTAAAAAAAGGAATTACGTAAATTATATATTACATATTATATCATATACAACAATCAGAGACGGAATTGATACCTTGGCTACCTTATGGATGATTGCAACCCGTGCAACAAAAAAATTTATGACACATATATATGTATTTCCTAGGATGTAAGGGGTGCCGACAACGACCTTGGGCTCCCTACCGTCAACCTCACCTGCCCGTGGTGCATCCTGCTAATCAACAAACGCCAAATATTCAGGGATGTCTCCGTGATCAACAGGGTAAACACCAGAAGTGATCACCACCTGGTAAGAGGCACCCTGAATATTAAAACTAAAATCGAACGATCGCGGTTGATGAAGTCGACTCTTAGACCAACTCTGCCCCAGGTCGAAGCTGGTTGTGAAAGCTAGCTGGAGCTACAGAACTGATTCGCTATATTGGAAACCAAGCAGGACATGACAACGCCACCAAAAGTCTGGTGCGTGTCATCCGTGAGGTAGGACAAAATTACTTTCGACAAAAGAGCAATGGACGGAAGTCGAAGCTCTCAGGCAAACTCTGGATGAGATGACGAGGAGACGAGAACAGCAGAATATGACGCCATCTGAGTGTCAGGCACTTAACAGGTAAAAAAATTGATAAAACGTGACACGAGCAAATACCCGGATTATTGAAGATGCTATAGCACTCAATAGGGGCTCAAACGTTCTTGCAAAGCCACATATCTCCTGTTGTCACCTGACAAAGCTCAGAACCACACAAGGCACAATCGTCACCTCAAAACCATAGATTCTAGCTGAAGTCGAAAAGTACTATGGCGATTTATACTCATCACGAGTACTTCCACCTGAGTCCCACAGAGCAGATGATCCACGAGCTAGACTGACACGCCACCTATCAGACGAACTTCCCGACATCGACTTGGACGAGATTAGGATTGCTCTCGGACAACTTGGAAACAACAAGGCCCCAGGAGATGACGGAATTACCTCAGCACTTCTGAAAGCAGGAGTAACACCATTTCTGAGAGAGCTGGTACACATCTTTAATTCCGTCCTCCATAATGGTATTACACCGAAGACATGCAGCAAAGGTGTGGTGGTTTTGTTCTTCAAGAAGGGTGATAAAGCCCTTCTGATCCCATTTCACTTCTAAGCCACGTTTATAAGTTGTTTTCGAGGGTAATCACCAACCCGTTGAGCAGGCTGGGTTTCGAAAAGGCTTTAGTACCGTAGACCACATACACACACTTAGGCAAATAATACAGAAGACCGAGGAATATAATCAGCCTCTATGCCTAGCGTTTGTGGACTACGAAAAGACCTTCGATACCATCGAGACTTGGGCTGTTCTGGAATCCATGCAGAGATGCCTAATTGTCGGTATGTCCAGGTGTTGAAGTGTTTGTACGAAAACGCAACCATGACCGTCCAAGTACAAGGTCAGAGCACAAGACCAATCCAATTACATCGCGGGGTAAGACAGGGGGATGTAATCTCACCGAAACTTATTACCAATGCATTGGAGGACGTCTTCAAGACACTCGATTGGAACAGACGCGGCATCAACATAAATCGCCAACACATTACACATCTGCGATTTGCCGATAACATTGTCATCATGGCGGAAACTCTGCTGGATTTGGAAGAGATGCTAAACAGCCTGAGCGATTCTTCAAGACAAGTAGGTCTCGGGATGAACATTGAAAAGACCAAAATGATGGTAAATAAACATGTATCCCCGAGACCTGTGGTCGTAAATGGCTATCCACTCGAAGTTGTGCAGGAATACATCTACCTGGGCCAAGCTATACAAATAGGCTGGCACAACTTTGAGAAGGAGGCCAAAAGAAGAATACGTTTGGGCTGGGCGGTATACGGGAGGTTACGTCATATTTTCGAATTGTCGATCCCACAGTCGCTTAAGACCAGGGTCTATAATCAGTGCATCCTACCTGTAATGACTTAAGGTGCCGTAACGTGGACACTCACCGTAGGACTGGTCCACAAATTTAAGGTCGCTCAGTGAGCAATGGAACCCGCGATGCTTGGGATTTCTCTGGCAGATAAAATCCGGAATGAGGACATTCGCCAGAGAACTAAAGTCATCGACATCGTACGTAGAATTAGCTCGCTGAAGTGAAAGTGGGCTGGTCATGTCTCCAGGCGTCTTGATGGCCGATGGAGCCGACACGTGTTACAGTGGAGACCACGCTTAGGCAAACGTAGTGTAGGACGCCCTGTGGCGAGGTGGACCGACGATTTAAAAAAGGTGGCAGGTACGAGATGGATGCGGGCTGCCCAAGATCGGGATGGTTGGCGTTCTCGGGGGAGGCTTTCGTCCAGCAGTGGACGGTGATAAGCAGAAATATATATATATATATATGTATGGGGTTTTCCAATAGGGACGCTTGAACTTTGACAGCTGATTGCGGCCATGTTGTTTGAGTGACAGCTGTCAAATGCAGTGTGTTATATTCCGTCCTCCCAAACCACCATGGCAGGTTACAGTGTCGAGCAGCACGTGCAAATCATAAAATTGTTTTATGAAAATGGGTCTTCAGTTCGAGCAACGTTCCGCGCACTTCGCTCGTTTTACGGTCGCGATGATCGTCCTGCCGAGTCGACTATCCGTCGATTGGTGGACAAATTCGAGTCAACCGGGTCAGTTAACAATCAGCCGGTTCCCGTGCGTCAACGTAACGCGAGATCTGCCGAGAATATCGCCGCTGTGCGCGACAGTGTCCTCGAAAACCCGCGGCAGTCAATTCCGCGTCGCGCACAGGAACTCGGCCTTTCGCAGACGACAACTTGGCGAATTTTGCGTTGTGACTTGAGCCTGCACCCGTACAAGATCCAGCTGACCCAAGAGCTCAAGGTTAATGACCATAGACAGCGCCGTGTGTTCGCTGACTGGGCATTAGAGCAGTTGGAAGTTGACGCCGATTTTGCCAAAAAGTCATCTTCAGCGACGAGGCGCATTTTTGGATGAATGGCTATGTCAACAAGCAAAATTGCCGTATTTGGGACGAGACCAATCCACACGAGGTTCACCAAGTGGCAATGCACCCGCAGAAAGTGACTGTTTGGTGCGGATTTTGGGCCGGAGGCGTGATTGGTCCGTATTTTTTCGAAAACGATAATGGTGTAGCCGTCACCGTCAATGGTGAGCGATTCCGGTCGATGATAACCAACTTCTTTTGGCCTGAAATCGAGAATATGGATCTGGACAACATGTGGTTTCAACAGGACGGCGCTACGTGCCACACAGCACACGCTACGATGGAAGTTCTGCACGAGCAATTTCTGGACATGGTCATCTCGCGCGGAGGCGACGTGAACTGGCCACCGAGATCGTGCGATTTGACCCCGCTGGACTTTTTCTTGTGGGGTTTTCTTAAGTCGCAGGTCTATGCCAACAAGCCGCAAACCACCGATGCCCTCAAAGTCAACATACGCCACGCCATCGATCAAATACAGCCCGATTTGTGCGCCAGAGTCATCGAAAATTGGACCTTTCGTGTGCGCGCCACCAACCGAAGCCGTGGCGGTCATTTGAATGATGTCATATTTCATACATAATGGGGTCGATAGACCTTCCAAATAAAAAATTTTCGCAAATATCTCTCCTACATGTATTTTTTTTTGCATTTCAAAGATCAAGCGCCCTTAATGGAAAACCCTATACATTGATTTTTTTAAAATTGACGTGTTGTTTCACGTGTTGCTCACCTACTAAAAAAAACTAACTAACCAAGTTTTGTTGTGCCGCTCATACCCACTCAGCCTACAGAGAATCTACCCCTGATAATAAAGTTAACTAATATAAAATAAACCTGACTATCATTTTAATAATATTTACATATAAAACGCAATGTCCTGACAGTATCAACGCAAAACGTTCATTATAAAATATAGAGATATGGCATTTCGATGAGACCTAAGTTTCCTAATATAAAGAGATACTAAGATAGGATGTCGTTAGTATCTATTTCATCCAAAAGATCCTTTTAAAGTGTCAAGCTTATGTTGTCGAGGTAGTTTTTAGAAGCGATGGTTAATGCTAGTGTGTTCGGTTCGATGTTTTTATCATATTAAAGATTAATAAAAAAATGCTAATTTGTATTTTGTGCTCGATGTATTCATAAAATATTTTTTTCTAGTTACTCAGAATTCATGAAACTTAAACGCATAATTATTTAATTAATTAATTACTGTATAAAATATCTCAGGATTTATGCATTCAGACGAGTTTCACTTTTGCATCCATTTGGTGTACTGTTGTATATTTTAATTTATTAGATTTTGTAATTATAGCGAAAGTTTGAGCAGAAATTGTTTACACAATTAAAACAGAACACTTGCATCAATTTTTTTTTTGCATGTAGGCTACTAGAATTACTTATAAAAGTTGTTTAGCTGTGATTATTTAAACAATGATTTCTTCCTTTCTGTCATCATTACGATACGACATTGAAAAGAAAAAGACGCAATTTTTTTTTAATGAATTCCTTTCACAACATTTATGAGTACAGTCGTATGTCGTTAGTTATGGTTCATAAGATACCATAATATGAAGATGATCTTATTAATGATCACGATATCCGCCTAATCGATTTTGGCCTCGGATCGATTCTCAGCGGAGAATAGCCACAGGCGCAAGAGACGTTAGGACTCATTGCCAAATGGGGCTTTGACAATTTTGTTGAGTTTAACGCCAAGAAAACACAGGTGCTCTCACAGCGAAAAAGTCACAATTTTCGCCTCCTCCCTCCCTCTGTGGCACTACGCTGGAGATGCAAAGCAAAGTCGCCATACTGGGAATTGACGTTCGGTGCGACCTCAATTATCAAGAATTGCCCAAGTATTACACCCTCTATTCCTTCACTTTCATAATCCGATGAGATAAAAGGGCTTTAAGGTTAAATTTATATCTAAACAGTATATATATATATATTTTTTTTTTTATCGTGAAAGTTGGCACATTAATGATATTTTACATGGAGTTTTTTTCATGGAGGAGGTCTACTGTTGTTGTCGTAAGATCGTGTTGTATCATATCATGTTCTATGCCGTTTAGCAGATCACCGTGAGTTATGCCTCATATATATAGACTAATAACATATTAAATGGAAAAAGATGGAAAAGATTTATTAATGAAAATATTTAGATTATACAATATATTCGAATCCATATTAAATGATTTTGAGCAATTTGTGACTAAAAATTAGGTTTATAATTTCGATAAGTTATAATAGAGATATAAATATTATATATATTTGAAAAAGTTGCTTCCTTAATTTAGTTTCTCGACTAAGGACTAAAATTAAAACTTATTTTGTTCGTATTCGAAGTATGCACATATCGTCTGCTGATTGAGTTGACAATTAGTAATATATAAAGCCGTTATTGCTGTTCTTAATTATACAAATAATAATCATATTTTTTAGAATGTGCCATAAACCTTTAAAGTAAAATATCGGTTTACGGTCATTAATTAAGTATTTCGACAAAGGTCTCCTCTAAAAGTTTCCATTTAATCCTGTCTTTTGCTTTGCGAGTCCATGATGGACCCGCTACTTTTTTAATGTCGTCCTAGCATCTCATAGTCTGTAATTGACATAATGTTATTTTGCCATCTCGGTACCGTTCCGTTACTAGTCTTGTCCATTTTTCTTTCGTTTCTCTCATCACATTATGTCTGCCCATCTCACCTTTAATTGTTTATATGATGTGTACATAGATCCTTGAATTTTGTTTTACTTTTGTGTTTATTAATTTTTCTCGGTCCTCTCTTTTAACTCCTGTTGCGCTTCTCTCTATTCTGGTTTGGCGAATTTTTATTCTGTTTCCTAATAGTTCTGTCAATGCCCAAGTTTAACACCCATAGTATTATATAATGAAACGATGCTGGTGATCATAACGCAGCTTGCATCATATTATGAGCTTAATTCTATGTCGAATTTAATTGGCAAAAAGGATGCAAATTTTGGTCCCACCTCCAATAACATGTAATACATCGTTGGGTAGCAATTTTTAAGCTGAACGAAAGTTACTATGGCTCCAAGTTTGAAATCTTAGCCCGTTCAGAGTTATGCTTTATTAAACATGGCAGTTTAACAATAGTCAAAAATGATGTTTTACCCCAATGCTGTGAATGAATATTACTATATTTACTTAGTGATAGGGCTTTCTGCAAGCTCGCCGTGGCAACTTTTATTCAGCTTAAAAATACCTAACCAACGATGTATTACACGTCGCTATTGGAGGTGGAACCAGATTTCATACAAATCCTGGCATCATACTTTTATGTCACGTTAGTTTATACATAGTTAAAGGCTTATGAATTTTTAAACTGTAATAGAGTGAAAATTCTTGCGAAACTAAAAAACTTTAATGTTGTAAAAGCTCCGTTCAAAGGATAAAGTATTATTTTTGTATGTAAACATCACATAAATAATAATAACTTGTACAGACTTATATTACTTTATACAAATTGAACAAAAGTTTTTTTTTAAATTGCGCATTCCCGGATGATATTGCCGTTAAATAATGTAAAAAACCTTTTCTTTATACAAATCTTGCGAAACTACCGCATCATACAACGATAATTAAATGTGTTCATCGTTGCAAGTATACGGTAAAAAGTGCATAAGGTTATTAGAATAATTAATATTTCTAACATTTATATAATTATTGCTATTCTTATTTATTTTTTACACAACGAGCTATAATCTACGTAACATATAGATTTAAACAAGCGTAAAAGCGATTGCGGTATATTTTTTAATGCCCAAAATAACATTATTTTAATTATAAGGATTAAATAATACATTATTGTTTTACAATGCTAATTAAAATCTTTGAATTTTATTTATATTGCTATCTAATTGAATTTAAGACGGCAAGGGTATCCTCAATTTTAACAAAAGTAGCGTCAGGAAAAACTATTTTAGAAAACTAGTTATTATTCCTAAAATATTTCTTTCTCTTGTTAGTTTTCGATAAGCAGGTAAATTCAACGATAAAATACTGTTTTAATGTAATTTTATCTGATATTTTCTGGCTGTATATAATAAAGGCAACGGCTATGTGATTTCAAATTAGCTGTTGAAACCTGGGGTCTAAGATATTATAATGAAATTGTTTTAAAAGAGTATCATATTCGAACTAAAACTATATCAATATTGCTATATATCCAATAACAGTTACATACGTTTTGTTAACACGTAAATTTTTAAATTTTGTCTAGTGAGGTTACATACGTACATTTTTGACCCACAAGACCACGTACCGTGACTAACGAAATATAATTTTTCTAAGTTAAAGAAATACAATCTAAAATAATAAAATTCCGTTCTGAAACTTATCACAAATATATTTGTCTAAAATATAATTTATAAAATCAAAAATCTATATAATAATTTTATTAATGCAGTTAAAATTTATTAAAAGTTATAAAATTTGTAATTTTAATTTTTAATTTTCAATTTAAAACTTACCCGGGTTTAAAGTCACCATTACACTTTTATAATACAGATCTAAGTTTCAGTGACCCATGATAACAACAATAAAGCACATTCTTTCGGAAAAAAAAACAAAAAGTCCGCGTGTTTACGTCCGAGTTTGGTACGTATGACCATTACAAAGAATGTATTCTTACTGACCATATTAGATTCGCGCCCCGCTGCATGTCTGTGGTGCACAACAGACACAAGACATTCTATCACTATATCTACAACTACAATGTAATTAATAAAATACTTAATTACTTACATATATATAATAATAATGATTATTATATACTTTTTTCTGGATAAAACTTCGTATTTGTCGGGCTTGAATTTATTTTAATTTAGAAAAAAAAAAATTTTCATTATTTAATGCCGCTATTTTTATTGGATTTAAAAAGTAGGCATTGGTGCGTGGTGCAATACGTTACGAGTCCATCAATCGTACATTTACAGGCTGTTTAATAATTTTCTCGGTGGTAGAGCTTTGTGCAAGCTCATCTGGGTAGGTACCACCCACTCAGCAGATATTCTACCGCAAAACAGCAGTACTTGGTATTGTTGTGTTCCGGTTTGAAGGGTGAGTGAGTCAGTGTAATTACAAGGACAACAACATCTTAGTTCCCAAGATTGGTGGCGCACTGGCGATGTACGCGATGGTTAACATTTCTTACAATGCCATTGTCTATGGGCGTTGGTGACCCCTTATCATCAGGTGGCCCAAATGCTCGTCCGCCTACCTATACAATAAAAAATAATACTATTTTGACTTTAAATAGTACGACTGTCTTGCTATGATCTTGTCTTTTGTTTGTGTTACCTACCACTGTTTAGCAATACCACCTAGACGAAATGGACTCCGATGTTACAATACACACGCATTATTGTACTCCTTATCTACTAAAAAATCTATGCAATCGTTCAGCTTTTCACTCTCGATTTCCTCTTTCGACAGAACTTCCTTTGTTCTTGTGAGTACATTTTTAATAACAACATGGGGATATAATTATACATTTAATTTGCATAAATATTTAACTTCTGAAGATGTTCTGAAGTATTTACTCGTACAGTCTATATTTATACCAGTATGTATTATGTCAATTGCTAATTTGTTGAATTTGTATATTTGAAGACGTTTATCCTAGGAACAGTTTATTAAGGAAGTTTAAAGGCTATGTAACTTAAAGTTATGATCTCAAGGGACGGAGCATTAACCATAGGTGACAACCATAGCAAACTGCATAAAGAAGGTATGTACATTCTTTTTTAATTGGTTTTAATATTGACAGTCATCTAGATTAATCGTTAACCAGTCGGTTTTTGAGTCGTAATCTTTATACATCAGGATGAAGTTTAACGTTTGAAGCTTGTGGTTTTTGTAAGTAGACGAGCAAATGGAAGCTCTGGTGAGAGAACATCTCTTGATCTGGTGATCGCTCTTAGAAACCGTGGCATTGTACGGTCAAGCACTGCGATTTAAGATGTTATATCCCTTGTGCTTGTAATTACACTTACACTTCGTTCTGGAATACAGTAATGCAGAGCACGGCGATATAATAATCATCAAGTAATAATAAATCTACCCAAACAGGCCACTAAGCCATACCATCGGTAATTTTATAATCGACACTGAATATAGATAAAATTGCGGTGTACAAGTAATATATAATTCACGATTTTAGTTTTTATTTTATTTATAAAAATAATTTTCTTCACTTTTGAAATGTAAGTTAGATAAAAACTTTAAAAAAAGCTGTTGTTAGAATCGCGAATGCAGCAACTTATCTGATTAGCACGCATTTAATTATTCAAACTAAAGAATGAGCGGAAACGGTAGATACAAAAAAATTCCCTCCAAAGCCATACGCGATTCACGGCTGCTGTGTGATAACATCAAATTATTGTTAATTAGGAATTTAGCTATGATGTACAGAATACCTAAGAATTAATGATTATTTAGTATTATTAAAAAAAGTGTTCACACAACATGTATTTCCTTTGTTAATAACGGTAAATTTACCAAAAATACAAGCGCAACAGGACACAACAATTAAATTAGGTTTTGATAATGTTATGTTATGTTTAGAAATGTCCGACAGCTGAAAAATAAAGCATTCTTTGTGATCGAATGGACGATGTAACTTCAGATTCACGAACTAACGAATAGCATAATTGACACCTCTATCATTATGTCAACTTACAATAAATGTTATTATTCTGTACTATATTAAAATTACAAAATAAAATTAATATGTTTTAAAATCCATACTGCGCTGTTACAATGTTATATCATATCAGCTGTTTATTTTGTAGTGGAGATGACCAACTGACGGACGTCAGGAATGAATTTCTAAGCGGCCGGACTTTAATTACAAAATAAATTGATGGACATCTATCATCAGTTGACCAATGAATTTGTATGTCTTCTACTATAGATTATTATAATTAATTGAACAGGTATAAGAGGAAGCGGTTAAATTGTTTTAATCACAGATATAGAAAAGACAGTGACCAATGTATCACGAAAAATCAAGGTAAAAGTCTTGATACAAACCAAAATTGCATTCATTATTTGTTTCTATTAGTTTTATATTATAAAAATTCATACTATAGTATAAGATTAAATAACATAAGTAACAAAAATAAACAGCTTACCTTCAACGACTTGCAAAACTAAACTAATAATATCGATCGTAAAATCAAGTATCATATAACGAATTATTATATAGTAGTTATCAATCATCGAGGTTTTCATTTTTATCACGCAATACGATACACGTTTATTTGATAAATATATAAACAAGGCCGTTAGTTAATAGGGGTTGAGCGTAAAGTGAACGTAAGCGGCATGCTTCGACGCGTCGATGTAGATAGACCCATAGAATAAAGGCTCTATTAGAAGTGACATAGTTACATATTATAGCATTAATTATAAAATTGTAAATGAGGCAATGAGCATATACATATGTATTAATAAAGCTTATACAGAATATATCGATGACATTAATAATAGTCGAGTATGTTCTTGATATTAATAAAGTTATATAAATTATTGTAGCGTGTCAAAATAATTTTAGTTGTGCGTCTAGATATTAACTACTTATATAATGTAAAAGTGCTTCTTCGCATATTAAATATAGCGTACATTATTTAATATTAATGCGAGAAGCGATCTAACAAATTAGTTGTTATAAAATAATAGTCTTATTCATTTCTTTTAAGATTATAATTAATTAGTAATGATTATGTAACGTAAGCATAAAATATCTATATATTTGAAGTTGATTATTATGGGCCACTAAAAGGTAACTAAAAATAAATAAAATCTATTCAGAAATCGTTGACCAGATTAATAATTAATATAAAACATATTAAATATGCTTTCAAATCACGCATGTATCACTAAAAATATATTAATAAAGCACTAATACAAGGTGTATTTAACTTATTTTTAGATAATTTAGTTGGGCGCTTACTACACCACGCTAACTCTCTAGTATCGATTTTATATTAATAACCTTATACTAGATATTAGGATAATTCCATAGACAATTACTACTTTTATTAATTAATTTGGCACATTGGCACAAGCAGATATTGGCTAGATATCATTTCTAATTATGTCTAAATTCTATGGCACGCCCAGTCGGCACTCGTATAACGTGCTCGCTTAAAATTGGCACACAACGGAAACGTACCCACTTACCATCTTATAACTGTTAGCTTAATAGATATAATAATGACACAAGATTCTTCTCACTGACATACATATGCGTTTATAAATGCTGTGATTACCTTTTGAACTATGATTTTAACTAACAGATAAATGTTTTTATTCTTATAACAAATTTGTTCCAAACCTAATTAATATTAAACGTAAAATGTAAATTAATAATTGAGATAATGAAGAACTAGTAATATTTACCGTACTCCTATTTGTAATCATAGTAAGAGATATTTTATCTGTATATTTAAATCAAATGAAATAAACAATTTTGACATTGACATGATATAATTTGTCGAGGTCTTGAACAATAATCTATGGTTTTCGTTATGGACATTGGATTCGTGACAGCGTGGTGTTTTGAATGATGGCGAAATTTCTTGGAACTTTAGAAATAAAATTAAAGTGGATATTTAAAAATGTTTAAACGAAATGTTTAAATGTAAAGTTTCTAGTGTATAATATAGCAAATCAGCTATAAACAAATCAATTGTAGTAAAAGTAACTCTGTCCGTCTATTTGTTCCCTCAACACGACTCCACTGAACTGGTCATAATCTGACGTAAAGGTAGCCTTTGACTTGCAAAGGCCTACAAATTGCGGTAGGTACCAACATACGAAAAAAAACTAACGCGAACAGATTCACGGGGAACAGTAATAGTAGTAGAGTAATTTATAAATCGAACAATATCTTTAAGTTAGTTTCTTTGTTGTTGTATGAAGTCATTTTCATTCATAACGATATTAAATTTCTACACTAAATCACGTCTACGGTAGTATCAGATCTCATATATTCATGCACAGTGAATATTAGACAGTAGCAAAAAGTGTATTCCAATATTTACCGCAGCATATTTCTCTAAGCAAAAGCAATTTATGCTTGATACTAAGATGCAGAGCGCCACGGTCCGTCAACGAAGCGTTAAGAAATAGACCCGTAATGGAAATGTACATACTGATCTGACGTAGTCGAATTGTGGTTCGGATATTTATAGAACTGTTTTTATCAGTAACAATGACACGTACCAGTTTTAAGTTTCTTATTTATATAAAATTATGAAAACAAACTTGAATTTCTATATGATTAACATATAATTATGTAAAAATAAATACAAACAACTAACCAGAATTAAGAACTACGAGTTAACTTTTAAGGTGATCTTAATTCCATTTAACACTAGTATCCTTTCCTCCTTATTCCCATACACTTTATACATGTTGAACTTCGTGCTAGATGGTTGGGTTACGTACGAGACCCATTCATTAAATATTAACCAAACATGAAATCTTTGTATTTTTGTGTTTCGGTTTTAAGGGTGAACGAGACAAAGTGATTACAGACACAAAATACAAAACATGATGTTTCCGTGGTTGGCGGCTTTTTGTCGATGTAAGGAGATGTAATTTTCTAGAAAATTTCCATGGACGGAGGAGACTACTTACCATCGGCTTAATTACATGCCTGTTGGTAAATGGTTATCACCGTCTACAGACATTGGCGCTGTAAGAAAAAATAACCGTTCCTTTAATAGCCGATGGGCCACCAACGGGTATTAAAATTATGTTCCTTGAGCCTAATCAAAACAGCAAATCCTAAGCAGCAGTAAGTACTACTTAGTAAGTAGTGTTTAGCGGTAAAAGATATGATGAGTGGGTTGTACCCACCCAGACGGGCTAGCACAAAGCCATATTACCAAGTAAAAAGTTTTTTGTAATGCTTAACTAAAAAAACTACTATCCCAATATACATAAAACTTATACCAAAGGATAAAAAAGGATAACGTAGTTCATAACACTATCACTACATAATATACAGCGTGTAACAAAATTCGTGTCCGACTCGTGAAGTGGTTATTAGGTATCGTGTGTCGGTTCTATTTATGTAATAATTGTTAAAATACTAAGCAAAAAATTTATCCCGTTTTTTTTTTTTAAATCAAATTACGAAAATTACATGGCAACACAGTTGCGGGCAATGCCGCTCCATAGCTCTTACCTATCGGGTAGCTAAGACACGAGGTCAAGACCTCAGTAGTCCACGTTTTTACCACTAACAGTGTCGTTAAACACAATTAATATTTAAGTAATTTTTTTGCTTAGTATTTTAAAAATTATTACATAAATAGAACCGACTCACGATTTTTTTTATTTTTTATTGTATAAGTAGGCCGACGGGCATATGAGCTACCTGGTGGTAAGTGTTCACCAACGCCCATAGACAATGGCATTGTAAGAAATTAACCATCGCTTACATTGCCAATGCGCCATCAACCTTGGGAACTAAGATGTTATGTAGGGACATAACACACACAAGGGTGTGCCTGTAATTACACTGGCTCACTCAACCTTCAAACCGGAACACAACAATACAAAGTACTGCTGTTTTGCGGTAGAATATCTGACGAGTGGGTGATACCTACCCAGACGAGCTTGCACAAAGCTCTACCACCGAGTAAAATACCTAATAATTTTGTTACAACCTGTACAATAAAGTCCTTCGTCGTACCTGTCTGTCTGAATGCAATATACACAAAAATTACTGAACGGATTTTCATACGATCTTCGCCAATGCGCGGAATGATTCGTGAGGATGGTTTATGTGTATAACTCATTAGCGTTTTGTGTAAATTGGCTACAATATGGCAATGATTGTCTGACAAAGACCTCTCGAGAAGAAGGCTTAGAGTAGAATTCACGTCACGTTAATAATATACATGCATATATATACTATGTGGTGTTTAAGCGGATTTTAACCCATGATTTTCGATAAGTATCTTCATAGTTCAGTCCTAAGTAAAAGAGAATTTATTTGAAACTGTCTTAAATATAATTAAACTCAAGTAGTGTCTTAAAAAACATTAGACGATTATATAACATATTTAAGTAATTAAATGTAATTTCAATTTAAATATAATTTAATAAAATTTCACTGTTTTAAATAATGAGTGTAACTTGTAATTTTCAAAGTAAGCAATATAATATATGTGTGTATAAAAATGATGTAGGTATATATAATTACATATATATAAATTTAGTATAACAATCGTTTAAAAAAGATATTAGGCCTTAAGGGAAACAAAAGTCAATTACACATATAAAAGTGCGTAAGTATGTGTGCATCACCAGTCCACTCTAACCTTTTACTCTCATCCGACAGGACCGCAAACCAACCGCGGCGCGAAAGATTTCAGGCGCAGAAACAACGGCTTTATGTGCTCTCGCTGAGGCACGCCAGCTTTAAAACGGGCCACTAGTAAGCGTTTTTTCACAGATTGATTGAATGATATTAAGATTGAACTCAAAACTTCCGTATATGCAATCTTACAAGCACGGATCAACAAAAACGTGGCAGATTAATTATTATCATTTACCAGCACTACACGTCGCTTAGCCCGTAAATTAATAATAGTGCGTTGTGATATTCATTAAATGGCATTCGATATTATTGTGACAATATAATATTTGTCTTGGTGCACTAATTATAACGAAAGAGTCAAGAGAAAATTACTTAAAAGAATAGGATGTTCTCCGAATTTCCCATCTCTATGTATTATAGTTTAGGCTATGTTGCTTGTCAGTCAGTACGTTGCCTTTTATATATGTAAATATAAAATAGGCTTATAAATAGTTGGTTGAATCATGCTCTGCGGAACATAGCGGGTTACGTAAAGAGTAACTGAACCAAAAAAAAAACTGTTATTTTTACGGGGAAGTAAAAGTCTTGTTGAGTTTCTCAATATTAAATTGCTCTCTAATAGAATAAAATTATTTGAATCGTCATTTTTGTTGATTATGTAACTTTGTTTATTTTTAATCTTTATTGCACTCGTATAGTATTTTTTTTACTAAAGCAATAATAATAATAATAATAATAAGTCTTTATTTGCATGAATTGTGTACAAGAGATATAATAATAACAACACAATATAGCCACATAGTAGCATGCAAAGAATTATTAGTCTATTATAAAACGTGCAAAATGTCCTTTAGTATCTAGTTAAACAAGACGTTCCTGTTTTTATTTTTACAGAGAACTAATAAGAATTCAAAATAGAATATTAATTATAAATTAATAATCAATGCCTTCTGAGAGAAAAAATACATAAAGTTGTACAATAATATTTTTCAAGTTTAATTAAGACGAGAGTAATGTAACACCTATATATTGATCATGTTGTCTATTTGAGAGGAATCTAAACTGGGTTTTATAATTTAATAATTCAAAAAGTACTTACTGCTTCAGCTGACATAATTCCTTAGGCAGTTCAGTGATCTTGTTATCAGTAATATCTAGATGTGTAAGGGCTTGTAGGGTGATCGTTTGCGGAGGCAGTGCGGGTAAGGCGTTCCCGCGCATGCGCAGTACGCGAACCACAAAGCCGTCGGATGCATATTGCGCAAGCGCTGTTGGCAAGCAGGAACGACCGCCACCACTTAGATCCAAGACGTTGGGCGGTTGTGAGCTCTGCGTACCCTGATGAAAAAATTATGTATATAATTCATTCCGTGAAGGAAAATATCATGATGAAATCAACACGTGTTTGATGATCCACCAATCCGCAGTGAAGCAACGGGATGGAAGAAGGTCCAATTGTTATTCATAAACAGGATAAGAATCTTTAACCTAAGTGTGGGATATTTGTGGTTATTGAATGGTATAGGAAATAATAGGTTTATTTTTTCGTAAGAAATCGATTGCATATATTATACAAATCTATTACATAAATTAGAATGTAATCTATGGTCACTTTCAGATATTGAAACTTCACCAAATGTAACTAAATAATTTAAAATAAACATTTTTTTTTATATAATATAGATGGACGGGCAAATGGGCCACCTGATGGTAAGTGGTATCTACCAGCCATAGACATTGGAGCTTTAAGAAATATTAACCTTACATCGCCAATGCGCCACCAAACTTGGGACCTAAGATTTTATGACCACTGTTTTACACAAGTACAGTTACACTGGCTCTCGCACCCTTCAACTCAACAACAATTCAAATTATTGCTGATAGGCGGTAGAATATATGATGAGTGGGCGATACCTACCCAGACGTACTTGCACAAAGCCCTACCACTAAGTGAAGTGAATAAAATAACAAATAATTAAGTATTTAGGAATCGAATAGGAACTTATAAATAAAAGAGGGAACTTATAAATTGCAGACGTACCAAGTTTTCAAGTATTTCTTTATGCGTCGGTTCTAAACTATCCAAGAACACATCATCAGCAGTGTGTTGTGAAAATACATCTAAGCTATCAATCTCCTGCTCATCACACTTCATCGTCTTATGTTCGACCATTCCAAATAGTTTTGGAATTACTAAATTCACAAAAACGGACTAGGCGTTAAATTAAATAATATAAACATTACACTTTTATTTATTTCAGTTTTTAAACATAAAAATCTTAACAGCGTTTTATTTATGTTCATAATAAAATCATTGTTTCTGATTCAGATTATAAGCTTATAACTTTTGAACTCAAATCGTTACCACCGCGGCCGACGAACCCGATAAATGTTATGCTTAAAGACTACGAAACAATTTCTAGTAATTCACTCAGTATTCCACTCGCGATCGTATTCACTTGATAAACGACATTTAAGTGTCCTTGCACATCGCCTTTGGCAATATACCTAATCTTAAACTTAAAAAAAGAATCGTCACTTTTTTATATTTAAATTTTCAAGTTGATATATTTTTAAGAATATCGTAAAATTCGATATTTAAATTTATCACATATTTAAAGTGTCATATCAGAGCGCGTCAAAGGTTCTGCTCAGCACGGTTTTGACTGACAAAGATGCTCGCCCGTTAGGCGTTCAGGATACTTGGAGCGTGACAATTCATAGGGCGGTGCACACATTTTGTAATTAAATCAATATTAAAATGAAAAAAAAAAACTGAAAATATTAATTGAATATTTATGGCAGAGAAATTTACGCCGTCGTCATTGTCATGTCAAATTAGAATGTTAAAAAAAAAACATATAAAGCCGATAATAAATGCATTCATAACAATTACATAAACCTTAACACGTGAAAGTGAACTGAAGAGATTATAATAGTATTTACGTAATACATTAATGAAGAGCAAGTTAAATGTCAACATTGTTTAATAATAAATGGCAAAATAACAATACGGTGTTAAAATTATTTAATTTTTAATGTGTAAAACGAGGTTTTTCCCTTTTAATGATAATTAAAATTAGACAACCCTAGGTTTGATAAAAATTACACATTGGAATGTCAAAAAGTTATCTAAGTGAACAGATTTCTAACAATTTGCTGTTCTGAATGGATCGTTACTTTGTGAAGCGTACCGGAATCGATTCCTAATCCGTTTATAGTAATTTCAAATGTCTGATGTATATTATTATGGCGACACTTTGAGAGTTATTATGAGCTTTACTGCCAGTAAAAATAATTCGTCAAGATGAATCTGTACATATTTTTAAGAGCCGTTTACATAGTTATTATTTATCAATATAACTACATAAGTATATATTTACTATATAAGTATATACCCCAGGCACCCCACAGACCAGCTGTTTTCTGAATGTCAGGTTTTAACTGTAAGGCAACTTTATATTCTTCGCACTATTCTGCGAAAACATGCTGCCTTACCCATTGACACGGCTGTTCTTGCAAGACGCCGTGCTCATAGCTATGTATGTCCTACTGTTAAATGTAAAACGGCATTCGCAAAGCACCAATTTGCTTCCCTCTCCGCTAAGCTTTACAATAGGATTCATAAGATGATCCTCATTTATACACATAATAGGTTCGAAGTCAAAAAGAAAACCACTGCTTGTCTCCTGAAATTGTCTTATTTAGACACTGAAAAACTATAGGTATGATGAGTACAATTATAAATGCACACAAGCACATACACAAGCACACACTTTTTATTTATATTAGTTTCGGGGTCAGAGGTCCACCACCAGTGTTGCAAATGTAAAAAACCCTAGATTAAGATAATACTGCAAACAAACTGTGTACATGATTTCTTTTTTTTATGGGTGTAAATAAATTATTATTATTATTATTATTATCTATATGTATGTGTATGTATGTATGTATGTATAAGTGTAATAGGTATGTATATATAAGAGTATGTATGTCTATTTAATTTATTTTATTTTATTTATATTTTATTGTACACCACAAGTGATCTTTTTTACAAAAACTTAGACAGCCTAAATAAAAGCAACATACAATTTTGGCTTTGTATACTATAAAAATATATAATACTCGATCTACTGCATCTGTAATTTATTTATAAATTGTGTGCAATAAAGAATAAATAAATAAAACTAAATTATTACGAGCTACATAATATCATGACTTAGTTATTAATTTGTTTTCAACTTTCAGTAACATATCATCCGTGAAAGCTTGGGAGTTAATTATTGGTTATATAATAATAGTCCTCCAGACCGATTTTGGCCACGGTGGCCAGTCTCAAGATAGATTAGCCAACTGCGCAGGACATATTATAGTGCACAAGTGTGTGGGCAAACACAGATGCGCTCTCTATTCCCTAAATCGCATAACCCGATGGGACGGCAATTCGACGGCACGGCCAAAAAGAGTTCAGGCGCAGGACCAACGGCTTTACGTGCTTTCCGAGGCACGGGAGTGTACACACTTCTAACTTCCAGGCTCCGGGCTGCTACTGAGAATTTTCGACAGAAAACCTCAATAACAGAATACATACTTTATTGGCCCGACCTGGGATTTGAACCCAGGACCACCAGGTCTGCGGCCTTATATGTAGCCATTAGACCAACGAGGCAGTCTTTTCTTTATCCTGAAGGCATGTTATCCAGGATAAGCAAGCATAATAATACATGCCTGTCTTTAATTACACTCGATTCGTTTTATAATTAACTAGCTGTGCCCCGCGGCTTCACCCGCGTATAATTAATAAAAATATAATAAATTATTTTATTACTATAATAACACACAAGCGCACACACACACATACACATATAGCTACTGGTAAAGAAATACGTAATTAACTATTTGAAATTAATTTTCATAAGATATCGTAGGGTTTCCCGCTCTTATACAGGTTATAACAAAATTCAGACAAAAATGAAAAAAATAGTATAATGTGAATCACTGCATCATAAAACGATTATTTATCACAAAATTAGGTGAAAAAATAAATGTACAGACAGAGCCAATAGATTTATATAGTAGTATAGATGTATAAACACTAGTAAAAACATACCTCTTTTAACCAGAAAAACCACATGTTTCGCTCCCAAATTGTATTGAATCCAAGGAAGAGATGGTTCAGACCAGCATCAAGTAAACTATTGCCGGAACTTCGAGGTTTCACGCAAAGCACCAGCCTCTGGGCTTTTGGTTGGCAGAGCTCGATGCTCCCTCCGCTCAGTTCTAGCGTATCCCATGATACACCTAAAAGAAAAGTTAATGCCATAATAGAACACACGCAAATGCTAATACAATAACAACAAACAATGATATCTATTTAAATTGTTGTTACTATTTAATATTCCATTTGTATAGTAAATAGTATTATAACGACTAATAGGTACAGTTAAAAGAACAGCGAAGTATTGTAGCTAAAATGTGGATTTAAAAAAATTATTAAATATTATCATTTTAATATTCATTCATTAAACTAAATTATCAATTATCTATCAAAAATATCTATATAAATAAAAACATAATCCTACCATATGTGTGCAGCTGCGAACCAATGATGTGAGCAACCCTCGGTTTCCATTGTGGAAATACGTGGCCTTTCAGCACGTAAACAGTGCCTGAACGAAGAACTCCACCGGACCGGCTGGCTGGTCCCGCGCACCATCGTAGAGAATGACGTAATTCCGGATCTACTGCAAGCCTCAACCGTCTTGCTTCAGACGTCCAACCACTTTTCGCTAGAAATTGCTCTTGAATTCGTAATGGAAATTCCGTTAATTCCAACCGTCGAGAATTTTCCCCGCCAATTTGTAACCACAGTGTCAACTCTTCATTGAAACCAAGCTTCTTATTGACATCTTCAACTGTAGTATTGGGAGAAACTTTAATAAGCTTGCTGGAGGCATCGACTGAGAAGGGTTCGAGGCCATTGAAAACGCGTATCCAGGTGAAGTCGGAGCGCGGTTTAAAACCTCTTGTGGAGGCGAGTCTGCGAAGCGATTTACGGGGCACTGGAGGCGATGAGGCATGCAAGCCGTCGTCACAGACCATGGCGCGGCAGATGGACGAAAGGCACGGAGGCCGACGGCGCAATGCCCGTGCGCCGGACGATGTACGCTGTTGCATTACAATTGGGTCGACTGTGGTGGGGGTGGGAAACATGTCGCTCGGTCAGTCGGGAATACGACATGCATACATGCAAATGGTAATTTGAACACTGAATGTTAAATATTTCATCATACACAAGTAAACTACAAAATAACGATCAATTTTATTATTCTTTTGCTTAACGTAGATTGATTTGTCTTATTTTTCAAGAGAAATAGGTCTAAAAAATAATATATATACTAATAAAATAGGATAAAAGAAATAAAATAGGATAAAAGACCGTCGAGCGTAATGCTTGGTTCCGCACCGACAATCACCCCACCTGCTGACTCACCTGTTGTGTTCGAGAACCATGGACCCTTCTCTTCAAAGAAAACATATGCTAACAATATTAAACTAAAATAACTTTCCGTTTATTATAAGTTTCATATTTGAAAATCACTTCATAGCACCTATTCTACCGGGGCGGGCTGTGCGAGTTACCAGAGCTATGTTAATGTATAAATTCCTTAAATTAAGGTAAGCACTTATATCATTAATATAAGTAATTTAATAATAAGGTTAAAATTATAAAATAATAATAAATGTTCCGAAATATGTGTCATCATCTCGCTTTGAATTTTATCGCGTGAAAAATATGAAATATTAATAGGTATAATTTAAACTAAACTTGTACTAATGTTCTATCATTTTGTATTTTACTTTAAAAACTCCCATCAAATAAAGCAATAAAGTAAATAATGTAAAAATAAAAACAGAACATAATAACTTATTATATTTATATACATATTAACATGGGTAATGTTTATATAAATTTATTTTTTACAATAACATATCGATTACATTTAAGAAATTTCTTCAACGAAACTACCAGGGATGGTTCTTATATATTCTTCCAGAGCTACACGCGCAAGTTGCATTACACATGCCTTGAGAGCAAACATCGACGATCTTGGTCAAGGAACCACAGTTTGAGAAATAGTCTTTAACAGGACAGGAGTTCGTGCAGAGATTGTCTGAAATGCAGTTGTTCGGACAGTCTCCACACTTCGGACCTGCTTTGTATGGGTACTGTGTGATGGTATCGTAGTTGCCCCTGAAAAATATCACAGATAATTAAATTACTAAACAATATCATATAAATACTCTTTTTACAATACAATATCATACAATACAGACAAGAAAGAGGTGGCGGAAGGTGGGATAAGCCGCCTTTATTTATTTTTAAAAACAACAAAATAAAAAGGCAAATCAATTATTTTTCTAAAACATAAAAATGCATATTGATTAAGAAACACTAACTTGTTAAAATATCGGCTCCAATGTCGAGACATTTTCTTGTTTGTATTGTATCGATAAAATCCATCTTCACGAGTAGTTTCAGATTTCTCTACATTAACTCAAAACTAAGTAGGTATATTGTATTCTATCACATGCCATGAAATTAATCATTAATTAGGCGTGACCACGAATAATAGATTTGATAGCCACATGTTAATTTCATCGATATAAATTAAATTTATATATAATGTACCTAAAACCTTTCATTACATGCTTGATTAATAATATGGAAGTTTATTAAAAAAACCCCGAGGATGAGGACAGTAAAAGTATAATTAAGTTCCTAAGTATAAAAAGTAACAAAACACAATCAGACACAATATCTTAAATTAAATCTGCATTGAATAATTTCACATTTTATATCATCTATTTTTCGTATTTATATACTTGTGTGTATTTGTATGTATGAATATAAGATATGGTTTGCTGGTAGAGTATGATTTAGCATTCGGTCCGCCTTTTGTATTATACTTTATTATGTATGAGTGTGTATTGTGTAATAAAGTATTAAATAAATAAACATTTTTAGTATTATCAACCTAAATTCAATTGCTGTATCAAAATATGTAAAACGGACATATAGATATGTAATTTTTAAATATATGTTACATATGTGATGTAGTTTTTTTACTTATTTGACGCGGATATATATATTTCAAGCAAAAACAAAAATTATAACATATCGTAGAGTTTTTATACAATGTTATTTATGATATCATTCATCGCTATAAACATAAAGCTAACTATCAAATTCCTACAATTAAAATATTTTATACAAGAAAACGATAATTTCACATGAAAACAAAAAAACTTACACTAACGATATCTATCGTGGTACGTTTTTTACAACCATTAGCTGATCTGGTGTTAATTACTTTTTAAGCAATATATTATATTTATCTGTCTATATAAAATTTATTTGTCTATTTATAATAATAATATGAATTTATAAATTTTCATTAAAATAAGGACAATTGCTGTATTAGCAAAAGTTTTATAATTATTGTTATTAAACATTATTAACCAAATTAACTTTATTTAAATATTGAGAGATATTTTTTGTTAATATTGGGTTTTAACAACAAAAACCTAATTATTGTAAATATTAGGGATAACTTAACGAATGTGTACATATATTTGAAAAGATGCAAAATTGTTGACTAATTAAGTCAGAAATATTATCCTGTGTTGTGAACTTGTAAGCTCGCTTACACAATGAGATCTTATCTTGGACAAACAATGATATGACCTAGACGTGACATTAGTACGTGTAAACTCAATCTAGACACAGAATTCAAATAAGTTTTACTAACGAACCCATTCGTTGTTGTTGAACAATTAATTTGAAATCCAGAAAGTTTTTTATAAAAAAAAAAAACGTCTGGGGATTTAAAAACGGGCCTAAACTTATTAATCGAATTAATTAAATATAATAATATCGTTCCACGATAACGCATAATATGTTTATAGGTAATTAATATGCGTTCAACATTTAAAATACGTTTCAACTAAACATATTGTAACATTTTTTTAGTTAAAAACGCATTTAAATTTCAAGGGCTACTAACAACTTACAAGACGATCAAAAAGTTACATTTAAAAAATATATTTCTTGTAATATCTGTTTAATTTACCCACTATGTATTAATTTCACGTGATAACTACTCTTTTGTGTAAATTAAACATTTATACAAAATCTAAACATCTGTTCCAATATAATGAGACTGTAAATTTGCTTTCATTTAAATTTGATGTCAAAACAACTAAAACAATTCTACCAAAGTACTAATTGTTTTTAGAATTAGAATAAAATAATTGAAGCATAATAATAATGGTCCTTCTGACCGATTATTATATGTATTTTGGCCAATGCGGCCAATCTCAAGGGAGATTAGCCAACTACGCAGGAGATATTATAGTGCACAAGTGTGTGCGCAAACACAGGTGTACACTCTATTCCCTAACTCTCATAACCCGATGGGACGGAAATTGACAGCGCCGGAATGAGTTCAGGCGCAGGACCAACGGCTTTACGTGCTTTCCGAGGCACGGGAGTGTACACACTTCCAACTTCCAGACTCCGGGCTGCTACTGAGAATTTTTTGACAGAAAATCTCAATAACATTATACATATTGGCCCGACCTGGGATTTGAACCCAGGACCACCGTGTCTGCGGCCTTACATGTAGCCACTAGACCAACGAGGCAGTCAATGAAGCATAATAATATACTTATAACTGACTGTCAGTTGAATGCTATAAATAATTCATAAGCCGAAACTATTTTCACAAATAAACACGTGATTTTCATGATGAATACTTTGATGTAGATATAATTCATTAAAGTTGTATGTGAATTGTCTAGAATATAAGACAATGATTATTGAAAACGGCAAAAAAGAAAACATACCGACTGGGAGTTTTACTGGAGTGCGCCTCGTAAACCAATAAAGTTATATGTATGTATGTATGTATTAACATTTTATGTTGACCCTTTTTCTATCCATGCGAAGTCGGGACGTGTAGGTAGTTGTAAATTAAATGAAACGTTAGTGTGATACCACGCTATACTCACCGTATAAGTATATTTATATAAAAACAAAGAGTTAATCTTCATAGACAATGCAAGACATGCTTCCAACCATTAACCACAAATACCATTATTATACATATATTTGTGAGTGACTCATTTGTATGCTTGCGGCGAAAGGCAAATTTAATATATTGTATTGTATAGACGAACTAGAAATAAAATACAAATGAAAACGTCTCTATTATAACTAACTTGCCACCCCGACTTTGCACGGATATCACTATAAGATAAACACATGCGATAGAAGATATATCGTGGTACGTTTTTTACAAGCATTAGCTGATTTGCATAAAAATATTTACAAATACAGCTGTAACGTGTATGCCCGGTTGAGCAGGTGAAATGGAAGAAAAACAAACTCACTTTATAATATTAGTTAGGAGGATAAAATAAGCTAAGCTCTATGGCGTTTTATGTTAAGGATCGATATCAAGCTAAGCGATATATTCTATCGTACGTATCGTACGTATTATTATAAATATCTTATAATAATTCTCAAACCACTGATCCAAAGTACAAAATTTAACCAATTAATGAAGATAACGAATTTTTAATATTGAAATGTTTGATTAAACATTTTTAAAACTTCTCTATCAAGCTATAACGTAACATAAAAAGTATGGGTTATATTATTTACATAAATGTTGCATTTCATTGTCATATTTTAATTCATACTTTAAAAATATATATTTTTAAATATAAACAATAAAGTAAAAGTAAATTTCCTTTTATATATATTTCGTAAGCCTTGGGCCTCTTTTTATTTATGTTTATGGACTTTTTCACAACAGTGATTATGACGTTCTAGTAATTTTACAACTATTTTAAAGTAAAAGCTAATATAATAAACTAATTGTTAACTAAATAAAATAAAAAAATTGTCCATACTAATAAATTAGATGAGATTTTGCCTTATAATATAATCTATTTTTAGCCTAATTTAATCGTCTATATTCAAATCACCGAAGATCTGAAAAATTGTGAATTCTATACATGTCAATTATAAATGGTAAGATATACGTACGCAGGACAATAATGGCAAACGTAATTGTAAAATTGGCCCCATGGTCCTCCAGCGCAGTGGGCCACACCGCAACCAACTTTATGGCTTGTAGCCCAAACCATCTGAGTGTAATGGCCTACGGCTTTTAGATTTGTTATGGGCCTACCGTACGTGAAGTTCTTGTACTCCAAAAACCAGTTCTTTAAGGCGAAAAACCTGGAAAATACAAGTTTAATAAAATAATGCTATGTTGTTACTTTCCTTAAAACTTTATATTGAATAGGTATGTGAACGGCATACTACGCGAATGTGCTCTATTTTGAATCATGTCCCTTAAGTTATAAAGCATAGAATGCCTTATATTTCGCAAAAGGTTTTAGATCTTTGTATTTTAAAATTTCTAAGAAATTCCTTTGCACAGAGACAATGCGAATTTAATGAATTAATCATCAGACGCGAAACTTTATACGTAGCTATCTATTTTATATCTTGACGGTACGAACAGAAACACCGTACATGCAACTGAATGATTCTATTGTCAATTGGAACAATTAATTCACCAAAACTACAACTCATTAACATAATTTTCGTTAGTACATATTTATAACAAGTGTATTCGTCGTAATAATATTATATGATGCTATTGTCTTCCTGACCGATTTCAGGTACGGCGGTAATTCTTGACAAAAACTAAATAACTGCGCAGGATATATTACAGTAAGTAAGTTTGTGAGCAAACATAGGTGCGCTCTCTATTTTCCCTCGCTCTCGTAGACCAAAGAAACGATAATTTACTTTGTAGCAGGTTTACTAAGTAGAGCGGCTTTGTGCGAGCCCGTCTGTGTTACATCAGATATTCTACCGTCAAACAGCAATACTTAGTATTGTTGTAAGAAATGTTAACCATCGTTTACATCGCCAATTCGCCACCAACCTTGGGAACTAAGATGTTATGTGCCTGTAATTACACTGGCTCATTCACCCTTCAAATCAGAACACAATAATATCAAGTACTGCTGTTTGCGTCAGAATATCTGATGAGTGAGTGGTATCTACCCAGACGAGCTTGCACAAAGCTCTACCACCAAGTAATTCAAAGTTCAGACTATGACGTGCTATGAACTTCCAAACTCCAGACTGCTACTGAGGATTTCTTTACAGAAAAATGTTTATTAGCTCAATAACTTTTATTAGCCTATCCTGTTATTCGAACTCAGGACGTCGGGATAGCTAATAAAACTGAAAAGAGCAAAGACAGTTAATTTTATATAAGCGAATGTTTGTCTATTTTGATTTTTATTACACAATCGCACTCAAATAGCTTTATCGATTTGAATCGAATACAAGTTACCAAAGAAATCGAATATATAGTGGAATAGGGTTTAAGGTATTTTTTTAATTATTTGTTATTGAATGAACCTAGCAGGTAAGCTCTTGTTCTTTAATCAAAATATAAACATTAAATATAATAATACTTTATCTTTATTCATCGTACGTTTGTATATATTTTGAAATGATGAATTTCATTTGAATGAATATCTTCATTTAATAATAAAACAACACTACAAAGGGCAAGCAATTATTACAATGGCAGTGTGTGAAATATTTAATTATATGTTCACGAATTCCTTATTATGTTCATAGTAGGGCTTAAAGATCGTGACGAGTAAACAAAATACAACGGACAAATGAGGAAACGCAAACTATTAGCAAAAAACGTAAGAACCAGCAGACATCATAATTTATCATCTTGTTCCTAGTTTTGTATTAATATAATATAAAGGTTTACTATGTAAATTACTGATTTTTTTCTCAATATTTATTTTTGTTTTATGAAACTCCAACAAAAGATACATGTGACATAGTATGTCCTTTTTATATTAAAGGATACTACAGCAAGGGTGATAGGACTAACAAATTTTAAAATTATAATAATTAAATGTAATATCTAAGGTAGTGAAAGAAAATAAAGGGAATGAAAGCTATTTCATAAAAATTAAACAAAATGATAATATTTACTTTTAAATTTAAAATATAATGTTTAATTTGGGGCACTTTAAAAAGTCACATCTACTCAATAATATTCTTCTCTACCGATCTTACTCTTACGGTACTTACCAAGGAGTCTTTTGTGATGATACAAAAAGATTTTGACCACAGCTACCTAAATACGGTACTGTGTTTTCACTGGCGTCGTTGTGACGTAAGAAAATGCACTTATCTGCATAATTCTGGGCTTGTTGAGCAGCGAGTGGGTGCCAAGACTGCAAATTGTTATTTCTTTCTTATCTTTACTAATAAGCGCGAAGCCGAACAATTACGAGTAATTAGGTACGTTTTAATAAAATAGTTTTTTGAAATATCTTCACACAACATAATATGAAAAATAAATATTACAGGCTTATTTAGTATTAGTAACAAAAAAACTGGCTTATTTAACGAAAATCGCACTCCTTAACATATTAAATGGATAAAATTGCCGTAACTATAAATATTTTGTAATTTAAAACGGTTCATAATTGACCTGGGCCTTAAATATATAAGTAATATACTATATATTAAAGGTACTATATATTAAAGTGCGTACACGTGCATGTGTACGCATTAAGAATGATTGATTATAAGACATACTATATACTCATTGGCTGGCATACCATTAAAAGCATATTCGAAGCAGTTGGACGGACTTTTGTACGGAAGAAATTGTGATATAAGACAATTTTGCGCCTCACGACTGATCGAAGCGGACTTAAGCCATTTTCAGGAATCTCGTTCGAAGGAAACAATTCTAAAAATAAAATTATTACTTAATATATTGAAAAAAATAAACAATAATATATGCAAAAAAACTAATTCATAAATGAATAACACTTACGTTTATCAGTCCATGGCTTAACACTATGCAATTGTATTATGACGTTGCAAAAGAAAAGCAAAAACAGCCAAAGAACAACTCCGGAAACCATTATCGTGATAAAGTTAAATCTAAAATCAGAAAAAATGTAAAATTGAATGGAAGAATATATTTATTTTACAAATAAACTTACGTCCTGTAAGGTAAACTCTACTGATGCACCACAAACTTATAAAAAATAATCACGATGTCCTTCTGAACGATTTCAGCCACGGTCTACTAAAGGGGTACTGGGCTGGACATATTATAGTGTACATTTAAGTGCGCAAACACAGTTGACCCTATTCCCTCCACTTTCTGATCCAATGGGACTGCAAATTTGACACAACCGTAAAAAGTTCAAGCGCAAGACCAACGGCTTTACATGCTTTCCGAGGCACGGGATTGTAAATACTGCCTATTTCCAAACCCCGAGCCGAGCTGAGTTCCTTGACAGAACAGACCCAATTTATTTTTTATCAGTGTAATCCGGGATTTGACGGTTGACATTATAACTATAGCCACTCGACTAACGAATCTGTTATACATAATATAATACAAAGAATATATTAGATATGTAATATATTTATATATAAGCCAATATTAGTACATTTTCATTATTATTGAATCAATTGATTGAAAAGATTTATTATTCTTAGCAAAGCTTTGATATGAAGGAAATTGGTTCGCATCACGGTCTTTATTTACTTCCCACAATGTGTTGACCTTAAGCGTCAATAACTTGGACACGAGATGGACGGATATATCTACATTAGTTTATATTGAAAAGCAGGTTAACGAGCTATGTCAAAGGATAATCAGAAAAGTATTTTAAGTTACGTGCTACAGGTTCGCTAATGAAGAAAAATACTCTGTGGAGGTCACGTCGTATATATATATATACATACGTTGTAGTGACTGCTAATTTTATATTATTATTAATTATTTAGTTATATACCGTATATACAACATACTCGTAAACTTATACATACGTAACATATCATCGTAATAAATCAATAAAAAAATTAATATTCGTATTTAAGTCGACGTTTACGATCATGTTTTAATCGTCAGGCGTTAATGCAAATAACAAAACTAATTTATAAATGTAAACATTTTAAAAACCAAGCTTAGAAGTGATCTAAGTATAAATGGGTTAAATTTAGTATAATATAGATTATATTATATTATATAGATTATAGATGAGCGACGAAAATGTGTACAAAACTATAGCTCTATCGGTTTCTTCGAACTGGTTTATAATTCCTTTGCAAAATCGAACTCACCAGATATGTGATATGTTAGACCGGCGCTCAATTAATAAGATCGATCTCCTATGTGATCTACGATGGTACAAAAAAGAGTATGAATATCTTGTGACATACCGCCAATTAAGCATTAACTATCTTTAAAACATACATTTTACAGCTACATTTAATGTCTTATACTTTAAAACAAATTCTTAATAACATAACAACAAGCAATGGTTATTTTAGAATTGAATTATGATATATATATATATATATATATATCTTCACAGTATCAAACGATACCAATGAAAAAATACACTCAGCTGACTCTGATCAATAAGATAAGAAAACTTATACATTATACGATACCTTTATATATGACAATAAAATAAATATAATAGCAGAGATGGCCCAGTGGTTAGAATGTGAATATTAACTGAATATTGCCGGTTCAAGCCCGGAGATGCAACAGTTTTCATATGCTTTTTTTTGTGTGTAATTCATTCTGTGAGCTGCGGTGAATGATAGCATCGTGAAGAAATCTGCATATATCGGATGAAATTTTGCCACAAGTATATCCACCAACCCGCATTGGAGCAGCGTGGTGGAGTAAGCTTCAAATGTTCTCCTTAATAGGAGAGGAAGCTTTAGTCCAGCAGTGGGACTTTTATAGGCTGTTACTTAACTGTGTATAATGATATTTAACTATGTATAAAATATATATAAACTATATACAAGCTTATTCGAGTGCTTATTCAATTCCTGCCCTACGTAACAGAAATAAGAATATCTTGTTATAAGCAGTTGTTTTGTTTTGCTTAATTATACCATTAACATCGCTAAATTACAATATCTTAGAGCATACAACTTGAACTAAACCACAATATGTAAAATAATTCATATAAATTTTTATAATCATAAAAATAAAAAACTTCTACAAAAATTCATATATTAATTTGACAAAAGAAAGGCGCCAGAGGATATATTATGTGAACTAATCTAATTAAAAAATTAATAAAAATAGCAATAGAAATTTGATACCTCACCTGACTGTAACTAATTGATGATCACCCAATATAATTGTCTACGTTTGAAATCAAGCTCTTTTACTACCACTAATAAGACCACGTGGAATTCTTCACACTATTATTTTTTTCTCGTAAGAAATTATATTTATTATTGTAATAAATAATAATTATAATCTCGTTACTAACGTTATATAATATCTATCGTTAAAATCTGTTAACTGGCCACCGCGTCTCACGGACGACGGAATTGAAATAAATGAATGCCGACTAGTCGTACAGCGAATTGCTGCAAAATGATCCTTCGTATAAAATTTATCTTCAAACAATGCTTAGCATCATCAAAATTTAACACAGAAGTACTTACATATATAATAAAATTCATACTATATAAGCAGAAAGTATAGGTCACAAAATTTGTAATAATATTTATATAATACATTATTATTACATCCTAAATTATATTATTGAAAAAATATTAAAATGATTATTGGATACTATCTTTCGTATTATACAGGGGTACCTATTGCCAAAGTGTATAGGTACCTGGCTGCTATCAATTAGACTATTCCTGAACTATTTATGTTTCAATTATATCTCAGAGACTAAATCCACGGAACACAGTTTACATTTATTTTTGTCATACACGCAAGTTATAGGTAGACATAAAATTTCAACATAAATCTATATTAAACAGACTAGTATTCAATAAGAGCTAACTTCATTTCACACTTGTGAAATGCTTAAACCCGACTTATATTGATACGCTATTTTGATGCCTGTATTTATTAAATAATATAATTGTTATGCTTTCGTAATATTGCTTTTCAGTAAATTTTGATTTTTTATCCAGCCTAAGTTTGCTATTTATGCCTAGGCATACAAAGCACCGGCTTAGAGGCCCGGCCAGCCGAGAGGCTAGATTTTTGGACTTAGCCAAAAATAATATTACAATTTTACTTTATCTGCTTCCTTAGGGAGGCCTTAAATAACACACTGCCTAGGGGCCTTGGATCTCTAAGTCCGGGCCTGTTTGTACAAACAGAATAGCAGTCCGTGCACTCGAGCGAATACTCTAACTGATTTATTAATCAAACTTTGTTCCTCAAATACTGCATTAGAATATTAGAAGACAATTATATTATGTATGCTCAACCTATATCAGCATGTGTATTCATTAAAGTTTCTATCCTTACGCAAATTGACATAGATTTACTTACTGGAGGAGATAAATATTGATAGATAATAGCTGGATCCCTTCATCATTTGTTATATTTATATTTTTTTATCTTTATAGTTTTGTATATATACATAGATAAGTAAAGCCACAGTAATTTCAACATAGTTTTTCTAAATTAATAAAAAACGTCAACAAAAATTTCACTATTGCATGAAACTTAAAATTAAGCTTATGGGAATAAAGCTAATTAGGTACGAAGTATGTAATTGAATTATAAATCGTCACTTTTTATGTGAATACTTATTGTATTTTTTTAATGCCACTGCGATTAAAAACTCCAATATAAAAATAATGAATTATTAAAAAGTAGGTATTATATCTATATTTTCGACGATTATATTAATATTTTTAATTGATTACTTTAAGTAGGTAGGTAGGTATTTAAGTTTGTTTAAGGTACGTGAAAATCCGTGAAAATTTAATTTTAAGTCACAATAGTGGATTTTGTGATGATCAATAACGCTGTCTATACTAAAACTTTATTACATTAATAAAAATTAAGTCCTATAACGTATAAGTAGCAAGTATGGAGACAACCAGTGTAACCACTCGTCATTCACCGGGTGGTATGGTCCGGGAGCGTTGCATTTTAGGTAGTGATTTTAAGCCGATCGATTGCCGTCATTTTCAATAGAACTCGAATGACTAATAAGTGAACCAAGCATTAGCTCACGCATCCGCGGTGGGTTGGGGTGCGTATTTTCAAATATTTAAGCAATCACATAGTTAAATTTCATTCATCGAACTATGACTTTATTTTTAAATTTTTTTACAAGTTCATGCGGCCGGCTGACGCATAACCCCTCCTCCACTATGCAGCTGACGGTTATTTTCCAGCTCAGTATGATATTAACTATTCATGAAAAAAGGTTTCAGCCGGCCTACTATTACTTTTTTTTTCTTCAATTCCCAACTTTCACACCTTCCCACGGCCAAACCCACTGCTACTTGGTTAGCTGATGGTCGGTTTGCTTATTAGCTATATAAGATCAACTCTCTATGTCAACATCAGCCGGCTTACTGACTTTTGTAAATGCAACGCTACATCCCAGATCATATGGTAGAGTCAGTAAATTGTATTTAAAGGCATTTGCATAGGAACACGCACAGAGCTGGACGTCGTAGAAATGAATTCCTGACTGTGGCACGTTAAAGAAAATATATTAGAACAGACTTGATGATTGATAATAATGAGCTAACGCTCGGCCCCACACGTTGAAATCAAAGTTTGAAAACCAACAACGTCAGATTTAATCCAACATGTTTGAGATTAAACGAATGCACTCTTATGCTTTATCGATGACTTTGTAAGAAGTACGTTAAGAGGACATGGTGGATAACTCTAATTACAGAGTAAGCTAAATAGTATCCATAAATCACGGTAGAATGACAATTACTAGTTGCCTTTTTTTACAAATTTGTTTTGTTTAATAATGTTAGTTTTTGTCATATAATCCATGCAAACCTACAATGAACGCGAATTTCATCATAGTCAAATCATATAAACTAGTATTCGGTTCGTACACAATAATAAAACCAGAGAAACTAAAATAGGTAGGAATAAAATACATCTTAGTTAGTATTATTACACGCAGTACATGTTCAATTAAAATCGACATTGAATAGTGTTCAGTTTAGGTAGGTAGGTACTATAAATTGACGCCTTGGCGCCTGCTTGAACAGTGATTACTCTTAATAACCGACTGTTATCTATTAGTCAATAAAACAAATTACTTCGACTTTATTTGGACGTCATTATAATTTACGAAAGGTACATAATCTAATCTGATTGAAATAAAGGCCTGTGGTCCTTTTCCGCTTTATTAAATCTTAGAAAGCTTTAGAAATTAACAAAATCAAATTCTCTATTTAACTTCAGCGTCAACATCAGTGATTCCTCAGCACTATCCCAATTTGCTTTTGACCTGTCAGGATTAATTTCATGAGGCAACGACAGTTTCAAATAGTATCTGGATGAGGTGATAGTAACACTATTTGTATCGACAGATAAATCAATGTTTTCTTTTTTATCTCCTGGCATTGCAACTCTTACGACTAAATTCTCGCAACTGGCTGACGAAGGTGTTTTCGGCCCCATCTGTAACAAATAATATTAAACCTTAATTTTTGCATATTCTTAATTTGATATTTTTATTTTATTTTATATCTGATCCGTCTCACTGCCTAAAAATCTATTGTATAGCTAGTTAGTTACCATTCAGGATTTAAATTAGGTACCATTATTAAAACACAATCACACAACACACAAAAAGGGGGGTAAGGGAGAACGACAATACCATCTAGTCGACCCCAAACGTCAACCTCACCTACCCGTGCTAGATAACTGACGCGGCCCTGGCGACCGAGCTGTGGCGGTATAACCACTGACACCTGGCTGGGTAACCTGACAGGGATCTCAACCATAAAATTCGATCTATCACAAAGACACTTCCTTCCAAGACCTGAGCTATTGAAGACAGTGAAGGTAGAGTTGTCAATGAGCTAAGCCATATAACTGACATTTGAAAGAATACTGCCAGTCCCTGTTCCAGGACAATCAGTCAAAAAACTTTACTGATACAGAGCCCGGAATTGAAAACGAAGAGCCAGACATTCTACGATCGGAAGTAAAAGCCGCCATCATGCATCCAATAAGGGTAAAGCCACAGGAAGAGATGCAATCCTGATCAAGACTTTAAAAGCCTTAGGCGACATAGTTATTAATATCTTCCATAACATATGCAACAAGATATGGCATTCAGGAACATGGCCAACAGAATGGTCTCACACCGTTTTCATTCCTTTGCACAAGAAGGGTTCGACTAAGAAGTGTAGCAACTATTGCCTTATAGACCCCATATCTCATGCCAGTAAAATCATGCTACACATTATCAATGAACGACTGAAAAACTTTCTGTCCAAGGAAATTGCACCAGAACAAGCCGGTTTTGTAAAAGGAAGTGGGCAGATCCTCATCGTTCGCCAGATATCAGAGAAGCACGAGAGTTTAACAAGCCTACTTATATTTGCTTTGTTGATTTCTCTAAGGCATTTGACTCAGTGAAATGGCCCAAGCTATGGAGGGTGTTGCTGGACATGGGTACACCTAAACACTTAGTCCATCTTCTTAGGCGTCTTTACGAAGATGGGACTGCATCCATGCGGACGGATGATATTTTATCCGAAGATTTTCATCCCAGCGCTGGAATCCGACAAAGATGCATAATATCGCCGCTCTTGTTCTATGCGCAAATTGGTAATGCGCATTGCCCTTGAAGACTGGACTGACGGTGTTGCAGTTGGTGGGCGCAAGATTAAAGAATTGCGCTATGCCGACAACACGACCTTGTTTGCGACTGACGTGGTTCATATGGAAGAATTGCTTCTTAAAATGGAGCGCGTATGCCAACAATTCGGATTAAAGCTTAACCGCAGTAAGACCAAGATAATGATCGTAGACCGGGCGAAAAACAACTCGCCCGAGATCATTCAGATTGCGAACTGCGAGGTCGTCCAATCCTACATATATTGTGGAGCTTTAATATCGAATAGTGACGGATGCGCAGATGAAGTCAAGCGACGTATGGAAATCACGAGAACTGCAATGGAGAGGCTAAAGAAAATATGGGGAAATAGAAACATTACCAAAGCAACTTAGATCCGGCTCGTACAGACGCTTGTTTTCCCCATATTTCTATACGGTGGATTTTGCGGGACTTTACGGGAGGTCGAAAAAAAGAAAATCGATGCTCTGGAGATGTGGTGCTGGAGGCGAATGTTAAGGGTCTCGTGGACTGAATTTCGCACCAATATCTCCATTCTTCAAGAACTCGGCATCAAGCAGCATCTTTCGGCGCTGTTTCGAAAACGCGTATTAACTTTCTTAGGGTACGTTTCCCGGCAAGGAAATGACTCCATAGCGCGTTTTGTCATTTAAGGCAAAAGGATGGCACCTTCGCGTAACCGCGTGGAAGGACGGCCATGCGATGGACCCACCAAGTGAAAACAACTGTTGGTGGTCCTTTGCATAAGTGCACCAGGCTCACCAGTTATAGACACATGGCGAACGCTCGTTAGGCGAACAACATCCCTGCCGATAATTTCGTAACAAGTGCCACGAAGAAGAAGAAGAAGATTAAAACACAAACTATTTTTAACAATCAACAGTCATTCTCAGATAACTGTCAATTACGCAGCAGATATAACAGGGCACAAGCGTATATGCAAGCATATACCGCGCCTAGCCGTTCCACCAGTTCTACTAGAAGGCCAATCTTGAATAAAACTCAAGTCACATTAATTACCTGCAAAAACACATCTTCTGCGCCAACAGATTGTTGGTAATTCATGGTATAAACAGGTGCCTTCCGGTCTTCTACTCTTAATCCAGTCGTACCCATCAGCTCCGCGTCTTCGGCTTGTTGTATCTCATAATCTTCAATAGTTTTATAAGTTTTTTCTGTTTTAGCTATCTCAGATTTTTTATTAGCTCTTGAAGTTGTCATCTCATAATTTGCTGTGATTTTTAAAGATAAATAATGTAGAAAAACTTAAATTACAAAATTGTCAACATAGCCATTAATGATTAGGTTATGATTATATAAAAATAGCTATATTAATTATTTTAAATTAAAAGTGCCTACAAGATTTGTTGAACATATTATTTTCATAATTATCATCATAATTACATTGTACTATGGTGAAGTAATGTCATGACGATTGAGAAAAATCTGTACGATTTGCTACTTTTAAAACTTCAATTCTACTCCTTAAAAAATAAGATATGATGACATTTTTGAAGAGTTATGGATATTGGCATTTAGCTATTCTGAATTATATGCGACGAGAAGCCACATATAAAAATTATCATTTTTCTATATGTGTGATAATTGATTTGAAAATGTAATTGTTGATTCTGTATGATAGCATAAAGTATTTAATTTATTAAAATGTATGTAGCTTACTTGTTTTAGGTAAGTCATTGCCTTGTAAAACATCTGGTTCAGGTGGTGTTAATAAATCAGCTAATTTTTCTATGTTAGGAACAGTAAACTCCATTCTTAATTACTTTTACTAATTATTGATAGTGAAATGTACTTCCTTGTTTTAAGAACTTTAAATTATACAGATTACATAATTATTGAATAAACAAATAACATAATAGTTGCTAAGATACATCAGTTCTTTTTTGTCTATGGAAAGAATTTGTATAATCTGTAATATAGGTATGTATAATAAACAAGTATAAATAAGAAATGTACTCAACATACAAAAATAGTATACATAATTATTTAAAAATCCTATACTTTAATAATTCTTTCATATTGTTAATGCTAAATAAAATGCTTTTTATTTTGTACTTTTTATTGTTATAAATTCTTTTTGCAGATTTTAAAAGTGAAATTAGGTAATAATTATAAAATGAAAAAATTCAGACATTTGCTATTAAAAAGCTTAAAGTTAATATGTTATAGATTTTATTACTGAAGACTACATGTAACAAACAAAATTAATAAAATTTAAGGGAAACCATCATCATCTTCCTCTGCCATTTCTTTAGCCAATTCGAGATCCTGCTGTTCGCGTTCCCTTCTCTCTTCTGCGCTCTCTAACTCCTTGCCATAGGATTTAGGTGGATATCTCATAGCTTTAACACTTTGATTATGTAATTCCAGACAGAAAGAAATGCGTTGATGGAAAGCTAGCTGAGGTTCTCTTGTACAGTAGATATCGGAGCTCTCTTTGTTGCTCATGTATCCCTTTTCGGGGTCGAGGGTAGCTTCAATGACACCATCCCGAATAGCTTTGGCTACAATGAATTCCGCATCTTCAGCAGAGTCTAAGCCCAACTTTCTAGCAATATCCTTGGGTGAAATTCTAGAATAAGACAGACCTATGGATCTTATGGCAGTTTTGATCACATTCTGTCTGAGACGTAGAATCAAAGTGAATGTGTGATCGCTACGGAACTGAGGTCCAAAGTTCTCCAAAACTTCTCCAAATCTTTGCAAATTTCCTAATCGAACTGCTTGAGTAAGTTGGAAATATGGTGCCAATGCTTTCCTTAAAGGAGCTTGTCGGAATATAGCACGCTCTGGTATATCACCCAATAATAACTCTACAACGATGGCTAATTTCTGTACTGTCTGACGGAATCCAACAGCTGCAGTTTGAGGAGCTTTACGTAGAGCTTGAACTAAGTGCTTATGGGCATCACTGTATTCTAATCTGGCTGCTTTGATTCTACCGAGATAATACAAAAATCTTGCCCATTCATTGTTACTAGCATTTTCTGGAAAAACTGATTTACTTACCAATTTATCGGCTTGATCATACAGAGCATAATGAAGATAATTACGCAAAAGACAGTTTATTAAAACCGCTTGTCCTTCAAAATCACTACGTAAAGTAGAAGTACGCAAGCGAGCATGCAATAGCCCTCTAATAAGGTCCAACTTATTGGTAAGTTCAAATACTCTTGAATGATAGAAATAGCACTTAGCAGCAATCAAATCTAAGGTTCTTCGATTTTGTGCTGTTACTTTATTCATTAATTGTTGCGAACATTCGACTGCTTCTTCTAGTTTATTCGTGTCCAATAAACGAAGTAAAACTAACAGATGTATATACACATCTACCTCAGGAGCAGGGGTCTTGGGAGCACTTCTAGAACGCGGGGCTTCAATCTCCACTGAACCAGGCAACGGATTTTCTACGAAAGCGATTAAGGTTTCTTTATCAGAACTTGCAGGATAAAGTTGGTTTAAAATCGCACGAAGTACATTGCCATTTAGTTTCCGTCTAGTACTTGGAAGAGATCTCAGTACGCGCATAGCAAATCTTGGTTCTTTTGACGACACGGCTTTATCAATTTGTCTTACATGTTCTCTTAAATCTTGGACAGCGAGAACATCAGCATCTTTTTTCACCTCAGTAGTTTCGACATCGCTAGCAGCAGCTGGACTATCTACGTTTTTCATTTCCACATCTTGTTCTACGGGAGCCATTATTGCATTTAATGCAACAATTTACTGTTGTTTCTTTTGATAACTCGAAATTTTCTTCGTATTCTCGACACAACGCTTCAATTTCTCTTATTCATGTTATGTCAAAAATATGCCGAGTAACTTGAAGCGTTCAGAAATTTATAATAAAACAGACCTAAAAAAAAAAGTATACATTTACTTAAACGTCCTTTTACGTAAAATACAAAAAAATTAAGTCACAATTTTCCTTTTTAATATTATTGAATCAAATAAAAAAAGAAATAAAATTTCAGATGAATTGTGTAAGTAGGTAGTAGATAGTCAAATATTAAAGTTAGTTTTAAATATAATTATTATTAAATAAATATGTATAAATCATAATGTGCTGTTCATTATCAACAATATTTTCCTTGGATTTGAGGATTCTTTCTAAAAAACGAAACAATTTTTTTATTGTTTCTTAATTTTGTTTTTCCAATTTTAATTTTTCGTTATTATTGCTACAAAATTACATACCAAATTAAAGTAATTTTACTCTAAATTAATATTATCTTGATGAAATTTGATGTTTTGTTTATTAATTTTAATTTTTTTAATTATAAAATAAGCTTTGTATTATTAATATAGGAATTTGTATTGTGTACAGAATCTTTATATTTGTCTATCTTCCTTTATACCATAGAGTATAGAAAAGACAAAACTACTAGCAATGCTCGTAGTTGCTTAACCAATATACTGTACTAAGGAAATAGTGATAAAAAGCTTCTAATAGTTTTAATTACTAATGTTACACTTGAAATTTTTTGGATTACTGTTACCATCTCATCACAAAAAACGTGTGTGCCAAAAATCATAAACCACGGAGGCGCTACGGCCGCAGAGGACCGGTTAATTCTTTTCATAAAATTTCAATGTGTTCTGGAAATGGTTTGCAAAGAGGACGTGGTATCATGGTTTAAAGAATTGGAAAGCTATAAACGCATAGATGCAATGTGTACATTACTAAATATGTGCTTGCCATTTGAATTACGCTTTATTGGCACGTACCTTGAAGAGCTCGGTAAGCGGGATTTTCAGGAGTTGCGTGGTGCGGAACTAAGGGCAAACAATCCAACAGATCTTGCGGCAGATATCGGGGGAGCAGACACAGATTCTAGGACGCGACGGAAAATGGCTTTATATGTTTCACTTTTACGGTCGTGTAACTTCGCTTGTGCCACCACATTGTACAATGCAATGGTGAGTTTAGAGCAAAGTGGTCTATTGAAAGGTTTATATGGAGATTTGCTCGAAGAAATACTTCTTTTATATACAATGGCACTGCATCATCCAGCTTTTACATTTGATCAGAAGTCACACTTTGGTGAGATATTAGAAAAGTTGAAATTGGAAGATCAGCGGATACAGTACCAAGAACAGCAGGATCATAATATAAATTTAGCTCCTGTGAGTGGTTGCCATACTCAATCTAGTATCACCGCAAATATGTCAGTCCCACCGCCTAATTTGTCTAGCTTGGTGCCACAGCCTGGTATCATGTTTGTTAAGACACCTGGGGTGCAGGTCAGTTTCAATGCTCATTATTTATATGCATCACCATTTACATTTTCTATAAAAATTTGCTTTTTATTATATCACTGCACATTTAACCATTTTTGTTATATAGAATTGATAACATAGTATATATTTCATGTTAAAATTACATATTTTTGCATGGAAATGTGTTAATACTATAAATTCATCATTTCATCTTTTTAATAATTTTGGCTGATACATAATTATCTCATTATGTGTTTACAGTTTTGTTTATTGTTAATGTGTAATTGTAAGTCAATAAGATTCATACTCACCTGGTAATGGTAAAAAATAAACAAAAATTTTTCATTTTATTTTACATTTTTAAATACTTATATATACTAAGAAAATCTATAAAATCAAAATTAAAACATTCTTTATATAAGTGGAGCTTATAATATTTTTCTTATAACTTCGATTCTAATCTTCTTAGAACAATTGTCATGTTAATTTCATTGTCAAGTACAGTTTTAAATCGAAACTAAAACTTTAAATAATTGAATCTACTATTACATCTATACTCACAGTTAAATTCTTATGTTATTACAAAAAAAAAAGAAAAATTATTCCTACCTCATATGGTACAATGTAATGTAGGCTCAAGGGTGTATGGCGCATCAATATTGTTTGTTGAATATGTATACCTTTAACCTCAAGAGGTTATATATATTAAGCTTATAAACCATTGTTCATTTTTGAATTAACTTCATAATCAAATCTAACTATGAAAGTAGAAACTAGAATAGGCCTTTACAACTATATACAATAACAGTTATTTATTATGATTCACACTAATGTTCCTTTCATTGATTGGTACTCATAAATTAAAATACAAATGCAATATAGTTATTTTATATTATGTCTTATCCTTCATTGAGTAATAATTTATTTTATATGTAAATACATAATTATGTTAATGATTTGATTATTCACCATTGTTTTATAAATTCATCACTAATACATAATGTTAACTTTGACCTATTGATAACAAAATACTCTTAATGGGAGCACTTGATTTAAAAATGTTGCTATCTACAATATATTTAATATAAATAATGGAATACCTGTTATATATTCAGAAGTATTCTATATATATATCCAGGATTTTATTCAGTCTGGTAAGTCCAAGAAATTGTCAAAAATATTTGCTTGCATGAAAATGATACACAATTGATCAATAATTTGGATTTCTATTTTTTTTCTGAGTAAGAAACCGGAAGCTGTATGGGTAGCTTTCCTGCTTCTGCTTTTAATTGGCTTTGCCAATACTGTTTGATTATTATGAAGTGGTTGGTTATGAAACTGGAGTTTTGTTACCAATTATTTTATTTAAATAATTGAACTTATAATCACTTGTTTAAATTTTTTGTGATATTATTTCAGCCTCCCACATCAGATGGAGTTCCAGAACTGAGTTCTCCTCCTGTGTTAAGTGGTGGGGCAAACCTGGTTCCAATATTGAGTGAAGTGCCTCATCCTCCTCCTGGGTTGCCAATTCCACAGTATAATGTTGGGGACTTCTTAGGTCAACACACATGGCCTGCTAACATCATAGTCTCACCACTCAATCAACCTTTAGAGGTTTGAAATTATGCTATCGCTTTATAACTATAATTATATGTAAAAATATTATTACCATTTCCATATTCTGTAACTTTGTTATTGATTAAATAATAATTGTAATAGATAATTTATAGTAAATAATAACAAGTTCCTCAATATTGAGAAAATGCCTATTAATCATGTTAATTATAACTTAGCAATTATATAATATAATGCTAGCCAAATTTATCAGACAGTTCTGCCTCATAAATTTGGTATATCAATAGTCATGGAGTTTAGGTGAATAGAATATAAGTTGATATGCAGCCCTAACGCCATCTAGTGGCAAGTAATGACAAAGTTCCATAAGATAATACATAAAAAAAAAATACACATTCCTTCCATCTTGTGATGAACAGTCCATCAGTTTCAGAGTGTAGTGTTCAAAGAGATATGCTAATATCTTATTTGATACACATATACTTATATGGTATCAAATAAGACATTATGTAGACTGCCTTGTTGGTCTAGTGGCTAGATAAAAGGCCGCAGACCCGGTGGTCCTGGGTTTAATTCCCAGGTCGGGCCAATAAGTAGTTATTGGGTTTTTCTATCAGAAAATTCTCAGTAGCCGCCCGAAGTCTGGAAGTTGGAAGTGTGTACACTCCCGTGCCTCGGAAAGCACGTTAATCCGTTGGTCCTGCGCCTGAACTCTTTCCGGTCGTGTCGGATTGACATCGGATTCCCATCGGATTATGAGAGCTAAGGAAAAGAGAGTGCACCTATGTTTGTGCACACACTTGTGCACTATAATATTAAGGTCCTCCAGACCCGATAGTGCAATATAAACTATAATATCTCCTGCGCAGTTGGCTCTTGAGATTGGCCGCCGTGGCCGAAATCGGTCTGGAGGACTTTATCCTTGTCTTACTTATATGGTGTTACTTATAGTTATAAGCATTGCTTAGTGAAAGTTTTAATTAAATACTGATTTGCTCTTCCTATCATCATAGACTTGACATTAGAAAGAAAAAGAGACAGCATTGCTTAACTAATCACCTTAAGCAATGTTTATAACTAAGGCAGATAGACACCATACTTTTAAATACACCAAGTGGCTGTTGATGAAGTAGTTTTAGTTAGCTGTAAATTATACTGTATATTGTGTAGCAAAGCAAAATAATATGTTTCAATACAAATTTAAAAACTTTATTCCATGTAGCAGCATTACACTTTCTTATTGACTGTCAAAAATCGACCACCGGTTAGTAAAGATACATAAAGATAGACCTGAGAACAACCGGTGAAGAAAACTCAGTGCTTTTTAACAGCAATTTACGTAATTCATACAATAATAAATTATTTATATTTTTTATTTTTTTATTACAAAGCGACAGTCAATACGTTAATTCCTTAAAGTAGCTTTGGTTATAAATTGCGCGAAAAGCCCTCTTCTGCAGGACACAAATCTTATCTATATCGGCTGCATTACCAACCAACCACCAAAACAAACTTAAATTACCAAGTAAAATGCCGTAAGACATTTGTGGAAGTAAATAATTACTATAAATACATTTGTGAATTGGAAGTAATTATCTAGGCATTCGTTAATTATGTTGGTATTCTAACTCGCGTACCCGACTTTTTTTAATCAAATAAAACATGATTATAAGAAAATTGTCTTTTTTTCTGCAAAAATTGCAAATACGCGGGTACCCGGATATCGGGTATTATTTTTTCAAATAACTCTCAGTAACTGATTGTACTATAAGTTAAGGAGACTTATTGACATACTTCACTCTTTCGTAATCAAATAAAACATGAACATCAAATACCCGGGTATACCCGGGTATACGCGGCTCTGGGTACCCGGTTTGAAAACCCTAATTCTAACATGTTATTATTGTTTTGTTTAGTTAAATGTATCGTTCTGGTTGATCTTTTTTATAGGTGCCATTCAGGAATATAACTGAAATATCTTGATATTAATTGATTAAATTTAATCGACTCTAAATCTAAATTATGTTAATAGAAGTTAACTCAAAAAATAATCTTGTATTTGGAGGAAAGAATGAAAAGTATTATTTGTTTTTCAGGTCTTAAACTATCAAACTGGACCAGGTGGTGCAGGCGCTCCAGCGTCGCCGTTGATGTCGTCGCCGGGGGACAGTCGCGCCGCGTCCCCGCGCTCGCGTCGACGTCTGTCACGTGACCGCTCCCCGCCACTTCTGCCTCTGCCGCCGCCCGAGACGTTACCGCATCTAACCACCACTTTTGACAGCCTTACTGTGTCTGAGGTCGGTGTTCGGTGTATTAGATTATTTTCGTATTTTCAATATTTAAATTAAGAAAAAATCGATAATATGTAAAAGTTATATTACTTATTCTTATATTTAAGGCCTATTTAAATATATTTGAATATAGCTGTGTTCTATTGATAAGACTGAATTATGTGACATAGATAATTTAGACTGAATAGCATTACAAAGATTATTTGCTTTCTATTGTTGTAACTCTCGGTATTCATTTCGTTATCTCTTAATTCCTTTTTTTATGATTTAATTTCTACTATGTGATTGCTGGTTTACTATATTCGTTAAATATTTATTTTATATAATGAAAATATTTATTTTAGATGCGGCATAATGTTGGAGAGGATAGACTACGTGAGATAACCGCCATGCACCACCAGTACCGATCACTCGAAAAGCTAAACGGCGTTAGAAGGCGTGCCACCTACTGTCTACAACCTCGCTCGTCGTCAGACAGTGGCTCCAGTGCAGCGTCATCTCCGCCCGGCACGCCGGCGCCGCAGCCGCGTCGTGCGACTCCCTCCATGCCCCCCGCCCCCGCGCCCTCCGCGCCGCCCGTGCCCTACTTGCCCTACACGCGGCCCTATCCCTATCCTACGCCTCCGCCTGCCTATCGACCGCCACCGCCACCATTTGCCAACGGTGAACCGCCGCCATATCCCACGGCGGCGCCTTTCGCTGGCTTCGTTCCCGTACTGTACGCGCCACCTAAACTATCTTGCTGGAACTGCGGTGGTGCGGGTCACGCCGGCCACGAGTGTAAGGAACCGAGTATGGAAGAAATGACGCGCGCCGGCGGTTATCAGTTAGACTTTGGTGGCGCCCCCCCACCGGAAGCCGGCGACAAGTAGGAGATGGCCTTGCGGCCCGACCCGGTAGGACGTGAACCCGCCGGGACGGGGAGGTGAGCCGACGTGGATACCCTTTATCTTTCTCCTCGGATCGTCCTCGCCGGATGATCCGATGTCAAAACGGGACCGCGCCTTTTGTGACCTGAGCCTAGAGCTTCGATATTCGGTCCGGCGTATGAGGCCCGATGAAAAATCTACGAGGGTTTTTGATATTAGATTGATTTGTATTCATTAGGTGTGACCTTAGTGTAAAACTGCGCTTATTGGGCTGACCTAATCAAAGTGTCGATTTAATTTGACATTGAGTATTAACATACTTTCAATTCTGCAGCTTCATATGATCAATAATGGTAACTTAATTTTTGCATTGTATTTATCTTATTTAGCAACGTCTTTTTGAATCAACTGTAATATTTAACTGTAAATAAAATCTCATTTCGATTTTCAAATTTGGAATTAGTAGTTAATACGGAAACAAGTACAAAAATATTTTAAAATTATATAATTAGTTATTCATTCAAATAAATTTTAATTATGTATAATTATATCATTTTAATTAAAGTGACAATATTACATACAAGCTGTATAGTTGAAAGTGTGACTTTCACTTATTATTGACACTAATTGTTTCGGCATATTTGCTATAAATTAGAGGGAATTCCGTATTAACTAAAATAAAATAATAGTTTTAACATAAAAACAGTAATAAGAACCCACGCACATCTGGCGATATACAGCAGATTAATTTGTTTAATATGAAATAAAAAAACTTAAAGAAAATAAACTGAACGACTTGTCCTCAACAGTAGTGAATGGACGGAAGTACATTGCGGAACGTAACTAATATACGTACATAATTTTGTACATTAGGGTCGAGATTGAGTTCTGCGTATGCATTCTCTGTGCTGCAATTCGCTAGATTTGCTTTGATGCCGAGACAACTTTTTTCTGCCACTTGTTTGAAAAAAATACTCTTATTGTAATAATAATATAAAATTTACAAAATTGGAATATAAAATTGAATAGTAAAAATATAAAATATACATCCCTAAATAATGTTTTAAATTGATTTTATATAAAATATGTATTTTTGGATCAACTGTGGCTTTCTAAACAGTGCCATAGTCATTGGTACAATTTAAGTCATAATTCAAATATCTTGAATTTAAATTAATTTATGAGGTGATTTTGTTTGCTATAGTATGGTTGTAAACAATGGAATGAGAGTTTCAGATTAATCTCATATTGTAAATAGGCCTTTATTTCCTTAAGTACAAATTATGTGGAATTATTATTTAATTAATTAAATAAAGTTAAAATTAAGATCTATATTATATTATACTTATGGAATTCCCTGTAATTTTTTTATGTCACTTCCGTAACAGTGTACGTAATATTTTAGAAAAGCAAGTGTTAAGCTATTTTGTATAAAGTTCAAATTCGTCTGACTGAATATATATGCTAATAAATTGTTTCCTTTGACCCAAGACTGATTAATAAACTAGCCGTGTATTTCCAAAATTTTTAAAACTTCATGTCTTTTGTCATGGGCTTTGTACTGTTTTGGTTATAGCGAGTTTCTTAAATCAGAACTGCAGATATATCATTAAAGATTCATAGGTCTGACAAGATGGTAATAAATTATCACGACTGTTCCCGCATGTGTGTATTTTGAAATATTTTAAATATATTGAACAAGGGTTAACTGATCAAGTTCAAGGAATGGCAAATGCTCTTAACGTTATAAAATTAGTGTTTATATTGAAGTCATTGTAAATAATTACAAATGTGTAAGAGAGATGACATGTCGCTGGATGTGATCATATTTTGTAAATATTTTCGTTTATATAATTAGTTGATATATTTAGAGATTGATTATATTTGTAAATTACTTTGTAATAATTTGAGTGATCCATGTAATGTAATTGATTGTTTTGTATGATCACTGTCACAAATCACAATTTTGCATTTTTTTAAATCCCCGTTTTTAAGAATAGTTGAAATTAGAAGGATTGTACCTATAATGGACTTTTTTTTTTGCATAATTATATTTTTTTAATCGAATGAGTCACACGCATAGGTGGGCGGGTCTCAGTGGCCGATTATAATAGTAAAGTGATCAATGTTTTCTGTATATCAATTGGTTATTTCGATGTTATTGCGTGTTCTATGTTGCATTTAGCTTACGATTATAGTTAAATTATCCGGTAGTTATATCATACTATATGCCTTCTCAAGTGTAAATTATAACAGAAGAGAATGTTCATAAAACATGTATGTACATAGTAGTTTAATTTTATAAATTGATAATAATAATAATAATAATCATTAGCATTAGTGTTTGAAAAATAAACGCAATCAAATATATCGTTTTTTTAACCTTGCGAGTTACTCGGTCAAGTTTAATGGCAAGGATTACTAAAAATAACTCCTTATGAAGGTTGTATGTCCATATAACGTAAATCTTGTGTTATATTTAATATTAAACATTTTATTATGATATTTAAAATAAAATAGATTAAACATAGTGAAAGTAAATAAACATTTGTATCTCTACCACCAAACCTCTGTAGTATCAGTACAGTGAAATGTCACAATTTAACACTTAATTCACGCCCATCATGGAGACAATCGACGTTCGTAAACATGTAAGTTCAACCATACAATTTTTCATGAAATATTAATTGACGTTTTCCAATTTTTTTATAATTTATTGATATGGAATTTATTAGTTCATGATTTTTTTTTTTAATTATGAATTTTTGCGTTGTAAATTGTTACTATTATATTTTATCTATGTCGTTGTAAGTTGACTAAATAATAAATACGATGAAATACAGTAAAGTTGAAGATACTGCTTAGGTAGTATGAATATTTTATTGAACTGTGAAAACATTATCGACGATCAAACTCAAGAAAAAGTTCTCGATATCTAAAGTTATCTGTATTGAGAATCGTTTTCAAATATGTGCCCAAAAATATTTTAAAGTTAGATAAATGTTTGAAATCATTTTGTATAATATTGAAAAAAATCTTTCAATATTTATACAAGTTAGTGCTTGAGCATGCATTCCTTAATAACAATTATAACGATAACTAATACATGACTTGTTTTCTTTGTTATAATTGTAATGTGTTGTTATATTAGAATATCTAATAATTTTTGAACGCATCCCGTCCATATTGTATAAAATAATGGTTGTAAGGTTTTTTTTTTTTTAACACGATATTCGTTGCGCGTGGACTAAGGTTAAAAGTATCTCGTTTATCATTGTGCAATAACAGAATTCAAGTTTTTAGGTCAAACTATTGATACTACACGAGGTCCTGTAATTGTTGCAATGCAGCTTTATAATATTAATTTTGTACTAGTTAAAGTATAAAATTATTTTTTTACTTTGTACAAAATGTTATAAATGTGATAAATAATTTTTAAACATAATTAGCGATTGTGATTTAGTAGAGTGTGTAGTTTATTATAAAAAAAAAAAAAAAATCGCTTACTGAATGAAATAAATTGTACGATGCTCTACAGCGTTGTATTCCTAACATTGTTTTCTCACAATTTTGTATTCGGATACTTTTAATATGCTGTTATATTATCTACTAATAAAGAATCGATCGGCATTTCAGGAAATCGAGTGTTTCGGCCCAAGTTATAAGATCTCTGTATCCCACCAATGCTGTGAATCATTTGCTTCCTGAGAAATAAACAACCAGTATCTCTATTGAGTTTCCTTCATATTGTCCTTTGTTCTATACGTTGGGTAGGTATTAGTTCATTTGGAAATTTATGACAATAATTTAAATAATGGCATATTTGTACCAATAAAGTTAGTACGTTTGGATAAAACCCGTTCGTTGGTATGGTTTTTATTTATATAAGAAAATTAATGGCGACTGATCTCGTGATATTTTATTCGCAAACTACCTATTTGCAACTCTGTTGCTCCCGTTACGGTTAAAGAGTTAACGTTCATAAATCATAATTAGTTTGACTTTGCATTTCAAGTACTTTGGAATTGTTATAGTAAAAAATATTTTTTTTGAAAGCAATTTTGCATTGTGTTGCAGATGAAATTACTTAAAATTCTAATTGCGTTAAGTTTTTCTTACAAAAAACTTCTCAAACATTCAGAAGTTATTCTAATACAGTGGTGGTCATATAATTAGAAACACTTCTTATGAATAAAGAAAGTATAACTTCAACGTACAAATGTTCGTAAAAAATATACACATTCAATAAATAATAAGCATGCAATAATATAGCCACTCAAATAAAAAACTCATTAAATGCATAAAATATAAGACATATCTTACTTTTAATTACAAAATGAGTTACACACGTAGGAGTTTATTTTCTGTTACTGGCCGCTTCGACGCCTAATTAGAAACGTTTTAAAAAAAAGCATCCATAGCTCTTCATTCTTTTTTTGAAATTGGAGAATAACATTTCTTTTTCTATTATTTTGGCGGCAATTAAAAACTTAATCTTAACTTTATTTTCTTCAAAATGGGCAAAAATAAAAGAAGTGACGCGTCAACTAGGCAAATCATTGTTAATTTACATATAGATCATAAGTAGGCGTACAGAAGAATAGCTGAGCATTTAAATTGTTCTGTTAAGAAAGTTTTTAATGCAATTGATCATTATAAAACACATAGAACTGTTGAAAATTTTCTTAGAAAGGCTCGGCTAAGAAAATCCTCTCCCAGAGAAGATACGCTAATCGTTCGAGTTGCTAAAAAGACCCAAGTAAAGGCTCCAACCAGATTAAAAATAAAGATTTTTCGCCTGATGACCCGAGAAACATCTCGTCAAGACTGATACACCGAAGATTAGTGGAAGCTAAATTGTTTGGAAGAATCTCTCGAAAAGTACCGCTTCTTACCAAGCAACACCGAGAGAAGCGATTATTATTCCCTAAAAAATATGTTAATTGGACGGTACGAGAATGGAAAAAAGTGTTATTTTCAGATGAAACAAAAATAAATATGGTAAATTCCGATGGAAAGCGCTATGTTAGACGCTCTGTAAACAATGCTATTAATTATAAATACACAAGGAGTGTAGTCAAGCACGGTGGCTGTACAATGGTTCAATGGCAATACAAAAATATCTTAGAGCACACAATGATTCCCTACTCGGACGATCATTTGGATCTTTCAGCATGACAATGACCCTAAACACACGGCCAGTAGCGTCAAATGTTTCCTTAGCGAACAGCGTATACCCGTTTTAGACTGGCCAGCAAATAGTCCGGATTTAAACCCGATAGAAAATCTCTGGTAAAAATAAAGTCTCAAACAAATGTAACACCAGTCAAAACGAACTATATGAAGCATTTGTTGAAGCATGGAATTCAATCCCCCTAGAAAAATGTATGAAATTAATTGAATCAATGCCACGTCGGTGCCGTACTGTTATTGAAAATAAGGGATAGGCCACTAAATATTAATTATAATTATTGGTAGGCTGTGGATAGTAGCTATTTCTTAAATAACAATACTAATTACTAATACTTAAAAAAAAGTTTTTTATATTTTTTGTTGTTGTTTCTAATTAGTTGACCATTATTGTTCATACCTTAAAACTGATTTAAATGTTTGTCCGTAATGTACTATTGAAACTGCACTTGTGTAATGGGATTTATATTGTTTTTCTGATAAATGATAAATCGTTGAACATATTGTTGTCCTATTTATTGTTTAATTTCAAAATAAAAACGATTGCGGTGAACTATCTTACATAATGTCAAGAACCGTTGGTAGTTTTTCTAATTATACGACCACCACTGTATATAAAGTTTAATGTTTTACTAATATACTAAGCTATTTGCCTCCATTTTATCATCATTCAGCCAATCGCAGTTCACTAATGGATCTGCCACTTTCCATTTATGCTTTATTGGCATGCATTAAAGTGTACACATTACAATAACGTCAGTATGCTCTCTTCAATAGTAAAATATATATTATCTAGTGAAGCTTTAATATAATAATAATATCAATAATAACAAAATTGTTACTATTATTATAAATGTGTCAGTTTCTGTTGAAATATGTGCAACTTCCTCAAGGTGAAACGACGTTTTGTAACTATTTGATAAATATGTCGATTATGTTATAATATTAGGGTATTTCTATGTTACATGTAAGTTCTTCAACATCTTCGCCAATTGAGAACACATTCAGATTATTCCTTTTTTACTTGATACATCATATATTTTGTAATAAATCTATACTAATATATAAAGCTGAAGAGTTTGCTTGTTTGATCCGGCTAATCTCAGAAACTACTGGTTCGAATTTAAAAATTACTTTTGTGTTGTATAGTCCTTTTATCGAGGAAGGTTCTAGGCTGATTTTTATTCATTATATTTTTATTATTTATACGCTGGTGAAACCGCGGGCACAGCTAGTTATATTATACAAGAGGATTCATCCGATGTACTATTTAAAAGATTAAAAATATTTTCTACCCTTAATAGTGGAATGTAGGTAAACTTATTTCAATTGTTACTATAAATGAATATTTCATTTACTCATACATTATATAGGTAGGCGGACGAACATATGGGCCACCTGACGGTAAGTGGTCACCAACGCCCATAGACAGTAGCATTGTACATTTCTTTAAAAAAAATATATCGCCAACAACCTTGGGAACTAAGATGTTATATCCCTAGTGCCTGTAATTACACTGGCTCACTCACCTTTTAAGCCGGAACACAACAATACCAAGTACCTAATGCTGTTTTGCGGTAGAATATCTGATGAGTGGGTGGTACCTACCCAGACGAGTTTGCACAAAGCCCTACCACCAGTAGGTAAATATATTGTATTGTAGTTATCAGTTTTATAAGTATCAGTAACAGAATAGGGGAATAAAAAACTAAGTGAATTAAACTTATAATTACCTTTTGTAAAAAACATCATTTAGTATAATACGACTTTGACAAGCATGAAGCAAGTCTTGAGTCTCGTGACCCGGCATGGAAGTTACGAGTCACGAGACTTAAATCTGGCATAAGTCCCAGGGCTTTGAGAAACAAGACGTCCCGAGATACAAAACTTACATAAAACTTAAAATTGTCTTAAATATACATACCATTATTATACAAATTGAATACTTATCAAAAATCTCCTCCAATTCTACGTCTAAAATCATCTAAAACCTATACCAATTTTCAGCTCTGTGCGAGTCTTTGCAAGCCACTTTTTTGTACATTTTTTTTATATATTTTGACTGGACATTTTGAGTTTTGTTGTTTGTGTAAAATGAAAATAATTTACTTGGTCGTGGCTTTGTGCAAGCCCATTTATCACACATACTACCATCAAACAGTAGTACTAAGTACCTATTGTTTCGCTTTAAATGGTGAGTGAGCCAGTATAAGTACAGGCATAAGAGATATCTTCAGAACATCTTAGTTACTAAGGTTGATGGCGCATTGGCGATGTAAGAGTTGGCTTAATATTTCTTATAAAGCCAATATCTATGGGCCGTGGGCAGTTACCATCAGATATCCAGTTTGCATGCATATTATAATTATATAATGTTTATTATAATAAAAAAAGGTTCATATGAATGAAAAAGATAAATTATTTCGAAAATGACGTTATATAAACGACGTTCCATGTTTTCTTTTAACAAGATTAAATAAATAATGCTAGAAACAGTTATATATGTGTTATAAAGCTATATATTCTTGTATTTTCTAAACTAGCATACAAAAGAACCGTATAAGTGACTCATGCTAAGTGCAAAAGCTGGTAATAACATAATTTTCATAAATAACATTTATACTAAACATAGACAAACATTCAGAGGTTAATTACGTCAAGTAATAGGTACAGTTTTAATATATTTTTAATTAAAGCTTAAACGTGTAAATAATAAAATTAATTTAAGTAGTTTTTTGTTTGTTGATTTAATAAGCAAAACGCTTATTATGATTTTATCGTAATTGTGTCTTACTGATTGTTATGACATATATGTTTTAGGGTGAATTTAAAATTTACATAATGTTTCACTGAATATAATGTAACAACTGAGTAACTTCAGTGTAACACTGAAGTAGTGTACAAGTCTTCCGAACCGGAATAAACTTCTAATTCATTTATTATTACAATTTATTCTACAAATTTAATTAATAATTTTGATTTATAAGACTATTATTCTTTTTAGGAATGAGTACTTTTTACATTCATAAAAGACGAAACCGTTGAACTATTTTCTTGTCATCGATATCCGAACTGACCGTTCGATAGTTTACACGCTTTCATAAAAAAGGTGCTGTTGAAAGTAGGTGCTTAGACTCAATTCTATATTGTACGTTACAATGAGTAAGGGGCAAAATGGGATTCTTAACGTTTGAACCTCAATTAAACTAATATTTTGGTATTACTATATTTTTTTATTTTAATAATCATCTTTGGTGATCAGTCTTCCATGATTCAATGTAATTAAGAACATACATATGTAATTAAATAGAAAATTCTCAAAAAGTAGAAAAAGTCAGATCTCCCCATCTTGTCCCCTCCCTCGGGTAAGACGGGGTACCCCACGGGGCAAGATGGGGTTTGCAAAATCTATCTATTTTTGCTTACAAAAATAAATAGTAAACGTCGCATCTTCATCTTCATCATTTATACCAGCACAGCTGCAGTAAGCCCATTTGCCGCATTCAGCACATGCATGCATACTCAGCCTTCTTTTGACTCAAAATAACAATATAAACATGTGCGCTTTCAACTTCACTTTCACTGCTCTTTGTTGTTGACCTAACCTAAGATATTTTTTCTTTGGTCACTGATTTTTTAACACCCGCATCGTTTCTTTTGGTTTTTCTTAATTCTCTTATTGTTTATTCCTTTCCTTTTCTTCCTGTGCCAGCTTTTTTTTAACGTATCTTATAATCTTTTATATCGCCTTATGAAGTTTTAATTGCAGTTTTTTCTCGTTTTCTAATAACGCGAGAAGCTTTGCGTGCCCTTGCCTTTCCAGTAAGGAAAGGACATGATTTGCTGGGGACAGGCCACAGAAAATGTTGATTTTAATAGAGTATGCATGGGGTACCCTATAACCGGTCTTGCCTTCCTATGTCCACTTCAATTTAAAAATTTACTTTTAAAAGCAACGTTTCCGCCCAAAAATAAACAAATGCTTACCTGCAAGTGTGATTGTTGACGCATTGTCGTTGTACGCATGACGTAGGTATCCTAATCTATATAATCAGACATATCAAATTTTATAAAGGATATAGTAGGAAATATTTCAATATGTCTACTCGAACGATTACATCTCTTATTTAGAGTGAACCATAAAATTGTCGGACTAATCCGTCCGATTTTTCAGTAGCATGTAATAGCATGCTGACACTGCTGGGCTAAGGCCTCATCTCCTCAAAAGGAGGAGGAGGTTTGGAGCTTATTCCACCACGTTGCTCCAATGCTGGTTGGTGGAATGCACACGTGGCAGAATTTCGTTAAAATTTGACACATGCAGGTTTCCTCAGGTTCCTCAAATGTTGGCTGCAGCGAATTATAAAACCTTCATATTCAATAAAAAGTTCCAAATAGTTTTCATTATATGTTTCTTTTTTCAAATGTGACAGTTCTACACTACAGTAATGAGACTTGCGAATTTTGGGTGAATATAGTTCGAAAGTTAATGTCAATTAGATTAGAAGTTTTTGGGGGAATCTGAAGATAATAAAAACGCAAACCCTACACGTTGTAATAATAGTACGTTTGATATATAATAAGGTAACATGGAGGAAATTGGGTAATTTGCAAATTAATTTCATCATATTTCACTCTATTTTCGTAGTAGCGAATATATTGAATGTTTATTATGTCATATAAAATGTACCTAATGTTATCAATTTTGATTATAAACACGAGTGAAACTGTTATAATAAAATATGATTTTATTACTAAATGTTATCAAATACAATTCTAGTTTAAAGTCCCATACAATATATAATATTTAAATCCAAGTAGTTATTGAAATTTTAAACCCACTAATAATTGGGCCACCCCTAACCTGTTCGCATAATAGTGTTGATTTTTAATGGGAAGATTATTTGCTTACAATCTCTCCGCGGAAAATATAATTAAAAGAAACATGTCGGTATTTTGCTCTGATTAATAGCTGTTAATTAAAAAAAAAAAAACGACTTCTCGAATCTTGATATGATGATACCGAAACATAAATCCACTATTTGGCTGCAATTGTTTTTAGTCAAGACCCAGTAATAACATTTTTAATGTTTCGAAAAAAATCACCAAAGGTAATTTAAATCTAGCTCGAAATCATAGAATGAACAAATCAGTAACCAATAATACCTACATATATATATTTCGAAAGCCAAAAAAGGCGTGATGGGCCAATGGAAGACGTGAATCTTAACCGATGATTCCGAGCTCAAACACACCACCACTGAATTTTCAAGTGCATAATTTTTGTTTATAATTCCTCTCGTGTTCGGCGGTGAAGGGAAACATATTGAGAAAACCAGATAGTGGATAAAAATCTGCCACGTATATCCAAGCTCCAAACCATGTTCTTAGAAAGGAGACGAGGCCTAGGCCGTAAGTCAAACATTTAGGTTGATACTTTAAGTTCTTTTAAATAAAAATAAAAAACGCTTACTATAATTATGTAATTATTTATTAATGAGGATTTAATTGTCTTATAAAAACACAAGAAACATCACATTTTTAATAAAACTAGACATACTTCAAGGTTCAATACCTTATTTCACGTGCTAAGTTCTCACGATGGCGAGTTTCTCTAGTTTTCTCAATAGATAGAAACTTTGGGTTTAAATCAAAGTTTCTTTATAGTAACAGGGCACGTACTAGCAAAAGTTATTTTATTGGTCCGCAGCTTCATAGAATTTCATATCTTCTTCTTGTTTTACAAAGAGTACAGCGGCTAATTTATTAATAACTTTCATTAGAGAACAGTATCTTTACAAGATAATACTTTAGAAAACCAGTCTCTCATGTTTACTTAAGAAAATGAAATTGCTTAACTTGGGTTTACTGAAATATTTTCATATTTAATTAATTAATGACGAATATATTTACGCACTGAATACTTGGAAAATTTTATTCGCTTAAATATTATAATTGTTATAAACGACTTCAAACTACTTGAATTCAGTTTAATTCAATACTTTGAGAAGCATAACTTTAATAGCTTCTTTGCAAAGATAATATGTTTGAAATGCATCATTTTTGCATTTTGAGTCTTATATGTTTATCAATACGTCTCATAGCATTTCAACAATTTTTATTAATGCTTTATAAGCAGTTAGGGAGGATACAAACAATCTCCGCAAATAAAGTGTTCACGAGCTACGAGGTACCTATGGGTAAACAAGGAGCCGTTGGGGCCCGTTCCCACTTAGACGGACCGTCTGTTTAAACGGTAGACGGCGGCCGGACGTGTGTTTTCACAATTGCACCAGCAGGCTCCGATCAGTTTGTGTTCAGGCTTCGTACACGATGGACGACGACGACATCCTAGTGTTGTGGTGGTATTTAAGAAGAAGAAGAAGAAGTAAAAGAAAATCTTGGGTGTATCCTATTCTACGAGAAAGATTTGTCCCATAAGACAGCTTTATTTTCATATCAAAGCATAAGCATCGACGTCCATTTTGCACGAGCACCGAAACCGAAATGATGTTTGTTGTTTGCGAATTGCGGGGCGGGGCGCGGGTTGACGCGAGTAGGAGGGAGGCACATTGGAGCCGTCTCGTCAGAAAATTCGTTCACACTATATCCGATCCGGGCGTTTAGACGGCTCTTCGCAGTGACAAAACGTCCGTCTAAAAACCCTGACCCGTTACTTTCTCGGATCCGTCTAAATGTGAAAATTGACATATAAATTGTACTGCCACTGGCATATCCGTCTCTTTAGACGGACCGAGAAAACAGACGGTCCGTCTAAGTGGGAACGGGCCCTTGCGTAATGTCTTTGCTTATACAAGTATCACCTACTCACAGCTTACATAGCGTTTTCCTGTTCGTGCTTAGTTGATAAAAGTTGTTACTTTATCATCACATGCGTAACAATCGAAGTATATTATTTAAAGGCGTTTGCTTCGATAAATATTTCTAAGTAAGTCTAAATAATTTCTAAATAAAATAAACAGCTTTCAAATTCCTTTAATTCTATCATATAAACAATTTTGATATTTATAATATGATATATATAATATGATATTTATAATAAGATATATTTACTCGGTGGTAGAGCTTTGTGCAAGCTCGTCTGGGTAGGTACCACCCACTCATCAGATATTCTAACGCAAAACAGCAGTACTTTGTGTTGTTGTGTTCCGGTTTGAAGGGTGAGTGAGCCAGTGTAATTACAGGCACAAGGGACATAACACCTTAGTTCCCAAGGTTGGTGGCGCAGTGGTGATGTTGTTTTTTTTAAGAAATATACAAACCACTGTCTATGGGCGTTGGTGACCACTTACCATCAGGTGCCCCACATGCTCGTCCACTAATATATACCATAAAAAAAAAAAAAAAAAAAAAATGATATTATTGAAACATGTTTTGTGTCCAAAACGAAACTGTACAATTAATCCTTCGACCGGGATAATAAATTAATAAAAAAATGTTTGCAAGACTACGAAACAGCCTTTACAAATTAAAAATATTCTGCTTTAGAGGTCTGTCGATATTTTTATAATTTGTTTCTTGATTTTTTTTCAAGTGAACACTATACAGTTTCGTCACATGCGTGTGACTTCCCAGCTACGTTATAATACTATTCAACATAAGTTCATTCTCGCCATATTCACTCAATGTTGACGTTATCCTTCCGTTTTATCAAACTGCCATCAATCTTGTCATGCTTGCAGGGGGAGGGTTACTGCGGAGCATACTGTCGCTACGAGTATATACCTATTTTTTTAGTCATTTGATATTATAATATTATCGGTATGCAATCTATAACGATTTTATATTGTTCAAATATGTATTTTTTATTAATTTCATTCTCACGTGTTGTTAAGGGCTTTAAGAATTAGTTGAACTACACTTACAAATGTAATGTAAATAGCAACAATTGCATTAAAAAGTTAATCTTTGAGGTTTTTATTATAAGATACGTACATATAGATACACTATAAGACTTAAACTTATTTTCGCACTGATGTCGTTATTTCTATATTTACATTTTCTTTATTATTTAAATCTTCAGTATAATTAGAAGTAGTAGCAGTACCTCCTATTCTTAATTATAAAGTGCAAATGGTAATTTTTTTGACTTATTGTTGTTCCTAGTATTTAAAACACAGCTTTAACAAATAATATAAAATGAACAATACTAGCTGAATTCGCACAATTAAACAATCGCATCGAGTAACGTTATTATGTATTACAATACCTATATTATTGTTTATTTCATGATTCGTCTTACCGTAATGAATAGGTTCGGAGATTAATCTTTTTTAACAAATATATTAAATCGACAACTATCAATTTATTCGATTGTTTATTGATGCTAAATTATAGAATTAAAGTAATTGTTATAAAATGATTTAGGACGAGTTAGTTATATACAGCTGTTCATAATAAATTGACAATATCTACCTACGTCATAACCGCGGATTAGCTATTCAGTGAGCTGCTTGTTTACACATTATTATTTCATACCAAAGTAGTTCGAAATATACATATTTTCTGATATTAATTAAAGTTATACAAATGTACATTCGAAAATAATATTTAAGTAAATTTTATTAAGAGCTGATCTCGTTTACGGTTAAAATTTTTAAACCATTTTACAGTGCAAGTTCAAATTAGATAAAGATAAGAGCAGTTTGTGAACCAAGAGCGCCTTGCTCGCGCCGTACGCCGGGGTTACAATAAATTAAAAATTTAATTAAACTACGAGACGGTCACAACCGTTTGATATACGTGTGTATTCGCTACTATTTATATCATAACTTTTTCTTTATAAACTCGTAATGTTATTACTAGTAAATATATTATAAATACAAATGAAATTATGGAGAAAAAAACAGAAGTATTTAAGGCTAATTAATAATGACTTTGCAAGAGTGGCTTTGGTAGAATCGCTTTCAGCCACCCCATGATAAGAAAGGAATCCGGTTGCGTTGAAGATGTTTTTCTAGTGCACGTGTATTTCTTTAGCTTTTATGTTTCAATTTGACCAAAGACTGGTAGGGAACAGTAGCTTTAAGTGCTTTTGCAATTATTTGAGGTCGGTACAGGTTGAACACTAAATAAAAAATTGATATAGCTATATTCCGCCACCATGTGTCTTTATTGATCTTGTTTCTTCTTTTCTTATATTGTTTTTTTTTGTAAACGCTGCCTCCGGAGCTTCTCCTGCGGTTGGTTGGGATCTCTTCCCTCTTCAGGCGAGCATTTTCCTCGGCAAATGGCAACTCGTTCCGTGGTCGAAGAAGAAATTGTGATTCCACCACGAATCACGGAGTGAAAGATAGAGATAGCCCTCGACCGTTTGACGATGAAAAGAGGCGGCACACTCACGTACAGGCTGACTGAGGTGCTTACCGGACTCGTCTGTAACAAAGAGTAATTGCACGGAATAGAAAAGCGGAAGCCATTACTTTCATTTTAAGAGTATGGTGGCCCCACTGGACCCGGCTCACCACGCCTTAACAGAGTGTGCTGCATGACATTGTGCCCCAAAGACATTCCCTGGTGGCTTAGTTGTGGAAATGTCACCGAGCATGGCGTTAATCAGGCAGGTGTTGAATAGATTGCCGTTTGGATGGCTTCCTTCTACGAGAGTATCATATCGCAAAAGGAGGCTATGGATACGGGGAGGTCTCTGTTTCCGGGATGTTACCCGGTTTATGTAACTCCTTTAGAAAGGACTGGAAGTAGAGAACCGGCGAGCCATTGAGGCATCACAATAGTGAGCGATTCTGTAACGCTCCTCGAAGAGACGGAGTGGGTATTGCTGGCTTTTAGTGGGTATTTCGGTGCAATCGGTGCTGACGCGAGTGATTGATGTGCTAAAAATATGATCTTAGTTGGTTCTTATGACCATTATTGTGATCATCATACGATCAGAAAATATTTTATATATTAAATAAAAAAATATAAAGCACACAATATAACATTATATTTTATTATATATATATATAATAAACACATACATTACTACAATTGAAAACATAAAAAAATTAAAACAAATCTAAATTAAAATTAACAACCACATAAATAATGACCGCGTGGAATGTTGGCAAGAATGCTAGCAACATTCATGCAGCGTTGATTTTAAATATATTATATTTTATAGTTAATTATTAAAATACACAGAGACCATACGTAAGCAACTAATTTCATGAAATACTTAAACAATTTTCTTGCGGAAACTAAATATGATATAAGTGCGAGGCGGAGGCAGGTAACTTCGAATGGTGTGATTTAGTAGCGAACTTCTGAACGTTGCCGGAGTGCATCAAGTTTGCGAAACTGTCTCCTTCGTGATGCAAAGATCTGATAAGCGAGACTGTTATGATTGAACTGGGTTACAATTTGCAATCAAAAACGAAGTTGCTTCGATGTCTGTAATACCCCATAGGATTTCTTGCCAACATTAAGTTTAATCATGTTTTTAATAAAAGAACAGCACATATCAAATTGAGTAATTGTATGTCCACGTGTTTTAATTAATAATTAATGAGTATTGCGTAGAACTTCAGTTTAAATATATTACTTATTTTATTTGTTTAAAGCTGATAACATAATTTAGCTTAGTTTATAAACATTCAGCCAACAGCAATGTGGCTTTTTAAAATTTTTTATAGAACATTATGAAAAATTCCGCCAAATTGTTTGTAATATATACTCTATATATTACAAACAATTTGGCGGAATTTTAAAAAGAATAATTGCAGTTTTTATTTGTTTTATATATTGTAAGCTACGCTTGCTTGCAAAACCACAGCTAATTTTCATTAGAGATTTATATTAAGTTAAATGTAATTTCGTGAAATTGAATCGTGTTTGCATATTTAATGTGGATTCTCTCTGAATATACATTTTTTTCTTTATTTTTAATCTAGAAATGAGAAATCAAGCGCATAATTAGCTGGCAGTTCGCAACTACTTTATAGTTTGAACGTAATTTGCAGAAACATTAGGCTTCAAGACGAACAATGTATGTAGCCGTGTTTGTAATTAAGTGGTATTAGATGAAATTCCTTTGCCGCTCTTGGTGAAATAGGAAGCGATTAGTAAAACTTAACTTTATATATTATAACTAGCTGACCGACCCGACTTCGTACGGGTAAAATAAGGATTTTATCCCGTGCATTTTTTAATCAATAAGATAACAACATTCGCCCATACAGTACAGTGTATGTGTGTTCGGTACAGGGCATATAATAATAATGCATAAAGTAAAGTACAACATGCTCTACATATTTTTTCATTTATTGGAACAAAGTTCTTTTACTACTGCAAAGTAGAGTAACCTGGCAGAAATTGTCATGTAACAAAAAAGCGTTGTCCTCCAAGCGAAGGTCGCTTTCTTTCTTTCTTACCGATTCTTTCTATTCTAGCAGTTGTATATGTATGTATGTATGTGTAAGTAAACAAATTTTCAGATTTGATAATAAGGATTGTGTGCGGCCAATGAGATAACCTCAATTCTATACAAATTTAAATATAATTTCAACTCTTTTTTTAACTTATAATTCGCTATTTTATATTTAATTTTGAATAAATTACTATTTTCCTTAAGTATTAAATGAAATTTATCAATTTTAATTCTTACTTTATATTCTTGCATTAAAATCATAATAAAAATATCATGGGCAACGCTTTTTGGTGTGATAAAAAAGTAGGAACAATGTCCTCCTTTTTTTCGCTGGAAAAATGCATTTACGCGTATCCCCCACATGTATTGATTCGTATTTTGAGCTCACCGGCGCTGAAGGTGCCCACTAAAAAACCAGCGGTATCCTCTCCATCTATTCGGGGGTGCGACGGGATCGCTTGCGCATGCTACCGTGTCGCCCCGGAGTTCCCAGATACAGGGAACCCCCTTAGCCCCGGTGGCTGTTAAGGTACGCATAGCGCCTACGCCTTCTCCCCGGTCTTCTTCGACGGATCGAATCAGCGGAGGCATTTTCCTCGCGCTGCCGCTCCGCATCTTCCGCGTCTTTTTGCGACATGACACATCACGCAGAAGGAGAACATTTTTTTTTTTTTTCTCAATGGAAACTTTCAGTTAGGTACTCGGCTCTCTAAAGCGGAGGGACCGGGTTATGTGGGATTCTTACCCAATAAAACCACTGCGATGTCCGTCCTCGGCACGGATCGGTGAGGCTGCGGGATCGTGTCGATATAACGCATCCGCGGCCCCTCCCGTGCTCTGCTCCGCTCGTAGCTTGGCGGAGCTCTCCTTAGGGGGCGAAGGTAATTTGGCCCCCCGCACTCCTCGCTAGTGCGTACGGCAGCGCGAGGCCATCCCGGCTGCCGTCCTCCTCAGGGCCATCTGAAATAGGACACGTGAGGCCCCCACCTCACGCATCCACAGCCATAGGGTTACGCCCTATCTTTTAAGCCCCGGACGTCGGGGCTGTGGGAGGGCTGAGAGGACGTCGACGTCGTCTCCGCCGAGCAGGATCACCCGCTCCGCTGTCTCCTTATGGACCATGGCGGTCTCACAGAAGGAAGCTACAGCCCTTCACGCCGATTCCCTGCGGAGCATCGCCGACACGATTGCTCGCAGGGACAGGTCTTGTTCGACTTCACGCACCAGGACCTCCCTCTCCGCACTCCACGCTGGGCACGCTTCCAATGTGTGCTGGGCAGTGTCCTGGTCCGCCGGTCGTCGGATGGTGACACGTCGCTTTCATCTCATCTAGGTTTCGAAGGCTGGCAGGACGCAGGAGGAGACCATTTCCAACATGGCGTTAATCACGCTCGGCAGCGAGAGATCTCCACCGACTATCGTCGCCAGTGTATGCCTCTGAGGTCCCACGCAGCACACTCCGAAGAATTTTCCTCCTGACCGATTTCGACCGCGATGGCCAATCTCAAGAAAGATTTGCCAACTACGCAGGACGTATTATAGTGTAAAAGTGTGTACGTAAACACAGGTATACTCTCATAATCCGATAGTACAGTAAACCGACGCGAACGGTAAAAGTTCAGGTAAGAAGCAGGACCAACGGCTTTACGTGCCTTTCGTGGCACGGGAGTGTGACAAATATACAGAAATATAATCATTAAAAATATACATTTTAAAACACGTTTTAAGTTAAAAAAATATCGCAAAGAACTTCGTTCCTCCCGGCGTCCCCCGGGACGCCTACGTTTACGTTTTCTATGTGCTCATGCTCCTCCACAATGGTGTGGGACAATGGTCCCACACTATGATATAGACCTTTTTAAAAAAGTTGGCCCGTTATTAGTTTTTTTTTTATTATATTAGGTCTAACGCATGTACATAAGTATACACACATTTTTGTTATTTAACTTACCTTTCACAATATTTTTCCTTAAGAATAATACAGTAGAAATACTCTTAATATTAATAATTAATAATAACAATAATTACAGCATTGCAAATTTATAATAAATTTAGTTGAGAATTACACGGAAATGATAAAATGATAATTGTAAAGGTCACTGCGATCGATGTACAAACAATAATAATGGCAGAATTTTTTCCCAAAACTGTGTAAGAAATGAGATACAGCTTTTTGCAAGAGAGACAGGAGAACGCTCCCATCCTTACTCCGTGCTGCTTACATGGTGAGAAGTGACACCAAAAGACCCCTGACGGGGATAACTGATCAAGTGTTAATTGATCCAGTTATCGACCGAGGTTGAAAATGATTGAATTACTAATATCTCTATTAAAAAATTGGGGTTGATGGTAGAAGGGTGAAAATTTAGGGTTGTATGTATTTACTAAAGCTGTATCATAAATTTTTTTTTTTTAAATAATTTATCTAAAATTGAAAAAAAAAATTGAGTGTTGGATTACCCTTAACATTTAGGGGGATGAAAAATAGATGTTGTCCGATTCTCAGACCTACCGAATATGCACACAAAATTTCATGAGAATCGGGAAAGCCGTTTCGGAGGAGTTTAACCACAAACACCGCGACACGAGAATTTTATATATATGATTAAGTAAGTTAGTTTTTCTTGTAGGTATACTTATCCTACTTAATATTATAAGTGCGAAAGTGAGTTAGTTCGTTTGTGACACTTTCACGAATAAACCACTGAGCCGATTTTAAAAATCCTTTCACCAATGGAAAACTACATTATCAGCGAGTAACATTTTGTCCCCTCTTTCCCACGGGAACGGGAACTAAGCTGATGAAACCGCGGCCAAAACGCTTGGTTTATATAAATAGTTCTATTTCACGACTGCCTCGTTGGTCTAGTGGCTTGATATAAGGCCGCAGACCCGGTGGTCCTGGGTTCAATTCCCAGGTCGGGCCAATAAATAGTTATTGGGTTTTTCTGTCAGAAAATTCTCAGTAGCAGCCCGGAGTCTGGAAGTTGGAAGTGTGTACACTCCCGTGCCTCGGAAAGCACGTTAAGCCGTTGGTCCTGCGCCTGAACTCTTTCCGGTCGTCTCGGATTGCCGTCCCATCGGATTATGAGATCTAAGGAAAAGAGAGAGACTGTGTTTGCGCACACACTTGTGCACTATAATATGTCCTGCGCAGTTGGCTAATCTCCCTTGAGATTGGCCGCCGTGACCGAAATCGGTCTGAAGGACCTTACTTACTTACTCTATTTCACGAAAGATCCATCCAATCTAGTAAAATGTAGTTTTCATTTATCTTTTGTTGTAATGATTATGATTACGGTAATCTCCTAATCAAATTCGGTCATAGATGGTCACCATTATGGTCACTATCTCGCACTTTGTTTACGCATACCATATAATATATCCTATATAATGTGCATTCTTCATTCCCTCCTCTTCCACTGTTAAACTGATAAAACTTTTTTTTAAATAAAAGTAGAAAATAAAATCAAAGCGTACATGACATGACATACTTTATACACGTTTACAAATAAAATAAAACATTTTGTTTTCACCAAAAAATACGCCTTTCGACGTCAATAACTACCAATATAATTTTTTATGCGGTAGGTAACGTCTAAAAATTTGCTTTGATTTTTATGTTTTGTTAATGGAAACTAGAACGAAGCGAAAACTTCAAACGAGTGAAAACAACGGCGTGTAGTAATAGTCGAGAGCATTGATTTTATGAACTCCAACAGGTTCAATCATTGGAATGCTTGAAATATGGAATATTGGAATATTTGAAACAAGATCTCAGGAGCCACCTACAAAGACAAAACGTCGAAATTATTGTAATTTATACAAGCTCTGTAACGGGAACTATATAGATCACTGGCGTTTGTAAATCTTCTCTTGATATATTTTAAATAACAATTAAATTATGGCAGTACAAAAACGAAATTTTATAGTCAGCTCCTCCCGTTTATTGATTTACATACAATATAATTATTTTAAATAATACATTTTCAACATATATTTACTATTCTTATTGGATATTTCTCGTCTTGTTCTGTAATCAAAGCTATTTATTGTTTTTAAATATTGTGGAAACTTGACTGATATGTGTGTTAATGTTAATATTATAGTTTTAAGAATTAATGTATTGTTTGTTTCCCAAATAAAAAAAAAAAAAACAAAAAAAAAAACATACGCATAAAATAAAACAAATACACGCTGTATATAATTTCATCTTCGCGTGAAATATGTTTGCGCTATACTATAACCACATTATATTAAAATAATTAATTGGTAATTACGTATGCATAATAGTTCGTTACGAATAGACAATATTTAACTTGACAACAAGAGCAAAATTTATAACTCGGTTTATTGCGGAGTCGACTGCACATCAATTAACTTAATCGACGACGATATATTAGTTCGTTTACGAATCGAATATAAAACTTATAATGAATTGCCATTATCATTTATGGATACGCTACATATAACGTATTAACAGCTAAGCCGCTGAGGTTTGGACACATTGCAATTTGATCCATCGTTCATTATATATATAAAATTTATGTGTATTTTTACAACTAGCGCTTCACCCGCAGCTTCGCCCGCGTCACACAAAACGTGTAAATATAATAATATGTACTTCTAGTTTGTCTGTCAGTCAGTGAACTGTATTCTCTTTCATCGTTCGATTCTGATTTACACATAAAACTCATGGTTTCGTGATGTTGTATTAAGCTATGAGACATATTATGTTTTTTTAATAAGCGATACTGTGTATTTTCTGTGTGATTCTACTTCCCTTGTAAAGCCACAGTCACTCGATATAGATGTGGATGCTTTATTTTTTATATGTACGACAAGTCCTGTTTTGATTCTTTGTCACGAAGTATTTATTTTTCTTTTGGCTTATCTTGTCTTCTCAGACAGATTAGACTTTCTTCTAAGCATAGTTTATGCAACTAACTATTGAAGAAAACTCAAATTCATAAGAAAACTTTAAAACTAGCTATAAAAATAAAAGACGTACTTTAAAATTATAGAATAAAACCGTTCTCTATCTAACTAAGCTATAAATAAATATAAAACTAAACAATTTAATGCAAACTTTATTAAACCCTATAATTAGGAAATAGGTAACCTTAAAAGTAAAAATAATGCACAAATGTTTTAATTTAATACTAGTAGAACAAATCCACACCCGAGTTAATATTATAATTGCAACCTAAAGCCACAAAGTATTTAATGATATCGAAATGACGACAGAATAACGACAACGCAAATTTGAACGAAACGCGAATGTTGATATGTATAGCAGAAGGTCACTCTACACTCGAAATTGACGTATGTAAAACATCGCCATAGGCTAACGGCCGCAACATACCTATGTACAACACATATACGTACGTGAATTTTTATAACATTTGATAGGCTCAACTCGGATGAAAGAAATTTCATCAAAATCGATAACTAAGCGGTACCTTGAAATGCTTCTTATTGTTATTCAGTTATTTCAATTTGAAATGTTTAGCCGTTGTTTGTTTTTTTAGTCCGGATAAACAGACAAACAGACAAAAATAAAAAATAATTGTTTTGTTTTAAGTAATTCCCAAATAGTCGTATTAACTTTAAAAGAGGCAGTTATTTAAAATCACAGACAGACACTACAATTTCATTTATTTGTAAAGATAAAAATTTGAATGCTTATTATACTATTAATATAAGTTAAAACTGGCTTTTATTCATAATATCTAATGAAATAAGTAATTATTGTTAATGGTTATTTTTATTGTACTCACTCAGATTAATCAGATAGTATAAGAAGATATATAATGAAGGTGGATACATAAATGACGGCAGGGCGAGTTGGTGTACAAAATTGCATTAGATGCAACAGGCGGCCTTATTGCTAACGAAGCGATCCCGAATCGAATCCCGAAAATCCGAAATCCGGGCCAACAGTCAGTAAGGTCTATTAAATAATTGTTAGTAGTTAGGCAGTTGGCGACGTTACAATTCTTTGCTTCGAAAAGCATCGTATATATGTCGTTCGTCAAGTGGGATGGCCAACCATTCGATCTGTGGTATAAGGACACATAGTAAATGCACATGTGCTTGTGAGTGAAGAGGTGGTACTTTTGTACTATCTCATGCAACTCATATTCGATTAGAAGGATGTTGGATTATTAATTAATAATTAAATAAACTATATAAACAAAAAATATAATCTTGTGCAAAAAGGTTGCATAAGCATAATATTATATTTATGAGCCGCTGGCTGGTAATAATAGAATCTGTCAATTTTAAATATTTCGTTTTCCTTCTACTACACTCTTATTAGTTTATTACATATCGAGAATATATCTCATTTGAAACGGAGTCGCTCCTTTTATTTTCCCTAACCTCCTACAAAGGATGATTAAATACGTTCTTTAACTTTAACGGTTTCATAACTATATTAGAAATTTATTTAATTTTTTACTCTTATTAATTATTTTATATAGTTTATTGCACAACAAAATTAAATTGCACAAAAGGTGGTCTTAACGCTACTGCATTATCTACCAGCCAACCCCAAAACGTGGCTATAAGCGTGCAAAATTAATGTACATAAAAAGCAAAATAATATATTGAAATAAATAATTTTAATAATAATAACACATAACTGCACAAACATAACCATATACATACACATACAGCATATAACAAACTACAATACCTATATATAATCCGTGTGTCGTTCTAATAAGGTGATTTAATAAATATTTTTACAAATTCGTTACGAGATTCGGAACATTTATGTCATGCACTCCATTAGGCAGATTAACATTGAAAATATATTATAAAATCAAATTGTCGTTTCTTATCCATTTTTCTTTAAGATCCCGTCTGTGAAATATAAATGTCTCAAGCTGTCCCCACCTGTCAGGCAATGGAATAAGATAAGAGCTCTCATTATAAATAATTGCGATGGATATCATGAGTGTCGGAGGTTAATGATATATTTTGAAACACTCGAAAATTAGAGGTTTATGGACCAACAGTAAATGTGTTAAAAATATATTGCCATTTGCAGAAAAAAATAAGGCACATGCATTATAGTTCACGTGACAGATCTTTCAAATTTGATTTTTATTTTGATTGTAACCAGGGACAAAATAGTTATACTTTAAAAAATATGTATACATGTATATTCCAGGCTATATGACACTGGTGCATTAAATTCATTATATTAAAAATAGTTACAAGTAGACACCGTATCTAATTTGACTTATCATAGAAGGGTGTTTTCGAGTTCAAAAAGTTTTAGAACTTGCAATGTGGTGGCGGTGCAATGCGGCGGCTTACAACCACCGTATTTCCATCTCGACGTTTCACTGAACTCCTAAAATGAGAGAAGTTATTCATTATACGTATATATAAAACATTTTCACAGCCTCGTTGGTATAGTCATTAGTTGAGCATTGCGATGTTCTCCATTCATCCTTTGGTGTGCTCTATCAAGTAATTGAATAGAACTATGGATTTAAGAAGATATCGTTAAGCTTATGTTTAAAAAAAACACGGAATGTTCTCTCCGTCGTGTTAGATTTTCATTCTATCGAATTATGAGTGTAAAGAAATAGAGGATACATTGTTATATTTAAGTAATTAAGTTATTATATAACATTATAATATTTTTATTTAAAATACAAAGAACACGACTAAATAACTCGATTATATTGGCATATAATGAAATTACGTTAGTCATTTAATTGGTACATATAATTTTTACATCTAAGTCTTTTTTAAATTTACTTTGAAATATATTAACGTTAATTATACTCATAATTATGTTTAACTCATAATCGAAAATATATTATTTAAATTTACATCAGCATTTTGGACTTGAATATGCCGACATATTGCCACGGTTAAATGCTCATCAATTAACTTAATCGACGGACATCAATTACTTTATGTATATACGAACGTAGAAACCAACTGCGGCTCGCTATTGATGAGCAATTTCTATTCGTCATTATTACAAATGTGTCGATACTGTATTTGAAAGACCCTGACATTTAGTTAAATATATATTTTAATGTAAGAGCCTTGTGACATTAATATCGATGTTACATTAATATAATATAGTCCTATATTAATATTTATACTATGTAAAATAAATATTCGAACTGGGGCGCAACTTGAAATAAATAACATCTATGTAATATACTATAGATAACTCATTTTTTGAGATGTAATAGATTTGGTGTGATTGATAAGTCGATTGAGACATTACTTAAAACGATTCACGATAAGGGCGATAAAATTATGTATTTTATTTATTTAAATTACTCATAAATCTGTCCCTTTAATCTCAACGGCATAAATTAAGTTTTGTTCGCTTACTTTTATCATGCGTCAGATGCTTGCGTCATTTTTTAATGAATTATATAAATATATGTATATAATTAAGTTAAGAGAAATTATTTTAGTACCACTAAATACAATTATTTTGCACCGGCTCTGCAATCTACGTTTTGACCAAGTATGTCGTCGTAAATATTTCATCTACCATAACAATAGTTCACACAGGGTGATTTACACTATATGTGTATGTCAATACGACTCAAAATTCTATAAAAGTTTGATGAGTTAGAGTTAGACATTTAATGCTAATGATTAGTGATTATTTCAATCAAAATACATGTTGCTCTTAATTCATAATAGATATTAAATAATTAAAAATATAAATGTTCATTCAATATGTTGGTATAACAATAGTTATTTATTATATATACACAATACATTGATTGAAGATTTTTCTCATATAAGAAAAACGTTCCATTGATACTATAATAATTTCAGTTCAATCCGGCAATCGCTCTCCAAAGAGTGCGAAGGTAAAAATACATCTAAGAACAAAAACATTTGAATATTGACAGCCATTCTTTTTGCTTAGAAAAGATCCGCTAAGAATGAGACATTCTACCGCAAAACAGCAGTACTTGGTATTGTTGTGTTCCGGTCAGAAGGGTGAGTGAGGCAGTGTATTTGCACAAGGGACATACAATCTTAGTTCCCAAGATTGGCGGCGTATTGGCGATGTAAGCGATGGTTATCATTTCTTACTATGCCAATGTCTATGGGCGTCATGTGGCCCATATGCTTGTTCACTTACCTATTCTATAGAATGGATTGTTGTTATAGAAACATAGTTTTGAACTATTACTTCAACAGGGTTTAAATTAAGTATTAAATTCTTCGTATGTACATAAACATTCACTAAACATTTATTTTTAATTTATTTTAGCAAGGTAATATGCGATACAATATGTAGTTAGTAATTTGTAATAAAAACAATTACGTCATATACGGGTAAAATAATATCTTAAAAATTAAAAAACACGGCTGATATTCATTGAGGGATGAATAAATTCATTAATATTTTTTTGTATTTTTTTTTTATGTAAGAGGGTTCAACGAACAGTAGGCTCATCTGATGAAAAGTGACTACCACCGTACATGGACATCATTTGGAAGACATGGTTCAGAAAAGTTGCCAGCGAAAGCTGGTTCCACAGAGTGGTTGTGCGAGGCAGGAAATGCCTTTAGAATCGCGCTGTTGTGGATTTCCAGACATCGAGGTAGTGAGGATGGAGTTTTGAGTTCTGGCGCGATGATCGGTGGTGAAATTCAGCGGCCGGAACTAAACCAAACAACTCCTCAGAATATTTCCCGTGATAAATGCGATAGAGGATGCAGAGTGACCCAACATCTCTACGCAAATCCAAAGGACTGGTCGGTAAGAGCTTGATCGTCGACAATTTGAACTGCTCTACGTTACTCTACGGGCCAAATTTGTGCCTTGTAAAGTTTTAGACGATGAGCCGACGTGAAGTACTGTCTCGCCTTGTTGAGCACTCTAAGGTTTTTAGAAGCAAATTTGGCTTTAACTTCCAATTGACCGCGGAACTGAATAACGTTCGAAATCTCGACGCCAAGTATCCCGATACTGTGGCAGCGACGGTGGTATTCTCGATATGATAAAAGGTGATTTTTAAGCGGACGATGCAAATATTCTAAAGACGTCACATACGTCCAAGTCTGTTCAGGTTTTTAATAGGTATGCTGTAAAAAGGAACTAAAATACATACATGATCCCTGAATAGCCAAACACGTAACCACTTAAATCCTTTTGTTAATATTCCGTCTATACTGCTATTTATATATGTAAAAAATATATACATGATAATATTCTGTAGGTAAATCATTTCGCCAAATTGTCATAAGTTAATTTAAAAATATCAATTTTTTAATTTATAAATAGATAATTTTGTACATATTTGACCTTATATACAATATTATAATCATGTTTACACTTACTAAGGGTACGTTCTAAAGTTCATAGTCAAAGACATTTTAGTTAGGATTTAATTTGTATGAGCAAAAATTACTATTTAACATTTTAAAACACAGCGCATGGAACCACCACAGCCTCATGAGGCTATCTTGATAATTATTATAATATATACAAATTAGATTCCGTGTTAAACTAAAATTTATGTGTGTGTAAGGTTTTTATTTTATATTCTATAATATAATAATTATAACATTGATTGCCTCGTTGGTCTAGTGGCTAGATTTAAGGCCGCAGACCCGGTGGTCCTGGGTTCAATTCCCAGGCCGGGCCAATAAAAAGTTATTGAGTTTTTCTGCCGAAAATTCTCAGTAGCATCCCGGAGTCTGGAAGTTTGAAGTGTGTACACTCCCGTGCCTCGGAAAACACGTAAAACCGTTGGTCCTGCGCCTGAACTCGTTTTGGTGGAGTTGGATTGCCGCCCCATCGAATTATGATAGTAAGGGCATAGAGAGTGCACCTGTTTTTTCGCACACTTGTACACTATAATATCTCTTGCGCAGTTTTTTAATCTCTCTTGAGATTGGCTGTCGTGACCGAAATCGGTCTGGAGGACATTATTATTATATAATAAGGTACTTAAAAAAATATCTTACTCAATACTTATAATATGTAGATATTTTTTTAGCTACCTTATTGGGCTATTTTTGGGCCTACGTAACTTACGTTACCATTATATTATTTTTCGTGTTTTGTATTTATATAATCGAGCCTGATGTAGTAAGTTCGTTAGGGATAGACAATGTGTTAACTTTCCAACTAATTTATTTTAATGTCGTAAGGAGAAATTATGCCGTCGTTGCCATTTGTTGTTTGTAAGGCCTAAGGGACAGGTAATAATTTGAATGCGACTTTCGTCTGTTTTTTATGTACGACAATTGCTTCTCGCTCGAATATTATATTGTATTTTATTATCGGGTAACGTCAAATGTTTAAGCAGTTCTTGATGTCTGATTTATATATATTTTTATTAGAAGTTTGAAAAAAGCTATTTCGTATATTATGATATTTTTTATATTGAACTTTGGGTAGCACAACGAAAGCCCTTTGTAAATCGAAGTTTCGATATTCTGTAAAAAGATTATATTATATATATATACTTTATTAATTTTTTGTCATTCGATATTATTTTCTTCTTAGCACTTCAAGAATATGTTGAAAATACGTATTAATTAATGAAAATAATTATTCGTCTGCAAAGATGAATGCGGTTAGTAATAAGCTTACCAGACGCCTTGAATTCATTTCATTGACGCTACATCTTCAATTTTCCATGGCAATTTGGAATCTATACTAATATATAAAGATGAAGAGTTTGTTTGTTTGATCCGGCTAATCTCAGGAACTACTGGTTCGAAATTAAACATTATTTTTGTGTTGAATAGTTCTTTATCGAGGAAGGCTCTAGCCTTATTTTTATAAATTATACACGGGTGAAACTGCGGGGCGCAGCTAGTATGATATAAAATAAAAGTACTTTATTAAAATACATGCACAGTTTAAACATTCATTACCATTTATTAAAAGGTCTTATGTCAATCCGTCGATGGATTAATTGGCACACTGAAGTACTATTACATATTATTATGTGGATAACATTTTAAATGTTAGGTTTTTAGATTAGTTTGAAAGTCATTTTCAAGCTCATTTAATTTATTTAACGTGCATTACACTTGCTTCTTGAAAGCGTTCAGAATGCCTCAGTTGCTAAATTTAATAAAATTGTAAAGGAATGCTTGTGTGCTAAAGCTTATTGTACAAATAATGAATTTATGGATGATAGCATACTTCGGGAATGAGTTGATCGCCGCATGGCTATTTCTATTGTTTTTTTTTTGTAAATAATACATGATGCATAAAAAAATATATAAAAGATCAACCCGCTGAGTTTATTTCGCCGGTTCTTTTTAGGGCTGTTTATTTTTCGAACCGGTGGTAGTTTCTAGTTTGACAATCAATAAGAAAGTGTAATACTTCAATTTTAAATTTTAATTTGTTCGTCGCAGCGAAAACAACCCTTGATTCGGAAAAGAAAATACATATAAACCAAAACATACTCGGAATGTTTTGTTCATTAAATTTTTTAATTTGTAACAATAATTTAGGGAAATGGTGACAGTTTGGGCTGTGCAAAAATTTTAATAATAAGATATTACAATACAATATTCAATTTTGATATACTGTTTTGGAAAAGAAATTGAGCATTTTATGTATATGCAAAATAAAAAAAATATATTGACTTTATTGTATTTCAGAAGATTAAAGCTGGTCTTGTTGCTAGATAATTTAAATTTCAGACTTCAAGAAGTCGTAAAGCTGTAGAGTTTAGTGGCCTCGTTAACCATATCAGATTTCATCTCAAATTTCACTAGATTCCTGAAATTTGTATTGTATTTGTTATTTTTTTCAACTACGGATTTTCGTTTCATATATAAAATAAATTAAAGAAAAAAATAATAATCAAAGAATGGTGTCTAGGGTGTAAAAGCTAAATTTATTTAGCTATAAGTTAGATAATTTGTAATAAAAACATTAATGTTCATAATTAAATGATTCTTTTTTAAGATTTATGAACGTTTCAAATACAAATCTACATTTATTGTCAAAGTATTAAAAACTACGCTACATAAATAAGAATAATTTTATAACTATTAACTTTCGAGATGTTGTAAATTAATTAAAAAATCGTTAATTAGATACATGGACTGTACGTTTTCTCAGAAAAACAAAGCTAATTAACTTTAAAAAGTAACTCCAATATATAAAATATTTTCACATATTTATTTTTCATATAAAGACTTATTGTGCTCTTTCGCTCTTTCCAGTTCTCTTTAAACATCCTAATGTATTGTGACGTCACTGCTAACGCTATATGCACTACATGTTAATTTTTTTAGGTGGAATGCCTCTTTGTTATGTTAGTAGTACAGAATTTCATTTATTCATGAATTTTATAAAAGTCAATGCCTTTAATAAAATATCTATAATATTTGAAACAGATCTTTTTGAATTTTGAATACTTACACATAGAATAATAACGCTTAGAAGGAGTGACCCAAGCGAATTGAAGCGGATTCAATGTAATAAATACACCAATGTATATTTTAATAATTTTATTATTTATGAGTTATTAATTCAATAACTGTTACGTTACAGTTCTGAGCTCTTTCTTCATTAAAATACAATCATCCTTTTTCTATTGCTCATTCGATGACAATCGTTCAATTCTATATCTTATGGCAAAAAAAGCATGGGCAAACCCTTTTTTATCTTTATCGCTACGTAATACAAATGACGTTCTGAAACCGATTACATTTTATCAAATCGAATACAATATAAAATCATGTCATTATTAAATATATGAATTAAAGTACATAAATAAGTATTTCTAACATTCGGCCATTCTGACTATTAAGTTTGTCCTCAAACTTACTCTTCCTCCACTATTTGTAAGTTGGTATCACACTCTTCATTAACAATTATGCAAGTATTGACTATAAAAGTTAGCACCTCACCCCTCATCACATATTACGACCGTGTGAGACTTCCCAACCCTCACAGTCTCAGTCGAGTTCCTCAATCATAAGGTTAGCACCTCACCCCTCATCACATATTGTGACCGTGTGAGACTTCCTAACAACAAAAAATTCACCTTTACATCAATAATAATTTTTTTTAATCATATTTTCTACGCTCCACTATATATATATATATATATATATATATATATATATGTATATATATATATATATATATATATAATTTTATACACGACCCTCAGTAATGAGGAATACGACGCAGAGAGATAATTTTATATCCAATTATGTAATTCACAATCATACTTTGTTATATTGATATTTTCTTACACGTTTTAAAATATAAATGAATATTTAATTACTAAGCAAACTTTTGTTTGGTGTACATTCATTACAATTAAATCATTTCATATTAATATTAGAATCAGCCAAAAATACTAAAATTACATTTCATTTAATTAGAACTAAGTTCACTATCAGAATTTCCTTTATTATCATCTTCATCATTATCATGGAACGTACTTATCCAAGGTTGAATGCCTTTCGTTATATTTGAACCAGGAATACTAGAAACCTCGTATCGATCTTGGCCTAACACATTTGTTATACGAAATGGTCCAGTAAATTTTGGTAATAGTTTTCGACTTTTACCGTCATTAGATGGAGTATTTTTTAAATTTTGATATGCGAGTTTTATATACGAATACATTTGATATACGAAATGGTCCAGTAAATTTTGGTAATAGTTTTCGACTTTTACCGTCATTAGATGGAATATTTTTTAAACCTTAGCCTTTCTAGTCTTATTAAATCTCAACTTATGTTTTTCTTGATCTCTTTCAACGTAATTATTTATTTCATTTCTTATAGTTTCTAAATCTTTATCATTTTGTCTCGTATCAGAAACTGTATCCCCTAAATTCCCTTCGCCCTGTCCTAACAAACGTTTACCAAATAGTGATTCAGCTGGAGTTGTCCCTATCCCCTTATTAATTGTATTATTTAATCCCCATTGTATCTTATTTAATACTTGATCCCATTTATTTTCTCCTAATTGATCATTGTACGTTCTGAGTGAATCTAAAATCGTTCGATTATACCGCTCTACTTGGCCGTTGGCCCTTGGAGCTGAAACCGCGTTAAGTATATGAGAAATTTCATATTCTTTACAGAAACGTTTGAACTCGGATGCAGTAAAACATGTACCTCGATCTGAAATAATTCTGACAGGATACCCAAATAAACTAAAATCATTTTTTACTGTTGATTCTGTTTTTGTATTACGAAAAGCTTTGAGTATACAATTTGTAAAACCATCTACAATTAATAAAAGATATTGATTTCCCTTAACACTTTTTATAAATGGTCTATATAGACCATATGGAACGGTATGTCAATTTTGGGAATGCTATGAAGAAAACCTTGTTTTGCACTTGCCGGTTCTTTACTAAACGCTCATTGCAAGCATGCCTTGACGTATTTAGTGACAAACTTTTTTATTCGCAGAAACCAGAAATCCCGTTTAATTTTCTCTATGGTTTTATCGGTGGAAAAAGACCTGTTTCGTCATGATTACGTTGGCATATTTGCTATCGTGCACTTTTTGGTACCACCCATTTTAAATCGTCGCCTACTTTACGATACAAACGATTACTTCTTTTAACAAAATTTTGCTTTATATCAATCAAATCTTTGTAACTACTATCTTCCAAAACAGACCTAATATGCTGTAATTTTGGATCCGATAACTGTAGACTGAGGAGCCAGTGATCTTGAGATATTTGCAATACTCGAGTGAAATGATCATAAGTCTGTGAATCATTTTCACAAAGAACAGGATTGCGGCTTAGTGCGTCAACATGTTGCATCGAATGTTCCGGTCTATACTCTATGGTGCAATCATAAGAACATTGATTCTAACTCGTAAGCGTGTAATTTTTCCTCGTCAATTGTAGTCTTGCGACTAAAATAGGCTAAACTATCATCTTGTTTTTGTAATAAAATTCCACCCAAACCAAATTTAGATGCATCACAGTGTAGTTCGGTAAGGTAATCAGGATTGAAAATAGAAAGAATTGGTCGCTGCACCAATTTCTTTTTTAATGTTAAGAAAGCTTCTTTCTGATGTTGTTCCCATTTCCATTTCACATTTTGTTTAGTAAGGTCTGTCAAGGGCTTAGCGAGAATATCAAAATTTTCGAGAAATTTTCGGAAATAACTCGCCAATCCTATAAACTGACGCACTCATGTACGGTCTTTGGCTCTGGAAAAGACTACCGCCGCGATTTTTGACTTGCCAGGTTTTATTCCATCTATGGATATTTCTAATCCCAAATAACCTATTACTGTCTCAAAGAATTTACATTTCTTAATATTTAATGTTAACCCTACTTCGCGAATGAGTTCAAAGGTTTGCTGTAACTTTAAAAAGCAGTTTTCAAAATATTTACCCGTTATTAATAGATCATCCATATAAGCAATTGCACATTTATTTGGCAATTTTTTAAGTATTTTGTTAACTATACGTTGAAAAATTGCAGGACAATTAACTAACCCAAAAGGAGCTCGTTGGAATTGATAAAGGCCATCAGGAGTAATAAACGCTGTGAGATATCTAGTCTTCCTGAACAGGAATTTGATAATAACCACTTGCCATATCAAAACTAGTGTAAAAATAATTTCCACTCAGAAGATCTATCTGGTCATCTATCCTCGGTAATGGATAATGATCTTTTAAGATTTTTCTGTTCAGCGCTCTATAATCCACACATAATCTATATCCACCTGTCTTTTTTGATACAAATAATATCGGACTCGCATAAGATGAGTCAGACTCTTCTATTATATCATTTTCTTCGAGCTCCCTAACCAGATTTCTAACTATTTCTTTTTCTGATTGACTTAATCGATAGGCACGATAAACTACTGGAGTTTCATCAGTCAGTTTAATGGTTAACTCTGTTACGTTAGTACAGCTAAGCTCGCAGAGGTCTTGAGCAAAACAATCTCTATATGTATATATTAGTAAATATATTTTTGATTTTTGTTCGTGAGATAAGTTAGAATTTATAATTATTTCTTCACGAGGAATAGGTTTCCAATTCGTTCATACTCTTAAACAAAATTTATTACACTATTTTACATTTGCCATTTTTTAATGTATATAAGTCCTCTTGAATACAATACTCTTTATCGTTTATGTTTCGATATCCACCATTTACAAAAATCGTTGCATCTACTATTTCATAACTAAAGCACTTTATTAAATTTATTTTCTACACGTAATAAAAATTGAGTCTTTCCTAAGGGTTAAATACCAAAATTTGCTATCCCACGTATTATTGATGAATTGTCAGTCAAAATATTAAGTCCTAATTCAGAAGTAGTTGCAAGCGTGCAATCACTCCCCGAGTCAACAAAACATTCATTGTGAATAAGGTATTTATTACCGCCTGTTTATAATATTTAGAATTTTTAACTTTCGTACTTTCTGAGGCGTTTTTCATTATTCAAAACATTGTTAGATTTTTGTGGACAGTTTTAAATAATATGACCGAATTTATTACATTTATCACATTTTAAAATTGATTTTGAACACTGGTAGACTCTATGTCCTTTTTCGCTACTTTTAAAACATAACGGCGAAAAGCTATCATTTCCAAAGTTTGACCGTGTATTTTTGCCACGACATTGTATAGTACGACGCCCTGGTTCATCACAATTCTTGCAAAATAAATTATTTGTTAACTCATTTTTAGTTAAATTAAAATTACGACAAATATCTTTATGTTCTTTACAAACGTCTTTTAGAAATTTCAGTAAGTATAATTCGGTCGTATGTGTGCGTGTCGGTGAATGTAATTACGTGACACTTACGCACTCATTAATTCTAAAGATACTTAAATTTTAAGCGAAACTTTATATGACACTATCCTTCTAAGCGTTATTATTCTATGACTTAACATATATTTGTTATAAAAGAGTCGGTATAAAAAATAAATACCCGGTAGAAGGGATAATGTCTACTGGCTATTAACTACGAGTAATTAATAAAGGCTTATTGACTCGACTTTCAAAGGGACGCTAATAATAAAAACATTAACGATATGGAAATGATGATGAACAAATACTTATAAAATATAAGATTTTCCAGAGCATCAGAAAAGCCTGATATTCGTAAATATTTTTACGACTTTCATTACTCACATTATTCGGTAAGTAATAAAAAGTCTTCACATACTAAAAGTCTATCAAACGTACAGATATCATTTATACCTCGTCGCCTCGTTGGTGTAGTGACCTTAAAAGCCTTCAGATTTCGAGGTTCAGGGTTCAAACCCAAAAGAAATATTCAATCATAGAATTCATTGAAAGTTGCCAGTGCTTAAAATCTCGTGCCTCAGAACGCACGTAAAGCCTTTGGCCTTGTGACTAAGCTCTTTCAAATCGTGTCCTGTGTTTCGGTACACAGTTGTGTAAGACCGACAAGACCGCATGGAGTCGTAGTGAAAAGAGTCAGTTTCGCACGACAAATTTTGAATTAACTATTTCACTGAGACAGATTATAATCTACCTAAAAACAATGCGTTAAATTGTAAGCAGTATGTTATGGTTCACAATCTGTCGACAGTTTACAATCTCGCTGGATAATAGATTATAATCTTACGGTTTTTACAATCTTACGGTGACATATGCATAACGCAATAAAATTAACTAATTACATTAATTTAAAACCTTAAGCTGATATTTCTTCCAGTATAACTTTGATAAATTGAACATGAAACTTACTAAATGATTTGTTTATATAATAAGAGCTTCTCAGAGACGTACTTAAAAGAGAACTACATTGCAGATTGGAAGACTAATTAAATTTAACAACCGACGCTAACTGAAGGAGAATTCTCAGGATAGGGCGTAATGAATAGTGTTAAAGGAGGGCCGAGAAGGTTGTCAAAAGGAATACCGCTTAAAGAAATTTTAAAATTATTATCAGGTAGAATAAAGTGTTCCTTAAAAAGACAAACAACCTAAATCCGTCTCATTTATGAACTGTATAAGTCACAAAATTAGTACGGTTTAGACTATCTCATTATTTTAATTTTAATCAAAATGTTCAAGTAAAGTTTTGTCACATGGATCTTATCAACTCAGGTCTAATACAAGCACAACTAAGTTTTAATATAAATACTTTGTCCGACAGTTTAAGAAATAAACCTGCTCTTTCGAAAGAAATTCTGTCACATGTATCAATCTGCAGTCTAGTAGTTTGCTGAAAAAATCTCCAAACATAAGTGAATAATATTGTCACGCAGTGGAATATTAAGATGATTTCGTTGAAAATACTTCGTTTTAATGATTGGCTTTTTTACCATGGTTCACTAATTAAGGAAGCATAAAGCATTGATATTTTATACATAATTATAAGCTTAGTTTCAAAATCAATGTTTGTTATATGCACTTCTAACGTTATTTCTAAAATAATATGTAATTATTAACTTTTCTGTCTTAAAATAATACTTAATAAATCGTAGATTCAACCATCATTATCAAGATGCACAAAAACGTATATGAAGATAAAATGCTACTATTAAAGTGTTTTCAGCAGGAAAATTACCCTATATATATTTGCAATCTTCTACCAATATAAAATCCATTTTATAAAAGTGAAGTGAAGTAAAAGTAAACAGTTCAAATTACTTTGAAAGCTTACACTGCTATGAATACGTCCCTATTTACTGATACAGAGTTTCAGTTGTTATTTGTTTCAATACGCTTAATCAAATGCGAGTGACACTCCTGAATGCTTTTTAGATAAATCGAGAACCAGCTATCGTTTGTATCGAGTCCATTCAATTCGTGTTTTGAGAGCAAAAACTTAAGTTATTACAAAAACATGTACGTTATTTATAATTAATCTATGCCTAACTTTTGATTACATTAAACGTAACGTTTGATTTGTATATTTTATGTATACTATGTATTTTATTATGTATTTTATATATTATGTATATATATTTAAGATAAACTCGATTTATATACATGTTTACAAGTCTATTTAACGTATATTTAACTAACTTTGTTTATCAAATTGTCCGTGTTGGTTGACAGCCGCACTGCTACTTGTTATTTTTGTATTTGGTATGTCGAGAACAATTGTAACTAAACGGTGTATAAAATACGACGCTTTGTTCTTATATATTTCTATCAAATTAACAATTAAAGAAATTAAGGTAATGATGATATATATAAATCCGTGTTCATTTGTTCCAGCAAGAATATCGCTGGTTTTGCATTGTGAGTTTTCAAACTTGTGAAAGTTGAAATTTTGCGGCTAAACTAGCCGTAACTATTTTCATCTCAACTTAAATTTTACCGAGTTCAGAGAACGAGTAAAGTTTGCTCTTTTTTCACTAGTTTACTGCGCTTCTTTTTCTTTCAATTCATAATTGTCTTTTTGTTTTAATTTACAAATTAAGTTTGTATATCACACGAATTAATCGCTTTTTTTATTGAATTATTCGTTTATTTCACAAACTACCAACTAAAATTAAATCACCGACGAGTAATAACTACGAGTTATGGCGTTATATAAAGCAGTTAGTGTTCGTTTGTATGTTACTGCTTAACTTAAGACCTACTTGCGGAGTTATTTCTTTCCTTTCTCATGTAAAAAGATTGTCTTGTCTGTCATATAATATTATGGAAAACATTAAAGTTGTTAGAGCTAATTCCACGAGTATACTGCGGAAATTACTACAAACTAATATTTTTAGTGGTTTTTATTCTAGAGGTGATTTCAAGATACACAATGATGTTCTCGAATTGTAACATTTCCTACAATCTGGTTTACTTCGGAAACTTTTTACAATCGATGCAGTCGTAAATGTAGGTAATGTGCTATCCAGGCGTGCAGTATTTTTGTTTCATGGACGCTCTCACATTATTACACCTTATATTTTAGTGCTTCGCTTCGCTTTGAAATTAGATTTCTCTAGTACTACTTCGTACAAAATGGAATTTATTCTAATTCTAAGTTTATATTTTCACCAAAAAATTATACTTTTAATAAAGGAGGACGCCAGGCTTGTACGGGAATTTACTGCTAATAAAATTTCGTGCTGTGGGATATTTTGTTTTCATTGGTTAATATGATAGAAAAAACCTTTTGAAATTCTTAAATTTTTAGAAGTTAGGACGTAAATTATATGTTCTTGATTGCTTGTCGCTATCTTTTATTATTATACTTACCATAATGTTGAAGATTGAGTTGAGGATCGTACCTACTGAGTGGGGTACATTAGGAGATACTTATGTCCAGCAGCGGACTGGAACAGTTTGATAATGATGAAGTTGAGTATAGGTAAATAAAACAATACTTTATTTTTGTAAGTACATTCTTTTTATTGTACTTATAATTAATTTATTCTTAATATTACTTTTGTCAATAAATAATTGCCAGATAAACAAAACAAAATATTGATCCCGAAAATCATTCCTATTATTAAATCGTTAATTATTATGATTTTACGCAAGAATTATGCATTAGTATGTATAAGTGTTTAATTGTATTTTATGTTATTTTTATTTCTAAATAATTAATTATCATTTCGGTATTTGTGTTATTTTACATACTGCAACTTCTGAAAACAAAACTGCGTTTATTTTATGCTTTTATTACATTTATTTATTCAAATCTTTTTATTTATATTATTAATCGATCCAAACTTTAAAAAATATTACACTTACATGAAAATAAATGGCTTAGTTTCCTTAAAAAGTGGTACAATGTTTATAACAAAACAACAAAAAAAGTATGCGGTACGAAATCTGCCATTCTCCTTTAGATTTTATAAAATTATTTATTTAAATGCTTTTTTTTTCATTTTTGCATTGAAACAAAAAAAAAATTGTGTTATTTTTTATATAAAATAGATAATATAGTATATAAGATATAAAGGTAAAGGAGACACGGGCATCCTGAGGCTGTTGTTTACTACTGTTCATAGATATTGGACCTGTCAGAAGTATTTCTTATATCGTCATAACACTTCCAACCTTGGAAACCAAGACATTTGACCATTGACCATTGTGTCTATAATTACACTGGTTAAATCACCCTTCCAACCGGAACACAATAATGCTAGGTATTGCTGTTTGGCGGTAAGTCGGAAGTGAGAAATGGGTGACCTATCTAGACGAGCTTGCACAAAGCCCTACCACCCAGCAGCCAAGCACCAATCTATCTTAATTCTAGAGATACGTTGCAACGATAGAATGCTTACTAACTTTTTGAGCGTGATTATAGTGATTTTAATTAGTACACATTAATAAATTCCTAAAATCATAGTTTTGTATTCTCTAAAATCATTTCCAACTTGGTATATTTCTTCAGCCTTAATTTTCCAAACACAGGATTTTCTCTGTTTCATTTCTCATCTAGGAAATCTCCGAATTGTTTAATTATACTGAACGGTAGTTGGCAACATTGAGAGAGTAATCTAGGTTAGCATTAAGCGCTAAGACGAACTATGCGGTGACTATTGCCAATTAGAGCTTGTTAAACGTAATTTGTGTTGTGGCGTCCTTATGTGGTGCTGAAACTTTGCTAATGATGATCTTAGTGGTAAGAACGAGTTAGGAAATATATAAATGTGATCTTAAATAAATAATAATGTTTATGAATATGTTTTGAGCCAAGACGCCGTTGCAATCAACTTAATAGAAAATTGCATAAGATGTGTGTGCAGCTCGCAACTTGAGCGTATGTTTACTGTACTGGTTCTTGTTGGAACGAGAAAAGAGATTACAACCAGTGAGAAATTTGTAAGATACTCACTCATATTCATGTGTATATTTTATACAACACTTGACTTTTTTACTCAATCTGAAGAAACATTATTAATAAATATAAATATTATATTAAAGCATTATCATTCGCGGCGTTACAATTTGTATTATTATATTCGTGTACCGACTTTTGACCCGCAAATTAAAACTTTGATTATAATTTCTAAAACGTATTATTATAAATAATTTTTCAAATGTTAAACACGAGAAATAAATATAAAATGCTATATTATTTAATCACAAGCAAGAAAGTCATGTTAAATACTTTAAAATTAACTATGTATTTTTTCAATGTGTGTGTTTTTTCAGAACCGAATGGAAAATGTAATGAGAAGCAAGAGCGACAAAAGAAAAGTTTTGACTTTAGTTGGTATTCTCTGGAGAGTAGATCTTTGCATTATTATGTGTTCGGAATGTATTAAGGATAAAAAAATAACAAAACATGGCTAAGAAAATATATTCGCGAACGTAATTTTACTGTTACTCGATTTTAGTAAAGTTATTTTGCTTAATAATTTGAAATTGGTTCATTTGAAATATTGAATATTGAATAGAAATATTTTGCCTTATTATGGGTTCCCGTCTTAATACAAGCGTCGCACTAATTGTAGGCGGAACTACTAATTAAAAAAAGTCATTTGTAGAATTCCTTATTAGTCTGAAATAGAATATTTCTTTAACGATTAGATAAATACACTTCAAAACTAAACTCAATAGTTGTATAAAAACACACTTTTAAAATATATTATTAGAACTATCTGCAAGCAATTCCTTTTTCTGTAACTAAAATCAAAACTGCTACGTGTTTGTTACTGCAATGCAGCGACTATTGCAACTTTAATTGTATTTGTTTTTGTTAAGGTTCAAATCGATATGATCACGGTATCACGATAAAAACCTCCAGAAGCTTCTGATTTTATCTTTCGTATTCATTTACGGATAGAGAATGCGTATCCGGTACTGGAGTAATAAAAATACCTTAGAACGTCAGCTTTACAAGTCCTTTTTTCAACCCGCAGTATTCTACAACTTATTTTATTGTGCACTTAGTTTCAATCTAACGTTCTAAGGTATTTTTATTATGCAAAATACTCTTCCAAAGTGTTTTCTTAGATAATTTAAACATTTTTGTTTATATTGCACATTTCTAGTAGCGTTAATTTTGTTACAGGCGGTTTCTGAAAACCTATAAGTATAAAATATAAATAAAACAATTTAACCGTTTATTTTATCAAGATCATAATATATATGTGCTCATTAATGCTGTCCGTAAATATTAACGTTGATTATTTTTTGTTAATCGAAAATTAAAACGTAGAGTCTTAAAAGAAACTTTAATATAAAATCCTTTAATTACAACAATAAATTTGTATTCGTATACTATAGTTGCTTTTATATAATATATATATCTTTTAATAAACGCAGTGGTGATTAAAACTATTCAAAATCCATGCTGTTGCTACAGGCAGCCACTGAATATAATTTACTTTATAATTCGTTTGGTTTTAGGAATGCACAAAGTAATAAAACAATATCAGTAAATTATAATATTATTTTTAAATGTTTTAAATGTTTACTCTGCCTCTGTAATTCTGACAGTGTGTGCATGTTTCTTTCTCATCATGTAAACAAGTCATTTCAACTTCAAACTATATTACGACACGTTATTACCAAAGAAAGAGTTAATTAAGTTTCGCAACGATATTATATACAAACGTTTAATGTCAATCTTGAAATTTTAAATTCAATTGAGAGCGTGAATTAGTTTTGCTTTAAATAATGCACAAAATGTAGACGAATATCAACTCCAATTCTGAGTTTAACAAGTCGATTTTAGTCTATCGAAACCGATTCGAACTTTTTGAATAGGCTTCAATCAAAAATTAGATTCAATAATAGTTTGATACTTCAACAAATCGTTAGTTTGCTTATATAGCTATGGGTAATAGAGAACAAGCAGAGGTAATACATATATGAATGTCGATTTTCAAAAGACTGATAGATAATCCCTTATTTCTGTGAAAACTTCAAGTACTTACTTTGATTTTGTTCACGTGTTATGTAAATGTTAATAAATTGCGTATGTAAATCAGTTGAATTACCAAATAAATTAATATTTTAATAAAAATTATTATTGTTGTTTTTAATTAAACGTCAAAATAAATTCACGTTATTCGCTTTCAGAATATAATTCAGTAAATAATAGATAACGAGTACAATGGAAATTATTAACTGTTTATAAATTCAGTTAATAATGTCAGTTAAAACTGAAATGACATGATATTTTGATCTCGTAAATGAAAATTATATTATAAATACACATAATATGAGACATCTGTTATGTTTTTAGTATCACTTAAATTTGGAAATATTTACCAAACACTTTCCAGTTGAAACTCGTAGGAAAAGAAATTTTTAATTTTCACGATGCAATGCGATCACTTCTAGAAAATTATTGTATTAGTTATATTGTATTTTTTATTTCTTGGATCGGCTCGTTGTGGTAAGTGTAGATCTCGAGGTTCAGGGTTTAAAACTCGGTTCGGGCTACTAAAAAGTTATCTAATAAGAAAGGTCAGTATGACTGAGATTGATGAGAATATCCTATTAGTAAGTAATTTTATTAAATAAGAGGAACATTGGAAACATATGATTCACATTGAACGTTTTTGCAAAACTACTTTGCATACACAGCTATATAAGCGAATGATAATACTTTTATTTAAATATTATATTAATTTAAATGTATTATCTGATGATATTACGTTGAATGTTAAAAGCAATTTCAATATAATTTCAAGAAACTCAATTTACTGACAGCACCTGGTAAAAATCTTTTCTTGAATTGAAAATGAAATGTTCATACGTCAGCGATGCGGCGTGTACTGCATTTAAGGAACGTCTAATTTTAAACACCGTAAAAATTATAATAATTTTTATTCTTATATATATTCCTAAATGATAAATATAAATGTTTATATCAGTACTTATATTTATAGTAGTAATATAATTATACGTATACGTATGTGTTTTCTGTATCTAGTAAATTTCTAACTAAACTGTTTATTCTGCATACACTTTTGCACGCCACTGTTAGCTTTGTGTTAATTAATGCAGAATTTAGCATCCCATTTCATATACGTAGAGAAATACACTTCCGTTAAATCGTTATGATTTTTCTACTGCATATAGTTTTTGTGTTAGAAGTAACCAGCCAGGAAATGTCCCACAGCTGGGCAGATGGTTCCTGTCCTCTTAGGGGCTTTAGAGTTAGCCACACAGTATTAGCGTAGATGGACATGTGAAAGAATTTCATATACAATACGATGTTTTATTTCACTGCCAAGTACGGGATGAATTATAAATATAAGTTGAGCAAATGAAAAAATTGTCTGTGTCCGGAATTAAGCACGCAATTTTCGGTTACGAACTAGATATTTTTGACGCATCTATGTATAAGCAAGATGCAACAATGCTGACGTTTATTTGAATTATAAAAAATAAAATGTTTACTATCATACAATTAGTATTCCACGTACATGTTTTTTTTTTTTAAATGAATCGAATAATTTACTTGTTGTAAAGCTTAATAAATATATTTGTAACAATAATCAAGCCTAGTAGAAATACCCTCGAATAATAAATGTAATTAAAAAGTTTTACTCAATTCTAAACATTTACCGAAAACCGTTGGATGTATGGATACCTTTGTTTCAGTGAATCGGTATTAGTTACTGAGAGAATATACGCCCTACGTGTTTATTTTATTGTATTTATTCGTGAATATATCAAGCAAGAAAGTAGTAGTCGAATAATGAAATAGACGGAATCTGATTGTTATCTTTGTAACCACGTTCAAATTCTCCATAACCCTAATAACATCATATATTTGCGTCACAATATTTGACAACAATACTTCGTAAAAGTATTTATGTAGTTACGAGATCGTAGGGCTTTGTACAAGCTTGCCTGGGTAAGTACCACCCACTCATCGGATATTCTATTCGGTTATTTAAACTCTGGAACCACATTTTAGGGTACGTTGTCAATTATAAACTTTTGCTAGTTTTTTATCAACGGATGAGAAACAGCTAATATTGTCTTTGAAAAGAAGTTTTATAGATAAACGGCTGCCCGTCCAGACTTCGTACGGCTGAAAGAAGCATTCGATCAGAATATAAACCAATGTACTTATAATATTTATTACTATCGCTTCACCCGCTGCTTTACTCGCGTTATAATTCACAATTTATATTAAATTCATATTAAAATTAAATTTGAATTCGTTTAAAATACTAATTTCAACAGATCTTTCTTCAAAAATGAAGTATTTTCTTACAAAATTTCATCCCCTTTATTATTCCCTTTATTATTGTGTAAAAGGAGTACGTAACTTTTATGTAAGTATATGTATATACTAATAAAGCAACTTACTTGCAGTTGCTTACTGAATGCTCATTGGGTGCCTATTTGCCATTGACCAATTGCAATTCAGATTCAAAAAATTGGAGGTTAGTAAACGTTTGGTTTGTTATTTAATTCTTAATTTCAATTTCAATTTAAAACGTTGCCGTCTCCACGTATCTAAGCTTTCCTTAGTGTGTACAGTAAACGCAGCGCCGACTGTCAATGTTTCGCCACGTTCGTTCGATATTTATTTGTATGTAACATCACTGGCAATACGTACGCGGGCGAAATATTGTGTTAGTAAGCTTGCGGTACTCCATCTCACGTTCTAGCTGTTGTGCTAGTTTCATTCTGTTTAGACACAAAAATCAATAGTACTTCACACGATTTCGCTGCGGTATACATTTTATTACTCATGCCCTTTTGTTGGTGAAAAAGAAAAGTAAAAATATTTATTCGAGACGAATAATAATTGAAATACATTATTTTTGATATATTCCAACCTTAAACAAGTTTTAAGTGAAGTTAATAATTCCGACTTTAGACTCTCTATTGATAATGTTTAGCGGATGATTAGCAAAACAATGTCTTCTTTCTAATGTCAAAACAATAATGACAGAAAGGGAAAAATTTGTATTAAACTAAACAGTCGCTAAGCAAAGTTAATAAGTAGGGTTTTTTGTTTTATTCAAGCGATTGAGCTTTGTTTTTTTTATTTGAAGGTAACATAAATTGTTCATACATGATATATTTCAAATCGTTACAAAAAACCAAATGGGAATGGAAATTTGTATAATTGTGTTTTAATTTCAGGATCACAATTTTGCTGAAAAAATATATCCATATGTAAATTTTATTGGGATTAGTTGATGACCGTAATTGATCCGTATTTTTTTTTATAACAAAACGTGAACAGTACATTTTAATTCTAACTATTATAAGAAATGTAATTTATTTATACATATTATGTATATATATGTATATAAATATATATATTTTATGTAAGAGCGAGCAAACGAGCAGGAGGCTCACCTGATGGAAAGTGACTACCATTATTTATAATACATATCTATTACTGATAACTATTCGTCCTGATTTTTTATGATGCGTTATAAAAATGATTCATAATAAAACCTTCACATACATTTTATAAAAAAAATAAAATATAAAGTTCTTTTAGATTTTAAAAATGTCGTACGTTTTCGGTTGTTTGTGGCAAAGCTGTAAATAGGAGCAAGCAGGGCTTGTGGTTTGTCCGTCAGACTGAGGTTCATGTTAAAAGGTTCTAAATGTATTTAGACAGCGCTTTCATTTTCAGTTGTCACAGCTTGGATAAAGTTGTATTATTCCGAATGAATTATCTCATACAACGATATAATGTGTACAAGGGAAAAAAAATTGCTTCATAAACAAAATAATAATAAATGGACAAAATGGTACGATGGATAGAAACACCAGAATCTTAAGCAAAGATAACGGGTTCGAACCCGGTTAAGTTCCGCTAAGCTATCATGTGCTTAATTTATAATTATTTTTTTATAAAGCATCATCGCATCAGACCTTCCCCTGAAGAGGAGAGAAGCCCAGTTGTCCAGATTCATATCTGGACTGCTAGTTGCTACTAGTTTATAGTTTGTACTCATTTTCATATTTTTGTTAATCGTTAATTAGTATAATACTTTTTTCTTTAAAAAGTGTCTTTAAAAGATAAACAGATAGATATTTAACTTCGAAAGTTAAACTGTGTAAGTCACTACAACATATTTTAACGAGTGAGATAAAAAATACTAAGTGAGTTCTTATTGAATACACTCTAATAATTTTTTTTTTTTATAGTATTGATTAGTGGACGGGCATGTGGGCCACCTGATGGTAAGTGGTCACCAACGCCCAAAGACAGTGGTTTGTATATTTCTTAAAAAAAAACAACATCACCACTGCGCCACCAACCTTGGGAACTAAGATGTTATGTCCCTTGTGCCTATAATTACACTGGCTTACTCACCCTTCAAATCGGAACACAACAATACTAAGTACTGCTGTTTTGCGGTAGAATATCTGATGAGTGGGTGGTACCTACCCAGACGAGCTTGCACAAAGCTCTACCACCGAGTAAGCAAGTAAGTAAGAGTATTTTAATCGTTTTAGTATATGAATATACCCGTCATAACTTCTAAACGAAAAGTCCGATTCACATAATTTAAAGTGTAAAATTTAAACAAAAATTGTTATTGTGGCTTATAATAGTTAGGCATATACTATCGTGGACTTTTTTGTGAGCAATTATAATTAATATTAATATATAGGACACTATTTTATATATCATCAACAGTTTTCGCAGCGCACGCAAAATAATGACTTTTATAGGTAACATTTTGATACCTTGCGTTACATTGTTCCATTTTAGGTAGGGATCTCTAATTTTATTGATAGTAAAATATAGCATATGTTACTTAGTAAAGATGTAGCTTTCTAATGGTGAACGAATTTTAGTTTAAAATCGGTCGAGTAGTTTTTGAGTTAAATCGTAACAAACAAACAAACAAAAAATCAAACCTTTCCTCTTTATAATATTATTAGTATAGATATTAAACTGATTCTAAATGACAAGACAAAATCATATACCGGTTTGGTTATGATATCCATAAATTAGCTGTTAGGACGTTAGCTAAAAAATAATTACAATGTTATATATGTGAAGCCGAGATGGCCCAGTGGTAAGAACGCGTGAATCTTAACCGAAGGTCGTGGGTTCAAAGTCGGGCAAGCACCACTGAATTTCATGTGCTTAATTTGTGATTATAATTCATCTCGTGCTTGACGGTGAAGGAAAACATCGTGAGGAAACCTGCATGTGTCAAATTTCACTGAAATTCTGTCACATGTGTATTCCACCAATCCGCATTGGAGCAGCGTATAATAAGCTCCAAAAACCTTCTTCTCAAAAGAGGAGAAGAGGCCTTAGCCCAGCAGTGGGATATTCACAGGCTGTTACTTTATATATATGAATATTACGTTATACGATTATATTATTATTTATTTCACCATGTAGGTACCATTCACTCATCACATTCTTCTTCTTCTTGAGACTCTTGTCAGAGCGGTCGTGGTCGCCATGTAGTATTACGAATTTAAAAAACATGCAACATTCTACCGCTAAACAGCAGTATTGTTGCATTCTGGTATGAAGGGTGAGTGAGGCAGAGCTACTTACACGCACAAGAGTCATAACAACTTCGTACCTAAGGTAGATGGCGCATTGGCGATATAACGAATGGTTAATGTTTCTAAAATCGCCAATGTCTATGGGCGTGAACACTTAAGACCAGGTGGCCCATTTTCCCGTCCGCCTACCATATATATATATGTACATACCATAAAAATTTAGTTTTATTTCTATATATTTTTGAAGTGAAAACTTCTTTAGCGGCGTTGTGCACTTTTTATGATGGGTAAAAGATGTTAAACTTGCGTCAGGTCACGTGACCCTGATTGAAAATTCGTAAGACGGATTCTGAATTGTAAAATTTTTGAAGTAAAAACTTCTTTAGCGGCGTTGTGCACTTTTTGTGATGAGTAAAAAATGTTAAGCTCGCGTCAGGTCACGTGACCCTGATTGAAAATTCGTAAGACGGATTTTGAACTAAATTACTAGTATTTGAACTAATTTAGTGTTAAATTTTTAATGTAATATAAATTGTCATATTTGTGTACGATAGCGCAATAAATGAATATTGTATTTTATTACATAAATGATAGTACTTTTATACTAATAATTAAAGCAATTCGAGCAATTTTTTTCCGTAATCATTCCAAAACATCAAAAATGCACAACGTTAATATTCAAGTTTTCACTTCTGCCAGCACTCCTGAAGTGCAACCCGTTGTTTTTTTTAATTCTTTAATAGAATAAGCTGATATATTACAAATTCCGATTTATATGTATGGGTATAGTGTACATGTGTGCTGTCGTCTTAAAGGGTTGAAGTTATTGTTCGTTAAGTAGTAAGTCTGTAGTTGTTCCTTACTCGTAATATCTCATTGTGAGTACGTAATTGTTTTGCAACACACATTATATTAAATAATAATATATTCTGTTCGTAAATGCGGAGTTCTCTAATTTCATTTCAACATGCGAATGTATTCAAAGTAATAGTGAACTACAAAGTTTGTATCTATGATATAAATATTATTTTATATAACAAAACTGTGAACAGCGTTATTAGGCCAGTCGTCATGAATTTTGATTTCGATTTAAATCGGAAAGGAAATTTTATTGAAATCGCTTCATCTTATGTCTCTTTTGAGCATAATTTATTCGGAATGGTGTGGTGGTGGAATTTTGCCACAAAGGTTTATTAATGTTAAGGTTTAAAGTATAACACGTAACGGATATAATATTGGAACTATTATTAGCTTCGAATTACGAGTTGTAAAGCTGAAATTTGTGATGACAAAATTGCTCAAAAAATTATGGTATTTTTTTAAATTCTTATTTGTAGTTTATGAGTAAGGTCAGTAAGTGAAAAACATTTAACTGCACGATTGTTTTTTTATATTTATTATTTAGTCTCCTCTGATTAAGCGACCGTGCCCTCGTTTAAGTTAATACCTATTTATTTTTCTTTTCTTTCCGATGTACTCAAATTCTATATAAAGAATAGATTTAGAAGAATAGATAAACTATAATTCCTCATGTCATTGCAGCACCGTCACTCTAGTTTCACTGTTCAAAGTTGCTTCTCCCGCCTCCAGCCCTGCCACTTATCGCCTTATTATGATGGTGTATTTTTTATTTCTCTCTTGTTGAGGCTGTCGACGCTTTTGAAGAACAGTTTGCGTTATTGTATCGTTATAACAAAAATATATATATATGTATAACTAGCTGTGCCCGCGATTTCACCCGCGAATAACTTACAGAAATCACTAAGAGCAGACTTATAATATTTCAGTTTATACATAATTTTTGATTTTATTATCTTGGGATACTGATATTTATTGGTTTTTGCCGCACTCTGATCTAGATAGGGCAACATATAATTGCTCATGAGATAACAGCATTCCCTTTAATCTATTCCGACATACTTCCCTGTGCTTTATTTATTGTGACTGCAAACGACACCTGCACAGAAAATGGCGTCCTCCGCAAATAATGCATTATTTTAGAACAAATTTGATTACCATATCAAAGAGTATAGTCAGTTAACTTTAAAAAATAGGTATATGCTACCGCGGACTTTTATAGAACTTTTCAAGAGGAACAATTCCGTCATACGTGGTTGCTGTGTAACTTTAACCGTTTATGCAGCGCATGCAACGGAAGTTCTCAAAAAGAATAAATTTTCATCGTTTTTGCAACATTTTTTCATTTAGAATGACATTTCATGCTTCTTACTATTATCCTTTATCTATACTTACCGCCGCGGGCAATAGCTAGCTAAGCATCGAAAAACAAAAGGAATGTGTATTGTTATATTTTTTTTAATCCGTAAAATGTGCAGTTTTTTAAATAAGCCACTAACAGAATATATGGCGCTGTAAGGTGCACCCGTTTGGGTGGACGCTCTCACCGCTCAGAACAAGGCCCTCCTACTGAGACTGCAGAGGGTTATAGCGGTGAGGGCGATACGTGGTTACCATACGGTGTCGTGGACGGTGGCTACACTTCTCGCGGGCGATCCGGTCTGGGAACTCCGAACGGAGGTGCTCGCAGAAGTGTACCGGTTTCGGGGGGAAGCCAGAGCGAGCGGCGAGTGCCCAGGATCTGCGGAGGTGGGGTGAATAAGGGCTGTAGCCCAGCAAGCCTGATTCGCAGATGGGAGGAGGACCTAAGGTCCCCATCAGCAGGCCAAGCAACAGTGGAAGCGATGCGTCCTCTCTTGAGTCGCTGGTTACGGAAAAGCGGCACACTTACGCTTAGGCTGACGCAGGTGCTTACCGGACATGGCTGTGACCGACCGCCGGGGCGTCACGGTAGCATGCGCAAGCGTGGCGCGCCCCGACCTGACGGAGAGGATACTGCTGGTTTTTTTGTGGGTATTCCGACGCCTTCAGTGCCGGTGAGCCCCACATAACCAAGTTCAAGTGGTGGACCAGCGTAAAAGAAAAATGTCTCTGTTACCAAGGAGCGCCGTGCGTCTCCGACATACCTGCTTTCGCTGTATATAACTCAATGCCATAGGCATCAGCGCAAGTTAAGTGATGTTTGCCACAATATATTAGTGAAAACCGCAAATCAATTAAGACTTTCCTAAGATTAGCGAGCACAAATGCACAGACAAAAAGACAAAAATTATAACAATCATTGTTTTGGGTTCTATTGCGTTGGTATAGGCCCCCGATAATAGTTTCCGTTACTTTTATTATGTGTAAGGATATAAAGTCTATAAAATCTTTGTTATAAGAAATATTGTACTCTTTAAAAGCATTAAAAATTAATATTTGCGGAATCTGTTACTGACATTAGTTTAAGAACAGTTTTAATTAATTCCAACTTATTGCGTTGTTGCTCGCATGTTTTTATTTGCGGAATCTGTTGCTGATATGTGGTAAAGGATTTTGTAAACATTGAAGTAGCTAATATTTGTTTGCAACGATTAAATATTTCCATTTCGACGTCATTTATACCAAGTCAAGTTTAAGGAAACAACTTGCAGTAGCTTGTAAATGTCTAACTGTTAGGTGTCTGCTGTGCCTTCGGTCCTTAATTCCTCCAATCCATTGAGAGTTGCCGGATACTTCTCTCTTAATAGGTTTTGTCTGTTAAGGTTACATTCAGCATCTTCAACTGTCGCATTGGTCTAGTTACCTAGTGGCTAATGTGTAAGCCTGCTGTTCGCCTGTGATACGGATAACCGTACGATCATACTAGGACCTCGTGATAAAAGTAAAAGTAACATCCTTGAAAGTCCCACTGCTGGGCTAAGGCGTCTTCTCCTCTTTTGAGAAGAAGGTTTTGGAGCTTATTCCACCACGCTGCTCCAATGCGGATTGGTGGAATACACATGTGACAGAATTTCAGTGAAATTTGACACATGCAGGCTTCCTCTCGTTTCTCGTTTTCCTTCACCGTCAAGCACGAGATGAATTATAATCACAAATTAAGCACGTGAAATTCAGTGGTGCTTGCCCGGGTTTGAACCCACGATCATCGGTTAAGATTCACGCGTTCTTACCACTGGGCCATCTCGGCTTAAGCACCTCGTGATAAGCAGTTATAAAGCTGCTGATCACGTCACGTCACTGACGACGTCACGAAGGAGTTATAAAAGTCTGATCGTCAGAACAATTAAGTTTTAGGTTTTTCGATATCGGTCGGAAAAACATTATTAGTATGTTATCATTTTAGATCAACGGCAATATTCGAGAAAAACATTGAAATACAATTTTTGTTTCATATATTTTTTTACTATGATTGTTTGATTTTTATTCACCTCAAAGCAATAAATAAATTGCAAAATAAATTAGCTACTAAAAAAAACACGTATTTTTTTAACACCGAGCCCGCAGCCTTTGATTAATATTGATACGCTACACAATTTGCGGTCTCAATGTCAATAACTTTGCTCGTAACTTTTTATATCTTATTACATATTTATTTGTTTTAGATGTTGCTTTTGTATATAATTTTAGATACCATTGCTATGTTAATATATATGTTATAAAGGTTAGGGTTCAGTGAAATGAAACATTTTTTTTTTTTCATATTTTATTCATTCTTTTATGTAATCGTCAGAGTTGTACAACTAAATAATCACAGTTGAAACAAAACATAACTATGTCGGTATAATAATAATTAGTGTCTAAAATAAAATTACGTGCACCGGTGTTGGTTACGGCGAACTTAACACCGCTCACAATTTGTACTGGGATTCTGTGCTCTGCTGTCTTAATTAGGCGTACAAGTTATTTGGTGAGGAACAATGAACCATCGAAATAAAGTGCAAACAGCGTGTTGACGAACGCTTCGAATACGCCTAATTATTTCGATTTTCAAATGTTATAAAATCGTGATGGAATAATCGTGCGAACGCTTTACTTATAACGATAATTGCATTTAACGTTTAAATTCGATAAGTACAATTTCGATATTTTATTAAATATCAATTTAAAACGTGATAAAGCAACTCTTGTTGTTGAGACAAATAACTCATTGGTTGATAATAATTATTTAGTAAAAGTACACGATTCGAGACAACGCAGAGCTTATAAAAACGGAGCTAGTCTGTGTTTAAATGCACAATTCTGTATCGAAGGGAGGATGTTTAATAATAAATAGTTAAAAAATAATAAATCACATTTTTGTAAAGACCGAAATATAAAAAACGGACAAAAATTCTTTATATTATAAATCGTCTATATGATTACTGGCAGTGTAATAATATATAATATAAATGAATGATAAAAACGTAAATGTCGTTCACGGACAACCATTAAACTCCTACTTACATGATTAGTAATTAACGAGAATTGCTTTATTATAGAGACGAGTAGTTTTTGAGTGCAAACTAGAGGTGTCCTTATAGTAGATATTCAAAGTCTATAATTAAACAACCGAATCTACAAAATCTTAGGCTTCGAACGCATAATAAAATCAGTCATTTTAAACACAATACAGTAATATTCTAAAATTTACACTGATCCTAGTTCGATGTCGATGTGAGACAGTTTTAAAGAACCTGTAATTTATTTAATTATTTTACTATAAATTCTTAAAAATTAGCATTAAATTAGTGACTTCTAACGGTTGCAATAACTATCTCACGTCAAAATCGATGGAATAATCCTAGCACAACACTCTTAGTAAGTTATTGATATTTTTCTAGGTGCGACTAAATTTATATTTAAATATATTGAATAAATAAAGTGCAAACACTTAACTCTACGGTCATTAGCTGCGTCGATGACGCTAATAGATTGGCACTTTCCCATTCACACCGGCAGTGCGTCGCTGACGTCACCGACGCGCCCGTTGCGTGCCCGTTACGTGCCCGTTACGTGCCAGCGACGTGGCGGGACGTCCACGTTGACGAACGTAACGCGCGCGACGCACGTACCCATCGCACTGCCTCGCATCCATCTTTCAATCTCACTCATACTTGAATGAAACTCCTCACAATCAAAAACTATTATTTAATTAGCTACTATTACGAGTAGACCGTAGACATTCACAGATATTCTAATTTATACCGTCTAATACTACATGGAGACTCGGAGAGGAACACCAGTTACTGTACAGTTCACTTACATGGAAATTTCGAGTAGAATGTAAATTGTTTTACATTAAACTAAGATAATTGGGGTAGCCGTTAATTTATCGTATATACATCCCCAGTGAATATTTCCCATATCGAATGAGCATTATAAACTCGAAGTCCAAAGGGACTCTATTAATTATTATAATTAATATAAAATATAACATATTTTCATAGTAGGTACATTGATTTAATGCGGAAGGGCCGTACGTCGAGTGATATCACGTAAAGCTGTGGACTTACAAATTACTCGTATAAATTATTCACATTTATAGCACACTATCTACAAACACCCACGATTCAGATTCACATCTGGCCCTCCAGCAGAAATCTACTTATCTCGTTAGCTTCCAATAAAATACTGACTCATAATATGGCTAACTTGAATAAAACTTATATCAAATATTTGGTGAAGTATTCGGTTGGGAAACCTCATAGAAAATTACGCAATCAAACGTACACATGCCCTAACATAGAGGTACTTAAGCTAACGATTCCTAAAGTATAAAATAAACTCTTAGAAAATCGGTTAAGATACTCGTAGTCGCGACCGAACGTCGACGCGACGTCACGAAGGAGTCACGGAGACGTCAGGGAGACGTCACGGAGATGTGCGCGCCGAGCGAGGAGGGGAGACAATTGACTAATCGTCGTCGGGGTGCGCGGGGAGAGGATGAGATCTACAGCTGCTCGTCGAGGTCGGGACCGTACAGGTCGGCGAGCTTGTCGAACCGCGGTCCCCACGCGCCCAGGTAGTCGTACTCGTGCACTTCGTCGTCAGTTCCTGTTCAATAGGATTTTATTAAATCCTCTGTGTTTAAAGACAATTTCAAATCATCTGTTCTTTTCTTGTATTATAATTACAATGTGTATGGTATTTATAGTTTTGTACATGGTATACGAAAATATTACGAGGACTAGTTCCACTAGGTTTTACAAAGGAAATATTTATCACCATATACGAGTAGATTGAACTCCAAAATCATTTTTTTTTAGCGAGATTAGTCTGAGTACAACAAATGATAAATTGGTTGCAACAAGGTACATTTGAACTTGTACACAAACATATTCTATTGAGTAGATACCATATTCTAGACATACCGGAAGCAAGCGAAGACAAAGAGCCGGCAGTGCTACCGCCGCCTTCGTACGCATAATTCCTGAGATCGTCGAAGGGTGGTGCGTTTGGGTCGCTGTCAGCCCTCCGCTTATGCTCTTCGATGAACATACCCACGTTCGTTTCCCCTGGCAGAGGTACACCCACAGCGGGAGCTACACCAACCATTTGACCGACTCCTAGACCCACTCCCATCAACGGATCTAAATGTAAATATTAAAAAGGTGAAGGTCAACTATCTTCGAATTTAGATATAATAAAAATTTCATAGTCAATTGGACAAATTTTATAAATTAGATTAATACCAGGAATAAATATCGATTATAATGAGACAAATAAAACTTAAATAAGCTGTTATAAAAACACGAGTAAAAAATATGGAAATTCCTTGGTTTTCTTAAATCACATCAAGAAGAGCCGATTAAGGCTATTCTTATTTTCATCAAGCGAATATTTTAAGTGGCTCAGGCTTCTTTACATAAGATTACAGCATTAAAGTGGATTTGATAATAGGTTTAATTTAGAACGAGGATAAGCGAGCAGCAGCTTTTCCGTCTAAATTAAAATTAAATACTCCTGTTTCGGAACTAAAGGCAATCATTTTGCAATATTTTTTATGCTGATTTTACAAAAGAAGAATGATCAAAAAAGCTTTATTTTGAGTAGTTGTTAATGTCGCGGTGGAATCGAGCTTAATAGGATAGTCAATTCACAAAGACTGAAGCTTGGCAATTTTTAGTGAGTTGTACATGTATAAATCATCGAGTCGGGCTAAAACTCCTAAAGGCTATGTCGAATCGAGCGTCAGGCATGTGACATTTACAAGGGTAAGGCCTTTGCCTTTTGAACGGAAAGCCTTTAAATACCCAAAGGACTGCCTTCAATATAAAAATGTATAACACTTTTTTTCTCTTTGAACTTTGAACACATATCGTCATGAATAACATTGAAAGCCACGTCGATCATCATTTTATAAAATTTTAACGAAATGTTCGTTAAATTACCTAAATTTTTGCAGTTAATTCTAATTCTAGACATTGGTTGTATTTATGCGTTTTTGAATAGATGATATTATTACATAGTTACTAATTAACCACTTACATGGCAGTTTCGATGGAACATGATCAGGGAGCGGTCCGCCGATTGGAATTTGAAGGGGCGTAATATCAAAGGCTGTCATGTCATCTTCGCCGCCGCCCTCGTCATCGTAGTTTATTATATTCTCGCGAACATCGTCGTCTGGACCTGGATATTTAATATGCGCCTCCCGACGCCGATTGTACACCACAAACACCAGCACGAGAACTGTGATACACAAAATCGATCATTAACATATAAAAGTTAATATAAACATATTCAATCGATTAGAATAAGCGAATTACTGACTTGAGTACATGATATCCGCTAATCGCATTAAATATTTTGGTTGAAATTGCTATTAAATTGAAAATCTCTATTCACATCCACTGTTGGTTTCCGATTGCAATTAAACGATCGTATTCTCTATTGTGCGAATGTGGCATATTAAACAAGCTATTAATAAAGGGTCTGACGGTGTTAGTGTTCATTTTCAAATGGTGTGAGGTTTATCGGGAAGTTACTATCGAAACTGAAAATTTGATCCCACAAGCGCTCAAGTATGATTTATACATAGCGCTTTATAAGAGGATTTGTAACACGGAATTGTATTAACAGTTGGCGTTTCTCCAAACGTGCATCTAAAATAGGGGTCATTTAGTAGTTATTTGTGATAGAAATTATACTAACTTAATATTTATTTATTTCTGGTCAAGTTAATTTTATGACCAAAACACCACTTTTACCAAATGTTCTTGCTGAGTATGGGTACATTTATATTTTAGTTTGACGAAGTTATAAAAAGATGACAATATCACAAGTTTGTATATTAATAATGCCCAAGACAACGGGCCCGTCATTTCCTTTCGTAATAAATTGTTTTATTACTCAATTCTAAGAACAATTTCTTATTGAGATATTGGAAATCTAAGTAGATATTATTTTCGATATCAATTTCTGTTTAAAATAAATATTATTTATAAACACAACCGTAAACTGGAAACGTTATGATGCTACACAAATATTATATTATTTATGTAACAATAAGTTACAGTCAATATTTCTAACAAAGCTATATTATATAAACAAAAGTAATTTTATCGTCGAGTCGAGATGGCCTAGTGGTAAGAACGCGTGAATCTTACCCGATGATCGGGGGTTCAAACCCGGGCAAGCACCACTGAATTTCATGTTCTTAATTTGCGATTATAATTCATCTAGTACTTAACGGTGAAGGAAAACATCGCGAGGAAATTTCACTACAGTTCTGTCACATGTGTATTCCACCAACCCGCATTGGAGCAGCGTGGTGGAATAAGTTCCAAACCTTCTCCTCAAAAGAGGAGAAGCGGCCATAACCCAGCAGTGGAACAGTCACAGGCTGTTACTGTTACTATAATCTTATTTGTAAGCTCTATGTATTGCACTAAGCGTTTATATTACCACTTTATGAATATGTCTATAGCGATTCATAAAATAAACGCCTAGTTCATAAAGTCGAGCATGAACAGAGCTTTTAGCGAATACTATTATTATCTACACGTGCATTTTCTGACCTATCTAGAATTGTTAACGGTTTTCATACGACTAAAGTGGAAACATAGTAATAGTATTCATTATCTTTGTAAGAGCCTTTCATCATTAATAACATTTAATATTCTAACATCGAGACGTTTTAATTTTATATATGTCACTGAAAATGATCAACTAATGAACATTAAACTATAGAAAACATTTAATAAATGAGTATGAAAACATGCAAAATTATAAAGTGCTCACCTAAAAGCAAAAACAAACAGACAATGATAGCTATAATGAAATCTCTGGAAGGCATGATGATTCCCGAGGCCAGTAGTTCTAGTTCGCAGTCATGGCCGGTGTAGGCGAACGGGCAGATGCAGTCGTAGCGGCGCGCCGGCTCGCGGTCCACACACGTGCCTCCGTTCAGACACGGATTGTTCACGCACTCGTTCACGTTGACACAAGTCCCACCCGCGCGACTCGATCCACCCGGACACCTATACATTGTGCGCTATACCTCCCGAACCGGCGCCATCGCGCGCACTGAGCCCCCACGATACGAAGCATGCACTACTACTATATAGATAAGATGAGATAGATAATGAGTGTGCGATAGTGATCGGGTGAAGGGTGAGGAGACACGCGATACGCGACTAGGCTATGTGCTCACTCATGATAATAAGGAGGCAGACGAGGATGGCCGCCAGCGCGCCCATGCTGAGCTTGAGCGTGCGGCCTTCCTGAACGAGCTCGCAGTTCTCGCCCCAGAAACCCTCTGGGCAATGGCAGCGATAGCCCGGCTCCCGGTTGACACACGAGCCGCCGTTGCGGCACGGGAAGTAGAGACATTCGTTCTTGTCTACGCAACCCTTGCCGTCCGGAGACAATACCAAACCCTCACCGCAGCTAGACACCATTCCAATATGTTAACATACACAGATACACACATACGTAAAAATATTATATTAATACAATTGAAATATTAATTATATAGTGTTATATGGATATTAAATAATTAGATAATTATAAATGTACTTAATAATTGTATAATGTGAAAGCGAAGAAGTTATAATAAGCGATATATTTATTACATTTTTAAAATAAAATAAATTATCTTACATAATATAAGTACTTAATAAAATATTAATACAAAAAAACCTACTAAGGAACTCAGTGCGCGCCTAAAATTAATAAATATCAAGTTACTGATAAAGTCGATCATAAATATATTTTTGTCTATATCAAATTAACGTTGAATTTAAAATGAATTTTGCCTAACGGCTTAAATTTCTTTAAATCAGGTTATTTTATTTTGTAATTTTAAACATACAAATAAATTATTTGTAAAAAAGTGCGTTAGCGACTTAAGAATGTCATAATGATTTTATTGTTTGAAAAATTAAATAATTCTTATAAGTTCACATTGATAAGTACTTACGTGCATTCGTATTCGTTCCAAAGATCAACACAAACAAATGGCTCGGTGCAATGAACATTGATGCAGGGACTATTAGATGGGCAATTTCTGTCCAAATTTCTTGCCATAGTTGCTTGACCCCATTGAGTGCCATTCATAGCTGGAGGCAATGGTAGGTGCTTGCCTTCTAATCTGATATCATCTAAGCATCCTTTTTGGAAATCGGCATATACTTCAAATGTTCTCACACCAGTGTATTCAGCTTTGCCTCCTGCATATACGCCCTCCTGCTTATCAACAAGAAGCCATTGATGTCCTTCAAATGTAAACGTTTCGTTGTATCTTCTTCCTTCACCACCATCAATTTCAAGAGTTGCAGCACTGCCGTATCTGCTGACTCGAGCAATGTGCCATTGGCCATCATCAACTGCTACAGAATTTAGCCAAACGTCGCGTTCTTCTGTCCGTAATGAATTTAGATTGAATCGGAAATGCAGTCGTGAATCTTTCACTTCTAAAATTCCATATTCACGATTATGCTGATCACTCACTCTAAAAAGTTCACCGTGAGGTTCTCGAGTTCTAAATCGTAGTTGAATTTGCGTACTAAATCTGTCAGGTTCGAAGCTTAATGCAAATTTAACGTAACTCTGGGGTCTGAAACTGGTCGGCGTTGTTGGTAAATTGCACGATGGCCCTGTCCAGCCTGGTTGACATTGACATCTAGCTTCTGAAAAACTGCCAACACAAGTGCCATGCTCCCAACATCTTGACGTAGTATCGGCTTGGTTGCAAACCTCCTCAGTTTGTGGACACCCCGCTACAGAATTTCTTGATAGTCCAGGATGCGCTAAGTCATACAATTTACTATTATGTATTAAATTCCTTATACACCCGTCGAATCCTTTGCCAATAGGCATATATTGCCAATGATAATGTGTAGGATCAAAATGTTCGATGTAAAGTCCTCCAATTTGCAATGGAGCATTCACATTTAAATATTCATTAAATGGAGGTATGCTACCAGACGCTTGACACGTTGAGTCATCGAACTCTGGTGGTGTGCCGTCTTCCATTTCTTGGATGTCAGCTGATCTACAGAAGTCAACAATCATTCTTACATTTTCAGTATCCCAAAATATATCTAAGCGATGCCATTCTCCATCATCTAATGACTTCTTAGTTTTCACTCTGAGTTCTAACGTGCCGGAGCCAAAATCTATAAGTAATCTGGGATTTCCTCTTTCTAGTTCAACAGAAATAAAATCTGACACGACTATTTCTTCTGGTTCGGGTGGGACTATTGGTCCGTTGTAAAGCAAAACACCTTCTGATTTTCGTGTTATAAATTCAAAGCTTAAATGAGAGCTATCGCACATCTCTAAAGATGGGTACCACGCCCAACCTGTGCCTCTAAAACTTCTTGATGTTTGTTGACATCTTGGACCTGTATAGCCGGGTGGACACGAGCAAGTTAAGCCATATTTACCTTCTATACATCTACCACCATTGTAACAAGGAGAATTTCGACATGTCTCAGCTTGTGTGAAGTTTCTTGCACCACACGTGCACTCCGCAATAACATCAACTCTTACACCGACGAGCGCAGTTTTATTAGAATTTACCATATATGGTAAATTACTAATATCCAGGACATTTGTACAAGATCCTTCACACATTTGATTTTCATAAATACATTCATCAATGCCAACCATAGTAATATTTATTCCAACTGCTCTTTCTATTTCCTCTCTGTGCATTAATACTATACCATTTAACCGAATTGGCTTATAATAGTGAGCACCATGTGCTGAAAAACGAATATCAGTTACTGGTGGATGTTTCTTTCTCAATTGAACACTAAATATGTCAATATTTTCTCGTTCAGTATTAAGCAAATCGGCTAACTTGTCTTTAAATATATCTAACTTGCTTCTAGATACACTTAATGTCTTATAATTCCAGACTCGTATAAAATCTTCATCCGATATTCCTGATATTCGTATTGAACCTGAATTTATGATTGCATCGTGTGATATTTCTTTTACGTACACAGTGACGTTAGCAGGAACATCAGTTTGGGTGTGCTTCCTATCATAAACTTTGAACTTCAAATGATATCTGCCTTCCCTGGTTTTATGTCTCATTTGTACCATACCTGTTTCTTCATTTAATGTAAAGTTTGGATGTTCAGAACTTTCCCAGAAAAATTTCTTGTCGGGTAAGTCCCAATCGTCTAAATCATACACATAAACTCTTCCAATTTCAGTATCTGGTGCTTGACCTTGGTAATTGTATACAAGGATTTCCTTAGATCCAGGTTGCATTTTGTTATCATTGACATCACCGATTACTACAGTTAAAGTACTAGTTCCAGTCATTGCTGGGTTTCCGTGATCTTTAATAATAATAGGAATGAGATATTCTTTTTGCTGTTCTCTATCGAAAGACCGAAGCGAGGAAACGATCGCCATACCATCACCATTGGCACCTTTTTGGTCTTGTTCAACTTTAAATGACGCTCTTATTATATCATCAGCACCAGGATCAAGTCTAAATTGGAATGGAGGACCGTTGCTTTTAGATCTGTCATCATCGTCAGTGGCCAAAATTTCTGCTACTTTTTTAGGTGTAATGTGTTCTGTTAAAACTGGCCTGTAATCTTTGAGGAATGTAGGTGCATTGTCATTAATATCTTGCACAATAACGGTTAAAGTTGCTGTAGCTGTTCTAGGAGGAACTCCGTCATCTATAGCTAATATTTTTACTTGATGTCTTGGCGTGTCCTCTCTATCTAAAGATCTTTGAATACTCACAGTACCTTCTTGGCTTATAGAAAACTGTCTTTTTCTGTCCGATGATCTATCGATAGCATACGAAACTTTACTTTTACCGCCTTGATCCGGATCTGTAGCTTTAAATGTTTCAAGACTTTTGCCAACTTCTGCATTTTCATATACGGATACTTCAATATTTGCTCGTTCAAATTGTGGTTTATTGTCATTTATATCCCTAAGTTTAACAACTACCCACGAATAAGCTACATGATATTTGTCATTATCGTTGTCTTCTCCTTTATCGTTAACTTGAATTCTAAATCTAAAACCGTTGCTTTGTAACTGGTCTTCATAGTCAAGAGGCTGAACGATTTTTAATGAACCAGTGCCGTCATTATTTCTAACCATAGTAAATTTGTCAGCACCGTATCCACTATTTTCAATAACTTTATATTGAAATTTATTAGTTTCATCTTCGTCATGAACAGTAACTGTTAGAATCGGCATTTCTGGTAAATTAGTCCCATCTGTTTCATCTACTTCTGTAAACCATTCATCTTTAGTAAACTGAGGTGGCATATCATTTATATCTTTTACTCTTATAGATGCTGTACCAGTTCCTTTCAACCCCCCTCCGTCGGATGCTACTATTTGTATAGAATAATCGGGCGTTCTTTCACGATCCAAGCAGCATACAGCTGTCTTAATGACACCGGTTTCTGGTTCTATTTCAAATATTGGGGAACCTGTTTCTTCTTCTATTACATTTTTCTCAATAGAATACCATAATTTCGCATTGTTACTTTCAGCTGGATCATCGTAATCTATGGCAGTCATAGTCATAACAACCATGCCTGCTGTCCCGTTCTCTGTAACATTGCCAAAGTAGACACCTTGTGGGAATATTGGTGCATTATCGTTAATGTCTTTAAGATTAACTTGAACATCAGCATAACCTACGAGCCCTTCACCTCCTTCATCTTGAGCGAATACAGTGAATCTCCATTGAGGTCTTCCATTTGGTTGATCACGATCTAATGGCTACAAGAAAAAAAATACATTAAAATCTATATAAGGCACATACATACATACTTTCAATGCTTACAAATTAAAGTTAAACGGTTAAACTTACAAACAGTTGTTGCAATACTTATTATAGTTTACCTTAAGAACGAATATTTCTCCAGTCGTTCGGTTGATATCAAATTTGCTATTGGATGGATTGTCTGGATCAATGCCTTGACCCGTGAGGAAGTAAACAATGTTCTGCTGTCTGTCTTTGTCACCATCTGTAGCTGTTACCTGTTGCAGATTTAATAATTTGAAATATATTATCTTAAAATTGTGTTCGTTTAGGTTTTAAGAAGTGAGTCATATTACATGTATACTTAGAAAAAAAATACAAATATTGGAATTCCCTTTAAGATATATAATATTTATATTTATGACAAAAACTTGGCCCTTGCTTGTCTTGTTTACGCAATAATATTACAAAGTTCGACATTAAGAATATCTTACTTGGCGGGATATCCGGAATTATCTTCAAGAGACAGAATATTAATGTTCGACAATGAAACAGAACGACTTTTCTCTATATCGCATTTGTGTACTCTCTTGACCTTATTACAGGTATTATAATTTTAAAATGAAACTAATCATCTAATATTTATGTTGTATGAAAAACATTAAATACTTTTTTAGGCAACTAAACGTATAGAAAACAAGAAGTACTAGCTATTAAAAAGTGTATTAAAGCATAGTTTCCATATCACATATGTATTTTTCATATAACTAATAAATTATATATTTGAGTCGAATACATTTCAAAATGATAACTTCTGTAATTGACTAAATGTCTCAAGTAGGAGTAAGACACGAATCGCTAGTTATAGTAAGAATGGAAATTAATTATTTAAGTTTTCCAATGTTACGATCTCGCTTACGTCAGCTGACCGTTCGCACCGGCACATGACAGCGGGTGCTCATGCTAACGGGCGTTCAGAACTTTGCACTTTTTTTATATTTCCAGACAGAATGTTACAAGATGTAAAGAGTTTGAAAAGTAAAAGTGGAGAAAAACAAATATACATCTTCATGAATGTGTATTCTTTTGTTACATCTCAAATATTGTTAAGAACAATGTCTATTATAAATAATAGGCAGGTTAATTATGTTTGGTAACATTTGGAAATGTTCCTATTGTTATAAGAAGCTTATAGATTGTTTATCATGACATTTATAAAAAGAAAATGTTACAAATATTATTAATGTAACATTTCTATTAGTATTAAATAAAAAAAAGGAAAAATAAGATTCTGATTCTGCTTGGCTAGAGTTAAAGAAATGAAGAGGGTCGACGTTTGCATAATTACACAGATTATTTGCGAAGCTAGACCAATTATAAAAAAATCCATCTCACGGTCGACGGACGGACACGTCCTCGCTGTCTTCGTAATCTTTACGTGATATTTTAAGGAAACGAGCTACAATTTTGTTTTATTCAATGTGTCTCTTATATTCAATTTGTAATTTAACAATAATTAACTTTTAATGTTTTAAAGAAAACTCGTAGAGTTTAAATCAAGATTCAATTTATTTATTTTGATAGTTGAAATTTTATTACATTATACAAGTCTTTAAGCGATTTTGTTCGTCTTGTTTTTGAAAAGATATTTTAATGACAATTACCTAAATGAAATAAATAATACAAAACAAAGGCCAAGTCTTGATGGATCTTTTATAAATTTTCTGTATAAATTAATTTAATATAAATTAGTTTAATCCAGCTTAAATATATATTAGCATGCATTAAAATTAATTGAATGGAAAACGTACACAACCTTGCAAAGTTTTAATACGAGTCAAGCGAAAATTCAAGCAATTTGTAAGCCTTATCTATACGTACTTACTTGGCAGCTGTTGATTTAAGGGAAATACAATAAATTTTAATTAATTCCGTCATCGTTACCTTTTCACCTTTGTGTGTATGAAATAATAGAATGTTTAAAAGGAGCTTCGGATGTCAATAAAAAAAAAAAAAAAAAGAAACATAAAAAGAAAAAAGAATCGGTTTAAAAAAAAACTTTGGTGAAAGAACGTAGAGAAAAATGAATTTTCAAATACGAGAGAATATATTTTTTCAGTCACAATTTTACAATGGATTTTAAATTTGAGACAGTTAAAATATTTCATAGATTTAAATATTATTTTATTCAATTTGTAATTTGTAGATCAAATTGAGATTTAAATGCCGTATTTTAAAATCAAAACCATTATCAAATAATATAAACAACCATTTTTTACATTAAGCTCAATCGATTTTCTATTTACAGAATATTACAATACACAAGATTACAATACAGAAGATTATCAATTACAATACAGTTTCGAATCTCCGGTGCGTAAACGCACGCTTATTATTATTTATTAGTTTGTTCATATGAATGACTTATGAACGTTTTGAGGGGAATAAATAAAAAAAAAACAAAACCTGTATTAAGGAGTGGGGGTAGGGGCCGGTTTCCTCGAGAGCCTGAGTGATGTATGCGCTGTGTGTGAACCGGGGCGGAAGGTCGTTGATATCGAGCACGTGAACCACAACACGCGTCGAGTTCTCGTTGCGCCCGTCAGATGCCACCAGCGTCAACTCGTACTGTGCACACGCACGAGTTAAGACATGCCTCATGCATTGCTAAGAGACTGTTGCACGAATATTCGTAAAAGTTTACGAACACTCTTAGTTACTGTTACATTTAATGTAAATATTGTAAATTTTTCGTGAAACATTCTATTTTATAACAAAAAAAAAATCTTAAAAAAAGCGTGATTTTAAATTAATAAATAAACGAAAAATATTATACTTATTTAGATATCTTTATTATCATATAATTTCTACAATTAAGCAATACTATAAGAAATTTCAAGTTTAATTCGAATTATTGTTAATTAATAGAATATAATTGTTAAATTTAACCTTAAATGACAAGCCAATTTACTGGCACTGTTTTACATGTACATGTCAATCTTTTATTTATGTTTTGTGTTCTTTTCGTAATTATATGGGAATCTTCGTTCTTATTCGGACTATAAAGCGGATTATGTTTATATTTTATCGAAATAATAAAAGTCAGTTCCTTGTTGTTCAATGTTTCATTTTTTATAGCCGATAAGATGTTGATGTTACCATTTTATATTAAGCATTTAAATGAATACTGAGAAATACTTCATATATATCCTTGAAATATATCAACAATCGATAATAAATATATTATCTCTGTAGACCAAAGAAAAGCTTATAACTTCCTGGGTATTAATCCGTTGTTTTGACAACAGTTTATTAAGAAGCAGTCGAGATTGAGGAAGTTAGTAGGTCATTGCTGTTTTATTATATTATCTCATAATCAATCACACAACAATATGTGCACAGGATGCAATCTCAATGGCCCCTTGTGCGTATGCTTATGTACAATAATATGTATCCTATACAGTAGGCTCGTCCTTGAGATTGGCCGCAGTTATTGGTTTTTGGTCAGGATATAAAAATTATAACGCGAAAGTATCTTTGCCTATATGTCGGTTACATTTTGACAAAACCATTGGACCGATTATGATAACATTTGGTATAGAGATAGAATATATATATAAGAATATTTACTATTTACTCATAATACTTTTAGAATAAAGTATTATGTGTAAATAGTTAACTTTTGTGTTTGGACCACATATAATACTCAGATTTTCAAACTTATTTGAGTTATAAAGTAATCATAAAATTTAATGAAAATATATTGAAAATCCGTTCATAACCTACCGTTTAATATTTGGAAATAGACTTGTTATTAACGTATGTATGTGTGTGACACTTTAATTTAGCGTTCATCTGATGATGAATAAAGAAACGACTATTATAATTTAGTAGCTCAATAATCTTTTATTGTGTATAACATTTTATAAAAAGTTACTTATATTTAATAAATTATATAATTATTACATTATAACAAACGACAATTATTAAAACGTTGATTTTAAAGTTAAGTTCAACTACAGCGCTATTAGTCATTATGATTTGAATGATTTTTTTAATAAAAATTACGAAATATGTCTTATCTTTTATTACACCATATTTCTTATTCGTATTGTAGATATCTTAAGTGTTGTTCCCAGAATGTTAGCGGTAAAACTAACGAGCATTACACGTATTCAATTATTTCATTACAAATACTTCTACACAACAATAAAAATAAAACAAGCTGAAACTAGCACTAAAACGAAACGGAAAAGACAAAACACTAAAAAACCCATGCCATGCAAATGAAAAAAAATATATATATAAAAAACGTCAATCTAGAAATCGGCATCTGTCACTCCATGCGATTCCCTTTGGAACCTTAAACCTCAAAGCGACGGCTGAGGGTAAATAATCAAATGAGGGCCTTTTATCGCCTCGAAGCCGACCTGTAGCACCCGCTTGGGAAGATTGCGGTCGTCTTCTTCTGTAATTTGAGTTCGATATGTAGGCCGCTCGAACACCGGGGGATTATCGTTCACGTCCTTCACGTGAATCACCACCGTCGTGTAGTTCTCTTTAAGGTTGTCCGATGCAGCCAGCTTCAACTCGTACTGTTGCCACGCGACCAATCGGAGACATTCGGTCATTATAATTTGTAGCAAAATGATCGTCAGGAAAATAAATTATTTCCTTTATTAACTTCATTCATTAAGCACGAAATGGCTAAGATATAGGACAACTGTAATTAAAACTCTGATGACTTCGAAGATAAGAAATCATAATTAAGATTAACGAAGTTGCTTAAAACGTTGACATGAAAGAAAATTTACTGAAAGTTATGTTCAGAAATTTAAAAGTTTATTAACCTAAATAAAATTGCTGGACAACCTTTATTGAATTACAAATATTTAAGCGTTTACAAGACGATATTAATGAAATGGGACGATAAAGTCTTATAACGTCGGCGTTAGATTTTAACAATAAAGGCGGTATTTGTGGTTGCGACCCGAGCAAGTTATTGGCGTCATCTGTCCGCGTCACTCCGTTATTTCCTCGGAAGGAAGATGTTTGTTTCAAAAGTCATTCCACGAACATTATACGTTAAAGTATTGTAATATTAACGTGGATGAATTTAAATTAATCTTTTTCAATTTTGAACATATTTGATTTTTGCAAGTAAACAGAAAAGGTATCATTAGATTACTTTTACTGCAAAAACGTATATATACGTATTATTGGATTATTTGTATCTGGGCTGTTGTTCGTTATTCACTATGGCATATCTCATGGAATAAATAATGAGTATGAAAAGCGATAGAGCTTATAGTAAACCTAAGGCTCAAAGACTATAAATTAAATTGAATTAACGACAGGATAGCAGACTATAATCCAGTAGCTTTAAAGCTCCATCAAGTACACATGACTTAATTATATAATACTTAATTTTGATATAATACGTGAACTTATAACTTTTGCCTGGTTATCGTTAAATACTTTGTAAGCCTCATTATAATATAATATATTATGGTGTATATTTTAAAAGGTTTATAAGCAAAAAGGAGTTTGTAAAATAAACTGGTTTACATCCATTTAAGCTCCACGATGCTCTGCAATTTAATAGCGATCCTGCCTTCGGCAGTCGCTACGCCGGCTTGCTTAAATGGGTATCAAAAATTAAATTATTTATCTCGAGAAAAGTTCGATGAATATTCCTCGAGGGCAACGAAGACCTATGATATCTCAACAGCCAAGTCGGAAATCCACTGGATTTGGAGAGGATTACTCGCTAACTGTTGTTACCAGCACTCAAAATACTTTACGCATTATATTTTATAGGTTTATTCATTGTTAAGAAGTTCGTTTCTAAATAATGTTTAGTAGAATAACTTTTCTACTTTGTAGATAATGTTAAGCTATATTTATTTTTATCCTTTTTAAGCAATTTAAAAACACATGGAAGTTAAGCTATTTCGCTCTGAGCTTTTAAATGTTAACAGTCAGCGCTTTTATACTTGTAACGCACGCGTACTGAGTATTTTGTGCAAGTGCCAACGCCAGCTACAACGATAGTCATTTGTAAGCGGGTGACCTACGCCCTTGGTCCATTTCGCTGAAATAATGGTATCGAGCCCCGGCCAAAGTGTCATGCCACAGGCCTCCGCTGTGTAAAAGCTTTGATTTAGTGAACAGTACGTTTATTTATTTATTTTTCCTATTTCGATACTGACATAGAATTTTTTATTATCTTTATCAATTAAAATTTTAGTTATTGTGAATGTAATGTTTAGTTATTCGTATATATATATATTATTTATTAATACAAATATGATAATTAATGTATATAAAAATATATATGAAATATATTGTAGTCATTAGTGTAGTGCAATTATGAAAGCATTACAATTGTCAATTAAACGACTATTTTATCTATTTACATTGAAGGTAGATTACATAGACGTTTGAATTTTTTAAATTTTAAGATCATTCACTACGAAGTACATTATTATTGTCCAAAAATATGTTTACAAATACGTGGTTTAACGTTTGTTTTATTATTCATTTTCAGGAGATTATTGTTACGTCAGTTTTTATCTGATAATAATTAAATAGTGTTTCGATAATTGAATATTTATTTCTGTATACGCCATTATAATCCGGGCATTTGTGATTAATAAACATAATTATAATATTATAAAATAATATAAATCAATTTTATTAACATCCTGAAATATATAGATTTAATTATCGCTAACAACAGTTGACTTATTTTCATATAAATAATGATTAGTGATATGAACATTAATGATATTATTTTAAGGATTTAATGAAATGTACTCTCATATAATATTATGCTTTTAGAATATTTCATTGCGTTTAATATAAGAATTATAATTCCTATATGAAACAATATTGTAATGCAATACCTAATGTTCAAGTCGAACAAATGTAAATAATTGAAATAAAAAATGCTTTATTCGATGTTCTTACAAACATTTTTTAATATAGAATGTCTTATTAAATGTAAATGCAGATTATACCGAAAATAACCGGTAGAACGCTTAGTAGTTACTAATTATAAATATTTTGTTTAATGGCAACACCATTCTATTTGATTCTTTTATAACAGAATTTTAATACTAAAGAATTCTGAGACACCACTTAATGGGACCGTTACGGAATTGTCAACTGTCATCTAAGTCACCTCTATAGCGCTTAGTCAGAAATCTGAAGATGCAACTTACCCGTTTTCTTGTTTCATAGTCGAGTGCGCCCGCCACATAGATGGCGCCAGTCATGTTCTTAACAGCGAACGCACCTCCTATGTTCCCGCTCGTAATCTCGTATCGAATACGCGATGCTGTAACGAGAAAATCAGATTTCATTCGATGTAAATGTACGTAAGAATATATAATTACATGGATATTTAATGGGGCGCTCGAAGCTTCTCGTGCTCAGCGGTGAAGAAAAAAATTGCGATGAAACCATCAACCCGCATTGTAGCAATGTGATGGGTATTCGCCTAGCAGTAGGACATTTATGGGCTGATAATTAACGGACTTCAAATTCGAGGCTTCTGTGACATTTCTTGTATTATTCTTCTGATGTATTTAAAGGAATCTTTTAATACGAAATGGTTAAAAAATATATTTGAAAATATTCAATAAGCTTTAGTAAAACGTAAAAAATAATTAAATAAGTAATCAAATTATCTCCGTAATTATATGAAAGTTCATAGCGTATTTGCGGTTTTAATTTGTTTTTGGTATTATGTTTGATGACTAAAAATATAATTTAATATAAAAAAATAAACGTTTCACTTATGAAGATTAATTTTCACCATAAACTATATAACATAAAACATGCATATTTCGAAATTTCGTAAAAAGGTACACGGTGAATATAAAACATTTTTTTATAATAAACCTTTCAATAACGCTAAAACTTCACGCTTCGATTCTCAAATGTGAGTAAGAAATATAGTAGCGATTTCTCTAACCGACTAAAGTACTACATGATTGAGTGTCTGAAAGAAATATTGAAAATTTTCATATAATGTATAAGTAACTATTCGTTTTCTCGTAGTCGAACATTGTACGATGATTTTCGTTCTGGCAAATGAACAAAAATACATATTACGCAAAAGTACGTACTTTTGCGTAACACAAATTAATAAGTGAAAATTGTACTAATCAATTGCACAAACCTTACTCTAGTAATTAGTATTTCTGACAACATGATGTAACAATGATGTGATGTGTTATGTAATCTTAAATAGGATTTCAGTAATTTAATTGTCTCGACATTTAGCATTTTTATTGTTGTTATCTGTTATATGATTAATCTCACATAATCTGTAGTTCTCTGTCTATTAAGTAAAGCAAATACATTTTTAATTAAATTGCAAAGAATTTTGTTTTGCAGACACAAGGCAGTTTAGTTATTCATTTTTTGTTACGTTGTATCGCCATCATATTGGAACAACAAAACAGGTTATCCAGTTCTATAAGTAAGGCTCGAAGTAAAGTTTGCAAGAAGTTTTTCAATTAATAACCTAGATATGATTAATTTACAATATTGTTTTTTTTAAAGGATATGGTATCTACTATTAAATTTTTTTTAATTAAAGAATACATCTGGATTAACTTTTTTTATTCGTCATTCAAATATAAGTGGTTTTTAGGGTCACTTATAAATATATAAATATTATATACATATATACATACATATACATTTTTATAAGAAAGTACATTAATGCGTTTGTCGTGATGTAAGCGGAGATTATAATTTGATTGAATAGTGGACTAAGTTGAATCAAAGTTTCTGCTATCTTCGGATTACGAAGTACGATGCTGTTTGCGAAAGTGTTTGAGTTCATTGTTTGATTTAATGTAAACTTTCGAAATACAATACAGGTGGGATTAGGGGAAGGGTTTCCTTAGCCTCTAGGGGGGGGATAAGGTTAACAATTTAGTTTGTGCCTTTGTGTAAAGGCTTTTTGCTCACTTTTCAAACAAAATTTATTATATTTGGTATTTATTGTATCAAATAACATTACTTGTTCTGATAGAATAAATAAAACAGATCAAAGTCCTAAAAGATCCTACAAATATAGATACCCATAGAAGCCTTTGTCGAGAAGTAGAGTGTTTACTGCAATTTTATTATTAATCAAAAATATATTACAAGAAATAAATATAATAATTGTACCTCATAATAATAATAATTATAATATCCTGGGACTATATTCACACAAAGCCATCTGATCCCAAACTAAGCAGAGCTTGTACTATGGAAACCAGACAACTGATATACTTACATCACTACTACTACTTTTCTTTTGTAAATAAATACTTATATAGATAATTACACCCAGACTCAGGACAAACAGACATGTTCATGCACACAAATGTCTGTCCTGGGTGGGAATCGAACCCACGACCCGCGGCGTGAAAGGCAAGTATCTTACCAACCACACCAACAGGCTAGTCAATAATTGTCAAGTTAACTTTTGTCATTAAGTTGGCAAACATAATTACTTCGTTTACACTGTTATAGGTAGCTATAAATTCAAATTAAGTGTATTCCACCTAATGAATCTCATATCACAAGGCAACACAACACTTAATGGTGTGCAATAACGTTAATATTATTAAGTGTACGCAATTCGTTTAGTGAAGTACAACGGGCATTCGTTAGTGTTACATTACAATGCCACGCTGTACATTTTCGCTTAATATTAATAAAAAATATCCTGAGCTTTGCACTGGAGCATTTTTTCGGATTAAAAAAAATAATTATATTTGGGTACATAAATCCAAAATATGAAACAGTTACGCTTTTACTTGAAGGAAGGGCTTTGTGCAAGCCTAGGTAGGTACCACCCACTCATCCGATATTCTAAAGAGTATACTCAGTATTGATGTGTTCAGATTTGAAGGGTGAGTGAGTCAGTATAACCACAAGCACAAGGGTTATAACGTCTAAGTTCCTGGGCTTGGTAGATTTTTTAAATTGATTACACTATAGCTCTACAATGGTTACGAAATAAGAAGAAAGAAATTCGGTTTAAAAACAGAGGAACTAAAATGAAAACAGTGCATAAAACTACATGCTTTACGCTAATATGTTGGTCCAGTAATTGCCTCGTACACGGTGGTCCTGGGTTGAAATCCTATGTCGGGCCAATAAAATGTTATTGAGATTTTCTGTCGAAAATTCTCAGTAGCAGCCCGGAGTCTGGAAGTTGGAAGTGTGGACACTCCCGTGCCTCGGAAAGCACGTTAAGCCGTTGGTCCTGCGCCTGAACTCTTTCCGGTCATGTCGGATCGCCGTCCCATCGGGTTATAAGAGTTAGAGAATGCACTTGTGTTTGCGCACACACTTGTGCACTATAATATGTCCTACGCAGTTGGCTAATCTCTCATGAGATTGGCTGCAGTGACCGAAGTTGGTCTGGAGGACCTTATTATGTTTATAATTTATCATAATTTATTTAAATTAAATAAAATTTATAAAATTAATTTATTTTTATTAATTTTATAAATTTTACTATAGTAGACTTAAATTAATACAAAATGTACGTAAATTATTATTTAATTTGCGGTTCTTTTGGTTGCAATAATTAGAAGCTGTAATTTAGTACACATTTACTAAATTACATTAAACATTAATAACATAATATATTAAATCATGTAATTATTTTAACAAACATTTTTATTGACTTAAAAAAAATATGTTTTTGCAACAAGTTCTGAGCTCTTATTGGTGCAACGTATTGGATTAAACTAAATCCGTATCTCGATTGGTGGAGAAGTCGGCACTGTCAGTTCCGAGCTGATTGTAATTGGTTAAATAGTATTTAATACAAATTTCCTTCACTATATTAAGGACAAAATATATATGAAATATAAGCAATGGCTATATATACTCTCGATAAGCAATATTGATGATCTAGGTTGCTTTATCTATGACGTAGGCTAGTATCGTATTGAGTGACTGAGTGCACTCTTATGCCCAGACAGCTTAATGACCGGACTAATGGTTTACTAGAAGGCCCTTTTGTTATAGTCCCCTAGCCAATAGCTAGCAGTTTTTCTATAGACGGAGGTATAAGCGAACATTAATATACCTATTAGACATTATTGATTTCGATTATTATGGCTTATAAATAGTATTAAAGACCCGAAAGAAAGATATGGTTAATGGTAAGAAAGATGTCTGAACAATGATTTACTATATTACTGAGAGTCTTAGTAATGTTATAAATGTTAAAGTTCGTGTGCTCGGATGTTTGTTACGCAATTACAATCGAACCGACATGAATTCTGATCAAATATAGCATAAAAGCCTTTTATATAAAAATTTAGTTACAAATTAGTAAATAATGTCAAATAGTTAATTTTTATCCTTATTTTAATATGAAATTTCAATATTAACGATAGGAAATATATTTTATAGGTAAAAATTAAAACGTAAATTCAAACTAAAGAAACAAATAATTTTCAGATAATTTAATCGTCTGCTCTTAATTACCGTCTACTCGTATAAAAGCAAATGAATGTGGACCATAAATTGAACGGTAGCCTTATCAAAATAGAAGATTTTTCTTCCGTGAATAGAGCATTCAATAATGCCGTGACGTTGGTCTGCGGTAAATCACCGATTAGACCGTTATTTAGGCACATCTCAAATTTCTTTTCATAGCTAGTTTTAATATAAAATATTGAAGCAGCTTATGACGTCATATAAATCTAAATTTAAAATTTGATAAGATTGATAGTGACAATCAGTTGTCGGTTACGATGACTGCCTTTTTACGTCACAAAGTCGATACGTTGTTGACAGTTACAGATTACCGTTGTTTTAAATTTATATCTGATACAAAATATAATCGTCTGAAATTTGCACCGCGAATGATATTAGAACAAGGATAAGCACTGTACTTGCAACTAACGCGTTACCCGTAAAGCGACACTTTGACCTGCAACGGCGTCATGCGTTATGATAATATTTTAGATCAGTCGCCGACTACGGTAATTTGTCAGATTTAAATGTATATATAATGTAATTAATCCATAGCAAAATTGATATTCGATTTCAATTTTGTTAATCGAGTGAAATAATTACGAATTCATGCGCGTTTTACGATTTATTTTAACATGTTATTCATTTTATGTAACGGTCATGAAAATAACGAAATATTCAATTATTCAGGCGTATGAAGCTAATGCAATGAACACAGATGTGTTTTTTTTTTTAATAAAATTTATAATAAAATATTCAATGCTTTTAAAGCCCGTATTAATATTAAAGATTAAAAATCATAACTGACAAAAGTCGGAACTACTTTGTTCGTTCGTGATGTTAAATATACTGCGCCTGATAATATATATATCAGTGAACTTTTGCATGTAATATCTACGACTTAACTACGAGTAACCAAATGAGGAATCTTTAATATAAATAAATAAAAACATAAAGATAAAGTTATCATACGTTATGTGTCTTCAAGAATCTTTCACTTCTCGAACGAACTTGTTCATTTTGTATTAATAAGTAATAAAACAAATGATACAATCTATACTAATATTATAAATGCGAAAGTAACTCTGTCTGTCTGTCTATCTGTTACACTTTAAGCTACTGAACCAGTTTCGATGGCGTGAAGCAAGCCCCAAGAAGGGAAATGGGCTACTATTTTACACCGACCTGGGTAGGTGCTCGCCAACCAACACGCGGGCGAAAATTCTTAAGTTATAAGTTTAGCTAACAGTGAATTTAATTCACAAATAATTTTCAGAGCTATTTCTTAAGCAAACATGTAACATTTATAACAATACCAAGTGTTATATTTTCTTGAGTTGTTTCTGTTAAAGAACAATCATTTAAAGAAAGAGAATTGCTGCAAAAAGTTGATGTTGATGAAGCTAGCCTTTTTACAATGAAGCTTTTGGATGAATGAAAATGTTATGCGCAATCTGACGCCGGGTAGACGCGGCCAGGGCCTCATTTGCTTATAGAAAATAGAGTAGGAGTGTCGCGGAACAGCACTTCACAATCCAACACACACGCCCGACAATAGCCAACAATCGCTCATCTCGACATAGATAAACTATGCGTGTCATCCGTGTACATCCATTACCCAAGAGATTAACACGAAAGGGTAAATTTTTCAGAAATAATACTCTATAAACAATATAAAGTTAACCAATACTAAAAAAGATGCTGCGAAACAAATAAATCAGAAATACGAAGTTATATTAAGACGGCAAAATAATAATGTTGAAGTAAAGAATGTGTTTTAGGGGAAAATTTTAACGAGAGAATTTTCTAAACATTTATCATATCCGCGAAAAAACCTTCATTATGGGCGGCTCGTTTTTAATTACTGGCTAAGAGAGAATAAATTTTACGTGCTTTTATTTTACTATGTATTTATATGAATAGTTAAATGGACGGCTTTACTACATCGCGCATGATCAAGCATCATTATAACTTCATGAAAGAATCTACATAACATATTCAGTATTTTTACACATAGAAACTGTGAACACTGTTCTAGAAAAATGACGGCTGCATACTAAAAATATACATGAGTAGTTCATATGACGTAAGATATAAAAAAGTCGTATTGTTCAAGTAAACATAATAATATGCGCCCTTAAATTAAATAGGTACTTATAATGGGTAGAGGAATTGGACCCAAGTTAATTTTTTGTATCAATTGGAAGACGAATAGTGTTGACCTCGAATCCCTAAAAGTCGAAACATAATCTATCACAATTTATCCCAGTCGAAGTAGACGATAAAATATTGTCTTTGGTTAATTAGATTTCGGTACGACGTACTAGTTTTAATATCTTTGACCCGTTAACATATTGACTTTTAATCTCGATAAAATATTTTACTTATTAATTTATTATTAAAATTGTTCCATTTTCAAAGTTCAAACTTTCTTTTTTATAAGCAGAAACAACGTTCAAAAAACTAAGTCGCTGTTTGTTAATCTCTAGTATAATTCGTTGGAGCAAAGCCAAGGGCGAAAAACGAACGAATTCATTTCGAAATACATTTACTGTTTGTTGAGACTAAGCTCATCCATTCTATTTTCCCGTATGTTTCAAAAATACTATTTTATTTAACATAACATCTATCGTTCTTTAACAAAACAATTAATACAAAAAAAAAAACACGTTTAAATAAAACTTGCAAATTTTTAATTCCCAACTTAAAAAAACAGTTTGTTTCAGAATGTAAAATTCCATTAGGAAATAAATTAAATAGTAGTCATCGCAGTAAAACCTTTTAAATTAAGGAATGATACATTAATCTAAGCAGAAAATTTCAATCAAGGAAATGTTGAAAATGTTTTTAGTACTTTCAATCAATTCTAGATTCCATCTTCGCTTCAATACTAGTTAATGAAAAGTTATCTTATAAAACATTTATAATTCCTTATACTAAACAGTTCAAGGACACAATAATATTAATTTATTAAACTTAGGACTTATAATACTTTAATGGGTTGAGTTTCGTATCTTCGTTTTGCGTAAATAAAATTAAAAAAAATAAAATAAAATTAAAATTCAATTATTTATTAAACATGAATGTTTCATATTTTCGAGCATCTAACCATTAAATTAATGTTAAAATGTTAAATTCCTGTAAGTTGTGAACGCTACAAGCTTGGTTATCCATTAATTACTCTCGGATGGTTCCTGGATACTAATGAATATAATTATATAAGTTTGTAACCCAGCTGGTTTTTACTACAATTTATCGAGTATTAACATTTTAAAGTTTCGTTCGTTATATAAATGCAAGATAACAGAATATATGGCTGTTACAAAATATTTATACATATGTCAAAAGCAATCTGCTGCGAAAAAAAAGCAACGGTTCAAATTGTCACCATTCATTATATCATAACAGATTTTTCGTATTGGAAAATGCAACATGCATAATTTACAAATAACTTACTTATTTATTTTAGATTTGTATATAAAGACCATTTAATAATTTTGGGTATGTAATATGACTATATCATTAACAACTGAGCATTAAGTTTTATCTAAGTTTTTTTCTAATTACTCGGTGGTAGGGCTTTGTGCAAGATCGTCTGGGTAGGTACCACCCACTCATCAGATATTCTACCGCAAAACAGCAGTACTTTGTATTGTTGTGTTCCGATTTGAAGGGTGAGTGAGCCAGTGTAATTACTGGCACAAGGGACATAACATCTTACTTCCCAAGGTTGGTAGCGCATTGGCGATGTAAGCGATGGTTAACATTTATTACAATGCCATTGTCTATGGGCATCGGAGACCACTTACCATCAAGTGGCCCATATGCTCGTCCGCCTACCTATACAATAAAAAAAAACACAATAACCAATGGAGTCGCGTATACAGTAATTTCCAAAATACAGACGGGAACGTGATTTCGACACGTCCGTTTCCGGACTATGGTAACCGTAGTATTATTGATATATGTCGGGTTTTCCATGTACGTATATAGTTACTCTGACTAGTTTTATTGATGAGCCATCAGTTTATTTATATGTTTAATAAATACAATACAAATATTACTAAAAGGAACACAAATGAAGTTTACAATAAATGTATCACACTTATAAAATGTATAAATAGTTTAATAAAGCTTTAATTACTTAAATGTTAGCAGGGAAACATTAACATATCAATTGACCCGAAGTATTCATTGCATTTCTTTATGAAATACAACATATATGTATATTTTTTATTTAAAATAAAAAATGGGTACTTAATATCACTTATTAATTTGAAATTTGAATTGAAAATTGAATTTGTCCTGCATGGAAAACAAAGAACACGAAGTCTACGCATATTTATCGTATATATAATATTATTATATTGAGGAGTTTAAGCCGTATCTATTAATGTTATTTTTTTACATAACATATATTTAGTTTTAGTCAAAGTCAGAAACAGTTGCAGAATATATCCCCCATATAACCTTATGAACAATGTATATATGCAGTGATTCTAATATTGTCTCACTAAGTACGTATCTGGTCTTACAGATGATTTAGTAGTAACTGTAACAAGCGAGACGGCTCATTTGCTGCAATCTTTTCTCGAGCGATATATAAAATTAGCGGGTCTCGTGTAAACAAGGTTCACGTTATCGGGTGATCAGATGCCAATGTCGTAGACGGCGATACATTATGCATGAGTCTCCTCTTCCCTCATTTCGGTACAAAGGACAACGCAACGGCTACTGCTCTCTCTGTAATAAAAACTGAGTGCTCATCCTCTTACTTCCTTTTCAATTAATTTACGTTTATACGGTATTAAATAGTTTTGGTTGATAAAAATACTCGTACATCCTTACTGGAAATAACATGTGGCATACGCTGCTACGAATCAATTGAAAAATATTCATAAAAGACATTATAAAAGATATTATGATATGAGTCTTAGTTTGGTTTTATTTATTTATACGTTTTGCAAACAGACTCCATATATTTATGATTATGACATCAGGAATTAAGATCTGTAGTAGGATTCACGTCATTACTCAACCGTGAAATGTTGACAACGAACTTATATACTATTTGGATGCATGTAATCTTGAATTGTTATAATTATATCATGTTGCATATCACTTTCTGATATTTCACGACCGTTATCTGGGGTGAGTTTCGAATTTGTTCCTACAAAATAGTCACTTGCTGTCGAGTAAGTTCAATTGTCCGTTTCTGCAATGGTTCACTCTCAAATCATATTGCAACATGCTTTTCCGGTGAAATCATGAATGATGAGAGAGTATCTTCCTAAATATACTTTATTGTCAGTACGTTTTAGGCGCTATTTCAATTAAAAGAAAAATAATTTTAGCTATCTCTCCATGACATTTTATCATGAGTTATTTCTTATAAAAAAAATTAAAACAAATTTTAATAATTTCTCTGGTATAATATTAATGTAAAACTGTAAAAATAATTAATAGAAAAATTACCAAAACCCAACAATTTCAAAATACTTTTCAGATGCAGAATTATTTCATAATTATTATTTATTTACATTATAAAATAAACAGTTTATCTTCATTGTATGTCATCTCGGTCTATCTAAATATGTGATATAAAATTAATTATTGGTTCATTTTTTGCCCAGAGAATCGGAATTGCGATTCAAAGGGGAAATGCTGCTAGCATTCTTGCCACCATTCCACGCGGTCACGATTTGTATAGTAAATATTTTTAATTTTTATTTGCATTTATTTAAGGTTTTAATGTAATTATTTCTAGAAAATATGTTTTGAAAGAGTGGCATAACAAAACGTATTTAAGTTAAAAAAAAAACAAGTAGCTAATATAGCGACTCTTATTTAAAAAATATTTAATTTATTCAAAAAAATCTTGAAATTATTTGTTGTACGATACAAGATAGAAAAATTATATAAGAAATAAAGCGTATATTTAGTTATTTCATTACATTAAATTTTCAATTACTAAAGTCAAATTACTAAAGTAACGACTTTAAAAGTAACTTTAACGTTAAAAGATTTTTTAAGTATCACAATTTAAGATATAATTGAACCATTCCGTTAAATGAGTTTGTCGCTTATGAACTTCAGGGATTCCATGTAAATCTAAACTGGTTCTACGGCGGACTTTTAATAGCTCTCTAAATACTTTAGGAGAGCTGTGAGGCTGTGATTGTTTTATTTATTTTACATGCCAGGTAAGTTGCCTTCATAACGTGTTGATTTATGTATTACGGACTAAGTTAAGAGTTTTTATTAAAGCGGCTATCAATATTTTCAAGAAATTAATAATACCCCTTTTTTCCTTAAATTAAGGGCAACTTTTTGTTAGAAGCGGAAACAACATTACCGTAATAATGACAGTATTGAACCTGCTACTATTGACAGACGACATGATTGTTTGTTAAAGATACAAGAGTTTTTAAGTAGAATTAAAGTGGATAATAATTTACTAAAATTTTAATGGTATATTCATCAAAGGAACACGTTGAAGTCCTCTCAATATTTCCTACATTGAGAGCACTTATTCAGATGAAAAACGAAAAATTTCCATCTTAATAAATTAAAGATAAAAAAACCAGACTCGTAAATCTCAAGAAATAGTGCATAGAAGCCTATTTAAATTCAAGTGTGAAAGAAAATTCGAGTGATTTATGTAGACTCTCGGTGCTTCGTTATTCAAAAGTTTAAATATGAGGGCGAGCTGGCGGATCGCAACGTCTGGTGCGGAGTCAGTGGCTTGGCCTTCGGGCGGGTCGGGCTAATGAGCCGTGCGGTGCCGATCTGCCGACGTACAGCTCTCATTACGTTACAACCTCCCAGTGAATATGTGCTATTACTTTTTATCTATTCATGCCCCACATTTATTCTATATACACCGCACTCTTAGTTTGAGACAGTTTACCTTTACGTTCAAGTCCCCTCCGGTTTTGTGTTCACACACATAAATTAGGGATTGAGCTTGTTCTTTTGAGTGGAAACTAAAAGGTTTCTGAATTTAATCGTCCGATTAAATATGAGAAAAAACATATTATAAATATATCGAATACACTTTATTCGTTTCATGTTTTCGTACAAATGAATGGTTTTTATATTAAATATTGGTATAATAATAAAAACTACAAAATAAGAATGTGTTTAGCAATAGGAAATATTTATGTATATTGCATGTACATTCAAAACGAGCGAATTTCGCAGTCGTGTCTTTGTGAATAATTCACGACTTTGGAAGTGTTAAGGCGAATAAGCAAACAAGATAATATTCGATTAATATTTATATTTGGTTTACACCCGCAGAGGTAATCCCGGTAAATACAGACATTCTCTTGTAAATGACGGTGGAACTCGTACTACATAACGCACTCACTTGATTACATCGCTTAATATTGTAATATTATACAAAACTATCCCGAAAGGAATATAAACGTGCTGAAATATGCGTCATTATTTCATTTGTGCATAGTCCCTAGACAGGGCGTGTGAGTTACGGAAATTAACATTTTAGCTTTATTTATATATTTCATTATATAGCAGTCCTGTGTGAAAAATTAAAGTTAATTTTAAGATAAAATTTTTTTAAACATTAATTATACTGGAAATGTATTTTTATAAATTTAATATTCAAGTGTTTAAGTTTGCTATTATCAGTATGATATGTGTGCATTATGACGTAACACAGCACGACTAATGACATGTGGTAGCCGCGTTTCACGCCTATCGCTCTGGAATCCGGCCGCGGAAATAATCACCGACCTCGTCCGCGAATTATCTTCCTGACCGATACCGGATTCCCATTTCGTAAAATCGCATCGTATACGTTTGAATGACGTATTTCGCCAACATTACTAGCATATTTCTAGTATTGGCATTTAATACTATGCTATTTACCACTGACTATGGATTTCAAAAGTTAGAAGTTGTGAAGATAAGTTATGATATATATTTCTATTAAAAAATCTTATTGTAAGATATTTATATTTCTTTTAAGCTTGTTCTATTTTTATTTTAAATCTGAATATAAATTTAAATATTTAATAAAGATTGTATCGTTCTTTATTCAGGTCACCGAGATCTTAGCGAAGATCGTAATAGTATCTAATATCGTTGATAGAATTCGAAAAGAAAGATAAAATTAGAGTGAAAAATAGGCAAAGCAAACTTACAAAACAAAGCCAATAAAACAATAAAGAACCGAGGTGAATTTATAAGAGACAAAGGCTTTTGGAATAGTAGGCAAGTGACTAGAAAAACGTTGATTGCAATTCGAAGTCACATATCAAAACAGTATAGGTGAAACTTTTGTATATTCAAATACAATTCTGAATGAACTGATTCTTTGAGTGAAAAATATTGATATTTTGTATATTAAGTATACTTTTCCGATAAAATCTATACTTATATTATAAAGAGGAACAATTAGCTTGTTTGTTATATCGATAACATTTATATCGATATATCTAAACCGATTCTAATAATTATTTCGCCACTTCATACAGAAGTAACATAGTGCTTTATTTTTATAATTAATATTAAAATTTTAGTATGTAATAATGTACTTCAAAGACACAAACTGAATAACATGCCTGCCTGACGCCTGCGACTTAGCGCAGGCATCATGCAGGACGTATCTTTATATAATTTTAATTGTATATATGAATATATGAAATAAAAAACTTTTTCTAATTATTACGTCACGACCAATTAACTTATAATACGCCCACATATAAAATATAATATAATTTGGTCGATAAGACTCTGGTTCTCAAAAGAATACATTTCTTTGGATTTATTTAACTCAGCTCCATGACATAAAGGCGAAATTATTACCCTCCTATAGCCAACTCGTAAATTGAACGACAATGTTATATTTTTTATATTCGCTACGAAAACGTTTCTAGCTCTAACGCTTACGTGACCAAACATAAATGTATTATAGCTTTTTACATGCAGCGCATTGCAAGTGCATTTAAACACTTTGAAAAATAAATCCGAGAAATAGCTCGGGTGGATTTCTTTAGTAAAATTTTTCAGTGAACTAAACTATGCATTTGTTATGTCGTTCGCTCGCAACACGTTCACTATACCGTATGGATATTATCTGGGCTATTTTAATGGAGCTGAATAGACTGAAGGAAGCGAAATGAATAAATGATATTTTATTTGAAATATGTTGCAATTAATTTATCGTAATTTATCTTATAAAAATTATAAATATTTCGTAATTGGTTGATTCAAAGTCGAATATTTACAGCATTCATGGAATACTATATTTTTCTACGAATTCATTATTTATTATCGTCCCGATAAAAAGTGGCGAGGAACCACTTCATCAATACTGGAAATTTATTCATTGAGACCCTCATTCATGAAGGAATAAGAATAAAGGATAGGTGAGAACTGTGGTTAATATGATAAGGTATATTTTGTTAACGGTTACATCATAATACTGTATGATATATTTTTAAATGTATTATTTATATCTTGTAATATATAGCACAGCATCAGCCTCCGTCCTATGGGATCAACGGGTGATAGTGCTCGTAACTCTAGCCAAAATTTAGTATGTGTATTTTTTTTTTGATTTGTATATATTTATTTGATCCTTAATGTAAATTATTATTTTATAAATAAATGTATTTCCTTTGGTACTGTTCCGTAGAACGTAGTAAACAATTTTATTTGCTTCGCTGACAATGTAAGAAGTTAAAATCACTCCAGTACACCGGCAATGTCATTGTAACATTATGCCCGATCAAAGTAATTGATGTCCACTAACAAAGTTGTTTTGCGATATATAAATTTCATCAAACCTATGTAAATTACAAGAGCATTTTTTTTTAACCGACATTATAATAGACGGTTCTGAAAATGATTATTTTTATTATACGATGAAGTTGTTATCTTAGAACCTCGTCATTTATAAGACGATATGGCTTTTTTTTAAATTTATATTCCAGATTGGTCCTACTTATATAAAAGTCTGTTAAAATTTTGATAATGGGGTCCATGAGGAAATAAGAGAACTCCTCACATATAGACTTAACTCCATTCAAAAAGTATTTATAAAGTAAATTTGATATTCCTACTTATATAAAAGTCTGTTAAAATTTTGATAATGGGGTTCATGAGGAAATAAGAGAACTCCTCACATATAGACTTAACTCCATTCAAAAAGTATTTATAAAGTAAATTTGATAAAGAGGACCATACCGACAGATGCATATTTTTTTTATGTTATTTTGTTAATATTTTCAATTATATGATTTTAAAGAATTGTCAGAATAAATAATATAAAAAGATTTAAGTTCGCAGAAGTTGACTGGATTTCAGCTACGGTGGTCAATCTCAAGGATTGAACTGCGCTGAAGTTATTTAATGTATAAATGTGTGCGTAAACACTACCTGTGTTTCATTTTGTTTCATCGCTCGTATAATACGATGGGATGACAATCTACGTTTAGAGAGATCAGAAACAGGACTTTACTTGCTTATCGAGGCATGGAAGAATATCGCTATCAACTCCGGCTACTCAGAATTTATTGTCAGAAAAACTCAATTACTTTTTATTGGCCCAACCCGTATTTATGGCTTGCCGCTGGAGCGAAAAGCCAGTTTAAAATAATTTGATTTAACTATATATTATATTCCAACCATATCTATAATATTCTATAGATACCTTAATAAAGAAGTTATTTCCTTTGTTATAAGTTCAAGATGTTATTTAAGACATAAAGTTTTAGATATGTTAATTTAAATATGTCATAAGTTTTATAAGTTAAATACATGAAAGTAATTAAATATAATAATAAAGGACCGAGATTGGGCCCGTAATCTTCGAGCCGTTGGACGATTTCGGTGCAATTAATAAAAAAATATTTTACGTAAGGTACTATTGTCTGTGGCGAGATATAGCAAATAAATGGAAAAGTTAGTTGCATTCCGCTACGTTTTCGTCCGTTACGAGCAATTAATTTTAATAATGATAGTGATTGAAATGAGCATGAAGCACGGGTTTAATCGACTGACATAAACATTCAGTTTATAACATATAAATTCGCACCAATATACGATTATCTTTGTTAACAGTTACCAATTTTGAACGTGACGTTGTAATAAAAAGTTGACGGCGTTGAGTTAATAAGAGATGTCGGGTCGGGAATATTAAAATATGAATATTAAACATTCATGCATGACTTTCATTAGTTCATCCAATTCTTTTCAGTTTATTAATACGCGAATTTTAAACGACATATAAATTTGTACGAAATGTTTTCGGAATTTTTATTATTTTATTTTGTATTTAATAAAAGTCAATAGCGTTGAATGTAAAATAAATGTACCATTCGCAATAGTAATGAAATTTTATTCTGATTATTTCTTAATTGGAGAGCGTTTAAGCCTTATCGATTCGGCTGAATTCCTTAAAATTATTGTAAACAAGTATCGTTTTTGGTTGAAATTAACGCATTTTTAACCTAATTGAACATTTTATTTATGCATATACTAATTATTGTTACATGTTATAGTAATTTCTAATGACATAAGTTTTATTTCCTTCAATTTATAATAAACTCGTTACAGCCTGCGGCTTTAGCTACGTGTAGGAGTAAATTGTACACCTGACAATGTGTATGCAAAATTTCATGATAATCGGTTGATTAAGATGCGAAAGCGTATTACAAACAAACTCATTTTCGTATTTATAATATTAGTTAGGATCAGCTTTACTAGCCACAGTTTCATCAGAAAAGTTTGTTAAAATATATTTTAAGCAAAATAGATTTGTCTTATGTCAAAATCATTTCGGCCATATTTATTAGCCCGACCATATTCATTAGAATATTGGTTGTGCAATAAACGATGGTAAGACAAATTAATTAAACTAAAATTCTGTATATTTTATGGGTCTGATTTTTGGTTTTGTGTGTGTGTGGAGGGGGGGGGGGGAGTGTGGGGGGGTGTTTGTGTTAGTGTGACTGTTCGTGTGTGTGTTTATTTTGCCTTGATAATCTTGATGATATGTCGGTGATTACGTCACGATCATGTCAAATTGGAAGTGAGAACGGCTAAGTTGTCGCACGCTTGCACAGCTTACAAATTAAATTATCTTGTTAATGATAATTCAAAAGTGCTTGTAGGAGCTTAGTTTAATAAAAAAAATTGAGTAATATTTTGAATTTACAATTTTTTTCAATTAAATAAAATTAAATTTGAAATGAAGCTGCATACAAAATGACGTTATAAAAATATTAGTTATTATTACTTCTCAATAATTTGTAATAATTTTATATTTCCTATCCCGTATTAACTGCAGTATAAGCACACATCCAAATTCCATTTTTAGTTTAATAAAAACCAGTAAAGCAACTTTTATTTAAATAAAATAGGCGATATTTTTAAAGGAAAACGTAGCGCGAGACTTAAATGAACGCTGTAAGACACTTTCAGAGTAATAAGTAAAATAAAAAAAAAGAGTTGACATTGATGACAGTAATTGATGTTAAATGTGTAAAAGACTAAGTATCAAGTGTCGCGTCCGTTTTAACGGTAGAATGTAATTTCTACACTGATTATAGTTGCACGTTAATTTATAATCTTGTATTAAGCGCATTTGTTAGGTCTCAACAATAATAAATTACTTGATGGTAGGTATGAGTGGGTGGCTCATCAGATATTCTACCTAAAACAGTACTTGGTTGAGTTCCGGTTTGAAGGGTGAGTGAGCCAGTGTAATTACAGGCACAAGGGATATAACATCTTAGTTCCCAAGGTTGGTGGCACATTGGCGATGTAAGCGGTGGTTAACATTTATTACAATGCCAATATCTCTGGGCGTTGGTGACCACTTACCATCAGTTGGCCCATATGCTTGTTCGCCTACCTATTCTATAAAAAATGAACAATATTTAAAAAGTTATATGAATGATAGAGAGACTCACTTACTACTCATTTATCATTGGATTTCCCCAAAAAAAAAATACATTTGTATATTCTTGTTAAAGATCTAATAATAATATATTAATATCAATAATATAATATCAAATAGAGATCTTTAGACGCTCCGCGCTTCGGTATCATAAGCTAATGGTTAACATATACTCAAATATAAGCGAATTGAGAAACTAATATCATAGTTATACAGTTTTGATTACATTATTACGTTCTATACATAGTGTATGAAGTTAGTACATTCGAATCTGTATTGGCAACAGCGCCGAACTGAATGCACAACGTTGGGTATTAAACCTATCAATTAGTTTCTGTTAGTTTGCTTCAAGCAAAAACGTTGAGTCGACGAAATTAATATCACCTCGGGCGTCGTTTATATTATTTCTTATATTTTTTACCGATGGGGTTATTTTTAAGACTGTTTAACTTTATAATAAATAATTACGCGTTGTAGCTTCTGTTAAATATGTCACCGACAAAACCTGTGCAATCTGTACAATATATTTATATATAGAAATTTTTATGGCGATCGGCCGAACCGTACATAAATAAATAAGTTAAGCATCACCATCTAGCGACGGTACCCGAAGAAGTAGATGGTCTAAAAAATCTTGTACATGAAAAATACATATGCATATGAATCAATTTTCACAGTGATTGGTGATACAATATCGACGTCTATTAATCGCAAACAGATCGACTCGCTTTGAGCTGTCTGTAAAGGCGGAATTTTGTAATTGATTTTTAACTGAGTTCCCGTTGATTTTTAGTCATGAATATAGCCCTCGCCAGGACAATTAGGTATATGTTAGATGAGTTATGATACAAAGAAAATATTTTTGATCGCTACTTTGTATGCATCTGATTGTACTTATCATCATATATTAATTATATGTTAACGTCAAACAGTATTTAAGTAAGATAATGTTATAAAAATCCAGTTAAAGATCTAAGTTTTAAACGTTACAACGTTATTTAATGTAACTATAAACATCTTTTAAACTAAATGATGATAAGTGTTAGTTAAATCATTACATTAAAAGTATGGGTAAAGTTGCAAAGAGCCCACATAAAGGTGAGGAGAAAACCGAAACGGTTGGGAATTTGCCATTAAGCTACCTTAATGGGGTGCTAAGTTGAACCGACGCAATAGAGTGCCCAAGATTATGTTGATTACTTATTTAGTATTCATTAGAAATAATAATATTCAGTTCATTTTCCTTTTTAACGATAGAAATAAATTTCTAAAAACTAATGAAACTGTAGAAGTAATACGTAATTCAATCTGATCAATTTTTATCGTGTGAAACGTTAACTACAAAATTCATGTAATTACAAATTATAATCTTAATAATATTACAAAAGCGATAGGTTATGTGTTTGTAACTAAATTACGACCAGAAACTCGGTATATTTTCTCTTATTAATACTAACTTTATATTGAACTAAATTTATATATCCCTTATCAACTTATATAATCTTGATTAAATAATATGTCACGTATAATTTTTTTAATCTTTGAACTTATTGAAGATACAAAAAATATTTTTTTCGTCTTGGCATTATATTTCCTTTCAACATTTTTTTTGTTAATAACCTTTGTCTATATTTTATTAGTATTTTAACGTTAATATAATATTTATGAAGGTATTAAGTATATTAAACAATAAAAGATAAGTAACCCTGGTATGATTTATAACAGAGACAAGTCCTTCGGGAGAACCCATAAGAAACCGCTGTCATATTTCTGTTATATACACATAACTAACGTATATGTTACATGATACTGGAATATATAATAATTTACCATCACATATGTGATCAACTCATCAATTTTTTTTATTTATAAACAAAATGCCTGATTTATAATGATTAAAAAGGTAGACAATAAAATATATTAGTAGTGGTCTAAAATGTACGGCTATTATATTCGTATAAAGAATAGCAAAGTCAGTTTTCGAGACATGAATAACATTTTTGTTTCACATTCCAATTTAGTATTGAAGTTTCGATGGAAGTTGGAACAGCACCCAACACAACCTATATATAGCAGAATCGAACCTTTTACTTAAATCACTGGAGAATTCATATACCGTCGAGCTATAGAGTATACTACAAAGTAGTAAAAAATTACACAAATTTAGAAGAACACAAATGTTCGAGCAAATCTCGTAAACGTAGACATTTCATTGTTTTCAGTGATCTGCAGATTGAGTCGAAAGGTTAGATATATTTACGAATATGTACAAATCAGCTTATGATATAGTTGTGAATCAATATGGTTAATCAGTGTCAGTCACTTTCATTGCGTATAAGTTTATATATAATAAAGATTACGTACGGTTGAATCGTACTTTAAAACCATCCTTAATGAGATTATAAATGTGATAGTGACTTTATTTTTTTTAATTTGTTACGCTTTTACACAATCGATCCTTAAAAAAAATTGCGTACACGTTGCAAAGAGTACTGTCTATTCATTTTTAAAAAATGTTACTCAAGCATACTGTGTACAAAAAAATCAATTCTCAAGCCGACCGTATATACACGCAACCATCTATTAAAAACCACCTGTGAAATAGATACGCAGTAAAAATTCAATACACTATGTATTCCTTTGTTTGCATCGATTTGCGTGCAAAAATATTCTCTACTATCGTTTAATATTGGTGATATTGGTATATATGATACTAAATTTACAATTGAGCAAATAGTCACGTACTTTTGGTTCAAGTTTCAGTAGGAATATTATATAAGAGAATCTTGCCGGCGTCACCCCAACTGTTCCCGTAGCGTACTCGTTATTAAATCATAATTTTCCTTTTCTTGGTTCGTACCACATGTGTGCGAAGAGAATCATCTATTACTTTACTATGAACTTTTCAAGATCTCTCCTGTAGAACTTATTTATTTTTGAATATTGTTCGCAATAACGCGATATAACTCCACCAACCTTAAAACTAACTTCTTATGTGCTTTGTGTCTGTGTGCGAAATACAACAATATTATGTATTAGCGGTAAAAAGGGTTGTATATACCCCAGACGGCTAGCACACAGCGTCCTACCACCAAGTAATATATGTATAGTATTTCAATTACATAATAAATAGATATATTAATGGAGGTGTATATAAAAGCCTGTTATAAATATTATTTAGGACTACTGTACCAAAATATTTGGAATTTCGCACTATTTAAAGTGAAGGAAATATTCATGAATACTTGGAAATAGTATTCATGAATACCGAAATAATTAATAAATATTATGCGATTTATTATAGCAACTGATATTAATTATCCGTAGCTTTTTTTAGCATAGGTAGGCGGACAAGCTCACGGGCCACCTGATGGTAAGTGGTCACCAACGCCCAAAGACATTGGCATTGTAAGAGATGTTAACCATCGCTTACATCGCCAATGCACCACCAACCTTGGGAACTAAGATGTTATGTCCCTTGTGTCTGTAATTACACTGGCTCATTCACCCTTCAAACCGGAACACAACAATACAAAGTACTGCTGTTTTGCGGTAGAATATCTGATGAGTGGGTGGTACCTACCCAGACGATCTTGCACAAAGCTCTACCACCAAGTAAGTGGTAGAGTTTCCTTAGCTGTTAAGATGTTATTCAAACATAACATAACATATGTATATTTATTAAATTATATAGTAATAAAAATTTCATTTTAATTTTAATTCTAAATACAGGATTTTTTGATAGGTGTAAATATATTTAATAAATAAAGTTAAATAAATAACGAATTGAGAGTCTCTTCGTTATTATAGTAATAACTATTATATCAATTTGAAATTTGATAAATTCTTATTAAAAAAAATATTTTGTAAGTCGTAGGATTACACATTAAATTGTACCGCTGCGCTGTTCAGTTACAGTACACAGTTTTATATTTTATACCACAAAAGATGCATAAATATTCATGCAGACATAAATAATTCAAGGGAAAATTTTCATTCTTTCGCCATAGACAATCCGAGGGTCCTTATCATATATTTGATTTATTTAGGAAGAGCTGTCTATTAGTACTTATGTAACTCATAAACAGGCGATCTTTCACGTAAAATATATGTTCGGGTCTCGAATAATAACGTCAATGGAATTTTTAGTGCGGAATATGACAGAGGAATATTGGAAATACGTTCGTCTCATATGACGGAAATGTAAAATGTACATTGATACATATTGTAGAGAGCGAATAAGTAACAAGAAAAAATATATCAAATCTGGCGCGAGCACCAACGAGTTTTCTATGTCATATTATGTGAAATCGTTTCCAATTTAATATTTAGACTAGATGGACCGGGATATACTGACACAAAATTCCAGGTCATTTGTACCAGTAAGGCGACCCTTCAGGGGTCTAATTACGTAATGACGAAAAACAAAATGATGGTCATAGCGCCGGTACCGGCGGCTCAATCGCGAGGGCGTTGATCGAACGTGTCGGATAATTTACGGGTGTCAAACGATTTGATTTGATTCCACAAAAAATATTGTATTTTCCGATAGTCATTGAAAAAGTAGTCCACCCGCCATACCAACGAGAACCTGTTAATTTAAATAAAAAACAATTCAACCATTTGTACCAGGCTAATTTTTGCAGCTATGCAAGTCATCGTCGAATAGCCATTCACGAAAATGATAAAATAATAATGCCTCCTGACCGATTTTGGCCTGGGCGATAATTTTCAAGAGAGACTAGCCAACTGCGCGTGACATTTTATAGTGCACAAGTGTGCGACTTAACACAAGTGCTCTCTTTATTCCGTTACTCTAAATATCCGATAAGACCGGAATGTTGATGTATTTCGAAGCCTGGGAGCCTACCAGCTGCCTAGCTACGGTCAGTTACAGCGTATTTTTCAACCCAATCACTTTTTCATTCTCCTTCCCGGGGTTTGAACCAAGACTTCGGTATCAACGACTCTTAACTAGACTCAGCTATACATTAGACAAACGAGGCCGTCGTCATTGATATAAATGTAATCTGTAATTTCAAAGGTTAATTTGGAAACAATATTTTATTTATTGTATGTACGTTTTGCAATTTATATTTTTTCACTTTATCAATATTTTAAGAGAGTAATATCGCTTTGATTATATAAAAGGTTGCAAATATCGTTTTTTGAACTGACTTTTATTTGATTTGTAAAACTGGTAAAACTGATTGTATTCCTTTGAACAGCGATATAGACTCGGATAACATACGAGTGATATCGCGTTTTTTTCGAGTTTTTCGCGAATGTGTTTTTTATCATTTTATTTGCATTTATCAAATATTTTAATAAAACTTTTGGAATATTTTTGTTTTAATATGAATGTTTGTATTTTTTTATTGATATAGCAAAAATTTACAAATATTAATATGGGATTACTATAAAATTTTATCTTAAGATGAAATTTCGCTCGCTATGAAATTCTGTAAAAAGTCCACAATACGAAATATATACTAGACCTAGCGTATACTTTAAAGGTAATTAAGATAAGACTTCCAAGATAATGTAAGGGATTCTTGTATGGCCGTATCCTACTCGTACGTGATACTTAAAACAATATAACCCTATATTTGATATATAGTTAAGATATATCAACATAACATATTATTCATTTACGCACTCAAAATATTTCTCTGAATATATAATAAGAGTAGGTCCTTTAAGCACTTTTGAATTATGTTACAATATTAAATTAAATGTAAAGCAACCACCGATTCGGTTTATAGAGTCTATCAAGATGAACCGGCAAAAAATTCAGTAACTAGCCTTTTCCAACAATTAAATTACTTATGTATGTTTATTTAACATAATCTTATGAAATACAATAATAGTACTAAGAACAATATGGTACGGATAATGATATTAATTATATTGATGTATATTATAATTATTATCGATAACTGTAATCATGCGCCCAGTGATTTCTCCCTCCGCACTCTCTCAGCCTGTATACGACGTACTATATATATTATATACAATGTTTACTTTCATACCCTTTAAAATGCATATTTAAACATGGTTTATTTCAAACATGTTTACTATTTCTCGTGTATTTATTTTCCTTCGGCAATGTTTAGAGTTATTTACATAGGTTAATACATCGTATGCTACATACTATTACCTAAATTGCTAGGATTGTTGTTCTTCTAGATTTCTTGTAATCAAAATATCAATGATAAGAGAGGTATTTCTGCGTGAATCGGAAGAGAGAAACTAGTAGCCTTTTTATTAACTATGTGGTTGATTTATACGAGTTTTTAAATCGAAGCAATACTGAGGATTTAGAAGCGGATATTTCGAGTAATCTCGCACAAACCGTCGCGCTTCTTGATTTACGGAGCGCTTCAAGCAATGTCGTTAGCGCTCGAGTGTTTTAAAATACATCCCATAGGATTTAGGTTGTTTGATTCGCCAGCAGTGAGCGCTTGATAACTCATTACAAATTTAAAAAAGTTAAGCACATTCAAATCTTACGAATGTGCTGTGTTAAGACAGCACGAGTTTACAGGAAAGAAATGAACAACGATAGAGAAGCCGTTGTCGGATCAGGATGCAAATTAATACGCCCCTGGATCGAGCACATGAATATGCATGGACGGTTCTCCCGACCCAGAATAATATCATGCCGCGTATTGGATACATGGCGCCCTGACTGGCAGCGGGTCAACGCGAGCGGTGTCCGCTTGTTTCAATGAAAACTAATAACTTTTTCATCACCGTGATAAATGTAGTGAGCACCAAATATATCAATCATTGCCGACGTTTTTTTATTATTAAAATAACGTTTTTAACTGTAGGGAATTTTTTAAGCGATTTTAGTTTATGAGTAAATGGGATAAATTTATATCACATCTATACAAATCAATAAAATGAAGGTGTATGCCCTGCAATTTTAAAATAGTTGTCTTCTTTAAAGTTTATATGAGTGTTTGAAAGTTACCAAAGCCAAAACAACTATAATTTTTGTCTGTCCATCTGTTGTCCGGCGTAATTTGAATAAATGGATAATTATAAAGAGTATCCCAAGGTAACAACAGAAAGATTGTTTTAAAGAAAATAAAACAAATATCACATCTGTATTACTCTGTACGCGAACATCGTAATCAAATTCCGAGGCAAAATTGCATACGACGAAATAAATATTGTATTCTCAAAACGATAGACTCGATTTCCTGGTAGCAATTTGAGTTTGAATATAATAAAAACACGTTTAAGAATATTTCGATATTACTTGTAATTTTGACATTTTTGAAATAATCATAAATCCGGCATAAATACAATAAATCTAAAATATAACTTTTATTCCAAACAATAAATGTATTCATAGATAAATAAATTTAAAAACCGTCTCTGTTGCATATTTTTGCAAAGAAACTTGAAAGTATTGATTGTATAGTACTTATTCTAATTACTAGTCGGTAGCGCAAAGTTTTGAATACACTTTTAATAGCCAGTTCACTTAATTTTGCATTTAATAAGCTAGTAAGTTACGTTCGGAAAATTACAAAAACCTTGAGTCCTATGCAAACCAGCTTTGTTTATATAAAACTTATCTAAAGACAACAGTGATAATGAGAAAATGTATTATCAAAATAAATGTTTTGTTAGGTCCTATTAACGTAGTATTTCATTCCTATTCGTAATTGTTAAGACAAACTGCGATTAATAATAAATAATACTTACTGTATCAAATTTACGTAGATATTTTATTGTAAATTAAAAAAAAAATGATTGGGCCTAAGCTTTTACGCTAATTTGATGTAATCTATGGTTGATACAACGTAGTATATTATGTAGATAGCATTGAATTATATCACCATATAACCACGACACAAAACGTAAAAATCAACTACAATATTGAATTATTCATTCAAATAAATAATAATAACATTTGGAAAGATTTTTTCAAATAGAGACTGGAACCAGACAAAATCTTTAGCTTTTAATACAACTATTTTACCGTTACCATTGCTTAATATCTTATATAGAGTAAAGAAAAAAAAATGTTATCAGAATTTTTGTTAACTAGAACTTCGAAGCTTCGTACGTATTTTTTTTTTAATTAACGAGTTTTTACCGACGACTTCTTTCATATGGACGTTGAAGATAAGGGTGCTTGACCTTCCGCCCCAATATCTTCTGGGACACATTCATTATATAGATCATTATATATATCATTAGATATTACGAGGCTGTTTTATTCAAATCCACGTATAAATGTATTAAAATAGATAAAAAAAATGTCGAACAAAAACATTACTTAAAACCTCATATACGGTAAAGTGGAATTAGTACACAGACTGACCCCTTTTTTTACTATTTCCTTAAACTTGTCTTTGGCTTTTGATAGAAAATCCCCATGCAGCATAGTCCTTAGCTACTCGTCTAAGTTCTAGCTTGTAACGAAATTATGCAAAATAGATCGCTAGATACGTACTGCATCCCGTATTATATACTCGTATACTTATGGTTAAGAAAAATATAATTTTAGTTTTCAACTAAAGAATACCTCGTAATAAATTATTAAATTCTAATATAGTTCACCGATTCTACTTTCCTTTCTTCATACTTTGGATCTGAGATCAAAAGAAAACATATTTTGGTACAACAAACATGAGAAAGATTTTTAAAAAAATTATAGATCTACATATTGAGCCGATGTGGTTCAGTAGTCAGAATATTCAATCCGGGGCAGGAACCGCTGAGCCGAATTTATCTTTATAATAGATTCATCTCGAAACAATATGCTGCTACAAGTATATCCACCAAGCATCGGAACGGTGTGGTGGAGTAAACTCTAATTTTTCTCATCGGAAGAAGGGAAATCATTTGCCCAGCAGTGGACAACATTTAAACTGTTGTTTTTGGCTGTTACTTAGTAAGAATTCGTTTTCGATTTACTGTGCATTACATGCATATACATATTTATAACTAAATAATATATAATACATATCCAGTAGTAGTTGTAGTTTTAAGTATATTCAAAATAATCCTGTTAACATATGCGAGTATCTTAACTTAAGGATTTACTATGTAGCATAAATTTGGAAAGGATTTCAGAGTTGCCTAGAATGAATACTTTGTTTTATTCAACCATATCCCGTAGCACTAAAATATGTTCTATCTTAATGAGTAAAATACTATTAGAATTATAAAATTAAGCAATTGCTTACTGATTGTTACTTTTGCATTCTATTTAATAATTACAGAACACATCAATTACGCGATTCCGTATTACTGTAAGTTCGATATCGAGTAATAAATACAAGTATTATTTATAATGTTTTTTGCTGTAAAAATAAAAATCTATTATATGCTAAATAACTGACATAAAATTCTCGCCTATTTTTGTAAGTACAAAGGAACGACGCACACACTTCACAGTTTTAAGTTAGAAGTTTAAAACTCAAATAGTACAAAGGCTATTATGTAGAGTATCAGATATGAAGTTTTAATCGTCTCTCTGACTGGGCTGGGTAGGTCTGAAATTTTCATACAATAATTGTGGATGTCGTCTCACTTTTTTGTACGAAATAAATTTAAAAAATCGAGGTATTATCGGCTTAGGAATAATGGCAAATAAAGACGTCCGAAGTTGGAGTCCCGCAAGAGGTCTTAATCAAACACATTTAGGTATATGCTAATAGCAATGGCCGCTGAAAGTGCAAGATAATCCCGCTCTAAACTCTTAATCCTTGGCTCTTTTGGTATACTTGTTAGTGGTATGCAGTTTGACACATTTTAAAACTTCATTCATTCTAAAATATATATACTTATTATTGAATGATAGAGTTTAATTTATTTACTTGTTAAATATCACGTTACAAACTATAAACGTCATATATATATATTATAGCATAGGTAGGCGGACGAGCATATGGGCCACCTGATGGTAAGTGGTCACCAACGCCCATAGACATTGGCATTGTAAGAGATGTTAACCAACGCTTACATCGCCATGCGCCTCCAACCTTGGGAACTAAGATGTATTCAAACCGAAACACAACAATACAAAGTACTGCTGTTTTGCGGTAGAATATCTGATAAGTGGGTGGTACCTACCCAGACGAGCTTACACAAAGCTCTGCCACCAAGTAATCATAAATATCATCATCATCGTCATAATAATAACATAAAAAACATATATGTAATAATAATAACATAAAAAACATATATGTAATAATTAATAACAATCTTAACTTAATATTATATACGCGAAAGTAACTTTGTGTGTCTGCTTCACAGCTGAACCGATTTTGATGTAATCTAGTATTAATAGGATAACATTTTTATATATATTATTTTAATATAAAATGCGGGTTTATCAATTACCATGTAAATACAATTTTAAAAAGAAAAAAGCTCCATCATATTTTAAGTGCAGTATTGCAGATTCAAGGAGTTTACACTTTTTAAAGCGATGAGGTTTCAATTAAATTCTCGTTGAAGGATCACATTGCTTTAATTAAAGCTTTTTTTAACAGCCGGCTTGCCGTCGGTCGGCTCCCCTTCTCCCACTATTGCTCCTCGAGGCTACACATGCCGATGTTCGGTTTAATTAGTTTTTGTTACAAGACCTTCGATTTGCTCGCCTTAATATAGGAACTTAAACAACGTTTGATGTTTTTGTAAGGAGTCTTATATTTATGTATTCGCTTGAGCGGTATTTTAAATTAACTAAGAATTTCTAGTGCTTTATTTTACATATTACGTATACACATTATTATTATTATTAAAATAAATCAAAGCACTACATAAATATGTATATCAAATGCGTTTATATATAATCATCATTTTGTGGACTTAAAACGTTTTAAAGTTATAAGCTTACAAAAGTGTCATTGTAGACGTTCAAAGACAGTAGTATCATTAAATTATTAATATTAAATTATAATTTATAGGAAATGTTATGAAATATTACCTAAAATGTTTAAATATGAATAATTAGCAAACTAGACGTCGCTTTTAAAATAATTATATTATCAGTTAATACTCGTTGGTTTTTGGCGGCAAGCTCCAGTAATTTGTCACAGCGCGGCGAGATGTTTATTCAAACGAGGAGATTTTATTGCAAGGACATAAATCTTCAAGGAAAGACGTGGTTGAAGTTACGGAGACGGTAATTGAACGACAATGGTGCTTTGTTTGCCTTTCATTAGAAATTAACTTAATTAGTTATCATTTGAAATTATATTTTCCCATTAAAACCTTTCACAATATTATTTATTCTAATAATGGGTTCAATAAATTCATCATCATCATCAACAGCCAATCGTAGTCCACTGCTGAACATAGGCCTCTCCCAAAGTGCGCCAAAGCTCCCGGTCCTCCGCCTTCCGCATCCAGTCGGTGCCCGCCACCTTCATAAGGTCATCGGTCCACCTGGCTGGAGGGCGCCCTACGCTGCGTTTGCCGATTCGCGGTCTCCACTCTAGGACTCGTCTGCTCCAACGGCCATCGGTCCTACGACATACGTGACCAGCCCACTGCCACTTCAGCCTGCTAATTTTGCAAGCTATGTCGGTGACTCCGGTTCTTTTCCGGATAATCTCATTTCTGATCTTATCCTTCAAAGATACTCCGAGCATAGCTCGCTCCATAGCACGCTGAGCGACTTTGAATTTGTGGACTAGTCCTGCAGTTAGTGTCCACGTTTCGGCACCGTATGTCATGGCAGGTAAGACGCATTGGTTGAAGACTTTCGTCTTCAAACATTGCGGTATAGACGACGTGAGGACTTGACGAAGGTTGCCAAATGCTGCCCATCCCAAGCGAATTCTTCGATCGGCTTCCTTCTCGAAGTTGTTCCTACCGACTTGTATGACCTGTCCTAGGTAGGTATATTCACTAACAACTTCGAGAGGTTTCCCTTCGACGTGTACTGGTCCCGGCACGACATGCTTATTGAACATGACCTTGGTCTTGTCCAAGTTCATACCGAGACCGACACGCCGGGAAGAATCGCTTAGGCTACGCAGCATTTCGGTGAGTTGTTCCAGCGACTCTGCTATGATGACAATATCGTCGGCAAATCGAAGGTGTGAGATGTACTCGCCGTTTACATTGACTCCATATCCAGTCCAATCCAGCGTCTTGAAGACGTCTTCCAACGCGTTGGTGAACAGTTTCGGGGATATTACATCCCCCTGTCTCACCCCTCTGCGCAGTTGGATCGCCTTCGTCTTACAGCCTTGGATGTGGACAGTCATCGTAGCGGCGTTGTACAGACATCTCAGTACCTCGACATATCTCCAATCGATATGACATCTCTGCAATGAATCGAGCACAGCCCAGGTTTCGATGGAGTCAAAGGCTTTCTCGTAATCCACGAAAGCCATACACAGCGGCTGATTGTACTCTTCGGTCTTCTGCACAATCTGCCGAACAGTATGGATGTGGTCTACGGTGCTGTAGCCTGATCGAAAGCCGGCTTGCTCTGGGGGCTGGAACTCGTCAAGTCGTCTGGCGAGACGGTTCGTGACGACTCTTGAGAACAGCTTATACACGTGACTCAGGAGGGAGATTGGCCTGTAGTTTTTCAAGAGGGTTTTATCACCTTTCTTGAAAAACAGTACCACCTCACTCCCGCTCCACGTTTCCGGGGTCTTGCCGTGTTGGATGACGGAATTAAAGAGGCTTGCTAGCTCTTTCAGGACCGGAGTCCCGCCTGCCTTAAGCAACTCTGTTGTGATTCCGTCATCTCCCGGAGCTTTGTTATTTTTAAGCTGTTCTAGAGCCGCCCTAATCTCGCCTAGGTCAACGACCGGGAGCTCCTCGGAGTAATGGCGTGTAAGAGGGGCGCGCTGGTCATCAACACTGATTCCCACAGGTTTATCCGATCTTGAAGAGAACAGCTGCCCATAAAACCTCTCTACTTCTCCGACGATCTCAGGCCTTGAGGTAACGACCCTACCATTTTCAGTTTTAAGTTTTGTCAGACGCGGCCTCCCAAACTTGCGAGCGAACACTTTCGATCCCCGATTTTGCTCAATCGCAGCCGTGATGGCACGGGTATTGGAGCATCGGAGATCGCGTCGCGTCAGCGTTTTTATAGTTCGGTTTAAGGCCTTATCTGACAAAAACGATGGTAGTTCTCGTCGTTTCCTCATGAGCTCGAGTGTCTCAGCAGAGAGTTTTGGTGCGTTGTCTCTTTTCTGTGGCGGAAAACACTTGCGGGATGTGTTTTGCAGTATTTTGACCAGCGTATCGGTTTTCTCATCAATATTGCTTACGGTTTCCAACGCGGTGAATTGATTTTGAAGCTCCATTTGGAACTTTTCGGAGCCTTGAGCAGCTTGGAGCATGGTAGGTCGGAGAGTAGACCTCATCAGTCGCGATCTTTCGGCTTTGAAGTCGATATCTAGAGTGCCTCGAACCAAGCGGTGATCACTACCGGTATTAAACCTGTTGATCACTGAGACATCTCTAAATATGTGCCTTTTATTCGAAATGATAAAGTCTATCTCGTTCCTTGTCACGTTATCGGGGCTTCGCCAGGTCCACCTCCTCTGGGGCTTCTTTTCAAAGAAAGAATTCATCAAAAAGAGCCCCTGCGCTTCGAGAAAGTTTACCAGCATTTGCCCCCTGTGATTTCTGCAGCCCAAGCCGTAAGGTCCGACTTTCGATTCACCGCTATCTTGTACTCCCACTTTAGCATTAAAGTCTCCCATAACAACATTGTAGTGGGCCTTCGAGGTGTTGTTAAGGGCCTTTGCGATGTCCTCGTACATCGCTTCTACCACATCATCAGAGTATGCCGAAGTTGGCGCATATACCTGTACGACCTTCAGGGAGTACCTGTCGGAAAGTTTTAGGACAAGGTACGCTACCCGGTTCGACACACTATTGATTTCTACAATGCTGCTAATGAGATCCTTTTTGACTAGAAAACCGACACCACCCTGGGAGAGTTTATCACCTTCGCGGAAGTAGAGTAAGTTACCGGACTCTAGAGTTATCGTGTCCTCCCCCTGTCTTCGGACTTCAGATAACCCCAGTATGTGCCAGTTTATATGACTTAACTCTACTTCTAATTCGGCGAGGTGATGGTCCAGCCTTATCGAGCGTCCATTATACGTTGCCATGTGTAGTCGTCTATGGTAGCCTGCCATGAACCGGTGATTCTTCGCACCCCCTGCCCTGCCGATACCGCGACCGCTACCTTGGTCGGGCCTAGCGGGCTTGCCGGTAACTAGGGGCCTTTTTTTCAGCTCACCTACCATTTGGGAGGGTTTGCCCATACTCGCCGCGCTGGGCAGGCGTGTTGGCGAGCGCAGTAGGGCAGTAGGGTAGTTGTTTACGGGGGAGACGCTGCTGCCCATCCCCCCTTTTCCTAGTCCCTTAGTCGCCTCTTACGACACCCACGGGGAAGAGATGGGGGAGTGCTATTCTAAGCCCGGCACTCCACAGGCAATAAATTAAAACTAACGATTATTAAATTTGTGTTTAGTGCAATCCGAATACGAGTTCAGCGTTATAAATTTTATAATAATAATGAAACTATTCCTTTATGAATATTGAAACGGACTATCATTTATAATTTAAATTTTAAGCTGTCCCGGGGTTATTAAACTTCGAAGTCGCAACATGCCAGGGGTTTACAACTATAACAATTAAAATACGAATTGAAATCCATATTAAGTCCGGGTAGCAATAAGCGAGTTACTAATTTAGCTGACCGTTCGTAATCCAGTTGGGTACGCGTGACCGCGGGATAGGTCACTGCCGTTTCAGAAGATTATTATTTTAGATTAAGCGAAGGCAGAAAAGTTCGCTTTAAGGCAAATATGTAAACCTCGGATAATATTGACGGCACTAATTACGAAGTCGCTGCCTCGAGCCGCACTGCTAAGAGAACATCTTATGCCACGGCTCGACACCATTCCGCCTTTGTTGGATACTTTTACAACTGCTCGCAAGAAATTTTCTTACGCGACATGAATACGAGATACATATTGTAATTTATATGACACTTCATCCTTAGAAGTCGAAAGAAGATATCCAATATTTATATGGACACGTATTTCTCATTTAGTTTATATTCATATTTTAGTTTATATTCGTAGAGAAATGTACATTGCTCTTCCTATACTTTAATTACTTCATTTATATTTCTATTCAAATTATATTATATTTAAAAACATGACAATTACAATAAACAAATTAAAATACACTTTACACAAGTAGGCTCAAAAATTACAAGACTTTTGTTGATTGACATTTTAAACGATTATGATAAATTTAAAGTTATTATCAAAAATTCACGGTTTTATTCAGATAATGCGGAGTCATAGCCATATGTTATCAATACTTATATTACTTAGAAATCGAACACCATGTAAGATGCGTATTAACGTTGTTGTCTCGTGTATGATTGCCTCGGAGATAATCCGGCTCAATGCTAATGGAACTACTGAATCTCATTATGATCGGGTAAAAAAAATAAATACGACTAAGTCATAACAGCTTACATAACACTTCACATTATGAGAAATATGAAACATACTCAAATTTAAACATTATTTCATTGATTGTTCTTTTTTGAGTAATTACAAGACAATGCATACAATAATTATAACATCTGATTTCATAGGTTCAAAGTAGAAATACTATATTTGAACTGGAAAAACTGGAAAAATACAAAATGAAGCTGTTATCTTCGTGTGTTATTGTTGACGAAGGAATCAAGCTTTGACGCAGATATTCTTAATATATATTTTTTTTTAATTCAAATAGTTATTATATTATTACTATTGAAAATAGTAATTACTCGCATAAAGCAATCTGTAAGATTATCTGTAGTTGTTCATTTCGTTTTAATCAACGTCCGTTTGATTTAATTAATTTCAGTATGATTAAAACGTACTTCGTAATGACACTATTTAACTTCAATGCTTCATAACCGATTGGCGTAGGCTTTCCCGGGATGTATTTTCGACTCCCGCTCGTGTCTTTATTAACGTTAATGGTGTTGATGTTTGTTTTATAAGATAAATAAATTATAGATTTGTTCTTCTGATTTAAAACATGTATTGACCTACGCTGACTCGTATACCGTGGCCGGAAACGGAATGACACCCGTCATGCCATTGTGTGTGGCGCGCCTATTATATATTATTATAATTTTAAGAAAAATATATTTATTTTAATAACGATCTATTACTTAATAATTTAATTATAGCCAGTTGGCCATCAACCGAGTGTTCCGTGATAACCACATTGTTTAATTAATTTAAGGAATTTTATAATCGCAAGAGTACTACTACTATAGTCAGATTTTAATAAATCAGAAATTATAAAAATCGATTATATTGTGGAATATAATACTAATTATAACACTAATATTTATTTGAAATAATAAATTGCTAGTATGTAATTACGCTACGCCGCTTGACTAATTTTATTCGAATAATTCAATAATATTTTAATCGATTATTTGAAGTGTATTACAAACAACACTCCGTACTCGTAGCACTGTAACCAGTTTGCTTCGAACACAACTTATTCATCTAAATCCTAGCGATAAGCGAAACGTTTGGGAAGTAAGCGAAACGCTCGTCGTGTAAGCGAAACTGTGAAAATATAATGTGAATTTAGAACTTTCATTCGTAATTGATGTTAATCAAAGTGAGATAACCTTAGAGCTAGTAGAACGAGCGTTTAAATTTATCATATAATTTACTCCGAAGTATTTTACATTTTTATAACATTTTACGGCGAGGCCTTTCTCGAGATTCATAGCCTACGTTACATATTACAGAGGGACTTTTTTCAGTGAAAATATCATCAACAGCGAGCATTATGAGGTTTTTACACATATTTTTAAGTTGATAGCTTCATAATAAAAAAGTTATGTGTCATAGCGGTAAATTTATAATTATGTAATACTATTATATGGCACACTTGTGTTGAATATGTTAAATGATCACAAATAGAAAATGACGACTTTTTAAATATATTTTTTATAATCCAAATAAATATCGAGATAATACAAGCGTCTTTATATTAAATATATTAACACAGAAAAAAAATAAGTTATATAATTTGTTACTAGCCAGCCAATGCCCATACACACATACACCGTAATAAATATAAGTTTCATAAGTTTATCTAAGATGTTATGTCGCAGATGTGAGTGTTATTACACTCACAGTTGAAACCGGTACTGAGAAACTCGAAGTATTGCTGTTTGGCGATATAATAACTGTTATTAACCAGGGCGGGGCATTCACAGAGCCCTATCATGGGTAGAAGACTGTTGTTTTTTTTTTTTTTAATTGAATACTAAAGATTTAATATGAATTATAAAAAAATAATTCACGATTTCCAAGAAATCAATAAAATTGTTAGTTTAATGTTGTTAATTTTTATTTGTTTATAATATATTCCTGCTAAGATAAATCAACGTTTTCTTAATAATTAATACAAGATAAACAAGTATTGTATTCATTACTATTATGGAAATAATATAGTTTGCCTTATATCCCGCGGTAATATTAAGGATTTTGCTAAAGTAAAATATAACAAAATCAGTGTCCAAATTTACATGACATACTTTACTTTTATATAATAATAAATCATATGAACTTAATTTGTATTTTAATTAGCGATATGTTTATTTAGTCAATATGCGGTCTTATTAATAAGCATCGTTTCGTTCAGTTAAACAGTGTTTTTTTTATCAGCATTTGTTTTGGCATTCGAAAGAAGAAGAACGAGCGTTGTTTAACTAATCAGCGCCGAAACAACATTTATTCACTTGTATAAAGTCACCAAAACAGTAACCATTATACATACTTTAAATCTTATTGCATTATAAAGAATTAAAAAAAAAGAGATATAAATTCATTACTTTAAGCACAAGTATGATAGATTACATTTTTGAACTTTGTGCTCTACATAAATAATATGCGCGAGAAGAAGGCTGAATAAGACTTGGAAAAACAATATTCATTTCAACGTTTTATTTCTTACGGAAACACTAGACGATTCTGGGTCGTATTCGGGGATTTTTTAAATTAAGATATCGCCATTATTATATATTTGATATATCTTTGATTTTAAGTGAGTATTTGCATATGATTGGAGGATTATTATTTATACTGGCAACTCTAAATAAAAAGTAGAGCACGCTGGTATATTTCACTTGGCAGGTTAATGATAATTGTCGTGTCATTAACATTTTCTATACGACATTCATAAATACGGTGCACTTAGTAAGCTCATGTGACGTATGTTTTGTTGAATAAATTCTAAGTTTCTTTTCTTTAAAAATATTCCATTCATACCTATTGTAACCTGAAATATAGTTTTCTCAATTGCGAATCAGGATTTTTTAAAAGTCATTTTCCTTAAAATATTAACTCGTGTAGAATATTTAAACAATACTTCACTTTTTATGTTATATGTAGGCTGACGGGCTTATGCCGTTGTTGGCATATATATTTTTAAATGATGGCACATTCTCATTCAATATAAAATTTTCAACCGTGCAATAATTTTGTGGAATGTTCCACAAAATCATTACATATAGGTAAATATAATTAATTTACATTTTGCCACATTTTTTTACACAACACGCATACAAGTTCAAAACGTCGTGTGCCATTAATACAATCATGAACAAAACTGTAATGTCATTTGTCAACTGTCCAAGGGCTTCCGTGAAATAACTCGAATAATACGATCAGTCCCCTTTTCATTAGAGTCCGAAAATGTCCTCAGGTTTGATATGATTCAAGCAAAAACAGTCATAGGAAAAAACTTCTGATGGAAATGCATTGATGAATAAAATTGCTACAAAAAATTGAGGTACAGCCTCGGTCAGGTAGAATAAATGAGTTCTTATTTGTCCTCTTTTTAAATGGAATTATTTTGATGTCTGAAAAAAATAGCATATAAATTTTGTAACAATGTCGCTGAAGCCAGCGAACAAAACTAGTAGATATGTCAGACAGAGAGAGATAATTTATCTGATATACAATTTTAATTAAACAGTGAATTTGAGCTTTGAACGAATGCCATTGTTTCTGAAAGACTTATATGTAGTATAATATGATAAAGGTATACCGCAAATAAAATGTTAATTACATCTGCATAAATTATTTATTTATTCCACCATATTCATCTATTAATGTAGCCTGGACCTGGAATGCAATAAAAATGTTTATTTTATGAGCGGATATTTTAATATATTTCTGTATAAATCCAATTGACGTTAGATTAATGCAATAAATAAATTGTCATTATGGATGTTTTCATGATTTGTAATAAAAAATTCAAATAATAAAAAGTTAGCACTTTTGAGACAAGAAATTCAGTAGTCATTTCTTTTCTCAATTAAATACATAGTGAAATCAAATTTATATGCCCTGTACGGAATTCAAAGAAGACACGCCACGTTTTATTAACATTTATATATTCTTGTATTGCGTTATAATTTTTTTTATTAATACACAAAGTTAAGAATGTCATTAATATATATATGACGACTTACTGTTACGTAATCTATATATATAAAAAGACTTGTCCTGACTGACTCATCAACGCAGAGCACTAACCACTGAGGTAAAAGACTTGAAATTTTGACAGTTGATGCATTTTATGATGAAAACGCATACTAAGAAAGGATTTTTGGAAATTCCACCCCTAAGGAGGTGAAATAAGGGATGAACCGTTGTAAGGAAATCCGTCATTTTCAAAGTTAGAAGTATGATATTTCGTATACAAGCTTCTGGTTAGAATTAAATAAGTACGCAAATCAGAGTTATTCAAAATTCACCACCTAAGAGGGTGAAATAGGGGTTGAAAGTTTGCATGGGGACTCCGTCATTTTTCATGTAAGAAGCATGAAATTTTATATACTAGCTTCTGGTTAAAAATAAATAAATATGTATTTCAGGGTTTTGTAAAAACTACCCCGAAAGACGGTGAAATAAGGGTTGAAAGTTTGTTTGGCAGGTCCGTCGTTTTTGATATAAGCATAAAATTTTATATACAAGCCTCTGGTTAGAAATAAATAAATACGTATTTCAGGGTTTTTTAAAAACTACCCCCAAGAGGGAGAAATGGGAGTTGAAAGTTTGTATCGCGGGTCCGTCATCTTTCATGTAAGAATCATGAAATTTTATATACTAGCTTCTGTTTAGAAATAAATAAATAAGTATATCAGGGTTCTTAAAAACTACCCCGCCAGAAGGTAAAATACGGGGTTGAAAGTTTGTATTGCGGGTCTGACATATTTTATGTAAGAAGCATGAAATTTAGTTTTAAAGATTTTGAGCAAAAATAAATGCATATGTATTTTGTCATTTTTAAAAATTCAACCCCAAACGAGAGAAATGTGTTGAAACATTCGTATAAATAATTGGTCTGATCTGCTTGAAATGTACTCCTTTCACAGCTTAAATAGACCATAATTAACATATTTTATTATTTTTGATTATGTCGCGGGCAAAGCCGCGGGTGAACCGCTAGTTGTGTTTATTTTGATTCAAGAGTTTTAGAAGTTATAAATCTTTGCATGAATAAATGAGAATATTTATAACGCATACATACGTTATAAGCGGTGATGACTCAGTCGATAGAATACTTGTATCTTTATCGAATGGTCACAGATTCGATTAAATTCGAGCGAGACCAATTGCGTATAAAGTTGTTATAAATATGTGTGCTCGGGATATACACTCATATTGGAGAAGTATAGTGAGATGAGCTCCATATGGTTTCCTTTAGAAGAGGATCTGCCCAGCAGTGGGAATTCTTTTTAGTCTTCATTTTACTACTACTCATATCAGAACGATTGCTCGATTCGGTGCTCAAACCTCATATGCAAAGATTGAAACAAATAAAAATAAAAAGCAAAATCGATTACAGAGTAAATTCCCTGTGGCAGCTTTTTTGATTACAAAAACTTTTAATTGTTAACGTATAAAGTGTGATTTCTAAACATACTGTCTTGATAAAAGAACTAAAAAAATGTTATAATATAATGGAAGCTTATTTGATATTTCAAGTACTTAAATATGTGAGACATTAAAATTTTCTCGGTCGTCTGGGTAGATACCACCCACTCGTCAGATATTCTACCGCTAAACAGCAGTACTCTGCATGTTGTGTTCCGGTTTGAAGAGTGAGTGAGCCAGTGTAATTACAGGCACAAGGGATATCTTAATTCCTAAGGTTGGTGGCGCAAGCGATGTTTTTTTTTAAAGCATAGGGAGGCGGACGAGCGTATGGGCCAACCGATGTAAGAGAGGTTAACATTTCTTACAATGTCCACCTACCTACCTATGGTAGTCCGCTTACCAATACTATAAAAAAAGTCTAAATAATTGCATTTAAAGAGGAAAAGATTTCTCTTGAATTTACTTTCATAATCTTTTAACAATTTTTATTTCGACTCGCATTTATATTTAAATTTTTAAGGGTCTAAAAATAAAAACTAAATACTATCTCCAACCATAAATCCCACATCAGCCTCACAATACGAACTTAACTTTGGGAAATGTATAGAAGTCTAGAATTTAGAATCGTATTTATTAAGCAGCTTATTCTTTTACACATCTCACTCATTATATATTTGAAGCCAACTCTCTAACTTACTCTAATTTAACGAGAAAGATAAATTATTATCAAGCTGAAACTGCCTATTTTATTTAATTAAAATTAATGTATTTTTTCTTAAGAGTTCTTTTTTTAACGGTTACATTTTTATTTACATTAAGGACTTAAACGAGTACAAATTAAAATTAAACATATCTAGTCTATTAGTTGATTCATTGAGGCTCAGATGACATCATAAATTTCTTATTATTTGTTATTTACTTTTATTGACATGACTATTTATTGATGGTAGGGCTTGGTCCACGCCCAGATACCCATCAAATATTCTTTCGCTAAATATCAATACTTGGCATTGTTTTGTTCCGGTTTGAAGTAAGTAAGCTTATGTAACTAGATCCATAAGGGACTAATATCTTATTTGGTCAATGGTGATGCGTCAAAGTTTATAGGCAGTGGTGACTACATACTATCGGGTGGCCTATACGCTCTTATACGGATTTATAATATATAGAAGGAAGCCCATTTATTATAAAAAAAAAACCAAAAAATTTATTGTCACGAGCAATATAAATGTGTGCCAAATTGTAGTTCTATAACTTATGTGTAATTGGTTTTAAATATAGTTGCAGATTGGATCCAAACAACAGATGAAGTTAAATAGTAAATTATAATTTACTCAAAAATTTAACAGCAATGAGTTATTTAATACAGTTGATATTATATACCTCTCGTTTTAACGAGAAACATGAAGTATATTTTCACGATTTCAAATTATTAATTTAAATATTTAATTTTAAAGTTTTATCAGTGTGAAAATGTTCTGAAAATTGACCTACTTATCAAAATTTAAGTTAATATTTTTGCTAACTTTAACTTTTATACAACGATATAGGACTTGTAAAACGTTCAAATAAGGGTCCATAATTTGGAACGAACGTTCAACCAACATCATCAATAAACCAGTAGCTATCGTAAAAAAAGTAAGGGACTGAGACACGAAGCGAAATGATTGGACCGAAAAGCTCTGATTTATATACTAGGTATAGATCGCACCTACTTGAGTATTTCCAGTGTAAAATTCTAAGAAATCGTTCGACTCAGATTGAATAGAATTTATGAAATTCGGAGAATAATAAAGTTTACCCGTTCCCTTCCCGAAAGTTGTCAGCGTGAGATCGCTTTAAGGTAAAATACCGTTTTCATTCATGTTTTTTAGGCGCGTTTCTCTGATATGGTTTTTTCTTATAAAGATAATTATAGAAATAAGTATATTTTTTGCGGCTTTATGCATGTATGTGTGGTATAAATTATGTTTTTGGGTTTGTTCTGGGTTTGTGATTCAGCCCAAGGAATATAGTTAACATTGCAGTGTCATAACTAGCTTATTCGGGCTCTAACGAGTTAGAACGCATGAAGCTTAATTAATATGAAAATGAACGTGGACCCCGGGTGTCGGCCAGGAAGTCGGCTAGTCAAATTGAGCTAAGAGAACCATTCTACGTTTTTTTAGAACGATCACATTCCTTGTTATGCTCGTAAAAAACATATAGTTTATATCGGTTTTGCGGAAATTTAGGACAAATTTATTTTCTCGGTTTTTTTAAATATCGAATTGGCTGTCCTAAGTGCCTAGCCCCTTAAAACCCCTTTAAATTATAGGTCCCATGGGGCCGAATTGGTTGCATTGGAACTATGCCAATGTACCATATTTTTTTTTTTACGCAATGCAATCCTTCTGGATGGTACCCGTTTCGCTTGGGGGAGGAACCGGGTTATGTGGGATTCTTAACCATTAAAACCATTGCGGTGGCCGTCCTCGGCACGGATTGGAGAGGCTGCAGGATCGTGTTGATATACACATCCGCAGCCCCTCCCGTACTGTGCTCCGCTCGTAGCTCGGCGGCTAGCCTTGCTAGTGCGTACGGCAGCGCGAGGCCATCCCGGCAACCGTCCTCCTCAGAGCCGTTTAAAATAGGACACGTGAGACCCCCACCTCACGCATCGCCGGTCCCAGGGTTACGCCCTATATTTTTAAGCCCCGGGCGTTGGGGCTGTGCTCCCACCCATCGGCCCTTTCCCGTTCCTGCTTCGCCGTCTCCTTCTGGACCAAGACGGTCTCACAGAAGGAGGCTACGGTCCTCCACGCCGATTCCCTGCGGAGCATCGCCGACACGATTGCTCGCAGGGAGAGATTATGTCCGACTTCGTGGACTAGAACCTGCCTCTCTGCATTCCACGCGGGGCATACCTCCTACGTATGCTGGGCTGTGTTCTGGTCCGCGCCACATTGAGGCACATCGCCGTCGATTCGCGTCCGATCTTACACAGGTATTCTCCGTAACAACCGTGACCGGTCATTACCTGCGTAAGTCGGAAGGTGACTCGTCGCTTTCGTCTCATCCAGGCTTCGAAGGCCGGCAGGATCGCTCCGACGACGCGTTTGCGCGCGCACCGTTCTTCGCAGAGACGGTGGCGCCACGTCGCAAGAGCCCTCTTATGTTCCCGCCGCATCATCGCCTCGAGCGCACTCGGAGGGGCGCGCTTTCGCTGTTCTGACGGAGGATGTAGGTCTATTGATAGACCCTCGCGTCCATATCCGCCAGAATGTCCAAGGGCGGAAAGCGCGCGCGCGCGCGGAAGGACGGTTGCCACCTCGTAGGATATCGTGCGATATGCTACTGTACCATAGGCCAACCATAGTTACTATGGTGTTATTTTAGCTTGCAAATGGCGGCAATTAAGTAAAAGTAATTCTTAAAATGCCAATGATTATGCCATCCACACCTTGGATATTGTGTGATTTCTGATTATAAATTAAAAATTATTCAATGTTTACAATTGATCAACATAACTTAATATTTTTTAATTAAATTAATAAGGTATTTTTATTACAAGATGGATATTATCGGTAGTGCGTTTTTTTATTTCTTCCTCTTTCTATTTAACATCCCATTAGACTAGAAAACTATTAAATAAGCATTACGACTTAGCGTCTAACTAGTTAATTATTATTTATACAGCATAAATTCTCGATATAAATGCCTTTGATGGAGTTAGCGTTGACTTTGAATACTCATTTTTCAAAGGATATAATTTGTTTGTAAAATAAAATACAGGCTACATAAGTATGTACCATTCACCGTAAACTATAATTGCGTCAAAATTGTATACATTGTTCCCGTGATAAGCACCTCAAGTGTGCGCAAATTTATAATTTTTTTTTTATAGACTTATTATGAAATATAAATCAAATTTAATATCCTCAGCCTCTGTTATAGTAATAGGTATTGGATATATTTTATATAAAGGCATACTCATACTAATGACCCACACTTCACAATTTCATGTCGCGTCCTCGTTGAATAGCACTTTTAGCGCAGGGTCGGCGCTGATCATGCGTCGCACTGTATTAGCGGGACAATCGCTCAGCGCGGCGGAAGCGGACAGATCCTTCTGGTGCAATTAGCGGTGAAGAGTCACATGAGTGGTCTCGATTTCTAATTAAGACATACATAAGCATACATACATCTCATTATTTCAATTACGTGTAAGCACTTGACATTAGTGGATGTTATCGTCATAATTAACAATAAATAAACACTGTAAATTTATTTGTACTACGATTTTTTTAATTTACTAATGATAAAACTAGTTTCTTACTAGTCCCCTCTCAAGTTAATGACTAGAGGGGAGGATGCGGTCGGCCAACTGTTACCCTATGCCCTTTTATGGGTTCCTGACAGCTTGTATGCAAAACATCATAATGATCCATCGGTTGAGTAGTGAAATTATAACAAGCAAGTCACTCACTTTCACATTTAAAACATATACATATAATATCTAGTACGAGTAGTTAATACTTCCAAAAGTAATATTAAGTAACCCATCATAACTTGTAATAAACATAATTAAATGTAATTCCAAATGGATATTCCATACAAATACTGTCTATCAAATAATCCGCAACTTATTTATTTAACGTTTGTTAAAAAGAGGTTTTACGTGATAGCGGAAACAGAAGCCGCCATTCAGTGCAGAACCGAAACTTTATGATTCGCCATTCATGTTACTTTATCCGTGATGTTTCGGATGACTAGTTTCGCTTCTTAGTTGTTGTCGTAAAACTCGTCGCACCCATTGTCTTCTATTGGAGGTTCGGATGTTGATATTTATGAAGGCATTTTTCTTTTTTAATAAAAAACAAATCCTATTATATGATGTTTATAATATTTATAAAAAAAGCCTTTTAATATTCTTAACAAAGATTGAGAAGCTGCGATATGAAACAAATAAAGCATGTGGCATACTTTGCATATTGGTAATTAAAAATTGATTTAGCTAAAAAACCTATTTTTTTTATAAATTATTATACGTTTTTTAAACAATATAAAAGTTTAAGGTGTATTTTTATAAAGTGTATTTAAAAAAAAATACGATATTGTGGGACACGTGATAAAATAATATACGATTTTTTTTTTCAAAATTGTTAAGTTATTATTTAATGTTTTTTACAATTTCAAGATACGAATAAAGATTCACGTTGACGTCAAAAAAAATAGCTATAAATTTCAATACAATATGATTTATGATAACATTAAAGTTAAGCATTAATTAAGGTTTATGAAAGAATCTCTAAGTATTGAACAGTAAAAAAATATATTTTATAATAATTATACGACACAGAAGTTGTGTCGATTTAGACTTGTAGCAAATTACATCATTTGAAACAACTGTGATCTTAATTCGTTTGTCTAATGGCGAATAAGCGTTGTTGAACTTTAGCTCTTATACTAACGCAATAAGAATCTCAGGTGAGTTCTACCTGTTTCGAGAGACATCGCCATTTACACGCAGGCAGGCAAGCCTCTAGCTAAATGGGGCGTTTGAATGTTAAAGTCTGTACAAATTATTCAAAGGTTGTTATTCAAGACCACCATTAAGTTAATTTATCGAACATTAAATGTAATTTTATAATAATTTAGTGTTTATAAAGCTTGTAATTGCCGCTCGAATGACTGTTCTTCAATAACCGAGAGGCCTTGTTTTTCTCTTTTCGGTAAAACAAAATGATCGTTGTAAGATGCTTAGGCTTTTTTATTATTATAAATATTTATTTAAATTGTTTAATTTATTTTTCACACACAACCATTAATTTACGTTTATGTAAGCTAACTTTTGTACAATAATACATATAAATATTTTTTATATTAATATTCAGCCATTTATGTACTATTTAACTTAGTGTTAATTTATTAATTAATATTTAAAGATTTTCATGACATATTTAATTATTTAATCTATTCAAAACGGGACGACACATATTTTTTCAGCTCGAATGTATGTCTTTGGTAGTTTAATATTAGACTGATTTAAAATGATTTTTATTTTCAACAAACTAAAAGACATTCGTTGGATGTAGAACTAAGTAGTAGAGTGCGGTTAAACGGCGCGGGCGACCTAAGCATCTTCTGCAGGGAAGTTTAGGAGAAGAGTTTAACAGTTTAACAAGTTCACACAATGGGCGTTGTTCAAATTGTTCCGTTTAATTTACTGCATCAAGTCAACATTTTCTCGGCAGTGAAGTATGCTGCAAATCTATTATCTTGCAACTTTTATTACTAACTACATCTTTGAAAATAAGTCCTTGTCTCTTGTTGACTTACTCGGAGCTATCAGCTGTGATTTATTGTAAGAGTAATCAGTTATTCTTTATATTTAACAAGTTTCACGTTTACTTAATAAATTAGTAACATTTGCTCAAAAATATTCCAAAGAAGTATTTAATGATTAAGTTATAAAGTACGTTAATCGAGTAGGGCTTTACGAGCACTCTTGGATCGTCATGACATTTCTACATGAAGCTGCTTCCTGTAATATGGATTGAGAATTTACCGACAAGAGCTGATAAGAATTTTAGTAGTTATTTATTTAAAATAACTTAAATAAAAACTACAAATTTTAGAGGTAAATCAAATTGCAAATTTCTTGAAAAAAGACGACTAGAGTTTACAGATGCCATGATATAGATAATTCTTTAGAAAATATGAGGGAGTTATTAAATTCCTTTAGAGACAGATTTTTTTTTAAATTTTTATATAATGTAACAAATTTTATGTTTTAATGTCGTGCTTCGAGAAAGAGGCATGTACTATACGATGTTGAAGACTAGATAAATAGAATTCTAATTATTAAATTTATTTCTCATTTATACCATATTTGTCAATGTTTATTTTAAAATTGCACATTCATGGTATTGCTTTCTAATGATGTCAATTTTAAATTATTATACAATACACATAAAAGATTAATTTAATCAAAAAAAGCATGTTTGTAATATTAACAAGTCTATTATATATAAATAATTTTTAAATTTTATAAAAGAGAAAAAATAAAACGTAACTTGACTAGATTTATACAAATTGTGTCACACGTAACCTTATTATGTTCCCGTCGTAAAATTGAACCTTAATAATATATTCTTCAGCTCACCTACGTTTTCCTTGAGACTTTTCACTTAAGACAGGAAGCTAACAATGTTTACTATGACATAAATTCTTTTATGTCATAGTAACATACGATATTTGATTTAAACATGCTTGAAATAATGCTATATTATATACTATTAGAATTTGAGAAGAAAATCTCTACGATGTTGTTTAAAAAAATATAACGTTTGACTTCTACGTGTCATTTTTATTTATATAATAGTGACATAAAATAGGTGTATTGAAATAAAGTAATGCTTCAACAACAACGTAACAAAATTAAGTTGGACAATCTCGATATTTGTTTTATTAAAAAAACGGCTTTATATCTGAATATTATATAAAAGAATTACCACTTTATACATTATAAAAATCATTTTATTTTTCTTAATTTACAAGATAAATTTGAAAGAACTCTAAGTGGTACGTAAATATTATTCTCAGAAAGAGCAAAAATGGCTGAAAATAATAGAAGTTCCATTCAACAGTTGGAGCTAGAGCTCTTGAATCTTCTTATTAAAATCTTTGTAAGCTTTCAACTGAATAATAAAATTTAGAATTTATACAAAACAAGTGGAATCAACAAAAATTATTAATGTAAATAGGATTCGTTGAATACATAAAAAATAATAAACGCATTTAAATGTTCCTAACAATACATATATTTAAAAAGAAAACAGTTCAGTTTTTACGGTCCTTGTGCGAAATTAAAATAATTAAATGCAAATATACTGAACCAAAAAACACGCTTACGAAGTTACTGTTTCGCTCTGGTATTCTCTGATAGCAACCTTTTGTGACATGTAATGTATATAACAATGGTGTGTATGTATATACAAATTACATGTACGGGCCAGAAACGATTTTTGTTTTATGTGCCCCACGGTTTCACTCACATAAAATTTAATTCATTCAAGTACGTTTCATACAGATGGCGAGTGAATTTTGTGCAACTGGGCCCGAAGCTTATCATCGCTGCTGCTGCCTTGGACCGTCTCCTACCCAACGTGGGAGGGCCGGAATCATCGGTTGAGGTGCTCGCAGAAGTGTACCGGTTTCGGGTGTAAGTCAGAGTGAGTAGCGACCGTCCAGGATCGGTCCGTCCAGTGGGACGAATCTGGGTTCTAGCCCAGTAAGCCCTGATTCCTAGATGGGAAGAGGACCCATCAGCAGGCCTAGCGACAGTGGAGGCAATTCGGCCCCACATGCGTCGTTGAGTAAGGAAAAGTGGCACACTTAAGTTTAGGCCAACGCTGGTGCTAACATGGCTGTTTCGGTAAGAACCTGCACAAGTTAGCGAGGCGGCAGGTATCACCTTCCTGCCACGAGAGTGGCACCCTGACGGAATGTGCTGCGTGGGGGCCTCAGAGGCCCCCACCAACCAGACGGAGAGGATACCGCTGGTTTTTTAGTGGGTATTCCGGCGCCTTCAGTGCTGGTGAGCCCCTACTTCATATGGGTGAAAAGCGTAAAAGCGTTTTTCCAGCGAAAGAAAAAAAAATGGCGATGAGTGAATGAATATAATTAATTCAAGTACTTTTTTCCAGATTCCTTTACGTTTATAGATACTGCATCGCAAGATGACTATAAAGTCACGAATGTATAGTCTCAGAAAAATTTCCAATGAGCGGACTATGTACATGCAGGTATATTTTTTATATTGTACTGATAGTTTTTATGATTAACACGTTAAAATGTATAAACTGTCTAGCTTTATACTATTAGTGTTAATGAATAAATACATGTAGTGCATATAATATTATATTATAATACAACAACAATATGCATAAGTACGAATATAATTGATGTCTACAAATTAGTTAAAAATATCATTCGAGATAAAGACTATTCAAAATTTTATTTTAATTTAATAGCACAAATACTTTGTTGCCCTCGTTACATTGTTTAATAATTGTATCGAAATTCATCATATTGTTGGCTATAAAAATCTAGTACCAACGACCTCGACAGATTTACGAGATAGTCAAAGAAAATTTTATTATACTCGCAATTTCGACGACGCCTTTCAGAATGGATCCCCAGAGGGAATAAGTCTCCACAACGTTTCAAGGAAACTTGTAACAGCTATTGAATTTGTTACTATCGATTGATACTATTTAAACATCGAAGATTTATCAGGCCCCAAATAAATTTTGTATTGAAACTGTTTCATAATAGCTAAATTACATCCACAGTTATTTATCAAGACCAATTATAAAGTAAAAAGTAAATTAACAGCTTTTAGGCGAAGATTTAGAGATTAAACCAGCACGCTACTCCATGGATTTTGTAGCAAACTTTTCGTCCTTAACATACAGGTATCCTCATGAAGTCTTCGTAAAAAATCAGTATGGATTTCCCGGGTTTGAAACCACGACACGTAAGATTAGGTTAAGATTTATTCACGCATTATAACTACTGAAACTATAACTACTGTCGCTCAAAATGAAAGCATAATTCTAATATTTGTTTCCTTTCGCAACTGTTGACTCATCATTCAAACGCGAAGTACAGTAAATACTCCGATATAATACATATACATATTCAGCTCTATATGAAAGTTTCATACATGGCAAGAACATGGCAAACTGGTTCTCACGCTACCCTATAACACTCTGTCAGCGACATTCATAACATGTATTTACTCGGGAAAATACCAATAGCCTCTTTGATATACGAATACTTGAACAATGGTAATAAAATCCGTCAATACGAAAGTGTTATGAAAATGTAGATGATATTTTCATATTTAAAATCAAAATCTAAGCGAGTTTATAATATAATTTTACGATCTAATACTGATTTAGAATTTGAAGTGAATATTACTAACAGGATATCGTTCAGATGACATATTAATGTTAGGGAATGAATAATGACGACAGTAATACTATACTTAATAGATACATATTATGTCAACGTGTTGAGTATCCCACAATTGATTCCATCCTTCCTTTTATATACTATTATTCGCTTAATAAAATAAATTGCAATTGACATTAAATTAGGTATTTGTGTACCGGTGAAAATTTGATCCAGTTTACGGCGGATTGAAAAAAGAAAGGAACAAAGACTCCATCGAAATACAAAAGATGTTTATTTAATCACAAAGGTTCCAGGTGAAATCTTACAAGACAGATACCAACGCAAGGTGTATTAATGAAATTTATAAATTTAAGTACCTATTTTATGAATACATTTTCGAATATATGTTTTTATTATATAGCGGACAAGGCTGGACACAACAGTCTACAGCCTTGTCCGCACAGTACAATGTGTTTAACATTAAATGTATTTTTAGAAGTAAAAAGAGTATACAACTATAGTTAGTAGAATAATCTGTAGCCAAATTCATGGGATTGCGTTTATCGCATTTTATAAATCCAACGACGATAGCCTCGTCGATGTAATGACTAGCTCATACTCAATATGCATAGTTTTGGATACCTATTGGCTGCCGTGGCCTATCATTTGGTTACATTATTATAATTATATGATGTATCCAAATATATGTATGTATATATAAGCGAAATACCAATGATTGACGGTACAATATTTTAAATTATTATAAGTATAAAATTATAATTTGGTAGAAATTAAAAAAATACGGGCTCACTTATAAATTTTAAATAGCGGATGTTCAAATAAAGACGAATTTCGCTCTTTCTGTCATTATTGATTTGGCATAAGAAAGAAAAAGACAAAGCATTCCTTATGTTAAGTTATAAAAGTAAGGTCGTTATTATTCCAAAATTTCATATTTTTTAATATTAATAAATTTTTCAATATACCTTTATAAATATCAAATAAGGTTTTATATTTCGTAAGATATTCGTTACATGGATGGGTATGTTAGCTTTCGCTTTGATTTTTCAATATTAATATATTAAATGATAAAAAGATTTTTTACACAATTTAATTAAAATATCCAATATACGAAAGTAACCTTGCCAACGTAACAATACTAGAAAATAACAATATTATTTTAAAATAAATCACGATACCAGTATAATTAATGTTTTGATTACTTTAAATGATTTTTTTTTTTTTTTTTTTTTTATTGTATAGGTAGGCGGACGAGCGTATGGGCTACCTGATAGTAAGTGGTCACCAACGCCCATAGACAATGGCATTGTAAGAAATGTTAACCGTCGCTTACATTGCCCATGCGCCACCAACCTTGGGAACTAAGATGTTATGTCCCTTGTGCCTGTGATTACACTGGCTCACTCACCCTTCAAACCGGAACACAACAATACAAAGTACTGCTGTTTTGCGGTAGAATATCTGATGAGTGGGTGGTACCTACCCAGACGAGCTTGCACAAAGCTCTGCCACCGAGTGCACAAATGGAGCATTTTCCTAAATATTTATTTTAAAATTTAATATTGGTATGATTCACAGCTATATACGTTAAAGTATAATTTAAATGTAACAGTTGCGAACGTTTTGTTCTTGTTTCGTCAAATATTTATCTTAAAAATAAAATCCAATTTTAAAGAGAAAATTTGATTTAAAAAATTAAAAATATTTTCCTTTTATCACAGATTCCATTTAAATCTAAAAAGATATGATTATCATCATATATTATTTTTTATTTAAGTGAATATATAGTTATTTTTTATATATTTTTATATAATACTATAATAAAAACGGTAGTATCAGACTATCCAGAGGTAAAAGTAGGATCTTCAATAGTTTGAAAAATGTTTGACCAATGAATTTTTATTACATTACACATTAAACTTCAAACTTATTTCCTGTAATGGTTGTAGTTTCGATGGTTTTCAATATTTCATTATACTTATAAAATTTAATGTCACTCAAGTTCCCGTAACTGGCATTTGTTTTCTCGCAAAGGTTAGTCTTTAAATTCATTGCGAAAACAGATCGCCCGGTGACACTAATTTATAATATAATAATAAATTTACAACTTGCTGTAGTAATGCCAAATTTACGAAAAGCGAATTGATATCTGGCAGCTAACAAAGATTTAAAAGTTTCAAACAGACTGTACGTCAAAGTGACCTAGGCAATTTCGTCTAGAGCTGAGTTGGCATCGAGCTAGCCTTTGTGAAACGTTGAAATGCGTATGAATCGATACAAAGTTAGCAGGGGTTCCGTGAACACGATGCACATATAAGTAAATAGGTGTGTATCTTTCTATGCACAACATATTTATTATTCTTATTTTCTATATCAAATTGACGTAAGGAACTATATCGGAAAATTAGTATTTATTAAATTTAATGTCAACGATAATACTTTTTTTTTATAGTAATTCGCAAGAATGGCTCTATAGAATAGATATATTTAATTACATAATAATGTTAGTAGTTTCTGTGTCAAACCCGCGCAAACATTTTTGGAAGTGTTTAATTTGGATGAACATCTCGTATTTTTTAGCAAAAACATCATGAGAATTGGTACAGAATAAAATATGACCCAACCTCTAAACGAATACATACGAAAAAAGGCTTTGTGAATGTTACTTTTTACCATAATTTCCTATTAGTAATGATAACACGTACACATAACGGCAAATTTACATGTAGTGTATATATATAGCCGTAATTATGCTGCAAGTATAATAAGAAAGCTACAGCTGTATAACATTATAAAAAAAAACATGAATATACTTACACTATTGTTATTATTTTTTAATTAAAAGTTTATATTTTACATTTAAAACGTATGTACGTTTTTGTTATGTCATTCTCCGTTTTCTTCTGCATCGGTACTTTTTTTATTTAAGTTTTGACATCCTCCATTTCATTCATATATATAATATAATTAGTTTTATATCATTTAGATTCATTCTGTAGCCTGATGCTAAAAGGACCAATATCAAAAATCCTTTCTTTTGAAAAAGAACATAAAACCGATGAAAAGTTGTTGATTTATTTTTACAATAACGTCTTAATGCGTAATATTGTTGGTATTAGTAGTCTTAAGCTTGTGCCGTTTAAGCACAATCAAATTTATTATTTTTAAATAAATTGTCAAATAGTAAAACGTGGTTTACATTTTATTAAAAAATGTACTTTGGCCGTTTTAGCGGCAGACCGTTATATATCATAATAACTAGGTACTTACATTCATCGTGATCTTTGGCGGTGACCGTGAGGACTGTATGTTGGATGTCTTCATTTTCGTCCACTTCCGCTTCGTATAGCTCCTTGTCGAAGTAAGGCGGATTGTCATTTTTATCCGCGATGCCGATTCGGATGAATTTGGTCACTGCAAATAAAAAATAACGCTAAATCATTCATCTTCAAATAATATATTTTTCAATTATTTATATAAAATTGCAGATTTAAACTCGGACAGCAACCCTGAATTTGCACCAACACGAATTCGAGCAGCATAATAAAATAGGGCTTATTTCATCTCTTCAAAAGGAATATGGCACCAAAACAAAAACAAAAAAAAAGTTTATTTTCTATGATGCCATAATTCGACTATTTATCATATTATCGTATTTATTTATTTATCCTAATAAAATGTTCAGAACAAATTTCATTGCTGCGGTCACTAGCGTAATTATTGGATGTATAAAATAAATGGTCAATTATGATATTTGCGGTTTTTCCGAATGAATCGATTACTCTGATTCATATCGCACTTAATACATATTTAAAAGTAATTCTAATTTTAAATTTATTTATTATATTAATATAATTTTTTTTAATAATCGAATACGATCTCATAAATACAATACTATATACACAGAAGTCATGGAAATGGATGTTTGTTAATTACGTTCAAATAACCGGACGGATTTTAATCATATTTAGTACAGATATAGAAACATTGTTACATTTTAATTAACGTCACCGAAGCGAGTTGTACCGAAGGGAGCTATGTAGTTAAGTTTAAACAGGGAATATTAATGTATTTTGTCATGTCTTCAGAGAACATCAAAGATAAAAAGCCGACCCGCTACACTTATATTTTAATGAAACTACTGAATACACCAAATGAACCATAATCTCTGTCAGACTTATGTTAAAGAAACCAAGAGGGAAATTGCTTCCGTTTGAGGTACTCTTTAGCAAAGATAAATTAGGGACGTTTGTCGAAATGTCCGGTGCCTTTATTAGCAGACGTACAGTCACTTTGAGGCTCCGTTGATGATCCTCGAGCCACATAGGAAGGACGTTTACCTTAGCGAGTGTGTAACAAATGATATATCACTATAATATTCGTCATTCACAAGTGCTCTTCAATTTAACTTATAAGAGCTTTTTCTTTATTATGCAGATATTTTAAAATGAAACTAGGCTTTGAAATCCTGTAATACTACTTTGCGCCCTCAGCTTTGACGTGGCGTAAGGCCCTCCCTGGGGGCTAAATCTTTAAGTTATGTGTTAAGTTAGGGTATAAGCTATCTCTCTATTACAAATGTTATCCAAGCTTGTGCTGCCGTTTTTAAGAAATCGAGTGACAAATATACAAACATACAAACTTTTGCATTATAAGTAGGATCGATTTAATCCAAACGTGTTTATCTATCGTAGCACTTTTACATAACTAGCTCAAAATAAAAGATCAAAGTATTCTTTATTCAAGTAGTCACTTATGAGCACTTTTGAATTGTTATGTTAAAGCAAATTAAATTACAATATACTTAAGTTAAGAAGCGTCTTACAAGTACTTTTGTATTGTCATTATACAAGATTGAATTTACTGTAAATGATGTACATTCTACTGAAAAGAAATAACCAAAAGCCCAATAGTAACTTTTATCTCTAATAAAATTGTAATGTATCTACAAATGGCATTGACACTGCAACCATCGTAAAACGATTAACACGTATTATATCAACTTGGTATGTCAACTTCTTAATATTAAAGTTACTTTCTTAGTATGTATGGCTCTATCATAAAGTTAACTGTGGATTTTCTTTTCGTTCCATCTATAAGTTACTATATAACAGAAGATTTCGAAAATTATTCACCCTCCGCGTCAAACTATATTATATTGAATATTTCTGGAAACAGATTTGTTGAACATATTTGTTATATAATATGCATTCACAGTGGAACTACGGTATACATATCAGCTTGCACCTGTGCGTTTTCATTTCGTTAGTACGATCACGTTCAGCCTCTGGCATCGTATTACTGTTCTAAGTCATACTTGCTTCGGTGCGCGGATTCGCCCCCGTGTACGTAGGTGAGGCAAGTGTTAGCTAACCTATGTGTTGTAGTCATGATTAAATAACAAACATTCAAACTATGTATAATATCACTAGCAAAACCAGCGGCAGTTTGGAATTTTATTTGTGAAGAAAATCCTTCAAAATCTGCCATGTAAAGTAAATAATACCAATTTGAATTATTCATGTAATATGTGTTATTTACTACGTGACACCGGTAGTATGAAATAAAGAAAAAAATGTTTTTGGACATATTATATTGCCGTATTAACTTAAAATGTTATTTTGAAATCACAGACAGATACTTCAATATTATTTCATGTGAAATTTATAATTTTAGTTCGACTACATTATATTTTCTTATGTATCAAACTATTTAACGGACAACAATGAAGATTCCACTGGCAGAAATGCCTTGACAATGTGAAGGCTGACCTATTTCTTTAACGTCTTTATTTTAGTTTACTTTCCATTAATAGGAGCAAATGGATAAAACAACACGGACACCTGAAAAGCTATCAAACTGTCTGTATTCGGTACATTACACCGCTGTCGTAGTTTTCATAGAACAAATGTATTAACTGTCTTGAACATTTAATTTTACGTCAGGAAGAATAATAAATAATGAAATAGAGAATTGGACAATGTTGTTAGCTTTAAATAATATTTTCTGTCACCTCTTAAAACCTTTATCTAGCTTATATTTAGACATTTTAAGTGAAATCAATATCATGGTTCTAACACATTAATAAATATTTTTATTAAAATTTAAACTTTATTAAAATAAAACAATTAAATTGTGAGTTATTTTTGCAGATAACGCGTATCGTTGATAATGAATTTGCAATTTAAACTGGTCTAATGACGTCACCGGGAACTTTTTTACAAGCCATGGGCTGTTTGGTTCCGAGCCCTTAGGAATAATTTTGTTAGAAAACTGTACCGACAGCCGTAAAAATTGACACGGACAACTCACGTTCCTCGTTTAATATTCAACCGCAATTTAGCATATACGAATGAAACCGACCAATGCCCCATAAATTTCGTCGGTTATTTACATATATCTACAGTAAGTATATATACGTACATATAGCGTGTAAGCTACTATACAAACCAACTAAAGGATGCAATAGTAAATTAATACTGATTACGTTTATATTATACTAGCCGTTGCCCGCGGCTTCGCCCGCGCTTAAATATAAGTAAAGGATAAATGTGTGTTTGGAAGTCTGTGATTTTAAAGTAAGAAGCATGAAATGTCATTCTGGTAAGAAAAAGTGTAGTAAGGGTTTATTTTTATTTTTAAGTTGATGATTATTCTTTAAATAATCATCAGTGAACTTATTATGAATCCCTAGGACATAACATCTTCGTTACTACGGTTGGTGGCGCATTAGCGATGTAAGGGATGGTTAATATTTCTTAAAGCGCCATTGTTTATGGACAATGGTGATCACTTAACATGAGGTGGTCCATTTGCCCGTCTTTCTTCTTGGGGCTAAAATTCTATAATAGATAACAGTTCTCACTAAAATCAACCATGCCGGCCATGTTCAACGGCAGGCTTTGGGACTTTTAATTGTCATGCAAACGTTAAGAAGGAACTATATACATTGAAATTCAAATGATATATTGTAATGGGTAGTATTCTTGGAATGAAAACTGCCTCACTTCGAGCATATCCTAAAATAAATCTGTGAGAACTGAGTACACATGATAATAATGGCATACGATTTAATATAGAAACTTCACTAACATAGTGATGTCCGTATAAAAAAAACTTGCACCTCCCTAGGAGATATTGATATTAAGGCATTATGTGTTTAGCATTTTGTTATTTGCACCCAGAAGTTTGTGTATGAAGTTTTTTAGAAATATACGTATATCAATTGAATCAAGAAACACAAATAGTAAATTTCAAGCGTATCGGACAATTTGTTTTCTTCTCCCACCACTCCCGCAGTGTACTGCTGCATAGTGCCGTGCACTCACTTTGTCATGGAATTCTTTACCAGCACACGTGTTCCCCTCCTCATGTGATGACCTGGGTTCCTTCAAACGAGGCGTGAATAGGCATCCTGCGGGCCGGCAAGGCAGGGGCGGCTAGTGCTAATCATTCTTCCTGACTGCACAACCCGTCGTCGCGTTTGGACTCTACTACCACTTACCATCAGGTGGAGTAGAATCATTTGCCTTCCCGAGTATTATAAAAAAAATAAAAATCCTACATTAAATTCGTGTATCTCTTACGGGTTTTGCAGCGCATTTGCAAATAGGATATTTTTTCCCGACATACGTGACACTTATTGTTATATTTTGGCCAATTTACTCAATCGCTTTATAAATTATAGCCTATATATTATTCTGATGTATGAGCTATATTATTGTAAAGTTTCATTAAAATCCATTTAGTAGTTTTTGCGTTAAAGAGTAACAAACAGCCGTACATCCATACAAACTTTCGCGTTTATTATAATTTATATGTATATGTATTAGTAGGAAGTAGGATTATTATCCCTGTACTGAACACACATACACTGTACTGTATGGGCGAATAGATCGATTGCGAATGTTTATATTTTATTGATAAAAAATGCACGGGATAAAATCATTATTTTACCCGTACGAAGTCGGGAAGGGCAGCTTGTTACTCGCTGATAACGTACCTTTCTGTAGGTAAAATATTTCTTTAAATTAGTACACCAGTTTTTGAATTTATTCACAACAAACAAACATAAAAAAAATCTAATTTTACCTCTTTATAAAATTAGTATAGATATAGATTACGCGCGAGCGAAGCCGCGGGCAACAGCTAGTTTATCAATATAAACATCATGAAATCGGTTACTATGGCAACGGTTACTAAGGCAACCGTTACTGATATTTGGTATGGACTCTCCTATATATAGGAAGAATGATAAAATATGTGATAAATCCGTTTTGGATGGGAGTTGAACAAAATCCGTTCTTAGTGAGCGTCTACGTACGGGAAGGAGTATCTGTGTCAAATTTCAAATCATCCGGCGCATTGTTTAGGAGATCTCGTGATGAGTGGGGAATCGATTATATATATATATATATATATATACATATATGTGTATAAATATATATAAAATAACATACCTCTTTTAAACACTTGGTTAATTTTCATCGTAAGCCAATGCTTTTGAAACAAAAAGTTAGTAAATACCTACATTAAATGTTTTTAAGCCACACAATATAAAATAATATATTATTTAAATTCTTATAACCAAGCAACACTATTTGTCCATCTACCTTGTCACGAAAATTTAAAAACTATTATTTAACGTAAATACGTAAATTAGCATTTGTTAATAGACTAAACGCAGAACAGTTGCAGTTTGTTCAAACCGTAACAATTTTCTTATTTAGGGATTTTTTATACCCGTCATAACTTCTAAACCAAAAGTCCGATCCGAATAATTATCAAACCATTTAAATGGATAAGGATTAATATCATATCAGTATCACTACTATTCGATTCCACCCGTATTTGAACTTATTAATTTAAACAAAAACTGTTATTGTGCCTTAACTATAATAGTTAGGCATACACAATCTCGGTCTTTTTTGTGAGCAAATAAGTACTATTAATATATAGAACACTATTTTATATATCATCAACAGTTTTCACAGCGCACGCAAAATAATGACTTTTAGCTTTCAGTAAAGATGTAGCTTTCTAATAGTGAAAGAATTTTTAAAACCGGTCAAGTAGTTTTTGAGTTAAATCGTAACAAACAAACAAACAAAAAAACAAAACTTTCCTCTTTATAATATTAGTATAGATTAAGTATGTTAAATGTTAGTTTATCATTTTAAAAGTTAATTGCATTTTTGGTATAGCTTTCCTTAAAAAGAACGCTGAGGCTTCGTTAGGGCAACGCATATAATGAAATTCCTTGAAAGAATCCACGCATCGAAGAATACCGTCACGTGAAGATAACATAAGAAAAAGCGAGACATTTAATTAAAATCATTTTATCGTATCATTCACTACTATATTTCATCTTTAGATCCTTATACCAAAATAATTATTGTTTATAATTGAAATATTCAAATAACTAAAAAAATCAAATTATTTAACATATTTAAAAATGCGTTTTATAAGTATTAATACAATTCATTAGACATAATTTTGAATTATTGTGGGTTATAATAAGTATTCATAGTTATTTATTTAAGGAAGGCACTAGTGGCCTAGTTCACTAGGACCGCAAGAAGTACGAACAACAACAACAACAAGTACAAAGTAGAAGGAACATTATGGCAGTAATTGCTCATTTTTTAAGCTATGCCAAATGTAAGTAGAAGAAAATATGTATTTAAAGGTATATTTTATATAATTAAATTAACTACCTTACTTTGCCCATTAAACTCTATTTAATAATGTTTTTTTTATTATTATATATATTTAAAAAATCGTTGAGTTCGTATTTCTTGATTTTGATACAGAAATTATAAAATTAATTGTATAAAGTTAATAATGTATTTCGTTGGATTTATATTTAATTTAACATGACGAATCAAGCTTTTATTTGAACATTTGAAATGATGTATATTTTTATTTGATGTTGATAAATGGGCAAAGAATTCCAGATGAAGAGGTATAAATATTCCACTTTGAACGTCAGTTGTACATGATACTTCACATGCTCATATACATTTCGATGCGACACGAATGAAAATTACAAGTGAGCACGAACTATAATTTTCAAGCAAATGTTTTCAATTAATGTGTACAACAACGCTTCCGCGATAAACTTCACTGCAATAAAGTACGATGTGCTTACAATATTAGTTTTAAAATTATTTTGCGTGATTTTAATTTGAAATAATGTCGTTTTAATTTATTAATTTATAATTTAACTTGTGGTGACACATCTTACTTGCAGTAACAACCTGTGAATGTCCCACTGATGGGCTAAAGCCTCTTCTCATTTTTAAGAGAAGGTTTGGAGCTAATTCCACCACGCTGCTCCAATGCGGGTTGGTGGAATACACATGTGGCAGAATTTCAGTGAAATTAGACAGGTTTCCTCACGATGATTTCCTTCACCGTTAAGCACGAGATGAATTATTGAAAGCGAATATATAATATATTAAGAATGACCGCTTGAAAGCGTAACAAACAAACTGACTTTCGTATTTATAATATTAATAAAGATTAATATAAACTCTATGTTTGTATTTATAACATTTTTTTAATTGTTGCTTAAATCTCTACAATGTGTTTTATTGTATAATTATATTTATCAATTTTATACCTGCTTATAAAATGTAATAAGGTCCTCCAGACCGATTTCGGCCACGGCGGCCAATCTCAAGAGAGATTAGCCAACTGCGCAGGAGATATTATAGTGCACAAGTGTGTGCGCAAACACAGGTGCACTCACTATTCCCTAGCTCTCATAATCCGGTGGGACGGCAATCCGACACGACCGGAAAGAGTTCAGGCGCAGGACCAACGGCTTAACGTGCTTTCCGAGGCACGGGAGTGTACACACTTCCAACTTCCAGACTCCGGGCTGCTACTGAGAATTTCCTGACAGAAAAACCCAATAACTATTTACTGGCCCGACCTGGGAATTGAACCCAGGACCACCGGATCTGCGGCCTTATATCTAGCCACTAGACCAACGAGGCAGTCATAAAATGTAAATCCTATACAAATAAATAAATAATTAAGCAATTATTATTATTACATTAGATAAAAATAATATCAAATTATTAGAAAATCCTATATTAAATTATCTTTATAATATTTATTAGCCCGTCCCGGCTAAAGCACCACTCGACTCGGTGTGATTTTTTCCGACATATTCAACATTTATTCGTTCAACGTCATTTTTCAGTCAAGTTTCGCAAAACCTTTATTAATTATACACCTAAACTTTCCTCGTGAACCACTCCGTCCATTGGTAAAACCGTATCAGAATCCGTTTGGTAGTTTTTGAGTACATGAGACCGACAGACACACTTTGTTTTGTGAAATAGTGATAATAATAAAACAAACGTTTACTTATACTTTAGTTAGTGATATTTGTTTCCCGAGTGATCGATCGTATACGAGTACAGTCGTCCCTATCGTCCTTCGGAATACTTTAGATGAAATCCCAATAGATACGAGACGCTGCCCTTCGCTGGGTACTCTCGAACACGACATATTTACGACGCTTGTCTCTCCGCTCAAGCTAACTTTCGGTATTAACCTTACTAAGTGGCTATCACTGATACTTTTATTGAATGATATACATTGTAATATTGTTATATTACAAATTTGTATATTAATTTATATTATACTACTGCGTGGATAGCGTGGTTTCACTTGCGTGGATAGCGTGGTTTCACTTGCGTGGATAGCGTGGTTTCGCTTGCGTGGATAGGGTGGTTTCACTTGCGTTAAATATACGTTAGCTACATAACTTGTATATAATTCGTCTTTATTTGATTTTAGGATTTCAAGGGGAGAGCGTAACAAACAAATCAAATCAAAAATATTTATTCAAGATAGAAGTGTTACACTTGCTTGTTGATTGTCATAAATTTACCACCGGTTCGGAAATAAACACCTGACCTGAGAAGAACCAGCGAAAGAAACTTAGCATTTTTTTTTAATAATTCATCTTTACAATAAAGGCATTTAATACAATAACAGAATAATATTTTTTTTCGCATTCATAATATATATCAACAAGGAACAGGACCATGTTAAAGCTCAAATGTTTGTAATGTGTTATGTATTTAGTGGATATATAAACACGAGACAAATTCTTAAAACTGTTTCACATTTAATTTGACGATAAGTTGTTTGAATGATAACGTTCTGTTTGAGACATTTTTTTTTTTGGAATGTTAATGAAGTTTAAAGCCGTACCACCTTAGTTTTACAAATACATATAGCATTTGTGAGCACATATAACGTTTCAAATATTTTTTATTGTTATTATTTTATTCGAAATAAGGCACATCAACAGTACGTATATTAAATACTTGTAATTTCAAATAGATTTAGTAGACGTTACTAAATCTATTTGAAATTACAGCTGCTTAAAAATTTTGGTTGTAATGTCTATTATTATTATTTTCAAAAACAGAACGTGAGTGTTAACTCAACTAAAAATATATATAAAAGTAATAAATATATTCTAATAAATAACAAAAACTAAACGTTGGATTTATTCTGATCAGATAACCATTTTAGGGAAATCAAATGTTGTTTCGAAACTTTGTATTATAAAACTATTTACGACATCGCAGCGCAAAGTTTAGAATAAATAAAGATCAATTCAATATTCTAGAATGAAAACTAGTTTATAGTTGAATATTTTATAGAGACAAATTGTATTGTAATAAACAACACAGGCATAGAACTGCGAGTACGAAATAGCAACGTCTGTGAATTGTGTTGTGTTTCCAATTAAACTTGATATCATTTATGTAGCATTGGTTCTTATTATTTAATATAAAATAATAATACTATATATCTGTTGATTTAATAATATAAGTGTTTGTAAGCGTTGAGTGGTAACAGTAGCCTAAAAAGTCATGAATCAATTATACCGAATGACCTATATATCGTTGAGATTTTAGGGTATTTCTACATAATAGCATAGTTCTATATGCTATAATATAGTTTAAAAAAAAACCTTTTTCGAATAAAAATGATAAATAAACAAATTATATTTGTCTCTCTTCAAAACGTTTAGTTGAAGATGTTTGCAAACAGAGTAATATATTAAAGCCTTGACAGATGAACGGCTCGACAGACCAAATTATACGGGTCATCTGGTTAAGAAATAATTAGGATATTACTTGAAGAGTTGGCCCCGTGACAGAACGTTTATATCTTAGTTGAAGATCGCGAGTTCGAATAAATCGAGATCGAAAATTGTAACAAACTTTCGATCTCGTCTTCTGTGTCTAACAGAAGAGCAGAGTGATAGAATAAGCTAAAAATGCTATTCTTAAATAGGAGGGTTTCAGCTGTGGAACTTTTAGATAATTTTTATATCTTGAAGAGAATTCTAATATACTAATGTCAAGAGGTTTTTTATAAGAGACCTAGTTTATTCCATAACAATCGTTTAAGATGCATTGAATAGTCAATACAATAGTGCTTATTTGGCAGAGTTCCAAGGTATTTGCATAAAAATAATATCAAGCACAATGTACATAGGTCGTAGGCATGTTACAAATACATATAATTTAACGGTGAAATACTCAAATATATTCGCCATTTCTAGGCAGCACTGAAAATAAGTAAGAAACCGTAAATTTTCCACTGTTCAACTAAGGTTTACTTTTCTATTTCTATGATTATTCCACGATGCTGCTTCGCTATTTCTCATAATGTTGTCCTTTTCTACCGAGTGTAAGATAAATTATAAACGCAAATTAAGACAATATAACATGAAAATTCAACAGGGCTTGCTCGGAATTGAACGCCATTTTTTAACAATCACGTATTATATCCACTGGGCGCTATCCGCACTTTTGGCATTATGATCTATAGGGTTTTCCATTAAGGGCGCTTGATCGTGCAGAACTTCCATCGTAGCGTGTGCTGTGTGGCACGTAGCGCCGTCCTGTTGAAACCACATGTTGTCCAGATCCATATTCTCGATTTCAGGCCAAAAGAAGTTGGTTATCATCGACCGGTATCGTTCACCATTGACGGTGACGGCCACACCATTATCGTTTTCGAAAAAATACGGACCAATCACGCCTCCGGCCCAAAATCCGCACCAAACAGTCACTTTCTGCGGGTGCATTGCCACTTGGTGAACCTCGTGTGGATTGGTCTCGTCCCAAATACGGCAATTTTGCTTGTTGACATAGCCATTCATCCAAAAATGCGCCTCGTCGCTGAAGATGATTTTTTTGCCAAAATCGGCGTCAACTTCCAACTGCTCTAATGCCCAGTCAGCGAACACACGGCGCTGTCTATGGTCATTAACCTTGAGCTCTTGGGTCAGCTGGATCTTGTACGGGTGCAGGCTCAAGTCACAACGCAAAATTCGCCAAGTTGTCGTCTGCGAAAGGCCGAGTTCCTGTGCGCGACGCGGAATTGACTGCCGCGGGTTTTCGAGGACACTGTCGCGCACAGCGGCGATATTCTCGGCAGATCTCGCCGAGATCCCGGCTGATTGTTAACTGACCCGGTTGACTCGAATTTGTCCACCAATCGACGGATAGTCGACTCGGCAGGACGATCATCGCGACCGTAAAACGGGCGAAGTACGCGGAACGTTGCTCGAACTGAAGACCCATTTTCATAAAACAATTTTATGATTTGCACGTGCTGCTCGACACTGTAACCTGCCATGGTGGTTTAGGAGGACAGAATGAATATAACACACTGCATTTGACAGCTGTCACTCAAACAACATGGCCGCAATCAGCTGTCAAAGTTCAAGCGTCCCTATTGGAAAACCCTATATATATATGACTGCCTCGTTGGTCTAGTGGCTAGATATAAGGCCGCAGACCCGGTGGTCCAATTCCCAGGTCGGGCTAATAAATAGTTATTCGGTTTTTCTGTCAGAAAATTATCTGTAGCAGCGTCTGGAAGTCGGAAGTATGTACACTCCCGTGCCTCATGCGCCTGAATTCTTTCCGGTCATGTCGGATTGCCGTCCCATCGGATTATGAGAGCTAGGGAATAGTGAGTGCACCTGTGTTTGCGCACATACTTGTGTACTATAATATTTCCTGCGCAGTTGACTAATCTCTCATGAGATTGGCCGCCGTGGCCGAAATCGGTCAGGAAGACGTTATATATATATATTGTTATAATATTTTATTTCGTTATCCGGATATCATATTATAATTAGGGATGTATCAAATTGTAGTCATTTTTATTCATTGTTCCGAGTCCTTAGCGGTGTAGTAAGCTCAATTTAAGCGAGGAGCATTGTTTATTTTTGTACAATATAAAATATTGGTAAACGGACGGGATAATGGGTCACCAGATGGTAACTGCCATTGGCACCATTAGGTATATTAACAATTTCAAAAAACGCCGATGCTTCACTAACCTCGGTGAATATGATGTCCCTTGTGCCTAGAGAATAAGTGATTAGTTGGTGGTACTTACCCAGACGGACTTGCGCAAACCTTACCACCAAATTATAAAACATCAAATCGAGCCTATGTTTTCCCCAAATCACAATATCAACTTTCAACATGATAAACAACGGTCTACCACGGACAACAAACTGTTATGAAACAACAGAACAAAAGAGTGGATTATATTACTAAGCAACGTGACTCCTAGTCGAATAACTGAAGGGTTTACTAGCATGCTCTTTTTTATTGTTTTTATACTTTTTTATTATTAGATACTGGCAATTTATGGAATTTCATTAAAACTCCGAAATATGGAGACAATTATATCACATAGAAACAACACAGATGGACATCCTTAGGAAAGACGAGAAACATTTCAAGAACAATGTGCCAAAAATATTTAATTAAAATAAAACTATACACCGACAATCAGACGTAGTCTATAAACACACATTTAACGTTTATGTAGTAGCAGTAATCTACATTATAGTGACCTATTTATTGGAAATTTGAAGCCACAATCTCGTTTCGATATATGTACATAGGTTACCAAATAGAACCAAAACTGCTCCGTGGTGAGTAAGTTTCGGCTTCAATAATTCTAAATCGCAAATAAAACATCAATTGCTAATTCGATATCATTCATAAAAGAGCTCATGTATGGAACTTCTAAATTTATCTGTTAAATATCTATTACTGAATAATGATTGCCAATTGGAGCTTAACCCAACACACTGCTTTACTGCGTTTTGGTCGATACTAGCACCAGTTAAATATCCACAAAAGGTTTCCAAATAAGAAAACATTACACGCGCTTATAAAAAAAAACCAGTAAAAATAGTACCGGACGTCTCTGAAAAAAGAAAGAAGTCTGTGTACAAAGAGTTTTAAGAAGATTAGTTCACCGTACAAAGAGTAAACCGGATACGACAGTAAATAGAGTAATGTCAAAAGACGATTAAATTAAGTTCCAGTGTAACAGCGGTGACATAGTAAATAGTTTAGTAACCGTCAGGAAATTAAATAAACAAAGCTAAAAGCTGAACCAGAGAGTACACGGGACAAGTGCAATGTGCAACCTTTAATAATTGTGTTTCGAGCGCTTGACACGCGTTCATAATGATGATTCAATAAAGGCTCATTTAAACGAAATAATTGGAATGACACTCTTTGTTTACCGCATGACTATATTTATTCATTACAAAAACAAATATTTTACATATTAACAAAAATAACGAACTTAATGGGAACGTTTGAGTAAATATATTTATTCGAGCGTTTTATTTCCTGACCATACAATGATTTTGTTATATATGCAACATTTGTAGCTTTATCTGTTTACGATCAGTCATGCGTAATTGACAAAGCCGATACTTGTATTTTCATAAAACATACAAGTGTTCACAGATAGAGGTTAATTTTTTCACACATTGTCAAAAGATTGTAAAGAATTTAAAAAAATATAATTTTTTATACGATACGCGAGCTGTGAGTCCCGTCGGAAAGGAAGACTTAAAATGTCACACCAGATATTTTTCTATCACAAATCTACATTGACATCAAGAAGGACGTAAAAATACTTTTTATTTATTTTATCACGGTTGTGTATCCCGTATTGTGTATATTGTATTAATTAGTAATTCTTACAGTAAGAAGATATAAAAATTATGAGAATATTATTAAATATACACAAATTAAAAAATTGTAAAAAGTATAGTCAGCTCATTGGTTTCCGAAAATAGCAAATTCATGTGAAAAACGTAAAATAAAACAACGAGTGCTTCTCTGGATAGCTGCTTTTATCCTAGATATTTTTGGTTGTGGGCACAATAAGTCTAAATTATTGGCAACCAGAAATCCATAGTATACGGACTTTGTTCAAAACACTTGCTGCTATATAACTTTCCGCCGGTTGATATTTATTATTATTGCGGTTAAACAGCAGTGCTTTTCTGACTCTATTCGTATCACACTCGTGAAATATTGGAAACAAACTAACGGTGATACGCTTTTTAGATCATTTAAATGTAACAGTTATTGTAGTTAATGTCGCATACTGATATTTCACGATTTGTTGTGACTTTTGTTTTTAGAGAAGAACTCTAAAGATTAATTAAGATACTAAAATATAAACTGTTTATAATTACAATTAGTCTGACCTTACTATTAAAGATATTGATCGTAAATTAGTAAAAGTAATATGTAGTTGCCAGATTAAAATAAACATCTTTATTTATTTTATTTATTCTTTATTGCACACGCTACGAAAACATAACAAATACAAAGAACAAGTTTTACATAATATATTTAGTATGCAAAGGCGGCCTTATCACTTACAGTGATCTCTTCCAGGCAACCTCTATAATAAAAATATATTGTTGTTAGCCAGGAGAATTGATCGGGCATAGTGTGCGAACAATTTATACATAAAATTCATTAAATATTTATAAACTTAATAAAATATATAATATGACACATTATTCATTATTATTACATCTTATTGGGGAAGTATAAAAAAGTGACCGTTTTATCAAATTCAAGATTTCAAAGGACTGTAAATATTTTAATCCTATGTAATACTTTCAAACACTTAATAATACCTTTAGATCATTCTCTAAGCTTGTTTAGTCTTATTCGACTTCTTCCAAAAAAGCATCAGTTTAGTTGTTTATTTTAATGAAGGAACATGACAATGTCTCACAAAATTCTCGTAAAATTAAGGCATTGATGGAAAAAATAAATAACAGCTACTGAAAATATTATATATGAAGGGTAAATATAATAAATATAAATAAATATTATATTTGACTGCCTCGTTGGTCTAGTGGCTAGATATAAGGCGGCAGACCCGGTGGTCCTGGGTTCAATACCCAGGTCGGGCCAATAAATAGTTATTGGGTTTTTCTGTCAGAAAATTCTCAGTAGCAACCCGGAGTCTGGAAATTGGAAGTGTGTACACTCCCGTGCCTCGGAAAGCACGTTAAGCCGTTGGTCCTACGCCTGAACTCTTTCCGGTCGTGTCGAATTGCCGTCCCATCGGATTATGAGAGCTAAGGAAAAGAGAGTGCACCTGTGTTTGTGCACAGACTTGTGCACCATAATATCTCCTGCGCAATTGGCTAATCTCTCTTGAGATTGGCCGCCGTGGCCGAAATCGGTCTGGCGGACCTTTATATATATATATGAAGGGCAAGGTATCTTTAACCAGCGAACTGAGTGGCGTTGGTGTGAAAAATTTAGCAGTGAAGAATCGACGTTGGAAAGGAAGAGGGGCTCCAGGCGACCATTAATGGACATTGATGAGGTTCTGCAGGAAGCTGTTGAGTCAAATTTGTCCACGACTACTCACGAACTTGTCAGGGAGTGCGGTATGTCAAAAGATTCTGATAGCCGCCATCTACACTCCATGGAGAAGGAGAAGACTAAAAGAAATAAAAAAAGAGTAGTAGACTGGGCCCTTCCGAACTTATTGCTCAGTTATCAGTTAAGAGGTTGTAAAATTGTGAAAAACCCTTCTGATATGAGATTTTACCCGAAGTTTGTAACTTGTAATGAAAAGTGGGGTTATTGGCGAAATCCGAATACCCGCGAGCAATGGTTAGATTGCTGTCAAACTGCTTTTTCTGTTACTACAAGAGTAGATATCAATGGACTATACTTTATTTATTTATTGCATTTTATATGAAAGAAACAATAAATTTAAACAATTGGTTAAAAATGGTAATTTTTTACATACTATTATTTCTTCCAAATACATTTTCAAAACTATTGTAGTAAGTTCACTATATGCATGTGTGAATTGAACAATTTAACAGATATAAGATTGCAAAACTATCCCACAAAGCTCTTTCAATGAAATATGTAATTATTTACAATGATTCGAGGAACAAAGGAAGAGGACAAACATTGAATTTTGATACACTTCACTCTTTCACGATATAAATATTTAGTTTGACACTACACTGCTTTTACGCTTGTCTTTTTTAATATCACACAAAACGATTCAGACAATGGCAGCATACCATGTATTGAAATAAGAAACGAATAAAAAATCACAATGGTTATCGCGCGGCACTTTATTTCGTATAAAACTGCAGTTAAAAATGGAAAATAAAACTGTCACAGTGTAAAACATTTTTAACGAAGATTTTTAAGGGTCAGCGACTGATATAACATTACACAAACGATATTACTTTAACGATAGCTCGTCCGGATATATTCAACATTTTATAAAGGTACAAAGGAATTTTTCGACCACTATATAATAATATTTTTAGCAGAGAATTATTACCAAAATGACGTTCCACTTATTCTCTGAGTCTCAAATTATACCCAAATTGCTCTAACTTTATAAACGATGCTGTAGGTCGATTACACTGTAATTTTCACTACGAGCGTTCCTTATTATTGAACATTATTACTGTTATTTTTAAATAATCACCATCAATACAAATAGGATCATCTATATTAAATATAAATATTTCCCAGGGCAAGGAATTAAATTCTGAAATAAAATCCCACACACAATTTACATTTGCTAAGAAAAACATTGCTTTGTGGAAGCGTGTCTGGGTAGGTACGTCCCACTCATTAGATATTCTGATTTTTTAGAGTAAAGCCCGATTTTCGTTGTGGTTCTTCTCAGTAGAAACCATACCTCCTTCAATTTTTTTGTATAACTCTCACCAATTAGTTGATGTGTTATATTATTACTATTAAAGCGCTGCGCTTATGGCTTATTCCCGTGCCAATACTAAAAGAAAACTAATTTCATGTGTTCCATGTAATGGTGAAATAATGCCCCTTTTCGATATGGGGGGTTGCTTGCTTAGTTGCGAGGTCGTGACCTGGTAAATGTGAATATTGAACAATTTTAAGGGTTAACGTTTCTTTATGTCGGTTTTAGTTTAACATTGTATTTATTATAAGTCGTTTTGTTATAACAAGATATTAAAAATAGTTAGAATAAAGCTTAAGGTTTTTTAGGATCGATAGCTATTAGGAAGCTAATCATGCCAATTGATATATTAGTTTTAGTGAGGTTATATATCGGAGCATAAGACATCGTTAAAACATTTAACGATGTCTTATGGAGCTTTATTACGAATGCTTTGAGTATGTTTTTTACTTTATCTCTCAATGTAGAAGCATTTTTTCAATCTATTTTTCACAGTGAAATAACGGATTCCGGAATATTGCTTTGTTTTACTGCGTGCTATGGTTTTTTTTTTTTTATTAACTTGGCAGCTATAATCGCTGTAAGGAATCTTGTTATTTATCAACATAATCTAAAAGGTTTTATAGAATATATTATAAAGATCTTATTAGCTCTTCAAAAGCGCTAAGTTGGGTTGCTAAAATTAATATTTATTAGACTATCTCGACTTAATCAAAGTTACTACGTAGCAACTTGGAATTACACAAAATCAACTAGACCAAACAAATTTCACGTACAAAGAACATTTTATCTTTAATAATTTACAATATTCATTTTAATAAAAAAGAAATAATAGAAGATTTCTCAACGAATAGACAATATTATTTTTGATCATCAACATGTTTCCAAACAGGTTGTTCAGTTTACAAGCTATTGAAACATCAAGTAGATATTTTAACAGTAACCCCCGAGCTAATAAAAACATCTATCGAATGAATAAAAGAAACCCAAGATTATTATCAGGAGACTGATGAAATGAGAAATGAAGCTGGGAGTTGCTGAGGCACTTCGAGTAATATATATTCTAAAAGTGATCTCGATCAGAAAGCTATCGGAAGCAGGGGCTGTAATCAATTTTTATTTGACCGCATATAACAGCTCGTAGCCTTTCTATCGATATTTAATGTCCTTATGCTCATATAGATCATTATTCAAATATAAGCAACAAATATCTACCAAATATAAATAGTTTTGAGATTTAAAATATTAAATTACGTCTGTTCTATGATTTTTTTTTTTCAAATTATATTTTAATGTAGCTTATTTCTAGGCTTTATCAAATTTATTATGAGTTTTTTTTGCATCAGTTAGTCACAACTTATATTACTATATTAAATAATATTCAATAATTCAATATAGTATAGCATTGCAATTACTTATTGCCATATAAAACTCATTGATTTTCTAATATCCTTTAACGCACAAATGTTCCTTAACATATTATTTTTTTTACAAATGATAATTTTCGAATGCTTAATGTTGTCGAAGGGATCCTGTTGTAAAAGCGTTATTCGATAAAATAATTGTGAATCCTGCATAGTCTGCTAATAGAGATAGCCAGCTTATGCTCGTTGCTTTATTTGTGTACGTCACAATTTATAGAAAAATCTTTATCATCATTATCAAATACACTCGTATCTCATATCTATAAGAAGGCAACATAAATAGTTACATTTATAAATATGACTTCATAAACTAAAATTGGTTTAGAAACTTTATTCAAATTTCGTTTATTTATTATTAAAAAAATAATTTTATGTAAGTTATTAGGAACATATTGACTTTGTTATATGAGCTTACGTATTCGATTCATTGTGTATAATAGGACATACTTCGGTGGCTTAAGATTGAATTATTGCCTCATCTGGAGGTTGCGGACGCCGTGTCGCCAATCTGTCTGGCCCCAGGTGCGCGTCTTATTGCACTGACACACTTTACAATATATTGTTTTACGATCGAATATTAATAAAATACAGTATGGACGGATGGATCCAAATAACAAATAATAAATATTAAATCTACATAGTTTTTAAACAATCAATTTCTTCTCATATGTAAATGTAATATAACTATGCTTTGCATTTGAATCGGTTTTTACATTAATTAATGCAGAAACTGTTTTGTATGACGGCTACTTGCGCAACGCTTCAACTAGAAAAACAAGTGTAGAGCGCACTCCTTGCTTACAAGGGAACTTTTTTCATATTGGTTTTAAAAAAACAAACAGATCGTCTCTTACATAACGTTATTGAATAGAATGAATGTTGCACTATTATTAACAACTTATTATGTTTGCTTTTAAATGCCATTTGTATAGTTTAGTAGATTGACTAAAACTTTATTTTCATGGTTGTTTTAAAAGAGAAACAACTTTTCATAGCATATAGATGAGTGTCAATTTAAAGGTACTTGTGACAGGCACTGTAAAAAGTATAATACATTTTGTACACTATCAATTGGCCGCGAACTATGATATTGATTTGAAGTAACACCAATTGTACCTATTATGACTGCCTTAATCACCCTTTAAGCTGAACTGCTATAGAAAATATTTACAGACACGCCTTCATGTAGTAGCATTCATTGCAAATTAAATTATTAGAACGACGAAAAAATGTAAACAATTTTACTTAAAACGACAAACACTAACAAATTTAATGTAACGTCCGCAACAGTGGCTAGCCTCGAGGTATGAGTCTGGTAATTGACAATATGGCTTTTCATGACAGGTATTTAGAAGTAGGATATTTTTTTTATAAAGAAGTAAAAAAAGTATCCATGAAATAAAAATAAAACCTGGTACATAAAATATACAAAATATATAGTTAAAATCATTGAATGGGACTCACATAGAGATATATAACCGGTAATAACATTTAAAAATAAACTGAATGCAAAAAGTATTCAAGATTGGTGATTTTTAAAAAGATCCGTTAAAGAAAATACAATAGATGTTGGACAACTAACCGCAAATAGCACAAAGGTGATCGTTAAGAGTTGAAACACGTATCTGATGTGTTTGTTGGTACAAACAAAATGCTTCGCATTCGCAATGTTTTTGTTACTATTATTTCTTCAAATATCGTTGTATAATCACACGCTTAAGGTATTTTAATACCTGGCTGCCTTCAGGCTTAACACAAAATTTATTTGTATAATTATGTTTAAACAAAAACTTTATACGTCCCAACAAACTTTACTCTGAAATACTAACGTCATTTGACTAAACGTAATCAATTAATCATTTAAAATAAGCAAAATGCTGATTGAAATTAAATATAGTGATATTTTGTATATTAAGAAATAGTTGAAAAGAAAAGAATATTATATAATTGCGAGGTACTCTTTATTATAATATTATTTATTTTTCTTTCTTTCTCTACAAACTTTTGCATTCGCGTATAGCTAGCATGTTTACATATTGAAAATTGTAAATGGTGACATGAAAATTCGTTAAACGAAATACTTGTAATAAGAGCGATTAAATAAATTACTGTAGTAGTACAAAAACGTAAAACTAGAACCAATTTGTTGTAATTACGATACATACATATTAATATATAGTATAAGAAAGTCAACGAAATACTTTACGCTTTTTATTATCTAATCTTGTAAAGAATAAGAGCCCTTGTTTATTGCTGTTTTTTTTATGACGGTAACTATAACTAGAACTGTTACGCTTACAGAACATTTTTTTCGTTATTACATAACAAATGTCTCTTGCAGATTCAACCCGTAAATATCGGTTGACTGCCTTTAGACGTATAAAAGCATACATTTGTAAAGTTGTGAAAGCACCCTTGTCACCGACGTGTCCGTGAAGTTGTTTTTGTGTTTCCTTCTAAACTAGTTCCGTTTAATGAAATTCCGGTAAAATTATTTAGAACTCCATGTCAGACCTATTTTTGGACCTTTCTTTCATACTTATGTAAAAATATAACGAACTAGCTAACTGACTTGTCGTTAACGATTTCGTCAACTTAGCAGACGTGTTTTCACATTTTGTGATTTCACCAGCGAAATCTGAATTAATAAAAATTATTGTCTGTTCGTTCTTTGTCTATGTTTTTAAATTATTCATCAGATTGTGATGAAATTTTGGGTGAGATGTTGTGCGTAAGACGGCGAATGCCCTGTTCCAAACCAAAACAAGAATTACTCTTTGCATGTTTTTCGATATAAATGTAACAGCCGGGAAAAGTAGTAACAGTATTAAAATTAAATTTATTTTTATTAACAAGCATAGTAAGTTATGTTAAAAATTATAACGTAAATATAATATAATATATGTATGTATATATGTGTAAATATAAAACTTTATGCCATTACCGCAATACTTGTCAGGGTCTGTTTCTAAGTCTCATTCCAAATCTGATACGTTACCTGTTTTTATGTGGGGCGACATTCATCTGACCTTCATTAACCCCCATAAACGAACCAGTAACTTCTGATTAAAATAATTTACCTAATTATAGTAAAATATTTGTGCTAACCACTGTGATTCAGTAAACCTACTTTTGGGCGTGTTGAGAACACAGGAATTACACAAATGATTATTATCTTTCTTGCCGCCTCGATTCGGAGATTTCATAGTTCGCTATCTTTTATATTAGTATTACAAGTCTATATTCTTTCAGTCTTGTAATTAGATTGTATGTTCGAAAAGAGTTCAGCTAACGGTTTTCGAACTTACTACTACTGAGCTTCGAAGTTACTACTACTGATTTGTTAACCCAATTTATTTTTATTGAGTGACCCAGGGATTAAATCAAGAAAACTTCGGGTACGACAATAATATAAGCTAACCACTAGATACATTTAGGATCCATATATGTGTATTGCGTAAATGTTTGACAAGTATTTATCCATGACAAAAACATACTAAAAACTTATAAAAAGATTATGTATAAAAAATTTTTAACAAGTAACGTTTTATTGCAGTAAAATATAAACAGAAAGAAAAGTATTATTATTTAAATTCTTAAGAGTTTGTATCTTCAAACGCACTAATTTCAGGAACTACCAATCTGATTTGCAAAAGCGTATATAATTTTCCGTGTCGTCTCTAAGGACCGAAGCAGTAACCACGAAACGTCAAGCAATCTGGCAAACTTACTACTTGTATTTAGTTAAAGAGATACATAATACAAGTTTATGTATCAACACATCATGAATATGAAAGAGGCATGTATAAATACAAGAAACTGCGTATATCTAGTCGTATTTATGGATTTCGTTAAAATATATGAAATTATTAACAAATTGGCCGAGAATTTAAAATGATTACTTTAACAATCTATCGACTTAATTATAGTAAAACAAAGACTGAAATAATATAGTGTAATAAATATAATGATTGCTTATCACTATATATCAATAAAAATAATCAAATTTAGGGTTGATATGTATGTACTGCGCTCCACACGCTGCGATATGTTTCTTTTTCAATAATGTTTTACTATATCTCTAAAAGTTTTAAATAAAAAATATATAAGTTAATTTCAACAAATCAAACTTTTACCTTATTTTTTTTTTATCTCAGGAACTATGAGTTGGATTTAAAGATTTTCGTCTTTGATAGCCTAATTTTTGAGCAACATTAGCACAGGCCTACGGGGATAAAACAGGAACGTTCAACGGTGAAAACCAGAGCAAACTGCAGAGCAGCTAGTTATCATAATAAAATTAATTAGATTGCTAAGCATGTTTTTATCAAACTCATGTATGCACATATATGTATCTAATAAATTCTATTAAACTTTAAGGCTGTCTAGAGATATATCGGCCTTAAAATAAATCGAGCTCATAAAAATTAGAAAAGTTTTCAATTCTAGATAACTGATGATAAATAAAATTTATATTAAAACATTTTATAAGTCTCAAAAAATGCATAATCATATGAGTAACTCTAGACCTACAGTATTTCTTCTAATGCAATTAGCATTCGATGTATCGCATGCCCAAATGTATGAGACTCGCAAGGATTTGGCGAAATATTTATTTCAAGGGAATCTTTGATCTTCAACTTTATTTAAACGCTTCGTTAAATTGGCTTTATTATTAGCGCACAAAGACAAATGTTCATTTAGGTAAGTTTTTGAAATTAAACAAAAGTATTGCGTTGTAAATTACTACTATATACTTACTACATAATACTACCACAGACATACTAATAAGCTGCGACTGGTAAGTTAGTGTTAAATTGAGCAAAAAGTTTTACTAATTAACGAGATTTGATAAAACCAACATTGATACATATTTATTCACTTGTTCCATTGAAAATAATATACGTTGTTATGTATAGTCACAGTATGTTACGAAAGAAATAGTGTTCTCAATATTTTTGTTAAATAGCCTAAAACTACATAGATTATTTATTAGATTTGATATTTCGTAAATGCCTTTATAAGTTTGATATATTATTAAAAATTCCAATATGAAATCGACAAAGCGTTATATTTCATCAAATTATAAGTTATTACTTCAGAAATTCAAGCTGAAGGAACTAATTTTATGGAATAATAATAATTCACTTTTCGCACTGTAATGTGATGTGTAATAAAATAATAATGTTTCAACAAATGCAATGAAAATTCAGCTAATCAAATATATTTCAATATTCACATAGTAATTGACTCTTACTAAGAATTCCGGAGAAAATATAGCGAATGGTCCCTTTTACTATTGATTATCAGACAATTCCAAGCTTAGATACTAAGTAGATTCTGTTCTGGGAAATTGCTACGTCGTTTTTCGTAACAAGAAAATAATTACGTTCAATTAGTTGCTTACAATTAAAAAGAGAATATTTATCTACGATTGATTTGCGAATTGAGTGTAATGACACAGTCAGAAGTAATTTTATTGAAACTGAATATTTGATTCCGATTTTATGAAACATATAATTAATTAATAAGATGAAAAATATAATTTCAAATAATCTTTTACTTGGCGGAATGTAATATATTATAGGTAGACGGATAGGCAGATAGACCACCTGATGGTAAGTGGTTACCACCGCCCATAGAAAAAATCCAAGCATCGCATATGCGCCCCCAACCCTGGGAACTAAGATATATCGGGTGGTGGTAAAATACAGTAACAATTTAGTTAATTGCCGGTTCTTAGTAGAATCTATAATTTGAAATTCTTACTATATAATTTATTTTCTTGTAATGATATTTCAAAAGAATTTGATCTACGGCTCTTTGGCCTAAGGCTCTTCGCCTACATATATATATAATACTTTGCATGAATATTTATTATACATATTTATTTAAAAGTATAATAGTTTTTGTACGCCTCCTTACGCTTTCGCTTTCGATTTATTTTTCTCGTGTCCTTCACCCAAAGATTGTCTGGAATCGCTCTTTTAGCGATAAGACCGCCTTTGTACATTCATACATTTCTATATATTTAAATAGTTTTTATAACTGTGTTTCTGTAAACTTGTATGTGTTGTACAATAAAGCATATTCTATTCTATTCTATTCTACGTCGCCAATGCGCCACCAACCCTGGTATGTCCCTTGTGTCTGTAATTACACTAACTCACTCACCCGGAACACAACAATAACAAATACTGCTGTTTTGAGGTAGAATATCTGATACCGACCCAGACGAGCTTGCACAAAGCTCTATTACCAAATATAATTATATAGTTTACACTAATTTTGTTTTCTACACTTAACATTTAAGCTAGAAAATCAATTCCTAAGGAATAGCACCAACGAATCAAATATTATAGTGACTAATTTCGATTTTCAAAAACGTTCCATAATTGAATTTTCAATAGTTAAATAGTTCAATAATTACGCTGCAAAAAAACATAGTAATTTATGTGCTCGTTTGCTATAAAATATTAGTTATAATTGAGCTATAAAATACTATATCTAAATGAAGCCAATTGCAGGTGAACTTTTATAGTTAAAATGTAGTATGTTAATAATTGAATTCCTTTTCTGGCTTATTTGATATGATATAATAACATTGGCCACAAAAGCTGTTAATTAACTTAGAGACTCTTTAACTTACGTAAGCGATTACCCATCAAATGAAATATAATGTACAAACGAGACTAATATTATTGGGAGTAATGAGATTGTAAGACTAGCCAAATGACACATTAAGAATAAGTAATATCATATAATATGTTACAAATAATACTTCGCTCTATCTTTCTTACTTACATATAGAATTAATTAACATTCAGCTATATAGTAAAAAAACACAGTTCCATGCTTATTGTAATGAGATCGTGTTATAAAGTCCAATTATTATAATATTTTTGAGAAGAAAACTTACACCGCACTCTCAAATGAATATAAATATATAATTGGAATATGTATTGTAATATTTATTCTTAAACTTTAGTTCTGTTTATTAAGTACGTAGAATTAAAACTGAGCTATTATTTTTTATATCTTTAAAGCTTGATTGGTATTGATAACAAAATCTATATTTAGGTGATAATGGAGACCTTTATTTGAACCGTTTTAGAAACTTATTTAATACCGGGCAAAATACCGGGTTTTCGTTTAGAAAAAAGTAGCAAACACAATTATAATAAGTATATAAATTCATAAATTAAATCTTGTAAATAATAACGTTTATTTTGTTTTTATCCTAATGATATGAATAAGCGTACACCTTTTATGTGTTATTTATTAACAAAGAAAATAGGTACTGTTCATTGAAGGAGTTTAAATAGAAGATTTTCCATTCCAACAAGCTCTTGAATTGTATTTGTTCCGACCTTTTTGCTCGTAGTTTTATGTGAATTCTAAAACGTTGAATTTAAAATAGTTAAAAAAAAACCATTATCTATAACCAGTCTTCTCGAGTTATCAAACATAAAAATATTATTCGTTAGAAATGGAAAATCGAAATCAAAGTATAAAAATATTTCCACAACGGGTTTTCTTTTTCAATTAATAAAGAGTGATTCGTCTACTTTCTGCTCTGTTTTCGTTTCAATAAAAAACAGTAAAAGAAACAAGACGTAAAACTCTTACTGCACTATCGCGGCATCTACTCTAAAAACTGATACATGGAAATAAGTGATTATGTTAGAAAAAATATATACACAACAATAAGATTTTTTTGTGTTTCAATGCAACTTAGATAAATAATTGTTACTCGTACACGTGTCATTTGAATTAGCTGGTATACTTTAAATAATTTAATTAATTTAAGAACTTATAAAATTGAATAAGTACCTAGATAAGTACTGTTTGTTAAAACCCAAAATATTTTCAGGGGGTCAACCATATCCGCGCGTGCTGATAGCAGCCGGCGGCGGTTCACCGCATGGCGCACACAGTGTCAACAGTTATTACATACACAAACCACTCGCATCACACTCAACACCTTACATGAGCCACTGCACTACACTTTATATTTATTTCATTTTCAGTTTTCGCGTCAAAACTATTTTCTTAAATTGACTTTTTCCATGAAGGCGCGTAAAGCGAGCGATCGCCGAGCGGGCTGGAGCCAACTGCCGCGTCGCTGAGCCCGCCCCCGACAACCCCGCCTTGCCGTTGTGGCAAACGAGCAACATTTCCAAACACAAAAACACGTCCTAATAACCAATTAATGTTACTGAATAATTTAGAGTACAGCTTAAAGAGAAATGGAATCTTTTAAAGAGACACTTGTATCTTTTAAAGTTTAAATACCTCTCCGATTCTCTTTGCGCCTAATTTATTAAAGTTCGTTTGACCGACATTTAGGTAAACAAATCGAAAATAAATAAATAGCTTTTTATTTGATTCTACGTTGCCGTAGCTAAAATATTGATACGTTTATTATGTTTGAACAATATATATAAAGTAATACAGAGGTTGTATACAGTAATTGAATATACTGAAAATAAACCCGAGGCATATAAAGAAAAGTCAAACATACTTTTCTCGCATGAGATTCAAGCCATTCCCTAGACTCTTTCCGTGATATTAATGCTATAACACAATTATAAACTTTAACAGTTAATTACATTATAAACTACAAGTATTATAAACAGTCTAATTTTTTAAACGATAATTTAATTATAAGAGGATTTTCCTTAATTTACAAACAAGGTAAAGTTCAAATTGCAATCGCCTAAGATCCTCATATAAATACAAGGAACACAGGGAATGAATTATATTTTATGCAATTAAAATTAATATAGACCATCTTTAATTTTGTATAAAATTATACTAATAAACATACTATCCCAGTTGACCGAAATCAAAGAGTAAATAATAAAAATAATAGGTAGCCTCTTGAATGAAATAAGACTTTGATTCACTTAACTAATACAGCCGATGTACAGTACTTTAGCTTTGTTCAATAAAAACCGTTCAAGTGAAATTTGGGTCGTTCTTTTACATCCGGTGGTACAATACATTTTATTAATTGGTTCGCTTATAATTCGATTTGTATATAATATAATTTATTATACGTTAATTGATTTAGTTTGTATTATAATAAAAACCTTTGTGAACGTACATTCGAATTATAGGTAAAATAATGACGAACGGTTGTAATTTTTTAATTGTTGATAATTAATGTAACAATTTTAGTTAAAATTTTAACGATTCATATTACAGTTTCGAATAATTTGACATATTTTTTACGTGCCTTTTCGTATATCATATAATAATTTGTCGTAATTAGTGATTACTTAATAGGAAAAGCTATGTCTTAAACACCACTTCTGAGGCGACTACCTACTTAGTTCGGTTTTCAGGTATGAATACTTCGTGGTGCCGACTCTTGGCTTATTCTAACGTCAAACTCTACTGGCAAACAAGACTTCGTATTGTTGTTAGACTTAGTGTATGTATTCCGGTGAAGGGTGAGTGAGCCAGTGTAATTACTAACATAACGGATTTAAAGTCTTAATTCCCATATTTGGTAGCGTATTGGCGACGAAAGGAATGGTTAAAATTGGTAGCCACCTAATCCTACGATGAGGTGGCCAATTTACCCGTTCGCCTAATTTAAAAACAAACGTAAGTCTTATCAACAAATACTAATTAACAAATTACCTTCAGATCTGTGATATAATATTTCAAATAAAAACATTAGGCTTAACCTAAAGCAATATTTTTTGAGTTTACTTTAAGTGTATATGTTCGTATTTAGATCTGTAGTATAGTGATAGTATTTAAATGTATTAATTTGTAGTGTAGACTAACGATAGCACACGTATAAACCTTTGTGGTTTTTAGCTGCTATCATTATTTTAATTTTTGTATGTTACTCAAATGGATAAATAAAAATAAAGTAGCAAGCCAATGGTAACTTTTAAAATATGCCTCAATTCTCTATTACCATCCGTAGCAAAGCAAATCAAATCGTTTCTCAAATACAGTAACCGCTGAATAGCAGTCAAGTAGTCACTATATTCTCTACGATTTTAAAATTGTAAGTCTCCAGTTCATTAAGCGTGAAACGGTTAATAAAAAATATACAATTAATATTAAAATTACTAAGTGATTGGAATATCTACTGGAAAAAGTCAATTACACTTCAACCTATAATTATTTTTTCACCATCATTATTTTTTAATCTTCCATTTGAAAGAGTTGTATGATTAATTTCATTTAAGTGGAAATTAATGGACCGGGGCGTGCTATCAGTGTAATTAATTTGCACCTTCCTATCCAAAGTCCTGTCGATTAATTAAGAAGGGAGAGGGCGGTAAAATCGAAGCCGATAAGATAACTATTAATCACGAAATGAGTTAGGTTAAGTTTGATCATAAATAAGTAACAGGTAACTAATGACATCGCACAATAAAACGTTTACGGAACGAGGCTAAAAATAAACGTTTAAATATAATCAAAGATTATGTACTAAATGTTTAATAGTATGAATTTCACGAGCTGTAAGTTAGTTTAAACACTGCTGGACAAAGGCTGTTCAAGAGAAGGATTTCAGACTATTCCACCAAGATACAAAAGTCTACAATCCGCGTGCCTATATGTGTGGCCATATTTCATCTATATGTACACGATGTTTCCCTTCACTACTGAGCAAAAGTTAAATTATTAGCAAATAAAAACCATCCATTTAATCTAAAACATTTAGATTTTACAAGTTATTTCAATAGAGAAATAATTTTAGGAACGTTTTGGTATTTTATATATGGATTTTCTTATATATAATTCGTTTTTAAGCTGTAATTACTGAAATTACTGAACGGACTTTAATAATTATTTTATCATTAAAAAGATCATTTATACAGAAATAACATATTTTATTTCGGTAGTAATAAGATTTCACCCTTAGAAAACAGTATGTCTAACGAAGCCAGAAGAAAAAGCGCTAGTATGGTACTCTATTCATATGTTTATATCAAATTAAAAATGTACTCTTACAGTCACAAACTGAATTCCACAGAGGCGATGCCATGGGCATAGCTAACAAAATAGAAATAGATGTTGGTATATCTCTTAGAGATTAATAGCTTTCGACACTGATTGACAGATTATCATAAAAGTAGACAAATAAATGTATTTTTCAAAGAAGAGGTTTCTAGCCTTATATACTTTGTTGTAACTTAATATAAAGATGACTTCTACTATAATACTCAACTGATGTCATGCCGATCTGACCGAACCGAAACCAGTACCAATGTAACCTTGGTAACCTTGGTTACGTGTCGAACGCGAATGTCAATCTCATACATTGATCATTACTTTCTATTCTATTCTACTAACGTAAAAGCCACTTGTTTACAGGGGCTGGTTTCGGTTCGGTTTAAAGATATTTATTTTCTCATAAAGAATACAAAAAAAAAAACACTTAATATGAGAAAATCACAATTTTATATGTTAATATAATTTAAAAAATAGTGTCTCGGATACAGTAAATAAGAAGTTGAAAATTAAAAATTGTACATTTGGTAGGTAGTACAGAGATATACAATTGTACATTTGGTAGGTAGTACAGAGATATACAATTGTACATTTAGTAGGTAGTACAGAGATATACAATTGTACATTTGGTAGGTAGTACAGGGATATACAATTGTACATTTGGTAGGTAGTACAGAGATATACAATTGTACATTTGGTAGGTAGTACAGAGATATACAATTGTACATTTGGTAGGTAGTACAGAGATATACAATTGTACATTTGGTAGGTAGTACAGAGATATACAATTGTACATTTGGGAGGTAGTACAGAGATATACAATTGTACATTTGGTAGGTAGTACAGAGATATACAATTGTACATTTGGTAGGTAGTACAGAGATATACAATTGTACATTTGGTAGGTAGTACAGAGATATACAATTGTACATTTGGTAGGTAGTACAGAGATAGGATAACGTCAACTTAGTTTTGTGTAAAGTATAAAATTTCGACTGTAACTTATTTAAATTAAAGCTACACACTAAATATATATGTTTTTGTCATCAATATATTTAGTGTGTATTTAAATGATTATTATTTACATTTTTTCTGTACCTAATAAGAATTTTCAATAGACTGTTTCAATTGAAACTTTAATTATAAGGCTCTTTGATGTTTGAACATCGATTAATTATATTTTAACATTGGTTTTGACGTGTATTAGTGAATTGAGCGTACCAAAAAATTATACGTATTATAATTAAGAATTTTAATATATAATACTATAGCGTATAAATTATTGTCATCATTTCTTTTCATGTCACTTAGAAACGACAAACACTTCCAAATTTATTATATTAGTAAGATTATGTGAAGTTACACGAAATTGATATTGATTGATCAAAACTAAATTCAGACGTTGGCATTAAGAATTTTATTGTTGTTTGTCCAAAAAATTTAATTAACGGCCAGTGAATGTCCCACTACAGGGGAAAGGGTTCCTCTCATTTAAAAAAGATCTTGAGCACTGGAGCTAGTTCCACCACGCTACACTATTACAAGCTCCTAGATACAAATGTACCCTAAATTCTTTCGACACATATGTACATGTTTCTTTATGTTGTCTTTTCTTGTATGTGTTTTCCCGCACCGCCCAGCATAATGTGAACTATATAATTACAAATTAAGTACATGAAAATTAAGTGTGGATTGCTCGGGTTTGAACCCACAATCACCTTAGCTCATGTTTTCTTATCTATCGGTAACAGTTTTGAAATCGGTTTATATATACTAACCCGATTTTAAAAACGTTCTATATTCAATTATTTTTTTCTATAGTTTCGCAATATTTTAAAATATTTATCGTAGGGTATTATTGACGCAAAAACTAAGATCAACGATCAAAGTGATTTTCTATCCATGAACGCAATAAACAGAGGCCATTAGATGAGTTTTATTGAAGCAAGGCATGTTTCATTGCTTCTGCCTTGGTAGGCCTTTTATGCCGGAATAGTCGATAATTGTGTATCGCTAGTCCTACTACACATTATATTATATCGTAACAAATTAAAATAAAACGAAAAAGCTTTCCACATCGTGGCAAATGTACAAACACGTTTCTATTATATGCATCTGCATGTACGTTGTATATATCTACGTAAATAAATGGGACGCGCCCCGAACAACGCCCCGCCAGCCACAATTATGTTCGCCATTGCTTTACTGTAAGTGATAACCCCTTCGTATGATATTCGAACAACAACATCGTCTTTGAAATTCGTAATTTTTGAACGAGCAAGCGAACGGAGGACAGTGTTGCCCTGCATATAAAACGATTAATTAACAAGATCAACAAAGCTTAGTACTCGCGAAGAATACAGAATCTAGGAACAATAACTTAATAATAACAAAGAGTTACTTTGTTGTTAGTACAGATAATTAAGCATTATTATTTTGAATACCCAATTAAAATAAACATTATTATTCTTTTTTTTATATAAAATCTTAATTAAGACAGTGATCTAAAACAACAATTTCATATATGACAGTTTTAGAGTTCTAATTTAGTAAAAAATTATCGTAAAAATAATATAGTTTTATTTTTTATTTTAACTAATATATTTTTATATTGAACAAAAATCAAAATCGTTTCCCAATTTAAAGCAAAAATAAAATTGATAACATCCTTATGTTGAAGTTGGCTAAGTAATTTACTGTTAATTATCCGACAACTTAAGAAAAAGAAACGTAAAATAAATGATATTAAATATTTCAAAACACAAATCAATGCAGTCTTAGGGAGGCAATTACTAAAAGAAAACACACAACAACAAATAAATCTCTGTAAAGTTTTAAAACTTCCGCATTGCAAGTCTCCCAGACCTTCTCGAAATACCGTAATTACAAAATAATTATTTCGGTGCTACAAAGATGAAGTAAAAGTTGGAAAAGTTGAAGATCGATGGATTTAAGCACAGTGTGATATTAAACGGAAAACATTTATATACTTACTTAGCGTTTTGCCCGCGGTTTCACCCGCGTAGTTCCCGTTCCCGTGGGAGAATATGGGGACAAAATGTAGCCTATGTTACTCGCTGATAATGTAGCTTTCCATTGGTGAAATATTTTTTATATCATATTAGTTAGGATCTACTTATTCTTTATTGTATAGAGATATATAAATAGGTAAAAGAGTCCAATACTGTTTTCTCTTTTCAACTTATTGATGAGATTTAGGTATAAAAAAAGTCGTCGTAGCAATAATTTTTCGTTAAGTTTTTTTAATGTTTAAGGTCGAATTTCGACCACTGCGCGAATACTACTATTGAATTGTTAATTTACAATATGAGAATAACTCGTCCGTTACATGTTCCGAGCTGATTTCATCACGCTGTTCTGATCAAAGATACGGACAAATATCTATGCTAGAACATGATCGTTCCTCTTGATATCTTCTTTTACAAAACCCGAGATGGATTGTAGACACGATTTAATTGGTATTGAAAACTCAGATATCTATTGGCGAGCTTTTGAACCTTACTCTTTTCTGATAGGATTTCCGTTCTATTCATGGTATTATCTGCTCAACCGTTTTAATAAAATGGTATGAGATACACAAGTTGTACATCGTTATTCATCGTAATATATGTACACATTTCGTTAAGTTAATTGAAGTAGGTGAAGTAGTTATTTAGATTCCATTGGATATTGCAGTTTATTTATAAGCAGTATGCACCCCGTAGCTATACACAGGTATAAGTAGTACAATTGTGTGCAGTTGCAGTGACTATATTTGCAAGAGTAAATACCATATGTTTGCGTTTTCCTTTTTCTTTCTTTGTTGAGCAAATAAATCTGTTGCCGTATTGGTTTTCGGCGCTATTGTGTGTGACAATGTTCGTATTGAGCTAGTTTCGACAGATACAATTTTATTCTAGTTTTAAGTGTCGGTCGATGCTGTCTCGCTTAGTTAATAAACACTTGGTTTATAACGCGTCTAACTCGAGCAATAAATATCGATTTACGTCAACGTTCATAAGCCTAAGACGGAGTGGCCTTCCTAATGATGATATACAGCATATTAATGATCAAACATTTCGATAATGCATACAGCAATGCTTAATATACAAATGATCGGAGTAATTATCCATATATAATATATTATAATAACATTTGATTGCACCAATCTTTTGCAATAAAAAAAGAAAGAATATTTAAAGAAATCAATGACATTTTAGTTGAAGTTGTTTACTTTAGGGAAAAGTCATATTTCTTAACAAGGAGTGTGTCGTGTTGAGTGCCAAGTGTTAAAGTGGGGAAGCAGTTTTAGTAGCTTGGTTGGCCAACTCTTAGAGTTACGTCTCGAGCGACTATTATACAACATTGTATAGATAAGCGGGAACATATGCCATATAACTTCAAGTTAATTAATATGGTTAGACACGGATGCCACGAAGGTAACACTCGAGTTTGTTTACTATGAGAATAATATGTGCCTTAAACAAATGTTAGTATACACAATTATTAATAAGATGATCTTACTTATACAATAATATATGTTCTGAGAAATTATGCAACAGGTCAAAAAAAAGTTCAAAAACTGCAGAAAAATATATTATAAATATGGTGGATATAATGTGGATATTTGCCATATCTCGCGAATCCAGAAACCTGCATATCCATCAAGAAAAGCTTAGTTAATTAGCTTAAAAAGAATTTCCTTAAAAGCAAGCAAAAGTTATATACACAAAAAAAAATGATACATAAATCATGGTATTTAGCTCTATTTCCATGATTGTTTAATAATATAATAACATATTATTAAAACGTCATTTATGAAATATTGATGCACAGCACTGACAAGCACAAGATAATTGTGGGGACGTGCTATGAATAATAATTTCATTACACGATAATAAGCTAGGTCGAGGCTGGAGCGAACACAGCGGCGCCGTCAGCCACAATGCTCAGCAAACAGTTGGGCTAATGGGATTCAACAGCTTAAATTAAATTTTCAAATTTACTTTTCAGATGAATCTTTATACATTTTGATACTTTAATTTGTTTTAAAACTCGTTTCGGTTTCACAGTTTTGATCAAAATAGTTTAGTTGGGGTATGTTCAAATGCAGTTGAGGATTTCGAGATAAAACTCTTAGATTCTGATTTAAAAATCTCTACTTATTTATGAGGTAGCAGGAATTCATGGAATATGTTGAGACCGATATTCAGCACAGAACTTTCTCGGAATACATAATGCATAACTGTCTTTTGATTTTAGCATCACCTCCAGCTTTCTAGTGGAACTATTAAGTATGAGGATTTGAAGTGAAATAAATCAGTCGAATGAAATAATCATTATGACTAGCATAATAATATAAACTCTATATGTAACAATTAACATGAAGCACGCTCTAGGAAGGACTTCAGATGAGTAATTTTAATTTAATCTTTCAAATTAAATGAAACTTAAATATCAACAAAATTGTTGGTAACATTTTTCGGTAGAAGGAAAAATATTAAACAGTAATATCAATATTGTCAGACTACAGTAATTACTAAATAAATGAAAACAAAAAATCCAATAGGCTACGCTGATAAGAGCTATTGGTTTACGATCGGATGTAAAACAGCCTCGAAATATTCTTATGTTGACCTCGTTTAAAGTAATAACGAAAACAAAATGAAATTTCATAGCCGTAACCACGTACATATATCTTAATGCTTTCGGGAAATATACAGAGAACTGTAAATGATGATATAATCCGAGTTAAGTGTTCAGAATTTCGTGAATAAAATGTATTCGTACATGTACAACTATCGTTATATCAGTGTGCGGCAAACATTTAGCAGCTATTAAATAAGCACACATGCGTGATAATTTCAATGTGAACCCGTATACTTCAGGTTCATTAGCGCAAGCTGAATAAAATTGCAGAAAGTGCTACTCCTAACGGCTACGTGTAACTGATTTCGTTTAAATTTTTTCGCTAATTGCAATTTTATAGTAAATCATACATCCTAATTTTGTAAATATTCAAAGATTGCCTTCGATTTAAGCGATGTTATTTCAATTTATTGTATAAAAGGTTCAGGTTTGAATCAAACTATTTCATGCATAACTTGATAAAAAAGGCGATTGCGAATTTGTCAGTGTGGATTTTTTCTGAAAGAAATTTGAAATTATGAGATTAAATACTTTTATATCTATGATTTAAGATCTATACTAACAATAAATAAAACATTATGTAATCAAACGACTGTTAACAATTAGCAATATTATGAACAAAGAAAAACATGTTTTACAACTTATTGAAATAAAGCTGCGATATCACTTAAATTATTTAAGAATCATGATTTATTTTGTTGTACCGTTAACAATGTCTACAGCAATATTTCTCACCAAACAATATTTCACTATATATTTATATTCGTGGAACAGCGAATACAATTGGCAATAATATAACTAGTGATTTTGCAATCATGTACATTCAAATCAGACGTCTCGCCACATTAAAAGATTGGGAGCATGAAAAATACTTATGCGAGATTAATGATATCCAGTAAAATTGTTGAAAGGGGAACCTAAAAGCGCCAAGAACTAAAATATGTCGAATGAATGTACAGTTTTCAGTTACGAAACGTCTTTGCGTAACACTACTGAAAATTATACATCGATAATATTCGATATAGTGTTATATAAAAACGATCAATATTGCAACTGTCTCGCAAATATTTAGTGTAGCCTTATTAGTACTAGTAGTTATTTGTGAGAACTAACTCAAACTCACCTCAGAACACGAGATCATAAAATAACAAAAAGATACATGTGACATTGATTATAGTAATTATATCATTTACAGGATAAACGTACCAAAATAGTGTATCACCGTAAGTTGAGTAAGACGTGAGTTCTCAGAATAGCCCTGTTGTGAAATCAAATTAACGGATTTAGATAAAACGCATTCCATAATTAACACCTAATAAACCACAAGTTATTTTTATTGTTTTCAGTATCAATCCCCACGTTAATTGGTATTCGACGGCCAAACAAAATCATATAATAATAATACTTTTCATTTGGTCGAACTACGGCCACTCACCAAACGTAACCTTACGACATATTAAAGTGCAACAGTTCGCGCAAACTTAGATGCACTAGTTTCCCTTATACTTATAGTCCGATGTGAGGGCATTCTGACATGGCCAGCTATAGATCAGACGTTGGACCAACGGTTTAAGATGTTTTTCAAAACATGCGAGTGCAACATTGCCAACTTCTTAACTCGGGAAAGATACTGAAGATTTCTTGACCGAAAAAGCTAACAACATTTGTTGGACGAAGAAGTTTCTTTCAGAACCTCGTAATTTGCAGCGAAGCAAGCTACTATACCAACGAAGCATTGAAGTTTTAAATAATTAACAAAATTACGTATATGAACTTTCATATATATTTTTTTCAGCAATCTATCACCATGAGAAACAATGTCGAACAGACGGACCGACTGACAATTAAAAACTATTATTTTTTTTGTTTTTTTTTTTATAATATGGATAAGTGGACGAGCATATAGGCCACCTGATGGTAAGTGTTCACCACCGCCCATAGACAGTGGTTTGTATATTTCTTAAAAAAAAAAACATCGCCACTGCGCCACCTACCTTGGGAACTAAGATGTTATGTCCCTTGTGCCTGTAATTACACTGGCTCACTCACCCTTCAAGCCGGAACACAACAATACCAAGTTCTGCTGTTTTGCGGTAGAATATCTGATGAGTGGGTGGTACCTACCCAGACGAGCTTGCACAAAGCTCTACCACCGAGTATTATGATGTAACCTTAGAATCAGGCCATCTTATGTACTTCAGAGAGGGAGACCATGGTGGCGTCGGCTTGCTGGTCCACAAGACTCTCTCTGACAACATCTTAGAAATCTCCAGTGTGTCGGCAAGGGTAGCATATCTTGTGATCAGACTGACCAAGAGGTATATCCTCAAGGTTATCCAAGTATATGCACCGACTTCGACACACTCGGATGATGAAGTGGAAGAAATGTATGAAGACATTTCTAAGGCATTGCACACCACCCAAAATGCCCACTTCAATGTTGTCATGGGGGACTTCAACGCTAAATTGGGAGTACACACTAGCAACGAAACGGTAGTAGGACAACACGGATTTGGAAGCAGGAATCATAGGGGGCAAATGCTTGTTTGCTTGCAACTTTCTTGAGAAAGAGAGGCTATTCTTGATGAACTCTTTCTTTAAGAAACAGCCTCAACGGAAGTGGACGTGGTGAAGCCCTGACGCTATGTTTAGAAACGAGATTGACTTCATCATGACGGACAAGAAGCGAATATTTAGAGATGTATCTGTGATCACAAGGTTTAAGACAGGAAGTGATCACCGACTTGTACGAGGCACTCTAAATATTTACTATAATCTCGAGCGCGCTCGTCTGATGAGGTCTACGCTCCGGCCAAATCTGCTCCAACCGGTTCAGTCTAATACATTTCAGTTAAAACTGGAAAACCGGTTCGCTGCCTTGGAAACCAATATCGACGTTGACATCGACCAGAAGCTCGAACAATTGGTGGGTATGCTTAGGGAAGAGGGGACGAAATTCTATAAAGCGCAAAATGCCGGCAAGAGGTCCAAGCTTTCGGCAGAGTCTCTAGAGCTAATGCGAAAACGACGTGAAAACCCAACAGTCACTTCGTCAGATCTGAAAAAGCAAATATCTAAGCTGGTAAGACGTGACTTCCAAAACTCCAATACGCGCTCTATAAAAGAAGCGATCGAACGCAACCAGGGGTCAAAAGTCTTCGCTCAACGGCTAGTCCGAAGCCATCTGACGAAGTTGACAACTTCAAAGGGAAAAGTCGTCGCTTCTAAGGTCGAGGTTTTGAAGGAAGTGCAGGACTTCTATGGTAAACTATACACATCAGAAGAGCCTCGTCCCCAACCCGACCCTAAAGATCCTAGAGCCATCCCAACCCACTTCACAGAAGAGCTGCCAGAAGTCAGCCAAGACGAAATGTGATGGCTTTGGGACAGCTAAAAAATGGAAGATGGAATTACGACGGAGCTGTTAAAAGCAGTTAGAAAATCTCTACTAGCGCATGCCCAACGCATAATCAATTTTGTCATCTTTTCGGGGAGAACTCCAAAGGCATGGAGCAAGAGTATTGTCGTGTTATTCTTCAAAAAAGGTGACAAAACCTTATTGAAGAACTACCGACCTATTTCCCTCTTGAGCCATGTCTATAAGCTGTTTTCCAGGGTCATCACAAATCGTTTCGCGCGTAGACACATACACACAGTGCGGCAGATTATACAAAAGACGGAGGAGTATAATCAGCCCCTGTGCTTAGCATTTGTGGACTATGAGAAGGCTTTTGACTCTATTGAGACCTGGTCTGTTCTGGAGTCCTTACAATGGAGCCAAATCGATTGGCGATATACCCAAGTGCTGAAAGGTTTGCATGACGCTGCTATTATGACCGTCCAAGTACAGAATCAGCAGTCTGGCATCGAGGAGTGCAACAAGGGGATGTCACCTCCCCGAAATTGTTCACTTATGCATTAGAGGATATGTTCAAGACGCTGCACTGGGAAGGGCGGGGCATAAACATAAACGGCGAGTACCTTTCACACTTGAGTTTTGCGGACGATATTGTCATCGTGGCAGAAACCGTGCAGGACATACTGTATATGCTGAGCAGCCTGGCTGATTCTTCTGCTCGAATTGGTCTCCGGATAAACTTGGACAAAACCAAGATAATATTCAATGGACACGTTGATCCGGAACCAATAGTTCTTAACGGAGTTCCTCTAGAAGTTGTTCAGGAATATGTGTACCTTGGGCAAACTTTGCAGTTGGATCGAAACAACTTTGAGAAGGCACGCAGAAGAGTACAGTTGGGCTGGGCAGCGTATAGGAAACTTGGTCAAGTCTTTCCGTCACGGATACCGCAATGCTTGAAGACAAAAGTCTTCAACGAGAGCGTCCTACCAGTTATGACCTACGGAGCCGAGACGTAGACACTAACAGTGCGTTTGGTCTACCATTTTAAGGTCGCTCAGCAAGCTATGGAGAGGGCTATGCTCGGAGTTTCTCTGAAGGATCGAATCCCATACGCGGTGATCCGACAGAGAACCAAAGTTATTGACATAGCCTAAAGGATTAGCAAGCTGAAATGGCAGTGGGTTGTCGCAGAACAGTGTAGACGTGTTCTGGAGTAGAGACCACGTTTCGGCAAACGTAGCGTAGGACGCCCTCCGGCTAGGTGGAGTGACGATATACGCAGGGCAGCGGATGGATTTCTGAGAGCTGAAGATCGAGATCAGTGGCGTGCCATTGGAGAGGTCTATGTCCAAAAGTGGACGACGAAAGGCTGATGATGATGATGATGTAAAAAACGTCGTGGGGCAATAAACACGTGACTAATGAAGATCTACTCAAGAAACATACAGTCGAATCAGCACTGGAACAGCTGAAGCTGAGATATCTTGTTCATTGATGTAACTTTTCTATTATTTTGATAGAGTTTTTGATGTGTCAGCCAGTTTTTATTTCCAAACGGTATCACTATCGAAATTTTATTATTATTCGGGATACATTTATAGGCTATTACTTAACTTTACTTGTAACTGTTAGAAGTAAAGTTAAGTTAGTTAGAATCTAACACTAACGTCATTTTCCGACATTTAGATGTTTTCTTAAAATGTATATATATGTACCAATAGAAATGTCGGTATGTAAATTTCACAAAACCCGCGACACCATTCTTTAAACTGAATAGAAAAATTTATATAATGTCTTTACAAGAATGTATAAGTACGAGCAAGAACGAAACATATTAAACTTTCTTCATCCACGTCAACTTCTTGAGAGAGTCGCATTCCAGATATTTTCTTATTTAATTTTATGAATTTAGACAAGTAATTTATAAAGAATGTTATTGTTTTAAATTACAGTAATTTAAAATTAAATATGATAGCATTTAATTTAACCTTATTATAGGTACTTATCACGAAATATTGTGAGTTAAAGGCTTTGGTAAAAAGATGCCTTAGTAAGTTATAAATATAAAGGTTTCTTATATTATAAAATACATCAGTCTTCATTTGTTATAAACGTTGTATACGACAAAAGGAGCAGATCATTTCTCTTAAACAAAATAAAATTTTATTGAATGTTCCAAAACCTTTTAGAGGGAGACCCGCATACAAATAAGGCAATAAAGTTGATCGAAACAACAAAACAATTTACCTAAAAGTAATATAAATGTAACTTCTTGATAAAGCTTAAATTATTCACAAATTAACGTCATGTGGACAATAAGACAAAAAAAAAACACTTAACTTTATTTCGAAATTTAAATATTGTCTATTGAAGGAGACTCTTACTCTTTCAATTGTTATGTTATTATATTAAATTTAAAGCCACCACCCAAATGTTGATTATATTGTAGAAGAATCGGCGAGACGCTCAGAAGTTACTCTTATCCACTAATTAAATTTTTAATATGAGATTTACATTTATTTTAATTGGTAAGTTAAGAAGTTAATTATTTTTGTCATATCACATTTATCAAAGATTATATAAAACTAATAAGATAAAAACCTTATTTTCTATTTTTTCATTAAAAAGAACCTGAAAATTTTACTCAACATTTCGAAGGTACTAAGTAACGAAATTCGAATTAATCTCTTTTCAAAATGATACGGATCCATCAAAATCCTATTGAAAATAGCACAATGAATGTTAGCTTCATCTTTGTTATTTTCTTACGATGTTCGGGGGCCAGGGAACTTGAATAAAAGATTCGTATATTATCCCTGGCTCGGTTCGAGTACAATAGACTAGCGACAACGCACCCAGTGTAATTCAGTGAGCCTCGCGACCGCATTGTATAATAAGAGGTCACACTTTCCGAAGCACTTCGAGCCGGTCCGAATAAGTCCATATGATAATTCCATTTAAGTTTCACGAACTTGTTGAATTAGCTTTTAAATCTTTGTATATTGCGATTTTTAATGCCAGATTTAAACAATACAATGTAATCATTCTCACATAAAAATGTGCAATGGATAATATAATGATCTTTCAAGTGAAATGTTTTAAAAACGTCCATTAAATACGAAAACCCAGAAATGATATTAGTTTACTTTTCATTTATATAACATACCTAGCTACCCGTCCCGGCATAACACGGGTAGAATAAGGTTCTAAATAATTTATTATTAATATTTTGACTGCCTCGTTGGTCCAGTGGCTACATGTAAGGCCGCGAACACGTTGGTCTTGGGTTCAAATCCCAGGCCAGGCCAATAAAATGTCATCGAGATTTTTTGTCGAAAATTCTCAGTAGCAGCCCGGAGTGGAAGTTGGAAGTGTGTACACTCCCCTGCCTCGGAAAGCACGTTAAGCCGTTGGTCCTGCGCCTGAACTCTTTCCGGTCGTGTCGGATTGCCGTCCCATCGGGTTATAAGAGTTAGGTAATAGAGAGTGAACCTGTGTTTGCGCACACCCTTGTGCACTATAATATGTCCTGTGCAGTTGACTAATCTCTCTGGAGATTGGCCGCCGTGACCGAAATCGGTCTGGAGGACCATTATTTATTAATATTTTTAACGTATGTATTTTTATCGTTTACTCAAAATACAAACAAACAATATCATTCCATTCAAATATTTAGCATAAATATCAGTTTGCAAATTAATTCGATGAAATTGACTTCACAAATGTTTTGACAAAGTAAAAAAATACAACTTTGTATACAAAGTTAATTTAAAAAAAAAATATAACCTTAAGTTAAAACAATTATCAACTTGATTCTGATCAATATGTTTATTATGGACATTTAGTACCGTGTCTTACGGTACAATACTTTGGAGTATCTTCAGACATAAAAACCGTATTCACGCTTAAAAAAAGAGCTCGAACAACTCTTAACAGTTTTATTTACAACCTTAGTGCTCAACACTCCCCTCTGGAGTTTTTAACAAAGTTGGAATACTTACCGTGACGTCACAGTATATATAAAATATTATGTATATCCACAACAATATTATTTATTTTTAAAGAAGCAGTGACTCATTGTAAGTATAAACACGAAAAGTAAAACCAAGATTTCGTTTTGGCAATGTCAATACATCCTTCCGTGGGGAAGTGATCATAACAAGCACCCATATAATATAATAATAATATTAAAAATCCCACTTATATTTAATCAGTCATATGAGAATAAAAAAATATAAAAACACGTGTGCTCTGAATGAATTTATTTATAGCCAGTGTCACTTGGGACGATGTAAGGAGTCTAACAATACCCTTTACATACAAATTTGTTCAGGCCTTTAAAAGTTATGGTATATACAAAAACTCTGCAAACATTATTTATATTAAGCAATCGTGTAAAATAACATGAAGACGTTTTAATTAATAAAATATTACATGGATAACTAATTTAAAAGGAGTTAGTAATCGTTGATTATCGTGCAGTGTTATATTATGTACACATACAAGTAATAAATTATATTATTAGTATTTATTTCCGGTTGTTCTCGGTAGAAACTACATTCCGAACCAGTGATAACTTTATTTCATATGACAATTAAAAACTATTTGACTATAGGATATGTTCTTATCGATTTCTTAAAAGAAGAATTCATCATCATCATCATCATTTCAGCCGGAAAACGTCCACTGCTGGACAAAGGCCTCCTCCAAGGATTTCCACGATAGTCGGTCCTGCGCTACCCGCATCCAACGGCTTCCCGCGATCCTCACGACATCGTCGGTCCACCTTGTAGGGGGCCTGCCCACGCTGCGTCTTCCGGTTCGTGGTCGCCACTCGAGAACCTTTCTGCCCCAGCGGCCGTCAGTTCTGCGAGCGATGTGCCCCGCCCACTGCCACTTCAACTTAGCAATTCTTCGGGCTATGTCGGTGACATTGGTTCGCCTGCGGATTTCACCATTCCTGATTCGATCTCGCAGGGAAACTCCGAGCATAGCCCTCTCCATTGCTCGTTGGGTGACCTTGAGCCTTCTTATGAGGCCCATAGTGAGCGACCACGTCTCTGATCCATAAGTCATCACTGGCAACACACACTGGTCGAAGACTTTCGACTTAAGACACTGCGGTATTTTGGATGAGAAGATATCGTGTAGCCTCCCGAACGCTGCCCAGCCGAATTGGATTCGACGATTGACCTCCTTCTCGAAGTTGGACCTACCTAGTTGGATGTTCTGACCTAGATAAACATAATTGTCCACAACTTCGAGTGCAGAATTTCCAACCTTTACTTGAGTGGGTGCAACATGGATGTTCGACATGATTTTCGTCTTGCCCATGTTCATTTGTAGACGCACTTGTTGAGATACCCTGCTGAGGTCATCGAGCATAGCGCCGAGGTCTTCCAAGGTCTCAGCCATAATCACTATGTCGTCGGCAAATCGAAGATGAGTGATGTACTCGCCATTGATGTTGATGCCAATTCCCTTCCAGTCCAGAAGCTTGAAAACATCTTCCAATGCAGCGGTAAACAGTTTCGGAGATATCACGTCTCCCTGTCTTACGCCTCTCTGCAGTTGGATAGGTTTTGAGTTCTGATTCTGGAGTCGGACTGACATGGTGGCGTTCTCGTACAAGCACTTTAACACCTTGATATACCGATAATCGATTTGGCACCTTTGGAGAGACTTTAGCACGGCCCAGGTTTCGATCGAATCGAAGGCTTTCTCATAGTCCACAAACGCTAAGCAAAGTGGCTGGTTATACTCCTCAGACTTCTGTATAACTTGCCGCAGCGTATGTATGTGGTCTATGGTGCTAAAGCCTTTTCGGAAACCGGCTTGTTCGGGTGGCTGGAAGTCGTCGAGCCTTCGCTCGAGACGATTCGTAATGACTCTCGAAAACAACTTGTAGACATGGCTCAGCAATGAGATGGGTCTGTAATTCTTCAAAAGGGTGTTATCACCCTTATTAAAGAAAAGCACCACCACACTTCTGCGCCATGCCTTTGGCGTTTGACCCTTGGCTATGACGGTGTTAAATAGCCTCTGAAGAGCCCTGAGGATTGTTGTACCACCTGCCTTCAGAAGCTCAGCTGTAATACCATCATCACCAGGTGCCTTGTTGTTTTTGAGTTGTTCGAGAGCCATTCTAATCTCGGAAAGGCTGACGTCCTGAAAATCTTCGGTGTAATGTCGGGTCAGTCTTGCTCTGGGATCTGCAGCTTGACTACTGACAGGTGATTGCCTTGTCGTGTAAAGCTGACCGTAGAACTTCTCAACCTCTTCCAACAGCTCAGATTTAGACGTGACGACTCTACCATCCTCAGTTTTCAGCCTCGTCAGTTGACTCTGCCCAATAGACAGATCTCTGGCGAACACTTTTGAGCCTTTATTCCGCTCGATGGATAGAAAAGATTAAGCTATTTCGTAAATAACAATACTATCTAAAGAAGAATTAGGACAGCATAAAATATATATCTGGTATAATATCAAATACTTCTTTATTACTTGGGGAGTAAAATGCGTGTTAGATTCGTATTTCTACAAAGAATGTTACATGTTGTGTGTATCCCGTTTCTTGCCTAAATATTTCATATACAGTGGTGGTCATATAATTAGAAACATTTCTTATGAATAAAGAAAGTATAACTTCAACGTACAAATGTTCGTAAAAATACACACATTCAATAATTAATAATCATGCAATAATATAGCCACTCAAATAAAAAACTCATTAAATGCATAAAATATAAAACATATCTTACTTTTAGTTACAAAATGAGTCTTACACATGAAGAAGTTTATTTTCTGTTACTGGCCGCTTGGACGCCTAATTAGAAACATTTAAAAAAAGCATCCATAGCTCGTTCTTTTTTTGAAATTGGAGAATAACATTTATTTTACTATTATTTTGGCGGCAATTCAAAATTTTATCTGAATTTTATTTTGTTCGAAATGGGCAAAAATAAAAGTAGTGACGCATCAAATAGGCAAATCATTTTTAATTTAAATATAGATAATAAGTGGGCGTACAGAAGAAAAGCTGTTCTGTTAAGAAAGTTTTTGATGCAATTGATCATTATAAAACACATGGAACTGTTGAAAATGTTCTTAGAAAGGCTCGGCCACGAAAATCCTCTCCCAGAGAAGATACGCTAATCGTTCGTGTTGCTAAAAAAGACCCACGTAAAGGCTCCAACCAGATTAAAAATAAAGTTTATTCGCCTGATGACCCGAGAAACATCTCGTCAAGACTAATACGCCGAAGATCAGTGGAAACTAAATTGTTTGGAAAAATCTCTCGAAAGGTACCACTTCTTACCAAGCAACACCGAGAGAAGCGGTTATTATTCGCTAAAAAATATGTTAATTGGACGGTACGAGAATGGAAAAAAGTGTTATTTTCAGATGAAACAAAAATAAATATGGGAAATTCCGATGGAAAGCGCTATGTTAGACGCCCTGTAAACAATGCTTTTAATTATAAATACACAGGAGTGTAGTCAAGCACGGTGGCGGTACAATGGATCAATGGCAATACAAAAATATCTTAGAGCACACAATGATTCCCTACTCGGACGATCCGAGTAGGGAATCATTTGCCTATAACCTGAATCTTTCAGCATGACAATGACCCTAAGCACACGGCCAATAGCGTCAAATGTTTCCTTAGCGAGCAGCGTATATCCGTTTTAGACTGGCCAGCAAATAGTCCGGATTTAAGCCCGATAGAAAATCTCTGGTATATTGTTAAAAAGAAAGTCTCAAACAAACGTAACACCACCCAAAACGAACTATATGAAGCATTTGTTGAAGCATGAAATTCAATCCCCCTAGAAAAATGTATGAAATTGATTGAATTGAAAATACGCCACTAAATATTAATTATAACTATTGGTAGGCTGTGGATATGTGGATATAGCTATTTCGTAAATAACAATACTAATTACTAATACTTAAAAAAATATTGTTTTTTATATTTTTTGTTGTTGTTTCTAATTAGTTGACCATTATTGCCCATACCTTAAAACTGATTTAAATGTTTGTCCGTAAGCCACTCAAATAAAAAACTTATTAAATGCATAAAAATAAAATATATCTTACTTTTAATTACAAAATGAGTCTTACACACGTAGGAGTTTATTTTCTGTTACTGGCCGCTTGGACGCTTAATTAGAAACAAACAAAAAAGCATCCATAACTCGTTCTTTTTTTGAAATTGGAGAATAACATTTCTTTTTCTATTATTTTGGCGGCAATTCAAAATTTAATCTGAATTTTATTTTGTTCAAAATAGGCAAAAATAAAAAATAAATAATATTGAAACTACACTTGTGTAATGGCATTTATATTGTTTTCTAATAAATGATACATCGTTGAACATATTGTTGTCCTATTTATTGTTTAATTTCAAAATAAAAACGATTGCGGTGAAGTATCTTACATAATGTCAAGGACCGTTGGTAGTGTTTCTAATTATACGACCACCACTGTATATACCGTCATCCGAGTACCGTGTTGGAGATGACACATATGTTTTATTGCGTTAGAAATAAGAAACCTTGAATAATATTGGTTTTCTTACCCATTTCCCGGAAACTTGTTAAGTAGTCAGGAGAGAAAAAAAATGTACAAGGAAACAGCTACGCTTCACGCATACAAAATATAGTGTCCTCCCTTCCATGTTTAGGTAAATTGTGATCGTCACATAACGTCACGCGTCAATGACCTGACATTATTTGTCAAGCGGATCGAAAGGCAATCTCACTAACTCGGGTCCATTTGTCACACATAAAACGTAATATATGGCCATCTTCCGCCCGTACATCCTTTGGCCACGACACTGTCCGAAACAACTGCGGTCTAATTGAAACTTGTATTCTGAATACAATACGATACTGAATACTATTCTCTAAATCTGTGATATTTTAGAATTCGAACATATTTTATTAATATCTATTGAATAAAAATGTTTTAAATACTCATATACTATAGGGTTTTCCATTAAGGGCGCTTGATCGTGCAGAACTTCCATCGTAGCGTGTGCTGTGTGGCACGTAGCGCCGTCCTGTTGAAACCACATGTTGTCCAGATCCATATTCTCGATTTCAGGCCAAAAGAAGTTGGTTATCATCGACCGGTATCGCTCACCATTGACGGTGACGGCCACACCATTATCGTTTTCGAAAAAATACGGACCAATCACGCCTCCGGCCCAAAATCCGCACCAAACAGTCACTTTCTGCGGGTGCATTGCCACTTGGTGAACCTCGTGTGGATTGGTCTCGTCCCAAATACGGCAATTTTGCTTGTTGACATAGCCATTCATCCAAAAATGCGCCTCGTCGCTGAAGATGATTTTTTTGCCAAAATCGGCGTCAACTTCCAACTGCTCTAATGCCCAGTCAGCGAACACACGGCGCTGTCTATGGTCATTAACCTTGAGCTCTTGGGTCAGCTGGATCTTGTACGGGTGCAGGCTCAAGTCACAACGCAAAATTCGCCAAGTTGTCGTCTGCGAAAGGCCGAGTTCCTGTGCGCGACGCGGAATTGACTGCCGCGGGTTTTCGAGGACACTGTCGCGCACAGCGGCGATATTCTCGGCAGATCTCGCCGAGATCCCGGCTGATTGTTAACTGACCCGGTTGACTCGAATTTGTCCACCAATCGACGGATAGTCGACTCGGCAGGACGATCATCGCGACCGTAAAACGGGCGAAGTGCGCGGAACGTTGCTCGAACTGAAGACCCATTTTCATAAAACAATTTTATGATTTGCACGTGCTGCTCGACACTGTAACCTGCCATGGTGGTTTGGGAGGACGGAATGAATATAACACACTGCATTTGACAGCTGTCACTCAAACAACATGGCCGCAATCAGCTGTCAAAGTTCAAGCGTCCCTATTGGAAAACCCTATAGCACTACACCCGCGACTTCGTCTGCGAAAATTTAAAAACTTTATTTAACATAAATACGTAAATTAGTGTTTGTTAATAAACTAAACGTACATTTAGTTTGTTCAAACCATGACATTTTTCTTACTTAGAGAATTTTTATGTATTTGAACCTAATAATTTCGACAAAAACTATTATTGTGGCTTAACTATAATAGTTAGGCATATACTATCACAATAAACTTTTTTTGTGAGCAATCATGAGTGTTATTAATATATAGAACACTGTTTTATATATCGTCAATAGATTTCGCAGCGCGTTCAAAATAATAACTCTTATAGACAACATTTTGATTCTTGGATTACATTGTTCCAGTTTAAGTAGGAATCTCTAGTATAGCCTATGTTACTCGGTAAAAATTTAGCTTTCTGATGGTGAAAGAATTTTTAAAATTGGTCGAGTCGTTTTTGAATTAAACATCAATTATAATTTTAATATTAAATTATAATATAAAGTCAATTTTTTTTTTGTAAAATATATTTAATTAATCAAAGTATGCATCGTTGTTATCTATGCACTTTTGCCATCTCATAGCTAGTTCATTGATCCCTTTACTAAAAATGGTCTTCCTTCATGGTTTGCAGTTGCTGACAATAGATATCTGCCGTAATCGTTTGGCCAGAATTTAGAAAGCTGTAGTGAACGACACCGGCGCTTGTCTACCAAACACTCACAAGTAACTTTTTCTGAGTCAATTTTCGTTTAAGGCAGGATTTGGCTGGGTCTCCAGGGCTCAGCCATTGCGACGAGCGCTTTCGATTATCGTACAGTATCCACTTTTCATCACAAGTAATGATTCGATTTAAAATCCCTTCATTATTGTGTCGGTTGACCAAAGTAACACAGCAGTCGACGCGTGTTTGCAAGTTCGATTCACTCAATTCATGAGGTACTCATTGTTCAAGTTTTTTTACTTTCCCGATTTGCTTCAAGTGGATTAATAGAGTTTTATCACTTACCCCGAAACCTGCAGCTATCTCTGAAGTGCTTTGTGATGGATCCGCTTCCACAATAGCCTTTAATTCTTCATTTTCCACTTTGGTCTTCGGTCGTCCACGGGGTTGGTTCTGAAGGTCGAAATTTCCAGAACAAAAACGTTGAAACCAAAAACGTACCGTGCTTTCTTTTGCGACACCAGCGTCGTACACATCATTAATCCTTCGAGCTGCTTCTGTAGCACTGGTGCCACGGTAGAACTCGTACTCGTAAATATACCGATATTTCATGTTTTCCATTGTGCGGTAATAAGCGACGCCAAAGAAAGAAATAATGAGGAAAAAAACAAATGAATGACTGTTTTCAAAACTCAAATGTACCAGCTAAATGAATTTATAAATTTGAATTTGGAATGCTTAACCAAAGAGGAGATATTTCAGATCAAAGTGGTCAGTACGACAAAACGTTAATTTCATATGTAAGAACCTAATATTAGTATAGGTATATTGGCGCCTTGGGTGTAAAACCAAACTTGTATGCCATGACGGTCTGCTATGACGTCATTTAAATATTTATATTTTTTATGGTTTACCAAGTAAGGAAAGTTGAATTATTTTTTTATTTATTTTTATAAGAATATATTTGCAAATATATAGAGGAATGCTTACTTGAATTCATTAACAAAGTACTTAACAGAAAAGTTTTTTAATTTAGCTGTGGCTGAAGTTTTTAAACTCTTTCTTTATTAAGTTCCCTAAGGGCTAGTTACTCCCTTGCTTACAAGAAAAGGCAACAAATTGGCCATAATTTTTTTATTGTACACCAGATTACTTCTTAAATAAAACAATGATAAAATAGTGGTTAGTATTTTTGATGGGCTCTTGACAATACAAAGAATATTTCAAGTGTGGCTTATTAATAAAATTCATCCTATGTATTTTTTTTTTTTAGTTCGAATCATATTTTACCACACTATTAATTGTGGGTATTCAAGAGGTATTCAGGAGACATACGCAGATTTCACTCATGATGCTTTTGGTTTACCGCATTGCACGAGATGAGCTATAAACACAAATTTAGCATTTGCAAAATCAGCAGTGCTTGCCGCATGTTACATCATATTCTTGGTTAAGATCAACATGTTCTATCCACTGGTCTATCTCCGTTCTCCATCCTTGCACGTCCCAAGATCAACACTCATCATAGATTCAAATACTTATACAATATTAGCAAATTTCGAGACAACGCGATCCCGATTTTCGGTTCGCAATGGGAAATTGGATTGTGTCGTATTTGTCTAGGAGTAACATCTAGGAGTTCGGAATGAAAACTTGTTCTAACCGGCAGCTGCAGTACCGTGCGGTTTGTTTTGAGAGTGACCACTGAGTAAGTAGTTAATTGTGTCTGCTGTTTTTGGCTTGAATACGGTGAATTTAAAGCTAATTGATGTTTATATAGTATTAAATACATTGTGTCTGTACTGCTCATACATGTTTTAAACAAACTGAAAAGAATACCCAGTTAAGGTTATATGAAATAAATAAAAACTGTAGATGTTTTATTTAACTATTTCAATAATGTTCGATGTGCTTCTGAAAAACTATGGTTTTCGTAGCCATAGAATGGGTCCGGCAAAATTATTATATTCGGATAAAATACCGAACTAGATGCTAAGTTTCTTATAATTTAATAGATGACTTAATGTCTGAACTGTTACAATAATATTTCGATGCAAGCGTTCAACTTTTTTTTTTAAGCATTGGTCTTATTTAGATCCAGTAAAATGCATATTCTTGAATACACCCAAAATGAACGTGGGAAGGAACACATATGCTGAAAGAGATTCCTATCATAGCAGTTTGTATCAGAAACGTGGAAGAGAAATGTTTTGAGCGAGCATATTGCATATCAAACACGAAACGATACCACTGCTCACAACGTCTAGCCTTTCCATGGTTCAATTTTACCAGAACATTTATAAACTAGTTCAAATCACTTCAAAGCTAACGACGAGGATAAAAAGTAAACGTAATAGCCTGTGAATGTCCCACTGCTGGGCTAAGGCCTCTTCTCCTCTTTTGAGAAGAAGGTTTTGGAGCTTATTCCACCACGCCGCTCCAATGCGGATTGGTGGAATACACATGTGACAGAATTTCAGTGAAATTTGACACATGCAGGTTTCCTCGCGATGTTTTCCTTCACCGTCAAGCACGAGATGAATTATAATCACAAATTTAGCACATGAAATTCAGTGGTGCTTGCCCGGGTTGGAACCCACGATCATCGGTTAAGATTCACGCGTTCTTACCACTGGGCCATCTCGGCTTCCATTCGGCCATTTCGGCACAAAAAGTAAGTGAAACCGGAATAACGAAATAACAATGAGGCACCTTTTCTCCCTTAAATGACAGCTTCTGGTATTTCTCGCGATTCCATTCACGTAATTCGGGAAATATATGTACAAGTTTGGTTTTCCCTGGGAATCATTTAGTTTCCTATGACTAAAATTCTCATTGCTTTCAACCTAGGTCAGGCTGAAAGCAATAATCAGAATGATTAAAATCTGTATTCTACGTCTGAACCTATCTACCATATATCTCGCACGATTAATCTTACTTGTCATAGTTTTATAACAAGTGACAGATAACGCGCGTAAAGATTTTATAGCGGAATCCCAACATCATAATCCCCACTCATTCGCTAAGATCTGGCGGAAATGTTCTCGCTGCTTTTAGTCATTAATATCCCTGCGTAAAAGCAGCTATAGATTATGGTTACCGCCCTTATTTGCTTGTTTTCTGAGTAAATAAAATTATTCATACGCACCAATGAAGTTATTTATAGTCAAGTATGAGACATATTAAATTGTTTAAATACCAAAACTGTAATTTTATTGTCTGTTTATATACATACACACTTCAAGAAGCTCGTTAAAGCACTTTTGAATTAGTACTCAAAAGTGCTTTAATGAGCTAAACTCAATAGTCTCATATATATAAATGTATATTAATATATATTAAGGATAGATTCCACCAATCCGCATTGGAGCAGCGTGGTGGAATAAGCTCCAAAAACCTTCTTCTCAAAAGAGGAGAAGAGGCCTTAGCCCAGCAGTGGGACATTCACAGGCTGTTACTTTTTTTACAAGAGAAGAAACGACGAAAGGGTATTGCAATTCACGCATCGTTTTTCTTCAAACACGATTAATTTGGTTAGCAAACATTTGGTATTTGGAAAAAAATATTGTTATTTCAGAAAATAATATCATGAATCCAACTATGATTTAATTGTATTTTTAATATAAAATATTTCGTTTTAAAGAAATTTGTAAATTTATTGCTTTTTTTTTTTTAAAGCTATCACTATGTAGATAAGATAAGTTAGTTTAATATTTTGTCACTTTAAATATTTTGTCCGTTCTGTTACACAATATATATAACTGATGACTGGAATGTTACCTACCCAGAGCAACACTACCAGTAATAAAAATTAATAATAATATAAACTTTGTTAAAACTTGTAAATTAATTCACTTATCATACGTTATCATAGTTTGGCGTTAATCGAGATTCGGTAGTCGAAAGTCTCGACTTCCTTTCGAAACATTATATTAATAAAGTTCGGAACTAACTTGAGAAGTCATTTTAGTAACGTGGGTATGAGACAAATCTTATAATTGAAAATATTGAAACTTTCTCGCAAAATTTCAACTCATATTGTATTAATAAAAACCTTTCTAAGGAACGCGTATCTCATATTATTAATTCAATTGCATAGTAACATCTAACATTTGTATATTCATGCCTTTAAAACAAAGAATCTATCTTGAAAACAAAATTTCAAAACTATGTTCGTAACATTTTACTTCGTACTTTTTATATAATTTTAACATCTTGCCAGAGCTACTGAAAAAACGGGATTTAAAAAAATTTCCTTCGGTATTTCTAGAAAGTAATAAAAAATTGTTTCAACAATTTTATATAGAAAGGAACAACAACGTTAAAATATGATAGTATACTTTATTCCATAATAATTGGAATATAACACTTCGAATTATGTTATTAAAGTACGGGATAGCGTAGCGTTTACGAACAGCTTGAATAAACTTATGGGTTGTGATTATACAAACGTTTTGTGCAAGCTGATGAGGCGTTTTAGGAAATGGGATCGAATGTCACTAGAGAAATATGCGCCTCATTATCACAGATAGAGCCAAATCAATCAATGTTGTTTATAGTTTATGTTTTCAAGTGGATATAACTTCGAAATCGGGCGTCGTAGAGTTCACACACTTCATATAAGTCGCATACCTATTATCGTCGAGATTAATTACTATTGGCTGAGTTTGAACAGCGATATATTGTTGAGATCATTGGTCGAATTTAAGACTTTAACTCGCTACTCATCCGATATAAATGATACACAATGGGTATATACCGTATATGCTATATCATTTTTAGTAAATTATTTTACGCGCCTTACAGTGGAGTTAAATAGTAGGACGTGTCGCATAAAGAAATAGCGTTATGTCTACCTCTAAAATTCCACAAAATGCGATGCGTTCGGCGCTCGAATTCAGTAGATCAGTACTGCGCGAGCGCTTCTCGAGGTAGGACTAATGCCGAGCGTATAAAATTACTTAAATTACTAAAATTCCTACTATTAGTACATTCCTTAAAATGGGGATTGCTATTATAACAAATAAAATGTTAATTGAATTTAAAAATTTCATTCGTTTCCTAATCTTTGATTAGAAAGAGTTGTATGAAGGACTTTTTGGTGTGACAAAAATACAGTAATTAAGCATTGTAAGAAATGTTAATCGCTTACATCGCCAACCTTGAGAACTAAGATGTCATATCCCTTGTGCCTGTAATTACACTGGCTCACTCACCCTTCAAACCGGCACACAACAATACAAAGTACTGCTGTTTTGGGGTAGATTATCTGATCTGTGAGTGGTACCTACACAATAAATTCTATTATTGATAATTATTAATTATGAATAAAAACAGATTAGGTAAGGATAGATAAGAAAAAAATACGCCATGAAAAATGTATAAATAATGTCACATTATAATTTTCATATGTCGTAACAATACGGGCTTTTAATGATACTTTTGTATTTTGCAAAAAAAGTTAAGGCTCTTAAATCATTCTGTAATTATTCAATGTTCAATATTCAGAATGCTTAAATACCGGCTGTTTCATCTACATTTATATCATTTTATTTTAAAATACGATATGAATCGTCATTTTAAAACAAAGACAAGTCGTGTACATTAACATCTGCTACTGAAATTTTCAGCACGTTGTGGGGCGGACATAGCTCGCAGCTTGCCATCGCTATTTCCACTATTTTTAGTTTAAGACAAAAGAGCATCAACGTTGGAAAATGCGGCTTCAACTGAATAGAATTTCTGACACCCCGTCTAGGTATTTGGATCCATGGTTCCGTTCGTATACGATAGCGAGACAATAAGGTCGAACTCTACACAGAACTTTGAGGTAATATTGTTGAAATGTTACCGGCTTTTGATATTTCAATATCATTCAACATTGAATCCGAATATTAGATCAAAAGTTTTATTGATGATTTTAACTATGTAATTGTATTGTTGAGAAATATTTACTTTAGAATTTATAAAATTTCAGTACGAATTAAGATATCTAATGCGTCTCAAACGCAAACTTGTTAGGAACATTTAGAAGCTACAGTCATAGCGAAGCCGTAAGTTTCAAGTTTCCGTCATAAAGAACAATAACCATTGCTAAACTATAAACTAAGCTGAACTATTTTGTTGGTCTAGTGGTTAGCTGATAAGACTGCAGAGTCCGAGGATCTAGATTTAAATCCCGAATCGTTTTTTCTGCCAAGAAATTAAAGTCGTTGAACAGACTAAATGACATTGAATTTAGCTCATAAATTAATAATCTATCAAATTACATTTATGTTATATTCTCGTTTGACATCCTAATTAATATGACAATTTGAATAATTAATTAATATAATTACAAACGGTTATCACACTAAGGTAGAAACGCTTTGGTTTTTAATAAGACAACATAGATTATTATTAATTATTTGATCATTTTATTAAACAAGTATTAACTTTCTGGCTGTAATTCGAACATAAACATTACTGAAAATTTGAGGAATGCATATATGTTACGTTTTTTTTTAACTCTCATTATTACCGTATTTTATATTGAAACTCGTTAAATTAGTTAACTGGCTTACATACACATTCATATTAACAAAAGTATAATTTTGTCGCAAACGATGTTGCAGACAACAGCTGGTAGTAAATAAGTTTATATTAAAACCAAGTTTTTATTTAATAAATGTACTATAACTAAGTATACGAGTTTTTAACTGTTCCATCGGTTACGTGAAACTGGTTTCAAGTTTATTTACCAGAATCAACTCAGACATACTAATCGGTGAAGTAAAATAGACTCTTTTGAAAATAGTAATCAGAAAGACGAATCTACTGTAATTGAAAGAAAACATTCATGAAGCATTTCTTAGTTTCACAACTCTCTTATTTTCTTCTCACAAACAATCGTTAAAAAGTTTACTCATAATCTAAACACGAAGCATACGTGACAAAAATAAAGAACGTTACTTAACTAAGTACAAATATTAAATGAATGTGAAATTAAAGGATTTAATTTGACAATATGTTTTATACATACATCAGTATTTTTTTTTCTAATGAATATATTTCTAATCAGTCTTTTTTGTTAGACTAATATTTCTTCTGCAATACCCATAGAGATTGCTCGATATTACCCTAATTCAGTAACAACCATGAATACAATAAGTTATAGTAAATTTAAAAAGATTTTTTATCTGTTCATTACAATCAATAAGAACATATTCCTATATAATTAATAAGTAGGTATAAAATTTAACAAATTAAATAAGTTGCTTTTCTATCGCACGCTGTGACGATTACTCTCATGCAACATCGTCGAGGATTAGTGAATATAACTTTTCTTTTACTTCGTGTTTTACAAGAGCGATTTCAGAGTCAAGCTAGACGTCAATTTAGACAATAAGCCGTTGCTTGTAATTGCATTCACTGTGAAGTAAGAACGACTAAAGTACGTGGTAAGAGAATTTTAAAATGAGGGGGTTTATGAATGCAGTTTCTAGTAACGTCCGTCGACGCAAAGACTAGCCGTTTGCAAGCCAAACGACAAACGGTAGGAAATTGCTCACCCCCGAGAGGAAATTGAGATGCTCCTCATAAAATCGAACCCCCACTGTAAGTAGTCTATATGCAATCAAGTAAGGATCGGAATATAATTTATGAATAAGCTTTTGAACTTCCACCGAATACGATCGTAAATTCATACGAATTTTATCATTATAGGGTCATGTGCGTGTGTGTGAATTTGGATAATTCGTGCACTTTATTGGATTAAAATATGTAAATACTAGCGACCCGCCCCGGCTTCGCCCGGGTAGCAGAGTAAATATTCCAAAAACAAAAACTGTAGTTTTGCACCTTCCTCTTGAATCACTTTGTCCATTGGTGAAAGCCGTATGGAAATCCGTTCAGTAGTTTTAGTGTAGATTATCGCGTTCATACAGACAGACAGACGACGCGGGGGACTTTGTTTTATAATATGTAGTGATAGTGATATACATATTTATATAACAACACACATATGACATGTTATAAATTGTAGTAATACACCATTATTTAGTTTTCAATTAATATGCTTTTGTTTTATAATCAATAGAAAATCGGTCGATCGGTTAATTAAATTATTATCAATAAAGCGAGATGGGAACGAAATGAAAACTCATATTATGTTATTTGTTATATTTTTAATCAATCTTTTCAACCAGTTATCGTTATATTTTTAATTAACTAACGTTGGATATAAAATCAAACCAGATTCATATTTTGGGTTGCATAAGTCAGTATCTAATTAACTTAGAATGTTCAACTTTAATGGATGATATAAAAAGATATACATTTATATATATTTCTAACAGTTAAAAATAAAGGAGAAAAATAAGGAGGATTTCGTAAATACCACCTTAAGATCGCGTCGCAGAGAAATTTGCAAGCGAAACGAAATCAAAAGGTACGTTGAGAACAAAATGGGGTCAGTAGACAAGTTTTCGTGCAGGAAGACACAACGCAGCTTTTGTGTGCAGCGACTCAGGCTCCGAGCGTTTGTCACCTTTCCGTTCGCGCCGTATCGTTTCGTCGAGTTATAGTGCAAATCTTGACGCACAGAAAGTACGAGGGAAAATATTATTACAAAGAGAACAGTTTTCATATTTTCTTTAATATAAATATATGTCACATTTGTGTAACCTTCGTAATTATATAGTATGTTAATATATTTTCAATGCCTCCTTTCATTTTATATTCATAAAACGTAATATTTCTAAGGTTATTATTATAATAAACTAAAAATCTTAGTACTAAAGTTTGGGAGAACTTGGGAGTTCTGAATTTACTTTCGTATCATTCATATTTACATCACTCCAACCCAAATTTTCTAAAATATATCAAACGATAGAAAAAAGAGTTTCCTAAGTATCAAAACTAACCTAAAAGTTTTCGATTATATTTGTATGATAAAACAAAATGTATATGAATATAAAGTTATGAAAATACCTAACAGAGAGTATATTGAACACAAAATTGAAGGTGCATCGAACGAACACAAAATGTAAAATATTGCACACGTCATAAACAACAGCACATGTAACGATGCGTTAAATTTGACCATTTATTGCTAGCGGGCAAATAAATATATTACAAAAATAAGACAACCTTAACTCGCTTGAAACCCGGCCGTGATTTGCGTCATCAGATACGACGAGAGTTGACTGGAACGGAATTTAAAACTGTCACTGATAAGCACACTAACTCATAATAATGGGTTCGGGCTCGCCCTGCGCCGGTCTGGCCACTGTCATGTCGCGTGTCGGCTTTCAGTAATGTATTTCACTACAGATCGCCGCCGGTATTGCTCAGTGCTCACGAGTGGTTACACAGCTTAACATTACTCAAAGAGATTATAGCCTTTTATGCGACACTAAATTGCAAATTACGACTATGAATCCTCATAACGTTATTATTTAACGTGTTAATTAAGTTTAAAAATATAACATTAACATATACAATGGTGGTCGTATAATTAGAAACACTACCAACGGTCCTTGACATTATGTAAGATACTTCACCGCTATCGTTTTTATTTTGAAATTAAACAATAAATAGGACAACAATATGTTCAACGATTTATCATTTATTAGAAAAACAATATAAATCCCATTACACAAGTGCAGTTTCAATATTATTTATTTTTTATTTTTGCCCATTTTGAACAAAATAAAATTCAGATTAAATTTTGAATTGCCGCCAAAATAATAGAAAAAGAAATGTTATTCTCCAATTTCAAAAAAAGAACGAGTTATGGATGCTTTTTTGTTTGTTTCTAATTAAGCGTCCAAGCGGCCAGTAACAGAAAATAAACTCCTACATGTGTAAGACTCATTTTGTAATTAAAAGTAAGATATATTTTATTTTTATGCATTTAATGAGTTTTTTATTCGAGTGGCTATATTATTGCATGATTATTAATTATTGAATGTGTATATTTTTTACGAACATTTGTACGTTGAAGTTATTTCTTTATTCATAAGAAGTGTTTCTAATTATTTGACCACCAATGTATCTATAAATTTTGTTTTCATAAAAAAGTAATGTATCCAATCTATGTATGAATCCTATGTAATTGTTTTTCAATGTTATAGTGGCATCATAATATTCTGCATAATATGGTTATTATTCAAACTAAATCTGTTGACGACAACGATAATCACAGGAATATAAACAGGAAGGCATTTGTTCGTGTCCCTTTCATTGTTACGTTACAGGAAAATAGGGCTTTGCGTATTTCTCGTATTTCAATAACAACTTTCGTGAATAAAGTGAACAAAGCTTTTATTAAAACCATTATAATTCGATCAAAAGAAAGTATAATTATAAATACATTAATTGATGTTTGTTTAAAATAGGGATGTTTAAAAGTAAATTAAAAAAAAACGCTTAGCTTTTCAAGTATGGGGTTTTCCAATAGGGACGCTTGAACTTTGACAGCTGATTGCGGCCATGTTGTTTGAGTGACAGCTGTCAAATGCAGTGTGTTATATTCATTCCGTCCTCCCAAACCACCATGGCAGGTTACAGTGTCGAGCAGCACGTGCAAATCATAAAATTGTTTTATGAAAATGGGTCTTCAGTTCGAGCAACGTTCCGCGCACTTCGCCCGTTTTACGGTCGCGATGATCGTCCTGCCGAGTCGACTATCCGTCGATTGGTGGACAAATTCGAGTCAACCGGGTCAGTTAACAATCAGCCGGTTCCCGTGCGTCAACGTAACGCGAGATCTGCCGAGAATATCGCCGCTGTGCGCGACAGTGTCCTCGAAAACCCGCGGCAGTCAATTCCGCGTCGCGCACAGGAACTCGGCCTTTCGCAGACGACAACTTGGCGAATTTTGCGTTGTGACTTGAGCCTGCACCCGTACAAGATCCAGCTGACCCAAGAGCTCAAGGTTAATGGCCATAGACAGCGCCGTGTGTTCGCTGACTGGGCATTAGAGCAGTTGGAAGTTGACGCCGATTTTGGCAAAAAAATCATCTGCAGCGACGAGGCGCATTTTTGGATGAATGGCTATGTCAACAAGCAAAATTGCCGTATTTGGGACGAGACCAATCCACACGAGGTTCACCAAGTGGCAATGCACCCGCAGAAAGTGACTGTTTGGTGCGGATTTTGGGCCGGAGGCGTGATTGGTCCGTATTTTTTCGAAAACGATAATGGTGTGGCCGTCACCGTCAATGGTGAGCGATACCGGTCGATGATAACCAACTTCTTTTGGCCTGAAATCGAGAATATGGATCTGGACAACATGTGGTTTCAACAGGACGGCACTACGTGCCACACAGCACACTCTACGATGGAAGTTCTGCACGAGCAAGCGCCCTTAATGGAAAACCCTATATATGTATATGTAAGATATGAAGTAATTTTTGTCTTTTTTTTAGTGTAATTTTGTTTAAGTTAAATTTATAAAGTATTTTGTTTAGTATAATTTAAACGTTGATTAGTTTATTTTCTTTCAATTTGCATTTAAATATTTCAGTTATATTTTATAATCATCACTTTTTTTTAAACCCATCGTGTTGTAACTGCCGTTAAATGGTATTGTAGGTATATATACCACCTTAACTTAAGATCATTCTTAATCATAATATAAATAAAACTATTGGCAAATATATTTAAAAAAAAGTACAAACTAGAATACCTATGACTTAATTTTAACAACTTTTATGTGTTATCTTTTGTATTTTAACTTTTTAAACAGACGTGAATGGTCAATCAGACCTAATTATTTTTCGTGTGTTTAATTTTCATATTTTTTTATGTCGAATTTCATCGCACTGATATATTTAATGACAAAATATAAACTCAGTTTTAAATAGCACACTTCTCATTTATATAATTTGATAAGTTAGTTACATATAACAATATGTAATACGGTACACAATATTAAGACAATGTAAAATATATTTGATTGCTAATCATTTCACATATTAAATAAACATTTAGTTTAACCGTATGTAATTTAAGGTAAATATAAATAACGTTAAATTACTCTTAACATCTTTCTATCTCATTACTTTCAACAATTACTTCAAAAGTTTCTCCTATTCGTCTTTTTTTGTGAATTCGATTTAACTGTTACAAGAAAATAATTTCACATACATTTTCAAACTAACAGTGATGTTTTTTGCATAACAGATTCGTCAGTCACGGTCGTATTCGTGGTTTTGTATGATATAGTAATATTTCATGTCATCATAAGCCGTCACGCTATATCCGAAATGTTTGCGGTATAATTGTATCGATTATAAGGTCACTAAATTACATTGCTACGGTTAATGATCCCTGCATTAGCTCGTTTTGAATTAATTATTTTAAGACTAAATAACTACACCTACATTGTGTAAGCGTAATGATACATTATAAAATAAGACGATATCGTAAAATTCAATTCAATTCAACAAAAATGTTTCTATACGGAAATACTGCTTGCCTGCATTGCACTATTCGCCTAATATATACCGGGTTCGTATTCTCCATTGAGAATGGTCACCAATGCCGAAGTCGTTCAGAAGGACGCCATCATCACATGGGGTACAATGTTTGGATTATTGGATATACTATTCCATTGTAAATAATAACGAAATAGATGTTCTCAGTATAATCAATAATCAAACGCAATGGTAATTTAATAATGAACAAATGATATTTCAAAAGTGTTTGTACAAATCTAGTTGAATAAAGTTTATACATGACGGGAGGTCAGAACGTCTGCGGAACAGAAGGCTTGTTAATTGATTTTTTTTTTCTATGTCGGTATCCTCAATGTTAATATGCTATCGGGATCTTAAGTTTTATAAGCCTTAAAACAATATTTTCTCTTATAATAAGCTTTCTGAAAACAGATAATAGAGAGGTTGGTGTCTGAATCCGAAATGTCGGTGAAAAGATTTCGAAAAATGGTATTTAAAAAAAATATACATTTATTAAGGGAACTTAATGTTATTCCTGATTTATAGTCTATTTTATGATAGGTTCACTGTTTTATCGCGTATAATTTATACAGTCATCTTTAATAAGGGTTGTTGACCAACTAAAAAGTTAGCCGAGACCAAAATTATTTAATGTTAAATGCTAACGAATAAATTATTTAAAAAAGGGATTCTGAAAATTTTATACACGAGGTACACATGTCACCGCTTTCCGGATAAAAGCTTTATTTTCTCCGCTTTCACGTGGCTCTACTTTAGCTGAAATTACGGCGGTAAACGGTGAACATGCCGCGGTCGTCCCACACAATGCATTCCTGTAATTATGCGAAAAAGGCCGCGAACGCCGAAACAGAGCTCGAGAGCCGACTAGATTTATCCACAAGTACAGTAGTTAAGTCAAGGTTGAAAACAAAAAACTACACCAGTTTTTCCAAATAAACCTTTATTATAATTTTCATTCACAAAAATATTCTCAAATTAAGCGGTTATGAAGTTCATTTCAAATAGTAGGCCAGTTCATACAACGCTAATTGAGCAACATTAATGCATTCGACTCGTAGTAAGCTCCAAATAGTTCAAACATAATGTGCTTTCAAGGTATACCTACTTTACTGATCAAATTAAGCTCTTGTTAGTACCGAACACACATTCTCCGGATTTGCAATGCGATTCCTTTCAGAACTACTAAATGGTAGTAATCTATTAAAAGCGGGATAACCGAAGCCAAAACAGACTTCCAAATGAATGATAGAATGTAGAATAATTTGTTCAATAATAATTACAGTTAACTCAGTAGTGGGACACTCACAGGCTGTTACTTTTGGATTCGTGGATTTCCAATAAAAGTAAATTTCTGCAACTAAACTTGAAATAGTCTGTTTTACTAAAACGGAAGGAGGCGTGTCCGCTCCCGGTCATCAATCGCCGCATACATGCGCACTGATAAAGGACGCCTCTCACGTACCAGAATCAGAGTTTTCTACCTTTAATAAAAACTTTCAGTCCGAAACTTATCAGTTCGAAGTACTAAAAATGTTCCCTATGTAATGATTAATTTTCCGAAGCTCATGTTATTGTAAACGATACAAAATAAATGTAGAGAAGTTAGTCAAGCGTTGACCTACTACTCTTTCAATTTACTTCGTAATAAGGCTTTGTTCAATCCTATCTGGGTACCAACGGGGTATCACCCACACGGCAGATATTTTACCGCCAAACACCAATACTTAGTATTGGTGTATTTTTGTTTAAAGGGTAATTGGGCCATGTTTCTTTTCTGGTGGTGGTGAACACCAAACATCCATATGATTCATTTGTCCATTTACCTATTTTCATTTATGTAATAATAATACTGTTAAATTATGACTTATAATGTCAACGTTAAACCTTTCGGGGCTCAGGTGATTAACCTCTGTTAATAGTAAATAATTTCAGCTTCGAGCGTTACAAAATAAATTAATTAAGCTGTCTGTCACTGCAAGAGTATCGCTTACATTATTATACACAATGATTCACAGATATAAATATGACATTTCATAGCAAATTAGTAAAACAGGTGGATTTAAAATACTTTTACAATTTATTTACATTATATATGCGAACTAAGTTGTGTTAACATGTTCTTGTCATATAAAACCATTTAATAATATTATTTATTTATTTTTATTTATACTTATAATTTCTTATTCATGTTCAAACAAATAAATCATATTATTTATTTTAATGTTTAATTTAATAGTTGAGTTGGAGAACAATTATGAAAATTATACTAAATATTGCAATGCAGGGTAGTTCTAAGTTACGTCTCTCGAGTATCGTGTCGATGATTCGCGGATGAAACTTCGTCCAAGTGTTTGCTGTAGCGAATTTGCTGGGTATTATGTATACATATACATTATACATTGCAATATTTTACATATTGCCAATGAATAATTTATCATGTATATAAGCTTGAAAAATTTATTGATATTACAAAAACGCTAGTCTAGTCTTTGTAATGTGTTCCTATTTTTATTTATCACTAAATCGGTGTTTAGAAATATCAGTGCAATTCCGATATCTTAATTATTATCTTGTAACTTTTAATTAAATAGTAATGAATAATAAAAAAACGCATTTCTCATAACATATATTGATATTTCTTTTTCAATATTTTCAATTTACAATTACCCTCCAAATTCACCCTTTATTCGCCCATGATATTCAATTTAATATTTTAAAAAAAAACGTGTGCGTCTCGGAACGCTCTACAGAAGTGATAATATTTATTATTAATTATAATAAATTAAATATAATTTAAATTAGTACTTAAGAGTTGCTAAATTATTATAAGGACTGTATACGCTAGATGGCGTTAGGTTGGTAACTCTCAGGTAAAGCAGTCCGCGTCGATAATAGGGGCACCGTAACGCGTTACGTTACGAAGCGGTTTACCCTCCCATAAGAAGTTATCACTTCAAAAACGAGTTATCTTACTCAATACTTTACAATTCTAGAATTTTATTGTTTTAATTCTAAATTTTCTTACTTTTAATTTAATTTTATTTATTCTCAATTAATTTAAATGGATGAATGTATATAAATTGTTACTGTTATTTAGAAATAATGTTAAATAAAATTGTTGTCACTCTTAATTATTATGAATCATTATTGATACATGATTTTAATTTATTAATTACTGTAATACATATTTTGTGTGTACATATTTTTAGGTATTAATCTAGCTTTAAATTGTAAGTACGTAGTTTTAATGTATCTCCTGATTGTATTCTGTTTGTGTACCTATATAAATAAATAAATAAAATAAATACTATCAAACTAAGTTAGTTAGTTAGTTATATTAGCAGTTCAATAATAATGAACGCAGCAAAAATTTACGCAATAATTACCAAGATAAATCTCTAATAACGATTCACGTGCGCTAGCAGGATGAATGGTGGGCATTGAACATGGAAATGGTAGTAGCGTCCGGCCGCAACAATCGTCGGCGACTCGGTCGCTTGCCCATGACCATTGATATACGAATGACCCGTGATAAATCTTCTTCACAAACATTTAAAGAATAATACGAGAAATATTATTTCTATCTATAAAATTTTATTTTACATTGCAAAATATTTTATGTCTAAAACAGACTTTCGACTGCCAAAATATTGTAAGTCTATATATGTGCACGGCATGTAGAGATTTGTACATGAATGTTGAAAGGAAATATGGAAAATAGGCATTTTGTTTTAAAATATAAAAACTTTATTAATATTCATTTATTGCGCTATCGTACACAAACATGACAATTTATATTACATTAAAAATTTAACACTTCAAAATCCGTCTTACGAATTTTCAATCAGAGTCACGTGACCTGACGCGAGTTTAAAATTTTTTACCCATCACAAAAAGTGCACAACGCCGCTAAAGAAGTTTTTACTTCAAAAATTTAACACGTCAGAATCCGTCTTATGAATTTTCAATCAGGATCACGTGACCTGACGCGAGTTTAAAAAGTTTTACCCATCACAAAAAAGTGCAAAACGCCGCTAAAGAAGTTTTTACTTAAAAAAATTAACACGTCAGAATCCGTCTTACGAATTTTCAATCAGGGTCACATGACCTGACCCTAGTTTAACATTTTTTACCCATCATAAAAAAGTGCACAACACCGCTAAAGAAGTTTTCAATTCAAAAATGTTTAAAAAAAACTAAAAATTGCATGGCAAAAATTTGACAAAATTCGGATGTCTGGCACAGTTATATAATCTCAACAAACTAATTACATCACCCTAATTTTATTTAGTTATTAAATACATAACGAAGTTAACGGCTACGGTTTTCGAATTTCCTTAAGCAACAATCTTCATTCAACTAAATTATAAATATAAGGACAATAGCCCGATTTCCCTATATTCAATTTTAATATACAAATAGTAGTTAGTAATTAATTATTAATTTTTAAATATTGAATACAGATAATTTTTTGAACAAGCTGTTTTTTTATTTATTTTTTGACTTACCTTTATCGCAGAACTAGAACTAATAAGTGTTGTATCAATATCGCCAAAGGGTTGGGAGGTAGAAGATTCGCTTACCTGAAACAAATAACCATATAAATTGATTACTTTGCAGAGAAATATCGAATACTCTTTGTTGTTACGGGAATTACGCTATGTTTGAATGAGTTGCTTATCTTTCAAGTAATAATCTAATACTTGCGTTCTATTTTTGCGAAGCAAAGGCTGATTATGGTTTTAGTAGTCTTTATATTATGTATATTGTTCTTATACTATTTCAACTGACAAGTCGTTATCTTCGTGTTAAGGTGACTTATCACCGCCTGTGATTACATACACCTATTAAGTTACTGATTTCCAAGGGATCGTTCGACGGTTGGCGCGAGCAGGCTCAGGCAGTGGGAATATGTGCTTTAGAGTGCCGTGTTTAAAATACTATGTAAGAATAAGAATTGAAAGTTTGATAAATGCATATTTGGTATTCAATTAACAGTATCGATTACGTGTTTCTTTTAAATATTTAGATAATATTAAATCTTAAAACTAAGGACATGTCATCTACATGAAAAAGACACTTTATTTACATGTCATTAAGGTACTGTTTTCATCTTACTGGTTCTATATTCATCTTTTCGTCTAAGAAAAAAAAAACTGTCATTTCTTCGAAAAAAAAAATGTAGTCTTAGTTATTTATTACCCATAGATAGATGCACTCTCTTTATTATAATCACTTTTAAATAATTGACTGTGTAATAATGTCAAAATATATAAAATACTCAACACAACTACAAACCATAATGAAAATACTTAATAGAACCAACATCGAGACATTACAAACAATTTTTTAAAAGATAAAAATTGGCTTGGCTTTTTCTATTTGCAAGATTTTATTAGAAAACTTAAACTCAACGTTATTGCGTCCGAACCTTCGCAAACTTTTAAAAATATTATTAATTTGTTGAAGAGAATTGTGCTTTCAATGTTAAATAAACGAAATAAGAAATAGAGAATTAAATAAAAAACTTTATAGACTGTATACAGTAACAGCCTGTGAATGTCCCACTGCTGGGTTAAGGCCACTGCTGAGTTTCGGAAATCTCATTAAATATTTATTTATGAATATTTTTATAAAATACATTTTCCGAGTATTTACTTCAATTACACATAGAGAAAGAAAAAGATACAAACATTTAACATACAAACACAATATAACTTAAAACGTGGCAAAGCGTCAAAATCTCGAGCATTACACTCTTATAGAACATAAATATTACTGAAATTCTAATCAACTAATTAATATGTTGTCCCAACTCGTTACAAAAAGTTTTACACCAAAAAGTATTTATGTTAAAAGTGAAAAGATTTTCTTAAAGACATTCATTAGAAATCATCCAACGGAGAATAACAAAAACGAAGATCGAAGATCTACCGAAGTGTTATTCTCAGCTGAAATACATGAAACGGATAAGTTTCACAAACCATCATCGGAAATATTTCGATTTCTATTTAAGAACTGTTTATTGTAACATATTTAAATAAATGTGTTTTGTTGTAAGAAATCTTAACCAACGCTTAGATCACCAATGCGCCACTAACCTTGGGAACTAAGGTGTTATGTCTCTTGTGCCTATAATCAGCTGGTTGTGTACACTGGCTCACTCACCCTTCCAACCGATAAATATCTGATGAGTGGGTGGTACCTACCCAGACGAGCTTGCACAGAGCTCAACCACCGAGTGAATAATGTTTGATTCCGCAAACTTTTTGTTTTTTGATTTAATAGGGGCTCGAAGGAGCTTAATATAACGGTATATATTATTTAATGACGAACCCTTCAAACAATAACGCTTACTATGAAGAATATTTATGGGTAATTAAGCATAATTTTATGATAAGTTTCTAATTCCGGGAATACAACATCATTTGAATGTTATAAAGAGAAACAAAACTTGTAATTAGGAAGTAGTAAAACAAACAAACAAAAATTGCTAAACATTTATTTTATATTGCAAGGGAAAAACTAGTCCAAAGTTAAAAATAATCATTTAATGTATAACTACATTATATTTACAAGGTATATGTTTAATCAAAAACATAAATTAATATAATTTTACGATAATTTATATTTACTATAATAATATTTATAACGAAGGTCTGTCACTAGGGATTTTTTGGTAAAACCACATCTGTAGCTCGTCACCTATTATTCGTTTCTTAAAACAGCCCTCGAGGGGCTACGGAATAATTATTGACAGCGCTTTTAATAATTATCATATTATAGTTAGAACAAACTATACCGTGTTCTTCAGAATAATTTGTAAAATATTTATGATACAACAAAAATAAATAAATACAATACTACCGGTCGTTGTAGATAGACGAGATGGCGAGCCGAATCGGGTCGTGTAAGAGATGCACGAGGCACGCTCTGAATTTATTTTTATAATTATTATATTGTGCTTGGCGAAGTTATTATGAAAAAACCTGCATGTTTCCCAGAGTGGAAGCAGCGTGGTAAAAAAAACCTCTAATCTTCCTCCTAATCTGAAGAAAGGCTTTGCTAGCAGTGAGACATACACAAGTTATTAGCGATCAAAGACAAAACGGTGGCGACATCTAAGGAAATTCTAGCAAACTTCACGTACGTTACAGTTATGTTCAAGGAATTATTTTGGTCTGTAGACTTCAGCTACGTTGGCGTAGAGGGCGCTACAGAAGTGAAAGCAAAGCCATCTAGCGGAGGGTTGAAGAATCAAAAAAAAAAGTGCAACTTATACGTACAACATAGCAACGTTGCAAAGTAGATGGCAGCACCAAACATAAAAAGAGGTACTCTGTATAACACTCGGCCATAGATGTCGCTGTTTAAGAAAATTATAATTAATATTATATACTTACATGAAATATTTGATAATGTAGGTAATAATTGTTAAGAATAAAGCTATTTTCAGAATACAAAATTTTGCAAGTTAATACTCGATAATAACGTGGCCAAGTAAAAAAAAACGTGTGCGTCTCGAGACGCTCGACAGAAGTGATAATATTTATTATTAATTGTAATATATTAAATATAATTGAAATTAGTACTTGAGAGTTGCTAAATTATTATAAGTACTATCTGTATACGCTACATGGCGTTAGGTTGGTAACTCTCACGTAAAGCAGTCCGCGTCGGTAATAGTGGCACCGTAACGCATTACGTTACAAAGCGGTTTACCCTCCCATAAGAAGTTATCACTTCAAAAAGAATAGAATTGTATTAAAAAAACAACACTAATTCCAAAAACAAAGCGTTCTGTCATTATTTATGTAAGAAAAAAAAATGTATATATATGAGGTTTTCGTCACGTTTGCAACCGTTTGTAATATTACTGTTAGCTGCAATATCTCTAGAACATATCTGGACGTCATCAGGAATGACTTCGCATCAAGTGCAGTGGTGCGGTAATTGGTTTACAGAAAGGCTGGCGCAGACAGGTAGACAGGCCGTGTTCACCACAGTAACCCGTTTGTGGTCGCAGCTGGCCGTAGCCGCTGCTCGAAATTGGTAATTAATATGAAATATGCTATAAACGAACACATCAAATTGTCGCTTATAGGATTAAGCTGTAATTATCAACGTTGATCCCTTGTTGAGTTATCAATCAATTATAAGCCGTTGTTTAATTGAGTACACGTTTAGCTTTGAAAATGTATTCACGGGCGTAACTACAAGAAAAAACATTCATGTTCAAGTAACATAACATTATTGTTAAATTTATATTTTTATTTAACATTTTAAAATAAGTAAATGTTAAAAGTAAATCTGTCAACACTATTTGAAAAGTTATGTATTGTCTGTTGGCAACACTGCCAATTGTTATAAATGCTAGTAAAGTCTATTGTGCAACAGAAAATCTTAATTTCATTTATAAAGATATTGAATCCCATAAATACTGAAATTGAACAATTATTTTTAATAATAACATATACAGTGGTGGTCATATAATTAGAAACACTTCTTACGAATAAAGAAAGTATAACTTCAACGTACAAATGTTCGTAAAAAATATACACATTCAATAATTAATAATCATGCAATAATATAGCCACTCAAATAAAATACTCATTAAATGCATAAAATATAAAACATATCTTACTTTTAATTACAAAATGAGTCTTACACATGTAGGAGTTTATTTTCTGTTACTGGCCGCTTGGACGCCTAATTAGAAACAAACAAAAAAGAATCCATAGCTCGTTCTTTTTTTGAAATTGGAGAATAACATTTCTTTTTCTATTATTGTGGCGGCAATTCAAAATTTAATCTGAATTTTATTTTGTTCAAAATGGGCAAAAATAAAAGTAGTGACGCGTCAACTAGGCAAATCATTGTTAATTTACATATAGATCATAAGTCGGCGTACAGAAGAATAGCTGAGCATTTAAATTGTTCTGTTAAGAAAGTTTTTAATGCAATTGATCATTATAAAACACATGGAACTGTTGAAAATGTTCTTAGAAAGCCGAGAAAATCCTATCCCAGAGAAGATACGCTAATCGTTCGTGTTGCTAAAAAAGACCCACGTAAGGGCTCCAACCAGATTAAAAATAAAGATTTTTCGCTGACCCGAGAAACATCTCGTCAAGACTAATACGCCGAAGATTAGTGGAAGCTAAATTGTTTGGAAGAATCTCGCGAAAGGTTCACTACTTTTTTCTTCTTACCAAGCAACACCGAGAGAAGCGATTATAATTCGCTAAAAAATATGTTAATTGAACGGTACGAGAATAGAAAAAAGTGTTATTTTAAGATGAAACAAAAATAAATATGGTAGATTCCGATGGAAAGCGCTATGTTAGACGCCCTGTAAACAATGCTTTTAATTATAAATACACAAGGAGTATAGTCAAGCACGGTGGCGGTACAATGAATCAATGGCAATACAAAAATATCTTAGAGCACACAATGATTCCCTACTCGGACGATCATTTGCCTATAACCTGGATATTTCAGCATGACAATGACCCTAAACACACGGTCAATAGCGTCAAATGTTTCCTTAGCGAACAGCGTATATCCGTTTTCGACTGGCCAGCAAATAATCCGGATTTAAACCCGATAGAAAATCTTTGGTATTTTGTTAAAAAGAAAGTCTCAAACAAACGTAACACCAGTCAAAACGAACTATATGAAGCATTTGTTGAAGCATGGAATTCAATCCCCCTAGAAAATGTATGAAATTGATTGAATCAATGCCACGTCGTTGCAGTGTTGTTATTGAAAATAAGGGATACACCACTAAATATTAATTATAACCTTTGGTAGGCTGTGGATAGTAGCTATTTCGTAAATAACAATACTAATTACTAATACTTAAAAAAATATTGTTTTTTATACTTTTTTTGTTGTTGTTTCTAATTAGTTGACCATTATTGTTCATACCTTAAAACTGATTTAAATGTTTGTACGTAATATAATATTGAAACTGCACTTGTGTAATGGTATGTATATTGTTTTTCTAATAAATGATAAATCGTTGAACATATTGTTGTCTTTCATTGTTTAATTTTAAAATAAAAACGATTGCGGTAAAGTATCTTACTTAATGTCAAGGACCGTTGATAGTGTTTTTAATTATACGACCACCACTGTATATGTGACATAATTTAGAAAATATACTTAGTATTATTTATCATGACTAAAGTCGAACAGCAACCCGTGCTAATATTTACTAATGTAAGATACTTAATATGTACCTTATGTTAATTTTATGAAAAAATAAACTTGTTACATTTCTGCAAGTAGAGAAAAAAATTGCTTACATAATATTCGTTTTTTAAATCGGACACTTTATCCCATTAAAAATGATTCCTACCACAACTTATCGAATCATACCGTTTTATGATAGCAAATATTATGAGACATGCGTTGTTTCACAGCGATCTATAAACTCTTTATTTGGCTTGTTATTATTTATGGTGGGTGAAATATTTGTAAATAACATAATAAAACTTTGTTTTTTCATTAAGAAGATAAAATAGAGCTAAAGTGTGTGCGTCAATCCGATCAGGCTTAGGATCACCGCCAACTTCTTAACTGTAAATTGCTACTGCACATTTATGACAGAAAACAATGTGATAACTTATCCGATTCGAAATTAGAACCTACAACCTCAAGATCTTCAACCACTAGACCAATGTAGGAAGCGCCATTAAAACCGATAAGAATTAGTAGTAAAATAATTGTTACAAAAACTTTAATATATTTAATAAAGTATTTGACCTGTACACCTCCACCGCTTTATTAAGCTCATGTCCTTGTCCCAAAGGTTGTCTGGAAGAAATCGCTCTCTTAGCGATAAGACCGCCTTTTGTGCTACCGGAATTTATTACTTTTTTTTTTTTGTTTTCCTTTAATGTATGTTTATGTTACTGTGTGTACAATAAAGCATATAAATAAAATAAATAAATAATTGCGTTTAATAACCATTCATGGAACTACGTAATATACTTTACGCTTCATGTACATTTCAATTACTACTGAATAATTTCAGTTTTCCAATTAACATGCAAAGGCATTTGTATAATCGTGCATTACCCCAATACTGTATTTGAGTTATCAAACTGACTTACTAACAGAGTTACAACGTAGTTTTATAACAATAATCACATATGTGAGTTCATATTCAAAACTTAGGTTTCAAATCTGACAATATAGTTTTGAAATATGAGTCTAACTTGACCATCACGTCGTATCCACATTGATAATTCAAAACGAGTTGTCGATTGAATTATTCGTGACTTGAATATTATATCGAAATTCAAATATCAATTAAAAACTGTACGTTCCACATATGGCGGGAGTCCAGTTCGATTTTTAAATTTATTTTATAAAACGATATTTTTTATATCTCATGTGAAATAGGTGTAATGAATCCGTTAGATTTATACATAAAATTGCGCAGAGTGCACGAGAAAACAAAGCGTATAATCATATGAAAGCACTGAAACTTTGAACCAATAAATTTCAAAATTACGTAGACGTTTAACTTCGCGCGAATAAATCTCGAGAAGAGATAAGTTATGCGGACAATATTTTATAGCAGTCGCTCAGGAAGAATAAAGTTCAAGGGGGTAATACAAAAGATCGCATCAACATTCCGCGTGCGAGTGGACTGCGGCGGCACGGACCTTTCTTATTAAATATCATATTATTTAGGCAGGGAGCGCAATACACTTGTTGTTTGAGAATCGACGGCGCCATAGACAAGCAAAAACTCTCAGATACCAACCACAAAGAAGCCAAATTATCATCACTGTATGCAAATCCTATCTCTCTGCTTCTGAAATGCTTTGTATTTACTGTAAATAATATTCATAAAGCTCTTTATTACACACACTAGAGCGATATCCAAAATATGATATTGAAACACACTGCATAGAATCAAAATATTACAATTTATTACTAATATTATTTTATATTATTCCATACATATTGTGTTATATCTCAAAGTACCTATTATGTCGCTACCTGGCATACTTTTCACAAATGACGACTAAAGTCTTATCGTGGCTTAATGAAAGCCACTGTGGGATTTAAAAAGTTTAAAGCAGGTCTTGGTGTTGGGTCGAGGGCGCGTCATAGCCTCTTGACCTGCCGCGAGACGGTACTGCTAGAATTGCAGTTTTCATGAGCAAAACAAAACTTATGTTTATTTATTTTTGATAAACAATAATTACTTGTTGACGTTTAGATATTTAAAAAATATATACACGAAACATCAAGCGCAAGGATAAAAATCCAGATTTCACGCGATAATGTACGGCGTTTAATTATTATTTTATTTCAGTACTTCACTCTTCCACCAATCCGCATTGGAGCAGCGTGGTGGAATAAGCTCTAACAACCTTCTTCTCAAAAGAGAAGAGGCCTTCGCCCAGCAGTGGGACATTCACAGGCTGTTACTTTACTTCACTCGAATAAAAACAGAACAAAAGACAAGTCAAAAATGGATGCTGGAGTGTGAAAATTACATTAAAATTTTGCTTTATCAAATATCGAAATGGTTACAAATTTTGGGTTATTCAAAGGTAAAAGCAATATAGTATCTTATGGAAATGATATTATTTATTTAAATAAATTTCAATATTAGAAAAAAATATTTTCAAAAAAATTATTTATATATTCGATTGCGAGTTTGGTAATTTTAAAAATAGAAAATAATATGCAAAATATCCTAATAAAAAAATCTTCCAAGAAACTTTGTCATCGCTTTGTTTTAAACGTCATAGTTTATCGGAAATCGTTCTTACATTTTTCTCAAAAAAGTTCACGAGTGTCACGAGCAATAAGCACAGATATTAATTATCTATCGAAGTTGCTTATTAACTTTAAAGTTCCGAGTCGCTGAGTTTGGCAGTTGACGTTACCTTATAGAGTTAATTTATGGTACCAATTATCTAGAGCACACGGTGGTTTCCAGGTTTCCGCGCGATAAACTCCGTTCTCACCGTTCCAGCTGCTACATGCTGGTAATTCTGATATTAGTTTCAAACTAACCACATTTTCAGCAGTTAGTAGTATAAAATACAAAGGTTTTATATTTATTCAGCACACTGTCGCTTGTGCGGAATATTCGAGAAGAAAGGCAGGGTAGTAATGAAGTTTCTACCTAAATTGTGAAAGTCGCTCTCTTTTGTTTTTGCTTTTGCTTATTTAGAGTGTTTATATTAAAGTCACGAAAAATATAAACCTATGAAAAGATAGATATATAATATTTGGTATAATTTCTACATTAAACTAAAACAAATGAGACAAATAATATGAAATATTAATGTATGTATGTGTATAATAATAATATTATGCAACTGTTTCCATTATTCGGGACTATTGTTAGTTGTTAAAAAAATTAACTCAGTAACCAATTACAATGTGAATTTTGAACTACGAGGAAGGGCGTAGGGCGTCTAGGTTTATAATTGAAGACTAAATTGTAAATATAAGGTAACGTTATTACATACTTATCGACTCAAACAGAAAAATAATAATACATAAAAATTAAGTAAATCATTACAGTTACTTATATGAAAAAATAATATACGGTGGAGTTGATATTCTCATACAGTTCATACAAATTGGCGAAACTATAATAAAGTCTAACAAGTTAGTTCGTATAAAATAAATACAGCTATTTATAATTTCAAACCAAGAAAACTGTTCCAAATAAAATTAAAGATCATGTTTTTTCTCTTAAATCGATTTATCTCAGACGACCTTCGGATTAGAGACTGAGACGATACATAATGTATGGCGCTGTATCTACACACACACGAACCAATCTATATTTTATTAGATAGTCGTATTCAAACTGTCAAAATTCTCCTAAATATTTACATTTATCACGTGGTCCCAAAACGATTGTTTTTTTTAAAATACCTTTATATGTCAGTATGTAAGTATATAATTACTTTATCAAAATTTGTTTTTTCTATTATATATTAAACTTATGGAAAGTATGTTTGTCTATAACGATATACATATCTTTTTGAACTTCTTGTCTCTTAAACATGAAATATATTTCGAGAAACATGTCGTCGACTTCAGAAGGTACAAGAAATTAGTTGACTGTTGTTCAGATATGACTTAGGGGATTAATTAAACATAATACTTTGTCAGTTCTGATATAACTAATTTATATTAACATTACACAAATAATATTGTAGACAGTAAGACCCTGCATCAAATAGAGAAAAGACATTTCTATGTAAGTACCGTTAAGTGTGGCAACATTACCATATTTTTTTACTTTTTTGCAATTTACTTCAACATGGAGCTTGTTGTTTAAGTTTTAATTGATGATTTTTTACAAATTTGTGTTTCTCTTTTAATTGAAGCATTGAATTTTACTAAATCTCACATAGAAACGCTACAATAACCAAAAGTATGAGCGGGGTAAAATTGGCACAAAATTGGCATCATTACCTAGCCTACAATTTGTATAGATTGTGTGTCCCAGAGAGCACGCGACGTAAATTTACCGATCGTCCTAACGCTATATTAGCGACGTATTTATTTTTGAAGCTGTTATGTTGGTTTAAGTAAGCACTGCCAATACATCGGTAAAGTTGACCCAAGAATTTCAAAACTTTCATAGAAACATGTGAATGTCGGCAGGGTTGTCAAAAAAATTATAATAAATCTGAAAGGTAATCAAGCAAATTAGTTACCTACTTATATATGTAGTTCCTTAACATCAAAATATTTCATAAAAAAATCTATATATATTGTATTTAAAGTTACTGTTCTGGATGACTGAAATCCAGAATACTACTCGTGCAAAATTTGACAGCCCTAGTCACAGGTAAAGTTGCCATTCGTACTAGTGAGATATTTTTACCTAAGCTCAAGCAACATTACCTTTTCTAATAACTCAAGAAATGAGAGTTTAATAGGATTGAATCATTTCGATACACCTCAATAATAATATATCAAATACTATTTAATATAAGTCACTTATCTACCTTTGATTTTCTGTAAGAAATACCGATTTCTATGCGACGACGCTGCGAACACAATTGACCACATGGGATGAAAAAGTACACAATTTTTACAATTAACAAAGCTGCCAGCTTGAAACACTTTTTAGGATACTACAATTTATTATAAAATCTACCAATGTGACTAAAGTTGCGCCTACGTCCACATATAAAAAAATATTCAATGTAAACTAGTATAAGGTATGCTTAGGTAAATATGCCACGTTTGACGGTATTAAAATTAATTGTAAACAAAAAATTATAACAGACATGGCACTGTATAAAGTTATTCAAATAAATTAATTTTATTCATTTATTGGCAAAATGCAATAAAAAGATTCATTTCAGTTATTTCAGAAACAACGTCGATTACTCGCATATTGATCAAAAGCCCAGGTAATAAGCTTACAGGCCTATTTTATCCATTCTCGCTTAAATCTCCAAAGTATTTTTGAATTTAAATATTTATTATGTAAAAGTAATAATATCATTTTTCACTTATACGATAATATTTAAAATAAAGACTAACTGAGTACGCTTTTAAGCAATGCCTATTGTTTTTATATTTCGGGTTGAATGACGAGTGACCCAGTGTACCTAATTAAAATCACAAGGGACACCACTTCTTAGTTCCGTTCTTCTAGTTAAGGTCGGTGGCGCAATGGCGAATGTAAATATGTAATTCCCTAGTTATACATTTTAGTTTGTATCTCAAATATCAATAAAAAATCCAAACATTGCACTGTTATGCGACCTATAAATTTAACAATATTACTTTACCGGAGTTATAATACCGATATTACATAAAAGTTTTATAATTCTGGCAAACTTGTTTTAGTAGCAATCTAGAAAAAATATTAGAAAGCACAGCTTGAACTAACAGCCAGCGATAACAGGAGAACGTTAGGTTATGTGAGCGAATTAAACATATAGTTTTCATCCGAGAATTTGTAAGCTGTGAGAACTAAGTGATGCATTAAGGTGATTAAAACTGGCAAAAGCAAAGACCGTCGCCGTTCCCCAACATTATTGTAAACAAGATACGCGTACGTTTCAAGCACACAATGCGCAAAAAAACTTAAGCGATTAAATATGTTGTTATATTGTTAACGAATTTCCTTTGAGATTTGTTATTTAACAACTCCGTTTCGATTGTTTTGAAGAATTGACTCGTTGGTACAGTGGCTAAATTTAAGGCCCCGAGATCCTGAGTTATTGGGTTTTTGTCAATAAAATTCTTTATATAGACCCGCAATCTCGAAGTTGGAAGTGTTTACACTCCCGTGCCTCGGAAAGGACGTAAAGCCTTTGAACCTATTTTTCTGGTCGTGGTAGATTGGAAGTACTATTGGATTATGAGAGCGAGGTTCACTTATGTTTACGCACACACTGGTGCGTTATAATATCGCACGTTTATTCCAATACCGTCACTGAACGAAATTTATAAAAAACTATGTTTTAACGCCACCTAGTAGCTGAGTGCGTAATTTACACTTTCCTTCGATTCTTATATCTTATTTCATAGCCAATGCTCCGCAGGATAGTAGTTCCGGATCGACACTAAACGAAACCTATTGCTCTGTTTATTCCTACAACGACAGTAAACGGATAAAGACATGTCGTTGTTTCAAACGCATTTTTCTACTTTCTAGTTTCGGTAAGTTTACGTTTGATGTTATTAACAAATTGACACATTTTGTTTAGTGCCAGTTTCCCGTTATAGTTTTTTTAAATATTATTTGTATATCAAGAGCCCAAAACTGCCACTGATTTTTTTAATGACTTTATGACTTTGCCCAGCATATAAAATATTTGAATTATTTTGTTACCATATTGTATTTATTAATTTAGTGTCACTTTTGTTACAACAAAATACAGGTTTTACATAAGTAGTGTCACTACTGCTTCTCATTTACCTTATCCTCACTAAAATTTAAATGAGAAAGTGAGTTTGTTTGTTCGTTTTTTAGTTTAGTTGGTTGGTTATTTGTTTCTTATGCTTTCACGTCTCAATCGATATCATTAAATTTTGCATACACATTGTCACTGGCACAGAAAATGGATGGAGGAAAGAATCTAGTGAATTTGTTTAGAAATTACAAACACAAATATGCAGAAGAAGGAGTAGAAGCACGCCAAGCACATACGTACAGAAAAGTTTAAAATCACCAATTTAATATCAGTTATTTTTTTCCAAAGAAGGATATGTGTGAGTTATACTTTATTTACAAAAACTTAAATTAATCGAGAAATATGTAATAGAAAGGAAATATTTAGAACATCAAGAAGAGAAAAGGCTAAGTAGATTGGAGAATGATGAAGAAAAGAAAAAAGTAAACAGAAAGTTTGTGGTAGCTGCTTCGCCTCATCCCATGTGTAGGACAACATTCTGACAACTTTTGTGGTTAGCAAATAAATCGATACAAATTTTGGATGTACATGTATGCCCTCGGAAACTTTAAAATCATTACATTTTTGATAACCTGTCATACTCAAAATGAAAATGATAATGTCCACTCGGTCGTAGAAAAGCAACTAAGGAAATTCCTGACCTCCTTTTTCTTATAGAATAGGTAGGCATAAGAACATATCGGCCACTTGATGGTAAGTGATCACCAACGCCCATAGACATTGGCATTATAAGAAATGTTAACCATCGCTTACATCGCCAATGCGTCATCAACCTTTCGAACTAAGATGTTATGTCCCTTGTGTCTGTAATTACACTGACTCACTGATCCTTCAAAACGGAACAGAACAATACTAAGTACTACTGTTTTGCGGTAGAATATTTGATGAGCGGGTGATACCTAACTAGACGAGCTTGCACAAAGTCCAGTAAAAGTCATTTCCGATCTATATACATGAACAATACATGACCCTTATACAAACAGCGAGGAAATAAGGACCACCATACAACCTTTAAGCAATGACTTATAGCGATTTCTATGATTTAAAAAAATCTGGCTTAAGTAGTGGTAGCAAATTAATTAAAAATACGGAAGGTGAAACAGTTCGATTATCAGATATAAATATTATAAAGTTCGGAAAAGAAGGCGATTTAATTTTCAAAATTTTATTAAGACTTTTTCGTTATTTGTTTTATTTTCGTTATTCAACCAAATCATAAGGTAATGAGCAGCGACATTAATATTATTAGTTTTTATGATTTTTGTAACTCCATACATTTATATGTGCAAAATGAGACGTGTCGCTAAAAATGAAAACACTGAATAACTAACAATTTACTAAAAACAGAAAATTAAAAAAAGATTTTAAATCTTAGGAATGATAGTCATTATTTATTAAAATAGCAAAATTAATTGCTCTCCTGTAAAATTTGCTCTTTCAGTATAGTGACGGTATTGGAATAAACGTGCGATATGACCTGCGCAGTTGGTGAGTCTCCCTTGAGATTTGTTGCCGTTGGCGAAATTGGCTAGGAGGACATCATCATCATCATTGGAGAATACTAAATATGTAAGCTTTGATGATGGGACCGCACTTTACGTTTTATTCAATAACGAGCAAGTTAGTGTATTTGCTTATTATATAGTATAGTAAGTCTATTTTGAAAGTATTTATTACTTTAGTTACTTTAAATGATAAACAAAAATCCAATTAATTACTTCCCAATGTATTATATAAAATGAACTAGTTTTTTAACTACTACATAAGCATTTATAAACATCAAAACAGAAAATAAAGCATTCAGTTATTAGAATTGATTAAAATCAATGTTTTTAATGAAGTATTAAAAAAATAAGCACCCCGTTATATAATATTTGCTTTTCGATTATGAGAAGTCTTGCAATGATTTTAACTTAGACTTTTACAATTTAATAATAATTATAAAATAGATATTTCTTTTAATTCCTGGTAGCCGTTACTATTATTAATATATCAAAATATAATAAATATATACAAGAACTCACCGATAATGAGCCGAAGAAGGCTAGCAGCAAGCAGACCCAGGTCTGGTGAATTAGCCATGGGTCACTATCCCGCGCGCGCGTACACTATTACCGGCCATTACACCCGACCGCACTACCGCAAATATTACCACCAATTTAACAACTAAACAATGTTCTATCCTGGACCATATTCACATTAATAAATTAATCATAAATAACTAAATCACCGTCCAATATTTGATTGAATAAGCCTCCATTTAAAATTGAACGAAACGCGAACGACGGTGGTATTCCCTAGGAACCGGCAGACAACTGTGCTCAATAATTCACTGAAAATTGGTGTAACTTTTTTAATTTACGCTTCGTAATAAATGCAATGCTCTAGCTCGTGATTTATTTGAGATAATACTTATTATGTTTTAGTAAAAATTTAAATATATGAATATTTTTTGCTGTTTACTGTTGTTTTGTATTTTTTCAATGATTTTATGAATTTTAGGTATACATTCTGAATTGGTGAAACAATTTATGTTTTGTTTAGTTGGTTATGTATTAAGCGTCCTTTATAGAAGATTATTATTCAATTAATTTTTTATCATATATAACAGTTGTTACTCGTAAATCGAGTTTAAGATTATGAATTTAAAAAAAATAAGAGATTTTATATAATAAACTAATTTAATGCCAAATTTCCTTTTGAATTTGTCTTAAGGGCATAATTTACTAAATGAATGAGATATAAAAACACCAGCATTCAAAATTAATATAAGCAGCGAGAAAATTCTTAGCCCAAGTTTCAAAAGTTATTTAACACTTCAAAGTTAAAAACGCAGCTGGAATAAGTTAGTCAGGTGGGCCCAGTTATCGCTTGGTTAAAATGTAAATTGTCTTCTTTTGTTTGCGCAGACCGATCGACAACGCGAAGCGTGGCCTCGAACAACAAAAATGCTAAACGCACATTTGCAAAGCAAGCTGGCGTACGTATATCTCTCGTTTTAGCATATTCAAAAGTCCAGGCGCCCCTGTATAGTTGCTATTCTTTTGCACCAAACTCACAAAAACAAATTGATACAATTATATTACACTTGCGTTTTGCCCGCGGTTTCTCCCGCGTCGTTCCCATTCCCGTGGGACTACGGGGACAAAATATAGCCTATGTTTCTCGTTGATAATGTAGCTTTCCATTGGTGAAAGAATTTTTAAAATCGGTCTAGTGGTTTAGGCGTATGTTTAACAAACAAACAAACTCACATTCACATTTATAATATTAGTTAGGATTGTAATTAATGTCATCTATAATATAAAGCCGTTAATCACTTTGCGGAGCATCCTAACTACGTTTAATTTTACGCTTTCAAATTTTAACTAAGCAACCGATCATCATGAAGTTTTGCATACACGTTACCGTAAAAATGCACGTATATATTATTATAATACTATAACGCGAGGAAAACCACACTTTCAGACAGATTATAAAGCCAATATGTTTTGCGATAAGGCAGCCTTATTGTATGTAAACGTTTCAATGGTGTACAATATAGAGTATCCGTATTGTATTATATTTTGACATAAGATACTGTTAAATCCCTGTCAGGGTCCGGTGCCCTCTGAGTTCATACGTTATAGAAATCTGATTGTCAATGTTTTTGAAATCAAGTTTACACAGATTTCAATATTATATTACGTTCTTTTGTGTATTTTACGTAAGTCAGTAATTTAACACATATCTTATAATACAGTTTACTTTATATAGAAGTTGGTTAAAATTCAATAAAAGTTTTTACTGAATAAACATACACTTTGTTAATAATTTGTATTTTAAAAACTATTTCCCTTACCACAATACAAAATAGTGAAATTGAATATCTTTACACAGATACACACGGCGTCAAAAAAATCGCACCTTTTGAAATTTTGACTTCAAGCGAATAATACTCTTAACTTATTTATTGTACCCTACCAAAATTAATATCATTTGAAAGCACAATTAATACACTTTAAAAACGCGTATCGTTCTTTTCTGTAAAAACAATAATCACGAAACGTTAGGGTCTTTAAAAAAAAAGTGCTGAAAAGCTCATTAGAGGACTCACTACTTGTGCCACCTTGGACACGAATAAAAGGGGGGGGTAAAAATTAATTATGGGTCATTAGCTATCCACACATCACAGAAGTCACACCTGAACAGCTCCAGTAAGAAAAAAACCCTGAAAAATGGATACCACGGCAGAAGAAGCAGCTCAAATGGTAGCACTACTGCAATCAGGACTACGCCAAGTTGATATTGCTCGACAACTCAACATAAGCCGTTTCCGGGTGACCCACGAGTATCCCAGCGGTTCCAGGAGACTGGAGGCTACATCAGAAAGCATGGATCCGGAAGACGACGTTGCACTTCCGACAGAGACGACCGCTATTTTGTGTCGACGTCTTTGCGTAACCGATTCTCCAACGCTGTTGAGCTGCAACAGCAGCTCCGAACAGCTCGGAGGACGTCGGTGAGCGTCTCCACAATAAGAAGAAGGCTGCGAGAGAAGAAAATCCAGGCCCGTAGGGCTGCTACTGGCCCCAAATTGACAGCAGAGCATAGGCGAGTCAGACTTCAGTTTGCCCGAGACCACGTCGATTGGACGTTCGACCAATGGAAGTCTGTCCTCTTCTCCGACGAGACTAGGGTATGCCTTTTCTGCAATGATAGGCGTAGAAGAGTGTACAGGAGGCAGGGGGAACGGTACTCACAGGCCTGCTTTAAAGAAACCGTCAGCTACAGAGGAGGATCCTGCATGTTCTGGGGCGGAATTTCAATCCAAGGAAAAACCGACCTTGTGTGCATCTCCTGCACTGGAGGTGCACGTGGCCAGGGGTCCCTGACTGCTCATCGGTACATCACAGAGATACTGGAGGACCATGTGGTCCCGTATGCTGGTTTTGTCGGGCCTGAATTCACATTCATGCACGACAACGCCCGCTCTCATACGGCAATCATTGTTCGGGACTACCTGAATCAGGTTGGGATCCCCGTGATGCAGTGGCCAGCGAGAAGTCCTGAGCTGAATCCCATAGAGCACCTTTGGGATGATCTGAAACGCCGGGTGCGGTCTCGTGATACTGCCCGTGCCACCCTTGAACAGCTTCGGGACACCGTCGTCGAGGAGTGGAGTGACATTCCTCAAGAACACATCGTGACGTTGGTGAGGTCAATGAAGGATCGCATGGAGGCTGTAATTAGGGCTAAGGGAGGTAACACTAAGTTTAGTTTTAAGAATTTGTTTTACTGTATTTTTTAATTTTGTTATGTTTTTAGATTAATTAAATAAAGTAATTTTGGCGTGTTTTTCACTTTTTCATGAAAAATGTTTTTATATGCTTAGTAATCACTATCACAGTTTTATTATTTAAAGGATTCAATAACCTTTAAAATGAGGCCCCACACTTATACCTTACCATAGATGAAATAGGGTTTATAGTTGCTTGAAGTCAAAATACCAAAAGGTGCGATTTTTTTGACGCTGAGTTTATAAATAATTGCTTATCACGCAACGAAACGTACGCGGGATGTGTAGAAAATAGAAAACTTCATTGAAACTATGTTACGTCGCCACCGACGATAATGTCACCTAAGAGTAATATTTAAAATAAGAAAAGAACACACTACATCACACGTAACAGAAATGAACATTTTTGCGTCAGAATGGCGTCACTTAAATAGGACACCTAATAACGTTGCTTTCTACTTCCACCGTCATACTCGTATTTTACACTCATCACACCCAAAAAAGTAATCTAGTTTCATTGTCGTTATTTTTGTATTAATATACATTTATTATTAATAAAAACACGTTTAAGCTAACTACAAATATATTTCGTGTTACATAATTAGTAAGTGAGTCCATATTTCACTCGCTGGTAGGACTTTGTGCAAGCTCGTCGGGGTAGGTACCACCCACTCATCAGATATTCTACCGCAAAACAGCAGTACTTTGTATTGTGTGTTCCGGTTCAGTGAGCCAGTGTAATTCAAGCGCAAGGGACATAACATCTTAGTTCCCAACGTTGGTGGCGTATTAGCGAAATAAGCTATTGTTAACATTTCTTACAATGCCATAGTCTATGGACGTTGGTGACCACTTACCATCAGGTGGTCCATATGCCCGCCCGCCTATCTATAAAATTAAAAATTAAAAAAAATTATAATTGTAATTTGTCGAAATTATTATTGAATAAGTATTTTAGCACAAACCACACATTCATTGCTGCGTAAGTACTGAAATACAGACATATTTCAGCGGCGATATTAACTCGGACATTGATGCCGATTTAGGAATTCTAAACACTAAATATTGATATATAGCACGGATACGTGGTCGTCGTTATTTATTAACATTAGACGTAGATGCATCGAGTAAATACCTCATTGTTAGGATATATGTTACTTAAATGTGCAACGCAAACATTAAAAGAAGAGTTCAATTTTTCCATAACATTCAAATATTGTAACGAAATTTGCTATCTCAACGAAGCAGCAGATGAATCGTAAATAAAAATTAAGCGCTCCAATATTTCAAAGACGCTTGTTGAATTATGAAAATTACTTCTGTTATTTAAAAACGTTGCGTACTTTACAAACGATAAATAAAACGTTTTATTTTTATTTTTCGAACGCTATAATAAAATCATTTATCGTTATACCGATGAAAACAATTCTCAATTGTAATTGAAACGTCCAATTTAATTTAAACAATAGTAAATAATTACCAACGTATTTATGTATGTGCACGTACGGCTCGTATAAGATATGAGACTGATGCACTTTGGTATACGTATGTTGAAAGTACGTGCTTCAACGACTATATGAAATGTGGAGACGTTACATCCTTTTATATTTCAAATGCAACAACTCGACTTCATGAGAACTGATCACAATTCTAACTACTCGTAGTTTTACCTTTATAACATTTTAAGATGAAATTTTTATATTTTTTATACTCAGAATGAAATTCTATAAATTGAAAAGTTTGTTTGGATTTAACCGTCGAATTGGAAAAATCGTTATGCGATAAATATTTATTCATGTTTATTGCGAACTATTATAGACTGTATAATATTCAACTACGCTATACTACTACAGCCAGTCGTTATGAGTTTTCAAACAAAAAAAACTAACATTAAATTATATTAGAATATCCACAATTATAAATACATTTCGAACAATATTATGATTTCGTAATAACCAGCAAGCCATCCGCCGCATCTGCACAATATGCCTACCAAAATAATATATTCGAAAAGTTCGTGAACAAAATACAAATATGATGGGCCGTCTGTAGTGAAGTAGCGTGAAAGGTCCTCCAACAAAGCTGGGTTCGTGACGACAACCTTACTCTACAAGCACTTTTGATTTCATTCCACCCATTAAGCAGCCCCTCTCATCCCTCCTCGTTTCGTAAACCAGATCTGAAAACTAATATTTTAATTAACGCTCTAAATTTTGCGGCCAAACTGTAACAGTACGCTTAAGGCTTATATAAATAGATTACTAACTTTCGAAATTCCAACGGTTTTAATGATTTTCCATTTAAATGATAAATTAAAATTGCCAGGATATGGCGTAACAGAAGAGTGCAAAATCTTATTACGATAACCAAGTTACACAACAAGACGTCTTAAGTCTTCTCGTTTAAATGGCGGTTACGCCAAACTTCGAATGTAAATGGTGGGGCGTTCAGTAAAAGAATGAATAATAAATGTGAAGATATCATTTCGAAACATTTTAAATAAATTTATTATGCATTCGTCTAAAATATTAAGTTGAACTCAGATATAAGAAGACATATTTTCACCCCCATCAAACCTTTTATTAGGCCTGTGGGTTTACGATAACAAAGTAAACAATTAATTCGGCTTTGTCAAATATAATTTCAGTAGGAACACAATTATATTCGTTATGATATATTGAGTTGTGCAATTAGAACATCCTCAATTACCAAAAACTTGATTTTGGATTTATTCGATATTATAAGTAAAATCTACAAACAACTTAATAAGATATTTTAAAATAAATTCGTTTTTCTATTGTTAAAAAATAGTTTCACTATCAAACAAATTAAATTAAATAAAGTTAAAAGTCGAGTTAATGTCTAATTTGTAATGACAGTAAAATTCAACACTTACAGAAAAAAAATATTTAAAAATTAAATAAATACAATAGATATATTACTTGGGGTTACTTTGTGCAAATCTGTTTGGATTGTTTTTCATCCATTTATTTTACTGCCAAACAAAAGTACGTAATAGTATTGTGTTGCAGTTTGACATTTTATACAGGCTCACTCTGTAAGCCAGTATAAAATATATAAGAAGTATCGATCGAGTAAGGGATGGTAAAATAAAATTACAGTGTCAATGTCCATGGGCGGTATGAAGATAGTAGTTACTCTAATACCAATCAATTTAATACAGTTAAAATATATTATTTATCCTGCATAAGCATTAACGAATTCCAACTCAACGATTTTATTATCCAAGCAGTCTTTCGAAAAATATGCTCTATTCATAAACTTTTTTTTTACATGTAATTAAAATTAATAATAGGCCAAGTGATCGTATTAAAAATATATAATGTATGTACCGAAATGCCCGATTTAATTATCATATTTATAGTATTTAATACAATCACATCCTACCGTAGTTGGCTTATTCATTTAAATCTTACTAAAATTTCGATACAAATGAAATATGGTTTGCCGATAATATATTTAATAACCTTAATGAACGCGATGGTATTTTAAACGTCAAAACCATTTATGAAACTTTAACTAATAGGAGAATTATTAACAATAGCGCTTCGCGGTTTTCATCACATTAAATTCGGATTAAGCATGTCTTTTACCTACATTTATTTAATACCTACTTATCATAAAGTTCGCTAGATTTAGTGCTTATTATAATTATACATAATTCCATATAATTCGTTTCTTCTTCGTTTCAAATATTATTTACACATACATATGCTATTTGTAAGTAATATTTAGCCGTTATTTCTTACATATTCTGTACTTTAGGTACGAAGTCTCTTGGCACGTGTATTACTATTCTTAAAAGGGCTGAAGTTTTCATCCTTTAACTGTTTATCTAGTTAGGTATGTTATATAAACATTTTTACGGGTTGCAAATTTACTAGCACGCCTTGGATGTGAGAAAAACTTGTATGTCGTGACGGCAAGCGGCATGACGCGTCTATATACCGTCAGGTTCCTTTTCGGCCTCCACTTTCGACGCACTCATAGCCTGTAGCGCGCATACTATATACTTCGTTGCTATATATATAATTAATACAATAAGAAAAAACATTAATTTTACTAATGAAACTCTATATTTTATTTGTGCTATTCTTTATTTATTTTTAATTATTCTTTAATTAAAAAAAAAACTTTTAATAATCATCAATTACGATATTTCACATCTATCGGGTATCTTGTGACGGCCGTATTTTTTACTTTTATTTATTTCTTCTCTTTTTAGATTTATAACTGAAATTATATAACTTACAGAGTACTCGGACCATCTAAAGCAAAAGAAATATATTGGTTGAATATGTATTTCGTTCGAGAAAAATAGTAAATACTGAATCTCTAAACGATTATTCTCGGTAGAATCAAACATTCCGAATCAATGGTAGCTTTACTTTCAATTTAACTCTGTAATATGAATCAAAAGTGCTTATAGATTTATATTCAATTTAATCCTGCAACCTGACGATCCAAAGCTGCTTATGAGAGCCTACTTGAATAACGAATAATTTGATTTGTACAATAAATTTATTTAAATATTCAATAAATGGAAATAAACTAAGGTATGCCATAAAGAATTACACGATAACTGAACGTTTTTAATCTTGCTCGAAAGATCATGTTCATTAATAATGTCGCCTTCTTTGCGAGTATTACAACTGTGTCTTTAATTGAACGGCTAATTATTACAATATCCAACGAAATCAAATTCAACAGTAATTTAAATACAAATATTTTTAGATTAAAATAGTTTGAATTTGGTAATTTTTTATTTTTTTTTTATTCTATTGATAGGCGGACTAGCATTTGGGCCACCTGATGGTAAGTGGTCACCAACGCCCATAAACATTGGTATTGTAAGAAATGTTAACCATAGCTTACGTCACCAATGCGCCACCACCACTCGGTGGTAGAGCTTTGTGCTAGCTCGTCTGGGTAGGTACCACCCACTCATCAGATATTCTACCGCAAAACAGCTTTACTTTGTGTTGTTGTGTTCCGGTTTGAAGGGTGAGTGAGCCAGTGTAATTACAGGCACAAGGGACATAACATCTTAGTTCCCAAGGTTTGTGGCGCAGTGGTGATGTTGTTTTTTTTAAGAAATATACAAACCACTGTCTATGGGCGTTGGTGACCACTTACCATCAGGTGGCCCACATGCTCGTCCACTAACCTATACTATAAAAAAAAAAAAAAAACCAACCCTGGGAACTAAGATGTTATGTCCCCTGTGCCCGTAATTACACTGGCTCACTCACCCTTCAAACCGGAACACAAAAATACAAAGTACTGGTGTTTTGCGGTAGAATATCTGATGAGTGGGTGGTACCTAGCCAGACGAGCTTGCATAAAGCTCTACCACCGACAAATAGCAATTAATAAACAAAATACATTTAATTCAATTAATCGATAATAACATAATGTTCATATTTAGCGAGTCTCATTACCCTATTTTCACTCGTCATTAAGTCAACCTATTTTTGTGAAATTTAGGATACGAATACGGTATGGGACGAACTAAATCTAATGAGCACATTTCAATTTTATAATAAAATATATTCGTCGCAAACAAAAGATAATGTTTATGACGACGATAAAAACACACGACTAAAAAGAAAAACAACGCGACACCCTGATTATAAAAGCAAATAGCGACATTACAAATCGCAAGTATGTAAGTAAAGCTAAATACTAGTATTGTCCTTACAGGGACACTATGTGGGAATCGTAATACGAAAAATACACAGCTGAACTTAGAACGTGACAAATGTTAACAGTGCAAACATTTTATGTGAATGGAACAGAATTAGCACTTTCTTTCTCAGTTTTAATTAAACAAAAACCTTGTTATATAGGGTTCAGTTGAGTAACAAACTTGGACTTAATACTGAATCTCTAAACATGTCTCATGTCGTCGCTACTCTAAAACGAGGGCGTGAGCTCTTTGCAAATCGCTAGTGTAGGCACCATTGAGAAAAATATTATTACCCTTACATGGGTAAGATGTGGGTAGACTAATATGAAAAATACATAGCTTCACTTAGAACGTGACAAATTTTCAGTGTGAAAACATTTTACGTGAATGAGACAAAATAACCGCTTTCTCTTTTATATAAATACGAACTATGTTAAGTTTTACCGATGGTAGAATTATTAGTATTACTAGCTGTTGCCCGCAGCTTCGCTCGCGCGTGGTCTTTATCTATACTAATATTATAGATAAGTAAAAATAGATTGTTTGTATGTTTGTTTGTAGCGAATAAACTAAAAAACTGCTGTACTGTTTTAAAAAACCTTTTTTACCTACAGAAAGATACGTTATCAGCGAGTAATTAGCTGCCCGTCCCGACTTCGTACGGGTAAAATAAGGATTTTATCATTTTTTAATCAATAAGATATAAACATTTACCAATCGATTTATTCGCCCATCCAGTATAGTGTATGTGTGTTCAGTATAGGGCATATAATAATCCTACTTCTTACTAATATAATAAACTCGAAAGTTTGTATGGATGTATGGACGTTTGTTACTCTTTCACGCATAAACTACTGAATGGATTTTAATGAAACTTTACAATAATATAAGCTTAGGGAATACCAATTAAGTGGTACATATGGCAATAATGGAATATGTTTTTTTTATCCAAACATCACCAACATAGTAAATTCGTATATTTCTCCCTAATAGATATTGATATAAGATATTGCGTATTTTGAATTTCATTATTTGCACCCAACTCTTCCAAACAAAAATAAAAGTTTCTAAAAACTTTGAAATTCATGTTTATCAATTCAATCAAAAAACTCAAATAGTATATTTATATTTTTTTAAATTTCTATACTAATGCTTTTACCCCGTTTCTCCCGTTTGGAGTTAAATTTCTAAAAACGACGAAATACGTATGCATAGCTTTAATACTAAATATCATTCTTCTTACACCAAAAGTGCAGGAATCCCCATACAAACTTTCAACCCCTTTTTTACCCTCTCAGATTTAGATTTTCAAAAACGCTGAAATACATTTTTATTTATTTTTAAGCTTGTTCATTAAATTTCATGCTTCTAACTTTAAGAATGACTGGTTTCTAAACAATCGTTCAACTCTTTAGGGGTAGAATTTCCAAAAATCCTATCTTAGTGGGTGTTATAAAATGTATCAACTGCCAAAATTTCAAGTTTCTAACCCCCGCAGTTTAGGCTCTGCGTTAATGAATCAGTTAGGAAGAGTAATAATATTATGTGAATAGATATCAACAAAAATACGTATTTTTATAACATTTGATAGACTCAACTAATTTTTATGAAATAAAGGCTAAACGGAATCTTGAAATAGTTCTTATAATAATTCGGTTTTTTCAATTTTTAGACGATTAAAAGATACAGACATGCAGACAGTAAGAAAATTAAAAAAATGATTGCTTTGGTTTTGGTAAATCGTAAATAGCCATATAACCTTTAAAACAGGCAGTTATTTTGAAATAACAGACAGAAACTTCAATTTTATTTATATGTATGGATAATTTATTAATTAATTCGTTTTTGTTATAGATTTATGTTATTTTATGTGTACAATATAAAGTATAAAGGAAAAGTTTCTTCTGTCAGAGACTAAATAAAATCAGACTTAACCAAGGCTACTAATTTAATTAAACAAAAAAAGGGAATTAAAACAAATGTTTTCCATTGAACTTGACACACATCTGAATAAGCTGCTTAAGCGGCCATTTTATGTAGAAAAAATATATAATATACAAACAAAAGCAGCTATATAACAATTTTAATTAAAGTTTCAAAAGCAGTTATTTGACCGCTCTGGTAGGTTAAGTGTTAAAAATGAGATGACACTTATAGCATATATATATATAAATATATACATACATTAGCTAAGTTTCCACCAACAATAATTACACAATCATTAAAATAATCAAAACATATATAAAATCAAACAGCTAAACCATCATAATCAGTAAAGGTGTAGTAAGATATATATTTTTTTATAATCAAATATACTTAATTACTTAATGAAAACACAAATTTTACAAAAACAAAATATAAATGAAATCACATAGCTTAAGCATTATTACATTGAGTGAGGCCAATAAAATGCAATAAATAAATGATATATATATTATTTACATATTTTTTAACCAAATACAATTAAAAGGCAAGCAAGAATATGACTACAGTACAAAATTTATAACAAACTTAAATATTGAATATTAAGATGGGTTGGTACATTCATTTTATATAAATTAATACATTTAATACATTATTATTTTTAACTTATTTATGTTATTTTTGCAGTGATTTTTTTTTTAAATATATAATATCTATATCTGAGTACACTTAATTATATATTATATGCTCGCACAGATCTACTTCTTCCTATTCATGATTATGCTGTCGCAAGCTTGATGTAGCCAAAGACCAATTGAATTAAGCTGAGAGATTACAAAATACTTTTATTCGGTTTATATTGGGATGAGGCAAATATAACCACGTTTCACAATTTTGTTCTCTTCTTAATTAGTTGCCCGTCTGACTTCATAGGAATATGCACATCTTCTCTATTCTGTACTGTGTGTTGTTTAACCCTTTTACTCCCCCTTCATCACTTGATATTCATTAGATGATGACGGTGATGACGACGTCTCAGTGCTTTTATTTATGTGCTCCGTATTTTGTTGTTCGATCACTACTATTTTAGCTATCTCTATAGCTTTCTTTAGTGACAGATCAGACCGTTGTAATAATCTTTGATGTTTGGCGAGCTACTCTAACACATATTCGCTGTAAATTTATCACTGACCAATGACTATTAATTCAACGAAATCGCATTTTAAACTGTAATTTTCTAGACTCGTAATAAAGTTGGTTATATTTTCGTGTTTGCTTTGTTTTCTCATAAAAAATACATGTCAGGCCATAGTTAAATTTTTCCTCGGTTCGAAATACTTGTTACATTTATTAATGAGGTCTTCTAAAGTAATTTCTGTTATTTTAATGTTGAACAAAATTGCTATTTTTCTCTATTTACACTTCTTATACATAACCAGTGGCTAATACTCCTTATATATATCCAGAGGCTAATAAATATAGTTCAAAATATGGTTGCCATTTTTTCCGCGTTAAATTGTTATTTATTTCGTTGTTTAGAAACACGAATTTACGAAAAAATTATACCTATTTAAAGTTTTAAGAAGTGATATACCGTTTATGTTTAAAGCAAGCACTTCTAAAACCATGTATTATTGTTATAGTTGTTTTTTAGGCTTTGTTTATACACCTATATACTAATTACGTATTAATTATTGTCACTGAGTTAACTGACTTGCTCACACGCAGTCTTAAAGCGTACTGTTATGAAAGATATAAGATGAGATCATAAAGATACACACAATATATATGCAATATTAGTTTTTATGCAAAAACAACACACGAAGCTACTGAAAACACGAAATTGTTAACAAAACTTTTTGATTTTGACAACTAACAGGTGCGCGTACTTTTCCTACAGATAATAATTTATTGATTTTTAGTAGGGATACTAAACTTATAATAAATTAATAAAGAGATTAAAAATTATAGGACAAAATATAGGATAAATCATAAGCAAAAGTGTAAATTACATGTAATATTTAATGTCTTTTCAGTTTGACCATAACCATTTTTTAATAAATGTTCTACGTGTATCTTTAAAGTGACATAACTTTATTATTTATGAACCGATTGAAATAAAACAAACACTAAATGTTAAGTGAAGTTAGCCACAATACATTAGTGAAAACCGCACTCAAATCCGTTAAGCCGTTTTTAAGATTAGCGTGCACAAACGCACAGACAAACAGACAAACAGACAAACAGACAAAAAAATTATTAATCATTGTTTTGGGTTCTATTGTGTTTATAAAGACCCCCGATAAAAGTTTTACTCATTTATCTTCCATGTACAGACATCGACCAGTTACAGATTTATTATATGTATAGATATGTGTGGATATAACTCACTCACTCATTATTCTTCCATGAAACAGCAATACATCGATCGATTGTTTATCTCAGTTTTATTACCATCTCTATACATAAGTGTCATTACATCTTAGATTCGTTGGTTAGTGGCATATCGATGACGTAAGAACTAAGATGTGTTATATAATTCTCACAGTAAACCCTCATCTATACTAAACACTTCTATACTAATATATAAAACTGAAGAGTTTGTTTGTTTGAACGCACTAAGCTCAACTATCAGTTCGATTTGAATAAATCTTTTCACGTGAGACTGCCTATTTATTGTGATAGGTTATATAACATCACGCTAGCTCTACATATCTAATTACGAAGTAAAACTAAACGCGAAAGCTATCACGTTTATACTGGCATATCTCGACTTGTCGTCCGCTGCTATATGAACAGTTCCCCTGAGGTATCAACAAGCGCTGCACATTGCATGAACACTATTTTATCAAACGACTACCAAAAAGCGCTCTTAAAAATCTCGATTCGTATTTAAATTTACCGTATCTTACAAACGTAATATAATCCCTGTTTAGTAAACATGAACTAAATAAACAACGATTTATCTATTGCACAAAATTATGTGAAAACGAAACTGGCTTTGATCTCAGTATCTGATAATATACTTGTTTTTCGGAGCAAATACAAACTATCCCGACTTGTTTTCCAAACTCAATAAACGGAGAACATATTTTATGTAAAACGACATTAAACTGTTCAACTAACATTTAATACAATAAATCATATCTTATTGTTTATACAAAAATTGATAGTGTACGTGGGACGACAATATTAATAAAAGTATGAAAATCTAACGATTAAACTTGTTTACGGATTAAATAACGCATAGTTTTATTAATCTTTAACATATGTAAAAAATATAAAGTTAAAGACTTAAATCCAGTCAGATTTAAATAATTATTGACGCGTTAGATAGTAGTCAGTTAATTGAGGAAAGCTGTTGTACTGTTATCTACTTTTACCAACATTACTCATATAGTTACATATAACAGGTAGTTTTATATGGAAATCATTGGCATCAGATAGAAGTCATGCTCAATATGTTTGCATCAGAAAACCCAGCAAATTTTAGTACATAATATCATCGCCGCAAGGAAGAGATTGTTGTTTTAGCTATAAGACCACGTGCTTTGCTTGTAAACACGAGTACATACTACGATCCTATGGAGCCAAGCAGTAACTATAAACGTCAACTATTATGACAAACTGTATGAAACATACATGTGTTTCAGATGGTATATAACAGAGATATATATTTATATGATATAGGAAGAATATTTATAGTTATAGTATTTAATGTATATAAATATAGATATATTATATATTTAATTGTTTATGTATAATGTATAAATAAATAGTTAAACCTATGTATTTATACATTATGCATTTACTGGTCGATATTATCATATTTCATTTCATTGTTCACGTTTTAAAGCTGTAATGGATGCAATATTGCCTGCAAAAAGTTAAGCGTTACACCATATCAGCCATAGTTTATAGCAGTTTACTTAACGTAAGTATCAAGAAAACAATGGTAGACGATTAAAAAGTAATTATATGAGAACACGACTTAAAAGGCGCAAGAGAATTAAGTATTCTGTGAAGTTTTACAGTGGTTATCTTAGTTTTTATGTTCATTATGTGGAGCATGGTTGTATTGTTCCGTGTTGTAATTACACTGGCTCACTCGCGCTTCACACTGGGCAATGCATTATTGTTCTGTGGTATCCTAATAGCTCTTCCCTCCCCAACTTGACCTCTTGAACTATTAGCTGAATCCTTTGACTTATTTGTTAGGATTTAAAGAAATTATAATTATAACCCTCTGTCAGGACCATTTATATCTATGGCTTGGACTCACTTTGCTAACAAAATGAAAAATAAATTAACCGTATAAAAAACCGCATAACCGTATAAGCAGATGGGATAACCACTCAAAGAATATTCGCAATAAACGCCTAAACTGCCGGTAACCCGGTTTTTAATGTTGATTTTTGGGTGTTTACAATAATTGTTATTAAATTAAATTATTCAAATTCTTTAATAATAATTATTATGTTATATGAATACTTCAAATTTGTTTTTAATAGTATTTTTTTTCTTTTCGTTTTATATTTGCTAATTTTGTAATAATAATGTCAATTAATTAAATTTCTTTTTAATAATGATTAATAAATGTTATATCTAATTTAATTAATGAATATTTGATGCATGCTGTGATTACCTATAAAAAGAAATACAATTATCATGAGTGTAAATTATATATTAAGTACCTATGTAATACTATTGTAATTTCTGTTGGTGATCGTAATAATAAATAAAAAAAAAAAAATAAATAAAAAAAAATAAATAAAAAAAAAAATTGATATTCTCGAACGACGGAAAAATACATAGTTACACACGCGGAAAGTGAGACAGAGAGATAAAGAAATATGTATATATTATTTACCTTTGAAATTTTTAAACAAGCGGGTTACGACAACCCGAAAACCTCCATGAACAGCTGATAATCGCATCTATGTACCGATAACTTTTGTTAATAGAAATGATAAATAAAATTCCCACATTTAACGAAGCTACTTCGGCTGTGGCCTGATTTAATTCCAAATAGAGTAAAAAGCAAAGCTTACAATGTTCTTACATCCGATTTTTTCACATTTTGAGCTCCAACACGTTTAAGTTGTAATCCTATTTCCTGTTGGACACGTTAAGTTTTTAACTAAAAGAGATAATCGGATTTCAGTATTTTAAAAATATATCGTAGACAATGTTTCTAACTCTTTATACGATACTACTAAATACTATATATAAAATCTGACAGTTTCTGGAAAAATAATCTAGATTTTTCTATAAAACGACGTATACAATGGTTATTTGGGGATGACAAATCGATCTAGATAAATGCCGTCACAGGTAAAATACGTCACGAGTATCAAGCCAATCAGTTAGCTCAAACAGCTATTATATAATAGTAATCTTCGTCTCATAATATAGATTATAATTGAAAATACATTTTGCGTATAATAGCAGTTACGAAGACTAAGATTTTAATGAAATCGATTCCATGAAATCTTTAATATTCAGGCTTAGCGGTCCCACAGAGATTAACTACCGATTACAACTTTAATATAATATCCGTAACTTAAATGAACCACGAATTAAAAACGATCGATTATTATTTAACGAATTCGACTCCAATGACTCAGAATAAAATAAGTTAATAAAAGGAATGAAAATTGTGAAATTATACTTTTGAAAACGACATGACTTGCCGACCGTTATCGTTCGCCTTTGCATATTAAAAGCACCAATCACAGCTCAGAGAACGCCGCCGCTCATTACTCCCATTGCTAAATACTAAAGCCTCCGGGAACAGACGAGAAGCCAGATTAATTACAGCTCAGAGACCACTACCGATGCCAAATAACTAAAAAAAATATTATATGCATTCCTCACATATGGAAAAGAACGAATTTTAGATTATGTTTTTGACTTCATGATAAAATCCGTTGGAGACGATTTATGTTGACATTATTTTCAACAATAATTTATCAGTGTTACCACGTATTGGTAATTATTTTTTCTTTTATCTTAATTAACATTTGTTCTCGGTTTATCTCATTTATTAATTATATTGAATAATTTGTTTATATTGAACACCTAAATATAAATGATCAAAAAGATACAAATATTTCAATTTAAAAATGAAATTTAAGATACATAATAAGATAGTTTTATTTTTTTATAAAGCCTCGTTGCACCACCAAAGCAATGACCAGATTGCAAGGCTCCAGAATATGATATCCTAATCTCGAGTGGAGTCATAAAAGTTAGTGAGTTTTTTCTGTCAATAAACTGTCAGTAACAGTCCGGATTCAGGAAGTTGGCTACAATCCCGTCGCAAAGCGCGTAAAGCGGTTTGGTCCTACGCCTAATCTCTCTCCGATCGCGTCAGATTGTAGTTCCATCGAATTATGAGAGTGAGGTAATAGAGAACACTTGTCTGCACACAACCTTGTCTATAGTCTATTCCAATGAGAATAGGAAACAATCAAAACAAACCGTACTTTTCAATATTCCAAGTGTTTTGCTGATAACTCCGCTATCTGATGCACTACAAACAGTTCTTGATTAATATATGTATCTTCATTTGTAATACAACATTATTTCACTTAATTACTTAAATCCACTTTAATTTCACTTCCAAAGTTACGAAAACAGTTTTGCCGACATTCAAGACGCCATTTTTCGATGAAGGAACAATTAAAATGGCGGTGCTGATTAAGGATGTTCGCTAAACGAATGGAAAATGAATGAATTTATACAGATAAAATATTTTTTTATAAAATTATATTTATTTTTAGTTTTGTCATAAGTTTTAGATTTTATTAATAGATATTTATTTACTTGTATATAATATGGAAAATAAAATATTTGTAAAAACTATAGAAAGTTACCTAACGTTTGATAAAATGTTATTATTTTATACAGTCAATACAGGTAAAGAAAAAAAATATTAACAAAATTATTTAATTTTAGAGAAATAAAAAAAAATCTAAAGTCTCAAAATGTAGATCAGTTTTATGCATAGCAACACTCAATTTATAGTTTTGAAAATAATAAAAGAGTAAGACATTCGTCTCTGCTCTTTCGTATCATGTGCACGGGTGCTTATTTGGAATTATCAAATTGTTGTTTTATTTATTTTACCTGCAATCCATATAACATATACCTATTAAAATTAATATAAAATTACGTTTAAAAGCAAAATATATCGTTCTATACTTTATCATTCATTCATTACCCATTCACTCGATTATTTTTCGTCAATAGTCTAACTCAAATGTCATGTCAATTCAAGGTCAAAGTTGTTTATTTACCTTTATTTTCCCTTCCATTGGAATAGATTATACTATAGAACCTCTTGCGCTGTTCTCTGGTTTCAACTTTGAAAATACCGTGACAGATGACCGGTAGCGGAGGACGTAACTATCAAAGGTAGGTTTATTTTTTATACTGACTGTTTAATATTTTATTTTTTAAATCTTTTGTTGCTATGGTACAACTTTTTGACACTTTTTGGCTTATTATTCAGTTTGTTTTGTTTTTTTGTTAACAACATTCCCAAATTTAGTTTAAGTTTTGTCGCCTCAGTAAGAAGTAAAAACAAAAAGAATCACATTAACACAAATTTATCACATTTCTTGCAAATTGGCACAATTATATAGTTTATAATGATAATTATCATTAGTGCAATTAAAAACGATTGTTATATTTCGAAATTTTTCACCACTTCAAATTTATATTGTCCATTCGGTCACGGACCTGTCAGCAACGCATTCTCTCTTCGACCGGACATTAAGGACAATAATGTTTTGTTCTTGCTATCAACTCTATATTTGACACTCTTCATTTATCAATTCTCTATACGGTTTTTTACAAATAGAAATATTTAAATACCTTAAATAAAAACAATTATTAATTACCTATAGTTATTTCGGCGTTATTTAACTTTAAAGTCATATTTTATTTCTAATATATCAATTTCTGGAAATACAATTGGTTTCCATTACATATTTTATCCGTTATTAGACTGTCACGACATTTTCGAGGAAAACAAGATATTTGAATGGCTATATCATAATTCATTATCTCGAATTTCTTCTAATAAACACAAAACTTAATTATGATCAATTAAAAACATTGAAAGTTAATAAACAAAGAAAACCCAGAACGATTTAACCATATTGAATTATTAACTTCAAAGGCGTAGTGCCAAGTGGCGGGATTTCCTTAATGGACTGAACTGACAATTCTTAAGAGAAAAATCTGTCGACCCACCGAGCTTAACCCTTGACAGATCCTTATAAGTGGCGTATTACAAAATAATTGCTATGAAATAATTTTAATAAATCAAAAAGAACACAATATTAAATATTTGCTTTACTTATTATAATTTAATATTAATTTAATTTAAACAAAACAAATTAACCCATACACCAGTGAAGGTTCCAGAATCTATAGCTATTTAATTAACAGACAAATTAATTAATATTATTTGCGATTACTCTATTCGCAATAAATAATTCCGTGTGTTAATTTAACTCACATAAATAACAGGACCCGCTAACAAATATAAAGTAAAATATAATTGTAGTCTTATACCGGAAAAGCATTCTTTTAAAAGCGTTACGATCGCTTTATTTCGACATGTTGCTAAAACAGCCGTTTTCGTTCCATTTAAAACAAAGAAACTCAAGAACGTATATATGTACCTGTATTCATATACTAATTAAGGCTAAGCTATCCTATGCACACGAATACAAGAAAAGAAAAACTACGCTAAGGCTCCAAGGCAAGGCGTACCCACATTTCTTTGCCATTTTATATATACGTAGGAACAACAATGAGTACGTTTTAGTAGACAAGTACATTTATTGTTTTAGAGCAAACAGAAACTAATGAAAAATTAATTAAATAAATACTTCTAACTTTATACAATTTTTTTTTATATATTACTAACTCACACCCGGTTATGTTAACGATGTGTAATATATTACTATTGTATATTATTATAGTCATATATTACATGCAGTCTGCGTGATAATTTAAATAACAATAATTAAAACATCAAGATAATGTATGTTATCGATTACTTCGCTCAAAACATGCGAATGTTAAGAAGCTTTCAACTTACATCACTGTTGTAGGCAGTCATTAATGAGTTATTAATTCTGGTGAAAAGATTTAGATCAAAGTGATTACTGTTTTTGACAATCAATTAATCGCGTATGGCTTTAATAAACCCGACGAGATTATCTATAATCGACAAATTGACTAATTTTCGTAAACGTATTTATTATTAAATATTGATAATAAACATATCGAGCTAATATTTTGACTACCAATTTATTAAACATAATAATTCCTTCGAAAATTTAGTAACAAAATGTTATAAATACAACGTAATCTATACTAATATTATAAAGAGGAAACATTTGTATTTTTGTATGTATGTTTGTAATGTTTTCACACAAAAACTACTGGACCGATTTCAAAAACTCTTTCACCATTAGAAAGCTGCATCTTCACGAGTGACATAGGCTATATTACATTTTCAAAAAAATAGGGATCCCTAATAAAAATGCTATAATATAACCCAAGGTGTGAAAAAAATAGTCGTAAAAAATCTGTCATCGCGTACGCTGCGTAAACTATTGATGATAGAACAAAAAAATGTTCTACAGTATTATAGAACGTATCAATATCTACAAAAAAGCCCGCGATACCATATGTCCAACTGCTGTAGTTATGCCAATATAACTACTTCTTACATTTTAAAAGTTGATAAAAGTGCCGACATTAATCAAACCATATTATTCATACCTCTGTATTAATCCTTATCATATTAAATAATATTTTATTAAAGACCGTTTCAATACATGTAAAATACTTTTTAAATTATTAAAATCGGACATTCCATTCAAAAGGTATAAAGAATTTAAAAATGTTAGTCCAAATAAAATAATGCAATAATAAAATAATGCGGTGTGGGTTGCCCCGCGGGTGACGCTGCGGGGGTGGGGGAAAGGGGCATCGATATCTATACTAATATTATAAAGAGAAAAGATTTGTTTTTTTGTTTGTTACGATTTAAACGAAAACCAACTAATCGACCGATTTTAAAAATTCTTTCGCCATTAGACTACCTCTTTACCGATTAACATAAGTTATATTTTCCAAAAAATTAGATATCCCTACCTAAAATGGAACAATGTAACCCAAGGCATCAAAATGTTGCCTATAAAAGTCATTATTTGGCGTGCGCTGCGAAAACTATTGACGATATATAAAATAATGTTCTATATATTAATAGTACTTATGATTGCTCACAAAAAGACCGCGATAGTATTTGCCTAACTTTTATAGTTAAGCCACAATAAAAGTTTTCGTTTAAATTATTAAGTTCAAATACTGGTGGAATCGAATAGTCTTGATATTGGTATGATGATATTAATCCTGATCCATTTAATTGATTTCATAATTAAGGTTGATTATGTAGGTGTAAATACTAATTTACTTATTTACATTATATAGGGGTTTCCAATAGGGACGCTTGAACTTTGACAGCTGATTGCGGCCATGTTGTTTGAGTGACAGCTGTCAAATGCAATGTGTTATATTCATTCCGTCCTCCCAAACCACCATGGCAGGTTACAGTGTCGAGCAGCACGTGCAAATCATAAAATTGTTTTATGAAAATGGGTCTTCAGTTCGAGCAACGTTCCGCGCACTTCGCCCGTTTTACGGTCGCGATGATCGTCCTGCCGAGTCGACTATCCGTCGATTGGTGGACAAATTCGAGTCAACCGGGTCAGTTAACAATCAGCCGGTTCCCGTGCGTCAACGTAACGCGAGATCTGCCGAGAATATCGCCGCTGTGCGCGACAGTGTCCTCGAAAACCCGCGGCAGTCAATTCCGCGTCGCGCACAGGAACTCGGCCTTTCGCAGACGACAACTTGGCGAATTTTGCGTTGTGACTTGAGCCTGCACCCGTACAAGATCCAGCTGACCCAAGAGCTCAAGGTTAATGACCATAGACAGCGCCGTGTGTTCGCTGACTGGGCATTAGAGCAGTTGGAAGTTGACGCCGATTTTGGCAAAAAAATCATCTTCAGCGACGAGGCGCATTTTTGGATGAATGGCTATGTCAACAAGCAAAATTGCCGTATTTGGGACGAGACCAATCCACACGAGGTTCACCAAGTGGCAATGCACCCGCAGAAAGTGACTGTTTGGTGCGGATTTTGGGCCGGAGGCGTGATTGGTCCGTATTTTTTCGAAAACGATAATGGTGTGGCCGTCACCGTCAATGGTGAGCGATACCGGTCGATGATAACCAACTTCTTTTGGCCTGAAATCGAGAATATGAATCTGGACAACATGTGGTTTCAACAGGACGGCGCTACGTGCCACACAGCACACGCTACGATGGAAGTTCTGCACGATCAAGCGCCCTTAATGGAAAACCCTATATAACAGTTTTTAAATTTTCGCGGACGAAGTCGCGGGCGAAGTGCTAGTATTATATAATTATATTTTTCATTTAGCAGGGTTTCTTATATATTTTATTTTATCGTGTAATATGCATGCCATGTCATACAGAAAAATACCAGGAACGTTTAGTGTGTTATTATCAGGTTAATAAGTAAAATACTTGGTTGATAAATATCTTATTACTCAGCAACGGAGGGATCGGGAACGGAAATGATGAATGATTTTCCGTCACACGCAAACTAAAAACGGGGACTGATTGAAGAAAATAGAGTCAATTTTTCTGTCGGTTGACAACATAGAAAGGTCACAAGCTGGAATTAAAGCTAATATACGAAGATTACGTATTCTACAAATACGTAGAGATTGACGGATATGGTAATACCTGTATATTGAGGAGTTGATCACATCGTATTTTTATCTTCAAATAGCAGGCATACTAATCTACCATATTAGCACATAAATATTACAGTATCATGTAAGAAATATAACCACTTCTTACGCCATATCTAGATGTTACGTCTCTTTCTCACCTTCTATTCAGTAAACAGCGACACAAAGTGTTATTGAGTGACGATAGCTTAGATTAGTAAGTGGGTGATACCCACGCCAACATAGAAGAACCTTTTCGGTATGATTTTTTTTTTATATTTATTAACATATCGTTTTGATAATTTACAAACCCAATGACATATTCATCCGGTATTTAAAATTTTATTTACATCGGATAAATCAAAATTCAAACTTTAAATAAAATATAAACTTATTTTATATACATATGTATATATATAAAAGTAATTAAAATGTGTAGACTCTATACGACCGCTAAGGAGTCATTATCGTAATTTTCGCCACATTTATTTATTTCTAGTAAATTTACCGAAAACGTTCCGCTTAAAAACCAAATTTTAAATATAGCGCGATACGTTCACAGGAAAGCAGTATAATGTTTGGGGTGTTAAATGATGCGGGAAAATTTACTCTCTTTAGTATAGAAAATACAGCCAAGAATTACCATCTCCACCTGAGTGCGCAGAATATTGAAGTCCTGTGATATAATCGGCCATATTTAAATTCGGCAGTAGGCAATAGGTAATAAATTTTCCATTGACGACGAGACGAAGAATCGGACAAAAACGATTCTTGTTGAATTCGTATGCCAACAATGGATAATTTATCGCGGCCGGTCCAGTCACGCCGTTTTGTATAAGAAAACGGTCAAACCTTCTAGCACTCTTTTTAAAAAAATGTTTGGATTTGTGACTTGAGTAATAACATGGTTATTCTGAATTCAAAGTTTACATAGTGTTGTAAGTGTCTTTAATAGAATTTATCTTTAGATATTTTATATATTAAATTGGTGGTATTCGCCGTTTCTTCATGCATTTTACTGATTTCTCATGATCTTTCACTTGGTGATAGAGCTTTGTGCAAGCTCGTCTGGGTAGGTACCACCCACTCATCAGATTTTGAAGGGTGAGTGAGCCAGTGTAATTACAGACACAAGGGACATAACATCTTAGTTCCCAAGGTTGGTGGCGCATTGGCGATGTAAGCGATGGTTAACATCTCTTACAATGCCAATGTCTATGGGCGTTGGTGACCACTTACCTAGCTCATAAGATCGTCCGCTTTACTACGCCATAAAAAAAATATTATCTTGCACCAACCGAGCAGTTCACATTGGCGTATAATTATTGCTTTACTCGCTAAAGGTTCCTTTGATACGGCTTTATAACACGCGATTGTTGAGTAAGGTCTATTCAGCTGCGCTAGCGACTGGAATAGCTGATAACCCTTTCGCTGAATTCTATTTAGTTTTTTTCACACCTCAACAGGAAACGAACACTGACTTTGTGTCACGTTCACACGAACAAATGCGAAAATATTTGGAAAAGATTGATACTCTTTATCTCTTTTCAAAGCTTTTCATGGTATATTTAAAAATATATATATTTGTGGATGTAATTCTAAAATTAATCTTTAAATCATTAATGTCTAGCGGTTTGGTCACCGTTTTACCCGCGTAGTTTCCGTTCGCGTGGGAATATAGGGATAAAATGTAGCCTATGTTACTCGCTCATGTAGCTTTCTATTAGTGAAAGAATTTTTAAAATCGGTTAAGTGGTACGCGTGAATGCGTTACAAACAAACAAACTCACATTCGTATTTATAATATTAGTTAGGATATGTTAAAGTTGCAAAATGTGTCTTGATTAAAATATGATTTTCATTTAAAAATATTCTTCATGTTAATCCGTGACTCAAAAGCTTAGATGAGAGTAAATATAAGTGTAGGAAAACATGTAAAATTCATCGAAGCGTGCAAAAAATATGCAAAATAGGGCAAATACGCCTAGAGAAACAATTCGTGCGCATCGCAATATGTAACTTCGTTGTAAAATGTATCTTCCTAACTTTTCTTGCCTTGTAGAATATAGATATTTTTAATCTAATACTGCGATATTTTAATCCATCTAATCATGTTGAAAATTTCCCTTATGTGTATTTCAAAATGGTATATTTTGTATATTATACGAGTAAAAATTATAATATATAGGGAAACTATTTAATCAAAATTACACTGTGATGAAACGAAATATTAATTTTCACTGTTTTATATATAACTTTATAGCGATTGCAACAAATGTATTATACTAATTAGCATTTAAAATTGATCAACAATCAGGAGTTTACACTATAGGAAAACAGTAGCTAGCTGGCACTTCATCATTTTAATTAACATTAATGAACCAATTACTAGTGGCGTAACAATACATAACGGCTAGAGCGTAAATTTTTGTTTAAAACAATAGCTCTGTGGCTAAAATAAATACATTAAGTTGGTGCTGTCAGTCGTGGGCAAGTGCCGCGAGAGATATTTTCCGGCGTGGATTTTCACCGCGAGTCGGTTTTTCAATTTATTTCCCCGTTTTAGCCGAGTGACGCCATAATTACGACACCACGCGGTGCGCCGCAAAATCCACAAACCTATTATTTTTTGTTTAATTTAAAATTAATTAATTTTAAATAAATCTTTTTAATGAGCGAAACAGTTGAACAATATATATTTTTGCAATTTACGTAAATACCACTGTAACAGTGTAATCGATGACGTAATAACTGACCAATGAGCGTTTACGATTTAGTCAGATATATACACAGAAAGTCGGGTTAACAACAATTTATATTTCAAACTTTTTGAATTTAACATTCACATTTCAATTACTTAGTATTATTTAGATTAGATAAGTTTTGGTTTTGTTATCTGTAAACGAAGTCCTTTAGAGTTGATAAAACTCTCTCCTCGAAGACAAATGAACTGGGATACCATAGAAAGAATGACAACAATATAGGCACGCTCACAAAGTTTAACATAATTTTACGGTAGAGTTGGCACGCTTCGAGAGCCTCTGGGATACGAGACGGCGTTCAATTCTCCCCGCTATAAACCTGCGATAAAAGAGATTGAACTTACTTCGCCCGTAATAAGTATGCCCTGTTCCTCAACGCTTCAGACTGTCGCCATTTCAATCAAAATGTACACACTTGGTCTTCAAATAAAAGAGCTATGGTCCCCGAAGCGTTCCACAGAATTACTTGTTGAAGAACTTCCAAAATAAAAATATTCCATGTTATTTTTCGTGTCGAGTAAGTATGGGAAGTGAGGCGCCAGAAAAGGCGTGGCTTTCGGTGATTGTCAGAACGCTTCCACTACAACAAATTCAGATATTCTACGATATTGGATTCTCCATATAAAGAGCAGTTTCAATCCAATTCAAGTACTTCACCCTCTCAATCTGCCGTAAAATTATTTTCGCTGATATTCGTTAAAATAACAAGCAAACTTTATCGATATCAAATTTAAAATAATAAAATACTTCTTTTATCTACTTTTATTAGATACACATTTATATATTGTGAGTGCTTATTTAACATTGGAACCGTCTCATGACTCTACTTTTAGTTCATTGCACTCACTCATTGTACATAATATGTCATTAAGCAGACCAATTGCATAACATAAAGAAACACAACAACATAATTTGACAGCACTACTAGAGAACAGTACCGATCCAGAGAAGCTTGGACCATCGCCCTACCTAAATTTATAACTAACCATGTGAATACAATTAGCATACTAATCAGTTTTAACCAGCGACTTCGCTTACGCGAAAATATTATATTTTAAGTAAATTTTGATATGCATACTACATTATATGCGTTATACCACCATATTTGTTTTTGCTTTTTATTACATAAAAAAAATACAAAAATACCAAACCGCCACTACATGACGTATATGTTACATGTTTATAACATTTTATTCAATTTAAAAAATAATATTTAACTGTTACAATTTTTCACAAGAAATATTATTTTTGGAGACTGAAATGCGTGTAACAGGATTTTATTCAGAATGAAGTATTTATGTTGAAAAAAATTCACAAAAATAGAACGTTAAATATTTAAAATATGATGTTCGATCGGCGAAGAACTTTTCTTTTACGGGGTCGACTTGAATAATGTTATTAGATAATATTTTAATGTTTTTCAATAATCTTGTCACATAAGATTTGCTATTCAACTATTAAGCCGATTGCGATGATAATACTCTTCAATGCCTCGAGGGAGTTGCAAGTTCTTCGAGAACGAAAATCTGGTGAAACATCGCCAAGTAGTTTTCACGTAAAACCCGATAAGACAAACCGATTGATAGATCGAGAAAAGTTACATTTACTTTTTGAAGTGATAACTTCTTATGGGAGGGTAAACCGCTTCGTAACGTAACGCGTTACGGTGCCACTATTACCGACACGGACTGATTTACCTGAGAGTTACCAACCTAACGCCATCCAGCATATACAGATAGTACTTATAATAATTTAGCAACTCTCAAGTACTAATTTCAATTATATTTAATATATTATAATTAATAATAAATATTATCACTTCTGTCGAGCGTCCCGAGACGCACACTTTTTTTTTATACATCATTTATTTACGTTATATGTTGTGTATTTGTTCCTTGTATTGGCAATTCTCTTTTGTACATTCGTGTTGTAATGACATCAGTGGCCAGCACGTTCGTAATGGGAAGTACGCAAGACGACGCATCTTGGTCCTTAATTTCGGACAAAAACAATGGCCACAGTTAATAGACCATTACGTAGAATGGGAAGACAAAAGTAGTGATCAATAAAGACCCCGTTTAGTGGGTTGAGAGGTTAGCTATAATGCTTAGGATGATGCGGACGTACGCAAGGGTGCTATTAATAGTTGACTTATGAACCGGCCCACTGACTGTTGAAATCCTATAACACTTTCGACTTAAACATTTATTTTTATTAAATATTAAAAAATAATATTCTAACTAATATTATAAATGTAAAAGTGAGTTTGTTTGTTTGTGACGCTTTCAGGCCCAAACCACAAAGCCGAATTTAAAAATTATTTCACCAATGGAGAGCTACATTATCGGCGAATAACATAGGCTACATTTTGTTCCCACGGGAACGAGAACTACGCGGGTGAAATCGCAAGCAAAATGCTAGTAATTGATAAATATATTATTAGATGCAAAGTCGATTTTAGATATTAAAATATTTTGAAATTAATGTTTCACACAGAATATGACCTACTAACCTTAAAAAGGCAGCTCAAATGTAAAAACGATGACGAGAGTAGCGTCCATTTGCATATGATGCAAGCAGTTTTGTTAAAAATTACTTTCATAAAACAAAATGAATGTTTAACAAGTGAACGAAGGGACCGAGTTTCTCTGAGTTATTTAGCTTCGCCTGAAATGACTGTGTACACTTTGAGCTCATAGACGATACAAAATTTTATTTACTTGCAAATTTATACCATAAAAACCTGTTTTCATAGAACGCATCATACATGATAAACAATGTTGCTCGATAGTCACGTTCCGTTTTATATTTTCAACTCATACATTGAAGATATTTAGAAAAACAAGATCGTATTTCGATTCAAATCTATTTTAGAAACCAATTTAACAATAGGAAACTCTAGTCCCATAGTTCCACTTCCGTCGCAATAAAAGGAACTATAAATTCAATCGAATTCTTCGCCACTTTGACGGCTATTCCCACATTGAAACATTGCGTTTACGAGTGTTCAGCTCTACTAAACCTAATTTAGTAATATAGAGAACTGACTGTCTTAAACACAAATTTAATATTCTAAATTAAAAACGCAACTAAAAGCTATACGTTACTAAGATTAATTAAGTTTTTCCATACGTTTATAATTTATATTTAATTCTTAAATAAACGTTGTATAAAATGCCTTTTCATTATAAAATTGACTGCAGAACACTCGACTGTAGGTTATTTTTGTTTGAAATACGTTTCAAAAAAGAACGTTAGGATGTGAAATGTGTGCAGACATAAAAAATAGTGGATATGTTGCGATTTCCGAGTGTATCCATTACACACTGTTTGAACGGGATGTGCAAATTTCACTAAAAAAGTAAAAAGAAAATTAAGACTTGTTTCAATAGACGTAATTTGTAGTCGTTAAGGATTGCTCGAAGCGTGAAAAATAAAAAGGAAGTATCAGTGTGATATGAATATTGAATCAGATTTCATAAACATCTAAAGTTTTTCTGTACCCAGTAGTTATCCAAGCGACCGTCGAAATATTATTAAGTGACCCGAACTCATCAACATACAATATAGGAAAGGTACAACGCATTCGCAACTACCTATAAAGTTTTCAACTCACGGTTCAATAACTCGGATCGCTGATGCAATCATGGCGTTGTTGGATAAACCAATTTCGCACAATTCAAATCTACAAATTGACGACGGAACAGGAAATCAATTGTGATTTTATTTCATATAAATACGGGGGAAGGCTTTTCAAATCAACGAATCTTGTGCCGATGTACACGTGATAAACAAAACTTGACAATGTTTAGTTAAGTTCAAATACGTATTTTCTTTGTTTGATATTTCTTCGAAAATACCAACTTTATAAACATAGTATTTTCACGGAATGACACTCGACAGCATAAAGGAGCTTATCATATGAATTTTTACCAACATTATATAGAAAACGCTGCGTCAAAGTGGAAAAATATAAAATTGAGTATACATATTATGTAACACAAACTTAAAGTATTCTTCAATTCTTAGTTCTCTTTTCAATATCGAAAATAAACAATATTAGTTTATTATAATTATTAATAATAATCTGAATAACATATACGATACTTACAATTTAATTCGAAAACTGTAAAAAACATATATATAATTTAGTTATAGGTTATCCACCCGCATTGGGGGAGATGTTGTGGTGTAATAAGCTTCAAATACAATCGTCAAAAAAGGCGAGAGGAAGACCTAGGACAGCAGTTGCACATTTGCAAGATATTACTTTACCTTTTTACTTCACTATAGAATTCTACTTGAAAATTTTGTTTGGTGCCCGGAAGACAAAGACCAACATAACAACCTAAAAATGTTTGTCATGACTGGTTTATTTTTAATGATTATCACAGCGGCCATTTGCAGCGATAAATGTGGATATTAATATTTTGTTTCAGGAGTATAACTGGAATGCATCGTGCATTTCAGTTATACTAATAGATAGAGATAAAGACACGTACATACTGTAAAACATTGAGCGTTCAGTCTTTTAATAAAATTTCAGTTTGTATCTATTTAATAAAACTAATATTTTAAACAAATGTTTATTTTATATATGTTTGATAACGACGGTGCGAGAAGTGGCGATTTAAACGTAATTCGTATATCGATAAATGAATGACTAACGGTTTATATAAATAGACAAATATAATATAAGTATAAGTCAGTTTGTACTTACTGTGTTGCGATACATTTACCCTTATATGTAAATATATAATTATTCATAATATTAAATATTAATTAACAACAAAAAAACATATATCATTAGAAATAATTATTGTTTATAGTTTCAATTGATATTGAATACTTCATAAATAAAATATTAAATTTATTTCGTCGTCGTCGTTCCTCGTGCCTGCAACCTTATAAGAGAGCCACTAGACGACCAGTCCGTGTTCTACCATATATGTCACTCTATCACTATCGATACTGATGACAGAGATAAAAAAAAACAATTAATGTTTAAATAATTAATTTCTGTACCCTCTTTAAAGTTATGTTTGAAGTACTTTGATATACACAGTGTTCCTCTGATCATATTATACAGCTTTTAATGTTTGCTACAGTTCGGAAGTGAATGCCAAGTAGTTTGTAAGTCGATCGAGGATGTGGTAAAGCATGCAGTTCGCGGTATACTACGTATGTACCAAGCTACTTCAACTCAAGCTATCAAATAAGCGAAGTTTAAATGTTAGACGACCAATATTCACGAATTTTATTTTGTTATCTGAATATATATATTAAAATTCATGTTGGTACATGTATATGTTTGATTAAGTAGACTTCGACTTCGCTTGACTGATCATTATGGATTTTTAACAGAACAGTAACAGCCTGTGAATGTCCCACTGCTGGGCTAAGGCCTCATCTCGTCTTTTTGAAGAGAAGGTTTTGGAGCTTTTTCCATCACCCTGCTCCATTGCGGGTTGGTGGAATACACACGTGACAGAATTTCAATGAAATTTGAGACATGCAGGTTTCCTCACGATGTTTTCCTTCACCGTCAAGCACGAGATGAATTATAATCATAAATTAAGTACATGAAATTCAGTGGGGCTTGCCCGAGTTTGAACCCACGATCATCGGTTAAGATTCACGCGTTCTTGCCACTGGGCCATCTCGGCTTTTTAATGGAGAAGATTTTTGTACTATTCGTTTTAAACATAATATTTTTGTTGGCCATTATGTTCTAGAATACATAAATATTTGACAAAAGGAAAACATTTTCCTTTTGTTTATTTACGGTTTATTTAGTTACAACATAATAAAACTATCATTGGACGCCTTGTACAGAAAATCCATTTACAGAAGTAAATAAACATACCCGGGCGTGACGTCTGCCGTCGTCGACGTTTGGTTTTATTAAGAACTAGCTGTGCCACACGGCATCACCCGCGTATAATTAATAAAAATATAATAAATTATTTTATTACTATAATAACATACACACATACAAACGCACACGCACACACACACACACACGCATACGCACACGCACACACAAACATATGGCTACTGGTAAAGAAATGCGTAATTAACGATTTGAAATTAATTTTCATGAGATACCGTAGGATTTACCGATCTTATATACAGCCTCACATTTGCGCGATCACATGTTCTTTGTGTGTACTAATTTTCATCAAGATTGGTCAAGCCGTTCTTGAGTTATAAGAAGACATACAGACAGACAGACAGACAGGCAGACAGACAAAAATGAAAAAAATAATATAATGTGAATTACTGCATCATAAAACGATTATTTATCACAAAATTCGGTGAAAAAAGAAATATACAGACAGAGCCAATATATTTATATAACAGTATAGATTTGTAAAAGTTCTAACATTCATTTCTAATCTTGGTAAGGGTTTTTTTAATGGAGAAAATGATTTATTCTCAAATATAATTAATAGAACACGCATTCCGTCGTTTATTCAAAGGCAGTTTTTGTATAAAACAAATCATATATAATACGCCGGGGCCACGAACGGGCAGCTTCGTGCGGGTAGACAATAAAAATTATTGACGTATAAAATGTATGAGAAACGACTTTTTGTCATGAAAAGCATTGGTTGCATTATCATTTATCCATTGGGTGTTTATTGTTCGTTCGGACGAATGGTTTTTTGTTTCAAACGTACAAAGAAGCACCACAATCGTCACGTTTTCCGTGAAAATGCGGTTTTACTCGTGCCCTCGAATGTAAAAAGTAGTCACGTGAAATGTTAAACATTATGTACATATTTGATCACAACTTTAGTAACATTATAATTGCATTATACATGGTGTTTCAATATAATTGAAAAATAAATTGAAAAATAAAAAACGCTCGACAGAAGTGATAATATTTCTTATTAATTCTAATATATTAAATATAATTTAAATTAGTACTTGAGAGTTGCTAAATTATTATAAGTACTATCTTTATACGCTAGATGGCGTTAGGTTGATAACACAAATGTGTTTCAACTTTTGCAAATAAAAAAAAAAAACATTTTTATTAAATTAATTCAGATATCGAATCAGTCAATCACCGTAACGCGTTAACGTTACGAAGCGGTTTACCCTCCCATAAGAAGTTATCACTTCAAAAAAGTATTTGTAATGATTAATCTTTATCGTTGAGGATATTCACGTTTGCAATATTATTTTGTTCTATGATTATGTATTTAGTGTTAATAATATTGTGTTAGAGTTATTAATGTTAAATATATACAAAGTTAGTTATACGGAAAGAAACTAACATCTTAGATACAAAGGCTCATCAGCCTAGTTTAGATAATCTATAAAACAATGTTACATTTGTGGATATTACTACATAAGATAACACAAATGTGTTTCGACTTTTGCAAATAAAAAAAAAAAACATTTTTATTAAATTAATTCAGATATCGAATCAGTCCTTTAAATCATATTCCTAACAGCTCATCAATGTATCACTTTTAATTATATTTTAATAAACTCTTTTCTACACTTCTTTTACACTACATAAAACATTTCATCAAACAACATTTTATATTCAAAAGATTTAGTAAACATTGATCTATGGATATGGATAGCGAGTAAAAAAGACTAATAACCTTTACGTTCTACGTTCATTGGAAATGCACTGAGAACGAAGATAAAGTATTTGCGTGTAGCGGAAACTAGATACATGTAGGTATAAATAATTGTCTGCAAATTTATCGAGACAGTATTACAGGAATAAGAAGAAAAAAAATTGTAGAACTAATTTTTGCGAACAAATCTAACTATGTAGATATAAGTACATAATATACATACATATGATTAATATGACCATTCTAATAATAAATGAAAACGATACAAAAAATGATGAACAACTAAATATCAAGGAATTTTAAACGCGTACCGTTTATAGAAACGATACGCGATACGATACGATATAGATATTTTAATGGGATTTATTTATTTATTTTATATAAGGGATGTTTCATAAATTACCAGCCGCTTATATTAAAAATAAATAAACATAAGTTTTTATATTTTCTTTTAAATGCTGCCGTTTGATAGTTCGAATATTAAGAAATATATTGAACCCGCGTGGCTGGCTGGCTGGCTCTCGTGAGAATTGCCAACTTGGCCGAAATCGATAAGGAAGACGTCATCGCAAATGAAAATAGATTTTAAACATAGTAAAATCTTGATAAATCGCGGTATTTGAATGCTAGGCAACTATGGATAAGCGTATGCGACGGATAATCCTAAATAGATAGAAAAACCATAGAAATGCTTTACATATAATAACTATCTATTGTTTCCGGCCTATTTCGGCTTACATTTTAGTAATCCAAAAACAAACTAACTCTTGTTCTTACAAGTAACAGCCTGTGAATGTCCCACTGCTGGGCTAAGGCCTCTTCTCTTATTCCACCACGCTGCTCCAATGCGGGTTGGCGGAATATACATGTGACAGAATTTCAGTGAAATTTGACACATGCAGGTTTCCTCGCGATGTTTTTCTTCACCGTCAAGCACAAGATGATTTATAATCACAAATTAAACACATGAAATTCAGTGTTGCTTACCTGGGTTTGAACCCACGATCATCGGTTAAGATTCACGCGTTCTTACCACTGGGTCATCTCGGCTTATAAGCAGTAATTTTATGTAATTTTTGTAGTATAAAAAAACAATAAAAATTAACAAAAAAAAATTTTAAATATTTTTTTTACTTCGCCATAGTTATAATAAAAAAGCTCAACAGATGCGGTTTATGTATGATCCGCATTATCGAATCGACATCCGGTTACTCGAGAGAGTACTGTCGGCACGACGCCATGATCAGTTCAGTTTCCATTTCATGTCGAAACTTTACACACATTTATGCTTTGCATTATAAAAATATTACTGAACCAGTTTAATGAATAAAATATTAATCAAGTAATATTAAACTTTATTATTTTCATATAGGAAAGGTAACAGTAGCGAATTTGAGAGTATTATATTATAATACATCAAGTCAAACGCACAAAACAAACTCAATAACCCAGGCCACATACGAAGTTCAATATAATACAACACAAGTAACCGTAAACTTAGGTCGGACGTCGAAACGTAAACTCCAAGCACAACCCTAGTTGCCTCCAACAGTGCGGAACAAATTCGTATCATTTGTTTTTAACAAGAATAACAAGCTTTAAACGTGACCAGAAACAAAAGGAAATTTATTACACATTTTTTCATACAAGATTTTTTAATAATTCAAAGATCTTTGAAAAAATTGGTTTCGTTCAAATCTAATCGAAAAACGAATTGATATAATGAATCTCATCTTTAAATAATATATAAGATTAAAACGATTAAAGGCTTATATATATAAGGCAACAAATCTCAAAGTCATGTTTTAAACGACCTGGACCGGGCCAGTAAGAAGCCACTGTGTTTTACTGTCAAGAATTTTTCAGTTGTAAGTGTGTAAGTTGGTAATGAGTAAACTCAGTACCTCAGAAAAAACGTTAAGCTGGTAGTCATTCAACTATACTGTTTGCAGTAGTGGTCAGAAAGACACAAAATACTTTCGTTGATATTAGGTAAATTTTTACATGGAAGACTTCATAAAAAACTTATTTAAATCAATACTCTTGCTTTATTTGCTGTCCATGTGCGACTCCCATTTTTATTACGAGACGAGAGATGGTCTAACGATAAAAAGTTACTTCGGTTGGTGACGATTGAATTTATAAGCCCGTTCGAGTCTTATGCAACCGTTTACTAAAGGAAATTCTACAAATTTTCAATCAATTACGCCATTTATAAAGACGAGAAAAGATTTTTATATTAATTTAATATAATAAAATTAAAAAATATTATATATAAAATGTACATCTTACCTCGGTTAGATAACGTCCTATAAGAACCAAATTTGATAAATAGGACGATATTAAGTAAATATGCAAAAAGTAAATCTTTTCCTAATCTTATCAGAGCTATCGGACCTCTGTATACTTTATTTATGATCGTGCCGCGCTGGTTGCTACCTAATTACATTTCTGGAGTATACTGAGTAGACGTACTCTCTGATACGTAAAGTTATTACATTTGAAACATCAAAGGTATCGACGTTCAATAACATTGGCACATTATGTCAATAATGAAGCACTAATAGTTTCAGAATTCTGCATCAGAGTTCAATATATGATATATTAGTTTATACGTACTTCGCAACCCGTAAGACACATTTTTGTATCAATATAAAATAAATTTATTTCTGGGACATTGAATTTTCACAACTTTATCGACTCGTATAAAAATAAGTATCCTAAACAGCCAAGTTTGTATGTCATTTGAAAAAACGAACTGCGTTTCGTATCGTTTTTTCGATTATTTCGATTTCGATAGAATCACATACAAAACGCTGGCCGATTATATTCAATTTAATCCTGTAACGTTACAATTTAAAAGTATAATAAATTACCTACTTTAATAGATAAATAAATATTTTAATTTTGATTCTATAGCGACATAGTCAACTTATCGACTTGAGTACAGACTCATATCAAATTCTTTTTTACTCGTGGCTTCGTACACTGTCTCTCACTCAATTTATATCCACTAAACTTTACAAAAAAAGGCTGAATGCAAAAAGGAACACGCGACACTTTTAAATTTATAATATTTGTAAGATCAATAGATCGAATAAAATATAAATAACTTAGCTTATTATTCACCTATTGATTGCATTTCTAAATATGTACAAAAATGTAACTTATATATTTACATTTTTTTAAATTAAATAGTAAATTAACAGAGCTAAAATAATTAAGAATCCGGTCAGTGATTACCGTCATTTCGACTTGTTGTTTACAAGTTCTAAAAAAGTTGTAACATATAACACATAAAATATCCTTAATTCCAAGTTTTCGTGGAGTTTTCATCAGGCCTACCCCGTGGACCAATAAGAATTGCTTTTAGAGTAGACTTACACTTTTATTTGAAGTTTTATATAAAACAGTATTTATGTTGGTTTGAACTTTGTGTTTACAACAAAAAAAATTGAAAAACATACGTAAAACAACAAAAGCTCTGAGTTTCTTTATACGCTTCTTATATATATTTATTTTCCCGTGATTTTAATACGAATCAAGACAAACAGTCCGTTCCTAATTATATGAAAGCTATTGTTTGAATTTTCTTGTTTACATGACAGCTTAATGATTGCATTTTTCTATGCTTCTGTTGTTCGAATTTCATATCCCACGATGAACGTAAATAATGATCTTTTCAAGACGTTGTCATTTGTGAGGAAGTAGATGTTCATCAATCAAATATTTTTATTCCGTATTTTATTTTACGATAACTAAGCAAAAATAATAATGATTGAAATGGTATAAAAGCCTCCTAACGCTATGTGTAGTAAAATTACTTTTCATTTGGTAATTGCTGAGATGACTGGCGACCCTCTTCAATATCATACCGTATCATCGGACGTTGGTTTCGCCCATTCACAGAATGATCTTAGCCTGTATTTCGGTCGATTTTTTTTTCTTTTTCCCTTACCCGTGGCCTTCTTCAATGTCCATTGCGTCGATTTAAATGACTATCATCACTTTTTTGCAGCTGCTACATTTTACGATCAAACTGAAATTATGCTTCCGCATCAAAGTTTGGAACATTTAGTGAGTCCACGTTTACTAACACCATCGTAATCAATTATTTACAATTTAATGTTCCCTAAAATTTTCAAATGCAATGATTCCTTATTATGTTACTTAATGTAATAACGTTACTTTGTATTTGGTTTATAATAATGTACTTTTATTTTGTTTTAATTATTTATACTTTAATTAATAATAAAAAATACACATCAAAAATAACAGAAACAACGCGAAAACCGAAAAGGAAAAATGGGTTTTTAAAAAATGAAAAAATTATGCTTTTTAATAAAGTAAGTAATGAAACTTTTATAATATTCATTAAGTTAGCTTAAATTATAAAAAAAATATTTTACTGTAATAAATAATTTCAAATTCGCTGAATTCTTTACGTAGATGTATAAAAATGATAATTGATATACAAATGTAGCGAAACGCTAATATTTTTCTATTACTGATACTACTTACCTACAGAATCCTAAAAAACTTGAACAAAAGAATAGTATGAAAAAAATATCCCGTTATTTTTTTCAATATCGTCGGAGAATGACACGTATGCCCGTATGTTGTGTTTTCTATATTTTTTCGTCTACAAATTCGTGACGATATTAAGAAATATATATTTACCGACTGGCGAATTTCATCACAAATATTTATCAAACGTGTTACTAATAGCTATTACTTGGAAATAATTTCGAAATATGATTGAGCACATGAAATATTAAATCGAGCTTCTTAGAGACAACATGAATGATAAAATAATTTCTTTTTATTTACCAATTCACATAAAATCTGATAAAGAGACCCTTTTATGTCAAAAACCTGATCTCCTGAATCGAAATTTCACATTTATGTGGATAACAATACCTTTTGTTTCCTTTGACTCGGTAATTCAGTTACGCTGTTACGATTATTACGATACATAATCATTTTCACAATAATGCTAAAATAATAGAAATAACAAACAAACAAAATGTAAAACATATTTTGTAATATAAAAACATACTTGGTGGGGCTTTGTGCAAGTCCAACTGATTATGTACCACACTTAGTATTGATGTATGGCGGTTGGAAGAGTGATTGAGCCATTGTAACAACAGGCACAAGAGACATAAAATCCCAAAAATAGTGGCGTATTAAAGATGTAAAGTACGCTTAATATTTTTATAGTGCCTAAGGGATGACGCATTGCCAGACTGCCTATTTGAAATATTGAAACAAGAAGCTACGTATACATAAATGAACATTTCTATTCACTTTGCCTGCATCAAAACACCTTGATGGGGAACTATTTACGATTCTCTCTATATGTTTATTTGATGTTTGCACAAAAACCATCAGGGCTTGAGAGAAAATGCAGTCTGATGAAGTTTGGAATTTCGATATAAACTGACCCTCTATTTATGTAGTCAAAGCAAGCGTACACACCAAACAAAGATTACGGACTAAATGTATGTTCTCTATTACGTATTGCGGATTAAAATAACAAACAAAACCATTACATTTAAAATAAAATATAAACTAAAGTCACGAAGTGTATTTAATAAATTTAATATACTTTGACGGACAGTTTATACTCTTTATATTTTTAAAATAATTAATTTAGACGTAACCGAATCTCGGATTTGAAATTCAATTAATTAACAACAAAAAAAAAACATATTTTAAAAATTAAAAAATTTAATGTAACAGCCTGTAAATATTCCACTGTTAAGCTTAGCCCTTCTCTCCTTGGAGGTGTTAATACACGTGTTCTGAACCATTACGATAACCTAATGATCAAAACACATGAAATCCTATCAGCTAAATACTGTGTATATAATCAAAAACTTCAAAAACGAAATCTGTTGATTTCGTTTATTCGAATCTGCTAACTGAATTTGTACCTTCGCATCAAAACGATCGAACAATCAACTTTTTTTGTATAAATTGATTAATTATATCCGTATTCGTTTGAAATTGACATCCATTTGTTATCTACGTACAAACTAAGCCGTGTGTACGTTTTCATTTAAAATTGATATAGTGAAGACTACATTTGATTACACGATATTGCATAAAATATTATTCATACGAGGCTTAAACGCTCACGTGGACATGACATATAATTTAGAAATACAGGAAGCGCATTCTCTAAAATTATAGTTTTGTGGTTACACAACACTGAAGTACTCGGAAATCATATATCAATTCATATGATTTTACGTTATATCGTACTAGTTTCCACACGCGACTTCGCTTGCGTGTGTGTGAGTAGCGGCCGCAAGTTAAGGATATTACGTCCTTTTCTGAACTCCTGACAACGTGTAAGCACAATTTCATAATGATTTATATATTAAAAGCGTAACAAATAAACAAACATAATTTCGCATTTATAATATTTTACATATATATATATATATATATACTACTGATATATATTATATTTATAAAAACAAAGCTTACAATTACAAAGAGGTATTAGCAATGTGTGAAATGGTCTAGGTTTTTCCGTCTTGCGTAGATCCCGCGAGGAAAAACGAATTCGGTAAGTTTTTATAAGGCCTAAATAACTAAAACATAGAACCGGTATCTGTATACAGTACAACCTCTTACAAGTTGCTTACAGTAAGCATATTTAAAAATAAACATAAAGATACTTTTGTAAGAATTTGTTTTTTTTTTTTTTTTTTATATTTTTAGCCACAGCTTCTTATGAGGTGATGTTAATGTCAAGTAGCTTATAATAATCATTAGAGGAAAATTTTAATTTTTTTTTTTTTCATATATTATAATATCAATCATATTGTGCGTTGCTACTGTATTTTTAACAATAAAATATCCTTTATTCGAGAATAAGCCTTTATTTGATTATAAAATCATTTGGGAATCGTCAGGCCAGAGGAAATTATTCTTTAGAGTGTGCAGCGTGGGGCCTCAGAGGCATACCCTGGCGATGATAGAACTTTGTTCCAATAAATGAAAAAATATGTAGGGCATGTTGTACTTTACTTTAGACATTATTATTATGTGCACTGTAACGAACAAACATACACTGTACTGTATGGGCGAATGTTTATATCTTATTGATTAAAAATGCACGGGATAAAATCCTTATTTTACCCGTACGAAGTCGGGACGGGCAGCTAGTAAGCAATATTGTTAAAGTAATTACATTATCGCATATCAATCAATAGCTGACAGCTGACAAATAGGTATTAATGCCCCGAGGCAGATCAACGAGGCGTACGAGTGGGGCAGCGTATGAATATGTCAATCGGTACTTTATTAGTGGACCAATCAGCCTCTTCAGTCAAACTTACATTTCAATTTACCCAATAGGTATTTCATAACATCGTAGCTATATGTTATAACGTAAGATTAAAATGTACATTTCATTAAAATTAATTCATTAATTAAGAGAAATTAATTTTAAATTCGTGATTCGTGTTCGAAAATTGTCAATTTAGTTTTCGTTGTTTACGCTCAAATTGAATAGAAGCCTTAAAAGGTTTAAAATATAGTTTATTTTATTCGGAACTAGAGCATTAGCTGTTAAAGTTAAATAATAATACAATTATTTACGTTAAAAGCAATCGATTTTAAAATAAAATATACATTGGCATAATTATTTGATAAATATTATGTTTCAAATTCCACATGTATATAAATAAAAATAAATGTTGCTAAGCGCATAACTCGAAAATGGCTGGACCAATTCGGCAATTTTTTTGTACGTTCCTTAAGGCCTATGGAAGGTTATAAAACTTAAAAAAAAAAGAAAATAATTGCATGGACAATAGTAAAAACAATACTTTTCTTTTCACATTAACATTAGGTGTCAAACAGTTGACGTAAATGATTAGACTGTTTGAATACAATTTATGCATGTAAAAAAAATAATCAAGTAGAATATTATAATCTATCTATATATATAAAAATCTCGTGTCACAGTTTTCGTGTTTATACTCCTCCGAAACAGCTTGACCGATTTTGATGAAATTTTATATGTATATTTTGTAAGTCTGAGAATAGGTTTATATAGGTATTTTTTATAACCCTAAGTGTTAAGGGTAGCTCACACTAAAAGTTTTTTTCTTAATTTTTGGACAAATTCTTTTATTTTGATTTTTTTATTATTTGGAATTAAGAAATACATACAACTCTAAATTTTCACCCTTCTACCATCAACCCCTATTTTTTAATAGTGATATTAGTAATTCAATCATTTTCAACCTCGGTCGATAACTGGATAAATTAACACTTATCTTATTGTCAGTGTCATGTCGCAAAAGGAGACCGCGGAGCGGCAGCGCGAGGAAAATACCTCCGCCGATTCGATCCGTCAAAGAAGACCGGGGAGAAGGCGTAGGCGCTATGCGCACCTTAACAGCCACCGGGCATAAAGGGGTTCCCTGTATCCGAGAACCCCAGGGCGTCACGGTAGCAAGCGCAAGCGATCCCATGGCGCACCCCGACCAGACGAAGGGGATACCGCTGGTTTTTTAGTGGGTATTCCGGCACTTTCAGCGCTGGTGAGCCCACATATCCCCACTTCATGTGGGGGAAACACGTAAAAGCACTTTTCCAGCGAAAAAAAAAGGAGGATATTGTTCTTACTTTTTTATCACACCATAAAGCATTGCCCATTTTAATTAATCAACTCTCCCTTTCACATGTGTATATTTTATGATATTTTTGTTATGTTTTCGATGCAAAAATGTAAATTAAGAATTAAAATTTATTTCATTTCATTTAATACTTTAGAAAAATTGTAATTTATTCAAAATTAAATATCAAATAGCGAATTATAAATTAAAAAAAGAGTTCAAATTATATTTACATTTGTATAGAATTGAGGTTATCTCATTCGCCGCACACAATCCTTATTGTCAAATCTGAAAATTTGCACACTTACACATCCATACATACACATACAACCGCTAGAATAGCAACAATCAGTAAGAAAGAAAGAAGGGAAAGGTCGCTTGGAGGACAACGCTTTTTTGTTACATGACAATTTCTGCCAGGTCATTCTACTTTGCAGTAGGAAAAGAACTTTGTTCCAATAAATGAAAAAATATGTAGAGCATGTTGTACTTTACTTTATGCATTATTATTATATGCCCTGTACCGAACACACATACACTGTACTGTATGGGCGAATGTTTATATCTTATTGATTAAAAAATGCACGGGATAAAATCCCTATTTTACCCGTACGAAGTCGGGACGGGCACAGCTGGTCATAATTATAATAATTACTTGTGTCATGTACCCAGTAGAACAAACAAGTCAAATTTTCATCTGTATTTACGTGTAATTATTAAATAATAATATTTACTATGTAACATGTTACAGCTTAATATAGTATTTCGAAAATAACATGGGTCCTAAATTTACCATTTCAAGGAATATCATTCTAATTATAATAATTATAAAGTAACAATCCGGAAATGTTCTCATAGTTGAGCTAAGACCTGCTCTACTTTTAAAATTTGTAAATTATTCCATCACGACACTTCACGGCCCGCCAACCCGGCCGGACGATTTGTCATGGAAAAAAATATATTATCAATAAGATATACAATATCAATGTGTAATAACTGGAATTTACGAAACTCCTATTTCGTCTTACAATACATAAGGGCTGCGTTTGACAGATGTCAATCAATCCTCTAATAATGAGTCTGTCAATACTAAGCTTAGAACTATTCGCTATAATATTCAACAACATTTTTTATATAGAAAAATATTTTTCCAAAAAAAATTTAGTACCTACTTTAGAAAGTTGCTGGAATTTATGTTGCTTGATGAAATTAAACCTTTTCGGTATCTTATACCAATGAAATTTACATGAAATCACTTAATATACTGAAAGCAACGCAAAAAATACCCGAAATCTATTCATAAACAAAAAAAGTTACCGAAGATACATAACATATATATAAAAAGCAATGTTCTGAATTACTTATATAAAAACTAGTTCGCTTTTATAGAATTTCGCAAATACTTTTAGCTTTACCGATTTATAAATTTAAATCTCAAGTTGAAAAAACATTGGCAGAAAGAGTCCGATAACGGTTCATATAAAAAAACAAAAAGTGTCTATTTATTAGGCATTCTTTGATTTTGAATCTAATGTAATCTCGTCTTATGAAGATTTCAGGTACTTTTAAGAACCTACATAAAGAAAGTAAAATATAGTGATTATGCTTATTTTTAAATAAAGGTTTGGTGAATGTTGATCTTAAAAGAGCTGTTTCTCAAAGTACTTCTAATCGACCCAACACGTTTAAGACGCCAAGACAAGTAAATATGGTCATATACCATTTTGGTCCTACATCGATATGAAACGATGAAACTGCACTCATATTTCTTTTGTTTAAATCCACTTCAAACCGCGTTAGCTAGTCCTAGTTAAAATTATTTTTGCTTTAAAAACTTTACACATAGAACGTCTCCCCACAAGTTCCACGAATGAAGTCTTACATCGAAAAAAAACTTGCAATTATACAATCAGTCGTGTAAAATATTTTTTGCTAGAAAATTGAATAAATAACTACCACTAATGAAGCATAAAGAAGCTCAGTGATTTTCATAGTGTCCTGATTACATTACATATTTTTAATTTCCTATCATTTTGTTACTATGAATGGAAATAATTTCCATTACAATCGCAATTGCCAAGTAACGGAATCAAATTCAATATTTTATGACGATTTTTAAGATATATATATCCTGTTCCGAATCGTATAATCCTATGCTCAATACAAATATTAATCATATGTGCCTAACTAATAGATCGTAAGCCAAGAAAGCAGTTTTAACGACGTCTGTTTCTGACATCCATTTAAACCATACATAACTAATCCTACAATTGAACTATACGAAAGAGAATTTCATCCAAGTTCAGTTATTAAAAAAAAACAATAGAACAATTGGAAGCATAGGAACAAGGACGTAAGACATGTGTCATCCCAGGAAAAATAGTTTCATTCATATCGCTTAACACTGCCGGCGACCGCACACTGAGCACGACACACACTTCGTTGACTTTTATTTTTCAAATAATATTTCATTTCATTTCAAAACTAACTACGAAACCACTCTCTGTTTTACGTCGAAATAAAATCTGCACTAAAATATTGTGACAAAAGCACAAATATTAAAAAGTCGCATGTTCTCCTTTTAAATTTATCGCATTCTCTTCACATTTTCAATATTTTATAACGTTCAAATTAAAATCAAATATTTGAAACTAAGGTATGAATATTAATCAATAGCAATCGCCAGAACATTGATATTATGTTTATAGATATGGCATGATTTAATGAATTATCTTAACAAATTAAATGAATTGATATATTTATGAGACTTTATTGTATGTGTTTATCGTTTTAATTAATATACATTATTGCAAATTATTTTAAAAACATAAAACTTAATGATCTTGAAACGAACGAGTAAGTGCAATTCGACTGACAATCGTTTACGATTCATTAAATACAAAAAGAGGTAGGTACATGTGTTTTCATTTATATATAATGAATATAATGCATAAATAATAATTAAAGAGCTCCAAAATTTAATAGGCAAACTTTTCTTAAAACTCTTTTTTGAATAATTACGAGAAAACGTCAAAAGAAAAATAAAACCGTCTGCAAGATTCGTGTCTTTTTCTCACAAAAATCTTTAGACCTGCGATTTCAAAAAGCTATTCATTGATACTTATCAAATGTACTCAGAATTTGAATAGGCGAGCAAATCAAGAACCAAACAAAATTAATAGTCCATTTAAATCTCTTCAATGTGAATATTTTTATAATAAATTTGATTATATGAACTTAGCTCCTCACGAGTTGTGCTTTACATTTATTTGGAAACCCTCCTCGGGAATGATTTTGGTGTTAAATTAGTTCTCCACCTCCACAAGTCGGGTTGAGAAGCTTACAGCACAAATTGCCTTAGACGGGGCTCTTACGACAACCCCGCGTTGAAATGAACTTGTATACTCTGACAGAACGGCCTATACTTAACCAATTTCACACGTAATAGTTAACTAGTGTCAGACAGATAGAACTTAATCAGATAAATCAATAGTTATATTTTTTTGAGATTTAGTTCATTTTGGCAATATAGCCGGATATTGCGATCGCTAGTTAGACAAATATTGGTCTTTAACATAAACACCAAAGCAACAAGCATTGTATACTATGTTTATAGATCTTCAAAATGTCATCAGAAAAGGCCAACAACGTATGCGTACAATGTGCATTTTAATAAGCACACAACAGAATAACATTAGGTCCAGTTATAAGTGCATTAGTCGTTATTTAAATAAATTAAATTAAATTTTACGTAAGTAAAAATTTCCGTTCGTACTTTACATTAGCAATTTCAGTAATATCACAAGGAGTATGAGAGTAAGATAAAAGAAGCTGTGGGGCGTGATGGCGTAGCAAAGATTTGGGGCGTGCGGTATGATGTATTGCGAGTAGCAATGAGTACGGTTGAAAATATTGCTTGGCGCAGTATTTACTGACTTTATTATAACATGTTATTTATATACCTGAATAAAAACAAACATCCGAGCTTTATATTAAGTACCGTTACTCAAAAATATTCGTTAACCTAATATTAATAAGGTTACTTTTGAATTTGCTTTTTTTAATTGTTTTTATGCCAACCCATAGATTATTTCGCCAATGTCACGTTCGATGGCGAAGACACGACAGAGATTGATCGGTACGATCGAGATTAAAGATTTAATTGATGAATTTGATTAACATTTCCATAAGATTGGTCATCAGACCAATGACAATCACAGACAGACACCATAAATTTAATGGGTATAAAAAAATATGTGTGTAGGTTCACCACTGACATATACATTTGCTTATATATATATTTAGCATGATAAAAGAAGCTCGGAATTTATCGTTAGAATAGAATTTTTAATCTATATCGAAATTGGTGAATAAAATTATATGACTTATCTTATGCCCGGTTACTAAAAGATATGGTAGTAGCAGGGTATATATGAAGGCGACTTATAATAGTGTATAAATAAACTCTGTAAACGTCGGATAATTCTGACACTTCTAAACGAAATATTTTAATTTATTAACAATAAACACGATTAGGGTTCTACCTATCCTCGATACATAGATTGCGTATACCAAACCAATATAAAAACGCTCGTAGAATCCTAAGTGAATTGAATATAGATTATTTTTAATTGCATTTAATTAATTCAATTATTTATTAATACAGGCACGAGGCTTATTATTAGTTAAATCCCATAGCGTAGCATACACATCAGCCTTGCGATGTTAAGAATAGCAACGAATAGAGAGCAAAATTTGATAGTTATCTCCATATTATTATTTATTTTATTTATATGAAATTGAAATGTTTCAGTATAATTCACGTTTTCTTCTTACATTTTAAAACAGTTTTCACTATATTTAAGCAATGTTATTTGAAATAGATTTAGCATACAGCTCATTGATTTAATACAATAGTATTAAATCAATTAATTAAATTATTAATTAATACATATTTGATTTAATATTAGTACATAAATATTAATATAAATAAGTCATTAAAATATGTTTTTATGACGTTAGCAATGTGTCACTTAAGCGTGAAAAATACATCATCCGTAGCATAGTTATAAAACATTTGTGACAGCTTACATCTTCATATTTATTGCAAAAAAAAAGATAACTTCATTTTTATCCTTATCAAATCAATTATTTATATTAATCAGGATTAAAATTGAAATACGAATATAAAATTGATATTAATTTTAAGTGTTTTCTGTAAATAAAAAACGCCGATTACTCTTTGTAAAAAAGACATGGCGTGTGCGGTAATACAGATATCCTCGGTACAAACGCAGTGATATCTTTTAGATATCCTGTTTGTTGTATAATATTTGTTACATAAGACTTAAATATATACAAAACAATTACCGCGAGGAATGTGAGCTAGAATGGTAAAACAATATAATTAATGTTAAAATTATAAGCTTGTAGTTAAAATATAATAAAAGTAGTCCAAATAACTATACTTTCAACGAATGATTGTTGTTTGTCACGTAATCAATTGTTTTGTTAAACTATATTGGAATTATAAAGGATATAATGAAAACTTCCACATTACATGAACTACTGAGTTTCTACGTATAATCTTGCCATTATGTCGAAGGCTTAGAGTGAAATTCAAGCTTGCATTTGTAACGAGACAGATGTATAGAATTATCCTTTACGAGAGAATACGACACGTCGTCTCAAGTAATAATCCAAAGCAATTCTTAAACAAAAGCATTTTTTAATTCGAGAAATGTCATCTTACATAACGAATTTGAATTCTTAAAAATTCCTACTTTATAATTTCTTTAAGAAAAGATTGCATATTTATTTGAATAGCTAAGAGCTAACATTCACGGCAGATTTCAAATTATTCTCGAAGTTCTAGAAACTTTTCAGTTGCATTAGCATTTTCAGGTGACATATCTTTACATTATATTCGCTAGTAATGTTCTCTGGCGTCACCTGTGCGCAACTGTAAAATATGAGCGCGCGGAAATATGTTAGCTATGCATCTTAAGGAGAATTCGCTTTGTTAACGTGAAAGTTTTAAACGTTTGAACTTGTTCAGTATTGGAAGTAAAAATTGGAATGTTACATTTTTGCACGTTGGACTTTTCCAAGTATATACGTTTGCGTAAAATGCACACTTACAACTTATATATTGGGAAAAGCCCGTAGTTTTTATAATAATTTTACTATTAAAAATTGTCTTTGTGACACATGAGTGTCAGAAGACAATTTTTGTTACATGAGTTGAACACATTTGTAAGGATGGAAAAATAAGTGGATATAACTTAAGCATTTTTCCTTTAGCCATTGATTTTTGAGATAATCTCCGATTCATAATAGAAGGTTTCTATTGTCATGGTTTGTGATAACAAAGGTTAGACTGATTGAAAGCGCGGAAAACTGAACATTCCCGTCGTTTACATTATAGGTTTTACATATTTGAATCGAGTATATATTGTTTTCATATTATATAACATTTTAAATATAAATTTAGGGATATCACGTCTTCAACATTTATTATAATTAGTATTTAAGTACAGAAAAGTACAGTGTAATACAGTAAATTATTTATTTGTTTTAAATATGTGTTTTAATACATTAAATTATTTTAATACTTGTTTTTTAAACTAATATAATGTATTTTACACTGCTTAAGTTTGTGGCAATATTGCAAATAGCAAGCGTTTTTTTTCTTTAATTATTTAAATTAGGTTGCTCCGCCATTTAGTTTCATGAATGTCCCTCTTGAGCGTGCAGAGCGATAATATTTTATCAAATTGTAAGTATATGAAATAAAAAGGAGCAAAAAATATAATTTTATTAACTTCTTAATAATTTGATAGGTAATAAATATTATTTAATTGCTTAAATAAAATTACTTTTGCTAAACAAGGAAAAAATCATGTTTACGCAAACCGAATCTTACTTTGAATTTCCACAAAATAATCACACAAATTAGCACAGTTCTTTCACATAACAACGATACAGAAATATTATAACGAATCTATAGGCAACAAACTCGCGGTGAAAAGTTGCGGTACAGGGATATTCGGCACGCGTAACCACGATGCAGGCCGACGTGTCACTGGCCGCCCGCCGCCGCGCACGCCCCGCCCGCCCGCCTTCACGCGCAATGACGCCTGACGCACCGAAACTAAGCCTACACTATCATTTCCTTTCTTAATGGAATACAGCCAAAAAATAATAACCGAACACCCGAGCTACACCAAATGCTGCTGCGTCGACAAACATTAATGTAGTATCCGCCTGCACCAGTTTCACAATTCAAGTATTTTAGCAAAATGTGCGCGTGCCACTCAGAATTCACCGGAGCATACAAGTTTTAAAGAATTGCCACAAAGCTACTTCGGTAAAAATTTAAATGTCTTTAACAGACCTTTTAATGTTGTTTTAATTGTAAAAATCAAATATAAGTTTTCATTGCCCTTTTTTTAAATACATATTTATAATTTTCTTCAGTCGGTAGTACTGTTTTTTTTGTAAGCCTAATGTACACATGATATAATGATGATGATAATGATGATACACATATGTCCATTGTCGATTATATTTATACATTCTTCATATGAATTTGACATGTCAGTGATCTGCTAATCATATTATCTAAGGTGTCATGTCCCTTGAGATCGATAGCCTATTTGCTAAAGCTACTGTTTCGACAATACCCGTATTCTTGGTAGAATAAGCAATGTTAATACGACGAAATATCTGTTAGACGATTTTAGAACAGATGGGTGGGTTCAATTTGCACAGCGACCAATAACCAGTACAAAACAATACGGGGTTAAATAAGAGTTAACATTGGACTTCTTAGTTCAAAGATCAAAATTACATTTTGTAGCTGTCATGATCAGTTGTTGCCTGAACTAGTTTAACTAGTTTTATATTAGAAACATGTATATGAAACTATATTTAGGACAAATTGGACTTTAGGTCAAAGATTATTCATTAAATGGACTATGATTATCCCTTTACTGGGTAAAAGATAAAGGCAAAGGACTCTTTTTGAGGAAAAGTTTGGAACATACTCCATCACACTGCTCAATTGGTGGATTCACGGCGAAGCATGAGATGAATTATAAGCACAAATTAAGCACATGATAACTCAGTGCTTACCTCGGTTTGAATCCACAAACTTCGGTTAAGAATTACGTGTTTTGACCACTGGGCTATCATTTGATGATAACGTTTATTTAATATAAATAATGATAGCTAAATTCTCTTTTAACTAACCAATATACTTTTTATTTTATATTTGTTGCAATCAGAATTTTCTGGACTCACCGTGATTATTAGGGCCGTTCTGGGAGCGAAATTTATTTATTTTATGAAAATGCTAGTTGCAGCCGGGTATTAAGTCGCGTTATTCGTTTCAAACCTCCCCAGAGATTCGCGGCTGCTATCTGACTGAAGCTGCGTAGTTTTGTTGGTAATGGACAAACTTTAATATTTGTATAATGATTCTCAACAAATGCCAATTACTTTCGATGGATTAACTTAACATAAGAGTTATTTACTTTTTTCTTTTTTTTTTTATTGTATAGGTAGGCGGACGGTCATATGGGCCACCTGATGTTAAGTGGTCACCAACGCCCATAGACAATGGCATTGTAAGAAATGTTAACCATCGCTTACAACGCCAATGCGCCATCAACCTTGGGAACCAAGATGTTATGTCCCTTGTTACTGTAATTACACTGGCTCACTCACCCTTCAAACCGGAACACAACAATACCAAGTACTGCTGTTTCGCGGTAGAATATTTGATGAGTGGGTGGTACCTACCCAGACGAGCTTGCACAAATCTCTACCACATTGAGGACTTACATACAAAACAAAATTAAAAATAGCTACAGTACGATCACCGCGTGGAATGGCAGCAGCATTTTCCAATTAACTACAATTTTTTGTAAACCCATATTTGATCCGATAAGATTAGCGATTTTTGCATTTAATAATTAACGGTCAACTTCCCCAGAAATACTGTTAATTAATATATATTAAACTTTACACGTGAGTGAACAATGATTGTACATAATAAGTGTTTTAATATTTTTGAAAGCGATGAAATTTTAGAAGAAAAATTATACGAAAAATCTAGATAAGATAAGACGAGCACATACAATAACAACTTCCATGCATATTATATTTATCTGTTAACGATATAAAGGTAAAATTTATTCTGCCATATTGCGAGCATGACAAAACATAAACATAAAAGATAATTCCGTGTTGGCTCTGGTGCGAACGCCATTGTAACTATGACTTTATGATTCCATGTTATGTTGACACCCACGTCGCCTTAACGAGATATCAGTGCGATCGTGAAAAGCAAAAGGGGTGAGCGAAGTTTATTTCTTAGAAAGAACAAATACAAAGTCAATATGTATGTGTGCTGAACCGTACAATCTACACTTGGATGGTTCATCTTCTACTACTACATAAAACTTTAGCATCTCAGATGGTGATTCGTAAGATATCAAGTTCGAATTCGAGTTGAATGATTAGAAGGGAATAACGCATACGCTATACTTGATATTTAATATATTCTTAATGTTAAACTACGAATACAAAGTGAAATCATAGCCGCTCATTCACACGAAATATTCATCCAAATATCAAGTCTATTAAATTACCTAAAGCAACATCTATATAGTAAATAAATCTATATAACTGTTTCAAAATCGGATAACGAGAAACTAACTCTACGCTTATCTATATAATCTTGTTTGGAATAATATGATGTCTCTAAATGATTTATTTATAATCTATAAAAATATTGTTTAAAAAATTATAAGATAACTTAGCAAATGTAAGAAATACGTTTAATCGTGATTGTTTTGTATAATCAAAGTCATATAATATACTAAAAGCAATTGTTTTTATACTATAATTCTCAAAATTAATTGATTTCGTTTTCGCGTAGGTTTATTCTCTCCACTTACATACTATTTGACTGTTATTATTTAATAAGGTTCTTCCATAATACGAAGTAAAATTGACTAATTTTAGCGTGTAACTTTAATACGCAAATTAAATTTAGGATTTTTTGGGATCACCAAATAGAAAGTAATAGTGTACGGAAGACCAGTGTACTTATATATATTATATATTTTTTCTTTTTAATTTTCGCAAATTACTACCTGTATTTTCGTATTCCATGAACATATTCGATAAAGATCTCCATCAGATTGTTTTTGGCAACGAAGACCCGTCTTAAGAGTGACTATAACCAACAACGCTAGAACGATTAAAGTGCACAAGTGTGTGCGCTAACACATGTGCTCTCGCTATTCCAACAATCATCATCCAATCGGAAGCATCTGCCCCGACGGGAAAGAGATCAGGCTCAGAAGTATAGGCTTTACGTGCTTTGCGAGGCATGGGAATATAAACACTGTTCTAGATTAAGGGAATTTCTCGACATAAATACTCCATAACATTTTTAATCATCTCACTCGGAGTTTGAACTCAGTGCCTTGGATTCTGCGACCTCATAAACTAGCCAATGAGTCACTATAGAACTACATTAAAATGGCAACTATGAACAAGAGATAAAACTATACATTAGTGTTGGCCTTCTCAATTGAAATCCACTTAGTATTTCCCCCTGTATGTTATATGACCGATAATCGTGAATATAACCGGCCATTTTGGAATTTCTGATTATATATCTGTCAGTAACAAGCGAGACGCTTATCAAAATCGATTGTTCGATTTATTTCGTACATAAGAATCTTATCTAGAACATACGTATATTAACTTAAATGTTAAGATAAATCCGAAGCATAGCTCGATTAATCAAATAAACCGAACATCGGGTTTATTTATCAAAAGAATAAACTACAGTAACTACACAATTGTTTAAATGACAGACGAGAAAAACGGGTCAAATGTTTTATGATAAAAATATAAAAATTAAAAAGACTTGGTTGACGAATGCAAGTCATTCAACGAGCTATGGAGAGGCTTATGCTCAAAGTTTCTTTGAAAAACAGAATTCGAAATGAAAATATCCGCAATAGAACTAAAATGACTGACATAGCGACGAGTTAGCGAGCTGAAGTGGCAATGGGCCGGTTATATTGATTGAAGAGCCGATAACTGTCGGGACCGAAAGATTTTCAAGGGGCAGCCTTAGCAATAGCAGTGAAGGGTGACTGTTCACCAAACGTCAGTAGCAAACGTCAGGCTAACACAAGTTGCCATGATTTTGACCATCTTGATTGACGGGGATGACGAGAATGTAGCCAGTTGCTGTCTTTGAAGGAGTCCTTCATTAAACAATAGAAGGAAAGATAAAGTCAACGACAATAATCATAAATCATCACTTCAATATAAATCTATGTTCCATAACAACTTACAAAACTTACATATTCGGAATATTTATATCGATTGTTTAAATATATTTAAATTTGTACGTTAAATAATATTATATACAATGAAATCCGACGAGCACTATCCTAGAAAATATTTGTAGAAATATACCGTTGACAGTGCGAAAATTACTGTCATGCACTAAATTTTTATTGCTTCATTCACATTCCGCATAAAGTAAAATTCAACCGAAAACAGAAATGATGATAATAAAATGTGATTTATTGTACGTTCTATTCATTAATATACTTTTGAATTTATATTGAAATGTATTTGTCAAATAACCTCTCATTGATAAAATTTTCAAATGATAGATATAAATTATGGAATAATTTTAATTGCCTTTCCAAATATAATATATAATATTATTTTCTGAATATTTTGTTTATAAATTACTTTGTGATACATATCATTATATACATAATATTATTATTTTTTTATAAAATAAAAGCTTCTCGAATACGACACATATTTATAATTTAAACTTTGAATCTGTACAATTTTTCAAGTATATTCTACAGATTAAAATAAACACGATACGTATTTATACTACAAATAGAATTGAGAGCGTAATTGTTTCACACAATTTTTTTTTTTAACTGACCGACATGTCTTTGCCGCTTTTTTGTTTTCCCTCACGATGAAAACATGACTTTGAATTATGTTTTAAATATGCAACTGATGACTATATGTTTAACAGCTTTGTCATTTGTGTCCTATAGGTTCTCTTATATATCCTATAAGTACTAAAACAAAGTTAAAACTCATAATTGTTTAAAAGTTTACCCATCTACAAGGTCTGTAACAACTTGTTTAAATTATTCAAAATTAGAATACGTAAGACTCGTATGAGCTCGTATATGAGAGTTCTTGATAAGTCTTAAATAAAAAAAAAACTAATTCTTTGCGACGATAACTTTAACCAAAATGCATTAATAAAATTCAATAATGTTTTATCTAGATTTTTTGAATTACTATATCAAGAGACATAATTAATAATTTGTGACACGACCATAAAACCTACGTTTTATCTTTATTAGTAAAAGTTTTTGTGTAATATGCAAATATACAATTAGGAGACACCTTGGTCCATACCAAGAGCGTTATAAAAAAAAACGCGCGCTAATTTAAAACCGCCGCCATCTTGTTAGTGCATATAAAGGTAAAGTAATTAATTTATTATTGGCGCGACTTATGATTTGTAATGTGTTCAAATGTGTTATTTGGATTTATAAAGAGTAATTGAGTGAGTAATTAACATCAATTTATATGATTTGGTGTTCTTGGTGTGACCAAGGAGACTCCTTGGTCCATGCAACAGCGTTATAAAATAAACGCGCGCTAATTTAAAACCGCCGCCATCTTGTTAGTGCACATAAAGGTAAAGTAATTAATTAATTATTGGCGCGACTTATGATTTGTAATGTGTTCATATGTGTTATTTGGATTTAAAGAGTAATTAAGTGAGTAATTTATATGATTTGGTGTTCAATTTATTAATAGACCAATTCGAGGTTCTTATAAAATCAGTTTTCACTTCTGGATGCTAAATGTAATTAATTATACCCTTGTATATTTTGTATTACAAGGATATAATGAATTACATAATGTATAAAAAAAAACCAATTGAATATTATATATATTAAAGTTATTCTCGTTAAAACCCGAACCGCTACTGGCTTAATATTTATTATAATCTTGTAAAATGACGATTCAAAAGTGCTTGTAAATATAAAAAATTAAAAATATGGTTCAAAACTCTTAATACTTTTATATCGATGGCGATTTTTAATCAAACTGAAATGGTGATGATCTGTTAAACCGAACAAAAGGAGTAAAATAAACACTATTGAATTGACGCTATTAACTTGAGTTACTTTTAAACACTTCGATTTAACCAGTATTCGGTGTAAGTAACATAAAAGCCAGGCCCAGCGTAAATAGCGGTCCATTAGACCCAACCATCGCCTGTCGGAGCTGAACGTTTCCTCTACGAACGTGAAAACAATGCGCTTTACGCTTTTTGCTGCGCCGGACACTCCTTGACTTCAACAGTAGAATGATACACAACTATAGACTACCAACCTAGATGTACTATTTGAACGTCACAAACAATAGGATTTTCTATTCAACGCTCGCGATACAATCACGATCATTAACAAAGAAATTATTATGAGTATACGTGTTCGATACAAAGAACAAAACGCTACGATCGATTTAAAAACGCCTTCCCTTCGAAGCGAAACAGACGTCCTTATTTCTTGCCATTATAAAGTTTTAATTAGACTAATTATATTCTCGAAGTTTTTGCATGTGCGCAAATATTCTGACTTTTATTAATATTTCATGAAACATCAGAAGATAAAAACTGAAATACAATGGAAGTTAAAGTTAGATATTTAAATACTCCTTATTTTGATATTGTACATAATATATAATGCATCGTGAATCTCGTGACTCAGGCTTGAATCGTAATCATGCAATTTTCCAACAGTACCTAATCACGGCAGGCAGACAAGCAACTCTGTCAAGAAATGACAACTACATCAAAACGTCCAGATTTATATCAAAATACAACATTTAAATGTTAGATTTAATAATTAAATGTTATAATAACAAATAACGTCCTCCAGACCGATTTCGGCCACGGCGGCCAATCTCAAGAGAGATTAGTCAACTGCGCAGGAGATATTATAGTGCACAAGTGTGTGCGCAAACACAGGTGCACTCACTATTCCCTAGCTCTCATAATCCGATGGGACGGCAATCCGACACGACCGGAAAGAGTTCAGGCGCAGGACCAACGGCTTTACGTGCTTTCGGCACTTTCTTTTCGGCTTTACGGCACGGGAGTGTACACACTTCCAACTTCCAGACTCCGGGCTGCTACTGAGAATCTTCTGACAGAAAAATCCAATAACTACTTATTGGCCCCACCTGGGAATTGAACCCAGGACCACCGGGTCAGCGGCCTTATATGTAGCCACTAGACCAACGAGGCAGTCAAAATGTTATAATAATAAACAGCCTGCATTTGATTGGTTCATACCAGTTCAATTATTCGGTTTAGACTTAATTTAATTATAACATATTTCATCGTGATTATAGGATATTGTTTAACATTTCAGTGTAAAGTATTATTAATTTAGCTACTTCGTTCATCTTGAAATGGAATTTGTAATATACCATTAGAACGTTTTAAGTATTACAATAAATTGATACAATGTTCATATTCTATATATGAAAATGTATGTATATACGTGTACTCTGAAAAATGTTAAATAAGTTACATGTTACTATAAAAAGTCAAAATTATCAATATGTTTAATTTTCACCGACGTAAATAAAGAAGAAGTTTGTCATTGCATTCTATAAAAATATGAATGTCTTAATAGTTTTTATTTGATGCGTACATTCAAAGAAATTTTTAAGTCTGTTTTGCTTATTTAAATAGAATTATTAAATATTAAAATGCGTTTAATTATTCGGTCTTGTCCCTAATTACCATAATCGTTTTTATATTTTAAAATAAAACACCATGATACAAACGAAACTTATTTTTAATTTTTAAAATTAAAATCCGGCCGAGTTTAAATTAAACATTGTGGCCGCACCGCAGACCTTTCGGTCGTTTTATAATGTCGCGTATTCCGCGTAAATAGATAGGGAAGTGGTCTGTTTCGCTTTAATTCGTTTAAAATACAGGTAAAACGCCCAAAAATTTTATGCGAAAAAGATCTTATTTAGATATATAATTTTGGCGGTTGCTATTCTCAAGGGACACTAATCCATTGCGCAGAACATATTATAGTACACTCTCATTATTTCGCCAATCCGACAAAAACAGAAGTCAACTATCAGTGTCAGTGTAGCAATGACCTAACAATAGGTTTGATCCCAGACCCTTGAATCGTCTTATAAACCACTTTATGTAGTGGACGTTGACTATAGTCATAATAACATTATAAATGATTGATTGTGTTTTACCGACTAATCTTTTATTATTTCAAACGAAGGAAGTCTGTCGCTCGTTACGAATGAAAAATATTTTATAACCAATATAAAGCAAACTAAATAAACACACGTCTTTGGAAGTATAGTAGAATGAGAGAATAATGAAAATGCTATGTTGCGTTTCTTGACTTATATTGTCTGATTTTCATTGTAATCGAAATTTCTAACAATAATCTTACCTTGAATGTTGTGTTGTAACAGTTTGTAGTAACGACTCGTTCGAAACATTTATGCTTACCTGTAACAAACGATACAATAATAATTAATTTTAAAGTTGTACAAATAAAGTGCTTAGTATTATTTATGTATGATTAAATATACGTTCTTTTATAGTTTTTAATTAAAACTATATAAAACATACGAGTATTTAACAGCAGAAAACATTTTTCTTTTTTTACAAAATAGTTAATGATTATATTCGTCACTATCTTGCTCTCATACTTTTCCTTAACGTTGTTTTTGTTATTTATAACAGAATACTTAATTATTTTTATTTTTAACTTAACTGTTATACAGTATTATATATTTATTAAAATACTGTGTAATTGCAGGTATTACATATCTACTATTTTGTATTTACATTGTTTGTCTTTAGCCCTCAAGGTAGAAGATCTCACTACGTAGTGATAAATTCGTCTTATCATATTTTATATTCTTTATATTGTAGAATACATTAATGGTATATAATAAAGTATATGGTTATTACAACTATACAAATAGGACAACAAATATACATAGATATAGAAATAATCAATCGTAACAACACGCTTAGGAGGTAAAATCAATATCTTTATTTAATATAGAAGCATTACAGTCTTGCTCATTGATTGTTAAAATATATCGCCTACCATTGAGAAAAAATATCTCCAATCTGAGAAAAATCGGCAAATTAAAGAGATTTTGCCTTTTTATTCAACGATAATTGTTGACAATGAATATTTATTTGAAAACACCCTGGGTGCTCTCGTTTTATTTCCAATTAACGAAGGAAGGACATAGGCTAGTTTTTATACCTAGCATCGCCACAGTCTATCTAATATGCGAACCTATTAATATGCTAAAAAATTTCGACCTCAGATTTTGACTCGCATCTGACCCAAAGTAGTTGAGTAAGAATTATTAAATTATTAATTAATATATATATATATATATATATATATATATATGTTATATAACCGTACGAATTGAATATTATTTCTATATTTTTAATTTGATTCGACTAATATAATATGATATTCATAAGCAAACAGATTGTCTACAACAAACATACCTCCGGAACTTTAAATTGAAATGTCTATCATCTATAAACAGATAACCGAGAACAGAACTCTCGGGATCTCACGTATCTGTAATGAGATATATTCGCAGTGAATAATTATGCGAAGTAAATAAATATGTACTTGGCATGTATAAGTCAATCATAACTTAGTCAATGCACTACCAAACATGAGATGTTATATCCTATGTTATTACATTAACTCACTCACCGTTCAAACCAGAACTCAGAAATGTTGTACATATGTCAGGCTATAGAATAATTAATTGATGTATGGAATTTACTCAAGAAGACCACGACTCGGGAAAAAGCTCGGTATTACAAGCACTTTTATATAAAACTAACAAATTCTGGCAAAATTTGTATGTATTATACTCCTGTTACTCGACTGCAATCAGTAAATCTTCTAAAACGGAACTCCAGATAGCGTTCAAAATGACTTGCTTTTAAAATAGTATGACTCGCATTGCGTAAAAGTTATAATTTAATTTAATTATATGATAAAAAAATAAAATACTTAAAACATTTTCAAATAATAAATTTGGTGCCGGTGGCTGTACAAGATAAATCGTTGGGATTACATTATTATCGACGCAGAGGCTTTAAAAACAATTTTCGATAATACCGTTTGTCCATCTGTATGCGTCACGTACATGCTAGAATAGATTTTATTGAAGCTGAATATATTCGAATAAAGTGTGTAAACCACGTCTCCATTAGTAAATGATAAATTTATATTGAGAATAATGTTCGCCAGATATTTATTTAAATAAATCTAATTATCAATATTAGAAAGCGAAGAGTATATAATAACTAAATTATCAGAATCATATTTGATTTTATTTAAATACATTTTTACAAGTACATTTGAAAGCAATTTTACAAGATAAATTATATCTAAAGCTATCGTCGGATCTCTACCAGACTTAAAGAAGAACCAGCAAGAAACTAAGGAGTTTATTTTTAACCAATCATATATAATTATCATAAATCATATACATTTAACTTACATGTTTTATGAATATCAACGAATATTTATTTGTGAAATCTTCCAACTTCACTACATGCATACTATCCAAAGTCAAAGAAAAGTAAAAATAAAATGCCGATTGGGAGTTCTATTGAATTATACATACCTATATATATATACCAATTGGGTTACATGTATATACAGTGGTGGTCGTATAATTAGAAACACTACCAACGGTCATTGACATTATGTAAGATACTTCACCGCAATCGTGTTTATTTTGAAATTAAACAATAAATAGGACAACAATATGTTCAACGTTTTATCATTTATTACAAAAACAATATAAATCCCATTACACAAGTGCAGTTTCAATAGTACATTACGGATAAACATTTAAATCAGTTTTAAGGTATGATCAATAATGGTCAACTATTAGAAACAACAACAAAAAATATAAAAAACATTTTTTTTTAAGTATTAGTAATTAGTATTGTTACTTAGGAAATAGCTACTATCCACAGCCTACCAAAAGTTATAATTAATATTAAGTCGCGTATCCCTTATTTTCAATAACAGCACTGCAACGACGTGGTATTGATTCAATCAATTTCATACATTTTTCTAGGGGAATTGAATTCCATGCTTCAACAAATGCTTCGTTTTGACTGGTGTTACGTTTGTTTGAGACTTTCTTTTTAACAATATACCAGAGATTTTCTATCGGGTTTAAATCCGGACTATTTGCTGGCCAGTCTAAAACGGATATACGCTGTTCGCTAAGGAAACATTTGACGCTATTGACCGTGTGTTTAGGATCATTGTCATGCTGAAAGATCCAGGTTATAGGCAAATGATCGTCCGAGTAGGGTATCACTGTGTGCTCTAAGATATTTTTGTATTGCCATTGATCCATTGTACCGCCATCGTGCTTGACTATACTCCTTCTGTATTTATAATTAAAAGCATTGTTTACAGGGCGTCTAACATAGCGCTTTCCATAGGAATTTACCATATTTATTTTTGTTTCATCTGAAAATAACACTTTTTTCCATTCTCGTACCATCTCATTAACATTTTATTTAGCGAATAATAATCGCTTCTCTCGGTTTTGCTTGGTAACAAGCAATACCTTCCGAGAGATTCTTCCAAACAATTTAGCTTCTACTAATCTTCGACGTATCAGTCGAAGTTTCTCGGGTCATCAGGAGAAAAATCTTTATTTTTAATCTGGTTGGAGCCTTACTTTACTTGGGTCTTGGAAAAAGAAGTGTTATTCTCCAATTTCAAAACAAGTACGAGCTATGGATGCTTTTTTAAATGTTTCTAATTCGACGTCCAAGCGGCCAGTAACAGAAAATAAACTTCTACGTGTGTAAGACTCATTTAGTAATTAAAAGTAAGATATGTTTTATATTTTATGCATTTAATGAGTTTTATTATTTGAGTGGCTATATTATTGCATGATTATTAATTATTAATACATTTGTAAATTTGTACGTTGAAGTGATACTTTCTTTATTCATAAGAAGTGTTTCTAATTATATGACCACCAATGTATATGATATCCCAATAAAGCATATACAAAACAAGAAATTCCTTATGCACACCCATTTATAAGCAAAAACTGCATGCATAATGTTCTTGCACCGATTACAATTTCTTAATCAAATATTTAAGTGCTTTACTAGTAAGTAACAATAGGTTTAAAATTAGAAGAAATAAAAGCAAACCGAAGGGAATTAACAAAAACGTCTTAGATGATACATTACAAAATACTTCAAGTTTACATTTACATTTAAATGTTATTGTAACAAACTTTAATAACTTTACGGAAAGTGTTAGGCGAGTCCGTACCGTTACATATATATATATATGTATTACGACATAAACATTTTATATTGATCCTAATGACAATAAAACCAAGCAAATATTGCTTACAGTAGTTTAATAATAAAAAAATATTAACGACTGTTGTGGACAGAAAATATTTCTAGACAATAGCTTGATTCATCTATAAAATATTATTTGCCTTGTTAATTGTGTTTCACAAGATGTACATATGTAAGGTTCTAATGGAGAAAGTCCTGCTATTGAATGCCTTACATTCAATATGATATGTAGTAAAATCAATGTAACCTACAATACATTTTTTTTTCTATCGCCTCGTTAGTAACATGCTGTAAATAACCCACAACTGGGCAAAGAAAAGTGTTTCTCCAGATTTAAACCAGCCTTTCGATACAATCCCCGGAATATAAAATGCGTCATTCTATATTCTGGGGTTATCTTTGGCTATTTCATCTTGTCTTTTTCTGTCGCTCAAAAGGTTAATAAATGACATAGAGGTTAGAAAAAAAATTAGATTAATGGAATGGAAATAAGAGGCTGAAGTTTTTTTTTTATAGAATTAATTAATCACGGCGTGGTGGTTGGACGGAAGCCTCTTTCAAGAATTATGCCGCAATCAAATTCAGAGAATCTCTCTAAGACACAAAGTATAATGTTTAGGAAATTTCGTCTAGAATAGATTTTTCTTTACAACAAAACTGAATATAAAATTATTATCGTATCAGAAGCAAGCTGTTAATTTATGTAGTCTAATAGAAATAACAGCAAGAACAATGTAAAAGGAGTGTTTACTTCAAATATAAATATTAATTAATATTTATTAGTTTTTCAAATTCCATTCCTAAGTTTTAGTCATTTAACATAAGAAGTTTTGTTTTTTGTTTTAGTTCTTTACGTCGTATTTTAAATTTATGTAGTCCTTAATTTTAATTTTACTATATTATCTGTTACTTTGTCTCATAAGATGGATGATGGTTTTCTGTAACTGAGGGAGCACATAGACTTGTAACTCGCGTAATTGATTTAAAGTTTGTGAAAATAAAAAAATAAAAATGTCATTCTAATTTTTATATATTTTTTTATATATGTAAAAAATATAATCAAATTTGTTACTGAGATTTTTGTCACTGTAATTTTTATGTATATTATATACACAACTTTATATTTTTTTAATTCTGATTATTGGAAAACTTAGTTTGTACAGAGCTTGTGCAAATTGGTTTCAGTGTTGTTTATAAAAATGTTTGCACGTGTTTGGGATAAACACGTGTGGGCGGACGTGTCGCCAGACGAGGCCGGCTTCGTCTACCTACACTATAATTTGCAAAGCGTAATCATATCAATTTCTTCAATCAACAACCAATCGTAGTCCACTGCTGAACATAGGCCCAAAGTGCGCCAAAGCTCCCGTACCTCCGCCTTCCACATCCAGTCGGTACCCGCCACCTTTATAAGGTCATCGGTCCTGCGTCATACGTGACCAGCCCACTCCCACTTCAGCCTGCTAATTTTGCAAGCTACGTCGGTGACTCCGGTTCTTTTCCGGATAATCTCATTTCTGGTCTTATCCTTCAAAGATACTCTGCGCATAGCTCGCTCCATAGCACGCTGAGCGACTTTAAATTTGTGGACTAGTCCCGCAGTTAGTGTCCACGCTTCGTCACCGTCTATCATGGCAGGTAAGACGCATTGCTTGATGACTTTCGTCTTCAAACATTGCGGTATAGACGACGTGTATATCAATTTCTTATGATGTTATATTTATTTTATATATTTATAAAATTAGACTTATAATGTGTTTATAATATTTTCTTGTTAGGTAGTACTACTATAAAAGGAAAAAATTGGTGTATTATTATTATACTACTTTTATTATTCATTAGTGGTTCCTTAGTGGAACCTTTAGGATTTTGATGTTAGGACGCACATCAAGACGATTATGTAAAATTATTAGCGTTTTATAAAATCAATTACCAGCCTCGACCACCAAATTTGTAATTATTATAATATAAAAATCAAATTATCATTAACCAAGCATTAAATAACATAAAAATAATATTTTATTATAAATTACACGGGTATAACATAATTCAAATAGTTGCCTTTATAAGAATATTATCATAATTTTATTATAGAAAAAAGTTATAATTGCGCGGATATCATAAGCACAGTTTTTCTCAGGTCAGGTTATTTCTTTTGGTACTATGTAATTTGATAATCAATAAGTGTAATGTTTCTAAATAATGAATAAAGGATTTTTATTTGATTTGATTAAAATCATGAAAACAATTAACTGAAGATAAATCTCCCGCTAATTTTATAAAATAACAAATGACACTCAAATTTAAATGATTGCCTTAAAACTTCTTAAATACCCATTAAAGCGCTTCAGCTCCATCAAAACACATTTTCAAAAGGTAACTAACGCGGATACATTGAGGTCAATAAAATTAATCCCAAGACTTTGAATTGTTGGATATTAACCTCGTTACGTAAAAGACGGGTCTTATCCCTTCGGCAAGCGATGTCAGGGCGAGGTTTAATAGGAGTAACTTAATCAAGTGCCAATGGAAAATCAACTATTACAACGATCTTGAACGTTGAAATGTAGGTAGTTTCTATTTCAGAAACTGTTACGTCTTATAAAATGTTTTATGTTGTTGCATTTTATTGGTACATTCAAATAAAAAACAAATGTACTTAATTTTCCTTTTTGAAGTAAAATTATTAGAAAGACTGACGAGGAAACGTCGGACCTGATAAATAGATCACCTTTGTTAATAAGAAATATAACACTCTCGACTAGTGGTCAGTGCTTGTATTTTCATTGGGTCACCCAACATACAAATTGGAGGCATTAAGAAGAAGGAAAAATATATGGAAACACCTAGAGATCTATCTTAATAGAATATAGTTCAAATAATTCAAATTGTCCAGACGTTTTAAAACAAACTCGTCATATATATAGAAGCCTCATTTTTTAAAGTAGGTTGCAAAAAAACAAAATTAGTTACATAAAGTTAGAATAAGAATAGTGAAATATATAATCAAAGTTGTTTTCCTGCCCTAAAATGCAAGTCGACGTCGTTTTTTATCAACTGAACTCACAAACTCCTCTTAGTTTAAAAGTTTTTCAATTATCAATTTGTTAATTAAAAAATGAGGAATCAAGTAGAATGGAGGTGCGCACATTTCAGAGTTTACGACACTCGTAAAGTCATTTTACACGCATCGGCAATAGTGCCGAGTTCGTAATTCGTCGAGGCACCCGCCGAGACAGGAACGAGCAAAGTTTTAGGGAATTCTGAGAACCAATGAGAAAACATTGGATAAGTTTCTGCCAAGTTAAAGACAAAAACGGTCATATATATGAAGAGACTAATGAAACACGTCACTTCTGAAACGGAGGTACTTTAACGGTTATGTATACACTCATGCTATTGCGACCTTTATACTGAGTTTAAATTTTATATTGCACGATATTATCAACTTTATTCATCTCATCTCATTGAAAATATATAACCTATTTACGGTGAACGTAAGAACGTCGATTCCGTGAAACAACTCAATAAGCGTTAAGGAAATAAGTTTAAGTAAAAGACTGGAATATGAAACATGTCTCCCATCCGCAGATGTAATAAGCTCCGCTTAACTCGCTCATAAATAAAAAGGAGCCCGCAGAGCAGATACAGTCACGTCATCGGCAGCTGACGCTTTAGTGAGTTTTGACGAAATCCGTAACACGCCGATAATATCAATCTCAGTCTACATCTTTCAAAATGTGTCTTAATTAATCACCGCTAAGTAACAGGGAATACATCTGCGTCTCCTTTTTAAGGAACTTTGTTAGGAAATTTTATATTATATAAACTGTGTTCGTAAGAAATTTATACTGCCTCGTTGGATTAGTGGCTACATCTAAGGCCGTAGACCCGGCGGTCCTGGGTTCAAATTCCAGGTCGGACCAAATAAAAAGTTATTGAGATTTTCTGTCAAAAACTCACAGTGGCAGCCCGGAGTCTAGAAGTTGGATGTGTATACACTTTTGCCTCGGAAAGCACGTAAATCCGTTGGTCCTGCGCCTAAACTATTTCTGCTCGTGTTGGATTGCCGTTCCATCGGGTTATGAGAGTTAGGGTATATTAAAAAAAAATCAAATTCAAATTTCTTTATTCAATATAGAAGCGTTACACTTGCTTATTGATTGTCATAGAGAATGCACCTGTGTTTGCACACACACTTGTGCACTATAATATGTCCTGCGCAGTTGGCTAAACTCTCTTGCGACTAGACGCCGTGGTCGAAATCGGTCTGGAGGATTATTATTATTATTACATTTATTACTGACTTATTATTTATATAAAAAATCCATTTCGAGGATATTGTTTTGTAGCGAAGAGATAAAAATATGCATATGTAAGATATAGGAGAAAATTAGAGTTCTAAGCAGGGATTTTTTATTATTAAAGTAATTAATAACAGCTCCTATATATTCAACGAGGTAACTAGGACCAGAGCTTATTCCACTAAGCTGTTCAAATGCGGTTTGGTTCGTGTACGAGTACATGTTCCATCCTACATGTAAGTTTCCTGACAATGTTTCCACTTTCAAAACTAGTTCAATTGGTTTATGTCCAGATTTGAACGCACATTTATTACATACGTACATATGTAGTAGTATTCCATCTACAGAACAGTGTAATACCTCCAAAATTTAAATATTTTTTAAATATTAGTGAAATAATGAAATATAGAACAATGAACGTCGTCCAAGTTTTCGCTTACTTATGAATACTTAACAATAGCTTGCTTTGAACAAATAAGATTTCCGAGGCGAATTTTTGTTCAGCAATTATATTCGTGGCGCAAGATCAATACGATACTTTTGTCGTTTGTTTGGTATATTTTGATAAAAAAGATATTTAAGTATTTAAATGTGTAATGCTTTGTAAGGTACTTATATCACAGTTGTGTAATCGTTTTGTTTCTTTTTTGTCATTTTTCATCAGAATTGTATGACTTTTCTCCTTGAGAGCCGAATTGGCTCAGTGGTTAGAACGCGTGAACCAACAATCACATGTTTAAATCCGAGCAAGCATAACTGAATTTCCATGTGTTAAATTTGTTTTTGAAGTAAGGAAACCTGCGTGTGTCTAAGTTCACTTTGTTATTTTGTTTATCATATACTGAAAAATATAAATCTTACACAATGTTTCAACAGCTTTCAAAATGTTTGTATATATTTCATATATTATAATCAGGTTTTATTTTAACCGCGTTTTAGGTATGAGAGTCCTACGTCCAGCAGTGAACTGACATGGCCTGATGCTATTTGTCATCATTTCAACATAGTTACATGTGTCTTAATCACGGGCTGACTATCAGCCGCACAATACATGTATTATGTAATACACAATCAGTATAGAACGGGTAATCCATATCCGATCAGTTAAGTACAGTTACTAATCTTAAGCACACGCTTAGATCTTTGTTTGCGTTTTATTCAAACATTATTTGCACTTCTATATTGCTGTGGGATCTATTCCACGTGTTTTCATAAGCTTCAAATATCTGTTTTAAAGTTTTGTTGCGTTTATGATAGTTTTGTCTCCCACACTATATTCACTTAACTTTATATAAAGCTGATTCAAAATAAAAAGTCCCTGTGTTGGTAATATATCAAATTATTGCAGGCTTTTAGTTCACATAATACCAGAGAAAATACTTAAAAGTGCATACAAGTATATCGTTAATATATGTTTTAAAAGTAAATTCAAGGCAATATTATCTTTAAAGTGAAACATTTAGTCATAACATTATTTACTTTAAATATTGCTAATATTATTAGGATTTGTTTATTCACATGTTTATATCTGTGAAGGGTCAAAGGGCACGATGATAGCAAAGGTGTCTTCAGCAGCCTCGGGCATATTCTTAGTCTCCTAAGGCCAATAACAGAAGTTAATTAAGTCGGACCCTTGTTGATTGCGAAATCTCAAATGATAACAGAACATGTTCGTCCTACAGCCGTTTCTAACTTGATAAATGGGCGCAAAATAGACAAACGTTTCTGACAGAGAGCATGGACCGGTATATAAATCAAACATAATCCGAGAAGTGAAAGCATTCTCGGATATCTTCTGTCTTTGATAATGGCCACTCCCAGGTGCGCTTCGGAATTGTATTTAACAGGAATTATAATAATATAAAAGGTTTTGTTATTACTGAACATTTTTAAAAAGCTACTTATCTAAATAAATTAATTGTAAGAAAAATAAGCTTTTACATTCATAATTTCCTCCATGGCACGTTTCAATCTGTATTAAATAAATCACAGAATACATTTTAGACTTTTTATCATTTTTAATTTAATCAATAAATGACAATTACATGTCATCTGTTTTTTAATGTTTTTTTTTCCTATAAATGTTGTTGTAATAGTTTGCATTTTTCAATTTGAACCAATAGTTCCAGAATGATATTACAAAATGTTTGTAATAATGCATAAGAATAAGAGGATGTCGGATAATATGTTTTAGCACTAAGTGCAGCATGGCGTTTGTGTGTTCTTATTTGTTTACTTATTAGAACTATTTTTTAAGCCAGAATAACACAACCTTTATTTTATTTAAACAAAAAAGCGATCCAGCGACCTAATAAAAATGTATATCATAATATATAAATAAAACTTTAACCCTATTATAATCTATAAATCCATTAAACGGATTATGATAGAACTTTTGAACATATGTTCTCAGAGCTACTCTAGGGAAATAAGTTCGAGCATAATTATTAACGAGTAAGATATTCACAAGATGAATGTTTGTTGCTCTCAAACAAGTAATAAACAATAATAGTATAATAATTATTATTTTATTTTATTATGTTGTCTTGTAATGTCGTCAATGCATTTGTTTGTAACTTGTTTTCATTACCAGGAAGGAATCAAAATTATGTAATACTTATCAATAGATTAATATTAAAATTTATTTAATTTAAATTTATTCTTTCGTGTAAAATCATATAAAGTTACACAATACACAGCTAATTTAACTCTACATTCAACACTTCTGGGAGTTGAGATAAAAAATATTCCTTTTTCTTTCAAGGGGCTCAAACTATTTCCATATAATTCATATAAATCGGCTTAGCTGTTTAGTGGAAAAGCAAATATATTCTATGTTATAATATTAATTATATCAGATATACATTACACGAGTATAATTTCGTAGGAAATTAATCTTTTAACTGAATGGCGATTGGAACAAGTGTTCTTTATTGATTACTTTAAGCAAGCACAAGTTTAAATCATGCGGTTGCTGTCGAAAATCGATGGGATGATCTTAATTAATGCTCTGTAAACAATAGCTCTCACGACTCTCTTCAGGCAAGTGGCTGTTTAGGCGATATCACGTTTCGTATTTTGCAAATTGCAGTTTAAGTTCGTAGCGGGGAAGTAGGGTGGGTCACGGTACCTTCGTTATCGCAAGCACGTCGTGCGGCCTTAATTGATATTGCTCAAACGAAGACGCAGTCATCGTAACGTTATCAATACACCCAAACTACGGTACCCCTTAACAGAATAGGCAATTGAAGCAACAAATCGGAAACAGAATGTTGTAAAACATTTCTTTACTTGTTCAAAATATAGATAGATAAAAAATATATCTATAATCAATTAAAAAAGTGACAAATTCTGCTCAAGTCAATAAAATTGCATGCAAAAGCCTAATCGCTAAAAGCGATCACATACAGGCTCGGGAGTATTGAGATAAAATTTATTATCGTACACAAACAGGACAATTTATATTACATTGAAAATTTAACACTTCAAAATCCGTCTTACGATTTTTCAATCAGGGTCACGTGACCTGACGCGAGTTTAACATTTTTTACCCATCACAAAAAAGTGCACAACGCCGCTAAAGAAGTTTTTACTTCAAAAATTAAACACGTCAGAATCCGTCTTACGAATTTTCAATCAGGGTCACGTGACCTGATGCGAGTTTAACATTTTTTACTCATCATAAAAAAATGCACAGCGCCGCTAAAGAAGTTTTCACTTCAAAATATATTTATCGTAATGATCTTTCACCAGAAAACTAAAGAGCAAGTAGTAATCGATTATTTTATTGAGGATTTAGCACATCACTAAGGGGACATTCCACTCTTGTGATCAAAGCAGATTTAATTAAAATTTCGCAATGCCGGGTTGTCTAAATTCCAAGCAAGAACGGATTTTATTTTTCTATTTTTAAAAACAGATTTAATGAAATCTCTTTCGCTTGCGCACATTTTGTGCATATTTTATTCTATGAAGAATTACTCGCTATTTCTGAATATCGAAACCTAATATCGAAATTTTAATACGATAACATTTTGTTTTAGAATATAATACACAGGCATAATTATTAAATAACACTTACTGGCAAACAGATTTAATTACGTAAAGTTTTATACAAGTGCGTTTAGATTAGATTACCTTTACTTACTTCGACCGTTACCTAAATAACAAACTTTATAATTACAGCGGCTTTCTGCCTCGATAATTTCCATGTCTTATTTCTTGTTAATTAAAGAGAAACCTCATTAGTTTTATAGTTATAGCCCTTGTAAGTTTCCAAGTAGTTTAACTTCTAACATTGATTAGAATCTATATATAAATACGCAAAAATCGTACAGTGTCTTATTCTCCTGTTTGTCAATTACTATTGCCGAGCTTTAGTGTTTTGGAAATAAATAAAATGGAAATAAATGTTCGAAACATGCAAATTTAAATATATTTTCCGGAAATTATCAATGATGACTATGGTCTAATTGCTACCACTGGATGAACGCTAGTTATTTAAATTGTTTCTATAATTTCGAAACAACGATACAATGTCATAATTATGATAACAATAATATAAATCGTACCTATCCCAGGAAAATAGATTCTACACGATATATTTTGTTAACAGCCGGGAGCCCAGGAACAGTATTTTAGTTTAACAATATTGCCATGAAACTATTCACAAGTGAACAACTCTCAGGGATCAGAACTACGTATTCAAATTTATCATATACAACTTCATACGGTAGACTTGAGTTTAGACAAGAGCGTCCAAGCGATAAAATAGCACTTCAGTGTATAAAACAAAAGCGCTAGAACCACTCAACGCTCGTTACCTATTCGTATTTATCCAGTAAAGCAACAGTCGCCTTCAATCTTCAACCACACACTGTGTTTAAATAAGGCAACACAAAAGAATATTGAAATAGAAATTAATAACTTAATGTTTGTAATAAATTAACGTTATATTATCGTATTTTAAAATATTATATTCATCTCGAATTTATAAATATGCAAATTGTATAGCTTTTATCTTATACTCCTATCGTTGAAACTTATTCCAACAAATTTGAATAAAAAGGAAGCTGTGCATAAATGACCTGCAAAACGTCGTTCTAGAACATTGAAATTCGATTGTGCCTTGTACGTTATTTTCATTTTATCTGAATTTTTAAACATTTGTAGACTAACTACCAGGTAATGCGTTTTCTTGTTATTTTATGGATATAAAATGAAAAATTGATTATCAAAATATTTTTAAAATTAATACCGTTAAAGGATAAATGAAAAAAGTATAATATTCATTTTGTTCTTCAACTGTATAAAGTCAAGAGACAGACAAAAGTTCTGCATACTTTTTTATTCTTATATTATTTTAAGAAAAGATCGTAACGAAGGTATCTTAGATGTTTAATGAATCCATATTTAAAATATATTGAAATATTTTAAGGTCCTATACTATCGCTATCCACGAATGGCTTGTTGAATGCTCGTTATCGAGACTCTTCGATTGAAAATTGAAAATGGAGTGCAAAAACGTGCCTCTTAAATAACAGAAAATAGGAGAAATGACATGAAAGTAATATCCGCGATAACCTTTTACAAAGCATTAAAGAATGCTGCACGTTGAACTAGCACTCAGGCGGTTTAATCAATTTACCTCGGGGAGTGTCCTATGAAAGCGAATACATAAAAGGACGTACAGACGAAACTTAGCACTGAATGATTTTTTAATATTGACCCGGACGTGCCCTGCTCGTGAAATAGTACACTGATAAAATTTTACACGAGGTACATTTTGAATGTTATAAAACACTTTTTTCGGGACGTGATTTCCATACGTGCTCGGTAATGATAGGAACTTTATAGTCTTCACGAGAAATATCAAACATTTTTCGTCGATACATAATTTGCTTGAAAACGATAGTACTCATTCTTATTTCATTAAATACATGACTCGGCAACTCGAAATATAATAAACAATGGCAAATTCTATGTAGCGACAAGTAAATAGAGACAATGAAGGAATATGCTTATAATAAATTTACAGCTCTCTCATATATCCTTGATCGCAGCTTATTCAGACGTGACTGCATTACCATCCGACAAACTGAATATACCTACATAAAACTATACGATATTTATTTCTCTCGGAATATTAAATATAAGAACATTTCAAACTATGCGATACGAATGTCATGCTGCGCAGTATCAACATATGCTTAAGATATTTGTGAATAATAATATTAAACAATAAAATTTATAGCAGTTATATTTTGTACATTCTAAGGAACTTAGCAATATAGTTAAAATATTTGATTGCTGTCGTCGAATCATATACATGATTCGTAATTTGATGTTTAGTATTTGTAGTTTTTTTTTTCAATGAGGAGCAAAAGTTATACAACAATTTGAGGAACAAATTTTACCAAATTCAAGAACGAATGTTTTTTTTTTAAATAGTTTTCCGGGCGATTATAATGGCCACCTGGTGGTAAGTAGTCACAACGCCCATAGACATTGGAAGTGTAAGAAATGTTAAGAAATGTTAACCATCGCTTACATCGCCACCAACCTTAGGAACCAAGAAGTTCTGTCCCTTGTGTATGTATTTACACTGGCTCACTCACCCTTCAACACGACCCGGAACACAACAATACTAAATACTGCTGTTTTGCGGTAGAATATCTGATACGTGGGTGGTACCTACCCAGCGGAATGATTACGATAATGGTGAACAATGTTAAATAAAAAAAATGTATTATATTATTTCGCTCGCGTGTTTGATAGATTTACTACTAATTAAGATAACACAAGTATTCCTACTGCCATAATGGTTTAGTTGGGTTTCATACCTTGTTTCATGTTTCAGTATTTCAATGTATAATAATGATTAAGATTTTTTATAACTAAGATCAAAAGACATATATACTTTTATTAAATAATAGTTTTTAACAATAAAATATGTTTCACGTGATGTACACAATTTTTGATTAAGAATATATTTTTAAATAAAAATATAGATAATAAATGATCTATCTATTTCTCACAGAAATAAAATTTACTATTCATAATTACCAATTTTAATACGATACGAAATACCAATCATCAATTATGTTCAAAATAAAATACATATAAATGATTACCTCTATATAAATTAATTAATGCATTCCTCAGAGTTCGAGATAATAACTTCCAGTGGCGGCAGATGTTGATGAATATAATAGTCGAGTTATGAATTTTAATGCCTGCTCGGCGAAAATCAGAATGAATATTGAGCACTTTTAAAAGTACATAATTAAGTTCGAAGAGATATTTCCCCCGCAATATTCCCAGCGATCGGACGAGAAATTATCCTGATAACAATGCGTGCCTGGTACCAATTACGAAATACTTTTTTTCATCTTATTAATAAGGATCTTCTGTTTTCACGATTTTATGTTCCCAATAGATAGACCGGGAGATACTGACAAAATTCCATGTCATTTTTACCAGTATGGCGACTCTTCAGGGGTCTATTTACGTAATGACGAAAAGTGAAATGATGGTCACAGCGCTGGTACCGGCGGCCCAATCGCGTGGGCGTTAATTGACTTGACCGACCGTGTCGGATAAATTACGAGAGTAGAACGATTTGTTCCAAAAAAATTTGTATTTTCCAATAGTGATTAATTAGACCCCTGAAGAGTCGCCATACTGGTACAAATTACTTGAACTTCCCCCGGTCTAAGGTACGAAGAACTAGAGAGGTTATGAGGTTAAAGAAGTTTTGAGGTTACCTTTTGGAATCCCACAATAGATATCTTTATATGTTATATAAAGATTTATATGTATATTGTTGGATTATAACCAACTATGCACGATTTATCAAAGATTATAGATGTTATTCAGTTCGCGCTTAACTGCTTGTACAGATAATAGTTTCTATGTCTACAACATTTTATACGAGTAAAGAAAAAGCTAATTTGTAGAAAAAAATTATGGGAGTAGTAATGCATTTAATTCAGAAATAATCTCAAATTTGAAATTGTGTAATTTACATTATCCAGCTGGCTAACAAATTACAACAAGCAATGATAAGTCCTACTTTCGGCAACTCACTGAAAACCTGAGAGCTACGAATTTAAATATTTGAATGTTTTTAATGGAAAATGATTTCATTTAAATTATATTATATTGTTTGTCAACTTATATAGTCTGTTTACTAAAGAGGGCATTGACAGATGGATTGAAATTAGTGGTATTTATAACTGTGTTTCGTATACCTTACGTAGACATTGCGTTTCAGGTCAGGAATGCTGATACACAAACATCCTTCTCCGCTTGTGTATTGACATCGAACCTCTGGTATGCATGCATAAGTTAATTCATGCCACTGAGATTTATAGTTATAAGGAAACGATTTCGAATGAACTTCATTAGCCATCGTAGTTTTGTAAACATTAAGTCGTTTATTTCCAGCAACGATCTCGATTTATATTGTCTTTTTTTTTTTCAATTTAAAATAGACCTTCATGGTGAAGTGGTTACCATCTATAGACATTAGCACTGTGAGAAATTATAAAAAATCCTACACTTTACGGAATGTTCAATGTTTCGTACATCGCCAATAAAAAATACTCTAACATCGCCCATGCCATCGCCCAAAAATACTCATGCATGCACTTCGCAACTAATATGATATGTCCGTTATGCCTGACTCACTCAGAATCCGGAATGCAACAATACTAATTAGTGCTATTTAACGGTAGAACATGTGATGAGTAGAAGGTACCTAATCCAGACGGGTTTACCCAAAGCCATTAGGTACAATTTAAATTAACTTTTAAATACTATGAGAAACTAAAAAGTTAATCAAATTTTAAGAGCGCCATGCCAGCAAAATTTCAGATTTCACCCGCACGTCCATTACTTGCCTCGGCGCGCGATGGCATTAATAAGCTTTTCTTATCTACGACATACTATACTACCGCTACTGTATTTAATTTTTTATTTTCACTTTGCACGTATTTTACTTTATGAAGAGTGAGGTAAGTATGGTGTAATTCGATTAAGTTTAATATAATAATTAACACAAAGCGCTGTCAATTTTGTCTTGTCCTCTAGTTTCAACAGACTAATTAATTTAAGCGACTGATTTAAGAAACAAAAATTTAGTTTTAGAAATTTTGCTTTGTAGACCCTCTTGTAATACGCTTATAATTTCAACAATTATTTTTGATTGAAATTTACGTTAAAAAAAAATTTATTATCTGAAATATTTCAAAACATTTCAAGAAAATGGTATTATTATTTTAGTGTAGCAAACGAACTCAACAAAGGTGGGCACCGAAGTGGTCCACAGAGACTAAGAACAATCATCTGCTCTGGTGCATTACCGATGCCCTACCTACGTAGCATAGCCTTTGTGTATTCATTCGAATACCGTTCATATCGCTGCACCAGTGGCTGTCTAACCAAAGGCGCAACAACACTCCCTATTAAAGGCCCCAAATTGCAGTTTAATTTATTCCAAACGTGTCTCGGCAACGGAATCGCAATAACTGCCCGAAACAATACCATCACTTATTAAAGCCAATTTGATTGCATTTGCTATCTTCGCTTAATAGTTATCAGGATAGGACACTACGTGCAATGCAAACATTTAAACCAACATAAAAAAAATATATTTAAATATTCGTTTGTACGCTTCGAGAGTTTTAATAGCCATAAAGAATATACGGATTTTTATTTGAAATTAGTTGTTCGCGTTTAAAACAGTCAAAACAATTTAATTGGATTTCATTTTTTTTTATTACAACTATAACGCAAATACATGTACTAACTGAAATAAAACGCGACGAAGCTATTTCAATTAACAAACAAATAAATATATTTGTTATGTTCGCTTATTGCATTTTTTTATACAATAAAATGTTTATATTTATACGTTTGACTATCTAATGTCCGCCAATTCGTATACAACACATACTATAATGTAATATAATACACGATTAATAAGATATCTAATTATTTCGGTGACTTATGTTGTCACATTGTTATTGCATTGATTTGCAATATTTGTGAGGTCTAGTATCATTAATATACAATCGATGGTGCGAGTATCATTTTGAATATTTTTTATAAAAGAGCAACGAACGAGGTGCTCCAGATGTTTGAATATAAACCTTAGCCGAAGATAACCCAGGTAAGCACCACAAACACACCTACCACACTCGGTGGTAGAGCTTTGTGCAAGCTCGTCTGGGTAGGTACCACCCACTTATCAGATATTCTACCGCAAAACAGCAGTACTTTGTATTGTTGTGTTCCGGTTTGAAGAGTGAGTGAACCAGTGTAATTACAGGCACAAAGGACATAACATCTTACTTCAAAATGCTATGCTCTTCTTTCGTATGTCAAATCGATAATGACAGAAAGAGCGGAATCAGTGTTTAACTAAACAGCCGCTTAACAACGTTTGTAAATAAGACCGTTTATGTATATATGTAACAAAATTCGTGTAAAAAATACTTTAAAAAAAGTATTAATTGTGTTTTACCACCAACAGTGTCGTTAAACACAATTAATACATTTTTTTAAGTATTTTTTTTTGCTTAGTATTTTAAAAATTATTACATAAATAGAACCGACACACGACACCTAATAACCACTTCACGGGTCGAATTTTGTTACACGCTGTATAAAGGAACAATGACGTCAATTCAAGGAAAATATAACAAGATTTGTAAGGAACCGTCGAGATGTTTCAGTAATTCTAAGAAAGGACTAGAAGAATGTAGAACGATTTACGAAGAAATATATTATTATCTTATAACAGCAACTTCTTTGTCATGCTAAGGTCGAAAAAATAATTACATGTCGTCCACGGTCTTTCATTCTCATTTGCTACAGTATTCGTGTTTTTAGGAGCTATCTACTGTGATACAGTTATTGTACAATGTCACTACGTGATGAAGTAATTACTAAGTAATAATACTTCTATTTCGTATATAAAAGCATACTCTATATTAATATTAAATCAAATTACAGAATAAGTTTTTTTTTTTTTTTTTGGGTTTTCTATCTACCCCAACCCCGCGCACACGTGTTTACACACACACATGTTTGCATTTGAATTTTTGCAATTTGAATTAAACTACAGCTAAAGTAAACGTTTCTAATATGAAACGCACAAAAGATTTAACTTCCGTCACGTGTAAACCGAGTTGAACACTATTTTTTTTTTTTTTTAAATATAAGTAGTATGTGTAATATTGTACTCGTTCTTGCAAATAAATTTTACGATATGATTCATATTATATTGTCCGATTTCGTACGATTATTAATTTTATAAACTTCTCAGGAGATGAAAATATGAATAAAACTTATCTGTCTCGAGATAGTTGGTAACTGAAATAAAATGAAAGTCCGAGTGCGAGATTGGCTCTTTTTATGTCTCTATTTGAATGACTAATCGACTTTACGCTCCATTTACGTTTCTCATACAATATTTTTTATTGCAAATCAATTTACTTCACAGTTTTAATTGTAGCATATGACGGATCACCTGCACCGTTCTATATTGATTTTTATCAATAGTATAAATGTTAACAAACACGAGGATCATTTATCGTTTCAGTAATTAAAGTTGTTTAGGAGGTGATTAGTTAAACAATATTGTGTCTTTTTCTTTCGAATGGTAAATCAATAATGCCAGAAAGAGAGTGCATATGTGTAACACTAACACTTACTAAACTACGTTTATAAGCTAGGATTATAAATGAGAAACAAAGTTTGTTTGTTTGTATGTTATGCTTTCAAACCTTAACTACTCAACCAATCATTATGAAATTAGAGGGTACGTAACACCTCCTCCCGGGGTCAAACAAATAAAACGCAGGCGAAGTCACAGGTGAAACTAGTATTTATTATACGTGATCATTACTTATAATGCCTTTCCGAGGTCAATGACTTTTAGTTTATAACAAGAAAAGAGAGAATTGATTTAAAATAATGTCCAAGCACTTTTAAATCGTAAGTTTAAAAGATACTATCGAGTGATACCGTCAGGAAACTCAGTTCTTAGATACTCTTTCTTATTAATCATATACATACAGTCTTTTGCAAAGGAGCGTAGGGTCCATACTTTTGATTTGGAGGTTAAGGTGTGACTATGATCTTCACTGTCGCAAAGTTAATATGATGCACTATGCATTTGACTAAAATGCATTCGATTTTTTTCGCTAAAAACGATGGTTACCTAGCCATTGACATCGACGTCGACGTCGATGTCAATAATTACTAAAACGTGTGCCATATGCTGTTTTATTATTGACGTAGAACCAGACGACGCGTAAAGCGCGTCTCGTAGGTATCCCGACTCCTGACGTAGCTGGCTGGACGATTAGGGCAAGTTTTAGTCTGCCAGGCTACATGGTTAAGCTGATATGCACATTTAGGTGTCACACTGCACTTTGTGCAACGGTAACTGCACTCTGACGGCTGGAACATATCGGCCTAGGTGTTAAGACCGTTTCAGCGTAGAGCTTGATCTCTAGGTTGCTAAAATATCACTCTCCGCTACCTCGGAGCCTTAAGGTTGAGATATAGCCGGTACATTCTTATGCAACAGACTGTACATGTTAAAATCGTATACATTTAAATTCGTGTCTTAAAATTAACGACTGTTAACTTCAAGCTTTTATCGTCTACATAATCCTTAAATTGACAATCAGCTGCGAACATTGGTATTGAGATAATACTATATTGTTCACCTTCACCTAATTTCTCTGACTTTACAGTTATGTTGTATTACGTTAAAACAATATATTACTAGCCGTCTACCCGATGGGGAATCCCATAGAAAATATTATTTAGAACCTCATTGAATTTACTTAAGTATGTATTAGAGTTTTGTGATAAGATGCATTGCCTATACCGTCACTAAACCTCGTTTACATCACGCTATTTGAATAACCCGGTGTCAACAAAAAAAATGTTTGCAACGAATTAACTATAAAATTTTAAATAATTTCCAATTTGTGTTCAAATTTCAGAGTCAACAACTGAGCATCAGGAAGTTAGCAACCGTCTTAAGTACATTAACGACCAACCAACGGTCACGGAACACAAACTTTGTAGCCCTGCTAATCTATACATATAATAAATCTGTAACTGGTCGATGTCTGTACATGGAAGATAAATGAGTAAAACTTTTATCGGGGGTCATTATAAACACAATAGAACCCAAAACAATGATTAATAGAATTTTTGTCTGTTTGTCTGTTTGTCTATTTGTCTGTTTGTCTGTTTGTCTGTTTGTCTGTTTGTCTGTTTGTCTGTTTGTCTGTTTGTCTGTTTGTCTGTTTGTCTGTTTGTCTGTTTGTCTGTGCGTTTGTGCACGCTAATCTTAAAAACGGCTTAACGGATTTGAGTGCGGTTTTCACTAATGTATTGTGGCTAACTTCACTTCACATTTAGTGTTTGTTTTATTTCAATCGGTTCATAAATAATAAAGTTATGTCAATTTAAAGATACACGTAGAACATTTATTAAAAAATGGTTATGGTCAAACTGAAAAGAGATTAAATATTACATGTAATACACTTTTGCTTATGATTTATCCTATATTTTGCCCTATAATTTTTAATCTCTTTATTTATTTATTAAAAGTTTAGTATCACTACTAAAAATCAATAAATTATTATCTGTAGGAAAAGTACGCGCACCTGTTAGTTGTCAAAATCAAGTTTTGTTAACAATTTCGTGTTTTCAGTAGCTTCGTGTGTTGTTTTTGCATAAAAACTAATATTGCATATATATTGTGTGTATCTTTATGATCTCATCTTATATCTTTCATAACAGTACGCTTTAAGACTGCGTGTGAGCAAGTCAGTTAACTCAGCGACAATAATTAATACGTAAATAGTATATAGGTGTATAAACAAAGCCTAAAAAACAACTATAACAATAATACATGGTTTTAGAAGTGCTTGCTTTAAACATCAACGTGGTATATCACTTCTTAAAACTTTAAATAGGTATAATTTTTTCATAAATTCGTGTTTCCTGTCGAAAGTTTTAAAACGGCAGATAAAAATTCAAACGTTTTACCTACCGAAGTTTTTTCTAAACAACGAAATAAATAACAATTTAACGCGGAAAAAATGGCAACCATATTTTGAACTATATTTATTAGCCTCTGGATATATGTAAGGAGTATTAGCCACTGGTTATGTATAAGAAGTGTAAATAGAGAAAAATAGCAATTTTGTTACACTCGATTGGTTGAAAAGGTGTCGAAATGTTCAATTCATTCAACATTAAAATGACAGAAATTACTTTAGAAGACCTCATTAATAAATGTAACAAGTATTTCGAACCGAGGAAAAATTTAACTATGGCCTGACATCTATTTTTTATGAGAAAACAAAGCAAACACGAAAATATAACCAACTTTATTACGAGTCTAGAAAATTTCAGTTTAAAATGCGATTTCGTTGAATTAATAGTCATTGGTCAGTGATAAATTTACAGCGAATATGTGTTAGAGTAGCTCGCCAAACATCAAAGATTATTACAACGGTCTGATCTGTCACTAAAGAAAGCTATAGAGATAGCTAAAATAGTAGTGATCGATCAACAAAATACGGAGCACATCAATAAAAGCACTGAGACGTCGTCATCACCGTCATCATCTAATGAATATCAAGTGATGAAGGGGGAGTAAAAGGGTTAAACAACACACAGTACAGAATAGAGAAGATGTGTATATTCCTACGAAGTCAGACGGGCAACTAATTAAGAAGAGAACAAAATTGTGAAACGTGGTTATATTTGCCTCATCCCAATATAAACCGAATAAAAGTATTTTGTAATCTCTCAGCTTAATTCAATTGGTCTTTGGCTACATCAAGCTTGCGACAGCATAATCATGAATAGGAAGAAGTAGATCTGTGCGAACATATATAATTAAGTGTACTCAGATATTGATGTTATATATTTAAAAAAAAATCACTGCAAAAATAACATAAATAAGATAAAAATAATAATGTATTAAATGTATTAATTTATATAAAATGAATGTACCAACCCATCTTAATATTCAATATTTTAGTTTGTTATAAATTTTGTACTGTAGTCATATTCTTGCTTGCCTTTTAATTGTATTTGGTTAAAAAATATATAAATAATATATATATCATTTATTTACTGCATTTTATTGGCCTTACTCAATGTAATAATGCTTAAGCTATGTGATTTCATTTATATTTTGTTTTTGTTAAATTTGTGTTTTCATTAAGTAATTAATTATATTTGATTATAAAAAAAATATATATCTTACTACACCATTACTGATTATGATGGTTTAGCTGTTTGATTTTATATATATTTTGTTTATTTTAATGATTGTGTAATTATTGTTGGTGGAAACTTAGCTAATGTATGTATATATTTATATATATATATGCTATAACTGTCATCTCATTTTTAACACTTAACCTACCAGAGCGTTCAAATAACTGCTTTTGAAACTTTAATTAAAATTGTTATATAGCTGCTTTTGTTTGTATATTATATACTTTTTCTATATAAAATGGCCGCTTAAGCAGCTTATTCAGATGTGTGTCAAGTTCAATGGACAACATTTGTTTTAATTCCCTTTTTTTTGTTTAATTAAATTAGTAGCCTTGGTTAAATCTGATTTTATTTAGTCTCTGACAGAAGAAACTTTTCCTTTACTTTATATTGTACACATAAAATAACATAAATCTATAACAAAAACGAATTAATTAATAAATTATCCACACATCTCTTTACATATAAATAAAATTGAAGTTTCTGTCTGTTATTTCAAAATAACTGCCTGTTTTAAAGGTTATATGGCCATTTACGATTTACCAAAACCAAAGCAATCATTTTTTTTTTTACTGTCTGCATGTCTGTATGTCCAGTTTAATCTTTCAATTGTCTAAAAATTGAAATAACCGAATTATTATAAGAACTATTTCAAGATTCCGTTTAGCCCTTATTTCATCAAAGTTAGTTGAGTCTATCAAAAGTTAAAAAAAATACGTATTTTTGTTGATATCTATACACATAATATTATTACTCTTCCTAACTGATTCATTAACGCAGAGCCTAAACTGCGGGGGTTAGAAACTTGAAATTTTGGCAGTTGATACATTTTATAACACCCACTAAGGTAGGATTTTTGGAAATTCTACCCCTAAAGAGTTGAACGATTGTTTAGAAACCCGTCATTTTTAAAGTTAGAATGAAATTTAATGAACAAGCTTAAAAATAAATAAACATGTATTTCAGCGTTTTTGAAAATCTAAATCTAAGAGGGTAAAAAAGGGGTTGAAGGTTTGTATGGGTTTTAAAGCTATGCATACGTATTTCGTCGTTTTTAGAAATTTAACTCCAAACGGGAGAAACGGGGTAAAAGCATTAGTATAAAAATTAAAAAAAATAGAAATATACTATTTGTGTTTTTTGATTGAATTAATAAACATGATTTCAAAGTTTTTAGAAACTTTTATTTTTGTTTGGAAGAGTTGGGTGCAAATAATGAAATTCAAAATACGCAATATCTTATATCAATATCTCTTAGGGAGAAATATACGAACTTCACTATGTTAGTGATGTTTGGATAAAGAAAACATATTTCATTATTGCCATATGTACCACTTAATTGGTATTCCCTAAGCTTATATTATTGTAAAGTTTCATTAAAATCCATTCAGTAGTTTAAGCGTGAAAGAGTAACAAACGTCCATACATATATACAAACTTTCGCGTTTATTATATTAGTAGGAAGTAGGATTATTATATGCCCTGTACTGAACACACATACACTATACTGGATGGGCGAATAAATCGATTGGTAAATGTTTATATCTTATTGATTAAAAAATGTACGAGATAAAATCCTTATTTTACCCGTACGAAGTCGGGGCGGGCACCTAATTACTCGCTGATAACGTATCTTTCTGTAGGTAAAAAAGGTTTTTAAAAACAGTACAGCAGTTTTATAGTTTATTTGCTACAAACAAACATACAAAAAATCAATTTTTACTTATTTATAATATTAGTATAGATAAAGACCACGCGCGAGCGAAGCTGCGGGCAACAGCTAGTAAAAAAATATATATCTGCAACGAATCAACTATAAAATTCCACGGCATTCTTCATTTTGCGTCCAAATTTGAAAGACAACTGCCGAGCATTAGGAGAGTAATTTTATAATTTCATTAAATAGATCTTTTAATTTTAAAACTACATTGATATACAAATGTATATTTAATGGTTGAATATCTATGATGTCAATACAAGCTTAATATTTTCAATATAATACTAACATTAGAAACAGAAGATATGTTAATTTAAATAAGATAATACATATTTAGTAGTTAAAACTTTAAAGGCAAATTCCGCTTAATACTTAATATTGAATAAAAAAAGAAATAGATATTAAGCTAAATTCGTCCTGGGTAAATCTCGGTCACAAATCCCGATCAAAGATTAACCAACGACGATATATCATAAATCATATTATCGTATACATGTGTGAGAAAACACTGAACGCGCAATCCAATCAAGCGTAGGTGCTTAGCGAGGCACGAAAATGTAACAGTGACACTCCATCCGGTCTTATACTGAGAATTTATTTGCTAAAACTCAATAATTGACTATGAATAAGAACACGTTACATTATAAATAACCTTTATTGTCCTTATATTGAAAAATTGATAAATTGAATTAACTAATAATGTTAAATAAGTGTGAAACAGGACATTTCCTTCGCCCGTAATTAAATTTTTATATGTAATTAACGATAAAAAAGGGAACTGGGGGGATTCGGGTGGTCACAATGACCCTTTGTGACCAACCATTATAATTACGCAACATTCAGCTATTAAATAAACCAGAATTAAAGCAAAATTTAAAAACTTACTAACCTTCTTTTTGCAACTAAAAAGAAAAACATTTTTTGTTGAACAAGCTAGGCCGGAAATAGCTACGCCAATGAAACTTCGACCCAAAGAGAAAAAAAAATGTTCCATTTAATACCAACATCAGAAATCTAAGTAATTAAAAGGAAAATATTACGAGTAGAACAACCGCGAGGAAAACAGTAAACGTGGCTACAGAATATGCGCTCTGGCCCTTAATGAACCTAGCAAGTTTCACCGTTGAGCCGGTTCGCTACAAAACTGAAACTTACTCGCTTTTGTTTCACTGGGATATAAGTAATACGGTGGTAATACATATATCTCACTAAGAGCTTACTTTGCGATGTCCTAGTGTGGATTACACACGGCTTAAAACTTATGAAACAACATTTCATCTTATTTCGAGGTAATATACATTTTAATTACCAACCAGTTTGTTTTATTTCACCAGCTTTTGTTTTTTTATTGTAAAAATGGAAATTACATTTATTTCATTCAAAAATTAAATGTATTTTAAACAATATCAAGAGCGGATATTGTTGAATATTTATCTCTTCGGTTTACCTCATTAAGGTCAAATGAAATTCCATAACACCATTATAAAAGACGTATTTTTACGAGCCATGTAAATCTAATTTTATTGTTTCCCCAAAAGATACACTGATAATTAATTAAGTAAACGTTCTTCGGTATTTATTAAAATAAAAAATAAAAACGATGAGACAACATTTTAAAAACGACGAAGAGGATTTTACTTTTAAAAGGATTAAGAAATCCTGCTTTTTCCAATTTATCTTCTTAACGACTTCCGCAATGTGACGTGTTCGGCGCGGTACAGGCGGGGGAGGGAATTCTGCAATAGCTCCTCGATGTATCCTATCCATCCACACACACTAACTATCGCACGTTTGTCGTCATTTTTCATCTCGACATGCATATTCAACGCAACAATAAATCATTCGAGCTATCCCAGCGCCAAACGAAATAACCTACTGTCCACACGCTAACTGACGAAAATATGAAACATTAAATGTAAACAAACAAATGGAATCGCCAGATATCACGTTAATAATTACCTACCCTCTCGGCCCGTTGATATATTGCGTCATTATCATCAGCAGCGTGTCGAAAAATTGCCCGCCTTTTAATATTTATTTAAATATCTAACCCACGAAGATTACTTATAAAGCTTTAGATTTTTGCTTTGAGCTGATTCGTATATGCTTACTCCAAGAAAGCTACCGTCTCAAATCCTTTTATTACGCAATCGCTTACCTAGAGACACGTAGACTGCTAAATGAAGATAAAATATTATGTTACTTTCTTTTTGAATCCTTTGAGTAATCATTCATTTAAAAAACTCTTTATTCATCATATTTTTAATTTATTAAGGTTTTTACTAATAATAAAGAATAAATATAAAATCCATGAGAAACATAAAAATAACAAATAACTGCAACTTTGTAAAAGTTATATTTAATTTAACTTCAAACTCCTTAATGAATGAAAAGTAAAATAGGTATTGTAATTTATTTGTGAAATAATAATAAAGATCCTTTAGTTCTTTATCGTTCTTGCCATCTAAACAAAAATACAGGTTTTCCTAAGACCCCTTGAAGGGTTAGTCTTGAAAGTTTACTTGTAAAACAAATCTTATCGATAATTTCTACTATATATTTTTTAAGATTCAAAATGGTCTAGCAAATTTTATTTAATAATAAAGGTGTATATAGTATTGGCAATTTTTAATGGACGATTAACGTCCAATTCGTAGAATCAAATATTACAATAGTGTTTCAAGCTCAGTGGACGATTATATATAGCAATTAATATTAATAGCAGCTAGCAACGACGTTCGTTTACCAGAAGGTCGTTTGTAATGTAATAATATAGGCATATATGTATCGACTATTTTCAAATGGATAATTTGGGAGACTAAAAAGGTTAAATCAAACATTAAACAGCCTAAACTGGTCCGACTCCTGAAAATATCTTTATAAATTAATATTAATAGCAGCCAGCAACCATTAAGTAGCATATTCATCTTCCTCGTACGCCAGTATCGCATCGCGTGTATTGACAATAACTCAAAATTTGTGTTATATCATAAACTGTCGTGGAATGCATATTGCGAGCTCGTTAAATGTACGCGTTATAAGAGACGACGTTCCATCGACACGTGCATCCCTGAACAGGCTATTTACATAATTATCGTTGAATGCGCTCGTAATACAGGGTTACGCGTCTGGACTAATTTCACTAATCATTGTTTTAGTCACGACCGTGCACCGCTGTAATTAATGGTAATTTGTCAACCAAAATTGCATCACGTCACGTTAAACTTTGTCATGAGTATTTATTGATAAATCACTATAATATTTGCTATCAATAATATCAATGCCTTTGACATACGATTAATTTATTCATTATTCTGTTCGATTTTATAACTGACTTTATTGACGTTTTAATTATGTAAATATACAATCATGTGGTAGGGGGCTTCGTGCAAGTCTAAGTATGACACTCACTCATAAGATATTATACCGCTAAACAGCACTAATTAGTATTATTGCGTTCCGGTTTTTAAGGTGAGTTAGATCTTAGTGCCCAAGGTCGCATTGGCGATGTAAGGAATATTTCTTAAGATTATTTTTTCTTACACCGCAAATCTCTATGATCACTAACCATCAGGCAAATAGACCTATAACATAAAAAAAACGTATATTATTATTTAATACCTTATCGTACGCCAAAAGAAAATAAGCCAGTTATTCCAATCAAGCCTCAAGCCTCAATTATCGATATTAATAAAATATATATAAATTTTAATTATTGTCAAAGTAAGGTTAGTAATTAATTTGTTTCATATGACTGAAACACATAAATGTTTGAAGAGTAAGTGATTTTGTTTTACAAATAGCTCTACTCGGTACAAAGCGTAATTTCAATTTAATACCGTCATGGCACCACAAACAAAACTAGGATTTCAATTTAACTTTACTTGCCCGGTCACTATTCAAGGTACACAATAATATTTAATTAAAAATAGAATAAAGGTATGCATGGTAAAGGTGCAAATACAACTTTTAAAAAGAAAATTGTTTTAATAACATAGAATATAATACGCTTTATTTTAGACAAAAATGTATGAATAAAAACACAGATGAAAAATTGGTTGTCTGTAAAGTCAAGTGATAACGTCATAAGAAAACATTGATGAAAAATTGCTTACTTTTATGGATTGAATTGAATTATTATCACTGAATTATCATTATTTTGTATAATACAAAAAAGGAGTTAATTGAATTTTTTTTTTCGATATATTTACATTTATATGCACTCGTTAATTCAAATAGCCAACGCTTAGGCTGATCGTGCCTCTCTATTGCTTGTTCCGCGCTCTCGCTTGCACGCTCAGCTCAGGCGGAACGTGACAATGAGTCATGCTTTTTCGTGCGTGCAGCCGGCGTTCATAGACGTTATCTCGTCAAAAATAAAAAAATAAAATTATGTATAAAGGTCTTATCGCTGTTAGTGCGATCTCTTCAGAAGACTTTAGATAAAAGAGAGGAAAGATTGATAAAGTAATAAAAAGGTGCAGTAAAGACATATTTTAAGTTTAATGTTTTCTTTCTTTTTCGACCTAAAGTATAAGACAACAAAATAGTTCTATTTCGATTTCTAACGAAATGCCCGTATATTCGTTACACATATTTGTTACAGCAAATTAAAATAGTTACTAAATAATGCAGGAATACTTTAACAATTAAAATTTAGCTCAAGGGAAACACTCCCTAGAAGTTCCGTCTTCATTTACATGAAAAGCGATTTGGGACTTAATCTGAGAATATCGGGCAGTAAAACTGTTGGAATGTTGTCGTATTCTGTTTAGTAGCACGATATCACGTGATTTATAATTATACAACGTATGGGTAGGTATAGTATTTTTCTCTTAAATTAATTTATTTTTCTTGTGCACACCCCCAAACGTATTAATGTTTTAATACTAAGCCCCATTTTTTGTACAATATAGGAAATAAACAATTAAATAAATAGATAAGAGTTATTTTGTAATGCAATGCATTGTATACGAGGCAAATCTATATCTATCTATTGGATCTTCTTTATTCTTAAGGAAAATTATTAAATGCTTCTTCCACCATGCTACTCCACTTCGGAGTGGCGACTATGTTATTTTTAGATCCAACACGTGTATTTTTTTAAATCATCAATCACTAGAATCTTTTTTTATTTGTATGTTTGAATTAGCTATCCCGAATATAGATTCAATATGTTCTGTCCGCTGAGCATACTCGTCTTTAATAAATACGGTGTTTATAATTTACTATAAAATATATTCAAATGAGTTTATTTTTGATTAAAATCTTCTTGCTCGCGCTTCTTTTGCAAATACCTCTCGTTTTATGAATAAAGCTGATTAATAGTATGCTTTGAATATTCACCTTTATCTGAAAACTTAAAACGTAGCTTTTTAACATTTTACTACACAAATGAGAAAAGGTAATGAATTATATATTTACTTAATGATTTGTATAAATATTGCGCGTTGTAGCGTCGTTGAACCGACACAAACATTTAAACGAACTTAAACAGTTTTAATTGAAGCACCCTTGCGCTAGAAAGGACGACTCTCAGGTCTATGTAAGCGGTTAGTCCAAATCTTCCGTCTTGTTACCCCTAACTAGAATAAATAGAGTTTGACACTATAGTACAGATTCGTAGAAGTCTCCCTAAAGACTACTTGGTTTGGCATCCCTATTCTGATTGTGGGAGATAATTAACAAAAGAATTAAAATTAACGTTTTAATGGTACTTGAGTGGTCGTTTCAGCACAAATTACGCCTTAAGGACGATTGTTATTATGAAACCGCTACCTCGGCGGTAATAATCTCACAGGTGCGGTTCATACTGGCTTGTTAGGAATTATGAATGTCTGCAGGATCAAGTAATCCTTATATAACATGTACCGAACTTAAAACCATTGTATTAAACGATTAAGGGATACTTTACAAGTTTTAAATGATAAGCATTTATATAGATTATCGCTTCAAATTTCCGCTTCTTTTTTATCATAGATTAATGCGAAATGGTTCAAGGCGGATATGATTGATTTAAGTTAAACTTAAGATTTATAATTTGGTGATTTTTTTTTATTTGGCAATCGATAAGTGCTTCTATAGAATAAACGGAATTGAATTTATTTTGAAAGTAATTTATAATTAAACTTATATGATATATGAATATGTTGACAGTATAATTTCAACAAAAGAAGTTGAGAAGGAAACGTAAATTAAAAAATATAATGTTCTACGCAATAAACATCCAATTCCTAAACAAACCTAATAGAATTTCCAATAATGATAATGAACGCATATAACGTTATTTTATCTTCAAATAAGACGCAATATCCCGTCTAAGGCGCTTACGATAGAGTGAAGTTTTTAATATGAAAATACTTCTATTGTGTAAAGGTATGTATATTCCAAGGCCTCGTGCACATGATATACGACCACTAACTGCGCTGCAGTAATAAATCCTCCTTCCAGATATCAAGATGAATTCACTCATTCATGAAGCACCAGTGCTTATCGTTCTTATCTAAATTTCTACTAGAGTAAGCCATTAAATATTATTATATCAAAATTTTTAATATTTCATGATTCTCATAGTTGGTTTACATCATTTTAACGTAGTCTATTAATTATTTTAATATAAAGAGCTTGGAGTTGGTATACATTAATACATTTTTATTATATTTTATAAACCCCCATATAAATTATTGGGAAAGAGTAACTTCTAAGTTTTTTGCCGGTGCTTCTCGGTTACACTTAAGTCAATACTGTAAAATGGTAGAGAATCTTTAAATTATGATTTAAATATTTTATAGCAAAGAGTACTATGTAGTATATGTATATATGTAGTATGTGGTAGTACAGTATATACTGTTGCACACATGCAGTTTATGTGAAAGTTAATTTTCATATTTATGGTGAGCCTTGCATATCTGTCATTTAATTCTTCGAAAACAACACGTTTTAATAGTTGAAAAGCGTACGCTTTCGGTTGAGTACTCTCTGTATAGATAAATTGCTTGCGATCGCGTTAGTGATTTATGATTTAAATCTAATATTATACATAACGAATTACATACATATTTTTAGTATCACAACATAGTGGAAACGTATCATTTATATATTTAGATCATATCGTTGAATAAGACATTTTTAGTCAAATAGGAAAATTTATAGTCATGTTACTTAGTCATACGTCATACTCAATATGCGTAACCATTCGAAGTCTACTTGAAATATAGTTATCTAATAACGGTCAATTATGTATTAACAATGCATTGCATAGCAATTAATACAGTATACCGTACAAGTACGTTTAACAAGATATTCAATTAACAAGTTTAATGTCTAACTAATAGAGATTATAATAATAATTCGCATGACATATTTATATTAATGGTTATTATAGATCTTGTACGGTGTCGGGTCCGGAATGGGACGTATTCCAGAATTCTAGAGGTTAACACCGGAATGCCTTCTAAATTGAGGTGACCAATCAATTTCCTATTGTATGCTGTAGGTGTGTAGCATGCCATATTATTATTTATTATTAAAATTAACGTTGGCAAAAAATTGCTGATACTTTTTCTCTCATTACGGTTGAAAAATCGTTGAAGCTTTAAGAAGAACCCTTGAAAATATTTGGGGCAATCGACGAGAGCTCCAAGAGTAGGTAGGTCAAATTGTGGCAATCAAAACAACATTAAAATCGATAAAAGGAAGCAAATACTCGACGGGAAGGTAAACTGCGACTTTTCCTCGCGAACAGAAAATTCGCTAGGGTGTTCTTCACTTCCACTCCCATTTCGACGACAAATGAGTTAATCTAATCAACATGACCATACTTAAAAAGCTCCTAAATTACGTAAAAAAAAAAAAACTTCTTTTTAGTTGAACAAATTTCCCCTATTTTAGATGATTCCTGAATGACATCAAGGATGCCATTTTCATTCAATGCAATAAAATAAAATTTATTGAGAATTTGACGTAACAGCGTCTATATTAAAGATTTTCCATCGATGAAAACTTCTGATAAGACTCTATCAATAGAGCCGTTTCTTGTTCCTTTTTCCGTTACTAAAATAAATATACGTATATTAATTTAGACATATTTTTACGTAATAGCTACTCATATAAAGATTTAATATTTTCATTTACAATTGGTGATCATAGAACAAGCAAGCTGATAATAATGGAAATTGCTTTTATTAAATTTGAATATAAATGAATATCAAACAAAACGAATTTGTATGCGGCGTTTTACGCTATTAATATTTTAAAAAGTACAATGTTGGCGCATCGTCTACGTAATTTTAAGCATTTATTTGCTAATTTCATAGTAATGCACTATCAATCATGCGGTGGTATGAGTTAGCGCAGTCGCGGCTACGACGTCATCATTCATCACACTTCGAGTTCCCTCAAGTGGTCTAGCGATGCTTCGAAGGATATACTTCTTATCCCATTCTCGCTATATAAACAAGCTCGAAGAAAATACCTTGTGAAAATTCCAATCAGTAGCCACATTATTTTGATCGATGGTGTACTTCATGACATCATGAGAGGTGGATATTATAATGAAATTGATGAAGTATTGAAGACAACGGCACTACAACTTCACAACTTTTCTATTTTAGGAAAAATATAATTGACTAAGAATAGCCCTGATGCATCCCTGATGAATATCTATATTATCTAAGTAAATAAAAAGCATACATTTTGTCATTTTGCACGATGGCGTGTAAAACATTAATAATTATTGTTAGCAATAGTTTCATGTCATTAAGATTAACATCTACTGAATTTATCGGTGTTCTGTCTTTAGTGTTCCTATGATCTCTTTAGAATTTCGCGACTTAGGCGAACGAAAACTTAAAAAAATGTATAATCCGGAAGGTATGTTAAGAGACTCAACAGCACAATTTGCCATCGAAATACAGTAGCAGCCTGTGAATGTCCCACTGCTGGGCTAAGGCCTCCTCTATTTTTTGAGGAGAATGTATTGGAGCTTATTCCACCAGGCTGCTCCAGTGCGGGTTGGTGATCAATATACATATGTTGTTAATATTATTTAATTATTTAGCTCTGTGAAATAAGTCAAAAAAATTATCAAATCGATCTGATAATAAGCGGTTTTAATACAATATAAGTATAACTATTACAATAGAAACGCACTATGACTCATATGCAAATTTTAATATTAAACGCTATTATATTTAAACTACCGCATACTATCCATATGAATAGCGAAATTGCGGTGAGAATATGACGGGTATCGTTATACCGAGCCGACAGCGGTCGTAGACGAAGGCAAGACGTATTAGGCCCTCACATTTATTCAACCCGGCACGGGTAGAGGTCTTTATTAAACCGTTAATAAATTCGACAGATACATAAATAACACTAAATCAATTTACGCCATTTTGTTATAAAAAAATATTCGAGAACCGAAAATACTGTTCGTATTCAAGTTCAATTACAGTCTTATATAATTCTATAGTTACTTCTAAACATAAATAATGTTCCAATTTAATGCGGACATAATAATTAATCTCCCCTCGACTCACGTAGCTTTCACTGCGCTTTAAAGTTAGCATTACAACCTTTTGTAGTATCCGAAGTTCAACAAACTGTGGTAGAGTAGTTCATACAAGTTCAAATATTTACCTAATCCTTAAATAAAATTTCTAGAGCTCGCAAGCTCGGAAGTTCATTTCATTGCAATTTAGACTAAGCCCAGTGATCGCCACATAAGCCGGGAAACAGAGGGGTCGAGAGTCTGTGGACTGAATCAGATATAGAAGCGTATGTTCGAGTGTAGACTTCTGTTTGAAAACGGTAAAGAACTTTGCAATATGAATTACACTTAAAAATTGCACTCAGTATTTCGTTTGTTAACTATGGCAAATTAAATCAACTTAAAAAATACGAACATTTTTAACATAATATAAAGACTGGACGAAGAAAAATTACAAATCAAAATATTGAAACCATCTTCTCATTAAAAGTTGTAAAACCTCATTTAATAGCTTTATGTAACTGTATATAATACGTAACAAAAATCATATATAGCAATTAACGGACACTAGTAATGATAGAATGAAACTAGTAAGAATAGTTGATGTTGCAGGTGATACGTAATGGGTTAATGCATTAAGCTGTAACGCGAATTTCGCTGCGGAAATGAGACAAAAATAAAATGACACTAATGACATCAAAACGTACACCAACTTGCTCATGCTTTTGTTTAAAATTTTTTACTCGCATTATGTTCATATCCTTCATAATTATATCAAATACAATTATTTTCAAATATAATTTTAAAAATACATTAATTTTTATATGTTTTTAAAAACTTGAACTGTACGTAATGGCTTTATGCAATACAATATACTCACTCCCTTATTGATTTGCGAATAATTTCAAATTTATAAAAACAGTAGTCTTAAAAATAATCAATAGATTTAATAAAAAATGCTTAAAAACTTACTGAAAGCTTGTTTTAGGGTTTCGTAGCAAAATGACAAAAAAATCATCCAATTTATCCAGGTTCCATCAAAGCTTCGTTTTAGTTTTCTATCTCCTTTTTGTGTTTATGACCAAAGAGAATGGACAAGGGTTGATAATTTCTAGTTCCGTTTTAAATTATTTTAATCTTATTTGTATAAAAGTTAAAACTATGATGCAAATGAGTCGCAAATACAAAACTGTTACATGTCCCACAACTAAACAAAGGCCTTCCTTCACTTTATACAAAAGGATTTGAAGCTTAAGACTTAATGCTTCACGCTTGTTTACAACAAATTGGCTGAGAATTTCCTACGAAGCGTGCAGATTCCCTGACGATGTTTTTCTTCACTACAGACGAAGATCGAGTGTAAACACATATTAAGCACTTGAAAAACTCTTACGTGCTACTCTGATTTGAGCCAATCTTCCATAAAATCAACACGATTGTTCAAAATATTTCATTCAAAAAAAATAATATATATGTATATGTTGCTGTGATTACATTTATCTGGATAGATAATAATAATAATATTTTTTTTATTTTCCTTGACAAAAATTGATTCCAGCGATATTAAAAAACCATAAAGGAGTAATTAAAAAACGGTACTATACTTACACCTAAGTGCGGTATAGTGATGCTGATAATAAAGCGCTTGAGAGAAGTGAGATCGCTTGGCTGAATTTCTATGGTTGATGAAATATAATATATTCAATATTAAAACAATGTTGTCAAACGGATTTTATGGTACTAATAGTAAGTGAGAATAAAGCAATAGTATTGACTACTTAATAATCTTGAAAAAATAATACTGTATAACGAAATAAGTTAATAATGAATTCATATAACAAATATTATATGTTAATACATACATATATTACGGAAAAGGTAATTATTTTTTTTTGAATAACTATAATATCAAATACAAAACGATCACATCTAACAAATAACAGGAAATTATTTTTGATTAAACAATAAACTGATTACGTATAATAATCCAATATGTTCTGGTAGCTAAATTATGTGATTGAAAATCGTCCACAATTTTATGCTACCTATATATAAGTGACTATTGAGAGGAGTTGAACGTATTTTAATATAATTTATTCGAGATGAATTGGTTTGTGTATACCCTGATACTAATAATCTTACATGAGGTTGTAGCAACTGTTATTCAACATCAAAAAAATTACGTGAGTAATATTAATTTATTCGCAAGACCAATCTATCATGTCATTTTTATATATTTAACGTTTTTTCTCAAAATATCCATGGTATCTTCATTTCGCTACGTATAAGCAAACTTTACTAGGTCAGCGGTCAAAGTAGAGTCACCCCAACTACGGTATCTTATATGCTGTCTAACTCCAAAACTTCCACTGCATATGTGTCCGAAGCAATACTAGCAGTTTCGAAACCTCGAGTTCGCTAAGCCATTTAATCTGTGTCAACACGTACACTTTGTCTTAAAATATTGAAGATCAGTACTTTTCTAACCAAGAAATTTAGGCTAAAAAGAATTCTAGGCCGATCGATCAAATAAATGATTTAGTTCACGAATGCGCTTGATGGCAAGATCTTGCTATCATTCCTAACATTACCGGTATATTGTTAACCGCGAGGTGTATCTCTTCGAGATGGTGGCTCAAATTTTTATGCGCTCAATCAATCCACTACACTTAAAAAATAAAATAACGAAGAACTACAGATTGGATGGAACTTTTCTTTAGTAATAACAAAAAGCAATCAATTGATTGTTAAGATAAGAACACATTTTGTGTAACTGTGCGGCATTTTTTATTAACAAAATCTCATACTAAAGTTTCTTTATTTAGATGGAACGTAGCGGTACATTCCATTTAGAGAAATTAAATACTGAAATATATATGAATATCTATATTTTTAATTGATTGATATATTTATTAAGAATTTCCTTTTTTGAAACCAGCTAAGTTTAACGATTTAGAGATTTTATTGCATTTTTATACCAACACTAAGTCATCGTGGATAAACACAGCCTGAGAGAGGTTTTGAATAGAGGGATAGAAGTACCGGGTGTTTGAAAGTCAATATTTCGAAATTTATGAAAGCTAGATAGATGCATGAAAATCGAAATACTCTCGAATTTTGTTTACTTTATCAGACTATAAAAATTGTAGGTCTGGTATTTCAGCTTATGTTTCTGTAAATAAAAACTTAAAACTGGGTCAATATTACTATTAAAATCACGTAGACAAAACTCTTTAAATATGCCTACAATTGAAATTATTTATAAGAAAAAATAAATAAGAAAAAGTCCTTAAAAATAGAGATATATAAATAAAAAGTAATATATTCAATAGTTTATATTAAAGCGTTTATTGAGAGTTCTTAGAAGGCTTAAAGTCAGGATAGATGTTATAAATGAAAGAAATTTAAAAAAAATTTACGTCGGCTCCAACACCAGCGACTAAATCCTACAATAGATAACAACCATCCAAGTGACACTCCCACAGAACACACACACACCGGGTTTTCATATGTAATGAATGATATGCAAAAATATTTTTACAGGGACCGTATAAAATAGAGTTTTTAAAATATGAAATATGTAAAGGACCTAAGCGCGGCGAATGCGGAACAGTACGAATTGAGCATGTTCATAATATGTCCAATATACCATTTATTTTAGACATGACTTCAGATTGTCCTGTTAAAAACGTAGGTATATTTATTTGTTCAGAATTGTTGAAAACAAATTAATTATTAATATATACAATTTGGTTTTAGGCTAAAGTTATCATTGGGACTGTGCAGAAAAGCAACAGAACTAAAAAGTTATGGAATTACAGTCTCAGCAAGCCCTGTCAACATTTCGTTCTGGGCCCTTTGCTAAACAAAGCATTTAATCTTCCACGTAATAATTGTAATATAACGAAGGTGAGCCTATTTAAATCTTGTCGAATATTCAAATTAAATATTTTTTCCGAATAAGAAAAATTAAATCCTTTTAAATAAAATACCGAATTACATAAAATTTTATGTACCTCGAATCTATTATAACGAACATAAAAGATGAATAAAAGCGGTAAATTCATTCAATTTTGTTGACAGGGCCATTACGAAGTACACATAAATATGAATGATTTGACTGCGAAGTTCTTGGGGTCAAATTTTTTCTATGATACATACTTCTTCAAGACTATCGCTTACAACAATGTTAACAATTTCTTTTGTGTCTATAATTCAATAAAGATATTCAAACCATAACAAAATATAATTATAAAATATTTTATTGTAGTTTTTGTTCTTACTACCCGTCTATTACATACTCGTATATATATAGATGACTTTATAAGTAATCAGGATACACATATAAAAACAATTTATTTTTATTTAGATGACGTTGTGTTGGTAAACGTCGATATAGCCCAGTTTTCTTACGTTAATACATAAAAGCCCTCAAAAAATTATCGAAAACAAAAAAGACCATTTATAATAAGCAATTTTTATGACCATTTTATTGTAAATAAAGTATGAGATTTCATTTTGATGAAACGAAAATATTTTTAAAAATATCGACATAAAATTATTATAAATGCATATGAATATTCGCAGTTCCCAATATTTTATTAAAACATTAAAGGCTTTATAAAGTAAACACGTGTGCGAGTAATCTTGCAAGCATACTGTTGATATTATTCAAATTGTTCGTATTTCACAATACCTTTAAAGATAATTATTCATCGAAAATCTTACTAATTGTATTCACTCAGATAATTTTTATATATTATTTTATTTTATTTGTGGATTAGTGCCTTTTTACATTTATTATTAAAATATTTTATATATAATCAACTATTCGTTGTTTCGTTGTTCATCGTTGTTCATTTTTGTGTGTGTGGAATGCATAGATAAACGACGATATTATTAAATTATTTCTGACTACGGGAAACTAAAATGATCCAGTTTATAGGAAAATTTAAAGTAATACTTATGGTAATAAGTTGCTATGAAAGTGTAAGCAAATTTAATAGAAAATCTTGATTGAAAATCGAAGAGTAATTCGTACGCAGAGTTGCTTCAAAATAAGAATTTTTCAAATTAAATTTTTCATTTCCTTTAAAAAATGTTATGTTTTCGATGAAAATTAACGAATAGTGGCTTGCCAGAATAATATGAAATAACTGTTTGTTTGTACTTCAGGGTAGATCAATTCATACTGATGTACACTTACAACAAAATAATTTTCATATTGGCAACATCTCAACTACTTTTTTTTTTTATATTCCAACACTGTTACATTAAACTTTGAAGGTGGTTCATATATTAATGTTTTGATCAACTACTATGCTATACTACTACTATACCACTATACTATTTTTATATGTATGATGAATTTCGTAGCAGTATATTGAATACGTATACGTAACTTAATAGAATATTTTGTTACGGGTACCGATTAATATGGATATATGTTAGAATGTAAAAATCACGATGTACGCGGGAAAGGTTTTTCCTTCTGGCTGGGTGTTGCGTGGTCAAGGAAATGGAAAAAACATTTCGAAATATTCGTTGCATGAAATTGAGTTGAGTTTTCCTTTTCGTATTGAATCAATTCCAAAATAAGATTGCCTTTCTTTAGAGGGAAATAATTGACTTTGCAGTGTTCCCTACAGAAATTAACAAGGAATCATATAAAATGTAAATAATTAATGTCAGAAGGGCTATAGTAAAATAATATGAATATACCTCGCATATTTTACAAGGCTGAAATTTATACAAAATGAAAATGTTGAAGTGCTATAAGAAAAGATGTGAAGAACTAGACGGCTCTGACGGTTGGAAGTGTGTTTCCAAGTATTATAATTGAAGTGCAAAACCGACAAGGTTACATTCTGAATAGTTAGTTCATAGAAAATATGTCGCATGCAAGTGTGTGTGTTGTGTATAAATTATATTAAAATCTACGATACAGACGAATTTTGACTCTAGCTTAATGAAAAAACTCTATGCTAAAAAATTAAATTTCAGTGACTTCTATTATTCAACGGAACTGCAAAAAAAAAAAGTCTTTATACTTACTAATTGATACTTTCATTCACTACGTAACGATAGTGAAAATTTGTTAATTTGCACAGATTAAATTAGGAACATAGAGCTTAATATATTTTTAATGGCCACGACAATTACACAAAAGATTACTCGGTCTTAGTTAAAGTCCGTGCTCCGCAAACTAAATCCCGGTGGTAATGGCCCTGGGCGCCACCTGGGCTGCTGTGGCCTCGCTAATTTCGCAAAGCACAATATAAATTACCGCCTCCAAACAATGACGCCCGCTCCGACGAAATTATATAGTCGCATGCTAATGCACGTTAAAAGGGATTTTGCCTATTCTGCTAATCATTTTGAGTTGCTGGCTCATTGGAATAGAAAATTTAATGGAAATCAAGCACGTCACGAAATTTTAAAGTTTTTATCTTGACTACAATTATAGCGAGGATTAATTTTTTTTTATGAAGTCGCTAGAACTGTATATCTACAGTAACGACCCGAGATTTAGGTAGGTGCTTAAGATTATGTCGAGTCAGGCAGTTAATTATTTCCAGCAGACAATGAATTGCAAAAAGCAACTCCGTAGATTCAAATTTTTAAATTATTTTACTTCCTTTTTCGACATTACACATTTACGTACTATTATCAGAATCGCTATATTTTGTTGAATATACAATGATTCGTTATAACGTTATTATTATTATTTACATGATCTGATTCCAAAAGCACATGATGATTTCAGGAGTTTCGAATATATTGTTTGTGTGAAATACGTAAGTCTAGCGATACATATTTTTATATTCAAATTAACAAATTCAGGAATATGTTATAACGATGCAATAAAAGTAAGTGCTGCAGTATGCGGTTGTTAAGTATAGCAGCTTAAACGCGTTCACGTTACTTATTTTAAAAGGCTTTAGCAGTGAGTTGCGCTTTTGTAATTTACAAACAACCCAACGTTGATCACATAAAAATAAAATAAGTTTACCAGTCTTAAAATCTTTACAAAAAAACCCATAAAATAGTACCGTCGGAATTTAATTAATAGATTATAATTAAGACAGAGAGTCAGAGTTGAATACGTTTTAACACACAATGCGCTGGATTCATTTTAATTATTTTTCGCCGGCTCGTTGGGAGTCACTGTCCAATTTTCGACCAAAAATTAATGTACTTAAAATTCAACCGTACCTTGTTGCAAAACCTCTGAATAATCAAACCTGCGAAATTACTGTAACGACATTATACGCGTCGGATATAAATCACTCCATATTTACTTAACGTAATAAAAACCAGTGCAGGTTTTATTCAAATTACACGTGACACAATGAATTAATTTCATGTGAATATGTATATGATAAGCGATTCGATCGTAATCAGGCTATTTAAATGCGTGACCCGCCATTAGGCACACGGCGGAGAGGTCCCGGCTCGCTCGAGTACGCACTTGATGGGTTCGCATAATCGACCTGTTAACGGTTCGTTCCTACGCATCATTTTCTATTATATATTTTAACTACCTTTCCGATTCTATTTCAATGTACGAACAACGCCAGCACTTGAGTCCTAATACGAATACCAAAGTAATCAATAGTTCTTTAGTCTAAGGCAATAATGAATATCCTCAAAGTTAATCCACGGTTATAAAAACTAATAAACACATTTATAATCTGATCCGATTGTTACATTCAACTTATTCTTTACACTTTAGAGAATAATCCGTACCTTATATAACTTTTTCGCAATTAAGATAAGATAAGAAAAGTAATATATTTGACTTACGCGTCGCGATAGCTGCTTTGAAGGCCTGAAAGCTATTCTTACCTGAAAATAAATTTATATTATTAGTCATTTCTGTAAAACAAGTCAGTGTCTCAAATAGTAAAACGAAAAAACAATGTATATTTTCACCGTGCCGTATCGTAAAGATAAGTCGATGCTATTCCATGCAGAAGACACATAACATTTTATGACTAAAGGTTGGCAGCGTTTTGACATTATCAGCCACTCATCGAAAACCTCTAACACTATCAAAGTATAGATCGAATTTCAATCGAGTATAAAATCAGTTACTAAATTTTCGCAAATAGTTAATAAAAAAACAATCATACATAACAAAAGAATAGTTAATAATAATTAATAATAGTTCCACTCCTGAGCAATGGCATTATCTTCTGAAAACCGTCTTCTTTTAAGAATGTTTGGACCGTATACCACCACACTACTCCATTACGAAATATACATACATATTTGTCAGAACTTTATAAAACATGCAAGTTTACTTACGCTCTCACTCTACACTATGCTACAGAGGGCCCTCTGTAGCATAGTGTAGACTGTAAGCAACGTACCGTTGTGTTTTAATCCGTGGAAAAGGAAAATATCATGAGTAAACTTGCATGAAAAAAATGTATATGTATCGTAAATTATTTTAATTTCAAATTGTATACATGTAACGTCATAAAATGTGCAAGTAGTCTGTAGATTCGTTTGCTATTTAATATTTGAAATTCTTGAATAACTCACTGACATCAAGGTAAAAAAAAAAAAAAAAATGTTTAAAAGTCTTTACAATACCTAACTAGAGTTCTCAATAAAAATACCTCTTTGAAATAATCTGAAACTGCAAAAGAAAATTCCTGGCGCACTTCAATATTACCAATGCAATTGCATTAGTTTCTATCGAGCAAGAGATTATATATAAATTGAAATCGTCGAGTTCCATAAATTGCAGCCATTTTTTAAAGATTTACCCGGCATTATAGACATGATTTGATGATGATGAGATTTAGGTACAACTTAGAGTACACTATGATCTTTTATGTAAAAGTAAATATAAACACGCATAATAAGCTTTTTTTTAGTGGTAAGTTAATCTTATAAAATGAAATGAGAAAGAGCTTGTACTAAGATAAAGTATATTTTGTTTTTTGTAAAATTAAATAATTGATCAGGTATATTAGTTCAGATAAGGATTCTACAATACTCGATTAAATTGAATTGACAAAACGGGACTTGAATTAAAATAATTTCATTATACATTAGTCGAAGTAATTCTTAACATAAGCCGCCATCGTGAATATCTGTTGAGCCTACAGTTTGGTGACTGGCATATAATGTCTAATTGGTTGTAAATCCGCCTTTTGTAACGTCTATTTGCTTGTGTTTAGTAAAGTTATATAAAAAAAAAAACTAAATATTTGTTCATGCTCACCGTTTGTAATACGTGCCCAACAAAGAGGATGGACTATTGGCCAGTCTAAGATATTTTTGAGATTTACAAATCTTTCATAGAAAGTTGTCGCTCATCAACTATAATTAGCTATAACCGCAAATAACCAGCTATACCGCAAACATTTGCAAAATATTAAAGTAATTGAATTAATAGTTTTAAAGTAAATTCGGAAACATCAAACAACAAAAAAACTTACCAATATTGTAATTCTAGAATGACACTCGAGGGAGACCGGGCGTTTAATTTATTTTTAGATTTTTTTTTATATTTCAAATAAAATATTTATATTTAAGATAACTAAGCAAAAATACGAATAACGTTTGAATTTTTCCATGTATATATAGATAGTTTTGCTTAAATGTCATATGAATGTTACGTATATAACTCGAATGTGCCTACATCAGTATAACAATAAACATTACACTAACTCATATTACTCACAATCTAAAATAGCTGAAAGAAATCTCATATAGAAACTGTATTTTTCCAATTTCATATTTCTAAGAATATTATTGGTCAAAATAATAAAACAAAATAACACAGCAATAGCGCAGTCAGCTTACACTAACTTTGATTGTTTTATTTTAATTACATTTACTAGGAATAACATTTATATATAAATGCTAAATGTGTTTTACTAATATGATAGTAAATATAAAGTCTTAATAGCAGACTCCTGAAGATGCGAAGTTATTTTATAAAATGTCACCCAATGAGCAATCTTGTTGGTTCACGGTGTATAGCGATACTATCTTCTCGGTACTGCAAATGATAGCTGATCTAGACACTCGGGACTTTCTACTCAAGCCATCATTATAAGTTAGCACTTTACATTTAGTAAAATTTAAGTTCAAAGGTTTATGAACATATATATTGTATTAGGTAGACAGATTGAAAAATGGGCCACCTGAAAGTAAGCGGTTACCACCATAGACTTTGACTTTGTAAGAAATATTTACCATCTCCTTCCTCCAATACTAGTCATTTAGTAGGTGGTACTAACTAACTAAGATTTCATATCTCTCGCCCTTCAAACCAAAGCACGACAATAATTAGTATTGCTGTGTGGCGGTACAGCATATGATGAGTGGGTGGTGTCGACCTATACAGACGAGCTTACAATCCGTACCACCAAGTTATGAAATTACATACTGCGTAAATAAAAAATAATAGCAGAGCGACATTCGGCAGACAATCTCATTCCTGCATATATACATATTAATAATCAATTATCCTGCTAATCGGATTGTAAATAAAATTGGATGGTAAATAAAATATGATTTATTGCAGCCCCACCTAGCAGGGATTTACAATAAATTCTATAGTATAGAGATATTCCCCATAAGAAAATAATTTTCACATATATGTATGTGAAAACAAACATGGTGATCGGGCAAACGGTGTAGACGTCTATCAAACAGATATTACAACATCAATTTTTATACGACTTTATATATTCGGAATATTGTCACGATGTAATCAAAAATGAATAATAGAAAAGTGGGATGCTGGCAGTTCCTCGGTGAACTATTCAAATATTATATACGGTGAAGTCAACCGCAACAACACAATGGCGTAATTTTTCTACGGAGTTATTGTTTCGCAGTCACGTACTCGTATGTAATACGTAAGTATTGGAGCGCACTACACCTGTCGACTGCATTTTCCGCAACGGACATCTCTCAAAACTATTTCTTTGTATTTTAACGCTTGCACATAACGACGTTGAAACGAAAAGTGATGTGTATATATTATATAAAATACGAAGGTAGGTACCAAATCGACCATTGTAAGTTGACACCATGTTATGTAGCAATTTGCTTGAATTTCATTTGCCAACTGAATACAACTAATCTTACGACAAGGATCTAAATATAAACAAAGGTTTAATGTTCTCATATATGATGTTCTCTATGTAAGTTACGTTACTAACTTCATTCAAACTTTTCCTGAGACTGCGACATATGTAGGTAAATGCACTGAGCGTTACGCTCTCAGATTGGAGCAATTAATTACAGTACGAATATTCGAAAGATATATTAAAAACGTTTAGGCCCAAGTATGCAATTGTTAAATTTTTTCTGAAAAATTAGACAGACTTTTCGAACGTTCTTGTAAAAAAAATTAATTCTTCAATTTCAATCTACTCATGAAAAATAAGTATATGGGCACAGAGTGTTCTTGCGGTCAGGTATTCTATTTCTCCTCGATAAGAAATGTTTATAAAAGCTATAAGTAGTGGCTTTTCAGTGTATTTTAGGTGTGTATTTTTCTTGACCTTAACAAGTTATCCTAATGGGATAAAAGTGTGACACATTTATGTATTATTTATTAATGAAAGGACTAGTTAAATGTCAAATAAGTGAAACTGAGTATACACATAACCTGAATATGTAGACATAGATTATTTAGGAAATAAACTTGCACGGGATTTATTTGACTATCTTAGTTGATTTATATTTGGAATTTAATGCTTTAAAAATTGGACCAATAAGTAATAAAAATAAAATAAATAATTCCTACTTATTATACTAAGGCGATGACATACGCCATTTAAATTTAGCTTAAAAATTATTCGAAGTATATGTTGAGAATCTTAAATAAAAAGTCAATAAAAAAGTCAAACGATGTTCATTAAAATTTTCACCGTCACGCGTAACGTATTTCACATACTTCGTTTTTATTTTATTCGGCATATAATGCATGTGTTGATACTTTAGCTTAGAGGCGCCAGATGCGAACACAAGAAAATGCGCTCAATAGGCAGGAAGATTAAGGTAGGCTTAAGAAGGTTTAGAGCCGGCAAGTCGGAGTTACTCAGAGGCACACACGGCTATTTTGTGTAGTTTATTCGTAACAGGATATACGAGATTTAGCAGCCAGAAAATGTACGAGACTCGAATTCAACAATTTCGACGCTTTCATACGTAACTCTATTACCTTGAATGTAAAAGACGCAGAACTACCTCTGAATTACGTATTTTTTATTCGTTCGTACCTTTCGTAAGCTCTAGTTATACCTTACATTCATACTTGAAAATTAAGTGAATATATTCATGTTGATGTAAAAAATACCAAATAATATATTTTCTTATTATTTATCAATAAAAATATATATCTAGCAAGTCAAAGTGTAAGTATTGTATTGACGAAAACGTATCATATAGAAACGTTGCCCTCAAATATCGGCCTTTCTTTTTACTCTACTCGCACTAAAATAAGATTCTCTTTTAAAAAAGTTTATTTTCATTTCTTTTTCTTTCTTTTCTTAGTTAATTGAAACACAAAATGTAGCTACATGCAGCTGTAACTTTCATATATTATTTAACTATATTAAGGACAACAAATTCAGTCACGAATATCATATTTACTAAAACAAACAAACAAATTCATGGAAGAAATCATAAATGTTCAATGCTGCTGCCATATTCACGACAATAAGTAACCATAAAGACGGTATTTCATATGAGCGAAGTGCCTCGCAGTTACGAGTCGAGGGACGTGAGCTGAAAGAAGCCACCGGCTTCGTTTATTGGAACACCTGCTTACATCGAGCACTGGCGAAAATTTTAAAAGGTATAAACGGAAGCTGCCTGATGAAATTCTGGTTTATTTACAAAATAAACGCAATTAGTCCCGCACTCCGGCGCTTTTCGTAATAAGCCGATTCGATAGGCAATTTTGTGCGTCAATTTTACGCTCGTGGATGAGTTCAAATTACGCGAAATGTAATATTTAACAATTCGCACGTAAATGCAGTTGTCTATCTTACTGAATTTAAATAACAATAAACAACCCGATAATGAGGAATTGCGATTAACTTTTGTTTTATTTACAAAAATATATATTTTTCGTTAAATGTAACATTTTTCACAACAAAGTTTTTAAAAGTGAAACCATTACTGTTTTTATATGCTATTATATATACATACATTTTTTTTTTAACTGTATAAGCTAGCGCTTGGCTGTTATCACACCTGATGGAAAGTGATGATACAGCCTAAGGTGGAGCGCGCTTGCCTAGAAGGTGCCTATGCACTCTAGACTTGAAGGTACCCATATTGTAGGTGGTGGGGAATACGGAGGTTGGAAGGGTATTCCAGATCTTAGCGGTGCGAATATATATACATTTATGAATACATACATACATTTCATAAAAATATATGTGCAATTTTGGGACTTGTCAAAAAAACTGCGACAAATATGCATGTATGTGATTGGTATCGAGGTCTAATAATCTCAAATATTAGCATCCATTTTTTATACATAAGATACATGAACTGTTTTTATAAGTCAAATCGAAAAAGAAGGAGATCAGTTCGACCTTATTGTGCTTTTTATATCATAGGAAGCGGACAGACAAATGGAGTAAATGTTACCACCAATATCTTAAGAAATACTAAACTTCCTTACACCGCCATTGTGCCACCAACCTTGGAAATGAAGATATTATGTCCATGAGCTGGAAGGCCTGTAGTTATACTGTATAACTCATCCAACCGAAACATAGCCATACTAAGTATTACAGTTTAGCGGTAGAATATGTTATGGGTGGGTGGTACCAAACCAGACGGGCTAGCACAAAGCCCTACCACCAAGTGAAAGTTTACTTTTTTGTGTATATAGTCTATAGCGTCAGTAACTGATTTAGACAATTCTAAAATTCGAATAAAAGAGAATTGTCAAAATCACCCGTATAAGCCCGTAATAAACGTATAAATTATAGATTATTTAACATAAAAACTACAACTTATTAAAAGAAAACCGACGAAGATACGAACACCTACTCCAAAAGTAACTGATTAAGTACGTGATCTAAATATTTAAATATTATTTTTGAGTAACTAGTTTGTAATTTTTAAGACGTATCAGCATAACGTGTCTAATACATCGAACAATACAGGCTCACAGACACACGACATACATACAGACGCACAATTGCCGCACATTACATTTTAATCTTTATACTTATTACTTTGATTTTGAATTAAACAATTTTTTTTTCTTCATTTACTAGCAATTCGTGTATTTCTCTTCCGGTTTTACTTTCGAGTAAAATAATATTTAATGCAATATTTTTATACAATTTAAAGATTACGTAATAAATAAACGTTAGTTTTAATGTTGACAGCATATTAATCTACATCACGTGTCTATTTTCTGTCTCTTTTTTTATGCAATATTTCTTCCTTTTACCTTTTGCCCGTGCCGTGTGGTGACGGCGACGAATATCACCACCCCATCTCATCCCGTGGGGGGCGTAGAAGGCGACCCGAGGAAATATACACCAGAGAACGGGCAGCAGCGTCTCTCTGAGTACTATGACCAACCTACTGCGATCGCCAACCCGTCTGCCAAGCGTGGCGATTATGGCAAAACCCCCAATGATTGGCACAATTAAACAACGGCCCCTAGTCCCCGGCAGCCCTATTCCTAGCCTTGGTAACAGCTATGGTAACGGCGGGGCAGGGGGTGCTAAGAATCCCCGGCAGATTTCTAGTTACCAACACCGACGACCTCTCGCCCTGGCAACATATAACACGCGTACACTGCGGACCGATGAGAAGATTATCGAACTGGAGGAAGAACTGAGGAGGTTACACTGGGATATCGTCGAATTATCTGAAGTCCGAAGACAGGGGGAGGATACGATAATCCTGAAATCCGGTAACCTTCTCTACTTCCGCGAGGGCGATCAAGTGTCCCAAGGCGGTGTCGGGTTCAACAAGTCCCTCGTTAACAACGTTGTGAAAATCGAAAGTGTGTCGACCAGGGTGGCGTACCTTATACTCAGAATCACCAAACGGTATTCGTTGAAGGTCATACAGGTATACGCGCCTAGCTCGACACACTCCGACGATGAAGTCGAAGTAATGTATGAGGATTTATCTAGAGCCATACATACCTATAAGACTCATTTCACAGTTTTTATGGGGGACTTTAACGCGAAGCTGGGCAAAAGATTCGGCGAAGAGCTAAAAGTGGGACCACATGAAATTGGAGACCGCAACCCTCGGGGCCAGATGTTAGCCGACTTTATGGAGAAGGAGGGACTCTTTATGATGAACTCCTTTTTCAAGAAGCCAGGCTACCATAAATGGACCTGACGGTGAAACTAAAAATGAGATTGACTTCATCTTGTCGACGAGAAGACAAATATTCAATGACGTTCTGTGATCAATGCAGTGAAAACTGGGAGCGATCACAGACTAGTAAGAGGGTCATTGAATCTCAATGTCAAACTCGAGAGATCCCGACTGATGAAGTCTACGCTCCGACCATCATCTTCCCACATCCATAATCCCAGAACCTTTCAACTCGAATTCCAAAACCGATTCGAATGCCTAGCAGACTGCGAAGAAGTGGACACATACAACGACAGGTTTGTGGAAGCTGTCCATACGGTTGGGTCTAAGGCCTTCAAGACCAGCCGTACAAACAAAAACAAAAAGATCTCTGCCTCTAATGGAGGAAAGACGGAAAATGATTCTGTCGTCCTCAGATGATGCCGCTAGTTATCGGATGCTCAATAGAAGGATTTCAAGTCTCTGACTCGCTACACTCGCCAATTCAATACAATACGTATTAAAGAGGCCATTGAGTGAAACAAAGGCTCCAAAGTGTTCGCCAGAGATCTGTCCATTGGGCAGAGTCAACTGACGAGGCTGAAAACTGAGGAAGGTAAAATCGTCACGTCTAAATCTGAGCTGTTGAAAGAGGTTGAGAAGTTATACGGTCAGCTTTACAAGACAAGGCAATCACCTGTCAGTAGTCAAGCTGCAGATCCCAGAGCAAGACTAACCCAACATTACACCGAAGATTTTCAGGACGTCAGCCTTTCCGAGATTAGAATGGCTCTCGAACAACTCAAAAACAACAAGGCACCTGGTGTTGATGGTGTTACAGCTGAGTTTCTGAAGGCGGGTGATACACCAATCCTCAGGGCTCTTCAGAGGCTATGTAACTCTGTCATAGCCAAGGGTCAAACCCCAAAGGCATGGCGCAAAAGTGTGGTGGTGCTTTTCTTTAAAAAGGGTGATAACACCCTTTTGAAGAATTACAGACCCATTTCATTGCTGAGCCATGTCTACAAGTTGTTTTCGAGAGTCATTACAAATCGTCTCGAGCGAAAGCTTCCAGCCACCCGAACAAGCCGGTTTCCGAAAAGGCTTTAGCACCATAGACCACATACATACGCGGCGGCAAGTTATACTGAAGTCTGAGGAGTATAACCAGCCACTTCGCTTAGCGTTTGTGGACTATGCAAAAGCCTTCGATTCGATCGAAACCTGGGCCGTGCTGAAGTCTCTCCAAAGGTGCCAAATCGATTATCGGTATATCAAGGTGTTAAAGTACTTGTACGAGAACGCCACCATGTCAGTCCGACTCCAGGATCAGAACTCAAAATCTATCCAACTGCAGAGAGGCTTAAGACAGGGAGACGTGATATCTCCAAAACTGTTTACCGCTGCATTGGAAGATGTTTTCAAGCTTCTGGACTGGAAGGGATTTGGCATCAACATCAATGGCGAGTACATCACTCATCTTCGATTTGCCGACGACATATTGATTATGGCTGAGACCTTGGAAGACCTCGACGCCATGCTTGATGACCTCAGCAGGGTCTCTCAACAAATGGGTCTACAAATGAACATGGGCAAGACGAAAATCATGTCGAACGTCCATGTTGCACCCACTCAAGTAAAGGTTGGAAATTCTGCACTCGAAGTTGTGGACAATTATGTTTACCTAGGTCAGAACATCCAACTAGGTAGGTCCAACTTCGAGAAGGAGGTCAATCGTCGAATGCAACTCGGCTGGGCAGCGTTCGGGAGGATATCTTCTCATCCAAAATACCGCAGTGTCTTAAGTCGAAAGTCTTCGACCAGTGTGTGTTGCCAGTGATGACTTATGGATCAGAGACGTGGTCGCTCACTATGGGCCTCATAAGAAGGCTCCCAAGGTCACCCAATGAGCAATGAAGAGGGCTATGCTCGGAGTTTCCCTGTGAGATCGAATCAGTAATGATGAAATCCGCAGGCGAACCAATGTAACCGACATAGCCCGAAGAATTGCTAAGTTGAAGTGGCAGTGGGCGGAGCACATCGCTCGCAGAACTGACGGCCGCTGGGGCAGAAAGGTTCTCGAGTGGCGACCACGAACCGGAAGACGCAGCGTGGGCAGGCCCATACAAGGTGGACCGACGATGTCGTGAGGATCGCGGGAAGCCGTTGGATGCGGGTAGCGCAAGACCGACTATTGTGGAAATCCTTGGGGGAGGCCTTTGTTAAGCAGTGGACGTTTTCCACTGCTTAACAAAAGCTGAAATGATGATCATGATGATGACCTTTTGCCTATTAGAATTATAAATATACTAATGTGTTCTATTATATTATTTGCTTTTTTTCAAATACATTATATATCAAATATTTTTTTAAATAATCCGTAAATAATTGAGTTAAAGCATAAACTTGCATATTAGATGGAAAATTCATATTGTAGATTTTCACTAATAAACAATGATAATAAATTTAAAGGCATTAGCGTCGACAAGTCGACGTACGCTAAAAGTTACTATGTAATTCAAGCTACCGCACCAATATTTACGACGGGTATGATGCAGTACTTTATGTTATTAATTCTCACATATTGGCATTGTTACGATGCCTTTGAAATTATTTCGTCTGCATGTTACTGTATTCAGAATAATGTAAGTTATTAATCGAATTTACCGTGTATTGTATTATTGATTAATTTTAATCAAAATTCACACAGAAGTTAAATTTAATAAGAGCCGGTGAATTAAGGAGACGGTGTATTAAGGAGAGGATTTTATAATGTGGCACGCCTAATTTTAAATACCCATATAACAAAATCCAATCTAAATCAAAGTTTTTACTTTTATAAACATACAATTTAAACTATTTCCGGTAGTAGAACTTTACATATAAAGCATAAATACATACATTTTTTATTGAATCTCTTCAATCTTAGCGTCCTTGTTTAACATGATTGCAATTTGTTTATTAATCACAACTACTTTAAGGAAAAAATCCATTAAATATATGATTGTACATTGCAAGCGTTAATGATGACTATTATAATAATAATAATAATATCCTGGGACAATATTCACACACGGCCCAAACTAAGCAGAGCTCGTACTATGGAAACCAGACAACTGATATACTACATATACTACTTTTCTTTTGTAAATACATACTTATATAGATAATTACACCCAGACTCAGGACAAACAGACATGTTCATGCACACAAATGTCTGTCCTGGGTGGGAATCGAACCCACGACCTGCGGCGCGAAAGGCAGGTATCTACCAACCACGCCAACCGGCTCGTCATATTGGTAGAAGTTTGTGGAGGCCCGATTGAGTGAGTAGCACCACTTATTAATTATCCTACCGACAAATTCAATTGTGAACGAACTAGTGAGAACAGGCACAAGGATTACAACAACCAGAAATTCCAGGGTTATACCACTGACTGTGTAATGATTGATTAATACATCTTGGATGAAATTGACCACTTACCACAGATTTGGTCTTCGTAAAATCTACAAAAAACATATTAATTGCCTATTAACAATAAACCAAAATACATTATTGTAAAGTAAAAGTCAATTAAAAGTTAAGACTACATAGTAAAGTTAATCATAATCATTAAGTATTCACAACACGATTTACTTACAAAGTTTCTAAATCAACTTTTACACCAACGATCTCAATGTCTACTGTGATTAATTAATGATGATTTAAAAAGAAATTATTATTTTTGAGAAAAGTTGCAATTATTTCGTTATCTGTCATTACACGAAACAGAAATAAATCTTGACATTCTATTAAATTGCTTTTCATACATTGATGTATTATTTTCACAGATCGTATAAATCATTTGTTCGTTCTGCCATATTTCATGTAAGTGATATTTCTTTTATCATTTATTATCTTACATACCTAAATATATTTTCCTAGAAATAACACGATATAGAATGACATAAAGTATTAATTCCTCGAAATATATTTATCTTCTTTATATACCTAAATAAACAAGTTACTCAATTTCGTACAGATATAATAATATAATTTATTCATGAACCAATTATTTGAACTCATCATTTTACAAGATTAAATTAATTGTATAGCTACCACTGGTTCGGTATGTAGATTATACTGAGAAGAACGGACAACAAATAGAGTAATTACTCTTTTTCAAACATATAAAACTCAAAGCTCTCTTATTAATAATAATTATACTTGTGTGTATAAAAAACGATTGGCAATATATGTACATAAATCACACACACTTATATACAAACGTGTATGAGTTCTTCTAAGAACTTCGTTGGAACGAAACAAAATAAACAAGTAGAGAAGAAAGTTTGAAATTACTATGTTGTTTATTTTATTAAGAATCAATATTGTGTTACAAATGGAACAAGCTTATATTAAGTTACCATTGAAAGCTTTTATGTGCCCTATTCAAGGACATAAATGATGTTATAAGTCCCTATAAACAAGGTAATTACTATCAAATAAAAATTACATTACAAGATTTCTTACTATCTTTTATGTTTTTATTATTTTGCTTCATCTAACCTCAAAGGTGCCGCAAGTTAGTTAGGCCGCCTAAACATGCTACAAAAAAAATAATAATAATACAATTATATTATAATTTAATTTTTGTCCATTGACAATACACAATAGACAATATTTTGTCAGAATTGCGTAGAGGTCAAAATTTACATCACATATTATAGTTTAAAATGCGATTTTTGGGATAAAGCAGAGATTCCAGAGTAAAATTATTATAACCGTCTGTCTACCCCAAATTCATTATTCCATTACAATAATTTAATTAATATTTATACCCGTATCCAAGATACTCAATCGTTATCGTCGTCAAATAATAGAGTTAATATTTATCTTATAATCGTTTGTATCGAAATATATTACATTGATTTATTTATCTATCTACCCTTTATCGTTTACAAGGTGAAATTATTAAAATGATAATATTCTATTGGCATATATTGAATAAATATTTAAGTTCAAAAAGAGTTGAGGCTTTAAATAATTATATTTTACTAGCGCTTTGCCGGCGGTTTCACCTGCGTAGTTTCCGTTCTTGGGAGAATACGAGGACAAAATGTAGCTTATGTTTCTTACTCGCTGATAATGTAGCTTTCCATTGGTGAAAGAATTTTTGAAATCGGTTTAGTGGTTTAGCCGCGAAAGCGTAACAAACAAAGTATATGTTACTATGCATCATATTACATTTTGCATAATTGAATGGTCCTTAACAAAATATAAAAAACGCTGTGATTATTAATCTTATTATTTCAACTGTTTATATATATTATTCACAATTGTCATTTCAATGATATGTGATACACCACAATTGAATTAAACAGTTTACCAAGAAGTAATTAGGTATATGGTAACTTGGTATGAAATCTTACGCAAAAACTACCGGAAATATTAAGATGCGGGGTGATATATTTCTTTTTACTATCCAGTGATTACTTTATGATAACATGTCTAAAGTAGGCCATATGGAGTGGGTAATATACAATAAACGAAAAATATATATGGCGTTGTTCCCCTGCTACCCTCGACCGATATGTTGATCGTATTCCCACAACATCGTCGACAATATAGAGTATTCCTTTAAAAATGTACTTAAATAATTTATTTAAGATGTTACAAAAAGAGTTACATTAGAACGATTAAACAAGAATTACACGAAGAAGTACCGCTTTCACCCTTCCTTACAAGCCATTACCGCGCACCACTCATCACGTCTAAAACCGCTCGTTTACAAGCTCAATAATTAACCGAACCTTGAAACTTTAACCATCAGCTAATTTCACCCCTAACCATGCTAAGACCAACTTGTTCAGAGCACCGATTTGTTCACTTACTTGACTTTTCTTACTAAATTTAGAATTTAGTGAAAAATCGTTATTCGTTACATAGTATTTAAAAAATATATAAATACCAAAAATTCAAACAATATTTAGGTTTTATATACGTTAACACGTTAAACGTAAACTACGTAACTACGTTACGTTTTATACACGTGTAGCGCCATCTATCTCGCCACATACGTAAACTAAAAACTGACGTACCCTACATCGCGATATTAAAGTTATCCGAGCGATTGAACATATATACAAGAACCCGACAACAACCGTCGGGCGGTAGCCCACCAGACTAACACCCGTCTGGTCGGAGGATCCTCCCTTTTCAATGCTCAACACCAAACTGGTGACCCCGAGCATGAACGTCAGCGCAGCCTTCGCAAAAACTACGTCATCGTGACGTCATCATCACTACTTCAAGCTTTCGAGCAGCGAGTCATATAGCCAGCCAGCATTCACGACTACTACGGGTATCCTGACCACCAGCCTGCAGCGGAAGCGCATTCCTGGTCATCACCCACAGTCTTCTCAGCGACCTTGGCACAGCACACTGCACTTCGGCCGGTCAGCAAGCAGAGACGCACTTCTCTCCTGGTCGATGCAGCAGCCAGCCACTACGCAGCACTGCACCACTCCGACTCACTGGAGCATTTGCAGCATCACCCCGACTCACTGGGGTATCACCGCAGACAGTTCCGACTCACCGTGAACTATGCGGCATCTGGTTCCGACTCACTGGAACATTCCACTGGCCCGGCAAGCATCACAAGATGTATGGACGACTCAACCTGCTATCGACCTCCGGTCTCGGAGGGGAGTGATGTAGCGACATCTATCTCGCCACATACGTAAACTAAAAACTGACGTACCCTACATCGCGATATTAAAGTTATCCGAGCGTTTGAACATATATACAAGAACCCGACAACAACCGTCGGGCGGTAGCCCACCAGACAAACACCCGTCTGGTCGGAGGATCCTTCCTTTTCAATGCACATCCCCAAACTGGTGACCCCGACGTGATTTGAACACGCGCAACCTTCTGATCCAAACTGGTGACCCCGACGTGATCGTCAGCGCAGCCTTCGCAAAAACTACGTCATCGTGACGTCATCATCACTTCCTCAAGCTTTCGAGCAGCGAGTCATACAGCCAGCCAGCATCCACGACTACTACGGGTATCCTGACCACCAGCATGCAGCGGACGCGCATTCCTGGTCATCACCCACAGTCTTCTCAGCGACCTTGGCACAGCACACTGCACTTCGGCCGGTCAGCAAGCAGAGACGCACTTCTCTCCTGGTCGACGCAGCAGCCAGCCACTACGACGCAGCACTGCACCACTCCGACTCACTGGAGCATTTGCAGCATCACCCCGACTCACTGGGGCATCACCGCAGACAGTTCCGACTCACCGTGAACTATGCGGCATCTGGTTCCGACTCACTGGAACATTCCACTGGCCCGGCAAACATCACAAGACATATGGACGACTCAACCTGCTATCGACCTCCGGTCTCGGAGGGGAGTGATGTAGCGACATCTATCTCGCCACATACGAAAACTAAAAACTGACGTACCCTACATCGCGATATTAAAGTTATCCGAGCGATTGAACATATATACAAGAACCCGACAACAACCGTCGGGCAGTAGCCCACCAGACAAAAAACACCCGTCTGGTCGGAGGATCCTCCCTTTTCAATGGTGAACACCAAACACGCATAAAGGAAGACTGAGTTGAGATGTTTTAGGAGCTAGAACTATGAAATCGTAGCCAAAGATTGTAGAGTCAAACCTGGGCTAACATCACAGAACCTTCACGTGGGCAATTTATGATTATTATTCATCTCTAGTTTGGCTGTGCAGACAAATATCATAAAAATCTTTGGGCGTATCAGGTGTAAATTTGCTATGAGTGTATCATATATTCTACCGCAAAACAGCAGTACTTGCTATTGTTGTGTTCCGGTTTGAAGGGTGAGTGAGCCAGTGTAATTACAGGCATAAGGGACATAACATCTTAGTTCCCAAGGTTGGTGGCGCATTGGCGATGTAAGCTATGGTTAACATCTCTTACAATGCCAATGTCTATGGGCTTTGGTGACCACTTACCATCAGGTGGCCCATATGCTCGTCCGCCAACCTATGCAATAAAAAAATATATATATCAACTAATGTGTACCTTCAATGCAAGCAGAGATGAGGCATTTGTCCAACGGTGAAACCAAAAGACTTTTTGCTCACTCGTGTAAATTAATTGGCGCAATCAAGTGCGTATAGTTAACGTTAAATGGTTCATGTAATTGTGGAATAGCCCAAGATATCATTAGCGCCGACTAGACGGATGTTACAACAGACACGCTTATTACGGCATATATTTTTTTGTATATACAAATATATTTTTAAATAATAATAACCATTCCCGGTTTTAAGGAATTACTAATATTCCTAATAATTTACCCCTCTAGTTAAGCGTACATATTATGTTAAGAAATGGGACGACAATAGCCGAACGAGTCATAATCGCTTAAATATTGATGAGGATATTGACGCTTCATATATTTTTTTTATTTCATTAGCTTTTGGTGTTAAATCACAATTTAAAAAAATCGGACAGGCCATCTTTTTATTTGCTCTATAAAAGATAATATATTTAATTTCACTAAATTACATCGGTCATTTTGAACAAAATAGGACAAAGGCATAAGACTCATATGTTAATATCACTAATATGTTGATACCATTGCTCATTTATATAATGAGCAGGCCTGAATCAGTTCATTACGGTAATTAGTTCACTGCCACAGCTGCAATTAGACTCTAGCTGGTTAATGAAACAAATATGGTATACTAGTGAAGCTTTTTTCGCATGAAATTTATATAATCCGAATTAGTAATAAGTAAAGTAACAGCCTGTGAATGTCCCACTGCTGGGCTAAGGCCTCTTCTCCTCTTTTGAGAAGAAGATTTTGGAGCTTATACCACCACGCTGCTCCAATGCGGATTGGTGGAAAGTAAGAAGTAATAATACAATAATGGTTAAATAATTTATTAAAATAATTATTATGAATTGTAATCGCTTTTACCTTCTTTCTAGGAAAAAGTAAGTATAGTTGATATTATTTTCTAGGAATTTTAGATTATATTGTGAATCAAATTGTATGTACAGATGAATGGGATGATATCTGCCGTTGTCATGGTGAATGAGGAACTTTAGTTAAAGGGACTTTCGGCATAAATACATTCGAAAACAATACTTGTATCCAATATATTTGTTAATGTTACAAAGGGTCAGTGTTTTTCCTGGAAAGCATTATCAATCATACCATGCCGTGACATATGTGGTCCCTCCTCATACGAGCTCAAAGTTCCATTACTCACAAAGCCACGCCCAGGTCTGATTCCTTCCTCCATTTCGACCAAAATCTACTGATACCGTTACGAAAGAACGTCATTCCATATTGTACAGGACGATATTCCAGGCAAAAACGAAATGGTGAAAGTAACGAGCAGTCCCTTCAGTTGCTATCTCGTTACACCCGGAAAATTAACCGCGTCGGCTCGGCGCGGACGGCGATGTTATCTATAGTATCTAGTCATCCTTAAAATTTAGGTAAAGGAATTTCAGAGGAGTGACTAAAATCGCATTTAATTGCATTTAACGTAAGAATGACTTGGTAACTTAGGACTAAAGTATTCAACAATTAAAATCTAAAACACTTTGTATCACCGTGAATATCAAACGAATTTATGTGAATGTGAATTTACGGCCACATGGCCGCAGTCACCGTCCTACATCGTAACATCACATCTTGGTTCTCGTCGCCTCTTCGATATTGGCGACACATTAATAGTGATTGTAATCCTCTCACGCGAGCGAAGTTGCTGGTGGAAACTAGTTATATATATAACTAATATTGGTGGCATATTGGCAAATAAGATGTTATGTGCCTTGTGTCTATAGTTACACTGGATCTCTTACTCTCTCAACCGGAACACAACAATACTACGTATTGCTAGAAGGAAGAATACGTGATGAGTGGGTAGTATTTAAACAGACGGGCTGGCACAAAGTCCTACCCACCAAGTAAAACTGTTTTCTGGTTGAATGTGCTATTTACCCGACTACTACACCTATATTTTATTTTAAAATAAATAAATAATACTCGCTGAATAAGTTGTCTATTACGAACTATTATTAAACATACAAAAATACTCATCACGATATGTCCATGGTATGTTGGTATAATTACCAATGCTTCCAATAAGAGACTAGCAATATCAAACTATTGGTAGGCATATGTGGAAATCCAATACCAGGAAGGCCAATATTCAGGACAATCTAAATTATAAATTTTCGATACTAATCAAACCTAATTGTATATCGACTAATGTTTTGCTAACTTTTATAGCAAGTCATTAAACGAGACCGAATGGCCCAAATGCTATTCAGAATAAAATGTATCATCATAACAGAAAGGAAACAAGGTAATTTTGTCGTTAACATTGTTGTCACAAATTAATTGATATTAGCGTTTTTAATTAGAGTCCCTTTATTGAACTGTCGACGGGCAGGCGGAACAGATCGACCCATTCCGTCGAACGATGTTCCGTTTTAATTAAACTTACAAGCTGTACACTTCAAGCTAAAATCAAATTTCATAAAAAAAATCGATATAATTTTAATTACAAAATAACATTAGACAAATTATTCAGGATACGAGTAAATGTAAACAGAGGCATTAAAAGCGAGTGTTAGGTGATTTTTATAGCGGCTAAGGCGGATGGTCCCTGGCTGTTATGGCGGCTATAAACGTCCGTGTTGAGTTGACGTTTTAAGAAAATTCCACCCCACGACAAAGTAATTTGCCACCCACGGGGGGAACTGCCTTAGAAGCTTTCAAATTATCAAGATTCATTTAGTGAATAGCCGACTTAATGACAAGTAAAATCCTTTGAAAAATATATTGTACTATAAATAAAATTATAAATCAAAGCAAAAACGGCTCTCTGGAGATCTTAGATACAAAAGATTAAGTCCACTTGGCTGTAGTTAATTTAGGTTTTCACAGAATGTATAATGTTTATTTAGCTTTATTTTAAATAAAATCCGTGTTAATAAAGTAGGTCGTCGATTATAACCTACAATCTAACTGTCATATCGATTTCAAACTTTGCTAGTATATGTAATTCGGATGGCATTCAAATAATTTTGTGGTAAATGTAGCCTTGCGAGATTGATAGTGGAACTATTTAATTGCTACTAATAAACTAATCGTGGTTGGAGTTATTTGTTTCGACGAGTCCCATACATTAACTGACAAGATCGTATTTATCATCTTATCTGCTCTACCTCACTTCTTTTACATTATAAACGATAAGTAATCGTAAATACAAAACTTCTTAAATGATCTTAAACCAAAATGGATAAATATTTTCATGATAAAGAATGTTGTACATTACTTTGAGTGTCGTCTCCGAGACGTGAGGCATAGTCGCATTTCTCTTAAGAACATGTCATGAGCGATACCATCAATGACATAGTATTTCAAAATTTGACGATATATAAATAAATATAAAATGCTTATTTTGTACAATGTATTTGATTATGATGTATTTACCATTATTTACAATGCTATAAAATATATATTTTCAATATGCGTTATTGGGTACTATATTCAAATGCTATATTTAAATCTGCTGGAGATAATTGCCAATTTGTTCTATCATGGGAAAGTTGAAGTCAGACGAGATCTTAGCCGGGGAAGCTAAGACGACAAACAGCAATATTTAGTAGTTCGTGACAGTAATCCCCAGCAAGCAGTGCACTCGAGCGCGCCCTCATCATGGATTCTCGAGGGCGCGCTAAATGTAGGCCACGAAGTTCCCGCCCGCCCGCCACGGTAATATTGCTTTGTCACTTGGCGACATCGTTGTTTCCTAAGCCCAAGTAATTGGAAATAGTTGAAATAACTCGAACAATATCGCTTACTTTGCATAGACGTTGTGTATTAATATGAAATATCTTAGATGTTCTCTCTTACAGTTATGTCTCCTCTTGAAATATTCGTTAAAGGATTAGGATTCTATTTTAAAATACCTAATTACAGAAATATAAAGAATGATTTAATATAAATTTCTTTTTTTCTTATCTAAACAAGCAACCGAACATTATTCTGATCAAATTAAATTACAACCCTGCGATAGCAACGTAATTGTGAATTTTCTAACTGAAAGTTTCGTCGGGCCAATTAAAATGAAGTCGTAACTACAGTATCGGAGCGCGTGGATCGAATGAAAGTAGGTACCACAAAAGGCGAAGGAAAAGGAGCTGACACAATAAAAAAGGAATGAGAATTTCTTACAGCCGCTGTAGACATTAAACGAAGCCAGAACGGGAAACCGGTCAACATTTACTCCTTCGTTATTATGATTAGACGCATTGTTTTCATTTGTGACTGGATCCTAATTATTGTATTTACACAAATCGAATACGATTCCACTTGAAATTTTAATCTTTTAATCATAAATATATTATTTTCTGTTTTTAAATAATTACTTATCTTATAATTAAAAATCGAATAATTGACTTTCTATTGGCTAGATAGCTTATTAGACCGTTCAGTTATTAAGGCACATATAATTGAAAATTGAAAACCACTAAATATATTTTTAAGTACATTCAAGACACCACCGGTCTTACTTATAAGTTATATTTATCTCTTTCTCTCGTCAATGTTTTGACATTCGAATAAAAAGAGACAGTACATTGTAACTAATCACCGCCTAAGCAGCACTTATACTTAAAGCCTTGTCTTTAGGTGACAATCAACACGTTACTAGATAATCTATTTACTCAATCCAGTATATGTCGATATTCTATTAAACACAAAGCTTAGTGTGTGCCTATTAACACAACACAAGATCCCGGTCATATACATTAACTGCATATGTACTTAGCTGTCAATCTCGTATATATACATGTATTTATTAGTTAAGTAAACACGAGCTGATTGATTTAATTATGTGACATTTCCTAATACTAACCATTAAGTGATAATGATATTATCGAATAGTGATTTAAATGACTGTGCCAATTATTAAATTACAATAATTACGCGTTTGGACTCTACTTTGAGCCACATTTGCCATCACGGCAATTATTAGGTCCTTACATATGAAATTAGCGTTTTGTCGTACTGACCACTTTGATCTGAAATATCTCCTCTTTGGTTAAAAATTCCAAATTCAAATTTATAAATTCATTTAGCTGCTACATTTGAGTTTTGAAAACAGTCATTCATTTGTTTTTTCCTCATTATTTTTATCTTTGGCGTCGCTTATTACCGCACAATGGAAAACATGAAATATCCGTATATTTACGAGTACGAGTTCTACCGTGGCACCAGTGCTGCAGAAACAGCTCGAAGGATTAATGATGTGTACGGCGCTGGTGTCGCAAAAGAAAGCACGGTACGTTTTTGGTTTCAACGTTTTCGTTCTGGAAATTTCGACCTTCAGAACCAACCCCGTGGACGGCCGGAGACCAAAGTGGAAAATGAAGAGTTAAAGGCTATTGTGAAAGCGGATCCATCACAAAGCACTTCAGAGATAGCTGCTGGCTTCGGGGTAAGTGATAAAACTGTATTAATCCACTTGAAGCAAATCGGGAAAGTAAAAAAACTTGAACGATGGGTACCTCATGAATTGAGTGAATCGAACTTGCAAACACGCGTCGACTGCTGTGTTACTTTGCTCAACCGACACAATAATTAAGGGATTTTAAATCGAATCATTACTTGTAATGAAAAGTGGATACTGTACGATAATCAGAAGCGCTCATCGCAATGACTGAACCCTGGAGACCTAGCCAAATCCTGCCCTAAACGAAAAGTGACTCAGAAAAAGTTACTTGTGAGTGTTTGGTGGACTAGCGCCGGTGTCGTTCACTACAGCTTTCTAAAATCTGGCCAAACGATTACGGCAGATATCTATTGTCAGCAACTGCAAACCATGAAGGCAGAACTAGCTGCTAAACAACCGAGATTTGTCAATCGCTCTAGGCCACTGCGGCTTCACGACAACGCAAGACCACACACTGCACAACAAACAACCACTACGTTAGATGAGCTACAATTGGAATGTCTGCGACAGCCACCGTACTCCCCGGACCTTGCTCCAATAGATTACAATTTTTTTTCGGAATTCGGACAATTTCTTTCAAGGAAAAAAATTCAACTCCGATGCGGCAGTCCAAACCGCCTTCAAAGAGTTTATTGATTCTCGCCCCCATGGTTTTTTAGTAAAGGGATCAATAAACTACCTATGAGATGGCAAAAATAACAACGATGCATACTTTGAATAATTAAATATATTTTACAAAAAAAAATGATTTTATATTCCTCCTGTAGAAAACGCCAATTTCATAAGGACCTAATATAAAAAAAACTTATGTTAAAAAAAGACAACATTAATAAATTACATATATTATACTCAATACGAGATTATATTGTCGATAAAAAATCTTGGAGTTTAGTATTATATTTTAAAGCAGTTATTATAAATTCAATTGGAATTAATTAAAATATTTAATATTTAATGTAATTGTTGGAAAAGCTGAGAATGTAGTAAAATTACGATTCTAAAATATTTTTAAGTCCTTACTTAAAAATACATTGATTGTGATTTTCGATTCTGAAATGAACTGATATTTTAAAAATATATTATATATATAGAGTATAGGATATCCTTAATAATATTTTAAATGCGAATGTGAGTTTGTTTGTGTGTAACGTTTTCACGCCAAAGCTGCTAAACTGATTTTAAAAAATTTTTTACCAATGGTAAGCTACATTATCAGAGTAACATAGGCTACATTTTGCTTCCAGATTCCCACGGGAAAGGGATCTGCGCGGGTGAAACCGAGGGCAAAACGCTAGTAATATATAATTGCTAATTTTATCTCCTATTACTTTATATAGTTCTGGTTTTATTTGAGTATTTGTTTCGCATTACACGAACGTCAAAGTAAAAATGTAATCAATTTCAACCACGTGAATGTCGCCTAGAAAATAAAGACGCTATCGAGCTCCGTTTGTAAGAAATTGTTGTCAATCAAATCGATACTACTAACATTTTATTGTTAGTTGTTAGTTGTCCAGAGCTACACCTATCTGGCTTCTACAATCACAAATACTGGAAGTTGCGAAGAAGAAATTAAAAGACGGTGTGCCATGACACGATTAGCCGTGGTAAAGCTCTCGAAAATATGGAAAGATCGCCGCATAACCAAAAACACCAAGGTTCGCTTAATGAGATGCTTAATATTTCCTATTTTCCTGTATGGAGCTGAAACATGGATGATCCATCATAAAAGCCGTAGCAGGAGACGCCTGCTAAGAATAAAATGGACTGCTCACGGCACTAACGTTTCTATCCTTAAAGAGCTTCACATCAAACAAAGACTTTCGTCGATTATGCAAATGCGAATCCCCACGATGTTTGGACATATCATCCGCAATGAAAGCTCCTTGGAACATTTGGTGGAACAAGGAAGAGTAGAAGGCTAACGTTCTCGCGGCAGATCACACATAAGATGGACAGACCACATTAAATTGTCTACGAAGTGTTCCCTTATTGAATGTACACGCAGTGCCATCAATGGAGAGAAATGGAGAAGTCTCGCAAAAGCCGCAACCAACTCATCAGACTTTCCATGACCACGACCACTCCGTCAGAAGTGTACGACTGAGAAGAAGAACATTCTATATATAAATACGTGCCTACGTATAAATACAACCGAAACAAGTTACAGGGTAAAACATGTTGATCCTAAGCCTCGTGGGTCAAAATCCGGGCGAGCACTACTAAGTTTCCGAAGTGAACCTTCGCAAGTAAAATTTCAAGGTCAAACTTGAGTTCCTACGAGGGTCCTCCGAAAAAAGTTTTATTTCTATCACATATAGTTTTGCAAGCGTTTTATTTTATATTTTTCTCGCCAGTGAAAAATAGAAGTTTGGGAACCATTTTTTCACCAGTAAAAATAGTTGCTTATATCGGAAAACATTTTTGAAATATATATATGTACAAATATAATTTCATTTCACACCTTCAACTCTGTATATAGAACCTTACTTACTGTATCTTTTGTGTGGGTTATAAATTTTGAACTCTTATATGATTAAAATGATGAGCTAAACCAAATAATTTAAGAATTCGGAATCGGTATAGCTACGAATACCAGCACTTTATCAGATTGGCTACCATTAAATAGGAAACCATAATATTTAATAAAGGTAAAACAAAGTAAAGTCTTCTATTCTTACCACTGGGCCATCTCGGCTTTTATTTAATAATATACCATATTGTTGAGTCTGTTAACGGTCGGTAAAGGGTCGGTATAATATGCACACTTGTAACAAAAGACTAATGTTGGCAATATATTGCAAATGAAAATTACTACAGTGAGTCGAGATGGCCCAGTGGTAATTACGCGTGAATCTTAACCGATGATGGTGGGCAAGCACCACTGAATTGCATGTGCTTAATTTATGATTATAATTCATCTCGTGCTTGACGGTGAAGGAAAACATCGTGAGGAAACTTGCATGTGTCAAATTTCACTGCAATTCTGTCACATGTGTATTTCACCAACCCGCATTGGAGCAGCGTGGTGAAATATGCTCCAAATCTTCTCCTCAAAAGAGGAGAAGAGACCTTAGCTTAGCAGTGGCACATTCACAGGCTGTTACTGTTACTGAAAATTACTGGATTCGTCTTGTAAATCGAATGTCTATGCGGGCAGATATTTAATATAGATAATAAGACGAATTAATTTCTCGCCTGCCTCCTTATTATTATTAAAAGAAACGTATTTAAAAATCGAACACTAAGTTAAAAAAACGAGACATCTGAAAAAATACATTTTCAACGAAATATGAAAAAGTTTAACTTAATCGATAAACTATAAGAAACAAATAAACGGTTCAACTGAATATCAAATGTAAACGTTCGCCGACGACGTTTGTATGCCAGCAGTAAACAAAGATAACGGGTATGGTTTTACGATCGAAACGTAGTTAGCTTGCTGTTTTATTGGGTCATATAGATTCTATGTATTTATGATACATTAAGGAAATTGTATATTGCGAGAAACTAAGTAAGCAGAGCGTTGATCCAAAGCTCGCTATTGTGCACGTGAGACAGATACAGGGATGAGGAGCTTAGCTGGATTACGTTGGAAGCGCTGGTTGATTATGCTCCTGCTTGATTTACTGCGACGCGATACCGTTAAGCGGTACCGACTTCACTGCCTAATAAAGGATCGTGCCGAAAACGGACAATTTATAGAGTCACACGTACCGAGGCAATCAATAACCAACTGCTGAGAAAACAGCAAGAAATATATTAAGACCCTTATCTGTCAACATTCGAAAAGGGTCGGTGAAGTTGTTAAATACAACCTTTGAAAAATTCGACAAAAAGTAACCTTCCGTCAGGAATGTTTATACAAGAAAATGGTCATTTAAATGCGGATCACAGCAGCGATTAGCCGGCTACCGTTACACTGCTCACTGACACCTTTCAACCCCTAGAGGATTTCTATTGTTGGACCGATTTCAAATTACCTGTTTTATTGCAGCGTTCGGACGCCTGCGTAAATTAGACTCATTATCATATTTATACTAACGAGTCTCAGTATAAATGAATAGGAAATATTTTAATATTATGTACTATTTTTAAAGAGAAAATTATAACGTTTTATTAAATTAAACCTAATATCAAAGTAAAAGACTGAAAGAAAATTATATTTTCTTTATTCATGGTTGAATAATAAAAAAGAAACAGTATTAATTTGTAATTTCGATTCAGTCAACTTATCTTTTTGATTGAAATTGATATTCAATTGAATTTTTCCTAAAGCTTGGTCACATAGCAACAAGAGTGTCACGTGATATAGTAGTCATTTTCATTTATTAGATAATAACAAAAAACTCATTTAAATTTTGATATTGCTTTTAAAAATTGACACTTTGAAAACTGATCTGTTTCAATTCTAAATGCATTTAAGTTCATAGTAAAATACGAATAGGTGACATACCTGAGTTGGGTTGGTTGTCAGAATTGGGCCGCGCTGATGGTGCTCCGTCTCGCGCCTCCACCTCCAACGCGTAGGCTCCTTGCTTCTCTCTATCGAACACCACCTTAGTGAAAATCTCGCCGGTCTGCATGCTGATCTCGAAGAAGTCCTTGCCCTCGTTCCGAGGTGAATCCACGATGTAATAGTACACCTAAAGAATAATCTTAGTTAGATATAATTGTAGTACCCACAAATACCTATTCATATTTAGTATAATATATAATCCTATTGACTACACCATAAACATATATATGACATGTATATATATATAGTATATTACAACCACAATAGGAATAACTATAAACAAACCGTAAGTTAATAAAAAAACGTGTGCGGGACTCTCGACAGAAGTGATAATATTTATTATTAATTATAATATATTAAATATAATTTAAATTAGTACTTGAGAGTTGCTAAATTATTATAAGTACTATCTTTATACGCTAGATGGCGTTAGGTTGGTAACTCTCAGGTAAACGCGCCGTAGCGCGTTACGTTACGAAGCGGTTTACCGTCCCATAAGAAGTTATCACTTCAAAAACTCAAAATATAGATACTTTTATGCATCGCAAAACTCAATTTGAAAATAATACTAGAGTAAGACAGTCGTCTCTGATCTTTCATATAATGGGTACGGGTGATGGGTCGGAATTATCAAAAGTTTTCTATTACGACCTGGCTTTGTTTAAGCAGAGTGTGATTGAAACTGATTTTGTATTTACGACTTTTTGCTTTTGCATCCTGACTTTTGTTTTGCCTTCAACACGGACTAAGCTGATTGAACATTATTATTTCTTTTTAAAAGTTATGGTATGTTGTTAGTTTGCTAAATAATATAATTCAATATTGTTTATTTAAAGTTCATATTCATTTTGGCTATAAGGTCCTCCAGACCGATTTCGGCCACGGCGGCCAATCTCAAGAGAGATTAGCCAACTGCGCAGGAGATATTATAGTGCAGAAGTGTGTGCGCAAACACAGGTGCACTCTCTTTTCCTTAGCTCTCATAATCCGATGGGACGGCAATCCGATACGACCGGAAAGACTTCAGGCGCAGGACCAACGGCTTAACGTGCTTTCCGAGGCACGGGAGTGTACACACTTCCACCTTCCAGACTCCGAGCTGCTACTGAGAATTTTCTTACAGAAAAACCCAATAACTATTTATTGGCCCGACCGGGAATTGAACCCAGGACCACCGGGTCTGCAGCCTAATATCTAGCCACTAGACCAACGAGGCAGTCTATAAAGTAATAATAACGAGTTTTGGCTATAAAGTAATAATGATATCCTGGGACATTATTCACACAAAGTCATCTGATCCCAAACTAAACAGAGCTTGTACTATGGAAACCAGACAACTGATATACTACATATACTACTTTTCTTTTGTGAATACATACTTATATAAATAATCAGGACAAACAAACATGTTTATGCACACAAATGTCTGTCCTAAGTGGGAATCGAACCCACGCCAACCGGCTTGTCAGTCTCAGTAAAATAAGAGTTTTGCAATGAAAGTTCAGATTTGTTTAATAATTGTTTCTTTTTATTTTACCTGCCATTCTATATAACAAATATCTATTAAAATTAAAATAAATACGTTTTATATATTTTCTTACTTTCAAAAATAAATTCTTATAAATTGTTCATACTTTATTGTTAAGACTTTTTAACTAATCTGTACACTATCAAAGTAACGTTTAACAACTAGATACGTTTCGTTTTATGTTATTTAAATTAATACGATAGATTATCATATCTTTTTTTAAAGTAGAATACTTTGTGGATGCGTCCATTACACTATTTTCAAACATGTTATTTATTCGTATCAGTCTGTACACGCATCACTGAACCACTCGATAGATTTTAATGAAATTCTGTTTATGGCGATACTTTTTACCCAAAAATAATAAAAGCACGACCAACGCTCTCGCGAACGTCACGGATAAAACAAGTCACTTTAATATATAGAGTTTTTCGTACGATATATGAAAATTATTGTTAATTATTAATATTTATTTTAATATGAAAAGATTTTTGTCAGATCTTGTGGTAGAATAAACATACAAAACATAAATCCGTTGGTAGCTCTACATTTAATCTTGTAAAGAGATTATTCAAATGTGCTTTTAATATTCTCTTGAATAAAGTATATTTTGTTGGTCTTATTAGTGTGCGAATAGTTAAATCTCCAATGTAATCATTAAAGTCTTTAACTATTACATTGGAGAAGACGTAAAAACCTTGAAAAAATACGAATAAAACAAGATATGTCTTTATGACTCCAACCTAAATTACAACTGCAAAAAATCGTGGCAAAGGATCATGTAGTTGACATTTTATTATGTTTTTGCTAACTTTACATTGATATGAAACAATCAAATAAAATCATTACATAATAAAACAACTGAGATTCAAACCATGGCAACCCCAAACACATCTAATTATGTTAGCGTACACCAATCAATACCATGAACAGTCTGGTTCGCTGAATTAAAATTAAATATTCACGAACCCTCAGTGTAACGCAAGCCTGTGGTATGTAAATGTGTGGAGAATACAACCTCGTATTACGCGGAACTATATTTTAAAATTACATTATTTCTTAAATGTATGTGTAAAGTTTTTTATTAATTCTATAAGATTACATCATATTTTTTTTATACATTATATAAATACACGAAAACCTGCTAGAAGACAAAAATAAACGAAAACGTATTAAGTATAATGGCAACAATTGCCGTAATGTTGGCATTGTCACTTAAAAACGTTTAAAATTTAAATAATAGTTTTTTAAGAACATAAGAATCGTTTCAACCGATTAAGTCTTACTATAAGCTACGTGAAACGTCAGATTACAAGCGCTACTAATGCGCTTGCTATTCATTCATTCGGATACAAGGATTCGCTTTGAATCTGATAGAGTTTCAGTTAAACACCAGATTGTAATAATTATGTCAAGTTTATAGATAGCTTAGGTAACTACTCATACTGGTACATCTTCATCTCTCATTATCATCAATATTTATTTATAAGAATATCGGGTAATCTATCCTAATATTATAAATTCGAAAAAACTCTCTGTTATGCTTTCACGGTTAGAACACTGGACTGATTTTGATGCTATTTCTCATAACGACCCCCAGCCAACTTGTCCCCCCCTTACCCCTTAAAAAGTGGGCAAAGTCGCGTGCGAACACTACGAGAGCGTATATATATACATATATCCGAAATTATTTGAAAAAGATATTGTTTAAAAATATATTAAATTCAATTCAGGTTATCAAAATAAACGATAATTTATAGATAAATGTCCCATTGTTGGCCTAAAGCCTCCTTTCCAATTTAAGAAGAAGGTTTTAAGCTTACTCCACCATTCTCTGGCTCATTTTCTTCCGCCAGACGTGTCCTTACGATATTTCCCCTCACCGCCAAACACGAGATGCATTATAAACACAAATTAAGCATATAAAATTTCTTATACTTAAAAATAAATTGAATCATTTATATTATTGCCTAAACATATTTTTTTAATATACATATATCTACAAACCAATTTATATCTTTAATTTATAAAACAATACTTATATCTTTAGGTAGGTAATCTAACCTACGTTCATAAAAATATTACCTGTCCCTATTAAGAACGATTAAGTCAATTTATTTATTTTTAAAGGACTCAGTGCTAGCTTGTGTTTTATCTCTATTTTTTATTGTATTATTAAATACTAGCGCTTTAGCCTCAGCTTAACTTGTGTCATAGTTTAAAATTGCTAAATATAAATTTTCATAGCTTACTCTTTAAAAGGAGTTTTATTTCTTTCAACCCCTTTATAACTACTTTAGGAGTTAAATTTTCACAAATCCTTCCTTAATGCTATATGCACTGGTCGTCATATAATTAGAAACACTTCTTATGAATGAAGAAAGTATAACTTCAACGTACAAATGTTCGTAAAAAATATACACATTCAATAATTAATAATCATGCAATAATATAGCCACTCAAATAAAAACTCATTAAATGCATAAAATATAAAACATATTTTACTTTTAATTACAAAATGACTCATTTTGTAATTAACACATGTAGGAGTTTATTTTCTGCTACTGGCGCTTGGACGCCTAATTAGAAACATTTTAAAATAGCATCCATAGCTCGTTCTTTTTTTGAAATTGGAGAATAACATTTCTTTCTTAGCTTTTTCTATTATTTTGGCGGCAATTCAAAATTTAATCTGAATTTTATTTTGTTCAAAATGGGCAAAAATAAAAGTAGTGACGCGTCAACTAGGCAAATCATTGTTAATTTACATATAGATCATAAGTGGGCGTACAGAATAATAGCTGAGCATTTAAATTGTTCTATTAAGAAATCTTTTAATGCAATTGATCATTATAAAACACATGGAACACATTAAAAATAAAGATTTTTCGCCTGATGACCCGAGAAACATCTCGTCAAGACTGATATGCCGAAGATTAGTGGAAGCTTAATTGTTTGGAAGAATCTCTCGAAAGGTATCACTTCTTACCAAGCAACACCGAGAGAAGCGATTATTATTCGCTAAAAAATATGTTAATTGGACGGTACGAGAATGGAAAAATGTGTTATTTTCAGATGAAACAAAAATAAATATGGTAAATTCCGATGGAAAGCGCTATGTTAGACGCCCTGTAAACAATGCTTCTTATTATAAATACACAAGAAGTAAGGGGTTTTCCAATAGGGACGCTTGAACTTTGACAGCTGATTGCGGCCATGTTGTTTGAGTAACAGCTGTCAAATGCAGTGTGTTATATTCATTCCGTCCTCCCAAACCACCATGGCAGGTTACAGTGTCGAGCAGCACGTGCAAATCATAAAATTGTTTTATGAAAATGGGTCTTCAGTTCGAGCAACGTTCCGCGCACTTCGCCCGTTTTACGGTCGCGATGATCGTCCTGCCGAGTCGACTATCCGTCGATTGGTGGACAAATTCGAGTCAACCGGGTCAGTTAACAATCAGCCGGTTCCCGTGCGTCAACGTAACGCGAGATCTGCCGAGAATATCGCCGCTGTGCGCGACAGTGTCCTCGAAAACCCGCGGCAGTCAATTCCGCGTCGCGCACAGGAACTCGGCCTTTCGCAGACGACAACTTGGCGAATTTTGCGTTGTGACTTGAGCCTGCACCCGTACAAGATCCAGCTGACCCAAGAGCTCAAGGTTAATGACCATAGACAGCACCGTGTGTTCGCTGACTGGGCATTAGAGCAGTTGGAAGTTGACGCCGATTTTGGCAAAAAAATCATCTTCAGCGACGAGGCGCATTTTTGGATGAATGGCTAAGTCAACAAGCAAAATTGCCATATTTGGGACGAGACCAATCCACACGAGGTTCACCAAGTGGCAATGCACCCGCAGAAAGTGACTGTTTGGTGCGGATTTTGGGCCGGAGGCGTGATTGGTCCGTATTTTTTCGAAAACGATAATGGTGTGGCCGTCACCGTCAATGGTGAGCGATACCGGTCGATGATAACCAACTTCTTTTGGCCTGAAATCGAGAATATGGATCTGGACAACATGTGGTTTCAACAGGACGGCGCTACGTGCCACACAGCACACGCTACGATGGAAGTTCTGCACGAGCAATTTCTGGACATGGTCATCTCGCGCGGAGGCGACGTGAACTGGCCACCGAGATCGTGCGATTTGACCCCGCTGGACTTTTTCTTGTGGGGTTTTCTTAAGTCGCAGGTCTATGCCAACAAGCCGCAAACCACCGATGCCCTCAAAGTCAACATACGCCACGCCATCGATCAAATACAGCCCGATTTGTGCGCCAGAGTCATCGAAAATTGGACCTTTCGTGTGCGCGCCACCAACCGAAGCCGTGGCGGTCATTTGAATGATGTCATATTCCATACACAATGGGGTCGATAGACCTTCCAAATAAAAAAAAAAAATTCGCAAATACATGTATTTTTTTTTGCATTTCAAAGATCAAGCGCCCTTAATGGAAAACCCTATATAATCAAGCACGGTGGCGGTACAATGGATCAATGGCAATACAAAAATATCTTAGAGCACACAATGATTCCCTACTCGGACGATCATTTGCCTATAACCTGGATCTTTCAGCATGACAATGACCCTAAACACACGGACAATAGCGTCAAATGTTTCCTTTACGAACAGCGTATATCCGTTTTAGGCTGGCCAGCAAATAGTCCGGATTTAAACCCGATAGAAAATCTCTGATATATTGTTAAAAAGAAAGTCTCAAACAAACGTAACACCAGTCAAAACGAACTATATGAAGCATTTGTTGAAGCATGGAATTCAATCCCCCTATAAAAATGTATGAAATTGATTGAATCAATGCAACGTCGTTGCAGTACTGTTATTGAAAATAAGGGATACGCCACTAAATATTAATTATAACTATTGGTAGGCTGTGGATAGTAGCTATTTCGTAAATAACAATACTTATTACTAATACTTAAAAAAAAAATGTTTTTTATATTTTTTGTTGTTGTTTCTAATTAGTTGACCATTTTTATTCATACCTTAAAACTGATTTAAATGTTTGTCCGTAATGTAATATTGAAACTGCACTTGTGTAATATGATTTATATTATTTTTCTAATAAATAATAAATCGTTGAACATATTGTTGTCCTATTTATTGTTTAATTTCAAAATAAAAACGATTGCGGTGAAGTATCTTACAAAATGTCAAGGACCGTTGGTTGTGTTTCTAATTATACGACTACCACTGCATATAATAATGTAGTATATAAGGAACCCACATGTAAATTTTCATAGTGCATAGTAGGTTGGATTGTGCGTTGATATGTCAGTCAGTCATTCTTTTATATACATTTGTATATAGATACACCATCTAATAATACGAATCTGTTAGTTTGGAATATGTTAGTTTTACATTACATAAAAAAATACCCCGAGAAGCAGTACTAATAAAAATAAATAATTAATAGTAACAGCCTGTGAATGTCCCACTGCTGGGCTAAGGCCTCTTCTCCTCTTTTTGAGCAGAAGGTTTTTGGAGCTTATTCCACCACGCTGCTCCAATGCGGGTTGGCGGAATACACATGTGACAGAATTTCAGTGAAATTTGACACATGCAGGTTTCCTCACGATGTTTTCTTTCATCGTCCAGCACGAAATTAATTATAATCACAATTTAAGCACATGACAATCCACTGAATTTCATGTGCTTGCCCAGGTTTGAACCCACGATCATCGGTAAAGATTTACGCGTTCTTACCACTGGGCCATCTCGGCTTATAATTAAATAATTATAATTGAATTATTTAACATAACAGTACTTTGAATTTAGTGTTCGATATTTATAAATTAAATGTACACTTCCACGTTATTAAATCGACCGCTATAATTTGTTATATTCGGAACCACATTGAGGTGGCAACGTTTGATGACGTTTACCAGGCACTAATTGATATTTCGACCATTGCTCTCAAATAACACGAGTATTGGATTTATTTCCATATAATTGGACTCACTGATGTCAAAATGATCTAATGGACTAAATACATAAACTTGAAACTATTTACTATGTCAGTAGCACAACATTTTAATATGTATCAAACTAACTTAAAATAACTCCTTCAAAGACATTATTACACGTACACTAGATATGTATTAGTAATAAACGGAAGCACCACTGAGTTTTCATGTGCTTAATATTAGGTCCTTACATATGAAATTAGCGTTTTGTCGTACTGACCACTTTGATCTGAAATATCTCCTCTTTGGTTAAGAATTCCAAATTCAAATTTATAAATTCATTTATCTGGTAGATTTGAGTTTTAAAGACGTTAGAGTGTTTTTTCCTCGTTATGTTGTGTATTCTTTGATAAATATTAAGAAGGAAAATGAAACTCTTGGTCTTTGGAATAATAGTACAAATAAAAATAGAATATACCGTCCTCGTCCGCTTCCACTGCTGACAAAGTCTTGTACGTTTTTCGCACGAAACGAAGTAGTCTAGTAATTGAGCCAACGTAGAAATTTTGCTAGCATTCTTTCCAATATTGTAAGCTTTCTTTTTATATTTCAATTGATTCTTTAATTTAATCCGGGATGTAAATATTTGTCACGTGACTAAAAATGTATGTTTACCTCGGAGTATGTTGAGAAGATGAACGTATTGATAGTAACAATTTAACATCACTGTTAATTTAATTAAAATGTAAAAGATATATTAAACATTCATGTGTGTATCACAAAGCGTTGTCAACCATCAGATCTAATTGTTCGTATCGTGTTAGTGTAATTTCGATAGTTGACACAACTTCTTAAAAGTAAAACACACAGTATTGTTTCTTCATCAAAGCTAAAACAATGATGAAATATGTACATTATCTGGATATGTAAAGTAATGAAATAGTTAAATTAACTTTTAAAAGCAAAACTCCAAAAACAATGTTCTGTCCATTGTAATATTATCAGTTGTCATGCAACCACTCGACGTGCTGTAGCGCCATCTAATGGCGAATTATATTGCACAACTCATTTGCGAAGCAATGAGATGTGTTCTACTAACGCTTACTCGATCCGAGCTGATTCACTCACGTAGAAAACATTTTACACTCGTGTAAATATATTCAACAAGATTTAAATTCATACCATTTGAAAGATAATTTAATAATTAATAAAATAAATACAATTCCGAGTCTCCTTTTTTAAAAATAATGATTGAAAAACAAAAAAAAATAAACAAATCATGTGATGTCCGTCAGTATGTACGGATGTTGGTAAACACATACACAACCGATTGATCTATTTTTTTTTTATTACGTTTGAATTCTTAAACAGGAGAACTTTTATGAAAACCACTATTCAAAAGTTTTTAGTTTAATTATAATTAATATAAATTAAAAACTTACAATTCACGAAAAAATATATCAGTGTGTAATTTAGTAATACGATAATACACAAGTTTTTAAATTTTGGCCGATTTCGTTCATTCAAAAACTTTTCGCCTAATTTGATCGTTATAAATCGAAAGGAAACACTTTCGGCTTTCTAGCATCCCGTTTTGACCGATTTCTTTACTATTGAATGAGCCAATGAGTTGTGCACGTTTGGATTTTCCAATTTTTTATAAGAATATTACATTTCTTGATGGTAGTGCATTGTGCTAGTCCGTCTGGGTAGATACAACCTACTCATCAGATATTCTACCGCTACACAGCAATATTTAATATTGTTGAGTTCCCGTTTGAAGGATAACTGTGCTAGAGTAGCTCAAGGGACATAACATCTTCGTTCCCAGGGTTGGTGGATATAAGGAATAGTTAATATTTTAAACATCGCCAATGTCTATGGGCGGTGGTGACCATCGGGTGGCCTAATTGCCCGGCCACCTACCAATAACATAAAAAAAAACTTCTCCATGAAAAAATACATGTATAAGTCATATTCATGGTGATCGGTCAAACAGTGTCGAAATCTGTATATCTCGCATACATTTATTTGTAATTGCGTTGTAAGTAAAAGTACATAAGTCTTTGAGTTTGGACATTATTTTCGATTCTTCTTTATAGACAAACTATCTTTTGTTGTTTACTTTATTCACAGACAACGAAACTATCATTGAACGCAACATATACCATATAACAGTATTAAAGATATCGAAATAATTATAGTTAGTGTAAGGCTATAAGGATATAAGGTTACTAATGCTGTTAAACGAACGCACTACATTGAAATTTTGAACCAAAATATAATTTCTACAGCCAACTACAAGGAGTGGATACAAATAAACAAGATTGTTTCTCTTTTTTTTTTTTGTTATCTCGTTCATTTGTTTACTCCGACTTCCATTGGAATATGGTACAGATAGCTCAATAATGTTAATAAATTTGCATTAAGCAATGCTGCACACATACATAGGTACTTTCTTTTTATCGTGTTGATGGTCAATTTCAAATGATTTATAGAAAATCACATTTTGACCTTACCTTCCTTTGTTCTGCTTAAAAACTAGCGTGGCTATCTTTCACGAGGAAAATGATTACGTTGATATTATATATCAACTATAAAATGTATCCTTGTGGAACACCCGTTCATATTACATGAGCTGATTTCGATTCAGAAATTTTGTTTGTCACTAGTTATTTATTGATATCTTAAAACAAAGTGCTTAATATCTCTTAATCAAAAGTGCTTAATAGCCTATTTGAATTATTAATTCAAAGGTGCTATTAAGCACTTTTCTTTAAGAGATATTTTTGTTTTGTACTCAAAAGATGTTATAGAAAATATCGAAGCGAGCATATTCAAGTAGTTTAAATAATTATTATTTTATCATAGTATGATTGACTCGACGGCATAACAGGAGACAATTCTACTAACAAATTTGTCACTTTATCGAAATCGAATCGAAACGTAATCGTTGCCATTTATCATTTTTCCTAGTATTTAATTTCATTATCGACTTTATACCAATATCCTTTATATTGGTATAAAGTCGATAATGAAATTAAACAACTATGTTTGCTTTTGACGTATCGGTATATGTTAACACCATAAAGGTTTGTATCGTAATCGTTATAAATTAGTAGAATTAATTTAGCCCCATTACAGTTGTATGTCGATCATTTAAAGTAAATTGTATGAGACAATTGTTTACGTAAGATAGCTTAAGATACACGCAAACCCATTCTGTGTTTGTCAGACAATTTAGAAAAGATTTGTAGAGAAACATTCAACAAACCTGATTGTTAGGAAACGTCCCGTCCTTGTCGATGGCATTAACTTGCGTGACCTTAGTGCCGATGGGTTCGCCTTCAAGTACGGTCTCTTGTTCTCGTTCCGTGAATAAAGGTATTTCGTCGTTGACATCTTCAAGCATTATGTACACTGTCGCCTCTGAAGCCAACTGCTGAGCTCCATTGTTCTAAATACAAATTAGTTAAATTATTAACTAAAGTAAATTATATTTATTTATTAACACTATTACATGTACCTCAAACAAGATAATGTTTATTAGATAGATATATAATTTTTAATATCAATGTTTGGGATATCTATTTCCATTAGGCAGCGGATGGATATTGAGAGGTGAAAATGGAGCTCAGTGGCGTGCCATTGGTGAGGCCTATGTCCAACAGTGGACGACGAAAGGTTTATGATGATGATTACCATTATTGTTAACATATTTCTTAAACTCCTCTCGATCCTCACAACTTAATTCTCTTTTACTAAATTAAAGTTTAAATAACTAAAAAATAAAAATTTCTTAAGCAAGGCTCACCTCTACTCGAATGGTTAGATTGTATTCTTTAATGCTTTCATAATCAAGCGGATGATTTACTTTAATGTCCGCCCAAGTAAAACCATTGTCAGCCCTTTGTTGTAAATAAAAAGTATGGAATTTATTCGTCTGAGCCGTAGATCCGGGCATGAGCCTGTAGAATACGGTCGGGTTGTTCTCAATGCCCGAGCTGAAAAACACCCAAAATATTATAGAAAAAAAAACGATAATTTAAGCAAATATTCACTAATACGGCTACTTTAACGAAACAACATCAAATGCAAAATACTCAAAAATAATAATTAAAGGGGTGACAAATTATTTGTTTAACTTAAACTGTTATATATGTAATTCAAATAAATTACTACTAATCCTTACTATCTTTTGTGATGAAATGTAACATGGATAGATATCATGGAAAAGTAATAATTTAAATGTGAAATACATTACTGAAAAAAAAGTTAGTTATGACAATTTTGTATGAAATGAAAAAAAAATATATAAAAATTGACTACTAAAACATTCAATTAGGGGGAATCGTAAAGTAAATAAATAAAATTTAACTATGATACGTATGGTATGGTAAATATTTCAAATTCCTTAACAATATTTATCCGCCATAGTTTGTATTTACTTCGGTCTATTTATAACGACTAAACTACTATTTATTTAGATAGTATCTTTATATAATTTGAGTCATTACTTTTGATTATTATTAGAGTTGTTATGAATAGGCCAAATAAAAAACACTTATTTCTTGTTAAAAAAGGCCAAATTCTTGTAAAAATTTCGCCTTATGTAATCAATCAAAACAAATATTTGGGTTAATAAAGTGAATTAGTTCAAGTTTCGTCTTCCCATGATCATGTGAGTTTGAAATGTGTGATTTAGGATGAACAGATAGACAATAAGGATGTGAACCATGGACCAAAATTCAAGTGATGATGCGATTTATGCAAAACATTTAGTATTAGGTGGCCCGTTGTACTTCGGTGATGCTCATTCTGTTATACTTACCAAACAATTCTCGAAATACTTCGTTAATTATAATTAAACCTAATTGATGAACTTAAATATTATTTTATTTTTTGTTATTTTGATATTTGTTTTACTATGGTAACAATTTTCTGTGTCTAATTTATAAAAATATTTTATTACTGCCTGAACATGACAATGTTCTTTTGTTATTTTGTGTGTTATGTAACAAACACAAAGTCAGAGTAGACAATATAAATTTCATATACATTTCTGACTTCAAATAGATAAAAATTATCTTTTATTATATTAAATGATTGACGCAGTCATCAGACATTTGTCTTTCACGCCTTAAATTCTGCTTATGAGAGCAGAGCAGATTATCATACCGATTAACCATTGCTTAAATATAAAATAAATCCGTAGAAAAAATCCTTCAAATTTAATTCGTTAATCGATTTTTAACCTAGAGAAATTGTGGAAACAATATTAAATTCTAGACTCAAATGTGAAATTATTCCAATCGAGAAACAATTTTGGATTTAAATATCAATTTCGATCACAACAATACTTTTTATATCGATATAAGAAAATGCAAAAACGCTATTGTTTAATTATTAATATCAAACACAGATGTTATATTTTTTCACAGTACAGTAGCAGCCTGTGAATGTCCCACTGCTGGGCTAAGGCCTCTCCTCCTCTTTTTGAGGAGAAGGATTTTATAAAGAATATTTTTTCGTAATTAATTAATTAATTCGAAGCTAAATTAGGTTTTAAAACATATTAAGCATCCTGTCAAACGTGTTCGTATTTTGGAATACTCATCCCTAACATTGTTACATTGTATATTCTCTTCATTGCTAAGATATCAATTAAACACGAATAATCCAAGCACTAGGAAATCCAAAATAAAATTACCTAAGTCATCTACATTACGATCATTGTAATATCATGCTTACACAGAACGTCGGAGACGAAGGAAAACTAGAACTTCCACTTGGAAGTTTAAAATTTGAGGGCGATAATGCATAATGCCTACATGCAAAATATAATATGACACAGAGATTTATTAATTGACAGAATACCTACTATTAATAGAGTTTCATGGCGAACTCAAAAATATTTATAAAATTTAATGCTATTTACTTGTATTCAAAAATTAATTTTCACAATTTATTTCACGATAAGAAATCAGTCGATAGCAGAGTATTGTAAATCATCAGTAACAATATAAATATTTTTGAATCGTCACAGAGTGACCCCATTCCACATAAGCAGTGAACCCACTAAATGCACGCTCGTGTATCTCAAAAAGACCGTGTATTCGTGACGATGCAGTTGCAATTCACGGACATATAACATTACATCGTACTGAAACCACCATGAGTGAGGCAAATAATAACGATGGTAGAGGAGGCGCGCGGCGATGTCGTCCGCAGCGTGCTCGCCGCGCTCGCCGTCAGCGGAGTGCGGCGCGGGGGGCGGCCCGCTGAAGGCGAGCGCGGCCGGTCCGCACTGCGTGCAGGGGGCTGCGTGCGGTGCCCGTGCCGAACAGTTAGACACGCACCTTGCTTTAACGGACACCACTTTGGCACCCACGGGCAAATTCTCTCGAATGTAGATCGGTCCGTACACCGTGTGGTCCCACACGGGGGGATTGTTCGCGCGATCCACTACGTCTATCTGGACCTCCACGGTTCTGGACAAGGGTGGAAAGCCCTTGTCTTGAGCCATAGCCTCCAACTTGTAAGTTTCTCGCTATCGGGGAAAGAGTCGATGGAAACAGACAAAACCACGTCGTTAGTAGTGTTAAGGAGTGGAGGAGCGGCGGGCCGGGGAGCCCGCTGCGCCTTATACCAACCTGGCTTTCACACTGGTCACTACGGTACCCACTGTGACATTCTCTTTGATGTGAACGGGGCCATACGTGGTCATGTCCCAGATGGGGGGCTTATTGTTCCTGTCTACCACGTCTAATTCAACGTCCACGTCTGCAGAGGAGGGCGGGTCGCCTCTGTCGGAGGCGCGCACGCGCAGTCGATACCTGTCCCGCTACAGATACACGGGTCAGAGGTCAGCGGGGACAAAAAAAACAAAACACAACTCAAATATAAACATATAAGTACTGATTGCTAATAAATAATTAAAACAAGTAAAAAATAAATCGAATATAGACCACTCTCAGAGTATATTAATTATTGAATTACTAGTTGCTCGAAATAAAAGTCATCGAAGAAACATACATTCGTCGACCTCGCATCCACTAAGCAAAACTAAAAAAGAGGAAATAGTTACTGATAGTCAACTAATATATCGAAATCCACTCACGACGATCGCTTCCACGCAGAGGCATCATTCGTGCTAACTTACAATACATTTGCTCGTAGCAGCCGATGTAAGAGGGTGCAAGAAAAGAAATTGGAAATAATACGTTTTCTGTATTATACATTTCCGGTCTGTACATTAGGGAAAAAGATAAACTGTACATTATTTATACTTTTTACAATAAAATAACTAAACTAATTAAAAAAATAAATATTAAAGTAAAATAACAAAAAGCAGGCAAATGCATGCAGCTCTGCATACAAGACATGGCGGAAAGGTCAGGTTGTCATAAGAAGGTTTTAGTGACCTCGTAACGACTACAAAAAAACGACACTCATTGTAATGAATATATTACAAACGATGGACGTTACGATTGACTGTACAAATTTTGGGTTTGAGAACGTTGCCCCTTTCACAGAAGGAATAATGTCACAACTGGCCAGATGGCCAAATTGCCTCACGGGCAATCTGACCATCTCAGTTAAATACTAATATTTTATTTATACTAAGTAGTGGCACCCTGTAAAAAATCCATAATTATGATGATTATACTAGTAAAATGATATCATGTGTATGAGTTGTCGTCATAGCGGCCGGATGAGTCAGAGGCAGGGATCGAACCGCCCGACGTGGGATCTCCGCAAATAATATCAGAGATTAGTAACAAAACATGTACTTACATAATCATAATACTGATAGGTATGTTCAAAAGCGTAAGCTTCTCAAAATCAACCGAATTAATTACAATAAAATAAATTTTAAAACTAATCTGTGCGAAATATACAGAAGTGCTGTTACGGAAACTGTACATGTTTTAGAACTAAACATAGGTTTCAACGGTGAAATATTTACAGCAGTATCACTTCAGTCATAAATATTATACACAAGTTGGTATTTATCATAAGATAGTCAATGCAAGACGGTGCTGCGGAAATAAATGTTAACGAAGGTTGAGTGCAGAGCCGGCGCCGGCGGCAACTGAAAGTAATCGTGCTGAAGAAGAACAAGCGCCGCGCCCCGCGCCGCGCCTGATGGACAACTACTCCTCCGGGCCTCCCAGCTATGTACAGCAGCGACAATTTGGAACTATTTACAGTATTACTTAAAGTAGTGCCAATCGGTCAGTCCTAGGGCCTGTAGGTAGCATTCATCCATCAAACTTTACAGTAAAGTTGATCTCTTTCATTCATCGTTCTCGCCACGTTTTCTCTCTCGTTTCCGTTTATTGCGAATCGAAATGAATACTTACGTCTAGAGGTTTCTTTAAAACTATCCATCCCGATTCCGGTTGGATCTCAAAGTATTCTATATCGGCAGGGTTATATGGAGCGCTCAAAGTATACACTATGGCGCCGTTATTATCGGCATCCTCGTCGGATGCCGATACCCTTAAGATATTTGTGCCTATACTGGCATCTTGTTTAACATTCTCCACATATTTCTGTAAGATATTAGGATAACTTTACAATATGATCTTTAGACGACTGGCTTGTGCATAAGCTGATACATGCAAGCTACAATAAATATTACATTGCTATTTACAGAGACACTTACTTGTCTGTCAAATAGTGGTGGGTTATCGTTGACGTCCGTTATCTCAACTGTAAACGAACAAACGCCTTCCAGCGACGGCTCTCCCTGATCAGTAGCTTTAACGGTTACAGATACAAATTTTCCGTCGTCGCCTTCTCTGTCAAATACCTTATTTGTCGATACCTCCCCAGTCTCTTCGTCGACGGTAAACTTGGTGCCTTTCTGATTCGGTTGTTGCACAATAGAATACTTAACCTGTCCATTTACCCCTTTGTCTTCATCCGTTGCATGAACTTTTATGACAGGACTTCCGTTGGGAGCCCCTTCTTCTACTTTCGGAAAATAAGTGGGACAATCTTTAAATATTGGTTTGTTGTCATTTACGTCCGTAATAAATACAACAACTACAGCAGTTGACGTGTGTATAGTGGCATCTCCATTAACGCAGCATGCACCATCATCCAATGCGGTAACATTGAGTTCATATTTATCTCGATCTAAAGATATAGCTTTGTTATGTAATCTTATAACACCAGTGATTTCTTCAATGACGAATTGGCCTGAACTAGTACCACCACCTACGAACCCGAAGCGGACATTGTCTCCGTCTTTGTCTGAGGCAACAACAGTTGTGACTAAAGTATTCGGTCCAGCATTTTCATCAACGTTAGGAGTGTATACTTGTTGAGAAAATTTTGGTTCCTCGTCATTTTTATTTTTGGTATAAACTCTAACGGTAGCAGTTCCCGTTTTAGCTGGCTCTCCTTTGTCCTTGGCAGTGACAACAAATTCATAATAAGCATTATTATTGTCAGCATCTAACTGTTTATTGTTTGTAATAATGCCGTTCGAGTCAACACTAAAGTGATCATCTGTGAATCAAAAGAAAATAGTACGGGTTTTATATTTTTAGTTTATTGAGATTGACAAAGTATCTATACTAATACTATAAAGAGGAAAGGTTTTATTTTTTGTTTGTTTGTTACGATTTAAAAAAAAACTACTCGACCGATTTTAAAAATTCTTTCACCATTAGAAAGCTACATCTTTACTGAGTAATATTTTACTATCAAAAAAATTAGAGATCCCTACCTAAAATGGAACAATGTAACCCAAGGTATTAAAATGTTACCTATACAAGTCAAAATTAAGGCTAATATACGTATTTACGTTAAATATAGTTTTTAAATTTTCGCGGACGAAGTCGCGGGCGAAGTGCTAGTATAAAACAAGTTTGTAATAAAACTTATAAAACACATGTTTTTCGGAAAAATACAAATTAATATACACTATATACAATACCTATACATCTAAAAAACTACTGATCTAAATTAAATTTCTGAAGAAATCTTCTTTTTTTTAATGGGCGATTTGCCTCTTTGCCTTTTGTAATCAAGCAAAAGAAACGAAATAAGTTCTTATTTTATTACCTTCGTCCATCCCAGACAACAGTCTATGCTTTTGGCACTTTAGGAGATGTATTGTCAGTATTTGTTGTTTATGGAATTTAAAACGCTCTTAACGGTTATTATTTCAATATTTAAGTTTAAAGTAATTTCGCGTGAAAATCTGAATGAACATTGAGAGATATCGTTTTAAATGGCAAATATTATATATATATTTTTAATATATAACATATCCATGATAGTCTAAATAAACCTTTGTATTCTTAACCAACTATAAACTGGCTTAATTAGGTTAATATACGAAAGTGAATATTGTTGTATTAAGAGCACTAATAACGTAATAATTACCTGAAACTAAATATTCGATTTCTGCATTTTTCCCGGAGTCAGCGTCCATGGCTTTCACTTTGAGGATACTGGTGCCGAGCGGAATATCTTCGTCGACGTTGTGCGCCTGGTAGTCAGGCAGCTCGAACTTTGGAGCGTTATCATTGACGTCCGTCACTCGTATCGTAAGCTGGAATTGGTTGTATACTTATTTAACAAAAAAATTAATTGGCTTCGTTAGCACTTTGAAACTAAAACATATTCTTACCTAAAGTAATAATTTAATATAACTAGTAGCTTATATATGTATGAACATGCTTAATGTATTATTGTGTAATACATAGTATAATATTAAAATAAACTAATATGGAAAAAAATCTGTTGCATTGAAAGCAATAGTGTTGTATATTAATATAGATAACTATTATTAATATACAGCACTATTGAATAAAGCACCTGTTTTTTAGTAAACCTTTTTAATAAGTGTTGGATTGCTTGGGGCGTTGAAGATAGAGAAGTTTTTTTTTTTTTATAGTATAGATTAGTGGACGAGCATGTGGGCCACCTGATGGTAAGTGGTCACCAATGCCCATAGACAGTGGTTTGAATATTTCTTAAAAAGAACAACATCACCACTGCGCCACCAACCTTGGGAACTAAGATGTTACGTCCGTTGTGCCTGTAATTATACTTGCTCACTCACCCTTCAAACCGGAACACAACAACACAAAGTACTGCTGTTTTGCGGTAGAATATCTGATGAGTGGGTGGTACCTACCCAGACGAGCTTGCACAAAGCTCTACCACCGAGTAAAGATGAGATTAAAAGACAATCAAATACTCAACGTACCTCAACAGATGTTGAGAAACCGCCGGAATCTTCAGTGGCCGTTACGACCAAGGAATAGACATGAGGTTGGCGTAAATCTTCGAAGTCCAACTCCTTGGCCAACTTCACTATTCCAGATGTCGGTCCGATGTTAAAGGTGCCAGCCCCCTGACCTTGCGCTTTCAAAGTGTAACGAATCTCGCGATCCGCAAACGACTTGGCCTTTACAGAAATGATACTGAAAATAAACATAAATAATCATATAAGTATTTTTCGATAGAAGGATGTCAAGCGAAACTATTTCCAAATTGTTGGCTTTGCGAAAAGAGGAAGAAATATCAGTGATCTTTTGAACATTAATTACACTTTTTGAAGTCCTCATATTCCAATATAAGCAATTATTTTTTACTTTCGTTAGGTTTTACACATATTCCTATTTACTCCTACAATTAAGTACCTAAGTTGTATTTGGAACAGGTACGACAATAGCCCAAGATTTTATTAATTTATATAAATAATTGAATGTTCAGAAGTTTACACACGTTCAACCGCATTCATTTTAGTACGCAGAATATTTTAGCGTAAGTAAGAGGAGTTATGATTCGTAACACATGCTAAGCATTAGCTGTATGACATAATAATAATTTTAAATTTTGAAGTACCCAGATTTCAATTAGCAAAAACAAAAGGTAGACTAGCTAGACGACATGAGATCGTAGATAAAGTAAGTTTGTATAAAACCGTCATAGTCGGATAATAAAATAAAGGTTACGTTATGTTTATAATGAATGAGGAATAATTTATTTGATGTAAATAAGAATAATGTATGTAACTTTAATAAATACAATACAATTGAACTTAGCCTATTTTAAGGTCATTCTGTACATTGTTACTAGGAAGACAAATAGGCACAATTTTAATTTTGTTTTCGAATTTAATTTTTAATTTAATTGGCAATAAAATATTTAAAGTGTATTTCACACAGTCATTAACTTTATTAATAAAGTATATGAACAAATAAACATGCGTATAATGGATGATGTTCACTTTTTATGTCCAATTAACTCAATTGATAACCCACCACATAGTACAATCAACATAAAGAAATGCATGATAAATTGTCACATTTCGTATAACTGATGAACGCAATTGAATAGTTAACGAGGCAAAATTTATTGAAAGTATGATCGAACAGAATTCATATTCGTCTGTAAATAGAGTAGCGTAAATTGAATATGTAATAAGGGGATGTATTTAAAAAAAAATATCAGTACAGGACAGTAACAACCTGTGAATGTGAATGACCCACAGCTGGGCTAAGACCTCTTCTCCTCTTTTTGAGGAGAAGGTTTGGAGCCAACCCGCATTGGAGCAGCGTGGTAGACTACACATGTGACAGAATTTCAGTGACATTTGACACATGCAGGTTTCCTTACGATGTTTTCCTTCACCGTCAAGCACGAGATGAATTATAATCACAAATTAAGCACATGGAATTCAGTGGTGCTTGCCCGGGATTGAACCCACGATCATCGGTTATGATTCACGCGTTCTTACCATTGGGCCATCTAGGCATTCTACTGGGCCATCTCGGCTTTTTAAAAAAATATCAAATTTGTCAAAAACATCACGCTGACTTTCTTTTTTCCAGCTCTAAGATGGGTATAAGTGTTTTCTTTGGGACTGTAGATCTTTTCTGTATAAACTCGAAACTAACCGAACACAATAATGAAATGACAAAAGGTAATATACGGCAGTCTCTGTAAAATTTAAAGGATACACGCAATAAAATAGCGTAGCTGTATAAGTCGATTTACAACATTTCAAAAGTGAGATATTAAGTGAGTACTTAAAAAATGGCAGCTGGACTTAGAATATTTTTAATAGAAACCATTGTTGAAGCAATAATATTTTCAACATTTACAATTAAATAATGTATAATATGAAACTAATTACCTAATATTTTTCTTAGTACAGTAACCTCGTTGCTAACTTTAAATAGTACAAAATAGGACCAATAAGAATTATTGTATTTTTTGACAACAGCCTGAAAGTTTGGTTATTGGAACTGTTTATATCCTTGTGCCTCAGAGAGAACATAGAGCCGTAGAGCATTTATTGGATAAAATGCTCTACGGAAACCTGTATTGGCGCAGACACTGTAATAACTCCTGCCCAGTTGACTATTCTGAGTTAAGATTGGCTGCCGAGACCGAAATCGATCAGGAGAACATCGTGATCATGGATGTCATATATTATGTAATAAAATTAGCGACATAATACACATTTTGGCAACTTACTCTGAATCTTTCTTCTGATTTTCAGCAATTTCTGCCTCGTAGCTCGGCAAATAAAATTGGGGGGCTCGTTTTCCACCGACGATACTAAGTCTCTCTTCGGGTGTTGACTGGAATCTTCTCTCATCTACACGACCACTCTGAAATTTATTTGAACGATTTTAGCTCAATTTTTTTTTTTAATTGTTGTTTAAGTTTAAATGTATTTTATATGTAATATTAAATATAGATACAAAATAAAAAGGAAATTGTAAAAAGATTGAAGACATAAATTTATGCGATAAAAAATATTTAATAACACTGTTTTCCCAATACACGATTATAAAGTAAAACAGTTTTTATTATATATTAAACATACCTGGTCTTCCGCTTTGACGTAGAGTACATATTCCATATCCAACTGGAAAGGATCAGTCCCACGGGTGCGGACCACGCCCGAACGTTCGTCTACTTCAAATCTTCCACCTGTCCTATCTCTGACTATGAAGTAATGTATATTGTGGTCGGTATCAGGATCTCTGGCTTGAAGAGTAAAGACTGGCGTATTGGGAGCCGCGTTCAGTTGAACCACAGTTTGCATTGGCAAGGGACGGTTGATGAAGTAAGGAGGTTCGTCGTTGACATCTTTCACGTGAATAATTACGCGCTGATTATCCGTGTCTGTAAAATTTACCAATTAAACGTTATTTAATGAGATAACATAACAAATACTTTATTTTTATTCGAATACAAATTAAAAAAAACTAAAATTTTATAATCTAAAAAAATAATTGACCATTCTTTCATTAAATAGTAACATTATAAAATATTAACGTTTATATGATACAAACAAAATTGGGGCAGTTGCTATTTTTCGCTATGCCGAGCCAACTGCCCGCCATCGTGTGTCCTAGTTTATAATTTAATTCTTACTTTGTTGCAAAATATCTCATAGTTATCCTTATTGTATACGACAGAATCTCATTTAAGATCTCTAGATTGTAACACAATATTTCTTTCCAATATTCTATGTTGTAGAATTGAATTTAATCCAGAGTTTTCAGTTCGCATAATGTGTCAGACTCCGATAAATAGATCTCGTTAGGTAAGATTCAATTATCGATAAAACCATCAACGAAATGCGATAATAAGGCTAATGAACAATGTAACTGAATCACATTTCATCAAATCGATTGCTATTTCAAAACAGATTTTAACGTACAGTTTGTATACTTACATTTTAGAGCCACTGTTTAGATTAGCATGAAAATAAAGAAATAACACATTAATTAAAATAAACTATATATACATATATTCCAGATCGCGATCAATTTCTTCAATTCTTAATTCCCTAATTTTATCTTAAAACATATTAACAGAGTCGGCTCGCAGAAAGGTCGCAGTTCTCGACAAACAACAGTGAGTTGTGATATCTTTAATATGTGTTAATAAAATCATTTCGCGCTGGGCTATGAACGTGCTGTTAATTGACTCTTTAAATAACAATATCAAACAAAGAAATCGCCACCATAACAATATGATATATTTGGTCCTAAATACAGGAATGAGTTACAAGTCACAAACAAGACAATCGTGTGGCCTTTGTCCTGTGGGATTTACTTATATGAATCCGTAATAAATCCGACGTTTTGTGTAATCCTATTCGTCGGCTTCAGTTTCAGGGGTTATTTCACACACAACTGAACACAAGAACCCTATTATGTTTCCAAATCGTTAAAGGAGTATGTGTAATAAAACACATATTATTACCAACTTGAGCATAATGCGTTATTTTGTAGAAAATTATTGCAAAATAAATAGTATTGTATAGTTAAACTGGTTTCGTAAAATTATGTGGTAAGGAAGAAAAAAGATGTGCCCGTCACGGTCTCGTGATACGCATATGCATATGATAGGAATGTGGAACATCGTTACTGATATTTATCGAGAGAATTTATAATTAAAGAGAATAAAGAAATATGGAGTAAAATAAATAAACATATAAGAGTTTAGTACCAATATATTTTCTTTTTATTATAATAATATATGACGATGTATATAATATGCGCACAGAAGGGAAAAAATGTGGAGAGCAGCGGCGGAGAGGGCATGCCGGCTTAAGAGAGCGTCATGACGTTTGCCGTCACGACATACGAGTCAGTATATAGTAGTAAATATGTTTCACATCAAAAACATTTTACATTTAAATATTATTATATTATTTAAAATATAAGCAACTTTATGCGATAAGTATAAAAACAAAATAAAAGTTTGAATTTGTTGCTTTAGAATTCGAAACACTACTTAATACTTTGGCTTAAACACAAGTCCGTATATAGCAAAGTTACTTCGATGATCTTCGAGCGCCTCCGGCAAAGGTACTGCCAACCCCGTAATAATGCCAACTTTTAGTTTATACAAAATAAGTATTGTCTGCCAACTGTTTCCGAACAACAACGTAACTATTTGGTACTCTATTTTAGATCGGCAAAAGAAATAATAAGAACAAATCGAACGAATTCCTTATTAATAAAAAAATTATAACGGTTGTTTAGTTACATAATGCTCTTTTTTTCTTTCGAATGCAATTTGTTTTTCACCACCTTTATAAGGAAGGCCGCCAATAAACTGATAAATTACTGATGACAAAAACAGGTACATTTACTTTGTATGTACTATTCGTGTGTTATATATAACATTACTACGTAGTGTAGTAGAAAGTAATCCATGCCTTATTTATAAAAGAGAAGGAAAAGTATATATATGAAGCTTAATCCAGTATCTGATCTATTTGCTCCAAAGATTATTGCTAGATAACATATTTCATATTACTTTCCGATACATGTATTTCCCCGCGATATTTTCCTTCATAAATGTGCAGGTGGTGAATAGTAAGTGAAAAATATTCAACAATAAATAATACTATACCTTAATCGATTACAAGAAATATCTTTGCTTTACTGTTTAAATACATTTCTGAAAATGATTTTGATGTAAATCGTCTATTAAAAAAAAAAAACAATGCAATTGTACACTTTAATACTGTCATTACGAACATCTGTCTCAAAATATTATTATTACTATAACTTCGACAACATGCTTGTAACTAAAGTTTTCCGGGTACAAAACACAGAAATATGTTTTGCATACAAACTCTACTAGATCTGGAAGATCGCCAAAACTTCAATCGGACGTTTGTAAATATTTCTATTTGTTTTCGTATGATAATATTACGTATATATAATTAAATCATAAGATAGCAAGTTATATTTGGAAGATAATTTATTTGTATTCATTTAATTTTATCTTAACCATAAAATATATTAAGGGTTTAATCATAATCTATATAATTATCCTTCGATAAAATTACTTCTGGAATTGTATTATATAGCCAATTATATAAGATTATTTTAATAAAAATATCTGAAATGTTGTCTATCTCGCAAAAGGTTATTAAAATATATATAATACATACAATATATACATTCTTATCATTTCAATTTTATATCCAACAAAATAGGATTTTACGCTTACTGCAAGAATTTTACATTTTTCTCAGTCTCTGGACTCCTTATTTTGGCCTTTAGCCAGCGATTGATAATATCTAACGTAGCTGAGATTAAAAAAAACTATTTTCTCTATAAAGAACTTGTGATAAATATCAGTCTATAATAACCATTTTTGGTTATTTTTTTTTTATAGCATAGTTAGGCGGACGAGCGTATGGGCCACCTGATGGCAAGTGGTCACCAACGTCCATAGACATTATGGTTTATGGCTTAAGAAGTTTATTTCTCATTAAGAACAAAAGTTCACTTACACGAGAAACTAATTACAGTATTTTCTTATATTATAGTTATGATTATCGGTGTCTTTATATAAAAACAAAAGTGAGTATACATATAAATATATATACATATCTTTCTCAATTAAATTTTTGACAGTGTTTCTCTGTTCGGTCTTAAAATTTTCAAAAGATTTTTCATTAATAATTTTTTTAGGTAAGCTATTGTATAGTGCCCCGTTAAACAATATAGTTTTTGAGCCATAACTTTTTGTTCTGGCTTTCGGTAATTGTAGTTTGTATTTGTTTCGTGTATTGTATTTATGTGATTTTGTTTTAAAGGTTACTTGTGTGTGTACTGAACCCGTAAGCATTTTCCTAATTAGTATGCATGTTTTGTATTTATGTAATTGATTAATGGATAGTGTGTTCGTTTTCTTATATAAATCTTTTGTCGGGAAGTAGTAGTGTAGTTTAAATAGCGCTTTTAGTAATTTGTTCTGGGATCTTTGAAGATCTTTTAAATTTGTTTTAGTTGCACCCCCCCATATTTCTATTAAGTATTCTAATAGTCTAATTCATGGCCTACTCCCCGCGTACATATTTCCGACCCATAATAAAGCATGCCTTGATCATATTTTGTTAAAGACAAAATTATCGGCTCGTTGTCTTATTCTCCAAACAACTTTAACCGATCATTACAGTGTAGCCCTTTACATCGCTACTACTTACGAACAGAAGCCCGCAAAAGTAATACGTTACATAAATTATCAGCTATTAAACACACAACTTAAAAATATTGATTTCACCATACTATACACTATCAAAGATGTTAACAAAGCTGCTAGTTTTTTTAACAACATACTACAAACGGCTATAATTTCAAATTCTAAAGAAGTTAAAATTTCTAGGCGAAAAAGAATAATAAAACCCTGGATAACACCTGGTATCTTAAGGTGTATTAAAAATCGTGACAATCTATATAAAAAAATGAAAAAAGATCCTGATAACGAAATATTAAAGACTCCTTACAAAAGGTACAGAAACTTCTGCTCATCACTTTTAAAAAAACTAAAAAGACACTTTGAGAGGCTCCAACTACAAAATGCGGGAAAAGATAAAAAAAAAGTTTGGAAAGCCGTAAAAGAAATCACATATTCGAATAAACCAAAATATACCCCGTGTGAATTAATATCCATAAGAAATCCACAAAAATCAGTTGATGACATAAATCAATATTTTGCAAATGTAGGCAGAAAACTAGCAGAAAATTTATATAAAAATAGACCGCCCACCCAACCTTATCTTTTAAACTCATGCTGCCACTCATTCACTCTTTTACCAACTGATGAAGAAGAGCTAAGAATGCTAATTACAGGTTTAAAAAATAACTGTTCAGTTGGGCTAGATATGATATCAAGCGAAATTCTGAAAATTAATAAGGATGTTTTAACGCCACCAATTACATATATCTTCAACCTATCACTTTCTGCTGGAATATTTCCGAGAATATATAAAAAGTCGCGCATACATCCAATTTTTAAAAATGGAGATAGAGAGTGTGTCAACAATTATCGACCTATCTCAATACTTCCGGGTTTATCAAAAATTCTAGAACGTATTATTAATAATAGACTTGTTAAATATATGGAAACAAAAAATCTTCTATCACAAGCACAATATTCTGAAACCATATTGTGCTTGTGATAGAAGATTTTTTGTTACATAGATATGCACATAGATCTACATCGGACGCGGTTTTCGAACTGACAAATTACGTAATAAAAAATTTTGAGACGAAAAAGAAAACAATAGGTATTTTTTTAGATTTAGCTAAAGCTTTTGACACAGTCTCTGTCCCAATTCTAGTTAAGAAGCTTGAACACATGGGGGTTAGGGACGTTCAGTTACAACTTTTGAAAGACTATTTATCGGAAAGAACACAATGTGTACAAATTGGTAACATCACTAGCAATGAAATGCCAGTGGATTTTGGTGTGCCTCAAGGAAGCATTTTGGGTCCTACACTCTTCCTTATATACATAAATGATCTTTGTCAGATGGAAATTCCAAATACAAAAATTATTACCTTTGCAGACGATACGGTCCTGCTTTTCTGTGGCAACTCCTGGCCTGAAGTATTTTCAATTGCCCAGACTGGAATGAACATTGTGTCCAATTGGCTAAATCAAAATATTCTAACCCTAAACGTTACAAAGACAAATTACATTACATTTTCTTTAAAAAATACTGACACGCCTGACAGTTCGTTTTGTATTATCTCACACTCGTGTACAAACTTTAATGATACATCATGTTCATGCCCTAAACTTCGAAATACACTCTTAACTAAATACCTAGGTGTAATGATCGATAGCAAACTAAGTTTCCATCACCATATCGATCTCTTAGTTGTGAGAACCCGTAAATTGATGACAATTTTTAAAGCTTTGAGGCATGTTGCCCAAAAGGACGTAATCAGATCTTTTTATTTTGCTCTCTGTCAATCGCAACTTTTGTACTGTATCACCTCATGGGGAGGTGTGTGTAAGACACAATTAATTAAACTGGAAAGAGCGCAAAGAGCACTTCTTAAAGTTAGCCTATTCTTACCATTCTTTTACCCAACTACTGATCTATATAATAATTGGAAGGTCTTAACGGTTAGACAGCTTTTTATTTTATATACAGTAATAAAGCAACATTCGCTGTTAAAATATGAACCTGAAAAATTCAGAAATCAGCGTCGAAGGGAGAGTGTGTGCACTACGGAATCATTCAGGACTTCTCTTGCACGTCGCTTTTTTTGTTACCAACGCGCAAATCTTTATAATAAACTTAATAGGGTCTTATCAATATACTCACTTCCAAAACTCAAATGCAAAACCGTAGTTACCAATTGGTTGCAAGAATTGGATTACATTCGTACAGAAAACTTGCTTCATAACGTAACTATTTAGTACTACGTGCATAATGGCATAGTAATAGTATATAGTTTAACTATTGTCTATCAAAAATAAATTCTGCTAATACAAGTACGAGTTCAATTAAATGTTTTACACAAGCATACACAATTACACACGCATGCACAATTACACACGCATACACAGTTACACACACATAACCAGCACATTACTGAACATGAATTCACAACACAGGCATTAACAACTTACACATATACAAACCGAGGCACAATAATACCCTTTTTATGATTTTATTTTTATTAGTATTTTAATTATTTCCTTGTTTGATTTATTAATTTTCTTTGTTTATTTTATTTTAGCTTTTTTATATATTTATATTTTCTCTAACACAATTACAATATTGTTAAATTATTAACCTATTATATTAGACATGTTCCAAAACTGTTTAATCAAAGATGTCAAAGTAATGCTCTTGTTTTTCCGTGGAGTGGAGACCTGGTGATCTGTAATACAGACATTCTAATGCCTAACTCAGACACCAGCTCTTCACACATTCTAGACTATAATGGTATATCATAAATACAAATTACCACCTATTCATTATTTAAGGTCTGTTTTTGTGAAGAGAAATAAACTTAATTATTATTATTATTATTAATAGTGGCTTTACTAGTGCGTTATATATAATAATTCTAACTTTATTTGGTATACAACGTGCCGACCTGCGTATAGCACCCGTTAAAGATGTTATTTTTGACTGTAGATAATATATATGAGCTTGCCATGTTAATTTAGAATCTAGTATAAGTCCAAGATACTTTTCTTCTTCTGATTGTTTTATTTTCTGATTGTTAATAACTAATTAATGAGATGTTAACCATCGCTTACATCGCCAATGCGCCACCAACCTTGGGAACTAAGATGTTATGTCCCTTGTGCCTGTAATTACACTGGCTCACTCACCTTTCAAACCGGAACACAACAATACCAAGTACTGCTGTTTTGCGGTAGAATGTCTGATGAGTGGGTGGTACCTACCGAGACGAGCTTGCACTTAGCTCTACCACCAAGTAAATATTATTACTGTTATTGTAAAGATTAATTGTTAAATTAAGTATAACTATTCATATAAAACCTAGTCCTCATAAGAAGGAAAAATTAATAATTCGTTTTGTTATAAGATCTTGTTTTTTTAATATCACAAACTTAATTTCGATTCTTATATAATCTGAAGGAAAGATCAGTAAATTACTTGAATTCTTCAAAATACGTCATGCTTTAATATCGTCGTGTAAGGTTGAATGTTTTAAGTTAAGGAGGAGGGAGCTATTGCTTCTACCCACCCCTTCGCCTTCCTCAATATCATCATTCTACGCATGCGTACACTAAATGTCGCGTGGAATCCTCGTGGTCTACGCGACAGCCATGACAAATGTTTTTGATCTTACGTTCGTAGAGCTATGGTCACACAGATCACTTTTACATTAATACAATTATATATAATTATATTATGAAAACACATCATTTTTATATACGTACATACTTAATAAAAAATGTTTTTTGAATATGCTTTTATATTACGAAATATATCGTCTTTATTAAAAGTTAACGGCGTAGTCTAAATTACAATTTTTATTTATAGCTTGACCTTTAGTTTTGCAAACTTGTATGTTAAGTTGTAAATTATTCCATCACATGTTAACTTTGTCGGTGGAACGTGTCCAATGGGCAATGTTAACGTATGAAACATGAATAACATAGTTGTATCACGTTCAATGTGAAGCTGCTGCTCTGCAGCGGTACAATGAAGCGGAGAAACTTTGATAAGTTGGAGTCTGAAGCAAGTCGAATCTACGGGTGCAGTGTTAACTAGGGAAGCCGTTTAGATGGAATTTACAATGGGACTACATCTTCACAGCTGCATGCGCGTCGAATGAGAATGTAAAGAGGTTAATTAAAACTCCCTGTGTTATTTCCAGCCGAGCCGAGAGTGTCCATTGGTTAGAACGCTTTAATCTTACCCGATGATTGTGGGTTCAAACACAGGCAATTTTTATGTTTAATTTGTATTTATAATTCATCTCCTGCTCGGCGGTGAAGGAAAATATCGTAAGTTACAATTGCATCCCTTACATTGGAGCAGCGTGGTGGAATAGACTCCATACCTTATCCTTGAATGGAGAGGAGGCCTTAACCCAGCAGTGGTGCTATTCACTTCATGTTATTTCAAATTAACAACGAATTTTTAGAAAGATGTGTTGTTATTTGTATGGTGATTTCATTTATGAATAGTTTTATAATTATTATTCGGTTTTATTCTTGTCATTACATTTACATTGCAAGGAAACCTATTGCGCCTATTAACGAATCGTAATCATACGATTTATTTAAAATTTTATGTAACCGTTATGTCAGACAACATTTCAAATTTTTTAAATTCATCGTCTATAGCTGCTATTCAATCAATCAGATACAGTTAAATTAGGCTAAGAAAATAGTAAAGTTAGATAACTTTCTAATTAACAAATCGTCTCCCACCGAACCAAAATCAAACTGTAATAGTTTATTAACATTGGCTGTGTTAGGTAAAATTATATAACATTTGATAAGTTTTTGAAAAAACGGACATACAACTTTTTACTAAAGAATATATTCAAAAATATTAAGACAAAGAAGCTATTGCTTTCCTTTTACTTCAGCGCGAATTACATAAATCTATACAAATGCGTAAGTAACTATGTCGGTCTGTTACGCTTTCACGGCTAAGCCACAGAACAGATTTTGATAAAATTCGGTAGGAAGATAGCTTGAATCCCGGGAAAGGACTCTTTTTTTCCTTTTTTTTTTTTGTTTTTTTTTATGTAATAGGAGGCAAACGAGCATGAGGCTCACCTAATGGAAAGTGACTACCAACGCCCATGGACATCTGCAACATCCGAGGACTTGCAGGTGCGTTGCCGGCCTTTGAGGAAAGAGTACGCTCTCTTCTTGAAGGTTGCAATGTCATATCGATTCGGAAAAGTCGCCGGCTAAAGCCGATTCCACAGAGAAATAGTGCGAGGCAGGAAATGCCATAGGAAACGCGCTGTTGTGGATTTCCAGACATCAAGGTGGTGAGGATGGAATTTTGAGTTATGGCGCGATGTCCGGTGGTGAAATTCAGCGGCCGGGTCTAAACCAAACAACTCATCAGAACACTCCCCGTAACATATACGATACAGGATGCAGAGTGACGCAACATCTCTACGCAAATCCAAAGGATCAAGCCGGATCCTAACACTAGTTCCTCCCCACGCGGGGGTTATCCGCGAGTATACTCTAGAGTATCGCATTCAATAAATTCAACTAAATATGCAAAAAATACACGGATCCGAATATATCTTCTCTTACGAATGCATATTAGACGTAACTTTTCAAAACTTTCCGTCTCTTCATATCTATAAGAAAAGTTTCTGCAATTCGTACAAACTAAGTAGCATTTGAGCCACTTCCCTCCAATTCCGTGGATAATAAATCCTGAAAATCTGAATACCTGCAGCACTCGGATAGAATATAATTTGTAACCCAATTCAACCGCATTTTGAAAGGACATTTATCACATTTGACGCCGTATTTAAGCACGCTCGAAATATTCCAGCGCTATTTACACACCGCTTGTCCGGATTTTAATACGGAATTGGCTGGAACTTTCGTATTCCGAAACTGTTTTGAAATTAAATGAGAATTAAATATGGTCATATATGTATTAAATGGCGATTTCTTTGATCATTAATATTATAGTTACCGCTATTTTTTACGACGTCATTGCGTCTTTTATTACCTGAAACAGAAAAAATAAATCATTAGTATAAATCATTGTAAATATTCAATATTTATTCTTTAAAAAATAAGAATGTTATTTTCTAAAGTAGCTACTAATTGACAAAAGGAAAGCAGATGTTAATTCCGTTACGATATAAACGTATTTACTAACGTTTTATTATCTAGAAAATATTTAGTAAAATTTTATCATTTTTAAAAGAAAATATTTCTTATAAAGATAAGTTTTTACTGTTTATTTAAAATAGTTAGTTTTCTAGCTTTCTTTTACATCGTGGTCAATTATAATTAAACTTAAATGGCAATTACATAAACATAGATAAGAATAAATTACAATGCTGAATATAAATAAATATGAAAATCTAAATTGAATGCTACAATATCATAATAAACTTTAAAAAAGTTTTCATAAGTTATAAGTTTTAAACGCCGAGATACAACTAAGGAAAAATAAGAAAAAGTTAGCAAATGTACGACCATTTGCTATTTCTGAAAACTAGGTTACAATATTAGTAAATACATTTTTCTACGGAGCTCACTAAGTCGACTGTGAGGTCTTTATTAATAACTTGCAACCGCGCACAGTATACCGCGAGTACGAAATTACGGTACCAGCTAGTTAACAATTGCTTTTGAAATTGCACATGGCACAGTCTCTAAACGAAAATATTACACGACAAAGTAAATGTCGCCATAGCAATTACTGCGCGGAGAAACGACGTGAGTTTATAGCTTTAATTATAAAACAATATTTTTGTGTTGATTTCTTTTTAATTAACTATTTTTTTAAATAACTATTCACAAATTTAGATAGAATAAAAATAAACAATTATATTCCTTCTAACCCTAAAAACAAATTAGGTGGATTGACAGTGGCAGGCTTTGTCACGGCTTTGTGCCGGGCTGGGATAGTACGTACGTGGGTTGGTACGTATCAATTATTCTACGGCCAACCATCAACACTTTGTATTGTACTTTTTGGTTAGAAGAGTGAGAGAACCAGTGTAATTCCAAGGGATATAATATCTTAAATCACATACACCACACATATCATGCAATTTTCGCAAACATATGTTATTTAAAAAAACATATGAGTGTAGAAATGGCACTGAGTATATGTATGCACATATTGCGCAATATTAGTTTCAGTAGAATTAATTCCACGCGTATCGTTATGAAAATGGCCTAAATTTGAAACAACGACATTGGCGCCAATTAATAATAATAACTTATGACAATTTATAGTGAATACACAATGTGGCTGTCTATAGTCCGTCCAATCCTTTATTTTACTTTTGACAGCTGGAGTATTAATCCATTAGTGTTGCTCTACTACGTTACCGATTCGAATTTTTACATCAATCGACTTTATTCGATCTTCCCAAAATTCCGAAAGTATTACATCTCATTATCTGCCATTAAAAAAAAATGATATTGCGAAGATTTATAGTAATATTAATATTATAAAACGATAATTTGGAGTCAATTTTATTTACATGAAATGTCAAGAATATAATGGATGGACGCCATGTTTACAGTAGACCAATAAAGTACAACACAATTATTTACTTTAAACTTTGAAATATTAGAAACTCTCATTTACTAATAACCGAATTTTCAAATATCATTATTCCACCGCCACCGAACTTTAAAGAAGTTCTTCGAGATAGAGCGTTCATTGATCAAACGACATACTAATAAGTAAAAAGGGAGAAAGACTAATAAATATAAAAATTGGTATTGTTGCAAGTTATAAATTAAACAGTATATATATTTTTTATAATTTATTAATTACAATCAAAACCAAGTAATGCAAAAACACTTTAAAATCACATACCTAAGCAAATATGTAAAGTTAACATTGCGTGATGCGGTCATTTAGTCGGGTCATTTGACTCTAGTCTGGACACGGGTGCGAGGGTGGCAATTAAAAGGGCTTCATTACGACCCGAGAGCCCTACAACTACCATTAGCCATATTGCCTTACAATAAACCAAGAACAATAATATTGAGCCGGGGTCATTCTTAAAATTTTAACATAAAATATTTTTTATTACACTCCTCTCGTCGTTTTGTGTGATAAGTTTCGGCCGCGGCTAATCACAGAGACGAGTTATCATTGCGTGAGATTAATAAGACATGTGTATGAATAAGTGCGTGTGCAAACTCGTTATTAAATGGGAGTTATCAGAAATAACCGGTGAAAAGTATATCACCTAAACATAATTTTACGTACTTTCCAAGGTACTTTTCAATCATATCTAGCCCCATTAGTCTAACGAAATAAATAAATTGTAATTTAGAGAATAGTTCATACTGGCGTAAATGTGTATTTTAAAATGTAAATATGAAAATATGACGAGTGGATAATGGATAAAAAAGTATTTTATTTTAGTAGCAATTGCAATAGTAAAACGCAATGTTTATTTTACGTTTTATGTAAAAACAATCCTTTTTTGAGCATAGTTGGTTTTTATCCTTTAAACCTAGGGATGTTTTTTAAAATGGTAGACTAGTTCGTGATCGTCACCACACATAAACATTGGCGCTGTAAGAAGTATTAACCATTTCTTACAGCCTTAATGCGCCCCCAAATATGGGAATTAAGAAGTTATCTCCCCAGTGCCAGTAATTACGTAGTGTTGTGTAGCGGTATGAGTAAAGAGTACTACCTCCGCAGAACTACGCCTATGCAAGCCATACCACGAACTAAATATTTTAAGCATTTTGAATATAATTATCTTACTATTTTACACCATAATTCAAATTTTATGATTGACAGCCTAATCGCTGTGAAAATTGAGAATCTCATGGTAAGTGATCTCATGGTAAGTAAATAATAAAAATGACTTATTTACACTTATTAAATATTAATGCATGTCCTTCAATTCATAAAAAAAAATTCTAAGATCATATTAATGTCAGCCAAAATATTAAATAAAATAAATAATTAATATACATATAATAGTAACCATAAATACGTGATCAATGACTGACGAAAATACCACAATTCCAAACCAAATGCTGGATTTTTATAATAACTTTGTATGAAGTAACCAAAACCATTATATTAATAGATACCCGTACACAAATAGGTATGCGTGTATAACAACCATTTAGTTTAAGAAATACAGCTCATTATGTTTTCTTTGTAGATAATTCATGAGATATTTCCGAAATAAAATCACCTATTACATGAACATATTATATAAACATACGTTTTTAATATGGCTATACATTTTTATATAAGTATAGACTTTAGAATACAAATAAAAAAATACAAAATAAAAAGCCAAATAAAAGTTAGTTAGTAAAAAATTGTGTTTTCCTATAAAATATTTATGATAAAACACAATAATAATGACAGGTGCTATTCTGTATTATATTACGTTTAGTATAATCTTTCCATATTGTATATCAGAATGAAACAGTCTTTAATGACTTTTACACGTCTATATATCTATTTTTATATGTAAATGAAGTATTTGTTTTGTAATAAAAAAAACCTTTCTACCCTAAATAAATATTGAAACTGTCATATCGTTGCCATTCACGCTTGGTTATCGAATTTAATAATTCAATTAAGTTGATCATGGAACGGTCATAAGCATAGAGTAATTACAAGTTTATTAGAAGGCATAGTCTACAAGTGAAGTGCACCAGCAATACTTGACAATATGAACTCGTCTTTAAGCACGCGCCGGCTTGCGACGGCGACTAATGATATAGAATCAGTTGGCTACTAATAGCGGTAGAAGTTTATTATCCCCCCATACACCATTCCGACGCTTAGTCAGTTATAACTGACGTCTGTGACGATCCGTCACAAATGTTCAAGGGACGGGACTGACTTTGCAGCATTCATGTATAATTTAATGTTGATTTAACTGGATTGTTCATTTAAGTCACAATGCTTGTACATAATATATATTTTTTACAAAAAATATGCTCTACTTATGTATATATAAAAGTGTTCGTACAAAAATATACGTCCAATGGTTCATTATAACTGTATATATTATATGGCTAATGGTGGTATTTAAATTATTAAATTTTATTTTATTTTTTATTTTCGTATTACTTTGGTTTTTTTTTCTGAGATAAATAGTTATTATATTATACTTAGTTTATATATGAATTCATCGATATTTATATGCAGAATAATAAGAAGTTCAAAATATATATTTGGATTTAGACTATTACAAAACGAATGTCTCCTGAAAATTTCAAATCTCTGTGTGTAATAGTTTAGGCTGAGCGTTTAGTCAGTCAGTCAGGACAATGCTTTTTGTATATCGAGAGAGATGGCAAATGGGAAAAAAAATATGGCGAAAAAATACAATTTTTCGTTTTAATGCTGCAATAGATGGTACAATACAAACTTCATAACACATTTAAAGTCTAATATTTCTCTGATATTTAGAGGATATTCATAGTATTATAAGCGCAAATATACTTTGGCACTGAAAGAAATTTAACTATTGTTAGAATTATTAAAACATTGGCGTAAACTACATATTTTTTCTGATGGCACTATGGATCGAACGTTCTATCGGCACAGGATAATTGAAGCCATATAAAGGTTAAACAAACTGCATTCACACATAGGTAGGCAAGTGTTGAAACTACACACCGCGTTAAACAAACAAAGATATTTATCAATCAATTGTGTCTTTATCGTAGTTTTACATTCTAGATGCGGTAACACTTATTTAAAAAAAAGGAAGTCTATCCGACGTTGTAAGATTTTTTTTTATATCACTACTAGCTGCCTGGGGTGCATTGCAATGCCTATTTAAGTATTTATACAAATACTAAAAACAACTATGCTATGTTTTATAATAAAATAATATACGTATGTATCGTCGATGCTACGTAAAAGTACGTATGAGAATTTTCAGTTGGCCCTAATTACGACTGCCACCACATCAAGAACTTATCTTAAATTGACAAATTAAAAAGAGAAGAATAATATAATATGTAGTTCTACGTAGGTGATATATGTATATATATATATATATATATTCTAGCCTACGTAGAACTACATATGTGCCTTTAAACAGTTTGCCCTAATTACTGCTGCCACCCGACCGGGCACTCTAGAACTTATCTTAAATTGGTAAACGTGCGGGTAGTATCCGGGCAAGGTTTAAAACACCATCGGGGTCTTCACATGTAAGTAGTTTTAAGTGTCCACACTCCACTTACTAATTAAGTAAACTTTAATGAATATAGGTACATTAAGAAAATCATTTTAAATCAATTAATCATGTGTAGTACAGTAATTAATCAAAATGAATAAATAATAGGCCGAGTTTTTCAAAGCTACGGTAAAATCGATATAAATGACATATTTCACATTACAAACAGTTATTATCTCCACATATTTTCTATACAAACCGTTCATAACGCATCCATTGTATTTAAAATGAAAAGACACATTGTCAACTACCTATGAATTAAACATCCTGTCAAATTGACAAAAAAAAATATGTTTGCATTTTTCAGAGCATTAAATCGTCAGAATTAATGCTCTGAAAAATCGTCGAGATAAACATTTTGCAAAAAAAGTCATTATTCATTTGCATTATTTTTGGGTTCTTTCTTGAAGAACAACAATATCCCAGCTAGAATTTTATTCTGTTCCATAGCTTCTATATTGATTATTAACTTATGACATTAATAAACGTTGTTGAAAAAAACATAACATATTTTATATTAAAGCATGGACGGCGTCGTTTATCCACGTCTATCATATAAAGAGGCAAAATATATAGAAAATAATAACAGTATTTGATATATATATAATATGAGAAGTTATTATATTATATGTAGAGGTCACTTCACTCGGTGGTAGAGGTTTGTGCAAGCTCGTCTGGGTAGGTACCACCCACTCATCAGATATTCTACCGCAAAACAGCAGTACTTGGTACTGTTATGTTCCAGTTTGAAGGGTGAGTGAGCCAGTGTAATTACAGGGACAAGGGACATAATATCTTAGTTCGCCAGGTTGGTGGCGCATTGGCGATATAAGCGATGGTTAACATCTCTTACAATGCCAATGTCTATGGGCGTTGGTGACCACTTACCATCACGTGGCACATATGCTCGTCCGTCTACCAATGCCATAAAAAAAAAGATATACAAGAAATTTGAAAGCGAAACAACGCAAACAAAAATACTCGTAAGAAGACACAAACGTCTGTGTAAATAGAATTAAGTAATTTAAATGTATCTAAATATTTCAATTTATAGTAACAGTAATACCACTAACAAGACGTTACTGTGAACCTTATTTTTGCTCATCTTAATAAGTGTGCGTCTGAAGTCCGTTCCTTCCCATACAATACAATCACTACTTAAAAATTTTAAATATTACAAAAAAAAAAAATATTACTAATAACTAATCTAAATGAATGCATTATTGATTTTATAAATTAAACCAAACATTAATTATGTGTGAATTTGAATTTTTGTGTATGTATGTAATGTTTTCTGATATACATGTATTCATTTACTCCATTTATCGACACTTAACAGCTTTTCTACTTTTCATAATTCAGCTGATTTAGTCAAGTTTATATTTTGTCTTTTAATTAAACTATTTTGTATAAACTAAATGGATAGTTTTTATAAGTATAATAATAATAATAAGGTCGTCCAGACCGATTTCGGCCACGGCGGCCAATCTCAAGAGAGATTAGCCAACTGCGCAGGACATATTATAGTGCACAAGTGTGTGCGCAAACACAGGTGCACTCTTTTTTTCCTTAGCTCTCATAATCCGATGGGACGGCAATCCGACACGACCGGAAAGAGTTTAGGCGCAGGACCAACGGCTTAACGTGCTTTCCGAGGCACGGGAGTGTGTATAAGTATAACAATATTATATTGTTGCTGTACATATATGCTTTTAACTTTACAGCTAGGATTAGGAAGCTAAATTTAACTCTAACTTAAAAATGAAATCACTGAACTATTTCAAACTAGGCGGTAAGCCGAATTTCGCTATACGGGATATTCATGAAATCTCGAACGTAGAGTACGCTGGGACACTTTCATTACTGTGATGTCCGGCTACACGGTTCAATGTCCGGTAGTCTATATTTAACACACACTAGCCGACGCCAGTCGTAAACTGCACGTGCAATACAATTCCTACATATATACAGATTGAGAAATACTATCTCTAACAATAGAATGTTTCATATAAACCCTATATTTAACCTCTCTAGTATCAAAAAGGCAATAATATTGTGACATGATTTTTATTAGAAATCTAGTTAATAAATCATTTTTGTTTTTATTTACATTTATTTATACGTATATTACAAATTCATGTCAACAGATTGATCTTTCTAAATAATACCTCATCGTTAGCTTGTAAAGTAGAAGACTGTTCGCGTGTCCAATGCGCTGAAATCAATAACTTCGTCTCATTCTCAGTAGACTAGAGTTCTTTGCACTTTGAATCGATTTCATTATTAACATTTCCTCAACTATTTCAATAATATATAATACATTCAGAAGCATTTTCTTTAATATTAGCACATATGTCTATATATCTTGCTTCCATGTTCATTATCTATATACTATCCGCACGGAGTATGCAGTCACGTTCTGTACTTGATACTCCAACAAGATTTTCAGCTCAATATGTACTATATTATATATAATTCGCACTGAAATAGAAGCAAACAAGAACATTTCCAAATCGTAGAGATAAAATTGTGTTTCATTTCAATATGAGAAAATTGCAAACCAAATAAGAAAATATTATTTGGCATTCATACTAGGACAGACATTTGTGTGCATGAACATGTCTGTTTGTCCTGAGTTTGGGTGTAATTATCTATATAAGTATTTATTTACAAAAGAAAAGTAGTCTATGTAAGTATATCAGTTGACTGGTTTCCATAGTACAAGCTCTGCTTAGTTTGGGATCAGATGGCTTTGTGTGAATAAAGTCCCAGGATATACATTTTTTGTAAATAAAAAACACTAAATATTATAATATAATATAGTTATGGTAGATAAACGTAAAAAGTCTACAGGCATGTTTTAGATTCTCCGAAACAAAAGAATAACTATGTTATTACTTTTAAGTACTAATTCGCTCTTATTTATTTAAAGAAGTTTAAGCGACAACGAATTTTGATGAGCGACAAGGGTCGAGGATACTTATTTATTTTCTCTAATTATATAAGAACCATCATTGACAAAATAAACATCGACATATCGAACAATCGACAGGAGTAATAATACATTGTGATATATATTATGGGCGTTACAACAATACACTTAAATTAATGAATATATTTAAAAATACAAATAAATAAATAATATATTATAACAATCATGAACTAAATTTAAAAAGGTAAAGCTAATTCGGTCATTTCATTAAAAGTATCTTAAAACTGGAGGTTTTGACTGAAAATGTTGATGTCATAAGGGTTGATATCGTCTAGGTTCTTATCCAACTATACAGGATATTTAGTATTACTAATCATTTAAATAATATATTAAAATAAGCATAGAAAAACATAATTATAAATATCTACATAATTAAAAAGTAAAATATTAAGAGTCTGCAAATGTCGCACTGTTGAGCTAAGGCCTTCACTTTTCTTCTTAAGGAGGTATGGAGGTTTTTCCATCACACTAATAAGGATTGATCATCACATGTGTCAAATTTTAAACTGACACATGCATATTTCCTTTCAATATTTTCAATCACCTCAGACCACAAGAAAAATTAACATCAAACACAAGAAATCGCACTGGTATTTGAACAGGCATCGTTCGCATAATTTTCACTTGTTCTTATCAATACACCATCTCACCTGATAACATTAAAACTGATTAAATAATTCTATATTATATAAACTATCAACTATATATATACAGTTGACCCTATAATGTATATGTTGGTTATACTTTTCGTAAGTTTCGGAAAAATATCGAAGGTATCAAAATCGTATAAGACTTGGCACGTGTTCGTTTTAGCAACGTAACCTAAATGGAAAACAAAGCACATAGGGGTGGAAGAACTTCCTAAACTCATCAGCTGAGTCCAGAACACGCCCGCTACTATTACTTGTGAGAAAACTTTCTTATATCGTTACAACTTTTACTCGCTACATTACAATAATTCGGCATTATAGTTACGTTCATACTGTTTAGTTCTCACGATTTACGATCTAATCCCAACGAAATAAGAGTTTTTATGTGTTTAAATGTGACTGATATGAATTAAATGTATACTAATAAACGAGAAGATTTGTAATGCTTAACTGAAAAAACTACTAAGAAAATATACTTATAAAACTGACTACATACCCTCCTGGTATTCTATTGCGTTTTTCAAATTTTAACATATAATATTATTGTATAACTTTATACTATTGACGTGAGAAGCGTGAATTTCATTTTCTTGTTGTTTACAAAAAATAATATCCATTTACCATTCCACTACATTATAAAAAATTAAAATGTATGAAATTGTCTATTGCCTGGTAAACCTGCCTGGTATCTTAGATTTTGATAAAAAAGCGAAATTTATCCAAAGTGGTATTAAATTTTTTGTAAGGTTTGTCATTCTAAAGTTATTTATACCTCAATCGTTACGTATCTTCAAGCAAGTTTTCGTTAATTACAATAAAACATACTTGGTTCGAGCATCACGTCCCTTATATAAACAAAAACAATACCAGAGTTCCGAGGATTCAGTACTCAGACAGTGATCCCCCCACGGTTGTTTAAGCTTATTTATTTTTCACCAGTCTGAAGGGATGTATCCGATTATAAACATTGCATTAAAAATAGTCATCAATTTAAAATATTCTTACTATTTTACAAATCATACTTTTAAATTTATCTTACATTGTGGATGTTTATTTTAGCACAACCCCAAAATTATGTTATATATAATATAAAGAACTTAAAAATCCAATTAAAACAATTAATGCAGTTTCAACAGAACTGCAAAACCTTGATCTATTTGTTCAGTAACTACATTTATTATGCAAAGATTACAAAGCTTACGTACTCAAATTGAAATTAAAATATTATTTATTTAAGTAGGCTCATAAAAGCAATAGTATATCGTTCTGTTACAATATATGTATAAGAAGACACAGCATTGTTTAAATAATATGAAAAAGCCGCCAATTACTAGCAAAATCGTTATTGGTGTGTGATATGTGATACATTTGAAGCATCTTAATTACGAAATATTTTATGGGATATAAATACGACATCCAGCAGTTTTATTTTACACTAAAAACCATATTATCTTATAAATATTATTTATTATTCAAAAACATACATTTCCAAGAAATTTAAATCACTATATTTATGCTTGTATTCTGCATCCTGCGGTGGTTTTGGTTTTTTTTTTATATATATATCTTAATAATATATGTTTTAAGTTTCGAGATATAATTATTATTCCTATTTTAATTATTATTTTTCATATATCGTTATACTTTGGTTATAATACTTGTAACCTGTATTTTTGCCTCCAATAAATAAAATAAGATAAAATGTTTTAAAAATAATAAAAATCACATGTTTGACTGTAAATTAATTTCTTATTCTGCATTACACACAAATATATAATCTGAAATTGAACCGTTGATTGAATCATTTGTGAAAACTTATCAACAAAATAGCAGTGCACGTCCTAGTTACGACTTACATGTAAAATGTATTTTATCAATCCAGCGTCCCTCGCAGACGTCTCAAAAGGGTGTTTACGTAGACAATGTAGGCGTTCTAACGCCGGAGGGTACGATTGCAAAAACCCCTTTTTAGTATAGAATATCTCCCAACCCATATATCACCATAAAGATAAAATATTTATGGTAGGAGTTTTTTTACACAGCTTGAATATTTATAGAAAATTATTTATTTTTACGGTATTTGCATCAAATAATAGTTCGGAATATTAAAAATTGTAAAAAAAATATCAAAGTAATGTCGTAAATTTATTTATTTAGAAAAGCTATACGAATTTTATGGTCTTTTTAATTCATGCGTACTTAATGACGTCATTAAAACAGTATTCAATTAAATTGACAAAACAAATATCTACGTGGTTTCAAAGCATTTCTATGATATTTCACATAAAAAGAGGATTACCATATTCATTGTGTAAAAATAAAATCGAGGCCGACAAAAGTGAATGCATTTTCACGTACATTTAGATAGATGGTGGCAATTTACGTGGAAAGGATTTCACGTTAGTCACAGTAGAGGAAGGAACAAAGCGGCGACGATAAGACTCCTATTTAAATTATATAAAAATGTGAATAGTTATAATTAAATAAATTTCAATTTTTACGTTTAAAAATAAGAACCGTTTGCTTTATTTAGATAGGGTACTGTGTGTTTTTATTTTTTTTTATACTAAATTATATCTACGTGAAAATACGTTTGTGACAGAGAATAAGCAAGCAAGCTTTAAGATTTTAATTTTGATTTGACTTTGCATTTGCAATTTTATTATTTATATTTTTTCTTGTCTGTACTTTCCATTCCATTATACGTTCGCCATTTATTATGAAATCTAATCAAGTTTATTAAATTTATTGGTAACTAGTCAATAGTATTTTCTTTCTTATGTAGTCTATTATCGGATTAAGATAAAATTTGGTCATTTGCCAATTGTTCACCGAAGTATGAAAACTTTAAATTGAATAGATATAATTTTTATTTTTAGATAACCGTGTCATTGTATTTACGAAACTTTATATATAGGTTACTTTATTAAGGCATCCTTTTTGTTAAATTCAATTTGACCTATCAGGTTACTCTCAAAAGGACTCCGAGAATAAAACGTAAGTGACATAAGGCGTCTGGATTTTGTACATTTAACGGGTATTTCCCTAAATCGTATAAAATTACATACATTATTTATTTATTTATATTTATTAACTATTACGGAATCAATACAATCTTTACCGAAACATCACCACTAACAAAATTTGTCAAAGTTGAAATAAATATTACAAAGCAATATTTAAATTATAATTTGTAATGGAGTATGGCAAACAGAACTTTAATTATTTAGTTGTTAAATCGTGACCACAAGCATTTAGCTTATCGAAATTTATATTACAAAATATAATATCGACATTTTAATATCGATAACACATATAACTTTTTTTGTTTGATCCAAAATAACTTGGACGTGAATATAAATATCGAAGCCGTCACATACATCATAAGTAACGCCCGATTATTAGAACCGTTCCAAGATAACACATCTCTTGACATCCGTTACCCATCTAAGTGAGTTATGTCCGAAACGAAAAATTGCTTTCGGTTTGATTGTTTATCGATCGTATGTTATTGTGCAGACCGAGTTCCAAAAATATATATTGACAGGAGGTTTTGACTATACGTAACTTTTCCATTTGAAAATGGATCTTGTTTCTATAAATACTTGATAAGAGCATTTTTTGAAGTGATAACTTCTTATGGGAGGGTAAACCGCTTCGTAACGTAAAGCGTGTTTGGTGCCACTATTACCAACGCGGACTGCTTTACCTGAGAGTTACCAACCTAACGCCATCTAGCGTATACAGATAGTACTTATAATAATTTAGCAACTCTCAAGTACTAATTTAAATTATATTTAATATATTATAAGTAATAATAAATATTATCACTTCTGTCGAGCGTCCCGAGACGCCCACTTTTTTTTTTTACATCAAATTTATTTATTTATCAAATTCATATTAAAAGAACGCGTGAATCTTAAGTAATGTAACAACTTAATGTTAACTGCTGGGCAAAACTCTTCTATTCTTTTGAACAACATACAGCATGTTTAGAGCTTCATCCACTGTGCCGCTCGAATGCGGGTTGGAACATTACACAGCATTATACAGTAGAATTTAACCCGACCCTTGCACGATGTTTTTCTGCGCCACCAAGCACGAGATGAATTATACACACAAACTGAGCACATATTCATATTCAGTCTGTCTCATAACTCGGTGGTGCTTATCCGGGTTTGAACCCGCAATCTCCTATTAAAATTCACTTGCTCTAACCACTACACTATTTATTACTAGGCTATATCGACTCAATAATAACTTAATATATTCGTTCATATTATTTATTATCATTAAAACTAACTTCAATAAATACCAACATTACATTTAACGGTTCCGTAATATTATTATATTATTAATTAATATGTATATTTTTAATTTTGTATAACAGTTATATATTACAGTGTATTAGGAGCACATTTGTAATGTGCCTCAAGTTCCACACACAGACGCTCTTTCACCCAAGGGTAAGGCTTTCTAAAAGCAAAGTAAATTGCGTTAATTAGTAAGAATGAATTCTGCATACAAAAAAAATAATAATAATCAGCTCTAATAACAAATTCCAACAGCATTCAAAACTTATTTGTGAAGCGTTTCGTCAGTATTTTATCCATTAAAGTGTAATTAGACATTGCCTAACGAAATAGTTCAAATCGCCTTTCGTAGGCATAAGTAGGCCATACTCTGCTCTCAAGTTCGAATTTACTGCCAAATTCCAATTATACAAATTATAATTTACAAAATCGTTCCTTGCGACGTAGGTACACTACTTTCGCTTATACTACCCTTATTACGCGAAAAAAAATATTTCTTTGCATTTTTGTCACGCTTTCATTTGTACATATTTGTACATAAAACATGTAAAACATGTAACACATAAAACGAAATAACTACTTTGTTTCTTGCCAGTTCTCGGTATCTACTTTTAGAGTACTGGAATAAAATATATTTAGATTTTGATAAGAATATAACTCGAATACTATTTAAATATCTCTAATAAATTTTACGTATACTCAACGGATTACCCAAATATTGAGCGAAGTAATCGTTATTTTAAGTTATGCTGATCCCAAAATGGAATCTTAACTCACACGATATTAATTTACTTCCAACTTACTAGGCTAACTGAAACAAGTCAAAAAGGCGGCAATAATGCATTATGAAATTAACTTTGAGTGAGTCGAATATGTCGGGAGTTGATAACTTTGTTAGCTCTCATCATAAAACAATGGAAATTCAAATCCATTCGTTGTATAACTTTTAATAATATTAAATTTTCGAAAATATATGTTGCAAATGCTTTTCTTTACCCGTAGCTTCAATTTTACATATGAAGTCTTGGTTAATGTATAGTAAGTATCTTTCACGAAATAAGCATGTAAGTATAAACTGTAGCGACGTGACTAAAATCTAAGCGAGAGAAATCGCTAACATATTTTATATAGTACGTGTACATACTTATCTTTTTAAAATTGGTATTTGAATTTATAGTTTAAATAATGAATAATTAATGTATTTTAAATTAACTAATGTTTGATTAATAAAATTATGTTTTTAACAAAACTTTTACTTCTAATTTTTGTTAACAATTACATTAATATTCATATATCTCAAATTTAATAATGCTGAAGGGGTCAAATCGGAGCCAACAATAATAAAATCGTTACTATCGATTTTGGTGTCGAGAACAATCAATCCGAAAGCAACGTCGCCGTCACAACTAAATCGACGACATCCGTCCGTCTCCCCTTAGTCTACACTGATTTTATCAGATCTATATTAACTATTTATATCTATCTATCTATATATTACAACGTTCATTTAAATATTTTGCAAACGCGAAACCTTTAAATATAATATGTGAATATATTTTTGGTAATAGTTCGATTTTTTTACCTATAATAATAATTATTAATTACTTTTTTATACAATTTTGTTTTGACATATTTTAGTTTTTAATCTTTGCGGAGATAAAAAAAAACAAAAAAGTAAAGTAATACAAATGACGTGTATTTAGTGAGTGGGATATTTGTCGAGTTTATCGCACAACTAGGGTTGCAGTATATAGCTACTCGTAACCGACGACGCGCCGCGGTGGCTCATGCTACCCCATGCACCACTGCATTGCGGAACCAGAACTATAATTCATTTTTAGAATGCGAAACACTCCCATTGTATCACGTCTATTGTATTAAAGGTATTTTATAACGAGATTAACGGAGCGTGTGCCGGGATCTGAGATTATGGTAAATATTATATAGGAAACAGTTTCAAAGACAAATTTATTTAGGGAAGCTGCTGTCACAGCTTTCATATTCTATATGAATGCTTATTCTTTATTTGTAATTCTATTATTTTTCTTCAGTTAACTAATCTTAACTCTATGTATTATGCATGACTTTTGAATGTCACGTGTAATTTGTAGGAAATAAATGCGTATTAATATCCAATTTTATAGAAAAAAATTAACAAACCGTAAGGTTATTTAAGTATTTTTTCTTATTTATCTAAATGGTTTCCTATCCCCTATTGGTTTACTATATAAGGATTCCGTGCATGCAATATTTTTCAAAGAAAACGGCGATATATCACCGTACCCCTCGATAACATGTTTCAGCGTTTCCGCTGACTGGACGTCGGCGATTACAACTCGAGGTGGTCTATACCCCTTGTGAATGCTCGAGCCAGATATTGGATAAGAAATGGTCCGTCGTAGATCGTTTATGGAGTTATAAGGCATTGAGCGATTTATATACATACATATACATGAACACACATGTACATGTCTCATTAACCAGTCTATTCATTTTTATTTTATATTATGTTTATATTAAACATAAAACGCATTTAAGGATAAGGTATTTTGTGTATTGAAAATTTAACTACCACGCTTATATATCTTGTTGTATGTTGGTGCCTAATTAAAACAATAAATCGGATTAAATAAAACAATCAAGAAAGCAAAATTTAATCCATTTTTAAATATTGACATTTATTTTGGTAAAACGTTTTAAGTATTTAATAACCTAATCATTTTATGACAAACAATTTTGATTCTTTAAATGTAGAGTAAATGTTTACGTATAATCATGTAAAATAGATAAATTAGAAAAACATTATACCTACCACATTTTTGACCATCAATTAGTAAGTGTAACGCTTCTACCTAATTTTTTTTTTAAATCTGTCAGGTTTGATAAAATATTTACTTTTGTTACATTACATAGCCAAATTCTAGAAGATTCTTCAACAACGCGCAACGTGCCACGGAGGCGAAACAAGAACGTTTACCGCATTTGAAACCACGCGCAGCATCTAGTAATGAATAAAAATTTCTTTTAATTTTTAACAGAAATGTAAAAAGAATAAAGAGCCCGCAAACTATTTCTATGCAAAAATCTCTTTAAACTATTGGTCGATGCGTAAAAGAATAAACCAAATATTTATAATATTATATCAGTAGTCGTTTACAGTAAAAATGAAACTTATTTGTTCTATTCATAATTTCCTTATTAATAAACCTACAATAAGATCTACTGTTATAACTGGCACTTGAATAAAAATCTATTAAAGTACCCTAAAACTCGAACTCAGAGATGAAAGGTTGCCGTCTCGATAAGTGATAAACCAATAGAAATTCAACTTAACCACGCGCATCTCTGCAATAGACAGTAAGTCATATAGGAATAAAATATAAAAAATAATTACAGTCTTATCTGTTGTGCATATACTATGTTTAAATGCAACTTTACTTTAACAATAATTAAAATGACTTGCACAGATAATATATAGCAACAACTGCTTCATTTGTCTAATAACTCCCTTTTGAGGACTGAGGATCACGGTCGGGCTTATTAGACTTTCATATGCTTCATACATCTAACTAACCATATTATAATCACTATAACATTAAACATGTTATTGGATCACTGATATGATGATAGACGTCTTGTAACGTCGTCGTCGTCGTCGTCTGATAATACTACGTATTTGTTTCTAAAGTTCCTAAGCATTATGCTCTTTTAAGTCAAAAACCTAAACCATATACTATCAGTTATATTTAAATCGATATATATTTTTCCTTCTATGACGAGAAAGTATAAAAAATATATGCCGTGCCGTGTAATCGCATTGTTCGCCTTTTGTTCCCAGCACTATAGAATCATTAGTAACGTGTACAAAACTTTGAAAACTCTAAACAAATTAACGATGAAGTTATTAGGGAACGAGCGATAAATAAAATTTGAAACGCTAAAAAAACAATAAATCAACGAAATAAAGTCATCAAAGCTGATAAAGCATTTTATAGTCTGTGTGTACGTCTTTAAGATCTTAATATCTCATCGTAAGAGTAATACCGTAGCGTAGTAGCGAGGCCACCCTTTAGCCGTCCCCCCGGCGGCGCGGGCGGAGGGCGTGGGGTGCGGGGTACGAATGCGCGGCCGTTGACACGAATCCCCTGGTATTCTGTTTATCCCAATGGATTTTTTCCATATGTGTTTACCGTGAACAGTGTGCTCACGAATGGTTTTGTTTAAAGATTCGACACACAGCCCGATACATTTCTCATTTTCAAATAAACACTAGAAAAAAACATTCAACAAAATAAAATTCTCAGTACAAAGAATAATTTAATATATGGTTATGGTAGTTAATGAAATTACTATACGTATTTATTTCTGTCTAAATTAATTTGACCCTGAATGAATGTCAAGGTTACAAGGAATACTAAATTTTAATTATTTTTTCTTAATAAAATGAACAAGCTTCGTACGCTAATACTTTCGTTTTACCTTTATTAAAATTTTTAATAATAACGTTTATTTTAATTTAGCAACTACGGTAATAATTCCTATATCCAATTATCTTTCTACCCAAATCGAATTATAATTTATTTATACAAAAATAGCTTACACCCACTATTTAATTTATAAATAGATTTCGTAGTAATGATTTAAACTAAGCTATTAAAACTAAGCTATTATTGAAATGCATTATAGTAATATAATAAATTTTATTGACATGATCAGTCCTGAGAAACAAATTTACTGATTTGACACAACTGACCCGTATCTGTAAACATTAAGAGGACTGAGGATGATAGGTGTTATCAATTCATCAATATATTACGAAATAAACACGAGGTGTGACAGTTCATATTAATATTTATAATTCTATCATTATATTGTTATCATTAATGACATCTTTCTGACATGACTTTATAACACGATGTGCGATCAGGACAAATATAAACAGTTGATGTTCGTTTTAAATTATCGTGTTATAATTATAATTTGAAATTATGAAATATTCTATAATATTCCGTTGTCCGTCTGTTCAAAAAATATAAATAGATATTTAAATTAATAATATAAAATCAAATATAAAGCAATTTATAAGCCAGTAGTAAAAAGTTTTTGTTAAAAATTAAATATTTACTTACAATGATATTTTGTATATATGTGTTTTTATGTATCTTTTTTATTGTATCTACATCTCTACAGACGTATTGCCTTTCGTGTAACTTATTCTAAATTTAGTCTAATGTTCATCTCATCACTATCTATATTCCAGAATTATTTTTTATGATAGATTGAAAAGATAACCCAATCATCGTGGTAATAATGAAATAACAACACTATTTTACTACACTCGTATCAAAATTGTCCTTTTATTAGATGATTCGAGTTCAGATTCGGCCTGTACTTCCCGCCTTTGTATCTCCGCTCTTCACACCTCGCAGGGCTGATAGCATCAACTTGTTACTGCCTGGAATCGAGCTTAGCGGTCGGCCTACATTAACGTCATGATATTTAATCTTTTACTTAATAAATGCTTTTATTACGATTCAACCCTGAACTTCGCTACGAATACTTAACCTTAATTAAATAAAACCGGCTGAAATATTAAATTAAAAAATAATTTTTTTTTTTTTTAATTTCTAAAATAAAGGGCTTTTTCGCATACGCGAACATGGTTGGCCGCCCTGGTTGAAGATTCATTATGAGGATATAAAAATAATATATATTAGACTTAAAACTATCTTAATTAATCACCGGTCTATGACTTAATTTGGACAACATTTTTGCGAGATTTGACATTGGATCTGCCAGAATAACATTGCATTGTCCAACAGACTTTAAATCTAAATTAAGTTTAGTTCTAACTGATTCGTTCTGAGCACATTCCATCAATACGTGCAAGAGATCATCAGGTACATTACAAGTTGTGCAGTTCGGGGATGTTGTTTTCCGCATCAGAAATGCAAACTTATTGCATGGGATATGCCCAGACCGAAGTCGCAGAATTAATTTTGTTTCATTAAAGTTGAGGTTACTGTTTTCGATCCAAGGATATCTGCATGGATGAGGCTGGATCGTTCGGTACCAAATACCTTTCTCCTTAGCTCTTTCGTTAAAGTACTCCTTCCACAAATCATAGCAATGCACTTTTAGCATGGGTAAGTAGCTTTCAAAAGAAGGTGTAAAGAAGACTTCAACACCGTCAGATATAGCTTCTTTGGCTAGTACATCTACTTGTTCATTCCCGTCTATGCCAACATGAGATGGTATCCATTGAAAAAAAATTACTTTGGAATATGATTGTAACTTAGTGATAAACTTTAGAATCGCGTAAACTACAGGTAACCCACAATAGATCGAGGTACACCGAGCTAGTATAAAATTATTAATAATGGCTATATAATAATAACATTTAATACCAACATAACTAAAAGGGAACTAACCACTCAATATAGAAACGAAGCATATAAATCAATCATTTGAAAACTCAGATTAAATGAGCTTACATCTCCAGCTTTTACCAGAATACACGTTTGTTACGAAAGAAGCTAGAATACACTTGCACAAAAGTAAAGTAGGACGGGCACGCTCTGTAAAAACTAATTTCCTCACGACTCAGTCTTGATCCTAGTGATTGGCGGATGGAGAACTTAAGTGCTATCTTTGCTCCTGATCATCAGAGCGGTCACGATCCCGCTATTGTGGGAACAACATGATGGTATCTTAGTGAAAATGTTACACACAAACCCGCCTAGATAACCTATCTTTAACACGACACGAAAGTAATAAAATGAAATATAAAAAATTACAAACTTGTTTTTTTTTCTAGTAACCCTATTTGTATTACCGCATTATAATCGGTCAATAGCTTCCGAGAACTAAATCCATTAGGAACCGCATGCGGCACGCAAAGTTAAATGACACAGGAAACTGTGCGTGCGGTGATTTAAAGGGGATTTTTAAAAGCAAAACTCGTTCCACAGTAGGTCAACTTCATGCATAAGATAGAGCCAATCAGCATGTCTATTGCAAACTCGCGCCTATTCAACGCGTATATATATATACAATTTTGGTATATTTATAGCTTTTAAATGTAACATTTCGTTTCGTAGAATTTATTATCAAGGGATTTTTTTTTACTTTAATGGATTCGCTAAAATAATATTTTCTGATGTAAACCCACTGATTAATATCTTCCAACTGCCGGTACGATAATATCGACTGGCTTGTTTTCCATGTGACCACTCCGCTGGGCAGCGTCGTAATTGAGTCGCTCGCATCCTTCCGCTTACTCTGCGTTGGTGACCGTTACGCTATCATGTGGAGATATTATATAAAATAACATGCTTTATTGCTTAATAATATTAGAAGGATAACTTTCAAATCAGCACAGGCACTACAAGCATTTTGAATCGTCATGTTACAGAATTAAATTGAAAGTAGATTGTACCGAGCATACTGGCAAGAAACATAGTGGTTTATTTATTTTCTTAAATAAATTATAATATTGTAAGCTATTATTGGTTAAAATTATTAATATTTCTTATTTTATTTTATTTAATAATACCGTTTGTTTCCAAAATAATAAATGAAATTTCAATAAAAGTTATTTGTCAAATATCAAAAACTTGTAGTATCGAAATGTCCTGGTGGCCCGAAAAGATTGAAACTTGAAACGTTAGATGCGAATGTATATTAAAGATTGGACATCCAATCTTACATAGCATATATAACGAAACGAAGTTATCTTAAGTTTAAGCTGTTCATAAATAGTCAGTCAGTCACCAAGTGTTATACATAGATTCTTAATTAAAATCTTGTTAGTCATATATGTATATAATTGTATTCGATTTCAAAACCATAATGAAATCTAATAAATACTGTATATTTGATCATAGCCTGGCAACCAAAGAAATAAAACATTATATTACAAGCATTACAATGGCAAGGTAGGTGAACAACCTCGTTGTATTGGTAAACTACCTGAATGTCTCGTCTCGGACAATACGGTTTTTTTTTTTTTTTTTTATTGTATAGATTGGCGGACGAGCATTTGGGCCACCTGATGGTAAGTGGTCACCAACGCCCATAGACAATGGCGTTGTAAGAAATGTTAACCATCACTTACATTGCCAATGCGCCACCAACCTTGGAAACTAAGATGTTATGTCCCTTGTGCCTGTAATTACACTGGCTCACTCACCCTTCAAACCGGAACACAACAATACAAAGTACTGCTGTTTTGCGGTAGAATATCTGATGAGTGGGTGGTACCTACCCAGACGAGCTTGCACAAAGCTCTACCACCGGTTTAACACATTTACCATAACTCGGGATTATAGTGCCATTACTACTTTTGTATTAAATACATTTCTTTTCACTTTGTTTTAATCGGATTATTTACAATATTCATATGCATACGCGTGCTTGGCTTTGATACTTTTTGCATATACTTATGCGTATGATTGTACCCGCATATGCGCATCGTTCTCCTTGTTAAAACTAATTTGTATCTCGCAGTTCGCGGTATTGTACATATACTTTCGTTATGTGTAAATCTAAAGAACCATCCGTTCAGTTTCACGACATGTTACATTGAGTATCATATTACAGACAGTGCGGGTCGACTGTCTCGATCGATTCGTGACCCCGCACTTGCCTTCTAACGCGTCTATGAAGCTTCTGTAGCGTTTTAAAAACATTGTTTCTAACGTTGCTATACCAATAAAATGATTTATTTACAGAAATATATTGTTTACAGTAAGAACTGAACTAAATAATCAGATTATAAGATGTACATGGAACAGTAACGATCGTACAGAAATATAGGGTTATTAATAATGTACTTAAGAATTTAACATTATTTACTTGATGTTTACGTCAAATTAATGAAAACAAAAATAAATAAAGCTGGTATTTCTAAAATAAAATTGGGTTGCGGTCACGGTTCCAGACGATTTCATTTTAACCAACTTTGGCTTTTGGTTGAACAGTTTACTCATTTAAGCTAATTACTTAGTCGGTGAAAGTGTATACAGACACGAATTTTGTTACACGCTGTATAATGTAATGATTAATCTTAAATTTATTCTTACGTGACATAGTAGATTATTTAATTCGGCAGTAACAGCCTGTGAATGTACCCCTGCTTAGCTAAGGCCTCTTCTCCTCTTTTGAGGAGAAGGTTTAGAGCTTATTCCACCACGCTGCTCCCATGCGGGTTGGTGGAATACACATATGACAGAATTTCAGTGAAATATGACACATGCAGGTTTCCTCACGACTTTTTCCTTCACCGTCAAACACGAGATGAATTATAATCACAAATTAAGCATATGAAATTCAGTGGTGCTTGCCCGGGTTAGAACCCACGATCATTGATCACGATTCACGCGTTCTTACCACTTGGCCATCTCGACTCTCCTAATTCACCAAGTACTCAAAAAATCTTGACAAAAAAATTAGAAAGCTAAAGCTATTCTTTTTTTTTTTTTGTTTGGCAATATTAACAAAGAATGTACTCTTGTATATAATGTCTTCTTTTTTTAAACAATGTAAATATAAATTTAAAAACTCTTAGATTTAATATTCAAATAAACTTTGTGTAAGATGTGTTCCTATAATATATTCAAATGTGATCTCGTTCCCGTGTCGCTTCGAAAGTCATTTTAAATTCCAATTACAAAAACCAATATTGAAGTTGTATTGAAATAGTATGGCCGTGTAACTCCGTAATATATGTTATATTTAGACATTTACACAATTCAATATTTTATCAGCGCGTTATACTTGAGTATTATTATTAAGCCAACAATTATATATATTTAATAAAACTATTCAATATGTTAAAATACATTAATATAATGCAAAAATATTTTATTTATTTTCTCTTAAACTCAATTAGACAGTAATTCTATAATTGAAAAAGTTGCAAGTATTAGAAACAGTTATAAATGAATAAAACTATGTAAACAAATGGCGTGATAATCATAAGAACACATACCCATGACCGAACTATTTATTCAATTCTTTCAATAATCTGAGCGGAGCCCACGTGTGGCGCACATATGCGCTCACTCGGTCGAACCAAGCCGAACGTTCTCATTGTTTGAAATTTCACGTTCAATGTGGGGCGTAAATATTTCGACAAAGCTCTAAAAGGGAGAGCCCATAAAAGAACAACAGATATCCGTTATTAGACACAATTCTATGAATGATAGCGATCGCGGCATTTCGATTTCGATTTCATTTGGTCTCGGATATGATTATGATGGATCAAAGTATTAAAACAAAAGGAGTTTGTTGAGGTCTTTTTGTGAATGAGATGAACGCATTTCGAGCGCTCTGCGTAATTGTCGGCATGCAATAAAAACCCGACAGAGCAAGGGAGCTGGATTGTCGCACACGTGCATCCGCCTGCCACTTTGCGAAGTTATTTTTAAGAAATCGTTTCTTACAGCGATAGTTGAAAATAGTATGCAAGTTTTAGTAGACTCGCCTTGACACTATTTAGTTATTTTTAATATTTGATACTATTATACAAATAATGAATACAAATGAAATCGATTAAAATAAATATAATATACTAAAAATCTATCTGTATGTAACGTTTTTACGGGTAAACCACTGAACGATTTTGATAAAATTTGTTATGTAGCAAGCTTTTAACCCAAGGATAGACATAGGCTACCTAAATTACTTTTTTATATCCAATACCTGCGCCTCTTCTCCCTAAAACGCGGAAGATGCCGCTGGCGAAAGCTAGTATTTAATGAAGTAATATCTAAATTATAAAGCAATATATTTATAACAGTGCTATATAAATCACTATAATAACGTGTTAAATTCTTCTCTCATTTATAGTCAAAAGATAAACATTATCCCCGCCTTCGTTTCGGGCTTAATTATGATATCAAAAGCTGCACCGTCAGTATCAAACCAACACGTCCATCTCTTTCTAAACGCAGGACGATCGAACGAACGCAGTTCACATAGCATCGCATCGCTAGATCGGCTATTAAACACGATTATATGCGCGCTCTCGTATTATTATTTTAAAACTATCTCATCCGTTCTATAGTGAGACTAAACTATAAATGACCCCACTACGAATTCAATCCGACCCAAATGTTAGTGATGTGATGACACGGCATAACGTAAAGTGGATAAGAGAAAATGAACAGTCAAATAACATACCGCTGACACATAAATAGATACGTTTGAAAAGTCAATTAACACTTTATAGTTTATAAAGACCTATCAATCAATATCGACGAGACTTTCAAAATGTGTATTAAATCTAATATTAGTATATTAGAGATACCACAAAATACGATATCAATAGCAAATTAAATTATTATTACAACGGTTAAGATATATATTTAATTACATGTCGATGCTAAAATTATAGCAAAAATATTTAAAAATTATTACGATCAATCGAACACATTTTAAAAAGAACTTTGTTTGTGACAAAGAGCTTTTGAATACCTCAGAAATTATTAAGTAAAATCAAAAATTAACCGAGTCAGGTCTAATTTATTTTTAATTTTAACAAATATACTGTCCTTATATTTATTATGCAATAAACAATATGTTCATATTTATTTTAATGTTATGAGTTCAAAAGTCGCAAAATAGAAAAAAACACAAACCTTTCGTGTAACTGAAAAGTTTAATGTAAATGTGGAAAGAATTTCTATGATTACTTTAATTCTATTAATACATTGCTTGTATTGGTTTCTTCAATAACAATTTAAAATAATACATTTTAAGTGTAGTGAAATTGTATAGTGTCAAATGTATTATTTTTATGAAATACTAGCTGCTAGATGGCGGACGTTTGGTATTCTATCTATTATAAACTTCATTCAAATTCGTTCATTAGTTTGAACGAGTGAAAAAGATCTATCTCTTCTCACGAACTTTCGCGATTATAATATTAGTAGGAGAGAATACGAGTGTGGTGATTTATATATTTGATGTATATATGGATTTTCCTTAAGTTATTATTTTAGACATTAATAATATACTTATGCATTACATAAATATAAGTCTATTGGATTATAATAACGTCAGGCGCAATTTATAGCAAACATAAGCTGTAGTAGAATACAAACTTACGAAACTACAACTATTCAGGTTCCATGTTCTAAATCAAATAACTGTCAACCATGTTTGCTTGTTAGAAATAACATATACATAGTTATATAATGACGTCATAGTTTCACTTATACCAATTAAACTTTCAACGCTGCAAACCAGAAGGGGCAATATGTTCTGTTCCATTATTTGCAATGAATTCTGTTTATGCACGGAAAATAATATTGAGATTTACTCAATTCGTAAATGGAAATAAATCGGTTGTTGTGGATATTTAATATATATTTTTAAATTTTACTTGTAATACCTTTGTGATGTTATATGTGTGTGATGTGAATGTATAATCAAAATGTCAGTACCTGGATGACATGGTGTTTTTGTTAAAGAAATTAGTTGCTCCCAATAAAAAAAAATATATATTATTACTCGCCAATAGATGTCACGTAGTTTATGTTTAAGTTGATTATCGATAAAGTTGATTATTGAAAACAGGGACAAAACGACTTTTTCTAAAAATGAATCCTAGCTAGATCGATTTATCGCCCCCGAAACCCCCAGCATACTAAATTTCATGAAAATCGTTGGAACCGTTTCCGAGATTCAGATTATATATATATACAAGAATTGGTCCTTTAAAGATATAAGATTTAGTGTTTTAACTTCTGTCAAGTTAAGTTACGTTACTGGTCAGGCAGCTTTGACATAGATTGTTAAATGTTGAGGAAAGTGCTCCTGTAAGACGTCCCAATTATTTTTACGTTTTGTGTTATGGATCTCTAAAATTCGATGACAATCACATAAAACAAATGTCGTAACTGTGATCCACCGACATAATTATAAGAATTTCTTCTTCGTATTGGTGCATAGTAAATAAAAATGAATTATCCTTAATGTTTAGTATCTAAGCATATACTAAACATTAAGGGTCTAATGAATGATGAACCACTTGAAACAAATGTTTACGAGTAAGCTAAATCATAATTACGCTTATTTCCTACTGATTTGCTTATCGTTTGACGACCACAATCCATGTCAAGTTCTCATCGGCTTTCGCCAACAGAAATGTAAATAATTACCTTGGACGAATCGCCCAAATAGTCGAAGCACGACACGAACATCAAGAACCGTTAAGTTTTAAATGTACTCATTTTAACTCTTGTAAATAACGTTGATAAAAATATCTGTCATATCGTTATCTAAGAAAGAAGCACAAAAAATTTAATAAGGTTGCGTATAAATCAAGAATAAATGTCATCTAAACTTTTGTATTTTTTTTTATCAAAATATTTTTAGACGTATTTAAGAAACTATAGTATATTTTAACTTCAGATTTATATATATTGTAACATCATCTCATCATCATCATTTGTTTAACTTTATTCCATTTATCTGGGATCAGTTCAATGTGCAAACATCATAAAAAAAAGTTTTGCCAGTCTTTTTTTTCCGGCTGCCTTTCTGACTTAATTCTCTCTGAGAATGCTTTTGCTGGTAGATTAGTTCCGAGCCACCATAAGTGCTCGATTGAGAGCTCCTACAACACCCACCCATTTATCTAGTCGCTCTATTCTACTTTCCACGTACAACACAACTAGACAAATATCCATGTCTTTTCAAGATATTTTCAGTCTCAATATCACGTCTTTAATTCTGGGAACATAATTGACAATTATTCTTTGTAAAGCTAATTTGATCGAACAACGTCCAGACACGCCATTATCGTAATAGTTTACCCTCTACATATTTCCCCAAGGGCGAAAAATCTAACAATTGCACCTTACCCCAGAGTTGTAATAAATCTTAATGAACTGTCAAACATTTTGTCGTAATTCAACGTTCTCATAGCAATAAATTCCAGCACAAAGAAGAACACGTTTTGCTATAATAATAATATTCTAGGACATTATTCACACACGGCCATCTGATCCCAAGAGCTCTTACTATGGAAACCAGACAACTGATATACTTACATATACTACCTTTCTTTTGTAAATACATAAACATATAAATAATTACACCTAGACTCGGGACAAACAGACATGTTCATGCACTCAAATGTCTGTCCTGGGTGGGAATCGAACCCACGGCCTGCGGCGTGAAAGGCAAGTACCTTACCAACCACACCAACCGGCTCGACTCGATAAATATATTGATTCTTCAATTTATTTATATAATTTGATTTGAATCGTGCATTTATACATTTCTAATACCTAATTCGAATTGTGATCTTAAAAAACTACATTTTTTATAAAATTTACCTTGTATTCTTTAAGGGTTCGACAGAACAATATTTGCATGGTGCTTTGTATAAAATGAATAACAGCTGTATTTAAATGTAGTTTGCTAATAGGCTAAAAAAAATATGTGCCCATTCCTAGCAATTACTTAAAGTCTTCACTGGCAGTCTTGACTAAGCTCATATTTTTCGCAATACCCACTCATATACAGTTGAACGCAGACGAGGGGAGAACTTTATGCGGTGTGTACTGTGAATGCCAATCGGGTTCTGAGGACTCTCGAGCTGCCTTTCCTTAGTGAACAATGCGTTATGAAGTGCAGCGGAGGCAACTACAGCACATTGCCTGGAAGTTGGACTCCGACTATATTGGCTTATTAACTGAATAGAATTCATCTTATGAAAGTAATTTAAGATGTTAAAATAGCGACGAACATTGTCAAAATTGCGTTGACCTGGAATTAATGTGTGGTTATTTATTTTTAACTAGCGGCCGTACGGATGCGTAGTCTAATGCCCGTTATCTTAGACAGTTCTCACCAGTGTATGTTAATGTCTATAATAAACGTTAAGGCAACAACAATTGGTACAAATTAGTTCTTAAATGTTGATTACATGTTGTGAATCTATTGCAGCTATGCGTGTAAGTGTAAAAGTATCGTTTTGCTGGTTAGGAAGATGAGCAAATAACTGCAATCAAATCACAATCAGAGTGAAAGCCTACATCTTGGGAGTCTGAGATCGACGCTGGCGCTGTAATGCGTGTTCTGTTTACGTTAGAGCGTGTTAGATCTAATTATATAACGTGCTTTTACTTCACGCACTAGTCACGACTACGAAATTATTGTTCCTATACTGTTCGGACGCATCTACACGCTTTGAAGGATACAAGCTGGATAAAGTATGGTAAAGTTTGCTTTTTAAACACAGTGTGAAATTCACATAAAAATAAAAACATTATATGTATTTTTTTATAATAGCCACGTAGAGTAGCCACTAAGTTAAAATAAAATGTAAATATTATAGGGACGGGAAATAAGAAGTTACATTTTTTTAGGCTTGGTACTTGATATAAAATACATTAATATTAGCCTATTTATTATTACCGCATGAACCCTATAAAACTAGAAGCATAAAACATTTTGTAATTGAAAACAAAACCAAAATGGACAATGAGGATGGTACTTCAACCTTCGAACAATTTACAAGTGTTCAGTAAACACTCATACCTTGACCCACGTAGGGAAATTGTAACGGTCCTACGTTCGCATTGTACTATTTTTATTTTTTTATACTATAGGTAGGCGGACGAGCACATGGGCCACCTGATGGTAAGTGATCACCAACTCCCATAGACATTGGCAATGTAAGAGATGTTAACCATCGCTTACATCACCAATGCACCACCAACCTTGGGAACTAAGATGTTATGTCCGTTGTGCCTGTAATTACACTGGCTCATTCACCCTTCAAACCGAAATACTAAGTACTGCGGTTTTGCGGTAGAATATCTGATGAGTGGGTGGTACCTACCCAGACGAGCTTGCACAAAGCTCTACCACCGAGTAACTAGGAAAATATTTCTCATGAAATAAAGAAAAAAATACAAGTAATTAATTAGAATGATTGTATAAAACAAAACAAACATTTGAACAACATTAAACAATTTAAAACGACGATAATATTGTTTTTTACATACATAAGTTACAAAAGTACTGTAATATTATACATTATGATAAAGAAAAAACTTATGGTCTGAAAAGCGTTCTCATGATGTTAGATAATAAAAAATAAAAAATAAAGCAGATGATATCAGATCATGTGCTGTGGGGTCGTTCATAGGAAGTGCGTATGTAATTGTGGCGACTGGACACAATGAGGGGAATTGGCCAGTGCCGATTGTTGTGCGACCAACGCCCGCACCCATTGCCATTGATTGAATGAATGCGTGACTTTAACTAACAACGCTAGTCAAACGGACCGTGAATGTTTTGCGCTGCACGATATTATATCCTCTTCATTCACTTTATCTTCGATAAAACTATAATTATGTACTTTTAAATGAAAATGTTCATTACTCAAAATTCTAAGATATTATGAACGTACAGATTGTGAAATATTCGGCATCTATAAACATTGATAAATTAAAACAAAATTATAATTTTTAATTCAAACACCATAAACGAGCGAGACCCAAATAAATGTTGTGTAGAGTATATTTATGTTTTTAGTTTCAATTACCAAACTTAATAATTGACAGTTCCAATTTAGTACGAATTTATCGCAGTCTAGATATTAATACCTAGGTACATAGTATAACACTGCAGCACAATAACCCTGAGATCACTATTATATGAGAGAATGTGATCTCTGCGCGTTTGTAGTAAGCGGTTAATCCCGATTGCAACCTGGTGTAGCATTCAATAGTTCGTAATTTTCAAAATAATCTCTAATATTATAAAGAGAAAATACTTAATTTTATGATAATTATTTATATGAAAAGTTTACATGAAGATCAAGATTGCCGTAGGCTGGTACTGGTACTGGTTGGTGGAATTTATAACGAAAAATATTGTTAATATATCCAGGAACATTAATATACATAATATTATTATAAGTACGCGGTACCTTTAAACAACAAATATACTGACTGCCTCGTTGGTCCAGTGGCTACATGTAAGGCCGCAGACACGGTGGCCCTGGGTTCAAATCCCAGGTCGGACCAATAAAATGTTATTGAGATTTTCTGTCGAAAATTCTCAGTAGCACCCCGGTCTGGAAGTTGGAAGTGTGTACACTCCCGTGCCTCGGAAAGCACGTTAAGCCGTTGGTCCTGCGCCTGAACTCTTTCCGGTCGTGTCGGATTGCCGTCCCATCGGGTTATAAGAGTTAGGGAATAGAGAGTGCACCTGTGTTTGCGCACACACTTGTGCACCATAATATGTCCTGCGCAGTTGGCTAATCTCTCATGAGATTGGCCGCCGTGACCGAAATCGGTCTGGAGGACCATTATTATTATACCGTTTATATTATTAAACTAGCAAAAATAGTGAATGCAGTTTGTACCGGAAATCCATTAAAATCTGCTATTTTAATGTAACGTAAAATATAAAATACAAATGTATCATTGAATTAGGCATTATATACCTACATACAAACATGATACTATTTAAATTATTAGAGAGTAGCGGTAATCTAACATAAAATAATGTTTTTTTCGGATTATTTATATAACAAATAGTCATATTAACTTTAATGGAGGCAGGGTACATTTTACTTCAAAAGACTCTAGTCTAGTACATATCTGTAATGCAATATGAACTTAAAACTAACAAAATCTATAAGACAGACGCTTGACGAGAGTAAGCTTTTATTGATTAGAATATATTTTCCACAGTTGTTATAATTGAATACTATAAATAAATTGTCTGTCTAGCGTTTAGATGTAGTTCTGTATTCGTAATCCTTAGTAAATATAAAAATGTAGTAGAAGATATTTTTCATAGGCGAATGCGCAATTTCTAAGTCTGATTAGATTCTGATAGAGTATCGAGTTTCGTAATAACTTTTTTTTTAATTTTCAAAATTACTATTATATAATTTTACAATTGTATCATATTGTAAAGTAAGTAAATTTGCTATAAAAAATGTATTCAACAAAAACTTTTCAGTGTGCATAATTTAATTTATATAATGCTTGCTATTCGGTCGTTAAGAAACCGATTAATCTAAAAAAAAATTGTTCTTGAGCCACTGTCTATATTTATGTAAGACAATTCAACCGCTTCCAACGCTTAATTTTTTTTAACCAATTTCAAAAAAGGATATTCTCATTTGTTTATTTTTTAACGAGATCATTCAAAAAAAACTATTACTTTTTTATTGTTCATTTTAAAACTAACTAAAGATAATATCAAATCGAAATTCCAATGAGAAAATAACTGCACTGAGCAAACGATAAGCCGTAACTTCTAATAAAGTATACTTATAAAAGCTGCCATTATTTATATAAATTGACATAAGAAAAACCATAAATGTATTAAGTTATTTCAATCCTTTGCGTTTCGATACACATGCCTTTCCTTTGCATCGTATAAAACAATCTATAGGATAGAGTCAGATTGGCATCGCGTCGTGATGATCATAGCGTGTAGAATCGACAAGATAGCTGGGGCCGTGCGACAGGTCCACGATTATCAACGCATTCTGCACGGTGGTCGCAACCTGTCGCATCTCTACCACGCTACTACGATTTATGCTTATAATGGAAACCTCACGAACACCTGTGCACTGTCTCGTGCTACAGCAATTTTGTATTATTTTTTTTTAAATGATAGTTTCGTTATAAAGCATAGAAATGTAGATTTTATTGAGAAAATAATTATATGATTATTTAACAATAGTAACATTTTTATCAATCACTTTTAGGATAATTTTAACAAATGCTTGTTTAATCAGACCAGTATTTTATAAGTCATTTTAAATGCATATTTACTAGTACATCTGTTTTTATTTGATTTAACAAATATGTTAATTTAAATAGATAAAACTCTATTTTGATTTAAAGTAGTTATTGGTTAGTGATTCTCTATTCAAATGAGATTTAATTAATCCAATCTACATAATATACGTAAGTGAACGTAAAGTGTTATGATATAGGAAGTATAATAGCTATTAAATATTTATTGTTACGTAATTTCTTGTTAAAGATAAACATACAGCTTAATCTTTCATACAGCTTCTGTGGGTTTGAAGATATGATACAAAATTATTCAGGTTTATTTATATCGGTAATATTTCCTTTAAGTTAAATTTTAAATATTAAGTGAGCACTTAAAAATATTTTATGATTAACAATTCAATATACAAATAATTTAAATTAAGTCTGATTCGAGGGATAGAAATCTTAAGTGTCTCAATATTTAATAATAAGTAAAAAGTCAGCCCGTATGTGTTCCACTGTTGGGCGAGTGTGGGATTGGGTATACACATTTGAAAAATTTTGTCTGCCACATGCAAGTTTTATCAACGTATTTGTCTTCATCAACTGACTAGAGATAAAATATACATAATTGCATGAAAAACTCAATCAATACTAGCCCGGATGTAAATTTGGCAAGCTTCGGTTAAAGTCACGTTATAATATATCCTTTGGGCCTGCCATACCGACTCTAACAAATATTCTATATTAGTATTCAATGTATTACATTGCATCATCGGTCTTTAAGCTAGTTACCGATAAAAGAAATATATATCAAAACGAGATGAGAAATATATTTCCATAAAAAGGAGAGTATTAGAAGTTAGTTGCACTGCATGAAAATAAACTTACTATATATTTGGAACATTGATAACATTTTAACTCAAAGGTTTTACAATAAAATATCTTCCACTACTCAAAGGACAAAAAAACTATTCAGAATTGCTTTCGATTTTTCTGGGATTGTATTAGTCGTGATGAGATCGTGATAAAGGCGACTGCAGGTCCCGTGTACACGACGTCATGCACCAGTGGGCCATTCGATACGTCAGGTGCGACTTGTGAGCGTTTACCATAACTCTGTCATGTACAATTCAGTGGCATATTTACTAAACAAGTTAACACTGCATTGAATAATTAAATATATAATATGTATTTAATTGTAATTTGAGATTTTTCAATACAATAGTCAAATAAATATTTATATGTTGTTTATGCATTAAGATCCCACTTTTCCACGAGTTAATTTAAATTTTTAATTGTATATTTTTTATATATTATAATGTTGTAAGGATTCCGATTTCTGAGCGTCAGTACCATCTAGTAGCTAGTATCCAGTGAAAATATTTAGGGCCCTACGGATTTTGATACCTGTCATTTTAATATTAATATTATCCATATTTCTAAAAAATGTTTATAATAAAATGACAGATAGATACCATATAAATAACTATAATGTATCTATCAAATCGTATTAAAGTATCTATTACAGCTGTGTCAACGTTCTCTTCGAAAGCTCTTAGATTGATTTAACTTTAATAATAATTATTATTATATCTATATAAGAAACGTCGTAAGTATTTTTAAAAAAGAACGAGCTCATGTGGTCTAAATGTTCTAGCACGGTAGTTCTAGGTAGGTTAATTCCTCAAATACTTAATAAAATTAATCACTTACGTCTTTATCTATAAATTTTTTTAGGGGTTGATTATTTAGATAATGCTCTTTTCTTCTTTCAAATGTCAAATCAATGACGACAGAAAGAGAGCTGCTTGCAACGTTTTGTGTTTAAATTATATCCAAATTATGAAAAGTAATAAATTCTTTAAAGGCAAGTATATTAAATATAAGTTTTATTACATTTACTACTAAATTACATTTACATTACTAAATTATATTCCGATTCTATAATTAGCTATCTTCTATCATAGGATTTTAAAACGGATGTGTTAATGACAAGGGCCTGTGACAATACAGTAACAGCCTGTGAATGTCCCACTGCTGGGCTAAGGCCTCTTCTACTCTTTTTTGAGAAGGTTTGGAGCTTATCCCACCACGCTGCTCCAATGCGGGGTGGTGTGACAATAATTTTACAATTATGTCGATCAATTAAAGTACCTCTTCACTTCGAGCTTATGTTTTTTAACAGTTAAACTATAAATTATGTGAATAACCCAGTATATATATAATATACAATTATTATAATAAAAACAGATAAATAAAAAATATGATATATAACTAAATTAATTTGTTAGGTTAAAAGCATTTTAATATAAAATGTGTTGGTATAAGGTTTATCGTTGAATGTGATCTTATATTGACGTCAGACACTCAGCCTCATTAATACGCATATTATTTTATTTATATTTTTACTCAGAACAATCTATTAATTGATTCTTCAGTTTTTGCGTAGTTAGAGTAATATATTAACTGTGTTCTTAACAAAAGTTATTTTGATATGAAAGTATTGATTTTATTATAAAACTACTAATGGAATCAATTTTACTGGAATTCATATGTAAATATTATGTATGTAAGTGTGTCTTTGTATGTAACATAAGTGTATAAATTATAACTTACCTCCATTTCCAGCGTTGGTGATAGTAACCCAAAAATCGATAGTCTTCTCAGGACCTAACTCTTCATAGTCCCACTTCTTTTTAACTTTCACCACACCACTTGGTTCAACGGTAACCCACGGATTTTCGTCCCGAATTTTAAAAGTTTCTCTATCAGTCTCTTTTTCAAGAGTAAACACTGCACGTCCCTCAACTTCTCCATCAGCTTCGGTGAATTCGATACGTTTCGTTGGGCGGACAGCACGAGTCACTCTTCTTTTTTCACGGTGAAGTGATGGAAGCTCTTTTCGTTCGCGGATAATAAATTCGATAAAAACCTGAGCTGGTTGACTTTTTCGCGGGGGAGTTCCAGTGTCGTGCGCTAAAACTTGTAATTCGACTTCATGTCCATTCGGTTCACCAGCTAGAATCAGTTCTCCTGTTTGTGGTACTATAACTGCTAGATTTGTAGGAGTCTTAATGGAATAATATATGCGATCGCCATCAATATCAAATGCGTTTACTTTTCCTATAGTCGAGAATCTTTGCCAATGAGCTGAACCATTATGACAACTATTATCGCAAGTTCCATTCACGGCGAAATAATATATTTCTTGTTCAAATATGGGTTCATGGTCATTTTCGTTAGCGATATTAATTCTAACAGGAAGATTCGCCTTATTTATTCCATGCAGATCTGTTGCCTGAATAATTAAATCGTAATATTTCTTAGTTTCAGCGTCTAAAATTTTCTTCGCGATAATTTCTACATCACCGTCTGTTATTACTGATCGAATGTCAGAATCAGTGTTCATAGCTTTATCACGAAGTGCAAAAATAAACTCTTCATTACCATGTATAATCTTGTAAGCTATAGGGCCAACGTTAGCTAGCGCAGTTGCTTTTATTGGCGGCATTTCAACCACAGTTCCTGGTGGAGAATTCTCGGGTATCTCACCACGCAAACCACTTGATTCGGTAAAATGAAGCATTTTTCGCCGGTCCATTACTAAAAGATGCACCGAATGCGCCGAGCTACTAAATGGAGTCTGTTCTAAAACAGCGAGATTAAGAGGTTGATTTAGTAGTGGTGCAAGATCAGCTGTTGTCATCAAAAGCCCGTCATCCAGAAGAGTAAAGTAGGAAGCATATTCAGGTTCAAGCAGGGTGTATCGCGAATGATTGCTAACGAAATGACGAATAGCGTGACCAGGCCGGACATCGTGTGGCAAGAGGATAAGTGCGCTGGTCTCGAGCGCAAAGATTAGGACGTAGAGCAATGCTCCTCCAGCCAACACTATGCGCGCCATTGCTCCGTAACGATATTTTCAATTATCCTAACATTTCCACCTGTAACAAACATTATAATCAATAAACAATCAATAAATTCATCAACAAAGTAATCATTGACTTTTTCTTTAATGACGTATGAATTTCACGTTCCCGCAATAATTTAAGAAATAATGAATTATGACATTCAAAAAATATTTATATTAGTAAATTAGTAAACTAACTGTTAGTTCGTTAAGAAATGGGATCTTTTTGAGCAGGTCATGTATAAAAAGTATATAAGACCGCACCTGTTTACTCTGAGATGTCCCTTTATTTCTTACTTATTGGACAATTTTATATTTAGAATCGATATAACTTAGCTACTCACGAAACAAATAATTTTAGGTACTATAGTAAAGCAGCCCCACTTTTGCCATTATTTGAAATTTTGTCAAATCATGAATGAAATATATCAATAAATTGAAATTAATTTCGATCTATAGGTATATCTGTACAGGAATATTACGGACGAAATTCTAGTAACAATGTACTATATCAAACATCATAATATGTAACAGCATGAAAACGAACGACACGCGGCTTCGACGGCGACGGCATCGACGTAGGGCGGCAGTCGGCATACATGCAGAGCTTTATTTAGGCGGCAGGCGGTAACGCCGGCGTCTCGCGAGCCGCCGCCGCCGATCAATACCCCCTTTGCGCCGCCGCGCAACGTTTCGCGAGCAAATCTAGACTGTATTCGCTCCAGTTCACGACACACCATCAAATATTCACTTACTTATTACACTGAAAAGAAACCAATTTAATACCATGACCATTCATTCACAAATGTGTACTAAATTATATTTGATAATGCATTTGTTACTTGGTTAAATTTTAAGGCTCCGATTGATGATACGATTACGAATACTAAATAAAATTACAAAAGCACACATAACTATCACTTTATTCATTAATTTGCACCATTATTGTTTTCATTGATAGCTTTTATAATTATCTAATATACGAGTAAATATGTGAATCAAATGTAAACAAAATATTAAATAAGTAGATATATTTATTTCCCGGTTTTTGTAATTTCACTAAATATTTTTTTCGGTAAACAACACTTTTGTTTTATTAATTTATTTAATAAAAACTAAATACGTACTTATTAAAGATGCGGATAAATAGTGATATCGTAGCGTTCTATGGATGCCCTCTTTCATACGTCACTACCCGTATGTAAGCGGCGTCAAAACGCGACTGATGACTAAAATCTGCAGCGCGCGCGCGTATTGAACGTACCTCCCGACCCCGCCACCCCCGCTTTTGCCGCCCCTGCTCCTGCTACACTACGTACCGTACGGTAGTATCGAGGTCTACCGAACTCCCCTTAACATCGAACTTCGACGTATACTACATACAACCCTGCCCTAGCTTACATATACGAAAATAATTTCATTAGAATTAAGTTACTCCACGAAAAGCATGGCGTATAAAGACATGAAGTGAAAGTTAAGGAAAAAAATATGTTGCTATGTATATATTATAATTTCCTCGTATGAGTCTTAATCGGAATTCAAAATATTGCTTCAATTATTATAAATATTTTATTTTAATTCAACAGTTAACAAATTATCAGTCTTGTTTCGATATAATCTACTACATTACGTACCCACAAATTTAAATAAAAAAAAATGTGTTTTATTAAATCTATATATACAAAAAGACGCCCTGACTGACTCATCAACGCAGAGCCTAAACCACTGGGTTAAAGACTTGAAATTTTGACAGTCGATGCCTTTTATAATAAAAACGCGTACTAAGAAAGGATTTTTAAAAATTCCAATCCTAAAGTGATGAAACAAGGGATGAACCGTTGTATGGCATTCCGTCATTTTAAAAGTTAGAAGCACGATATTTCAGATACAAGCTTCTGGTTAGAAATAAATAAGTACACAATTCAGAGTTTTCGAAAGTCCACCACCTAAGAGGGTGAAATAGGGGTCCAAAGTTTATATGGGAAGTTCGTCATTTTTGATGTAAGAAGCATGAAATTTTATATACAAGCCTCTGGTTAGAAATAGATAAAAACGTATTTCAGGGTTTTCGAAAATCTACCCCCTAAGAGGGTGAAATAGGGGTTGAAAGATTGTATAGCGGGTCCGTCATTTTTTATGTAACAAGCATGATATTTTATATACAAGCCTCTGGTTAGAAATAGTTTTTTTTTTTTTTTTATTGTATAGGTTGTCGGACGAGCATATGGGCCACCTGATGGTAAGTGGTCACCAACGCCCATAGACAATGGCATTGTAAGAAATGTTAACCATCACTTACATTGCCAATGCGCCACCAACCTTGGGAACTAAGATGTTATTTCCCTTGTGCCTGTAATTACACTGGCTCACTCACCCTTCAAACCGGAACACAACAATACAAAGTACTGCTGTTTTGCGGTAGAATATCTGATGAGTGGGTGTTACCTACCCAGACGAGCTTGCACAAAGCTCTACCACCAAGTAACGTATTTCAGAGTTTTCAAAAATCTACCCCCTTAGGGGTATAAATTCCAAAATTCCTTCGTTAGTGGGTGTTTTCTCAATAAAACGACCCTACTCAGCAAATTTCATGACCTTAACTTTAATAGTTTACGCTCGGCGATGATGAATCAGTCAGTCAGGGCATGTTATTTTATAAGTATAGATAACTAGACTTTATTTTTAAAGTATTCAAGATAAAAATCCAGCCGATTAATCGTTTTATATATTAAGATATTTGGAGGGATGGATAAAATGCTATAGTATGTAATATTAGCGTTTTTCTCGCGGTTTTACCCACGTAGTTCTCGTTCCCGTGGGAATACGGGGAAGAATATAACCCATGTAAATTACTCGCTAATAATTTAGCTTTCCATTGGTGAAATATTTTTTAAAATCGGTTCAGGCGTGAAAGTTTAACTAACAAACAAATAAACTCACATTCGCGTTTACAATATTAGTTAGGATGCCTCGTTGGTCTAGTGGCTAGATATAAGGCCGCAGACCCGGTGGTCCTGGGTTCAAGTCCCAGGTCGGGCCAATATAGTTATTGGGTTTTTCTGTCAGAAAATTCTCAGTAGCAGCCCGGAGTCTGGAAGTTGGAAGTGTGAACACTCCCGTGCCTCGGAAAGCACGTTAAGCCGTTGGTCCTGCGCCTGAACTCTTTCCGGTCGTGTCGGATTGCCGTCCCATCGGATTATGAGAGTTAAGGAAAAGAGAGTGCACCTGTGTTTGCGCACACACTTGTGCACTATAATATCTCCTGCGCAGTTGGCTATCTCTCTTGAGATTGGCCGCCGTGGCCGAAATCGGTCTGGAGGACCTTATTAGTTAGGATGTGGCCATTATGATTGTATTGATATCACTTATTATATTAACAGCGCGCGCGCTTTTCAAACTGCAGCGTAGAATAAAGGAGAAGTACCAATAATTTTTTTATCTCCTCCGAAAACGGTGTCTAGCAAAATGAATGAAATAAGGGTTTCATAAACTATGCGTTTATTAATTGGGATGTAAAATTATGATTTCCAGAATAATTTGAAAACAACTCTGTCTGATTCTATTTTATTCTATCGATTACTGAAATTTTACCTCTAACAGCTCCATCTCCATTTCATACAAATTGAGGGACACTTTTTATACATAAAGATACTTCTTGTCTACACTACATACTTCGAAGTAACACTGCATAAAATGCAAACAGATACTTTAAATAGATTTTTCTGATTCCAGACTGTGCTGGATAGGTAATTATTGTTATTAGAAATAAGTAAATCGGCAGTACTTGTAGTACACAATTGCACTACTGTTATTATATTATTTTATTTACACAATACTACTATTTTTATTGAACTAACATAATGTGTGAAATCAGAACACGTTGCATTGTGTATATTATTTAAATACTTTTTTTTATAATGAATAAATATTTTATATTGTTATTGTGCGGAGGAAAATAAATGAAACAAGAAATGTATAAACAATTATATTTAAAACAATATTTCTTGTAAGACTAGTATAAAATTAACCAAGGCTAAATCACTGAGCAATTTTTGTGACTTTAGATGTTCAATGTAAATAAATATAATATAGTATTGTATAATCTATAAACATAGTTAATATTTGATAATAACAAATGTGCACTCTGTGCGAGATGGTAATCTCAATTACCAGATTTTTTTTTATTAAATATTATGTGTGAATTGCTTGGGTGCCACACTTTCACTATTATTTTTGTATCTTATTTCTTTGATAGTTAGTTGTTTTCCTTGATGTATTCTCTGCAAATGACTTCGCATATCATACGATCGAGAAAATGACCGGTGACATACTGGACACTGTGTTTTGCCGGCATGAGAGTCTTTATGCAATGTCAAGGATGTTGGATGCTTAAAGCCTTTTGGACATAGTTGACATCTAAACTTAGCCAGGTCTGATTCTGTAAATATATAAAAACCTTAGATGTATTTTTTATTGCTTATTAATCATACATTGTAATTTTATCATTAACATTTATCTAAGGTTCACTACAATTGAAAAATGACTAACCTGCATTACTTTTATCAGATAAGTCTTCAGCTGAAGTACTTTGAGTGTCTACTTGCATTTCATCATTTATATTTGTAGTAACTTTTGGCTTTATGCTTGTAGTGTCAAGTTTAGATGTTTCAGGTTGTGGCTCAATTACTTCAATTTCAGATTCTTGAGCAATTACAGAGTTGTTTTGTGGAATGTTTTCATCTCTGCTTGTTGGTAATGTGGCTAGATTCATGGGTTCATCAGTGGAAGGCGGCACAGGTAGTTCAATTGGTCTGCTGGATTTAGAACTTAGATCTAATGAACTATTTTCGGTGATCTTCAATTGGCCCTTGGAAGATTCATCCTCAGCGTTATCAGTCAAACCCTTAACCTCTAGAAGCTCGGCAGTTATCAAAAAAGATTCTAATTGTTCTTGAAAAATATTTACTTCTCCGTGATACATAAAATTAATAATAGCGTTGAGATCCTCATATTTGAAGTTTCTAAATATTATCACAGGATGCTGACAAGGGTTTTCTTTAAAAATTTGTTTAAAATAATTACTACAAGCAGATAGTAACATTTTGTGAGCACGGATTTTGCCACCATCACAACATAAGGTCACATCGACTAAATCATTTTCAAATCTGAGTGAATTAAAAGCTTCAGTTACGTGATTAACATAATTATTCCAACGTAATGAAAACTGTGGTGCGTTATTCATTCTTTTACATTGAGGTCTTGATAAAATAAAAATTATAAACTTCTAAGCCTATCTAAATAATAAAATTAATAAATGTCAATATAGACTATAGACACGGTCGTATACACAGGTCTTGCGACTGAGTCCAATTTCAGTGGTGAGAGATAGGTGCGAGTGAGTTACAACTGCTAATTCGCAATACCATCCGCTTTACGTACTACGTCGCTGCTATAGAAGATGATATTTTTCTCTCCCAAGTATTGTGTTATTTAATCATTGTTATATCGTTTTGTTGAGTTTTGCGGATTTTTTGTTATTTTTGTTTCGTTATTTAACTGTTTTGTTTGGATTTGAAAAAGTGTTCGGGATAATTAATACGCGGATTGTCATGCCTCTGGCGGCCGTATCTTGAACTTAACAGCGTCATTATGTCAACGTACCCCATACTGAAGTTGCAAGACCTGTATATACGACCGTGATTATAGATGTACATATAGACATTAGCTGTCAGACTTAAAGCCACAGCCCACAGAGCGATATAATAATAATGAGTACAGTGGTGATAATTATATGTCCGCACCCGAAAATGCATGAAATAAAGGTTTTAATTTTCATAAATTGTCAGAATGGCGCTGCTAATCCTGAAATTAAAATTAATGCATTTATTAATTGTGATTTTGCCTCATTAAGGCTGATGTCTAACTTCCTCTCTCTAGTATTAAGGCGTTCCTTCAAATTTAATCAATTATGAAGTAACTTCGGGAATGTCATCTAAATTTGATATATTTTGGTAGAGTAGGTAACTATGGACACTTTTTATACGAAAATATATTTTTCTTATTTCTAAGCTCTGGGTTCCATAGAGTTAATACGTTTGCTTAAAATAATGTTCCACTAACTGATAACAAATGATTGACTGAACTGGAGCATAAATTGTTGGTATAGCATCCTATAAAATTAGCTTATTATATAATGATCGTACTTATTTTTATCAGTAAGTAGCAATAGATTTATATAAGAGTAAAGTTAAACTATTCAGTTTTTAAATGACTTGTTATATTTCACGAATAATAATAATAATAAATGATATAGAATAATAATATTCATGAATAAAAAGACAGTATAATTTAAAATAAAATAAAAATGAAATGGTCATTTTGCAAATGGTGATGTTATAAAATTATCTATCATATAATAAATATGTATTTTGTAGTATGGTACACACCCATGGGCCGTGGTCGGTGGGACAACGGTTGTATACACAGGTCTTGCAACTTCAGTATGGGGTACGTTGACATACTGATGCTGTTAAGTTCAATTTACGGTCGCCAGAGGCATGACAATTCGCGTGATAATTATCCCGAACATTTTTGCAAATCCAAACAAAACAGTTAAATAAGACAACAAAAATAACAAAAAATCCGCAAAATTCAACAAAACGATATAACAATGATTAAATAACACAATACTTGGGAGAGAATAATATCAGCTTCGATAGCAGCGACGTAGTACCTCAAGCGGATAGTATTGCGAATTAGCAGTTGCTACACAATCGCACCTCATGTCTCACCACTGAAATTGGAATCAGTTGCAAGACCTGTGTATACGACCGTGGGTGGGACACACCACGGGTACACACTATAGTCTATAACATTGACATTGTCAAAACTCAAAATTCACAATTGTCATTGTTCTTTTAATTTACAATTTTACATTTTAATTTTTGCATCACACGTAACATTATAATAAAAAAAGGATTTCTGATTTCGTCTTATGATGAGAACATAATGTTCTAATTTAAAAAAATATTTTCATTAATGATATTAGAAGATTCTGAAAATATACTTATAAAGGCTGAATATAACTACGCTATATAGAAATTAATACATTTTATAAATAAATACAATTTTAGTACACTTGTAATTTAAAAAAAAAATTAGCTGTTTATATAAAAATATGCAATAATACTAATATTAAAAGACATCGTATAATTTGAATATCAGATATCAAAATGGTACGTTTAGGTGTTATGGTTTTTTGTAAAATCCATAAATTATCTTGTGGTATTATATTCTTACAAATATTTTATGGTTATTTATTTTAGCACGGCAGAGTTAAAGTTCGAACATCTGAAGAAGAAAAGGCAAGAAAAGAAAAGGAGAGGCAAGAAAAGTTAAAACATTTTAAACATGCTATGCTGAAGATATTTACTAAAGTATAAAAAATATATATGATATTATCACGAATAATAAGCCTTTATGAGAATAACTTAATGTTTAATTTTTATAATTTTAGAGAAAGAATGCTGAGCAAGATGAAGAACAATTAGATCTTACATCAAAAGTTCTGTCATCTAATCCTGATATTTACACTCTATGGAATATAAGAAGAGAAGTCTTAATTGTTTTAAGGTAATTTTTATCATACACATATTGATTATTTATATGTCAATGGCATGCTTAAAATTGTCTGCGTATTGTAAATTTTCAGTAAAACCAAAGATAGCGAGGAAAGTGTTTCAAAGTTATATGATTCTGAGCTAAGCTTAACTGAATATTGTTTAAAAATTAATCCCAAATCATACTGTTCGTGGCATCAACGAGAATGGGTGCTAACTACGAGGTTTGATCCTGATTGGAAAAAGGAACTTGAATTGTGCAATACATATCTGAAATTAGACGAGAGAAACTGTATGTACAAATTTTTAATTTTAAACATTTGTTGTGCAATATAAAAAGAGTTGTATGTACTTATTGTTAAAGCATAAAATAGGATAAAGTCTATTAAAAATTAGTTTTTGTTTTTAGTTCATACATGGGATTATCGTCGTTTTGTGGTCAGTCAATGCAAACCTCCATTGCAAGAAGAATTTGATTTTACAACTGAGAAGTTATATGACAATTTTTCAAATTATTCAGCTTGGCATTACAGAAGCAAAATGTTGTTAGAATTATATCCTGATTTGAAGGGTGATGAATTCTTGAATACTTTTTATAAACATTTGCTAAATAAGTTCCCTATGTTAATATTGAAATCTATAATATTCATATTTGTTTTAAGTAATCTATATTAATAATGGTCCTCTTGACTGATTTCGGTCACGATGGCCGATCTCAAGAGAGATTAGCCAACTGCGCAGGGGATATCATAGTGCACAAGTGTGTGGGCAAAAACAGGTGCACTATCTATTCCCTAACTCTCATAACCCAATGAGACGGCAATCTGACACGACCGGAAAGAGTTCAGGCACATTACCAATGGCTTTACGTGCTTTCTGAGGCATGTGAGTGTACACACTTCCAACTTCCAGCCTCCGGGCTGCTACTGAGAATTTTCGACAGAAAAACTCAATATTATTTTATTGGCCCGACCTGGGATTTGAACCCAGGACCACCGTGTGTGCGGCCTTACATGTAGCCACTAGACCAACGAGGCAGTCAATCTATACATTATTATAAGTGAATTATTTAAATAAAAAAGTAAAATATTTTATATTTGTCTTTGGTAATTTATTTTACCACAGTAATTTGTTATTTTATAGGAGGAAGACCTATTCAAGATAATCATCATAAGCATGAACTAAAAATGGTTCAAAGTGCTGCTTTTACTGACCCAGATGATACAAGTGCCTGGTTTTATCAGAGATGGTTGTTGGGTAACTGTTCAATTCATTTAAATCTTTTAATAGATGAAATCATATTCGGGTTTTGCATCTATCTGATGTTGTCTTTATTTTGTGGTGATTTTCACCATTATATGTATATTTAATATAGATCCTTCATTAATATTTAATTTGATAATAGTCAAGAAATTCAGAATTCTATAAAGAACTAACTACAACTATAAAGAGATACATAAAATTGATGTATGACTAAACTTTAGGTTTTATTTTCAAAATTTACAAATTTTTTTTTTTATATGCTCCCCTTAATAATATTACAAGCAATAATAGTGGTTTTTTTATAAAATAATTAAAATTAACAGGTGCAGTTAAGGCAACAGTTCAAGTTGTTGCATTTATTGTTACGCCAAGTAAAACATCCATTGCTTGGAACAAATGTGTTTCAATTGATAATATAAATAAAAACATAAAAGTATATTTTAATAATAAGATAATTAATGGTAAATGGATATCATGTAATGGGCATGAATATGGTGATTTATGGATTTTGGAACACAATGAAGATATCAACAAAAATATTGATGTAAAGGTTGGTATTTATTGATGGATATAATTGATTGTTTTTACCTATTTATGTAAAATATGTTAAATAAAACGATGTTTTCAGATTGAGCATACACAATTGGATGATGAGAAAGAAATCATTAATTGCAAACAATATGAACCTTGTGTTTTTGTAGGAAAAAGTAAAATTAATTTCCAAAACCTATATTCAGTGCCTGTTGTACAGGAACTAACTGAGCAACTAGATGCATGTCGGCAATTGTTAGTTTTGGAACCTGATAACAAGTGTAAGTATTATCATTCTTCTTAGTTTTTTGAATGAACATTCTTTTACACGGCTTACAGTAGAGTGAAATGGCAGTAGCCCAAGGTCACGTCATGTAACGAAATAGCATTCATTCTGTGCCTACAAAATGCGATGCATTCGAATTTAAGAGGTTGAGATGCTTATTAACCAATTTAAAAAAAAAAGGAGGAGGTACTCAATTCATCGGAATATTTTTTTTTGTGAGACAAAAATACACACAGTTTGAGTCGAAAAAATATTATAGGGTGAGCCCTGACTGCACAATTATTATTTTTTTATACTAATTTAAAATTTGTTGCTAATTTATCAAATGTTTTATAAATTAGAGGATTTATATCATGTTCTACAGTATCATACTTTTGTGCATATTAAATAAATATTTTATATGCAAGATTTTTCTGCTAGAATATCAAAGTGCTGATTTTGATAAACATTCATAAACTGGTTGTGGACAATGTAAACTCATTCCTTATTTTCTCAAACATTTGTTCATTACATCATATAATAATAGGTAAAATAATATGTGTTAATTAAAATAAGAAGAAAATATCTTTAGGATTTATAAAATCATTACCTATTATCATTTTAAGAAAATGTATGTTTTCTCTATTTACCTGTTTTATATATTTTTATGTTTAAGGGACACTACTAACAACAACCGTATTCTTGCATTGTATAAATGCGAAATTATATCATAATGAAGTAGTAGAAAATCTTCAAACTCTAAAAGATTTAGATTCTCTGAGAGCTGGGTACTACAGTGATTTAATATCTAAATGGAATATTGAGCAACAGTTACCAACTGATTACCAGGATGATAGTCTCCACTACAAAAGTGGATTTAAGGAAAAGCTAACCAGTTTCCCTCATTTGCAATATTATAGTTATTGCAAAACTGTTGATTTGTCCAATCAAGATCTTACTTCAATTATATTGCCATCTTTAGTAAAGTTACAACATTGTAAGGTAAAGTAACATCATATTTTATAAACACTGTAAGGCTTTATGCAAAGACCGTGGGGGTAGGTGCCACCCACTCGTCACATGTTCTACGGCAAAATAGCAATACTAGTAATGTTGTGTTCTGGTTTGAAGGGGGTGAATAAGTCAGTATGTGCAAGTGACTTAAAACATGTTAAATCCTGTGGATGGCGGCGCATTATCGCTGTAAGAATTGATTTATATTTCTCACAGTGCCATTGACTATAAAGGTGAAAGTGACATCAGGAGTCCCATTTGACTGTCGCAACTATCTAAAATGACTTTAAAAACCTTATATTCCATTTTTTCTTCTCTATAGGATAAGTAGGCGGACGAGCATATGGGACACCTGATGGTAAGTGGTCACCAACCTTGGGAACTAAGATATTATATCCCTTGTTCCTGTAATTAAATTATTGTTTTGCGGTAGAATATCTGATGAGTGGGTGGTACCTACTCAGGCGAGCTTGCACTAAACTACCACCAAGTAAATCCATCCATTCATTTTTTTATTGTATAGTTTATACTGCTCATAATTTCTGTACTAAACCAATTTGACAAGAGTAATAACTTTCCTATCTTCTTTTGACACTACTTAGAAAGAGATCGCAATATCATTATTTTTGTTATTTTCAAGCAATTTTAAGAGATTGTGTAAAAGTAATCAGCACAGTTATAACTTTTTACAGGAGTTGGATTTGTCTGGCAACAAATTAACGACATTGAAAGAATTCCCAAATTTAGAACTGGAAGTATTGAATCTAGAAGACAATTCAAATTTGAGTTCAGAAGATATTGAATTATTTAAAGAAAAGCATAAAACTATAAAAGTTATATATTAGTTAATCAAACAATAAACAAATCATTTATGTTGCTAGTATTAAATAAAACTTTATATGGGCCTTTAGTTAATAAAATTAAAAAATACATTAATAATATTTGCACAATATGTTCATAATCTTAAATTTAGATAATTTTATGTGGTAAATATTTTTCTATGTATTTTGTACACATATTTATATAAATAAAAATTGGACCTAAGATTACTCTTGGATTGAATAGCCAGAAGTATATACAGTTGAATTATTCAAGTTGATGTTTTAGGCAAATCTTAAACTTCAAGGAATAGCCAAAATTGCTAACACAAGTTTTAAAAAAAATCGAAAGAAATGTTTTCTCCATAACATTGTTATAGATCTGCCCAGAGACTCATTTACGCTATTCGTTGTAGTTTCTGTTAAAATACAATTTATACAAGGTTATTCCGTTATTTAATCATTTTATTTTTAACAAATGCTTTTTATATGTTCCATGATAATAACATTAAATACAAACGAAAATATATCTTGGTTTAATGTCAATCTTTTTAAGACGGTTAATAATAAATTATGTTTAGCTAAACATTAAGGCATAGGTATGTGTGGCAGTTTTCACAGCTTTCACATTGCAAGTGATTAAAATAACTGCTTAGGCAAAATGAAATGCTAGTGGCAAATTATAGGTACGTACAAAAATTAAAACGAATTATTAAAATATTGCTTTTATTAATAGTTTTCTTATTATATAAAAGTTGACATAATTAAATTAGGCGGAAAAAAAACTTTCCGTTTTTCTTAATATAGTTATATACTTGTTCTTATATGATTCATAATTATTATCACGTTATATAGACAAAATAATACCTCTTAAATACTATTTTGCACATAGAACCTCTATGTATTATGTTTATACAAATTAAAAGAATGAATTAATCAACTTTATTGCTATCTTTTGTACTTTTATACTCTAATCACTGAAATGTGAAATTAAAGATGAAATTAGTTCATGAACAGATTTTATCAAAGGATCTTCATCCCAATACAATTTACCACAGCTTTCACAAAGAGATGCTGTTTTGGAAGATGTTGATAATTTCTGAACATTGCTTATATCGATTAAAGCTCCCGTATTCGTTACACAAGATTTATTCGGTGTTGTTAACGGTTGGCATAAATATATATCATCACCATCGGAATCACTGAGAAAATTATCATAATATGGGTCTTCTTCTTCATTATCACTGGCATACCTTTTGCTATTTGCATTAGTATTACTTGGCATTTGATACAAATTACAAATATCAATTACTTGATCTGAAGTCAGTTTCTTTAAGTCAGTAGAATTACAATGTAAACATCTGCTTAAAAGGTCACTTTGTGTAACAACTATATTATATTTGGAAAATGTATTTCTAACTTGATCTTTAATATTACCATGACTTACATCTAATATTAAATTTTGCGGAAATTGAGCTGTGGGCGAACATTTTAATTTATTTGTTAAAATTAAACGATTTTCCATTATGGCTAAATTAACTGTGTCATGCCACAACTTTGATGATGATACAACAATCGTATCAATACCACAATATCTGAAATATGCCAATAAATGAGATAATTCATGTTCCACAATTACTTTTACATCTTTGCTTGGATTTGATTTAAAATCCAATGTATATGCCAATAATCTATCAGCGACTGTTATCTTCTTAACGGCTTTAACATTTTTTAATTTTCGCTCCAACATAACATCGTTACAAATGTCATCAAAATTTATTTTTTGTTCGATACATATTTTTTGCAGATAATAATAGATTTCTAGTAGTACAAAAGCGTCAAGAGCAGCATAATGTAATTGAGTAGTTCTTAATGGCCTTAATTCCCAGTTGGAGCACTGTTCAGACTTTTCTAGCGGAAGTCCGAAACAAGCCTGTACTAAAGAGCTTAAACTGTTACCTCCGCTATCACTAGGTAATATAAGACCAAAATTAATAAGTCTTTTCCATAGCAGTCCTAAATCTAATAATCCTTCACCCTTAACTTTAATATTGCTTAATCCACTAATTGAAGACTTTATTTCTTTTAAATCTTGTTCAAGTCCAAATCCCAATTTTATTATTTCTGCATTTTCCAACAATGACTTATTAAATCTATACCAAAAACTTGAATATTGCTTGTTATTTAGAACTAATGTATCAATCAAATAAATACAATCTTTAGAGGCAATTTGGATTAGAGCAACTTGAGATTGTGTCGCTCCAAATGAAGGTTTCCATTCACAATCAATGCTTACTATACTACAATGTATTAAATTAGATACAAGGTCATAAAATGTTTCACCTGTATCAATTATTTTTATACTGCTTTCAGGAAGTGGTAATTTGAAATATTCCTGAGTTATATCATCATGTTTATCCCAGTTCTCTTCTTCAGCCGGCACCTCTTCTATTGAAACATTTTTTAAAGCTAATGGCAGACTAATTTCAGGCAACTCAAAGTATGTGGCCCACTTGAGAGCTTCCTTTATATCATATTCTATTAACATATCAATAAATTCATAGGCACATTCAGTGTTGTTTTTGAGAGAATCTTTTACCATATCATCCCATACAGATGAACTTACATTGTGTTGCACATATTTTTGATGTATTAAATATCTCAAGCCTCCTCTTGTTCGATTCTTGCTTAGATTTTGACATGTTTCTATGGGAATGTTAAATTTATTACACAATCGAGCAACCAACTTGCCAATTGGCTTATAATGGATTTTTTCATACTTAACATTGCATACTCTGTTTTCATCTATAAACTTCTGTGTAAAATCTCTTATATTAATGTTTTTATGTAACAAGTTATCTAAAAATAGTAATAGAGGTCTTACTTGATTAGGACACTCTGACAAATATTCATCAATCATGTTAGCTTTGTCTTGCAAAATGAAAGGAAAAAGTAAGTTTTCAATTGGTATATCATCAAATAATTCCATAGCTGCCACAATTTGGGATGCTTGTTTGCAATTGTCATTTTTTAACATATTCCTAACAATAGGTAAAATTGTTTCTTTAATTGTAAATAATTGGTAAGTCTTTATAAGTAAACTGAGAAAAAGTATATTTCTTTGTTGTATAGCAATTTGAAAAGCTGGAAGTTTTAATTTTTCTTCTGGTAAAAGTTCACTTGATTGTGACCACTTGCTTAAAGTCTCTAATATATAATAGGGCAAACTTTTTGGTTTACAATCTGTAAACTCTTCACATTTAATTATACATACTAAAGCAACTCTATATGGATCTGGTGTAAGCTGAAAAAATGTATCAAAATGATGATCTGTTGCAGGGCTTTTCTTCCAAGATTTCCATTTTAATTTCAGTTGGTTTAGCCATATTAAAGTTCTTTCATCAATGTCTGTGTTTAGACCTATATTTCTTAGAGATTCTTCAATTGAGGGAACAATTTTAATACCTTGATCTTTATCAGCTAGTAGACTGATATCCATTTTTAAGAAATTAAACTGTTTGAGTACAACCAAACATTTTCTTACGAAGTAAACTTAAGGTAAAAGCAAAGTTTATTTGGTTTTGGTTGAAACTAAGTTTCTAAATCGCAATATATCCACTTTATATTTTGTAAATGTCAGATCTTGGGTGGCATACATATTTCTTAGCTGTCGTCTGTCAGTGTCAGACGTCGGTAGCAAAATCTTGCTGTATACACCACGGTCTTGTATACAGGTCTAGCAACCGAGTCCAATTTCAGTGGTGAGAGATAGGTGCGATTGTGTTACAACTTCTAAATCGCAACGACGCCCGCTGTATGTCGCTGCTATCGCCTATCAAAATAATTTTACTTAAGCGCACTATAAAACAACTCGTGTTGTGCTTATTATATATGTATATTACATCTAATGTGCTCATTATATAATAAACCATTGTTTGAATACAACATTTTGAGAACAATATTTTGAATTATAGTATTATTGAGTAAAAGGCAGAAGAAAAAAAATAGTCAACCGTATTACCCTTCGCTGGAAAAGTGTGTAAAGCGCCCTCGCTTTACACATCGGCCACATAAACGTCAAACGTGATATAATTTTGGACAAATAGTATAATTTTATCTTCCATGTACAATAATTTTTTGAATATCTGTATTCAGCATGAACTTATCGTCATGCCTCTGGCGGGCGTAAATTGAACTGAACAGCGTCATTAAGTCGACGTACCCCCACTACTGTTGTTGCAAGACCTGTGTATACGACCGTGGTATACACTCTTACAAGGTTACACACAAGTAAAAGTTAAATTTAATGTAAATAATAATTGTAAAACTTAGCTCGTAACGAAAATAATATAATTATTAAAATTGAAAAAAAGCCAAGCGAATTTACGCGTGACAGAACAACTTCTGCTTTGTACAAGTAGGAATTAGAGTCGCATGTCGATAGTCCACTGTCGATAGACAATCGATTATTTATCGATAGTTAATATTAGGTCCTTACATATGAAATTAGTGTTTTGTCGTACTGACCACTTTGATCTGATTTATAAATTCATTTAGCTGGTACATTTGAGTTTTGAAAACAGTCATTCATTTATTTTTTCCTCATTATTTTTTTCTTTGGCGTCGCTTATTACCTCACAATGGAAAACATGAAATATATATATTTACGAGTGCGAGTTCTACCGTGGCACCAGTGCTGTAGAAATAGCTCGAAGGATTAATGATGTGTACGGCGCTAGTGACGCAAAAGAAAGCACGGTACGTTTTTGGTTTCAACGTTTTCGTTCTGAAAATTTCGACCTTCAGAACCAACCCCGTGGACGGCCAGGGACCAAAGTGGAAAATGAAGAATTAAAGGCTATTGTGGAAGACGATCCATCACAAAACACTTCAGAGATAGCCGCAGGCTTCGGGATAAGTGATAAAACTGTATTAATCCACTTGAAGCAAATCGGGAAAGTAAAAAAACTTGAACGATGGGTACCTCATGAATTGAGCGAATCGAACTTGCAAACACGCGTCGACTGCTGTGTTACTTTGCTCAACCGACACAATAATGAAGGGATTTTAAATCGAATCATCACATGTGATGAAAAGTGGATACTACTAGTGTACTATAATCAGAAGCGCTCGTCGCAATGGCTGAACCTTGGAGATCTAGCCAAATCCTGCCCTAAACGAAAATTGACTCAGAAAAAGTTGTTGTGAGTGTTTGGTGGATTAGCGCCGGTGTCGTTCACTACAGCTTTCTAAAATCTGGCCAAACGATTACGGCAGATATTTGTTGTCAGCAACTGCAAACCATGAAGGAAGAACTAGCTGCTAAACAACTGAGACGTTGGTCAATCACTCTAGGCCACTGCTGCTTCACGACAACGCAAGACCACACACTGCACAACAAACAACCACTAAGTTAGATGAGCTACAATTGGAATGTCTGCGACATCCACCATACTCCCCGGACCTTGCTCCAACAGATTACCATTTTTTCCGGAATTTGGACCACTTCTATTTGGTAGTCCAAACCGCCTTCAAATAGCTGATTGATTCTCGCCCCTATGGTTTTTTTAGTAAAGGGATCAATGAACTACCTATGAGATGCCAAAAGTGCATAGATAACAACGGTGCATACTTTGACTAATTAAATATATTTTACAAAAAAAAATGACTTTATATTCCTCCCGTACAAAACGCCAATTTCATATGTAAGGACCTTATAAATAAATATGTGAGCAATAGTATCGATAGTTGATCGATATTATTGTCGCGTGTCAATACTGTCGATACTTTTTTTTTATAGCATTGGTAGGCGGACAAGCATATGGGCCACCTAGTGGTAAGTGGTCACCAACGCCCATTGACATTGGCAGTCTAAGAAATATTAACCATCGCTTATATTGCCAATGCGCCACCAACCTTGGGAACTCGGATGTTATGTCCCTTGTGCCTGTAATTACACTGGCTCGCTCACTCTTCAAACCGGAACACAACAGTACCACGTACTGCTGTTTTGCGGTAGAATATCTGATAAGTGGGCAAAATGTAGCAGTGAAAATTTTCATCGGCCAGTAACGTAAATGACACGGCACCAAAAATTGATCGAAACTGTAATCATATTATAAGAAATCTTAATAAAATATAGGTAAAATGTGCAAAAAAAATTCCGACGATATCCCAGTGTAATCTACTCAGTTCTTCCTCCCGTTCGATAATCTTCTCATCGGTTCGTAGTATACTCGAGTTATATGTTGCCAGGACCAGAGATCGTCGGTGTTAGTAACACGAAATCTGCCGGGGATTCATAGCACCCCTGCCCCACTGTTACCATAGCTGTTATCGAGGCTAAGAATAGCAGGGCTGCGAGGAACTAGGGGCCGTTGTTTGGTTGTCTCAATCATTGGAAGGTTTTGCCATAATCGCCACACTTGGCAGACGGGTTGGCGACCGTAGTAAGTTGGCCATAGTACTCAGAGAGACGCTTATACCAGAGAACGGGCAGCCCGTTCTCTGGTGTATATTTCTTCGGGTCGCCTTCTACGCCCCCCACGGGATGAAAGGGGGTGGTGATACTTGTCGCCGTCACCGTCATTTATGATATCATAATAATTTTATGAACTGAGACGTTGGTCAATCACTCTAGGCCACTGCTGCTTCACGACAACGCAAGACCACACACTGCACAACAAACAACCACTAAGTTAGATGAACTACAATTGGAATGTCTGCGACATCCACCATACTCCCCGGACCTTGCTCCAACAGATTACCATTTTTTCCGGAATTTGGACAACTTCTATTTGGTAGCCAAACCGCCTTCAAATAGCTGATTGATTCTCGCCCCTATGGTTTTTTTAGTAAAGGGATCAATGAACTACCTATGAGATGCCAAAAGTGCAGGGCAGCCCGTTCTCTGGTGTATATTCCTTCGGGTCGCCTTCTACGCCCCCCACGGGATGAAAGGGGGTGGTGATACTTGTCGCCGTCACCGTCATTTATGATATCATAATAATTTTATGAAGTCTTAATCATAGAGCATAGACCCGTGACCCTTTGATACTGTAAGGATTTAAAACAATCTGTATTTATGCAATTAGCTTAGTCTGTGTAAATCTAACAATATCTTTTGCAAGCTATAGTGACTTGTCATTATTTTAAAATCAAATAAACTTCTTATGAGTTGATTTTTTTTATTATTCAAGCATAATATCAAACACAGAATTTTCATTTAGTTATTCAATAGTGCATCGGTAACTTTGCAAAATGGAGCTCTCCGCTGAAGGGAAAACACCTGAATACATGGCATTAGCTGGCATAAAATTCAAGTTATCATTACCCCAATTTAAAGACAATCCACAACTTAAAGATCAATTGTTCCAAGGAATAAAGGCTGGAAATATGGCTCCTTATTATAAAGAAGTTTGTACTGATCTTGGCTGGAATTTGGATCAGAAATTGTATGACGACATGGCAAAGGAGAACCAAGATCGATTATCTAAATTCGAAGATGATGATTCTGAAACACCAGTCTGGCAAGATCGGTAATTTGATAAAAGTTTAATCTGCATTTACTTCTAGTAGTAGTTTTAGTATCTAACTTTTGTTATTAAACTCTCTTTGTTCTAACCTCTAATCTGTTTTCCCAGTCTTTGTAAGAATTCTTTCCAAAATCCTGTTTCTTAAATATATTAGGCTTGTGCTATTATCTAAGGTTTGGTGTGGTAAGAAATGTAATATTGTGGAATGAGTATTCTACGAAATTATGTCAGATGAATAGCAAAAATGTGTATGTTATTCATTCTATTATTGTTATGTTATTCATCTATTATTTAAGTAAATTAACGTAACCTAAATTAAGTGTAAACATCAGTCTGCTAGTTCAAACAACAAATACTTTTTATATATCAATCCTGATCATCATAAACAGCCAAGCATAATCCACTGCTGGACATAGGCCGCTCCAATGTGAGTCTGGTCCTGCCACCTTCCGCAGGAGGACATGAAAAATGGGGCAGCTACTACAGTGCATTTGCTGATCTGTGGTCTCCAATTAACTCAATAAATCTATTCAATATTTAAAATTTTGTTATTTCAGGTTGGACTACTTATGTTCAATTGGTGATAAAGAAACTGCTACTGTTTTAGCCACAACTAAATATGAAGATGCTACATTAACAACAAACAGACGTCTTGATGCTATATTTGCATTATTTAGAATTGCATATTTCCATGGTTGTAATGTAAAGGACATGGGCAAAGCAGTTTCGAAGGTATAAATGAAATTGTATTTTAGTAAATATCTTTGTTTCAGAAGAATAATTTACCAATTTTACGTTTTACTGCAACAAAATTATTACTTTTTTTTTTTCAATTTTATATTTGCAGGCACATGAATTAGTTGATAAGGGTGGTGATTGGCGTTCAAGAAACAAACTGAAGGCATATGAAGCAATTTACTGCCTTGCTGTACGAGATTACAACCATTCTGCAGAACTATTTATTGACTGTGTCTCAACATTTGAATCTTATGAATTAGTTGATTTTGGTAAGATTTCACTTACTTGGGTGTAGTAGTACTTTTTCTAATGTATGTTCATTGCAATGAACATTCAACAATCACAGAATAATCAGTATTCTGTGTTTGTATGGGATTATTATTGTCACGCTTAACTTTTCCATATTATGCAATCAACTTTAAAAATATTTCATGTAACAACTTAATTGCAATTTTAATATGCAAATTTATTTATTTACTATATAAATATAAAAAAATAATGTAAACCACCACTGTTGTATTTATAATAGATTGGTTAATTAATGATTTTTAATATTTTATGTCATGTCATAAAATCTATGTATAGTTACTAAAAGTAGTATAAATACATTTCTTCTGTTATCAGCATAAAGTTAACAAATTTTTAATAAAACTTAAAATGAAATTGTATATAATTTGTCATGGTTCATAGAGATATTTTGTTTACAGGAACAATAATACAGTATTGTGTTTTGGCATGTGCACTGGCACTTGAACGTCATGCACTGCAAGCAGCATTGCGAAGACAAGGGGCTGCAGTGCAAGCTCTACGATCACGTTTTCCTGAATTAAGAGAGCTTGTTGAGTCACTGCATGAATGTCGTTATGCTGACTTTATGAAGAGTTTGGCTTGGGTATGTAGTACTTATAAATGTTTTATTAATTGTAATCAATTACCTCGTTTGTTTGTCTAGTTCAGCGGTATTCAACCTGTGGCCCACCGGGCTTCTGTGGTTGGCCCACTCCAGTTTACTTTATTTTGAATTATTTTAAATTTCAAAGGATTTTTCTTAACACTTAAGTAATTTGAAATATACAACTGCCTGTGGCGGAAACAGAAAAGTGTTTGATAAGTCAAAAAAATATGTTAAAATATTGAGAAATTCCCAGTAGTAGAATGTTGCCTGGAAAGTTTTTAGATCCCGTAGCTTGGAAAGCTCGTAGAGGTGTTAGTGCCGCACCTGAGCTCTTTCTGATGAAATATAGAGTGCACTTGGGTTTGGGACACACATTTGTACACTATAATAATTATGTCCTGTGAGGTTATTTAGTCTAAAATGTTTTTATAGAAGAGATAGAATTAAAGGAAGATATTAAAGCATTTGAATTAGTATGTAGTAGTTGTTTGTATTAAAAAAAAAAAAAAAAATCATAGATATTATATTATAAATTTATGTTGCAAACTAATTGATGTTACAGGTGGAGACTCAAATTTGTGTGGACCCAGTATTCAGACCACATTACCAGCACTATGTTCGAGAAGCGCGCATCAAAGCATATGTGCAGTTGCTACGCGCATACCGCTCGCTTAGCCTTGACAACATCGCTGACACTTTCGGTGTCACCCGCGAGTTTGTGGAGGAGGAAATCTCTTCGTAAGTTTAAGGATTTTAACTACAATAAAAATCCATTGGTAGTAGGGGTAGCCACTCATCAGTAACGCATAATTCTATATCTAACATGTCACAGCAATACTCTGTATTGTATGTTCCAGTTTTATGATGAATGAAATCTTAGAATCCATGGTGTGCTGACAGTCTAGGATAATGATACTGATAGTGGTTAAAAACAATCATTTGATCATATGAGCCTTTGCTATCCTAAAATTAATTTTAAAAATTAAAATTTTTATTTGTAGTTCGCTCATTCTCTTATATGTAGCTTATATGAGCAATTCAAGTAGTTTTTTATAAACGATAAACTTTATTTCAACTTACAATGTATACACGAAAATACATATATACATTGTGACTAACTATATGTAACACAAAAAATAAAATTAAGTGCCTCTTAGAATATTAAAGTTAATAAAACCAACAAAACTTTTACTGGTGGTAGGGCTTTGTGCAAGCTCGCCTGAGTAGGTACCACCCACTCATCAGATATTCTACCGCAAAACAGCAGTACTTGGTGTTGGAGTGAGCCAGTGTAATTACAGGCACAGGGGACATAACATCTTAGTTCCCAAGGTCGGTGGCGCATTGGCGATGTATGCGATGGTTAATATTTTTTACAATGCCAATATATATGGGCGTTGGTGACCATTTACCATCAGGTGGTCCATGTTATGCTCGTCCGCCTGCCTACCTATTCCATAAAAGAAACGAGCATTGTTTCCGATAGTCAGTTTGTCTTTTTGTCCGCGTTAATCTTCAAAACTATAATTGTAAATAATTGTATTATTATAATTAAGTCTTTTTCCATAAAAAACGGTTGAGTATCAAAATTTATAACAACTTAAAAGTTAACGTATTTATTGTTTACCACTGCTTAAGGCATTATATAAATTAGCTATTTATTATAATTTAAAAACTATTTTTAGAATTTTTCGAATATGCTCGGAAAAAAGCGTTGTTGTGCTGCTGTTTATATATATTTTATTTAAAGTAAACAATAATATAAATTTTGTTGTAAGTTTAAACCGAAATTACTTTCTTCTTAATAGTAGGATGTTTCGGCCTGACTTATAAACGTTTATCGGCTCTAGTTAGCGGCTGTTTAGTTAAACACTGATTTTGCTCTTTCTGTCATCATTGATTTCACATATGCAAGAAAAAGACAGCATTGTTTAACTAAACACCCCCTAATAAGTTTATAAGTAAGACAGATTGCTTTAAAACGTTTGTTAATTTTTTTTTTTATCAACAATTGTAATATGTCTTTGCAGATTCACAGCGGCGGGTCGGCTACAGTGTCGCATCGATGCAGTCGCTGGGTGCGTAGTGACGGGTGCGGGTCGTGGCGCGGATGCGGATCGCTCGCAACTGTACCAGGCGACCATACGCGAAGGGGACTTGCTTCTTAACCGTGTCAAGAAACTAGCCAGTGTTATCAACTTCTGAGCGTTCATGATATCCTGGTACATTTGTCATAATTATCTAAATAATATTGTATAATTAAAATAAATAAGTAAATAAAAATTTCATTATTGTTTTAATATATAGTTAGTCATATCCACTCTTTATTTTGCATTAAATTATGTAGTTAATACGCATTTAATAGTTTTTATAATGAAACTGGTTTTATAATATTTTATCTGATTAGAATTAAACTTCTTTGAATATATCTTTTACAATAAAAGTTCAGTAGTAGTTTATTAAGTATTGCTTCGATTAAATTAAATTTGTACTGAATATGATTGGTTTTATATTTTTTTAATTATATATGAGTAATTAGTTTTAAATGACGAATAAGATATTTCGTAGCTTTTTTATTTGTCTTATATATATTTATTAAAAAAGATAAAATAAACAAGGATAAAGGTAAAGGATAACAAAAAAGAAAAGAATTATTAGTATAATTGTTTTTTTTTTAAATAATTTGAATACTTTTTGGACATTTACATAAACATTTAATAATTTACAATGATTGTTTATACTGACATGGACATGACACATCATATTCATGGCTAATTCTACTCTAGAACTATTTGCAACTTGAAAATTATAACTCATAGTGCTATGAGAATTTACTCTATACAACTAAACCGTTTCAAGGCCTATCGCCTCGCAAGCGTCACTTTAATACTAAGAGTGTATGCATGATTTGTAATAATATAAATAATTTAGGAGGACATTTACACATATAATGTTGAAATATAAAACATATCGTCCATTTATAGCGAACATAATCGTGTCTAGTAACCTCTCGATCTATCAATTCTTTAATCGAAAGCGTCGAAAAATGCATATTTGGAAAGAAACGTTACACCGAGAACGGTGTTATGGCTCAGTCTGATCCGTAGAACTGACAAATGTAAAGTATTTCGACTCTATAAATTTCAAACGGCAGTCGCTCACTCTTTACAAAGATATGTTGAAGTATTCTAAAGCAATATAATAGCTATGACTCTAAACACTAACATCTATGTAGACCTCAAATGCAAATACTTTTTTTAATTTACATGATATGAATATGTCATTAAATTCTATTACAATTATTAAATATAGTATGTCGAGTACACAGAGCTGCAGTGGCTTGACTCATGTTACTGTTAGATTTTATTTCATTCAATTTGGAAAAAAATGTTTGCATAAGGAGACTCGTGGTTGACTTCTGCTCGTTGTGTTGGCAGCATGCCAAGTGCCAGTGTTGACTACGTAAAATTGTTAAAACTATGTAATTTTCTAAAGAATCTCCTCACATTGGAATGTGACTTAGAAAAAATCATGCAATGCACGTCGCACTTCAGTTACAAGTATAGTATAAATATAGTATAATTAATTTAATATCTATTAATAATATTAACTATTCGTTCATTACAGTACTATTATACAGTTTTATATACAATTAAACATATATAGATTTATGAATTTAATTAATTTTTGGGATAATTTATAATAATTTTAGATGTCATAGCACATTAGGTTGCATCCTAGAAAGTAATGCTCCTACTGATTCATTCGAAAACAGTCTCAGGTCCTTCGGATGCAGCCTAGTATCGTGCACTATCACAGAGTAATGACATAAACTCGGGACTCGACGAGCCCCCGATTGCCCCAGGCCCGTACTGCATATATATTACCTACATAATACTATGCGTAATAATGAATCGGTACATAGCGCTACACTCAACACAAAACATTACGTCATCGATCTCGCACGGCGCTCGTTTCGTAATTACATTGTTCATTGTTTTGACGTACCGCGTTTTATGGACAAAATAAGTATATTGGTATAAAATTCGTAACGTCGACCGCGACTCGTCGACGACTCCGCATCGGGTGCGCCGGAAAGTCCTACTCGCCGTCTTATGGAATGTGTTCGGATGCTCTAATTTAGGTACCGATGGTTTTAAACGGTGAGGCCCTCCGTGCGCGCGGGCGGCGGCAGCGACGTCAGCGGGTGCGGGTGCGCGTGCGGCGTCGGCGGCGACGCCTGCGCCGCATTCGGCGCGTGAGCCGGAAGCGCACCTGTAGCTCTGTAGTGCTCCCGTTCGCTCTCCTCACGCATTTGTCGACTGCGTTCGGCCAATTCGCGTCCTCTTTCGGCGAGTTCGCGCATTGCTGCTTGTCTTTCGTCGCCGCCCTCGAGCGAGGGTGGCCTCTCGAGTGGGGACGCGGCTCCCGGTCGTCCCGCTCCGAACGCCCCGAAGCCGAGCAAGCCTGGGAATTTAGCGGCTACACCGTTCTGTCCGGCATTCTGCTGAATGACTGATATCTCGTTCAGCTGTAAATAAAAAGTCAATTAAAACTTTAAAGTCTAACATAAATGCGTCGAAAATGATGACGTATTCTAAAGTGGAATGGAGCTTACCTTTTGTTGCATGCCGTTGAGGAAGGGCGCAGGTAGGTAAGGGTAGAAGAGGTCGGGGCGTCGTAGCAGATCGTGCGGCTCATGCAGCGGTCGCGGCGGCAGCTCGAGGGACATGCGGCGTCCGCGCCGGGACGCGCCGCCACTCCACATGTGCGTGCCCATATGCACCTATACAAAAATGAGGTGCCGTTATGTACTGAAGTGATCTATGATAATAACTAATATCTATAGATTAACATAAAGTTCATTAATTAATTCACAATTAATTAACTTCTGTGATATAAAACCTATTTCAAATTAATTTCGACAAACAAGTTCGAAAATTGCTTTTAATTTTATGGGCTGAAATAATAATAAAACTAACAATGACCACATATTTATATTTACCTTTAGATTGCCTTTGGTTGTAAACGCTTTCTGGCAAACAGCACATCGGAAAGGCTTGTCGCCGGTGTGTGTGCGCATGTGAATTTGCAGCGCTGAGGAAGAGGAGAAATTTTTACGGCATACTCCGCAGAGGTGCTTGGAGGACTGCGACGGCGGCGGATGGCTCGGAGCAACGGGTACTATTAACAATGAAATTGTAAGTTTTGCGTCTATTAAAATATAGTAGTAGTAATACAATATTCAGACTCAATCATTTAATTTATTGTATATGTGAATAACAGATGATAAATGTTCCAATTTTGAAAAGATTTGGAGCTTAGATATTCTATCGAGCGCACGAGATTATAAACATAAATTAAGCAAGCAAGCGAAATTTAGTGGTGCTTGTCTGGGCTTGAACCCGTGATCTTCAGTGTGTGTGTTCAAAGATGGAACTATTTCGGCTTAATTAAAAAAAATGTATATTTAACCAATATATTTTTTTTAAAGCAATGCTTACCCGTAGGTCTCTTGGGTAACGGTGGCATGTCGATAGGTGGCGGGTGCGTCAGGGGGGGTGGGGGGAGCGCAGGCGGCGATCGCTTTAAGTCCATTTTCTCGGGTGACGATCGCCGGTCCGGACTCGGGTCGCGACCATCTTCGCTGGGCGGTCCGGTCGAACCACTCACGCCTTTATCGAAACCGGGAGGCATGTCTCGAATCTTGTGCGTTAGCATGTGCTGCTTCATATTACCCTGATAACGATAACATACATTCTATTAAAATATTAAATAAAACAAACTTAAATTAAAATTAAAAAAAAAAAAAAAAACAAAGCAAAATATATATTTTAAAATAGAACGCATCGGTATCAGTACGTTCGAGATCAATAAATTATATCGTTTATAATGATATAAATATATTTGCAAACTAGTTTGAATTATAATACGAGCTTGTAATTTATAAGGCATTTTTATAGTACATATAAGTAAAACGACTACCACATCTAGTCATATTCAAGCGTATGTAGATAGTTAATTGCAATACGACCATCTGGGCAATGTGATTAGGGGCCTAGCGTTAACTTCAATAACACAAATTGCAAATAATTAATCACTTTCGTAAGTCTTGTGTAGCCAGTTCATCTAAATTATTTACTTGTTGTTAATGACCCTTGGCTTATATAATTAAAAAAAAAAAAAAACAATATATTGTAACAAATCTAAACCTGAGATTATATGATCCTGTTTAACGTATCTTTTTTTTTGTCTCTGTACCAAGGGAGGTACCGAGGGAGGATATGACTAGTAAGTTGTAACTAATAATGGTGTAAGTAATATGTATAAACTAATTAAGCAATAAAATATTAAGACAGCACCATTTTGTTTCGATTAAAATAAATCATTAATCTACTTGTATAAATTATGATGTGATTTAATCAAATATATATTTTGTCTAAAGTTACGATGACGATCAAGGGATTATGAATGAGTAGATAAAAAATAAGTTTGTTCGAAACAAAAGGTCATGGGATTTATAAAATACAGAGTCCACGCTCAGGCGTCACTCTCGCATACCGGGTAGACGAAGGCGTTCCAGAGGTCCAAAGCAGTGGCGTGCGGCGGGCGGGGTGCGCGCGTGCGCCTACCGCACCGGCAACCGCCGCCACTGCTCTGGAACCACAAATACACGCAACATTTACGCACACGCTTACAGAATTCAAAAAAAAAAAAACTCTTTAAATATACACACTCAAATAAAACAATAAATCAAATGATAAAAAGTGGGACACACTATTTTATATTGGCAATTATTATAGTTTAATATATTATGTAGGTATTTTAGGAGTGATAAGTATTATGTGACCTTGGTCGGTATAATTTTTATACATAGATAATAAACTACATTTGTTAGTTAATACTATGTTAAAGGGACTATTTTATATATTCCGTGTAGAAATATTTCAAATAAAGTAACAAACGCATTAATATATTTTCAATAATTTGATGCGAACAAAAATATATTTGTAACAAATTTATTTTTTAATTTTGTTTGCATCAAATTATTTATTATTGTTACACAAGAACACTTACTAATTCGTCATGTAATAGAAATTTTGTTGCAAAAAAATAAGGAAGCATTATTAAAATAATGATATATTGACTTTTTATTTTATTTTATAGGAAGGCGAAAGAGCGTTTGGGCCACTTGATGGTAAGTGGTCACCAACGCCCATAGACAATGGCATTGTAAGAAATGTTAACCATCGCTTATATCGCCAATGCGCCACCAACCTTGAGAACTAAGTTGTTATGTCCCTTGTGCCTGTAATTACACTGGCTCACTCACGCTTCAAACCGGAACACAACAATACCAAGTACTGCTGTTTTGCGGTAGAATATCTGATGAGTGGGTGGTAGCTACCCAGACGAGCTTGCACAAAGCTGTACCACCGAGTAATATATTAGTTATATTGATATATTCAAACATCGACGTTTTAAATACTTCATAAATAAGTGTAACTTTTTTTAATAAATTTTTATTAAAGCTGTTAATGTGTCATCTACATAGATTTGTGCCTATACAAAATATTAAAATGAATTTAAAGACTACTCCATAGAATAGAATTTACTATCTAACAGTTGTAAGGCAATACACAGATAAGTATTTGTGTCCAAAACATAAGAATAAGGTCCGGCCACGGCGGCCAATCTCAAGAGAGATTAGCCAACTGCGCAGGAGATATTATAGTGCACAAGTGTGTGCGAGGTGCACTCTCTTTTCCTTAGCTCTCATAATCCGATGGGACGGCAATCCGACACGACCGGAAAGAGTTCAGGCGCAGGACCAACGGCTTAACGTGCTTTCCGAGGCACGGGAGTGTACACACTTCCAACTTCCAGACTCCGGGCTGCTACTGAGAATTTTCTGACAGAAAAATCCAATAACTATTTATTGGCCCTACCTGGGAATTGAACCCAGGACCACCGGGTCTGCAGCCTTATATCTAGCCACTAGACCAACGAGGTGTGTTCATACACTATGAAATCACGACTCTATTATTTTAATATAATGATAATGATATTAGGGTACCCTAAAACAACAATCTTGTTCGTTATTTGTATATTAACGTGAAAGTGTTTGTAGAATTCATTTGTTTAGTATTTCTACCATTTTATTTATTGTATTATTATAAGATTGAGAAATTATTGTGGTGGATATTATCCTAAGCTACTTTAGCTTATAAATGTAACTAAGAAATTTACATAAAGTATGTGTATCGGACTATCGGTGTATCCTATGACGAATGTTATTGTAAATTATTAATATGTGTTTTGTTAATAGTATAAAAGAGAACGTGACACGCTTATTTTTTATAATGAGATAGGTAGCTTGTAAAATTACTACTAAAAAGTTCCTAAGAACCTACTTGAAGAAAGTATAGGTTGAGTCTAATTTAAATAATACTCTATTATATAGTTTATTTGAACAAGCTTATTTAATTGAATTTCAGATTGATAAACGTAAATTTTAACAATACTGTTTAAGCTAAATCACAAGGAGAATAAAGGTGTAAATGTTATTCGCAATTTGATTCAATAGACCGGCTCAGAAGATTGGAATAATCGATATAGTTCAGCGCGTGAACTTTCGGTGTAGATGCCAATGCCGGTAACACTTATTGTAATTTTAAATGTGCTTGTAAGGTTCTATTCGCGCCATGCAACTTGTTCTCTTATACATATTACAACTGATTTGATACGTGTTTAGTCGGTTAACGCGATCCGAAGCAGTTTTTAAATGTTTATTTATGATGTTAAATATTTTAATCTGTATCGTGTATTTGGGAAACACTTTTTTTTTGCTGGTAACATTTAAATTATAATCTATATTCAAACCGCTAGGTGAACATTTACAATATATATGGAATAAATTGTTTTTTAATTTGGAATAAAGTAAAGGTAGACTTGCGTCCTGGGTCGGCTTCGCGTTTCTAGAATAAAGGTTTTTGACGTTGCGTGTGGGACGACATTATTAATCCAGTCGTATCCAGCCGTTATCAGCCAGCGCTAATAGGTACATCGTGCCGCGAGCCCTTAGTCATTTTTCTATTACTTTTTTTTTCAATACTGGAACTAACAGTTCAAATTATAGTATTCGAAGCGAATTTGAAATATCCAAGTTACCTAATTAATATTGTTATAAAAGTTGTAGGTATACGGGATTATCAATTAAAGATTTGTAAGTCAGTTTAATTAACTTTAGAATAACAAACATTAACTAATACGTCAAAATGGTTTTGTTTCAAGAATTGTGTTCTCTATTATTATTTTATGCCTATTTATTTACTAATTTATAAAACTTATTTAGTATTTATTATACATTTATACAATATTTTATAACAGAAACATTAATTTTATTTAGATCGATTACGATTATATATACTAATAAATAGGTATTTAATTGTCCTCCTACCTACGAATTTATATTTTTTATCACAAGTTTTTTTAAACAGTCTCTTCGAAATATCAATTAATATAATTCCACGAAATGGTTTATAATAGACGGAAGAGTAAGTTTCAAAGCTCTATTGTGATTTAATTGAAAATGATAGTCATAAATTAAAACGTATTGTGGTCTGGAGTCGAGTAAAAAACCGTTGACAATGTTTCAAATACTTAAAAAAATATATAAGTAGGTATATCTCATGTTCTATATGTGTATAGTATTAAAAGTATATTTTAATACATTTGATTATATTATTTAGCCTTGCATATTATTGTGTTTGATAAAAATCTTAGATTTATTTACTTAAATACATAGGGACAATTATTATGAATCATTTTATAGTACCTAACTATTCATGGCCAAGCTCTCTCATACTCGCCCGTGCTCTAATTATCTCTAATTGATATATCTGAGGTTTATTTCAGATACACTTTTTTTATAGAATAGGTAGGCGGACGAGCATATGGGCCACCCGATGGTGAGTGGTCACCGATGCCTATAGACATTGGCATTGTAAGAAATATTAACCATCGCTTACATTGTTTGCACCAACCTTGGGAATTAAGATGTCCCTTGTGCCTGTAATTACACTGGCTCACTCACCCTTCAAACCGGAACACAACAATACCAAGTACTGGTGTTTTGCGGTAGAATATCTGATGAGTGGGTGGTACCTTGCACAAAGCCACCACCACCACCACCACCAATAGTAAAAAAATATACATACACTCCATTTAAAAACTTTATCATATAGGAACAAGTAGAATACCTAAATAACCTAAAGCTTTAATATTTTAAAACGACGTTTAGATATTACCTCCCTGTATGACGTTGTAAATTGCTTTTTCCTATATATTTTTCACGTGTTGTAGAAGTTTCCAGAATAAAAATATATTTGCTATCACCGCCTGGAGTAAAGGTGGTAGCTATTACCGTTTCTTATTCACATAGGGCTTTAGATTATCGTAGTCTTAAGCATTTAATAAACGAATGTATTATAGTTTCCTCGTTGGTCTAGTGACTAGATATAAGAGAGACCAGGCGTGGGTTTAAATCACAGGTCGGGCCAAAAAAAGTTATTGGGTTTTATTGCCGAAGAACTTCAGTATCAGCTCGGAGTCTGGAAGTAGTAAGTGTGCACAATCCCTTGTCTCGGAAAGCACGTAAAGACTTGCGTCTGAACTCCTTTCCGTGCCGTGTCGGATTGCCATCAGATTATGAGATGTGGAACACTTGTGCACTATTTAATATGCCCTGCGTAATTGGCTAATCTCTCTTGAAATTGGCCGCCGTGGCCAAATTACGCCCGTTTGTCATCGTATTATAGTTGGAGACAATGTTCCGAATTGGAGTATTAATTATTTCTATTCTTGTGAGTTAAGTTTTAAAAATAATAATGCAAAATTAAATTAAATGCCTCAAATAATTCGGTGTCGAGGTTATATTGTTAATTAATGGAAGTGTTTTAAGTTGGTATAAAATTATAAAAATATAATTTAACTATACGTATTATTAATATATGCATATTCATATAATAATGATAATAGTCATTAAAGATATTATATAAAGTGTAGGTAGGTATTTAGTAATTAATAAATTTTCATTTCATTTTTATTTCATGTAGGTACGAGGTATGTATCGGTTATCAATAATAATTATGCAGATTTATATGCCTCGTTAGCTTAGTGCCTTGGTTATAGGGCAGATCTCGAGATCGGGACAAAAAAAGTTATTTTAAAAGTGTTTCTTAGATAGGACTAATCTGACTAGCTATAGGAACCGAACATTAAAAAATTCTAATCGATATTACAATTCGGAAACATTTTAAATATTTATATATCATGTTTTGTTACTAACTAGATGGTACTAAAAATGCGTGTGTGTTAAATTAAAAGGCAAAATAAACATCGCATCAGTTTTGATTGAAATATTGTCGACGGATTGCTATTAAAAATATAATGACTAAATATTTATTAATATTATAAACTCAATGAGAAATAGAACATTTGAATATAAACGCGGCGCCGTCATAAATAATCTATATTTTCTTGATAAGAGACCCGCATGGTCACTCTCAGAAACTTACGAAAAATGTTATTTTATCAAGCATAAATAATCTTTTTATGACGAGAAGCGTAGGTAAAGGCTCAAGGATTTATAAGCAATAAATATTTTACGACATGAATTAATATTCCGATCGTTTTCCGTGACGTTGTTTTTATGACTTATCATTTTTGTGGCGACGATGGACCGCGACGCAAACACAGCTTTACTTGCTTGAAATATTGGTCGAACTGATTATAAAACCTGAATTGCCATAAAAATAAGAGATATCCTTTTAACAACCTTCATGTATTGTATAAAATATTGAATTAATTATTTAAGTGGATCTCGAGTTGCTTTATTCTTCAAATATTTGATTATAAGTAGACAGGGCTCACATTGTTCGGATTTCTTTTATAATACCGCCCGTTGCGTCGTATGGTTTCAAAACGATCAGAAAAGCTTTGGATCAGCTGTCACGTGACATGTCAAGTTGGACGATATAAAGTCCATAAACATAGCGGAGTTGACTCGATAACAATTGTGTATTAAGTTTATTATTAAGTAGTTACGTATACATTCTTGATTGAGCGAAGGAACAGCTCTTAAAGTTTGTAAAGCAGAACAACATTAAGCCTGTGGCCAGTAAGAGAACTCCTCTCTCTTTAAGAAGAAGGCTTTAATAAACACGGGGTAGAGTTTCATCCAACGCTTGCATTTCCTCACTATGCCCTGAATTGCTTAGAATATGAACTCCGTGATAATTGCATGGAATTTCCCCCGCAACCTTCAATTCATGTTTACATTTTTTATCCATTGGGCCATTTGGGATATACCTATCGGCGGGATACTTGAATCTTATTGGACTAGGTTTAAGTTAATTAGTTCATATTATTTTTTACTATCCGTAAGTCCTATTATTACAATTATCAAAGTGCGATAATTGGCTTATCTTGAAGCAACGGGTCAACCGTTTGACGTGATTTCGTGTATAGAAAACTTATGGGTTGTAAAGTAATATGCTTTTTAGTCCGGAAAAACGAATGCGGATGAAAGTTAGTGATATTCGAAACGTATACGAATTGTCGTATACCTCAATACTAATATATAACTATACTAATATATATATATATAAGGACGAAGAATTTGTTTAAGTGCGTTAATTTCGGGATCTACCAGTCCAATTTGAGTAAAAAAATTTTGCGTTCAATCTAACAGGCACTCGCCTGTTTATTGAGAAAGAGATAAAACACTGCGCTACGGCCCACGAGGGCGGAGCACTAAACTTTAAAGCGGGTGAGACCGCACGGAGCAACTAGTATAAATATAAAGTATTTGATTTCAAACAATGATACATATCTACTTATTACGTTATACGTTAGGATTAATCAAGTGTGTGGAAATGTAATTTAGTTTTATCTTGATGTGAACGAACTTATATTGTCTAAATAATATTATATATAATCCTAAAAAACAATGCTTCGTAGCAAATACTCGTAAGTTGTATTTCTCCTAGCGTCAAATGTGCCTGCATCGGTAGTAAATCAGCGAAAGCCGTGCGATGTGAGCATCGAGTAGTTTGTTACTTAAGACTTAAATAGACATTTAAGAAAGTCGTTTAAAGGACTTCTCCACCATTTAAGGTTAATGCGAGGAATATGTAGACAGGGGGAACAGAGACAGCTAAGATACATAAACATTCATATGAAAAAAGTGTACCTTTGCTTATACCTACTTTCTAAGAATCAAGTATTTATAATATATATGTATGTAGAAATATCTTAGCAGGTGGCTACCTAAATTACCTAAGAATTTTTATTTATGAATTGAAAACATAAAATCCGAAGCCAATTGAAGAAATAGTTGGTGAAATAAGATTGAGGATTAGTGACGTAATATTGACTAAAAAACATCCGAAAGGAATATAAAATCACCTAGATATTTATTAAATATTATTTTGTTTAATGACTACAAATGTTTAACTCATCAGGAAGCTAGTTAAAAATTATAAAATTCCAATTTCACACATATTCCCCAAGTTTATAAAAAAGTATTAAACGTTGTAAAATAAATCGTGAAATATTTGCATAAAATAATCCTTTGGAAAGTAATAAGCGGAGTGAAAAAGATTACCAATTAGTAAATTACATGTACATATTTTAAAATAAAATTAATATATATTAATGAAATGCTTACATTAATTATACTTGCATTTAATTTATTAGTGTATTACGACTGTTTTTTTGACTAGGTAATCGTTTCTATCTAAATTTGAGAGGGTGCAGTGAAAGACAACTGCTAAAACTAATGCGAACTAGAAGCGTCAACTAGGGACTTGTAATTACAGTCTGCAAAATTAATGTACAGAAACTTAGATGAAATGAAACCAGAACATAAAGTTCTTCACTCTACAAGCAACTTGCTTTTCGATGTCTCGTAAACTTGCGAGGGTCACGATAAACCAAACGAGTCGAAAGTCGACTTGAGAGTTTTAATAATTATTTAACTATTAAATATATAGGCTTATGCATTGCGTTTTCTAATATTTATTATAAGGTATTGAATAATTGTTTAAAATTAGTAAAAAATGCTGTAAAAGCGTAGATGTGTCGCTATTTGTGTAACAATAAAATATAAACTGGCAGTGAGCCAGAAACACTCGATCGGAGCTCATACTAAGGAGCATGACTGACTACACGGTTATCATTATACCGACCGAATACATACTCTTTATAAAAATATAGTTATATTAATGAATAAATTGTTTATGAAAATGTTCAAACCTTTGTCGAGAAGCCTCTATCACAGACGGTACACTTGAAAGGGCGTTCTTTGGTGTGGCTGCGATAGTGGATCTCCAACGCGGAGTTGCAGGCGAACGTTTTGTAGCAGATGGTACACGTTGTGTTGCCACGCACTGCATACAAATAAATCGACTGTTCATTGCTACTATTAAAGTCCGAACATAAATACATTTAGTATTTTCAATGTTTAGGTAAATTCCTGGGAATAATTGATTTATTGTTTATAACTAGCGCCCGGTATAGGGGGTATTATTAGATTAAAAAGTATTAGGAAAATTTGAAGGAGGGGAAAAGCGGACGACCGGGGCGGACGTATATATAAGATCCCGCTATCGCATACCTGCGGGAGGGAAAGCAAGTCCTAGTGGGCTGAAGGGTGATCCACCGAGAGCACCGAGCGCAGCAAGGGGCGTAGGTGGTGAAGGCAGCGGCGAATGTTGTGGCAGCCGTGGCGGCGTCGACAGCACCGACGGTGATGGCGACGGTGGCGAGGCTCGCGCACTCCGCCCACTCTCCGAACCTGTCGCCGATGGGAGGGAAGCCGTTGTGGTGATGGTTTTTACTTCGCATTCGGACGCCGAGGCGCAGACGGAGAGCGGCGAAGTTCGACGATCTTTTATATCTGGGTCGTCATCGAACTCCCGAGAAGCGGGCTCGCACTCGTCCCGGCCGCTCTCATCGTCGGTTCCGCGGGAGTCCGCCCTTCGGTCGCCGGGAGTGGACGGGGTGGGGAATATTGGCGGAGGGATGGTGTGGTAAGAATTAAAATCAGTAATTTCTGAAACATTGCTAAAAGTCTGACTATTGCTTGTTTCGCTAAGTTGGTTTTGATCATAAGGTATAGTGCATCGTTCGCCTGTGTGAAGGCGAATATGTTGATGTAACATCGATATTTCTGCAAATTTCTTATGGCATACAGGACATTGGTGTAGTAATTGCGAGGGAGGTTTTATACGATGGACACCCATATGTGTTTTCAGATTGCCTTTCGTAGTAAAGGCACGACCGCACAATTTACATCTGAAAGGTCTTTCCCCGGTATGAGTACGGTAGTGCATCTGTAGAGCACTTTTACAAGATAAAACGCGATGACATACAATACACTCGTTGGGATCAGTAACTTTGTTGTCAATATTATCTACTAACTGTTGTAATTTTGACGTTTCTGAAGTTTTAGTAATTTCAATTAAACTCTCCCAAGAGTTGTCATTACTTCCAGGACGCGGTAAAAGTGAATTATAAAATATAGGATCACGAGTTATGTCACTGTTGTCTATTATGCTGTTGGGATTACTTTGAAAAGGTGTAAGACACCCGGACGAGACACTGCTTGGTGGGGAATTTGGAAATAGTGGATATGAAGGAAAAGTACGTAGTCCCGTTGCTATTGAAATTGGTCCAGATATCGATGAATTCTTACTTGATAAATTCTCCGGTTGATCGGGATCAGGCTTGACGTGCGGACTTTCTCTGCCAATTTGATCTTCGTTGCTGTATTTTGAGTCCATGCTGCAGTCGTCATACGGAGATGTTGAGGGGTACCGGTCTTGTTCAGCATCCTGCCCTCCATCATTTTCTTCAGGTTCCCGCTTAGGCGATATATGATCAGTCTCTTCAAAACTAGAATCTCGTTGACTTTCTTCGTCTTGCGGTTCAGATTTAAACATTTCTGATGAAGGTCGAGGCGGGCTCGGAATCGAAGGTTTGCTAAGATCAGCTGGAACGTCTTGTTCTTCTCTCATGCCAAATAGTGGATGATGTGGAAGTGGTTTATCACCAAGTGGGCGAGGTGGCAGTAAATCATGGTGTGATGGCCTGTATAATGGCAAGTTTGGCGGAAAAGGCGCTGGTGCACCCGGAGGGAATTGTAGCGGATGAGGAGGCATTCCTGGAATCGGTCCCGGTGATAATTGTGCTAAGAGTGGCGGGTGATATTTGTCCAAATGTTCCGGTACAGGATTGGGGTTCATCTTGACGTGAGGAAATTTAGCAGTATGCCTTTGGAAATGTACCTTAAGATTTCCTTTAGTCGTAAATCGAGAACCGCAAACATTGCACTTAAAAGGTCTCTCTCCTGTGTGAGAACGAATATGAATTTGAAGCGCTGAGTCACTGCCAAAAACTTTTCCACAGTATCGACAGCGATGTTTGAAGAAAGGTTCGTTGCGGCCCCCACTTTTGCCATCGTATGGTGACATTTTTCCTGATTTTCGGAAAGCTAATTCATCGGCAAGATTGTTAGCTAGAAGACCTTGTGACGCATTATCAAGTACTTCTTGTGCTCGCTTTTGTAGCATTTCTAGTGTATTTGGTTCATTTAGGGACGGTGGAGGATCGTTATTAGTGATGATCGAAGATGCTAACGAGGAAGATATAGAACTATAAGGTGGGTGCGACATCATAGGTGGTGATGAGGTTGGAATTTTCGGAATTGATATAGGCTCTGATTTAGGTGTAAGATGTGTATGAGTTGAGGGCAAGTTTTGGCTAGTTGGAGGAGCAGGTTCGACAGGAGAGGGCTCCCGTGGCGGACGCGGCGGTGACGGAGATCGAGCCGGTGTTGAAGGCGCATTTGGTTCCGGTTCACACAGTGGTGGACTTGCAGGTTGATCGTCTTTTCTTCGAGTTAATGATAATTGATTTTGAAGTTGGCGTATTAACTGCAGTTGAAATACTTGCTGGTGTTGTAGAGTAAACAGTGTGCTTTGTAACACTGCGAGTTCATGTAAAGCGGCTTCATTGTTAGCATTATTAGCCATTGCAGTTGCAGCGAATTGCGCCACGGCAACTTTTGTATTTTGTAAAGCTTCTAAGGTTACATGACCTGCCACGGGAAAGGGAAGACCCACCGGAGGCACGTCAGCTTCAGGTACTTCTGCCTCGCCATCGTCGAGGCTATTATTATTTTCTGCATCTTGTCGATGCCTTCTTACTTGTTCTAATCGCTTATTAGGTCCATCCATTTCTTCATCTCCGGATACAACCATATCCTCAGGGTCTGAGTGCATCCTCTCTTCACCCATTTGCATTGCTTTTTCATCGCAAACTCTTTTATGATACAAAAAATCGTGTAGATTTTCAAATTGTTCTTGACATCGAGGACACATATGCGCCTCTGGTCGTCCTCGTACTTCATCGTGTAGAGCATGGCTAATATCTTCTTCCGAACAGGATCCCGAACTTTCACCTAGAACAAAATATTCCTTTGTTAGTGTACATAGATATTAAATTAAAAAGACGTACATTCTGCAAATTTAGAATTTAGTTTATTAGTTTCAAGTTAACAATTAATATCATTTAGAAAGTACGAAATAATAAGGATTACATATATGCGTGACAACAGAACAGAAAATTGGTACTTTTTGAAATATTACATTTTTCGAATATATTCTGAACAGCATAAATTAAAATATACGAAAAAACTCAATAAACTTATTTGGTTCAAGGCGTTCCCAATGTGAAATAAAAAATAACGCTATCTAAAGATTTACAAACTTTATAACTTGATGGTATCTTCTTGTTAATAAAGGAAAGGAAGGCTTTTAGATACCAAAATGTGTTAAAAATATCGTTAAAATAGATACGTTACGTAGGTAACATTATAATTATAAAAGTATTATAATTGTTTTGTTATTTATTTATAAAAAAATTCGCGTAGTATACTAATTACTTAGATATATTTTTGTAAGCATTTTATCTAATTGAGAATACGAAAAATATTTGCAATTAAAGTAATGTATTAATGTGTTCATCAATGAGATAACACCATAAAAAATATATTAGATAAAACGTGATTCTCTTTTAAAGTTACATCTACTCATCACTAGATGTCGCTTATCTACGCGTTATGAGTTGAATCAAGTTCTACTCTACAACACTGTTCGTGTTTTTTGTTCAATTTAATGAAAATAAAAATAACTATGTAGTCATTCTTCGCATTAAGAATACTGCGAAGAATTTATTTTAAATTTTATTTTTTAAAACTGGAAGGTACTCTATTATTAATGTATATTACTTTTTAATCATTGACGATTAGAATTGAATTGTTTTTAAGTTGAATTGGCTGTTTTTAGCATAGTAATAGATTCTTATGACAAATTAATAATAGTTTACATAAATAATACCATCTGCGTCATACGGCTACTTCAATACACATGGAAAAATCGAACTGCTTAAATATTTAACTATAACTCAAATTTATGTGGATATTTATATGTATTCATTCCCATTAGTAAATTCCACTCAAGCTGTATTAATTACACATAAGCTTAACAATAGATATATACATACATAATATTAAGGTATACGTAACAAATAAATGTAAGGTTATTAATATAATTATACATCAGCTTATGAATATTAATAAATAATTGAATTTGAAGAGTATTTGGTTTATTAGCATAAAATTGTGTAATGGGAAATTTTTAATTCGATATTCAAAAAATATTCTACCAATCGTATTTAATTCCTTTAAAAAGTTTCAATATACAAGCTCATCTGGTATTTAACAGTTAATATAAATATCTATGGCAACTTTTTTAATAGACCATTCCATGAATTATCATATTGAAAAATGAAATCATACTTCTATTTACATGCGGTTTTGCCTTATCTTTAAGTGATTAGTAATTATTTATTACTCTGTCACACAGGCGAAGCCATAATAAGAAAATTATGAAATTCATTTTGTATGAAACAAATTTGATGATTAAAATAAATAAAAAACAGTAGAAATATTTAGATGTTTGCTTTTGTATGAAGTATCTAAGCAATTAAATAAATATTTTAATTTCTATAATATCTATATTCCCATGTTTTAGTTAACGATTAATTCTCCAGATTTAGGGCTCTTTTGGTTCAAAGCGGACTTATGGTTTATATAATCAGCTTATAATAGCATTTCGACGTTATATGTTAAAATTAGAAAACCAATAAATATAGACTTTTTCATAAGTATGAAGTTAGATTCATTAATCTGCAAATAATTTATTGTTTATATAATATTATAACAACTTTCTTAAGAAAGGTTCATTTTTATACAAAAGTAGAAATATATTTTATTTATTACAAGGGTATCTATCTACTCAATTCTTACTTTGATTCTTTATATATATAAAGTTTATGTAAGATGTATTTAAATTTAAATAAAAATTATTACATAAAAATGAAATAAGAGATTATTTACGAATTTGTGTCGATGGAAAGATATTTTCGTAGGTGCTTATTGCCAGTAGTAATGTCAAGCGTTTAGCCTCATTATATATTGCACCTACATGATAGTATGTTAGCATAATTAGTCAAATGAAGAAAAAACATGCAAACTATTTTGTTACCTAGTTGAGTTACAGAAATATTTATATACCTACCCACAGGTACAATGATTTGTATTCGTAAATCGTCTATAAATATTAATTAACAAAAAAATATGATCAAAAAGCACACGTCGATGGTTTAGTTTGTGACTTTAGTTTTAACTTAGGTATTAAATATATGATTTATTTTTATAAATACCTAAGTAACATAACTATAATAAATATTTACGAACTAATCATTGGGACAGAGAGAGAAAATATAATAAAACATGATAAAAAAGTGTAAAAATCGCATTAGTTAAAACACAGATTGTAAAGTTCTCTAAAATAAGTATATTGACAATTTTAATTATTATTTTCGAATAAATATGTATAGTATAACAAGATACACATAAGCATTAATGAATATATCTTCGACGTTAATTGGAAATCTTCCAAATCATCTACAGATATAAATTGTAAACTCCTGATATCTGCTGATATTATTTTCCCATACAACCTTTCATATTATTGTCCTTACAATTTAAGAAAAGACTTTTAATTAGATAGGTACTTTATACATGTCAATCTTTGGTTCTTCAACGACTAATATTGAATAACTTATACAATTTGTATGTACCTAGGTATATAAATAAATTTATTTAATGATTATAACACTGTATGAAATGAATATTGGTTACGACACCAATGACCATTTAGACGACTAGACTTGGATAACTTAACTAATCTAGAAACACCTTTTACGATGCTGGGTTTATGCAAAAAAGTAGTCGTCTTATGTAAATCAAAAGTAAATTTATCAGGCACAATTTTTTATCATTAAATACATAAGGTTAAACTATCTTAAATTATTTCTCGTACTAAATATTTTAATTAGATATTTCATTTGATAGGCTATTATTGGTTCAAATTTTATCAATTCATTTGTCTTCATTAATATTATATTCTATTGAACATATAATACAACATTTTATTTACTCGGTGGTAGAGCTTTGTGCAAGCTCATCTCGGTAGGTACCACCCACTCATCAGATATTCTACCTCAAAACAGCAGTACTTTGTATTGTTGTGCTCCGGTTTGAAGGGTGAGTGAGGCAGTGTAATCACAGGCACAAGGGACATAACATCTTAGTTCCCAAGGTTGGTGGCGCATGGGCAATGTAAGCGATGATTAACATTTCCTCACTTATTTATACAAGTTACTTAGCGAAGGTTTAGTTAAATACTGATTTCGCTCTTCCTGTCATTATTGATTTGACATATAAAAAATTAAGGTTACTGTTTAATTAATCACCCGCTAAATAATGAATATAAATCTGATCGCTTCCAAATTTAACAGTGATCCCATATGTGTCATCTCTTTTATACGTGACATTGGCAGAATATTTTGCGCTCAACTAGCATAGATACACAAAGTAAGGCTGATTATGTATTGATATCGATCCTAATGATAGACTGATACTAACGTGAGATTCAGCTAGTCATTCTACATGTACCCACTGATCAATCAAACAATCAAATTGTGCCAGCGTGAATTCTTATTAGACAGTTTTTCTTATTATTCTATAATATGTACGTGACAAAACGCTTTGTAACCCTTTTAAGAAATTTGCGCGCACGGAGGAGTGTGTGATTTGGCCTAGTTCAAGTTTATATGTAGAAGAATTGCAGAAAGCTAAAATTTGTGTGTGTTATAAAATATGTTAAATAAAACAAATCATTCACAGTTTGCGTTCATACCGCCAATGAAAACACACACTTCAAATTTCAAAACGAATAACGCGTTTTTTAACATTTACTTTTTTTTATTGAGATAATGACAAGGTCTCTTCCAGCTAAGCCTTATCAACCATTACCAATGGGTAACTACTAGTATAAATAAGAACAATTTATCAATCCAATCATAAAATCAACCATTCTTACTTAAAAACTTTTTTATTTAGTTAAAAACTGATTTCTCTATTTTTGTAACTATGAAAGAAGACACAGCATTGTTTTATCTACTCACTGCCTAAATAAAATGCAAAAGCAGTAATTCATTATTGAATCAAAAATCGTTACATTTGCTTTTTGATCGTCTAAAATGGTGTAGATTTTAGACTCGGCAAGTTAAACCTCAAGCCTGAAAATAACCGGTGTAAGAAACATAGGATTTTTTTATCAGAAAGATAATATGGTATACAATGAACTTATTTGAAATAGCATAGAATCAAAAAACCTATTTAATCAAATAACATATTTGAAATAGCATAGAAACGATCGTTCTCTGTGGGTATTTCATGTAAGATTCTTAACAGAGAAAGCTTTTGTCAAGTAGACATTTGGGATTGTAACATACATACAAACAAAACGAAATATTTTATTTACATAAAATCGAATGCTTTATTTTCTGTTACATGTAAAGTTTCTAATACGGTAAAAAAAAAAAAAAAAAATTCATATACATTTGCTCTATAAAATTCAACATTAAAGATCCTTTGATAACTTAATACTAAAAGCCACAGAGTGGTTCGGTTATATAAACACAGGCGAAACGATTTAACACGTGTAAATGACCGCAAAATAAGCCTTTAATAAAAATACTATTGCATATTTTGTTACTATTACATGCTTTTGAAGATGCCAATATGATTTGAATTTCCATTGTGATTTTTCTAATACTACAATCCATTTCAATGTTTTCTTAGGTATGTTTAAATAAATGATTTTAATTAAAGAATTAGAAAATACCGAATGGCTCGTTATTTGTAAAAAGAAATCCTTTTCGTTCCTTATTTGTTAATTCATAAAGATTTATGGTTCATTGGTTACTTATGTTTTATTTAAAACTGCAAAAAGTTAAGTAATATTACAAGTTAATAAATATTGATAAAAAATTTGATCATAATATATTATTATAATGATTTATTCTTGGACCTGTGAGTCGTTCAGTTAGGTATAATCATTAAACATAAATGTATTTTTTTAAGTTTTGCTTTATATTATTGAATAATATATTATTACAAAATTAGTTATTTCCAATTTTTCCAACTGCAACGTTATTCAATAGAAAGAATGAATATGAACGAAATTCAAGTTGGTTTCTGGGATTTTTTTAAGTTCTCGTTCTATTTATACCGATATAGTTTTGATTACCCTATGAAAACTAATTTACTTACTTAATAGTATTAAGATTCAATGTATACTGTAAAATCATCCATACCTATCTATATTGAAATGAATTATTTATTGCCGATTGTCTTTATAACTTAAGTATCGTTTATTACATACCCAGCGACACCCTTTTTACTTAAGAATCGTGAATTATAACTATCGCGGTGCGTTTCATCAAAATACATTCCGTTGTTTCTTCATGATACTTGCTCACGGGTAATATTTTAATTGATTACCTTTAATAACAATACCTTTTAGAAATGATTTATATTCAGACCCTGTTATTGTATTATTAAATGCATATTTAATACTTGTTTACGAATGAAATTGACGTAGTTATAAGAAATTCATTCAAGTTTAACTATAATAAGTTTTTTTCTTCTTGTGGAATTTTATGGCGGCCGTTTTCAATTAAACATTTGCAAACAAAATATTCTACGTATGTATTTAATATTTATAAGTATTTATAAATATAAAATTCGTTGATATTTATCGTTCGATTGAAAATATATATTATACTAACTGTGCGCCGCGGTTTCACCCGCGTATAATTAATAAAAATATAATAAATAAAAATAAACCTAGAGCCTTCCTCGATAATAGGACTATCCAACACAAAAATAATTTTTAATTCGAACCAGTAGTTCCTGAGATTAGCCGGAACAAACAAACTAACTCTTCAGCTTTATATATTAGTATAGATTTGAAATATTGACTCTAAGTAGTTTGTAAGTCATTATTATTGTTATAACTTCTAAATAAGAATTCAATAAATATTATAATCATTTTATACTCGTAAGAATGTAAATTTAAAGATAGAAATATTCGTCATTTCATTTTAATGAAACATAACGTCTCTCAATAGTTATTATGACGTATATAAAGTATATAATATTTGAGTGTTTCGTATTTATAATGGCTTGTTTATTAAAAATTCATGTTACCTATTATCAAGTAAGTATATTATATTCAATGTGACTGAAATCTATTTAACCTTTGGTATTGGGGCATCACTAATCATCCATTGTTACAATTCATAAACTGTGGATAGGTAAAAATACTTATCAGTATTACCTTTTCTATTTATTTTAAAATCGATTTTTTAATACCAACTGCGTCATATTTATTCATATAATTTATTTGAATACTTTCGTTGTAGTATCATGTATCTACAATTTTAAATGTTAGACTGTTTTTAGAGTGTGGAATATCAAAGAATAATATTTTTTATTCTTATTTTTCGGCAACATATAGACGGATAATGTTTTGCTATATAAACTGCTGAGTATTTAAAGCATGAATTAAACATATTTAGATTTATAAGAGTTGTATTTAGATTTTAAATGTAAATGTAATTTGAGTACTAGTAACCAGGTACTATATGTACTGAGTTCAATAGTTTAAGATGAGCAAAAGATATTAAAAAATAATGACGCGCAAATTATTTGTAGATATATAGTGTCAACAGAGTTTGTACAAATATGTTAGAAGCAAACACCTATTATTTTAAAACACCGGCAAATTAAATTAAAGTAAATAATACTAAATTAAACTCTTAATGGTTTTTGTCTAATGTTTTTTGTAATGTATAGTAAAATTTAATTTATTAAGGTCGATAGTTGAAGAAGACCTCGGACTTAGTGTATTGTGATAAACTACTAAAGAGTTGATGATACGTTATTTGAATGTTCTTTCAAAAGTATTTGGAAATATAATTAAATGCAAGCCTAACATTATAAAGTTTTCAATATGTTGACATAAGTCCGTTAACTACGTTGATTTCCCAACTTTCACCATCGAGTTTAGAGACGTAGCGTTACGTTATCTTTATGTTATTAAATATACCTACCTAAAAACATTTCGATGTCGCATTTAAAAGTAAAATTTAAAATTTTACGATTGTTAAATGCCCTTTTCGATGTAGCGGTTCGAATGTTTACATCGAATGCAAACAGAAAGTGAACGTTGACAACAAAACATTCATAATAATCCGGGATTATCTTGCGGTTAGGGCTTAAATGTCTCATTTGTTGCGAGATACCGGTGCGGTTAATGCTTAGTTTGTAAGATGGAGGATTAGAGGTGTCTATTTGTCGCAATTTGTCTTTGAGCTTTGTTTGGCGAGCGGAGTGCGGCCGTATCAAAGGCTTCAGCTCGCTCCGCCCGCGTCGACGCGCGTTACGCAGAAATACACAAAAACTGCCATTGCGTTAATCCCGGACGAGCACGCCGCCGATAAATATTCAATAGCATGCGATATTTAATTTTAAATCGGTAGCAAAATTTTTCAATGTGCATATTCGGACATTCAAAAAAAAAAATGCTGAAAGCATTTTAAAGACTCAATAGTGAAACATATCCATTACATTTTATATTAGTTTTTTTACTTTGAAATCGATTACCAATTTATTTCTTTAACCCGTAATAAATAATGTAAGTATCTATTGTATGTCGAATCAAATAAGTAGTCAAATAAATTAACTTATCAAATTGAACTAAATATATGTGGCATAGAATTTAAAATGGAAGATAATTAATCTACTTTCTGAAAGTATATGTTATTTATATTATTAACACATATATATCATCAGCGAATTATTATTCAACATTCAAGGCAAATGAACGCAAATAATCAAAGGCTTCAATATTTCATTTTAATACGAAATATAACCTAAACGAGTTCCAACATTACATTCGGACAAACAAAGTCTGATTTCTTAAGTATATTACATAGAGAATATGATTAGGCTGCTCGTTTCAATCGTTAGTAGATAAAACATTACTTAATAATTTATAGAACGGTCATAAAACAGTGAAGCCGTTAGATTAATATAGTTTGACGGGCTGTCATTCTACTAATATAGAGCCACTTAAAAGCTTTTAAAATAATATGTTACTTAATCGTCGCTTTTGTTAAACTGAACTTTATATTTATAATAGAAAAGTTTAAAATAGACTGTTTGTTTACATTCATAGATAAAAAAAAGTTTCGATATCTCAACCAATGTTAAGTAAATACAAAACTTTTGTAATGCGATGTTTAAAGTTTACAATCAATTTGATTTTGAAACTGAGAACAAAACAAAACATAATCTACATTTTTAGTTATAACTTACTTCATGAGAATATTAATATATTGTAGTATGTATTTTTCGAAGGGAAAGACCTCGAAGTATCTTTATCATCCTCAATATTTGAAGGTTACAAGAATATATCAAGTCCATGCATAATTAATTGATAGGAATTCTTTGTTAAGTGCACTTTTATGTTTATTAACAATTAAATTTGAAATATCGAATAAGGAATCCGTCTACAAATACCGGTAGGTATATACGAATAGTTTTTTGTTTACGAACAATAAGTTAATAATTAAAATGATTTGTATGATTTTTGGATTTAAGTACTAAAATAGCAAAAACTTATATTACACAAATATCTAAGTCAATATTAAAAATGATTAAGTTTATCGTAAAGCAAAATATGTAAATGTAAAATACTAAGCATAATTATTATTAAGTTAATTTAATCTGTCATTACAAAGTTGAATATGGAACTTGTAACAAATCAAATACGATTATAGATTTTGATTATACGGTTTCCATTCGATATGTCCTTGTTATGTCGATATTATGATACTTTCAGAAGTTATAATAGGAAATAATCACATTTATTTTAAATATAGCAACGTTTGTGCAAGTCTAGATCACAGATGGGCCGTCCCTACGCGTAAGCACACTACACCTACCTACCGCCACATTTCCACATAAAGCTCAGGATTGTGTTGTATATCACTGCACTGTTTACTCACCGCATCGAGAGCGAATTTTAGTGCTCACTTTTTTATTAATGCCAAATTTTATTTGGGTTATCCGAATCATTTCCGCGTCGGTTAAACTAAAACATTTCTAGTATCACGTCGGTGAGCCCGACTCCAACCAATCCCACACTCTACAGCGTCAACGCCACCGAGTGTGATGTGCTGTGGAAGTTTGTCGTAGAGGAATAGTAAGTACCGATGGAGACGCGTCGGACGCAGGCGGGCTTCACGCGCGGCATGATGAGTCGCGCTGGCGGCTCAGGGCCGGCGCATGGCAAGGGCGGCGTCGCGGCGGCCGAGCGCTCGCCCTCGGCGTCGACTGTTCAGCGGTCGGGGTTCACTCGCGTGGAGCTCTACTCGGCTCGTTCGACTTGCGGACTCGGAGAGCGGAGTGTACGCAGAGTGCGGCCGGCCGCACTTCTCGCCATCTGAAGCGGGACTGAGCGCGAGGCGGCGGCGGGCGGCGGGCGGCCGCGCGCGCGCGCACCAGGTATACGGTTATGACAGGGAGGCGGGGCCGCGCTCGGCTCATAAATCAAACTTCGCCCATTCGCACGCGCTTCACGGGACCCCCTCTCCATATTCCATATTCGGGGCGGGGCATATTTTCATAATCATAACGCCTCATATTTATAAGTGATATGTGGCCAAGCTTGGCGCCCGGCGCCACGAGGCGGCGGTGGGCGGCACTGACGCCCGCTAGATGGCGGTCGCCACTCGCCCCGTGAAGCCTCCCACATTCGCTAATTGAAGCTACACTTTGTAAGTTATAATCCTTTGTTTGTCAATTGATACATTACTTTTTGTTATGAGAAAAAAATATTGTCTTATTAGAGCTTTTCTTAGAATAACTTTTGTAGTAGCTTATTAACAAAAGTGGTGTTACAACATTAGCTAATGTTTATTTCTATAATTTACAATGAATTTAATAAAAGTATTTATTGAGCTATCTCAACATCCGGAGGAATATTAACTAACTAACAAAAGTTATAAAAAAACCTTAATTAAGTTTGATAAATAGGCTCTCAGAGTAAAAAGTATTTGAATAAAACCGACATTCATGGATGTTACCCGGACTCATCATACCCGCTCTATAATAAAAACGAACCGAATCGAATCCTTCGACATTGACATCCGTAACTAGATGCATTCGATCAACCGATTTAATTTTTAAAACTGCGCGTTCGTTATCAAAAAGCGGAGGCCGGGAGCCGTGTCGAGTGTTTTGTGTGCTTTAAATTAAATAGGAGCGATATACGGCGCGTATGGCCCGGACTCCGGACGACGGCCGAGACTGATATGAATGTGATCGAAGTAATTTAGCCGAATCTGCCAGTCACCGCACCCCGCCAGCGAGCCCGAGCCGCGCGAGACGCCCCGGCGAGCCTTGTCCGGACTAAGCAGCGTTAACGCTTTTTAATACAATTATTTGTAGCTTAGTTACTACAATTAAGAAAAAAAAAAAATTTATAACATCACTTTATAATAGGGAAGGTAAGTTAAAGTTCAAGTAGGTCATTATTTTTATGTAAGACACTGTACAGAACTTCCACAAATTATGCTTCATATATATATATATAGATAATATATAGAGTCGAAATAGCCCAGTGGATAGAATTAGTCCATCTCTACTGAAGATTACGGGTTCGACTAAGAACCATTAAGTTTTCATTTGATTAATATGTTTTTATAATTAATAGGAGTAGTGAAGGAAAACATCGTGAGGGCACTTGCATGTGTTTTCACACGCATTTATTCACCATAGTGGAATAATCTCTAAGACCTTCTCCTCAAGAGGAGATGAGGCTTTAACTTAGCAATGGGGCATTTAGTATGTTAATATCCTTTTAACTCTTTATACATTCTGCTTCAAAAATCTTTGATCAAAACAATTAAAAGTCACAATATATTTTTTCTTCTTTGACGTTAATAATGAACACAGTTCATTATAACATCGCATCTTATTACACCCTTTCACCTTACTACACCTTACCTATAACCTCATATTGATGTGTGCCAATATGACGAGGGCACAAACATAAGCCAATATTTCATAGTTACAGGCAACACGGAACTACCACACTAATGTTGAAAAAAGTATGTCATATAATACGTACCTATATATATGCCGGATTAATCATTGCTTTACTTACTTGCAAGACAATCAATAAAACAAACGCATAGTTTTAATATTTGTGTTTTTTTTGTATCTTCTTATTTAAATATTAATTAACAATATAATACTTACAAATTAATTTATTAAAACTCGATATATTTATAAAACAATTTAGTAAAGTTGGTCAGAAAAGTGGCTTCGTTGTATCCACGAGTCTATCATTGTTCTGTTCTGTTGAATATTCATCGACGTTACAGCGACGTCAATGTACGAATGAAATAGTTAAATGCATTTCAGCTTTGTGGGATGAAATTATTATTAATTTCATAGATAACTACGTATTTGATAAACAGTTCACGTTGTACTGGGATCGAATTAATAAGTCTTTACGATACTATATGAGATTTGTATGAAGTATTGTTCCCTGTGTTTTTTGCATGGTGAACCCTTAAGTTTGAACTATGAAGATGTTGTTGTCTGAATGCGTCGGGTTACATTCATTGCTTATTGTGTTACGAAAACAATGACTCACGTTATAAACTATTCATTTAACATTATTTAAAAAAAAATTGTTACAGACACTATGCAACTTGTCGTCCGTGTTGTAATAGAAAAGTGTATAAGTATAGTGATGTACAATTGCAAAGTAAAATCATTAGTTTTAGTTTAACTAGGAATTCTTAGTAAGCAGACATAAATATATTGTTGTTTTTAACCTCAGTTGACTAAATAATTCCTGTTTATGATGACACCTAATCCCATATGAATTAATGTGAGTTCCCTGAACGGTACTATCGGGAGGTGTTATTTCAGATCCGTCAGAGCGGCTGTTAAACAAAAATAGCTCCAGTAACACAAGTCACATTCGATTTAAATACACAAATTTTTGAAAACGTCTGTTTATTTAAGCTAAAGCACGCGTCGCTCGACTGCTCCTGTTAAATGTGAACGATCTCTTGTCTATTAATTTTATTTATTTCAACACAATCTAACCCAGCTTGTAGATCTTGTAAGATCGTGTGCTCGGGGTCATTCGAGATGCGTCGCCGAACATTGTCTAAGCCAATAGCCGTTTGTATTGTCCGTTTCGGTAATAAAGTAAATCGCTACATTTCACGTACAATTAAGTATAAAGTACGTATATGTATACAAAACGGGGAAAACAGGGGTGAATTTTTAAATTGATCGTCAAATTTATTATGGTGCTCGTATGAAATGACCGGTGGGCCGGTGTCGTGAGTGGCGGCCGAGCAGTGCGGACGCGTTCATAAATTTGAATATGGAAGTGAGTTCTAATGGCGTCGCTGTTTATTTTTACTGCACCCCCAGAGCCGTACGACCGAATGCGACGCCGAATTTATTTCCATGCATTTTAATATCTCCCTCTGAATAGCTATTGCCATTTTCACGCGGTTTTGTTGTGGTCTCTAGATATACATACATGCTTATACGTGTTAGGTATACGTACTCCCCTTACGTTTATCGTTTGCAGGCGCTTAACGATACGCGATGAACAATATCAGTAGACGAAGCCTCGTAAGTTCGTCTGAATATCGACTGCAATTAGTATCGAGTCGACTGAGACGGAGCGATTATCGAAGCGATAATAATGAGAGGGTTAGCGCGTACGGCAATCATGTATTTTTTCTCCTTTATGAAGCGCTTTTGTAAAGGAATGTGAGGGCCGAGGTTGTCAAAATTAAGGTATCAAACTTTGACGTTGATTGACAGCAGGTTGCGAAGGGCAGGCATCACGGAAGCTCATTGCTGGCGAACTTTCGAACAAAATTCGCTAAGATTTAACATGCGTCGTGTCTTCAAATAAATGTGATTACGAGTCATCACATATGTTGTAACTTTATATAGATTTTTCCTTAGTTTGCATAAAGTAGTACAGATTTTTATGTATACAGTAGCAGCCAATGAATGTCCCACTGCTGGGTTAAGGTCTCCTTTCCTCTTTATGATGAGAAGGTTTTGGAGCTTATTCCACCACGCTGCTCCAATGCGTGTTGGTGGAATACACAGGTGACAGAATTTCAGTGAAATGTGACACATGCAGGTTTTGCTCACGATGTTTCTCTTCACCGTCACGAGATGAATTATAAATCACAAATTAAGCATATGAAATTCTGTGGTGCCTGTTCGAGTTTGAACTCACGAACATCGGTTAAGATTCACGCATTCTTACCAATGGGCCACCTCGGCTTGTATATTCTGGGATTATGATTAAAGTGGTATGTAATCTATTTAAAAGTAGTGTACGCAATCTTTGGTTACAAAACACTGCTTTTCGATTTTGAAAGTAACACAGATCGACAAAAACATGTAACTAATGACACATTAATTCTTTTAAAAACAATAATTACACTGGAACAGCATTTTTTGCGGTATGTTTGTGTGTGTAAACTCACACTAGCAACGAAAGTGTCGGTAATGATGTAATTTGTAAGTCTGGTAAGCTATGCACAAATGCTATGTCATTCTCGCATCCTTACAACTATTACCGCTACTTATCCTGTCGAAGACATAATTAACACGCTTGTACGAATTTACTGAAGTTAACCCACCATTAGGTATTGTCCTACAACGAACCATTAAGAAGCAATTTTTGCGCAAAAAAAGTTACCTAATTTTTTTTTCATAAACCAAAGAAGGTGTTATTACATTTTCTTGATATTTTTTAATAATCTATGATAATAATTTCTTTTTCGTTTCTTCATTACGTAAATATAGAAAATGTTCTCATGTAGGTACCTAGTTCAGGTTTATATCTAGTCTATTTCCGAAGCCCTAGGCCGTCTCGCTAGTGTTAGCTAATGTGTAAAAATAGCTTCATAAAACACCATTGGAAGTATAAAATATAAATAATTGGTAGCGGTCCGTGTGAGTCTTGATATATAAAAGTGTCCAGGGGCACTCAGCGGCCGGACGCTCATATTTTGTTATTTTATTTATATTAAAAGTAATGGTTCGCGCTCGGTATAATACTCTAGACGGTTTTTGCACATTTTTCTCTTTTCCCTGTGTCGTATATTTTCACTTAAATGATAAAGTAATGCGTCCCTTTGTTTCTTCGCTATCCCCATAAATACAATTTCAAATAGTCACTATAAAATTACTTTTATAACAAATATATATATATTTTTATATATATAAATAATTATTATATAATTTATTTATATATTTATAAATAAATTAACTTTAAGAAATCTATTATAACACATATGTTATATGTGTTGTGTAATGAGTTTTATTGAATTAATGGAAACTGTAGATTCATGCTTTGTTTATCTTTGTTAGTTTAAATACAAGATATTTTGTTTTGTGATAATTTGAAACAACAATTCATTATGGTACTTAATTTTTTACAAACAATTTAACAGCTTGGCTTTGGCTGTAAATACCGTAAAAATGTGCATGTGTTGGACGATACAGTGCAAAGGGGTGTGGGGAAATTAGCTCCAAAAAGTTTTTTTACAAGTAAAGAGTTCATTGCCCAGCATTGGGATGTAAGTTCTTTAATTCATTTATTGTTTACAACGATTGTACTTAGAGATACAAAAGTATGTTACTTTTGTATCTGACTTTTATTATTCTTATTAATTTTAATATTGTACTATTGATACATTAAATGGTCAAATAATATATTTTGAAACAGGCTCAGATTAGAGTTCAAACTTCAATGTCTTTATTATACAGTGAATGTAAGGGTTCGAATTGCTTAGAACTATTTGATGCAGTACACACGCTACCTAAGTTGAAAGTTGAAATAGGCTGTTAATATTTGCAATAGAAACTACTTAAACACACAATTGTAGAATATTAAAACTCAAATTAATGAAACTACACAAATCAGATTTAAAAGCTAAGTAAGATACAATTGGAGCATCGAATAAAATAAATTTCAAACAAAATGTACCTTCTAATAAAATATTTACAATTAGTGACAGATACGATTGCGTTCAGTGTAACATTACGCAAACCGTTGAACGCTCGTGTCTGATCATTGCACGTTAGCTGTACGATTCCGTCGTACGGAGTAACAGTAGGGGCGAAGCCGGAGTATCGTTTAGCGCGCCAGTAAGTGCGGGTTGGCAGCAATCTGCACAAGTAGAGGCGACGTGCTGTGGCATGAGGGCATGTAGCCAGTGTCGGCGGTGGGAAGAGCGAGCTCGGTGCGGGTGGTCGGTGCGGATCTGTCGCGCGGCGGTCGCGGCGGCGGCGACGGTGCGCTCTTCCGGGGAAGGTACTATCTCGGGTGCAGCGGGAGTCGGGCGCAGCGCCTCCCCGTCGTAAATAACCCGCGCTGGCGAGCCGGCGAAGCGCTTGTGCCAGATTCTACAGCTAGAAACAGTTAAACGCTCATAATTTCGTGCTGGTTAAGCTTATCTTTGTCTCGTATACGAAATTTCCCTGTGCCGTCCCCTTCGCGCGTTTTCGTAGACATATTTTATTTGTTGCAGCGGAACGTTCTGTCGCGTCCGGGGCCAAAGTTATAATTGTCGTTCGACATACCTACCATTGCAGCTTCTGCATAAACTTGCTCGGCGACGTTTACATTGTTGAAATAACTTCGCCTGGTTAATGTTTCAAGTTTCCCTACTTCCTTATGTGAATTTTAATAAGTATTTGGCGGAAATGCTTAAATTTATCTTTCTGCTAACGCTATTGTTTATTTTTCATTAAAATGCATTATTTATTTGTTGCAGAACGCGCCCTTCGTCACGGCAAAGCAAGGGGCAAGAGGCGAGAACTTAATGTAAGTAGTTCATTTTCCGATTATAATTACTTTCGTAATTAACTGTAAACATATTTTATTATATACATTATATATGCAGTAACGTTGAAAATATAATAAAGTACTCGTAAGAACACTTGCTCGAGGCAAACATTTTGCTCAGATACAACTGCAGATAACGGGACGTATTTATAGAAGACAAACTTATGCATAAACCACAGACGCAACTTTTCATGTAGATATACGCTGAAAAGGCATTCGAGTGTCGTGCGATAGTGGGGGTGAGTGGGGTGGTAAGCCGGTATCATCCCGCCTTATCGCGGCGCGGCGGTTTCATAATAATTTTAATACGCAACTAGGTTCCGTATACTTTTAAGCTTTTCGTGTTTCGCAGAGAGCGCTGTCGCCCCCGCGTCAATCTCAGTTGCTATCCGCTTGAAGACACCCTCGAGTGTGTTTATGTTTTATGAACTTTGTGCGTTTACCATGCTGTTAAATGCCATATAACACACTTCGGGACAAATATTTGGTATTATCATTCCATACATTTTGAAAGGTTTCCATTTAAAATACGATTATAACTTCTAACTTAGGTAGGTATGTAGGTATTGTTAAATTTTTTTATATAATATCATGAATATTTTTATACTCCAATATCAAAGTACCTTTTACCCTCGCTTCTAGTTACTTATATCTTAATCATTAACCACTAAGGAAAATCATTTTACGTGATCGACTAATTTGCGAAAATGGATATAATAAATGGCAGGCGTAATAGAGGCACTTGAGTATAACATTAATAGAGAAGGTGGGGAAGGCCGGGGGTGAGGGGCGGGGGGGATCTAACGAGCGTTTTTATCCAGGGCGGATGATGGATGGATCCACTTCCGACGTAGCCTCCACTACTCGTGTATTTATTAACGGTTCTAGTTCCGTAATTGTTTTTGATTCATATTATAACTATTTCTAGGCATATAGTACTACTATATCATATAAATGCGATAGTTTGTGCTTACATATTTGTTACATAATCAAGATGAAAAAACACGATTTTTTTTACATTTTAAATTGAAGTAGGTTATGTCTTGGAAAAGGGGATAGATATCTATCTTTTTAGAAAAGAAAGTTGCAATTTTTTATACCTTTTCTTAACGAATAATACGTAAGTACCGGAATTTATTAATTGGCTAAATATAAGTCGTAATTATAACTCCAAATGAGAATCAACTATGGATTATGTCTTATAAGGAAGCAATGTCGTTGACAATACTGTGACGGACGATGATACGAACGTCAAATATAGATAACCATTATCGCTATAATGGTATAAGTACGTGTCGTTATGTTAACCAATTGACGAGGACGGTTAGAGAAAAAAAAACGCAACTCGACATTCGAGAAAATGGGTAAAAAATAATTGTTGCAGTAATGCAGCGTTAATGATGACCGACAATGGACACTTCTAATCATTCCAGCGGAGGGTCGAGCCCTCCTCATCCGCTGCTCATTACATTGTTAATAATAAACGTATCTTTATAACTTTGTCTAAGAATTAATATTGTTCGATAAGCGATTATAATTAATGATGCAAAGATGATATCGATATTAAAAATACCTTACGTAACTATAAACTCACATCTACATCGGACAAACAAACATCATTTATGTCTTGTACTTCTTGGACTCAAAAAGAGTGAAACTTAATTACTTCTGATCATGAAACTGTCTTCAATATTATTTTAGTAACTATTCTTTTAACTCAAAATACAATTTTTTTAAACCTTTTTATTGTTTGTTTAATTATAGTCGAGATGACCCAGTGGTAATCTTAACCAAAAATTGCGGATTCAAAACCACGCATATCGATGAATTTTTAAATCCTTGATTTGTTTTTTCAATTCATCTCACAGCTAAAGCTGACAGTACAGGAAAAAATTGTGAGGAAACCTGCATGTTTCAGATAAAATTATATGTGTTTCCACTGAACCGCAGTGGAGCAGCGTGTATGAATAAGTTCCAGATCTTCTTCTGAACAGGAGGGGTCTTTGTCCAGCAGTGGGACATACCCAGGCAATTTTTTACATACTAGTTGTCGGTGGATTATAATTATCTACGTATATATTTGATAGATAGTAAAATATGATTACTAAAATATACAAACATATATATTGCTCTAGCTAACTTACGAGGCTCAGATCCCGATATCCCGGGTTCAAACTCCAGGTAGGGACTTTAAAAATTATTGGCTTCTTCTGTCGAAAAATTTCGGATTTTGGTCCGGAGTACATAATTATCATCATAATTAAGCCAATCGTAGCATACAGCTGGAAATAAGCTTTTCTCAAGGAGTATAATATAAAAAGATTATGACGTAATCTAAAAAATACTTGAACAATCCATTAAGGATTGCTCATAAGGAAACATTGTATCAAAACACGTCTGAATAACGTGTATGGATATTGATTTTCTATGTACATTTTTTAAATGTAACATGTCAAAATATCGTGGAACGAATCATAATTTATTGTCTAATATATAAAGATCTATAAAACAGATAAGGCAATATAAACAAACGCATTTCCTATGACATTAACTGAATGCAACGCTAGGATTTATGCAAATGAAAATTCGATCACGACTAAAAGTAAGTGCTTACAAATGATTGGTGCATACGAAGGGCGAAACAAGTATTTGAAGCATATATTCTTTATCGGCAATTTGAACGGTAATATATTACAGTACGCCGGACATTCGCGTGTAATATTTAGACGGATGACGAAACAAACTTCGCCCGCGACCATAGCTCAGTATGAAATGGTTAATTGAATTTATATCCACGTCTTCAAATGAATATGAGTTGATCGCTGACTGTTCCATGCTTAATGATAGTCTATTACGTATTCATTAAGCTTGTGTCGAACGGTGAGAACCTCGTAACATAAATTTTGCGTATTATTTACGTTGACAAGCGTGCATTATGAAATTATAATGTCTTGATTGATATGCGGCCGGCGCGCTCGCGACTGCGAGACGTGGTCATCACGCTCGACACGTAAAATGACAATGTAAACACGGTTCGGAACTATACGCATAAGCATGGTTCCCATGGCTGAAGTGGGTTGCGGGAACGCTGACATTCCACATACGCGGAAGCTTGGGGGAAACTTAGAACCGCAATCTTATTTCTCAATTCAATCTTACATGTTAATATAATCTTACGTACAACACCGTTTTGTCTTATCACGTATAATTAGGAGTAATTTGTACAAAATTATTAGTTATTTATTTAACAAAATATTGCTTTTCTCAATTCCATATAAGCGATGCGAAACACTACTGAAACAAATTAATTATAGGTAGACTTGAGTAGAGGATGCAATTTAACTAGAGTTTAGGTAATAAATTGTATAGCTCCGTAAGCTATAGTATCGTGGAAGGTAGCTTGTACTCATGTAAATCGGCCATTTCATTTATAACATTGTTTCCTGCAACACATTTATTGTTATGTTTTGTATAATTTTGCGTAGAATATTGCGATGAGCTAGTTTCGTGGATAGATTTGCACTAGTCGAAATAAAGCGAGCCAATCAATATTAACACGCCGCAAACAGCGTAAATTGTTGCCTAATGCCGTACACGCACACATTTACGTCACTCCGTCCGTAAGTACGTACGTTAGACAGGCTGTTCTCGTTAGTTATGTTTTTATATGTTATAAACTTTAAGGATTTTATTTAAATAATCATACAAAATCATATACGTTTACTAATTTTTAGTTTATTAATAAAACAAAACTATGTTACTTGCTTTAAATGATGGTTTATAATTTGCGTTGCACCTTACATCATTTGCAACTAACATATGTAAGTAATTTTTATTTACATGAAATAGTAAATAAATCATGCTGTATCTATTTGGAATTACATTTATACAAGAAGTATGCGCTCACAGATACACGCATCCCTGCTGTACACACGCACTCACACTAGTCGCCACGCCCGGCCTGTAATAACTCGGAACCACAATAAATCAATGTGATTAATGTCATTAAGCACTGTGTGCCGGCCTCTCTATATTCCGTCAATATGCACTGTTTTACGACACGCCGCGCCACGATAATTAGTCAGCTTTGTTAGGACCATCCATGAATTTCGTGTAAATGAAAGTTATTTCATAAAAATTAGAGCTATAAAAATAAAAATACAAGCTCGTGATCGACGACGTCGCAACTTCTAACGTGTCCGTAAAAAACTAGGCAAAAAGTGAGTGTGACAAGTTAGATAGGATCAAAGTGAAGTTGTAACGGAACGTTCATAAACACGTCAATCGTGCAAAAATGATCTCTGCTACTTCTCAAACTTGACACGAGTAAGAAATGCACTCGTCGCGGAAAGATCAATAGCGTTTACCAATAGCCGGTCAAATTCTAGAGTCGCATGTTTATCATACGTCTACTTGATGGATAGAGGGTAATTATAACGATTAGAACTGCATCGCGAATCATGGGAACGGCGAGGACAGGCTGTGCGCTAGTTGACATCCTTATCGCCGCTTCGCATCTGGATTGTTGGCTCGAGCACCATACAGTTGTGTTCGCAGCGAACCGGCCGTTTCATACTTTATTTCATCTCTCGTCCACGGCGAATGCTTCATGCACGAGGCGTAGTTACAGCATTACGAATGTATTGAGTATTGATTCCGTGGCCCATTTAGATCACAGATACGACAACGGTTTGATGGACAAGGCTCGCGCGTTCGTTCTGTTCTATTTAAAGGAATGTTCCCTGGCTTTTTGTAGTGTTTATATGTAAATGAGTATATCAAATACGTTTGTTAATATTTAAATTTATATTATATTGCTAGGACTCTACCCTTTATGTAAATTTTATATAACTGACGGTCATAGAACTTTGCTGGAGAAACATTAATTAAATTATGTACAATACGCACTGCTGTTTTTAACATTACGTATAAAATTGGTAAACCCGCATCATGTACACGACTTGAAAGTTATAATCACAAGTGCACACGTATGTACAGGTTAGTACAGAGACAATTGATATGAAGTAGCAGATATAAGTAGCACGGCTGTCTAATTCTCGCTTGCAGCAGAACACGCCGGGGGCCATTGTGGCGGTGGCATGGATGCCGATGACCATTTCGGTTGCACGGCAGCGCCACAAAGTTCGCAATCAAATAAATATTTCGGCACAATTAAGAAAACGCCAGAGAGTGTAGCACTCGTGACACCCGGCCAACAGACCGCCGTGGAGTATCTAATACTTAGAAATTTTACACCATTAGAATGTATCGTCTATCAAAATCACTATGACATAAAAATTTATGGACATATTTTTATTGTTTAAGTTTGAGTTATTTTATATATGCGACGCTTTCATCGTAATATGGAGATTATAAAATATGATATCTATAAATCAGCTAAATACCGTGGAATGGCTATTATAATTTCTCGTTAACGTTAAGACACATTTTATAAATAGCAAGTTAGTGGCAATAACGTCAATATTCGTTTTGCGCGTCGCCGCGTCTCCATGTATGTCCGTGTGCGTGCTTTGCGCTCTGCCCACATCCGCTGAAGTATTTTGTTTATTGCTAATGCGATTTTATTTTTTATTGCTTTTTATTTATCTTTATTCAGCGATTGCGGTTTATTGTATTAAAATAAATAAGAATTCTTGACTTTTTAATTTTATTCGAGGCGATGTACAAGACAGCGCCGCGAGGAGAGAAAGAAATAAATTTTAATAAGCGTTTCTTTTTTAAGGCGTGATTCTTCAGTTAAAAGCGATTTATTTTTTATATAAACTTGAAGATAACCCGTATTCATTAGAGATCGACTGGAAGGGGACGAAAATAAAAATAAACCTCAGCGAGTTAGTGTCTTCGAGTTATTGTCGTTTGTCAACCTCGCCGGCTCCAAATTATCGCTTTGAATTCTTGTATAACTAATTGCAATCGCATTATTATTACAATAGCGCGTTGAGTTAATAAAACGCTGTTTCTCCTTGAAAGTAGGCATGAAGCGGGTCTTTTCACATCAGTATGTAAATAATATGTGTCATAAGCGTGAGTTGGTATCTATTTATGTTGCCATGTGGGTCGTACTCAGAACGTACTCATTTGAATTCAATGAGCGATCACAGGTAGGTTAAAACTTGGGACGCGTACAAACGTATGCCTATGTAAGAACCTAATTTTCCCATATTAGGTGAATAATAAAACACTTATGGGAATTTAGTTTTATATATGCATTTTTTTTTTTGCGGACTAAGTTTATACTATCATGTGGTTTTTATGGTATATAAGTTTATAAAATGATATTCTAAATTCAAATTATGTTAGTGATATATAAGAGATTATGAATAATCTATTATTTAGTAGTTTATTTGCTGCCGCTCGTATATTTGTATATTTCGGATACTCATTTCGTATTCATCGACTTTTATTGAATTACTTTTCGTGAGCAGTTTTATTGTTATATGTCCAATATCATTGTAGTCTTAAGATATTTGTGTAAAAAAATGTTTGTTAGTTTTTTAATAAGCATAGTTTACATATTGGTAAAAATAAAAATATATACGATATCTTAGGCTGATTATACTGTAAGTATATACCTATGTCTGTTATTATACGGTAAATATACCTCAGGCGTATATAAATGAATGAAGAGTTTATGAATATCAACGAATTAGTATTCGTTAATGTTCATATTGGATACATAAATATCGTTGTATATAATTATTACATGTAAATATTTCGATTGATGAAAAAGATCAAGACGATAGAATCTACACGACACGGTGGTAGTTTTATATTAAGATTCAAATTGTAGAATGACGAGTTCAAACTGCTTGTAACAGTCTAGTTGAATAAAGTATAAAATATATATATTCTTCTATAACAGAATATGATTGGTAGAATTTGTTTATAGTTGGTAAATGTGAAAAATCAATTACAACCTATTGGTGACCTGACAGATGTAAGACTAAATTAAAAAAAAAAAAACGAATGAGGTTTTCATCCAAACTAAATCAAGATGACATTACTCGGGAAGATAAGTTTGGCAATTCAGTATAAAGTGTCAAAATGTTGCTATAATCGTGTTTAAGCATTTCGCGCAACAACTATACTCATTACAGCATTTCGTTGATGTATCTAAGTAATAACATACTATCGTGATATCAAACAACTTATCAGTCCATCGTACTCCTATTTTCATAGGAGATTAATTTAACAAATATCGTGTCAGTATCGAATGGTACCCTGTTCAGCGGAAGTACATAAATAATGTTTATCGATCGATCATCGAAAAGGTATTGTGACGCTGACGGTAGATTTATACTACCTTCATTGTCAGCCGTAAACTAGATCTCCATAAAAAGAAACATTTCCTATTTAAAATTTATATCAAAGACAATAGTGGACAAAAACTCGGCGCCCGCTCGCGAAGCCGGCCGGCCGAGCTACACGGCGCCAACTGCCAATTCTCTATCGGGCGCGCGTAAATTACGCCTTTTTACCTGGATTCCTGTTTTGACATATTTAAGGCATTAGTAATAATTATGAGTGCTCCGTCCGACCCGGTAAGTGAGCGCCAGTGAGTTTTGACACTATCTTAATGACGAACGTGGAGTAACAATAAATATTGAATCGTTATCTGTACCTATCCATACTTGCGTCACCAGGCTTAGTATTCTAAAATAGACCTCCCAAATTGATGTTCCGTATAAAGATGATATCGTATGTTTGAAATTTTCAGCGTCTGTGAAAACAACGGTGGTATCAAAGTTTAGAGGTTAACGCGAATATTGGGGTGAGCGTGAAGGTCGGAAGGGTCGCACATCTGCTGCAGTTGTCCACCCACACAGCACAGTTTAGTTAACAAGTCGCAACAGTTTTAATTGCAACTCAATATTTGCACATATATCATTGTCATCCTATTATACTACATTCCATTGTTAATGTTAAATAATATCGTGGCAGAGCTACTTCATATACATTGATGTTACGACTTTAAAGGTCAAGGTCACTAGAAACTAGTAAGGTGTCAAAAATCAATTGATTTATTTTATCTATAAATAACACTTGAATAACATTAAACATTTTATCATTCAACTCAAATCAGCTCAGAGGTTTATTAAAAAAGTAACATTGAAAGTAATTAATATTCGACTCAATTAAACATTGCGGCAGTAGCAGCGAAACAAAATAAAAAAATAACAAAATACCAGCTATCCGAAAAACCGATCATGTGAATCGGGTGGTATGAATAAATCAGATATAGCGACGCGACTGGCGTAGGCGCCTGGGGAGCGAGGGGTGAACTTCTCCCAGCCGAGGTATAAAACCTTTTCAAAGAGTCAACTGAAAGAGTCGCGCGTAAATATTAAGGGTTTACGATGGCTCATTCAGTCATTAGAGTTCGCCTTTTGTTTATAACCGTTCGTAGAGTTGTCACGAATCGCAGATAACATCGTACCCGGCGTCGCTTCTCATTATTTATGTGAATTTTGACAGAACCACAGCGGTATTAGGTTGCAGCGAAACTAGTATAATTTATGGCGTGTTCTGATCGCACAGGGACATAAATAACTGGTCATCAAATTAAGACAAAAGCTAGTGTCGATAAGGCATGCGATTAGGGCACGCCTCATTGTTCCTTCCAATGCAAGTCGGACGTGGATAATATTTTTCCTGCTTTTACGACTCAATACTGTGATTAATGACACAGACTATTCTATAACTATTGTTGAAGATTAAAATTTATATATTTATAAAAAATACGAAATACATTCTTAACAATCATTATCAGATTTTAATGTCTACTTGACGAGACTACTCTAGATCTAGATCCGAAAAACTGAGCTTATCCAGTTTCAATAGATAAATAAAAACATAATGTAATTGTTTAAAGTGTAATTTTCACTGCGAAGTGTAATGGGATAGGTATATGATATCCCCAGGTATACATTACTTTCTATGTTTTCAAATCTAATATAAATGACATCTAAGTGTACAGAGTTAGTATTTAATATGACATGAACGATATATAATATAACATAGGAAAAATTTGACTTTGTTGAATGATATTTACATTAAATACTACTAAACTGATATTTTTAAATTTCCAAGACAAAACATTTTTGAATAAAATTTGTATTCATAAACAAAATTAATAAATAATATAAAAAAATTGGCATAAACTTTATCATATATAATTAACATTATATTATGATACAATAAACCAGTTGTAACGAAATATCTCAATTTATCAGCGAGAATTTATCAAAAACATTACTACAAAAGTGGCCATAAATAATATTAGTAGTTAGTATTATGTTTCGAGGACAAGCGAAGTAAATAGCCGTAAGATATCAACGGAAATAAAATTAATACATAAAAGGCTTTGTGGATCGGGGTGAATGGAATACGGTTAATGATAAATCCACAAATGAGATTTGCCGGACATGCGGCACTCAAAACCAATTCCCTATTGTCATTGGACACTCACCTTATATTACATGGATCATAGAAACATCGTACTGCACAGGATGATTGTATAACCTAGATCATGTTCGATTTTATAATGATGTCAAATTTAAAAGCTACTATGTTTATATTAATATTTAAAGCCGTATTAGTATATCTAATTGAACAAATTAATCTCAGGTCCGATCTAAAAAAAAATATCGTGTTAGATAGCTCGCTTATTGAGAAAGATTGTATAACAGCATGCTACGAACTGTGTGGGCGGAGCGGTAACTTTTATCCCGGGTAAGCATGGACCAGCTATCACTTAGAAGACTTTTGATTAAAGATCAAAATCCTATAAAAAGTTTAATTGTTGGATTTGACAGGATTTAGATTTTATACGAATATGTAATGTTTCGAGTTTGATCCCGCTCTGTAAATTTATAGTATTTAGGTAACTAGTGCAATCATCCTGTAGCAGGCACATTGGTGTAGGTGGTGATGCTCCAGATGGACGGGGGTCAGCAGCTGTGCGATAATTAAGAGGTGGCTGAAAGTGGCATGCGCCGGCGCACAATGCGGTTCAATTGAATGAGAATAATCTTTGCACCCACGCTTCTTTTGTGCGTGGGTGGACCGCTGACCAGTCGGGACACGTGGAAAAAGTGCTCTACATTATGATTTTTTAAATTATGCTATTTTTATCTTGTACAATTATTTATACAATATTAATTTCTGTTTTTGTATCGATATAATTAAAATAAATTTAAATAATGACAATTAAATGAAAAACATATTTCATGGTATTTTTTTAAATAGTATGGGATTAATATTACTATTTTATTTTAAATGAACATTATAAAAGGTATAATTTATCTTTAAAACTTAACATAATGTAAAAGTATATCATACTTGTGATGCATGCATATATCCTTACCTTATGCTTGCCACATCAAATAAACTAAGTAGAGCATAATCCAGTTGGTAGCAAGCTGATAAAGCAAACAATTATTGTAAAAATTGCCTTAATGATAAATTGGTGACCGTTTCCAATGTCCACTGGCGAGTGATTCGACCCGGAACCGTAGCCTGCAGTCATAACGTCCTTCAAACACAATGCCGCGTTCTCTATGATTTATGTCTTAATTGTGAACAATTCTTCTTACCTTGAATGGAGTTTTTATATTTATTGTCGTCATAATTCTTTGATATTATATCATATTTCAATTCCGCGTACAATATCTCTGAGAAGAAGCCATGTAGATGTCTGTCTGTTGCTGTCAACAAGTAAAATTTTAATTAGTAGAAATTGTGTAGATTACATTTCTGAATCTTATTTATACTTATAATGCTGTATCTGGATCCTGAATCCTGGGATCATAAAAGTTCCTTTTTTGACGAGAAAATTTTAGTAGTACTTCGCTAGGAACTTGACAGTGGTACACTTCCGAGCATCGGGACGCAAAGTATAGGCACGTAATCAACCGAGGCTGGGTCTGATCTCTCCGGTCGGGTCAGGTCGTCTCCGGATTATGAGAAAACAGGAATGCAGAGTGTAAATGTGTATACGCATGAACTGGTACACTATAATGCAATTGAGTTTATTTGAGAGTGGACGTCGTAGAAAAAGATCTTATAAATAAGGTCTTCACATACAGCTCTGATTTCTTCTTTCATATCGTGCACGTTAGTGTAGAAAAATATCGTAAAGAAACATGTATGGGTTGTATGAAGTTTTACTACCATCCTGTTTAAACTTAAGAGCGGAATATGCCTTTGCCCAGCAGTGGGATTTTGTTTTTACTCAACGGCAAGTTATTGCAACAATCATTTAAACCAAGACATTAAACTTAAGGCCAAATAGTTACATGTAACTGTGAACGACCCTGTGTCCGGAAGAGTACTAACCGGATGCTGTGATTTCAACCATATTATATTACTGTATATTTTAACTGCATCATTCTTTGTAAGACAATTAACAATATTGATTCATTTTTATTTCGGTTTCGGAATGTAAAAATCGCTTTTAAAAATATACGTATAATGTTTCATATAAATATAATAAAACGAATGAAACATTGTTATGGGTTGCAGTATTACATTTGTGTTCAATTAATTTTTATTTAAACATCCAATTTTATTTCCGTGACATGACGCAACTGTCCGAATATTTTAATAAAACTTTTAATGTGAGATTAGATGATAAATTATATTATGATAAAATCGAAAATATTCCAAATCATCGTAAAAATACTTCTTGAATATATAACGGGTCTGTGGGCGAGAATATGATAACTTATTTTTTATGTCGTTGTTATGTTGGCACGTAAATTCTAAGATTTAGAGTTTGAAATGCGTGGAATATGAAATGCTATTTCTGTACACCTGTTGTGTGTGAAGTAAACAAACGGAGAAAGCAGGTAGGCGATACAAAGCGGGGTAGCACGTCACAGATGACGAACAGACGAAACTATTGTCAATACTTGTAAAGAAAACTAATAGAGGTTTCCTGATACGACTGTTTTACCGTTTGAGAGATAAGGTTCCAGGTATTCGCAACATTTGGCATGTTTTATCAATGCTTATTTTATAGCTTCGAAAAAAAGTATCCAATGTACCTAATTACATACTTATGTATTTATATATTTGATACTATGTAAATCTGTTTATGAGAGAATAGAGAATGAACATAGAGGGTGTTTGTGCACAATTAAGCAATATAGTATCTGCAGCGCATTTTAATGTTCTCAGTTGAGAATGGCCGCTGTCACCGTAATCGGCCAGAAGGACATCATAATTATCACTATGTTAGTGATTATTAATTGTCAATAGAAACATTTATTTGAATGGCTCTTACTGTGAAATTAGAAATGTAATTCATAAAAGGTTTGCGTATAAGACGTAACTGCCACTTTGTATCGTTAACAAATATGAAAATGTGTAGCAACTCTGAAACCGCCGCGAGCGTATGGGTTGTCGTCGCTCTATTGATATCAATATGGGGGAGGACTTTAATATTGAAGTTATTTATTGTAAATCGCTTCCTTTCCCTTTGTAATAAAATGATATTATCTATCCGTCGCTGTAGTTTGTCATTCGCTCGCAAAAATGTTTCTAGCCATTATTGAAATATTAGCTTATTAAATATATGATTAGGACAAAAAATATATCGAGTTGAATGGATTTATATTTATATATTTAAATTAAGTGATAAAGGTTCCATTTAAATTGCTGATTGTACTTACTATAATAATAATGTAACTATTTATCATTATGGTTCAATCCGAAGGTTTCGGGCTTAAGCAAGTAATATTTATTTTTATATAATTTTATAATTGATCAACGGTGAAGGAAATAATCGTAAAGATTTATGTCAAAGAAATATTATTGGCTATATAGATATTCACCCACTAACCCGTACTGAAGTATGGTAATGGAATATTGTCTAATATGTATCCATAAAAATCGTAGTATTTGCCCAGCTGTGGATAAATTAAGGACTACTTCTTATTTTTTTAATTTTATAATGTCACCTATAATAGAGTCGTAACTCTTTAATGTATTGACATAAATTCAAACAAATTTAAATTGATACATTATTCATTACGAACATTATATTCGATAGTGTTATTAGTAAAAGCATTATTATAATGCGGAGGGACATGCAGAGACAGTAAGCAGACGTCCCGCGCGACGACAATACAAGGGGACCTTGTTTGCAGTCGCGGTATGAATAAAGATATTCTCCGTTATTTGTAGTACAGATGTCATGTAATTTCATTGTGTCGCAAAATATTTAGAGCAAACAAAACGGGGAGACTCCGCCGGGATACGATAACATCTCATAGTTTCAATGTGTTCCGTGTATCAGCTAATAAAAGTACGATTTCATATCGCCACAATGAATATTCACGGTAATAAGGGATTTGTTATATTTTTTTTGCGGTTACATAATAGAGATTAGCTGCTCTTTATATAAACACATTAATCGTAAAAATGCGATCGAAATTAGGGTGTATTTTTATTGAATTTATAAAAAAAATATTGAATGTAAATACAATAAAATATATTTCTGTTAATGATGTACTTATTTCTTTTATAAAAAGTAATAAAAATTGAAGTAACGACAGTAATAGTGAGAGCGTTTGGAGCTTACTCCGCAACGCTGATTCAATGTGGATCGGTATCCACTTGTGAAATATCCGACACTTGCAGGCTTACCTCACGTTTTCCTTCCCCAACGCATGCTTTTGACACGAAAATTCAGAGGTGTTGATGGGGTTTGAATCCGTAATCATAGTTTAGGATTCACGCGCTATAGTCACTGGTCCAGCTCGACTTTTTTCTAGTTTATTTGTATCTTCATAGTCATCTATACTATTTAGAGTATTCCTTTATTTTTTTTTTGTGACTACGTTATATTTGTATACTAATCAATCAATTTATACATCTACAAAATTATATAATTCAATTCCTTTCATTGCCTGTTGTATGTAATTATCGTGTATTCTTTATTAGTTACCTTAATTACTAATACTCAATTACTTTGTATTACAGCCGTGATTCTTTGCTAACGATTACATACTAAATATACTTTCATTAGTTTTGCTTAGCCGAAATTTGAAAAATGTGTCTAACTTTAAATTTATTTAAAATTTTATATTAGATAATATTTCAGAGGTTAGTCGATTTTATATGCTAGGAAAAAGTAATAAAGACCAAAGTCATTTTATATACTCATGTATGATACACGATGACCACGTTGACACGTTTCTCTACGTTTTCTTTCTGTTCTTATGCGTGCGTCACTCAGGTTTACTGTAAGGTTAACCTAATTAATATATCTTAATTCGTATTCAATTGAGTCCAGTCGGTATAACTATCACTATTAATATAGTATTCAAAACAGAAGGTGATTTTTGACAAATAAATTTAATTAAAATAATAATAATTGGAGCTATTTATTTATTTATTTATTTATTTATTTATTTATTTATTTATTTATTTATTTATTTATTTATTTGACGACACCAACAAGTAGTACAATAAAAATATACAATAAACCAAAAGTCATCATAAATAATTGGGTAATTGCCTACTTTTTTACAGGTGTTCTAAAATTACACGAAAATTGAAATATAAGTCAGCATTGTAAAAAACGATAATTATAAAAAGTTAATTGATTAAATAAAACATTATAAAATTAACAAAATTAACAATACTAACCATATATATAACTATCCGAATTAAAACTACATTTTTATTAATTTTTTTGTTGTTTGTGGGTTTTTGATTTAAATCATTCGATAGATATCTCGTTGATTCGATAGTTCGTTTAAAGTAAAATATTTTTTCACTTAGGCTTAACTCGCATTAATCGCAAATAATATAAATTTGTATCGACATCATTTTTATGTTTAATAAAATCACGTCAGTCATAGGGAATCGGGACAAGCCCAACGAACATGAGCCCTCCATTAAATGATAATCCCTCCAATTTATCGGCAGAGCAAAAAATATACGGCATTGTGTCGTGAGTTGTCGAACATGAAAATTATTTTATATAAACACATTTAATATTCCCGGGTCGCGACCTCCCCGCCGTCCCGACCCGGGCTCGTAGCAGATTATTCTCGCTTCCCCACTCGTCATCAGCTGACATATTTTTTTAAAATGGGGCGACCGGTAATGGAATAATAATAAACTGGAATTTACTTTTTGGTCATCAGAGTGAATCAAAAACAGAAAGGGGTGTGAACATATTGGTTTTTGTTATTCGTTTCACATTGTCGTCCAACGGACCAATACTGTATAATCAGAGGTTCGATGAAATTAAATGGAATTCGACTATTTATCGCATGCTTGACAGCAATAACAGGGTTCGCCACGCATTGGAGCCAACATATGTCGGTCATATCAAATTTATTTCTATTATTTTATTGGTCTGGCCGTCGATGATTGCCTTCATTACCTTTATAGATTGTCACAGAGAGAATTCAAATTTATGGTCCTCGATAGCTTGATGACTATAACGAAGTGAATAAAGCAATAATGGTAATAAATTGTTGCACGCTATCGTCTACCACCTATCATTGTTTATACCAATTGTAATCGAGTCCGACCAACAACGACTACTCTCATTAATTAATTCTATGAGAATTATAACCGTAAAATTACATGTATTGAAATATTGCAACCATATTGCTATTAAATGTAATTGTTAAGGTTCGATGTCGCAACGTTTGTAAACGTATTAGACGAGGACAATAGTCGTATGGGCTTAAAATCATCCATTTAAATAACGTTTTTAAATAAATACCGTGTAGATAATAGGAACAATGCAATATTTTGTCAACTGCCGACTCCGCCGCGGAGAGTGCACTACTGCGTGAAGCAGAAAATCCTGGGGACATTCGAGGACGTTTTTTGTGGGTTAATATCCGCACGACATTGTCGACCGGCTATTTAATACATCAAGTAACACAATACTTTAAATGCGACTAGATTTGTGCAAAATCTTAAATGTTTACACTCAGTGATTTTCTATGAATTTATTGGATTAATTTGTCCCATTATTGACATTATGTCTTTTGAAATAATATTATACAATTGCTTTTCCATTTTATTTGTGATATATATACATTAACATATTTTTTTCATTTTTAGAGAATTTGCGTCAGCATATACATTGAAATCATATATAGAAATTCAATAATAAAAATATGTAATAATACATCTATCCTAGTCTGTAAGAAAAATTTGTTTACTAACCATAATGAGTCACTAGTTACTTGAATAAAGAATATTATTATTATAAAAATAGACTATTGATTCGAAAAACGAGCAATACCATGCCAATTTATGTGATATTATTTACCATTGACTATATATAATCACAAAAGTCGTATGTTTATAAAGGAATATGTATTTGTAAAATTACGTTTAACATTGTAGTCGTACCGAGAGATTTCCAGTCTACCCTCTTTTGCAGACATTGAATAGCATTTCTGAACACGCCAGTAACTCTATTCAGAAGCAATAAAACAAGATATGACAAAAATATCGGGTTTCATAAAGCTTTGGTTTCGTGACATATAATATTATATTTAAAGGACATTATTATGTTTTTTGTTTGTCATTTCATTTCGTCCTTTACCGATTATGTTATACACACTACACGCACACTACGCGACAAATCTCAACTTACAACTAATTATATTTATGGTATTAACAAATCTTTTCATTGTATTGTTTTTTTTCTGGCTGGTTTTCCGACTTACTTTAAAAATAACTTAAAGTTGAACGACTTTTGAATTTAGTAGACGAATTTTAATTACTTACTTGCAAAATATAATTTTTAAATTGATGTAACGGATCTTCTCCATATTTTAATACGGAATGCGTGGATATTAAATAGGACAATATAATTTACTGATAAATCTCTTAAGAAGAGTGATTTGTATTTATGGTGAATGATATTTTAATGCAATTATCATATACTGTCAAATATGTTATAAGTTATATACTGTTTAAAACATATTTATATGGCGTAGGTATGCATTATACGTATAAATATAAAAACAAAAGTTGTGGCAACATGAATGAGCTCTGTGAAATCGTATTCAAAGCTAGTTGAAAGTTGTAATAATAATGAATTCTACTTAAAAAAATAACAGTATTAAAAAGTGAAAATAAATCTATTGGGTCTTTTATAAAAATATATATAACATTAAATAATTGACTAAAGTACAAACGAGTGACAAATCCTTAAGTACTTTCTTTGTACGTATACCTACATTTATATACTAGGTTAACTCGTAAAATTAGTCTAGCCGTTACATTTGCGTCAAAACATATACAATATTCCTTCTTTTTTTGCCGGTTAAATTGTTCATAATTAACAAACGCGAATTAAATACATTTAAAATATGTAATATAATACTACAAAATTTTAAAGTGTGATTCCTGTTTTTAGTTTATTACATGATTACAAAAAAAGAATAAAATAAGAAATAATGTTGATTAGATAAAAACTAGGAAATATGTATCCAAAAAAACGAGCATAAAAACGAACCCGTTACGTAGCTCATAGTGCAAGAGCCCTTTTCAAAAAGTTTTTCATCGCTTAAAAAAGAACAGAAAAATCCAATATACCCAAGATGGTACTGAATAAAAAGGAAATAATACCACAATTAAGTATTAAAAACGCACTAAGCTTTGACAATGACGGTTTTTTACGTCTTTCATGTAAATTGTTAAGGTTTTTTTTCAAATGAACAATATACATTTTCAATAGACTCTTAAAACAATCCAAAAGTTGTAACAAGCCAAGGTTGTTTTAAAAAATATTGCGTCAATTTCCTGTTTTGATTTGATAAAAAAATTTTTTATTGATGTACTAGCAATGTACAACTAAATGCATTTATAATTTATTTAATATAGTTAGCATTATGTTAGCATTATGTCATTAAGCTGATATTTAAAGATCCAAGAAATAAGATCTTAGATTCCAAAACAGTCCATTGGTTGGCAGGATGACCTCTTACGTTCATGTGTTGATTTGCCCGTCTGCCCATAAATTAACAAACATGTTCTCAACTACAATTCACATAAACATTTGAAAATACTCCTCAAAATATTTTATTGATTAGAAACTAAGTTAAATATTGACTTATCAATTAATGTTCAAGATTGGTAGCATTTACAAGCAGAGAGAAATGCAGTTTCTAATAGTTTGATAAAGAACCAACGACAATTTTCACACGACAAAACAACTTTTGTTAATAACACAACAATATAATTATTTTCATCTTCACTAGTTCTATAAAAAATAATTTGACATAAAATATTATTTGCCAAACAATTGATTTAATTAAAGTATTACTATTCAGCACATTTTGCAAAGATAAACATTTGCGAAGTAAGAGTTTGTGAAATGATCTTATACACGATATTTTTGCTATTCCCTCGTGTACAGTTGTTTGTCACCTGAATAGTCTGTAACATTTTTCGTAAAATGATCATTTGTTATGTTAAGCTGTCATTAGTTTATAACCGACACTTTTACTTTTAAATTGCAACATAACATCTTTTTGAAAATAATCAAAAAAATACACGTATACCTTTAAAGTATTTTTTACATCGATATTTTTTCCACGACGCCATTGTATAATCACCTTAAGTTAAGTTTTATTACGACAATAAGATTATCGCACTCATTTAGATTTTTTTATTGTTCTTGCTTTATATCTACTGTTTATTGGAGTCTCATCCGGAATCAATTTAGGAAAACTTTATTATTGCAGCAACACGAATTCGATCGAGTTGATGTTTGTTTAAATACTTTTGAACAGAACGTTTGAATTGTAACTCATATTGTTTGCGGCTTTTGGCTTATGATATGGACTGTTCTGATATACTCATAGGTCCAATATATATCTGTTATTACCCTCACGTTTCGCAATTATGCGTACATTAAAATGATTAGTGACGAATGTATAGGATAGGATTACACGCAATTATTTTTACGTAATCTCATTTTCCGTTACCAAGATTAACCAATTCCCTTTGCATATCAATGGATTAACTTTTAGAAAATTTAAAATTAAACGACAATATTCGATGTTCACGTAAATATTTGAACGATTGAATAAAATAAGTACAATCCTATTTCGGCATGTAATAAAATTCTTGCATGCTACGTTCACTAATGTCAGAGGAGAGATATTGCAGTGGCTTGTTAGTTTGCTTCTTACAACTTGTTATAACGTTGTTGTAAACACGCGTGACGGCGTGGTATCACGTCATCGTGCACGCGAACCGCGAGCCTACATCGAGGACTCGATGACTCCCTGTAATAATAAATCTGCCATCACCATCGCCCATCGGACACTTCGACTTTTAAACGCGAATATCCACTCGTTATTAACGATCTTTGACATCTTAATTTTGCCTGCCAAACTAAGTTTAACATCAACTATATTTGCATATCAACACGATTATAGATACTGCGATTTCTTCGTTAAGATTTCTGACAAAAACCAAGGTATTAGTAAATTTATTATAGAATTTAAGTCGGCAACCCTACGATATTTAATCTACAATGACTAGTACTATTCGGTTTTATTGATTCGTTGACCTTTATCTAATTTAAATATATATATTTTTAATATATAGTTAATCTCATGCAGCGTAGGCTCCCTTCGACAGTCTACAGCTCATACATGAGTCAATATTTATGCAGCGAGTGAGTTGCGTGCAGAAGCTGCGTGCGGCGGACACATTCGCCTCCTCGCCTCACATTGAACCCTAATTAATATAAGATCTCAATTAAATTGCGACACATAACGAGAAGCCACTTTTGTACTGGTACTCATTCAAATAAATATATTTATTGGCTCTGTCTCGAAAACACGTGCGACACGAGACAGATTATAGAATCCTTTCATCATTGTGGTATTTGGAATCATTTAAATATAACGATGAAATTCTATAATAAACGGACGGTCCACATCAACCTTCTATAAATCAATTCGATGTCCAGAATGTACGGTCACACAGCTCAGTCCTTTAAGATTATGATACCTCGGTCGATACAAAAAAGAAACAACGCATTAATTTTCAACTCTCCTTAATTAACATCGGTTTATTATGACTAAACAAATAAAGTATTTCGAGCTCGAGTTATAAATGGCCACTTTTCCCTTTAATGGTACCCAAAGTTACTATATTCAGGATATAAGGTCTTGACCAAGTTTTGAATCGTAATATTTTGGGTTCTGATTACCAGCGCCGATAACGCTTCGTCTCACCTTTTCTCAGGGACGTATTTATGTTTTTTTTTTAAATAACTGATTATATAATTGAAATATTATTTTTCGCAATAGATTTCATGACAATTCTCACATCTTAATCGAAAAATATGTGCAATTTTTACTGTTTTTCTATACTAATATATAAAGCTGAAGAGTTTGTTTGTTTGATCCGGCTAATCTCAAGAACTATTGGTTCGATTTAATTTTTTTTTTTTGTGATGTGTAGTCCTTTTATCGAGAAAGGTTCTAGGCTGATTTTATTCATTATATTTTTATTAATTATACGCGGGTGAAACCGCGGGCACGGCTAGTTAAAATATAAAAGTTCTTTATCGACTAGACTTGTTGTGTAATTTATCAATTTAATTTGAAGAAAAATAGTTATTTATTTAGATGGGTATAATGTTGGTTTCATAAATGATGAATTTTTCATGATTTTTTTTTACCGTTTCAAGTCCGTCTCTGCCGGGGCAATGGTAAGGCCACACGCGGTCGGTCGCGTCGCGGGGCGAGGCGGGGTGCGGTTTCATTCATGTTGTTAGATCGGCCCGCTCATAACTTAACTTTTAATTTATTCTTCTCCACTCCGAATCCAGTTTCTCTACAACCATCCCCAACACCTTGAATATCCGTAATTATACACAATTTAGAAAAAATATATATACTTAAATTTATCTTTATTAACGTCTTAGGATCAAGAGAGTAGAGACGTCGAGAAAGATTACGGAACGTTATTTTAGTTAGATCATAAACTTCATGTCATTCATTATAAAAACATGTTTGTTGTTCAAGTAGAAATATTAAATAAATCTTTAAGTTCTATTTAAGGAGCAGTAATTTGTCAATGTATCAATGCACTATCATTTAAGAGTATATAACAAACATATTTAGAAAAAAGATTTCATTGAGACGACACATGAAACAAATCAATTTTATAGTACGACCCGTTTGTTCCTATTTGACAATGCGACGCCTACGTTTAATTTTAGAAATATCGAATTTCATTCCGATCATCAATCGAATGTGTGAAAGTTTCAATGTTGAATCTTCTTTTTTTCATCTAAATTTATCTTTGTCTTTAATTTTTACTCTTTCCCCGCTGTCCATTTAATATTGGACACGGGTCGCGTTAACGATCACTATATAAAATTTTATTTCAACGCATCTTACGCTTCTCTTTTTTTTGTATTCAACACATCGTTGGTTTTACTTTTTATTAATCACTGCTTTTGAAGTAAATTATTGTTTATGTGTTTAGCTTGTGTTATGAAACACACATTCGTTTGTATAAATGAGCTGTTTATTTCAAACATTTAGGATTTCATATTATAACGTAATGATAAAAGATAAAAATATGTTTTTAAGCTGTCTCTCGACTTCTTGTGGCTGAAGCATTTAAGAAAAAGGTTTTATTCGCTGAGTTTTATTTAATATAAAACTATCAATTTTATTAAAATTCCAAGTGTCGTCTCGGCAATATTTTTTTTTTGTTAAAAATAAACGTAAATGAAATTTTAATAAAAATATTGGCATAATAAATAAGCTCAAAGATAGTGTTAACATAAAATTCTTTGCAATATATTTGTTGATTGCGTCAAAAATAAATTTAATCAAGGAATGTGATTGAAATGCTTAAGTTTATCAACATGTTCAGTAAACCCGTTCTGAATTCAGAGTACAGCGCAGCGCACTGCAACTACGTACTTTTTAGTAATTATTATTAATTTTAGTCTCTCATATATTATTGTAACATTTGGTTAATTTAATAATAATAAATACACTTAAAGATTCATAAAGTAAAAACTGTTTATTTTTGGGTTACGAACATTATTTTCGAATTACGACTAATTAATGAGTAAGGTTGCTAATTTGATATCGTTCACATGAAGCAGATCACTGATACGAAACTCGATACATCCTTGGTGTAGATCGTGCGCGTTTACCTTCCTTATTGTTATTTCGCTTAAATCATACGTATTTTCATTTTATATTTTTGATTTTAAGACAAACCATATATTTCGAAAATAATTCATAAATCTTGTAAGCATTGAACGAATAATGCACCAGCGTAATGCAAAATGAAGTGGCGACAAAGGTCGAAAGATTTGCGCGCTATCTCCGGAGAGCAGGCATTCATGTAGGCAGAGATAGGCCGCGGTCGGCCACCGCCCGGCCGCGCTGCCCGCCATCGCGCCGTCCACCTCTACACACATTAAATATATCCTTTTAATGATTACAATTTCTCGTTATAATTTATTTAGGACGAAGCATAACAAGTTTTCGAATCAAATGTGTCGCCCATAAAGATGTTGTCTCGAGGGTTGGACCGCGGATCGGTTAATTCCATGTAAAGCCTTTGTACAACTTATATCGGTCGCTAAATGGGTCCTTCGTTACAAAGCCATAAGAATTAAAACTGGTTGCTATCACTAAACATACACCGATCGTTTCGAAACTATTCAATGGCTGCTCGCGAGAAGCTAAAGGGTTTCATGAACGAACCGAGACGTGAGATGAAATATTTCTTCCATAGAATAAATTAAAGTCTATAATCGAATTTCGATCAGGTCGCCGCGAAAGTCTATATAATATGATTCTTAGAGGGGAACGGATAGATCGAGATCAGCCGAAGAGTGTGAATGAGAGCATTACAATCAAAGGGTGAGCGGGCCGGGAGGGAAGAGGCCGTTGTCGTCGCTGGATAATTCTTTATTCTTTATGAATATGTGAGCTCGTTATCTCTGAGCTGACGTGGCTCGAGACATTCGCGCTTTTGGCGGTGTGCGTGCGTGCGAGGAGGCACACGTAGGCACAGACCGTGTCGCGCCGCACTCACTCTAGTGGCGGTACTAAATAATACATAGGAATCGACAGGCTCGTCTGCAAAGAGCGGCGGGTACACGACCGGATCAACATACGGCATCGACGGCAGATTGAACGATAGTTCCCGAGGAACTGGTTATCGTTATGGGGCGACTGGCGGATGAAATTTATTGGCAGCGCGTTGGAGAAATGTTGCGAGCGGAAGGGGCTTGCGATTTTAATTAGGTAATGAATGTCGATGTTGATCTGCATATCGCCTGAACGGTTAGATTTATCAATTCGTTTGCTGTCCGACTCCAATATTAGGCAAATTCTTGATTTATTGAATTTAGACACGCATACACGAGTACGATAGATCTGATTAGTATTAAATAAATATTATGCAATACGAGCCGCTGATAAAGATAATCTTGTGTATTGTAAACATATTATATGCTTGTGTTGCTAGTTGCAATACAAATGATTAAATGTCATTTTATTCTCAAATTTTTGAGAGTTATTGTAAGTCACTTAAGTGGAGAATAGTGTTCGAATTTTAAAACTTACGTACGTACTTCAAAAAATTATATTTTTGCAACTATAAAGTAAATATAGAGCGTGTACACTTAACTATTGAGAAGTGGAACTATATAACAAACCTTTGATAGGTAGGTATAGTCGTAGTAAATACATAACATTTAGATATATCTCTCACAAACATAATAAACTTAAATGTGCGACATGCTCTTGAAATAAACATGTTAAATATCAAACCTTGTATGATTAATACAAATATAAGAAATCTATCCTTAAGAAAGTATGCACCCTTAAGAAAACCCCCTTCTACTGGGTTAAATTTCCTCTGTTAAGAAGGGTTGGAGCTTATTCCACCGTCCACTGGGGCTTGGGTTTACTTGTTGGAGAATTAACTCGACACAAGCAAATTTCCTTGTGATATTTTTCTCGGAAATATTAAAAACAAATTAAGCTCGTGTAATACATAAACACAGTGCTCGCTTAAATTTGAACTCGCGATCTGCGGTTAACATCCAATGTATAGGTTACTGGGCCATTGGTTTTCTTTATCTATTTTAATCTATTTTGTACGAACTGATTCCTTAGGGAACTTGTAAAGTTTTCCATGTAAATAGCTTAAAAACATGTTCTAAAGTTACAAATACGAACGTAATATCATAAATTTCAACGAATTTGTAGAAGAAGCAACAACAGTTAACATTAGAAGAAAACATTAACATTAGATATGTCTGTGTGTAAACGAACTTCTCACTGCTCCTACCATATTTTTACCATTCGTTACCGTACGCTCAAATTATAAAAACAATATGAGAAGAGATGCTTTAGATGGCACATATCTCTTCGAAATTGACGTTTTTCAGAAGCGGTCGGTTTTTAACATTTTAATTAGGGGCGCACATTACTGCGCGCCGCGCGCCGTCACGTTCGCCCCTCGCTCTTTGCCTCACATTTTTGTATATTTCCGTCTATTTGGGGAAATTTTTATTTTTCGACAAATGTGTGCTATTTTTGTGTCGCGTGCAGCCGGCTTCGTCTCGATGCTAAATCTCTGTGGGAAAAACGTCTCACCACATTCTATATTCGATCTATTTATATCATTAAGATTTGCGACTATTGAACACACAAATAGATGTAGATGTATGTAACGGAGACTGAACATAAGTATAAGTAAGTGTTGATATGTTACATGTTTCCGATTTCTCGATAAAAAACTTACCGGCGTAAGGTATTACTATTTTAAAACGTTATTTATATGTCGTGAGTCAAAGGAAACGAATAGCGTGATGGATAGTGGCGAAGATTGACACTTTCCTTCTGGTTACTAAAAAATATGCTTCGTCCCCTCAATACTTTCACACCTGTCATCGGGCACACTTAGTGCAACAGGCAAACTCACCTCCATTTTTAGTGACATTTATTAACGTACATTGGTAATATATACATCCAATTCCGATTTATATTCGCCGTAGTTTGTTTTAAAAATCAATTGTTAAAATTCTCCAAATTTCAAACATGCGTAATTTATATAAATAAAACATCGGCAATTAAGTGAGCAGGAACGAGGGCTAGTGACGCGTCCCCAGATATTCTGAGTCGCGTCATGTCACGTCATTTGTCGTCGTTAACGATGACGCATGGCGCCGCTGACCCCGGCTCTGACCCGCTCCTTCACTCTTCGATCAACAACAAGATCTCATAGCTACTTCGCGCACTAGCACGTCTCTGAATATTAATTTGGTTACATAATAGTAGCACCGATTATCTCAACTATTTCACTAATATTTCTAATTTAAATAAAAACTAGTAAGAATATTTTTGTAAGGAACGAAATAGTAATAAATCAAAAGCAGGTGACGAATAAAAATAAAAAGCCATCACTATAATCAGCTTTCTTTTCGCAGAAAATTTCCGCTATGCGAAATTTTTAAGATGAAAGACTTTTTTTCTCACCACCCACAATAACTTTGGTACGTGCACAAATAACTAAAATCTATATTTGTGTAATGATCTTGTATTGAGGCTACGGTTTCCATTCATTCGTTATTCTTCTAAAAGTGATTTATGACGATATGCAATTTAACAAAGGATCCGTTTTGCCTTATAATGGGCACCGAGCAAAGTTTCACTGACTACCCTTTAAGCATCTTGAAACAAACCCTTTGAGAAACGGGGTAATAAAATTTTATTCATATATTTGCAAAACCCGACATAACAATTATGTCGTACACCCCGGAGCGGCCCTGCCATAGCAGCGCCAATTAGTCATGACTATTGGGACGGTAAGAAAAAAATCGGATTTATCGGAAATATATTATAATAACAAAAAATGTCAGCTTGAGAGATGCAGATTTATGAGTTAACCGATGACCAAAGTATATTTTTTGCTGCACGCTGAACTTTAATAAAATTTTAACACTTCTATATTGTATTGTTTTTAGTATATTCTCGCTACTTTTGCAGTTGGAACTTATATTATTTTTAGAGATTAATAAGATTTTTGATGACTCATTTTTATGTGCTAAAGAGTTATCGTTTGTTTTTTTTAAAAGATTCTTTCGTCTCGCAAATTTTATTTCACGCTTAAATGTACTTATTAAACTTTTATTAAATTTGTAGCATTCATTCCGTAGGTTTCGTATTTGTAAATAAACTACCCCAAAAGTGTATAAATATTGTCTTCAAAGCATCTGAAAAACCAAGTTAATAATTATTATCTTGATAACTTGAAATCACTGAATTTATAATTGGCATATACATATTATAGTGATGTGTTTTGGATATGATATCGGTATGTTCTGCGTAGCGATAGTTGAGTGACACGTAAAACGGCACGCGTCTAGAGATATATGATATGACATTATACTATTTCTGTTGTGCGGAGATCGTCGGGATGCGGCGGGATGCGACGGGATGCGCTCGGGTGCATGTAAATGGTGCGTGGAGATGTGTGACGTACACTACGCTCACTCGTCTACCACCCTTGTTACCAACACAAAGAAAGTTGTGGAGTCGATAATTTTTTATCGTCGAGTAAATATTTTTTATAAGAAAATATTTTTTAAATTATATGAAAAAAATGTCGTTAACTGATCTGTATGCTTATAATATATTTATTCTTGTTTAGTAGATACGTTTGATAGTAGATGTGATATTTCGTTCTTTTTTATTTAAATAGGTGCTTTCATTTGCAAAAATTTTAACACATAGTATTATTTAGATAAATCATTTAATAGATTAAAAAATACAATGCAAATGATTTCAACAGCGATCACGACTCTAAGGATTTCATATTCGCCCGTTTAGTAAAACTAAAAATCTTTTAATTTTCCGCCGTATGCAAACTACGACATTCCTTCCATTATTCTCCGGTTTCGATTTCATGTACGAGAGAAATAACTTTTTGTCTCGTCACGACGTGCTTCGGTGGCTCCTGCCGTTAATACATTGTTTCACTGCAGACTGCGGTTTGAACAATTTCCATATCGACTCGAAGTCTGCTCAATAATTTTTAATAACATCACCAATTCTTTTACACAACACATAGCAGCAATAACTGAAAGTGAAATCTTGTCAGAAACAAATGCTTTGTTATTCTAAATCGGTATCTTTGTTATGCTAATTTACGTCGTTTATAGCTTTACTTCAAAAGGACATACTGACAACCACTTATTGTTGACTAGTGTGTATTATAAACGTTAGCGCGTGTAACATTCCGAGAATCTGATTTTGGTGAATATGATGTCAGTGTTAAGTTTTCGATGTAAAAAAAGTTTATGGCGACTGCTAGGCCTGTGTCGGGACTGCGGCTGCTAAGAGCGCGGGCCGGGCGGTGCGTCGTCGTCGCCGTCTAATGAGCGGCCGTGTTCGCCTCAATTGCACACAGCACTCTTATTCAGCGGCAATTTATTTCATTTTTGCCTGTGATCGCGCCTTATTGAGCGTCTTTTTATCTTATTGCCTTCGTGGGTCTATAATACCCGTCCTGTTACTTGCAAATGAGACGCACCGGGAACGTGTTGGGTTCGCTCGGTCATGACATACATAGGAATAATTAAAATTTTTGCTTCGAATTAACTTTTTGCTTGATTTGAAACTGAAATCGAACTATCGAAATGGAAGTATTTATTTCATTGTTTTATAAACGTCCGCTTCATTATGCTTTTGTATTTCACCATGGGGATTATTTTCTTTCGACTGCGAGAATAAATCAAAAAGTACATTAAACGATTTTGTATCGGATTTGACGTTAATGTTCAGAGGAGTTATAGCTTATCGAGGATACGAAGATATTTGCCAGGGCAGTAGTGTTATGAGTAGCAGAGTCATTGCAATAATAACAATCTCTGATATTTTGCCAAGTGACTGTCAGGGTGATAAGACGCAGTACGATCACAGGAATCGTTACGAATTCTTATATTATGATGCTATTTAAAATTATTTTTTTAGAATCATAGAAAATAAATAAAGTTGTATATAAATTATACACCATAAAATTAATTGATATCACTGTAATCAGATCATTCTTTTCATTTTAAAATTAGGAACACCGTTTTTTTTTTCTTGTCGTGTAAAATCTTTTAAAATATGTTTAATACCTCCTTGCAAAATTTTGAAATAATGTTTTTTATGACATTTATCTATTTTACGATTAACAGTTTATTTCTAAACTAGCTGTAACCGCGGCTTCACCCGCGTATAATTAATAAAAATACATTAGTATAGATTAATTTTCGAAATAGTGATTAAAAGCATGTCTCCAAAATTGTTTTCAAATAAACACATTTATTATACAACTTTCAATCAAAATTAAATTACCTCATTTGCATTCATAAAATGAGATACGCTATGTAGCTATACAAAATGATAGCACAAAACAGTGGATGAACTTGAACATACTTTGATTTTGAAATGACAAACATTTCGATATAAATATCAATAGGATACATACCAACTTTAAAAATAAATTAATATTTTTTTTCGTATTCAAATATTTTCTAAAATGGAACTTCGGACTTGTGGCAATTTTTTCTCGTTTTTTTTTTTTTAAAGTTTTATTACGATCAGAACACTAGGGTTAAATCGTAAATTAAATGAAAGATCCATCAGTTCGGGAAGGAGTAAATCAAGGCGGACGGATTGCCCCTAATAAAAATTATAAGAGGCACAATGGCTCGAATGTGAGCCGAGACCGTCAGGAGTTGTAAAACTCTTGCTATGTTTGTTTATGGTGCACTAAAATATGTTATAAAGTAGATAAATATAATCTAAATAAACTAACAAATAATTACTCCTATGATATTTATATTTTTTACTTTAGACTATCTGTTATACATTTCGTTTTCATTATTTCCATGAGCCTTCGATATTAATTTATTGCAGCGACGATATTTGACAGTAATAGAGTGAAACGTCTTATTGTTTTTGAAATGAGAAAGTTAAACAATTTAAGTTTGGAGAGCAAATATAATGTGCGGCTATATTTCTTTGTTCGCGCAGCCAATGGAGCGCGGCCGACGTTGACGTGTCTTGCTGAGCTTTTTGTATTGCTCTTATTATATTTTTTGGAGGCATTTTTGGATGATCTTATTTGTTGGTTCAATACCTGGTCGTAAATCTGTTGAAGGGTATGGGAAAGAATATGTGCAGGTGTGGCAACCCTTTCCACTGATACATATTTTGGTACATGCCTCATCTCCTGCGTATACAATCTCAACCGCCATCTTTAGTACTTTTGTGCTTTTTATAAGGCGTATTATAAGTTTTCAGGTTGAGTTCGAGGTAATAAATAGGGTCTATTCGAAACAATATTAATTTTGTCCTGTATTTATAATACGTAATACAATGTTAAAAATGGCTGTGAATAAATTAACAAGTTAGAATAAAAACTGTTTGTTTGAAAAATGATGAGAATTAAAATGTAAAATATATAATGATCGTTAAATAGTTCTGTGAATAAAAGTTTTATTTAGATATAAATGAATGTCGTTATATAATTGTTGCCAGTAAATCAAAACCAAAATAAAATTTAAATGGTCGACGAAACATTTCGCTTGCCGGTGTTTTAATATAATAATATTGGGAAACCTGTATTCGATCCGTTTACTATTTTATAAAGCGCACAGATGACGAATTTATTTATTCATAAAGTATTTAGGTCTGTTTCTGTTCTAATTGAATCAGTTTAGATAGTCTCAAACAAAATACGATCTATTTCCAGTTTAAATTAATTTTGTATTTAGAGTATGCCCCATTTATTACATTCACAAATGTAAATGAACGCTTTCGAGTTACTCGTTTACGTGAGAATATTTGTATTTATTTTATTTATGGAGAGAGGAGCGAGGGCGATGTGTTTAAATATCTTTAGATTTAAATTAGAGTTCACTTCGAGTAGCCGAAGAATTAATTACTGTGTTATTGGTTATTCTTCGTGCTATATGGACTCATTTATATTATGCACATATAATGTTACAAATTTGATATAGCAAACGTGCTTGAAAAGCTTATACAATTATAATATGTATATCAACTTCATAATGTAAGACATGCTGTGTGTGATATTTTTTTACATTTTAACTCTTAGGATTTTTTTTTTTATATGACAATTGAATATTTATAAACAACAGTTGCATCATCCTAGTAAGTGCTATACCAATGCTGTTTTTTTATTAAATACTTTCGTTGCATATATAATCGTTATTTATTCGTAATAAAGCTTGCATTTAATTAGGTACTCGTGATAAATACTCTAAGGTATGTATGTATGACACAAACTGAAGAAGGGATTCATTTAAAATGAAGCTGAATTATGGCTTTATAAGATGTTCTTTCTGATGTCAACTTTATAATTTAATGCGGTGAATTATTGTTGGTATATTCGTGACGATTACATGCGCGCTAACGAATTTATGTTTCACTTGTCTGTGGCGCACTCCGCGAAGATCATAATGTCTGAAATCTGTATTTCTGGATCTTTATTGGTTTTGTAAAGAACTGTGAAAATTGCGAACGAGGATTTGGTGAAGCTTATAAAGTGTAATCTTAAAAGAATAATGTTCCCTCAGAAATTTTTACCTTCGTGCATTTTGACATAGATAGGTTAGTGGAACGGAGTTTAATATAGAATTTTCAAGATAAGTTCGTAACAGACAAAAACCTTGAAACTTCAGTGATAAAAATTACATAAAACTCAAGGTGTTTCGACTTTTGAAGAGTAATATCTTTTCCGATTGTTGAGAAGTAAATAAATATGTAGGTAAATGATGTTTCTGATGTACGTACATCAACAGATGAGTCTGACTTGTCTGCCACTTCGTAAAACATAAATATTATCGTTTAGAAGGCCGTTCTCGATCGAACTTATTTTTCCGACTGCCGACAGTTATTTCATATAAATTAATGGCGCGAGTCGTCACGGCGCAGACGCCGACTTCTATTTATAAACTGACGAATGAGACGCGCCGAGCGCACGCGCACGCGTCTCGTCATATTCCAATTACAAATAGCTGTCATCATCTCTACATACCCAACATGTTCTGTTTCTCGTGTTTCAAGTAAACATTATCTTAATTCTGTTATTTTAACGAATAATTTGAAACTAGATAAATCAAAACAGATTCGTATTGACAAAGAAAAGAGATTACTGCTAGCGAGAGTGAATGAAAAGGAAACTTTTATGTAGGTATGGCGAGCGGTATTTTAAGAAATAAAATTATGAATTATGATCGAGTGGGTGTTGCTGGGCGTCTCTCTTCCACTCATGAAGATAACTTGCGAGTGAATGAGACGCAGGGCGGCGCACCGCGACGCGCCGACGTCGGAAGGGTTATTATATATGAATTATGATGACGCCGCAGCACCGTCGGCAGTAATATCGTTATGAATATGCTGAGTTCTACTCGCCCATTGGTGGAAAGCACATCCGCCTCGACTGCGCGGGAACGCCTCCGGTGGCCTTTTTATTCCTTTATTGACATTCAGATATGCATGTTCTGAGTGGCGATGCACAAACTGTAATATTTTGCCTGGAAGAGAGATAAGTCGGACCAACGAGCGGTCGCACCGAGCATTTGGGATGCAAATACTGCAGACTGTCGTATGTAAACGAACTTATGCTACTCATGCGGTATAGCCGCCCGCTATGAGACCCACTCAGACGTTTCCTGCATTATATGAATTTGCATTTCAGCAGGGCTAACTACAGCATAATAATAGCTTACGTAGCCATATAAATCTTATCGTCATTTTTAGCACATAAAACAACATATCTATAGAACTAATTGTATTTATTTTACTACTTTAGTTCGTGGAATAGTATTTCAACTTGTATACATACTATGGCTAAAAAATACTAAAATACTAGCAGATTACAGTTGAAAAGTAAAGTCAAAATCCAATTTTCTACTTTTAAATACTTATCAATGTTTGACAATACGAATTATTGCAGTCGTCTCAAATTGATTACACTTTCACGAGAACAATTTAGCCGTTCGAATATGGTCGAATAATTTTGATTAAATATGACGTAGCGTAGATTGTAATACTTGCATAAGACGATGAGTTAAGAACGCTAATAGAAGCAATCAAATGGAGTTTGAGAGTCAAAAGATCGATCGAGGAGATGTTTCCGCGTGTAGAAGTGGGTTGCGTGGCAGTGCGTGGCGCTCGTGGCATTCACCTTGTTGGCTCTCTGCCAGGCCCGCTTGTGGCCGCCTCCGACACCCCTTAAAGGCCCTCTTCCATTGATAGAGAATAATCAGATGAATATTCAAGATATATAAAATATAGTATAGGCACTTTAATAATAGCCCCCCCAAGTCACAGATCAGGCCTTGATCTTGGATCACGATTGCATATTACTAGATAGTATTACTTTGGTAAACAAAGAAGAAAAAAAATCTTAAGTGAAAATACTAAGCATTTTACGTACAAATTAATAATTTACTTAGAAATAAATTACGATTCTGACTGGGCAAAAATAAATATCATATGTAGGTAGAATTATGTAAGTACCTAAACATGAACTATGAGTAGGTCACATATGAATAAGAATGTGCCTTGTTTTCTTTCAATATACTCCTTACTTTTTTGTTTTCGTACCAAGTGTACGTGTAAGTATATAATAAATTTAGACAATGTTAGTGGTGGAGCGACCTAACTAACACCATTTTAAATGCGGACATTCTTTTACTATTTATCAAAATTACGTTATCCATTGTAGTTTTTTTTTCAACTCTTTTTAGTGGCACTAAATTAATTGTCGCTATTAAAAACTTTTATAGATTGCCATAAAATATAAGACAATAAATTTTGCCGTACTTAATATCAACTAGGCTATATATATGTATCATAACATATAAACTGCTGGTTTAAATACAATGTTATATATTGTAATTGAATTTAACATTCGATCTTTCCATATCCATCGATTTGGTTATTTAGTTTACCTACGAAGAAAAGTTAAATAGATAATAATTAATCAAGTAAAATTAAAGAGGTACCAACCTAACAAAAACATGAATTTGATTAATAAACATGCATCAACAATAATGAACGATTTAAATACACGGTTTGTTAATGACTGCAAGTTATATAATAAAAAAAGTAACAATTACAAGGCTACGTGCGCAATCAGCGTTACCAATATAATGCTCAGTTGCCTTCGCATCTTAATTTGATAACTACCATTCTCGATACGCCTATTTGCCCGCGTAAAACATTTACAAAAACCTTTTATTACACGCGTACATATTCATTAATGTATCTGTATTCGCAACACACGACACGATGAAGCCATTCATTTGGTGGAGCCGTAACGTTTTGATGGCTGTGGCCACAATCTTCTAAGAAAGCTGTGAATTTATAAGAATTAAAATACAAAGGCCTCGAAAGCCCGAGAAATGTAATTAATAAAAAGCATCGAGGTATATAATTGGGCATTGTTGGCACCGCACCAACAGAGTAGCGAGGCTCTCATACCGATTCTATTTACTTGGTTTTATGTTATTTGAAGGTTCACGAGAACAAGGCGGTTGGTCGCGTCATAAAGTTTGATGCTATCACTTGAAACATAATGAAAAATTATAGTATAGCGCAAATCTGCAAATACATCACTGTCACGCCGACTACTAAGTATCATAACTATGTGTATACCTAAATATATAAACCTATTTATTTTCCAATAATAGTTTTATTTTTCAAACATAAGTACATTTATATATATGTATATTTATTTTTTAAATGTTAAAGTCATTCTTTATAGAATTGAATAAGGTTAAAAGACAATGAATGTTTTATTAGTACTTGTTTTGACTATTTCAATAATAAATACGTAAATGCTTACAAATACCATGCATGCTAGTTTAATCCTTAGCGTGTTATTTATAGAGATGAGTGTACAACTAGCGCGTATATGGTCCATCAGGTTGTGGGACTTGTGGGGTAAGGAGGCGGGCGGCCTTGCCAGGCACCTATGGTAGGCCTAAGCTCGCAAATCTGTCGTGTCGTCCGGCGTACCTCGTGGCTCGAACTTGTAAGCGGCCCAAGAGCATGTAACTACCTACTCCATAGTTTATCGAAGATTGCGCCGACTCCTTATATTAACTTATATTTATGACGACGTACTGGAACAACATTTAAAGTCTGCGGTGATCAATTTTTGCTTTTATATTATTACCATAATGTTCAAGATTTTTCATCATCAGCGAAACCATAAAAAATTTAAGTTGCACTTTAATTGTAACTAATTACGTGGCAATGGTAACTAAAAATTAAATAAGGTCAAGATATTTGTATAATGTACATTAACGTAAAATCGCAGAAGTTTGTTTTAGGTGTAACAAAAAAAGTGCATTCGTTCGATCACAGTTGTGAAAAGAAGTCGCTAAAATTCGATTCATGTCGAAGCTTAAGCGATTAAAAATTCCTGTCCTTCAATTTGGACAATGAAATGATCAATTACAACCAGCCTTCATACAATACACCAATGATCGATACTGTAAAAACGTAATTATGATAATTTTCACGAACGCATTGATCTTCATTCGAATTGGTCATTGTACAAGTTGCAGAAAAAAGTATAGTAATATGTAGATGTATTTTACTATAATCTGTATAAAAATCTTGTTTATTTTATATCGATCTTTTATGAAGAGTCGTGACTAATTATAATTATATAGTTCGATGAACCTTTGTATTGTATGTAAAGTAAAACAATAGATACTTTTAATTCCTTTAATTTAATAATCTCTATTCTCGATGTTGTTTTGTTATGTTCAATAAGAATCTATTTGATTTGATTTTATAACCTTACAAATTAAGAAATATTATAACAGCTTTTACAGTTTGAGAAATTTATAAAGCCGCCATTTTTTAATGTATACGATAATTATATTTCTTAAGCATAAACCATGTTTGAATATTTGACTTAAATAATAATCATAAATTTATCTCAACAATAGATTCAATTGAAACCATACACCTGCAGTATATTATTAAGAAACGAGTTATATTATAGTCTATTAACTTCAATACTAAGCTATAAGGGATTGTGTTTCGTGTATTTAAACTTAACACGACTTAAACAGTCACAAGTACTTCAGGATAATGATTTTCCTTTGTGAATAGGCACGTGAATAATTTTATGTGGCAAGTGTTCGGAACGATTCAACTAGGGCGATGTTCTGTCGGAAGTTAGCAAATTATCACTGGCTCGTAAAATTAACGCTTCTTATCGATCCAAAAATAATTTCAATGTTAAAACTTTCGTACGAATTTGTACATTTCGAATCGAGAACAAAGATCAAAGTTGTTTGACGAGCGCAGTCGACAGCGCGAAACTTATTTAAAACGTAACAAAATGTTTTCAATTTTATTGCTAATTTTATGTTGAATTCTTTAAGCATGTGCGATGGATGCGTGTGTATTTGATGTTTGAGCACAAGCGCACACTAGTGCTAAGTCAGCCGTCAGCCGGTTACAATCCATCGGTTGAAGGCGGTAAAGTGCAAAATTGGGAACACCACGGCGGGCAATCTGAAATTTGCCTGCTGGAAGTGGCAGTTTCAAGATAAGATCTCACGATGCCGCAATAAAAAGCGCTCGTAGCTCGTCCGTTGTGTAATGTGCATTCAAATTGCATTGTGCGAGAACTAATTCGCTTTAGGCCAATTCGTATGTAGCGATAAACACATGTTTCGATTATCGTCCAGTGAACTTATCGCCGCGACGCCTCACTATTTGTTATAATAACTATAACCATACGCGATAATACATGACGCGATTGTACATAAAACAATCGCGTCATGTATTTCACAGATGAATTAAATTACATATATAGTTTATTTAATAGTGTAAATAGACACAGTACAATATTAAATTATTTAATCTTACAATTACCACTATATAGAACGTGTTATAAAATAGAAACAAAATGAATAATGAAGATTAATATGTGATTGTTGGTAAATGCATAAAATTCGAAATGAATGTCATGTAAATGTTCTCAAGACGGGCTTTGAAGAGAGACAAACGCTCTATGAGAGATAAGGATATGACAAAAGCTATTGTTCTTTAGACCAATTACTCGTGGCTCGCGAATTACCTAAGCCTCATAATATAAATTAACCGACGGCAAACAGCGGAAAGATTTCTCTAGTTATACGCCAACACAACAATTATTCGTAAATCACTTTACTATATGTTGAAATTTACGAGAGCTCGCCCGCCGAAGCGCCGACTGCCACTCTACTGCTCCCCATCAATTGTGCGATTTCTAACTGTGACCCTACTCCATAAGGTCCACATTCATGAGCTGGTAACAAGTTCGTAGGGAACACGAAATTCTGTAACAAAAGAGAATATGCATGGCGATTTCGTGATGAATATTCATTTCCTACGGGGCATGAAATTTATTGTGTTTTACATTTATATTCAACTCAGCTGTCTTATGTAACGGTAGCGGCGCGGGATTAGCGAATACTGAACGTTAATATGCAAGCTTGTTATTCTTTTTAACTACTCAATTCAGTCTATGTTACTACGTAATAAACCTAGGATGGAAATATACATACATAGTTGTAATAAAGTATTATTAAATGGAATAAAAAAATCTATTTGGTATGGATTAAAGTGAGTAATGTAGATGTAGATAAGTTCTAGATTTATCTTTAATGGTGTTTTAAATTTCAATATTCTATTATATATTTATATAATCCAACTAGTGTAGCATGTGTTTCTAATAAGAAACCATGGCAACGAGAACACGACCACTACAATATAATTTAACTTCCTACGTCATTTCACAACAATATAGGATAATTTAAATAGAACGTGTTTTTTTCAGTGCAACTTTCCTCTTTATAATTCTTATTGAGAGCATCCTGATCACCTTACGCCGGTTGTGGTAATGTATGCAATTGTATAATAGCTGCCAAGCGTGAAGCGTTACGCCGCATCCGCGCTGGGTGCAGGGCAGATGCTCAAATTATTTGACATTTGAATAACATTCGGGGCATTGTTAGTCATCGAACTCTAGTATCGACACACTTGGCACCTGTCGAATATTTAACGCATAAATCCATAGCGCTTGTTCGATCAAGTCGTCCGCTTGATGGAATCTGAGCTATATTTAATCAACAGACAAGACGCGACGTCGCATTGTTTTCTCGATTGAATAGCATTGGCGTGTGGCTATTAAAATATGTCTCATAGGCAAAATGTCGTGCTGAAACTTGGTAGGCACTGTTTAACTAAAAGAACCGCGAACAGGCCAATACTTATCACTATATTTTAAGTTAAATATAGGTATATCAAGTTAGGTTTATTTAAATTTTGTAGTATTTATTTCGGGTGGATTTTTGTCATATAAGTAAGTAGAAGTCGTTTTCTGATTAAGATAGTGGGAGCCCTTTTTAGGGGCAAAAGTACATTTGTAATGAAATACATTTATTAATTTCGTCTAGTTTATGAGACAATATATGTTAATCAGATTATCTATATAAAAAAAGTTATTTTAACCATGCCATGAACAGCTATGCTATATCTTAAAAAAATGGTTCCAGTTGTATGTGTATTGTTATTTATAAATGTTGCAATGTTTATGACGAGCCAGTAATGATTGTCGCGGACGCAGGCGGAGCGTGCGGCGAGTGATTGCAGCGGCCGCGTCAAACAATTGATTAGTCGCATAAACTCGGTTTGGCGCGTACTAACGATGTATCATCCAGACTGATAATTAAATTGTAAATTAGCTAATCCGATGCTAGCTCGCAGCCTGCCGTGGTCACTCGCAGTTTCCGATTGTCGTGGTTTCGTGTTAGGCACTAATCAAACATTATTATTTTATTTTATTAATATATATAATATTTTTTATAACTAAACTAAACTAATAATATTTTATATACTTATAAGAATTTTATCCGTCTGCTTGTGGAGCGTTTTATACACACGCATGTAGGTGTTGGATAAAATTACATAAATTCGTTCCGACAAACCCCGCCTGTGCTGATTGCGAAAAATTCAATCTTGTTTCATGGAAATTTAATTTAACATACAAAATGAAAAGCTGCCGTCGCTCGATATGAATCGATGTCGGCCGTCGACTGAGTGACTGCTCGGTGTTCGATGCTCGCCCGTGTTTGTGGACGCGATAGCGCTTTGTGTGCATATTGTAATCAATTGTCGAATTGTATCAATTTGTACTTTCAGTTTGCAATTTTGACGTGAATTCATTAATTTGTTAGGACTGTTAATGCAATCATGCTCGTTATACCGTTCAGGTATTTATATGTAGTTCGTTAGCATTTATTTAACATTTCGAGGAACGGTAATTCTTAAATCATTGAAACATAAATATTGTCTAACTCTTTTTTGGATAATAAAATGAATATATTAAATTAAAATATACAATATCGAAACAATGTATTTCTTTGTTTTAGGTGTAGTCTACAAAGGACTTAATCTAACCATTATACTATAACTACTACTTAAATATTTTTCTATTACCAGTCAACAGCGACGTACAATAATAAAAACACTAGTGAAAAAAATATTTGTCATATGCGGGGATAGAAACCGTGTCAGTAAGCGAACCAGCCAGTTGCCTTGAAAACTGCGCCAACCGGTTTTTTTTTTCTATATCACTATTTTATTAGAACAATAACATAAATAAGCTTATCTATCCTAGCGTATTACGTTTACGACGTAATTATACAGATCGATTTATTTTTGTTTAATTAAAGAAACTTAACTGCGTCTTAATGAAACAATATCATTCCACTTAAGTGCACCCGTCTCCGGAACATAGCAGTTTGTCACATACGAGTCCGTCTATTGCGGTGTGTCCGAATACGAAGTATATTTATAGCAGTTCGACGCTCCCGCACCTACCGTGAGGAGAATTCGCGTGCCGATGCCTTGTCAATAATCGCTAATAGATATTTCAGAAGACAATGCAATCGGCTAAGTATAGCTCTCGTGACTAACGTCCCGTCTGTCGCGGCGGGCCGCGTCTACGCATCCTGTTAATCTTATTATATTCAGAATATTTATCACCAGTGAACTCTGTTTGACACCCGGTCCGATTCTACTCACTGCTGGCAATTTTCGTATCTTTTTGGTTTATCTCAAATAACTATACTGATTAATAGTGTAAAGTAACAATAAATAAGAATCCCTTTCTACATTAAACGCTGTGCATTCTCTCCGACTTTCTGATTTAGAGATAAAGATGTTAGTATGGGAAGGCGACTGCACTATTAGAAAAAATTGCCATTCCGCATAAAGCCCATATGTTGGCAGGCGTCGGAAGTCGTAACTCACTGTTATGAAGCGAACGACACCAGTTTCATAAACATTGTTTTTCTTCATTTCGCCCCTAATATTTATATTTATCAATCCATCTACACATTTATTTATAGTTCAAAATAGCGAGCTTCCGAGGGAACCCAGGGGGCGCGCTGTCATTAGAATTTATTGTTTTCTTTGGTCATAGTTAGCCCCTAGAACATGTTCTCTTAAATGGGATTTTAGATTTCAATTTCATTGACCGCTTATTCTTTAATGATAGCTAGCTATATCATGTCAACGTGGCTACTAGTGAACACTTTACTTTAAGTTTTATTTAAAAACTTATCCACTGAATTAAACAAACGATATTTATGTATAAAAAATCACCCTAGCAAAAAAATCATACTTGTTATATGTGATGTCATAACATTCCAACTAAGAGATACAGGTGAAAAAATTTTTTTATTGTAAGTCCGAGTCAGGGATATATATAAATATAATGACATTGCTTTGACAAATACAAACAAATATTGTTAAGAAATTTAAAATCAATTATTTACATATAATAGTTTTTCATAGTTTATATTACAATACTATGTATTATAAAATATATAAAATACATAGTATTGTAATATAGGGTTTTCCAATAGGGACGCTTGAACTTTGACAGCTGATTGCGGCCATGTTGTTTGAGTGACAGCTGTCAAATGCAGTGTGTTATATTCATTCCGTCCTCCCAAACCACCATGGCAGGTTACAGTGTCGAGCAGCACGTGCAAATCATAAAATTGTTTTATGAAAATGGGTCTTCAGTTCGAGCAACGTTCCGCGCACTTCGCCCGTTTTACGGTCGCGATGATCGTCCTGCCGAGTCGACTATCCGTCGATTGGTGGACAAATTCGAGTCAACCGGGTCAGTTAACAATCAGCCGGTTCCCGTGCGTCAACGTAACGCGAGATCTGCCGAGAATATCGCCGCTGTGCGCGACAGTGTCCTCGAAAACCCGCGGCAGTCAATTCCGCGTCGCGCACAGGAACTCGGCCTTTCGCAGACGACAACTTGGCGAATTTTGCGTTGTGACTTGAGCCTGCACCCGTACAAGATCCAGCTGACCCAAGAGCTCAAGGTTAATGACCATAGACAGCGCCGTGTGTTCGCTGACTGGGCATTAGAGCAGTTGGAAGTTGACGCCGATTTTGGCAAAAAAATCATCTTCAGCGACGAGGCGCATTTTTGGATGAATGGCTATGTCAACAAGCAAAATTGCCGTATTTGGGACGAGACCAATCCACACGAGGTTCACCAAGTGGCAATGCACCCGCAGAAAGTGACTGTTTGGTGCGGATTTTGGGCCGGAGGCGTGATTGGTCCGTATTTTTTCGAAAACGATAATGGTGTGGCCGTCATCGTCAATGGTGAGCGATACCGGTCGATGATAACCAACTTCTTTTGGCCTGAAATCGAGAATATGGATCTGGACAACATGTTTTTTCAACAGGACGGCGCTACGTGCCACACAGCACACGCTACGATGGAAGTTCTGCACGATCAAGCGCCCTTAATGGAAAACCCTATATAAACTATGTCGCTATATTTTCAATCATATAAGATTAAAAATATAGCGACATAAAGAATAAACAAAGGCAGCTTGTAACTTCAATATTTATGGTCGTCAGATATCATAATAATTTTGTTTGTATTTTTTACATATATAAATTAAGTATTTCATCATCATCATCATCATCATGTCCATAGTGAGCAACCATGTCTCTGATCCGTAAGTCATCATTGGCAACACACACTGGTCGAAGACTTTCGACTTCAGACACTGCTTTTGGATGAGAAGATATCGTGTAGCTTCCCGAACGCTACCCAGCCGAGTTGGATTCGACGATTGACCTCTTTCTCAAAGTTGAACCTACTTAGTTGGATCGTCTGACCTAGGTAAACATAGTTGTCCACAACTTCGAGTGCAGAATTTCCAACCTTTACTGAAGTGGGTGCAACATGGACGTTCGACATGATTTTCGTCTTGTCCATATTCATTTTTAGACCCACTTGTTGAGAAACCCTGCTGAGGTCATCGAGCATAGTGCCGAGTTCTTCCAAGGTCCCAGCCATAATCACGATGTCATCGGCAAATCGAAGATGAGTGATGTACTCGCCGTTGATATTGATGCCAACTCCAGTCCAGAAGCTTAAAAACATCTTCCAATGCAGCGGTAAACAGTTTCGGAAATATCACGTCTCCCTGTCTTACGCCTCTCTGCAGTTGGATAGGTTTCGAGTTCTGATCCTGGAGTCGGACCGACATGGTGGCGTTCTCGTACAAGCATTGTAACACCTTGATATACCGTTAATCGATTTGGCACCTTTGCAGAGACTTCAACACGGCCCAGGTTTCGATCGAATCAAAGGCTTTTTCATAGTCCACAAACGCTAAGCAAAGTGGCTGGTTATACTCCTCGGTCTTCTGTATAACTTGCTGCAGCGTATGTATGTGGTCTCTGGTGCTAAAGCCTTTTCGGAAACTCAAGCCTTCGCTCGAGACGATTCGTAATAACCCTCGAAAACAACTTATAGACATGGCTCAGCAATGAGATGGGTCTGTAATTCTTCAAAGAGTTTTATCGCCTTTTTTAAAGAAAAGCACCACCATACTTCTGTGCCATGCCTTTGGCGTTTGACCTTTGGCTATGACGGAGTTAAATAGCCGCTGAAGAGCTCTGAGGATCGGTGTACCACCCGCCTTCAGAAGCTCAGCTGTAACACTATCATTACCATGTGCTTTGTTGTTTTTGAGTTGTTCGAGAGCCATTCTAATCTCGAAAAGGCTGACGTCCTCAAAATCTTCGGTGTAATATCGGGTTAGTCTTGCTCTTGGATCTTCAGCTTGACTGTAAACAGGTAATTGCCGTAGAACCGTAGAACTTCTCGACCTCTTCCAACAACTCGGATTTAGACGTGACGATTCTACCATCCTCAGTTTTCAGCCTCGTCAGTTGACTCTGCCCAACAGACAAATTTCTGGCGAACACTTTGGAGTCTTTGTTCCGCTCGATGGCCGCTTTAATACGCATTGTATTAAATTGGCGAGTGTCGCGAGTCAGAGATTTTGAAACCATCATCTGGGGATGTCAGAACTATTTTCAGTCTTTCCTTCATAAGCCGTAGGGTAGAGGCAGAGATCTTTTTGGTTCTCTTTGTATGGCTTAGACCCAGCCGTATAGACAGCTTCCACAAACTTGTCGTTGTATGCGTCCACTTCTTCGCAGTCTGAAGTCTTGAAGTTCGAGCTGAAATGTTTCGGGATTTTGGATTTGGAAACGTGATGGTCGGAGCGTAGACTTCATCAGTCGGGACCTCTGGAGTTTGACATTGAGCCCCTTGCAAGTTTGTGATCGCTCCCAGTTTTGACTGCATTGATCACAGATACGTCATTGAATATTTGTCTTCTCGTCGCCAAGATGAAGTCTATCTTATTTTTGGTTTTACCGTCAGGGCTCACCCAGGTCCATTTACGGTGACCAGGCTTCTTGAAAAAGGAGTTCACCATATAGAGTCCCTCCTTCTCCATAAAGTCGGCCAAGATCTGACCCCGAGGGCTGTGGTCTCCAATTCCCACTCCCAGTCACCACAATTCCCAGTCTCCAATGTGATCCCACCTTTACCTCATTACCGAATCTTTTACCCAGCTTCTCGTTAAAGTCCCCCATGACAACGAGGCAATGAGTCTTTTGGGTATGTATGGCTCTAGAAATATCCTCATATATGACCTCAACTTTATCGTCGGAGTGAGATGACGTCGGCGCGTATACCTGTATGGCCTTCAACGAATACCGCTTGGTGATTCTGAGTATAAGGTACGCCACCCTAGTCGACACACTCTCGATTTTCACAACGTTGTTTACAAGGGACTTGTGTACTATGAACCCGACACCACCTTGGGACAGTTGATCGCCCTCTCGGAAGTAGAGAAGGTTACCGGATTTCAGGATTATCGTATCCTACCACTGTCTTCGGACTTCGGATAATCCAACGATATCTCAGTGTAACCTGCTCAATTCTTCCTCCAGTTCGATAATCTTCTCATCGATCCGCAGTGTACGCGTGTTATACGTCGCCAGGGCCAGAGTTCGTCGGTGTTGGTAACACGAAATCTGCCGGAGATCTGCACCCCCTGCCCCGCCGTTACCATAGCTGTTACCGAGGCTAGAAATAGCAGGGCTGCCGGGGACTAGGGGCCGTGGTTTATTTGTTCCAATCATTGGGGGGACATGTCATAATCGTCACGCTTGACAGACGGGTTGGCGATCGCAGTACGTTGGTCATAGTACTCGGAGAGACGCCGCTGCCCGTTCTCCGGTATATATTCCCTCAGGTCGACTTCTACGCTCCCCACGAGATGATATTCTACGCCGTCACCACACGGCAATTAAGTATTTACCGTATTGTAATACTAATGTATTTCATTGGCGTAAAAACTTTACTTATTATATAAATTTTATTGGGTTCCATAATTTTTTATTACAAGGATAAAATTTGTTTAAAATAACCCTTTTTGTCTAGACCAATTTTTGATTTAGTTCCGATATTATACGCACTCGACTTATACGATATTTTATGAGACATCAACCTGATATAATTAGCGAGCTGGGCTTCGATTAGGGCACGCAGCTTTGTGTAGTCGTGCAATGTAAAATAAAATCTGTGTATTTTGCTCTTCTGATATAATTCCTTGGTGATGATGGCTCATAATATATTCTACGCCAAACAGTAATACTAAGTATAGTTTTGTTATGGTTTGGGTGAGTGAGCCAGTATAAGGTCCTCCAGACCGATTTCGGCCACGGCGGACAATCTCAAGAGAAATTAACCAACTGCGCAGGAGATATTATAGTGCACAAGTGTGTGCGCAAACACAGGTGCACTCTCTTTTCCTTAGCTCTCATAATCCGATGGGACGGCAATCCGACACGACCGGAAAGAGTTCAGGCGCAGGACCAACGGCTTAACGTGCTTTCCGAGGCACGGGAGTGTACACACTTCCAACTTCCAGACTCCGAGCTGCTACTGAGAATTTTCTGACAGAAAAACCCAATAACTATTTATAGGCCCGACCTGGGAATTGAACCCAGGACCACCCGGTCTGCGGCCTTATATCTAGCCACTAGACCAACGAGGTAGTCAGTATAACTACAGGCACAAGAGACATAACTTAGTTCCCAAGGTTGGTGGCGCATGGATAATGTAAGGGGTAACAATGCCAATGTCTGTGACCTCTGCTACCCACATAAAATAGGTTGCCCACTTGCAATTCCACTTATCGAATACAATATTTTTTAAATTATAGGACCTACATACTTGACCATATTAATTTAAGAGAGTCTTTAATCGATACAATTAACCGATAAAATAATTATTAATTGATGTCAAAGAAGCGATAAATAAAACGTTAGGTGAATTTACAAAGTTGCGTCCATATTTATGGAACCTCTTAATAAGGATTTATTATTTCACTCAGAATCCTAAAGTTTTCTAAAAAATAATCTCATATTTTCATCAAGTTTGCTTAACCGACATTTATTGTACGATCATTAATTGTGTTACTTGCGCGTGAGTTTATCGATGGGAAGCGACAAGAGGTCATTGAACCTTTACAATATTTGTTTTTAAAATTGCTTAATTTTATATTATACGTGATAAGTAATTGATCCTGATATAAATTAAAATTAAACGATTGATTTATTATGACTCAGATTATAATCGTTAATGATATTTAACGATTACATTTTATATTAATTTAATTGAAAAAATATGTTATAACGCAGAAAGGTTCTTATATAAATAAAATATTTATAAAAAAACGGTTGTAACTTGTTTGAATTCGATCTTAAAACTTAATCCCATCGCATTTTTACTATTATTTATAATAAAGGCAGACTGACAAATAAACCAGATGGTTAGTGTTGATGGTAAGTAAGAGATGGTAAGCGGTCACCATCCCCCTTCGACATTGGGTCTATTAGAAATATGAACGATCACTTCCATCGTCAATACGTTACCATCCTTGGGAACTTATATTCTGTCGGGCCTGGCTCCCTCATCAACCACCTCGCTCACCAAAGCGGAATACAACAATACTAAGTCTTCGGGCTTGGCAGTTGAACATGTGATGAGAATGTACTACCCAGAGGTGCTTGCATAAAGTTCTACCAGAAAATAAAACCCATTTTCGTTTAAAATACCTTAAAGTTTTCTACAAATAGTAATAGACGACTTAAGACGTGATTTACGTTGGCTCTCTGAAATTACTTCATAGAAATGAGTAATAATAACGGAATAAAGCGGGCCTTTCTTCATTATTTGACATATTTATATACACAGTAGGTGCAACGCACGGGGACATATGGCGAGGCAATTTATGAAGTCGAGACCCCATTACCATTTTAAATATTATTTTTAGGGAATTTCGTGTCAGATCTCACTCGTCGAGTGGCCGTATATTAAGAGATGTGATCCTCTGATTAAGTCACCCCGATATTTGTGTAGCGGACTGTTTTAAATCGTTTTGTTAATTAAATTTTGTTTTAACTAGTTTCTTATATTCTTCTTTTAGGGGGAAAAATATTATGTTTAAAATTATAGTACTTTATATTATCTGGGCAACCTATTTTATGTGGGTAGCAGAGGTCATAGACATTGGCATTGTTACCCCTTACATTATCCATGCGCCACCAACCTTGGGAACTAAGTTATGTCTCTACCTCGTTGGTCTAGTGGCTAGATATAAGGCCGCAGACCCGGTGGTCCTGGGTTCAATTCCCAGGTCGGGCCAATAAATAGTTATTGGGTTTTTCTGTCAGAAAATTCTCAGTAGCAGCCCGGAGTCTGGAAGTTGGAAGTGTGTACACTCCCGTGCCTCGGAAAGCACGTTAAGCCGTTGGTCCTGCGCCTGAACTCTTTCCGGTCGTGTCGGATTGCCGTCCCATCGGATTATGAGAGCTAAGGAAAAGAGAGTGCACCTGTGTTTGCGCACACACTTGTGCACTATAATATGTCCTGCGCAGTTGGCTATTCTCTCTTAAGATTGGCCGCCGTGGCCGAAATCGGTCTGGAGGCCCTTATTATATAATTATATATACAATATTGTAAGACTACATTAATAATTAAATTTGGGTTTAACGCATTGTCTCAAAAGTCGAGAATCGATTGCCAAAAATCTACCACTGGCTTGGAAATAAGCACCTCATACCTAAGAAGACCCGACGTTTGAAACTCAGCGGGATTTTTTAAAATCTCATATTTTATAAGTAATACACAATAATAGATTTTTTTTATTCGTCTGGAGGCGATCGTTTAATTCCCAAGGTGCTATCATCTAAAGTCATTGGTCTCTTATAGCCAACCTCATAACACGAAAAGTATGTGTGTAGCTGTAGATGCAATCATATATATGTATACAAGAATTATGTATTAAAATACTACACTACGTATTCGTAGATAGATTGTACTAATCAGCTGATATAATGCTAAACGCAATCGTTTCACCTGACGTTGTTCTAGTTAAATTACAGCAATTCACGTTTGAATAAGACAAAGATCGAGTAGTAGTAATGTATATATCCAAAATAACTCCGAACCGGACTCAGCTCTTCTTTAAACAACGGACGAGCAGTAATTGCAGCTAAGCAATTAATAGTTAACCAGAATGGCTATGAATGGTGCAGTTGTGAACTCAGCTAAAGTAAACACGGCTGGGTCAACCACGCCGTTAAAGTTTATGAAACGGAAGCCGTCAACTCTACCGACATGTGCGGCAGCCTGTCCTTCGATTTGTCAATAACAACCGATCGACGCGTGCGCACTGCGCAGACCTGCTGTCTGAACCCATGTCTCACATGAAATCAAATCTAACCCTTATATCATATGCTACAAAATGTAATTTACAACACTAATCACGGTACCAAAGGCATGGCTCGTGTTTGTTCATCGTTAAGTATTGCTTACTTTAACACATGGCTTATTTAAATTAAATCAGTATCTATTAACAATATTGTATTTCCATTACTGAGTAAATCATAATGACAGATGTTAGATTTGTTTAAGGTTTTTTAGATAATTTCTTAGTTAAGTTTGTAATGATATCATATTAATACAATACATGGATGAATCTTCACTCTAAGGTAAGCAGAAGTGTGGGATGAATTTTTGCAGCATGTTTAGAACCCGTATTGGAGCCACCTGGTGGAATAAGCTCGCAATCTCTCCTTAGAAGAACAGGTGAAGCATTTGCTCAGTAGTAGAACATTTACGGATCGTTCGTTCATCTTTCTTTATGTTTTATTGAAAATTGTAAAAAAAAATCATAAAAGTGAAAATAAATAGCTGCTTATTTCATTAAATTTTGAAACCATTTTCTTTCACGTAATATTTCGCTACCTGATTTTTGTTATATATTCTAATCAACAAATAATTTGAATATCACAACTAAAGTTCTTAATATTTTTATGTCCACATCTTCCACAAGTAATATAATCCATACGTATTTAATATCGTTATTGTTGCGTTGTACGGATGTATCGTGTGTTGTTATTATGTTGAAGTTTAAGGTAGCGCGGTTTGTGAAATGCAATGAGTCGTGACGTTGTGTCCGCCGGACACTGCGGTATTTGCTCATCGTTGTACACTGAATATCACTTTCATTTATTATATATATTTTTTAATATTTATTTTCAGAGACTTTTGTACATTTGACGTGGGGGTAACATTTATAGACCATTAATAAAATAACAATTAAGAGACCCTCTGACGAGAACCACTTACCAGTTTCGGAGTTCCCGAAGTGGATAATACTTTGTGCCTCACCAACAAATGCAAGTTACATTGTGAAAATTTTATTTTCATTTGAAATGCACAGATAAATTTGTTTGGGATGGGTACGATTCACTTGCTAGTTATTGAACCATTAAATTTAAGTATTCTATTTATGGGTTCCGGTTTCAACACTTAGTGACCCATTATAATTATAAGCACAAAGGGCATAACATTTTAGATCCTGTGGTTATTTGACGTTAGCGCGTTGACGTTGTAAGAAGTGTCACATTTCTCATAAAGCAAATTTTGTATGGTGGAGATGACCATCCTAAAATAAATTAAAAAATAGCATTGTTTTATATATTTGCATTCCTTTATTAAGTATTGAATGAATGCACCATTTGTATTATCATATTCAGCCTATTTGAATCCACTGTTGGACATAGGTTTCTTTTATTGCGTGTCGATTCTACCGATCCTGTGCTAAGCGCATCCATTGAGCACCTTCCATTTTTCTAAAGGCATCTGACCATTGGGCGGGTGGAATGCCTACTGGGCCTTCTCGATTTTCTGTAATAAAGTTATTGACTTTATATGATAATATCGAGTTGGAAATGATTCCAGAAATTTGGTAAAATGGGAAATTCTCTATATACGTCATTAAATGAAACTAACTGTTTTCGTTAAGATTATTACCAGATATTATTCCTATAAAGAGGGATCTATTCAGATATTATACATTGACACATTACAATTATAAAGTAAAGTCGTAGGTTTGCTATTAAAATAATACTATTAAACTTAGTACGTGATGCAGAGCCAGTGTCATTTTACGACTCTATACGGTCGTAATCTAGGTTAATTGAAACTGAATAAGCACGTAAAACCCCTTACATGTTTCGGAGGCCTATCGAAAATAAGTTAGTAACTGTTGTTTATGTTTCACCTTCCAATCGCAGTATTCTGATAGCAATTTAACAATTTTACTAACGACTGTACTGAACGAATAATAAACAGCTAATATCAAACGGAAATATCGGGTTCGTCAACGCTATTATATTCATACAACAAAGGTCACATCGTTTATATTATTCAAGGAAGTTTCATTAATTTCGAACGAGGGTATTACGTATCATGTTTTAGTTGAACCTTATTGATAAGAAATGCATTGAAGGCAGCCCACGAATGATAAAGTCAGAGTGACGAATATCGTAAGCTTATTTCGATGGTCACGCTTTCTTTAGATCAAATGAAAAATTCAAAAATTCTCCTTGATAAAAGTATCGTTCAAATCAAAGAAAATATAAATGCTGTCCAAAGGCGAGCATGCGGCAATCCCTCACACAAGTGGGTAAGACGACTTGAATTTTTAATGTTACACTCAGACCGTTGCAAACCGTAACAGTTTTCTTGTCATTGGTAGAGTGGAGATGTGAGATAAATTTTGCAGAGTGGCCCCATCTTTTCGTTTGACATTAATTTTTAATGAGAACACGCTTTATCAGTACCTCATACGTGGCGTGTCTAATGCCATTTGTGTACATCATATGAAGCTCATACTTTTTAATTTTTAAACGACTTAATGTACGCGTTAGTTAAAATGGTTTATTAGTTTAAGTTTTAGCTATTATGGAGTGTAGAGATAACGTTAAATACAAAACTAACCATTGTTCACCTTGAAGCTGAATCAACTTCCTTGTAGGCATTGATAATAACGACGAGTTTAAGACAATAATGTTGGAGCTATTAGTTTTTATTTTTCGCTGCAATCGAAGGCCACTTAAACAATATACTAAACAAAGTTGTCGCGATTCGTTTCGCCATATAATTTCAGTTAATCAAACGCCACGTCACCACGAGGCTTAGAATCGATTAAAGCGTTCTACTTCCGATGTTTTTATTGGGAATAATATTTATAAAAAATCGTTTACAAAAATTAGAAATCATTGGTTTTCTATTTCTTATCGTTGAAACTGTAGATGATCTGTATGGACAGCCAACTGTAACAACTTCCGTAATAAATCTGTATTTCTTCTCCGATAATTTGTTTTTATGTTAAATGTGACGGTTCTTATAGTTTTTTTTGGTTGCTCGTCGTCGTCGTTCTCTTGTTGGCGCATGCTTGCTGCACCTGCTCGCGGCCTCGATGAAAGCAATGGTTACTTAAAATTATTAACTATCTTTTTTACAACATTTAATATCTCGATTGGGAAATAGATCACCTCGTTGATTACGAGTATCTTTTTGTTATAGTTTGGGCTTTAGATATCTGCTGAAGCGTAGCGCCATATTTTTTAGTTCGTTATTTATGTCAGTCATTAATACAACAGTGCTTTATAAACGTATCGTAAAATACTACTCGACGATTTTTATCGTTTATTCTATATTTTGTTAAAATATTTACATAATGATTAAAGTCATAAAGATTCATCGTCACAGTGGATGCAGTCGCGAGAACAACGAGACGCTTCAGTTAACCGTGTGGTGTAAATGGATATGTTCTTAATGGATTGTTAAACTCCTGCCACTAATTATTAATATTGAATTCCAAGTCGAGTTATTTCGGATTCAATATTAACATTAACATAAGTTGTTAATTTTAATAATATATGATATTTAACTTCTTATATCGAACAGATAACTGAATGATCAGCTGTAAATGTCCTAAATGTGTCTATAAAATGAAAGACATTCTGACGCTTATTTAATTTTAGATACACGCGCCAACAATCGTTGTTGGCATGTGTGACGTGACATGATATTAATAATTTTATAGTTCGATTCAATCCAGTTTAACGATCACTTTCCGGTTTTTATATAAATATGTATTTTACATTTTTAACTAATTATGGTAAAACAATTTTGTTTTAATAAGTCTTAATGGCCTATCATTAATTACTTACTTTATATTGATTTAAATTAAATACTAAAATATTAAAATAGAAATTGATTGCATTCTAGTTTTACAAAACTGATTATTACTATCCGTCTTGTTTTTAATTTTATTTATGTGTTGGTGTTTTTTTTAATGGTTGATTGGTTGTATGTTTTCTGTCAAACACTGCTGTAAATTGAATCGACTTCAATGTGTGTGTGAAACTAAGCTTTGCTAGGTTCAGGCTCCCGTGGTGATATTAGATCTAACACGTATTAAGATATTTTATATCTAAAAATATTGAGATAATGTTCAATACTCAATTAACGGACAGTGTGAACTTTCGATCCTTAGAGACACTACTGACATTTTCATGGACTGAATCTCGTGCTCAGTGATATCATAAAACGTTGAAATTGAAAGTTGTATGTATCTTATAAACTTTAGTCGAATGTAGAAATGTTTACCAATTAACTGTTACTGTTGTTTTTTACTTTTTTCCACTTTAATCGATGCGTTGTTAGATAATACGTTACAAGCAAATTAACACTTACTCATCATTTTTGTGATCTGTCAAACTTATCCCTATGTCAAGGGTTGACAACGGTGCGTGCCATCCGCTTTACCTGAGGATAAACCACTTATAATCACATCACTCATACATCACATCCGAAAATCACTCCAAATGACTGAGCAGTTTTGTACTTTATCCTACAAATTCATCTCAATACATGCTACTTTTTTGAAAACAAATTATCTGTGCTTTTAATTTTAAAACGTCCTTTGCGAAATTTATAATCAAAGGAAATTCAACTTTATTCTTCGTAGCATAAGATAGTTTTTAATTTTTATGTTTGAGTCATACTTTTACAACGGAAGGAATAGCTTAGTGTGTGGCTGCACATTTGTGTTATTAAATGATTTATGGAGAAGGATTACAGTGAGAGACGTAGTTCAGTCAATTTTAGCGGTTATTTTCGTTAGGATTAGACTCATTTTTGAGTATATTTAAAAGGCGTTAATCATGCACGGTAGTCGTGTGTTGATCTCGATGTAATTGAGTTAACTGACACGCTGATGACTTATTTGACGTGTTTTACTATTCCATATCAACGTCGACGTCTTCCGTTATGGATCACGTCATAATATTTGTAGAGAGTTAATGCTTTAATTTATAATGTAATTTAATTATGTTTTCGTATGTTGGACAAGTTGAGAGTTTTTAATTTTTATATTTTTTTGAATCTTGGAATAAACTTTTCGATATGGAATGATTGATAATGAAAACGAAACGAAAAAATGTCTAGAAACTCCGTATATTATTGAGCTATTGAGGATGACGTATAATAATACAATTATTGTTTAAATAAATAACATATGTTTTCTTTTAAGCGATCCTAAGCCTATAAGACTGGTGAAAAATTGGTGAATTGTTCTGTGTACGCCCGGGATAGTCCAAAAAGTCCCCGGTATTTTAATGTAAATGCTTAGATTTTATAAAACGTAATTAGATTCTAATTTTACTCGTATGAAGCCAGTACCTAGCTACGTATATATTTTTCAAAATAAAATGAAAATAATGCAGACAATTCCTTTTACAATAGTTACTACGTCAGGTAGTAAGTCCAACATCGTAGATATGTTATCGATAGCACATTCATCGCCGGTGCATTATTTTCTTAGATCGGGATATCAAATTGATAAGTGAGCCACATTCGAGGAGGGCGGAAGGCAGCGGGGCGGGCGGGGGCAGGCAAGGCATTATGAAATTGGCTGTATGTTAGGCGCCGTTACTTCCGATAAAATATAACCGGCTGCTCCGCTCATATCTGTCGAACGAACCGCTGAACATTTCCTAGTAACCGACTCACGTCTCCGCTGCAACCATCATTTTATCTATTAGGGCAATCAATTATTTATCGTGGCCCCATTAGCCAAAATACTTTTGTATCGTTATGTTTCTTTTAATATTAATAAATAATCTTACTTAAATACGTCAATTATAAATGAAATATGGACTTTGCTGAATTCATTTATAATGTTTTAAGAATAAATATGATTAACAGGTCAGAGGTATTTCTGTTATTAGGCTGGCTAGTTTTGCTCATAAATATACAGTGAAGTGGTATACAGTGAAGTGGAATTTATAAAACACTAAGCAAAAAAATTACTTAAAAATATATATTAATTGTGTTTAACGACACTGTTGGTGGTAAAAACGTGGACTACTGAGGTCATGACCTCGTGTCTTAGCTACCCGATAGGTAAGAGCTATCGAGCGCTATTGCCCGCACCTGTGTTGCAATGTAATTTTCGTCATTTAATTTTAAAAAAGAATTCCGGGATAATTTTTTTGCTTAGTATTTTAAAAAATATTACATAAATAGAACCGACACACGATACCTAATAACCACTTCACGGGTCGGACACGAATTTTGTTACACGCTGTATAATTAGGTTATTTTTTATGCTTATATTCATTATGTATTAGATGATCATTTTAATAAAATTCTCAAAACACATAAAATAAATCATTTTATAATGCTGCTTTCGCACAAACACTTCAGCGAACGTGCATTCGTGAGTCAATTAATGTTTTATTAAAAATATTATATTACTTAAGTAGTATGTTTCTTAAGTATTTAAAGATTGAATAGAATTGATTAAATTATTAATAACATTATATATGTCCGTTATTATCATTAATTTAAAGCTATTAACACACTTATCTTTATGTTTATTAAAATGCCGAGAAATATTAAAACATTAACAGGTTTATACAATTTTAAGCAAACTTTTTGAACATTACATACTTAGTAATTTCACGCAGCTTCGTTCTTGTAAATTTACCAGCACTCTTATCTTATATAACTATCTCTACTTATGTAAAAAAAACATCGACCACCAGAACCGTTGGTGTGTGAAAGAAGGTACAAATCAACGAACACTTTTGTATCTTTAATATTAGTAGATTTTGAAAAGCCAACTTTCAATAGCAACACCGAGCTCAGATACATTGTAAACCGCTTGAACACTTTATTGGTAATGGATTTTAAATGTAATGAACAAGCTTCAACTATACAGTCAGTGCCGTATCTCAGAGCGTTTGATGTGCTATACCGCGGTATTGGGCTCGAGTACTGGCTAGAACGGCGAAGCAGGCGTAAACTCAGAGATTTATGTGCGCATAACCAGACGTTCTGCTCGCTAAACGATCAAATATATGGATCTCAGCATTCATTTTTAAATAACTACTGAATACGCTTATCGAAAACTAGAGTTTTAAAATTTTAGATTATATTTCGTTACCTTTAAATTAATAGTAAAATAATGTTAAACATTAAAACAAGTTATTTATATATATGACATACATACAAATATATGAATGAAATATAGATAAATATCAACATTTTTAAATTTAGTTTATTGGTCTATTTTTTTGTTATTATTTAAAAAAGATAATTTGGTTTAGAATATCTCATTTATAAATAATTTTATTTAAAGTTACATTATATTGTACAAGGACATTGTATATTGTTATATTAGTATTTTTTTTATAAGAAAAAAGGAAATACACAATTATACAGAGCGTCAGTTGCGAACATCGGTTCACATTGTTTGTATGCGATATGTTCATTGAATAATTAATTATGATAATGGATTGCTAGAAAACTTATCCGAACATGATTTATTCAAACGCTTGTTAATAGGCTCACAATACATATATAATGTTATTTTATTGACATATATAGAGAAGCTAAGTATAAAGTGCTATTTGATATTTACGAAGGTAGAGCAGCAAATGGCAGCTGATGGTAATATCCCTGACCATTTCTTCTAACTTCTGTTCCAATACATAGTATTGCGTTATATAAAAAAGTTTTTATAAATATGTCTGTACTATATATAATGTATAAGTTTATGTAGATGATAATACAGGATAAATAAATTTTATCGCACACATGTTTGACTAAAAATAATAACTGCTGAGATTCTTGCCGGTTCTTGTCGGTTGAATCTACATTGGAACCACCGAACCGATGGTTGATTCATATTAAATTTAATATTATAAGATGAAGATTTAAAACTGCTTGTAAAAGTTTAGTTATTTTTCTTTTTTTTATACTATAGGTAGGCGATCGAGCATATGGGCCTGATGGTAAGTGGTCACCAACGCCCAAAGATCTCTTACATCGCCAATGCGCCACCCATCTTGGGAACTAAGATGTCCCATGTGCCTGTAATTACGCTGACTCACTCACCCTTCAAACTGGAACATAACAATACCAAGTACCTACTGCCGTTTCGCGGTAGAATATCTGATGAGCACAAAGCAAAAATGTGTTATAAGAATGTACTGTAATGTTGAATAAATTATATTCTGTTTTAAATATATATTGCTGTTTTGTAGAACAGGTTAATGAAAATACTAAGGTCCTCCAGACCGATTTCGGCCACGGCGGCCAATCTCAAGAGAGATAGCCAACTGCGCAGGACATATTATAGTGCACAAGTGTGTGCGCAAACACAGTTGCACTCTCTTTTCCTTAGCTCTCATAATCCGATGGGACGGCAATCCGACACGACCGGAAAGAGTTCAGGCGCAGGACCAACGGCTTAACGTGCTTTCCGAGGCACGGGAGTGTACACACTTCCAACTTCCAGACTCCGGGCTGCTACTGAGAATTTTCTGACAGAAAAACCCAATAACTATATTGGCCCGACCTGGGAATTGAACCCAGGACCACCGGGTCTGCGGCCTTATATCTAGCCACTAGACCAACGAGGCAGTCAATGATGAAAATACTATAGAAAGAGTGATCGCATACATTGCTTGGGTTGTTATTATTTCCTCTACATGTTTGTACGAGTATGTGTTGTAGAAACGTTTTGTCCGGGGACTGTGGTCCGCTATCGAGTAACTAAAAAGGTGTCGTTAGTAATGGTCTTTGAAACATCATAAAGATGTCAAGCAGGCTGTTACCTGATTGTGGCTATCTGTCGGTGTAATAGAGCGTGCGTAAAGCCGACCGCGTACCGTGTGCCTGAGCATTCTAAGCCAAATTCAAAAATTAATCCGCTCATCCTTCAGAACTACCTCAATAATTGCTCTCTGAAAAAGCATTTCTGGAATTTATCTTGATATTTATTTAGAAAACAAGATACTTGTATCTTATCTCTATCTTTTAAATTAATATGTATTTTTTGTGATTAAATTGAAGCAATGTCGCGAATAATTTAATGAAAAAGTTTGATGACTCAAAAAGTTTTTTTTTTAAATTAGATACTAAGGTATATTTAATTGTGTTTACATTTGTTTTGCTGACTGTACCTCCTTTTAATCACTTCATAAGTCACGAGACCAGCATTGTCAAGGTTTATCTTGTAATTTTTGATAGTCAATGGTCACTTAACACTTCAAATTGTTTCGGATAGTTGTTTATTTATTTTAATGGCACTTTAGCCCTAAAGAGCATTCCACTAATCATGGCAAGTGCATTGTCCAATGAATATGACGGGATCTATAGTAATTAACGAGCGCACATTACAGATTTTTTGAAGCATTATCGGTAATTTCTAATGACCACGTGATTAAAAATTAAGATCACTTAAATAAATTATCAATTAAATGGCTTTATGATTTTTAATAGAAACTAGACGAATATTAATTGAGGAACTGGTTCTGCATATGCCAAATGTTTCATTAAGTATATCTTATTTATCTAAATTAATTTATTAATTTACTTTAAATTTAGAATTTTATTTGAATGTATTTTTCTATATTCAATACATTAATATCTAAGCTTTAAATTTTATGTACAATTTATTATAAAACGAGCGGAATAAACTTTATAATTGTAAAGGTTATGTGTCTTAGATATGTATACACACAGAATATATAAGAAAATAATGTCAAATATTTCAAATTACGACCACATACATATTATATATACATTAAGTAAAAAAAAACATTTGAGTGATCAGTTTATACAGAAGACATGTTTTTGTTTCTTATAATAAGTGAGGCTATATAAAAACTTGTACTTATAATTTATGCCATACTAGATCAACAGTACAGTTTCTGTTTAAACAAACTTAAAACTCGACGTAGAACATGATTGTGAAATGTCAGATTTTGATTTTTTTTATTGTATAGGTAGGCGGACGATCATGCGGGCCACCTAATGGTAAGTGGTCACCAACGCCCATAGACTATGGCATTGTAAGAAATGTTAACCATCACTTACATCGCCAATGCACCAACCAACCACTCACCCTTTAAATCGGAACACAACAATACCAAGTACTGCTGTTTTGCGGTAGAATATCTGATGAGTGGGTGGTACCTACCCAGACGAGCTTGCACAAAGCTCTACCACCGAGTATATACGCGACATTGGCCGTAATAGATAATTATAACATCTAAAGAACACACGGATCAAAATAGCGTATCATCGTAAATTTTTGACATTTCACGTGTGATATACTTCATGCAGAATATTTTTTGTCGATTTGATAAATATTGGTTCGATTATTATTATAACATATAGTCAAATCTTACTAGCATATTTGGTAGGATTGTGCCCTCTGGGTACCACCGACACATACATTCCACCGCCGATTGTTGTGTCCCAATTTTGATGGTGGGTGGGCTAGTGTAACTAAAAGAACAAGGGCCATAAAATTTTAGTTTCCAATGATGGTGACGCATTTTTGATGTAAGGGATAGGTCATATTTTTTTTGTGTCAACTTACCATCAGTTGGCCAGTGTGCCAGTCTGTCAACCTATTTTGAATAAAAATCAGTAAAATACATACAATAAATCATGATTATCTATAAAAGCACCTTCAGCCTTTAATTTCCTTGAATGTCCGAAGTTTTTATTTGAATATAATACAATAATTTATCATCAATATTGAAATATTAGTCGTCCGTCCATTCGTCGTTCCCCCAATAACATTTATGCTTGATTTGTCACCGTCATCGGCGAGCGGAAATTTTAATTTATGCGCTTGAAATTGTTTGTTTTTATAAGAACATTGTTTTTGTATTCGACATTCAAAAAAAAGTTGATTTCACTCGATTGAGGAAGTTACGTAGAACATTTTTTGCTTCAATATTATAATATACATATTTATAAGATACCTCACAATTGCATTCGCCAGCATACTTTGGTATGAGAGTAGCTTTCCTTTCACTGCCTCGTTGGTTTAGTTACTGAATTTGGGGCCGCAGATTCTGAAAATGGGTTCAAACGCCAAGTTGGGCTAGTCAGATGTTATTAGGTTTTTCTATCGAGGATTCTGAGTAGTAACCCGGAGTTTGAAAGAAGGAAATACGTCCCCGTGAATCAGAAAGCTTGTAAAGCCGTTGGATCTGCGACTGAACTCATTCCGATCGTATCGGATTGCTAGTCGTTTGAGATAAGCAGCCATGGCTGAAATCATGCAGAAGGATATCGTGTTTAGCTAATTACTCTTTAAATATTGTTTTATAAAATACCCGCTGCGACTCGCAAGCGACCTGTTATGTGTTGATATTACTATTCCAGAAACTTTTACGCGAATGTTAAAAACAAATGTTCAACGTTTCTATTCAATATCAGAACAAACAAAGAAACATATATTTTATTTTTTTTAAATCATCTAGTATTTTTAAGGGGACTTTTTTATGTTAGGCTATATGTCGGCCCCATCGTTACACGCTAAATCAAAAAGTCTCAAAAACTAAGACTTATTCAGTTAGAGTGAATCACTAACAAATTCATATATTTTAATAGCCCATATACTCGAAGGCTTAAAAATAAAAACACCAGTATTCATAATCTTTAAATTTAGTTAATATTTTAGTGTTTCTCACAAACTGTGGTTACGAACACATGCCAATAACATAACATAATAATATAATTGTATACGAGTATAGATATATATATGTGTCTTAGAACTCACGACAGACATAAGCTTTTGAGACTAGTAAATTCAGTAAGTATTCTCGAAACAGATATTATGTAAAGCTATTCTACCGACTGTTACTTTACTTTAGACATTTTTATTTTACACGTACGAAGTTAGACGGCTACCTAAGCTTATATACGATAAATTAACATAGAATTATATCCTTCATTAAATAATAAGCTACCATTATAGGAAACGTCTGAAGGTCTTACTTATAAACGTTACTCAGCGGCTGTTCAGTTAAAGATTTTGCTCTTTCTGTCATTATTGATTTGACATTCGAAAGAAGACAACTTTGATAGGTAAGCCCGTAAATTATTAGTGGTTGCATGATTAATCATAAAATAAACTAAATTGATTTTTTTATAATATTAGTATGATAACTAAAAAAGTACTGAGTAAAGTGTTATAAATATAAGTCTTAGCATATAATTAACATGAATATTACAATCTTTATAATGTATACCTATTATTTCAAAAGCTAGTGTAATTTGAGAATAAAAGCTATAATTTAAATTAATTTCAATATATAAATTGAAATATCATATACAAGTTTAAATTGAATAAGCTACCACCGGTTCGGAAATATAATCTACAGAGAAGAACCGGCAAGAAGCTCTTAGTAGTTACTCTTATATGTTAATCAACGAATACAAACAACGCATTCTTATAATATATGTAAATGAGTATTAAAATGTGTAATAAGCGTTATCTATTAAAATTTTTTGCAACGAAGTTCTTTTACGCGGCTTACAGTAGAGTGAAATGGCAGTGGCCCAAGGTCACGTCATATAACGAATTAGCGTTCATACTACCAAATGCTATACAATGAGATTCGTTCGAATTTAGGAGGTAGAAATAAAGAAGGCTGAGATGCTTTTTGGTGTGACAAAATACAGTAATGTAAACAATTAAAATCTACATTTTAAAACAGAGTCGAAAAAATATCTCATAGAACTTCGTTCCTGATGGGGGCCCAATTTCAGTCAACTTCCCATATTCGAATTACAAATATTAAGATATTAACCGCGTGTCAAGAAACTATATAAACTTATAATATAGCTAACATTTGACTAGTCTAGCTATCTCTTAGTAGGACATATAAGAAACACATTATTTAAATAAATATGCAAATTCTGTCTTTTATCAGAAGGTTAAGTCTCATTTAATACCGATAGTAGATATAATGTCCGTTTCAAATGTATATTGCTTAATATCACATGCTAATCGCCGCTTGATACGTAATACGATCGTATCTTAAGAAAAATCAGCTTGTTTGTCCGTTGAGAATTAGAAATTTTCGAAAGTGGTGGCATTTAATGTACTCGTTAAAAACGTATAACTTAATTATCAAAAAATCTTAATATTCTGATTATATGTTTACTTTAAATCTATTTGAATATACTCGATAGTTATAACTTTGTAGTGAAGAGTTACCGATTGAAAGCTAATGTGACGCCTCTTAAACTATGGCTTAAAATTTTTGGGCTTTTATTATTTATCATTGATGCCAGATACTTAGATATTGAAAGATACTCATTATTATTTGTTGTTTTGACTGCCTCGTTGGTCTAGTGGCTAGCTCGTTAGGCTACAGATCCTGTGGTATTAGGATAATCCCAAAGTCGCGCTATTAATTCTTTTTTATTTGTTTACTCTGTAGAGGCGTATTGTTATAAGATATAATCACAAAGGTCTTCAATGTGAGATTATTTTTTAATTTTTCATTTATTTTATTACAACTGTTTACAAAAATTAAACCATATTTCAAAACATTACACTTTTATTTAGGATATTAAATGAGAGAGAGAGAGAGACGTGGGGCATACTTGTAGAATACTAATTACTTTTGCATATTATAATTATCAACGATTGTCAATTAACAAATATCAGATATATATTTATTGATATAAAATCGAAATATGAAAAACATTATAAATTAGCTTAAAATGCTAAAAGTATTCTTAATTTTTATGTATCATGCTTTCTTTTATGTAGACATACCTATACATTTTCTAATATTGAATATTTACAATGAAATGACGTCATGAAACCTCTAGGCCGTATGTAGCCAGTTTACTTAGCGTTCATTGATCATTAATCAGACGTCCCTTGGACGCCCATTTTCTTTTAAACATATTTTAAAATCGCTATCGTTGCTAATAATGATAGTTTAAGTTGTCTCATTGACAAATAAATTACTCTGAACTTAGTGATTACTTTTTTCCGTTATCTTAAAGACAAAATAACTGATAGCTACTACTTGTGAACGACAAGACAAGATAGACAAGACAAGATGGACAAGATGGACAAGATAGATCTAAGATGTAATTGTAACGTTTTTTAGGAAATATTTTTTTGCCAGTCTTTAACATATATTAACATATATTTTTGTTCTGAATTAATAGAAATGTTTTTGTGGGCTATTGGATATGTAATGTTATATTTATATGTAGTGTTAAATAAGAAGGTTGACTATACGTCGGCGTAACAAACTATGTATGCCTCTAAAACTTTGCTTATGATAAGCAAATATAACATTTACAAATTATTGTATATAAGCCGTGGAGAATACTTTTATTGTACTTAATTGATTTTATATGCAGTCGTTAAGAAGTTTTCGTTGGAAATTTTAACCGTAAAGTTAATAATGGGAGTTAAAAGCATTTATGACAATATATTTAAATTAAAAGCTTAAAAATTGATATATCGGATATCGCTTTAATAAAACAAGAGTATAAGTAAATGACATATTTTTTACGAAAGACCATTTCTCATAGATATACAATTATAGTACATTGAATACGTTGTGTACCGAGATGATTTATAAAAAGAAAAGAAGCAAATTAAGTTACGTAATTAATTAGTTCGACGATGACACTTTAGTCAAAATATTAATTATAAGATATAAAATAAATCAAATTTCATAATATTATTTGACACATTATGTATAAAAAATGGTTGTAAGATGGAATAGTAATTAAAAACTTGAATAATTTTGGATATAACTAAATTAATTAATTGAAGAGTGTCTGGAACCGATAATGCCCATAACTATTGGTTACGCTTCAAGAATTCTAATCTACGAACAGTGACATGGCAAAAACCATAGAATCCGGCGGTTGGTTTCATCCAATTACCTGTAATCATTTATCTTTTGCAGAATTATAGACAGTTCAAATCAGTGTCATCGTTCTATTGAAATTTTAATTACTAAATAACATTGTTTGGGATAACGTGCTAACATAAAAACTTTCTTTGATAAATAGCTTCAGCTCGTATTGTAGAAGGCATAAAAAATATTTAATAAACTGAGAAATTATACACATCGAATTTTTACAAATTGACTAGTTCATCATTTCTTAAAATCTTTTTTTTTTATAATCGTAAGACAGATGCTTGATTGGATTACCTGGTCAATTGGTGGTAAGTGATCACCTCTGCCCATAAAATTGGAAATATATAAAATACCAGTTAAACCATCGCCGCCAATGCGCTGCCAACCACAGGATCTAATGTATTGTGTACCTCGTACTATGACTACAATATACTGAGTCATTCACAGACTACAATATAGTTTAGACGAGTACCACCTAAGCCGGGTCTGCAAAATCATATCATGGGTAGTTCGAACCTATTGTGTAGTAAATCAGTTCGTTATATTTTTGTTTATATAATTTTTAATAAGTACGATGATTTGTATTTTTTTTATAAAGTTAACAATATCGATTGTTCGTGAATCAAGCGGAAGTCGAATGTGAGTCGCGGTGTGGCGAGGACCAGAGCGTGACTGTAACCACAAACGGTCCATAGTCCACGAGAGGGGTGTTGTCCTTGTTAAATTGAGAAAATTTTCATTAATAACATCGAAATTTGTAAATTATATGTTTGTTACAAATTTTGATAAGGTTTTTTTATTTAGTTGTAGATATCATCAATTGAAGTCTATTAACAGCCTTGCACATAAAAGTGTCAGAGTTTTCTCAAGTTTACATTACTTGCCTTTGAACGTAAACTACGATAAATTCCTTATTAAAAATATATATCAGCTGCTGTGAATTCTTACAAAACATTTAAAGCATTCTTTAAATAACAAATTGAAAGGTAATAGAGTCTATTTGTACGTGATGTTAGCACTGTCTTTAGTACATCTTGATACGTAGCAAAATAAGAGGAGAACAGGCGTGTCGTACAGCACTTATCTAGATCTGAACATTCTCAGAACAGAGGGCTCTGCTACCAAATATCATGACTACCGTCTTACAAATGAGAAAATTTCGCTCTAATTATTTATGAATGTGTTATCGTCATATCTTGGGAGCTCACGACCCGGCGTCTGTGCGCACGACAAGAACAAAACCGTTGGTAATTAGCAAATGTGGCTTTCTTTGTTCTCCTGGCACGTTTTGCATTGGTTCCCAATCTATTACTATATGTAAATGAATGTGTATGTGCAAGAAGAGTCGCCGATGTATCGTTAATAAACTTCCATTACTTTCATTAAGGCTATCGGCGGACGGTGGCCGTATCACGACGTCGACCGTCATGCCAGCGACACATAACAAAATTAAACGCGATGACGCTATCGGACGTCGCGTAACGCGGCCTCTGCGCAACGTCTTCGCGCCGCTATCCGCGACTTTACTTAATTGCAAAATACGCATAAATGATGATAATACGTTTTAATCATTACACGGAGTACCGAGCCCGACATCATTCTCCGTAATCCTAAATCTTGTTATGGAAATGTCTGGAATACCTAAGCATCTATAATAAATTACGTTTCAGATTATCGTATGATCCAATCGTAAATTAAGACAAGATACATAATTAAGGCGAATAAATAAAATGGTTGGCATTTCAACAGGAGCACGTTCGATTCTGCCGAGCGATATATATACCCTCCATTTTGAGCTATCAGGCCTCTTTAATAAAGTGTAGTTTGATTCGTTACATTTAATTGCGATTCAATCGCCAACAATATTGAAGGAGGCAGAAGAGTGTGGAGGTGGGACGGGGCTCTGAATGTCACGACAAGATTTTTAATTACGGCGAAGATATCATCTAAGAACTGCACTCTCCGCTATAAGATGGCGACACATTGTGGAATTACAATTCAATAATTATTTCTTAAAAGGTTTATAATGAGTCAAAGCCATAATTTCGAACAGTGGCAGTTTTATTGCATATGACCTTTATCTTGAGCATAAATGGCGTAGTGTACGTAGAGGCAATAAAGTAATAAGTGAGCTAGTAAGTGAAGCCGGCGCAGGGAGCCGGAGGGAGCAGCGCAGCGCGTGTCGAATATGATCCAAAGTTTATTTTCGTTCTTCTAATGCGTCTTCGCTGTCGTCCGGACGACAATTAAAAATACAAAAAGTGAAACGTTTGTTTCAGACGTTCATTGTCTCCGTTATTAATAAATTCATTTTACTGAGTTGAAGTCGACGTGTATTTTATTCGCTTTAAGTGGTTTCACATTGTTTCGTATTTATGTGCGGTTATTTTCGGCGAAGACATTATAATGCAGTTTGTGGGGGAAGATGGAGACGCTGTACGGTTCACTCTTGCTCCATTAGAGATATTTGAAACCGAGAGTGCACTCATAAATTCACTTTTGTAGTAATAATACGAGTTCTAAGAATACCCATTGTTGGATAGTTAAATTTCAGTCATCACATTCTTCCACATAACAAATCGTAATAACACGTATCGTTGAACTTTGTTAATATTAAAAGGACGATATAATACAAGTGACTGAGTGATTGTACCTACTTATGAAATACATAGTATATAAAATAAGAAAGAAAGTAGAAAATTATGAGGTAATATCTTTAGTCGGTAACGGCTGCGGCGCGGGCGGCACGTATCCGCGGCTCCTCCTCCACTACTGCATTTACTTTACAACCCTGATATTTCACAGGTAGAGCTCTTAACTTCCATATGTCCGTTTTTATAGTCTGCTTCACTCGTTATGGCCTCGTGTCACGTGATCCTCTGATTTCACAGGGTTTTCATAATGTAGGCGGTAACTATTCGTCTTTACTAGTTTCTATAGTATTAAATTATTATAAGACAATTGCTTATTACTCGTACTATTGCAAAAAAAACGTATAGCAATTCGTTTAATTAATGAGGTAAACATACTACTATAATAATTACTGTATTACTTTACAATGACTTTGCATTAATTTTCTTATCTTTTTTTATAAAAAGATAGAAGAGACTCCGCAACAAACTGAAACAAGATCCACTCTACTAATCCGACAAAAGCGAGCCTTGTTACCCTTCAAATTTATTTATAAGAAAACTCTCGGACAAGTCGTTAATACCTATAAAGTAGGGGCGAGAGAGGCGCGAGCGAGTTTATAACTCACGTACCGAACTTTACTCGCCGACACATAAAATAATAGGTGTAAAAACTTACACGGGAATGTACTCAGTGAGCGAGAACGCCGCGAGATGGACGACGCCTTCGCGGCCGCGGGATGCTCCGAGCTCGCCTTGTGCCTCGCCGCCTCGTCTTTCCTTACTCCAGACGGCCTTGACTAACCACCTTGCTTGTCTAACGTTCGATCGACACGCGCATCATTAACAGATCAACAACTAATCTTTCACATCGATTTTTTAGTAAAGTAAAAAATAAAACTATAAAGTTTTATTTTTGATAACAGTGGACACACGAGGCAACAAAAGAAATTATCTTGCATAAATCATGGTAATGAACACCTTTCGAATGCTTTTATATCGTTTAATTCAGATATCACTGCGGAAACAAACGTCGGTTTATCCCACCATCTGTAGCGCATGCGCGCACCGGTAATCGTTAACCCCGAGGTGATATTATTTTGAATATCAATTTCCTTTATCATTATCGTTCATATCGTCCGTACGCGAGGGTCCTAGAGTCCAATTTACGCATAACTCCTTATTAACTAAACGTGAAGATGTATGACACGAATTCGAATTCGGAACAAATATACGTAGTGTAGCCCTGGGCGATGGGCACGTGCGCAGGCGCACCTTGCAACACGTTTAGTTCAGAGCACAAAATTAATGTCTATTTTATTTAAAGTGCATTGTTCTTTTATTACAATTCTATTGTACAAAGTTATTGCATCCAGAGTGCTTATCTGATGTACAAGTTCAAACGAATACCTAGTCTATTCAATTTGTTATTTATACCTATATATTTGTTCAACCTTTAGTACTAAGTATGATATTTTTTTTTTTTTTTTTTTTTTTTTTTTTTTTGTATAGATTGGCGGACGAGCATATGGGCCACCTGATGGTAAGTGGTCACCAACGCCCATAGACAATGGCGTTGTAAGAAATGTTAACCATCACTTACATTGCCAATGCGCCACCAACCTTGGAAACTAAGATGTTATGTCCCTTGTGCCTGTAATTACACTGGCTCACTCACCCTTCAAACCGGAACACAACAATACAAAGTACTGCTGTTTTGCGGTAGAATATCTGATGAGTGGGTGGTACCTACCCAGACGAGCTTGCACAAAGCTCTACCACCGAGTGAAATGATAATATATTACGTGTTCACTTAACTAAATAGATCATAATTTTAGTTCAACAATGCAACAAATTCTCTAATAGGCGTTTTAAATCAGAGCCTGATCTGATCTCCTGCGGATAACGGGTATATCTCGGTTCCAACTCCGATTCATATTTGCATGCGTTACAGCCGGTTATCCTTCCAGTGACCGAGGTCAATCAGCTATGCCCCAACTATAAATTTCTTTTAATAAGACACAAATACAACTGCCTGCTCGTTTTTGTATCTCGACGCAAAGAAATTTAAATAAAACAATTTTATCAGATTCGACAGGTGGAGTAGTTATTCTGTTCGTTTTTGCTTCGCTGTAGGTTACGGATTAGCCGGCAACTAATCGATTCCCGATACGGAAGGGGAAGAGCTTTATTAGTTTCATAGTTTCGCTGACTTATACCTATAACCTGTTATTAATCACGCTACTTTAATCATTACGTATAACACGGGCGAATTTTGCATGTGGAATTTATAACCAGTATTATATATTATCATTAAGCAATTATGAATGTAAGAAAAACTTATACGTCGTTAGAAAATATTATAATAAAAGTATTAAAAATAATCGAAAAGTGGTTCCTTATTCGATTTGATTACTATTGATTGCGATTAAGATAATTAACAGTTTTTTTGCGTTTGAAGTAAAAGCAAAAAGAAGTGACAGCCTCTAAATGTTCCCCTCCTGGACTAAGGCGGCCTCTTCTCTCGTGGAGAAGATATGGATCTTATTCTAAAAAGTAGGTTCAATGCAAGTTAATGAATAATGAATAATTTTTTTTTATTTAGTAAACATACCATGAAAGTAGGTAGGTTTCTATCATAATCATATGCATAAGAAAGTAGCATGTAAATCAATATTCATCAAGTAGTTAATCAGTCTGAACAGCCCACCCACGTCCGTTGTGGTACTTACCGTTCTCTTCACCATCGGTGTACTCATCGTCATACTAATTTAGCACAGCTCCGTCTACCAATAGACTATGTGCAATAAATATTTAAGATTAATCTGATTGGGACCCGCAGCTAGTTAGTTTGCAGAATACTAACGATCACTAAAGACTCGATTCTGTTCGGTTATAAAACAGGTAGCGGGGAATTCGTTTTGTTTTGTAATAGTAGTTCTGTTTATTTTACTCGGCTAAATTAATGGTGAATTGGTTTGAACGAAAACATTATTTATTTCGATTCTTATTTTAATAAATTGGTATGTAGATATGTAGAATTATGTTTCCTTTAAATATTTATAATAATTAATGTAAGCAAATTTATTTTTGTTTTAATTACAAGGTTGATCTAGACTTTATTTCTACATAAAATTTTTGAAAACATTTCTTGTATATTGTAACATAAATAAAGTATGAGAATGTACTTTTTGTGTATTTATAGCTAGAGGGCTGGATGATGCGCTGGTAGGTGGTAGGTGGGTGTTCTAATGGTAAGTAATGACTTTCTCATGGACATAGACAAGATATAAGGCATGGCTTTCATTACCAATGTACTTTACCGTATAAACTTTTGTCCCGTGTCGATTTTATATTAATTTAATTCATCTTTTATATCAGAAAATTAAAACAAATTATTGACACTGCTAGAAGAATGTCTTAAAAATTAATGGTAATTAATGATCTAAACAGAGATATAAATCAATAAGTCTTGAAGTAAGGCAAGAGATTTTGTTTGTTATTTTCTCTCAGTTAATTGCAAGTTTAATTCCTAATCCTTACAACTATTATTAATAAATACGAAAGTGACTTTATTTGTTTGTTTGTTACACTTTCACGTCTTAACTACTCGACTTTGCATACACGTTGTCATGGATACAGAAAATAACATAGGATACATGCCCCCCCCCCTCACACGGGGTGAAGCCGCTTGCAGAAACTAGTACATTATATATCTTCATCTATAAATATAATAATAATAATTATTATTTTTTTATAATTCCCGGCAAATTACTGTACCCCACCTGATGGTAAGTGATAGTAGAGTCAAATATTATTATTCCTATTCTAATTTACTTAAACTCATTTCGTCGTTACTGCTTATGAAACTTTTATCCTACTAAATTTGATTTTCACTAATACAAAATTTTTGTTCAACTGCTCAACTTTTGGATTTTAGCATAAGCAAATTATTATAATGTTAATATATCACGACTATTTAGTTGACCTTGTCGCACGTTTCTCGTGAGTCTATCCTCGCATACGATATAGCTAAATATTCATTGACATCTATGATAAGACGTGTAGCTTATATAATTAAAACTATCTTAGTTCTTCGAACAGTAGGTAGTTGTTAGTAGCATCTGATTTGTTAGGCTTTGGGTACCTATCACGTTACAAATTGTATATCTAAGATCGATACGGGCGTAATGAAGAGGGCTCAGAATTTAAATACATTTGCATATTAGAATGCGCTCAGTCTATCGCCAGGGGGTTGCGAGTGCGCCGCCGCCGTCTGCGTCCGTTTGTGCGGATTCTACTATCAAACGCACGGCTCGTAAACCAGGAAAACGACTCGGTTCATTTTATTATTATATAACACGAATATAAGAAATTCGAATTATGAATAAAATCTTAATTAAACGAGTGTAGTTTTTAATATTTTTTCTTAGATAGTTTTATCGAGATGGACCAGTGGTTAGAATACATTAATCTTAACCAAATATTTGGAAGACGTCTTCAAGACGCTGAATTGGACTGGATATGGAGTCAATGTAAACGGCGAGTACATCTCACACCTTCGATTTGCCGATGATATCGTCATCATAGCAGAGTCGCTGGAACAACTCAACGAAATGCTGCGTAGCCTAAGCGATTCTTCCCGGCGTGTCGGTCTCGGTATGAACTTGGACAAGACCAAGGTCATGTACAATAGGCATGTCGTGCCGGGACCAATATACGTCGAAGGGAAACCTCTCGAAGTTGTTAGTGAATATACCTACCTAGGACAGGTTATACAAGTCGGTAGGAACAACTTCGAGAAGGAAGCCGATCGAAGAATTCGCTTGGGATGGGCAGCATTTGGCAACTTTCGTCAAGTCCTCACGTCGTCTATACCGCAATGTTTGAAGACGAAAGTCTTCAACCAATGCGTCTTACCTGCCATGACATACGGTGCCGAAACGTGGACACTAACTGCGGGACTAGTCCACAAATTCAAAGTCGCTCAGCGTGCTATGGAGCGAGCTATGCTCGGAGTATCTTTGAAGGATAAGATCAGAAATGAGATTATCCGGAAAAGAACCGGAGTCACCGACATAGCTTGCAAAATTAGCAGGCTGAAGTGGCAGTGGGCTGGTCACGTATGTCGTAGGACCGATGGCCATTGGAGCAGACGAGTCCTAGAGTGGAGACCGCGAATCGGCAAACGCAGCGTAGGGCGCCCTCCAGCCAGGTGGACCGATGACCTTATGAAGGTGGCGGGCACCGACTGGATGCGGAAGGCGGAGGACCGGGAGCTTTGGCGCACTTTGGCCTATGTTCAGCAGTGGACTACGATTGGCTGTTGATGATGATGATGATAACCAAATATTGCGGGTTTAAGCTCGGACTAAAGTTGTGCTCAGTAGTTTTCATGTGTTTAATATTATAATTCATCTCGTGATAAGATAAACATCGTGAGAAAATATGCATGCATCATGAAAATCTGCCGCATGTTTATCCATCTACCCACATCAAAGCTGCGTGGTGGATTAAACTCCAAACCATATCAAAATGAAATGAGGCCTCAGTCCAATAATAGTAAATTTAAAGGCTATTTACTTTTACTTTGCTAAATAAAATAATATTGTATATTTCTTAATCCCACATATTTCGTTATCCAGTAAAATAATGTCAAGTAATTATTGATAAGTTTGTAATTGTTAAATACGATTTAATTTTATTATACGAATCCGCAAATTGATTTCAATGTTCCTACTTATAATCGATAAAAGAACTCATGAAATTATTAACTTTATTGATCGTATTTGCATTTTATATTGCAATTTTAACATTAGTGGACATTTTATGTAAAACTTAATTAACACTAATTTGCGATTTCTTATCTTATCGCTTGTATTTTTCTATATAAACCTCTTTACAAGCTGATCACAACACTCGATTATATTATCAACTAATAAGAAAATGGTTGTAAGAATTATGTGTAATAACAAATCTTCAATTAAAAAAATACTCATTGTATTTTTTTACTTTGGGTCACTTGATGATGTAACATTGTGAGAGGTATAACCCATTCCTTATTTCATTGTTTGCATTACACTGGCTTATTCGCTATATAATTTTAAACACAACAATACAAAGTATTATATTAGAATCAGTGGAATGTGCCATCCAAGGCGGCCTTGTGCAAGGTTCTACTTCTGGTGCCGTCGCCAGTCACCACCACCTGTAAAGTTGTACGAAAACATCGTCGTTTTTACCTATGAATATTGTTTAGAGGGTGATTAGTTGATGCTCTATCTTTTTCTTTCGAATGACAAATAAATTATGACAGAAAGAGAAAAAATTGTCGTGTAGCCATAATAAATATATAATTAAAAATACTACACCTTTGTTGTCTCTTCGGTGTGAATTGTTAAGAGTTACAAAAAGACATAATTAAAAATACTAACAACTCATTAAACTATTCTGCCACATAGTAGATAGGTATACGATATATCCTTGCATTCAACGCTCATTATGCGATACCGAAATAGAAAGCACAACTAAACACAGCCGGAAATGACATACGAATCGTATACCAAATGCTGGTGATTCGCAAAAGGTACTATTTTGTGTAATAGTATTTATGTATGAGAACATGTGTCCGTGTGAACACGACACGGGGTGTACTTGTGGGTATGTACTGGAAGCTAGGTCGTACGATGCGCAACTCGATAGCAACACCAATTAATATGCAATGTCGTAGCAGTCGTAAACTAGTCACGAACATATGCCAATACGTGGGTACCGTTAGTGCTCAGCCTATTTGTATAATTCACATATATTGTTCCATTATATCCTAAAATTAAATCTGTTAGATAATAAAACTGTATTAAGAGATAACTATTATTATTATTGTGCTCGGTGAGGGAAAACGTCGTGAGGAAACCTGCATGTGACGTCACTGAATCGCGTTGAAGCCGGTGTAATAATCTCTAAATGTTATCCTTATATTTACAGTAATTTCATTAAATAATTATAATCTATAAAGTTCAATTTCTGTTTTGTTTAAATCGAGTTTTTTAATTAAATTGTATAATATTAGTTTAAAATCAAATGTAAAATACATTTTACTTTTATTGAGAAATATTTAATTAAAACTAAATTAATTAATTAAGTATTTGAAATTTTATGATTTTAATTAGCTAGTATCAGAGATAAACAAAACGAATGTTTGTAAGATACGATTATCGACACTTAAAGCCGATATCGAACGCGATGACCGCAGTGAACTATAAGATCTTAGAGAAACAGTAGCGTACACTAGTAATAGAGTTAATCAAAGATAATGAGAGCGGTGCGAACAGTATGGTAATGCGTGGTATCACCCATCGGCGGCCGCGCCGGCGCCCCCTATCGCGACTTCGTCGGCGCCGGCGACATAGGTCGCTTCTTTATGTAACCACACAATGAATATCATAACTCGACATTTAATTTTACATGTTTCTTAATAAATATTAACTAAAGGACATTTGATAGTATTGACGCTTTTCATACAGTTATAATAGTTATACTGATATGTGATAACAATAATATTAAAAGCAAGGAGGTCTTGTTTGATTTTAAGAATTAATGATAAAAACTTTTCAAAGTTTCTATAGCATATCAAAATCTTAGAATAATAATATAATATTTTTAGTATTTCAACGTAATAGGTAAGAAATGCTTGCAGGCAACGCTCATCCTTGTCAGACGCAAAATCGAAATCAAAATACTTTATTCAACATTAAAGCATTACACTTACGTATCGATTGTAAAACTAGAAGCTACCACCGCTTCGAAAAGAAGCACCCAGGCCTGAGAAGAACCGGAGAATGAAACATAGGGGTTATTTTTATCATGTTTCGTTTAAAAATTTTCAGTGTAAAAAAGTAGACAGGAGGCGATCCTTTCAATTACGGTAATATACACATCTTACTATGAATAATAACAGAAATAAAAACAAAATTTTTAGACCAACTTATTTTTGTTGAAATATAAATATTTATCAATATAAATAACACGATGTCGTTGTTGCGATGAATAAAAATTGTCCTTTGAATATTACGAGTATAATTTTTACAATTGCATGCTACAGACGTATATGTATAAAATACATAATATTATAGACGTATATGTATCGAAAGATCGTATAAAAATGATGGTAAAATACAGCTTTCGGTACGACGTGTCGTTTTTAAATGTAGGTTATAGTTCTGGTATACCAAGATTACAATATTTCGTATCGTATTATTTTCAAAAAAATATTTTATAAAAATATACGAGAGAAGTCAGTGTGTTTCGCTTATCACCTCCGTAAATGTGAATCAACAAGAACCACTAATTAAATAATTGATAATTGATTGCACATTTTATTTTTAAACTTTTTTATTTTATAAAGTTGCATAAAACATTTGTATTTGAAAAATAAATTAAAGCCGCACATAATATACTTATAATTGAATATTGAGTTAAAATTTTAGCACGCGAAGCCCTGAAAAGGGTATGCGATAAAACCAGTCATGTTACACCGTGTAGATTGATGACCTACCGCAAAGTCGAGGCCAGAGCGCGCGGGTAGGTAAAGGTATAGGTATAGGCCCACTGACGTTAAAGCTCGCAACGCACAGCATAATAATTAGTCATTAGAAAGTAGGCAGTGAGGCGGAGGGGGAGGCGGGTGGAAGGGGGCGGTGCTCGTCTGTTTCAGCTTATCTGAAATTACATCTTTTATGGGTATCCGCGATTATTCCGCGCTGCAGCGACTTGCGGCACGTTAGTCCCGCCCGGAAAACAACTTGACGGTACCATCGCTGTTATACATAATCCATACTATATATTTTTACGAGATTGTTTCTGCTTTTGCTCCTCACATAATATCGATGTCGCTACCAACATCTAGTTTAGTGCACAGATTAAACTGGTGTATTGTTTTATAAAGTTTGTTTAGTATTTTTTTGTATTGTTAATGTATTTAATTTAATTTTTAACAAAATAAATGTATTAAATAAATAGCCACGTATTAGTCAGCCACGCAATCAAGTTGCTATATATAAATTTATGAACGCCTCGCTTAAACAGCGGCCATGGGAAGACAGAGTGGATAAAATCAAATATCTTTGTTTTGTTACACAAAAGCGCTGTCTACAACAACAAACGAATAATTCAGTGGAGTTGAATTCATAATCAAGTAATTTATGTGCACGGCGAATAAATTAGCCGCTACAGCCCGCGCGCCGCCCATAACTTACCCCAATAAATTGCCCAAAGCGGGCCAACTTCATTTTATCTCCAAATACTAATAAGTACTGATACCTACGTACTCGGTAACTCGCTTTTTATTTCAATTTTATTTTTAGTGGTTTGTAAATTTCCACCTCACTATGACCGTTTTATGATAACGTTAGGCGATAAGCCACTGATAAGTGTCATAATGGTTGTAAACGGGCGCAACTGCTGACGAAACCTTATACAAATTGTGTATTAAAACCAAATAAGTGTTTTATTGTAATATTGTTAACAAGTTTAACCTGGTCTTTATGTATATATATTTTTAATAAACTTTAATTACTGTAATTAAATTTGTATATGTGATAGTTGTAAAAATCCTGGACTTTATAAAATAATAAAGCTATGGTCAATAATACTAATTTTGATTGACACCTTAGGGTATACTTACAACCTTTTAAATAACTAAGATGGGCTCAAGTATCAGGTAGCACCTGTTTTGCATAAGGCGTCATGCCGAGAACCCCACGTTCAAAGTGTAAATTTCGCGATTATATGTATAAAATCGAGCATAAATACAGGAAACAAAATGTTTGCTGATAAGATTAATAAGTACTACATAATATGTTTAAGGAAGGTCGTATGAAGGTGCCCTTATAAACGATTACAATTTTAAATTAATTCACACAAACAAATGGCTTAAATTGAGTTAAAATATTATAATGCACAATGTATGCGAATTATTTCAAAAATAGCACCGCCTTATATTTCTTGAACATAAAAAAAATCGTTAACATACTTCGACGACAGTTGTGTAGCTGTTTCCATCAACAAAAGCACGACCGCTGCGGAAGGTGCTATTCACGCATACCGACCGAAAAAAAAATCGAATATTATAATATAAGCACAACAAAGGGCTACTTAGCGACCGAAATATACAATTTGAGTGTATACAACCCTTACAAAGATTGTCACGGTGTCCAAATTGTCCAATCGAGGCAACGATAAAATTAACATACGCCGAGCGATGTCACCGCGCAGGAAGTATGGCGTAATTTGTAAGCTTTGTGATTAATAAAGTGTACTAAGTGTGACCCGAATAGGACAGATTAGCGACCACTTTATCACTTCAATACCGAGTTAACGTTGCGTGACGGATCTCGTTTGAAACTCATAAAGAGTCCAAAGCAAAATACGCTCGTAGATAACGCTTACTTTACGTCTTGGGGCCTTCCACTTGCCAAGTTTAGAGCGAGTCACGCGGGAGGGTCAACTTTAACAAGTTTATTTAAGTTTAACATTATTTATAATTGAATTCCTACTTTAATTGTATGAAGAAGATCATTTTTGGTAACCTATTCATTTTCAGGTCAATATTTTTTTTAATTTGTAAAACATCCATATTTTACGATAGTTCTTTTGTCTTCGATTCGTCTAAAACTTTAAAAACAGTTTTTTTTTCTTAATATTTTTGAATGAAACTGAGCTCAAAGATTAAACTTTGCATATATTAAGTACATAATCTAGGAGACGCGTACATAATGTCATTCACAAGAATGTTATTTTGCATTTACTTATAATCATGAATTTGCTAATTTGTTATTTAGACGCAGCATTGTCTTATCTGCTGGGATAACTCACGCTTCCACCATTATCCCGCCACAGGCTCGCATTATAAAGGTGTTCGCCCAGGATTATAGGCACTTTGAATTTACATAACATTTTCTGTCATTTGCTTATCTCTCACATGACAAGACCTGCGCATTATACATGAATATATTTGACAAATTTTAGTGGAAGCGTCGGTGCGAAGTATTCGAGAATGTCTGCGCGAAAGCCGGCTATAAGCCGGGCACGACGGGCGTGGGGCTATGAGCATTTGAATAATCGCAGTGCGCTCAAAGCCGGGGTATTATATGATAATAATTTCACGCGCGAGCGCTTCCCGCCAGGCGCGGGGGTGAGGGCGGCCGCCCCTCGACTCGCCGTATCGCCTTCGAGGAATGTGTGAAAAAATTTAACCGCATTGATGATAATAACCAAGTATTATTCATCCCCCATTCGACTCGCTGCTATTTTGACGTCACGCCTTTATAACTTGTTTTATCTACCTACCTGCAACTACTCGCTTCTCCCCTAATTTTCTTTAATTAATTGATACTACAAACGGTTAAATCAGCGAGGTGAAAAATACATTCAAACGCTACGTGTAAAAAAGGACAACATTGTTTGAAATAACTATTTTTAATTGAAGTTACCAAAATCGACATTCGCGGAAAACTGCTGAATTTAATTTAAATAAAGATGTAACCAGATATTCACTATAAATTTACATATTGTATGAATTTATTTATTTATCATCCACACAAACATACAAAGAGAACTATCTAAAATAAAGAAAAATATTTGATTACAATAATTTCCAAATGAAAAGTTTACATAATAAACTACAGGTATAAAATAAACTCTATTTACATGCCAAGTTAATGTGTGAGGTTGTTAAATGATCACACCATAAAGTTAAAAACAACAATTGTTGTAAAAGTGGCGTCATAAAATTAATAATTTATAACATTGTTGTTTTTAGATGGCATATCGGTAATACAACATAAGTATTAATTAGTTTATAAAGAAAACTAACACCACGGTGAGTGAGCACACGTGACTGCCCTCAGTAACAATTATGTATTGTAATTAATTTTATAATCTATCATTAAAACATAGCAATAAATGTAAGGGAAAAGTTACTTGTCATGGAGTAACTTTTTTAACATTTAGATATGGCTTAGTCAAAAGTATATGTTAAACAGTTGAGTTATGTTTTGATGTCAAACTTTCAATCAATAATACTCGTAACTTATAAATTTAAGCAATTTTTTTTGACATTGGCAATGTTTTTCACTTAGTGGCTTTGTGCATTTATTCTACCGCTGAACAACAAAGCTTAGTATTGGTTTGAAGGATAAACGAGCAAGTGTCATTTCAGGCACGAAGGACATAAAAGAAGTTCCCAAGTTTGGTGGTGCATTGGAGGGTAGTTAATATTTCTGCGTCAAGCAGAATAGTTGTTGTTGTATTTCTCAGTAGCATCCCTGAGGTAGAGAGTCCGCAGCTTTCACTGCCAAAGCTTCGAAAGCAAGTTGGCCCTGGCCTTTTTCCGGTCGTGGTGGAGTTCTTTCCCATCGGATCATCAGCACTATACTACATAGTCTTCAGCGTAGATCTAGTATTCAAGATTGAACGCCTTGGCGAAATCGTATCAATATATTCGTAGAGAAAACCTACGGACGCATTTGTCAGACAATCGCTGGTGAAATTAGGTATATGATAAATACTGTAGAAAAATATTGTACATCTCAATGGTCTCTACAAAGGAAATATTATAACATGTACATATATTACCCATGTACATATATTTTAATAGACAAGTCACGATAGAAAAAATATTATAAAAATGTACTTCGATTTAAGAAATAGGTAATAATAATTGTCTCTAATTTATATTTTTCTTTTGTAGTATGGCGATCAAAAAAAGGAGAGGAAGCCTTGGCCCAGCAGTTGCTATAGAATATTATGCCTAAAACATTTATTTTAAATTTTTGAATTGGTAAAATATAAAATTATCTGCAAGATTAAATTATATAATTTACACGTGAATAGATATTTTATTACCGACGTAGTAAGTTAAATGTATTATAAAAATATGTTACGCACTAATGTACTTAACGTGTGTAAGGTTTCCTGGTTGTCATACATAGATAAATACATGGTTTTAACTTATTGTATTGTTTCAATAACATATATGTATGTTGTATATATATAAAAGGCAATGCCCTGCCTGACTAGCAATACATGGGTCATACTATAAAACAATAGAATCAACTTAGTATCAACATTAAATATAATTAATTACGTATATTCTTTAGAATATTTTGAAGATGTTCAATATAAATTATAATAAATTAACAATCGTAGTAAAAATACATTTTAAACAAACATTTTAATATATTAAAAATAAATTTCATGCACCATATATATGCATATCTATTTGAGCATTGATAAATGTCTCGATACGTCTCATGATACGGGCTAACAAAGCATAAATAAAATAAATGCACTTCCTCCCGAACTGATAATGGTTACCCTTTGTAATACTAATAAGCATTTAAAAACGTGGATAGCAATAAACATATAATTAAGTATAAACTTCATGCACCAGTAAATGTAGACATTAATTTCCACACTACTTTATCTATTTGGGCGCACAAACCGCCTTTATCTGTCATCGTTCTCTACGTTACCGGCGATAAATAAGACCATGATTAAATTCACCGATTCCTATTTCAACATCTAATCGCATTAACATAGAATTTACATTTGACTGTCCGAAAATGTCGCATAGGCTGTACAGGAAATGGTCAAACGCAGAGGGAAGGCGACTCCGTGTATTGCGTTTACTCGAAATTATTTTAATATGCAAATAAGAAAATGTGAATTGGAATTGTGTTCGGAAGACGTCCGTGAAGTCAGTTACGCAGATGTATTCTTTAAATTAATAGCTGAACGAGATTAGAGAACTGTTAACTGCTTTACATGGCGCGGGCTTACGGCGCGGTTGGCTCGTTTATACCGAGAAACAGACAAATGAAAGCACATAATTACTAGGCCGCCCCGTTCTAAATGCAACAAGGATTAGAATTTACATGAGAGCGTTAACAAGCACGCGTATGGCATTTATGACTGCAATATTTAAATATCTTTCCCTTTTATAAAGGCAACAGGATGTTCAAAGTGCACGAACTGAAATATTGCCTCTACACAAACTTCTAATGTATAGCTTCACTTACACGACTTACGCTTTCTCATTAACGCCCTGTGTGTAATGAGCTTTACTTTAAAAAAGAAGTAATGGATGTTAACGCATATCACCGCTGAAAGGACTACTCATCTCATCGTTGGAGACGTTACGAAAATATCTAATTTAATTATTTCTTAAACGAAGTATAGTTAGTTTTTATTTGATTTTGATAAATCTTTGAATAATTCTAATATTGATTTTAGAAGTTAAAACTTTCTAATGTACAATCGTTAATATAATTTACCATAATATGTGTAAATACTTTATATTATTCAAATATTGGTATATTCCTTAAGAATCAAAGCACATATTATTATTAAGCTATTCATATTTTTGGGTTACATTTATAAGCAGGTTAATATATTATCATAATGCAGTATATATTTTTAATACATTTTTATATAAATGTTTAAATAAAATAAAACATAAAATAGTTTTTCGATTATTTTTATTTACATTTAACGTATCGTGCTGAAACGATGGAATAGTTTTTTTAAAGGACACTGTACAACCGTAGTTTTCTTTTAGTAAAACATACCGAAAAATATTCATCCCGTGTTAAAAAAACAATTTGTAGAAGATGGACCAGAAAACTGTATCGCTTTACCCAATCCAATTCAAGCAGACTATCAGCCGCAACTCGTGTGTACCTATAGTTATCAATAAAGATAAGTCGAATACGTTTATTAAAAGCTAAGTAGCGGTTAGTAACTCGCCTTGATAAAGCTTTTAAACATTAATCTATGTGTATTGATTACAAGGAAATTAATATTCATTAAACAAAAGTCACTAAGTAATTCAAGATTGTTTTGATTTATGCAATAGATCTGATCGAGATCGAAGCGAATAAGATGTAAAGTTGCGCGGTCTTTTATCTCTAAGGATATTAGATGATAATGACTGGACTTGTATCTTGATTGGATGACCATACATTTTATAATAATGATGACGTAGTTAACTAACACAACGTCGCAGCTTTATATGAAATTAAAAATATTTCAGTTGAATCATCACGACGTAAACAAAACGTTTTTGCGGCACATTGTTCTAAATTCAAAAACTTTGTAAATTTATTTGGGTTGGTGTGTGTAAGTACACTATAAACGACTGATGAATTAAAAGACCTGAGGTACTTTTAAAACAAAATTTTCGGAGGTCTCTATTTCAAATATCTATGTAATATAATTACAGCATCGCGTTAACTATCAGTAAGCCATGACATAATTGTATTATATAGACTATACATATAAATTAATGTACATTTATTATTTATTTTGTATTTCTACGAATATCGTTAATGATTTTGTGCAATATTATTACAATTATAATAATAAAGAATTAGTTTTATACTTACACAAAGTTGAATGGTTAAATTTTGAAATATTTTGTTTGTATTATTCAGATGAATATAATTTACATTTTAAACGATGATACACGCGTGCTTTCTAATTATGGCCTTGGTATAATGATAATAAAGGACAAAATGTAATAAATCTGTTTAATAAATGAGGCGAGTGACTCAACACTATCTTAGTGCAATAATAGATCAACTTACTAATTGGACTCTCAGTGCTTATTTTGGTAGTGATTACTGATGTAGCAGCCATGGATTAGTGGCGAGGAAACGTAAATCTTAGCCGAATACTGCGTGTTCAAACCCACGACTGAGTTTTCATGCGCTTAAAAGTAACAGCCTGTAAATGTCCCACCGCTGGCCTAATGCCTCCTTTCCTTTTTGAAAGAAAGATTGGAGCTTAAACCACCACGTTGCTCTAATGCGGGTTGAAGAATACACGTGGCAGATTTTCATCCGCCCCATGCAGGTTTCCTCATGATATTTTCTTTCATCGCCGAGCGCGTGATGTTTTATAAACACAAATTAAGCATATGAAAATGATGTACTCGGTATCATCCATTAAGATTCACGTTTTGGAACGAAGTTCTTTTATGCGGCTTACGCTAGAGTGAAATGGCAGTGGACCAAGGTCACATCAGGTAACGAAATGGCGTTCATACTGTGCCTAACAAATACTGCAAAATGAGATGCGTTGGGTGTTGAAATTTAGGAGGTCGATATAAAGGAGATTAAGGTACTTTTTGGTGTGACAAAAATTCAGTTGTACACATGGTTTGAAGTGAAATAATATGGCTCAGAACTTCGTTCCTGACGCGGTCCCCCGACCGCACAATTTTATTATAATCAGTGGGACATCACGGTTCCTTTGTATCATGTGCCTTATTTGTTTATATTTCATTACGCGCTCTCCAATCAAGGAAAACATCATAGAAAAATGCATATGTCGTATGAAAAACTAACAGATGTATATCTACCAACACTCATTAGAACAACATGGTGGAAGTTCCAAACCGTCTCCTCAAAAAGAGGCTACCTTTGCCCAGCAGCGGGAATTTATAGGTAGCTACTTTATTAACGCTTAAGGAGATTATGAGGTGATGGATGAACGCATGCGCTGTTTAACATACAATGGCTAAAATAATAATAAAAAAAAAATACAACAAATGCCATGTTTCCACAGACGTTAATTAAAACAGCTACGGTTTACGGCGTTGTGTAACATCTCAATTTATGCGGGAAATAGAACGTCTAGCAATGTGATTTATACGTTGCAATGATTTAACGGAGATATTAAAGTATATATTCGAATGATATTGATTAGTATTTGGTACAGTTGCCACGATCTTACCTGCTACACTTACATTTGATTGGATGCCATCTTACAGCAGACATTGTACTGCTCCTAATACTTTGATAATCGTCCTTATCTTCCAATCATTTATAAGCATCATACATATCAGACTGATATTTGACTACACTTGTAAGGATTATTGTATTCAAAACATATTTAGTACAAATAATCTAACTAAATGAAGTGTAACGCATTAAAAGTATAGAGAGATAATTGAAAGTAATTTTAAAAATGTAAGCCTTATTATGTAATAAAAAATATAGTAAATGTTTTACTGGATGTAGGCTTTAGGTAGTCTGGATAAGCAGGATCTGATCGTTAGTTAAACCACCAGCAATACTTTGTGTAATTACCAGTGCGATTAAAAGCTATTTTAAAATATGATTGGTATTAGATTGACAGTATTATTTTTAGTGTAAGTGAAAATGATATCCTGATAAATGTCGGTCAAGGGGGTGGATATTGTATAAGTGTGCACAATCGGGTGCAGTTGCTATTCCCTCACTCTCTTAATCCTATGGGATGGCAATTTGACACGATCGGAAAGTGTTCAGGGGCATGCCTAAGCTTTAACACGACCAACTTCTAAATTTTGGACTGCTACGTAGCATTCCTTGTTGGTAAAATTCAATAACTAACTATAAGTCAAACGACTTACGGTAGCATGCGCAAACGATCCCGTGGCGATCTTCGTTAAGACGGGAAGGGTGCTGCTGGTTTTTTTAGTCGGTATTCCGATGTACTCGGTGGTAGAGCTTTGTGCAAGCTCGTCTGGGTAGGTACCACCCACTCATCAGATATTCTACCGTAAAACAGCAGTACTTTGTGTTGTTGTGTTCCGGTTTGAAGGGTGAGTGAGCCAGTGTAATTACAGGCACAAGGGACATAACATCTTAGTTCCCAAGGTTGGTGGCGCAGTGGTGATGTTGTTTTTTTTTTAAAGAAATATACAAACCACTGTCTATGAGCGTTGGTGACCACTTACCATCAGGTGGCCCACATGCTCGTCCACTAACCTATACCATAAAAAAATTAAAAAAAAAAAAAAAAAAAATGTTCGGGGCGCACTCGGCGCTTTGGACACTGGCGAGCCCCACATACCACCCCACTGTTCCTTTGGGGGAAACGATACAAACTATATATGACCAAGGATATTCGTATAATAAAGATATACTTTTTTTAATTAGGATCTGCTATAAGAACGCACTTAGTATCACATACATCTCATTCTTGAATTGTTGAAAACTGATCAACAGTCTTGCGCTACATAATATTATTACTGGGATTTCACGATCGCTTTTCTCGATGGATCTTGATTTTGATGGTATACGATAACTCGACTCGACTCTCTCTTAAGGTTATGAAAACAATTTATAATGACTATTAATAACATTTCATAAAATTCTGATACAAATATATCCACATTTATTGCTTACTGTTCGACAGTAAACGTGTACAAAGATATAATATAAATGAAATAGTTAATTTTCAATAAAATAATAAAGAATATACCGTATAACCGAATATAGGAACTTTTTTTTATTCTTATAATATTCTTCTCACAGATTTTTTTAAATGAAACATAAAATAAAAATTTACATTTGTTACTTCGAGAAAAAATATTACTAGATTTCATTCAGTATTTTCCAACTTAAACTCCAATGTCGTATCAATTCAAGGTCACAGTTAATTATTAACCTTTTTTCATCCAATTTAATTAGCCTTAGAAACGATTACTTATGCTGTTAACCACGATTATAATTATTGATAAAATGCTCAGTAGAAAATTGTCACAATGTTTAATGAATACAAAGCGAAGTCACGGTGTACTCACTAATCGTTGTATATAATATGATAGCTATACGCATATAATGATGATTACGAACAGGAAACACAAGTTTAATTTAAAAACAAAATCGCTATTAAAAGGGATTGCATCATGATATACTTAATATAGGTATCTTTAAAATATAATTACACGAAAGCATTTAATTATCGTTCTGTTCCAACTTGTTAGGGGTAATCGTATCGGTTTTTGTATTTTATTTTTCAATGAATCCAAAAACTCCCAGACGTATTTAAAAACGAACGATATCGCAACGCGTTAAAATTGTTGTAGCAACATTATAAGCGTTACGTGAGCCTCCACGAATTCGTACAGCGCTTCAGCGTTTTTCTCGTCCGATATCGAAGCGTAATTATAGGCAGAGCCGATTAACATCTGTCGACTATTAAATAAACTCAGATAAGGGTTCAATTGTGAGTAATTATTCTTATCCGTCGGATGTTCTCAAAGAGCTGCCTGCCTCGTCTCGACGTGTGCTCCGGCATAATTTTCTCATGATCCGCAAGCAAATCAAACCTACCCTTTTATTAAGCAGTCACATCGACTTGACTGCCTAATGTGCCCATCCTCGTACACATTACATAATTGTTTAATCGCTATCATAGATTGTTCAAGAACTTATTTATATTTTGTTATTGAATAAACAAATAGCGGCTGTTAACGTTTCTTTTCATGTCTCTTCAATAGTTAGTGTGAACGAAAGTATTTCTAATAATAGAATACGTGATTCTTAGAAGACATCCAATCATGTCAATCGCATTGACCGTAACGGGGTGTTACAGCAGAACTATGAACACGATCAAAACGCGCCGCATCGGCTCTTGGTGCTCTAGCAAAAAGCTCAGTTGCTAACAGAACGATTATAATATATTAGTTAGTCTTTAATTGCGTCGATATAATTACGTCGGTAGCCGCGCATACGTGACGATATCCCGGCCGCTCTCCGCTCTGCCCACGCCGCGCCGCGCTGATATTAAGAGAAATAACTCGAGCTAACCGATCGAATGTTTCGCGATAATGAGCGGCGGCTAAGATCGAAGTGTCATTAGGAAGCCGTAACTGACGATACGCACCTTAAGTAATCTTGCTCGTCGCTCACGAGAAATTTATCCGATTATAGAACTAACATTGCCTACATTGATATATGCTTGTTATTAATTTTTTTGTGAATTTTTGACTGGAATGACATTAAGATTTATGTAACATAAATTACATGATATAATAAAAATTAAGTATACACTAAGTTAATATAGAACCTTATCAAATACATAATATTATTCGCAAGAGTAGAATGTGTAGACATTTCCAATAGTAACCAAGTGTAAATGACTCTTTTCTAAGACAATTATGTCGGGTCTTGACAATAGAGGAGATCATTCGGCGAGGCGAGGAAATGGGGTAATTTCCTAATGGTTCAAATGAGGTGATAGTTAACCATCGTGGGAATCAAGCCAATACTCGCGACGCCTCGAGTTATTGTGACTGTTTCTAGCCTAACACATCTAGTTCTCAGCATTATCCAACGATACGTACATTTTCAGTATCCGCAGTTTGAGTACATCTGAGTTTAACTAAGACGGTATATATTAAAGTATTTTATCTTGATATATATAAAAAATAGTACATATATGGAAACATTCTTATAAATAAACAATAGAAAAAGTAAATTAACATTGAAAGCAGCAACAAGGATAAAAATTATGAATTAATTCTGATAGGGCGGCACCTCTCAGACGCGCGACATACTTCGTCCAGATAAGGGAAAAGCGTCGCTGGCTTATAAATGACTCTTTATTAAACGTGAAAGCAGCGACGTCGGCTAATGGGCCGATCATGCGCTCCCATTAAAGATTATTTAATATTCAAAAGCGGCCGACGATAAATCACGATCGCCCGCCATGCTTCTTTGACTACACTGCACTTTTGTCCAAATACTCCCCATAACTTGTTTTATAAATGTAAGTATTATCCTTACGCGGAAACGCATTGTCTTTTTAAAGAATATCAATACAATTAAATATATGAGAAAAAACATTTATGTGACGAACTGTACTTTTACGATGGCATTTATAATATATATTTTTAATTTAATAGGCTTTGTTTTAATTTCTTATTTTCCATTTCGATTTACGGTGTTATAGATTCTGCTTAAGGTAGTTTAGGTAGATTGAGCTACCGCGTGTGGTCGTTAACGATTACTATCGGAATATCTTCCAATCGTATAAGGAGGTGCGCGATGCTATAACACTTGTATCTTGATATTCTGGAGATAGCGTGGCTCAGATAGTTTCTCGCTTATTGTCGAGATTGCTATTATTAGTTCAGCAATCCATTCGCGTCTTGTCTTCATTAAGACTGCTCAAATATACAGCTGATTTTATTACGCCTTTATAAATATTTCCTCAGACACTTTGTGTTTGGACTAGAATATCAGTTAATAACCAAAATGTTGCTGCTGATGTGCAGCTGTGACGTTTCACCAATGTCATTTTTTTAACACAGCTGGTACCGTGTAGTACATTTTGTTTTATTAGTTCTGTACTTATATCAGATGAATGCAGCAACAGACTATGTTTGTCAGTAATATTAAACGATATCGATTGTAATATTTGCCCATATTAATATTTTCAAGAGTATATTGAATGTATTATCATAATTTCCAACGAAAATATTAAATTATTTATTATATTCGATTTGAAAATCCAATTTTTGGCTCGCAATAAACACTGCTGCCGATTTTTTTGCGACAAATGGCAAAACAATAACTCGTACCCTTACGCGACTGAGCTAATAACAATAAAATAGAAAGGCGATCACAGGCGCAGGGCGGCGACTGGTTCAATCAACGCGAGTCAGATTTATTTTTATGAAAATTGGCATAAAATCGGGCGGGTCAGCGCAGTGGCCCCGCGAGACCGCACGCCCGACCGTTTACTGCATATCGTTTCCTCCGACGAGAGCTCGGCCGGCTCTCGCAAATATTGCCAGCGGTCATAACTTTTTATATGCAGCGATGACATTGCAGAAAGTGTCGGCTATCTTGTGGATTCTTTAAAGCTGTATTATTTCAAAAACATATTATAATTGGATACGTAGTATTGTGTTATACAGGATTAATAATAATATATACTAGTGTGATAAAATATGTTATTTCTGTTTTTTAAATAGTTTATTAGAGTTCCAATATAGAACTTGCTTCAGGTGCTTTATTAGAGTTCAAACCAACTTACTTCGTAAGAAGTGTTTTGTCACTAATCATTAGTGATATGTATTTTTTTTAATTCGATTATTTATTTCGATACAATGAATGGAATTAATCGTTCGAGGTACGCTCACAGTGCACTATTTCCTTTTCTTTGTCGTAGAATTAAGTTACTGACAACATATTGACTGACTAAAATGACACGAAATATTTACAACATATAAGTCATTGTAAGTATAGACATTTTGTCCTTTTTTTATTGTCACACATATTTTAAAGGAATCACACTATACGCAGCTCTAGAAATTGTCAATTCCGTGTGATGGTGTGTTGATGTGCCGACTGTGAGTGGAACGGTGTCACACTCGTAAACGCGTAGCTCCATTATCGTCCAGACTTCAAACCTCACCTATTGTCTGCTATTTTAGTAGAATTTTACGTTTGATACTCTCTCCTTTATTCTAATGTAATTGAGAAAGTATCGTTTTCTATTGAAAAAAAAAAAAAGATTATTTTATTCAAAAAAAACGAAACTTGAATTGGTGACATATTAAAGATAAAACACACCTTGTGCCAGTAATTACACTAGCTCATTCGCTCTTCAAACCGGTACACAAAAATACAAAATATTGATATTTGGCGGTAGGGTAACTGATTGTCGATAATGGAATAAATGGATGGTACCCACAAGCCCGGGCTACCACCTTAATAGATCAGGGATATTAATAAGCCAATTATATTTGACACATTTAATATTCTCTCGGCAATAATAGTCACCACGTGTCATTGCGCAATTGTTTTTTAATTATTATACATGTAAATTAGATTTTCTAAGACGTTTTGACGTTGTATTTTAAATACAACGGTAAAAACAAACAACAAAAACGTCAACAGCGTTATGTGCCAATAATAATATTTTGTTACTTATATAAAACCTAAATACATTAAACATTAATACTAAGGATATGTTTAGAAAAATGTAATTAATACAAATTACACGAGACACGAGACAAATCACAAGAATACAATTAAATAATAATAAAAAATACAATAATAGTAAAAAAAAACAATTGTTTTTTTTTCTTCCTGGGACGTTATCCACTCATGGCCATCTGATCCCAAACCTAGCAGAGCTTGTACTATGGAAACCAGACAACTGATATACTACATATACTACTTTTCTTTTGTAAATACATACTTATATAAATAATTACACCCAGACTCAGAACAAACAGACATGTTCATGCACACAAATTTCGTCCTGGGTGGGAACCGAACCCACGACCTGCGGCGCGAAAGGCAGGTCTACAATCTACCAACCACGCAATTAAATTATAAAATTTAATTCTAGGGGTTAAGGTGATAACGTACGACATACACAGAAAGTTATGTGCATAAGTTTGAAATAGGGAAACAAAAGAACGACATAAAGTTTTACGTGTACCATAAATCTGTGAGCTAGTCTCGTGGGATGATAAGATGGGGACTGCCGGTGCAAACCTTTGGCCTACAACTCTGCATCGATTTTGCACACTCCATACGAGACTCTTGTTTAACGTTTTAATAATTTAATTGTAATAAAAATAATATTTACGATCATTATTTGAATTACAATATTATATTAAGTGAATTATGTCTTTAGTAACAATTTATTTCATAAAACTATTTTATATCATTAAATTTAAAACTTTTGCTATTGCAAGATATTTATCGTCTAAATATTTAAAAATGTAGAATAAAGTGTCTTCTTTAAATAATACATTAATTATTTTAACTTGCTCGTGTGCAACGTTATTAACTTACTTCTATATTGTACTATTTTTTGAAGCAGTTATAATTTAGATTTTTCTTCTGGATAGTTTAAGATTAGGCGAAAATCTATCTAGTTAGTTAGTTTTCTTATATAGTTAAGGCACTTTATAGATATATTTATGATTAATTTTTTTTTATTAAATAACCTTATTTCAATATATTCTTCAGACATTGTTATATTATTATATTAATCTTTATCAAAATAAATACCATATCCATTTTAATCGTCGTTTAATAAATAATAGCAGACGCATAAAACTTCTGCTGTACAAAACCTTACTAAGGCCCATAATCACATACTTACATACACATGAGCAAAAGTGATGAAAATTCCTTGTTGGTATGCGAGCGTAAAATCCTAAGTCGCATTTTCGGAGCTGTGGTAGAAAATAAGAAATGGCGTACGCGTTATAACAACGAGAACGTTATACCAAATGTATAATGAACCAAACGTCATTACGACCATAAATATCGTACGCCTGCGGTGGGCAGGGCACGTAGTACGAATAGACGAGGCCAGAGTACCCAAGTTCCTCCTGGAAGGCCGGTCGGAGAGCCGCAGAAGTAGAGACAGGCACAAGCTCAGATGGTTATATGGCGTCGAATAGGACACCAAGACTCTAAGATCTTGACAAGTTCGACAAGGAAAGCCATGAATAGATCGGACTGGAGAGTTTTACTGGACGAGGCAAAGGCCCACCCGCGGCTGTAACGCCTCAGATGATGATGATAATAAATAATGTGTCTGATCAGACCGGATATAACAGGATACAGTAATAAATACATTTGAAAAAACTACATGGGACTTAAGATGATTAGCAAAACACGAGCAGACAGGTTACTTAGACAAAAGGTAAAATTTGTTCACACCTCGTAAAAAAAAAAACCTATTTCCATAAGGAATTGTGTAGCTGTAGTGTTTTTATTTACGTGTACATTGCAGTAAGTCGGCAATATCGAAAATAGTTTGGTATCTCCTTTCTTTGACGCAAATATATTATTCAATAGTTATACCATATTACTCGGGGCTAAATCCAAATTTTCAATTTTGGCGGTTATCATTTTACCAAAGCAAAGCTCACATAATATTTACTCGTTCGAGAGAAGTCTTCGAATTTCATATTTATTCGCGGGAGCAAACAGCGGGCCGCACCCACGCCGCCGGAACTGATATTATTGTGCATTCCGTATAATATTGTTTGCTATTTGGCACATTCTCTGTTTGTTTTCGTCTTTCATATGAAAGGGGAGCTATAGACGCGCAAACAAATGGGTGTGAAGTTTCTTCGCACTCGAGTTTGTATCGGAAAATGCTATTAGCTTGTATCGGAGTAAATTTATTTATGCATACATTCGTAGTTGGCATGAGGTTAATCAATAAACTAGAAATAGAATATTAGATCATTGTCCGTGATTATAGGAGCGCAAACATTGTACGTCGGTGAATATGAAAGCGAGCAATCCATTAAAACGGAACGAGAAGTGAATAGCGACGGAGCTCGGAGCTCAGAGCTCTGAGACGACTCGCTTCTGATAACCCATAATGCACGGATATTTTTGCGTTGCTCATATGTCGGAAGTAATGGCTCGTGTGCGCTTCCTCGATAGAAACTGCAGGACTTTACTTAGAATATATTGTCGTAAACGAAATTAAAAAAATGAAAATTTCAGAGGTAAGAATTTCAAGCTATCTTTTAATTAAATATATCTTCGCTTTTTTGTAATTAATTTGGAAAATAAATACTTTTTACTGTTAGGAACTTATCATTGAAATAAGACAAAAATGTCATTACTTTATATGTATTTTTATTTTATATCTGATATGACATATCCATATTTATCTTTCGTAAGAAATGAAAACCATAATATATTATATTTGGCATATAAAAGGCTCGCTTATCTAAGGGGTTTGACTGGAAACGAACATAAAGGGTGATCCTCTGTGACAAATACCGTGATATACAGAGCGACAGTCGTAAGGGAAATATTTTTATAAGATGAAACATTATTATTTTTGGGGGCGACGGGATCAGACAGTCGTATTATGAGTTTTGCGATAACATCAATTTTCCCATATCAAACAGTTAATCTTTAAAGATGAATGTCATTTTAATTCAACACCGAACATTAATTAATCAAATCATCTCTTACGTGTCCTCAGTTATAACATTTTCTTGTTTAACTAAGAGCGTTTTGATTAGAGTAAAGTTTACATTTGTTTCCAAAAATAGCAGTCAATAGGAATGGTACGAAAAACGGTCTCAGCAGGAAACGGCTAAACGATAAACTTTTAATAAAACAAATTAACGCTTTAACCCTAAAATTGGACAAGTTCAATGGAGAGGTCGTTACCACTATAGGAAATAACCCGTCGTGTATTAACATTGAAATCTGTTCGTTGTATTCGATGTCATTAAAGTCGGGAGGGGTAATCCGGGATAGTGTATTTTATTGTTTGGTACATTAGAGCCGGTTTGTATTGTGTGCGCGAGCGGCATCCAATCAAAACATACAAGGAGCATATTGATTCCGAGAAGTGTCGCTGTTAACGTTGAGGCTGAAGTTGAATACATTAGCCAGCGGCGTAATGAAGTCTCGTTGCTTGTAAACAAACATCGGGCGTGGAGCGGGCGGTGGTGCGGCGCGGTGGCGTGGTGGCTGGTGGCTGCGTGGCCCGGGGCGCGCGCGCACCCTCACTCGCTTACAGGAATTCTATTTCTACGACAAGCGTCATGTGTTAATTAACTCACACCTACGCCTGCGGTGGGCAGGGCACGTAGTACGAATAGACGAGGCCAGAGTACCCAAGTTCCTCCTGGAAGGCCGGTCGGAGAGCCGCAGAAGTAGAGACAGGCACAAGCTCAGATGGTTATATGGCGTCGAATAGGACACCAAGACTCTAAGATCTTGACAAGTTCGACAAGGAAAGCCATGAATAGATCGGACTGGAGAGTTTTACTGGACGAGGCAAAGGCCCACCCGCGGCTGTAACGCCTCAGATGATGATGATAATAAATAATGTGTCTGATCAGACCGGATATAACAGGATACAGTAATAAATACATTTGAAAAAACTACATGGGACTTAAGATGATTAGCAAAACACGAGCAGACAGGTTACTTAGACAAAAGGTAAAATTTGTTCACACCTCGTAAAAAAAAAAACCTATTTCCATAAGGAATTGTGTAGCTGTAGTGTTTTTATTTACGTGTACATTGCAGTAAGTCGGCAATATCGAAAATAGTTTGGTATCTCCTTTCTTTGACGCAAATATATTATTCAATAGTTATACCATATTACTCGGGGCTAAATCCAAATTTTCAATTTTGGCGGTTATCATTTTACCAAAGCAAAGCTCACATAATATTTACTCGTTCGAGAGAAGTCTTCGAATTTCATATTTATTCGCGGGAGCAAACAGCGGGCCGCACCCACGCCGCCGGAACTGATATTATTGTGCATTCCGTATAATATTGTTTGCTATTTGGCACATTCTCTGTTTGTTTTCGTCTTTCATATGAAAGGGGAGCTATAGACGCGCAAACAAATGGGTGTGAAGTTTCTTCGCACTCGAGTTTGTATCGGAAAATGCTATTAGCTTGTATCGGAGTAAATTTATTTATGCATACATTCGTAGTTGGCATGAGGTTAATCAATAAACTAGAAATAGAATATTAGATCATTGTCCGTGATTATAGGAGCGCAAACATTGTACGTCGGTGAATATGAAAGCGAGCAATCCATTAAAACGGAACGAGAAGTGAATAGCGACGGAGCTCGGAGCTCAGAGCTCTGAGACGACTCGCTTCTGATAACCCATAATGCACGGATATTTTTGCGTTGCTCATATGTCGGAAGTAATGGCTCGTGTGCGCTTCCTCGATAGAAACTGCAGGACTTTACTTAGAATATATTGTCGTAAACGAAATTAAAAAAATGAAAATTTCAGAGGTAAGAATTTCAAGCTATCTTTTAATTAAATATATCTTCGCTTTTTTGTAATTAATTTGGAAAATAAATACTTTTTACTGTTAGGAACTTATCATTGAAATAAGACAAAAATGTCATTACTTTATATGTATTTTTATTTTATATCTGATATGACATATCCATATTTATCTTTCGTAAGAAATGAAAACCATAATATATTATATTTGGCATATAAAAGGCTCGCTTATCTAAGGGGTTTGACTGGAAACGAACATAAAGGGTGATCCTCTGTGACAAATACCGTGATATACAGAGCGACAGTCGTAAGGGAAATATTTTTATAAGATGAAACATTATTATTTTTGGGGGCGACGGGATCAGACAGTCGTATTATGAGTTTTGCGATAACATCAATTTTCCCATATCAAACAGTTAATCTTTAAAGATGAATGTCATTTTAATTCAACACCGAACATTAATTAATCAAATCATCTCTTACGTGTCCTCAGTTATAACATTTTCTTGTTTAACTAAGAGCGTTTTGATTAGAGTAAAGTTTACATTTGTTTCCAAAAATAGCAGTCAATAGGAATGGTACGAAAAACGGTCTCAGCAGGAAACGGCTAAACGATAAACTTTTAATAAAACAAATTAACGCTTTAACCCTAAAATTGGACAAGTTCAATGGAGAGGTCGTTACCACTATAGGAAATAACCCGTCGTGTATTAACATTGAAATCTGTTCGTTGTATTCGATGTCATTAAAGTCGGGAGGGGTAATCCGGGATAGTGTATTTTATTGTTTGGTACATTAGAGCCGGTTTGTATTGTGTGCGCGAGCGGCATCCAATCAAAACATACAAGGAGCATATTGATTCCGAGAAGTGTCGCTGTTAACGTTGAGGCTGAAGTTGAATACATTAGCCAGCGGCGTAATGAAGTCTCGTTGCTTGTAAACAAACATCGGGCGTGGAGCGGGCGGTGGTGCGGCGCGGTGGCGTGGTGGCTGGTGGCTGCGTGGCCCGGGGCGCGCGCGCACCCTCACTCGCTTACAGGAATTCTATTTCTACGACAAGCGTCATGTGTTAATTAACTCACACCTACGTTATTGAGATATCTCCGGAGATGCTACTGTTGTTATTAGCTGACGAGAAGGCTTATTGCTTACTGTTCCTCTGCACACGCTACCTTGTGATTGTTTATCGTGTTCACAAGTATATTGTTCTATGCTAAAGCGATAGCATGCATCTCAAATAGGATGCAAACATGTTTAGTTATACCTCAACATATTACCACTGCCTGTGTCATCCAAACTTTAAAAAACATTTCTTTAGCTGGAGTATAAATAGGCATGTATATATATTAACAAGGTCAATTTAATCAAATGATGCCCTGCTGTATTAATATAGGGTCGCTTTTTAATTTTTTAACATACATGTTAAAGTAGCCTTTCATTCAAAAATAATCCGTTGCAGGGATTAAGAACAACAATGCTAACTTTTAGTGAATGACACATCTTAATAGGCATCTTCATATGATGGGTGTTCCACTTTAGAAAAATAAACAAGATTATTAAAGAGAAGCCGTTCCGAAACCACATAAAGTGCGAGCGCCAGCTGCCGTTCACCGCGCCTTTATGATGAAAGACGTAATTTTTAATACCCGCCGGCCACTGTATCATGTTTCCTGTTATGACTTCAGTATTTGATAGGTCTTTGTTAAATCCCTTTCGTTTAAAGAAGCGCTAACAGTTTTGAGCCCGTTAAAGATTTTTATAATTAAAGACTCTTCCTCTAAATGTATTTTAAAATTTTAAGTGTCTAAGAAGAGGCGCGGTATGTCTTTGATTAAACATACTCCTTATAATTTTACATATAAGTAGTTCTTATATAAAATACTACATATAAACCTTAAAGGTACGGAATAAGATTATTTTTTCAAGATAATAGCGGGAATAGTATGACATTCTCGTATCATGCAAATGGAAAACGCGACGAATCGCTCGTAAAAATTGCCGTTTCTTCTGTTTACGATAACAATGGTTTTATAAAATTTTATTACACGTTGCAGATATGTTGTGTACGTTGTTTTGAGCATCATTGATGTCGTAATATTGGGATTTCATTTGATATATTTTATGATCAATATTTGTCAGCAAAAACATCACTGAGGTACAAAAAGGGGCGATAGTAAAAATATGAATTTATTCATCTTTGTCGGCTTATATAACAATCCATCATTAATTATGTTATATTTTGTATCTATGTAAAAGTAACGGCTCCACCTAGTCTATAATGAAGTTGATACAGCTGCTCAAGTGGAAGTTGGTGATTAAACATGTACACTTAAACAACATGTGGCGGAATTTCATCTGACACGTGAAGTTTTCCTTACAATTTCCATCACTTTCGAGCAACAGACGACTTTTTACTGTAGGAAAACTCAGCGGTGCTAGCCCGAACTTCCGATATTAAGTTAAAATCCACGTGTTTCTATCCACTGAGCTATCTTAAATCTCGATCTTGACTTTAAATTTAGTATATGTGGAAATATATTACCGTCTTTTAATTTTATCATATGTTTTTTACGACAATTTACTTAATTATAGGCGGACTTTAAGTGCCTAGCGTGAAAAAGTTATAATAACAAAAAATACAAAGAAATCTTTAAACGAATGCTAGCAATATTTTGTACCGAAGCCATTAATTACATTAATAGTACGACCTTCCTGAACTGTAATCTAACAACGAGAAAAAATGTGATAAAAAGAGAATGACGGCCCGCTACCGCGAATTAGTCATTTTGGCAGCTGCTCAAAATCATTCAAATTAAATTACTTATAGCTTGAGATATAAGCTATTGTCTAAAGAACGTTCATCAGAATCGCTAATGCGTTGTGACGAATTTATATATTAACACTTTCTATAATGAAGGCATATAATTAAATATTTTCATTTTAAACAATTTGTTGAGATTAAGATTGTGTTGTTAACATTCCAGTCGGGATGAGGTTGATATTGCATTTAAAAATATAAAGTATGGCAATTTTGTAGTCGTCAAGACAAAAATTGTATGACGGCGTGTTATTGATGAGTAGGACAGCTGTCGAGGCCGCAACCGTCTTCCCATTCTATAATATTAATTGAAAAATCTATTTGAATTAAATAATTAAAAAACAAATAATATCTCTTTATTTATATCATACTAGTTTATGCCCGCGGCTTCGTCCGTGTTAGGGGATGGGAGTATTAAATATATGGGATAAAAATAGCCTGTCTTTCCTTGTGGTTCAAGCTTATTACATAGCAAATTTCCACAAAATCAGTTAAGTAGTTTAAGCGTGAAAACGTAACAGATAGATAGAGTTACTTACACACATATAATATTAGTATAGATAAACGTATAATCACGTTTTAGCAATTCGGATAGAAAATACAAACAAATATGCGATCTATTATTTCTTTTTGTTAGAAAAAAAGATTGAAATTACACTTTTTGACATAAACTTTCCCCATCTGCTTCTTCCAAAACATAAATTCCTTCCCAGATTACTATTTGCATGGCGAAGGGTTTCTTCGTCGGTTGTTGTAATAATAAAGATAATGTAGCTACTTTATGGCAATAAAAATAGAAACAATAATTTCGTTTTTATTTGAAGCATTTTCTTTAATATATTCGAAATTACAAACTCGTGTTTAGTTCATTATGAATGTGTAGTCAAAGCTAATGTGTAAGTGAGATAAGATGAATACAGATTTATGATGGCGAGGAGCAAAGAGACTTATGAAAGGAATACTTGTGTGTGTTACGGCTGTTCTGCACGTAAACACATCTTAATTTCTCGTTGACTAGCGGGCTATTAAAATAAAGTTTTAAATTATGGTACGTCAGATTTTATTTATGTCACTACAATTTATAGTGCATGGATGCGTGACGTCGCGGCAACAGGGCGGGCGGCCGGCGCAGTGCGCGGGCGCATCGCTGACACGCATATGACAGAGCGTTGATAGTTATATTTTCCAGACGATTTATTACATTATAAGAGCATGGTGCGTGCTCTTAATATGCTTTCAGGTTCATAAATAGTCGTCATTTTATTTTGATGTCCTACAAGACATTTGATGACACGTATAATTGTTAAGAGGTGTCTCTTAATACGAAAAGCTATTTTTGTTGAAAAATATTTATCTCATTATTGTTTTTTGTTTAATACAATGAAATTTTGTGACGATATTAAATTGTTTTAAAAATTCGTGTGTTTTGTAGGTCATCGTTGAAGATGATTTTTGTGATTGTAAATAACAAGAATCGTACGTCGTACTCAATCGCATGTTAGCGAGTTCATTGCACATTATTTTCAGATCATAAATGTCGACGTTTCATTGTTTGAGTTTTTCAGTCGCCGCTAAATCAGAAACTTAATTGATATAATATCACTTCAGCGGTCGCATAAAGTCATTAAACCGATTCGAATACAAACGCCAAATTATGTGTCGAAAGCAAAAATAAATGTAACGAAAGAATGAGTCGTATAAACATCTCCATTTTTATTTTAATGTAGTTGACGCATTTGATAAACATGGCGTCGGTATTCGTGTGAAACTATCATTGGTTCGAATCACCTGAACTAGAAGTACTTAACACTATTTTGACATGGTATTACCAGGTAATGAAATTGAACTATCAAAGTTTTATTGAGGACGAAAGTGGATTGAATAGTCTCTACAATATTATCTTATGTCTTAAAAGTAGCCAAAAACACAGGGTATATTGAGATATATTGCGTATATGTGTGTATGTGCTTACGCAACACAGGAGCACTTTTCATGTCTGAATTCTTATAGTCCGATGGGAAGACAACCTGACACAAACGGTGAGAGAAGATAGAGAAGATATACATGAGACGCATGATTTAAGGTTTTATGTGATTTTCGAGGCAGTGTAAGTAGTTAATTCGAGCTGCTAATTAGAGTTCCTTAAGAGGAAGAGTCAATAACGTTTTATTGACACGAATCGGGAATCAAACCCGGGACCTCTGAAACCAACGACAGATTTGCTAATTCTGTAGTAATTATATGACCAGTTCATAAATGAAAAATATTAGATATGTAAGCCAAATCTTAGAAGGATCAGAAGCGGCAATGGACAGTGAAGCATATTTCATATCGCATAATGGAGAATTTACAAGCTGTCGGAGCGAAATGACTCCCAGAGGTGGTCGCGACTACTCGCCGTTGCCGCTTCGTGCAAGAATATTGCAACTAAAATATTATTAAGAAGGAATGAGTGTAACGAAATTATATTTAAATTCTAGTTGATATTAAAATAAACTCTAACTATTCTGTAAATGATTGTACACAGCGTCTAACACAAACTTTTTGTACAGTTAAATAGCGACGATTATAAAAATACCTTACCCTTCGTTACTCAAAAATATTTAAAGTACAAGAAAGTATAACGTCACAAAAAAAAAAACATTATCGATAAAACATTTTAAAACATAAATAAAGTTATACAATAAATAATTTCTTAAATAATATAACAATATTGCTATATCAACCCAAGATTACGCTAACGTTACATAAACTTCCCGAACAGCAGATCTGTCATTGTTCAATAATTACGACGTTCCTATTGCTACAATCGCCTGGCTGTATGCCATTGTATTCTTAATATCAATCGAGCTTAGACAAATACATTCGATTCGAATGATTCGAGTCGAAGCGATTTCTATCGAATTTCTATAACATACTTGTATAATTGAATATGGGTCACCCACTCATCAGATATTCTACCACAAAACAGCAGTTCTTGGTATTGTTGTGTTCCGGTTTGAAGGGTGAGTGAACCAGTGTAATTACAGGCACATCGGACATAACATCTTAGTCCCCAAGGTTGGTGGCGAATTGGCGATGTAAGCGTTGGTTAACATTTCCCCCAATTCCATTGTCTATGAGCGTTGGTGGCCACTTACCATCAGGTGGCCCATATGCTCGTCCGCCTAAATACAGCTTCTGACATATTATAAATAGCAAAACTTAAATCGAATGAGATTATAATGAAACAATTTATTTTTTAACAATATACTACGAGTAGGTTAAGATATTATGTTAAGTAAAAGTTATTAAGCATATTCTTCATTATTTCGATGAAACTTAAAATAATTTTCTAGTTATTAAAAAATCCATAATTGATAAAAAAGTCACTTTTCACATTTTACACGTTGAGCGTAACGGAAATGTTCCCTGAGCGTCCAGCGCGTAGCCAACATTATTATTTATGTCGTCCAGAAAGTACATTTATAACAATATTACGGCTGACCGCGCCCGCCCTCCAAATGATTTTCCTATTTTCCAAAGATTGCAGGTGTATTATATTTCATGATCGTTATTTATGGACCGACTTTTATTACGAATGCGTGCAATGTCTCTATAATATTTTTTATTGCCTTAAAATGTTTGATCAATGGCGCCTTGTCATAGAGCACTCAATTCTGATATGCATAATTATTAAAAAATAATGTATAAAATATATCACAATTGAAATGAATTTAGATCTTTTTAATAAATAATATTACCGTCTAATTATTTATCGTGGTTGTTGAATTTGTTTTTATTTTTATTAGTTATCGCCCGCGACTTCATCCGCGTGTGCATCCCCTCACACACTCAATGGGCTGTTGCTAGGTACCCTTCTCACAACAAGCTCACTTTCGGAATTATAATATTAGTTAGGATGTCATTTCTTGACTATACATGAAATATATACCTAAGTTATTTAATTGGTGGAATAGTATAATAACTGAGTTTCTTAGTAAAATCGATATTCACAACCGGTGGTAGCTTTACATTAAATGGGTGTAATCTTGTAATATGGCGACGATAATAAGTATGACTACTCGAATAATGTTTATTTTGAATATGATTTAAAAAAAGTACGACATGCAATCAAATATATAAAAAAATATATAATATATAAAAAAAAATATGTTAAGTGGACACTACGATTTATAAAAATAATAGATATTGTCTCACCGATAGCTCTCAGCGATTTATAATTTTGGATGCGGAGAATTCCCCAAAGGTGGATATATCCGTCAGACGCGACGCCCTCAGTTACGAAGTCCGTCTTACGAGGCTCGCGGGAGCCGCCGTCGCTCAACTCTCCATAACCAATAACCGTAAATAACACAGCTATGGACGTAATAATAAAAAGATACCTATGTTTGTGGATTGAATCCTAACTTAACAACCCCGAAAAGTAATCAGTCAGTAATTGGCAGTGAAATATCTGAATTATAATGGCTCTTTGAATTAGTGACTTCAAAGTTGTTTTAAATAAAATCTAAAATACTAAACTGTACTTCGCTATACTATATAAACTAAACTTTACGAGACAATCTCAGTAATGTTTGTATTATACATTTTATGCAATGAATACTTAAATGGTTTTTCATGTTTCAGAGTAACAAGCTGTGGCTTTGTAATATTCAATTCATGGAATTATGCTTATTATCTTAACTAAACCAATAGAATACTTTCTCGAAACGAAACATTTCAAAGCATCGGTCGACTATCGTTTATTTTTACCTGAAGACCGCGATCCTGCACATCTCTCCCTATTAAATTTTGTTTGCATTTATTTTAAAGGTGCGACGCTCGAGATGTGGTATGTGAAAAATTACACCTCAGGCCAATATTTATGGGTGATATTCGGCAGCGGTTCCTTTGTGCGATGAGGGTGTATAAATAACATCGCTTATCGCGTGGGAGCCTACCCTTAAATTGGATTTATTTTAATTATTTATTGGTACAATTATCTCGCTGTCATTCCAAATCATTTGACATTTATCATATCCTTAGTCATTCCTTAGCCTTACGTACAATACGGTACAAACTATTAAAGTTTATATAGTTCTTAATAAAATGTACTGACATTTGAGACATTTGAAATAAAATTGAAATATTATTATTACTAAAAAAATAGATTGCGTTAATTAACAAAAAAGACATATTACAATATTAATTAAAGATAGTATGTTATGAATATTTATCAGTAAATTCAAATAAAAGCAATCAAGGTCTCTTTAATTGAAAGCCGTACGATATTAGTGGTTTTTATTTCGTGAGTATCTATCCTTTACTACACTCCTTATCTATATTCCTTTAACCCGCCATCATAAACACTTCAGTTTTATCTGCGCGTTTACCTTTACGTTTAAATAAATAAATTATTGTCGGCGAGAGTAACGTTGGTTATTTTTATCTATAATCGCGGGGTATGACCATAAATTAGTTCTATATTTAAAGCATGTTGTTTTGCATACAGACAAGCCGTCTGCACATGCGTGCGACATCAATCTCAATTCTGAAATATTTTTCCGTCTGCGACGCCGCCGCGGGACCGTCTTCTGTCCGTTCGCGTTGTACGTTTTGGTCAAATATTTTTTTAAACTGATATACTTGAATGAAATTTTTAGTTAAATGTTATTTTAATTAGGCTATCAATGCTCTTTCGTTCTGGTATTTTACCGTCTGTCCTGAACATTAGTTTAACATGTAAAATTTAATTGTGTATGTAATCTTTATATTCATTGAGCACATGAAAACCAATTTAGTGTCTACTGCTTGCAGCTATGTATAATAAGCCCCAAGGTTGATGGAGAGGAGGACTTAGCCCAGCAGTGGTACATTAACTGAGTGCTATTTTCACTAATATATAATATTCACGATACCGATTGTTTAACTAACGTTATTAATATCAAATTGACAAGGTTGCTCGCGGTTAATGAAAGATATTGTTATGACATATAAACGTGAGTAACGAATATATATTTTAACTAGCTGCCCGTCCCGACTTCGTACGGGTAAAGTAAGGATTTTATCCTGTGAATTTTTTAATCAATATGAGATATAAACATTCACCAATCGATCTATTCGCCCATACAGTGCAGTGTATGTGTGTTCAGTACACGGCATATAATAATCCTACTTCCTACTAATATAACAAACGCGAAAGTTTATATATGGACGTTTGTTACTCTTTCACGCAAAAACTATAGAATGGATTTTAATAAAACTTTACAATAATATACCTCATACATCAGAATAATATATAGGCTATAATTTATAAAGCGATTGAGTAAATTGGCCAAAATATAACAATAAGTGTCACGTAAGTCGGAAAATTAAAGATTAAGGAAATAAAAAAATAGTCCGATCCGCTTGAAATTTACTATTTGTGTTTCTTGATTGAATTGATATTTTTCAAAGTTCTTCGAAATTCCACCCAAATATGTGGCAATTTGTTTATTTTTGTTTTGAAAAGTTAGAACGTTCGGACATATTCGGTAAAAAACTTCATACACATACTTCTGAGTGCAAATAACAAAATGCTAAACACACAATATCTTGATATCAATATATCCTAGGAATGTGCAAGTAATACTTTTTTTTAAACGGACATCACAACATTTTTTAAACGGACATATGTTTTTGTTATACAAACTTCACTAACATAGTGAAGTTTGTATAACAAAAACATATTCCGTTATTATTATGTGTATTCAGTTCCCACAGATTTATTTTAGGATATGCTCGAAGAGAGGTAGATTTCATTCCAAGAATACTACCCATTAGAATATAACATTCGAATTTCAATGTACATATATAGTTCCCTCTAAAAGTTTGCTTCCCCATGACAATCAAAAGTCTCAAGGCCTGTCGTTGAACATGACGAGCGATAGTGAGAACTGTTATCACATGGACAGTTTTTATGCTGCATGCTCCAGAGTGAGCTCTGCGAGTAGTAGTAATTTATGCCCCCAAAAGGAAATACCGCAAACGTCTTTTTTATATAGGTAGACAGACGGGCAAATGGGCCACCTTAAGTTAAGTGATCACCACTGTCCATAAACAATGGCGATATAAGAAATATTAACCATTCCTTACATCGCTAATGCGCCACCGACCGTAGGAACGAAGATGTTATATCCTATGTGCCTGTAGTTACAGTGGCTCGCTCATCCTTCAAACCGGTACGCAACCATACTAATTATTTCTGTTTAGCGGTAGAATATCTGATGAGAGGGCGGTACCTACCCAGACGGGCTGCCACAAAGAGTTTTCAAAGAGGTGCTTCGATTATTTATTATAAATAAAATTTTCAGTGACTCGAATAATTTAGTTTACTCTGAGTTTGATAGAATAAAAAATATATATTGGTACGCTTGCTCATTTATATTTTTAACTATACCCAACGGCGTATATAGATGGCGAGGTATTATAAAGAGCGAGGTTTATATAAAGAATAATCATCAACTTAAAAATAATAAAAAAACCCTTACTAAACTTTTTCTTACCAAAATGACATTTCATGCCTCTTACTTTAATTTAACTTCCAAAAAAACATATTTTATCCTTTACTTATATTTATACGCGGGCGAAGCCGCGGGCAACAGCTAGTAATATTAGTATAGATATAGATAAGGCGCGAGCGAAGACGCGGGCAACAGCTAGTTTATCAATATAAACATCATGAAATCGGTTACTACGGTTACTAAGGCAACTGTTACTGATGTTTGGTATTAAATGGCCTCTCCTACATATAAAGAGAATGATAAAATATGATAGTTGAACAAAATCCGCTGACTAAATTCTTAGATGACCTCTACTCGGCAAAAGGAATATTCCTACCAAATTTCAAGTCTCTACGCCTTATGGTTCCAGAGATATCGTGATGAGTCAATATATCGGTGGAAATTTCTTATATATATATATATATATATATATATATATATATATATATATATATATATATAGAGATATAAGGAAATTATGCTATACGACATAATAAAAACAATAATAATATTAATATTATTCTTACTATATAAAAAGTATTATTACTTTTACTATATAAATAGATAGACTAGATATTTTTTTAATTCAAACAATTCCGAACAAAATATTGTTACAAGATAAACACTGCCTCGTACTATCGTTTTTCTATTAGCCTAACTCTTATGCATTATACCAACCGTACTATTTGAGCGAGGGGAAAATGATTGACGGCATCAAGAAGTTTCATTTTGCGGCTTGTTGAGAAGTCGAGGACACGTCGATAACTACGAGGCACCTACTACAGCACTCAATTGTCTCCTCGAGAACGCTATGTTGTGGCTCCCGTGATGCACTCGAATTCCTTCGTTTCCCTCGTTTAATACAGTCCAATGACAATTTGAGAGTTTCATTGGTTCCAAAAGTACTTCTGATTACTGTTAATTCCATTTTCACACTTGTCTATACATAAATTTGGGAACAATAGAAAATTATGTATTGTTGAGCGTCGTTCTGTAAAACAATTCGATTTATCATCAATATTAACAACAAGCGTTATTCTAAATTGTAAATTTATTTAAAAATGGAAGCAACCGTAAGCATAGACAATTCGTTTTTTGTCATTCACTAATAGCATAAAGGTCCAACGTTCGCGTTTAAATACATTTAAAAATAAAACCTAAATCAATTTAACGACAAATCTTAATACGACATTTTTATGCTTATTTAAATGTCATATAATTTTGCATACAATATTTTGTTTGTGAAATGAGACAGTCGTTGACAGGGGAATTTAATAATGACAAAATAATACAAGGCAAGTTTAAGGGCGACCCTTTCTGCTGTCCGTCATACGGCGCTCTATTCATGCACATAATATTTCTGGGATATCCGCCGACCGCCTAACGACTGACTAATTTATTCGCGTGTGGTGGGTAAAAGTTTATACAGTGACAACGTAGTTCTATAATTTGGAAAGTATATCCGAGTAAACACGTATGTTTCATCTAGAAATAATAGGTTTAGGCCAGTGATAAAACATACATTGTAATAGATACCTATAATAGGTAACTATGCGATAAAATGTAAATCTTTGCCAGTATAAAGTAATTTAAGCGTCACAAAGCTAAAATAGTTTTACATTCAAAATAGGTATGTTAAGTGAAACATCTATGAATGTGGTATAAGATGATAAACATTATTTTTTGTCGCTGATTTTACTATAATTCAGTAAAGAGCCTTAATATTCATGTTAAAAATTAGACTATACATTAAAAATGTTCATAAAATTTTTCTTTCTTAAAAGATTACCTTACAACTTTTATTTATGTCATTAATTTTTTAATTCAATTGATTCGATACAATACATAGTGTCTCGAGGTTAATCGCAGTCACGATGACAAATGCATATCGCTTCATCTCGAGCGCAGAGATTAATGTACGAAAGGCGAATGCGGCTAGACAAAACCGACTGTGCGTAAGCAACTATACACTAATTCGACCCGTGACTCCAGTGTTCACGCGACAACTACACTCTTCTATTACCGACGCTTATTATTTATCGCTTACAATTCTAACAATATCGAACATATCTTCGAATAATGTGCACATAAAAGTGCACTCCGACGTCTTAATATAGGGGCTAAATTTCTTTAACTGATATCGTTTCTTACGACGTCAATAACCATCTTAAACGTTCACAAGACAATGACATGATCTACATGTAAGAACTATGGTTTGAACTAAAATTAAGTGAGATGAAAGAGAATATATATCTGATACAAAAAAAATAATATTATTAAAGTATTAGAGTATTGTTCGGATGTGATGCTTTGTGCGGACACAATTACAATATTAACACGAGAGCATTCCGCTCGATTAAAGTCATAAATGAGAGAAATGTCGGATCAAAAGAATAGCAGGTGTGCCCTATTATTATAATTTGTCATTTGTTCTCATTCAGCGTTTATATCCTTTTATGTTACGATATTAACCGCGGGAAGCTAAATGACATTTCATATTATTCATACGTTTTGATGACGCCAGTGTGGCGGAATATCTACCATCTAGCCACAATAACAGCATTTTAAACAGTTAAACAGAAAAAATATTGTGCGGTCGAGAGACTCCCGTCAGAAACGTCGAAAGTTTGTGCAATATTTTTTCGACTCAAGCCATGTTTTAAAATGTAGATTGATTATATTACTGTACTTTTGTCTCACCAAACATCAACTCAAACTCCTTTATATCGACTTCCCGAATTCGAACGCCCAACGCATCGCATTTTGTTACATTTGATAGGCACAGTATGAACGCTATTTCGTTATCTGACGTGACCTTGAGCCACTGCCAATTCACTCTACTGCAAGCCGCGTAAAAAAATCTTTATTTCAAAAACTTAATATGTTGTACAAATACTAAGAAAGAATTTGGAATAAATACTATACCAAAACTTAGGTGTATCATTTCCGTGTTTTCGAAATTCTAATGGCTATCAAATGATATATAAACATGTTTAAAAGGATTTAGAGAATTAACCCGTCGCTTTCTATTAAAAATAACTGATAATAATCCTTATTTATTTGTTTACCTAACATGTTTTGATATTAGTGCTGTTTTATCCAACATATAAGTTTGCAATTTTAAAACGAAAATCTTTCGACCAGTATTATATCTGTATTCTAACTAAACGTATAAATAAAATATAAATTAGTTAGATTATATTACTTATTTCACCCGTCACTCCCATTGTGGAATAAATGTTTTATAATGGAGCGGCGAAGATTCGGTCACATAAGTATGAGAGCCAAGCAGAACACTTATGAGTTGTTAAGGTTAATGTACTCATATGTAAAATTCATGAAGGTGGTCTTCGGAGTTTTTCACAATAATATATATTAATATGAACTTAAAATAGACTATTTCAATATATAATGTCATTACAAATTCCAATATTAACCTTCATTCGAAACTTATTCTCGAAAGTTATTTACTGTTCATTTAGAATAGTCATTCACAAACGATGAACGTATCGTTCATAAATTGTTTCATGATTGTATCCCAATTGATACAAACATTTACAGATTGTTAGCTGAATAACAATGAACGTACATAATCCAAATCTAAACGCCACAACAAACTTGACGGAATATAAATGTGATGCCTGATCCTGCTGGCTTGTGAACCGTGGACGTGATGCGTCGTTATTAACAAACTTGCATTAATGACACATAAATACTTAACCGCACTCGGTCCACAGCGCGCATACACTTTCACGAGGTACGACTACGTACGTCTATTCCTCTAACTACCATCGACGTCATTTCACCCGTTAACCGGGTCCACGGAACGATTTCATTATTCGTGCCCACAGTTTTATTGTTTATGTACGAGTATTCACGAAGTACGCAGCGGTGGTTATGCCTTATTAGTGATGGTCGTCGACTAAAATTATACAATTTCATCTGTATGGCGTATGTTTTATTGAAACCGAGATAATTAATCGACAATTACGATGCTGGACGTTATAATACGAGACATACCGCTGTGAGCGCCGGCCTCCGCCGCTGCTTAGGACCTAAATGTCGCTTATAAATCGAAGAGCCAGCTCCCCGCGGCCGCGACGTGCCGGATAAATATTGACATTTATGCACATATTGCTCCATATATGTTTTTTATGCTTGTAAAATATGAAGCTAGAGCGGAACGTTTGTTCGGTTTTTAATGTCGATACCCTCAGTAAGTAGCCATAAAAATTAACATAATTGAATGTTTCTCGTTGTAAATACATATTATTCGATCGTATAAGTCTAAAACGTCTCCGTTTATGCTTCTTAATCAATAGGGACTACATAAAAGGTGAATTAATAAAAATTCGATTCGAATTTTGTGTAGGCGAAAATTAAAGAGTATTTAGTTAAGCAATAATAATTGTTTTAAAACTTCCAGTACGAATGCGGCCTACCAGCAGAGTGGGCGGCATGTGGCGACAGCGACACGTCGATCTGATAACATGCACTAGACAACATCCAGCAGTTATCTGCAGACGTGAAATCAATTGAGCTCGCGGAATTATCGCATTACGATGCCCGAGCTTTGCCTAATTGGACACTTCCTTCCATGTTCTTTTTCAAATACAGTATAGTCAATCGTTAGCTTTACGCAAACTATAATGTAACATGGCGTGTATTTATAAATATCCTAAAATATATTTAATGTCACCCGTATGGTAACTATTTCGTGCCGCGTCTATAAAATGACGCGTCAGAGAATAACAACAGAAATATAAAGGTCTTTATATCACAATTAATCACCACATTACTGAAGCTGAATTTTTTTTATTGATCGTTAACAATTTTATACTCTAACGTAAAGGAATAAGGTGCTCAATTGTGTTTTATTTACTTCTTTCATACAGTAGCAGGAAATGCCGCTGTGGCGTCGAGTCAACAAAAAACGTCTAAAACACGTATTATGCTGTTAACTGCGATTTAACTCATTTCATATTTGAAAACTGTTGTTGTCAGTTGCCACTTAATTTTATTACATAATTTATGGGATTAGATTAAGTGACACGGCGTTCCTCGCGAGTTCATAAAGATATTATGAATGATACATTAATACCGGCGTTTATTAATAATAAAGCTGTTTCGGATACATTTTGTATCGGCTCGTTATTTTTCATAGAAGACATAATAGTTTTAACAGTAAATTAAAATAAACAACAGCGTTATCTTAATATTGAAATCTAATATATAGTTTTAATATTAATAATTTAACAAGTACCATATTTTTATGTACTTAATGATAAAAAGGTCGTAGATCATGAGGGTCAGGGATACAATTCCGGATTGGGCTACAAAAAGTTATCAAGTCTTACTGTCAAGATATTCTCAGTAGCATTTTTCGAAATTAAGAACTTGGCAGTGTTTATGCATTACAGCTTAAGGCAGTTTATCCTGCGTCCGATCTCCTTTATGTCCGATTGCCATCCCATAGGATTACGAAATATAGAGTGCAACTTTATTTTCGCATACTTGCCACTATAATTACAACGGCTTCGGCTGCGCCGTTCGATTGGCCACCGTGATCGAAATTCGATAGAAACGACTTTATACTATTATATTATATTCAAATATTATGACAGCTTTTTTATTGTTTTTTACATTACTATTATTTCGATTAAAATACATTCTCAAGGTCATTCGCATTAACATTACGTACAGACATAATTAGTAATATGTATGGTACATAAAATATAGTTGGACTAACATGGAGATAAATCGTTGATAAGCGCCGACGTGCTTACATATCGATAACAGATTATAGCTGAGCTTTGTATAATATATTAACCACAGATTTTATAAACACTTTTAAAATGGTGGTAGATATCGAGAGATTATATTAGAAAATAAATATATATTTACGTTGGTTGTCGCATATTCGTCCTTACTAAATTATTCCTACCTAGGACAGACATGTGTGGATTGTGTGCATGAACATGTCTGCTTGTCCTGAGTCTGGGTGTAATCTTCTATATATATAAAAAGACTTGTCCTAACTGACTCATCAACGCAGAGCCTAAGCCACTGGGGTTACAGACTTGAAATGTTGACAGTTGAGGCATTTTATAATGAAAACGCGTACTAAGAAAGGAATTTTGGAAATTCCACCCCTAAAGAGGTGAAATAAAGGATGAACCATTGTATGGAAATCCGTCATTTTCAAAGTTAGAAGTATGATATTTCGTATATAAGCTTCTGGTTGGAAATAAATGAGTACGCAAATCAGAGTTTTTCAAAATTCACCACCTAAGAGCGTGAAATAGGAGTTGAAAGTTTGTATCGCGAGTCCGTCATTTTTCATGAAAGAAGCATGAAATTTTATATACTAGCTTCTGGTTAGAAATAAATAAATACGTATTTCAGGGTTTTTTTAAAAACTACCCCCAAGAGGGTGAAATGGTGGTTGAAAGTTTGTATCACGGGTCCGTAATTTTTCATGTAGGAATTTTATATACTAGCTTCTGTTTAGATATAAATAAATACGTATATCAGGGTTCTTAAAAACTAACCCGCAAGAAGTTAAAATACGGGGTTGAAAGTTTGTATGGTGGGTCCGTCATTTTTTATGTAAGAAGCATGAAATTTAATTTTAAAGCTTCTGAGCAAAAATATGTGCATACGTGCTTTGTCAATTTTAAAAATTCAACCCCAAACGAGAGAAATGTGTTTTAAGCATTCGTATAAAAAACTAGTCTGGTCTGCTTGAAATGTACTGTTTTCACAGCTTAAATAGACCATAATTAACGTATTTTATTATTTTTGATTATGTCGCGGGCAAAGCCGCGGATGAACCGTTAGTTATCTATATAAGTACGTATTTACAAAAGAAAACCAGTATATGTAGTATATCAATTGTCTGCTTTCCATAGCACAAGCTCTGCTTAGTTTGGGATCTGAAGGCCGTATGTGGATAATGTCCCAGAATATTATATTATTAAAAAAAGTAATTGCCTATAAAACTCCCACTGCTGGGCGAAGGCCTTCTCTCTTGAGTAGAAGGTTTGGAGCTTATTCCACCAAACCATTTATTCAATCGGTCCGAATTTGAACATGTAATCTTGGGTTTAGATTCACGTGTTTTAACCACTGGGACATCTCGGCTCTATCGGATATCAAGTTTTCTTAAAGTTATATAAAATATAAACAAAAGCTTCGGACATATTAGAGTTAGTTAACAATAACATAGTATAAAAATTTGGTGCTAATATTTAATACGAAGTAATTATCATGCTTAATATTATTATTAGTATTAAAAAAAAACTTATATAATAATTTATTTTTAGAAAACTTTTTATTTAAAATAATTAGCATTTTAAAAATATATGCATAGAGTTTAATATTGATAACTATTTATAAGTTTAACATTATAATATTCGTTCATATAATATTCTATACCATACCTACTTAAGTTATTGCCTTATTGGTCTTGTGGCTAGCCTACTACGGCTGAGGGCAGAATTGTTAGCCTGTTCTTCTCCGACTTCAATTTAATATCTATATATATATAATCGATTCCTCACTTATCACGAGTTCTCCTAAACTATCCACCAGATTGATTTGAAATTTGACATAGTCCTTCCCCGACGTAAGCGCACTAAGAACGGATTTTGTTCAACTCCCATCCAAAACGGAATTATCACATATTTTATCATTATCTCCATATGTAGAATGTAGGAGAGCCCATTCCAAACATCAGTAACAGTTGCCTTAGTCACAGTTGCCATAGTAACCGATTTCATTATGTTTATATTGCTAAGCTAGCTGTTGCCCGCGGTTTCGTTCGTGCCTCATCTGTACTAATAATATAAACAGGCAACACTTGTTATTTTTTTATAGTATTGATAGGCGGACGAGCACATCACCTGGGCCAACTGATGGTAAGTGATCACTAACATTTCTTACACTGGCATTGTAAGAAATGTTGAACAACGAGAAAATCGACAACGCCCCACCAAAAAAAAAAAAAAAATGTTATTCATTTTGTAATCTGTTGATTTTAATTCTATCGTGTATTTTATTTTGTGCGACTCAAATGTTTAAAATGTCGCTTTGCGTTAATAACTACACCACAGTTTTACACTACAGCAGTTATTATCGTTCACATTTTACTAATGATCTGATATGATGCTTTTGATATAAATTTATTAGTATTATTCTAAATTTAAAAAAACCTTGGGAAGATGTTACGTTTCATGGACCTGTAACTACACTGGGTAACTCATCCTTTAAACCGGAATACAACAATTACACCAAGTACTACTGTTTTGCTGTAGAATAAATATCTTATGATTCAGTGGTACATACCCAGACGAGCTCTTGAATGATTTTACCAGTCTTAACTTCTAAACGAAAGTTCAAATTCGAACCATTTAAAGAGGAATTTACATGTGTATAATAAACCTGAAGCTATTTAATTGCATAGAAATTAATATCATGATAAGAATTCGATCGTTTCTATCCGTGTTTTTTTTTTTTGACTAATTTAAACAAAATGCAGTTATTATGACTTAACTATAATAGTTAGATATATAGCCCCCCGAACCTTTTTGTAGTTGAAGATGACTATTATAAACATGTAGTACATTGTTTTTAGTATTTTTAATAGTTTTGGCAGCACACGCCAAATAATTACTTTTACAGAAAAAATGATACCTTCAGTTACATTATTGCATTTTTTTGGGATAACTAGGGAACTTAACAATCATATTAATAAAGAACTTTTTTCCAACTTTTTGTTAATCCTTATTTATATAAATTTGTTAAATACGTTTGCCACTTAATATAGATTAAAATTGTGTATGACACTCATTTGAATGAACACTTTAGAATATATCATAGTTATTTATTATATGCCCTGTACTGAACGCACATACACTGCACTGTATCGGCGAATAGATTGATTGAAGAATTTTTGAACCTTATTAATTAAAAAATGCATGCATAATCCTTATTTTACCCATAAGAAGTCGGGACGGGCAGTTAGTAATGTTATAAAATTTGAATGTATATTTTGATTTTGAATCATAAAACATATTTATGGAATTGCAAATCAGGTTTGATATTAGTTTTGAGTCGGTCTATAAATATTAAACAGAAACAGTCGATAATATCGAACGCATTCACCAGCCGTCGTATTAGCCATTCAGTGTAAACATTATAAAGTCACCTCATCATACACAATAAACAACTTATATAACAGGTCACATGTATTATAATTCTTTTAAATAACATTGTTATAATACAAAATCGAAACATAAACAAATTTTCATTTGGTTTCGAATCGATTATTCGTGTATTTTTATGTTTTAAAGTTAATAAAAATAATCATAAAATTATAATAACGACTGCTTTTAAAAGAACAAATATAAAACTAAGATAAAAGTATACCTTAAAAGAATAAAAAGTATTATACGAATCTTTTGTCCCTACTTAAAATTAAAAGTATTTGGGCTATAATTCTATTATGTGAAAAATATTTTTCGCTTTATTATAATTTTGTTTTATATTTAAAATATATCTATTTTTTTATATGCAAAGTATTTGTTTTAATATCAAAAAAATGACTCAGGAGAGACTCAGAAATGGCTCAGGAGTTGAAAATATAAGTTATAATAGTGAATGTATATATATTTTTGTCCTTTTGTAAGTTAAACGTCAGTAAATTAACACGATTAATATAATATAATATAATATAATAAGTCCCTCAAAATCTAACTCCACGTCCGGCATGATCATCTACGCCACGTGAGGGACGGACACTGGTAACTTTTAAGTTCACTAACCAATGGGCAACGGGGCTCTAGTAACTCAAGAAGGAGATATGGAAGGTCACTTAAGAAATACACGTATAGGGTCGCTTCCCGGGGGCGATCGCCGGGGCACGTCTATAGCTGGTGTCAGACGTGACAGAATGCTAGCCAGTGACTCTCGGCTTGCCGGTTGGACGGGAGTCGGGGATAGGGGGGGTGGGGAAAGATCCTCAAGATATATATATATGTATATTTGGATGATACTTTGCAGAGCAGGGAGTTGTCTCCCGCAAGCTCGGCGGGTACGTCTGAAACAACCACTGACTCACAATTTGAAGATACAAGAAATAAGTGGTCACTAGTAGAATTAGAAGAACTTATGTTTTGTTATTTTAAAGCCAAAGTCGGAGGACCTGGTTATCTTAAATGATTAGAAACATTTTTTAAGGAGAGAAATCCAAGCAACCCTATATCAATTAAATTCACTGGTAACGGATTATCAAATCAGGCACGTAGAATCATTAAACTACAAGTACTACCTAAGGACACCCTAGATAGAATACAAAAAACCGCAGAAAATATAACACAACGCACACCAAATATTGTACCATTAAACACACAAAATTCTGACGATCTAACAACAATAATTCCAATGTCTACCCTGTGAACTCAGTCAAATAATGAATCAGAACAAAGTACAAGCTTAGTATCTCAATATTCTTTAAATATAAACTCCAATGATGTTAGAAGAAGAAAATGGTCACAACAAAAACAAGAAGAGCTAATGTTTTGCTACTTTCTAGCGAAGCATGAAGGTATAGCATATATTAGTAAATTAGAAAGAATTTTAAAAAGGAGAAACCCAGATAATCCTAAAATTCATAGATTTAATGGAAATACATTATCTAATCAAGCACGCAGAATTTTAAAACAAAATCTAATTTCTCAAGAATTACTAAACTCAATCAAACAGCGAGCTGATAAAGAGATGCAAAATTCTCACCATACTAATATCAATGCTCAATCGTATGCAGTTTCAGCGCCAGTTTTAGATAATATAATGGAAGAAACCCTTGAAGAAGACATAGTAAACGTTGAAAATGAAAATGTAAATGTATCTTCAACAAACCAATTTCCTGAAACATCGCACATTAAAATGAAAATCTTATCGAACTTCAATTCATCCAAATCTTTGCAGAAGTAAAAGAAATACCTATTGAAGAGCGCACTTACTTGCCAAAAGCTAAAATCAATAAACAATTCTTTGACAACCTCGCAATAATTAATAACTATTTACCCAATTTATTGGCGAGTAATTGTACTCTCACACACACACACTCACACACAGACACAAATGATTTAATTTTGCAGCAGCGAAAACACTAATAATGAATAACAAGCAATCTCCTTACTTACCAAGTGAAGTAATAAAACCCCATGCAGACCCTCCATGGAAGAAAAGAATAAAAATTAAAATTGAGCGGCTGAGGAAAGAAGTAGGACAAATGGTAAAGATCTCGAGGGGAGTTAACTCGCGAAAAATTATAAAAATCAAAGACAAACTTTACACAAAATATAAAATACAGAATGAAACAGAACACAAAAGTACAGAAGAAAAATTAAAACAAAAAATAAAAGCTCTAGCAGGCAGGATAAAAAGATATGAAGATATAAACAGTAAGAAACAACAGAATAAAATGTTCATTGAAAACGAGCAAAAGTAGATATTAAAACACCGAACAAACGCTGTACTGAGAAATTTTGGAGTAACATTTTATCGCAACCGGTTGCATACAACCATGACGCAAAATGGATAACTGATATTGAACAAGACAACAGTAACTTAAACACGAGCACTTTTGAAGAAATAACTCTAGACATATTTAAAACATCTGTTAGTAAATTGCATAACTGGAAAGCACCAGGGCAAGGTAAAATTCAAAATTATTACCTAAAATATCTCACTAATATACATAGTCAACTAGCATTGTTATTTACCAGGATTTTGAAAAATGAAGAACCCCTAGAAGACTGGGTCACAACTAGAAAGGTCATTTTAATACCGAAAAATCACGACACTGAAGATCCAAAAAATTGGCGCCCTATCGTATGTATAAGCTTCTCACATCGATATTATCCGATCAACTGTACACTCATTGTCAAGTAAACAATACTATGGCCCCAGAACAAAGGGGATGTCGACGTGGAGCCCGCGGATGCAAAGATCATTTGATCGTCAATAAAGTTATTCTGGAAAATGCTCATAAGGGTCAAAAAAAAATTAGGCATGAGCTAGATCGACTATAGCAAAGCGTTCGATAGTATATCCCATGAGTGGCTGTTGCGTATACTTGACATTTATAAATGCCCACATATAATAAAATCGTTTATTGAAAGAGCAATGCTTAAATGGAAAGTTATAATGACGATTAAGGGCTCTACAGATTCTTATACTACTGAACCGATTTACATTCGACGCAGCATCTTTCAAGGATATTCCTTATCTCTACTGTTGTTCTGCTTAGCTGTTAACCCGATTTCTACATTATTAGGTAAATATGAAACGAAAGGATATAAACTACAGGATAAAGTGTGGATTAATCACCTCATATTCATGGACGATATAAAAGTTTATGCAAACAATAGAAATAAAAAAAATAAAATAAAATAAAAGTCTAAATGGGGAATTAAATACCTTTTAATATTTAAATATTTTTTCCCGAGGGTATTTATTAAAACCGACATAAACGTCGAGAATGTTCAAACGCGAACTCTAATATAATAATATCCTGGGACATTCTTCACACATGGATATCTATCTGATCCCAAACTAAGCAGAACTTGTACTATGGAAATCAGACAACTGATATACTACATATAAGGTCCTCCAGACCGATTTCGGCTATGGCGGCCAATCTCAAGAGAGATTAGCCAACTGCGCAGGAGATATTATAGTGCACAAGTGTGTGCGCAAACACAGGTGCACTCTCTTTTCCTTAGCTCTCATAATCCGATGGGACGGCAATCGGACACGACCGGCAAGAGTTCAGGCGCAGGACCAACGGCTTAACGTGCTTTCCGAGGCACGGGAGTGTACACACTTCCAACTTCCAGACTCCGGGCTGCTACTGAGAATTTTCTGACAGAAATACTCAATCACTATTTATTGGCCCGACCTGGGAATTGAAACCAGGACCACTGGGTCTGCGGCCTTATATCTAGCCACTAGACCAACGAGGCAGTCTACATATACTATATTGCTTTTGTAAATAGATACTTATATAGATAATTACACCCAGACTCAAGACAAACAGATATGTTCATGCACACAAATGTCTGTCCTGGGTGGGAATCGAACCCACGACCTGTGGCGAAAGGCAGGTATCTACCAACCACGCCAACGGGCTCGTCAAATATATATTTAATGGAATGTAATCATTACATGTAATAGATATACCAGTATAAGTAATACAATTTACTATTTGTTATTTTTAATATCGTTAAAAATGAGAGATCTTTATAAATTTAATTTAAACAAAATATCATATATCGTTAATTCGACGACAGTCGTTCAGTTCTCTTTTTATATCAAGCGCGGGAAATACTATTTTTTATTTTTATCATTAAAGTTCGTTTTAACCAATGACGTTCTGAAACCGATTATATTTTTATTAAAACGAATACAATATAAAAACATGTATTTATTAAATATAATAATTGAGGTACTTAAATAAGTACTTCTAACACATATTATGTAATTTAATTAGAATTCTCAAATATGACTGCTATATCAGATGACATATGAAAGGCGCTGCCTAAGCTAACTCATATTCGCATTTCGTTTTTTTTTTTCCTTAAACACTATCATGAAAAGATTATCTACGATTGTAGCTCATTACAAAATTAAAGTATTTTTAAAAAAAGGTCATAATAAAGACTTTCATTTAAACTTACCTTCTCAACCAAAGTTAATTCGTCTCTGTACAAACATGGCTATTTTGTCTCTAATGATGATAAATTACAATGTATTAAAACTGAGCAATTCGGAGTGTCTCTATAAATTGTTCAGACTGTCAGAATATAGTGAAACGGCAATTAAATGGTCGAACGAAATTACCACACAATGAGTCGTGTATATCATCAGATGACATCTGTCCGCCACTCTGAAAATGCTGGCCTAACCACTCATCATACACTACTTATAATATTATACAAAGATGTCCCTTACTCAGGTATAATCGTATAACATTATCCTTTTACATATACACATACTATGAAAGTATATCAATGAACGATTAATACAATATAATATAAATATAAATAAAACATGAAACTAAGACTACTATTATTCAAGTTGAAAACAATAAATAATTCTAAATACAAAACAAATTTTAGATAATTTAAAAAATAAAATTAATTTTTACACCCTAACATCCAGCTGTATAAACGTGATGCGCTAGAGAAAATATTTATGAAACCCCGGGACGTATGACGAGGAATGTATTTAATGAGCCCGCGGTAACTTATACGCTACAAGTTAATTTACACTTTTTGGAATTTCATTCACTCCCTCGTTTGTTATGAAAAAGAAAGCGCTAAATTAATTAGCGGTAAAACGAACCCGCCGTGATATACAACTCCTCAAAGATTTATAACAGCTCAGTGCATCATGAATTATGCGTATATTTTTATATTTTATTACATACCTCGTCTATATAAAGACGATATTGAAAGCTGAACGAAATATACTTCAAACGTATCAAAGTATAATCGTAACCCAATAACTACAAACGTATTCAACACGATATTCAAACGTCGGAATAGATCTCGTTATTTGTTTAAGGGTAATGCAAATTTTTATGATAATGCGATTTATCGCAGCGGTTACAGATTCATAATAAAATGACGTCCATGCATTTGTAAAATAATGATCCGATATTATTTTCAAGTTTTCACGTGTCCCGACAACGTGGAGCGGCTTACTGAGGACAGTAATTCATATTAATGCTATTCTATTGCATGCAATCTATTGAGAAGCATATTCATCGAAGTATATTTCGTAACATTACTTTCAATATTTAAAGGGTTATAGGATCCGTTTCACATTATAGTTGCAACTTTACGTAATCCTAACTAATAATAATAATGTCCTCCAGACTGATTTCGGCCACGGCGGTCAATCTCAAGAGAGATTAGTCAACTGCGCAGGAGATATTATAGTGCACAAGTGTGTGCGCAAATACAGGTGCACTCTCTATTCTCTAGCTCTCATAATCCAATGGGACGGCAATCCGACGCGACGGAAAAGAGTTTAAACGCAAGACCAACGGCGTGCTTTCCGAGGCACGGGAGTGTACACACTTCCAACTTCCAGACTCCGGGCTGCTACTGAGATTTTTCTGACAAAATGACCCAATAATTATTTATTGGCCCCACCTGGAAATTGAACCCAGAACCACCGGGTCTGCAGCCTTAAATCTAGCCACTAGACCCACGAAGCAGTCAATCCTAACTAATATTATAAATGCGAATGTGAGTTTGTTTTTTTGTTACGCTTTCACGCATAAACCAGTAAAGTGATTTTAAAAATTCTTTCACCAATGGAAAGCTACATTATCAGCGAGTAACATAATATTTATTTAATATTTTATACCTGTGTTCCCACGAAAACGGGAACTACGCGGGTGAAACCGTGAAGAAAAGCTAGTATTATATAATTTAGATAATACAATATAATTAATTGGAGGTATGTTTACTTTCACTGCATATAACTAAGCAAAAACGTATAGTTTTTACATTTTTATTTATTACAATACGCTAAAAATATTATGATTATAATCTTAAATAACATTTTTTTTGTCAATTAATTTGCCATGTAATTAAGCTCAATGAAATTCGTCTTTCAAAAGAACATCAACTTTTTTAAATTTTAAAACGTTTACATGTTATCGTTAACAAGACAAAATATTTCGTGTTCATAAAATATACTATTCGCGAAATTAAAATGAAGATAGTTGGGCAGCTGTACATTCATTAAAGATGTCGGACGTCTCATTGACGTTCGAAATAGAAAATTAATTAGAAGAGTAACGAAAGCAATTATTTACGCATTTTATATGTACGAAGAATATTATCGAATTACAGTGTTGCCAAGCTGATATAATTATTTCTTTAGACGTCATATAAATAAGTTGATACGATCGTTATTTTTTATTGTCGTACATAAAGATAGAACACGCGGAAACCCAATTGATACCTAGTATTTAAATTCTCTTACAACCGTAGAAAGAGATGCATATATCAATCAAGCTAGATGATACCCACAATCACCTGTAGGTAAACTTCATCTCTTTCTACTTTTAATTTGAATCATTTAACTATTATTATATTTAACTTATATATTTATAAGTTTATATTAGACATATTTTCCAAAATTTTGGTCAAATTCTAGGGATTATGTAAGCCTTCTGGTGATTTTTGTTATATAAAAAATGATGACATATCCCTTTTTCTGTTAGTGTATAAACACCCTAAGGCATTCCGCCGATCTACATGGTAACTTGTTATCCCACAAATTTTATATTCAGTATCAAAATATGTGTTCGAATTGAATTTTCTTTGCCTTTTCCCGAAGACTTTTTTTTTTTAAAGTTTGCATATGAACTTTTCACCTCTTTTTGTCTTTGAAAATACTAGTTATTTTAATATGTGCAATATTACTATAGGACTAACAATATTATAATAGGACTTCAGGATCTACCGCCTTCTATCTAGCCACTAGACCCGTTGGCCTCGTTAGGCATTCATACAAAAACAGACACAGGAAAACACAAACAGACACATGCGATAACGCATATAATATGTTAAAAATGATACTATAGTCATACAAAAATAGAAAATACCAACGGCGTGCTTTCGGAGGCACGGGAGTGTACAAACTTCCACCTTCCAGACTCCGGACTGCTACTGAGAATTTTCTGACAGAAAAACCCAATAACTATTTATTGGCCTGACCTGGGAATTGAACCCAGGACCACCGGGTCTGCAGCCTAATATCTAGCCACTAGACCAACGAGGCAGTCAAAATAAAAATATATTGCAGGTATAAATGATAATAAGCCTCCTTCTTAAATTATTCACTCCAAAATAGTTTTCGTAGAACAGAGAAAACTGTGAAGATGATATAATGAGGTAGTTACGATTCATCTGGCACAGCGAGAATGGGTAAATTGCGACATTTTTAGGCATGTTGATATCAAAACATCGATTTCAACAAGTACTCTTACGGTATATATCGCTGCCCGCAGCGCACGTACTCAGATCTACGTTTGGAATGTTAATTTCATATGTAGTTACGTTACGCATCGCGTACCGATATCGATAGACGAATCCACGTTATATGAGCTATAACTAGAGCCACCCCGTCCCCCGCGCGCTTTCTTAAATAATAGCGAACGAGATCATCGCAGGAAATGCGAGAGTTCTCTTCAAATTGGACGTGCCATTCGTAGGCCTGCGACCGACTTCGCTCGACACGCACTAGTTTTATTACCCTCATGTTTCTAAATGGCCCTCATTTCGTTTCAACCAAATTATTTATATTTAACAACACGGACAGATCGTTTCCCAATCGACTTTCGACCTAAAATTCAAGAGTTGACATAATAACACCGATGGCATTACTAACGCGAATATTCAACCTATACACATTTTAATCTTTAACAATGCCATGTATTTTTTTTATTATCTGTGTACTTAGCTACTTGACGTTCTGTCAAAACTTAATATACGCAAGGTCGTCACTATTGGTAAAAAATAACCTTGCTAATATCTTGTGATTAAAAACCGAATTAATTACGTAATCTGAAACTATTATTGCCAATTAACGCTAACGGTTACGGAGTGATTAAATATAATTTTAAACATTAATTGGTGAATAGTTTCGATAAAATATCTGTAATATGAAATAAATAAAATAAATCAGCGTCTGTAAACACAATTATTGGTATACACCAATCATATTGTATGAAAAATATGGTTGGTGTATACCAACCTAATTTTTCTTTAAGTTAAAACGTAATAAGTATATATAAATGTTATATAATGTAACTATTTTATTTTATCGGATATTTTTTTTATAACATTTTATTCTATATCTATAACTGCCTCGTTGGTCTAGTGGTTAGATATAAGGCTGCAGACCCGGTGGTCCTGGGTTCAATTCCCAGGTCGGGCCAATAAATAGTTATTGGGTTTTTCTGTCAGAAAATTCTCAGTAGCAGCCCGAAGTCTGGAAGTTGGAAGTGTGTACATTCCCGTGCCTCGGAAAGCACGTTAAGCCGTTGGTCCTGCGCCTGAACTCTTTCCGGTCGTGTCGGATTACCGTCCCATCGGATTATGAGAGCTAAGGAAAAGAGAGTGCACCTGTGTTTGCGCACACACTTGTGCACTATAATATCTCCTGCGCAGTTGGCTAATCTCTCTTGAGATTGGCCGCCGTGGCCGAAATCGGTCTGGAGGACCTTACTTACTTATATCTATAAAATGTGAATCCTATGAAACTTGAAATAAATAAAATTAATTCCGTACAAAAAGATGGTACCTTAAATTTTTATACTAATCTCTATATAATTGTCAATTATTGCGTACTTTTAAGAGAAACACAGATCTTTTCTTTTCAAAGTTTGTGAAAATACGTTATATCTTGAGCAGCTAGTTTAATAATAATAATTACCTACTAATTACTTTAAACGTAACGACTTCATAGACGACTTATTTCCTCCCGCGATCTTGCAATTAATAAGTAAGAGTATATCTCCCTTATTGAAAATGAATTCAACTTTAGATAACATTGCAATTGTGAGTTATTCTGACTCGACAACACAAGGATGCGTGACAATGACAATAAATATCCTCTATTACCAATCGTACAGTATCTCAAGCCTAATTGTGTTTACTTAAATCGATCCAAATTTACGACAATAAAGTGAATCATCTATATGTCGGGTGACCATGGTTCGTATACACAACTAATATTTATTTAAAATTTTAATAGTTAAATTATACTTGTCTTAAACTTATAACTTTAAGAAACAAAGTGTTTTAAGTGAGTAAGTTTTTTTGTAGTGGAGTTTCCATAATATCTAATACATTAAATACTATAATTTATATAAACAAATATACACCATTTAGTGTGTGTGTGTGTGTGTGTGTTATTTTACCGCTGGTAGCGTTTTGTGCTGTAAGCGGCAAATGACGCCAAACAATAATGTTTTATATTGCTGTGTTCCAGTTTGAATGATGAGTGAGACAGTGTAATTAAAGGCATAAGTGTTATAATATGAGATGGTCATATCATGGATAGTGACGTATCGATGGTGGAAGAAGTGGTTTATATTTCATACACCTTTTTGAACACTGTGGAAATGCCACTTATCATCAGGTGGCCAATTTGCGTGTCTGTAATCTTAAACGTAGATAAAAAGAGGTCTTGAGCACATCACGTCACTCACGAGTGCCATCGGTGAAATTGGACTTGTTCCAGCGGATATTGTTAAGACCGTGCCGATCTTGTGAAGCTATGAACTACATTAAAATACACCATAGAATAATATACTACATACACTAAATACTAGATACATACGAAACATCTGTCCTTGTCTTGCTGGTCATTGTATAATTTGGAAACCTGATACAGATTTTATTGATTTATTGGCATATTTCCATGCTAGCATGCATAATTTACTTGCAATCCATACCACGATTAATATATTCCACCGAGACAGTCAGTGCACCGTCTTATATTCACAAGCGCGGTCATGGGCACAATTATTCGCTAAACGGAACGGATGCTTCCTTTGTCCTTAGTATTTTAAGACGGTAATCGATCCGCCTATCGAAGTACAAGTTACAAGTTCTATCCTGGCCGCTATTTTATGCCGTTTCAATCCAAGTTTGAAAGTAAAAAGGAAAATAATAATGTCTGTCTGGCAGGCAAATAACACAAGTTTTACAAATCAAAAATACCTAGAGCTTTATGCATGTCGATTTTCATTCGATGTAATTTAGCCAGAAACATTTGCAGCTTAAAATAACTTGGACAAAACCATTAAATATCGATAGTTTTTTAATTATTCCGTAGCGCATGGGGTTATCGATGTCCGCAGTTGTTTAGAAGTTGATTTACGTCGGTACAGAGCGCGGCCAATTATCTTATTAGTGGCCAATTCATCGTTCATCACATTAACATATGGACGGCGTAGGCTCAGAATGAATCATAAATTTTAAATTCTATTAACAAAATTTTTATAGTCCATTATAAGCATTTAGGACTAATTGTATCAACATTAAATAAAGAATAAGTTTTGTAACCAAATGACGTCATAAAAAGTAACTATCTAAGTTGAAACAGTAAAAACTTTTACCTCTATCATTAAAATTTATGTACAGAGGAATTCATTAAAAATTTAAAAAAATATTAACTGTCCTAAAACACATGAGTCTATTTATTTATTGCCTTAAATATTATACAACGACATATCCAACCATTTCTGGCATTTAATATTATGTTACAGTAACAGTATTCCACCACGTTGTTCCAATGCGGGTTGGTGGAATACACATGTTGCATAGTTTCAGTGAAATTGAACACATGCAGATTTCCTCACGATGTTTTCCTTCACCGTCAAGCACGAGATAAATTATAAACACAAATTAAGCACATGAAAATTCAGTAGTGCTATGATCCCTCACGATCATCAGTTATGATTTACGCGTTCTAACCACTGGGCCATCTCGGCATATTACATTATACATATATTGATTTTAATAGCAATAATCATAATAGAACATAAAATATAATATTATTAACCATAATTGTTAAATTTAATTGTAATAAAATGTATTCAACCATGCTGTGTACCGTTGGTTTAATAAACAAAAAAATATCTTTATTTTTTTTTAACTTTTAAATGACGGAAATATTTTGTTGGGTCACTTTCATTAACATAGTCAGTAATAATTCTCTTATTCCACTATCTGCGGGTCAATATTTTCTCATGAAGCTTGACGTTTTGTCACACAAAATAACGTGTTTTATAGCCGTACGTCGTTCGCTAAATGTTTTACTGCAATAACAATAAAGAAAAACAAAAGCATATTGTTTTCTCTTCCCGTGCTTATTTTCACACGAAAAAGAAGACAATCGCCTCGTTTTATTAATATTTATTCGTTTGACCAAAATACTCAGTGACCTCGAACATTTAGGTACGATCCGTCAATACGGACAACTGCTCGGTTATATAATAAAATAAAAAACGCTAATGAGTACTTCTAAGAGCTACAGTTATAAGTTACTTTATCTCGTTATAAATTAGAGGAAATATTTATATTTGTATAATTCTCACGAAGATTTCATTGACACGTGTTTTTAATAATATTTCTATAAGAGCTGCTCAACATTCGTGATGCGGCGAACAAGTGGCCCTCTATGCGCTTCTGTGAACTGTACGATGGCCATCGCAATTACAACCCGCTGATGTTCTCATAAATCAGTACGTCTACATATCTATGTACCGATATGTACTCTAAAGTCTCGCACCGATGATCTCAATACAACCAACTAAATTTTATAACACAAATATTCAAATTTATTACAATATGAAGTGCTAAAAATTATACAGCCGCTATACAGCATAAATACCGCCTTTATTATTGTTGGTTTTGTATTCTTTAGATTGAAATCTTAAAAGTTTTAACTCGAAGAAATTATCATATTTGTGTTAGCATTGTATACACGTATGCGTAATAAAATTTAAAGGAAGAATATCATAACTGTTCCAATGAAATATTACCTAAATATGTTTGATATTCAAATAGCAGAGGGGACTTCCGCTGGGAACGCAGTGGGCCCCCGACGCATCGTCAGATCTCAGGCACAAATACTCGTATTTTACTGCTACAACCGATCTGAATAATAACACGCTACATTAGTTTCCCATTATGCCTTCGAGACAATAAAATTTGCCCAATTTTACGATCACATTAATAATTTTATGAATGGAAGCAATCGTTTTAAATCTTTAAATGCGATGAAATGAATAAAAAGTGCGGCGAAGAGGGCGACTGAGGTCAGTTGGATGCGTTGGCAAGGTGTTAAAAGTAATGAGATGCGTTTTCATTGGGCGTACGTCCGCGGCGGAACCTGCGTTATATCAGTGGTGCGGCGACCGTCGAAGAGCGGAAGGCACTCGATTCCCAAGGTATCGCTTGCATACCGCGTGCCGGATACATTCAAACCCAGAGTAATTAATGATTTATTTTTCAATAACACTATCGTGGCGATGTTCCCTTGTGATATATCGACTTATTCGTTAACGCATAATATTCGCTCATACGTCGTACAGAATTAAGTTTATATATGAATATAATCTATAATAATGTGTAGTTTAATTAAAAGTAATACAGTTTACTGAGTGACAAGACCTTCGATCATGACGCTATTTAAAAATAAATGTGTGTCAGTTTGTTTTATTTCCTTAAACGCTCTACAATATAATTCTTTAATTATATTTTTGTATTAAAAAATTTAACGTTATTCTGTTCTGCTCTGTGTTTTGCGTGTCAACAATAAAGCCTCCAGGATAAGTCCTCTCTTAAAGACTTTATCATAAATTTATAATTAATAATGACTTTCAATATTATATAATTTGCATATCATACTTTATTTGAATTACATTTTGGGTACTAAATAAAAAAACATTTATAGATAATTTACTTGATGGTATGGCAACCCGTTAGAGTAGATCATTCACCACCCACTCATAGCTTATCCTACACTTGTGTTCCAGTATAAAGGGTGAGTGAGCCAATGTAGTGCCAAGCGCAAGGGACATCACTTCTTAGTTATCAAGGTTAATGGCGCTTTCGTGACGTAATAATTGGTTATTCTTTCTTACAGCTATCCGTCCGTCCATTTACCAGAACATCAACCAATAATAAATTAAAAAAAAAATTAAAACAATCGATAAACGGTGTAACATCACTGGCTCATTGTAATTAATTTCAAGGATGTGTAAGTAACCAGTGTCTATCGGGTTACGCAAAATGAAACCACAAAATCAGCCACAGCCGCAGAACATCGGAAGCCAGGCTCCGCGCTCTCACGGACTGTGATATATTGAGATATTCACATTTTGTGCTAACTTCTTTATAAACTACAATTAACTTGAATTTAGATTTTAAAACTTTTTTAATTTGTAGTCTAAAAAAAGTTGAACAGATAGATTTGATGCATTTGTATTTATAAAATTAGAAAAGATAAATTAAGTTGAAATAATGTTAAAAAACAAAAACAATGTACCTTATAAGAGAAAAACTGTTACTTTTACTTTACTCAAAAATAAATAAACTAAAACTAATAATATACTTATTAAAAACGTAGCCAAATGGCAGTCATAAAAGTATAAACCATCTACGAGTATTCAAAGGCGTATCAAATCAAACGCACTCTGCGCTTAATACACTTCAGTCCAAAAAAAGATATATCACGTTGATTTTCAATCCACTTCATTGTTTATTCTTTTTGTTTTGTCTTTAACTAATATGTATGTCTGGTATCAATATAAAAATTATGCGATATAATATTAAATTAACCTTAACATGTTAGAAATGCGGAGTCAGTTAATGACCTAGTTTTGATAATGAAACTGAATAAGTTCATATGCATGCACGAAAAATTACCTTGTAAAATTAAAATATATATATTACTAATTTAAATTAACTTAAGCAAATATTATTTGTTATAGGAAAGCCGACGGTGCTGCTCTTGGAAATCTGTTACACTTAACAAATCAACCAATGCAGATGTATCTTCACTTAATATAGTAAAGGTCAGTAAAATTCAAATATAAGATAAAAATATAATACTTGCTGCGTCATTATTATGGCAAGAAGTGTATATTAGGAGTTATAGGTATCATTTGCGGGCGATAGACGACAATTTTCAATTTTCTTGCGCGTGCGTCCCATTTGAATATTTTAATTTGGGGGGCGGCTCGACTATTTCAATTTATTTTATGAGTCCGGGAGCAGAAGGGGTTCGCGAGACTCTCACCGTCCCAGATTAGTAAATATTTGATAGGTTTATTGCTGGCTGTGATACACGCCCGTGGAACGATTGAAACTTGTCCATTAACAAGGAAACGGCTTTTGAAACTTTGTGGCTTTATTCACATGTTAAATAAATTATTATATATTCTATTATTTATACTTCTTTGATTTATATATCACTTAACGTGAAAAGCGTATTGAAATTTTACCTTTATCTATGAATATAGTGATCGTGTAATTTCTGAAGAGAAGTTAAGCAAATATTCGATCTGTGTCACAGTTTATTTAATAACATATTATATATTTATGGCCCAAAATGTCTCTATATATATGTATATGTTAGTTTAGTTTCGAAAACGATTTCATTAAATTGTGGGTGCCATAGATAACCAAAGATAACTATCAAGTGATTAAGACATTAATGTATAATTTTACTAGTATATTTATTTAAAACTAGCAAAGGCCGCGAAAATCAAACAAAATGCAAAAAAATATTATTAGTTTTTTTTTTTTAAATTTATTATTATCCAAACACATAGACTAACAATTAAACAAAATAAGAGCATTATAAAAACCACAGAGGTTTGACATTAATGCCCATCTGTGCTTATTTAGAGCTTATAACTATATATATATATAAATAACAAAAGAAACAGGTACATATTAATTGAGTTTAAAACAAGAAAAAAAAACAACTAATTAAACATATTATTAACTAACCAATAGTAATGGTTGCAATAGTAATAGTAGTATTGTTAAATAAATAAGATTGACATTAAGACGAAATAGTTACTAACGGTATTATGAAATAACAGACAGACACTTCAATTTCATTTATGCTAATAGACAATAGTGTTAATTATTTATTTTAATCGTTAAGATTTAATAGTTAGAGTACAAAACACTCATTCGTTGATAAGTAAACGACATATTTCACATAGGTAACGTTTTTAGCATAATTAAAGATACATACTGCCATTGTTTAACTTTAATTGAATTTTTAATTTATTTGAACCTTGCTTTACATGTAAAAATGATAAAAATGGCTTGAATAAATTCAAATCGACCTTAACTACTTTGTTCTCAATTACGTATTTAATGTTTTATTTAAAAATAGCTGCTTAGTGTTAAAAACGTTTAGTGTGCTGTATCATATTAAAGCGTACCAGTTATAAGGGAGGGTCGCGACTCGCGAGTGCGCAATGCAACGGGGGCCGGCGTTTTCGTGTTTAACCTCACATAGCTATGTTTCATCTAATAGAATTGCGAGCTCGTTATCTGCGCAGATTAAAATATTCAGTATTTGAGTGATTTCACGAGCGAGTGAGCGGCAAAGGGTTGTCTAGTCGTTTCGCTCGCTTTGAACACTTGTGGGGAGCAAGCCTCGGGTTAGGTGAAGCTACCTACCCACATACGGGGAAGTTACGTTATAATTTAATATTTATTAATTATTTTGCTTATTTCTAAACTTTATAATAATAATAATACCTACTTACATTCATAATTGGTACGATAATACTATTTCTTTATTTAAGAATGCAATATTTTAATATTATGAAAATTTGAATATATTTACGTGTTTAATTACATTTGAAACACACAGATGACATGTAAATGCATTTGCTATCTGAAGCCACCACAGCAGTCGCGCAAGCAAATTAAATTTCGAATTTAACTGAATTTTTCCAATATTCAAGCTGCATGAATAATTCCATTTATATAATGGCGTCGACCGCATCAAATATTTTATTCCGAATTCTGCATATTTAAGAGTGACAAAAACAATGTTCGGGAATATTTAACAGCCAATTTGACGCTCGCTTCCGTTGCGGTAGTCAATTATTTTCATAATTGATTGATTCAGAAATATATATCGCACAAGCGCGTAGGTACTTTGCGCGGACAGCACAATAAATAAATTTTACAGAACTAGTTACTGACTGACTACAATAGCCCCGCTGCGCGCGATCGGTGCTTATTCAATATGATGTAAAGTAATCTGTCACGGCAATATTCTACATAAATAGACGGATGTTGCCGACGGATAAATATTACACTCCACCCATGGAGAGCTAATTTTACGAGTGAAATTAGTTATTCACCTGTTGTTGCCATTTATTTATAGTGACTACAATGAGACCGGCAGCGAAGCGCTCAGCCGCACCCACCTATTATTTGCGGACGCATCAAAACCAATTTGTTGATTTCATATCTAGTTCGGACTATACCGCGTACGGACACGCCGACTATTTTGATCAGAGACAAACTTCTAGTATTGAACAACTGAGGCTGTGTCATGCATGCATCTAAATCTTATTCTAAGAAAAGTTATGTATGCTCACTTCATTATTAAAAATAAAACTTAATCCCTATTCTTTTAACAAGTTGTTACTGAGTATATAATTAAAATACGGAATCCAATTTAATGTATTGATAAAATTCGATTAAAATACAAGGTGAAGAAGTTATCACGTCCGCGGCTACGGGCATTCGTTTTACCGTAGATGGTTCACTTTGTACAATTTTTAGTGATTGTCGAACCAGTCCATATAATTCGTGAAATACGTGAGCATGATTTTTTGTAAAATGAAACGCTACGAGCGGATCAGAGGCGTGATGATATTCCATTGAACAGGTGCGCTCTCATGCGACTCAAATAATCTTCACGTATTCTAACAGCTGAATATAGACAAACAATTTCTATCTCAAAGTAGACAGAGATGAATAATTATTATTTCTGATAAGGATTTGTAAAAAAATAATACCAAATACATCTCTAATTTAACTTAACTGCAGCGGTACCGTAATAAGCAGTCACGTAACTGACGACATAACACAAACAAACCGCTTGAATATTATAATTAGTCGTTATTGCAATATATGGTACATGGCATAACATGTTTAGTAAAAATAAATACTATTTAATAGGTAATAAAAACAATAAGGAGGTATGACATATATTTAAACAATAATTACATTAACATCTTGATACTATCCTTAAGTCGTGTGTCTATTTTCATATGCCAGCAACTACTTAGCCGTAATTATGAACTGCTCGTAGAATATCAATAACACTTTAATACTAATATATATATGAAATGTAACTCTAGTTCGATGTTCAATAACAAAACAGGCTACTTTCGTGTAATTTATTTAAATAATTTAAAAAAAAACATAAAATAAAAGCAATTGATTCAATTAAAAATTATAATTTTATCGTTTAATTGCAACATTCATTGCTAATAATATTTACTAAAATGAATTTGAAAGGGTTGCTATCATTTATATCGAATTCGTGCCAAAATTAAAAACAACAAGTATGATTTGATTTTATGTTAATTTATATAATATAAAGTAAAATACAATCAATTTTAAAAGTCATAATTTTGATGAAATGTATAACTATATAACCATCTATAAAAACCGAGTACGATCGATATTCGGCCGAGCCGAATCGATTACACCGCGCTACCGGAGAATGTATCTGTTTAAAAAAAACAATTTTAATGATTTTAAATCTTATTAACTTAGTGTTAAGCTTTCAATTTGAACAATCATAGTGGTAATAGTAAACATCTTAAGGGATAGTGATTAAGCATTTTCCTTGAATTATCATCATAACACGCAATGGAATCTTCTCATTAACACAGCTTTATTACTCTCTTGAAGAAATTGCTTATAACGTCTGCCGATTTCAAAATCGATTATTTCCATATAATAAATATATATATGGAATTACATTTTATGATTATAAACGGTTAGTGTAAATATTGCTCGAATCGAAAGTTAATGTAATAAGTAAAAAATACAACGAGTTTGTGTACAGCTTATTTGATTACAGTAATTATCCGAATTACAATACAGAAATATATTTATGTAAAGAACACAAAGCAAAAAGACAGTTTCAAACAATTATAATTTTTTATTCGTTATCATTTGTACAAGTGACCATATACACGCACGATAATGGCTTGTAATGGAATGGACAGTAATTATCACCTCGCGACAAACGGAAGCACGTAGGAACGATGATGGACGGATCGAAAGGAGTCAATAACATCATCACAATGAGCCTAAATGCCAAACTGTCTCGCGCTACGCCGCCTCTGATACCCACGGAACGAGAAATCTTGATACTTTCCAAGAAATGGTTGCGACTCCCATAAAAATAACTTTTAGGCTTTTAAAATGGTAATGAAACAATTTGACCAATAAAAAATGAATATAAATTTTATCTTATAATAAACAACGCAATGCAGATTCGATTTTTTATTAATTCATATAATTATATTTATATCTATATTAAGTAAACATTTATACATTTATGTATACAATTTAAGTCTACGGCATTGAATAAACCATACGTATATCACATGAAATTCTACCATATTATGTGCATCTACCAAACCGTGCCAGATAAACGTGGTGTAATAAGCTCCAACCCTTCCCCTTAAGAGTAGAAGACCTACAAATGTACCAACTATTTGTAGATACTATATTTATTGATCAGAGTTACATATATTTACTAAATAAAATTTGCGATATCTTAGTACGTATTTTTATTAAATGTAATTAATTATATAACAGGTAACATTTTACAACGCCCTTATGTCATTTTGTTTAATGCACCAACATAAAGCAATATAAAGAGACGTGTATAATAAATTATTATTAATTTATAGCGGTCAACTAAGATCAAAACTGTTTGGGTGAAGTCTTATCGGTAGCTAAAGAAATGTTATTATTTTCTGAACTATGATCATTAAAATTTTTGATTAACAGCGTTTGATCCGTGTCGATAAGATGACTCGACAACATGCTCAGAAAGTCCTTTCCTATGAACCGTAACTAAATGTTTTGTTGTACTTTTTATTGGTCATAAATATATTAATAAACTATTATCCTGGGGATGCGAGGAATTCCTTTAATGATAAAATATTTTTTTTATCTTATAACAGGTAATTATGTCTGGAAAATTACATCAGATGTACGATTAAAGGGGTCTTGAATTCTTTACATACTCATTGAGACTGTTAGATATATTTTAAATGTAACGGCTATCGATAAATTCATATTCTCATATGGAAATGAAAGACGGAGCCTAAATAAAAATAAGCACGAAACTTTTTATTTTAAAACCAAAAAGCAAAAGTAGAATTCTTGATATTAGCATTTTAAACATTTCTATCACGGGCTTATCTGTTATAGATAATATTCTCTTATAAAGCACTCGGTGGTAGAGCTTTGTGCAAGCTCGTCTGGGTAGGTACCACCCACTCATCAGATATTCTACCGCAAAACAGCAGTACTTGGTATTGTTGTGTTCCGGTTTGAAGGGTGAGTGAGCCAGTGTAATTACAGGCACAAGGGACATAACATCTTAGTTCCCAAGGTTGGTGGCGCATTGGCGATGTAAGCGATGGTTAACATTTCTTACAATGCCATTGTCTATGGGCATTGGTGACCACTTACCATCAGGTTGCCCATACGCTCGTCCACCTACGAATACAATAAAAAAATTATATAAAGATAGATATTAGAATTAAACTAAGAGTAACTAATTTTGATACTTGATAATAAAATAAAGTTTAACCCAGTTAATGAGTAGGTACACTCTCCCATACATATAGTACAATTGTAACCCCCGCCATTGCTCGAGTTCTGTATAGAAACTAGCCATTCGTCATCCATTATTCACGGCCTAAATTGCACAAGTTTAGAACGCCATTTCTAAATGACATCTAAATCTGTTACTGTATTAACATTGTGAATAAAATTCATACAATCAATCTACATAAATGTCTGTGAGCGTCCGTCCATTAGTCAGCCGGAGCACAAAGGGCACACGCTCATCTCGTAAATCAGTATGAACTCGTATTGAGTTGCTTGCCCAAATCGCACTCAATAACCGACGTGCGAGACGCCCGCGCTCGCGCCGCTTGCTTGCGACTCTAGTTTCCAGCCATTAACTACCCTCGATAGCCATTTATTAATAAAATAAAACCTTGAGATGCCGTATTACGTTTTCCCTAGCAAACAATATTTACCTCCTACTGTATCATTCGATAGTAAAAATATATTACAAGTTTTGTTTGAGCATAAGTTGAAGTTTTGTTATTATAACAACCCACTTAATACATAATAACTGCTTAACATAATTATATGTACAACACAGGTTATTAACAACTGTCTACATACAAATTAGATAATCAATGCGTCGTTTTGTCAGACATAAATTGGATAATTATTCAAAGTGTTGCCTAAACACACCCTAAACGGTTATTAAGATATTAAATATGAGCGTGGCGAGGAGCGGCGTCGGGCGTCGCAGGCGGCGCGCGACGGGGCGCACAGCGGGCGGCGCTACCGGCCGCCGCGTCGGCCGTAGGACGTGCACAGCCGATCGCCAATCAGTATTTACTTAACAAGACATTTAGGATTTACTACCTACAAATACACATAACTTGTTGTTTCAATTTTACTCGTAAACAATACGATATTTAACTTCTTTATTTGAACTTTCAAACCGATCATAGTCGAGTCTCCGCATATACTCCATAAGGCACGTGTAATTGTGTTATTTAGAAAATCCATACTGATTTCTTATTAACCTCAAATAGTCAGTATATCGATATTAAAACAGTATTATAGAATAATCATATCATATATCTTGAAGAAGAAATAAGTTTATGGTACCACCTATTTGAGACTCTAGAATTATGATGTATGAATGACGCGAATGTATGTAAGCTGCCTAATTTCACGGACTATGAAATATTATCTATTTGATTATGTATGCTAATTATATGACACATAAATAGGGTGTCCATTATACGTTAGTTGAATAAGTTATTTATGTTTTACACCTTAATAGTATTTAAACACAACATAAAAAATAACAAATTATGTATTTTTTTACAAGTTTCACTATTTAAAAAACAGCAAATTAAATGTTTCATACTCAATGAACATCAACGAACCCTGTGTCTTTTTATGCAAGAAGAGGCAAACGGGCACGAGGCTCACCTGACGGAAAGTGACTACCACCGCCCATGGACATCAGCAACACTGGAGGGCTTACAGGTGGATTGGCCTGCCTTTAAGGAATGAACCACAATCTTTGTCGAGTCGCAGCGAAAACTACTCTCGAGGAGTTTGGAGTTTATTTCACGACTCTACACCAAAGCAGATACACATGTTACTCCTCATGGCGTCGAATACGTAATAAATATAAACAGAAAATAAAGCACGACTTTTTATATGCTTGATTTTTTTGCCCGGATTTGAAGTCGCGATCTTCGATTACGACTAACGTCTTCTATCCACTGAGCGGTCTCAGTTAACTTTCCTGGTTTGCTGGTTATTATTATTTGTTGTTGTTTTTACATTCTATGTGACTAGGGCTGTATGATTATTTCCTGCATTAATTCTACGGAATGGATTTTAACGTAGTGACCATTAGATAGGTTGATTACTTTTGAAAACTTATAATCTAAACAATATATATAAACATAAAAATAAATATAAACTTGAAATAAATATCTTGTAACTTGTAGTTCATTATTAGATTAATAAATAACATGCCTTCTAAATGAAGCGTAAATAATGGTGTACTGATTGGTTTTTGTCTTCCGAGAAAGATAAATCTAACAAATGTCGTTCTAAAATATTTCTTTATTAAAGTAATATCACTTCAGTTTTAAAATCGTTAAAGGCGTTTCAACGTTTGTGGTATGGCATAAAGTATTTGCATCAATTCACACAAATCGTAAGTTCGTCGTAAATCGTAAGACTTTGTCACAGGGATTATTCATCATGACACTTCCCTTGGAACTCGAGGCACATGAAAATAATGTTTATAATTTTATTTATTTATGTTTCATTTTCGAAGGTACGGATTTGCTTCGAGACCTTGTTCGTTATTCCCAAATAAAACTTTGACTTAATTTTAATATTTGTTTAATAAAATGTGTCACTGGCTGTCAATAAATAAAAATAATTTGAAAAAGCAGTCAAATTAAAAGTATGCATCTCGAATCTCTCCAGCTTCGACGCAAACACTGTCGTGGTTCTAAGCGTAGCGGTTATATGCCTTGTTGTATGTTAGAGCAATAAGCCCATTGCCCTAATGTCCTTAGATTAAACAAATTCGCAATCACCTCACAACCATATTTACCCAACATTTTTCGTGATGTCTACCTGGCCGAAATTCAGCAATAATAACAAGACGATCAAACTCAAAGATAAGCTAGAAGAAATAACAAACATACAGCTACACTTTAATATTAATAATATTACTAACGATTATATAACTCTAAACTTATCTCAACAGCCTTCATAATGTACCTTGGTAACGTGTAAAAAAATGAGATTTATTACATCCCAAAACAACATACTCGCTTAGTGCACTCAGTGTCATAAATATTACAGATTCAGTAAAGCATCGAGTTACATCAAACGGCTTTAAGGACCTTATCTCACTATCTCTTCAATATTGTCGCCACATCTCAAAGCGACTAACACGCAGGTATAAGATAGGTGACGAAGTCAGCTTCGAAACCGAACATATTAAAATAACGACGAGGATAAAATAAAGGAATACTTATATATGCATAATAATGATTTTGGGTGAATAAAAATGAGGGGATCGGTACAAATATCTAAATAAAAGAGTGGGACATCATACGGCGGCCAGGCGAGGCCTAGAGAGCTATGAGCAGATGCCGCGGCGAGATTGCGCCCGACCGAGACCAGCTATCATTTATATCATTTCATTGCGACTGTTTACATTTCATTCATAAGATCAACTCCAATATTTATTTTTTTATAAATAATACCCTGCGACCGTTCTTCGAGACTTTTAAATATATTTTCCCGAATCGTTCAAGCGGTGTTTCGAAGTTCAATGACCTTTTTTATTACAATTCATGCTCGTATTTGAAGAACATTGTTCAAGTGATTTGATTCCTTGTCTATTCTGAGTGATGAATACGCTGTGGTATTTTCCATTAAAAATCAACAAAAACTCATGTTGTCTTTAAAAAGACCCCCTATTGCGACAGTATATGATAACTGCACAATACAAATTGTTGCAAAATGTTATTAAACGTGACTAAATGTTAAATTACTTCGTAAACATGCATTATAATAAATGTTCATGTACAAGCAGCCACTGTTCATTGACAAAAACCGAATCATACATTTATGCATATAAAAACAATATTATGAATAAAACCGACCGGAGGTAATATTAAAAACAGCGATCGTTTTAATTTTGTTTTAATAAGTCCTCGGCATGTATGTGTCGCCGAAGCTCGCACGTTGCTTCTTATTTATTGACCTATTAGAGATAACATTAAGATCAAGATGCACGGCCAAGGACCTTTGTTATAAAAATGTCTACCTCATTATTCTTAAAAAAATTAAAGCAACTTAATATGGACCTCTATGGATCTCCTGTCTTTAAGAACCCATAACGTATTTTTATTAGGTATATTTTAAATTATTTATAGATGAAACTAAAAATGTTTGGTATTAATTTGCATTTTATAAGATAGCATATTAAGTTTAATGCCGATTGTTGACAGTAATCGATTTTAAACTGGTAAGTTGCTTAAATGTAATTTATTTAGTTAATATTAGAATAGTAGCTGGTAGGAAGAAAATGACGTTGTGCTCAATGGAGCGTGTCCACACAATTCTTACTGTCAGCCTAATGGCGGCATCCTGTCGTTATAATTTTTCCCAGATTTTTAATCTAAACAATTTAAATCAATATTCATTATAGGTTTCAAGGGACACTCGTCTCGAACTTTTAACGCGATCCAGAACTTGTTTTATTATTATTATTAAAGGCATACTTAATTTTATGACTTTCGGCTCATGATAAATGATTGTATATAATGATATAATGCGACAAAAACTGGTTTTTTACTGTGTAGTTTTGTATCGATCGAAGGCGTAATATCAAATGAGAAAAACTGACACTCGTAATTGTAACGATTATACCGCGTTTGTTGTTTTTTATCGATTTTAGTGTTTAATTACATTATTAATGGATACGTAATATCTTTCAAAAATGAAATTTTAATTTAAAATAAATTATATATAGACACAATTATGTCAAAAATGAACTAATTGTGAAAGGCGTGCTTTTTATGAGACTATAAGAAAACGCAACAATAGATGTTAATATCTATTCTTCCTACTCAGCATACTGCTCCACTGCAGTATACCGCATCAGTATATCCATCTAACAATATTTCCTGAAATAGCCTGAAATTACCTGACCCTGACCTATCCTACGCCGGTCGCAGCTTTATTTAATCAATCAGCATTTACTTCTTTAAGTACTCAATACAAATAATCCTTAAATAAATAAAGAATTAATATTTCGAATATTATATAATTCACTGATGACTGACTGTACTTACATTTTCTATCAAAAAAAAAAGTTTGAAAAATAAGGAATACTTACAATATATTAATAATATCTCTGTTTTCTTCTCCAACTGTGAAAATCTTGTGCAAACAAGCCTTCGACAATAGTCCAAGGAGTCCGGACAAACTTGTAAATTTCACGTCTCTATTGCAACTTTTAAGTTTCATATCTGTAGACTCGCGTGCCATCTGTACTTATCTATACTAATATTACTAATTCGAACACTTGACTTTGACTGCCTCGTTGGTCTAGTGGCTAGATATAAGGCCGCAGACTTGGTGGTCCTGGGTTCAATTCCCAGGTCGGGCCAATAAATAGTTATTGGGGTTCACTGTCAGAAAATTCTCAGTAGCAGCCCGGAGTCTGGAAGTTGGAATCGTGTACACTCCCGTGCCTCGGAAAGCACGTTAAGCCGTTGGTCCTGCGCCTGAACTCTTTCCGATCGTGTCGGATTGCCGTCCCATCAGATTATGAGAGCTAAGGAAAAGAGAGTGCACCTGTGTTTGCGCACACACTTGTGCACTATAATATGTCCTGCGCAGTTGGCTAATCTCTCTTCAGATTGGCCGCCGTGGCCGAAATCGGTCTGGATGACCTTACTAATTCGAAAGCAACTCTTTCTGTCTGTTACGCTTTCACGACTAAACCATTGAAATGAATTTTTAATACCTTAAGAAACAATGGATGACATTAACTAAAAATAAATAATTTAATAGTACAGGAGGGTAATAAACAATTTTCTCAGCTCCAAAATGGAAAATTATAAACATAATATAGCTATTCGCGTTCCTTTTGACTCGTAGTTACCATTTAAGTTCACTTATTAGCATATGAATTTAATCTAATTACTGCAGTAATTGTATATTTCGCGACATATTATTTAAAATGTAACACGTAAAATTTTTCGGTCCCTTTATTAACATTGTTCGCTTTTAATTAGCGATTCCACTGTTACATAATGTATGATACATTATGTAATTATAATTAATTAACTTTAAATAGCGCATAATAATATCTTCGGTTGAAATTTTGTCAATACTCGCTTTACAATATTTAATTATTTAAATAATAATTAACTGATAAATCTATTTATTTATTTGTAAACGTTTACAATAGAACTTATAAAACAGTAATAGTATATCTAACATACATGTCAATTATAAGTGTACATAGCACTTCCAGATTCAATCTAATCAAATTCGAATAAAATGTAACAAAAATTCAATATTTTTTTTAAAATGACAAAATTAAATTATTTATTATACAGATTACAAATAAAAAACAAACAAAAAATCTTTTCGATTTTATAGTCACTTATTCCTCACGCTTCGAGTTGTAATTAATAAAATACAGACGAATAGATCAAATTAAGAATGTGCACGAGGCACATGAATTGACACCATTTTTTAAAACAAATTACTAAGGAGCTTTTAACTTGTTATCAATTCAAACATGCACTTTCAATTTAATCCGATAAACAAATAGAATCGAACCTACACAAAAATTTATTAAAAGATTAAGACTTATTAAAATTCTTCAAATTGATTTTGATTCGAAATTCGAAAGATGTAATTAAATTTGAACACAAAAAGATAATTCATGAAACCTTTAGGATTCTAATCAGCTGAGAGTTGCTTCTTTTTAAATTCACTCCTGCAAAATAAGTAGCGTAATAAATATTCGTGAAAGTTGTTTTAATTTCTTCTTTACACAGCGTAGATTACCAGACGCGATCGGAAAAACTTCCTTCTTTTTAATTTTCTTTAAAACATTCATTTTGTTTTTGTTGTTTTTTTTACATTTTATTTCAGCGAATAGTCTGAAGGCTTTCTTAACTTCAAAACGCTTATCTCTAGAAGAATATATACAGTTAATTGTTTCTACAATTTTAGACTTTAACACGGTGCCTTAAGTGCTGTTTTTAACAAGTAAATTCCTTTATTGTTAACTTTTTAATTGCTTGGTAGAATCCTAACTTTTCAGTATTTAATTCGTATTTTTCTTTGTTTTTGAAACAGTTTTCAGCTTGTTTGTTTAAGTGTATGAGGCATAAGAATTTCAGTATGTTACTAATTATGCAATAAGATCTTTATCTTTATATATTGTAATTAATTCGTATTAGTGTTCCATATTATAACGTTTATCGATACAAATTCAGAGAATGTAGATGAAAATTTTATGTAATTTCCTTTTTATGTAAAGTATCAGATCGATGGAAATATTGACATGAAGTCTCGAGTACTTGAATGAATTCTTAAAGAAATTGCTCATAAATCTACACTAACAACTTTTAGGAATTCGTTCGAGTGTATCATGACCATGAGATCTATCTAGGCTTACAATCAGATAATACTTGCAAATATCTCAAATCAACGACAATCAATAATCCCCAGTTGAATGTAATATTATTTCTATTTCAATATATCTTCTATTGTCATAAGTAATAAATTATGCTCTAACATTCGAATTGCAAGCTCTATGAAGATATTTGTTAGAAAGCCGAGATATCGTAATACGAGGTACAACAATAGTGATAAAACTTGAATGATCGCTTCACGAACGGGAGACAATGCCAGCATATCGGATGTATGGGCTCGCGATCATGGGAAAATTACCGATCCTTGGACAATCAGGGAGACGCGAGCGAGCTGTACACGTTGTCACTCCAGTCGGCCATTGTGTCGACGATGCGGAATACACCTCACATTTGCAATATTCCATGCCGTTCGACAAATACCTACTTTGTAGATTAAAACCGTGATTGGAATGTTTAGTGCCGCTTCATCCGAGTATATTCGTGCGTCCCATACTTCTGACTTAACGTCGACTCTGTCACGCGATTTTTCGTAAAAACGCTTTTGTAACGAATATTGATACAGATATATATTAGGCGGTGGGTCAAAAGAGATTTAAAGCGAACGGAGATGACTAACGGTCAATTTATCATCGCTGAGAGTTATGATATAAAAATAAAGAATTGAAATGACCGTTCAGTCCCGTCTCATGAGAGGGCATGCTGTAAAAACTTATCCTCTTATAGTTTGCGATTGCAATTAAGTTATAAACTTTAGAGGTCTCTACTGTCTTAAAAATATTAAACTTTGAATATTATTATTAACATTTAACATTTATTGGAGACCAGTATACGAATGGTCTGGAATTTTATTAATTATAGCATACTTTAAAAATGTAAATTAAACATAAGTGAAATATAATAGACACACCTATATACATTCAACTTGTAATACGTACTTGTGAAGATAAAGAATCATGAAAGAAAAAATTCTTACGACAATTGTCTCCGGTTTTATATTTCTCGAATAGATAATTAATTACATTAAGATACAGTTTTTGATTACCATCTGAGTATTTACGTGAAACAAAATGTAAGACGAATTTTATTAAAACCCATCGAGTTTTTCTCTGCGTTGACCAATATCTTACGAACCGATAAAATAATAAATATTGTGAAAACAAACATCCACTTCTCATTGCATGTTTTGCTAAAACGACATTCAAACGCAACATTAATTTAATCTTAATTATGTTTGTTAGATCTAGAGCAATTACTGCACAATTATTTATAATATTTTATTTATTGTTGCTTAGATTTAAGCATCACAAATCAATCGATACATGTATATACCTAATCGCTTTATGTTTTAATAGGTTATAATATTTATTGCATGCGCCATTAAATTTATAAAATAACTACCTATATGTTACTAAATAATAACATAATTATGTAGGTCTAAGGTATCCTCCACTTAATATGACTTTAGGTTCGAATTATGGATTGTAAAGTCATAAGCGAGAACAATAAATACCAAAGCAAAGCGATACAACTATAATTTTGTTGCAATAAAATAATAATAAGTTTTAATTAAAAAGCTTGAGAAGAATTATATACAAAAAGTCGACGAGGTGGTCCAGCATTCATTATATCAAAATAAAAGACAGTTGTAATTGTATAAGTGCATTTATATTTAGAGCCGAGAGTTTTCATGTTAAAAATACAAAGAAGTAACGTGGTTCCTACTAATTAATGTAAGCACTGAGGAGTTAATTAATTGTCGGCTACTCGTGTAGAGCGCATGAAATATTTATATAATTCATAACACAGCTAATTATGAAACATCGACGCGCCTGCGCCCGCGCCACCCGCAGTCATTCGTCCGCTCGCTGATCTACACTGATGAAAAACCTAATAATTCCCTGCCGGCTTCACTTACTACCCTTTTTGTTTCATACTCAGTATCCCGACAACGCACCGCGATCATAAGCACTTTTTGTTCAAATGACCAAATGCGTCGCGAAGTATGTAGTCGGTAATTGTCGGGGCACGTAGAGGGTCGCTAGCAACTACTCATTGCGAATAAATAGGAATGTAAAAGTCATAAATCGTTCTAATCTCGATCGAACTACCGCACTACCGTTTCTCATTCACAGACGAAAGTTAGCAATAAAAAAAAAGAAAAAAGAGAAGCACCCGTATAAACTACATAAGCCGGATTGCGAGGACCATAAAATTTTGTTATTGTAAAACATGAAGCAACGTGCCATCTGTAGAGGAACCTATAAGGCAGCCGCTAAATATTTATCAGTAAATTAGTATGCCTAAACTAACAAAATCAATTAACTTCGCTTTTTGCTGATAACAGGTTTGGTACGACATTCCGGTATTCCGCAACATGGATGATGTCGAACAATCCCATTGCCATGACATAGTAATGTTTTACGTTCATATCTGTTCAACGTCGGACCGTTTTTATGAAGCGTTGATAGCCTTCCGATTCTTAATTCCTGACAAATTTGTGTTGCGTGCATTACTCGAAACATTATTCCGAAATGTTAATGTTAAGACTGGTTTTTGTTGCTAAAATAATATCTAATCGTCATTATTAAATAATAACAATACCTATATCAAGGAAAACAAAATAAGTGACGTATGACGTCCTTTTTTTTAATACACGTTATTCGTATTAGACTTGATTGTAAACAAAGATGAGTAAGTAAGGAAAATATTTCGACTCAAACAACAAACTATAACAAACGGAACCAACCCACCTGAACAATCGCAGAACCGAGTGAATTCGAAACTCGAAGTTGACGCTAAACTTGTGACCCTACAAGAGGAATATCGAAGTAACAAGTCAAGTTTTGCATAGAGTCGAGTGGCCGTACATCAAAACAAGTGGTGTCGTGGCAATGAGGCGAGGTGGTGGCGGGGAGCGGGTGGGGGCGTGGGGCGGTCCGGGGGCGGGCATGCAGGCTGCATCGCCTCCCGGCTGCACTCCGAACTAACGCATCGTACGATGCACTGTACTCAGAATGCATCTCTTGTCAATATCATCAACTAAGATCGATAAACTTTAGGTACTACACGCGATCTAAATTAAACCTACAAGTCAACACGCACCACTGGTATAGCTCGAGAGTACTATCATTAAAAATAGTATAAATCTAAAATATTACTTTTATGACATTTATCTCAACTTTAAAACGATAAGCAATATATTTGCCAACGGTTTTAAATTTCGTCGAATGGCTGTAGTTTATTGTGATACGTCTTGCGCCATCTATCGGCTGATAGCAACACTACTTAAGCCGACTACAACTGTTTACATTTAATTCTGGACATTTTTTTATACTCGTATCATAAAACAAATTAAGTCACATATATGTTTTATTACTAATTTAGTAATTAATAAAAAAATTGCATTAAATTAGGACATAAGAAACGTATTACGGCTAAAGGTTCGTTCAATTTAAAATAAAAATAAAATCTTTATAGGTATGTATTGACAGTATCTTATTACGTGTAAAAAGACATTTTATTGAAACTGGTGCTAATAACGAGAAGATCAAACGCCGTGCAGTTTTATGCCTGTGACGATGCACATTACAATTTGTAATGGTTACATCCGCGGATACGGACTTAATTTACATGCAAATACATCGACATTATTACAAAAATGAACTTCCTGTCGCAATACGATCGATTTGCATATTTTTTAATAATATATCAGGAAAAATAACAAAGGCATTCATTTATTAAATAGATGGCGAGCCATTGTTAGCGTTTCCGTTGAATTATACAAAAATTTAAATCAAAGCGTCATCATAATCTACTCCTATAATTACATGTGTATTATGACGTGACGGAATGAACGGACTACTTTTGAAATGTGCATAAATTATAACATTGCTACTATGGTCTCTGTCAACAGTTTATACGCATATCATTCATTTATTATTTATGTTACAACAAAAATTAATCGACAATTTAAGAAGATATCGCCAATACCAAGTGATTTCACCAATACTAAATAGTTCCTTTTGCCAAACAATATTATAAGTCAAATTTAAATTGACATTATTTTTTTATGTGTGGCAGTAAAAATGTTTATTTATATCTAAGTTATGTATATTTGTATAACTATAATTCGATTTCTTCCATATATCGGCCGTTTATTGAGGAAGGTAAAGTTAACTTCACGCTTCAAATCGAATGACTGGAAGCCATATACGTTAATCAATATGGAAAACTGTAGCCAAGTACTAATCGTGTGTATGAAGCAGGCATGTAGGTATAATCCAAATTGAAATTTGGTGGAACCGCGGGACACAGCTTGTGATAATGAGCCCATTTAGAGCATAACATATTTATTCCCACCCAGGACAAACATTTGTGTGCATGAACATATCTGTTGTAATTATCTATATAAGTATCTATTTACAAAAGAAAAGTAGTATATGTAGTATATCAGTTGTCTGGTTACATAGTACCCGCTCTTCTTAGTTTGGGATCAGATGTTCGTGAGCGAAATGTGTCCCAGGATATTATTATTATTATTATTATTCCAAATTAAGTGTAAATTATATTTAATATCAATTCCATCTCTCTGTTTAGCTCGGTTACATTAAATGTATTGTATTTGTTATGTTTTCGTAGTGTGTGCAATAAAGAATAATAAATAAATAAATAAATGTACTGACATAAAGTTCCGATAACTGCATCCAGCGTTCAGGGAAACAAAGTGAGCTAGTACTTCAATAACTTCTATTTCACTGGTGGTAGAGCTTTGTGCAACCTCGTCTGGGTAGGTACCACCCACTCATCAGATATTCTACCGCAAAACAGCAGTACTTGGTATTGTTGTGTTCCTGTTTGAAGGGTGAGTGAGCCAGTGTAATTAAAGGCCCAAGGGACATAACATCTTAGATCCCAAGATTGGTGGTGCATTGACGATGCCAATGTCTATAGGCGTTGGTTAACACTTACCATCAGGTGGCCCATATGGTCGTCGTACCTATACTATAAAATTAAGCTAATCAAATTTAATAGTAACATTATAATATTATATGTTTTCATACTGCATACTCCTTTGCTCATATCTGAATCGGTTAAGGTATAGATAAGGTTCTATTTATTTTGTATAGTAACTAACATGAATGGAACGTATGAACATAATCAATATTAATTTTCGGTAAAAGCGCTATCGATATAAAAAAGAACAATATTTACTATAACAACTTGATCATCTCATGTCATCCTTATACCTTTTATAGGATCCTTTTAGGTACTTATTCTTCATCACAACAATATTATTCTTAGTCACAACAATATTTATTTTTCGGTAGACAAACTTATTAACCGCTATTGATTAAGATAACCCTTCAAAGACTACCATGAGAATACTTAGCATGGAATATTTCAGTACAAATACAAAGCTGCACTCGTAGCCTACTGAAACGCAAAACACCAGTATAAGACACTATCGAAAGGAGTTCAGGTGCAGGAACAGCTTTACGTGGATTTCGAGGTATAAAATAATCACAACAATATTATAGAATCTTATGAATTGAAAATATACAACGTTCGAAAAGTAGATTATATTGAGAATCACGGGCAAGAAACTCTGATTACATTTTTCTCGATTACTTTATATAATGCATGAAAATCAAAGAATATTAACTCGCAGTCTTGCTCATGTGAATAGAAAAGTAGACCTTACCATTAAATAAGCTTTAAACTATATACTTGGCATATGTAAGGGCATCTGCAGGCTTTTATTATAGAATCAAATATCTGGATATATTGACTTGGCAGAATCTAAAACTTACATGTTATAAGTTTATATTTACTTCTCGTGTTTATACAATGGTTGTAAGTATATATTAAAGTAGTAAATTCTATTGCCAATATTCATAATTATTCTTGTAAATATAATATAATTATAAAAATAGGGTAACTGTTTAGTACGAATCTATTTTGATAAAAGTAAATAATAAATAATTACTTCAAAATAATTAATTATGTTTACATCGTACGTTTCATTCATACGATAACGATGATATAATATAAAACAAACGTAATGTCTAAAATATGATAATAAAACTTCATCAAGGAAACAAAAGTCCCGATGTTCGTATTCTTATGCAAATGAAGACAAAACACACACATCGCTCGCTCGTAAACAAAACAACAGCCGGTGACTATTTGAGTATTAATTTGATAACATCGAAATATCGTTTCAACACCGATGTTTGTTAACGAATGCGTTTAAGGCTGCTCTATTGAGGTAGTTAGCAACACCACGTTATCACACTGCTGGGCAGAGACCAAGTATTGTATTAACGGGAGGAATTTGGAACTTCTATTCACATCACGTACGAAACTCCCCGCCATATTTATTTTATGCCAACCATGGAATAATTGCTATAAACAAAAATTAAAAAAATTAAAAATTCATCAATGTTGTTAGGTCGTTTGTTATAACGACTTACGACTACATTCATTACTAATTAGTAATATTTCTACCAAATAAAAAACGAATTTATTGTTTCTTTTAAAAAGAAAACATCGACTATCTCACATAGAGTACGAAACATACGTGTTTCTTTAAAAGCCGAAAGCAGCTGCTTAACATTTTATAACCCAAAATATTAGGATAGTGACAAATTATGTTGAAATGGTACAGATAGTATCAGGTCTCGTCACCTGAACGGAAGCGAAGCGATGCGAGGTGACACAAAAACTGCATTAGTTTTGTAAACTTAATTATAATTGTGTTCCCTGTTCATACATAAATTAAAATGCAACAGAAACTTAGATAACAATCAAGTGTTCTATAATCATTTGTTTACGGTTTTTTTTTTTATAAAACACAACTATAAATTTACAAAGTATTTCAAAACCTAGGAAATAAGGAGGATTTTTTGCCGTTATAGTTTGTTCGTATATAATATCACAATAGAACACAGGAGATATTATAGTGTATCCAAACAAGAGTGCATTCTATTCCTCAAGTCTCATTGTCCGAAGGGAAGACAATTCTACGCAACCGGAGAGAGACTTGAGAGACGTGCTTTTCTAGGAAATTATTTTGGAAAGTATATCAAAAAAACTCTTATTCAAAACTGTCATATAATTGTATCTAGTTAAGCTGTTTTCTTTATACGTTCGCATGTGTGTCATTTTTTTAATGTAAACTAGTAGAATAAACAAAACATATTTTGATTATATTAAATTATGGATATAAAACATGCTACGCAAAAAAAAATTTTTTTTTTTAAATATTATATCCCCCTTGTGCGATCAAATGTACCACCTGATGGAAAGTGGTCACAATCGCCCATCAACATTGATAATATTGCACCATTCCTTACACCGCCAACACGCCACCAACCTTGAAAAATATCTCCCTCATGACTGTTGCTCCACTGGCTCACTCACCCTTCAAACCGAAACACTAAAATGCTAATTGCTGTTTGGCGGTAGAATATTTTCTTCTTTCATTTTAATGATATAGTTCATTATTAGAATAATAAAATAAAAACATATTATCTTTAAAGTCAGGATATACCTACACAGTATATATAATTTCATCGCATTGTGTCATAGAAGCAATTGTTACTATGACATTTTATATTCACAATAATTTATGTAAGAAATATAACCATCCGCTACGAACAAGTAATGAATAACGAGAGCTCTGCCAGATGTTTATACGGAAAATTATTTCTTCAGTGCGAGTGTATTATTTGAAATAAAGTATACGAGTATTATAAACATCTGATTCTGGATAAACACACAGTCAGGTACATCGGAATGGTAAATGAGTAACTATAATATAAATATCTGAAATAACAAAACTAGCAACAGATTTTATAATCAAACAATCTTTCAGCAGCTTCCACAAAGCTTAGAATTTTAAAATTAATCTCGTGAAGATCGTAAAATATTCGATAAACAGGGCGGGTGTGTTTGCTTTCGCCAACTTTAACATTGCTATTAAACAGTCGTGAAATAGACAGAAATAATCGGGTCGATCCGTTATAACGCGTCATTCGTATTATGCTGGCGTCCGCATACATTGCGATCGCACTCACGGCCCATTGCCATGCTAGTCTCCTTTCCGCATTTTCCAACTTCGCCGCTCACTTAATAGTTAATTCATTTAACATTACTTCATTACATTTGGCAAAATAAGTAGGTATTTTAAATGAATTATCATATCGATGACATTTCGCGTGGAGTCTATCGTTTAGCATGCACAAGCGCATACGGCGTGACGGCACGGAGCGCGACGCTCGGGACCCGCTCCCGGGCCGGCGCGGCGCGAGCGGCCGCGGGCGTGCGGCACACACGCGCACTCTGCGCCCGCGCACCAGACGGTTCTGTTTTTGTGAGTCGCGACGCGCGCCCCGACCCTTTGCCGCCAGTTCTTCAAATTCACTCGGACGATACTCAGAACTAGAACGTTTACTCTGCTCGAACTTTCTCATCGCATTTTATGCTAAAATAATTGTCTAAATTTTGCGTTTTTAAATTCTTTCTGTAATTAGTCAATAAAAAGTAAGTTATAGTCTTCTAAAAGCATAACTATCTCCTACAATACTATAATGTGAAATAGCGGATATACCTATGTAGTTTTTCTAACTATATAAAATCTAAAACATTTTTTTCGCATATTTGTACGATTACTAACATGTTGCATAACAAGCTTCATGTACACATATTAACTTCGATTCGACAACATAGAAGTATGCAAGGGGCAGCGGCCAGCGGGCGGCGCGGGCGCAAGCGGCAGTGCGCAGCCTCCCGCGGTGCAGCTCTGGCCCCGCTACTTTTTACCAACGAATGCTTGGCTCGTGTCTTTTTCGCTCTTCCCGATTGGAATTCGTTGAGAGATCGCCGCTGCCGGTGGCAGACGTCTTGTGACATGTCAACGGCAGTACGTGCGCTGCGTACGCGCTAATTAACCAGTCATCTCGTTCCAAAACAACTCGGTGGGAATATCCCCTCAAATATTGAGTGTCTAAAGTGCATTGCGTTAATTTTTGGAAAAAGAAAAGATAAAATAATTTCGCACTTTATGTATTATTTTGAAATATACCTATGTAGTCAAAAAATGCTCTGCTGTGTAGGTATGTTTTTATACCTTAGCAATATAAATTTGTACCAATTAACGCATACAAACATAGAGGACGCTCTGAGTGTCTAACGTTTTCTCCTACAATTTCAACCTTTGATTCACTCTCTTTCCCTGAAATAACCACCAATTAACTTCCAATAGCAGAAATATAAATCAAATTCTTTATTCAATACAAAGCCTTGTTTTGTAATAATACCTCAATGTTGAGAAAAAATGGCAAATAATCAAACGGAGTCATCCAAGTGCAGCAGAGGCAACATGCATGTGAACACTTCAAAAGCTTTATTAACAGAATACTTCTCACGTTTTTATTGACGAACATCGTAAAGAAATCTACATGTGTCAGAAGACATATCAAAATACTACTACAACAAGAGTATTCATCCATCAAGAGCAAAGGCAATTTGGATGTGTACTTGATTATCGCACAGCCAAATATTCAAAGGCTATTTTCATTCATGTATTTATCCTCGTTTTCCATCAGTTGCCAGCAATTGGGATTTACCTTCAATGTAAATTAGAAGTTACAATTTTATATATCTAATTGATGCATACAAATTTTTCGATAGATAAATACAATTAGATAAAATAGAAGTTACATATATTCAATGAACGTAGTATTTCCATTTGATTTCACTTTTTATTGAATTTTATTTTTCCTACACATAACCTACTTTATTATATAAAGTGGACGGCTTGATTCCAAGATCACATATGCTATACGGTTTAGTTTTTTGTTATTTATAATAATACTAGATTCAGCTCGCGGTTTCACCGGCATGTAAGAGAGGGAGGGGGGGAGGATGCTAGATACTCTGTCTTTTTCTGTACTCCGGACAACTTGTATACAAAATTTCATGATGATTGGCAAATTGGCCACCTTGTTATGTTAAGTGGTCACCACTGCCTATAGACATTGGAGATGTAAGAAATATTAATCAATCCTTACATCGCCAGTGCGCCACCAACCTTGGGAACAGATATGTTTCCCTTGTGCTTGTAGTTACACTGGCTCACTCACCCTTCAAATCAGAACAACAGTATTAAGTATTATTGCATAGCGGCAGAATATTTGATGAATGGATGGTAACTATCTATACGAACTTGCACAAAGTTGTAGTGTAGGTGGCCCATATCTACACAGTAAGCCAGTACAGCGAGGAGTTGGTCGGAGTCCTCGACGCCTTGTAACTTCCAGCACTATCTCTTACTATATGTGTTCGTAACTTGCACAAAGCACAACCCAGTATACAACTACCAATACATTTTAATTAAATTTAAAATAATGATTACTTGTAAATGAAACATAATTATCTGAAGTTGAGAAAGAAGGGGCTGAATCTTAGAATATGTGAATTAATAGCTTATAATATTTTTTCCCCGTTGAATCTACATTTTAAGACAGTGGTAACTTTAAATTAAATGTAACCATGAAAAATGAGGACCATAAGCTCATAAGAAGTCTCTTACAATCGAAATAGTCATTTCGTCAAATAGGCAATTGAATAAAAAAAAATTGTTTTTATTTTTAAAACTGCTTTTGCTTATGCATATCTTAACGTAAACACCTGGCGATAACTTAATCGTTAATGTTTAAATAAACTGTTTTTATTAAATATAATATAGCGTTTGACGTCAATTACTTCAATATTAAAAAAAAAAAAACGTGTACGCTAGTATACACTCCAAGTATAACGTTGAGGCAATTATGGAAAAGGCTGCGAAGGTGTCGTGGGTAGCGCGGGAGCCAACTACACGTGTTAGCGATCACTTGCAAAATACCTTTTCAGGGCTATGCTCCAATAATACTATTGTATGCCCTATTTTTGGTTCATATACATCTTACATATTAAGTCTATTCTGTTAAAGCATTTAAGTTCAGTAATTATACTTTTTCTTCATCACGTTTTGTAATGTTTTATTATTTATTCAATACAAAGTTTTGTTATGTTCTACATGATTACCATATAAGTTACTTTTATAATATATAACGAGATGAGATAATTGATTTTTTTTATTTTTGAAATCGCTACTAATATACTTCAGACAAATATTTAGGATATAAAAATCTACATATATTCAAACAATAATATTTGTCATTGTCATAACAAATATCTATTTAAAAAATGTAAGCGAAATTTATTTATCTATTACTAGCTGTGCCGCGGTTTCACCCGCGTATAATTAATAAAAATATAATAAATAAAAATAAGCCTAGAGCCTTCCTCGATAAAAGGATATTGGAAAGTTGGATAGCAACACAAAAATATTTTTTAAATTCGAACCAGTAGTTCCTGAGATTAGCCGGATCAAACAAACAAACTCTTCAGCTTTATATATTAGTATAGATATCATTGCTCTTCGTTTTCTATTCATCATTATTAATGTTACCTTTCTGTTTTATCTTTGCAATTATTGATTTCTCTATCTGATTATTATCAGCGGTCTATTTCTGATCATCGCTCAGCTATACACATGACAATCACGAACAGAAACAATATTAGGTTTAAAGACCTTTCGAATCGAGCCTTTATTTATATTAAATTTTAAAAATAGTAAACATGTGTTATCATATGTGTCATTTTTGTATTGAAACTAGTCAATATTTTTTACTAATACCTCTTCATAGTAAAATTGCAAAGGATTTATCACACTTAAATGATTTGTTTGAGACGTAAACAGGTCATTTCATTTTTGTATGAGTTTATAATATGTACAAGAAAAATTACATATACATAATTACCATCATATTATTATATTATTTTATTTATTATGATCTTTATAACGAAAAGCTATTATTCCGAAGTATTCTCAGAGCATAGGCCATTCTTTCTTCGTGTTCAAACAACAACAGTTCAAGTCGCAGGCACATCTTACTACGATTACAGAATATTACATTCTGCTAAGCTCGGCCTTAAAGAACTTTAAAAAAAACAAGATACAGTTTTAATAGCTATTAAAATTTTTTGGTTATCTTACATTTAATATCCATTTCGTCTTAAGTAAAAGACTAAATATGATGCTATCATAAATATTAATCTATGCACGTCGTCGTTCGGAAAGCAAAATATGACGGAATATTTTGGCGAAACGCGCATAATCTGGCCATATATAATATTAAAAATAAAGAAATGTGCCGAGCGAATGCCCCGGTGGCAGCCCTTTGCAATCACAGAAAGAGAAGCCGCTTGCCCTTCCATTGAATCAAATTCATATATTTTGAGATTCAGTCGCCAATTTTATCTGTACAGTCAGCAGAAACATGTTTTCTAGATATCCGACTCACTATTTCACCCAACTCTTTATATAATATGTTAAATAATTCAATTTAATTAATGTTATGTACGTTGAATTAAAATACGAAAAATTTATCATCTGCCCGTAAATTGAATTACATGTAAAAAGTTAAGATATTGACATAGTTAGCTGGCTTAATTGCACACGTTTATAATATATTGTAATTTTTATACATAAACACTATGTAGTACGTATGTTTTCGTTAACAGATCTAAACCGACAATGCGTACTGAATATTAAACAGAATTTTTAATTACTATACGTAATAAATATTTATAAATACTTTTAAATGGTCCGTATCGTGTCTCATTATTTAAAAAATCAAATGAATTACTTTTGAAAAAATCGCTATAAACTATGTAGTTAAATTTAATTATACGTTTGTTTGTATTAATATACTTAATTATGTCGTTTTATCCTGTTGCTATTACAAAAGGTGTTTATGAATAAACTAGATCCACTAAAGAAATATGCAAAGGATTCGCATCAGAATTCAGTTAAATGTGACGCTCCTACTGGTTTGAAATATAGATTCTACCAAGAAGAACCGACAAGAAACTCAGTAGTTGCTCTTTTCTACCAATTAAAGTATATAGTATGTTATTTAAATACAGTAAAAGAAGTAATTTCTCCTGCATGAAAATCAACGAATACCAACTACTCGCTTCTTTATAAACCTAATTTATGAATGTTTTTTAACATGAGTTTTAAATTTATTGACAAACAAAATTAAATGAAACAGTTTTTGTCCTCACGTGTAACGGTAGTGTAGACAGCGCACACTACAGCTCTCAGATATCAGACAACATTGTTTTATGTAAAACTGGAACTGATAAAAATATTAAGTATTCTGACGGTACCTACATTCCGAGAATTGTTTTATTGGATTATGCGGCGAGGACGCGAAGCAGCTATAACTATTCAGTGTCGTCTTTTGTGTTATGGAAAAACTTGTTCTTGAACCCATGTAGTGTGAAAGTGTCGTTTATTTTTGCAGTTTAATGTTACATATGTACACATATTATCGCCTGCGCAGCGCGACTGTCATCTCAACGCACGCCGCGCTTGCGCAGAACTCTTGTTAGCGGACAATGCAACGCCCGCTTAATATTTGCTATTTTATTAACCTCCTCTTATTTTTTTGCTACTGTACCATTTTGTAGTAATGACCAATGAGTTAACAGCGTTATTACAATTTCAATTTTATATTTGTTTTATTTCGACATCTATTTGAACCATCACGAATTGTTAGCTTGTTGATATAAACAACTTTAGTTAATTAAGGCAATAGTTGTGATGGGTATGAAATAAATACAAATAAAAGCTTTAGACCTTAGACGCGGCAGAACCCTACGAAGCTTACACTGCCTGTTGAGACTAATGTTTATTTGGACATATTTATGGCTATAGTTCCGCTTTTTGTGCAGATGGAAATATGTGTGGCGGATCGCACGTCTGCGTGAGATTTCGGACACCTCTCCGCTTACTAAATTTAATATCGTCGGCCTTTACGGCGAGGACGAAACAAAAAAAAAACGAAGAAATCGCCATTGTGTCGGCGACGCGAACGGCAGTTCGCGCCTACCGCCACTCATGAAAATAATTTTGTTTTTATTTCAAAATGTATGTTTATGATAACACCTGTTTCGTTGATGCCTCCACGATCAGTGTCAGTCGAAACTTGTCGCGCTTTTTGCCAATTTGAGGACTATAAAGACGCCCGCATCGCGAGCTAATTTAACCACTGTTCGCTGAATTACGCATTCAATCGCGCTCGCTCCGACAAAAGTATGCGTTTTCTATCTTTTTCTTCTAAAATATAAAATCGAATGCTTGAAAACAGCAAAAAACATTACCAACAATTTTTAATACAGAATTCATTAATATCTTGTTTTATATCATTATTACTTATTTATATTGATTTCTTGAACTTTTGGACGTCTTTCTATTTATTTTTGAAAACATTTTACAAGATTATACTACAAAATTGATACTTTATTAGTACAAGTTTATTGTGGTCCCTAAAACAATACTGTGAATCTAGTTGGATGGTTAAAGCCTACTATTTCCTTTATGGTAGGACTTTGTGCAAGCCTATCTGGGTAGGTTCCTCTCACTCATCAATTATATTACCACTAAACAGCAATACTTTGTTATGCTGGTTTAAAAAATCAGTGAGCTAGTGTATTTCCATCTTCTATGGATATAACATCTTAATTCCCATGGGTGGCGGTGCAGAGAATGGAAAGATTAATATTTCTTACACTTTCAATATCTATTGGTGTCCTTACTTACCATCGGTTGGAAAATTTGCCCGTTTGCGAAAAAAAAAACAAAATAATTAATATATTAGGAATGAGATTGTAGTTCTATCAAATTCAAATATTTATAAATGTTCAAGAAATAAATGCAAAATACAAACACATTATTTATATCGTAATGACATTTAAGTTGCACGCGAGATTGCTTCAACTTACATTCAAACCGATATTACTATTAATTTATTGATTTAATATTTCCAATGACTGCGTAATATCAAGGTGAACATGAATATCGTGGTATTCCACATTTCATATTTACCTTCTAATAAATCAATCGTACGAATCTAAGTTTATGTCAACTATAATGATGTGGTTGTCAAAGGACGGCCGCCGCGACCACGGTCCAGCTTTTTGCATAATTACGTCGATGGAATGTCGTCCCTTCAATATGATAACAAAGAAAGATGACCGACTATATGATTGCAAAAATTTATGGCCGTCTGTCCCCGAACATTTGGTTCGAAGTCAGAGTCAGAGATTAAAAAATATATTTTCGACTCAATTGTTGCTATTAACTCTAATAAAAAGTATTCGATACGAACATATCAAATAATGCTCGTATCGAATAGAATTTCAATACACCTGTAATTTAACAAAGGCAGAAATCACAATTTATCTCGTAAAACAGCGCAAACATTGTCTGCGAGTAAACAAATATGTCTATGGAGTCGTTCAAATTGATAAACCACATGAAATCGCAGATAGTGAAGCCCTCCTTAGCGTATCCACGAGTTATATATTATCGTAACACAATCCATAAGAAAGCGCTACAATAATCGTACGTTTCTCTTGACAATGTTCCTTTGAATATAGAGAGTTAAGGCGAACAGATACAATGTCGAAGATTTGTTTACTCAGCACTATGAGTCCAGTATTCCGTGATTACCTTGTCGCTTCGACCGCTTGAAAAATGAACTTTCCAGCTAAGACGTATAAGAAGAAATTCCCCTTCTCGTTAATGCGGTGCCGTATCTATGCGTAGATAGCGCAATGACTCGCAGACGCTCTGGGAAGGCTAAATTAGTATGTACTCAAATGTCATCGCTCACCATAATACCGCAATCAAAATTGACGTGGGAAATATACTTGTTTGTTGCTGGAGCCGTGCAAGCTGTGCCTATAAATTTCACAATGAAATATAGAACTGGTAAGCTAAGCTTGGAGTTGCATAATTCAATCATAATATTCAGATACACCGCAATAAACGCGGCGATCTCATTTGGTACGTTCGTAAGCAGTAACGTAGCAAAGATCGAATCGATATTGTAATTGTATTATATCGTTATTCAAAAAGAAACAACTTCAATCATTACCGAACATACTATAAAAAGAAAAGTTTGCGCGATAAGAGTATACGTAAAAAAGATGTGAACATATAACCCGAGTAACTGCACGTCGCGGGCTGCGGGGACTGAACGAGATGCAGTGTCCGGGTTCGCATACATACATACGGGATGTGAACGGTATGGCAAGCACTGGCTTCCTGTTTTAATTCCCACTTTTTGCGAAGTGCGTGAGGTCGGCTGTCTCACTGATATCTATTTATTGAAATAAACACATGTTTTTTTACGCTTATAATTTAATATGGATATAATATGTTCTTATATAGCGACAAGAATCAAGATGGCCCAGTGGTCAGAGCACATGAATCTTACTCGAAGATAGCGGGTTCAAACTCGAACTAAAATTATTTGTAGCGAAATTTGTATTTCTAATTTATCACGTAACGTGCTTGGCTGTCAAATAAAATATAGCGAGGAAACTTCCACAAGCCAGATGAAAATCTGCCACATGTGTATCTTCCACATCGTATAAGGCCAGCATGATGGAATAAGCTGCAAAAACCTACTAAGCAAAGCAGAGTAAGCTTCAGCCAGTATCCCATGTTATATCTCAAAAGTGTAAGTGCAGGCTGTTGCTTTATAGAGTAACATTTCACTACCATTAGGATATTTTATACTTATAGATGTTAACCGATACTGATGGGTGATAGTATTTCGTGTATTAAATTAGCTATAAATTAATTAAATAAATGATCATGACATGCGTTACTTTATTTTTAATTCCGTTAACATGAGTAAAATGTCAGAGCCAATCGACAACCTGTTGAGGTGGGCTCGTTCGTCAGCTATAAAATGTAAATCCTGCTCTCGGTATAAAATGGAGAAACAAAAGTATCATTTTTAATAAGACAAAATGATGAACGTATAAATCTTCATTGCATCCTTAACGATTGTATCAGAAAGGCAAAAGGGAAATATATTTCGCGTCGCACTCTTGTCTAAGCAAATATACGCTTGAGTAGTATAATGTATTCGTTATTATGCGTCCACAACAGAATGTATAAAAGTCGAAGGGATCATGATTGTATTTTCTTATAAAGTGCCTGCACATTGCTTGCAAAATTGACATCCAAATCAGATTAATCCAATCAATGGAAATTTATGACGCACCCGAGAGCGGGCGCGCTCCGTGCCGTTGAGAGATCCGCTGCCTTCGCTAATCAGTTCCCATTCCCAACCTACGGACCACATCCTGTCTACCGCTCGATGTTTTATTTTAAATTTTAAACAAACTTTCGGCAAAGTATAAATAAACATTGATATTAATAAAGCTTTAATAATATGATATGTGAGTATCACATACACTGTGATACGACATCGTAGAAGTGTCGCGTATCGTGTACATTTATTTAAAGTCGTTACTTATTGAACAATTCGTATTCAACGAGCAAAACATTGTCACACTAGAGGTATGATTCACTGGAATTATTTCAAAATTTACCATCGAGTTTAAAAATCGCTCAAGTCAGGTTTTTGCGGCAATTACAGAGACGTGCCGCTCCGCAGCCTTCCGCTTAAACATTCTTTGATTTATACGTCTGCTTTCAACTCACGAGATGAGAGTAAAATATGAGACGACCCATCAAATATTCAGACTTTTTAGGACACAGAAGCAACTCTTCGTGCTCATTATAATAAAAATACGATAGTTCATGTTTAAGGCTCATCTACATAGCGAAGCGAAATCTCCAAGCGTATTTCAATTATTATTCATCGCTTATTGTTTTGTGACTCTAAGTAAATCCGTATTGTATTTACATAAGGATTATTTTCCAAAAATCATGAATACTAATTATTGATGGCAATTTCCTTTTGAAACGGTTATGTAGAACATTTTTAATTTATATTATATAGTATCATAGAAAGGCAAGTTCAATAACTTCATATTTTTATGGTATTATAGTAAGATCCTTATTATAACATATTTAATTTACTTCCACAACCAATTAACGTTAAATCAATGAAATTAACTTCACTTAAAGTGCATTTTTCATCTTAAGACGGAAGATACAAAGACTTAGTGTATTTTATTGTTTTTTCAACTCATTTAATGGAAATTTACTTTTAAATAAAATCCTCATTTACCATGATTGAATAACTTGAAAATGGATGTTAATATACATAATAATTAAGTCCAAAATCGTTTAGTGTAATAAATTATGCACGAATTAAAAATATACAAAATGATTTTTAAGAACATTATTAATCAATTAATTTGGTTTACATGAAACAATCTTGTTATATTATAACGTATAACAGTTATAACTTGAACGTGGCCATATTTGTTATGGATTAAGGCCAATGGCCAGCGCTGTTACGCGTCAATCCTCAGCCATTTACGCGACTGTCATTGCAGGCCGCGACGCGTAATTAAAATCAATATTTATGGTCTTATTAGAAGACATAAATAAGAAACGCTGGACATTCCCCCGGCGATGTGTACTGACATTCCTTCACTATCACGTGATCATAAACTTAAAATATCCACGGGAAGTTTATTGACAAGTCAAAAGACCTTCTACATTGTAATGTATACCAAAACAAACTTGAATGTTTGATCTATATTTTCATAAAATTCTTATTCACGGAAGGCTATTTTTTATATTCTAATTAGTTAATTATTATAGTTCTTATACAGTAACGGCCTGTGAATGTCCCACTGCTGGGCTAAGGCTTCCTCTCCTCTTTTTGAGGAGAAGGTTTGGAGCTTAGTTCTTAAACACATTTAATAAATTAAAATAAACTTCATCGAAGTATACTATTACAAGTATAATTAAACAAAAATTAAACGAAAGTTTTGAACTAATGAACCAATTCAGAAGAACCGGAAAGACACTTATTTACCGATTTGTACAATTTTTAAAAATAACAAATATTTACACTTAGATTTTATATAAAGTAAACCATAGTCAGTAATTATACCAAAACATAATCCTCCTCTCTTTAGGGGCAGGGGCAGGAACAGGGGGCAAAATTTCATCCAATGCAAGCAAGTTATCTGACGATGTTTTCCATCGCGACCAGAACGATGAATAAACACATATAATGCACGTGTAACTTTGTTTGCCTGGTATGTATGCGTGATCTTCGGTTAAAATGCCCTCAACTTTCGGCTCTGAAGTAAAGTTCGGTATATTTGGTATGAAAACTAAAGCGAAACTAATTATACAAATATATTATTTTAGAGAATAATAATTATGTGTTATCTTATTAAGTTTTTTACATGACTTAAACTTTAAGAAAAAAGATGATCCCTTATTATAGAATCGAATGCCTTGCCCCAGGAAGGACGCATTGACTTCGCGTCGGAAACACGGTGTTACAACTTTATCGTTAACTATATCTCGAGTTTTTGCAATAATTCTTTCTGTTTCTACAAAAATAACAATCACTACTTTATACACACATAATATTCTTGCGTATATATTTTCAACAACTGTCAATATTGCTAATTTTTACAAAATAACCAAAAAATAATGTCATGGTCCAAAACTTTTAAACATCGACCAGCATACATAAATTTTATGTTAAAGTGAATTAATTATTTACATAACACCACCATAATTGTTATATTAAACATTAAGAACATAAAAAAGACAATATATTTAAAATACAGACAAATTGAAGACGGATTAAATCTTACATTGTTTTTAAAAAAAAATAACAGATAATATATTTTTTAATAACGACAGTCTTTTGTCATTATTGTTTTTTCAAATAAAAGATTGTCGAAAGCAACCGCAACAGTTGTCGTAAGATAATCAAATGGAATAGAAAATATCAAAAAATATTGTGAATCCGAACCCTTAACTAAACTCATTGAAATTAGCTTATATGTTTCTGTAGAAATGGACAATTTGTAATCTGAGTTTCTAAATATTAATTATAATAACGGATAACCAAACCAACACATATAATTGCGTAATGGAACAGCGAACGTTTCAACCCAGACGCCATCGGAAAAAAAATATGAATATACCTTCACTCAATAATTACGAAAAAGGAGTATTTAATGTATTTGCGTGTCTTTTAAATATCAATTAAATTTATATCAGTAATATTTACGACAAGAGGACAGCATCAACGATAACTAGGACTTTTTAAAGATATGACGGTTGTAAATTTCACATCGCTTACTCAATTAAGAAACTTCGATTGAATGACATAAAACTTGTGAGAGAATGCTATAAAGTACTTGTTAATTACAGGTCATGTGAAGGTTCAACATTTATTCTCTTATGACATTTAAATGTTTAATTAATAATAATAAAGCATTGTTTAATTATAGTCTCTTTAAGGCAATTATTTACCTATTTAAAAATATTCTTTCTTGATACATAGTGTCTAGAACACGTTAATCTTGACCGAAGGTTACGGGTTCAAAACTTGGACAGAAAATGTTTATAATTCACCGGCTATGAAGGAAAAACATTATTAGTAAATCATGTTTTAGGTACGAACCTATATAACGAACAATATGTTTTTACTATAGAGGTTGCCTGGAAGAGATCACTGTAAGTGATAAGGCCGCCTTTGCATACTATATTATGTAAAACTTGTTCTTTGTATTTGTTATGTTTTCGTAGTGTGTGCAATAAAGAATAAATAAATAAATAAATAAACGAATGAGATTTTGCGGGGCGTGTATCCGTCAACCCAAATTGCAGAAGCGTGATGGAATAAACTCCAAACTTTCTAACAGCAGCGATACATTTACAAGTTACTTTAGTTTCATTTAGTACATAGCTTAAGTTTTTCTGTTTAGCATCCCTAACACATCTTTAGGACAGATGCAAAATTGGAAATCCTTAATAAAATCATAATATGGTAGTCGATGGCGAATCCTTAAAGAAAGTGGTGGAACCCAACTGGATGCAGAATGTAGAGTACTGAGGCCCTACTACACATAAAATGAGCCCTGTGTCCAACAGCTAGTAGATATAGATAGAAAATAATGTAATTATGTGTTCAAATTTAACTCTTTCTTAATAGGAGGTAAAAATAATTGAGTAATTGTAAAAGAAGTAATTACGAGTATGTAGAGTCTTTTAATTATTCCATAGAATATATCATCTAATATAATACATAGTCAAATATATCAAGTTTTCTTATGTAAAATGTAATGTATGTTTAGCAGCAATCATCAGACAGTTCGACATTAAGTTATGATGATTCTTAGTATCAATAAAAAGGATCGACCGATGCTCGTTATTAACTTTAATTATGACAGTTTACCATATATGAATGCTTTACTCGATTGCGACTGGCGACAGCGCAAAAACAGGCAAGTCCTGTAAAGGCTCTCCTATACAGAGCAACTTGATATTTGACAAAAAAATATATTTAAAAACATCAACTTAGACGCTTTTGTTAAGAACGCGCCGTTAAATTCTTTAATAAAAAAAACGGAAATTTCAAGTACAAACTATATATTAAAGGAGATTAAATAAATTAAGCTAAATGTGTACTGAAAAATATTATTTCAAATTATGGTAATTAATATATGGGATTTATCCTTTTTTTGAATTGTTTTGATATTTTGATCTCGTATAACAAATATGTGTGCTCGGATTTAATACATATATGTGTATATACGTGAATTTGCTTTCTCGTTTTATGTCAATTGTTCTTTATTAATATGCATACTTATTGTATTGACATAATACTTAACAATTAAGTTGGGTTTTGACATAACATGATATGTTAACATCATGTCGGTTAGGTCCGATCGGAATAAATATAGGTTAGTCAAAGTTGTATTAACATATATATTATATTTATGTAATTTACATAAATATTTTTATAGACGTCCTCCTATTTCAGTAATTGGTAAAGGGATTCATCTCGCTGCAGTTTCAGGCAATATAGGTATCGATTCTTAAAGCCAAATGTTGAGCTAAGAGTACTTGGAGCAACGGACGGCCATGTTTAATTGTAGCTATTAGAACAGATGGCTTATTCATTTGTAGAGCAGTCGGTCGTTGTGCTCATGTCGTAAACTGGCGATTCGTTCCCGTACTGATGTTATTGTAGCATTTTGTCTATGCTCTGCTGTTTTATTGAGCCGCTTCGTTGTCTATGTGACTTAGGATATTTATTTACGCTTATGTTTTTGATAAATACCGATAACATTCAATGTGCCTCTATTTCCTGCATATTATATTATTTAAATGAATTCCAAATAAGATACACATAAACGCAAATGGAATAAGACGTAAGTTATAACGGTTGATATTTAAATAAGTAAATATGATCTATGAGATAAAATATTTTGAAGCTATTCAAGTTTAGTTTATTCAGAACATATTTTTTAACCTCTAACTCGGAACTTACGTTCAACACTAAATATGACTTAAATGAATCGAGTGTAACATTGAATCTAATAAAAACCAAAAAGTACTTTCATATTATTTCTATATTTTACACATCCTATCCAGAACACGTATCTATCTGTTCCGGCGGACGCAGTTTTATCATTACGCGACCATTAGCATGTGGCTAACCGTACCTATTTGAATTCAATTTTGCTCACGTGAGTGGTAAAAATAAATAAAACAGAACGAAGCTATGATACGAGGCGGGTTGCGAGTTATAGGTCCCCGTGCGCCGCCGCGGCCACTCAATTTCTCTAATTAATTAACGATCCCATAGATAAGACTCGCTGACAACCTTATTTGTGGCGAACAAATCTTTGAAGCATAAATTTTAACGTACATGCTCCTAAGTTGTAAACACTATGCACGATTACCCGCGCACCGATAAATATGGCCCGATCGTCGCTTATATAGCTGATGCATTATATTGAACCATTTAGCGGAATAATGCCTCGGCATTACTTATACAGTGGTGGTCATATAATTAGAAACTCTTCTTATGAATAAAGAAAGTATAACTTCAACGTACAAATATTCATAAAAAATATACACATTCAATAATTAATTATCATGCAATAATATAGCCACTTAAATAAAAAAACTCATCAAATGCATCAAATATAAAACATATCTTACTTTTAATTACAAAATGAGTCTTACACATGTATGCGATTATTTTCTGTTACTGGCCTACTTAGAAACATTTTAAAAAAGCATACATAGCTCGTTCTTTTTTTGAAATTAGAGAATAAAATTTTTTTCTCAGCTTTTTCTATTATTTTGGCGGCAATTCAAAATTTAATCTTAATTTTATTTTGTTCAAAATGGGCAAAAATAAAAGTTGTGACGCGTCAACTAGGCAAATAATTGTTAATTCAAATATAGATCATAAGTGGTAGCTGAGCATTTAAATTGTTCTGTTAAGAAAGTTTTTAATGCAATTGATCATTATAAAAAACATGGAACTGTTGAAAATGTTCTTAGAAAGGTTCGGCCAAGAAAATCCTCTCCCAGAGAAGATACGCTAATCGTTCATGTTGCTAAAAAAGACCCAAGTAAAGGCTCCAACCAGATTAAAAATAAAGTTTTTTCGCCTGATGACCCGAGAAACACCTCGTCAAGACATATACGCCGAAGATTAGTGGAAACTAAATTGTTTGGAAGAATCTCTCGATGGTACCGCTTCTTACCAAGCAACACCGAGAGACGCGATTATTATTCGCTAAAAAATATGTTAATTGGAAGGTACGAGAATGGTAAAAAGTGTTATTTTCAGATTTACAATAGATCAATGGCAATACAAAAATATCTTAGAGCACACAATGATTCCCTACTCGGACGATCCTTTGCCTATAACCTGGATCTTTCAGCATGACAATGACCCTTAACACACGGCCAATAGCGTCAAATGTTTCCTTACCGAACAGCGTATATCCGTTTTAGACTGGCCAGCAAATAGTCCGGATTTAAACCCGATAGAAAATCTCTGGTATATTGTTAAAAAGAAAGTCTCAAACAAACGTACCACCAGTCAAAACGAACTATATGAAGCATTTGTTGAAGCATGGAATTCATCCCCCTAGAAAAATGTATGAAATTGATTGAATCAATGCCACGTCGTTGCAGTGCTGTTATTGAAAATAAGGGATACGCCACTAAATATTAATTATAACTATTGGTAGGCTGTGGATAGTAGCTATTTCGTAAATAAAAATACTAATTACTAATACTTAAAAAAATCATTGTTTTTTATATTTTTTGTAGTTGTTTCTAATTAGTTGACCATTACTGTTCATACCTTAAAACTGATTTTAGTGTTTGTCCGTGATTATATGAATAAATGAGGATGTTTACAAAAATACGTAATTGTATATTCATACGGTGTTTACCGGAGCGTTCTCGCACTAAATATTCGTGAAAGATTCACTCTATCCAGAATCTCAACAATTTACATTTGTCACATAAATAAAAGAAGCTAGCGGCCTCATTAGGCACACCGCGACAGCACGCCGCGCCGCCGCCCTCCACCTCCGTTGCTACCGTGGCTCTTCCACCAATAACGTGTATTTGTCAGGAAATTTCCACATAATTGCTAAGGGTTCCAGCACTCGCCGATTATTTTATTCGTTCTCTCAGGGTTAAAAGGGTGAGCACGGCGTGAGATGCTTCCTAATACCCATTTAGTAATATGTTATACAAGATTTAAGGATTGCTCGAGTTTGGAAGCCATTAATTTTTTTTCTGCAGTGCGTTATCTTTAATTTGAAGTTTGGGTTAAGTTGAGGACGACGTTTTTAAAACGATATTAGTGTATAATTTATTAAAGGCTTCGCTATCGCCAACAGCCAGCGAATGGGTCGGTGGCGTGTCGGTGTGGCCGCTATCGAACGTGTATAAGCATTTGGTCAATTTGTTGACCGCTGTCCCGCCTACTATCCTTTATTAACATTTTTGGTCTCCCTATTTTCCACTCTAGTAAAGTTATGAGGTTTTGAGCGGGTATGGTTTTATTGCAGTAATTAAGATATGGTCTATGTCATGCTTTTAGAGTTAGGGTTGTGTTATTTGAATGAAGGAAAAATATCTAATACGTTACAATTTTAAATGATAACAAGTTTTTTATGGCTCTAAGCAGCGTGACTGTATTCTGGTGTACAAAAGTAACTAATATGCAATATCTCCGTTCCATTAGTTTAGAAAGAAGCTCACTTCGTACTAAATTACTAAGCAAAATATTAAAATAAAAAATTATAATATAATAACAACAAATTCAATTGATAATAAATGTAAAAATCCACAAGTCAAAAGTTATCGTTTTCAAAATATATTTAGAAAATTAATTCGGACGACAAAAATAATGCCTCATTCAAATGTAATTCGCATATAAATAATAGTAAGTTACAACATGGCATAACGTGTGTTCCATATTTAAATGCAAAGAATGAATTTGGGGTGGTGGGAGTCTACAAAACTCAGACACGAATACCACACCACCGCAATATATTACTCGGCCATAGGAACAGTTTCACGAACAGCTATTTGACCGACCTCTTACCATTACTATATAACACGGCTTCACTTAACAAAATATTAAATTCATTAATATTTATTACTATTTAATAGTTTTAAATAAATTGATCAAGCATTATCGACGACTATCACATATCATTTGCACAGTAAATTACAATATAAGAATTGCAAAACAGCAATACATTCTAATATAAAGCACGCTATGTCACGAATTCATATGATTTGTATAACAATTCAATGGAAGTACGTATTTGATACTCGTGGTTCAGTTCCCATGGTTATTGTAGTCGTCGAATAAAAATAACGACGTGACAGCGCAATAGACATAGTGGACAGGTCATTGCTTAAATAAATCAAGAAGTAACAACTAATAAAATATTCTTCATACACGTTAACGGTCGTGCAATACAGACGCCGGCTACCGATTCTGTGAAGTCGTTTGGAAAGCAGGCTGTGATTTGCAAGGTCACGCGTATAACACGGATGTTCCCGATATTGAAATGTACAGACGTGCTTTATTCACCTACATATCAACATATGCCATTTGAAAAGATCGGAGCCAAGTCGCTGACACCTCATCAAACTCGACCTTATGCGTCGGTTCGAAGCCACCATTTCACTTGGAGAAAATCTCACGTCCGAACGTTGCCCAATGCTGTCGCAGTATGAGAAACAAACACTCATATTGAATACGAAACAGATGAACGGTACGACACATCGTATGGTAAATTCCGTATTGCGAATTATTAAATTATTTATGCCGCATATCGCGGTGTGCCGCCGATCGCTGAACCACAATATCGGGAATCCCTGTTCGCTACTAATGCAATAATTTGGCGTATTTTGCAATCGCGTATTGAATATTGAATAGTTGGTAAATAGTTTATGTTCTCATCGTGGATTTCAGAGTACGTGATCCGCCGTGCGCGGTGGGCTCGTTGTGAAATTGCGCGACTTACGGGTATATAACACGTTAACAAGTGGCCGTTTCGAATAAAATTTTATGTTCTAACTTATCTTAGATTAACATCAGATAACGTTGATAGCTTGATCCATATTTACGCATCATTCTAACTTATTTATAGCCAGTGACTTCCTTGAATCAAAGAAACAAGTCCAACTTTACGATTACAGCATTTTATATTTATACATACTCATACAATTTGAAAGACATTATTTTTTATATTTTAATCTGTAGAATTCATCGAAATATGTTTCCAATCTATTCTTTTGTTTTTAGAAATATATTTGATATTGAAATTAAACAAAATATTCAATTTAAATAATTAAAAAGTTAAAATAATATAATTATGCTTTGATTATGAGACCATAATACGTATTCGTATATCTATATCGTATCGTATATATATATTCGTGTATCTGTACAAACAGTTTTATCAAATTGTAAGTATTAATTGCTAGACAAAGCTTCTTTAATAATTAATGAATATTTTGTTGATTAAAGCTGTAATTACTTTCTTATAATAACATAAGCCTAAGTTGCACGCGCCCGCCCAATAAATGTTGCGAAAATCTTAAAATAATTAATCGTTAAATAGATTATATGTATTTTAGCAAAACATCATAGTATGTTGTATATTATTCTAGCTTTTTGCAGGAAAGAAATAAACACGATGAAAAAGCATAAATACTTATTATTGGGGTTACAGAGAAGGTTATTGAAACAACTGAAATTATAACGAATGCATGTTGTACAAGGAAATGTTAATTCTCCCCCAAGAACTGTCAATCTACTCTTGAATTCTTTTTAAACATACATTACGCTTAAATTGAAATAATTCCATGTATTTACGATTCCGCAAAAGTGGATTCTTCATCTGTAACTGTCGTGATTTGCTTATTAATCACATTTATGTCGGCTAACAATTACAACAAATAAAATTTTCCATGTGCGACACATGTTACATATGGACATCATCATATTAACTAAGAATAATAATGTTTGATGTGTTCCAACTTATCTTAAAGTCACCTTATTAGGAATACATTTACAAAACATATTAATCTAATGTAATATAAAACACATTATAATATATGCTTAATGCTCAGACAACAACTTTATTAAAATTTTATTTTCCTTACTAATCTGGGAATTTGTTTGGAAGATCAGTCAGAAGTAAAGTCAGAAATAAGATTTATAGCTTTAATACTTATAGTTTGCATAAGTAGTAAAATAGCAATGAATAAATGATGACTCGAATGGCTGACTAAATAATGATGTTGATGATGATCATATTGTTTCAGGTTACAATCATGATCATGCATTTTTTGTGTCAGTCAATCAGCTCATGACCACGACTGATGTATCTCAGACAAAAAATCAGGTAAATTAATAAGTATATGAACACGATTTCAACCCGAATGTCATATATAAAAGTGGATAGTATAAATAGGGAAAGTTTGAAATAACAATTTTCAAGTCCCCAGTACGAACAACAGTTTCTTCCACAGTAAACGTTTAATACCTTATCTTCACGCAGCTACAAATACGAGGCGTACATGTTCAACTTGTTCGTCCACGATATTATTTTCTACCCTCCTATTAATTTTGTGACCGCATAAATAAACAAATGAAGATTTGTTTTATCCGTCATACTATCCATGTTCTATAATGACAATGCGTGTGTTGCGTGTCTAGTCAATTGCAAGCGAAATAGAAATGATTTAATTTGGCCGCTGAGTGGCTCCGAGGGACGACTTACCTGTGGTTTACATAGTATAAATAATTCAGCATCTCATCTACATTTTCCTGTTAAGTTTTAATACATCGTTAAGTATTTTTGATTGCGTTAGATATGAATATAAAAGTAACAAGAATATAGTACAATGATAACATTGAATACTTTGAATCCATTATTTATTTTCATAAATGAATATCAACGTCGGCTATGACTTAAGTTATTGAACAAATTTGAAATAATTTAACTTTTAACACTTATATTTTGATTAACCAAAATTAATAATAATTATAAATAAGCCAAAAGTTTGACACAAGAAAGAAGTCTAAGGTAACTGTTAAATATACTCTGTAGCTTGGCACAGCGGCTCCGCAATCGTTCGTCATCGAAGCGTCGCGTGACCAACTAGTGTTGACTTTATGGAGTGCTCGCGAACAAATTTAAACACACCTCGTTATAACCGACAAGGGCCCGCTTTTATGAGTTATTGCACGAATAACTCAAAATAACTTATAAACACGCAAAAACCGATCACGGTTATCATTATATAATTAGAAGCAACAGTTAAAATTGTTTAGGATAAGCATACACATAAAATAAAATAAAAAACGTACATCGTAGGGTCTTGCAAAGTTAACCCCCAGGCGCCCGACGAGACCGGGGGATCGTAATTGAAAAATAAAAGGCCGTAATAATAGAATTTACATTACGTGCTTTTCAATGACAAATTTTGCTGTCTGTGTTTTTGTCAGGAGAGTGAAATTGACTAACATATGTACGTATAGCAATTACATTTTGTATTTTAATTTTAAAATTATTCTATTCATGCATTTAGTTAAAATGATGAGAAATGGGTATTTTAGGTTGATTATATAAATTTTATAACGTTTAATTTGTCTTGAAATTTTCAAAAATAGTTCAGTACCTAATAACCCTTAAATGTCCAATAAAATATAGGCTTCCTCTACTATATAGGATAGAGTTTGAAGGTTAGGTGATGTTTAATTTAACCCAACACACGCATTCTTTACAGTTAGTTATCTTTCATCCCTAAGCCAGAGGTGAATTATAAACAAAGAATAATAGCTCATGAAATCTTAATAACTTGAACCAAATTGGTAGCACGGATTTGAACCTGTGACCTTCGTTTAAGTTCCAAGTATTCTAATCAATAGTTCGTCTCGACTCTTGTATATAATAGTTTTATGGCGTTCAAATAAAGAATCATACTAACAACGATAATCATAATTAAGCATCAGGTATTTTTTCACGGACTCGTAACAGTGACTGACTTTTATCTAAATATGTGAACTTAATAAAGTGCTCAGTTGCAGATGTACAATTTCCTCTAAGGCAGTTACATATTAGGGAAGCTAAATAAAGCATAAACACATGCAGCGGAATACCGAAGCGAAGCGAAGCACCGAAACATTTGTATGCAGATATTACGGTATACGGTAGAATTGTTTCGTGCTCCGTACCGACATTTCCGTACAATACATTGGTCGAGGCGTGGCTTAGCTAGTTAGCGAGATGTAAATATGCGCTGGCGCAGGACCAGGGGTCGCAGTATCTCTACCGCATTGTAACATTACACACTCGACCGGATTTTGTACGATTTCACGGCATTGATCTACTATAATTCAAAGCTATCATTTAAATTTTATTATCGACAAAAAATTATACTTAATTTTTATATTAGGCTATAACAGTATAATTAATTATTATTACAAGTAAAACCTTATTTATTCGATGACAACATTAACTTGTATAAGCAATTACAAGTTGTAGACAATACTTAGCTCGTTTAAACATGGATTATAAATCTAACTAAAAGTCAACGTATCAATTAACAGTTCCATATGCCATTGAGTTATGTACATGTTGGTTATATATTTGACTACTGTAACTTTATCGAGTACAATAGTTCATAAACATATTGACATGTGACTTTTAACCGACTACAGTGTAATCAAATGTGTTAAGATATTCATCCTCTCTCTATATAACTCTCTCTCTCTCTCAATGATTATATTTTAACAGTTGATTATATACTGGCGCTGACGTTAAATGTGAAAAAATTGTATTGAAATTAAAATATCAAAGAATCGATAAGCAGACGAGATGGTCCAGTGGTTAAAACTCGAGAATCTTGACCGATGATCGTCGGTTCAAATCCGGGCAAGCATCACTGAATTTTCATATGCTTATAATTCATCTGGTGCTTGGCGGTGACAGAAAACATCGTAAGGAAACCTGCATGTGTCTTATTTCACTGAAATCCTGCCACATGAATATTCCACCAACCCGTATTGGAGCAGCGTGTTGAAATAAGCTTCAAGCCTTCTCAAAAAAAGGAGAGGAGGCTTTAGCCCAGCAGTGGGTCATCCACTGGCTGTAACTTTAGAATCAATAAAATAACATGAAAAAATAGAGTGCAAAGGCTTATCTTAAATAGTCCGTGACTCTATCTACTTAATGCTATGCGTTCGAAAAAAATAAGTTTTTGTTCGTATTCCATACGCTCACGTATATTTCATCCGATTGACTTAAAACTTGTACAGTTAATACTTTTGTGAAGGTTTCTTGTGCAAATATTAGTGGCCAAAAAAGTACATTCCACGCACACATAGACACTAAATATATTGTACAAACTCTCTAAACTTTGGAGTTTTTATTTGAAAATATTATGTAATGCAAGATGAATTTTAAGTCCCGTTTGTCAACTTCCACCATAATGGACCACAGAGAAAGATAAATATAATATTGGATGTTCAAGACAATGCATACTATTTCCAGAGATATGCATAGTCAAGTGATATGGATGACTCTTATTAGGAACATTTTATTTATACAAAAATGTCTTCATTAGTATTTGTTACATTTTAAATTTTTAAAATTATCTTGCCAGGTTTTTTTATATAACACAAAAACATAATACTTAATACGGAACGCGTCCCCTTTTGCCCGCGATGTCTATGTCAAATGTCAAAGTCATTGCTGATTTTTCGTTGCGTACTGTTTTTTTTTGCGATTCGTTTCTAATATTTTTTAATCCCCGCTTATCTCTACGGACTGATACTATCTACCACACTATTACGTTGCTTTTAACATTGGACTCTGATTTGCGTTCAACTGCGGAATAGCAATCGAAAAGTTGCATAGGCATCAAGCCATTTGACGTTTTTATAGCATAATCATAATCTATACTTATTGACAGCAATCTTATTAAAGGATTTTATTAAAATGTTTACGTCTATTCTGTTATAATGCCGAGTTTTTTGAGTTTTTATTTATAGCATATTGCTATTTCCCAATATTCACGAATATAAAACACCACAACTCGTTGGTATGAATTAAACTCGCTACCTATGCAAACCCGTACAAACCATACAAAAATTGGCCATGTCTATTATGAGCTAAATAGGAAATTAGCTAGGAGGAATTATAAATCAATCAATCAGGCGTATTTTGTATATAATAACTTTGGCAGTCCAAAGTACATTAACAAGGAAATAATCGAATATATACGATTCGAAAAATATGTGTTTTATTCTCAATGTTACACACCACAATCGCGAAAGCTTTGTCTGTGATTTATAGACACTTTATGTCACTTCTTTCACTGACGAAAAATATTTTTACACTTTTATAGTAAACGAATCGTTGTAAAAATGTAAACCACATTTTTCAACAATTTTGGTACCTATATTTTAGACATAATAATGAATTTATAATTAATTAAACACAAAACGAACCTATGTATTATAAATGACAATAATAAATTTAGTGACGTAAGCAACAACTTTAACAAAAGAAATATAAAAAATTACTATGGTTAATAAAGAATACATTATTGAACCCGCTATGAGAAAAGGGCGCTCTGTAAGATGCACTAACAATTATTATATGAGCTGGTCTGGTAAGGCTGAAAAGGGTGAGAGCGAGATAATTAATGAATCATCCAGTACTGCATTTTAATATAATGTATAAGGTTCCGAAAAAATTATATCATTATATATATTCGTTTTTAATATCAAATAAGCAAATTCAAAGGTTACCGTACGAATTTTTCTGATTATATTTAAAGTCTTAATATCTTTTTAATATTTAAATTACATTAAAAAATCATTATTTTATTATTATTATTTTTATTTTATTATATAGGCAGGCGGACGAGCATATGGGTCACCTGATGGTAAGTGGTCACTAACACCCATAGACAATGGCATTGTAAGAAATGTTAACCATCGCTTACATCGCCAATGCGCTACCAATCTTGGGAACTAAGATGTTATGTCCCATATGCTTGTAATTACATTGGCTCACTCACGCTTCTAACCGGAACACAACAATAACAAGTACTACTGTTTTGCAAAGTAGCATATCTGATGAGTGGGTGGTACCTACCCAAACGAGCTTGAACAAAGCTCTTCCTACACAACAAAAAAATCTACAATATTTATATTTAGTGTAACTTATTGAAATTAGATTTATTGATTGAAGACATTGCTCATAATAATATTCTATTTAGTAACCTTGTAATGTTACATAAATAAAGGTATATTTTTATATCAATATTATAATCTTGGCTTAATATAGGTCATATTCACACAAAATTATATTGTTTTGTCGAAACAATGCTACATAGATATCGTAGGATCATTTAGGTGGCGCTGTGGTCGAGTTATTTGTGTGTATGAGTTATAAATTATTTTATTCATACATTTTTTTATTTCTTTTGTACCGCGTGATGCGTGCCGTTGCGCTTTCATTATCAAGGATACTATAAAAAAAAACAATTATGTATAAGCGCAGTTTATCAAATAAAATGTGTTCAATCATTTTGCGTAAGAAACAGCCCATAAATGTTCCACCACTAAGCTTTAATCTCGAAAATCTCATTCGATACAAAAATCTACACTAATATGGATCGAAACAAAGCGACCACTCAGTTTACATTTAAAAATACACTCGTACATTTATAACATCGATATTGTTTAATCAAGAAAACATATTATAGTAATTTATATGAGCCTACAATATATTATACAACGAAATGTCAATTGCGCGATCACTGACCCGCTTTACTTGGAGCTACTTCTCGCGACATTTCGAAGTAATTATATATTGCGAATAGCTCACCGATGTCATATTGAGATAAAATATATTGTTTTTCTGCGCTTTTATATTTCGTATGGCTGTGAAAATGTTAACATACAAGTTCGAGGTTGTAACAATGTGCTGACAAATGGAGACGAAACAGTGTCAGTAAATAGTCATCATTGACATTTTTTACCCAAATTTGTTTCGCGTCATATAAAAACTAACTTAACGAATATAAATTTAGTTCTTTGTACTTCTTAAAAAAATATAAACATCTTCTCTTTATTTAAGATTAATTCGCATAAAAAAATATATTAAATATTTTTTATAAACATAGTCATCGAACGACGCAGTACCTTATAAAAAGTTTATCGATGTTCAGTTGCAACAAATAGTTCCGCAAATTTAATATTATGGGCAATAATTGGTCATTAGCATATTTTCAGCTTGATAATGAAAACAGAGAAGCACGTAGATTACAAAGGTGGCGCGGGCGCATACCATTCCCGATGCGCAACGCCTCACCTAATTAAACGGAGACGTGACATAGCTTCGTTATAAATTTTTAATCTGTTGCTACAGCGCTAATAAAATAAGTTCAATTAAGCAGAAACAAAAGAGATTAACATAAACGATAGTTCGAAATGGTACTTGATAATATACTTTAACTAAATGAAATTGAATTTATTAATAAAATTTGAAATATCTTAACGACTTTTGTATTATCTGAATGTGATATTTTATTTGTTTAATGCAGATATTTTTTTTTTATATACATTAATATGGATGTAACGTGTAGCGTGTGTTTTAGTTTTTTTTTTTTTTAATAAATACATTCAGGCTATAATTGTATGAGTCATAGGTTAGAAAATGAATATGCGTTGTAGCCGCTCAGCCTACTAACCCCGCGATTCACGGTGAAGGGCGAAGCGGCTACCGATCAACGAGTAATATATAAATCGAAGCGTTATCATCTTCGCCGATCACCATGGACTGCGGCGGCGGTCGAGACGTCAAATAAATATCCATTTCCATAGTCAAATGTGAGGAGAAGCCTTGCTGCGGACATCAGCTGACATTGACAGGCCCCGCTGATCTATAACTCCTTATTATTATTTGAATGAGATCTATTGATCCGAGAGGTGTGGAACGCGCAATCCGATCGAACGAAGATCATTTTGTTCGCCTGGAACGACCGCTTTTGAACTAACTTGACGTTACAATGGCGGTCGGTGACGGCAATGATTTAAAATCTGTTAACAGGACGGTCCTCTTTTTAACGATTGGTATACAATTTCCATAAATGGTTTCCAGATGATCTTAGCGTTCGGAATGCATTACACATAATAAGGTGTAACTGGATCTCCGTCATATATAAAATATATCTGGACGTGGTAAAGGCCCTCGATGTGGTCTGAACCTAACAATCGTGAGGGATTATACGTGATGAAACTGAAATCCCCGCCCTAATGAGGTTCCTGTTCATAGCTCCCCGTATTATCTCAAGTAATTATCTGTTACTCCCTACTATTGTGAATGGCGGATCATCAAGATGTCAATTAATGTCCAATTTAGATGTACAATAGTCTTGATACTTGCTGTTACGATTTATTTATTTTTAAAGGAAAATTAAAATCAATGTTATAAAAAATATTCCTAAAGTTAATCTGCTAATCTGTTATAATTTTTAAAATTACTTATAAAAACTAAGAAGGTTATAATATTCAAAGTAAATTTTTTTTGTACGTACTTTGTAACGATAAAAACAGAAACTATGCCTAAAAGCTATTCCTCAATTTGTTCATCCCAAAACAATTTCGTTACCAGAAAAAAATGCGTTCAGGTGTTTTATGTTTACTTTTAAGAAATAAAGATACAGTGAATGCATTCACATTTCATCTTTCGACGAACTCTTGTTATCAAAATACAAGTACACATCAATTTCATAGTCACATAATGTGTCGAATCCACAAGCGTATTACCAAGCACTTTTCTATTTATATTACTAGATTGTTGAATGCTTGCGTCATCTCGCCATCGCGAAGTGGGTCGCAGTAGCTCTCGAGGTGATTGGCGGCCGGTGTCAATCATCGGTGATAAAATAATGACTCCACTGCAGGAAGCGCAGTTATTCGCTACACCCGCTCCACCCGCCACCGCCGCCTGCGCATAGGGGCTTTTAATCAACACTTTATTGTTTAATGACCCCTCGTCCGACTCGTAAATTAAAAGGGTGACGGCACAAACGCTATTGACGAATGCGTAATATGTGAACGGATTTAAGACTGAATATTTGATGACACATAATAGCACTGTAGCTCCCAATACTCGCTATTTGCTTCGCTTCCAACATCGTGTAATTGGTACCTATTTCATATATTATAAGTCAAGTTATACGCGAAACCAATCTAAAAAAACTCATTAAGGAATTATTAAGAATTATTTAGTTACAATTCCATTTTTTTTAGAAACCAATCTATAAAAAACTTATTAAGGAAATATTAAGACTTATTTAGTTACAATTAAAAGAAGAATATAAATAAATATTTAAAACAAGTGTAAGAAGAAACGTGACTAAATTGGTTGAAAGATATTTAAATTAACTTGAAACCGAGTGCTTAAAAGTATATAAACTCCTAAGTATTTAAAGTTATTACTTTAATTATTTGTTTTATGGTACCCTTTAGGTATATATATTTTTAATGGCAATTTACTAGAATCGAGCCGCGCCTCTTCTTGGTATTACAGCAGAAAAAAGACCACGCAAAAAATACTTCATACAACGAAATCCCTCTATTGATACTGAAGTTAACATTGCATTTTATATGTAGAGAAATATTTATAAACGAAAAGCAAGCCATAAATATTACAATACTCACAATTTAACTATTTCACAGCTTCTGTCGTCCAAATCGAGAGTGCTAATTTGTATTTATAGGTAACTTTGGTAATTATGAGGTTATGGGAGAATATACCTAAAATTATAATGAATAGCGTATTCTAATCAGAATATCACATGACCTCTTTACTCAGAAAATTGACATCTGTCAAATTTGTTAAAAATATCTATTTTTAACACATAATTAGTATTGATGATAATTGTAAGCTGGTATCAAGTTCTGTATGTGGTAGTGTTCGTATTTGTAGTACGAGATTAAGACACAGTTGGAATTGAATTTATAATATTAAAAATATATTTTAAGAACAAATATATAATAAATAAATAATATCATATGAATTGAATTTTATTTTATACACTCGAAAGTAAAGGTCTTACAGCATTTTAAAAGACTTTACTAATATTAAAGAGTCGAGAATATCAATCAAATTATAAAACGAAATGTCAGCTTTTACCAGTCACAGTTCTTAATGGAGCCCTAATGTTCACTAATTTTGATAATAATATGATTACTAAAGATTCATCACTAATTCGCTCCAGGTTTTCATACAATGAAGTCGTTAAGTATGTTTTACATTCTTTTCTACCGGTACCACTCACTACTATGACTATAAGCATTATTTACGATTACACAATATTTCTATACAAATGATAAGATTGGATCATGGCTTGGACGAGCCGGTTGGCGTGGTCGGTCAATACTTGCCTTTCGCGCCGTAGGTCATGGTTTCGATTCCCACCCAGGACAGACATTTGTGTGCATAAACATGTCTATTTTTCCTGAGTCTGGGTGTAATTATCTATATAATACATACTAATTTCCAAAAGAAAAACTAGTATATGTAGTATATCAGGTGTCTGATTTCCATAGTACGAGCTCTGCTTAGTTTGGGATCAGATGGCCGTGTGTGAATAATGTCCCAGGATATTATTTTTATTATTATTATTAATGTCCCAGGATATTATTTTTATTATTATTATTGGAAGTGGATCTTAAATTAAGAAAAAATATAGACAAATTCGTAAAGATGCTCTGATTTTGGCATATATAGACAACGAGCATATTAAGCTGTTGGAATATGCGTCCATCTACTATCAAGGTCGGTCGGTAGACGGACTAGGATATGGGCCACCTGTTGGTAAGTGGTCACCAACGCCCATAGACATTGGCACTGTAAGAGATGTTAACCAACGCTTACATCACCGATGCGCCACCAACCTTGGGAACTAAGATGTTATGTCCCTTGTGCCTGTAATTACTCTGGCTCACTCACCCTTCAAACCGGAACACAACAATACTAAGTACTACTGTTTGCTGTAGAATATCTGATAAGTGGGTGGTACGTACCCAAACGAGCTTGCACAAAGCTCTACCACCAAGTAAAATCAATTCTATCTTAATATCATCAATAATAATAATTCATTGAACCTTGGTGTAAGTATATCGTTGTCTATATAACATATAATTAACTAAAAACCTGAGTGTATAAGAACAATAAGTCCAGTAGATTAAAAGCCAGCATATAATCAAAGAATTTTACAGTTTTTATAATTAATCTCTTGCGCGTAATCGTGAGGAAATATGAAAGAATTAGATGAAATTATGTCATATGTATATCTGTCAATAAAACACATACACCTAAAAGCCTATTACTGAGATTTTTTTTTTTAAATTGATGCTGAATGTATCTAAAATAGCGTCAGTAATATAAACAAATTTTCTTGTCCAATAGAACACTTGATCGCAAGTGTTATTAGTGAATATGATTGGAGATTAGGCTAAGTCAAGTGCGGATGGCGCAGGTAAGCCGTGTGCGTCGCGTGCGCCCCGCCTGTGTAAATGCCTTACACTTTATTGTTTAAAAGCAATAGAGATGCCATGAGATATTCATGCTATTACTTAGGAGACAATATGGAATTATCGCACTTTTGTTAAACGTTTGCTTTGATGTTTATTAAGCTTCGCAAACATTTGTTTTGTGGCTTTAAAACTTAATTATTGCAGATAGTGTTGCTAACAGAATAAAAAATGGAACCAACTTAAAATACAGTTTCAAACATTTTACCCAATAATTCAGTTAAAAATCTCGTTATGAATTTAATATTGAAATACGTAAAATAAAATTCATTTTTAAAATAATCAAACATTTATGTCAAATAACAAGATCAATTAAATTAAATATTCAATAATAATAACTTGTATTTTTAAAAAGAATAACACTAAATAATGCTAATTACAAATTAATAGAGTCCAAAAACAAAATATAACAAGTCTACTCCACAGCTCCCCCATACAGTATTAAAGGCATTTGATCCCTGACTTTTAATGCTTCACCCCGGCATTAAAATTATGTGTATATTTGTATCACGCTAGCGATTGTAGGGCCTCAACAGCTACACGGTGAAACGAACACCGCCCGCCAAGGTCTTCACTTGTACTCATTACTTTATTATTTGTGTGTTCATTGTTTATTTACCTACCCCTAAAATTATATCCTTAACAATTATTAATTAATTTATAATTTACATGTTTTATATAAGTATATGTAAAATGTACGTCTTATTTTTTGTTTCATTTCAATTGTTTTGTAGATATTTTTACAAAAGCAACCCATTAAAATAAATAATGAATCTTCACAGCTACCCCACTGCTGGGTAAATACCTACTCTCCCATAGTTTTAAAGTCGTTCCTCCACGCTGCTCCGGGGAGGATTAGCGGATACACATATAGATTATTAACATCAAGTATGTTCATAAAACTAATCGTAAGTTTGAACGCACGATCTTCGTTTAAAATGAACATGTTCTTACCACTTGACCACTCTTTCTTATAGAATAAAAAAGAACATAGTTCTATTTCAATTTATGGCACCAACTCGACTTACATACGAACAACCAGTTTCATTATAAAAAAAATATTGAGGAGAAAAATCAATTAAAAATAAAAATAATTATAAAACAAAATTTAAGTACAGTAAATTAAAGGATTGCAAAATCTCATATTTATATTTGATAACAAAAATAACAATAAGCCTCTGGCGTTAATTACACGGAACCCGATATCATTCATTAGAAGATCCCTAAATTATTACGCCAGCAAAATTCTTAATTATATATCTTAAATTTCTAAGTAAAGTGTAGCCCTAAGCGCCGCCGGAACAACAAAATAATATGTTTGTAAACAACAAAATTTTACCGTTAACATTAATAATTATACTTTTTGATAATGTTCTGCCAGAGCCGTGATAAAGGCTTGATCGGTTAATTCGTTATTAGTGTCAAAACTATGCAAATTTTATATGATATGGAAATAAAATTAACAAAAAAAGATTTCAATCGCCAATAGCAGGTATATTCTTAGGACTAGATCGTAAGTAACCAAATTACACACTTCATAAAGCTCGAGTTAAACGTTTAGGTAATGCGTTAAAAGAGGAGCTCATCGCCCTTCCAATTAGACGGATAATGACGGTGTTCAGTTGGAGTTATTAATTTAATAAATGGGGGAGGTCGGGTGACGCGTCAGGTGCTTGGCGCGTGGCACGCGACGTGATGACACCGCGCGCTGACATGTTACACTTTAAAACAACATCCAGCGATAGATTACCTTTGTAATCTTTATCCACTCCAACAAACATCGAGCAAGGAATGTTTAGCGAGACTCTATTGTACAAACTGACTATAAAAGTACTTTTATTTACAAGAAGTACGTACATGTATAAAACTAATCTATGGTTCTAACACTTCTTTCACTCAAAGAAAGCTTATTTTTCAAATGAACCGCATTTAGAACCGGTGAGGTACAAAGAATCACACACTTTAATTTATACGTCTGGCTTGCTTCAGTGAAATTAATGTGGATTTGTAAGAAACAACCAAGACTTCTTTCATAAAAATTTAATTCTCTAATTCATCCATCTATAGCTTGCTCTCCGGACGAGTAATTACAGTAAAAGGTCTTAAGCATGAATGTTATGACGGCGTTTATGAAACGTATTTCAGAGTAGGTATAACGATTCATTCACGCTTCCTTTTTCGGCATCTGAATGCTCGCCACACAATAAATTTTAGGTCGAAAAGATCTTTTATGAATTTTCAGACGGCCCGCCACCTTTGGAAAAACTTAATGTTCTTTTTCACACACAATTAAGATTAATTAATAGCCATAAGTATCATCATCAAAAATTCCGTTATGTTAAACGATATCAAGTTAAACACATGAGAATCTGTGGATCGAAATAATATGTTACTCTTTTTGTATTGTACGAAACATTTTCGGTGTACAAAATTAATTTGGGAATTCAATCGAAAGTCTGATAGGTTGCTTACACACGACGAGCCTTAACATTTGACATAATGATAATTCGAAGGGAAGAAGTCGAATTTAATAGCAAGTTAAATGATACGTGCCCTGATTGGAAAATGTATGCTTATTCAGGTCGACGAGACCTCACCCTCCCGGCCTCCACACGGCTGATTTGAAATGAATGGTAATAATGCCCGAGAATCCCGCTCGCATCGTTTTGTATGATTATTCCAGATTAATTATTTGTCGGAATTTTGTTGGCTAATTTTTCGGAACAGGATTTTTCCGCTTTGACTGACGTTTTAATTCCAACTCATCATGGGGTGATCGGAATATATTTTGTTTATATCTTATACACTCATCTATGCTTATTACTTGAAGGTGTCATGCGTTGAAATACTCACAGTATTCAACTTCAAAAGAATACGATTTATTTTCCAAAAAATATTGATGTCACCTTTTGTTTATTACCAATTAAATTAATATAGGACTACCTTGACGCTCTACTGAACTCGACATAAAATGAATCATCATATTAGTTCATAAACAAAAAGTTATACCAATATATTATACTTGTATATATAGACGAATTGGGAATCGTCTCCTTTTATGAACACGGTATTAAAAACTTTGGAACTAGTACTTTTTAATTTAAAAACAAAACAGTTTTTTGGTACTGAAACACCAATTATTATCAGTCTGTATGTATATACAAACAAAATTCATATAAAAATATCGGTCCCCTATACTTTCAGTTTGGACATTTAAAAAGGCACATGATCGATTTACCAAAGCACATTCCCATATCAGAACGCTTATAAAAAGCCAGTAGTTTTGCTACAGAATCACGTCACAGAGTCCCGAGGGCCGGCTGATGCGAATATCAAATCGCTGCCACCCTCGCGCTGAATAATACTCATCCATTAGACGAGAGGGAAAAACGACACCTAAGTCCATCATGTACATACAGCTACTGTCAATACCTATGATACCGCTTTTTACTGGATTCGAAAAAAACATTTTGTAACTTGATCATTTTTTGCAAATAACTCCACGAGCAATACTTATCTACATTTCGTGTAAGTGTATTTATTTCCTGTACTTATTAATAGTAAATATTATAGTAAACCAAAAATGCTACGTGGTTTATTAATGTATTTCAATTATAAATATACTATACGTCATTTAGCGCACTACTCTCTTCATTAACGGATCATACGATTTGTATTATTTCGACAGCAGAAAATAATATCTAATATCAGAGTTGAGAGATTAGTTTTGCTTGGCAAGCAAACGATGTTTATAGCCAAACTGGACTATCCCTAGGGGCCTGAGCTGGCATTCTGACGACTGAACTAAGTAGAAAGATAGAACAGAATTAAGCGGGCCAATTATCCCGTATTGGATTTATTGGTAATCTCTGCACGAATGGGCGCGAGGGTGCGAATCGAACAAACTTTTGATGATGCCTCCGTCGGTATTATGAACAAAGTTGTTGCAATTTTTATGTAGGTGGATTTATTGTTTGCCTTCCTCTTGTTTCGCCCTCGATTGTGTGTAGATAGATAAAAGGAAGCCCAGCGTTTCATTACGAATGAATCAATCTTTCATCAAATATGCTATGGATTAGACGTTGCCTTAAACAAACGATCATAACAATGAATCCGACTCCGAATTCATTTCAGTATTTTTATTAAATGCCCCTTTGTTAGTCTGAAAAGTAGCTGATAAGTGTGCAGATCCCGAGTGCTCAAGTTCGATTCCCTTGCCGGTACAAAATATTTTACCTATTGAGTTTTTCTTTCAAGAAATGTTCAAAAGAAAACTGAAGCAAACTCATGCTTCGGACATCACGTGCCATTGGTGGTTTATCTGAGCCTTATCCCGTAGTGAGGTATTGCCGTCCCATCGAATTATGAATGTAACATAATAGCGCTCCGTATTTTACGCATACGTTTGTACACTCTAATATCGCATACGTAGTTGGGTAAAAAAAAGTCATCGATATACTTACATAAACAAGAAGAGACATAATAATGTTTACGATTTAAATATAATGTAAATACTAAACATTCTAGCAGTTCGGTTTTTTGTCAAAATTCAAATTATAAGAATATTGTGCATCATTATTATATTTACAGAAAAATGAAATCAATTAGGTCCTACCCCGGATTTCAACCTAAGACCTCAAAATTTATAAGACAGTATAAACTAGTCACTAGACCAACGGTACAGTTAAAACTATAAAGTATCTTATATCTTATATCACTAGATTAAACGGAATATGTGTTCACAAGATCAAAGGGATACATTATTCCCTACAACTATAAATATTTTAGAAAAACGAGGGGTCAATCTTTAATAAATATCGACAATCGAAATTTTATTGCGTCCAGCCCCGTCCCGGCTGACCTACTATCTTTGTATCTCTACTGCCATAAGGGAGGGTCATCGCGAGATTTATAACTCTAGCCCCTGGTGACAAAGAGCCAAAAGTATGAAAAGCGACGTACGACTCAATCCCAAATATTCCTTTTTATATTCTTTAGTACGAACCGTTTCGCCTCTGTTATTTGTTACAATTGCGTTGATCGTCCCTTTAAACTATTCTATGGGTATGCCATGAATGTAAAAATATGAAACAACAATACTAATATAAATTAAGAATGCATAATCGTTACAAAATAATAAATAACAAATGAGAAATAAAAATCAAATAGATTGTCTGTCATTGAGCCCATTTTTACTTTACCTTAATTTTTATTATCATACATATAAATATATACCAACAATTACATGTGTAACTACAGTAAATGGTAAGAGGTCATCCATAAATAAATTTACCAAGGTAAGGTAAGGTAGGTAAGGTAGGGTTGTGCAAGCCTGTCTGGGTACCACCAGTCCTCGTCATTTAGCCTACTGCTAAAGAGCATTAAGTTCTCAAGGTATGGTAATATAAGGAACTGTTAATATTTATCTATAAGCCTATGTCTATCATTGCGGCGGTGATGAACACTTGCTGTAAGGTAGCCGATCTGTCAGTCGACCTACATGTTATAAATATTTAAAAAATATATAAATGAATTACACTGGTTCACTCACCCTTTAAACTGTAACTTAACACCACGTAGTATTGATGTTTAATAATAGCATAATTGAGAAGTATGACATATACGCAAACAGTGTAAATTATTATAAGAAAATATCAATGTTAAATTGAAACAACGCACTTTTCTCTTCCACATCCATTCTAATACTCAAAACATTATTCAAGCACATCGTAAATATATCCATAATAAAAAAATAGTTTTGCTTAAAACGTCGAACGTGACAAAAGAAATTGATGTATGATATAAAAGCATATTTATGTTCTCGATATATTGCTAAAAAAATCCTCAGTGATACGTCATAGCCGTCAATCTTACATAACGTCTCATGGGTATTCGAAAAAAGTTTTTCTACAGATGGCTTAAATTGAACAAATAAACGAAAAAAGTAGATGAAAATTATATTATAATAAATATTTCACTGGAAGTTAGTAAGCGTTTACTTCATTTATCATATCACACTTAATCAATCTTAAAAACGAGGCAGTCTTTTTTCAACTCATATTCGGTCTAAACCTTATTGAGCGAGTGCTTAGTTCAACAATGCTGTCTTCTTTCTTCATATGTCAAACCAATAATGACAGAAAGTGCGAAATCAGTGTTTAACTAAACAGCCGCTTAGCAACGTTTGTAAATACCGATTTTATTGTTATGTTCTAAAATAGATTACAATAAAAAAAATTTAGCACATCCATTCACAAGCATTGTTTATTGACTTGTTCCGTCCTTTGATATATAATAATTTTAAGCTTTTGTTTTTATTTATCCATATTACATAGTAATAATACATTATCATCATATCAAAAAAGTATTCGTTATCATTTTTAGTAAGTGAAAAATGATACGATAGAATATTTAAAAATAAAATCTCAGTTATGTTGTCAATTAGACATTGATAATGAGTTCAATAGCCTTTAAATGTTTAAATATTAGTGCTGACAGTAGTAACAGAGAGAATTAATTATTCTATATGTATGTACTGTTGGAGCGGGAGCTCCCTAGTACCAGCTTCTTCCTTTTTACCGCATTCAACGTAGAGCAGTTCGAATTGTCGACGATCAAGCTATTACCGACCAACTTGATCCTTTGCATTTGCGTAGAGATGTTGATCACTCTGCATCCTCTATCGCGTATATCACGGGGAGTGTTCTGAGGAGTTGTTTAGTCAGTGTCACACTCCCTTGACTCGAAAAGCACAAAAAATCATTTTTACTGCTATCTTCAGAGGGAGGCAATAAAAAGTTGTACATAAGATTGTGCTAATAATGCACACACACATTGTGATAATACATTTAGTCTAGTCCGCGAAACTAGCAGCCTATTTCAAATTTATTTAAAGTATTATTCTTATTATAAATAATTTGTTGACTTAATGTAAGTACCTAACATCAATTAAGAGTTATCGTGACATATAGGAACATTATTTCAGAAAGCAATATCAATATCTTATGAGATAGAAGTTATTTCCCTAATTCCGTCGTTAAGTGGAATATATTGATAATTATATCAGAAAATACTCGTAACCTTTCCGATCACGAACTTACTTGGCGTATTATTTTTGTAGACAAATCGTATACAAGAAACTACTTAATATTATTTATTAATCAATTTTCTATTACTTTTGTTTTCATTTTTTATTTATTTTAGTATATAAGTAACGCAAATCTTAAGGTAGCAATGTCTAAAAGTTAGAACAATAAAAGTTTTCAAAGGTTTTTTTTTCCAGAAGTTACGATGCTGTTTCACTTGCACCACCTGCATCGGTAGGACTCAAGGTTACTCCTGTTGAACCTTCACCGCCTGAATTTGAAACAGACGTAGAATTTGAAACTTCACTATCAGTTGAATTGATACTATCAGTTGTGTTGCCCCTATCGATTGAATCATCAATTGTTTGATTTGTATCACTACTAATGGTACTTGTTTCATTTAAAACATTCATATCATCATACATATTTGTTGTATTGCCAATATCATCAACATTTTTAGTAGCATCTTCCTCATTTTCACCTTCAGGTACATCTGTTACCTTTAATGTCTTCATGCTAACTGCCCAAGCTGGCTTCGTTGTCGATGGAGGTCCTAACTTCCAATTGGTTTGGTCAATGAATGATTTCGGTGTATATTTTGCCTTTTCTTTCTTATGGTAGCAAGTGCAGAAGCAATACTTATCTGAATATGCTATGTCGTACCGCAAATCAACGCATTTTTGGACACAAATATAGGCTTTTTCAAAATCTTTACATTCAGATGTTCTATGAAAACCGTATCTCAGAGCTGATTTTAGGGAACCTAAAAAGTTTATTAAAAACATAATATTTACATGTCGCGTTAAAATAAACACTATTTACTTATAAACTTTAGGAATAATGCTAGAATATAATATGTACACACATAAATGTATAAGTAATTAATTGAATTTGGTTATTACATATATATTTTTTAAATAATAATTGAAGTTTTTTCTTTTCATTTTTAACCATTTTGCTACTGATAACTCTTAATTATTATTGCTTATCAACGACAATACGAGCAGAAAAGATGCTGAACTGTTTTCTTTGCCTATTTTTACACATATATCACAGTAGTTTCTACAATTTTTTTCTATAAATAAATAACAAGTCAAGTCAAAACATTTCATTCAAACTAGAATAATCAATATATAGATATTTGCAGATAGTAGTTTCATGTTACTTACTATTTGATACAACGTTAGATCTGTTTAGTTCTGATGGTGGCAATACTGAAAAATAAAATAGGTAAGTATTATTAATAAATACTTTTATTTAACTAAAATTTATAATTTACTCGCCTATTTCCTGTGGCATGTCCGACGAGGACTTTAATAGAAGAAAATTGAATGAAACACAAAAAACAATTACAATTACATCCATTACTAAGATTTTCTAAATGCTTCGGTATATAATTCGAATCGTGATTAGAAATATTAATTTACACTTTATTCAGCAAAACCTATAAAGGTAATTTAATTGTTATAACGGTATTATAGTAGTTTTAAAACCAATAAATTGTTATTTTAATTAATATTATCCTGTATGCTTTCGTAGAATTGCATTTTTTTTTTTAATAGAGACATATACCCCAAGTACAGTTAATTTAAAATAGATGTTTTTTAAATCACGCGGTAATCTTGATTAATTTAAGTTTATTTCCTATCTTTAGTCGATTTCAAAAAAGGTTATAAAATTTATTTTATTGTGTTTAAGCCTCGATATCCTCGATTTTGTCGATTTTGTCGATGATTATGATCATTTTTTGATATTTGGTTGGGTGGTTACTTTTAAATAAAAAAAATCCACTACTAGGAGTGGCACATGGGTAGAAGACTATTGTTTATTTCATTTGTCGCGTATAATATTATTAATTAATATCTTCGCCTTTATTGTTAGATAATATATTAAAATTATAAAATCACACATAAAGTGGATTGCAATTGCGGGAAATATTAATAACACCTATGACCTTATTCAGGTTGCAATCTAAGACAATGTTATATGTGTAAATATGATTAAAATAGTTTCAATGGTTTTTATGGTTTTTTGTGATGACATGACGTGAACGTGTGATGAAATGATAAAAAATTGTAACATACAGATCTTTTATTATTATATAATTGATGTACATTATAATGCAGTAGCATTAGTATTGGTTTCTGGGTTACTCGTGTTATTACTTTCGCTACCCGTATTATTGGTATTATTATCCAACGTACCATCGGTTACACCTTTCTGTGTATCAATTACATTTGTAGTCTCCCCTGAATCACTCTTAGTTACACTACTATCTGTAGCTAATTTCACTGTTGTCGGTAGTGTGGGACATTCGGATTGTGTAGACTTCGGAGTTCCAGAAGTAGCAGGTTGGGGCGACAAGGTTCCGACCACGTCGTAAAGGCGCGGACTGTGCAACTTCGGTAACTTAAACGTAGTACCATTTGTCCTCCATTTGAAAAATGGCAAAATAGTACTCGTTTTCATTTCATGACATTTGCACTTACAATGAATATCTAAACGATATATCTGATAGCCGATGCTTTTACATGCAGCCATACATCTGATTACTTTGTAAGGACAACCGCATTGGCTGTAACTTAAGCCGTAATGTTTTCTAAAGTCTGAAACTGAAAAAATATATAAATATTACTAGTATTCACCCAGTGATCGAAATTCGACTATAACAATTAAAGAAACTTTGTAGAAAACATATATGAATCTGCATGTTTCGTACTTTTTTACACTTATTTCCATTTTCTTTATTGATAACAGTTACGCTCGTCAATGTACCAACAAACAGGAGAAAAAGTACTGAACGGTTCTATCTTTGGCTAATTATATATAGATATTTATTTTTCAACTTAAATGGAATAATACTTTATGTACAGAGCGATATTCATTCAATATAAATAAATGTTAATTAGTTCATTATTCATATATAATACAAAAATATTTTAACTTGTAATGCATACATTAGGCATAATTCTGACTTTAATAATTTTATTTCTATGCAATAAATCATAAAAATAAATATATACAAACCATTATGTGAGTTAATCGTCGCAAATAAAAAACATAACAAAAAATAATTCATGCTAACATAAACGTTAAACAGGAAATTTAATGAGATGCCTTTAAAAAAATACGCTTACAACATTAATTAAAAGTTTTATTGATACATCATAATAATAAACCATTAATTAAAATGATTATTAATAAAAATAACAAACGGAAAAAATTAAAAAGTAGATATTCGAATATGAAATAGACATTTGGAAAAAATTCCTTTTTGCGAAATAACAATTGTTTAATATTTAAAATTCAGTAAGTGGCTTATTGAAAAAATAGTTCGCCGCAGTTGTCTGATCCGAAGCTATCAAAGTTCTAATTAATAAATCAGGAATGTGATAATGGCGGTGCACATTTGAGTCCGTCTAAAATTCTGAGAACCGTGGATGGTTCTATGGCCACCCAAATGATGATTTCATTATGTGTATGATTTTGATTGATGTATCAAAAGAAGTTTGGTGGCAGCCGAATTCTTTTCATAACGGACATATTTGCTTTGTTTATTACCTGGAACTAATTGATCTGCGGCGCCATAGTTTTTGAGCGCTTTCAAATCCGATTGGGGAATCCAAGACATAATATTTAACAATCCGCATAAGAAAGTATAGACAATCTCATAGTTAAGAAAAAAATCGATCAATACAATAATTTCAATTGTCAATAATAAAAAATAATCGTTTCATACAAAGACGTGCCATTTGTACTTTACAAATAATAATGATTACCTATTTATTATTGTTTTTAGATTTAATTTTGATTGTTTATGTTTAAGAACATTAATAAAACAGAGATTCCTGAGAAAGACGGAATGACCAAGAATAAGGTGACAGGTCCCCACGGTTTACGCCAACTACGACACAAATTGCGATATTAAGCACAGGGCGTGATGAAAAAACTCCAACTGAATATAAATAAGGCGGGAGCGCTATAATCAATATAAACGATGCTAAAGAAGATTAGAAAAATCCTTCGCGAAAACAAATTTCACAAGATTGAAAGTATAGAGCAACAGTTGCTTTACGTCACTTTTTTTTTTTTTTCTTATTCTTTAATCAATATGCACTTTATTACATAATTGACATTATTCATTTTCGAAAAAAAATTTTCACCGAATCTGTACAAAAATTTAAAAATGGAACAAATAGTTGATTTTAAAAGTAAATAAATGGACGTTACGAATTTTCATCACTGGCGTATCCATAGCGTTCCTTACGCTCAGACGTTAAAGTTATACGGCTCTAAAAAATCGAATATAAAATGCAAAGACGAAATTCAATTTGATTCCGATACATAAATTTTACTTACACTATTTGTCTCATTGGATCAAGCGAAAAGAAGCCATGTTAATTTAATTTGTTCGTTCCAAACACAATCATTAACCGCTTTTTAATTGTCTCTTTTCGATTTTCTTTTACATTTAGAGTTTTCAATGTTGTCTATGTACTTCGTAATAAAATCTAATCATAGTTGCCGGCTGCCTCAATACAGTACAAACAATGCTTCTGATTGATAGCTTTCGAAATGACTTAAAACAACAGATATAACGGATTTTAATGTATGTTATGTTTACATAAAGATTCTTTGTGTGCGGTGTTTTATGGTTTTCTGTTCAACCGATTTGTATACGAATGAAAATAGATTATAGCCAGTTTTTCTCGTTATTAGTGGTCATAAATCATTGGACATCCGTGGTTCTCGATCCTTAAATAAGATCTGAGGAAACAATAGGATCTATCATAGACGCCATTGATCTCAATTTCTTGAAAAACAATAATACGTATACTATAATACAATAGTAAATAAAAGATAAAGAAAGCAAAATCAAAAGTCAATTAACATAATGCACTATACATAGTATAAGGCTACCTCTCGGAGAAACGGAGAAGGTGGGCTGATTATTTCATTACTGCTCCGATGTTGGTTGGAGAAACAAAAATCAAAATATGATTTATTCATTTTACAAAGTTGTCACCAGCATATAATTTAGATTCCACCGAAAAGAACCGGTAAGAAATAGTCATTCTTTTCAATCAAATAATCATTATGTATTCCTCATTCTATTGAACCGGTCCAACAACCTTTTACAACAATAATTAATGAATTTAAGCACACTTCCATTCCAAGCATTATTTATTGTATTTGCATAAAAAGAGCGCGTTCTATTTTTTTTATATAGTCTATATATATTTTTTTATTCATTCTCCACAAACTAAGCGCCCGTGCTCTAGTTTAAATTGATCGCTTTTTTTTTTACTTTGTACAAGAAGTAAAAATAAATGGTAGCAACAATTAAATAAACATGCTCATGTAGACGATTGCAGACTTTCATTTTTATTTGCTTATGCTATATTTTTATTTTTATTTAATCATATAATCTTAAGGGCTTATTTATCGATTTTAGTGATATTCATTCAAACACACCAAGTATAAGGTTAAATAAAAAGGTTACATAAAAGTTAAGATATGCATGCTTACTTTTATTATGCATTCTATTAAATTTATTAATGAAGCGAATTCATACATTCAAAAATAAGAGCAATAGTGTAATTAAGAATCGAGCTCGAAACGCTCTGCTAATTAATATATAAATATTTTTCGGGACAAATATCATGATATATTACTCTCAGTTACTCTTAAATATGCCTATGCCACGGCGTGCACTCTAAGCGGTGTGTAAGGAATGACAGAGCTGAGAATCGAATGCCAAATATCTTTATTTTTCATATGACGCTAATTGCATACTCAAATGCTTATACATAGTGTTCCACAGTTACTAGGCCTCTAATCAGTATAAAAACGCAAGATCGTAATTATTCTTATGTGTTAAGTTAAAAATTAATTTACACCGATAACCATACATAAATAATGTTATATTCGAAGATGCTGTATTTATTATATGCACAAGCATAGGTTAAATATGAGACATTCATCACTGTGACAGGTCTACCTATATTTACTGCCTCCTCCTCCCACCTAAACCTACCAATCCAAGTTAATACTCCGAATTCAAATCTTCCGTATCGCATTAATCCAGCCGAGGGTCGTGCTGTAATAAATTCCGTATTATACGCACGACACGCGTATTAAAATAAACATATAAACATGTTACACCCCCGCGATGTACACCCGAAGGCGCAACGACATGAAATCAATGGTTCCGTAATATTATAAAACATCTATATTATTTTAAAGTAACGCTTATTTAGAGCTTACATGGCCCTGTGGTTCAAACAAGTGTACCTAAATTGAAATCGGAATTCAAACCCAAGTAAGCATAACTACAATTTTCATCTGCTTAATTTGAGTACTTGGTGAATTATACACCCTGTACTCGCGCGGTGATGAAAAATATTGTACGGAATTGCATGTGTTGGAAAAGCTACACAAAAATATGTATCCACCGCGGGTTGCATTGGAGCAGCGTAGTGGTGGTAGAGCTGTGTGCAAGCTCGTCTGGGTAGGTACCACCCACTCATCAGATATTCTACCGCAAAACAGGAGTATTTGGTATTGTTGTTTTCCGGTTTGAAGGATTAGTGAACCAGTATAAGTACAGGCACAAAGGACATAGCATCTTAGTTCCCTAGGTTGGTTGGCGTATTGGCGATGTGAGCGATGGTTAACATTTGTTACAATGCCATTGTCTATGGGCGTTGGTGACCACTTACCATCAGGTGGCCCAAATGCTCGTCCGCCTATCTATACAATAAAAAAAAGCTCCAATGTATCAAATCCAAACGTTCTTCTCAAAAAAAGACCTTTCTCCAGCAGTGAGATATTATAAGGTGTTTACAAAACGCTCATTCAGCTCTAAAATTTAGCCAACAGTCTTTATGGTTATTTAAAGTTTAATTTGTGTCCATTTTGGTAAAAATACAAAGTGATACTTATCTCCTTTCAATTTTTAATGTCATTAATATAGTGATATAATCATATATATTTATTTAATTATATTTATCCAGTAATAAAACTGGAAACCACTTTCTCGTTACGGTGTACAATAATTCTCCGGGATGGCGTTTTATTATAACAATAGAGTCCCGGCGGAACACAGCTTCGCTCCGGGGCGCAAGTGTATAATTTACATGACACATTGTCACCGAATGCACTCGCGAACACACGCTACATCAATTATATTGCTCTACGAATAATGACTTGAACACTCTAAGTGATAGGAAATGATGGGTTTAATATGACGTCATAAATATTATTTTTTATGACATCACTTTGGATTTATATATTTAATATTATTCCATTTCAGACATTATATCTGAGTTTCATTTATCGTTTATTAAGTTATTATTAAATAGAAAACTCGATAAATACTGCGCATTTTATTTCGCTAAGCTCAAAATAATACATAGTATGGTATATGCTTAATATAAAAATGAAATTTTGTAATGGACATGCGTGTAATTCTAGCCGGGTATTTAAGGTCATAAGACAATAAAAAATACATATTAATAATATTAATTTTGAGGGCCGTGTCGGCCGAGTTGATGTAATACGTAGATCTTAATCGAATATCGCTTGTTCAAAACCATGCAAACACTATTTTCCTGTGCTTAATTTGGGCTTATAATTAATGTCATGCTCGTTAAGGAATACAACGCGAAGAAATCAGCATGTGATGTGTGAAATTTTGCCACATGTACATCAATCGACCCACATTTGATCAGATTTGTAAACTAAAATAAACCTTAGTATCCCTTTGCCCAGAAGTGGGTAAGTATATTTGGCAATTACTAGATACATATTTTACAATACTATTTATGTATAATACTTTCAACTCATCGATATTCTACGATTCGATACATTAAGTAATTATTAAATTTGATTTAATCGATTTAACTAAGAACCGTTTAACTTCTCCCAATCCCGAATCGCGCTTATAATTTATGATAACAGAGTCGTCCCTTAACGAACAATCATTTTGTAGATACGTATCTATCAAATTACGCGCCTCCCCCAGAGCTCATTGTTGTCTAACACGGAAAATATTCATTTGAATATTTACTTAACATGGATAATATTTTAATCTTCCCCTTTGAATTATACATTTTCCAACGGAGACAATTTCACGCCTATTTCATCACAAAGACGTAACTTCGAATTTTAATGCAATCAATTATAATTCGTAAGCGACTCCAAAACGTGTAATTAGAGTTGCAATTTCTGTGAATATATGAGCAATATCAATTTAACAAGATATTCCTTTTGTTAATATTCGCACACGCTTTATCAAATTCTCTAGCGGGGGTGACAATAAGCCGCTGTAAGTACTCTCCCTGACATATGGATAAAAGCTTTCATTTCACTCTTAGCTCTTTTGAGTGTGATATAGAATGGGATAATGGCTATGAGTAAATTAAATAAGAAAATTGAAAACATTAACAAAATCCCGATTCAATCGTCAGCAGAGAGAATAACATATCAATTATGTGCATAATATTTCACATATATGTAATTTGTCGATACATATATATCTATATAAATAAATAAAACTAAAATATTTTTGAATTAAAAAAGCTATTAGTAAGTTACGAAAAGTCGAAAACCTAAACAAATATTTTCTTTATTTTTGTCTATCTCTCTTTTTGTTTGAGGATTCCTTAATAATGGGAAAGGTTACGAATTTTATAACGGTACGTTATAATTAGTTCTAAGATATCGCTTAGCTTTAATTTAATGAAATCAGTTAAGTCCATCAAAAGTTATAACAACTTAAAGTTTACATACATAGTTCATCTAGTATTTACATACATATATATTGACATATATGAGTACGTATTATTTAAAGTTATTGGACCTTTACACACTCTATAGCTTTATACAATCTCATGTTAAACATGGTGGACATCTAAAGGCTGTCTAGAAGAGATTGCTCACTTAACGATAGGCTCTATTTCTCTATACTGTCTGTAGTATTTCATGTTTATATGCGCAATAAAGTATATTTTATTGTTATGCAATGTATTGCAGAAATCTAATAGAAATTCAATTACTGCATTAATCACTTAGTTGCTTAATATGTATTGATGTAAAGGTCCCACTGCTGGGCTTAGACCTTCTTAGATGGATTTAGAGCTTATTCCACCACGCTGCAGTGCAATGACAGATTTTCATCCGCCACATGCAAGTATCGCCATCACCAAGCACGAGATCAATTATAGCAACAGATTAAACAAATGAAAATTCATTCATCTCTCACATCGCAGAAACAGATTTTGACAAGACCACGTGCTATTTTTGGTTCTTTAATAAATTCACTACAATTTAAGCATCAAATCCAACGTTTTGTTACGGTAGTTCACATAATTTAATTTGCAGAGAAACTAGCGAGACACCCAAAGGGTGCGAATTCGAATCCCACGTGGGTGCAAGTTGATATATTTATTCAAATTTGTAATTTGTGAACCCAAATAAGTATGAATTAACTTTAAATTTATATCATTTGTTATCAGTTCTTCCTTCCCAAATCCAATCTACTATCATCAGGGTGACAATATATAAGATATAAACGAAATCTTCTTATTTATAACAGTTTGCGTGTTATATACACTAGGCTATTTTTTTTCCGACTACGATGACATAATAAAACTATGTTTCTGTTACAATACGGCTGAACCATGAAATTAAATTGAAAAGTAATTTTTATATGAATCTTTAAAATAGCTTTAAAGAGAAAGTCATAATAAAATTGTGACAATTAACTATACAAGAAATCTATTTTCAACACATATTTTAACTGCGAGTCATTCAGTAAATTAACTTAACCGTCATGGACTTCGTGCCGAAATGCCTTTGTTGTGTCAAATTATATCATAATTCTATTGTGAAAACTGTTAACTGTCTCCACGACGCCCTCCGGATAAAAAATAACTTGAACGGGGTCCTGCCCTCGTCTGTTTAATAACATAATAGCACAATTCCCTCGCCGCATGATTCAATTTGGATTTCCTCCAGCCTCCCCCGTGCAAGCTAAAAAATGACAACTTCATTATATTCTTCGCACTCCCGGGGGCGACTTGTTTGTCGCAAGGATTATAATGATTAATTCCCTAAAATATTAATACCCATCGCACCCGTGTGCACACTTGCCAGCTATTCAGGCTTAGCGGATTTTTTAACTCTCTTTTGTTAACAGAATTTGTTATTAAAAAAAATCATCATCGCTTTAGATTTAGACAAATTAGCAACGATGAAAACAGAAATCAAATTAACCTAATGTACCAAATTTGTTTACACACTTATAATAAATTAGGTATATAAAAGATTTCATGAAAAATCTTTTACAACTAAAATTTTGTAAAGTTAGTATCGCTTGAGCATTTTCTTCCGGGCCTTTGTCTGCGCAGAATAAAAACTTCATTTCTCTCCCCGAGGAATTTAATTTGGAGTAATGGAAGTGTTATATTGACTTAACAGGCCAGAAGCTCCCCTTGCACAGTTACAGTTATTAAAATGGAGAAATTTATTATTAGCATTTCGCTGTTATACTATTTACATTTGAATTTATTTGTTCTGTGATTCCATTAGTCACAATCTGGTGCATTAATACAATAAAGGCCATAAAGTAGTGAAGTTGGAAGACGAGGTTAGAACGAAGGACGTGTAATTAATCACTGCATTGTGAGTTTGAGTAAAGATCCGAGAAAATAAATTTTAAAAATGACTGATTTAAATTATAATAATTCACAATTATGTATAGACCTATATATAAGTAGGCAAAGAAAAAACTCTTCTATACATTTTCCTCTTCGGTTTATTAAACGTTTTTTTTTTGTTTGGAATAAATGCAAATTCATGTATTATATCATCAATTTTTCAATAATGATCATGTTTGAATTTCCATCTCTTGCGACCATTAGTAGTATTATTTTTTATTATGCATTTCATCAATTTCTTATTACTATTTTAAAAATATATATCATATCGCATCGCTATATTCGAAAAATCATAATTAAAATAAATATACAATAATTCGAATTTGATCAAACTTATCGACACAGATAAAACAAACGTGGACTTAATTTAAAAATTCGTATAACAAGAAATGTGACACGCACTTGCAGCAGGACCCTTAGCGTATCATTTATAGTCCTTTTGTCGCCGAAATTATATTTACAGAAGTGAGCAGACAATTTCACGCTCTCTTCCCCGCACCCCACGTCCTGGACTCTAATCAACGAGATGAAATGTTAGGATAGACATACCAATATACCCATATTATATATATTATCTTATGAAACAACTCAAAATCTGGAAAATAATTATATTTTAATACATGGTAATTTATATTTCGACATTGTTCTTAACATTATTATTTCACATATTTTAATTTTATTATTAATCAATACAAAATTGACATGTAATTCATATCTTATGTTTTCAAGTTTAAATAAGATAAAAGTGTAATAAAAAGTTAACTATTTTTATCGAATTGATATCTTAATTTATACGCGGGTGTATGTTATTACCTGATATAACATAATGAAGACATTTGAAACAAATTAAGAGATAAACTAAACAAAATTATGCGAGCTTAAATTATTAAACATGTAACTCGCTTTAATTACACTAAAAACATCTCATTACACTAACTTCTTCAAGTAACAAAATTTCAATTTGAACAGCTTGTAAAAGTTCCTCAGTTTCTCACTTTTCACCTTCTGAGGCGAAGGCTTAGAGCATATTCTGAAACGTTGCTTCAATATGGTTTAGTTCATAACGTATAATGATACGCCAATCTCGAGATGAATAGAAATACAAATTAAGCATATTCAGAGATGTCTCCCAAGATTGAACCTGCAATTTTCTGTTAAGGTACACTTCATGTATTTATAACACTTTATATCTTAAATATTATTTTTTTATTAATCGTGAATCATGATCCATATTATTATAACGGTTCAACGTAGATCAATAAAAGGGTGAGCGTACAGATGAGCGTGAAAGATTGTCCACATGTTCGATCACACCCCATACGATCGCGGCCCGTCTTAGCGGCTATCTGGCCGATGCATCAAATTAATAATCTCCTCTGTCCTTTCCGCTACATTATCTAATATGTCACCAGTTTTCACGCCTCGACTTACTGTTGTATTTTATAGAAAATGTCATTGATGACTTTGATATAGGCGAAAACTTTATATGATGATTTAAGTATAAATTTTAATGCAAAATTAGATTTTTAATTATTTGTTTTCTAGTTATGCTCTCTACAGATGTATAAAAAAATTTTGGTCTATTAGAAGATAAGGAAAAGGAAGGAAGATATAATAATAAGTGACACAAATGAAGACATTTGAACATATTTCTACAATTAAGCCATTATGGATTACTAAAGATGTCTACACTGCTTTTTAAGCTGCGTTACGTATCTTCACAAAACATATTTTCTGACGACAACTTTTCAAAGAACATCAACTGTAAGCACTAATACAACACTTCAAAAAATCAGAAATAACCTAGTATTAAAATCATCAATCAAACTACCTTGCGTATTAATTCATGTGCTATTTGTTTAAAACTTGAAGCTCAAATATAATGCAACATTTCGTTATAAATAATCACATATAGAATACAGAAAATTGTACTTTTTATCAAGATTAGGCACACCATTTAACAAGATATAATATTGCTGAATCATGTTAATATTATTTACAGTCGCAATATTGATAAGATTTATCGACGCGATACGAGGCACCCAGCGCCGCGTGTCTCTTTCCTGAAATTGACAAGCAAATAAATTGCAAGATCAAAGCTCGGGTACTCAGAAAAACATCGTATCGAAAGGGGCGGGTCGTACGTCATGTATCCATGATCGGAAACGGAAGCAGCGATGGAGGAAGCGATGCAGAGCGGTAGACGAGCCCACTTCCTGCGTGTTGCCTTCACTTAACTCAGCAGGGTAGACAAAAATTATCTTCATACTTCCGTAAATAGACAATTTATTCGCTTGAATTATCTTTAAAGCTCACTAATGTTATTTGCAAATAAAATATATCGAATAATTATCTAATATAATGTTTTTAATTTAAAATCATTAATTAATGAAAATTCTAATTTTATAAATAAATGATAAAAATAAATGAATAGAATAATAGCGTTTGCGCATCTTGTATATAAATTATAGTAACAGCTCTTAAAAGCCTGGGCAAAGGAGTTCTTTTCGTTTAAGAAGAAGCTTGGCCCTTATTTCACTAACTACTCCGCGCGATGAAGTAGATATTTATGTTATAATTAAGCAAAACTCTAAATTATTTTAAATAAACTTTAAAAAAAAATTGTACCAAGATTTTACCCAGTGTACTTCGACTAAGATCATCGTATCACATCAACTAGGCCATCTTGGCTTATTTATTTATCAGTTTATATGTATTTACATAACAAAGTATTTGACAACAATTTGACTTAATTATAATTCCAGAATATTTTTCACCTTATTATAATTATATCAAAGCATGCAACGGCTATGAAAAAGATTAAAACAATATACATATATTACTCGAACTAATCCAATTTTAATAAAGTTGGCACCGCAAATAGTAACTTATATTATAAGTTGATAACTATCTTAACGAGAAATTGAGTGAACAAAAACTGAGTTAAAAAGTTAAAACCACAGAAACCGGTACGATAATAAGTGAGGGCTATCAGGAAACACAACTCATTTATGTTGTTAATAGTGTTGCTATTGCGTGTTTGGAAAATTAATTTGTTTGGAGTTGGTTAATGTTAGGGTTCTCTGATACAGCCATCTGTTTAAAAAGTTTTTAAAAATATTTTTTCGAATTAAAAATTACTAAAGCATGCTTGAATTTCTGCGATTTCTATTTAAAAGGTACAAACTGTATATGTAATTAATTTTACGAATTATAATAACCTAATTGTAGAAAAAAAGTTAGTATAATTTCGTATAATAATTAAAACGTTATTTATGCAGCTTGTTTTCAGTGAAAAGATTTGTAGATTTTTTTTATGGCATAAGATGGCGGACGAGCGTATGGGCCACCTGATGGTAAGTGGTCACCAACGACACCCATAGACATTAGCATTGTAAGAGATGTTAACCATCGCTTACATCACCAATGCGCCACCAACCTTGGGAACTAATATCTAATGTCCCTTGTGCCTGTAATTACACTGGCTCACTCACCCTTTTAACCGAAACACAACAATAGCAAGTATTGCTGTTTTACGGCAGAATATCTGATGAGTGGGTGGTACCCAGACGAGCTTGCACAAAGCCCTACCACCAAGAATACATAAGGCCTTCGTGTTACAATTAAGAGATACAATAAGAAAGGTTTAGAAAAAGTTGAATTTAGTTCATGTAACCGCCTCCTTAAATGTCATACTATTTAAATCACAACAAGAATTTTAAAGACGATATTTGGATTAGACAAAATTGTCGCGCTAAAAACGCACAATATATTTTTTTACTTTCCGCGTGGAACGCGTGACTAATTTTATTTATTATTTTTTATTCCTTATATTTTTCTATGACTGATAACCTTAAACGACCATAATCCTGTTCTTTAGAGTAGATTATCACGCTGATAAATATACAATTATATAAGAACAAAGTAGCAATTCATTTGGAATAATACGAACACATTAATTACTTTCAAAATATACAAATTCAAAGTAATGGGAGTAATGATATGTAAAAGCAGAGAACTACCTCATAGGATCAAACAATACTTTTATTAGCGTATTATTTCACATATTAAATAATAATTATAATATTATATTGTTGATACATACTAGTATCAATACATAGTAAGGTTTTATACAGTGTGGGTAAAGGTACCACCCAGTCATCGTAACATCAAGGATGGTAGCATATTGGCGATATAAGTGATGGGTAATATTTCTTTCAATACCAATGTCTATCGGTTGTGACTGCTTTGGAATCGGGTCGCACTTGTCAGTTTGTCTACCAATATAATAAAAAAAAGATATAAAAAAAAAAAATTATGTTTGGCAACTTAAGAAAGTTTTTGTCAAAACATTAAAAAGGGGCTGCCACACATGATGAACTTGTAAATAATATTAAAATTAGAACAAATACATTACAAAGTTACGTTACAAAGTTTTATAAAAATGACAATAATTTGTATTTTTTATCTGTTCTATTTTCGTACTGTCTACGGGACCCTCAAAATTAGCAAGTATTCCAAATGATCGGTTATTCCGGGGTGCATGGGCCCGGACGCGGCTGAGTGCGGACTCGTGTTGTATAAACGACTTCTGTAATGAGTTCGGCTAACTACCAACGACATAGGCAGCTAATTTCCAAACTCGCTATGCTTAAATTTCGATACCAATGCTATTAGTTGGAAATTTCGTAAAGTTTAAAATGACACTCTTAATAACTAATTATAAACAATAAAAATTAAATAAAACTTCAAATAAAGTGATAGCAGTATTGTAATTTTGGATTGACATATCTCACGTAAAATATTTATAGTCAAACAATAGCCAAGAAACAGTGTTTTTAGAAATATGTAATCACAAATATATTTCATGTTTATATCCACAAATATCATTTTCGTATACATCGCCATTAATTTCATTTATTATTACACAAATGAAATTGAAATCAACGCCGTAACTTTCAAATGTAGATTTAAATTCGCCAAATTTCTGATTCCTGACCAATCTTTGCATGATATCCACAAATTCAGGAGATTTTATCACTGCGATGATTTCCGCTACTTCTGGGTAATTTTCCACTTTAGTTTTCAATAGATTTTTCATTTCTTCCAGGGGTAATTTTCCAACAATGGCCGCAATGAATCCAGAAACTCCTGCACCATTACCCACCTGCCTCAAAACCCTGGGGGGCTTGTCGAACTGGGGTAAATTGAAAATTTTATTTACGTAATCAATTACTTCTTTTATATCATAACCCTTGGTTGCCAAAAATATGTAAGCCTGTAAGGTAAAACATTGAGTAAAAAATTGGATTAAATCAAAAATATTTTTCGATAGAAATTTCCTTTCCTTTTTATCATTTTGTTTGTTATTTAAATATCTCTTATGCTTATGATTAATAACATAGTTTGGATTTTCTTGTTAGCTATCAATATAAAGTAGCAAATAAAAAATGATAACATTTTATATTTTGTAATATTAAAATATTTATTGTATTATAAATATAATTATTACTATCTACCCGTCCCGGGTTCTCATGGGTTGAATAAGAGTATAAGAGCTTATATCGAAGAACAGATAGAAAAAAAGTCTAGTTTTTTAAAATAATATATTATATAAACTTAAAAATTTATGTATAAAAAAAAACAATTATAACGATATTTTCTCACCTCTTTAAATTCCTCCAAGCTTTCGAATTCCCAGACCATATCTTTAAACTTTGGGCTTAAAAGGAACCCAATGAACCTCATCACTTCTGGGTCATCTATAAACCTTACAACAGTGCTCAACACTGAATCTATATCTACCAAGTGTATGAAGTCCATAACATGAGTCTGCCACGCTGGTGGTTCATTTTGTCCTGGTGATTCATTTTCAAACCTCAGAATACGCTGATCTTGTAAGATAATTTGACCACTTGGGAATTTTAAAATCGATCCTTCAGAACACAAAACCGCCATCAATATTACAGCTAAGGTACTCGTAATTTTCAACATTGTGATGATTGAATGATTCTCTTCGATTTAACCAAGTGAATTGATTTTACTCGCTTTTTATATACATTGGTATTTCTTATATTTCGAAATATTTATCTTTAGTATTTTCGTAATCAATAATTGTTTATTTTATAAATAATATTTAACCTACAATGATTATATTATCAAAGTCAATACTGATAAAGACGCGTTTTTATCTAAAGCTGGGAGTAATTTTTTTTTTTAAATAAATTTTTATTTTCAAATTGTTCATTTTTAGAATTTTATATAATAACCATTGCAATGTACAACACTTCTCGAGCACTTCATAAATAGATTACCAAACGTTTTAAATATTATTCAAACTGAACGTATAGATTCTGAAATAAGCATACTCAAACATAGAAACTCTCCAGCTTTCTTATAAAAAAAAGTGGAGGTTGGTATCTGAACGGTCAATTGGTCTGAAAGTCTATTAATATCAAATTTACCCACGGAGAAGGTTTTTATAGTATCCAATTTATTGTATTAAATATAATGTAAATTTATCTAGATAAAAATTTTCAAAAACTTTGTATTAAGTATCTAAATTTTAATTACTTAAAACGCGACTTGTTAAGGCCGTTGCATTGAATGTTGTCAAAATAAAGATACTATGTTAGAAATAAACAAAAATAATCGCCTGATAATTTCTACTTCGTTCTCTATTGCTTGGAAATTTCCAATTTACTAGTATAAAATTAGTATATATTTTAAATTCTAAGACGATTTGACGCCTGAAGCCATAATAACAATGATTGTTCTCGGTGCTTAGGCTGAAATTGGAGGGAATGCACAATTGTGCAATGTACGCAATGAGCAGAACTGATGGACATGTGACGGTCGGACGTTGTCCGTCGAAACGTCGAACACATCGCCTACAGGCTGTATTTATTAGCATTGTTCCATCGCCTTGCTTAGACAATATTTTAATCGATGTATAAACGATAAATAACATAATAACAACAGTAAAATTCAACTCACACTCAATACAACTCAAATTAAACTAAGAAAGGTTGAATAATATAAACATTGGATAATACTATGGTGTTGAGTAAGTTTTATGGCCAGAGGTACAAAGTCAATTTAAACTCTAAAGTACTGTGACCACTCGTCTATTAAAGTTATCTATGTATTATATTGTATACAAAAACGTACTAACAATAAAAGATAAAAATTACTTCCGAGCAGTTGTCTCCAGTTACTAGATTTCTTTGTAAATGAAGCGAAAATAGTTCAACGATACAAGGACTGCTGTTTATTAAGGTCGTAGGTTCAATTCTAGCCTCATGCTCTTCCGCGTTACCATACAAGCTTGCCACTTAGACGCAGGACATGTTAACTCAAAAAGCTTCACTTTATCTATAAATTACTATGAATCGACTGGACACCCGAGATCTAATATTGAAATTACTGCCTTTATTTTGCGATTACCTAATATGTACATATACAGTGGTGGTCGTATAATTAGAAACACTACCATCGGTCCTTGACATTATCTAAGATACTTCACCGCAATCGTTTTTATTTTGAAATTGAACAATAAATAGGACAACAATATGTTCAACGATTTATCATTTATTAGAAAAACAATATAAATCCCATTACACAAGTGCAGTTTCAACATTACATTACGGACAAACATTTAAATCAGTTTTAAGGTATGTGTAATATTTTATTAGGTATTAGTAATTAGTACTGTTATTTACGAAATAGCTACTATCCACAGCCTACCAATAGTTATAATTAATATTTAGTGGTGTATCCCTTATTATCAATAACAGCACTGCAACGACATGGCATTCATTCAATCAATTTCATACATTTTTCTAGGGGGATTGAATTCCATGCTTCAACAAATGCTTCATATAGTTCGTTTTGACTGGTGTTACGTTTGTTTCAGACTTTCTTTTTAACAATATACCAGAGATTTTCTGCCGGGCTTAAATTCGGACTATTTGCTGGCCAGTCTAAAACGGATATACACTGTTCGCTAAGGAAACAGTTGACGCTATTGGCGGTGTGTTTAGGGTCATTGTCATGCTGAAAGATCCAGGTTATTTTTTTTTTTTTTTTTTTTTTTTTTTTTTTTTTTTTTTTTTTTTTATTAGGGAAACATACAGCATATCGTATATTACAACTTAATATAATAATCATATTTTAACACTTATGCCAGTTAAGTTTCCACTACTGTTTTAACAGGGAAGTGGACTAATTTTGATGTTACATAAAATATAACTATTTATGACAAAGTAAAATTTTAACGTAAATATGGTTATGGTTAATTACTAATAAGTATTTTTCACAAGATTATAAAATTTACTTAAACTATTTTTAAACAGATCAATGTGGTTGTATTTTCTATTATGACTATTACAAGATCTTAGAATAAAAGAATTTTTGAAATAATTAGTTTTATAAATGGGTATTGAAAAAGTATCCTGAGAGCGAGCGTTAAAACGAGGACATTTAAATAAAATCTTACTGAGTAGATATGGAGAATCAATTAAATTATTTAATATTTTGTAAAGAAACATTTGGTCTCTTTGTTCTCCACGTTCTTCAAGTGGCATAAAAACAGAGTCAGGAAAAGTAAATTTGTATCGCAACCTCCTGATAAATTTGTTTTGTATATTTTCAATTAAGTTGACATATTTTGCATATTGTGGATTCCAAACAGTTGACGCATACTCTAAATGTGATCTAACGAAAGCATTGTACAAAATTACAAAGGTATGAATATTTTTAAAATCTGCCCCTTGCCGAAAGATAAATCCAAGCATTTTATACGACTTCATCACTATTTCCTCAATATGCTTATCGAATATGAGTTTGTTGTCTAGTTGTACCCCAAGGTCTCTCACCTCGGTTACCCTTTTTAATTTAGTATTAAATATGGAATAGTCAAAAATTATTTGTTCTTTTTTTCTCGAAAATGTAATTACACAGCACTTGTCAACATTAAGCTGCAAATTATTAGCAATGCAATATTGTCCTAATTTATTTAAATCCTCTTGTAAATGAAAACAGTCTTGATTATTTTTTATTATCTTAAAAATTTTAGTGTCATCAGCGTATAATAAAACTTGAGAATTTTTGAAACAATTAGTTACGTCATTACTAAAAATGTTAAAAATATATTATAGGCAAATGATCATCCGAGTAGGATATTTTTGTATTGCCATTGATCCATTGTACCTTCAATCTTCTGAACGGGTCCAATGTTACCGCCACCGTGCTTGACTATACTCCTTGTGCATTTATAATTTGAAGCATTGTTTACAGGACGTCTCACATAGCGCTTTCCATCGGAATTTACCATAGTTATTTTTGTTTTATCTGAAAATAACACTTTTTTCCATTCTCGTACCGTCCAATTAACATATTTTTTAGCAAATAATAATAGCTTCTCTCAGTGTTGCTTGGTAAGAAGCGGTACCTTTCGAGAGATTCTTCCAAACAATTTAGCTTCCACTAATCTTCGGCGTATCAGTCTTGACAAGATGTTTCTCGGGTCATCAGGCTAAAAAACTTCATTTTTAATCTGGTTGGAGCCTTTACTTGGGTTTCAGCAACACGAACGATTAGCGTATCTTTTCTGGGAGAGGTTTTTCTTAGCCGAGCCTTTCTAAGAACATTTTCAACAGTTCCATGTGTTTTATAATGATCAATTGCATTAAAAACTTTCTTAACAGAACAATTTAAATGCTCAGCTATTATTCTGTACGCCCACTTATGATCTATATTTGAATTAACAATTATTTGCCTAGTTGACGCGCCACAACTTTTATTTTTGCCCATTTTGAACAAAATAAAATGCAGATTAAATTTTGAATTGCCGCCAAAATAATAGAAAAAGCTAAGAAAGAAATTTTATTCTCCAATTTCAAAAAAATAACGAGCTATGTATTCTTTTTTAAAATGTTTTTAAGTAGGCATCCAAGCGGCCAGTGACAGAAAATAAACGCATACATGTGTAAGACTCATTTTGTAATTAAAAGTAAGATATGTTTTATATTTTATGCATTTAATGAGTTTTTTTATTTAAGTGGCTATATTATTGCATGATTATTAATTATTGAATGTGTATATTTTTTACGAACATTTGTACGTTGAAGTTATACTTTCTTTATTCATAAGAAGTGTTTCTAATTATATGACCACCAAATATATAATAACATTTCTTTCCTATTTAAATAAACTGATTTATTTTCACCGTTTTTAAATTCGATATAATCTATAATATTAATCTATATTGTTTATAAAATTATACATTTAAAAATACCAGATTTTATATACATATAAAAAAACCATTCAAACACTGCTTTACATAAATATACTTTACATCTATCTTTTAAATAAACTAACAGTGATCCTGATAAATAAACATTACAGTGCAATGCGTCACTCAAATCCAAATAGCTACAATTAGAAATATTGTATGTGGCATGTATACAGTTAGCGCGATATAAAAGTATTAAGGCGAAACAAAATTAACTCACAAGTTATCTAGATTACTTTAATAGTTTCTTAGAAATTATCGGTACGTCCCAACCGCAAGCAACAGCGATATAAAGTTCAAATTGGCTTTTTATTTTCAATGTAATGGAATTTAAATCGCTGCAAAGGATAGTTTCCTTTAAACAATTCCTAGCTCGTTTGCTTCGAACTCTTTCTTTAGTCACGACGGTTAATTATATTTATATATTATTCGTGGCTGACCGCGATCGTTAGATACAAGTGTTCCAAACTGATTATCTAACATAAACACTAATGGTTTCCAGCCTCATAACTTTTGGTGATCAATTTGGAGTAGGAGAGTAATTATGTGAGCCAATTTGATGTATTGCATTATATAATTGGAATAAGAAATACCGTTCATTAATTATTTTGATAATAACTTATCTATTAAAAAATATCAGACGTTCTTATTGAACGTATACATTTATTTAATGGAATGTATTTATTATGAATCGTTACACGCATAACTAAAATGACAGTTTTATAAAAACGATTGAAAAAGATATTGCCACTAATATTCAATTATATACTGTTTTTCAATAACGTTTTTAAACGAATACATAATACATATTTAATTCGACTAAGTACATAAAATTAATATTCAGTCTATAACTAAAATGTATTAACATATAACTTTTCCATAATGAAGTACCAACCGGGCACGTTCTATAAAAGGTCCTTAGAATGTTGATATTATTAAACATGGTATCACGCTGGTTGTTCTCACAGATTGTGTATGGAAATGACAAGTCTATTAATAAGTAATTTATGTTTTAACGGATAAGATCCTGTTAAAACTTTTTGCGTTTCGATAGATGGGAAGCCAGCACCAAGATCCAGCGATAACCAATGTGCTCACGATTACACATGCTAAACATGTACTAAGTTTTTTCCTTTTAATGCGGGTAACTTATTTAGCATGGCAACATTTTTTTTTATTAACGCTTAAAAGTTTGATGGTACCCGTAAACGATTTCAAGAAATCTTTGAAGTTAGGTATGACTACGGTACGAACTACTATTTTAAGGTTATAAGCGATATCGAAGTGGACTTTGGAGAGTGCAATATCATAAAACTCGGTGACGGTGGTGGCGCGGTGGCAAGGTGGCAAGCAGGAGGCAGCGGTGCACGCGCCTCGCAATTCAATGAGCTTGAAACGGGCGAAACATTCAAATTGCACCGCCCGCGCCTGCCCCTATCAAATGTTGTTTTATAGCTAATTCCCAAATTCGGTTATGGCCTATAAACGATCCGCTGGAATAATTTAAATGCGAACCAGCCTGCATAATGTTCGTACTTTACTTGAAATAAGGTATTTGTATGTGAAATGCGTTTTGGAATAGGATTATCCGTCGACTTTTATTTCTTACGTGGATTCCGTGAAGATCAATAATTTTTTACCCGCATAAATGTTTCTTACAAATTATAATATAAGCGTATCAACTGTATTATTCCAAAATCACAATTAGAAGGAAAATATAAGCATGAAATTGCTCATGCCTTAACTTGTATTTTTTTTTGTCATAAAATTAAAAATGTGTAGCTACTTCATCAAGCGACACGCTAAATACATTAGCCCGGCTAGTGTCTGACGCTTTTTACAATTTAAACAGTTCAAATATAATAAACGGCCGGCTTTAAAGGTTTTCTCTTGTTACGAAGCTAATTTCCAGACAGACATTTCCTTTCATTCAATATGAGCGATTGTTTATTGGCGGGCTTCGCTTTGCGAGACAATTGAACAAAATTACTTACTTTAACGGGACTACGTGCCGGTACAATACGAATTACCTGCGTTTTCTTTTACACACATTAATTACTAGCTTAAGAGTCTTCTGATAACATCAAATAAGTTACTAGCAAATAGTATATCATTGCTAGCTTTTTATAGAAGTTAGTAATTTATTTTTATAATCATAAAAATTAATCAATACTGTGAATATATCATTTAATTTATCAATCAATATGTCTATTCATTTGAATTATCTCTTAGTTTATCTTCTGGAAACCCAATCTTTAATTAATAATAATACTAAATTCGAACTGAATCAAAACTATTGAATATAAATCGCATCTAAGCGATATGCTATCTGTCATTACATCGTATCAATCACTCGAAACGCGATACCACAACAAACAACGATCGCGGGACCGAATGATGTTTCCATAACTAAATTATCAGATAACGGAAAGCTATTTCGCAACCGAAATTCTATTTGCCGGATTATTGTAGATGCACATTACCCGCTTATATCAATCGATCGACGTAACGGTGTCCTAATGGTTGAAATTTAATCACGACAAACCGAATGCCACCCGTTTATGAAGTCGAATGACTAAACATCTTTTTAATACGATTCACACGTTATAGTTAGTTAAGTTTTTGTATCGACACATTTCACGGTGCGATGTATTGAAGTCTTATTATATGAAATGTGATGCCACACGGGCTGGGAGGCCCGGTGATACCACATACCAACCGCTGATGGGATCTATTATTGTTGATCCATGGATGAATATTCAATCATCGTTCTACTACGGTATGGATACCGTATATTTATAAAAAGTGTAACATTTGTTACGCTATTTAGTTCGTGTAGTGTTATAACTGAGTTTATTCATCGAGCACGTAAATAATATGAATCCAATTTACAAAGCAAACGAGCTCTATCGTCAGAAACAATACTCCTTAACGACGGAAGGAAACAAAACGAAAAACAATGTGAGAGCACCTTAATTATAAGGCACCTTTGAATAATCTACGAGAAAGGAAAAAATTAAAAATAAATCCCTGTAGAATAGTCCGTTCCTACCTTCATGAGATCGAGAGAGTGCAAAGTGCATACAAAATCGTGATGTGGCCTTTTAATCGGTTTCACGTTCGTTCCCGCGCTAGTTTTTGTATTCGAATTTCTCCTGGTTCGCCAATCTGTGTTCGCTGGACGACCGGCTCTCCTAGCGGCTCTGTTGAATGAAAATATGCTATAAGACGCTTACTTAGAAGCTATTTTGAGAGATTAAGCCGATGTATGGAGTGGCATAGCTCGCGACCAATACTGAAGTAATAAGATAAAGAGGCGGACGCATTTTGTTTTGCAGCAAGCTCACTCCAATTTACGCGGCGCAGGGGCCATTAGCATAAGTCCGGAGGTAGCAGAGCGTGATGTGCGCGCGATTCGCCGGCGCCCGGTACTCGGCGTGACGCTCGCCGCGCCCGCGCACCTGCCAGTGTAATTGCGTCCGCGCGACACATTTGTTTACTATTGTAAGCCGTGAAGATGCCATCGTACACCGACACTCCGACTGACTCTCAAATTAGCGCGCCGAACACTTAGACTATGTTCCTTTTTACGACGTCCTTGTGTAATCGACCGGCAAAATTCTGCGCTGAATTAGTTCCTTAATATGTAATGGTGATTATTTATTTTAAAATAATTTGAAACGTAAATTATTTTGATAACGTGTTTTGCCGGAAATAAATTTTCGGTTATGTATAATTAATAAAATCATATATATTTTTAATAAAATCCAATAAATTAATAATTAATAAAAAAATCATTACATTTAATACTGAACAAGTTTTTATTGAAACATAAAGATAAGTAGGAGCGCCATACCCATATGACGACAAAAAACTAGGGTTGTCACTATACAGTTTAATAGTCAAAGTCAAAGGTAATCTTTAAAATCTTCATTGAATACAGAAATGTTATACGTCTTGCTTATTGATTGACAAAAATCTACCACCGGTTCGTTTATAAACACCTCAGTTGCGAGGAGAGCCGATGAAAGAATCTTCGCATGGTGTGCAATAACTAAAATAAAAACTAATTTGAATTATTATTGTAATTTGCGATTGCTACCTAGTAAATATTTTTGTAAGAATTAATACTTTTTTTTAAATTAAAAAGATTAATAAATATACACTGGTATGTACACATATTGTAAAGTAACACATTCAATTTCACTAACTTTTTAAAAGCAAAAGCCCTAACAGTCGTACCTATGTCAGGAACGATCAAACAGTTTTATGTGGCATACAAAACAGAAATTTTATTGGCTGTCATTAGTCTTGCACATATCACTATAAAGTTAGTATGACAGCCCTAATACCCGTGAGTAGCGGCGCACGCGCGGGCTTGCAAGCTGGCATTAGAATGTAGCATCCCGATCGATTTTCCTACTTTAGATAAGGTAATGACAGTAAAAACAGCCGCTAAGGAAAAACGAACAGCATAAAAATATTGTATCCTTAGTGCCTATGTGCCACAGCCATTTCTGAAAATCATACGGAGCGAATAGCAAAATCAAGTCGGTGCACATATTTTGCCATACAAAGTCGCCACTAACGAATGCAGAGAGGATTTTAATGTCACTAATGTAATTCTCGCAATACATACATTAATGTATCGTGATCGTTTTTGCATAAGTACGGTATTTTAATAGCGACGCCAATTTGATTTTCGATATTGCTTATTCCTTGAATGCTTGCTTGTCTTTAAATTTTTCATATGAAAATCGAAACTGCATATTGAATTATTGAATTATTGCATTGTACTCAAAAGATATTTGTAGCGAATACACTATATATATTTTCCATTTATAATTTTCTAATACAACATTTTTAATGAAAAATGTTTCAATATTATAATTTAATGTACATGTAAGTTCACTATCTTTAACATTAAAATTATTCTTATCGTTAAACAAAAATAAATATAAAAGAAAATCAGTTTCAATTAAATAAAGCCATTTAAGCACACGTAATCAAGTACAAAATGGATAACTGGAATGCAATACAATCCAGTAGATGCGCGTTGCTAGCGAGAATTATAAAATTGCATTGTATTATGTTATGTTCGTCCTCGAGCTTATGTGACATGAATAATTTTAATCTATGCCTACTATGAATCATAAGATGTATAAGTTTCCTGTCGTCTCCGTTATGTGCCCGTACTCGGTGAGGTAAGAGCGACAAGAAAAATGATAAAAACTTGTATGCGAATGTAGAACCAAAGCGGGTTGCGATCATTAGACTCTCGCCATAATCGCTACATCCTGAATAGGTAGGTGGTGAAGCGTGCTCGCTCCGGGCTCCATCCTCGGTTCATAGGAACCCCGTTCATTCATCTTAAACAGCGGTTATATATTTGCAAAACTCATTCAATAAATTCATATAATTTTTATTTATTTTTTTATTTATGTAATCGAAACAATGTCAATGATAAATGTCCCAATATTCTTAGAAATTAAATTAATGAACGCGGAAAGTGAATTTTCTTTATCTATTTATAATAAAATGTTAACAAAACCTAATTTAAATATGCCAATTAAAAAATATTTTTAATTGCACATTATGTTACATAAATCATGTTAAAACCATACATGTCAGTTTTTAAATTAAAATTCCTTTTAAGGTTTTCGTTTATAGCAATAGGAAATGTTATGCAAATGTTGTCGGCCTTAATGAACACATATAAAAAAACCAATCAACTTTACAATAAAGTCACGACGTGTAATATTTAACAGGTAAACATGTGTTAGTCGGTTAAAAGGTAAATAATAATTAGGTAAGACGTAAAACTGGCGTGAGAACTAGCGGGGTGGGCTGCGGTGGCCGGCATACAAATTGAAATTGTCAGGTCGCTCGATCGGGACTCGCTGGTCTCACGGAAGCATTTACCCTGAGACAATAGCCTACAAGACATGCATCTATTACCCTTTTTAAAGTTAGAACTGACTGCCCTTTAAATAGCGGCCCGTCGTAAATGATATGGTCTGATTGCGATGCTTTCTATATAATTTGAATCGGTTTTGTTTGCGTTAAATAGCAGTTACGTAAATCTCTACTGCATAGGCATCATTAGGTACCATTGTTTGTAAAGGTTAAGTGTTTAGTTAACTTCTAATTAATATTCTAGCCCATCATCTAATATTTATAATTAGTTTTAACTATGTCAGTAAAGTGTCTGTGAATGTCCCACTGCTGGGTATTATTTATTGGTTGGTGGATAAACATGTGGCATATTTGCATCCGACACCTGCAGGTTCCCGTACGATGTTTTCCTTCAGCGCTTCCCATATAAGCAAATTAAGCACATGAAAATTTTGTGGTGCTTGCCCAGGTTTAAACTCGCTATCGTTGGCTAAGACTTGTCCTAACCATTGAGAGATATCGGCTATCTATATGCAATGTAAGGTTTTATCAATTAAATCACGAAGAACATCAAAAATATACCAAAACATTTAATTTTTGTCATATAATCCCTTCAACCGTTAATTCATTATAACAAATCTTGGTCTACAATTATAACCCTATCAGTTTATTAATCTGTGTGTACACAATTAAAATATCATTTGATATGCTGTCAAAAATAAGTGCAGTAGATGCATTGCGAGGGTGTCCCGGCGCTAACAGATGACGTACAGCGAAGTGTACTCGCGCACCCTTGCTTAGCCCTATGCAAAATAAAACACACGATTGACATCTCTTTGAAATTTATTAAAAATTCACTCGGCTTACACTTTAAACGGAGGGTTAAACGCCCAAGTGAAAGGATTACCTTACATCCGAAATGTCGCTGGCTTTATCCTTGTTATTTATAAGTGCTTAGGCAATGGATGCTTAATGCATTTTCAATTATTTTATTCAAACGATTCGTCTTCTCACTGTTTGTTTATCACATAAAAGATATATCAACCGGTACTATATGTTTATTTATGAATGGTTTGTTTATAATAAAAATAAATATAATGCAATATATTTTTGTTTTATCTATGACAAACACATCTTTTTTTTTGTCATTGCTATTAAGTTTTTAATCTTTGTAGATCGGGAAAAAGTAAAAATTTCTATCAAAATTATAATTATATGAATACAATATTACATTAATATAATAATAGTTATAATAAACGATTTCTACATAAGTCACTCGTCTAGTCAATCCAACATATAAGATGGCGGGTTATCTGTTTATGATGATTAGGCGGTTGCCGGGCAACGGGGGTGGTCAGCGGGGCAGTTCCTCATACAGGCGCACGCCACCCCTTCCGACCCTGGTAATTATTCTCGTTGACCACGTTAAGTTTAATGTTGCTTTATCGTGTTATATGATTTTACTCTGTTCGTAACTTTAAATATGTCTGTTCGGACAACATTAATATAAATAAGGTTTTATTTTTACAACCAACCTTAGGATGCTGATGAGAGAGTTTAAGTAAAAAATAAACTGAACTTAAAAAAGCACAAATTAAGTGCTATATTTGTTTCTAATACTCTTTTAATTGTATTCATGCTAATGGTGTTTCCCTATAATATTTCTAATCATTTACAATAATATATAAATTACATTTATACCATAGACCCATCTCCGCTCATAATCCTACAATGGATTTTTCTCATTAAGATTTCCCTGTTTTTACCTCATTTTATACTTTAAACGAACGAATTCAGTGAGCAGATCTTAATCAGATGCCACAGTTAGGGGCCTCATCCGATTCTATTTGGAAGCTAAATAGCAAAGGTTTATTTTGTGGTAAGGAGTTTTAAAATGGTCGCCAAATCTGTGAACAATTTTTTACGAAACGAAAACAAATGCATTAGAAATGTTTTCTTTTGAAAATAAAATATTGAACTGACTCGATTTCTATTATAAAAAATACACTGTTTTAACGATGATTGTCGTTTATACTTTTAAATGATAATTGAGACCAAAACATACCAGTAAGTTCAATAATGATAACATGTGTCATCACTAGCAAAGGCAAGACCTAGTTCTAATATTACTCACTATGGAAGCAACTTCTAAAATAAATACCTCAGGCCAAGAAAGAAACCACGAAAGCAACTCCGCAGGATAAAAAAATGTATACGTCATTAAGAGTTCTACCACAGTACTTCGTATTCATGAGTGTTCATGAGTTATTTGACAGAAAACCTGACAGATACCCGATGTACGCAGGTTCAAATTAATTCTAAATTATTACGATCACAGAACACATTCTACCACGCTGTTTCACTACGGGTTAGTATTTATAGGTGACAGTATTTCATGCGATCCAGGTTTCCCCATAACGTTTTCCGTTATCGTCATGAAATATAATATAAACACAGATTTGACAGAATTTAACACATAAGTCACTTATGCTCACTCAGATTTGAACTACATTATATTTTAAACTTTAATATCATGTTCTGTCTACTGGACCATCTTAGCTAACATTTTTTTAAATTATTTGGTTTCTTTTAGTTATTTGTACGATAAAACTTATTTCATACGAATATATTTGTACAATGTAATCTAGAAGGCTAGGAAATACAAAATGAACTAAAATATTAGTTATGATAGGTAGGATATTAGGTCCTTATATATAAAATTGGCGTTTTGTACGGGAGGAATATAAAGTTTTTTTTTTTTTGTAAAATATATTTAATTAACGTTTTACAACGGTGCATCCGTTGTAAAAAAAAAACATAGGGGCGAGAATCAATAAACTCTTTGAAGGGGGTTTGGACTGCCGCATCGGAGTTGAATTTTTTTCCTTGTAAGAAGTTGTCCAAATTCCGGAAAAAATTATAATCTGTTGGAGCAAGGTCCGGGGCGTACGGTGGATGTCGCAGACATTCCAATTGTAGCTCATCTAACTTAGTGGTTGTTTGTTGTGCAGTGTGTGGTATTGCGTTGTCGTGGAGCAGCAGTGACCTAGAGCGATTGACTAATCTCAGTTGTTTAGCAGCTAGTTCTTCCTTCATGGCTTGTAGTTGCTGACAATAGATATCTGCCGTAATCGTTTGGCCAGATTTTAGAAAGCTTTAGTGAACGACACCGGCGTTGGTCCACCAAACACTGACAAGTAACTTTTTCTGAGTCAATTTTCGTTTAGGACAGGATTTGGCTGGGTCTCCAGGGTTCAGCCATTGCGACAAGCACTTCCGATTATCGTACAGTATCTACTTTTCATCACAAGTAATGATACGTTTTAAAATCCCTTCATTATTGTGTCGGTTGAGCAAAGTAACACAGCAGTCGGCGCGTGTTTGCAAGTTCGATTCACTCAATTAGGTACCCATCGTTCAAGTTTTTTTACTTTCTCTATTTGCTTCAAGTAGATTAATACAGTTTTATCACTTACCCCGAAGCCTGCAGCTATCTCTGAAGTGTTTTGTGATGGATCCGCTTCCACAATAGCCTTTAATTCTTCATTTTCCACTTTAGTCTCCGACCAAAAACGTACCGTGCTTTCTTTGCATTAATCCTTCAAGCTGTTTCTGCAGCACTGGTGCCACGCTAGAACTCGTACTCGTAAATATACCGATATTTCATGTTTTCCATTGTGCGGTAATAAGCGACGCCAAAGAAAAAAATAATGAGGAAAAAACAAATGAAGAACTGTTTTCAAAACTCAAATGTAGCAGCTAAATGAATTTATAAATTTGAATTTGGAATTCTTAACCAAAGAGGAGATATTTCAGATCAAAGTGGTCAGTACGACAAAACGCTAATTTCATATGTAAGGACCTAATATATTATAAAAAAAAATAGTTAGAATATGCACTTTAAGATTTAATTTGTGTTTGATAAATAATTAAACTTAATTTTTATTTAAAAGTTTATTTTGGAGTTGGTGATAATTCATTTGATTATTCCCTATACTGATATGACACTGACATCATAAACAGTAAAACTCCATCACTACAACAGCCTTAATAACTTACTTTAATAACTACCGGTTGCATTTTTAAAATCGAACAACAATCATTTAAAAAGTCAAAACGAATTCTTGACACGAATTCTAATATAATTTATTAGTAAGAAGGCATTCTAATATGAGATCATTATAATGTCCACAATACAATAAACTATCGAACTATCAAGAGTGCATTCAACTCTAACGCGGTACTATTATTAAACGGAATTCGATTTAAAACCGAACCCTCCTCGTCGTTTGTGAAATTGACATTTATTCTTCGTGTTTCATTGTTGTTGCGTTCGGATTCGATCTATTGTTAATTAGCTTAAACGGCCCATGCGCTATCCCATGCCAAAACACCGCTGTTTATTATTTAATCCATATTTTATTAATTTATTCACTGAATAAACCACATCAAATAATCAGATATTTATTATATAAACAGAATATTTCAATAAATTGTAAGAAGTAGCGCTGATAACGTGACGGAAGTAGGAACTACATAAACACACATTCTTTTAAAACTAATACGTGTGGCGCCATCTGTTATCGAATAGTAGAACTTCATACATTCCTTACACAACTAATCGTAAGAAATGTTTTTTAATACATTATATTCAATAATCAATTTAACGAGTTATTTATCTAATATTTATTTTACGATGCAATAAACTAAAAAAATGAATCTATCTTGATATGTTAATAAAATGAAATGACTTAAAAACTTTTTCTGTACATAATATATTTATCTAACTTGTTTTCATATTATGTAAAAAATAATAAAATATTCTCTTCAATTTGAGTGCCTATTAAAATCGAATGTTTCACACGTGATCGTATCACGCAAAGGTATATGTCAGTGGGAACGTTATTACGTACGAAAATTATTTGCCCCCATCGGGCGGGAGTGCCCCGATTAAAGCCGTAAATACTTTGAGATTAATTATCTCGTAAACAGTCGCAGTGGCGCCGCTCCGCGACGGAAATCGCTCACCTACGCCGTGAGCGCGATACAAATTCAACTTTTCCAATTAAATTTCGTGAGGCATTAATAATTATTTGGGTACATCAATTTGTTTCGTCGCCGGTTGCCGCCTTATAAGGATTTAGCGCACAAGGTAAAACATATCGGGAGAATTCTGAAGATATTTCTTTATAAATCAACGTCAATGATTATACTTAGTACCTAAATGTGCATAGTGCATACATATTATGAAATATGGAATTTAACATATCAAACAAATACATTGTATGTTTTATAAAACTTTATATATATGAAATGGAAGTTAAGTAAATCATTTTATATATTGAAATATAATTAAATCATTTTTGTCAACCTATATACAAAATATATATATTGGAGTTAAGTCATAAGATTTGTCAAAGTAACCCTGCGTCGCTTGCGTTCAAAAGATTCCAAACTTTAGAATTAATTTAATTAAACTTGAAATGAAATATTAACACTTTAACGTATAAAATTTAATATCGTTAAGTTATAACGTGATTATTCAACTCCTCGGCAATTTTCAAAAACATCTGGGAAATTGGATTGAAGCGACGGCAGCGCCACCTTTGAGCGCTTCCGCTTTGTCGGAGCGAGGCGCTCGCCACTTCGCACTGTGAAATTAATTTTCTTCGTCTTTATGTAATTTAATTATAAACATTTCAATATGGCGCTCCGGGAATTTGTGCTCGGGAGAGAAGTTAAATAGAAACGTTTGATACTTATCTTCTAATACACTTCAGAGATAATTGCGCGATTTAACTTAAATTAAATATTTCGAATGCAATATTATCTTAATGTATAAATGTTAATCGAACATTTAATCTAGGTTGGATGGATTTTTTTTATAATTTGCTTAGTTAGAACGTTTCATGAATCTTTAACAAATATTTTTTTTCTCTGGAGTCATCCACAAATTCATACGTCGAAATAAAATATAAACTAAGCTAATAACAATTATTTTGTACTTAATTACTCAGCCTGACATCCTGAAGCAGACATATTTTTTTTATCAAAATAACAAAATGTCATCCATTTACGAAATTAAAACTATTATTTGTGTGAAGTGTACATTTAACAGATGCAACAGAGAGTAGCGTTTGCAATTTTGCTCTACAACGTTCACGCTCCGACGACGAGAGGCGACATCAAACATACGCGCTGCTCACAAACCTTTAGCCAGCTTATCTCCCATTCACTATCTGAATCTTCCCAAAACTGTCTACAATCCGCCCTATTGTTCGATGTTTATTAAATTTCATTTTACGTTTATACAACAACACTTTTGTCGGCTATTTTTTGTAGTGATTTGGGACATTTTACGGGTGGATTACTCTCTGACGTCTAGTCTTCAAAGGCTCGATGCCTTTTTGTGCGGGTCCGGCATTATGGTACGCATTGCGAGTATTATGTCATAACAGACGAGCACTCGATGCATTCGTTTGCGTTTTGTCGCGCTATTTTATACCAAATTGAATTCTGTGTTGACAATGTCGTAAACATCCTGCCTTTTTATAAACGAAGTATTTTTAATAGCGTTCAAAGTATTATCTGAAATGTGGAGTGTTCGTATTGAATAAGCCGGATCAGTGGGTATTATACCTATGTATGGGCGAATATGTATGAAGTTATACATTCCACTGGTGTATTATTATTTCTATTTACAGGTTAATTATAAATGACAATAATATTGCAATATAAACAGAAAATAAATAGCAATATAATACATATATTTTTTTAATGAAAAACAAAAAACATATTGCTTTAAAAACTATTACATTATACAATGTAATACAGAAGTTATATTTTAATACCAATTTTATCCACATCATTTATCAACAGAGTCACAGGTTTAATATTGTTAAATATGCCTTTATTTTCTTTGATAGAGTAAACTCGAAAAACCAGTAAAGTACTTACGGCCCATCTAATCAAATTCATAAGCCCCGCTTTCCTCACCATATTTGAATTCAATTTATAGTGAATTATGTATGATGTTATTGGAAAACTTTATGCGTATAAGATAAGAGAATACTCCGATATGCATAGCAGAGGCCCTATTATGAGAATCAATTTATGAACACGCATAGCGGAGCGAAAGCTGATGCGTTATAAATATTAATATGTCAAAATTGTTTAGTAAAATTGTAACGTAGATATTTCAATCACATTCACTGTAGCTCATATTATTCGCGTGTTTGAAATATTTATAATTCATAATCGCAATACATCGATCAGAAGGTCAGTGGCATAATTTAAAACTGTCACAGTATTATTTGTCTTTAATCAAAATCAGATTAAATTAAACTATTCAGTAACGTATTACTAAAAGCAATAAGCTTACAACTCCACTCCTACGAAAACAATCCTGTATCTCGGTGTCTTCACTAATGGCGCAAGTTCGACAGTCGAAGTTAGTTGAAGTGTTCTACAGCTGCAATAAAGATAAATCCAGCAATAATATGTTCGGTTGGGCCTTACGTGGAGGATTGCTTGGGCACGAAATTGAATTTGCATGGAGTCTTAAGTCGACACCGATTGAGACGCGCTGCGCATTCAGCTGTCTCGCTCGGTGGACAATTACGAGTTCCACAACAGTTAGACGACGATTACGCGGTTGAGCCTGTTGAGCCATCCCGAACTTACAGCCCGGTCCTCCCAATACATTGAATATCTAATTTTACAAATCTTCGACTTAGTTACTCTATTACAGTTTGATACTGCTGTTTTAGATACGTGATTGTCGGATTGATTTCCATAAAACAAATAAAACGCTATCTCCGTTATCGATAATGTAAAATCGAACTGTAGATATTCATGATATCAACTTTTATTACATTTAAAGTAGTTTTACTTTAAGTATTAAAATGCCTCAAAGAAAAAAAAAACACTCATAGTCAAATGATTGTTAATATTAATTTGCATATTATACAAGACCATGTATTTTGTTAGAAGTACGTAATCCGTTGGGTATCTAATGCTTACCTTCCTTATTTGATCAGTGCTCACATATTAATTATATTAAGCTAAGGCTTGGTTAATATGTGGGACGCGAGCAGCAATCTTCCTCAGAGCGCCGGTAATCCACGCCGGAGGGCCAGCATGGAAGGACGCTCCTTATCCCTTGATCCCGTTGTTTACCAGACATTAAACAGATAACAACTCCGCGCCCTGATACTCTCTCCAGATTAAGCCTCGGCTCTCGTAATCCGAACTTCGATTAATTTCATCCAATACTTACTCACGGTTTACTTGCTTTACTAAATATTAGATTACTAACTTCTTACTCTAAAACTCCTCCCGACTTGCTGAGTCATAATCTGTCTCAAATGTAATAACTCCTAACTTATATGCCAGTATTTATCTTATATACCTTACGATTCGACACCAAGACCTAGAACCGAAAAGCTAGCCAATGGACCTATGCTGGAGATTGACTGCCTCTTTGGTCTAGTGGCTAGATATAAGGTCGCAGATCCGGTGGTCCTGGCTTCAAATCCCAGATCGGCCCAATAAATAGATATTGGGATTTTCTGTCAGAAATTTCTCAGTAGCTGCCCGGAGTCTGGAAAGCACGTAAAGCCGTTGGTCCTGCGCCTGAACTCTTTCCGGTCGTGTCGGATTACCGTCCCATCAGATTATGAGCTAGGGAGTATTGAGTGCACCTATGTTTGCGCATACACTTATGCACTATAATATCTCCTGCGCAGTTGGCTAATCTCTCTTGAGATTGGCCGCCGTAACCGAAATCGATCTGGGGGACATTATTACTGGAGATATATTTTTTATATATTGCCTTTATTAGAAGATGACGTAATATTAGAAATAATTATTGTATAATTTCTAATCATAATATAATTATTTCTCCAAGAAATAGTGTTTAATTCTTTAGTTTTAAAGCCAAATATCCTTAAAAAAGAAACTGTACATTATATAATTGATAAGAATTCTCATAAGAAAAAATTATATCTCGATAATTTAAAAATAAATTTAAAATTTATTATTTTTATTTCATAATTAGTGTATTTCTCAGATTAAGCTAAAAATTTTATGAAGCAATATTATCTTTACGATACTTAAATCTAAAACAAACATAAATATTTTTACCGTTATAATAATATATTCATAAACATGACATAAAATATATTAAAATATAATGATAGCGACGGACTCACAACCTGATTACGTAATTTGTAGCGTTGAAACATACAGGTAGCTAATTTAAAACAGCACTATAATTCACTTGGTTGTGTTATGCTGAATTGAGCTGATGGTCAAGTAGTTACAAGACGTTGATCATAAGCAAAATATCACAAGTTCAGTTTAAATACAAAACTTAAAATGCTAAAAAAAAATTATTAACTTACTTTCTTATTTTTATAAATTAACTTATCGCGGAAAAAAGAATGGCACATTCGTTTTCAATAGTCGGCAATATTTTCAATATTTTAAAACAAAATTACACGATGCTTATCTGGTTGTAAGTATAATTGAATTGAGTCAACTTTTGATACGATATACATAATGTAGTGTAGGTAGTTTGAATTATAGTCAAAATCCGGTATATAGATTAGAACAATAACATTTAAATGTATATGTACAATAAAACGCGAGCACTACATTACAATTTAATCAATTAAAATGATTAGATAAATTAATATAAGTCATTAGTCAAGAAGCGACGAACGAGGAAATATAAGCGACTCGAGTTTTTGGGAGATTATTTCCATGTAGCATGTCTGAAAAGATATTTCTCTGTCTACCTTACATTTGTTGATCTGTTTGATTCATATTATTATTTGAAGATATTATACTGATATTTACTTTTCTTTTAATACCTGTTCTTGTTAAAGACTTAGTTCTCTGCCTTCTGCATTCCAATACCATCACCTTCTACAGGCCTGCGGCTCACATGACTGGAGAGAACGTCTCGGCGTTTGCTGATCTGCAGTCTCCACTCTATGTCTCGTATTTATATTTATTTATTTTCCATGAATTACAATTTACTTTTATCTTAACTTGATTACGTAGTTAAATATATATAACTCCAAACGTACACAAAATCGTATGTTGGCTTTGACATTAGTTTTTTTGTCTCATAGTAATTGGAGTGATTCTATCTCCTTTGAATATATCTTGTAATATATTTTTAGTAATTACCTTAATATAAGAAGATTTAACTTCCAGTTCTTATATTCAATTTGAACTTTTAAATTTAGTTGAAACTCTTACGTAAGAATTATCGACTAGAATTGTTGGGATTATGCTTTGGACGAATATTTTTAGTAAGTTTTAGTTTTTATATCAAAAAAGTATAGTATTATATATCTCCTGTAGCGGAAAGTTCTACAGCACTCAGCAAATTTTGTCGAAATATTATACCATTTTCTTCAATTAATTCGACTATTTTGGGAACGTCATAATATTTACCAAACCTGAATAACGCAATAAAGGCTCATCACTATTCGTATAAGTAAAGTCATAAAAATGAAGTAAAATGTACTTGTTTTACATTAAGTAAATTTATACTGAGAGATATTTTTAACACGCTTTTAATAGCATGGTATGTATGTATGTAATTATGTAAAGTATTTTTGGACGTGATTGTCACCCACTTTATTTTCTTTCCATCGGCTCGTAATTACTAAACATTTATACATACATTGTTACATGACTTGTCTATGGCAAACATTGATAGTAAAATAATGTACACAAATACTTGCTTCTGCGCAGGGGATATTATAATATAATGTATGCGCACACTCTCTGAGTGATGGTCCAATAGGTCGCCATTTCGATTTGTCTAACGTAGAACTAAGGATTTAGTTGTTTTTCAAAGTCAAACAAGTGAAATTCTACCAAATTCTTAATATAGGGCTACTAATAACAATTTTTCTGAAATAATAATGTAAATGTCTTTGATCAAATGACTTCGAACCCAGGACCTCAAGACCAACAGCCTCATAAGCTACACGGATGTACAAGATACCTTAAATAAAGTATCTGGAATACAAAATCCAAAATACTTTTAAATTAAGTATTTGAGATACCAGATGCAAATAACTTTCTGGAATTGTATCTCAAATACTAGATATAAAATACGTATCTTTTGAATACTTTTTATAGATAAAATACTTTAGTAAAAAAACGTTTTTTTAAATGAAAGTATATTATTATTATTCAAATAATCACATGTTGAATTCTCACTAGCTCGGGTAACAGAGAACCATAATAAGTATATTTTTCCGCTTGCAGATCATAATATTCATAACCATAATATTATATATCTATAATTTAATAATATGACTGCCTCGTTGGTCTAGTGGCTAGATATAAGGTCGCAGACCCAGTGGTCCTGGGTTCAATTCCCAGGTCGGGCCAATATAAAGTTATTGGGTTTTTCTGTCAGAAAATTCTCAGTAGCAGCCCGGAGTCTGGAAGTTGGAAGTGTGTACACTCCCGTGCCTCGGAAAGCACGTTAAGCCGTTGGTCCTGCGCCTGAACTCTTTCCGGTCGTGTCGGAATGCCGTCCCATCGGATTATGAGAGCTAAGGAAAAGAGAGTGCAGCTGTGTTTGCGCACACACTTGTGCACTATAATATCTCCTGCGCAGTTGGCTAATCTCTCTTGAGATTGGCCGCTGTGGCCGAAATCGGTCTGGAGGACCTTACTAAAAGTATTTTAGAAGCATAGTATCTACAAATTACTAAGATACCAAACAAAAGGTATTTAAATACAAGATACAAAATTAATTTAAAAAAAGTTTTATAGATACAAGATGAAAATACCTATTTTGTATCTTGTATCTGTATTTCAGATACTTGTATCTTAGATAAGTTACATCTCTGATAAGCTAGCCACTAAACAAACGAAGCAGCTAAAATTAATTAACGATGTGACGCATCTGTCGACGACATGAAGTTACATTTCGGTTACAACTTACTGATGCGATGGCTGAACAAACACGAGGCAAAGCAAATAACGTTGCAAATGATACACCCTCGCACCCCAGTCATACACATGCTCCTACGAAGAATATGAAGTTTTATTACAAATCAAATATGATGCAATATACGCATCAAAGAGTTACGTCATTTTTACATTAAACACGTATATTTACAAATTTAGTTAATTATAATAAACACGTTAAGATATCTATGTCTATGTAAATATAACATTTTAAATAATTTAAAAATACTATTTTTAAATTCAAATTTAAAAATTTGAGCAACCAAAAGCTTCGAATATAATATTTTTATTTAAAAAAAACCTATTGCCTTGTAATAAGATATCTCTTATTTCTTTGTCAGTCAAAAGTATGTATTCCGGCCCAAGTGGATTCATTGCTATTCAGTTTGAATATAGACTGGCCTACCTAATTAGGTACTCTGAGAGACCAAGAGACATTCCAATATTTGTAGAGCGTCTTAAATCACATTTACTGGTAACAAACGGCCAGGTATGTTTGTTAACCGATAAAATTTAGTTTGGTCTGATCAAATTCAAGTCATGTGTTCGTCGTTCGAACAACGGTAACCACATATGTAACCTTATGTGTCTTTGTGAAATAATGTTTTAGTTTTGTCTTATAAGATTAAGATTATATCCTATTAGAAATTTAAACTTTTATTGGTTATAAGAATTGTAGTCCTTTTTTCAATAAATATACTGCAATCAAGACTACTTTAATTATAACTATTTTTATTATTGCTATGTCAAATATATGTATTAACAAAAACAGTATCCATTTTTAAATAAGACACAACATTTAACATAAAAAGTAACGGCCTGTAAATTTTTCAATGCTGGACTAAGGCCTCTCATTTTTGAGGTTTTCTGTGGATTTCATTCCACCACGCTGGTCCAATGGCTGGATCATATGTGGCACACTTTCATCCGACATATGCAGGTTTTCTCACGTTTTCCTTCACATAGTATTAACGTACCTATACATTAAGCACATAACAATTCAGTTTTGCTAACTTGGATTTGAATCCGCAATCTTTAATTATAACTCATGTTTTCTAACCATCTCGGATTGAGAACATTAACAACACACAAAAATATAAAAGTAATAAAAAAAAAATTTAAAGTATACTATATCTACATTAAAAACATTAAGAAACCTTTGAAGAATTCAAACGACGTTATTAATATGTAACTTGGAAACCTCAACCATCTTAATGATAAACCGAGAGGCGAGAGTCTCAATCTGCAAACACAAATATAAAGCTAATTAAAAAGTTCCAAACTGAATTATGAGAGGGGCCTCGATGGACTTGGTACCAAGGTTGGAGCGAAGATTTAATCAAAGCGGGTGCTATCGCCAGCCCCGCAGGAATGTTACCCCGTGTAACACAACATGACAAAGTTTCGTGGTACCAAAGCAAATGTTTGTTTGAAACAGTTGCGGCAAACATCGCTCTCACACTCCGAGAATTCCAAATTTAGATTACATATTCATAACAGGCGCTGAGGATCTGTTCATTTCGTAAATCCCGACGGGGACCGTTAGTAATAGCTACCAGGATGTAGATCTGTCGCGGTTGTATAGTCGAATCGAGAACGCGCATAAACAATTTTGGTTACGGCACAATTATTAAGAGACGTGCTAAATATAGTTCACGTTTTAAGGTTTTAGATTCTACTACATTTTATTTCATACCATGATTTAAATGCATATCAATTGTAACTGGTTTATTCAAAGATCTTAAGGAAAAAATAAACTGTATTTATTTCAAACTTTCCTTTCGTGTTGATTACTAAGAGTAATACTTTTTAATGGGTAGGTGGACTGGTTAATGGACCACTAATATCTATGGTGTTTGCTATAAAAAGCTGTAGAAATTGGCGCTATCAGAAATATTAACCATTCCATACATTGCCAATGTGCCACCAACGTTGGGAACTAAGAATTTATGTACCTTGTGCCTGTAATTAAACTCACCCTTCAAACTGGAACACTACAATATTAAATGGTACTGTTTAACGGTGGGCTGGCAATAAAATATAGAAGAAACATAAGATACATAAGATAGATAAATGTGATTTAAAAATGTCAACAACGTATAATGTCAACAATCTATAATTATCCAAGTTCAATTTGTTTATTGAAATCCTTCGTTTTTTTAGACATGATGGACAGACAAGAGTACTGAAGTGTCAAAATTTCTACTGCCATAAGCCGATATTAAATACGTGTACTTAGATTATGTGTGGCCATTGAGCTGTCAGCGAACAGAGAGTAAAACTTATAAGAAATTTAATGCTACATTAATGGATTAAGCTACTGCTAACGATTATATAAATAGATATTTAGTTATTTATAAATAAGCGCAAATAAGTATATTTTGTAGTTACGAATGAAGTCTCACTTGGAGAGGCGCCACCAACTAATTAGTGGGAATAAAGAACACTTGATAAAACTGACAGTGACATCATATGTACATAATATCTGAAAAGCTGTGACCATTTTCCATCAAATGAAAAATTTTCTTTCGCTTTCTGATTATTATTTATAAATAAAAAAACAATCATTTATCCTTTCAAGCTTTCAAAAAAAATCGAATTTTATTTATATGATACCTTAAAATTACTTTTTTATTTTACTTTGACAGCTTTTGTTAACAGCGGTAACATCTGAGATGTATACTGTTCTTGTAATACATATAACGTTTCTTTATTGCTTTATTAAAAAGAAGAATCCTCCCATCCCACTCCCATTGGACTATTTATTTAAGTCAACCCTGAAGCGACAAAACCGAGTCAGCTTATAAAATTTATAGTCGATCGAATGAGATAATATGGTCGACGTTAAGAGCAGCTTAGACAGTTTGGAAATTTAAATGTGAAGTAAGTTTTGCGAGATTACGCGGTATAAATCAGAGCAAGACTAGCGCGCCGGGCGGCAAGCGAAAGGCAAGCGGGCGGCGCGGGCGCGGCCTCTTCTCGTCAGACTGTGGCGATAAATCCGAGACTCCCTCGGGCTTCTACACCTCGCTTCGTCTTCATGTAGAATACGCCTCTCTTTACTCAACTGGGCATGTCACACTTGACTTATGGTTTCAAAGCGGAGGTATGCTTATTTAACTTGGTTATACCATTAACGCTCTCACAATTACCTTAGATGAAAAATATTTGATAGAAGAAAGTATTTTTGTTTAAAATATAATTAATTAAACAGATAATGAAATAGACAGTTAAGTTCTAAAGTCTTTTAAAAAATAAATATAATAAACATTTTTAAACGCTGCTTTCTTATTTCAAGTGTCAGCTGAAGCGTTCAAGGTATTTTCCGGTAACTTCACCTAATTCTTTTTCACGCTACATTTCAAGAATCTTATTTTTGTAATTACAAAAATGTCTAGTACGCCGACGTTATCCTTAATTGCTGGACATAAAAATTCCATTTAAATTTCCCTTTTAACGATCGAGGAGGTCTGTCTAATTGTTATAATACACTCGTTTACGTATTTTTATTACCGGTACAATAATTAGAATATAACGGTACGTCGCCATTTTAAGTATTGTTGTAATTAAACTTTCCTAGATTAAAGTTAAACAATATTACAGAATAACTCTGGTAAGGGTGGAGGGTGAGATTCGGTTACTTAAGAAGAGGAAAAACAAGTAATTTATTGTTTATTCTGAACAGCAGCGGTGGGCCCGGTCAGTATTACAAGAAGTTTAGAAGCGAAACACTTAAATATTAATATATAGACGCATTTTGATTTCAGTATCGTTTATTATTCATTGAAATATCTGCTTTACTTTGTACTACTATAAATGATTGGACTATTATCGGAAATAATTTCTTATATATATTTATTTCGGTATGGTTGGTATATATAAAATTATAGGTACGTAAATATTTTGTTTATCACGAAGACTATATTGACTTTTATATTAGGTAATCAACAATGATTATTTATTCATGTTTCTTCATTTCACGTACATACCTATTGAACTAAGCCATGAGGTTAAAAAACAATGATTCTTAAATTTTAAAACTTAATAGCAATTAGGTATTCTTAAGAAATGAATAATAATTATGTCCCTCGAGGATGAATTAGATCACCATTTTGCTACGTAAGTTTTAAATACCCAGGAACTAAAACCGTAAATCTAAGATTACCTAAAGTTACACGGTTGTTGCTTATTTGAGGTGTTCGACCAAAAATCGATTAATCTACAAAGTTACTCTATTATAAGTTGTTAGGCGAGTTAAAGTGAAATTGGTTTAAGTCGACAAATTCCGCCCGTAGTTCGACGACAAGGCGAGCTCCAGCTAACTTCAGTAAGACAGTTTTCCATGACAGCTACGAGACTGCTCGTAAATAATACATTAGGTTTATATTCGTATACTCGTCTCACTAACTAAATGATTTTCTAACGCAATTAAGACGTTAGAGAAAGTTATATTAGAAGTGATTTTAGTATAAAAGTTTTAACAATTTTTATCGTATCATTGTATGATAAGACATTTGCTACATTTTTATATATATTTATTTATATATTATCTAATAATATTGTCTGCTATTATTATCAGAATCTTAATAAATAAATCTTTTGATAATTTGCTACAAGTTTCTTTAAGCTAGCGTTTTTAGAAAAAGTTATTATAATATTTATCCTATTAAGAATATATTTTTAAAAATATGCAACAGCTTAAATCTTAATAAATAGCTCACATTACATATCGGCGTCCTGTATGTTTGTACTTATGACAGTTTGGCCAGTATTTGAAATTTCCTTGGTCATATCTTTACGCTCGATTTATCTATTATTTATCTTTCCAAAGTGACTATTTAACTGTAACTTATTCTATGACTGCTTAACATTTATTACCATATAACTATTAAGTTAATTTTTTATTGACTGATTTCAGATTATTTGTTGTGAAAATTCAGTAAGAGAAAAATTTGCAAGAGTGAAATTCCTTTTCACGTGTTTTTCAAATATGAAATTTAAAACTCTTATCGTGAGTATCATCAAATAGTTTTATTTGAAAAAAATGTTATTATAAATGTATTAATTGCTATAACACAATTTGACACTTGTACTAATCTGTCGATACTAAAATGCGTGGCGAAAAATTGCAATCATGAGATGGGGTGCATGTGTTCTATCACAGCTGGGGTGTCGGGGGTCGCGACCCGGGGTCAAATATCTGGGTGTCAACCCTGCCATTTATATTTGCCAGGAATAGATATGTATTTGTACTTTATTTTAACACAAAGAAATGTTAACATATTTTATTTAAAATGAAAAAAAAAATGTAGGAAGTGATGTACTTTGCAAAACAACTTTTTCATTTAGCAAATTAATTTGTTTAAATTTAGACGAAATACACTTAGTTATTGATGCACAAAATGAGATGTACCACAACAGTTCTTTTTTTTTGAGATGACATGGTATTTTTTTTTAATATCAAATAGGAAGTCTTGTCAATAGACAATCTGATAATATGTGATCACCCCCCACAGTCATTGGCAATGTAAGAAATATTAACCAACCCTTATTTCGTCAATGCGTCACTAACCTTTGAAACACAAGTTACACTGGCTGACTTACACACAAAACGGAACAAAACAATACTATGTATTGCTATTTGGTGGTACAATAAATAATGAGTAGGTGGTAACAACTTAGACATGCTTGCAAAATGCTACCAGCGAGTAAAATAACTTTATGCTGACTGTTTTTATTATTCAAACTTATTAATTATGGAATTACTAGTTAGACACGTAACGGACCCTTGCTAACTGGCTGGAAATATAACAGTGTAGGTACTAGTGTCTGAAACTCAGGTGCACTCTCTATTCTTCACTGAAAGTAGACTAATAGTACGTGCTTTCCAAGGCAGGGAAATATAAACATTGTTAACTTCCAACCACATGGGCTAATCAGAATGTATTTACTGGAACATCTTAATTTTATTTGTTCAGTATTTGAAGCGATAGTCTCAGGATCTGCTTTAGAAGTTAGCCACAACATCAACGAGATTATCGTATAATTATTGTAATCTATACATACATTGCACATTTTATATAATTTACAATATTGTACATAAATCATTATCGTTTTTGTATGATCACGGTCTGAGAGTAAATCTTTGTGATAAGCGGTAGCAAAACTCTCACCGATATACTTAATCGATTTTTTTACGATGGAATTTTAAATCGATCTATAAACATTTTCTATATTTCTATCTATATTTTATGTAAAATTCACTTTTAATGCTTTAAAGTTACATAGTTAACGATTGCTTAATGTATGAATAAGAAAAGTTAACACTTAATGATAATATCAAATAATTTTAAAATCATTTTTACTTTATAATCTAAGTTTAGAGCACATTTTATGTGCAGGTGCCGATATTGATCGTGTTTTAGCTGAATTGTTCACATTTTGTCTAAACTGGATATATACCAAAGAATCTTATGAGAACGTGGTGATACCAATCCCAAAAAATAAAACCGGTGATCTTTCCAGTGTTAAAAACTACCGGCCGATTTCATTAGGGACCGTCATAGGTAAAATTCTGGAAGGGTTATTATATCTCAGTATTCGTCATAACATAAAGCTAAAAGATGCGCAGTTTGGTTTTCGGCCGGGACTCTCGACGGATGCTGCCGTCTTCAGCCTCAAATCGATAGTTAACTACTACACAAACAGAGGAACCTCGGTTTATGCTTGCTTCTTAGACCTTTCCTTTCCGTGCCTTTGACTTAGTTAACTATCAGCATCTATGGAAGAAACTAAAACTTCTAATGTACCATCTAGGACGGTGAATCTGTTGAGATTCTGGTACAAGAACCAAACTTACTTTGTGAAATGGGATAACACGGTCTCTAATGATTATACACTGGAGTGCGGCGTGCGTCAAGGTGGGCTGACCTCTCCGGACCTTTTTAACGTTTACAGTAATGACCTAATTGAGGAACTTAGAAGTACAAGGCTTGGTTACCATATAGGCACAACGTGCGTTAATAATCTGAGTTACGCTGATGACATGATCCTTCTGAGTCGCTCAATTAGAGGATTAAGAAGATTATTGAGCATCTGTGAACGGTATGCAATGGAGCATGGCCTCGGGTATAATGTAAAAAAGACGCAAATGATGGTTTTCCGCTCGGGCAGAGGACCGGAGAGGATTCCGCTGGTTTCTTTGGATGGTCCGATCGAAAGAGTAGAACAGTTTAGGTACTAGGGGCATATTCTTACTTCGGATCTACGCGACAACCTAGATATAGATCGTGAACGTAGGGCTTTGGCTGTTCGGTTCACTGATTGCACGTCGTTTCGGGCGCTGTAGTCCTGATGCTAGGCTGACGCTTTTTCGAGCGTATTGTCAGTGTTTTTACACGTGTCAACTGTGGTGTAACGGCACAAAAAGTGCACGTAGTAGCATCAGAGTGCAGTATAATAACGCATACCGCATTCTGATGAAACTGCCTAGATACTGCAGTGCGTCAGCCATGTTTGCCGATGCCAGAGTCCCTGACTATTTCGCGATTGTTAGGTCGCGGATTGCGGCAAGTTGGTACCGTACTAGGAATTCGGACCATGAGATTCTAAGGATATGCTCTGAGTGCTATGAAAACTCCATTGTTAAGTACTGACATGCCGTGCATCGCGACAGCAATCATAAATAGTTTAAGTATGTAATCTAACATAGTTTTAAGGATAAATTGTTACTAACAATAATATAGTAAGAAATTCGTATTTTTTTGCTATATCTCATTTGTATGGACTTTTGTTGTCTGAAATAAATTATTATTATTATTATTTATAAATCAAATCCTTCAAAAATAATAATACCGTGGGTGTTTTATTAATAAGTAATATTAGTTGCTATAGAAATACTATTAAATATACAATATTAGGTATATAATAGATTTTAATAAGCATGAATAGTACTCGTTGTTTTCATCCAGGTTTAAAATAAGACAACATGTTTAGATATATTTAAATTAAATCCGCAAATATACTTTCAAATTGCTAATATTTTATTCAGAAGCCTGCGCTTTGCAGTGATTTTTCGCGCAGGCGTTGGATTTATTATAGAAAACAAAATATTATTATTAAATCATCTCTTAAGAAGTATAACTATGTAATAATAAAGTTAAAGATATAATAAGATCTTATATCACTCATTTCAGCTGTAATATTAATTTTCTTCTCAACACTACCTACCTACTATATCGATTTATGTATATTCATCATGAAAATGAACCACTCAGCCATATTACATTTAAAAAATGTCGTCCGTCTCATAATAGCTTTAAATTTTAATATATTCATGTTTTCACATGACCCTCTTTCAAATAAAACTCGTTTAATCGATCACACTCGTTCCATAATCGTTTAATAGTAATTAACTAACACCAGTTGTGCTATTAATATGTAGAAATGAATTAACATTTCATAATGTATATCAATTGAAGATAATATATAAACTGTTAGTGCAACCGACCGACTATGATGGAAAAAAACGATAAATAAATAGATATTTCTTACCGAACAGTTTTTATATAGCATAAGTGTAGTAGCCAAGTGACAGCCTCGTTGGTCTAGTGGCTAGACATAAGGCCGCAGACTCGTTGGTCCTGGGTGCAATTCCCAGGTCGGGCCAATAAAATGTTAATGAGATTTTCTGTCGAAAATTCTCAGTAGCAGTACGGAGTCTGGAAGTTGGAAGTGTGTACACTCCCGTGCCTCGGAAAGCATGTTAAGCCGTTGGTCCTGCGCCTAAACTCTTTCCGGTCGTGTCGGATTGCCGTCCCATCGGATTATGAGAGCTAAGGAAAAGAGAGTGCACCTGTGTTTGCGCACACACTTGTGCACTATAATATCTCCCGCGCAGTTGGCTAATCTCTCTTGAGATTGGCCGCCGTGGCCGAAATCGGTATGGAGGACCTTACTTAGTAGCCAAGTGCAGGAAAAGGCACGGTAACTCCAAGGAAATTTGATTCTCTACTCAAACAAAATCTAATCTCATATGTATTACATGTAATGATAAGTTTCATATATCTAAGTACATAAATCGTTGAACAAAGATTAGCAAAGAAACTTAATATTAAATACAAACAAAATTAATTTTATATTAATTTATTACTACGGATTTTAAAGATCTTTCCAGAATCCAGGCACACTACACATTTGGTAGAATGATGATGGTTAAAATACCCGGAACCGGACCAAACCTGAAATCGGACCGAAGGTTTGTGGATTCCAATGTCTTAAATAATGTATGTTGCACTTGTGATGTATTAACGATTCATTAGTACTTTGTGGTAAAATAAAGAAGCGTACAAATAACTTTCTTCAGAAACGACCAAATAATTAATCATTAGATAAGAATCACGGAATCATTACAAAATAATTATTTTTCTACCAACTAACTTCAGGCCAATAAAGCGAGACACCCACGATTGGTTCACGGGATCAAAGCCTAATGTTTATGAATTGTATAAATTATACCGGCGAAGTTTACGTTCAATCGTTTGTAACTAATAAAAATTCCAGCAGTGTTCCTTGTAACGCTGCGTCAACCTATCAATCAGTTTAAAAATTCCCTGTTGATCCCCTTAATTTAATCAAAAGATCGCTTTAGCTGGTCATGGGTAAGAAAAAAAACAGGATGACGTCACGGACGATACGGCAATATAAAATTTTCAACTCAGGGCAGGCGGGCAGAGGGCGGAGCGCACTGTAATATCCTAGTCGAGCCGAGTAGCCAATAAATTACAATTTGACATAAACAAAACCTCTCACTGGCACTCGTTATATAGAATAATTTATTACAAACGAGATTTATTCTGTTCATATTACTTCAGTTACAGTCATATGGTCATACATTTATATACTCTTCGATAGTCTGATAATAAAGTTTTACTCCTAAAATTATGCTGTAGATTATTTAGCTGTCCTTATAAAGGTACAAAAACGACACACAAACATTTATATTTGGTCCACCGAGAGACATTCACTTGTATTTTCATTATCATGATGGATGTACCCAGGGGAATTTTGGGAAGGTCAACTGGGGTATGGCCTCAACTTCCGTGACCCAATCTGGCTTCCGTTCATTAAGTTATGTATAATTTAGTCCGTTTATAAAATTAAGTAAGTTGTCCAATAAAACGAAAGTTAGGCACTTATATACTATGTGTGTTATAACTATAAATACAGAATTTTACTGAATCTAGTAATTGCAAAATCATTGCAATTTATCACTAAAACTGCACTAACAAAATTAATTCCGTTTACAACGTAAGTGAGTGTTGGGAGTAAGTGAAGATTGATACTAATTACATTACAGATACGAGTTCAATTGACCCCAATCGGGTGTACGTGGCCCCCCAGGCCCGCACCCCGTGGGATGTAATAAAATTTGCATACTTTTAATCAAGGGCCGTGTCGCGGAGAAGTTTGCCAATAACGGACTACCGTGATCGATCTCTTGCCGGCTTGTAGTCGCATTACAATACTGTTTGTTGTGCAAATTCCGCGTCAGACAGATAATGTCCCGTCATAAAAAATGTTTTTTTTTTTTTAAGTTGATTATGTTAACTTGTCAACCAGTCATTTAATAACCCCTTATTTTTCTGTTTATTAACTTTTTAGATACCGTATTGTAAGACATGCGTTAACTTTATGCACGCAACATGAAAAATTTAGATAAGTGTATTTTCATAGTTCTTTATTGTAGAAAAAGGTCACTTTTGTTTAAGATATTTTGTTTAGTGTTGTAGTTTATATTTTAATTAATTTTGAATATAAAAACTTCAAATACTTTTAGAGATTACAATAATATCATCATCTTTATATTATGTAAATTAGTAATTGTGAAACGTTCAGTTGTCACCCTTTACGTTCTTCATATGTTTATCCTTACTAACTAGAAATTAAATCGTTCCTGGTCTTTAATCTTCAATAGTTGGTACAAAGAACAAAACATAGATATTGCGAAAGGAATTCTGCAGCGCAATTTGCAATAAATTAGCTAGCATCTAATATAAAACGACAAAACGGCTAGAGAGCAGCACGGCCCCACCGTCGCCGCCGGCCCGCCCGCCTGTCCATCTCCGCTCCGCATTAATCGTGTTTAGTTAGCGGATATTGGCGGCGGAAATTCAAATGCAATCAAATGAAAATAGAATTCGTAAAAAAGCAAAGAAACAAACCGACAGGCGTCAGTCTGTCGAGCGAAGCGCCTCCCGCGCTGTCCTCCCCTCCGTACGCTGACCGTACTTACACGATTTTAAATTGTACATATCTGAAATTCCGATCTGTCGCGCACCCACCCTGCGCTATGAAATGAAACGAAATAAAACTAGGACGACACGGCACGCCCGGAAAAAATCAAAATCGAAATTAAAAATAAAAGGATTTTCCGACGCGAGCGAGGGAGGCGAGTGCTGCAATGTTTGCGGCCGTCATTCAATGCAGTCCGCAATAAAAACATGCACTGAACGTCTACATATAAATATGTGCGGTAGGATTGATTGGAATTGAATATGTGTGGGTGGGGAGAAACGGTGCAGGAATCGAAGGTGAGCAGCGCTAAGACTGTAATCGGTTTTGCCCGGGGCCGGCCGGTGCCGCACCGCTCACAATTAAACTTTGTTTGTACATGTGTCGCTGGAGATTAGCCACAATGCTCTTTTTAAGTGAACCGGCAACGGTCCCACAAGTAATTTAAGAATCTAAAACACAACTGTACCTACTTGTAAAGATAGGTACTATCTTTTCAAAAACTATTTAGATTGATATTCGTTTAAAAATTGACAATATGAAAATGACAATACGTTTCTCTATTTATTAGCAATCAATGAAAATATGCCGAATAGAGTAATTGTAAACTGAGAACCTTTCTAGATGTTTTTGTAATATGTTTTTAAATTGTTTATTGCGGAATAATACTTAAAAATACAAAAAAGTCTATAATGCTATGTCATAATGTCACAGAACTGCATTAAGTTATAAACAAAGAATCTAATCTTCTAAATCCACAAATCTGCAGATAGCGATAGTAGCGAATTGTTAAAAGATGTAAATGTAAGCAGCGAGCGGCGCTCGGCGGCCATAAATCATCGGGTGGGGGCGCTGATTGCCTACAATTATGGCATTAGCTTTCATGCCTAATTTTATATTGCAGTAACTTCCCCTAAGCTATTTCACATATTGTGGTCAAGAAAATAACTGTACAAGGAAATTACATGGTCGATATTACTTCAACGACACTAACACTTAAAATCAAAAATAGTACATTGAATTTTTATTTTCATATTTAGACATGGAATTGATTTAACTTTTTCAAATTAAATTAGTTTAAAAGGATAATTGATTAGTTTATTCGCTACCTATTCGCCTCGTTTGAATCTAAAGTACTAATCCGTGGTATCGTCAACTTTAGTTGGCTAGAGGTTGGTTGGTTAGAGGTGACGTGATGGGCTCGTTAAATCGATAGTTTCTAAAATCAAAATATACGTACTCTTTTCAGCTAAGTTGTTACGAAAACTTTAGTATCATCGTTTTATAAGATCACATTTAATGTAAAACTCGCACTGGTCTTGAATGTAGACTGCGGAGAATCGGCCAAAAACCTTTTTATGAATTCATCATTAATCATTAAATACAATTTGATGTATGTATGAATATTAACGAATTCTAAGCTGTTTTATCATTTACATAATATTGTATAATATAATATTCTTTATTTATAAATACATTATCAGCACGAGATTTAACTTCATTTACTTGAAGTGCTTTACCTAAAAGCGCTCTAAGAACCAACCGGAAGAAAGTATTATGTATTTTGTTAATTCTGATATAATCATTTTCTTAACAGTTACAATTCGTGTTACAATATAATATATATTGTTTAAAACGTAAAAAACTTTGTACGAATGTACATTATTGAATAATAATGATAAGCGCTCATTCGCTTCAAGCTATCAATCACCCCTGGCATAACAGCTACAAGCATGAAATCTTTGGGGGCAAAGGAACAAAGATAAGTCCCGTTTAACTTCCGTTTCCAACTTATCGAATAATTTAACTGAACATTTATTTTTGCGCGCTCATCAATCAAGCGAACTCGCTCTCCGCCGATAAGCCTCGCCTCGACGCCGAGAAATGACTAGGCATTACATAAATCCCCTCGGATGATGAAAAGTGAAGTCTAACAGATAAGAACCGACAAAAAGTTACGATGAGAAATGAATCGCGATTTATATTCGCGAGTATCCTCGCGCTGTGAGCGCTTACTCGCTTTCAGCGCAACGCCGAGATCCTCTGACTGTTTCAATGAAATTCAATATTTTTTTTATTATTTCTTCCTTCTTGTATATTTTATTATATATTTAAGGCAATCCACAATGAATAATTTTATATAAAAAGCAGGTAGCCCTAAGTAGATGGGCTTTTGGGGGTTGTAGGGGAATTTTCTGTAATACTGTTTGCGAGGAACAGTTTCACAATGCACAATTTTAATATAACTTATCGGCTTACGCAGCGCATGCCAGTAAGCTCTCAGCAGGGACGTCTATTCCTGGTTTAATCAAAGAATTTTATCATCTCCTATATACCTTTCGATTAAATCGAATCTATCTATTGGCAAAAACATATTGAAAATCCCGATAGTAAAACACACAGATGGACAAGGCGTAACTTATATTTTAAATATGTAGTGTTTTAGTAGGTATAATATTACATATGTATGTATCATGTTTCATCATGAGTCTAAACAAAATATTTCATTGTTAGTAAAGGCGATACTTCAGTCATAATATTCTAAGCCTTGATTACTCTATCTAGACGATGATTCTACGAGTAATAAACAATAAATTAACATTTCTAAGGAATATTTCGTATTTCAGTCCAGAATTGTGTGGATAAAAAGCCCAAGTTTAATCGAAACTTTTCTCCCGACGGCCATTATTAAGATAAACAGTACAATACATAAGCCTATCTCGACATTTATTTTATCACGGGTTCACATCACGCGCCGCTATTCCCTGTTATGATACGGCCCGTACCTGAGTGGAGCTGAAAGAAAAGCTATAAACCTGTTCGAAGCGTTTCTTCCGGCGCGCCGGAGCGTCGCGTACGCGCGCCGACTGGCAAGCAGACCCCGTCCCGCGCAACCCCCGCCCTATATCCCGAGAACCCCCCACATCTGCCGACCATATTTTCCACTTTATGTGTGACAGTTGAGGTAATATCGAGACTCTCTCCGCTCTCTGATTGGACGAAAAATACACATTAAAGGAACCTACCGGTTGTGAACGAGCGATTCGAAGCTGTATTCCCGTGGAAAATGTCGGAAAATATTGTATTATGGGGGTGGAAAATTGCCACCCTCCCTCCCGCTCGCTCGACTCGGCAAAAACTGTCGAGTATTTGTTTTTGATGAAAACGATTTATTATTCTACGTGGGTTGGAGGCAATAAAGATAAGCCAGCGAGGTGGCGGAGCCTTATTACGGCTAACCCTCGCTTTTGTTTCCTTATAAAGAATAATAAATGAGGCCACCACGCTTATGTACAAAGTTTCTTAATTATTTATTTATATTGTTAATATTTTGTGTACAAACGACGTTTCAGTTATTTGCAAATGAGTAAGCGTCACACCTCTAATTTAATTAACAGTCGCAGGTTTTATATATTTAACTATTAAGCAGAAATAATAAATATCACAAATATATTGTATTTAGATAAACACATCTAACATATTAAGGCATTTTGCTTATTTTAAAAATGAATGTCGTTACATTACAAATAATAAAGCTGCATGATGCCAACTATTTCTTTAATACTTCCTTATGAATATAACAGTTACTTATAAAATTATACACCCCATGCGGTGCGTTGATAAATCCGAGAGCCCCCGTGGAGCGCACGCGCCGCTTATTACTCTTCATCATATTAAAGATGAGATACAAACGTTGACAGATTTTTTGGTTGTTTTTATCATCTGCTGTGGCTTTTAGAGTATTTTTGGGGCCGTGAATTTATTATAAAATTTATTACGGTCTGGCAAATACAGATGATTTTTTTTGTACCAGTAACGGAAAACAACGATAATTAAATATAAATAGCAATTGGCGTGTCACTTAAATGGCTGCGAGTTTATATATAATGTACGACAAATAAATACCCATTGCAATCAATTGCAACTTACAGTTTTGTCTGACAAATTTGTACAAACAAATTGGTTGTGCAGCGCGCCTCCCGTGTCCCTGTCTGGGCGACGTTTAAAAATTTAAATATCGACAGCAACCCCTCCTAAATTAAACGAGCACATATCTGAAAATATTCACGCGACTTCCTACACAAATATATTTTTACAATATTTACTAGCGGCGTTTAAGGCGTTATGGTTATAACTTTAAAAAAAAAGTAAAATTTTTTATAAATTCAATACTCATAGAAGTCTGTTGATCATAAACCTTAAGTAATAAACATTGCCTATTCTGCAAGTGTCCACGAACCCCGAAATGACGCATATCAGATGCGGTGTAAGTTAACTGGTACTATTTAACCGTCCGGCCATCCAGCAACGATGAAACAACACCCTCGTGATGTCAGACAGAGACAGATGCTCCCGCTAGTGCAGAGTAAAAGAGTAGCAAAATATTCAACAGGGCATAACTCATAAATAAAATACAATATGGTGAGCAAAACATTGAATTATGCCGGTATTATGTCACATTTGGCCTTTGTGAATTTGTCAAAGCAAATCGCGAGGGGAGACATTTGGTTATTTGTCGCCGTTGTTAGCAAACCATAGAGAGAACTAGATTTATTACTGTCACATAATTTATAATAAACATGCATACATTATTTTATCTTTATTAAGTATAAAAAAAATACTTAAAGTAAAATATATTAATTAGAAACAGAGAGAATGTTGTAAAGCGCAAAATAATTTACTGTTTCAAAAAAAAAAATTAACAAAAAAATGTTTTCTTTACAAGCTACAATTATTAACATAAGTTTAACCATTTCAGTTCATACTCCAAACATATGTAGAAATATGAAAATCATCTAATGACTTAAACGAGTATTGAAAACACTTCAATTTATAAACAAAAAGCTAACTCCGCTTTGACATAAAGGGGAAAACGGCGAGCCCGATTCAGCGAAATCATAGGAAAGCACATAAATTGGCACGCATTAACATTTCCTTTATCGTACGTGTCGGCGTATGACGGGGGCGCCGCCCGACGCAGCGCGCCCGAGCCGCCCAAGACAATAAATTTACATATTTCACCCCTCAAACAGACCTTTTTTGCCATTCCACAGAATTACGCACATATGGGAATATTCTGTTGAATATATCAGCAGTAAGGAGATATACTCTCAGAATAAAATTATCGCCTCCAACACATTTACGAATGAAGAGCCGTTATCAAATTGGATTAAAAAATATTTATCAATATGTATTCTTTTTTATTTTTATTTTTCTTATGTATAAATTATTTTTGTTACGAATATTAATTATTTTGGCACATTTATCAAGTTTATTTAACATTTTAATTGAAAATGAAATGATCAATTTATATGTATTTATTCATAGTAAATATTTCTAGACATCCAACAATTAATTTCATTTAATAAGTAACATTTTTTTAATTAGTATTCTAGAGATACAACACGAATATACAGATGGAAATGTAATTTTGTGGTAGGGGCACCCTCCAAAGGGTCAAATCAAAATCATTTTCACAGTCCAGTGAAGCGAAGTGTGTACAAACAGACGTTCAGCGTGCCTTATGGCACTGAATGAATCGTATTTGATACGTAACTATCTTTTAGATGCAAATATAATAGAATAAGATTACTTATAACCACCATACAGTTCTACGTAATAACTTTCGAAGAAACTATCCTTTCAATCGTTTTATAACCGAAAGATATGATCTGTATATTTCTTCTATATAAAAAGATTTTATTATGCCCACATTATATACGTACAATTGAAAATATCTCGTACAAATTTCTCTGATAAAAAAACCATCTTGTATTTTTAATGTGCAAACTATTTACATCATCACATCAAAATAATAACAAACAATTGCCGTAATTAAACATGATTACATACATATCTTTGCCTATTTATTGTCTATATATTATTAATTTCAATGTTCAATTGTATATGTGTATAGGTGCATAGGTTACATCCATAATGCATGGATTACGAGTACTATTCTGTTATTTTCTATTCTATCTATTATTCTATTCTACCAGTACTATTTAACTATTAAAACGTCTTAATAATACATACAAACTAATATTGCTAGAAAGATAATCTCAAAGGCAAACGCTATCAAAAAATATATAACACGCATCCTATTGTTGATTGAAAAAAAAAAGAACAATTAACGCACGTACTACATATTTTTTAAATTACTGAGTCTATATAATTCGTTATAAAAAATAAATAGCATAAAATTACCGTAACATTTGATGTTCAAAAAAAATTGTGATCCAGTTTATAATGAAAATCCTAATTATTACTATCCTAAATATTAGGTTTTGCTTACTGTTCAAAATTAACTTCAGCAACAGCAATTGCAACTTTAAAGTGCTTATACGAGGATATAGAGGACTTTTGGTTTGTATAGAATAATCTCGTCTATGAAATAAATTTCCCATTCCAATAAGCGAGTAGGTGAATGGAATGAGGCAGGAGCAGGTCCAGGGAGCTAGACGGACGACACTAATACTCATTAGAATTACATGGCGGAACGGAGCGAGCGGTTGCAGCGTCCACAGTCGCCACGCCGCACTCCTACACGCTCTATGGATTTACCCATATCCGGAGACTGGGAAATGACACACACTAGTCTCAGTATTTACTAATTCCCTCCGAACCAAAAGTACAACTATGTTACATTTACGAATTTATTATTTTCTTTAAAGCATGATTAGTTAAACAATGCTCCGACTTCCTCTTTAAATTGACAAATTAATGATAATAGAAAGCTAGAATACTAAAACATGAATTCTAAATATATTATAAAATAAATATAAAGTAACAGCCAGTGAATGTCCCATTGCTGAGCTAAGGCCTCTTCTCCTTTTTTTTTAGGAAAAGGTTTGGAGCTTTTTCCACCACGCTGCTCCAATGCGGGTTGGTGGAATACAGATGTGGCAGAATTTGAGTGAAATTTGACACAAGCAGGTTTCCTCGCGATGTTTTCCTTCACCGTCAAGCACGAGATAAATTCTAAGCACAAATTAAGCACGTGAAAATTCAGTGGTGCCTGCCCGGGTTTGAACCCACGATCATCGGTTAAGATTCACGCGTTCTAGCCACTGGGCCATCTCGGCTTTAAATAAATATAATGATACTAAGAAATAAAAGGTTGTATGTAGCTCTAATGTATTATTTAAATTGCAGATATGTAAGCCTGCTGCTGAAGTCGCTTTTGTAGCTTGATGTGTTGTAGATAAATTTAGCCCAAGCGCTAATTAATAATAACAGTTAATTATACCATACCGGCTTATTCCGCGCAGAGTGATGTTATATAACCTAATTCTTTTTAAATAAATGGAGAATCTAACATAGAACAGAAATATTTTTTTCAACGATTTGAGTTCCTGAGATAAGGCGCTTTCAAACAAAAACTCTTCAGCTTTATATAATAATATGTAAATAAATATAATAAAGTAGTTAATTTATATCAAGCTTGAAGCACTATATATACCTAAGCTAAATTCAAAACATCCATTGAAATGATTTTATAGTTAACGTGTGTACCTCAAAAGCGTCCACCATCGGCTCAACGGCTGCGGTCGGAGGCAATGTAGACGAGTTTACGCTAGGCGCGCTACCATGTCGCTAATCTTTCAATTCCTATGTTACTATTTGCTTTAGACTATGTCACGCGCAAATATCTTTAAAATAATTTGTATAATGTAATACATCATTGAAAATTACCATTTATAAATAAAAATATTAGAAGAAGCTTAATAAAAAGTAACATTTGTTATGTCAAGCATATTTTAATATATATGTCAATACATAGAACGCTTAGAAGGAGTGTAAGCCCAAGCGAATTGAAGTCATTCAAATTGTAACTAGTCTCAATAAGTTTGACGTCACGTCAGTTGTCACAATAAAGTCTCATAGTAAACATCTCGCGCAATTTATTAAAAATGACTTACTGTGTAGTAAAAGGGTGCCACAACACTCCACATAAAAAAAAATAAGAATAAGAAAATCACATTTCACACGTAAGTAGTATTTGGCAATTTATAATTTTAGCTAAAATATATTCATCAAAACATAAAAAGAATTTGTAAACAAAAGACGCCATTACAATAAAAATGTTACCAGCTATGGAAAATATATTTATCACGATTGCTTAATATTTTAAATAATAAAAATAAATAAATATTTAAAATTATTATTTTAACTTTTTAAGTTACGTATAAAACATTAATACTGTTCAACTAAATATAAAAAAAAATTCTTTATGGTTATACATAAAATAAAAGCGATACTAAATAATATTACTAAATAAATTAAAATAAAGAGATCATTATAATAATAAAAGCTAAAATGAAATAAATAATATTGCAATATATAATTATAATACTTATTGATTAATTGTAATCTTTTTTAGCTTTCCTTCGAATTCAATTGCTGCTGCTCGATGGATAGATAAAATACAACTTAATCGAAGAGAAGAATATTCAGCGATAACTTTATAGCGTTGTATAATTAATTTTAATGAAAAAATAATAATGTCGAATATTATTGTCTGACAAATTGTCACATCTGAATACAACCTACGTAATAATTCAAATTAATTAAATGCAAAAAATTATATTCCATAATTCAAGTTCAAACAATATCAATTTCCTCACTTTATGGGGAAAATGTGTATTCACTTGCAACATAATTCGGTCATATTGTAGGGCGTGTCGGTGTATGTCACGTACGTGACACTTCCACACACATTAATTCTAGTGACTTCAATTTTGAGCGAAACTTTATATGACACTATCCTTCTAAGCGTTATGATTCTATGTGTCAATATATTAATGTATAAAAATATAAATGACGAAATAAAGTAACTAACAAACTATAGACGATAATTAAGTATCCTTAATTTTCTTTTAATTAGTTATAATAAATAGGTATTTAATACTGACTTTAAATGAGAAAATATCACTTAAATGGTATAACGCTTCATCAGACGTTAAATATTTTCGTTGGAACCAAAACATATATCTATAAGAATTACCAAAAAATTTCCTACGTTTGTATCTTGGCGAGTGTAATAGGAGTTGGGAAATATCGCATTCTCTGCACGAATTCCACCAGAATCGATAAGAGAGATGACCACTAGCCGCGAGGGAGTCGGGGGCGACCGGACGATGGGGAGACTGTTATTTGATTAGTCTTACTGAGAATGAGCTCGCCTTCAGTTAATGGGGTGAGGGCTTGTAACCGGACCATGTATAATTTTCCACATTCGCTAAATACACGTCGGAAAACAAAAGATTATAATTATCTTAACTATCGAGCGTGAAGAACGCATTAGACGCTCATCGTTCCTAATAGATACATTTCGATATAAATTGTTTTTCGCTTGTAATTAATTAGTTGCACGTTTCCATTATAAGGACAAATGTAAAAGCGACCGCTTAATAGTACGGTGGAAAACTCGCTAGTTTTAGCTCGCGAGAATAGGGCCGGAGAGAAATTGCGGATAGACATAATCAGTCTTCTGGCTTTGAGGCCGCCGCCCTAATGTGCCGCACGCCTCTTCACCTGATGAATACACACGCATTACCACTCGCTGATAGAATTCAATATCAACGTTTCATTTGAGCGTAATTGAAATGTTCGATTTTCTACCCTTTGTTTTCCTTATACTTAGATATATATTATGTAATATTATTTTATTACTACATACATTGCGTTATGATAAAAGAACAAAGCATATATTCCAATTCCAATATGCAAATTAACTTTACTGATTTTTTAAATAACACAAATACATGCTCTGCATATAAAATAATTAATAAAACATTTAATATTGTTATAAAAAAATTACTTACTTATTTAAACAAAGAAAACAAAACAACAAAATTCCTAATATATACATCTTAACAATTATTTCGATTTAAAAGTGTGAGGACGCATAAAGGCTGTGTAATAGCATCGTCCCGATCTTACAGAAGACAATTACAATAAAGTTCCATTCGCATGCTCGTTAACTGGACGATATATCTTTGGTCTTAGTCAACTTGCTATTCACTCACCTTTCATCTTCCCATCTCGTCTTGTTTTACATATAACAGATTATAAAATTAATAAGAACAAAATGTTTATATTATAATTTTACCTTTATATAAGTCATAAATGTGTTAAATGTCAAAAAAATCTTAGGTCTGTCAACATTAAACAACGTTTTTTTTTTATTTGATAAACATATGACAACAGTTATGCAATAATGTGCTTCGTTATGAAATATTCATCCAACAATTAAAACATGAAATAGGTCTAAAGGTGAAACTAAAACAACACACGAGGAGACGTATGGCTGAGGACCCCGCGCACCTTAACTACCTCGAAGCGAACGGTTTACGACCGGGGGATTAACCCAAGTAACGAGATTCATTAATTCTTGTCGTTAAAATTTGTCGTTCTCGATTAATAAGGAAGTCCCGGGTGGCGGTACGTTATTATCACTCGACCGCAGCGAGTGTCGCCGGCGCCGGAGCCCTGGGACTGTTCGCCGCGAAACTTCCCACTCCGCTTGCTTTATTTACACTATCGAGTAAATTAAACTCGCGCTCGAGTGTCGAGGAAAACTTTAACAGAACTTTGTGTGTAATAAGTGGTACAACAACACGAGTTGAAGAGCAAACGCCGGACGCGGTCTACGCTTCGCACTTCTCTCCCACTTAACTCTTTGGGACATATTTATTCGACCCTCCGGCGACCGCTGCTACGTTCGCCCGACTCGAGCCCCTTCAAAATTAACCTAACGAATCAAAGGCTATATATATTAAATGTTTCTGAATCGCCTTTACCGTAAAATCTGTACTGTTACGTTATGAACCTTTACGGCACTGTTGCATTGATTGACTATTCCATAAATTTTTAATTCGTCTCGGAAACGAATGAGAACAAAGGAAGTGAGCACTTCCCTTACAAATTACCTAACCTTATCTATTTGTATGTAATTTTTAATGTGGGGTCAATCAGTGGGCTGTATCGTGTATCTCCGTCGACCGAGACCGTAACGATAATGAATCGGCGCTGTAAGTGCGCCGGACTAAACTCACAAATTATTAACCGCTTATTTCCTTAATAACAGCCCTCTCGCATTAAACTAAAACGAAGCTTCGTCTTCTAGATTTAACTACGAATGAACTTATACAAATTACTTACCCTCTAATTAATTTAAATCTCTATTCGAGTCCATTAAAGACGCTTTGAATATAAAATAAGATATAGTGGTCATCGTCTTCATTCAGTGTCAATTAGATTGCATTACTAATGCATAAAGTACACCTTGTGGTCCAGGATACCGCATTTCCTTGTCCTTTAAGAGGACGCCCCTCAGGAGGCTCGCTGGTCTTGTCTTTTGTTTGTTTTACCTACCTGTGACCCTCATACAATTGTCCACTAAGTGTTGATTGCTTGTAAACACAGGTTTCTGTTAAAATGTTTACTTATAATGTAATCAAAAACAATTACGTCAAAAGAGCGATATTAATGTGAATGATACAAAAAGTTGGATAATAAGTTTTCTAAACAATTTAAGCGTTCAATGCATGGCAAGTTGATAAGATATTTTTGAACCTTTTCGTCTATTGCTTTGAATTTATTGCTGTTTTGGGTTTTTATTGTTTCGCTTTACGGCCTCCTCGAGTATAAATCTTACAGATAAAAGATGAATTTTCGACCGCTTTCAATTTATCCATACTTACTTCGCCTCACAGACCATTCTTTATTAATTCTATCACTTAAATAATAATCGAATGAAAAATAAATTAAAACGTTTCGTTATATATCCTTACTAATAAAAAATCAATATGACAAAATATATAAGATTTAAAAAATATGTATGCATTAAAAAAATTGAAATTGGCCAAAATGTACAGCCGATTCAATGTAAGACGATTTTGTTCGGTTATTTACTACTTTTGAAACTAAAAAGAAGTGGTGATCTATGTCTTTCTTATTAAATACATGATTGTAATTACGGAATATTCTATAGATACATTTGATCCGCGTAAAACCGCGTAATAGTGACATTATTGGTGCAGTTAATTCCATAAAATATTACAGTAATATTTTATAATTAATTTTTCGGTCGATTCGAGAAAACTAACAATATATGGAAAATCTACTTTCTTTAAAAAAATCAAACAAACTTATTTTTTCTTCTCAGTAAGTGTTTATCATATAAACAAAACAAAATGATTTTCAACAAAACCGAAACAGGTAGGTACACATTTTAGAAACGTTAAATATTTCTCATAAAGGTCGGTCGCAGCGACCCTCTCCACGATATATCACGCAAAATTATTCTTGGATATGGTTGTACGTGCGCGAGGGAGACAGCAGACAAGCCGCTGACCCTTGGCTCATAATGTACAGTCCGGTTAGGTATACGACTTACGGAAAATGGTACCTACGTAACACCCGCGCCCGCACCCCGTGCATGAAATGCTTATTATACGCGGCACGTTCGCCGCCACCCCGCGTTTTCCGGGGCTCCTTGGCTCGCTCGCTCCAACCCGCTGACCACCCGCATGGACAGGGACGCAAGACCGATATTATAGCAAATCGAGGATTGTTATGTCCGGTCCGGCAGAGGTCGGTGTAATATATGACCACGGTATTCCGGGCACATATATTAACACAGAACTCGCCTCATACGAAAAGATCTTGCGCGATGGAAACAAATGGCAAGGAAAATTTTGTCGGTGAAATTCATTGAGATGGAAGAAGTAAAAACGGGACGAAAAATTGCTACCATTTTTCTAGTTCATTTGACTTAGTACACATTTTAGAAACGTTAAGTATTATATATGTAAATGTAGCTAACATATAGGACGGTTGCTTTGTCCACGACTCAGTACACTCTGACACTGCATGGCGGTACATATTTTTGTACGTACCTATTTATGACACAAACAAATAGTAAGTATTATTTGGTCTTTAAGAATCTAAATATTCTTTTCTATGCAGTTCAGAAATTTTTATTAAAAAACCACGAAAATACGTGATGAGAAAAAAACGACATTAAAAAAATCCAATAATTTTCCTAAGTATATAATGTACTTCACTAGTTTATCATCAGCGGTCAGGCGGTGTCGCGACGCTACAAATGAAGAATGATCACCGGTGCACCTCCCTCAGGGAGGGATGCAACTATGACACGGAGTAAGTGAATGATGGCCTCACATATCAGTGTCGAGCAACATCTCTATTGGTTTTTTAATCATGGATTACAAAAGACCATTAGAACTAATAACATTATCACAAAAACGGTGTACAACATCAACGTATAAATATATTGTTCTCAAAATTTTATAAATTTATTAGTCCAAAAACACAATCATAATATACTTCATTCAATTAGTCTCCCTTAAGGATTTTAAATCATCATTTTGTAAGATGCAATTTAATGTTAATCTATAACTGTAAGTCGGGAAGAATCTCGATAGTTACATTATTTCGTCAATCATATACATGTTATTACAATATAACATATACAATTAAATTATTTATATCATACAGGATACATACAGGATGTAACAAAATTCGTGTCCGACCCGTGTAGTGGTTATTAGGTATCGTGTGTCGGTTCTATTTATGTAATAATTTTTAAAATATTAAGCAAAAAAAATTACTTAACAAAATATATTCATTGTGTTTAACGACACTGTTGGTGGTAAAAACGTGGACTACTGAGGTCATGACCTCGTGTCTTAGCTACCCGATAGGTAAGAGCTATCGAGCGCTATTGCCCGCACCTGTGTTGTCAGGTAATTTTCGTCATTTTACTAAAAAAAAAATTTCCGGGATAAATTTTTTGCTTAGTATTTTAAAAATTATTACATAAATAGAACCGACACACGATACCTAATAGCCACTTCACGGGTCGGACACGAATTTTAGTACACGCTGTATATTTAATTGTATATTTTAATATACACTTAAAATTAACAAATTAACAAATACTAGCTCGAAGCTCTTTTATCAGGTCAAGTACAGTTTGTAATGTGTTTTTTATTTATATCTTTTTGACATTAAATAAAATATTTACAATTTATTTCACTAAGTTCAACGATCAGTATACACTTACTTGAAAATACAATCACGCTCCCGCAATAAATGTTTTGGGACGCAGTCACTCACACCACCTAAACGAATTTAAATAAAATCGGGCATTAAAACCTCCAGGCGATCTTGCAAAAATATACCTATGTCAGAAGAGATTTGAACGGAATAAAAATTCCTCAGCTCCGTCGCATTATCGAGGGGCGGGACTCCTGTTTTCTTTTATAGCTGTCGTACGGTATAATCTTTAAGAAAAATGCGATATTTAAATGAAGTGAATTCTTCGATGGGGTTTCGCTTGATACCCAAATTTTGCCATTCCATTTATTAATTCGATAAGTCACGGATAATCGCGTTGGATTCGTAATAACGCGTTCTCTTCGATCAATGTTTGCAAAATAAGAATACTGAATTGTAAATGTTATGAGTAAGTATTAACATTTATATGTATGATTTTGTTAAAGGGATCTTTCGTTTAAACATATCGCTATCGAAGCGTCACCCAATGTTACGCACAGTATAAACATTAGGTTGTAATGAGGGCCGCGACGCGCGCGCTCCGCTTCGGTAGGATCTACGCCACGTGACCGCCACGCGCGACACGTCTCTAATTGCCCTTCCATAGAGATTGTGACAATATTGGACAATCCAGTGAAAATAACACCGAACCGTTTTGTGTACATTTGAGCCGACAATAATCTCTCATTTTAATAGATAAGTGGAGGCGGAGTCGGGTGATTTGTTATAAGGGGAGAAGTAGCATTCAGAGTTCTCACTAAGATTACTTATAAAAGTATTTAAAATGTAACGTAATTCTGACTTGATATTTTAAGTCCATAAAATTAAAAGAAATTAAGGCCTGACACGAAACAAACTGCCGCCAAGAGAAATAAAAAGAGCAAAACAAATGGGAAGAACTCATTTAGGCGACCACTGAATTGTATTCGGGAGGATAATAAAAAGGGAAGTCATCAGTGACACGCACAATAAGCATCAACCTCAAGAATATCATAGATAACGGCGCGGAGCCGCCTCCGCCGAGACCTCATTAGGACGCCGTAGGGAAATTAAAAAGAAAGCAAGATCTCGGACTCGATTGCGAGCGGAGAGAAACGGCGGCCTTCCTCTCATAACATTACATACAGCTTTGGTCGATTTTCCGGACAATTATTATTTTGTGGTGCGTAAGGCAGTCTCGGAATAGTAGTTAATGGCAGAAAAAGGACCAGTAACAGTGGAACATAAATCTCGAACGTCTTAAAAAATGCCTAAGTCTAAGAACTTTGATTCCCTTCAACTGATTCCTTGCAGCTATTATTATTATTTTTAATAAAATGTAAACAAAGTAATATCAACTATAGATCAACTAAGAAAATTAATTTTAATCTAATGAATCACAATTGTTATATATATATGACCGCCTCGTTAGTCCAGTGGCTACATGTAAGGCCGCGGGCACGGTGGTCCTGGGTTCAAATCCCAGGTTGGGCCAATAAAATGTTAATGAGATTTTCTGTCGAAAATTCTCAGTAGCAGCACGGAGTCTAGAAGTTGGAATTGTGTACACTCCCGTGCCTCGGAAAGCACGTTAAGCCGTTAGTCCTGCGCCTGAACTCTTTCCGGTCGTATCGGATTGCCGTCCCATCGGGTTAGAAGAGTAAGAGAATAAAGAGTGCACCTGTGTTTGCGCACACACTTGTGTACTATAATATCTATGCCCTAGAGGCCCATAATTAATAAGGCTATAATTAATATTATAATATTATATATTATTTGGAATTATATATATAATTCCAAATTATGTATCTTCGTGTACATTTGGAATTTCAATGAAACTCTTCATTGAAATTCCAAATGTACACGACTGCGTTACAAGGTGCAGTTGTCAAGAAAGGAGTGCATAATGAATGCTATACGTCATCTCAAAAAATGTTACGCCTGATGGTTAACGTAAAGCAAATATTTGTATTTTGTAACTTGCGTGTATGTTGTTGCTTGGCGTTAACATAACTCCAGCCAGTTGAAAATCTCAGTTTTCAACATCTGAATTGATCCTCTTCGGGAAGGAGTGGGCAAAGTCGAACCAAGGGGCGTCGATAAGTTCCCTTGGCAGTAGTCACATCAGCAACGTGGTATATGTTGTCCGGTCCAGGAAAAAATTTTGCCACTCGTCCAATACGCCAACATAGTGGAGGAAGGGAATCTTCGGACAGCAGAACTAGGTCACCGACCTTTAGGCTGGCTGTGTTTTGTTTCCATTTCGTTCTAAGCTGCAGTTCATCCTTTTGCCACCTTTGCCAAAAGTGTTGCCGGATTTGTTCTAAGCGGGCATAACGAGTCAAGTTGGTTTCGTTTCTCATCTCAAGGGAAGGTGCTGGTAGTGCATTAATATATATATGTATATATATTTTAATTTATAATTATCTACATATACAATTTATTTTAGGAAGGCAGACTGCACGAGTGTTAAACTATTCGATGATAAGTGACCTTAACCCATTGGCAATATAAGAAGCAACTTCCCACTTAATACCATCAACGTAATGCTAACCATCGAATCTAAGATGACAGATCGTGCCTATAATTATACTTTCAAACTAGAACACTATAATACAGAGTGTTGATATCTAGCAGTAGAATAAAATTATAGTTCCTCTTCTAAATTGATTTTTAAAGCTAAAACTTAGAAAAGACAAGGAACAATTAATTGCCTTATCCAAGAACAAATTTCGAGTCTCCGAACTTACCCGATGTGCTAGAAAGAACCTATAGAAATCTTGCATTTATGCAAAACAAAGGCAATCAAGGCTCCGACGAACAGAAGAAATGAGCTTCATTAAGCGACGGAATGAAAACTTTAATAATGTAAGATGCAAAAAAGTCGACAAAAAATGCTCAAGAAAATCTGACAACATAAAGGCTGTTGTAACCGGGGACTCCCCGTAAAATCATTAAGATGCTAATAAAAACTTCCTTTTGTCGCACGGAGACCAAATCGGGGGACGGCGTAAAAAAAATATTCAAATAAAAACTCAATCGAGAGAGTGGAATAGGAAACGGCGTCCATGATTATTCTTCAAAACATAATGAAGAGAATTAATGTAAATATTCTTTTTGCTCGGAACTTTCCGCCCTCCGAAAAGTTTTATTTTACAGCGTGTCGTTTAACAACCGACCCCACTTATTGACATTCAATTCGGGGGGAAATTGATTTATGAAGATTGTTGCCTTAATTGAGAATAAGTTTTTATGCGACGTATATAAATAATTCGCCGCCTTTATAATAAATTAAATTATATAAGTGTATTGCTAATTCATAAACACTCGTGACGGTAGAAATAATGGATACTTAAGTTCGTTGCACTGGATTGAATAATTATTTATAAAATATCACTTGATACTATGGATAATTGCAATATATGTATATAACCGAACATTTCAGCTGTCGTTTTCAAACACAAGCAATAGTTCATAACAAAATGCATTATATTATTAATATCATTTTTTAATATTTTGTATTAAAAACGTAAATTTACGACCATCTTTGGTGATGAAAATTTACTTATAAAAATGCAAGAGTAGAGTTCAAAACCAATATGTATAATATAATTTTCTATATAATTTTCTAAAGTATATTTCAAATAATTTCAGTCATATCTTCAAAATGTATGCAACCAAAGTCGAAGAAGAATGTTTTTAAAAAATCGTCAAAAGTTAAAAATATTACGAAATCAAATCGCTCCCTTTCGAAGCGGATCATATATATTTCACGAGGCGTCAAGCATAGAACAATGGCTTGCATTATTGAACAGCTCATGACGTTGCAGCTGCATATCATGCAGTGTACAAGCGGAACAAATGATCCTGTTTATTTTATAATTTCATTTAGGGTGCACGACATTTAGGTTTATAAATTAATTTTTAAAACTTGATCGATATCTGATTATGAAGTCCTGCTGTTTGTTCGTTGTAATTTATATTAAATTTTACTCTTTATTTCTTAGTTAAAATATATAAAAACGGAGAGGAAATATTTTAATTCATTTCTCATTCGTCATAGAATTACGAATCAAAATAAAATAAGCAAAGTTATTGATAAACAGATTCTACTAAAGAACTGTTTTTATTACGATACTAGCTGTTGCCCGCAGCTTCGCTCGCGCGTGGTCTTTATCTATACTAATATTATAAATAAGTAAAAATAGATTTTTTGTATGTTTGTTTGTAGCGAATAAACTAAAAAACTGCTGTACTGTTTTTAAAAACCTTTTTTACCTACAGAAAGATACGTTATCAGCGAGTAATTAGCTGCCCGTCCCGACTTCGTACGGGTAAAATAAGGATTTTATCATTTTTTAATCAATAAGATATAAACATTTACCAATCGATTTATTCGCCCATCCAGTATAGTGTATGTGTGTTCAGTATAGGGCAGATAATAATCCTACTTCTTACTAATATAATAAACTCGAAAGTTTGTATGGATGTATGGACGTTTGTTACTCTTTCACGCATAAACTACTGAATGGATTTTAATGAAACTTTACAATAATATAAGCTTAGGGAATACCAATTAAGTGGTACATATGGCAATAATGGAATATGTTTTTTTTATCCAAACATCACCAACATAGTGAAGTTCGTATATTTCTCCCTAAGAGATATTGATATAAGATATTGCGTATTTTGAATTTCATTATTTGCACCCAACTCTTCCAAACAAAAATAAAAGTTTCTAAAAACTTTGAAATTCATGTTTATTAATTCAATCAAAAAACTCAAATAGTATATTTCTATTTTTTTTAATTTTTATACTAATGCTTTTACCCCGTTTCTCCCGTTTGGAGTTAAATTTCTAAAAACGACGAAATACGTATGCATAGCTTTAATACTAAATATCATTCTTCTTACACCAAAAGTGACGGAATCCCCATACAAACTTTCAACCCCTTTTTTACCCTCTCAGATTTAGATTTTCAAAAACGCTGAAATACATTTTTATTTATTTTTAAGCTTGTTCATTAAATTTCATGCTTCTAACTTTAAAAATGACTGGTTTCTAAACAATCGTTCAACTCTTTAGGGGTAGAATTTCCAAAAATCCTATCTTAGTGGGTGTTATAAAATGTATCAACTGCCAAAATTTCAAGTTTCTAACCCCCGCAGTTTAGGCTCTGCGTTAATGAATCAGTTAGGAAGAGTAATAATATTATGTGAATAGATATCAACAAAAATACGTATTTTTATAACTTTTGATAGACTCAACTAATTTTGATGAAATAAAGGCTAAACGGAATCTTGAAATAGTTCTTATAATAATTCGGTTTTTTCAATTTTTAGACGATTAAAAGATACAGACATGCAGACAGTAAAAAAATTAAAAAAATGATTGCTTTGGTTTTGGTAAATCGTAAATAGCCATATAACCTTTAAAACAGGCAGTTATTTTGAAATAACAGACAGAAACTTCAATTTTATTTATATGTATGGATAATTTATTAATTAATTCGTTTTTGTTATAGATTTATGTTATTTTATGTGTACAATATAAAGTATAAAGGAAAAGTTTCTTCTGTCAGAGACTAAATAAAATCAGACTTAACCAAGGCTACTAATTTAATTAAACAAAAAAAGGGAATTAAAACAAATGTTTTCCATTGAACTTGACACACATCTGAATAAGCTGCTTAAGCGGCCATTTTATGTAGAAAAAATATATAATATACAAACAAAAGCAGCTATATAACAATTTTAATTAAAGTTTCAAAAGCAGTTATTTGACCGCTCTGGTAGGTTAAGTGTTAAAAATGAGATGACACTTATAGCATATATATATATATATATATATAAATATATACATACATTAGCTAAGTTTCCACCAACAATAATTACACAATCATTTAAATAATCAAAACATATATAAAATCAAACAGCTAAACCATCATAATCAGTAAAGGTGTAGTAAGATATATATTTTTTTATAATCAAATATAATTAATTACTTAATGAAAACACAAATTTAACAAAAACAAAATATAAATGAAATATATATTATTTATATATTTTTTAACCAAATACAATTAAAAGGCAAGCAAGAATATGACTACAGTACAAAATTTATAACAAACTTAAATATTGAATATTAAGATGGGTTGGTACATTCATTTTATATAAATTAATACATTTAATACATTATTATTTTTAACTTATTTATGTTATTTTTGCAGTGATTTTTTTTTTAAATATATAATATCAATATCTGAGTACACTTAATTATATATTATATGCTCGCACAGATCTACTTCTTCCTATTCATGATTATGCTGTCGCAAGCTTGATGTAGCCAAAGACCAATTGAATTAAGCTGAGAGATTACAAAATACTTTTATTCGGTTTATATTGGGATGAGGAAAATATAACCACATTTCACAATTTTGTTCCTCTTCTTAATTAGTTGCCCGTCTGACTTCATAGGAATATGCACATCTTCTCTATTCTGTACTGTGTGTTGTTTAACCCTTTTACTCCCCCTTCATCACTTGATATTCATTAGATGATGACGGTGATGACGACGTCTCAGTGCTTTTATTTATGTGCTCCGTATTTTGTTGTTCGATCACTACTATTTTAGCTATCTCTATAGCTTTCTTTAGTGACAGATCAGACCGTTGTAATAATCTTTGATGTTTGGCGAGCTACTCTAACACATATTCGCTGTAAATTTATCACTGACCAATGACTATTAATTCAACGAAATCGCATTTTAAACTGTAATTTTCTAGACTCGTAATAAAGTTGGTTATATTTTCGTGTTTGTTTTGTTTTCTCATAAAAAATACATGTCAGGCCATAGTTAAATTTTTCCTCGGTTCGAAATACTTGTTACATTTATTAATGAGGTCTTCTAAAGTAATTTCTGTTATTTTAATGTTGAACAAAATTGCTTTTTTTCTCTATTTACACTTCTTATACATAACCAGTGGCTAATACTCCTTATATATCCAGAGGCTAATAAATATAGTTCAAAATATGGTTGCCATTTTTTCCGCGTTAAATTGTTATTTATTTCGTTGTTTAGAAACACGAATTTACGAAAAAATTATACCTATTTAAAGTTTTAAGAAGTGATATACCGTTTATGTTTAAAGCAAGCACTTCTAAAACCTTGTATTATTGTTATAGTTGTTTTTTAGGCTTTGTTTCTACACCTATATACTAATTACGTATTAATTATAGTCACTGAGTTAACTGACTTGCTCACACGCAGTCTTAAAGCGTACTGTTATGAAAGATATAAGATGAGATCATAAAGATACACACAATATATATGCAATATTAGTTTTTATGCAAAAACAACACACGAAGCTACTGAAAACACGAAATTGTTAACAAAACTTTTTGATTTTGACAACTAACAGGTGCGCGTACTTTTCCTACAGATAATAATTTATTGATTTTTAGTAGGGATACTAAACTTATAATAAATTAATAAAGAGATTAAAAATTATAGGACAAAATATAGGATAAATCATAAGCAAAAGTATAAATTACATGTAATATTTAATCTCTTTTCAGTTTGACCATAACCATTTTTTAATAAATGTTCTACGTGTATCTTTAAATTGACATAACTTTATTATTTATGAACCGATTGAAATAAAACAAACACTAAATGTTAAGTGAAGTTAGCCACAATACATTAGTGAAAACCGCACTCAAATCCGTTAAGCCGTTTTTAAGATTAGCGCGCACAAACGCACAGACAAACAGACAAACAGATAAACAGACAAACAGACAAAAAATTTATTAATCATTGTTTTGGGTTCTATTGTGTTTATAAAGACCCCCGATAAAAGTTTTACTCATTTATCTTCCATGTACAGACATCGACCAGTTACAGATTTATTATATGTATAGATGAGATTCGTACATAAAATATACTTAGGTAATTTCTTTTCTATGTCTCATAACATTTGAAGAAATGAAAGAAATGGAAGAATACCAAATTTCTTATTTATGACAAAAATTAGACAGCAGTGAAGCAAAACGAACAAATCCTACAGAAATATATATATATATATAATATGTGTATATATATACATATATAATACGATAACCTCTTTAAAAAAATATCGATCGAGTAGATTTAAGTTACCTTTCATTGAAATACAATAAATATAACTTATTTAAAGTGTGTGAATTTGTATTTATGGTGTGTGAATTTGTAAAGTCTTACGGCCTTATTCATAAACATTGCTTAGTTACTGTTTAGCTAAACACTGATTTGTCTCTTTCTGTCATTATTGATTTTACATACGAAAGAAGAAGACAAAATATTGTTTAACTAATCACCAGTTAAATAAAGTTTATGAATAAGGCGGTTAGATTTATTCATGCACACAAGATGTGTGCATCCACAAATTTAAGATTTTTCTCTTTTACTCATTCTTAGTTTTTTGCTAACTCTTGTTTTTTACTTTGCTTTTAAATGATTTTACATAATCTGTGGGTATATTATAATTTTATGTATGTAAGAATGACCAATATAAAAATCGCTAGCAAACCTAATAAATAAATAACTTGCTTCAAGACAAAATCATCTCCAATAAAAAGAGTAAAAACTTCATTCAGTTTTTAAATAAATTCAACGTATTAGAAATACTTCAATTAATATATTTTACATTGTATACGATTTAATAAATATATAATCTATAAAATATATAAAAAAGAACTGAATGGCTGTCAGCGAATTAACGATTTATGATATTTTGTTTTAATTAGATTTACAAAGGTCTCAGAAGTTTAAGAATATTTAAATTAGCAAATAATAAAATTGATTGCTTGCACTGATTTACAAGAAGTATTTAATTTGAGAAAATATCGAGTTGTTAACATTGCTTAAGAAATATTTAAGAATTTTAAAATAAATTACTCAAGGAATCCTTTCTCATCTCAGCTTATATTTTTAACAATGCTCGGTTATTACTTCATTTAAAAATAAATATATATTTAGTATTTACATATTAAATCACAGACAAATAAAACGGTTCATAATAAAATTAACGCTTAATGCGATTGTCGTGTATTTTATTTTATTTTTCTCGAAACAATTGCAAACTGAAATTCGTTCCGTACATATTTGTATCGAAACAATCGAAATTGATGGAGACAGCCCAAACAGACATTAGGCTAAATTATACACATTAAGAGTCCCGAATCGACTTCTAATATGCAATCACATACTTTATACAAAATTTATCGTACCTATTACAAGATTCGCATTAAACTACCCAGAAAATCTTTAACCTAAGCTTTAAGCTTATAAAAGCTCGGCGCTAATGGCCGGATACCGGAAATTGCGCTCTCATATATCTCCCGACAGATTTATGAAAGTACTCACACATGTGCCCCTGTCTGTACACCCACACAGGCTCTACATAAACACACACATACGATACGACACTGTCCCGATCACTGCTAAACTTTGACACTTATTAATTTAAAGCGCCATTAATTTTAGAGTATCGACTAGCGATAAATTTAAACGCATACTATCAAACCAAACTTACGTAGAAGCTGATATATTACATACGTTCATTACCTGCACCGCTTGATGATACTATTTAAAAGTTGTTACATTAGTAAAACATAACAGTCAAAATATTTATGTTAAATATTGCAAGTTAAGATAACGATCTGAATGATAATGCTACGCTCGTAGCAGCTCAAAGGCATACGCTGTAGCCGCGTAGCAGATAATCCGCGGCCGGCGCACTCTCACGCCGCCCATACCCTGATATGACTCTGATGGTCTTTCCCTGTCATGTTTAATGCAACTGTCAGCTGTGCATACAATAATTATGTAGATTTACAAATCAACATCCTTACAGTTTCATTGTGTTGATTTTAATATGACTTTGTCACATATAACAACGTCACTATTTTTCTGAAGTATATTACATTATAACGACAAAATATACGTATTGACAATGCAAGTTTTAAAAAGTGTTGAAAGTCCATCTTCAGATCAGATCTTCAGAATAGCGAAATGAAATTGAAATAGACGTATACTTGAGTGGACGCTGTTTTTTTAGGATCGTAATCTTTCTTGGCTATCCCGCCTTAGTCCCGGCCGACACGTAGTGGCCATTGTGACGTCGAATACGTCTTCCGTGGCGCTTCTTATATGAGCGTTACAAGTGCTTTCTAAATAATCTAAGTCCAGCTGAAGAGAGCGTATTGTATTGACACAGTAGAGTGGTGGCCGGCCGTATAATGCCAGTTCGATGTGTGCGCACACCGTCGATGCAAGCGCGCTCGTGTGTGTTCACGCTTGATAGAATAAGCAAGTCGTCCGGCGCCGCGGAGGAGGGAGCGAGAGGGGGGGACCCCGCAAGTATCTTGAAGACTGGACCTCCACCTCCCCAGCCCACTACACGTCTTCTGTAGCACTTCCGTGGCCACACCGCTCTTTAAAGGTCCTTTATGTTGTTTATGAGGTACTTACAAAATATTCCAAATAAAACTTAAAATTAAATTAAATTTGTAGTATAAAATATATAAAATAGTGAGTTAATAGCAATAACCATTCATATTTTTTGTCCACACGAGTTTTACAGGCCTATTATAAATGTAATATTTAACTTTAGAAATCTGTTTTTAACCACGAATGCATATAAAATATTCGACATTTCGAATAAAAAATAAGTGAAACGAGAAATTTCATTATGTCGGTTAGAACGGCAGCAGACGAGGCGAGCTGCGGCGTGGTCCGGAGCAAATCATATTAACGAGAACGTCGCGTTCGCATCTAACCCTGCCTAACTATTCCACTGCCAATTTTCCACCTCGTACTTGTTAAAACGTGTACCGAAATAAACCAGAAGGAATATCGGTCAATTGTTCGTGTTATAGAATGGGAAGCGAAGCATGACACGATTGAATCGTGTTACTTTCACAGCTAAGGAACGATTAAATTAACGTTGTTTTGGCTTACTAATGGAATCCTTTATGTATTATGTTTGTTGTATAGTATATATAACAGCAAGTTAAATAAATAAATGAAATTATTTATCAACGTAATAAATAATTGTTCTATTTGTATCTTTTTGCAAAAGTCAAATATCTTACTCAGCTTATAAAAAGTGTTGTATAAAATTGCAATTATACAAATATACCGCAGCGCCGTAAGTAGTCCGTGCCCAGCATCGCATTAATTTTAACAATGCCCGCCACAGACTCCGTGCTACTAGAGCCAAAAGTTATGTTCGAATACTTTTAACGGGCGGCCGGCGGGTATGAGTAGATTTACAATAAATACGCCAAACAAAGAAAAAGGAATCTCGCTGTGGGGAAAACTTCTGCTTTGAGCTCTTGTAAAGTGCTGCACGTCTACCGCATATATGTAACAAGCTTACTTTTATTAAGTTATATTTAAGTACGGAACAGTGTACCAAATGTATCTTGCCGTTAACAGAAAACACGTTCAGTGAAAACGAGTATGAATGATTGTTTATTATTGTTGATATTTGTAAATGTATACCTACAGATTTGTCTAAGTTTCTTTAACAATTGCATTCGATACAATATTTTATATTCAACATAGTCAGCTGGAAATGAAATGCGTTTACGGCAGAAGTGTTTGAAGTAGACACGAAGACATTTGCCGCGGGCTAAACCTGAGCCACCTGATATAATTGGACTTCAAATCTGCGCTCACAGATCCCCAATACTTCCGCCTCGCTTCGCACTCCGCCCTCCTATTTATTTTGTCTGCGTTGTCTTTGCCGCTGCTGCTGTCAGCCTGCCTTTTGAACGCCTTTCTATCCGACGCATTATAGACGGTATCAATTCTTTTCAGATATCCTTATCCGACGGAAAAGTGCCGTACTCTGATCTCGTGGAACTGTCGTAAATGTAATTGATTCTTTCCACTCAAACAAGCAATACATGTGACATAGCAGTTGTATTATTTATTAAACCATATACAAGTTGTATATTAAAATTTCTTATGACATAGTTAAAGATATATGTTATAATATAATACATAGATAAACTTCGTCTTACGTAAACGACCTTAAAAAACTCAAAATAGAATTCCTAAATACAGTTCATGCAAATAGAAGTGTCGTTTTCGGCCACTCAAGAAGCAAATCAAGAAAGAAACTCCGGGCCGCGGTCGAGCGTCGTTCACGCCTCAATCAACTGCCAGTTACGTTTCTTTGTACAACGAATGCTTTCACAAACCTCGAATCTTAAACGTTTAAACTTTCGATGCCATCTTATAAATAAAGTAACAAATATTCGCGACCATTTTAAAACGTAGCCATCAAAGTAAATAAGCTAAGGTGAATAACTCGAGAGTCATACTGCAGATATGAAAATAAAGAAAATAAGCTGCTCGTGACCGTTCCTCCAATCGCGCACCTCGCTTTTATTACATCCATAAATTCATCATATCGCAAAGGCAGCGCGAGTCGCCATTGGCCGCGCAAGCGAGAAAGCCAAGGCTTCTCACTCGCACCTCCTTCATATTAATATTGAATTTTTCTCGACCCCCGCCCGCCACCCTCGCGGGAGGCTCTACACTCGCTCGCCCCCGTATTGTTGTTATCTTTAATGTTGTGGAAAACGCGTTTTCTTGTGTCGTTAACTTTTATATTGCACGAGTGATACTTTTACGAGTTTGATACATAACTTATGTTGAATACATAGGATACAATTAAGTTGCACCTAGATTTAAAATCGATACTGCAAAACTTATTAATGATTTTCTAAAAAATATAGATTAATAAAAAAACACTTTAGTTCACATTTTGTATATTCTACAGATTAATAAAAAAATTTTTATTTCATATAATAAATAATACAAACTTATAAAATAAAAATAAAATAATTCTATATTGCCTTTCTAAAACCAAATCAGAAACAAAGAACATAATAAATTAATCACTTCCAAAAGGGGTCGGTTCTCCCCTTTTAATGTTTTCCTTTACGTTTTCCTTTAATGCATTGTCTGCCGACGAAATTAAAAACAGAGGAAATAACCCGTCTCTGACTTTAAATGACATTGACCTTTCACAACTTATTCTTTTAGTTTTAAGCTAAACTGAAGAACAGCGTGAATTAGTCTAACTCAGACTTAAAAATTCTATTAATGTAACCAAATTATGTGTAAATATCAGTAAATAGTATATTTAATTTGAATAAATATTTTTGTTTTTCAATTAATAATGTAACCTAAACTTTATAATAAATCTGACTATAAAGATTTTTTGTTTTATATTTACTGACATCCGTTTACATGAGAAGCATCCGTTTCCATTTATATTTATAAAATAAATAAATACGCTACAATTTCATAAATAAATTAAGTGATTTTCTGGGATATCCTCCCTTATATTTCAAAGCTCAAAAGAAATCGCTAGCAATATCTGTCTGAAAAATATATCGGATTGCTTTGTCGCAGCTTTCGAAATCGAAATCTATTTTCCTTCAAATCTAAGTGAATCCCGTGCGGATTGGAAATGTACCCTTTACCTACCGCCGGGCGAGGCAATTGATATTCTAACAATACAATGTATGAATAAAATATAAACTGAATTCTATCAGCCTTGTTCGGTGCAATCGCCGCTTGGATTTAGTAAGAATCTCTTGTTATTTTGGGCTTATGTGTAATGTGGTGCTTTAAATAGCTCAATCTATAAAAAATTTAATTCATCTTTATGTTTCAAATTTCACACTTATTTATATTTGTCAAATTCTTAAAGAGATGAGTTTAAGTACTTAGTTCTTTCGATAACTTATTCTGACTTAAGTCCGATTACTTTAAAATGTATCTGTTATTTTGAAAAATAGATGATTGTTTGCAGTTTGCACTTTAATTATTATCTATTACCAACCGTTTTTTAAAATTATTTTATCAAATGTAGATTGAGTAATATTTTCGGATAATTTCGTTGGATAACAATGTTAATAATGTTTTCAAAATATTCTTCATACAGGAACTTAACTGCTTTACGCTATGATTATAAATGGATATTTATTTCATAAATATTTTTCTGATTTGATTTTTTATGTGGTTATAAATAAATAGAAGTAGAGTTCATTATAAGAATAAACAAATTTTATAGTACTATAGTATTCAATTAAAAGTTTAAAATAAGTCTAAAGACATATTTATTGGCATCAAAAGTCAATTAAACTAATTAATGAATTCTCTTACCGTAAATATATTGTTCATACATTTGACCATACATTTGTTGCTGGCGACCCATGTTATCCAAACGTTTATACCCAGGTCTCTTGCGCTTATAATTACACTGGCTCACTTATTAAACAAACAACTTTAATTAGAAAATATACATTTTTTATATAATACCCAAGTAAAAATTAAAAAAAAAGTGTTGAATCACCAAAATTAAAATATCGAATTTTATTTAAATAAATGCAAAATAAACACAAATGAAGAAGTAACTCATACATACAGTAGGTACCAACGTTATTCATACATCGCTCAAAAATTATTTATTGTCTCAATAATAATAAATTGTAATAACATTTTCAGTAATTAAGTCTTATTTTTGTTACCATTTCAGTTAATTCAATTGTTCAACTGTATTGGACTTAATGTAAATTGGCTTAATCTTAATTTTAAGAGTAAATTGTCGTGAAGCTATAAATACTAACTATCTAGTAATAAAACTATGTTATTTTGATTAAATTCTGACTGAAGATGTAAAAGAAGCTTAGCTAGGCGTAAATTAATTACCAGTGTTTTTTATTTATATTTAATAAAAAAAATGATTAGGAATATTTTAATCCTTCTTTAAATCGTGATCAAATGAGAAAACATTTAAGCAAATATTACTTGATGTTTAAAAAAATGATTAGATTGGTTTGATAATAATTTTGTGACGCTACCGCCATCTAGCGAAAACATTACGAACTAGTTTTGCAACAAGTTGCTTGATACTGAACTGGAAAAAACACAAACCTCCGTTCCTATCGTTATTGATAAATAATATCTATATTTTTTCATTTAATATTTCTTTACAATTTGTTTTTAAATAACTCATATTATTAACATACTTTTTTTTACTATTGCCTCAGGTTCGCACCGACCGGCTTGATACTTTATATCTATCGCATGTATCACAGGTAATGTTCTAAGGAGTTGCTTGGATTAGTCCCGGCTGCTGAATTTCACCACCGGACATCGCGCCAGAATTCGAAATTCCATCCTCATCACCTCGATACCTGGAAATCCACAACAGCGCGATTTTTAAGGCATTTCCTGCCTCGCACAACTACTCTGTGGAACCAGCTTTCGCCGGCGACTTTTCCGAACCGTTATGACATAACAACTTTCAAGAAAAGAGCGTACCTACTCATTCCTTAAAGGCCGGTAAACGCACCTGCAAGCCCCCGGGTGTTGCAAATGTCCATGGACGGTGGTAGTCACTTTCCATCAGGTGAGCCTCCTGCTTATTTGCCTCCCCCCTCTTACATAAAAAAAACTTAATCTTATCTATGATCTAATATATATTAATGATTAGATGCTATACAATATATTACTCTTCTTCCGATTGGATTTATAAGCATTGAGATTTCGAATTAAAAATGTATTTTTATGAATACAAAATAAACCTGCCTTATATTCATTCACTCCGTGATAGATTTCTATTACGAACGATTTCATAGAACCAGTTCAATAGTTTCAATACAAACAAACGAATAACATCTATTTATAAAATTATATAATTATCAGAATTAGATAGACCAAACTAGATATTACTAATAAAAGAAAATGGCCGGAGCAACTGAACAAAACTACTTACGTGTAATATAATTCAGAAAAACCACGTCGTTCGCGTCCCCTACTCATTTAGCTGTCGGAGAGTTATTTAATACTGCGAGTGACCCCGGCCCGGTCTTGTCTCTGCAAATGTATTGAACACATCTGCCGGACATTCGAGGTATAATTTCAATGTAATAAATTTAACAGTTTAAATGAAATATCGTTACATGAATACGATGTGATCCCATTTAGTATTGACATGGTTTGGGTTTTGTGTAATGTATAAATTTAAAACGATCAAAAAAAATATGTTTCGTTCTAAGAAAAACATTGATAAATGTTTAGTACTCTATAAAATATTATATAAATGATAAAAAAGCGTGTAGTTAGTATTGTTGCAGGGTAGTACAGTTGAGTTTTATGCGTAAATAATAATAATTTAATAAACATAGGTAACCTACCTATGTAATTTAATTGATGAAAAAGAGTAACCGGGTAATTTATTCTCGATAGAATCAACATTCCGATCCAGTTTTACCTTTAAATCTAATTTAAGTAAAATGACGATTCAAAGGTCCTTATAATTGAATATAGAATATTTTATATCGATTTATTTAAGTTTTCAGATCGAAATCAATATGTAAAGCCTGTAGAGATTGAAATAGCCTCACAAATACTTTTTAATTTTCACTTCATAAGATTAAAACCACTCGTTTGAATGGATTACTTAGATTCTATAGAAATAACTCAGTAGGCACTAGATAAATACTATACAGATGTAACAAAAACCCTGTCCGACCCGTGAAGTGGTTACTAGGTATCGTGTGTCGGTTCTATTTATATATATAATAATTTTTAAAACACTAAGCAAAAAAAATAGTTTAAAAAAAATAATTGTGTTTAACGACACGGTTGGTGGTGGTAAACACGTGGACTACTGAGATCATGAGCTCGTGTCTTAGCTACCCAATAGGTAAGAGCTATCGAGCGCTATTGCCCGCGCCTGTGTTGCCATGTAATTTTCGTCATTTAATTTTTTTTTCCGGGATAAACTTTATGCTTATTATTTAAAAAAATATTACATAAATGGAACCGACACACGATACCTAATAACCACTTCACTGGTCGGACAGGGTTTTTGTTACACCTGTATTATAGGTGTCGTATTTATAATCTAATAAACATATAATATGTCAATCGATATAACATAAAATCTGTAAAAATTAGAAATATATGGAAATGTATCTTTGATATGTTTTATGCATTGAGCAGTTTGCCACAAGACTACGCGTGAGTTAGGACTATGCCGTATATTTCTGTCATAATTGATACGTAAATAGTGACATAAATAATAATAATTAAAAACATCATATTAATGATTCAAATCAAAAAAAAATTCCGAGATTACTTATCTATGTATAGTATCACAAAACTGTAATATTTACATATTTGCAACTGAACCGATTTTGATAAAACAAAGAAATTAGACTTAAAATCTAGCATGTGTTTTATCTTACAAATGCATAATTAAATCAATAATGAAACGAAACCTATGGAAACGTAATGGATTCCATAATAACCTATAACACACGACACCGAGGCCGCAGGTATAAGCTTTTTGAATATAAAATCCACGCTATAACAACGTAGCATACCATTCGTAATCTTCTACGTCTTAAATAAAATAGTGTTGCGTAAGTAGTATATGGCCGGTATCTTATGAATTAAATATGAGCGCTTTATTTGATTCCGTAGTCCCTCGATATCTGATAATAAAAAAGAAATTTATCGCACACATACAAGCGCCGAGTAAATGTGAGCTCATAGTCCGCTATTTTTTACGGCCGCCGTCCGTCGACAATCACTTCATAGCGACCCCTGTCCGAGCGTTCGATGACAGAATTATTTATCAGTTTGAAAAATGACGGGAAATTGAATGTAGTCGCAATGTTTACAACGCATTTTCTGTTCGGCGTCCTCGGGGGCTCCTTCCCTCGCGTTCCGATGTCCACTTTTCAAAGAGGCCGTTCGGACGAGGGTCGAAAAAGTGTCCCCAGAGTAAAAAATAAAAAATAAGTATTCGTATTGTATCTAGGTTCGGCGATGTAACGCATATGGTGGATGACAAAGAGAAAGCAGCGTAGAATGAAAGAGGCATCGAGTCGAGTCGGGCGATACTTTATTCATTCCGTCGGTATAATTGTTTTCTGCTCTGGGATGGCATTACGCTATGACGCAATCTATTTGAGTGACCGTAGCCATGTGTCCGCCCCGCTCCTGGAAGCGCCGAGGGACATATATCTACTGCTTGTGACTTCAGATGTATATTGAATTATCTAACTCGCATACGGAAAGTTCGAAGGATAACTCGAGTAGATACTGCAGTACATTACGAACCATTCCAATTGACGAACAAAATACTAACAAAAAATTCAACAATTAACTTAATACGTCTCTTTTATAAACATATTCAGACACTTATATTAAATAAATTAATATATCCAGTATTCGATATTCCACTATAACAATTGCTAAAAATTTTAAGAAATACTTGCAATACTTTTTTCTTGGAAACGCTGAAGCTCGTCAAAGTTACCAAACAAAAGAAAAAGAAAATCGTTTGACAAACAGAGAAGGAAAAGGTAAAAAACGTTTAGTCTTTACCTGTTTAGATTATATAAACTGAACGATATAAACTATGTTTATAATATGTCCATTAACGTGTAAATTTGAAAGCGATTGTTTTACTACGTCTAAATAAAAACAGACCTACGTAAATCAGTTTATGTATACATCAGAGTACAAAAAAATTAAACATTTTCTCTTGTATATACCAAAAACAAGTGAAGCCATAAAGTTAATAGGTAATCGTGTATATATTAAAACAGTTTTATACTTTATTACCTGCGATAGTACATAGTGTATGTAGGTATCGTATTATAACAGCCATGGCCGCTCGTAAAAATGTTTTATTCACCCCATACGGCGTCGTAAAAGGCGTAATAACGCGAGGAGGCATCGTGGAAGCAATTACCGATCTGTTATAGTTTGTTACAATGGCGCTTGTTTATTATCTTTTTATTATCAACTCATTTGCCGAACAAGGATACCGTTTAATTCAATACTCGCAAAGGTTACTGCTATTTATGATGATGAAACTAATTTAATTTAAATAAATGTTGCATTTTCCAACTCGGAAAATGCAACATTTATCTACCTAATCATAATCCAATGGAAAATCTCACATAGGGCGGCTTATGATTGGTGAAGATAACTCAAACAAACTTCGCACCCTATTATAATCATAACGAAATATCATAAGCCCGCCCGCCCTACGAGGAAAAACTGAAGCTTGCATTCGCTATCGTCCGCCTACAATATCATAACGGGCTGCTATTGGGCGTTATAAGTTGATATAATATCATAACGGGTCGGGATTGGGCGAGGGCGCAAGGCGAGCTCCCCGACCCGCGCCCCGTCTCATTAAAGGTTAGTGCACCGTGAGGTGGCCAGCTTTATAATAAGTTGTACGTCCATACGTTCCCGCATCGTTCCCTTCCCGCGCGCCTCAATAAATATGTCGGGAGTGGGCCCGCGCCCCCGCCCGCCCGAGTATGAGCGGTAGGAAATGCCGACCGCCGACCGCCCGAGTCGGATCAATAATAATACTCGCCCATATCTGCAGTGGACTGGATCTGCTTGAGAAAGCGACCGGCCGTACCACCCGCGCCTCCCACCGCCACCGTTACACAAACAATATAAATCATTTTCTCGATCCTGAAGCCGCGGCCACACGCGACCGACTGAAACGCAGCAGCCGGTCAGCACAATAACGAACGGATTTATTTATTTTAATTATAAATATTCCTCATTTTAATTGACTTGAATGTTATTTCATATGAAACTAATGGTTTGTATCATAAAAGTTTATTTGACATAATTTGTAAACTCTTAGAGATCACGTACCAACTTAATAAGAATGGCTTTTTAAAAAATCAAATTTGAATTTTCTTTTTTCAATAAAGAAACATTACACTTACGTATTGAAAAACTATCACGCGTTCGTAAAATAAATCACCCAGATTTAAGAAGAACCGGCCAAAGAAACTCAACGGGTTTTTTCTGTATTTTTTTTTATTTTTTTTATTTACAGGTTGTTTCTACGCTTTTTAAGTTACTTTATATAAAACCTTTATATCAATACATCGCTCTATACATTTTATTCCTTTATATATATTGAAAAAAAAAACACTAGAAGTGTTTAAAGTCAATACGAGATATTTAAGAATATCGTTAAATGTATTTAATTTAATATAAAAATCTATACAAACGAACGTTTACTAAAAATAAATTTTAACTTTTGAGCCATTACAATGTGAAACAGCTCTTACTTCCCGTAGCCGTTTTATGTTTTGTCCAATTCTATTTAAACGCGGATGATAGAAAATCTGAAGCGCCAAGCTATGATATAATTAATACAAATCCTTAGTAATATAATAGTAATAATGCAAATGAAAGTTTGTTTGTTTGTTACTCTTTCTCACCTAACCCACTAAATCGATATTGAAAATTCTTTCAACAATGGAAAGCGCCATTATCAGCGAGTAACGAAGGCTACATTTTGTCAAAATTTGGCAAAACGCTAGTATATAGATTTTAGATACATTCCAATGTTTATTTCAGTTACTATATTGCCTCGATCGTATGTTTACTATGATTTATTTTCAAAAAAGTCTGTATATCAGGTCAAACCTATTTATACTGTCACCTTTGACACCCACAAGATGGCAGTACTATGTCTCTTGTGCTTGCAAACACAGGTTTGTGGTACATACCAGTTTTACCACGGACAACCATAAAAACAGAGCAAACGAACAAACTTACATTTTTAACACTATTGCATAAAAAATATTCAATACAAATTAAATCAATAGATCGAATATTAATTACTTATTAAGTTGGGGATTTTTCTATAACAAATCACATTAACATTTCTAAAATCTATTTGATGTTTACTTTAATATCAATTTGAGAAAATGTGTTAAATATTGTACCCATATAATAGTTTATATACATACCACGACTACCACTGACCAAAGATGAAAAAAACGATTAGTTTAAAAAAATCATACAGACGTCCTAACGTATGTAACAAGTAACTATTAAAACATTTAACCTTTTTATGTACTTTTTGTCTTATTAAAAAAAATGAAGTCTATTCTTGATCGTGGATGTTGATAGAAGATAGATATATGATATTAATAAATTATAATAATGAAAAAATTGCATATAAAAAATGAACTATAAAAATTTTTTTTTTGATTTCAATTGTCTACCAGCTCTCAAGTTAAACTGCAAGAACTATTAACAAACGTGATTTATTATTTGTTCTTATAATAATATGATTTATATATGACAAAAGTATAATATCAATAGTACCTACTCTTTGACGATTTAAATGAATATTTAATTTTTTTTTCATACTAAAATCTCATTATACTAAAACTATGCATCTGCATCCTAATACGGAATCAAGCAATATACCTCAAAACTTATAGAATAATTGTCAAATAGTGTAATTAGTTTTATAAAATGAACCTCTCAATTGGAAATATAAAAAAGCGGTTGAAGAATGATCTACTAAATCTATTTAAATTAATCAGCGTTAACGGATTTCAAATAATATTAATTGTTTAATTCGAAGAAAGTCGATTTCAAGTACTTTTTTAAGCCGAATGTAAACAATAGCTCTAAAAGCTGAAAAGTGAAGTGTTTTACTTAATGCATAGCCTATCTTTTTTTATTTTATAAACTGTAGGCTTGGTTTTTATGACGAGTTCGTGTTTCGTAGAATAAGGAAAACGTTTTAACCATTTTCATAAATTCGTTTAATTTCCGTCAGCAATAAATTATCATGCTGCTATTCTTGATATGTCACGATAACATTCTTAATAGATCGTTAGTTATTAGTTCATAAATTATTATATTAGCTATTAATTAAGTAACACAAAACTATGTAAAATGTCTTTTATGCGTGTATGCTGTGCGTGTTTAGCACACGCCATGCTTATTCTTCCTTGTGGATTTACCCAAGTATAATTCGTAGTTTCTTAAAAACATTTATATTGTCAGTGTTTGAAATCTAAACTTAAAAATAAATCAAATGCGATAGCCAGCTACGGGACGGTCGTGGCCAGGTTGCCGTGTAGATGCAAGTAGGCGAATACAAGTTAATTTCATTACATCTAGATGCAACATGTCGATCGAGCTCATGGCATTACAGAGCTGGCGAACTTTGCACAATTTATCAAATTGAGTTACTGAGGGGCAATATCGCAGAGCGAACGCAATATTGCAGCGCGTGACCGCGTCTGCAATACGCGCTCAATACATCGGCCGGCGCCGGGCCCGGCACGTCCGCCGCCCCACCCGGCGCGCCCGGCGCGCCCGTCTTCTAGCCGCCCGACCCCCGTCCGCCCAACTGACCACCTAGATATTTAGCTAACAATGCCTCGCCGCGGCCACCTAGCCCGCTCTGTCCTGCTCTCGCCGCCGCACCACTCGACCATCGGACAGGGACCGATGCGCTAGCCTCCGGTCATTGCTATATTTATTGGCGACGCTCATAAGTACGCGGGTCAGGTTATAAGTTCTACGAAATGAATGGCCGAGCCACGTAGGAGGCGAGTGCCCGTCGCGCTTAACAAGAAAGCACCTCCACTGAACTCCACAGGGGTCACCACCCCACCCTCGGTAGCGTTATAATTAAAAAACAAAAGAATACAGAGGCACTCAGCCTCTTTCTTGGCTGCCGCTCGTTCGAGTTTCATGCGAAAAGTGCAGTGACTAAGAAATAGCTATTGGTTTTTATCTTTTTTTATTAAGAGAATTTATGTTACATATTAAATTTTAAGAAGGTCATCTAAAGTTAACTTCGAAGTTGCAATTAAGTAATTAATATAAATTTATTAATTAAAAACTAATATGTTATACCTGAGAAGCTCATTGTTAATATATTCAAAATATTATTTCAATGATCTACTTTAATAAAGATATTTGACAGTATGTACATTTCGTACTTCTTACCTATAAAAATAAGAAATGTGTAAAAAAACTGCACGTAAAATCGTGTAACCTAAATTTATTTTGATAAATCATCAACACTATTGTTTATGACGGAAAAAACGTAAAAATTCTAAAAATAAATATTTGTTTTACTAAAAAGGAACAGACTCGCCTCTCGCCTACTTTAAATTATTTCTTTAACTGAATAGATATTTTAGAATGATATATTGTTTATGCCTTACTACATTTCAGATGATAAAATACAGATTCGAGACCCATGTGTCGGACGCTTACAATTCATCCGAGCGGCTCCTATTACGAACACAATTACGGGCTTCGCAGATGACCGCACGGTTTTATAATGCGAAGGCAACGTCGTCCAGCCTCCCTGCCTCATCCCTCACCGCTCCCTTGACCATCGACCGACAATTGTAAATGGCACATAAAATAAATGAATGTGCAGCGGGACTCGCCTCTGCAGCAGACAATATAAATTACAAACGGACGATTATATTCCGGCGGGAATGAAACGTTTTCCTTCAGATACACTTACATTATACGCCGTATTGCCCATAAATATCGCAACCGCCAAGTCCCTCTCTCGCGTCCATTAAATTAAATCGTCTACTTTAATTATAAACGTTAACAATATCAAATCAAAAATTAAAACGCATACTATACATTTCATATGGATTATGGATGCATGAAACAAGAAACATTAAGGACCGTTTTTTGATCTCATGATTGCCAAATATAATTTCGTCTTTCACTTCATATTCCGCTTCATTTTAACCTCCAAGACAAGAAATACCTACTTAAAGTAACAGGCTGTTAATGTTCCGCTTCTGGGCCTCCTACCTATCCTTTTGAGGAGAAGGGTAGAAGCTTGTTCCACCACGCTCCAATGCGGATTGGTGGATAGACTGGAGACATAATTTCATCTGACATATGCAGATTTCTTCAAGTACGAGTTGAATTATAAAAAAACTTAAACACAAAATCAAAACTAAGAATCACTTGTCCTAATCACGGCTATCTCGTTCACAAATACGAAGTATTTACAAGATTTAAATTCACACAAAAGCAAATGACGGGCGTTGTAAACAAAAAAACCTACAAGGTACTACAAATAAGTCTTTCTAAAGGCAAGTGATCCCTTAACTTTGAGTCTAGCTCATGTAACAGTTGCTGTCAGCGCTCAAAACATAATATAACTTCGCTTAATGTATGAAAGATTAAAGCAATATACATACATTGTATTTAACTCGGCTGTGAACATCACGGTAGGTTTATAAGAAATTACAGAAAAAAACCATATTATTTTCTATTATTTAACTGAGATTCACTTACAGAATTGTTCGCGTTATGGCAAATTTCCAATAACATGTCACTTATATTGCTAAGGGTAATTTATGAGATAATTAGGGCGGGAGATAGCTCGCTCTGCACACAAGACGGGCGTCGTAAATTAGTTTGCCTCCATTAGATACCCACCTTACAATGGATTAATTAAAAAAGCAGGTACAGATTATAAAGTTTAAAATAAAACAAAATACAAAGATATAAATAAAAACAAAAAAAAAACTTCATGAAAATACAATGATGTTCTCAGCATCCCAATCAATAATTAAAATTGTAACAAAATTTTGAAAAGTTTTATATAATTCATAAAACAATATATATTTAATAAGAGATATTTAAATTACTGACTCCAGGCTAGATCAACATAAAAATAAATAGCTTGTATATCGATTGCTTTACAATTTAGCTAGAAATTACTTTTAAGCATTTAGAAAATCACAGAGACTAATCACGAACGGAATGAGTCATTCGATATCACAGACCAGTCATTTGGTCAGTGTCGCAAAACTAATGACACATAATGACGGCCGGACTAACGTCCAGAGGGTGGTGGCCGGCAAACTTTGCAATGTCATCCAGGTACGCAATTTTCAACTGTATTACATGGTAATAAACTCATGTAGGCGCCCATTCATCAGTCAAGGTCTGTTGGTTGGCCTCCCAGGGAGGTCTTCGGGGTACAGTCGCGAGCGACGACGGCCACCTGAACACCCTAGCCGCAGCTAATTGAAGCTCCCTACGGTAATCCGAAATATTCTATAGAGTTTAATGAGATTCGACAAAATGTTTACAGTATATAACGCTATTTGTCCTTAATTATATAACAATCAAAACACCGGACTTTAAGTAATCATTTGTATAATTTTTTCAATTATTTACACGTTATGTATTATTTACTTGATTGAGTTTAGATTTAAAATATAAATTATGCTCACTAGTATACATGATTACATACTGATCGAGTTCCCCACTGATCTTATTAGATGTTGTGCGCCAGCGCAGTGCGTGCACTTGTGGAAAATTATATACACTTCGGTCCGTATCTGAGACGCGTCCGTTAGGAAAAGACGTATTATACTTTGTAATTATCACTACACGCCAATAAGTTATAATCATTTCTTTAACTTACCAATCATATTTACATATTTTAAAATATATTAAGTGTATCAAATATTACTTATTTTAAAGGACACATTAAAATAAATATTATATATAAGACAATCGAATAATGTTTGTGGCTAAAAATTTGCTAAATGCAATAATTCGCTAAATCAAATTATGTTTATTATCTAATCTCGCAATCAACTAGTTATACCACGTTTTACCTTCATCCTCATTTTAGTACACAAACCGCAGCTGCGACCGCTGAAAATCAGTGAATTCGGCACAAATGGTATAATTATTCTATTTAGCTACTTTCATCATTATTATTTTGTTGTATAAATAATACATAACAGACTTTCAACTTTTGATAAGAAAAATCAATCATATTGTTCAAAGATAAATAATTTGAAATCGCAATATTAATATTATACGCCATCATTTACTAGCGTTATAAAAATGCATACATTCCGTCACTCCATATAAATATTAAAAAGATTATTTTTAATCATTTCAATATTTATAATGACTTCGTCCTAACTCCTAACCGATCTAGTCCACGCAAACTATCCGCTTGCTCGGACTATTAACTAGCGAACTACGAGGTAATTAAGTTAGTATTTATAATAAAAGTTACTAAAACCAATTTAAATTTCAAACTAATCATTTAAGAGTATGCAATCTTCCCAACATTCTTAATTATCTCTCAAGTGAAAACTAGAAAGTGGAAGACCACTTGTTATTCAATTCGAAATGCACTTCGCAATAATTCTATTTCCACGGACAAGCGTGTGATTGTCCACTTACTTTCACTACGCATTTTTATAAAAGAAAAATCCTTCGATCAAATTGATTAATCATTATTATATAGTTTAAGCGTTTGAGTATTTGTCGGCTTAATTTGATTGAGAATATTCTGGAAATGTTACTTAAAGATTGTTAATAATATATTTACCATTGTAGGTATAACATATTATATGTTGTATATTATATATAAGCTAGCGATACAAGTATGTAGCACAAGGCGAGAGCGCTGGACGTGTACGAAGATAGAAATGAAATTGATGAACTTTTCTCGCAGCAATAATGGCTTTGGCACGTACCAACATAATTCCCAACAAAACTTCCTCACTGCCCACCCAAAGGCAGGGCTGAACACGCAATATTTATATAAATAAAATTAAATATTGCGTGTTATAATATTTATTTATATTTATATTATATTTTATCAACAATTTAATAAATACCAACAACGTTTTACATGACGAAGTAACAAACGATAACAATTAATTATTTAATATGATTTATTAAGCATTTAAGTGTAATAGTAAAAATAAATACGTCTCCTTAATTTTTTATAACATAAAATACACTTTCTACTTTCATATAAATATGAAACGCCAATTAATTAACAATATGAACAAAGCGTTATCGCGTCTATAATATATTATCTACAAATCTAATAACTTTTCCATAGTGTAATTCAATCTCGTTTAAAGCGAATGAGTTTTCACAAAGTTTATATGTATGTAATAATGTTACACTTTCTTCTAACGGTGTAAGGAGGGGAAAGTCGCTGATCGCCTGCTACGTTCTCACGTTTCTTAGTACTAAATAAATAAATGGTATCAAGGTAAATCAATGTTGCTCTGTGACCTACATATATTCACGTCACTTATTTATTATAAGATCTTTATGGCGACGAAAAAATTAATACTTATTATTCTATATGTACTAATTACTTGAACTAAACAAACATGGGAATAAAATAAGTATTATTTAGCTTCTTTTAAAACGCCAGTTAATTTTATTAAATATTTTGTTGTTTTTTTTATTAAGCAAACGGGCAAAAGGCTCACCTGGTGGAAAGTAACTACCGTTGCCAGCCTTTAACAAATTAGTAGAGTAGTAAGGCATATCGATCCGTATTTCTTAACATCGATCATACAAAAACAAATAACTTGTTATCGAAACAAAAATAATATATAAATACAAAAGATATAAATGGATAATATTAAGCCTGACATATTTTAAGTGGTTACATTTTGTTGCTACTAAAGGAACAATGTACGATTTTAACAAAAGCAAAAATTTTAAAAGGTAATTAATGCATCAAAATATATCGATGAATTTACTTTTTAGACAACCCTGCTTCAAAGGACAACGGTCGGCGGCGCGGTGGCTGAAGAAGGGAACGTACATCCAATATAAGAAGAGAACAAAATAGGTTTATGTCGGATACTTTGACCATTCACCCGTAAAGTAACTTCGCTCTACGACTGACGCCCGCAGCCTCATATGTTATATACTTATGTATCGAAAAATACATTACATTTTCGTTGTTCTTCCGTATTCACTAATATTATAAAGATGAAAGGATTTGTGGTTTTTATGTATAAATAATTATTCAATTGTGTTTAATTATATTTAGTACATTTGTTGTCGGAAAAGAGTAACTACTGAGATTTTTGACTGATCTTTTTGGTAGATTCACCATTCCGAACCCTAGTAGTAACATTCAATTAAAATTAATATTGTAAAATGACGATTTTTGAAATAATTGCAAGAGCCTGCTTGCAAATACTATTTATATAGATTTTTAATAACGTCAATTTCATATACAATATAAATAATTATTATAGAGTACTTTCTTATGGATTATACTGATTAAAGTATAATAATATTAAATTATTTGCTGAATTTTATTTGAGATATGCTTACGTCGAAGTAATCAGAGATGTTATCAAAGCTTTTATTATGACGCATACAGTCATATTTAAATAAAAATAGTCATTAGGCAGATAGTAGAGATCATTGTTGTAAATAAAATATTGAAACTGAAGACCAAACATAGTTACATAATTTATCGTATTTACTGAGATCATTGCCACATACTATCTAGGAATATTTGATATAGGCGTATACATACAATATGATGATAGTCTAATTTGAGACGAAGACCATTAAGTATTCAAGGCACCCATTGCCAGGAACCCCAAGCAAGAGAAGTAGCTGATATTGGCTAATGCACCGGTCACAGCTAGCTCCCTGTGGACACAGTGAGCCTTCAGGTAATATATATGTAAACGAACATTTAGAAATAAATATTATATTATATTTGTACTGTCCTTATAAACTATATATTTTCAACAAATCGTAGTAAATATGTGTAAATTAATACACAACACTTTGCATTAAAAAAAAGATCTAATGTTCTAAAAAAATAAAGTTCAAAATACACTAAAATGTGGATGAGTAATCAAGTGTAACGTTGCTCCTAAAACGGAAATAAAGCCAACATCACCGCCATGGTACCGCTTAATCAGAGCTGGACCGCCCGCCCTATATTTGCGTATGCAAAGAGACTCGAGCCGCATTAACTATGCCATATAGCCAACGTAGCGTGCAGCGATTGGGCAAACACATATCTGCATTATAAACAGCGTTCGGGCGTACAAACGCGCAATGTGGTCGGCCTTTAGCCGGGCCCGACTAATCAACGAGCTGACCTTCCGCAGCCGAACAAACGCCATACCACACTCCGCGGCATTATCACTGCCCTCCTCAATAGAGATGCTTAGTTAACTGTTTGTTTATCCGTATAGTGCTACTAAAGCAATCAATGAAAGTATCCTGTATTTTAGTCACATTTCGATAATATATATCAAGTATCATATAAATGCTTAACAATATTAAAATTACAAGATCACCAACATCTAGGCGTTCTAACAGTATCTAAGCATGCATGTTCAGTGAATCGGTAAAAACTTTCTACTTTCCACGTTCGTAGCCACTGCACTCATACATACAGTTGGAAAATCTTAACATTTTTCTTGACTCCTCTCCGCTAGAGCATGCAAAGAAAGTGGATCAGTGTAACTTATTAATTACCTATTAAATATTGATTGATAATTTCCAATTGTTTTTACAATTCATGCTTTAATAATAAATAAACATTTTAAATCCAATCAAATGAACACAAAATTACACGTTTAATTTATACCAAGTAAAAATGTCTTCAGGTATCCTAAAATTTTACACAAAACCAAAGAATAAAACCGCAATATATATTATAATTTTTATTTTATCCTTAAATAATTTAAATTTATATTTAAATATACCTAAAACCGTAGTCACGATTAAATAAATTACAATAAATTATTAACTGACATAGATTTGAAGGTAGTATGAAGGTGGACAACGGGTTTCTTTAAATAGAATGTCCTTGGGTGGACGGCACTTTGGTTTGAGGTTATTTTGTATGATTTTCAGCGCAGGGTCGTAGCGAGGCCGGCGTATGTCGAAGTTCCCCAGCGACCGTGCGTCTACGCACTAGCGCTTGCTTGCGACTGCTCTGCGTAGTATCGGTATGGGTCCATGGCGCCCGATCTCGCTGGCCTCACTACATATAGGTTTCGCCTTCGAATTAAAGACTAGAATTAAAAAAATACACAGTAAATATATATAATCTCGGTCAATTTACTAGCAATAGCTTTTTAAATCCTGCACTTGAAACTATATAATAGCGATGTACACTATTTACATTTTATTCCACCTGAAATATTTTGAGGATTAGGACTTCTCCTTTTTGTGTAACTCCAATTTGGTATTTATATATTTTCATCTTAAAAATAATCTAAGGAATTGTATAATTTAATATTAAAAATTATTTACCTATGGTGGCCATCTGCGTGGACTTGGAAAGTTGTTTCACCTGTCGCACCATCGTGGCTGAACAGCTTTTTAAGGGCGATGATACCGGCTATCGTTAAGGCCACCTTACTTGCAATCAGCGCTTTACCGGCAATGGCAGCTAAAGTCTTCAACGCTATTCCTCCAAAGATGCTCACGGTTGTGAAAATACCGAGAAGCAGGTAGGGGAGAACTTTTTTTCCTGTACAATATTTAAATTTAGAATATTATTTTGAAATAAAGTTAAAAAACTATTAAATTATATAAAAAACACATTATTGTAAATGTCATACACACCTCTACCTCTACCTTCCGATTCAAGATCCATTGAAACAGTATGAGTGCTTAATAATTGCTCGAATCGACTACGTAGCATGGTGTCAAGCTTGTCCTCCATCGACATTCCAGGGAGGAAGCGAGGCTCGGCTACAGAACTTGGCGCATCGGCTTGTTTCACCAGGATTAGTCCGTCAGCAAGCTGAACGCTGTCCTGTACAACACATTAAAAAATATTACACAAACCATCCTGAACCAATTCACTTTACACAATATCCACTAAGAACACTCATTCACCTGCTCTACTGCTCTTGTCAGAGCCGTTAGGGCTTTGCCCTTAAGGCACGTCGTTATATGTTTCTGCGCACTGCAATCATCGTAAACTTTTCGTAAAATGTTGAACTCTGCGGAGGACCACCAAGATCCTTCATCAGCTCTTCCACTGTCGATTTCATTTTGCTCATAATCTTCTATATCCATCCGACGTGATCTTCTATGCCCATGAACATGTCCAGAGGCGACAACCACATAGATAACTAATAAACCGGCTATCCGAAATGAAGCGCACATGTTTCTATTAATTTAAACAAACTACACTTGAAAAATATAATTAACGTATATGAGGGTGGCTTAACGTCGACTGATGGTCGAGGGAAACGATGCGAGCTTATAACGGCGCGTCGCTTCACCGACTAGCACCACCAAACATCCGCCATTCCGCACCAATTCTCTTGCACGCCCACTTACGTAACTGAACTTGAAATGATGGAGAACTATTTTCCAACGCAATTTCTCCGATAAAATGCACAGTAAAAAGCGAGACATACGTACGTATGATACTACTTTTGATGCGTGTTTCAGATTTATATGTGCGCATGAAAAAACAATAATTGCAGATGACTTCGCGTGCTCCATGAGGACGTTGTAGTCCCACGTTTCACTCACGGACGACCGGTTTCAGCTCTATTAGTTGCACTTGCAATGTATGATACTGAAGTAAATTTGTCCTTAATGCCGCGTGTAGAGGGTCCAAGGTCGATTTGTGCAGGCATTGACCATGCGAATGCAATACGTAGCGTGGATGAGGATATGCAACATAAGGAACTACGGATATGTACGATTAAAGAAAGTAAGAGTCGTATCGAACCGTAGCGAAATAATAGCTTATGTTATATCACTAATGTATATATATTATTAACCTTTTGATGAAGTGCTATATGATAAATAAAAATAAAAAAGTACTAATATTTTTAAACCACAGATGAAAGTAAGTAAAAAATCACAAAATTACACTCATAACTGTTATGTTATGTTTAGAGGACTGAACCTGCTCTGACTCTTTTGTCTTCAAGTACCAGACCAAAATTTGACGTAGAATATGATCATTTTTTAGAATGTGACATGCAATAAAAATTACTACTTACATTATGAATACACGAATGTAAATAGTGTAACGCCTTAAGTCGATTTTTACTGGTTAACGATTGGGTAGTTTATCGAGTGTTATGTTTTATATCTTTGCTGTATATCTTTATACGGTTCGTTGCAACGCTAAATAGAAAATGCATTGTTATAAAATAAACATTAAGACTTGAATTATTTATACGAGCTATTATCATCGAAATTTTTTGCACACACATATGTTTCATGTTGTTTAACTATCTTTGAGAACTGTTATATTTCACGGAATTGTTTTTTACTTTTGTCTGTAAATATGTGTTAATTAATTGTCATCTATAATTTGTTTTTTTTCTATAGAATAGGTAGGCGAACGAGAAAATGGGCCATCTGATGGTAAGTGGTCATCAACGCCCATAGACATAGGCATTATAAGAAATGTTAACCATCGTTTACATCACCAATGCGCCACGAAACTTAGGAACTAAGATGTTATGTCCCTTGTGCCTGTTATTACTCTGGCTCACTCAACCTCAAATCGGAACACAACAATACCAAGTACTGCTGTTTTGCGGTAGAATATCTAATGAGTGGGTATCTACCGAGACGATTTGCACGACGCCCTACGACCAGTAAATACGAACACCAGTAATTACCAACACATTCCAAATCTAGATAAGTATAAATATTCAAGAAAATGACACAATAAGAATAAAATAAATAAAGTAATGTTTTTAAAAATTATTATCCGGAAATGCAACTCTATATAAAAATGACTGAATGTTTTTTGTTATTCTGCACGTTCACGCATCGTTCATCCGTTTAAGTTAAACTTCGCACAGTCGTTTAAATATGTTTTCTAGTATAATACCATTAAAATACAATAAAGCACGCAAGTCGTATTGAATAAGTTTTTATATATATGTAATAAAGTGGCATTACAACGCATGGCTTTAGTATGTGTATTATGAACAAGTTTATCGCTACATATGAGGAAGAGAGGAGGTGTTACGTATCATTTTCTATAACATCATGACCAATTATCATTATGTTTTGTATAATTGTTTGAGTAGTTAAGACTTGAAAGGATCAAACAAACTCACATTCGGATTTATTTTTTATAATATAATGAATTATATAAATTTCGCATAATATTAGTAATGATATAACAACAGAAAACGCAGTTGATATAGTCTTGAACTTTTAAATTACATCCCATTGTTTTTTGGAAAATGTAACGTAAAGAATATAAAACGGACGAAAAAAACTCGCCTTCAAAAATAGACAATTAGGCGTTCAGACCTCGAGCTATATTCAAACTAAAATCCTTACAAATGTATAAATATTGTATTGAAATCAGCCATATTTCATCATAGTAGAAGTAGTATGGCTCTTATGGCATTTTACGTAACGTTAAACTGTGAAAAAAAGAACCTAATTATAATTTAAAAAAAATTAACTTTGCAAGTACATGACGTGATTCGAATCAAAATATAATAATTAGGTATTATCGCATTTAGGTGGAATTGGAGAAACTATTATTAAATTTTATATACCTACATATATTATTATTATTATTGTGCTATTTCATAATCCTATTACACTTATAGAAAATTATTTTCTACTTTTAGTTCGGCTACTTATAAAAGCGTATTTTTAGTTTTTTAAACTAATATTTATTAAAACAAAATATATACAAATTAAAATTAATAAAAAAAATATACAAATGAGATGGCAAAAAAAGTACTTTTCATGTACACTTACATAGTAAATATATCTATACTACTATATAAATCTATTGGCTCTATCTGTACATTTCTTTTTCACCTAATTTTGTGATAAATAATCGTTTTATGATGCAGTGATTCACATTATACCATTTTTTTCATTTTTGTCTGTCTGTCTGTCTGTCTGTCTGTATGTCTTCTTATAACTCAAGAACGGTTTGATCAATCTTGATGAAAATTAGTACACACAAAGAACACATGATGGCGCAAATGATATATAAGATCGGTAAACCCTACGGTATCTTATGAAAATTAATTTCAAATTGTTAATTACGTATTTCTTTACCGGTAGCCATATGTGTGTGTGTGTGTGTGTCTTTGTGTGTGTGTGTGTAGGTGTATGTGGGTGCGTGTGTTATTATAGTAATAAAATAATTTATTATATTTTTATTAATTATACGCGGGTGAAGCCGCGGGGCACAGCTAGTTGTATAATAAAAATTGAAATAATGAGTTACTACGTAGTTTTAACCTCTCTGAACTTGGCAGTTTTAATTTCAAAATATTATGTAATGCAAGATAAATTCTAAGTACCATTTGTCAACTTCCACCATAAAAGACCACAGAGAAAGATAAATGCACGGTGGTATACAAAGGTCTTACAACAATCGTAGTGGGGGTACGTCGACTTAATGACGCTCAGTTCAATTTACGGCCGCCAGAGGCATGACGATAGGTTCGTGCTGGACACAGATACTCAAAAAAATTTAAGTGGCTGATGCCCTCGTTTTAAAAAATTTTCCAGCGAAGGGTAATACGGTTGACCATATTTTTTTTTCTTCTGTCTTTCACTCAATAACACTGTAATTCAAAATTATGTTTTCAAAATGTTGTATTCAAACATGTGTTTATTTTATAATGAGCACATAAGTTGTAATATACATATATAATAAGCACAACACGAGTTGTTTTATTGAAACATTTTTTTATTTTTTCCACTAACATATTTTTTTCCATTTGAAACATTTTGTCCACAACTCTCTTTTTAAATTCTCTTGCATACTCATCTTTCTCAAGGAGGTACCATTTAGTTTTGTGTGGATATTTTGGTTTCTTTTTTTGTTGTTCACTTCGGATTTTTATTTCCATAAGCAGTAACCGATGCTGGGGAATCAATTCTTCACCGGGTATTATTTTGCAATCCTTGATTTGTCTTAATCTGTGTCTTCTGGTGAGAATGTAATCGATTTGCGAAGCATGGTTACCACTTTTATATGTAATCAAATGGTCTGTCTTTTTTTCAAAATAAGTGTTGACTATAGCTAGGTCTACAGCAGACGCTGCTTGTAGCAACACCTCCCCTTGGTAATTACGGTTACCGTGGCCCCATCCTCCATGCACTCTTTCATAACTTTCGTTATTTCTTCCTACATATCCATTAAAGTCCCCACCTACATACAGCTCTTCGTCTTCTGGTATCATAATTTTATCAAAATCCTCCCAGAATTTGTCTTTCACTCTGTCATCACACCCTGTCTGTGGTGCATACATACCTAAAATATTCAGAATCAAATCGTCTTTTATTATTTTAACTAACATACATCTTTCATTTGCTCTTTTAACTTCAACCACACCTTCTTTAGTGATTCAGTTCTCTGTCCAGAACTACTCCCACTCCATTTATTTTGCCATCGCTTCCATAGTATAAAAACTTATAGCCTTCACCAATTTCTCTAGCTTTTGTTCCCTTCCACTTAGTCTCTTGTAAGCAAGCCACATTTATTCTTCTTCTTTTCATTACACCTGCTAATTCTCTAGCCCTTCCAGTCATCGTTCCTACATTCCAGCTTGCTATCCTCACTCTTACTTCCTGGACTGGCTTCTTATGTTGCACCCGTCCCTGATGCAACAACCATTGTCCATTTCTCACAGTGACCGGGTGCTGAAACTGCGCGTTGCCTCAGGTGTACGCCCTAACCCTATCACTGCTATCCTTCATAATTTAATACATGTTGTTTAAAGTTTTGGCTAGTGTTTTAAAGCCGGCCGCCTGCCTGACGCCAAGCTTCCTTGGGCATGCTGTTGTTGGTGATTTCCCCGCCACCATGCGGATACCTTAAAGTGCTTGGTGAAATGCGCACAAGGTCCTTCTTCTCTTAGTCGCCTTCTACGACATCCATTAGACGAGATGGAGTAGCCCTATTCTTACTTTGCCGGGAACTACACGGCGTATTCTCCATAATAATGAGCTTATTAATTGATTTTTAAAGTAAATTGCCCTTGAAAATACCTTTTATATATAATTTTAATGCCAAAAGAAATATAAAATATATTAAGATAGTGAATCTTTTTTAATTTTAATTAAAGGATCAGTCAGTCGGGACAAGTAATTAAATATGTATAGACTGTTCATTTTTCTTACCATGTTTAATTAGTGTTCTAGATTAGCCGACGTTTGAAATTTGTAATTATATACTATATTATGTGATTTATGAACAAATTCATATAAATCAGAAATAATATATGACATCTAAGTGAACGTGATGAATTATAATTATTATCATGGTAAATAAAAAAGTAAAGTAATAATCTTTGTTTTATTAGAAGACTCTTTACGGATTAGTTTTATGTATTTTACTCACAAGTACACAGTATTTCTCGATTGTGGTTTTGTTTAGATGTATATTTTGTTTATATGATTTTTTTTTATTGCTGAGAAAAAATTATCCATCTTGTTCGAAACTATCGAGAAACGCACTGTGCTTGTGCATAAAATGCAATAAAAAGTATCTATAAAATGCACTGTAGTTCGAAATTCCCGCCCTAACTTCTATCTCTAGTTAAGTGGATGGAATATAGATGGCGCAAGTCACTAAGGAAATTTTTCTTCAAAAAATTTGTATGGAGTCGGCCTTCTTCTCTCTGAGTAAAAGTGTTCTGTGGTCATTGCAGATTTGCTATTAGATTCTTATAATTTTGACTCCGCTTTTATCTATGGACTGATACCGTCTACTACTCGATTACGTTGCTTTTAACTCTGGTAACTGGACTCAAATTTGCATTACGGATTTATTTTGTGAATCATTATGAGGTGCATCAACTGCGGAATAGCTATCGAATTTACTTTTCCTATGTTGACACAGAACATCGTGATTCTGTCCTGGAAGTTATTTTAGGTTGCTATTGTAATAGCATTGTAGGAAACAGGAGAGTTGGTTGTTGTCCTCATGTTATGACAATAATCTGGTACGTTGGTTGGCCAAGATATCAAAACAATATTCAAGCTCCAGCAAGATTCTGAGACAACATATTAATAACAAGGGAAGAATATTTTCACAGTGTAATGTGTAATTTTCACGGTGTAATGTCTTACGGCATTATGCGGGGTAATGCGGCCGCTATCAATACGATAAATTTTGTGCTGCTAAAGAGGGCTATTCGCGCGATCTATAACCTAGGCACTAACGAATCCTGAGGGCCAAAAACACGGCACCGGACGGTGTTCCAGGGCGTGTTCTGTGTGACGCCCTGGAATACTTAGGTGCAAGGCTTCGGGAGCTGTTCGATGAAAGTTTGTGCAGCGGGCAGTTTCCGAAGCCTTGGAAGCTGGGGAAATTGGTGCTGTTGCCGAAGGAGGGGCGACCGCCAGGCTCCTCCTCGACATACAGGCCGATAGTGCTGCTGAACGAGACGGACAAGTTGTTTGAGAAGCAGTGGTAAGTGGTCCTGGCGGTGTCGTTAGACGTTGCAAACGCCTTTAACAGTCTCCCATTCGATCAGGGAGGCACTCCGATACCATGGGGTGCCGACCTATCTTAGGAGACTGTTGGAGGCGTACCTCCAGGACCGAGAGTTTGTCTGGGCGGGGGGCGGGAAGTTGGTCCGACATCGGGTAGGCTGCGGCGTTCCACAGGGGTCTGTTCTTGACCCAATTCTGTGGAACGTTGGCGGCGATAGTCGGCGGAGATCTCTCGCTGCCGAGCGTTATTAACGCCATGCTCGATAGCGAGTAGTGCTGGTTGGAAATGGTCTCCTTCCGCGAGAGTGTCATGTCGCAGAAGGAGGCCGCGGAGCGGCAGCGCGAGGAAAATGCCTCCGCTGATTCAATCCGTCAAAGAAGACCGGGGAGGAAGCGTAGACGCTATGCGTACCTTCTCCCCCCGCCTTAATAGCCACCGGGGTTAAGGGGGCTCCCTGTATCCGGTAACCCCCTTAGAAATGGAGGCCCACATAGGCGGGCCGACCGTCACGCGTTGGGGCGTCACGGAAGCATGCGCAAGCGATCTCGTGGCGCCCCCCGACCAGACGGAGATGATACCGCTGGTTTTTTAGTGGGTATTCCGGCGCCTTCAGTGCCGGTGAGCCCCACATACGCCCCCACTTCAAATGGGGGAAAAGCGTAAAGGGGTTTTTCCAGCGAAAAAAAAAATGAGCTAAAGAATCCCTTAGACATAAATTTAAAGAAATTAAAATATTAACTGTTGCTTCTCAATACATATTATGTAATGCTACGAAAAATATTAATGATTTTGTGAGAAAATGTAATACTCATAACATTGGTACAAGGAACAAACACAAATTAATTACTCCCGTTACTCGACTGCATAGAGTCAGTAACTCTTTTGTGGGGCAATGTGTACGGTTTTACAACAACATTTTGATCACTTTCTGGGAATTTCCCACAAAGCGATCAAAATGCTTCAGTTGCTCAATTTAAAAAATTGTAAAGGAACGCTTGTGTGCTAAAGGTACAATTAATGAATTTATGGGTGATAGCACACCTTGGGAATGACGCGATCGCCGCTTGGCCATTTCTTTTTTTTTTTGTAAGCGGTACATACAAAAAATAATGACAAAAAAAATCAAGCCGCTGAGTTTCTTTCGCCGGCTCTTATCAGGGCTGGGTGTTTCTTTTCCGAACAGGTAGTAGTTTCCAGTTTGACAATCAATAAGAAAGTGTAAAACTTCAATATTGAATAAAGTATTTTGAATTTGAATTAAAATAATGTAATAAAGAATAAATATTTTTTGAAAGCGGCAATCACAGTCACTCGGTGTTAGAGCTTTGTGCAAGCTCGTCTGGGTAGGTACCACCCACTCATCAGATATTCTACCGCAAAACAGCAGTACTTTGTATTGTTGTGTTCCGGTTTGAAGGTTGAGTGAGCCAGTGTAATTACAGACACAAGGAACATAACATCTTAGTTCCCAAGGTTGGTGGCGCATTGGCAATGTAAGCGATGGTTAACATTTCTGACAATGCCATTGTCTATGGGCATTGGTGACCACTTACCATCAGGTGGCCCATATGCTCGTCCGCCTACCTATACAATAAAAAATAATAAAAAAAAAAAACAAAATAATATACCTAAATCTATACTTGTATTTCTTTTCTCTAATAAATAAATAATTATTTATCCTCTTTCATTTTCGTGTATTCCAATACCTAAAAACCACATCAGTTAAATGTAATAATTTACAACTGTTCGTTACTTTAAAGCGCCTTACAGCATTTTAATAGCATTCTCAATTCATTCAAATCATTATCTATGCACTTAATGCCAACAATCTGATTTAAGACTTAATTAAATGATTAAGTTGTTTACGTGTAATCTGTTGTAATGCCGAGCTCGTTGCAGTTTTTATATTAATATTCACGAATATAAAACACTACAACTCATTTGTGAGCATTAAATTCGATACCTATGCAAATGCCCATACAGAAATTGGCCATGTCCTTTATCAAATTATTGTATTGTCATCGGTCCTTGATACGTGTGCGATAAGTTTCTTGATAAGTTTTACTTCAATCCGACTTTTTAAAGTGGGTGAAAATCACGTACAAAGTACATACATACAAGCTAATAAAAATGTTTTAAAAATGCCGAATTTTGATACAAACTTTCATCTTAAGATTCATCTTTTTACATGTTAAATTTTCAAAAAAGCTTGAACATCTTTTTGACTCATTAACCTATTCCTATGTACCGATTGCCATATTTCTAACATTAGAAATGTCGAATATCCATTAAAGTTTTTATTACCCACTAGCTGTGCCCCGCGGTTTCACCTGCGCATAATTAATAAAAATATAATAAATAAAAATAAGCCTTGAGTCTTCCTCTATAAAAGGACTATCCAACACAAAAATATTTTTTCAATTCGAACCAGTAGTTCCTGAGATTAGTAATAATCTTTAATCTTTTAAATAAATAACATGGCAGCTCGCTCCATAATCAAGATTGGAGTAATCCAATCATTAACAGTGAGGTCTCACCGAACGCGGATGACTCTAATCTTGATTATAGAGCGAGTTTGTCATGAGTGGCTAATTCTTCGAGCTTTTTTTTTATAGAATGAAAACAACTTGAAAGACTTTAATTTTTCAAGATCTATCTACTATCTTACAATTTATATAAGTTATTACATCACAGAAAACGAATTATTAGCTATTTATATGTTTTGTATGTTATTTTTCATGTTTTAAGGTCATCATTTTTAATATCACTATATTATAAGCCCATGTTTATCTCATTTATTTTCCTTTTCATGGTTCGACAATCGAAAGGGCTATGTTCCATACAAAACATCAAAATTTTTGCTCAGGCAACACTGTACACGTCACCATAAACGTCATTAATGTCACCTAACAGCTGGTGCGACAATCAAGAATAACTCAAGTAAAAATAGTCTCTGTTGTATTTATTTTATTTATAATCTTATACTTACTATTGAGTGACCGTTCAATAAATAATATTTTATTAGACGGGTATATTTATCTAATTTTATGCAATAGTTAATGCTTTAAAATAAAAAAAAACAAATAATTTTATTGAAAACTAAACAAATTATTTACTTAACTATTACAATAAAAGAAAATATAATACAAATCACAATGTCACATGATATTAAGGATTTATCATTTACTGGAAATAATCCTGGTGCAGCAAAGTTTGGCAACTTTATAAACTATTACTCGTTTCACAGTTCCAAAGAAAGAATAAATAACTTACATACTAATATGTTTACACATACAGATAGTGAATATATTCATTGTTTAGATATAGGCTGTAATAGTGGTGAACTTACAGAAGAACTATATGTTTATTTAAAAACTGTATATCCTAAGACTAATATCAAAATTTTAGCCATTGACATTGACCCAAGTTTAATAGAAAGAGCTCAGGAACGAAACACTCATAATGGTATATCATTTGTTACAAGAGATATTACCACTGAAAATGGTTGTGAACTAATAAAGGAATATATTAAAAGTGAAAACAAAAAAATGTTTGATATAGTTTTTTGTTTTTCCGTCACAATGTGGATACATATTAACAATGGAGATTCAGGATTACAAAAATTCTTAAAATTACTCAAAGAAAATTCTAAGTCTATTATTATAGAGCCACAACCTTGGAAGTGTTATAAAAATGCTCAAAGAAGAATGAAGAGATCTGGTCAAGTTTTCGAGTTATACGAGTCTCTACATATTCGAGATAATGTTGATAAAGAAATTGAGGATATTTTGAGTGATAAGACACATATTAAAATTTATGAATCGCCTTCTTCTTCATGGAATAGAAAGATCCAATGTTATCATTTGAAAGAATGATTCAAATACTTGCTCAATGTAGCTAAAATTCTATATTATGGATATTATAATTATATGTACAACTTGTAATAAAATTTAAAAATATCTGTTTTGTGTTTTTTTTAACTTATGTTGTTGTAACTTCTTCTGTGCTGGATTCAAATTCCAACTTGACATCACTACCAAGTCCTTCAACTTCCATTTCAGACTCTGGAGCATTTAGCATATTAAGTGTTACCTAAAATAAATATATTATTAGTCTAGGTTCATATTACAAATAGTGAACATTCAGAATCAGTTTAATTGTAATTAAATGTTGGACTACGGTAAAGATTCTTTACATAATAATACAAAAAAAAAACTAAAATCAAACATGTTTAATGATATTAATACAAAATTTTTAATATCCGAACTAGGTCCATTTATTGAGTTAGTGGTATGCTGGATGTAACTGGTATTAAATTCAATTGCCAGGCCAACATCAACTGAATGTCTTCTAATATTTATCCCTACGACAATACTACATTTTCAATTTATTATAAAGCTTTAATTAATTCTTATTTGAATGAATTATTCTATATATCGCCTACACCTGATGCTTGTTAGAATCAAAAGGTCAGTGATCCAAATTAAGAAACTATAATATTATTTTTGTTGACTTAATGCATTAGCAAATTAAGTTCACATAAAAAAATATACTATCTACACAATTTTATTTTAATGACATAATTTAAGTAAAAGCTGTTATTATTGTTGCAAAAAAACTATTTTGGAAACATTAGTTATAACCGTAAGATTATAGAAAGTTGTTTCTGCTACCAAATGTCCAAACAAGAACACATTTAAAGTATGCAAGTTAATATCAGTCTTAAATGCAAACCCTGCAGTGTAGATTAATATGTTTCTCTTGTATGCTTACCTGACCTGAACTACTATTGCTTACTCCCAAACGTTCATCCTGAATTTTTCTTTTAACTGGTGTTTTCGACTGTGTACTGTAAATGTTTATGTTTAACTATTAAAAAATTATACAAAATAAATTACAATGGAAATGTTCATTTATTGATAACTAATGTCAGTAACTAAGTTTTACTGCCAATTTAATCGGAATTCATGTAATGCATATTATAGGTAAACAAGTAGGTATTTAAATGAACTGAGCTGTACCGAAATATACCAATCCATAATATTTCAAAAAAAATATTAAAGTATTTGACTATTATATTTCATTGTTGTAAATACTAAAATATTAAAAATAAAAATATAACTTTGATTAAAGTTTGACGAATAAGTCATTACTTTTAAGGTCCAATAATCGAGATGCATACCACATATTGTGTTATAATTATATAGCTCAATTATTTTAGGCTCAATTTGGTTTAGATGTTAAATATTTTCGAATATGCTAGCGAACAGCAATTATATTACAAAAATACTTTATCCTACAAGAAATAAAAATTAAGGTCTTAAGTTTTAATTTATACTCCATCAATAACAACATAATTTCTATGTTTTTAAACTGAAACAAACCTTGATTGCTGCTCCGTCATTGGGTGCAACATCATCGTCATTTCTGCTAGTTTATTAAAAGCTGCACCAGCTTCTGTAAATATTTCGCCCACCTGAAATTTATGTTTGTAAATAAGTAATGATATAACCATTAATATATAACTAGCGTCAGTTCAGTTTGTTATGGTTTAGGTAATACCTTTGCAGCAGAATTATTCATTTCGAATACGTACTTCGAACTACGTAATTAGTTTTAGACGCAGTAATAAGTTTTCTTTCCAAAGTCCTCTGGAAAATGCCAACTGAAATATTATATTGCTTCTGATTGTGAACTTAACTCGGATTAATTTGATAATTTGTGTAATGTGTATTTATTTAGAAAAATCTGTCTAAATTACTAGTGATGGACTAAGGGTCGTAGTGTCGTACACTCGTCGTTGTTATCATGTTTAATGTTATGTCAAATTATAAAACTACAAAAATAATAATCTTTTAAAAATAATTTACAACTATATGTTGTAAATAAAATATTAATCAATAATCAATGTCCTAAAAATAATTCTACTAGATTCTAGAAGATAATAATAATTGATTTTTATTTTAGTTTTAGAATATACTATTGGTAGTGCCACGCTGCGTACTTTCAGGTTGTAGCTGAATGGGCCGGCACGCCCGGGGAAGTACCACTCTCTCACTTAAAATCGGCGTAAAGTGGTAGCCATGCTACCGCGTTTCGTTCGGTATGTGAGAGTCCATCTGCGACCGCGGTGGACAATTCCTCTCTGGACATCCATGCTCAGGACATACACCACCTGAGCAGGGATGCCCAGGCTGCCCTTTGAATTCTGGGGGGGGCAATTTTGCGCTCAAAAATACGAGGCAAACGGAGCAGGCATCTTAAGGCAACCCCTTCCACCCTCGCTGTGGACTTCTGCAACATTAGGGGACTGAATTCCAACTTAAAAGCCGTCCACTACCATCTTAAGACGGCGAAGCCGGCCTTACTCTTTCTAACCGAGACCCATATATCGTGTGTGTTTACGTCAGAGAGAATATCTGCTCTCGTCGCCTCGCCTATCTTGAAGGGAGGGACCTATCCATTCTCTGGCTGCACATAGACTGCGATGATCATCCGCGAATCTATGCGTGCCTCTATAGGTCCCATAGCGGTAATGCCGAAACTGACCGGCTCGTTGAGCACATCCAACGGGCTACAGATTCCGTGCTGCAGCAGATCCCATCCGCAGAGATCGTGATTCTTGGCGATTTCAACGCCCACCACGCCGAATGGCTAGGATCACGTACCACCGATCATTTGGGAAGATCTGTGGTCGATTTTGCCTTGGCGTATGATCTGACACAACTGGTTACCTCGCCAACGCGAATCCCAGATGTAGAGGATCATACACCTTCCCTGTTAGATCTTCTGCTGACCTCTCATCCGGACGGGCACCATGTTTCCGTAGAGCCTCCTCTTGGCTCGTCGGACCACTGTCTTGTCCGGATTACAGTGCTGATTACACGCACCTCACGGCCTCGGTTCATGGGATGTCGCCGTGTGTGGCACTACAGGTTAGCGGACTGGGATGAGATGCGGTCCTTCTTTGCATCCTACCCATGGGGGCGTATTTGTTTCTCGCCGGATGATCCAGATGTCGTTGCTGACTCGGTCGCTGATGTGTTGTTTCAGGGTATGGAACTCTTCATTCCGTACTCTGCAATACCCATCGGCAGCAGATCCCGGCCCTGGTTTGGTCGCTTCTGCAAAACGGCGTCACGCCGAAAGGTAGAATGCTATCAAGCCTGGGCTGAAGCATCGGCATCTTGTGATGTAAATACCAGCGCACTTAAAAAGGAATACAACTCTGCCTCCAGATCTTTCAAAAGCGTTATTGCCAAGGCGAAATCGGAGCACATTGGCAGGATTGGCGAGAGATTAGTGCGTCTTCCTTCGGGAACACGCGCATTTTGGTCTCTCGCTAAGGCTGTCTTAGAGAATTTCTGTCAGCCCTCCCTTCCATCTCTGCAATGACTCGTTGGCCCATACTGCGAAGGAGAAAGCCGACCTTTTGGGATCTCTCTCTGCATCCAACTCGACTCTTGATGATCAAGGAAAGACACCACCGACAATCTTGCGGTGTGATACCATGATGCCGGAAATTAAATTCCGGCAGGGTGCAGTTCGTAAAGCACTTCTTTCCTTGGACATCCATAAGTCGAGTGGGCCCGTCGGCATTCCTCCAATCGTGCTGCGTACTTGTGCTCCCGAGTTGGCACCGGTCTTAAAGCGTCTTTTCCGCCACTCCTACACATTAGGCGTAGTCCCGAATTCTTGGAAGACTGCTTTGGTGCATCCGATCCCTAAAAAAGGCAATCCCGCTGATCCAACAAATTATAGGCCTATTGCTATCACCTCCTTGTTCTCCAAGATAATGGAGTCCATTATTAACCGTCAGCTCCTGCGGTACCTAGAGGAGCACCAGCTGATTAGCAACCGCCAGTACGGCTTCCGTCGGGGTCGCTCAGCAGGTGCTGATCTTCTATTTTATATATCTTCGAGTTTACCTTACTCACAGATGGGCTACAGCGGTTGAGTCCAAGGTGGAGGCATTAGCAGTCAGTCTGGACATAGCGAAAGCCTTCGATCGGGTATGGCATAAAGCGCTTCTCACGAAGCTTCCTTCCTACGGGCTTTCCGAGAAATTATACAAATGGATCACCAGCTTTTTGGCAAATCGGAGCATCAAGATCATGCTCTAACTTAAAATTCGTCAATTCTGGTGTTTCACAAGGCTGCGTTCTTTCACCTAATCTGTTTCTTCTGCATAACAATGATATGTTACAAATCAGTAACATTCACTGCTATGCGGATGACAGCACTGTAGACGTCCTTTACACCGGCCGTGCTAATATTTCTCGGGAACACGTCGACAAGTGTCGGAATAAACTTGTGCCTGAAGTCGAAACCTTGTTAGCCAAAGTCTCGGACTGGAGCCGACTAAACTTGGTCCAATTCAAGCCCAATAAGACTCAAGTTTGCGCGTTAACCGCAAAAAAGTCTCCTTTTGTCATATCCCCCTCATTTCGAGAATACTTGGCGTTGAGATTTCGAACGTGTGTCACGTCGGCCCATCGCCTAAAACTTTACAAGGCTCAAATTCGGCCCCACATGGAGTACTGCTCTCACCTCCGGGCGGGAGCTCCCTAATACCAGCTTCTTCCTTTTGACCGAATTCAACGTAGAGCAGTTTGAATTGTCGACGATCTTGTCGATGATTCTTTGGATTTGCGTAGAGATGTTGGGTCACTCTGACAGTGTTTCTTTTGTTTTACATTAAATATAATTTTGTAAGATCAATTCACAATATTATACTAAAGTATAATTTATTATAATCATATTATGTATATTATTTATTTCGAAACTTTTTTTTTCTTTTATCTACCCATAATATAATTTGACATTGACATTTACAGTTTAGTACATACAAGATGAAGATTGACAAAAAACAACATGATTGTATAGTGAATTGCATAGGTACTCTAAAACTAAAAGTCTATACTGTTTGAGACCTTTGAGTCCTAGTGCAGTACGATTGACTGTTAAGTGTTGATTATTGATTTTATAGACAAGAAAGCTAAACAATTATTTTGTACCAATTGCATTTAACCTAAGATCAAAAGAAAGAATAAACTTATATTAATCATGAATATATTATTGCAAAACAGTAACAGAATTATAAATAGACAAAGCATTCTAGTGAATCGAAAAGTAAGTCCACAGGGTAGTATTATGCTCAGAAAAACTAATTTAAATTCCCATTGGCCACCGCAGTCATTACCCGGCAGTGATAAATATTGGTGTGAAACATGTGACAAGGGTTTTATGACCAGGATACATCTTAATTATCACAAACAGCGGCATCAAGTAAGTATACCCTTGAATTAAGCGTTTAAAATCAGATTGTCTATTTTCTAGTACTTTTATTATCATTTGGTTTTAGAAATGCAACATAGATGGATGTCAATTTGTAGCACACCCGCAAGTAATTACAAAACATATTCAAATGCAACATGCTACAGGTTTATATAAAAGGATTGGAAAACTAAGCAACCCAGAAGAGATTAAGAAATGGAGGGAAGAAAGAAAAAAGAAATATCCAACAAAAGAAAATATAGAAAAAAGACAAGCTGAAATGAAAGAAAAGATAAGAAGAGGTGAAAAAATGGGATTAAAACGCAGCTTCCATAATGGCAATAATGTCAAATCTGGTAATACATTATATGCATATTCTATTTTTATTCAATCAAAATATTAATTTCAATTTCTGTCATTTGAAAACGAAATTTCATTATTATATTATTTATATTATAAATTCAATTTTCCAAACAAACATACCTATGCTGCAAGTAAGATGTATAATTTAAAAAAATAATTCAAATAATCATAATAATTTATAAATTTCCAGGATTTGACAATAAAAACCAGCAATACATGCCTCGTGGAAAATATATGAACACATTAAAGGACAGAAAAATTACACCACAAGTTTCAAATAAAAAAAGAACAGGAAAAAAAATAGTGCACAAAGTAATTTCTCTCAAGGAAGAAACGAGAAAACTGAAACCGTTTAGAGGCATTCAATATATAGTAGCTGACAATAGTGAAGAAGAGGAAACACCTGAAGTAACCAGTCATTTAATAGAAGATGAAGATGTGACTGATGCAGAAGTAGTTGATCAAACAATTACAAAACCAACTCTCTGTGGAGCTTTAACATCATTGATATGTAATTATGAGTCCAGTGACGAAGAGGATATTCAAGTAAATGCAATAACTAACCCCACTAAGCCAGTTATTAGTTCAAACACAGCTGCAAACTCAAAAATTAAAGATAATGACAATAAAGATTTGAATGGTAGTAAGGAACCTAATAAATTAGCTAATGAAAATAATACAGTTTCAAAGGCTGATAATTCAATTAATAATCCTATCGAAAGTGAAAATGAGAGTGGACCTGAAGAAGCAAAAGTTGACAAGGTCGCGAAAAATGATGAATCAAAACCTGTAAAACGAGTACTAACAAAAAAAGAACGCCTTCAAATGTGTGCTAAAGCCAAAAGTAGAAACAAACCCTTTAACCTGAGAAGAAAATTACCCTCAACACTTCTAGAAAAACTATTGCATAAGGAAATTCAACATGAAAGAAATGTTATTTTGCAATGTGTAAGATATGTGGTAGAAAACAAATATTTTGACAAAGTTTCAGTTTAATTAATTTTATGCAATTGCTGGCACTAAAACATGTCTTATTACTAAAGAAATTTAATTATGGTATGATTTCAAGCTCACATTGCCTAAAGTTGTATACAAATAATGTTCATATAAGATACATATGTATATAGAAAAATCTCATATTAGATAAATATTTTTTATAATTTAACTTTTTTAAATTTAAAATTAATTTTGAATAAGCAGTAAAATATATACTTTTATCAATTTTATCATTGTAAGCAAATCAAAATTAGATATAATTTTGTGTAAGCATTTCATTCAAAATGTTCAATAAATTGTTATCTTACATAGTGCAAGCTGATGGTTGTTTCAGGTTCAAACCAAACCAACTTAGCACCACTGATTTTTTGTGTGCTTAAGGCGAAAAATAAAGAATTTATAAGCAAATAAGTTTCAATATTATTCTACACAATTAATGTTATAAATAATTGGAATAGTTTAAACTTGTTTATTAAATTTTCTAAAAACAGGTAAATACAAATGTGATGAAACTAAACCCACATCATGGGTCACTGCCATCAAAAGCAGTAGGTACCCATACAAATATTTCGTACCAAATAACTTTTTGTTATATAAATGAATGATAACCACGGTCATATACACAGGTCTTGCAACTTCAGTATAGGGTACGTTGACATAATGAAGCTGTTAAGTTCAATTTACGGCCGCCATAGACATGACAATTCGCGTAATAATTATCCCGAAAACTTTTTCAAATCCAAACAAAACAAAAATAACAAAAAATCCGCAAAACTCAACATAACAATATCTTCTTCGTGGCACGCTTGTCAGACGTGATGTCGTGGTCGTCATGTAGTGTTACGAAATTATCGGCAGGGATGTTGTTTGCCTAACGAGCGTTCGCCATATGTCTCTATGACTGGTGAGCCAGATGCACTCATGCAAAGGAACGCCAACAGTTGTTTTCGTTATAATGATATAACAATGATTAAATAACACAATACTTGGAGAGAAAAATATCAGCTTCGATAGCAGCGACGTAGTACGTACAGCGGATGTTATTGCGAATTAGCAGTTCTAACACACTCGCACCTATCTCTCACCACTGAAATTGGACTCAGTTGCAAGACCTGTGTATACGACTGTGATAATAACCCTTCAAGGCCAATAATTGAAAAAGTATGTTGAAAATCAATAATTTTCCAAAATTTAAATTTTTGAGTAATATTTCCGTTTTTTCTACTGTTTGCGCAATGCCAGAAAGGTACAATAAAATATAAATGATTATTTATTAGGTCTACCTTTATAGACGCTCGGCGGGAAGCGCTAACATATATGTAAATACCTTGAATGTTTAATTATTATTTTCTTATTCATTGTACATGTGGGTACTACCTAATTAGATTTAGTTTTGCGAACGAAATAAATACATTTTTAGTTAGTTTTCCAACCTGATACATGCGACGATTCAGTCGTGAATCATTCAACAAGCATTTTTTTGAATAAAAAATCAGCTACTACAAGCTGAAGGTAATAATTAATCTAATAGCCCACAGACTCACGGCGAGAAAACCCGAAAAGCGTGAATGTAAAAGCTTTCTCTAGTTCTCTTTCTCGCGCTCACATTTTCTCCCATCGGTGTCGGTATTTAATCCCGCTTCAAAGGATTTCTTGGACGAGAAAAGTGAACACTATCTCATTCTTGTTTGGTTTGAAAACATGTGGAATAACGAAGTAAAATTGAAGTATATAGAACATTATCAAGGGAGAGCTCATTTTGTGGGATGCAATATACTAACTGCTATTTTACCTAGGTTATAAGCTACTGTACAAAATACAAAGGCAGCTGCACAGTCGTCCATACCAGATGGGAACGAGAACACAAATCGTAAGTGGGAAACATCGCGAGTGAGGATAGTTCTTGTATGTTGTCTGTACTCTGCTGTATGGGCTATGACAGACAAACATGTTACAGCGCGATTCGACAATATTTTTTGAGACAATACATAATTACATTTGTTTTATTTCATAGTAACAATCTCATTGAAAATCAATGTGTCTAGATTTATGGTAGTTATACAAATGTCCTAGAGCTATCCACAATACTCGACACATTTCGACAATGTTATAAATTGTAATTTGATCGTTTAGAAACTCGAAAAAAGCTAGATTTTAGATGTTTTTTCTTTTAAGTCCGATATAGTATTAGTAGTAATTACAAGCAGAAGGTAGTAAAACTCAAAAGATATTTTGATCAGTTTATTGTGTCAATAACACTTAAGACTGAACTGCAGCTGGAGCAGCTGTGGCGGCGGCCTCTTCGCGAATACGGTCCTTTTTAAGAGTACCCATGAATGCAGCCTTGTCAGCTGGTGTCTGGAAGCGTCCGTGACCGAATTTGGATGATGTGTCAATGAACTTAAGGTTAATCTTTTCAAGTGCTGCTCTCTTTGTGTGCACACGCAAGGACTGAAATGGAAAATATCCAAATTAACATTTGGGTAATAAATTGAGTGATGGATAAATTAGTAAATTTATTTAGGTCAAACATGACGTTGTGAATCAATACAAATTTACAGCTTGAAATGCAATTTAAGTAATATTTTTTTTCAAAATGCATTTGAGTGGTCACCCCAAACGTAATGCGATATTCCATACATGGTAGTTTTAGAAAATATATAAACACTATTTAATCTTGTTCCCAAATTTTAATGCATGATGACAGTAAACATAAATCTTAACTTGCAATTGTTATACTTGAAATAATAATTAAATTAAAATAATAAATTGTCTATTAATATTAAATGATAATATCAATATCTGTGAGTACATACATAATTAAGCCAGAAACAAAATAGCCGCAAAAGTAATCGTAACATTGTTTGAGAATTAAAAAAAATAAACTTACTTTTCTTAAAGTGATGACACGCTTTTTAGGTCCCATACAACAACCCTTAATCATGATGAAATCATTGTTGACTTCACCATAATGAGGGAAACCTCCCATCGGAGTAATAGATTTCTCAGACAAGTCATATTCAGTGGAAGCATTATTCTTAATAACTTTTCCGTCCTTAGTATGGATTCCTGAAAAGAACAATATTGAAGTTGAAAATTTTGTTATAAATAGCATATCAAAATCAGTAGTGTACAATTTTAAATTAGGCATTGATAAACATGAGTTTATAACACTTAGCAATTACCTTGTCCAATTCTGTAAATCTTTTTGTTCATTTCGGTACGATGATGATAGCCTTTTTGACCAGCACGGGCAACAGTGAAAGATACTCTTGAAGGATGCCATGCCCCAATACAGGCAACTTTACGTAGACCCTTGTGCGTCTTACGAGGAAGCTTCTTTGTATGCCAACGTGATGTTACACCTATATAACAAAAAAAAAATTAATAACCAAGAAAATATTACATATGCAATATAGTAATTTATATCAAAATTTATATATTTAAATTTACCTTTGTATCCTTTACCCTTGGTGACACCGATACAGTCAATCATCTCATCCTGAGTAAAGACAGAGTCAATAGGAATGGGCTTCTCAAGGTGTTCTCTAGCCCATTTTACTTTGTCCTCAATGGTACCACCATTAACTTGGATTTCCATAATATGGGCTTTCTTTTGTCTCTGCTTAAGAAGTTTCATTTGAGTGTGTGCAATAATTCTCACAACACTGCAGTAACGAATCATCTTTTTGAAGTCTTTTTCAATGGATTTGCGCCCAAGTTCATCCTGCCATTTCTTGCTTGACTTAGTGAAAGCCTTCTTCTTGCACTTATACCTAATCGGAGGACAGAGGTATAGAGCTGCTGTAAGAAAAACCACGTGGCCTCTTCATTGAGCGGAGACCACTTGGTGACAATATGCACATGGCATATTTACAAATAAACCCTCATCTAATGAGAGGAGAGCTTTAAGAGTAGAAATTAGAAATGTTTAAGACATGATATAATAATATAAAATTATTTTACTGTAACATGCATACCAGTTCTTGTAGAAGCGACGGCGGCAGTCTTCCGACATGTGTTCAGCCCATACGGTCAACAACGCGCGTAGACCGTGTGGTGTCTCAATGTAACCAACAACACCAACACAGACCATGGGAGGAGTTTCAATGATGGTTACAGCTTCTACGATTTCTTTCTTGTTGATCTCTAAAAAATTACAAGTTAAAGCATAAAGTAGCTGTTAAACAGTATCCACGCATGTTGAAAACATTAAGGTTAAATGTTATTAAATACTTACTTGATCCAGGACGGTCAGGTTCACGGACCACGTGGGTCATACCGGCTTTGTAGCCGATGAAAGCAGTAAGATGCACAGGCTTGCTGGAGTCATCTTTGGGGAAAGCCTTCACCTTACCACGATGACGACGGGATCTCTTCTTGGGATAGAATCCCATAGATCCATGGCGAGGCGCCGAAAATTTCCTATGCGACTGAAAAAAAAAAAGGAATCTGGTTGAGTATTAGCAGATACATGAACAAACAATATTCTTTAAATAGCCTTAATCAGTCCGCCCTAGTACAATCTTCATTTTATTTCAGGTTCTAACCGTATAAAATTTGTAAGTTTGTGTATCATCATTTTATATTCAAGAAACATTAAAACTGACTTTGATTTATTGATTCTATAAATATGTATAAATATAACTATTTAAAACAACACGAATTAAGGAAAAAATATAATTATGATTGCAAAGATAATTAGAGATTCAGAAACGTGTAAACCTACCATGTCTGACGACTATCGCAACAAAAATGGCCGAGTCAAAGGTGGTTGACGTTGCACTAGGAGAAAAATGACACATATGAAATATAAGCAAATAGTGTTGCCACAAGAAAAGTCACTTTGACGATAGAGATTGAGTACTTCGTATAGTATTATAGTAAGATCGGTATTTTATACAGATGTTCTTAAGAACTTTTTAACACTGATTTCCTGCCTTTGTTAATATTGATTGATTTTGACTTGAAAACACGCCATTATTTCACTCTGACTAATTAGCTAATAACCCGCTTAACAAAATTTAGAAGTAATGCCGTATATTTCTGTAAATCTTATCTATACTTCTATACTAATATATAAAGCTGAAGAGTTTGGTTATTTGATCCGGCTAATCTCAGAAACTACTAATTCGAATTAAAAAAATATTTTTGTGTTTTATAGTCCTTTTATCGAGGAAGGTTCTAGGCTGATTTTTATGAGCACAATTTAAATTTCATGATCTTGGAACATTATGCTGCAGGAAAATTAAATGATATGTTAAGTGTAATTTAAATATTTTAATTATGGATGTAGTATAATACTGGAATCAATTGATTTAATCATCTTTGTTTTTAGAATTAGTTTGGAAAAGAAAACAAAACAAACAATGTTCAAGAGGTATATTATTGTATAAGTTTTAATATACACAGAAATAACTTATTTATCAAAACATTTATATATTTTCAGATAATTATTAATGTGGACACCGTAGAAGCACCACCTCCACCAATACCTTCAGGATCACCATTCTTGGCTCCACCACCGCCTCCAATGCCTGCCTTCAAGTTCACAAATGCTGGGTCCAAAACCTACAAAATTAAAAAAAAAGTACTATATAAAAATATTTTAATATCAAGAAAAAGATGTTATATTGAACTCAGCAATGTTTATGTTATCTTAATATTACAATGTTTTAATTAAAGTTTCTTCACCTGCAGAACAAGAATGCAGGAGAAAAATGCATACAATACAAATAAAAAAATTAAAACTTTAGAAATTGGAGGTGGAATTATTAAAATATGAAATAAAATTAAAAAAAAAAAAAAAATTGTTGATTAAATTGATCATTTACTTGCAAGTTGGGAGAACTTTATTCATAAAAGTGCCTTGCGGAATTCCATCATCAGCTTCTGTTCTGCAAGACTGCCTACGCCTGACGTAGGCATCTTTATAAAGTCTGATGAATGTCGTGCCATCGCACGCGCCACTCTATTGCATATACGGCTAGTAGTGGCTTGAGACAACCCATGAAGGTTTCCAGCATTTTCTTGAACCTTAAATAAACATATTTTAAAACGAGGTAACAAACATTAATAATGAAAAGTATGACCCTTATGTATAAGTTCGCATACCTCACGACGTCCCCAACATTTTATAGCCGTCAATACTTGCAACTCTGGTGAGGTACCACAACCTTTAACATTCAGCTGCAAGTCTTCGCGGACTAAATTAATTATAAAAGTAGCCGTCTTTTTAGTAAATCGATACCGCTTTCGGAATTCCTCATCCTTTAAAGAAAATGGATTAACTCTTTGCCGATACACTTTTCTGCGGCGATTGAAGACATAATTTTCGATCACTGCAATGCTTTCCAGGGTTTGTAATGCTTGCATATTAAAGAAAATACGTAAGATTTATTTTAAAAATAAAAATTCGGTTGCATTAGAAAACATGTCATTGCAAATGCAAACGTCAGACGTCTTGTACACGGTCGTATACACAGGTCTCGCAACTTCAGTATGGGGTACGTTGACATACTGATACTGTTAAGTTCAATTTACGGCCGCCAGAGGCATGACAATTCGCGTAATAATTATCCCGAACACTTTTTCAAATCCAAACAAAACAGTTATATAACAAAACAATAATAACAAAAAATCCGCAAATTCAACAAAACGATATAGCAATTATTAACATGAATGAAATAACACAATGGGAGAGAAAAATATCAGCTTCGATAGCAGCGACTATATGCGATGTATTGCAAATTAGTAGTTGTAACACACTCGCACCTCATCTCTCACCACTGAAATTGGACTCAGTTGCAAGACCTGTGTATACGATCGTGGTCTTGTATACAGGTTTAGCAACCGAGTCCAATTATTTCAGTGGTGAGAGGTAGTTACGATTGTGTTACAACTTCTATTTCGCAACGATGCCCGCTGTACGTCGCTGCTATCGCCCATCGAAATAATTTTACTTTAGCGCACAATAAAACAACTCGTGTTGTGCTTATTATATATGTATATTACATCTACATTACATATACATTACATCTAATGTGCTCATTATATAATAAACACATGTTTGAATACAACATTTTGAATTACAGTGTAATTGAGTGAAAGGAAGAAGAAAAATATGGTCAACCGTATTACCCTTCGCTGGAAAAGTGTGTGAACGTGATATAATTTTGGACAAATAGTATAATTTTATCTTCCATGTACAATATTTTTTTTAGTATCTGTATCCAGCACGAACCTATCGTCATGCCTCTGGCGGCCGTAAATTGAACTGAACAGCGTCATTAAGTCGACGTACCCCCACTACTGTTGTTGCAAGACCTGTGTATACGACCGTGACATCAGCTGACTAAAACTGGCCATGTTTTGTTAAAATGAATGGGTTTTACAATACTACCGATACTATCAATACTATCGAATGAATATTACTATCGATAGTATCGATAGTATTGCTGTTATCAATAGTATTGTTCACGGTGAGCTATCGATACTATCGACAGTATTGACACAAGACAATACTTTCGATAGTAGTAATATCAATAGATATTCTGAATAGTTTTCGAGGTGAACTATAGATAGTCAAACTATCGATTGTTCTGCAACACTAGTGTATAGTAGGGTCCTAGCTTGTATAAATCAAAAACACTTTATCGGAGAGTTATTGAACGTTTTAGTGTTATCGAACGATTATGAAAAACACTTTTTGACAATGTACTTTTACCGAGTTTATTATGATAATTTAATTATGTCTCGAAATATATAAGTGTATATAAATTTTATTTTTTTAAGTAAGTCTATAAGGCCTCTTTTATACGGCATGTTTTCTAAACCGTACGTCTAACACGCCGTGCGGTTAAAAAAACGTGCAAGCTTGTACATGGCACGGCAAAGCTACCAGTCGAGACAACGGCCAGATGCCGCTCACTTGGGATTTTTTTGTGCTTAGCTACAGACGTTCTCACCATGAATCTATATAAGAAAAAAATTATCCTTGCATACTATGTATCTAGAAAACTCAAAGTAGACGCGGTGTGCCGTATCGCCGCCGTATATGTCAACAAACTTCCAAGTGATCCATCCAACACTGACGACCGTGCCTACACACGGCGAATTAACCGTAAATTTTCACGGCGAAAAACCGTGTGTGGACAAGAGGCCTAAGGCCTTAGTTCTCATTTTTATAGTCTGTGGTTTGCGCTGTTAATTATTAGTTGTCAATTTTCATCTAAAAGAATATATTTTTTTCCAACTGTATGCCTGAAATTCCAATACCTAATTACCTACTAATTATTTAATATTTATCATATACTTGTTTCCTACAATTTCGTTCTCGAGTTAACCATCTTTTAAAATTTGTTTGAACACATATAAAACTCATATAACGAAAAATATCACTAAAAGTTACATACATACTTTAAATTACAATTCTTCATTGTTTGAATAAAAATAAACAAGTGACAATCTAAGATATGGCGGGTCCCATAGAAAGGATTCAAGTTCTTGATGACATAGAAAAAGATATAATTACATGTTTGCAATGTGCAGGTTTGTATATTTACATGATTTATTAATTTTATGTAATTTTGGTAGTGATTATATTTTTCTCTTTTCAGCTCAAGCATTATTGGAGTTAGGTAAAGAAAGATCAAGTCAGAAACAAGCTGAGAGTAATACTTCTCAATTTCTCAGGACTTTAAGTCAGGTTGAGTCTAAACTAAGTGATCAAATTAATTATTTGACACAAGTGTCTACTGGCCAACCACATGAAGGTTCAGGTTATGCTTCACAAAAAGTATTACAGATGGCTTGGCATCGTTTAGAACATGTACGCTCTTGGGTAAATGAACTTGAAAGACACAAAGCATCTCACTTATCTGCAGGAAATAGAACAACAGTAGGTGTTATAAATGGTAATATGACGTCATCTGGCACAAGCACTCAATAAGTAGGTTGTATTAACGTAAAGCTTTTGAAATATTTAAGATGATAATTATGTGAATGTGTAAGTGAAAGTTAGTAAGAGTAAATCAATCATATTAATCATTGTCATAATAAATACTATAAAATTTACTTGTTTTTGATTTTATTTATGCAATATGTGCAGTCCACATAGATTCTACCTGTTAATACTTTCTGGGACAATTTAGTCCTACAGTCTTTATCACAGTTACTTAGCTAGTATTTTGTCTAGTGTACTGTACTGTACCTGAAAGTGTTAAGTTTAATAAAACCTTCACCTTTGACAAAAGAAAAAATCTTTTTCAAACAAGTTAAAGAATTAAAAGTACATGTGTAGTTATACATTATTGCTTATTTTTTCTTTTAACATTCAAAAAAATTAATAACTTTTAGTATCTATCTTATATATCTTTATAAGAATTTATTGAAACCAATTATGTAAATGATTTCCCTTATTTATAATGTATACAATAAGATCTTACAAAACAATGGTTCTTATAAAATCTCTAAATGGGATAAGTAAAAGATAATAAGTACTGCCAGTAAACAAAAATTTATTTTATTAAATAGAAGTATACAATGACATATAGTGAGAAATGTTACATGGAATTGATATTTGTGCTTATAAATTATAAGTTGAGAATGTTTCGACATTTTCTATTGTAACATATAAAAAAATATTGTAATATTATTTTTCTTTAGATCAGTTCATATAAAATAATTAAAAAAAATATTGGTAACTTGAGTTTTGATTAAGAACTTTTATAATTCACTGATTAAAACATTGAACATTGCAATTACATCAAATTATTCAAATAAAAAGCTTCATTTGCTATAAATCACTGTTTTTTTCACGGTGTGAAGCAGCACAAATGACATAGAAATACAGAAAATGCATCTCAATTTTATATGTACATAAAATGCATGTTAATTATCTAGACTATTTCAAATGACAAATGCCTTCAACAATAACACTACACATTGATCAAAACACAATTATTTTACTAATACATACATACATTTAATAAATTAATAATAATACATTCCTCACTATAATTAATACATTGCTATCATATCAATTAAATGTAATCATCATAAGGGACAGTTTTTGCAGAAATCATCATATTATGTGAAAAGTTAAATTGAAACTTTTCTACAAAATATTGTGTTGTAATGAATAATAATTGTCAATAAACCTAAGTCCCCTTATGGTCGTAGTTGAAATCACTCCTCTTTTCAGCTTCGTTGATTAGCATTTGACTTTCTAAATTTTTCTATATCATCTAAAGATCTTTTAGCTTTAGTAGATATATCATCCATGGATCTTCTTGCTGTAATTGTGATATCATCCAATGACTTTTTTGTCTGTGATAGAAGCTCATCTGTGCTTTTGCAAGCTGTATTTGCTAATTCCTTTATCTCCGAGTCTAGTTTCCCTATAACCCACTCAATTGCTTGACGACCTTTTCCTGCATTCAAGGAAATTTTATTTGTCAGTAAATCTTCCATGTAGCTACTTAGTGGCACACCCTGAAAAAAAAGCAATATAATCATATTTAAGAATTGGTTGTATGTCATATCATGAAGTAATATAGCAATTTATGTCATTACTCGTTATTCTACATACTTATTATATATATTTGTACTAAAAATATTAATGGAAATACATAAAATGTTATTCATATTATATATTAAATAAGTGAAAGTTTTCAATAAACAATTATTTTAGCCACTCATTATTGTTATAAATTATGCTATGCAAACTTTTCTCTCACAATCCAGATAAATGTATAAATGAAAAAGATTGACAGGCACATATTGTATAATCAAAAGAAATAAAATTCCTTGCACACATTCCATAGCTATATACTTACATAAGTCAATTATTTTTAGATACAATTTCGAACAAAGAATAAATATCAAATGAGAACAAGTACACAGGGCTATTTGATAAATTAATGCTTTTAAAGTTATCATCAGCTAACATAAAGATAAAATTGAAGTCAAATGTATTTTCATTTACATACAGATACTTTTTTTTTTACATTAGATTATATTTTTATATTAGTTTGTAACAAAACTAAATGTTCATCATCATTATAGAACATTTTTTTAAGTTCATTTACTGCTATTTCAGTACATAAGCCTACACTAATATGTCTATTATTAGACAATTAAATTATAATCTTTGCCAAATTTTATCTTTTTGTCAAATGATTTGTACAAAGTATTATTAGTCTTGTGATGCACAAAGTGAATTTATTTTCATAATGATATGTTGTCTTTGTTTTTGACATTACAAAAAAGAAAACAGTAATTGTTATTCTTTTATTTTTATCATTTGTTACTGTCAAGCGATAACATATCAGTCATTACTATGACCTTCAAGATAAAAACTATCTAAAAATTATTTTAAAATTTGCAACAAAAATTTTAATAAAAAATATACTTATTTAAAAATTGCAATTTTATTACTTACTTGTACAGTAACTACAGCTTCTTGTGTTAGAAGCGTTTTAGCAGGATCAGAAGGATGAGGAGTGTACTTAACTGTTTCATCAACAGCAATGTAATGACAAAATGTTAAATTTGTTGTTTTCAACGTCATTTCACGCTCGTTAGGGTTCACTTCTGACTTTTCACTGGCATAGCAAATCTTTGCTGTGCCAATCAGCTGAAACCAATTTACATGTTCAGTTACATTTGGAATTTTAATTAATGATTGTTTTCAGTCATTCAAAACAAAGAATTAATTATATGTTTTAAAAACTTACTGCTTGTGCCCATCGTGGAAAAAACCACTTTGAACTGACGAGTCTATGTGTGTGTAAAATACCGTCTACGACCTTCCTATCAACAACATCAATCCCGACAACAGCTGGGTTCATTGGGTTAGGGTATTTTCTCCATGCTGCCTGTGCAACAGTTTCCCACGGGTGGCTGCAACAATTTATTAAATTAAATCATTTAATCTTATTGAGATTTCTATCAACGTAAACGTATCTTTGTGTCTGTTGCGTCATAACATACTTGAAAGTATGCTCTGATGTCCAAATCTTCATATTTAACTATATATATAATTCTGGAAAGGGTTCTAAATAATAATGGTTATCCCATTAATTTTATAGATTTTTAAATTCACGTAACATTACGTTAGCAACAACATAACTACACTCCCACACTTCCGTCGACACAAAATGGACCTTTGATATCAATTGACAGTTGCTGATGTCAAATTGAACTTGCTGACATTTGTGAAACGAAAAATAAAACAGATTATAAAACTAAAACTATATTTTCTTGTTCCCATGTAAGCGCAGTAAGCCCAGGCGGTTTGAGCATTTCGTCAACTCTTAAAGGCCGGATGCCTATTAAAAGCGAGTGTAAAGCAACACATTCTACAAACGCATGTTTCCTGGACGGATATAGTCTTTATAAATTCATATTCACTCTCTCTACCTGGCGTCTTTCTCGGATGGAGAGACCGTAGTTTCGGTTGGTTAAAATATAAGGATTTCGAAGTTACCATCGACTGAAGACCTGGAATAAGCTCATAACGTAGTAAATTCACAAAGGATGTCACCTCTTCTTCGTCTGCACGGCAGGGGGGGCAGCTGCACCTCCCACTGGATTTTGTATAATTATGTACTTACTGTTGTCGATAAAAGTTATGGTAGCATACCGTAAAGGTCGCATAACTGAGATCAGCTGAAGACAGCTTAAATGGACTTTGTATGCTCAGTGTTCATAAAAAACTAAAAACTTATAAACGATATGGGCGGTTCTTTCACGAGAGACATAAAGCGTTTTGCTGAAGATCCTAGAAAATTACTTAGAAAATAGATATTCAATTAATTTAAATAAACAATTTAAATTAAATAAATTCATATTTATATTTATTTAATATTATTCTGACTACCTTTAAAGCAGGATCTCCTGCGGGTTGGGAAGGTGGGAGGGCGCCAGTGTCGATGAGTTGGCGGGCCGATTTCGCAGTGCTCTAGAGGAGGTGTGCGATGGATATGCCGAGGCCCCGGCGGCGCAGGGCACCACGCAGTCAGCTGTACTGGTGGTTGAAATTGCAATGTGGGGGTTATGTTATGCGGATGACACTCATCACGGCGACAGGGCAGAATTTCCAGGAGGCGATATGCCTGACCGAAGTTAAATTTGATGCCATAGCGGTAAGAGCGATACGAAGTTACCACTCGGAGAACTCCAGGTCGAGGTGTTCGCGGAAGTGTACCGGTTCCAGGTGTAAGTCAGGGCATATGACGACCGTCCTAGATCAGCTGAGGTGGGGCGAATCAGGTCTCTAGCCCAACAAGCTCTGATTCGCAGATGGGAGGAGGACCTAGTGTATCCATCAGCAGGCCTGGCGGCAGTGGGGGCGATCCGGGCCCACAAGATTCGCTGGGTAGCAAGAAGAAGCAGCACACTTACGTTTAGGTTGACGCAGGTGCTTAACGGACATGACTGTTTCGGTAAGTACCTAAACGGGATAGCGAGGCGGGAGGTATCATACTCTTGCCACGATTGTGGTAGCAAATGGACACGGTGCACCACACCCTGATGGAGTGTGCTGCTTGGGGACCCTGGACCAAAAGCTGGGTACGCCCATGAAATCGTCATTGGGTTGGGTAGAATTAGAGTTCATGTAACATTGTAAAATAAAACATTTTTAATACAAAGATTTCTCGTTTACAAAGAGTATAAAATTCGTGCACGGCTGAGGACCACGGACAGCCACGCACAACACTCAGCCTCTTCCAGCGGTGTGTTCTTGAGATTCAAGCCAATTTGTAATTCTAAAATGGTTAAATTCAAGTGACACCTTTATTGTTACCGACTCGCGGCGGTTCTATCATCTAACTAACCGGCAACGGCAACGGACTTGCCTGCGCTTCCACAAACTATACTCCTCCCATGGTTGTTCGGTGCGGGATGGCGACGAAACCACTTTAACGTGTATTTTCATATTCAAGCGTATGGATTTTATTATTTATGGTATAATTGGCATTGCCATTAATCACAAAGCGCAGTTGTCGATTGGATGGATGCTATGCATAGGTAACTTACCTATTATTGCATGTCGATAGTCCACTATCGATAGACAATCGATTGTATATCGATAGTTAAGGTGTAATAGTATCGATAGTTTATCGATTTTATTGTCACGTGTCAATACTGTTGGTATTAACGATTGTATCGATAGCTCACCGTGAACAATACTATTGATAACACAAATAATATCGATACTATCGACATTAATTTATTCGATAGTAAAACCAAACCAAAACCATTGATACTATCGATAGTATTGCAAAACATATTAGTTTGACCAAAACCTATGGATACTATCGATAGTATCAATGGTTTTGGACTATCGATAGTTAATGACATTTGATTAACTATCGATAGTGCAACTATCGAATGAATAATACGCTGACATAAAAGTTTTTGTCACCGTTATATCACTTATCCAAAGTGGAGTGCGCTCACCACGGAACGTGACATACACCACGATTTCCATCACTATCGAAGCTGATATTTTTCTCTCCCATTGTGTTATTTCATTCATGTTAATTATATGGTTTTGTTGAGTTTTGCGGATTTTTTGTTATTATTGTTTTGTTTTAAATTTTTATTTTAAAAATAGGAGCATTATACTCATTAAAAAGTAATATTGCCGCCTTTTCTGATTCAAGGTGGTTACGCAGAGGTTCGTAAATTAAACCCGTGCTACTAAATAATTGTTCACTATGAACACTGCCTGGTGGAGTGGATAAAAATCTTCGTGCTATCGGTGATAATATCCTAAATTCCTCTCGATGAACACTCCACCACTTAAGAGGATTTTCATCCACATTTACTCTTCTTTTTTAGCGCGGTAAGAAAGTAATTCCTTTTTGAGTACAGCTTCAATGCTACCATATTCTGGTACTTCTTGACTTTCATCTTCACTCGACGAATCTAACATCAAAGCAAGGTCGTTTTTTAAGCATAGCTTTCTGACGAAGCTTGATGGCCCTGGTCCTAGTTGTTCCATATTCTTTTCCGTGGAATCTGTCATTCTCGTTCTTTTGGCCTCTTCGGAATTGGCATTAAGAGAACCGGAATCGTCATTCTCAGTATTTGTCATTGTAATCATCAAAATGTCTTCTTTAATCTTTCCCTCAGTCACCGGTGTGAAAAAATTGTGCTTATAGCGAGGATCTAAGTAGGTGGCGATGATATATAAATTGTTCTCTCCCAAACTAGAAAACTTTGTTGAAAGTTCATTTTTCAGAGTCGTGACGGCCTGTTGAATTGGATCTAATTCTTGTGATCTTGTAAAATATTCATCAACCTTTTTTCAAGCATTTGAATTATTGGAATTACAGATGAAATAAGGGCGTGAGAGCTGCTCAGTTCTCGTGTAGCTTCCTCAAAAGGTCTTAGTAATTGAATAAAACTTTCAATGATTTTCCATTCTTCTGGCAAAATAGGGTTTATCTCATTATCATTGATGTAAAGATTTAGGGCATCCTTTACCTTTGAAAAATGCTCGAACATGTAAAACGTACTGTTCCATCGCATTACACAATCTTGGAACATTTTGAGATGAGGTTGATTCAGTCGGTTTTGGATTGCTTGCAGTTGTTTCTGAGCGATAGTAGAATGATCGAAATGAGTCGAAATTTTCTTACATTTATGTTTGAGTATTTTTATGTTTTCTTGCGAACTTAAACAACTGCGGATAGCCAGTTGTATTTTGTGAACAAAACAATCTATGTCATTAAATGCTGCTAATCACACGGCTCGTTTAATATTAGATCCTTCATCTCTGATTAGGCAATGCACTTGTTCTTTTTTAATATTCTAATCAGAAAGTTTCGTGTTAAATTTTCCGGAAATTATATCACCAGTGTGGCGGCCGTCGAATATCTCGCATTTAAATATAATCGATGATCTATCAAAGTTTTTTGCAATACCATGGTAAGTCACGCTAAGCAAAGAATCATTTGAGCTTGGATCCGACCAAATGTCAGACGTAAACGACATGTAATCAAATTTTTCGATAAATTTTTTAACTTTTTAGCAACTTTGCCGTATAATTCCTTCAATACAAAATCAGTAAAAAAATTGCGTCCCCTAAAATTATATCTTGGTGTTAATTCTTGTATCAATTTGCGAAAACCCAGGCCTTCAACAAAGTAAAATGGCAAATTTTGAAGTGCCATCATTTCTCCAATGAGTTTATCAATTTTTTTCGAATTTAAATTATTAACGTCCCACTTCTTTTCTTTTAGAATTACTTCTTCTAAAGAGAGTTGTTTCTTTGCTTCTTGCGGAAGAGTGGCAAGTTTATCTGAAAAGAATAAAGATATAAATAAAACAATTCGGAATCAATAAATTATCTACCTAAAAGAAATGAACAACCAAAAAAAGACAACGTACTTGTCATAGAATAATAACGCGTTATTATTCTATGGTACTTGTTATATTTTTGTAAATATCTGTCAAAATTTATCTAAGAGAAAAAAAATTGTCCAACCTACATTATATTGCAAAAAAAATAAACATTAGATATAACACAATAACGACAAACGGATTTTTTAATTATTACTGATCAAGAAAGTTTAAATGGAATGATAAAAAAAATCACATGATAATTGTCAATGTCATGTCAAACAGAGATGACCCTCTATTCCCTATCCAACTTACGAAAAACATAAATGTAAACAAATCGTAAAAAGAGTTATTTTAAGGTCGCTTTCACAATTTTAACCTAATATGATTATTATCATAGCAAAATCTGATTATTTATCACAAATAGCCAGTTAAGACTCTTTTCATTTATGAAAAACATAAAACTTTTTATTGTTAAAGTCATAATTATTAATTATAATATAAAATTTAAATTAAGACAAAAATAAAACAAATAACTAACAGACATTTACAAAGAAACTATGGGGTTTTCCAATAGGGACGCTTGAACTTTGACAGCTGATTGCGGCCATGTTGTTTGAGTGACAGCTGTCAAATGCAGTGTGTTATATTCATTCCGTCCTCCCAAACCACCATGGCAGGTTACAGTGTCGAGCAGCACGTGCAAATCATAAAATTGTTTTATGAAAATGGGTCTTCAGTTCGAGCAACGTTCCGCACACTTCGCCCGTTTTACGGTCGCGATGATCGTCCTGCCGAGTCGACTATCCGTCGATTGGTGGACAAATTCGAGTCAACCGGATCAGTTAACAATCAGCCGGTTCCCGTGCGTCAACGTAACGCGAGATCTGCCGAGAATATCGCCGCTGTGCGCGACAGTGTCCTCGAAAACCCGCGGCAGTCAATTCCGCGTCGCGCACAGGAACTCGGCCTTTCGCAGACGACAACTTGGCGAATTTTGCGTTGTGACTTGAGCCTGCACCCGTACAAGATCCAGCTGACCCAAGAGCTCAAGGTTAATGACCATAGACAGCGCCGTGTGTTCGCTGACTGGGCATTAGAGCAGTTGGAAGTTGACGCCAATTTTGGCAAAAAAATCATCTTCAGCGACGAGGCGCATTTTTGGATGAATGGCTATGTCAACAAGCAAAATTGCCGTATTTGGGACGAGACCAATCCACACGAGGTTCACCAAGTGGCAATGCACCCGCAGAAAGTGACTGTTTGGTGCGGATTTTGGGCCGGAGGCGTGATTGGTCCGTATTTTTTCGAAAACGATAATGGTGTGGCCGTCACCGTCAATGGTGAGCGATACCGGTCCATGATAACCAACTTCTTTTGGCCTGAAATCGAGAATATGGATCTGGACAACATGTGGTTTCAACAGGACGGCGCTACGTGCCACACAGCACACGCTACGATGGAAGTTCTGCACGATCAAGCGCCCTTAATGGAAAACCCTATAAAAAGCCAATGTTTCCTTTTAAAGAATTTAGAATTCTTTAAACATTTTATACGCTGATAATTTAAAGAGAAGAGTCATTAAAGACTATTTTAGATTGGAACGAGTGTTTCTTAATTTGGTCGGATTATACCAACCAGGTTTGTTTGTTTACATTTTATTTTTTCGTAAAATGGGAAGGATAAAGCATCAAGACAGCTATAACTAACGAAATGCTATAAAAGACAGCACTACCTATTTAAATAATAATATTATGATAAATTTTTAGACTAATTATTTGCTAAAAAAGCGAAATATGCAACTTCGTGTACAATGTCATATATAAAAAAAATATTGAACCGATTTTAATAACATTCCTGTAAGACTTTTAAACAGATAATTGTCTAAATCTTTTTACAAGTGACCGAGTTATGTAGCAGCAACAAACAATAATATTGAGTGGAAACATCGCCTAAGCCACACCCTAACTAAACTATTAAACTATGTAAAGAATGCCTCAAGGAAAAATTAATTAATTAAAATTGTATATGATGAAACTTACCTTCGTCAGATTTTATCTTCTGTAATTGTTTTTCTTTACTCATGCTCTCAAATATGGAAAATTCTTCTGGGCGCATCGAATCGATGGTTCGGCCCTTGCGAGAGTAGCTATTCTTTCTTGTCGCAACTTGATTTACATTTACATTCGCATCCGCATTCGCATGAAAATCCGCATTGATTGAGCGCGGAGGCGGATGCAGATGTCGAAATATATTTCAATATATAGAAGCTCCGGAAGTTGCAAAACCTGTGTATACGACCATTGCAACTTCAATATGGGGTACGTTGACATAATGACGCTGTTAAGTTGAATTTACGGCTGCCAGAGGCATGATTATTGGCGTCATAATTATCCCGAACACTTTTTCAAATCCAAACAAAACAGTTAAATAACAAAAAAAAAAATAACAAAAAAATCCGCAAAACTCAACAAAACGATATAACAATGATTAAATAACACAATACTTGGGAGAGAAAAATATCAGCTCCGATAGCAGCGACGTAGTACCTCAAGCGGATGGTATTGCGAATTATTATTATTATTTTTTTTTTTTATATTACTCGGGAGAGCAAATGACTACTCCACCTGATGGTAAGTGGTAGTAGCGTCTAAACGCGACGACGGCTAGTGCAGTCAGGACGAATGACTTGCTCTAGCCGCCCCCGCCTTGCCGGCCCGCAAGATGCCTCTTCACGTCTTGTTTTGGAGGTGCGACAAAGAAAAGAGTTGCCAAATTTCTTTGTGCGCGATGGAATTGATGTCACAGTTAGGCGGTGACATCGAGAGCCAGCACGCGTAGACTTGTAAAGGAATGGGGAAGCAGGAATGAGGGAGAATAATTCCTCTGAGCACTCGTCGTGATACAATCGGTAGAAAGCGCTCAGTGCCGCTATCTCTCGACGCAATTGTAAAGGCTCGAAGGTGTTGGTGACCTTTACGTCGCCAATAATGCCAACCGCACGTCGCTGCAACCGATCCAAGGCCTCCAGTAAGTACTTAGCGGAGCCATCCCAGAGGTGAGAGCAATATTCGACGCAAGACCGCACCTGTGTTTTATACAACAGGAGCAGTTGTTGTGGCGTGAAAAAACGCCGCACCTTGTTCAGGACTCCGAGTTTCCGTGAAGCTGTTTTTATAACAGCCTCGATGTGGTCCCTTGGATTGAGGTCGCACCGAAAGTCAATTCCCAGTATGGCAACTTTGCTTTGCATCTCCAGCGTAGTGCCACAGAGCGAGGGAGGAGGCGAAAATGGTAATTTTTTCGCTGTGAGAGCACATACCTGTGTTTTCTTGGCGTTAAACTCAACAAGATTGTCAGAGCCCCATTTGGCAATGAGTCCTAACGTCCTATCGAGTTCAACAACAAGATCCCTCCGCCTCTCCTCGGTTTCCGCCCGCCCAGCTACTGCGCGTCCGTGGTATCCCCCGTGCACTGTACTATCATCTGCATAGCAATGTATGTTCCCATGAGAGAACATATCATTGATATGCAGAAGAAAGAGTGTGGGGGATAGCACAGACCCCTGGGGGACCCCAGCATTCACTACATGGAATTGTGAAGCGCAACCATCAACTAAAACGCGAAGGCTACGCTTGTGTAGGAAGCTGGCAATCCAGGTGCAGAGCTGAGTTGGCAGACCATATGCCGGCAGCTTGGAGAGAAGACTTCTGTGCCAGACCCTGTCGAAAGCCTTGGAGATATCGAGGCTGACAGCCAACGATGCCCCACGCTTATCGATAGCTTCACCCCAGAGGTGTGTTACGTACGCTAGAAGATCACCTGTGGACCGTTTTGGTCGAAACCCGTACTGACGATCATTAATTATAAGGTTGTTTAAGATCCGTTCCATCACCTTACAAAGTACTGAGGTGATAGCTATTGGCCGATAATTTGCCGGGTCAGACCGATCCCCTTTTTTGGGAACCGCTTGCACATTAGCTTTTCTCCAAGAATCCGGCACACATCCTGTAGAGAGAGACAGCTGAAACAGGCGTGTCAACACAGGAGACAGCTCCGCTGCACACTTCATCAGCACTATGGCTGGTATTCCATCGGGACCGCTAGCTTTCCGTACATCGAGTGATTGCAGCTCTGCACGCACATCACGTTGCCTGATTTTGATGTCAGGCATCGTGTGGCCACATGAAGGTATTGAAGGTAGTAGCGCACTGCAATCATCGATCACAGAGTTATCCGCAAAGAGTTTTGCCAGAAGATCGGCTTTCTCCTGCGGACTGTGAGCTAGTGATCCGTCCGGATTCCTGAGCGGTGGCAGCGAAGGTTGGCAAAAATTGTTTTGCACAGACTTGGTCAGACGCCAGAAGCTACGGGAGCCCCTAGGATGCGAAACAAGGTCATGACCAATCCGTACAACGCGCTGTGCGTCCGCTCTCGTGTATGCCTTCCTACAGAACTTGGAGTTTTTGTTATAGGTTGCTTTCAGTGAGTCAATGTTAGATGCCACGCGCGATATGCCACCTGCTTGGATGACACAGCATCGGCACATTCGCGAGTGAACCAACGGTTACGTGTGCCCTTACTGATGAGATCTGAGTTAGGAATGTAGTATTCCATCCCTAACAGGATCTCATCAGCAATAGCAGCGGCGCTAGCTGTCGGGTCATTCTCCCTGAAGCAACGTTCCTTCCAAGGGACTGATGCATAGTAATCGCGCAAACCGTCCCAATCTGCCGACTTATAGTGCCAAACGCGACGTTTGCATACCGCTGGAGGCGGCAGCTTGGCCTGTGGCACTTTGTTGGATATCAGACAGTGATCCGAAGAACCAAGAGGAGCCTGAACCTCAACCTGATATTCCACCGGGTGAGTAGTCAGCAGAATGTCCAGTAGGGAAGGCGCTTGCCCGTCAATGTCTGGGATCCTGGTGGGCTGATCAACCGATTGGATCAAGTCATGCGTGAGAGCGAAAGCATGAGCAGTCTTTCCAGCATGGTCAGTTTTGAGAGAGAGAACCATGATTCATGGTGAGCATTAAAATCCCCCAAAAACAACAGTTCAGCGCTAGGAAACTGCTCTTGCGCAGCATCTGCCACCCGACTAAGATGGTCAAATAGTCGGCTTGTCTCCAAGTCACCATTGTGGGATCTGTAGAGGCAAACGTAGACTCGACTCTGACGAATCAGGTCCACATGTACCACCAACATGGAGAAGGAAGGGTCCTCCAAGCAGCGCAGACGGTGACAACAAACATCCGCCCTGACGAACAAGCATACTCCGGCTTTCGCTTTGAAGGATTCTTCAAGCATGTAGCCGGGATAATTAAGGTAGCTGGTATCGGCAGGACGGAGTATTTGAGTCTCCGTAAGAAACAACATTGCTGGCCGTGCTGTCTCGAGATGGTGGTGGACAGCATTGAGGTTAGCGTGGAGTCCACGGATGTTAGAGAACTCAACCTCAAACAGCGAAGGTATGGTGGGGGTGTGCACCGCTGATCGAACGTTATTTCTTTTATGCGCTGTCATGTCATGGGAAAAGAAAGGAGAGACGTGAAGCGAGCATCGCATTGCCACGATAGGGATGGTCAAAGTGTGGAGCTGTGTTTCCCCAAGAAGCTGCCAGAAGGGAAAATAAACTGATCCGCCAGACGGAAGGGCCCCCGAACCCTCCCGGTAATGGCCGCCGGGACCCCACCGTCCGGTCACCAACCGGCACGACGGTCCACACCGAGATTATGCGTGGCCTGGTGGGGCAGCCTCGCGAGGTGGTTAGGAATGCTTGGGTACTCTGCCACGGGCGGCCATCGGAACAACCGTTTCTACGGGTCTTACTGGCCGGCGGGTCAATATAATTTCCCCCGGCATTGGTTCAACAGCAACTTCCACTGGACCACCACATATCGCGGCAATGCGCGCTCAGGCAGTGGCTGTACGCTGGCTGATCTCGAAACGCGGTTGCATGCAGCCACTTCACGAGTTTTTCACCATGCGTACGGTGGTAACAAGCCAGGCGGATGAGATACATCCTACCACCAGATGAGCAGTTGGACGCTCAGATATCCCTTAGTCGCCTCTTACGACACCCATGGGAGAGAGGGGCAGTGATTTGTATTCTTACTCCGTCACTGCACGGAGTAAGAATACAAATCACTGCAATGATGATGAATGAATTAGCAATTGTTACACACTCGCACCTCATCTCTCACCACTGAAATTGGACTCAGTTGCCAGACCTGTGTATACGACCGTGGTATACACATTCGTTGACAGTTGACACTGATTGCCGGTTTACGGTTGGATTCTGATTTGTTCTAAACCAGTTTATATATGTATTATCTATGTTCTAAGCTTTGAAGTCTTGATTTGTGTGTTCTGTCATTGTGTTCTGTGTGAGATCGATTGAAAACTTTAAACTTTGTAATGAGTGTATACTAGTATAAATGTTAAAAAAGTTCAACGCATAATATTTTAATGTGATGTATATGAAGTGCAATAATATATTTTTTAATTGTATGTGCTGAATTTTTGATAAGAAAAGGTAAGAATAAAATTAATACCGCTAGGTCGGTTGAGTAATAAAATACATAAATTCGATAAGGCGGCATATCAATTAAGATAAAACAACTACTGTGATTTTTTGATGATTGTTATGGTCATTTTTTAGTTATATCACGAAAGTGGATGCATTATAATGTCTAATAAAGCAGAAGAGAATGCTGTGCGGTATAGGAGAGCTCAGAGCGTTACTAAAGCAGAAGAAATTACCGAAAAAGAAAAAAAAGCGCGGAAATCTCAGTTAGACAAACCGTACGTAAAATAAAATAATGTTAATGAGATATTATTAATAGCTGAATACTGTAGTATTAGACTTTGAACATTCACACAGGACAACATATTGATGAATCATAAAAGCAAAGTTATTGGGTTTATTTAGTAATCCATTGTGAAAAATTTACATAATTTGTATTTTTGAGAAAAACTTTTTTTACAGCTGCCATAAACCAAGGGATTCACTTTTTTCATGGAGCTCGGAATTTACAAATTTTACTGGATTAGTGAATTGGGGTTTCCTTATGTTAACCATAGGTGGACTGCGGTTGTGTCTTGAAAATTTTTTGAAGTAAGATTTTTGAATATATAACTTAATAGAATCATGAAATAACATACTAACTATTCCATAAAATAAATTCATATTACAATTTTTTTGTATGTAATCAATATTCACTATTTAAATAAAAATATTGCTTACAGATATGGTATACGTGTAAATCCATTTGAATGGATTGTTGTTTTGACTGGCCACAATGAGGGTTACAGTCACCAATATCCATCTGTGATATTATTAATTTGTAAGTATCAATATCAAAATCTATATAACATGTCTTTTGTTATATGTTGTATGAATAGAATTTGTAATGGAATTAATAGAGTACTTTCATTTAATTTTGAATATACATTGTAAACTCTATATAACGACACTCAAGGGACGCACATATTTTGATGTTATAGAGAGTTGTCATTAAATGGAGAGAAGAAAAATCTGTATTAGAAAAAAAAAGGTTTATTTCAGACTACTGTTAGTAATTAAAAGAGCTGTCAGTGAAACTATGATAGTATAGCTTGATCCAAATCTTCATATTTAGGTTTCTTTAATTTTTTGGAAGATTTTCCATCCTCCTCTGCTTTTAGAAATTTTTCTTTATTTCGATATTGTGGATACCTCTACCGTATCTAAATATCTATCAATTAAATCTAAAGGGTCTACCAACATCACTTATCCACGCACATCTTCCGCCTCTAGTGCGCATATCAGTAAAACTTTTTCGTCAATACACAGAGATTTTCTCTTACTTGCCATGTTAACAGTTAGAAAGTTTTGAGCAACTAAGAATTGAATAATCCCAATTTGTAAACAAAAGAATGGATTTCTTCAAAAGTTTGGTATGTATGTATGTAATGCTGTCGGCATTACATACATACATACCAAACCAAGTTTATCCTATAATAAAGTGAAAAAAGAATGTACACAGCTGCACAGTTTTTACTAAATTTGGCAACTTAAAAAGTATTTTTTATTATTCAATTGTTGTCGTTATAGAGAGTGGGTGTAATGCTATCTAGAGTGTATCATTGTATGGAAGGAAAGCTAAACCAATCATAGCCATAGATTTCGACGCTTTAGGGAGTTTGTCATTAAATCGAGTGACGTTACATGGAGTTTACAATGTATTTAATTATTGTATAGCATTATATAAATGCCCAAGCCCCGGCATATGTGTTACTTGTATTATTGCAATTGTCATATCCTTTAAACGGCGTACACTTTAATTTGCTGCAGCACAATCTCGTAGCAAGTTACAATAAAGGGGATAGCACAAGTACTCACTCCATGACAAATACTTATATACTAGCCCTCATGGTAATTGATTAAGTGTTGTCAGTCTGTTCTTAATCTTCTTCATCTTAAACAGATCTTATTGCCATGTCAATATGGCTCCATTTTTCATCTATATGTGTTTATTAACGAAACTTCCATCATCTGTTGAAAGAATTTAGTGTTTGTCCTGTCATCTGCTTCCAATTCAATATGAAGTAATAAATACAATATCTAATAACAACTGGTTTGCAGTTAGTGTGGTGCCGGCTGTTATATGTTTGTTGATTGAAAAGGCTATAGCAGTGGTAAGTTATCTTGTATTTATTATAAGTAATAATTAAAAAAATAAAATAATATTTTTCTTCTTATAAATAAGTAATAAATGTTTCTTAGCGAATTTTTATAAACACTGATGTTACTCTTACTTTTGTTAATGAGTTGACATTAAAACGAAGAAAACGGCATTCGATTAACTAATGCGGTTTTCTTTAAATAGCCGCCTAAAAAAGTTTATAGGTAAGACCATATGCTAAAAACTATCTCAATAATTTACTCAGAATATTTTTTTTATTTAATTACAGGAGATACTATCACAAAAGCTTGGAATAAGTCTACAAATAATAAATATGGTTTCCGAGATAAGTTTACCTGTAATCATTTTGTACTTCAAGGGAACACAATTTAGTTTTGGTTTGTATTAAATATGTTTATTAAACTAACTTATGCCAACGAATTCTCCGCACAGTTTATTTTGAATCAAACAAGTATATCTCTAAACAGATTTGGTCATTTAAGTTTGCTGGTCCCATTTTTTGGTTAAACAATCATTTAAGCTTGTGTATATAAATTAAATTGTGACTAAAATATCCCTAAATATTCAGAAAGAAAGAAAAATAAGTAAAATAAAAATTAATTTAGCCTGTAAGTTATTTAGTAAGTGATATTTTTTTTTTGTAAATATCTATATGTATATACATGCACAGATTGGCAATTTAACAGTTATATTATAAAGAATACTTTTATGTGTCTGAGTTATAAATACTTTTTTTAGTATTAAATTATTTTTGAAATTTTGTATTTTTATAATTTCAGTTGGCATTTCAACAGTATGCACCATATACTTAGTTCTCTTCTTAAAGTTGTGGAGCTATTGTCAAACAAATCATTGGTGCAGACTAGGAATGAAGGGGAAGCAATATAAAAATACATTAAGACGTCAAAGTTTATCAGCACCTAATTGGAGTAAGTAACCGTTATATCAAAGTCTTGCTGTTAAATTATAATCTATTCATTATCCAGGTCCCAGCCTATCTCTATGTTAAACTACACTAGGATTGGTTCAGTGGTTTAGTCATGATGAGGTAACAGACAGACAGTTACTTTCACATTTATTAGGCAGATTAATAGTATATACCATACAAAAGCAACAGTTTCTTTTATTTTTATTTCTTTTATTAGTTAGTCAATTTTACTTGACTTTAAATATAAGTAACAGTACACGGCTAGCATTTGGAAAATATTTAATTGTGTTAATATAAAAATGTATTCATTTACTAAAAAAAATAGTGGCATTCAACTTAAATAATATCATAAACAGAAAACGTGAATAATAATAGGGTTACATATTTTGTTCTGTGTTTTATGACTTTATTTTCGGAAGCAATGTATAATATTTGATGTAAAACAGTCCTGTAAAGTCAATTAAGAGTATATAGAGTAAAGTAAAATGCCTACCACTATAGTTATAGATTTAACAATGTGTACATTGTTATTCCAGATGAACTAGTTAACGCTGAACAAGAGCGTAAGTGAAATGTTAAATACAGCACAGAAAGCTAGATTTGCACTTAGTTTTTGTATTATGTATATTTTTTTGCAGCTTCTGTTTCCTTAACTATTTTGTAACATTTGGTGGCTGGTTCGCTTGTACTTAATAGCCTTTGAATTCTCTATATGAAGGAAATACAACCAAAATCTTAGTAAAACAATTATTGACCTTTGATAGTAATTGAGAAAAGGTGTTTATTCTGTTGTATATTTTCTTAACTAATAACTATAATAGTCAATATGAAAGTGGCAGTTTCGACCCTGACTTGCCTGACATGACGTCATTGACCTGGGGCTTTGGCTGTCAGTTTAACTGCAAGGAAAAAACAGAATTAGTAACCTTGCAAACAGGCTTTGCTAGTACACTTTACTTATGAACAAAAAATATTTTTTACAGGATTGAAAATATTACTTTTTCTCATCTTATAATAAATATAATTTCTTTTAAACACGTTAATTTAGCTTAGCAAGGAGATTGTGTACATTCGATTCAATATTGGTTTCACATCAAGGTATCAATTTTGAAAACTGTTACGAAGGTACTGTTAAACGCAAAAGTTGCTTATAAAAAAGTACAGATTTTTTAGACATACCACTCGTAATAAAACAAAAAGACATTTTATTATACATTTGAAGTACATTCATATAGCAACGAAACTTAACAAAAATCAATATATATAACATGTATGCATATTGTACATGTTAACATTTGAAAGAGGTGATTGTGTTAGGTGTTAGATAAAAAAAAAAAGAGCGAAAATATCTACAATCTTGCATGTTCTCTATCCAGTTATATATTGTTACTTTTAATAGCAAATATTTTCTTAATATGTTTTTTGCTTCTTAATATTTATTAAAAGCTGCTTTATTGTAGTAAAACATTGTGATAACTGCAAATATTTTGGTTAAATGTCTTGTTATACTCACTTATAATAATAAATATGTATTATTGTTCATATTTAATTATAATTAATTTACTTATTTTATGTTTTGACTTGTATTTTAATATTTTTCCATATGTATATAAAATCATTTTATCTATGTCTATGTGTGTTATCTTCAGAAACTTTAGAAGACGAGAAAAACGACTTTGCATTTTCTGGATTAGTGAAATATCCGGATAATTTGACTCTTAAAGATCTTTTTTACTTCTTATTGGCACCAACACTTTGCTACGAATTGAATTTCCCGCGCACTACACGGTAAGACTGTTTAGTATGCACATATATCATTCTGGAGGCGCGGAGTTTTTTTCAAATCGCTGTTACTAATATAATGTGTTAATCACCATTTTTACTAATAATTTGGTAAGGATTTTAATTTGAAAAAATACTCTAACACCATATTGGGACAATTGCACTAATTGTTATAATTTTTTGACCATCCTTATTAGGCCTCTTTGCCTCTTTCATATGTCACGGCCCAATAATGTTATGATGTTTTACCAAATATATGTATTTATTTAAAACTCTATTTCTTTTAACATAACATATAAGGTCCTCCAGACCGATTTCGGCCACGGCGGCCAATCTTAAGAGAGATTAGCCAACTGCGCAGGACATATTATAGTGCACAAGTGTGTGCGCAAACACAGGTGCACTCTCTTTTCCTTAGCTCTTATAATCCGATGGGACGGCAATCCGACACGACCGGAAAGAGTTCAGGCGCAGGACCAACGGCTTAACGTGCTTTCCGAGGCACGGGAGTATACACTTCCAATTTCCAGACTCCGGGCTGCTACTGAGAATTTTCTGACAGAAAAGCCCAATAACTATTTATCGGCCCGACCTGGGAATTGAACCCAGGACCACCGGGTCTGCGGCCTTATATCTAGCCACTAGACCAACGAGGTAGTCACCATGATTACTATTTCTTGTAATCAGTAAAGGTTGCAGTATTCCTGTATAAAGTTTCTTTATCGTTCTAATAGCACAGAACATCTCTAATTTAAATAACACCCCTTCGTATATTAATAGTATTTTATATTTGGTTTCAGAATTAGAAAAAGATTCTTAATAAAAAGAATCATAGAAGTTGTGTTTGGTATGAATTTAGTAATGGCGTTATTCCAACAATGGATGATACCTTCGGTCAGGAACGCCGTGGATCCGTTCTCGGAAATGGACTTCGTAAAGATGACGGAACGACTGTTGAAATTAGCCGTAAGTAGTTGATATAATTCGGATTATGTAAAAGAAGTACCAAGGTTGATCCAAAGTAATCATAACAATTATATATAGTATAGTTATAATTAATATTTATTTAAGAATCGTAGTCCTTTCACTAGATCTTACTGATCTATTTAGTTCATATTTTTCTTATTAGCACAAAATACTCATTAAACCAATGTTCTTTTTTTGAACATGATTTTTGGCCGTTGATTGTCTCCTTTTTTTATTCCTCGCATAATAATGACGTATTCTTAATTCTAGCCTTTTTCAAATACTTTACGTATACTTTTATAATAAAATACAGTTTTTAAGCCGAGTCACATTTTAATATTTTCGTCGATATAAACAGTTATTTTTAGTCGATCGTCTTTTGTTTTATTCTTGGTCTGTTATAACTCTATACTTTGTCCAAAGTGACAAAACAAAACCTTCCAAGTCGACTAGTATTTTATTTTGCTAATCTCGAACAAAGGCAGAGATTTTTTTTAAATATTGTTCAAAGCACACGTAATTGCGATTTTGTATATTATTCGTGTATTAAATCTACAAACCGTATTTATAAATTCGTATTTTTATTAGATTCCGAAGATATCAAGAAACGATTGGTGTGCGCGGAAATTTAATGTCTGATTACTTTTCAGGTTCCCAATCATCTTATCTGGTTGTGTTTTTTCTACCTCAGTTTCCACTCATTCCTCAACCTCATGGGAGAGTTGTTGCATTTCGCCGACCGAAACTTCTACAGCGACTGGTGGAATGCGAACAACATCTCCGTGTTCTGGAGCTCCTGGAACATGCCTGTTCATTTATGGGCAGTCAGACATGTTTACATTCCTATGACGGAGATAGGATATTCTAAAGGGGCTGCTAGTATAGTTGTATTTTTTATATCGGCATTCTTCCACGAATACTTGGTGAGCATATCTTTGGTTAAATTATCTGAGCTCTTTCTATACATTTTAATTGAAATATATCTATTTACGTGTAGAAAATAAATAATAAACGTGGCGGCCATAAAAGTACATTTCACGCACACATAGATAGAAATTATATTGTACAATAAAAATTGCAAAAATGAATTAGTACGTAGTTTTTAACCTCTCTGACCTTGGGAGTTTTTATTTCAAAATATTATGTAATGTAAGATGAATTTTAAGTACTGTTTGTCAACTTCCACCGTAATGGGCTACAGAGAAAGATAAATACTCATCAAGCCATTTGTCATTTGACATTTTTTATAGCAAAATCATTATCTTTACTTGTTGACAGCAATCTTATTAAAGTATTTTATAAAAATGTTTAAGTTTTTTGAGTTGTTTATTTATAGCAATTTAATTTCCTAAGATTCACGAATATAAAACACCACATCTCATTGGTGTGAATTAAATCCAATACTTATGCAAACCGCCATACAGAAATTAGCCATGACCTTTGACGTCAAGATGTTCTTATATATTCTGTTTGGGTAATGTTAAAAAAAAAAATTTACAACAAAAAAAAATCGAACTAAATTATTACTGAGTAATACGATACGATATGTTTACGAATGTACTTTTAAATAGTCTAGTAAATAATGTAACATGACGGTACAAAAGTAGGCTTATAAGAGCCTACTATAATATGGACTTGGTGGTAGAGCTTTGTGCAAGCTCGTCTGGGTAGGTACCACCCACTCATCAGATATTCTACCGCAAAACAGCAGTACTTGGTACTGTTGTGTTCCGGTTTGAAGGGTGAGTGAGCCAGTGTAATTACAGGCACAAGGGACATAACATCTTAGTTCCCAAGGTTGATGGCGCATTGGCAATGTAAGCGATCGTTAACATTTCTTACACTGCCAATGTCTATGGGCGTTGGTGACCACTTACCATCAGGTGGCCCATATGCTCGTCCGCCAACCTATGCTATAAAAAAAAAAAAAAAAATATTTTGTTTTTACCAAAATCAGAAAAAACGACAGTGTGGTTAATGTCGTCGCTGAATGTACTATTTTCCAATGTTTGGTTAATAAATTACTGTAATTTATTCCATTTATGTGTCACACAGATTTTAATATTGATCTACAAAGTTTTTTCATATTTCTATTCCAGGTTAGTGTACCGCTACAGATGTTTAGGGTATGGGCGTTTTTGGGCATGATGGCGCAACCTCCCCTGTCAGTGATATCCCGCGTAGTAGAGAAGAAACTAGGGGCTAGATGGGGCAATATCATTGTATGGAGTTCCCTCATTTTGGGTCAACCCCTCGCTATCATGATGTACTACCATGATTATGCTCTGGCTCATATCGCCCCACAACAATAATAACCGTCACAATTTGTAAACAAAACTAAACATTATCTATTTATGATTTTCAGTGGGGAAATGTTACATAAAGAGACACTAGAGTTAATGCGAAATATATAAATGAAAATATTTTTTTACAATTAATTAGGTGAGATAGTTTCAATGATTTGATATTATTGAGAAGAAAATGTAAATTAAAAGCTTTCGATTAACTTGTAAGTTCATATTATTAATATTGATGTTGCAATCACGATTTAAGCATGTAATACATTGAAATAGGTGGGTTTTTGTTAAAATAATGCATCTTTGTGCATTATCTTCATAGAAAATTCATTTAGGTGTCTATAATTTTTCTTTTTATAAATATTTTATTAAATGTAAGAAAAAAATATTTTATATATAATTTTTTTCATGAATGATCATAATTTATGTTTTTTACAATTATTTACAAATTTATGCATTTTTAGTATGTTTAAATGTGAAAGGTGGTTTGCATTCCAAAGAGATTTCATGACAATGGTACAAATATAGATAATTATACTATCAACTTACAACTTTTAAAAATTATATTGCCGTATACAATAATAAGAGGCTTCAGCCCAGCAGTGGGATAAGGCCTTCACAGGCTGTTACTGATACAATAATGAAGTAGTCTCGATGAGAATTGTTACATATATTAGTTAATTATTAAAATATATGAAATTATTTAATAAAATAAAATTTATATTATTATTATTTTATGAATAGAAATATTACAATTTTATTCGTCGTCAAGCTTAGGGTTCCTTATAATGAAGACTGAAGTGAAACAAATTATAGATCAATTACTATTGCAATTATTAATGTGAAAATAATATTTTTATAATCAACAACATATATGTCAAAGATTTATACGAATTATTTTAAAATTAAGGAAAAATAATTATCAATATAAATTACTGGTTAAAAATTCGTTTAATTTTTAATTAACAGCTGGCTAATTAAAAAGTAAAAGTAATAATTATGTTAAGTAAATATGGTTATAAGGTATTTAGGCGTTTATATTTATATGTGGGGTCTTAGTATAATGAGTTTTTAATTTTTTTTATGGAACAGCATTATTATATGAAAGTCATGCATGTGAAGTGTAGTTTTCTGTGATAATAGTTTCACAGGAAATAATATTTGTTGACGTGTTCAGAGTATAATATTTTTAAAAAGATTTATGAAATGTTGTATGTAACTATAAATTACCAATAAATATTTTTTTTACACGAAATTTGAATTTTTGTTCATGTCAATTTTTGCTTATTTTTTAATATGATTTAGCGAAATGTTGTTTTTTTGCACTAAGTAACGCGTCCAAATCTGAAAGAGAGGGTCACCATTATCCAGATTTTATCACAAATAACTTAAAAATAATAAAAATATACTTTTAAATCAAATTAATATGTAGCTTCATAAAGTTTTTCGACGATTAGTTACTTGTTAGGTAACTGAAATAGTGACGACTTGTCTATGGGGTCTTCCTATGAAAAAAATCCTTTTAAGTATGTATTGTTCTTCATCATCTTCCTACCTTTTATATTGTCTATTACAATCGAATAAGGAGTAGATATAAATAGTAGTAATAGAGTAGTCATTACCAAACCATAGACTAATATATTCCATGCAATTGCTAATAGCTCTGCTAAATTGTGTACTACAAACTGTTATTGATTAATATACATATATGTATATATAATTAATTATAACACAACAAAATTACATATATGATATATCTAGTTTAATGTTTATTCCCAAAGTTCCGATAACTGGAGACTTTGAAGAGGCCATTTCTTTCTCTTATTAATTTGTGTTGGTTAGGCTTAATAAATATAGAGTAAATCAATTTGGTATTGAAAATTTGAGGAGGACCCTGGGGTCTCCATCAGCAGGCTAGTGACATTGGAGGCCGACTCCACTTCAGTCGCTGGGTAGCAAGAAAAAGCGGCATACTAACATATAAGCTGACGCAAGTGCTTACCAGACATGGCTGTTTCGGTAAGTACCTGGATTGCCAGAAGAGAGGTATCACCCTCTTCCCACGAGTGTCTAGTGGAGCACCACACCCTGACGGAGAGTTCTGCGTGGAGATTCCAGAGGAACTTAACTGGGAAAGGAGGCCCGCATAGCTTTTTTTTTTGTTTGACTCTGGGAAGACGCTTTACGCGTTTCCCCCCACGAGAACAGTGGGGGGGATATGTGGGGCTCGCCATATGTCCAAGGCACCGAGTGTGCCCCGGCCATCGGAATACCCACTAAAAACCCAGCGGTACCCTTCCCGTCTTAACGGGAGCGCCACGGGATCGCTTGCGCATGCTACCGTGACGCTCCGACGAGGCCCGCATAGCTGCGCCAACCGTCGGGGCGTCACGGAAGTATGCGCAAGCGATCCCGTGGCGATAAAAGCGTTTTTCCAGTGTGATTAAAAAAAGAGCGCCTTGTAAATTTGATCTTGCCCCGCCATATTATATTTGAAATTAAAAATAATTAAGAATCTATGTAGGTATCAATATTAGATATTGATAATAAGTGAAAAATATGTTTTGAATGAAAAATTTTATAAGTTAGTTAATATATAGTTGGTCCGTTTTTATAGTACCATATCGAGAGGCTTTACGCAAATGCCTACAACGTATAAAGTTTGAAACAATGAACAAAATTATGCACGTGAAATATTTTAGTAAATATGTATATTGTTTTATCATTATATTTATTTTTCAATTGTAACGAAAAAACATGAAAAAGTAAAAAATATAGTTATAAGTTTACTAAATTAAATATTAATTAATTTTAGGTACCTACAATTACCTAGTATTTAAAATAAATGAAGTTGTTAAAAAATAAAGAAGTTGTTGATACCGGGTCTAAAGTAATACTGTAGTTTTACATTCATTTTCAGCTACTAGTCATATTTGCGATAATATAAGTTACATCATTGTTTCGGAAAAAGGAATGGGCTCCGAAAAAGCTGTCTGTAGTTGACTAGGTCGAGTGTAAACATGAAAAATTAGACTTTTAGTGCTAATCCTGTATACTCTAACACTATCTAGCAGGGCAGAATAGTTGCCACTCCTGATCGCAAGCACAAATTATCACAAAGTGACGGTCACGCTTATTGTTTTCGTCAATATATAATTTTAAGCAAAGCGTTTGCTAGCTGCAGCGTCTTTTATCCCAGGTCTTCTCGCCTTTTTGTTTTTAAATGTCAATATACTTCCTAACTTCATAAGCTCATTTTTTTTTAAATAAGACATAATTTTTGGTGCTGTAGCCTTTTCCAATGAATGGGAAAAAATAAAAACTGTTTTTTTGTTTAAACGCATTTCTTATTTTTATTTATTTTGAGGCGAGGTGGTCCAGTGGTTGGTGGTGGTTCAGTGATTGCAAGTTCAAACCCGGGCATAAACCACACACAAATTTTCATGAGCTTAATTTGTGTTTATAATTCATCTCGTGCTTGGTAGTAAATAAAAACATGGCAAGGAAACTTGCATGTGTCTGTTGAGAATCCACAAGTGCTCTCCCTGGAACAGCTTGGTGGAATAAACTCCAAAACTTGTCCTCAAAAGAAGACCGGGCAGTGGGATGTTTTCAGACAGTTACTACTTATTTGTATACATATCAGTAGTAATCTTTTTTTTATATCGAAACTGTCAGTTTATTAATAATATATTTTCTTAAAACGACATTAATGCATTGCTCCTGTGAGATGTTTGTAACTAAATACATTCATATAATATAATAGTGTCATTCAAAAGGTTATCATGTTTGATCGTGCGTTAATAATATTAATCTATTAGTAACTTCGGGTGTCGTAATGTCGGTATAAAGTACAATCAGCTTACCGGCTTAAACGCGTGATTTACTGGTATTAGCAAATAAACACCTTACATGTAGAACATATGTACTTACATACGATGACAAATAATCCATTTTGTTAATTTAAAATAATAATTAAACACACTTGGATATCGTCAGGGTTGAAGTTCACAAGTTCCTGACACAATTAATTTTTTTGAAGTAATTTAGAATTTATTGTACTAACTACACCAATATTATAAATGTGAAAGTAACTTTGTGTGTCTATCTGTCTTTCTGTATCTTTCATGGCTGAACTGATCGAAACATTGAACCGATTTTGATGAAATTTGCTTGAAATAATCAACTACAAATTAATTATTGTTATTAAATATTTTTTGTAAATTTTAAATGTTTAATTAATAAATTATATAAAAGTTATTTTTGAACAATATTTTATATTAATTTTAAGCCTATGAATAATTGCTTAAGCGTGCAACCTCTGACTCGGCAATAAGACATGTGTATGGGTCGATGAACGATAATCTGATAGGAGTGAAGGTCACTAATCACAACATGATTTCACTACCTCTTACAATCTTGCATTGACATAATATGATTTCATTTAATATCATAATATCTTCTACTCTATATTTATTATTATTATTTAATGTTTTTATTAGGTAGATATTTCTTTTACTTGGATTCTTTGATTCTACATACTCCTGTAACCTTATCGTATGTTCAAAGTTAACATAAGTTAACATAAGTTAACTTTGAACATTGGTTAACTATACAGAGTGTTTACCCCTTAGATAATGTGTAACACGAATACACTATTAAAATAAATATTTATTTTATACACTGGACCGCAAAGAAAAAGGGTCGGTAAAACAATCTTCAATATCTTCAAAAGTACCTGACCTAGCTTTTTAAACTACATTTTGCGAGGCCATCGCTTTTACGCGTTTCCACCATATGAAGGGAAGTGTGGTTGGCATTTTTTTTTTTTCGCTGACACATACTTTTAAGTCTGTCCTGCGATGCACTCTTCCTACTCTAAATAAAAATATATTTATTTATGTCAATAAAATCGATTCATGACGAGTTCAATTTTTCCTTGCGTTCACGGCTTTTAAGTTATATATATATAAGCTTTCGAGGCGCGAGTACCCCGGACCACGAGGCCTTCCGGATTGCGAGGACACGGATGGTCGCCCACGCCGCCTCTGACTGGAGGGTTCTTGCGACGTGACGATCGTCTCTGCGAAGAACGGTACGCGCGCAAATGAGTCGTCGGAACGATCCTGCCAGCCTTCGAGGCCTGGATGAGACGAAAGCGACGAATCACCTCCCGACTTATGCAGGTAATGACAGGAAATGAGTTGTTCTGGAGAAAACCTGTGTAAGATAGGAAGCGAATCGACAGCGATGTGCCACCACTGCAGCGCGGACTGGGACAACGCTCAACATACGTTGGAGGCGTGCCCCGCGTGGCGTGCGGGGAGGAAGATCCTGGTCCGTGAAGTCGGACAAGACCTGTGCCTGAACCTGCGAGCAATCGTGTTGACATTGCTCCGCAGGGAATCGGCGTGGAGGGCCGTTGCCTCCTTCTGTTAGACCAACATGGTTCAGAAGGAGACGGCGGAGCGGGGACAAGATCACCTTCGCCCATGAGAGAGCTCCGCCGAGAATCCCACATAACCCGGCTCCCCCCCAAGGAGGCCGGGTATCTTTCTGAAGCGTGAAAAAAAAGAAGTGTAGGAACCATCCACTCATCAGATTCAATCTTCTACGGCCAAACAGCAATATTTAGTATTGTTGTGTTGCAGTGTGAAGGGTGAGCGAGGCAGTGTAATTACATGCACAAGCGACATATTTTATTCCTTCATTAATAAATTAATTTTAGTTCCCAAGGATGATGGCGCATTGGCTATGTATGGATTGATTAATATATCTTACAGGGCTAATATTTATGGGTGACCCACTTATAAACATTAGCGCTGTAAGTGGTGAGCTGGGCAAACTATTGTATATAAAAAAACTCTCATGCAAAAATATTCGATAGATTTAAATTAAATTCAACATGAAGCGTGACTTACAACTTATTGTATCAATGTATAGGATGCCTTTATGAATAATGAAGAAGTTTCTATGTTACTATGTCTGCGCCGCTACCAAGTCGCGGGCGCTATTTGTACTCATCTAAATCTTTTAGTAGCACGATCTAATCAATAAAGAACTCGAAACTTTCTATTAGGTATATTTACCAAGAGATCGTCTTAAGTTTTTTCTAGTCACAACTTATTTTAAAATTTTAAACACTATTTTTTCGTAATATTTATTGGTTATGCTTTTAATGATGAAATAATATAATTCGCAAAACGTTTAAATACCTCATGTAATTACAAAAAAAGATGAAGCCTTACTCGTTGCGACATCCGCGTTATAAGTGAGGGCGGCAGATCAATTGATGAAGAGGCTCCGATAGCGACGGTACGTGTCCCGCCGCCGGGAGTCCGCCTCTCGACCGCGCTATCGCTCTACCTGTGCCGCTCTTACTATTGTTTAACAACAAGGAAGATACTATGAATAAAAAATGTATTTTAACATATTAATTTGCATTGATTTTATATTATTATTTAATATTTCAAAGACAAAGTCTTACACTACATTTCATTATATGTCCATTATTTGTGTCTTTACCAGTCGCTAAAATATTAAACCATTTTTTTTTCAAACTATTTTTTAAATACTCATTTTAATTATTGGTCTATTGTGGGCACTGACTCAGATTTACAGAATTTCAGATCTACAGAATTCACAATTATTAGATATTTTTTTATAAATCGTGGAGTGCAGCAGTAACATTACTTCAACAATTATATCGAAAAATAAGATTTAGTTATCAGAGCTACTAATCAAGGAACTTTAAATAAGGAACTTTACCATTAATCGAAGCAATTAGTGAAGTGCGGGATCAAACAAAGCGATCGCTACGTGACGGGCGGCGTACGGCGGGCGGGCGCGAGTAATCATGTAATAACATTTGCGGCAGCGTTGGCTCCGCTAACAATGTTGACGGTGGCGAGCAAACAACGGCGTCAGCCCACGGCTCGCCGCACTCGCACGCCGCAGCGCACACCAACCCTACCTCGACTAACTAAATCTACCTTTATCGTAAAGCAAACTTTTAGCCAGTAACTATGTGGGTTGAACGTGCAGTTTGATCGTAGAGGTTGTCGAGAGGTGGTATCTACCAATACAGCTATCAATGTATTTCTAGTTTTTTTTTATTGTATAGGCAGGCGGACGAGCATTTGGGCCACCTGATGGTAAGTGATTACCAACGCCCATAGAAAATGGTATTGTAAGAAATGTTAACCATCGCTTACATCGCCAATGCGCCGCCAACCTTGGGAACTAAGATGTTATGTCCCTTGTGCCTGTAATTACACTGGCTCACTCACCCTTCAAACCGGAAAACTGTTGTTTTGCGGTAGAATATCTGTGTTACCACCGAGTGTTAGAGCTTTGTGCAAGCTCGTCTGGGTAGTTTATATTATTTAAAACAGTTCTTTTTCTTTGTAATCTATCCAGTACTAAATTGTACATTTAATAAAAAATCTAGAAGATCATTGGAATACTAATAAAAAAAGGCACCGATTGAGTAGATATACCTATTACTAATTTAGGTACTATTATTGAATTTTATAATTGTTAATAATTGTATATAATTTGCTTGTCATGAAATAGAAAATTGTCGATAATATAAATCTTGTAAATCTTATACATATGTACATAATATTCATTTAATCATAATCATTACATCACCTAATTTTTTTTAAAAATCAATGTTTAGTTAATTATAAATTACTTAGTTAATTTATTTTTTGCTTTAATCTTTCACACAAACTTTATGTCTACTTAGCAAGCTATAAGTTAAAAATTATAAGTAAAATTTTTATTTTAAAATTTATATCAAAATATATATACATAATATTTTAGGGACTTAATTTCCTTACATCTCATATATGCTTTTAATTATAACTGGCTGTTGTTACAATAATGGGCGCATCGTTTCAATTATTTGCGGATAATAAGCAAGGGTTAAATGTTTAGAGTGCGGGCAGATCGGTGATTAAATGTAATTCGAAATTACGCTGACTTGTTAACCCCTTTGTGCCCGCCGACGCGTGAAATCACTTTGTTCTAATGTTAGCCACCTAACTGCCAAAGTCTATCCGAAAAGTGATTTATTTAAAATAATTTACATTTCATTAAAATTAGAAAATAAAATAACTTTTTTGTGTAGGTATATATAGGTAGGTAGATATCAAACGTAACGTTAATTGCTTTTTTATTAGATTGATGTATAGTTGTAATCAGTTTTTGTAATTTTGGTACGGTCAGTTACCATTTAATATGATATTATAAAGTTTATAACGTGATTGGCGCACATGCGCTAAGTACATAATATCTTATGAAACCTGAGTTGTAAATGTGTGCTGTGTTTATATTATGATGTCTTGATGTAGAGAACTTATGTTTGCAATGATAAAGGCTGTAGTAATGTTGCGCGCGTCGCATAACGTCATTGGACTAGAGGGCGGAGTCTCGTGCCGCCCTGTGTCGCCGCGGCAGTCCGTTTCCGGCCGGCGCGTGCCCCGTACGGCTCCATGGTAGAACATACACTCGTCGACTGTTCTCAGGCGGGTGCCATGCAAACTCTAACGCCTCAGCCACACCGTGATGCTGATGAGGATCAGCTCGCTGACGAATATGTACAAAATTTTGAACTAGATCATCTCGAAGATCATCATCTTGTTAAGCGTGAACCTCTACGAGCGGGCTGGCATGAACTTGTTGAAACATTACCTGCTTGCGCTCGAGCTTGCCGTCAGTGGCCTGATGCAGGCCCATACCCACAGCCACATGTAGCAATTGCCGTAGATCCCAGTACACCTCCAGAGACTCCACCAGCGCCCGTCGGTCGCAGTCCATGTCGTGCTCCCCCTGTGGATGACGTGTTGTGGTTGCCTCATATGCGCGAACCTCTCGATATGCGTACAGTTCCTTGTGGTAGTTTTGAAGAGTGGGATCGTCGTGAATGGAGAGAACAGGATCATCATTTACAACAAGTTGGTTTACGCCCGTCAAGTTCATGCTCTGCAGTATCGCCACGTACAGGTCAACATCAATCTTACCAGCCATCATCATGCGGGGATGATCTCATAAGTGATGATTTATTGATGACATTGAGTGTACGCGAACTAAATAAAAGATTGCATGGATTTCCACGAGAAGACGTTACACGATTGAAACAAAAACGGCGTACACTTAAGAATCGTGGGTATGCACAAAATTGTCGAAGCAAGAGGCTTCAGCAAAGACAGGAATTAGAATTGGCAAACAGGTCCCTGCAGGATGAAATACATCTTTTACAGCTGCAGGTCGCTCGCGTCTCCCACGAGCGGGACGTGCTGAAGCAGCGACTGGCCCTGGTGGGACGTGAGCATGCGGTGCCACAGCACGCAGGTCATGCACCGCCCACTCCACATTCCTCCCCAGAGTTCTTTTCGGAGCTGTGACGGCAGGGTGCGGCACCGCGGTCCGCCGCCGCTTCTGCCGCTACTTCTGGCGCCTCCTCTTCTGCATGCGCCTGGCAGCGCTATTGAAGCCCTGCATTGACGGACTGCTCATGCTTTTGTTAAGTTTGAAAAGTTAATGATAATTATCATCAGTTCCAGTTTTATAGTTTTTTAAATGGTGGAACTATTAAGCCGTGATATCTGAATAAGATGGCTCTTGAAACACCGTGTTAAATGTATGGTTGTGTCGTATAATATTATTCATAGCTTCGTTAAAGTATATGTATTATTAAAAATTATACATTAGTTATAATGACTCATCTAATTAATCGAAAATAATTGTAAATAGTTACATAAATGACGAATATTAACTTTAGGATTTCTGTTTTCCTAATAAAATATTCTTAAATAATTTATGATTTTATTTATCGTCGTTTTTAAGCTTATTCAACCTCTCCCTTTTACAAATAAATATTTTAGCTAACCATTCAAGTTGTTCTCTCATACAAAAAAAGATTATAAGAAAATAAATAAATCACATAATATATGATAGAGCTGAAAAACTTATGTATATAAATTATAAGAAAGCAGTAGGCACCTTAAAATCTTAAGGACAGTCCATATAAGTAGATGGGAAATGCTGTAACAATGAAGATTTTCCACATGAAACAATATCAAAGAAGTAATGGATTTAACTAAATCACGTATGCAATTCCTTTAAAAAAAACTATTTAAAGAATAAAAGTTATATATTACACATATATAATACTTTATATATATAACAATATCTTTAATAATAAGCGAAACAATTTAATTTTGTTGATTGTCCACAATAATAATTCACCTAAAATATTTAAAAATAGAATGAGCTTACGACATTTTGTTTATAACGAAAGAAGACATTTATCAAAGATATGCAAGAAAACATGGTGAGAGAAAACCTACACGTATCGAAGAGAATAATTATAATTTAACCGAAATAAAAGTTTAGAAATACAATAAATTTATGTGCGTTCTTCATATTTTTGATGATGTTAATTTTATTACAATGAATAAGAATTACTTTTTACTCGGTGGTAGAGCTTTGTGCAAGCTCGTCTGGGTAGGTACCACCCACTCATCAGATATTCTACCGCAAAACAGCAGTACTTTGTATTGTTTTGCTCCGGTTTGAAGGATGAGTGAGCCAGTGTAATCACAGGCACAAGGGACATAACATCTTAGTTCCCAAGGTTGGTGGCGCATGGGCAATGCAAGCGATGGTTAACATTTCTTACAATGCCATTGTCTATGGGCGTTGGTGACCACTTACCATCAGGTGGCCCATAGGCTCGTCCGCCTACCTATACAATAAAAATAAAAATAAACTTTAGTAACGGAAAATTATTTTCTAAATTAAGTTAAATAAATTTAAATAGGTATTAATCAAGGTAATAATAAGCAAGTTTAACTATTATTTAATTTAATATAATAGTGGTATACAGTGGAAATAGGTAAGACTAAGAAATAAATTACTGAAACGCAATTCTAAGCAAAAATACATTAATGTATTTTATACGTACATAATTTACTACGTATATCTTGCTACTCAAAACACTAATGTACACTTGATTCTGTCAAATTGAAAACTAGTTTGTTGACAGGACACTCTATTTTAACAAATAAGTATAACAAAACAAAGTTCAAATAAAAAAAAGTACTACATATTTATAAATCATTTATTTGAAAAAGCCTTGTAAATAATTAAAATATTCAGATTATAAAATTATTCATGATGTTCAATCCCTCAAATAAAATTATTTTAATTTTTAATACTACTTTAGACATAGCGAGGTAATGAAAACAATTCTAGTCTGTGTAGCATAATAGTTTTGATACTTTGGAAATTGGCATAACTAAAAGAACAATAAAATTGGTACTTTCCTTGTTAAAAAAAATAGGGATAAAGAATTTGTCTTTTTCAATTCCAATACAGTACGAAAGAAAATTTAAAAAATATTAGAGTTGAATATGTGACTGAGTATTTCTAAACGAATGTCCAAATTTAATTAATGTTCAAATGCAATAATCTTAAACCAATTTATAAAGAATTTTGATAGAAATGACTGAATTTTAATAAATTAAAGTTTAGTTTTATAGTATCGTGGGCACAATGGCTGTATTATTATAATCAATAATAACAATAACTGTAATACATAATTATATCACGGTTACAACGAGTCCAATGACTTATTGAAGTTGATTGAGCAATATTGCAAGTTAGTGACAACAGGCGATTGCCCAACAGTTTCATTTAAATTAGGTCGCGAAATGCAACGCTTGCAAATATTACCTACCTACACATTCATATATGTTTACCGAAAATTTAGATACATTTAAATTTTATTATTATATCGTAGATGTTTAATTTCATATAAATAAAATAAAATTTTAGATAAGGTCTGTTTTTTATTTTTATTAACAACTTTAGTAATAATATATTTCAGTATAACTAAATGAGAATATTTGATTTTTTGTACAATTTAGAAAAAATAATGACTATCTCTGACTCGAAATGTGTAAGCGTGTCTATTTAATTTGAATTTACCCAATGCGTTAGCTTTATTTTTAACGTAACGTTACGTAGGTCTATAAAGTAACTAAACTCGATTTTCTAAAAGTGATCACTCTAAGTAACCGTAACTTTGAGTAGGTATCCTACTACTGCATAGAGCTCCATCCAGTATTGTAAATTGTTAGGGAAAAGGCTTGCAACTTATTTCATCAGTGCTCCAGACTGCACTAGTGTTAGTGGCATACATGAGAAAGATTTTCATTCGACACGTTCAAGTTTCCTTACCATATTTGCCTTTACCGTCGGGCATGGGAATTCAGCTACTACTTCTATACTAAAGTAAAAAGGAGCTAAGCTGAAGATTACATTCGAAACAGCAGCAGAAAACTAAAAAATAAAAAGTTTGTATAAAAAAACACTATCATTTTCGAGTAGAGTCCTTTATTATATCTTTCTTGTTTATATCTATCAACTAATAGATACTGAAATATTTGTAATTATTTAATTTGGATTTGATTATATCTGTTTTATAAATATCATGCTCCTTATATACATACATATATATTACAAATATTAACGATGATGAGTGTTAAATATATGAAAATATTTTTTTATTCAAACCTATCTAAATGATAATTTCAAATCTGAAGCAAACCATTTTTTTTCAATACAGCTGAACCAAGCTGAACCATTTCGACAAGAAATTTTCGATGAAATGACAATTACGTTTGGTTTATAACAAGAAGTAGTTTCGTCTAAAATATTTCTACCTAAGTTATCATTGGGTTTAAAAGCGATTAAACTAAATTATGCATCTAATTATTATAAACATGTTAGCGATAAATAAAGTCAAGTAGTATGCATGTGTTTGTGTCGTGCATGTGAAAATAAACAGGAAACTAACATTGTTGCGGTACTTACGCGTCGCGAACTGACGGATTTCTTACAAATCGTAATTCAATACCCTATGTTATTAGAAGTGTTAGGGCATCATGTTCCATGATAATAACATTCTTTGTAGTTACGAGACAATGTTTCGTGTAATATAATTTAATCATATAAAATAATTTATGATTATTAATTATACGTATTCCTTCAGATCATGAGTTAAGTGATTTTTGATTTTAACTACGACTATTATTCTAAGTTTATTTAAATATAATGTAAGGTATAATGTATATAATGTAGGTATTTTTGATCTAAAATAAATTATATCATTTAATTTAAAGGTACATTTAATTTAAAGGTAAATCCAATATTTGCATATAATTATTAGGTAAAACTAATAATAAACATTGAGCGCTTCAGTAAATGTTTTATGAAATCGTTAAGTCAGAATTACATTTAAAATCGAATTGAAAACTGGTAAAAAAATCTGGAGCCAAAAACCTCACTAACTTTTTTGTTTCCATTTATTTTAATAAAGGTTATGAAGGATATGGAATTTGTTAACACAATGTATTAAAAAATGCGTTATGTACATAATTTCATTCTGTAGAAATGAAATTCAATACCTTATATCAAATCAAAAGGATAAATATCTTGTACACCTACATATGTACTTATATTTTCATTTCGATGTAGCTTATAGCTATTGTGTTATATTATAATATCGGAGTCATGTACGTTTGTATGTTCAATACTATTCATAGCGATCTTGTAAAGCCAAAGGCTTTGTGGTGGGAGACAGGGCGTGTCCTCCGGACGCCACGCCCCGTCAGAACGAGAGAAACTACGCCGCCTATTAAGTTCTGAATACAAAAAACATTTCAGCTGCCAAACACTCTGTAAATTTTACCCCTCAGTTTTAAAGCTCAAATTCCAATGAATTTTCGTCGATTATTAGTAATTTTAGCATGGTTTTGCAGGAGAGGGCCATGTCCATGCTCCGTTCTTATCTACAGAGCGCTTATTATAAGCTGTAGTTGTATGTAAGTCGAGGCTGTCATGCAAATGGAAGGCTGTTAATGAAGTCTAGGAGAATTATGGGCATTGTTACTGCGGTCCGGCGGCGAAATGGCCCATTTTGTTGCTATACATCATCATAATATATCGTACAATTACTCAGTTTTATAGACATGCCGTTGATATTAAGGAAATTAATGTTATGAATGATTTAACGATATCTAACTTTAGAATAAAAATAATTAAATAGGAATTCCTATTTATTTATTTGATATAATATTATTATATACTTGTGTAGTTTCTATATCGTAGGTGTATATTGGAACCAGCTGTCGGTATTTTATAACTATTAACAAAATAGCATACTTAGTACATAACTAAGTTAATACTTTTTTTTATATTCGATCATTATACTATCTATTCAAACTATAATTGTAATGTCAAACCACTTTACTTTATAAAAAGTAGGAAAAACACAATTAATTATAGAATAATTCTCGTAATTAAAGTATCAATCAATATACAAAAAGTATATAAAATATTATACGAACTACGATAATAAAATTGGTATATAGTAAAAAAAAGGATAAATCATGCCGTGGAACCTTCTTTGAATGTGACAAAATACTCTGTTTAATACAACTATATTCTTCTTAAAGCATTAAAACTATAGATAACTGTAGACAATAATCATCTAAATCATCATTTGGTGGAGTTGGGAGGCCGTTTACTGTAGACGGTATAGAGGGTGCGATGGCCGCGCGTAGTGATGAGCCAGCAGAGCTCGGCTGCGGCGACGCGGCACATTTTTCTAGTGGCAAGGTCGGGTGCTACTGTGACGTCACCATTCAACTCTACTTTCCATTTTAGAGGAAACTATGATTTTATTTAGGCAAATTTGTTCTATAAATAGCCACTCAATATCGACTGTATTTTTTATGCTGATAACCGTATACGTCAATAATAAAATTTAATTGATATTTGTAGATTCACATAACATAATATGTTACTTCTACAAAAAACTTCTACCATAAAATTCACATAAGGGTTTAAACATGGCTAAGAGGAGGTTTTCTTAACAAGTGCAAGAATATTACACTGGCTCACTCACCCTTCAAAGCGGAACAAAATAATAATAAGTATTGCTGTTTTGCAATAGAATACGCGATGAGCGGGTGGTACCTACCCAGGTGGACTTGTACGGAATCCATAGCTTGATCAACAGCTTTTTATTTTTCCAAGCATTGATAATATAGAATATTAGCAATATTTTTTACTATTATGCAGCAGTTAACAACCAGACCTTGTAGTAAATAAGAGTACATTTTGTTCGAATCACAACGTATGTATTTGTTGTGACTTGTGTATACGACACGCTCAGGGCTTTAAAAATTGGAGTCTTTTGCACTTAAGCTAGAAGTAATAATTATAAGTAACCCTTTCATGTCTTCTTACATGTCTTACCTTTTCTTGCAAAATTAATAATTATTTTGGCATTGACACTTAAAATTTCCTGCACTTAATGTCGTTCTACCATCATTATATTATTATTTAAACATTTAATGCTGGAAATGAAATCTTATGGTATTCTGGGACACACGCTGCTGCTCAGTCCACTTTTCTCCAGCCCATTGTCTGTACTCATTCTATATCATGTCTATGTTTTCTTTGTTAAAGCTGATAAAAGTCGCTAAAATGAAAAGCAATAAGCTCTATGAAACTTTAAATGAAATTAATAAACAAAAATGTTGCTTTTGGGATTTGTTTGTTGAACTCGGACGTTCTTGCTAGTTTACATGATTCAGTGCGTTGACATTTTGACTCAAAGTAAAACAAGAATGTTTAACATCATAACATATGTAAATATATATATAACATCTATAAATATATCTCAATATCAATCAATTTAATAAGTCTACGTAACTAAAGCATAATACAGAATACAGGACAAAATATTAAAACGTTTGTTTTGTTTGTCGGAAAAGGGCTGATGATGTAGAAGCGTAGCGCTTACTTGCAGCTGAGGCAGCATTATGCCAGCTCGGCAGGGTCGCGCCGGTCGATACTCCCGTTCTGGGTCGACCTCCGTAGTTTCGTAACATATTTTCTAATATTACATTTTACAATAATCTTTTTTTGAACAATTTCGTATGACTATTTTATTAATAATCTTTTTAATAATTAAGTGTATTCATATATCGTTTTTAAATGATTTTGTTTTGTATTTTTGTTGGATCTTATATCTATTATAGATATATATAGTTGCAAATTTAAATTTATTATTTGAGTAGGAATGAACTTTCTCGGATTTTTGATATTTTAAGTTGAAAAACATGTTAATTATTTATTATTTATGAGCAAATTACATTAGACAAATAAAATAAAAAAATGTTGTGTAGTGGGTAGCGTTACTCAAAAAGATCTCTCACAAACAAACTCATTGCATTATACTTATAATGCTTTATCAGGTATACAATATAAGCAAGTTTCATATTCAATATGAAAAGTTTGTATTTTTCCTCGTCTATAGATTTTGTTTTTTATTTATTTATTTATTAACAATGAAATATTAATGTTTATTTTTACTCTTGGCACCCATAAGCCTTGTCAGCTTGTTTGGGAGCTGCTTAAACTAACAATCATAAAACTGAACTTCATATAAATTTCTAGATAAATGTAATTTTAATGTCATTAATAATAAAAAGATCGTGTTGTCAGGTATAGCATGTTTATGGCAAGAGTAAAAGGGGCGCGGCGGGTCGCGGGAGTGGCGCGGATCGCTAACTAGGCACTATTGCCAATCGATAGGTCGTGCTCGTCACCGAGTGAGCGACCGCCAGCGCCCGACGGCCCCAGCGCCGGCCACGCGCGACTCATCACTTTAGACGCTGCTACGTCAGGTTACTCTCCTTTTCTCGATGTCCTTCAAATTAGCCTTGTAGGTCAGGTTTTCGCTAGATTTGGCTCCACGTGCCGATGTTTTTCCACGGTTGACAACCACCTGCGTGATTCATAATAAATATGTATTGTATTTTTAATATTAATTATAGGTGGTATTTCTTATATTGTCCCTGCTACATTTTCATTATTTTATCATGCTCTCAAAACTTGTAGCTTGTTAACGTTTGAAAAAGCTTACACCAAACGGTTAAATCTTAGGGGTATTATAAGTTTAGTTAATTGGATTCGGTTTATAAGATTTCTAGAGTGAGCTTATGCAAGATGATTATCACTGTAATTCGCAGCAATACAACTAATTGTTGTTTGGCGGTAGAATAAATGGTGAGTTGAACTTTGTGCAGGTCCGGTTGGGTACCAAACCAGACTACAAAGCTTAACACATGTGAATTATAATTGCGATTTTATAGTAAGTAATTGTGTACTTCTGAAACATGCTTTATTTTGGCTCAACTGTGAATATCCATCGATGGGACAAATGATTCGTAGAAGAGATAGAATAATCACTAAGGCGGCATGCCTCCTGACCATTTTCGGTCGCGGCAGTCACTCCGAATAGACACTAACTACGCAGAATGTAATATAGCGTTCGTGTACAGGTGCATTATCTTTTTCCTCACTGTCATCTTCCGACGGGATGGGATCTGCCACGACCGACAAGTGTGACACTGCTAACTGCGTAAAACACGGTTTATACCAAGGATTACTTCTTTAAATAACTCAACGACGACCTATTGGCCTAACATAGAGTTTAAATATCATGATTGGAAGCTGTAGAAGCTAGTTGCTAGACTTTAAAATTTTTGGACATATTTCTTTAAAACAATCCTTAATTTAGCATTCAAAAATGCAGCGTAATTTGTTTGTATTTAAAACAAAGATCTGTACTAATGTAGACCATATATCGTTCTATTCACCAGGACATACCGGTTGTTATTGGATGTTTTTTTCCTCATGTAAAATATTTCAATTCTTATTCACGTTCAAAGACAATTAAAATATTGAGTGATATCAAACACTTGGTTATTTATCGAGCATTGTCGCTGTCGACAACCAAACTTTTAAAAGGGTGATCTAAGCGGGTGGTCTAGAGTAGTCCTTTCATTTCATACTGTTCTATAGATTATAATATCTGAAATATATTTATAACAAAACAAGCATTTCAATTAAGTAAAGTGACATATTATTTCCGATTCTACATAATTACATTGTAGATCTAAAAGTGAAAATGTATACATGTAGATGTAAGAGTGAGATATCTTTTGTATTTAAACTTGATCTGCGTGAGATATGAATTTCCCAAGGCTATTGATGATTGTTCGCGGAAGGGGTCCTGCCTAGTGTTTACCTATGCAAAACTTTGCCTCGTACATTTTGAATTCGTCTTCCCGCATGTGTTTTATATTCGTTTACTCCAGTCGGCCGAGCTCGTAATCGGCGCCGTGTTTGCGAGGGGAATCTCTGCTGACTGAGCCCCACAAATATATGTCGTAAGATTTAATAGACATGTAATGGATATCTGGATGACGTTTTAAGGATTTGTGCAAACGGAATATGTCATTTCTTTCCCGTAATTGGAATTTTATTTGTGGGATTTTTGGATAATACTCATGCCCTTTCGATTCTCTCAGCGATTAGGCATGTGTTTTATTGTTATCGACTGAGCTTAGAGACATTATGAATATTTAAGGTTTATATGACTCTTACATATTTTATCTTTTCTGAAAATTCGTCTAATTTATGCCGAAAAAGTAATTAATAATCAATATTACTAAGTGGGTAATTATTAAGGGTATTATGCAGCTCTCACTAACGCAGCCGTCGGCTTTTAAGCTTGTGTCTCGAGTGTGCCGTCGCCTGCTTCATGTCAAGAATTACATGAGTATTACATACTATGGAAGATGTATATTTAATTTGTTTATTTATTACTAAAAAATGATTTTTTGTTAAATAAAGTGTCCATTATTCGGACTTAAAATTAATAAAGGATTTTTTAATCGCTATGAGAGACCTATTACTTTTCGACGTGGACACAAGTATATACCTATGTACGTGTGGCCAAAATAAATGTTAATATTTTATGTTCTTCATATATTAGATTAAATAAATTAGATTCAAGATTAATTTTTATTTTACATCATTATCGACATAACTAACTATAAAATAAATCTTTTATCAACACAAAAGGGATGTGTTGTACTTTTATGAATGATAAATGTCTCGTTGTTGAGATTTCACCTCGACTTATTTTTCCAGTTTTCCCTGTAGTGAGCGCGCGAGATGGAGCGGGTGCGCACCGCAGGGCGTCGCCGCAAACGCGATTGTCGGCAAACGAACCGGTACATGCTATTACCGCGCCACCCGTCACAATAGAACCTGGAAAATCGACATCCATTTTGGAAATATCTGCACCATGCTTTCAATTCTATAAGAATTTGTTTGATCAATTAATCAATACACAATTTTGTTTTTACTATCAAAATTTTGTAGAATCTATGTTTGAATTATTTGTTTTAAAAATAATCTTAAAGGTCAACTTTACGTTGTATTCAATACTTATGCGACAAATATGCATGGAAATGGCGATTTCTGTGAGATATGAAGAATTGTATTTTACATAAATTCGTAAAATCTTAGATGGATATATGTATATCCAAAAATAATATAATTGATGTTCTCGTTAAAAATTATTGTCGTTCCTGTTGGTAAATTAGTTATTCACAAATGTATTCAAAAACGTTTAAAAATTCAAAAGATTACCGCTTAATTTTTTTTGCTGTAAAATTCATGTTCTGAGTTGTGCTTAGTGAATGGTATTTTACTTTGAAATTGGGTATGTCGAAGATTTATGACATAATTACAAAACAAAATGCAATTCATATCACAAGTGCATCTGATTGAAAATAAGTATTATGGTTTAAATCCTTAGTTCCCAAAGTGGTCCAGGAGTCCACGGGAGACTCGACGGGGGTCTACGTTAGCGTGACAAAAAATGGGGGTTCACAATTCATAAGCGGGGGTCTACGAAAATTCGTTTACTTTCGATACTGAAGAACTAAAATGTTGGCTTGACTTCACCTATCAATGTAGGCAGATAATATTTTATTAATTAACCTCACCTCAACCTCGGCAACCTGCAAGTCCTCGGATGTTGCAGATGTTCATCATGCATCATTCATGCAGGTGGTAATCACTTTCATCAGGTGAGCTTCCTGCTCGTTTGCCCACTCTTACATAAAGAGGAAAAAAAAAGTCTGGGAACCTCTGGTTTAAATGATCATTTAAATTTTATTAATACAAGCTTACACGGTATATTATAATTATATTATGTATATTAACACGAGCGAAATGAAAAATGTTTCTAAAATACGCTTAAAAATCGATTGGTGGGCTAACCTAGTATACGTAACAGCCTGTGAATATCCCACTGCTGGGCTATGGCCTCTTCTACCTTTTTTGTGGAGAAGGTTTGGAGCTTATTCCACCACGCTGCTCCAATGCGGGTTGGTGGAATACACATGTGACAGAATTTCAGTGAAATTTGACACATGCAGGTTTCCTCACGATGTTTTCCTTCACCGTTAAGCACGAGATGAATTATAATTACAAATTGAGCACATGACATTCAGTGGTGCTTGCCCGGGTTTGAACCCACGATCATCAGTTAAGATTCACGCGTTCTTACCACTGGGCCATCTCGGCTTCTAACCTAGTATGTAAATGTACAAAAAACGTAAAAAAAAAATCAAGGTTTCGGCACCCAACTTTAGGCAGGCTTACACATAAAACTTTTTAATAAAACACTCTATTAGTTATTGTTCACTTTTCAATGCATTTTCTTCAAAAAATATTTTTTTTATAGTTTTTATAATCATCAATGCTTCACTTTATTTTAAACATGTCAAATATATATAGTATGTAATTAAATAGATAGATTTTTGTCTACTTTTCAAGTATTTTAACGTGATAAATAAAGTTTTGCTGAATGTAATATGTTATTTAAAAAGCTATCAGTTTACAAGTGCAACTGTTTCAAGAGAAATATGGGGTACCTGGAAATCCGGGGGAGTCGATAATAGTTTGTTTTGTCTGCTGACCTACAATGTTGATATGGACATCCGGTCTTTTCTATTCTAGAGAATAACAATATCGAGAAAGTGACGTCATTAAGATACAATAATGAATTATAAACAAAGTCGCAAGTAAATCTATATTATATGAGCGTAAAATAGCGTGAGCATTATTATTTTTGGTTATTAGTCGTCATCGTTGTAATATTAAATATATTGATGATGATGAGTATTTGGTACTAGAATTATAATAAGAGACCTTAAAGGGCGAGCTGTCGGTTTCACCCAGGAAAGCACTGATCGTGGGTTCAAACCCGGGGAAGCATTACTGAATTTTATGTGATTATTATTCATCTCGTGCTTGACGGTGAGCGAAAACATCGTGAGGAAACCCGCATTGGAGCAGCGTGGTGGAATAAGCTCTAAACTTTTTCCTCAAAAGAGGAACAGCCTTACCTCAGGAACATTCACAGGCTGTTACTGTATTGTACAGTACCTTTTTTTTATACTCTCGTACTCGGCGGTGAGGGTAAACATTTAGACCAATCCGTATAATAGCAGTATGGTGAAATAAGCTCTTATCCTTCTCGTCTTCGTCTTCTGGAGAATGCCTAAGCCCCATTGGGGGACAGCGGCCTGAAATAAAGGTGATTCGAGCCACTTGGTGTTGATGTTGAAGTAGTACAAAAAAAAACTGAAATACTGGTACACTACTACTTAGGTGGGCTAAGTTTGAAAGAAAAAAAATGTATACTATATCATTCAATTCTGACCCTATACTGTTTAAGCACTCGAATCAAAATCGTAATGTTACAAGATTATTTAATACATATAAATATTGCACATTTATTTAAAATGTAGGAACTTCTATCGATCCAATCAACAATCAGCAATAAACTCAGTAGATTTTCAAACCTTTTCAATATTTTTTAAAAGGTTCCTATATTAATTAAGTATTTTCAATTAACTTTCAATGCTTTACAACTTCCATGAAAATCTACGAATACTTTACTTGTGTATTAAGATTGTTTTAATATAAGATTTTTTTAACTTATATAAAATGTGAAATGTAAAATTCTGACATATAAGAATTCAGCTAACCCACATAGCCGGATTATGGATTAAAATCCAAGTCATTCAAGTGAAAGCTCTTTCTAAGCAGTGAAAGATTGACGGGCGTGTCTTCTTATTACCTTAATGGAAATATTTTTTATAGTTTTATCAAATCATTAGATTTTTAAAAAATAATTTCATACGCATTTTATAGCTTGTTCTAGCGGCTACTTTTTAGTATATCATGAGAAGTACACGAGGCTAATATAGTAGGTATTATGCTTCGTTGCAAGCACGCATATTGGTTGGGCACCTAGTTCACAGAACTGATGGCTGCAGCGGGCAGAAAGGTTTTCGATCTCGAAGTATAAGATGCAGCATGGTCAGACAGCATTCGGTAGGTTACAAGTTGGACCGGCGATATTGTAAGGGTTGCAGGAAGTTTAGGGGAAGCCTTTATCCAGCAGTTGACGTTTTCCGGCTGATATCATGGTGATACTGATATTGATACTGCATCTCATCTCTTTCCAATAAAATTGGACTATGACGCGAGTATAATATAGTCTACCTCGTTGGTCTAGTGGCTAGATATAAGGCCGCAGACCCGGTGGTCCTAAGTTTAATCCCCAGGTCGGGCCAATAAAAAAGTATTGGGTTTTTCTGTCAGAAAATTCTCAGTAGCAGCCCGGTGTCTGGTAGTTGGAAGTGTGTACACTCCCGTGCCTCGAAAAGCACGTAAAGCCGTTGGTCCTGCGCCTGAATTATTTCCGGTCGTGTCGGATTGCCGTCCCATCGGATCATGAGAGCTAGGGAATAGAGAGTGCACTTGTGTTTGCGCACACACTTGTGCACTATAATATCTCCTGCGTAGTTGGTTAATCTTTCTTGAGATTGGCCGCCGTGACAGAAATCGGTCTGGAGGCCAATATTATTATAATATAGTTAAACCTCGGAGGATTATTATTAATAATTTGTATGTTTTCAACGTGGAAGATTAATAATCAATGTACATCTTTGAAACAAAGTTTATTATATAAAGTAAAACAATATATAATGTACATATTCAATATTTAACGTGACATTTTTATTTCTTACCTTCCGTAGCGACGCGCGTCACGGCCTCAATATTAATATTGCGTAAATATAACAATACATTGTTTATATGCATAGATACATGTATATTAAGTATGCTATAACATTGTTGTTTTAAATTCAATGAGTTTTAGAACTTTCGAAATGAAACTTCTTTGGGCCCAAAAGAGCATTTAAAATTTTAAATACGAACGCAGCCTTTCTTCTAGTACATATATCTTGTTTCGAAAGGAATCATGTCGTAGGCAAATAGGTTTTACTTTAGTCACACATTATTCGCTTTTTTTAATATGTATCTGAATGGAAAGGTAGGTACTTAAAATACCCGTTGAAAAAATACATAATATTTCGTTAAGAGTGGGAGGCCATTCATCTGTTATGGAGTTAAAGTTTTGCATAGTTGTTGTTGACACTTTCATAAAGGTTTCGTACATTACACAATAAACATAAAATAGATGGCGTGCGAGTCGCATCGAATCATTGTTTACAATTAATGCAGTTAAAATTTAAAGAGGCGTTGCAACCTTGCATTATCCTAACTAATATTATAAATGCGAAAGTTAGTTTGTTTATTTGTTTGTTACGTTTCATGTCTTAAATACTCAATCAATCATCATAAAATTTTGCATATCTGTTGTCAGGGGCACAGAAAAGGACATAGAGTATCTAACACCGCGTGTGAGCGGGCGAAACCGGGGCTGAAACTGATCTATTATAAATCACATTCCATTATTGCAAAGCGTATCAACCTGAATACATTTAAAAACATGAATACGCAAGTGCTAGTTTAAAGTTGTATTGAATCACGTATATTACAAGTATGTCTCACGGTATTGTCAGTAGGTTGTGACAGGAGGAGCTGTATAAGATCAAATTCGCAAAAACAATGCGCCGGCGCGATCAGGTTGCACAAACCCAAGGTGAACATTTCATAACATTGACGCTATTGGAATCCTTGTGTAATTTAATATGTTTTTTTCAATGTTATGTTTTATATATATCAATATATTTATACTAATAAATGCGGAGACGTTTTCTTTGTAATGTTTAAGTAAAAAATCTACAAAACTAATGTATATAATACTCATGACATAAGATGCAATGCGTTTCGCAGGTTTTAGTATATAAATACTTTGACTACTACTAGTATTATTATATATACCTAATATTATTATATAAGAAGCTGCTTTTTTGTCCGCTTTAAACTTACACATTTATATTAACGTAACAAGCGTAAATAAGTGACTATATGATGATGGTATATGTATGTATTTTTTCATAAAGAAGGTTTTTCACTCTTCACTTTGTTGTAACTGAACATTAGATGGCGCTGCACTTGAACTTCAATACAGTTCAACCGACCTCTTAACATGTAGTATGAATGTACTAAGTTATTGAATATTTGTAAGAAAAGTTAGCTTATAATAAATCTTCATTCATAAAATATTATGAATAGCGTATATTGTTTTTTAATATAACGGACGAATTTGATTTAAAAAGATTATAAACTAATAAATTATAAATTTAACGCTACGTCCACAATTTTCCGTCACAGTTTAATCAAATGAAGATAAACAACATGCAATTACTGTGGTGCAATTTTTTTATTTGTTTAACACGTTTAATGAACTAGCCGCACGATGAACATAAAGATAAAAAAACATATTCTTTTTATTTTCATTAAAATAATAAACAATAAGGCTTAACTTTTTCCTTAGAAATCTTTTTATCCTACAATATTGGCTTGTGACCAAGGTATAGGATCCTAAATATATCCTAGATACTGGTGGTAGGGCTTTGCAAGCTCGTCTGAGTAGGTACCACCATACTCATCAGATATTCTACCGCAAAACAGCAGTACTTGACTTTGGCGATGTAAGCGATGGTTAACATTTCTTACAATGCCAATGTTTATGGGCGTTGGTGACCACATACCATCAGGTGGCACATATGCTCGTCCGCCTACCTATTCTATATAAAAAAAGGAAATACATAGTTAGTGAGGGGGGGCAAAGTATAACATCGCAATAATTTCTTTCAACAACACACTTGAAACTGATGTTCGTCTATATCTGTATATAATGAGATTGCAAGTTAAAAGCGTCAAAGCGAGTGTAGCGAAAGTAAAGCGCAACAAATATACTTTTTGAGCAAGACAAACTTAAATCAAATAAATTAGCTTTTTATCGTCACTGATACTGCGCCGGCGAATCACAACTAACTTCGCGTTAGACTTTATGGCTACGACAGCCATAGACATATTTTAAAGCGCTGGTAGTTTTCGAAATTTTGCAATCCTATAAACCACCGTAACATATACAGTGGTGGTCATATAATTAGAAACACTTCTTATGAATAAAGAAAGTATAACTTTAACGTACAAATGTTCGTAAAAAATATACACATTCAATAATTAATAATCATGCAATAATATAGCCACTCAAATAAAACTCACTAAATGCATAAAATATAAAACATATCTTACTTTTAATTACAAAATGAGTCTTACACGTGTAGGAGTTTATTTTCTGTTACTGGCCGCTTGGACGCCTAATTAGAAACATTTTAAATAATATTTTTTTGAAATTGGAGAATAACATTTCTTTTTCTATTATTTTGGCGGCAATTCAAAGTTTAATCTAAATTTTATTTTGTTAAAAATGGGCAAAAATAAAAGTAGTGACGCGTCAACTAGGCAAATAATTGTTAATTTACATATAGATCATAAGTGGGCGTACAGAAGAATAGCTGAGCATTTAAATTGTTCTGTTAAGGAAGTTTTTAATGCAATTGATCATTATAAAACACATGGAACTGTTTAAAATGTTCTTAGAAAGGCTCGGCCAAGAAAATCCTCTCCCAGAGAAGATACGCTAATCGTTCGTGTTGCTAAAAAAGACCCAAGAAAATGCTCCAACCAGATTAAAAATGAAGTTTTTTCGCCTGATGACCCGAGAAACATCTCGTCAAGACTGATACGCCGAAGATTAGTGGAAACTAAATTGTTTGGAAGAATATCTCGAAAGGTGCCGCTTCTTACCAAGCAACACCGAGAGAAGCGATTGTTATTCGCTAAAAAATATGTTAATTATAACTATTGGTAGGCTGTGGATAGTAGCTAATTCGTAAATAACAATACTAATTACTAATACTTAAAAAAATCTTGTTTTTTATATTTTTTGATGTTGTTTCTAATTAGTTGACCATTATTGTTCATACCTTAAAACTGATTTAAATGTTTGTCCGTAATGTAATATTGAAACTGCACTTGTGTAATGGGATTTATATTGTTCTAATAAATGATAAATCATTGAACATATTGTTGTCCTATTTATTGTTTATTTAATTTCAAAATAAAAACGATTGCGGTGAAGTATCGTACATAATGTCAAGAGCGTTGTATGTATGTATGTATGATTTGCATAAAATACCTACTATTGTGTTTTGGACAAATAAATATTACTACCTAGAAGACTATTATTATATCATAAATTATAACATTAAGACAGGCTAATGGACTATATATTATCACGCTACGACCAACAGGTGCACGAACATCTTAGATATCAAACCTACTTTTTTATTACATTATAATTAATCTTATTTTTTTTAATTTTTAGTTCGTGTTATGTTTTTTACTCTGAATAAATCGCTTACTTTACATATTTCATTATATTTATTTGACCTACTAAATCATATTAATTTTTTAATTTTTTTTATGTTTATTCTCTATCTTATCATTAAAATAATAACACTCTTTGTATATCGTTATTTGAAATATTTTAAAGATTATGTTTATGTTTTCATTTCAGTTGGTTTTAGTAATGAAACATTAGCTTTAAGAGAGAGATAAATCGAATAATCTTAAGTGATTAATGATCTCCAAACAAGTGTTTCAATCAGTGTGTGGTCAGACGGGCGTAGCAGCAGTAATCGTAGGGAAACGTCGAGCGTAAATTCCGCTCAGATCAAAACAATGGACACTAATGACACTGTAATAGCGTTACAAACTATGTTAACTGGGGAGGCGTTGTATCGTGTAACATATAGCGAGTAATATGCGAATAAATGTATTAATTCCTCGAAAATAGTTTCAAAATCTTCAAAGAATATTGGAGATAAAATCGTTTGGGGGTTGTTTTTAAATTAACAGCATTTTATAAAGTTTATTTGTTGTATTATATTACACTGCAAATTAAAAGTATATGCATCTTGCAACACGTCACAAAATTGAAACCTTTTTATAACTCGTATTTATAATTACAGTATTCTCTTATTATTGTGTACAATCTGGATACAAGTAAACTGCTTTTCATTACATTCCTATACATATCCATACTTTACAGACGTCTCTCTCTGGCGTTATTTCAGGGCACAGATTGATCTTATCGATTACTTAAAGTCAAATTATAATCAATATATATAAAAGAATAACTGACTGATAATTCAAAGAACAGCTCAAACTACTGGAGTGAGCATCATAAAAACTTCCATACTACTTCTTTAAATAGTAGCACTAAGAAAGAATTTTTGAAAATGTAATCCGTAAGGTAGTAGAAAGCCGTACAATCCGAGTTCCGAGGGTTGGTGGCGCGTTGACGATGTAAAGATTGGTTAATATTTCTAAGAGTGCCAACGTATTTGGGTGACTTAAATACATACTAACCGTCAAGTGGTACATTTGTCGAGCTGCCTACCTATTTTAAACATAGAAAGTACACATTAGTATTATGAACAAATATTTCAAAATTGTTAATTCGGTGATATGATAGAAGTTATTTCTCCTTCGCTTATTAGCTGTTGTTGACTAACACTTTATGTAGCAATACCGCAATATATGTATATTGCTGTTTGATGATAACACAACTGCTGTGTGGGATGTCAGTTATTCAGAAAGCTGTTAATGCTTCTAGCTTATCTGGTATATGTAGCCAGATTAGGTCAAAATGTTATGATGTTTATACTTTTTTTATAGAATGATTTACTCATAATACGAAAAATGTATATCATCAATTATTATTATAAATATAATGTAAAATATAGATGACTAAACAGTATAAATGTAACAAAAGATTTTGGAGATTATTGCAGAATAATAAAAACAATATTTCTCAAGTAGGTTATTATGTCCTACCGGTCATTCACCTCTGTTCATATAATTTGCATAACTTTATTGAAATTTAGAAAAGTGCAACGAATGCAGAATATTTTTTACTTCTGTATTCTGTAATTACATCTAAATAAAATGACATTTATATCATCTTTAAATTTTCTAAGTTATAAAAAGTTACACAGATAATATACTAAATTACAAACACTTAAAACACGCGGCAAGGTCCTTAAGATTATATTATTATTTAATTAACGACAATGCGTCTAGTCTAGTCGAACAGAAGCTTACTCTAATCCGTCACGGACGGTGTCTAATACTTGTAATTGGTATTAGCCTTATTTGCTCAATGGATTTTCTTTATACTTACAAGCTTAGTCCCGATGCTAACTTATAGTTCATTTTTGTTATTTATTTTTTGTATTATTCGTCAGTTTCGAAATATAAGACCCTGATCGGGTGCGGTGTGTTCTTTAGACTATCAAGGGTCCGAACTCTGCGTTACTCTTTTATTATTATAAACGGGTTGCCTTATCCGTAATAGTTTTACTGGACTATCATTATTTAAATTTTAATGTTTCCCTTTAATAATATATATGTAGTTATATTAATATTATACATCTGTATTAAATTTTGTAAGCCGAGATGGCCAAGTGGGTAGAAACATGAGAAACATATCGAAGAATGTGGGTTCAAATCCGAATTTTCATGAATTGTAACATCGTCAACTGACCTGCTTCTGCCAAATGAAGTTCTGCCATATGTGTATCCACTAAAACCCATTTAAGCAGCGTGATGGAATAAACATCAAACTTTAAGATCCCTAAGTTAGGAAGCATAACCCAGTAGTGGGTTGATTTTTTTCATAACCATACATAGACAGGTAGTTAGTTCTATAAATTTCATTGATCTGCAGTGGTGGCATCAGATACTGAGAGTTTTCTCGCAACGATGATCTCTATATTGCTGTGATCCAGTTTGGAGGGTGAGTGAGCCAGAGTAACTACAAACAGGGAAACATAACAACTTATATATCACGGTTGACGGCGCGGTGTTAGTAGTAGACTATATTTTTATAATGTCGGTATATATGAGCGAAGTTAACCATTCTCCACATGGACCCAATCAACCATCTTCCATCCGAAAATAATCTACTTACCTCAATTTACTGTCTATATATATGGATGAATATAAAGTTTCAGAGATGTTCTCAGGAAATCTCTAAACACTACTTAATGTAATTAAGCGACAAAGGGTGTGGCAGTAGATATCTACAGCAAGTCAAGGCTCAGGCGTACGCAGGATCATCATTTGGCGCAGGGCGGGCGTCGTTGACATTGATGTCTCATTAATGGGGAATTATTAACACCAGGGGACGAGGCTGATCGCTTTCTCATTTGTGATCCATTAATGACGTTTTCGGCAGTGAGCCATTTCTGGCGTAGTTATTTATTAAGGATGCTTATTACATTTATACATCAAAAATATAGTTTTTAATTTAGAACTTAAATATTTACATTTAGAACATAAAGAGACATACGAGTTAAATGGAACGTAAGTACTCGTAGAATGGTGGGAAAAATATTTTAAATGCCATTTTTTGTATTTTCAGGTTGATAAGATTGTTTCTGAGAATAAATAAAAAAAAGAAAAAAAAAAATTGGGGACTCGTTCTCCTAAATGAGAACGAACCCCAAAAACTTTAAACAAAAAGAATCCGACAGGCGGAAATTATCAATTGTCAAAGAAAGTGATAATAATAAAAAACTGTTGCGGTGTTGCGTAGAAGCTTTTTTTTTTCCAATTTGTATAAGTTTTTTCTAAAATATATTATTTATCACCTCTTAGCAATTTTTAAATTCTGTAAAATTAATTCACTAACCATTATTTTAATACCTTAAATTTTATTGTCTCTTAAACACAGTTCATTTTATTATATTTTGTATTGCGCCGAGGGCATAGTGCACGTTGACGAGAAAATTGCCTTCATTTTGAATGTCTGCCGTCTCTAGCGTTTGAATAAAGTGTCAGGATGATAAGGATCAAAATTTACTAAATAATTTAAAATAGGTTCCTGTCAAGGATATCCTAAAACAGTAATAGTGTTTTTTTTATTCTTTGTAAGTTGATATCGACGTTCCGTTTAGCGGAAATAAATTGTGGTTGAAAGCTTAACAAGAAAGGTATTATAAGCACTTCAATTAAATTATAAAACGCTTAATAATAATTATAAGTAACAAAATTTTAGACTTGTCAAAATATTTAGTTACCTAACCAAATTCTTAACTTCATATTCAAGATACTAAATAAAAATTATTAAATTTGTTAAGTAAGACAAAATAACATAAATTACCAAATGATTTGTCGACTAACAGCGTTAAACTTTTAATAACAACGGTAAGCTTATAAAGGGCCTAATCCATTAACGAATTATCTTTAAACACAGAGTAATAAATATCGATGTCTGTCTGTACGTATAGATGCAGTGAGCGGAGACAATATTTACTGGGCTACTCCCCTGGTCCTGCCGAACGGAAACTTATAGTTTTCTTGAGGCGCCCGCCGAATAAAATACTGCTGTTCGGGTAATAAATCAGATCGCGTCGCGGTCGCAGCCGGCGCGGAGACGCCTCGACCTCCCGGACTCCCGAACCATCTTCCGCATTCCTGATGTCCGCTACATTTTAATAACAGAACTCCTTCGCTATAAATGATTGCTGATAGATTTCATTTCACCTAATATGCCTTCGAGACTGTAGCCTTCTTGCGTATTTTATTTTCACATCATTTTTGTTCTTGCTTATACTGACCTTTTTTAATTTGAAGATAAAACAACATATTAGTTTTAATAAATGCGGTGATATGTATCGGAGCCACCATGGGATGGTTTATGGGTAGTTTTACGGCGACCGCTGTCGAGCCTCCAATAATAGTGACCGCAAGGGTGTCGGGAAACACCACAGCTGTTTTTTACACGTTTTCTTATAGCCTTTACCTCAGAATACGGAAAGCCTGAAATCAAGTGAGACTGCTCACGAGAATAATAATATTTTATTTACGTTTTAATATTTTTCGTTTCAAGTTATTTCAAGTTTTACAGATAATGTCATTGGTAACATCACATACTCGTAATTTCTTTCAAATAAATAATTAAATCTCGGTCTTATAAACAGAAAAAGATATTTTATGAAGTGTTTTCCCAGGTAAGTAAACGCGATCTTTGGTTTAGATTACACGTATTCTACTGGACCATTTTGTTAAAGTACTGCGCAGTAGGTATAGTATATAAATATGCATGTATACGTAAATATAGTTTTACGAAGGTTTTTAGATATATGCCAATCTTATATTTCTATTTTTTTATGTCCATCTTATAAAGAAAATATTTTTTTTAAAGTGTAAGATTATCCACAGCATTCCTGTGCCAAAGTGACCGAAGCCATTACAATAAAAATATTAAAAACCGCATAAGTAAGAGGCAGAGGTCGCCGGCAGTTCGGTGCAAATGTCACCCCGGACACTTACATTATTCCTGACTGCCCTCGCTTGTGTCCGGGGACTCTCGTACCGACCCCCTCTCCTATTATCTCAATACTTTAGATAGTCACGGGGACATTCTACGATTGACGGTCGTTCCAACAAATGACTGGTCATTTAACGAGATCCGATTAGTCATGATTATGTTTATTTTGTATTGGAAAAATATAATCTCTTTTGATTCACCACTAAACCTCTCAGAATTTAAATTTAATACGTTTTCTTCAAAAGGATTGCGACTTATCAAAGACGGTCATTACATCCGAACCGATGGAAACTTTGAAGGATCTTCTTGGAATTCAATCAAACGACGGCGGAGATTGCATTGAATCAATCTTGAGATTATTTTACTTCAATGGTTATGAATTGAATTATGATGTAAACTATTTTGTCATACGTTAAGCTATTCATCAAGCTAAGTATATTAGATTGAATTTATATACGTTTATTTTAATTAAAAAGAAATTGAAACAAATATACTGTGCACCGAGGAGAAATAAGTATGACATGTTTTTGTTTTCGCGTTATTTTATTCGTTTTAATCAAACGCCGAAGCAAGAGATGACAGAATATTAAACTTTTGAAATTCTTGATTTGAAATATCAAGTATACATTAAAATCCTATCATATTTTACGTCTACTATTCGAAAACATATGATATGAAAATAAACTCACAAACGGACAAAGATCATGTTTTGGAATTAATACGTCTAAAGGTCGTCTTTTTAAAGCACTTATTACTTTATACTTATTTTCGATTTAAAAAAACACACTACAATATGATAATGTGGTTCATTGAATAGATAAAGTTTAAGCATTGTAACCTATATAAAGAATGTTACAGAAAATTAAATAAACATATAAGAATACTTTAATAATCAGTGTAATGGTGTAGAATATAAGTGTAGTACAAATAATTCGATAGGTAGGTAGTTACTGTAACAAGATACTTAAGAAAATTGTTGATCAGTGTAATATCATACAAAAGTCACCTTTGAATTTTATTTGAATGGTATGTTTATTATATTTACGGCAACTGTGTATTTGTTCATAACAAAGAATAATGTACGTTGTCATTGTATTATGTTTAAAAAAAAAAAAAAGAATACGGTCTCCTTTTCTCATATTTCGTTTTATGTCTATTCTGAAAAAAAACACACAATTGAAAAAATCCTTCTTTGATATGTTGTTTTTATAAAATATCGTTTTAAGCTTATCCTTAAAACCACACCAGACGCACGCAAAGCGTTACAAGGAAAGCTATATAAAACTATAATATTTATGAAGGTAATAAAATCAGTTTCATCTATGACAGTAATAAAATTCTTTGTATCGCTTCGCCATCAGTACGTCTGTATCGGCGTGTACGGAGCATTTTTTTAGATTTAAACAGGAGCTATAAGTTTTCAGTGACAATCAATAGTGCGATTGATGCGAATAGGGTACATCGTTCCGGTCGGTTGTGCTTATCGGATGAGCCGGATAGGGAAGAAGTTCTGCTCCATTATACTTTGCAATAATCCCACGATACATGTTTTGTTGTTTAGCTTAACGTTTAAATAATTTAACAATAATTTTATCAATATTCGCAAATACTTAATACCTTTTTGAATTTGAAATCTTCTCTACATTTTCTTTACAAACAACAAGATACGGATGAAACGTGAACATTTTAAGAATACATTTAATTTGATTTTCTACTTTACTAAAAATAATACATAACATTCTTTCAGAACAAAATTATATGTTGTGTTATCGCCAATTTCTTAAATTAAAAAAAAAATATCATTTTAATTTGTTTATCAATGTAAAAACTATTTTAAATTCAAATTAAAGTTGCAACATAGCGGATATGTGTTGTTTCAAAGATCTTCAACTAATTTTATAAATCCTTTTGGTCACACGATTTTTTGTAAATGTTTCATCTCTTGTACAGGCTTTTTTATACATATTTATTTAAATATATCTGTGAACTGTACATCAATGACTATTATAGTTTTTCCAGAAATCGTGTTAATGATTTTCTTTGACTATGCGGACATATTGCACCAATGTATCGCTTAACTATATAATTTATGACATTCTTGAAACTGGTAGCTGTCATGATTCGAAAGTTTATTTTAAATGAGAGTTTTGTGAATGGAATGAAATAATAAACTCGGTGGTAGAGCTTTGTGCAAGCTCGTCTTGATAGGTACCACCCACTCATCAAATATTCTACCGCAAAACAGCAGTACTTTGTATTGTTGTGTTCCGGTTTGAAGGGTGAGTGAGCCAGTGTAATTACAGGCACAAGGGACATAACATCTTAGTTCCCAAGGTTGGCGCATTGGCAATGTAAGCGATGGTTAACATTTCTTACAATGCCATTGTCTATGGGCGTTGGTGACCACTTACCATCAGGTGGCCCATAAGTCAGTCGGCCAACCTATACAATAAAAAAACAAAAATATCCTGTTTAAAAAGATAGATGTAAGTAAGTTTACACTCGATGGTGAATGTGAACTATATTAACTTATGTATTATATATTAAAATATTTCTTGGAACAAAAGTTCTATTTTCAAAGCTATAAATTACAGCATACTTGGTGCTGTGAAATGGTATTAGTTTTTACCGTGGTGCCCTCTGTGAGTTGCTCGGAGCGTCTTTCTCGAGCATGCTCCGATGAACCCTGATCCTATCATATCGCAATCGCATATCCGCTTACTTTGGAGCGATATAGTTTCATCCCCGTGCAGACTGAAAATTTTCAACCTTACGTCTATTATTATTAGATTTCATATTGTGAAGGAAAAAAATGTTACCACTGTTCCCTCGGAAGCAACGCGAAAGCTGCAGATATTTACGTTGATAGCCTTCCAGCTAAGAAGTGGAGTAGATACATGAATTCGATCAGGGACTTCAATAATATTAAGCTTTATTCCAGGAATAAGTACTTTTTCTTTACTATCACATATTATTAAAAATTTCGTTTAAATGGGAGTTCGTGCATTTGCTTGCTAAAGGTTGGTAAAAATTATATTATTCACGGTACTTTGACAAGTTTGGCTTAAAACTTATATGTATTAATTTAAATAGTATAAACTTTCGCGCCAGTTTTTTTGTGATTTTTAATTTTATTAGTATACTAAATATGGAATATTTTAATACCTTAATAACCGCCTAACAATGAATGCCCAAGTTCTGAGTCACTTCAAACAAAACCTTTATGGTTAATTGAAGGGACAAATATGAAATTTAGTGCAGTGCATGTGATTGGAAATGTTATTGAACTTCAATGAAGTGTATTTGTTATATATTCGTATACCTAAACAACTAGCTGATGGTCGGCAATTCGACATGCATCGCAGTTTTTTTTTTGAGCAAGTATCTGCTCCCTCTTCATACCACATGTTACTCTTTGATGGTGCCATGGTAGCAATCTTCACGAACTAAGAACAAATGTCAATAATACGAACAAGCTCCTATTTTTATGGTTAAAATAAATAAAACTGTGTGTTTTATTTCGGCATTATGTATGCTAAATAAAGACAATAATAGTAAGTACATTTACTAACTTTTATTACTCCATATGTTTTTTCCATATTGTTCGCTACTCACGATTCCAAATGTAATATTGTATAAATACATAGAAGTTTGTTACGTCGAAACGCAGTTTTACTTCCGTATTCACGCAATAATCATCAAGATACATCAAGCACATCCATACATTGACGCCATAGTCGACATTTTTAAGCTTTGTAAATAACACAATGGATTTTGTATCTGTAAATAAACATTTATTACTATTATAACATATCAAGTATGATTTCAAAATAATTATTTAAACTGAAAACGATGCACAGAAATAAGCTCAAAACCTCTTAGAAGAAAAATGTAGCGGCGCAACTGTGGGATGTTAATAAGTTATGACTTTTCTATATTAAACTGTATTCGTCTGAGTAGATAGATATATTAGATAGAAAACTTGTTTTTAGAAAGGGTTTTTAAATTGATTAATTATCAATTATTTATTGCTTGAAAATATTGATATGGATACATTTTCGAATAAGATAATAATTATTCGGACAAATATTATAATGCATAGAAATAAATTTCAAACGGATAGGAAATTTAATGCGAATTGATATGAGTGTATAGCTCTATGAACATGTTGTGTCAGTACATATCATTGAAATATCATACTGATGAATCATTAACGTAATTATGATATCATATCCTTATGGCAGATCAGAGTTTAATATACAGTTATTGTGTACGTAACTGAATTAGGTTATCTTTGTTATGAAAAAAATGTTTATGACATTTTCATTATAAGGCTTTGTCAAGAGACTGTATTAAAACAGATAAATATAAAAATAGATAATGATAACTCCTTCTTCCAACGTCAAATTACCAACCACGGGATCTAAGGAGTCCCTTGTGTCTGTAATTACACTGGCTCACTTACCATTCAAATAGAATACAGCAATACAAAGGATTACTGTTAAACTGTAGAATGACAGTACCACAAAAAGTCCTATCAACAGTAAATGTGTTTTGTTTAATTAAAATAGTAACAATGGAATATCCTCTACTTCTCATGCGTACAAAAATTAATAGAAAGAAGTTATTACATAAAAAATCCACAAAATCTTTAATATATCCCCTATTCCTGCTTACCGATAATCCCTTTAGCGAGGGAAAAAACTTCAAAAGTTAGTGCGGGCGTCGTGGGGCTCTGAATTTTTGATCTCTATTAAATTGTTTCAAATGGTTTAACTTGTCGCGGCTCAATCAGTGCGGAGGGCGCCACACGCACCGCTGTTTCACGCTCACTGCCTCGAATACTGATGCTGCATTTCTGCTTCTGCCTTACACTTATACTCGCCTCCTTTATCGCGGTCTCTCAATTGAATTAATATGTGTTTTTATGATAGTATTAAAGGATATTTGAAAATATTAATCTTACTATAAAAATGTTATTTAAATCATCATATTTAATGGAAATATATATAAAAAGTGGTGTTTATGTTTTATAGTTTGAGTATATAAAAATAAAATAAAGCAAAATTAACTTTAATTGAATCCAAGCCATAGTGTCTATCTTAGACACTAAACAATATTAAATTATGTAATAGCTTTGACAATTAATTATTTCGACTGGTCAATTAATATTTTATCTATAACATTATTTTCTATGAGCATAAATCTTTGATAGTTACTAAGGTAGGGGGAGGAGCACGGGCGCATCACAGCAAAACTGATTTATTCACTGGTGATATTTTATAGCGCAGTTTGTTCCGGCCGATATTGTATTAGGGTGACTGTTAGTTACACGGAGCCCTTACTAACTTAAAATACAATTTTCATAACTTGATACGTAAAATAAAAAATAATGTTCGACAATTAAACGTTTACTATTTTATAATAAGCCATCTCAAAATGTATAATACGTTATAATAATCATATTATATGTTAAAGATATATGAAGTAATTTAAGCACTATACAAGTCTTACATAATCCAAAGTACCTACATAATCTCGCCAAGATCGTTGCCTCAACATTCGATTAATAAACTTCGTTACCGGCGCTCAATAAAAAATAATATTATCCGCTGTCCCCCAATTTTAAAAATTGCGTGAAATTAAATTTAAAATATACTTTTATCCCTTTGGAGTCTGACAAATAGCCGAGAGCGGCGTCGCGATTTAGTCACGCTGTAATTGGTTTTTTAATGCGGTACTCGCGAAGTACCACCTTCCGCTTTATCAAGTGAATACATTATCAAATCGTTAGGTCGCGGTCGACGCGCCCCCGCCATGAATAAGAATCAAATGCCTTGTCGCTCACAACCCGCCAGCACAATCGCTTGAGGGTTGCAAATTAGTGATTCCGGAACGACTCCTCTTACGTTTTAACGGTTAATAAATACAAATTACACATTGATAGTTATTATTATGACTGCAGCGATAATATCGTTTTATTTTTCAATTCTCGCAGATATTGGAATTGCATATTATGAAAGGATTTATAACTTGACATATTAACAAATACTTGAATATATGTAAAAAGGAATTTCTTTATTTATTAGATAAAGACATAATATTATGGAGCTGATAAGATGGCTGATAAGATGTGAAATTTGACAAGCGTTTATATTAATAGAACGGAGGTATTTTGTTGTTGCATGGGCATGTTATCACTACACACATAGACCTCATCATAGACCACAGACGATATGGAACTTTTCATGGATAAGCTTCAGTAATATAATGTGAATCACACACAAACACTATTGTATTATTACTATTACTCCTTTCAATATTTCCGACATTAATAAATTCAAGGAATATTTTGTTCTGTCCGCATTTTTTCCTATTGAACATGAATTCGTACAAAGTTTTGACGAGCCTACTGTTTTGCAACCAAGTCACGTTTCACGTTAGGTCCGTATTACGATCCCATGTCGTACCTGTCCAATAGTAACAACTGCTATCTTCAAAGCGGATTATATTGATATACATGCGAACGGTTATTTCTCTATCATTCTATCTGAAATATATAGCATCGTTATTCTTTTATCGAATTAATTTATTACTTTAAATGATGAAGTATAACATTATTTTATAAAAATATATCTTATTTTCACTGGTGGATTTGATCAGATAAATAGGCAGTTGGTTTTATAAAAAAAGGTAGTTGGACGAGCAAATGGGCCACCTAATGGTAAGGGGTCTTACTTAGGCTTTAGCTCAGTAAGATATATTAACAGTTCCTTTCATCGCCAATGGGCCACCAACCATGGGAACCAAAACGTTTTATCTACTAACTACAACTAACGAAGTGTTGCTGTTTGGTGGTTGAATATCTGATGAGTAGGTGCTTACCGCTTAAATCCTGTTAAACACTATTCCGAGTTTATTTAGTGTCTGTAAGCCGATGTATTTATTCTATACAAACAGACGCAGTCATATTACAATTTTATATTTATCATGTATCGTTTTGAGAAAATGTGTTTGATGCAAATGGCCAAAGAAACAAGTGAAAAGCGTGGCCGAACTATTATCTTTAACATAAAATTGCTCAATAGAGTTAGTATAGGGTGAAATCTGCGGTGGGAGCTTCTATTCGTGGTTAAGTAGCCCATTCGCGTGCAAACGAGCGTATACTTAAAAAATAATAAAACCCTTCTGTCTCTGTGAAAAGGGCGAAGAGTTGATGGGCTCGTGAAAGGGCTTTTTGTTAAAACCTGTAAAGTTAATTTGATAGTTTAAGTATATCCGGCTAAAGATTGCATCGAAGCACAAGTACCACACTTACGAGATAAAACATTGTCAATTTAAGGTCATTTGTTTTTTACTTCCATTGTTTTTTTTTTTTGTATTATGTTCTTAGTAAAGCTGGCAAATATTCCACTGCTAGGCACTATCACATTTTGAGGAGAAGGCTTGAAGCTTATACCACCACGATGATGCACACATGTGGAAGTTTTTCATCTGACACGTTTAGATTTTCGCGATGTTTTCTTATACCTCCTTACGAGGAGATACGTGTAATTTCATCAGTGTTTATCCGGGTTTGAACCCGAAATTTTCTGTTAAGATACATGAGTTCTAACCACTGGCTCACCTCGGCTCTAATGATCATAAAATGTTTCCTACAAATATTTTATGTTATATTCTACTCCTTTTTGTATCAATTTTTAAGTAAATAATTTTCGTATTCGAGCTGCGTGCTTGGAGACACTACGGTGTTATTCATGATTGCATTTCCATAGAATAGGGAGCACCGTGTGCACAATCTATTGGCTGACCAGTGTTCTCAGAGCAAATACTACCTAACTAACCGTAATTTGACACCTTTTCTCGGTCATATGAACCAGAACAGAGGAGCTTTTCTGAAGGAACAAACTCGAAATTTACCGCAGAACACGGTCAGCATCAAAATAATCACCGTAAGTCGAATTACAACAATACCCGTTTGAGATGCGAAGTGATTTCTTTCAGATTAGCACTCTAGTTGAATTCTTTGTACTAGTTGCTTATATTAGAATTATAATTAATATACTATTCAAGATATAATTTTTTTTGAATAAACGTGTTCTTAAGTTAATTAATTAGTAACATTCCGTAAATGTTCCATTGGTGGCAGATCTCTTATTGAATAACATGTTTAAGGATAATTCGACACATGATGATTTCCAAGCAATGTATTTCGTTGAAATCAATTGTACACACAAAACACGTAGAAATTCTTTGCCTGCTCGAACCCGTATCATCAGTCAAGATCCATTTATTAATATCCTTAATAATTCTTATTTGTTCCAAAAATATTGTTATATAAGCAGACGAGAGAAAGAAGACGATTAAAGCGTTGCAATCGTTACCAAACACAAATACGCTCACTTTGATCGTTCAATATTTCGTCGTGAAAATTAAGACGTTAAACATTGTAAGTATACACGTCTACAAACAGGATAAATTCTTTTTTAAAAGAGACGGTCCCGTATTTCCTTTTTTCTGGGCATGATGCGCGTCTATCTAGTTAGCGCGGGGTACAGGAGGAAAAATGAAATATAGAGGCAATCCAAATAGATTGTTATCTACCCACGTGTTTACCGGCGGGCGCGCGCGAGGCACGTTCGCGCTAACAAGCGCCCTCTCTCGCCTGAAACAGACTCGCGGTGACAGGGCGAGACCCTTAAAACCTGTCTGATTTAACAATAATGCTAGTGACAGATGTCCAGCGTTTCTACGTTTATTAGTTGGCGAAAGTATTGTTATTTTTTTGCTATTACTACTATTACTCGAATCAATATTTTTGTAACAGCTAGTAACATTTTTAATAATTGTATAAAGGATGTGTTTGAGGAGACCTTTATTTCATTTTATTATAAAATGAATACAAATATGTATAAATTACACCTTACCAGTAATGTGCACTAACGAAGAGTATTAAAATATTGCCAATGTCAAAAATATAGTCAGGCATTAATCTATCTACTAATGAACACATCCGAGTTATAAAATTTATAGGTGATATTTCCGCAGTATTAATTCGGTAGCCACAGCTAAAACTATAAACGGTTGATAATCCCATGTATCATAGCGGGGCGGTCATTGATTCGCTGATATCAGATGGCCGGGTGACTTATAGTCGGTCCCCTCGCTTCTCGCGCCCATTACCTCTGCCCTGAGGCGACTGGGCTCGACCATCGCGGATTCTCTAATACATCACGCTATTCTATGCCGTGTCGCTCATTAGGCGTCTAATTTAACGTATACGTCTTAGTTTTACTGGAAAAATATTTAGTAGAAGTAATATTTAGTATCATATTATTTAAGTGAAAATTGAACAATTTATATAATTTACTCATTTATAACCTGTAATTTAGGTTTACAGTATTCTCTGTAGAACACAAAGAGAGATAACAGCATTACAAATTAACAATTAACATAATCCTAGCGGGCGTAGCACTGATAGCAATAAGATGCTTAGGTAAATTAACTGTCTCTCTTTGAGGATACTACGCCTCGTAGCTCGTAGGGCCGCCGTAGGACTCTCAATCTATGTAATATTCGGGGTTATTATTAATTATGACAATTCGTGTTGCACTATTAATATATGTACTGAATTTTAGTTTTAGTTATAAAGCACGACTAAAACAAGAAAGTGATCGTAATTACGTTCGTAAGTAAGTTTGGATGGATTAAATTGTGATAAACAACTAGTTTGACAAAAAAATGGCAAACGTTTTCTGTTTTTATATTAATTTCTGTTATATTATTATGGTTACTTAAATAACATAGTTTAAGAATACAAAAATATTTATTGTTTATATAAAACTAAATAGAATTAAGTCAGGTGTTAGCTATAGTCAATAGCAGCTTCACACCGTAGGTAGAGCAGGCGTGTGATCAGACCAATAGCCGTGATTGGATTAGGTCTGCCGGCACTGACGAGTCCCTTGGGAGAGCTCGTAGCCTAAAGCGACGCAGTGACACCACGTCCACTATACTGCTACTATAATAAATGTAAGTCGCTCCGAACACATAAAAACAGGAGCGGAACTTATTAGTTTTTTTTAGTGTGGTCATAAATAAAAATATATACTTTTTATGTTATATATAAAACATTTCTATAACCTTTAAATATGTGTTCATTATATCTAAGTATCTAAAGAATGATCTAATTTAAGTTTTGTTAGAAAATAATAAAATTGGGACTTCAGTGACCACAGTATTTATGTACAGCTATTTAAAGAAATCATTAACCGCAATTACGGAACTTGTAGTTCGTGATTGGAATTCAAGTTCAGCGTAGGGCGAGGGTCCAACGACAAATTCTTACAAATTAATACATCTATCTGGGCGCCGCATCGCGACCGAATGCGATACGTGCGGAATACTTTATTATTATCTTAACACAATTCCGATACTAGATATTGACATTGAGTAGTTCCTTGAACGGTTGAAAAAATCTAATTTAGTAAAACACAAAAACAAAGTTTGTTTCGGGTTAAATTAAATTAAATCCCGTTGTAGCTTGAATGGACTGGTTTCATACACTTTACATGAGATTTTTAAGTAAACTTCAATGTATTGAATACGTTGAAATATTAAATCGTGCTCCATAATTTTATAAAGAATTATCTCCTTAATATACATATGTGAATATAACCAAACGAATAAGATTAAATAAAACATATATCTCTTTCCAAAAGTAGATGAGACGTGTGTTCAATTTTATATCATAATTCACGTTTTATATCATGGCTTTGTTTTGTTTTAAAGTGCATGGGTGTTCTTGTTGATAATACACAGCGGGGAATTCTATTTCTAATCAGTTCATATAATCTGCGGCATCAGCGTTGTTGCAGCCGCTCGCCGCTTTACACTCGTCGTGTCGAGAGCAATCGAGGCGCCAATAAAAAAGGCGATCGTCGCCCCGCGCTTGGGCACCGACTTATTTACAGAACACCCTGCCATCGCTATTTATTTTATTGACTGCCATTTGCTCTGACTTTTATCGCTGCCCATTTTCCGGATAAAACAACGCAGGTAAAGATTCTTCGTCCATACCTGAAAAAATATCTTTGATAAATTATGTCAGCTTAGTTTCAATTGAAAATATATTATAGTAAAATGGAATACCCTTAGAAAAAGTTTTCCAATAAAAAGTTTTTTCTAACGTAACCGTTTCTCATACGGTCACTAAAGCCAGTAAAATTCAATGAATAGAACATGGATTTATTGTTAGACCACACAACCCCACAAAACTAATATTTCAAATCACAAAATTTAAGCAGTAGGTTTGTATTATACATTCTTAATACAAATACCATTTGTAAGTAAGGGTCATAAAAATAATAACTAAATAATTCTATTACCCTTTCAGTTGTGTGTTTATAAATTTTATTGCTTATATATATTTTTTTTTTTATATTCTTTTTTTGCTTAGAAAATTGCTATAAATATTAATTTGTGTGCAATTGTTATTATTATTATAATTTAACAAATATATACAAAAAAAAATCATTCTCAGTAGCAGGTTTAAATAATAAGTATTAACTAATAATATGTACTAGTAAAATATTTTTAACCTATGACAATATTTAATTATTAAAACATGCTCAAGTAGAGCTGGATAATATATTGTTAACCTAATACATACTTAAGCCATTCATTTTTATTCGTATACTTGAATTAAAAATTATTTATCTCAAATGGTTAGATTGTTATGATTATACCACCAATCATGTTAGATTGGTGGTATAATCATGCGGAAGAATTTCATGCTGGTTTCCTTCCCCGCAACACAAGTTAAATAATAAACACGAATTAGCCACATGAAAACTCAGTGGTGCTTGGCTGGGTTTGAGCACACGACCTTTAGAGTCACTCTAACCACAATATCTGTTACATGTTTTAAATATTCCCCAACATCTATATTTATCAGTAACAGCCTGTGAATGTCCCACTGTTGGGCTATGGCTTCTTCCAATTTTTTGAGGAGAAGGCTTGGAGCTTATTCCACCACGCTGCTCCAATGGGAGTTGGTGGAATACACATGTGGCAGTGAAATTAAATTTCACTACATACACACTACTAGATACATGCAGTTTTCCTCACGATATTTTCCTTGACCGCTAAGCACGAGATGAATTATAATCACAAATTAAGCACATGAAATTCAGTGGTGCTTGCCCGGGTTTGAACCCACGATCATCGGTTAGGATTCACGCATTCTTACCACTGGGCCATCTCAGCTTGATATTGATCAGCTAGACTATAAAGCTTCCACCGTGCACTTTTGAATTATTTCAGGTGTCAGTCAAGTAGGCCAGCAGGCCAGCCAGCGGTAGCGATATCAACTGTTACCGGACCCCATTCTCTACACATCATTGCATCGGTCCGCAGATTTATTTGCATGCGGGCCGCTGACCAGGATCCATTATTGCCATTACTGCTATATCTGATCAAGCGGCAAGAGTTATGGCCTCCTTGTTTTCGTAAATAAAAAAATGCTAACAAAAAATAAGAAACAATATTAGGAAATTGGGAATAGAGGGACGGGTTATGATTTCCGCTATAATTCGTTTTATTTTACTCGATGACAGTTACCGTGGCGATATAATATGTAATCGTTAATATTTTAAGATATATAACTTTGGTTATGCCCAGATAAATATTTAAAATGCGGCACACATTTACACAATTTTATGGTTTCATACATGTATATGATAAATTTTATATTTATATTAATATTAAAAAACTGAACAGTTAATTTGATTTGAAAAAATATATCTGCATTATTTAGTTCGTTTGTTAAAAAAAAATAGACGCATGCTATGTCTCACGGGGGCGAGGCATAAACCGTTTAACGCAAGTGAAACTGCATGTTGCATCTGATTGTATGGGAACAAAATATTATGTAATGTTAATTATAATATATTCAAATATATAAAGGATACTCCACTCTACAATAAAAATCAAAGCAACCTTTTAAAATTATTCAGTACTTGTTGAAAACTAGCGAAAAATATATTCTTATTGGATACATTTATCACACTCAGTGTGAAGTCAAACGGGGCGAACTTCTGAAACTTATGTCAGAGCGGAGGAAAGTTTTCTTGGCGGGCTATTTATTAGTTGCATTCAGATTTATGCCACGCGTTTGGACACCACCGGCAGCGTAGTTCAATACAGATAATGAATGGGGAGGAAACTATAAATCTACTTAGTCGCGAAACTTAAGCAATTGAGAAGAATCAAAGTAAAATAGCTATTTTTGACTATTAGCTGGTTTCCCAGTCACTATTCATACGTATTACGTAGTCGGTCTTCCGTGCCATTTGAACCTGCTCGGTGAGGTTTCCGCTTAAGCGTATTAATCTGTAATTAGGTCACAGTTTAACACCGTTGTGTTAAGTAAGGGTCAGTGTACGCTTCTGTTTAACGTTTTGTTCCATTTGAAGCTACTTTTTCGGGAGTAATGTGACAAGATTAATATTGAATTCATTATTTCTCATTATGATGCTTAGGAATACAGACGACGAATACAGATTTATGAAAAAAACAAAATGCTAGATACGAAGATCTTACAAATAACTTGGTAAATGTTTTTATGTCACAAAACGATGTGATTATGCAAGTGGACCTCAATAATAGTTAAAGATATTCTTGACCGTGTGGGGACAACTTTACTGAGCGACGCTTTATTGCTTGGCTATAAACGAGAGATAGTGTTGGGAATATTACACTATAAAACATCGATAATATTTACAAAAATAATGTTTAGTTTATATTTAGTAGAAATTAAATATATATATATTTTGGAACAAATATAAATATGTAATAGAAATTTGTATAATTTATTAATAAGGTATAATGATGTAAAAATGGTATAGGCAGAAAATTTGTTTATTTAATTGCATTGTGTGTTGACTTTTTCAATGATATATAATTATTTATATATTATTATTTTAATATCGATACAAAAGTTTAACCGCCCTTACGGTTTATACATTGGCATAATGTGGACGCGACAAATCAGGCCGCGAGCTGCAATAGGGCGGCCCCACATCGACAGACCGCTGATTTATAGCGGAGCCGCGTTATCGCACCCGTGGACGTAAATTCTAAGCTATTTACGGGGTCTGTCTTAAATAAATAATTATTTTATTATCTCATTTTATAGAAACCCATGACTAAATAGTAAATAATTTGACATTTGACTGATGTTTTTAGTCCAACTTTATAATTATTATATATTTAAAGCCACCTGTATTGCTATTCTGTAAGAAGAAACTCGAAACTCACCGCAGAATGGTTTTGAAATATCAGAAAGGCCATTATAATTATAACATTTCAAGAATACACGCATCAAAATTGTATATCACAATAAGTCGGTTGTTAACATTTCCCGGGTGAAAATTTAAGAGAGTTTTAACAGAATCGCACTATATAGTTTCACAACTAAATAAAATTTCTACAACATTCTCAATATAAATAAATATACATATACATGAGACGAAAAGGTTCATCAGTGCATAACACACTCTCAAAGAAGGATCACCGATTGATGTCCGAGCAAGGCCAAGAGATTTTGTTCGTTTTTAATTTATCTTTATAATTCACATTTTGGTCGTTGTGTCCCCATCAGCCATTGTGAAGTGTAGATGAATAAGTTCACGACACGTTCCTTTACAGGAAAAAAGGGCCTGTTAATCAAAAACAACTTGTTATTTCTGAAAAAATAATATTAAAGGAAATACGTTGTGACTTTTTTTTAACAGTCATTTGTTTGGTACTAAAAAGGAAAATGATAAAATATAATTATAAAATTAATGAGAAAATTAAAAATAGCTAACTAGTTATCCTAGAGTAATTTAATAAATTTATAGATATTAAAAAAATTAAATTAACCCTAAAGTTAACTTCTCTTTACACAGGACGCGTAATCTGTTGCTAATGGTTGGTGACCGTGGTAAATCTCTTGTAATCCGCTGCAGAACAAATATAGTTCAGAGGCAGATAAGGTGCGTCCGGCCGCGGGGCTAATGTGCCATTTGTATGATGATGTGAAGTGGCCGGTCCCAGGGGCACGGTTCTTACATATCCTCGCCTAAAAGTAGCTCTACCGCTAAATAGCAGTCAAATCTTTGTAGTATAAATGATGAGTATTTCAGTTTATTATAAATTACAAGAAACTAAATATTTACTTAAATTAAATGAACAATTTTCATCTATGAAAAAGTCTTTTGTGTTCTAAATTTGAAAAATACGTTTCAGAAAAACGAATATAAAATTTTCCAGCAAACATGTGTCCGAAATCAGGAGACAGAATAAACATTGGATACAACGTGTGGTGTTTGTGTTTAAAAAATGAACGGTCGCAGTCAGTTCATTTACATGGTAAACGGCGCTTAGAATGTACCGTCACGCCCGTCCACAGGAGTGCTATTAAAGACAGGTTTCGTTATGATATTAGACATCGTCTATACAATCACTTATTTTCTAGATTTTTTGACAATTCGTTGTCAAAAAATTCTAATAAAGTTTAATTTGCGATTGAATAATTTGTCGTTATTAGAATAATATTTGACATAACATGTAGTTTTATAAAGACGTGACATGACTTGAGAGGAACTTTTTTCTTATTGATAAAAATATGGCTTCGTAATTAAAGTATCACGCATTTTCTAATTTGGAACTTCATAGGACAGCCAGAATATTTTTGTATACTTTATTTACTGCCTGACTTGCGTAAGGTCCTCCAGACCGATTTCGGTCACGGCGGCCAATCTCAAGGGAGATTAGCCAACTGCGCAGGACATATTATAGTGCACAAGTGTGTGCGCAAACACAGGTGCACTCTCTTTTCCTTAGCTCTCATAATCCGATGGGACGGCAATCCGACACGACCGGAAAGAGTTCAGGCGCAGGACCAACGGCTTAACGTGCTTTCCGAGGCACGGGAGTGTACACACTTCCAACTTCCAGACTCCGGCTCCTACTGAGAATTTTCTGACAGAAAAACCCAATAACTATTTATTGGCCCGACCTGGGAATTGAACCCAGGACCACCGGGTCTGCGGCCTTATATCTAGCCACTAGACCAACGAGGCAGTCACTTGCGTAATGTTTTTTTAACGTAAAAATAGTATAACTTTTTTATATCTTGGTCCAGGATTTGAACCCAGGAAATTGGGATATGCAGTTATATACGATAGCCAGTAGAACAAATAGGTTGGTTCAATAAAGAAAAAGGCAATAAAGCATAGTATTAAAATATGGTAGTCGAAATGGTCCAGTAACTATTGACTATTGACCGAAGCTTAAGTGTTCAAACCCGGGCTAGCACCACTGGATTTACGTATGCTTAATTTGTGTTGATAATTCATCTTGAACTCGTTTGTAATGAAAAATACCGTGAGAAAAGCACCAATCTTTCTTCGGGAAAGTAGAGTAAATCTTACCGTAGCAGTGGGACATTTACAAAAGTGGGAAAGTACGATTACTTAATTAACATTTAAAATAATTGATATCGGCTTATAATAAATGTGCAAAATACCTATTTAGTTATATTAATATTTCAATTGAAAACTATTATTTGACATCTTTAGTTCTATTCACAGATACATACATTTATATATAAATATACATGTCAATGTGTTCTGAACCGTCCTCGTTCCATAATTTCATAGTATGAATATTATATATTATTCAATTTTACTTCTATTTAGATTTATGATTTATGTATATACTCATATGTTTATAATTAAGTTAAAGTGTTGGTAGTGGATGAGTTAGCGCTTCGGGCATGTCATTAGCGGTTATCACTTCATTCCGGGTGAAAAATCTTCAACAGCCCCTTCCAGTACTCATGCACGCTTTAATGATTTATTAATTTTACCTCCTATAATTTGGTATAAATATGCATTAAGAGCACGATTATATACAATAAACCAGACCATAAAAAATATCTTGACTTCATAAAATATAAATTTATTTAAAAAAGGACTTATACTTTTATATTCAATAAAATATCTACTGATGTGCAGATGAAAATTTTGTGTTGATATTAAACGTAATTGATACGTCATCATATTATTTTATTATTTCTACAGTGATAATTTGTATCAAAATATATATTTGATAGGACATAGTTATATAAATCAACAAAGTCAGACAAAATAATAACAGATACACTAAATACTGTATAAGTGAACTATAGAAAAATATTCAAAATGCTGTCAAAAAAAATATCTATTTACCAAATAACTATAAATACGAAAGAGTTTTCACTAACAATCATGGTTAATTATTATTTTTAACTGGCAATGATTTTTGTATATTTTTATTTTCACGCCATCTAGTCCTTGCGATGTAGAGCGCGGTGCGTTTCCCGCACCCCGCCACGCTGGAGTGCGACTGTTGAGTCAGCAGCCTGAGCGATCGATACTCATCTTAGCCGCCTACTGAACGGCCTTTTGTTCTTCTATTATAACCTTACACCAACCACTTTGAACCCAAAACCGCACAACCTTAACTTTTACTGCACAATCTCAATTATTATTTGTAATAAGAATATTGAAAGATTTAAAAAAAAAATTGACGACGTATTAAAAAAAAACATAATTATAAATTAATTTAAAATTCGACTAAGGATAAAGCTTTTTTTCTAAAATGAAAATATCTGTTTTTTATATTAAATGCTATTAGTTTTAGCCAAATTTTATAAATATTCACTATAGTTTGAATCATGGTCACCAAATCGTGCCATAAATTATTATTCCCATTGGACATTTTTAAGATTTTTTTAATGTATTTATATAATAATGATATTAATTTATTTGAATTTAGAATGTTAGTTCCATGTGTTGTTGTACCTAAAAGTTTAACTGTAACACAGTGTAATTTCTAGTCACTAATTCTAGTTATTATCGATAGATTTGTTTTTGTTATGTACTTGTGATGAATAAACAAATAATTAATAAAAATATATTATAGTGAAGAACAGCAATTTGAGCTTTATTATTATTAACTTTAAAACATATTACAAAATTTATTATCCGACATATAACTTACAAGCACTTCGCCGCGACTTCGTTCGCGAAAATTTAAAAACTATTATTTAAACTAAACTAACTAAACGTAGGCCAGTTACAGTTTCTTCAAACTGTGAGATTTTTCTTACTGAGAGAATTTTATACCCGTCCTAAATTCTAAACGAAAAGTACGATCCGGATTATTTAAAGAACATGTAAATTCCACATGTACATAATCATCCTTAATTATCAAACCATTTAAATGGATAAGGATTAATAATATCATGATACATACATATGTATATCACCTCTATTCGATTCCACCGTATTTTAACTTAATAATTTAAACAAAAACTGTATTTGTGGCTATAATAGTTAGGCATATACTATCGCGGACTTTTTTGTGAGCAATCATAACACTTTTTATATACCGTCATATTTTTCGCAGCGCACGCCAAATAATGACCTTAATAGGCAACAATTTGATACCTTGGGCTACATTGTTCCATTTTTGGGATCTCTAAAATTTTTTGAAAAGATAATATGGCCTATGTTACTCGGTAAAGAAGTAGCTTTCTAAGGGTGAAATAATTTTTAAAAATGGGTCCAGTATTGATTTAAATCGTAACAAATAAACAAACAAAAAATCTAATCTTTCCTCTATATAATATTAGTATAGATTAAAATTTAAAAAAAAGAAAAACGCAAATCTCATTATAACTATATTAAATTAATATTTTCTTAGTTGAACCTCCTATTAATGAATTAATGTATTCTTATTTAGTGTAATGATTGCTGAATGAGCAAATAATAATAACGTCCTCCAGACCGATTTCGGCCACGGCGGCCAATCTCAAGAGAGATTAGCCAACTGCGCAGGAGATATTATAGTGCCCAAGTGTGTGCGCAAACACAGGTGCACTCACTATTCCCTAGCTCTCATAATCCGATGGGACGGCAATCCGACACGACCGGAAAGAGTTCAGGCGCAGGACCAACGGCTTTACGTGCTTTCCGAGGCACGGGAGTGTACACACTTCCAGCTTCCAGACTCCGGGCTGCTATTGAGAATTTTCTGACAGAAAAACCCAATAACTACTTATTGGCCCGACCTGGGAATTGAACCCAGGACCACCGGGTCTGCGGCCTTATATCTAGCCACTAGACCAACGAGGCAGTCAATGATGAAATGAGCAAAAATCCTCGTATGTAGTATAACACAATAAATCAATACAATAACTTGTTGGGCACAAACTATTCATAATTACTATGGTTTTTCAATATTTGAGTGTTAGTATACTTTTTTTAGTTGAAAGGCATACGTTGTGGAAGTGAACCCTTTGTATCACAAACGTTTTACTGAACATAACGTTGCATACGTGCACTTAAATCCGGATTTGTAATTTTACAGTCATCGCATATATTCGTTTTGTTTAAAATATATTTTTTTACGAAGTAAGTACAGCGCTTTCCCAAAGTTTTCCAGATTCCCCGAAAATGAAAACAGATGGAGACACTCGTAGATTAAATCGCGCTATCGTTTACACACTTCCGAAAGTATAATACAGCTTCCATCTTCTCATTTATTAGGCTTTTTTTTGACTAGTTAATTTTTTATTATTCTTTAGTTGCTCGTAGGTTAAGGCTTGTAAATATGCTTGTAAATATTAATTAAGTAAAAAATAGGAATAGGAAATCCAAATATAAACAAGTCTATAAATATCTCACGTTTATTATAGTTTGATATTGCTTACTAATGAGAAATTTTTGAGAGCATCTCTCATATTAATGAGAGATGTTAAAAAATATACATATAAGGCAAATAATATCTTTCGGATTTCATTGACTTTTTATAAAACAAACCGTCGTGTAATGGAGAACAATATAAATATTAAATTTATCACCTGTTGTAAATTTAATAAATTTAATATTTATATTGTATAAACATATGTAGATTATTTTTACAAATACTCGTAAGTCGTATAATATATAGACTATTCACTTCAAAATATTTAGAACATTAATTATATAATATAAAAACTGAAATATTCGAATCTATAAAAGTGTTGTTAACTGTTCTGTTCCGTTCTGTAAATAAAAGTATGCCCGTCAAGCCCTCTCTACATTTTTAACACAAATAGAAAAGTGAGAAAGTAATTTTTATTTTATTAAACAAATCAATATTAATTCCAAGACTCAATATACTGGTAAATAGTACAAAATACGCAGATAATGATAAAATCGTTATCTACCAGCCAAAAGTAAGGAGAGCAGAAAAGATTGAATGAATTGTCGACCAAAATTAACGCAATTATTATAAAACGACTGACTTCAATACGAATTTGACAGAACTATTTGCATATGCTTTTTATAAAAACTTATATATCTATTTTTAATTTTTTAAATTGCGTATCACTTTTGCTTGTATTCGTTATTGTATATTGTATAGCCTCTCCGACTGTAATGTGACTCCTGAAACAAAATATTTAACATAATTGATAAAATATTTAAAATAATATCATGATATTATAAATAGTTTTAGTAGTTTTTGCATTAATATCTAATCTAATATATTTTCAATAGAGTTTCTTAAATAACTATTATATTTCAAGAGCACTAATCTCTCACAATAATTTAACAGATTTTTTTTAATATTAAAGTACCTATTTGAAATAAAGCTAAACTACCTTATCACTGATGAATTAAAAAAATTCTTCAAAAAGTATGTTTTGTTTTTTGCCTTTATTTTATGTTAAGTAGCCAATGCCATCTAGTATTAATCCTAAAATGTAAATAAATGTGTAGCTTTATTAAGTAAGAAAATTAATATTAAAATAAAAATTATATTTTGAGGGATTTTTTAAAGATATTTCGTTTAATAATTTTTACATGTATTTCATATAATTATTAGGAGTTTTAATTTAGTTCATTTGCCTCTAGCCACAGATAACATTTTATGATAAATAAATCTGAGTTGAAATGTCAAAAATGCTGTGATGGATTTGATTGTTTGTTTGTGGAAAACTCGTTAGAAAGTATTAAAATGTCATTAATATTAGAATTGTAAACATTTTTTTAGCTAGAAAGCAATATCTTGTCCATTAGCCATAACATTTTTAAGATACAGTGGCAATATCCATATCCTATAGTAGTTAGCCTTGAAGTAGATGTCACATAAATGAGTGTTGTTTATTTAACATTTTAGTGATATTAGTCGTAATTTCATGATTATATGGCTCTGATGTTCGATTTATGTTTTGCGACAAATTGGAAGAGGCATGTTTTACCCACGTATTCGGAAGAAAAGTGCAAGTTTAGTAGTTCTCAGCTGGACATGCCTAGCTGTATTGTGCGCTGCCTCTACAGCACCTTGCGACAAATCTCGTAGGGTTTTCACGGAGCCAAGTGGAATTATTACTGATGGCCCCAGTAATTCCAATTATACTCAAGTAGGTTGAAGTTTAAACTTAAACATTGTCAATTTATAATTAAACTACTTGAAAATGTTCATTTTAATTTTATTTTAGGATTCACATTGCGAATGGCTTATTAAAGCTGCAAATAAAAGTCAGTACATTACATTGAGCTTCCTTCGTATGGGAACAGAATGCTCATATGACTATGTATTTGTGTATGATGGTGATTCGTTTGATGCTCCATTATTAGGAAGTTTCAGTGGGAAAACAGAGCCACAAAATGTGACCGCTTCAAGTGGATATGTAAGTTTTGATATTAAAAATATATTACAATTATAATTTTTGAATAAGTAACAGCTAAATTATCTTTGTAGATGTTAATATTACTATACAGCGATACAAACTATGTGCTAGACGGATTCAGGGCTACATATGCTATTCACAACTGCCCAAATAATTGTACGGGGCGAGGTTTGTGTATGTCCAATAAGTGCTTTTGTGTGGGTACATGGGGTGGGCCGGATTGCAGTGTAGAACTTTGCCCCAGCGGATGCTCTGGAAATGGACAATGTAAAGGGGACAGGTGTCTTTGTAAAAAAGGGTAAGTTCTAATTGTACTCTCATGACGGTCATATTACCATAAGGAACACCTCTACCCATAGACACATGAAATGAAACCATATCCTTACTAATGGTATAAGTGCATAAGTGTGTTTGTTTGTTCGTTGTCTTAACTCAATCAATCCTAATTAAATTTTGCATACATGTCAGGGTTATAGAAAAGGACATAAGATACTCTAATCCACATGGGCAGATCTACTTATATCATAAAGTACTTGTAATGGTAAAATCTTCATCATCTTAATTTATTGGATTGCAAAAGAATATAATAATTAACGTATTTTCTTACAAAAAAGTACATTCTAAGAGATATTCCTTATAAATATATTATGCGGAGTAAATAAAGATCAAGGAAAAATAATATATATAACTATTATCATTTCATAGATTTTATAAAAAGGTACTTAATGGTATATTGGAAAAGATAATTGAATTAGACTTAATTAGGCTAACAGATATGTTTAACCAAATGAAAAGAATATGGGATTCTAACAAAACCACTGAGTCGGTTGGCGTTGTTGGTAGATACTTTCCTTTCGCGCCGCAGTTCGTGGGTTCGATTCCCATCCAGAACAGATATTTGTGTGCATGAACATGTCTGTTTGTCCTGAGTCTGGGTGTAATTATCTATATAAGTATGTATTTATAAAAGAAAAGTAGTATATGTAGTATATCAATAGTTTGGTGTTAATAGTATAAGCTATGCTTAGTTTGGGATCAGATGGCCCTGTGTGAATAATGTCGCAGGCTATTTATTATTACTTTTACATGTTTCATTTGTGTTTTAATTAAAACAATAAAGAAAAATATTGAGAGGGAACCTGAATATGTCATATACGAAGTACGGCCGGCATTTGAAGCATAACCGTAATATAAGTATGGATTAAAAATCAGCTATCTGTTTCAGATATTCTGGTGAATCATGTTCCCTAAAACATGCTGACAAAGAGGGTAATAGCTGGCATTGGATATCCCACACGGAAAGTGGCATGACGAAGAGAGCAGCTCACTCTGCTGTGTATGTTAACCAGACTGACTCTCTATATGTATTTGGAGGATATGATCTGAATAGAGTTTTAAGCCTATTAGAGATTTACAAGTAAGTTCTTACTAAAATGTTGTCATATTTATTGAAATTACTCTAGTTTTTTTTTATGTGCAATGATGACCTTGTGCTCCATATCTCATTTTCATACGATTTAATATGCATCTTTAGAGATTGTACTTGCTGAGTTTCAGATAAATGCACTCGATCTATAACTAAGACTATATTAATTAAGATTTGTAAATGTTGTTAGGCTCTGTCTAGGTGGAAACCACTCATTAATTAATCTACCGTCAAACATCATTACAGTGTATTGCTGTGACCCCGTTTGAATGGTGACTAAGTCAATGCAATTACAGTAACAAGGGATTTAACAAGTTAGAGATCAAGGTTGACAGTGTTTAAGTTATGCGATGAATAGTTAGTTAACTTTTTATTCGTGTCTAAGGTCGGAGATTACAACTTGCCAACATGCAGTCCACTTGTCTACCTTCCTAAGATAAACGAAACAAGGCTGTTAACATGTATATTTATAGTTATTTTTTTTAACATAGTTGTAAGCAAATGAAAAAAAAAAATCGACAATTAATTTAAACAATGGAATGGACACACTCAGTATGTGGAGATTAAATGATAATATATTTAAAAAATACAAGTCTATATATATATATAAATGAATACTATCAACATATTGTCACATATTATATAAACCCGACTGTTTCATAATGTATAATAGAATGAACTTGTGACTATTTTTTGTTGACTTATCAGTTTTTCAATCTTTTAGTAATATGAGGTATTGTGTTATGTAAATTAAACAATACAAAATATATAACACAATACAACAACGGCACTATTATTTAGCATATAAAGCCTTTAATACAATTATCACAATAGTTAACTTCCTTGTATTTATATCCTTGGTGCACAGATTTTCTACTAGTCAATGGTATGACGAAAACGGAAAAGTATTAAGACGTTATCCTACAAACGAAGAAATTGATAAATCTTTATTAACTTTATTTACCAAGGTGAGTAGCTTTGATAAATATTTATACGATTATTTTTTTAATAACATAGCTGTAAGCGCAACACGTTAAAGTACTTCTTGTTAATTTATTTTTAACTTTTGTTTGCATGTGTGTTTCTTAAAATATACTTTATTTTGTTTCGAATTTATTACGTAACAATTGTTTTTTTTTTTAACTAGCTGATGTACGGTAGTAAAAAAAAGTATTTGCTTGTTGCTTAGCACGTAGTTTGTTGCTTTCATCCTTCAACTGACCGCTTTCGGCCATAGCCACGATTCTCAGAGACTAGCCAACTACCCAGAACATATTATAGTGCACAAGTGTGTGTGTGAACACAGGTGCGTTTTGAATTCCCTCTGAGGCGTTTACCGAGGTGGAATTAACGCGTCTGACAAACGATAAAACATTAATTTTATACATAATTATGTATCAAATATAAGTACTGTCCAATATGCTTGAACTGTTAATCAATAGAACTGTTATTTCAGGGTAACATCGACGGCAGTTGGCAGATAGGCAATCGGAGTTCACTTTTCAATTTGCTTTTGACGTCATTTTCGAACCATGACAGAACCACGTTACCTCTTATGTACACGCCCACATCCACCCCGTACTCGGAAAGCTATTTACAATTCACCGATCGTCCCGAATTTCTCAGTTCGAATGTCAAATCTAATTACACCAAGCCGGAACCGAGGTACGGACACTCCGCATGCGCCTGCAAAAACGGTTTCATATTGTACGGTGGGAAGCTGTCTGATGGAAGTCTCTCTTCGGAGCTCTGGTACTATGACGCGTTGGCCAATACGTGGACCCTTAGGGCAGCGAACTCCACATTCAGCCCGCCCGGCTTGACGCGTCACACCTTAACCGCCGTCAAGGATGAGTTGTATCTATTCGGTGGAAGTACAGTTGACGGCGAATTCTCGTCCAGGTTAGTTCAGTTATAAATAAATACATGTATATATAAACAAACATTACGAGATCCCCGACAATATAGGTCCTTTCGCGTCGTAGACTCACTAAGATTTTACGCCAATCATATTCAAAATAAATTGAATGATTTCAAATTTGGAACATAAGTTATTAACTAAATGAAACTTTGTACTTTGGGGGTACTTTGTATTAATTTTACCGCAACGAAGTCGGGACTGGCAGTTAGTATTGTATAAAGCTGTTAGTGTTTATTTGCACGTCGGTGCTAATCTTAATAACTGAGGCAACTGTTTTGATACTGACTAGTCATATTTTCACCGGAAATTCGTCATTTTTTATTGCCGTTTACTCAAGTACGTACTCATGTACAACAAATATAAGATTTTTGATCATGACAAAATGTATAATTCCTAAGTGTACCCTTCTAGTAAGTATAAAAAACTCGTGTTCGAATGTCCCGCTTTTCCATAGCGTATTAATAATAATTCATTATAATTATGGAATCGTCTGTCTGTTTCGTGTTTTGACTATAATGGCCGAACTGATTTTGATAGAATTTGAAGATACATATTGAACCCCAAGGAAAGAAAATAAATACTACTTTTTTGTTGAATTTATTTTTTTGCAAATATGATTTCCTTCCACAATATTTTTGCTCAGGGTGCCAGTGGCCCTCATGCAAATGCTGCTGATGCTGATGTGCAGCCGCTGACCCTTTTTTTTCTTTGTTTGATTCCACAATCAATTATTTGTTGACCTTTTTTTGGACAGGGGGCCTCCACACTCCTTTGTTGCCCCGAGGCCTCCACACCTCTAAATCCGGCCCTGGTCATAATTGAATGATTACGATGCGTATGGCGACTATTACGTATCGTAAACAAACCAATTAGATTTATTTGCAAGGACAGACTAGAAAATACTTTGTAAATAAATTCCTTCAACATAGAAACGTCATAGAATTTAATCTGTATTTGTAAATTGAAATGGGTTTAGAGAAAAACAATTTTGTTGCATAGATAATTTATACTAAAAAAGTTTAATTATTGTTCTTGTTTTTTCGTTTTTCAGCCTTTACAAAATAAAATTGAGCGATAATGGTAATGAAACATGGGAAAAAGTGCAAGTTCGAGGTGGTAAGGAGCTGGACGTGCGTGTGGTCGCGCACACCGCGGTCTACCACCAACACTCCAACTCTATCCTGGTGTACGGTGGAGTAGTCGCAAGCGTCGCTCGGTATGTATATGTGACGTCATTCGTGTAATTTGTAATTGTATAACAATTTAAGATATTTTTTCTTCTTTCAGATTTTCCAAACTCTCAGATCGTATGTTCGCTTTTGATCTAGACTACAAGCATTGGAGCGAGATCCACTATCCACGGGCTCATTTGCGCGATACCTATGTTCCGCGCGAGCGAGCTTTCCACACAGCGACGGTCATCGGTAATTACTAACCGCTTTTATTTAACAAGCCTATTTAGCAATAACGAAGTGTAATTTGTGTGCGTGACTCGACGGTAACTGGTATCAATTTCGCTGTGAGACGGTCATGAGTCATCTACATCAATATTGTATTTCTTTCGTAGCTAGAAAATCATATTATATAAAGTCACAGTCAAAAATATTTATTCAATATAGAAACACGTTACGTTACATGTTCCGTAACACTGGCTTATTGATTGTCAAAAGGTTCGGAAATAAATACCTCAGAGAAGAACCGGCGAAAGAAACTCCGGGACTTTTTTCGTATATATATTTTTTACACGCAAAAGCTCCATTGATGAAAACATATCTTCTAAGTATTAGGAGATATAATCAAATTAAAAAAATAACTTTATTAAAGGATCGTTGTAGCTGCATTGTAAAAGATAATTCGAAATGTTGAATAACCAGCAAGAAGCTAGTATTAAAGTATAAATTAGTATTTTTCACTTCCAAGTTACAGGCTTCTAGCCTAGTTTGGAGGGTAACTAGACAATATTAGTAATTAACCAGTCATCCTGTATATTTTTTCAATTGTTTTGCGATATTTTGTTACACCTATTTAAGGAGAATTTACAAATTCGATATAATTTTTTCAGATATTAATTCTTTGGTTCAGATCTATGATTTTCTAATATAATATATTTTACACATGGCAACATTTAATTTCTTCCAGGGAACTATTTGATCGTGTTCGGTGGATACTCTCACCGACACAACAGGGAGGAAATCTGCTATGATGGACAAATGTACCTCTACCACCTCGGATGTCATTCCTGGATACCGTTAGATGTTCTCGGCAAGACTCGCAAGTTTTATCCTAAAAAGCAGGGAGTGTTCGCCCACGCCGCTACGCTCAAACCACCTTCTACCTTGCTTATTGCCGGCGGCTATCATGGCAATGTAAATGGTAGGTACGGGTTTACCTATATATCATATTCGTTGACTTATTTGTGAAATATTTTATACATATATGTACACTTTTGTTCGCGATTCCGCCCAGATTTATATATATCTAAATAAAAGCGATCAACACGATTTATGAACATTAAACGTAACATAAAATTAACATACCAACAACGATACAAACTAATACAAGTATACGTCATGTTATGTGTGTATATACATTTGTGTTATATACATTGTAATGTAACTACAAAGTCGTAGAATACTAACATAATGAACTCTTTGTTTGAACGCGTTAATTTTTGGAACTGATATAACTCGATAGCCAAATTTTTGAGGATTTTTGGGCCATTTAACATTACGCCACGGCCCACGGAGGCAAAGAAGGAACGTCTAACGCGGGTGAAACCGAGCGGAGTAGCTAGTAAAATACATAGCCTTCAGCTCTTTATAACGTAATGTAGAATGTGTTAGATTTTATTTATCTGTGGTATTTATACATAATATGAGAATAATTTATCATAAATTGTGTGTGAATCAACTTAAAATATGTTACTAGTCAATTACGCAGTCTACAAGTTAGCGCCCGCGTTCAGGATTTTTAGTCGCCCAATTTTTAATGTGAATGTTTGATGCTTAATCATAAACCAACGAAAAAATGTTGTATAATATATAAGACAAAGAGTTTTTATAAATTATGTAGGATATAAATATTACAATGTTGACAAACAGAACCTCAATGTTATGCATTAGGGATAGAATACATTTGTGCGACCAAATTTAGCGGACGTGAGATAGATATCTTACACTACAACAAAAAAATCTTAGTATTTTTTAAGCTTTAGTTTAACAAGTGTGACGGTACCTTTACAGATGACGCCGTGTATTGCTCGCTTCCGCTGTTTTGATCGCGCAGGTGTGTTACACCCTTTAAATTAATTATAATTTGTTATGCAAGACATAGTGTTTACGTTTAAGAGTCATACTACTTTGTATGTTAATGAGTTCTTTGTGCTTAAACGATATGTAGGGTCATGTTAAATAAATATCTTGGAATTGTGATTATGGTAGAAGTTATTTTTTATATTTTTATCAGAATTATAAATATTTTCAGGTGACCTGTTAGCATATGTCGTACCAAGTTGGCACGCTGGTATTATCGATAAGGATCCGGAGTCAGCGTGCCCGAAACATCGAACGCAGCCCGAATGTCTCGCAGATCCTGAGTGCGGGTGGTGTTCGGCTGATGATGTAAATATTTGATAAATTTTTATGTCAAATCTCAACTGATTGTTTATAATATTTTACTAAAGTTGATTTTAGAAAATGTTAAAGTATTTTCAGTGTAATTTTATTTTCTTATCTTTATAAAAAAATTTTAGATTTGCTATGGAAGAACAATAGGATCGAATTGTACGACAAATTTACAATCAATACGATGCGGGGGCATCTGTCCAGCTCTTGGTGACTGTCATTCGTGCCTCATCCACGGTCCCGCCTTAGGAAAAAATAGTTCTCGCACACCACTTATTTCCGTTAGCACTAAACTGGGCCTGTATCAGTGCAGTTGGTGTGTCCAGAATGCTCGGTGTCACCATAAAGACGGTAAGTTTATCCATTTTTGAATTGATTATACATAATATTATGTATCAGGAAAAAGATGTGTGCATAAGAGAATTAGCGACTGCTGCATGAAAACTGACAATTCCTACAAAAGAAAGCTGGAAAATTTTAACATAACATCACTTCAGTCACGTAGAACCATCGCAGATATGATATTGTTACACAAAATTTTAAACAACAATATTGATTGTTCAGCAATAGTCCAATTATTTAATTTTAATATTCCAGTAAAAGTAACTAGAAAACCAGTCGCTTTATTCCACATACCATTATATAAGTCAAACTTAGGAAAGTATTCCCCATTAGCCAGACTAGCTCGCACCTACAATGATCTGCCCTCGAAGATTTCTGCCCTTGATATAGCTTGTGATAGTGTAATTATTTTTAAATCTAAATTATTGAAATTCTTTAATAATAATTATTATGTTATATGAATGCTTCAAATTTGTTTTTCAATTTTTTTTTCTTTTCTTTTTATATTTGCTAATTTTGTAATAATAATGTCAATTAATGAAATTTCTTTTTAATAATGTTTAATAAATTTTATATTTAATTTTAATTAATGAATATTTGATGCATATTGTGATTACCTATAAAAAGGAATACAATTATCATGAGTGTAAATTATATGTTAAGTACCTATATAATACTATTGTACTTTCTGTTGGTGATCCTAATAATAAATAAATAAATAAATAGTAAAAAGTTTACTTATTCCGGAAAATAATATGCTGAAAAAAAGGATTTTATGCAATACATGATATGAAAATTAATTCGGCTATTTATTTCAGATAACTACGGTGTCTGTGGAGAAGATACACCTTCTGAAAATCCAGGCTGGTGGGGTACAACTGGCACAGAAGTGACGACACCAGATGAATGCAAAATTTTAGACAAACGACCGGGCCTTACGTTCCTTAGATATCAGCAGCCCGCCGATTGGAATCATCCAGATGGTGTCTTCGTAGTGAATGCGACGACTGTCGATTGGGGTACAGGCGGAGGCAGTAATCATATATTTGCCGGACCTAGCGAAGCAAGGCTCCGAGGCTGGTTACACATACCGCAGTACTGGAACGGTACCGGGGAAACACTACACATGTGCGCCGGATACTCCAACTTGACACTCAATCTCGGAGAGAACACGGAACCCGTCGCTAATTTGACAGCTCAGCCCTCCGCTTGTTCCCCAATAGACTGGCCAACTCTGCAGCCCGGCCGTCTCGCCATAGACATGCACGCAAACGATTCCCTACATACGGGCCTATACCCCTCCCATCATCACGCCAAAATGGAGCTTCAACACAATAAATCTCAAGAAAGCGCAAAGGTACGTTCTAAAGATACGATACGAATGCGATGACTTTTACGAGTAATTGTGAGAACTTACTCATTTACTCGCTTATTTTCAGGCCTTCACATTCGAGTTCCTGGAGCCGTACTCGAACGGGCAGTGCTCAAACTACGACAACTGCCTCCTGTGTCTGTCGGACGCGGCGTGCGGGTGGTGCGAGCTGACGAATCGCTGCGAACAGAGGAGCGTGGACGAGACGCAGACGTGCGCCGCCGACGGCTCGTGGAGGTACCTCACGCTGCTGCCCGCGGCGTGCCCCAACTGCTCCAACTACATCGGCTGCGAGCGCTGCGTGTCGGGCGACTACTGCGAGTGGTGGGCGGACGAGGCGCGCTGCGCGCGGCGCGGGCGGGCGGGCGGCGCCGTGCGCGGCGCGGCCGAGTGCCCGGCGCCGTGCCGCACGCGCCTCGACTGCGAGCACTGCCTCGACGAGCGCGGCCGCTGCGTGTGGTGCGAGGCCACCCGCCAGTGCTTCAGCTTCAGCGTCTACACGAGCGAGTACCAGTTCGGCCTGTGCCGCGAGTGGCTCGACCGCGCCTCCACGCCCGCCGACGACGTCACCGGGAAGTCCGGCCAGTGCAAGTCCTGTCAGTCTCACGTGCAATGTTCGACTTGCTTGCGCAGTATGGGCTGCGGCTGGTGTCACTCGCACGAAAATCCGATTAACGGAATGTGTACGGAGGGTGATTTCACTCGTTCGCACGTGGACTGCGCTTCCCTACTGAATGTGACTTCGACGGACGCGGGGTGGGCGTACGCGCAGTGCCCGGACGTCGATGAGTGCGGCCTGAGGCTCCACGACTGTCACGAGCACGCCGTGTGTAACAACACTCACGGGTCGTATACCTGTAAATGTAAACAGGGATATATAGGAGATGGAAAAAAAAGTTGCATGCGAACTTGTTACAATAACTGTATTCACGGATATTGCTTAGGTGCTCCGCAGTACAAATGTCACTGTGATTTGGGTTGGACGGGAGCCGATTGTTCGATAAACTGTGGATGTCATAATCACTCGACGTGTAGAACCGGTGTGGGTCGATGCGATGAATGCCAAGATTGGACCGAAGGTGAATTTTGTGAATCGTGTAAGCCCGGTAGCCATGGCAATGCGACCGCTGGACAAGGTTGTCGACGTTGCGATTGTAACGATCACGGCGATGAGACCCGTGGCGTTTGTGACGTCGCTACGGGTGAATGTATTTGTAAAGATAATACCGAAGGTCAAAATTGTGAACGCTGTAAACCGAAATTCTATGGAGATCCACGCCACGGAGGCAGATGTTATTATCAATGCGAACCCAGAGGAATGTTAAATGCTTCTCAAACTGAAGGTATTGGTTCCTATAAAATTGATCCTGAAATTAAATCTATAGGACCCGCCAAGGAATGTCTGTGGATTATCTCAGCTGAAAACGTTAAAGATGCCATTATACAATTCACAGTAAACTCGTCAACATTCAATGTGCCATGCGACCAAAATGCAGTGTATGTCTATGATGGCTTGGGCGGTGTGCCAGATCTGAGTAACAATCAACAGAGTCAACTTTTGGGGGTTTTTTGCAATGGGGCCTCTTCAGGAGTCGTAGAAGCTCGAAGTGGTAATTTGACCGTTCATTATAAACAGAGCCAACCTGAGCAAGGTTTTGAAGGTGTTTACAATGTTTTAGCCTGCGACGGATACTGCACTTGGCCCAGGATATGTAAGAACAGACACTGTATTTGCGGAGAAGGCTTCGGTGGCTATGAATGCAACGTAGAAGTATGTCGTAACAACTGTAGCATACATATTAATGGTGGAGTGTGCGACACTAGCTATGGACGATGTCTTTGTAACGAAGGATATGGTGGTGATGATTGCTCTCTTAAACTAGATAAATCACAACTTGTATTCACGGAACTTTTCAATTCGGATTTTCTCTCTGACGGCTTAGATCATTTAAGAAAAACCTTACCCAGATTTGGACACAGTCTAGTAGCTGATAGACGAGGTTTATGGATGTTTGGAGGATACTCGCTTTCGCATGGACCTTTAAATGATATAAGATTTTATGATACAAAAAATAACACTTGGATGCAAGTTAACGTAGATGCTACGCCTGATCCAAAAATGCCTGAAGGGCGATACTTCCACGCAGCTGAAATCTACCATTCCAAGCAAAATATCTATATATTTGGTGGCCTCAGTCTGCAAGAAAAAAGTGGTCAAAACAAAACATTAAGAGATTTTTGGCAGTTTAGTCTAAAGGAGCGTCGATGGAGTCAAATCAAAAGTAAAGAAGAATCTCCTCCACCACTTGCTGGACATACATTAACACTCCAAAAATATCAGGATTATGAAAGTCTTGTACTCATTGGGGGCTTTTCTTTAGAAGAAGGATTTATGACAGATATGTGGGAATTCGATTTGGATAATGACAAGTGGATAAAATTAAGTTGCGATGGCTCTAAACCGGTCGGGTTAATTGGCCATAGTACGGTATATCATGCTCCTTCTCAAAGTCTGTATGTTTTCGGAGGAATACTGTACATGTATAATGGAACTATAATATCAAATAAACTATATTCATTCCATTACCCGTCTAAAAATTGGAGTGAATTACCAACTTTTCCAAGTCTAAACGGTCACGACAACTTACCGAGAGCAACGTATTTACATTCAGCTGTTACAACGAATGAGTACATGATCGTATTTGGCGGTCGAACGATTCCAGATAAACGGACAAATAAACTGATCGCATATATTTACAGTTGTAACCAATGGGTTAAGCTTTCCAAAGGTTTGTATTTCTACAAAATTGTAAAATAAGTACCTACATTCTTGAATAAAATAATCAATATTTATATTTTCAGGTCCAAGTGTTCTCGACCATCCACCACCACGAACAATAGCACATGCAATGGCTATAGACATGGAGTCAGAAAGTGATTGGAATATTTATATCGTAGGGGGTTGGACTGGAAGTGCCAATTGTCAAGTTACGCGTGTTACCCTACCCGATGATTTGTGTTCGCTATGGAGCGCTAGTAAAATTGAGTGTAGAAGTCATATGGGCTGCAGTTTTTGTAGCACGGGAGATTATAAAAAATGCTACTCTGTGGATAAACCAGGATGTGAAGGTGGTGATAGAATTTCTACTAACGCGGGAGCAGCTTGTGATGCGGACTTAGTGGCAAGACGTCCCTGTGAAAATTTTACTTCATGCGTGTCCTGTTTGGCTGCTTGGCCATTGTATCCAGAAGAAAAACCGGCTTGTCGTTGGTGTGAAACGTGTGCTGCTGGAATTGGTAGGAATTTATTCGTGTTGCTAGACGTTATGCTAAAGTACGGAACCTATACATATGGGTGGTAACTAATTTTTATTATATTATTCAGGTGAATGCGTGCCAACAGATGAATCTTGTGTAAGCATAAAGTGTAATGCCGGAACCACATATATCAGTGATTCAGCTCAGTGTCCTGAACTAAGATGTGTAGCACCAGACTGTGACAAATGTGTTTCGAATCAATGCTCTTGGACACGGCTAGCGAATAGAGAAGGTGGGTGTGCTTTTTCATATCATTAGAATTGGTTTGTGTAAAAAAGCTTAAATATATTTTATGTTCTTTATTTTTATGGTTTCAGCTCAAATAACAAGAATAACAAACGATCCACTAGAGCTTTATAACTGGACTTGCGCTATAATAGAAGAGCCAGGACGCGCGAGCTTACGTGCACTCTCACCCAAGCTTGTACATTCGTATTTTGGAGTTACTAAAGAAGATTGTCCTAGTCGATGTCATCTGTACGACGATTGTCAGTCCTGTCTCAGTTCAGAAGGTTCCGAAGGTGGATCCTCCGAATGCCATTGGGCAAGCTATCTCGGCACTTGTATTTCTCCATCGTATCAGCCGTTGTACTGCGCGGGAGGCGTATGTGGATTGGTTTTAACTAAAGCCGATAAAAATAAATGTCCAGCACCTTGTGGTACTTTCGAACAATGTACCGAGTGTCTCCATCATTCCCACTGCGGCTGGTGCGCGCTGGAAGGAGCTAACGGGGAAGGCGTGTGCACCGAGGGGTCCATCGACTCGCCTTTGGAATATTCGTCTCGAACGACTTGCGCCGCCGTATACTCTAACGTCCATCAAACGAACGAGACGAACGACACGTTTTCCTGGCATTACACTCGCTGTCCACCTGAAAACGAGTGTGAAAATAATCACCATCAATGCAAAGCGGAGTCCGAGGTGAGTCTATTTTTTCAGGTGTTCATTCATTGTGTCATCATAAAATCTCTCCGTGAGAGACGTAACGAATGGATATCTCGTCACACGTGCAGGTGTGCCGCGACCTGCCGGCGGGCTACGAGTGCCAGTGCGGCGCGGGCCACAAGCGCGTGGGCGGCGTGTGCGCGGCCGTGTGCTCGCAGGGCTGCGTGCGCGGCCTGTGCGTGCAGCCCGACCGCTGTCGCTGCGACTTCGGCTACGTGGGCGCCAACTGCACCATACAGTGCCAGTGCAACGGACACTCGCACTGCGAGGGCCCGGACAAGCTGGACGTCTGCACGGAGTGTCACAATAATACAATGGTTAGTTCGTTTTTTGTTTCGATTAGTGATCCGTAAGGTACTCCTTAGATTATAATTTTCTTATATTACGACACATTTATTACTTTACTGGTTATAGGTGTAGCACAGCTGTTGTAGGTACTATGTAGTCATAGATTATATAAAAGGTGCAATCCAAGGTAGCCGGTATATGGAAACGAGATTTTTTTTATTTTATCCTCATTTAATTCGTACCTTATTTAATGCATTACTTTTGTTTTAATAAAGATTCGATTGATAACGTGAAAAGGAACGACACGGCAAACCTTCGATTAATAATATAAATTGTTAGTACTCAAATTACATTTATATATTCTGTTATTTATTTAAAAGCATGTTTTTCTTTCTGAATGAAATACACTCGGCGTCAAAAAAATCGCACCTTTTGAAATTTTGACTTCAAGCGAATAATATTCTTAACTTATTTAGGTACAATACTACCAAAAATAATATCATTTGAAAGCACAATTAATACACTTTAATAACGCGTATCGTTCTTTTCTGTAAAAACAATAATCACGAAACGTTAGGGTCTTTAAAAAAAAAGTGCTGAAAAGCTCATTAGAGGACTCGAATAAAAGGGGGGGTAAAAATTAATTATGGCTATCCAGACATCACAGAAGTCACACCTGAACAGCTCCAGTAAGAAAAAAACCCTGAAAAATGGATACCACGGCAGAAGAAGCAGCTCAAGTGGTAGCACTACTGCAATCAGGACTACGCCAAGTTGATATTGCTCGACAACTCAACATAAGCCATTTCCGGGTGAAACGAGTATCCCAGCGGTTCCAGGAGACTGGAGGCTACATCAGGAAGCATGGATCCGGAAGACGACGTTGCACTTCCGACAGAGACGACCGCTATATTGTGTCGACGTCTTTGCGTAACCGATTCTCCAACGCTGTTGAGCTGCAACAGCAGCTCCGAACAGCTCGGAGGACGTCGGTGAGCGTCTCCACAATAAGAAGAAGGGTGCGAGAGAAGAAAATCCAGGCCCGTAGGGCTGCTACTGGCCCCAAATTAACAGCAGAGCATAGGCGAGTCAGACTTTAGTTTGCCCGAGACCACGTGGATTGGACGTTCGACCAATGGAAGTCTGTCCTCTTCTCCAACGAGACTAGGGTATGCCTTTTCTGCAATGATAGGCGTAGAAGAGTGTACAGGAGGCAGGGGGAACGGTACTCACAGGCCTGCTTTGAAGAAACCGTCAGCTACAGAGGAGGAATTTCAATCCAAGGAAAAACCGACCTTGTGTGCGTCTCCTGCACTGGAGGTGCACGTGGCCAGTGGTCCCTGACTGCTCATCGGTACATCACAGAGATACTGGAAGACCATGTGGTCCCGTATGCTGGTTTTGCCGGGCCTGAATTCACATTCATGCACGACAACGCCCGCTCCCATACGGAAATCATTGTTCGGGACTACCTGAATCAGGTTGGGATCCCCGTGATGCAGTGGCCAGCGAGAAGTCCTGACCTGAATCCCATAGAGCACCTTTGGGATGATCTGAAACGCCGGGTGCGGTCTCGTGATACTGCCCGTGCCACCCTTGAACAGCTTCGGGACACCGTCGTCGAGGAGTGGAGTGACATTCCTCAAGAACACATCGTGACGTTGGTGAGGTCAATGAAGGATCGCATGGAGGCTGTAATTAGGGCTAACGGAGGAGGCTAAGGTAGGTTGGCGGACGAGCACATGGGCCACCTGATGGTAAGTGGTCACCAACGCCCATAGACATTGGCAGTGTAAGAAATGTTAACGATCGCTTACATTGCCAATGCGCCATCAACCTTGGAAACTAAGATGTTATATCCCTTGTGCCTGTAATTACACTGGCTCACTCACCCTTCAAACCGGAACACAACAGTACCAAGTACTGCTGTTTTGCGGTAGAATATCTGATGAGTGGGTGGTACCTACCCAGTCGAGCTTGCACAAAGCTCTACCACCAAGTAAGTACACTAGGTTCTAAGTTTAGTTTTAAGAATTTGTTTTATTGTATTTTTTAATTTTGTTATGTTTTTAGATTAATTAAATTAAGTAATTTTGGCGTGTTTTTCCTTTTTTCATGAAAAATGTTTTTTATATGCTTAGTAATCACTATCACAGTTTTATTATTTAAAGGATTCAATAACCTTTAAAATGAGGCCCCACACTTATACCTTACCATAGATGAAATATGGTTTATAGTTGCTTGAAGTCAAAATACCAAAAGGTGCGATTTTTTTGACGCTGAGTTTATATTATATCTCTTGGTCTGGGCACCGACTTCAATTTGTTTTGTAGTAAATAATTTAATTAACATTGTAATAAAAAATACATTTTAAAGATTACATTATGTATTTGTATATTGTGATCGTTTCGCCACAGGGCAGCCAATGTGAAAAATGTAAGCCGAATTTCGTGGGCGATCCCACCGACAACGGTCAGTGTATACCGTGCTCAGTTTTCTGTCACGGTCACACGTTAGTGTGCACGAACGACGCGGACGTGTCGCTGGCAAGGGACATAAACAGCGCCGACCTGGAGGAGTACTACCGGGAGGGCGCGGCCAAGGCGCGCTGTGTGCGCTGCGCGAACAACACCGCCGGGCCCCGCTGCGAACGTTGCATCGAAGGATACTTCAGGGGATCAGAAGATTTCCGAGATCCGTGTCGACCGTGCGTATCATTAATTTCCCCCACTCTACTACTGGTGAAATCTGTAATTTTTGAATTAGTTACATCATAAATATTTGACCTTTTTTATTAATCGAACTTTATAATTTATCAAACATTATAAAGAGGAAAATTTGTTCGTTTGTATTCGATATACTCTGGTTCAGTGGCGTAACTGTAGTTACACTACTGAACCGATTTTAGTGATACTTTCACCCTTACAAAGCTTTATCCAGAAGTCACATATTTCTGTCTGAAATAATATGTATTTGTAAAGCAAGCCTGACACTCAAAAACTAAATGTCACGCGGTCCAAGCTGCGAGTTCAGCTAGCAATTTATATTTTCGCGTAAGTATGAAATTTTGTTACCGCGAATTTCAGATGCGAGTGTCACGGACACGGCGACACGTGCGACCCGGTGACGGGCGAGAAATGCAACTGCGGCAACAACACGGAGAGCGACGCCACGTGCCAGACCGCCAGCTCCAGCAAAAACTCTGCGCAAGAGTGCTGGCGCTACCAGTGCGTCAAGTGTCGCGACCTCTACATGGGAGACCCGCGCAACGGACACCAGTGCTACAAGACTATTAATATTGAGAACAAACTGTGCTTCGACGGGAAATCTATAGGTGAGTAGTGACTTCGATACAAACAAAATAAAATATAGACATATATAATTACTTGTAACATATATATTTTGATATACGTACAGTAGTGCGATTCGATAAGAACTCTTGAAATTTTATAATTATTATGGTTAATGTCGCTTATTACCTTCTGACATTTCACGACCGTTTTATAAAGTATTCTCACAGAATAGCCCCACAGGTCACAGAAATTTTGCGATGATAATTTAGCTTTTATGGGTTTTTTCGCTATCCTAGGCTAAGGTTAGGTTATAACGAGAAAACGGAAAACACCTAACTCTTGTTTCGCTGCCTTATTAAAGGTCATTGCACAGCAGCAATTTAATTCACGACGAAAATAATGGTTTTCGAATCGTCTATTCTGTCTAAAATCATATGTATCTCTTCACATAGATTGGCACATAAAATCTATTTAAACCTCGAAACATCACGGCTTCTAATATAAATCCTTACAATCAAATCCGGTAATTTATATCGATTATTTGTTGATAAATGATATATGTAGAGGGGTTTTGATATAGTCGACTAAATTTTTTCATTATTAAACTAAAACATTACGGTTGCATGCGAAATACATTTTATTTGCTAGTCTCGTATCTAACGTATAGACAAATTACAGTAGTTCTTGGGGGCAACAGTAACAGCCTGTGAATGTCCCACTGCTGGGCTAAGGCCTCTTCTGCTCTTTTGAGAAGAAGGTTTTGGAGCTTATTCCACCACGCTGCTCCAATGCGAATTGGTGGAATACACATGTGACAGAATTAACAGTGAAATTTGACACATGCAGGTTTCCTCACGATGTTTTCCTTCACCGTCAAGCACGAGATGAACTATAATCACAAATTAAGCACATGAAATTCAGTGGTGCTTGCCCGGGTTTGAATCCACGATCATCGGTTAAGATTCACGCGTTCTTACCACTGGGCCATCTCGGCTTTTAAGGCTTGGGGGCAAATCATCCACATACTGCACAGTTGTGCAGCTTACATATTATCTTACATACCTATAAATAAATGATATGTTAAATTTTTATTTCAGATGAGTGCAAAATCAAACCTCGGCCGCTGTATCCGGGTCAGACGGTCTTCGTAGCTGTTAATCCTAGATATATGAACGTCGATATACGTGTCATAGTCGATGTCACTCAAGGGGCCGTGGATCTATATATGAGCCCTAACGATAGTTCCTTCGTGGTTTCGGTGAATTCGAGCACAGGGGCTCATGCAGTAGACCTGGATCCAACTTATTACAAACACGAACCGTTCAGGAAAATGCCATCATTCGACGACCATATACCGGATCAACCTGGAAAAACTACTTGGTACTACGACAAAACCGAATACTCTCTTGCCGATTTCACAGCTAAAGACCTCGCTACGTATGTGACTATTGATAAGAGGAATGTTTTACTTCGTGTCAAGAATCTACGTAACCGCCTCGTGCTGACGTTACCACAGAACGTCCATGATTTGACGCATACGAAGTTTTACATTATTATCAAAGCGACGCACTTTGAAGATGGCTTAGCGAGTTTCGGCGTAACTTTCTTTCGCCAGGACCAGCTGCATATAGATCTGTTCGTCTTCTTCTCAGTGTTTTTCTCTTGCTTTTTCCTTTTTCTGGCGGCGTGTGTTGTGGCGTGGAAGGCAAAACAAGCTGCCGATGTTCGTAGAGCGAGAAGGAGACACGTCGTAGAGGTGAGTTTTTACCCACAATGTTTTATTGCGTACCGTTTTACGACATATTAGTGTACAAAAAATTTTTTTACATCTATCATCAAGTCCTATTACAATAAATAAGTTTCAAGAATATGTTTATCGAATATTTTGAATATCCAATTAAAATGCACTCACTTAATAAATATAACAATTAGAGATGTGCCGATTATAACTTTGGCCGACTAGCCGACTAACCGATTAGTTGCTTGTAAAGAGACCGACTATTCGGCCGACTAATCGGCCAAGCCGATCACGGTTTCGTGGGTATTCGACCATTTCCGAGACGCTTCGTTTGCAAAATTAAAAGTAATTTTAGAGACTGATTACCAAAGGAAAGGTTTGCTTCATATTTTAAAATGTGTATGACTGAGTCTAAAATAAAAATATTGATTAACATTGTAAGTTTTCATTTAATGTAATTCCTCCTATATATACATTTTATCGAGAAATACATATAATAAAAGAAGCCAAGTTAGTCGGCAGTCTTTGCCGAATAGTCGCCGACTACGAATGCGGCCGGATAGTCGGGTTTACCCACTAGTCGCGTACTAGTCGGAACATCTTTAATAAAAATATATCTATAAATGCTTATGAAATTCTAAATTATGTTATGGGATTATTAAATTACGCTTGCGTTTTACGCCGTCACATGCGCTAACACTTGGCATGACGCTGCTTATTTTCGCTACGTATCTTAATTAATTCATTGGGGTGCAGTTTCTTGGTCCGTTTAAACGTAAGAAAAAAAAGTTTAACTTACTTTTTTTAATTTTTATTTTGATTGTGGCGATTTTTACATATGTAAGTACTAAGAGAACATATAATACAAAATTAAAACTTGCACAGAGTAATGCAAAATAATTTAAAAGCGAACTACAATTGCTGTTAACACCTTATTACAATTCAGTTAAGTAAAATAAAACAGTTGTTAACATCCGAAAGTAAGAACTTATATATTAAATAATAAAAGGTGAGCTGCGCATCTTAATAACTGTAAATAAATTATTGTAAAAAAAAAGAAAAGCTTTTGTCATCTAAAACAAAATGAAACCTCTATTTAAAATAACAATAATCAATAAATATACATATACATCACTTTGATTATAAAAACTACTCTATAAATAAATTACAAATAGAGCTTTGTGCAACCTCGTCTGGGTAGGTACCACCCACTCATCAGATATTCTACCGCAAAACAGCAGTACTTGGTATTGTTGTGTTCCGGTAATTATAGGCACTAGGGACATAACATCTTAGTTCCCAAGGTTGGTGGCGCATTGGTGATGTAAGCGATGGTTAACATTTATTACACTGCCAATGTCTAAAGGAGTCGGTGACCACTTACCATCAGGTCGTCCACATGCTCGTCCTACCTATCCTATAAGTTTTACTTAGAAACTGTTATGTAATTTGTGATGCGACGATTTTGATTAAAGTCAAATAATGTAACATGCGACATCTCTATCTCGTCGTCTCCCGCTAAAACACTTGCTAATTATTTTCTAAATGTATTGAAGAATTAAATCACAGGCATCGATCAATTATGTACATTGCATGCCCGCATAAGGTGAATTATACTCGATTTGACGATTGTCTAGTAAGTCTGTCGTATTAATGGCCAGATGCTGCACATGGCGAAGCGTCCGTTCGCGGCGGTGCGCGTGGTGCTCAACGGCGGCGCGTGGGGCCGGCGGCGCCGCGCCGAGCTGCGCCCCGTCGCCATCGAGCCCACAGCCGACGGCCGCGCCGCCGTCACCTCGCTGCTCGTCAGGTGAGCCCCCCCCCCACTCACAGCCGGCCACTCTTCTGCATACTTCGCGGCGGTGCGCGTGGTGCCGAACGGTACCGATAAAAATTGTTTTATTAAAAATGAGCCAATTATGTCGTTCGTTTATAAAAATATATAATAATAGAAAATAAATAAATTCGAATCATCAAAGATACGACTGGATCTAACTAATCGCCTTCTTCGTCAGGTTGCCGGGCGGGGGCCGCGCGCCGGTGCGCATGGCGCTGGCGTCGGCGCTGGTGCTCGTGTCGCGCGGGCCGCCGCCGCGCGTGCGCGCCCGCCCGCGCCGCGCGCTCTCCTAGCCGGCCGCCCGACGCGCACCACCTCCTCGCCGTACCGACTAATTCGTTTCTGAATATTTTCTCATTAGGTTCTATGTTCTTATTCTACTTTGTGGGTAGCACGGTGGTATATGAGTCTCGACGGTCGAGATCTGGGTAGACGATATGATTCGAGCCGAGATCGATATTTATTCACTCGAATCGTTCTCTCGATTTCGGTGTGGATAGGTTGAGGTAGATAAGAAATGTGATGTGTGTATTTAAGTAAAAATATTCTAGATATTTGGGAAAGTGAGTATTCCTCGATCCGATCTGATCTGAAAAGTTCCGCCAGACCGAACTAGCTATTGGATTTTTTTAGCACACTGATATATAACGTAATAATATTTATATATATAATTATATAGAAGTTATCCGAGTCCTGAGAGTATATATAGGAGTAGTTTTTGTTAAAAGTTATTATTATGAATAAGTTTCGTTATTGGTATTTTAGTTATGAATTAAGAATGATAGTTGGGTTTAAAAATTGTTTACAAATGCAATGGGATCTACTACAAAACATTTATTTTTATTAGGAGAGAAAGTAATTAATGAAATTAAAAATATTATATGCGTATTTTACAACGTATACATTTTCTTCATTCGTGGTACCTACTATTTAAAATAGTTATACATATTTGTAAATATGCCATATTGATTCGAAGTGAGCCAAAGGAATCAAAATTTAGCGTGAATTGAGCGCAGGTTGTAATTAGCCAATAGTCGCCGAAGCTGTTGTGTTATTGATTTCGAAATTTTATTATGTGATGTTGAAACATAGTTACGTTATGGCTTGTTATTTCTAAATGTTTTAAGCAGCTAATCGTCCCTATGAATTTTATTTAGATAGATACATAGATAGAGATATATTGTATAAAAGCTACTTTTAATCGTATCTTTTTTATATTGCAAACTTTTAAGTCAAACTCTTTTCTAAGTCTTACTAATGAATCTCTATTTGAATATGAATGAATTTATAATCGAATATATAATTTAATCTTCAGTTATAATCTGTTACCACTTCATGATATTCTTTAGTGAACTTGCTATATGAATGTTATGAGTGTTGACATACATAATAATGTTATTTGTTTTAATTATTTTTAAATAAAATCAATAAGAGGACCATTCAATGACAATGTTATCCATTTCATATGAACTATTATTTCTTGTCATCGTAATTAATTATATTTTATATATTTTTTAATAATATTAATATTTATTAAGTCATTTACAAAATTGCTCAATTTATTTAAAAGCTAAATAATTTATAAAAATAACATATAAATATTTCTTTCTATATTATGCATTTAAGTTTTTTGTTGGTAGAGTAATTAAAATTATTTGTTGATAACAAAGACATTATTGGTCCTCTTCTGTGATTTTAAAATATCAAATCGTAAATATATTTTATTTTTATTTTTAGCAATCATTTTGTACCTTTTGTTGCACTTAATGACGATTTTTTGATTATTATACAACATTCAATAAATATGCTCAAGAATTGCAAGTCATTGCTGGTTACATTCGATGTATTGTAATGTATATTTTAATAAAAAAATGACAATCACAAAAACGATTCAAACGAATCTCTTTCAAACTTTATTATGTAATTAGATTAGATAAATATTTATGTAATTGTTTGTGGCAAAACTTGCATTGCATGTGGCTCCTAAATATGAATTGCTCATTGGTAATCAGCAGTATTGTGGAAATTAATAATCAATTAGTCGATGTATAAGTAGAATCATGTTATGGTTTAATTTTAAGGTAAAATATAACTATTAGGCATAATTATATAAGAGAGTACTGATATTGTTATTAATATTTGAGTAAGATATGTGTGATCAAATATTATACCCATCACGGTATAAAAAGTCCATAAAACATTCCATTGTATATCCCTGTACATACAGTTTAAATAAGGAAATTTAAATATATATATATATATATTGAGTGTAAATCGGGCATCTAAAAGCTTTAAGGATGTTATTCTAGGAAAATTGATTGCTCATTATTTCATTATAAATTTTTTGATGTACTATTTAATGCATTTATTTATTCTAAACTTGAGATTGGTAAAGCATCTGTTCTTTTATATTAGAATGATTAGTTAACGTGATTATAGTCCTGTGATTCAGGTAAAAAAATTATAATATAAGAATGAAAAGCGTTTATTTAATACTACATTGATCTCTGTTTACTGATGTCTAATGATGTAATGTATCAGTACAGTTTGCATAATAATGAACTGTCACACTATACATATACTTATATGCTTCAAGCTTGTATAAAATATGGAATGTATTCTATTCAAAGGATTTTTCATAATGAATATGTCAGACATTTCATTTTCTGAGACACTAATTGACTCAATAAATCAAGATTATAGAAAATAGTTACTATCGAGTAAAGTTCTTACCAAAGGGAAATTGTCAAACAAGATAAAATTATATCCATAGATGATAAATACTTTTAAATAAAATAATGACAGGACCCTACAAAGTAAAAAAAAGAATTAATAGTTTATGTATATGTGAAATTCGGCATTTTTATGTTAAGAAATTCAATCTAAACTTTTGTACGTCTATAGCACAATAAATTTCGAATGATATGTTTAATAAGGCCCCACCTATTATAATAAATATTAAAAATTGACACTTAATTTTTTTCATATTACCATATAGATTAATGACAATTTTTCAACCGACTACATTGTATATATTTTATACTGTACTACATACTATGTTAATGTATACTGTTAATACAATATTTATGCATCTTTAAATAACAGAGATTACTGATTAAGTATTTATATTGCTCAAAGTATTTGGTGTGAAATTATAGTAGGTAAATTATTATTAAATGTTTCAATGTTATTTGAAAGTTAATATTTGCGTTATACATATGTATACATACAGTGACAGTAGGAGACGCATGATATGAGTGAATAGTGATACATTCTATATTAAACCATAAGTAATTTCTTATCCAACATTATCTCACTAACAAGAGGAATAATCTCAAAATATAAAACATATCTTAAGTTTTGGTCTTAAATATATTTTTTATGTAATCGTTGGTTCGATTTTTGATTGTGACAAACCTCTTTGCATGCAGCTAATTGTAGAAACTGTTTTCTTTTCTTATAACTTTTTGTACATCTTAAAAACAATGTATAAAATAAATTTATCTGTATATATTATTATTGCAAATAATGCACAAGTAAGAAATCATTTTAACATATGTGCAGTTTACATAGTGAAATTGTTTTGTTTTTTATGATGATGATTTCATATATATAAACATTAAAATATATTTATTGCCATTTTTAACTACTTGTACATAAATTATAAATTGTTATTTCATTTCCATGACAATCCTTCAATCCAAATCACAAATGCAATAGTATTTATAATACTATATAGTGGCAGTATTGTTTATGTGTGTAAGTAATATGTATTTTGGTTAAAATAAAAATTACTGTTGGTTGTAAACTTATAATTTTATTATATTTATTATACTGATTATTTTATTAAATGACAAATTAAATAACAAGGCATACATTAATAAAGCTTAGTAATAACATGTTATTGATCTTTCTGTGTAAGAAGATGGGTCTTAAGTTTTAGCAATAGTTCCTTTTTTACTGAGTCTGGGACAAGGGCTCTAGCTTGAGGAGTTACTCTTGTTAGTAACATATCGAATGTGACATTGTTGCCTTCATTTTCTTTAACTACATCTCGGCAAAGCATTCTTACTTGATCCCTCCATCCACATTCAATTAAACGACGCCTTAATAGTTCTTTGAACCTGTAAATTGCATTGCATTTTTAGTAATAGTCGATTCAAGCAAACTATATTATAATTAACAAGAAGTAATTAATATTACATGTTCTTTATTAAGTAATTTATGATATATTTTAAGTAAAATATATAATTTCACATAAAACATAAATCCAGTCCATTCCATTTTTAAAATAAACTTAGTATTTTTAATATTATTAAATATTAAGTTAAAGAAGACCTAAAAGTTACATCTTACCTTTCCCGGTCTCCGCTGAGTATTAAGCGTTGGTGAGCTATAGTACTGTTTACAGTCATATTTATTTACAATTTTGGCAGACTGCACTTCTGAACTAAGTTTATTGGTACGATTTTGCCCCGAATAAATGACTAGAAAATTATTTTTAAATTTATTTGCATCCTATGTAGCATAATTTACAGTTAGTGTCAAACAAACAACAGATGCCTTGAATCTGTCAAGTTGACAGCTGACAGTATATTTTTTGTATATAGTAATTAGTAAATGACCCACATGATACAGTCTTGGTTTTATTTATGTCTAATTTCGTGGGTTGTCGTATCAACTTTCAACAATGTTTTTTTATCTCATTATTGAGCATTAACTTAATATTTTTAGTTGCAATAATACATTCAGTGACTGAAACCGAATTAACCAGTTTACTCTAGTTACTACGTGCCTCTAGCATAAGTAGTCATTTTTGTCTTCTATCATTTTCCTACTAATTACTTTATAACAAAATATATGGTGGCAAATGAAAATTTACGTCGCAAAAAATATGTTACAATGGGTATGAACCACGGTCTTATACACAGGTCTTACAACAACAGTAGTGGGGATACGTCGGCTTAATGGTTGCGCTGTTCTGTTCAATTTACGGCCGCCAGAGACATGACGATAGATGGGTGTGCTGTGCAACGAAGACAGAATAGCATTCTGTCTCTTTTTCTATCACACGTTTTTCACCCCTCATCACATTACTCGAATTAATTCATATTTCATAAAAACCATGAAATTAATAGATGATGAAAATGGTGGTAGGTAAGAGTGCCCTATACAGAGATTAAAGAACATTGTCAGCACTCGTGGCAGATGTATACCAGCATTTTGAAGGTGCTCGATGCTGAGTCCGTCGTGTCCGGGAGATTTACCTTTCTTCATATCTTTAATTGCATCTTTTATTTCTTTACAAGTGAACCTAATGGGGGAATCTGATTGACAAAACTCAGCATCGTTCATCCTTGGTTGAGATTCAAGAGGTGAAATCACTTTAAAATATTCCTTGAACGTATTCGCTATCTCAGCATAGTCACTCCTACCCTCCACGCTAACTGGAAGGCTTGGACTACTATTTAGTTTTCTAGTCCCTTTCCAAAATATTAAATATTAAGTTAAAGAAGACCTAAAAGTTACATCTTACCTTTCCCGGTCTCCGCTGAGTATTAAGCGTTGGTGAGCTATAGTACTGTTTACAGTCATATTTATTTACAATTTTGGCAGACTGCACTTCTGAACTAAGTTTATTGGTACGATTTTACCCCGAATAAATGACTAGAAAATTATTTTTAAATTTATTTGCATCCTATGTAGCATAATTTACAGTTAGTGTCAAACAAACAACAGATGCCTTGAATCTGTCAAGTTGACAGCTGACAGTATATTTTTTGTATATAGTAATTAGTAAATGACCCACATGATACAGTCTTGGTTTTATTTATGTCTAATTTCGTGGGTTGTCGTATCAACTTTCAACAATGTTTTTTTATCTCATTATTGAGCATTAACTTAATATTTTTAGTTGCAATAATACATTCAGTGACTGAAACCGAATTAACCAGTTTACTCTAGTTACTACGTGCCTCTAGCATAAGTAGTCATTTTTGTCTTCTATCATTTTCCTACTAATTACTTTATAACAAAATATATGGTGGCAAATGAAAATTTACGTCGCAAAAAATATGTTACAATGGGTATGAACCACGGTCTTATACACAGGTCTTACAACAACAGTAGTGGGGATACGTCGGCTTAATGGTTGCGCTGTTCTGTTCAATTTACGGCCGCCAGAGACATGACGATAGATGGGTGTGCTGTGCAACGAAGACAGAATAGCATTCTGTCTCTTTTTCTATCACACGTTTTTCACCCCTCATCACATTACTCGAATTAATTCATATTTCATAAAAACCATGAAATTAATAGATGATGAAAATACAGTACAAAGCTCGTATTGTTTTATTCACACGTGTTTATTATATAATAACCACTAGCGTGTCACTCATCCGGCCGGCGTGCGCAGTGCGCACTGCGCACCGCACCTATCGATAGCCACGCCGCGACGCACAGTAGCGTTGATGCGAAAGAAAAGTTATGACACGATCGTACTAATCTCTCACCACTGAAATTGGGCTCCGTTGATAGACCTGTAAATTAATAAGAACGTGGTATGAACTATGAATGTCTTAACGACATTAGCCAGGGCTGAGGCCGAAAAGCTATAACTGTAAATAAATCTTAATATATCATTGAATAATAATGTATTAACATACTAGAAAAGACAGGCGGCGCGAACAAAATCTGTGTAGCAGGCGCAGGAGTGCGGGGCGCGCGGGGAGGGGCTAATGAGTCAAAGATGTGATGGCATCGTCATAGACGCGACACTTTTTATTTTCTGGTAGAGAACATAGTTAAATGAGTTTAAGTAGCAAACTGTCGGTTTAATGTACAAGTACCAGCATTTCAAATTAATATAATATACTTTATTTACCTTTAAAAAAATATTATATTTATTTATTTACCTTTTTTATAAATGATCTATGCAGCTCTTCAAGTTGAGCTTTATTCATCAGGTCATTTTCCGTTTTTGCATCAATTCCAAACGTACTTTTGATATCCTTCACCAGTTATACCAATTCATAAATAGCACACTAACGCTTAGTACCTACGTGTCTTATCTGTACGGTCCACTTTTCCTAATCTATGATTTTCATATAAAATGTCGTGTACAATAAAAAATAATGTACAAAAAATTGTTTTGGTTGGTTTTAGTTGATGTTTTGTTTCTTACCAATGATAAGTCAAGCCACTATCTCCTTTCTTTGCAGTTGATTCACATTTTAACACGCAAGACGGAATTTCTGAATCATGCATGTCACAGTTTCATTACGTCCGATCGCGATGAGCGTAGGCCGGTGACTAAATTGATGGTTGATGCCGATCGGCATCAACTCATGGCGCAAACATCTGGTTTGCGGCGTCTGTTCTAGTACGTTATTACATTATTATTCAATGTAATATATAAATAAAAATAAAAAATAAAAATAAAATAAAAGACTTTTATTGTCAAGCAACATAGGCTCATAGTTGGTTAGTACAATATAATTACTTAAGAACTATGTTAGTAAAACAAAACACACACAAAAACAGAAAATAAAATAAATAAATAGCTACCACAGGGAGATTGATCCAGTCACATTTTGTACATGTAACCTTATAAACCTCCCCATGGTCGGCCCATCCAGTCTTTCTGCAAATAACTTCAGGATGCTGTTGGTGCTTACCCTCACTCTTCTTATTACTGACGCCACCTTCTTACGCATTATCGCAAAAAAATCGTCAGTGTGAGCATCTGCAAACATGCCTGACGCACTACAATTGTATGGGAGCCTCAACAGCGCCCTGAAGGCATTATTGTATTGAACTCGCAGGACGTGTGCCGCTCTTCGGGTACAGCTAGCCCAAAGGCTGCTGGTGTAGAATGTTTGGCAGTAAGCCTTAAATAGTGTAATTTTAGCAGGTACAGAACAACCAGCAAACCTTCGGGCCAGCATATTGGCCCTTACAGCCAACGCCATGCGTTCCCTTTCCATGTCTTTGTCGTCTTTTAAATTTTCAGTAACAATGTGTCCCAGATATTTAAATTCAGTCACTCTCTGTAAAAGTATACCACTAAGGTGGGACACATGTTGGACTTTTATTTTTCCCTGTAAAGACTAATAACTTACTTTTCTTAGGATTGTATTTTAGGCCACTGTGCTCAGCATATCTTTCACAGATTGCAAGTAACTTTCTAATTCCGCATATTGAGGGACTCAGCAGCACCATGTCATCTGCATAATTTAAGTTATTTACACATACTCCATCTATATGGCATCCGACATGTGTGTTGCCGAGTCCAACAAGTAATTCATTAATATAAATATTAAAAAGCCTCGGGGAAGTGAGACCTCCCTGCCTTACCCCACATTCAAGTTTGTATGGTTCAGACAACGCACTTGACCATTTTACAAAATTTCTCTGTTTGTCATACCAGATGGACAATATAGATATTATTGACGCAGGAACGCCGTTTCTCCGAAGCTTTTCCCACAGGATATTATAGGAAACTAGGTCAAAGGCTTTTGACAGGTCCAGGAAACAAGCATACACTGGTGTTTTCCTATCAATATAATATTTGACAGTGTGCTTCAGTGCAAAAATGGCACTCTCAGTTGACAACCCAGCACGAAAACCATACTGTGAATCGTGTAACTGTATGAATACACCGAGGCGAGAGTCAAGCACGCTGTCAAATACCTTGGCTATCACAGTTGCCAGTGAAATAGGCCGGTAATTACCCTTGTCCGCTATGTCTCCCGTCCGGTTTTTTATAATAGGTACAACTATTCTGTCCAACATCTCCTGTGGTAGGTAAGAGTGCCCTATACAGAGATTAAAGAACATTGTCAGCACTCGTGGCAGATGTATACCAGCATTTTGAAGGTGCTCGATGCTGAGTCCGTCGTGTCCGGGAGATTTACCTTTCTTCATATCTTTAATTGCATCTTTTATTTCTTTACAAGTGAACCTAATGGGGGAATCTGATTGACAAAACTCAGCATCGTTCATCCTTGGTTGAGATTCAAGAGGTGAAATCACTTTAAAATATTCCTTGAACGTATTCGCTATCTCAGCATAGTCACTCCTACCCTCCACGCTAACTGGAAGGCTTGGACTACTATTTAGTTTTCTAGTCCCTTTCCAAAATGATGAAAATTTCTTTTTTGTATATAAGGAAGCTAAAATATCCATTTCTATTTTGTCTTGGTTTTTAATGCACCATTTTAATTTTGATTTAAATATTTTACGGCTTAATCTCATTTCTTCAAATATACGGCCACTAGTGAGTTGCCCATACGACATCCATATTTGAAACTTAACTCTGGCTTGTGCATGAAATTCTTTAACATGCTTGTTCCACCCTTTTATACCCTTATAATTTCCCATAATACCCCTTACCATTCTACTATTACACGCAGCATCACCTAATATACTAACAATATTTTTATATAATTTGTCTAACAAACTTTTATGTTGTAAGTTATTACAGAATTTGTCCGCACAGCGCTCAAATTGTTTAGGAAAATCAACATTTTTTAACTTATTATTACATAATTGCGAGTACCTTGCAATGTCCTCAGTATTTCTATCCCCCCATCTAATACCGTTACATGCAGGCTTAATCGCACAGGTTTTTAATCTAATAATATTGATATCACACTCCAACTTCAAAGGAAAATGATCCGACCAGAATGTATCAAGCATAATCTTAATGTCTACTACTGTTCTTGCCGCCGAATGAGTTACGAGACAGTGGTCTAGCCAACGCTTACACCCATGTGAGTCACTTATGTATGTATATGTTTGCGATGAAATACCAAGGTAGTTAATATCGGCACACAACAGTTCTTGCTCAGTACAAAAACTAAGAAGTTCATTAAAAAATGACTCACCTGGGTGCGCGTTGAAATCCCCCAACACATAAACAGATTCAATATTGTTGTATTGTATCATAGAATTAATTTCACTGAGACATTCCGTAAAACCTGGGAGGTTTTCACTACAATCCGTCGGCATATACGTATTTATAACCATAAAACTTTTGCCATTTACTTCTACTTTTATTAATATATACATATCTTCTATTAAACATGTATTCTTACTAGGTGCTAGTGCTTTCGCTTTTCTAAGAAATGGTTAATATTTCTTACATCACCAATAATATAAAAGTACCTAAAAAAACCAAAGTACCTATTTGTTTATTTATTTACAAACGCAAAAACGTATTTATATTATATAATATTTAGTATTATTTTATGTACTTTATCTACAGTTTTAGGATTAAAGAAGTCTTAATCCTAAAACTTTTTACCAGTACAGGTATATTATATTACATACAAGATTGACGGCATGCGTTATTTCATCAGGAATGTTAGATTACGCCGCCGCTATCTTAAAATTCTTTACTCAGTGGAAGTTAAAAACAAAATTATTCTTACGTTTAAATTATATAAAATTGTTGTTTGAGTCAGATTTGCAGTATTCTTCCATTTCATTATTTTTACCATATATTGGTATGCCATATACTGGTATATGGTGTGCTCTTGTAGTTTGTAACATGAATTCAAGTTAACTACTTGATAGCAGATAAGAACTATATTTCAAAACAGCCATGGTGATTGAAAAATGTTCCACTAGTCATTTGTGATTTGACCTAGGACATTACCAAATGACATTTAAGTATTTTGAATGTAAATCAATATCCTGGTAGCCAATACATGCAGGGGTATATAAGTTTTAGAACTTTTAACCGAATTGCAGTAATTGCAGTGAACTATCTATTATTGGAACGATGAAAATTATTATTATATTTGTATAAATATTTTAAACACTAAAAAGTTACGCGAATAGTCTCGTATATCCCAAACCACGTAGACCTACTTAATATTTAATACATACCTACATACATGATTGTGCGAAGCATTTATAAGACTTCCGAACTGTAATCTTATATCCAATTATCGGCGACTCTTATAAACTTTACTTTTATTCGATTTCTGAATGTAGATAGATACAGGTGTTATTCCAATATGAAGTTACATTTATCATTAACAATCTTTCTACCATTATTAAGTGCAATCAGTGTAAGAGGATAAATAAATTTTAAAAAGGCAAAATATTTTAAAACTCTTAATGAAATATATTACTGTTATTTTCTTACAGGCGCATCATTTTCGTGTAACCGATCAGGTTTATTTAGATGTTCATAGAGAGAATAGGCATATAGGTCGCATTGTAATAGGACTTTTTGGAGATTTAGCGCCGAAAGCAGTAAAAAATTTTAAGGTCCTCGCGACAAAAGGTATAAAAGGAAAATCGTATAAGAACACTAGTTTCAATCGTATAATTAAAAGATTTATGATACAAGGTAAGTTTTTTTTATAAATATTTACTATATCTTTATTTTATAATGAAGAAATTCACTTAACATTTTTATTTCAAAAACACTAAACTAATTGCAGGAGGTGATATTGTGTCAGATGATGGCAAAGGCTCTATTAGTATTTATGGTGAAACTTTTGAAGACGAAAACTTAGATACGGAACATACCGTAGCAGGTTTTGTTTCTATGGCAAATAAAGGTAAGTTTCATTAATTATCTGGAATTTCAGATTATATTTTTTAAGCATAAATAGTTAATATTGCGCGAACGTATGTTTGCGTACTAATTACGTTACTGTATACAAGATTGATAAGAATTTTAATTATATACCTACGTATTTTAACTAAATTATTAATATTAAAACATTATTATAGCAGATTCGATTAATATGCGAGGTAGGTAAATTATTTTTAACTTTTGAAACTAAATTCTAATATAAAATCGAAATTGTATGCAACGTTTTCTTTTCAATTTTATATATGTTTTATAATACGTACACTTGATTTCAGGAAAGAACACAAATGGTTGTCAATTTATAATAACAACAAAAGGCACGCCGTGGCTGGACGGTTTACATACCGTTATAGGAAAGGTGATATGATGTAATTAAATTGTGATCGAATTATGAAACTTATTCTGCCGTGTTACGTCGAATATCCGTAACTAACATTATTAATAAAAATGTGTTTAGTCAAGCCTTTAGTTTATGGATCACGATTTCGTTATTATGTAAAGAAAGCCGTTATTTAAAGTTTTAACATTTTATTAAATTTTATAATTTTTTGATTGATTTTGAATTAAAAAGGTAGTGGAAGGTCAAAAAGTCGTGCATATGGTGGAACTGACTCCAACTGATATCGAAGATCGTCCTGAGATGCGCGTATACATAGCTGATTGCGGTCTCCTACCCACGCAACCGTTTTATGTTTCCGACGATCCATATGAGTGAGTGTTTTTTTAAAGTTTTTATTATATAATCCTATATAAGTTATATAAATAATTGGAATAAATAGTATTAATAATATATTAAATCTATTAGATTGTAACTACTAATGTTCTTCATACAGCTAATTGCATTCGGCATAAGCCGCCGGGTATACATATAAAAAAATGTAATTGATCGCTGTCTGTACACGGAAGATATTTGAGTAAAACTATTATCGGGACCTTTATCAACACAATAGAACCCAAAACAATGATTGTTAGAATTTTTGTCGGCTTGTCTGTGCGTTTGAGCATGTTAAGCTTAGGAAAGGCTTAACTGATTTGTGTGCGGTTATCACTAAAAATAATATAAAGTAACAGTTTTTTTTATGGCATCGGAAGGCGGACGACCATGTGGGCCACCTGATGGTAAGTGGTCACCAACTCCCATAGACATTAGCATTGTAAGAGATGTTAACCATCGCTTACATCGCCAATGCGCCACCAACCTTGGGAACTAAGATGTTATGTCCCTTGTGCCTGTAATTACACTGGCTCACTCACCCTTCAAACCGAAACACAACAATAGCAAGTATTGCTATTTTACGGTAGAATATCTGATGAGTGGGTGGTACCTACCCAGACGAGCTTGCACAAAGCCTTACCACCAAGTAAGTCCAGTTGAATTGTCTGAAACTTTAGCTACCTTTGACAGACTATCATTTATAGGTATAAATGATAGTAAATTACGATGACTGAAAGCTTATAGGACAAAACAAAGTTAAAAAATGAGTAGTTTTAGAAATTTACATTTTTCCATATTTCATATTCAATAGGATCAAAAATATGAAATAGGGGTCAGCTTATGCTGGACGTACGTTGGTTAAACGTGCCCACGCTTAGGTATATGTAAAGCGCGCTGACTGCCGCGCTATTGCCAATACCATTGAGTTATATGCAGCGAACGCAGGTACAGAATATGTCGGAGACGCACGGCGCTCCCTGTATACTTGTAGTAGTCAGATGTTTACCAGATTCCTGTAATCTGGTAAACATCTGTCTGTATTCATTTGTAATATATTTAATTAGAGTAGTGGCATATTAAAAGACTGTACATATTAAAAAATATATAACAATATATGTACGCATTTCTTTTGTTTTTCGATACTCTACGTTTAATTAGCTAGTGCTCGCGGCTTCGCTCGCGCGTAAATATAGGTAGGTAAAGGTTAGATGTTGCATGGAAGTCTGTGATTTTAAAGTAATAAATGTTATTCTGAATGAAAAATGTTACAAAAACGGATTAAAGTTTATATGTTAGATCAGTGTTTCGTTTCGAAACCCTCACTGTTTTGTTAAATTTATACTTGGTCGGATATTTGATAATATGTACATATTACTTTTTTTTAATAAACAGATTTACCTTTCAGTTTTAAAAGGACACAATTACCTATTTGTGTTATCGCTTGCAGTAACGATAAATAAAGCACAGGGAAAGACATTTACGTATATCGGAATAGATTTAAGGGATGCTGTTTTTGTCATGGCCAATGGTTTGTTGCCCTATTACCTATGTAGATCCGGGTGCGGCGAAAACCAATAAATACGAATATCTCACGAAAATAAAACTAAAAATGTTGTAAATACTGAAATATTATAAGTCTGCTCTTAGTGATTTCATTAAATTATACGCGGAAGCCGCGCGCACATCTAGTAATTAATATATTTTTCATCTGTTTAATATTATAACAAGAATTGCATTCTTTTGCAGTCTCTGGAGTTGGATCAAAGCGTCTGCAGTTCCATTAACGATGTCTTTCTCCGTTTTAGGATTTTTCCATTATATGATCAGGAAAATAGATATTTAGTACAAGACAAATTCGTTTATTATTTAGTCAGTTGTGACATATTAATACTGGTTCAACTTTTGTTCACGACTTAGTTGTGTTTGTGCATACTTAATAATTAAGTTTTTATGGTAAATCTAAATAGCAACTGTTTAACATATATTTTTAATTACATTAATATGTTAAAAAAATATAAGATTATTTTACTTTATATTTATTTAAATATATTATTTACCTACCTTACCTTTTTACCTAACTTATATTACAGAGTTAAATTATTAATTGTACAGAGATAAAAAAAACAATGGAAAATAAAAAAAGAGAGTAATAATGAATATCGGTTTGATTAAATGATGTTTGAAGTATTTCTTTTTTTTTTTGTACAAGCATTTTCTGCTGGAAATTATAGTAGAGTATGTATTTAGTAATAATATTTAAGTTATGGTGCAAATCATAAATTAAAAAATGCATATTAGTTTCGCAAGTTTATTTATTTCTTTGAAGAATTATAATTTAATGAATGTATAAATAATACATTTGTAATATTTAAATACACTTGTGATTTAAAGTAAAATAAACCTCTTCACAACCATGAAAAAATAAAACAAGATCAGAAATTTAATTTTACCGAGAAAGAAATAGTCATGATGATATAAAAACATATGTAGGACGTATATAATGATAAAAGAGATTAATTAGATTAAATATAATTTAAACGACGTTTTTATAATTTAATAAAAGAAAAATAATAATAAGTTGGTTTGTGTGTTATATTTCAAATATTACTTAAGATGTTATTGAACCGTAACTTTTCGTTGAAAAGTAAATACTATAATAGTATAATATTAATAATAAATAAAATATTTAAAACAATAATTAATAATGGAAGGCAATGTATATTTGTATAATAAACTATATTTTTCTTTTATTTAAAAAAATATAATACTTTATTTAAAGAACATTTTAATAATATACTTTCTTCGTTCTTTTACGATTATATTAAAGCTTAATTATGAATGAGAACAACTAGTTCAGATTGACGATAATTAATATGGATTGGTTAACATATTGTAACGGATATTTAATAAGTATCTAACCTCGAAGATAATCTTGTGACAATGTTATTCTGTAGGGAAACGACAAAAATGCATGCTGTCAATATGTGCATTTGTGATAATGTAATTCATATAACAAATTATATTTTTAATAAATTAGTTTTACTAGTTATGTGATTTGTTATTTAAGCATTTGGGGCGTAATCAGTTTTGTATATAATCCCATGTCTTCTAAGTTACTCTTATTGTCCAGAACTACAATTTTGTAAAATTTTCTTCAACATACAACTTTAAATATATTATTTACCTACCTTACCTTTTTACCTAACTTATATTACAGAGTTAAATTATTAATTGTACAGAGATAAAAAAAACAATGGAAAATAAAAAAAGAGAGTAATAATGAATATCGGTTTGATTAAATGATGTTTGAAGTATTTCTTTTTTTTTTGTACAAGCATTTTCTGCTGGAAATTATAGTAGAGTATGTATTTAGTAATAATATTTAAGTTATGGTGCAAATCATAAATTAAAAAATGCATATTAGTTTCGCAAGTTTATTTATTTCTTTGAAGAATTATAATTTAATGAATGTATAAATAATACATTTGTAATATTTAAATACACTTGTGATTTAAAGTAAAATAAACCTCTTCACAACCATGAAAAAATAAAACAAGATCAGAAATTTAATTTTACCGAGAAAGAAATAGTCATGATGATATAAAAACATATGTAGGACGTATATAATGATAAAAGAGATTAATTAGATTAAATATAATTTAAACGACGTTTTTATAATTTAATAAAAGAAAAATAATAATAAGTTGGTTTGTGTGTTATATTTCAAATATTACTTAAGATGTTATTGAACCGTAACTTTTCGTTGAAAAGTAAATACCATAATAGTATAATATTAATAATAAATAAAATATTTAAAACAATAATTAATAATGGAAGGCAATGTATATTTGTATAATAAACTATATATTTCTTTTATTTAAAAAAATATAATACTTTATTTAAAGAACATTTTAATAATATACTTTCTTCGTTCTTTTACGATTATATTAAAGCTTAATTATGTATGAGAACAACTTGTTCAGATTGACGATAATTAATATGGATTGGTTAACATATTGTAACGGATATTTAATAAGTATCTAACCTCGAAGATAATCTTGTGACAATGTTATTCTGTAGGGAAACGACAAAAATGCATGCTGTCAATATGTGCATTTGTGATAATGTAATTCATATAACAAATTATATTTTTAATAAAATAGTTTTACTAGTTATGTGATTTGTTATTTAAGCATTTGGGGCGTAATCAGTTTTGTATATAATCCCATGTCTTCTAAGTTACTCTTATTGTCCAGAACTACAATTTTGTAAAATTTTCTTCAACATACAACTTGGCTAGTACATTTAACATTTCTATATTGTTGATTACGAGCAGATCAGGCCTTTATTTTGGACTTCAAGTCCGTAAAGTAACGTGGGGTCGGTTTGCTAAGAATTAATGAAAACAAGACACCAAATAGGTGCTCATTTGTATCTGATAAGCTTTTGAGGTAGCTCTTCTTACTTAAATTACCTGAAATCTGGTGTTTTGATTCATCTTTACTTACGTACATCTTCCTCATCGGAACCGATACAAATATAACTTAGGATCACAGTAATACTTCGTTTAGTACACTCATACAGCCCGAGTCGTCACAATAGAAAAGTTACAATTATAATTCAATTATACAATGTTACGTATTTACACTGTAGATGTAGATTATTGAAGATGACCCTTGATTGAGATTTAATAAGCGAATTCTTAACTCCTGTGGTGGATCCAGTTCATCCGTTTTGGTGGGACGACTGTCTATCTCAGTAGCGGCAACAGCAGCAGCAGCGCCAGCGGCAGGGTGGTGAGCGTGGCGCGCGCGGCTGACGAGGGCGCGGGGGGCGCGGGCGCGGGGGCGAGCTGTCCGGCCGCCGCGCCGCACGCGCGCTCGCACGACGGCCACGCGCGGCACACGTCGCACGCCGAGCTCGACACGGCCTGGTAGAACACGCGCGCGCGGTGGCCTAGGGGCGCGGACGCGATCGTTTATAGTATCGTTTATAGTCAGGTGTCATACGTGGGAATATTATGCGAATTACAATTGTCATGTTCTGTAACGACGTGTAAGATAACTACTACCTACTAAAGGTAAGATAACAAGTATTTTGGTACTCACTGGAGTCATAGAGGTCGACGAGTGTGACCCAGGCTGGACGCTGTCGTGCGATGGGCAGCGCTCGTGGGGCGGCCAGTGTGGCGCAGCGCTCTGACACGCCGGCGCGCAGCCACGCCGACACTCGCGCCCCGCCCGCGTACAGGCGCGCGCCCACCACGTGCCGCGCCGCCTGCGACCACACCTCGTTAGTGCGGGTTGCGCGCAATGTGATAGCAACAAGAACTAATCGACGACAATAAATAAACTAAACTCGAGGAGAGTATGAAATCTGTTAAAGTATTTTCTAAGAGCGATTAAGTCGTACGATATCATTATGGTTTTGTTACTGAAAATATTCGTTTTTATCCGATCATTTACCGTTAATTCCGTTATGGTGTTTATATCTGCTAAATATCCTGAGGGTAGCTGCACTGTAAGAAGTGCTAATCCACTTTCAGTTTCATTTCCTACCGGAACAAATCTGAAAACAATAAAAAACTAGGTTTTCTTAATATTTCTTTTAAAAGGAAAAAAATGATGTTACAAAATTCAAAAACTGTTTTGTAACTTTTTTATCGATCGCGTCAAATTGAGTAACAGATCTGATAGAGGCACTATGTTGTTCATCTTAAGATGTAGATTCAAATCCTTAGTTTTTTCTGACGATCCGGTAATTACCCTCTAGTACAACCGATCACTCACCCGACGCAAACAGAGAGCTGCAGGCGGTGTCGGGTGGAGACCTGGTCGACGCGTGGATCGAGCGTGTATCGCGGCCACCCACCCGTAACGTTCGTACGTCCGCGCGCAGTCAGACCGACCGCGCACACGCCGCGTCCTTCCGTCGATGCGCTCGCATTGCGCACTTCACGCACCTGCGACACAGTGGGAACATGTTGCGCAATGCTAATACGACGTTGATTCGGTTTGTTCAGTATGCTACGGCTTATTGGACACAGCGTGAACGACAGTAGATTGAATATAAGTATAAAATAATTTAAAAAAAGAACATGCAATAACATTTTTTGATGAATCTGAAAAACAAAACAAAGCAATTGAAGGAACAGAAAGAAGGATCGGGTGCCTAATATATACAATATATCCGCTATTGTCTTCTTCCTATAAGATTCGCTATAATTGACGTAGTAAGCTTGACATTGTACGCTTTGAAATTTTGTACGGAAATTATTATTACCAATTGCGTTTGTATGATGAGAGCATTGTCGTTGTCTATGTTGAACTGCCGCGGCTCTTCAGATCCAGCGACTACGACCGACACCCTCAGCTTAGTCGCTGTTTTTATTGTTTGAGCGAATTGCGACAACGCGTCCAACTGGAACAAAGGTACTGATGATCAAGTTGGTGATACTTGTTGGTATCAATTGGAACAACATTTATGTATTTGAATCTTGTTATTTTACATTACATTTTTTATGCTGACTCTTGGGTAACCGAGCTAATGTCAGGGAGATTATTAGCAATGCCTTCGGTTATAACTACGTTGGGTGTTAGTACTGGCTTAATGGCCCTCCGTTGTGCTTAAAGATTGTATTTAATACAAAGGTATTTTTTTATAGTTTGTGAAAGTTTGGTATGAAATACCATACCACATCAGGATCTTGGTCTTTCGGTCCTAGGGCTTGTAACAGATAGCGAGCAACGGGAACGGATTCTTCTATAAGGTTGGAAGACAGCATGGCACGCAGTCCCCACGCCGCCGTCGAAGCTTCTAGACTATTTCCCTTTAACCAAGGATTCCTCCACTCCGAAGCTGGTATCTTGCGTGTCCAATATAAAGTAGATCCTGTACACACAATAACAACGAGTGTCATTTACTTATGGCTAAAATACAAAAAACATTCCGGTTGTATCTGATTAAGTCTGAGGTATCTCTGAGGTATATCTAAGCAATACACGTCGAGAGAAGTATGAAGGTGTGACTCGCCCGTGGTGTTGGCGTGCCGGTCGAGGAGCTGCAGCGCGAGCGCGGCCTGCGGGTGTCGCGCGGCCGCCAGCGCGCCGCCCAGCGCCGCCAGCGAGTACGCGTCCAGCTCGGCCGACAGCGCGCTCGCCAGCCAGTCCGTCGCCTTGTTGATCGAGTTTTTGTACAGCACGTCGTTGGCCTGGGGCAAAGATCAAATACATGATTGAGCTGCAATCTATTAAGCCGCTTGCAATGTAAGGTTGCATCGGCCCAGTACCTTGGTTTCCAGCAAGGCGACCAGGGCGCGTGCGGTGAGCGGTACTGTCGCCTGTGTGTGCGGATCGTTCTTCTCGCGGGGTGGCTGCCAGCTGCCGTCCGCTTCCTGCGCGCTCACCAGCCAGCGCGCCGCTGCAGTTGCAGCCTCAGGGGAAACCTCCACGTAACGAGACGAGCGCGATAGCCAGCGCGCTGCCACCGATGTCATCCTGCATTTTTATGTAATTTGTCTTTGACTTTGCACAGAATACAACTTAATGGAACCGTAGGTTTAGTTTATATAATTCATTAATTAATCTATTCTATTAGTTGAATGCGGTGAAGGACTGAAGAGGTTTTATTTATAAATGAAGCTGGTACCTTATTTACTGCTATATACTAACCAGACATCAGATTTAGCTTCGTCGCCAATTTCTTGTGAGAAGGAGCCGTCCGGTCGGCGGAAAGCCATAAGACGCTGGTAGCCAGTAGCTGCTTGCACACGAGCTTCCTTGACTATCGTTGTCTCGTCATCTTGTTCTGTTGCCTATGAAAAAACACATTATTGTGGTTCCAGCTTGTGATTGCTTCCTCAGTTCTGCAATAACTACATTAAATATTATTAATAAAATGTTATTTGTTGAATGTTAAAAATCACTGAACCTGAAGATAATCCAGTAAAATGCATGCTCGCGCCATTGGTCGGAGCGCATAATTAGCGTCTGCTGCGACAACTGGAGGCGCCTTCATCGCTCGCAGAGCGTTAGCCAGCAGGTCGCCAGTGGCCTCTAAGGACACAGCGCCCAGCTTGGTGCCAGCTGCTGGCGACAACGAGACGTTCACTCGAGCAACTCCACGTCGACCATCAAGCAGTGCCCATGACCAAATATCTTCAACGTATCCATCCTGAAATTAGTTTGAAGTTATGTTAGTGTCTTCTAGTAGTTTTTAATGATGACTGACTAAAATATATAAAAAGTCATAGGTTTTTATGGTTTAATTTTTGAAATATATTTATATTAATTCTAACCCCTTTAAACAACACGGTATCACTTTTCGGCCGTCGTCCTAATGACGTGTTTCTTATAAGATTAGAATAAAACAATAATTTCGTCACAGGAAAGGAAAGGATTTTTATAGCATAGGTAGGCGGACGTGCATATGGGTCACCTGATGGTAAGTGGTGCCCATAAACATTGGCATTGTAAGAGATGTTCACCATCGCTTACATCGCCAATGTGCCACCAACCTTGGGAACTAAGATGTTATGTCCCTTGTGCCTGTAATTACACTGGCTCACTCACCCTCCAAGCCGGAACACAACAATACCAAGTACTGCTGTTTTGCGGTAGAATATCTGATGAGTGGGTGGTACCTACCCAGACGAGCTTGCACAAACCTCTACCACCAAGTGTTTAAATAACAAATAGAAAATTAACCTTTTTCATAATTTTTAACGAATTTTTATTTTTATTGAATTAATTTATACAGTTTCCCATGAAGTTACAATGTAAAATGATTTCATGTCAATTAACTTTGTACATACACTTATAACCACCAAGTAAATTCAGTTTCAAAAAATTTGGTGTCGTCATCTTATGTTAACATATAGTCACTTTATAAATTCGCTTTTGTCGTATGTATACTTTCGTAAAAAAAAAGCTTAAAAAACAAAATAGAAAACGTGATGCAGTATCTATATTTATATTGAAAACAAAGAAAAGTAAAAGAAAATGAAGTAAAAGTCTTTTTAACAGTTAAATAAAACGTTTGTACATATTGAAACTATTTTTCGTTAAAAAAACCTATTCTGTTTGATATAGTAAAAACATTTATTACGTAAATATATCTTACTAAAACTTCGTATAGCTATAACAATTTTAGTGCGAGTATAATTAGTATGAAGCTTGAGAAACCGATGTTGTATTCCGACATAACAATGAAGAGAAAACATTCGTGTGAGTAACAAGAGGTCTTAACAACTGTGTTTACTGAAGTACATGACATTACTCAATCATAGAAGTAGAGGAAAATCTCCCAGTATTCATTTTCCTTGTATTTAAATTCCTCGTTAGTATGCGCTCTTAATGAGACGTGACTGCAATTTATAATTGTATTGCCATATTGTTTTCCTAAGACTGTTTGTATTGTGTTTTATATTTATTATACAAATGTCAGTCTTTAATGTTAAAATAAGTAATGTGTCATTTTACGTAAATTAACATATAATGAAATACTAACTAGTGCATTTACAAGTAAATACTTATTAATATTTCCATATTATTATTATTATTATTACTTTGATTGTTTACAAATAAGACGATAAATGCAAAAAAAGATAACTATTGAACTTATGGTACTGTTATATATTTATTGTTATATACTGGTGTATATAATTCACATATCATGATAATTATCATAAGCATTTTTTTTCTATTTTATAAAAAAACGATTATTAAAAAAGTTTATTTTATTCAATCGAAGCGGGAAGTGAAAGTCGGACTAAATAGTACAAGAAAGTATTTATTTATTTATATATATGGTTTATTGTACACACAGCAACAGAAACATACATTAATGGAGAAAAAAAAAAGTAATAAATTCCGGTAGCACAAAAGGCTTGTCTTATCGTTAAGAGAGCGATTTCTTCCAGACAACCTTTGGGACAAGGACATGAGCTTAATAAAGCGGTGGAGGTGTACAGGTCAAATAATTTAGCGAAAAAATTGATCTATTTCACTACTATACCTAACACTAATATACTATATACATACACACGTGTCTACACATATACAATAAACTAAATACATGTACATCATTACATAAACTATATATAAATATAATATATCTATATATAATATAATAAAATAATATATTTATAAATACATATAATAAAGTAATAATAAATAAATATGTAGCTAAGATAGTTTTAAAAATAAGCAGTGGGGCGCGATAATAAATAAAACCACACCGAACAGGTATTCATCAAGTTAAATAGTACGCCTTGAGTCGGGTTTTAAACGTGCTGATGGATTGAGATCGTTTTAAGTGAATCGGTAAGGAATTCCAAAGACGAACTGCTTGGACGGAAAAGGGATTAGAATAAAAGGAAGAATAATGAGAAGGAATTTTAAGAATAAGATTTTCATCAGATCGTAGAGTGCGGCCATGCGCGTCTAAGAAATTCGAAACGTTGCTTAAGATAGTGAGGAGAATTTGGATGAAAAAGTATACAGTAGAGAAGAGAAAGTATGTGAGTATTCCTGCGTAGACGGATTGGGAGCCACTCGAGTTTTTTGCGAAATTCAAAAATGTGGTCATATTTGCGAAGCCCAAATATAAACCGAATACAAAGATTTTGAATACGCTCGAGTTTATTTAATTGCTCTTTTCTGAGATCAAGATAAGTATTAAAAACGCAAAGACAAAGTCGTGATTTGCAACGATTATGCAAGATGCATCATGTAACGTGTAGACTCACCTTAACATCGATGGTCCGAAATAGAGAAGCGGAGACCCCGTTCCCGTTGGCCTCCACGATAACAGGCGCCTCGCCCGCGCGCGTCGCCGACACGAGGAACGCCGTGCTGGCGAGCGAGCGCGCCGGAACCGTCACGCGCACGCGACGGAACAGCTCGATCTCTGACCACAGCGACATGACGATTTATATAAAATATTTAAAAATACCCTCCAATTGTGCCTATATTATAGTACAGTCGTGTTTACGTAAAGATAGTTCTCTATTTCTCTTCTATAATTATTCTACAAGACAGCAAATCGATAGAACTGGAGGGATCTCACGCGCAAAACAGAAAACAATTTTTGTTGTGCGAGATTGTTTCCTGCCAATATCCTTATGACGTGCTGCTTTAGGGAATTTATTTTGAAGTGTACTAATTGGGTTGATGTAAAACTAAATTATGATTTGCTATATGTAGTTTCAAGACGTACTTTCATAGGCCTTGTTACATTATCATAATTATATTTTATACCTATTTATTAAATAAGAATATCATTATGTCAACCTAATCCTTTGGTTACTTGAGAGGAAAAAATAAAGAAAATTTATGGATTTATAAAAATATAGACTACAAATAGAACTTACTTTTAGATGAGTCGACGTTATTCTCTAAGGGCTCGAATTCGTAATATTGATCGGAATTGTGGAAAGTGACTTCAACTGAGGTATCTACAGTCAGGGAGCTCTTGAGCGTTATTATAATTGCTATTGTCTCTCCCTTTTGTAGAGATTCTGGGAGCTCAGCGGTCATAGAGAGCGGTAGAGCGGTGGTCAGTTTCCGTGGCGCGGCCAGACCTAATCCTAGAGTGGGGTGGATCGCAAAGGCTCCGACTGACCATTCTCCAGGTGTGATCGGTGACCAGCGCTCCCTTGTGCCCATACCATCATTACTGAAACAAAACTTACGAGTTAAATTACTTGTAAATCCATTTATTTTGTCGTATGAACCTTAAAATTTTGTTAAGTAATGGTGAAAACTTTTACGATTGACTTATCCATATTACAATTGACCACATCCATTGGACAGTGTAAAATACATGATACCATCGACTTTCTCCTACGCATGTTCAAATATAATAAATAGTTGATTACGGAATATTTATTGAGTTTTAGATTTTTTCCTTGAAATTCATCCATGGCATGACAATATATCATCTAAAATTTTGGAATTGACATCTATAGTCGAAAACATCACACTCGTGCGAGCCATACAAACTTCTGCGGGCCGACGCTGTCTTACCCGATGGTGAGGTTGGTGAACATCCACGTGGAGTGCGGCGAGAGAGGGCGCGTGAGGTAGTGTCGCGGCGCGGGCGGCGGCGGCACGCGGCTGAAGGCGTACGGGCCGGCCTGCGGCGCGCGCGTGCCCGTCTCCACCGCCGACACGTCTGCGGGCGGGACGAGTGCCATTACGTGTCATACAGCATAGTAATTAGTACGTCGTTTGCTATGAGTCTACGAGATTTTTGATATAAAGTGTCCATTAATTGTAGATTTTGCTCGAAAAAAAAACAATTACAAACATTACTACAAACTCACCTTTATCATCGCCTTTAATGATGAGACCATCTGTCAGAAGCACTACACCGGCATTCTAAAAATATTTACAAAACATATTATGTTAATAAGCAGTTAATAATAATAAACTTTATTTCAGTGACCAATTCACATTAATAGCAAATGATGATATATTATAATATTACATACGCTGAAGACATCAGTAGTATTTTTCCCCCCTAAGTCGAGTCCCAAACTCGGCAAGTGGTCTTCGTTTTTGAAGAGCGAATGTTTTAGTCCACTGAAGCTTTCGACTTCTCGTTCGATCTGTTGACAAGTTAAATTATTATCAAAACACAATGACCATATAAAACAATTCTGAGATGCTGCAGTAAATAGGATATGATTAAATTGCTTTTATAATAAGCATCATCGTCGGTGATAAGGAAAGCATCGTCTAGAAATACAACGGCATTGAAACAGTGATAGAATGAGCTTTACACTTTACTTAATTAATCATTAATCTTTGCTCAACTGTCAAAATCAATTAAATTATATTTACTAAAAAAAATAAACTGAAATAGTACTGATACAATACACGATTTAGTACTGATAAGTAACTAGAATAGTTATTTTGAAATATTTTTTCCAATTTCAAAGTCACTGACTTAAAATAAATTCGAAAATTATTCATCAATTATGTCGAAATTTTAACTTATTACAATAAAAATTAAATTATAATACCATTTTAGTAGAATTTCTTTTGGCCGGTAATAAATATATAGAGTCGTAGCTGTAGAATGTTCGTATTTCTTAAAATACTTTACCGTGTGCATATCGAGGCCGCTGCCCAGTCCATTGTCGTCGGCTAGTCCCGTCGCGATGGAGTTTTCGTCGCCTCCGACGAGGGCCGCCTGCGCGCCGGGCTCGCCTGTCACGCGGAACTCCACCAACCCGTTCGGTCGGAGTAAGGAGCCTGATGTTACTGACGTCACTGTTACCTGTTTTTTTTAAATATTTAAGTTCTACCATTTCTATGCTTTATCTTAAATTAATAAAATAAATATATTAATTAATTCTATGTCTGTTATCGTTAAATATTATAAACTAATACTAATCATTACATATCCATGGATAAAATATAAATTGCAAGATACATTTTGAGGAAATTACAATAAAAAAACATGTATACGTATCTATACGTAAATACATCTTTTTGGAAAGGGAAATATAATATTAAAATTTTATTAAAATCCAAACTTCAATAAGCCGAATTCGGTGATAGCCTTATAACAAACACAGATGATTCGTGTTTTATCTTTTTTGAAATTCCATTTTAAAGATTAGAACATTATATGATAAATATATTTTACTACAACCAGCGTTGATCACTCACACTAGCTGCGAGCTCGAATATGATTGTTTTAGTAGTGCAGCGGTACCTGGTGGCGCAGCAGCTGGTCTTGTGGCGCGTAGAGCGCGGCGGCGCGCACGGCTCCGGCGAGGCGCTGGTACCACGCCAGCAGCGCGCAGCCCGGGGACATGCCCGCCGTCACGCGCTCCGACACGTCCACGCTGCGCCGCGCCGGACTCAACTACGCGCGGCACATACCACACACAACGCTTAGCAACGTGATCATCCATCCGACGACGAAGAGATCGAACAATTGGATGATCATCATAATCTCTTATTATTAATTCTTATCATACGCATATAGTAATCATGTTCGTCGTTCTATCGTACACGAAGAAAACTTACCTCTAAAGTCTTAGCGACGAGGATGTCACCGCGACCAATGATTACATAGTGGACGAGATCCATCGGCTCGGTGGCGGTGATCCGAGCGCGCATCTCGTCACCCACCGAAGTGTTGCGAGTTAGAAGTTCCATCACTAGGAATTGACCGTCAGTTTCCATACTCTTCTGGACGTTCACCACCCGCTCCGATATTTCTTTGTACTTAACCTGAGTAAATTATATTTATGACATATAATCAAACTCAAAACACAGGTTTTTTTTGACACCGGTGAATAAAAAAACAGTTCTATTAAAGCACCTTAAGATTTAATCTTAATTCCAGAGGCTTTCCTAAATTACCAACGATGTAGAAAATAACTTAAAATAAGAATCTCAAAATATGTACTAAACTTACCACTAAATTAAGTGTTGAATTAGCATGAGCCAAATCTGGCGTGAAAGTGTATTTTGCGAAGCCTTTAGTGAGGGCTATAGTAGTTTTGTTAACGGGAGATCCGTCGTCCCATAGTCGCTCAACAATCAAGTCATCAGATATTTTCATGGTTTGTCCAGAGGAGTTTACTAACTCGATCTACAATCATTTAAAAATGTTAAAAACACAAAATGGTCACAAAATTTCCTCAGTTATTTAATTTGCTTAAACTTACCTGAACAGTGTATGGCAGAGTAGGCTTAAATCGATCGGGAGCCGTTACTTGAAGTCTGTACGGAGTGCGAAGTAGGAGAATCCTCGTCGTAATGTTTTGACGTATCAAGGTGTCTTTCTCTTCTAGAACGGCTTCAATGACCAATGGTCTTGCGGCATCTTCTGCAAGATCTAGGTCAGTCTTCAGATCGTAGACTACTTCTGCTTGGCCATTAAAGTCGATGACTTTTCGGGCAGGTGTCGAGAACACTGGTTGTAATAGACCGGAGAAAAAAACGGCATAAGCGGATATTGTCAGTTCACCTTTTACTGGAAGTCCATTGAAATGACTGCGAACAAAGTTGTGTAATATGTTTAAAAAAATATATAAATATTTTAGTAAGCGAATGTATCAGTGATCCTCGAAGAGCACATGTGTATATATCTGTATTCCAACGCATGTACTCTCTCCAGTCTCTTGTGTCGGATCGCCTTCCATCGAATTATGTAGTTGAGCAAATAGCGAGTCCCTGTGTTTTGCGCACACATTATACATCCACGATGATTATTGATTACTGTTAGTTTACTAGTTTGTTCATAGATCGACTGTCGTGGTCGGATTCAGACAGCAATTAACTTTTTGTACCTTTTAAGGACAGAGTCTGTACTCCTTCGAGTCAATAAGAATACAATACGCAAATTTTATCATTTTCCAGATAATTATAATAGAATTGAATTCTTGTTTTCGCAATAAGCACGGGATTACGGCTTCTTGAATGAAAATTGCGTTTCCAATATCTAATAATAACTCACAGTCTTAGTGTGTTTCGTACTTTGATGTCGATAATTATTATGACAAGTATATTAAATTATAATTTTCTATTAAAAAACTGAAAATAACTTTAAGCGTTGATAAATGTTGTAATATCTCTGTTATTATGATTGGTAAGTTATTGAATTATATATTTTTGCCTTCGCTATTTTTGTTCTTCGCAATATTAAACAAACCTTATTTTAATTTGTAAGAGGAGACAAAATCAATAACATTTTCGTTTCACGACCTATATTTTTTAAAATATTTTACAATAAAGCATATTATTATAAAAATTATCACATATTATAATATAATATAGTGATGTGGACATAACTGTTGATACTTGTTCGTTATGTAACTGTGTAATTTAATATAAGTCAGTAACTTAAGTATTCAAGTATTTCAAGATACTATTTCACTAAGGAGAATATTTTCTTTCTAAAAACCGTTGTACGGCTTAAATATCTGAGGTAAATTTAAGTAGTAGTGTTATGTCGCTGGTATTTATAAAAATAACATACTTGGCAGTTACATTAATGTCGAAACGGCCATCGCTGAACAGCATTTCCTTCGGCATTTGTACATCCATATGAAATTTTGGCAGCACATAATCTGCCACCAATATCTGCCTGGAGTATTTTTGTCCTCGAACCTCAACCTTTAGCATTAAAAAGCGTATTTTAATATACTAATTAACATTATTTTGTTTTTTATCGACAAAGGTCATCTTGTTGGTTGGAGGCTACATATCCGGCGTACCAGTTTTTAGTTGGAACTCATTTGTATAAAAATAATACCGTATTTTTCTTAAAATTGTAACATGTGCTATGCAATACGCATACAAGGAAACTTGTTTGAAATAATTTTAACATCATAAAAGACACTATGCTAATAAAAGGTAAGCTATATATTAATATGTTTTTATATATGATGAAAAAATAGTGATTTTAGGTATAAAAAGAGTTCTAGAATAATAATAGAAATAAAAAAAAGTTAAACAATATATATTATCTGTGAATAAATGAACAACTATAAGCATAAAATAATATAAAATATATACTTGAATAGTCCATTGTCCTAGCGCTGGTTCGTCAGCTAGAAGCAACTCTTCGGCGAAAATTCCTCGATCGAGAGGCTTAGCGGCCCACTGGCGTACCGGCGACCCGCCCGTGTCTAAGAGGCTCACGTCCACTGTGTTTGATAATGGTAACAAGTATCTGTGTAAAGAATATAGAAACCTTTAAAAACGATGATTCTTTTACAGAATGTGTTCATCGAAAATGATTATCCAATATGACCACCTATATCATTATCATTTGATTTTACTTCAGACCGAAAATTCTTCGATAGAGTAAGTGCTTTCTTATGAAACAATGCCACCAAACATGTCAATTGACTTTTAACATAGAGTAACCATGAAATGATTAATTAAATAATATTTTTGGATATCTCTGAGATTTAATTATTGAGTTTAATAAACTGTTCTTTAAGAACCATCTAGTGGAGCGGAACAGTGGCCCACTAGCACACCGACGACTCTTGTTCAACTCGCTCACGGTTTGTGTACCGTCAACAGCAGGTATCTGCGCAGCGGGTCGACGACCGCACAGTAATCACATGTAATCTTAGCGTGCGAACACTTGGATCGCTCTTTGTGATGTTACAATCGAAAGTGTTTAGTTTGTGTGTTAATGTTATGTGCACTAATTGTATGCTATTTTTTAGTATTTTCGTTTTAAAATAATTATGCGGAACTAATTAAAAATGATTTTAATAGTTACGATAACAATTGTATTCTCTATTTTGAAATGTTGATTTTACTTACTTGTCCAAAGCAATAACTCTGAAGTTTATTGTATCTCCAGGTTGATACACTCGTTTGTCTGTTTGTATGAAAATACAAAAACTTCTCGGTTGATAAACTAGGGAAGCTGATGCTGCGAAAAGCGGGCCTGAGGTAGACCGAGCTACCAACCTGTATTTACCAGGCCCTGGGTCACCTATCTGCGTAAAATGAAACGTAATATTATTTTTGAATATAGTATAGCTGTTAATAATTTAGAAAATGACAATCGTTCATGAATCACATGTTTTATGTGTCATAAAACATTACACATAATAATGAGTCATTTATCATTAAGTAATAAAGCATGTTGATTAAGTATCAAGCTTCACTCATACAAATATTTTCAAGTTATGGATGTGATCATATTTTGTTTGGGGAAACTTAAGGAGACTTACTTCCAGATCTATTAGCCTGGAGGCAGCTGGTGGGACCTGTACAAGTCTTCCTTGTGAGAACTGCTCTCCAGTAGCTCGCTTGCCCTCCACCGCCACGTATAGGTTGTGGGCACGGGAACCGCCGGCTATGGAAACTTTATAATTTCCAAACGGCCTCAGCGCTTTTGGTCCTAATACTGATACGCTACAAAATATAAAAATAAATATGAAAAATGATTGATATTTGTTTGTCAATACAAATACAAATATGTATAAATGTTTGTCAATAAACAAAGTTGGTCTCTTCATTTATTTATTTAGAATCGTATTTATTATATAAATGTATTGACAGTTTTTTGTTTTCAATAAAAATAATAAACGTTCACAATGTGCCATTTAAGTAAGTGTGTTGTATATTGTAACAGATGTTTAAATATATTAGGAAATTGTAATCTTTTCAAATCGGATTTCCCTCTCTATATGGTAATGATTGCATAAATTTTATTTGTACCAATATATTACAAGTAATATATCGGTAAAAAATATAGCTAATTTTGTACTTATTTCAAAATAGTATTTTTCTATGCATCATTAATATAGCAATTAATATTATAGTAATTGATTTGTACAAGCAATAATTACGGTTACAAGTGCGAATAAAAATTGTTTCAAGTCGCACAGGCGTCGTTATAGTTGTTATAAGTGTATGTACATACTAAAATGACATGAAATCATTTTACATTGTAACTTCATGGGAAACTGTATTAATTAATTAATTAATTATTATTATTCGTTAAAAATTATGATAAAGGTTAATTTTCTATTTGTTATTTAAATTCTTAAATAACAAATACCAAACCAAAGTGCTTAGAATAACTTATATGATAAATTATTAGAAATATTTACTGTCTTCTGTTATTTCATGATGTCAAAGCTTATTCGTAGATAATAAATATACATTTATAAATCGCAACTGTGTTGCTTAGCTAAATCACGGGCCAACACTGTGAATTAATATTAACTTTAATTCACTGTTTTTGATCAACTTCCCCGATTCTTTATTCATGAAAATCGAACATTAATCGAGAGAATTTTACACAAGTATTTGGAAAATATTGGTTGTCTACTTTTGCCTTTAGCACAACTATGAAGTTGCCAGGTACAAAGCAGATATGCGTTATTAATACATCTTCATCAGTTATTTAATTGATTTTTTAATGAAACAATAGGTTATTTTATTCCCTATTCAACAGTATTAGGTTATCTTATCAAAATTGTGTCACATCCACGGATGCTTGGATTTTAAATTTTTAAAATGTTTTAATTCGAGCACGATCCCGCAGCCTCTCCGATCCTTGCCGAGGACGGCCATCGCAGTGGTTTTAGTGGGTAACGGCCGAGTACTGAAACGTCACTTAAATATTAAATGCAACTTAATTATTTGAGACGCCGTTAATTTACGATTTCGCATACTAATTTAGGAGCTTCTCAATGTTAAGTAGCGTTCAACTTTGAGGGACGTTTCAATATTCGGCCGTAAGAGTCCCACATAAGCCGGTTCCTCCCCCAAGGAAGTCGGGTACCTTTCTGAAGGTATCCAATGCGGAAAAAAAAGAAAGAAAAAATCAAAGGAGAGTGACTGAGAAGCCTAAATATCAAGAAATTGTGCCACACTTTACTTTACCTGTAAAATGGCCTTAGCCCAGTTGTGGGATATTTACTGGTTGTTAATTTTATTATGTTATAGTTTAGTTTAATTATGTATTGTTTACTTTTTTCATAAAAATAAATATTGTACACGTCAAGTGTTTTATTTTTATAATTATTGTATGGTTGAAACCAGTCGTTGTTTTAGCATAAGAAGTTTTATATTATATTTAATACATTAATATGTAAATATGATATCATTTATTACTATAGGCTAAAAAAAAAATTGCTTACCACTGAACTGTGCTCGATGTTATAAGAACCATTAAAAATGAAAATAGAGCTGTGTTGTTCTTCATTTTGCTGCAATAAAAAATATGTGTTAGTATGCAATTCAATAAAATATATGTAAATACATACATAAATTAACTTAATAATCAAATGGATAACAAGTTGGCATTATAAAAAATAATTTAAAATGATTTTGTTAAACATTTATTTTTTGCAACTAAAATCATATTGTGACCTTTTTAGTTTTAATATATAGAGCTGTTTTTGATCACAAAACCGAGATAGCCCAGTGGTTAGAACGCGTCTTAACCGATGGTCGTGAGTTCAAACACGGGCAAGCACCCGTGCATGTGTTTAATTTGTATCATCATCACCATGAAGTTGGTGAAAAAAAACATTGTGAGGAAAAATTTACTGAAATTCTGCCACATATGTATTCAACCAAAACCGTATTAGAGCAGCGGTATGGATAATGCATTAAGGATGTTTTGACGGTGTTCACGTGACCGATTTCGGTACACGGCACTCATTGTTAACAGCAGATAAAATAAAGTGCTTAAGTGTATGTGCAAAGACAGGTACAGTCTCTATTCTCTCTCCGGCCGATCCAACACGATTGGAGAGATTTCAAACGCAATACCAATAGCTTCACGTGCTTTTCGATGTAGTGTAAATATTGGAATCATCCAAGCTTCGAGCTACGAAGAATTTATCAACCGAAAAACCTTTATTTTTTTACTGTATCAAACCGTTTTATTTAAGGACCTCGGTGTCTGACGCGAAGTTGACCCACCTTCAGGTGGATCATTTGCTCGTCTGCTTTTGTATTACAAAGTTGAATAATATATAACTACCACCACCACCTGCCACTAAAACGTATTTACAAAAAAGAAAATATCACAATATTTAACTTGGATTTGTTAGTAGTAAGACGGCAATGGAATGCTTATGCATGTAAAAGTAAAATATATAAAAAGTATCTGACTAATTGATTTACTGTCCGATATGAATGACCACATTATGTAGATATTCTGCTTTTTATATAAACCCTTACATTGTCACATAGAAAAGCTTTTGAAGGTTTGTATTGTACATAAAATTCAAAATTAAAAAGTAACCTGTCTCTCTCTCTGTCTGTCTGTTATGCTTTCAGGACTAAATTACTGAAAAGATTTTGATGACATTGGGTATGAAGCAAGATTGAGCCCCAAGGATTGACAAATGCTTTATACGTTACATCTGCAACCCCCCCCCCCCTCTACATACGTGCGAAGCCGCGACCAAAAACTTGTAATATATATTATAGATATATTTTATTTACATTTTCCCAAATGTTGTCTTAGTGATATCATGTGTTGATGCTATAACTATATTTATGCAAAAAAATATATTGTTAGAACTGATTACCTCACGTAAATGACATAAACAAGTTATTTGCATATAAATAACATTGTACATGTATTATCACAATAATTCATGTCGTGCGGACAATACTCTAAGTTAATAAAAGAGATGGCAGGTGTCGTGGGTGATTTATTTGTAATGTACCCATTGAATTCACATGATAACTGTTTCCACATATTGAGCTCACCGTCCTTGAGTCCTCAGACTTCTCTGACTCACTGTATAAACATACATATATTTGCGTTGGTGGAATACACTTTTAGCCTAATAAGGCAAGTGCCATGTTTATATATGTTTTATAATGTTGTCTTTCTTATATAACCAGTTATTAGTTGAAGATAATATTGGTTCCAATATAGATGCAAATAAATTTTGACCATGAAAGTAAAAACATACCTAAATGCATAGAATTTGTGTAGAGATGTATGAAAATAGGCTTGTTATTGTAGAAAGGAACTTTCTCTACAGCAATACAATGTGTTTGGTATCAGATCATGGAAGTGTTACATTGATAAGTAAATTCATATTTTCTTAATTTTTCGCTTTCACTACCGTATGGTCAATAGTTTATAACGATGGTGTTCATAAGATTTTTATGTTTAAAACAAAAGCGTAAAATCATGCTCACTTTATATTAAGTGCCGTTATGATATCCATGCGATCACAGTCGTTTAAAACTTTTCACTTTCAGTTATTGCATGTAACTTAACACTATATCACAGATCGTTTCTATCGGATGCACATTATTTGTGCGTTTGTCTCGGACCGTTGCGCAAAGTGGTCACGACTCGCAATGTCGAAGAATGACTGACTGCGTACACCACAATACACAGTTGAGGCGCCTACGCAGCTTGGCTCGTGGTGGGGCGCCGCGAAGCCTTGCGAAAACTCCGCGTCACTTGCTTATTGCACCCACTCTACCTCCATCGGCCAAAACAGTGAGGAAATACTGCCCACATAACATTGGACGACGTTTCCTGTGCACTGTAGATATGATACACAGGTATAATAAAACGAACGATGTTAATAGTTTTTTAAGTATTTAAAATATGCATGAGTGATTAAATAGAACAATATTTATATTTACAATGACTAGTTTACTTACGTTTTCTGTTATTATATGAATATCTTTGATCCATTAACAAGCTGCGCAAGTTTAAACATACGGCGGGTTTTCCATACATTCCAAGGTTATTATTTTTATGAATATAAAAAAAAAATCTTATCAATGTATTTTTACAAGATTATTACGTTTATGAATATGAAATGTAAAATAATTTCATTCCAATAAACACATTAGAAAGGAATATGAATTTTTTTTTTGTCAATCAGACATTGGAAATCTGTACTATAAGTTATTGTATAACTCACCAGAGATATTGAATAAAAATCATTTAACAATGAAAGTAAATATTTATTAAATTATTTTGATTATTATCTCAAATTGTGATTTTTACGTTATAAGAGGTTCCTTAATTATGCTCAGTGTTTTATAGTTTGGTGTGGTCAAAGCGCATTTCTAAAAACTGGTTTCAGCATGATGCAGTACAATAGGTCGTCCACCGGTTCCTATTTCTGTTATATTCAACGGTACTCATGCACATATTCTTACACTATGAATTAGATATTTGTTTTAAATAAGCAAAATGCAAGCGCTTCATGTGTATTCATAAAAGATGTAGTTAAATCATCTATGTCTTAATTTGGAAACTCGTTTCGGCTGCAAAAAGGTGAACAATTAGTGAGCTGGTTCTCCCACAATAGTTTTTTGAATGTCGTAAGCTTTGACTTACAAATTAAAACTTTGCAGCTATATTTGACACGGTTATAATAAAATCAATATTTGTAGTTTACTACCCGTTGCCCGCGACTTCCTCGAAAGACGGTTTTGTTACGATATATTTAAAAATATACACTAGTGTTCGGTGTATATTTCAGTGTAGTGTTCGGTTATTGTTTTTTAGAGCCCACATTCGTTTTTTGATAAAAAAATTCAATATACAGACACAGATTTTCTACTGCTTTATTATAATGTCCTCTAGACCGATTTCGGCCATGGCGGTCAATCTCAAGAGAGGTTAGCCAACTGCGCAGGATATATTAAAGTGTACAAGTGTGTGCGCAAACACAGGTGCACTCTCTCTTCCCTAGCTCTCGTATTCCGATGGGACGACAGCAAACACGACCGAAAAGAGTTCAGGCGCAGGACCAACGGCTTAACATGCTATCCGAGGCACGGGAGTGTATACACTTCCAACTTCCAGACTCCGGGCTGCTACTGAGAATTTTCTGACGGAAAAACCCAATAACTATTTATTAGCCCGACCTGGGAATTGAACCCAGGACCACCGGGTCTGCGGCCTTATATCTAGACCAACGAGTAGGCTTTATTATATATGTATTTGCAAATTAACGGAAATTCAACTGTTTTGTTGGCAGTAAACATTAAATGAGCAGATTAAACAAACGAACCTGTCGTACAGGTACGTTTGTTTTATCATTGATGATTCTATATTTATATTTAGGGTCCTATAGTAAATAAAACATAAATTCATATATTTTTATAATTTTTAAAGTAGCAATATATTTCCAAATTATTTTTATTCGGCAAGGAATAAATCTATAGGGCATATATTAGACGAAGTGTTATTTAGCATTGGAGTTTTTTCTTCGACTGAATCATTATCTTTAATATGTAATTCAGATGCTAAAGCAGCATTATCGGCTAAAGCCGCCGCTAAGGCCCTTTCTAACTTAGCCGTCCCTGATCTCTCAGCTTCCAAAGCCGCCCGCGCTTCGACTAAAGATTCACATTCCGGATCATGTATTTTCTTAACGGACTCATTGGATAATCGATACTGCAACTCGGCTACTTTAATTCTGAGGCGGGCTATTTCAGCTGAAAATCGATTACATCGTTTTTAGTTACCACACAATGATTTCATATAAATAACAATAAATAAGAACATTTATATCTTCAAGTTAAGTTTTTATCTATGTTCATTACCGTTGGTAGTGTGCAGCTCTCGCGTGGTGTGCGCGAGCTCGTGGGCGGCGAGTGCGCGCTCGCGCGCGTGCGCGGCGGCCGCGAGTCGTGCGCGCTCGCGCAGTTCGGCGCCGGCGCCGGCGCAGCGCTCTACTCTTCGAAGTTCAGCTTCAAGTTTTGATACCTCGCTTTTTTACATGGAAGATTATATAAACAGAAGTTTATAAAAGCAAAAAAATAAACACGTTGTATTGAAATCGATAATTAGGTGAAAACCTTCGGGCTTCTTCTGTCGCGTTTTGAATGCGTCCCTGTAATTCGGTATACTGACGTTGTACGGTGCCGTGCGCGGAATGTAGAGGTTGTAAATGCTGTAACTCCCTTTCAAGAAGACTTATTTTATCGGACATCTCAGTACATTTCTCTTCAAAGAGTTTGCGCTGATTTTCCTTTAAAAAACAGAAACATCGAGCATTGAATGTATGTAAACGATCAAATCTAAAAAGCATTTATTTTACTTACAAAATTAAGAAATTATTAAAATGGTAGTTAACCTATTATCACGTTAAACACTAACAGAAAATTCCAATTGCATTTTAACAGCGACAAGCTCTTCTTGTGCTATTGCGAGTGACTTAGCGGCCTGTGCGGCGCCTGCGGTAGCGGCGGCGGCGGTAGCGCGGATGTCCGCCGCCGACCGCTGTGCCGAATCTCGCGCCGCTTCTGCTCCCTCTGCACGCGCTGCCTCTCGACGAAGCTCTGCACGCAACTGCTTTTCGGAAGCCTTTAATAAAAAAAGAAAATATCGGAATTTATTTCTACTTTTGAATTATAATGTTTTGAGTATGTAATTGTACTTTGAACTTAAAATGACAGGGCTTCAGATTATCAATTATAATTGCTTACATAATTACTAACTAACAATGCTTTTTTAAGAAAGAAAAAGCGATACCGAAAGTGTCTGATATTCACTAATTAATTCTATAAATTGCTGTTCAAATGTTTCAAACTCCGTTGTAGTTGCACCCATTGTTTTAAAAACACTTATATTATCAGTTATTTTTATTAGATTGTAATAGAAAATAATGGCGGGAAATATTTATGTATTGTATTATAATTATCATTTAAGTATTAGCAACGATCCTAATGTATACATTCTAACATTTAATTCATTTGATGACATTTATACATATTTTATTTTGCGTTGCTTAAAATATATTTTATTAATTCAATTGTTAATAAAAAATCTTTTGTTTATTAAGAGTAGTCGCAATGGTATTATTTATGGGTGTTTCTGCTTGGCTGCGAAAATAGCTGAAAGGACGATGGCCGGAATGTAACGACTATTATCTATTTTTTTTTTTAATATGAATTTGATTTTTACTTATATAATATTCATTGTGTGATGCCAGGGCGAGTTGCCAGTTTTGTATAAAAACTCACTTCAAAGTTCTTTTCAAATATAATTTCTCATCAATAAAGTCAGCCTTTGTTATTTAAAATAATGTTTTTTCGTCACTAATAAGATCAATTCTGTGTGAAATAATAATTGAAATATGTCAATTACCACAGCCAAGAAAAGCCAGCGAGGAGAATATTAAAAAGGGGAGGGTTGTTTTCGATATTGCGGCCAGTATAAAAATGATAGATATTCTTTACGAAGCTCATTTATCTCGTTGGCAGCCTCACGACCTGGTAAGCGTCATTAGATACTATTTTTAATTTTATTTTATTTAAATAACATTTATTTATTTATTTTGAACAAAAATAGAATGCGTCAATTATTATGTTTAATTAACACATTATTTCTGGATAGATTTTTAAGCGTTTCTCGTTTTTAGTGTTTTCGAAAATAATCCATAGTTTAATTCATGTAAGATATAAATCTTCATGGCAGAAATATTAAGAAATATTGTTTTCTTTTTGCTATTTTTGTTGCCTTACTAAAATTGAAGTCAATATCTGTCGACATCGAATTTTAGTATAATTCGTCTCGAGATTTTATTTTATAAAAGCTTTAATACCGAGTTATTAAAATAGAACAAAAGTTTATTCTTAATTTAATTATAACTTATCAGTAAGAGTTAGTATCCCACTTCTAAATAAAGGAGTTTATTCCACCACGCTTCACCAGTGAAAGCAGTGGCGGATTTAAACTCAAGCCAAGATTTTAGTTCTTCACTATCCTCCACTTACGAATTGTAAACAACATTTTTTTTGTCACGCCAACGTAGACTCCCCTTAAGTCAAATTGCCGCCCCAAAAATCTCAAATTTGACGCCCCGAAAATCTGTCACCCTAGGCTGAAGCCTACTCAGCCTGCTGGTAAATCCGCCACTGAGTGAGAGCTGGTGGACAGTCCAATGTTTTGTTGCGCCACTGGCCATGAAATGGCCAGTTATAATCATGAATAAGTTATAATCATGTTATAATCATGGAAAAGCCCGCAAGCACCATTGACATTCACGTGTGTAACGTGAACGTCAATGGTGCTTGCGGGCTTTAAGTTTGTTAGGTTTGGAATTACATGTTTAAATAGGTTACATATATTGTTACTTTGCATCTCTTTACAGATTATTCGCGTCAAAATGCGGCTCACCACAATAATCTCCTTGGCACTGACCATTGCGCTAGTAATATCAATGCGCTGCTGCGAAGGGACACGTCTTCGGGGCTTATCACTTACAGAAGAAGAAGACGATATACAACCGAGACGTTTTTACCGAGAGTACGGCTTGATACGGAATCGTCCAGTTCGAGCAGACGACTCCTTTGATGACTACGGACATCTAAGATTCGGCCGTTCAGAAGACTGATGACACACGCGTGCCGAACACACGGGGCTACATATGATAAACCGTAAAAAAGACTAGGAAAAAACATCAATATTATAACAAATTAATAAACTATAATTATGTAAAATGTATAAGTTCTTGTGAAATGTCTATGGCTGGTATGATATTTCATCGTAATCCATGTAGAACAATTAAAATAAATAATCCTATTTAGTAATTTTTTGTTTCATTTAAAATACAAATGCCGGTGATAGGTATCCTGTTGTCTGATTTTTGTTGAAATTCATTTAATATATTAGTTTCAAGCGATTTAAATTAGAATCACTTTTAATGTATTATTGAATTTGTTTTACTCTCATTTTAAACTGATTATTATATATAATTCTCTTAATAATAATACATAAGTGTTAGGTAATCACTAAAAACACCAACATAATTTTTAAATGATTTATTATAACCAATAAATACATTTGACAACAATTATTACATACTTAATAGATATATATATATGTTAAATTAACTGGGTACAATTTAACCATTAAAATTTTATATGATATAATTAATCTATTAAACTTATTAGATCACTGTTAAGGCATTTTATTTATAGCATTTCACTTTATTTACCACAAATTTCATTATCGAAGCTCTAAAACAAAATCATAAGGCATATAATTCTACTTGTGTAGTTTCCATCTTAAAATTATTTTGTTGGAATTATTTGGACTTCTGCGTCAGCTTTTTAAAAGCTACGTCGTGAACTTAATATAATTTATGCTTCGTAAGTTATGTAGACAATATTGTACTTGTATATAGTTTGATAATTCGTTGTACTTGTAGGCAGCCAGCCGTTCGTATGTATGGATGTTCTCAACTATATCTTGAAAATAATTTGATTTTTATTTAAATTACTCACTATGGACTCATTATATATCATATTATCATAATAAACATTAACACAGTAATGTTAGGCACGCACGACTCTAATCTATATTAAATTATATGATGAGACTAGTTAGTTTCTTTCTATACTAAATTATTAATATAATATATATTTATTTGTTATTATATTAAAATTATAGTACAACGTACTTGGTGAATATGAAGCGTACATGATCTTTGAAAATAATTTATAAAAACCAATATAAATCTGTTTCATAAACTAAATACACATTATTTTATAGATAGTGGAATACAATAGAAAATCATAATTGTGATTTTATTTGTGGAATAATAATCGTGATCTGTCTTCGTGTTTGACACATAAAGTGAGTATTGTTGGTTCACGATGGGGCGAGAAATCTACCTCGTTTTGGGTTTGCGATTTATTCAACATATTAAATAATGTCCCTCTTCTGAGAGTTCCCGAGAAGAGCCTGTAACAGAATACAAAGTAACATTACATGTGTCATTCGTAATATATTTAAGTACAGAGTGTTTAGACGAAATTGCTCAGTATTTAGAACACGTTTATCTTAAGCGAATGTGGGTGCAAATCCAGGCTTATGCTCAATTTGTTTTTATAATAAATCTAGTGCTCGGAGCTGAATGAAAAAAACATGAGTAAAATTTATGTGTCCGATAAAAATCTGTCATGTGTGTATCGACCAACTCGTATTGAAGCAGCGTGATCCAAAACGGGTTGGTTGCAAGATACAGGAAAAAGACAAACCTTCTCTCATAAGGAGAGGAGGCCTGAACCCAACAGTGAGATATTTACAAGCTGTTAGGTTTTATAGTTTCCTTGAGTGTGGTGAGGATAAAAATTCAAACTCGAATTTGAGCGCACTATTTCTATTTGTCAATAATACATTTTCAATGCGGAGAAGTTTAGCTTGTGTACCGACCTTGTTAACGAAGTTGACGATGGCGGTGGCGGGCTGCTCCGGCTCGAGCTCCGCGAACACGTGGCACTGGTTGTCGGCGCCGGACGACGCGCGCGCCACGAACGCGAATATACGTCTGCGAAGATATATTTAGTTTGACAACATACGACAGCAAACAATCAATTCAGATGTATCAATCTAAATAATTATAGATCAGATAGGAAAAAATTAATGAAGAACTAAATCAAATGAGTTTCGCTCCACTTCCCATAGCGAGTTTCGATTAATTGGATATGATTTTTATGATTTTAACAACGATCAGTATCTCGTCTATATTTAAAATCGTCTATAGATAAAATATCAAACAATTTATTGCTTATATAAAAAAATAATAGTTATGTACTTTTCTGATTGTGTCCCGCCATCGACATGTGTGTATCGGCGTTCGTCAGGGTCTAGTCCTGCGTAGGAGACACCGGTGGCGGGGTAGTGTCTGCGGAAGAACAGCTTGCGTGCAGCGTCGGTTAGCGTTATGCCGCCGCCGAATACCTTAAAGTGAACCACGTGACCCGCCGTCTGTTGAGCAAAACATAGAAACTTGAATTTATTTAAAATCTTTTTTCATAATTTTCGAGATATGTAAAAAGTTAACAATTCGATAAAGTGACATCAAAAACAGACATTCAGATATTATTTTATTGGTAGAATGTAACATGCCTTTTTCTGGAGAATGTTTTGTACTGCTCTTTTAACGGCTGCGGGACCGGTGAGCGCTTCAGTGTTCTCGGAGCCCAACAGCAGCACGTTGCACGCCGCGCCCGTGGCCAGCAGCGCACGCGCCGCCGCACTCGCGCTCCCGCCGGACCAAGGGTCTCTAACGAGATCAAACCAAATTTAAAACTATTGGATATCAATTAAGTTGAATGGTATTTGACATTTTGAGCAATCTTTTAAGTAGCCTCTCAAAGAAGCCTGTTTTACGATTTCTTTCTTTGTAACTTAAAGAAGTTCAAATATGTATAGTAATTAATGATGATGTTTCCTAATCACCTTTCAGGTAAGTTGAGAGGCACGGGCAGCGCGAGTGGTGTGACGGTGTGCTGGTAGACGAGTGCGGACAGCGAGCTGAACACGGGCTCGTCGGGACAGCCGCGCAGGCGCACGCCGCGCGCCGTCGGCTCCACGAGGAAGTGGCGCACGCCGCCCGCGCCGCCCGCGCGCACCGCCAGCCCGAACGCGCCCGGGAAGGAGTTCGAGTCGCGCACTATGAACGCGCCCTCCTCTAGCTGCTGCAGGGCTGCCACCGCTGGAGTGGACGCGGGAGGTCAAATAAAGCATTCAAAAATCGTGCAATAATTTTTAAGTTTTACTTTTCGATTTAATTGATATAAACTAAACTCTTTGGTTTATGTTGTTCTCTTTTTAATACTAATATATACATAAATAATGCTTACCGTCATCCCTCGATATATTCGGCTTGTACCAGTAGTGACTGGTGTCGCGCGCGAAGCGCACGCGGTCGGGCGCGACGTGTTGCGGCTCGGTCGCGCTCACGCTGGAGCGCCGCGAGCCACTGCTAGCGGTGCCTACGCCGTTGTAGACTCGGTATTCGGACTCCGGGCTGCTTTCACGCTCTTTCCTGCAATGATTTACTTGGTTAAACATGAAAGCGATATAACAAAATCAGAATAAAACAAACAAAAACTTAATTAATTTAATTTCAAATAACGTTTTGCAATACTGATTATGATCGTCAATATCATGTTTACCTGGAGACAGTGGGCGATCTCGGCGGTCGTGCGCTTATAGAGGGTGTGGGCGTAGGCGGATAAGGTGTACGCGGGTGTGTGGGGAACGCTGGCGTGCCCGCGCGTGACGAGCTTCGAGACCAACTCTCCGAACGTTCGCGGCTCTATAAAACATATATAAAATTATGTTACTTGAAAGGCGCATTTCAAGAACTGATTTTATATAAATAATTTTGTATATAGATTATGTCATAAAGATTAAATATGTCATGATATAATAAAATAGGTATAATTTCATATCATGCTAACAACGAGTATATTCTGTGCAAGCCGTATTGCTATTTGCTATTAATGTGGTCCGTCGTCCACAACACATTTGTAATTGTTATTTAGAACGATATATAGGTACAAAATATGAAAATTACAATGGTGTCATTGTTGTTAGGCTCCGCTAGAGACAGTAGACCAGGCGCTTGTGTGCTCGTCGGGGTGCTGCTCGTGCTCCACTCGCGCAACGTCATCTTTTCATACATGATTTTCTTAGATGAGGTCCTGAAGATAAAGTAACACTCATTTATTACATATGTAACATTCGGAATAGGTTAGATACGTTATAATTGTGTAATGTTGAATCTTCTATAAAAGAGAAAAATTAAGAGTTTATTCACAATTCTACTCCACTACTGATTGACAGTCGTTTCCTACCACACACACACACACACATGAAAAGTTAAATGATGGTTGCTCGGTTTCCAACGTTCGCTTATAAACTCCCGTGCCTCGGAAAGCAGGTTAAGCCGTTGGTGTTGCGCCTGAACTCTTTCCGGTCGTGTCGGATTGCCGTCCCATCGGATTATGAGAGCTTAGGAAAGGAGAGTGTACCTGTGTTTGCGTACACACTTGTGCACTATAATATCTTCTGCGTAGTTGGCTAATCTCTCTTGAGATTGGTCGCCGTGGCCGAAATCGGTCTGGAGGACCTTATATATATTCCGAAGGAATGTCGATCAAAGAGCTTGTTGGTCGGCAAAATGTTATTAAGTTTTTCTGCCAAGAAATTCTTAATGGCAGCATGTGTTTGTGCCTCGAAAAGCACTTAAAGTCAAGCCTTCATCATCATCATCCCATCGATGTATAAGAGTGAACTGACAGTATACCTGAGTTTCCACACAAAATTACATAACAAAATCTCTTGGGCACTTGGGTAGTCTCTGAAACTAACGCCTGTGGCTGAAATCGGTCAGCTGCACATAATAACATAAATGTTGTAATACCTGTCAGGAGCCTGTGGACTTATACTGTCAGTCCTGAGAGGAGTGCGCGTGTTGACATGCAGCGGTACACTGAAGTCATCGTCGTCATCAGCAAACGCGGTAGTATCGCTTGTATATCCATCCACACTATTTAACAAAATTAAATATTATAGGATACTAATAAAATGTTTATTATTGAATAAATATCAATATGTAATATATATTCATACCGATGGCTAGCTGATCTGCGCACATGTCGGGAAGGCGCGTCCCACTCGAGCGGCAGTCGAGCGACCCTTTCCCTAGCTTCTTTTTTCTCTCTCAATTTCTGTTGCTGTCTCTGTAGCCATGTGAGGCCAGAGTTTCCTTCGACATTGTTACCCTCGGATCTCCTGGGTTCCCTGCGTATTGTATTAAAGTCCTGCCATCCCACTGTACTGTTAGAACGCCATGTGCCGTTTTCGGGTTTTCTAGCGCTGCTAGGCGGGCGCTCTATCCATTCCGCGTCGCCATTTAACCATCTGTTCAAATAAGTAACGATAAGTAATTCATCGACCTTCAATTTTTTTTATAAGCCAACTATAATTGTTTATTGAGTTTGCTCTATCTTTTGAAATGATTCATCAAATAACACTGAACTCATAAACTCAATAAATAAATTGATATAATGTTAGCCAAACATTTTTTTTTGTTTAACTTAAAAACTATTTAAACTAATAAAAACATTATAGGCCTTGAAATACTTGATGCAATATTTTTAAGTGGGCACCCAAGTTTTCAACATAAATTAATACATAATTAGATGGAGATTACGTTATATATTTTTTATTAAGAAATTATTGATTGATGGCATTAGAGAGTTAACAAAGCAGCGTTTATTAGAAAGTAGAGGACTGTGCTTATGAGGTCTGCGTTAATGCATGATCGCACAAGCCGTTTATGGCGACGTTTATCTCGAAATAGCAACTTGTTTGGGTCACGGCGGCGACGCAATCGCACACCACAACCGCACCAATTCCAAATTGCGATTTAATTTCACTCACTTGCGAGTTACATTGACTACTGCGACGTATAAAATAATAGATCTCGGTTAATTTCATATTCGATTTTATAATACGAAAAACTTGTTTAAATAAATGTTTATATAGTTTTAATTAAATTCTAAAATATAATGCAATATGACACTCAAATGACAGCAGTAATAGTTTATACCTACGCTCGAAATTTATCTAAAAATGTAATATAACATTCATAAAGTAGATGTGTACATATGTCTTGTTTTTAATGGTGTACTTATAACGGTTACACGTCCGGATCTCGTTTAAACTAAGACATAATCTATTTTAATTAGAACCTACGGTTCAGAACATAGCTATTTATTTTACCATATTTAATAGCTTTTAGATTTATCGATGGAATAGGCGCCACATAAATAATTCGCAAGCCAGTTTAGCCGTTTTCGGCTGGTCGCTGCAATGTTGCGGAACAGTAATACTTATATACTTATATAATATATGCATGTAATACGTATATGCTTAGTAAAGACCAGGAGTTAACATTTCCAGTTATTTATAACTTTTTAATGCTGTTAAATGTTTTTTAAGTTTTTGTTAGTAATTTTATGAATGGTATGTTTAATAATAATAAAAAAATGTATCGCAGGTGATACCTCTGCGTGGGTTCGTGTGGCTCGAATCCCGTGGGCGTTAATTGAATAACAACCGATGATAACAATAATACTGTGCATTCTTCGAACGGAATTGGCTACGTCTTGAAAATAGAACAATTGGTGTATGTATTTTGTTTCAAACTTAGAACACGATTCAAATCATCACGTCTAATAATAAATCTAATGGTCAGTTAAATGATATTTTATTTTATTTACCCGCGGCTTAGCCCGTATTATAATTATACTGTGTAAAAGGAACCCGTATGTAATTTTTCATGGTGCTAGTAGTAGTTTGGGCCCTAGTAGTTTGGGCTGTGTGTTGATATGTCTGTCCGATAGTTATTTTTTTATATATATATTGATAAGAACTCATAATTCGAAATACAGATAAATTAAGGAAAAACCACTTTAGATAAAATATATAATATTATAAACATTTGTTATCATATTATATATTTTAAATAATTCTCATATTTAATAAAATTCGAGTCGAATTTTCACCAATATTATTACTAATATTTTTTTTCAAATTTATTTGGTACCAAATGGTTAGTATACTCTCAAACAAAAAAAACAGTTTTCCAAATCGGTTCATAATGGAGTTCTGAGTAAATAACATTAAAAAAATACAACCATATTGAGAACCTTCCTCATTTTTGAAGTTGCTTGTAATAATTACTATTAAACATCACATATTCTTTAACGTTACTGATTTATGGTCTCTAGAGCATACAACCGCTGGTATTATGAAAGGTATTTTCGATAAACTTACTAAGAAAACAAAGGACCGCCCGCGGAGTGCTGAGATGTATCGCATATAATGTTTATAATCATGCATGTCAACAAGAACGACGAGTAAATTACTGTTATTACTTGTTACCGCAATGGGGTCGCAATACGCGTCTTTGTTTTCCATTCTTATAACTAACAACGAGCAAACAACGACCATTTAAGATTATATATATATATATATATATATATATATATATATATATATATATATATAATGGATATATATATTAGATCGGTTACAATACGATTTTAAGGAATTTACTTCACAATATTTCACGAGACTTTTATGCGAAGATTTTGGGTTCAAAACCGGGCCAGTACTATCGAGTTTTTATATGCTTTATTTATCTGTTATAAATCATCTTCTGCTCGGCGGTGAAAAAAAAAACATCGCAAGGAAACCTGTACATGTTTAAAGTTTTCTGCAACAATTGTAAACTACCCGCATAAGATCACTGTGGTGAAATTGTGGTGAAGTTTTGAAGCTTCAAACTACACCTCAAGATAAGAGTAGCCTAGCAATGGGACATTAACAAATTATTTTAATGAACTTTTTTTTTAATGAACATATATTTTTAGTGTCCGATAAGTCTGGTTCGCGAAAAAATTTGGTGCGTCGGGTCTGATTTATATAGGTTTGTGTCAAACTTAATCAATATAGATAATAACGTTTACGAAGATAACGACACATTTTGGCGACCGCTAAACAGGTTTCTGTAATATGTATACTAATGTATTTTTTTTACTTGTGTAATAAAAATACGAACCAACTACGATTTTTGTATTCAATCTGGTATTCGATAAAAATCAACTGGATCCATTTTAAAAAGTAGATAAGGATAAAAAATACAAATAAAATACATTGAAAATGAACGGATATAAGTGTATAGTTTAGTATCTCTTATATTTCAAAAAAAAATATTTAAAAAATCCTACAAAGAACAAAACTATATATCCATTAAAGAAAATATTCTAAATTAGAATTTGCAAGTCATTAGGCATCTAAAATAACATGGAAAACGTGACAATTTTGTAGTAAGTTGAATTTAAATTATCATATAATATCTTGGGTATGGTAGATCGATATGTGACATCGTATTATACATATTAATGTAGCGAGGTCCTCTGTAATACAATTACAGGAACATAAAACTGATCAAGTGGTCCGCGATGCAATAGCCGAGATTGGTTATGGGATATTTCATTACCCTCATTGACAGTGAAGTGGGTCGAGCGGAACGCGACTAAATAAATTAACCAAGCGTCCACAATGTTATTGCTCAGACTCAATAACCATGTATGTCGAAATTTAGCTGGACGAAACACTATCTGCCTTTGTTTGTTCTCACGAGTCTAACGCCTAATTTGGTCAAGACGTAAATACTATTTGTAATACTAAATATCTGAGATCAATATGACTATACAATTTAATAGTAACAATAAAGGCTTTGTATTTATGATTTCGCCTCTATAATTTTTTATTGGTTCCTAATATATTTGCTCCACTAATGAGACCTTGAGAAAACATTTAGTTAAAATGCTATTGATATCGCTAAAAATACAACTACCGATGTAAGGTTTTAAATGTAAACATTGTAAACAGTTGTAGGCGGCGGGCGCGCGGCCTCCACGCCCACAACACAGGAACACATGTTTATATCTCCCACCCAATTCCCCTTCTTTTAATTATACTCTACTCATTTACGATCTGGGTTAGTTTTCAACAATTCACATTATCTTAATATTGATTTATAATGACGCATTTATAAACATATTCGCAAGCAATAATTATTTGTAATCCATTTCCGCAATTCTCTAATAATTGCTCAATTTGCGTAAAATTTATTTAATCAAATATTAAGAATGATAACAGAAAATATTTATTTGCAAGATTAAAGACAGGAAATTAAGAACGAAATCCTTAGCTGTTTATAACAATAAAATAACATGCGAGATTTATTAAAATAAAACATTATAAATATCTATACTAGTAAATAAATGAATAAATACGACATTTGTACTCACTTTCCGTTGCGTACGGGTGAAGCCGGAGGTGGTATGGTTGTAGTTGTTGTAGTTGTGATGTCATCACGTGTAAATTTACGGAGGGTGCGCGGTGATAATGGTGTTTGTTGAGAAGGATCTGGAGTGACGGTGCGCTCGTCATCATCGTCTTCGATAGCTCGATATCCCCGGTCGCTGCCGAGAGCTCGACGTACCAGCTCGGGGCTGGCGAGGCGATTAGAAGCGCGAAGCATGCCAGGCCGCAAACCGGGAGCTCCGTAAGTAAATGGCGCAGAGTCAGCGCGCGCGTGGTACGGTATATCAGGAGCGCGGTCGGCGTGCGACTGAGGAGCCGGCGTTGGCGGCGGATCGGGTAGAGCGCTCACAGTTCTAAGCATATCGCCCAGCAGCGCGTCCAGCTCGTCGGGCGGACTGGGGGCAGCCCGTCGGCCCGCCGACGATATGCCTGAATCCATTGATGCGCTGAGCGGAGAGGATTGTCCGCCGCTCGCGCGTACTACTGTCGCGTAGATGGACCCGTCCAAAGGACCGAACGTATGAGCAGCCTCCGCCCCCTCGCCCGTTTCCCCACCGGAGCCCGAGCCCTCTGCACTGCCGTTATTGTCACCTGTCACCAAAGTTTCTAATATTATGAAAGTGTATTGCAAAGTTAAGTACTCAGGTTTATGGTTAAATAAAAATAACGAAAATAAATTTAGACGTATCGTAATACATAACAGTATAAACAGTTTTATTTGAATGGAAGTTACAACTTGTAGTAAGTACACGCGCTGTTTATTAACTGTTTATTGCTAACATTGAGTAGCAGTAGTTAAAAGTAGTTGAGTAGCCAGACAAGATCCCTAAAAGGGCTGCGTTTGATTCCCGTTACCCATATCCCGGCCGTCACCGTTGTCTCACGGAATGTCACAAAGAGTCTTTCTTATTCATTGAATAGATTGTAATGATCACTTCGTGATAAACTTTGTTACCATCTTGTGCTAAGTGCCCCTTTAATGCTAATTAATAAATACTATTTATCCTTAAACATGAAATAAAAACCTAATGCCTAAAATATTTATTTTATTGCAATCGCTGACTGAACTGTCAAATGCTTAACTTAACCGACTTTATAAAAGTAGAGCTTCTATGGTCAGCGCGTGTTCGCGACGCAAGTTTGACACTGACTTCAGACAGTTTTAATTAAGTTATTTTTCCCTTATGCATTAACTGATATTTTTAATAAAGTTGCCTTACTATTAAATAATTTTTTTTTTTTTTTTTATTGTATAGGTTGGCGGACGAGCATATGGGCCACCTGATGGTAAGTGGTCACCAACGCCCATAGACAATGGCATTGTAAGAAATGTTAACCATCACTTACATTGCCAATGCGCCACCAACCTTGGGAACTAAGATGTTATGTCCCTTGTGCCTGTAATTACACTGGCTCACTCACCCTTCAAACCGGAACACAACAATACAAAGTACTGCTGTTTTGCGGTAGAATATCTGATGAGTGGGTGGTACCTACCCAGACGAGCTTGCACAAAGCTCTACCACCGAGTAGATTATTAAATAATATTAATAAGGGTTATTCATATTAATTATAAAATATTTCTCAAAAAGCCCTAACACGCCTTTGTTATTATTATATCATCATACAATAAAATATATATTTTATTATTTTTTACATTTTACATCTATGCGTATATCGTTTGTAGAGACTTGTTGATAACAAACAGTTGTATAGAAGACTCCATACAGGTTTGTGGTTCAAGGCAACTACGCCTAACAAGGAAATGTCCTTTGCGAGAAGTACCTTTTTGTTATTATAATCTATTCAAGATCAGATCATAGGATATGAATGTGTACGCTATACAATACTCTACTGTTTAAAATAAACTAAGTGTTCCGAAGTTTAGTTTTAAGTAATAAAATGATAATAATTTTTTATTAAAGTCGTTTTAATTGTTATTTGAAGTTTTTAATTCGGATAGTGTTTTTTTTTGGGTCGACCAAAAAGGTTAAATAAATCGACTATATTCCCATCTGAGAACAAGAGATATTTCCTGGGACGTAATGTGGAAAATCAAATTCTATGTTTGTCAAAATAAATCACGAAGCTTAGTTATTGAACAAAAGTAAGAGGGTAAAATTAAAAAGAAACTGTAACCTAAGCAATGTTACTTTACAGGCAGAAACGCCTCCTGTATATTTGCAACTTTTTACTTGACCATACTATTTTATTTCTGATTTTATGGTGAAAATAGAAAATATTTATACATAATATATTTTAAACGACGTTTCTAAAGAAATAAATAAACGAGGTCAAATGACATCTTCACACTAATTAATGTATGTATGTATGTCTTAATCAACGATAAGTATTAATGATAATATTCGATTTCTTGGAATTTGTGAAAATATTCTGCTGCTGGAATTTAATCAAATTTCGAAACGAATCTAAATATAAAGCTGTCAATAACGCGATCAGCATAAAGTTATCAACGTCACTGTGACCGTCAACATCGAGATCTTATAGGGAACATACAGTTATTTCTGTGATCCTCACAAAAATAACACGGTAACAGTCAAGCGAGGGCTACTCTTACGAAATGAACGCCAGCGCTGCGCCGACGCAGGAAGAGGATGTGTGACGCTTGACCGGCCAATTCTTATGCGCCATTTGCTATTTTTTAATATGAACTATAAATACATAAACACTTTACGAAATTATATGCAAAATATTAAACATTTCTTTTTAATCGAAAATATAAATTAGTTCTAAGTAAACGAGTATTACAATTTGTGAACCTATATATTTTTAGGATTAATCTATTTTATACAACTGGTTCTAGCGTAAGTTTTTAGAAACTTGTTCTAAGCAACCCACTGTCTAAGCAAGACGCTTATATACATAGCGTATTTAAAATAATGTCTTTGTAAATTAATAAAATATTCTATTAAATCCCCCGCCGAGCTCTCGAAAACATGTCTACGGTTATTAATGATGAACCCGACAAAGGTCATGATGATAATTTTATGACGACCGTTGTTCGTTAACTAATGAAAATTAGCGTGACCATGATATTCGGATGTCTCGTGTTCTGATGATTATTGATTACACGGGTATTAAAGGGAATTTTACTTGGTGGCAAAACCTTGTGCAAGCCCGTCTGGGTAGTTAGTGGTTACTCATCATATATTCTAGCGCTAAACAGTAATAAGTATTGTTGTGTTCCGGTGTGAAGGTTGAGTTAGCCAGTGAAATAATATGCACAAGGGACATCTTTGTTCCCAAGGTTGGTATTGGCGATAAGAATTGGTTAATATTACATACATCGTCAATTTATATGGGCGATGGTAATTATTAATTAAGTAGAATTAAGTAAGTAGTCCGTCCATTAAGTAGTCCGTCCGCCTGCCTATGTTATAAAAAATAAACATTCTATTTAACTCTAAAAATCAAATCAAAAATAGCAAGTTACTAGTTGTAAATATATCGTTAATTTGACAGTATAGCAGGAATTGTATTCGTGTCTATATGTATCAAAATCCGAAACAAGGTCGCGTTTGACATCAAATTTATTTATAAAAGATCAATCTATGTGACACTACTACTGTCTACCGGTATAAGGCTTTAGGAAACATTTTTTTAAATGTCAATCTGTGTACCATGTGTAATGACATGTTTTATATTTAAATATAAGCGCTTTACCCGCAGCTTTGCTCGCGGCTTTGCTGACGTTATAATTCAGAATTGCTAAAGACCTATTTCTATAGTCCTTTCTTCAAAAATGAAGGATAAGAAAAAAGGATCATACAAACTTTCATCTCTTTCATCAGTACTTTTACTTTTTTTTTAAATTGCTTCCTTAGTTTACCTACTGTCTAAATAGAACCCGTAAGCAAATTTTCATGACGGTAGCTTCAGTAGTTTGCGCAGTGCTTTGATATGTCAGTCTGTCAGTAAATTATTATTTTATATATTTAGATTAATTACTAATTGTATTCTATGTTGCTTTGAGATTTGATGAGTTAATCCATACAGTTAGCCAGAGCGGCTTATGTTAATGGTTATTGCTGTACTGCTTAGGATCGTAGCGTGAAGTTATACAGCATATAAACTTCCTTCAGTAAACCCAATATTAAATCAAACTGGTAACTACCAGTATACCACACTCTTAACCTCAGAAATGCCTGCGATTAAAGTATGTAACCATTTATTTATAATATACACATAATTTCGCTAATGTAATGCAACTGGAATACACAAAGTAGATTGAACGACAAAACGTTGAAACTTGGTTTAAGGATATCTTGTAACTTAATATTTAGGTTAATTCATTCTAGAAAATATAATAAACTGAAGCGGATAGTCAGTAAACAAAGTCGTGGAGCGCACCTGTATAAACTGTAAACGTATCACGCATCTTTCGTCGAAGTGTTATGTGGCGTTGGGCTCTACATTGTAATGGGCATTAACGATTTGAACAAAATTCCGTGGTTAGACCGTAATCTGCGCGAAGGTGAGCGTGCGTTCGTGACGGCTTCCAATGATGTCATCGGGCCGCTCCACCTTGTGTTTCTACGAAACTCTAAGCTCTGCATTATTACTCAACGTTATCCCAAAACCACTCTTTATGTCCGTCGGTCGAACTTCGAATTCGTAACCGGTTCACGTGTCTTCCTTTTGCAAAATGTTCATTTTTATCATATCTTCAAAACGTATGGTCCTCCATTTCAAGATTTTTGTAATGGATAACATAATATTCAAGTTTATGTTAATTTTCTACAAATTTACGACTTCAAATGTAATAACATGCCTTTTAGTGGATAATGATCTTATAATAAGGTTACAAATACAAAATTTCTTAAATGTTACTATAAATAGGTAATGTTAAATATTATATAGCAAAATTGTATTCGATTTTCAAACATAATATATTATTGAGCATATATATAGGACTAAGTTGCATAACCAAAATACAGAAGGCGGGACAATTAGAGTTAATGTTTTGCTAATTTGACAACTGGTTAGATTAACTACGTTCGTCGTAACTTTACCATTAAAGTTACTAACATTTAATTACACTGTAAATATATGTAATATTTTACTATACATTTAATAAATAAAATTTAGAGATTGTCAAAACGTTACGAATACTAAAAACAAAATATCTAAAATGGTAAATATAGTTAACAATCCTTATTATCAATGTTTCGCTCACCTGTTTCTAGGACAGTCATTGCTTATATCAATCATTGAACCGGTTCTGCGAACTGAATATGAATGAAAGTACCTCCTATTCAAGATAAAGATTAATTTCAATTTAATAATAAACTATATAATTGAAAACGAAAGCCGCGTCATGACACACATGTTATAATCGGCTCTCACGACGCGTGCACAAGTAATGCACTAGAATTAATGACTGCTAGGTTAGTGTGAGCCTTTGAGCTTCAATGAAAAATGTAGTTGTCGTTATATTAATCGTGTTTCGCTCGCTATTACTATTCGTTGAAAACGCGTTTTGTGTATTGATTTGTAATTATCATTGTTTCAATTATGTCATTGATCACATCCTATGCCTTCGTATATACGATTTATGTACGATTTTATTTATACAAAATAGAAAATGATTGTTCACGTTTAAAAACGAAGCATACTAATGCAAAATCCGTATTTTCCTCTTCACATTTAAAATTTGAAGCTTAAAATTCGTTTGATAAAAATATATAAAACATTATATCACTAAGATTTAAACAGCGAATCTTAAATTAAGATTACGAGTAGCAGTCCAGGCCAACAGAGCTGAGCTTTATGTGTTTATATTCACCTCGTCATTGTACGGTAACGTATGAAATTCTGCCAAACTTATAACCTTGCAGTGATACAGATTCTTAATAAGATCAAAACCTACTTCAGAAGAAAAACCTACTGTGTATGCCCAGCACTGACACATTTCAAACTGTTACTTATTTAACTTTAGTATCCACAAACCATTGGATGGTACAAATGATGGACCGTCATACTCTGTCAACCTAAATGCTGAGCAGATATTCACGACGGCGGCACTTGCTTAAAATGTTGCAGACAAAAAGTAATTGAACTAATAGAAAACACAAACAATATATAAATATTGAAAAAGTAAAACTTCTTTACATTATCAACAAAAAAACTGAGAATACATGAACTATATATAACATAAACAACTTAAATATATTATTCTTCAAATTAATTGCGACGAAATTTAAACAAATACTATTTACAAAACATCACAATTTGCCACTCAGTAATATACTACGTAAGAAAAACGAATTATTATGCATAACAGGTATCCGTCTCCGCTAATAAGTATTCAATCGATTGGATGAATTAATCCGTACAGGTTTCATATAGTACTTAAGTGTATAGTACTTAAGTTATGTCTATGTAAAAAAAACATAAGATATATATCAATACACGTATTTCGTAATGGTATGTAAATACATTTTAATTATACTACGTGAAACAAATGCACATCTAATTAACTAAAACCTATTTTGTTTAAAACTTTGAAATCTATGAAAAAAAAAAATTATGGAAATCAAATAATTTCTTGTCTGTTATCAAGTTTTAGGAACAGAAATAAAATATATTATGTTTAATCAATAATTTATATTAGTAAATACAATCAGTGTTAAGTGACCTTGGTTGACTCGGGTTTTTCGATATTTGATTATGACATGAATGGATTTCCATCAACTATCCGCCACGGTGATCAATTAGGCGCACGCGTCGTGATAGTGAAACCCCATTGAGCACTCCCATAATAAAATCCGTTCACCATAGCTGTGACCATTGAAAGTAACCATTGTATAATGTAACTAATTTCGTTACGTCTTTCAACTCTTACGCTAGTTCAGCTCGTTTATTTTTGACATAATGTGCTACTAACAATTATTTGAGAATTCAAATCCAAATCGCTATTTCCATCGACATTTCTGTAATTCACTGAAGTTAAACTTCACAATATAATTACATAGAATATTTGTTTTAAATTATGAGCTTTACTTACCGGCTTATTTAATAGAAAAAAATAATGTCGATCAGCTGATCCAGCGATGTTCACTAAGATTTACGTATTACTGTATATCAACGTTTTGTATTACATTATATTTTCGTTTAAATATGTGTCACTGTGTTGATAATATATTATCACTGATAAAAGAGGATTTATGAAATTGATAATATTCGTGGCGCACTGGTTAGAGTCGGCGTGAGACTGGGCGGGCGGCGCGGCGCGGCGGTGAACATCACTAAAATAGCTTCGCACCTGCAACGCCACTACCGCTACCGCTAACAGCTTTGTCAACTATTATAATGACATGTCGACACTATATATTTCCACTCATACAAATGTGGGCCATTGAGATGTCCGGTTTTGTGTAATTAAGAAATGTTTAATGGATATGAAGGTACAATATTATCATTAAGTATGATATGAAAAATAAATTATGTATCTAATAAATTGATTTGTTCGCCTTATATTGTTGCAAATAATTATTAGTTTCTAATTTTATACATACATTTGGTTATTAAATTAAATGGTTGAAGTAAAAAAATTGTTATGGAATTGTTTTTATATTTGTAGCAATGTCAGTTGTGTTGTATGAACCTCTAAAAAGTATCAGTAGCTTAATGTTACAGGCGCTCGCGATGTGAAAGTTAAGAAAGATCCTGACCCTTTGGGCTATTATGGTACACACTCCTAATAGGAGCTTTACGCTTAACTGGAGGGGAAAGTAGGATTACAAATAGTTCTTTGAATAACATTAATTTCAGCACTAAGAAGTTTTAATATAATTTAAAGAAAAGCGAACAGAAAATATTATATTGATAGCAATACTACGAATTAGCCTGTTTCTATTTGTTTTTAAAGTTACGATGGACTTTTTACGAAGGAATTATCAAGATTATCAATTCGTCTGTCGTTATCGTCTTCTATATAGTAAGATCAATTGCAATATGGATGAAATAATAAGTAGGTTTTTTATTGCAAGCAATTAAAATAAAACATTGCTTGTGTTTCGAAATTCAGTCAAATAGTGAAATAACTTAACTGCGTGACAAATAATTACGTAATGTTATAAATATATTAATGTGAGTCGTTATATCACTGCATACATATGGCTTTATATGATGCTATACGTTCAACGACTCAGCTACAACAAAAATAAACAGAAAACGGATGTGAAGCTAATAAAACTTAAGTTAACTACCGCGGGCCAGAGTTCTGTAAAATGTTTTACTCTAATGTCCAAGTTCAAAGTTTCATATATAATAAAACTATTTATTTATACGCAATCTAAATAAAATATTTTATTTGACATTTTTATCACTTAAATTACCTATAACAAAAAAATTTTTATAATGATTTCATTTACATTTATATTATCATTATAATGGATATTAACATTAAGAATTATACATACTTTATACATAGTTCAAATAATTTAAAATATAAATCTAATTTTAAGTATGCGTATCCATATGATTTAAATACTATTTATATTTGTCACCATATCAAAAAGGTGTCTCAAATCTCAGCTCAATCAGTCGTCGGTTTAAAATTTAGCTGCAAGACTTAACCTACATGAAGTTTTAAGTTAAATGAAACTTTTTATTTTATAGAAAAGTTTTTAGGACGTAAAAAACCGAAGTATACGTTATTTTGTTTGTCTGCCTTTTAAAAAATTATTTTCTGATGCAATAAAATTCTAACTTCTGTTTTGTGTTTTGAGATAATTGCGCTTATGAAATATATGTCACTCTATTAATGGAACCAAACGACTTTATCTCGAAGCTTTTTTAAGCGAAAGGACCAAAATAAAGTTAGCACCTAGTTGTTTTTTACCAACTATTCGAAGCTTTATTAAGTAAAGGATGCTTACCTGGATCATCATCAGTGATCGTGGAGAGTGGTCGCAGATGTTCGAGCGAGTCTGCGCGCGCGAGTGCGTCGGGCGCCGCGCGCAGCGGGGCCGCGGGGGTGGGGGCGGGCGTCGCGCCGCCAGACCCGCCGCGAGCGAACACCAGCTCGACCGCCCCGTCGCTTGGGAACGACGGGTCTGGTTGATGAGAGGAATATATAGAGGTATTTCGTATTTATAATTGTTTTAACTGTGTAATATCAAACTATAATAAAATTGGATTCTTTACTCGGGGATATATATTTATATACAAAGACGAAATAAGAATATTGTAAGCGTTGAAATGCTGAATATTTTAATCTATATTTAAGTGTACCTCACGTTGATATTTAAAATATATTATATATACACAATAATTCAGCATTTCCTCGCCTTTTTAAGAATTAGATGAATGTTAAAGGTAAAAAATCAACGAGTGCGTATTATTAGTGTGTTTAGTCGATAGTTTAATTACTGTCACTAAGTAAGCAGGGAGGGCATGTGCCAAAGATTTACCGTGCACAGCGTGGTCAAGTTGTTGCTTAGTAAAAGAGAGGGTGTGGTCCGCAACAGCGCAGGTGTGGAACTGACAGGCGAAGACCAGGTGTCGTTGGGGATTGTGCGCGTGTGTGTGCGCATGCGCAGGTCTCCGATACGCGCGCACTAGAACGTCACCTCGTAGCGCGAGCCGACCCACACCTACAGTCCATCCACCGCCGTTGACCATGTACAATCCTAGGGTAAAAAATATTATATATTATCGTTTGGGTATCCTCCATTTTAATTGTAGTTTATCAAATACATATATACTTGTAAGTAATTTTCTTAGAAGAAGTATTGAAATTAATATTTATTTATTGTCCGTACTCCAAATAATAAGTTTTTTTTTTTTAATGATACAAATATATTAGGAATCCCAGAGCTTAAACATACATACCTGATGTGTAGACGCAGGTATAGTTCTCGTATATCTTCAGGAAGGCGATAGTGGGGGTGGTGGGCGCTGCGAGTGAGCCCGCCACGCTCACATGAGTCAGCTGCAGTGGCGCCGCGTTCACTCGGATCTGACCAGCCAGCAAGCCCGCAAACGTATCTATATATCTAGAACCAAATATAAAACAATTAATAACTCTTGGAACAAAAACTTATTTGGACTAACTATCAAGAGAATTAGATATTTTAATGATATATAGTATTTTTTTATTGTATTTCAATGTATTATATTAAAAATTAATAAATGATTTAGTGTGCAAAATAAGACCTGATTACAAAACGTGCCATATATATTTGTGACGTCATAATGCTATAGTATTGACGAGTCGATTTAATGAATAAATTAGACGTTAAGTAGTATTTATTACATTTCATTTTTTTTAATCTTTCTATTTATGAAAAAGTTATTCCAATTCTCAATTGCAGAAACGTATTCTTCTTGTTTACTGACGGTACTTAAGTCATTAAATACTCGAATCGACAAATTCGATTAAGGGTCGAGAAATTAAGTCCTTCTCGTTCACTATAATAATACTTAATGGAACTTATAATTACGACGTCAATTTTCGTTCAATTTGTTAAAATTGTTTTCGACAGACGAAAAACGAAAATTGCGTGTGGTTAAAAATGTAAGGGCGGTGATAACCGTCGGTTGCCAACTTAATATAACTTGAACCTTTATGATGGGCTTAATTCTAAACTATTACTGACAACTGTGAAACAACAGACGAAAACTAATGACGGTCGACTGAAATATTATTATCATATACAATGAATATCTCCTTATAATAACTAACAAGTTACAATAACAATACTTTATGATATAAATATATACTGGATCGATTATCATCCGCACATATGTATGTTAGTATATATATTCACGATTTTCATTACTTTATATAGCGTTCTCCCAACCCCGAAAACAATTAAATGTTAAATGTTAATTCATGGCAGAGGCAAGATAACGTCAGCCGGGTCTAGCATATACCGTATAATTTTCCACTAAATTAAGGAATTGACAGTCATTTGTATGTGCCGAGCTCACTAATATATACTTTAAAGTAAGTGGTCCCTAACAAAGTTTAGCATTATAATATATATATAGTAGTAAGTTAGAAATGTTTGCGAGTAAAACTGCACATAGTCGTATTCTATATTATAAGTTATAAGTAACGCCCGCACAGCAGCCTCATTAGGTGAACGGCGAGAGAAGCGGAGCGGAATACTGATGAGTTTGAGCTAGCTTAACTCTTTTTATAGATTTCTAAAGTTATAAGTATATGATACACTTTCAAAGGTTGTAGGTATAATTACATCAAATAACATACGGTTATAAAATCGTTGCATCATAAAATGTATCAACATTTAGACTAAAATATTTAAAAAAATGGACTGAAATTTGTATTAATTAAATTATCACAAAACATTAAATGCAATTGTAAGAATCATCGTAGATAAGATATCTGATTTGAATATTTACATAAAAAAATAAAGATGAGCCCATTGATTAAATCATTCTATTTACCGTTTGTTGGAGGGCAGGTGAAAAACAGGGACTCTGTCGTCGAGATAGCGTCGCATCGCATAGCGGTCGAGTGCGTGTTCCGGAGCACCGCATATTGCAGAGTAATGCATGTAGGCTGCCACGAGTACTCCTAGCCGCTCCCGGTTACCCCTTAAAAGTTCGTTTTAAGATGAATTAATAAAATAATTTGTGAACCATATTAAGTAAGCAGTTAATTAATTTGATTAAAAGAAGGAAATACATTTAAGTTACTACTTTCGAGGCATAGTTACTAACCAAGCTAGTAGTATCGCAACATTTTTCGGATGAGCTGCCAGCCAGCTTTCGATATGCTTGCAGGCGGCGCATAGACGCTCCAGTGGCGGCGCGAGATCTCCTGCCCAGCCCAGTGACCGCGCACGACCGAACACGCTACGTGCCGTGCGACCATCGCCGCTACTGTCGTTGCCACTCACTTCAAATACCTGAAGTTGAATATATTTTTTAAATTATAAAATATTTTCAAGTATAGTTCCATTGACGTGGCCTAGTAGTTTTGGTTAAAGCTGCAAGATCCATAAAATATTAGAATAAAAAAGTTGTAATATGCTCGCCTTGGCCTAAAATTTGATCAAAACATTCGAGTTTCCTTCGTCGCAGCGTACAAGATTTCCGTTTACACATTTAACACTAGAAAATGGGCCTGTTTTTAAATCATAAGCAATTCAAGTTATCAAAACCATTAAAATCAAAACGCAACAAATTAAGATCTATACAATCTATCCAGTAGCAGATGTACTAACCATGTAATGTTCACCATGTTTGTTGTTCAGCATGTGAGCAGCCTGGGCTTCCGCTTGAGCATCTCTATCTGGCAGGTGAAGTGCGAGCATACGTTCCGCCACGTAACACAAATCCAGGCGAGAGCCAGGACCGCCCTGACTGCCCGGACCGCCCGGACCGCCCGAACCGGGGTAACTCACTGAACGAGCACCACTCTGAAAATAACAAGAAACAAACATGAAGATTGTATGTATGTATGATTTCTACATCATATTACTTATTGAACAATAACGATATTTACTAGACATAATATCTATGGGTACTAATTATTGTAAATCCAAGAGCTTTTTTGTTTGTACGCTCTTATTTCAAGATCTATCAGTTCGATTAAAAACAAACAATTTTGCGCTAGATGGGTCATTCACCCATGGGAGCAGACAATACTGTTTAAACCTATTTTTGTGAAACTACGAGGAACGCATAATTATTATAAAGATAAAAGTTAGTAAACATCGATCTTTGTAAAATTGTTTATTAGTTTGAAATTAGGAGATAAACAACACTCGTTTCGCTATAATTTTATCTTTACAAAAGCTAGCTAAGCTATATAATAAGTATATATATAAACAGGCCAACAGTGAAATTCCATGATTAACACAAGTATGTTTGTGAGATCAAACGCGCAAGTTGTAGGCGCGACATAATTTTGTGAAAGTGACACAAAGTGCGCGTAGGCGCAGAGCAAATGCATTGCGTTATACAATTATCCGTAATGCAGTTAATCCGATTATTTTGCTCAGCGAATGAATTATTTTACGACTACAAGTTAAGCGGATTATAATTTATTTGATACTTCTATGAAACAAATATTGCAAATAAGTAGTTGACGAGAAAAACGTTAATAATGACGTAATGTTTTCAAAAACTTTGCGAAGCAAAATACTTCAAAGATGTGAAGTTCGCTTCATTCTAATCTATAGGTTCGAACAGGCGATGTTGACCAAAACTATCAAAAACAAACTCACTTAAACAAAGTTAGTATTTCCTAATTTATATTTTAAATTTTCATGTAAACATACATATTATATACATGCTTTTTTATTTCCTTATAATCAAATAGAAAAATAGCCACCAATACGTGCACTATAGTTATTACGGTACTAGGTACTGATTTTTATTAGCTTCTCTTTTATGAAATACAAAATTCAATCTGTAATTAAAAAGGAAATATGCCAGGTATAAGAATTATCAAACAGCGCAGTATATACGAAACATGTGTTACCTTTGCTGTCTAGTTTTAGAAAAAGAAAACAAACGAGCTAAGTAGAACAATTGTCAAACAGCACATAAGAAATTAAAATTACGATTAAAAATATTATAGTTTATACATACATGTTCCCTCGCAAAAACTGACGTAGCTGAAGGTGCTGGGGCGCTGACCGCTCGAGTCTAAAACAAAAAAAAGGCTTCACTTCAAATAAACAATCCAAGCGTTTGAATTTATAACAAGACAATTACTGAACGGAAACTTAAGTATGATTGCAACGAAATATATGATTACAGCTTATTAAATGAAAACGAAATTCACTTTACTTTTTTCCTAATGGACTTTCAAATGGATCTGCATTTGGTATCATATATATCATATCAATGTATATATTAGGTAGACAGATATAGTCGATATAAGAAATATTAACCATTTCTTACATCGCCAATGCGTGAAGAACGTTGATAGATAAGAAGTTATGTCCGGTGTGTCTGTAATTACACTACCTCACTCACCCTTCAAACCTAAACACGACAATACTATGAGGAGCTATTTAGCCGTAGAATAAGTGATCAGTGAGTGTATAATTGTATACACTCAGACGGGATTGTACAAAGACAGATAAACTATTACTACTAATTGGATGCAGTAAATTGATATTCAACATTCATACATAAACTTAGCAAAAAGTTTATATGAAATGACGCGGAATAATATGTCATTTTTATTTACTTCGATTGTTCTACGGGTATTCAGAGGAGGTAACTGATTTATACTTTTGATTTAACAATGAAACTCTAAAACATAGCAAAAATATTAAATATAGTACCTATGTTAATTTATTAAGTAATTAGGTAACTCCCTTAAAAAATCTTAGTTGAGTAGCTCGCCAACGAGTCAAGACGACATTTTGTGCAATAAGGCTTAATATAAAAGTAACATCTATTTTTTTAATTTGGTTTAAGTTAAAGTTTAGCTTAGGAGTGTTTATAATATGATCGTATGTAGGGATCACCCTTAATGTTGCTGATAAATGATGGCATCAAGATAGGTGTGGCTTAAGTGATTACTGCAGCTTTTACGGAGGGTTCCGTAGTTAATTATGCTGTTCCGGTGCTAGCTACATTAACGTTACCCAACACGAATTACGTCATTTGATTTTTAAATATGTTTTCTATGATTTTATTTAAATAATTTAAGTTATTTCATATTTTTTTATAATGTGTAGATTTCCGTTATCTCGCAAATAGCATATAAATAACAAAAAAAAAAAAATAACATAAATAGACTGTCTCTATATGGGGAAAATTTATTATCACGTCAAGTTTGCGAACATTTTATACGAAGTAATAGTAAATGAGAAAGCAGTCAAATCCGATACATATCTTGAAGTCGAGATTCCTTTGGTATTGGTATTATCTAATCACCGAGGTGATCGCAGAGGAGCGCGCCGCGCGGGCATCGCGGGCTACTTACACTTTTATTGCAAATTTCACATCAATCACAATCTCAGATTTTCGCCGATATTTGTGAACTGGTTTTATATGTTTTATTACTTATAATACTTGTAATAGTATTACAAGGAATTATAAGGATATTATAAGGAATAAAACACACAAACAAATAATAGAAGGTAAATATTAATGTAATAATTAAATTTAAATAATCGATCATACGTAATGTTCCATTTGACCGTCTTGTTATAACACTTACATTACTTCGCTAGTGGTTTGTTAGGGAAACCTCTATCAAAATAACGGACGCGCTTTTACCATAATTTACCCTCCAATATTTCCTTACACGTATCTACTCACGAAACACACACCATTGCTTTCTTCTGATGTTTGTTAATAGATCGGTGGTTCCTGGTGGGTCCGCGTTGTAGGTAAAAGGCTGCACGCCACAACGCAAATGCGAGGCGATGTAGCGCGCGCGCGGCCTCTGCCTCACGAGCGGTCGGAGCTCGTGGTCGCATTTTCACCTTGCGTTACATTGCTTCCGACGAATTGTTATTTATATTTACTGGCATCATTATTTAATTAGCAAGTAAGCTATAATATTTTTTGATATTAATGTAATATAATCCATTCATATCAATCTGTATTTGATTAATAAAATGTAAGTACGCTCAATGGTAATTTAGGTTTAGATATACTTATTATAAAGTAGCGATTTGAGCAAATTTAGCTCAGCCATCGTTATAAAATTCTGTCTGAGGACAGCGAAGTTGATTCGTTCGAACCAGACAGTGAGTATCACACACAGGGTATCGCCCGGGGGCATGCGCTCCTGCACTGCGGCATCCCACATGTAACACAAACTGCACATTGCTAAATTATTAATAATATTTAATTTTATTTAAAATAACTATTTATAAAACAAAAAAATAAAGATTTAAAAGAAGCATAACAACGAATTAAGAATTGTATTGTATTGATTATTGAATAATTTTTTTTGCGTAAAAGTTAAAAAAGTACGTAAGTAAATGTATTGAATTTATTGATTTAAAGACACATTAACCGTTTTTTGTTTCGGAAATGGAACGCTTAATTTTATTTCCGTCATAACCCTGACCTTCGTAACAAACGCGTGTCTAATGATAGGGGGTGAATAACCTATAGGGTGAGGCTCATCTAAATAAAAGATCGTCACATGTATGGTGCAAACGGGCAGCGAAAGCAGTAGTCTTTCTTTTCATCTCAGGTAAGTTTTCATCACTTTTTCCTTACTATTTAAAAACTCTTAAAAAATGGTTGCTCTTAATTAAAACGATTAAAAAAATGTACTTAAATAGACTTGTATTTAAGGAAACGCGGAAATAAAATATCTGATAAATATTATCGAGATATAAAAAACTAAAATATATTTAGATAATTAACTTATAGAGGCCAGTAGGTAATTTTCAACGCAATCAAAAACACCTTATCTTATCATTTAACATGTATCTGTACCACTGTTATTCTTTATCTTATATAACATTAATATATGAGAAAACATAATTTTATGAATAAGTACTTATTTAATTGCGTTGTATATTTAAATATTTTGTTTGATTTATATTTTTATTTTCCACAGCACATAATCACTAAAATCGATCACAGATCATAAAAAAAACAAAAACTGTCACAAACTAATTGAATGCAACGCAAGTAAGGTCATCACATCGCACGTGAGTTTAAAATGAATTTTCGGCGAGGGCGTTGCAGCGATGGTGAGACGCAGCGTTCGGAGCCGAGAGAGGCACTGGCGCCGCACAGCGTCTCGACGCTCGCCAGCCCGACGCCGCGTTACTAGGCAACGCGCATCTCACACTCACGGCGCCTGATATAATGATACGACAGGGTGCACAAATGTAAACTATAATCCTTCATAAAAACACTAATACGACATACGTAGATAGATATGTATATACGATATTAAAGAAATGTTCAGTGTTTGTTGCGAATGCATTCCTATGGGTATAAAATTTCAACGTGATTAAATGAATGGTTAATTCTATAACCACTAGTTGTCATCAATAGACAGTCCGACGGATTTCAGGTCTTACATACAGGTACGCCTGATAGGTGGCCTGATAAGTGGCATTAGAACCATCATTTAGTAGATTCATGAACAATTAAAAGAGTTTTGTTCTCTTAGCTTTATGGTGATCTTTAGTATGACGTTTTTGTTTATATAGTTTGTGTTTGGTTATATTTGACTAATTTGCTAAAATTTGGCCAAATATTATTTAGTTATTAATCCCACACTGGTTCCCTAAATAGCACTGCACCGATTTGCGTTAGTCTTTTGGTATATAAGCAAATATTTTGACATATTTGTGTTAATTATATACATCCGTGGGATCAGTTCGACGTTTGAAGTGCCACCAAAACAAATGAAACATGATCATTTATATTTTACCACTGCGAATGACTATAACAACTTGTAGACGCTGAGTTATTTCAATTCATTCGAATAAACATCGCAAAAAAAACACATTAAAAAGCCATTCGTTCTGAGTACACGGTCTATAATTCATTAAAAGCAGTAACATTATAATTCAAGAACGAAATCTGTAATTGGCATAATCTAACGAATCAAATCGAGTCAGCCTCGGGAATGCAGCCGGGCCTGGGCTACCAACACTTTTATTTTTATTCAGTAATCGTCGCAGTCTGATTTACTTGCATATGTTTCAAACAAATAAACTTATACTTAACATAACAACGAATATGGGAGTAGGCATAATAACATTTTATAGTTTATAACTTTATGCGCCAAATAAGCAGCATGTTAAATTGCAGTTAGTTGCATAAATGTTTAGTATGCGTAAGTACGCTGTAAACTCGTATATTTTAATTTGTTCTTTTATTTTTTTTATTTGTCATAGGAAGGCAGACGATCATACCACCTAAATAGTCACCTCCGGTCAACACCGGCCCATTAGAAATGTTAGAAATAATTTCCGTCATATCTTCCGCCAACGCGTTGCCATATATGGAAACCAAACTGTTTTATCAGACATACTTGCATTAACAGCGGCTCAGACACTTTAAAACCAAAGTTTTGCTATTTTGTGGTGGAGTGATTGATTATTAGATAAGCTAAACGGGTTTGCACAAAGGCCTATCATCGGTAAAATATATTTACTTTAACTAAATTACTTTCATTAGTACTTGCTAACCCAACAACTGCTTGGCTTCAACGGTCAACCCACTATCTCGATTCACCGAACCACTGGAGAATCTCGGTTATTTTTATAAAGTCCCAAAGCATTTTATACCACTCTGTTATATAGAATATAAAATTGTACTTATGTTTTGTGCAAAGAGAGTTCTTATACTACTGATTACGTAATTACGCGTCGGTTCATTCATAACTTTGGAATAACCGGCGCGGCGAGGCCGGTCGACGCGGACGATACTACACGCTTCCGTAAACAAACCACGCATCGTTCTGAGGTGAGCAAGGTATTACGGCTGTACTTTATAAAAATATAGTCTTCCCGGATTACTTAATCGACTGCGATGAAGAATTAATATATTAATCTTGCGTTAATAGCTTGAATATGTTGCCTGCAGTTACCACACGTCGTTGCCGCTGACATGTAGGTGCAGATGCCGAAGTTATTTTAAAAAAAATGTACCTACATACGTGTCCTAAATTAGAATACCGACGGTCTGTTACGAAATTCGATAACGTATGAATTAGGTATGGTATAATTAAAAATCTATAGCAGTGAATTGTTTGGGATATTTTTCAAATATTTTTTGTAAATTAATAATGGAAACCATAATTTCAAAAACGGTCATGATTATTTTATGATCGAAATTTTTGTGTAAGGCGCCTGATTCCCTTCGTGGGCCATGTCAACCGGTCGCTCCTGTACCTGGCGACGCCCATGTTAATAAGCTTCTTTTTTATTATTTTAGTTTTATCGTCAACTTGTATACTTTATTTTCAGTTGCTTTACTAAACTTCGATGATACAAATGCTCTCCCATGACCAATAAAATACTTAAACTATAATCACTTATTATATTATAAGTCTCTTAAATAAATGATTTACCTGGTGTGGTAATTTATTACGCCATTACTTATTAAAGATTTTTTAGGGGGTAATATATACAATCATTTTTCTCTTTCAGTTATCATTGATTCATTTGCAAGAGACGACACAGCATGGTAGAAATAATCAATCATATTAAAGTAATGTATAAAAAAATTAAGTTTTACGAATTTCCTTTAAAATACAATTATAAATTTAACTATGAATAATTTGTTATTTATACATAATTACATTTGATTGTATGTATGAAATAATTGATCCTAATATTAGCCAAGTAATCTATCACGACACCTGTCTTGCTGCTAAGGGCCAATTCGTGCGTGCCAATCACTTATCTCCTACGATTAATTTCGCTTTAAGCCCTTCGGAATTTCAATCCATTTTTAGCGCAACGGTTAACGAACTGTATGATGCTTTCACTAAAATTTTTTATAGTGTGACTCAAACCTACAAATGAATTTAGGCTTATTTATTTAGATAATCATACAAAATATTTGTCACAAAGAAAAGATTGTAATTAGTACAAATCATTTATGCCTTAGAAGTTTTTAAAATGTTAAAAAACTTATCTTAAATAATATTTGACAAATATTTAAATATAGTTGTTATTCCTATTATTTATGTACATTTGTCATGTATTATATCATAATGTCTTGGCAAAGTTTTCAATATTATTTGTAACCTTTAACATTTCCGACTACAGTAAAAAAAACTAAGCAAAAAATACAAACAGGTATACTTTAATGTAGAATACATCAAAAGCGTTACGTCGGCCTCACCTCAGCATCTAAATATTTATAGAAAGATTACGCATTTACATAAAAGATATCCGAACTTAAACATTTTCACGCCATCTGTTTCTTATGAATCAATCATGTTTAAAGTTCTTTAACAGTTTTGTAAAATTCTACGAAATTAGAAGTTATTGTTACATCACCAAAAAAATATTTATAACTTAATCAGAAAAAATATATTTTATAATGGCTACTATTTGGTTATCTTTCGTATGTTAAACGAAATAGTATTTTAATATTATTTGACAATCTAAAAAATTAATAAAATAATTATGCACATGTATTTATTATCTATGTCACGTATAAATAATATAATTGTTATAATAACAACCTACATACCGTTTCAATTGATTTATTATACGTTAGATACCGCGTTGGTATATGTAGTTATTATTATTACTTATAGGTTAAACATAAACATCACATTGATAAATCTACATTCTAGCTAGTGTTCTAAGAAATCTACGAATGAAATATGCCTTAGGGCCCGATATCGCACCGAGTATCGTGAGAAAGGTTTGCGATACCAAAGCATCGTCTATCTAAAACTCAGACATACAACGCGGTATCTTTGATGGCCGTTTACAGTCAAAAGCAATTTATTTTAATAACACTTCCATCAATCCATAACGAATAGACGAATTAATATTATAAAATCTTTAAATGAATTAACATTGAGTTTAAATAAAAATATTTTTTGACACGAAAATATCTTAGGTCTGTAAAGTGTAAAAATATAAGAAAAAATGATTTCAACACGTATAACCATTAAAATAAATTACGTCATCAAAATATTATTGATTTTAATAAAAATAATATTAAATAAATTTTAGTTTATTCTTACTCTAACAATTACATACGTTAAATAGTAATAATAAATATAAGGATCCAGTTTTATTCCTTACAATTTAGTTGTTTCAATTCACATAAACATATCATTTTCTGTTTTAGTTATTTTTATAAAAGATTATGTCACAATAATTATAAACAGTTCAAAAGAAAGAAAGAAAAAATTACAAGGTAATGTGATTGTCAATTTTTATATTTTATTTAATTGAATTGTTTTTCTAATTTATGTTGAACAAATGATAAAATGAAAATGTGCTGTCGATTTGGAGGGCGTTAGTAACTACGACACAGTGTAATACTATAGTAGTTGCTATCGTATAAGTTGTTTGTGATATGTATTAATTGTTCAAAATAAAAAATAAAAAAATAATAATATCTATTTGGATACATATACAAAGGCAGACGTGATGACGGAACCAGAAGGCATTCTTCATCTTATAGTTAACATTAAGTTGAACGAGGAATATTTGGTTCAAAATATACAAAAGAAAAAGCCATGTAGGTTGGTAGCCTATAGTTTTGCTAATAACACAGATTAATTACTGCATAAATGTAAACATTTTATTATGAGGATATGTACGTATCTATTTGCGTTCTTTTATGTTAATTGAATTTTGTTATAAGTTAATTGAATAGCATAAAAGTCAAAATATTTCCGTGATCGAGACGGTGATACATCTTTGAGTTTATGTTTCGTAAAACTGGCCTAATTAGAAACAACGACATCATAATATCGTATTACAACTGTAGAAGCAGTTTGTCTAATTCAAAAAGATTTGAATACAAGCGACAAGGCTTTATCAGTAGATCTGAGTGAAGGGGCGGCGCCATGCCCATTGTCTAAACGTCGAATTATGTTTACGGTGACAACACCGGACCGACGCGCGACGATGGTGACACCGACACCTAATGCGATAGATATCTCAAAAGGGTGGTCCCCCGTCTCGCGACTGCATCCAAATAATGGAATAAGTTGCTCAAGCGTTTCTATAAAAAAAAACAACTTCCAAAATGGAATTCATACTTAATTTCATGTGTTTAAAACAAAAGACGTCCCTTATTTATACTGATATATATATTAAGTATGCTAACGTTATTTATATTTTATAATTATAGTGTATAGCTACTTATTATCTGTGGCTGATCATGTTTAACCATTAGCTCGCATTTTACGACTCGCATGAACATGAACAAACTGGAAACGAGATTCTCGTCTTTACCTACATGAATGCAATTATGAAAAAAAAAACATTTTTTTTATGACGCCTATTATTATATTTATCAGAAAAATTGAATAAACACATGTTTTTAAGCAATGTATAGCAATTCATTTATTGGCATTGAATGAGATCACTCCTATTTCTAAATCCATATTACATGAATAATTTCAACCTTGTATTGTAGCAAACCTTGGAAGCGATTTAAATTCAAAACACTCGCATTTGCTGTATTCATTCCCCAGAATATACAAGGAAATTACGTAATTTATAAACGAACATACAAGATGCGTTTTTATCGAAAAAAATGTTAAGAAATTATCAACACAACAAAAATGTTTTAATTTTCAATGTTATACAACACAAACTGTGGGTCCTGTGTACGCACCACCCACTTACCATCAGTCCTACTATCAATCAGAAAAATACATTGCTGTATTTCAGATTGAAATAAATAAGTGAATGAGCCATTAGGCGCACAGAGGACATAAGCATAAAGTCTTATATTATGTGGTTAGCGATGTACTGAAGATGTAAGGTACATCGATCAGGTGGAATGTTCGCCTGCGTTAAAAATAAAAAGAGAGTCTTATTTAAAAAGTAAATATAATCTCATTCGGTAACGAGACGGCAATATCCTAAATTATTCATTCACGACTTCAGGAGCTAAAACAGAGTCTCATCTGCGTACAACCTTTTCGTCGAACACATCTTTTATTCATGAAATCCGTGTGATTTTCTACGAGATTTAATTTTGTTTCTCAAAGAAATTGCCCGTTATTTATTGGACGGTGTAGCTTTTGCTTGCGTTATGGTTGAAAGGAGAATTTACTAAAATAAATCTTTTAGCCCGTTATTTATTAGCGATACGATTTGCTTAAAATGTTGTGTGCATAACTAAATGCCCAAATTAATAATGATGTTATAGTAAGTCATGCAATTGAGAAAAGAAACGAAATTGATTTATATCCTATGATGTAATAAAAAAAATGCAGCATAATTTGTTACGTGAGGCCAAATTAACAACTAGTTTTTGCGAGTGTGGCTAAACTGGTTTTTTATTTCCTCTCAAATATTGTCGCTTCTAGTTAACCGCAAAAATTACAAAATAAGAAATTCAAAATGTCGGCAGATGAAATATGATTAGTTAATATTTTAATAGCTAGTTGACCCATTCATAATAAGGTTTATAATTATTATGATTCCTATTTTTAAAATAAATTATACGCGTAACCACAGATGTAACCACAAATGATGTACACAGGTATATAGGTAATATAGCGAGTAGCCGTAAGTGTGTTTCCACTTTGCAGCGATTATAAGGTCGGACAGCTATGAATAGACGCGCTAATCGACGCATTAGCAAGAGTTCTGATTCTGATCGACTATCAATACTGATAGCCACAATTACCCCATTACAACCGGACGAGGGCGTATCGCCATTCTTTTCTGCCCGGAAATTGTTATACAACAAGACATTTTTTTTTATTTATTGCTCTATATTGTTAGAGGGTAAAAGCCTTATAATATATAGAGGGTAAAAAATATTTCATAAATATCATTGACAGATTTTTGTCAATATACTATTCAGCGGTCGTGATTTGTACAGTAGCTATTTTTAATATTTATAGGTATATATTTATATATTAATAAAAAATCCAAAAATTGTATGGGTATATTCATATGTATGTAATAAATATGACTATTACGTAAGTTCATACCCTATTATGACAATCGTATCCAATTATCAGTTGTTCAACGACAAATAATTAATACTTTGTATTGTTGTGTTCCCGCTTGAAAAGTATTGGACCCAGTATATTAATGGCTCAAGCGACATAACATCTTATTCATGTTGTAAATAATGGTTCACATTTCTCAGAAGTGAACACTTGGGTAATTAATTCTATTATGCTGTTTAACGAAACGATTGATAAAAAAGCACACGTTCTCTCTTAATAAGATTTGGAGACTATAACACCACGCTGGTCTACTGCGGGTGGATATACATTTAAGTCGATAATTGCAGAACTTAACAAACAATACCATTTAATTTACCACACTCTTATAGGTTCAAACTTCACACATAAAAACCTCAAAGCCGCATGCTCAAGACCTTCAGCAAATCAATGTTCCTATCCGCGGACCCCCCTTAAACGAAATTAATTGCAAATTTTCGATTCCTCCTCCAAACATTCCTTTGATTAATTCCAAAGGTAACAAGAATTCCTTTGCTGTGTAAGTTTGTGATAGAATTTAAAAAAAAACAACAACAACGAGTCCAGCGCTAAGGGGTTTTCGTAGAATTGACTTATATTTAAATAGGTTCTAGCTTTCTTCTCGCGAGTTTGCGCACAAACAACCTCTCCAACTTCAACCGTGTTCAATTTTAAATTGAGATTCATAGTAGTTACAAAACTATATTCAAAAGGCGAAAAAGAAAACGATTTTTTTTTAAACTATTGTGTCTGTATGTTTGGAAAAAAGTATTTTAGTTATATATGTCACTAATCACAATATTTGTTTTCATTGTATTTCATATACAAATAAACTTCAAATAGCTTTAAATATTTTGTCTCACAACGGTTTTTTTTTCTTATATTTTAAAATGATCAGATTCAAGGTTGAAAATATGACCATTATTTTGTATGTCAAGTAAATTATATAAATGATTTTATTAAAGTAACGAATCGAAAAATGTAAACAAAAAATACGTTTTTGAACATTGCGCGTCTTTCGCGTTGAACTATTACCATGCTGTGAGAAAACAAACATGTGTACAAACAAATAAAAAAAATGTAACTAACCGTAAAAATTGACCTTTAGAAACGCGTGGGCGTGTAATATTTAACGAAAAGATTAAACGTTTCCGTTGAGTAAAATCAGTTAAGTTTAAATCTTTGAGACTTGGCTTTGAAGGTTTTATACAAAGCAAGTTGGTCACCGGGCAGTAACCCTCATTTTACGAGCACTCTAGCACAAAGGTACATTAGCTCAACAACAGGAATAGGTAAGTTGCGAGTGCACCTGAGAACCGAGTCCGGCGGTTTATGATTTATAATCACCTCGTACAAAATCTATAGTTGAATGCAGCTCGGCTTCTGCGTTTGTATTGAGGAGCGGGGAGGTGGCTGTTTGTGCGGCGCGTGACGGGATCTGACGTACGAACCTGATCATTTTATTCAATTTCCCACCCACTACATTCAAATTATTATAACATCAATCACTGGGGCTAGTAATTTATTAGTTGAAATAAAGTACCCATTCCAAGCAGTGTAATATAGGAATAACATCTTAATGACTCTAATATTAGGAAATATTAAATAATACAACTTCGAATTTAAGTTCATATATATGTAGTTTGAAAACAAGACGTATTTTATATAATCACAATAGATAAACTTATAGATATAATGTTTTCACATTAATTTATTAAACACGTTATAAATTACAATCAGCTGTAAAATAATGTTTTATTTAAATTATTTTTATAAATAACATTCACAGTTAGAGAATGATGAATTGCATTGAATATAATGGGTACCGGTTTGATCACTTCATTTTATATGCATCTAATCAGGTAACCTTAAAACATCTACAAATGTCGTTCTTACATTTAACGAATGATATGTTTAATTTATAACTCAGCTTACCGTGATGGTGTCGTAGATGCCATTCTGATCGCTGCGAAGTGGAGAGGTGACGGTGACGGCGGTAGCGGAGGCGGGTAGCGTCGAGATGTCCTCACGCGACGGCGGTGGCGACAGCTGCAGCGGGTCCCCATTACGTGCCCAAGTCCGATGTATTTGCCAACTTGTATCCGAGAATCTTGCTTTATCCTGTATTACAAAAATATACATTTACAAATGTAATAAGAGCGATTTTAGTCAATTATTTACTGAAATTCAATTTTAGCCAGTTTATTTTCAAAATAAAATAAATTAATCCATTGCATGTTCATATTCAAAACACTTTCCGACAAACGGCATTATTGACCGTTGCAAATTTAATTAGTACAAAAAGTAGGGTGTGTAATTAGACGTGCTATTAGCGAGTGGACGGTGTCACGGCCCATTCAAAATATTTCACGGCTAACAAAAGCTTTCAGATCCGTGTTAAAATGATAATGAAAACCACTGCGGTGCTGTTATTTTGTATTAACTGTTTAGACACGCGATGTTAATTCTGGCATACATGGAAAACATTGATCTAAGTTTAAGAGAGACGCTACAACATCTCCGCTGAACGATAACTCCTTAGAGATGCATTAATATCATCGTCACGTCCGAATCTTCTAAGCTGGTCTTCTTTGTATTACGAACCACGCTCAACGCTCATACCGTACAGGATACAGGCCGCGCATAATCTCAAAAGGCGCTAGGCACGTTGCGGCCACTGCGGCCACGTAACCTAATAACATTGTTTGCATAGTATCTATATTAACCTCGAATTTAACATAAACTTATGAAAATCATATATTAATATTGTATTATTCATAATAAAGATTTAAGCATTGGTTGCGCTAAGTCTCAAGTCTCAATTTGTAGTTGAAAATTTACCTCTGATATGTTTTCCTTCTGACTGAGAGTGATAGAATAAAGAGTACATATGTGTTTTTCTATTATATTTATATACACTATTATATTTTTACATCGTTTACCCAAAGTATTGGCTTCTTTTTAAATCAGCCGCGGTGGCTAAAATTCGATTAGGACGATATTATCAATAGACAGTGACAAATACTCGTAGTAAAGATCATCATATTATATCATTAGAATATCATAATATTATTTTATTAAAATATTCCACGTGTAATAAGATTCATTTGTAAGAAAACACATCACGATACAAAGGGTTAGTGAAATTGACTAATGATCTTTCAGATAACCTCAGCCATTCCGCTAGTTTCCTTAGAGGAAACTCATTCGTAGTCGTAATTGCGATTCAAGATCCATAAATTCAAATCTGTGAGTCTGGATAAATACGTTGGGTAATAAATCTTCCTATTAATGATAGAGGTGGATGGTATGCCGGCTTAAATAAGCAATTTCGGTAACGAACCTCAATCTGTGACAATAACGAACTACAATAAATAATACCGCAATAACGTTACTCGATTTTAGTTGATCAACAGCGATATCAACTGACTAAATAAACTTTTAACGCAAGAAACATATTTTAATAAAAGTTTGACATATTTCACTTTTATTTATTTAAATTATTATTTTTTTGTTGATCAATAAAATGTTGGTCAAATGTTGGTAAAATCGAAATGTTGGTCAAATAAAATCGAACCGTGCAAATTTACTATAATTGCTTGTCCTATTTGAAGTTGAGAGATGTCAGTTTAACGGTTATTTATGGACAGGCCTGTGAACTCTTGTTTAATAAGAATTGGTTGTGGTATAAAACTTCATTCATCACACTTATACCTAGTAAATCATTACCATATGTTTATTTGAATAAGATTTATTAATTTACTATTTAACTCAGGTAATATGTATAGATATTAAAGATCGCAACTTCATAAATAATGGCCGCGTGGAATGGTGGCAAGAATGCTAGCAGCATTTCTCCTTTGAGTCGCAATTCCGATTCTCTGGGCGAAAAGAGAATCGGCCGTTGTGATATCAGTGGAAGCAATAAGACTAAGATTTTAACTCCAAGGTCTAAGTGTTTCAAGAACAAACGGCATAGAAATATTATTTAGCATTAAAGACGAACATTTACGACAACGCTTTATGATTCGACATCGCAATGTTTTCCTGAATTGTGTTTTTGTTACATTTACACTCTAAATGTGTTTACACTCTAGTTGCATCACTTTGATACAACTAACATACATATATACATTCATATGTATAATACAATCTTCAATAAATATATAAAGTGTATTATGTATAGACTTATATGGGTAGATACACTACCCAGACTCGGGGCAGGAATCGAACCCGCAAATCCGGAACGGAAAGCAACTGCCAACTAGACCAACGAGCCAGTCATGTATATACGAAAGCTGTTTTTAAAGTCGTCCGTCCGCGTTAACTTTTTTCGCTTAATTCTCGTTTATGCCTATAGGTATCTCAGGTCCCACCACTTAGAGTACCTAAATGTCAAATATCATTATAATCAGTTCAGTGGTTTATTTGCAATGATGTAATAAATATAATTAGAGGTAGTTACTTTCGCACATACTAAAGAAATAAAGCTGTTGCATATTATGATATATGCTGTTGCATATTATGATATACAGAGAGAGACAGAACTTAGAAACATTTAAGCTCTGTGTTAGCGCACTGTGCAGTCTTAGTAGACTTTTGTAAGTTATTTATTTTATAACAATACTTTTTTATTATAATCTACTTCGTTATATTTATATTACGTTTATATATGTCATTTATTTGTGTTACTAGGCGGCGAGCATTCGTATTTTCTCTGTTTTGACTAAAAGTCGTGGTAGATAATACATTATGGCATTAACTTTTGTTCCAACGATACAATTTTTAAGTTAACATATATTTTAAATTTAATAAATAACTCAAATATCACAACAGATAGAACAGTAACGTTAGATAGATAAGATAATAAACAACCCACGTGCCTGACGGTGCATTCGTATTCTGGCTAAGCAATAGTATTTTGCGTGGGCTGCATAGCCTGCATACACATCACATTTCACTACTACTTTCGACATATATAAGCGAACTCCAATAAAGTGACATTTAACACTACGCGCCTAATATTTAACACCTTTTATGTTGTTGATTTTTAATCGTAAATTATATATAATCAAGCAATTTGTAAGAAACTTAACGCCCGAATAACAAATAAATGTATATTAGATAATTTTTCTTCGGTTTCGTTAATTTAGTTTAAAGTAATATATGTATATTTAGAGCAGGTATAGAACAGTGGATAGAGTATGCAGATCCTAACCGAAAGATAACTTGTTCAAATGTGGCACACTAAAAATGTTTGCTTAAGAAAAACCAAGAGTTTAAACCGGCAGTAAGACATTTCATTCCTGTTACTTTATTTTAATTTTTTGAAATATATTCGTCAATTACATTGAAAAAAAATATTGAAAGCATCGAATATAAGTAATGTACTTTTGTAATTGTACGTAGATGGCAAAACTTTGAAGTATTTGTGTTAATACATAAGCAAATACAGTCTCAGTCAGTCATTAGTATCTACATAACATTTAAGTAAGTAATATTGGAATGTTTGCTTGCTTTTCATTCTAGTGAAATCATTAGTCTTGGCGACAGCATGAATATTAATAACTTACACTCTTCGGCGTGTCTACCTCATTTGCTCAAACTAAAATATTAATTGACGAGACAAATTTGGTGGTAGGGCTTTGTGCAAGCCTATCTAGGTAGGTACCACCCATTCATCATAACTATATTCTACCGCCAAACATTAATACTAACACTACACTAATACTTAGTATTGTTGAGTTCCGGTTTCAAGGGTTAGCGTAACTAGTGGCTCAAAAGACAATACATACTTAGTTCCTAAGGTTGGTGGTGCATTGTCGACAGGAGATGGTCAATATTTCTTGTTTTTGCGTTTGTCGTAGTTAACGCGTAATAGATTAATAAATATTAACAATTTTAACATAAAATAACAATAATGATTGAACTAAAACTAATTAGTTATAAAAGAAAAATAAACAAAACGGCATGACACTTGTTAACGCTCCTTATACACGTGGTATTTCTGGTTTATTCTAGTTTTAGTCCAGAACTACCTAATACTACTACTACTACTGCACTACTATAAACGCAAAAACGTCTCTAATATGATTTATCAGTGCAAGATTGATTTGTTGAAAACAATACTTCCTAGAACTTCTTTTTTGAAAAGTATTACCTATTATCACAATGACATATATATAAAGTACACCATATAATTATATATTTACAAGGCATCGTAACGGTTTTATTATAGGTATGTTCTTAATAAAATAACCATCTATCTGTTTTTTGATTTTGTCAATTGAATAACGATTTTACTATTTCCAACATTAACTGTTCAGCATCACTTCACGCGCTTACAATCCGTCTGGGTCTTATATATACTCGGATGTAAATATTTACTTTATAATATAAATATATTTTTTACTTGATATTTGCAACATTTGCTTTTTCAATTTAAACAAAATAATTACAATAAATACTTTCGACTGCGATATTGTAAATAAATAAAAAAAAAACAATATAATCAGACTAAACATGTTGCCATGAACATTTAGAAACATAAGTTACATTTTACACGTTACATTAAACTGGAAAAAACACAAACAAACAAGACCACCACACTATTAGAATAATTAATAATTAGATTCAAAATGTGGAATCTAATTAATCATTTGATCTAAAAAAAAAACTTCAATTATTTTTTATCTTTATCAGTTTCAAAATCGATTAATGTACTATTTATATAATCTCGATAAAGGCCCTCATATGGAATATCTCTTTGATATAATTTCGCTGATAAAATGTATCGCATATCGGTTGAAGCAGTGTATGCTCACTAGTACGTTGTACAAACAGAGGCCAAGGACAATTGGAACACGTATTAGCGGCGCGATTACTTCGACAGATAGCGGACGACCCGATGCGACTTCTTGTTTATAATTGTTTGCCAGTATTTAAAAAAAAAATTACAAAAAAAAAAGAACAAAGTCGTAAAACTTATAATAATAATTCATTAGTCAGACGTGTTCTTAGAGTCAATCTGTATAATAAATTCGGCGATGAACAATGAAATAAGATACTATTTTAGCTTAAATGCTAAAAGGTTAAGACATTTAGGAAATATTCAAGGACAACTTAACAAGACACGATTTTCTTGGTTACAAAATTACAGAACGAGCAACGAACGCTCCGGATTCCAACGTTTTTGCTATTCGGTACTTTTTTCTTGTTTAAAAATTCAAACGCCCTTAGTTACTTCATTTATAAGACATTTTAAATATAGCACTGAAATAGTTTTACATCGATGAAATAAAAATACATTTAATTTATGTTTTATTATATACCAATATTAACTTAATTACAGACTTGAGTCGTTTAAGCAATAAAACCTATTTTAAAAATCTTAAATTACCAGTTAGTAATTCAAGTGACCGTGTTCCGTTATTATTACGGCTTCATATAAACAAATCGAAATACAATTGACACTAGTACCCGGTCATTGCCTGACTCATTCACCACCACAATTACAAACAATGTCGTATAATTGTTAAAGATTATTTTTTTACAATTCAAAATAAAATTACAAAAATGGTAATTGAAGAGAATGAGTCTCAAAATTAATTCAAACTCGGTATGTTATGGAAACGTGACTGAGATTTGATTTGTTTTATTCCACTTTCACATCTAAAGCTACATAAATATAGTAACTATTATTTAGTGCTACCATTACCTATAATATTATGTTAACTATACATTGAACTTAATGTCTTTATAATAATGAAATATTACAATGGAAAAAATATGTTTCAAGTGGGTAGAGTTAAGAGAAATATTAATAGGCCTCTATTGCGTGGGGTCCACTAGATGAAAGTAATCTCTTATTGAGTACAAGGAAAGTAAGACAAAAACGATTACAACGACACTTTCTAGTTATGTTACGTAAAAAACGTAAATAGAAATAATATTATGTCGGTGAGTTTCATGTCACCGACTAATAAATAATTAAACTTTTTGTCTAACACGTGTTCTGTACATAGAATGTAAGAAAACTTGGGTCTACCAAACAATTGTGTGCCTTGCTAGGACGTAGGTATGTAGAATTTATTCTAGCGTCGCCTAATGATCTCATCATATGTGATGTAATTCTTAACCTAGAGTTATTTCATTACTAAAGAATATATTTTTTAAGCAGCATTGAAATTCGTTCGGTTATCAAATCAAAGATAGGTCTTTACATAGTATCTATTAGATCTAATGGCTATAAATATTCGTTCCACTTCTGTATGTGCTCGTAAATATTGTAATCATTTTGTGTGATCGTTATGAGTCGGATGTAATTTCAATTTGCAAATCTAATAGCTAGCAAAGAACGCGGCTGCGGCCTTCGCTTGATAAGATAACCTTGCCTTCCAATTTAATTCGCACTCCACACCGCGAGGAACGAACGCTTCGACAACGTGTAGAAAAAACTCTAATAAATCCCTTATCTCTCGATGACGTCAGTCGCTACTATGGATACAAATTTATCTAAGGAGTTATGACTTACTTACTTACTTACTCATTGTTCTTTAGCAGAATAAGAAGCGATTAATTACCAAAAATATATTGTCTAATATACATATAAACAGTTCTGATTAGTTAATCGATAAATAACTTATCTTATTTTGTAAATTTAATTGTATTCATTAATAATTATCCTAATAATTTATTCATGTTCAATATAAATAAAAACTACTGTGGTTGTACCTCATGCTCAAAAGGATCATCTGAACAGGGAACCCGTCCTTGTTTATCTCCACTGAATGAGAGCCTCCTCTTGAACAACTTCATCTTTGACCGCAGCTTTGCAAAAGTCACCTTTCGCTGTCGTCGGCGACACGGTTCATTATTTATTACTTGTCACGTTTGAACTTTGAGCAACGTAACGTCGCAACCGTTGGTTGTTTTTTAAATAGAAGTTAGTATTTTAATTTAGGTGCTAGTGTTAACGTATATTCACTGTACGATATGTTAGCCGAGATTTTTCCTATAAAACCGGGTAACAGGATTTTTCGCGCCATCTAGTCGGAGCGCGCGTAAGGTGCGAAGGTCGCCGGTGGCGCATGCCAGTGGTCGAGATAGAGTGCGGTTCCGTCGCGCGCCCGCCGCGCACTGCTCGAGTGCTCGCGGCATGGTGTGCGTTCGTTCATCGCGTCTCTATCGCCGATCGCCGTCACCTTCACAACATCACACGTACTTTACGCTCCCCCAACGTCTAACACATTAACGAATCAACGAATGAACGAGCCCAAACAATTATTTGGCCCCTTTATTATCTGCTAAGACGGTTTACAAAAATATACATAATTGTGACTTCCAAATTTTACGACGCTCACCATTGCCTATTACAATTTGAATTTGAGAATTTGATTTCCGCAAACATGAATAACAAACTCGAATTTGCTCCAATATTTTGGAAAACAATATCAGTTTTGGTCGATATAACTCAGTTTCTACAATACGTAAATCTTAACTGTTCGATAATCTTAAGATTGCGGGTTCAAGAAGGTTCGGATGAAATCCTGCCACATGTGTTTCCACTAACCCACATTGAAGCAGTATGGTGGAAACCTTCTCCTTAAGATGAGAGGAAGCCATTACCTATTTAGCTAGTTTACTCAGTGATAGAGCTTTGTGTAAGCTCGTCTGGGTAGGTACCACCGACTCATCAGATATTCTACCGCAAAACAGCAGTACTTGGTAATGTTGTGTGCCGGTTTGAAGGGTGAGTGAGCCAATGTACAAGCACAAGGGATATAACATCTTAGTTCTCAAGGTTGGTGGCGCATTGGCGATGTATTTTTTTAAGAAATATACAATGCCACTGTCTGTGGGAGTTGGTGACTACTTACCATCAGGTGGCCCATATGCTCGTCTGCTTACATATACTATAAAAGCATTAGCAAACCTAGCAATTTATTTGTTGTTAGAAAATATAAATATATATAAACCATATTTAATTTACATAACTATACCATTCCTCATTTCCGTTTCCCTACAGAATGTATTATGCCTTTGTAAAATTAGAAGTACAGAGAAAACAACATCCGTTGTTACCATAAACAATGTTCTAAAATTGAACGAATCTACAGGCCTGCGTTTGACATTCATGTCAATTACAAGAAACATTTGATTTACGTTCAGTAATGTGATTCGATGTTTTTAATAAATATTTACCATCAACTATCTCACCAGAAATAAAACTTTACGATCTCCGTATTACACAGATTTTAGGCTAAAATGTGGTAGATTTTTTTTTATTTTTTTTTTATTGTATTTGTAGGTGGACGAGCGTATGGGCCACCTGATGGTAAGTGGTCACCAATGCCCATAGACAATGGCATTGTAAGAAATGTTAACCATCGCTTACATCGCCAATGCGCCACAAACCTTGGGAACTAAGATATTATGTCCCTTGTGCCTGTAATTACACTGGCTCACTCACCCTTCAAACCGGAACACAACAATACCAAGTACTGCTGTTTTGCGGTAGAATATCTGATGAGTGGGTGGTACCTACCCAGACGAGCTTGCACAAAGCTCTACCACCGAGTAGTTGTGGTCAAAATAAGAATTATAAGTAAATAGAAAGTTTCCATTTATTATAATAAAACAAAGGCTTGCATATACTACGGTAACTCCATAATTACCCAGTTTAGTAGACCAGGACGCAGGGTGCTCCAGCATACAGGTACACTCCGCTTTGATAAAGACCAAAATGTAAACGACCATGTTTAGGAACAAATATATTTTATAACTTACATAATATTACGTCTGTATAATATTAACGATGTTGAGACAACAGAGTGATTTATTTTTGCTACTTCGTATGTTGTCGCATTACTTAAAATTTGAATAAATTATTGTACTTTGACTATTATAAGTTGTTCGAAGGGAATGTAAACAGACAACGTTTCGTAAGCAACTGACAAATAGAGAAGTATTTAAGGCTAAACGGCGATATAACAAATTGATTAGATCATTTTAGGTAATTTTCTAGACAAGTAGTTTAGTCATTAGCGACTTGAAACCCGAAGACCAACTTTACAACAACGTAATAGAGTACTTTCCCCTTTTTAAAGACTTGCTTTATATAAAATAGAAATTATTTATTATATTAATTATAGCAAATATTAAATATTCAAGTAAAAAGAAAGTTATTAATGATAATAATTTATAATTTTTATACAATGCTATGCTATAATGCCAAAACAAACAAATCAATGCGCAAATATTTTATATGCGAAACTAACTCTTAAACGATTATACGAATAATCGTGATGATTGACACAGTTATTGTCATAGAGACAGTTTTGCGTTTGTATTAGTACACCGTCAACAGATAAATTATTTTTTATATTTTTTAGGTACTTTATGTCAAAAGTAATTTTTATTCGTAAATTTCTTCAACTCCAGACATTTCGTAGTCATGCTCATCTTCGCTTTCATCCGATAAATGTTCTATTTGCATGGTAATTCGATATGATATTATATCTAAAGCCTTGTCTCTATCCAGAAATTACTTTTCCAATGGAAAAAAAAATGACGCGGATGGAGTCACAGGAAACTATTACATAAGATAGTATAAATATATATACTGTAAAGCGATCAGGCAATGACATTTGTTGAATCCTAGCAGATATTTCAATGTACGCAATAAAGTGAGTTGTAATATATCGCAATGTCTCGATCTTTAGGCCTGAGTAAGCAATTTATTTCAATGATAGCTTTACATCGTCTTTATATGGCATCCATAATAATCGGATATGTGCAACTACATTCTCAGTGTACGAACTTTTTATTTATTTAATGTAGACACGTTTTTGTGCATTTATTAAACAATTCGAATTCAAATAATGTTCTAACGAATTTCAAATTTTAAAATAGGAATATTGTTCTCCGTTTCACGTATAACAATAAATTTTAGTTCATTTACAGTTACAAGCCATTTATTCTCTACATCATATAAGATAATGACGTAATTTTTTGTTCTCATTCGCTATAATGTCATAAAAATTGCGCTATGGAATATTTATTAAAGCATACTACAGGTATGTTTGGGATAAATATGATGCCATTTCAGATTTCGGGCACATTCAAGACTTTTCTCGTCTACCTCGCTTTCTGCGCTAAAGATAAGTTAAGCTTGTGATTTGCAGTCGCAACTTGCGACTTGGTACCTCGCCAAATGTTACCCATAAAATAGTTTTATATGTCATTCCTACGTCACAAATTGTACATAAGAGCATTTCATGGATACATAATAGTCAAAATAAACGATGTGTTGATATTTTTTCTTGCCATAACTTTGAATGGTTCGGTTAAGTTATTCGTGGAAAGAAGATGATTGTTAAATCATTGTTAATGTTTGCTTAAAACTCACAGGAAGAGAAGTAGAGTTGGAATGTTGTACCGTGTTAGTGTGAACCCGTTAATATTTGTATTATGTTTAACGTCTATCCCGGCCTTTCGTTTATTTTCCCTAGAGTAAGTTTATTGGGAATTCTAATTTCAAATGAATTATATTATTATTTATAGTCGCAGTATGAGTTAAAATTAAAGCACTTTATTTTTTGCAGTTAGTATCAATTGTTTTTTTTTTTTTTTTTAAATAATAATTGGTAAGTGGACTGGCAAATGAGCCACGAAATAAGGGTGACACTTCTATAGTAAGGATTAAGGAATATTAACCATCCCTTACATCGCGAATGCGCCACCAACCATGGGAACTAAGTTGTTATGTAATAAAGATGAGCTACCCAGACGATCTTGCACAAAATCCTACAACCAAGTTTATTTGTTTTTGAGTTTTACTAAACTCTGAAAAAATATATGATAAAATACTTGATTATTTTCTTTCATGTAAAATTACTTAAAAAACAATGCATAACTGCAAAGCAAAAATTTTCTCGTACAATTATTACGTTTGTAGTTTAGAAATGCAAATTCATAAAAAACACAATAGGTATGCAAGTCGTTAAAATACATTGCATCACGTGATTCATTTTATGAACCCGTTTATTGTTTCCTTGAAACATACTACCTATGCTTTATATAATAACATTTCATTACGTATTTAGCACGCGATTAATTTTATCGTTGTTGAAATTAACTGGATATTCTGTAGGAAAAGGCAAACCGCATTTTGACACCCTGTCAGACGTGCAACTTTCTTGTTCAAGTACCATAATCATAATCATTATGGAAGTGAACGAAACCAGCAATTTCCCACCGCATACAGCCCTTCGGATCAGATAACGTTCGTAAAATGAAGAGGATGTCCAGTGAGCCGAATATGCGAAAGTAAGCCTTTGATATTCTCGAATTTAGAAATATCGTACACAATAATACCGACAAATATATTGTTTATCATTTGCATAAATTAGTTATCTAGAAATACGAACACAATACGATAAGATTAAAGCGATAACTTACAGAATTTTGTAGTCGTTGTAGTATTTCCGTAGAGTTGGCTGGGTCGGATAGCTCGATAGCGCCCGACACCTGAAATGAATATGGTTTTATTATTCTCCTTTCGTGACCGATTATTGTCTGTGGTTCATTTATAAATAAGCTAGCCTAGGGTGGCAAATTTTTAAAGTCGGTTTTTTTTTGCGCGGCTGTTGATTTTTTTGTTGTTGCACAGTGCACTTGTGTTTGCGCACTCACTTGTGCACTATAATACGCGCAGTTAACTTATCTTCCTTGAGAATCATTAGTTATTCGTATAAACATTCACATAGCTTTTGTATTTAATAGTTTTAGTTTCGAAATAACTACATACATATAACGTAGACATGCGTTCAACTTATCAGCGGCACAGTTGTAAATAGATATTTTTATTTTTGTTATATATTTTATATAGGCCTATTTGAGTATATTTTATTACAACAGATATATTTTTCATCTTAATCCTATGAAAGACTTCTTATTGAGATGAAACAATGGTAATAAAAATTAAGCAAATCCCTAACTAATTGCTAAATAATGATGCAATTAATATTTAGTTATTCAATATATATATAAAATCTAAATTTGTATGGACACTATTTCGATATAGTTTGGTGAAATGTATTTAACGAAAGATCAATATTCTATATAAGTGGGTCAATAGCACCGGCGGGAGGAAATTGGCGTACCAAAGCAATATCCAGGCGTGTATTTCCTAGGGTTACTGTAATTGTTATAGTTTTCACGACCTAGTCTCCCAATAGTTTATCTAACGTTTGAAAATTTGCCTCCATAAGAATTGTCTAATAATCTAAAATGTTTATGTATAAGGTTTGTCTGAACTTGTAATATTGGCCTGTTATAAGGTCAAATGAAACCGACCCTGGACACGAGCCAGAATAAAACTAGGCTACGGGCAGTTTATCTTTATTTAATTACGAGTTGATAACACACGTTATAATAAATTGATATACAAACATGTTATGTATTTAATTTATTCTAAATATTATTGAACACCACATTGTATATCAGAATAAGAAAAAATACGATATCGCTACTATCAGTTCAAAAGGTCGCATGGAAAAAATATGTGCTTCAGTGAAATACACGAATTCAAGTTGTATAAATGCTAATGAAGTTTGCTCGTTTTAAATCATTTGAGAAAAAATCTTTACAGGAATATGCCGTTTTTATTTTGAGAGGCTAGATATTACTTGATAGGCTAGATGGGGGGCCGCAGTTCCTATGGTCCTGGATTCAAAAGCCACGTCGGGTCGATAAAAAGGTATTGGGTTTTTCTCTCAAAGATCCTCAGTAGTGGCACTGAATTCGGAAGTTGGAATTGCGTGCCTCGGAAAACACGTAAAGCCGTTGGTCCTGTGTCTGAATTATTTCGTTAATGTCGATTAGTTTTTAGTTGAACTCATTTAAAAATTCAACCCGGAGTCAGAACTATTTTTCATTAAAGTTATTTAAGCGATCATGCAAAGTGTTTTCATAAGTTATGGACAAATAACGATAAGAAATTCTAGAGCTAGACAGTAAAATGGAGAAAGTGATAAACGAGCCATATTCGATCACATGAACAGGTTTATCTGTTTACGTGTGTCTGTATGAATCGGCCTTAGCGCAGTAATTTGTGGTTATTGTCCGCCATGATATCTCTCCGCATTTGCCATGCGATTGTGGTGTTCTATGTCTGTTCTACAAATTGAGCTTTGAAAGTCTGCACTTACCTTTAATCTGCCTTCATATATGGATGCAAATTATGTGAAAGTCAAATTATCTGTGTGTGTGTGTGTGTGTGTTTAATGACATATATTACCATTACAAAATAGTGCTGCAATGTGCATCGTAAAAAGTAATTATTGTCATCGATTTATTTTAATTTTCCTATAGACAGATTTGCATCTTGCTGTTATTATTACTAAATCGTTTAACTATTACCAAATGATTATATCAAAATGTTATACCGACAGATGAAATCTTTATCATAATACATAAGTCATAATTCATTATAACTTATATATTTCGTAGGCTTATTATATTTTAAATCATGATGACGCAATTAGGAAAGGTAAAAAATATTTAAAGCATTATTTAGCGAGGGTAAAGCTTTGAGCAGTACTGTCTGGGAAAGTACCACCACACACCACTTATTATGCCTCCAAAACGCTTTGTATTTGAGTTTTAGTTTCAATGCTGAGTGAGCCAGTTTACAGCCAGGCACGAGGGAAATAATATTATAGATTCCTAGGTATTTCCTCGATTACACAGGTTGGCATTATATAATCAATAGTAATCGTTTTTGTCTAACAGTTAAGGTTCTACGTCGAAGCGTTTTTGTGTTAAAACGCATTAAATTTGTAAAAGTGTAATAAACAACTTGCCCATGGCTGGGCTTTACATTTTCACGGGACGTAATAGACAAAATGTAAATATCTACATTCAACCATTCGTTCATAGACTGCAGACTTAGTTGCATCAACTAGATTCATCGTGATTCCCTGAATAACATTTGACATAGTGTAAACATTAATAGTAAAAAAGAAAGTTAAAGTGATTATTTTGACATTACTTTGTAAGCATCTAGTATAGATATATTACCCATTGCTTACTACGTCAATCGACAATGCCTACAAACCTTGGGAACTAATGTCCTTTGTGCCTACAGTTACATTGGCTCACTTCCCCTTCAAACTGGAAGACAACAATACGAAGTATTGCAGTTTGGCATTTGAATATGTAGCGAGTGGGTGGTACCTATTCAAACAGCCTTGCACAAAGCCTAGTCAAGTAACAAATGTCCTGAGCAGTTGACTAGTCTCCCTTTAGTGGCCGCTGCGTCCAAAATCGGCCAGGATCATATTAATACATTCTATACTACGTACACAAAAACACAATAGGAAATCAGACATTTCAGGCGTTCAAAATATTCGAGGTATTGATTGATATATTCAGCGATTCTTTTAATTTAGAAACAAAAACAAGTCGTTTTAATTGGCTTCATGTCACTTTTGTGTATTTTTATGTTAAATATATAGACAGAATCGTAAAACTATGTTTAAATATATACAGTTACAACTATTGATAGCAGAATTGTTATAATTAATCAATTGAAATATACTAGAAACATAAGTATTAGTTAGTAGCAAATAGTTAGTAAAAAATATTTGCATTAGAAGATTTTGTAATTTTTTATGATTAATAATATAATATATCATTAACAATAAATATAAGGTCATTGACCCAACAACAGCAAACACAAAATTAATTAAAAAAATCGTCCGGCAGATCCGGAAGGGGCTTATTAAAAATACTACTATAGTTATTCCCTGCTTAATTAAATAAGATATTTATAATAATTTGAAATGTATATTTACGAAGAAAGAATATTTAATTTCGAAATAAAATTTCTTAGAACATGATAACATCAATTTTTCTCCGAACTTCAAGACTGCTAATTCGTTGAATCGTGATTTGTGACAAAACCCAATCTAACTTGTCGTATTTTGCTAGGAATTATTATTTTGTCAAGGTAAAGGCTACCATAAGAACTTGACGAAGTTGATAATTTTTTAAACTATACTACATTAATGAAATAAAATATTACGATTTCGTAAATGCTGCTTTTATTTTATTATTATTACAAATGGTTATATACTAAAAAATTGTTTTGATAAAAATATATTCTTGAAATAATAAAAATATATTTAAAATACAAAAAGGATTGTTTAAGTTAATTTAGCGTGGTCGGTGAAGATGCTCTGCCACTCCACATGCCGCAATGCCGTAAAAATAAACTTAGCGCACCACTCCCTGGCCTGGAGTCGGCAGTCGCCCTCATTCGTGTTTGCTTGATCGACTGCAGGCCCCACTTATCCATCTACGTTTATTAGGTCGATCAGGAAATCGCAAAGTTAATACGGGCTTGTTTATTTCTATAGACGTTTTCTCGCTGTTGTTATGCTTAAAAATCTTGAAAGCTGTTGATATGTATCCGGAAATTTTGGAGAACCTGTTACTTATGAAGCTGAGGACTCGGTATAAATGTTTAAGATTCATATCGATTGCTCAGCTATTTTTTTATTGCAGTTATTAACTTTGTTAACGTCAATCAAAGATATTTGGCACATCAGGATAGCCTATAACTGTCGGACAGTTCTACCAGAATTTATAAACATGTTGTTATTAATTACACAGTTGTCCCCAATCAAAGTCGACGTTTACTTACACCGACAATTCAATATAATTTCACAACATGGTTCTCAACTTTATAATCAAAACATTAACGTGTTCATTATAAATTCTAATATTATAATTTGTTTATTAAAACATTTTGTATGAACTTAAAATGTTAACTAAATAACTTACAGAATAATCTGTCACGTTTATCAACGCTAATCTCGATCGTTTTAAAACTGGATATTTACTTAATCATAACATTTATATGTATACGGTCTGTCGTTATTATAACAGTAGCATTCAAACATAGTATGTCGAGACATAACTGTCACACACCGTTCCTTATAACAAAAATGGTCATTAATAAAAAAACAATATTATGTAATTTTTCATATAAAATATACATTTTAATAATAATATCGTGGGACATTATTCACACACGGCTATCTGATCCCAAACTAAGCAGAGCTTGTACTATGAAAACCAGACAACTGATATACTACATATACTACTTTTCTTTCGTAAATACATACTTATATAGATAATTACACTCAGACTCAGGACAAACAGACATGTTCATGCATACAAATGTCTGTCCTGGGTGGGAATCGAACCCACGACCTGCGGCGCGAAAAGCAGATATCTACCAACCACGCCAACCGGCTCGTCAAAATTGTAAACGTTTACATATATTTTCAGTTAATTTCAGAAAGCTGTTTTAATTGATTGATTGATACATACCTATATATTACGCTACATTTTAAAATAGTCTTAAAATCAAGTCACGGTCTCTCTGATCAAGTGTCTTTCTTTTTATGGTTTCATAATTTCGTAGATACTTACTCATTCTTGACATACACTAAATTACCAAAAAAACTAAGTTTCGTAAAGAAAGGCTACAAAATGAAAAAGGCTTGAAAGCATCTTTGTGATGCAAAAGTCGGCGTGAACGACGCAATTGACTAAGATGACATGAGACGTATACACGAATGCAAAATGAATACCTTCTCTTAATATGCGACTCGCGTTAAATTGTGAAGGGATTGACCAAAATATTTAAGGTGAAACGTAAATATGCTTATACGTATTTGTCGCTCGAAACCATCACCACCAGGATGTCACAGTTACCAAACTGGATCATTTATGTAACCCATTAAAAATGCCCTTCATGTGTATTATTAAATTTTAAGAACATTAAAATAAAAGCAACAATATAATTTAAGTAATATTCGAATGAAAGCTGGCTGTATATTAGTGCACGTTGTGGTTGTATAATAATTTAAAAAATAGCTTTTAAATAATATACCTACCCTAAAGTGTAATCGAATGTTCTGTACAATATTTGTTTAGTATTTATTCCTTTTTATTCTCATCTATAAAAACATAACAAACAAATATATACAGTGAAAAGCGAAGATATTTTTTAATCGAAATATAATTTAGTTTTGTAATTGCGTAATTAACCATAATGTAATACAAACATAAATTCACATAAACATTAAAGTCATCTACATGGACACAATTACACCTGCACTTAGATGTAACGATACAATCATTTTTACATTACAAATTGTGATATGCTATTGTGAGACACGAATTATGTAAATTGGTATAAATACGTCTTAAAATCCGACTATCATCAAGCATCCACGCCATAAACATTATTTTGATTGAAGTATTCACATGTGTTATATTTTAATTACATGAAAGAACAAGTTTATTTCCTGACAATTTAAATTCCTTGACGCAGTTTAATCAACAATTTATACACTTAAATGATCAATGATACACGAAGCCGATTTGACATTATACTAACTAATTAAACACGCAAACTTATTGACGGCTGAACCCTAATTGCTTATAATTTATTCGAGATTGAAAAAAAATCAACAATGATTATCTTATTTCCAGATGCTTAAGAAACATTGCTAACGAGAAATCTGTTATAGATTTTTTTTATCTATATCTCTTATAATCGCTATATAATTAAGAAAAAAATATGCTTGTCAGTTGGCGATTAACAGATTAAATCTGAGTATAGCTTAGAATGTTTCGATTTCATTTCGATATTTGAACCATTTGAGATCGATTTGTTCGTGTTGTGTATGAAACTGACAATAGAAATTACCTTTAGTTCCGGGTCTATTGACCTCTTTAAAAATATAATCAGTTGCTATAATAAAATTAACTGCGAGTTATCATTACATAGTTTATATCATCTGTGATCTTTAGAAAAATAGCATTACGTATTAAGTATATTATTTTAAAACAAAATATTTGAAATCTATTGTTATTTATGTGCACTATGCATTGCAAGAAATGTTAAATGTAAACTAAGATATTATGATCCTGCCTGAATTTAAATTGACTTTTAGAACCGGAACACAGCAATAGAGTATTGATGTTTGGCGCTAGAATAACGGATGAGTGGGTGGTGCCCACCCAGACGGGCCTGCATACAACCCTTCTTTCGGTAAACGAGCAATATTTTAATCTTATATCAGCTAAAATATTTCATACCCTATATAAAAGTTTTATATGTAAGACATTTCGTTTTTAGGTGACCCAATTAAAGTGGCGGTCATTACAAATTCCGCAAATAACTGGAACGACCTTGCCTTGTTTCCCGAATTGGATTTTCGTGATTCTCATACAAATATAATTTAGAATTTATAAACTATTTCAATAAGGATAACTTCAACGACTACTACGACTATGTGTTAAAGCTAATAATATATATCAAACATATTTAATGTGAACATGCGGTCTGAAGCTACGGACGCAGTCTTGGAGCAAATGTTTGTTGCCTTCTGCGGTCGAGTTAACGGGGTTAAGCAAAGTTTCTTCATATATTTATCTTGCAAAGCAAACAAAACATCACTCGGAAGCGCTTGAGGCCGATATTACAGTAAATTGTTTTGTTACAAAGACGAAATGAAAAAAGTTACGAGCCAGAGTCGTTGGGATTTCGTTCACTTTCATAATAATAATAAAATTCAATTTAATTATTACTAACAAAACTATGGCAGTATGTCACAATGACATACAATCCCGTAGGGGATTCGTTTACTTTTAGAACATTTTGTTTTAGTCATAAATATATCTGTTGGACTTAAAATCTGTCAGAGAGCATAATATGCAGCTGTTTCGATTGTCAAAAAGTGTAGCTTAGAATGAAAAGATATTGATTATAAAAATTTTACAAAATACTTTAATTTTGTGCAGAGATTAACTTAATATATGAAATGAAATGCAAACGCAATTTTTTTAAATCTATTCTTATCATTTTATGAGATCGTAAAGTACTGCGAGTACATTCATTGTATTGTAAAGTTATGTAATAAAAAAGTGTATAGTTCGAAATTGCGTAACATGTTAAACACACCCTGCCGACGCCGAGCCTGCAGACTTAAGTCATATATTTCCTAACACTTTGACGAAGAGGCTTTAAACTAGAACTTCTAACAGCAGCATAATTACACTGTGCCTAGACCGGTCTCATCTGTAATTAATCTTCCACGGAAGACGGCTACGTAGCTGGGATTTAAGTGACATATTAAATATCCGCTACTCCATTACTAAAAACAAAATGTTTTCAACTGCCATTGAAGCTAAAATGAAGATCTAGAAATATGAATGTGCTTAAATTAAACATACGAACAAGACGAGATATTTTCTGTAATAAAATTATTTAAAAATCAGTCAGTCAATCTTTATTGTTTAATATGATTCGAAAATAAATCTACTTAATTAAGTCATGTGATCAACAAGCAAATATCAAAAATGTCTTCACTTCAGAAGGCGGTTTCGCTTATTCCTTCAATGTCATACAATTATAACCATTTTTAAACTTGGAAATAGAATGATTGCCTAACGGCCGAATACTGAAACGTCCCTCAAAGTTAAACGCTACTTAACATTGAGAAGCTCCTAAATTAGTATGCGAAATTGTAAATTAACGGTGTCTTAAATAATTAAGTTGCATTTAATATTTAAGTGACGTTTCAGTATTCGACCGAAAGTATATTAAGAACGATCTAAATCTCTAAACTAAAGTCGTGGGCGCTGCGTGTAGGCTATATTTTTTATTGCTTTTTATTATGTACTTTATTTTTATGAAACTTGTTCTTCATATTAATAACGCACTGGCAACACTTAGCCGACTTAGTTTACAAAAAAGGTTTTATAGGAAATACAATATATTTTTATCAACGTCGTGCCAAGCTAGCCAACCTAGCCAAGCCAAGCCAAGTTTCACATGTACTTAGCTATCTCATCCAATGCTACTTATAATAAATTTTCAATCTAGCTATTTTAAATAGATTTTATTTATTAACTTCTAATACCCTAAGCGATAACTGATTACTTATAATACTTATAAATAAATTGTTCTTTATATTAGAATTTTACAGTTTCACAGAATATTGATTTAAGATAAACTGTTTAACGGAAATAAGCCTCGCCATAAAGCAACCACGCTTGTTTCCGCAAGGGATACTATATGCATACAAAGACGATATAGATTCGTGACTCACATCAATTCTTACACAATTCAATCACATTTAAATATAGTGTTACTTAAAAGGGTCTTATTTACAAAACTTCTTATAACTGATTGGATTTAACGTTAAGATTATTTAAAAGTTAAGATCATTTTGCTCGAACCACTATGCCACATAGACTGTTTTTATTGAGTTTAAAAAACATGTACAGACTTCTGTTACAATTTTTGTATGTTATAAAACAATTTTCTGTTCCTTACGTAAGCCAACGTACAGCCGGCGCGCGTCGTGTCAATCTAATCCGACCATCAGCCAATCAGGTGTTAAACGTGTTCGCTCAATCAGTTGATTGCAGCGAGGAAGTAATTATTTACCAAACATTATGTAGTTTATTTTTAGTTCTAAAATATTTATAAGTGGATAATCTACATTAGAATTTTCGTTTTAAATATATTAATTAATATATAAATAAAGCGATATCGATATGTATAAATTATGTTTAATTTGCTATCCTCAATAAAAATCAACCTTATGGCAAAGGAAATTAAGGTGACATGATTCCAATCGTTTTTGAGTTACCATTAACAAGCCATTTAAAACTCGCTTCTATATGTTTTAACTTATGAATCGTTTATTATAAGGACACTTTTGAATTAAACTTAATTGAAAATTCAACCATCAGTGAACAAAACGAATCGTTTCTTGTCTATATATATAGTCAACTTCGTGTCGTGCCAAAACAACGGACCGTTTGTGCAAATCATCGTATATTTATATTAAATGTATGGAACAAGTTCATTAAACGTTATACGTCTGTGATTCCGTAAGCAGCTTTACTTGCCTTTGATGCAGTTTTCATCTGTCATGACTCTATTATAGTAAACTAAGTATCACCCGCGGCTTCATCCACGTGTTGAGGGGAAGTGTTAATAATAAAAAAGGTAGACTATGTCCTTGTAATAAAGCTTCATACAAAATTTCATCAAAATCAGTTCAATGGTTTGGCTTTGAAAGCGTAACAGACACACATACTTACTTTCGCATTTATATATTTTATTATATATATTATAATATTGGTATAGATATCTTGATAAGATTTGCCAGTACGATCTCTACGTTGCAAAAGGAACTAGGAACATTTAAAACATTTTATATTGCATATTTTGAAGGTTATATTGAATGATTTAATGAAAATCATATTGGCTTTGGTCTTGATGACAGCCTTGGCACTGATTAAGCCTTTGCTTCCGCTTTATTTTGATATATACATTTATCGTATTAAAAAAATTGATAGACAGGATTATAGATCTATTCTATAACACAATTCAAGAATATTTAAAGTGTTAGATTCTTTCCCGTTGATTTATACGTAAGTTTAATTGGATATAGTTACTATGCATTTGATTTGAGACAAAGAATAACAAATAACTACTGAGTTTCTAGTCGGTTCTCCTCGTTAAATTCTACATTAAATTCTGTAATACCGAAATTTAAGTATGCTTAAAAGAGGCTAATTTCATAATAGAATATTTGATTTTTGTGTATCCTTTTTTCAAAGATCAAACGAACTACATTCTAAGCTACCAACTTGCTGATTTTATACAAAATGCATAGAACATTATTTATGTAAACAGATTGAAAATATTATATGTGACAACAAAATTGACCGCAAAGATCATTTACTGTAATAACGTCCATAAGAGGTCCATTACATTGTTTTTACAACACCATATTTATATTTAACAAAAAAAAACCTGGAGCCGTTTTTATATCGTTTTTTATTTCGTTATAAAAAATAACTCTTTCACGACCCACATCACAGTCGTCTTAAAATACTTAAGCTCTTAAGTAAAAAACAAAGAAACTATAATTACATTTAACCAATAAAATAACAAACTGTACATTTAATAATAGTTTCAAATACACCAAAATTCTAAATAGTATTATGTAAGGTTAGAATACTGTAAAGCCCTTTTGCGTCGAATGGACGCCCACGCCTTTGAAATACAATAGAGATTATTATTGTCCATATAATTTTAATTTATGAATGTAGGTGTACGCTTAGCCAATTGGAAAGCTAATAATTATTCAAATTGCGAGTTAAACCGCTTATTAATAGTGCGGTGAATTCTATCATGCGTATAAGATCAGTCCTCGGGCCCTTCGAGCATCGGGCGAGCTAAGCGTGCGCAAGCGCATTCCAACTAAGCATAGTCTGACACTGAATCACTGTTTCCACTTTTGACTTTAGGATTAAATTTATGACTTAAAGAAGCTGCTCTGCAAAACACAAGCGTAAATATTAAGAAATATTAAGAGACAATGGCATGCTCGTATGCAGCCGTTGTGTAATATTTTTATCAAAGACACGTCAAACTGAATGTTACAAACACGATAAATGTCCATCAATAATAACAAAATAACGTTTTACGAAGTTATTAGTCGGATGTTCCGTACAAGGTTTTGGTAAATTGTAATCACGTTAACATAAAATATAATTTACGCTTTATAACTCGAAATGGTCAGAATTGTATTTAATGGCATTTATTGTGTGGGAGCAAGTCGGGTTATTCTGTTATACAATTTGAACACGAAACGTATGTAAATAAGATTTTTAATAACGACAAGTGATGTGTTTGAGCTCTGACATTTATTCACCGATGGGAACCTGACACAAGAGAAACCTACCCGACGCCGGTGTCAGTGTCGTATGACCCGCGTATTTCAAAGCCAAGTCGTGTTCTTGCCATTTTATTTGTTCGTAGGGTAAAATACCTTCGCTTATATCAGTCTATTGAACTTAGCATGCTTGTGTTCTCGCTTTAGGGTCGTGTCAATGAAGAAAATAAATCGAATACCCTCGATCACGCTATTGCTATGCAGAATATTAAATAAGTTTGAGTTGTACGTTCATTTCATACATCATTTAAATGTATATAAAATTACGAAATGTAAATTGTATTTGATATTTCTAAACAGTGCGTGGACACTGTACGGTGCAATAATCAAGTAAGTATACAGTAAGGTACGCGTTCCTCGAGCCGCGACCCTGGCCGGCTAGAATTCTTTGACCTGCACAATACAGTCTACGCACAATCAGTGCTTGTATTGTTGAAAACTTATCTTTAAAACATTGAAGCTTATCAGATATTTCTAGATTATTCGTCGAGATTAAGAAATTTTCGAATATCGGATAACAACTAGAAACATATGCAGATATATTTTACAGAATAATTCATTTGAAATATACACACCCATGCAAAATTTATAGTAGTCGATAGTATAGCAGATAATGATAGCTGAGATCTGAGCTGAGTATAATACACATTTTTGGACTCCCTTAATGACAGTGCGAGGGGAGAAATTCAATTTATCAAGTACTTTGCAACCCGTCCTGAACCAAACCTTTTCATGGAAATATTCGGTAGAAATGACTGCTCTAAACATTTCGTTCTATTCGTATAGTATGGATCAATAATTTAATTTTGTGAAAAATCACAGTATCCGTTATAAACATAAAATTATAGGTTTTTCAGTTCATACCCTCAGATCAGAGCTACCCGATGAGGTGGATGTGCTACTGCTGCCGAGTCGACCGTTCCGTTGATACATTTCTCACCGAAAAACCGTATCCAGTTCAAATACAAGTTTCACTTTTACGTTTAGATTCTATGATTGATTAACGTTTTTTCTTAAAATTTCCATCAATGCTATATCACTTCACACGATTTTATCACATACACACTTATCTTTAACTTTCATTTTCTTTTATAAACTTTTAAGGGCAAAGAAATTAATAAACATACTAAATTAAAAACTCATTTTGAGATTGACAATCAATTTCATTGAGCTCATGTGACTGTGTGTTTTAAATTGAGTCTTTAAATATGTACAAAATATAATATTGTTAAATATAAGATTTATATGAGGCCTATTGTTATAATTTCACAAGTGTACACTTATAACTTATGAAATGGTATACGTGACTCAAGGAGGCGGTTTATCGCTAAACTCCAAAAACATAACACACTTATCGCTCACAATCGTCAAAGGCGATTACAACGATATCGTCAATATTTTTACTCGATAATATATCGTCATCACCTTGAACGTTAGCCACAACTATTTTGCATACATTTGCATAAGTAAAGTGTTAGAATGACCAAACAAGGCGGAAGGGATTATTTATTGCATATTAAACTCTATATATTATTCCTTTTCTGCATTCAGTTTTCCACGAACATTTTGTACCATCAATGGGTGTTTGAGTTTTGTTATCATTTATTATGAAGTTTTTTTCCAAACTAAACCTGATCACGCGACATATTTTTTCTACCCATCAAAGTTCAATGACATTAAGCAAAATAATATGCGGTTTATAAAAAGTGTATAAAGAAGACTTTTTTGTAAGCCGAAAATTCCAAGTATTTACTAAATTTATACGAAACCGAAGGCAATCAACATCTTTCTAAATAAAAACCAAGTTCATAAAATTGGTACCTACTGAAAACCACATTATTTTTAACTTCTATTAGTGATTGAATAAATATAAAAAATAATAGCTTTTATTTTAAGAACCCTTGCGTAAATTATTTATTATTCTGCCGTCTAAATCGCGAAGCAAACAACACAAGAGCCCACAGATAAATTTATTTATAGGACGGCCGCTAAGTAACTATACAAGGATTTAGTGTGAACATGAAAATTTGCGAATGTGTACCACAAAGGCGCGAGTAAATTTTGCGTGCGCGTGGGTCGGTCGGCGCGCGCGTCGACACTGTCGGCAGCTCGGCCTGGCTGATTCGCGAGACTGGCCGAAAGCCGCGGGCACTCCGTAGAACGTTGCACCTGACCCGCGCCCGCAGCACCCGACACCAGCTTCCAGCTATCGTAGATGCGAACCCATCCTCTTAGCATGCCTACACGCTTTGCAATGTTACATTAAGCTATCTATAATCGTCTCGTTCTGACACCACTTGAAATAAAATTGCCAACTATTATATCATTCGGGATGGTCCATAGAGAAAATATATATTTATTCACCTCGCCATATACTTGATTGAAAACCGAGCCCAGACAATGACGCTCACTGCATAGAAGAAGGTCCCTACCCAGTTTGTACGAGTATGTCTAAGCACTGTAATTTAGATATGAATAGATAGAGCTAAGTATATAAGAACTACAATAGAGAAACATTTAAGTAAATAAAATAGTGTAAGCGTATTCACTGGCAAAAATCAATGTCTGGGCACTATGTAGACAACGCCCGAAAAACTATTACTGTTATGTCAAACTTTGCATGGGAGATTTCAATCTCACCGAAATAATATCTATTTTTAAAATAATACTTTAGATTCATACAACACCATGTTAATCATAACCATAATTAAATAGGCAGGCGATTATTTGGTGTATTTAACTTATGAGACTACGATTCACAGCTTATAAAATATGTTTGAAAGAACCCGAAATTTATGAAACAATGAAGAATATTATAAAAGGTTTAATGCGGACGAAAAGAAAAAGAATTTACAACAGTTTAACATAAAATATTATACTTATATTTTCACACTTGTCAAATAAAAGATTGGATATCTTTCAGCGCGCTACAAGAAAAGAATACTTAAGCTCTCCTGGTTTCAAGTTAAAATGTTTTAGTAGTAAGTAGTCTATTAAAGCTCTGTATGATAAAAGCCTTATTTTAATCACACTTGAAAGAGCCAATATTCGTAATTCGAAACACTGCTTCAGGTAATTTCTAACTAATCATGTCACGACATGACAATAATTGGCAAAGCAACCTTTAGTTACCTACGTTAAACTAACTAATATTATAAATGCGAATGTGGGTTTGTTTGTTTGTTTGTAACGCTTTCAAGAATAAACCAGTAAACCGATTTTAAATTCTTTCACAAATAGAAGCTACATTATCATCGTGTAACATAGGCCACGGCAACTACGCGGGTGAAACCGCGGGCGAACCGCTAGTAAATAAATAGAAGCAATGATAAATGATATTTCGAAAAGTTGTAAGACATTCAAGTTCGATTCATTCACAATTTTCGAGTGGCATTGGCGTACCTTTTCTCAGTAATTTCGGCGGCCAAACGTCCTCTTCATTATCATTTTGCACCCTAGCGCTATTGCGAGTTGTGAGGCGTAATGCCGGCCCCGCTCATTCCAGCTTCCTCCCACACGCCCCGAACACTCGCAATCTTTGTTCAAGCTCGAAATGCTGTACTTATCGTGGTAACTGTATTCATTTTCGTACAGAACTAGATATATACAGGATAATGGCGCCAAGATCAGAAAAAAGACGTTACGTTTATTGACGTTAAATTTGATATTTTTTTATATATATAAAGAAAAGGCATAAAAGCATAGCTTATACATACTTAGTAAAAATCACTAACAGCATACAAAATAGTTATAAATTTAATTTCTAGTAGCCGATGACGTCATAGTAAGATCGTTGACTCCTCTATGGTTAACGCTACTTAACGGCTCTCGCGTATCGCTCAATGACACCCTTATGACTACATCTTTCTTTATCTTACTAAAACATTTGTGATATTATAATACTCTTATGAAAGATTAAATGTTGTACATCAATTACTAAAACATATATAATAACACCTCGCAGACAGATAAAGTGTCGCTAAATATTAAATTAACATTTTTCGACAAATGTATAAGTACGAATACCAGCGAACGAACACAATGATATTATTAAAAACTTCCTCGCTTGACTGCGGAATCTCAAAAAACCGGGTTAAATCACGCTCATTCCACGTTTTGTTAACTATATTACTTGGGTGATGTACGCGGGCTCGAAATTCATTCCGGTTTATCTTATTCGATTTATCGAATTCACATTAATCAAAGTCGGATGGATGTGGCTAGCGAGGACACGCGCGTATATATGCGAAATTCGAATAACTTTTTTTTAATTACGCGTTTTCGTGTATATGTAAAGTTTACATACTATTTTAAACATATAAGCTGTCACATCTAGATGCGGTATAATAAATTAAAGATACAAGATGTTCTCTACGTGTAAATCTACTCGCGTGTTTTTTTTATTACAGCCGATTTAAACTACATATGAAAATATCTTTCATTTCATAAGCCGTGCTGTGCTGTTAATATTTAATTAGTTTTAAAATAAAACATATTTTTATTTATTTACCAATATATGTATTTCAAAATGTATATTTATTGACGTATATCATTATTAACTAATAAAAATATAACTATGTACATGAAGTTCGCGTAAGTTACATTATTGAATTCGAAAATTCCGCACTCGTCTACTATACTATACTATACTACACACTTTGTCTGGTTTTAATCTTATTTATTTGAAGTGAGGTGTCCCGCTGCGGCCTAACCTCACACACGGCGAGAAATAAGAGCAAAAATACGAGATTTCGTTCAATTCACGAAACAACCTATCTCGCGAATAATCGCGAAGCTCTTGTGTTTATTTCTTTTTTGATTATTTATTGTTGGACATATTGTTTTATCGTTGATAAGTAAAAACATACAAAAACGAATCCTCCTCCTACACTTCGAGTAGAATTTATGAGAATTTTACGATCCAATTTACATTTAAAGAGTAAGTAACGGTCGTGTAAGTGGTGTTCGTGATCCCTGACTATCAATATCAAAATACATTTGGGAGCTCCTAATAACCGATATACTTCATAAAACTAAAACTTGTCGATAGTACGCTTTAATATGCGTGATTAGAAGCGATCATTTATTCTTGTATATAAATTATGTATATATTATACAATAAACAACGGAATCAATTACGTTTAATATTTCTATATTATGCTTCGCTTTAATACTGTTTTTATATTCACCATTAAATAAAAATATTCAATATATTCAAATGTATCAGATTTCTGCAGGTTAAAATAAAATATAATAATTTCGACATAATATGAATAAATTTTTGAAATGTTCTTACTTTATTATTAATAAGACGGACCAATATATTACAAAGCATTCAATATTTAGAATATCGTCAACAGGATATTGGGACAGCTAATGTCCTTTGACACTTACAAAAACATTTCACATTTAAAATGCAAATATGAATTCGAAGGAAAAGATGAAACAAAGTTGAAGAAAATTTAGCATAAGTTTCCGCCAGCCAAACTAGTTATATAAAAGTTTTATTGAAAAAGTAGTTTAGCTAGACATCTAATCAATGCGGATCTTCTTTCAAACTGTCTCTGTCATATATAAATTATGATTAATGGTTAGTAGTTTATATAAAAATTGTAATAAAAACTTATGTGAAACATTTCACGTAAACGTATACGTGACGCATGAGAGAGAACGTTTTGTAAGAGGGCAAAAACCAGAAGTCACGAAACACTTCTGACAAAGAGGAGGCCTTTAACTTTAGCCTGAAACTACTGTGTTTTAATATAATACATTTTAAATTAGCTTCTTTGTGTTTATAAAGCTATATTTAAGTAATCTCATCTGGTATGAAAATTGATACTTAATTTTTTTTTGTATAATATATGTAGGCCCAAGGGTAAATGGGAAATCTGATGGTAATTGGTGACCGTCGCCCATAGACAAAGGCCGTTAACCGTTCTTTACATCGCCAATGCGCCAACCTTGGAAACGAAGATGTTATGTCCCTTGTGCCTGTAATCTTTAGTTACACTGTAACACTCACTTTTCAAACCGGAACTACACAAGCAAAGTATAAACTATTAAGGATTGGGTTTTCTGATGATTGAGTAGTGTTACCCAGACAGGCTTGCACAAAGCCACCAAGTAACTAAACTGTATTATAGATCACAAATTAATAAATCAAGTGATTGATATCAGGTGACACCTCACGATATTTGTCTCTATAAAAATGTATATTGAAGAGTACGATTGCAAACCTATCAATTTTAATTTTCTTTGATCCTAAAGTATAGTCGTCAAAACCGATTTAGTCTTCATTAAGATATTCTCTGTGTGATACTGAACCAATTTTTCTTCATTCGATTTTATTATTACTACACCTAGAAACTTCAAATGAAAAGTGAAAAAGATTATCTTTACATTTATACGAACACAAATACTTATAACTTATATACCAATACGTAATAAATTTTATATATAAAGCACGATTTACATTACATAGTTACTGACCTAAAAAAAGTTATTTTTATAAAACTTTATAACATGAACATCTAAATTATAACTAAACACACGAATTTGTTTGCCCTTTTGTTTGTTTGTCCTTTTGTTTGAACGCACTAAACTTTAAAACTCAATAGTCGGTTTTGAATGATTCTTTTGCATTTGATAGCTCAACTCAGGTATTGGCCTATAAAACTTTTCTCAAGAGGAAGGTTATAAGGCATTTTAACGTTACGGCCCACGGGACTTGAACAGTAACGTTTAACGCGGAATTAATAAAAAAATATATGTAAGAGGTTTACTTCATTTATATTTTATAGCTAATTATTAATTGTCAAACAAAGTTATGAAGGACTTCATGCCTATTCAACATGCCCAGTCAACCTTTAGACAAATCTGACATATTATATACTTTTGACCAATTAATTCTTTAAATGAACTTTATAAGCGTGACTTCTATTATGTGTGACCTATTTGTTTATTTGTTTCTTCTTTTATCAATAATATATGTATATTTAAAACAAGCGATGACGCGATGAAGCGTTTGCCCTCTGCAACGGATAACTTATCTCCTCTAAATCTAATCATCAAGAATTATCTTCTAAATCCAAATCCCAGAGGAACTAGTGATCATTTATAAAAGTGTGTACAATATTAGAAAAAATAATATGAAAAATTACAAACACCACTGGCTGAACCGTTACATATTGAATATTTTTCAATATAGAGACTTTTAAAATTAATTTAATGAATTAGTATCAGAACTAGTATTAGTATAATTAATCAGATATCTTTTTACGTAAAAGTTGGAGTAAAAATGTAAGCATGTATGCATGTATGTTATCTAAAATAGATTTATTTATACAAACCTTCGATTCTATCCGGTTACTATAAATTAACGTTTATCTTCGTTTTAGTTACAAGGTGAAATATTTTTTCGATGTCTATATTCTCTCTTATTATTTTTAAAAAAGTAACTCAAAAGTTTTGCTTGTACTAACTGTGATCGGTGATTTTACTAGCGCTCTTGCATGTTCGGTTTAAATTCCGGGACGATTTTCTAGGCAAATCCCATTCAAAGCCATTCAGCAAAACTTTCATGCGCGTTGAAACAAAATCCAAAAGTAAGTTTCTATTCAATTGAAGATAAGCCCTTTTTTACGGTCTCTTTTTGTCACAACTATAACGTAACGTAAAAAGGTAATGCATTCGTTCTATTTGTACACAACTATGTTGCAAACAATTGTCCTGAATGCATCAAATGATTTTGACACAACTAAGCTTGCATGGCGCACGATCTCTGCTTTATTTAAAATATCTATGAGTATTTTTGAAACGTTTCATGAAGAAGATAATTAATAGTTAATACTTGAAAGTACGAATTAATCACACATAAAACAAACACGCTCAAAAAATATATCTTTAAAAGCTTTTATTTAACTCTACCTATTAGTATCCAATCTTGCTACTGAATTTTAAGCCCATTCCACTTAACCGATTTAGCTGAAGTTTTGCATCTAAATCCAGCATAAATACTAGATTTTGTAATTTAAAAAAAGTGTGTTTTTAAAAGTGGTTTTTAAGCTGTATCCAATTTATTTTAACCTTAGTATCCCTTTATCTATTATCTTCATCTAAGCATAAGGTAAAAAACAATATTTGAATTAAACTATTATAATTTACCAGTAATAAATTACACACAGCATATAATAAAATATCACGCTTTATTATGATAATATTTTATACAATGTGACCAATTTAGAATAGTTTGCGAACAATGGGAACGTGACGAGGGGTCAGGGGCTGATCGCCATCTACTCCGCTGCTGGCTAAACGTGGACTGGACTTGGACATTTCCGCTATTCTATGAATAATTTAAAGTAAACTTAAAGCATCATTTTCTTTCACATTTAAGATTTGCTCGAAACGAATGCAACATTACTTCAAGTCTCTAGACAATGTTGTAAATCTTTGACAAAAAATAGATTTAGTTCTATACTTAATGTATTCGTGGTTTTCATTTTTACAAGTCTTTGAAATAATACTTTGAAATTTTACTTGGCAAGTAGAGCTTTGTGCAATCTCATCAGGGTAGGGTAAAAAAGAATAGAACTCGATATCACATATTTCACAAAAAAAATAGATTTTCATTTGTAATATTAGTGTATATGGATAAAAAACGTAATAACCATTTAATAAAAATATATGTAATATCTCAATCCATAAGATGTATTAAACCAACGAACCTTACACTTAATCCAATACCATTATGTATTTTAATTATTCGATGAAAAGTCAGTTAACACTTATTATTGTATAGAGCGCCATCTAGTGGACCTATACTAAAACACTAGGCCATATTCGTGACATATTGCGCAAGCGCTCATGTTTATCCGTGATTGAACTACAACAGCGATAGCTTTATATAGATGGCACCACTAAGAATACAACCGTTAGTGCTTTAAAAAGAATTTTGTTCCGGTCAGTAAATATTAATAATGATTCAACTATCAGGTTTACTTTTCGACAGATAAAACACCTGAGCGATGATCAAATACGCCTATTTGCATTTTCCGGTTTGCATGATCGGGACTCTGATCTCTTCTAGAGGTACCTACATATCTTTCTTCTAAAAGGCGATAATTTACATTTAGTAATAAGAACTAGTCCGTTGACAGGGGATTACGAATTGTAATTTAAATTTGGATATATACTATTACTAGTATACTATTAAAATTGCTATTCAACGGAGAACTGCTAATAAATTCTTGTCACTACGGAATGTTAAAATCAGTTAGTATTGTTGTACGTTAGTACATTATATATTTCAATGGTATTGTTATACAATTTGTAAATAATAATAACACTTAAGAGATGACAGAAACTCAAAGATTGCTCATGGAACACGTAAATCTTAAGCGAAGATTTTTGTTTCGAATCAGGCAAACACCACTGGGTTTTCATGTGGTTAATTTATTTTTATATAATTAATTTCGTACACAAATCAGCCACATATGTATCCACCGACTGGGATTGGAGTAACTTGATGGAATAAATCTAAACCTCCTTGAGGAGACAAGAGCAGCCTTACGTATTACTTTAATTTTTAACTTTTTTTTTAAATAGACGAAAAGATTTTGAAACAATTAAAAAAAAACATATTTTAACTAAACATTTTTTTCTTCTCATGAGTTAAATTTTATAAGCAAACAATGACAAAATTATTATCAGATCGTTGCCTTCGTCAAAAAACTATTAACTAAAAAACTTCAAAAAATATTTATGGAATCATTGCAATTTTTTGTGCGAACGTTTTACATAAAAAAAGACATAAAACGTTCAAATCCCACTCACTCGCTTTAAATAGTCAGCCAATAGATAAAGTAGATTAATTAGCAACGTCGTCGGTGATTCAAAGTAATCAACTAATTAGGTCTCAATACATACCTTACTCTCGCAGCCCGTGTGACAGACATATTTGCAAACTGAAACAAGAAAGTATTTATTTAGTGCCTTATTAATTTTTAATGACTAATTAATTTGCTAAACGTAATTATTTTATCTAATATAAAATTATTATTGATACATTAATATTCAATTAATTAAACTCAAAATTTTTGTAGTATTTTTTTAATTTCAAGATACAGATATCATCGAAATTTGAAATAAATTATGATATCGTTAATATAAAATTTATCACAAACACCATTTGCATTTTGAAATCTAAATAGCATCCGTGACATTCAGATTAAATATTCGTCTAGAGTTCTAGTCATTATGAAGTCAACGACCTGTGAATGTCAATATCGTAAAATAAACAAGAAAAGAAAACTTTAATACAAAAAAAATTGCGTCTATATTATTCTTTACGGTCATTAAAAACATTTAATTGAAGCGTCGTTAAGTTTTTGGTAGTTAAAAAGTATAAATGAATTATGCCGGTAAATTTAGATACCCACCTCGGCAGCAGCTACCCTGGTTGTGTACAAGCTGATGGCACCATTGACAGGATCTCGGTTTCTTGAATACCTTGCTCCGGAATGCGTGCGCCTGTGCCACGCCCTCTTTCTGCAATAAAAATCTTCCTTTAATACAATATTGATCAGATAACTTTCCCATAGTATATATTACTCATGACATATTACCATTTTTGATATTTTTTGAATATATATCGAATTAAAAATTTGCAACCGAATTGTATTCTACTACGAATTTTTATTGATGATAAATAAGTGAATATAATACAATTTGTTATAGATTTAAACTCACAGGCACGCGGCACTTAAATGGGTGAGTGGGCTCGACCACCGGTCATCTCGCCCTTACCTGTTTTTAGTATCTATCCCTTGCGACTCACAATGGGATAATAGCAATGGGAGTTTAGCCCATTCATGATGACGCACACGCTTTCCGTAGCGTGCGTAAAATACTCGTTATTATTATAGTAAAACGTGCTTATTATTTTATAAAGAGAAAACAATTGACTTAGTAATATGTGATTGTAAAGGGTACTTTTATTTCTACTAACTTTCTTAGAATATTACTTCGTCACATGCTACAATTTCCATTCAATGAACACCCGTCGTGTCCTGATCTTTATCTCGTTAAAGTCCCGAGACACGTTTAACATTCGTTAGCAAATTGAAACTGACAAGTTGAATCAGATCTTGTAAAGTTTATACAAAAGTAATTCGAAATGAAACGCATCTGTTTTTGCTCTCGAATTGCTTGTAAAATGTTACTCATGCTAAAGTGGTTGTAGCAGAAAGCAGATTACAAGCTTTTTGTTTGTGTACGAGGGCTACCAGTGCTCTCATGTTCCCAATTATAGTACAATGACGTCATAAGCCTGTGCAGGCGCCGGCGCCGACGATAACGGTGCCATTTGCGGTCCAGATGATATGAATATTATACATCGATTCCGAATTTAAAATAGCAACAAAACATCAACGTTTTATCCCACATGAACATAAATAAAAATAGTGTTGTTTGATTAGCGTTGAACGGAATTTATGAATTAATTTATACCAGTATTAGTTCATTCAAAATAATGAGTAGGTATTAAGAAGTTTTCACAATGTTTTTCTTAAAACACTATATAAAGCCCGCGAACGATGCATTAAGTATTTATATATATAGATGATACATGGACATAATAGAACAGTTGCAAATAGCATTATAAGAAATCACATCACGATCATGCCGCACTGCACACGTGTGCTTCAACCACCTGCCGACGCCCATTCGCCGTATGGCCTGCGCCTCGCCTGCGCCCGTGCCGAGCCGACACTCGAACAAAAAAAGATGTCCCTCTACAGTAGCCCTACGGGGACATATTGAGATGTAAAGTTGCACATGCCCCATTAGCTGATTGAATCAAATTTCATCGAACAGCTGGTTCTGATGCTTTCATTTGACAAAGCATTGAACATTAAGTAGGGATACAAATAGATATCTACTTTATACGGCATTCACAGAATTAGCTCGAAGAAGATCCGAATCTTATTTTTGAGTATAACCGAATTATATATCCATTTAACCTATTTCCCTTTTATGGCTGTAAAGACATGAAAGGGAAAATTATGTTGTGATAAAATATTTTAGTTTTAAATAATTTAATAATTGTTTACAACAAATACAACGAGCCCTTCAACAAACTTTTATAACTTAGGTTTTTTATAAACATAATTTTTTTTTTAAATGTTACCGTAACTATTTTTTAAACACAACATAAATAGATAATAGAACGTTTACTTTAAAAAAAAAAAACGATCTTAAGAAACAGGTTACAAAAAATGAAAAAGCATGGAACGATTAAATAAATCATGATAATTACGTCATGAATATTACTTTAGAATGATATCTGCTGTTAGTCCTGAACACGGAAATTTGGATCAAGGAACAAGTGAGCGATTGAGGATGAAAACAAAGGGTCCAATGTCGGAAAGGCGATAAATCAACGGAACCGGCACGCTTTGATATCAACCGCCATTGTTTTGTAATGGTAACTAAACGACAATTGCTATTACTGAGTTATTCCTGGTCATCAAAGTACTAAATCTTTCCTATTCATGGCTGCATAGATAAAAATATTTAATACTTAAGACTCCTTGACTTAATTGCTTATGTAATTTATAAAGATAAATTCTTTATTTTTATATATTATAATTATTAATTTAAGATTTAAACCACATATTTTTCTATTTTCAGTTTTTATATAAACCCAAATATACATATGTATGAAGTTTACAATAAAATACAATAATTTTTGCACGCATTTTAATTAACTCGTATAATAATATTACAACGTTGAATATTAATGTGACTTTTAAATGTTATTTACAATTAAAGCGGGATTTCAATTCTTCAATAAAACGTTCTAGTTTCTTTTTTTAAATAATTTGTTTGCAACAGCAGTCTTAAATATATACGACTTGCGTGCGTTATTTATTGACACTATGTATACGTACAAAATCAGTACATTTATTTATAAAAGAATTATTTACATTGAAAATATAACTAAATATAATAAGGTATATCGAGTTTTAGTCTTATCAATATATATATTTTTTATCTCTTGAGTAATATAATTTATGAGTGTATAGTCTATCAAATGACTTAAACACAAAGCTTTCATTGCACAATTACTTCCGATTCTATCTTAATTTGGGTGAAATAAAGAAGGCGATACGATAAGCGATGACAATATTACTCTATTTTAATGAACCAGTTACTTCTTATCTATAGTCTTAAGGCACTTTTGTAAACTTTTAAACGCATATGGTATGAAATTATCAACTCATTTATATACCAATTAAACGTGATGTCGAATTCAGGATACGGCTTGAGATTTTTATAAAAAATTAAAGAATTTGAGGAACAATTGAGCTAACGTATAGCGGCAATTTCTAAAGGTGTATATATAGATACGTGACAGGCTTTATATTAAAGGGCCTAGGAAAGAAACTATACAAAAATTGTCTCACGCGCATAACATCGTGCGAACACGGTGTTGCATCAACAATCACTAGTCACATTATAATCGTGTACGATTCCTGGTAACATATTCAATACAAATTAATCTACAAGAGTGCGTGTATGCAATGCCTGATAGATCGATTCCATAATAAGCATTGTTTACGATGTTCAGCTTAGATTTGTTGTGTAATGTTTGTTAGTATAATATAGATGTTCCGACACACGTGCTCATTATTAACATGAAAGCAAGCATTTATTGATCAATTACTACTAATTTACATATATATCAAACATAACTAATAATGAATAAGTTAGTTGGGATAATTAAAAACTCTTAACATGTTACCTGAACAGTGCAGCGTAAATGATGTGTTCTGACCGCTTGCAAATTTTTATTTTTTTTATAACCATCATGAATTATGACTATATATTTATAAAATAACCGTTGAATAATGTTCTGATATTCAAGATATTTTTCAGTGACAATTAATTATCCTTTAACAATGAGCAGTAATTTCTAGAAAGCAATCTTAATTGCGACTTCCAATTAAATATATTCCTTTAGCTATAAATTGCGTTACAGTTGAAAGTACCGCTTAGTTAGTCGTTACTTAAATGAGCAATAATTTTCCTATATTCACACTTTCTCTACAATAATGCCTATTTTCATTTGTCAAGAATTAAACCAATTAGGTAAGGTACTGTTTTTAAATATGTTCATATTATTTGTTGCAGACGTTATTGACTTGTTTATTCATTTCAATATTTAAATGCGTTAGTGACTTGTATATGTAGGTAATTATTGCATATTTTGGTGAGTATTTAGTGTGTTACATAACTCGGTGGTAGCGCTTTGTGCAAGCTCGTCTGGGTAGGTACCACCCACTCATCAGATATTCTACCGCAAAACAGCAGTACTTTGTACTGTTGTGTTCCGGTTTGAAGGGTGAGTGAGCCAGTGTAATTACAGGCACAAGGGACATAACATCTTAGTTCCCAAGGTTGGTGGCGCATTGGCAATGTAAGCGATGGTTAACATTTCTTACAATGCCATTGTCTATGGGCGTTGGTGACCACTTACCATCAGGTGGCCCATATGGTCGTCCGCCTACCTATACAATAAAAAATAAAAAAAATAAACATTCAACCACTACATAAAACCTCTTACAATAAATATCAAAATGATTTAGGCTATATAAAAATTAGGTTTTTGAATGAAAAAATGCAATATTAAAATTCAACACATTTGTAATCGACCAATCATGGATGAAATATTCAAAACTAAATAAGATGCGATCATAAACCTAGCCTGTTTAGATATTTATTCTACACATTTCTCATTACATGATTATGACGCACTGGCGATAAGCGTTGGATAAATTTATAATTCATAAACGTAGCAGAGTGGCGCAGTGGAAGCGTGCTGGGCCCATAACCCAGAGGTCCGTGGATCGAAACCACGCTCTGCTATAAATATATTTTTGAAATATTATTTATGTCAAAACAACTAGCAGACAGTATTTGAATGATTATGGTTTTCCCCTTTTAATATTAATTTAAGGGTCAGCCCCTTCTTGAGGGAGGGTAACTCAATTACAAACGAATGCAGTGAAGGTGAAAATAATATTACTCTACCTAAACATGTCAGTACTTACCTATAGATAATAGGACAATATTTTCATTTCACATAACTAGTACAACAAATTATTAAGGCAACACTTTTAAAACAAATGAGTCAAGAATTATAATTAAAATACTTTTTTTAAACATCACAAGAAAGTATTGTTTACTGTATTCATTATTTAAATTCAGAGTTTATCAAAACATTTAAATACTATAAAAAATAAAACGCCATTATCGCCAATTCATTCGTATGATTAGCAGTAGTTTTTTGGTTTACGCCTTAATTTTTTTTAACTTTATTCGGTTATAGATAAAGTTAAAGAATTCTTATTCTTTATTAAAGTATAAGAGTGTATAGAGTTTATTAAGCAACGCTATGCAATACGAAGCGAATTAATAATAATTAAAAACAGATTTCTGTAACGACATGTATATATATATAACGATATATGTAAGGATAGATAACCTTTTATATTACAGAAAGATTTATAGTGAGTGCATGACGAACGGCTATTTATTCTACATATATACGGACCCCACTCTTTTATAAATTATCCAACTTTACGAAGTTAATTACGTTAATGGATAAACTTTGTAACTAATTGTTGTTTTCTAAGCTAGTGTAAATAAACACATACAAATAAATAGACATTTCTCAACAGAATACGAGAAACTTTCTTAGAAGTTCAAACGATAAAATAAATGACAGAGGTCGCGGAGGATACGCGTACCACTATCGATAATGGTACACAGACATACCTATTGTATTTTATTCGTATTATATTAAACATTTATATAAATTCCAGTTTTTTAGAAATATACAAATATTACTAGACGATGAGCTTTCTGCCTATCCGCCTTGGTAAGTACCACTCACTTACCATTTATTCGGCCTACAAACATCATCATCTGTTAATTTAAACTCAAATTTAAAGTGTGATTGAGCCAGTGTCGTAAAATCTTAGATGGCGTGGTTAATAAGGAGTTTGAACTGGTTTAGACATCTTGCAGTGCCAAAATCTATAGTGCAGACCACTTACTAAAAGATAGCTTATGTGTTCTAAAATATTTTCAAAAAAATATTTATGACAGTGTGAGGGTCATGCGCATATCATTAAATGAATTATGATTCGCTTTAAAAGGCTCAGTTTATTACAATAATTGTTGAAATGTAGGTAGCATAAAGGATGTTCAGTCTACATAACTATTTAATACTTCGATTAAGGAATGACTGACACAAATAGTATCTCTATAAGGTGGAGTGAAAGTCCATTTTAAGTTATAAAGGATGTCTAAATTTGCAAAGACGCGAAACACATCGGAACATTATTTATACATCCATATATGTAATAATCGGAACAGATCAGCAGTCGTATATGATACGTTTTTAGAAATGTTATTATGTTAATAGTAGCATATAATTTTATCTATAAAAAGAATTAAAACTGAATGTATGTATGTCTATGCTCGGTTTAAACTAGATAAGTTTTAATAAAAAAAACCGAAGCAACGTTAGCGGTACTAAGTCTACATTTCAAAGACGCAAACGTGAATTACTTACTTATTAAAATAATTATAAAATATTTTTAGAGCCATGCAATTTTATAAATGTGTGTATTTATAAAATTGCATAGCTACTTGAAAACATAATGTTTACCACAAAAGATCAAATATATATATAAAACAATTTTTTTTTTATTCCGTCTCAAAAGTCTGTGCTAAAAGTCGAAAGATATTTTGAAAGTTAATTTTCGTCACTATGAGAACGAAGTTACGACGTTTTTTGCGTATATTTGTAAATTTAACGATTCCGACGTAAAATGAGACCCACTTCTATCACTAGTAAGTGAATAACTACTTGTTTTTACTTGGTATGTAATAAAGGTTCCACTCGACAGACTTGACAAAGTAGCTCGATATTCAATCCATACAATTGAAGTCACAGAAAGATCTACTCATATAGCTATTATATAATTCAAGTTTTCTCATATTCTGCTGCTGGTAATGTAATCAAACGCATACAGCTGTTGATACAGATGTTAACCAACATCTGCTTGCGAAATAATAACAGTAAAACTCGAGCGTAAGTATTTTTACTGTAGTTGAGTAATTCTTATTTTACCAATATGAAGCCCGCTAATAAGTTTATCGCCGACTAAATATTTCCATTTCAAGACCACCCGTACCGTAAATAATGCAGCTAACGTATCCGTCATGTTTGTTTATTTCCCAATATTATTTACGAATACACGTGAATTGTCATTTGATTCAATATTATGTATCAATACTAAAGATACTTACAGCTAATGGATTTTCTAAGCTGACAATAAATTAGTCTTGAATTTTTAACAACGTAGTGGATATACAATTGTAAGTGTTCTTAGTATTGAAATTAATATTAAAATATTTAATGACATGACTTCACTTGCACGACGCGCTTTGGGGAGGTTAGGCTTAATTGGACAACTACTAAAAGTTATTCATAAGTTTTATAGCGGTTTCCTACTGTCATATTAACACCATTAATATTAATAATGTCTTTGTGATCGATTTTTAGTACCGATAACCTTTTTTCTACTAGGTATCTAGGATATTTATTACATACCACAAGTATGTCCGCAAACACAGATGTCCCTCTATTTCCTTACTCTCGTAATTCAATGTCTTGTAAATTAAAGTCATCACGTCATTGATAACTAACTTTATTCTTCTCTAATCAGCCAGATATTAACTCAACTACAACATCTTACCCTTTTAAGTATACTGATAGTTAAAATTAAACTTAAACTAAACATGCTATATATCACAAAATAAAAACTTAAGTACTAAAGTAATTAATATAACTAAAACGTTTAAATTAAATATAACAATAGATGAAGAGAGAAAGAAATCAACACATTTCTTAGGTATTAACTCAACTACAACACAATGATACGGCGATTAAACGACCAGATTAGGCGCAGAATCAACAGCTTTACAAGTTTATCGTGGCACGGGAGTAATATTACAAACTTCTTAACTCCAGGATTCGAACCACGGACCTACTATTACCTTCCATACTAGACTACAGGAAGGAACAAATAAGTGGAAGTCAACAAAATACTTCCATTACATGCAATTCCATAATTATTGAATGATGTCTCAAATTGAAACGACGAATAAATACCAAATAAATTGCTACATATATACATAAAGCTAAGTATATTTAAGATTGATTTACCGACATTAGTTAACGACAAAAGTTTTAATCAAAATTCTATTAATCTTCGTTAAGAGTTGCATTTCATGGCGTGTTTCAATTAAATTAAATCTTGACTAGTTATTTATAGGGGCCGAGTAAAAGATGCGTTCACTGCTTAATGAGCGTCGATTGTTAAGAAAAATTTAGGGAATATATTCAGTCCAGTCGTTTAAATGAAAAATGATGTTACGGTGAATTTGGAAACCCAAACGTACATCACATTAATTGTTTGTTCTGGAAATGAGAGCACAATGGCACTGTGCGAGGCTGTTTCGCGGCTTTGTTTGTTGAGTGTTGAAACTTCACCGTGACATCATACGTACATACACTTGTGTATGGCATACTCAAAACGGTTGACTTGCGCAATTTTATAGATAAACTCCTTTAAAATGCTATCTTAAATATTCAGTAGTTGTTTGCGACGACATTCGAAGACTATGCTCAATGTATAACTTTCCATTGTATTATAAATTAACTGCCAGTTTTCGTGTTCCTCGTTCATTAATTTACAATACACCAACTTTTTACTCCGTAGTTCTTCAGACTCGATGAAAAGGTCGGAGACTCAGCTTGTAGCTGATTTTCCATCACATAATGAATAATTGTCTAGTTGTTTTCTTGAAAATCAAGTAAAAAAGTATGTTTATACATAAGGTATTTCTTGCTACATTATCGTTACTTATTTTAGACTGCCTCGTTGGTCTAGTGGCTACATGTAAGGCCGCAGATAAGGTGGTCCTGGATTCAAATCCCAAGTCGGGCCATTAAAATGTTATTGAGATTTTCTGTCGAAAATTCTCAGTAGGAGCCCGGAGTCTGGAAGTTGGAAATGTGCACACTCCCGTGCCTCGGAAAGCACGTAAAGCCGTTGATCCTGCGCCTGAACTCCTTTCGGTCGTGTCGGATTGCCATCGCGTCATGAGAGTTAGGGAATAGAGAGTGCACCTGTGTTTGCGCACACACTTGTGCACTATAATATCTCCTGCGCAGTTGGCTAATCTCTCTTGAGATTGGCCGCCGTGGCCGAACTCGGTCAGGAGGACTTATTTTAGTACAAGAGAAAAACGTTTTTGGTTTTGACCAAATAGGTCTATTTTAAAATAACTTAGTATTTCTCTCAGAAGTTTAAGTTTTTATTCTCTGAAAAATGAGATTTTTAAATAATATCACCTAATATGAGATCAACTTTAGTAACTATTATGATCATTGAACGACTACTAGAGTTGATCGCTAAAGACAAGTTTGCAATGTAATGCTACGTACTTTGTTGCTAACCCTATATTATATTTAAATATTGATAATATTTGAATATAGTAGGATTTGACGAAATCAAATTTATCAAAATAATAATATATATGCATACCAAAATCTTTGCGTCTCGGGTCACGCTACCGATTAGGGAAATCATTTTGTTTCTAAATTTGGCTTTATGAGAAGACCGACGTGCCATAACAATAAGACAATGCCTTTTTCATGCAAACATAAAAGATGCCTTAAACGAGCCGTGAGTGGTCTTTTTGTCATTTGTCAGAATATTTGACGAATATTATCATAATATAAACAACTTTTGACTAAATAACTTCCTTAAAAATATCTACCGAATATTATTGCTACTAATTTGAAGAAGTATAACGTCGTAATATATTGAAGATAATGAATATTATTTTCGCTTTCGTTTTCGTTTCGTCTTTAATCTTTATTACGGTGGTTGTAGATTATACAAACGAAAGGAGAATTATTTGAATAAAAATTAAATAAAGATTTCAAAATTCAATATTATTTTTGTCATTAAGATTAAAATTAAATGAAAAGCAAAGTAACAGAATATTACTCTTTGATACTTCAAATTTCAATTTGAGAAATATTTTTACTTAATTCTATAATACCACCAATTGAAATATTTTCTTTGTATTTTACTCAAAAAATAATCTTTAATAAACTTAATGTATTGTATATGTTTTGTACAATTTACAATTGTATGGTCATAGATATCGTTGGTCTATTACAAACTTATGTTCTCGAATTAAGTGGCTCTCTTGGCATTCTTAAATTATGCACCACAGTCAAAAGGTAATGTTACGGAGCGTTTTAAAGTTAATCGGATTAGTGCGAGACGGTATTGTATTTCGAAATGACGCCCGCAACGTTAGTCTCACTAGATCGAAATAACTTTTGTGTTCCTTTCGATTTGCGTTTTAATCGCACTTTAAATAAATTCATGTAATTTTTTATCTCGGTTAATTACAAACTTTAATTTAGAGCAGCAAATAAGCGTCAAGGAGGAATTAACATTTTAATCGATTTTTTTTTAAATAGTAGCGGAATTGCGAACGATGATAATGTTTAAATAAACTGTTATTGAAATAAGTTAAAATAATAATACTTCATTTAATTAACAATGCTACAATTGAAGAAAACAAGTGAAAACACCATTTAAGGTCTGTTCTAAGCATTATGAGACTCAGGTAAAATTTTGTCAAACGTATGTAAATGATTTCGTACGATTTTTTTTTTTTTTGTTTAAGAAATATTGTTTTTGTAAGCATTTGTATTTTATCACATAAATGATAGTACTTTTATACTGATAACTAGCGCTTCACCCGCGGCTTTGCCCGCGACATAATCAAAAATAATAAAATATGTTAATTATGGTCTATTTAATCTGTGAAAACAGTACATTTCAAGCAGATCAGACCAATTTTTTACGAATGTTTCAAACCATTTCTCTCGTTTGGGGTTGAATTTTTAAAAACGACAAAATACGTAAGCACTTTATTTTTGCTCAGAAGATTTAAAATTAAATTTCATGCTTCTTACATAAAAAAATACGGACCCGCCATACAAACTTTCAACCCCGTATTTTACTTTCTTGCGGGGTAGTGTTTAAGAACACTGAAATACGTATTCATTTATTTCTAAACAGAAGCTATCATATAACATTTCATGCTTCTTACATGAAAAATACGAAAGACAATGTTTAGTAGTAATAACAATATTCAATAGCAATATCATTATAAAGTATAATTCATAGTAATAATATGATTTATAAATATTTTATATAAAACACTCCTCAAAAATACGTTATAGTTTTTAATGAACAAATAAAATAAAAGTTGTTTGTAAAGTATGTCAATCAAAAGAAATACGCTGTAATGCCTGTCAAAGTCAGCTTCAAAATGTAAGCGAACTACAGCTAATGAAATCTTGTCGTACAAGATTTTAGAAAAATATCACAGCCTCATTGCCGCAAATTTAAACTGTAATTAAAAAAAAAATACAATACCTTTTCATATTTATTTCAATATACTATAGATACTATTATACATACCAAAATAATTTGTGTTATTAGTGGTAATCTGGAATATAGCAAGCATACGCACACACACACACACACAAACCCGCACGCACGCACGCACGCACGCACGCACGCACGCACGCATACGCACACACACGCACACACTCACACACAAACACACACACGCACGCACGCACGCACGCACACAAACACACATACACACACACACACTATATTATATAACTACACTGTAACCCTAAGTATTTTGTTTAGCATTGCCCATTTATGTTTAGCAATTACAAGTTAATTGGTGTCAACGATTGAAGCAAGTAGAAAATGCTGACGATAGCTGCGCTGTCATCGCGTCAATAAGTCACGCCCGCCGCCAATCAAGGAGACCCTAAGGAGTATCCTATAATGACTTTATGTTAGTTATCTTTAGTTCCAGTAGCGATAACTTATTAGACAAATGTAATTTATCTATCAATCTATTAAATAACGCTATATATTGTTGTCCCCTTATACTTTTATTAAACTGTTATATTCGATTTTTATTTAACAATGAATTTATTATTCATGAGAAATTAATGTTTAAAAAAAACCGTTTAGCTGGTTTTAGTTAATAAGAGCAGATTAATAAATAAATTTAAAACGTGACTAAGCATATTTTTACATTATGCGCCTTTAAATTTAAATTATTGTAAAAATCTATTAAATACATGCGGAAATATATCGATATCGCATGCGGTTAAATTTGCTTAAGCACCCTGTTTCAATTTGCTAAAGTTTTTATTTATGCAGCGTAATCTGTGGGTTTTGCCCTTTTGTAATCAACGAAAAATACTGCTGTAAAACTGTTATCGTATACTCGAATCTAAACGTAACGGTCCGCTAGGTTCTATTAAAAATGATAAATATGAGCTTATGAGTCTGATTAAAATTCGCATGTACGATGCTCTAATGAAAATTAATTACGTGTAACTTTGTTTTAAGTTACTTCCCTTACTGAACTTCTTAAAACCTTTACGTTTACTAAAGTTCATAGCAAATTTGAGGAAAACATATGAATTTGTATGTTATTTTTTCTATTTTTAAGTATTTTATTGACAACTATAAAAAAAAAGCATTTTACAAGCAGATAAGTAAAAGGTACCAAACTTTTTGGCTTTACCTATTGATATAAAGATCATATACATCTAAACTACTAATACAGCTATATATTTTATAATGCATTTATTTAATGGGCGTGTTAGAATATTTCTCTGTCACTATAGTTAAATAGAAAGATATTATCTCGTAGGGAATTCGATCGACTTTAATTCATATAGAAAATCTGATTGACATCCAGTAAGACCTCCCACGTGGCAAAGCTTGTGTCTGTTTTTTTTACATTATTTACATACAATTGTTTAAGTTAGTAATTGTTGAACTGTATTTAATAAATTTATGGATAATCTATTGATTAATAAAGATAATCAATTAATATCATATCTAACTTATATTTAAGTTATGGCTGAATATAATATACGAGGTAAGTTATAAATATATAAATTGCTATTATTGTTTACATTACACTTTCAAATTGTGCTATGTAAATATATTTTATTCCTCGTGTATTACCACGAGGGCCGTACCAATGTGTTATACTCCCCTTTTAAAAGTAAAACAACTCTTTGTGCTATAGCGTCTCTTGACATCGCCACGCGGGACAATTTGTTCACTAGAAAAAATAGTCAAGGGTTATTTTGCGGTTACATTGTGTCGAGTTTAAGTCTCATAAATTATGTTACTGCACTCTTAACTTAAAAGCAGAGTGCACCAGGTGGTCGTAGCTATTTTTAGTCTCCTGTTTATGTATCAATAAGGGAATAAATTTTATTTTATGACTTCCATTCAAACCATATTTGATTAATGGCCAAGAACAATTCGAATTTTGTGTAGCTTTTAAGAAGTCAATTCTATTTACAATCAAATCGAATTTTCGAGAAATCTTAACTTTACAGTGGTCGGTAATACGTAAGTTTTTTATTCAACATCGAAGCGCGGGTTGACAGCTGGCTGGCATGTTTCACGAAGCGTGATATTTTTTGCAAAGACATGATGTTTGCGGTCGGAGTTAAAATTTCAGCGATGAAATCTAATACATATTAGTAATTCTATACTGAATTACATAGCATGACGAGATGAGTTACGGCAATCTATTGAAAAATATCAGTATGTAATGTAAACCGTCATCAGAATAAAAAATATAGTTACGAGAATTCTAAATAGCTCTTATTAATTTGGAAATAAAATATTATATAATAGCTGGATTTTTATAAAATTATATAGTTCAATATATAACACTACATAATACAGAACCTACCTAAATTTTATGATTGATATTATTAATACCTAATTCATTACAGAGTAGTCTAAAAACATAATCGGTTTCTTTGAACAAATCGCTGCTGCTACTGGTAATTGAACGCTCGTAGTTTGTATTTACGAGTAAGTACTGATTGCGCATTATTCATAATGAAGCCCGGAGCCGCTCCTGCTCTGTTCATTAGAGGCATCGCTAAGTACCTGCGAGCTGACCCCCTCGACTCTGCTTCCGGTCAGCTCTCAACACGCTTTAGGCAGTTCCTGTACTGTGCAATATCCGGTTGCAATAACAATTACTTATTTAGATCGGTACACTCATTTCTGGAACTGTGTTTCATGTTGAACCAGTTTTAACTGGATTCTTTAAATTCAATGTGTTAAGAAAGTAAAACGTTAGCCTTTTAATAGACATTGTTTTACTTCAAAATAATTGACAACCCTATTAAAACGCGTCTTTCTACGTAGGGGGTATATAAACTGTGTATGGCTTCATTTTTTACAAGTATTTTCAACAAGGTATTTTATATTGAAAATTGCTATACTAATATGTATCCAGCACTTTAAATGGTGTTTGTATTTTGCTAATATTGTCTCTATAATAACAGTTATATATCTTTTAGTAATATGCAAACATGCACTCATGCACAGCAATTCTAACCCCAATTAATAACTAACAGCGCAATTAAACCTTCGGCAAACTATTTAGTCACAATTGTACTGTCTTTTATATTTAATCGATGACTAATGCGTATCTAAAACGTCTAAGCAAAGCGGCTCAAAGAATTCAAACAATCGTTGAGTAGTGTGACAAAAAGGTTTGTCAGTCACCAAACGAATGTGGATTAATCTCATTCCCATCGAATGCGGTGCGGCGCAAGCGCAGCGTTGAATCTCGGAAGGTCCGTTCTTAAGGAATGTATCGTAAATCTGCGGTGCGGCGCAAGCGCAGCGTTGAATCTCGGAAGGTCCGTTCTTAAGGAATGTATCGTAAATCATCGCGTATATCCGTTCTCAAAGATACCGACATCGTTCAAACGTTCTACTGCCCACTATTCATTGTTATCAGAACAACTGTTCCTAATAAAACATAAATACATATTTCAATATTCTTTAAAAGATAAAGAAAGTAGAATTTAAAGTTATCAATATTTAGAATTATTTGCATTAAGGCCTTAAGTATATACAAATATAAAAAATTAAATAGCTACTGAACAAATCATGATCGCCTCGAATGATAACATAAATGTTGGCAGCATTTCCCCATTGAATTCCGATCCTCTGGGCGAAAAATTAACCAGACCAGTGTTGCCAGTAGTAGTAATAAGACGAGGTGTTATACGTTTGATAAAGTTTTTGCACTAATACTCCAAGGTCAAAGTATTTCAACTGCAAACGGAACAAAGACATAATTTAAAGTTGATATGGGCAGCCATTTATTTACTAAAATGAGCTTCACTTTACACTTAAGTACTGAAATTAATTATTTTAATATTTTATGAGATAACCTGTCTAACAGAGAACAATGACTACGGACATATGTATCAGCTAATTGCTCGGACACGTCAAAAGCACCGCCCGTTGAAAGGCCTTTTGTCCGCAACATTGAGGCTCACAGCCTCATATATGTACCAGTACATATGCTCTTAATTAACTCATAAGCATGGATAGCACATAGGCGAATAATCAAAAACAATGACTACATTATATCTACTACATGTCTTTATATCATCTTTCATTCACTGACTCGAACAAACATTACCTAGTCTTAATGCAAAAACGTATGTACTCGCAACACATTATACTTAGTTGTATGTAGGTGTGTACAATCCTCTATTAGAAAATACAACGAACAGTAATGAGTGCTAATTTACATTGAGCTCTTTAATTTGCATAAAGGTCAAAAAACAACCGACACATTTGACCTAAAAACATATCAGTAGTTACTTATTCTTAAAGATGTTAAATAGCTATCTAATAATGAGAAATTCGTTAGTGTTGTGACACTGAACTTGGAATAGTGTTTGCCCGCTCAGCCATCGACACCGGCCGGGGCTTGTAGGCGTTGCACTGGTTCTTACGCAACTATTCGGGAACTTTAGGTCTGCGTGTACGCATGTGACAACGCACGCGGACTCACATCACCACATTAGCATTCTACCGTTAACTCTACTTGCCAAGGCAAACTAATGCCGCCATACATACAAAACAATACTAAATATCAACACCTTTATTTTCTCCGTAGAGCTTTCTAATGTTACTTTTATAACAAAAGATAATAAATATTCGCTTCACGTACGGTTAACTTTAACCTTCATCTATTAAAATATATTGTCATGTCGTTATCATAGCTTTAAATGTGACATCATGAAATATGTTATTGTATAATTTCATCGAGTTATTGCAATTTTACCTGATGATAACCTTTGCAAGTTGCAAGTATAAACAGAAACCGATATCAAACAAGATACACAATGATAATTACTCTGTTTTTCTGAATTCTACAGATATTAAAAAAAATATTCTTTATAATTGTTGAAGGTTAAAGTACGTACTTTTAACGTAACGTTAACGTAACTACATAGTTTTTAAATGGTATAAGAGGTAAATGTAGACCACACTCGATAATAATAGCAAATAAATTATTTTTACCGCATCTATTGAAACCACAACCTTATAATATAAGATTTGTTGCGATAAGTATATATGTATATAATAATAGTATTGTTATTGATATCAGCGGCACGTATACTGCTTCTAATTCAAGAAAACAACATTTCTCAAGAGTAATATTGTTTCAAATTGCATTCAATTTACATCGACTTCACAATTTGAAAAGGTGTGTTATCGTTTCAAGTTTTTTATTACAATTAGATGAAACCTAAGTTTGTTACAGGTATGAAAACGTGTGGTTATCACGAAAAAAATATTCTAGTATTCATTGTTAAAAAAATTTATTTATCTCATCACTAAATTCATCTTTTTATTATCTCCTGATATATGGGACATGCGGATAGACAACACAAAAATTTTTCTTTGTATTTATCCTTTAGAAATAATCTGCACAAAACACTTTTGTTCATTCAAGAAAAAAAACTAATAATTTATTTGCGTTCTAGCATTCACTTAGTAAAAATAGAAATGAGTAAAAATCATATTAATAGTCCGTGGTAAGAGCGACTAATAACATATATTTTTTTTTTTTACAAAAATCATTAATATTAAAATAGTTTGACTTGACAAGATAGTAGAGTATTAATGTTGATTTAGGTATAAAGATAAATAGAAGCAACAGTGTGCTATGTGTTTTTAACGATCATAAGGATGATCGGAAAACTACTCTTGGACCAATTGAAGATACATATCCGCCGATATTAAGTCACTAAGGATCAATTATATCTCATTTGTCTTCGTTAAAGAGAAATACTGGCGTGAGAAAAAGGGCTAAAACATTCTTTTGGGCCCCTTTGTGTACAAACAATGCGACAAATATCTTCCCATTTATTTATAAAAAAAAATTACCAATGACTTCTTCATGATATTAAATTTATATTAATTTTAAATTAAATTTATAATATAAGTAGGTATACGAAATATATAAAATATACGTCAAATCTAATTTACAATTAATTAGAATCCTAATTAATTTTCGTCCCAATTAATGAATTCCTTTACGAAAATTATTGTTCAGTTATGAGATATTTATAATATACCCATAGCAAAAAATAACATTAATAAATAACGTTACAACTTACAAATATAAATATTTTTTTTATAAAACACTATCGTTCCTTTTGATATAACATTTTAAAGTTATCAAATAATATTTTAATAATCTATTAATTTCAATGAAGCAAACATAATTCATTAAATATACTACGTCAACGTTTAGCTTTTGCGTAAAAAATATCATTCGATTTTTATTGTTTTTTATACCGATAGAATAGCAATGCAAAGTAATAACTGGTTAACCAACTCTGGGTGAATACATTTAGTTATTACTACTACAATACTAAAGATATACATCATATAAATACTTTACTTTAATATGTACCTGATTTATGAAATGTAATGGTCCACTCACGCGACAAAGTGGCGGCGGAGACTCGTATCCCCAGAAACAATTCCAAGGCATTTTTATTCATTTTCATACGCTGAAATATTAAATCGAAAATTTTGCCCCCATTTTCACGAAACACATTTAATTTATAAAAAAATAATAAAACTTCAATATGGTTTATTATTCATATTATTTAAATGTACAGTCATGTAGTAACGTAACATTCACTTGTAAAAAGGTTTGGAGCGGTTCTGAAGTAGAATTTGTACTATCTACGTTAACGAGCGTCCCCGAGCTCCGCCGCCACACAACTGAGGTACTGAGGTGCACAGCAGTCGGCAGCTGATCCGCTCTCATCTGAGACCATCACAAAAAAAGGTTCTACGATCCAGTAGTAAGACTATGCAGGTTATTTTACAAAGATAAATAAATAAAATTACCATTCTATACTTAGGGATATCGCAATAAAATTTAATATCGGAAATAAACATAAACACAATTGAGCAAAATAAAAAAATAATTGTACTATTCTGCGATTATATAAATTATATGAGTTACCATTTTGTACGTAGGCGTTTATAATTCGGCTCGTAGGCTCGTATTCTTAAAAAAAAAACACATTTTTAACGGGTTTCATGAAGTTAAAGATTAAGGGGACGCAGTGCGTAATGCCACTAAAATCAAAATAATTTTTTAACACGTCTCTACATCATAAAAAAACCATCTCTCTTATGATTTCCTAAAAGTTCTTATACCTAGTAAAAATATTATTTTATTTATAACGGCCTCTGGTTTATATTTTGTTTTTAATGTGTGTAAAAATACTGTCAGGTAAAAATTGCGCACAAATAGCATACACAAAAATATATTATGTTTCTTATACAAACAGAGAAAAAATAAAGTCAGAAGTTTATATGAATATTCTCATCCCTCCAAATCAAATCTTAAACTAGTGAACATGGGCCGATTCGGTTCTGTTCAGTTCTTTGAAATGACTTTGCCCTAGAATTTTAAGTGTAATCATTCGGGTACCCTGAACTAAGTGCTCTTGTTTACATATGAGGAACATCCTAGACCACCTACCTCGAGTCCTACCACTCATTGTTCTTTTACATATATATATATATATTTTTTTCATGTTCGAAGTTTTCCCCTCCTTAATATTGCATGAAATATCATTTATTATTGATAAAAAACATGCCATAAAAATTTGGAGCCATTTTGAAATTAACGCACAAATAAAACGTATATGATTAACATGGGTACTGATATAAAAAAGAGTAAACTAAAATAAACATTTATTGTAGGTGAATATTTCGGGTTGCGATTGCATCGAAAGCCGTTGTCGGCCTAATCATCCCTTATAGAATATCTTAAATAAATACAGATTAGTCCATTATCCATATGTACACATTCCTAGTGGGTAATCAAAACATTTTATGTGTATATATCATTAACATGCATACGACGCTCAAAATCCATTATACACAATCTACAGAATTATTCCTGACCAAGATTATCTCCTGACGAATGTCGCGCTATGAGTATTAAATATATCGAACAAATGTACACTCCAGTTGGATAACATTTATTCAATAAGTGTTTTCGATTTTGAAAAATTGACAGCTTAAACAGGACAAATTTTATATAACAATCGGTACTATTATATTTATTGGAACAGGAACTATTGCGAGTAAATTATGAAAGAAGTCTTGGGTGAAAGCTTAAACCATAATATATTTCAAACGTGACCCAAATAATAATTTTAACATATTTAAAGTTAAGTTAAACTAAGTCCGAACAATTTATAAATTACATTAAATATTTATTTGAAAAAGATAAATAACATTTGAAAAAAGCGGTCTATATAATTATCTATATACAATAACAGACTAACCTGGGACACGAACGGTATTGGTGTGCTGACCACGGGCGGGCGCTGACGGTCACGGGACCACGGGCATGTCCAGGGCATAGTTCTATGATGAACAGCTGATTATACTCTTCACAAGAAACACAACCATTTATACAGATTGATTTAATATGAGCTCTTTGATGTTAGGAATATCAACTATAAATTATTATATATTGGTAATGTTTTATCATTATTAACCAGTGCACGATAATTCCTGGGTACGTGCGTGCAACAGGATAGAAAGCGTACGCATGCGTGCGAACAGTAAGCCGCGCGGCTCGGGACTAGGAGGCCCGAGGCCCGACTCCAGGCCGCTATACGCTTGTATTGTATGTAGTGTGCACTGTTCGCTTGTGAACTACATAAAAGAAACCCAAACACTCCCGGTCTCAACAGCGGGACGGACGTATCAATTGCCTAACCAACGTATGTACATACGTTTGCGTTAGGTACGAATATAACCACTGATGTACGCTTACTGCAATATTTTCATCATTAAACAATATCGATATGACTACAGGAAATAATACGATTACATCATATAAAAAGAAAAGGAAATGTAGGCCATCGTTTCCTTTGATATTAAACTAATGAAATCTGTAGAAACTATCTGTAAACATCTCTATATATCTCTCTATACCTTCTTCAAAATTCTTGTCTCGGAACAATATTTAGTTTTATGAAATAAGTAGTTGTAATTTTATAATGATCAAATTAACAAACTATTTAAATATTTTCAAATACTAATACCACGATCCTATAGTAAATATTAGATTTTATCCTTTTTTTATATAATAATAGTAGTTGATATTGAATTAATATTAAAATTGATTTAAAGAATAAAATAAGTTACTTGAGAAATTATCATAAATCAAATACCTTCATTCAATATAGAAGCATTACATTTATGTATTTGTTTGTCAAATTAGAAACTACTATACCTACTTACAAATAGAGTGAATACTCCAGTTAGCAGACCGAATTTTGGCATAATATTTGATACTATATGTAAAAAGAGACGATTTAGAGAATTAGAAACAAATAAATAAGGAAAAGCAAATACAAGTTCGGTCTTATCGCTTATAGCATTTTCTCAGACCTTTGGTGAAAGCAAGACAAGAGATTTTCTTGGTATAATAAATACCAGAAAAATACAATGAAAACATGGTGAACATTTTTTGTGATCTTTCAAACTGTATCTTTTATTGAACTATCCAGACCTTGACGATGTATGCATATTGCATAGGTGTATTTTTATATAAATTATTAAAAAAACTTGGAAACTTTATCAGACGTAGTGTTGTACACTAATCTTGATTGTCTCTTAGACCATCTGTAATTTCCGAAGGAATCTAAGCAATAGTAACTGTCTACCATCTTTTTTTCGATTCTATTATTCAAAAGCATTAACAATTTTCACCAGCGCTCAACCACAATGAACAATTATCACTATTACTTAAAAGGACTACGACATAAACGAACCACAGAAATTTTACTCGACGGCTCCTTTCTTTGAAAAATGGGTAGGCATACTGCTTCCACAACCCATAGCAATTGGCACTGTAAGAGTTTTTAACCATTTCTTACAACAATGTGTAAGATGTTATAACCTGCAGTTATACTAGCTCACTCAAACCGGAACACAACAATACTAATTGTAAGTTTTGCTGTTTGGCGATAGAATATGAGATTAGTAGGGGCGTATCAAACCAGACAGGCTTGCACAGAGCCCTACCATCAAGTAACCTCTAACAGCAAAGACCTAACAGCTCATAAATTTTATAACATTTTGATCCCAACAAGTGATTTTTGCAAGAAGTATATAAAACTTTTAAGTGATTGTTTTATTTTGGAAAAAAACATCTACACACTCAAAAATATTAAGTTAATGTTTAAGATATTTACTTTTATCGCAATGACGTTAGCAGAAGTAAAACTCATCGTAGATAAACTATTTAGATTTAAGATATTTAAAACCTAACATATGCAATGCGCATACGTTCCAATAATATGTATATTGATGATGTAACTGTAATTATATTACACGGTCTTATATATTTTATTGTCTATATAATATCTGCTCAACCACTATAATTTATAAAATCATAATCTATGCCACTACATATATATATATATATAACTACCGAAACTATATCTAGATAAGCTAGATATTTAACATAAATTTAGAGCAATTACAGAACATTTTGTTTGACCTCGTCAATTAATTTACCTTAGCTATGGACTGAGCATGGATGTTACATTCGCTAATAAGCCTCAATTAACATTCACGCGCATCAAATATAGAACCATCAAATATAGATCAAAATATGCTAATAAAGTATGTAGAACAATTAATAGGTCCAGTTCCACGTTAACCAATATTTAAAATGCGACGCTTGAGTAGAAAAAAAGTTTTAAAACTACTTAGTTATATAACAGATAACTAAAAATTTTAATGTAATACTCTAACCATAGAGAATAATAACTGAGAGAAGGAACTGAATGTCAACACAACGATGTTATATAGGTACGACATACATAATTAAAATAAACAGATACCTATGTCTCACTTCTAGGTAAATGTGATTATAAAAGTACCAACGTGAACGAGTGAGTGAGATAAATAATATCATCATTAAAATCTGAGAAATATGTGTAATTGATTTATCCTATTGTTTCTAATATTATAAATAAGAAAACATTTTTGTTACGTTGTGTAAGTATATCATTATTTGTTTTAGTCACGCTCGTATTTTGATTGCATTTTTTTTGATTGACCAACTTTATCCACCTGTATTATTTCTTCCGATACAGTGAAATGATAAATAAAATCGAATAGAACCACAAAGAAAATAGAAAACAGACATCAGACTCATCACATGTGTATATTATTATCGTTAATGTATAACGGTAGCTTATACTAAACATGCTATGAAAAATAAATAGGTTTTAGAAATAGTTGAACTTACCAACTTCGAATCCTCCGTACTCATGCGCTTACGATACCAGGAAACCACTATACGTATACATTTTAAAATCATACGTTTTAAATTGATACACATCAATAACCATAGTAATGTTAGTATAAGTGTAATGAAAAATATATTTTCCATTGCAAAGGCAAAACGGACTGTCTAAACGATGATTATACGACACACAATTGAGCCTAACTACGAGTGTACCTATGACTGAACACCTCACTTGACTGAAATAAACAACCATTACGCGCTTGGACGGCCTCTGTGAACCTGGGTTCAAGTCACTATTGTTAATAAATTAATAATCAACACAAAATGCTTGATGCAGAAATGATTGTACAATTGCAATTTGTAAGGGGAAACTTTATAAGATGGAAAGATTAAATTAAAGTACCGCTTACCATAAATCATTCAACTATTGTAAAGCTAACAAGAAAATTATGTTAAACATTTCTAATCTATTGTAAAAAAAGATTATTTATGTTTTCAATTTTTTATTCTTGACATATAAATCTGAAGTGATATCTTGTATCTTAATTTGATTTTGGCTCGTACATTTGTTTTCAGATAGGTATTTTGCTTAAAAAAGTTTGCAATTATTTTTGTAGCACATTCTTACCGATTTCAAAAACGGAGATACTTCATTCAATTCGGTATATACATACAGTATGTATGTCCGCGATTTTCTCAAAAACAACTGACCCGATTTCGATATTTTTTTTCGTTTAGGGAACGTTTATGTGTATTTTTATATCACAGACAGGGGGTAAATGTGCCACCTGATGATAAGTGGTCACCACTGTCCATAGACCTAAGCACTGTAAGAAATATAAACCATCCATACATCGTGCCAGTAAACTTGGGAACTAAGATGTTAAGCTCCTTGCCTTGTTTGTAATCACACTGGCTCATTCACTATTCAAGCCGGACACAGCACTATAAGTATTTGGCGCCAAAAAATTAAATAAGTTATATATACATATATATATATATATATATATATTTTTTTTTTTTCTCTAATTTAAGTTTAATTAAGTTAGATTAAGGTGTTATCGCTTGTCATAAAAATTTTTTTAGACATTGTTGTGAATACCTGTAATAGGTGAACATATGAAGACCTGAAAAAAAAAAATCTGTAAGATTGTATAATGTAAGTGTTGCATATGTAAACTGTTGGAGTTCCTTAATAAAAAAAAAAAAAAAAAAAAAAAAAAAAAAAAAAAAAAAAAAAAAAAAAAAAAAAAAAAAAATGATGAGTGGGTGTTACCTATCTAGTTAGACTAAAAAGTTGACAGTATATTGTTTGATTTCTGCTTTAATATTTTTTATAAAAATCTGATTACATCATGGAACTAAAATTAAATAAAGCATTTAAAATGGTTTTGACGGACTCATTATTAGGTATTATATAGCTTAAAGAAATCACAATAAATTAAATATGTATAGTAACATAAGTCGGGAAGTGTAGTCCGGTGACGTATTTTGTTTGTAATTTACAATTAGAGGACAAACGGGCAAATGCGCCACCTGATGTTAAGTGGTCACCTCTGCAGTCCGCTAGTTGGCATACACACATTCTCACTAGAACCATTCCTACTTCATTAACCATCGAAAGGCAGCTGGCGACTTTTCCGAATCGATATGACATAAAAACCTTCAAGAAAAGAGCGTACCTGCCCATGGACATCTGCAAGTCCGGGAGTCACTTTCCATCAGGTGAGCCTCCTGCTCGTTTGCCCCCTTTTACATAAAAAGCCAAGTTTTTATATTTATTTTTAAGTTTGGAGACAGAGCTGAATCGAGCTCAGTGGCGTGCCATCGGAAAGGCCTATGTCCAGCAGTGGACAACGAAAGGCTGATGATGAGTTTGGAATCATTATAGCACAGGTCACAAAATCAATAAAAATCGTTGTAGCAATATAGCTTGTCAGAAGTTTTTTTTTAATCATAGGATACTGGAAAGGAGTAGGATAGTTTGAAGTATTAACACTTTTTTGGTATAGTTCTACTAAAAACCAGGGATTTTTAGTTTGCTTTAAATAACCCGTTTATGAGAGTAAATCGGGTAATTGAGTATGATTGCTAAAACTAGCAGAGACCGACATCATTTAGACGATAAGGAAGTAATAAAAACGACGTCTAAATTTTGCAATTCCCTGTATTGTTTTTTATTTGAAAACAAATGTATTCTGTTGTTAATACAAATCCAAGTGTCCTATGAAAAACGATAATTTTGTATTAAAAGCAAGTATTACCAACTAAGCATAAACTTAGAAAAAACGCAATTTTTTTTGTAACCTATAATTTTTTTGCCGATCGGGTCCAATTTATAGAAGACGTGGATCCCAACTGGAGATCACATGTGTACGAGATCTTTATCCTTCTCCTTAACAAACGATATCTTTGCCTTGCAGTAATATAATACCAGACTGCTATCTTAACGGTATTGAATAGGTGATTGGTTAGTGTTAAATCAAACTACTTATCAATTAGATATAATTATATTTTCGAATCTAAAATGTACAAAAAATACAACTTAAAAGTAATGTACTCTTAACGCCTGCTTTTGTCGATGGATTAAATTATAACAATTCAAATACCTTACAGATATTTGTAATGTCGGCTTCATTAATTGACAATAACTGTGGTAAATGTTCAGGAGCAAGCTATTAGGAACAAAAAACAGTAAGCTACTCGTTATCGTACTATTATCATCATTTTACTGCTTAATTTTATGTTTTGATATCATTCGAATTTCATATCGCAAACAATAAATTCGTATTTATTAATATCAGGGCGGTCATGTTAAAGGCTTCTGACAAGACATTGATGTTTTCATACAACTGTTTTATTTTAGTTGAATGTATACTAAAAATAAACATAACTATCAATTTTAATATTTAATCAACCACATTTTATAACAACTTTGGTTGTGTATTCTAGTCGTAAAAATATATGTTTAGCTATTTACAATATATAAACATACATACATACAATACTTAGAAATGCACAGCAACACAAAAAGAGCTCTTATATATTAACATATGAAGAACTTAATAACACAGATTTAACGGCCATCTGCAAAAAAGATTACGGCTTACGATTAGACTAGTTAGTTCTATTCAACTTAGATAAAGTTTGAGTCTGTTCAAGACTTGGGTATTACATACTTAGTTCTTAAAGCTGATAAACATCTACCCACCCGTAACGCTGTGTCAAACACATTCGTTTTAATTACAATAATAGAAAGAAGCATAATTATACTAGCGATAATCCTTTCTGCCGCTGGCCCACATATTTATCATTTAATCGTTTTTTTTCGAAAAAACATAATTAGCTTAAAGTCATCATCTTAAACTGAAGTTTATCTCTAAAAATATACACAGTACCCCTCGCAGACGACAGGCCAAGACAAGAGGCACGATTTTATACAAAAAATAAAATCAACCTTGTACGGGACTGTGATCACCTCGTTGTGTTAGCGACTGTCATCCGACTATAAATATATTTATCACAAATTACCATCTACAGAGGGATTAGGAATTACATCAAATCATTTTAAGAACATCTTTAAAAGCGAACGCCAGAATTTTGTAAACGTATAAAATGTTAGACTAATTATGTTTTCCCTTCGAAACAAAGATTCCCGTACCCATCAATGTTTCTCCGATTACTTTCGACAATATCCCCCTCACAGAGTAAAGAGACCGTTATAAATAAACCTCGGCATATCACAATTCTTAACGCAGTCCAATTTAATTATTTTGCTGTAACATTGGATGGAAATTTTGGACCCTATTATCGTGTTGTAATCGTTACTCTGCGATATGGAATAGAAATACATTAATGCAAAAATAATTATTAATTCGATACTCTATAACATTTCGAATAATACATTATAACATTTCCAATTATTTGACCGAATATTTTTTTTTTTTTAATTATATCATATTCTTAAATATGATTTTATTCAATAATGTTATATAGTTTTCAAATTACCATAAATCTTACAATAATACATCAGAATAGCAGCCTAATCAAAATTATATTAACCGTGTTTTAAAACTGAAATTTATTTAGATTTAATATTTTGATGTTTTAAAAGACAATTAATGAAGAGTTTACTTTTAATATCAAATTATGACTTAATGCTCGAACATTAAAATGAGGTATAAATCCTTTACACCAAGATGGTAATATTAATCTAAGACTTTAAGAGTAAGTATACAGACAATTTGCGTATAATTAATATTTAATTCAATAAGCCCAATTCAACAATTCAATCCATTTATCAAAATATGTAAGTCTATCTTTTATAGGATAAATCATTCGTTGATTATTATTTAACCGATCGCTTAGTTAATATTGGTGTCACCGTGTGATTCGCTACAAAATTATTATTTAAAATAAAATTAATAGTGATGTTATAAATTTCTAGATCTATGTTTTTTTTTTTTTTTCTACAAAAAGTCACTTGAATGTGTACAAACGAAAAGATAAATTAGGACTAATATTTACTTAGCGTAGCCGTTAGTTGTACGAACATGTACTTTATAAATTGCTTTTGTAAAATCACCAAATTAGCCGCAATTAATGTTCACCACCAAACATTCGATGGCATTCATGATTATTTTTTTCATCGAATTATTCAAGTACTAAACAAAAAAACATTTTGTTCAATACACAAGTAGCACGCTCTGATTTATCATTGCGATTGTTTGAAGAAGTTTAATTGTATTTTCTACGCAACTAGCGTTTACGCTTGACAAAAACATAAGACAACAGTTTGGAAGACAATTCACCAATATTTTGTTTATAGGCAATTTTAAATGTCACAAACTCTTACAATATAACTTTTACGCCTGTAATATGATTACAAAATAATAACTATGGATTTATTGAACTATATTAATTTAATCTTCAGCATTGTTGCATTTATATATAAATATAGATACATCTAGATTAATTTTATCAAATAACGAATATCTCCTGAAATCGATGTAAATAATAACATGTTTTTATTAAAAATTTCGACAGCAACAAATCACTTCAACAAAAGTACAAAAGTTTTGTATCATTTAAACTATTTATTTACTTTTATCGTTATTTATATTACATGTATAATTACATAGTCTCTTCGTAAAGATGGTATTGAAAAATATCTTATATTATTATCTTTAATATCAGGCACGCATGCATTGTTACAGCTTGTTAACTATATTCATTTTCGGATAACCAATTTATTCAACTCGTGCAATGGACGTGTTATTGAATACGAGTCTTGCATATCTTTTATACTATATAAATCTGTAAAAAATATAGCCTTTTGGGTACATTTTGTCCGCATCGAGACGTCAAAAACTATGTGACGGCATTAAATGCTCTTTTAACAATCGAATAAATATGCTTCCAATATTTTCAATAAGTTACGTAGACTTCACTAATCCTCAACTATTTTCTTTAACGTCGTCGTGTACCTAACAAGGCCATCACTTGTACTTTATGGAATCGGTATTACTAATCGGATACCATCATCTGATCGTCTCCCCGTATCAAACTAAATGGAATGAAATTTAATGTTATATTGCTACATTTCACGGATATTGTAAAGCTTTATCTCACTATTCATGATACCAAAGACGATTTATGTTTTGATGAATTCATTCAACGGAATTGGTCAGTATTCTAAACATTAATTATGCATTTTAGGGTATAAAAATATTATTATAATCCTTACACGGTTTTACCTCGTTAAGAATAACTTTATGGATACTCGCTACTATTATTTGTACGTTCTTGTTTAGGTAAGTTTATATAACATCACAATATTTTTAAGTTATATTACTCGATATATCTATGGTTGATGTAGATACGACATTGTTATCTAAGAGTGCCGGAAATGTTATAATTTGGGCCAATACGATTTAATAATATATAAAAAAATTTATTTGTAAATATGTTGATAAAAATCTCCAATATTATAGAAGATTATTTCTTAGCAAACATGCACTTTTAGGCTTCAAACGGGAGCGAAATATTAAGTCAGTTAAGTACGAAGCATCTTATACGTAATTGCCATAAAACAAATTATACAAGTTTAAAATATCTCGTGAGTCATAATTAAAATTCACTGGTCAGTGTGTCTTTAGACCTACTTAATAATTTATATATAACATTAACATTTAGAAAATATACAAAACAGACGAATTTTAAAAGGATAAATTTCATTCCGAATGAATTGTGACCAAAGATTTAACAAGTATAATCTGTTACAGCAATTTTTATGTTTCAACGTGATCGTTGTTCGGTTAAGGGCGACGTAACTGAAACAATTAACAGGTTATTTAAAGTTGACAGTTCGAGTTGTGGTCCCGACCGAGAGGATGTTTCTGACGAAATAATATATTACTAATGTTCTCTGATCACAAATCGCACATCGCACATTCAGAATCTTATTATAGACTTAGTTTAATTTTACACGAAGTAGATATTAAATTGTGCGATTTAATTTTATTTTATTTCCAAATTTTTCGTAATTTCAGACGTAAGATATAATACTTTTTCAATAGTTTAAAATTGATTTCTTAATTAATTTTGAGGTAAATTTCGTACATGTATTTTTTTCGAATCGTCGTAAATTACGTTAATTATTACGAATAATTGAGTGCAGAAGATTTAATGAAGCTATATTTACTTAATATGACGACAAACATCGATGTTATACACAAATTCACAAAGGATTAACGAGACCACAGACTACTTGACATTACATATAATTCCATTCAATCCGGTGAAATACAGGATAACACTAAACGATGAATCATTCTAGCATTGCAAAATATTACGGTACACTTGAACCTACGTAAAGCCAAAAAGCATTGCGTATTTTTTTAGATTTACAACTTACAAAAACTTTTGAATCGCAATTTAAGATTTATAAATATAGAATAGCTGCTCGAGACGCATTTATCGTAACGCTATATCAATGGATATCAATATTGATTGTGATCAACGTGCAAACGAAAATTCATCGCGATTCGATAATCCTACATCTGTTCATTAATTTAAAGATTTTCAAGTCGACTCGCGACAAATGTAAAAAGCTTCATTTATAGATAGTGAACTAAAATGTTTATGTCTCTTTTGTTGTAATCTGAGCATATATTTCACATTTACTCACAAGAGGAAATTAGATTTATGCTTTTATATACTTTCATTTATATGTAGTCGAGTACTAACCTTTTTATACAATCGAAATATGTATAAACAGCTTTAATATTTGTAAAATTTTAATAAAATACATATATATATTACTATAATATTTATATTAAAAAGTTATTAAGATTTAGTTTTGATCTGTTATAAAAGCTTAGTTCCTTTTTTAGCTTCGAAACACTTTTGATATCTACGTACTTTTTTTAAAATATCAACTATTAATTTAAAAATAGAATAAAAAAATATTAAACTTAATTCAATAAACACCTGTAAGGAAATTTTAAATCCTTATTTGTGAGTAAATATGAGATTTTGAAAATCATATATTTTTTTCGTTTCATTCGAACCAGAGATTTTTTTTTATAAAAAGGAAATTAAAAAAATCTTATAGCTTCGTTCTTGAAATCACACCGAACAAAATTGAGTATTTCATTTGGCATATTTAAATATCATAACGCATTCAAATGCTACGTGAAGAGATATGCTCATTTCAAAAATCATAATAGTTTTTAGTAAAATATAGAAATTTGATAATAAATAACAAAGGGGAAAACTTGATGTTATCTTACCGTCGAAAAAATGAACGAATAAACGACAAATCGCCAAAGCGAAAAACGTAAACATTCCATACTTTCGCCAGATATTGTTGTTCAAAACTACTAGGTATATACTTAAAAATAGCATAATGGAATTTTTAGAACTGATAATGAGCACGCAGGCAAAAAAGAAAATAACAAATGTTTTGTATAATTAAAGAATAGTATAGACAACTTTAATAAATCAATAAATGATTTTTAATAATAAAAGAAAATTATGATACCATATCAGAAACACAATGATAGATTAACAAAATATTTACACTAAAGCAATCGCTATAATTTAACAACACGTTATTTACACTCATATTCACTCATTCCTATACTCCCCGAAAGTTTTACACAAAGTAATCGTCTGACCTCCGGAGACACGCATGTCGCTCCGATTTACGGCGAGTATAGAATACGAGCAAATCTCATGCGCTCCTTCGAATAACTACAACTTAACTTTGTCATAACAGGTAACATCTGACTTTCACACTATAATACAATAACGTTCACAACGCCAAAAAATGTGTTTAATATTTCTATACAATATTGCACGCGGTATGTCACTATTGTATATTAATGAATGTAAACTAGGCGTACACGAGTCAATCATATTGCGAATCGAAAAATTTTACTCAACGGGAAGCTACCGTCGCATTCTTCGTCGAACCTCATCAACAACAATACATAGACACATAAATCTATGACTTACGATAAACGGAGTTCTCATAGAACTTAAGGATACATACGATCGACCGACGATCTCCATTACTCGAAAATATCACTAGCACTACTAGACTATATACTATCCATACGGAGACGCTCCCCGCGAGGCGCGCGAGAGCTCGCAGCGTAGGCGTCGCGAAGTATAAATGCAAACTGGGGAGAGGCCCGGCGAGCGCCCGCGCGTCACTGGGACAGCAGCTTCTGCAGCAGCGACGCCTTAGCCGAGCCCGCCGTCTGCGCCTCATCACCGCCCGCCGCCGCCTCCGCCGAGCCCTCCGTAGTACTCTGCGCACAACACGGACACGTTACACAACACACCTCGCACGCACTACTCCCATGCGGCCCCGTATAAGCTACATTGTCATCTGGAAACGTGGTTGGTTGGTCATCTCGATTCAATTGCAAGTATCGAATCGGATTTTAATTATTAGATATCGTACCGAAAAAACGGTGACGTTCCAGAATTGACCATGTATGATGTCTAAAAGAGTTTCCTTTTTGGAATACGATAAAACAAAATCCTTCAAAGTTTGTAAATGAGTATTATTAGATTTCAAAATTCAATCGACTTTATTGTTTTTAATATATAAAAAAAATGTCACTAATAATGTTTCATTAAATATAAGACAACATCAGCGGCATAATTGTTAGCCTTTATGTATTTTAATTACCTTTCTCATACTTAACTTTGTCTTAATTAAAATATTAACATTTATCGAGAACCGATAATATTTAAGCCAAACTGTCCTAATATAACTAATAAAGAAAACTCAATTTCCAATTATGGTATGGTGATAAAAGCAACTAAATTATGAAAATTCATATCGTTGATTCGTTTTAAAATAACAAATAACTATATTACAAAATAGGAAGTAAGAAAACATAATCCTAAATACCATAGCTTGAGTAAAGAATGCCTCATACTAATTAATGATAAATACATAATTAGGTTGTTTCCAGTTCAAATACATATTGATTACAAACAAAAATAAAGTTCTAAAATCTTAAACTTCCTAGAAATTTTATTCGATTTTGTTCTGATTTATAGAAAAAAAACTTATTTAGATAAATAAATTCCTAGATGTTATTTTTTACTTGCAGCTTACGAACACAATATTGTATGCACCAATAATGGTCATTATTAGTTTTACATAAAATGCTCTAGTAATGTGTACTTGTCAGACATTTCAAAAGATATAATTATGTATATTTTTGTTTTTGTATGTTGTTGTAAATAAACTAGTTGAAGAATAAATGCGTTTTATTTACGACTTGCAACATATTATATATAGTTATTTTATAGTTCATTTCCAATTCATTAGCTAGAATTAACTTCTTTTTTTCTCTAAGTCTCTATTGATTTTACATGTGTATATTTTGGTAGTAAAAGTTATTTGGTAACTAGAGATAAAGCAACAGAGTGCTACAAGCACTAATGTCACCGTTTCAATAAATCTGTATCAGTTAAACTATACCTAATTACAAATTTTCATATTTATTTCTGTTGGAAACAACCCAATTGAGAAAATATTGACTTTTTAACTAAACTTTTTTTTTAAGTTTAATCCAGAACTTTGATGATAAGAAAATCTTGCAACTCGATTAAGACTCATATATGCAGGCTGTGTATTGTCATATACGACGATAACACTTATAACAAAAACATTTAATAACACAATAAATCATTATTCGTATAAATCAATCATATACAGTGGTGGTCATATAATTAGAAACACTTCTTATGAATAAAGAAAGTATAACTTCAACGTACAAATGTTCGTAAAAAATATACACATTCAATAATTAATAATCATGCAATAATATAGCCACTCAAATAAAAAACTCATTAAATGCATAAAATACAAAACATATCTTACTTTTAATTACAAAATGAGTCTTACACATGTAGTTTATTTTATGTTACTGGCCGCTTGGACGCCTAATTAGAAACGTTTTAAAAAAGCATCCATAGCTCGTTCTTTTTTTGAAATTGGAGAATAACATTTCATTCTTGGCTTTTTCTATTATTTTGGCGACAATTCACAATTTAATCTGAATTTTATTTTGTTCAAAATGGGCAAAAATAAAAGTTGTGACGCGTCAACTAGGTAAATAATTGTTAATTTACATACAGATCATAAGTGGGCGTAAAGAAGAATAGCTGAACATTTAAATTGTTCTGTTAAGAAAGTTTTTAATGCAATTGATCATTATAAAACACATGGAACTGTTGAAAATGTTCTTAGAAAGGCTCGGCCAAGAAAAACCTCTCCTAGAGAAGATACGCTAATCGTTCGTGTTGCTAAAAAAGACCCAAGTAAAGACTCCAACCAGATTGCCAGAAGTTTTTTCGCCTGATGACCCGAGAAACATCTCGTCAAGACTGATTCGCCGAAGATTAGTGGAAGCTAAATTGTTTGGAAGAATCTATCGAAAGGTACCGCTTCTTACCAAGCAACACCGAGAGAAGCGATTATTATTCGCTAAAAAATATGTTAATTGGACGGTACGAGAATGGAAAAATGTGTTATTTTCAGATGAAAAAAAAAAATATGGTAAATTCCTATGGAAAGCGCTATGTTAGACGTCTTGTAAACAATGCTTTTAATTATAAATACACAAAGAGTATAGTCAAGTATGGTGGCAGTAACATTAAAGTTTGGGGGTGTTTTTCCGGATGTGGAGTTGGACCCGTTCGGAATATTGAAGGTGCAATGGATCAATGGCAATACAAAAATACCTTAAAGCACACAATGATTCCCTACTCGGACGATCATTTTCCTGTAACCTGGATCTTTCAGCATGACAATGACCCTAGACACAAGGCCTATACCGTCAAATGTTTCCTTAGCGAACAGCGTATATCCGTTTTAGACTGGCCAGCAAATAGTCCGGATTTAAGCCCGATAGAAAATCTCTGGTATATTGTTAAAAAGAAAGTCTCAAACAAACGTAACACCAGTCAAAATGAACTATATGAAGCATTTGTCGAAGCATGGAATTCAATCCCCCTAGAAAAATGTATGAAATTGATTGAATGATTGCCACGTCGTTGCAGTGCGGTTATTGAAAATAAGGGATACGCCACTAAATATTAATTATGACTATTGGTAGGCTGTGGATAGTAGCTATTTCGTAAATAACAATACTAATTACTAATACTTAAAAAAATATTGTTTTTTATACTTTTTTGTTGTTGTTTCTAATTAGTTGACCATTATTGTTCATACCGTTTTGTCCGTAATGTAATATTGAAACTGCACTTGTGTAATGGGATTTATATTGTTTTTCTAATAAATGATAAATCGTTGAACATATTGTCCTATTTATTGTTTAATTTCAAAATAAAAACGATTGCGGTATAATATAGTCATAATGTCAAGGACCGTTGGTAGTGTTTCTAATTATACGACCACCACTGTATATATTCAATATCTACATACGGTATTATCCAAAGATAATAAACAAACCTATAAAGTTGTATCTTCGTTGTTCATAAGGAATAAGAGTTTTTAATAACTTATTTAATAATGTGTCGAATAAAATACTATAATAAACAGCGTTATGCACTTATGTCTATGGTATCTAAAGTTTTTTTTTATTGTCTATTGCATCGAAAGTTGTCAATACATTTATAATTCTTTCATTACTGAAATCATTGATTTTATATTTAATTTTGGAACCAATTATAAAACAAAGTTTAAAAAGTAAACGATAATCGAGTTGCAGTATTAACTTCAAAAACTTTTGAATAGTCGAATTTAATACTTGATATTTTTTTTTTATTGATCGTATTGTAAATGATATAAATCTAATATTGAATAGAATACGAAGAGTAATTATTGTTTTATTTAAGAAACAGAAATATAATTATTCCGTTAGTTATAGCAGTTAATAAGTAACAACATTAAATGATACTAACCTTAAAATATATTTCACGTACTATATAAATATTGCATAGCATGTTGTTTAATTGAAAATGATTTCAGAGGTAAAGAGCGATAAGCAGTTGAAAAATATTAAGATAAAAAGTGAGGGTGTACACTTCGTTCTCAAGTATCCGAATTACCATGATTCTATTACAAATAAAGATTATGAATGAATATATTGACCGCGCCTCACAAGTCGAGCGAAAAAAAAATTATAATCATGCAATCAATAATTATAATATTTTGTAATAAGGCACTCGATAAACGACATAATTCGTATGCTATATATAAAATATTTTACGAGCAAAATAATAAGCAAGTCCAATTGCAAAATCATAAACATTTCAGATAACTACACCTTAATTAAAACCGTAACCACAATTTACCGCTTGCGCATGCGAATTACCCCATTTTAAGCTAATATATCACAAGTACAGAAAACCTAGGAAGCGATGACATTTTCATGTTCTCATGAATTTATATAATCTAAATCAATATCAAAATGCATATATAATTATGAAATAATATCTATTAGAGTTATTATTAAAATTCACATCACAAAAGCTTTATTGATAATTTAGAAATGTGCCAATCATTGTTCAGATATTAAATTAAATTAATGATGCATCGGGCGCGACTGATATGAAAATTTGAGATAATCGAATTCGAAGTAAGAGAAATAGTTCACGAGCGTCGTTGGCACACCTCTTTCATTCAGCCTCTAATAATCAGATGGTCGACTCGACAACATACGCAGCAGAGCAGACTCAATACGTAATATTTATATAAATGTAATTCTACAAAAATAATGGAAATCGATACAGAAGTAGTGTAAAAGTGACTTGATGGTTTGGTACCGCTGCTCGCGTCCCTGGCTTACCGGTATGCTCTGTTGCGACTCCCACGAGTTTGCCGACGCCGATGACGCTCGACCCCCCACCACACCACCGCCACCTACATACGTACACACGGATACATTGCCAGTAACTAGCCGTCACTCTGGCAATGTTTTATCACCACATTCTCTTTCATCTATGCTTACTTCTCGAAACAACGAAAAGAGTATTTTATACATTTATTATATGTCGCTTCCAATATTGCCTGACAATAAGTTGATAAGTTCATTTACTGTATACTATATACTTCGATATATATCACACATAAAACCTATACCGTCTCCCGTATTTAGATACTGTAATTAAATAGACATTTCATATTTCAAAATCATTACAGTTATGAGTACCACTGGCTTTATTATTAAAACAGAAATAAAATACACATTTGTAAATAATGGGCACCACTATCTAATATTCTATATCACAAAATAAATGTATTTCTTCGAAAGCAAAGCAGTTAGTTTCCTTGATAATTTTGACCCAAAAACTTAGTTCGGTGGAATGGTAAAGAAATAAAGAAAAATGGAACGTACTAAAACAATAGAATTTGCTCGTCTCGTAAAATCTTATAAGATAATATTTTGACGATACGAAACTATTTTGTAGAATACTGTACTAAAGTTAAATATTTTTATTTACATATAATAATTATGTCATAGTTGCGATGTAATCATCAGTTCATTTTATTATGCATCGTGAAGAATAATTCACTTCGTTAAACTTAGGCAAACTGCCGATGATGTATCTCTTTTAAAACAAGCTCTTAAGTAGAGCACTAAGCTTGATAGATAAATTTGCGCGCGTAAAATTTAAATTTAACTTAATATAATCTATTTATTATTATAAACTTGTGCGAGTATTACGAACAATCTACTGAGACGATTTTGATAAAACTTTCTGTGATTAATAGTTTAAAATTAAGATATAAAAATCGTTATTTATTAAATCTCGCTACGATTACGAGAGCCGGATCTATAGCAATTAAACCACTTATAAAAACGACTCGATGGACACGAAACGAGGATTTCGTACTAAAATCTACACAAACAAGGCTAAAGTTAGTACTTATAAAACATAGCGATGTTTGTAGGTTTGTGTTTAAATAATTCGTTTTCTGTATAACTATAGTACCCATAATAATGCTTACGGTGTATACGTACAAAGAACGCTTCAGGCTTCGTAGCTTAGGTACGTAACTCAAAATACTTTTACTTCTTTTATTTTTATAATAAAATTAAATTTATTAATAATGCATTATAAATTAATTAAGATATACTACGTTCAAACAAATATCGTTGGAGGTGTTGTGTTAATGCCATACCAAAAATCCACAACTAACATTCGGTTTTCGAATAAAATTATAAATAAAAGTCGGTAAAATACAATATTTAAATTCTATAAAGTTACACATATATTTTTTCTAATTTTAAAATACAAAAATAATTTGCAAAACGGTAAGGTAACTTATGAAAATATATTTGTACTCTTTCTAAGCTATTTTATCTGTAGTGCCTTAAAGGCCCGCGACCAAAAACTAGGTATCACTTTATTAATGTTACAAGTTTTCGCCGAAATAATTCACGTTCTACAATCGTAACTATTACACTTAGCATAGGCTAAGTGTAATGGCATTCTAATAAACATAATCGAACAAATTTCAATTCACTCGAACGACACACTTCACTCTTTCATTTGTCGGGTGGTTTTATTTTTAACGAACACGAGACGAAACGTTTTTCTCGATTTGAACCGATCGTCGAGGTCCGGCGCGGCGCGTGTCGGAGCGAGGGAAACAACAACCGATACTAACCGGGAGCGGGCATGTCGAACGTGAGCAGCGGGTCGAGGTCGGGCGCGTGCAGCGCGTGCAGGTCGGGGCGGGCCGAGCGCGCGCCCACCACGGCGCGCAGCTCGTTGCGCACGTACTCCGACGTGCCGCCGCCCGCCGCGCCCCCCGCGCCGCCCGCCGCGCCGCCCGCGCCTGCGCCGGGAACTACGTCAGCGGTCGCTCGAACCGTCCCTCCCTCTCGTGCCGATCGTATTGCATTGCAGACTGATCCAGATATTAAAAAAGTAGCGCTAGTGAAGAAGGACGCCGTGCAGTCGACGTGATATATAGTTGAAACTTTTATAAATATACAAGCGGAAGTGATTTCGCCTTACGTCAGAGTCGAGAGACATGCACGACGACAGTTAGGAGGAGTAACGATTTTGCTACGAAAACTACCGTTTACCTTACTCGCTTCGTACCTCGACCGCCAAAGAACCGTCGAAGAGTCGGAAAGGCAAAATTTATTAGAATATAGGCATACATACAAGCGAGTTAATAAAAATGAAATCGACAGTAACTCACGAAGATTAATTTTTCGACGACCATTTATCTATTATGTTAATAAAGAACAGTTAATTTCTCAAGAGGTCGGTTACGACGAAATCAATCGGCACATGCATACTCACACGAGAGCGGGTGATCGTGAGGCGTGCCATGCGGCGTGTGCGGCGGGTGTGGCGGGTGTGGCGGGTGTGGCGGATGCGGCGGCTGCGGCGGGTGCGGCGGGTGCGGCGGGTGCTGCGAGTGCGCGGGATGCGCGCCCTGCGCCATTCGGCGCGCAAACTCGCCGCAGATGGCCCGGACTCCCACTTCGCTCTCCTCATAGTAGCCGCCCACTGCCACACACGCCTCATATAGTAGTCGGCCCCTGCCATTCGCGCCTCGTCCAGCACTCGCCTGGCGACGCTGCGCCGAGACCTACCTACTTGGATACCCGACGGGTCGCTACCGACTCCGACCCGACCCGACTGCCGAGCTAGCGACTCGTTCTCGTGGAGTTCGCGTGCGAGTGGTAATGGCGAGACCGGTGTCATCGCACTCTCATCTATTCGGAATTAGGCCATCCGCCTTTACCGTTACATGCGACCTCTCATAAGCTCGTCTAACTAGTACGCTAACTCTACCCATCGCTTTTATTTCGAATTTCGTATATAAGCCAATAATATATTCATGCAATTAGTTGAAAATAATTTTACCGATCTAAACTGTATCATAAATAAAAAAAATATTTACCTCTATAGAGCATGCTGAAGAAATTATCGTTTTAGAATAAACATGCTTCGACTTAAAAATAAAGAATGAGAGAGCTATCTACCTCAAAATAAATTAGTATATATTTGCATAATATAATTAAAGCGTACCATTAAACCTTGGATCAGACTGAATATTTGAAATATTTACGTTTCGTTACATTAACCGCAGAAAAATATTATTATACTTACATACCTCTATAATGTCTTAAGAAAAGTTGATTTAAAACAAAAAACATATCGATATAAAATTAATATACATCTAATCATACAATTTGCAGAAAGGCAATCGATTTTTATTTAACAATTTCTCACCACATTATATAAATCAGAAAAAATAATCGGCACGTAGGAATTATCCACAGTATGGTAGTATACGTAATAAATAATATTATCTTTCGGACGTGGGGCTCGTCTGCAAGTCAGCCGAGAGCGGCGGGTACGTACCGTGGTGCGGGCGCGGCGCGCGCAGGTAGGGCTGCGGCGCCACGGGCGTGTGCAGCGCCGCCGCGTACGCGCCCGCGCCCCCCGCGCCTCCCGCTCCGCCCGCGCCCTGCAACACATTCCGCTACATTCTCCGCCACACCCTCCGCCTCGAGGGCACTCCCCGCGCGATCGTTACACATTCGTGTCGTTCACTTACCAGTTGTCGACTTAGCATTGGATTTTGTTGCGACGAGGGCATCTTGTTCGTCCCGTAGTTTGGCCCCATTTGATCTGTAAACGTAAAAAATAGATGTACTCGACTTTTCCCCCGAGTACGTGTTTAGCCGTCGGGTGTTCGTACTTACTCGTATGGTGATACAAATTATGGAAGTCTGTGCGCTTCAGAGCTACGTTAGGCGGCGTCGCGGAAACTAAAGCATTTATAGTAGAACCGAGATCGGCTTGGGGCTGTTCAGCAGCCTGAAATTAGAAATACGACACATAATAAAATAAGATGCAAACCATGAATATGCCAATTCTTTAATTGGGTAATACGTTAAACAAATCTCTACTTTCATTAAAAGCTACAGTGCGATATGCATATATAACCGACGTAAATTTAATTTGATACAACGTCACACGGCACACGATACCTAATAACCACTTCAAGGGTCGGACGCGAATTTTGTTACAACCTGTATAAATGTATATATAATATAAAAAAATATTTTCACATCGTTGCCTTTTATAGATGGCACCAGAGTAATAAAATAATAATCTTAAGAGTTCTTGCATACACAGGTTTTAGTCTAATGACTGTTTCTTAGATTATTAAATATGTTATAATCAAGATTAAACTTTTAATAATAACTTCTGATTCAATAACAATTAGAATTAGTTCACAGGCCCTAATAAGCAATGACGACGCACCGGAAACACGAATAAGGCGAGTGAATCACATTTTATTGGCAATCATTCACACAAAAAACCTACCGTGCCTTAGACTACAACCAAGGTCGCATAGTTATTTCAAGGTTTAGTTTACCAAACACTATAAATATCGATTATATTTTTCAATCAAAGTTTTAAACGACCGCTCCTTGCTGACTTTTAACTTACTAATTTCACTTAAATGGAAATCGTAGCTTCCTTCAAAAAATACGTTCGCAAGTGTCAAAATAGCAGTTTCGATCGAGTCAACATTATTAAATAAAAATAATGTAGGACGGCGTGCGAACGCGACAGACCTCTGGGGAGACGAGCATCTGCTGCGAGCGCTGCATCTGCAGCAGGCGCGTGCGCTGCTGCTCCACCACGGCGCGCGCGCGCACGCTGTCGGCGTCGCTGCGCGCCACCAGCCCGTACAGCGCGCCCGCGCCGCCGCTCATCGTGCACGAGCCCTGTCGGCGAGGCGTACTCACTACACACACTTGTCTCAATACTGAAGGAGACGATTCGAGCTCGCCTTATTTTAAATTACTAAAACTTCGACGTACATAGATCGTCGAATCGAAAACTTAGATTTTTCCTCTTACTTGCTTACTATATATTTAGATTCACTTACTTGACTTTGAGCGGGATAAGCCGATTGAACGCTCGGGCTAGACGAGACTGGACTTTTAGTCGCAGTTTCGAATTGCATGAGACTTTGCGTTATCGCATTTATGACGTCATTTTTTTCTTTAACACCCTAAAACAGAGTCGTTACAATTAGTAATTAATGCCTTAGTAATTATTGGTTCGGTAAAAAAATAAATATAATTTTTGTATCATAAAACTTACAGCATAATCTGAGCGTAACTGTCGATTACTCTCCATATCCATGAGAACATTGACGTCAGGTGCGGAACGATCGTTATATGGCATATTTTCTATCACCTCGTCCAAAATATCCGACAGTGTCTTATCATTTGGTACTTCGCTGTCCCCACTCGTTCCACTCTGCGACCTCATACCCCCACTCCTACAAAGAAAATTGGATTGGAATTTAGATAATTGGATATTTTAAACTAAAAACCATTAACCCGATCATTAAAATAATTAACAACCAATAAATATGGTTGAATAGTATAAAAACTTTAAGTTACAATTTGTATATATAAAAACAATATTGTAAGTGACTCACTGGGCCTGGTTGTTGTAGGGGTAGTGCGGCGGAGCGGGCTGGTAGCTCGCTCGGGCGCCGCCCTGCAGCACCATCTGCAGGTGACTCTGCCCGGCCTGTCCCACGGGCCCGCCCTGCGACGTCTGAATGCCCTGCATGTTGGAGCACTCCACACTCGAGGCCGACGACACCGGCCCCGCGCCTCCGTTCACGTTGTTTCCACGAATGCTATATATAATTAGAATATTTATATACATTTTGAAAAAAAACGTTACAAAGCTTACTTTCTAAAATTAGGTGCATTTGAAGTTATCATCTAGCAATCCTATATATTTAGATAAAACCCGATTTCGACTTAGTCACAAAGTTTCGATTTGAATGTTGTAAATAACTACGTATAATTAAATTATTCTTTATACATAACACAGAATCACAGATTAATGTTTATGTAGTCTAAAAAAACAAATCAATAATTTCATTTTGTAGATTGCAGTTCGCCTGCAGTTTAAATACCAAAACCGCTCATCATGTCGACGCCGACAAGTAATATAGATAAGATTTTTTTTTCTAAAAGATAACTCACTTAGCGGTGAGAATATTGGAAATAGTGTGATGTGGGTGGCGAGCCTGCGCCATGTGAAGGGGGTGCTGGTGGGAGTGCGCGTGGCCGAGCGTGGGCGGCGCGCGCGCTCTCGCCGGGTAGGGCCGCAGGATGGGGTTCGGCAACGGCAGCGGCGTGGGCGGCGTGGTCTGTTGTCGCGCCAGCAGCGACACGAGGATCTGGTTCTTCTGACAGAGCGGGCTCATGCCGGGGCCGCTGCTGGTCGCCGGACTGTTGGCGCTCGACGACGCCGTGGACGTCGGTGCTCCGGACCCGCTTCCTGCACCCGTAGCGCTCGAAGACACCTGGCAGATGTACTCATATTAGTTGAATTTCGTTTACAAAGAAACTTATACTGGTACTTCATATACAATATGCGTAATCTAACTTATATATAAAATTCCGAGACTACCTCGCACTTTAAACAATAAAAATAACGATGATGATGATTCCTAAAAACTTTGTCAGCGGACCTTACTTCGGACGGACTTTACGGGAAAACTTAGAATGCAATACTAACAAGATATTGTAAATGTTAGATACGATTACCTGTTGATTTTCAGGTGTAGCTCTCTTAGCGGTGCTCGTAGAGGCTTTGGACTCTTCAAACTTTCGCTTCATGCCGGCTATTCTGTCCATGTACATATCGCTTTCCTGAGAACGTCCGTTGCTCGCCGGACCATTGTTATTCGAAAGCAGCTGCGAGAGCAAAGCGCTGGACTGGGAAGATCCACGCGAACTGTCCGTCGAATTTCTTCTGCCCTCCTCTCCGTCCTCGTCGGACTTGTCGTTTAAAATCTTAATAAAATATATGCATTATAAATAAATAACGAGTTCAAACTCACAAAACCTTTCGTGGGATAAAAAATTCTCACCTTGCGTAGTTGATTGTTATGGTGCGTCGGCGGGTGGGAGTTATGAGGCGACGGCTGATGCTGGCCCATGTGCGGCGGGGGCCGGGCGTGCGCCTGTGCCGAGTGCAGCGGCGACAGCGCCGAGCCCGGCGTGAGCGGCGTGTGCGGCGTGTGCGGCGTGTGCGGCGTGTGTGGCGTGTGCGGCGTGTGCGGCGCTGACGTCTCGCTGCTTGTCGCCTCGTCGTCTTCTTGGTTTAACAAATCTTTGAGTACGCTCTTCTTGCTGAGCAAAATACGAAGGCGATTCGGTTCCTCGTGAACGGCCGCCGGCGGTGGCGCTTCGACTGGCGACGCATGCGCAGCGGGATTATCTGCGCCGCTTTCTTTACGTTCTTTGGCGTCCTCGCCTGACATTTCTCCCATCGGAAAAGATGATGGCCAAGTTTCGAGGTCGAAGTCGTTGATGGTGAATTGATGTTCACCGGAGCTCATAGGGGAGCGGTATCGCGGCTCGGAGGCCGATGTCTCACCATTGGCGACCGAAGTCATGAGAGGACCGCCGAGCGAAGGACGGGACGTTCCCGCGTCGTGGATGTCCACGTCTTCATCCCCGAGTACGGTATTCGTAGACATAATGAAGTTTGGCTCGCCGATCGTCGGAAAGAGTCTGGCCTGTGCGCTTACTCTGATACGAGGACCGTCAGTTCCGATACGTAATCGATAGGGTTCGCTCACCACGAGCAGACCGGCCCGAACTACTACTTCCTGAAGATGTGATGATACACGTGCACGATCACTACTTTCAACGAGATCTAAGTAACGAACTCCCACAAGAGAAATAGGAGAATTTATACAGTTTTCCACTCCGGATAAATCACAAGCTGCAACAATTGTAAAACAAAATATAACAAACTATAAATAGATACAATGAAACCATTTAAAGAATAAAATTTAACGTACATAAGATATTAAAGTTACAATCCAATCTGAAAACGATGGTGGGTCCGCCGTCGTTGGAGATAGCGGCCGACTCACAGCGCCGAATGACGCACATGACGGAGCCGGCCTCCTCCGTGGACGAGCTGCGTACTGGCGCAGCGTGGATCACAGTATCCACAAACCTGACAAATTATATAAAAAATAAATACCAATCCGTGTACAGGTTTGTTTTATATAGAATAGGTAGGCGGACATGCCACCTAACGGTAAGTGGTCACCAACGCCCATAGACATTGGCATTGTAAGAAATGTTAATCATCGCTTACATTGTCAATGCGCCACCAACCTTGGGAACTAAGATGTTATCTCCCTTGTGCCTGTAATTACACTGGCTCACTCGCCCTTCAAACCGGAACACAACAATACCAAGTACTTCTGTTTTGCGGTAGAATATCTGATGATATACCCTACCACCAGTAAAAAGGTTATCATATTCACTGAAAAGTAACTCAAAAAAATTTTTCTTAAGCTGGAAATAAAAATGGTTGTATTCTATTTATATATTTTTAATGCTTAAAAGTTTCAAGCTTTAAGTATTAAAATCAATTTAAAAAAAATGTATTATATCGTTTATACATATGTAAAAATATCAAATTAGTCTAACCTGGAACCATCGGCAACATTTGACTCTTTTAAGAGCAGACGGGCATGAATATATTGGAATTTATCAGAATCGCCCGATCCCCAGGAAAAGTTTTGGATATTTCTCAGCAATGGTTTTAGTTTTGCATGATCGTCAGCATGCAAGAGCGAGAATATTGATTTCTTATATAACTCTGTTCTTTCTGCGAGAACGAGGTCTTTTATATTTTCAGTCACACATTCAATTTCGCCTTTCGAGTTAATTTCCATTAATATTAAACCCAGGACGCCGGTATAATGTTTTATCGCCTGAAATCATAGCATTACATTTGAATATATATTAAGCTACAATAATAAAATCAAAACTGTCTATGTAAGTTGTATGCAAGATTTTTTTTTAACGGCAAGGTAGACAAATATTTTTTAAAAGAGACAGACAAGCTTTGATTTCAATACTAGGAATTAAGCTGTAATTAAGGCTCGAGACAAATTAAATCAATTTAGGTATCTAACATCTGCTTGAATATAAATAATTACGTATATTACCTCGATTAGAGTACTCAGTTCGGAATACTGAAAACCAGTAGGAGGCGGTTGTTGCTGGGTGGAACTAACTTCACCGGCTTGCACAGGTGACAGGCTTTGAACTATACGCTGGGGACAGTCTCCAGGGCAGTTCCGCCGCCGCTGCAATACGTCCTCAATCTGCCTTGTAGCTTTCTGTACAATGCCGTTTTTGTCAGGCTGCTTTACTTCAGCAAGACAAGTACCAAGAAGTTCCTCTAGTTGATTTATTACTTCGTTTTCCAACTCTCGACGTCGCTTCTCGTTGTCGCACTTGTTTCTAAAATTGAAATTAACCTATGTATTAAAAAAATACATGCATAAAGACAAATACATATTTAAATTATAAATTAACAAAAAAAAACAACAATTTGTCACAATAAAGAGACAATCTAAAATTCATGGATTAAAAAACGTTGCAAAAAAGTTTATTGACACTGTTTACATAACCTTTTATATACATTATTGAAATCTTTAAAAAAAAAGTACTAGCATTTATTTTCTTATTAAATTACACTTCGTTTATAATAGTTGTCAATTACAAAATGTGAGCAGCAGCTACAAAACAAAATAAACAAAGACAAAAAACAATTAAAAAGCTATAATTATTAGAAATAAGATATTTCGGTTTACATAATAATGATAGATAAAAGCGCAGCGTGAGCGCGTTTCGTTAAGTGCAAGACAAACGTGCATTAACTTCAAATGCCACTGACCGAATGCCCTAGTAACCTAATTTGCAAGTCAATGTTTCTAGTTGGCACGTCCAGGTTAAACCCTGATTTTTTCTATATTTATTTATATGTTGTATTTACAACATCACATCCCTTAAAATTTACAATTAGCTTCGTAAGATATCCGTTTCTAAATGAATTGACAAGCCTACAACAATTTGTTTTAGTTTACTTTACATAGTTTCATGCTAACTTGTAAAGGTCACAAAGAGAAAGACAGAACGATTGTTCCGAAAATCGGTTATCAGTCGAAAGTCGATGTTATTTTCTAATAATATGGTGGTGTACCACCACCGACCAACACTTGGTCGTGTTGGCATGTAGCACGGATACAGTTTCAAATGTGTTGCTAAATAAAAATGAAATTTAACATAATATTAAATTTACAAGCAAAATATTTACATGATATATACAATACACATGTTTAATTGAAATGGGTGTTTTTTACTTATTCATACCAATTGAGGACACTAATGAATATTTAAATCAAACTGACATTGAACTACACCGAATTACGATAAAAATGAAATAGTTATTGTACTCAACGGATGGGTTGCTTCTAGTATTCTATAGTTGTGTTTTGTTAATTAAATTTAAGCGAAATGTGGTTGTTTCAGACTTGTTTGAAGTGTAAAATATAAAATTACAGTCTACTTCACATTATTATCTAAAACTTTTTGAACCAAACTTGACCGAAAGTAATCAATAAAATATTGTTTCCAGAATATTCATTCAAAAACACTCATTCGCAAACAATGTGGATATTCTGAATCAAACTATCCAATATCGTTGCTAGTCAAAACTCAGACTTGAACTAAATAAACATATTGCGAAACGGAGGGAAAGGTGGGTCTAGGGATACGTAGTAACGTCGTAGTACTTCAACTTCAACTGTAACTTTTTAAAAGTATCTACGTTTATTCCACATCCTTATTCTATGACATCATACAAGTCGATGCGGAATAAAAATGTGGTAATGAAAATTTACCTCGCGCTCTAATAAAGTTCTTGAAGCAAGGAAATTACATTCTAACCATAATAAGTGAGAAGGAAGTCGTTTATGTAACTCACTGTCTTACGATTTACCAGCGGCATGATCTACTTAAACATTGAGAATCAATAGAAGATGACGTCAGTCCTGGACATTGCACCGAAAGCAAAAGTCACATGGACTCTTGTTTTGCCACAAAACACACTATAACATAAATGATAACTAGTTTTTGGAACTATTAAGGATTAATAATAAATTAATAGAAAGGTTCACAATTGCCGGAGAATACAACTAAAATAATAAATCAAGAAAAAATAATTATCTAATTAAATATATATATTAAAGATAAAAACGTAATTCAAACGATATTAAAGGTATGAAAGCTATTTTAAACGAGAAAAAGGAAAACTAATCATTAAAGTTTTGAGAAAAAATTAATAACTATCGGGACAATTGTCGATCGGCTTCATGTGTTAAAGTAAAACTACATTAACAAGGAATAATAATTTAAGACTCTTCCATATCCTACTCTCGTATATTACTTGACGATTTAAAAGATTCATTTTTATGATAATTTAATAATGTGATTCACTTCATTATATTATAAATACAATTATACAAACCTTATTTTAAACTTATTTGATATTAACGTAAATTTATATAAAAAATAACGTTTTTAGGCCCGCAAAGTAGACCGTTACTGTTAGATTATTTCACAATTACAGAACGAGACGACTTTATAATAAACTATACAAGATTCGTGGTAACGACTTAGCGTTCAGAATGCAAGATATGTGTTTGAATGTAATATGCGTGTAATTAAAAATATAGGCAAACTCACGAACAATATTTTGGAAGATAGCGTGTCAAAACAAGTTATTAATCTAGAATCGCAGACATAATTTGTTTCCTGCTTTAGTGCCGCGTCTACGGTGCGCCCACTTTGACTAGAAGAATCTTATAGAAATTCGCAACATTGTATAACATCCTTTTACAAAACTTGTTTTTTTTTTAACTGGTGACACTGTCATGTAACTTTCTATATTATGGTACTTCATTTGTGAGACGTCGTGTTCGATTTCTTTTTCGGTGACTTTGGACATGGGACGTAGTTTAGTGACAGCCTCTTGTGATTTTTTTTGTTGAATAAAACATCAATGTTTATAAAAACTATTTATACTCTATCCGCCTTATTCATAAACTTTATTTAACTGGTGATTAGTTAAACAATATTTCGTCTTCTTCTTTCGTATGTCAAATCAATAATGACAGAAAGAGACAAATCAGTATTTAGCTAACCAGTAACTAAGCAACGTTTATAAATAAGGCCGTAAATATATAAACATATTAGTACCTATATTTTTCAATATTTTATGTATTTATCAAATCTTAACAAATCACCCATGTGAGGTATTGCTGTATTTTAATAGAATCTATCAAATAATATCCTCGCGATGTAAATCTCCAGAAATACGAATATATTATGAACTTAAATTTATTTATCCCTCTTTAAAATATAACATAATAATATGAGTAGGTTCGTACTTCGTAGTCAATTATTTATTATTGGCAATTAACAAAATATTAACAAGAGCCAAACATCAACAAAATTATACACTTATAACTAACTCTGTTACACTTGTTTTTGTGTCAGTAATGCGCTTTTTTTAATATTAATATATTTATAAAATTGCAAAACAATTAATATGCAAGCAGACCTCGGTTTTAGAAATTATTATTTAGAAGAAAAAAAAAAGATCAATTTTTTTTTTTTTTTATTTACATTCCCTGTACGAATGATAGAATTGATTTAGAAAATTCTATTATCATTCTCATTAATGTATTGAGATTAAGTTTAATTAAGCTGAATTTGATGTGTAGGTATCATTATTTATTGTGTTTTATTTGAATTTTTATGTATTTACGAATATTAGTACACTACCTCGCCGCTTTGATTAGGTAATTCATGTCCTCTATCCATAGTTTGTATGGAAAACATTGCTCTCTTGTACATTCGTTTTTTAACTATAACAAATTTTTATTTGTGTTATTTTATTGTGTACAAAAATATTTTTTTCGTATTGTTGAACAATTCTATTATAAACATAGAGCCATATTAAAAAAATGTCTGAGAAAAGTTGGAATACTCAATATAAGTTAATAGACGTCCAGACTTATGACTATGTTACAATATTATACCAAATATAATATAATGTTTTAATATAAATAAAAAAAAAAAACTTTATTTACATTGAGGACGTTAATAAGTCCATATATATATAAATTAAAAATAACGAATGTACAAATCATGACCGTGTGGAAAGGTAGCAAGAATGCTAGCGAAAGAAAAATGAACCAGCCGTCCTATCATCAGTGAAGGCGATAACACTCAACACATTTAAGTATTTATGTATTTAGTATAAATTGAACGTACCAACCACCAAAAAGCCTGACAAAATTCATCAATTATTAAGTATCAACAATGACACATCAAATTTTTCTCCTTTATCCGAATATTTCATACATTCATTGAGGAAAAATAAGACGTGTGAAATGATTATGTTCGTATTTTTGCAAACCTAATTGATATATATTATATCAAATCATTAATCAAATCAGTTTTTATGTTTTCTAAACATTTTATAATCACGGAATATACACGTAATAAAAATTTTGCAAAGGAATAAATATTTTATATAAAATTTCTAACTATTGACTCTAGACCGAAACAAACGGTTAATTGAAAGGCCCAATTATGTCATCATACAGCGTTATCACCACGGTCATATACACAGGTCTTGCAACTGAGTCCAATTTCAGTGGTGAGAGATGAGGTGTTACAACTGCTAATTCACAATACCATCCGCTTGAGGTACTACGTCGCTGCTATCGAAGCTGATATTTTTCTCTCCCAAGTATTGTGTTATTTAATCATTGTTATATCGTTTTGTTGCGTTTTGCGAATTTTTGTTATTTTCGTTTTGTTATTTAACTATTTTGTTTGGATTTGAAAAAGTGTTCGGGATAATTATTACGCGAATTGTCATACCTCTGGCGGCCGTAAATTGAACTTAACAGCATCATTATGTCAACGTACCCTTATTGAAGTTGCAAGACCTTTGTATACGATCGTGGTTATCACTTATAACCTCTGTCACTTTTAAAGTGTAAAGACAAATTTTTCTCTATTTTTTTTTCACTACGCGCAAAATAAAGAAATGCGTCCATCAATCGACGCACACCCACACAAAGCTTCTTCTAAGACATTAAATTAAAACATTAGGAAGTATGCGATACTAAAATAATAAATGGCGTTATTGACATGATTCCAGGAGACAATAAATAAATACACATTTATAGAAAAACACCGCTGTTTTGTTGAAAGATCAAAATAAATGCATGAATTGCCAGAATTGTACTCACACTAGTAACCATTGCATATTTGAGGTTTCAAATTACAAACTATTATTCAAACTTAACTCAAATAGTACTTTAACTATTTCACTTCTGTAATTAGGCCATCAATTTGTAGGGTTTGTAGAAATGTATGACCGAAACAAATTTAACAGAATTGTTGCAAAATATTTTTGATTAGTTCGTTAGTGTACTTATAAAACGTGTACATCGTTTAAAACAGGAGAATGTAGAGTAACTTTGACCCAATCGTGAATTAACGGGAAATTATGATATTTTTTTTAAATAATCAGCAAATAAGCTCATACTTACGAAAACTGTAATGTAAGTGACATAATATATACATTTCATAAATACTCTCCAGTGTACGAATATAGCGGTGTTACACCCTGTGAATGTCCCACTCCTGGGCAAAGGCCTCTTCTCCTCTTTTAAGGAGAAGGTTTTGGAGCTTATTCCACCACGCTGCTCCAATGCGGCTTGGTGGAATACACATGTGGCAAAATTTCAGTGAAATTAGACACATGTAGGTTTTCTCACGTCTTCCTTTACCGTCAAGCACGAGATGAATTATAATAATAAATTAAGCACATGAAATTCAGTAGTGCTTGCCCGGGTTTGAACCCACGATCACCGGTTAAGATTCACGCGTTCTTACCACTGGGCCATCTCGGCTTATTATATATATGTATAGCGGTGTGTACATAGCAAAAAAATTAAAAAGATTTATTTATGTAACAACACAATCACATACTCAAACCTTTTAAACTCGTATTCTTGAAAACACAGATTTGAATAGCAACATAAAAAATACGCAAATTATCAAAATGATTGATTCGATAAAGAAACTGACATTGACGTAGAAAAATTTCAGATTTGTTTTCTTTTTGCTCACTTAATAGGCTTAAGTTAAACATGACCTAAAATGGCTTATATTTTTATTAACATATAAACGATGAAAGCAAAATATGAAAAAAAAAAAAATATGATAAAATTCATAAAAGATAACTAACATACGTTTGATAGTAAAAATAAAAACAAGTGTTTAACAATCTCCAATAAATCTTTTGTAATCGCTCATACGTACTGTTGAGATTGTGACTTATTGTCTGATGACTTTTTTCTTATCTTCTTACCCGGCGTGGTCACGCTCATCTTGCCCTGCATCCCCCTCCATGTGTCTCCCAGTTGGAGGTCACAGGGCTCAATTCTACAGAAGCAGCAAACAAAACGAACTATTATTATGTATATTGCGACAACTTACAATTGGCCTACCTATCACATTTTTCTTATACTTCATATACAAGTTCTATATAGTTATGATTTTTCTCAGTCTAGTAGCCAGTTCTTTATCGTAGTAATCATTATAAATAAATCGATCAAATTTAGTTGCATTGCACGGTTGAACACTTTTGCCCCAAATCCATTGACCTTGTCTGAAGTAGGTAAAACACATTATACACTAAGCTAAGCAAATAAATGATTATATCAATCATCGTTGACGCTTTAACATTACAGATGTAGGTAATTCTTAAAAAAATTATCAATGAATAACATTGACGGCACAGGATATTAACATTATTCAGTTCCTCGTTGTGTATAGCGCCTACGTACCTACCTAGTGGTAACTAAGCGTAATATTTTATTGTTCTAATTTAATGTTATCTTGTTCATTACGGGTGTATTATTTGCGTGCATCTAGTGACGCCAAAAAAACATCAAAACCTAAAAACTATACCTTTTTTTATTTTAACCAATGTATTCTACGTGTAGCTCTTGACCTTGTACTTTATTGTATCATATTACATATTGATAATACTAATTCTATAAAATGTTAAAAATGTTTTCTCTCGTTGTTCTGTATATGTCTCCTTAATCAGCTCATAATAAAATAACAAGTAAGTTATCAATTAGGTACATTTAGAATAATTACGGAACAGCTATCAAGCAAAAGTTATGTTCACGTCGACGATACCCATACCGAATGCCAAGTACAGAATAGCTTAATGCGAAAGAGGGACAAAGATATAAAACGACGCCTACCGAGGAGCCCCACAACGCAACCTCACTGTGACGGGCGACCGCGCAACCTTGAAATAATAATGCTCGGAATAACAACGCGCTATAAGAGTGACCAAAAATATAAATATTAAGTAATATGAAAAAAAAATAATAGTAAAACATCATACAAAATATATCTAGCAGTTAACTTGCAAAATACACAGAAAAATTATTTGGATTTATCCGTTTTTCAAGATATGATTCATTGAGTTGACATTTTATTTACTTTCACTTCTTGATAACTCAATGTACTGTCGCCATTAAATTTTATTATTGTTACTTATAATAAAAATAAGTGTAAAAATAATACATAAATAATTGAAGTTTAGTATTAAATTCACTTTTTTTTTGTAACAGTTTAAGCTTTATAAGATCGATGTTGGAAAAATGATGGTAATCCATTTTTCATTATGTCCCATCAAAAAAATCGCATAAAAAAATGCATTATTAAAAAATGACTTTAAATTATTAATTATAAATTTTTTATGTATCAATTAAAAAAATATATAAAATAACCTTCTCGCAAATAAATCATTAACTTACCAAGTGTATTAAATATAGCCTCTTCGCTCTCGCTCTCTACAACATTTTAAGCTCTACATCGTTAAATATAAGGCAGTATTTACACTTGTTAGGGAAAATTGTGTTAAATTATTATAGATTAAATGAGACTTTTGATTTCCTTACTACAAAGATATGTTGATATAACTTAAATTAGTCATAACAAATTGTAATCATTAAGAATGTAAGTCTAGTAACGTCAATTTTAAGAGATATTTATAAAATTTAAAAAAAATAAGAAGAAATAAATTCAACGTGTTATAAGTTATAAGTAGCTTCAATTAGTATATTCGAACAAAAAACAATACCCATGACTCATGTTATTATGTCTGAATTGTTGATCTAGTGGCTAGCTTTTATGGCAACCCGGAGTTTGAGAGTTGACAATGTTTACATTCCCGGTGCCTCGGAAAGCACGTAAAGTCGTTTGATCCTGCAGCTGAACTTTGGACCTGGCTTAGAATGGCTCCCGTGGCCGATATCGATCTGAAGGACATCATCATAAGACGTTTGACACAACAAGTTATGAGGTCAGGAATATCAAGGCAAAAATTTAACGATACAATATTAATATTAACCATATTGAATTTATAATTCGATATTTTTTATTAAAATTGTACACCTCACACTTAATTGTATATAGCCGACATGGCCCAGTGGTAAGAACGCGTGAATATTAACCGATGATCGTGGGGTTCAAACCCGGGCAAGCACCACTGAATTTCATGTGCTTAATTTGTATTTCACTTAAATGCATAAAATTATTGATTTAATCGAAAGTCATAACAAAAGAATCAATAGTAAATTGCAACTCATATTTACCCGTACCATATATTATTGTTATATATTACAACATGACTCACCATTTTTTGGTGCGAATAGACACGTCATAACAATATAGACTAACGATATTAGTATTTCTAATAAATAAGTGGAAACAATACAAAAAACACCATTATAAATAAGTAACGAATATTTCTCTACATTGTTTATCAATAATATAAATCAATTTCATGTAATGCTCGTCAATCGATCCATTTAATTTCAACCAATCCGTAAACATTTTTCACAGTAAACACATAAAATGATATCAGTAAATTAATTATTACAGTTGTTTATAAACGTCGAATATTGCAAGTTGTACACGCATAATATAATATGCAACATTGTTTCGTTTGTTATGCGTCCAATGTAACACTACTTTCTGCATTGCACAACACGGACTTGACAAAGATATTTGATTTATCGTTCAGCTATTCAATAGACAATTAATTTCTTCAATCCATTTAGAACAACTTGGTTTTGGGTATGTCCGAGAAAATTCCTAGCCTTAAAAAACAGGATTTTAAGTACGAGTGGTACTATCACACATACTCGTCAAACAGCAATATTTAGTATTATTGTGTTGCAGTAATAATGGGTGGGTGAGCCATTGTAATTACAGGCATAAGAGGCATAACATCTTTGTTCCCAAGGTTAGTGGCGAATTGAGGGTAGTAGTAATGGTCAATATTACTTACAGCGCCAATGTCTATGTGGTGCTGAACACCTACCAATATTATAAAAATATACTACGAATCGTTTTTTTATTGAGACGCTTTTTATAACGTATCGTTGACACTATCCATTAACAAAATAATATTATCTTGAATTCAGTAACCGGACATATTATATGGACATAAATCTATAATTATATTTAAAATACAGAACAAGATATACATACGTAGATCTCGGTTATACGAATCTATACATTCTGCATTACAAAATTGTACTGACTTTTATTTGTAAACGGCAACTGTCCAGTATTTTGTTCCGTCTTTGAAGCAGAACTCAGTTACGAATAAAAAAAACAGTTAAGACTATTAAAACAAAAAAAAATAAGCACGATTACATTTTACTAGAGCCCTTACTCAACTGTCATTATAGAAGATCATTATATCTTATCTTCCTGTGCAAATATATAATCTTTACCAGCTTTACCTAGACCCTAATCGTCTTGTTTAACTATTTTAGCCAAATATATATATTCGCAATTTTTATACAGCCTAGCCTTTATTTATATACATATAGTTACTATAGACAATGGAACATAAATAAAAGTCTATGTAAAGACACGACAATCTTAGTTTATTATATACCTATATGTTATTTTAACGTCTAAATACCAATCAATCACGTATATGGCGTGGTTGCGCTTCGATATCGGTTGGCACGAATTTGAGGTGAAAATGTGTTGTATCTGGTAGAGCTTTGATCCCTGATCATAGAAATAATACTCACATTATACGGAAATGCACCGTTTTTGAGAAAATTAAGAAAAACTTTTTGACCTCGAAATGGGTTAAATACGAAAAATATAATAATATCACTGTAAAAGCAACTTAACACATATAATTTGGTCCCTGATCAAAACAATATCACTCACAGTAAACGGAAATGTACTATTTTTGAGAAAATTAAGAAAAACATTTATAACCTCGAAAGGGAACGAAAAAAAACATTACTTACTGTCTTTTACTGTAAACACAACATAGATAATTTTGTAAACGTGCGATAAAGACGTAAACCTCTATGGTTTATATGTTTATTATTTAGTTACAAAACCGAATTGGCCAACCTCGACTCCACTTAGTCTTGTCTATCTACCCCTAGAGTATTTTTGTAAAGCCGGAAGCGCGGAGGGAGGGCAGCCCCCGCCTGCTGTAACAAAGCACAGGCCTCAGCGCGAGCTGGAGCGGCTGAGGCCGACCAAAGAGCCGAACCGGCGGAGGCGAGCGTTGGTGCCTGTTCTTGGTTACGCAAAGGCGAAGGGGCTGCACCTTCCCGCAGCGCCGGAGCCGTCACAATTCGAAATTGCCCATGAATGTCAAGCGACAAGTAAAAATTGACAATAGTTTTTAATAACAAGGTGTTAATGCAAACAACGCTCGTAGTAATTAAGTGATTATTTGTTATTTTAAGCACTGATCTTAAAAAGTCTTACTTAAATTAACTTATCTATAATTATTTTTATGTTAAATTCCTGCAGCGTCGTTACAATCGAAATATGTAATTTTACAAGCGATAAATGTAATTTTGAGGTTAGTTTTACGAGATTTATTTTTTAATTTTTCTCATGAATGGTGCATTTCCTATTTATGGGAGTGGTGTCGGGGAGTAGGGGACTAAACCCCTACCCCTTCTCCCCGCCCAAAATTCGTGCCAACCGATATCGAACTTTAACCTATGGCGTACATTATAAATTATGATTATGGTAGCTTGGTGTAAAACATTGGCCCACATTGGGGGTACGACCGACACGGATGCCGTGTTGGCAAACGATATGACGCTGTCTTATACCTTCATGCCTCCTCCGCCGTCTTATTATCTCGCCTTCTACTCCCTTGTATGTGCGTGACGCCTCTACTATATATACTTCGTACTATATATGGTAATAAGCAAAATATATATAGGTATTCCTTAACGTATATTTGTAATATTTTGTTACGCTTACTATACGTTAGTTAAATTATTTGTATTTAATATTGACAAAGAAGATAAGAATAGTCATATACTTAAGATCAAAATTATACATACTATAAATTAGTACTAAAGCCCAAATATTGGGTAAACTGTTAACTAATAAGACTTGAAACTCACTATATTTTAAATTTTATTATTACTTTGCTCATTGTAATCAATGAGTACAATACAGTGTAATTTTTGATTGTGATTAAAATGTCCGCAGATTAAATGTTGATTGCAGTTTTGTTACGGCATTGCATTGACGGTAAAATCTATTGAGTGCGGTTCGATATCTCGCACTGTGTTCCGTATTATATTGAAAAGTGACAACATTCACATATTTCGATTAATATCTACATTAGTGCAATCATATCATACTAAAATATAGGTACATAAATAAAAAAGTTTGTTTAAAATATCATTTTCTTTAAGACATTAAAAGATTATATTACAAAAAGTTTTTTTTTTTCTTATTTTACAAAGAAAAGAACCAGTACCTATCTTCAAGTTATTACTTATATTTGTTACTATTCCTTGCTTAAATACTTTCCATTCATTTAAGCATTAAGATATTGGCAAGAGTAGTCTAGTGCAGAATCGAACCAACTACATTTTAAAAGCTAAGCGGTAGGTAAGCTTAATCTATCTGTAAGGTCCTCCAGACCGATTTCGGCCACGGCGGCCAATCTCAAGAGAGATTAGCCAACTGCGCAGGAGATATTACAGTGTACAAGTGTGTGCGCAAACACAGGTGCACTCACTATTCCCTAGCTCTCATAATCCGATGGGACGGCAATCCGACACGACCGGAAAGAGTTCAGGCGCAGGACCAACGGCTTAACGTGCTTTCCGAGGCACGGGAGTGTACACACTTCCAACTTCCAGACTCCGGGCTGCTACTGAGAATTTCCTGTCAGAAAAACCCAATAACTATTTACTGGCCCGACCTGGGAATTGAACCAGGATCTGCGGCCTTATATCTAGCCACTAGACCAACGAGGTATCTATCTGTATATATTTCATAATATGATATCTTATTTGGTTGACCATGGATAACGACGTCAAATTACTTTACAGGGATCAGTTTTAATAGTTTATTTTTTACCATATATGGTGAACAAAAAGTATGGGCTATGCCAAGCTGCAATCGATTGTGGACCTTACCATACGAACGAACAGACCAGACACACAAATATTTGAAGGTCGCAATCATTGTATAGGTAAATTGTAATATAACTCTATTATTTTAGTGAGAAAGTATCTAAATATATATCGTGTTAAATATGTATTATTTACGTTTCAAGAAAATAATCTACGAATTCAATCAATAATATAATTTTATTTAATAAAAAACCGTCGATAGCTTTGTCGATTTCAAATCGATTTTAATCATTATTATAATTTTATTGAATATATTATAAGATATCGTGGTAATTTCCACGAGAAAAGTCTATAAGTATTTGTCATTTGTGTGAATATATCAATAACATCTACGTGTAGTGTGTAATGTACTTTATCTAGAGCAAGCAAGGAAAATCTGTTTAGATATAAATCTCCAATTGTAACTGTTTAGGTGTTGTAAATATTTGAATTATAGATTTTAAGTTTTTTTCAGTATATATAAGTATACAAACAAACCTTTAAAATCAGTTTTTTATTTATCAAGAATGTTGTTAAGTTTCGTAATGGAATAATTAAAAACCACTCCTTCAATCTCAAGTTGACTACTCCAAAAACAAACAATTATCATAAAGCACGTTAGTAAGCATGGTGCTTAAATTACTATGGTGCTACAATATAATTTCATTTCAGATACCAAACTCACAAGATATGTGAGTGCAGTTCGCTAAGGGTCATATTGCGTTTTGCAAATATCACGAGACATAACAAGCTGTTCGCTTACTCATATTTACCTTGAAAACGTATTAACGACAGCAACATCTATATCATAAAAAAAATCTGCGAGACCCTCAACCTCAGAATCCGGTGTAAGCGAGGGAGGTAGAGTGGCCGTCGGCGAGGCTCCATCGGCAGAGTGACCCGCGCAATTGAAGAGCACAGGTTCCGCCTGCACCATGGGCAACATGACTTATTTCCAAAAATTTACACTACCACAGTTATCACAACGAAAACCTTCATAAATAAACTTGAAACACAATTTATATCTGCATCCAAACACACACTGCATTGCGCCACGCTTGCCGCGACGCTATTATCCGAGCAGATTCTTGATTGAACGCAATTTTACTAGTTCTTAGATATTTAATGTCACTGAATGTACATTTGTAATGTTAAATCATTAGAACATGCAACCACTTTATTACGCAGCTAATAAAGTATTGTATAATTGTAATTTCCTATCGATACCCGTGCGAAACGTTCGCTACAAAACGACGATGAAAGTCAACTGAAAGACGAGACATACATATACATACATCCTTGTCTACTTCACAAATTATCAACACGGCGCTGTGCAGCGCGGCAGCAGCAACGCGATACTACACGCAATGACGACGGCGCGGGGCGTCTGCTGCGAACTGGCTGAAGTCTAAACCATATCGCTGCTGTAGTCACACCTACGTCATTTCAATCTAAGCGAAACTCTCTCGATCTCGCTCGCTGACGCGACGGTTAAACTACGCTGTGACGATTAAGACCGAAGGTAAACGAAAGAATATTATAGGAATTCAGATAAACAAATTTATCTATTAACTAACAATCTATTAAATGTAAACTATATAATTAATCAACAAAAAGTTGATTGCCTGTGAGTACTTAGGACAAAAAAAATGTGTGACTACAAATTATTCATGAGTATTACTCAAACCCTTAAAAATCCCATTAAATATTATTGTTGAACTTTAATACTGTTCTAAAATATCGTTATCGTATTTACTAAAGGTCTGCACGTAACGAATGCGAAGCTAGCTATGGGTAGATATCTATAGACATGAAAGTGAAATGGAACAGTATTCGTGTCAAGTGCACAATTTAGATAACAAGGTCAACGTATTGCATAACTTATTTTAGTATTATTGCTGATTCGAGATTCTTATATTTATTAAATTGTATAATTCGTATAAAAGATAAATTATACGATATATTTTGAAAAAAATTAAGCCACTTGGTAAGTAAAGGATTTAATATTATTTACAATTTAGAACGACCTTAAGGTTTTATTTACACTAGTAAAAAATATTTTATTTTTATACTTAACGTGTAAAATATTTTAATCTCCCTAAAGAAAATTAAATAATTATATGACTTTTATTATGAAATAACAAGTAGCAACGTAAACAAAGTGTAACAAATAAAGAAGTAGTAGAGGAAGAGCAAGCACGCGCGGCGTGTGCAGATATCGGTGCAGGCGGCCCCGTGGATCTGTGTCAGTGGGTCACGGCAATGACGTGGCACACGGCCGCGGCGAGCCGCGCACTTCATTCTAATTCCGCTTCGCCGGTGTCTTCTCACTACTAGCTATTTACACCCTAATATGTTAACCTGTCAAATTGACACGTCGACGAACAGCTACACTTACGACGTTACGAGCCTAACAGAGTCACAATTGACAATGACCAACTAAAAGGCGACCTTGTATTCACGTAACAGAAAATAATATCAGATTGGTAAATCAATGTGAATCACTTGAGAAATTGATGAAATATAAAGTATAAAAGAAGCTACTCATTTTAATAATTATTGCCCTGATATTTTTCATTCTTATCTAATCAACGTGAAGCAATCTTTATAAAAGTTGTGACAACAATTTCAATTGACAAAGATATTTTTATAATAATAAAGCTATTGTCACTATAGCTATTTATAAAGCAATTAACTGCGTATGATATGTATTATTTTATAAGCGACTCACATTAATTTTATTATTAAACATATTTTAGCGTTACGTACGACACTAATACTGAAGAATGAGTTCTTGTCTCCGGGGAAAATCCTTAATATAATGCAATAAACCGACTGATGAGAATAAGTGGTAAGCATATTGTTATGGGACCAAGTATTACAAGAATAACAACATCAATCTTATTAGATAACTGAGTACAGTATTACTTGTTTTTTAAATCTAATATATGATTGATGAATTGTACCTATAAAATCATTTTACCAATCATTGATAATTAGAAATTGTAAGCGTTAAGGATGATAATTAAAGAAAAAGAGGATTCCTTATTCATATCCTTTATTCTGAGTCATAAAAACATATTGTAAACAGTTATTTATGACGACGTTACTTATCAATGCTTGTCAATATCGTTTCACAACTCATGATTGCGTTAATGTTGCTTCGTTGAAACAGTTGATTCCATGAATAAAACAACCACGATCAAAAGTATTCAATTAGTCACTGGTATTCCTATATACTTAAACTGAATTAAATGCATCGTTTACTCATTTTGGACCAGGAAAAAAAATTGGAACAAGGGCACGACGTTCATTTCTATTTTCAAAATTTTCCGCCATAATTCTGCGTAAATTATTATTCATATAATTTGTTTTTTACTTGTAACAGTAAATATATAGTTGTTATAGATAATATTACGAAAATAATAAATTTATGTTTGGTTGTAATCCAAAACTGGCTAAGGATTTTAAAGTTTGATTAAAATCTAACTTATACTGTCTAATGTGACGTTATCAGAAAGTGTGTAATAACTTTGAAATAAAGTGTATATAATAAACAAAGAGAAAGTGTAAAATAATTATCATGTACACGTGAATGCTACAAATTCAGGACAAAATAAAGCAGAATAGTTGGGAGGGAGCTTCAACTACGCAGGTAGCTTTACACGTGTCGTAACACAGGGTGCATACGCCTAAACCTTCGCTCTGATTGGTGTACCCTCTCCGTACTTACTAATTTTCAGTTTTTTAACAGTTGATATGGTAATTACTTTATGAATATACTGGACAAAGCCATTACAAAGATTTAGGTTACGAAATGCAGAATACATCAGATAAACAACATTTGTACGGTTATTATATCGTAAGATCTCTTATGCCACTTAGGATCAGAAGAAATAATATATGTGGTAAAAAAATTAATATTTAAACCAACAAAATGAAAAGAATAATCGTTAATAAAATATATTTTAATATTAGGTCCTATGAAATGAAATTAGAAATCCTATTAAATAAATTAATATGAAATAAATAAATAAATAAATAAATATATATATATATATATATATTATTTATATTAAATTACATATGAAATTGGCGTTTTGTACGGGAGGAATATAAAGTAAATTTATTTTTTGTAAAGTATATTTAATTAATCAAAGTATGCGCCGTTGTTATCTATGTACATCTCATAGGTAGTTCAGTGATCTCTTTACTAAAAAAACCATGGGGGCGAGAATCAATAAACTCTTTGAAGGCGGTTTGGACTGCCGCAACGGAGTTGAATTTTTTTCCTTGTAAGAAGTTGTCCAAATTCCGGAAAAAATGTTATACGGAAAAAATGGTAATCTGTTGGAGCTAGGTCCGGAGTATGGTGGATGTCGCAGACATTCCAATTGTAGCTCATCTAACTTAGTGGTTGTTTGTTGTGCAGTGTGTGGTCTTGCGTTGTCGTGAAGCAGCAGTGGCCTAGAGCGATTGACCAGGCTCGGTTGTTTAGCAGCTAGTTCTTCCTTCATGGTTTGCAGTTGCTGACAATAGATATCTGCCGTAATCGTTTGGCCAGATTTTAGAAAGCTGTAGTGAACGACACCGGCGCTAGTCCACCAAACACTTTTTCTGAGTCAATTTTCGTTTAGGGCAGGATTTGGCTGGGTCTCCAGGGTTCAGCCATTGCGACGAGCGCTTCCAATTATCGTACAGTATCCACTTTTCATCACAAGTAATGATTTAAAATCCCTTCATTATTGTGTGGTTTGAGCAAAGTAACACAGGAGTCGACGCGTGTTTGCAAGTTCGATTCACTCAATTCATGAGGTACCCATCGTTCATGTTTTTTTTACTTACCCGATTTGCTTCAAGTGGATTAACACAGTTTTAGCACTTACCTCGAAGCCTGCAGCTATCTTTGAAGTGCTTTGTGATGGATCCGCTTCCACAAATAACCTTTAATTCTTCATTTTCCATTTTGGTCTCCGGCCGTCCACGGGGTTGGTTCTGAAGGTCGAAATTTCCAGAACGAAAACGTCGAAACCAAAAACGTACCAAGCTTTCTTTTGCAACACCAGCGCCGTACACATCAATAACCCTTTGAGCTGTTTCTGCAGCACTGGTGCCACGGTAGAACTCGTACTCATAAATATACCGATATTTCATGTATTCCATTGTGCGGTAATAAGCGACGCCAAAGAAAAAAATAATGAGGGAAAAAACAAATGAATGACTGTTTTCAAAACTCAAATGTACCAACTAAATGAATTTATAAATTTGAATTTGGAATTCTTAACCAAAGAGGAGATATCTCAGATCAAAGGGGTCAGTACGACAAAACGCTAATTTCATATGTAAGGACCTAATATAATTGCACCATCTTAAGTCACACTATTGCACTTATTATATCAATTCAATCAGCTTATTGTGTAACTCTTTACAATAATCTTCTTCATGTGAAGAAGTTAGTTGAAATGAAATCGGAGTCGAATGTGTCAAATCTTAAACTCAAATTATATATTATGTAAGAAAAAATATATATAAAATATCGTATCTACTCGCACAGTTAAGTTAAAGTCGAGAACGGTTGTATTTTTCCATATATTTAACAAACTTTTATCGGAACATCCTGAAACGTCCTTATTTTAAAATTTACAATTCAATTGACGATTTACGTAAGAATAATTTTATATAAATATCTACAATTTATTTAACATAAAAATTCATCACTACGAACATCCTTACTATAAGGAAAAAAACATTTAATTACAGGAATACTAAATATCGATTGAAATCAGACGATCACAGGTTAAAATTTAGGGTAAGGAAGTTTTTAGATATTTAAATATACATATGTATATTTGACACATGGTAGTAAGATTCTTGGCACAATTTTCATTATATTGATTGCAATGAGTGTACATTGAAACATTTACTAGCATTTACGAATATTTGCTACATGCTTGTAACAACGGCTATAGAATAATGTAGACATTTTATGTATTTGCCAACTTGCAATGGAACTTGAATTTGAATATAACTTCGAATTCAATTTCTTAATAAAATGATGAACAATTATCCAGCCGGAGAGACCCTAGAAGACTATTACTTTGCAACAAATAGCAGTTGCCGATTCAACCAATGCAATTATATTTCACATCGGGCAGCAGATATATAACACAGAATTGCGAGTACATTCTAATGAGTATATGTAGTTTTTTTTATAAAATACTGTCGTGTGTTTGCCGAAAATAAAACTATCGTAAATTGAAGAAAATACTAAGATTATCATTTGAAAATAAAATGTATGCATAATTAAAGTTTGTGTAAGAAACGCATATTATCTTATACTTTAAATAGGCTTATATTGATTTTAAAAAAACCCTTCATTTATTCATCATAGTATTTGTGGGCTGATACATTTATTATTTTTTATTAAATAATTAGTAAAGTATTATGTCTATATTTTAGTTTTAAGTTTAGTCAAAGATATTATTTTATAATAATTCCAACGTGAAGCCTTATCATTTTATAACGAGGGAATGATATATAAAATATAAATTACCATAAGGATTTGTGTGTTGTTTACGTATTCCTAACAAAAGTAAGAGGCGAGCTTGTCGAGAAGAATCCTAGCAAATGCGTTGTTGCGTCACGTGGGCGGGCGGATCGATCAGACAGGCGGTAAGGCGGGCGCGTGCGCGAACACGACACGATCTTAATTATCGACCGCTAACTTTTTACCCAACACTTTTGGGGCAGGTTAGGCCTATGCTCTGGGGTCAAGGTCACGGTCCTTTTCCCTCTGAATACTATTCATAACTAAAACACACAACAAAATTTAAATTTACAAATAATCGTCTAAAAACTTATAGGTATGATGTTTTAATTTTATTTTCGATTATAAACATATAACATGAAATCAAAGATTTCGTAGAGTTATACTTTACTTTACTATACTATACTTTACATCCACTTCAAGTATTTTAATAATAAATTATTAAGAGTATAATGGTATGCCTCGTGTTACTTACTCTTTTTGCTTTGATCAAAGTTCTTCGTACCTAAGCTGGTTCGTTGAACTTTCGTTTTATAATGTTATACGCAAAAGTAAAAGTGTAGCACTTCGATAATAGCAATATAATAAGATAACTACGAAATAAACGTAGATAATTAAGATAAAATCTAATATGTGTATATTCGATTATAAAATATTGTTATTTTAGACCTAAATCTGTTATAATAATAATAACATTCCTTTGGGGGATGTTTCGTAATGCATAAGTTCAATGTATGAATGAAAGGTTACAGGGTGAAAGGCGAAATAGTTTTCAGAATCTTTAACAAATTAAAAATTTTAAGAATATCGCCGTTAGACGGGACATTAAAAAAATTATTATTTTAGTAGAGACACAAAAAAAAAAATTAATGTTGAGGTGAAAATATATAGCTGTAAAAAAAATGATTAACGTCATAAGTACCATTAGTACCGTATTCAACATGTAATATAGCACCGCCTTTGTTAAAATCGGTTAAACCTATATCGTTATGTATATTCAATGAAATATAATGATTTATTATATACGTAATAAAAAATAGTATGCGGTCTCTTCACTATTAAGAGAGATCGCTGTAACTAGTAAAAACCACTTTCAGCCCATGATGATAATCAAGAAAATTATAAAACTAAATATATTTTTAGTAGTCTTCTAAAAACCCAAAAAATCCTAATTATTTTGTTTTGATACCATTTTCTAAAAATAACTTTTGAAACTCGACTTCTCATCTACCTCTTAATATATTTGGCCCACGCCGACATAGAGATATGGAACTTTCTGGAATCTTCGAATATTCGTCTAGGACCCAAGAAATCTTTTTTATTTCTACTAATTTTATTGGCTACTTTCAGCGACTTAGCATGAAATTAACTATTTTATTAAGAATTAACTAGCCCGCCTCTTTGCCCGCTTGGAACGCTGTTTGTGATGTGAAACCCTAGTTCAGCATTTTTTACGAAGGCAGATTAATGTAATTTTTAATTAAACAAACATTTTACATAATATTTAAATGTTTAGAAAGCAGCGATGGTCTAATGTGGAGCTGGACTGTACCGAGAAGCACGTTTCTACGGTACGCAACTCCAGACTTTTCGGAGTTATGTAATTTTTAAACTGTGAAGGGAAATATCGCAAGGACTCCTTCTTTCCATGGAGTTTGTTTGCCAACTTTTTGAGTTCAATCGCTTTCAATCTACTATACCTGAATTATTTTTATACTGAGAAGATGCTCGTGCCCAAGCGTATTTTAGTTACAGTACCATTGAAATTACGTTTAATCTTTGTGTATTATTTGTTGGAATAAAGAATTTAGGAGTTTATTATGATTCATTCTATATTTAAAAACTACGTTAATCGCTACTAAATTAACATTTCCATTTTTTGTTTTTCTTTATGGCATAGGAAGGCGGACGAGCATATGGGTCACCAAAGCCCATAGACATTGGTATTGTAAGAGATGTTAACCATCGCTTACATCGCCAATGTGCCACCAACCTTGGGAACTAAGATGTTATGTCCCTTGTGCCTGTAATGACACTGGCTCACTCACCCTTCAAACCGGAACACAACAATACCAAGTACTGCTGCGGTAGAATATCTGATGAGTAGGTGGTATCTATCCAGACGAGCTGCACAAAGCTCTACCATCGAGTAAACTATTTTGGGGAAAAGATAGAAATCACGTTGTTTTCTCTTCTTCGATAATTGTCTAAGTACAAGTTGAAATATTTTTGAAAAACCTGGCATGTGGGCGGCGTTTGTACATTTTTTACCCTTAGCCTTCCCCACTAGGTTTTTTCCCTAACAAACGAATGTAGGTACACATTTAATTACGTATCATATGACAAATATAATAAATTCTTAGTTAATTTATAATGAATACTTATTTATTAATATATAAAAAACTGTAACAGACTCAAGGTAAACAGCGATGCTTTGACCGGTTTATACTATGAAGATAGGACCAAGACATGGTCGGTAGGACATTTGTCATCGTAGTCATGTTTTTTACCTACATTCAGTAAGTAAAACATTCTATCTACTATTGATAAATCAACGAAGATATTACGGGCATCACATCATTCGACAGTTTCCACCGAGTCGGTGGTTTCACATTGAAATTATACATGTTATGATTAAAGTGGTATAAGAATAATTATTTAAAAAAAATTACAATTGGATCCTAAATGATTTATTGCGTTGCCTATGTATGTTTGTCCTTTTAATCTTTTAAAACATTTACCGCCATTTTGACAGAAAAGTCGATTACATTTATTGAAACGCTAAATTACTTTGAATATTATCTACTGAAAAAAGCATAAATATTATAATAGTAATTTGTTTAATTTATTAAGAGAGAATATAAAATAGAGTAACATAATACACTAACAATGGCTCAATCATCGAATGGGTCAAGATCAAACCGGCGACTTTCACATATCTAGGCAGCCAGTTTATCATTGAGCTATTGAGATTTAATGTTACCTAGCAAAATAAGGAAAGTCGACGCCACTCGTTTTCCTTAAGCAAAATAAATGCGCAGGTGAAGTGCGCGTAAGCGATAGCAGCAGTAATGGCAGCGAGAGTAGGTTTCCTTGGTTGCGAATTGATCGCAACATTACCGTTTCGAGGTATAAAGAGGCAATGGAGTAGTCATGGCGACCGCCAATCGCTGATGCCGTCACAGTGTCGCCGCTCTTACTAACATAGTTCAATAGCTTCTGATTTTAATAAATTATATCTAAGTATAAGGTATTACTTCTTTAACTGTTTCAATCTTACCCATGTCAATCATGCAACCGTCGTTTAGGCAAAGGTCATGAGTTTTTCAATTTTCGTCATTTCACTAAATTAATATTAAATGTTATAAACAAATCTAGTTAGCAATGGTAAGTAGTTCCTTTGATTATGATATATCAAAGTTAGCAGAACTTTGATATATCATACAGAACTAGTATACTCGTTTCCTTCAAATATAATTCATAATATGTATGTATGTTATAATCATATGCAATGAAATTTATGTATATTGGGTTCTCGATATTAAAATAAACGAATACAAATTCCACGCTATTTTATCATCTATATAATCTTGTAAAGAATATTTAACTATGAACTTCAATATTATTTATTAGGAAATGTAATAATAATATTATTTAGAATGATTATTTTTATTGTTAATATTAATTAAATTAATTAATAATAATAATAAAAATAATAACATCTTAGTTCCTAAGGTTGGTGGCGCATTGGCGATGTAAGCAATGGTTACATTTCTTACAATGCTATTGTCTATGGGCGTTGATGACCACTTACCATCAGATGGCCCATATAATAAATATATAAAATTGTAAATAGATCTTATTGATCTATTTATATTCGATTACAGTCTAATCATATTCCATATAATTTCTGATATTCAGTTTGCCCGTCGGACCATTATTCTATTATGTTCTAACTTTATTATGTCCAATCGAATTTGAGATTCGCCAAATATAATAAATGTAGCATAAGTGGGATTGTTTGATAGAACCCGTATCGCACTTATATACAAAAACAAATGTGTTTATTGGTTTCTCCTTCACTTACACAGAAAACGAATCAACTAGATTTTTTACATAAAAATAGTTTATGGGCCACAGTGAGAGACACGTGAACTTATTATCTCCGCAAAATACAAATACATGAAAGTGAAGCAGCGATTAACAGTAGTAGTATAATTAACATGATCTGGCGTTACGTAGTTAGGTTGATAATAAATTTAAATATTTATTATCAACCAAACGACTAAAAGCGAAGATAAGTAGTAATATAAATATTTTTTTTTTCCATTTTTCATCCAATCCGTTTGTAAACGCTCATTACGAAACACATATTTAAGAATACTAAAAGTCCTCAATAAAGAGCAGTATACATTTTAATTTTTTATCTCTTAAAAGTGATAAATAAATCTTTCATGGTAGTTTGGCAAAAATTAACTACATAGAGAGTATGTCCAATGGTAGTCAATTTATGCCCAACTTTTTAAGACGTTATAAGACTATAATACATATATATAAAAAGGACCAATTATTACCTTGCATTTTCACCAGATACCACTTGCATAAATGTTGCATTGATGTGAAAGGCGCCATTCAGCGCCGTATTCCGACGCTCCGTGGCTATGAATAATTAGTAAACGTACTCCTCGCAAATGTATCTGTAACAAAAGTCATAAGTCAAGATAGGAGGGCAACATGTTATGTCAGCATAGTCGTAGTATTTTAAATGCTTAAGATATACTGGTAGTTTAAAGTTTAATAAATCTAACGTCAAACATCAACAATCTTTACTGCTATGGTTTAAAGGGTGAGTCTTTGCAATTACAGGCACACGACTTAAAACTAATTGCAAAGTATATCAATCCTAATATAGGTCTTAAAGGTATACTTCTAAAGTATATGGATAAGTAAAAGTAACAGCCTGTGAATGTCTCACTGCTGGGCTAAGGCCTCTTCTCCTCTTTTGAGAAGAAGGTTTTGGGAGCTTATTCCACCACGCTGCTCCAATGCATGATTGGTGGAATACACATGTGACATAATTTCAGTGAAATTTGACACATGCAGGTTTCCTCACGATGTTTTCCTTCACCGTCAAGCACGAGACGAATTATAATCACAAATTAAGCACATGAAATACAGTGGTGCTTGCCCGGGTTTGAACCCACGATCATCGGTTAAGATTCACGCGTTCTTACCACTGGGCCATCTCGGCTTTAAGTATATGGATAATAGGTACTTGCTTAACATCGTTTTAACATTTAAATTCAAGTAACATTTTATTTATGTTTCTTATTTTAACTATTGTAATAACACAGTTTGTTTTCAAAACAATTAAAATGACTTGTTGCATTTTCTAGCGTGTACCTTATTAACATTTGAAAAACTATCACTAATGAAAGCATTAGGTCTTTATAGACAAAAGTTAAAAACCCTTAACAATATATATATTCCCAATACCAGTCGTCTGTATCCAATTAGGTAACTAAAAAAAGAAAGACTTATGTCTTTTCTAAAAATATCGCAGATTTTGCCAGTTGCCATTACAAATAATAAAAATGTTATTAATTTTTCATCAAAAAATATCATTGTTATATTACGCAAACGACAATAATGATTAATTAAAGAAATAAAACTGAATCTCGACGAACTCGTCTTATGAGCCAAAACTTTATCTGAAGTAGCTGAAACTTTGTGAGTTTTCAAGTCTGCCATTTTTCGCAATGTTAACCGATATTGGCAAACTGGAGAGTATACGAAATTTTAAGGTCAAGGGCGCAAAAACGTAGTATAGGCGAGGACAGCTTTACAGATAGACAGTGTGAGCACTGTGCAATGAAATAGTACTTCGAATTCTCTTGAGGCTCCAAAGCCATAAAAAATATAGATAATGCGACTGGATAACACTTACCTGCTACAGGATTTTCACTTTCTACTAATATCAGTGTATGTTGAGACGTGGAGGCAAATGCTGTACAGATAAATCTCATTTTTGTCGTATGCGAATATTAGATGATAAAATGGTCAAAGTATGGAAGCATTCCATAGAAAGATCTGACCGTTTCTAAAAATCGCGGGCCACACTTCGTTAAAACAGGACCCTGAGGCCAGACTGGCACTATAAGTAAAGGTACTTTTGCCTCATACATTGGGGATAATTATCTTTTAATGCATGATAATGTTCGGCCAAACTAAGCGGCGATAGTTACAGAATAACTTATCTATGTTGAAATAGAAGTTATGAAGTATCCAGCACGCCTGTCAGAGCTCACCAGTACTCGATAGAGCATGTATGGAATAGGACCCCAGGAGTCCACGGGAGACTCAACGTTGGCGTGACAAAAAATGGAGGTTCGCAATTCATAAGCGGGATCCCCGCTTATGAATTGCTTTACGAAGAACTTAAATGTCGCCTTGTCTTCACCTATGTTGCAGATGTCCATGGGCGGTGACACTGCATTTGCCCTCTTAAAAAAAAACAGCGACCGTTACTTGTAAAAAATTGGATGGAATCACTTTTTTGATTGGCCAACTTAATTGATATCCACTCACAGCACAATCAATTCGCACTTTTTTTTCGATAACTATTAATTATGGTTGGAACTCAGCCGCAACTCAAATTTCCGTTGTTATGATCTAATCTTCACATTTTTTGTCGAATCTATTTACGCTCAAATAAAAATTGTATTTATGCCGAACTGCATCATACAAAAACAAAACAGAAAATCAAAGATTTGAATTGGATTTCATTAGCAATAGAATTTGATTATATTTAACTAGCTGTGCCCGCGGTTTCACCCGCGTATAATGAATAAAAATCAGATATTAGCCGGATCAAACTATATTATATTATCTATAGAAATATTCACTTATAGATAAGTGAATATTTTATTTCATCAACGAGGAACACAATTCCTCATTTAAGTTGTATATATTCGTAGCAAGTTCGTACCCATGCCATAGTCGTTTATACTTTTTTACAAAACAAGTATATTGCAATTCTAATGCGTAAAATGAGCGATGATTTACGCTTCACCATGAGAAGAATATAATACATGCAGATAACTCTATACAATATATTATTTTTTAAGAATCAGTAACTAATTTTAATTCGATGAGAAGGCTTTCCTTTTCATCGAATTAAAATTAGATACAGTATTGTTGTAATTATTATTATCATAAAATTACCTAATAATTTTTCTTATAAAAGGAACTACGATACTAAGAATATTTACTTATAATTGTTTTTTTTTTTTTTGTTAACTTTTTTCCAAACATTGTTAGGTTTAATTAAATATTCGAAGCGGTTATTATTTCGATTATCACAAATTACCTTTAAAATTTCAATAGGGTCAAACAAACAAAAATTCGCACCAACTGAAAAAGTAGTGTAAGGACATACACACTTGAAAAAAGCATTTTATCTATATAAAAAGTGCATAGGATATCCACTCAATGTTTGAGTTATTTGATTTGAGGGATAGTCTTCCTGAAAAAATGTAGCACTTTCGATTCCATATCGTTTGCATTCCAAAATATAATATAATAGTATCATTTGTTTGCGACTTGGGGCACAGGGCCCGGCTCTCAATGACACAAAACAACAAAACAACACAACAACTTTTGACAAAGCATTACTTAGCATTTTAGCAAAATGCTAAGTAATGCTAACTTTGGCAAACCAAGATCCCGTATCCAAAAATCTCTCCTTCCAGAGATCGATCTTTACGTATGTTTGCACTACTAAAGTAGCTGTAATGTTCGATAGGACGTAGGAACCTGAAAGTTATCACTTTTTACATAAGTAATTTGTATAACTTATATTTTGTACTTAATTTGAAAGGTAATGTGAAAAGTCAATAACTAAGAAGTAACCTCAAAACAACGGATATGATGATGATATAATAATCATAAAATATATGAATATCGGTCAAAATAGTTTTTCTGACATATAAAGTTTTATAGCTATGTGAACTGGTACTGTGGAGGTAGTCGCTGATAAAACACATTAAGAATTCTAGTTGCGAGAAGCGATTGAAGCGATAGATCGCTAGAAATGTAATTGCGACTAATTGTGTCGCTTCTACTATAGCGTTTAACGAAAATAATAACTATCAATCGTCGCTATAATTAGAAAATGACATTAAATTAAACATTATTTATAGATTCGCCGATATGCATTTTTTACGACAACAGGGAGACGGACTTACGTATGGGCCACCTGATGGTAAGTGGTCAGCAACCATGAGGTGGCCCATAGACATTGGCATTGCAAGAAATGATAACCATAGCTTACATCGCCAATCCGACACCAACCTTGGGAACCAAGATGTTATATCCCCGGTGCCTGTAATTATACTGGCTCACTCACCCTTCAAACCGGAACACAACAATACCAAGTAATGCTATTTTGCGGTAGAATATCTAAGTTACTACTATAGAACAGTGATTGGAATAGGACAATGGACGACAATCCTATCCACAATGAATAAAGAACAATTAGCTATCAATGTAATTTTAACCAGCTTTACGAATTATTATTTTTTTTTGCATTTGTAATTGGTACTAAATTTTCGACTTTAATTCATTGTTTACTTTAATTTAATGTCACTTGATAGGAAATATGTGCACAGTTATAATGTGTCATATTGTAGTAATCTTTACAATAAGAAAAACTAAATTTTATACGGCATGAAAATTAATTGAATGTAAATTAGTTATGCAAGCGATACCGATATAACGGTATAGCCAGAATTAAACTGAATGATACGATACACCAATACGTTCCGAATTTTGCGCTTACAATATTAAAACTATGTAATCAACTTACTTAAAACGTTTAAAATATTTCAAGGTAGTCATAAAATGACTAACCGGTTTTTTTATTAGAAAATAGAAGTTAAAATATATTTAATAAAATAGTAAAGTTTATAATAATAATTTAAGCCGTAATGTTATTTTAATTTAAAAAACCTAAGGTAGTAAAGATTTTTATAAAATACATTGTTGCACTCGTTATAAAAATATTATTCAATAATACTTGTACCTATTCAAAAGAGAGTCGAGCTTACACTCCATAAGAATATAATACCTACAGCATTTACAATTCAAAAAGTCCAAAGTAATTATATTGTATGAAAGGGTAAAACTATCAAGGCGCGGCGCAATTTTTGTCGTGAAAACTATTTTATGTTAGCTGTGTAATAGCGACATAATTTAATTGTAAAATTTATTATCTTTTCACAATGAAAAAATAAAAATATAATTACGTAAATTTTACTTTTCCTGGTTACTAGCCCTTATGCCAACTGTAACCCATTACTGACCTTGCTTCCGACTTCTCGGTAACAGTAATGATAATAGAAATCGTCAAAACGAATCATCATATTATATATACTTACTAGTAACATGAAAATACATGTGAACCATATCAATTATAATGAAACTATTGAAATTAAAACATACGAATTCCCTTGACCAGTGATTTCATGATTCAACTAGAGCCGCATTCGTTTATAATGTAACATTATTTTATTTTTAAAAGATAAAGTGCAGCAAATTTATTCAATGTTAATAAATATTGGCTGATTTTAAGAAAGTTTTCTCAACAAATTATAGAAAGCGCAATCTATGAAAATGTTAATAAACTTTATTGTTTTGATATCCAAATTATATTTTTTAATAGTTATCAAAATAACTTTTTAACTGAAGATTACACACACAACTGAGTCATTTTAATTAGTCAGTTAATTAATTTATGCAGTACATTAATGATACTATATAAAATCATCTCAATGTTTTACGTCTGGATCTGATCTAAATAAGTTTTTCAAATCATCATCGATAAAATTTAATATATTATACCTACCTAGATGAAAAAAATACATAAAGGATTTGGTGCCTTTAAATATTAATGGAAAAAACAATTGTTGAATTAAGGATGGGACAATAGTTTAAAATTTATAACACATATTGACTTTGGTAATAGAAACTTAATTATTTGTGCACATAAAATTCATTACTGAAGTGTGAACATTGTGCGGGTAAAATCACAGGACTAGAATTTAAAGCTTTAAAAGCAATTGAACTAATATCCAGCACACACTTTTGGCAGCTAGCATTTAAATACAGAGTAGTATAGATATTAAATATTTACATTTTTACTAGAGTTAAAAAGAGTGTGTTCTTATTTTTTTAAATTTATTATTAACTTATTTTCATACATTGATAAAACTAAATAATTGAACATATCATATTATATCACAATTCACAACATAGAAGCATTTGATCCTGAATTATTTGCTTCTATGATTAAGAATGGTCTGGAAATGTAATGATAATAATTTGCAAGGATAATATTTTTTTCTTCTTTCGATTAAAGAGTAATTAATTTCATGCTTGTACAACAAAATAATATATATTTTACTTTTCGAACAGTTATTTGATTTGCCAGTCAAAAAGTTATCAAATAATAACAGGTGTATTTCATAAGGTTGGGCAATATAGTGTACAGTTTTGTAATCTGTCATAATCAGCTGATTATGAAAGCAGAAGAGATTATAAAGAGACACACCACACTGTTGCCAATCAACCAATGACCATTTAGATTCAATTCAAATTGGTTAAGATTACAGGTATTATTTTTGAGATTGATCAGCATTTCAGAATTGGAGGTAATTGAGATACAATATGAGAGAAAATTGAGTAAAAAGTTTGAATAATATATTTTGAAATGTTTATTTATGAGGTCTCTTATGTACGATTAAATATTGTTATTATAAACAATTTACAGATTCCAAATGGGTGATTCAAGCTCATGACAAATGTTCTCTAGACAATACATTGTTTATGGTCACACAAATGATGAATTTAAATAATTTTTTTATGAAAATTAACATTATTACTATTTTTACATATTATTAATACAAAATATGAATATATATATGCGCAACAAAAGAAACAAAGGTGTGGGAAAGCTTATACTTTTATCAAGTGATTGTACATGTTTATCCTCAAGCTCTTGACTATAAGGTTTAAAGGTAAGAAAATTATTATTCTTATATGGCTACATGCTTAATTAGTTAAGCTAGTTTAACAATGGTGTAAACACAAAGTATTTTTTGTTATTCTATTCATGAATTGCTATTTATAAACTTTTATTAAATATTGGGAAACCTTTGATGTTTTAAATAAATTTTTTTTAAAAATATTATGATGGCATGTCATGTAAATATTTCTAATGAATTTGATTATAAAATAATAAGAATTGGACAAGGATTTGATTCACACACAATAAAAAGTTAAGTCAAACAAAAACTTGTTTATAGGTAGGTATGAATTATTGTACTATAATATTTATATATCTAAGATGATAAAAAAAAATTAGTAAATTAACAAACTCAAAGCTGCATCTACATTCTCCACAAAACAATTGCCAACACAAATGTATTCAATGTTGTATAATAATTGATGGCATATTGAAGATACAGCAATTGTCAACTATTGTTGGAAACTCATCATTAGACTTATATTGAAAACTGATAACTTTTATATTATATTTTAATCACTGTATAGTTATTATATAATATTAATCCCTTTTTATTCAAATGCTAATAATATTTTAATAAAGCCAAAAATATTTTCAGAATGTTCCCCTTTTGGAGAAAGCATTCTTTTATCAAGCAAGTACATATACTAATGTAATAAAAAAGAGGAGTTCATTTACTTGAAAGCAGGGCCGGATTACCTATAAGGCGGATTAGGCAACTGCCTCGGGGGCCCGTTTACGCAACCAAGAAAACAAAATATTTCATCGAATACTTGGTGGTAGAGCTTTGTGCAAGCTCGTCTGGGTAGGTACCACCCACTCATCAGATATTCTACCGCAAAACAGCAGTACTTGGTATTGTTGTGTTCCAGTTTGAAGGGTGAGTGAGCCAGAGAAATTACAGGCACAAGGAACATAAAATCTTAGTTCCCAAGGTTGGTGTCACATTAAGTTATAAGTGTTGCTTATCATGCCAATGTCTATGGGCATTGGTGACCACTTTCCATCAGGTGGCCAATATGCTCGTCCGCCTACCTATGCAATAAAAAACTTCCTCAATATTATTCCTTTTTTTCGACACATTTTGCCAGTTGATGAAATACTTCATACGTAGTAGAACTAAAAATAGCCATGGAACTATAATAATTGAATTTTTAATAGAAAAAATGTATTTTAAAAAGTAAGAAAAAGGTAAATGTAATGTGCCCCGAAAATTGCATTGCCTAGGGGCCCTGATAGGTTTAATCTGGCCCTGCTTGAAAGCACTCATCTCAGGATCTACCAGTCGACTTATTTAAAACTTTTTGCAATAATATATATTGAGAAAAGTGATACGACTAGAAAACGTCACTACCACTTAGTAGTAAGTCTCTGTACAAGTTTGTCTGGGTAGGCACCTACTCATCATATATTCTACTATCAACAACTATCAACTAGTAGAATGCAACAGCTTAGTTCCCAAATTTAGCGGTGCATTGACAACATATAATATAATCATATTATCTAAAGTGAAAGTACAGAACTCTGCAAATAATATTTAAATAAAATATGTTATGTTAATAACATTAATTGTTTTGCCACATATATCAATTCAAAATCTTTAATATAAATACCAAATCCATAAGCAATTAAAGGTACAGCATCCATATAAGAATTACGAAGATGGAAATCTCTATATATAAAACATGATATGATAAAGCTTCTTAATATTGTTATTTCGATATTCAATATTACCTACATTCAAATTAATGACGAGAATATAATATCCATTACAAGTTTAACTTATATACAAATTAAATTCAAACGTGAATATTATGCAGTTTGTCAATAATTTGTAATTATAATGTCAGGTCCGTAAATTAAACATTTGAATATACAGTTTAATCCACGTTTATCTATTTATTAGTTATAAAAAGGGTTTATTTATTATTATATAGTTATATTTTTAAGAAATACATTTTCGTAGTACCAATCTTATTTGAAACTTATAAAATAACTTTTTTTAAATAAAAACCTTGTGATAACTATTTAATAAGATTCGACGTTAATTCGATAAATATTAAATGATCTCCTTAAAGTTATACTTTTCACCATGATAAGTAGTCGAATTGCTTCTAGGCATCAATCAGTAGATAGTGAACAGCTCGCACAATGACGTCATTACATTGACAGTCAATAAAACACAATAAACAAAACTAAGCTTCTACTTTATTATGGAGTTATTTTATCCATAGGAAACGACCACTGATAAGTTTGTTGTAAATTTTATCGTATTGCTTAACATAATGTTTTTAGAACAATGATAAATACCAATGTTTCAGGGCTAACCGCGACCAGTAGTTGACAGCAAAACTAAATAACATGGCGGCATCTTCTTGCAGCCGGTCTAAAAGGGCTTATAAATATTTTGTACATTAAACACTTACCAAAACTTTTGAAGATTTATAAATATATTTTCACAAAATCCAACTTAACATAGTCCAATAGGAAACAAATAAGTTCATATCAGACACCAATGGTAAAATGACGTAACATTCTCAACCTTCACGGTCGCACAGTACAAACGGCAGGTACAAGAAAGTTACTTTATAGAAAACACAGTGACCACTTTTTCACAAGCTTTTCACTAAACACTTTATTTACAAATTCCACCTTTGACAACAACAATCGTTTAAAGAGTTTGACAAAATAAACTAACGCGTTTTATTATTCTGCCAAAGAACAAACGTGACACGCAGTCAAGCAACCTCGTTCATAATTTTTTAATTTTTCACAACCCGCGGCGTGTTATCTTCACTACAATAAATCGGATACTCGTACAAAAATAATTTAGTATTATTTTTATTGTATATTCATTTTCATTGTCACATATTGGCAACAAATAATATCCGAAGAAGCTTAATAATCTTAATCCACACGTACAATATATTTGCAAAATTTGGATGATATATTTTTTTAAAAGACACACTAATATGTTTTATATAGACTAAATTATTTGTAGACCGTACAGTTTGAAAGGTAAAGCAGTATCAAACATGTTAATATTATACGAATAAAAAAAAATATTTTTTTATAAAATATATTATTATTATCAATAAAAATGTGGATGTCACGGGGCGCTTAGCAGATGGAATAATTCGAATCATAATTTTTAATTAATGAAAATCAAGAAATAAATATGAAGTAAAATTAATAATGTAATTTCTATGAACGCCAACTAAAAATATTCATACGTCAAGGTAAAATCAAGAAATATTACTTTATATCTACCAAGCTAATGAAAATTAGAAGGGTATGGCACCGGCCTAAAATTAAAGTAATTTGACATTTTAGGTATGAAAAGGCCAAGAACTGTCAAACATTATACAAATCACGGTCGTATACACAGGTCTTGCAACTTCAGTATGAGCACGGTCGTATACACAGGTCTTGTAACTGAGTCCAATTTCAGTGGTGAGAGATAGGTGCGAGTGTGTTACAACTGCTAATTCGCAATACCATCCGCTTGAGGTACTACGTCGCTGCTATCGAAGCTGATATTTTTCTCTCCCAAGTATTGTGTTATTTAATCATTGTTATATCGTTTTGTTGAGATTTGCGGTTTTATTTTTATTTTTGTTTTGTTATTTAACTGGTTTGCTTGGATTTAAAAAAGTGTTCGGGGTAATTATTACGTGAATCTGGCGGCCGTAAATTGAACTTAACAGCATCAGTATGTCAACGTACCCCATACTGAAGTTGCAAGACCTGTGTATACGACCGTGATACAAATCACACGACCGTGATACAAATCACACGACCGTGATACAAATTTTCGACGAAATTCATACTAAAACATTTATGACATGGTAATAAAAAATCAAGGCTGTTTCTGTATCGTTTTTTTGTCAACTCGAAACAAATGCCTGTTGCAAATATTATAGTCAGTGTGACTTGCAAATATTGTGAAGTGCTGTGACGATAATATTTTATAACGATTTAAATGGTTGTAGAAAAGTTTATTAAAGCTATTTTTTAAATATATTTTACAAAATGGCTTTGCCTTGGCATATTCCTCTCGAAGCAGTTTCTAGTTTAAAAGAAAATGAACGCCCTGTTGAGTCTTCTCAATTATTGCATTATTGCAATTTAAATATTCATAAAAATCCTTGCGAAGAACTTCAGTCAGGTCTTATGTGTGAGATAGGTATGAATAATAAAGAACCCTCGGTTATTCAAAGACTTATTGCCTCAGGTATGACTGTAGCACGATTAAATTTACGAGATTTGGAACCCGATGCTAGCGCACAATTAATTCAAAGTATACGACAGGCTGTGTTTAATTACAGTACCGAACTTGAATACGTTTATCCTTTAGCTTTAATTGTTGACGTACGAGGTCCTGATATTGTAACCGGGGATTTGAAAGGTGGTCCCCGCACCATGGTTGAGCTAGTTCAAAATGAGACAATCAGACTGACAACAGACCCAAGTTGGCGAGAATGTGGCACGGTAGATTGTTTATTTATTGGATACGATCATTTAACTGAATTACATCCAAGTGATGTTATCTATATTGATAGTTTAACATCAGGAAAAATTAAGTTATCTGTGTTAGAAGTTGGAGATGATTCTATTGAATGTAATATTTTAAGTGGTGGCACAATTGGGGCTAAAATGACGGTTAGAATATCTAAAATTCCAAACGATGTCGACACTAGTAATAAAAAAAATCTTGAAAACTTTGACTTAATCTCATCCGATTCTTCACAACAACCATTTGAGTACATGGAAGATCAAATAGCTTGGGCAGTAGCTTTTGATATAGATGCTGTTTTGGTACCTAATGCGCAAAATGCTCAGGATATACGTTACGTCAGAAATATTCTTTCCGAAAAAGGCAAACATATTCTTGTGTTTGCTTGTATAGATTCAGTAATGGGTCTAGATAATATTGATATTTTACTATCAGAAGCTGATGGAATATACATTGATAAATGTGTTTTGACTACAGATTTACCTGTAGAAAAAATATTTATTGCTCAGAAAGTTATTATAGCTAAATGTAATTATGCTGGAAAACCTTGTATATGTAAGGCTGTTATAAACGAACAAATTCCTACTTTGTGTGTAACTGATATTGCAAATCTTGTTTTGGATGGTGCTGATGTTCTTTCTTTGGAATTACACTATGATTCACCTCTAAAAAAGTTTTCTCCTTCATTCGATGCGTTTCGTATGGCGGAACATTGTATCGCAGCTGCAGCTGTTATTTGCAGACAAGCTGAAAGTATAGTCTGGCAACCAAAAACTTACGGTAATTTGAAACTAATGCAAAATACACTCGAAGAACCTTCTAAAGCTGTATGTGTATGTGCTGTCGAGTTGGCTATGCGTTCTCGAGCAGTTGTTATAATTTGTTTAACAAACTCTGGACGCACAGCAAAAATACTTTCGCATGCTAAGCCAGCATGTCCTATCGTGGCAGTCACGAGATCTTGTCATACCGCAAGACAATTACGGTTCTGGAGAGGCATACGAGCCATGCACTATTTTGAAGATGCTAAAAATACATGGATTCTAGAAGTTGAAACACGTATACATACGGCTCTTGATTATTGCAAAGCAAAAAGGATGTTATGTGCAGGCGACGCTTACGTTGTAGTAACAAGTTTACGTCGAGGTGTTGGATATTGCGATTCTGTTAGACTTTTATATGCTAGTGCTCGTGATACTGTATTTGTTGAATAATTTAAAATTTTTGCATTTTTGTATGGCATAATTTACTTTTGAAATAAATCTCTTTTATTTGACACCTGTATTTATTCGGCTCTAAATAATACACCTTAGTTGTAAACATTTCTGTGATATGTAAGTAGGTAAATTATGCTTTTTGATACGATCATTGTTGAACCCTAAATATACAATAACGTTAACTAATTTTATATAGTAGTCTTATCAGTGAACCGTGATCGTGAGGAAAAATTGGACTCGCCAATAATTTAAATATATTTTTATTCAGTATAGGAAGAGTGCAAGGCAGGGCAAGCGTACTAGTATGTTTCAGCGAAAAAATTAGGTCAACCGCATCCCTTCATATGGTGGACACGCGTAAAAGCGATGGCCTCGCAAAACGTATCTCGCCCACATAAAATTTCGGTCTTGCACTGCCACTGAGTCTTATACAAACATAATATACGAAAGTGTATGCTTATTTCCGAAACTGATTTTGATTAAATTTAGATTTAAAAAGTTCTGATTAGAAATATAAGGGCCATTACACACCACGTTTTTTTTCTAGCGCCGTCGACGCGCATTTTACGCGCCGCTCTGCGAACACGATGTTATCGTAACTATACTGATGTAGTCGTAATCTATATGATTTTTTTCCCTTTAGTTCCACTTGCATGTTGTTATTTTTGACGTGATAACGTCTTATAAATCGATGAATGCTGGCTGCACGCACGAAAAAGCATGACTCATAGTAACGTTCCGCCTGAGCCGAGCGTCCAAGCGAGATCGGCCTAAGCTTTCGTCCTGTGACGTATCTATCTCTCTTTCACTCCATCGGCCGATGCGTCCGAGTCAATCAATGTTTTCTTATGACGTAGCAGGTAAAATTATCGTCCGTAAGCCGACATTACAGACATTATGTTTTTTATTTTTTACTTATAAGACATTAACAGCAGTATATTTTTAAAATAAAAATGTAGTTGTTTGAAAGACAATTTTTTTTTGTAAACTATTAACTTGTCTTTGACAAAAGTTACAATTTTCAAACTTCAAATGTTTCACAATGACATTCTCCATCTCCTTGCCCACTTGCCCGGTTCCCTTACAAATCTAAACGGGAAGTTGAAACTTAGAAGCGAAATGTGATAAATTAAATAAACCAATACCTTGTTTTGTTTGAATGCATCCTTGCTGACTATTGAATTCATATTATATATTAAATGTTTTATCATATAAAACATAAAACAATTTGTAAAAAGTTTTGTTGCTACAAATTGAGAATTGTTTTCAAAAAATAGCGCGACATTACGAAGTTTTAAGGTATATTGTTATTATTTCGGTTGTAATTGAATTGATTCTGATTTATTGATTCTAATATTATAATATGATGTACGCCCCTTAAAAATCAGCCCCTTCGTAACTTGACAAAATAAAAAATCTAGTAAAATGTACTACTTATTTTTCATAAAAAAAATGTCAAAAGTATAGGTAATTGCTATAAGTATACTATATATATATATATATGTGTATACACTCATGTTTATATATAATACTGATAAGAATAATTATTACTGGGTAAATTTTTTTTTTCACGTTATATGTAATTTCATTTTATATTTTAGGTATATGATGGGATAAAATTAGTAATTGAACAAAATATATAAATTACAAAAAGAAAATTTGGAAATATGTCATTAGAAGAATCTGTTAAGGAAACATGTTCAAATTTAACAAGTATTCGTGCAACAGAAAGAAAAAAAAGTGCCGAAAAATTAAAAGATTTCCTCACACGGAATGCTGTACCTTCTTTATTAACAGCTAACACTTTGAAGAGATCTGGTTATACTTGGAATCATGTTTTTGATGAAATTAATGATTATATTATGAAGGTATGTAGAAGAACAGCAATATGTATTCAAGTCACTATTGAATAAAGCATGTATTTTAAATTTCATATATTGTAACTAAAATAAAAAATTTGCTTGTAATATTTATTTGCGTCTCTATATTAAGAATTGTAGTGCAGGATGAGGGTGTGTTTTTAATTTATTTTCATTTTTATCTTAAAATACACTTAGTGATCATTAAACAAATATGTATGTTAATCCTATATTTACAGGAAACTGAAAGATTTGAATCGGCCAAAAATTTTCAAACTGTTACTGCACCTCTTTGCACAAGTCTATTACATTTGTGTGTATCAGGTGCTAACAAAGGTGTGTATTGTCTTATTTATAATTTACTAGCATCTTTTTTTTTTCTTTTTTTTTATTGTATTGGTAGTCGGACTATCTTATAGGCCACCTGATGGTAAGTGGTCACCATAGCCCGTAGACAATAGCATTGTAAGAAATGTTAACCATCGCTTACATCGCCAGTGCGCCAACCTTGGGAACTAAGATGTTATGTCCCTTGTGACTGTAATTACACTGGCTCACTCACCTTTCAAACCGGAACCCAACAACACAAAGTACTGCTGTTTTGCAGAAGAATATCTGATGAGTGGGTGGTACTTATCCAGATGAGCTCACACAAAGCTCTACTACTGAGTAACCACATAAAAACCACCACTGAGCTACCATTATTTTCAACTTCAAACAAGAATATTTTTATCATTAATATTTATTTGTTGTTAGAGTTAATTACAACTAGAAGTTCTAATATACAACATTTAAACAAACCTTTAACCGACAATCAATCTGAAATTGGGTTCAAGGGTTTGTTTAAATGTGATCATATTAATTCTGATTTTGACACAGTTATTTTTGCCAATATTACAAGCTGACTAAGCTGTAAGTAAATTAATAAAACTAATTTAATTTTTATGATTTTCAGGTCATGCATATATTAAATGTGAAAAGGTTACTGAAGCTTGTTTGAACATACTAAATGACAGCCGCTTGACGAGAGCCATTGGAGATGCCTATTTAAACTTACTGTACAAACATATATTTCCAAATGATTATTACCCAGGATATATATCACCAGCGACTTGGGAAAGTGAGAGTTCACTTCTAATTTAAGAAATAATAATTAATAAATTTCGATGCTCTGGTGAAATAAGTTTTAAAACTAAATTTAATAAAATAATGTACTGACATTATTGGTATCATACAAAATAAGATGCCAACAATGATTGATCATTCATATGTCATCAGTATTCTAAAAATTGCTCGATGTTCAGTTTTCTTAATAAACTAATTTCAGATGATTTTCATATCTCCAGACTGACTTAAATTGAAATTAAATTGTATATATTTATTTAAACAGCAATACTTACTTATATTTGACTAGGACCAAACAACAACAACCAACAGTAGACAAAATATCACATCAAAAACTATTAATTTTATTATTATTGTTGTGATCCTATTTGAAGAGTTATTGAGCTCACAGGCACAAGGGACATAACATTTTGGTTCCCTGGGTATATATATATATATATATATATATATATATATATAAAATGCTGCTGTTGAAATGTTACCATAGAATTAACAAATATACATGATAATACGGGAAATATAGGTTAGATATCATGTAACTGTCGCAAAGTGGAATAGAGCCACCTCATTAAAATTCTTTGCTCTTTGTAAAGCATAGGGAGAGAATTCTTGCTATATTCACCTCTCATGATAGAAACAGTCCACTACAAAAAACTCGGTGGTAGAGCCTTGTTTACTCGGTGGTAGAGCCTTGTGACTCGGTGGTAGAGCCTTGTGACTCGGTTGTAGAGCCTTGTGACTCGGTGGTAGAGCCTTGTGACTCGGTGGTAGAGCCTTGTACTCGGTGGTAGAGCCTTGTGCAAGCTCGTCTGGATAGGTACCACCCACTCATCAGATGTTCTACTGCAAAACAACAGTACTTTGTATTGTTGTTACATAACATCTTAGTTCCCAAGGTTGGCGGCGCATTGGAGATGTAAGCGATGGTTAACATTTCTTACAATGGCAATGTCTATGGGCGTTGGTGACCACTTACCATCAGGTGGCCCATGAGCTCGTCCGCCTTCCAATGAAATAAAAAAAAAAAAAAAAAACATTCCCAAGAAAAGTTGACGTCACGCAGGACCTGGACAAGAGAAGTGAGCAAATGACGATAAATAAGTTTTAATGTAAAGCATTATGTTGGTTTAAGGTATGCTCGACGTTTGTTTAATGGCATGTAATACAAACAATTCACAATTAGATAATTTAATTAAGATAAGATTATTGTTATATGTCATAAAAACTGCAATCAGCTGTTGTCAGTTTTCTAATACATTGCGGGACTCATTGTCCAAAGTGAAGAAATGCTGCCTTACAATGTTAAGTGATAAAAAAGTTCAAGAGTTTGTATTGGAAATTGTTATATTGTTACTAGAAAAGGTAATATTTGCACATTATTTGTTGATTTGTTTTTACTTTGAATCTTTTCATTATTAACGAATTTATTTTTATTTCTAGCTAGCTTTGGAGAGTCGTGTAACGATGTGTGAATTCAGTGAAATGATTTTACCAAAGATATTTAAATGTTATGAACATAGTATGGAACAGAAAAAGAAGGTATAAAAACTTATCAATTAAATTTATTTCTATATTTTTATCGATAAGTGTATTGTATTTTTTTGTTTCAGTCTCTATTTTTTAAGCTGATACAGACGACAATACAAATCCATCATCCATTAGGTAAAACACAAAATGTGGATGGCTCACTCGCATATAACTGGAGTGTATGGAACAAACATTTGTACAGTATCATGGAAATTATATGTCTCGAAGTAAATTTTATTCAGAAGACCCGAAAAAATAATGACAGTTCATTTATACACTGTAATTATTTTTATTATACAGCAGCATCAGTTTTTTATCAGGTAGATAATTTTTGTATAAATATATAATAAAAGCTGTGTGAGACAAAGAGGATTAAAACGCAGTTAACTCAGACGATTCCTGCTGGCGTTTGCAGTATCTTTGCTCGACTTTTAATTTTTCGTGATGTATATGTATTTCTATTTATTTAATATAATTTATTCTTATTTTTATGATGTGGCAACGATTTAAATAAAATGTATTATGCTTTTTATGTTGCACAAACATTATTATCGTCAGTATTTCTTAAAATAGTGTGTAGTACAACCAAAATGTTTTATGTATTGGTTGTTTATTTTCGTTGTTTCAGCCAGAAAAAAAAGTTTGGATTCTTTTTACGCTATAGTTAATAAATAAATTATTCGATTTTGTAGCGTGACTTATGTATATGTTTTTTTTTCAGATATTTAACACGGTAGAGGAGGATAAAGAAGAGGAAGCTGGAAATTCTGCTAAAAAAATTAAATTATCATTCAACAAGAACAAGTCATTTACCGATCTAGTTGAGGAACTACGACTGAACAATGCTCCTTGGTAATTAGATTTAATCAAATTTATTCCAGTGAAACAATATAATTAAATAACATTCACTTAAACTAAAAGTGTACGACCAATTATAGTAGAATTTTCCAGTTAAAAATTGTCTATAAGTAACTAAACGTGACGTTTTATTTTTATAAATAAAAATAAAATAATGATTGAAAGTCGAGATTACCCACTAGGGGAGTTAAGTGTCTATGATCGTAAACGATACTAAAGTCCTCTATTACTGTTTCTAATATTAAAATTATAATATAGAATAAATATTAAAATTAGAATAATGTTAATAAAAGCAAAATTCCGGCAGACGTTGCCCTCTTGTGTTGTTGCCCGTGGTCCATTTGTCATGGCGATCAGTTGAACTGTATAGTAGTTGATGTGCTGCAGCCGTGCAGCACCATCTATATAAAAACTTTATAAAATAAAAGCAGCAGAAGCATTTTATGTGGCAACTTTCATTGTAATATAGTTTAATAATGTGTATAGTTTAATCATAACTATATCTAAGTCTATTCATTTCAAAGAGATAACCGATATTAATTTTTAACCGCACTGAAACCCGCACTCGTTCACTGTGTCACTTGGGACTGGTTGGTGTATTTTTTATTAATTAAAATTGAAATATTGGTCTTTCATTTAATTATAGGATTGGAATTATATTCATGTATGTGAAACATTTTGCTTATGCAATTTCGAATAAGGAGTATGAACTGCTACTGAAGACCCTAGAAAGTATAGTTTCAGGTAATAGAGATGTGAATTGGGATTGTTTTGAGGGTCTTACCTGTTTAGTGATTAAGAATTTAATATCAAGTCCGGAGCACAAACAAGAAGATAATCATGAAGTGTATCTAACTTTGTGGAATACTTGCATAAGGTACGACGACATTATATTTTGTTTTTAAGTTTGTTTGTTTAGTGAAAATGATTCAGCCAGGTCGCAGGTTTATATCGGACAAGCAAACCTTGCTTAATGTTATGTATTTGCTCAAAATTTGTCTCGTAATCTGCTACTAAGGTTAAATTGCGACATCTCCAAGTTTCGAGAGGAATTCTCAACCATATAATACCGACAACTCTCCGAGAAGTAGCGCGGTGTATAAGTTGCCCATACACAACAGAAGATAGCTTTTTAATGTATCAATTTTTATTTTCTCGGTGTGTTATTATCACACTAAGTCTAGTCTCTTATATTTCTTAATGCTTTATAAACGTATTAGTACTCTAAGGATATCCGGCATAGACCCTACTGACTAACTAACTTCTGCTTCCGGTGTATATAGATAATAATATAATAATAATGTTCTCCAGACCGATTTCGGTCACGGCGGCCAATCTCAAGAGGGATTAGCCAACTGCGCAGGAGATATTATAGTGTACAAGTGTTTGCGTAAACACGGGTGCACTTTCTATTCCCTAGCTCTTATAATCCGATGGGATGGCAATCCGACACGACCGGAAAGAGTTCAGGCGCAGGACCAACGGTTTTACGAGATTTGAGGCACGGGAGTGTACACACTTCTAATTTCCAGACTCTGGGCTGATACTGAGAATTTTCTGACAGAAACACCCAATAACTTTTTACTGGCCCAACCTGGGAATTGAACCCGGGATCTCAGGTTCTGCGGCCTTCTAGATATAAGGCTAGATAGCCACTAGACCAACAAGTTATACAGATAATAGCTAATCAAAGACATTAAGATGTTCCCATAGACAATTACTTTTTACTAGTTAGACATAAATATAGCTAAAACTAGGAATTACTAATATTCCTATTTCTTACTTTAATTATGCTTAAAGATTCCGGATCCGCATTGTTGATAATATATCAATCCTCAATATGACCCTATAATATAAATCTTTTTTTTATTATATAAATTATAATGTTTATTTTAGGAATGCCACGGTAGTGAATGCAGCACACACAGTTATGCACACAATAATTCAAGTGATTTTAAGTTTAGTGCCATTGAAACATCAACATGTACAACCTTTGCTGATGTTATACCTCGAGAAGGGGATGCCGGTGAATGATAATACCTTGAAGACGTTAAATATTTGTTTCCATAAATTCTATAGAAAATGTTGTAATCTAGATGTAAGAAAAAAATGCTTTACATGGCTCACTAATGAAGACATGGCCACCCTTGATAGTGGAATTCTTAAAGATTTTTTAATAAGGCTTATATGTAATGAAAATTTACCAGTGAAACAGATTTGTGATACCGGAACAGACTTTGATGTATACGACTGTATATTTATAAATATAGAAAAAAGTATATTATATAGTGAATTTGAATATGACGTCACAATATCTCCTGAAGTTACTATATCAGATGTAAAAGAAAATTTTGAAATAAACTATGAAGTCTACAATATGATACTTGTTTATTTAGAACAGGCTATGTCGAAGATTATTCAAAAACTTACAAATGGCGATATAAAATGTATAGAGTTTGTGAAACACGTGAATTTGATGATCGCTTTCATCGATTCATTGTTAAATCATAATTTGAAGACGATTAGTGAAATCGAAGACATGTCACTGTATTCTATTTTCAAAAATGCCTTGATACATATGTACGCAGCTTTGACACAGACATTGAAATCTGAGTCGCAAATACGAGACAAAGTCATGTTACTGAAATCTTTTCAAGATATTTTGCAAAATGATTACAATCCATTACTAAATAAGGTAATACGCGAACATATCGAGGAAGAGTGTTTTCATGTTATTAACGATGTAGTAAAGAAAGATATCGCCTCTGACGACGGCGATTCGTATTACGAATGTGACGTAGAATATTCTGCGATTGGTTTGAAACAGAACTGTGTATACTTGGTAGCGACATATTGCAGAAAGCGAAGTAACTTCACTGATGATATAGCTAAGTTAATTCTTGATCGAGACTTGTATAATTTTACGTGTAACTTTGAAATAGATTGCGCCCTCCGATGTATTCAGATACTAAATGACATCACAGTTGAACGTCCGCCTTTAGGTAAATGTGATTATATTGCGTTGTTATTATGTGTTTTATAATAATGTAAATGCTAATGAAATAAATACAGTAATAAGGTAGAAAATAATTTATTTCGTTAATTATATTTTTATTATGTCAATTTTTTTAGATTGTATTATTTATTTAGATGTTGATTGGTTATAAAAATATGTATGTAAAGGATTTTATGATTTTCTTGTATTATTAGAGAACACGCATACAGTCACAAGCGACATAAAATCTAGTACTGTGATTACCTTACGAGTTCCTTACACTGTCTAAGGAGAGGTTGACCGCGTCCTCTTAGTCCTCCCCCTGCCGCTAATTATTCATCTGCCATTTTAAAATAAATAATAAATATTATTAATGGCTACACTTACAGATGCTACAGTACTACGTTGTATTATCTTTTACAGATTTAATATTTAGCTTAATGCAGGATATGTGTAAGGATTTATTCAGAAATCCTAAAGCGACACGCGGCTTGCTACAGACACTCGATCGTATGCTTGGCCAGATTTGGTCTCAAAACAACGATATGATACGACAGAATTGTCTTATAATGATAAAAGGATATCTTCATCGATGTATGAAAATGCCACCCGATGTTGCTGCTATAGTGTACAAATGTGTGGCGAAAATACTCAATTTCAATAACAATATAAACATCGATCTGGAAACTTCTTTTAAACAGGCTTTAATTGAAAAAATCATTGGAAACAATCACAGTATTCGGCTGTACTGCTGCCATCTCTTGACACTTAGAGCTGGAAAAATTAATCACCAGGATATACAAAGTTTGGCAGACAATCTTATGGATATATTCGTGATAAATGTAAGTATTATCATAATAAATAAGTCGCTGCCAAAATATTTAACAAGGCAATGAAAATTGTAACTCTCAAACTTTTATTGTGATTCTGTCTGAAAATATATCATACCATTTAAGGCAGTACTGCCTCGGGTGGGCCTTAGCCTTTTTAATAACAAATGTTTAGTTTTTAACATTTGAGAAATGCATCTTCGTTATACTTCGTTATATTTTACTCTTAAAGTTATAGATCAATATTTTTAAAGGGTTACAGATTATTGCAGAGTCAATCTTCGCCACTAGGCTATGGCTCAGGACCTCCGTTTCGAACCGTTTTTCTCCAGGTTATGCACGAGTTAAATTAGTTTATAAATATATCTATGTGAACAGCGTGTTGAACTGAGCGCTTGAACTGATACTTAATTTCTCATACCAGAGATTTTTTTTTGCTGTTGTTGTAATCAATTATTAACATTTCAGATATCAGACAATAATGACTCTGTCTTGAAGGATGAATCAATGAACAGAACGATAACGGTTCTACGGTGTTTCTATGTTCTGGCGACGACAAACAGGTCATATGTACACGATATTATAATTAAAATACTTTTATTTCAAAATGAAAAAGTAATGGATAAAAATATAGTGAAAAAAATGTTGAATTTGCTGACTCAAAATGTTACATCCAGCGAAGTCGACGTGTACTTGAATGTAAACATCTTACGCGTGTTGCATTGCTGGTGTAAGAGAAATAAAAGCTTGGATACTTTACCATTGTATTTATTTGGCTTGGCTACATTTGACAATTTTATTGTAAAACATGTGAAATGGCTCGTGTCTTCTGATATATTGTGGCAGCATAACGGCATAGTGGGAAATAGTGACGTTTTTAAACAGTTGAAGACTCGAAGTAAAAAAACAGACGAAGATATGATCGAGGTTTGTATCTCGAAAGTCGCTCAATTTATATTATATATCGTTTAATTTATCGAAATTGACTTAAAACAAAGAAAGCAAAATAATTTAGAATATCGTTTCAGATGTGCTTCTGCAATATAATTTTATTGTGCTTACCTCATATAGTTATCGATAAGTATAAGCTGGTAAATGAAAAGCATTTTAGTATTAAAACGACGGAGCATGCAAATGCGATGTTTCATTCGACGAGACACATTTTGAAAAATGAGAGGTGGAGCAATCTTTTTGTCGAAAATTTGGGGGAGCTTCTGCTTTTGATTGTGATCCATATCAGCGACCATGTCGAAGCCTCCGAACTGTTTCAAGTGAATTTTGTGTGCAAACCTGATACCTATACATATTCTAAGCGAGTATTTTCCGCAATTCTCAAATTTTTTGGGGTGAGTTCTAAAAAAATTTAACATAAAAATTACGGATATATTCCAAATTTTAATAACGATTTTTTTTCAGGAACTGATAGATGGGAATATTATGCAATATCTATGCGAGAATCAGCCATTAGTCATTCTTAATATTCTCTTTAAAATCTGGGATAATGTGTTGCGTGAGAAAGTTTTCGACTTTAAAGTGCTGATTTTTCACGCTTACTTGTCATTTGTTGACCATATACCTCTAGGCTATTCGTCCGATGCAATATTGTGCAACTTTTTATGTACGAGTGTCGCTCATGCTATCAAAGATTCACATAGTGAGGAGGAAGTTAAAATATTTGTCAAAGGACTAAAAATTATAATCGTAAAAATGTTAACTCAGACACCAATAAATGTCGAAAACATCCAACGGTCAACATTGTCCAAAATTGTCTCAATTTTGAATATAAAATTCGATAAGGGTTACATAGAATGTAAATGTTTACTGGATTACATAACGACAGACTTGAAAGATACATTAACCGAAAGCGTGGATATTGTCGATTACATAAACTTGATGTCTGATGGGGTCGAAGTGGCTACGAGCACTTCAAAACGTATGTTCTTTAATGAACTCGAAACATATACGCTGAGCTTATCAAATGCAAGGTATGTTGATGCTTAAAATAAGTCGATTTTATTGGCCAGACCTGGCGTTTGAACCCAGGACCACGGCATCTGTGGCCCTGTGTCTAGCCAGTAGACTAACGAGGCATCATATACACTATATTATATTCATACTGAAATATTTCACAGATAAAAAAAAATTAAATATAGTATTAAATCGTTAACAGATGATTTTATGAATATAAATGCTATTTTCAGCCAGAGTTCGTTGTATAAAATGAGTCAATTTTTAAAGCGTAATAAAGAATTTATAAAAGACTTATACACAGATTTAAACGTCAAGGGATTCTCGGAAGATTGTGAAACGAGTTTATTACATAAAATCGTTTACGCGTTGACAAATCTGTTGAAAAGTGAAACCGATGAAAAGGTATTTTTTATCATCTGATTTACAAAAGTTTCGACATCGTTTCATTAATATTAAATACATTGAGATTATTTACAGATACTCATAGAAGCATGTAATTGCTTAGCTGAAGTTGGCGCTTACGACATGAAAACTCTCGTAACCGTGCCACCAGCGAACACTACGAGAGTTAGAGATTTAAATCCTAAGCATTATATCGCTACTTTAGTTTTGAAATCTCTATCCGAGCAACTATTTGATGAAGATCCAACGGTCAGCAATAAAGTCACAAAAGCCCTAAGCCGTCTCTTGAAGTTTCGCGATGGGAAAGCGGCGTTAGGTATGAATATATAACATCGATATCGATTTTGTGACTCGTTTATATTTTACAAATATATAATGATAATTTCTATTACAATGCAGATATGGTGACTATCGATACGGCAATATTGAAATCCCTAGTGTCGACTGATTGCGAAAGTCGTGCTGAATATAAAATCGATAATAATAAATTTGATAAATACAATGCCATTGAATATTGGATACCTCTCGAGGATGAAAGGCACACGCAATGGATCACTCGGATAACCTTGGCTCTGTTGGATACAATTGCGTCCTCTACCAATTACATAAATTCTCTCAGCGCAGTTTGTGCAGTCAAGGTAATTAAATACGATATTTAGTTTGTTTAGGAATATGTTCGAAATTTAAAAGATGTGAACTCCCTTTTTAAGCACCTTTACGAGGCATTGAAGATGTTTAAATTTAGTATCAGAAAAAAAATCCCATGAATTTAATAAAATAAATAGTTTTACTTTACTGTTTTTACTTACTAAAGTTCAAATCAGAATAATTAAAAAAGCTATACATCTACTCGACGGGACGCGTCTCCTTCTCTTATTTCCTATTAGATAGATCCTCCCTCCCTCTGCGGCACTCCGCTGGAGATACAAAGCAAAATCGCCATGCTGGGAATTGACGTTCGGTGCGACCTCAATCCAAGGGATCACATCGAAACGACGAAGACGGAAACTCGGAGTCCTGAACAAGGTGCGGCGTTTTTTCACGCCACATCAACTGCTCCTGGTGTATAAAACACAGGTGCGGTCTTGCGTCGAATATTGCTCGCACCTCTGGGATGGCTTCGCTAAGTACTTACTGGAGGCCTTGGATCGGTTGCAGCGACGTGCGGTTCGCATTATTGGCGACGTAAAGGTCACCAACACCCTCGAGCCTTTACAATTGCGTCGAGAGATAGCGGCACTGAGCGCTTTCTATCGACTGTATCACGGCGAGTGCTCAGAGGAATTATTCTCCCTCATTCCTACTTCCCCATTCCTTCACAAGTCTACGCGTGCTGGTTCTCGATGTCACCGTCTAACTGTGACATCAATTCCATCGCACGAAGAAATTTGGCAACTCTTTTCTTTGTCGCACCTCCAAAACATGGAATTCTTTACCAGCACACGTGTTCCCATCCTCTTATGACCTGGGTTCCTTCAAACGAGGCGTGAAGAGGCATCTTCACGCCTCGCATCAAGGCGGGGGCGGCTAGTGCAAATCATTCTTCCAGACTGCGCTAGTCGTCGTCGCGTTTGGACTCTACTACCACTTACCATCAGGTGGAGTAGAGACATTTGACCTCCGGGAAATTATAAAAAAAAAAAAAATAGTTTATCTGCTACATTACATTACATTTTAGTCTCGTACAATATAGCGCATCTCGTCTTTAACCGCTATTAATTATTATACACCATAAATTATTAAGATGCAAACATAAAAAACCTAGATAGCGTTGGGTATACATTCGACACGTGCAAATTTCCTCACGATCTTTTCCTTCACCACCGAGCACGAGTGAATTATAAACAGGAATTAAACACTTGAAAATTCAGTGCTGCTTGCCTGAGCACCTTCGGTTAAGACTCAAGTGTTCATGTAAATTGTCATGTTGTATTTAACATGAATACATTGTTTATTTCTAGCCCGAAGTTTGCCGTAAAGTAATGCCAGCCATATTCGGCTTGATACTTTATTGTTCGACGGAGATACATGCGAATGTTTACACGGAACAATTGAATCAAGTTTTCAAATACATATGGGATTTGAGCTATGATGCCAACGTAGACAGCAGTATAGCCGGTAGTGTTCACAGAAAGTTGACTAAATTGGACAACGATCTCAAGATTATCGTTCATTATTTATTGGACGTTGTAAATTTTGTACGTATACAGAGGAATCATTATAAGAAGAGGTACGTTTTCATTAATATTACTAAATCATAGTGGCGGCTAAACTATTCATGATAAGAAAGCGGCTTCTTATAGGCTATAGTGTGATATCTTTATATGAGTAGTAAACTCATTATTTTATTTTGTGTGTAATTTTTTAATATTTTAATTGTAATTGAAAAATACACACTTCTATTCTATACACGAATCGAACTCTATTTTGTAGGACCATAAATATAATAATAATGGATGCCTGCAGTATAAGGTACAAAATAACCTAAATAAGATAATTAAATACTACATATAAGAAATGGTATTGCCCGATCGCTTACCAAAAGGTGCAGTTAACTACAGGGATAAATTAAATCATTAGAACCTATGTTCGGGAGCGCATCGCCATACACATACATATATATGTATATACAGGCATTTTAGTTTACCGCCTCGTCCGTTTAGTGGCTAGATATAAGGCCGAGATCCGGTGGTCCTGGGTTCAATCCCCAGGTCGGGCCAATAAAAAGTTATTGGGTTTTTCTGTCAGAAAGTTGTCAGTCCCCGGAGTCTGGAAGTTGGAAGTGTGTGCACTCTCGTGCCTGCGCGTTCAGGCGCAGGACCAACGGCTCTCCGGTAGTGTCGGATTGCCGTCCCATCGGATTATGAGAGCTAGGGAATAGAGAGTGTACCTGTTTTTGCGCACACACCTGTGCATACGTTCTGCGCAGTTGGCTAACCTCTCCTGAGATTGGCCGCCGTAGTGCTCAGTGCCGTGTGTCCACACAGCGGGCGAGCGCCGGGCCTGCCGCTGGACAGCGTGCGCGTGTCGTGGGCGGCGGCGCGGGCGGGCCGCCCCTGGGCCGCGCTGTACTACGGCGAGCTGGGCGCCGACGGCCAGCTGGACCTCGTCCGCGGGATATTTAGAGAAGTATGTCGGCATTGCGTTACACTCACTGTCGTAAAGTGATCATAAAGTTTGAATAGAGATTGCTTGTCTTCACCTACGCTTACTTGTGGCGATAGGGGTGAGCTTGCATTTCTGGATAAGATTTACACACTAGTAGCCTAATCCGGTACTTGGTACGGTACAGCTGCGTTTCAGTATGTCCGTATAGTGAGTATATTTATATTAAATAAATTGTTCACTTAGTTGGCGAGAATTTAACACAGCCGTAGAAGTGACAAAGTAGATTGAGGTGAGTGGGTATGTAACTATAACGTTCGGTTTAAGTGCTACGTTTCGATTGGAGAAATGGATGCAATAGACGGATGCGGTATCGGCCACCTGACGAGCGACCAGGAGAAGCGCAAGCACCTGCTAAACACGGGCCAGTTCACGGACGCGCTGGTGCTGCACGACATAGCGCTGTCTCGCTCGCGCGCGCGGCCCGTGGCGCACGGCGCGGTCACGGCGCTGCACCGCTCGGGCATGCACCACCTCGCCTTGCAGTACATTCAATCGTATCCCGAGGACGACACTCTCGACGATATCAAGTACGATTGTCTCTCTTATCTGGGTGAGTGGACGACTTATTTAAATCTAAACCTTTGAAAACATTTTTTGCATCTTTATGTTGTGTCTTTGTTCCATTTTTCAGGAGATTGGAGTGATTTTGTCGATACCGCTGAACTGGAAGAGAAATCGAAAAAGGGCAATTGTATTCAAGATTCAATTATAAAAGCGATGAGATATTCATGTCTTAAAGACTGTGTCAATTTGCAGACTACCGCCGAAGCCGGTGATAAACTTCAGATACCACTAAATAGAGCAAAACTAGCAGTAGCGAGACTCTGCCAGAGTCTGAACATGGAGAATTGTCAAAATGTTTACAAAATTATTGCAAATTTACACTTATTCCGCGATATCGAGACTTATTTTTCAGTAAGATGTGACAAAAGACCAGTATCAGAACTACTTGAAGAGTGGAAAGTCGACAATATTCCTATTTTTAATGATTTCAAACATTTGGAAGCAATTATATCTCAAAGAAGCTTGATACTTGAACATATTGCACAAGCCGACTCGATGAACTTTTCAAATATTAATGAGCTACAGCTGCAATACGCTGGTGAGGAATCATATTTTGTCAATATAATACCTAATAATTATAAAAACATTTAATAGGTCCCTTTTTCAGAATTGGGGTTATCGAATCATAGAATACAGATGGCACAGCGTCTCGTAGCGACAGTGAAGAACCTCGAGGAGTCAAAGCGGGTCGTCCTTTTAGAGAGCCAAATATCTTGGGCTAAGGGCCATACCGATATAGCTCTATCGTTGCTTAACAGCATTGTGGCACAAGAACCCGATGACCTTAAACTTTCTGCAATGTCCTTAAGGTTAATAATATCATACTTGTCTATCATTCGTCTTTAATTGTACATATGTAGCAGTACGTCGCTACCACAACGCATGACACAGTATATTACGTCATCATTTGAAACAATGGTCAATGTATAGTTCTTAAAAACTGCTTATCGGAAACAAAGCACTCACACTCGATAATCGATTTACAACTCTGTAACAAGACGTTCGCTACGATATTTTTTATATTATGTTGTACTCCTATTGGTTTATTTTTAGTTCACTTTTTGTATATATACAAAATATCGTATATATACAAAATATGTATCGTAATTCTACATTACGCTTTTCACGTTACGACATAAAGTTGAAGTTTTACTTATACTTAACTACGATACCTCCTACACTTATATCATTATATATTTCTTCCATACCTAATACTCTTTTGTAAATATTTCATGTTACCACAATTAAGTTTGTTTCTTCTATCCAAATAGGCAATATGGTCTTTGGATGGCAGAGTCTAAACGTGACACGGGGCGCGATATTATACACAAATACTTGGAAGAGAGTCTTAAGACTCTAAGCGGCAACGATGATGTCGACACACGCTTAAAAGTTTATTATGATATCGCGAAATTTGCGGACGCTGAATATAAACAGGTATATTGTTTCATTATAAGTTAACAATATAATAAAATAACTTAAGATTCGTTACACGTAATCGAAGTGAATATTTTTTTGAAAGTATTTAATTTTACTCGTAAGATTAATTACAAAAAAGGTTTTATATAAAATAATATTTTATAGGTCGTTTCATATATGAACTCATCGGTTTTCGAAAATAAAATAAAATGTATAGAGAGTATGAAAGGCAATGCAGCGTCGTTGAAGTTCTCCCAGCAAACTCTTGCTAGGTAATTAAAATATATACTTGTGTATTTAAATGTAATATTTCATGATTCATTTGTGTATGTTGTGAAAGAACATCGTAACTGAAGATCAATAACAATAATAACTATAAACAACACGTAACTTGTAGAAAGAATGAAACCATCGAAGAGAAGGCGGTTATTCGAGCAAAATACCGCGTTAATAACGTCTTTGGAGAACTGGACGAAGCGGAAATCGCTAATACAAAAGCTGAAAAAGAAAGCTTTTTACAATTAGCTATGAGGTAAATAAAAATTGTCATCATTGAAAATATATATTTAAATTTAATGAGACAAATACAAAATAGAGTTGTTCCTTATCTGTTCCAGATATTATCTGCTGTCTTTAAAACAGTGCGATGACAACAATCTGTCCGTGTTTCGGGTCATTTCTCTCTGGCTAGACAACCCCGGTCTCGACTTCGACGACGAGGAACACGGCAGCTTCGGAAGACTTCTTCATGCTATACCTTCCTGGAAGTTCATCAGTGTCCTACCGCAGCTAGCCCCACGGATCTCCAATGAAAATTCTGTCTTCGCCGAACATTTACGACAAATTATGAGTCCGTGTAATTCACAATTAACTATGTATATAACGAAACACAGTCTTTCATTTAATCGCGATTAATGATTTCTTCAGAGAGGTGCGCGACCGAGCACCCCCACCACACGCTCCCGCTGCTGTTCAGCCTGAGGAACTCCGACAAGGACGTGTGCGGCGAGGCGGGCGAGGCGAGCGAGGCGCGCGAGGCGGGCGAGGCGCGCGTGCGGGCGGCCGGCGCGCTGCTGCGCCAGCTGGCGGCGCTGCGGCCGCTGGAGCGCGTCGTCGCGCAGACCGACGACCTCTGCGACGGTACTGCCCTGCATGTGCAGACATGCAGTCTGATATTCTCTTGACCGCTAAGATCTTTAAATCGTTATTCGCATTTTATCAAACGTAATTTTTGTTAGTGTTAGAAATTCATTTGACTTGTATCTTCTACTAGCTGTGCCCGCGGTTTCGCTCGCGTATAATCAATAAAAATATAATAGATAAAAATCAGCCTAGAACCTTCCTCGATAAAAGGACTATACAACACAAAAATAATTTGTGTTTTCGAACCAGTAGTTCCTGAGATTAGCCGACTCAAACAAACAAACTTCAGCTTTATATATTAGTACAGATAAGACTCGTTTTTTAGTGTAGTAAGTAAATTAAACTCGCTAAACTGAATATTTTATTGCCAATGATAATCAAAAAGAGTAGGACAATAAAACAATGGATTACTTATTGAACATTTAAAAAAAAGATATACTTTTTTTTATTATATTAATTTGTAATATTTCTACTTCACAGCTATCATCAGTTTTGCTTACTGCGTGCCGGTTTCTAAGGACCTAAAACCGCAAGCTGTTCCAAAAACGGAGGCTATCGCCAAATTGCGTGATTTGAACGCTATTCCTATCCCCACCGATACCATTCCTGTTCGAAAAGACCGTGACTACTCGCGTTTGAATTGTAAGTTACAAATTGCATTCATAAGAATAATGACCATATAAATATAAATTTTATAAAATTTTACTATTTCCCCAATAATTAATTAATGTTTTAATTATTGTTTCAGCGATAATATCGTTTGAAAATGTCTTCGAACTAGTCGGAGGAATTAATTATCCTAAAAAGATATCTTGCTTACGTTCTGACGGCAAAAAGAGGATCCTTCTAATAAAGGTGCAATTTCAAATTTAGAATACATTAAAGCTTTCAATCGTCGTCTAAAAATATATATTATGATATACATTTTGTTGACAGGGCAAGGACGATTTACGACAAGATGCAGTCATGCAGCAAGTATTTAACATTGTTAATACGTTACTCGAAAAAAGTCCTGTTACAAAACGAAACAAACTTTTAATACGGACATACAAGGTAACTTATCGTTATTATTATTTTTATAAATTATACGGACGAACAATCACACATGGCTTCATGTGATGGTATGTCGTCAGCACCGTCCATAGATATTGGCGTTGTAAGAAATATTAAGCATCAATTATTATTACATCGCCAATACGCCGCCAACCTTGGGATTGTTCCTTTTTTCCTGTATTTACTTTGGCTAAATCATACACGCCATGTAGAATATGCGATGAGTATACATACCCAGATGGGCTTGAACAAAACACTACAAGTTAGTGGTTATTTGACACTTATTGTTATAATGAACTTATAAAATAATAACTGCCGCATTATTCAAGTAGATTTAATGCTGCAGAAGATACCTAGAACCTGGCTTGAAATTTCAGTAGAGAAGTTGTCATTGTAACATTCTTATGTCACTCTGGTGGAGGTGTTAGCCATATCTAACACCTGAACATTAAAAATATATAATTAGCCATTAACAGTGATAGATGGCGCCATAGCGCCAATATACATAGAGAATCTGAGCAATGATGTTTTTTCGATCGATACAATATCATTTAATTATTTGAAAACAACGTTTGATTTCCAGGTAGTTCCCATGTCGAAACGATCAGGAGTGTTGCAGTGGTGCGAGGGCACGATGCCTATGGGAGCTTATCTGGTCAACGCACACATAAAATACCGCCCTCAAGTATTTATGCAATATATATAATATTACTTTCTAATTATATAATTTAACAGAAGCGGAGTGGCACTTGAATATAATTAAATTAGTTCTTGTTTTATTGTGGTTATTCTGATGATGTTAACACTATTCATACAAGGAACAAGTATAAACTTGTTACCTCTGAATCCAAACTACAGACGGTCACTAATTATTTTGTGTATATTTCAGTTATTATTTGTGTCCCAACCGGCGTTTTCTTTTTTTTTTATATATAGATTTTGACTCAGGTCATTGATGATATTTTTTTTTATGTATACAAATTCTAATATTTATTTATTTCAGGATATAACACCAACGGCCGCTCGAACGAAACTTAAGGATTGTCAAGAACAAAGGAAATCCAATAAATATAAATTGCATGTTTTCAAAGAGATACTGAAGGTGTTCAAACCAGTTTTTCATAACTTCTTTACCGAATACTATCTCGATCCTGTTACTTGGTACGAACGCCGACTTGCATACACTAGAAGGTTGTAAATTTTATTTTTAAATAATGTTTGAGTAATATGCATATACAAAGTTTGTTAACTTTTACAATATTTCATATATTTTAGTGTGGCTACATCCTCCATGGTTGGATATATAATGGGGCTGGGTGATAGACATGTACAAAATATTTTAATTGACACAACAACGGCTGAACTAATTCATATTGATTTTGGTAAGTATAATAATTAATTATGTTTCAAGCTTTCCGCGTCATATATATACATATATTACTAATGTACACATATAATTGTTCACTATTCTCTATCTATTCTAGATCTATTTCGCCTCAGATATAGTAATGTTGGCGCTTTTGTTTAGTGTTCATTTCATTAGATAAAGATAAGAGCTTATTGCGACTTTTTACATTTTTTTTCACATAAGAATGTATAGAAAGCTAAATAAATAATAATGGTATCTGAAGGGTAAAAAAATATTTATTTTTTGTTTCAGGCATTGCATTTGATCAAGGTAAAACTTTGCCAACACCGGAAACTGTGCCATTCCGTTTGACACAAGACATAGTTGCCGGCTTTGGATCAAGTGGCGTTGAGGGCATTTTCAGAAGGTATCTTTATCGTTTTGATAAAATAATTATTGCAAACATTGATATAAAAATATCAATGTTTTTTTTAAATTCTTTGTTATTGTTTAATATAAAAATAACAAACAGGTGCTGTGAAAAAACTCTACAATTACTGCGAGATAATCAGGAAACGCTACTTACTATATTGGAGGTGTTGCTGTGTGATCCTCTATATCTATGGATTATTCCATCAACTCCAGACGCAAAGTCAAGCCCACGTAAGAAGTTTTTTTATTGTATTTAAGCCCGCAAACACTAATGACGACGTCAACGATTACGATGCTTCTCCAAAATATATTTATATTATATTATTAATTATCTAGAATGATACGAACTCGTTCTAGTGCATTCATATTTTATTCATAAAATATATAAAGAATTATATTATAAAGAAGTTGATTATAGTTTTAATTATTGCAAATAAAATATTGTGCACAATTGTCTTACAGAACGAAAACGAAACGTAATCCTTTTAACGTAACGGAACGTAATGATTTTTATGACCTTGCTTTTGTTTTTTTTAATGAAAAATTTATAGAAATATCAACGTTTTTTTTACTCGGTGGTAGAGCTTTGTGCAAGCTCGTCTGGGTAGGTACCACCCACTCATCAGATATTCTACCGCAAAACAGCAGTACTTGGTATTGTTGTGTTCCGGTTTGAAGGGTGAGTGAGCCAGTGTAACTACAGGCACAAGGGACATAACATCTTAGTTTCCAAGGTTGGTGGCGCGTTGGCAATGTAAGAGATGGTTAACATTTCTTACAATGCCATTGTCTATGGGCGATGGTGACCACTTACCATCAGGTGGCCCATATGCTCATCCGCCAACGTATACAATAAAAAAATAAAAAATAAAAAACGTTACACAATAAAATATATTTTGGTCAGCGATAGTAATACTCGTGCACACGTGTAGCTGGGGCTCGGGGCGGAGGCGCGGGGCTGGCGGCGCGCGCGCTGCTGGCCGTGCGCTGCAAGCTGTGCGGCGCGGAGGGCGGCGCGGCGGGCGGCGTGTCGGTGGCGGGCCACGTGGCGCGCCTGCTGCGCGGCGCCGCCGACCCCGCCAACCTGTGCCAGCTGTTCCACGGCTGGCAACCCTATCTCTGACCGCCGCCATCTCCGTGTCCTCGTCGACATACATAAACTTTCATTTTGTATTTAATATTTGTATCATTATTATACTGTAACCATATTATGTTTAACCTATTTGATTTTTATAAGTAATAGTTCTCTTTATTTTTATATTATTCACAAACGGTAAAGAATAATTAGAAATCTAAATGAATAAAAGTGAATTTCTTAAATATAGTTTATTATTAAACTGCATTCTGATATATATTTTTGGCTAACCATAAATAAAAGCATATTCTTAGCATGCTTCTCTTGAAATAATAACTTAGATTGGAGTTATTCCACGCGATGTTTTTTAAATAATAAAAATTTAATTATAATTTTAAAAACATCGTTGAATGTGGAATTTACACACAATCTCTTTGTACACGATAAATACAAAACCTTTGCCAAACTACACATTACAGAAATAAAAAAAAATGTGCGGTCGGGGGACCCCCGGGCCCTGTCAGAAACGAAGTTCTGTGCAATATTTTTTCGACTCAAACCTAGTTTTCGTATATGTATTACGTAATTTAGATTTTAATTAATTATATTACTGTGTTTTTGTCACACCAAGAGCACTTCAACCTCCTTTATATCGACCTCCTAAATTCGCACGCCCAACTTATCGCATTTTGTAGGCACAGTTTGAATGCTTTTTCGTTATATGACGTGACCTTAGGTTACTGCCATTTCACTCTACTGTAAGCCGTGTAAAAGAAGTCCGTTCCAAAAATATATATTTACATGTATAGACACGAGTCAATGTTTCTTTTTAATTACAATAAAAGTTTAATAAATGACGAATTTATCTTTCATTGTTCCAAAAATCTTTAAAAATAATAGAACCAGGATAACTCGAAACTTGTCAGAATAAGTGTTTTTTATAATATATTATGAAAATTAAATTAGAAAGAAATAATCTGAGGTTAATATACGGTACCTTTTCGGCTATATAACACCAATGTTGAGAATATGAACTAAATAATAAAATACACAGTGTTGAAATGCAACTAAATTATTTATATGAAATGGGTTCAATATTAAATTTGTATGCATGAACTTCTGCTCTGTCAAAATGGCGCATCAAATCCCGTTTGCTTATAAAGTTCCTAGAAAGAACAGCAAATAATTCCATGCTTTTATCGAAATCCACGTATTAGAGATTAACTTCTAACAACATTAGTCTCAAAAGTATTGTCATACTAAACCTCCAATGAAACTGTAAAAATTAACCGCCTTATTCATAAACTTATTAACCTATTACAAAGCTTGCACCTTTACCACTGAAAACCACAAGTCAACCTATCCAAAACGGCGAAGACGAAATGCAGAATGAAGACAAATATGAAAAACAAAAACCAAGGAATTTCTTAAAACAAATAAGTACAATTTTTACTCTTTCGTACTAATAACTTTAATAGCTACATTGGGGTTCAAAATTGTACAAGCAGCACCAATAACGAGTTATGTTATGACCAATATAGCAAACAACAATCATATTTTCTTTGACGAAGCGGGCAAACTACAACTAATACACGATGAATGGACTAATTTATTATTACATAACATCATATTGGCAAGCAAAAGGTAAACTTAATTCCTACATAGAGCAAATGGCTCGACTTTGTCGAAGAATATCGCACGAGTATAAGTAATGCGAAGAATCTGTCACGTCACGAATTGCATCATTTGAACGAATACGATTCCATATTATTGTCACAACACACGCGAAAGAAGCGAGGTTATTTTGATGGAATCGGGAAATTAGCAAGGACCTTATTTGTAGTCCTAGATGAAGAGTTTGCAATTAAATATGAAAAAGATATTCAGAATTTATTAACCAATGATAATTATTAACTTCAACTTATGAAAAATCAACTCTAATAATAGAGTCAGAAAATAACATTGTGAAACGAAATACAGAATTCATGAATAAGCAATTCGATATCATACATGTCTATCAGCCATGTTGAATCAGCCTTGCAGTGTAGTCAATAAAATAGAAAACAAGGCACACATCCCTAGCGATTATAATTCAGTAGCGGTAACATCAACTTTAATATTGAGCGACTTAAAACAGATTCAAGATCTCCTTATGAATGCGCTTTCCGATATCTACAAAGGCCATTTGGACACATATTTATTCTCAGCATCTCAGCTAAAGGAACAACTTAATAGTATATCCGGAAAACTATCACAAGGACTCTCTTTGCCTATAAAGGACGTGCAAAGGGATTTCAATGAGATATTTAAACTTATTTATGTAAAAGCTCGTCTTAATACTAAATATTTGATGTTTGAGTTACACATCTACTATAACACTGACTACTACTGACTACTATAACACTGAGTACTATAATACTGAGTGATGACGACTACATTCTTCCGTTCCTTAGATAAGGGAATTTAAAACTGGTAGAACCTCGTTCAGAGTTCCTTGCTATCAACTTTATAAAAAACTCATATAGTGTTATGAAACATTCTGACATACACCAATGTATTTCGTACGGACAAGACAATTTTATGTGTATATTGCGTCAACCGTTATACATCTTACACGACAAAAATGCGCCTTGCGAGGCTAAAGCATTCAGTCAACAGACTTCCTTATCATGCGTCAGCAAGGACGTTACATGCAAAGAATCGTGGATAAAGTTACACAAACCTAACCTATGGTTATTTACATTGTGCGATCGACAGCTGATGCGCATCATATGGAAGGATCAAGTTACGCCAGCGGTCATTAACGGGACAGGTGTCATAGTCTTGAAATCAAAGTGCATATTACAGAAAAAAGATGCAACTATATATATAACACATTTAATCATTTAGGGAATAATCTTTTTATGGAACCAGATATAGAAGTGCCAACTATGAATTCGACAATAAACAAAATGTTTGACGTCAGCTGGAAGACCTTGGAATTAAATATAACTGCATTCAAGAAAACTGACTTCAACAAAATCGAAGAACAATTAATTTATCAAAAGGAGTACGAAACATTACCTACTTCATCTTACGTCTCTACTCATGATATATATTTTTATTCTGTTATTTCTTTGCTGTTGGGATTGATTGCTTTAGGTCTGTATTTTGTACTCCGGAAGAGATTCATAAGGAGAAATAATACTCCTAAGGCCATGAAAAGAGATGGAATCGACAATGTAGATATGCAGATAGAGATGACGGAGTTTCAAAACCAGACATACAGAACCTGTATACAGCGAGGTCAAACCAAAAAGATTTAATATTGAAGATTTTATTTTATACTGGTTTTTATTATTATTTTAAAGATTAATATTTTGTTATAACCTTTTATATTTTTGTACCATTTATGCTTGTTAAAATGTTTATTTTTTGTAATGAATGCTCTTCCCACTCATTCTCCTTCGGGAGCATGTACGGTTAACGTACTACATTTTTGTATAATTTGGCCTACATTTTTATTTTAATTTGGAAATACCGTAGATTTACAAATTTCATGCAATTTTCCAATGCATGGAAATACCGTAGATTTACAAATTGCATGCAATTTTCTAATCGTTCTGCCGTTCTAAAAGTTCTTCATTAATTTACCCTTATTTATAATGCAACACTATTTCAATTAACTAGTTATAATCATTAATTTAACTTTCGAAGTTCCAATTACCACTTCGCGGACATTGAAAACGCCATCTTTCGCGAGTCCATAGTGAATATCATACATTATTCAATATTTCAACCAATGATATCGCATCAATTGATATCGATGACCAATGATATCACATTAATTCGGTGTCGAAGTTGTTTATTTGGGTTTATTCCTGTTGTGGTTGGAATAGGCTACACATTTATTTACTTTTCCGTTGCCATGGTTACCGGTATAATAATAAGTTCCGTTAGAAGTTTATATACTCTGACAATGAGTTCAACTAAAACCTAATGTCATTCTTCTTTGTCTTGAATTTTTGTCAATATGTTATATTATTAGTAAAATGGAAGTTTTCTAATGGCTGAACTTCATATTATTGGTCAATTGCAAAGTGCTTCTGACTTTAACGATTCAAATTCTTTATTTTGCCGATATTCGTTCCAGACTGGTGAGTTGATGATGTAATATTACGGAAACCGTTATCTTTTCATAATTTTAGGGATCTATTTATTTTTGTAGGCCCAAATTGGACTCTTATTTCTGGATATTCCGAAGGACAAACAGCATCAGGTAAAGAAAACTTCAAAAATAGCGTCGATTGGGTCCATCCCTTAGATTTACATTATGTTTGTAAAGGTATTCAAGGTAAAACCCTGTTATTTATTATTATTAACAAAAAAACTTACATTTTAATGTATTTAAATACTTTGTTTATAGGCTGGCCGAAGATAATTCTACAAGTGAGTTGTCTTGATTCAATAGGGCGCTCGTGGGTCGTCGGCTACGGCTGCTGTGCTTTACCTTCTACTCCAGGATATCATACCATTAAAGTTCCTTGTTGGGTTCCAGCTGCAACAACTGTGACTGAAAGATTAAAACAGTATTTCATTGGTGGTGGCCATGAATTGACACAAACAGACATAATTAACTTAGGAAGTGACAGGTTTGCTTGGGGAGTTTCGTTTTAATATTTTTTTTATAAGTAAGAAAATAAAATAATTTTTTGTTTCAACAGGTTCAAGCTAATTACTCAATCAAAAGGAGAAATTGAATTAAATATATGCATAGTTTTAAGAAATTTAACTCAGTTTGGGGTAGAATATAAGTGAACTATGAAGCCTATTACATATTTGTGTTTTACTTTGATGTCTATTCTTATTCAGTTCTGTTTAATGGACTTTATAAATGAAAGAGTTCAGACTGGTGATTCTTTTATCGATCACAAAAAAACTATCGCTACAAACCTAAGTTATGTGTTAAAAAATATAAAGAAAAAACATCATGCACTCTACTATAAGGATGAGCCACAAAGATTATCGAAGAATAATAATGAAACGCGAAATAAAAAGTACAGCAATACATCTATACAAATTTCTACATTTCCAACATCAACAGATTTTACAAGTACTTTATTTGATTTGATTTACGATGAGAATGTATCAATGACTGACAGTACATTAGCCACAGAAACATATTACAACGAATCAGAATATGATAATGTGACTGAGATAACATTTTTTGACATAAAGACAACACCCAAACCAACTGAAATACCGAAGAAAAATGTGACTCCAAATAATTGTGCTTGTAATTTATTGGTAGGTATTATATTAAAGTATAAATCATTGTTATCACGATTTAAAAACATTATGATAATGGTTTATTTTTATTTACAGTTTAATAAATGTGATATTAACTGTTGTTGTGATAGCGAGTGTACTGATGCAGAACGCAATTTGTTCAAAAGTTGTAATATGGGAAATAAAGACCAGTGTTTTAATTATAACAGGAAGTTGCAATATTTTTGCTTCTTTCAAGATACATGTAATAGAGATACTAGCAATATATTTGATCACTTTCTTTGTATTGATAAAGTGAACTTACCCAATAAAAGAAAAACATATAAGGTTTGTATGATCTATATTATTAGTATATTAAGTATGTATTTCATTAACATTACCTTTGAGTGTACATTATTATAATTTGCCTTCTATTTTAGCATGAAGATATAGACATCAATAAATATCTTAAGTGGCATACTAGTCAAGAGGTTGTACCATTATATAAATTCACAAGAAACTTATATGTGTTTAGCCAACCTGTATGGCTTTTAAAAAATGAAACTCTATATATAATATGTAAGTAAATTCTTTTTATTAATATAAATCTAAATATGAATAATTTTTAATACTAATGGATTGTTTCTAGCACTACCAATAACAGTGAGTAATAGTTACTGTAGCGGCAAACAACCAATAAAATTTTTAACAAATGAGTACATCAAATGTTATGTGAAAATCAAAGACCTTCACTTTTTATATGCTTTACAACTCTCAACTGACTCAAATGTTATAAGTCCAACAGAAATTACAACAAACAGTACAGTTTTGGTAATTATATAATTAATTTTTTGTCTCTCTAACTTTGAAATAATTATTATTACTTAACATTTTATTTACAGAACTGTTCAACGTTTCACTGTATTAATTGGGCTGTTCTTGTTTGTAACAACTACGAATGCATTAAATATAACAAAAGTTTACATGAACCATCATGCTCAGAGAGTCATTGTGTTAACATAGGAGTAAAAGTAGAATACATAATTTATTGTAACAAGTCTGTTATTACAAGAGCGGTACTGAAACTCTACATTAGACAAGTTCCTATGGACCTTGGATTCATTTCACAAGAAGTTAAAGTTACTTTCTACATGGGAAATGATTCTATTGACGACATTGTTGCACATAGTGGAAATCCAGGCTACATAACAAAATTACCAATTATAGTATCTTATTCTGAAAGCAATCATACAAAATATTTTTACAATCGTACACAGGAAAAAATTTATAATCTTATGATTCCTTTTAACCAAAATGGTAAATGTATTATTACAAATATAATACATAATACTGTAAAGTTTGGTATTAACACAAGATTGAAATGTCGAATAACATTAACAAAAAGTAACGCAATACAAAAGACTGATGGGTGTTTAATGATTCAAATGGAAATTATTGAGTTGTTACAACTAAAACGCGATATATTTATTTCGCCTTATGGAAATCCAAATAACCTCAATGACAGTAAATGGATACGTCTTGAAAGATTTAATAAAAGTAATATTTACGGTGAATACAGTTCAAAGAAATTCCAGCTTCAATGTTACAATTTAATGACACGATTTGCTTATATATTCACATATGCCGACGTAGGTGTCAGCAAAGAAGAGAATAAAATTTTGCGTGCAATAGTTGAAGGCACGACGAAGAATGTTACGTTTAACGTCAAAGATTTGTCGACGGTCATAACAGTGGATACTAATTTCTTAGATGCAAGTACGCGCGATAAGTTCGGCGTATCTTTCAATACTGATTCGTCTAAGAATTTGTTTTTTCCATTTCGTAATGGCAGCTGCAAGTTTACACGTCATACCTTATTTTTATATTTATGTACAATTTTGTTCTTAAGCAAATAAAATAACTTTGTAATAACTAATAATTTTTATTTTGAAATAATTTAAATACTTTTGTTACTTTTATCACTTTAACTTGGCATTCACCCTTCAAACACTTGAAATTGTGATGGCCTGAAAATAAAACCCATTAGGTTTAAACAACCTAGTAACGAAATATTAACACAAAAGGGTTGCGTTTTTGTTGCAATGAAACATAGTTGTTATAAAAGAGAATTTAATTTAACATAACAGCTACTCTAGGAAATTACGAGGAACACTTATAGTACACATCGAAATGATCAGACTAAACCACAATATTTTGTATATACAATATTTTTACATCGTTTACAATTCAATCTGTACTTAAGTTTGACAATAATCTGTCTTAACTTACAAACTATGGCTCCGCTTACATCTGTCGGCCTTTTTGCGTACCGGTACATATATGAATTTATTAAGACACAAGAAAAGTCAAAGAGGTTCACGAGAGACAAGCAGACAAAGCTGACCGCGTATGCGGATTCGGCAACCGACCCAGCGGGACGATAATGTAAACGAGTGGATATTACGGGGAGAAACTGAAGCTTGTTACGGTTGATTGTGGAGGCGATCGCATCGTTACGCACCTATGCGACGTAGGTGTAGACCTTGCGGTCGTCCGGCGTGCGCGCGAGGTACTCCCGCTCGATCAGGCCCTCGATGCGCTTCTTGATGACGACAGGCGACGGCAGGAAGCGCGCGCGCAGTTGCTCTGTCACTTCCGCCACCAGCAACGTGTGCTGTGCAAACACAAATATTACGCATTAAAAGGTAATAAATTCTTTTTTGATTCTAAAAACGTCATCGAAAGGATAATTTTCTCTTACCGCCATTTTCTTTCTGGCTTTCATAATGCGCACGATGGCGGCCTCTATCTCGTGTTTGCGGTCCTCATCCACCTTGTTGCGGGTCTCGCGTCGTTCTGGTTCGGATTCGCCCTTGGCAGCTACTGTCTGGATCTTTACTCTGAATTACAAGAATTTGAAGAAATAGAAGTCGACCAGAAATATAGGACATGTGTTCAAAATAAACAATAACAACAACAATATACCTGTGCAACTTAGATGTAAAGGCATCATTGACGTAGAACTGATGAGATGGTTCTATTTCTTTAGTCTTAGGGTGTTTTATGAGCACTCTCTGTGTGGGCTTGCCCATGGCCAGCGACTGTAGGGCGCGCACGAGATCCTTTTCAGGTACATCTGTCTCGTTGAGTATTTCCTGAAAGTTTCCACGTAGATTTTCATTAAATTTCAAAGATCTTGTTTAAGGTTCTCATTATAGATATATGAAGGGAGCGTAAGGTTACCTCGTACGTGAGACGCTCGCGCTTGTTGAAGAGTAGCAGGACGCACATCTGGAAGGTGGAGACCTGAATGATGTGGCGGCGGGGGGCGGGCGCGGCGGCGGGCGCGGGCGCGGGCGCGGAGGCGGCGGCGGACGGCGAGCGCGGCGGGCTGGCGGGCGCGGCGTGCGCGCGGAACGTGGCGTGCAGGTCCGCGCTGCCCAGCTGCGGCTGCAGCGACAGTTGGCGCCCCGAATGCTTCGCTAGGTAGAACCTACAATTTCCCAAGTGATCATAGTCATAGAGTATCACATCTTCAGATAAATGGCTTCAAGCACCTGGTAGTTTTGATGATAAATGAAATAAATAAATTGAACTTACGATCTAAAGACTTCGAATGCACTTCTCGGAGCTTTTGGGATGTTACACTTGGGAGTGGCGCTCTGTGTTGGCCAAAATCCAGTTGTGAGAACGCGCACTGACAGATCTACTCCGTGCAAGTTGGTCTGAAGAAAATGAAACATAATTATTTCATATGTATTATTATGAAATTTTTAACATGTCTCAATTTTTTTATTATTTATATATAAATAAAACCTAATAAGCAATAACAGTTATACTAAGAAGACCATACATTTAAAACAAAATATAAAAACTTAATTCACCCCAGATGACAGCACATGTTCTTTGAACTCCTCCATGATAGTGTTGGATACTGTCATGTCTTTGAACATACCCTCAAGCTTTGACGTAAATTGACAACCGCATTCAGTCTGAAACATAACACGGAATGTGAACAAAGGCAAAATTAGGAAATTGGACATTAACATTACTATAATATTGATTGGACTTGTAATGCATGTTTGAATATTTAAATATAAATATTATAATTAAATCACAGTTTAAATATTTAAGATTTATAATATATTTTGCCTATTTGTAGTTCTGTTTAAAATTGAAAAGGAACAGCAGTTTATAAAACAAAATAATAAAAGAGATTATGATCGTTTTTATTTAAAGTAAAGTTCTTGTATTCAAACTAAATGATGAAAATCTGCATACAAATGAAACAATTTTAAACATATATTTACAATGATGGCACATTCATGTTTTATTCTAAATGAAAATGTATGTCCTGCTTAAAGTCTTCTAATATATAACCTGCAAAATTCTTTACAATATACTTTAATGCACAGATCTTCCATAAACCCATAAAAAGACTTTAAGCAAGATTTCGAAACAATTAACTACAACAATTTTATAGAAATCTTAGGACACTTACAACTATTGTCCATAGGCGTTGGTAAAGAATTTTGCAGATATATATGAATGAGATAGTAGGTAGCTTTATTGTAAGTCACTGATTGAGTTTTCAATGTGGGAGACATCACCAATAATACAGTGAAAGTCCCTGGGCTCCACATCTTTCAATAAACCCTCTCTCTGGAGAATGTTATAGTCTCAATAACTATTGTTATTATCATTTAAAAAAAATATTGATTATTTTATATTTATGTTTATTTATTTTCAAAATTTGAAAAAGCTAGTTGAGGTTACTTTTCACATTGTATATAATGTAATGTAGTATATTCAAGTTTTACCTTAAGTTTAGAGATCATATTTTTCTCGCTGTCATCTGAGACTGATTTGTTGAGCAAGAGTCGTTTGGCGAGATGCTGCTTGTAATAGCGCTCAAATACATCCTTCTCTTGCAGGAAGCGGAACAGCACCATGGTTTTGTCCAGGACCGCTTCGATTTCTTGCTCACTCATCTAAAATTGAAAACATATTTTTTTGTATAATGCAACTAAGTCTTATTTAAAAAAATTAAAAATTGTGGGTTTATGATAGAGTATGTTAGTGATTAGATTTTTTGTATGAGAGTTGTAAACTTACTAAACATTTTTTACAATTTAATGTTTTATTAATTTGTATTTAATTTTAAAAAACTGTGTGTGTATAATAAGCATATTATTCTTTACTTACGCCTTTTTCACCTTTCTTGAGCTTTCCATCGATAAATAGTGAGAGAAATTCAGGGGACTTATTATTTAAATTAAGGAAGAATTCGAAATCGGAAGCAATCATATGCTTGAATATTTTATCATTATTGAAGGAGTTGTGAAGGAAGTGGTCAAATCTATCTTTCAGATCCAGCAGATTCTGCAAGCACAGAAAAATAAAAATATTAAAAATACACAAGAAACCAATAGACAATTACTTAAATTAAATCTTGTAAAAAACTAAATAAAAGTTGTAAACAAGTGTAATCAAAGTTATCATCACAGTAAGTAACCTGCACGTAGGCGATGGCGTTGGTGTTGTGGTGCGTGTCGGTGACGAGCGCGCGGCCCTGCTGGCGCAGGTGCGCGGACACGGCGTCGGCCACCGTGCGCAGCCCCTCGCCCACGCGCGACAGCAGCTTGTACACGCACGCCAGCTCCACCGTGCGCGTGTGCATCAGCATGTGCACGACGCCAGAGTTCTCCATCTAACCCGACGATGCATATTTTATTTTTAATTTCTCTATTTTTATTTTTCTTGTTTATACTTAGTTCTTTGTTTTACAAAAAACTTTTTAAGCACCTAGGTTTAAATTATCGAAATAAATCAAATCATACCATATTCGAGTAGGCAACTATTGTAAGCAATTACAATCACTTACGAATAGTCATTTTAGTAGACCAGGGTGAAAATTAAACACATCAATCACCTATTACGTTAATGTCTGTTTACATACTCACAATTGTACAGATAAAGGTATATCTTTCGAATATGAATCAGTCGATACCTCGACGATGGTCTTCATGTGTCGCTCGATGAGCTCGTGCTCCAGCACGGCCACGACGCGCGGCTCGGTGCTCTCGTCGAGGTAGTGCCGCGCGCGCTCCGCCTCCTCGCTGATGCGCGCCTCCACGCGGGCGATGTACACCGCTGCACTGTTCTCTGCAAGGAACTTTTGAGATTCCATCTGCAATAAAGAAAGACGATTTAATTGATAAACTCAGTATTTAGAGTTCAGTCTGTGAGTTAATAACTAAAGTAAATTGAATGATTCCATTCTGTTTATCGATTTTCGTATTCTATTATACTGTTTTGTTTTAGATGATGATGATAATAAACAATAGTAGTCGATAATTAATATGAACATCGAATGATTTTCGGTGATTCTAATCATTCACCCTATAAAATTCAGCAGACTGATGCAGGAAAGGCTTCTCGAAGTCCTCCTCGTAGACGGCGCGCGAGTTGATGCCCAACACCATGAGCATCTGGCATGCGTTGCGTATGGCGAGCCGGTCCACCACCTCGCCGCGCCGCTCGCGCGCCACTAGCTCCAGCAGCGTCTGCCGCAAATGGTCCCGGATACAGCCGTAGCGAACCACCTATAGAAAGTTATTATGAAAATTACTCTTTTAAAACTATTAATTTTATTTGAATACCTTTATTTCAATTTTCAAATAATAAGAAACTTACATATAACAATATAACTTTACCTTAATTGTATTTGTGGTAATGAAATAAATAATTATACATTATTTAAGAGCTTCATCACCTGCCGCGCAGCCTAGCCTCCGAAATGATTACACATATAACTTTATGTAATAAGTATGAACGAAAATGATGCTGATTGCTTATATATTAAATACAGATAAATAAAAATGATTTTTACATAAATTCGGCATAGAACAAGAAATATTACCTGATCTCTGAATATGATGAGGCCCAAGTTATACACGTTGTCAACATCATTTTGTTGTACATATACTCTGTCCATATACATGAGTATGTCACGAATCATGACCATACTAGTTTGGTGATCGGTCCACGCATTGTTTAATGTTTGCAGAAATCCATTGTGTAAAGAATGTAGGACATCTTCACGGACCTGAAAACAATTTTAATTATATTTTGAATAGTAGTCTATAGACATATTTTTATTGAATATTGTATTGCGACAGTGGTCAGCTATAGTGACAAATTCAAGTTCGGTTCTTATGAAAAGAACGTACACTCTGAGCCAAGGTTTCCAGGGTCTGCAACCTTATATCTAGCCACTACAACATAAGGCAGTCATATTTACTTAATAATGTACTTTCTTGAGTTTACCTTTGTTTCTAGATGATGAGTGACTACTTCCTTCAAGCCTGTGTAGAGCCTTTCGCCATGCTTGTGTAGGACCATAGTGTATGCATTTCGATAAAGTTCTTCAAATGAAAGACCAGAATTATTTTTCTTTTGAATTTCCTGTATTGCATTCTTAAGTAAACTCCATATACTCTCCACATATTTCTCATCCATAGTCATCTAAAAATTATCACATATTTGTATACTTTAATTTTGTTACAATATATTATTAATACTAATTATTTTAATCTTAGTATAAATTTTATTAATAAATAATTTTATTAATGATAATTTTTTTATATATATAAGATAAGCTTGATATCATTACAGTACCGTACATTACAGGACCAAAGGCTTTCTAAACATTTCTAAACATTACAAACGTTTAAAGTCGAGCTGCTATTGAGAATTTTAGTAAATCTAATAAATACTGTGTAATGTTTTTGCCAGCCAATTATAAAATATGATACACAAATCTACTATTTTTTTTGGAAGAATTTGTACATGAAGATACATTGACAAGCACAATATTGCGCTTGTGAGGGTTCTAGAAAATCCAAGATTAGTTTAAATCAAGATGAGTAATTCCATCCTATTATATTAGGGACAAATAAATGTTGTGGTGATACTGAATTATCTATGAAGCATCTAATATCTCTAAGATTACTAATGTCTTTGAGGTTACAATTTACCAGCTAGTGTAGTGTCTTCTTGTTACTCACAAGAATATGTACAATATACTTTATAAATATAAAAACAGAAAAAGATAGATGAGATATATTAAAGTTAGAAAAAAATAATTGTTATACTCACGAAATAAAATATAAAATACTAGCATAATATATGCCTTAACTATATTTGAATATCTTAATTTTTTTTTAAATTATTACAAAGCAACAACTTTAAGGGTAAAGACTGAAGATGAAGTGAATAGCTGTGTACTAACTGTATCAATAACTTATACATATTATGCAAACAAAAATTGAAACGAATCATCCCCAGACCATAATAGAACCACCACCATGCTTGACTGTTGGCACCACACAGTCTGGCATCATCTTTTCCTCGGCGCTACGTCGAACAAAAAATCGTCGTTTTGATCCAAATATTTCAAATTTGGATTCATCTGTCCAAAGAAATTTTTTAAAGTCTTCTTCAGTCCAGTCTCGATGGGTAAGGGCCCAGGGCATCCGTTTCTTCTTGTTTTGTGGTCTTAGTAGTGGTTTTCGAACGGCAACGCGACCAAATAGCATCTATCAATAGTCTTTTTACTGTAGTCAACGACACCAGTTTAGATCGGGATTTGTTCACTTTTGCGCGGATTTTTGGTGCTGTTAGGCGCCTATTCAGCTTGCTGGTAACGACGCTGAAATTATCCTCGCTAGAAGTGGTAGCTCTCGGCTTTCCCGGTCGCGAACGATCTTGATTACTGCCATTCTCCTTGTATCAGGTTATTGTGTTATGAACACAAGTCTTCGATAACTTAAATTGAGAGGCAATCGCACGTTCAGATTTGCCTTCGTAAAACAACTATGGCACAACGAGTTTCAGTACTAATTTCGCGCACTTTACCCATTTTAATGTCTTCACTATAACAATGATGAGCTCAGACTAACCAAGATAGAGAAAGATTAAAACTTTATAAAAATTCAGTGGAAAAATATGTTTTAGGAAGCTAAAATAATCCTGAATTTCTGTAAACCCGAAACAAAACCAAAATAATAAGTAATGAGAAGTTTATAAAAATATTACAATGACTCTATCGCCTGGTCCTTGCACGGCACTCATTAATGTTTTGTAACAATAAACTTTTATAGGATGATAACATAAAAATATATAAAAATAATGCCTGTTAGATATTCTTTGATAATAATGGAATACGCAGGTGATCAAATTAGATCTTAATCATATATACTTTCAAAATATTTTGCTGGTGAAGGAGATTTTTATAAGTGGTCTCAAACTTTTGGCCGGCAGTGTATATAGGCAACATATGAAACTTGTTTAAGGATTAAAATTATAGAGATCAAAGCAGTACACACCCATGTATCAGGGTACATTTGGTAATATGCTTCTGAATAATTCCATACTTGAAATTTTCTTGTCATCTTCATAGATCAAACATATGAAGTGTCAAGCAAGCATTGTTGTAAAATAGTAACAAGAATAAAGATATATGATTTTGAAAGCTAAGATATAGAATTTGATTTTCTCACTAATCAAATAAAATTGTGTTTATGACATATACAAAAATTTTGGTAACTGAAATCACCAAAAATTTCTAATTTTGAATTTTGTGTCATCGACTCATTTTGACAGTGTCTTAATTTTATGAAGGATATGATCTGTCCTCACAAGGTTATATTGTGAGGTTGTATATGTTTATGTTTTGAAGGCTTTAATACTTGTAATTAAAATGTTTTTAGGATGGTAAATAATTAGGAATTTTTCGTTTAGTATGAAATACTTTTTCTGGTACAATTAAATTTATAAACAATGCCTATAGAAATTTACACTTTGTTAACAATTTAGTTTCATAGTGATATCTTTTTCATAATAAATAAATATGACAGGAAATGGATGCGTCACAGGTATATAAAACAAAAACTCACGGGAAAGGCTCTGATCCTCATTTTTCCTGGTTTATCTTTAGGCAACGTACTCTTCATCATTGCGGCAACGAACTTGATATCTAACACACTAAATAAACTTCTAAATGTCTTTACTACTTCATTTACAGTCACAAGTATACTTCATTGTTACTTTTACATTCACATCTGAAATCAAAAATGTTGAATTATTTAATGTGAAACAAAACGTCACTCGATAAAAAATGCGGCGCAAAGTTATACTGAAGATAATTGTTATGTGGTATTTACTGGCTTGTTTATGTTTCATTTAGGATAACATTTTCATTTAGACTTCAATCCGTGGTATTATAAAAACTAGGAATGGAGATGAGTATTCAAGACAAATAAAATAACAGCACATCTCTTTCTCTCTCGTTTAGTTGTTGAATTCCGACAATACATCAGCGCCACTTCACGTTATGACGTTCCATATATTAATACAATACATAAATTAACTTACATAAATAATCTGTTTATCCTGCGCAATTAAAGTAAAATTTACAGTTGTACAATGCTTAAAGAACATGTATTTTTACTATATATCTATTAATTCAATTCTGTAAGTCAATTGTTATAATTTATTTTTTTCTTTTCCTGACGCACAGATTATAATGTAAGGCACAGATAAATTATATAGATAAATAATCTAGCGTATAATGGTGTAGCAAATATACTATCTTAAAAAAATCTTAAATTGTAATTTTAACAAATATTTCAAATGAAATATTTTTTTATGTAAAATCTTTTACCTAATCATTTTTTTTTTAAATAAAATAGAGTAGATGGCTTTTATGTTTACTATAATTACTGCTATATTTTAATGAGAGAATTAAATAATTATTAAGTACAAATGTTGAATCCAAAGATATTTATTTATTAATAGCCAACAATAAAAATATGGCCAAGGATTGCCAGCGTTGTACCTGTTTGTGTTTTCTTATAAAAAATGAAATATTTTGTGTTTAATGATAAGACCTCACCTTCTGACTAATCATCATAACAGTTGGCACGTAAAAGTATATATATTTTTTCAAATTTTGTACACAATCCAATTTGTTGAAAGTGTGACTTTCACTTTCGCCATTAGATGGCGCTGTAACACATCTGTTGTATAACTTCAACATTCAACAACATATTATAAATGAGAAAGTAATGTCTGTTACACTTTACTACTATACCGATTTTGAAGATATTTCGTATGGAGCAAGCTTGAAACCCAACCCTAACGACATAGGCTTTTTACCTAAGACATCATCTCCCTCTTATATTACATCTGGGCGAAGCCGCGGTTGGAAAATCGTATGTTATTATTACGTACTTTCAACTCTGTGGTGACTATGTTCCAATCAACTAATCGCCATGTAGGTACATTACAGTACAGAAAAAAATATTTTTAGCGCAAGTCTTACCGGATGATAGTTTTATGGATGTACTAGGAAAATAAAAGTAGCCTTATTATTATTATTATTCTTTTCCGAACCGGTGGTAGTTTCTAATTTGACAATCAATAAGTAATGCTTTTATGTTGAATAAAGTATTTTGATTGGTACTTACAATTGCAGTTTATAGATACGTCAGCACTTCTTTTTTATAATTTATTAAAATGTACTAAGTGTAGGTAGGTATTGAAACAATCTCTAAGGAATGTATTGTGTTGTTTTGCAAACATTTAAACGAGGTTCATAAATAATACAGAATCTCATACAAATATATATTTATTAAACTATGCATAAAATATTATTTATAAATTAATACAGACTTAAGAAGATTATAATACTTTAAACAGGCAAGCAAAAGCTTTCCTTTATATACAACAAAGTTATTATCTAAAAATAAACTATGCTTTTTATAAATTTACAACGAAATATTTTTATAAAATGTTTTCGTGTTATTTAAGCACTTAAGTTTTAGTCACATATTAAAGGCACACAAGCAGTTATTGATAGTGTATTTTAATAATACATTTCAGGAACAAGTATCTTAAAATACAGGTAAATTTTTATAAAAAACGATAGACGCCTTTAAATATACGAACACATTAAATACATAAAAACGTAACTATATAAACTTATAAATTGAATAATGTTCTTATTGGACTTTAAGTTATTTTTTTGTTTAAAGGTTTTGTTTGACGGGTTATATAATAATTATGCTATAAGTGACTGCCTCGTTGGTCTAGTGGCTAAATATAAGGCCGTAGACCCAGTGGTCCTGGGTTCAATTCCCAGGTCGGGTCAATAAATAGTTATTGGGTTTTTTTGTCAGTAAATTATCAGTAGCAGCCCGGAGTCTGGAAGTTGGAAGTGTGTACACTACCGTGCCTCGGAAAGTACGTTAAGCCGTTGGTCCTGCGCCTGAATTCTTTCCGTACGGTATTGCCGTCCCATCGGATTATGAGAGCTAGGGAAGATGTGCCATGGCCGAAATCGGTCTGGAGGACATTATAAGTGACATTTCGACAATTGGCCATTAATCAATTAATCCATGATAGATCTCTAGTATTAAGAAAAATCTGAGTAGGTATTTATCATTAGTTACTAAATGAAATGAAGCTACATGCCTTTCACATGTTTCTATAAGAAAATGTAATTGCTGATGTTTTTTTTATTAAGCCCGAGGAAAAGTGTCTTCGGAAAATCTATTTTATTATTGTATATTCATATAAAGGTACATAATTAATCATAATAAGCTGGATGTGCACGTAGAACCCATCGTAACAGAAGTAGAACGAGACAAGCCATCACAAAGAATGAAACCATTACTCGGAGTGTCTTTTCAGATCGTTGATCCCGTTCACTTATTCGAAGACGTTCTATAAGCCCATTCTGAAAAAAAATTAAGACATAATATAAAACATATATTTGAGTATAATATATTAGTTTTATCTATTATTTAGTCACGTTACAAAAGGTCTCGTCATATTTTTACGAAGTCACAAGGTCACAAAGAGGTAAGTTATAACTGATAATTTTTTCCGGATTCCGAGAAAACAATAGATAATATTGTATTGACTTTTATCAAAATAGTTGGATTGAAATAATCGTTTGTGGCTTGTGACTTATGATGGTGCCAATAATGAGCCTTCACAATTATTAAATTGAATCCCTATATGTACCGTTTAATATTGCTAGTTCCTTCTCACGTGTGGGATAAAAGATGAGGATAATAACGACTTTAGTCCCGTCCTTAATTTACGGATTTATAACAAAAATCACTAACAAAGCCAACATAAAAGCACCTTTAAAATATTGGAAATGTAACAAATTCTGTCTGTAAGAGCGCGCCTATAGCCAGCAAATTTCAGATTTCACTCTCGCTTCCATAACATGCTCCTCCCGATACGAGATCTAATTTCTATGCTTTTACTATCTTGAACGATGCAAATATTTCACAAATTATTCTGAAGAGTTATATAAAGTTCTTTGAAATATAATATCATAACTAATACAATGCGGTGTAATTTTTTTTAAAACAAATATATATGTTTGAATTATGGTATTGGAAAGAAAATGTAGTAAGCGCCAAAAGGTTTTTATTGGTACAAAAATAACATGTAAGGGTTTTAAAAAAATCCTTATTGCAGCCTTAGATTTTTTGTCCAGTTTTAGTTTTAGATAGTTTATCCAATTTTCGTCTTAATGACCTATAAGCATTGCGAGTATAAATAAAAAATATATAAAGATTAGAGGACATATCGTGACTTTTTTCTATAGAGAAAAATAGATTATTTTATGGTTTTGATCAAACACAAACCTAAAAAATATACTGTAGTTTAGAAACATTATTTTATTTTTAACTTTGAACTCGATTTACTCATACAGTCAAATAAAATATTAGTGATTTTGCTTTATGCACCTAAAGAATAAAAATGTTTGCTCTGTTTTGTTTGATTAACATAATACAAGTATGCTTGTAATATGTAAAATCTGTTGGCTATCGGTGATATTTTATCATATATGATTATTTTATTTGGAAAACATGTTTATTAAAAGACGCATGAATTGTCATTTTTGTAAGAAAATAAAAACGCAAAACTTTTTTTTTTTTTTATTGTATAGGTTGGCGGACGAGCATATGGGCCACCTGATGGTAAGTGGTCACCAACGCCCATAGACAATGGCATTGTAAGAAATGTTAACCATCACTTACATTGCCAATGCGCCACCAACCTTGGGAACTAAGATGTTATGTCCCTTGTGCCTGTAATTACACTGGCTCACTCACCCTTCAAACCGGAACACAGCAATACAAAGTACTGCTGTTTTGCGGTAGAATATCTGATGAGTGGGTGGTACCTACCCAGACGAGCTTGCACAAAGCTCTACCACCGAGTAAACGTATAACGGTTGTATAATATAAAATGTCACGAGCCTACTCTTCATGAAATAAATAACATTATATCTACGTGCGTGGTCTACCAATGTGGATCCATGTTTCACATATCATTTTTATTTATACATTTAGTTGTTATTTATATAACAATGAAATAAAACTCCGACTAAGCTTTTTTTACACTTTTATTTGTCACGCATATTATAAATTGTGTTCAAGGATCACAGGTAGATAAGTTTTTTTAAACTTTTGGCTCTTTTAGTATACGGTGCTGAGTATCTTGTACTTAATCTTGTTTTAGGTAGGTGGTGTATAGTTATTAAAGTTACTTGATGTTTTTAAGTAACATAAGTATTCACTTTTTGTTGCTCGTAAAATTATTTTAATATCAGCTTTACGGCATGACAAGTCATTAGGTTTTTTATAGACCATTATACTTCATGATTTGTTAAAGATTTGGGTCGGTTTATTTAAAAACAATAAGGTAATCAACCGTAATAAGTCATATTATACGATGATTTATTATATAATAGTAAGAGTTTTAAGTCATATACCCATCCACCATGTGAGGCGATCCATGATCCTGGATCCTCGTGAAGTAGATCCGCAATAGCTGCTGCTGGTGCTGCTACCAATTCAAGAGCTGGTTCGCCATCTGCAGCCTCCGCAGCCTCTCTAGCTAGAGCTCCACAAATACAGTACACGGCTGCAATCTGTAAGAGAAAATACTAAATTAATAGGAATAAAATTCTGGATGAATCGAATGAATTGAATGGCCTTGTATATTTTACAAATATAAAAATTCGTCCGTTTGTGATGAATATTTCAATAAGGATGTGAACAGATCAGAAGGAAGCGCAAACATCGAACATGGCAAAGTGTGGAGGACACGTTTACTAAACTTATAACGACAAACTTATCATTATTTATGATATTTAAAGCTGAAACTTTAAGCATGTAGATAAACGTACTGTAAATAAGTAGAAAAAAAACAATAATATTGTTAGATTGATTACCTTGGACCAAGTAATATTTTCTCTGGTGATTCGGCGGGCAAGTGCAAGGGTCAGCTCAGCTAGAGCGGTATCTGAACGCAACATTGCGGATGGAGCACGGGTAGCTTGCCTCGCTACATGTCTGAAAGCGTCAGGCCGTTTCCTTTCTAAAGCAGCGCAGAGTGCGCGTAAAGCGGCGAGCACGCCTGTGTCCGTGTTATTAACAGCTTCTTCTCCGCATTCTGTTTCCAACATTCTTTGAAGACGCTTAAGCACTATTTGCTGAAAATTGTAATAACTAAAATACACTCGGTGGTAGGGTTTTGTGCAAGCTCGTCTGGGTAGGTACCACCCACTCATCAGTTATTCTACCGCAAAACAGCAGTACTTGTTATTGTTGTGTTCCGGTTTGAAGGGTGAGTGAGCCAGTGTAATTACAGGCACAAGGGACATAACATCTTAGTTCCCAAGGTTGGTGGCGCATTGGCGATGTAAGCGATGGTTAACATCTCTTACAATGCCATTGTCTATGGGCGTTGGTGACCACTTACCATCAGGTGGCCCATATGCTCGTCCGCCTACCTATAAAATAAAAAAAAGCAAATGTAAAGTGAAACTAGAAATTCAATCTCGGTATGACATATAATAATCATACATATGCCACCATTGGATTCTTTATATGTTAATTATTCTATAGAATAAGAGACGTTATGTGGCTTCTGAATAAATATCATCTTTTATAATACAAATCAGTCTTCTGAAACGAGAATAAGCGACTGCATAACATTATGTTGATGAGGGTACAAAGTTTGCATTTCATTAGATTATTTATGCTGTGAAATGTAACTAGTTAATGGATGCCGTCACGTATACGACGTATTATATAACTTTGAGTTACATATCAATATAAAACACATATCTAGATATATATTTTCGGTTCATTATGAAATTATCTTAGTACTCTAGGTTGAATGATTGTAGGCTGCAATCACAATTCCAAAAGCTATATGAACAAAAAAAATGTCCTTACCTTTTTTGGACAGGTAGGCGAGCGGCGTATTTGAGTTTTTATGTATTGTAAACACAGCGCTCGTCCCTGTCTTACGATCTGGGGTTTCACTTGTGTTGATGTCGCGAGACACCAGCCGATGGTGGCGGAAAGACGACGCGAAACGGCAGCGGCCGCAGCACTGGACACCATGGTACTAAAGCGGCGTTTGGTACGATCTAAAGGAGACAGACAGCGTATTGGTGATGTACGAAGGAGATCTGTAAATAGAAAAACATTCTTTTTCCTTTTCTTTTTTTGCAAATCTACGTGAATTTTAATTCGTACGTTATTTTAATAACTACCTTTAACTTTTACAGAAATGAACCTTGCTGAAAAGAATTCTGAAAAAGGACAGGCTGCGTATTTTTGAAGTTGTATATACTTATTTTTATCATAGTTTATATATGTTTTGTATGTGTTAAGTTTAGGTAACATGTATGTATGTTCTTTTAATAAGAAATAAGAAACAAAAAAATATTTACCAGAGAAATGCTTTTGAGGGTTGTAATTACGAGGATAATAAGAACGTTACCTACGTTCTTATTATCCTATTATAGTTTGAGTTTATCATTATAGCTAAAAAGTTTGTTATGAAGAATGTAATTAAATGTAAAAGTACCTTGTCCCGAAAATCCCTCCATCGAACCGGGGACTGAGCTGAGAGGAGTGCTGAGTTTTCGACGCACGCGCAACGGCGGCACGAACTCGTCATCTTCTTCTCCATCTGGTGGAATGACATGAATTGCAATGTTGTTGTCCTCTTGAGTTTTTTTCCCACCAGATTGCCATTGCAGTTCTGTGATTGGCCCTATCTGAAAGCAAATGAACACATACATATAATATATATAGAACATTATACTATATACCAACATATATATAACAACATACATACAATCATATTATCATTATTCATATACTCATCATCTTTCTTAGGATATACTAATTTCTTTGTGTCATATTTTAATACTTTAATCATAAAAAAGCAATGCGAAGCTCGTTTTCTTACTTAAAGTAAGGCTTAATATTCGGTAAGGTTTCATTGTGAACCTTATAATATTCGAAGACTTCACGAGCGCAATTGTAGCTTTAGGTTAATAGTTGTTTAAATGTTCTGCTCTTAATGCTGGGTCGGTCATACCATTATTATGAGTCAGCCTAATTAGGCAATGGGCCCAAAATGCCCGGCATACTAACGACATTTTATCTAATATTCCTAACAATTATTACATACGTTGGAAGTGTATATATATATTTATTTATTTATACAATGACTATTCTAAAAACGTTGGTATATTCATCTTAATAGAACTCACAGAGAACAGATAAATAAACTGTCAAAATATTAAATATGAACAATTTCGGATTCTTGTCATTTTGGATTTTGTCTGCAATAATTTAATGATACAATATATAACAACATATCACACGTGCAAAAATTGTTATCTAAATACATATAAACTTTTTTTATATTTTTGTAATTTATTTGACTGAAAAAAAAAGAATCTATAAAATCGTTTGCAATCTGTAATCAATTAAATTCATGTTCTCACTCTAGATATTCTGTGTCGGTATATCGCGTAAAAGGGTAAACATTGCACAGCGTGCGGACCTGACGTATTAACAATAGTGGCGGTTGTGTTGCAATGTACATTAACTCTAAATTAAATTAAAATAAGTAATCCGAATACCATTCCAATCTATATCACATGCACGGGATTAAAAATAATAAAAGATATCTTAATATTCTTTCAAAATCATGTTTTTTGTGTATTACGTATAGAAGAAGCAAGCTCAATCTATTCTCTATTAAAGTTACATTCGAAATATTATATAAGTTGTATAACTTGTATTAAAAAAATCTTGATTGTGATATTGCTGACTATCGAATTCCCATTACAGACTCAATCAGGTGTTCATTATAATACAACGCGTCGGATGACATTGAATTGGAGATATCATAGTTCGTCCTTGACATAATTATGAGGGAAAAAAGAAATATTCTTAGGTATAGACTGAAGAGATAGATAGATAGATAAAAGGACAATAGCCCAGTGGATAGAACACGTGGATCTTAATCAACGGTTGTATGTTCAAATCTGGACCTACCACTGAGTGGTCATGTGCTTAATTTGTGATAATAATTCGAAAAATATCGCTAGGAAACCTGCACAAGTCACGTATTATAATAATTGCTTTATGTATGAGTATGCCGTTAACCTGCACTAGACGAAATAAGCTTCAAGTTACTTCTTAAAAGGGAGAATTCGAGGGACCTCAAACTGTGGTATTTTGTTTATAATAAAAAATACACACGACTGGATAAATGAAACGACAAGTTAAAAAACACTAAATCGATGCTTAATACAGTACTTTGTCTCTTTATTAAATATATGTTATAGTAAATTGAACCCGTCGTAATCTACGATAGTCCTTAAAAAAATCATACATTTGTGTTTTGAAGTAAAATACAAATAGGGATGTCACAGCTTGTAAAGTATCCCAAAGCTGGGCAAAGGTCAGTTTTTGTACGTTTACGGTTGGATCTTGGTTTATATTCATTCAGCGGTATTTCTTTCAACACGTGCAGTTGGCACCACGATCTAAATCTTAACTACTGAGCGCGAGATAAATTATTATAAAAACTAATTATTATACAAATGAAAAGTCAGTGGTGCGAAACCGAACGCGGTTTTAAGTCTAGATGGGATTGGATAGAACACGTTTTTATCAGCTAGCTAGACCATCTTTTAATATGGATATTCATATATATATATACTACTGTACTGTACTGCGACATAAACCGAAATAAATTAGTTTGCACTAGTTACCACATGCCTCGAACTCTTGCATAAGTAGCGTTACAATTTTCTTGTCTAGTCTTATTATTTTCTTATTAATTATTTACATGATGGCACAAAGTGAAAAATCGAACAAAGAAATCACAATTAATATGAATGCTATAATTACATTAGCTGATTAAAACTTAAGTACCGTAACTGTAGTGAATGGAGAAATGTTTGACAATATGTTACTGAAGAGGAAAATAAAATTCAGGGTAGAGACGAGGCTTTTTGTGCAAAAAAAGGACGAATTGTCATCAAAATAATGATTTATCGTATATAAGCGACAATTAAATAAGATGACTAGGAAATGTCTGCAGTTGAAGATATTCATTGTTAAAAAATACTTTTAATATGTGTACAATTGTACGTATATATAATTATTAAGTACCTGCCTAAAAATATAAATATATAAAGAGTATTTGTTTATTTATTTAACTGCTAATAGTGCAACACTATAAACACAAAAACGTCTTTAAGCTAATAAGCAACGGTAATTATTTCTAAACTTTCTTCACCATTAATTTGTTTTGAAGTATAGTAAGTAGTATTGCCATTTCACTATAATTGCTATTTGAGCGAAATTTAATATGTTTGGAATTTCATTAATATTACGGTGGAGACAAAAAATGTTGGATAATTGCAAAGCCAAATTAAAGTTTAACTCTAGTAGCAATTGCCTTAATCACTAGAGACGATTGTCAGAAAGAGGCAATCACGTCAAGCGATTTGAAAATGAATATCGTCAGAGGAATATCATCGATGAAAACATTATCATAATTAAAAATACAGTTTAAAATATATTTTTTTAAATAAAGTTCTGTGGAGTGGGTACCGATTCTAGTGGTTATTTCTCTTTCCAGAAATTAAATTGACAGTTTTTCAGTCCGAAGTTTGGAAGTTGCCAGTGCTTACACTATCATGCGTCGGATAGCCGTTGGCCCGATGCCTGAGCTCTTTCCAGTTGTGTTTGATTGCTGTTCCGTCGAATAATGAGAGTAAGGAAATAGAGTGTACCCGTGTTTGCGCAGTTGTTGGTTTTTCTTGAGAATGGCCGCCATTATCGAAGTTGGTCATTAGGACATCACATCTCATAGTAGATATAGATATATCCGATCGTAATAAATAAGTCTTACTAATATTATAAAGCGGTAAGATTTGTTTGATTTTTTTCCGAAACCAGTAAAAACATCCGTAACAACACCAGTTCAAGTCCGGTTGGACTAACAACTCATTCAACCAACAAACAACAATATTTAGTTAAAAAAAAAAAAACAATATTTAGGATGTACTCATGTGATTTTAACAGTGAGTGAACCAGTGTAATTACAGGCAGAAAGGACTTCAAATTTCAGGGCATTTTAGATCCCAATCTATCATATATCTACCTATTAAAATATTTCTTCTTGAATTTATTTGAGCTCGTCGCACAGATAAATAAACTCCGGAATTTCTTATACGGTCCCAGATGCGTATCGGCTTATCTCAATCTTATTAAATACTAAAACACGATGTTTTTTGTAGTATAAGTTACAGACTTATCATAACTCATTTTGGCATGAAATAAATATTAACTTAAAATTGAACCTACTGCTACATTACATTACATTATATTTAAAATATAATACACATTTTATATACGCGAGTAAACAAGATTCAAACGGTAATTAATTAAAACTTTTAAGGCTTTGGTTATTTACGATAACCTTCAAGATCACTGTAAAATAATAACTTCTAATAAATTAATCGTTCTAACTATTAAAATTTACATTTAGCAGACGAAGTTTTTTTGATTGTGTTTCGCTTTTAAGGTGTCAGAAAACGAGTTTATACGAATGTATATATAGCTACTTCTAATTTTATAGAATTAGAGTAAGTACAACATAAATTGGTCACGATTTTCCAAACGCTGCAATTTCCTGTTTTCCTCGATTAAATAACATGTGGCTAGTGGAAATACAGCACAGCATCGTGCCTGCAGCGCACTGGATTTCACAATGCACTCTAACTCGGATTACTACGCCGCTAACTCATCATTTAAATTTACTTTTATCGAGACCAAATTTAGTATTGTTCTTCATTTTAGGTTATAAAAGTAATATACTGGTTCACATAATATTTTTAATTTATTTATCAAACAAATCTTTGTAGATAATAATTGTTATTAATTTAAACTTGTATATATTATTTCTTGTTAAATAAAACTGTAGTCGTTTTAACTTCGATATCCATGAGTGATTGAATTTAAAATGGACAATTCATTTGATTTTTTTTTTTCTATTAATAGTTGGATAATAAACAGTAACTAAGTCTAATGTGTAGAGCCAGGTTTATTTAATGTAAAATGTAATAAAATTACAATGCAAAATTATGCTAAGTTTATCACAGAACCACAAAAAATGCAACTGCAACATAATAATTATAGTAAACACTTGTGAACTACGAATATAGTAATAAGTAGTTCACAAGTACTTAGGTATATTCATTCGACTGAGTTTTAAGCCTTATATCACTACCCACGAGGCAATGAAAGTTTATTAGTTAGGAAACCGCCAAAGGTGAACTAGAACAAATAAATGAAAACAAATTTTAAGACGGCGAGTCATTTATATATATTTAAATGTGGTTTCTTAAGTTATTGTATATAAATAAAAATATACACAAAACAAAACTTTCATACCCAAAATGTTTCAATAAATAAATAGTTTGCAAGAGTACTAAAATTTTTTATGAGTCTAACCTTAATTGAAATTAAATATCAATGTTGACCGGAAAATTAGGTCGGTCGGAAAATGAAGTAGGCTTCGATCGCATTAGTGATGCTAACCAGGAATGTGTTCGTGTAACGCGATACTTGGTGACGACCGTGGTGCGTTGTCGCGCCGGTAATGTTAATTCAACATCTCAATGTTACTGATAAGCACCACGCCAGTAGAATACTTAATCAGGCTTAATCGATATGAGGATATTTTTGTCTCACATATACTTTAAACGAAAGTAATGGAACAATATAAATCATTTATATATAAAAATAATTAAGATATTGGACAAGCAATAATTATGCAATAATTATGAAGCAAACGTTATATGAATAAACATAGTCTTAAGATGCATTCGTTACATATCGTTTATATATTATTAGACGAAATGCAGTGTTTTATTGAAATATTTATAGTTTATATTGTAACTATGATTATTTAATTTAATAAGAAAACATTTTTATAAATATAGTTATTTTGTTTATACTAATATTAAAACGCTAATTTTTTTTTTGAGCGTTCTATCTTAATCTATCAGTTCGATTTGAATAAATTTTATAGGTTATAGACGGTGTAACATCTACACTACGATACACCGAGGTTGAGCTGTAACGCTTAACGCGCTGTAGGAGTAGTTTTAAAAATATTAGGTCCTTACATATGAAATTGGCGTTTTGTACGGGAGGAATATAAAGTCAATTTCTTTTTGGAAAATATATTTGATTAATCAAAGTATGCACCGTTGTTATCTATGCACTTTTGCCATCTCATAGGTAGTTCATTGATCCCTTTACTAAAAAAACCATGGGGGCGAGAATCAATACTCTTTGAAGGCGGTTTGGACTGCCGCATGGGAGTTGATTTTTTTTTCTCGTAAGAAGTTGTCCGAATTCCGAAAAAAATGGTAATCTGTTGGAGCAAAGTTCAGGGAGTACGGTGGATGTCGCAGACATTCCAATTGTAGCTCATCTAACTTAGTGGTTGTTTGTTGTGCAGTGTGTGGTCTTGCATTGTCGTGAAGCAGCAGTGGCCTAGAGCGATTGACCAATCTCGGTTGTTTAGCAGCTAGTTCTTCCTTCATGGTTTGCAGTTGCTAACAATAGATATCTGCCGTAATCGCCAGATTTTAGAAAGCTGTAGTGAACGACTCACAAGTAACTTTTTCTGAGTCACTTTTCGTTTAGGGTAGGATTTGGCTGGGTCTCCAGGGGTCGCATTGGAGCAGCGTGGTGGAATAAGCTCCAAACCTTGTCCTCAAAAAAGGAGAGGAGGCCTTAGTCCAGCAGTGGGCTTTCACAGGCTGGGACATTCACAGGCTGTTACTGTAAGATCGCATTAATGAATAATAATAGTATTAAATATAATATTGAAAGATTTATTGGATATTCGACACATACAATATAATAATATATATTTACGTTTATACATTATTATTATTGATTCTATTATTATTAAGCTTTATGCCTATGTCCTTTTAATTTTTTTTATAAATTAATAAAATGATAATATTATGATGAATAATAACTACAGTTAATAACATTAACGATCTAATAGAACATAATCATACTAAAAAATTACTAAAACTCTTGCCACGATTCCATGCGGCCATGATTTATAAGTGCTTTTTTTAAATTTTGATTTATATATAATTATTTAAGTTCGTAGTGTAGCTAATTCATATGTAAATTGTTATAATATAATGTTTTTTTTAAAATGTTATTCAATCATCAAGCAAATTATTTTAAAATAATATGTCAGCGATTGAAAATAAGCCTTGTGGAAACTATAACTATGAAAAAATAACTTATAAAACCGAAAGAAAACGATTCGTTTCGCTTAAAAAATAATTTATTCATATCCTCACTAACGTATGCACGTGTAATATATATTGATGTTATAATGGATTTAAAATGAAAGTAAATACTAAATTGAATTTGAAGCAAATTTGTCTCACTTATGTTGTGGGTACTTGCATCTCGGTAAAATTGGATGTTATTACAAAAGTATGAGACGAGGCAAACTTTTCCTTCGCGCTTGCCGTAGAATAGCTGTAGGTCTATTTTGTAAGAATTTTTTTTATTAAAATTATAAAAATAAATTAATTAAATAAAAAAAATATTAAAATAAATAAATTAAGTATGTACTATGTACACGATCATGAATTGTCAGATTATGATGTTATGCGACTTTGACTATAATAATTATAACATTTTAAAGGACACACGAATCAAAACAGCATATCACGAAGTGGGAAACGAAATGAGTTTTTACACAATTGGTGATCTATTTACGTTTTAAAAGTCAACTGATTTCTTTTTGTTGTTTTATATGAAAATGTGATCAATAATATTTGAAGAAACAAAAGTTACAGGTTCGAGCCTGACCCCTTGGGCTCTTGGGCTATTCTAACACAAGTTATACGCTTAATTGGAGGAGTAAATAGGTACCTACAGAATAGGTAATTTAAAAAGCTATTCTTTAAAAAAATATCTTAAAATAAATTTGAATGTAAATATAATGATAAATATAATGATAATAACAAAAACGAAGGTCGAGTTCAATGATTATTTATTAGGTCTTATAATTGCACCTGTATGAAGAAATAAAACAAAGCCTGCTGTCTCGGGTGTCTATATGAATAGTAATATTTTTTATTCAAATAGATTTCGGCTTATAAAAAAATTATGCATTTCAATCTATTTACACAATATGTACTGTTGTCTAATTTATATGTACGGAGTGTCCGATATCGATCAAACTGGCCTTTTGATACCCTTCGATAGATCGTAAATATATAAAGGCTATTCGAAAACAACACGAGAAGTGAATAAGAGAAGAATGTTATATTAACAAGTTGGTATTTAAAAAAAAACGTGATATTTAAATAAGTACTTATGTTTTAAGGTGCTACCATCAACAAAACATTTCGCCGAATGTTCCATTAAAGTATAAGATATAAATTATTATTTATTTTATTTTACAGTACATAAAATAAAATAAATACGGTATCTAAAATAACTACCAACAATATATATCTCTCTCTGGTCGCTCCCTCATGGCTGAGGATCGTGGTCATCGACGGATATGGATGGTGTACACCTAGTGTGGATTATCTGCTTCCACCGATGCCTGTTCATCGCGTCTCTGGCGACCGAGCAAAACTTAATTGAAGATGGGCCTCTCACTTGATCGCTCCATCTAGTTGGGGCCCGTCCCCGGGCTCGTTTTCCTTCCGTATTTCCAACAACGATCAGTTTTTCAAGGCTCTCATCACCCCTTCTCATTATGTGGCCAAAGTATGATAAGATATATAATTAAGTATTATATTATGAATACTTTTTTGGGAAAGTGTCTAGTCAACTATCTCAAAAAGCAATCAAATCTGTACTAATATATAAAGCTGAAGAGTTTGTTTGTTTGATCCGGCTAAAATCAGGAACTACTGGTTCGACTTTAAAAAATAATTTTGTGTTGTATAGTAATCTTTTTGTCGAGGAAGGTTTTTATTAATTATATTTTTATTAATTATACGCGGGTGAAACCGCGGGCACAGCTAGTACATTACAAGAGTATTACGTAAGATACTTTACCTGTACAAATAATTGTATATAGGTTGCTATTAATAAAGAGTGGCTTGTTGTCTGTAATAATAATTGTTCTATAAGTAGAAAATGTACATTTAATATTGTATGACATGCCTGGCAATAAAATATGTTGATTAATTTTAGATTACGTACTAGCTAATGGCTTGATTTTTTGGATACTTCGTGCACTTCGTCTATTGTATGTTGGTGTACGACAGAAATGTTCACGCGTTTGTCAACAACAGCAGTATAAAGATAAACTCAATCGGATGAATTGTTTGGAAACACATACGATACAAAGAAATAGTCATTTCTTTTATTTAAGCGTACATATATAGTACAACTATTGACTGTGTTATACAATATTAATATTATCTATATTAAGAATTAGCAAAAAACACTTGACATAAAGAACGCTGACGTTTATTGCCGAAATTGATTTATTAAAAAATATTTTGGTGGGATATACGTAAACTTTTATGTCCGTATATCACAGGATTTAACTTAAGCTGTTTATGGAATATTGAGCTCAAGGAGCTGTTAATGCGTCAAGGGCTTTGCGCCGTTACAGTCGTTGTCGTCTGGCGGCAATGGTGGCGTTACCGCATCATTATGATAACAGTGTCTAACTGTTTACTAACGGCCCGAGTTATCTCTAAAGAATAAATAACGGCTACCTGTATCATGAGATGCTTTTCGAACACAGCTTTACTTCATAAATAACTTTTTCGATGTCTGATACCGACACGTTTAGGCACTGACATGATATCATAATGTTATCGTTAAAATGTTGCATGCATATGTTTTTACTGTCACTATATTTAAAATAATATCCATAAAATAATTATAATTATTTGTTTATTAATAATTAAAGCAGTACATTAAATATAAAATTACTACCAATCATTTTAAAACGAAATATTTTATCGAATATTACCTTCATTCTAAACAATCTGTGTTATCATTGAACACTATTCTTTAATCTATTTATTTATTTATATGCTTTATTGTACACACAGTAACAGAAACATAAATTAATGAAAAAAAAAGTAATAAATTCCGGTAGCACAAAAGGCGGTCTTATCGCTAAGAGAGCGATTTCTTCCAGACAACCTTTGGGACAAGGACATGAACTTAATAAAGCGGTGGAGGTGTACAGGTCAAATACTTTAGAGATTTTTTTTCCTATTTCACTACTATACATAACACTAATACACTAATATACATACACACGTGTCTACACATATACAATAAACTAAATACATGTACATCATTACATAAACTATATATAAATATAATATATTATTTATATTATATATCTCTATATATAATATAATAAAATAATAATAAATATATAATAAAGTAATAATAAATAAATATGTAGCTAAGATAGTTTTAATAATAAGCAATGGGGCGCGATAATAAATAAAACCACACCGAACAGGTATTCATAAAGTTAAATAGTACGCCTTGAGTCGGGTTTTATACGTGCTGATGGATTGAGATCGTTTTAAGTGAATCGGTAAACCAAAGACGAACTGCTTGGACTCAAAAAGAATTAGAATAAAAAGAAGAAGAATGAGAAGGAATTTTAAGAATAAGATTTTCATCAGATCGTAGATTGCGGTCATGCAAGTCTTTAAGAAATTCGAAACGTTGCTTAAGATAGTGAGGAGAATTTGGATGTATGAATCTATGTAATCTTTAATTATATATATTAATACTATATAATATGACAATTTGAGTGTGGTGCAGTGCGGTGCACCGAGCAACGCAGCTGTTGCGAACTTCAAACGCAATCTGCATATTTCCGATCGTTTGTCATTTTAGTTTATTTGTCACAGTAATCGTTTTGGTTTTGTAAATATTTTTTTTATTTGATTTGTAAATATTTTTTTTATTTGATATCGTTTATTACGGCTGAAATTATTTTTTAATAAGCGAACTTTACTTCACGCGTATTCCAACTATCTGTTTTAATCATTTTAGAGTAGGTACCCATAAACGTTCTATATATACGTTGTAAAACGTTGTGGGAAAAATGCTATTGAATAGAGTAACAAATGGTTCGTGACCCCGGTCGCGTCTTTGTAATTGGATAAATCACATGCTTTGAGGGAACAATGGCGCGTAATAGCTAAAGTCTAAAGTGCTTATTTACATTACAATACGAGATATGCTAAGTGTTTCATACAAAAATTATGTTTACTCCAGACTAGCCATTATCCGTTCAGTATCATGATAAAATCTTTCTTCAGTGTTCAAGGTATAATGGAATAACGATATTGAATCGTTAGTACTTACGGACAATGAGGAAACACAAAATTGATTTTCGTATCATTATTCAACATAACGTTTATTTGGTATTTGTGATATCAATTAATAATCAACGCTGTACCTGATTTTTATTCCTATATGCACGTACTATACGCATTTCATCGTCGCTGTTGCTGGATTCACTTGAATCTTTTGAATAGTACATATTGACACCACATAAACTAAACACTCGGGTCGCTGATCTTTATCACAACAAGACGAACAAACCAAAAAAATTTAGAAAATAGCGAATTGTTTTATGTGTCTGTTTGTGAACTCTACTGACATCGATAATGATTTAAAATAACCTGCATTAAAAAAATACTTTCATGTGAATAATGATCAATAAATTAATATGTTTTTAATGTAGTAATTAGTCCCTTCCATTCTTACTGGTACACAATTTGTTATAGTCATTAGTAAGATTGCTTTTATATCAAACCTACTTAAATGTATGATCCGAATTACTTTGATTGTCGCAATTACATGTAGTGCAATTCGAGCTAGTAATTAAGATATTATTTTGTTGAAACGATTACAGATTGATTTTGTCACTTGATAAATTTCCCAGTACATAGGTAGAATAAAAATTGTTATTATTTAAAAAAAAATCTAAATGCAAATAGATGCTCCGGCTTTGCACGAAAATAATAAGGGTGCGTATTTAACGTTTACATTGACCGACAAACATACAAAGAAAAATAAATGTTTCTAGACTAGAAACATTCTCATGTGTACAAAAAACAACTCGCCAAATCATCACAGTCACATGAATGGTTTAGGAACGCATAGATGACAAACAGATAAACATTAATTTTTATTTACATAGATAGATAGATAGAATAAAACGATATAAGAGTAAGTACTAGAAATTATTTCTAAACGTCAATAACAATTATATAATAGCAAATCAATTTTAATAGATCTAACACATTGTCTCGCTGATATAATATGTTGGTACTTACGAGTAATTTATTTTACAAAGGCTGACAAGCCAATACGTTATTTGATGGTAAGTGGTTACGTTTGCCAATAATATCTGGTACCGTATATCACTGTTTACACTGTATATACACCACCCACCATAGATTTTAGGTACACTGGCGTTCTCACAATTCAAACAGGAAAGCAGCAATGCAAGGTAAGTGTTTGTAAAGGAGTACATTTTCAATTGCTTAGCTCCTTTATTTAAGAGATAGCGTTCTCATCGACAATACATAATTATGACATATATCAATAAAACAGTTAAGAGTTCGTAAGTCAGACTTTTCTACTACATTGTAAGTATTAATAAAAGTTTATTTTATAAAATGACAAAAGTTTCAAATTTCTTTAACTGTGATACATAGTCCGCTATACTTTTATTTTGTTGTTATTAATAGAAAAAAATGAGGTCGTGTATCGAGAGAAATGTGTAAGGGACGTGCGGGTGAAATCTATAATTTTGCTGACTTCAGGCGTGCTCTTAAGCGATGGTGATACAGTGGCTATGTAATAAATCAAATAAATGATAATGAGATGTCAGAAGATTCTATTTTCAAATTCTTAAAAGACATAGAGTTCTTTTTTTGTAACTTTAGACTACTACTTTTGTTAGAATAATGTGTTTATTACTTACATCCAAAAATAAATATTACGAATGTATGGTTTCATTAATCGTCGAGTTTTCTTAAAGTGTATTTCACTCTTAAAGTATAGTCTACTTCGTCAAATAATTCAAATTCATTTATTGAGGTCAGGTAACATCAAACATGTATTTATTCTTGCGGCAGGTCACATTGTCATTCGATACAATGCTTAATTTAATCGAAGTATTCATCTTTTTTACAATAATTCATATCTTTAGACCGTAAAGTGTAGATTTAGTTATAGAGTGGAGTACTCATTTACAAAAACAACAAACTTTACAGAAAATAGAAAATATAACATTGCAAGCCAAGGTGGGCCCGGGTCGCCTTAAACAATAGCGATATAGTACCTCGAGAACTAATGATAAAAGACTAGAAATTTATAAATATATGTATTAAGACGGATAATAATGACTCGGCTATTGAACGTATTTAAAGATTACGAAGCGATTTGCATGCGCAGCGCATTCAATAATTGAACAGCTCCGACATTAAAAGAACGACTGTAATACTACCCCATTATCATCAAAAGAACATAATGAAAAACAATCTGTTCTCTGATATATATGAGATTGAGGACAGAGACGCTCTAGACGTCTTTAGCAAGCCACATCTATTTCCATCTCATTAAAACTACTTTAATAGTCGCCAGCAAAAATATCACACGCCTAATTTTAGAATTTTCGTAATGAATGAGTAATTAATATAATTGTGCAAATTATGGCGATGATTATAATGTCGTACTCTTCGAGTTTGAAATTAGAAATATTATCTGTACTTATATTAAAAAGAGAAAAAATTAGATTTTTTGTTTGTTTGTTTGTTTGTTACGATTTAACACAAAATTTCACCATTAGAAAGCTAAATCTTTATCAAGTAATATAGGTTATATTATTATTTTTTTTAAGTAGAGATCCCTACCTAAAATTGAACAATGTAACCCAAGGTATCAAAATGTTGCCTATAAACGTCATTATTTTGCGTGCGCTGCAAAAACTATTGAAGATATATAAAATAGTGTTCTATATATTAATAGTACTCATGATTGCTTACAAAAAGTCCGCGATGGCATATTCTTAACTATTATAGTTAAGCCACAAGAACAGTTTTTGTTTAAATCATTAAGTTCAAACACGGGTGGAATTGAATAATGGTGATATTGGTGATATCACGATATCAATCCTTATCTATTTAAATGGTTTGACAATAAAGGTTGATTATGTACGTGAAAATTCCACTTTAAATTATTCGGATTGGACTTTTGGTTTAGACAGGGATAAAAATACTCTAAGTAAGAAAAATATCACGATTTGATAAAACTGTAACTGTCTTACGTTTAGTCTATTAACAAATATTTATTTACGTTAAATAATAGTTTTCAAATTTACGCGGACGAAGTCGCGGCCGAATTGCTAGTATATGGTACATGAACGAATTAATTCAAGACCTTTTGATTGATAGAGAAGGAAAGATATAGTGTAATAAAAATAGTGAGTGGGCAAGACATATAATGGACAAGATTTACAAGACAAGTAGTTGTAAAATGAATGACAGAATAAGACGGATATCTTTTGACATATCCCGTCACAATCACTAGCATCAGATTGAATGCTGAGTATATTTTGTTTTAACATCATCTAGCAATTATTTAATAAAGGTGAATAGATGAAGTTGGGGTTCAGGTCGTATGAAAAAGAATTCGGAGTATTAATCTACTGTCCGTTATTTTAAACTTAAGCACCACAGAAGAACAACGTTTACCTTAAAAAAAAGAATTTATTTAAAAATTTAAAAGTTCAAAACTAAATTATTGTTAGTTAAAATTTATCGTAAACATTTTCGTTGTCTTGTATAACAATAAATGCTATTTAAATCGTACTAATAAGCATAATTTAGTCTAGAGGTCATTTTTAATTTGTACGTCTAAAATGTCTATTTATCGACACATGAGTTCTTTGTTCTCTGTTTAATGTGATAATTGTTTACGCGGTACGCGGGAGTCGCTCGTAAACGGAAACTGACGAGGCGTTGGTGAGATAACTATGTACGCTTCTAAACGGAATTACTATCTCCTCACAAATCGTTTTAAGATTTGTACATTGTGCAAAAATTTTAAATTCAAAAAATTTTTTCAACTTGCGACAACTTAATTCTTTTACTCAGTCACTACAGTAATCGTTACACTGGAAGTTGCCTGAATAATAATAATAATATCCTGGGACAATGTTCACACAAGGCCATCTGATCCCAAACTAAGCAGAGCTTGTACTATGGAAACCAGACAACTGATATACTACATACACTATACTACTTTTCTTTTGTAAATACATACTTATACAACGTGTAACAAAATTCGTGTTCGACCCGTGAAGTGGCTATTAGGTATCGTGAGTCGATTTAATATATGTAATCATTTTTAAAATACTAAGTAAAAATATCGCGCTTAGTAGTAGCGACACGGACTTACACGTGCCAGCGGCGTTTCAAAGGCACTCGAAGGAGCCGCAAAACGAATCTGGTGTTGTCACATTTCAAAAAATTTGCTCGATGTTTGTGAATTAGGGCACTAAAATGTGTATTTTAAATTACAATAAATATTTATAATAATGAATATTTGATATTTAATATTATTTTTAGTTATGTCTATAACACACCAATATGCCCCTTTCGGGACGGACAGGGTTTTTGTTACACACTGTATAGATGTTACCATCACCATGTTGTTACCAGATTAGGACAAACAGACATGTTCAAGCACACAAATGTCTGTCCTGGGTGGGAATCAAACCCACGACCTGCGGCGTGAAAGGCAAGTGTCTTACCAACCACGTCAACGCGCTCGTCGAGTCTATTAAATGAATATAAAATTATTAATTAATTAAATTAATATTTTTTATAATTTTATTAAATTTTTTAATATGAATTATTTCGCCACACCGTACGCACTTCTACGCGTAGACTATCGTATAGCGTGGCGATGCGTCGCCACGGAATGCCTCGCCACTCGCCACGCCAACAATCAGTTCAACCCGCGGCTATAGATGATTCACATCAAAAATGAGTCATATTCATACGTAATATGAACACAGAAAAATCCCAAGCTAAATTCAAAACACTTTTTAATGAAGGATTATGCTAATGAGCAGCTTATAACATATATTAAACATTTTGAAATGACCCTCGTTTTGTTCTGATCGGGTTCCATCTAAAGTATTAATTAGACTTTTTTCATTTACATTGTGACTTCATTACTTACATTATTATTTCTATTAAAACAGTGTTTTAATTTTGTATATTTTTTCTTACGGCTTTCGTTATTTTAGAATCCATTGTAATGATTATACCAAGACCCGACTGGGTAGGTACATAGAACTCAATACATATTCTACTGTCAAACAGAAATAATAAGTATTGTAGTGTTGGTGTGAAGGGTGAGTAAGTCTAAAGGCACAAGAGTTTAGGCATTACATCTTAGTTCCCAAGGCGCATTGACGACGTAAGGAATGGTTAAAATTCCTTACAGCGCCAGTGTCTGTGGATGATGGTGACCATTTACCATCACATGGCTCATTTGCCAGTCCACTTCCATTTCTATTTATTATTATTTGCAAAACTGATATAATAATGGGTATGTTGTTTGTTAGTGTTATAAAATCGTGTCATATTCTATTAATATTTGTTGTTATGATTGTTATAAATTTGTTTCACTATAACCAAACTTACATTATTATAAGATTTTTTACCACACTGAGAATTTTGCAAACATCAACCTAGTGCAACAAATATCCAAAGGTGGGATCTACTAATCAAATACCCTTCGAACAGACTTTTTATTGGAATATTTTATTAGGTAGGTTCTTAGAGTAAATGAAAGTTTTCATCTCATCTCGATGAACGCTCTTACAAATATATGTGAAACGTTTCATTTATTAATTAATTAATAAGATCCAATAGAAGTAAATATAAAAATCGAAAATAATGAATTTAGTATATTGAGTTTAAATGTACCCCTAATTATTACTGGAAAACACAACGCGCGCCAGAATTATGTTCGAAACATTCAAACAAACAAATTCATTAAAAAATCTAAACTATTCATAATATAAAATATGAGGTAATTAAAATAAGGTCCTCCAGACCGATTTCGGCCACGGCGGCCAATCTCAAGAGAGATTAGCCAACTGCGCAGGAGATATTATAGTGCACGAGTGTGTGCGCAAACACAGGTGCACTCTCTTTTCCTTAGCTCTCATAATCCGATGGGACGGCAATCCGACACGACCGGAAAGAGTTCAGGCGCAGGACCAACGGCTTAACGTGCTTTCCGAGGCACGGGAGTGTACACACTTCCAACTTCCAGACTCCGGGCTGCTACTGAGAATTTTCTGACAGAAAAACCCAATAACTATTTATTGGCCCGACCTGGGAATTGAACCCAGGACCACCGGGTCTGCGCATCATTATTAATTACATCTAGCCACTAGTGGCTAGATGTAATTAATAACGAAACGAAAAAAATTTTTTTTTTTTTATGTTTTGCAAGCATAACATTTGTTGGAGTATTTAAAAGTGTGGAATCATAGATCTACTGTTGGTATTTTTTTATATATTGTATAAATGAACATTAAAAAATATTCTTTTAATAATTCAAAAAAAAAAAGAGAATATTTTAGTTTGAAAAACAAGAAATAACGAAAAAAAGTATTCGTACAGTACGATATTCATGAAAACATTTGGTCTTAGGTAAGAAACACTTTTCGTACGCTTATTTGCAAGACCGAAATGTAGAAGTCGGTGGTGGTGGTGGTGGTGGTTCGGTTAACGTGTGTAGTTGTACAGGTGCTGGAGTAATCGGAAAATTACATTTTATTTAAGATAAAATGGACCATTTTATCTATTATTTGGCGAGGGCGGAAAAACTTGGACTTGAAAATGAATATATTTTTCAACAAGACAACTATCTGATGCACACAGCTTGCAATACCAAAAATTGGCTATTGTATAATGTACCCTCCCAATTGTATACTCCTCTCCAATCGCTGGATTTAAATCCTATTGAGCCTTTGTAAAGTATTCTAGAAAATTAAATTAGGAAAAGACATGCATAGAATAGCAGGGAGTTTATAGAAAAATAAAAAAATATGGGACGAAATTTCCTATAACCTACTTTCATAAAAATATTGTCCATTCAATACCACGAAGACTTCAGTCAGAAATTGATTCAAAAGAATACCCAACGAAGTATTAATTACGTTTTTATTCGGGAACAACTACTGTGTACGAATGTTTTTTTTTCTGTTCGAAATCTCTCCATTTCATCAAATTTTGTTTTCCAAATTGAAATATTCTCATTTATAAGTTATTTTTATTTAGAATTATTGAAAAATATGGAAATAATTTTTATTTAATCAATATGTATTGTTTCAATAATAATCTCTGTTTTTTGCAAAAAAAACCCAGTGTACGAATACTTCTTACACTCACTGTATGTACGAGAAAAAAATATAAGAACCGGTATTGTACGATTTTTTCTAAAATCTTATCTCCTCGATGTTGCAATCGCTTCAGAAGAAATAACTAACGTATAAACATAAAACAAAAGTTCTGAAAATACTTTAATAAAACTAGGAAACAGTAGTATTTGTTGTTCAGGCAATGCTTTTTTTGTCATTCGTAAATAAACATTGTATGACATTTACAACTCCACGACTATTGTTCACGTGAACAGTTGCTTAATATCTCATTATGTAGTAATAATTTTTGTATGGTAATGAAATGAGCACAAAAGAGCAATGCCATGACATATTAACCCTCATCTTACGGGTGTAAATTATAATTAAAGATCTAAGCATGCTATAAAGTTGCGTTCTCTGTGTTTTATTCGTATTACATTATAAACTCGTTATCAACGTTTCAAAGGCTTCATTGATCGTTAACAATAAAGCCCGTCTTGTAAGAATTTCTTGCTTATTATATAAACCATTTTGTTAAATGCTTTTGTCATTTAATTATATCCTTTTATGAATAAACTGTGTCTTTTGTCAATAAAATATTTTATCTTTTTCGTAAGCCCTGTAAAATAATTGAACCGGATAACTTTGTCCAAATGATGTTATAATTATAAAACAGTTTCTTTTTAGAATTGGTAGGTATCCTAATTAGCAGTGTATTATATTATATTGTACAACCTATCTCAAGTATACATTTAATATGTTACTTATAAAAATAATGGCTTCAGTCCATAAAAGGCAACAACCCCTGACTGCCTATATGATAGATACTTAAAAATTGGGGGACATATTAATTTCGTAATATAGACGCACATTAAGAAAGGCCTTTGCAAAATTATTGCCGCACACACAAGGTTCAAATTAAAAAACGTACTTATATTATAATTCTAAATCGTAAATTTTATCAAATCAATAATAAGTTATATTTTGTAATGAGAATTGTTTAACAAAATACGTGAATAGACGAAGTACCTACATCTCAGTTGTCGATATCTCTCACTTCCAAACCATACTAATCATATTAAAGTTATAAGAAGTTAAAACTTATATTCCGATTGATAGAGAATATACTTATTAAGATAGTTCATTATGGTATCTTGTTTATATTTTTTGAGATAATGGCCTATTATTTTAGCTTAATCAGAGAGAAAATTATCGTTCTAGATGCTTCCCAAGCAAACGTTGTTACAACTATAACATGAAATGATGCATGAAAACTTTTTACGAAAGATTTGTAAATATCTAAAATGTTTGCAGTAAGGTCTCGACGGTTAATACATCCTTATTTTTTATAAATATGTTAAAGTCATACTTTCAGTCACCATTGAATATTTTAAAAATGATAGGTAATAAAATATATTTTTGTTAAAATACATAACAATTTTAAAACTTTTACTTTAAATAATAATAAATATCGTTTACACTTTGAAAAACATAAATCCTAAACATATAAACCTTACTTCTTTATAATATTATCACGACTAATCCTAAATATCCAATGGTAATTACTACACATTATAGAACAAAATGCCTGCGCCGTGTCTGCCTTTCTGTTTGTCATACGGTTTTTCATACGGCTTGGACCATTTCTATACTGCACCATTGCATCATTGAACGGAGTGATAAATAAGGAAAGTTTAGGTGTATATGATTTATTATGGTTTTAATTAAATTGGCAGAAATAGGACGATGATGACGAGCCGGTTGGTAGATACTTGCCTTTCTTGACTCTTACCTGGTAAATCGCGCAGTATCATTCCAAGGACAGGAGGGATGGGTTCGTCGGATAATACCATGCGGTGTTCCACAGGGCTCATCGGACCGCTTCTGTGGTCCGAGGACTGAGCCTTGAGAATTGACAAACTGCGTGGAGTCGATCTGGTGTATTATGCAGATGACACATTGGTTACAGCGAATTTAGAATGGCTGCCGCCCTTGCAAACACTGCATTAGCTCAAATAGTGGAGAGAATTAGAAAGTTAGGACTGGAAGTGCATTTTATTAATCCAAAGCCTTCTGTTTTCATGAACCCCGGCGAAAGCCTTCAGTAGAAGTCAACATTATAGTTGAAGTAGTAAGTATCACTGTCGAGTCGAATGTGCGGTATCTCGGCCTTGTCCTCGATAGTAGATGGTAATTCTCGGATCTTTTCCGACAGTTGATTCTTAGGCTGGTGGCCACAGCTGGTGTGCTTGGACGACTTCTCCCGAATTTCTCTGGGCCAAATATATGTCGTTGCCTATACCCGGGTAGTGCGTTCAATGGCGCTATATGGGTCTCTCATTTGGGCTACAAACCTTTCAAAGCAGAACAGAACGCTTCTTAAAAGATCGCATTATGGCAGTAAGAACCATCAGAGGATACCGTACAATATCCTTTGAGGCTGCATGTGTCCTATCTGGTTATGACTACCTTGGGATTTGGAGGCGGCAGTACTCACTGTGGCACATTTCGACGTTCCGAATGTCGGGAACGTAGAGTATACTACACTGTAGTTGAGGAAAGAGAATGGAGAACCACCAAGGTGTCGTTGCTTCTTTGCAAATGGCAAGACCAACGGCGGGTCACAATACAATAGAGCGTTACGAACGCTACAGGAATGTCAAGCATGGGAAGAGCCGTGGCAAAGGTTGATCGCAGCAGTCAGTAGAGACCTGTCTTTGCCAGTCGTAATGAAATCCATGGTTGACAGTGAAAAGTCTTGAAAAGCTATGCTCACCTTTTGCGAGACCGTAATCGCGCAAAAAGAAATGGCAAAAGGGAGAGGGAGGACGATGGTCTGGCAGCACCGATAAGGCGTAGGAGAGTAGAGTGCAGTCGGCGTAATAACGCCAACTCCCTACCTCCGTGAAGGATACCTTTGGGCATTGAAAAGGGGGAATTCACTGCCCGAAAAGTATAGGGACCCCCTAGGACGAAAGCGTGCCAATTCCAATAAGCATGTAGCAAAATATAAATAGGAGTTTTTGCCAATGAAGGGTTCATTAATTGAATAACCGCTGGCGGAGTTGCGGATGAATACGCAAGTGTGCCCGTAATTTAACCCCCTACGGAGCGTAGACTGACCGTGGTGGTTTTAGTCGGTAAGAGTCCTCTATCATCATCAGTGGGGTAGAGGGTATCCTTGCTTTTCGCGCCGCAGATCGTGGGTTTGATTCCCACCCAGGACAGACATTTATGTGTATGATGTATGAACATGTCTGTTTGGGTGTAATTTTCTGTATAAGTATGTATTTACAAAAGAAAAGTAGTATATGTAGTATATCTGTTGTCTGGTTTCTATAGTACGAGTTCTGCTTAGTTTGGGATCAGATGGCCTTGTGTGAATGATGTCCCAGGATATTATTATTATTATTATTGTTGAAGATGTTCGGAAAAAATCATATCGACTGTGAGTTTTACTAAAAACTTTAGTTCAATGTATTGTATTTTTGCGATATAAACGTTTTATACTACCCGTGCGAAGCCGGAGCGGGTAGCTAGTAAGATATATAATGTATTATATGGCAAGGTGAAAAATCACGTCATATGTCTCTATATATCTATTTAAAAATAAAATACTGTAAATGAATAATGTAAATGAAAGCATTTATTTTCATTAATCAACCAATCAATGTTATTCACTTCATTTTGTTACCTAAGTCTTTTACATTCAGGGCTACAACAAGAATTTACAAATCAAGATTAAAAATATCTACTGTACAAGTAAGGACCTCGTGGAATGCTGGCAGTATTTCTCCGTTGAATCACAATTTCTATTCCGAAGATTCGATTCGCCCAGAGGGGGCGAAAACTGAACCAGCCCATCAGTTTTCGCACACATACCTACATATATAGGTAAGTATGTGATTATTAAGTGACATAATTATTTACCATTATCTTTACTTTATTACTATTGAAATATAAAAAAATCCAAGATGCTCAGTCTCGAACAAAAGTAACACTCGAAACTGTCACCAAGCAATTCTACATAAGTAGTTATAGTTATACTATTATTATTATTTTTTTGCAAATTCAACCTTACGTGGATTATTTAAAGTTGTTTTCACAAAGCATTGTGCAAAAAGGAATAAAATTTTACAAACGAAGTTAACGAATATTCGTTTTACTTTTTATTTTTGTACGACATTAAACTTGTTTTTAAAAGTTTGTTAAATTGTGTTTAACCACATATACATATATCTTTTATCTGAGCGTAAATATGTTTTGGTTAGGACATGTGAACAAATATTTACTGGTAAAATTATATATTTAATTTTTGGGATTCAAAAGATATTAGTAGAACATTTTATCGAAACTAATTAGGTAAGTATTTAGTTTAAGGTGATTTGGTAGAGGGCTAAACTGACATGGATAACAGCAAGAAAAAAATCTTCACGCATTTGTTGGCTGACGATTGAAGTCCATTCTCCGCATCGTATTGGATCACGAGGAAAACTAAAATATAAAACAATAAAATAAAATATGTAAATAAAACAACTCGTTTTGTAAAATAGTCATCCTTAATTTATACGAGATAAGTTAATTATCCACAAAAAATCTAAAACATCATTATCATAAAATAAAAAAATAAAAAATCATTAAAAAACTAGGCAGTAGCATAAGGGAGGACTGCCGAAAGAAGTGAAGAATTTTTAAGTTTTTAATGTGACGTGTTGTGGCAGAGCAATACTTTTGTCATTAGCATGCCGCATGTCGCTAATCATGAGTTGTCGCCTAATTAATCGATATAATATTTAAAAACATAAAAAAAAAAATTGTTGAATCGATGATATTTTCTGTTTATGGAGTACGATTAAAAACTATACTATTAAATATAACGTATAAATATTTGTTAAAAACTTTTACACAAAAGTTAACTTATTAATAAAAAAAATTAACATAATAAAAAAAAATCGACTTCATTGACTACGAAAAGGGTCATTTCTATAATGTGACTAAAATAAAAGGACGCAGTCATGCATAGTTCTTACACTGACAATGCGGCCATTCAAATTTGCCGTATATAAGTATAATAATACTTGGACCGATGAGTGAAGTTTTGAGACAAATTAAATCAAAATCACATATTACGTTGTATTTTAAGTAATGAACAACAATAAAACAAATGAAGAACCACTTTTACTTACCGAAATTACGATATCCTATCCTACATAGAATAAGCGTTATTATTCTATGCTATCCTATTTTAACGTCCTCGACGTGATATTTTTGCAATTTCTCAACGAACACTTCGGCATTTTATGCGGACGATTTTGAGACGCTGAGTGTGTTTTTATATATCAATGTTTATTACTGACTCATATTATATCAAATGTATATTAGATTTGTGTTTTTTTAAAAAGCAACTTTAGTTTGTAAAGATAATATTTATAACAATGAGTTAAGATACTGTATATGTCTTTAGTATTTGTATGTATAAAAAGTCTAAGTGGATAATGGACAGTGGACTCACACGTATGCATAAGGTCATCCAACATAGTATGTATATTATGCAAAGTGACAAAAACAACTGCATATTATGTCTGTTACAAGATATAAAATATTATACACTGATTCTTAAACGTACGATAACGATATTAATGTATTTTTGGTATATGTACGATAATTAGCTTGTTTATATCTAGACTTAGCAATGAATTTTGAAATATGGGAGGGAATATGTTACAAAATTTAAAGATTCGATGATACTTTGTGGTTCAATAATTATTATTTACACGTAATAAAAATAAAGCTGGACATGACTCACGATGTACATACTTATTATACGATCTTACTTATAATTTATAAAAGTACTTATTTATCTCTTTCCATCACTAGTAATTTGTCATTCGAAAGAAGAAGACATTTAAATTAAAAATATTGATATTAGTTATCTGCATTCCTCTGTAAGTGAATTATTACGCTCAGTTTTAAGTTATCGAGTTATAAACATGCTTTTATGATAAAATATTTTTTCCCAGAATTTCGCTGCCCCCAACTTTGGTTATGAATTTGAAATATTCATAAAGTATATTTAAGTTTTGCTATACAAGGTCAAATAACGCTGTATTTTTTCATTAGAGCTATTACATTGTTCAAAACAAAGCACTCAAGACTCACGCTTTTATGTATTCTTTGAAATAAACCAATAGCTTGTTTTTTTTCGTAAGAGGCAAAGTAAAATATAAATGTCCTTGTTTTGAAATTCGAATTTCACGGTACGAATTTCTTCCGCTTCAGATCCTTTTCAACCTTCTTGAAGCTATTTTGATTAATTTATCTGGTTTCTACTAAAGTTAACATTATTGATATTTTTTTACGGTACTTACAATTAGACATATGCTACTTAGTACAGTAAAAAGATAAAACATTCAAAAATAATAAATAATTTTTTTATAATTCCCTGGAGGGCAAATGACTACTCCACCTGATGGTAAGTGGTAGTAGAGTCCAAACGCGACGACGGCTAGTGCAGTCAGGAAGAATGATTTGCACTAGCCGCCCCCGCCTTGCCGGCCCGCAAGATTCGACCGTTTTGGTCGAAACCCGTACTGACGATCATTAATTAGACAGTGATCTTCTAGGTAATGGATCAGTTGGTTGTTTAAGATCCGTTCCATCACCTTACAAAGTACTGAGGTGATAGTTATTGGCCGATAATTTGCCGGGTCAGACCGATCCCCTTTTTTGGGAACCGCTTGCACATTAGCTTTTCTCCAAAAATCCGGCACACATCCTGTAGAGAGAGATAGCTGAAACAGACGCTTCAACACAGCTTTCTTTAGCACTATGGCTGGTATTCCATCGGGACCACTAGCTTTCCGTACATCGAGTGATTGCAGCTCTGCACGCACATCACGCTGCCTGATTTTGATGCCAGGCATCGTGTGGCCACATGAAGGTATTGAAGGTGGTAGCGCACTGCAATCATCGATCACAGAGTTATCCGCAAAGAGTTTTGCCAGAAGATCAGTTTTCTCCTGCGGACTGTGAGCTAGTGATCCTTCCGGATTCCTGAGCGGTGGCAGCGAAGGTTGGCAAAAATTGTTTTGCACAGACTGGGTCAGACGCCAGAAGCTACGGGAGTCCTAGGGTGCAAAACAAGGTCATGATTAATCTGTGCAATGCGCTGTGCATCCGCTCTCGTATATGCCTTCCTACAGGACTTGGAGTTTCACGCGCGATATGCCGCCTGCTTGGATGACACAGTATCGGCACAATCGCGAGTGAACCAACAGTTACGCGTGCCCTTACTGATGAGATCTGAGTTAGAAGTGTAGTATTCCATCCCCAACAGGATCTCATCAGCTATAGCAGCGGCGCTAGCTGTCGGGTCATTCTCACTGAAGCAACGTTCCTTCCAAGGGACTGACCGTCCCAATCTGCTGACTTATAGTGCCCAACGCGACGTTTGCTTACCGCTGGTGGCAGCAGCTTGGCTTGAGGTACTTTGGTGGATATCAGGCAGTGATCCGAAGAACCAAGAGGAGCCTGAACCTCAACCTGATATTCCACCGGGTGAGTAGTCAGCAGATAGTCCAGTAGGGAAGGCGCTTGCCCGTCAATGTCTGGGATCCTGGTGGGCTGATTAACCAGTTGGGTCAAGTCATGCGTGAGAGCGAAAGCATGAGCAGTCTTTCCAGCATGGTCAATTTTGGAAGAGTTCAACCATGATTCATGGTGAGCATTAAAATCCCCCAAAAACACCAGTTCCGCGTTAGGAAACTGCTCTTGTGCAGCATGTACCACCCGACTAAGATGGTCAAATAGTGGGCTTGTCTCCAAGTCACCATTGTGGGATCTATAGAGGCACACGTAGACTCGACTCTGACGGATCAGGTCTACACGTACCACCAACATGGAGAGGGAAGGGTCCTCCAAGCAGCGCAGACGGTGACAACAAACATCCGTCCTGACGAAGAAGCATACTCCGGCTTTCGCTTTGAAGGATATTTCAAGCATGTAGCCGGGATAATTAAGGTAGCTGGTATCGACAGGACGGAGTATTTGAGTCTCCGTAAGAAACAACATTGCTGGCCGTGCTGTCTCGAGATGGTGGTGGACAGCGTTGAGGTTAGCGTGGAGTCCACGGATGTTAGCGAACTCAACCTCAAGCAGCGAAGGTATGGTGGGGGTGTGCACCGCTGATCGACCGTTATTTCTTTTTTGCGCTGTCATTTGGGAAATGAAGGAAGAGCCGTGAAGCGAGCGACGCATTGCCACGATAGGGATGGTCAAAGTGTGGAGCTGTGTTTCCCCAAGAAGCTGCCAGAAGGGAAAATAAACTGATCCGCCGGACGGAAGGGCCCCCGAACCCTCCCGGTAGTGGCCGCCGGGACCCCACCGTCCGGTCACCAACCGGCCGGTCCGGTCGCACCGAGATTATGCATGGCCTGGTGGGGCAGTCTCGCGAGCTGGTTAGGAACGTTTGGGCCCCTGTTTTCTGCCACGGGCGGCCAGCGGAACAACCGTTTCTACGGGTCTCTCTGTCTGTCGGGTCAATATAATTTCCCCCGGCATTGGTTCAACAGCAACTTCCACCGGACCACCACATACGCGACAATGCGCGCTCGTGCACTGGCTGTACGCTGGCTGATCTCGAAACGCGGCTGCAAGCAGCCACTTCACGAGTTTTTCACCATGCGTAGGGTGGTAACAAGCCAGGCGGATGATTGACATCCTATTACCAGATGAGCAGATGGTCGCTCAAATATCCCTTAGTCGCCTCTTACGACATCTATGGGAGAGAGAGGGGCAGTGAATTGTATTCTTACTCCGTCACTGCACGGAGGAATGCAAAGTGAAGTTTGAGTTTAAAAAAAAAATAAGAAGGTAAGAATAAAGGTCCTCCTGACCGATTTTGGCCACGGTTGTCAATCTCAAGAGAGATTACAGGCACAGGTTATATTATAGTGCACAAGTGTGTGCGCAAACATAGGTGCACTCTATATTCCCTAATTCTCATAACCCGATGGGACGGCAATTCGACACGACCGGAAAGAATTCAGGTGCAGGACCAACAGCTTCACGTGCTTTCCGAGGCACGGGAGTGTATACACTTCCAACTTCCAGACTCCGGGCTGCTACTGAGAATTTTCGACAGAAAATCTCAATAATATTTTATTGGCCCGACCTGAGATTTGAACCCAGGACCACCGTGTCTGCGGCCTTATATGTAGCCACTAGACCGCCTCGTTGGTCAGTCAAGATAAAAGTACACTAAAACAGTTTTGAATCTAAATGAATATTAGGATAGCGGGAGTTTTATGTATATTAATTAAACAACTAATACAATAGTTATTTTAATCGTGTAATAGATATATTTATTAATTTACTTTACACTAACATCGTCCTCGGTAGTTTCAAGCAGCCAATATTAATAAGCGTTCTGTTGGCCATGGGTGCCTCAAGGGAACGAAAGGTACACGACAATCACGCCAATTTCCACAGCGTTATCTATATAAACAAACAGCGCAAACAAAAATGAACGATAATGGTATAAAATTACGTTTGTAAATATTTTTAATATTCTCTGCTTTCTTAGAAAATATTTATTATTGAAGAACGCTGTCTATTTTAAGAAATAAAATTCAAAGTAGAATTGTACTAAAGTACTATTTGTACTAAATTTTGGATATTCCTTTAATGTTTATCTACTACTAGTCAGGAAAGTTGATTCTACTGAGAATAACCGATAAGAAACAGCGTATACTTTTTTTCATACATTACAAATTTCTTTATATAAAGCTGAAGAGTCTCGTTGTTTGATTACGTTAATTTCTTAAACTACCTATCCGATTACAAAAATGTTTTTGCGTTATTGATAATTCCATTTATTAATGGAGATTTTAGACTATAAAACATAACGACATGACGCATGGAGGCGGAGCTGTAATGTTTAATGCGGGTGAAACAGCGCATAGCCCCTAGTCACTAGACTACCGACTAGATTATAGATTACTATTATTATAAGTTTGACCGTTTCGTTGAACTAATATATTAACTCAAGTGATTAGTTTAGTCTTGGTATTTCAATGAATGTATTATGATTGTTGTTTTTTTATGGTTAATTTTATTGGAATTAAAATTCAGAAAGAACCTTTAGTAAATATTACACTTTGGATTACACTTACTTGTTAGTTCTAAGTCATCGAAATACCCCAGAACCGGCAATTAGCGGCGCCGGAAACATTTTTTTTTAAATTCTTATAATGTATTAAGTAACACTTACAACTGAATCACGTTACGAATTTGTCTTCTTATATTATATTGACTATAATTTCAAATTACATTTGAATTTTACGATTCTTTTAACGAATATTGTGTACTGAATAATGCTCATGAATTACGTTGAAAATGTCATAACATTATCTTAATTTAGAACATTTTTGTAGCAATAAAACATAACGTTATATTTATTATGTATATTGTGGCAGTTGATAATTACATCGTAAGAATTCTAAGATTGATGATGACGATTACATACAAAGACAATTAATATAATAATAATAATATCCTGGGACATTATTCACACAAGGCCATCTGATTCCAAACTAAGCAGAGCTTGCACTATGGAATCCAGACAACTATACTTACATATACTTACATACTTACATATACTATCTTTCTTTTGTAAATACATACTTATATAGATAAATACACCCAGACTCAGGAAAAACTGACATGTTCAAGCACACGAATATCTGGCCTGGGTGGAAATCGAACCCACAACCTGCGGCGTGAAAGGCAAGTATCTTACCAACCACGCCAAACGGCTCGTCAAATATAATATATAATAATATAAATATATCTTTGAGATAAAGTCACTGTGGAGATTATTTTACTCAGTTACAAAACAACAATTCTTAAATTTGGAAGACTCTGGGTTAATATCGCCTATATTATAGAGGACACGGTATCGAAAATTGTTTCATATTGTACTACTGCGAGATGGCACTAGATAATTTAAAAAAAATACTGAAATGGTTCTTAAAAACTTACTACGAAAATAGAATCAATTTGATCTATCAGTTGGATCATAGGTTAATAGAAGGTTAATCACCAAAATAGCATCGAAAAAATAACGCTCCAACAAATTAGCGTAAGTATTAAAATTATACAAACATGATCTAATTTTATTATAAAACAAATGTATAAAGCCTGAAAGAAAGTTTAAATTTCGAGTCTCTCGTCCATTTAATCCTTAATCCAAATCTGTTGTAGGGTACGTACCCGTATATTTTAATAACCTTGACCCTAATTAAGATTACTTTGTAGATTCATTTGAAGGTAAAGCAAATAATTCAATTAAAAATCGTTAAGCATATTAAACGTTTAAGTAAAAAGGTTTAGAGCGACTAACCGCTTTGACGCTTCATATCTTAGTCAGATTTAGGAATTAAGTTGTTTAACGTAGTCAAATAAACTTATATTAGGTTAGTACTGAAGATCTAAGCCTAATGCCCTTTTCCTCCATTCTTGGATTTGAAATTTAAACGTTTTAGATGCTTTGAAGGAAATATTTAGATTTACATAATGGCACCTCACTGAGAGCTGAGTAAAATTTTACCTTCTATACAACAAGTATATAGTTCGTAATTTAATCAAAATTCACAAACATTTAATAAACCTAATTTGCAATTTAACTATCGATGTAGATGGAAGTTTACAAAATGTATTTTTTTAATATATGATTCAATATTAATGTAAGTTTAAATATTAATGAAACAAAATGTTAAGTCAAATTGGGAGAACTTTACTTTGATAAACAAAATAATTATCTGCTATAAATATTGCATGAAACTGTGGAGTAGGTACACTTGTATTAAATAAAAACTGTAGCAATCATTGTTCCCCACTAAAGCACGCATTGCTTAGTGAGCTTATCTAATATAAAAGGTAATCGGCTTTTATGTACATTAGCTAAATGTCCATATCATGTATACAGATAACGAGCAAAAAAGTCGTGGAAAAATTATACTAATCCTTACCTATTGTTCTTTAAAAGGCAAAAACCTCATTCTCCTTGAATGGTAAACCCAAAATAACATCAAATACGTGTTTTTTCAGAGTTTGTGCATAAATTGTTTATTTCTATTAAGTTATTATCATATTTCATTTTGTATGCTGTGTACAATTAATTCCAGAAATAACCTACAAATGGCATTTACTCCATTATATATAAAAAAATGAAAACCTTACTATTTCTTATATTTATCGTTTTAGAGCTAAATAGCATAAACCTGTAACTATCCCGTATATTTGGTCAATATTTAACCGGATATTGAATTTTGGGTGAACATTATACCAAAGCAATGTTCACGATGAATTCTGGCAGAATTAATCAAACTGATTAATTCGAATAATGTCTCTTTTTAATTGTTATCCTTATATTTTTGTCCTTAAACGTTGAGCCACTGACACCTAGTTCTATTATGAACAGTAGTTCTAGTAACTACTGTTAGTAGTAGAAGTGGTGTAGTTATTGAGTTTTATTTTTTATTAAAGTAACTAAAGGAGTTTTCAATTTATAAATTTCCTATATTACTATTTTGCCTATTTCTATTCCTTCCAACTCAATCATTGTGTATAATGAAAATGTTTTAAATGCCAAAGGCAAGAAAGGCAGGAGTTTGAAAATGATCTAGTCGACGTATTTCAAACTTTCATGAATTGAGTGAGACAGATAAAATTAGTTCTTGGAACTGTCTCACTCGTAGACAAATTCAATACAAACTCAAACTCCTCATTGCTTTGAAAATTGTTTTATCGTCTTATTATTAATATACTGGCATTCATTCCAACTTCGGACAAATCTTCAAGAATAGTTTACTGTATGAGTACTCAAGTATAATTCAATTTATACTAAACTAGCTACCTGTCCCGCTGTCGCATGATAGAATAAATGTCTACATGAAATGTTTATGTCGTAAGGCATTATAACTTTATTGGTTTAAGCGGCGCTAATAAAGTTCTGAATCTGCATTTTTTTTTCGCCATTTAAATGATAATCGTCATATTATACACCTTGATCTTTCTCATGAATCACTCCGTCCATGATTAAAACCGTATGAAAATTCGTTTGGTAGTTTTGAGTTTATCGAATTCGAACAGATGCAGCGAAGTGTCTTTGTTTTATATTATGTAGTGAAGTGAACGTAACTGGACAACTTGGCTTTTTTAAAACTTAATTTAATATTTACAAATCTACTGGTGTACATATACAATTTAAATATTTATCTATCTTGGTCCTACTATCCATCATTAAGTGAATGTCCTTTACACATCGGATACAGTACTTTACATTAGTTCTACGTAAGCATAAACGATAAAACTTTTATAAGATTATACGTATAAAAAGACTTAATCCTTAATATTTTTATAGTATGATTGCCTTCTTAGTCTAGTTGCTAGATATAAGGCCGCAGAGCTTGAGATCCTGGACTCAGACTCAGGTCGGGTCAATAAAAAGGTTCTTTTTGGTTTATTTTTGTCAGCTCGGAGTCTGGAAGTTAGAAGTGAGTATTCTCCTGTGCCTCGGAAAGCATGTAAATCCGGTGTTCTTGCGCCTGAACTCGTTCCAGTCGTCGTACGGGAATAGAGAGCGCGTCTCTGTTTGTGTTTGCGCACACACTTGTGCACTACTTATAATATGTGTAATCTCTCTTGAGATTGGCCGCCGGGGCCGCAATCAGTATCATTCTTGTGTAAATAAAATATACATTATATTATTGTAAACAAACAGCATTAAAATTATTAGTATATTGTGTCCGGATTGAAAAGCCATTGAGACTGTATTACTCTGATTAAATTAAAGAACGAACATAACATCTTAGTTCCCTAGGTCGGTGGCGCATTGATGAACGGTTAATATTTTTATGGACGGTGGTGACGATTACCATCAGATGGCTGATTTGCTGATTTTAAATGTAATAAAAAGTTTTATAAAATATAAACTAGGTGTAATTATATAGTAAATACATATTTACGAAGTCACTCAGTAAATATAAATAAATCGATTAGAATAAGCCTGGAAGTCATTCGTCCGTTTGAATGTTAACACAATTCTCATGAATCATAAATCATTTCGATCGTAAAGTTACTTCACATTTTCGTTTAAAATAAAATCTTACTAAAATTATTTCAAAACACAATTTAAAAATAAGTTAATTAAGTTACTACAAAATAACTGTGGATTCGTGACAGGAACGCATCTTTATTTTTCCATTGGCAGTTCCAATTTTTGGCGAATAATAAAAAATCCAGTCCTTAAACCCTAACCCACCATTAGACTTAATAAGACGGTAAACTGTTTTTTTTTTATTTTAAATCATATTTGCATTATCGTCCGTCGGTGGTCAAAATTCGCCCGTTTTTATTTATTGCTCATACACGTATTTCGACCATTTTTTTGATTTACATGACCTACGTTTTTTGAATGACGTAAGTATCCTTATAACAAATACAAAAATAAGTTCCATAACAGTCGTCCACATACAACATGTTCACGTATACACCAACATTATATAAATCAAATTCGATATACCTTGATCAATTATTGTTGCTGTTGCTCGTAAAATTTCGACCGCTTTTTATATACAAATGTGTACAACTTGATAATCCAATGAGGTAGGAACTTTGTGGTGCAGGCCAACGAAGTTTACAAAAATATAAGTTGATTCCGAACAAATTAGCGGCTTAAAGAGAGAAATACGCGGCGAAAATGGGTCATAGATAGAACGGTGATCAACAATAACTTGTGTGACTTTAATGGAAACACGAGCGCTACGCGCGGCACGCGGTTATCAACTAAACACATTAAAAATGCCGGTTGGTACAATCCATGGCTGCTTCTCTTAATGCATCGTAAACATCATCACGTATGGTTGTTGATTCGAAATGGGATCGAATCGAGATCTTTCCTATAAATGCCTATAAACATAAATAAGTATGATTTAAATAGAAACAAAAACCTTGTTTAAATAGAAAACTTTTATTAGATAGATGCATATGATAATAATAGCTGTGTAACAGGAATCATAATTTTATTGCTCGGCATAACTTCGTACATCCCATGATTGTTTTCAGTCGATGTCTAAACGTATTATGATTTTTAATAGGACAAGTTACTATAATTCATTACTAAGTTAATTTCAAAATTCAGAATTAAGTAATTGTACTTTATTCTAGAAGTCTTTTACACTAATTTTGAATCGCCATTTAAAGGATTTCATAAAATGTTACCATCGGTTCGGAATTTAGATTCTATCGAGAAGAGCCGGTCAAAAAATAAGTAGTTACTTATTTTCACAAAAAAATAATATATTTAATAATTATGTATATTGTATATAATTGACGATAATAGCTTGACCATGTTTTCATCTTTATAATCTTGTATTTCTACAATATGCCTTATTTATTTATGCTTTTCTAAAATAAAATAAAAATATAATATGACAAATATTATGTCATGTCAACTACCATAACACTGTTCCACAAGTATATACATATATATTTAAATATATACGGCCCCTTTTACGAGTGACTTGGTGCATTTTAAAAGAATAAGTGTGCGTTATCTTCTTTAATGAACGGAAGTTCCTGTTATACAAGTAAAAGCTATCATTGTGATTCGATAAGTGCTCCTAATTTGTAAAACACTGGAATATTTTTAAATTTACGGGTTAAGATTCACGGATTCTAAACACTAAACCACTTTGTTTTTAATTTTTTTTCTCACGCAGAGGAAACCTTCAGGGAGTACCAATGGGGGGCATCAGATTATGTGGTTTTCTTACCTACTAAAACCACTGCGATTCCCTTTTTCGTCACGGCTCGGGGAGGCTGCGGGATCGTGCTGATATAACGCATCCGTTGCTGTGCTGTACTCGTGGCTCGGCGGAGCTCTCCTCAGACCAATAAAAACATCGAAATAAATAGTACCTTAGTGACTAAGATTTATTTATATATTATTTATTTCTTTAACTTTTGTTTTATGTGTTTCAAATACAAATATGTTTTTTTAATCAAACATCGATATCCAATATATTTTTAGTCGCAGTTCTGTAGTTATCTATAATTCTAACAAAGATATTTGTTTACAAAACACTACCTTTTCCAAATTAAAGTGTTGTATAAACAGTTCAATACCTTTATAAACACGTTCAGCTTACAAAAAGATTTCTTCTAAGTGTGTGAGATAAACACGACTCCACAACAAGTTTGTGTCAACGTCGTAATTTACATCTGAATGTAAGACCTCATCTCCATGTAAACACTATTGTAATATGAAATGAAATGATTTGAAATGATTATTTATTTCTCATCACAAAGGAAAATACAGGTAATTTTTTTAATAAGTATTGTTATACCGTTAACATTGTTCACATTCCTTTGTGAGAGACTGGTATCCATACTAGTGATAACTGTTTTACAGATTACCAGGCTCTCACTTGTGTGTGTGTTTATGAGTGTGTGTGTATGTGTGAGTGTGTGTATGTGTTTGTTGTTTTAAAAGCATTGGATCCGACTTCTATAGGTAGAAAGAACAGAGTAGTTCTTCTGTTTCAGAGTACGAGAGCTTTTGCAACCACGATGAAGTTGCTACCTTACAGCGGAACTTAGAAAGTGGGTATATGCTTAAAATTGCGTTGATTTTGTTATATATATAAGGCCCCAAAAAACAGCAAAATTTATGTGAGAAACAGTTTCAAAAGAAGACGTAGGACAAACTTTATTTTTACGCCGTTTATATAATAAATGTTTTTATATCTTTAGCAGGAAGATAGATGAGCCGATAGTACTCCACGGCCAGCGTAGTTTAATTGGTAGTAGAGCTTTGTGTAAGCCCGTATCCCAACATATTTCACACCTATTCATTGTATATTCTACCGCCAAACAGTAATGTTTCGTATTTTTGTGTTCTGGTTTGAAGGATGAGTTGAGATGGGCAAGTTTAAATACGGACACAAGGAACCCAACATATCAGTTCTTAATTAGTCATGTTGGTGGCGAATTAATGGTGAAAATGGATGATTAAGTCCCTGTCTACGCGCTGGTCATTACAATCAGTCTGCCTAACTGGAGGACAATTCTACTGACGTAACTGTCACATTATCGAAAGCTAATCGAAACATAATCGTTGACGTTTAGCTTTTTCCCTTTTCTCCTAATAAAACGATCCAGTTGCGACTCGATTTGCTTTTGATAGAACGTCAAATTTGGATATGGTAACATCATACTGATTCGGTTTTGTGACGAATAGTCGAAGCTGGATCGGAACCGAATCGAGAACGTTAATAAACGTTTTACATTAGTAGAATTTGCCTTCTGTTTTATTACTGTTCAACTCCACCCATAGACGTTTGATAGTGTAAGAAACATAAGCCGTTCCTTAATTGATAAAACCCGTCGAGATCCGTACCTACCACCAGTTATCATTCGTGAAGTTATTATTGTCTCTGTGTGTGTTGTGCTTCTAAGTTATAACTACTTTTATAGTATCTAATTATTATAAATAGTCCCGCTTACATCTTGTATGTATTATTGTTATGAAAGTCAGATGTGACAGGTGTTGGGTCAAATGCTAATGTTAACTACATATTTAATTCATCAGCGAAATGGTGAAAAAGTAAAAATGTAACTAATTTTGTGAAACTGTGAAAATAGGCCTTTTTTAATTTTGCACACACGTTGTCAGGTGTATAGAAAAGGATTATAGGAACCTAATACGACGATACTTCGACGGAAGCAAGTCTTTAATAAGTGGACACAAAAACGGCTCACCATTCTCTTGGTTTGAAAAAGTCTTTCCGTAGATTTGCAGTATTAGCTATTTTGAGACATCGTCTCTGTTCTTCAGTCTACTATTGTACTTGTGACTGCCTCGTTGGTCTAGTGGCTAGATATAAGGCCGCAGACCCGGTGGTCCTGGGTTCAATTCCCAGGACGGGCTAATAAATATTTATCGTGTTTTTCTGTCAAAAAATTCTCAGTAGCAGCCCGGAGTCTGGAAGTTGGAAGTGTGTACACTCCCGTGCCTCGGAAAGCACGTAAAGCCGTTGGTCCTGCGCCTGAACTCTTTCCGGTCGTGTCGGATTGCCGTCCCATCGGATTATGGGAGCTAGGGAATAAAGAGTGCACCTGTGTTTACGCAAACACTTGTGCACTATAATATGTGCTGCGCAGTTGGCTAATCTCTCTTGAGATTGACCGCCGTGGCCGAAATCGGTCAGGAGGACGTTATTTTATTATTGTACTTGTAGTTTTGATGCGGACTGGATTCGCGAATTGTACTTTAAAGTTTTATCTTCGTTAACAGTCGTAAAATTACCTAACTATAGTAACTTTAAGCTAAATTTTCTGTAATTAAAAGCATTACAATAAATTAATATAAAAATCTGCTTTATTATTTTAAATTTTGATGTTGACAATTGTTTAATTCTATTCAAAGCAATTTGTAGGTATATATTATTGCTTACTTACTATTACTATAGGCTTTCCTTAAATGAAAATTATTAAATTGTCCTGAAATATATTGATCAATTTAAATTTACTATAATATCTGCATAGCTAAATATTTTAGTTATTAAACCTTAATTAATAAATATTAAATGCAATTTACTTTCAGCTTGGTATTAAGCTTCCTAGCAGCCATTTTGAAACACTATTTCGTAAGAAACAATAGAATTAATCCTTACATCGAAAGTTCCTACTCTGGTTACGTGAATTGTTTCCTACATTAAGTTAATCCAATTATTCCTGTCTGTCAATTTCATTTTCATTTACGCGTACCTTGTTTCAAAAATTATTACTATATTACTAACTACTAACATTTATATAGCTAAAAATTTTGTGAAAATTATATTTTATATTATAAATGATGTATATATTATACATATATATAATGTATGTATATGTATATTTGTACGAATCTTTACTTATTTCTCCAAATATTTTTTTATTTTTTGTAATGGTTTTCACTTTTATGTGTATAAGCTATAATATATGTATAAAAAAATATTTGAGAAATAAGTAAAGATTCGTATCATTTTTTAAACGGAAAAGACGTTTTAATTTACATATGCCTACAAGAGGCATACTTTTTTATAGATGAACGAACTGAAACAAATGAACATAATTTTTACAAATATCGATAAAAAAAATTTAATACTATGCTTTCGAGCCGGCAAAAGTTTTACGTTTTATTAGTTTTTGAGAAAGGGATTACGCTCAACGCGACTTTCCAAACTAAAAATTCAGGAGATGAATGGAAATAATAGAGTAATTATTTTTAATTCCAAAAAATATTTGTATTTATAAAGTAAGTATTAAGTTACATAAAATGTTACCTTTTTATAAGCAAATGGAAAACTTGATTATATAGAAAATCATGATTATATAATTCTATAACTTCTTACCTTGGCTAAAGGGCAACTGAACCAATGGACACAGGACATAAGGACTTGTTTGGTGGTGTGTTGGCGGTAAATTAACGGTGCAAAAAGTGGTTAGTATCTTCTTCTTGCAGACTATGGTTAAATGTGGTCATTTGGTACTACGAATCCGTACCAAAAAACGTTTTTAGTTTCTATACATTTGTTTCTTCTATACATTTAGGTTTCTTCTCGAAATTTCCATAGTTTATTTATATGAAAATCTGTTTCTAAGATTTATGTTTATGATTATTTATCATTTATGTATGTGTTACGGTTTCTACGACACGTTTATCGATTAAGTCCAAGAAATATGTGGGAATAGTTTACTTATTATACAAAATCGATGATAGACATTTTATTTTTATGACTTTTTTCTACTTGAATGAATCAGATAAATAGACTTTACGCGAGTTTTTTTCTGAAATTGTATTTAAATTGAAAACGATAACTGTCCAGTATAATTTCTAGGCAATACAATGTGAACTTTACGACGGTATATGTCAGCATAGTGAGCTTTGTCGTTCATGTGCATCCAGTTGTTGGTTTTTCGAGTGTAACGTTGCTACACGTCAGCGGCAAAATAAAACAAAACAAATAATATAATAATAATAATAATATATAAACATAACTAACAAATTGTCACTTTATTGCATTCGAATCAAAACGTAATCTTTGCCAGTTAGCTTATTTCCTATTGTACTAAGTACTAACGATCCGGTTGTAATAATAATAATAATAATAAATCGTTTATTTCGACCAACAAGGATCATATATACATTACATATATTATATTAAATTAAATTAAATTAAACCAAATTAAATTAAATTAAATTAAATTAAATTAAATCAAAGTTGTGGTTCGGTCGAAGTTGGATCGGAATAGAATCGGGAATGTGTCGTAACCGTTATAGTTTAGTTGAATTGGCCCCAAGTTAAGGTCGACGAAGCCATGCGAACAATCGCACGTATCGCATTGAGTTTCTATCACGATTACACGCACTTTTTGGTAAAGTCTCTGCTTGTCTAAGCACTATATATAATATTGTGTGACAAAGAAAAAAAATGAAAAATGAAAAAAGTGTGAAGAACACTCTATTTTATGGAAACACTTCCATCCACATGCATTATCATAAAATAAAGGTATGTATGCATGGGTTGAGTGAAATCAAATAAAAATATTGCAAAAATCATAAAGTATCACATTGCGAAGGTATTTTATAGATAGCTTATATATTTTAAAAAAAGTATTGAATTTTTCTATGAGAAATAATGAAATTTTATTACAAACTCTTCTTACAGCCAAACTGCCCGATGACCTAAGGTGGAACCTGTCTAAATGCAGAAGGCAGAGAACAGTGTGTCTAACGCATCTTGGAAGATTTATCCAGTAGTTGCTGACAATTGGAAGATGAAGATGATGATAAGCATGTTGGTAATAGTTTTGGCCACGAAAATTAAACAATAAAAATAGAATGTATACATATATGTAAAGGTTTGACAAGAGTGATTATTATATTATATAGGGGGTAATTATTAATTCGCACATGGAATCAAAGCAAACAATGCGTTCCCAATCTTCCATGATTTCAGCGTCTTAATGATTACCTTCTTCCGAATAGGATGCGGGATCAATGTGCTTAGTGTTGTCTGTATAAAAAGGCGAGATAATGGTTTCTTCGCAAGGGAATAGTTCCCTTTTCACACAAATGTTACCATTACAATGTGTAACAGCATGGTGGAATAAGCCCTAAACCTTATTCTCAAAGAGACAGGAGGCCTTAGCTCGGCAGTGATACATTTAGAGGCTTTTGCTTTTTATGCAATAATTTTTTTATTTTTTTGTATTTTATTGAACTGTTAGTCTAATCAAGCTACATTTTAAGGACGATCATGTTTCTAGTGCGCTTATTCGAATATCTGCTAATAGCTCAGAAACTAAATACTTATAGTTGTTATTAAATAAATATTCTATAAAATCAAATATAAAATGATTAGATAAATACTATGTAACAAATAAAATAAAAATCAATCAAATCTTCTCTTATATATATCAGATTCTATCTTGTTCTCGAGACAGATAGAATAAGAAAGGGGATCTTACCTCAGCGGGGGACTACTTACGTTCGCTATCGAAGTTGTAATTATTGCACTTTTCTTGAATGTATTATACAATTTAATGCATATATTATGTTATAAAAATAATTAATAACATTTATCAAAAACGGCGAAATAGTGCGTTCGCTAGCGTAAACTCTTAACGTTTAATTAAAAGATAATATTGATTTTCAAATCACTATCAAAATAATAACGAAGAGGAATGATTTTGAAGCCGAATTAATTTTTCCAATTAACGCGAATAACAAGTAAATTGATTTAGGACTCGATGTTTTTCTTTTTTTATAATGTAGATATGCCACCTGATGGTAAGTGGTCACCACCTCCCATAGATATTGGCGCCGTTAGAAATATTAACTCCTTACATAACCAATGCGCCACTAAACTTTGGAACTAAGATCTTGGCCTCAGACGTCCAACCAGAACACAGCAATACTAAGTATTGCTATTTAGCGGTAGAATTTGTGATGAATGGGGGGGTACCACCCAGACGAGCTTGCCATCATTTTCATTCCACAGAATTATTTGATAATATTAAAACAATTTGTATTTTTGTACTATTATTATTAATACTTAATCCGAAGCTGGGAGCCGAACCACAAGGCGCATAATATCTTAGATCGCATGGTTGCATGTAATATCTATGTAGGCGTTCATAATACGGGTAAATTTCTAGATAAAAGCTTATATTTATTTCCTTCAATTAATCATAATGTAATTTTGTAATTGTATATTTTTTTTATGTTTAATAAAATGTAATGTTCATCATAACTTTAAAGAACCTAACACTAACTGAAATTAATCTGAAGTGTGTAGCAGTCGATGCCAACTCGAAAGCAGTTACAATCTGACAGACGACGGTTGAAACTTGGACGCTACTGTGGACTTGTGTTGCCTAAGGGTTTTTGTTCTTGCAATGATAACAAATAATTTCTAGGTTGTTAAAATGCGCTACAGCGATAGTCTGTTGGTTTTTTAAAAGACATATTGTAACGATATACAATATACAAATTTTCTAAAACTATTAGTAATTTTTATCCTTGGAAATACAAACAATAATAAAAGGCTTATTAGATGTACACTATACAAGGAAGCTATGTGTATTGGTTTTATTTATTCTTGAACATTTCGTATGCTAACTAATTATGTAATTTTAGTTTATACAGTTTAAATTAACTTGATGCTGAAAGATATTTTAGAAAAAACTACAAATGAAATACCAGTACATTAGGTAAGCCAAAACAATGGCAACAAAAAAGAGCATTGTGTTTGATGTCAGTTGATTTTATTAATAATATTAATTTTCATTGTGATTGTGTTTAAATTTTAGTTGTGCCGAATAGACAAAGATTTTTCAAATATAATATGTACTATATACTATATGTAGAAAAACGTGAAACTATGTGTTTTCCTGATGTTTTTATTTAAAATGATATAAATATGATATCGTATAGATTAACATTTACGATAGTGAGGTACTCTTGATAATTATCAGATCGATCGAATGATTGAAAAAATCAAATAATTAATTCAATAATAACAATTTTTATCAAACCGGGGTTTGATCCTAGGACATTTTGATATGTAGCCAAAAGACCAACGAGAGAGAGTCGAGTCTAAAATGTATACAAAATATTTCTAATTGGATTTATATGGTTGACGTTTCCTATAGAAAAAAATCACGGACAACATCTCTGTTCAGCAATAAAAAAAGTTATTTTGAAAACTTTAGTCCTTGGGGGCAAGATTGGTTGGTTACTATCGATTCAACCTCGACTTGTTCGACCTCTTGATTGAATTAAACGAAGAAATTCAATTGCTATTTGTTCAGTGTCTTTAGGATCGTAAAGTTGTCGAATGACTTGGGGGAGAACATTGTGAACATAATGTATGACTTCACAGTGCGGTCGAGTTCATGCAAACACTTCACTTTTCATAATTCCTAATAATTCTTTTTTTCAAGAGCAGTCAGTTGATCTTTTTTTACTTTTCAGTACTTTATCTTCAACATTTATAATGCTTAAGACGACATTTTATTTATTGTTGTATAAGTTAAAAGTGTTTTCATCATAAAAGCTTTATATTCTATTTAGCAATCCTTTTTATGTTAATATTTTATAAGTCATAATTATCATTTGTCTGAAAAATACTATTAATAAAAAATACCTTTTAATTATATCTAGATAACATGATGTAAATTATATTTTTAAGCAATATCAAAGTGTAATACTTAATAGTTTAATATAGCAAACACGAGGCATATCGAAATTGCCCATCAGTAACAAATAAATTCATATACTTAAAAAAAAAAACCTTACGTTCAAATTTAAGTTTTGTGTTTTAATACGAGTAAAAAGTAAATTAAACAAAAAAGTAAATTAAAAAGCGATATTCAGATTATGGTACGCGTTTTCGATTTTAGCTTTTTATCAATTGTTTGTTATCAACCGTATTAAATATTAAAGTACCGTAAAAAGTAATGACTGACGAAACGATAAGGGGAACTGGGAGGGTATGATCGAATATCAATTTATCTTTGCCCTGTGACAGGTATTGGCTTTTACCTTCGTTGTAAGAAGCAAATAAATGATAGTAATTAAGAGGGACTGTTTTTTGCATTTATATATTAATAGTATTTTTAGACTATTATGTCCACGCATTTTTCGAGTTTCTTTTTTTTAATTTTGCTTCGTCTGTTAATTACAACTTGAATTTAATATATTATATAAATTATTACACATTGAAGATATAATAATTATAAAATTTTACTATTATAATTATTTTGCGCCTTTTGCTGTTGATCCGGCAACGCAGAGTAACGTAATTCAATTATGTAACGAGACGCTTTGTTACGGATAACTTTTCGAAAAACATGTATTTTTACTTTTATATGCATACTCATAGTATATTATATAATACTTATTTATTACATTCACACTTGTACTAATAAGTATTTGCTAACGATATGGAATCATAAATGTCGGCTGATATTTCATATCTTATTGACGCACCAACACTCCATTGTGGGCGATTTTAATAACTTTGATAAACGTTTTAATAATACAGCAATGCGTTGTAAATTGTAAAGATGCATGTGTGGCTAAGTGAAAATAATCATTCTGGATTTTGTGTGCTTGAAAATTGTAGAGCAGAAACTATGTAATGTAAATTTGTAGCCAGGGTAGGCTTTGTTCAAGCTTATATAATAAAGTACCCCCCACTTATTACTTATTCAACCACCAATCAGCAATACTTTGTACTGCCGTTTAAAGTTTCGCTTACAATCCAGCCAGTGTATATATATGTATATATGTGTTTACAGGCACATCGTACATAACATAATTAACGTGTTGAAATGTGATTTTGCATATTTCATTTTGATTCTCATGGTTAGTGTTAGTGACGATATTGAGACATTTTACCATCAGACGACAATTTTGTCACTAATTAAAATAAAAACAATTATTCGTTATCCCCTTATTTTTTCATAAAAGAAAACTTTATTAATAATTTATTATTGAGTGAGATTAAGTTTTTCTTGTTAATATTTTATTTCCAAACATTCAGCTATTAGGATTTAGTTTAAGTACTTAAGTTTCTTTAATCACCTTTTATATATTTTTCCTTGTCTGAGAAGTTCGAAGGACGGCTCTCTACTAAATCGGGCGAGAGAAAGCTTAGATATAGACTAAGGTGGAATGGGGTTCTTTAATTGAAACCGAATCTCTCTTTTCTTTAAAGCGGGTGAAGTCATACACTGAAAAGATGAATTTAATGAAATGAACCATGAGACAGAATTAAAATGTCTTAGCTTTAAATTAAATAGCAATTATTTAGCATTCAATGTAAAAAACGTAATATGTACATATATTTAATGTTACACAATTTTGTAACGTATGTTATATTCGAAGCATTGTTAAAAAATGAAATTCCATTAGCAAAACCCTTTTGTCCGTTCGTTTGGACGAAATAAAAATGCACTAAGCTGATTGATCTCCGATTCGGGATATTCATGTAAAACAAGCTTAGACTGATAGAAACGTGCAACGTTCATGCAATGGAATAAACGCCACGTGTTTTATACAACCAGACGTTTACTTTCCTGACAATATGAAACTTTTCTACATCTCCAATTTCACATAAGTTGTTGTTTACATGAAAAGAAACGGATCAACGAAGCGATAAAGTATGTTTACAATATTTTTTGATATAAAATAGTTAAGAAATACCTTAGTCGGTTAAAAATAAATATGTATCCTGTAAATTATACATATTGATGACAAAAGATCGAGATGTTATGAACAGATGATTTTCATGCAGGTTATATAAATTTTAATGAATATTAGGTTGACGATTAAGATTATCTACCGAGTTTACATTCGGAACCGTGGAATCTTGTAGAATGTTCATTTAAAACTGCTTCAAGAATAGTGCTGCTAAAATTAATTTTGAACACTTTTTAAATAATTCCAGCATAATGCTTATATTTATTTGAATAAAAAATACTTATGAAACATCTTTTTTTGTTTTAATCATTGTTATTCCTATTTTAAAATAAAATCGAATCGAAGCATAAATGAGAAATGAATAGCGATGCAATGAGATAGAAAAAATACATTTCGTTTTTCAGTACGTGCTCCGGAAACAAAAAGTTTTAAATATGTGTACAATAGTTCATATTTGTCATTTTTAAACTGCAAACATCATTTTCATTGACTTTTAGTTTATTTCAGAAGTCAGTGTACTTTTTAATAAAAGCGCAATTTCACTACTAGATTGAGATGACTTATCTTGTAATTCAGTTAATTAACTTATCTTAGTTGAAGCCATTCGCACCTGTGCTTAGTGTAGATATTATCGCCTCTATCATATCACACATGCTCGTATAATTAAACTTGAACTATTAATGAAACATTACGCCTTAACGAAAAAAATTAAGTTATGAGATGTGTATGTTGCTTATATGATGTTAGCTATCTAGTTCTGCGAGGTTGTTGGTGTTTTAACAATAATCCTGTATATGTGCTATATTTAAAAAAATGGTCACAAATACCACTAATGGTCCAAAACCAATTTATGATGATGTACGGACCGAACAGTTATGTATTCGTGAGTTTGATTGCTTTGGTCGGATCCCTAGGGCTATCATCAGACCCACTGATACCATAACACTTTGCCCACACTCTTTTTTTCTTTTTTAAAGCTAAATCCTTTTTATAATTTTTTTTTATAGTTATTTATGAATTTATTTTCATGAGAATTATTTACATTTAAAACATTATTTGATCTGAAAAATATCTCCAATATACATATATAAATGTATGTTAGTAATAGATATTATTGTGCCAGTATTAACAATGACTTACTCAACTTTTATGTAAGAACACAATAAAACGTATATAACTACTATAATATACTTAAAAATAACAATATAAATTCCGCTTTTCATATATATTTCGTATTTAATCTAATCGAATACATGCGACATGACAGTTTTAAACAATTCCAAGAATAAGATAATCATTTCATATTGCATACGATATTTAATATAACTTATAAATTCAAACGGATGATGTTTCCAGTATAATTGTACGCTGATTTAGAACACAGATATCTTTTAATTACCAAGGGACCGTCGTAAAGTAAAATGAAACACAAATTATGCAGCTAAGTGTAAAAGGTAAGACAAACCTACTTTTTATACTTAATTTACATATATTCTTTATGACAACGGTTATGTTCTTCTTTTCTCAGTATATCTTTTATAATATACATTGTGATAAAGCTATTTCATTAATTTTCCGACTCCGCCATGTTAAAAATTCCTTTCTGGGATAAGGTATTCGTTTCTATAATAAAATTCCACAGATTTATTTAAGTTTGGTAATTAATAATTATGATTTCAATGAATAAGTCATCCGATGTTAAGTAATGACATTGGGGCCGCAAAAAGTATAAGCCACTCTTTACACCGTCCATCATGAAAATGCATTATCCGATAAATCTGTACTACATGCAATCATATGAGATAAAAGCTTATCGCGAGATTTAAGTACTCGTATTTACTAAGTTTGAAAATTTGAATACTTAAAATAAATCACATCAAGTTATTTAATTTACTTGTTTGTAAGTTGTAAGTAAATCTCGCGACAAGCTTTTATATCATATAAATTGTGTAATGACGTTAGTTAAGTTGATAGTAAACGTTTTAAAGTAGAAGTTTATTTTTTTCTTTTAAGCGCATTTAAATAAAAGCTTATTTTTAAAAAGGTTTTTTACTTTTTAGTTCGCTGGACACCTTTCTCAGTCTGTTCATCTCATTCAAACCATCATTATTGCAAGGTCGTTTGCCGGTTAATTTCAACCAGTCAAGCTTTTCAATCAGGATACCTTCTAACGATTTTACTCTACTTAAGGCCACGTATGCTTGACCAGCAGCGAAGAGCATCGAACCAAAGTATACAAAGGCATGGTCGACAGAACAAATACAGGACACATAATATAAACGAGGACTCCAAAAACCACAGTACACCACAAGTTCCAGACGAATTGGAGCAACCTAGTTTATGTTCAGCATCTTCTTTATAACTCGTATTCGTATTCTCAGCAAGCCCTTTCATTTGATACCCATATTATAGGAGTGCATTAAAAATAACTAGTCCGCTATCTTGGGTGTGCCGCCATGTGATTTTAGAATGATGTCACACAGTTAACCATGCATTGTCATCCAAACTGAACGTGTTTGCAAAATTTCAGCTCAATCGGTTAAAGATATCTGCTTCAAAATTGAGTTGCAAGATTCCACCCGAACAAATTATATACATTGCAAGTTAATAAAAAGCTTGTAAAAATTGTACGTAACAAGTACATATATTTTTAATTTTATATATAAGAAATCAGTAATGCATGTTTGCTTTTGTTTTTCCTTATATTATAATAACAGTCTCTAATAGTATTGTGTAAAGAAGACATCGTCATCGTCATATTATCATTTTCAATATTGCTATAAACAAATCGTTACAACTATTCTGCAGCCTTTAATACCTTCCACGGTACTCTTCTGCGGTAGGTAATGGTTTTCCTCGTCTTCCTTTTCCCCATCACTTTCGCGTTTCTCATTAACATTAACTTGAATGTTCTGTATGATATTTTCATCTGCGGGTTCTTCGGATGTGAGGAGAGCGCTATCGATGTTAACCTAATCTTCTCACATTCCCGGTGCTGCTAAGGAATCTGAGTTTAGGTTTAATACCCACAAAGATAAAGGAACGTCATCTTCTGCATCAATTTCATTTTCTGCTGTTTGAACAGGTAAACCGTCGTGGTTTTCAATTAATCCTACATGTGTGAAACAGTTGTGAATGGTACTTTGTGACATTTTATTCCAAGCATTGCAAGCAACCAAGCAGTGGTATTATATATCTTTATATTTGTATGTCGAATCGTGAGGGCGACGTCACTAGTCTACAATGCAATCATTTCTTTATTTTTATTTTTTAATTGTCCATATCACTAGTGGCCACAGAGTAGTTCTAAAATTGTAAAGGCTGGAAATAATTTATTTAACTCAAAAAAAATTTTTTATTTGTAAATTTTCTGATTGGTACGCTTTTACAATTCAACCACTATTTAAGCATTCGAAACGTAAGCGATAGGTGAATTATTACAACCGCGTTTGGACATGACTCTTGGCGACAAAAAGGCCTTGCTTCAGTTCGTGGTTGTGAAACATTCTCTGTCAAGAGACTTGTCTGTTTCCTAAAACTTAGTTATAATAAATTGCCTACTGCTTATTTTTATTGTCTGTTTTTCTAACACTTTGACTATTGCGTTCGGAATAAAGTAACTATAGGAATAATATTTTGTGATTGTGTTATTAAGTTTCCGTTTTTAACTAACCTTAACACTAAACTTAATAAATATTATAATGATTTTCCAAACGAAGAAACATAAATATAAAACTTTTATTATTTTAGTTTTTGTAAAGTTGACATGTTTGCTTAGGATCGTTAGGGTAGATGTAAGATTAGTAAAGGTTCAGCGTTCTAAGTTAACTATCCAGGGCATCCTAAATCTTTAATGTATTTAATTGTGAGCTCAAAGTTAAATTAGTTTCGTTGTAAGCTTCAATAGTGACAGATATTAAGACTAACCTTTGTGACTTGCGTTATACTTGTCTGGTGTCATACCCTATCTAATATACATTTATACTATATTATGTAAATGTACAATAAATGTACTTTTATAACTTTGTAATAAATCGCAAGATAATAAATATATTTTTTTAATCTTATGTGGATGGACGTCTTATTTTCTATTGAAGGTCTTGGTTTGAAATTGAACATCTAGGGCCTTATAAATGTTGCTTAGCGTTTGTTAAGTTAAACATTTCGTCGCTATGTCGTTACTGCTTTGACATTTGAAAGAAAAAGACACAGTATTGTTTAACTAATCACCCGCTAAATAAACTTTATAATGCCGTTACATTTCACTGACTTAAATTGAATATAGAATAAAATAAAGGGTTTCGGAACTCCTGATACGACCTAATAGATTTTTTAACGATTTAGTCTCAGCGTTCATAATTGTCATGTTTGTATTATATATCACCATACATGTGTGATTTTATTATTCTTAAAAAGGTCAATATTACTTTAGCTACGTGGTCAGCTGGAGTCGGCGTCTGGGAGGTGAAGTAGACTGCTGGACACTACAGTTTTTTTTATAAAACCTTTACTGATCACTGGAGAAGATAGATTCGCTGAAAGCGCTTGAATATATCCTAGTGTCGCCGAATGAAGTTACCATGTAGCGATTTTCTGCTTCAGAACGTCGATGCACTTCGTTAGCTCGTGCACGACGTCCGGTTCATCCAACTTAATCGCAGGCCTATTGAAGACAATTTTAAGGAAACGATTCTCTAGAGGAACGCTCCTGATCAGTGGAATAGTTCGTCGTTGAGTCATTTTGCTCATTTGGGACGCATATTTTTACTATTGTTTATTATTGATCTAAGTTCTTTTACACGGCTTACAGTTGAGTGAAATGATAGGAAATGTCGCATAACGAAATAGCGTTATGACTTATGGATACCTCTAAAATGCTACAAAATGCGATGCGTTGGGCGTTCGAATTCAGATTTTAGTACTGCGCGAGCGCTTCTGGAGGTAGAGCATAAGCGATTATGTTTTTCGGAAATCCTCAATCAATTTAAACTTAACAAGTGCAAAACTGTTGTTCACATTTTATGTAATACTGATTATTTTCATACATTATTGATTTTCGTTAGATTAAAACAATTGCTCTTTAATAAATGTCAAGATAAACTAAGGGTTCATATTGTTTTATTAGATTAGCTGTCCAAATTTCAAAAACAATAGTTTGTGATCTGATAGTGAGATTTTTATTAGCATTACAATACTATATTGTTTTTATTGTAATATTAATTATTATTACTATTAACATTAAATCGTTGTTAACTGCTAATTGCCTAAAGAGAAATCCTCTTTAGGCAATTAGATTTAACGAATAACCATAAACTTTTTACAGGACAAAATAATATTCGTATATTTGAAAATGATGATATTCGATACCCAAATATTATCTTCAAGTCAAAACAGAACATCAAGATCGAGATAAGCGATTTTGTTAAGTCGAATATGATAATAAATCTTAATGCATACCTCGTTTTAATTTGTGGAGAGGCAGTACATTTATTTATTTATTCGTGAATACCGTAAGAGATTATCGCGAAAAAACGAATAAGTTACTATACTTAATCCGTTGCAATATCCAATTTCAATATTTTTTCGTGTTAACGGAAAGTTATTATAAAACGATATTTATTGTTTGTTTTTTAACTTCTTACAACTCTGTTTACTTGTATATTATTGCTTTGTTGGTTTAATGGTTAGCTTAAGGCCGATGCTGTGATCTTAGGTTCCTGGTTCAGGGTTTTGCTTTCATGAAATTGTCACGGAGTTCAAAAATTGGTAATGCTTACATTCTCGAGCCGCGAACGCCACTTAACGCCGTTGGTTTTACGCCTGAATTATTTTCGATTGTGTCAGATTTACCGTCTCATCTGAATATGAGAGGGAGAGAATGAGAAGATCACTTATGTTATGCCTCTACACCACCTGATGGTAAATGGTAGTAGAGTCCAAACGCGACGACGGCTAGTACAGTCGGGAAGAATGATCTGCATTAGCCGCCCCCGCCTACCTTGTCGGCCCGCAAGATGTCTCTTCACGCCTCCTTTGAAGGAACCCAGGTCATAAGAGGAGGGGAACACGTGTGCTGGTAAAGAATTCCATTTTATAGAGATGCGACAAAGAAAAGAGTTGCCAAATTTCTTCGTGCGGATTGATGTTACAGTTTAGCGGTGACATCGAGAGCCAGCACGCGTAGACATGTGAAGGAAAGGGGAAGCAGGAATGAGGGGGAATAAGCAGAGCACTCGCCGTGATACAGTCAATAGAAAGCGCTCAACGCCACAATATCTTTACGCAATTGTAAAGGCTCGAGGGTGTTGGTAACCTTTACGTCGTCAATAATGCGAACCCCACGTCGCTGCAACCGATCCAAGGCCTTCAGTAAGTACTTTGAGGTGCCATCCCAAAGGTGCGAGCAATATTCGACGCAAGACCGCACTGTCTCATTGGTGATTCAGTGAACGTCAAAAGCGGTAAAAATATTGCGTCAACCTTCACTTAGAAATTGTAGCAAAGCCCCATTTTATAAATAAAAGTAATCTAATGAAAAAAAGCATGCTTATAATATATTATTTTGGCAATGTAGCTTATTTCCTATTTTATAGACAAAATTGACAAGTGATTTAGTCCTTTAACCTATCATTATTCTACCGTTGCTAGTAAATTTTAATAGTCAAGCAGCTAAAATAAATCTTTTGGAAGCGGAAAGTGTACAAGGATCGGTTTTAAAGGTAATGCTAGTGATACTTTATAAATATCCAACTGTCAATCTTTATCGAACTGTAAACCTTTAAACGTTCGCCAAAAGTTTTTCTAAAAGTTACTTTGACGAAATAAAAATCTGTTGCGGCAACACCGGTTGTGACGTCGCAGCAGTGGTGCCACGGAAAGGTGGTCCCTTTCCGTGGCCTGGCACCTGCGCAGCCATATTAGAAGAATTACCATTCAATTTTCGCAACCTCATTGTACTATACGTATTAAATTTTTTATATACCAAACTGAAGTCTTAAATTATCGCAATACGAAATAGAAGCAAGACATCAGACATCATTCGCTTCAAAGTCCAATAAACCATTCATTTTCATTGTATTTTTTTAAACGAGATGTTATTCAAACGTGTTTCTATAAAAAAACATTTCGTAAGCGAAAATGTTTTCAGGAATCCAGGGCATTTCCTAGTTTGTGGTAGTGCTTGGTATTACTAATTGGGCTATAATTTAAATTAATACAAACATTAATATTTATAGTTTTGTATTGTTTATCATATATTTTGAAAATCTGCATGTATTTATTTTTCCGTTAAATTCTTTCGTGTTATCGTATTTGAAACACAAAGGTGTATTCCTGATTGCTAAGTGAGTAATAGTTAAACCCTCTTTCCTGAAGTTGCATGTTTTATAAATAAATTGTTTCAGCTGACCTAAGAAGTCGAGACTTACGTGGTCGTATGTTACGACTATCACGTTAACGTCACGATACATCACGGCTATGTCACTTATTGCTTTTACGTTATGTCTAACCACGTATACGCTTATTTTGAATTTATATTAAACTATATGAACTGTTTACTATATATAAGACAACGTCCCCCCGGCCGCGTCTCTCTGTGTGTCTGTATAACCTTGATAACATTGAAAAGTACGGAACGATTTTCATACGGTTTTCACCGATGGACGTAGTGATTACTGGCAGAGGTTTTGGCGTATAATTATTTTTGGTTTTGTGTAAGTAAGTAATTTCAACAAGAAATGTGACGATGTTTCTTTAATATGTATGAAAAAAGTTATATCGACTGTGAGCTTTACTGGCTTGCATGACGTAAACTGGCTTTTACTGGGGTAAACTATTAGAGTTAGGTTAGTGTATAACGATACGTGTTTTATGTATACCTTTATTCTTTCGCGAACCTGGAACATAGCTTTTATAATTTTTAGCTGCAATGAAACGTTGTAATATTTTTACCTTTGCTAAACCATAATAATAATTTTCTCTTATAAGTTCGATGGAAACAAAATCAAATCACAATAATTATTAAATAAAGTATTTAACTTGCTTATAGATTGTCGAATATTTGCGGAAGGAAAAACACCAGACAACCAGAATCGATGAAATAAAATCAGCAAGATATTTTTTTTGTTTACCTTTATCAATTATTATTTGAGACGGCTTCACGGGAGGCGATCTTTTTATACACAAGGTATGTTTTTCTATATATTTTCTTGTACTATATATTTTTTTATGTGTCTGGTATTCTGTCGTAGCCCCGTGCAACCCTGTGACAAGCTTATATTTGTACTTGCAAATGTTTTTACGGAATTTTTATAATATTTTTAAATATAAATAGTTACCGGTTTTATTTTAGATTATAAATTTCGCGATACGTCCTCTTTTGTAGGACAAAGATCGAATTGATATCGGCTGCAATATCCCAAAGTAAAATGCAGTGTGTGCTTCGGAGGTAACTATACTATATCTTCTGAGTCGCATCCGCATCACGTCAAATTTTAAGCTACCACAGGTACGGAGTGTAGGTTGTATTGAGAAGAACCAGCGAAAAGCTCAGTATTTAATACACTCATTTTCTGATATGAAATTACATTATGAATATAATATAACAAAATTTAACTATCCTGTATCGTAATCAACGAATACAACTTACTAAGTAATATTAGAATAGAAAAAAAAATCTTTCTTATACACAGTTATAAACTTGAAACTGAACCAACTCTTAAAATTTTAACTCCGTGAAGTAAGGAGATGAAAGGAAGAGAAGCTGTTTTAATTCAGCTTCAAAGATTTGACGCAAATAAATACACAAACAAACATTACAAGTTAAATAAAATCTTGTAAAAAAGAAAAAAATATAGTGCAAGTTTATAATGTCTAAATGTATTATTTATTAATTTTATTAAATATTCGATCTTAATTTTTTTAATGTAATAAAATAAGTACTTGTACCTAATAAAATAAAATACAATGTAGGTAATTTTACATATGCACACATAACTTACGACTTTCCGCCTTACTAATAATCATTGCTTAGCGGCGGTTAGTTAAACACTGATTTCGTCCTTCTGTCATTACTGATTTGACATTCGAAGGAAGAAACAGCATGCTTATACAAGCTTTTATTTAACAGGTCCTTTATATGTGTGGGTAAATAATGCAATAGAATTTAAACAACAACCAGAATGTGTATGCGATGTCGTATAAATAATAAGTAAAAATTTATTCGTTATACTACACATGGATGTACATTTAAATAGGTTTTTGTTTATTTAAGGGTAATACAAATAAAGTAGAAAAACTAAATGAATTAATTAAAATAAGGTTGTGAATTTGGCCCTTTTCGTGTATGTTACATAATGGCTTTGGTAAGTATAAAGCAGTTTTAATTGTAAAAAATACATTTGATTCCAATTATGAAAATGTCACGTGATCTCTGTATATTACTCCATATGTTTGACTATTGTGAACCGATTTTAATGAGCATATTAAATATACTTTGAAGATGATATTACGAAAATTACAAGAAAAAGAAAATCCACCACAGTCATGAGTACCTAAGCATTAGTTATTATATATAGTTTTTATTGATGTGTTCCGGCTTAAATCGTGTTGGAGCCAGTGTAATTATAGGCGTAAAGCACATAATATCTTTGTTCATGCGGTGGGAATTTTAAGGTGTAATGAATAGTGTTAAAGTGCCAATATTAATTGGTGGTCCATGAGTGGTCCATTCATTGGATGGCACTCTTAAATTTTGTCATTAGTTTTCGTTTTGTTCACCATATTTACTTAGAATTAAAAACATAATCCACATCTTTAGCATTTTCCATGAACTGAAGATCTAATTTAAAAAAAAAACTTTTGTTTAATACAGAATTATTTTCATCACAAGATTTCTCATTCTTCTAGGGGCTAGAGACCCTCAACTCAAGCCGGGTTCGGCCAGTAAAATGTCATTGAGTTCTTTCATTTAGAATTCGTCAGTTGCAATACGTCAATTGCAAATGTATACGAAGTCTGAAAGTCGGTAATGCTTACATCGGAAAGCACGCAAAATCTTGATTCTGCTCCCACCGGATAAGAAAGTGAGAGAATAATAAATAGTTCACACACTTAATGTCTATATATTATGTAAGTGTATGTTTCGCTAGTCTCCCTCGAGAAAGGTTGCCGTGGCCGAAAATAGTAAAAAAGTCAGCATCATAATTGAGCGGTAATCCGTTAAATAAACTCATCATCGACTAAGCTGTACGCAATACGGTACTCATACGGTCTAAATGAATTTATCACCGAAGCTGATAGCTTTTATAGTAATCGATTGAAGGTGAAATGAAAACACTTTATCGTCACAAAATCTGTTATTTCAATTTATAACCAAATCTCACTTGATAAAACTGGTAAAGGTTAATTTGTAAAACATGTTATTATGTATAACCCCTAGTTTGAAATGGTACAATTCAATTTACTGAAATATTAAATTTCTAACATATTACTACCAAACCTATTACTATTATAATAATGTTTTAAATCTGATCAAACACTATTAAAATATATTTTTAAACAACATTGAGTTTAATTAATTATGGTAAAAATTTAAAAACTAATAATAATTTTCTCTTAATGTTATAATAGCTGATGGTTCACAGATCAAATTCAAATAAAATATTATGCTTTAAAAATCTACCTATTTAAGATAAGGCAAGTTAGGTGTTTAACCTGCGACAAAGACGTTGGCATCATCCGCAATGTAAGCTTTGTAGTTAGGGTTATATACTGACGGGCTCTAGGACCGTCTCCTTTACTACATAATGATATATATATATATATACATATAAACGATTTATAATTTTAATAAAAACATAAATTGTAGCTTTTTTTTAAATGTTGTCTTTTTTTTATTAATTTTGTTTGAGGTACGTTTATGCAAGCGGTGGTTTTATATAAATGTGTGAAGAAAACGCCTTATTAAGGTTTCTTTTGTAATAAAATGAGAAGGCAACTTAATTTTTTGAGGAGGAACTTAAAGGAATTCAAAATTGCTTTCAAATTTATCGTGATTGCGATGAATACATTACATGTTTTTAATTTTCAATTATGACGCCACCGCTATAAAAATTGTTTCAGTTAATAGGAACTGCAATCATTTGTTTTTATCTTAAATGACTCATTAGCATTTATGTGTTTTATAGTCTGTGAGCAGTGTTTCCGATTAACATTAAATTTACCATTAATTACATCGTTTTGACAACAAATACAATAAAATAATGGCGCGTTAACACAGGTTGCTTTATTTAAATGAAGCCACTATACACTTGTTAATATTAGGTCCTTACATATGAAATTGGCGTTTTGTATGGGAGGAATATAAAGTATTTTTTTTTCTTGTACGATATATTTAATTAATCAAAGTATGCACCGTTGTTATCTATGCACTTTTGCCATCTCATAGGTAGTTCATTTATTCCTTTAATAAAAAAACCATGGGGGCGAGAATATACTCTTTGAAGGCGGTTTGGACTGCCGCATCGCAGTTGAATTTTTTTCCTTATAAGAAGTTGTCCAAATTCCGGAAAAAATGGTAATCTGTTAGAGCAATGTCCGGGGAGTACGGTGGATGTCGCAGACATTCCAATTGTAACTTAGTGGTTGTTTGTTGTGCAGTGTGTGGTCTTGGGTTTTAATTCTTCATTTTCCACTTTGGTCTCCGGCCGTCCACGGTGTTGGTTTTGAAGGTCGAAATTTCCAGAACGAAAACTTTGAAACTAAAAACGTACCGTGCTTTCTTTTGCGATACCAGTGCCGTAAACATCATTAATCCTTCGAGCTGTTTCTGCAGCACTGGTGCCACGGTAGAACTCGTACCCGTAAATATACCGATATTTCATGTTTTCCATTGTGCGGTAATAAGCGACGCAAAAGAAAAAATAATGAGGAAAAAACAAATGAATGACTGTTTTCAAAACTAAAATGTACCAGCTAAATGAATTTATAAATTTGAATTTGGAATTCTTAACCAAAGAGGAGATATTTCAGATCAAAGTGGTCATTACGACAAAACGCTAATTTCATATGTAAGGACCTAATAATAAACAACAGTAATTAAGATAAAAACATAGAAGTAATATTCTATATCTATTACTAAAAAATATCAATTTTATTAACTTTCAAACATAAATAAATATGTTAGTAAAGTAACAGCCTGTGAATGTCCCACTGCTGGGCTAAGGCCTCTTCTCCTCTTTTGAGAAGAAGGTTTTGGAGCTTATTCCACCACGCTGCTCCAATGCGGATTGGTGGAATACACATGTGACAGAATTTCAGTGAAATTTGACACATGCAGGTTTCCTAACGATGTTTTTCTTCACCGTCAAGCACGAGATGAATTACAATCACAAATTAAGCACATGAAATTCAGTGGTGCTTGCCCGGGTATGAACCCACGATCATCGGTTAAGATTCACGCGTTCTTACCACTGGGCCATCTCGGCCATCAAATAAATATGTTGATGTCGTGAAATATTTTCGACAATAAGAAAATATGAAAAAATATCATTCAATCGCTAGCTGCACATTAGCAATAAGCTCTTTTCTACGATGAAGTTCTCAGATGAGGTGTGATTTCCAAGGAAACGTACTTTAGACGAACGTCGAGCCCATCCTGGTAAGCTTCTCCTTAAGTGACGCTAAGTACCTAAAAAATTAAACCATTCCTAATATAACAACGTTACATCACCAATGTGGCACGAACCTTGGGAACTAAGATGTAGTGTCCCTTGTGCCTGTAATTACACTGGCTCACCCACCCTTCAAACCAGAACACAACAATACCAAGTACTGCTGTTTTGCGGTAGAATATCTCATGAGTGGGTGGTACCTACCCATTCGATGTAAGCGATGGTTAACATTTCTTACAATGCTAATGTCTATGGGCATTGGTGACCACTTACCATCAGGTGGCCCATTTGCTCGTCCGCCTACCTGTACTTAAAAAAAAAGAATAAGGAAGTGAAGTAACAGTATGAATATCCCACTAAGGCTTCCTCTCCAATACGGGTTGGTGGATAAACATGGGGTAGAATCTCAAACAAATTAGACACATGCAGGTTATTATTTCGATTATTTCCTTCACTGTCGAACACGAGATTAAATATAAATATATATAAGCACATGTCTTACAAATTCAGGGATGCTTGCCTGGGTGTGAACCCGCAATCATCGGTTAAGATTTGCACGTTCTAACCACTGGGCCGTGACACCTACTTAAAATCTTTATTAATTTATATTTAATTTCAATATCAGCTTAGCAGATTAGTCGTGAAAGCGAATTTAGCAGACGAGTGAGCTCGTACGTTAACCTGAAGTAAACCTAATATTTTTAAATATTAAGGTCTAGTCTAATTATCTCTTTGATGTGGTAAGTTAAATTTTCACAAAATTTCACGTTGGATGTGGCCACGAGGCTTTTGCGTGTGCGAGATTACGCACGCTGTTTGTTTATTAATAAATAATATATTGCAGTCACGTAATTATATCTCCTTATATTAATGATACAGAATATCTTTTTAGACTGGAAAATTCCTAATTAGAATTTAGTAAGACGTACAGGTTAAAAAGAGATATTTTGCATTTGTTTTAATATTGTTTTAATAAATCTGTTTGTTTTAATTAAATAAAATACTGATGATTCTTAATTTTAAAGACGTTTTACTATAAAATCTGGTTGGGTACGATTTCCAAATAATTGAGTAAATATGTTATATAACTATTCGTATTTGTAACTGAATATTAAGAGTTAAATAAAAATAATTAACATTAATGGTTTCACTCGGTGGTAGAGCTGTGTGCAAGCTCGTCTGGGTAGGTACCACCCACTCATCAGATATTCTACCACAAAACAACAGTACTTGGTATTGTTGTGTTCCGGTTTGAAGGGTGAGTGAGCCAGTGTAATTACAGGCACAAGGGACATAACATCTTAGTTCCCGAGGTTGGTGGCGCATTGGCGATGTAAGCGATGGTTAACATTTCTTACAATGTCATTGTCTATGGGCGTTGGTGACCAATTACCATCAGGAGGCCCATACGCGCGTCCGCCTTCCGATACAATAAAAAAAAAAAAAAAAAATGGACTATTTTTGCTCCAAAATTTCTTTTTAACTTTTAATACAAAAGTCATATAAGAAATATTATTTTGTTAATCGCTATGACCGAACTTAGGTTTTTTTATCTATGGAATAAACGTACTTTATATATTAGTTTATTATATAATAAATAAGAAGTTTATATTTGGTTTATATGACAGAGTATTCTTACAACAACATTCTGTCATATTTGTATTAACGCTATATATAAATGCTAAATAAGATACAAAATTAATAATTAATTATGAGTATGTCGGCGCGAGTGATGGTTGAGCGATAGTTCTGTCTCCATCTTGAGTAGGTGGTAGGTAGGTAGGTGGTCCATTGCGTAAGTGGCGAAAATGATAGTGTACACTTCATATAACATTACTTTTTTTTGAACACAATAATCATACTCAAAGTGAACTAGGTAAACCGACAGTTTCATTTTGGAGAAGTGACCTGGTCGGCATCCTAATTTAGTATTAAACGATATCGCTTTCCACGACAAGTACAAGTATCCCAACGCTAATTAGGATTCACACATTGATGAATTCATTCCTTTGTCAAAACTATCGGACATAACGAAGGACATTACATAATAAATGCTTGGAAATGCATCCATTTGTAAACAACTGATGTTGGTTACAAAATTGAGTTAATTAATATTTCATTCGCTTTATCTTATAGTGTATAACAAGGCCACCTATATTTCCACATACTCATGTTAGTAAATTCTGTGTGACATGGCATACTTGCTTTTAGTGACTATTACCATGTAATTAATTAATTAAAGCAAGAAGCAATTCTGTATTCAAAGGACAATGAATACCTTCTAATAAAAACTGAAGAGAAGAGAAAAGTACCAACATAATATGCTTAGTGAATATGGCTTATAAAGGTTTTTCTTCACAATAGGCAGGCGGAGCCACCAACACACTTACATTTAGGCTGACGTAGGTGCTTACCGGACATGGCTGTTTCGGTAAGTACCTGCACAAGATAGCGAGGCAGGGGGTATTACCCTCCTGCCACGAGTGTGGTGCGCCACTGGACACGGCGAAGTATGCTGTGTGGGGGCTCTCAAAGGCATATGCTGGCGGTGATAATCAGCGGAGATCTCTGGCTAACAAGCATGAAATTAATTACGCTCGTTGGAAATGGTCTCCTTCTGCGAGGGTATCATGTCGCAGAAGGAGGGTGCGGAGCGGGAGTGCGAGGAAAGTATTCGATCCGCCGAAGAAGACCGGGGACAAGGCGTCGGCCCTATGTGCAGGCGAGCGATACCGTGGCGTCCCCCGACCAGACGAAGAGAATACCGCTGGTTTTTTAGTGGGTATTCTGGTGCTTTCAGCACCGTTATGTGGGGATCCCACATACCCTCCACTTCTAGTGGGGGAAACGAGTAAATGCGTTTTTCCAGCGTAAAAAAAAAGAAGGCGGAGTTACCAATAACAGCTAAAAATTATACTGGGCTGTACTAAGATTACCAAGATTATACTACTAAAGTTACTGAATGGTAAAATGTGGAATGGAATGGTACGAATGCTTCTTACATTTCATAGCCGAATCGCAAATGCGATTTTTCCGGGCGAAAAATCAAACAGCATTTCAACTAAATACCACGATATATGTATTCAGGTGGTAGTATGTATAAAACAGTTATTCAATGTATATTCTATATTTAGCTTAATTACTGGCAACAATTTAAGAGGCCATTTTGAAATGTATTATGATTCAAGGCACAATAAAATACTGGATGAGCCTCGCAGAGAGAATCATATTCGCCTTCAGGGATGTATCTTAACAGCTTGCTTCGGATAAAAATAAAAGAAGACGAGTCATTAATTGACTTTCTATGAAATAAATATCCTCGTAGCTTCTTCATAGTAGTCGTTTAGTTTATAGGTATTTGAATTTATTATTCATAAGTTGATTATGGTGGTAAAATACACCAATGGAGTTAAATAAAATTGACATCTATCTCAGGATATCAAGGGAGAGTACAGTGGCTGTGAAGGATGCAGTTCTGTTACACGTGTGTCCACCAACCTGCATTGAAACAGCGTGGTAGGATAAGCTTTAAGCTCACATCAAGAGAGGAGGAAACCGGCTGTGGGACATTTTAAGTTCATACTTTACTTTTATGTGTAGTATGGATTTCAAACGACATCTATAAATGCAGCGTATCATAATTTGCCTAATACACAGAAAGAAAAATAATTTATATAATAGTATATAAAGCATTAAACCTTATATAAATATAAATTAAAATTAAAAATAATTACTATACAAATCGTGACCGCGTGGAATGGTGGCAAGAATGCTAACAGAATTTGAATCGCAATTCCGATTCTCTGGGCGAAAAATGAACCAGCCCTCCTGTCACCAGTAGAGGCAATAAGACGGGGTCTAATATTTTGGATGAATTTTTTTGCACTATTACTCCAAGGTTCAAGCGTTTCAACTGCAAGCGGAACAAAAATATAATTTGAAATAAGAGACGAATATTTGTTACGTTTGTTCGTTTCAACTTTTTCCGTGGCAGCTCCTGCTTTTAACATTGTTTCCCTGATATGAGTCGGGGCCAGTGTGTCAACACATCTAGCGTCCCACACAAGGGCCCGTCCCCGTTCCCAGGGAACCAATGTCAGTCCATCAGGTCTCTTGCCATCATCACAACTAATTCCATGAGGCTCAATAAGAGCCGGAACGTCAATGGTGGCAAGAGCCCTTTTTATTGTTTTTTTTTTATTTATATAAAGTAATATTAAACCTGTTTTGATATTATTCCTAATTTTGTTGAAATCATTTTCCAAATTTCCTTATAAAATATTCTATTCTCCCTACGCCTTATTACCGGACTATTCAATACAGAAGAGAGTCGTGACCAAATCTTGTAAATTAAATTAATGTAGACGACGAATTTAGAAAACTTTTACGGAATTTTAAAAATATTGGATTTATGTAAGCGTTAGACTCGAAATCTCGAATGCTAATATGAAGCATTAATTGTTTATTTTTTTAACTTGGATTTCATTCAGTAACAGGTAAAAAAGACCAATACAATATACATTTATAGATACATATATAATGACTAAATTAATATATTATATGATTATATTTTACGTTTGGACAATTTAATTTAATGAACTAATTTAAGTAATTTAAAAAAGGCGTAGGTTGTTAATTCGTCTATGTATTACATAATATGGTATAACATTTTATTTTTGACCGTTTCGAATTATATTGACTTGGGTTCAGTATAGCTTCAAAGCGGTCGCGTTCCAATTTTTCAACATCTTGCGTTTATTTATTTTTTATTAAAATAGGTGTATTCTTTTAATTTTAACTTAGTTTGCAGATCAATTCCTCGGCACCCTTCAAGTTGACGTTACGTAAACATGAGTTTTGTTAAACACGTAGTATGAGTCATGTATCTTGCAAATTCGTTTGTATGTTCTATTCCAAAGGACGTATGGATTACCATAAAACCTGCTCTTAGTGGTTACTTGTACATGTCTCCAAAATATTAATTTCATAAGTGTTACAGCTGTCGACAAAAAAATTATAAAAAATGTTGAAAAGTTGAAATTAAATTAAATACTCTATAAAAATACATGTATGATTGTAATTAAACATATAAAAATTAAAAATGCACAATGTAAATAAATACAACTTTGTAAATTTGTAATATCGTTATACATTTAATGAACTATAATCAGGGCCGAATTTAAATAACGGAAACACAACAGAATGACTATATCTCTTTAATAATATTCGTCACATAACTAAACTTACACCTGATTTCAAAAACTATTCGCATCCTTTATTTTTTATTCAAATCCAGCTCTGTCTTTTAAGGCCCTAAGCTGATATTAAAATGTAAAATTTAAAATCAATGTTTGATAAAATTTCGCATTAAAAATTTCGTTAACTAGGTTTATCATAAAGTACTACAAAAATGCATGGTGAAATTGCCTGTAGTCCGATTACAGCGCACAAAGACTACAGATTTTAATTAATACGCTTTTCGTCAGGCGGAATATTATCGATATATTCCGTATTTTCTGCTTGATCATATTATTTTCAATATTTACATGATGTATTGTGAATAAAACGTTATATGGCTTTTGGACGATCAAAATGTATTGAGTATTTACGTAGTTGTAGGGCTCTGTGCAAGCCCGTCTGGGTAGGTACCATCTACTCATAACATATTCTACTGCCAAACAGCAATACTTAGTATCATTGTAAGATGAGTGAGCCAACCTACTGCCACGAGTGTGGTGCGCCACTGGACACGGCGCACCACACTCTGACGTAGTGTGCGATCCCGTGGCGCCCCCAACCACCACCAGACGGAGAGACACATACCCCTCACTTCATGTGGGGGAAACGCGTAAATGTGTTTTTCTAGCGAGAAAAAAAGACAAGATAAGTGAGCCAATGTTTTATAGGTACAAGAAAACAGATAACAGAAAGCAGAAAAATGTTTTATTGAAAATTATATAAACTAGTTTTTACTAAGAATTACAAACTAGTTGCAAGGACCCCTGTACTAGGCAAATACCCGTGTTACTGGGTACCCCGCTCTTCCACAAGGATAAACAAAAGCTACCAATAATTTATTAATTGATCCCAAAATATGAACATAAATTTCTTCAGAGTCAGATGATAAATATTTAATCTGTTGTTGAATTTATTATAAAGTAGGAGGATTAGTAAGAATACTGTTGTTTTTTTAAATTTAGTTTTAGAGTGTAGAATTTGGCAACAACGGTGTTTCTACGTTTCAGCATCTGAATCGTCGGGTATGTCTTCCGAGCGCTTACACTTGTTACGAGTGCTTATAAAACTCACAGGTGAAGAATCAACAGCGTCACCTCCGATTCGACGTAAGTTGTACTCGTAGTTCGATTTCTCTGGTGTTCACAGCAGTGTTGAAAGTTTAACGTATTCTCCTTTGCTAAATTCTTACTATGATATAATTTTATCTTTCACAATTCAAGCGTAAGCCCTTAAAATCATACAATGGCACGTCTGGTTCGCAGGGTTTAAAGATCACTAGATTCAAATTTATTTTATGGTAATATTTCTAAAATAATATAAAATTGAATTATTTTTAAGCATTTCAATTAGGTACTATTCTCCATATATTGGTTACTTTTTAGCCTTAAAAAGTAGTAAGTAAGTAATATTACCAGCGGTAGGGCTTTGTGCAATCTCATCTGGGTAGGTGCCGCCCGCGCATCAGATATTCTACCGCAAAACAGCAGTACTTGGTATTGTTGTATTCCAGTTTGAAGGGTGAGTAACCCAAGGTATTTACAGGCACAAGGGACATAACATTTTAGTTCCCAAGTGTTGGTGACCACCTACCATCAGGTGGTCCATTAGCTCGTCCGCCTACTTATACTATAAAAAGTATATTCTATATCTAAATAATAATATAATCACAAAGTCGCGTTTCACTTCTGTTCGTTTTTGAGAAACATTGTTTAAAGTAAACTTTGATTTTTATTAAATTTTTAGTAATAGACATATTATTTTCTAGTAAGGCTTTGATATGTATAATTTACATTTTGAATAAATACACTGTATGCGGTGGGTAATACATTTATTAAAATATAATAAAAACTATGTAACATCTGAATATACGTTGAAAATAAAACAAATTAAGCGCCCCTAATTACATCACACACAGTTACATCATCACTATATTTTATCGCAAATAATTATGAACTTTAAGCTTTCGTTTTTAATAACACCTTTAAGGGGCGACGAATCATATTAACAAACTAGCTGCCCGTCCCGACTTCGTACGGGTAAAATAAGGATATTATTCCGTGCATTTTTTAATCAATAAGGTAGACCAGCTAGACGAGCGACGACGAGCGATGGCCTGGCCAGACAAATATGTTGTCTACACGTTGGTACTTGCCTTCACTTGGCGAGCGTAGGCCAGCTTGTATAGGTGGCTTTCGGGCGAATAGATCGATTGGTGACAGCAGTTTTTGAGTTTATTCATTATAAACAAACATACCAAAAATCTAATTTTACCTCTTTGTAATATTAGTGAAGATATAGAATACGCGTGCGTGAAGCCGCAGGCAACAGTTGGTATATAAAATATAGTTTATGCATTACATATTATTTTACTGATATAGGGTTTTCCAATAGGGACGCTTGAACTTTGACAGCTGATTGCGGCCATGTTGTTTAAGTGACAGCTGTCAAATGCAGTGTGTTATATTCATTCCGTCCTCCCAAACCACCATGGCAGGTTACAGTGTCGAGCAGCACGTGCAAATCATAAAATTGTTTTATGAAAATGGGTCTTCAGTTCGAGCAACGTTCCGCGCACTTCGCCCGTTTTACGGTCGCGATGATCGTCCTGCCGAGTCGACTATCCGTCGATTGGTGGACAAATTCGAGTCAACCGGGTCAGTTAACAATCAGCCGGTTCCCGTGCGTCAACGTAACGCGAGATCTGCCGAGAATATCGCCGCTGTGCGCGACAGTGTCCTCGAAAACCCGCGGCAGTCAATTCCGCGTCGCGCACAGGAACTCGGCCTTTCGCAGACGACAACTTGGCGAATTTTGCGTTGTGACTTGAGCCTGCACCCGTACAAGATCCAGCTGACCCAAGAGCTCAAGGTTAATGACCATAGACAGCGCCGTGTGTTCGCTGACTGGGCATTAGAGCAGTTGGAAGTTGACGCCGATTTTGGCAAAAAAATCATCTTCAGCGACGAGGCGCATTTTTGGATGAATGGCTATGTCAACAAGCAAAATTGCCGTATTTGGGACGAGACCAATCCACACGAGGTTCACCAAGTGGCAATGCACCCGCAGAAAGTGACTGTTTGGTGCGGATTTTGGGCCGGAGGCGTGATTGGTCCGTATTTTTTCGAAAACGATAATGGTGTGGCCGTCACCGTCAATGGTGAGCGATACCGGTCGATGATAACCAACTTCTTTTGGCCTGAAATCGAGAATATGGATCTGGACAACATGTGGTTTCAACAGGACGGCGCTACGTGACACACAGCACACGGTACGATGGAAGTTCTGCACGAGCAATTTCTGGACATGGTCATCTCGCGCGGAGGCGACGTGAACTGGCCACCGAGATCGTGCGATTTGACCCCGCTGGACTTTTTCTTAAGTCGCAGGTCTATGCCAACAAGCCGCAAACCACCGATGCCCTCAAAGTCAACATACGCCACGCCATCGATCAAATACAGCCCGATTTGTACGCCAGAGTCATCGAAAATTAGATCCTTTCGTGTGCGCGCCACCAATCGAAGCCGTGGCGGTCATTTGAATGATGTCATATTCCATACATAATGGGGTCGATAGACCTTCCAAATAAAAAAAAAATTTCGCAAATATCTCTCCTACATGTATTTTTTTTTGTATTTCAAAGATCAAGCGCCCTTAATGGAAAACCCTATAGAACCCTATAGAAGGGCTTTATGCAAGCTCGCCTGGGTGCAACCATCGACTCAGATATTCTTCAGCAAAAGAGCAATACTTGGTATAAATGTTGTGTTCCGGTTTGTGTTTAATTTTCTTTTAAAAACATCATATCATTAACAAAATGTGAACGATAATAACTGCTGTACTGTAGTATAAAACTGCGGTGCAGTTATTTACGCCCGCCAAATAAGCCACATTACTCTATTTTTTAAAACATATGAGATGTATAAAATAAAATAAAAGAAAGAAAAATAAGACATATAAGTAAAATGAACAGATTACAAAATTGAAATATTTAAAACAAAATTAGGTTGGTGATATAAGCGTTGGTTAACAATTATTACAATGCCAATGTCTATGGGCGTTGGTGAACACTTAGCACCAGGTGGCTCATTTGCCCGTCTGCTTAACTACACTATAAAAAAAATTTACAAACCAACAACCAAAAAATTTCAAATTTTACCTGTGTATATTATTAGTATAGACATAAATTACGCGCGTACTAAGCGGCGGGCAAAAGCTAGTATATATATATAAAATACAGTTTATTCATTACAAACAAACATACAAAAAAAGCACAAATTTTACCTCTTTAAAATATTAGTATAGATATAGATTACGTGCGAGCGAAGCCACGGGCAACAGCTGGCTTATCAATATAAACATCATGAAATCGGTTACTATGGCAACGGTTACTAAGGCAACTGTTACTGATGTTTGGTATGCGCTCTCCTACATATAAAGATATTGATAAAACATGTGATAAATCCGTTTTGGATGAGAGTTGAACAAAATCCGCCTCTTAGTGAGCGTCTACGTATGGGAAGGAGTATCTGTGTCAAATTTCAAGTCAATCTGGCGCATAGCTTAGAAGATCTCGTGATGAGTGGGGAATCGATTATATATATAGAAGATAATGAAAAAGTCGCACAAAAAAAACACAGAAGACGAATAAATTGTAATCTAGTAATTACAATTATGCTGCCGGAAATAAAAAGATGCAGGCACATCAAACTACTAAAGCAAATTATAATACATAATATACAATACTCCATATAGTTCTCCTGTGGTAATAATATGTTAGACTAAATAATTAAAAAACTTAAAGCATTTAAACAGCTAGATTGCTTACTGCCGTAATTTGATTTGATGACGTAACAAAAGTATTTGGTGATTATTTATATCGCTATATATAACATCGAATGTATCAAATAAACGAAATTAAGTGCATTGTCAATTGATATCACTTCACAATGATTTAATGAAGAAGATATATCGATTGAAATAATCCACTTATAAATTAAAACCTTTTTTTTAACTCCTTTTTCAACACGTATTCGATGAAGTTTCCAAGTAAATGAAACTTGCAACTTAATTAACTATATTTTCTCCCTACATTTGCCATTTCACTTCTAAATAAACACGAAGTTCAAAGCACTTTAATTAGGTACTCACTCGAGGATTTACGTTGTTAGAGTTAGCTGTTAACTGTGGATATATTCGGATAAAGATATATTTTGGCAGTATTAACTCCATTGTAATTGCAAGGGAGGTAAATATAGATAATAACAAATAAATAACAAAGTAAAGTAACAGAGGCATTAAGTTGCCTACCTTAGAAACAGACGATTGTGTGTAAATATATAATATGTATATATTATATGATGTTATAATTATGTACAACATTTCATTATGCCACTGAACATTGACGAATTCCATCAATCTGGAGCCAATCCTGGGTGAAAAATCAGGTTACCATAAAAATACATTGTCGTGTATGAAAGAACTAGATTATACTCAGAAATAAAACGGGACTTCAATGAAATTAATATATTATTTGCTATCATAAGATCCTTATATATATAATTTTAGCGCGCAATGCTCGAAGATATATTATAAGTGAATCCGTTTCCCGCCAAGAAAAAGTATCTGTCATTGTTCTTGCTTACAGATTAAAAATGTAGAATATTATTGTTTAATATGAAAAATGACAGATACTCTTCAGCAATATTTAATAATGATACGTATTATGTTTAATATTATATATTACAATATTATTGACTCTTATAGCTCGGCCATCCTTTGATGAGTGAGACCTCTCACTCAAATCAAAAAAAAAAAAACAACAATGTTTGTGTTACATAAAATTTCTATAAAGATAGTCAATTAAACTATATATATGCTTAACGATACTTATTATTACATCTTGACACAGTCTGCTACGATCTACAATCATCTATGCTACAGTAATAACGTTATACTTTTCATTTTCTGCACTGATTGCTCATAGCCTGTGTTCGCATTAATCTTACGTAAACAAATATCTTACACAGTCTGCTACGATCTGCAATCATCTATGCTATAGTAGTAATGTAATATTTTTCATTTCTGCACTGATTGCTCTTAGCCTGTGTTCGCATTAAACTTACGTAAACAAATATCTTACACAGTCTGCTACGATCTACAATCATCTATGCTATATATAGTAGTAACGTTATACTTTTCATTTTCTGCACTGATTGCTCATAGCCTGTGATCGCTTTCAATATATAGGAACATAAAAATATATCGTACAGTCTGCTATAATCTACAATCATCTGTGCGAAATCAATTAATTGATACCATTCGTTTCAGCACTGACTGTTTATAGCCTGCACTTTTATCTAATTCACATCTATTCTACCATAAATTACGACCACACATCGAGATGTGCCAAATCATGTTACAATTTAATTCTTAACCTAATTTAACATACCATTTCAAAGATATCAAATAACTTTTCTTTATAACAATGAAATCAGTTTTTTTTTGTAAGACAAAATAACAAAATAAGTATTACAACATATCATATATTGTACATCTTCGAAACATTTATCTCTTTTCAAATTCAAATCTTATCCATTTCGACACTAATTATCTAATATAAAATTACATATAAAAGTATTAATCAAAAGTCTATTCCTTATCACTATCGCTAAGCTCATTGTCATTTTCATTGGTACCGTCACTTGAATAATCATTAAAATTAAGCCACGGGTGAATTTTATCTATTGCTACTACATTCTCATATCTTTTGTTTCCCTTTTTAGTCAGCGGAGTGTCTCCAACCAAAAACCGGTCATTTGGTAAAACTTTTAAGATTCGATAAGGTCCCTGAAATTTGGGTATGAGCTTTTTTGATTTACCTATGTGATCTTTATCAATTACCGTTCTCTCAATTCTAATAAGATCTCCTACATTATATAATTTTGGTTGCTTCCTATTCTTGTCAAATCTAAGCTTTGCTGCCTGTTGATTTCTATCAATGTTTTCTTTAGCATCCGATCTAAGTTGCATCAATTTGTTACCAGTTACTAACTGAGCTGCCTCAGTAATAACGTTACTTAACATATTTTCTGTCGTGGACACTAACTTACAACCGAATAGTAATTCTGAAGGACTTTTCCCCGTTGTTTTACTAACAGTCGTGTTGATCCCTAACTGAATATCACCTACATACTCATCCCACGTGTCCTACGTCATCATGGTTCATGCGCAAGACTTGCCATCTGACACCTCTTGGTACTACCCAACGTATCCCATCATCTAAAATACGATATACATGCTCACCTTTGACTTGATAATTCTTTCGTACATCAGCTATAAATTTTGTATCATCATCAATCAAAATTTCCCGAATTCGCCTTATCTCTTCATCATTACTCTGTACAGTCGCAATCCAATCTGTTACTTCTACTTGCAGAACATCAATCACGTGCGTGTCAGTTTCATTGGTGAGTTCAGTCACAGGAGCACGACTGAGAGCATCAACATGAGCCATATGTGATCCTGATCTATATTCAATATTACAATCGAACTCTTGTAACTGCACCCACCACCGCACAATTCTAGGGATAAGGTCGCGTTTTGTAAGTGTCGTTCTCAAGGCATTGCAATCTGTGACTATTTTAAACTGCAATCCGAGTAGATAAACACGAAAACGGCTTAATGAGGCAACGACAGCTAATGTCTCGAGATCATAGGAATGATACTTTTGCTCATCCTCTGACGTTTTCCGACTATAGTAAGCCACAGACCTCAGTTGACCATCGTTACCACGCTGCATAAGTATGCCTGCAATTCCGATTTTCGACGCGTCTGTATGCAGTTCGGTATCTAATTGAGCATCGAACAGAGCTAATATTGGTCGTCCTATTAGTTTATGTTTTAAAGTGTTGAAGGCCATTGTACATTTTTCTGTCCATTTCCATTGAAATTTGGATTTTAAAAGGTTCGTCAAAGGACACGCGATAGTCGCAAAATCTTTGACGAATCTTCGAAAGAAACTAGCAAGTCCTATGAAACGTCTAACATCATGAACATTTTGTGGTACTGGGAAATTAGAAATGGCTATTGTCTTACGTGAACCCGGCCGTATACCGTCCCCGGATACACTAAAACCCAGAAAATCTAATTCTTTTTGAAAGAAGTAACATTTCTTTAGCTTGAGAGTTAACCCTGCTTCGGATAAAAGCTTAAAAACCTCTTCCAATCGTGTTAATCCCTCTTCAACTGATCTAGCAGGGATTAGAATATCATCCATGTAAATCACTACAAAGCTCAATTTTGAAAGCACTTTATTCATAGCCCTTTGAAAAATTGAAGGAGCATTTGCTAACCCGAAAGGCATTATTTTAAATTGATACTGTCCGTCGGGTGTGACGAATGCAGTGAGCTCTTGTGAAGATTCTGCAATTGGAATCTGGTAATAGCCAGAGGCCAGATCAAGACTGATAAAAAGAGAGTTTCCAGATAACCTATCTAACTCATCATCGATCAACGGTAAAGGATAGTGTTCTTTACGAGTTTTTTTATTTAAAGCTCTATAATCTATGCAAAGTCGTTTCTCGCCAGTTTTTTTCTTTACAAGAATAATGGGACTCGCATAAGGTGAATTAGATTCACACACGATATCAGCATCCATCATTTCCTTTACCATCTTTTGTACCAATTCACGCTCTGGATATGAAAGCCTATAAGGACGATAGACAACTGGTTGAGTATCGTTCACTTTAATCTCCATTTGTACTACGTTTGTATATCCCAAATCTCCTAAGCTAAAAGAAAAACAATGTTCGTATTGTTTTAAAAGGGTTTTTAATTGAAAAATTTCATCATTCGTTAAGTGTGAGCCATAATTCAAATCTGAGCTCGTATCAGAATCATTAAAGTTTAAAATGTTGACATCTAAGCTCATTTCAGTAGTGAAAACTCGACTAATCAGTATTTCTTTATTTAACGTTAGTATGTTCTTACTAAAATTCAATACTAACAGCGCCCCGAAACCATTTTTGAAAATATATTCGCCGGGTAGCAAGTAATATTCCCTACCTGGCAAACCTCTTATTGAGCCTCTGACATACACAGAACCAGAAATTTTTTTTTCGGAGTAAACTGGAATTATCGATGTTTGATTTGATTGTATTTCAATATTATCTTTTATAATCAACAGTAATTTACCTATACAGTTCTTGCTAAAAATCAAAGAATCTGTTGTTTTCGTTATAATCAGGCCTGGTTTTTCAGTGAAGCTATGACCGACTAAAACTGGATATTTAATTACGCCATCATCAACTATGTAAGCCTCAACCTTCTCTACGATATTATTAATATCCATATCTACACAAGCAACACCAATTGGTACAACAATGTTGTTGCCCAAACCCCTCATGATCGGTAATTGGCCTACTGTCCAATTAATTCCTAATCTTTTTGCCTCACTTTCTTGTATAAGTGTGCATTGACTGCCTAAATCTATGTACCCTTCGGTCACGATACTATTTACTTTCAACGAAACAAAATATTTACTATTTCCAGAATTATCAACGTCTACTTGTAAAACGGTTTTTTCTGTAGTATTACCTTTGTTACCTTCATTCGACAAACGTGGACAATTAATTGATAAATGACCAAGATTTTTACATATGTTACATCTTAAAATCTTTTTCGTACATTTAAAACTAAAATGACCTGCTTCGTTGCAATTATAACAGACCACTGAAGCACTATTCTGAGGTTAAAAACTTTTGTATCATTCCCGCTAAACTGCTTTGTATTTAAATTAAGATTGTTTGATGTATAAGATCTTTTATCTTGGGTGACCTTAGATCTATCATTATCGCGACTATGTTGTTTGATCGATTGAAAATAGTTTAATACTTGTTCCGGTTCTTGACACTTTGCTGCTTTAGCACCTAACCTTAATGAACGGTCGTCGATTCCATATAATAAACAATCAACAGCTCGCTTCCCGAAAATTTCACAACGATTTAACAAGTTTAATTTCTCGTAATAATAAAATTCTAAAGATTCATTATATTTTACTCGTTTCGACAGCATATCGGTCAATAACTCAGCATAATCATCACTACTGGGAAAGGATTCTATTAATTTATTTTTCCATACAGACCATGAAAATGACATTGAAGGCAAGGACTGGTACCATGTGCGAGCAACACCTGACAGCTTAGGCAACGCGTAATGAATAATCTGATCATCTCCCCAATGATACAGCTTCGCACATTCATCTACCTTTTTAAGCCAAATTTGAATTGTTTGTCCTTTCATCATTGGATCAAACTCAGGGATGACATTGCCTAACATCGGAAACTTATTGCCTTCTGGCTTAACATTTGACAAAGATTTTACTAACTCAGTTAAAAACAAATGGATTTCACTATTTGCAAAAATAGGTTTTCTTACCTGCTTAGTTTCGTAATTCACTGCACCACTTACTGTACTTGATGTGCTACTCCGATCAGATGAGCTGCGTGGTCGTTTGGAATGACGCTTGTCGTTCCGCTTACTTTCTGTGCTGCGGCTCACTCGATGCTCGTGTTCACGCCCGCGGCTCACTCGACGCTCGTGTTCACGCCCGCGGCTCACTCGACGCTCGTGTTCACGCCCGCGGCTCACTCGACGCTCGTGTTCACGCTTGCGATTGAATTTCCGACTTCCTCGACGCTGCTCTTCAGTTCGTGTTTGATGTTTATTTACCAGCTCGCCTCGATCCTTGGACTCATTACGCATGCTTCGGCCTCGTTTGTGTTGTTTCTCGTTATTCACCCAGTTTTCGTTTAATTCGTAATCACGTCGATGATGTTTATGAATCGAATCAATGTCTGGAGTAAAGCGGGAGCGGCTCTGTCCAAGATGACTTTCATTAAAATTTTCGTTTTCCATATTTTATTTTAATTTATTCCAATTAAATGTGGGTGTGTTATATTTATCCCACTTCTGAGTTGAAAGAACTAGATTATACTCAGAAATAAAACGGGACTTCAATGAAATTAATATATTATTTGCTATCATAAGATCCTTATATATATAATTTTAGCGCGCAATGCTCGAAGATATATTATAAGTGAATCCGTTTCCCGCCAAGAAAAAGTATCTGTCATTGTTCTTGCTTACAGATTAAAAATGTAGAATATTATTGTTTAATATGAAAAATGACAGATACTCTTCAGCAATATTTAATAATGATACGTATTATGTTTAATATTATATATTACAATATTATTGACTCTTATATGTAGTACATAAACATGTCACATTTTAATTTCGTGGTTTAAGAGGAAGATGTTCTAATTCGGATTGGAGGGTTTGACCTAAACAAACAAACATTGCAAGTAAAACAAAAGCTTGCGAAAAACACATTACTAAACAATTTGTTGCAATAATTTTAAGTAAAGTATTTTATTTATATGCTCTATTTATTTTACATTAATTTTAAAATTTGACCAAACTTTTGAATTAGTTGACCCTCTCATATTTCTTTTCCAATAAGACTCAGCTAATTACAAGAAAGCTTTCGCTTTTAATATCATTTGGTCGCGTCTTGATTTTACGGGAAGATTTTAATGTGCTTCACAAATTATTAGTTTAAAGTTATTTAAGAAGTGAGCTATATTAATGAAATAAGATTGAGATACGTCAACAGAATATGATAACGAAAAACACCACCACCATTCAAACGGAGAAATAGCAGAAAGTATTGCCGCTGGGTTGTAGAATACTTGATACGAGTTGTGCTAGTTATCCAGGCTCTACACAACGCCCTACCACCGATAAAATGGTTCTACTAAACATTTTTTTTATTTTCTTTTGCATCTTTGCTTCACGTATTCGATTTTAATTATTAGAGTACCTATTAGGTACAAGGATTTAACAAATTAATTCCGTATAAAAGCAAATGATGAGAGTATATAAAACAAATTGATAATGACACAAACAAGAGCCACATTGTGACTCCATTTTGATATTATTAAGCTAAAATTTGGTCTACTGAACATTTTGACGCAAGACAAAAGACTTCTAATGAAAGTTCGAGGTTGAATTTCGGAGTTGGTTTTCTGAAAGGGGGAATAAATCTTTTATTGTCAGCTAAAAGCTAGTGAATTATTCCAAGTTATGATTTTCAATGATTGAAGATAAAAATAAATTAATTAACGATCATGCGGTTAATTACCAGTGAGCGGTAAATAAAAGTATTCAAACATTTAAAATTAAAAAAAAACCCACGTGGCGATTTGTTTAACTCATGGGTCATAAAACGCAAATCTTTTTATTAGTATAAAACAATGTATTGAGATAATTAAGAAAATATATAACGTGTTTCGAACTTTATCTGATTATAAGCTTAAAGTATTTTCTTTGAACCCACATACATCAAATTAAACGAAATAGGCAAATAACAAACAAAAGTATTAAGACATTGTTTATGAGTATCATTACAAAACTTTACGTTATTCATATAAAACATTAAAGTACTATTCTATTTATTAATCTTTTGTACGTTATTCAGGACTTAAACTTACTTAAATTTATTTAGCAAACGATTCCTTTGTAGATAATCTTAAGTGAAATTAATTGCTTAACTTATTATAAAGCAGAAACTTGACTGTAATCACATTGTTTGGATTATGTGGTTTTGGTAAAACAATTTAAATTAAATTTTGTATACTAATGAATAATTAAATTTTGTGTTAGCAGTCTCGACGTTTAACCTAGTAAGTTTAGTATATAATAAGTATGAGAACTATTTTCGTAGAGTTAGAATTTAGTTTTTTAAAACAGAAAAACAATTATAAGTTCACTATAAATTATTTTTTTAGTGTTATACGAAAACTATAGTCATGCAAAAAGATTCAACTAATTTGAAAACCCAAGTTGAGTTTAAACAATTTTGTAGTCATTAGTATTAGATATATAGTTTAAAAGCTTAGGTAGGCAACTTTTGATTTCATTTTATTTAAAAGATCGCTTTTAGAATTATCCTTCAAATTAAAGGTATGTACTCCTATAATTGAAAACAAATATGTGATTATATTGTGTAGGTATATAAAAAATGGGCTAATAAAATGGGTAATGGGTCTTGTAGTTGGTAAAAACAAACAAAAAATAAATTCGTTAAGAACTATTGATTATATATATTATATATATATATATATATATATATATATATATATATTTTAAATAACGCAAGAGTTTGTGATAGTAAAATAGTAACAGCCTGTGAATGTCCCACTGCTGGGCTAAGGCCTCTTCTTCTCTTTTAAGAAGAAGGTTTTGGAGCTTATTCCACCACGCTGCTCCAATGCGGATTGGTGGAATACACATGTGACAGAATTTCAGTTAAATTTGACACACGCAGGTTTCCTCACGATGTTTTCCTTCACCGTCAAGCACGAGATGAATTATAATCACAAATTAAGCACATGAAATTCAGTGGTGCTTGCCCGGGTTTGAACCCACGATCATTGGTTAAGATTCAGGCGTTCTTACCACTGGGCCATCTCGGCTTTAAAATAACATACTAACAATTGCTATTATTTAGCTGATTCTATTTTATAAGTAAAAATTATAATAGTGTTATATTTCTTTAGAGATCAATAGTTTATAATTAATTAACTTAAATACAAGTTGCAATAAAAATAAGACAATGCGAATAAGTTTTTATTTAATTTCCAATTTATATTTACAGTAATCAATGGAAGAATGTTTAATGATATGGTTTACAAGTTAATAAGGTAATTGAATAGTAATTACAAAAATATGACTAAATATTTCTTTGGCTTATATACGTTTAATAATCTTCAGCTATTATTTATTTTACGTCACACTATTCAATAAAATTTAACATACGTATAATGCTTTTATTACAATAACTTTTTATTTAAATATTCAATACACTATTAATATTTCATAGTTGTAACACATGAATATATATTCACAGATTAATAATATTTTGACACTGAGCTGAGCTGTCAATGAAGATAACATAAATATCAGAAAAGGAAAAATATATAAAAGTTTTAAGAAAAATATATAATTTAACAAGAAAATATTAATCGACACTTTTGAAGGATATACAAAATAATTAATTGAAACAATATTCTCAATCTTATTTGGGATATTAAAGGAGTAACCAGAAAAGTACATAAATTCGACCGCTTATCCTATAGTTTTGTTTACTCCTCAATTCACAAGCTTAACCCATAATCGATGGCTAAAGGCTTTAATTTTGTAGGTTAATAAAATATTAAATGTCTCATAATAATAAATGAAAAAGGGTGAAAAGTCTTTTTATTTCAGCTATTAAGGGAAAATAACTGAATTGATCTGTTTCTATTGAATACATATTATGACTTTAAAATTTCGTAGTATAAAAAGATAAAAAATGCTTACCTTTGTTATTTCTATTACCACGAGAACATAACTGAATTTATTTTTATAAGATGTTTATTTTATCAAACTATGTATTGATGATAAATCAATTCGAGCGTATATTCATTACACATTATTATTTTAAAATAGGTTTTTAAAGTAGAATACAAAAAATATATATTGTGGTCTTATAAATAAAAATATATTCAAAATTAGATCGTGGCTTGATCTATATAAAGTAAATATTTAAATAGTAAAATTGAAGTCGATGTCCTAGTCTTTGTTGAATTAAATTATATTTGCAAATTAGAAGATTGAACAACCTTACAATTGAATAGTTGTTTGATTTGCTAATTAATTGAAATGTATTAATTTCATCAATTAATGCATTTTGCTTAAGAAATCTCTTAACAATATACAACATGTATTCATTTTATTGTACTTTTTTTATAAAGAAGTTGGTTTTTTGTTAAAAAAATAATAAATAACAAATAATTTTATGCCTGTGTCAATATAATTTCAAACTTACCGTTCGAGTTTTAAAAGTGTAACAAAAGTAAATTTACTGACGTTGTTACTATAAAGAAGCAAATTCAATTTTGTTCAAGTGTAAGCTGCCAGTGCTTGGGTGTGATATCAAGGAAAGCCAAGACTTCGTGAACTACGAAAATAAAATATGCGAGCTAGTGAATTATTCAATTTTCTCACACAAAGGCTTACAACTGTCAGTTTAAATAACTTCTGCAAAACATAAAGGATATTCGTATCATTCCGTAACTTGAAGCGATATCGGTATGAGCATAATTTAAATAAATGATGATATATGTTTTACATAATTTGTAAGAGACGTAATAAAATCGTCGGATGAGTGAAGTGACGGGGTAAATGTTTACACTGACGTAGAGTTTATTTTTGTAACAAATTAACAATGATTTCACAATATTGTTTCATCAAAATTAATTGACTTTCAAAGTCAAATACTATTTAAAATTAACATAATATTTGTACGACTTGAAACTTTGCGTCTATTTAATTTTTAAAATTCTGGTTATGTTATTATTTCGTTATGTTACAAATTGTAAGAAATTTTTAATAAAGTTATTATACTTAACTACTACTAAGACATTTGTAAAGATACATTATTATTCTGCATAAATATTTTTGCAAGCATATGACTATTATTTAATTTGTATGAAGAGTTTCAATATAAATATTTACATTTAATAGAAAGTAAATATTACATACTAAAATATTTTACATCGATGTTTATTAAAGTGATTTATTTACACAACAGTGAAAACAAACGAATAGGTTTTTGCTAATAAATAAAGTTTATCAATCACAACATTTACGTACTATGTTAAGCTCATGAGATCACTAATTCAACATTGTCCTTTGGTTTTCACAATTAGTCGGCTCATTACAATGATTTAATCGTACAAATCTCGTCTAGAAACCGTTGAAACCGTACAAAAGCTGCTACTAGTTACCTCGTCGGTACTCTCCGTTAATCAGGAAATGTCCGTATTTTCGATATTATAGAGAAACCTGCGGCGATGTAAACCTCACGATTCCCCATTGGGAGCCATCGTGACCGTGCTGCAGTTGGCGCGTGTGGATCGTGTCGAGCTCCTTCGCAATCCCATTCCAGCGACACGATTCAATAGTATTAAATTATCACTCTTCCTCTTCCCGGGAAAATTGCAAAATAAGAGTTCTCGCATACCCTTTCGAAAGTTCTTAGACAGGAACGCGTATAATAGTGGATTGATTCCCGAGTTGAAGTATGTGATCAGGAAGGTCAGCGGTGTTAAAAGAGCACTGAAGTCACTCGTGCCCTGGTAGCCACTCGACCAGTACTGCCACATCTTGCGCGCGTGAAACGGTAGATTGCATATAGCAAAGGTTAGCACGACGACAATAAGCATGCGCACGACACCGCGGCGCGCGCGCAGCACATTTCGGGAGAGGTGGCTCAAATGGTGACAGTTCCGAGTTACATGTGATTTTGAACTTCTCGGCGGTGTTGGTACTTTTCTCTGTGATTAGAAAAGAATAATTAATTAAAATTACGAGTATTTACATACATATATACACTTAACCTAACTGCGACCATTCTTGTTATCTATATAATCTACCTTAGATTATTGGCACCATTTAGACGATACGAAAATATGTCTGACAGTATTCACAGAATATGTTTTAATAAAAAACTCACTGTTATTCACTGAAACTCTGAGTAGTGTAAAAGAATATTATTCAAATTTCTTAAGTTAAGAAAAGCTAAATTTTTATATCTATGAACCTTAAAATGCATTCGCAGAAAACATATTTTTTTTCGTGGCTATTATAGAGCCTTTCTACGGTTCTTCGCGTTCCAGTTGTGTAATAGCGGCTCGCATATGTCATGCATGTCACTGTGAATATATTGTAATCAAATAAGATCAAGTCGTGACAAATACTGTATGCGATTGCTCGTATAAAGTTATTTCTACGAAAGAACTTAAGCTAGTTATTATACAATAACTAACTTAAGTTATAATAGTATAATATTATTTGTTAAATTTTAAGCAGAGCATCGATAGCTATGAAACTTAACTGAAGATTGGGGATTCAAACCTGAGTTGTGACTAAATTTATACTGCCTCACACACCATTCAAACCTCACAAGTGCAGCAGAATAACTGAGTTACACAAAGCTCTATAACCATTAAACATTTCCGTAGTCGAACCAGATTTTCAGCTTAAAATACAGTATTATACCAACAAACTGTTATACATTCTATTTGCAGTATAGTATTATACTTATATTATGCATAGTATTCTGAACAGTGTAACCGCCTATTTTCATTGTCAATAATTTATACAAAACTGTTTCCCCGTAGGTATAATCATTAACCAATCTATGGTTTTAATTAGATTATTAACTGTTTACATTTTAATTAATTTTCTCCGAGAAAATTTTATTGAATAACCCAGTTATCTTGCAAGAGTTGAAGGTGGATTTCATACTTAATGAATGATTAGGATTTATTTTGTTAATTTATATTTCATTGCCGGTTAGTTATTAACATCGATATTATATTATATATAAAATATATGTTTGTAAATATTTGCGAAAAGGATATTGAAACGTTGTGATTCTTCTAACGTGTATTGAATAGTGCATAATATTGCGTTACTATAGTTTGACGTATTAGTACATATATCACAACTATTTTAAGTAGATACTTGTAACCAACACACAATAGGATCGTGAACACATAGTTGTATTAAAATAAATGAACTAGCGGTCTCGTAAGACAATCGTGACTGAGATGGTTCAGTGTTATTATGCAAGGATATATTCTTTATTCTTCGTTTGCCGGTGCTCGAATTATCTAGGATTTAAAAACAGCGTCTTCGTTTTTAACTTTATAAAAGACATAAAAGCTTATCGTCTTTTCCAGATAGATTTTGGTTAGTCGAGCGTTACAACAAAAGTTACACGCATTATCCTTATCCAAACGTAAACGGCTTAAGCTCAACAGATGAGAGATTTTGTAAAATCATTTTATGGCAAAAAATTACATTTAAACGTTTTGTCATTGCCGTTTTTATCATCTGTCTGACGCTCGGTATTTTAGATTTGTTTCCTTTCTATTTATTTAAGCAATTTTTTATAAAATCGTATATATATAAACGGTAGCACTGTTGAATAATTTATTAGTCACCCACTTGGTTGCGACCGGCTAATCCTCTCTCTCTTATGTGCCATAACGAATTGCACTTCAAACTAATGCATTTGCGTTTACGTTGCGATATAGTAGGCACCTACTGTTTCTTACATAATTACCTCTATTCCAAGGTTAAAACAAAATTGAAATGTTAAAACAATAAAATAATACAACGAAAATGCATAAAATAAATGGAAATTTTGTTATATTTTATTTCTAAAATTGTTTTCATTAATTAGCTTTTTATAGCAAACAAAAATATCCATACTGAGTCCATAAATACTATATCAATGTCAATTTAGCAAGTGTAATATAGCTTTTACCTGTAAATGTTTTATATAGAACTACATTTTATAAGTAAGAATTAGCAGTTTTAAGTAGTAGATACAAATACTGAGTAGTATATACTCGCCTACTTGACTGCCTCGTTGGTCTAGTGGCTAGATATAAGGCCGCAGACCCGGTGGTCCTGGGTTCAATTCCCAGGTCGGGCCAATAAATAGTTATTGGGTTTTTCTGTCAGAAAATTCTCAGTAGCAGCCCGGAGCCTGGAAGTTGGAAGTGTGTACACTCCCGTGCCTCGGAAAGCACGTTAAGCCGTTGGTCCTGCGCCTGAACTCTTTCCGGTCGTGTCGGATTGCCGTCCCATCGGATTATGAGAGCTAAGGAAAAGAGAGTGCACCTGTGTTTGCGCACACACTTGTGCACTATAATATGTCCTGCGCAGTTGGCTAATCTCCCTTGAGATTGGCCGCCGTGACCGAAATCGGTCTGGAGGACCTGGAGGACCTTATTAGTATATACTTAATAATTAGTAGTATAAACTATGTACATACTTAATAATTTGTTAGTAAAGTAAACAAGCAAGCCCTGAAATGTCCAATTGCTGGGCAAAAGCTTGCCTCTACTAAATTAAGGAGACTACTCTACTACGCTGTTCAAATATTGGTTTGTAAGTATATGCGGCAGATTTTCATCCAACACATCTAATTTTTTTCACGACATTTTTCTACACAATTGAGAACGAGATAGATTATAATCATATGAAAGCTCATCGGAGCTTACAACAACAGCTAACGTCAATTGAGATGAACATTTACTATTCAATATCTGCAAGGCGAAAAGATAAGAAAGAACAAGACAATAAGAGTTGATATTATCAATTTTTATTTTTTGAAACGCATACAATTTATATGTTATTGGATTATTGTAAGGACCGATTATTTAAAATAAATCTAGACAAATTGCAAGCTGTCCAAAAATCCTCATCGGTACATATTGTTTTGATATGTAATGCACCAATTTCATTTCAATTATAAAAACACTGACTATATCTTACCGAAATATGAACTATCAAATTTTTATATAGATTTATTACAAACTAACGGCTCTCACAATTTTACGGTGACAAGTAGAATAATAAACATCCAGCAAGCATCTAATTAAACATGTTCCTTCCTGAATAAATAATTTATCAAATAGCGTTTCTTGAATCTCAATAAGAAATAAATGATCGCTTATTCGTTTCTTCCAAACGAATACGTGATTTATCTCAATTATGTAGCGAAATGTTGGTTCAGCGTTAATATAATAACAAATATTTATGTAATATTGTAAGTTTAACGAATCGTTTCAATATTAATACCGATAAAATGATAAATCTTATTTTATATTAATATATAATCGCACTAGTATATTCGTGAGGAGTATTTTATAAACTTTAACAAAGCAAGTTTATTCAAATTACAATGAGTAAAAACCTGAAGAACGATTTTTATAAAACAATATTCTTTTGTCTAGTTATTTTATTCGTTATTAATTTGTATAAAAGAGACTATTTTTATTAAGCTCTGATTTATATTTGTAATAGCTTGGGTAGGCTTTGTACAAGCTCGCCTGGATAGGTACCACCCACTCATCAGATATTCTACCGCAAAACAGCAATACTTGGTATTGGTATATACAGGTACAAGTGACATAACATCTTAGTTCCCAAGATTGGTGACACATTGGCGATGTAAGCGATGGTTAACATTTCTTACAATGCCAATGTCTATGGGCGTTGGTCGATGGCCACTTACCATCAAGGTCGATGGCCACTTACGATGGCCAATTACCTATTCTATAAAAAAAGTTTATACTGTCTTACTGTTTTATTACGAATGTAAATTTTTATAGTTCAAGATTTAAAAAAAGCTAAATGTTTTGTTGGCTTATACTTATATAATAGTTTAAGTTGATTGATTGTTTAAGAATTACTTTTAATGTGAAATATGTATCGTACGTACGTGTATTAAAGACGTTTATCGCGAATACCTGTTTGCTTGCTAACCTCTTCTAAACAACATGATGTTTATTTTGGTATGACAAATATCACGAAAGATTGTTTATTCAAATCGTCATATTAAATATTAAATAATCAAAGGAATTTTCAGCTTACTACATCATATTTAATATTGAAATATTTTACATTACAATTTTTAACGATATTTTACGTATGCGTAGGTATAATATCGATATGCCTAAATCGTGACGTAACTCCTCTGTCACCCAATAAATTAATGGGTTACGACAGGTTTTACTGAACACATATGTGACACTCTTTCCGAAAACGATATATAGTAAACATAGATACAGGGGTGCGCGGAGTTTCATTGCAAACGTCCAATCGAGCGAAGTCAACGGCGTATATACACCTTTTAAGATTCACTTGTTCTACTTCATACTTCAATACATTCGAACTCTCGGATCTCAGCTCGCTGATAAAATAAAATTTATTCAAGTAAAATCATTCATTTTACAACATTAAATTAAATTCAAAGTTTATTGAGATTAGCGTATTTAAACAAATAAACCCTTAATGTCTATTACAATGCTAGATAAATAATTAATTTATAAAGTTGTGTACTGAACATTGATCTAACAAACGATACAGAATTCAATTAATATTTCATCGCCATGAAATAATTTCAGTGACGATAAGGGAAATGTAGCATAATAATGGCCGATTTTACACTCGAATTGTAAGTTTCTCACACGGAAACAATCCGAAAGAGGTCATTTGGTAAATGACTTGGACTATTTTTGTTTCATATTTTGTTCTTTGCCTATCTCTTAATATAATGCATCCGTTCATAGTTATTTAATAAACAAATGTAATTATAGTTCCTTAATCTTATCTAGTTACCTTAGTGTCGGATGTTCCTACAAGAGTCCTCTGGGTTTCACAACTGGCAGCGACTGGTTTGTCCACGCGTGGGCACTGCGTTGCACAGCATTTCCCCTGCCCTAGCTGCCCAAGTCCGTGTGAACTCTGCCACAAGCCCACCGCAATTCTTGTGTAGAGCACCTGAACACAGAGAAACAAAACAAAATTAACTTGCTTATAGCTCTTCTCGATAGATCTCTTATATATGATTTTATTTTTGTGGATAAATATCTATTTCTCGACGATCATCATCATCATCATCATCATCATCCCTTCGTCGTCCACTGCTGGACATAGGACTCTCCAATGGCACGCCACTGAGCTCGATCTTCAGCTCTCAATCTCCATCCGCTGCCAGCCACTTTGCGTATATCGTCCTCCACCTAGTCGGAGGGCGTCCTACGCTACGCTTGCCAAGACGTGGTCTCCACTCCAGAACACGTCTACTCTAACGGTTGTCGGTTCTGCGACATATGTGTCCAGCCCACTGCCACTTCAGCTTACTAATCCTTTGGGCTATGTCGATAACTTTAGTTCTCTGTCGGATCGCCACATTTGGGATTTGATCCTTCTGAGAAACTCCGAGCATAGCCCTTTCTCGACGATAACAGGGTAAAAATACAAATCTTACTTAACTATTTTAATATTTGTAGAAAATCGTTTAACTCACACAAAATTAATGAAAATAGATCGTTTTTATAACCTTTCCCATTTTATTTGCGTATTCAAATAAACGTGTTATAATGTCTTTCAAATAGTACATTAGGTACTAATAATACATTATAATATCAGTTTTACGCTTTGTTGCTACGCTTTGTGCATAGCAATTAACCCTTAATACATATCAGTTTCTAGATGTGATATATTTAATGGATACAATTAAAGTTATATAACGATTTCGTTAATTATACACAACAAGGGTACAATTTCGGAAATCGAACAGCGGTTATCTTGCGCCCGTGGTCTCCAGTCACGTACATTGTACGAAGAGCTGCAGTGCGATTCTCACTACACCAGAACTCACTACAATATTCACCCGTGAAATGTTGACAACTGACCATGGCGATATACTATTTTGATGCGTGTGTAACGACCTCCATCTCGCCACATACGAAAACTAAAAACTGACGTATCCTACATCACGATATTATAGTTATCCGAGCGATTGAACATATAAACAAGAACCCGACAATAACCGTCGGGCAGTAGCCCACCAGGCCAACACCCGTCTCGTCGGAGGATCCTCCCTTTTCAATGGTGGTTGAGGAACTTTACACCCTGTTCCTCCCAAAGCCAAACGGGTATTCTTGAAATGTTAGCATTATTGTGAGCAATGTTGCATATCACTTTTTGACATTTTACGACCCCCTACTGTGTTGACTGCCTCGTTGGTCCAGCGGCTACATGTAAGGCCGCGGACACGGTGGTCCTGGGTTCAAAACCCAGGTCGGGCCAATAAAATGTTATTGAGATTTTCTGTCGAAAATTCTCAGTAGCAGCCCGGAGTCTGGAAGTGTGTACACTCCCGTGCCTCGAATAGCACGTTAAGCCGTTGGTCCTGCGCCCGAACTCTTTCCGGTCGTGTCGGATTGATTTGCGCACATACTTGTGCACTATAATATGGCAGTTGGCTAATCTCTTATGAGATTGGCCGCCGTGACCGAAATCGGTCTGGAGGACCATCATCATCACTGTGTTGACAACTTAACTGAGAAAAGTGGTCGTATAATAACTAAGTTAGTAAAAAATGGTTACGACTGAGCTTTTTTAAAATTGTATTGTAAGATTTATATACTAGTGGAAACTTTATAGACGAATATATTTTATTAGGTATTTGATTCATGCGATGGACCAATAATAAATATCCCTAGCAACAAAAGAAGCGCGACCTGTCTATCCTTGCTCTTGTAAATGTAAGTGTAAAGTCTGCATCACATTGAGTACCGATCTATTGTGTAATGGTCTATTGTAATATTGTTTTAAAAAAACTTTTTTTATTTACATACAATAAAAATATTAACGAGTATATTATAATATATTATTCTTGTAAAATGAACAATAATTATATGTTTTTTTTTACTTAATAATTGATAATAAGAACCTTTCGAGTCGTCGAACTTTGCGGAAAATATATGCGGAAAAGAAGACATCTACATTTTATGGAGTAAACAAGTTCTGAAAATCCTAATGAAAATTGACAGTAAATGGATGCTTTTTGGTCATAAAATATTTCGGTGAAAAATATGGGAAGTTATTTTTCCTCCAGGATTTAACTTTTTGTGCGAAAAGTCGTCCATTACTCCTATTTAAAAAAAAAAACTGTTTCCGTTAGACAAGTTTCTTAATGAAATATATTATGGACTCTATATAACATCACGGTTCAACTAAAAGGTCGGAGTAGTGACACTTAGTGCGGGTAAAACCGGAGGGAGCAATTTGCGCTTTTTTCCTTTTCAATTTATAAACTCTCATTCAGTTTGTTTAAAGTGATAAATCCATATTGGTGCCTATGTGCAAGCTCAACTGCGCTCAACCACCACACATCAATACTTTGTATTGCTGTGTTCCTGTTCGAAGTGTGAGTGAGCCAATGTAACTGCAAACACAGGGATGTCATAAACTCTGAGTTTACGATACGTTGACTGCATATAGTGACAATATTTATGGCAAGAGGTATACCGTACTGTCAGGAAGCCCGTACTTGAACATTTTATTTTGTATTCGACACTAAATACTGTCTTTGTGTAATTTTATAATTGTTTTTATTAAATTTCTTATTTTGCTACAAGAGGTTATTCAAGATAATTCTATCAGTTGAACAGATAAATGTGGAAATAAACAACAACGCGGACGCTACGCTGACGTGTTAGTCAATCCTTTTGAGAATAGTTTGGATAACTTTTCATCACAGTTTTGAATTTAACCGTAAAATATTAAAAACAGAAAATTTCAAAATATCTAACCAACGAAACTACAATTAGTAATTTGGCAACTTATCGCGCTACAGTTTGCGCGTAAAGTAGCCGGGAGCAATCATTTAACCCTTTTACAGAGTGTTGGATATACTCAAATGTTTTGAAATTTGTACTGCAAATTTACCGCTGAAAATTAGTTTTGATAATTTCGCGATGTGTCCTAACTCAGCCTTTGTTTCATAATTACTTTATACGTTAAATAAAACATCACATTTTGAAGTAAGATCATTCGAAAGATTTTGATAACAATTTATACATGTTTAACATATGTATTTTCATATTAAAGTGTTTTGCTAGACACAGTAGCCGTTATCCGGTATACACACATGCAATTTTCATGACTGTTCAACGTTATATGAGTTCTGCTGTGCCGTCTAATAGTGACAACAAAGTCGATGATTTTAAAACCTTTTAAACGAAACAGTACATACATATATGCCAAATGTCATGGTGATCGACGATCAAACGGTGCTAACGTTTATTAATCTTAAAAAGATATCAATTTATAAATTGTTAAAAATATTCGTATGTACTTCAAATTCAAATACATTAAATATTTAATAACTGCGTATTTTTATATTCTACCCGATTTAATAAAATATAATCGGTTTCAGGACGTCATTGGTATTGTTTGGTGATACAGATAAAAATAGTTTTATATAGATAATAGATATATGATATTACTTTAATTAGATTTATAAAGGTTTCAGAAGTTTAAGGATATTAAAAATAAAATTTATGACTTATACTGGTGTTTTTATTAATATCAATAAATAAATATGTATATAAATGTAGGGAGGCAGACGAGCAACTTAGTATCGTATGGTAAGTGATCACTCCCTTAGGCATTGTCAATGTCAGAAATATGAATCATTTTATATACCACCAAATATATGAACTAAATTATAATATTTTGTATCTTATGGGATGTGTCCGTAATTGCACTGACTTACTCTTCCAACCGGAACACAGAATTACGAAGTATTACAACAACTATTGATTGGTTGTAATAACTTATCCAGAGCGTCCTACACAAAGCGCCATTTCTGCAAAAAATATAATGTATTACGATCTCATTTTAATATGAAAGGTACTTTAAAAGAAGAGATCAATAGTTGTTACAAACTTAAAATATAACTGGATACCGAGCTCGGCAAACGGCAATGTTTCGTAAATAAATAATACATAAGCACCTTGCGTTGGATTACTATGCTGTGCTATTGCAAGCGAGATGGGAATAAAATAAAGTAGATAACTGTATCGATTGATTTAAAATGTACCTTTGTTTTTGTTTATCCAGAATTTGAAAAGCTATTTTTCAAAGCATACTATTTAAAAGTGTAACAACGCCATATTCTATATTGCATCCTGCCTCATATGTATTTTTTCGGAAAGACAATTCGAATTTTAAATTTCTCTGTTATATTCGATTTTTTATATTTCTTTTATGAACGTTATTATAATAATATTTTCTTCTTTTTATAAATTGTCTAAGCTTGTTAATTTTTAATACTTATACGGTTATGACATTTTGCTTAACATTATACTGAGTAGAGATATACTTACATATAGAGATTGAGGTTTTGCTTTCATGTTATAGGTAGGTGTTTAAAGCTATAAACATTTATCGCTTTAAACACCTACCTATAACATGTACATCTACTACCTACACCTACATATATCTACTCGGTCGTACTGTGCTTATGCATCCTACAACAAGATACGCGTATTTTTCCACGCGTTCATTTAAATATCTTGCAATATTTTTAAAACCACTGGCTTAAATTTCAAAATAATTATCTCAATAAAATGTTTAACATTAATATTACCGCAGAGGGTTCCGTACAAATTTGTAGGTACATATTTAGGGTTATGTTTAATTACAATTTATTAAATTAAGTAAGCAGTTTGCACAGCTATAGACAACTACCTATAGCTGTGCACACTGTTAGGTACATACATCAAAATTATTAGGTATCTACCTATACTTATAAAAAACGGAAAAGGCTTTTTTTTTTTCGTCGTTAATCGAAAACTATACATCATAAAACTAATAAAAAAATCTGCTTAAGCTTGTGCCAATGAAGTCCTTTCATACGATGATACAGTTAATTCAATCCAAACTTTGGGCCTCCGTTCCTTGCAAAAAAGTTTTCCCCTGTTTTCTTATGATTTAATTACATATGTATAGTTTTCCGATTTTTTCCCATACTTGTAGTATAAGACAGTATTACTAGCCAAGTTTCATAGTTCTAGGTCAACGGAAAATATCCTATAAATTTTAATTCCCTTGAGTGTGTCGAAATATACTTTTTTATGGCATAAGCGGCCGTATCGTTTTTTTACGTTAACTTAGAAGTTTGATTTTTTCACAGCTGATCGTTCAGCTGTGAAAAAATCGTTCGCGTTCCTGATAAAAATGATCTTGACAGACAGACAGATAGACAACGAAGTGATGTTATAAGCGTTCCTTTTTTCCTTTAGAGGCACAGAATCCGAAAGCTAAAAACAAGCATTATATTAACATACTTTATAAACTAAATTAGACCAAAGATTATAAAGTAATAATAAATAAATAAAAAAAATAATAATAAGAAAGTTCCATATCAATCTGAGCAGTTAGTGTTGCGTGAAACCGGGAAATAATAAACAAAACTTAATAAAATTATTATTATAAACAATGCTTACACATTCGCACAAACATAAACCTTAGCCGTTTCATTTTTAGGGGGAAGAGAAGCGCAAGGTAATATGACATACAACAAGATTACATTTTCAACGGAGCTTAATACTGTCGACAGATGTCTTTAACTTTCCTTGAAATATGGAAGAAAACTGATTTCACACGGTATTTTTAATATTTATTATTATTATATACCTAATACTTTATTTATTCCTATAATGTGTAACAGTCAAAATTAACCCTTATCTGTCTAGGGAAATGTTTTCGACACACTAAACATACCATGATGTTCCGGTTTGAAGTGTGAGTGAGTCATTGTAATTACAGGCACAAGGGATATAACATCTTAGTTCCCAAGGTTGGTAGCGCATTAGCGATGTAAGCGATTGTTAACATCTCTTACAATGCCACTGTCTATGGGCATTGGTGATCACTTACCATCAGGTGGCCCATATGCTCGTCCGCCTACCTATGCTATAAAAAAAATAAAATGATTATGAAACTGAAATTTTATCTTGATGGTAGGGACCATCACGCTTTGTGCAAGCCCACCTGGGAGATACCACCAATGCATCATACATTCTACCGCTAAATGCTTAGTAATGTAATGTTACAGGCACAAGGAACATCAAATCTCAGTCCCAAGATCGGTGGCACATTGACGATGTAAGGGATCGTTAATATTCCTCACAGTGACAATGTCTATAGGCGGCATTGACCGCTTATCATCAGGTGGCCCATTTGCCAGTATTCTTACATAATGTTACTATTTAAGTTCATAAAAACTATTTAAATCGATGCCAAAAATGGGTTCTTGGCTAATATGACTTAAAAGGAAAGAGAACATTACTATTTAAAAAAACTCTTAACCATTCAACCCATATAAATTCAGTCATTAGTGATATCTAGAGTAAATCATGAAAGAAAAAGTTTTGTAAGTTTATTAGTATTTTCTGGCTAACTATTAATCTAATTGAGAAGAAACTTTCACATGATACCGACTCATAGAATATACATATATTTTATCTGTATCTTTATATTATATTATGTACGAGTAAATTCCATTTTAAATTATCCGGATCGGACTTTTGGTTTAGAAGTTATGACGGGTATAAAAAATCCCTAAATAAGAAAATTGTCACGGTTTGAACAACTGCAACTGTTCCGCGTTTAGTCTATTAACAAATGCTAATTTACGTATTTACGTTAAATAATCATTTTTAAATTTTCGCGGACGAAGTTGCGGGCGAAGTGCTAGTATATATATAAATGAAATTGTTATGTAAAATAATCCTTATTATTTCAAAAACATCACGCGAAGAAGCTTCCGAGAGTTTCAGCTTTGCGTTTCTCTTTAATTTATGAGAAGTCATTTCAATACTTGGAGGAGACACAAATTATGTTATGGAGAAAATGTCTTATAAGAACATAAATATTTTATTAGTGTCTATTACAGTCTGAGATATATTCTAAGCAAGTTAATTAAATAGTTTGCAACAACTGCGTATTAATTGCTTTATTAAATTAAACATTAGTTTTTTTTCTTGATAGGTATTGCTTAAAAAAGTATGCCTGTTTTGTGTTAAGCTCTAGCAACGTAATTGTATGTGATTTTAATCCTTTCATTCGGTTAAGTATTCGTGCTATATTAAAAATAACGATAATCTTAGACTGTTAACAGAACTTGCAATATGTGAATTGCAATTTCATTCCTTCTAAGGTGAAATATTCTGAACCTGGCATTTCAGTTCAGGCTGTTCAGTTCATATTTGCAGTATCTGTGGTTCAACGTGAAAATGCTTGTCGCATCCTTGCTATCAGTCGACACGATATATACACATATTGTTTTTTTTTTATATGTTTTTTTTATAATTATAAGTTTAATATCAACAAAATTTGTTATAGTATATTTTAATAAAATTTATATTTAAAAAGTTAGTAAATCATATGATTTCAAATAAATGTATCTGTTTGTGGTAGGGATCTTTGAGGGATCCCCTTATCCACCATAAAGACATGAAGTTAAAAAGGATAAGGAGATGAATGTACCTTGCTGCTCCTTAGGAATTGGGGCAGAATTATTTCATAGGGTTTTTCATTGAGATGATATTTTTTCTAAGATTAACTTTCGAACTTGAAATTAATTGAAAACATAAATTTTGTGTTTGAAAAATTTAATGGTGTCTTTTCAGATTCAAATGCGTGTATAGTTACACTGGGCTATACAACTACTACTATAAATGCTTTAATTTGGGCTATAAGTATTTACTACTATAACAAATGTCATTAATCAAAATTATTAGTGTTTACGTGTACGTGGCTAGTTCTATATCAAAGATGAGATATCTGTTTTGACTGAACCAGCTAGGATTCCTTTTCTTGATAGGCTATTTAACATTCCGTTGCATCTCAAAGACAAGAAATACAGGAATTAAATGATATAAATCTTAGTAGTTGGTTGTCAACATATCAAAAAACACATCTCTCAGTATGATGGAATCATTTGTTTGTTTGAGTGTATCTAAACCGTTATCGTACATTACTAGTTTTAATTACTTATTATTAACGGCCTTATTTAAAAACGATCGCTAGCGGCTGCATAGTATTAGTATATCGCTCTTTCTGTCATTATTGATTTGACATTCGAAAGAAAGAGACGCAGCATTGCTTAACTCAACTAAATCAACCGCTAAGTAACTTAAAAATAAGACCATAAACTATCACAAGTCAAGTATTGGAAGAGTTGGTTTTGTGTTATGAGTGTATTTTTCCTTTTTTTATTTATTTATGTTAACTGATATATCGATAACCGTTTGAAATTATTTTATAATATAAGGAGACAATATACTCATAAATCAAATATCAATACAAAAATATCAACAATATACAAGTCTTCCACCGTACAACAAACTAGCTACAATTAATATAAGTATAATTTATGTAGACCTTAAATGTATTTATTGTAATACATATAACTTTATGCTTTACGTGGTGCGTGCTAGTATGGCTTCCAGTCAGCATGATATTTTTTCGATATCTTCAACATTCATCGTTCTATTTCTTACACAAAACCTATGCCCATAGTGCGTTCTATTTCTTACCCAAAGGCATATGGGACATCCGATGGTAAATGGTCACCAACGCCCATAGACATTGCCATTATAAGAAATGTTAACCATCGCTAACATTGCCGATGCGCCACCAACCTTGGGAACTAAGATTTTATATCCCTTGTGCCCGTAATAATACTGGCTCACTCGCCCTTCAAACCGGAACACAACAATATCAAGTACTGCTGTTTTGCGGTAGAATATCTGATTTGCGGGTGGTACCTACCCAGAGGAGCTTGCACTAAGCCCTACCATCAGTAAAGTAAGTTATCAGAACTTTGAAAGTAAAATTTAAGTTTATATAAAGAGTTATGTGAAATAGCTTTATATTATAAAAAAATATGTATTAATAAATATCTGTTTGTATTGTATTGCAGAGCTATAAAAAGATCGCATGGAATATGTAAATCTAAGATTTGTTTATTTATTCTACTTCTGCCATTAGGATATAGTTGTTCTAATATTCTGATAAACATTTTAACCTAGCCGTGCCCAGCTCATTTACTCGCGTTTAATTTAAATGAGACATTCCATTTTACAGTTAGCATATTATTTTATATATTACAAATACATATGAGAAATTATGGGCTTTTAACTTCTCTATCTAACGCAAAATTAATTCAATCGGACCTTCAGTTTCTGAGATTAGCGTGTTAGTCATATAAACTCTCTAGCTTTATGATGCAAATATAGATAAATGCTTTTGATAAAATGTATTTTATCATTGACAGCTTAGGTTAAAATATATTTACATTAATCCATAAAATGCCAACTTACTTACGCCAATTAAATTTTGTTTTAGGTTAATAATATAAATAAAACTTCGCGATATTAAGGTCGTCAATGACTCATCTGCTCATAAATCAGCTTGGAGACGTAGTACATAGTAAAGGGCACAATTAATATGATATTGGTTACAATAATATTAGCTAAGTAAATATAATGCCGTAACTGTGTAGGAATGGAAAAATGTTTGTCTATATGTTATTGAAGAGGAAAATAAATTCCCATTGCTTATTATTAAAACTATCTTAGCTACATATTTATTTATTATTAATTTATATATAATATTTATATATAGATTATGTAATGATGTACATGTATATAGTTTATTGTTTATGTGTAGACACGTGTGTATGTATATAGTATATTAGTATTATGTATAGTATTTTTCTCTAAAGTATTTGACCTGTACACCTCCACCACGCTTTATTAAGTTCATGTCCTTGTCCCAAAGGTTGTCTGGAAGAAATCGCTCTCTTAGCGATAAGACCGCCTTTTGTGCTATCGGAATTGATTACTTTTTTTTTTCATTAATGTATGTTTCTGTTACTGTGTGTACAATAAAGCATATAAATAAATAGATAAATAAAATAAATTTCAGGGTGCAGACGAGGCTTAAGATACGATATCAGAAGGAGTTGTTATTAACAGGATGCAAGGATGAGGATGATTACGAAATGCCTGCAGTTGATGAAATTCGTGATTAAACGTTTAATATACGTACATATCAAATTAAAAATACGTAAATATGTTATGTGTTGACCTTTTGTACCACGCAACCCTAACCTACCGCAGTGGCACCGTGGAAACCGCAATCTCAGCAAGCTTTGTTCCATTGTATAATCGAACCACACCGAGGCAATATTATTAATTTTGTAAATTTATAATTCCGCTGACGATAAACGCAAAAACATTTACAAGCTAATTTGGCTGTTCCTTAATTCTAGTTTTTTTTTATAATATTGTTAAGAAAAATAAGCGTCATATGCAAATGCTAAAAAAAAGCCGAGATGGCCCAATGGTAAGAACGCGTGAATCTTAACCGATGATCGTGGGTTCAAACCCGGGCAAGCACCACTGAATTTCATGTGCTTAATTTGTGATTATAATTCATCTCGTGCTTGACGGGGAAGGAAAACATCGTGAGGAAACCTGCAAATTTCACTGAAATTCTGTCACATGTGTATTCCACCAATCCGCATTTGAGCAGCGTGGTGGAATAAGCTCCAAAACCTTCTTCTCAAAAGAGGAGAAGAGGCCTTAGCCCAGCAGTGGGACAATCACAGGCTGTTACTTTTACTTTTATGCAAATGCTAACCTATTAACAACGATTTCCTCACCGACATTGTCAATTTGGAAATTGTAAACTATATGGACGAGTCTTTGTGTTGGCCTTTGTGTGGGCCCATTTAGGTGAGTACTGCAATATATGAGGTTATAGTACTTTAATCAATATGATTTTGCAGGCAGATGCAGCCATCGTTTAATTAAAATTATAATTTGAGCCAAGGTAGCCCAGTGGTATCCATTCGTAAATCATAGCCGAATATTTCAAGCCAAAGTGAGCACCATTTAATCTTCTCGTGCTTAATTTATGTTTATAATTTATCTCGTGTTCGACAATGAACAAAATATCGTGAGAAAACCTGCAAGTGTCGGCCACCTAGTGGTGAGGCCAACACCACCCTTAGACATTAGGGCTGTAAGAAATATTAATCATTTCTTACATCGCCATGGTGCCACCAATCTTAGGAACTAAGATGGTTGCCCTTGGGCCTTACTTAGACTATTTTAAAACATTTTAGTAATAAACGAGATATTATGATAAATCCCGGACAGGCAATTACAACCTCATAAGTTATCCAATGGATTAATGTAAATTTACAGACTGTTACTTTATTTTTTTTTAATAATGAAATATTTCACGATATTTATATGTTAAAAGTTAATTACATAATTCTTTATATTTTGTAAATGGATACGTATTGTATTATAATAAGTGAACTTATGAAGAGTGAATATGACCGGGGTATTTAAGCAACAGAAACGTAAATCGGAACACGTCATGTATAAAATCAAATTTTCTGTAATCCATTTAAGTATCTATAAAATATATTAATTCAAACTACAGGAATTCACAGTAAGTTCATTGATAATAATTTATTAAAAGAATTAATTAATTAAGAATAATTTAAAAAAAACTCCTTAATATACTTTTTTCTAACCAGAAGCACATTTCATGCTTCTTTCTTTAACACAGACCAATTCAAGCTCCAAACAAACCATTATCCTTTGCTTATACTTAAGCGCGACCGAAGCCGCGGGCAACTGCTAGTCCTAAATAATCTTTTAACATAAAGTTTCTTATTTATTTTATTCTTATGCTTTAATCACTAAAAATCACAAAAAATAAAATTTTATGTATATACAATTATATATAAACATATATTTTTGTATACATCGATTTGTCTCTAAATATAGGGTTTTCCAATAGAGACGCTTGAACTTTGACAGCTGATTGCGGCCATGTTGTTTGAGTGACAGCTGTCAAATGCAGTGTGTTATATTCATTCCGTCCTCCCAAATCACCATGGCAGGTTACAGTGTCGAGCAGCACGTGCAAATCATAAAATTGTATTATGAAAATGGGTCTTCAGTTCGAGCAACGTTCCGCGCACTTCGCCCGTTTTACGGTCGCGATGATCGTCCTGCCGAGTCGACTATCCGTCGATTGGTGGACAAATTCGAGTCAACCGGGTCAGTTAACAATCAGCCGGTTCCCGTGCGTCAACGTAACGCGAGATCTGCCGAGAATATCGCCGCTGTGCGCTACAGTGTCCTCGAAAACCCGCGGCAGTCAATTCCGCGTCGCGCACAGGAACTCGGCCTTTCGCAGACGACAACTTGGCGAATTTTGCGTTGTGACTTGAGCCTGCACCCGTACAAGATCCAGCTGACCCAAGAGAAGGTTAATGACCATAGACAGCGCCGTGTGTTCGCTGACTGGGCATTAGAGCAGTTGGAAGTTGACGCCGATTTTGGCAAAAAAATCATCTTCAGTGACGAGGCGCATTTTTGGATGAATGGCTATGTCAACAAGCAAAATTGCCGTATTTGGGACGAGACCAATCCACACGAGGTTCACCAAGTGGCAATGCACCCGCAGAAAGTGACTGTTTGGTGCGGATTTTGGGCCGGAGGCGTGATTGGTCCGTATTTTTTCGAAAACGATAATGGTGTGGCCGTCACCGTCAATGGTGAGCGATACCGGTCGATGATAACCAACTTCTTTTGGCCTGAAATCGAGAATATGGATCTGGACAACATGTGGTTTCAACAGGACGGCGCTACGTGCCACACAGCACACGCTACGATGGAAGTTCTGCACGAGCAATTTCTGGACATGGTCATCTCGCGCGGAGGCGACGTGAACTGGCCACCGAGATCGTGCGATTTGACCCCGCTGGACTTTTTCTTGTGGGGTTTTCTTAAGTCGCAGGTCTATGCCAACAAGCCGCAAACCACCGATGCCCTCAAAGTCAACATACGCCACGCCATCGATCAAATACAGCCCGATTTGTGCGCCAGAGTCATCGAAAATTGGACCTTTCGTGTGCGCGCCACCAACCGAAGCCGTGGCGGTCATTTGAATGATGTCATATTCCATACATAAAGGGGTCGATAGACCTTCCAAATAAAAAAAAAATTCGCAAATATCTCTCCTACATGTATTTTTTTTTGCATTTCAAAGATCAAGCGCCCTTAATGGAAAACGCTATACAACTCCTCGATGTTATTAAAAGATAGCATTCTATCTCTCATTATATAGTTATAAATATCTATTATATTATATATATCTCTTTTATAAAGTTTTTTTAGTAACTCCGGACGAGAAGCTGAAACGAAATCGATATTGGTTTCTGAAAGTAAAAGCCAAGCGCTTTTCAAAGTGGAAAAAGTTAATTTAAGTACATTACAATAGTGTTAGTAATTGCAAGTATATTAATGGAAAATAAAACAGTTACTAACGAGTTCGTTCGATTCGTAATTTTACAAAACTACACTGAATATGAAGCAAAATATACTGAATTGAATGACAAGAAAGTTTCAGATTACGTTAGTGTGGGACGAATATAGTTTTTATTGAATATTCGGAACGCTACAACTCGGACCCCTTTTTATTTAAAATAAGTAGGCAGACAGACTGTCAAATAAAATATTAACCCACCGACAAGTGAAGTGAAGTTTCAGTGTCACGGAAAAAGGACGGAATGATTCCTCCTGGTTATCTCACCGCATGGGCAATATAACAGATGGTTAATAATTCTTGCGATGCCAATGTCTGTGAGCGGTGGTGACCACTTGAGATCAGGTGACCAACTTGTCAATTTATCCCCACCTAATACAATAAAGAAAATGTATTAAAAATACTGAAAATTAAATTTTAAATGTAACGTATTTTTGGTGATGTATTTGATTTTTCTTTTGATTTATCCGTATCAAAACCAGAAACCAGTATCATTGAAGTTCCTTTTTTAAATTTGCGCAACCACCTAAAGATATGTGTATTTTTAGATAAGCTTATTAAGTAATAAAACGTTATGCTGTCATAGTAACTTGATGAAATTGTTGTTAGGCATTAAACAAATATAGACTCAGCTTGTAAAGGAATTATATTCGGCAGAACTTCGGCATTTTAACTGAATATTCGGCAGAATATAAATATTCGGCCAATTTCCACTAATTAGGTCATCGTAGTCGGAGGGATAATCGACAGTCCGGGCACAATTATGGAGAATGATGACGAATGTATTGCGGATTCAACAACAGGATGTATATCTTTTAAAGGTTTCAGTAACTATTTTGGGTATAGCAACGAATACCTTGCCCTAAGTATGGGAGTACTTTGTGGGTCGGAAACTTTGTGTAGAAATTACCAAATATGATGTTAAATAACTAATCATTTATTACATAACTAATCGCTATACATAAGCTATATTATTTTAACATATTATTAATTAATTACCAAAAATAAATCGATTCGAAACAGCTATTATTTTAATCATAAACAATTATCTCTATGTCATGCATTTGCGTATGTAATGCAATAACTTGATATTTGCAGGGATCGTTATTAATTACAGTGCGATATATATAAGACAAAGCAAAAGCTGGCTTAAGGCCAAAACTTTAACAGATTTAATGCTCTTTCGATGCTTAAAGGATTAAGTGTACATAGATAAGTACTTAGCATTCAGCGAGATTCGATTTAAATATTGAGAGACAGAAGCTCTGGACCGAGGAAATTTTCCTTGAAATTTAAGTAAATAAACATGAACCGATTTAAGGCTGAGTTTATCCCTAAGAAGAGGAAACTAGGTGGCATATTTTTTTGGTTATATTCAAATTATCTATAATAAGGTGAAAAATGAATTTGGTTCCAAAATAATAGATTATCGTTATTCGACAAAATTCAATCTCAGTATAAAATAAATTATATTTTAGTCATAAAATATGTATGTGTTTTTAACTGCAAAAATATCTATTATGTCCAAAGCCAAAACTTGAATTGCTTGAAAACAAATAGCAAGTGCTTTGAATAGGATGGAAGTTCTATTGATATAAATAGACAACATTGTAGAGACAAAAAAAAAAAGAAATTGATCACGCTATGAGTGTTTATATTAGTTCATATTAATCAAAAGTTTATTATATAACTTTCTAGTAAATTATTTTAGTCATTAGTATATTTAATTTATTTTATCAAAACAATTTCAGAATAAACGAAATCTCTGTATTTAAAAGCATTTACATGTTCCAAAATGGAAATCTAAATTTTTTAATGTTTGTAGTTTCGGTCATTTCTAAAAGTAAGTCAATTACAATAAAGGGGTCGTTATATTTTTACCGCCAACACAAACTATTTTACTTGATGTGATTTTTGTGTATGTATAATGGGCTAACAAACTCTATAGAAATTCATTGAATACTTCGTGGGAAAGTGGGAAGCCTTTGTAAGTGTGTTTTGTTTTATATATGGATATAAAATAAAATATTATGAATAAACGATATTTATCACATTATAAAAAGGCCTTTATATATTAGATAATTTCTGGTATTTCGGATATCGAGAGTATAGAGAATTTTTCTGCGTTTTCAAATATACGTTTACGTACATCTCCTGGTCAGTTAGCTAGTCATCGATGAAGATGTAATGTAGTTGTAGCTCCAACTAATTTGTTATTAAGTAATAGACCTTAAAAAAGTATTTACGGGCTCAAGGGACAAGGGTTGGTGGCGCATTGGTGATGTAAGCGATGGTTAACATTTCTTACAATGACAATGTCTTTGGGCGTTGGTGACCACTTGCCATAAGGTGGTTTATACGCTCGTCCTAAACTTTTTTTTTTTTTGACGCTGTGTAAACTCTTTACGCGTTTCCCCCCACGGGAAACAGTGGGGGGATATGTGGGGCTCGCCATATGTCCAGGGCACTGAGTGTGCCCCGGTCATCGGAATACCCACTAAAACCCAGCGGTACCCTTCCCGTCTTAACGGGAGCGCCACGGGATCGCTTGCGCATGCTACCGTGACGCTCCGACGACGCTCGTCCTAACCTTTTTTTTTTTTTTTTTTTTTTTGACGCTGGGAAAACGTATGACGCGTTTCCCCCCACGGGAACAGTGGGGGGGGTATGTGGGACTCGCCGTATGTCCAAGGCACCGAGTGTGCCCCGGTCATCGGAATACCCACTAAAAACCCAGCGGTACCCTTCCCGTCTTAACGGGAGCGCCACGGGATCGCTTGCGCATGCTACCGTGACGCTCCGACGGCCGGCCCGCCTATGCGGGCCTCCATTCACTAGGGAGGAATCCCAGGGTACTGGGAACCCCCCTAGTCCCGGCGGCGCCTATTGTGGCGGGGGGAGAAGGTGCGCAAAGCGCCGCTTTCTTCTCCCCAGTCTTCTGCGGCGGAGCGGGTCCGCAGCGGCATCTTCCTCCCGCTCCCGCTCCGCGGCCTCCTTCTGCGACATCACACTTTCGCAGAAGGAGACCATCTCTGACCAGCACCTCTCGCTTCCGAGCATCGCGTTGATGATGCTCGGTAAGGAGAGGTCTCCGCCAACAACCGCCGCCAGGGAATGCCTCTGGGGCCCCCACGCGGCACACTCCGTCAGGGTGTGATGCGCCGTGTCGAATGGCGCACCACACTCGTGGCAGGAGGGTGACACCTCCCGCCGCGCTATCTCGTGCAGGTACTTACCGAAGCATCCGTGTCCGGTAAGCACCTGCGTCAGCCTGAACGAGAGCGTGCCTCGTTTCCTTCGGACCCAGCGACTCAAGTGGGGACGTACCGCCTCCACTGTCGCCAGGCCCGCCGTGGGGGACCCGAGGTCCTCCTCCCATCGGGCGATCAGGGCCTGCTGGGCTAGAGCCCTGATCCGCCCGACTTCCGCCGACCCTGGACGGTCGCCGCGTTCCCTCGCCTCGGCCCGGAAGCGGTACACCTCCGCGAGCACTTCCGCCTGGAGCTCCCAGGGCGGGTCGCCCGCGAGGAGGGTCGCCGCTGTCCACGACACCGTACGATAACCCCTTATCGCCCTCACCGCTATGACCCTCTGCGGTTTTCGCAGAAGGGCCCGGTTGGAAGCGGTGAGTGCGTCCACCCAAATCGGGGCACCGTACAGTGCCATCGACCTCACTACGCCGGCATAGAGGCGCCGGCATAGCGATCCCGGTCCTCCCACGTTGGGTAGGAGGCGGCCTAAGGCGGCGGCGGCATTGACGAGCTTCGGGCCGAGCTGCACGAAATGCTGCCCGAAGCTCCAACGCCCGTCCAGGATCAGGCCCAGATACTTCATCTGGGCCCGCACCTCGATCACCGTCCCGTGGACGGTGATACTCGCCCCTCGTGGGGGGCCCCTCCGCGGACCGTGGAAGAGGAGGGCCTCCGTTTTGGATATGGAGACCCTCAGGCCCAGCATCTCCATCCGGTCCACGGTCAGGGTCGTTCCGACCTCGGCCAGGCGGGCCGCCTCCCGAAAGTCCCGCCCCGTCGCGGTGATGAGGGTGTCGTCCGCATAGCACAACACCCCCATACCGGGAAGGACGGGGGCTCTCAGGAGCCAGTCGAAGCCGACGTTCCACAGAATTGGGCCGAGAACCGACCCCTGTGGAACGCCGCAGCCAACCCGACGCCGGACCAGCCTGCCGTCGCCCCCCGCCCAGACGACCTCTCGGTCCCGGAGGTACGCCTCCAACAGTCTCCTCAGATAGGTCGGCACCCCATGATATCGGAGTGCCTCCCTGATCGTCTCGAATGGGAGACTGTTGAAGGCGTTCGCCACATCCAGCGAAACCGCCAGGACCACTCGCCCCTGGGCCACCGCTTCCGTGGTCCGAGTCTTCAGGGCGCTCAGGGCGTCGACCGTCGAACGACCCGCCCTGAACCCGAACTGAGCCTCTGAGAGACCCGGACCGACCTCGTCGAGGTGCTGAACGAGACGGGCTGCGAGAATCTTCTCAAACAACTTGCCCGTCTCGTTCAGCAGCACGATCGGCCTGTACGCCGAGGAGGAACCGGGTGGTCGACCCTCCTTCGGCAACAGCACCAACTTCCCTTGTTTCCAAGGCTTCGGAAACTGCCCGCTGTTCAGACATTCGTCGAACAGCCCCCGAAGCCTTGCACCTAGGTATTCCAGGGCGTCGCACAGAACACGCCCTGGAACACCGTCCGGACCCGGCGCCGTCTTTTTGGCCCTCAGGCGACCGAGGGCCATCTCCATTTCCCGCTCCGTGATCAGTGGTGGAGCCACTGCGTCCTCTATCACGGAGCGGGGGGCCATAGGCGGAGGGACAAACTCGCCTGGGTGGGGAAACAGTTCCCCCACCAGGCGCAGGAGGAGCTCCGGCGGCAGCGTTTCCGTCACGGGGGCGGCTTGGGTGCGGAATTTTCCACGCACACCTCGATACGGCCGCCCCCATGGGTCTCGGTTGAGGCCCGCCAGCAACTCCTCCCTCGCCTTCTCCTTGGCCCGACTTATCGCCAGCTGCAGATCTTTTTTCAGCTGGCGGTAAGCGGCCAAGAGCTGCCCCTCCAGGTCCGCGTCGAGGCCGTTGCGCCTGCGACAGCGGACGTAGGCCCTCCGCGCCCGACTGCACGTCGCCCGAAGTTCGGCTATTTCGGGCGACCACCAGTAGACTTGTCGGCGCGGAACTCTGCGCCGGGTCCTCGGCATGGCCGCATCGCAGACCTCTTTGAGGGCGCTGCGCATGCGGCCCGCCAGCTCCTCGACGCTGGCGCCCTCCTCTTCCCGTCCCGCGGAACCCCACCGCTGCACGATGGCAGCCTCCTTGACCAGTTCGCGGTCCAACTGGCCAAGAGACCACCTCGGCAGCGTGGTCGGCACCCTCTGGGGTTCCGCCGGCCTGCGAGAGGTGGAGATCTCGAATCGGATATAGCGGTGATCCGACAGAGTCTCCACCTCTTCCTCTACTCTCCAGTTCGACACTCTACGTGCTACCACCGGGGTGGCGAACGAAACGTCCACCACGGACCCCCCGTTGTGGCGCACGCAGGTGTGAACCTGCCCCTTATTAAGTAGGGACAGGCTGGAGAGTAGCGCCCAGACTTGGACGGCCCTCCCTCGCGGATCCGTAGCGGGGTTGCCCCAGGCACGCGACTTCGCGTTTAAGTCGCCGAGAACCAAGGTAGGTTTCGGCGACTGCCTGGCCACCGCAGCTCTGACCGAGCCGAGATACGTCTCGAACTCGGCGAGACTGCGGTTGGGGGAGAAGTACGTTCCGACGACCGCGTACTCCCCCCACCCCGCCACAACGTAGCCCGAGCCCCTCTCGATGAAAGAGAGGGGGGGGCCCGTTCCGCTCCTCGAGAGGACCGCCACCGTTCCGTCCACATCCCCCACCCAATGAGCTAGGGGAGGGACGAAGTAGGGCTCGCAGGCCACCGCCAGGTCTATCTGCCACTCCGCCATGGACTGCAGCAGTAGGTCCTGCGCTCCGGCGGAGTGGTTTAGATTCGTCTGTAGGAAGCTAATACTTGACGTGCTCATTTTGATTTTGTATTAGCTTCCTCAGCTGCCTGGCGGCTTCCTCCTTCCATTGCGGGAGTGGTCCGGGTGCCGAGGACCACTTTTCCCTTCGTGGTGGGGGGGTGGCAATCCCGCGCCCCCATCATATGCCCAGAGGGCTTGCCGGCCTCTGCGCAGACCGCGCAGCGCAGCTTGCCCGTGCAGCTCGACGATTTGTGATCGTCAGAGCCGCATCGGTAGCAGAGGCTGCCCCGCTCCTTCTCCGACGGGCAGAGCACCCTCGTGTGGCCGAGGCCCATGCACCTGAAGCAGCGCATGGGGCGCCGCTCCTGCAGCACGACCTTGGCCGCACTCCACCCGACGAGAAGGCGGCCGGCATTGGCCAGCTTCTTGGCCGCCGCGAGGGGACACGTGACGCGGGCCATGCCCATAGAGCCCGGCCCGCGCTGCACCGCTCCGCATCTGACCGCCTCAGGGGAGCAGCCACCCTCGCGCGCGACCGCTTCGACCAGCCTCTCCGGGGTGACGGAATCGTCGAGCCCCATCACCCTCAGATCCGCCTTGCTGACCGGCTGCGCGACATTGGCGACCCCATCTAGGACGCTGCGCAGCTTGTCGGCCAGCTTCGCCGCCTGGTCCTTGTCGGACCGCGACAGCTCGAGGACTCTGGCTCCAGTCGCCGAGCGGCGGATCTTTAGGCCGCCACTTATACCCAGGTCTTGGAGCTTCACACCTTGCTCCGCCCGCTCCAAGACCTGGGCGTACGTCACGCCCTTGCTCTCCGCCTCAGGCTGCAGCGATATCACCACTGCAGCCGAGCGGGGGGCGACCAACTTAGGCTTGGCCGCTTGTTGGGGCTTTGGCTTCGCCGGAGCCGGTGCAACGGTGGCCGCGGGGGAGGCCTTCTTCTTTCTTCCCCTCCGCACCACGGTCGACCATGTCGGCTCCTGGGCTGGTGGTGTCTCACCAGTCCCGGGCGACGGCGCGACGACGCTCGACGAGCCGGCGGCCGGAGCAGGCACTGCCACCTTTACTTTCGCCCGCTTGGGTGCGGGCGCGGCTTGCGTTTGTGGGGGCGGTGCGTTTCGCTGCACTGCCTCACGTCTATTACCAGCCACAGTAGACGACCGGTGTTCCCTCGCAGGCGGAAGGCGCCCCTCGATGTTCGACAGTCGCGTGTTGAACATCGCGACCGCCACTTCAAGGGAGGCCTGGAGCCCCTCCAGGGCCCGCGGTTCTGCCGCCGCGCTAGCCAGTGACACCTCGCTAGCCACCGCCATCGTGGTTCGCTCTGCGAACTCACGGCGGTGGGCCTTTACCTCTTCTTTCAGCCCGTCTGCCTCCTTTCGCAGACGGGCGTTGTCGGCGCGGAGCCGGCGCGTCTCTTCGGCCTCCGAGCGAGACGTCAACACCTCGACAATGTTCTGAAGAGAGGCCGCTGACTCCTTCAGCTTCTTGATGAAGCCTCCCTTCAGATTGGAGGACTTCTTCGCCACCTCGAGCACAGTGGCTACGCTGCTGCCAGCCAACGCGAGCAGCTCCTCTGGGCCCATGCTGGCTGGGTCCTTATTTGCGGCATTCGTCGAGGTGGACTGCGCCTCAGGAGCCGATTCAGCAGGCACCTTCCTAAAAATTTTCGTTTTTCGGGGATAACTCCGGAACGGAGAAGCCGATCCGGGAGCTTGACGGCTCGACGGATGCAGGGCAGAGGGCCCTACAAAGTTGCCGAACAGTTGAAGGATGGGGGATGTAAAATGGGGGTGGAAAACACGGAAAAACAAAATAAAAATTAGGAAAAACGGAGAAAAACACAAGATACGGAAAAAAGTTATTAAAAGAAAATGTAGAGAATAGCAAGAAGTAATTAATAGAATTTTTCCAGAATTTTACAAATAATATATTAATGAGAAATGACGAAAAAATAAAAAGTTAAGAAATAATTAAAAAAGTGGACAAAAACACAAAATACAGAAAAAAGTTAATAAAAGAAAATGTGGAGAATGGCAAGAAGTAATTAAAATAATTTTTTCAGAATTTTACGAGAATAAAATTAGTGAGAAATTACGAAACAATATAAGATGAAGAAATAATTTAAGAAAGTAGATAAAAACACAAAATACAGAAAAATGTTATTAAGTTAAAATGTAGGAATCGGTGAGATAAAACTGCTTGATTTTTTCCAGATTTTTAGGACGCGAAAAATCTAAAAGTTGTACCTCCCGCTCGTCCTAACCTAACCTAACCTATCTATTATATAAAAAAAGCTAAGAGTATACGTTTTTATAATCTTTTGAATTATAATAACCCAGACTGAATTACGTAATATTTAATCCACGCGTACGTTTTGTACTTTACAGACACACTTTATATTAAAAAAAGCTGTTATAAATGCCTAACTTTGAAAGCCTACATTTATGATGAACGGGTGGGAAGAAATCTTCAAAATGTTGTCATTTTTAATAAAAAAAAACATTTGGATGACTTTCAAAGGCGTAATATTTAGGCAGAAGAAAACAAAACTCAATTTAGACATTTATTCAATAGATCTTCAACGGCCTCCATTGAATATATTTACTCACTAATAAAACATTTTACTTTGTTTAATTACTATAACAATGATTATATCCCTCAGACAGATTTAATAGCATGATATAAATCAAATCTTTGACTTGATTTTACAGGATTAATCTAGTTCAAATTTTAAGGGTTGACATTGACAAAAACATAAAACAATAGAACATGCTGCGCAAATGTACATTCCTGGTTATGGAAGTGTATTCAACTTAATATCACTCCGGGTTTCTACTGAGAATTCTTTAATGGAAAAACCCAATGACTTTTTAATGACCCGATCCGGAGTTTGAACCAAATACCTTGGGCTCTACAGACTTACAAGTTAACCAGTAACTAGATCATCGAGGGATTCATTACAATTACTACAGCATTACAATTTTACGTAAGATTTTTTTTCTTACGTAAAATTGTAATGTTACAACAACCTATCGTTATTCTAAAACGTGAAGAACTTTTAAGTCTGTATAATTTTCGAGCAAAACGTGATTTAAACTCGGTTAGAATATGAATGTAGAACATTGTGGCTTCATATAACAGTTTGAATATTTTATAACTTACTGAATTAATTAAATGTATTACGTAAACAAAAAAACATTTATTTATACTTCAATAATAATTTTCTTACGATTAGGTATATTGATGAATGAAAATGACAATTTTTTTTTCACTTAAGAAACTTAAGACGTCATTTTCATATATTAATTTCAGCGGCTACTTATTACACTAATTTTAAGAACAAGGTTTTCTAATAGTGTGTCGGATAATTTCCCAAAGGAAAGACTTTATAAAACCTTGAGACATGACCCCCATATTAAGTTCGTTAACTATTTACGTTATAACACCTATTATAAGAAAATAACTTTAATATAAAATGATTGTTAACGCTAAAACTTCATTAATATAATCTAAATATAGAAGAAATGACTGACTAAGGAAGTACTTAAAATGCTAATTTTTATTGAAGTGCCGGTCATGACAAAATAATTTAGTTGCAACACTGAAATTGAAATGTTGATACCTTGTAATGAAAATAATTTGAAGATAAACAAAAACGATTGTTATTAAAAAAAATAATTATTGGTAGTATTTTAGATTTGGATTTTATTTAAATAAAATAATAATTTTCTAAGGATATATTTATTTTATTTTTTCATCTCTTTTATAAGTTTTTATTTAACTTGCAATAATTGATTTAGCTTTTATCTTAGAAACGATATTGAAGCCACTACCGTTTATCATGCGGTGTGTAAAATTTTGGTTCGATTTCGATGACAGTGAATTTTTATGATGAGCATGATGTGATTCTTCATCCACGATTGGCTCTAGACACGAAATTTTGTAAACACATTTTATTTTGATTACCCGATTAAAATTGCATTACTAAGCTACTGTATACATGGATGGCAAGGCTGACAAGGGAACTCGTAAACAGCCAACACACGAAACTTAGTTAATTGAACACATTAGTGCCTTAACCATTTGTATAGTGTGGAGACCGGGTTGGTCTCAATCCGGCCATACATGTTTCGAAGAAAGATTAATCTGAGGAAGGCAAACAGCCTTAGAGGTCTCTCAAATTATTTTTTTCTATATAATATATGCTCTCTACCGTGTAATGAATGTAATGAATAATTTTCGTTTGAATGAATGTTCAATATATTTATAATTTAAGGGTAAATACAAAAAATAAATGTATGTGTTAATAAATACGTTTGTGTTTGTTAACCATATTATATTAATAAATTTATGATTTCATATAACAATTGAGTAATCGTAGTGTAATAAAAATAGAATGAGTATGTAAATAAGGTAAACAAAACATGATTGTATTAATTAAGTACACGTCAATATTTGTTCTCTTATCGCGTATAATTGGTAGCTTTCATGATTCTGAAACTGATGGACTTTAGGGGACGTGAACGTAGCCAATTCACACCCGTTCCATTACGCTGCTGTCGTATCCACTCTACGATCTGCTTAATTTGCTCTATTGTCTAGTGGCCTGCGTTAAAACTCAAAGTCCAAACAATTAAAGTCATTTAGTTATTGTCAAGAAATTATTAGAAGCTGTCGAAGTGACACACTCCCGCGTCCCGGAAAGCACATAAAGCTGTTAGTCTCTTCTCTCTCTGATCTAATCAGATTGCCATCCGGCCTTAACGCTATACTATTTCCTGCGTTGGTGGCTAATCTTTGAGATTGGCCGCCGTGGCCGAAACTCAGTTTGAAAAAAATATTCACTAAAAAATAGTGTATATTATAAAATTTTCATGATATATTTGTTCTTTGCTTGTTTTATCTGTTTTAAAATTAACTTATTCTGCTTCATTACATTCTAAAAGTTAATTAAATCAACGAAGTTAATGTTTAATTACTTCTAGACTTTGCACACGAACATCTGTAGAATCATTGACTTTAATTTATACACGCAGACGATAAAATTATATAAAGTTCAGAGTCCTCTCATTGTTTTATCATAAAATAGAATGTCGTCTGTCTATTTTAAATTTTCTAGGGTGTTGCAATATTTATATCATGACAGTTACATTAATTTTTACAAAGAGTAAAAACAAATTTGGGAAATTAAATGCTTATACGGACAAACTAAAATTATAACATATTATCATACTATTCATACGTCAAAGAGCGAAACATTCGGCCGTTGAAACGAACTATATTTATTGAATTATTATGAAAATATATTTTATTGTCCTTTACTTTTATAGTTCAAAATTTATGATAGTAAATTGTCCACTTTTTAATTATCGTCTCGACATTGCACTGGTTGAATAATAGTTTTATTATAAGGCATTTTATAACTAATATTTGGTGAACGGTTAAATGGTATTTCTAAGCGTAAAAGGCAATACTTTCCCCTTTGTATGAAACGTAAAAAAAAATAAAAAAATTGTAACTTAACAATCGAAGATAAATATGTGCTGTCGATAAATTTGCTAATATTTCATTCTAAATATCTTACACGGTCATCCAACTAAAGATTGATATTGATCATGCTATAACTTCTCCTAAACAAAAACCGATATTCGAAAGCGATAACTTACTTATTTATAAGACTTTTATTGTTTGTTAATAACGAATTAACAAACAATAAAAGTCTTTTAATCTTAGAAATTATCTTACAAAATAATCCGACTTCACGTAGTAATTAAAACCTTCTTGGAGCCAGCTATTCCGCAGTCATTTTTAGTAAGCGCAAATGTAGCCATTACGGGTCGTTCGGCGACATAAGATATTGTGATGCCGATATTAAACTATAATGATTTTTAGCTTACCGCTCGCGGATTTTATTTTTTACTCTATATCCTTTACCTTGTACTACTACGTGTACGTGTAATTTCATGATAGTCGATTAGTAATTAAAATGTTAAATAAACAAACTCACTTTCGCATTTATAAAATTAATAAAATGTTATACAAAGAATCGCTGCTTTAACCCTTACTTGCCACACCTCTGTAGAATTACGTACTTGCCACCATGGAGTAGATTTGTACCCCATGGACAAAAATTGTTATAAAAAATGAACTACTGAATATTTCGACTTGAAAATTGTTTTAGAATATATAAAAGCTTTTTTTGAAAGACTGTTTACTTTATATAGCCACAAATAAAATTTAAGTACACTAAAAAATTGCTAAAGTCAACAAAAGTGGAAATATGGCTATTTTCTTCAATGGGCCTAGGGTAGTTTTGTACCCCAAGGTGGCAAGTAAGGGTTAATATTGAATGGTGCAGCTTTTTTAAATTTGTTAACAAAGCTGATTGGACACAGGCGATGAAATTTTATGCCAATTTAGCCGATGATTTTTGCATAGGGATGCACCATTAGCATTTTCCATACAATATCATTCATTTTCGTGATAGTACCCCTCCCATGAAAGGTGCAACTTGGCTAAAATAATATTGAATCTTGCTCTGCTTTTAAACGCTAAGAGCTCTACAGTTTACGGTTCACCTGCGATGCAAAAGTCGCAGATGTGATCCTTGGGCTATTGTCTTACCGACTCCCACCACCTTTACATAAGCTAAAGGTAATACATAGGTTATAGCTTAGAAACAGAATTTGCAATTATACTTAAAGAAATCATTTATTTATAAGCAAAAAAAAATCAATATTATCTCGATAAGTAAAAGAAACAAAGCTTGCCATTAACAAAGTCATGCTTTGAATAAAAAAAATCTTTTGACTCAATCTAAGAAAGGGGTTATTTATTGAAATGAATGAAGATATTCAAATTATAAATAAACTCACTCAATGTGACTTTCCTTTATTTTCTGGTAGAAGCAAAGTTCCATTCAAATAGTAAAATCAAAGAGACTAAAGTAGGAAAGATCAAAGACACGAGACGCTGACACACGTCTACACATGCCTCTTACGATTTTTTTATTTAAGTACGTTGACTTGTATAACATTGATTTATTCTTATTTGATTTCAAAATGATTATTTTGAACAATATTTTGAAATATTTTTTAATTTCGCTTTTATAAATTGAAATAAATACAGTTAAGGTGAATATAAAAGAGTGTGTGGATCGAACCGGAAGGGTACGTTCAAATCAAGGCAATTTATCACGTGCTTAATTCGCGTAAAGTGATGGGCAAAATGACCTCGTGAGAAAACTTACTTGTAATGGACGAATTTCTGTGAAACGTATATATAATATGTTAGGGTTAATATAATGGATGTTGTTAATATGTATAATAACATATTTATTATTAACAGAAAATTTATTACATCTACCAAGAGCATAATATAATTTTTAATGACTGGTAAAAATAATAAATTATTAACTTTTCCTATCACTCCGTACGAAACCGGGACCAAGCCATAATAAATTAATTAAGCAATTTAGAAATCATATATAAGGGTCCTCCAGACCGATTTCGGCCACGGCGGCCAATCTCAAGAGAGATTAGCCCACTGCGCAGGAGATATTATAGTGCACAAGTGTTTGCGTAAACACAGGTGCACTCCCTTTTCCTTAGCTCTCATAATCCGATGGGACGGCAATCCGACACGACCGGAAAGAGTTCAGGCGCAGGACCAACGACTGTGCTTTCCGAGGCACGGGAGTGTACACACTTCCAACTTCCAGACTCCGGGCTGCTACTGAGAATTTTCAACAGAAAATCACAATAACTATTTATTGGCCCGACCTGGGAATTGAACCCAGGACCATCGGGTCTGCGGCCTTATATCGAGCCACTAGACCAACGAGGTAGCCAGAAATCATATATACTAACTTGGGGATAGATAGTATAAAAAATACTCATAATACCCGAAATACCAATAATATGAATCGGAAATACCCGTTCTCGTTGCATGCTTCCAATGTTTACGTTGGTTTATTTTATTTGCTCAATAAAGCTCCGAATGTGTTCGGATCGGAGAAGATAAATGTTTTGTTTTTTATAGTGTTTCAAACGAGATGCCCAAAGGGTTGGAACACGTGAATCCTGATTCAAGATTGCGGCTTCAAATCCAGACCACAGAAGTTAAGGAAAACATAATGAAGAAACCTGAATATTTCGGATGAAATTCTATCATTTGCGACTGACCGCACTGCAGTGGAGCAGCTTAAGGTCCCAAATTTATCTACAAGAGGAGAACCTCCTCTCTTTTGCCCAGCCATGGGAAATGCATCTAATATTATTCGGAAGCCAGTTTCTTAAATAAAGACTTACCGTCATCACGCACAGAGGTGTCACGTAGAGAAGACCAAAATTGACCATGTCGAATATTTCAGAGTTGTATTTCATTCGGTGTTGTATGCAAATTGTTTCCATTTGCCCGTCGCCTAAGTCGTTCGTGATGGTCTCCACCCATATAAACTTAGGAGCACTATAGGCTGCGCTGGTTACCCATACACCCAAAATCACCAACTGTGTAAGAATATTTATAATTAGACGTATTTAAATAATAATATAGAGGACAAACAAACATACTCTACTCTAAAGTATATTATGTGTGAACTATAAATTATGTAAATTAGCTTATTGTTAATGTACATTTGTATGTATATATGTAACTGCTATAACTCTCGGATAAAATTATTCTTGACTGGATGTTTTATCGATTAGGTTAGGATCGTTTTTTTTTTGTGAGCGTGTCATTTAGAAAATATTAACTGATTGTGTTTTTCTCGGCTCGAGATACACTATTCACAGATGGATAGCATTCCTTTAGCAAAAACTAACCACTATACCCAACTAAAAATCATAATCATTTGCTAAAAGTACTTTTAACTTATTTAGTCGATCTAAAGTAATGTTGTCTGCTATAGAGTTTTGACGGTAACATAATTATTACACATTTAAGCGTCACTAGCGCAATAGTTCAAGGCCACCTAGCGTTGCAGGTTGAATCTTGATTCCTTGGTATATTGTTGTCCACTCTTCTGCACAAAATATACGCTGGAGTTAGTTAGTAATTCCTTACTATCAGACATTGACAGGCCGATAGGCCTTAATATGATAAATATACACAAGATTAAAAGATAACTCGTCTGTTCATGATATAAGTACAACATATCTCAATGTTGATTTTATTAAGTGACCTTGTTTTTAGTTACAGCAGCAAACAACTAATCTTAAAAATTCTGACAAGCATTCTCGCCAAACCACAGTGGAGTCCGGTGGCGAGATTAATTCCGAACATTTCCTAAAGTAGAACAAGCCTTTTGTGTATGAAGACACTTCGTAGGTCTATGCATTATCATAACATTATGTAAAATTGCTGTTGAAGTTATATATGACGTATAGAATGAATACAAAAAAGTTTCCAATAACAGCTGTAAAAAGTGTGATGAGACACTTTGATAGAATGAACGATGGCTATATATGCAAACTTACTGAGTGGTTGGGCTCTGGGCAAGCCCGTCTGGGTAGGTACTACCCAATCATCATTTATTCTACTGCCAAACGGCATTACTTATTATATTATCGTGTGCTAGTTTGAAGGTTGAGTAAGTGTAAGTACATATATAAGGGAAACAACATTTTAGTTCCGAAGTTTGGGGACGCGTTGGCAATGTAAGGAATGGTTAATATTGTTTATAAAGCCAATGTCTATAGGCAACGGTTTTCACTTACCATAATGTGGCGCATTCCGCGTGATTACCTTGATGAAATTAATTCAAATAAATATTTCTAGTACAGGCTTGAATATAATATTGAATCTTTTAGTGTGTAAAAAATCGGAAGCAAAATTAAGAATCAGGATTAAAACAATACTTATGAAATATCGTTATTGCATTCCTCGTGGCATGTCGTCTATTTGAAATTATTAAAAAGCGCTACTAAAGAATTGCACAAAAACAGAAAGCGGCATCCGTTCTTGCGACATCTGCTTCGAAATGAAAGATTGTAAGAAAGTAAACTTATAAATAATGTTGAGGAGAATTCGATATTGGAGACGCGTCTCGCAATCCGTTTTCAGCGTCATTAAATAAAGCGAATAAACTTCACGAGTGCTCGGTATAATATAATTAATACCGCTCTTGTTTATTGGCACAATTTGTAATGAAAATTGTTTACTTTGACAAATAGCCTGGCGATGCTGCAGTAATGATTAAAAAATGTATTTATCGTTTAGTTAATTATGCGTTGTAATTTATGGATAATTATAAGCTATTCTTCATAAACGAAATAGTATCATGTTGCGTGGAATTTTTAATATAATTTGTATATAAAGCGGCCATGTTTACCGGTGCCCTAAATAAGTTTGTCTAATGAAAATATTGTCGATAAAATTATGCAAATTTTGTCAATACTTTTGTATGCATTGCAGAGTTTCTATGACTCAAATGTAAAATTTATAAAGTAGCTAGTAGGTACCTACATTTTAACTATCCGTAAAAAATACAACATCAACGAAAACTCATTTACAAATATATTAAGTTTTAAAATGACGATATTTAGGAATATATTAAGTGCCTTGATGTCGAATTTATCAAACGCAATATACTTCCATAAGGATGATAGGTATCTCGGGTATTTTCGACACTAACAGGTTTTCTGACGGTGTTTTCTTTCGCCGCTGAACAAAACATATATTTGTATAGTATAGCAACAGAATGATAGCAATGCCCGTATCTTAAAGAATTACAAATATTCTCATATACCCCTTCAATATGACAATAGCCTTAGGAGTTAGGACCGAACGCGCACCTAAGTTTATACTATTGCGTTATTGACGCTAGTATAGTTCAAATGATGGTTTAAACAAGTGAATCAATTTAAATAACACGTGATATAAAAAAATGGTAGCTAAGTTGATGCAGTCGCAAATTATTATTATAATTAATAACTAATTGGCTATTGTTTAATATAAAATAGAACGCCAGATTGACCTGATTTGTAAGTGTTCACCATCGACTTTATACGTTATCATTGTAACAAATATCAATCATTCCTTATGCCGTCAACCCCCGTCACCCTTGTGAATATAATTACACTAGCTAACTCACCATTCAAACCAGATCACAAGAACACCAAGATATTTCTTTTTATATTAATTATTACTTTAAAAATAAAAAAAAACAATAATAATATGGTCTTACCCTCAATCTCGTTGACGTTAGTATCTGTTTACACGTTATAGGGTGTATGATAGCGAAGTATCGTTCCGTACAAATCACTACTAGTATAAATATCGATGCTGTGTAACTCAACGAATGCACAAACTGATACATCTTGCATAGAAAATCTCCGAACACCCAGCTGAAACAAAACGAAATGTCAAACTCTTTTGTCATGAACACAGATAAATAGCACCACAATACATAGTTTTATTATATCCCATTCGATACGGCTGCAAAATTAGGCATCGTTTTCACAAAAAGATGACCTCTACTTAGGTCTGTTTCTATATATTATATATAGAATATATACATATGTGCAGCGTGAAGTGAGAAAAAGTATAAAGATGATATATATTGAATGGGATATTGAGCATATAACATATCTATTATATTATAACATACATATATAATAATAATAATAATAATAATAATACTTTATTGTTATCCATTACATACATATTCTACTAAAAATATAGCCCTGACTCCTGAACTGGTGTAACCCGTGTGTCAGAAGTCAGTTCCTTCCCATTAAATTATTACATACCTATTATTACAATACAAATTGGCTTATTACTAAATATTGTAAGTAAATCCAAACCATGTGCGTGTGTGTGTGTGTGTGCGTGCTTGTGTGTGTGTATGTATGCGTGTGTGTGTGCGTGTGTGTGTGTGTGTGTGTATGTATGTGTGTGTATGTGTGTGTGGGTGTGTGTGTGTGTGTGGGTGTGTGTGTGCGCACGCATGCTTGCTATATTCTAGATGTACATATTATTTTCTTTTCAGGTAGTTAATAGCTTCTCAACGTCTTCATAATCAAGTTTTTTAACCATGTTTTACTTTTGTCTTTTAATTGGTAATTATTAATGTCCATTATTCTTGATAAATGATTTAATTTTTTATAAAATCTAGGTGCAAGACTGTAATATTTTTGCTGTATATATATTATTTATATATTATTAAAAATAATTATCGCTCTTCGTTTGTTTCTTATTAATGATCATTCTTAAGAGTCTAGTCTAGACTCTTAAGAATAAAGCACAGGATAAATTACAATGCAAGTGTACATTTTCTATTACCAGATTCTCATTGTCTGGAAATCCGACACGGTCGGCGACAGTACAGGCGCAGGATCAAGGGATTTACGAGCTTTTCAAGACATAAAAGTGTTACCAATGTTATCTTTTTAAGTTCGAGTTGCTACTGAGAATTTCTAATTGAGGTTATAATCGAACCACTACGTAAAGATGCAGTCATTTAAAATGTTATTTCCATAACAACGCCAACTAATTAATATTATAAATATGTAATAGGATTTTCGGATCCCATTTTAAATGTCACTAATATCATTTGTATGTAGTAAAGTAGTTAGGAACTTAGATTATTATTATACAATCAGTATTCGCGCGATCTTTCCGCCGGTATCTATTGCTAATAGTTCCATTCCACTCTCAAAGTTCTTTACATTAATTATCTTGATCGTCTAATTTACTTAAGTAGAATCATTTAAGAACTTTTGTAGTCATTTTATAGGATTCAATTTGTTTTAAAGATTACGTAGTTCAAAATGTAGATTCTACCGTAATTCAATGAGTAATAAACAGTGGGCCATGTTTATTATTAGTTATTTCTATAAGATTTAAATTTACTAATTAGTAAAGTTATAAACATTGCGGGATATATAAGTGGGATTTTATTATACAAATGTATATGTTGATCTTTGAAGAATGTAATGACTATGTAAAATAGGAAAATTAGTATAATTTTAACTTTATTTCTCACGTTACAAAATGTGATTTTTTTAACCTCGAACAGCGTCGTTCTAGCGTGACAATGCGCCAGCAGACAAGTACCTAAAAGTTGATTAAATTAAAAATATTTTTGTCGCTGTAACCAATATAATACAATACATTTCCATGTTTTAAATAAGTATTTATAAAAGATTTCATTATTTTCAATAATTTAGAATGTATTCATACCAGATATCATATTAAAATTGTGCAAAGCAGTAATATAATACGTCGTTTAATCATTATCCAACTAAATTACTTAAATTAATCGTCAGAATATGAGAATGGTATGAATCGGGTGCGACATTGTAATAACATAACAAAGTGATATGTTATTTTATTTTTCTCTTAAAAATAGTTACTGTACAAATCGTGACCACAAACACGAAACGCGTGGAATAGTGGCAAGAATGCTAGCAGCATTTCCCATTCTCTGGGCGAAAAATGAACCAGCCCTCCTGTCAACAGTTGAGGCAATAAGACGGGGTGTAATATTTTTGATGAAAGTTTTTGATTTAAGAGAAAATTACGTGTAGTTCTTGGTTGATAAATGTTTTTACTCATTAAATGAAATATATTAAATAATCTATTTTAATTGACAAATTTTCTTATAATGATATATTTGTTGTGTAATCTATACTACTATATATATAAATATATTGGTTCTGTCTGTAGATTTATTTTTTTCACCTAATTTTGTGATAAATAATCGTTTTATGATGCAGTGATTCACATTATACTATTTTTTTCATTTTTGTCTGTCTGTATGTCTTCTTATAACTCAAGAACGGCTTGACCAATCTTGATGAAAATTGGTACATACAAAGGACATGTGATGGCGCAAATATATAAGATCCGTAAACCCTACGGTATCTTATGAAAATTAATTTCAAATCGTTAACTACGTATTTCTTTACCAGTATATGTGTGTGTTGGTGTTTTTATAGTAATAAAATAATTTATTATATTTTTATTAATTATACGCGGGAAGCCGCGGGGCACAGCTAGTTAATTAATAAAATTTATATATCGATCATCTGCATATATTGGAAAGCCTTTTAATACTTATTTCATTTCAGTTATAATATTTACAGGCCATATATATAGTGACTAAAATTGTATAGTATGCTTAAAGCATATAAGTTTCCGTGAGCTACAGAGTGCAGATCTTGTATTCAAACCACGTCGGACCAAGTTATTGGATTTTTGTCTTCAGATATTCACTAAAGAAGTCTGGAGTTCGAAAGTCTAGTGTTAAGACTCCTGTGCCTCGAAAAACACGTAAAGACGTCGATCTGAACTCTTTGCGGTCGCGTCGAGTTGCCGTCCCATAGGACTATGAGGAATTAAAGTGCAGCCACATCTACTTAAGCACTATTATATCTCCTACGTAGTTGGCTCGTAAAATATAATATAATAATATTATTTTACACAACAAAAGATATAAGCTTTACAATATACTATACCACATCTTGTGATAATTTAGTTAACCCGTCTTTGCGTTCGTGTAAACAATTTTGAATCGAATATAAACTACCATCTGATTACCGTAATAATAATGACGCTGTGTTTAACAATCCTGTTTACAACAACACGATTATATTGTCATACATGTAAATTGCAAAACGTAAACATATTTTTCTAAACGCAATTAGAACTACCATTATTTATTCCAATCAAGAGTTGTGACAACATGTAATATTAAAACTTGTTTATTTTTCTTTGAAAATATCATGATTCTATTTTTATTTGGCCTCTTGTCGATGAAAAGTTTCTCTAAAGTTTAATGGAAAATAAAATTTGTTATATCATGTCTTGGACGAAATTCTCATTATGTAAGGTAATTGAGATCATCCGTGGTCTTAGCTGGTGTCTAAGTCGTATTCACGTAAGCAGGCTCATCATTTGAATAGCTATAATAATAATAATAATAATAATAATAACCCCACCGCTGTATCTCTACGTTGCCGACGTGGTGGGGCTTGTGCGCTTCAATGACTCTTAGGGCTATGCCAATAGAGCTACTCATGCTGGATTGGCCTAAGATGAGAAGACAGACCAAGAGAGGTACAACCCAAGCCAAGGTGGAACAGTGTACGCCGAGGGCTGCATGGCTAAGGGGGTGCTTAGTCGTGAGTATGCAAACTTTAGAGACAAGGGGACCTCTAATTTTATTTACCCTTATCACAGTGAATGCAGGGCTCTGCTGTGATTGACTTTTATGTCCCTAGCTACTCGTGGGAATAATATGATAACTAGGTCTAAAACAAAAAAATATATACAGGCAAACGTGCCATCGTTAGAAGAAGAGTCCACGCAGACTTCTAATTCATCCTCCAAATCTTTATTCCCATAAATCCCCTCTTCATCACAATTTTTGTATGCATCTCCACCAAACTCATTATCAACCGATGCTCAGCTGGCGGATGTTGCACAGGAGACAATTTTTGTCAGTGAACCCGTGCCCACCACCAGTACCGTAACAAAACGTAAAAAATGGAGTATGGAAATGAATAAGTTCATCCTACGTAACTACTTCTACCTTACAAATTTAGAAACAGACACAAATTCATATCTTTCGTCATTACATATAAAATTCATAGATAAATATCCACATATGGAAGTAAGCAGACAGAGAATTGGTGACCAACGTAGAGCTATTATACAAAAGAAATTATTATCACAAGAAACCATAGATCAGATTTATGACGAAGTCAAATCAGAATTACAAATAATTCAAACTCAGATACAGAAAAACGCTACAAACCTTAACACACTAACAGGAAAACGAATAAAGTGGACAAATGAATGCAATGAAGCAATTATTAGGATTTATTTCAAAATAACACAATTAGAGACCAATAAGACCGCTTATAGAAAACGTTTATATGAAGAGTTTACAAATTTATACCCAGAGCTTGCACACATTACAGAACAAAGATTAGCGGATCAACGAAGGGCAATAATCAATAACAAATATATTAAACACGACCGCTTAACACTGATCAAACAACAAGTAGCAGATGAATTACATCAAACACACAAACTAACGGAAGACAGAGATAATGAACATTTACAAATAAGAGAACAATGTAATAATGAAAACGCCGATGCATCCAAAACTTATCCAGGAACAAACTCACAAGCTAGGATAATGCAAAACACTACAGTTACATGCTCTGATTCCGTTACATTAACCCCTAACGATGAACAAAACGTAGAAAGTATCAACTGTTTAAACGATATAGATACCTTAGAAGTAAATCCTGAAATAGAAACCACATTCTTACATGCTCTAGAATATTTTAGTGATACTGAACCAACTACCAGGCCTTACATTCCTAAACAAAGGACTTCTAAAAAGTTTTCATTAATAACAAAATACATAGATACGATGATACTGAAAAAAAATGTTAACACTGATACAGACTTTAATACTCTACAAACAATAATTTACTGTGCCGCATGGACAGCAGCTAAATGTAATGGGGCCAGAATGTCATTCACAACACAAAACAACCATCAAAACAAATCATTCAGAAAACTTAGCTGGCAAAGAAGATTAGAAAATAAAATAGAGAAATTACGAGCGAATATAGGTAGGTTAACACAATTTATTAGAGGAAATAGAAATAGAAAAGTAGTAGCCGCAGTACAACTCATAAAGACACAATATCAATCACACGCACAACATGAAAATACAAACACACAAATAGAACACTTCTTAGATACCTTAAAACAGAAACTCAATGCGGCAGCTAGTAGACTTAAGAGATATTTGACGTGTACAGCCCGTAAAGTACAAAACAAAAAATTTGCTAACAATGAAAAAATCTTCTATAGAAATTTATTATCTACTTGCAAAAATAGTGAACAGAATCTAGAAATACCTCCTCCAGAAATATTCCGAGAATTCTGGGCTAACAGATGGGAAAATCCCGTACATCATAATGAACACGCAGACTGGGTTACCGAAACTACTACACAAATCCCAGAGATGGAGTTGAAATTCATACCAATAGAAAAATTTATAGAAGTCATCAAACGGACACACAACTGGAAATCCCCAGGCTCGGACAATATTCACAACTATTGGTACAAGAAATTTACTAGCATACACTCATACATACATAAGTACTTAAACATATTTATTCAATCACCATATTTACTCCCAAAATATATAACACATGGAATTACATACTTAGTACCTAAAGATAAACATGATACCACAAATCCAGATAAATACCGACCAATTACTTGCTTGCAAACCATATATAAAATTTTATCAGCTTGCATAAGCGAAGAAATATACAAACATTTGACCAAACATAATATATTAGCCGAACAGCAAAAGGGATGTAGAAAAAATAGCCAAGGCTGTAAGGAGCAGCTTACTTTTGATGCCATAATCTTAAATAGTGCGGCAAAATCAAAAACAGATATCCATACTATGTTTATTGATTATCAAAAAGCCTTCGATTCAGTTCCGCATAGCTGGTTACTATATGTTTTAAAATTGTATAATATAAACCCAACCCTCATATCATTTCTCCAAAATTCGATGCAAAACTGGCAAACTGTATTGAAAATAAAACAATCATCCGCGAAATCTCTAACTACTGAACCAATCCGCATCCAACGAGGAATTTTTCAGGGAGACGCTCTGAGCCCCCTCTGGTTTTGCTTGGCTCTAAATCCTCTTTCACAATTATTAAATAAAACCAATGCAGGAGTCACACTGTACGGTAATAACACCCAGTATAACTTATCACACCTCATGTACTTGGACGACATAAAACTTTATTCGACTGACAAAAAGACGTTACTTGAGTTAGCAAGCATCACGGAACAGTTTTCAAACGATATTCATATGAAGTTCGGAGTCGATAAATGCAAAATTATGTCAATCTCGAAAGGAAAAATCCTTAATAACAGCTACACTCTCGAAACTGGTGAACTAATTGAGCCAATGGATGAACAAAGCACATATAAATACCTTGGTTTTAAACAATCTAGACAAATACTACAAGCCACGACAAAACAAGAACTGCTTACAAGATTCTCACATAGACTAAATCTCATATTAAAGACACATCTTAATTCTAAAAACACAATAAAAGCTATTAACACATTTGCCATACCCTTACTCACGTACTCTTTCGGAATAATACAATGGTCAAAAAGTGACATAAAAAAGTTGCAGCGAACTATAAACACGCACTTCACCAAATATAGGAAACATCATCCAAAATCTTGTATTCAAAGGCTCACACTACCACGCAAAGAAGGAGGAAGGGGATTAATAGACATACACAATTTACACAATAAGCAGATACTTTCACTCAGAGCATACTTCCATGATAAATCCGAACATTCGACTCTACATAAACACGCAACAGAAATAGACAAAAAGCTTACACCATTAAACCTACATGACAAAAACCCTCAAGTAAATGAACATATCATAAGTACACAACAACAAATGATAGCATGGGCTAATAAAACACTGCATGGGAGGCACCAAGCCGATTTGAACCAACCTCACGTCGACAAAGAAAAGTCGAACGAATGGCTCAAACGAGGTGAACTGTTTCCTGAGACCGAAGGTTTTATGCTCGCCATTCAAGACCAAATAATAGCGACTCGTAACTATAGGAAGTTTATAATTAAAGATCACAACCAGCCTACTGACTTATGCAGACACTGTAACACAGCCTCTGAAACTATTCAGCACATAACGGGAGCTTGCATATCTCTCGCACAGACCGATTATAAGCATCGACATGATCAAGTAGCTGCAATCATACACCAACATTTAGCATACAAATATAAACTTATAACAGAAATGAATCCATATTACAAATATAAGCCGGAAAGTGTATTAGACAACAGAAACCACAAAATCTATTGGGACAGAACAATAATAACTGACAAAACTATTCATTATAATAGACCAGATATCACCGTTCACGATAAAACCAATAAAATCGTTTATCTTATCGATATAGCCGTACCTAATTCACATAACATACAAACCACAATATCAGAAAAATTAAGTAAATATCAAGATCTTGCCATAGAAATTAAAACTCAATGGAAAGCACAAACAGTACACATAGTCCCAATAATCCTATCATCCACAGGTATCGTGCCAAAATCCTTGACACAAAGCCTGAATACCTTACAAATACCAACATATGTCCTCCACATACTCCAGAAAGCCATAATCCTTAACACCTGCCGTATCACCCGAAAGTTTATGTCATCATCCACTTTATCGTCCACGTATTTAATATAAGCAACACTCCTTAACGCTTGGCTGCGGCCCGCGTTTCAGGTTTTAACCCCTTCGCAAGAAGAGAAACTTTAAAAGTTAAAAGTAAATAATAATAATAATAATATTTATTTCAAGTATCATTGACTCATTTTTGTTAGTAATACAAAAAAAAAAAAAAAAAGACTTAATGGTCAAAGTTAGTACTTAACCTAAGGCTATCTTAAAAAAAAAATCTGAATCTAATATTATGCCAAGAAATACAGAAAACAATACACTTAATCGATACTCAAATATATTATAAATAAAAAGGTTAAATTGGAACGCCCTCAAATAATTAAATCGAAATGAATTAAGCGTTGAAAAATATAAATAATATTAATAGCATTTAATGTAAATATTGTAAGTGTTTATTATTTGTCTGTTTATCTTGGAACGCCTCCGCACTCTAAGCTTAGTATAGAGGAAATGTTTTAAGTTTTGTAAATATTTGTAAAGTTCATTAAATAAACCAAAGGAAGGGTAATTATTAAGGCATAATATAAATGATAAGATGAACAGTAAATGATAAGATGAACAGTAAATATAAGAGTTGTGTTTGAATGAATATGTCGTGTTTCGTATATTATATTATAGAGACAGGTGACGGACTCCTTGATTGGATTGATTTACTAGTTATATTACTCTCACAGCAACGAGAAAACTGTTAGATTTGAAGGTTCATTACAAAACAAAAAATAACATCGCTGCAACGTTTGAGCAAAGCAAATTAAACGAAAGATCAATATACCTGCCTTTGCTAATGGAAGTTCTGACTGATGAACTGTGACTTAAAATTGAACCTTATATGTACTTAAAAGAAAAAAATCTTCTATTCAGACTTAATAAGACTATTTATGAATTTTTAATTTAAAAACGTATAAAGAGAGATAATAAAACACAATTTGTATTACTAAGTTAGTTGAACCGAAATAGCCATTAGAACACATTAATCCTTGGCAAACATTTCGGGTTCAATGATCAACATCCGATGAATTTTCATGAGCTTAAATTATTTTTCAAACTTATCTCGTGATCTGCGGAGAAGGTAATCATTGTTAGGAAATATGTATGTGTCGGACGTACATCTACATTCTACATGTCTATCCACCAAACCTCATTGTCGCTGCGTTATGGAATAAGCTTTAAACCTTACCCTCAAAAGAAGAAGAGTACTTTACTTTTTTTTTTCTTTTAAGATATTTTCAGTAATTTCTTCAAATACTACTTAGAAACATTTTATATAGGAATGATAAAAGTGTATCTACTCCTACGTAGCGTTTTGATACGAGAAAGTAATCTTTAAGTCACTTGAGTTCTAAGTCAAAACAAACTCCATATTTATTATAAGCATTAAAAGTATTATGAGTATACTGCATTAATAACTACAAAATATGAGATATTTTGCAAATATACAAGTAAAAGGGTGTCGAATGCAAAAAAAATAAAGTTCACAATAGCAATACGTAGCAAAGACAGGGATGTGACGGAAACGCTTACTGGAGCTGAGAGGACCTTGAACAGTATAGCTTTAATTTTAACAAGTTTTCTCTGACGTTTTAAAAACTTAGGAACTGTTTCTATGATGATTATCGTGACGAGTGAGGACGTTTGGTGTTTAATACTTTGGTGGTAGTGTACACACGTACCACACACATACATTCAAACATATAAACAGTGAGATAAATCATTCTCTGACCATCACAATTATTAAAAAAATCCAAGATGTCTATAAATTTAAATAAATAATATTCAAAATAACCTTTGATACTCCTACCGATATATTTTATTGTGAAATAAAATAAATAACAATATAAACAAAGTTCGTTAACCTTAGAATATTACACCCACATCTTGGTATTGTTACAATTGCGTATTATAGGCCTTATGATAAATAAACATGCTTACGTCATTTATTTATATATCGCCAATGCTGTAACATGAACCATTAAAAATCGAAGTGAAAATAGAGGCTACTTACTTGTTATGGTTATCAAAAGAACTCGAGCATTTAGTGATGGCTTGCAAAATACTTATGCGTTATTGTAATGTGAACAGATGTAAGTTTGGCAGTTGTAATAAAACTCAACAATAAGTTATTAAGTTTTTAAATTAGTGTGAAAAACAGAATGCCTTGTGACAATATAATATTCTCATAACAATAACGAAATCTTATAATTAAATTATAAGAACTTTGTACTTATAATTTTATTTAAAGTGTGCACTATACAAAAAACAGAAGGCGAAGGAGTATATATGAACAGACTATAAGAGTAGGGCAGAAAGTCACATTAATTAAGAAAATATAATTAAAAATGTAAGCACAAGAAATAATTGAATATAATAAAAGGATAAATCATTAATGACGTAAACTAGACTAAATGTGATCTCAATTATTCGTAGAATATTAGAATCAGGATTTATTTCTTATTCTAACAAAAAAAATATTTTTTATATTAATGAAATTTAACCCTTTGGTGAGACCAAAATTTGTATTATTAGTAGGAGAAAGCCACATACTAAAAATAAAGATGTATTTTCTACAAATATATTTTTCTAATATAAATGGTGTGATAAATTACTTTTTGTTATATTTAAATGTAATTGAATTTTATGTACACTTTCTGGTTATATATATTCACAAATAATGTAATGCTCTCCGTTTAATAACAGATCTATTTCCTCCTGTGTTAGCGATTATTTACGAGTTGAGTATAAAATAGTGTTGCCTTATATCACTCGTTTTAAATAAAAAAGCTTAGCCTTTGTTCGAGATTATCTGATTTGTATGCTATTCAAACAATGTATATTTGTGCCGGTACTAGGACTTCCTGCCGACCCGTCTAGGTATCACATACACAGTGGCGTAACTATAGGGTGGCAGGGCTGGCAAAATGCCAAGGGCCCCCAATCCGACGGGGGCCCCGGTCCCTGAAGCCACGAGCTCAGAAGGGTCTTACATTTATATATTTTTTACTGGAATGCCCCAGTGGCGTATTTAGTTTAAAGTGTAAGAATAATAATATGGCATGTACCGTATTATTATTCTAACATTTTCATTGTCAACTTCAATCTTCATAAAAGCTAATAAAAACTATGTCACTGTTTATCAAGCCGATAAGTTTGTTGTCAACTTCTTTTTTTTTTTATTTAGGTGTAAAAAAATTACATTGAGCGTATTGCGAATAAATGTAAAAAGCATCGTACAGATCATTCCCGCGTGGAAAGGTGGCAAAAATGCTAGCAGCATTTCCTCGTCGAATCGCGATTCGGATCATATGTTTTAGGTTTTATTTGCACCACATATCACCAAGGTTTGAATGTACAATGGAACACAGTGGAACAAAAATAAATAGTAGGATATAATATTATAATAATTATTACTTAAATTTAACACTCACCTTGGAATAAGATATATTGTTAGATTTTGAAAAACGCAGAATACTCCAACGCATAGATCAGCAACAGCCAAATTTGCCAAAAAGAAGTTAGTTATAGACCGCAGTCGTCTTGAGAGAGTTACCACTAAAATTACTAGAAGATTTCCTGGAAAAAAAAATATTATACTGTGGTTAGCCTAAGTAAATTTATCATCTCAATTTAATTAAAGATCTAATTCAAAATATACTTTGTTGAAGTTATTGAATTTATTAAGTCTTACGGGTACTTTTGAATATTCATTCATTTTACATGCCCAAATTAAATTTAAGCTATCACTGGGTTGGAATGTAGATTAAATTACTTAAGTATGTTAATATAATAGATGTATATTGGGTTCTCAATATTTTAACGGTAAAGGTTTTAGTTTGTCCCTATTTAGCCTTCTTCATTTCATTCTATCATCATTGCGCTATTGACGCTTCAATTTGCCGGTTCTTCTCAGTAGAATCTAAGAGATGAATAAACGTCGTTGAGCCTTCTTAACTGGATGTTACCGATGAATATGTACCGCGCCATATGTTCAGCACAAGGTGTCGTCCCACATATTTATTAGTCGACAAAGGGGGTACATCGAGATTTACGCGTATTGGTTACATAAAAAAATATTTACAAAGATCTTCTGTACAAAAATAAGCCAAAGGTTCCCTTAGTGTATACTTAATATTCCGATGTAAATTTAAAATCTTGTGATGGATAGCTTAAGAAAAAATGTTAATAATAATAAATTCAGAAGGTTCATCAGATCAGAGGAAATCAGAGACCAGAAGGAAGCAAGTGTAATACTTCTACATTGAATAAAGATTTATGAATTTGAATTTGTTCAGAAGGTTTGCACATTAATTTCTATCACTCCTAATGGTTTTAATTTTTATGTTTTCAATTATGTTGGGTAAACTTATATTTTTTTTTTAGGTTTGACTATTAACGATTGCCGATTGCCAAAAAGGGAAGCCAGCAAAGTTTCGGAATTTCAATTTCGCGACGCGATCTCATTTTTATGGTTTTTCTATTAACATAAAAGTAATAATTTATTTCCATGTTGTACATATTTTACTATTTTTTTTATAGAATATGATATAGTTTTTCTAACTATTATATGATAATATAATTAATACAACAATAATTATTTATTTATTTATTTATTTAATACTTTATTGCACACACAATGAAAGGACATACACATAAAGATAACAATTACAACAAAGACATGAAAATAAGAGCGTGCAAAGGCGGTCTTATTGCTAAAGCAATCTCTAACAGACAACCTTTGGTGAAAGGATTTGCAAAAGCAGAAACAGGATAGTGCAAAAAATAAAAATAAAATAATATTCAAAATAAAAGAAAATAATGACTTATAATATACATACTAATGTAAAATATATATAACCTACATACGTTACATATAAATATATATGTATATACGTACATACATAGATACATATAAATATATATACATACACACATATAACATATTTAAATATAATACATATTCAATAAACGTACATACATTACTTATTGTAAGGAAAGATAGTGAGTTTTCACACGACGTTTAAATATATTAATAGAATCAGAGCGACGAATTTCCGGGGGAAGCATATTCCATAGCTTCACAGCTTTAACAGTAAAAGATTCACTGTAAAAGCGAGTATGAGCTGTTGGCAACTTTAAGCGATTGTCACTTCTTGACCGCAGATCAAGATGACAATCAGTGTCAGTGCCTAAGAAAGAGAAACGAGTTTTTAAGTAATTAGGAGAGTAAGGATTATAAAGGATAGAATAGAGAAGGGAGAGTATATGCAAGTTGCGGCGATGTCTAATTGTAAGCCACTTCAGTTGGACACGGTATTCGCTGACATGATCAAATTTACGTAGCGCAAAAATAAATTTGATACAGACGTTTTGTAGTCGTTCAAGCTTGTTTAGCTATAATTAATAAAACATTGAAACAAGAATTAATTAAATAATAAATAAATAATGTTTGAATATCACTCAATAGTGATATTCAAACGATGATATATGCGAGACATATTCGCGAAATAATAAATCATAGCCCTAAGCGCCAAAAGCCTTATATTATAAAATTATATCGAAAATTTTTACTCTCTAAAATAGTCCTAGATTATTTGTAAATATTAATTAACTATCAAATTTTCGTCTCAATTACACATATAATTACGAGTATTCATCAAAAAAATATGAAGATTAGAAGCCATTTCGTAATATTTTTTTCTTAACATTTTATGCTTTAGTGTTTTTGATTAGAAACTACCCTCGAAAATATAATGTAGTCAATATTTTGATACAGTACATACAATATATTATTTTTATCTTAGAACTGGATTTACCCATACAAAAGATTAACAATTATTTTGCTTTATAGCCCCACCTTGATATAATCGCATATAATGCCTTGCTTGTCTAGCTCATAGGATAATTTTAGTTGATTGTTAATTTAAAAATATATATTCTTTGGTAAAATAATATTTAACGGCTTTATTGTATGAACTGTGTTTATAATAATGTTGTTTTTTTAATCTGTTTGAATTATTTTCTGTTAACATTCGCAATAATAACGTTAAAGATAATACTCGTTTATCGTTCGATAATGCAAATGTTTGTATAATAACAAAGATACTGAGAATTATATTATACAAGGAACGAGACAAATGGTTCGCCATGTTTCTCCAGTACATCACTGGTGATAGGGCTTTGTGTAAACTCGTCTAGTAAGTCCACCAGCAGATATTCAGCAGTTCTTGGTATTGTTGTGTTCCGGTTTGAAGGCTGAGTGAGCCAGTGTAATTACAGGCACAAGGGACATAACATTTTATTAATTCTCAATGCTGGTGGCGGATTGGCGATGTAAGCGATGGTTAAGATCTCTTACAAAGCCAATGTCTATAGGCGATGATGGCCATTTACCATAAGGTGGCACATATGCCTGTCCGCCTACCTATTCTATAAAAAAAACGATAATTACCAATAAGGATTCACTGCGCTATTAACTAAGTCACTCTGAATTTGACAACTTATGTTCAATATTGAAATTTATGTACATACATAACTGTTAAATATCATGATCAAATGTCATTTGAAGCACATTTTTTCTATAAAGGTATCAAACAAGTGACGTAGCGCTAAATCTGCAACACGGCACGTTTCGCAATTATAATAGTTATCATATCTATCTTTTATCTTTATCAAATACGCCCGAACAATATATCCATATTTTTTATGGATAACAAAAGTGGTTATTAATAATTTTTATACGATTAATTCAATAACGATCGGCCTTCAACGATATGATAGTGTAACGATTATACCGTTACTCGTGGAATATATTACTTATACAATAAAAACTTTACAAGGCGAATTCTGAGTGCAAATAAACGGTAATCAACCGCCAGCTGTGATAGTAATAGCCGTTTAGTTGTTCTATCGATCATTAATTCTATTTCCTCGCAATGATACATTTGAAAATAATCGGATTATACCCTTGAACTTGTTGTAATTGCAAACACAATTTCAGTTTTCAACGTATTTTTTTCTGAAAGCTACGATCGACATTTAGACTTTTAATACAACTTATATTAGTAGCACTGATCTTTCATGATGTCTATTCTTTAGATGCTGACTGTCAGCATCTTTGTCGAGCAGATTAATAAAGGTACGATCGCAATTAGTAAAATGTAATAAATCGTCGAATTAGTAAAATGTAATACTACACATTTCACACATTCATAATTATAAAATTATTCATTTACATAAAGCAATTCATAGATCACGTGGATTCTATTCAAATATCGAGTGTTAAATCCGGTCAAATACCGCTGAGTCATTAATGTGCTAAGCTTCTTTATAGTCTAAAGTCCAAGGCGAAAGTAAACATTTATGTATCCTGCGTGTGTTAAAATAATCGATCCAACTATTTATTTTTGTAGGGAAATTTGTAATTCTTAAACTTTGAATACACAGCAGGTATTTTGTCATAATACCGACTAATTCTAGAAGGATCTATGACAGGAACAATATAAACATTGACAAGAGCTGTATTAATAGTATTAGAAAGTTTCAACAAAAGTAATTTTAATATAATTCCGATCACGTCAACGGCTGTATGTAAGTGATATAACAATGCTCAAGATACATTATGTATGCCTCATTATCATAGTCCGATACAAATGTAAAACGGTACGGCCAAATGAAGATTAGGCGCGGGACGCTAACATTGCTTTACTTGTTTTTCAAGGCACGAGCGAATAATACGGCCATTTACCTAATTTTCAGTAACCGAGAAATTCTTAAATTAAAATATAATTAATTTAATAGACCGACCTGGAATTCGAACTCGGTTACTCATATGTCCAGTTATATTAGTTAAACTAAACATATTACAATGTAAACAAAAATAAGTAGGTATAGAATATAGAACGACACCAACAATTTATACTACGCTAACTCGAATTTTAGGCTAATTTAAATTGAGTGATTTCAAATAGTACCTTTAGTTATATAAGATTTGTAAGATTTTTTTAATACTTATAAAAAAACATATTTTAAGCAACTTGGCATAATAAAAGGAATTTCCCTAAAATTCGAGTTAGCGTAGTATAAATTGTTGGTGTCGAGAAATGAGGTTTAATATCGTGAAAAAATAAACTGATACTTAAGAAGTTTTTTTCGTAAAGAGGGTAGACTATTAAATGTAACAATTATCTTCTACTACCACCCTTTTTGCCATCACGTCTCTTTTTACTATCATAGAATGATTGAATATTCTTTTGTACAACTTTTTAGTTCAAATTTTTTGTAGCGGCGATTATGAACAACAGACAGTATTCTTGTTCCAGCCACAACGAAAAAATTTGTACATTCACCGGTCAATAGAGTTTATGGCTATCTGGTTTAAAACTCTTCTGTCAGGCAAATATCGAATTGAAGACACTATTGAGTTGAAAAAATATTTACGTGTAAAGGAAAAAATATAGACAATATCAATACCAGAATCATAAAAAGATACTAAGTGTTTATTAAGAAAAACTTAAATGGCACCAACTGGAAAAGCAAGAACTTCACTTTATGGGTTTTTTATAATTTTGTTCCTTTCATATACGGCAGCTTAAAAGCGGTCGCAAAGACCTTATCGCTATAGCGATAGCGTATTTCTCTCGATTCAGGCAACTTTTGCAACAGATATTTACCTTAAAGAAATAAATAAATGAGAATGGTTACAAGAATCACAGAATGAACATAAAAAAATCGTAAAAACGTCTTTAAGCAACCGAAATGTGATGTTTTTTTTTTAGTTCCCGGGAGGGCATATGACTTCTCCACCTGATGGTAAGTGGTAGTAGAGTCCAAACGCGACGACGGCTAGTGCAGTCAGGAAGAATGAATGAATGTCCTCCTGACCGATTTCAGCCACCCATCACAAGAGAGGTTAACCAACTTATATCGGATGGTACGGGAGAATCTGTCACGACCTGCAAGAGTAAGATGCAGGACCAACAGACTTAATCTATATATAAATATTTACTGAGTATTTTAATGCCCGGTTTACATTCGCGGTGCAAAATCAAGCGAAAGTCGTACAGCGCGTGTAGACGGTTTCGCGGCTTTACATTTGCGTTTCGCGGTGTTCGCTGGTCGGTGTCGGTTTATACTATCGCGACAAAAGATTCGCGATGGATTAAATTGTTTTACTGTGGACGAAACCGTGAAGCGTAGTGGCGTATTTTTCGCGTGTATTTTATACGCGTATCGCGGCTAAAGTTCTATATGAATTGATGGACTCCTTTTCATTATTAGCCGTTTATATCCATGAATAAAATAAAACTGTACAGCTAAAACTACTTGAAAAAATGACAGCCAACTTTTTTTTTTTGTGGTAGCCGTTCTTAATTAAAGGCTCAAATATAATCATGAGTAAATGACCTTGTGGTCATTTACTCATTTACGCTTATACAACTACTGCTATTACTTTAACCCTATGAGCTTACTTTTATTTTTTGGATTTATTTTAAACATGGTCCACAAAACCACATATGAGCGTTTTTACAAATGCGAAGCGCTTTAAAACCGTAGCAGCATAGGCCGTTAGTTGGGCGTATCGATTTGTATTGATCTGAACTTAATCCCTTTCGGCATCAAACATGAGTGAATCGTATACCGGTGCCCCAGTTTGCTACGATGTTTTTAAATATATCGATGGTAAAATATAAAACATCTTCCTGATACATTCTTAGTAAGAAAATAAATGTCTTTCCACATAAAAACACGATATGTCGAATAGAACTTCACAGAAACAAATTACTTTCACATTCAAAGATGGTCTAAGAAAATCTGCGTATAAATTCATCGAATGAAAATTTTGCATAATAATACGGTATCATACATTAGATATGTTTTAAGAAAATTTTATTTTTACTATATATATCTGTATTAACATTAAACTCAATTATATGATTCGAGGATAATTATGATTAGGTATATCCATAGAATAATAACATTATTCTATGGGTATATCTATATTAATAATTTCGTCAAGGAGTACGGTAGACTCAATTGAAATTTTACCCGAATAATATAAAACATAATAAAATAAAGATTTCGAGATATATCCGCAAAATTCGGATTGTCGAGTATTTTTTTAAATTCTAATGGTGCTGACAGACAAATCGCAGTCGTCATATTGGCTACTCTAGCGAAACGTCACTGACATCGGATGACATCTCGTTGTGAAACGTTCCGTTTCATACTAGCACATATACGCCTAGACATTGAACACGTCGCGCCATTAATTTTAAAAACAAAGCGTCCATTACAAAGAACTGTGACTCATGTGACTGTGTAAAATGAAACATCTTGCAGTAAATATTGAGCGAACCAAAAAAATGTTTTTCTTTCATTTCGCAAAGGTATTATTGTGGACACTTTTTTATAGGATATACTCAGTGTAATGTGTTTTTTCTTAAAACCTGAGATTGGCCGATTGCCATAACATAACCATAGAAAAAAGAATACTGGCTATAACCTTAAAAGTTGAAGTTGAAGTTCTTTCCGTAATAAAATTATAATGTACATTTTTCAGTATTTATTTAGTTTTACATAGTGTTGTCCTTTGTTTGGATTACACACATCATGCCAAAAATAGTAAGTATTTCATAAAATGAATGTCTTTCATTCGTCTTTCATCATTGTTTTGTTTGATGATACCTACATCATTTTTTTAACAGCCGAATCTCTTTGTACCAAATGGGTAAATATTGTCACAATTGTGCAAAATGGACGCAGCGAAGGGCTCTTCGTAAAAATGGTGAGTAACAGCAAAATTATTTTAGTAGGTATGTAGGTTCCACATACGTTTATGGGTCTTACCGGCGCTGAAAGCACCGAAATACCCACCAAAAAACCAGCGGTATCCTCTCCGTCTGGTCGGGAAGCGAAACGGGATCGCTTGCGCATGCTACCGTGATGACCCGACGGTCGGCCCGCCTATGCGAGTCTTCATTTCTAAGGGGGTTCCCGTATACAGGGAACTTACACTTAGCCCCGGCGGCTATTAAGGCGGGGGGAAGGACGCCTCCTCCCCGGTCTTCTTCGACGGATCGAATCAGCGGAGGTACTTTCCTCACGCTGCCGCTCCGCGGCCTTCTTCTGTGACATGACACTCGCAGAAGGAGACCATTCCCAACCAGCACCTCGGCGGAGATCTCTCGCTGCTAAGCGTGATTAACGCCATGCTCGACAGCGAGAGATCTGCGCCGACGATCACCGCCAGAGTATGCCTCTGAGGCTCCACGCCGAACACTCCGTCAGGACGTGGTGCACCGTGTCCAGTGGCGCACCACACTCGTGGCAGGAGGGTAATAGCGTCCGGCCCTGCTATCTTGTGCAGGTACTTACGGAAACAGCCATATCCGGTAAACACCTGCGCCAGCCTAAACGTAAGTGTGCCACTTTTCCTTACCCATTCGATTCAAATGGGGCCAAATCACCTCCACTGTCGCTAGGCCTGCTGATGGGACCATTTCCATCCAGTACACGGTGAGAGTTGTTCCGACTTCAGCCAGGCATGCCGCCTCCCGAAAGTCCCACCCCGTCGCGTTGATGAGGGTGTCATCTGCGTAACACAAGACGGGAGCTCTCAAGAGCCAATCGAAGCCGACGTTCCACAGAATTGGGCCAAGAATCGACCCCTGTAGAACGCCGTAGCCTTCTCGACGCCGGACCAACTTCCCATCGCCCCCCAGGCCAGACGACCTCTCGGTCCTGGAGGTACGCCTCCAACAGTCTCCTCAGATAGGTCGACACCCTATGGTATTGGAGTGCCTGAACGCCTGTATTGAGGTGTCATGAACACATACAGAAACAGACACAAATAACACCCAGACCCAGAACAGATATCAGATTTAATCTTCTATTTTTTTATAATCGTATATGTATTTCAGATAACGACTAGTTTTAAGTTTATTAACTTGTAATTTAATAACTTGTTTATACGTAACAATCTACCACTTTAATATTTGATATTACTCTTTGTCACGTTTACATGGCCGTCCGTCACTGTCACATGGAGGCCTCTGAAAATCAGTGCTGGGTTAATATTATGCCAGCTTCAACTGAGAGGTTGTCCATTTTGGATGCCACACCACTTTACAGTTAATTTTTGTTAATTTTTATTTATTTTTTTTCTTTTCGTTGTGTTTCCATAATAATGCAATTCCCTTTTTGCATCCAATTATATTTAATAGATATAGATTAAACAATATTAGATGCAAAATATTTTTGTAAATATTTTTGTAAGTTAGTTAATTTTTTTTTTCTACGTCATAAATTAACTTAAACTCTGTGTTACTTTTGTCATTTCTTTTTTATCTTCTTATTTTTACTCATGTGGTGTAATCCAAATAAAGACTTTATCTATCTATCTATCTATCTAGATATATAACTTGATCATTAAAATACCTGCCTTGCCGAAAATTGAACCTGGGACCCCTGCGTCAAAGTACCAATGACTTAATGGTGTGGTTTATTTTTGTGTTAATATTATATAATTACACCCTACACTGTGTATTTGAATCGGTCCATTTTTATTAATTGCATAATATTAGATCCTTACATATGAAATTAGCGTTTTGTCGTACTGACCACTTTGATCTGATATATCTCCCCTTTGGTTAAGAATTCCAAATTCAAATTTATAAATTCATTTAGCTGGTACATTTGAGTTATGAAAACAGTCATTCATTTGTTTTTTCCTCATTATTTTTTTCTTTGGCGTCGCTTATTACCGCACATTGGAAAACATGAAATATCGGTATATTTACTAGTACTAGTTCTACCGTGGCACCAGTGTTGCAGAAACAGCTCGAAGGATTAATTATGTGTACCGCGCTGGTGTCACAAAATAAAGCACGGTACGTTTTTAGTTTCAACGTTTTCGTTCTGGAAATTTCGACCTTCAAAACCAACACAGTGGACGGCCGGAGACCAAAGTGGAAAATGAAGAATTAAAGGCTATTGTGGAAGCGGATCTATCACAAAGCACTTCAGAGATAGCTGCAGGCTTCGGGGTAAGTGATTAAACTGTATTAATCCACTTGAAGCAAATCGGGAAAGTAAAAAAACTTGAACGATGGGTACCTCATGAATTGAGTGAATCGAACTTGCAAACACGCGTCGACTGCTGTGTTACTTTGCTCAACCGACACAATAATGAAGGGATTTTAAATCGAATCATTACTTGTGATGAAAAGTGGATACGGTAAGATAATCGGAAGCACTCGTCTTAATGGCTGAACCCTGGAGACCCAGCCAAGTCCTGCCCTAAACGAAAATTGACTCAGAAACAGTTACTTGTGAGTGTTTGGTGGACTAGCACTGGTGTCGTCTTCTTACAAGGAAAAAAATTCAACCTCGATACGGCAGTTCAAACCGCCTTCAAAGAGTATTGATTCTTGCCTCCATGGTTTTTTTAGTAAAGGGATCAATGAACTACCTATGTTATAGCAAAATTGCATAGATAATAACGGTACTTACCGTACTTAACGATACTTTGATTAATTAAATATATTTTACAAAATAATAATTGACTTTATATTCCTCCCGTACAAAACGTCAATTTCATATGTAAGGACCTTATATATTGTGAATGCTGTGGCCTGGAAGCAAATAAGCAGCTTAGAGTGACCAAGGCCCGGGCACTTTCAAACCTTTTCTCAAAAAAATCAGGCTGCTCCTGATTCATCTGTTAAATCATTAGTTGTTGCCTCAACAATGTAACCTGACAAATCCCAAGATTTATTTGATAAAAAATTCCAAATTATCAATAACACTGAACAAGGCTTGAAAGGTGACAAATATTTAACAAAAAATGTTGTATATAGAGAAATTTTATGATAATCAACCCGTGATGTATAATAGAGAATATTTATGATTATTCCTTAACTAGCTGTGAAGGCGGTTTCATCCGCGTATAATTAATAAAAATATAATGAATAAAAATCCAGCCTAGAACCTTCCTCGATAAAAGGACTATACAACACAAAAATATTTTTTAAATTCGAACCAGTAGTTCCTAAGATTAGCCGGATCAAACTCACAAACTCTTCAGCTTTATATATTGGTATAGATAAGCGACCTTTGTCAAATTATCGGGTTCACTCATTGCAAAATTGCAATTGTTTTACTTGGCTTCTGAATATTATTTTTGATTTAGCCAATTTATATAAAGAACAACATTTTTACAAAGTAAAGAAAAAACTGAGTGCTCAAAATAGAGGGGTTTACAGAGACTAAACCTTAAAAGCTATTTGTTTTGTTAAGTTATGTTAGTTTATTTTGAAAGTTGATTTAAAATTATATTTATTTAACACAAAGAACGATGCTATACGAATCTATGCCTTGCTTTGCCTTTAATATTCCTTGAGAACCGATAACTAAGAAATATCTACCGTCATTTTGTACCTACATGTGTATTATGAGTCACATTTCACCCTAGTTTTCTAGGGTTTTCATATAGTAATTAAATAAACCCGTATCGCTTGTCGTTCAAATTCGCAAATTGTTTTTTTTTTGTCTATAACATCGAATATTATTCTTGTTATAATTCTTCTGTTTGAAATTCGAAAATCGAAAACAGTTTATTTTTTTATTGGTTTCATTTATTGTATTGATTAATAATAGAATGCAATCATACGAAATTCAAAAATATATTATTTTAAGTAACAGGCTTAGTACGGTTTAACAAAGTCGTTTCAGAAGAAGCGTACTGACGACGCTAACCGAGTTTTCGCTTGAACACCAAAGATATATCCTCATGGATAGTAAGTATATAGGATACTATCCACGAGGGAAATTATTTGTAGATTTATATTTATTTAAGTCTTATACAATTTGTAAATAAAATGTTCTTTTATATTGTAAGCAATATTTATTATAGTATTTCGTTTTCGAATGAAAACTTCAAGCAAAAATATATTATTACTACTAAAAAGTAACAATTTTTAACTGTCGGCTCATTTTGCTACAATCGCTACTATAACTAGCTATATGTGTATACAGCTTCGTGTTAATATGAACATAAAAATATAAACAAAATAAAATTCATTTTTTAAATAAATCAGTTTGCATGTTTATTGATCCCAAATAGCACTATGTATGTGTATCTGCAACATGACAGCATCGTGGCATAAACTTCAAGCCTTGTCTTATTCGGTGTGTAACAAAAACCCTGTCTGTCCCGAAAGGGGCATATTGGTGTGTTATAGACATAACTAAAAATAATATTAAATATCAAATATTCATTATAAAAATGTTATTGTAATTTAAAATACACATTTTAATGCCCTAATTCCCCAACATCGAGCAAATTTTTTGAAATGTAACAACACCAGATTCGTTAGGCGGCTCCTTTGAGTGCCTTTGAAACGCCGCTGGCACGTGTAAGGCCGTGTCACTACTACTAAGCGCGATATTGTGCGATATTATTTGCCAACTAAAATAAAAACGCCACAAATCACCTAGTTCACACTCTCAGCAAATGATCTGAGCTAATTGGACTCTAGCGCGTAATTTATTTATTAAATTTTTCAGGGAAACATACAGTAATTTTATACTTATAAGTAATACATTTTTTTTCCTACACAATCAAGTTTCCATGACTAACTAAAACATAAATAATATTAACCACACAGCTTATAAGACTAAAGAGAAAGAAAAAATAAAATAAAAATAAATTAATGAGCGTGGTGGAAGACTGCCCTAAACTATTACCAAATATTTTATTACTTTTCGTTCGAACACATTTTTCTTTGTTAAGCCGACACTGGTTCACCGTTGCACATAGTTTGCACGGATGCGTTGTAGCACATTTGCTCCTGATTTAATTTGATCATAATTACTCATACTCAGACATATTAACACATTGAAATACTCTTGATTAGAAAACGTAAAACATATCGCGGAACACAAGCACATCTACAAAACGACCACTCGCAAGTAGTTTACGCGCAAACCGAGTGAGTGAGTGTAGTGTATTAGTTAAGTGAAAACAATTGTATCGATAGTTTATCGATAACATTGACACGTGTGAAATTTGGGATACTATTGACAACAGCAATACTGCCGATACTATTGATAATAATTCATCGCTGCCCGACAGGTAATACCTACCAAGCGCTTTCGTCACGCCTGTGTTGACATGTGATTTTCGTCATTTTACTTAATTTAATATTAATTTTACTCGGGGTATTTTTTTTACTTAGTATTTTAAAAATGATTACATATATTAAATCGACTCACGATACCCAATAACCACTTCATGGGTCGGACACGAATTTTGTTACACGTTGTATAGAAGTTAGTCCCGCAGTGGGACATTACAGGCTGTAAAATTTATATTCTAAATTTTAGTTACAGTATTATTTACTTGTATTTTATTTGATATATTGTCCAATTGACTAAAACAAATGACGCAACATCCATCGCGCTTTACAGCTAAGGCACTAAAGCGTTGCAGTATCCCGTTACTATCAATATAGTTAATAATAACGAATGAAGTGATGTGACTGCGTTTTATTTGCTTTGATTTGATATCGAGGATATTTTTTAAGAAATATACGCTTACACAGTCGGGATGGCACAGTAGTTAGAACGCGTGAATCTTAACCCATGATTACGGGTTCAAACCCAGGCAAGCACCACTGAATATTCGTGTGCTTAATTTGTGTTTATAATTATTCATCTCATTCTCGACGGTGAACGAAAACTTCGTGAAAAAACCAGCATGTGTCTAATTTGACTAAAATTCAACCACATGTGTATCCACTTGTATTGAAGCAGCGTGGTGGAATGAGCACAAAAACTCCTCAATAGAAAGAGGAGGCCTTAGCCCTTTAGTGGGACATTAACAGGCTGTATGTGGCAGGCTATTTTCGCGAAATCGACGGTACTATAATTATATTACATTTTTTATTCCATATATTCTTGTTTATGATGGCAAGTAAAGTGAGATACTTATTGAATGATGGTTGATGCAAAATAGACGAAACATGGGTCGTCCTACAGTAAGCCTACATTCTACTAACAATTGCGCAAAAGTATAATGAGAAAAGATTTACAAAGAGAGAAGTATATTTAAAACTTCTACTGTGAACGTAAGGCTTCTGATTCATTTCTTCAGAACCTCGCAACAAGAAATTGTTCTCGATACCGGCAATATTGATCAGCACATTGAGATTGAAATTTATAACAATATCAAATGGCACTCAATAAATCCTCAAAAACGTTTTATATCTACGTTTTTCATTTGGATTTAAACCGCAGAGTTGCTGGCTGAACCGCTAGTTAAAAATTTAATTAAATGCTCATGTTTGCGACAATTCACAGTGAAAAATACCCTACACACAATATAATTTACATGTTAAAATATAATTATATTAAAAATTGACCGCCTCGTTGGTCTTGTGGCTAGATAGAAGGCCGCAGACCCGATGGTCCTGGGTTCAATTCCCAGGTCGGGCCAATAAATAGTTATTGGGTTTTTCTGTTAGCAAATTCTCATTAACAGACCAAAGTCTGGAAGTTGGAATTGTGTACACTCCCGTGCCTCGGAAAGTACGTTAAGCCGTTGATCCTGCGCTGAACTATTTCCGGTCGTGTCGGATTGTCGTCCCATTGGACTATGAGAGATAGGGAAGAGAGAGTGCACCTGTGTTTGCACACACACTTATGCACTAAAATATCTCCTGCGCGGTTGGCTAATCTCTCTTGAGATTGGCTGCAACGGCTGAAATTATTATGGCATTATTATTATTTTTATATTAAAAAAAACATTTAAAAGCTTAGAAGAAAATGACATTATAAATATTTAAAATATATTTTAAGCAAACTAAGAGAAAACATCTCGACAAACTTTTACCATAAGTAATATTCGAAATCGTTTTAAGCTTTATTATACAAGCACTACATTACCAAAATAATACTATCATAATTATATATTACATTACTATTACCAATGTTATGGAATCTAATTACGGCTTTATACGAAATTTGTTAATTACATCAGAAAGTACGTCAACTAATATGGTATAGTTGTATGGTAGTGATTCATTGAAAAAAAACAATAGAATAGATGTATATAGATAGATAATGTAATTCTATTTTATATAGAATATAATAAAATAAAAAAATAAAATAATTATAAATATTTTATTTAATGCCAAGAAGTCAACTCCTAAGAATAACAAAATATTTACTTATTTAATGGATAACCAGAGCAAATATTTGGACAGTTATTATTGCATGAATATTGTCGGTTATCGGTAACGGTAAAGAACAGTATCTCTGGTATTTTATTGTATTAAAGGGTCTTTATATGTTTCACTGCTGGTCTCCTTTTGAGGAGAAGATTTGAACTAAATTCAATCACTGCTCAAATGTATAATTAGACAAAATTTCATGTCACCCATGTAGGTTTTCTCATGTGGCTTACATTCATTTCGTATTTGAAATTAAAACACAAATTAAACACATTTAGTCACAGTAATACTTGCCCTGGTTTGGAAACGAAACAGGAAATGTAATAAATACTACATGTAACGAACAAAATTTATGAATCTAACAACAAACATTTTTTTATGAGATTTAAAATTCCTCGTAATATTATAAATAAGGTAAACTGTTGGCCAACTTACCAAAGAAACAGCAGCAGAACACGATTGTGTAAAGCGTGATAAATATAGCCCTAACATCTGTTCTGTCGAATATAAATTCCTCGTCGTCCATAGCATATTGGCTTTCATTTCTTCTGGATATGTATGTACTGTTACTGACATCACTGATATACGTCTCATTTACCGTCTCCGGGACAGTGCCGACTATATAATCAGACTCCACGGATAGATCCACACGGTACATAATTTCGGCTGTTTTCTAATTTATCTCTTAAATTGATTTTTAAAATTCGGCTCGTCCATCTGAAACAAAGTTTTATAGCTATATAAATTGATATTATGACTGTCAATTATGTTTATTTCTTAGTGTATAATGACGTGGACCTAGTGTTCCTGGGTTTGAAATTCGAGTTGGACCAATAACACATTATTGGTTGCTAGAACTTCAATGCCTCGGAAAGCACCTAAAGCCGTTAATCCCGTGCCAGAGCTCTCTCCGGTAGTGTCAGAATACCGTCCCATTGAACTTTAATATTAAATAAATAGAGAAAACACACGTATTTGTGCACACGCAGCTTAAGTGTGTGCAATAATATCTCCTGTATAGGTGGGTGTTCTCCGTTAAAAATGGCTGCCATAAAACGGTTAAGAGGTCATCAGCAAAAATATTGTTTAAAATGTTTCTAATGTTATCAAGTATTTTTATTTAAAATATTGGTCCAGGTGCGAGTTTTCACTTAATCTATTTAAACGAACTAGGTTGGTAAGAGCGGCTATTTCTGAATGTTTAAGATTATTTACATTACGTTAACTGAAATAAACTATTCTTTAAGTTTATTTTCGACGAAAGTATTATTAAAGATTTAGATCGTGTATAAATTTTGGTAATTATATTTTACAATAAGTTACTTTAATTGTCAATTAATTTGTTATAAATATTTTATGACTGACTTATTCAAGGTATATGAATGTCGTATATATTTACATAGCATAATCCCCATTGTTTGTAGATTGTTGGCTAACATTATATATGCATCAAGGCTATGTTGTTATGTATGTAAACTATGTAGTAGACCATACACGATAACTAATCTAGAATACTATTCTGATACAAGGAGATCATGAATTTTAATATCGACGTTTTATGTTTAATAATTAAAAAGTAAAAGATACATATATATGTCATATAATTAGAAACACTTCTTATGAATAAAGAAAGTATAACTTCAACGTACGAATGTTCGTAAAAAAATACACATTCAATAATTAATAATCATGCAATAATATAACCACTCAAATAAAAAACTCATTAAATGCATAAAATATAAAACATATCTTACTTTTAATTACAAAATGAGTCTTACACATGTAGGAGTTTATTTTCTGTTACTGGCCGCTTGGACGCCTAATTAGAAACATTTTAAAAAAGCATCCATATCTCGTTCTTTTTTTGAAATTGGAGAATAACATTTCTTTTTCTATTATTTTGGCGGCAATTCCTAATTTTATCTGAATTTTATCAAAATGGGCAAAAATAAAAGTAGTGACGCGTCACCTAGGCAAATCATTGTTAATTTACATATAGATCGTAAGTGGGCGTACAGAAGAATAGCTGAGCATTTAAATTGTTCTGTTAAGAAAGTTTATAATGCAATTGATCATTATAAAACACATGGTACTGTTGAAAATGTTCTTAGATCCTTTCCCAGAGAAGACGCTAATCGTTCGTGTTGCTAAAAAAGACCCAAGTAAACGCTCCAACCAGATTAAAAATGAAGTTTTTTCGCCTGATGACTCGAGAAACATCTCGTCAAGACTGATACGCCGAAGATTAGTGGAAGCTAAATTGTTTGGAAGAATCTCTCGAAAGGTACCGCTTCTTACCAAACAACACCGAGAGAAGCGATTATTATTCGCTAAAAAATATGTTAATTGGACGGTACGAGAGTGGAAAAAAGTGTTATTTTCAGATGAAACAAAAATAAATATGGTAAATTCCGATGGAAAGCGCTATGTTAGACGCCCTATAAACAATTCTTTTAATTATAAATACACAAGGAGTATAGTCAAGCACGGTGGCGGTACAATGGATCAATGGCAATACAAAAATATCTTGGAGCACACAATGATTCCCTTCTCGGACGATCATTTGCCTATAGCCTGGATCTTTCAGCATGACAATGACGCTAAGCACAGCGTATATCCGTTTTAGACTGGCCAGCAAATAGTCCAGATTTAAGCCCGATAGAAAATATCTGGTATATTGTTAAAAAGAAAGTTTCAAACAAACGTAACACCAGTCAAAACGAACTATATGAAGCATGGAATTCAATCCCCCTAGAAAAATGTATGTAATTGATTGAATCGATGCCACGTCATTGCAGTGCTGTTATTGAAAATAAGGGATACGCCACTAAATATTAATTATAACTATTGGTAGGCTGTGGATAGTAGCTATTTCGTAAATAACAATACTAATTACTAATACATAAAACATTTTTGTTTTTATATTTTTTGTTGTAATTAGAAAATTGGTTGACCATTATTGTTCATACCTTAAAACTGATTTAAATGTTTGTCCGTAATGTAATATTGAAACTGCACTTGTGTGATGGGCTTTATATTGTTTTTCTAATAAATGATAAATCGTTGATCATATTGTTGTCCTATTTATTGTTTAATTTCAAAATAAAAACGATTGCGGTGAAGTATCTTACATAATGTCAAGGACCGTTGGTAGTGTTTCTAATTATACGACCACCACTGTAGGTATATATATATATATATATATATTTGTATCTGTAAATATATATATATATATATATATATATATATATATATATATATATATATATATATCAATATGTATACAGATTTGATATGTTTTATAATTACCATTACTATAAAAAGTAATAGTAATGATAAAACATTATCAAACGCGGCAACTCATGCTCTTTTATTGCACACGTGAATGATAAACGGTAACCATTTTCTAAATTACCGTCAGACGGGCATCATCAAGTAGTTTAAATATTGCTGCATTGATATAAAAATATGTATTTTTTAATTGTGAAAATAACTGTTTTTTAATTTTGTAGATTGGTGTTATAAAATTAGAAATCTTTAAAAAAACACTAGTAAATATACGTTTTTTTATTATATAGGTTATTGGGCAGGCAAACGGACCACCTGTGACTGGCCACCACCTCTCACTGATATTGGCGCCGTAAGAAATATTAAACATTCCTTAGATCGCCAATGCGCCACCGTCCTTGAGAACTAAGAGGTTATATCCCTTGTGCCCGAAGTTTCACTGGCTCATTCCAAATGGAACATAAAAATACTATTGCTATTGATGGTAAGATAAGTAATGACGACGTGGGTGGTACCTACACATACTGGCTTTCATAAAACCCTACCATCAAGTAAAATGTAATAATTAAACACTATAGAATGGATTATCACAATCTGAATAAAGTTATAATTAATATTAATTAGTTTTTAATTAATGACTACTAAAATTTATAGATATATAATTAATATTGATTCGTTTTTAATTAATTAAAATGAATAAATTTAAAGTGATTAAAACCTTAATAAGAGAAAATTACATAACATAAATCGTATAAGAGATTACAGACTTAATTACAAGGGCTTCCTGATTTTTATTTTCATTTTATTAAATAACTTAGCAATTAATTATAAATAAGTGTAATATACAAGATTAATCGACATTTTCCAAAATTTAACATATTTGAATATAATATTACAAATAATATGGTTTTAAATCAAAAAATATATAAAAAAATATCTAAAAAAATTACCGGAATAGGAGATAGAAATGAGCAGATTTTGTCATGTTACAATATAAACTAAAATTAATTGATGTTCCCGATATACACGACGTGGCGTATTATTTTATGTTCGAGTTATATATTGAAGCAGTATTTTGCTGATCTTCATTATAGCGTACTTTTCTTGTGTAATGGAGTAATAAAATTTCTGAAAGAACGACCTGCTTCTTCTTGAGAATGCACTGGTTTTAACGATATTTTCAGCACATAATTTTTACTACTAACGTTGTTATTTTAAAATAAATTGTATTGTACGTACATTTCTAACAACTGACTTATATGTTTACTAGACTATATATTATATTATGTTGAGCTAGCTATCCAACTCGGCTTCGCACTTATAGAATAAAGGGCGACATAAGACGTTTTTAAAGTAATAAATATAAGTATTGATTTACGCGGCGCACACCAGTAAAGTTACAAGTCCCAGATAATGATTTTATTCGACATTTTTTTCAATCATTGTCACATTTGATTTACACAAAACCCTAATGAACCATATACCTAACCCTTCCTCATGAATTACTCCGTCCATTGGCGAAAACTATATTAGAATCAGTTCGGTTGTTTATAAGTTTTTTTGTGTACAGACAGAAAGACATGATGGAAAGTAGTTTGTTTTATAATATATAGTGCTTATGAGATATAGTTTTGTATATAAATTTTAAGACCTACAATTTATTCATACGTGTATCTTTTATTTCAAACTACGTTATCTGTTTTTATTTAGATTACTTGATTACAAAACTTCATTTTATAACGTTATTTAAAAATATAATGAATATGTATTACATATTAAAACCGTATTATATTTTTGTGTGAAATATTTATGAACTTAACGGATAAACAGACATCAAACGCGGAGAGCGACTTTGTACACACTTTATTGGAGATGATATCATGACTAATACCAACCACTACGGGATGAAAAATAGAATGAACATTTATTTTTACACGATAAAGGAAAAGGAATGCGTTGATAATATTTTATTAATCTATAACACGATTAAAAACTACTTAACATTTATACAAAGCGTATTGCGCTTGCTATAAATAACTTTAATTTATAATAGCTCTGGTAAACTGACATTAATTCGTTGAGACCAATAAAAAAAATCATAAAATAACTTTTATTTCCACAGGCTAGCATCTATTGCTGTTTATATGTTTATAGCAGAGCCATTAAATATAAAATTTTCGCCATTGCTCTTGTTCAAGTGGAGTAACAAGATGGACAAGTGATATAATGTCTCTAGATGTACTCTCGAGCGAGTGGTTAGTGCACTTAGTGCACTGAACCGAACACAACATGGCAGTGTATCTACTATTGGTCAGTAGCAAAGATATATAGATTAATCTGCTAATAGAACACTTCCCTGATCTTATATATATAACAAATTGGTCTTACCCCAAGACGCGTCACTAAGAATAACCCTGTTTCTATGCTTTATCGTATTTTACATCCGATGAAGTTGACTCTCTGTGCAGTTAATAATAGTGCTTTCATGTAGTAGGTATAGTAAAAAGTAATTAGAGTATGCGCGCAATTTAAAGATACATTTTTTTTTATTACGTAGGTAGGCGGACGAGCATATGGGCCACCTGAAGGTAAGTGGTCACCAACGCCCATAGACATTGGCAGTGTAAGAAATGTTAACCATCGCTTACACTGCCAATGCGCCACCAACCTTGGGAACTAAGATGTTATGTCCCTTGTGCCTGTGATTACACTGGCTCACTCACCCTTCAAACCGGAACACAGCATTACCAAGTACTGCTGTTTTGCGGTAGAATATCTGATGAGTGGGTGGTACCTACCCAGTACAAACTTGCACAAAGCTCTACCACCAAGTATACAGTCAGCTTCATAAGTAAAGTAACAGTAAACATTATCAAATACATAGAAACATCTAAAGTGATCAATAACATAAATACAACCAAAGTCGTCAAATTAATTGAACCATCCATGTTATTCAAATATATCGGAGCGCGAACATCGTCAAATATATGAGTACATTCAAATCGTCATTAGAATAGTAACAATCAAAGCGTCAGTGGCTTCGAAGCATCCAGTGTTCAAATATGGAACACACTATAAAAACGAACCTTATGTCAATATATTTTAAGTACACTTCAAACGGTTGGGTATTTATGACATATTGTAATATTTCTGACAGCTATAAAAATAATTAAAAAAAAGGTTAATTTATATTTCTCTTTGGGAAAATATTCTCCCTGGTTTCGGCATCAAAATTATGTTAATTAAGCAACACACTTTTCTTGTTGAGAAGATACACTTTTATGCAATTTTCTTTTACAATAAATTATATTTAAATATACAATATCAGTTCGATTAATAATTCAAATTCTGACATACAAACGTATTAAACTTAAAACTTCTTAGTTAATGTAAAATATTATACACATTATTATTAGACAACGTGCATTAGTTGTTTATTTAAATAACAAAAACTTTGTTTCGTAGAATTACAAAAACAATAAATTATAAAAGTAATTTGTAAGTCAGTATCTGTACAGGTTCCTACCCGTATGCAAATTTTCATGGTGCTAATCCCATTAGTTGAGGTGCGTTAGTGTGCGTTGATATGTTAGAGCAAATTTATCTGCTTATTCAACCACTTAAGAATAGTTCAACAACTGTTGGTTCAAGTTGAATATTTTGACATTTAGGAATAGCGATGCAGAATATTTATTATATCGAGAAACATATCGTTATTTCATTTGGACCAATACATATCACAGTACATGTGTACTTCCTTATTTATCATTATCAATGTGTTATATAGTAACAGCCTGTGAATGACCCACTGTTGGGGTAAGGCCTCCTTTCGTTTTTGAGGAGATAGTTTCGAACTTATTCCTCTACGCTGCTCCAATACGGGTTATTGGAATACACATGTGGCAGAATTTCAGTGAAATTAGACCTGCATGTGTCATCTAAATGTTTTCTACATAATATTTCAAAAATTAAAACAATATGTAACGGTCATAATTGAATTATTAATTACTATGACATAACTAATTGAGTTACTTGCTCGTTCTTATCAGTAGTATCTAGGTACATTTCATATAAGAGGAAGCTTTGAATTAAATGGAATCTGGTAAAGGTTACCTGGAGGTCTAGGTTGAACACAGGTCCTTGCCATTAGATCAAAGAGGCTGTAATAATACTACCTAAAAAGGATTTTCAAAGTCCTTTTATATTCTCAAATAGTCATAAATAGTTACATAAAAGAAGATTTGGCTACAGTTTTAATGTAAATTTTCATTATGCTCTATGCATTGATCTTTAAAAGTTCCATAAATATAAAAAAAAAATTGTATCAATACATTTTGTTGATGCTGCTTCCAACTTGGCCCGCCTGAAACAGTAAATCTTGTCAGACTAAATATAACAGTATGACCACAGATAGTTATGTATACAGGTAGATGCCACAAGTGCGTCAAATGACGCTAGTGACGAGATCAATTTAGTGTTGTGAATGCATTAAGACGATTCCGATCACCAACAGACGCAAAATGTAAAAATAAATTTTCTATGAGAGATTATGCATTACGCCAACATTTCTAGATGAGGCTCACGTTATGTGCATCATAAAGAAAAAGTAAGTAGAAGTGTTAATTCTAATATATAGAGGACCTGGGCGAGATAAACTTAAAAATTTAAAATGTAAGAGCACATTATGAATAACTACCTTTTTTTTCTTTTTTTTTTTTCACGCTGTGGAAACCTTCAGGAAGGTACCCGACTCTCTCGGGGGAGGAACCGGGTTATATGGGATTCTTACCCACTAAAACCACTGCGATGGCCGCTGTGCTCCGCTCGTGGTTCGGCGGAGCTATTCTCAGGGAGCGAAGGTAATCTCGCCCCCCCACACTCCTCGCTAGTGCGTATGACAGCGCGAGGCTATTCCGGCTGCCGTCCTTCTCAGGGCCGTTTGAAATTGGACATGTGAAGCCCCCACCTCACGCATCCACGGCCCCAGGGTTACGCCCTATATTTAAAGCCCCAGACGTTGGGCGGTGGAAGGGGCGGGACGACGCCGACGTCGTCTCTGCCTAGCAGGACCAGCCCTTTCCCGTTCTCACTCCGCCGTCTCCTTCTGGACCATGACGGTCTCACAGACGGAGGCTACGGCCTTCCACGCCGATTCCCTGCGGAGTATCGCCGACACGATTGCTCGCAGGGACAGGTCGTGTCCGACTTCACGGACCAGGATCTCCCTCTCCGCACTCCACGCGGGACACACCTCCAACGTGTGCTGAGCGGTGTCCCGGTCCGCACCACAGTGGTGACACATCACCGTCGACTCGCGTCCGATCTTACACAGGTATTCTCCAAAACAACCGTGACCGGTCATTAACTGCGTAAGTCGGAATGTGACTTGTCGCTTTCTCCTAGCGACAAGTCACATAGTCACTACGCTAATAAATAGAGAAAACACACGTATTTGTGCACACGCAGCTTAAGTGTGTGCAATAATATCTCCTGTATAGGTGGGTGTTCTCCGTTAAAAATGGCTGCCATAAAACGGTTAAGAGGTCATCAGCAAAAATATTGTTTAAAATGTTTCTAATGTTATCAAGTATTTTTATTTAAAATATTGGTCCAGGTGCGAGTTTTCACTTAATCTATTTAAACGAACTAGGTTGGTAAGAGCGGCTATTTCTGAATGTTTAAGATTATTTACATTACGTTAACTGAAATAAACTATTCTTTAAGTTTATTTTCGACGAAAGTATTATTAAAGATTTAGATCGTGTATAAATTTTGGTAATTATATTTTACAATAAGTTACTTTAATTGTCAATTAATTTGTTATAAATATTTTATGACTGACTTATTCAAGGTATATGAATGTCGTATATATTTACATAGCATAATCCCCATTGTTTGTAGATTGTTGGCTAACATTATATATGCATCAAGGCTATGTTGTTATGTATGTAAACTATGTAGTAGACCATACACGATAACTAATCTAGAATACTATTCTGATACAAGGAGATCATGAATTTTAATATCGACGTTTTATGTTTAATAATTAAAAAGTAAAAGATACATATATATGTCATATAATTAGAAACACTTCTTATGAATAAAGAAAGTATAACTTCAACGTACGAATGTTCGTAAAAAAATACACATTCAATAATTAATAATCATGCAATAATATAACCACTCAAATAAAAAACTCATTAAATGCATAAAATATAAAACATATCTTACTTTTAATTACAAAATGAGTCTTACACATGTAGGAGTTTATTTTCTGTTACTGGCCGCTTGGACGCCTAATTAGAAACATTTTAAAAAAGCATCCATATCTCGTTCTTTTTTTGAAATTGGAGAATAACATTTCTTTTTCTATTATTTTGGCGGCAATTCCTAATTTTATCTGAATTTTATCAAAATGGGCAAAAATAAAAGTAGTGACGCGTCACCTAGGCAAATCATTGTTAATTTACATATAGATCGTAAGTGGGCGTACAGAAGAATAGCTGAGCATTTAAATTGTTCTGTTAAGAAAGTTTATAATGCAATTGATCATTATAAAACACATGGTACTGTTGAAAATGTTCTTAGATCCTTTCCCAGAGAAGACGCTAATCGTTCGTGTTGCTAAAAAAGACCCAAGTAAACGCTCCAACCAGATTAAAAATGAAGTTTTTTCGCCTGATGACTCGAGAAACATCTCGTCAAGACTGATACGCCGAAGATTAGTGGAAGCTAAATTGTTTGGAAGAATCTCTCGAAAGGTACCGCTTCTTACCAAACAACACCGAGAGAAGCGATTATTATTCGCTAAAAAATATGTTAATTGGACGGTACGAGAGTGGAAAAAAGTGTTATTTTCAGATGAAACAAAAATAAATATGGTAAATTCCGATGGAAAGCGCTATGTTAGACGCCCTATAAACAATTCTTTTAATTATAAATACACAAGGAGTATAGTCAAGCACGGTGGCGGTACAATGGATCAATGGCAATACAAAAATATCTTGGAGCACACAATGATTCCCTTCTCGGACGATCATTTGCCTATAGCCTGGATCTTTCAGCATGACAATGACGCTAAGCACAGCGTATATCCGTTTTAGACTGGCCAGCAAATAGTCCAGATTTAAGCCCGATAGAAAATATCTGGTATATTGTTAAAAAGAAAGTTTCAAACAAACGTAACACCAGTCAAAACGAACTATATGAAGCATGGAATTCAATCCCCCTAGAAAAATGTATGTAATTGATTGAATCGATGCCACGTCATTGCAGTGCTGTTATTGAAAATAAGGGATACGCCACTAAATATTAATTATAACTATTGGTAGGCTGTGGATAGTAGCTATTTCGTAAATAACAATACTAATTACTAATACATAAAACATTTTTGTTTTTATATTTTTTGTTGTAATTAGAAAATTGGTTGATCATTATTGTTCATACCTTAAAACTGATTTAAATGTTTGTCCGTAATGTAATATTGAAACTGCACTTGTGTGATGGGCTTTATATTGTTTTTCTAATAAATGATAAATCGTTGATCATATTGTTGTCCTATTTATTGTTTAATTTCAAAATAAAAACGATTGCGGTGAAGTATCTTACATAATGTCAAGGACCGTTGGTAGTGTTTCTAATTATACGACCACCACTGTAGGTATATATATATATATATATATATTTGTATCTGTAAATATATATATATATATATATATATATATATATATATATATATATATATATATATCAATATGTATACAGATTTGATATGTTTTATAATTACCATTACTATAAAAAGTAATAGTAATGATAAAACATTATCAAACGCGGCAACTCATGCTCTTTTATTGCACACGTGAATGATAAACGGTAACCATTTTCTAAATTACCGTCAGACGGGCATCATCAAGTAGTTTAAATATTGCTGCATTGATATAAAAATATGTATTTTTTAATTGTGAAAATAACTGTTTTTTAATTTTGTAGATTGGTGTTATAAAATTAGAAATCTTTAAAAAAACACTAGTAAATATACGTTTTTTTATTATATAGGTTATTGGGCAGGCAAACGGACCACCTGTGACTGGCCACCACCTCTCACTGATATTGGCGCCGTAAGAAATATTAAACATTCCTTAGATCGCCAATGCGCCACCGTCCTTGAGAACTAAGAGGTTATATCCCTTGTGCCCGAAGTTTCACTGGCTCATTCCAAATGGAACATAAAAATACTATTGCTATTGATGGTAAGATAAGTAATGACGACGTGGGTGGTACCTACACATACTGGCTTTCATAAAACCCTACCATCAAGTAAAATGTAATAATTAAACACTATAGAATGGATTATCACAATCTGAATAAAGTTATAATTAATATTAATTAGTTTTTAATTAATGACTACTAAAATTTATAGATATATAATTAATATTGATTCGTTTTTAATTAATTAAAATGAATAAATTTAAAGTGATTAAAACCTTAATAAGAGAAAATTACATAACATAAATCGTATAAGAGATTACAGACTTAATTACAAGGGCTTCCTGATTTTTATTTTCATTTTATTAAATAACTTAGCAATTAATTATAAATAAGTGTAATATACAAGATTAATCGACATTTTCCAAAATTTAACATATTTGAATATAATATTACAAATAATATGGTTTTAAATCAAAAAATATATAAAAAAATATCTAAAAAAATTACCGGAATAGGAGATAGAAATGAGCAGATTTTGTCATGTTACAATATAAACTAAAATTAATTGATGTTCCCGATATACACGACGTGGCGTATTATTTTATGTTCGAGTTATATATTGAAGCAGTATTTTGCTGATCTTCATTATAGCGTACTTTTCTTGTGTAATGGAGTAATAAAATTTCTGAAAGAACGACCTGCTTCTTCTTGAGAATGCACTGGTTTTAACGATATTTTCAGCACATAATTTTTACTACTAACGTTGTTATTTTAAAATAAATTGTATTGTACGTACATTTCTAACAACTGACTTATATGTTTACTAGACTATATATTATATTATGTTGAGCTAGCTATCCAACTCGGCTTCGCACTTATAGAATAAAGGGCGACATAAGACGTTTTTAAAGTAATAAATATAAGTATTGATTTACGCGGCGCACACCAGTAAAGTTACAAGTCCCAGATAATGATTTTATTCGACATTTTTTTCAATCATTGTCACATTTGATTTACACAAAACCCTAATGAACCATATACCTAACCCTTCCTCATGAATTACTCCGTCCATTGGCGAAAACTATATTAGAATCAGTTCGGTTGTTTATAAGTTTTTTTGTGTACAGACAGAAAGACATGATGGAAAGTAGTTTGTTTTATAATATATAGTGCTTATGAGATATAGTTTTGTATATAAATTTTAAGACCTACAATTTATTCATACGTGTATCTTTTATTTCAAACTACGTTATCTGTTTTTATTTAGATTACTTGATTACAAAACTTCATTTTATAACGTTATTTAAAAATATAATGAATATGTATTACATATTAAAACCGTATTATATTTTTGTGTGAAATATTTATGAACTTAACGGATAAACAGACATCAAACGCGGAGAGCGACTTTGTACACACTTTATTGGAGATGATATCATGACTAATACCAACCACTACGGGATGAAAAATAGAATGAACATTTATTTTTACACGATAAAGGAAAAGGAATGCGTTGATAATATTTTATTAATCTATAACACGATTAAAAACTACTTAACATTTATACAAAGCGTATTGCGCTTGCTATAAATAACTTTAATTTATAATAGCTCTGGTAAACTGACATTAATTCGTTGAGACCAATAAAAAAAATCATAAAATAACTTTTATTTCCACAGGCTAGCATCTATTGCTGTTTATATGTTTATAGCAGAGCCATTAAATATAAAATTTTCGCCATTGCTCTTGTTCAAGTGGAGTAACAAGATGGACAAGTGATATAATGTCTCTAGATGTACTCTCGAGCGAGTGGTTAGTGCACTTAGTGCACTGAACCGAACACAACATGGCAGTGTATCTACTATTGGTCAGTAGCAAAGATATATAGATTAATCTGCTAATAGAACACTTCCCTGATCTTATATATATAACAAATTGGTCTTACCCCAAGACGCGTCACTAAGAATAACCCTGTTTCTATGCTTTATCGTATTTTACATCCGATGAAGTTGACTCTCTGTGCAGTTAATAATAGTGCTTTCATGTAGTAGGTATAGTAAAAAGTAATTAGAGTATGCGCGCAATTTAAAGATACATTTTTTTTTATTACGTAGGTAGGCGGACGAGCATATGGGCCACCTGAAGGTAAGTGGTCACCAACGCCCATAGACATTGGCAGTGTAAGAAATGTTAACCATCGCTTACACTGCCAATGCGCCACCAACCTTGGGAACTAAGATGTTATGTCCCTTGTGCCTGTGATTACACTGGCTCACTCACCCTTCAAACCGGAACACAGCATTACCAAGTACTGCTGTTTTGCGGTAGAATATCTGATGAGTGGGTGGTACCTACCCAGTACAAACTTGTACAAAGCTCTACCACCAAGTATACAGTCAGCTTCATAAGTAAAGTAACAGTAAACATTATCAAATACATAGAAACATCTAAAGTGATCAATAACATAAATACAACCAAAGTCGTCAAATTAATTGAACCATCCATGTTATTCAAATATATCGGAGCGCGAACATCGTCAAATATATGAGTACATTCAAATCGTCATTAGAATAGTAACAATCAAAGCGTCAGTGGCTTCGAAGCATCCAGTGTTCAAATATGGAACACACTATAAAAACGAACCTTATGTCAATATATTTTAAGTACACTTCAAACGGTTGGGTATTTATGACATATTGTAATATTTCTGACAGCTATAAAAATAATTAAAAAAAAGGTTAATTTATATTTCTCTTTGGGAAAATATTCTCCCTGGTTTCGGCATCAAAATTATGTTAATTAAGCAACACACTTTTCTTGTTGAGAAGATACACTTTTATGCAATTTTCTTTTACAATAAATTATATTTAAATATACAATATCAGTTCGATTAATAATTCAAATTCTGACATACAAACGTATTAAACTTAAAACTTCTTAGTTAATGTAAAATATTATACACATTATTATTAGACAACGTGCATTAGTTGTTTATTTAAATAACAAAAACTTTGTTTCGTAGAATTACAAAAACAATAAATTATAAAAGTAATTTGTAAGTCAGTATCTGTACAGGTTCCTACCCGTATGCAAATTTTCATGGTGCTAATCCCATTAGTTGAGGTGCGTTAGTGTGCGTTGATATGTTAGAGCAAATTTATCTGCTTATTCAACCACTTAAGAATAGTTCAACAACTGTTGGTTCAAGTTGAATATTTTGACATTTAGGAATAGCGATGCAGAATATTTATTATATCGAGAAACATATCGTTATTTCATTTGGACCAATACATATCACAGTACATGTGTACTTCCTTATTTATCATTATCAATGTGTTATATAGTAACAGCCTGTGAATGACCCACTGTTGGGGTAAGGCCTCCTTTCGTTTTTGAGGAGATAGTTTCGAACTTATTCCTCTACGCTGCTCCAATACGGGTTATTGGAATACACATGTGGCAGAATTTCAGTGAAATTAGACCTGCATGTGTCATCTAAATGTTTTCTACATAATATTTCAAAAATTAAAACAATATGTAACGGTCATAATTGAATTATTAATTACTATGACATAACTAATTGAGTTACTTGCTCGTTCTTATCAGTAGTATCTAGGTACATTTCATATAAGAGGAAGCTTTGAATTAAATGGAATCTGGTAAAGGTTACCTGGAGGTCTAGGTTGAACACAGGTCCTTGCCATTAGATCAAAGAGGCTGTAATAATACTACCTAAAAAGGATTTTCAAAGTCCTTTTATATTCTCAAATAGTCATAAATAGTTACATAAAAGAAGATTTGGCTACAGTTTTAATGTAAATTTTCATTATGCTCTATGCATTGATCTTTAAAAGTTCCATAAATATAAAAAAAAAATTGTATCAATACATTTTGTTGATGCTGCTTCCAACTTGGCCCGCCTGAAACAGTAAATCTTGTCAGACTAAATATAACAGTATGACCACAGATAGTTATGTATACAGGTAGATGCCACAAGTGCGTCAAATGACGCTAGTGACGAGATCAATTTAGTGTTGTGAATGCATTAAGACGATTCCGATCACCAACAGACGCAAAATGTAAAAATAAATTTTCTATGAGAGATTATGCATTACGCCAACATTTCTAGATGAGGCTCACGTTATGTGCATCATAAAGAAAAAGTAAGTAGAAGTGTTAATTCTAATATATAGAGGACCTGGGCGAGATAAACTTAAAAATTTAAAATGTAAGAGCACATTATGAATAACTACCTTTTTTTTCTTTTTTTTTTCACGCTGTGGAAACCTTCAGGAAGGTACCCGACTCTCTCGGGGGAGGAACCGGGTTATATGGGATTCTTACCCACTAAAACCACTGCGATGGCCGCTGTGCTCCGCTCGTGGTTCGGCGGAGCTATTCTCAGGGAGCGAAGGTAATCTCGCCCCCCCACACTCCTCGCTAGTGCGTATGACAGCGCGAGGCTATTCCGGCTGCCGTCCTTCTCAGGGCCGTTTGAAATTGGACATGTGAAGCCCCCACCTCACGCATCCACGGCCCCAGGGTTACGCCCTATATTTAAAGCCCCAGACGTTGGGCGGTGGAAGGGGCGGGACGACGCCGACGTCGTCTCTGCCTAGCAGGACCAGCCCTTTCCCGTTCTCACTCCGCCGTCTCCTTCTGGACCATGACGGTCTCACAGACGGAGGCTACGGCCTTCCACGCCGATTCCCTGCGGAGTATCGCCGACACGATTGCTCGCAGGGACAGGTCGTGTCCGACTTCACGGACCAGGATCTCCCTCTCCGCACTCCACGCGGGACACACCTCCAACGTGTGCTGAGCGGTGTCCCGGTCCGCACCACAGTGGTGACACATCACCGTCGACTCGCGTCCGATCTTACACAGGTATTCTCCAAAACAACCGTGACCGGTCATTAACTGCGTAAGTCGGAATGTGACTTGTCGCTTTCTCCTAGCGACAAGTCACATAGTCACTACGCTAATAAATAGAGAAAACACACGTATTTGTGCACACGCAGCTTAAGTGTGTGCAATAATATCTCCTGTATAGGTGGGTGTTCTCCGTTAAAAATGGCTGCCATAAAACGGTTAAGAGGTCATCAGCAAAAATATTGTTTAAAATGTTTCTAATGTTATCAAGTATTTTTATTTAAAATATTGGTCCAGGTGCGAGTTTTCACTTAATCTATTTAAACGAACTAGGTTGGTAAGAGCGGCTATTTCTGAATGTTTAAGATTATTTACATTACGTTAACTGAAATAAACTATTCTTTAAGTTTATTTTCGACGAAAGTATTATTAAAGATTTAGATCGTGTATAAATTTTGGTAATTATATTTTACAATAAGTTACTTTAATTGTCAATTAATTTGTTATAAATATTTTATGACTGACTTATTCAAGGTATATGAATGTCGTATATATTTACATAGCATAATCCCCATTGTTTGTAGATTGTTGGCTAACATTATATATGCATCAAGGCTATGTTGTTATGTATGTAAACTATGTAGTAGACCATACACGATAACTAATCTAGAATACTATTCTGATACAAGGAGATCATGAATTTTAATATCGACGTTTTATGTTTAATAATTAAAAAGTAAAAGATACATATATATGTCATATAATTAGAAACACTTCTTATGAATAAAGAAAGTATAACTTCAACGTACGAATGTTCGTAAAAAAATACACATTCAATAATTAATAATCATGCAATAATATAACCACTCAAATAAAAAACTCATTAAATGCATAAAATATAAAACATATCTTACTTTTAATTACAAAATGAGTCTTACACATGTAGGAGTTTATTTTCTGTTACTGGCCGCTTGGACGCCTAATTAGAAACATTTTAAAAAAGCATCCATATCTCGTTCTTTTTTTGAAATTGGAGAATAACATTTCTTTTTCTATTATTTTGGCGGCAATTCCTAATTTTATCTGAATTTTATCAAAATGGGCAAAAATAAAAGTAGTGACGCGTCACCTAGGCAAATCATTGTTAATTTACATATAGATCGTAAGTGGGCGTACAGAAGAATAGCTGAGCATTTAAATTGTTCTGTTAAGAAAGTTTATAATGCAATTGATCATTATAAAACACATGGTACTGTTGAAAATGTTCTTAGATCCTTTCCCAGAGAAGACGCTAATCGTTCGTGTTGCTAAAAAAGACCCAAGTAAACGCTCCAACCAGATTAAAAATGAAGTTTTTTCGCCTGATGACTCGAGAAACATCTCGTCAAGACTGATACGCCGAAGATTAGTGGAAGCTAAATTGTTTGGAAGAATCTCTCGAAAGGTACCGCTTCTTACCAAACAACACCGAGAGAAGCGATTATTATTCGCTAAAAAATATGTTAATTGGACGGTACGAGAGTGGAAAAAAGTGTTATTTTCAGATGAAACAAAAATAAATATGGTAAATTCCGATGGAAAGCGCTATGTTAGACGCCCTATAAACAATTCTTTTAATTATAAATACACAAGGAGTATAGTCAAGCACGGTGGCGGTACAATGGATCAATGGCAATACAAAAATATCTTGGAGCACACAATGATTCCCTTCTCGGACGATCATTTGCCTATAGCCTGGATCTTTCAGCATGACAATGACGCTAAGCACAGCGTATATCCGTTTTAGACTGGCCAGCAAATAGTCCAGATTTAAGCCCGATAGAAAATATCTGGTATATTGTTAAAAAGAAAGTTTCAAACAAACGTAACACCAGTCAAAACGAACTATATGAAGCATGGAATTCAATCCCCCTAGAAAAATGTATGTAATTGATTGAATCGATGCCACGTCATTGCAGTGCTGTTATTGAAAATAAGGGATACGCCACTAAATATTAATTATAACTATTGGTAGGCTGTGGATAGTAGCTATTTCGTAAATAACAATACTAATTACTAATACATAAAACATTTTTGTTTTTATATTTTTTGTTGTAATTAGAAAATTGGTTGATCATTATTGTTCATACCTTAAAACTGATTTAAATGTTTGTCCGTAATGTAATATTGAAACTGCACTTGTGTGATGGGCTTTATATTGTTTTTCTAATAAATGATAAATCGTTGATCATATTGTTGTCCTATTTATTGTTTAATTTCAAAATAAAAACGATTGCGGTGAAGTATCTTACATAATGTCAAGGACCGTTGGTAGTGTTTCTAATTATACGACCACCACTGTAGGTATATATATATATATATATATATTTGTATCTGTAAATATATATATATATATATATATATATATATATATATATATATATATATATCAATATGTATACAGATTTGATATGTTTTATAATTACCATTACTATAAAAAGTAATAGTAATGATAAAACATTATCAAACGCGGCAACTCATGCTCTTTTATTGCACACGTGAATGATAAACGGTAACCATTTTCTAAATTACCGTCAGACGGGCATCATCAAGTAGTTTAAATATTGCTGCATTGATATAAAAATATGTATTTTTTAATTGTGAAAATAACTGTTTTTTAATTTTGTAGATTGGTGTTATAAAATTAGAAATCTTTAAAAAAACACTAGTAAATATACGTTTTTTTATTATATAGGTTATTGGGCAGGCAAACGGACCACCTGTGACTGGCCACCACCTCTCACTGATATTGGCGCCGTAAGAAATATTAAACATTCCTTAGATCGCCAATGCGCCACCGTCCTTGAGAACTAAGAGGTTATATCCCTTGTGCCCGAAGTTTCACTGGCTCATTCCAAATGGAACATAAAAATACTATTGCTATTGATGGTAAGATAAGTAATGACGACGTGGGTGGTACCTACACATACTGGCTTTCATAAAACCCTACCATCAAGTAAAATGTAATAATTAAACACTATAGAATGGATTATCACAATCTGAATAAAGTTATAATTAATATTAATTAGTTTTTAATTAATGACTACTAAAATTTATAGATATATAATTAATATTGATTCGTTTTTAATTAATTAAAATGAATAAATTTAAAGTGATTAAAACCTTAATAAGAGAAAATTACATAACATAAATCGTATAAGAGATTACAGACTTAATTACAAGGGCTTCCTGATTTTTATTTTCATTTTATTAAATAACTTAGCAATTAATTATAAATAAGTGTAATATACAAGATTAATCGACATTTTCCAAAATTTAACATATTTGAATATAATATTACAAATAATATGGTTTTAAATCAAAAAATATATAAAAAAATATCTAAAAAAATTACCGGAATAGGAGATAGAAATGAGCAGATTTTGTCATGTTACAATATAAACTAAAATTAATTGATGTTCCCGATATACACGACGTGGCGTATTATTTTATGTTCGAGTTATATATTGAAGCAGTATTTTGCTGATCTTCATTATAGCGTACTTTTCTTGTGTAATGGAGTAATAAAATTTCTGAAAGAACGACCTGCTTCTTCTTGAGAATGCACTGGTTTTAACGATATTTTCAGCACATAATTTTTACTACTAACGTTGTTATTTTAAAATAAATTGTATTGTACGTACATTTCTAACAACTGACTTATATGTTTACTAGACTATATATTATATTATGTTGAGCTAGCTATCCAACTCGGCTTCGCACTTATAGAATAAAGGGCGACATAAGACGTTTTTAAAGTAATAAATATAAGTATTGATTTACGCGGCGCACACCAGTAAAGTTACAAGTCCCAGATAATGATTTTATTCGACATTTTTTTCAATCATTGTCACATTTGATTTACACAAAACCCTAATGAACCATATACCTAACCCTTCCTCATGAATTACTCCGTCCATTGGCGAAAACTATATTAGAATCAGTTCGGTTGTTTATAAGTTTTTTTGTGTACAGACAGAAAGACATGATGGAAAGTAGTTTGTTTTATAATATATAGTGCTTATGAGATATAGTTTTGTATATAAATTTTAAGACCTACAATTTATTCATACGTGTATCTTTTATTTCAAACTACGTTATCTGTTTTTATTTAGATTACTTGATTACAAAACTTCATTTTATAACGTTATTTAAAAATATAATGAATATGTATTACATATTAAAACCGTATTATATTTTTGTGTGAAATATTTATGAACTTAACGGATAAACAGACATCAAACGCGGAGAGCGACTTTGTACACACTTTATTGGAGATGATATCATGACTAATACCAACCACTACGGGATGAAAAATAGAATGAACATTTATTTTTACACGATAAAGGAAAAGGAATGCGTTGATAATATTTTATTAATCTATAACACGATTAAAAACTACTTAACATTTATACAAAGCGTATTGCGCTTGCTATAAATAACTTTAATTTATAATAGCTCTGGTAAACTGACATTAATTCGTTGAGACCAATAAAAAAAATCATAAAATAACTTTTATTTCCACAGGCTAGCATCTATTGCTGTTTATATGTTTATAGCAGAGCCATTAAATATAAAATTTTCGCCATTGCTCTTGTTCAAGTGGAGTAACAAGATGGACAAGTGATATAATGTCTCTAGATGTACTCTCGAGCGAGTGGTTAGTGCACTTAGTGCACTGAACCGAACACAACATGGCAGTGTATCTACTATTGGTCAGTAGCAAAGATATATAGATTAATCTGCTAATAGAACACTTCCCTGATCTTATATATATAACAAATTGGTCTTACCCCAAGACGCGTCACTAAGAATAACCCTGTTTCTATGCTTTATCGTATTTTACATCCGATGAAGTTGACTCTCTGTGCAGTTAATAATAGTGCTTTCATGTAGTAGGTATAGTAAAAAGTAATTAGAGTATGCGCGCAATTTAAAGATACATTTTTTTTTATTACGTAGGTAGGCGGACGAGCATATGGGCCACCTGAAGGTAAGTGGTCACCAACGCCCATAGACATTGGCAGTGTAAGAAATGTTAACCATCGCTTACACTGCCAATGCGCCACCAACCTTGGGAACTAAGATGTTATGTCCCTTGTGCCTGTGATTACACTGGCTCACTCACCCTTCAAACCGGAACACAGCATTACCAAGTACTGCTGTTTTGCGGTAGAATATCTGATGAGTGGGTGGTACCTACCCAGTACAAACTTGTACAAAGCTCTACCACCAAGTATACAGTCAGCTTCATAAGTAAAGTAACAGTAAACATTATCAAATACATAGAAACATCTAAAGTGATCAATAACATAAATACAACCAAAGTCGTCAAATTAATTGAACCATCCATGTTATTCAAATATATCGGAGCGCGAACATCGTCAAATATATGAGTACATTCAAATCGTCATTAGAATAGTAACAATCAAAGCGTCAGTGGCTTCGAAGCATCCAGTGTTCAAATATGGAACACACTATAAAAACGAACCTTATGTCAATATATTTTAAGTACACTTCAAACGGTTGGGTATTTATGACATATTGTAATATTTCTGACAGCTATAAAAATAATTAAAAAAAAGGTTAATTTATATTTCTCTTTGGGAAAATATTCTCCCTGGTTTCGGCATCAAAATTATGTTAATTAAGCAACACACTTTTCTTGTTGAGAAGATACACTTTTATGCAATTTTCTTTTACAATAAATTATATTTAAATATACAATATCAGTTCGATTAATAATTCAAATTCTGACATACAAACGTATTAAACTTAAAACTTCTTAGTTAATGTAAAATATTATACACATTATTATTAGACAACGTGCATTAGTTGTTTATTTAAATAACAAAAAACTTTGTTTCGTAGAATTACAAAAACAATAAATTATAAAAGTAATTTGTAAGTCAGTATCTGTACAGGTTCCTACCCGTATGCAAATTTTCATGGTGCTAATCCCATTAGTTGAGGTGCGTTAGTGTGCGTTGATATGTTAGAGCAAATTTATCTGCTTATTCAACCACTTAAGAATAGTTCAACAACTGTTGGTTCAAGTTGAATATTTTGACATTTAGGAATAGCGATGCAGAATATTTATTATATCGAGAAACATATCGTTATTTCATTTGGACCAATACATATCACAGTACATGTGTACTTCCTTATTTATCATTATCAATGTGTTATATAGTAACAGCCTGTGAATGACCCACTGTTGGGGTAAGGCCTCCTTTCGTTTTTGAGGAGATAGTTTCGAACTTATTCCTCTACGCTGCTCCAATACGGGTTATTGGAATACACATGTGGCAGAATTTCAGTGAAATTAGACCTGCATGTGTCATCTAAATGTTTTCTACATAATATTTCAAAAATTAAAACAATATGTAACGGTCATAATTGAATTATTAATTACTATGACATAACTAATTGAGTTACTTGCTCGTTCTTATCAGTAGTATCTAGGTACATTTCATATAAGAGGAAGCTTTGAATTAAATGGAATCTGGTAAAGGTTACCTGGAGGTCTAGGTTGAACACAGGTCCTTGCCATTAGATCAAAGAGGCTGTAATAATACTACCTAAAAAGGATTTTCAAAGTCCTTTTATATTCTCAAATAGTCATAAATAGTTACATAAAAGAAGATTTGGCTACAGTTTTAATGTAAATTTTCATTATGCTCTATGCATTGATCTTTAAAAGTTCCATAAATATAAAAAAAAAATTGTATCAATACATTTTGTTGATGCTGCTTCCAACTTGGCCCGCCTGAAACAGTAAATCTTGTCAGACTAAATATAACAGTATGACCACAGATAGTTATGTATACAGGTAGATGCCACAAGTGCGTCAAATGACGCTAGTGACGAGATCAATTTAGTGTTGTGAATGCATTAAGACGATTCCGATCACCAACAGACGCAAAATGTAAAAATAAATTTTCTATGAGAGATTATGCATTACGCCAACATTTCTAGATGAGGCTCACGTTATGTGCATCATAAAGAAAAAGTAAGTAGAAGTGTTAATTCTAATATATAGAGGACCTGGGCGAGATAAACTTAAAAATTTAAAATGTAAGAGCACATTATGAATAACTACCTTTTTTTTCTTTTTTTTTTCACGCTGTGGAAACCTTCAGGAAGGTACCCGACTCTCTCGGGGGAGGAACCGGGTTATATGGGATTCTTACCCACTAAAACCACTGCGATGGCCGCTGTGCTCCGCTCGTGGTTCGGCGGAGCTATTCTCAGGGAGCGAAGGTAATCTCGCCCCCCCACACTCCTCGCTAGTGCGTATGACAGCGCGAGGCTATTCCGGCTGCCGTCCTTCTCAGGGCCGTTTGAAATTGGACATGTGAAGCCCCCACCTCACGCATCCACGGCCCCAGGGTTACGCCCTATATTTAAAGCCCCAGACGTTGGGCGGTGGAAGGGGCGGGACGACGCCGACGTCGTCTCTGCCTAGCAGGACCAGCCCTTTCCCGTTCTCACTCCGCCGTCTCCTTCTGGACCATGACGGTCTCACAGACGGAGGCTACGGCCTTCCACGCCGATTCCCTGCGGAGTATCGCCGACACGATTGCTCGCAGGGACAGGTCGTGTCCGACTTCACGGACCAGGATCTCCCTCTCCGCACTCCACGCGGGACACACCTCCAACGTGTGCTGAGCGGTGTCCCGGTCCGCACCACAGTGGTGACACATCACCGTCGACTCGCGTCCGATCTTACACAGGTATTCTCCAAAACAACCGTGACCGGTCATTAACTGCGTAAGTCGGAATGTGACTTGTCGCTTTCTCCTAGGACGACCAAGGGACGGGGTAGGTATCTGCATACGCAGCATTCCAGCCCGTCCAGGTACACCTCGTAGTCGGCGAGGGACCTATTGGGAGAGACGTAGCAACCAACGATGGCCAAAGGACCCCACTTTACAGCCCCGAATCCCTGCCCCCTTTCGAGCAGGGAACAAGGTGGGACTCCTTCATCGCCCACCCAGTACACGGCAACGGATCCAATGACATCCTCGAACCAGCGAGGGTGGTCGGGGACATTATAGGGCTCCGCTATGACCACGAGACCTGTAGACCGCTCCACAACGGTCTGCATCAGCAATTGCTGAGCGTTGCGGCAGTGGTTAAGGTTCGCTTGCAGCACCCCTACACCTGCGAATTGGAGATGTCCATTGCCTCCAACGAGCTAGGGCCCGATGCTGAGGCAGCAGCCTCAGTGGTCGTCTGGGCTGGGGCAGGAGGAGAAGCTTTCTTCTTCCCGTTACCCCTTGTCGGACAGCATCCTTTGGCACCCAGACGGTGTGCCGATGAACGACCAATGTCCGCGCAGAGTAGACACTTCGTTGACGGGGAGGAGCAATCCCTCGCCTTGTGGTCAATTTCACCACAGGTAAAGCATCTGTCACTCCAGTCAACAGTGCTTGAGCACCTCTGCCCAACGTGACCCTTCTTCAGGCACCGGTAGCAGTGTAAAGGTCTGCTTTCCAGTGCCTCGACTCTTGCGGAGCCCCATCCAACGCGGATTCGTCCCGTCGCCGTCACCTTGAGCATGGCGGCGAGTGGGCATCGAACCCATACGACGCCAAGTGACATGGACGTTCGACGGATTTCACCAACCTTTACGTTCTCCACCGAACATCCCCCCGCATCTGCAACAGCCGACGCGACTTCTGCCGGTGTCGTGGCATCGTCTAGGTCTAAGACCCTAAGCTCGCTCGTTTTAATTGGGCGAGCTATCCTTACGTTAAATTCTGTTAGGACTTCACGCATCCGCGTTGCGAGGCGACCGGCCTTCTCTTGACAGTCGGGGCCGCTGATATTAAGCAGCATCCCGCCTGTCAGGGCCCTTTTAAGGCTAACCTTCTCGATTCCGAGGTCAGACAGCTTGATTTTACTTTATGGCAGCTGCCAAGCATAACCTCGGCGTAGGTCGTCTTTTCTTCTTGTTGTACAGTCACCGCAACCACTTCGGTTGTCGGGACTGTCTACCGTCTCTTCTTACGCGGCTTCCTCGTGTCCTTTTTGAGTTGCGCAGCTTTCGTCTCGCACTTAGGTGTCGACTTTTTCTTCGCCACTGATGCCCAAGTCTCAGAAGGCGTAGCAGGAGTTGATGTCTGTGGTACCATACTCGCTACAGCAGGCAAATCAGCATTAGGTGGATGGACCGGTGCTTTGCTCCGGGCCTTCATTTTCTTCTTCTTTTGTTTTTTAGGTGGCTGTTGAACCACCTCTACCATCGCTTCTGGTGCCGGCTTCCTCCCCAACGGGGGTCTTATGACTCGGTCTGGAAAGGTTTTGGCCTCAAAGGCAGCCAGTTTTGAGTCCACGATGGACATCATCTGATTTGAAATCCCGGCGTCACTGTCTCTTGATGAATTCAAGGTGACAGGATCGGGGGGAGCTTTCGCTACAACGCTGCGTTTTGCCTTTTCGTCCTTTGAAGAAGCGACAGATGATGCGGGAAGGCTCTCGAATCGAGCTTCTGTGTCAACACATCTAAGCGCTCGCTGAGGTCAGCGATTTTGGCGCGAAGTTCAACGTTCTCGCGCTCCAACCTTAGGAGATCGTCATTTACATCACGCCGTCGCATTAGTTCTGCCGCTGCAGCAATTACTTTGCACGTGGCTATACGTAGACTGCGGACAAAGCTCCCTTTGAAATTTCGAGAGCGGTCCGCAACCTTTTCAATCACAAGTAGGTTGTTAAAAATACAGGCACCCAGTTCGTCCGTTTGACGTGCCTGCATTTCGACCCCAAGCTCTTCGGGGACAGGGAGGCTCCTGTTTGCTCTCGTGGCAGCTGATGCCACAGAGGGATTAAAGAGCTCATCCTCGTTATCCCCGTTAGAAGCAGGGTCATTGGTTTCCAATACCCTCATCGAAGTGCAGCTTAGACAGCTAATGTCCGAGCCCTCGTCCATTTCCTGCTCCTCGGCCGTACTCGGGTCCAACGTGTCCGAGCGTGTGAAACGCCCACACTGATCCCGTCGCAGTCTCCCCGTCGGTCTCACCGTGTTGGTCTGCGATCTGCCTCTCCCCGCCCGGGCCTTTGGCACCTTCGGAGGTGGCAGTGGCTAACCTCAACTGTTTCAACTTTTTTGGTTGTTTTATTTTGTTTATCCATACAGTTCCCACGAGTATGGGGAATATAAATGGTCCATCCAGGTGGTGCCCCCTGCACCTGGATAAGCCTAGCATAACTCGTTACGGGTGTCGGCCGGTACCCTAACGAGGAACGCAGTAATGACTGAACTTCCCGTCAGCCATGCATCCTCTCGCGCTGCGTCGCCACTTCGGATTCGGGGTATATTTTATTATTATATTGAGATGTTCTTCCCCGCGGTCCAGCCGGTTAAGGCAAGACCCTCAATCCCATGCGAGGTTGCGAGACGTGTCCACAACCCCTCGAAGCACGGGATTCCGATTTGAAAGACGGTGGCATAGCCTGCTCGGTGGCAGGGTGAGTGCACATCGAGCCCATCATTGCCTTCACCATTGTGTCTAAAGACACTCTCCCGGTTGCCTAGAACGCTCACATAATCTACTCTGTTGATCAGAGAGATATCAGGAGCGGCCCGTGAAGCACAAAATCCCTAAGTCGCCTCTTACGACACCCACGGGAAGAGATGGGGAAGTACTATTCTAAACCTGGCACTTCACGGGTTACTGGCTGTACGCTGGCTGATCTCGAAACGTGCAAGCAGCCACTTCACGAGTTTTTCACCATGCGTACGGTGGTAACAAACCAGGCGGATGATTGACATCCTACCACTAGATGAGCTCAGATATCCCTTAGTAGCCTCTTACGACACCCATGGGAGAGAGAGGGGCAGCGAATTGTATTCTTACTCCGTCACTGCACGGAGATGAATAATTACCCTAGGCTACCTTCATCTCACCTACACTCAATTTCAAGCACGAAGGGATATCCCATCGGAAATATTCAGAAGCCCACCGATGTTTTAAAGTAAGACGATATTTTGGTACATTATCACACGGCACGGCATACTATGTACTCGTAACCCCGCTTACAAAATAATTCTCTGCAATAAATCAAATTAAAGATTCCACGGATTACTTTATTTCGAGTCCAGATTTGAGAGTAAACCATTAATAATTAATTAGGGAACTGCCGCAAAAATTTACAAAAATGCCAAATAAAAGGCAAGCTTATATAACTATTACTAGGGGTGATCCGAAAGTAATGATGATGCTTAAAAAAATATATTATTCTATATTATGGTCTCCTATCAAGTCAATATGTTAAATCCATCTCTTTTGTAAACCTAAAATTCCCTTAGAAAAACAATCTTTATCTTGATCCTCCCAAAACGCCTCAACAGCGGCCATCACTTCGTCATTGTCTTCAAATTTCTTGTCTCTGAGGTGTTTCTTGAGCCGAGGAAAAAGGTAGAAGTCCATGTGACCTCAGCTACATATCTGATGGTCACTCTTCGATCTACAAATACGATATCTTTCACTTTTTTCACGTTATCTTCGGTTAGAGACGTGGATGGGCGATCTTCATAATGTTCATCTTCTATGGATATTCTGCCCAGCTTAAGCTCCTGGATCCACTTAAAAAACGGAATCTTTTTTCAAACAGAGTTACTTGATGACAGCTCTTATTTAGTCTTTTTTACAAATTAACACTTACTTTTGATGTTATTTTCTCAATATTCAAATGAATGTATCTCCCGGAAATCTTGTCCTATTTATATGTTTTTATAGTGAAGTAGTAGGTATATAAGCAAGCAAAAAACTAGTTTTTGGATTTACGTACGTATACGTGTTTACACGAATATTTGTAGCCATTTTTATTAATTCTTCATGGTTAATAATTAGTTCATATTACATAAAATTAATTATAATTTATAATCTAAGAAATAAGTTTTCTAATTATCTAAAAAACTAAAAAGATCGCATCAATAATACAGAAGCCTAAAATTATTATAAAACTTATTCCAAATTTTGCTTCATAATGTAAAAGTTTTACACTTCGCAGTTCAATGAGTGGAAAAATTGACTTCCATATCTAAAGCGAACACGAAAACGAGTAAAGTAAATTTAGTTTCAGGTTTTTTATGCAGTTTGCTCTGTATTACATCATTGATTAGATATTAGACAAGTTGACAATTGCTTCGACAAAACAGAAACCCTTGTTATATTCAGATTAAGTCTATTTCATCGATTTGATTCAATCTACACTACTGGAAACAAAGGAACAAGAAATTTTCCTAATTTTTTCACCAAAGGCTGTATGTATCTCGGTGAAAAATAGTCATTTCGAGATAAAAAGAATAGCATTTTGAAGCTTCATTCTTGTACATTTAAGATCTCGGTCCACTTTTTCTCTTTTAAATTTTGGTTATTGAGAAAATTGATGAAACATCTCGAAGGAACAAATTCGCATTTCTTTTTCACGTGCTATTGACCAATCTCGGTTGTTCAGCAGCTAGTTCTTCCTTCATGGTTTGCAGTTGCTGACAATAGATATCTGCCGTAATCGTTTGGCCATATTTTAGAAAGCTGTTGTGAACGACACCGGCGCTAGTCCACCAAACACTCACAAGTAACTTTTTCTGAGTCAATTTTCGTTTAGGGCAGGATTTGGCTGGGTCTCAAGGGTTCAGCCATTGCGACGAGCGCTTCTCGTACAGTATCCACTTTTCATCACAAGTAATGATTCGATTTAAAATCCCTTCATTATTGTGTCGTTTGAGCAAAGTAACACAGCAGTCGACGCGTGTTTGCAAATTCGATTCACTCAGTTCATGAGGTACCCGTCGTTCAAGTTTTTTTACTTTCCCGATTTGCTTCAAGTGGATTAATATAGTTTTATTACTTACCCCGAAGTCTGCAGCTATCTCTGAAGTGCTTTGTGATGGATCCGCTTCCACTAATTTTTAATTCCTTTAATTCTTCATTTTCCACTTTGGTCTCCGACCGTCCACTGGGTTGGTTCTGAAGGTCGAAATTTCCAGAACGAAAACGTAAAAGCTAAAAACGTACCGTGCTTTTTTTGCGACACCAGCGCCGAAGGATTAATTATGTGAATTAATCCTTCGAGCTGTTTCTGCAGCACTGGTGCCACGATAGAACTCCTACTCGTAAATATACCGATATTTCATGTTTTCCATTGTGCGGTAATAAGCGACGCCAAAGAAAAACAATAACGAAGAAAAAACAAATGAATGACTGTTTTCAAAACTCAAATGTACCAGCTAAATGAATTTATAAATTTGAATCTGGAATTCTTAACCAAAGAGGAGATATTTCAGATCGAAGTGGTCAGTACGACAAAACGCTAATTTCATATGTAAGGATCTAATATTATGATTAAAACATTGTCAAAATAAAAAACCTCCAATTTCGTATAGAATGTGTTTTGTTTTTTTCCACTATTTTGTACATCAGACACACACTGGAGATTTATTAACAAAAACCCAATAATAAAATTGTACCGACCTGGAACCTAAATAAGACAAAAAAGAAATACATATCTTTCTAAATGAGGTTTTATTATTTGGTTGGCCAAATACAATGTATCATAGAATAATTATTCAAAAATATACACATAAGATATTTGTGTGGACGTAGTAATTTATACGTACATACGTCAAAACAAATTTTGCTAGTTTCAGTTTTATTTTATCGTAAAACGATTTTTATGACAAAAATAAAAGCTTTTTAGTTGGTGATAAATGAAACATGCAATTTTAATTGGTTTAAAATCCTTGGTATAAATCTAAATCCAATTAATGAGTTATGTGCGTTTGATTTAGAAGTTCGATTTCCTCTCTTGTGGTAATATTTTCGTCAAAAATATTCACCACGTAAAAAACATATACATATAGATTATTTGGCTGAATTCATTCACAAAATTCAACTCTAAGAAATACTTTAAGATAAAATAATGTATAAAATTTTTCATAGATGGAATATATAAATAGTCTGTGTGCTAGCTTAGCCTGAAATACATCAATTTGATTGTAAAGATAAAAAAAAATCCGTACACAGTTAAACTTGGACATATTTATTGTACTAACGCATAAAAGTTTATGCTTGCATATTAAAAGTTTTATTTTGTAAATCGAATATAAAAAAAATAGAAACAGAAATAAATATCTGTGTATGTTCTAATCAAATCATAATGTAATTAGGAAACCGTTTTCATACGAAATTAGCGTTTTCGTTACCTTAATTAGTTGTTAATTGTTATCCTGCTTAGCTATAACTTGGCTATAATGTCGTAATTTGGCTACTTGTATGGCAATTAATGTTTGCAATAGAAAATAAAGTAAGCTATTAAATGTCTCGCCGCTGAGCACAGGCGGTCACTGCCGGGTGTTTTCTTTTCAGAAGAAGGTTTGGAGCTTATTCTACTTTCCACAGCACTGATGAGGGGTTGATAATGACTTAGGTTATCACACATTTGGAAGAATTTCATCCATGATATGAGGGTTAATAAACGATGATTCGTTATAGCGCCCATCATGACATTCCCGTATGTCATTGTTGGAACATGTGATCTTTAGTTAAGATATACTTGTGCTGTTGACATAGCTACTCTGACTAATTGGTAAAGCTAAATTCCTTCGGCATTCATACTACAACCTCATTAAATTGAAACATCATTTTGATTTTTTACTTAACGTGGATGAATATTTATGCTGTATATATAACTGCAAAGAAAACATCATCTACTTGAATCGTTTTCATTTATTAGACTGCCAAAAAATGTGATATAATTAATATTATCAATGTATTTTTGAATAGTCCATATAATAAATATCCAACATTTGACGGTCTTTCAATAGCCATATATATTGAATACTATCCAAATTTAATATTGCCAGAAATATTTACAATAAATTGGGTTCCGTAAATATATTTTTAATAAAACAATAACTGTATTTACTCTACACGAAAATGACTTTAGAAATCTAAATACGCGTTATTTGAATTCTAGTCGACCACGCAACGAACAGAATATCAAGTTGGTATTGGAATTGTTTTACTGTTTCGAATTTCAAATAAAGCTTTTAAATATTTTAAAAAAGGAACTCATGTTACAATTTTATATTCAAATAATTTCATAGGGAAACTAAAAACTGAAATCAGATATTAAAATTAATGTACAAACATAGAATAATAACGCTTAGAAGGAGTGTAGGTCCAAGCGAATTGAAGTCATTCAATTTCACCCAAATAGGTTCAATACATTTGACGTCACGTCAGTCATCACGATAAAGTGTCATAGTAAACATCTCGCGCAATTTATTAAAAAATGACTTACTGTGTAGTAAAAGAGTGTCACAACGCTACTCATAAAAAAAAATAAGGAACGAAAATCACATTTCACACGTAAGTACTATTTGGCAACTTATAGTTTTAGGTAAATACATTAATCCAAACATAAAAATAATTTGTAAACAAAAGACGTCATTACAATAAAAATGTTGTCAGGTATGGAACAAATATTTACCACGAGTGCTTAATATTTTAAATAATAAAAATCTAATTATTATTTCAAATTAATACTTTAATTTTTTTAAATTAGATATAAAACATTAGCTGTTCATATAATTATTTATTTTTTAATTTTTTTTATAGTTATACATAAAATAAAAGCAACGCAAAAAATGAGATAATTATAATAATAAAAGCTAAAATTAAATAAATAATATTACAATTAAATAAATTAAATGCAAATAAATATATTTCATAATTCAAATTCAAATAGTATCAATTTCCTCGCTTTATTGGGGAAATGTGTATTCACTTGCTACAAAATACGGTCGTATGTGTGCGTGTCGGTGAATGTAATTACGTGACACTTACGCAGGACGTTAACGTTCTAAAGTAGCTTCAATTTTGAGTGAAACTTTATATGTGTACAAACATTATTTCTAAATTGCTGAAACAATCTATCAATGATATTGATATTTATGATATATTTCCTTTAGAAGACAATATTTAAATTAATAAGAGCCGTCTCAATCTTAAGCAAGCACTTGGACTCACCTTCAGCATATCCTTCAATATGCTCTATTCCAATGGAAGTGGGAAAGAAGGTAAATAAACAAATTTGACCTTGAATTTACATGACATTTGAGTTAGACTAGTAAGGAGAAAATTATTGAGCGAATGGGTAATGAATGAATGATAAAGTAGGAACGATATATTTTATTGGTTTTAAACGTAATTGTATATTAATTGTAATAGGTATATGTTATATGGATTGCAGGTAAAATAAATAAAAAAAACAATTATTAAACAAAGATTTTATCAGATTCTGTTTCTGAGCTCTCAACAGTTATAATAAATTTGGTAGGATCAGACATCGTGGTATCTAGGAGGCCATCAAATTTTTTTCATTTTTTTTTATAGTATAGGTAGGTGGACGAGCGTATGGGCCAACTGATGGTAAGTGGTCACCAACGCCCTTAGAAAATGACAGTGTAAGAAATTAACCATATTGTACTAGTAACACTGAATTAAAAAAACGGGATAGACTTAAAATACAAATATTGTAATCATTCTGAACTGGTCGATTCGACTTTGGAATTAACATCTCATCGTACTTGTAAAGCCGGAATAAGTAATAGTGTTAATTAAACAGACTATACAAATAATATATATCTTATTCCATTTCCAAAGGCAACACTTTCATATAACAGAGACTTCAGATCTCTCACTGCCAGTAAGACATTAAAGCTTACTGTAGAAGTCGCAATATTTTATCTAAGGTAAGCCTTTGAAGTAAATAGTTTATGTTAGAAGCCTCCTTTTAATAAAAGTTATCTGTCCTTGCTCTTTAAACATAAATATTTTAAATGAAGATTTTTTTTATTGCATAGGCATTAGAACGTGCATTCGGGCCACCTGGCATTGTAAGAAATGTTAACCATCGCTTACATCGCCAATGCGCCACCAACCTTGGGAACTAAGATGCTATGTCCCTTGTGCCTGTAATTACACTGGCTCACTCATTCTTCAAACCGGAAACAACAATACAAAGTACTACTGTTTGCGGTAGAATATCTGATGAGTGGATGGTACCTACCCAGATGAGTTTGCACAAAGCTTTACCGCCGAGTAAACATTATAAAAACTTATTCAAATTACATTTACAAAAAAATCCAAAATTTACTAAAGAAAGGTAAAAAATGTCCAACGTTTAAACCTATCTACTCAAAAGGATACTTTGATGCGGATTGCTATATAGCATAGTTGTATCTCAAAGAACAAAATAAATATATAGTTTTTTATTACACTACAACTATTAAGTATGTACTAAAATGAGTCTAGATAGTACGTCGTGCAGCGGTTTGAACGCGTGAATTTATGAAATTTATGTTTTTTTTTTTTTTTTTTATTGTATAGGTTGGCGGATAAGCATTTGGGCCACCTGATGGTAAGTGGTCACCAACGCCCATAGACAATGGCATTGTAAGAAATGTTAACCATCACTTACATTGCCAATGCGCCACCAACCTTGGGAACTAAGATGTTATGTCCCTTGTGTCTGTAATTACACTGGCTCACTCACCCTTCAAACCGGAACACAACAATACAAAGTACTGCTGTTTTGCGGTAGAATATCTGATGAGTGGGTGGTACCTACCCAGACGAGCTTGCACAAAGCTCTACCACCGAGTAAATATTGTCATGTATAATTAATGTCGTATTTGACAGTGAAGAAAAACATCGTGCAAGTTACATGTGTGGTGCGGGCTGAAATAAGCTCCAAATCTTCTCCTCAAAGGTCTTAGCTCAGCAGTGGAACATTAACGGGCTGTTATTTTACTATTTTACTGCGAGGAGTGAGCAATCAAAGTTTAATGAAGCATTCATTCATGAACATATAATTTGGCATAATTTCCGCTTTGAACATAAAATCTATAAAACTAATACTAATGTTAGTAGTAGGTACCCTTTTTCTTTTTCTGTACAAGAATTACTTACATTTCTACTTACCCCTCCAATTAAGCGCGTTAGGAGTAGGAAAGACAGTCCAAGGATCGAACCTGCGATTTTACATCGCTAGGCGGCCCGTAAATCATTGCACTATTGACACTAAATATAACTATTACTTACTAGCGTTTTGCCCCCGTTTCCGTGGGAATACGGGGACAAAATGTAGCCTATGTTACTCGCTGATAATATAGATTTCCATTTGTGCAAGAATTTTTAAAATCGGTTTAGTGGATTAGGCCTGAAAACATAACAAACAAACAAACTCACATTCGCATTTATAATATTAGTTAGGATTGGAATAATCGGTTACGAATAAAACTTATTAGCTTTGCATTTATGATGTTTCTAGTTCACTGAAAATATAAAATTATAGATGAAAAAGCGTTCAGTTAGTAGTAGTTGAGTTTCAAGCCATATTTCATCTCCATGAAATAAATATAATTTCAAAAGACATTGATGACAGTGATTTTTTTCAGTTACAATTATTAACGACGAAATAAGTTCGGATCTTATATATTGTGAAAGATATTGACGTGATAACGTCTTATAAATCGATGAACGCCGGCTGTACGCACGAAAAAGCATGACTCATAGTAACGTTCCGCCTGAGTCGAGCGCGCAAGCGAAAGCGCGGAAAAAGCGATACAGAGGCTCGATCGGCCTAAGAGTTTGGCGGCACGATCGGCCTAAATAAACATTCGGTGGCACGATCGGCCTAAGCGTTCGGCAGCACGATCGGCCTAAGCGTTCGGCAGCATGATCGCCCTAAGCGTTCGGCTTGTGACGCATCTCTCTTCCACTCCATCGGCCAATGCGTCCGAGTATTCATCAAAGTTTTCTTATGACGTTATCACGTAAAATTATCGTCAGTAAGCCGACTTTACAGACAACCATTTGTTTTAAGTCTTAGCAAATCTAAAACGTGGCTTTTATCTGTATAATAATGACGTCTTAAAATTCGTCAATTCTGGTGTTCCACAAGGCTGCGTTCTTTCACCTACTCTGTTTCTTCTGCATATCAATGATATGTTACAAATCAGTAACATTCACTGCTATGCGGATGACAGCACTGTAGACGCCCTTTACACCGGCCGTGCTAATATTTCTCGGGAACACGTCGACGAGTGTCGGAACAAACTTGTGTCTGAAGTCGAGACCTTGCTAACCAAAGTCTCGGACTGGGGCCAACTAAACTTGGTCCAATTCAACCCTAATAAGACTCAAGTTTGCGCGTTAGCCGCAAAAAACTCTCCTTTTGTCATATCCCCTCATTTTGGGAATACTCCCCTCGCTGCCACAGCCAGTATCGGGATACTTGGCGTCGACATTTCTAACGTTGTTCAATTCCGCGGTCAACTGGAAGTTAAAGCCAAATTATCTTCCAAAAAGCTTGGAGTGCTCAACAAGGCGAGACAGTTGAAATACTGTTCGTCGTCGGCCCATCACCTAAATCTTTACAAGGCACAAATTCGGCCCCACATGGAGTACTGCTCTCACCTCTGGGCGGGAGCTCCCCAGTACCAGCTTCTTCCTTTTGACCGCATTCAACGTAGAGCAGTTCGAATTGTCGACGATCAAGCTATTACCAACCGGCTTGATCCATTGGATTTGCGTAGAGATGTTGGGTCACTCTGCATCTTCTATCGCATATATCGCGGGGAGTGTTGTGAGGAATTATTTGCTTTAGTCCCTGCCGTTGAATTTCACCACCGGACATCGCGCCAGAACTCAAAATTCCATCCTCACCACATCGATGTCGGGAAATCCACAACAGCGTGTTTCCTTAGGCATTTCCTGCCTCGCACAATCACTCTGTGGAACCAGCTTTCGCCGGCGAATTTTCCGAACCGATATGGCATTGCAACCTCCAAGAAGAGAGCGTACTCTTTCCTCAAAGGCCGGCAACGCACCTGCAAGACCTCGGATGTTGCAGATGTCCATGGGCGGTGGTAGTCACTTTCCATCAGGTCAGCCTCCTGCTCGTTTAGTCAGTAGGAACAGTATTTGTTTTTACAAAATGCGATATGTTCTATTAACGAACGTGACTAGTAAAAGCCACTGCAAAATATTTTCCAACTAAAAACTTTATTATTTTCAACGAAAATGTTATAATATATGTATTAACCGGAAAGTGAAACGGAAGGGATGCCGGAAATTCAATAAATATATGTCGAATACTGTCTCAAAACATGAGTTGGGTGAAACAGTTCAATTAAATTTGTGCCTAGTCTGTTTTTTTTTACATATTCAATAGCATTTACATTAACTGAGATTTGTATGATTGAAACAGCGCCGTCTAGAGACAATAATCAGAATTCCAGACAAATACAACACAGGTAACGTCATAGCTATCAAATAAATACCAGTTTCTGAAACGATGTTACAAATCAGATATATTAATAAGTCTAAAATACGCGTTCACGCTCTTCGGTCGCTAATCACGTCATCATCATTAAAGTAAAAATACATTCATTTGACATTTATTACTGTTTCAGAAACTGGAGGTTAGTGAATCAACACGCGTAAGGCACAATATATGCGATATATATATATGTATACAGCAAAATATCACAATATATTTCGAATATTTAGTGATATTTTTTCGTAAAGAATTACTAATAAACCTTTTATAAAATAAATAAATGTTATAAAAACTGATTCCTTTGTATCTGCCAACAGTTATTTAAACTGTTCTCATCCAATACGCTCGCTGAAAATAGACTGTGACAGACGGATACGAGAGTGATCCTTTAATGGTTTCGTATTTTCTTATGTAAGCTCCATTTTAGTTTTTACTCGTATTGAATCTCCTTGGTAGCGTTATTCATTGCTAAAGGTCCTGTCTTTGATGGTAATTCGCCAAATAAAATATAATTTTAGAATCATCTTTTAAAATTAGAATTTCACTTCATTCGAGTAACCTATTACGAGTACAATAATTTTACAGAATTATATTAAATGTTAATTACTACCGGTACACAATGTAGAATCTAACGAGAATAAATACAGTAGTTAGGTACTATTTTCCACCAATCAAATTACAAGGTTATGATAGTTAAATACAATTTTTTTTTTTTTTTTTTATTGTATTGGTTGGCGGACGAGCATATGGGCCACCTGATGGTAAGTGGTCACCAACGCCCATAGACAATGGCATTGTAAGAAATGTTAACCATCACTTACATTGCCAATGCGCCACCAACCTTGGGAACTAAGATGTTATGTCCCTTGTGCCTGTAATTACACTGGCTCACTCACCCTTCAAACCGGAACACAACAATACAAAGTACTGCTGTTTTGCGGTAGAATATCTGATGAGTGGGTGGTACCTACCCAGACGAGCTTGCACAAAGCTCTACCACCGAGTGAATTTATTTAATTAGATATTAATATTAAATATTAAGTAGAATTTTTATACAATATAAAAAAATTTAAGCTTACAGATTAAGTACATCTAAACTAAATAACGTAATTAATATATTTAACCCAGACAAACTGGTGTACTCCTGATATTTGTGTAACGCGGAAACTATTCGTAGAATTTTAATAAATTAGGTGAGGTGGTAATAAAATTGATTCAGTTTTGTTCGAAGAATCGTCTGTAGTTGGAAACTGTAAACTGACAGTCAGGCATTACAAATTTGAGCTTTGTTTCTCCCATACCGGTGAAGAATAAAAGTCAATATTAAATATTCAAACCATGAATCTTGGGAGATACAAATAACATTTCCATATGAATCATGAGATCTATACCTATAACTTAGTTTGTCTGGAATTCCTGACTTACTCTTTCAATGCCAGCCTACTGAGTCAGAATGATGATATTCGAAATATAGGTTAATTTTTATAACATCAGCATCCGCCAAGATTGACTTTTTGGAATAATATTATTAATTTAATAGCTGAAAATGGGTTACTTCGTACGTTTTTTTCCTCGAATGAAGTCGGGACTGACAGTTTGACAGACGGTAGGGCTTTGTGCAAGCTCGTCTGGGTAGGTACCACCCACTCATCAGATAGTCTACCGCAAAACAGCTGTACTTGGTATTGTTGTGTTCCGGTTTGAATGGTGAGTGAGCCTGTGTAATTACAGGCGGGTAAGCGATGGTTAACATTTCTTACAATGCCAATGCGTATGGGCGCTGGTGACCACTTACCATAAGGTAGGCCCATAAGCTAGTCCTATTCTACCTAGCCTACCTATTCTATAAAAAAAGTTTCTTAATAGTCAAAATGATTAATAATTTCATACTAACCGGTTAAATAACTATTAATTATGCGAAAATCATATTGAAATGCGCGAATATTTTATTGTTAATCCAGTGAAATTTACAAATCTAATAAACACTTAGCATTTATATTTAAATCAATTTATTTATATTATTGACCGATATTTGAAAGTGATATATATTTAATGTGAAATAGCTTAGTAATAAAACTTAGATATCTTAAACGTAAGGCAACGGATTCAAATGCGATCAGCTATGCTGTTGAATGTATATAATTAGGGCCACTTTTACTGTGAAAAATCTTATATCTATGATGGGACTAAGTGATCTTTTTAATGCTGTTTCGTTGTTAACAATACAACAAGGGATCTAAAATCTTGGATCATGTGATTAGCAGTTTAAAACATGCTTTGTATTTCTTGCAGTGCCCATATTTATGCTAAGGTGCTCAACTCCGATCAGTACGCTCAAATTTTCTGTCATCTATTTAAAATTAGTTAAAGATTTTTTTTCCAAAAGCGGTAAAATATACTTCAAAGGTTATATAAATGTATGCTTAAAAAAACTTAATATCCAAGTAATTAAATTAAGGTGGAGCCAACTTGGTGTTATAAATGCAATGGAAAAAGACTTACCAAAATCATTTCTTAAACAATAAAAGTTATTCCCGAACATAAAAAATAAAAAATATCTATATATGGTCTTTTAAAAGACAAATTAAGAACCTTTTGAAGTCTGTAAAAAAAGAAATGTAAATGAAAAAGGAGACATCTCCTAATCCTCCTAATCTCCGTAATCACATCGATACATATCGATGTGATTACGATACAGCTAATTCCACTAACTCGCTGAGGATCAGCGTTACGAAATGATTACTAAATCCACCTAAACACGAGAGAAGGCCATTTTTTTGCGTAAAAAAATGTAATGTATCTTTTTTTAGATTTAAAAATACGCGCTGTCAGCATTAAGCATCGTCTTTGTGGATATTTTATTTTTATTACTTCAAGACCATAATAAAATACGATTTCAGTCGTAATTATTATTTAACAACAACATTTAAACGATACAGAAAATATGATTCAACGTATATATATATGTATACTATAATGGAGCCGACTATTCTGATTTTGATATATTTTATCCCCATTCTGTATGATGTATCATAAAACATATTTATTATATACTTATATAAATTCCATTAACAAGAACAACAAAAACAATGTTAAATAATGTCATAAAAATCTGGTTATACTATAAGGACATTAAAATGGTTTATACTAAAATGACATTAAAATCAAAATATAAAGAATGTTTTTCAATAAGGGTTTCTTATGTGTAATATAAGTCTTGTCAAGTAATGAGTAAAAGATTATTAATAACTAACTAAGTATATTAAGATATATATAAAATAGAACCAAAATATAAGATACTATAACTTGATAACTATAACAAAATATTAAATACAAGGCAATACATATGGAAAAATTGGCCATACTACAAACTACTTATATATTAATATTGATTATACTATGTGTATATAACAATGAATGAAATACATACAGATATACTCGATCAACTGAAAACCAGAACCGTATTACACAGCCTTGCGCTACTCCATTACATCTGTGGTTAAATGAACTACGTCACAATAAAATTATATTATACGAAATAGGTTCGTTTGTTATCATTATTTAAATATTAAATAGCTTTACGTGTATTATCTTTCTGCTTTATTAATTTGTTGTATAAACTTCAATAATAAATATTTAATTAATAAAAATTGCGTTTGCACTTTGCAATTTGTTTTTTTACTTTTGGATCGCAAGACATTTGAAGGCGTGCATGAGAAGCAGTAAAGCTTAGTACAGGGAAATCGATCGCTTGAAACATATACTGATTTTATTGGATTAAAATATTATTATTATTATTTAAAAAAACATGTTTAGAGTAAAACACAAATATCACCCGTCCGACGGTGGAACTTGCGCAGCTTTTATTGTATATTTTTAAACGTAACCTTTGTTCTTAATTTTTTATGTACTTTTCAAGAAAATTTATAGTTCGACAACAAACAACTATCGTTCCATGTTCTGATGGTAAATGGCCAAATCAGACCATATAATTTGAGTAGGAAATACAATGTAAATCATCACTTTCACTACTAAACAAGAAATTATAAGAACTAATATTATGTAATATCACTTTTGGCTGTAATAACACTGGCTCACTCATCATTCAAACCAGAACACGTCAATTTAGCAGTAGATTAACTGATAAGTGGGTGTTGCCAACCCAGACGAGCTTGAACAATGGACTACCATAAGTCGTGTTTTATTAGTTTTTAGAATTGATGATACTTACAACCTTTGCTAGTATAGTTATTAACCTTAGAAGAATTTTACGTATTTAATGTTACAAATGGCAATACTTGAAATGTTAATAAAAGTGGAATTTAGGGAATCAGACAAGACTCTTTACGGTTCAAAGTATCCAATTGTATTAAGTATTTCAGTCTGACTACTGAATACTAGTTGTAGTGTACCGACAAAAGTTGAACATTGTTCAAAAACATTTAAGTCAAGACAACGATGTATTGAGTTCGTATAAAAATATACATTTTTCTTTGTTATTTAAATATCCTCATTTTAGATTATAATTTTTAAAGAAATAATTTTATCATTTCTTTTAAAAATATTTAGTATTAATTAAATAATGACCACACTTAATCAAAAAACCATTGGTAGTAAACCTGCTGGTGAAAATAAATCGACTTCATATGTTAAGTGTTATTAACTAAAAACAGGTTAGGAGGCTTTGCCCAACAATTTGTCACACACTAGTTGCTACTGAATACGACTGATAATTATTTTACCGACAAAAATAGATTATGTACAAACGTAAGGGGTTAAGTGTTTATGAGCCAGTGATATTTTCACAAGGGTCATAAAATTTTCATACAACACTAGTTCACATGGTATGTGGCGCTTTGGTAAAATAGAACGCCTCCTATTAGTACATAAAACAACGTCAAATAATATAGTAATAATAATATTTTTATTATATATATGTAATTCAAGCTCTCGCTCCAATATAGAATGTTAGATTTTATCTATACTAATATATAAAGCTGAAGAGTTTGTTTGTTTGATCCGGCTAATATAAGGAACTACTGGTTCGAATTTAAAAATTATTTTTGTGTTGTATAGTCCTTTTATCGAGGAAGGTTCTAGGCTGATTTTTATTCATTATATTTTTATTAATTATATGCGGGTGGAACCCTGGACACAGCTAGTTTTATATATTTTATTGTTATAGCTTTGTTACTACACAGCCGGACTTCAGTGAGAGTTTACTAGATGTAATCATATCTAGGAAACATAGTTGGGATACATAGAAATAGCATGTTCCAGCAGCATGGTTAGGTTTCATAAATGTTTGATATTATTATTAAAGTTCAACATAATATCCCAAAATAAACATAAACACGAAATGAGTTGTATTAGTTAAACCAATCGCAGACGAAGTTAAATTACGAACAGCGCATAAAACTAATGCACGAAACGCTCCGTATTTTAATTATTAGAAAGTAAAAATCAAAATGAAAATATTCTTTATTTAAGTAGGCTCAAAAAAATTCATTCGAACCGGATCGAAATGTAGATTCCACTGCAAAGAACCGGCATCTCAGTAGTTACTCTTTTCCAGCAATTCACATAAGTTTGGAATTATTATCCAATTAAACTTATTATTCCACGCTTTCTTTCCTTCCTAAAATGAATCAATGTAAGTTTTACAAGTCGTGTATTAGAATAGAATAGAATAGAATATGCTTTATTGTACAACACATACAAGTTTACAGAAATACAGTTATATACACTATTTAAATATATAGAAATGTATGAATGTACAAAGGCGGCAAGTCGTGTATTCCTCCATTCTGTAGCGACATCTATCTCGCCACATATGAAAACAATTCCATTATAGGACCATAGCGTGGACTATAAGCGAAACTATTAAAATACAGCTACAATAAAAAAGTGAAAGAATAAACACAAGGCTTGAGACACAGCAAAAAAAAACAAATTAAAATTAAAAAAGATGAATACTCCATTTTTTTGAAAAATCATAGACGTTTTTTTTAAGTTCGTGTATATTTTCTTATGATCTAAAATCTATATATTTTAGTATTTTTAGGCATGAGATCTAAATTTATAAATAATTTATTAAAACAAATAAATATAATATGAAGGATATCAAAAAATATGTAAAATATTTTTCAATACCAACCAGTGGAATTTAAATTATTTTGAAAATCATTCTTTTTATTAAAATATTCAAGTGAGTAATAATTTAATATCAAAAGTCTAGTATGCGATTTCGTCTTCATATAGAGACAATGACAGTGAAATTGATTTTTTTTATGAGATACTCAGAATAGCAACCGTCAGAAATACTAGAACCTAGAGCGATCCTTTTCGCAAGAAAAAAAAGTATTAAAGAAAAATAAGAATCTTAACACAGGACAAAGCGCAAGTAGGTACTAAAAAGATAAGAAAAGCATCCTATCTTAACAGCTTTCAAGTTTCGTAATTCCTAAACGAAGCTTATACTCGTAGCTGTTAGTTTCTAAGAAACATCATATTGATTTTAAAGCTAATCAGTGATATGGTACACAATTTATGGTGTCGTCTCCACTAGCATTTGCTATTTTTTGGCCATCATTTTTGCATTGCAAAAACCAAACCTATCGATAGACATATCATTGATTAAAATCTATCCAACCGCTGGAGCGCTAGAGTTATAAAGATTCTTGTGATTTGTAAAAATATGTTTTCACATACAAACCATACATGACGTAAGCATAGCACTGTATTTACTGCCGCACACAGTCTGGTAAAATGAGGTATTATTTTATCATCATCTAAATATTTGATAGTAATTATTTACTTCATTAAAATAATAAGAGTAATTATAACATCAAAGCGATAACTTAAAATTTATAAAAAAATATTAAAGGGTATAATTATACTGTTTGTAAGTTTTGGTAGCAGAACATTAAAACATTAGAATTACCGTTCTGTTTTACAGATTATACTGAAGGTAGTAACTTTTCTATAAAATAAATTACTAAGTTTTAGCATATCTTGTTTTAGAAACCCAAGAGAATTTTTCACATTAATTTACAAGTAATTACTTTCATTGTAAAAAGCCGTTCATAACCTTAGTCTTAAAACATAATAATACGTTTATTTCAGATTATAGGTAGGCAGATGGGCAAATGGGCAATCCAATGTTAAATGTTCACCACCGCCCACAAACATTGGCGATGTAAGAAACATTAGCCGTAAGTCACCAAATTAGTTACACTGGCTCACTCACCCTTTAAGCCGAAACGCAACGATGCTAAGTATTGTTGTTTTATGGTAGAATATCTTATGAGTGGGTGGTACCTACCCAAATGAGCTAGTAATATTGCAATTTAGTATTAGCAAGCTACCCAGCTAGAGTTATAAATATTCGCGGATCGATTTATTTGTTCGCACTGTATATTAATTAAAACTAAACTAAAGTTGTTTTTTAAATAACAAACGGTATAAATATAATATATACTGATATAAATACCACCACTATATATATATCAGTATATATACAGTGGTGGTCGTATAATTAGAAACACTACCAACGGTCCTTGACATTATGTGATACTTCACCGCAATCGTTTTTATTTTGAAATTAAACAATAAATAGGACAACAATATGTTCAACGATTTATCATTTATTAGAAAAACAATATAAATCCCATTACACAAGTGCAGTTTCAATATTACATTACGGACAAACATTTTAATCAGTTTTAAGGTATGAACAATAATGATCAACTAATTAGAAACAACAACAAAAAATATAAAATACAATATTTTTGTAAGTATTAGTAATTAGTATTGTTATTTACGAAATAGCTACTATCCACAGCCTACCAATAGTTATAAATAATATTTAGTGGCGTATCCCTTATTTTCAATGACAGGACTGCAACGACGTGGCATTCAATCGATTTCATACATTTTTCTAGGGGGATTGAATTCCATGCTTCAACAAATGCTTCATATAGTTCGTTTTGACTGGTGTTACGTTTGTTTGAGACTTTCTTTTTAACAATATACCAGAGATTTTCTATCGGGCTTAAATCCGGACTATTTGCTGGCCAGTCTAAAACGGATATACGCTGTTCGCTAAGGAAACATTTGATGCTATTGGCCATGTGTTTAGGGTCATTGTCATGCTGAAAGATCCAGGTTATAGGCAAATGATCGTCCGAGTAGGGAATCATTGTGTATATATATATATATATATATATATATATATAGATTTTTCCTTAGACATTTTAAATACCTACATATCACACCATACAAAGTTTTTGTGTATCTACGTATAGTTTTGGCAGCGTTCGCTTGAAAAGTGCCAAGAACGACAATTTTCGCTGCGATTACGTTGGTATTTTATGCTATATCTCAAACAATATACAACATATTACGAGATAACATAGCACGGGTACAAAGCCTATGTCTGTCCCCAAACTATGAAGTAAAATAATTTGAAAGCTAGGTTAGATTAGGTTTTGTATTTTTTGCATAAATCCGGTAAAACTAATACAAAAATCATAACAGATATATTTCATAGATTTTGCTATGTTTATATCCTTAATTGCAATTTTTTTGAAGTTTTCGTGTAGTTTCCACATACAAGTTTTCCGTGCCTCTGTTATATCATCCTATCGACTCGCCTGTTGGTGTGGTTGGTAAGATACTTGCCTTTCACGCTGCAGGTCGTGGGTTCGATTCCCACCCAGGACAGACATTTGTGTGCATGAACATGTCTGTTTGTCCTGAGTCTGGGTGTAATTATCTATATAAGTATGTATTTACAAAAGAAAAGTAGTATATGTAAGTATATCAGTTGTCTAGTTTCCATAGTACAAGCTCTGCTTAGTTTGGGATCAGATGGCTTTGTGTGAATAGTGTCCCAGGATATTATTATTATTATTATTATCGGCTTAGTTTTGTATTTTATGCGCCTGCTAATTTTCATTTCCAGTTAGAACATTAAAAAAACTCCGATGTTTCTTTTTATCTTTTTGGAATTTTCGATTTCAAGGACCTTCAAAACGATTGAAATAGACATTAACTTTTAAAACAATAACGTAACGTACCTCATACGTCAATTAGATTAAAATTAATTTGTCGTGAACGATGCAAAGTGAGCTTCTGATAGTCTTCCGGAATTAAAGGCCCTATTCCAGCAGGAACGTCGCAGCAGCCACGTTACTGGAAAATATTTCATGCTTAAGTGTTAGTACCTATATTTTTAAATATTGTTATATAAAAACTAGAGTGAAATATTAAACTTACATAGCTGTTATCAGTTATGGCGCATATTCTTTTTATAATTTCCTTTTCAATGTTCATATTTTTGTGACTAATTTTCTGTACAACGGGAACAGGGCTTAGTGGCCAGTTCGTCTCCAAACACGTCTCTATATATCCTTAGTTTAAGCTGTGTCTTGATAACCAGTAAAGATTATGATATTTTTGTATGGTTTTCCTTCCAGTTGACAACAACGACAACAACGTTAGAAATTTCGACGTCAAGTATCCCAATACTGGCTGTGGCAGCGAGGGGATATTCTAGAAATGACAAAAGGAGACGGTTTTTGCGGCTAACGCGCAAACTTGAGTCTTATAGTAGTAATCGGACCAAGTTTAGTCGGCCCCAGTCCAAGACTTTGGTTAACAAGGTCTCGACTTCAGACACAAGTTTGTTCCGACACTCATCGACGTGTTCCCGAGAAATATTAGCACGGCCGGTGTAAACGACGTCCACAGAGCTGTCATCTGCATAGCAATGAATGTTACTGATTTTAATATATTATTGATATGCAGATGAAACAGAGTAGGTGAAAGAACGCAGCCTTGTGGAACACTAGAATTGACGAATTTTAGGTCAGAGTATGCACCGTCGACAACGACCTTGATGCTCCGATCTGCCAAAAAGCTGGTGATCCACTTGCATAATTTCTCGGGATGCCCGTAGGAAGGAAGTTTCGAGAGAAGCGCTTTATGCCATACCAGATTGAAGGCTTTCGCTATGTCCAGACTGACTGCTAATGCCTCCCCCTTGGACTTAACCGCAGTAGCCCATCTGTGAGTAACGTAAACTAAAAGATCACTGGCTGAGCGACCCCGACGGAAGCCGTACTGGCAACAAACATTCAAAATATAAACTAAGCTAATCTAAATATTTTGAAGTTTCATAACTATGCTCTATCGTATGGAGGTCACACCGAACCTTTCCTGCAGTCTGTGAGATAACGAATGGATAGCGCCATAAACATGATAGTGCAGGTCGCAGCTCTCGGTGAATAATAAGCCTCGTCTATGGGATATTGTATGTACTATATAACAACAATGAATTTTGTAAGCAATTTAAATATGTTAAAGAAGAATTAACATGTAGGTACATTTACTACCATTTCTTTCATCGATTTTATAAGTTCGTTTTTTTCATTGTATTGTACGAAACGCTAAAACAGTAGAAATACAAATCAAAGTTTATAAAACGTCAAAGTTATAAAACAACAAACGCTATACTAATATATGTACTTCTAAGAACGTACTAAGCTCCGAAAGCAGAATTAAATGGAAGCCTTATTAGCTTTATATTATTCTAAGTAATTAACTTCAATCGAATTTGCCTAATCAGACATGAGAAGGTGAAGTTATTTCTAAAATTGATTATGCGGATTTAGTTAAATACTGCTGAGTAATATAATCTATATTATTTTAAAACTAAAGAATCAAAAATCAAAAATCGAATATGGATAGTTTATACCCTGAATCAACACCCAAGCAGTTAACACACGCGAGAGAAACCGCGAACGGCAGCTATTGTCTGAAAAAGTTAAGAAAGAAAACTATATAACGAGTATGAAACATACAACAACAATATATTGTCAAAAATCTAAATTACATCAAAATTACATGCATTATGAAATGCATGTCTAGTTAACAAAAAATGACGGGCAAAATTTTTAAAACTGTATTTAATTAAATATTTATCATTTAATTTCTGATAGCCGAGATGGCCTAATGGGTAGAACGCGTCTTAACCACTGAATTTCAAGTGCTTAATTTGTGATTATAATTCATCTCTTGCTTGACGGTGAAGGAAAACATCTTGAGGAAACCTTAATTTCACAGTACAGCTAACGATCAGAGTCGAATATCATTGAACAAATAATTACGTAATTTGAACGCAAAAAGCTACATTTTTTTAAAACAACAACTATTCATTGTCTCGCCAATCAAATTAAAAAACAACTTCGATACAAGACAAATTGATTAAAATCAAAATGGATCAACGGAAACTATACATCACCGACTCACCTTATGAAAGATCTGCCAAACTGACGCAAGACATTCTTTTTAAACGATAAACAAAGATTTTATTAATCACTTTAATGAAGCAAACATCCGGAGTAACTTCTTTTATAGAAAATAACACCTACATGCAGTCAGCCGAAATAATTAAATCTGTTCATGGAATATGCAAACTTGTTATTAATCCGTACTCTAATTAATGAGATCGATTTATATCAGTGTTGAAATCCATCTATTATAATGTAAAATTTCGACAGCATTGCGCATATACCATTCGTAGCTTCTCTTCAAATTATGACATGAAAAGTAATAAATGAAAGATTTAATTAAAGATAAGATACGAATTATGTCTTATACGTATTACATGCCTTAACAATTACTTAGCTATTGTGTCTAATGAGAATAGCTGCCCTGACAAATTTAATATTAAATCAAGACAACGTTAAATGTTATTTAATTTTGTTTTTATTTAAAACTAGATGTGACAGTGGTTTCTCCCGCGCATAACTTAAAAAAAATCTTAGAACAGACTTATAACATTTTATTATATACAACATTTTTAGTTTTATTTTCATAGGATATTAGTATTTATTGGTTTTTGCCGTTCCGTACTTCACTTGTCAAACTAACCGACAAAGTATAAATTTAACGAAACCATGAATAAACCGGAAACAGATATGTATGTATGAGTATTTTCAAACAACTAACCGTTGAAATATGTCAAAATTATAAAAAAGTGCTAAAGACTGACAATAGCATATCTCGATCTATATCTTTCATAAAAATTAATGCCATGCTTGTAAAAACGACTTTGCAAATAATGATTTATTTTAGAACAAATTTGATTACCATACAAAATGTTATAGTCAACCTTAAAAGATAGACATATATCTACGCATGAGCGAGTTAACCGATCTATACTAGCATAAGCTGAACCCGAATTATGATTGATTATACAACGTGTAACAAAATTCGTGTCCGATCCGTGAAGTGGTTATTAGGTATCGTGAGTCGATTTAATATATGTAATCATTTTTAAAATACTAAGTAAAAAAATTACCCCGAGTAAAATTAATATTTAACTAAATAAAATGACGAAAATCGCATGGCAACACAGGCGTGACGTAACCGCTTGCTAAGTACTTACCTATCGGGCAGCGAGGACATAAGTTGATCAGCTTTTGTTAATCGTTCGGTACAGTAGTAAGAAACTGAATTTTACTAGCACCGTTGCAACATAGTTTGCACGGATGCGTTGTAGCACATTTGCTCCTGATTTAATTTGGTCATAATTACTCATACTCAGACATATTAACATATTGAAATACTCTTGATTAGAAAACGTAAAACATATCGCGGAACACAAGCACAGCTACAAAACGACCACTCGCAAGTAGTTTACGCGACAAACTAAGTGAGTGAGTGTAGTGTAGTAGTTAAGTGAAAACAATTGTATCGATAGTTTATGGATAACATTGACACGTGTGAAATTTGGAATATATCAATCGATAACAGCAATACTACTGATACTATTGATAGTAATTCATTCGATAAAAACGATAGTGTCGGTAGTATTGCAAAATTAGTTTTAACAAAAACTTATCGATACTATTAATAGCATCGATGGTTTTGTACAATCAGTTTAGTTAATGAAAAATCATTAAGATTCGATAAAACCATCGATAAAATCGATAAGTTTTGGTTAAAACTAATGGGTATTGCAATACTATCGAATACATTACTATCTATAGTCAAACTATCATTTGTTTTACAACATTACTTCTCCATGTCACTAGCCGACGCTCGCTCCGCCGCTTCTTTGAAGAAACTGACATCGCCTTTTGGCATGAACCAGTGTCGGCTTAAGAAAGAAAAATGTGTTCGAACGAAAAGTAATAAAATATTTGGTAATAGGTTAGTCTTCCATCACGCTCATTAATTTATTTTTATTTTATTTTTTCTTTCTCCTAAGTCTTATAAGCTGTGTGGTTAATGTTATTTTTTATGTTTTAGTTAGTCTTGGAAACTTGATTGTGTAGGAAAAAAAAATGTATTACTTATAAGTATAAAATTACTCTATGTTTCCCTGAAAAATTTCATAAATAAAGAAAATAAATAAATTACGCGCTAGAGTCCAATTAGCTCAGATTATTTGCTGAGAGTGTGAGCTAGGTGATTTGTGGCGTTTTTATTTTAGTTGGCAAATAATATCGCACAATATCACGCTTAGTAGTAGTGACACGGCCTTACACGTGCCAGCGGCGTTTCAAAGGCACTCAAAGGAGCCGCCTAACGAATCTGGTGTTGTTACATTTCAAAAACTTTGCTTGATGTTGGGGAATTAGAGCACTAAAATGTGTATTTTAAATTACAATAACATTTTTATAATAATGAATATTTGATATTTAATATTATTTTTAGTTATGTCTATAGCGCACCAATATGCCCCTTTCGGGACGGACAGGGTTTTTGTTACACACTGTATAGATCTGACCTCAACTTACATGGGAAGTATATAAAAAAAAAACTCTGAAACTGACCATTTTTTACTTTCTTTTGTACCTATACATTTTCAATCATCATCATTGTACAGACTATCGTTTAAAGGTAGCTAAAGTTTCAGCCAATTTAACTGAACAGTTATTTTATAACATTTTTATCGACTAAACGTTCGACGTGATTCTTTAAATTGAGATAACTTTATTACTTATGAACCAATTGAAATAAAACAAACACGACATTTTAAGTGAAGTTAGCCACAATATATTAGTGAAACCCGCACTTAAATCCGTAAACCCGTTTCTAAGATTAGCGTGCACAAACGCACAGACAAACAGATAAACAGACAAAAATTCTAACAATCATCAGTTCTATTTATTGCGATTATAAAGACCCCCGATAATAGTTTTACTCAATTATCTTCCTTGTACAGACAGCGACCAGTTACAGATTTATTATATAGATAGATATTCAACTAGCAAATGGTAAAGGGTCGCAACAGCTCATAGACATTGGTACTCTTAGACATATAACCAATCCTTATATCAACAATGCGCCACCAACCTTGGGAACTAAGATGTTATATCCCTTGTACATGTAAGTAGTTACACTGACTCACTCACCCTTAAAATCGGAATACAACAATAAATATATAAATATTTCTGTTAAAGGGGCTTCCACATAGCCCTACCAAAGTAAATTAATGATTTTAATATTTAAGCAGACGTGTTATAAATTCAATTTTATATATTTTTGCGAGAATCATTAAGGAAACTTCAATCAAACTTTATTACGAACGTTGTAACATCAGAAATATTTTGAAAGCTTATAAAATTACAATTTACTAAAACTTAATACAACCATAAACACATGTTTACAGTAACAGTAACAGCCGGTGAATGTCCCACTGCTGGGCTAAGGCCTCTACTCCTCTTTTGAGGAGAAGGTTTTGGAGCTTATTCCACCACGCTGCTCCAAAGCGGGTTGGTGGAATATACATGTGGCATAATTTGAGAGAAATTTGACACATGCAGGTTTCCTCACGATGTTTTCCTTCACCATCAAGCACGAGATGAATTATAAGCACAAATTAAGCACGTGAAAATTTACGGGTTCGAACCCACGATCATTGGTTAAAATTCACGCGTTGTAGCCACTGGGCCATCTCGGTTCTTACATTACAGACGCATATTTGTATCTGTCTAATTTCTGATAGTTATATTCCGGATTTGCACAAGTATAATGAAAGTTATTTCCGGAGATTATTAAATTTAGGTGTTTATTTAATTATATAGGTACGTACTCGTCCTCCGTCAGCTAATCAAAATAATAATATTATTTTTTATTAATTTAATCTCGATAGACAAATCGTCCGTACTCTAAAGTAACAACCTGTATTATTCCTACAGTTGAACTAAGGCTTCTCCTCTTGAAAATAATGTTTTGGAGCTAATTTCACTATTCCGCTCCTATGTGTTGGTTTTTATCTGACGTAGTATACTGGTTTCCTCGCGGTAAAAATGACGTAAATACAGTGATAAGGGACATAATATTAATTCCAAAGTTTAGTGGCGCATTGACAATGTAAGGAATGGTTAATATTTATTCGAGTGATAATGACTTTGGGCGATGGTGACCACTTTACCACCATGCCCATTTACCAGTTTGCCTACTGAATATAAGTTAAAAAGGTGATCTCACTCCGATAGTATCGATTTGCATAACACTACTCGTATATAGATAGGGTCATCAATGGTACGTACAACAAATAAATATACAATGCCCTTTTATCGAACGTCCATAGATATTGACATTGTAAGAAATGTAAACCATCGCATATATTGCCAATGCGCCACCAACCTTGGGAACTACGATGTTATGTCCTTTGTGCCTGTAATTACATTGGCTCACTCATCCTTCAAAGCGGAACACGGCAATATCAAGTACTGCTGTTTTGCGGTAGAATATCTGATGAGGGAGTGGTACCTACCCAGACGAGCTTGCACAAAGCCCTACCACCAAGTACATTAATAAGTGAACATTTTATATTATTGGTATTACAATTTTTTCTACGGATTTGAAGTCAATATGCTTATGTGATGTGGAACATCAACGAGCCACAGTCCAAACATCGTTGTTATGTCTAGGTAAACTAGACTCATATTTGTTTTACAAAACAATTTGAAAGCTTGTATACGTGAAAAAAACTGTTGACGCGATTATCGCAGTAGAAAAACAAACTGTCTTAATGGGAAACGAAAATAACTCGACGCTTGTAATGTACGAGCCACTAGTTTTGCTTGGAGTTGCTTTTGGAATAACAAGGACGTGGATGATTTCTTATTAATTTTGTCAATTGTGATGTTATCTGCCTGATTGATTTCGGCCAAGACAACTAATATAGGAAGATTGGCAAGCTGCTAGGGACATATTATAGTGCACAAGTGTGTGCACAAACAGACACATCCGACACGACCGGAAATAATTCAGTCGAAGGACCAACGGCTTTACGTGCTTTATGAAACACGGAAGTGTACAAACTTCCAATTTAGACAGTCCGACTACTGAGTACTTTTTGACAGAATAACCCAATAACTTTTATCGGCCAAACCTGGAGTTTGACCAAGGACCTCGAGATCTGCGGAGTTTTAGCTAGCCCCTAGACCAAGGCAGTCAATTAATGAACTACAAATGAACATACGTGAAACAATGTTAATTAGAATGTTGTGCGATGCGAAAGTAATGTCCTTTCAGACATTGCATGTAGATGTGTGTCACGAGCTTGAATATATTAGATAATTATTTCAATTAACAGTGACCACTGACCTTAATGTACTGATCTGGATTCATTTTATTGTTGATATCTGTTGACAGGCTTGTAAAGATTGCTTAATATAGGGTTTTCCATTAAGGGCGCTTGATCTTTGAAATGCAAAAAAAAATACATGTAGGAGAGATATTTGCGAATTTTTTTTTTATTTGGAAGGTCGACCCCATTATGTATGGAATATGACATCATTCAAATGACCGCCACGGCTTCGGTTGGTGGCGCGCACACGAAAGGTCCAATTTTCGATGACTCTGGCGCACAAATCGGGCTGTATTTGATCGATGGCGTGGCGTATGTTGACTTTGAGGGCATCGGTGGTTTGCGGCTTGTTGGCATAGACCTGCGACTTAAGAAAACCCCACAAGAAAAAGTCCAGCGGGTCAAATCGCACGATCTCGGTGGCCAGTTCACGTCGCCTCCGCGCGAGATGACCATGTCCAGAAATTGCTCGTGCAGAACTTCCATCGTAGCGTGTGCTGTGTGGCACGTAGCGCCGTCCTGTTGAAACCACATGTTGTCCAGATCCATATTCTCGATTTCAGGCCAAAAGAAGTTGGTTATCATCGACCGGTATCGCTCACCATTGACGGTGACGGCCACACCATTATCGTTTTCGAAAAAATACGGACCAATCACGCCTCCGGCCCAAAATCCGCACCAAACAGTCACTTTGTGCGGGTGCATTGCCACTTGGTGAACCTCGTGTGGATTGGTCTCGTCCCAAATACGGCAATTTTGCTTGTTGACATAGCCATTCATCCAAAAATGCGCCTCGTCGCTGAAGATGATTTTTTTTGCCAAAATCGGCGTCAACGTCCAACTGCTCTAATGCCCAGTCAGCGAACACACGGCGCTGTCTATGGTCATTAACCTTGAGCTCTTGGGTCAGCTGGATCTTGTACGGGTGCAGGCTCAAGTCACAACGCAAAATTCGCCAAGTTGTCGTCTGCGAAAGGCCGAGTTCCTGTGCGCGACGCGGAATTGACTGCCGCGGGTTTTCGAGGACACTGTCGCGCACAGCGGCGATATTCTCGGCAGATCTCGCGTTACGTTGACGCACGGGAACCGGCTGATTGTTAACTGACCCGGTTGACTCGAATTTGTCCACCAATCGACGGATAGTCGACTCGGCCGGACGATCATCGCGACCGTAAACCGGGCGAAGTGCGCGGAACGTTGCTCGAACTGAAGACCCATTTTTATAAAACAATTTTATGATTTGCACGTGCTGCTCGACACTGTAACCTGCCATGGTGGTTTGGGAGGACGGAATGAATATAACACACTGCATTTGACAGCTGTCACTCAAACAACATGGCCGCAATCAGCTGTCAAAGTTCAAGCGTCCCTATTGGAAAACCCTTTAATTATAACGCGAATCGTTTACGTGTTACCCAAAAAATAATTCGATATTTTATTTTAAAAAAGTTTTACCAATCGTAAAATAACTTATTGAACGTTCAATGTTGAAATAAAGTTATCAATAAATTATTCGTTTATAAAACTCAAATTTACTTAAAAATATTGGTGCGTTAACGATTAAATTATTCTAATATTAAACCGTAAATTATATTATTTTTAAAACAAATCATTGATTGATGCTTCTCTGCATATTTTCATATTAACTTACTTATGTTAATATTTGAATACAATTCGTTCAGATTATTACTATAACATAGATAATGTTTATTTTTAGCAATATTAAAGTCTTTCAGGGATAACTGCATATAAATGGAACAAAACATCCAAAATATTATTAAAATTCACAATGAATTTAAATGTTTCTTGATCGCTACTAACAAAAAAACTCAAGAAAATCTAGCAAAGCTTTCTCATTAAGAACGTCGAAATATTTACCTCGGAAACATATTTATTATTACATTTAACAGCTTTTGTTTAACAAAAATGCAAAAAATGTTTATATTCAATGTTTTTGTTTGTGTAATGAAATCTCTGTTCAAAGCTTAAAATAAACCTTTACTTTTAATAAAATTAACATTTTTACTATCTACATATATTACAGCTAAAAGTCGTTTTAACGTAATAACAGTAAAATAAATATTATTCATTTTAAACAAAGCAGAAACCCCGCAAAAAAGCAACTAAAAAGTTCTGTATGATATTAAAATATTAAAATAAATATATCTTGTTCTACTAATGAATAAGCGCGTAATGCTACACATAATACATACTTATAATGTCTTAGGTACGGCTTAGGTACAAACGCTCCCCGTTAAGACGGGAAGGGTACCGCTGGTTTTTTAGTGGGTATTCCGATGACCGAGGCGCACTCGGCGCCCTGGACACACGGTGAGCCCCACATATCCCCCCACTATATTTATGTTTTCCTCTGCTCGGCAGTGAATGTAAACATCGTGAGAAAACCTGCATGTGACAAATGAAAATCTGCCTAATGTGTATCAATCTTGTATATTCTTTGTTACTTTAATTTTCCTACCAAAACCTATTATATAATAAGATAAAATATAACAATTTTCATGGCGATCGGAGAGTATGGAAGTTGACAGGCCACACAATACAGTGGCGAGTTGCAAAGTGCCTAATCAATTTTATGAATATGATATTTTTTCAAATTAAACGTACTAGTTGATATTGAAAGCATTATTCTGATCAACCTTGAAATTGCCTCCCACCTTTTATACTTCTCATCTATATTAAATGGAGCCTACACCCTTTTCTATACGCTCACTTAATAACTTTTTATCAAAGGTTTTCCTTTTCACTTTGTATGTAATCCTTTAAATTGAAATGAAATACTACTCAAACTTGACTGGTACTAATGAACTTTTATAAGTATTTAACTTTTATTAATACTATTTAAAAATATTGTACTGTAAATAAAAATCTAACCGTCATACTTTTTGTTATAAGAAATATTTAACATTTTCGGCACTTATTCATTTAATATACATAATTATAAGCGAAGTTCAGGAAATATGTATAACTAACCGCCTTTTTCCGTTGCCAGCTGCCAACAGTCTCGGAAGCATGGATTACGCTAAATAAATCGGTACACTTGTTTGTTGATTGTGACTATAACATGATATTGATACATTTTATGGTTAACTAGTGTTCGCCCGCGGCTTCACCCCCTTTTTATTTAAGGAGATGTTGGTGTCTAGAGGATGGATTGATATAAAAAAGTAGCTTATATTATATAATTTACCAAATATCATCAAAGGTTCTAACCTTCTTCTTGAGGCACAGTTAAAACACACTTGAGGTATAATTACAGTACAATTTATATTGAAATAAAAAACATACAGCGATATGCTTTACTTATTCTGTAGACTGACACAAACTCAAAACATAATACGAGTATCTTCCGAGAAGTGGCTACTTTCTACTCGCGCTCTCATTTCACAGTACGTAATTATTATTATCTACTTAAAAGTCATATGGAAGTTATAATAAAAGTTTTCGCGATACTTTCATAACTAAGTCTTGAGTGGCGTGGTCGCCGATAAAAATACTATTATAAAAAACATTATAATATTTTATTTTCGAAATGAAGCAAATGACCAAATATAAACTTCCCATATGTACAACAACAGAAATTTTGTCAAAACTACATTTTAATCGTCCGAGAAAAGGCTACGGGATAAAACAACGGTCATTTATCTTATTATTAGTCTTTAACTGATTTAAAACTGAATATATCAGTTTTGAACCAAATGTCATATCAGCCATTTTATAAAACTATTTTGAAAACACCTTATTTTATAAATAAATTAAGGCAATATTAAAGATGATCTTTAAAAAGAGAAAAAAATTAAATGCTAAGGGTATTTTTACAGCTACTGACGATGCGCTATATTCCTTTAATCCTAAAATATTACGTCAGCTGTTCAACATTAAGGCGAGTCGAGCTATCATAGCCAAATAAAATAAAATTGTAAAATTGGCGATAAAATATAAGAAAGAGCACGTGTCCTACTAATAGAGGTACCAAATATTCTTAAGTCAGAAGAAATTACCAAAAATGCAAATGAACATCCTATTATCTCACGTGTTTTCAGCTTAGAGTTTTGATAGTAGTAGGAGGAGAATAGATCTCCCCATCCAGACTATTCACTGTTTTACGTCGTCAATCGATAATGTCAATTTCACGACAGTGGAGGCGGCGAGCCTGCCACATACACTTGACAATGAGCATTCAATTGAAGAACATCGGGTCCTCGACAAACCTGCGATTATCCTTACATTGATGAAGACATTTTAAAGTCTTTATAAGTCCTAGATATACATATATATACAGTCCCAGGAAATAGTGTCAAGGAGAACTCAAGGGGTAGATCACCGGATATAGAGGCAGATTTGATATAATTTTCGAGCTATATATATGTTTTCATAAATAATTACTTATTATATGTGTTTCTAAAAAACACAGCATTGTTTGGAGAAGCATCCATAGATTTTACCATAGATAATTCAATAATCAAGTTCCTCTTACCTCTCTTTTACTTATGTTATCTTTCTCTTTCACACCTACAGCAGAGCGCGCCATCTTTTTTCTATCTGCGCGCCACTTACATTGTCAAGTCATAGCGTTTGTAGATTTTGCCGCGTGAACTTGTAAAATTTTGTTAGTGAGTTTCAGAAGTTCCTAGTAGTGTTTAAGTATTAGATTTGGTCGTGAATTATTGTGTTACAGTGTTTTTCCGTTTTATCGGAAACGATTTACGAATGAGTTTCGTAGGCGAAGAAGGTAGGATTGATAAGATGTCGGATGCAGCTGCTTCGGATGGAGAGCGGTCATCTCGACAGATGTCTGAGGTGTCTAGTGACCAAGTAGATTCTTCTTCATCTTTGGAAGATGAGAAGGGCTTGGCTTCACCTCCACCTAATAAGAGACGTAAGTATAAACATCGAGAATCCGACTCGAGAATTGATTCACTGGTTAACCAGGTAGGCTACATTACAGGTTATTTAACTCAGTTACCTCAGTACATTGTTGCAATGACATAGAATTCACCTAAGGATAATAATCTAGATCAAGGTCAGATGGATGAGCCAGAGGTGCCTCAGAGTGATTTTTTGGTAAATCCTTGTCCAGCTAATGGGTGAGACAAACACAGAGTTTGATGAAAGGAAAGTAATTCCCTCTGCTAATAAAGAACGTTTAGTTCAGTTGAACCGTTTACAACATTTCAATTCTCAGGCATGGAAGGGAATCCGTTATAAGTCAACTTTACAATCCTTTGCTGCTACCCCTGGATTCGTATATTTAGGGATAAATAAAGAATTATGTCATTTTAATAAAACTAAGGATTATCTAGCATCGTCAGAAAAGGTACTAGCTGTCTTAACCAATGCTGAGTTAGAGCAAAGAGAGATATTAAAGAATAGTTTACAAGAGTTAGTAAATTGGGCTGCAGCTAATTCAGGAATACTCTTTAATAAAGTATCAACACTGTTTGGCCCGGGTTCAGCATTGCATAAATGTTCTGAAAAGATTATGCAGATAGTTTGTGGAAGACGGAGTGAGTGTATTAAAATAAGAAGGGAGAGAATTCTAAAGGAAATTAATAGTAACAACCTTCGTACAGCACTGAGAAATATTCCACCAAGTTCTGAACATTTATTTAACAAGGAAGCTTTACAGCCATTGATACAGTCTTTGGGAGGTTCACAGACATGGTTAAATATACCAAATGATTTAAAAGAAAATACAGCACATGATCGTCGGTCATGTAGTCAATAATATGATACAAATAACAAGGGCAGACATCAATTAAAAAAATTAAATAAAGACTATAGATCACAGAGGAGAGTGAAGAATAACAACTTTCGTTCATTTAGGAAACACTTCAATGTTCAAAACAATAACAAGGAAAGTTCAGCCAACTTTAAAGGAAAGCAAAAATGACATACTGGATCGGAGGCCATTTTTAGGGGGATGCCTGAAGGAAAGGGTACAGAGTTGGAGAGACCTAGGTGCAAACCAGTTCATCATAAATATAATTTCATGAGGTCGCATACCCTTCAAATTAAAACCCCCACTTCATTATCCAACAATGTAATTACTAAGAAGGTTTGCTACCAAGACATTTCCAGATATGACAACAATAATTCAAGATTTAAAGGAGAAGAAAATTTTAGAGACACCAAGGGTATTGGATACAGGCTTCCAAGATGTTTTAATAAAGAAATCAGATGGGAGTCTGCGACCGATATTCGATCTAAGAGGACTCAACAGATATGTGGCAACAAGGCATTTCCAATTAGTGTCTCAGACAGATGTTATAGATTTCCTACAGAAGAACGACTGGATAGTCAAGATAGATCTACAGCAGGCTTATTTTCATTTGCCCATTGCCGAATCATACCGTCGATTTTTAAGAACATGTTACAACAACCAGATTCTACAGTTAACAACTCTACCTGTCTTCTGCCCCCCGGACATTTGCAGCCTTGTCAAATTGGATTGCAGAGATCTTGCGTACAAAAGAGATCAGAGTACTTGTCTATCTGGACGATTTTCTATTGGTTCACCAAGACAGAGAGACATTGGAAAAGCAAGTCACAGAGACCTTAGAAATGATGGAGGGTCTGGGTTGGTATATCAATTACCAAAAGTCCGTGATTGCTCCAGTCCAACAACTAGAATACCTAGGAATTTTATGGAATGCATGCAGTTTTACTTGAGGTAGAGCCATACTCTACCTCAGGAAAAGATAAGCAGGACAAGATATTATTCAGAGGGTCCTAGAGGTAGGTTCTTGCACTCTGCGACAGACAAAAAGTCTGCTAGGCCTCTTGAACTTGGCAAATCTGACAATCCCTCGTGGTCGCCTACATTGTCGGCGAATTCAGAGGTTTTTAAAAGTATTTCCTCGATACAAGGTAAGACAGAAAAGAAATGTTCCACCTCTGGTAAAGCAGGAGTTAACATGGTGGCTCAAGGCAATAGGTCACAGTCGGATAGATCTGAATCACAGAGAGGTCACACACTTCCTAACGACAGACGCAGCGGATGCGGGCTGGGGTGCTCAGTTAAACGAGACTTTTCTCTCAGGGAGGTGGTTGAGACATCAGAGAACTTGACACTCAAACGTAAAGGAGATGTTTGCAGTCTACCAGTCAATACGCTCTCAGAGAGTAGATCTAAGACATACACATATTTTGGTTCAGTCAGACAACAGAACGCTGGTGGCGCACATAAGAAACGAGCGCGGCTCGCGCACCCAAGTGCTATTAGAATTAACACTGAAACTAATGGAGCTAGCGGAGCAGTGTCAGATAAAGATCTCAGCAGCATACCTCCCGGGGAGGTACAACGTATTCAGAAAGTGGGGCGTTCCAGAAGTCGACTTATTCGTGTCCAAAAGGACCGCTGTGGTAGGACGGTATGTAACCTGGGATTCCAGAAATGGTTGCGCGCTATATTGCGACGCATTCAGTCGACAGTGGAACTACGAGCTGGCATGGGTGATTCCACCACCAAGTCTAATGCCACGAGTGTTGCGTCACCTAAACACGGCGAGAGGGACATTCATTGTAATAGCACCAAGATGGACACAGTGCTTTTGGCTGACAGACTTACGAGCTCGAACTCTGGCAGAACCCTTAAGGATTCCAGACCTTCAGCATCATCTAATAGATATGACAACGGGCAAGAACCCACCTCAGCTGGAGAAGTTAGAGGTTACTAAAGGCAGCTTAGAAGTAGATGAGGAGAACGGAGTAATTAAATTATGGCCAAGATTTGGCTCAAAGACAGATAATATAAATAACAGACAGGCGGGTTGGTTGCTAAAGCAACACTCTGAAGAATGCTTCTGTCCAGTAAGACACATCAAGAGATTGATAGAGGTTACTAAGAAGAGACGTGTAGAAGGAGGGCTAGATAGTTTATTTATTTCAATTACTGGTGTGATTAGACCAGCCACTAGAACTATGATAGCAGGTTGGATAAAATCAATATTTAAAAAGAAGGGCATAGAAGCGACACCAGGTAGTGTACGTTCAGCAGTAGCATCCAGAAGCTGGTTAGAAAATAGACCTCTGGATGAGATATTAAGTAGAGGTAATTGGAAGAGTGCACAGACCTTCAGAAAATATTACTGTAGGATGGTTAAGACAAGTGACGATGCTTACAGTGAGGACTTACTAATTAAAAAAATTTCAAATATTTAGTTAAGGAGTTCTCAAAGGGAGGATGTTGATCTCAATGGTTATATAATTACTTTAGCCAGAGGCTACAATTAAATAAGTATTTTGGGTAGATACTAAATTATAATATTAATGATATGATTTAAGTTTGAAATGAGGTTCCAATAATGCAAGTTAGATTTTATTGATTTTTTATAATAAAATATATATATATATTTATTTATTTATTTTGTTATTGAGTATAATAAAGAAGAGGGATAGAAATTTTACGTTTCAAATGTTATTCTGAGTTCTGAGTTAGTTTGTATAGCTAATTAGATTCAGTAAAGGAGATTAAATACACATTTTAATTAATGTTTTGTTTTAATGGTTTATAATCATAATAAATATTATTTTATTTATAATAAATATTATTTTATTTCATGAATTATGTACCTTATTAAATTAAGTACATACACAAATAGTAATATAATTTCATTCTTACAATGTTTTGTCTAAATTAGATGTTATTATTTGTTGAATTTGTTTAAAATGTTTTAATTTTGTAATCTGTTAATTTTTAATTCTATTGTGTATTTTTATTTTTCTTTCTTTTAATTAATTTGTGCAATTTAAATGTTTTAAAAAATGGAGCAATGTCGCCCGCCAAGGGCGTGAATAACTGCACCACAGTTTTACACTATAGCAGTTATTAACGTTCACATCTTGTTAATATTATAGTATGATGCTTAAATAAATTATTATTATTTCAAGAATAATCGCATCAAAATAGTTTATCACAGTGAATATATATAGGTCGGTTGTCAACATTTCACGGATGAGTAATGAAGTGTTCTTACAGAATAGCACTGCTTTACGAGTATCACATGAAAGTTCTATCACAATCTGTTTTAATATTGTTCCTATCTGATCACTATCTAACATTGATTTGAGCTTCTAAATCTAAACATCCCTTAATTAATTCCAAGATTTCGATAATAATTAATATCTTAGCATCGAACAAAAGTAAAATTAAATGCTGCTATGAGATCATTACAATTAATTACTCTTTTTGTTGAGATTAAATTTTAATTTAATAATATTAAATTTGAGCCTCGTCTAGTGTTCAGCTAGCTGGTTTCTCATCCCGAATTTCGTGGTTTAAGTACTGGCTAAAAAGCTATTGGATTTTGACTGGTGACCTGGCCAAGAATGAGATTTATTTTAAGTAAGTTTACAATTTTGTGTAAAAGTGTGTAATGAAATATATTTTTTATATGAGCTTGGGTGTATAAGTATAATTTATATACTAAAGTATGTATTTCATTCATTTGTTTACATATAAAAAAAAACTATACCATACGATGATATGTCCCTTGTGCCTATCGCACTAGCTCACTCACCTTTCAAAAGTTCAAACCTGATTTTAATAAATGAATACTTACGATTAATGTATTACTTGAGGTAATGTTTGATGAGCGAATCCTACCTACCCAGACGGACTTACAAAAAGCCCTTCCACCAAGTGGCAGTAAATGGTGACAACATTGAATTGTTCTCATTTAATATGACAAATATATATAAATTACATTTTAAAATAATATTTTGCCTTAAGTATTAGAGGTCATATACACTTGAGTAAACGAAAATAGTGATTAATGAACACTTGTTGATGAAAGATCGTATTTCATTCATTCATCAATCATTATTAATGCTCATTTTATTTGACGAATTAAAATTGTTTTTGTGAAGCTAATGAATTCTATACACAAAAGAACAGTTAATTAACAATGTTTAAGAATAAGGACTACTTTAATTTGATCACGTATCCCAGCAACCTTTTTGTACAACTAGCTAGGCGGCGTAAGGCGCGTCTAAAATAACAAAAAAGTTTGTTCAATTTTTGGATCTATAACTATAATTATATATTATCAGGATATCTATATCATAGGTGAAAAAAGTAACCACTGAGTTTCTTGCCAGTTCTTCTCAATCAATATGTATATATATACAATATATGTACATTGTATATCGGCGCTAGTTTTACCGTAATATGATCTTGTGATATCTTTATCTTAATGAAAATCATCTCATCGAAATCTCGTTCTGAGATCGTTCTTTCATTGTGAATGTATACACAGATGGAGGTATAAGATGGGTATAAGAATATATTTAATATTATAACAATATAGGTATAAAATCTATATTATATGTTAATTCTAAATGTGCTAATGCACACACGATGTTGTTCAACTGTAAGCGATAAGGCTGCCTTGGCAAGCTTTATGAAGCAATATAATATTTAATAAAAATATGAATATTTAATTTTTATTGTAATTCATGTGTACTGTGTAGACTTTGGAATAAAGAAAGAATAATGAAATTTAAAAAAAGGTTTTATATGTTGCAAAAATACTGGCATGTAACGTGCACGCACACATTATACAAATAATAAATGGTACAATTACTGTGAAATAAAATATTAAGCACTAGCTGTTGCCCGCAGCTTCGCTCGCGCGTGGTCTTTATCTATACTAATATTATAAATAAGTAAAAATAGATTTTTTGTATGTTTGTTTGTAGCGAATAAACTAAAAAACTGCTGTACTGTTTTTAAAAACCTTTTTTACCTACAGAAAGATACGTTATCAGCGAGTAATTAGCTGCCCGTCCCGACTTCGTACGGGTAAAATAAGGATTTTATCATTTTTTAATCAATAAGATATAAACATTTACCAATCGATTTATTCGCCCATCCAGTATAGTGTATGTGTGTTCAGTATAGGGCATATAATAATCCTACTTCTTACTAATATAATAAACTCGAAAGTTTGTATGGATGTATGGACGTTTGTTACTCTTTCACGCATAAACTACTGAATGGATTTTAATGAAACTTTACAATAATATAAGCTTAGGGAATACCAATTAAGTGGTACATATGGCAATAATGGAATATGTTTTTTTTATCCAAACATCACCAACATAGTGAAGTTCGTATATTTCTCCCTAAGAGATATTGATATAAGATATTGCGTATTTTGAATTTCATTATTTGCACCCAACTCTTCCAAACAAAAATAAGTTTCTAAAAACTTTGAAATTCATGTTTATTAATTCAATCAAAAAACTCAAATAGTATATTTCTATTTTTTTAATTTTTTATACTAATGCTTTTACCCCGTTTCTCCCGTTTGGAGTTAAATTTCTAAAAACGACGAAATACGTATGCATAGCTTTAATACTAAATATCATTCTTCTTACACCAAAAGTGACGGAATCCCCATACAAACTTTCAACCCCTTTTTTACCCTCTCAGATTTAGATTTTCAAAAACGCTGAAATACATTTTTATTTATTTTTAAGCTTGTTCATTAAATTTCATGCTTCTAACTTTAAAAATGACTGGTTTCTAAACAATCGTTTAACTCTTTAGGGGTAGAATTTCCAAAAATCCTACCTTAGTGGGTGTTATAAAATGTATCAACTGCCAAAATTTCAAGTTTCTAACCCCCGCAGTTTAGGCTCTGCGTTAATGAATCAGTTAGGAAGAGTAATAATATTATGTGAACAGATATCAACAAAAATACGTATTTTTATAACTTTTGATAGACTCAACTAATTTTGATGAAATAAAGGCTAAACGGAATCTTGAAATAGTTCATATAATAATTCGGTTTTTTCAATTTTTAGACGATTAAAAGATACAGACATGCAGACAGTAAAAAAATTAAAAAAATGATTGCTTTAGTTTTGGTAAATCGTAAATAGCCATATAACCTTTAAAACAGGCAGTTATTTTGAAATAACAGACAGAAACTTCAATTTTATTTATATGTATGGATAATTTATTAATTAATTCGTTTTTGTTATAGATTTATGTTATTTTATGTGTACAATATAAAGTATAAAGGAAAAGTTTCTTCTGTCAGAGACTAAATAAAATCAGATTTAACCAAGGCTACTAATTTAATTAAACAAAAAAAGGGAATTAAAACAAATGTTTTCCATTGAACTTGACACACATCTGAATAAGCTGCTTAAGCGGCCATTTTATGTGGAAAAAATATATAATATAAACAAAAGCAGCTATATAACAATTTTAATTAAAGTTTCAAAAGCAGTTATTTGACCGCTCTGGTAGGTTAAGTGTTAAAAATGAGATGACACTTATAGCATATATATATATAAATATATACATACATTAGCCAAGTTTCCACCAACAATAATTACACAATCATTAAAATAATCAAAATATATATAAAATCAAACAGCTAAACCATCATAATCAGTAAAGGTGTAGTAAGATATATATTTTTTTATAATCAAATATAATTAATTACTTAATGAAAACACAAATTTAACAAAAACAAAATATAAATGAAATCACATAGCTTAAGCATTATTACATTGAGTAAGGCCAATAAAATGCAATAAATAAATGATATATATATTATTTATATATTTTTTAACCAAATACAATTAAAAGGCAAGCAAGAATATGACTACAGTACAAAATTTATAACAAACTTAAATATTGAATATTAAGATGGGTTGGTATATTCATTTTATATAAATTAATACATTTAATACATTATTATTTTTAACTTATTTATGTTATTTTTGCAGTGATTTTTTTTTTAAATATATAATATCAATATCTGAGTACACTTAATTATATATTATATGCTCGCACAGATCTACTTCTTCCTATTCATGATTATGCTGTCGCAAGCTTGATGTAGCCAAAGACCAATTGAATTAAGCTGAGAGATTACAAAATACTTTTATTCGGTTTATATTGGGATGAGGCAAATATTCACAATTTTGTTCTCTTCTTAATTAGTTGCCCGTCTGACTTCATAGGAATATGCACATCTTCTCTATTCTGTACTGTGTGTTGTTTAACCCTTTTACTCCCCCTTCATCACTTGATATTCATTAGATGATGACGGTGATGACGACGTCTCAGTGCTTTTATTTATGTGCTCCGTATTTTGTTGTTCGATCACTACTATTTTAGCTATCTCTATAGCTTGCTTTAGTGACAGATCAGACCGTTGTAATAATCTTTGATGTTTGGCGAGCTACTCTAACACATATTCGCTGTAAATTTATCACTGACCAATGACTATTAATTCAACGAAATCGCATTTTAAACTATAATTTTCTAGACTCGTAATAAAGTTGGTTATATTTTCGTGTTTGCTTTGTTTTCTCATAAAAAATACATGTCAGGCCATAGTTAAATTTTTCCTTGGTTCGAAATACTTGTTACATTTATTAATGAGGTCTTCTAAAGTAATTTCTGTTATTTTAATGTTGAACAAAATTGCTATTTTTCTCTATTTACACTTCTTATACATAACCAGTGGCTAATACTCCTTATATATATCCAGAGGCTAATAAATATAGTTCAAAATATGGTTGCCATTTTTTCCGCGTTAAATTGTTATTTATTTCGTTGTTTATAAACACGAATTTACGAAAAAATTATACCTATTTAAAGTTTTAAGAAGTGATATACCGTTTATGTTTAAAGCAAGCACTTCTAAAACCATGTATTATTGTTATAGTTGTTTTTTAGGCTTTGTTTATACACCTATATACTAATTACGTATTAATTATTGTCACTGAGTTAACTGACTTGCTCACACGCAGTCTTAAAGCGTACTGTTATGAAAGATATAAGATGAGATCATAAAGATACACACAATATATATGCAATATTAGTTTTTATGCAAAAACAACACACGAAGCTAGTGAAAACACGAAATTGTTAACAAAACTTTTTGATTTTGACAACTAACAGGTGCGCGTACTTTTCCTACAGATAATAATTTATTGATTTTTAGTAGGTATACTAAACTTATAATAAATTAATAAAGAGATTAAAAATTATAGGACAAAATATAGGATAAATCATAAGCAAAAGTGTAAATTACATGTAATATTTAATCTCTTTGCAGTTTGACCATAACCGTTTTTTAATAAATGTTCTACGTGTATCTTTAAATTGACATAACTTTATTATTTATGAACCGATTGAAATAAAAAAAACACTAAATGTTAAGTGAAGTTAGCCACAATACATTAGTGAAAACCGCACTCAAATCCGTTAAGCCGTTTTTAAGATTAGCGTGCACAAACGCACAGACAAACAGACAAACAGACAAACAGACAAACAGACAAACAGACAAACAGACAAAAAATTTATTAATCATTGTTTTGGGTTCTATTGTGTTTATAACGACCCCCGATAAAAGTTTTACTCATTTATCTTCCATGTACAGACATCGACCAGTTACAGATTTATTATATGTATAGATTGCGGTTTTGCTGGAATTTGGTATAAACCAATTTGCAAAAGCTTATTTTTTTTATGTAAGAGGAGGCAAACGATCAGGAGGCTCACCTGATGGAAAGTGACTACCACCGCCCATGGACATCTGCAACATCCGAGGACTTGCAGGTTCGTTGCCGGCCTTTGAGGAAAGAGTACGCTCTCTTCTTGAAGGTTGCAATGTCATATTGTTTCGGAAAAGTCGCCGGCAAAAGCTGGTTCCACAGAGTGATTGTGCGAGGCAGGAAATGCCTTAGGAAACGCGCTGTTGTGGATTTCTAGACATCGAGGTGGTAAGGATGGAATTTTGAGTTCCAGCGCGATGTCCGGTGGTGAAATTCAGCGGCCGGGACTAAACCAAACAACTCCTCAGAACACTCCCCGTGATATATGCGATAGAGGATGCAGAGTGACCAGCATCTCTACGCAAATCCAAAGGATCAAGCCGGTCGGTAATAGCTTGATCGTCGACAATTCGAACTGCTCTACGTTGAATGCGGTCAAAAAGAAAAAGCTGGTACTGGGGTGCTTCCGCCCAGAGGTGAGAGCAGTACTCCATGTGGGGCCGAATTTGCGCCTTATAAAGATTTAGGCGATGGGTCGATGTGAAATACTGTCTCGCCTTGTTGAGCACTCCAAGCTTTTTGGAAGCCAATTTGGCTTTAACTTCCAGTTGACCGCGGAACTGAACAACGTTCGAAATCTCGACGCCCAGTATCCCGTTACTGGCTATGGCAGTGAGGGGAGTATTCTCGAAATGAGGGGATATGACAAACTTTTATTCCGGTTAACGCGCACACGTGAGTCTTATTGGGGTTGAATTGGGCCAAGTTTAATCGGCCCCAGTCCGAGACTTTAGTTAGCAAGGTCTCGACGTGTTCCTGAGAAATATTAGCACGGCCGGTGTAAATGGCGTCTACAGTGCTGTCAGCCGCATATCAAGAAACAGACTAGGTGAAAGAACGCAGCCTTGTGGAACACCAGAATTGACAAATTTTAGGTCAGAGTATGCACCGTCGACAACGACCTTGATGCTCCGATCTGCCAAAAAGCTGGTGATCCACTTGCATAATTTCTCGGGAAGCCCGTAGGAAGGAAGCTTCGAGAGAAGCGCTTTATGCCATACCCGATCGAAGGCTTTCGCTATGTCCAGACTGACTGCTAATGCCTCTCCCTTGGCCTCAACCGCTGTAGCCCATCTGTGAGTAAGGTAAACTAGAAGATCACCAGCTGAGCGACCTCGACCGATGCCTATATTACTTATATAGGCTGGCGGTCGCTAATCAGCTGGTGCTCCTCTAGGTACCGCAGGAGCTGGCAGTTAATAATGGACTCCATTATCTTGGAGAACAGGGAGGTGATAGCAATAGGCCTATAATTTGTTGGATCAGAGCGATTGCCTTTTTTAGGAATCGGGTGCACCAAAGCAGCCTCTCAGGAATTTGGGACTACGCCTAATGTGTAGGAGTGACGGAAAAAACGCGTTAAGACCGGTGCCAACTCGGGAGCATAAGTACACAGCGCGATCGGAGGAATGCCATCGGGCCCACTCGACTGATGTCCAAGGAAAAAAGTGCTTTACGAACTGCACTCTGCCGGAATTTAATTTCCGACATCGTGGTATCACACCGCAAGATTGTCGGTGGTGCCTTTCCTTGATCATCAAGAGACGAGTTGGACACGAAGAGAGATCCCAAAACTCGGCTTTCTCCTTCGCAGTATGGGCCAACGAGTCGTCGCTCCTGTACAGAGATGGAAGGGAAGGCTGACAGAAATTCCCTAAGACAGCCTTAGCGAGAGACCAAAATGCGCGTGTTCCCGAAGGAAGTCGCACCAGTCTCTCGCCAATCCTGCCAATGTACTCCGATTGCACCTTGGCAATAACACTTTTGAAAGACCTGGAGGCAGAGTTGTATTCCATTTTCAGTGCGCTGATATTTACATCACAAGATGCTGATGCTTCAGCCCAGGCTTGATAGCATTCTACATTTCGGCTTGATGCCGTTTTGCAGAAGCGACCAAACCAGGGCCGGGATATGCCGCCGATGAGTATTGCAGAGTACGGAATGAAGAGGTCCATACCCTGAAACACAACATCAGCGACCGAGTCAGCAACGACATCTGGTTCATCCGGCGAGAAACAAATCCGCCCCCATGGGTAGGATGCAAATTGGGCCTCCAGGTCTCTCACATACCGAACGAAACGCGGTAGCATGGCTACCACTTTACGCCGATTTTAAGTGAGAGAGTCCATTCGGCTACAACCTGAAGGTACCACTATCAAAGCTTTTAGAGTTTTTTATGTGCTTCATATATGCTATTAGTCAGTCACAAAATTATAGTTTTTTAATAATCTGTTTAATATGTTCTCCAATATCGAATCTTTCTAATCACAATATGATTTTACATTTATTAATAATAACTTTATTTCAACAATATATATTTATTTCTTTTTATTTATTTATTTTGAACAATTAATACATATCATTTGAAGAAATAACAATCAGATTTAGAACATCGTCTATGACTATATTTTTTGAAAACAATTACAGTTATTATTTAAAGATAGTGAACCACTTGCTTATATTGTCGTTATCTAATTATTGTTTGCTATCTAAAAGAAAATCTTTTAACGAGGTATATTTATATCACGGAAGGGTTACGAAAAAAAATAAAATAAAGCGATTGAGAGAAGAAAAAAAAGCGGTGGATGCTTAATAATATTCAGATTTCAATAAAATAATATTTTATTATTGTCGTGATTGCGCCGATAACTAAATAGATGAGAAGATTATTTAGTATCTATATTTAAGTCTATAAATATTTCTGTTCAAAACGTTATTGAGCAATAACGACTAATACTTTTTTATTCGTTGTTATTTTAGAGCCAGTAAACACATACGTTGTTGCCTTTTAAGAAGGAATTAGATATTTCCTTGAATGTTCCCGAGTCATATCGGTTCGGAAAATCCCCCGCGAAAGTTGGTACCACAGATGGTCCCGGAGGTAGCGTTGCATTAACAAAAGTCATAGTAAGCCGGCTGATGTTGACATAGATAGTAGATTTTATATAACTAATGAGCCACAGCCAAACCCACCGCGGGTGCGCCAGCTGACGCTTGGTTCACTTATTGGTCATTCGAGTTCTATTGAAAATTATGATAATCGATCGACTTAAAATCACTACCAAAAATGCAACGGGCGCCCGGACCGAAGAGTACTTGAACAGAAAATGCAAAACAGGAAGTGCCTTAAAAATCGCGAAGCTGATTCTAAACATCGAAGTATAACGACAAGAATAATGACAAGCTTACTACAATAAAATGTATACATTCCACTCTGATATTATTACATCCAAATATAAACGATTAGTAATAAAAACTAGACAATTTAATCTTTATCTTATTTATGTCATGGAACCGATATCCTATGAATGAATGTAAAAACTAAATCTTACGACTATCTTTATTTTTAATATGTCGCCAACAATGTGATTCTGAAGTAATGTAAGATGTTATGCCTATTGTGTCTGTAATTACACTGGCCCGCTTTGTCTTTCAAAGTAGAACACAACTATTGATTTGTTATATGACTTGGTTGCATTGCATATATTAGTTATGCATATTAGCATTTATTTACTGCCATATTATTCATATATATTTTTAGTAAAATAAATTTAATATAGTGCTGATAACGAATAACAATTATATAAGATATTATTAGAATAGCACTCCCCCATCTCTTCCCCGTGGGTGTCGAAAGAGGCGACTAAGGGACTGGGAAAAGGGGGGATGGGCAGCAGCGTCTCCCCCGTAAACAACTTACCCTACTGCGCTCGCCAACACGCCTGCCCAGCGCGGCGAGTATGGGCAAACCCTCCCAAATGGTAGATGCGCTAAAAATAGGCCCCTAGTTACCGGCAAACCCTCTAGGCCCGACCAAGGTAGCGGTCGCGGTATCGGCAGGACAGGGGATGCGAAGAATCACCGGTTCATGGCAGGCTACCATAGACGACTACACATGGCAACGTATAATGACAACGTATAGAGACAGCGCACCAAAACTCTCTGCTGAGACACTCGAGCTCATGAGGAAACGACGTGAACTACCATCGTTTTTGTCAGATAAGGCCTTAAACCGAACAATAAAAACGCTGACGCGACGCGATCTCCGATGCTCCAATACCCGTGTTATCAAGGCTGCGATTGAGCAAAATCGAGGATCGAAAGTGTTCGGTCGCAAGTTTAGGAGGCCAGACGCGGCCTCCCAAACTTGCGACCGACTTAAAACTGAAAATGGTAGGGTCGTTACCTCAAGGCCTGAGATCGTCGGAGAAGTAGAGAGGTTTTATGGGCAGTTGTTCTCTTCAAGATCGGATAAACCTGTGGGAATCAGTATTGATGACCAGCACGCCCCTCTTACGCGCCATTACTCCGAGGAGCTCCCGTTCGTTGACCAAGGCGAGATTAGGGCGGCTCTAGAACAGCTTAAAAACAACGAAGCTCCGGAAGATAACGGAATCACAAGAGAGTTGCTTAAGGCAGGTGGGACTCCAGTACTGAAAGAGCTAGCAAGCTTCTTTAATTCCATCATCCAACATGGCAAGACCCCGGGAACGTGTAGTGGGAGTGAGGTGGTACTGTTTTTCAAGAAAAGAACCGGAATTACCGACGTAGCTTGCAAAATTAGCAGGCTGAAGTGACAGTGGACTGGTCACGTGTGTCGTAGGACCGATGGCCGTTGGAGCAGACGAGTCCTAGAGTGGAGACGGCGAATCGGCAAACGCAGCGTAGGGCGCCCTCCAGCCAGGTGGACCGATGACCTTATGAAGGTGGCGAGTACCAACTGGATGCGGAAGGCAGAGGACCGGGAGCTTTGGCGCACCTTGGGAGAGGCCTATGTTCAGCAGTGGACTACGATTGGCTGATGATGATGATATTATATAGGATAAAACCAATCGGAATTTTGTTATGTCTTAACTAAATAGAATATACTAATAAAATGTATTTATTTTATTTATTTATTCCTTATTGCACACACTACGACAACATAACAAATACAAAGAACAAGTTTTACATAATATAATATGCAAAGGCAGCCTTATCACTTACAGTGATCTCTTCCAGGCAACCTCTATAATAAAAACATATCTTGTTGTTAGTCAGGAGAATTGATCGGGCATAGTGTGCGAACAATTTATACATAATATTCATTAAATATTTATAAACTTAATAAAATATATAACATAATGACACAAATACTCTTACATATATCATACCTATACACTTATACATAGATACAAACATACATATTTATATATATATATATATATATATTTATTTATTTATTTATTTATTTATTATTAGGATCACCAACAGAAATTACAATAGTATTACATAGGTACTTAATATATAATTTACACTCATGATAATTGTATTTCTTTTTATAGGTAATCATAGCATGCATCAAATATTCATTAATTAAAATTAGATATAAAATTTATTAAACATTATTAAAAAGAAATTCCAAATTATACTACAGTATTCTAGTTTGCTCCTAACTAGACAATTGTAGAGTTTGATCGTAGTAGAGGGCTGTCTGAATTGTTTGGAATTTCTCAATACAAAACCCAGCAATTTTGTTGCTGAGGTTATTATACTATCAATGTGATTGGTGAATCTTAATTCGCTGTCTAGTATAACGCCTAAATCACGTATCGCACGAACTTCAGTCAGTTTTTCAGTCTCAATATAATATTGACTCTGCACGTAATTCTGTTTTCTACTAAACCTAATTAAGTAACATTTTTTGGGATTGAGACGCATTTGGTTGTTGTTACATTGAATAAATTGGTTGAGTTCTTGTTGTAACACTTCGGCGTCAGAGTTACTTCTTATGGCTTTGACTATTTTAAGATCATCCGCAAATAGATAGACCTTCGAGTACTGAAAAATTGATATAATATCGTTTATGAAGATGTTGAAAAGTGCTGGTCCTAAGTTTGAGCCTTGTGGCACAATAAGCTATGTATGGTTGAGAACAATAGCCGTCTATTACTACGGTGGAAGATCTATTTTGAAGGTATGATGAGCACCAGTGTAATAATGTCTCATTTATTCCAAAATTCCTCATCTTATTAATGAGTAATGTATGGTTCACTGTGTCAAAGGCCTTAGAGAAGTCAGTGTATATAGCATCCATCTGTAGTTTGTTATCAACATTATCAATTAAATCGGTGACATATGATATTAGATTTGTGGTAGTAGATCTACCAGACAAAAAGCCATGATGCTGCCAACCGATACCTCTTCCTAGATTCTTGAAAAATGATTCATAGACTAAGCTCTCAAAGACCTTAGACACAGTAGATAGGATGGAAATAGGTCGATAATTTACGATACTCGAATGATTTTCATCTTTATAAATTGGTACAATCTGCGCTATTTTCCACTTTTCTGGAAACATACCAGAGTTCAGGGAGGTGTTAAATATGAAAGTTAACGGGACAGCCAACGAGGTAGCACACTTTTTTACAAATAATGGTGGAACATTGTCTGGACCAGCACTTTTAGATATGTCGAGTCTTTTAAGCCTTTTTTCAATGTCTTCTTTTGATAAATAAATGTTGCCTATATAATTTTTGGGTTTGGATACTGATTGTTGTTGAAAATTATTGTAAGTTTTATTTTTATTAAATACTGATGAAAAGTGACTAGCAAACAAGTCACATATTTCTTGCCTATTACTTGCCTCGAGTTCATTCAGATACATTTTATTAGGATAATTAGAGCCTTTACGCCGCATATTTTTCATATACGTCCAAAAATACTTCGGATGTATATATATACTTATATTGATAAGTAATAATTATGTAAACGACTCTTAAAAGTATTCACGGATTCAGCTTGACGAATTTCACGAGGCAAGGAATTCCATAGTCTGACAGCTTTTACAGTAAATGAACTACTATATATGTAGTTCAGTTAGGCTTTACCGCCACGGTTCCCTTATCGATTTATTTTTTATTTTTTATTGTATAGGTAGGCGGACGGGCATATGGGCCTGATGGTAAGACAGTGGCATTGTAAGAAATATTAACCATCGCTTACATCGCCAAAGCGCCACCAACCTTGGGAACTAAGATGTTATGTCCTCTGTGCCTGTAATTACACTGGCTCACTCACCCTTCAAACCGGAACACAACAATACAAAGTACTGCTGTTTTGCGGTAGAATATCTGATGAGTGCGTGGTACCTACCCAGACGAGCTTGCACAAAGCTCTACTACGGAGTAGAGCCGTTTTTTCAATCGATACTGCTTAATAAATGAAGATACATCTTCGATTACTTAATTTGTGATCGAAGAGATACATGCCTTAAATTGCCAGAACTCATACATAATTTATTCGACATCATATGTTACATCACCGTAATAAGAGGTGCCTTTGTGTTATACGAAAATAAACTTTATAACCGCCTCAAAGATTCAAAGATTAAATTAGAGGAAAAACTATCGAAGTATTTAAATCAAGTCTCTTTTAAGCATATCTTTTTATTCTGTAAATAGTTTCATTTTCGATATACGAAGCATATTGACAACTGACGAATTAGATATTAGTTTCTTCATTATTAATGAATAATACAAGAAATTTAACAATATATAAATTGTAATACATATAATAAAAGGAACTGTAAAAATGTTTAAGGACTTAGCACTTTTAAAAATTAACGTGTCTTGTCTCTGACTTAACGTACAGTTATTTTAGTTATAACAATAGTTCTTTGTAAGTTAAGTAAGAAACTTAGATTTTTCTTCCAGTTTATCAAACAATTCAAAGTTCATCAAAAGTGATAATTTATATAAACCATATAATTAAAACCTTGAGATAATTTAACTGTATTCGCACATTATTTTTCTTAATCTAGGCAATTGACCATACAAAATGCTATCATGTCGTTTATGTACAATTATAGTTACATCTCATATAACAAACGTATATGAAATATTGTAGTATCAGGGCTGCCAATAGAGCTAGTATTTTAATACAGATCGGTTACTGAAATTATACTTATGTAATTAAATTTTATTATATAAACTACAAAACCATTTTTAACTATTACTGTATAATATTATCTATAATATCAAAATAAAACCAATATAATTTATTTTCATTATTTGTTATAAATTTAAAGTGATCAATCTAGCAACTCACGTACATGAAGTACAAAGCTTATATTTAAATTTTTATTTAGGTATTTGTTATAACATATACAAGGCAAATTGCTATGCAAACTGAATACATAGGATAACTATATTATACGGTTTTTGTATACAATTATACGATCAGGTAACCCTGTGTAGAATTATCATATTTCCACATTTACCCAAATTAACATATTATATTGTGGTTACTTGATAAATATCATACACATGTCTGTAAATTGTCATGACGCATTTCAGCAATCTAAAATAGAAATGAAAACTTGTAATAAAATCGGTAATTTTCTTTTATTTGTAAAATATATGTATACAATGAAATATTATTAATGTTATATTAAATGCAAATAGTATACGGTATATTGTAAATTGAAATTAGTTCTTTTCAATTTCATAATAGGTTTAATTTACTTAATTTACGATACTTATATGGAACCTTGTAATGGTAATAGTATTTTTAATCATATTAAATCCATAACAATAACTTGCGACTACGAAGCAAGCTGTTTTGAAATATTTGGACTTTTATTCACTCATCAAGAACAGTTATATAGATTGAGTCAAAAATATGTAATTAATTAGTATCTTTAACAAAATTACTTAATTTTCTATATAATTAATCAACGTTCTATTTTGCAAATTAAGAAAATATGATACGTATTTTAGCAGAGGCGTAAGCAATATTTTTTTATAACTAATTTTGTATTCAGTTTCAGCGTATAAATCCCACTGCAACGTCATTTTCTACACTAAAGAAGGTTTGAAGCGTATTCCGCTAATCTGCTCCAATGCAAGTTGATACATACACATTTCGCAGAATTTCAGTCGACACAATATTTAGGTTTACTACCGATGTTACTACACTGCCAAGCACAGGATGCAGCATAAACGCAAATTAAGCACAAGAAAATTACTTTATATTTGATCGGATTTATATCTGCTATCCTCGTTAGATATTGACGTGGTTTAGTACAATTTGGTACAACTGACTCGGCTCAAAACCAAATATAGTAAAGAGATATAACACTTCAGTACAATTTGTACGTTAAGTAAAGGAGATACATAGAAAACAAACAGGAAACAGACCGATGGCAATGTAAAGGAATTTCAATTGTTAGAGCCATTCAGAAGCAAGACAGAACGAAGACGGAAAATTCTTAGTGCGCGTCATCGGAATATCGACAAGGTAACGCTGGAATTTTCTCTCACGTCGAGTATAACGGAGATGGAATGGTGAAAGACTTTGAAAGATTCTTTAATTATTTCAAAAAAAAAAAACGTATACAGAACCCAAAAATTTTAATTATAAACTGTATTTGAACGCGTAGGAAAATAAAATTATCCAAATAATAGAAAAGATTCCCCGAAAGCACGGCATGTCTCGTTCGTGTGTTCTCAAAAATCGGATTGTCATTGTTATTATTAAATGCATACATGCCATAATATTGTTTTCTATTGTTTTTAACTCATCCCCATGCGCATTATTGTAGCTCGATGTGTTTCCAATGTTAACATAACTTATTCGGGTATATATTTCGCAATTTGACGAATCCTGCACAATTTCTTAATAACGGTTTTTTTAAATATAATATAATAAATTAGTAAGGAAGTAAAGAAAACAAATCATTACCATTCATCAAAGGGCGTCAAAGATTCTGATTATGTTTATCAAATCCGATTGAATACTAATGTTAGGACTTTTAATTATGAAATTTAAAAAATTAAAAAGTTTCACGTTGATAAATTACATATGAAATGTCGAAAAACAACTTTGACATAATCATTATCCGGATTCAATAATTCTCCAAACATGTATGCAAAAATCCATAGCGTAATCTGTGCCGTTTAAACAATCAATTAAAAAAAATATATCGGAATCAAAAACCAAAACAAAAAAGTTATAATTTAATAAACACCCATAAAAACCTCTAGCGGCGCGGACCATCTCTTTGATCTTGATACAAAAGCGATAAAAACTTCGTTACAGTTTTAATTGTAACAATAACATTGACCTTCTGACCATAAAATTACTTCATATTATTTGAAGGACGTGACTTTCCACTTTAATTATTCTAACACATAATATACGGCCCTACTTATGAACGGTTTTTAGCTGATGACTAGTTACACAAGGCTGTCTTCTTTTTTCGAATGTCAAATCAATAATGTCAGAAAGAGTGAAATCCACGGTCGTATACACAGGTCTTGCAAATTCAATATGGGGTACGTTGACATAATGACGCTGTTAAGTTTAATTTACGGCCGCCAGAGGCATGATAATTCGCGTAATAATTATTCCGAACAAATCCAAACAAAACAGTTAAATAACAAAAAACGATATAACAATCATTAAATAACACAATACTTGGGAGAGAAAAATATCAGCTTCGATAGCAGCGACGTAGTACCTCAAGCGGATGATATTGCGAATTAGCAGTTGGAACACAATCGCACCTATCTCTCACCACTGAAATTGGACTCAGTTGCAAGACCTGTGTGATACGACCGTGGTGAAATCAGTGTTTAACTAAAGAGTAGCAACATTTACAAGTAAGGCTGATAGTTGCCAGATGGCGGAAATACCGTCACGAGCTGATATGTAACACCGATATTGTTGGTTTAAGCCGGAATTTGTTTTTTTATTAATTGACGAAAATTCCGTGGCAACACAGGTGCGGGCAATAGCGCTCGATAGCTCTTACCTATTGGGTAGCTAAGACACGAGGTCATGACCTCAGTAGTCCAAGTTTTTACCACCAACAGTTTCGTTAAACACAAAATTATTACATAAATAGAACCGACACACGATACCTAATAACCACTTCACGGGTCGGACACGAATTTGGTTACAGCCTGTATATATTCTCACTACTCACTCATGCAGTTTGCCGTTGCGACATACGAGTCGGTTTTACCGTTCATGTCAAAAATGCTTGCCAGAGGAAAGATTCCATGAAGCTCCCTATTATCGCAGTCACAGTTATATTGATCCTTGCCGTATAAAAAAGCGCCAGTTGGCTTGTTATCAAGCTAAAACAATTTAAATATTTATAACACTACATAACTATATATTTTCTAACATAAAATCACGCAAAAAGCGACGCGTGCGTCGGTAATATAAAAGCAATTAATCATAAGCCAAGATCAACTAAAGATATTAAAAAAGATCAAAGAGGACCTTTGCTTGTTTCGTCCTTGGCATACCTTGAAAAATTTCTAAGTTTCTTTTTTTTACGACAATTTTGAAAATAATTTAACATTTGGATTGAAATAATATTTACGGTTTATACAGAGACAGTTTGACAGGTAAATACTTTTGTTAGTTTACTGGATTTGTAAACAAGAACTGCAACAAAGGTACAATATTCATTTCAATATCTGATATGTATTTATTATTATCTGTAAAACTTGTTATGTAACTAACACTGTCAATCACGGTCGTATACACAGGTCTTGCAACTGACTCCAATTTCAGTAGTGAGAGATGAGGTGCGAGTGTGTAACAACTGCTAATTCGCAATACCATCCGGTTGAGGTACTACGTCGCTGCTATCGAAGCTGATATTTTTCTCTCCCAAGTATTGTGTTATTTAATGATTGTTATATCATTTTGTTGAGTTTTGCGGATTTTTTTTATTTTTGTTTTGTTATTTAACTGTTTTGTTTGGATTTGAAAAAATGTTCGGGATAATTATTACGCGAATTGTCATGCCTCTGGCGACCGTAAATTGAACTTAACAGCATCAGTATGTCAACGTACCCCATATTGAAGTTGCAAGACCTATGTATACGTGGTGGACCTATGTAAACCGTGGTGTCAATGGTTTACTGTGTGTCAATTTCTGTCAACTGTCAAGCTGCTGTCAAGTCAACTAACCTGTTTAATGATTATAATTCTATTCCGTAACAGCAAACTCGAAAATCACCCCAGGAAATGGTCGTGAAATGTCAGAAAGTGGTTAGTTTATTATAATTATATTATTAGATTAACATTGAGAATTGACAAACATTTCGTAATAGATAAATAAAAAACAGTTTATTTTTAACTACAATATGGCGACACAGGTCATAGATTGTCCAAGCAACGTCAACAATGCATATAAATTATGTCGACCGCTCCTAGAAGCTCGAACTATACGAAATATGGAGTCCGGCCAGACGTTTGTCGTTAGACCTACATATTCGACATACCATCGACATACATACTTAATTTCGCTCATACTTTATATTTAAGGGAATGTAATTTGTAGGTATTATTTGGAGGCATGAAAAACTGCTTGATACTATAAATCGTGTCTTATTGTGTGTAAACAAATGGTGTCTATATCAGTGTCAGTAGAGTAGTTTGTTGAAGAACATGAATGATGCACTAATAATTTTTTTTTAATCTTTACGTTGTATACCTATATGTATAAGAATAACCGACTGACTGATATATCAACGCACAAACTGCTGGGGTTTAGCATTATGGAAGAATTTTTGTCTATATACTACCAAATTAATATTTAGCAATTCTGAAATATGACGCGAGCGAAGCTATGGGAAGCGCTATTCAGTTATAGTCCTAAGAAATGTGAAATTTATGTTAAATTCATTTCTTTTTAACATAAGATTATTTCAATAAAATAAATTCATGCATTTCCTTAAACAAACAATACATACTTTCTTTGTTATTTGAATACTTTCAAAGACATTCAAGTACGATTAAAATAATGTTATTAAAAATTAGCCAGATAGAAACGGCTGAGAAATTGCTTCAGTTAAACATAATATATCTCAAGAATGCGAAGTCAGGTTCGCTCATTTGCAAATCAATTAATATGTTACAGGGATCCTTGTCAAGAAGTGAAGCATGAAGGTCTTAGTTGCTATTATTTTATGCTATATACAACATACACGAAATTAGTACGGTCATATCAGAAACTGTCTAATTTGTGTTAAGATTTACGATTTATTGGCAAACATATTAAAATACCAAGAATACAAATACACTTTACATTATGGTATTATATGAAGAGCTTGCGATACTCACATAAATCAGCGTTTTTGTTTCTTGAAATATTTAAGACATCACTCATAAGTAATTATTAAAAATGAATTCTAAGTATATTATTTAATCAAAAGATATTATTTAATAAATTTACTTTACCTCGGCTTCAGCCAATTTTATACGTCATTTTTTAATTAGTTTTTCTCAGAAAACTGTAGCCTCCATTCTCTCTCATTACAAAAGCGCACTAAAGCGCTGAATCATATTGTAAGAATGGACACAAATAACTTAAAAGTAGCATGGCAAGATTTACTGAATAACATTTTATAAGAAATATCCACGCTGTATAGTGAAATATTACAATATAATGAAAAAAAAAAAACACTAAATAAAATTACCCCTAAAGTAACTTGTCCCGCTTTTAAAAGAGGGAAAAATAAGAAACATCTAATATTTAAATATCATATAATATTGAGTTTTTACCGCAATTTAGTGACGTTTATTTTTTTAATACTTGTGAATTAATAATATTTTTTTATTTTGTGATATTTTTAAAAACTATTGTGTATATAACATTACTAGCGTTTTGCCCGTGATTACACCCGCGTAGCTCCCGTTTCCGTGGGAATACGGACGCAAAATACCTAACCTATATGACTCGCTAATAATGTAGCTTTCCATTGGTGAAAGACTTTTTAAAATCGGTTTAGTGGTTTAGGCTTGAAAGCGTAACAAACAAACAAACTCACATTCGCATTTATAATGTTAGTTAGGATTAACAAATCAATCTCAGACTTCGTTTTTTGTGTTCAACATTAAGCTATTTCTAACGCCACTATACTAATAATATATTAGTACTGAAAACACTTTAAACTTTGCTAATAAGTAATAACATTACATGAAAACATTGAGATCTTATATAATATTGAAATACTTTTAAACTCGCTGTGTAGGACTACTTTGATTACCATGTTCCCCTGAACGATTTTCTGCCGTTGGTCTTGTCTTATTTGCCGTCCAATCGGCTTATGAAAGTAAGTGAGTAAGTGCACATATGTTCACGCACAAACTTATGCACTATATGTGCAATTAGTCTAGTCCCCTTTGAGAAAGGCCTGTTAGACAAAACGTCATGGTCTTTGGAAGTATTTATATGAGTTACTATCGTTATATACTAGGTGCAATATCGCTTTTCTTTTACTTAAACATTTTTCCGATACCACTCACGCGCCGCCTTTTGTATTTTGATGATAACATGCCAACCCCTTCACACAAGTGCTATTCTGTGAAAACTCATTTCGTGTCTCATGAAAAATGAAACATCTCGTGAAATAAGAGAAACCGACATATTACGATGACACGCTATTTTAATCTGTATATCTTATAATTATTAAAGTCAATCTCGCATATCACTATCTAATAAGTCACGATTGTGTTCTTTGGTAAGTTTCGAATTTATTCTTATAAATAGCTGCATATATTTCAACACAATCTTAAATGAGATAAAGGCAAAACCGAGCACTAGTTTTTATATAAGGTGACAAATGACCATAATAATCACGTGATGGTAAGTCGTCACGCCTGATACACGACTTTGTAAATGTAAACGGCATTAGGCATGCCTGCATGTACAATGCCGCTGCACTGCAATAAAGTATACATTGTTAATGGTCTCCCATCTCTCAAACTGGAATGCAATTGTAAAATATTTATATTACACCAGTTGCAAGTTTAAATAAAAAAAATATTTACATCGGTTTTATTTATCTTTAAAAGATTCAAATAATAGCTAACCATCCCGAGTTCGCATGATAAGATTAAAATATATATATATACAGGGTGACTGGTGATTTACTATCGATACTTGAGGACGTGATATTTGACGATCATATATGACAAAATAAAAATTAATATAACATAAATATTAATAAACTTCTAAGTAAAGTTAACCAAAAGTTATGTAATTAATTACGCATCGTGTGAACACCCTAGCTGCGTTATCGACACAAAACAGTTATGTAGGTAGGTACATTTAGTTATCGCGCGGTAGTTTACCTACATCCAAACGCCGCGCGCCGCCGCGTGTTAACAGGGTAGCAGGCTACCTTAGATAAACAAAAATGATCCAATTCCCTTCATACTTTAATCCTGACTTAGGACAGGCAAAAATACCAAGATATTTCATTCGTTTAAGCAACCAATTTATTGACTAGGTAAATGGTGTGAACTTGACACAAAAAATAATATGAACTGTTTACCTATCTTGGTATTTCCGGCGTATTTAAAAATGGAATCATACTTATTTACAACAATTGTCAATCATTAAACTACCTATTTACCTACATAACTACACTAACCTTAACAAATGTTCAAAGTGAGCTCCTTCTCGTGTGATACACAGTTCGGCACGTTTACGCATATTGTCTTTCACACGATTTAATACGAATGGGTCACTTTTAATAGTTTCGAAAGCACTAGTGATTTTTAATTTCAACTCCTCTCTGTTGACATACTCTGTAGCATACACAAGACGTTTTACCTCCCCCCATAAATAGAAGTCCAGTGGAGTGAGATCTGGAGAGCGAGCTGGCCATGGCACAGGCCCTCCGCGCCCTATCCAGCGATCTCCAAACGTATTGTTTAAGTACTCACGTACCTGCGTCTGATAGTGCGCGGGTGCTCCGTCGTGTTGATAAAATAAGTTTTGGAGATTGCTCAGTGGTACATCATCGAGCATGTCATTCACCGCACTGTTTAAAATGTCTAAGTATGACACAGCATTGAGTCTTCCTTCGATGAAATACGGCCCTAACAAACAGTTATTTAAAACACCAGCCCACACGTTAACACTAAACCTGTGTTGATAAGCGTCCTGTCGCGTAACGTATGGATTGGAATGACTCCACCAATGTTCATTGTGTACGTTAAAAATACCTGACTTAGTAAACGTAGCTTCGTCCGTGAACAATATGTTTTTTCCAAGTATTCTGCATTTGTGTATTGATAAGCCATACTTAATTACTAATAAGTAATAACGGGTCACACGCACACACGACAGATTAGGTATACGCGTAAGATCGATCGCTAGGCGCGCGCGCGGGAAGACGGACGTACAGACCTTACGGCGGCGCTCGCCCGACTAACGCCACGGGGCGGGGGTTGGGAGTAGCGACACACGCGTGCGGCGGCGTGGTGTTGTATCAGCACGCCGCCGCACGCGCCGCCGGCAAGGCTGGGAACGAGTCCACACTTTATTTATTTATACGGAAATTTGGTCAAAAATTAAGTACCTATTTTTTTTTACATAATTCGAATGAGAATCATGTACCGAGTATTCTCCTTAAATATTGATAGTAATTAACCAGTCATCCTGTATATATATATCGTAATATTATATATAAAATTCTATTGGTTTAAGTGTATAATTTTTTTGAACATGTTCAACAATCATAGTCATATTTCAGCCAATTTATACAAAACATTAATGAATTATACATTTTAAGTGTTCCTTCCTCATGTATCACTCCGTACATAGGTGAGACTCGTACGAAAATACCTTTGCTAGTTTTTTCGTTTCGTTTACATCACAAATAAGCATAATTATCTTTTCTCACGTCCATTTCTCCGAAAAACCATAATTTTACTGGGTAAAATTTTATACGGGACTTTTATAAATACATCACAAGCTTGATATTGCTGCAATTGTGGCCAATAATATTAGCTGAAATGCATCAGCGAATATTTCCGCTACATTGGTCAAGCAACAGCAAAATCGAACTCAGCTACTAAGAGGCTATTGACGTATTTAATAAAACTTTTATTGTAAATCGGATTTATCGGCTTTTCCCTAAACTTACTAATTTATGCAAATATATTTTGAATAAGATACTAATTATGACATTTGATTAAAATCAAAATACACTTGTATACAACAAGCACTTCTGCACTGTCATTTTTCAATTTTTAGAGTTTTGTAATAAAACCCCCAGAATGCGATCACTTAAACTTGGAAGCTGTTCGGAAGTGTTTCTTATGAAATGAAAATGGAGGCACACATATATAGTATATGCAGCCCGTAAGTTACGAAACGCGCTTAAGTTAGGTACTTAACTCCGGAAGATTGTTGCAGACTTTTGACACATTGCTAATATATAATAGATAAACAAAAGGCGCAAAGTCTCACACTCAAACAACTATTATAATAAGAAAATATTAAAAATTATACTGTATGAATAAGCAATGACAATTATTTGGTATATTCGCTAACATAAAATAAAATGCTATTTTTATTTTTCACCGTATCAATTCATTAAATCCGTCTTTATCATAGGTAATCACGAAGTTTTCGATTCACACTCCTCGACTACTTTTCGTGAAAAAAATATTTAAGCATTTTTAATATACCATTTTTATAAATAACACTGTCGCAGAAGGAGACCATCGCCATTCAACATCTCTCGCTGTCGAGCATGGCGTTGATCAAGCTCGGCAAGGAGAGATCTCCACTGACTGTCGCTTCCAGGGAATGCCTCTGGGGCCCCCACGCAGCACTCTCCGTCAGAGTGTGATAAGCCGTGTCCAGTGACACACCACATTCGTGGCAGCCTAGCTATCCCAAGCAGGTACTTACGAAGCAAAGCGACACACCCTCACTTGTATACAATGTATATAAGTTTTAAATATTTGAAAATATTGTAACCGTCGCATATTATGTTATAACAAAAACAAAATTATGTTAATGATGTTATGAAAAATTATAATACTGCTTATTAGGTATAATAAGGTCCTCCAAACCGATTTTTCGGCCACGGCGGCCATTCTCAAGAGAGATTAGCCAACTGCGCAAGAGATATTATAGTGCACAAGTGTGTGCGCAAACACAAGTGCACTCTCTTTTCCTTAGCTCTCATAATCCGATGGGACGGCAATCCGACACGACCGGAAAGAGTTCAGGCGCAGGACCAACGGCTTAATGTGCTTGCCGAGGCACGGGAGTGTACACACTTCCAACTTCCAGACTCCGGGCTGCTACTGAGAATTTTCTGACAGAAAAACCCAATAACTATTTATTGGCCCGACCTGGGAATTGAACCCAGGACCACCGAGTCTGCGGCCTTATATCTAGCCACTAGACCAACGAGGCAGTCGAGGTATAATAGCGAAACGCGTAACTATGCTTTTTACCTAAAAAAAATATACGACCTACATTTTTCGCAAATATGTAGTTTTCGCAAAATGATAAACGGTAACATAACTTGGAGTTATCCCACAAAGGACCAATACCAACTTTGAGGCTTTCTACTATTAAGGAGAAGATTTGAAGCCTGTTCACCACGCTGAAAATACTTTGTATTTATAATTGATCTCGTGCTTGTGCTCGAAAACATCGTGAGGAAAAGTTGTATATATTAAATGAAAATCCACCACGTATTCAACAATACTCATGAGAACAGCGTGGAAACCCATGGTTAGGAAACCTCCTCAAACGAAAAGTAGGCCTTAGCCAAGAAGTGGGATATTTACAGGCTGTTGCTTGTATTAAGGTAATTACATAATTATTAACATTAAAGCTTTAAATGAATAGAAACCGAAATTAAAAATAGTTACTATACAAATCATGAAAGAGTGGAATGGTGGCACGAATGGTTTTTTTTATTTTTATATTCGCTAAATTGCCTCCCGCTAAAAATGACATACTGTTTTGTACTCAGAATTCGCGCATGGCGTCTCCTGTCGGCTTAATACTGTCTGATCAATGTTATAATATCCTCGTCAAATAAATGAAAATAGACATCACAGTAATACTCTTACGTAAATACCGTACACGGAAAATAAGAAATAATAAAAACATTTACCATCTATATGTCTCAGTGGCTTGAAACATTGATTCTTAAGCTAAGATAACGGGTTCTAACTCAGACACCACTGGGTTTTTGATTTCGTGTCCTGTGGTGAAGGAAATCATCGTGAATAACCTACATGTGTCAGTTAATTCAAATTCAAAATACTTTATTCAATATTGAAGTACAAACTAGAAACTACTCCCAGAGAAGAACCGGCGAAATAAAATGATAGAAATAGCCATACGGTGATCGTCTCATCGTCGATCGAAATCATAATAAATATTGTAATTATGTAAGTGTGTAGTAACTAAAGTGAATAATAAATTATTATAGTGATCAAACTGTAATAATACGAATTAATTGTGTGCTTCGGAAGTTTGCTGTTTTTATATAAAGAAAATGTCTGCCCCTGTACCGACATATACTTTAATTTGTTTATTCAAGTACATAAGTTATTATATAGCACAAAAATTAGGCTCAACACTGATATACGCCGTCCATCCATTTATTTTACTTTTTTCTAGCGTGTCTATGTAGTTACATAAATATTGACATGCAACTAAGGACAAAAAATACCATATTCATGAACTGTGTTTTTTATCTACAATAGTGAGTGACATGTCCTTAAACCGTCTTTAGCTCCGTATATGTACCGATATCGATATTTATTGAGCCCACTGACTTTGTAACAAAGTTTAATCAAGTTTTCACGAAAAAATATTAAATAAATTCATTTTATTTAAATAAGTATATCAATAAAATTAAATAGTGAATAACTGTTGAATATCATTCATATCTTTTATTCTTTCAACGACACACCACTTTTTAGACGACTATAATAACTTACGGAAAAGTTCAATAGAAATTGAATCGGTTTCGCGTAGGACAACACTATTTGATGAGCAATCAAACTAAGTAAAATAAATTATGACTATAAATTCACTGACAATCAAATTAGCTCTCTATCACCGCCTAACTGTAACATCAATTCCATCGCGCACGAAGAAATTTGATCGCTTTTCTTTGTCGCACCTCCAAAAAATTGAATTATTTACTAGCACATGTGTTCCCCTCCTCCTGGGTTCCTTCGAACGAAGTGTGAAGAGACATCTTGCGGGCCGGCAAGGGGGGCGGTTAGTGCATATCACTTTTCCCGACTGTACTGGCCGTCGTCGCGTTTGGTCTCTACTACTACTTACCATCAGATGGAGTAGTCATTTGCTCTCCCGGGTAAAATAAATAAATAAGACTCAAGACATATTATTTGTCTCAATAATTGCCAGTTCGGATGTTGATTTATCAACTGTCGTATTTTATTGCTATTTATTATTATATTTATCTTAATTACGTATTTTTATTCATATATATATATATATTATGTATGTATATAGGTATAGTTTATTTATACATATATTTATGTATATATATTTATATATATATATATATATATATATTTATGTAGACATTCGTAAATATATAGTATACAATGCATGAATATTTATTTACACATATTTATTTAAAAAGTAAAATTGATCCTGTGCACCTCCTTACCGCGTTATTCTTTTCGTGTCCTCTACCCAAAGGTTGTCTGGAAGAGATCGCTCTTTTAGCGATAAGACCGCCTTTTGTACTTATATTACTACTCTTCTTAAATAGCATTTATAATTGTATGTTTCTGTTATCTTGTATGTGTACAATAAAGCATATTCTATTCTATTCTATTCTATTCTAAATAAGACGAATGTCGTCGAAGACGACGTGAGATTAGTAAGTAGGTGAACAATTTAAAATGTAAAATAATAATTAAATACAAATACTTATATAACATGCGTATATACCTACATATAACATGCGTAAATACAAACGCTTTATAATAATATGTAACATGTTCTATGCTTTATAAATGCATTCTTATCTCCATTGCACGCGGTCATGGTTTGTACTTATGGCTTATAAGTTTAATTTTTATTGTCGTAAAAGATATTTTAGACGGATAGAGATATTTGATTTCGGAACATGTTAACCCGTGAAGACAAATCCCGAGTTATCCTAATAGCATCATGCAAATCGTTCCACAATCAGTCGGCGGGTATGCCCGACAGTAACAAGTTAGTTCACCAATACTTTAATTCATCATTTGCATGTATTCGAATCCTATTAGGTTACTCGTAATATTCTCCAACACCGGCGAACACGACACAAATTAAGCACATGAAATTACCATGCCAAGATTTGTACCTTCAAACTTCGGTAACTGTCGTGTTCAACCACTGGGCCATATCTCTCATATAATTGTTACATCATATATTAAGCTGACGGTAGGGCTTACTAGGCCGTACTAACCCAAATGGGTGCTACCCACTCATTAATTATTCTGCCGCCTAATACGAATATTAATACTTTGTATGTTTGTTTTCACGTTTAATAATTTTTTTGTCAGTATCATTAATGGCACAGGGTGTATAACATCTCTCAGATATTAGAGCGGTGTTTGCTTATTGCACTGACATTGTCAGTATAAGGAGACCTAAGCTCGACCGCCTTAATAAAATATAAGATAAAATAAAAAAGAATAAAATTGGCCTTGTCTGGCCCTTAAAACGGATAATTAGTTAGATTGCGATAAAGAGATTTCCGGAATTAATCTGAAGTGTCTTTGATACTTTTTAATCAACATTATTTGTTTTTCGTAGCACCGCTAAAGTTTTTAATATTACTACCATATGTTTGTATCTATCTAGTAATATATATTTTTAATTCCAGTAAATCATTTGTCTCATTTGCCAGAAGTTGTTAATAGTACTAAAACATTTTCTAAGCAAAATTTCCACATTTACTTGAGCGATATTCCGGGGAAGACATCAATCAATTCGTAATAGGAATTGATTAGCTAATTAATCCACGCCTTGTCACCACTGGCAGAAATATTTACAGGTAGTATAATCTTGTAAAATAACGAATCAAAAGAGCCTTCTTGAATAAAATATATTTACATTTGTATTAATTTGTTTTATTAATCATTTACCTTCGCATGTTTTGATTAGTATTAATACTGAGGTTTTATTGATCGTATTAACGGTTATATAACGGAATATTCCTTTCGCCGAGTAGAGGTCAGCTAAGAAAAGAAGCAGATTTTGTTCAACTCTCATCCAAAACGGAATTATCATATATTTTATCATTCTCTTTATATGTAGGAGAGCCCATACCAAACGTCAGTAACAGTCGCCTTAGTAACCGTTGCCGTAGTAACCGATTTCATGATGTTTATATTGATAAACTAGCTGTTGCCCGCGTCTTCGCTCGCGCGTAATCTATATCTATAATAATATAACTAGCTGTTGCCCGCGACTTCGCCCGCGCTTAAATATAACTAAAGGATAAATGTTTGTTTGGAAGTCTGTTATTTTAAAGTAAGAGGTATGAAATGTCATTCTGGTAAGAAAAAGTTTAGTAAGGGTTTTTTTATTATTTTAAGTTGATGATTATTCTTTATATAATCATCAGTAAACATATTATGAATTCCTGTAGTTTGACTTAATATATTTTATAGTTACTTAAATGGCTTGAAGTAAAATTAAATTTATATAAATATTCCGATTTACGATTCTGTTGCTTAATACTTCGCCATCTATCTACGCCGTTGGGTATAGTTAAAACTGTAAATGAGCAATCAATCAATCAATCAATCAACAGCCAATCGTAGTCCACTGCCGAACATAGGCCTCTCCCAAGGTGCGCCAAAGCTCCCGGTCCTCTGCCTTTCGCATCCAGTCGGTACCCGCCACCTTCTTAAGGTCATCGGTCCACCTGGCTGGAGGGCGCCCTACGCTGCGTTTGCCGATCCGCGGTCTCCACTCTAGGACTCGTCTGCTCCAACGGCCATCGGTCCTACGACATACGTGACCAGCCCACTGCCACTTCAGCCTGCTAATTTTGCCAGCTATGTCGGTGACTCCGGTTCTTTTCCGGATAATCTCATTTCTGATCTTATCCTTCAAAGATACTCCGAGCATAGCTCGCTCCATAGCACGCTGAGCGACTTTGAATTTGTGGGCTAGTCCCGCAGTTAGTGTCCACGTTTCGGCACCGTATGTCATGGCAGGTAAGACGCATTGGTTGAAGACTTTCGTCTTCAAACATTGCGGTATAGACGACGTGAGGACTTGACGAAGGTTGCCAAATGCTGCCCATCCCAAGCGAATTCTTCGATCGGCTTCCTTCTCGAAGTTGTTCCTACCGACTTGTATAACCTGTCCTAGGTAGGTATATTCACTAACAACTTCGAGAGGTTTCCCTTCGACGTATATCGGTCCCGGCACGACATGCTTATTGAACATGACCTTGATCTTGTCCAAGTTCATACCGAGACCGACACGCCGGGAAGAATCGCTTAGGCTACGCAGCATTTCGGTGAGTTGTTCCAGCGACTCTGCTATGATGACAATATCGTCGGCAAATCGAAGGTGTGAGATGTACTCGCCGTTTATATTGACTCCATATTTAATTAAATTAAATGAGCAAGCGTACCAATATATTTTTTTTATTCTATCAAACTCAGAGTAAACTAAACTATTCGAGTCACTGAAAATTTTATTTATAATAAATAATCGAAACACCTCTTTGTAAACGGTGGTAGGGCTTTGTGGCAGCCCGTCTGGGTAGGTACCGCCCTCTCATCAGATATTCTACCGCTAAACAGAAATAATTAGTATGGTTGCGTACCGGTTTGAAGGATGAGCGAGCCACTGTAACTACAGGCACATAGGATATAACATCTTCGTTCCTACGGTCGGTGGCGCATTAGCGATGTAAGGAATGGTTAATATTTCTTATATCGCCATTGCTTATGGACAGTGGTGATCACTTAATTTAAGGTGGCCCATTTGCCCGTCTGTCTACCTATATAAAAATAGGTGTTTGCGGTATTTCCTTTTGGGAGCTTAAGTTATTAAGCTGCTCGCAGAGCTCACTCTGGAGCATGCGGCATAAAAACTATCCATGTGATAACAGTTCTCACTATCGCTCGCCATGTTCAACGACAGGCCTTGGGACTTTTGATTGTCATGAGGAAGCAAACTTTTAGAGGTAACTGTATATGTACATTGAAATTCGAATAATATATTCTAATGGGTAGTGTTCTTGGAATGAAAACTTCGAGCATATCCTAAAATAAATCTGTGGGAACTGAATACACATGATAATAATGGAATATGTTTTTGTTATACAAACTTCACTAACATAGTGATGTCCGTTAAAAATCAATCTCAAATCAAATCACGTGATATTAAGTGTTTATCATTTTGTTATTTGCACTCAGAAGTATGTGTGTGTGTTCTAACTCTTCAAAACAAAAATAAACAAATTGCCTCCCATTTGGGTGGAATTCTACAAACTTTGAAATATATGTATATCAATTCAATCAAGAAACACAAATAGTAAAATTCAAGCGGATCGGACTATTTTTTTATTTCCACCTGCGGGACTCACATACCGAACGAAACGCGGTAGCGTAGCTACTACTTTACGCCGATTTTAAGTGAGAGAGTGGTACTTCCGGCCGGACATGCCGACACATTCCGCTGCAACCCGAAGGTATGCAGCGTGGCACTATTAAACGCTACCTATTACATTATACAGGTAATAAATCGCTAGGGCCTTAAAAATCGCAAAACGGACAACCATTAATTACGTCTGCCTGCATATGGGTCGCATACTCGGCGATGAGCCGATGACCGAATTCTTCTCCCACCACTCTCGCAGTGTACGTCTTTTCCACTATGTCATTTGGACAAATATTTACGCGGTACCGCAGTGACTTTGACATCGTAGTAACTTTTAAAATATTTGTCCAAATGACATAGTGGAAAAGACATAGTTTATCTAGTTTAAATATCAGAAGTTATATCTTTTTTTGGTTTTTTATTTTATTGTTAAGAATCAATTTGTTAATACAAAATGTGCTTTTTGGAAATAAATATAAGCTTTGAATGTATTTTCGATTCACTATTTTAGCGTTAATGGCTTACACATAAAAGATAGATATATGCTGTCGCGGACTTTTTTATAGAACAATATAAGAGATATATTTCCATTATACATTATATTCGTACTGTAAGACGAAGGCGATCCAAATGCGCAGAGGGGTGAGACAGGGAGATGTAATATCTCCGAAACTGTTCACCAACGCGTTGGAAGACGTTTTCAAGACGCTGGATTGGACTGGATATGGAGTCAATGTAAACGGCGAGTACATCTCACACCTTCGATTTGCCGACGATGTTGTCATCATAGCAGAGTCGCTGGAACAACTCGCCGAAATGCTGCGTAGCCTAAGCGATTTTTCCCGGCGTGTCGGTCTCGGTATGAACTTGGACAAGACCAAGGTCATGTTCAATAAGCATGTCGTGCCGGGACCGATATACGTCGAAGGGAAACCTCTCGAAGGTGTTAGTGAATATACCTACCTAGGACAGGTTATACAAGTCGGTAGAAACAACTTCGAGAGAGAAGCCGATCGAAGAATTCGCTTGGGATGGGCAGCCTTTGGCAACCTTCGTCAAGTCCTCACGTCGTCTATACCGCAATGTTTGAAGACGAAAGTCTTCAACCAATGCGTCTCATGACATACGTGAGACACGTGGACACTAACTGCGGGACTAGTCCACAAATTCAAAGTCGCTCAGCGTGCTATGAAGCGAACTATGCTCGGAGTATCTTTGAAGGATAAGATCAGAAATGAGATTATCCGGAAAAGAACCGGAGTCACCGACATAGCTGGCAAAATTAGCAGGCTGAAGTGGCAGTCGTAGGACCGATGGCCGTTGGAGCAGACGAGTCCTAGAGTGGAGACCACGGATCGGCAAACGCAGCGTAGGGCGCCCTCCAGCCAGGTGGACCGATGACCTTAAGAAGGTGGCGGGTACCGGCTGGATGCGGAAGGCGGAGGACCGGGAGCTTTGGTGCACCTTGGAAGAGGCCTATGTTTAGCAGTGGAATACGATTGGCTGTTGATTGATTGATTGATTATATTCGTGTAACTCTTACAGCGGTTTTTGCAACGCATGCCAATATGGCTTGCAAATAGGAGAAATTTTCCGACTTACGTGACACTTATTGTTAAATTTTGGCCAATTTACTCAATCGCTTTATAAATTATAGCCTATATGTTATTCTGATGTATGAGGTATATTATTGTAAAGTTTCATTAAAATCCATTCTATAGTTTTTGCGTGAAAGAGTAACAACCGTCCATATACAAACTTTCGCGTTTATTATATTAGTAGGAAGTAGGATTATTATATGCCCTGTACTGAACACACATACACTGTACTGTATGGGCGAATAGATCGATTGGTGAATGTTATCTCATATTGATTAAAAAATTCACAGAATAAAATCCTTATTTTACCCGTACGAAGTCGGGAGGGGCAGCTAGTATACCTATATACTTTTAATAGATGCATTACTATATCACATAGATGATAATATGATAAAATTTGCATGTCACATATGTTATGATTTCTTAATAGGTATCTAATACGTTTCGCCCACGATTGGCAAGCAAATATATTTGCAAATAAGTAATTAATATTAAATACAAATCACACTAATAGGAAATATACTAATATAGATCACAAAGTAAAAATAGTTATAATATAGAAACAAAAATAATATTATTAATAAAAGGCATTATTAAATGTATTTATTTAGCTTCAGATAAGCAACTAAAAAAATTACTTCATAGATAAAAAATACTTTGTCTGTTAAGTACCAAATTAGATTATTGTTTTTTTTAAATTTACGCAAATATATTATACTTTATTTAATTGATCTAATTAAATTAACCATTCGTTGTGATGCTCACGAACTCGAAGCTGAGATGAATTTGTTTTGTAAAATAGACACTAAAATCAAACAATTTTTATTTGACTAATTTAGAAGTAAAAAGTACAAAATATTTAGTATAGAACAAATAAAGCTGCGTGGAACGAAAAAACATTGTGCTGTTCAGACGATTTTATGAGATTTTCTGAGACCCTACGTCGTCTTAAAGTAACTTCGTTTAATTTTAGTAGTTTAATTTATTTTTGTTTAAAATAAAATGTATTTTTGTTTTCGTTCTCGAGTTGTGCCTAATTAGTAATTAGTATTAAGCATTGATAAAAAAATACTCCCCGACAACCGATGTTCGTTTAGATTTTAGAATGAAAATATAAAGGCTAAAAATGTTTAATCACTGGTATAAGCTTTTATCGTAGGCGTCGAGGTACAAAGTCATAAAATTTTAATAGCTACAAAATTATCATGGCGTGTGTATATATTGTGACAAATAAATCATTTAAATTCGTGCATAATAGTATAAGGTATATACTATAATATATACTGCATAGAATATATTGACATGTAATTAGACTTACTGCTATTACTGTTTATGTTTAATTAGTCTGTAACTGTCACAACCTATCAAATAATACTGTCTTGATTAATTAAATGTTATAGGCGTTCGATCGTACCAATCAATCTTCTTTGTGTCTTCTCCACCTTACACGACTAAAATCAAATATCAAAACCAGTTATTTTTTTTTTATTAAATTATTATATAGTTTATTCAAGCAGGCTCGTTAGACAAGCATTTTCGAAACGTCATTTTCTAATAATCATTTAAATTTAAAGTATTAAAGCATGAATATAAATAGTAGGTATATTTAAAGCAATATCTTCAATGAAATTGCCAAATATCGAATACGTAACATGTGGTTGAGTAAATTTTGGCAATACTTCGATCGTTCGTCGAACACAATACGCATGAGACTTTCAATTTATACTTACATTTACTGTGATATATAACTAGAATGTAGTTAGTCTAAGAATGTTGTCTTGAACAAAGTCGGATTAAAAATGATTAGAAGTTAAACTATTTACTTGGGATTGTTAGGAAGACGATGTACTTTACTCAGATTAATTACGATACATATAGATTTTCTTAAGACGTTTTTATGTATCACATAACATGAGACTATTCGTAAATACAGGTACAACACTTGTAAATATATTAAAGTTAACAGTCTTTGCTTTGATGACATTATTAGATATCATATACCGATTATAAGAGCTTGTTAGAGCTAGTAATGGTTATATAAATAAACGTATGGTATGTGATTGGTCATGTTTAAAAAATATATTTTCTTTGATTTAAACGAATATAATCTGTCACATATAAACTATTTCTATGAATAAAATTTAAAAATGGATCCGTTGCTCCGTTACTGAATGAAAGACGGACAAACAAAACCACATTTATGCATTTATAAATACTATTACTATTATATATTTATGATTTTTAAATATAATATATTATTTTAGGGCAAGATCGATTGTGAAAGGTGGACAAAATGGGTAACTAATCGCCTAATAAGCCTAGACGGGTAGGGTAGATAAAAATAAATACCGGTGAAGACTGGACAAAGAAAGTTAAGACCAGGATAATCTAACATTAACTTAACTGAAAAAATGTAAATAAATATATTCTTATGTTATTAATTTCTACGCATGTCAAGAAAAAAAGGCTTAATTATAATTATGTTTGCGTAACAACCAGTATAGGTTCGTATATTTAAAATTAGTTGTAAGCTTTCTAAGTACTCCAGTTATAATAGGCAATAACGTCGAAAGCTCGAGAGTTTTCAAAATACGGTATGTGTCGGACAAAGAGTAATATAGTTAGAAAGACTATTCCATGTATTATCTCTCCCTGCTTTGGCCAAACTTTCGTCTTTGAAAATTAAATCAATTATAACTCGATTGAATCAATATATCGTTAATAATACTGAGTTTAATTGAATTTATGTTTCAAAGTCAAACTCTTACTCTCTCACAAGCACGTCATTTTACAATTTTAAATTTAATATAAACCTACCATCAGTTAGGAATGTACATTCTAATTACTCTTTTCAACAAATAAATCATGTAAAAATTAAATTTATATACCCTGTATGAAAATCAACGAATACTAACTCCAAACTCCTCTATCATTTAAATGATCCTGCACATTATAATACACCTTATTTGCTAAAATAATTAATAAATACTCAAAAGATTTACATTATATTACACAATAATAATTTATATGAATTCCTCATCTAAAATTATTCGCAAATCCATAAACGATGTTTTATTATTTTAAATGTGATATAAGGAATATAATTCACGCTTAAATCAATTCAATGCTGTTAAGTTTATAAATGGAAATGCATTTAACCTCAAAATCGACAAAGGCAATAGATTGCAAGTAGTTATTTCCGTAGCCGTATATATGTAGTTCCATTCGTTGTTACTATCTCTATATTTCTCCTCAATCGCAAAACCTCGTGTGACATTGTTTGCGAACGAACAAATCCACTTTTCAATTTGTTACAATCTAGTTTCAGGATTTCAAATACAAAAAATTTAACGTTATCCTCACTTTAGCTCAAAATTAACAAAAACAATAACGGTAGTATAATTGATCAACAGTAATTTCAAAATTTAATTGGTCTATATGTTTACAATCTTCTCCACTTATTTATTTTATGTACTAATAGACGGTAATGTTTTTAACACATATATTATGGTATAGGATTTCAAAAAAGCCGTGAAATTGTAAAATAAATATTACAAAGATAAAATTAACTTATTAATAGTATAGAAGTATGTTAATTAAAATATATGTGTAATGGTTATTGTGTTAAAAACACATTCCATTTATTTTTAATAATAATTTTGATCATATATCATAGAAAAGAAAATTTATTATAACTGTTAATTCAATAATTTTACCAAGAAAAACTTTAAATACTTGTTTATATAATGAAAATATTAATTTTATAACGACAAGAAAAAAGATTTAAGTCTAAAATTACCAAAAATAAAATTAAAAACAGAAAATAAGTTATAATTAGATATAATAGTTAATTTTAAAGTAAAGCAGAAAACAAACAAAAACATTTATATTATTTATCATTGAATAATATTATAAATTCGTATATGCTTAATTTTTTTCCCATGGAAATCAATTATTTAATACAAATCTAACATAGGAATTAAAATAAAAACATCTTACCTTAAGCAACTTGAAAACAAAGTTTAACGATGTAAAAGGTTAAATTACTACAACTGGAAATAACATGAACGACCACTAACACTTTTAAATATTTTTCACTTTTTCAGATCGCTTATATAGTTCGGAAAATTCACTTATAAAGCTGAAACAAGCGAACAAGCCGCGCGCGACGACCGCTTCGATGGCTCTCCGAACAAGCACTGACTGAACGTTGAACAATAAGGAAAAGCCTTCTGTAATACACAGAACCCTTGAAACAACACTCAGAGTTCCAAAAAAACTTATTACCCTTAAATCAGAAAAAAAATATGTTTACGAAACACGATAAGTAAAACATTATTAAAGTCTTATAAGATTTCTAAATATGAACCATCGTATAATATAACTTTTCTTAGAAAAATAACATACGAAGAATTTAATTTCTTGTTCGTAAAATTGATCCCATAGAGGATCCTAATTTTATGGTGTATTATATGATGAATTGAATAATAAATGTTTTTATTTTTCGATTATCAATTTGTTGTTAGCATTATTTTGTATATAATTATTATTTACCTTTTTTAATTTATACAAACAATTAAGTGAGTTTCGATATTCTAAAAAATTTAGGGGAGGAAAAATAATTAAATGTGTCTTTATATAAACACATTAGGTGTGTTTCAAATTTCATAACTTCATCATTCTTTGACTATCTTTGACATATTTGATTCACCAAGAAGGTGGGACGACGATGTCAAAGCTAAAATCCTGAACAAAATCATTTTGTTCAAAAGTTAGCAATCTTCGGGTTTCAAAGAAGATCAAGATACAAGGAGGCAAAATCTATCGCAAAGATATGCGACGCACAAACTAGGGCCAAGGCAAGAGAAGGGTTTTACAATAAAATAGAAAATGCTAAATCAGAATCTGAAATTTTTAAAGTAGCTAAGTCAAGAAATAAATCTACGATAGATATTAAGGCAAGTAAATATATTAAAGATACAGACAAAATGTTACTTACAAACAATAAAGACATAAATAAAAGATGGAGGAAGAAGTATGGATACTACAAAGACCTAATGAATAAAGAATTTCCTAGTCAAGTCTTGGAACCCCTGGCACCTGTAGGACCAATACAATCCATAAGCCGAGATGAGGTAAAGAATGCTGTGAAGAGAATGAAGAACGGCAAAGCCGTTGGCCCGGACGAAATTCCAGCAGAAGTATGGAAATTGCTGCAGCAAATAGGAATAGAATGGCTTACGAGACTCTTTAACCTTATTCTTGACAGTAAAAAGATCCCAAATGCATGGCGACTTAGTCATCTTGTGCCTTTTTACAAAAACAAAAGCGATGTAACAGAATGTGGAAACTACAGAGGTATCAAGCTGACATCACACACTCTGAAAATTTGGGAAAGTGTAATACATAATCGAATATACCACCTAACCTGCTTAAGCCTAAATCAATTTGGCTTTACCCCTTCAAAATCAACAACAGATGCCATACAGGCCGTTAGAATTGTGTTAGAAAAACATAGAGTCAACAAAGAAGATCTGCACCTAATATTTATAGACATGGAGAAGGCTTTCGAAACCTTGCAGACTAGTATGGCAGGCACTGAGAGCCCAAGACATACCAGATGTCTACGTACAATTAGTCCAAGATATCTACACTAACGTTCGCACGAGAGTCAAAAGTCCTGCAGGGATAACAGAGGAATTTGAAGTGGGAGTAGGGGTTCATCAAGGCTCTGCCCTTAGCCCGTTGCTTTTCAACCTAGTGATGGACTTCACTACGAAACCCATTCAATCTCCATTGCCCTGGAACCTCTTGTACGCAGATGACATTGTCCTAATTGATAGATTAACAGCCGAGCTCCAAACCACCTTGACCGCATGGGTAACAGCCCTTGAATCCGCAGGTCTTAAAGCGAGTAGAGCAAAGACTGAACATCTACAATGCCGGTTTAGTGAGAACAGTAGCCCAGCCACAATATACTAACCAGATTGTACCCCTGTGCTGAAAATAAATAGCTTCAAGTACTTAGGACCAGTTATAACAAACCAGGGAGACGTTGATGCAGACGTGGGTCATAGAGTAAGCGTGGCATGGCAAAAATGGAGATCTCTATCCGGTGTTTTGTGTGATACTCGTATGCCTATCAGAACCAAAGGCAAGATCTACAAGACGGCAGTGAGGCCGGCTATGATCTATGTTGGCCAGTGAAAAAGACGCATGTACAAAAGCTTCACACTGCAGAGATGAAGATGCTGAGGTGGTCTGGAGGTGTGACGAGGCTAGACAAAATAAGAAACGAGCATATTCGAGGTAGTTTCACAGTCGCACCTATATCAGATAAATTAACAGAAAGCCGCCTCCGATGGTATGGTCACGTCATGCGAAGTGACGAGGATCATGCAGTGAGAAAAGCATTGCAACTGCCCGAACAAAGAGAGGTAGAGGACGACCCCCTGCTACGTGATAGACCAGCATAACGAAACTCTTATCAGAGGAAGAATTGCCCGACCCGAAAACCCAGAATAGATTGTCCTGGCGCCATAAAATTAGGAGAGCTGACCCCACATAAAGTGGGAATGAGCAAGGAAGAAGAAGAAGAGTCTTCCAAATGTGAAGCTACGAGTATCTAATACCTAATAAGAAATATTATAAATTTCTAAGTAAACGATTGAACGAAATGAAGGTTTAATTTTACATGAAAATAATATTTACTGAGAAATTTTGAAACACATTACAACTGAGCCGAAATTTAAATATTGAATTCATATATGAGCTATAGGTATTCGATAAAATATAATCTATTCAAAATCTGTACGAAGCCCTAGATGCGCTAGTTCAATTACCAGGTGTTTTTTTATAAACGATTATTTCGGTACAAAAGCTTATTTGCGCCTTGGCTTTGGCCCAAGCAAACGGTAAAATAATTAAAACTAGCACGTATTTATATAATTATATGGAGATTAGATAACTTTGAGAATGATGTCCTTTTCGAAGTCATGTCATTTTGCACTGACGAAGAGTGTTGATGTACCTGTAATTTGTGGTTGTTAAACAAACGGTCCCAACAGCATTTAAATAAATAATATACCTTTGACTGAGACTCAACAGTTTATAATTCAACAAGCCCCAGACCCACACCATAATAGTTGCGTAGTATCATATCACATAACTGATTAGCTAAGGTTTGCTTAACGTAAGAGAAATGTCAAGGTATTTTCTTAAAATGGAATCCATACCAAACAGTAATTCAAAGTATAAAGATACTACGATTTCAGTTCACTCCATATTAAATTAGGTAGGTCACCTTGGATTTGTAGAAAAATCCCGCAGTTTTTAGCACCATTGGTATACGATCGTGGACAAGAAGCATCGATTATAGGTGACGTAAATACTTGACAAAGGTTGCCAAATGCAGACCACCCCAAACAAATTATTCGGTCCATTCCATCTCGATGTTAATCCTTTATTATAATATGACACTTATATTTACTTAGTGGTAGAGTACTTTGTGCAAGCTCATCTGGGTAGGTACCACCCACTCATCAGATATTCTACCGCAAAATAACAGCACTTGTTATTGTTGTGTTCCGGTTTGAAGGGTCAGTGAGCCAGTGTAATTACAGGCACAAGGACCATAAAAACGTAGTTCCCAAGGTTGGTGGCGCATTGTTTATGTAAGCGATGGTTAACATTTCTTATACTGCAAGCATCTAAGGGCGTTGGTGACCACTTACCATCAGGTGGCCCACACGCTCGTTCGCCTTCCTATCCTATAAAAAAAATGTGTAAAATATACATAGTCATTCTATTTTACAACATCCCCATATATTTGTTAAAATAATTGAATATGTAATACACCCGAATGAAATAACATTGCTCATTTTATTTAGAAAAAAATTAGACCTGTAAATCCGACTGCTCTAACTATTCAAGTAAGTGTGTTAAAGTCAAAGTCAAAAAAGAAGTAAAGTAACATAAACTGGATAAAATTAAAATAACATGGAATATTATCGAGTCAAAAATCACATCTTTGAGTTCATTTTACCAATTTTGTTTTTCTAATTGACAATAAAACGTTGAATTTAGATAAAAATCCTTGAAATTTTGTTTGACATGTAAATATCGACAACTAAATAGCTCTTTTCTTCTCCGACCGTCACCAAACTGTTAGATCTTTATAAAAAGAGTGACGTTTGCTTTGAATTTCAAACAGTAAAATGTAAACGTTACAGATAATAACTACGTTAAAATCATGAGCTTTTTAATAAAACAATCGATCTGTGAAGGTAATTTCAATAATTATTTCAGGTCACTTTATATAACTAATAAAGTGTTACAAACACTGATTACACGCAAATTTATGTCTTTCAAATTCAATATGTAATCAAACTTAAAAAACAATTAATAAGAATACCCCCTTCTGCATCTGCCCTTTTGTCTAATTTAAGTTTTCCTAGGTTACTTTTACACAGTTAGTACAAATTAATTCAGTTTTCTTTGTTTTCGCCTTTTTTCCGTAGAAATATGTAACAGCTACAAGTATATTAATTTGACTTAACAAAATCCCCGGCGCGGATTTTTTTTTTGGACAAAAGTCTTTCTAATACGAATATAGGCTTAACTCCAGGCCACTCAGCCTTAATTTATCCTTCGTAAGCCTTTGTAATCTATATCAAATTTTCTATATATATGACTTAGTACAAATACTGACTGAATTTTTAGGGCCTTACACCAGTCGCCATGACTTTGAGCATTGAACAGAATGTTCTAAGTTTCTGAACAATTTTTTTAATAGAAGATGATCTAAAATGTATTTTGTAGTTATCTAACCTCCGGTAGTTTTGAAGGTCAAATAATCGTTCTGTTTCTATACTAAGCAGCATATCTCCTGATATAATGAAAAACAGTAAGGTTGTTTCAATTTTTGATTTAGATAGTACTCCTAGCCCCATAGTTATAGCCAAATTAATTATACCTATTTCAATACAAAGATCTTGCTAGATAGATAGAAGATACTTAGATAGCTAGAAGTATTTTATGCCCTCAAGTCTTTTCAGAATCAGCATGTCAGAAACAATGGGACACATCTTGTATATTAAACTTACAGAGACTAGACAATAATGACTTACACTGTGAACAACTTTTTGCAACATATGAAAGAAAGTCAAGTAACTGTATTATCGTATGCCTTCGTTGATATTTAAAGGTATACGAGCCTCGTTGATGTCCTTTTGGAATCCAATGCCACGATGGACTTAGATGTCGCAAAAGCGTTGAACTGAACTTTTTGAACTCTGAGCATACTTCGTCGCACCTTGGTGGCAGTCCCGACTCCTTATTTAGAAACAAACTATTTATTCAAACATGATGGCAATATACTTCATGGATCAATAATAATTCTATAGTCGATGAGGCTTGTCCTCAGGGATGTAACTTGCCTAGACAAGCTGTCAGTATCTCATATACGAAGAACGTCCCGTAGTGTATGCATTTACGGCGCAGAAATTTAAACGTTAGTTATTGAGTTTAAAAAAATATTATTACAATACAATGTATGTTTAACAGGCATTTTGCGTGGCTGAGTAAGATAAAATAATTACTTCAAATTTATTATTAAGAATAATATTAAGGGAAGATTAAAATTGGACTACGAATATTTACGTAAAGTTTTTTTAATACTGTAACATTTTTTTTTAAATAGCTCACATTTCTCTTTGCTCTAAAAAAATGTTTCTTATACTTTTACTTGGTGGTAGCGCTTTGTGCAAGCTCGTCTGGGTAGGTACCACCAACTCATCAGATATTCTACCGCAAAACAGCAGTACTTGTTATTGTTGTGTTCCGGTTTGAAGGGATAGTGAGCCAGTGTAATTACAGGCACAATGGACATAACATCTTAGTTCCCAAGGTTGGTGGCGCATTGGCGATGTAAGTTAACATCTCCTACAATGCCAATGTCTATAAGCATTGGTGACCACTTACCATCAGGTGGTCACCAAATCCATACGCTCATCCGCCTAACAATGCAAAAAAAAAAAAAAAAAATCTGAAAAATCTTTTTTAGTTTTCTTTTCTAGAGATTTTAATAATGTTGTTCTTCAGATTAGTAAAAGTAACGCAAACACTAAAAACATTTAGTTTACTAAAAAGGCCACTGGAATCATGCAAAAATATTTTTGAGTTAAGACTATATTTATATATATGAATTTACGAGGCTCGGATTAAAACTTTAGGTCCATGAACATTCGATACCTAAAATAAAATATAAAACACCTTTCTACGAAACTGGTCGACAGTTACAGACAGACCAGGAGTTCAGAGCATTAATCGCACCAGCGTTCTAGTTGTATCACGAGTTAATCTTTTGCACTGTGAGTTTGCAAATACCTGTTTAATCTTTTTTTTTTCTTTGTATAATTATTTAGGTATTATTGAAATGTTAAATAAAGTACATAAATACGTACTGTGAAACAATATATTGAAACAATAATAATATATGTTAAAGTATGGTATAGTAACGTAATAAAGTAAAAGTGTATATGCAAGCGAATTAATACAATCTTGTTTTCTTTTCTTAAATTTATAAGTTTTTGTGCTAATTAAAATTTATACCTACTTTTATTATATGGAACATGGGTTTTTATATGTATTTATATGTGTATATATGATGAAGTCCTCCTGGCTGATTTCGGTGGGCATTATAAAGAGGGGTTAATATGATGATGATGGGTGCGTCAACACTACCAACGTCGGGGTTCCTTTTTTATGTTAGAAGGGGGCAAATCCCATACACCTGCAACACCGGAGAGCTTGCAGGTACTTTGCCGACCTTTGGAAAATTTATATTCCTGAGAATGTCTCAACAACAAAACCCAATAACTTTTAATTTTATTTAAATTTTAAGTTTGAAAAAAGATTTGAACCTAGGACTTCAGCGTCTTATAATATATATAACAGCAGTTTCATTTAAAATAAGTGCAAGTTAAACAAAAAGTATATAAATGAAAAATTAAAAACGATTTATTAATGTCAAAAACTTATCACTGTTACATTTGTTGTTGGGACCCTAATAAGTTTGGGTTAGATTAATCGAGGGTTCGTAACGTGATGCCGTATCGGCCTCACGTCACGAGATTACGGCAGCAGTTTATGTAAAAGTTGAGATACTGCCAATTCCATGGGAATAGATTTTGGCTACAACTCCAAACTGTCAAATATTTACCGTGTCACTGCATTGTTAAATCCAATAAATTAAGTGTTTATAAATCATAGTATAGTGATGTCTACGAAATATCGAAAAAAAATCGATATTTTTCTTAAACTGAATACTTTTTAATTAATCAATAATATAATACAAGTTATTTAATTATAATAATTCGTGCCACATAAACATTGAACATGTTTCAAATATTTATAGCGAAAATAATATTAGCACAAATAAGCTCTTAAGAAATTAATAACATACAAACTAATTTAATTAGAGACTAGAATTGGCAATTACAGTGATTTCAACGTATATGAGAAGAAAACGAAAGACGAAGATAAGACCGAATGGTAGAATTTCACGTTATATTTAATAAGCAAAACTCAACGTTATATACCTAGTTAATCAACTCTATTAGCGTTATCCTTACATAATACCAGCGGCTTTGATCATCAATAGGCTTGAGAATAAATTTCTTCCTTTTTTTTAAATACGTACAATGGTTCAAGGTTGAATGTGAGATGTTAGTGTGGGTGCTTTGATGTGTGACGTCTGTACCCAATTGAATGTAAGTGGGCAATATAAATTTGTTCATATCAGGTATCCGTCGTCTGCGTGTAATATGCGTACAAAATGAAGCGTTTGTAGTGGGTGTTAGATAAGACGTAAAGTTGACAGCTTGCAAATTTTTTTGTATTGCGTATTGCTGATTGTGTTTTGCTTTTACCCATAGTGGCCTCTACAGCGTCACCGGGTGGGATGGGCGAGATGAACTCAGCTGGGTGTTGGGAGCCCACAAAAGGGGCTCAAGGGGAACGGATGTCTTAAGGGTGCCTCTTGTGAGGCCGGACCATGACACAACTATATAGCTGATGCTGATGGTGAAAACGAACACCGATCTTTTTGTCGTATAGAAAAGAATAGAGAAGTAATATCGTCGTCAGATCAAAATCAAAGACAGCTTATTTCAGTGTGTCATATTTCTTATGTTTAAAAAAGGAACTCACGAGAAAGGCTCGTGTTACATTTTTCGCTTTCTGCTTTTCTATCTCTTTTTCCACGAGTAACTACTACTACTTGGATAACATTTTTTCGGCTTAACAACAGACTTTTGTGTGTCACTGCGGAAACGATCGAGAACGTATTCAATTTAGCAAGAAATAATGAATTCGCTTTTGGTCATTACTGATACGGCGCCGGCGAATCACAACTAATTTCACGTTAGAGCTTAGGAAGGATTCTTTGACAGCCATAGACAATATTATTATACGGCTGGCAGACCAACGTTTAATCATATAATGTTAAACTTATAAAAAATATTTCATTGTCGCATGTACTTGCCGTCATAAATCAAAAATATTATAGTAAGATAATTCAAATAAAAATCGTATCTTATTAAAGAAGTGTATTTATTAAGACATGACTTTTATTTGAATATTTTATTAGCAAGAAAACGAAACGGTAAAACCATATCTAAATAAACAAATTGAATCAACATTAATGCGTCTATTACATATTATATTATATGAAAATCAATAAAAATGCGTATATAATTATGTTTAACGTTTATTTGCATCAATTAGCTCCTTAATATATTGACAACTAATAGAAAGATATATTTATTTATATTATATTAATATTATATTTAACAAAGCTCCCACCGCTGGGCCAGATTAATGATATAAATGTTTTTAATGTTAGAATGTCTATAAAATATTTGACAGATCGCCTTAAAACTCTTTTTTTCATTCGATGTAATTATTTTTAATCTGTACAAAGGTAGTTACAGACAATAATATTTATTCTAAGTCACTTGAATATATTGATTATTTGTATTTCACTCACTTGTAATTGCCTTCTCTTCTGTAATCATAAAACTCTTATTTCAGTAATAAAATAGTTCGAATAGATAAGACAATTAGTTTCAGTTTGATTATAGTGTTCCTTTTGTATTCTAATTCCAAAGCCAAACTCGCACCGCCAGTAATAGGATCTACGTTCACTATACATTTCAGGATTAAAATATCAAATTTACAATACATAAAAGGTTTATAAATAAAAAAAATGTTGTCTTGTATATTGCCTATGCCATTCATCCATGCCATCATTGTTTTTAATATTTAATTGCTTAGAAGTTTCTACCATTATACCATTAATATACATTAGGTGGCGTGTGAATGCAAGCGAATAATGATAAAACAGCAAGTAAGTATTTCATACTGGGATTGTTTTTTCTTATAAAACGTTGGCCTACAATAATCAATTTCGTTATTTCTCGCCTGCCAGGCATCCGTTAACAGCCATATTTTTATATAAAGTATATCTTACAGGGCCATACTGAAACAACCTCCAGATCTACCACACACATCACACTATGTTTATGCGCTCTAATTAAAATATTTTATGAACAATTAGTCTCAATTACAAAATATTATTATTGTTAATTTTATTTACAAATAGAAACAATAAAGTGAAGTATTAAAACAAAACAAAAACTTTGTTATAAAATAAATAAAATTAGTATTTTATTGTCTATTAATAGTTTAAAAAAACGATGAATGTTGCTCTTTTTTTATTTCATAACACGTAACATGTTTTAAAACTTATGAATAAAATGTGTAAAACTATGATGTCTGTTCCTTGTAATCATTAGCCTCATTACGTCTAAAAATATATAAGTAAACGAACGCCGTATGTTCGTTATGCACCCGACGCCGACTGTAGAATGTTATCATATAACTTGCATACGGTCTCGACGGTTTGCCTTTATATTTGACTACGGAATATTCATATCGCATGTACCGTGTGAGGTTTGGTTATTGATTTTATTGTTATATCTTCGGCTGCCGGTAAATCTAAATGAGATTAAATATATTTTTTACGTTATAGTTATAAATCTACATTTAAAATGTAACGGAAATTTACTTCAAACGTATTATCATGACAGTTGTTCTCTTTTTTTTTTTTTTATTGTTCCCGGTATGGCAAATGACTCTACTCCACCTGATGGTAAGTGGTAGTAAAGTCCAAACGCGACGCCGGCTAGTGCAGTCAGGAAGAATGACTTGCACTAGCCGCCCCCGCCTTGCCGGCCCGCAAGATGCCTCTTCACGCCTCGTTTGAAGGAACCCAGGTCATAAGAGGAGGGGAACACGTGTGCTGGTAACGAATTCCATATTTTAGAGGTGCGACAAAGAAAAGAGTTGCCAAATTTCTTCGTACGCGATGGAATTGATGTCACAGTTAGGCGGTGACATCGAGAGCCAGCACGCGTAGATTTGTAAAGGTAAGGGGAAGCATGACTGTGGGTGAATAACTCCTCTGAGCACTCGCCATGATACAGTCGATAGAAAGCGCTCAGTGCCGCTCCAAGGCCTCCAGTAAGTACTTAGCGGAGCCATCCCAAAGGTGCGAACAATATTCGACGCAAGACCGCACCTGTGTTTTATATACAACAGGAGCAGTTGTTGTGACGTGAAAAAACGCCGCACCTTGTTCAGGACTCCGAGTTTTCGTGAGGCTGTTTTTATAACAGCCTCGATGTGATCCTTTGGATTGAGGTCGCACCGAACGTCAATTCCCAGCATGGCGACTTTACCTTGTATCTCCAGAGTAGTGCCACAGTGGGAAGGAGGAAGGGAAAATGGTAACTTTTTCGCTGTGAGAGCGCATACCTGTGTTTTCTTGGTGTTGAACTCAACAAGATTATCAGAGCCCCATTTGGCAACGAGTCCTAACGTCCTATCGAGTTCAATAACAAGATCCCTCCGTCTCTCCTCAGTTTCCGTGTACTGTACTATCATCTGCATAGCAATGTATGTTCCCGAGAGAGAGCATATCATTGATATGCAGAAGAAAGAGTGTGGGGGATAGCACAGACCCCTGGGGGACCCCAGCATTCACTACATGGAATTGTGAAGCGCAACTATCAACTAAAACGCGAAGGCTACGCTTGTGTAGGAAGCTGGCAATCCAGGTGCAGAGCTGAGCTGGCAGACCGTATGCCGGCAGCTTGGAGAGAAGACTTCTGTGCCAGACCCTGTCGAAAGCCTTGGAGATATCGAGACTGACAGCCAACGATTCCCCACGCTTGTCGATAGCTTCACCTCAGAGGTGTGTTACGTATGCTAGAAGATCACCTGTGGACCGTTTCGGTCGAAACCCGTACTGACGATCATTAATCAGTTATTTAGGATCCGTTCCATCACCTTACAAAGTACTGAAGTGATAACTATTGGCCGATAATTTGCCGGGTCAGACCGATCCCCTTTTTGGGAACCGCTTGCACATAAGCCTCTCTCCAAGAATCCGGCACCCGTCCTGTATAGAGAGACAGCTGGGACAGGCGCGTCAACACAGGAGACAGCTCCGCTGCACACTTCATCAGCACTTTGGCTGGTATTCCATCGGGACCACTAGCTTTCCGTACATCGAGCGATTGCAGCTCTGCACGCACATCACGCTGCCTGATTTTGATATCAGGCATTGTGTGGCCACATGAAGGTATTGAAGGGTGCTGCGCACTGCAATCATCGATCACAGAGTTGTCCGCAAAGAGTTTTGCCAGAACATCGGCTTGCTCCTGCGGACTGTGAGCTAGCGATCCGTCCGGATTCCTGAGCGGTGGCAGCGAAGGTTGGTAGAAATTGTTTTGCACAGACTTGGTCAGACGCCAGAAGCTACGGGAGCCCCTAGCTCTGTACAATGCGCTGTGCATCTGCTCTCGTGTATGCCTTTCTACAGGACTTGAGCTTTTATTGTAGGTTGCTTTCAGTGAGTCAATGTTAGATGCCCCACTAACGCAGCCATTGATCCATGCGCGATATGCCGCCTGCTTAGATGACACAGCATCGGCACATTCGCGAGTGAACCAACGGTTACGCATACCCTTACTGATGAGGTCAGAGTTAGGAATGTAGTATTCCATCCCCAACAGGATCTCATCAGGAATAGCAGCGGCGCTAGCTGTCGGGTCATTCTCACTGAAGCAACGTTCCTTCCAAGGGACTGACGCATAGTGTTCGCGCAATCCGTCCCAATCTGCCGATTTATAGTGCCAAACGCGACGTTTGCATACCACTGGTGACGGTAGCTTGGCCTGTGGCACCTTGGTAGATATCAGGCAGTGATCCGAAGAACCAAGAGGAGCCCGAACCTCAACCTGATATTCCACCGGGAGAGTAGTCAGCAGAAGGTCCAGTAGAGAAGGCGCTTGCCCGTCAATATCTGCGATCCTGGTGGGCTGATCAACCAGTTGGGACAAGTCACGCGTGAGAGCGAAAGCATGAGCAGTCCTTCCAGTATGGTCAGTTTTGGGGAACTTCAACCATGACTCGTGGTGAGCATTAAAGTCCCCCAAAAATACCAGATCCGCGTTAGGAAACTGCTCTTGTGCAGCATCTGCCACCCGACTAAGATGGTCAAATAGTCGGCTTGTCTCCAAGTCACCATTGTGGGATCTGTAGAGGCACACGTAGACTCGACTCTGACGAATCAGGTCCACACGTACCACCAACATGGAGAAGGTATCCTCCAAGCAGCGCAGACGGTGACAACAAACATCCGTCCTGACGAACAAGCATACTCTGGCTTTCGATTTGAAGGATTCTTCAAGCATGTAGCCGGGATAATTAAGGTAGCTGATATCGACAGGACGGAGTATTTGAGTCTCCGTAAGAAACAACATTGCTGGCCGTGCTGTCTCGAGATGTTGGTGGACAGCATTGAGGTTAGCATGGAGTCCACGGATGTTAGAGAACTCGACCTCAAACAACGAAGGTATGGTGGGGGTGTGCACCGCTGATCGACCGTTATTTCTTATTATATGCGCTATCATTTGGGAAAGGAAAGGACGTGACGTTAAGCGAGCGACACATTGCCACGATAGAGATGGTCAAAGTGTGGAGCTGTGTTTCCCCAAGAAGCTGCCAGAAGGGAAAATAAACTGACCCGCCGGACGGAAGGGCTCCCGAACCCCTCCGGTAGTGGCCGCCGGGACCCCACCGTTCGGTCACCAACCGGCACGACGGTCCACACCGAGATTATGCGTGGCCTGGTGGGGCAGCCTCGCGAGCTGGTTAAGAACGCTTGAGTCCCTGTACTCTGCCACGGGCGGCCAGCGGAACAATCGTTTCTACGGGTCTCCCTGTCCGGCAGGTCAATATAATTTCCACCGGCATTGGTTCAACAGCAACTTCCACCGGACCACCACATATCACGGCAATGCGCGTTTGTGCACTGGCTGTACGCTGGCTGATCTCGAAACGTGAATGCGAGCAGCCACTTCACGAGTCTTTCACCATGCGTACGGTGGTAACAAGCCAGGCGGATTAGAGTCATCGTACCACCAGATGAGCAGATGGGCGCTTAGATATCCCTTAGTCGCCTCTTTCGACACCCATGGGAGAGAGAGGGGCAGTGAATTGTATTCTTACTCCGTCACTGCACTGACATACGACACCCATGGGAGAGAGAGGGGCAGTGAATTGTATTCTTACTCCGTCACTGCACGGACAAGACGTTTTCAATTTAAATGAACTCAGACGTCGCATATTTTCCGCACGCAATGTCTGTCGAAAAAACCGTTCTCATAAACAAACTAATAAAATAACAGTTAGACGGTTTTAGTAACGAGCTGATGAAAGGAAAGAATTGAACATCTATACAACGCTTAGCTAAAATTACATTTTCCAAAATTTCCATTATACGTCTTCCTTGCATTCGTAAAACACATTCGTGAAACAAACTATAATATTCGAAGTATTATTATTCGTACCCATATAGTTTGCCTTCAATTCGTACCCATATAGTTTGCATTCAGTTGAAGGATAAAAGTTGTTATATTTTTTGCTAGCTGGACATTAAACTCATAGATAAAAAAAATGAATAGACCTTTAAGGGCCCATAGTTCATGAGTAAAGTTAACAATAAAGGGGTTAACTTAAAAATATTGCTTTTTTTTTTTTTTTTTTTTTTTATGGTATAGGTTGGCGGACGAGCATATGGGCCACCTGATGGTAAGTGGTCACCAACGCCCATAGACAATGGCATTGTAAGAAATGTTAACCATCACTTACATTGCCAATGCGCCACCAACCTTGGGAACTAAGATGTTATGTCCCTTGTGCCTGTAATTACACTGGCTCACTCACCCTTCAAACCGGAACACAACAATACAAAGTACTGCTGTTTTGCGGTAGAATATCTGATGAGTGGGTGGTACCTACCCAGACGAGCTTGCACAAAGCTCTACCACCAAGTGCTACGAAAATAAACTCTCTTTCTAACTTAATGTTATTAAAGTTTGCAAATTTATAAGCTGTTATTAAAAAGCAAATAAAGACATTTATATTTTGGTTCAATTTAACATAAATTTAACTAAAACAAAAATATATGGGTAAAACTAACAAAAAAAAATCAAAGTTATTGCTAAAGTCTTAAAAAGTTTTAATTTAGCGGTACTTGGTGTAGCGTGTTCGCTTAAATGTATTAATTTTCCAAGCAGGACAATATGTAAAACCTATTTGATTACATTTGCCTCATTTGCAGAATTATGTCGAATTATCTAGATACATGTATCTGGGCACTTGTTAGTTTCTAGTTATAGAGAATCAGAGAAATCAAAAGGTAATCACAACGTATAGTCCGAGGATAAAGGGAACGACATTTTGGCTCGTGGCCAAAATCGAACGTAATATTTACATCTTGTCAAATTTCATATTTTGATCTAATCGAAAATTCTAAATTCCCATCCATAACAACTGATGGATTAAATTATATGAGATATATCGCATTACAGTAGGTATATTTTGTGTTCCTTTTTTTTTTTTTATCGCTGGAAAAACGCCTTGACGCGTTTCCCCCACATGAAGTGGGGGGGTATGTGGGGCTCACAGGCACTAAGCGCCGAAATACCCACTAAAAAACCAGCGGTATCCTCTCCGTCTAGTCGGGGGGCGCCACGGGATCGCTTGCGCATGCTACCGTGAGGCCCCGACGGTTGGCCCGCCTATGCGGGCCTCCATTTCCGGGCTAAGGGGGCTCCCTGTATCCGGGAACCCCCTTAGCCCCGGTGGCTATTAAGGCGGGGGGAGAAGGTGCGCATAGCGCCTACGCCTCCTCCTCGGTCTTCTTTGACGGATTGAATCAGCGGAGGCATTTTCCTCGCGCTGCCGCTCCGCGGCCTCCTTCTGCGACATGACACTCTCGCAGAAGGAGACCATTTCCAACCAACATCTCTCGCTATCGAGCATGGCGTTAATAACGCTCGGCAGCGAGAGATCTCCGCTGACTATCGCCGCCAGGGAATGCCTCTGAGGTCCCCACGCAGCACACTCCGTCAGGGTGTGGTGCGCCGTGTCCAGTGACGCACCATACTCGTGGCAGGAGGGTGATACCTCCCGCCTCGCTATCCCGTGCAGGTACTTACCGAAGCACCCGTGTCCGGTAAGTACCTGCGTCAACCTGAATGAGAGCGTGCCTCGTTTTCTGTTGACCCAACGACTCAAGTGGGGACGTATCGCATCCACTGTCGCCAGGCCCGCCGTGGGGGACCCCAGGTCCTCCTCCCATCGGGCTATCAGGGCTTGCTGGGCTAAAGCCCTGATTCGCTCGACCTCTGCCGACCCTGGACGGTCACCGCGGTCTCTCGCCTCGGCCCGGAAGCGGTACACCTCCGCGAGCACTTCCGCCTGGAGCTCCCAGGGCGGGTCGCCCGCGAGGAGGGTCGCCGCTGTCCACGACACCGTACGATAACCCCTTATCGCCCTCACCGCTATGACCCTCTGCTGTTTTCGCAGAAGGGCCCGGTTGGAAGCGGTGAGTGCGTCCACCCAAATCGGGGCACCGTACAGTGCCATCGACCTCACTACGCCGGCATAGAGGCGCCGGCATAGTGATCCCGGTCCTCCCACATTGGGTAGGAGGCGGCCCAAGGCGGCGGCGGCGTTGACGAGCTTCGGGCCGATCTGCACGAAGTGCTGCCTGAAGCTCCATCGCCCGTCCAGGATCAGGCCCAGGTACTTCATCTGGGCCTGCACGTTGATCACCGTCCCATGGACGGTGATACTCGCCCTTCGAGGGGGGCCTCTCCGTGGACCGTGGAAGAGGAGGGCCTCCGTTTTAGATATGGAGACCCTCAAGCCCAGCATTTCCATTCGGTCCACGGTCAGAGTTGTTCCGACTTCGGCCAGGCGGGCCGCCTCCCAAAAGTCCCGCCCCGTCGCGGTGATGAGAGTGTCGTCTGCGTAGCAAAGCACCCCCATACCGGGCAGGACGGGGGCTCTCAGGAGCCAATCGAAGCCGACGTTCCACAGAATTGGGCCAAGAACAGACCCCTGTGGAACGCCGCAGCGCACCCGATGTCGGACCAACTTCCCGTCGCCCCCCGCCCACCTCTCGGTCCTGGAGGTACGCCTCCAACAGTCCTAAGATAGGTCGGCACCCCATGATATCGGAGTGCCTCCCTGATCGTCTCGTATGGGAGACTGTTAAAGGCATTTGCAACGTCTAACGACACCGCCAGGACCACTTGCCCCTGGGCCACCGCTTCCGTGGCCCGAGCCTTCAGGGCGTTCAGGGCGTCGACCGTTGACCGGCCTGCCCTGAACCCGAACTGAGCCTCAGAGAGACCCGGACCGACCTCATCGAGGTGCTGAACGAGACGGGCTGCGAGAATCATATTTTGTGTTCCTGCGGCGTTTGCATCAACCAGTAAAATTGTTATGCCAGAGATGAATAGAAAAACAAGGAAAGGCAAACTATTGTTAGATAATTTTGATATCGATGTGTAGTATAGTGATGGAGATTATGACGAAAATAATGTGAATGAAGACATCCGACAATATTATTTAATTATTGCAAAACATAATTATAATAAAATAACATGAAACACACTTTGTGATTTTTTTGTATGCATCATTGCCTAGTCATTATAGTTCAGTCATTATATACATTTGGAAATGCAAATGAACCGAGAAAGCCAAATTTTGGATATTACGTGAGGGGGGGCCTAGAAAAGCTTAAACTCGATTTGTCGACCAAAATGGCCTTGTGCATTTTCCGCCATCTTAAAAAAAGGGTTAAATTCAGATTTTTCACGATCTATAATTAAGGTCCTATCATATAGACCATATACTATATATACTTATATTTAAATGTAAGATATTTATTGGTGAACATCGTCTAGCTTGATAAGGGTCCTTCCAACATGTCAACTGTATATAAACAATGACATAGCAAAATTGTAGTTTGATTATGTCTCGCTGATATTAACTTTCGAAACGTTCGGTAATCTCCGAATCATCAGTACATTGCGTTTCCATCATTTAACGCTTTAAGTAATTAAGCTTCAGATCCTTTGTTCGTCGGCTTAACTTTTTGCGAAATAGCTTTTTAATCATTTACTTTCTATGGCTATGCTCTACTTATTACTACTTATGATTACTTTTAAAACAGTTGACTTATAAAACGAGCCTCTTTACCTATTAATTGTTATTTAATATAAATACATACTAATAAACCAACAATTATATACAGGCACACTATCATGGGTGTGCCTGTATATAATTGTTGCAATTATAAATATATTTAGAAAAATCTACTAATGGGAAGTTAGAAGCAAATGAAATGAACAATAAATGTTCGTCGTTCACAGAGGTCAACGCGAATCAAGACTTTCTGGGATGAGAAGCTACATTAATAATACGTTATCGCCTTAGATTAATCCAAGAACGATTTTCTAACGAACGTGAAGTGCAGCGCGTTCATCAATAAAGTTTAATTTTAGCGATAGTTTCAGGACAAACTGAGAAAAGGAACCTCCAGATAATTTTGTTCCAAAAGATGAGAACAATTGTGTTGGGTCTTTTATTTCAGGTCAGAATCCCGTGTCATGCGGACATGTTACATCTCAGTATCTGAATGATGGAAGGTTAACTCGACTGCACCTTAAATAATATATATCATATATTTCAAGCAGGCAGTAGCCCCGTTTACTCTCCCCTAAATCCAGCCCTTTTTTTTTTTTTTTTTTACGCTGGGAAAACGCTTGACGCGTTTCCCCCCACGGGAACAGTGGGGGGGGGTATGTGGGGCTCGCCATATGTCCAAGACACCGAGTGTGCCCCGGTCATCGGAATACCCACTAAAAACCCAGCGGTACCCTTCCCGTCTTAACGGGAGCGCCACGGGATCGCTAGCGCATGCTACCGTGACGCTCCGACGGCCGGCCCGCCTATGCGGGCCTCCATTCACCTCCATGCGCCTATTGTGGCGGGGGGAGAAGGTGCGCAAAGCGCCGCTTTCTTCTCCCCAGTCTTCTGCGGCGGAGCGGGTCTGCAGCGGCATCTTCCTCCCGCTCCCGCTCCGCGGCCTCCTTCTGCGACATCACACTTTCGCAGAAGGAGACCATCTCTGACCCCTCGCTTCCGAGCATCGCGTTGATGATGCTTGGCAAGGAGAGGTCTCCGCCAACAATCGCCGCCAGGGAATGCCTCTGGGGCCCCCACGCGGCACACTCCGTCAGGGTGTGATGCGCCGTGTCGAATGGCGCACCACACTCGTGGCAGGAGGGTGACACCTCCCGCCGCGCTATCTCGTGCAGGTACTTACCGAAGCATCCGTGTCTCCGTTTTGGATATGGAGACCCTCAAGCCCAGCATCTCCATCCGGTCCACGGTCAGGGTTGTTCCGACTTCGGCCAGGCGGGCCGCCTCCCGAAAGTCCCGCCCCGTCGCAGTGATGAGGGTGTCGTCTGCATAGCACAACACCCCCATACCGGGAAGAACGGGAGCTCTCAGGAGCCAATCGAAGCCGACGTTCCACAGAATTGGGCCGAGAACCGACCCCTGTGGAACGCCGCAGCCAACCCGATGCCGGACCAAACCTAAAGGGGGGCGATGCACCTTTACGGGAGGCAGGCGCCCCTCGATACCATCTAACCGGGCGTTAATCACGCCTACCGCAGACACTATGGAGGCTCTCACGACGGTGGGCTTTTAGCTCCGACTTTAAATCATCAATTTCTTTACGAAGGCGACCGTTATCCGCGCGAAGTCGGCGGGTCTCCTCCGCTTCCGTCCTGGAAGCCAGAGCATCGACAATACTCTGGAGCGAAGCCACGGAATCCCTCAATTTTTTCACAAACCCCCCTTTTAAGTTGGAGGATTTCTGCGCCACCTCTAAAATGAGGGCTGCGCTACGACCAGCTTGCGCACGAAGTTCCTCCGCGCCCAACTTCGCGGGATCTCCCGTGGCATCCGATGCGGACTCTTCAGAGTCCAAAACAATATTAGGGGTCCCCTTCCGGAACGCCCTACTTCGGAGCGAGCGCTCGAAAGCCTCCTCCCTGGCCTCGGCGGCCTTTGCCTTAAGCTCAGCTTTAGCCTGAGCTAGGCTTCCACGTCCCCTGGAGGAGAGTTTCCCCCGACGAGCACTATTACATTGCGCCACTGTTCTGACATCCGCCTCCGTATCGGAGTCGGAATCGAAAAGGGCGATTCCCACATGTGGGCGTTTACGCCCACCATTATTTTCCGACAATTCAGTGTCGACGTCCATTGCCGACAAAACAACAACAAACAACCAAAAACAAACCAAACAACAACAATAGAAACAACAACGATGACAACAACAATAACAATAAAAATAGGTCTATAAAAGACCTATTACCAAGCAACAAAACCAATTCACAATGAAAATAACAAAGTCCATATACAAAGCCAATAACATAAGTCGCAACAGAAAAAACAAAATCCAATATAAATTAAGCGAGGGTAATCGTAAAAACATCCGAGGAACATTGATAACAATATTATTCCGACACGTCCGAATGGTTCGACGGCTCGAGCGCGACCCCCTAAATCCAGCCCTGGTTAAAACTAGTCATAGCTAGAACAGATCACATATACTAAATGGGGTGTTTGTATCCTTGTACCTATCCGGTATAAGAGATATAAACATACGGGTACGCGACCCCGCCTTTCCCGAGCTACTTATGCTACACCCTGTGTCTTCCGTGGCATAAGTATACTTATACCTTGAATTCCCACCAAATTTCCTCAACATCCCTCTATCCTGAACTGGTTCCCTACTCTAGGTTGTGGGGGTCAGACGGCAGTCGCTCCATGTAAAACTAGTACCCGCCATTTAACATGGAAAAGAAGAAAATAATTTTAGGTACAACGGCTAGGGTGTCGCCGCAAAACGATGCGCAGGCAAATCGCTATAAGCCTGCTATAATTGGGAAAGGGCTACCGTGTCAAGTACGGACACGGCTAAAGAAGCAAGTAACTAAAAAGAAGCTCCACTTTACCACCTGGAACATCGGCTCTCTCGATGACGTACTGACGAGGCGCAGGGTCCACGTTGCATTCCTGCAAGAAACTCGTTGGAAGGGGAACAAGTCTCGTGATATTGGACAGGGTTACAAGCTGATCTACTCCGGCTCCCCCTCAGGAAAGATCGGTGTGGCCGTAGTACTATCCGAGGAATTTTAGAACGGTATTCTAGAAGTCGATAGACTGAGCGACCGACTTCTTTGGGTGAAGCTACTGATAGAAGTAGTAATTACTCATCTTATCAATACCTACACTTCACAGGTCGGTGGCTCTGAATCAGAGAAAGAAGCCTTCTGGAATGACTTGGAAGACGTGCTCCGCTGCATTCCGAAAACCGAGTCGGTGAGGAGTCACGTGATTATGGACGTGTACATGGCGGCTACGGCTATGGTCGTGAGAATGCAGAGGGGGTTCAATTCTCAGCACCTGCTTATTATCAGACCTTGCCGTCGTTAACACTTTCTTCCAAAAGAAAACCCGACCACCTCATCACCCATAAAAATGGGCCGCACTCTACCCAGATCGACTAATTACTCATAAGAAGAAGCCAAATCGGTAAAGTGACCAACTGTAAAGTAATTCCTGGGGAATGCCATACAACACAACACCGCATCCTCGTCATGGACATGCTGGTAGTACCATGTAAGAAAGTGCCTGAACGACACAGACCAAAAACTAAATGGTGGTTGCTGAATAGACCAAAACAGGATGACTTCGGTAAAGTCGGAGCTCCAACTTAAGCACCGACACAGAAGAATCAGTCGATAATCAATGGTCTAGAATCCAGTCAGTATTGAACACCATTGGAAAACAGGTGCTTGGCACTTCGAAGGGAGGCCGCGTCATCGACAAGGAGACGTGGTGGTGGAATGACTCAGTACAGGAGGCAGTTCGGGAGAAAAAGACTCAGTTTAAAAATTGGCAAGAGACCAAATCTCCTGAAGACCGGGACGCGAATAAAGCAGTGAAATGTGCCACCAAACGAGATGTTGCCAAATCCCGCTACCCGACGTTGTCACCTCTGTATGACACGCTCGCGACAAACGAGGGTCAAAAGACTATCTTCCGTTTGGCAAAGACTCGGGAGAAAGCGACGCAAGACATTACCAAATGTCTTTGTATCAAGGACTCAAATGGCACTTTGGTGTGCGACGCAGATAAAGTGAAGGAGAGGTGGCGTGACTACTTTAAGGTGCTGCTTAACACACAACACGGTAATGTCTCAGCTCCAGAATTGCCTTCTAATCTCGGACTTGTTGCACCGGTAACACCTGACGAGGTACTCAAATGTCTTCGTACAATGAAGAACCGAAAAGCCGTAGGCCCTGACGACTTGCCGATTAAAGCGTGGAAAGCGATGGGTTGTCATGGTATGAACCTACTTACTGACTTTTTTAACCGAATACTTACCAGCTGGAAGATGCCCAACTCTTGGAGATTGAGCATCATCAAGATGAGCTTTAGATCGGGTAAAGTGGAGGAATAGAAGCAGAAAAGCGGACCCTGGCGTTGCTAGGCTGGGAAAACGCTAAGCAGAAGAAGAAGATCACATATACTAAAGATGCCAACATAAAACTTAAATTTGCCCAATTTAAGACGATTGTCTCTTTTCAAATGTTGATGTGCAATATTTATCGATGGGTACTATACGGAGCTTTGCCAGCATGTTATGGGATAGAGGGGCAGAAGGTTAGTACCCTATGGCCTTTTAGAATACCTCTGACATTTTGTATAGACGTGAAAGCGGAATACAAAAAAAAAACATTCACTTTCACATTTTATAATATATATTAGTAAGATTAAATATAAGAAGATTGGCTTAGTAGCAACGGCAGAGCTATCTATGTACATAAATTAATTGTATTTAAACTCCATTTAACTATATTGAAAGCTCGTCTGTATCAAAGTAAGAAGGTAATGACAAAGGTCTATTTTAATAGGTCAAAAACATCCCTTCGTAACTAGTCCTTGTAAGTCGTGTAACTGATTCTTAAGAAAGGCCAGTAACATTTTGTTTTAGGCTTTCTAGCCGCTCCAGAAAAATATAATTTTAATTGCCGCACTTTACCATGTCATCTTAGAAATCATTAGCATGTTATTCCATGGCAATTTTTAACACATTGAAAAAACTAAATTTTTAATTCGACCTCAATAGGTGTTTGTTTGTTTGTACGGGCTTTTAAACGAGTTTATAAACGTATGTCTAAGAATTTCTTAGAATCTACTGATCGTGATCGGATTGAAGTATTATTTTTATTGCCTTTATTTATTGTACAGGATTTATGTGGCTGCCAGTTCAGAAATGTGTATTCGGTAAAGAGATCGAGATAATTCAATTTAATGTGAACGGATGGTTAGACAGGGCTTACAAATTGGTCAAGAGAATCACATTTTACACATAACATTAGTCTGTTTTGTACAGTTAGCTTAAATTTTAGCGCCACGCCACAATCATGTATGCACTATCATGGACACAGTCTACAAGGCTGTCAATTACTACAACCAAATAATAAATACTAATTAAATTTAAATTATGTAAAAGATTTAGATATAAACAACATGTTTTTAATTTATCTAAAGGGATAATATAAACCAAATTCAATTATTTATTGAAGTCCTAATAGTAATATGTAATTTAAAATACATATTATTACGTTTTAGCAATTGCCATTTGTAATTGACTTTTATAATTAATCCACTCTCAAATTTGTGAATTGATGAAAAATACAAAAATCCTATAAAAGCGTGTAGGCACTTCTTTATTAGTACCTACATAAAAATCAATTTGACTTTGAAGTTTGACAATATAGGTACCTACATAGTACATTACATACCAATTACCTACCTATACTATAAATTGCGACGAAAACAAAAGTGTAAACTCGTTTTATTAAAACGTAACGTAAGTAATTTGCTAAAGTTTTGTGACTTCACTATAAGTATAACCTTTAAATTAAACAACTAAGAATAAACTTACTGTAATCAATGCCCTACATTTTGATCAGAGGTAATCTTGCATCGTATGGGCACAAAAATCCTTGGCGTGTATTGGTGTCCGGCTTAAAAGGTAGTTTAACATGACAGTTTATCTAAAAATGGGAAGTGTCTAATTAATCAATTTACTTACCTTCAAATAGTCATATCTTCGAATACATTTATCCAATCCCATTTTTAGGTAATAAAAACTTCTACAACCATAACAATTTACGTTGTCTAACTATAGAATGTATTTTACTATTCATTTCTTTTAATATAGCTGGAGATATAGAACAACTTAAACGATTTGCATGTGGTGGATATTGTGATGATTCTACAATTGTTTATCTGCAACATCCTTGTGTAATTCTCAGTGCTCTAGAGGTAACTAATTCTATCTGAAATGAGATAAATGATAATATGATATGTGTCATATGATAACTACTGATTTAAATATAAAAGAAATAATAGATATGATTGTTACAGGTTTTGGGTTATAAAGTTGTGGCTTCAAGTTCAACTGCTGTTAAACAAGACTACAATGAGTATATGTGGACTATGAGAAAAGAATTTTCCGAACCTGAACCTTCAATAATTGTCGAGCAAGATAACATAACTAACTTCAGTAAAGAAGCTATGCACTACCAGCATTCCAATAAGGACGACGAGGTTTAACCATCTCATATAATAAAGATTTTTTATTTGCACACATTAAAAAAAAAATGGAAACAAAAGGCAGCCAAAATGTTTCAGCTTGTAACTTGGCAAACGTTCCAATAGCAGAAGATGGTGTTATTTATACAGCCATTAAAGGTTCTCTCCATGCTAGTGATTGCTCAGTGTTTGGTTTAGGTCGTGAAGAAGTTAAAGCAATTATTCAAAAATTTCCTGGTTCTGGTTCAAATGTTGTTAATGGAGTAATAATTAAAGCAAATGTACTACAAGCCATAAATGCTTTGTGTCAATTGGGATATAAAGTTATATGTAGTACCGGGGAAGCCGAGATTACTTGGACTCTTCAAAGAGATATTTAATTTTGCTTTATTCATATTTAAATGTCACTAAGAAAAACTATATATCGTTGATGTTTTGTTTATAGTTTAAGTAAGATATGGATCATAAGAGTGGTTGTAATCATTCAAATTGCAATATAACTAGCCCAAATGCATCTGTGCACCAGACACTTTCTGAAATGGATTGGGAGAGAGGAATATGGAATGCAGGTAACTTTAAAAAACTTCTAAATAATATTGTTAATCATATTGAACCTTAAAAAAAACCGATGTAAACACTCATACATCATAATAACTATAAATCTATAGCTTTTTCAGGAGACACTGATAGAGTGCAATTATTGATTGATAAAACGAACAATATCAAAGAACTTGTAAACAGTATAGACAATTCTGGTTATACTGCACTACATTATGCTGCACGCAATGGACATGATACAATATGTAGTATACTTCTACAAAATGGAGCACAAATCAATGCTTCCACTAGGAGTGGCAAAGCTACAGCTCTACACAGAGCAGCTGCAGCAGGTATATTATTGATATATTCTTTATACAAGTAGTCTGATATCTAAAAACTTGAATTGTCATGTTATTGATTGTAATGAGAATAACCAGCAAGAAACTCAGTAACTCACTCATTTCCTCAAATGAAATGCATAGTCAACTCATATCACATCAATAGTTAATATGTTTAAAATCCATTTTATCAATTTAATTTTATCAACATTGTAAGCCATACTGATTACAAATCATTCAACACCTAAAATGCTACAGAATTGTATTTATCTTTTAAAAAATGTTACTTTTGGAATAATATTTGTACATCTCTTTTAGGAAAAGAAAATACAGTAGTACTCCTTATCAAAAGTGGAGCAAAGCTACATTTGCAAGATGCAGACGGTAAAACACCACTCCATAAAGCCGCAGAAAATCATAATCCAAATATAATGAAAATTTTACTAGAGGCTTGCCCTAAATTAAATAACATAAGGGATAATAAGGATAACTTGGCTGTTTAATAGAAACAAAATCATTTGTTAAGATCCTTTTATCATTCATAATATTATTACATGTTCACTTTAAACTTTTTCAAATCATCTATTTTTTTAAATGTGCATAATATGTATATGTATTACTTTCAATCCAATTTGTACAACACTAATGATTAATAAATATATAAATATCAGATTAAATTCACTTTATATAACAATTTCAAAAATAGAAACATTTGATAAGCAATAGATATTTTAACATAATATTACTAAAATGTTTTATACATAGCACATAGTAATCCATTCAATCATCATTTTCAAACTGAGATTTTGTTATTGTAAGAGTTTTGTTTTATTAAAACTTTGTACAAATTGAATTGAAATAGACTAAGTGATATTTTTAATAAAAAAAACAATGTAATCCTAATATTGGTTTACTATATAGAAACCATTCCGATAACAATTTAATAATTTTATCAAATGAGTAGGTATTTAAGACATTGTACATTATGAAATGAATATTACAAAAGTCCGTTTCATTAATTAGAAAAACCTCTTGTCATTTTTTATGATATATGAAGATTGTTATACAAACATCAAATAGAAGGTTCCTCTAATTTATATTTATTCTCAAATGGTTTTAATGAATGATTAAACATTTACTATTACTCATTTACATATTTACAACAATATTTACTATGTTTAACAACATTTAGTTCTTATTGAATACATAGATTATATTCTTAATGTTACTAACAAATCTGAGATCAAAACCTATCTTTCATAGACAATTTATTGAAGGTATAATATACTTCATAAAAAATGAAACATTTCATCTAGAAAAAAAAATCATAATTTATAATATTATATCACTAGACGTAGATTCCTTATAGAAATGTTTATATTTTCACTACTGTACACCTTTGTATATCTAGATATTTGATCTTAATAAAAAAAAAAAACAAGAATAAAACATCTTTTATTTTGTTTTTGATGTTAACTATGAAAGGAGTTTATAATAAATAGATAATAAAATTATATAATACTGCTGATAATTACAAATAATTATTTTATGTTTGTTATTTTATCTTTTTGATACATCAAACGATGGTTATTATAAAGAAAAAATACATCAGTAAAGATTGTTTGAATACTTTGAAATTATTTAGTTCAATCTTTTTTAAATTACATTACGCTAAGTCTATATAGTATGTATCAAACTTGACTAGTAAATATAATTTCAGTTAATAATACATGATTGTTTGTAAAAAACAGTCAAAAACGATTTAACACATATTCAAGATTTAGACAAAAAGACAACTATTCAACTATAACACAGATACATTTGAAAAGTATTCGTACTACAATATGTACCTACACAGTTATGGTTTAGTCAGTATTTTGTAAATATATATATTAAATAAATATTTTATATCTGTCTACTATTTAATTACTACAGAAGTAATCTTCATCTTCTAACATGAGACATCTTTTTAATATTTTAGGTAAACATAGAGCATTAATATAACGATGCATAGGCATATTTCCATGACAATTTCTTATTCTTATCCTACAAATGTCAAATAAACTGAGCGGCTCCTGGCGAATGTGATACAACCAATGTAACGCAGTATTTGGGCTTGGGATATTAGCATGTGGGTCATGCACAGGGATGCGGTGTCCGGCTTTTATGAGCAGTTTCACGAGATTTATCGTACTTTTTCTAACAGCTAACTCCAAATTATATAAGCCTTTTGGACGCAGTTCACATGAGTTTACGTCAGCACCATGACGTATTAACAAAGCTGCTGCACAATCACTGAAAACATAAACAGTTAATTTAAACAAATTAAACTAACAAAAAAAAAAAACAATTTTTTATTCACCTTAGTGTTTCATGTTAATATACATCTGACAATATTTAAAAATATATACCTAATTGGAGAAAGTGTGTCAGCTCTCTCGATATTTAAATTCAAACGACAAAGTTATTATTGTATTTTTAACAAAATAATATTTTAAGCCAACCGAAACCAAGGCTTAACCTTCTGCCAAAGGTTCTAAACATTTTAGTTTCATAAAAAGTTTGAAACAAAGTTTCCAAGCAATAGTTACCACACGTGGACCTTAAGGACGAGCATCATCGTCGTATTGTTGTCTACCTAAGGACCAGTAGGTACCTACCAATAAATCCTAAGGATGCCCTGTTTGTGAGGTACATCAAGTGTACATAAAATTATGATGTCAAGGAAATTAGGGAACTCAACATTTTGAAATCAAGATCTCAACACAGTCTTGGTATTTCTAGGGAAAACAAACGATGCCAATTTGTTAGGTCTCGCTGCATCAAGTACTTGGGAATTGTGGCACGAACGTCTAGGACCAAACCCGACAGTTCTGCGTCAAAACACACGAACTCTCATGGTTTCCTAAAGCTCCATTCAAAGGCAGCCTAAAAACCAAGGCCGCCTTACGTCCAGCAGAGGCTAAGCTTCCTGAAACCGATAAAGCTCCATCGAAACACTCAGACACCTCACGTTCTAGCCGCTCCTTCATATTTAAGCGCAAACCGACCATATCTATACAACAAATGCCTTTTGCTTCCTACACGTGTAAAGAGATTTCGTTTAGTCTCATCTCGGTTTTAAAAAAAAAAAAATACTTATTTCATTTTTGATATCCATTATAGTATAAACGATAGCAACATTTTCATATCCATATATATCATATATAAGTAGGTACTCAGGTTATAAAACGAAAGGCAGATGGAGCGATGGAAGAATAAAGTGCGGCCAAAACCAATGTTAGCTTTTGTTGGTACGAAATAAGTATAATGTGGTCAATACGTCCAATTTGCTCCCAGTTAACTACATTAAGTCAATCTGTTCAGACTCAGCTAAAAAATTATATCGATTAATTGTCGGTGTAACTTATTTGAAATTCAAAATATTTGTACGCCGCCTTTTTAATTACCACCATTTTATACTTAATTTACATCATTATACAGGTGTAACAAAATTCGTGTCCGGCCCCTGAAGTGGTTATTAGGTATCGTGTGTCGGTTCTATTTATGTAATCATTTTTAAAATACTAAGCAAAAAAACTACTTAATAAAATATATTGATTGTGTTTAACGACACTGTTGGTGGTAAAAACGTGGATTACTGAGGTCATGACCTCGTGTCTACCCGATAGGTAAGATCTATCGAGCGCTATTGCCCGCACCTGTGTTGCCACGAAATTTTCGACATTTAATAAAAAAAAAAATACGGGATGAATTTTTTGCTTAGTATTTTAAAAATTATTACATAAATAGAACCAACACACGATACCTAATAACCACTTCACGGGTCGGACACGAATTTTGTTACACCTGTATAGGTAGTCTTTAGTCTAACACATAGATTTCGTTTTACATAATGAATTGAGTTCCTTTGTATGTGAAAATGTGTTCCTTTGTAAGGAAATTAAATGGCTTCCATCAACACTCAAAGTTGACAGGAAAATAATGTCTGTAGATGTAACGTCTGCCTTATCATAATTTGTGCAAATAAATATATAATACTAATAATTGTATAATCATAGGACCCAACAAATTAATTTAATAATTATCCGTAGACGTAATTCATTAATAAATCGTATCATCGTGTCATATACCTAATAATGAAAAAGGCGGTGATCTTAAATCAGATAACCATCATTGTACTTAATTACTAGGTTTCTAAAACAAAAAAATAATTAAATACAGCTTAATAATAAAATGTGGGATTTTTATCACACACACGCTGACCTCTTAAAGTTTCCGCAAAGCGCTCCACCAGTCTTTTGTTCTTTAAATCTGAGCATAATATATTTTAAGTTTGAAAACTACAGATACCTACTTGGAACGAACCAATGCTCTGCTAAGAGCTGTATCTCCAGTAAGCGCAGTACCGTTTAAATCAATATTATAATCCATTAAAACGAGAAGTAATTCCTCAAATTCCTTTGAACAGTTAATGTGATCCACAGCTGTGTGCAGCGCATTACACCAGGTTATATTGTTGAACGAATTGGGATCTGCACCTTGAATTTTATATACAAATGTAGGCAGAATATTTATTCCTGGGGCAATTCATTTATATTTTAAACTAACTACTCTAAATGAGGTATGTCTATTGGGTTATACGACGCATGTCAGTAAAGCTCTAAGTCAGCTTGATTTTTTTCTGACACCTTCAACAATCATCGTCACATTTCAGCCAATTTACACAAAACCTTAATTATACACCATTCCTCATGAATCACTCGCTTCACAATGGTGAAAACTGTATGAAATTCTGTTCGATAGTTTATAGCGTTCAGACAAACAGACAAATGCTGCAAAGGACTTTGTTTTATAATATGTAGAGATATGTACAGATATTTTAAATTTGGACTAAATATTACACACTTCAACATGATAACAGTGATGATTATAGAGATGTTAATAATTATTAAAAAATCATATATTATTATTTAGCTAATAAGATACACACAAAGCTACATTAAAGCCAAACTACACATGCAATTTAAAGCAGTGCTTGTTAAACTTGTTATTACCTTTTTCTAATAGCATTCGAGCAATGGTAGGCCTTGATAATTTAGCTGATAATGTCAATGGAGTATCTCCTTTTTCATTGTGCAAATTAATACCGACACCCATATTTGCAAGCAATGCGACAATCTCTTCCTAAAATAGCAAGAATTATTTTAATTCATTGCAATCTGATTTAATTGACATGTTAGGACATCAGATACTTTAAAGAACCCTCGCTTACAGACTATAACTTACCTGATTATGATAAATTGCATAGTACAAAAGTCCATGTGAATGTGTTATCCTCGCTCCGAAGAATAGTAGGATTTCAACAACATTAGGGTACCTATGCCACACTGCCTGACATAATGGTGTATAACCTGAAAAATGTTTACATCCGTAACTTATACAATCTCACAATTTTATTGAGATGGCAGCGCTATAAATAATATAAAGACATTTGTTGAAAACAGATTTTAAAAGTTGAATCAGTGATTACCGTGGATATTGCCTACGTTGACATTTGATCCAATAGCAATAAGAAATTTGACAACATCCAAATTTCCTCTTCCTGCTGCATAATATAATGGTGTCCGGTCACCTGCATCCCGTGCCTCGAAGTAAGCACCATGATGGAATAGAATCTTTACCTTTAACACACAAAGTATTAATTAATAAAACAACATGTATATTAGCATTATAATGAAATGATATCTAACATTTTCATCTTTACCAGTTGCAGGGCTTTGTGCAAACACCAGATAACAGCTTTATTGCTATATAATTTGTATCCGTATATTTTGGCTTGAATATAAGGCACAATTCAGATAAAATCCTATAATGAGTAGTGTTATAAGAGTATTATTTTATAAGAGTAGTAGTATAAGAAGGAATGTGTCTGTAAAGAAAGATGACCGCATCCTATCATGTGGCCTACTTAAATATCCGTCTTAATAAAATGAATAAAAAAGAAAAAAAAATTAGAACAATATAAACAATTTGTTGTCTTACCAATTCTTCACTCCCCTTGGCAGCTGCAAAATGAAGAGGTGTCATTTTTTCATGAGTTTGATAATTAACATGACTACCAGCTGCCAAAAGTTGTAACACTACATCTATTTGATCCTCCTTTGCAGCAAGATGTAAAGGTGTGTGTCCATTACCTGAAGCTACATCTACCTTACCACCTGAAATAGTATTTATATACCTATACCATATGTCATCAATTTTATAAATTAATACAGGAGAACCAATTACATACCCGCATCTAATATTAATTTAACAATCCCAGTGTGACCTTTCTCAGCAGCATAATGTAAAGCTGTCCACGTAAAAGCATCAGGCTGATCAATTCCATATGTAACTTTTATACCAGAAGCAATAGCTGAACCTGTATTTTCTAATATGTCAGCATACCACCTGGATAAAAGATATTTTTTCATTCAATAATTCTATTAAAATTATATTAAAATTCCATAACAATTATACCTACTTATAGAGAGAAGACCAAATTTCATCTTCACGAGTTGTAGGAGCAACATTGACTATTTCTTCATCCCATTCTAATTCAACTTGTGAGGTTGAAATAGGGCTGACAAGTGATTTTGTGTTTTTCTTACTCTCATCACTGCTGGAACTTTCATCGTGTTGACAAATGAAATAGCCCTGATTATGTTCCGATTGGTGGCATTCTTGTGACGATGGCATATTTTCTTTTGAAGTCCCACCTTTAAGTGTTTTATCATTAAAATGTTTGCACTTAATTAGCGCTTCATCTTCATGACCTACACCCCGAAGCTTTCTCCTTTGTAAGTTACAATGTTTCTTCTTAGAATAAGTGTTAGACTTATTTTGAACAGGTGTAGACTTACAGGCATCGATCAACATTTTTACAATTTTCCTATTACCGAGACGTGATGCTTCTCCCAAGCATGTTCTTTCATGACATGTTACTTTATTCGGATTAGCACCTATGTGTAAAAAACAACAATTATTTTTAAGTTTCATAAATTTTTTTTTTTATCAATGGAAAATTTCAAAATACCTTGTTTTAAAAATTGTAATACAGAGCGTTGATCTTCGTTTATTATTGATACATATAACATGTCTTCTAATAGCGTATCCATTATGTACACTAAACAGTATCAACTATTGCATTATTTAGTATATTAATGTTTTTTTTATTTCGTATTTTACGCTTTATAATTTAGATCTATAAAAGAACTAAAATTTCTAAGGGCGAGACGATCACTGGTATACTTTGTAAGCTTAATATTGAGAAAAACGTAATAAAAAATCGAATAAAAATCCTTAATTTAAGAGACGTTGGACGATCAAAGATCTTACTCAAATAATGATACTACTTTTCAATATAATCTTGAATTGTATTTTTTTTGTTTTGGGATATAAGTACGAAAATTCACTGCCAATTATATATTACATTATTATAACATAAATCCTGTTATTGCTACATTGGTATTCATCATTCATATTTTATAGTTAGATAGAAATAGAATTTCTAGAACATATAAATTAGAGTCTCGTCTAGTCTACATTCAGAATCCAGTTAAAACTAATAAATAACCTTTGATGTGAAGAGTATAGAAAGAGTTTATCATTTTATGTTATGGATATTGGATAGTGGATAGGTTGGCTTTTGAATTGTATATTTATGTTTAAGGTTTGACATTGACATTTGACATCAAAGATAGTCTGCTTTTTCGATAATGACAGCAGCAACAAAGCAAAATGTTTTAGTTTATGATTGAGCAGTGTTTATGGCCACTGAGCTTGAAGACGTGAATTTCAAATAACGTTAATTCCGAGTTCAAACTTTTCCTAGCACCATTAAAAACAAAAGTAGATCTTAACCACGGTCGTATACACCGACCGTGATCTTAACCCTACGGTGGGACATATATTCAGGCTATTATATTATAACTTTGTTTTATGTAGTGTGTTTTTACCCTGTACAGTATAATTTGCAAATAAAAGAGCAAATAAAATGAAAAACAACGTATTCAATTAGAAGCACTGTCTTTTAAAAGTAATATTAAGCCAACGCTAAGCAACATCTAATCTATAAAAAAAACTTGTACGTACAGACACTTATACACGAAGCAGTACGCAAAACCACTACGTTTTAATATTAACCACAGCTTAAAATAATAAAATGCGTGCTGTTCAGGTTCACCTTATCTGTATTTCTAAAACATACCGATTATATACTCTGTGTGTATTTCATGTCTAATTGTCAATCTGTTATATGTTATATTTATTTTTGGAAGACCGTGAGTGGAGTCAAGCGGATATAATTATATACTTTTTTTTTTTGTACGCAAAATCTTACTATATTCTAGTATGAAAAGCTAGTTTTTAAAAATGAATACATATTGTTCTATGTGATTTTGTTTGAAAAGAAAGTTTATGTTTGTGCTTCTGTTTTCAGCGTATTTTTTTTTCTTTATCAATGCACAATATTATTAAGTCTTTTTTTGTTAAAAATCAAAGGCATTGATTGCATTTTACACATGTTAATTAAATTTAATTGAAACAAATTTACGGTTCAGCCAATATTTCCATTAAAGAAACAGTAAATTCTTGGACTTTTTGGGTGTGGGCGTCTTGAAATATCTCACTCATTATGTCTATCTATGATGATGTGATATGATGTTTTACGTCGCATGTTCTTTTTAGGAAACATGTTAACACAACTTCGCCAGAATGTCTACTGAGAATTGCTTAGTGAAAGCAATATACTCTTTCAAGGGTAAAAACAATGATGAGCTATGCTTCAAAAAAGGTGACATTATCACTGTCACTCAAAAAGAAGAAGGAGGTTGGTGGGAAGGCACATTGGGAGAAACAACAGGATGGTTTCCTAGTAATTATGTTACTGAATATAAAGGTAATTAATAATAAAATAATACATAATTATAAATGCCTAGTATATCTTGTAAAAAGTGGAATACATTTAAAACATATATTTTTTAATATTTACTAGACACATCTGGCTCCATAACAACTTCCCCAATAAGAGCAGCTTCAGAGATTCAAGCTTTCAGAAATGTTGTGCTCAAGGATATAATTGATTCTGAGAAAGCCCATGTTGCTGAGATGCAGGGCCTAGTTAGCAACTTTTTACAGCCTTTGGAAGAAAGTGACATGTGAGTTTCATTAATCAAATAAATTTACAGTAATGAATAAATATTTAGAATTATATTTTTTGTACATCATGAATCTCATCCAAGTGAATAATAATTTGTATTCTTTAAAATGTATTTTAGGCTCACTAAAGATGAGTTCAAGCAGTTAACAGGAAATATTACTGAAGTGTTACAAGTTCATGAACAGTTTCTTGATTTATTGGAAGAATGTGCAATGAAAACAGGGCCGGACCAGAGAGTTGGCGGCCTGTTTCTGCAGTGGGCACCTAAAATTAAATCAGTGCACCAAATATATTGTGCCGGTCACCCCAAAGCTGTCTGTATACTTGATAAGTACAAGTGAGTACATATTATATACCAAAATGTATAAATAGTTGACGACTACATATTCTAACAAAATGTTTAATAAACTAAAATTAAATTTTTCCTATTAATTTTTAGAGAAGAACTTAATACATGGATGGAAAATGCAGGGGCAGTTTGTCCAGGAGTATTGGTACTGACTGCTGGTCTATCAAAACCATTCCGACGTCTTGGAAAATATCCTGCAATGTTGCAGGAATTGGCTAGGCATGTACATGAAGCTCACCCCGATAGAGGGGATACACATCGAGCTTCAATTGTTTATAAAGATATTGCTGTGAGTATTAATTATTTAATAAATAATTATATAAATATAAACTATGATTTTGTTCTAAATATCTAATATAAAGTAGTCCTATATCCAGAATAGTTAAGTTTACATAAGAGAGTCAAACACTACATTCATACAAAGCAAGCAAAACATTTATAATCTAAGAATAAAAATTATACCACTTCATGGTCTAATAATTTTTCTCTCAGAGTGGTTGTGCGGCTTTAAGACGCCAAAAAGAGCTTGAGCTTCAAGTGGTGACAGGAGAAGTTCGAGGCTGGCCAGGAGGTGAACTAACCTCACTTGGTGATGTACTTCACATGGGCAGTGTGGCAGTGGGTCCCTCCCATCAAGACCGGTACCTGGTACTCTTCCCATCTGCTCTGCTTCTTTTGTCAGTCAGCAAACGTGTGTCTGCATTTGTTTATGAGGTAATTACAAATTCATTGATACATACACATCATTATGATAAAAATAATGTAATACTTTGTATTGTTATTTTTCAATTTGGTTGAGAAGTGTAACCACGGGCACAGGGGTCATAACATCTTAGTTATGATTTGTGGCTCATTAGTGATGTAAGGAATGGTTAATATTTCTTGCAGAGCCAATGTCTATAGGTGGTGGAGACCACTTACCATCATGTAGCCAATAAGCCAATCTGTCTATTTATTAAAAAAAAAAACAACTTTACATTTGCATAATTACAAAGTGTTTGCCTAATTGTTTGAAAGAACAAATATTTAAGAAAAATTAAGTATACAGTTTAAAATAACAGATTTACTATTAGATTACTATGTAATCCCTGACATGCTTTAAAAAGCATCCCTAAAACATTTCCATCTTTTGTATGTTGTTCCATCTTTTGATGGTACTATTCCAGAAACTTTCACACAAGTGGCAACAACAACAACAAAGTTTCACCTCAATCTAACGATTGATGCATGAGTGCACAGAATACAAACAACGAATATTTATATAAGATTATAATAATTACAATTTGTTCTTGCTTCAGGGATGTCTTCCATTAACTGGTATTACAGTTTGCAAATTAGATGATACAGAAACAAGAAAAAATGCATTTGAAATTAGTGGGCCGATGATTGATAAAATAGTTGCAGTGTGTCAAACCAGGGCTGAGGCGGACAACTGGGTCAGTTTACTTCAGAAACACTCCAATAACAGCAGTCCTACTCATGAGTCTGCTCAGCCTCAATCCTTACCTCATGTAAGTTCTTTGAAATTTAACTTTTAATTTATTATCTGTGTATCAAAGCTAAATTATTTTCACAGATAAATATATTCATAAGACTTATTTCTTATCTAGTTGACCCGTTCTCCTTCCGAAGGGGCGCTGTCTAGCATCAACTCTAGTCGACGTAGTCTATATCATGTTACGCTCCCGCCGTCTAGTTACCCTTCTGCCTCACCATATTATTCTCTCACGAAATATTTTGCGAGACTCGTTAAGAAAAAGGTTATAACGCGGCAAATGTTACGTAAACTTTTACATGAAAGAACATGGGCGAAGGCACTCGAATTAACAGGTTTGCCAGTTAGGCGAAGACATAAAAATCTAATTAAACTTAAAATTGAAAATGATGGTACAATTGCAACAGACACTGAATATTCTAACAGTGACCGAGACTCAGAAGATAGTGATAGAGAAATTGAATCTTACTCAAATTCAAGTTGTACAGATGCTGAAGTCAGTAGCTCCTCTAAAATCACGAGGCAAAATGCTATAGATAGTATCGGCCCCAGAACAATATCATCATCTGGTAGCAGTTGGGGCAGTAATTTTGGGTATGTTCGGTACTTTGATACTTCTACAGACATGCAGTTTGATGTACCACAGTCTAAAATTAAAGGTGATTGTACAAAAAATATATTCATGTCAGAGCCTTCGAGCACAAGTACAGAAAACATGAATGCTAATTTACTAGATTACAATTTGCAAAGGTCATCCCGAGGCAATAACTTAAATATTCGTAACCATGTACAACATTCCGATAGTGCAGAGAAGTCTAGTTTTGAAGTAAGGAATTACATGGGCTGTGAAGATTTAGTCAATATGGATCAAAATACACAAATGGGTAGCTTGGTGAACGATGATACTGATTTTATTCCAACCAGGCGAAGTTTCCCTGATTACAGTGCGCGAAATGATACGGTTCCTAAACTATGGAAGTCCACCGAAGAAAGATGTTCTTATGAAGATGAATATAATAATAATATTGTTATGTCAGATTTGCTTCAAGTTCTCGATCCTCCCTCGCCCAAATACGGTCGTGATTACCCTATTGATTCAATAATTATAGAACCGCCTCCTATGTTTCGCAATGAAGACGAAGATTTGAAAATAATAAATGTCAATTTGAATGCCAATATACCTTTTCGTAAACATTCGCTCAATTCCGATAAAAGAATCAGGCGATCTATGTCGAGATCTATGGTGGAGACCGAGAATAAGAAAAACAACAATGCACACCTAGAAAGAATGAGTTCTCAATCTGAAACTTCAAAATCACGTCGGAAATGTGAATGCTGTAATCGATCCCTATGCCCAAGTCCCCGGTCTTCAGATTCTGGTGTCGCTGGGAGTTGCAATTTAGCATCACCTGATTTAAATATGCATGGAAATGATTCCGACAGTCACGATAAGACATCAGACGATTTGAAGGACTCTCTTAATAATTTATCTGAGAATACATTTGAAAATCGAAGACTGACGCTGTCGGAAATCGAAGCAGCCACTTTTGAAGAACAGTGCCGATGTACATCGCCCTTTGGCTCAACTGCAAGAACTTCATGCGTTACAAGCGTTACTTCGGAAACCAGCTTCGACGTGAAGGATTTATCAAATACGAATGTTAAATCCACATTTGTTGCCAGCCCCCCTTTATCTTCAGCGCAAATAAAAAGAACATCTATACGTAGGAACATTGAGCGGTATGTTCCTGAAATAAAAATTAAACCTGAAGTTCCGCCCCGAGTTTATCGAAAACCCAGTACCCACATAGAAGTTCCCAAAAATGTTCGACAGCCAATACCATGTCAGTGGAGCACTTTAAACATAACCGAGCGCACGAAGCCCAGTTTGCATTATCACATGCGCATATATAGGGAAAAACCAGACGATAATGTCAATAGACTATCAAGAAACGATATATCACGCAAATGTGACGTTTATAAAAAAGAAAACGAACACAAAAATGAAAAGTCCTCATTAACGACCCAGAAGACTCGCTCGCGTAGCGAAGATATGTCGAAATCGCAGAAGGGTTTGGCGGAAGCTAAAACCGGCTTTATGGTGTATCGTTCGGATTTATATGCCCATTGGTGGATGAAAGCCAAATTACCCATTACCGTGGTCACCGACTCAGGCAAGGATAATTTTTTTGTAAAGAAAACTGTTTGTGTTATCACGGTTTGAAGATAATGTTGCCTTGAAATTTATAACCATTAGATTAATATTGTCATTAGAGTTACCCCAATATTACAGTGCTTTACTTGATCATCCTTGCCTGTGTTTATTCATTATACTAACAGAAAAACAATCACTGCTAGTAGATCACATTTATTTAATTAACCAATTAAAATTATGTCGTGCATGGAAAGGCTTTTACAATCAACGTTTTCCCATGTACTTTATATAAAGACCCAATTGAATGGGAAAATAAAAAGAGCTAGATTTTTTTTTAGCGAACCCGACGTTAGACTACATCCGAAAATCCGTAACTAAAGAAAACATTTGAACTGTGTGTACAATACAATTCGGTACTGAATATTTTAGTCGATTTTGCTTTACTAACACAATGATCTATAAAAAAAAAAAAGTATTAGATATTTTGTAATGTGAAAAATAGTATATTACTGTGTGATTTAGTTTATAGCAGCTTACAAATGCGCCGATTTTTATGAAATAACTGATTGTGTAAATAACGTATAGACTGTCTGTTGACTTTAACGATACTTTCAGATGGCCCTGAGCGACAGCAGTAACGAATTATCGTCGGGCCTCAGCAACCATAAAAGATCCCATTCATTCAACAACCATCAAAGCTACACCCAGCACACTCAACAAACACAAAAAAATAAACACAAGAATCAATCGGCGCGTTGGCTTCTGAATTCTTGCGACTCGCTCGATCAATCGCCCGCTAAATCTAGTAAGACACCAATTGGAAAGAAATTCTCTTCGGTTGATTTCATCGACGCAGCCGACTCATCGTTTAGTAATAAAGGTATTTTTCGTCCTAATTATTCAATAATGTTTATGCGGCTGCCTCACTAGCTATTAATAGCTGCAAAACAACAGTTCAAGATTTTCGCCAGATGTTGGGTTAACGTTCTCGAAATAAATCTTTATGAATCACGACTTTTAGTATTACACTTATGACATTTTTAATGTTGGCCAATTTTATTGGAACCAATGACGTCACACTATGTCGCAGTACTAGTTCATAAGAATTTCTCATAGAAGTTTGAGTACAATGGATATAAATTTCGAAATTACTGTACATTAAAATGTTTTTATTTTATTTTATGTGTCGTGGGTTGCTATTATCCATACAAAGATGGAAATATATGAATGACTTCTTTGGATACAGGATAGTTATTGTGATCTTAGGCCTCAGTCAGCAAAACGAATCAATGCATCACATTTATTTATATAGTATTATCTCGCTTATTATAAAATCCAGAAGAAACACGAGGGTCATTAACGTAACTATTTATTGAGGCTGTTTACTATGGCAATCTAAAGAAACATACATCCACGAGTAAAATTAAACTAAAATTATATTGAAAAAAGTTATAGCCTGTAGATGTCCCAATGTCTGCTTTTCTCTTGAGGCTGCTCTTGAAGGCTTAAAGATAATTTCACTACGCCGCTCCTATGAGGGGAATGTAATCCGTCAAGTGTAGGTTTCCTCATGACGTTTCCTTAACCGTCGAGCACAAGGTGATTTGGAATCTCAGTGATGTTTGCTCGTGTTTGAACCCGCAATGTTTCTCTAGGGTGGAGTATAACTTGCCTCCGCCCCGCCCCACCACTGCGGCCGCAGTCCTTCACCGTCGGCTCCGATGAGAACATCGGACCCACCCATCCTTACGCGCCTCACCAGAGAAAGTCCAACTCGTACGAAGAGGATGCGCTCATATTGAAAGTCATCGAAGCATATTGCACTTCGGCCCGCTGCAGGAACGCCGTTAGCTCCGGTGAGTTATTTTACCGATACATATTATAAACTAACATCCTAACATACATACATATTATATAATTAAAAGTAGTCTCTTCAACTTATATCATAAATTATTGTACGTTAAATAAAGTCACAGATAATACATTATTATACGGTGAAATATTTCGGCTTAAAATTATAGTACAATATTTTTAAATAATATTCGATATAATCTATATTAAAAAAAGTAAAATAAAAGCTCGAGGTCTAAGGTCTTACGTCCATGTCGTGACTGTAAGCCACTGCATTATTAGTGTGCTATTTGTATTGACGTCGTGTTTATGTCTGTACGTTCTGAAACCTTTCAATATTTCATAAACATAATAACAATTTCTATTTTGATTCAGTGTTGTGTGAAAATGTCTGGGTATTACTTAAGTGCATGTGTGCGTGGATACAAACTAAATGTAAAATCAATGAAAAGCGCGCGTAGTCCGTTTTAATTAATTATGATTTTTGTATTACATATAACGTACATTTTAAATTTTGAAATAAAATAAAATATCTGGTTTAAAAAATACGATACATTTTCTCAACAAGAATCTTAATTGTTGTTTAAATAACAAAAAAAAAAAAAACTTGTTAAAAAAACAAACTATTTATCATTAACAAAAAAATATTCAAATTTCTTTAAATATGTTTAATTCAAATTAATAATAAATTACATATGATTAAATAATATTTATATTTCATTTAGTTGATAATTGGTACCAAATAAGAATATATGTACATTAAACTATTGGAATGCTCTGTAGTTGTATAAAAGATACATGGTTATACTACTAACATAGCTTTAATTATTATGCAGTACCCAATATACCACTGGAGATATTCGAGTCGACAAGGAGGAGACACGCAAAGACAAGGAATCGTATTATCAGTTGGTTATTAGAATAAAAGATCTGTAAAAATATATGACTAACCATTTCAATAGCGCTTGCTATATAATATATATGTTGTTATATTCGATGTTCGTGTACTGATATGCATAATCATTGTTCATATTATTCAACAATAACTGCATATTATGTAGATCTTATAAGAGGCACAAGGTGTAAGTGCATGATTTAGCATGCTTGGTCTATCCTATTAGCCTTATATTCAATATTTACTGGTAGCTCTCTCTCTCTCTCTTTCTCTCTATAATATATACTTAAAATTCGTTTATATAATATTACGTCTGTATTAAATTTTATTCTAGTACAAAGTAGCTAGTCATTGTTGTTATGTAAACGTTATTTAATATCAGCATATAGTTTAAATTATATTATTATTTCAAATTCGGTGAGGCTTGCTAGTATGCCAAATGACAAAGCTTATTAAATATGGTATACGAAGTAATATTTAATTATTCTATTTATTTTGGATCATAGATCTGTTGTTCTGTTGAATCTATATATTTAGTTAGAATACGTAATTTATTAAAGTAAAGATAATAAACTAACAAAATCTTACTTCACCGTTGAGGCCTTGCTCACACAAAAGGAGATCTGCATATTATACTGTACACTCGACTAATCCCTTCGATTCCTTCCGCTGCGACGGTGGTCTGAATATTTCTATTTTGTTACATGCGGCTGCCTTTATATCGCACCTGCAGTGGACTGCGGCCACTTTTCTCTCGGTAAAGTACAATATCACGCACCCGCCACTAACATACCTCACTTTAACCACACTAAACTGCCGGCGCTCCAGCGAGGCGGAACGCCGGATCTAACCGGCCGGCCCGGGGCGTCGCGAGTCAAACGTAACAAAAGCTCGTCGGCGGCGGACGCGTACCTGTACCGCGCGCCCGAAGCGAGGAAGCTGATATCGGAGCGCAAGTTCCAGCTGAACCGGTCGAACCCCAACCTGTGGGACTGCTCGGAGCGGCGCCGCACGCTGGGCGCGCACGAGCGCCGCAGCGGCTCGCAGCCCAGCCTGGCGCCGCCCGCGGCCCCCGCCGCGCGCTCCTCCACCTGGTGCTGCGGCACCTTCGTCAAGCAGCTCACCAAGTCGCACCACTTCGACTGACACTGAGCCCCTCCTCTCGAATCCTCGTCGTTCCGCTCGCTCGCTCGCTCGTCTCGTCGTTCCCCGACGCCGCACTCGAAGGCCCGTCGTTCGCGATCGTTCGTGACGAGTGACCGTCTGGCTTTTTGGATCGTTCACCGCTGTCACTAATTGTTTTCATGTCCTAATTCCGCCGATAACTTATACGCACCCATCGTCCGTACCATACTTTAGGTTCATGGTGTTGAGATGCATGCCCCCGATGCGATTTTCGTGCCATTGATATACGATGCTCGACGAAATTCCTCTATCTGTGCCGAATGTAGATTGTTTATTGGGACGTATCTGTAGTGCATGTTTCCAGTATTATTCAATGTTACTTATAGTAGACGCTTCTTACTAAAAATGGTGCATTAATAACGACTATACGCATGGTTAAATGTATAAAATATTTTATATACCTACTTTAAGTGTCACTCATTATATATTTACAAGATTAAGTTTTTATATATATACGATGTGCATTACATATTATAGCTATTATTTTATGTCGATACGAACTTATAATTTATCTTTTATATATATATAACATATATATGCAAATTAATGTTAGTGTAAAAAGCTTACGAAGTTGTGTCTTTGTCTTTAAATGTTTGATCAGATACGTAAGTGAAGTGTATACGTCGATGCTGATTACTTTAATTTAAAAAAATAATTGTTAATGAAGAGAAGCAATACAATCGATTAAATTAATATACATAGGTGATTTTCGTTTTGTTATTAATAAAATTTAAAGTAAATTGAAATGATGATTTTATACATATTTAAACATACTCTTTCATTAAAGTTACTACTGAATCCATTCATTCAATATTGTTACTAACAATCTTCATAGATAAGTTAAGATTGTCTCGAAATTATAGATAAAGAATATTATTCTAAAAAAGCCTCTAGAAGTTTTTGTCATTACAGATAGAGTTAACATAGTTCATATTTTCCGTTCGTCACCGATACACTTAAAATCATAAACCCCGTTGTTTCCAGTTACTGGTAGTATCAATAGATTTACGATTTCAACAAATCTTTTATTCAAAATGTTACCCGGTTTCAAAGAGTTCACCGATATAATTCTTTAACTTGGCTAAGTGTACCGGAAGAATAGCATTAAAGTTTAAAAATTATTAAGTAATAAAAAATGATTTTTTTTTTTAAGTTTCATTACTTATGGATTGTCAAAATCAAATACTTTTCGAACACCTCAGTTGTGATAAGAACCGGCGAAAGAAACTCTGGATCTGGATGGCTGGATTTTCTTTTTATTTATTTTTTCTTCAACAATTGTTGTTTATAATGTATAATAAAAAATGTTTTATAGGAATATTTTTATCGCTGATATTCATTCATGTCAGCGTCGCCAAGATATCAGAGAATATATAAAAGTAGTCATCTGTTGAATGAGCTCGGCCTCTGATTGGAATGTCTCACTCTAACAATATACATCTCTCATTGGATCGTGGTTAAAAAGCAGACGCATTTGTGATGTTACAGATGATATCTTTCTAATTTAACGGTCATTCTATTTTTACTTTCAACGTTTTTATTCTTAAAAAATATATAAAATGTGCTATTCCGTTGATGTCTACGTCTTTTATAAAACAAAAGTTTTGTTTCTAGAAATTTATTTACCTAAATAGATTTTTGTTCAGAAATCAACTCTAAATTACAGCTTAAAATGTCCGACTGCTGGGCTAACTTCTCTCCTTTTTGAGGAGAAGGTTTGGCGTTCTCTCCACCACACGAATGTGAGTTGTGACTTGTGGCTCACATGTGTATGTATATTTTCGCCAAATTCATACAGGTTTTCACGTAACGTTATCTATACCGCCGAGCATGAGATGCAATTATAAACACAAATTAAAGACATAAAAATTCAGTGGTGCTTAACCGGATTGAACCCGTAATCACGGTTACGATCCACGTAACCTAGCCACTGGACCATCTCGGCTCTTTACTGTACATTATAATTGAAAGTGATTTATTTATTACCTTGACTAGTTAATAACATTTAAACGTACAGTATTCAAATACAAATGCATTTTCGTTGTTCACATCAAATTTGTAACATAATAGAAAACGAGGCAAAGTTAATAGGGAATGAGTGACGGTAGCTACTCGTGTGCAGGCCCATGAGGTAATCACAGTGGACGGCGTAGCTACAGCCGTCGGGTGCATTTGTTAAATATTTAATAACCTTAGCGCACTCGAAGCGGAACGTTTTGTACCTAAACTGAAATACACATTAGCCGTCTACTTCATACAACTTATCTCGTATATAATACCTAGTTTTCTGCCTTTCGATACCAGATTGCTGTTTGTAAATTGTAATCTGGTAACATATGCGACTTGAATTGCCTTTTCTATAATTCAAATCGATATTCGTTCCGAAATTGGGCCGGTCATGAAAATACGATTAAATTTCCGATGTATTCTTGCTTTAATGAAAACGTGGATGATTTTGAAATACGAGGAAATTATTTGTGCTATCTAATGCTTTTGTGTATTTCTAAACGAGTCGTACTCCCACAAAAGCAAATTGTATTTATGATCGATTTTGTTAACATAAAATACCTTTCAATATATTATATAATACACTTATGTATAAGCCCAAACAAATAAGTGAATTCGCCACGTCTAAGATGTTTTACAGTATGTCTAGTCTTGTCGTAAAATGTCATTGTTAAAACACAAAATATGGCTACCCGTCCCGACTTCGTACAGTGGGTAAAATTCATACAGATATTATCCATTCCTTCGAAAATATTTTCTTAGTGGATGCTAACGTTATAAAATAATCATGTTCCAAAGTTCAGCTTTTTAGACTCGTTTTGGCTGAATCAATGAGGACAAATGATTTTGTAAGTATAAATAGTGAGTAATACAATATTTATTTCTAAGATCACTGTAAAAATTAATGCTCGTATTTTAAAATTTCATCTCATCATTTCATCCTTATAATCTATAATAATAGAGATGCGATAGCCGGTTACATTACAAAAATTAAATATTAAAAATGATATAATATAGTCAAAACAATTACGGCAATAATGATAATATAATCGGAACCAGAATTTCTTTTAAAACTAACAAATGAAAAAATAAAATTATTTTTATAATATTAAATCTACCACCACACAAACACTGTAATTTTATGTTTTGTCATGTCTGTGTTACATTTCTATGAGTGTATTAGAAATTAATATTTAATACATTGTATAAAAGCGTCTGTAGAAGTTTTATATTCTTTATAGTACTATGTAACTAAAATTTATGTATTTGAGGGTTTTAAATATTTTGACTACTACTAACTTCTATTTTTATTAATAAATTGTAAATTTAAAATTTGCACACTCCACTCCTCTTATAAAATATAGTAAAGCGAGTAATCATTATCGAATTATCGGTTTTCATTGTAATTTTGATCAATTAAATATAAAAGTATTCTGCGATATAAAATTACCTTTAAGGTGACATAAATTTTTTACAACTAATGTATTAAAAAGGGATAGAAGAATTTAAAGTCGAGAGTCAAGGACCGTCGAATACTCCACGCGCTCGGGTTTGAAGCGTACAAAAGTATTTCATTAACTACTAAATAACTTCAACTAAATTCTTCATAAATAATTTATTTATTTGTATACAAAAAGCCGAGTACTTTTAAGAACTGTAAGAACTTTAACCGTTCTGTATAGGTAATATTTGTAAATGTCGAGGTGGCTCAGTGGTTAGAACACGCGAATCATCGAAGATTATGTGTTCAAAAGTACCGCTGAATTTTCGTGCAGAGGTGATATGCTGAGAAGGAACCTGTATGTGTCGGGGCGCCAACCCGTATTTGTATAGCGTGGTGGAATAAGCGACAAACATTCTCCTCAAAAGAAGAGGTCGTAGCCAAACCATAGCCATTTTCAGTCTGTTACTTGACTTTTATTTTTTAATAACTTTTCTTTTAAAAGTTCTATGAGAAGTGAATGTGGATATTCCAACCGTTTTACACCTGGTTACTTATTTAATGCGTCGCGTCGCGTTGAAACGGTTTCCATAAATCTAGAGCAGTTAATGTAAAGAGTCGTGCGACGGCGACGCTATATTACATAAAGATACCTCCACTTTTAATGAGTATTCCTAAGTGAAAAAAATACCACTCTGAATTCCAAGTCAAACAAAGAACGGTTTTTTTCACGTTGTAACTGTCCGCTCGTTTGTCCTACGATTAAAGTCTTGTACACTTTTCTTTGTAATTCGTTTAATTATGAATATTAAAGAACTCTATAGATATAAATATGTATTCTCAGCATTGTATATGTATATTATACTTCAGTTCATTCGTTTCTTTTATTCATATATTATGAAATAAATGGTTTTAGTTATAAATTTAAAACATACATATATCTGTTTTTAATTAATCCATATCTACAAACATGAGATAGTATCTTTGATTAAATATCTAGGTTCGTTTTATATCTATGTTTTATTCCAAGCGATAATACACTAATAAAAATTCATATTTAAGGTCCGACACAAAACATACTAAGGAACGAAATCCGAAATTAGGCAATATTAACACTTGGTTTTAAATAATTAAGGTGTATAGAAAACAGAATCAAAATGCTTAATTTATTATATTTTTTATTAATTAATCGAAAAGTAACAAATCTTAAAATAATATAGCAAACAAAACTTATATTTATTTGTAACTAGTTAACAACGAATGAAGTATTAACTACTAAAGTTTAACATTTCCCTTAATATCCATAACACATATTATAGTTAAGTAAACTTTAGCTATGGTCTCAACTTGCAACGAACATAAACTAATGCGGTTTTGTAATCGTTACAACTGACTCGATCCTCGTAACACAACAATGAGTTCCTAATAACAGGTGTAACGTATCTGCAAGTAATCTCACCAACTAATATTTTGCCCTGTTCATATTTACGTTGTTTTTCGTTTATTTTAATCATAACTTTATTATCAAAGTTCCTTACCGGCTTTATCGCAATTGTTTAAATTTCAAGTATTAATCGGGCTTTGTAATTTTTATTTAATCATTCAATACCACAACGGTAGTAATATGTTTTAATTGAAACATGTAATTGATATTACGAAATCATCGTGAAATACTATTTTAATTGTCTAGTCATTTGTTTTTTTTTTTTTTTTAATCAGTCGATTACTTTCAAAGTTAATAGGATAAGTTGAATAGTGAAGATAAATGAAATGTGTCAAGTGATGAATGAAATATATATTTGAATTACTTAACAAAATATTAATTTGTAAAATTTTCAAACTAACAAATAAATTGAATGTGTTATAATGTAGGTAATAGCCATATAATTTGATCTTATGAAGTCCGAAAAGCTATGTTTAGTATAAAGGAGGAGATGTATATATATGTATATGTAATATAATATTTAGTATCTAGTTGTTTATTAATATATCAAATATTACGTGTGTTATAATAATACGTATATTTATTTTTTTAACGAAAATTATTGTAGATTGTATGTATAAGTATTTAAAATAAATATTATAAAACAATATATAGTTTTTACATACATAAACGACGGCACTTCATTTACCAATAATAAACCCACAAACATCGAACACAAGCACAACGAAACTATCCATACTTGCGCACACGAAAACAAATCCGCCTTACTTCTTAAACAAGGTTGGTAATATTTTAGATAAAAATATATATAAATTGTATCTATATCGGTAAATTTTTGATATAATGTTAATTTTCAGAATGTGATGACGATTCGCCACTAGAAGCCCTGGTTAGATCGCCGTCGCTGCCAATCCACTCGACGTCTAATCACGGCTCGCCGAGTTTGTGGACTATTGTCATGAGACTACAAAGCGAAATAAAAACTTTGAAATTAGACGTTAAAAATTTACAAGTGCAATTGAACGAAGAAAAACACGATCGAACTCTTGCCTTCGCCGCTTTACAGTCGCGCAATATTTTTAAGGACGCTAAAGAAAGTAAATGTTAAGTAAGTAATTTGTATTCGAAAAAGTATTATTATAATAAATTAGTTTTATTATTTTCATTCTTGTCGTCTCATTTAATACTCGAGCCATGACTAAAGCAAATAAAATATGTAATATAGTCTCGTATTCTATTTCGATCTTTCAAGTACTTATTATTTAATATAAACGAACTTTATAAAAAAAGATATACATATTTTACTCGAAATAGCAAGAAAATTATTTACTTTTTAAACAAAAATGTGCAACAATTAGACTTTTCGGGCATAAATCTGTCGTTTAAAATGTCTTCACCAAATGGGGTCAGGTTTAGTTTAATCTTAACAGATTTCAAGTAAGCTTCAAAGCGCAGATTATAAACGAGCAAACTATATCAAGCTCACCCAATCCGCCCACAATGCTACTATAATTCTGAATGCACACGTAATGAAACTGCGCCCGTCTTATGGCAATTCATAAAGCGAAATCGTACTAGGCGATATATAACTTCAACTATTCTAAACTACTAGTACGTTGGGCTCTGGCGGCTGGCCCGACTCACTGGCTGCTCATTCAAGCGAATAGCCAATGCGCTACATGTAGGTGTAAGGCAAAGGGTGACAGAGTATTGTGGGCGAGATAAAAATGCCCACAATTTCTTTTGGTTCGCTGCAAACGACTGTTCTACTGCAGGAAAAGAAAAATATTGAAACACAATTGAAATGGAATACGATTTTTTCTAAATACAATTTCAAATTTTTAGTTTCGTGGAATAACTTTTTATTAATAACTGGCCCTTGAATGCTACAAAATTATGTTTTCTTTTCTACACAAAATAAATACAAATATAATATATACACAAATTAACTATTAATGAGGAGGTACATATTTTTAGACGATAAGCACTTAAACAGGCTGATGAACAAATACAATAATGGTAAGTTGGTACCGCGGACAGGCTTTTTCTAAGGAATTAGGTAATATCTTGTATTCTCGAAATAGTACCAACCATGAGACACCCATGTTCTAACTCCCTTTGTTGTTCTTGTCTTTCAAAGGAAAGTACTATGATAGTGTATTGATATAATGCGAGCTTAGACAAATGCATTCGGTTCGAGTCGAAACGATTTCTATCGTCTTTCTATCTTCTGTCTTAATATATTATCACGTGACATATCGTCTATACTATTTTCGATGTTTTTGTACAAACGAATTAAAAACAGGTAACACTATACATAAGCTTTATCTATAAAAAGCTGTCTCTTTTTTTCGAATGTCAAATAAATGATAACAGAAAGAGAGGAACCACTTCCCAACCAACTAAAAAAGTTAATCTAGTGAAATTAACTCAATACATCATTTTTCTTCCGAAGTGTCAGAATCGATATCGAATCTACTTATATATAAAACCTTTTTATATTTATACAATAATGATATATCAATTAAAAAAATAGGTATGTTTTAAAAATTCCCCTTAAAATACTACTACAGCGCTTCGAGTAATTAAGTCTCTAGTACTTCTCACGTACTTTACACTCACTAATCAAAGCTAAATTAACTTCACTCAAGATTTACAGGTGTTTTATGTACGCATAAATTAAAATTTATTTGTATTATAAAGAAAAAGTTAAACTGTAAAATATAGATAGAATTTTATATATTATTACTAAACTTTATTATAGTCACATACTCGGTGGTAGAGCTTTGTGCAAGCTCGTCTGGGTAGGTACCACCCACTCATCAGATATTCTACCGCAAAACAGCAGTACTTTGTATTGTTGTGTTCCGGTTTGAAGGGTGAGTGAGCCAGTGTAATTACAGGCACAAGGGACATAACATCTTAGTTTCCAAGGTTGGTGGCGCATTGGCAATGTAAGTGATGGTTAACATTTCTTACAACGCCATTGTCTATGGGCGTTGGTGACCACTTACCATCAGGTGGCCCATATGCTCGTCCGCCAATCTATACAAAAAAAAAAAAAAAACTAAACGATAAAATATAATTTTAAATTCGATGACAATTTGTCGTTAATTTCATTTTCGTAGTTATCATTTTTCTTATTATCTTATTTACCTAATTTACAGTTACACATTTTGTCCTGTCATAAATAAAACGATAATATTCGAAACGTGAATATTCGATGTCCTTATTGATATCGATGAACTGATATATCAAACTATATTAGGTAGCCGATACCTAAATATATCTCACTCAATATGTTAGACTTAAAATATACCAACTAATATATCACTTTAAGGCTGACATCAAAAATATGTAAACTTTTTCTTCGTGATTTTCACTTACTTCAATTACTGATTCTCCATTTTCAACTTCTGTTGAAAAACATCAAAATAAATAGATGGTTTTATTGCTTTCATAACGATGAAAATTTGGGTCGATCGCGGCGTCCGTCGATCCGGCTGGATGCGGTGTATTGGGAACGGCAAATGTTGATATTTTAAATTTCAATTTACTGACAGCTCTCAGCCTCCCGCCAAAATTAAATTACAACCATCGACTAAAAAACTGATTGTATAATTTAAACTATGTTAATATTTTAACTAAATGTTTTGTTTAAATCATACTGTATCTTTCTGAATAAAACATATTAACACTTAATAAGTATTTTGAAACCTTATTAAAATATTTTCCAAACAGTTTTAAAAAATAACATAAGATTAATCAAAATCAAAAATCTTTATTCAATACATAAGCGTTACACTTGCTTATTGATTGCCATAAATCTACCACCGGTTCTGAAATAAACATCTCAGACTTGAGAAGAACCGGCGAAAGAAACTCAGCGGGGTTTTTTTATATCTCATCTTTCACAATTAGACAGACAATTTACACAATAACAGATTAATATTTTTTTTATTTGAAATAGACTATACTTGGTGGTAGGGCTTTGTGCAAGCTCGTCTGGGTATGTACCACCCACTCATCAGATATTCTACCGCAAAATAGCAGTACTTGCTATTGTTGTGTTCCGGTTTGAAGGTTGAGTGAGCCAGTGTAATTACGTGCACAAGGGACATAACATCTTAGTTCTGAAGGTTGGTGGCGCATTGGCTATGTAAGCGATGGTTAACATCTCTTACAATGTCAATGTCTATAGGCGTTGGTGACCACTTACCGTCAGCTGGCCAATATGCTCGTTCGCCTTCTTATAAAAAAAACAACGGGTTGCACTCGGGGAGTGCCGGCAGAAGTGAAAACTTGAATATTAACGTTGCGCATTTTTGATATTTTGGAATGATTAGGGAAAAATGTTGCTCGAATTACTTTAATTATCAGTATAAAAGTACTCATTTATGTGATAAAATACAATATTCATTTATTGCGCTATCGTACACAAACATGACAATTTTTATTACATTAAAAATTTAACACTTCAAAATCCGTCTTACGAATTTTCAATCGGGGTCACGTGACCTGAGACGCGAGTTTAACATTTTTTACCCATCATAAAAAAGTGCACAACGCCGCTAAAGAAATTTTTACTTCAAAAAAAAGATTAATATATATACAATAAGATATGTGGATTAATTTAGCAAATCTATTTTATAGTTATCAGGTGGTCCATATGGTCGTCGGCCTACCTATGCTATAAAAAAGACATTGGTTGTGTAATATCCTTCAGCACACACAGCAGCATAGTAATAGTGTTTTAGAAACGTTATTATTGATAGATTAATTTCTGAAGATTTTAAAATTATATAATTTATATATTTATGATGCTTCGAGGTTAATATCTGAACATTCGTTAATATGTCTGATTAATATTTTATGAAGGTACTATTTTATTATGTATTGTGAAAATGTAATAACCGAAGAGTATGTGGAATCAACTGGGGATAAATACATATTATGTGTAGTGTGGTGATACAGGTGACATCCGAATGTCGACCGTCGTCACGATGTCAGCTCGGTTCTATATTATTGTCTTATCGCTGTTCAGTCGGCTTTTTCACACATACAAATGTCACACCCATTTTTCTTTAGACATTTTCGTTACTAGGAATATTTCGATTTCTAGGTCTTGTGATGTAAATTCGCCTTACTAAGTATAATTTGTTAGTAAAAAATATTTGTCAGAATAATATGTACATACATATATACTTTAATTAAAAGCCTCCATTTCTACATGTGAAACGGTTACTGAAAGCACCAATAAAGTAATAATAATATTTTAATGTATAACAATTAAAATGTATTTACAAATCAATTCCTCAGTATCGACAAATGAACATTTTAAATAGTATTATTAATATTATTTGTTGTTTAACTAAACAAAAAAATACGTTAATATATTAAGTAATAACGTTGAGCTTTCGCATATTTTATTTGTACAAATATATTTTTAAATGATTATGAGCGAAAAATCTTGGTACATTTTAAAAGTCAAGGTATACATGAAATAGCGGTTGTATATAATTATTAGCGTCTGTTGTAAACGTCTGATCGCTTGCGTCCAGAATTTATCAAAATTTAAAGTTCAATTGGCGTTCGGCGATGTGTTGGCATCATATTTATGCTGGAATCGCCAGCGGTCCCGCCAGCAGTGCACCTGGTTCCGAATGCGCGACACATCTGCGGCGTACGTGCGACAGCATCCCCCGACGTACCGCACTCCGAGATCTAACCACTCCTGGATGAACACTTCTACGGGTTCACATTTATCACGGTCGATCCATCTAAAATAAAACACGATATAAATTTAAGACCTCAATAAAAATTTATTGTATTGTACAATAACATAAAATAGGTTTATGTCACAATATAAAGACAATAGTGACTAAATCGCTAGCGCTAGATGCAGTAATCAACAGTGAGCACTCTCAGCCTCACGACGAAATAGTTTTCTTTAGTGTTGCTAGTTCAAGACTATTGCAGATTTTTTCATGTTGTAAAATAAAAAATAATTTATGTAACTGGCATAGCCATATTTTTACTTTTACAAATTATTAGAATTGTTATAATTTTAAATGCCTTTCGATTTTCAAATCATAATTAGATATATTGATATAGTAGTCGGCGCCGATCTACTTTTTGTCTATTACATAAATTGTAATTGAAAACTACGAATATGCTTCATATATAAGTTATATGTTTTTTATTTAATCATCCATATGACTACATAGAATGTGATACCAATATTAATACATTTGGTTGCATAAACTGTCCTTAAATAAATATAAGAATCTCGAAACAGATTCAACACATGTTGAAAATTGTCGTACCCGATTTGAGGGTTGTATTTTTCGCCCGAATTCGGATAAACGATTAGCGGAATAGGGGCATGTGGTCGATCGTCGTTGATCCCTTTTACTAGACTCGACACAAACGACGGCGCGCAGCAGTTCACTCCCACAGCAACAAGCTGATCCGGATTTGTTTCCCAGCATTTTTTTGCCACTTTTTGAAAGCTCTCTCCGTGTGCTATGCTTTGGTTATCCTGTAAAAAAGCAATTTTATATCTTCCAGAGCAAATGCAGTATCATATGTTACGTATTTGTATCTATTAAAAGGTTGAATAAAAAAAATTGAAACCCCTTTTTTACTAATTTAAATGGTAGGTAAAGTAAAAACATTATAGCAAAGGTTGTTCAGATATTTTTTATTAACTTTAATTTTAACTTTTAAAATTAACACAAAAAATACATTATATCTTTTTTAGGTAGGTCAGGGTAGGTACTTCAATTTAAATTAAATTAGTACAATATATTTTTCGCGTATGAAATCAATGTATACAATTGTTACAGCGAACAAACGATGTGAATATTCATCTTCAATCCCTAAATATCTATTTGCGGCGTTTGTAGATAAAACACTCGCATTAATAGTGCAAAAACTTTTGTAAAACAAATAATAGTGTTAGTGGCTCCACTTGTAACAGAAGGGCTCGTTTTTTTTTCGCCCACAGAATCAAAATTGCGTTTCAATCGGAAAACGTCACTAGCATTGTTGCGAGAACACGCCTGACGTGATTTTTTTTTAATTTGATTTTAATATTATGTAAAATTCACAATTAAAATAATTCTTATAAAAATATAATATAACGATTTGTATACACGAACATATTCATAATCGTATTTATGATCTTAAGTAAAAGTTGCGACATAACGAATATCAAATTATTTTTGTATCGCTCTTCAATCAGGTTTAATTTAGCTTACTCAATTAATTATTATTAGGTATTTTGTAAATAGTTATTTAAACGTTAACTGTGATTTTGTTAGTTTGGGATTGAAGCGAATGAACGAAGGACTCAAAAGATATTTATATAAAGCGGCCCTGCCCGACTTCCTACGATATTATTAGATTTTTCACAGTAAAAGCATCTATTAGCGTAGTAGGTAAGTATGTACAGAAAAACGTTTTAGAATTATAAGCTATTCTTTTCTGTTAAGTAAAATGAAATTACATGTAAATATTGGAAGTTAAATTATAAAGCTTATATATATTTCTATTATAAAAAAAGATATCCAGACCTGCGTTGTATCTTTGACCTTACACTTATCGCGTAATTAACATGTATAGGTATAACCGCTAATCTCTTTGTTTATGATAAAATGTCTTAATCAAAGTCAACAGAATGACATGCTAGTAATAATAAAAATAATTATATTAAATACTAAATGTTGTAATGCCTCTTTAATAATTTATATTAAACTTGTGTACGCCCGCGGCTTCGATCGCATGCGAAGGGCAAGTGTTGCCCTCTTTCCTCTGTACCTCTGACAGCGTGTATGCAAAAAATCATAACAAACAAAAAATCTACTCTTTGTTAGTGAATTCTTGATTTTAAGTTATTTTCTGTAAATATCAACTTACCTTGCAGCTAAAAGCCAACCAAGCTTTGATATTAGGGAATTCCCGTAACAAGTCACACAACATTTCCGCCTCTTCCTGACATGGTATCGTCTCTAGTGCCAATAAATCAACTCCTGCTTCGACCAGAGCCTGAATTCGGGGTCTGTGCCATTCCCGCATTGTCTGTAAATGTTTAAGTGAACGTGTAATATCATGTTTGAGACTTATTTTTACTAAAGCAAAAAAAAACAATCATATTTGATACTAAAACTCATTAATAGTTTATTAATAAAGCACTTAATTACCAAGAAGTAAATAATTGTGTTAAAAAATGCATCTATATATTAACATTATATGCGACTTAATTTTCCTAAAAATATACATACATTATAATTTTAGTCATCAGAGTTAAGAATTATAAAACGATGTAAGAATATATTGTAACTTTAAATATTTGTCTAGTAGTTATCCTGTTCGCAATAGACTAGTTTATAATCGATGTATAGAATAAGTTAGACATATGACGATTTGTGTTGTAATTTGGTACATTAACACATTGACATGGCTTGATACGCTCCTTTGATAAGTGAACAGTCGCTTGTAATGAGATAACGTAAAATAGGTATTTATATTAAATTAGGTATATTATGCTTTTACATACATCACCGCCGGATAGACCGCTTTCTTTTAGAAAACTAGTTTACTTGATAATAGTATATGTATATGTTATATATCAATTTAATTTTATACAATTTTAAAAAGTAATTAAAAGCCGATTTTTAAAAATCTAGCTTAATTTTTCAGTAGAATAAATTGGCGTTATTACATATTTTCAAGCTAAATCCTTTCGATACGGCAAAAAGTTATTTGGCATTAAAAAATTCTGCCCTAATACAAACCATTTTTTTTAAAATTTAGATGTCAAATAATAATATTACACTTTGATATGTTATACTCATATTATGATATATTTTTTTCATTGTATTCAAATTAATCTGTCTCAATTGCTGAAATAATTAGCTATTATTATTATTGATTAAAGCGAGTTGCTATTGAACTATCCTTCTGGTAAAATATAATGAAATTATTTAAATATAATATTTGTTTTCTATATTCATTTTCTATTTTAGATCTATTCCGCGTTATTTCTTTTATATCGCTTAGAATTTCATATCTAGATACAGCAGTGCGCTAACCCAGTTCTTCCAATAACGCAGCTATGTCAAAGCGTGGTCGTCCCATTTGCAACGCGTTTGATTAACAAAATGAAAACATCAATCATTTTGATTCGTAAATTAATGTAAATATATATTTATTATTACAATTGAAGTGTCTTAAATACTTGCAGACTTACTTATAAGCGTTACTTAGCGGGTGATTAGTTAAACAATTACGTGTCTTCTTCTTTCGTATGTCAAATCAATAATGACAGAAAGAGCAAAATCAGTGTTTAACTAAACAGCCGCTAAATGACATACTGTCACATCAAAAATAAAGTCTATCAAAATAAAAGAACAAAAGACAACACGTCATGGAGGTGAGTTTATTTACAATAAAAAAAAACTGAGTATTTTTTAATTTAAAGGATATCAACTTGAGTCTATGGCTTTTGAAATTCTTGCTCCGTCTATGGATGGAAAAAATATTCAAAAGACCTTTCACACCTTTCTGCGGTACTGTTCACCTTTTTTGTGAACTAGAGCTGGTGCTCAACTAGCTCAAAGACTGTTTCCCTTTTGAGAAAGGCAACGGCCCCAGTTTATTGAGTACATTGCTAGAGGACAGTCTATTAGTACTATTGGCAGTGCGAAATTTTTAAATAATTTTAGTTTGTATATAATTTTTCTTAATTAATTCAGATAAAATATTATTATACAGTTATACAACTGAATGATTTTTTTCGCATTTGTAAGCCATTGTTAGTGAGTTGGACACATTTTAAAAATCTTTACAATTTTTAGAATTTAGTTAGGTTTTGTTTTTTATAATGATGTCCTTATGTGCTCACAAAGTTAAAAAATAAAGGATAAAACCGCTTCTAAGTATTTATAAAGTATTTTATACTTCTGAAGCGTTAGACTTTAAATTCAACATCTAATCAAGTTTTCATCAAACTTGCTCCGGCAGCGTATTTATAACAAGAAAAATCTGCATAAAATTTAAATAACTATTGTGTATGCCATGATAAGTATAGAAAGCGTCCAGGGCGTTTTGCCGAAAATGTTGCTGACAGTATAGGCACATTACAAATTACATCCACTTCATTTTTTTTAGGTTTCGTACATACTATGAAATGACAAATCCTTATTGATCCTTTCCCATATCTACCGCCTATCAGAGCCTATTTTATTCGAACCTACTACATAAAAGTAGTTCAAATTTGGTAGTATAAAATTGGACGACAAAATGGACGTATTAGCGGAAATAATTCAAATTTTAGAGGTTGATATTGGAGCGCATATCGGGAAACATATTTTTTTTCACATGAAATTAAATTACAACAATTAAAAATAAAAACGTAATCAAACTAACTAATCCCGGGATAACGGCAGTAACATTAATAAAATGAACGCGGTTAATACATTAACGTTGATTACTGATTACACACCTTAAATCAGTGTCGCTCGTTAATTAAAATACGAATTCGTCTCATCGAATTCACTCTACAGAATTGAAATTTCGTTTATATTGATAAAGATGTATTTATATACATATACAAATGTATTGTAATCTCGGTTACTATGGATTTTAATATGTAATTCTCTTTGAAACATGGACTGTCTTTGAAGTATCACTACAAGTTTATATGTTACGTTTACGAGGTCTAGTAAATAAATCTTCGACAGGTATACTAGTGTTGATATATTTTATATAAGCTTATAGAACGAATACATGAAAAACCGATGGCTTTTTTTTAATTTATGTAATTTGTTTTAGTTAAAATTAACAAACAAAAACGTCTTTAATTTTTGTTATAAACGACGTACTTTTTGTCCGCGTCTCCGCCCACGTGTTAGGGCGTTGGAAACATATTAGGTATAAAAAGGTCAATGTCCTTCCATGGGGCTTGAATCCGCTTCATACCAAATTTCATTAAATTCGGTTCAATGGTTTAGCCGTGAAACCATAACGTCTGTTATGGTATGGTATGGTAGACATAATTACTTTTGCATTTATAATATTAGTATAGATTATCTGATACGACTCGCAAGCCATTTAATGTACATTGATAATACTGTACTAGACGCCGTCGCGTAAGTGCAAACAACAACTATACAAAGTTTCAATCGGATATGCTGTACGCGAATGCATAGAATATTGAATACGTACAACAACAGTCGTTAATTTTTATATATAAATGTAGGAATCATTTTCAATAACACTTTAAACCGATATGGTTTAAAGAAGAAGAAGAAGAAAATACAGACATCTACACATTTATCTTGGCCATAATACAACGAGTTCCACTTTTTTTTTTTTATAATAGCAATAACCGTTATTTATCTATTTACGCCTTCAATTAAGCATACAGCTTGTGTTATGATTGGTGACGTGAATAGCCTAAGGAATCATAAAGCCTCATCAAGGTTGAACCTGCGAATTTACATCGATAGGCGTCCCAAAAACCATTGCGTTATTTACGCTTTCAAATTATTATTATCATATATAATATATATTGTTTATTTACTTCAATCTGACCTAACATATCAGGACCGTGCTCCGTATGCGTTTAACATCAAACGATACAACGATACAACGGAACTGATACGATGACGGTTCATGGTTCCACTGGGTGGATATTGGAATCAACAATGGCTACTAGTACCTAAACTCATCGAATTTGTATGTTATGTTAAAGCATGTATGTTAAAGCTTCCATTTTGTAAATAAAACAGTTGTATTGGCGCATCCTTCTAGATAGAGTATACGTGTTAAGGAACGCTTATGTGCTAAAGGATATTACGCAATCAATGACTCGTCAGAATGAAACGATCGCGTCCGGGCTATTTCAAATAAATAAGAATATGATAATGTAAATCAATTATAAATGTAATAGAATAAGCTAAAAAAAAAACCCCGCTGAGTTCCTTCGAATTCCTTCGAAACCGACGTCTGAGGTGTTTATTTCCGAACCGGTGGTAGATTTATGACAATCAATAAGCAAGTGTAACGCTTCTATATCGAATAAAGAAATTTGAATTTGTACAAATACTGTTAAAATGGAAAGAAATGTGATACATTTTGTACTAAATTTGGTATAAAAAAAAACCACGCTAACTTTTGTATATAAAGTCCCGATATTAAATTTTTTTGTGAAACGCCTTGTTTTATATCAATTTTTAAATAAAATCTTGAAATCGTGGTTGTACATCTTTTTACGCAGTTTTATTTAAGTTTTTTTTAATTAACTGATAGTTTTCATGCTATTATCGGTTTATTCTTTAATAACAGTCACGTAGTAAAAAGTGTCCGATAAGTTCAGACAAAAAAATATGTTGGAAATAAGAGAACCTTCATTTTAAGCCGTTTCAAATGTTACTGAAACCAATTTAATGGAAACGTAACTTAATTAGGCGTTCATTATGCTATTAAGCGTCGAATTTAATAAATTTTCAGTTTACATTGTAAGTTTTTCTTAAGATACGTACATAATTTGGGAGAAAATAGAATAAAACTCTGGGAACCTTTAAAACGTACTAATTATTAAAAAACTTATAAACTTAAATATGTGAAGATATAATAATAATAATAACAACAACAACAAATATTACATTTATCTCTAATATTTAATTAATTAACCGTCCACCCGAGTTAAATATCGGTCCAGGAAAAAATACGATAGAAATGAAAAGGGAGGTTTCATATAGCCGATGTAAATTTTAATTTGCCGGCAACTTTACGACCCTCTTTACGATTTAGCCGACGCTTTTAACCTTTACTTTGCTGTATTGGAATTCATCTAGCCAGAGGGTTCAGTAGAAATATAATAATCAACATTTCAGTAAAATATTTTCATACTCATTGAATATAAAAGGAGTGATTATACCTAACATGATAATAACGTTTGTGTATGTATGTATTTACGTGAGCCGATAAAATAAGAGCAATGATACTCGTACATAAATATATAATATAATAGTGATATGATTACTGATAAATGGAGTGTCATGATGCTGATTGCTCAGAATATTTATCTTCATTTAAACAGCGTACCAATATGTTACTGTATTAAAAAACTTGTTATAAAAAACAAAAAGAATTTAACTAGTGCTAACAAATAATATCTATGCTATTAGACGAGTTTTATGATTGTGCAAGATAACATTATATATATTTACATAATAATTTCAATTTTTTTAATTTGAATATAAAAATGAATAGTACAAATTTTGGTACATACTTTAGAATATACTAAACTTTTTATTTGATTTTAGAAGGGCGGTCACCAAAGCCTTCCCTCGCGTATTGCCACTAATAGAAATATGAATCTTACACCGTAAATGCGCCTCGAACTATTGTCATGCAAGTATGAGACCGTATATCATTCTTACTGTTAGGAGACCGAGATCGATTATCTTTTAAAAAAAAAGAAGAAACTACAAATTAAACCTAAAGTCTTAATAAAACAATTCTCACACATAAATTATTTTATATAATAACTATATTTGCTCACTCACCCTTCAATTTAAACTCATGTTTGACAGTAGAATTATTAATAAGTAGATGGTACCCAGAGTCCTACCATCAGATAACATATATATTATGTAAGTTTAACATCAACTTTTCACTAGTTAAAGATTTTATATTCAGAAATGATTCACTGTTATTATCCACTCGATGGCATTTCGTTAAGGAAACGATTCAAGTACACCATATAATTTAGTGGCAATATAATATAATATATATAGAATAGATCATTTTATAGAAACACTAAAAATTTCACGCTTAAGTTTTATAGCCTTTGTCAAAAGGAAAGCTTTAATGCAAAAATCGATCGGTCGACCTGACCGTCTAAAACTGCCTGGCGAGACACAAATAGAAATAGACAAAGACCTGATTAGCATTGTGGTCTATTTATCATTAAATATATATAGCGGTAGATGTTCTCTCTATTCATGGCCTATTTGTCTATTGGGATTAAGAACACTTGATTAAGCGACAGCTATGCCTACCTGAACGGATGTTGTATCTGCATAACTGCCGTCGTATTCTGATCCATCGTGCAGATGAGCCCCGTATGGTCCCACTGATCCCACAACTAGTGGAATGTGTTCTATATAAAAAATAGCAAATAAGATCACTGCTGACAGCTCATTTTCTATGCTTATAAATACTTTTAGCCCTCACGTCGTGTAATTAATGCGTGCTTGCACCCGTCCCTTGTGGCACACGAACCCAAGCTTCGTTAATACCAAAATGCAAAGGACTTTATTATTTTATGAAAATATCTTTTTAATCAAAAACAAAATGCTTAGTATATAAGTAATTAATAGAATAAAATCTAAAATTTTCTTAACGATTGTTGACTGTTCAATAATTCAAAGACGAAAGTAAATTAAAGAGTTTATCATACACCTTGAGTTTTATAAAAATATAAACTATTTAAATATTAACAATGCTTACCGTTTTGTAAATAGTCCTGATACTCTTCTAGATATAAGGTTCGCGCTTGTTTAGCGAGGTCCACGGCGCGGACGATTAGCTCATACCCTTGCTCGGGCGTCACGTCCAAGTGTTCCACAAACCCATCAACCGACGCTTGATACGTATTCGTAATAATTAAATCTGCACCAGCTGCAAATTAAATATAACCTCAGTAATAATTGCTTCCAGACAAATTTTATTTCGATATTATACTGGACAAATATAGCGTGTGCGCAAATACAGGTACAATCTCTTCTCCCTTGCTCTTATAGTTCGATAGGATGGTGTCTGATACAAAAGACAGTAAAGCGCAAGGCTTTATGTACTTTCCAAGGTACGGGTGTGTAAACACTGCCAACATCCAATCTCCGGACCGTTACTAAGAATTTCTTACCAGAAAAACCCAATAAGTTTTTATCGGTTCAACCCAGCCCGGGATCTGTTGCCCTAAAAGCTAGTCCCTACATTACCGATGCGGTGAAATCCATTTCCATAATATATGAATATCTTAATGAAACTAATTAAATTAATAACTTTATTTCATTCCTTCATATCTTCTGTTAAACTTTACTATAGTGTAGTTTGTTTTAATAAACTAATTCAATAATTAAACTTTTGAGTCATTTACTATCATTAACAACGATAAGGGTTCGGTTTGGAGACGTAAACAATTAATGTTATTAAAACTTAGTAACGCAACATGATCCTTTAGTTTAGTAAGAACCATGACTGAAAATACAATATTTGTTAGGTTGAAGAAATTAATTTTGTAATAAACAGTAGACGGGCTCCGAATGGAAACGTATTAGAGAGACAAGGTGATTAATGACGCTGGCGTCATGTATTCGGCGTTAAAGCAACGACGATCACCTACTATAAAACGCGGCTAGGTACTTGCGCCTTGTTTCTCTTCTACTATGCAAATGTAAGACATTTAGTAGGTATATTTACTAACAGAAAATGGTGGCACATTCTCTTGGTAACCTACATAGCCGCAATCATAATTAAACTATACGTTTAATACTTTCCTGAAATAGCAATTTTAACCTAAATTTTTAAGTAAAAAGTAACTAAGTTTAATGCCTCTTTTCTTGTCCGTAGATCGTTTACATCAATTACTCTTTCAACTTTCAGCGATGTTATAATATTTCTACAATGAAAGGCGACATTTTTTATATTTATTCGTATCATTTCTTCAACATAGGCGGGCGGTAAAGCAAGGCAGTAGGCTTTTCGCCTCCAGGGAGTTATTTGCTTGCAGACACTTTTCAGCTTTTCCTTATGAAAAGAAACGGTCCGTTTTGTGGAGAAGAAAAGCGCTTTCATAGGACGATGACACGAGACGGGGTCGCACTCTCACCCTCCGATGCAAGGAAATGACAAGCTAAAAGCGACCTAACGTGTAATTCGTCAAAACAGCCATGCACGTATGTGTCTACGAACTTACAGATCACTTGTGCCTATGTGTATGTGTATTCAACAGCGAGCTTGTATAATGTGTCTAGATATTCATTCGCACAGCGCCTTTGTAACAGGGAACAACGCAATTACTTTGTACTTCAGAAGCCTTGCTGAATGAGACTAACCGAATTAGACGACAGACGTGAGAGCGGTGATATATTGAATCAAACATTTGATTCTATTAAGTACAAAACGAGGAATAATTTTATCTTCTACTTTTAGAAGTAATAAATTTATATAAAACATAGTATTGTTATTATTTTTATATACCAACTTTCCGACTCTCCTAAGCCGAAAAGTTTTTGCTTGTGTAATATGTATATAACAAAAACATGCAGATATTCTTAACTTCGCTAATTGATAAATTGGAATTTGATTACAAAAAAATAATTAATAAGGCATATTACTCAAAACAATTTTATAATAAATACAACATAATACACATACATTTAAGAAAAAGAGATTAAATTATAATTTAATAAAGTTTATTTTAATTTGATTAAATTTTAACTAAGCAATTGATTGTAAATGACTAACAGGACAAAACTTTGACCTTCAGAAAGATTAAATATAGTTATTAGCCAAGTACAAAAATAATACACGCGAACAAAATTCATCCACGTAAAACAAGAATAGATTGATATAAGTTTCTCGTATAATTTTGTCATTAAAAAAATAATAATGATACATTGTTTATGTCACATTAGGTATTCAAATTAATATTGGTACACCCACAATAAACACCATAACCATAAAGCGTGTAACGAATAACTTCTAAAATAAAAGCATCAACACATTATATTTATTTCTACATATGTGTATTTTGAACTTATTTATTCTTCAATTTGTTTTTTAAATGGCTTGGTAAGTAGTGTTATTAATATTTTATTTATAGAGTACACTAACTGTGCCCGCGGTTTCACCCGCGTATAACTTAAAGAAATTACTCGGAGCAGACTTATAATATTTCAGTATACACAACATTTTTAGTTTTATTTTGGGATGTTAATATTTATTCGTTTTCGCCGCACCCGGATCAACAAAACATTGGCCATGAGAAAAACACCATTCCCCTAAAATGTCTTTCCCTATGCTTTATTTTTGTTAGCTGCAAGCGATACCTAGGTCATAGGAAATTCAGTTCGGGCGCTCAGGGCGAGCCGTTCAACGGTCGACGCCCTGAGCGCCCTGAAAACTTGGACCACGGAAGCGGTGGCCCAGGGGCAAGTGGTCCTGGCGGTGTCGTTAGACGTTGCAAGCGCCTTTAACTGTCTCCCATTCGAGACGATCAGGGAGGCACTCCGATACCATGGGGTGCCGAGCTACTCGAGGAGACTGTTGGAGGCGAAACTCCAGAACTGGGAGGTCGTGTGGGCGGGGGCGACGGGAAGTTGATCCAGCGTCGGGTAGGCTGCGGCATTCCACAGGGGTTTGTTCTCGGCCCAATTCTGTGGGACGTTGGCTTCGATTAGCTCCTGAGAGCCCCCGTCCTTCCCGGTGTGGGGTTCTGTGTTACGCAGACGAGACTCTCATCACTGTGGGACTTTCGGGCGGCGGCCCGCCTGGCCGAAGTCAGAACAACTCTGACCTGACGGTAATTAAGGTGCAGGTCCAGATTTAATATCTGGGCATGATCCTAGACGGGCGATGGAGCTTCAGGCAGCACTTCGTGCAAATCGGTCCGAAGCTCGTCAACGCCGCAGCCGCCTTGGGCCACTTCCTACCTAACGTGGGAGGATCGGGAAGACTATGCCGACGCCTTTTTACCGGTGTAGTGAGGTCAATGGCACTGTATGGTGCCGATATGGGTCGACGCGCTCACCACTCACAACTGGGTCCTCCTGCGGAGGCCGCAGAGAGTCATAGCGGTGAGGGCGATAAGAGGTTACCGTACGGTGTTTTTGACAACGGTGACGCTCCTCGCGGGCGATCCGCCTTGGGAACTCCAGGCGGAGGTGCTCGCGTAGGTGTATTGCTTCCGGGCCTAGGCGAGTGACTGTGGCGACCGTCCAAAGTCGGCGGAGGTCAAATGGATCACGGCTTTAGGCCAGCAAACCCGATGGGAGGAAGACCTGGGGTCCACCACGGAGGCCTGGCGTGAGGAGGCGTCGGCGTTATGCGCACCTTCTCCCCCGCCATAGTAGCCACCAGGGCTAGGTGGGTTCACTGTATCCGGGAACCCCGCAACGGGAACAGGATCGCTTGCGCATGCTACCGTGACGCCCCTATGATCGACCCCTATGGTCGACCCCTATGGTCTGGGGGCGTTCCCGGATAGGGAATCCACCTAGCCCCGGCGGCTACTAGGGTGGGGGAGAAGGCGCGCATAGCGCCGACGCCACCTCACCGGTCTTCTTCGGTGGATCGAATCAGCGGAGGCACTTTTATCGTACTGCCGCCCGCAGAAGGAGACCATTTCCAACCAGCAATTCTCGCTGTTGAAAATGGCGTTAATCACGCTCGGCAGCGAGATATTTCCTCCATCAGGGTATGCCTCTGAGGCCCCTACCAAACGTAAAATGTATTTTATAAATTTAAATCGTTTCTTAATCTGTGATTAGAGAGAGTTTTGACTCGAAAAAAAATCGCAAAGAACTTTGTTCCTGACGTCACGGTGGGCTGAAATCAAAATTTTGGGACATAGGGAAAATTAACCCCAGAATTGTGTTCTACTACATTTTCTTAGTCTATTATGTTCTTTAGTATTTTTTTGGAAAATGCTATATTTACAAAGTTATAGAGCTTTAAAATGATTTGAAAAAAAAACATTTTTTGGCTAAGTAGAGAAAAGATTTCGATATTTTAAAGCGTTCGAAATTTGTAATGACATTGTAATTTTCCAACGCTTTAAAATATCGAACCCGACCGCACCATTTTTTATTTTCTACACTGTAAGTTCACTGATGAAAAAAAACGCCGTAAATTACTTTTTTGTGAACCAGAATGACATTTCATGCTTTTTACTGTAAAATAACAAACTTCCATACAACCATATTTTATCCTTTACCTATACTTACCTATTAACTACAGTAAAGCCACGGGTAATAGCTAGCTAGTTAAATATTATAGTATCTTCACCAAAAGAAATGTGTATTACATATATCGTTATATTTTTTCCGTAATATGTATAGCTTGTTTTAATAAGCTACTACACAGGCATACCAGGTCCCTTTTAAATGTACTACCCTATTTATTATGATTGATCATATTGATCTGAGCTCAACTTACATTGGAAGTATCTTAATCTCTGAAGTTGTCCATTTTTTAACGTTGTTTTGTTCCTATTAACTTTCAATCATCGTGACTTTACAGACTATCATTTATAGGTAGCTAAAGTTTAAACCAATTCAACTGAACAATTATTTTATAGCATTTTTATCGAATTAATGTGATTCTTTAAATTTACATAACTTTTTTAATTATGAACCGATTGAAATAGAACAAACACTAAATTTCAAGTTAAATTTGCCACCACACATTAATGAAAACCGCACCCAAATCAGTGAAGCCGTTTCTAAGATTAGCTCGCACCAACGTACAGACAAACTGGAAAACAGATAGCCTATGTTAGACCTCTAGCGATACATCGGTGCAAACAGCATTCAATTCTGCGCAGTAGTTTTTGCGTGATGCGGGTGCAGAGGTACAGACAGACAGACAAAAATTCTATAAATTATTGTTTTGGCTTCTCTTGCTTCAATAAAGACCCCCATATAAGTTTTTTTCCGATATCTTTAAAGTACAGGCCTGTTACAATTTTATTATATATATATAGATTATTCTATGAACAAAGTAGTAAAGTGATACTTTGGAAGCTACTTAACATAATCATCATAAAGACTAGACAATGTTGCAAAATTACCTATAATATAGATTTCGTCTGTCGAAATAGTAGGTATAATTAAAATTGTATGCTTATTTTTTATTCTGACATGAACAAAATGTACCTATTTAATTTATCATGGTTTTTTTTATTTCAATGTGTATATGTTTTCATTTACCAGAACATTAACAACGCAATTTTTCTTGGCCTCGTCATATTTTGGCCGAGCCAATAAAATATATAAAATAAATTGTTAGATCACTTTAACAAGCAATGTGCTGATGACATTTGTTTTTAAATAAAAATAAACGTAATTAACAAAGTTTAAACGGTTATAATGATAAAATACATTAATAATTGCTTTATTTACCATGCAATATTTAAAACGGTCACCTCTAAGGAAGTCAAGATGAGTATTCACGACCTCGTTGGGGTGTGTATGCAAGAAGCGGGCGCTCCAAAGAGGGTCACCGTCAATGACGTGACCTACGTGACAAGAAAGTTGCGTGGAGAATCCGCCGTCCAAAACATCTATATGTGGTGGCTCTAAGCCGTCTTCATTTATCGGAGACATGATCCAAATCTATAACAATTAAACTTTAGTTTTATTAATTTCATTAGCATTTAAATGGTTTAAATGAAAAATTATCATAAATTTTATTGTTAACATTAATTTATGCTAATATTTAAATTTTAATCAACTCTTAACTACCATTGAACAATAAGTACATATTTAAAGAATGGTTTTATTAGAATCAGCACTGTTTTTATGCGTATATATTTACCAACTAATGATTGTTACGACTGTTTACTATTGTGTTGCTTAGATAAAAATTAACTTTAGGTGCAATTAATGTTGATTTTATATACGAAAATTCCCCTTAACATATGATTTTATTTATGAGCTAATTTCGCAAGGAGAAAACATGAACAATATCTAGCAATATTAAAATGCATATTAATTTATCCGAACTTATTAATATTATACACGCGGAGTGTAAGCGCGTACGAAACAAACACGTGTCTGTCTGAGCTAAGAGCTGCGCTGTGCACAGTTGTTACCCGACTTCTTATCAGCGGCACTACTCAATACCCGATAAACGATGATTGCACACATACACCTAAAGCAACATTGTAATCAAATAATTATGTGCTACACACACATATTCTCTAATATACATTTAATTATATTCAATAATTTCATTTAAGATTGCCGGTTGCCGGACTCATGATGATGTCTGTACTCTGATATGCTTCTATTTTATGATTCGCTTGCTCTTATTCAATTGAACTCAAATAGTTCATTGCATTTCTGTCATCTCTCTCTTTCTTTCTAATCATATTCTCAGCTAGCTACAGAAGTACAGGCAGTTGTTTGTACATGTCGTATCTGACACGGTCCTTCCATTTTTTTTTCTGGTATTATCATTCTTCTAGTGATATGACATTAATTTCTTCGCAGAAATGTATATGATCATTTCTATTCGTTCTAGAATTTCTGTCATTACACCCAAATATTCATTATGTTGACGGTTAACAGTGACGAACATTATATATGTAGATACGAGAAGTATAGGTGAATAATGAATACGTTTCAACAACTTTTCAACTTGGCAAAGACAATCCATCTTTCCTAGAGCAAGGTATTCATTTTAATAATAAAATCATTTAGATACTTTTATATAATTTCTATTGAAATAACTTTAAAGCCTAAATTGAAAAAAGCTAGCTCTTTACAAGTTCATCGATATTTCAATTTATTTAGTAACAGCAGGAATTATTCCTGCAAAAAAATCTACAATGCTAAAGCTCTTGTTGAAGAAGATGAATCGAGATGGTCATACAGTACAGTAACAGCCTGTGAGTGTCCCACTGCTGGGCTAAGGCAATAACCCACAATCAAACAGCGTGGTGGTGTAAACTCCAAAATCAATTTATTTAAACATTATATTTATTTTAACTTATTTATCATTAAGTCAATATTCGAAATCTGATGTTAAGCATTAAAATATATCTTATAGTATTAACTAAACAATTCTAGTATTTTAATATATTTCGGAAACAGCTCTAACGATTAAGGTCAAATATTGTACGTAGATAAGGTTTTGCTTTTAAAATTCATTTATATGTGTATTTACTGAGGAATCGCAATTATTCACAAAAAAAAATTGTAACTAATATCATTAAAGCCGAATGACGGACGATATTTGGCCAACTTATATGTCAAACCTTATAATTATAAAATGACGATTAAAATGTAAAATTGAAAATTGAAAAATAAATTTTGATCAAATGATTGATCGAATGAAATCAAAACGTCTTGCTTCTGTTACGACTAATGACGAGATCGATTTACTTACGTTAAATCTATTTCGTCAGATAATAAACGTTAAACTTTCGTTCGACTCAAGCCTCGCTATAATTGCTATCTTAAAATTCAATCTCTACAATACCTCCAATTTTCGCATTCCACGTTGCTTTAACGTTTTTTACAATTGTCCTTTATAAGGTGAGTGTAAGTATACTAAGGTATAGAAAGGTTTCCGTTTCGTTTAATAAATTTCAAATAACTTAGTAATATTTTTGTTTTGTAGATTATTCATGTTTATTTATAAAATTCGATGGACGATTTTTTTTAATAATAAATTATAATTTACCATTTTCTTATTAACCGACAAACGATACATATTAACATATTAAATATTTGTTTTACTCACAGCCTTTAGATTAATCGTTAAAAATTAGAAAAAGCTAAATAATATAATAAATATCAATTACCGAGATGAATAAAATAAAAATCTGTGTATAATCTTCTATTCAATAGTTTAATTTAATATGACTTTATTTAATAATCGTAGATTGTTTATATTATTCTTTTTTGAAAGCATTAAAAATTATTTCTAGTTTTTAAATAAAAATGACGAAAAGTATTCATGATATGTTGCGATTATTCTTTCGTGGAGCTCCGTTAATTAGAAACGTGAAATATTGAGATGTTCCCAAGTTTCTTCTCACAGTGTAATGCGATCAATATCATTACGGGTTCTGAAATGGAATGGAAGGCGGAGGGTGCGCTTTCATTGACAAAGGCCGTTATTAGTTGAATGTGCACAAGGTCGGCACCGCCAGAGTAATCAACGTTCCGACGCGACGTTCGTTGTTGCAAATTTAATCCAATAATAAAACAAAAATGTAGCACTATTAGAAATATGTGAATCTATAAGAACTACTTATAACGCCTTGTCATTTTTAGTTTTTCAGGCGTTTTGAAAGGATTTAAGTCTAAGTGAATACGAATTTCAGTCTGGTTCCTTTGTGATCATTTTTTTTTCAGTTTCTTTGAAATAAGTTCCTAATTTTTATGCATTTTTGGAGAGCTAAGAAAACGATTATGCTTTTTAAATAATCTGCAAGCAATTGTGGTTTTAAGATTGATAAATAACAAGTGTTTAATCGTTTTTATAAATCAGAAGAAACAATAAGATGTAATTTGATACTTTTTATAAAATAAATGTTTGATGATGCATTTTTGACTTATTTTGAAAAAAGCTAAAAAGCATGATAACATAAGAATGGTTCACTTTTACATTATGCATATAAAGGGTTAAAATTATCGCAAATAGTCACCCTTATCACCTCCTAACGGGACTACGTCGAATTACCAATAACCGTGTATATATGTAAGTAACTATGTTCTATAAATTGCATGATATTTCATTCTGTGGTTTTATGTAATAAAGCTGAAGACTTTGTATAATTGAACGCGCTAACCTCAGGACTTAGCAGTCCTATTTAAATAAATAATTGTTATAGTCTTAGATAGCCCGTTTATAGGCTCTAAAGGTAACTCCGCGCACAAACCTAAGGAATAATCATAAAGCCTTATAATCTTGCTAATAATTATTATCGTATTTTGTTAACGAAATGATTTTAATTATATACCTACTCATCATGTGTCAAATAGGCATGTAAATGTATGATTAAATTATAGTTGTTGTTATTGATTCACAATCCAAACATAGAACTGTGAAGGACATCGAGGTTATTTTTCACACAACACGATCATAAGTGACCATGTTATGTTTTCTTCGTAACATTGGCTCTTGATATCATTACTCATTGAGACGCAGAGTTTTAAATAAATTTAATATTTTCGTTACTTACTTCACAAGATTCTTTCGCCCCTATTCATTGAATACTAGTGACGAAAATATATAAAAAATCCTTAATGAAACATAAATCAGTACACGAATAGCACACGAAAGTTGCCGTTAAAGGGCGGAACATTTTCAGACTTAAAATATTGTTTTTTGTGACGGCAATATTTTAAATGTCTCGACTCTCGACATCCACCTGAGCGCTCAAGTACCAAGATGAGTAGGGGTGATCCCTCAAAACACTTTTTATTTATTGCAAAAAACTAGCTAAATATTAAAACGTTAAATAATTAACTGACAGAATTATTTGTGCATGTATATGTATAAATAGGCAACGACAAAACAGTTCAGTACCATTTTCTGTTCTGTTTGTCAATTGATTCTCTTTTTTTCATTTGATAGCATGAAGAGTTTTAGTGTTATCAATAAAAAAGGAGTAAAAAATCATTGTTTGTAACATACAAATTGATACGTTTACCTCAAATTGGTTATTATGAACGAATTTAGACCACTGAGCGAACCGTTAAAACTATTAACACATTATTTGACATAATTTCGAATGCAAATGTTTAATCGAATAAAGCAATATGTTCGTATATATTATATAGATAATAAAAGTTATAACCGAATATAAAACGAACAGAACTGGTTTATTTTAATGTATCATTAATCCGTAAACCACATTTAGATTCTAAAGATAATATTTTTTTATAACAAAATAACAAATTTATAGAAAGAGCCAACAAATTACTTGTTTAATTTAACCTTCAATAATATCAAACAAACTTTATTATCATCTTTATAAACATCTATCGTCTCTGACGTTAATATAGTAATATAGTATAATATAGTAATATTAGTTTAATGAATTATACTCACATGTTGCCTACAATATATATTTTTTTTAAATTTTATTATTAGCACCGGACAAATATTACAAGTTTGTCCGCCAAGATCTCATCGTCAAGACGCACAAACAACCGCTAAAACACGCGTATCACACGTTATACCTACAACAAAACCAAATCAACACTGAACACTGACGTTAATCGTTGACTTTACAGACAAAATGGACCGTTTTAATATTTGTTCTATGTTAATATCAATATCAACTTCATTAACTAATCATTTATTTGTTAGTGACAAAGAGAACGACGAATACACTAAATACAGTATTGGTGTCTGAATAGGACAATGGCCTCCAAAGTTTGTGGGTCTACTGCATATATTAACACTTAATATCTCAATGTTTTATTACAGTTTGACTACAATGGATCTAATGTATTTGCGTTTAAATTACAGCATAAGTTTGTTTTTAACAAATATCTTCTTGACAAAATAATCAATTTAGCTTATTTAGCAATGCGTTTAAATATTTTTTTATTACAAAACAAAGGAATTTCGATTTTTAAAACAAATTGCGTAGAAACAAAGTAAGTATTTATTTTTTCCTATGATCTTCACATTTGTAATCACTACGCATGTGTTAGTGTCTACTGATTGGCTAATGGCTCGCGGTTCAAGAGACGAGAGAGATATTAATAGACTTATCAGCTTAGAGCAATGTACTCATGAGCCGTACCAAAATGCGGTCCACTAGCAACTATAAAAAGCCGACGTGATAAAACTCTTTACCTTCAAATTAATATTAAATTTCATTTGGAAATTGTAAAATATTACAATAGTAATATATTAAGCCTTATGGTTATTACGCATCTATTTACATACGTATGTTCTGAGCCATTTTCTGCTTAAATTCTAATTCTAAGATATGAAATTGATCGTGAATTATCATTGAAATCATTGATACTTGGAAGTATTTTTGTATGCCTGTTTGGTACCAAGTAATACTACATTTTTTTATTTCTCCCATTCATAATTTTTCTACTCCCAAACAGTGATGCTTTGTATTTGCTATCTTCGAGTGTGAAGAGTGAGTGAGCTAGTGTAATTATTGGGACAAGTTACATAAAATCATTGTTGCTATGTTTGGCTGGCCGATGATGGTGTCGGAAATATTTTTATTTTCAATGTTTACGTATGAATCCTCTGTATGCCCTTCTAAATTAAATAGAAAACAAAATAAATACTTATTTACATTACAATATTTAAAGATAGATAAGACTAAAGTATTCTATAATAATAAAAAAATAAAAATATAATACCCTCATTGCCGAATTTCGGTCACTGCCAATCCCCAAGATCAACCATGACTGTGTTAATTTTATATATAAGAATCTAGAAATAAATAAATGTTGCCGTCACGGTGCGACCGGAAGATGGCAGTTATCGAAACTGATGGTTACTGAAAGAATATGTAATTAAAGAATATATAAATGTGAAGTCAAATAAATAAAAACATAAGTTTTGTTTCTAAAATAAATATAAGTATTTTTTATTATAATATAAAGCAACGAACTATGTATGTACATAATACCCGCGCCAAGTGTTTGTGTGACACGAAAGTGGGGAGCGACGGTAAGAAAGCGCCATGCCGTTTGCCGTCACGATTTACGTCTTATCCCCAAGGGCGCACCATAAATGTCTCACGTCAAAAAGATTGAAGATTTCTTATTCGTTTTATGATAAATCTAGTATTATTATTTTATTGACCAATACTGTGAAAAGTATCATTTGAAATTCAGATTCTTTGTAATTTTTAATTCGTGAGCTAAATTTGTTTGAAATCACACTATCTATGTTTAGACTGCTATCGGTCATTCACTGGGACTACGCGCCGTCCACAGATATTTTATAGAAAATAGGACAGCATAATGCTCAGAGTATTTTTATTATTATTTTTGAAATAATAAACACTTCTTGGCACGCTCTCAACAATTCATTTTACTTGTTACTGGCGGTAGGGCTGTTACTGGCGGTAGGGCTTTATGGGTACCACCTACTGATCAATGATTTTACCGCTTGTACATTGTATTTTTTGTGGATGGCTCTGGTTTGAAGAAAGTTGTGAGCCATAAGGCACAAGAGACAATATTTTAGACCCCATATTTTGTGGAACATTGGCAGTGACAGTGGTAGGAGTGGTGGAATCGTGAAACACTTACCTACCAATGGACGGCTTATTGGTCCGGCCTCCTAAATTAAAAACGACATAATAAATTATTATATTTTTATTGTACAATAAAACCTCCAACATTGTATTGATAATTGTTGTACTACACTAAAAGTACTAAAGTAATTTTGATGAGTGCACTCGGAAGACACTAAGCTGCACGACGAAGAAAGCCTGGTCTTAGCGCCGGCTTTACTAAGTTGAAGTAATTTTTTTAAACATTTTCACTATGAAATATAAAATGAATTGTATTTTCTTGAAACATTTCATTAAAAACATTTCTTTTTATTCATAAAAAATAAATATTAAGCCACATCAAAAAGTAAAAATAAAATAACAGCCCGTAAATGTTACTTGCAGGACAAAAGCCATTTCGTCTCTTATGGCGAAGGTGAGATGAATTTCAACCACAAATTATCCACTAAAAAAAACGTGTTTTATCATTATAATCGGTAAGCAGATTGGCAAGTGGACCACTTGATGGTATGTGGTCAACTCTGCTCATCGACATTAGCAATGAAAGAAATATTAATCATCGCTTAGATCGTCAATGCGCCATAAACTTTAGGAGTTAAAATGTTATGTTCCTTGTAACTGGTGTTACAATGGCTCACTTACCTTTCGAAATGGAACACCATAATAAATATTGCTGCTTGGCGGTAGATTATATGATAAGTGAGCGGTATCTACCCAGACGAGCTTGTACAAAGCCCTACCATCAATTGTAACACCCACTGGCAATTATTTTAACCACGATATTCTGAAAAGGTATGTCACATGTAGTCATATATTAGGTCCTTACATATGAAATTAGCGTTTTGTCGTATTGACCACTTTGATCTGAAATATGTCCTCTATGGTTAAGAATTCCAAATTCAAATTTATAAATTCATTTAACTGGTACATTGGAGTTTTAAAAACAGTCATTCATTTGTTTTTTCCTCATTATTTTTTTCTTTGGCGTCACTTATTACCGCACAATGGAAAACATGAAATATCGGTATATTTACGAGTACTAGTTTTACCGTGACACCAGTGCTGCAAAAACAGCTCGAAGGATTAATGATGTGTACGGCGAAGAAAGCACGGTACGTTTTTGGTTTCAACGTTTTCGTTCTGGAAATTTCGACCTTCAGAGCCAACCTCGTGGACGGTCGGAGACCAAAGTGGAAAATTAAGAATTAAATGCTATTGTGGAAGCGGATCCATCACAAAGCACTTCAGAGATTGCTGCAGGCTTCGGGGTAAGTGATAAAACTGAATTAATCCACTTGAAGCAAATCGGGAAGTAAAAAAACTTGGACGATGGGTACCTCATGAATTAAGTGAATCGAACTTGCAAACACGCGTCGACTGCTGTGGCTCAACCGACACAATAATGAAGGGATTTTAAATTGAATCATTCCTTGTGATGAAAAGTGGATACTGTACGATAATCGGAAGCGCTCGTCGCAATGGCTGAACCCTGGAGACCCAGCCAAATCCTGCCCTAAACGAAAATTGACTCAGAAAAAGTTACTTGTGAGTGTTTGGTGGACTAGCACCGGTGTCGTTCACTACAGCTTTCTAAAATCTGCCCAAACGATTACGGCACATATCTATTGTCAGCAATTGCAAACCATGAATGAAGAACTAGCTGCTAAACAACCGAGATTGGTCAATCGCTCTTGGCAAAGCAAGACCACACACTGCACAATAAACAACCACTAAGTTAGATGAGCTACAATTGTAATGTCTGCGACATCCACCGTATTCCTCGGACCTTGCTCCAACAGATTACCATTTTTTCCGGAATTTGGACAACTTCTTACAAAGAAAAAAAATTCAACTCCGATGCGGCAGTCCAAGCTTCCTTCAAAGAGTTTATTGATTCTCGCCCCCATGGTTTTTTTAGTAAAGGGATCAATAAACTACCTATGAGATGGCAACAGTGCGTAGATAACAACAGTGCATATTTGATTAAATAAATATATTTTACAAAAACAAATTGACTTTATATTCTACCCGTAAAAAACGCCAATAATACATATTTAGTCGAAGTCATAGTCATTGCTTTGTTTCCAAATTGCTTCTTTGTTGTCTTTCAACGCTAAAAATATTAAAAAATAATTGAGACCAACTATGTCTCTGCGTTTTAAGTGCAATTATACATTTTAATTTTAACAATTATTTATTTCTTTAATTATATTTCTTTTCACAAGTCTTTATTATGAGTTGTGTTACGAGCTATAGCACTTTACTAAAGTGCATATTAATTTAGTTTTTCAAGCTATATTTACATCGAAGCATTAATATAAAATAAATTAAAGAGCATTGCAATACTTGCATGTTACCTGCTACAATTATCCGACATTCATGCACCACCTACTGTACGTTGATGACCCTATGCCAAACACTTTCACAAAAGTGAAACAATGTATTAGGTCCTTACATATGAAATTGGCGTTTTGTAAGGGAGGAATATAAAGTCAATTTTTTTTTGCAAATATGCACTGTTGTTATCTACGCACTTTTGACATCTCATAGGTAGTTGATCCCTTTACTAAAAAAACCATGGGGGCGAGAATCAATAAACTCTTAGAAGGAAGCTTGGACTGCAGCATCGGAGTTAAAAATTTTTTCCTTGTAAGAAGTTGTCCAAATTCCGGAAAAAATGGTAATCTGTTGGAGCAAGGTCCGAGGAATACGGTGGATGTCGCAGACATTCCAATTGTAGGTCATCTAACTCAGTGGTTGTTTATTGTGCAGTGTGTGGTCTTGCGTTTCCAAGAGCGATTGACCAATCTCGGTTGTTTAGCAGCTAGTTCTTCATTCATGGTTTGCAATTGCTGACAATAGATATGTGCCGTAATCGTTTGGGCAGATTTTAGAAAGCTGTAGTGAACGACACCGGTGCTAGTCCACCAAACACTCACAAGTAACTTTTTCTGAGTCAATTTTCGTTTAGGGCAGGATTTGGCTGGGTCTCCAGGGTTCAGCAATTGCAACGAGCGCTTCCGATTATCGTACAGTATCCACTTTTCATCACAATTAATGATTCGATTTAAAATCCCTTCATTATTGTGTCGGTTGAGCTAAGTAACACAGCAGTCGACGCGTGTTTGCAAGTTCGATTCACTCAATTCATGAGGTACCCATCGTTCAAGTTTTTTTACTTCCCGATTTGCTTCAAGTGGATTAATACAGTTTTATCACTTACCCCGAAGCCTGCAGCTATCTCTGAAGTGCTTTGTGATAGATCCGCTTACACAATAGCCTTTAATTCTTCATTTTCCACTTTGGTCTCCGGCCGTCCACGGGGTTGGTTCTGAAGGTCGAAATTACCAGAACGAAAACGTTGAAACCAAAAACGTACCGTGCTTTCTTTTGCGACACCAGCGCCTCGTAAATATACCGATATTTCATGTTTTCCATTGTACGGTAATAAGCGACGCCAAAGAAAAAAATAATGAGGAAAAAGCAAATGAATGACTATTTTCAAAACTCAAATGTACCAACTAAATGAATTTATAAATTTGAATTTGGAATTCTTAAAGTGGTCAGTACGACAAAACGCTAATTTCATATGTAAGGACCTAATATAAAAATTCAACACAAAATAAAATAGTTTAAAACGATTACGGACGAACAAAAAAAACATTATTTTTAAATAGATTAATCGGTCTAATATAATATTTAATTATTTAACTTTATTTATTTTGTTTTACTTAACAAAACGACAAAGACGATGAAAAAAAAGCATAAAGATTTATTTCTTGTCTAGGAATCACAATAACTGCCTCATGCAAGTCAATTACATCTATCAGCCGCCTTGTTTGCGTTTGAACTCGCTTACTGATACAATATGAATTTCATGCAAACAAGTTAGTTTACGAGAAACCGTCTAATATGATTATGTTGTGGCGAAATCGAGTTAAAGTTCAATTGTCTTGTTTTGAACACTACGTGAAGTTTCAGACAGACATTTAATTACAATAATCTCAATGTAACGAGCCGTTTTATTTATAGTAGACTACACTACATTAGCTAATAGATAAATAGTAATTGGATTTACCATTTCCAGTATTAAAATAATCATGTCATTATTCATATTAATGTTTTACTACAATATTAAAACATTAATAATGCGATTCAACAAAATAAATAATGTAAACCAAACGTTATCACAAATAACGTTTCTTAAAGTCTAAACCCAATGCAAATGTATTTTTTTTTAAATATTAGATTACTCGCTTTGGATATATTACATTTCACAATTCGGTTTCTTTGTTTAAACAACGAAATTGAATATTGAGAAAGCGCTGCAAAAATCCATTTCGAATACTAGGAATCTAGCAATTTCTATAGTCGAGATATTGAATAATATATGCTATTTATGACGATGATTCGAGGTTATGTAATCCCAGTGCGCTGGGCGCTGCAGATCGCATCCATACCGGCTGCGAGAGTATACAATAAATACATATATCTTCCAGCTCCTATATGCCTATATCTTTGTTTATTCAAATAACCCGTATAAATAAATAATAACTTTATATTACATTTAAAAGCCTTGTCAGTCTAGTGGTTAGCTTTTAATGATGTAGTACTTGGTACTTGAGGTACTTGAGGTCCAGAGATCAATCCCCGGGGTGGGTAAAAAATGTTATTGGGTTTTCTAGTAAGAAATTCCGTTGTACGTTGGCAGTGTTTACGCTCCTTAAAAGAATGTAAATCCGTTAGACTGGCACCTTTTCCAGTCACGTGGGACTTGCTGTTTCATCAGATTATAAGAGAGAAAGAATATAATGTTTGAGCACTATCTCATACTCGACGATTTACACGACGCCAATAGTGGAACAAACACACTAAGTCAGTCGAATGAAAATGCAATAATAACTAACAATATTTTACACAAAGCCCTATCCACAAGAGGCGTTCTTCTTTTTTGGGCTAGAATTCATTCTATTTCTATGATTGGCTTGATCTTGATATTGGCCTCGTGTAAATCTTCGCCATGGTCGCATTCGCTCGAGAGGACTATGCTATATGAATAAATATTTGAATGTTATTGAAACATATGAATGAGCCACATTTGACAAAAACCGAAAATATTAAGCCTAAGTGATAATAGTTTTATTCTAGAAAAAAAGAGGTTTCAAATAACTATAAAATATTTAAAATATGTTTTTTTAATGAGTGTAATCATACAGTAAATTGTCATTTGACCTGTGACTCTTGCTGCCCAGTTCCAATCAAGAGCAATGAATGTTCTAGCAATATAAAAAAAAAATTAAACATTAACAGAAAATTGTTAACCGTTCATGTGATTATGTTATTTTCCATTATTATAAGACAATGGAAATAAATATTAAAAAAAATAATGATTCAGATATTTGTTTAATTAGACAGTCAATGTACATTATATTAAAAAATAATATATTTAACGATGTGTAAAACTCTAGCTCAACTTTAGTCGGTTACATCATCATATAAAGTATAAAAAGATAAATTTGGTATCATTTAGAAAAGAATTAGGTACAATATAAAATATAGAGCTGTGTCTTCTCACGCGGTGACAGGGTAAGGGAAGCAAGAAGAAAATAGGAAGCTTCTCGCTTTCCAATGCTTTGAATATATATTGGTTCCGAAAAAGATGGACAGGGAACCACTTGATGTTTAAAATCCAAGACATTATTTCACGTCATAATCTGATAATGAGATGACGACTCGATATGAGAGGAGAGAATGCAGGCGCGTGGGTAAAACTATTTTTTTAATATTATAGGCATGGCCGTATATCTAAACATACCTCGGTGATTTCGTTCGATAAAAGGACGTATGCATGTTGAACGTCGCATATACATTGGCCTGTCAAACGAACAAGAAGGTATACCTAGTTGAAAACACTCAATTACAGTTAAAGTCATAACTTTGCTGACTATCGCTCTTTATATTAGGAGAACGATAGTCAGTAAAACGCAGAACTAAGGACCAGCAAAATGAAAAACAGCAGAAGTCTGTTATGTGAAATATGAGATCTTCCCAAACTTTTAATAGGATAAACACAATAGAGGTAGAGCGCAAAATTATGAAACATTTTTGAGGTTCGATATTTAGATAAGGAAATACCATGAATAAATAACGTATCTTTTAATTTATAATTGGAAGGCAGATGAGCAAATAGGACATTTACACTGTAAGAACTATTAACTTTTAGTTTACGCTAGTTGGGGGGCAGTTGCTAAGTAAGCTTTGGTTTGCTCCAACAATGTAGCTAAAACAAATAAATATTTTGTTAAAAAAGAGTCTTATATTCGTATCACTGCTATATTGAAACACTTGATCCCTAGTAGTTTCGGAGATACGAATATTATATGTATTATTACGTTAGAAAGCAGTCATAAAAGAAATAGGCATAGAGCGTGTGGTGAGAAATATTAACCTTGGGTGGGATGCCCGGTTACGGAGAACACGGCGGGTATTACAATATATTTAATGAGAAGTTTTCACATGACGTGTAAACACAATATCGATATTTTATTTATTATTTGTTTTAGGAGGTCGATAGCGCCTAATCATTTTTTTAAAGAGATTTTTAAAATGGTCGAACTTTTACCCTAAATGGGTTTGTAAAAATATGTTTTATAAAAGATATGATAATACTGCTTTATAGTAATAATGTCATTTTTTTATTTAAATAGAAAATAATTTTCGAAAAAGTTTACGTGTTGTTGTTTATAAATTCGTATCTACATGTGTGTAGGTAATTAACAAATTTATTGATTTTGGTATAGCAATAAGTTATTATATTTTCCAAGCACGAACAAAGGATATAAGAAGGAAAGTTCTCGAACAAGGGATAAGTTAAGATGTAAAATAAAATATATAGGTACATATAGAAAAGCTTCATATCTTAAGATATTTTGAGCTAATATTACACTTCCACGAAGATATTGTAGAAATGTAAATTGTAAAATTGATATAATTAAATGACTAGTATAATTTTATTTTAACTGATTTTTAATCTATGTTTTCCTTGAGGGTCACGCTCACTATATACTAAACTTTATTAGATACTTACATACCCCAATAACATAATTATCTCAAACATTAGGTACTATTAATTTATAATTTATCGATATTGTTTAATTATACTTCCATTTTGCACACCGATTTACTACTTTCGTGAACTTCTTAAGTTTGGTTGGCAGAAGTTCACCTTTTGTGTTATAAAATATTTCAATAACTAAATATAATGAAATTGAATAAATCAAGAGCCTGTAAAGTTCACACTGCAGGCCTAAGAACTCGCCTTTTTGAGAAGAAAAGTTTTAAAGCAACTTTCAGAGTTCAATTACTAAATTTCCTAATGCTTGTATTTAGTTACTTCACACAACCGTAATACTTTTTAATTGGCAATTCTTATTACGTTGTTATTGTATACTTTTTGGCACTAAACCTACAAACAATGTAGTGACGTAATTACGTTTAAAATGTTGTTTATGAATGTGTATATTTGTAAACATTTATTAAATACTAAATGTCATAGCTAAATATTGTTCATTTTTATTGCGGTACTATATATTTTAGCTTTATAAGTATATTATTTTGAAATATAATGAATAATTAATTCTGAATATTGTTGTCTTCACTCTTGTAATATAGGTATGTATATATATTATTTTAAAATTTAATGCACTCTTGTATCGAGAGTAAATAAAAATACATTCTCATTGGTCTAAATAGATTTACATAACGTTTTTCTTAAAGAATATGTAGGCAGGCTGGTAATTTTGTGACCAGATGGTCAGTGTAAGTACCACACGGCCCATTGACATTGCAACTGTACAAAATGTTGACCCTCCCTTAAATCGCTTGTACCTGGAATAGTATACTGGAATACAATACGTGCTTTTACTTACTTCATCATAATTATACTTTAGGTTTATACAAAGTCTTTATTAAATACAATATGTATCTGCTGAAAGTGTACGAAAATTCTGGATATTCTGATATACAATCGATTCTTTGGTCTTTTTCTTTGCATATAACAAACGTAAACACACGAATGTAATTACTCTCCGAATATCAACAGCAGAATGTTTATACGGTTCTGGATATTTGAAATTGTTTCGTTCAGCGTGGTGGCAGGCGGGCTTGCTCAGGTCGCGAGTCCACAAACAACAACTACATGTGAAGAATTCGAACAAGGCGATAAATTTGACTCGCTGTCAATTGTCGACTCTATGTGGAAAATCATTTATTTTTGGTCGAATACAACGGAAGTCAGGCCAATTATATTTTCATTGATTGCAAAAAAGGTTCGTTTTTTCTATTATTATTATTTTTTATTAAGTTCAACTTAAAGTATATAAATACTTAGCGAAAATATGATCCGTAGGTACTATTATTATTGGACAAGATTTCAATCATACAATATAAAAAAATACAGATATTTAATATAATAGTCATATTTGGCATATAATTTATTAATTAACTCGTATATTGATTAAAATTTAGAGATTAAGTAGATTCAAAGCCGTAGTGGACGCTATAGCGCCAGAATTAGAAGTCGAATGGCGCCGAGCGATACTCATGATGGAGCCACGGCCTGGTGTCCAAGTCATTCTCCTGCATGCTACTACGCCAGGTGCATTCCGAGCCATCGTTAAAATGGAACAGCGCGATAAAGGTAATTGAAAAAGTTTTTATGGAAATCGAAGCAAAACAAAACAAACTATTTCCGAAATATTTTCAGAGCATGTGTAAGTATATAAGTGTTTTTTTTATGAAAACCCATGCTTACCAGTTATCATCAAGGACCAGTATTGTATTTGGTTCTTTTTATATAAATATACAAAACTACTCTTGTTTCTTATATCAATTAGTAGTCTGTCCATTAAGAATATATACATACAATATACATATTTAAATACAATCGATACTAGTTGTAACTTTTTTCCACTTATGTGTACAGTGTACTTAATTACATTATGAATATCTATAATATAAATCTCAGGTTGTAAAACAAAATATTCCATATGTAATGAAATAGACATATTTTTTTAAGATGCTCGAAATTTAGGGAGATAATGGTGTATAATGTGTTCTTATGTGCGCAGGCACGCCAACCGCGTTTTTAACCTTCAAGATGGAAGTTCGCAATAAAGGTGGGACAGTTATACACCCACCATGTACCCTCCCGCGCGCCATTTCCGCTCCTAACTTTCACGACTTGCCTCATAATGATAATAAACCGCGCGCTTTTTTAAACGTTTTTTTTTTTACATCATATTTTAATGTATACTAAAATGTTCAGTCTCGTTAGTCGTCAGTAAAATATGATATGAGCACTATATAAGTGCTATAGTGTACACTTGAAAAATACCTACTTGCCAAGTCCCACTAAAACTATAAATATCTGAGTATTTGAGATTTAAAATATATTTACTTAGTAAATAATAGTATTTTTATTATACTGAATAAATAAGTAACTTTTTAATGGTTCGCGTTATATTTTATTTCAAAAATATTCTTTTTATGTGTTTTTACCAGAGTTAAAAGTATTATTGGCATTCGATTATAATTTATTCAAAGAATTAATTTACTTTCAAGTGAAATAAAAGTAAATAAATCCAGACACAACACTCCTCGTTGTTATAAACGATACCTACACTCCGACGCCGGTTTCTGAAGCACAGAGGTTGAGCGCCGGACCGCTCACTTAGCTCATTATTCACGGAAACTGAAACTGAAAAATCGGAGAAAAGATTTTGACAAGAACTTTCCAAAATATATCCAATATTAATATGTATATAAAATAAACCAAAATCATGAAAAGCGCCATTGTAGTCTCTTTTAAAAATCAAGTTATTCTTTGTTAGTCACGCTTTCATGTTTTAACTACTCAACTGATAACTGAAACGGGCGATACTAGTAATAAATAGAAGTGTATATGCCTGTCAGTAGACACCCAACAATGCACTATTGTGAATATCTCACTTTAAAAACGAACAGGGTATAAACACCTTTTATCAATAAACATATGTTTGTTAACATTTAACAGGTCCCCTAACGATTCTGACTTCTGATTGCCACAATCATTACTTTTTATTTCAGTACGGCCAAATCCGGAGCCGCTCCTGAAATTTGCTGATTTACGATTCAAATTAGTGGGTCGGTATTTGGGTATGATGTGCTGTGAAGACTTGACAGCTTTCGTAATGGCGAGAGTGGATGAACTGCCCACCACGGAGGAAGAATGTCTGGCTGCTGCTAATAACCTGGGCTTACATGGACCAGGTGGTAGATCGTACTTATATTTTAATATAACTCGAACTGAACTCTAGATTTATGGGCATAAATAAACTTTCATTTAATGTAATTATTTGTTTCTCTGCATTTATATAGCATTAATATATGCAATCGGTACTGTTGGTTAAAATGGTTATATTTTATTCAAAATGTTTTAAATAATCTCTCAGTTTAGTAAAAACGTTGTGAGTGAAAAGTGAATCAGCCATAGAAGTGAATGAAACACTTTAATGCTAACATTTAGAAGTTGTACATTTGTGTCAAGTGACACGAATGCCATCATTAGGGAATCAATAGCGTTGTACTCTCTTGCAATGGTTTATATCGATAGTATATAAAATTTGTACAATGAATATGAGTATAATTTTCAAATAAATTCGATTAAAAATACAAACAAATTTAAGTTATCTTTTCATGACATTGGTACGTAACAAACTCCATCGAAGAACTTATAAAATGTTTTCGTAAGAACTCCTTTTCTCAATTTTCGGACATAGTTTAAATATAGGTCTGTTGTTTGTTTGTTTATGATACAGTCGTAAGTCGAATGTAAGTATCAAAACTTAACAACACAACTAAACCAAATATTATTTTTTTAAAACCACATCATTTTACTTTTGATCGTTACTAATTTTCTTCACGATTGTATGAGACACAATTGTTACAATTTTACTTTATTTATAGATGATAACATTGACGTTTAGGCTACTGTAACAAAACCAATCAATTAGAAAGAGGAAGATGTTTAGGAGTAAATAAAATATTCGCCATTACTACGTACCCTTTTCTAATATTGTTTTTTCAATGCGCGTTCCGCCGAACCGGGAACACCTCACGTGCACACTATATTTTCAAAAGAAAGGCCTGTTTACATTTCATCATTTTTTATTAGCTTTTAGTACATCATTTACTAGGTCTCTATCAAAAATATTCAATATGAAAAAGATCATGATTTTTAATTTCAACTGTAAACTAGGGTTTTTATTATAAACATAATTTTTTTTCTAATTAAGTATTTTACCTGAACCTAAATAGCTTTAAATTAAACTCTAGTAGACCTGTTCAATATAAATAGCACATCACATGCTACTAAACGACATATAATTATATCAAAATGATGGTGGTGTTTTGTAAATAAATGTGTTAAGAAGTTCAAGCAAATTGATTAAGTTTACACACGTATCGAAAGAAGGACAAGAACAATAACGGGATACCTAACATTATAACATAAATTATCTACATTTCTAAAGAAACATAAAAACTGAAAACACTGAACTACCTTAATTTTCCTTTACCTTACCTTTCTATACATAGCCTGATATCTGATCTTTCAATATCAAAGAGGAAAAGTAACTGCCTAGAATATTTCATGCTTAAATAAGGCCTACCTAAATAGTATTACAGCAATGGTTATAGTCAGTAATTTTTCTTACTTATCATTAATTTTCATTTAACGTTAAATTCAACATTGAACGGACACATTCGCTTATTTCATAACTGCACTTATTTCCTAGCTGAAACTATTATAACTACTATTTTTTTTTTCTTTTTGTATCTCTTTGTATCAGGCGTGCTGTCCGAGCCTTTGTTGTATTTTGTATATAAATTCGTTTACGTTGTTCTATTATGCCTGTATGTTTAATTATTACTAGGCAACACCACAATCTATCTATTTTTATCTAATTTTATGTTCGATGACAATTTAGTACTTATTCATATGCTAATGTTAAAGTTTTCATTGGAATCTACGAAGACTTCTTCATTGACTTCTTCATTGACAATGTATGACAGTTGTCTTACTTGGTATTATAGGTGTTCGTGGGTTTCTACATTCCTCTTGAGATATGGATCACTATTTTTAGGTTATAATCCAGAATCTTCTTATTAGTCCATCTTTGCCCTCTTCACCAGAGTAGATAAGCTAATTGTAACTATATATAAGGTCCTCCAGACCGATTTCGGCCACCGCGGCCAATCTCAAGACATTAGCCAACTGTGCAGGAGATATTATAGTGCACAAGTGTGTGCGCAAACATCGGTGCACTCTTTTTTCCTTAGCTCTCATAATCCGATGGGGCAGCAATCCGACACGACCGGAAAGAGTTCAGGCGCAGGACCAACGGCTTAACGTGCTTTCCGAGGCACGGGAGCGTACACACTTCCAACTTCCAGACTCCGGGCTGCTACTGAGAATTTTCTGACAGAAAAACCCAATAACTATTTATTGGCCCGACCTGGGAATTGAACCCAGGACCACCGAGTCTGCGGGCTAATATCTAGGCACTAGACCAACGAGGCATATATATAGTTATATATTGACTGCTTCGTATAGTATATAATATGCCTGTATAGTATATAACTATATATGGGGTTTTCCAATAGGGACGCTTGAACTTTGACAGCTGATTGCGGCCATGTTGTTTGAGTGACAGCTGTCAAATGCAGTGTGTTATATTCATTCCGTCCTCCCAAACCACCATGGCAGGTTACAGTGTCGAGCAACACGTGCAAATCATAAAATTGTTTTATGAAAATGGGTCTTCAGTTCGAGCAACGTTCCGCGCACTTCGCCCGTTTTACGGTCGCGATGATCGTCCTGCCGAGTCGACTATCCGTCGATTGGTGGACAAATTCGAGTCAACCGGGTCAGTTAACAATCAGCCGGTTCCCGTGCGTCAACGTAACGCGAGATCTGCCGAGAATATCGCCGCTGTGCGCGACAGTGTCCTCGAAAACCCGCGGCAGTCAATTCCGCGTCGCGCACAGGAACTCGGCCTTTCGCAGACGACAACTTGGCGAATTTTGCGTTGTGACTTGAGCCTGCACCCGTACAAGATCCAGCTGACCCAAGAGCTCAAGGTTAATGACCATAGACAGCGCCGTGTGTTCGCTGACTGGGCATTAGAGCAGTTGGAAGTTGACGCCGATTTTGGCAAAAAAATCATCTTCAGCGACGAGGCGCATTTTTGGATGAATGGCTATGTCAACAAGCAAAATTGCCGTATTTGGGACGAGACCAATCCACACGAGGTTCACCAAGTGGCAATGCACCCGCAGAAAGTGACTGTTTGGTGCGGATTTTGGGCCGGAGGCGTGATTGGTCCGTATTTTTTCGAAAACGATAATGGTGTGGCCGTCACCGTCAATGGTGAGCGATACCGGTCGATGATAACCAACTTCTTTTGGCCTGAAATCGAGAATATGGATCTGGACAACATGTGGTTTCAACAGGACGGCGCTACGTGCCACACAGCACACGCTACGATGGAAGTTCTGCACGATCAAGCGCCCTTAATGGAAAACCCTATATATACTATCTATCTAACTATATATGACTGCCTCATAGTGGCTAGATATTAGGCTGCAGACCCGGTGGTCCTGGGTTCAATTCCCAGGTCGGGCCAATAAATAGTTATTGGGTTTTTCTGTCAGAAAATTCTCAGTAGCAGCCCGGAGTCTGGAAGGTGGAAGTGTGTACACTCCCGTGCCTCGGAAAGCACGTTAAGCCGTTGGTCCTGCGCCTAAACTCTTTCCGGTCGTGTCGGATTGCCGTCCCATCGGATTATGAGAGCTAAGGAAAAGAGAGTGCACCTGTGTTTGCGCACCCATTTGTGCACTATAATATCTCCTGCGCAGTTGGCTAATCTCTCTTGAGATTGGCCGCCGTGGCCGAAATCGGTCTGGAGGACCTTATATATACTATCCTACTATTTGTAAGGACCTGTACAGCTCTTATGTCGTTGTAATTAACATACCTTCACTTCCTAGATCGACTTCGATCACGGCGACCACTATCAAATTAGACTAACTAACTATGCAGGAGACGATGATTTCCTAGATGTTTTAGTGTGTACGCTAACACAGGTACACCATCTATTGTGTTTACAATTATAAAATGATAGTAGGTATTATATAATTAATCGAAATATTAAGAAATAAAGCCCCTAAACATCATGCTACGACTTAAAGAAAACGTTTTATTGAACCGTATATAATGTATTCAAAGTGTAATAAAATGAAAATGGATCGACTTAACGATATTTAAATGTAAAATGTAAATGTAACTGAGAACAGTTGGAAAATTCACCTAAAAACTCTATAACTAATAGGTAACTAATATTTATTAGTCCAGTCAAACAAGCAATTAAATTGAAACTTGAGGTAATTGGCTGAATTTTCGTTATAACTTAGTTTCGGGCATCCTAAAACTATTGGCAACAAAAACAAATTTAAACCCGAGGAGGGTTCTAATAATAGTAACTTTTTTTTATATTTCGAAAAGGGTAAGAACTAGGGAAAATGTTCAAAATGAGAAATGTAAGTCAAATAGGTACGTAAAAATGGTACTTAAGGTACCATTTTTCGCCCGCAAATTCCAAGTTTGAGTGAAGAACCTTGTAGTCTAAGATCCGGCTGCAAGATCACTACGAGTACACTAATTAATATCGCTATCCTCGTCTGACTACCGATGTAACGCGCTAACTCTCTTTCACTTTAATCAATCTTTAACAACAGGCAACCCCTATTTGCGGGTAATTTTATAAAGGCAGAGGTATTTTGTCATGCACATAAAAAAAATAAGCTTCAATTTGGTATATAAAAGATATTTATAAATCATGAACGTATCAACGTATTACCGTAACAAAATATTACCTGTTTAAACCTGGCTGCGAATAGGTTGCGGCCGACTGGCTAACAGCAACCATACCTTTCCGAGTTATTTACATTCACTGCTATAGAGTGGATTGTAGTTTATTTTCATAACAATGAATAAATTTTTTTTGGAAAAAGTCAATAAATATTATTTTAATTAAAAGTACTCGCGGGCAAAGTTTAATAGGCTCCCTGGCAAAAATAGATTCTCCCATTTATAATTATACATAAAAAATAGATTTGGATTGTGTACGCTATGAACGTAGTGATCTTGCAGCCGGATCTTGTACTATTGTTAGTTAAGGGATGATATCAAAATTATTATTACCTTATTAAATGTACTTTATTTAATATTATAAGTATATTTTTACTTTAAAAAGTATATCTTTTTTTAAATTAACCTATTAAAAAAAATTAAATAACACATATTAACATTGGTTTTTTTTAAGAGTAAAATCAACATATCTTCTGTATATTATTTATATATATACTAGCTGTGCCCCGCGGCTTCACCCGCGTATAATTAATAAACATAATAAATTATTTTATTACTATAATAACACACGCACGCACACACACACATATACATACATACACACACACATACACACATGGCTACTGGTAAAGAAATACGTAATTAACGATTTGAAATTAACACACACACATTTTGTAGTAACAAATTGATTCGTATGAATAAAATAATAAAATGAAAAACCAAATAATTTTATCACTTCTGATATTTAAAATAGATAAACTTTGTCTTTTACACTATGGTATTTGGACAAATATCTTAAAAGTTACGACGATGACTAAGTTAGTGCGCGATATTTTGCAGCAGTACACTGCGGGAGTGGTGGGAGAAGAAAAAAAATTGTCCGATACGCTTGAAATTTACTATTTGTGTTTCTTGATTGAATTGATATAAGTAAATATATTTCAGACTTTAGAAACTCCACCCAACTAGCGATTTGTTTATTTTTGTTTTGATGAGTTAGAACGTTCGTAAGTATTCGCTAAAAAACTTCATACACATACTTCTGGGTGCAAATAACAAAATGCTAACCGCACAATGCCTTAATATCAATATCTCCTAGGGAGGTGCAATTAATATTTTTTTTTTAACGGGCATCACTACTTAGTGAAATTTGTATAACAAAAACGTATGCCAATAATGGCATCATGTGTACTCAGTTCTCACAGATTTATTTTAGGATATGCTCGAAGTGAGGTAGTTTACATTCTAAGAATACTACACATTATATATCATTCGAATTTTAATGTATATAGTTCCCTATTAACGTTTGCTTCCATATGACAATCAAAAGTCCCAAGGCCTGTCGTTGAACATGGCCGGCGTGGTTGATTTTAGTGAGAACTGTTATCTATTATAGAATTTTAGCCCCAAGAAGAAAGACAGGCAAATGGGTCACCTCATGTTAAGTGATCATCATTGTCCATAAACAATGGCATTATAAGAAATATTAACCATTCCTTACATCGCTAATGCGACACCAACCGCAGGAACGAAGATGTTATGTCCTAGGAATTCATAATAAGTTCACTGATGATTATTTAAAGAATAATCATCAATTTAACAAATAAAAATAAACCCTTACTACACTTCTTCTTACCAGAATGACATTTCATGCTTCTTACTTTAAAATGACAGACTTCCAAACAAACATTTTTTCTTTACTTATATTTAAGCGCGGGCAACAGCTGGTTATGTATATAAAGTTGATGACAAAATATTCATTACAAGACAAGTAAATTAGTATTTTATTAACATCGGAAAGAAGTTAGTAAAGGATATGCTATTTAACAAGAATTAATTTTAATCGTCGTCAAGATGGTAATTTGCAATTATTTTCAGGTAGCCCATTTACACGTCACTTGCCCTAAATTAATTAAAATAAAACACTTGATACGCAGGGATGTAATTAATTATTTTAGTGTCTGACACCAAAAGAGTAAAAGCTGTGCTTTTGAAAAGACAAATTATGATCGAAGGTGGTTGTAAAAATATTCTATGGTCTCCTTTTTTATATAGTATAGGTAGGCGGACGAGCATATGGGCCACCACATGAAAAAAGACATCGCCAATGCGCCTCCAACCAAGATGTTATGTCCCTTGTGTCTGTAATTACACTGGCGCACTCACCCTTAAAACCGGAACACAACAATACCAAGTACTGCTGTTTTGCGGTAGAATATCTGATGAGTGGGTGGTACCTACCTAGACGAGCTTGCACAAAGCTTTACCACCAAGTAAAAGTCCTTATTCTTATCCTTAAATTTCCAAAAACCAAAAGTTATTTTATTGTTACCGTAGTGTACTGTCTTGTAAGTATCAAATTAATTTTATTGTTTCAAGTAAGGAACATTCCTTTCTATATCTAAAAAAACAATCATTAACACAAACCCGGCTTGACACTTTTTTCAATGATAATTTTTGTAGCATAAATTTATTGTATTTAAGAAAATAAAAACTATAAAACAAGTTTTCCTAAATTATTCCATGTATCTTATTATATATATTAATCTTTATGTGACTGAACAACGCTAAACCAAACAATTGGGTATAGTCGGAGGCATTAGTAAGCACTGAAAAGATTGCTTAAAAAAATCCTAAAGTAGAAAAGTCTGTAACAAGAAATATTTTTTCTTAAATCGAATTACTTGAAAATTGGCACAAACACATTTCAGTACAAATAACTGAATACGCATTTCAAGATTTTATAAGATTGAACCTCTAAGGTGTTGAAAACTGCTGGCAAAGCTTATGAAGTCAAATAATTTTCCGCAACCAAATAACAAAAAAAAATATATACAAATAATCAAACATCAAATGTACTTAAGCAATGTAAATGTAAATTATGATATGGACCCCCTGACACGATTAATTACTTTGCCTTTACTAATGCCTTTAGATGTTTGTAATAATTATATGTAAGCATGGTTGTAAGTTTGTCCCAGCAATAATTCTTGTGGTCAGGACCGGTGACGCGGTGCACCAAAGATGCCACTTGCAAACCTATTTCTACACCTACATCAAAACCCAACTAAACACATATAGGTATACCTATAGTAGTAGAAATTATCATATCAGTATACAACTATACACAAGCCATTAAACATTTTGAATCAATCGATTTTATAATTGAATAATGTCGTATTTGTTTGAGTTTTTGTACATATGTAAAAACAAAGATCGGATAAGTGACGATGAGGTGGCGGAGGGTATATTAGTCTTGCATGTACGAAACTTAAAAATTGATTTTAATAAATTTAAATTAACATTTACCTGACTGATATAAATAAAAAATGAAGCTACAGCTATAAAAAATTAAATAACCGTACGAAAATAAGAATTAATATTATACTCGTAGGATAAACCTTACATTATCTGTAGGTAGTCCATTATAAACTGATTTGGTACGTTGTAGAGCCTATATCATTTTCCAGTCCGTTCCCCTTTGTGGATTCTGATGTTTTAGCAAATAATGCGAGAAACAAAGTATCTTATTGTCCCGATCTTATAATAAATCATTGATCCGTGCTAAATCCTTCCTAACCCTCCACGCCGGGACCTCGCTTATTAGACAAGTAATGGCAGTGGCAGATTTCATAAAACAACAAACCTAACAAATGGTTTTATTTATTCATTGTAATACAACTTTAAATATAAGCACTGTCTTCTATATATATAAAAATTTCGTGTCACAGTTTTAGTGTTTATACTCCTCCGAAACGGCTTGACCGATTTTGAAGAAATTTTATATGTATATTCTGTAGGTCTGAGAATAGGTTTATAAATTTTTATACCCCTAAGTGTTAAGGGTGGCTCTACACAAAAACTTAAATAATAATATATAACTTTAATAAGAATAAATTCTTTTATTTTTATTTTTTTATTATGTGGCATTAAAAAATACATACAACCCTAAATCGTCACCCTTTTACCATCAACCCCTATTTTTTAATAGTGATATTAGTAATACATTAATTTTCAACCTGGGTCGATAACTGGATCAATAGAACGGGGATAGCTGATCAAGTGTTACTTGATCAGCTATCCCCGTCAGCGGTCTATTGGTGTCACTTCTTACCATGCACGCAGCACGGAGTAGGGATGGGAGCGTTCTCCTGTCTCTCTTGCAATAAGCTGTATCTCATTTTCTCTTACACAGTTTTCGGAAAAAAATCGGCCATTATTATTGTTTGTACATCGATCGCAGTAGTGACGTTTACAATTATCATTATATCATTTCCGTGTAATTCTCAACTAAATTTATTATAAATTTGCAGTAATATTAAGTGTATTTTATAGTATGTATATTATTCTTAAGGAAAAATATTGTGAAAGGTAAGTTAAATAACAAAAATGTGTATGTACATGTGTTAGACCTATTATAATTAAAAAAAAAACTAATAACGGACCAACTTTTTCAAAAAGGTCTATATCATAATGTGAGACCATTATACGTCGAGCACATAGAAACCGTAGACAGAACCTAAAAATATAATAATAAATGTGCGATCGGGGGACCCCGGGAGGAACGAAGTTCATTGCGATTTTTTGTTTAACTTAAAACGTGTTTTAAAATGTAGATTTTTAATGATTATATTTCTGTATATTTGTCACACTCCCGTGCCATGAAAGGCACGTAAAGCCGTTGGTCCTGCCTCTTACCTGAACTTTTACCGTTCACGTCGGTTTACCGTCCTATCGGATTATGAGATGTTCCTGTGTTTACGCACATACTTTTACACTATAATACGTCCTGCGTAGTTGGCAAATCTTTCACGTGTATATTTTATGTTATTTTTATTATGTTTTTAATGCAAAAATGCAAAAATTAAAATTGATAGATTTTATTTAATACTAAATAAAATATATTTAAGACTAAATTATAAAATAGTAATTTATTTAATAATTTATAAAATAGTAATTTATTCAAAATTAAATATAAAATAGCGAATTATAAGTTAAAAATAAGAGTTCAAATTATATTTACTTTTGTATATTTGTAATTAAGGTTATCTCATTGGCCGCACACAATTCTTATTGTCAAATCTGAAAATTTGCTCACTTACACATACATACAACCGCTAGAATAGAAAGAATCAGTAAGAGAGAAAGAGGAGAAAGATCGTTTGGAGGACAATGCTTTTTTGTTACATGACTATTTCTGCCAGGTCACTCTACTTTGCAGTAGTAAAAGAACTTTGTTCCAATAAATGAAAAAATAAGTAGAGCATGTTGTACTTTACTTTATGCATAATTATTATATGCCCTGTACCTTACACACATACACTGTAGTGTATGGGCGAATGTTTATATCTTATTGTTTAAAGAATGCACGGGATAAAATCCTTATTTTACCCGTACGAAGTCGGGACGGGCAGCTAGTAAAATATAAAAAAATAAGATTTTTTGTTGTATAGTATAAAATGAAGTTTATATCATTTTATATTATACACTTGTCTTTGACTTTGATAATCGACATTTTATACTATATTACACTTTTAATAGAATAAAAAATATATTTGGATAGTTCAGCTGACAGAACTCACCATCGCATCATCAATCATCGGAGGAACAGTGTGTATAATAATATAAACACATTTTTCATAATGAAAGAAAGGGTCTGTGCTTTGTTTAATAATAGGTTTTAATATTAATGTATTGTTTTACACAAAATTAATAAGGCTTATTCCATAAATGTCTGTTTGATATAAGGTTAACGTTTTGAAGACAATTCAAAACCAAACAATTGATAAATAGAAACGTACAATAAATAATTGATACTAAAATATGACACTCGTACTCAATAGCAATAATATATATACTAAAACGTAACTATAGTATTCTTCGTTGCAACTCCGCGTGGGTGTGTGTGTGTGTGTATAGACGCGCCAGAAATGCACGTATTTGTTGTTCTTCAATTATAAATTGTTTCAACAACCATCAATTTTGATGTAAAAAATAGAGTCAAGTGTGTCTTTATCTTTTTATCTTGATTTAATATACCTTTCGAACATGTATAAGCACTACGTTAAATTTATTCTCAAAATTAAATTTCAATATTGCTTGTTCAAAGAGTCTACCTGAATGTATATATTTTTTTATCATTTTAAAAAACTGGGCATGCAAGTCATTTCATTTGGTTAATTTGATGAAGTAAATAACGATCGCTTTTCTTATATTTTATTTAAAATCTAAAGTTTCATCGGTATCTCTTCGATTTTATTTTATACTAGCTGTGCCCCAAGGCTTCACCCGCGTATAATTAATAAAAATATAATAAATTATTTTATTACTATAATATCACAAGAATAATTTAAATTATTTTGATATTGTTTTTTTAGTACCCAATAAAGACACACCGGCTTATGGTTATATGGTTTATTTATGTGATAGTCTAAATCTGCATTAAATAACACGTGGGTACCTCGAGAGTCTTATATTCAACAGAATAAATTTATTTTCCCCCGAAGCGCACTAGACGTCAACAAATAAGGTTATTTTTCAACAGAGGTTTTATTCAATCTTTAGATGGTATAAAGGCCAAGTCAACAGTTCTTTTCAATTCTATATTAAATATGTTGATTTATGTACACTTTTACTGGAATATATTTAAAGGTTATATTATATGTTATGGTGATTTGCATGTTTCGTTTATTTATTAAAATACCTACATTTTAACTCAATCCTTAATTAGTTTCTACTTATAAATTCTCATAGAACATAACTGCGTAGTAATATATTCAAGTGCTATCGTTCAACCGCCTCGACAGGGGGTCTTTCGTAAAGCTTGTTTTATTAAATGAGAAGATTTACTGTGACTTCAAACAGCCTTCCGGTGTTAAATTAAATATTACGTAAGGAAACCTTTGAAGACAATTTTGTGCATACATTTATCAAAAAAATATTTTAGACTAAATTAATTAATTTTGACACAATATTTTATCGCTCACCTTTAGAGTAAAATCAATGTTAGATATCTTCATCTATTACTAATATATAAAGCTGAAGAGTTTGTTTGTTTGATCCGGCTAATCTCAGGAAATACTGGTTCGAATTTAAAAATTATTTTGTTGTTGTATAGTCCTTTTATCGAGGAAGGTTCTAGGCTGATTTTTATTCATTATATTTTTATTAATTATACGCGGGTGAAACCGCTGGCAAAGCACACATATGTAATTATAAAATAAAATAAAAGCATGAAAAAAGATTTAGTGTTTCCGTAACATAAGGCTCTTCTTTAATGTGAAATAACCTTAAAACATGGGTTATTAATTATCTTTTATTATTTCACCGCTTTTTTATACAAGCATAATCGTTTGTTGTAACGAACCGAACTATATATTTTGTATATACGGGACGAGAAAAAATAATATTTGCTAACAGGGAAATGTTTTTACATTCTGCACAAAATAAATTTAAGCCATAGACTTTTTATTTTCTGGTCCAAATAGGATACCTTCGTCAAAACGGGTTTCCTCCAAATCCATTGAGTCCTTACTCACACCGAAAAATGATTCGAAACTGATATTGTCCCTAGCACGTCTTTCCATTTACAGTATTCGAATGGAATCGCTAATAGTAAACCTGCTTTCCCATTTCACGGAGCCATAAAAAGATCTTTGTCAAATGAACGTCTGTCGGACCTTCCGAAATAAAACGCTTAAATTAACACTTGACCTGACTATAAAATACACGTAGCCTTTATTTATAGTAACGCTACTACAAATAACAATAAAAAATAACTAACACTTTTTGAGTTAATTTCTAACTTCAAATATAGTCGTACATACATTATTTTCAAGTTTTTGATTTTTAAAGTATTATTTACTTTAATTAATTTCAATTATCCTTATATTATAAATGCTGAAAGTGATTTTGTTTTGCTACGCTTTCACTTCCTAACTACTCAATCAATAATCATAAAATTTCCACATGAAGTCGAAGCCGCGGGCGTAAACTAGTATACATATATATAGGTTTACTATGTACACTGATAGACTTTTTGCTCTAGTTACTACCGTATTATATATGTCTGTACTCTTTCCTAATAAAAAACTATTTCACTATAGTAATAATAATTATAGGACTTTTCAATAGAATGGTCTATTAAGGGAAATATTTTTACGATATAAAGTTTACATATTTTTTTTATAGTTCCCGGGAGGGCAAATGACTAATCCACCTGATGGTTAGTGGTAGTAGATTCTAAACGCGATGATGGCTAGTACAGTCAGGAAGAATGACTTGCACTAGCCGCCCCCGCCTTGCCGGCCCGAAATATGCCTCTTCACGCCTCGTTTGAAGGAACCCAGGTCATAAGAGGAGGGGAACACGTGTGCTGGTAACGAATTCCATGTTTTGGAGGTGCGACAAAGAAAAGAGTTGCCAAATTTCTTCGTGCGCGATGGAATTGATGTCACAGTTAGGCAGTGACATCGAAAGCCAGCACGCGTAGATTTGTGAAGGCAAGGGAAAGCAGGAATGAGGGAGAATAACTCCTCTGAACCCTCGCCGTGATACAGTCGATTGAAAGCGCTCAGTGCCGCTATCTCTCGACGCAATTGTAAAGGCTCGAGGGTGTTGGTGATGTCGCTGCAACCGATCTAAGGCCTCCAGTAAGTATAAGGTTTTCCATTAAGGGCGCTTGATCGTGCAGAACTTCCATCGTAGCGTGTGCTGTGTGGCACGTAGCGCCGTCCTGTTGAAACCACATGTTGTCCAGATCCATATTCTCGATTTCAGGCCAAAAGAAGTTGGTTATCATCGACCGGTATCGCTCACCATTGACGGTGACGGCCACACCATTATCGTTTTCGAAAAAATACGGACCAATCACGCCTCCGGCCCAAAATCAGCACCAAACAGTCACTTTCTGCGGGTGCATTGCCACTTGGTGAACCTCGTGTGGATTGGTCTCGTCCCAAATACGGCAATTTTGCTTGTTGACCATTTTCATAAAACAATTTTATGATTTGCACGTGCTGCTCGACACTGTAACCTGCCATGGTGGTTTGGGAGGACGGAATGAATATAACACACTGCATTTGACAGCTGTCACTCAAACAACATGGCCGCAATCAGCTGTCAAAGTTCAAGCGTCCCTATTGGAAAACCTTATACTTAGCGGCGCCATCCCAAAGGTACGAGCAATATTCGACGCAAGACTGCACCTGTGTTTTATATAGCAGGAGCAGTTGTTGTAGCGTGAAAAAAACGCCGCACCTTGTGCAGGACTCCGAGTTTTGAGTGTGAGGATGTTTTTATAACAGCCTTGATGTGATCCTTTGGATTGAGGTCGCACCGAACGTCAATTCCCAGTATGGCGACTTTGCCTTTTATCTCCAGCGTAGTGCCACAGAGGTAAGGGGGAGGGGGAAAATGATGACTTTTTCGCTGTGAGAGCGCCGCATACCTGTGTTTTCTTGGCGTTTAACTCAACAAGATTATCAGAGCGCCATTTGGCAATGAGTCCATGAGTGAGATAACGTCCTATCGAGTTCAAAAACAAGATCTCTCCGTCTCTCCTCAGTTTCCGCCCACCCAGCTCCTGCGCGTCCGTGGTATCCTTCGTGCACTGTACTATCACCTGTATAGCAATGTACGTTCCCGAGAGAGAGCATATTATTGATATGCAGAAGAAAAAGTGTGGGGGACTACATGGAATTGTGAACCGCAACCATCAACTAAAACGCGTAGGCTACGCTTGTGTAGGAAGCTGGCAATCCAAGTACAGAGCTGAGCTGGCAGACCGTATGCCGGCAGCTTGGAGAGAAGACTTCTGTGCCAGAGCCTGTCGAAAGCCTTGGAGATATCGAGGCTGACAACCAACGATTCCCCACGCTTGTCGATAGCTTCACCCCAGAGGTATGTTACATACGCTAGAAGATCACCTGTGGAACTTTTTGGTCGAAATCCGTATTGACGATCATTAATCAGACAGTGATCTTCTAGGTAATGGATCTATTTGCCGATAATTTGGTGGGTCAGACTAATCCCCTTTTTTGGGAACCACTTGCACATTAGCTTCTCTCCAAGAATCCGGCACACGACCTGTAGAGAGAGACAGCTGGAACAGGCCCGTCAACACAGGAGACAGCTCCGCTGCATACTTCTTCAGCACTATGGCTGGTATTCCATCGGGACCACTAGCTTTCCGTACATCGAGTGATTGCAGCTCCGCACGCACATCACGCTGCCTGATTTTGATGTCAGGCATCGTGTGGCCACATGAAGGTATTGAAGGTGGCAGCTCACTGCAATCATCGATCACAGAGTTATCCGCAAAGAGTTTTGCCAGAAGATCGGCTTTCTCCTGCGGACTGTGAGCTAGCGATCCGTCCGGATTCCTAAGCGGTGGCATCGAAGGTTGGCAGAAATTGTTTTGCACAGACTTGGTCAGACGCCAGAAGCTACGGGATACTTGTTTTGCATCCCCTAGGATGCAAAACAAGGTCATGACCAATCTGAATAATGTACTGTGCATCCGCTCTCGTGTATGCCTTCCTACAGGACTTGGAGCTTTTGTTGTAGGTTGCTTTCAGTGAGTCAATCTTCGATGCCTCGCTAACGCAGCCATTGATGAATGCGCGATATGCCGCCTGCTTAGATGACATAGCATCGGCACATTCAGCCGATAGCAGCGGCGCTAGCTGTCGGGTCATTCTCACTGAAGCAACGTCCTTCCAAGGGACTGACGCATAGTAATTGCGCAAACCGTCCGAATCTGCCGACTTATAGCGCTAATCGCGACGTTTGTATACCGTTGGTGACGGTAGCTTGGCCTGTGGTACTTTGGCACTTTGGTAGATATCAGGCAGTGATCCGAAAAACCAAGAGGAGCCCGAACCTCAACCTGATATTCACCGGGTGAGTAGTCAGCAGAAGGTCCAGTAGAGAAGGCGCTTGTCCGTCAATGTGTGGGATCCTGGTTGGCTGATTAACCAGTTGGGTCAAGTCATGCGTGAGAGCGAAAGCATGAGCAGTCCTTCCAGCATGGACAGTTTTGGGGGACTTCAACCATGAGTCGTGATGAGCATTAAAGTCCTCCAAAAACACCAGTTCCGCGTTAGGAAACTGCTCTTGTGCAGCATCTGCCACCTGACTAAGATGGTCAAATAGTCGGCTTGTCTCCAAGTCACCAATGTGGAATCTGTAGGCACATGTAGACTCGATTCTGAGGAATCAGGTCCACACGTACCACCAACATGGAGAAGTAACACGCAGACGGTGACAACAAACATCCGTCCTGACGAACAAGCATACCCGGCTCTCGCTTTGAAGAATTCTTCAAGCATGTAGCCGGGATAATTAAGGTAGCTGGTATCGACAGGATGGAGTATTTGAGTCTCCGTAAGAAACAACATTGCTGACCGTGCTGTCTCGAGATGGTGGTGGCCAGCATTGAGGTTAGCATGGAATCCACGGATGTTAGAGAACTCGACCTCAAACAGCGAGGGTATGGTGGGAGTGTGCACCGCTGATCGACCGTTATTTCTTATTGTTTGCTCTATCATTTGGGAAGGAAAGGACGAGACGTGAAGCGATCGACGCATTGCCACGATAGGGATGGTCAAAGTGTGGAGCTTGGGGAAACCCCAAGAAGATGCCAGAAGGGAAAATAAACTGATCCACCGGACGGAAGGACTCCCGAACCCTCCCGGTAGTAGCCGCCGGGACCCCACCGTCCGGTCACCAACCAGAACGACGGTCCACACCGAGATTATGCGTGGTCTGGTGGAGCAGCCTCGCGAGTTGGTTAGGAACGCTTGGGCCCCTGTGCTCTGCCACGGGCGGCCAGCGGAACAACCGTTTCTAACCGTTGGTAACAAGCCAGGCGGATGAGAGTCATCCTACCACCAGAAGTAAGTCAATTAAATAAATCCATTGGTAAGTATTTGTCATTGGTTAAGTATGCACTCTGAAATATACATATATTTAACGCTTAGGGCCTATGCTTGTTGGTAGGGCAGTGTGTAATCCCGCATGGGTAGGTATTACCGTTTTTATCCGTTAAGTATAGTAATGGTGACTTTATTGAAAATTAAATCGGAGAAGAGTGTCAGAGTAAATATGGATCTTAATACAATAAAAACAAATGTCATTAATGTTTATTATTTCTAATTTGTCTTATTTTAACAGCTAAAGGACAAGTAGATAAATTAACAGACATGATAGCCATAAACAATGGCTTGTAAGAGCTATTACACATTCCTTACATTACAAATGCACTGCCAACTATGGGATCGAAGTTGCTATGACCTTTATGCCTTATGTAATATGTACACACGGTAATACGATAGATTCAAATTTGCGGTAGATGATCTGGATATAAATGCCTCTACCATTGCCATGTAGTCGAGCACCAAAAATGCGTCGACACGTTCGTTAATTTTAGTCTCATTATTAGGGCTATATGTTGATTAATCTTACATGCTAAATGCTAATTATATCTGCAAATTTTTTTTGCTCTTAGTTTAGTTTTGCAAAAATCGTTATTTTTATTCGCAGCATAGAAACATGTTATAGAACTCACAGCAAATGAAAACGTATTAGTAAAATATCGGAAAACTGATTACGTTTATTTTATATTTTTTTTATACAGCCGTTTCAGTTAAAAATACTCATTACTCTTGTTTAAACAATAACTTAACGTACAATATTTTTGTTGAAATTATCTTTTCGAGGATGAATGATTATTATTATGATTCAAGATTTTTTTAAATTTTTAAACTAAATTGTAAGCAATTACCAATGTAGTAATTTAGTTTCTATTTCTTAAACTAAATTATTCTTAAAGCTTATTAGTTATTACATTTTTTTTTATTTTAATTATTTTATTACGATTGTATTAGCTGTAAATGTGTACAACGTGAGGAGTCTTTCTTCTCACGCACAATTAATTGAACTAATAGATTCGATGAAAAATATAACATTTGATGCATTGGGTTTGTCAGAGTCGAGGAGAGTTGGAAACTCAATTTGTGAGTATGAGGACTTCATATTTCAGTTCATAGGAGAAACCGCAGGACTCGTTGGATTTATTATTAAAAACACCTTAAAAATACATAGACACAATAATAGGTATATAAGAAAGGGTTGCCTTACTAACACTGAATATCAACAATTTCAAACTTGCTATTATCCGAGTCTATGCCTCTACAGAGAGCGCAGATGAAATCAATATATAAGAATTCTACAAAACTAAAGATAAAGCCTTAGTACTGGCTGGTAATAGGAAGATTATTGTTATGGGAGACTCAGTTTCCCCAAGCCCGAGGAATATTTAATAATGAGAAAATATGGCTATGGAGTCAGAAATACTGCTGGAGAAAGAATGGTAGAATTTGCGTTTGAAAATAAATTGTCAACTAAATAATGATTAGTAACAAACAAAGACAATATACAATATTATACAATTTATACAATCAATCTTACATGCATTGTTTCAAATTTTAAAATATTCCCTCCAGATTCTCACTCGACGCAAAGCTGCCCATAACACAGGCCGCGTTTCCGCGCTGTACGGCAATGGACAACCATTGCGCCAAGTAAGACCCGGAGCGATTGTCAATACCCCTCTCCCTAAGGCGACGGCCGATCTCCCTAATAAATGTAAGGGCATCCGACCCCCAACATCCCGACGTCTCGAACGCCAGTGGCACAAATATGTAATTCGCGCACAAGGGGGCATATTTTTCCCGCTTTCTCTCAGCTGCACTCTCGGCAGCAGCCCCAGCCGTTCGTGTGGTGTGGGTCAGATGTGATACCGTGAAGGTATTGACACAGGTGGCATCCCACACTAAACTCCTCCCCCTTTGCCATGGGACAAGCGTCAAACCATCCGGTCTCTTGTCATCAGAGCGACTGAGACCTGGTGGTTCCAAGACGCATGGAACATTCGCTGTCACTAATGCTCTCCGGACAATGTCGTTCAGGGCGTGGTGGCGAGGAAATCTCCCCGAGCATCGTCAATTATAAACACTTTCTTTGATAAGCAATCCAAAAATAGATGGACATGGAAGTCTCCCGACGCCAAAACAAAAAATGAACTGGATTATATTCTGTCAAACTTTCCTCAGAATGTACATAACATAGAGGTTGTAAATATAGAATATCAAGCCACTAAAAAAAAGCAGAATAAATTCTAACAAAAATCCTAAAAACCTACTCAAAACTGAAGAACAGATTTCTAAATACTTTGAATCTCTACATTGCAATATAAAAAACCTATTAGAAGAAAAAAGTAGCTATACAGTACAGGAATATTATGACAAAAATAAAAATTATAGAAACCAGCTTATCAAGTGCCCAAAATTCGATCACAAAGACCAAAAAACATTCAATAATTACAGACCATACAAGACAGTTAACAAGCCGTAGGCACGAGTTACAAAACACGAAACCTAAATCTCGGTGTATGAAGAAATTAAAAGCACTTTATAAATTAACCAGCAAACATATACAGCGAGACTATACAACATATAGGTCACGTACAATAGAGAGGCAACTTAACACAACTGGTAGCCTAAAACGAGCATTTAAAGACTTAAGAACTCATAAATACTGGATAGAAGGACTACAAAAGCAAAATAAGACACACAACAGCAGAGAAAGAATTCTAGACATCACTACGTCTTATTATAAAAGCTTTATATAAGCTTTATATAATAAGACGTAGCTGCGCTGCCCAGACGCTACCACCACGCGAAAATACTCCACAAGCGGACCATACGGATGAGATAGAACCCATAGTTGAAACTGAAATAATAGAGCAAATAAAGAATATGAAAATGGAAAAGTGTCCAGGCCCAGACAGAATAACTAATAAAGTCATAAAAATAGGCCACCCACTTCTAGTAAAACCTTTAACAATACTTTTCAACATGATTTTAGAAAGTACTTGTACGCCCCTACAATGGTCTGAATCTAACATAATTCTGTTATATAAAAAAGGAGACCATAAGATATTTTGAATTACAGACCTATAACGTCCTCCTGACCGATTTTGGCCACGGCGGCTAATCTCAAGAGAGATTAGCCAACTGCGTAGCAGATATTATAGTGCACAAGTGTGTGCGCAAACATAGGTGCACTCTCTTTTCCTTAGCTCTCGTAATCCGACACGACCGGAAAGAGTTCAGGCGCAGGACCAACGACTTAACGTGCTTTCCGAGGCACGGGAGTGTACACACTTCCAACTTCCAGGCTCCGGGCTGCTACTGAGAATTTTCTGACAGAAAAACCCAATAATTATTTATTGGCCCGACCTGGGAATTAACCCAGGACCACCGGGTCTGCGGCCTTATATCTTGCCACTAGACCAACGAAGCAGTCACAGACCTATAAGTCTGCTACCGACTCTGTACAAGCTATTCTCATCAATCGTTGAAAAAAGAACTGGTCAAGTAATCGACAAAAAACAACCGATGGAACAAGCCGGTTTTAGGAAAGGTTACAGCACCACAGATCATATACACACACTGGAACAAGTCATAGAGAAATATCAAGAATTCCAAAGACATTCCTTTTATCGATTACCAGAAAGCATTCGATACGATATCGCACTCGGCGATTGGGCAAACTCTTCTTACTCAAAATATCAACCGAAGATATATAAATATAATTAAACATATTTACGAAAAAAGCCATAGTAAAGTCCAACTGGAAGGCATGGGACCACCAATAGAAATAGAAAGAGGGGTTAGGAAGGGCGACCCCCTCTTACCTCGTCTTTTCATAGCAGTGCTAGAGGCGGTCATAGGTAAACTAAATTGGAAAAATTTGCGAATCAATATCAAAGGAAAATATCTGTCACACCTAAGGTTCACTGAAGACATTGTGCTTTTGACTGATAATCATAAAGAACTGAAATACATGGTAAATACTCTGCACAAGGCTAGCAAGGAAGTTGGATTAAAAATAAATCGAAATAAAACGAAACTAATGACGAACAGCAGCCATAAACCTATAAAACTCGAAGACCTCAAACATGACTATGTAAGCGACTTCATATATTTGGGAAAACAAATTTCATTCAACACACAAAACAATCAACAAGAAAAAGACAAAAGAACTCAAAAGACCTGGAACAAAATTTGGAGCTATAAAGAAGTACTGAAAGGCAATTTCCCCGTGGAACTGAAAAGAAAAATAATGAATTCATACCTGTTACCCTCCTTAACGTATGCTTGTCAAACCTGGAAATTCACTCATAAGATCAAAAACAAGGTAAAAACAACTCAAAGAAGTATGGAAAGAAGTATGATGAAAATAAACAAACTTCCGAAAGTATCACACAAAATAATCCGCAAGAAGACAAATGTTATAGATGCCTTAAGTTACGCACAGAAATTAAAATGGAGATGGGCGGGCCATATAGCGAGAATGACTGATGACAGATGGACTACACGGACCACGATGTGGCCAGGCCCAGCCGGCTACAGAAAAAGAGGTAGGCCACTAACACGATGGGCAGACGACATCACACAAATAGCTGGTCGAGACTGGGTAACAGAAGCAAGAGACAGAAACGTATGGCAATCTCTGGAGGAGGCCTTCACCTGAGAGGGGTTCTTGCCAAATAACAAAAAGAGATAAATACAAGTTTTAAATTATTAACTAAGATTACAAATAAACATAATAAATCATCGAATTTTAATTTAATATAATTTAATAATTTGGTAATTTATTATAATTTAATGTTATTTGATAATTTAATAATGTAATATAATTTAATTTATTTCATTACATTCTTACTTAAATATTGTTATTGAATTGGTGAGAAATAAAAGGCTTTTTTATTTTTTATTTTTATTAGCTGTAAAAAATAATATTAGTTAAATATAAGTAAGGCTAAGTAATGACTTGTTAAATATAGAGTAAAAATTAAGTCAAAAACATCTTCTTTCATTACTGAACACGTCGCTTTGTCATAACCAAAACATCTTTTGCTCCTCTCTTAAGAGCGAAACCGAAGAGCGGCTTTCATGTCATCCACTTCTGTTTTTAGGTTTCTTGTCCATACACCACGAAACTTCTAATTATTTTTATACAGCCCCGAGTTGACACTTTGATGTAAAAATAAATGTTACGCTTTTCATATGATTGTATACGAAATCAACATGCATAAATACACGATAAACGCAACTGTATTTATAGTGATAATTAATACTTAAAATTGTTGAAAACGAATAGAAGTATGTTTGTACGGTGATAGAAACATGTTTGTATGTATGTACACTTATTCTACATATGCCATAAAACACTTTTAACATGCAGGAACGAAATGAATAGAATAAAAGTGCGAGTGCACAGCTTTAAATCACCGTGAAAAGCCATTTGGACACAAAGGATATGGTCAATAAACAAACAAGACTCGGCGCAGATAACTCGGTTTGGAACAAAATAAATTATAAGAGTGAAATTTATATTTCGCGCTATTGTTACGGAATACTTTTCGGAGGCATTCGAGAGGCTTTATCTGCAAAAAAAAAACCTTGCGAAATCTGATTTCTTATTTTCTTCGACCGCACCTACCTAATGCAGCAACTAATAAACCGGTCACGTTGATGTTATTTATTGTTATAGCAACAGCACCGAGCAAAAATATCCATGCCTCTAATCGTGTTTGACGTCTCAAACTTCCTTTGTGCAACTGTAGGGAGTTGCTATGAAAACTGTATAAATCGAAATTATTATACCCAAGTTAATATAATCCAGTCCATAGAACACGTACATCTTAACTGAAGATCGTCGATCGAAGGTACAAATTTGAGCAAACACTATTAATATTTTCATGTATCTACTTCATCATACGAATAATTACGGTATGAAAAGTATTTGATAGTTTCATTAAAAGGTTTATTATATCTTAAGTAAAAACATCATGATTTTGATTTTTTTTTTTTTAGTGTGTAACAGTAAATACAAATTGTATTTAATGTTACACTACTAAGAAACGTAAATGTGTGATTTTTATTTGAGTCATTATATCTATCTCTTTGGATCTTCTAAGTTTTTGTCTTCTATCTTACTTACAAATTTAAATAAATTCAGACATAAACATTCATAGTTCAGACAGTATTTGAAACAGTCCACTTTGACGGCCGACGACTAAATGGACGATATTATTTTTATTTTATTTGTTTTTTTTTCTCATTTGTTTTGACTGCTTAATTGCTGTTGCTATAAAGGCCAGTAGGGCAGTGGCCTTTATAGCGTCACCGGGTAGGGGTGAGTACTAGACTCCGCCTCGCAAAAAGGACGATATCACGGCTCTTCCCTCTTTATGTGCCTAAGCTTCAGTTCAAAATATTTTCTTACTTTAAAGACTTGTTTCTACAACGGATTTTCCTTTCATGGCAGCGTTCCGAAATCGTTATCACACGATCTTAAGTGACTTATTGGATCTATAGCAAGTAATTTAGACACCTTCAAAATAATGGTTGATTTGCTGGCCTGACAAAAGTATCATGACTTTATATCTATCTTTTTAAGCAACATTGTCAATAAAATAGACAAATCAACACAAATCACATGCACGTCTTTACTAACGATGCAACAAAATAAATTTGATTAAGCAAATTAATTAATTACCCTCTGGTGTACAGCAAAATTGCTAATATTTTATTTGATTTTATATAACTAAATTCAGTTCAATGTTTAAAATAAAATATTATATGTATACGAGTAGATTATATTTTCGAGTGTTATATTTGATCAAAAACACTTTAAATAAATCACGAAATGTCTTCTACTTGATCATTACATGATTTTTATTGAAACTAATAATACTGTCGAGTATCGAGACAAACATTGAATATTTAATTCTAGTTACAAATAACCTACGGTTGTCATTTGGCACTTTTTGTAAAGCCCTTTCGTTTTATTTTATAACGATACAAAGCATTTGGCGCTTAGTATATTGTCTTTTTGCGAAAAGTCACTATAAACATATTTTTTTGTTTCCTAAACCAGTCGCTGCAGTGCTGTTGACGCGAGAGAACTAAGGAAAAAAATAAAATAATAATAACCTGGGACAGCGCATATATTAATTATATTATAATTAATACATACCATGTTAAAATAACTTCACCATAATATTCAGAGCAATTGATAAAACACATACATAAGTGCAACACGAAAAAAAAAGTTAATAAAATATTGCCAGTTGTTGTAAATAGAAAAAGCATTGAAATGACATCGCGCACAAACAGGGGCTTGTAAAGGACGCGTGAGTTAAATTAGAAATTTGCTGGCCTTAGGCGTACTCTTATCATTATAGTATTTTTTGTTGATATTCGATACAAAAACAATGTGGACTAGAAGTGGATTTATAACTAAAACTAACGTTCCACATCGTTTCGTTTTATGCACTAAGAGTTTCTCACAGTTCTCGTTTTCAGGCCTTCTGAGACTATTCGCACCTTCTATCCTACGTCGCGGTTGATCCATCTTGCTTATGTTTTTTTGGAGACGATGCTAACAATTATTTATATTTAAGCAGCATTCAACTAGTTCCTCAATTTGCAGGATCCTATCCTCCAATGTGGTTGGAGTTCTTCTGGCCTCTGAAATATTAGTCGGTATTGGTAACTGGAAATAGAGGTGGAAATGAACGCTACCTCTCTGTCATTTTGCTCTGTGAGGAGTTTATAGCCTTTATCTGGATGGTGCTCTGGTTGTGTATCCATAGTAATCTCTTGTAATATACTATTCGGTACATGGTCTCTACATAGCTGTGGCTTTCGGTGTAGGATATAAGATGGATGTTTGCTAAGAATTATTTGGTTAGTTACTTCCATTGCTTGGGGAACTATGCTAGCGACAAGCAATTGTTGTCTTCTTTGACTTCGGCTTTAAACTGGCTTTTTGTTAGGTTTATGTAATAGGATATGACATTTACTTGTCTCGACTCTTCTTTAAGAGATCAATTTGTCTAGGTTTTCTTTTTTAGAGTTTTTGTCCTGACTACACAGTAGACCCGGCCTCGTATGCCTTTATTTTCCTATCCCGTGCAGAATTCCTTCCAGGTCTCGATGTAATCTCGCTTGCTTTAATAAAAAAATATATTTATTTTTAATAAAAACTGATAAATTCAACATTTAAAACAAACAAATTATTATAAAAGGAAATATATATGTATCTTAAAACAATTTCAATATTTACCAACACACGTGACCTGAAAAAATGGAATGAATACAACATAATTCCCACGACAAATCTACTAAAGTTTTTGGTGAAGGGATGTACATCCTTCTGCTTTCATTCTCTTTCAAGTGATTAATGATGTTCGCGTTTCGCTTATAAAACTTTTCACTTTGATAACAATCATTTAGTGGGGTATAAAATTAAAATAAGAACATAATCGTTTTATTTCTGTTATATGTAAAAGGTAGACTCACATATAGAGTTGTTATAGTAAGTTACACATGTCGCGACACAATCCCAAAATTTACCTTTGTGACATTATTAAAATTGTGTCAACATGACGCGGTGGCGGCCGATCGCTCGTGCCGGTAGAGTTACAGCTACGGCGGCCAAAGCGGCGGTTACGGGCTTCGGCGGCAGTCGGCGTTCGTCGCCCGACCGCTCTCCGGTCCGGTAAATACAGCCTCTTTGCCTCCCTTGTATGGATTAATCGTAGCTAGCGAGGAGCGGAACCAGTGCGACCCACGCGCTCCCTGCGATCGCTCGTCTCGTCTTTCGTGTAGACCCGTGTAGCGCGCTCGTAGCTCACTCTAGCTACGGAATCGAAACATCTCATCCGTAACATTGGTTTACCTTTAGCGAAGCTATTTTAAAGCATGCCATTATACACCCTCTACACGTATTTAAATTATGAGTTAAATGTCATAATGATATATCCAGAAAATAACTAGTACAATAATTAAAGTGTAGTTGTTCGTGATATTTCAGTGTTAAGCTATTTTTGCGTAAGTATTGTATTACATTTATAATAATAAATATAAATAATTAAATAAAATATAATCAAACGAATATTATTATTCGGATTGTTAAAAATACTTTAAATGCATAAAAAAATGACCATCCATAAATAAAACGAGAGTTATTAGTGAGGTAAAACAACCAATTTTTCTGACTTAAGTAACTTATAGTCTTCCTCGACTGTTATAATATAATAGATATTTAAGGGCCCCATATTTATGTCAGTATATATACCTAATAACTTTATTAAAAAGGTTTGCTTTAAAAAATATTTAATTATCAATTGTAATTATCTTAGACTAAGAACTATGGTACTGGCCTTTGTTTATAGTTTTAAACCATACCCGTCAAACCCTCGTTCATCTTTACGAATTCAAGTGAAACAAAAGCATTGTTTGAGATAATACCATGTGAAATTATGGCCTAGTAATTTTATCTTATCTGTAGACCGCTTTTTATTATCTATAACGACCTTTTTTCGCTAATACATAAAACTGTTTAAATGAATGGGTGCCTAGTCAATGTTAATTACGTTGCATAGAATTTAACTGGTCAAGCAAGAATGTGGACGAGCATGGAACGCTTTGTTTGTAGTAATAGCACTTGGGCGATGTGATTACAGCTTGATCGACCTGACAAATATCTTCTGAAATATATTAAACAATGAAGGTGTAAACTTTAAAATTATAGTGTATACTTTATAAGGGTCACAATATTTTCATTGGTTTATACAAGCATCGATTACTTAACAAGTTTGAATTTCACTTATTCCGATTTTTTTAATAAACATTAATAAATTGAAATTTATAAAATTAGTCCATGAAACCATGAAAATCGCTAAGAAAAAAAAGGAAGTAATCAGTTTTAAAGACATTTTTTGCGCTAAAAGAATATTCTTTATTGAATGGTTCAAACGTTGTTTTGTTTTAACATACTGAAACTACGAAAAAATCGCTCGGAAAGAATACATCTCGTTTGAAAATGAAATCCGAAATGCAAAAATAAAAAACTTATATCTGTGATGTGTTTTTTAGGGAGTTTTTTTATGAAATCGTTATTATAAATATACATACAAAATACAATCTTTGTATAATAATTTGTTCGGTCTGTGCATGTATCGCGGAAAGGGCGACATGGAATTAAATGAAACTCGGCATGGCTCATACCTTTCAGACGCAATGTTTTTTTACGATAATGAAAGGATTGTTAGAAAGGGGATTTTGCAAATTGTATTTTCAACATTAATTTTATCCAACTGAACAAAGTCGGGAGCAAAGCAGCTCGTATTTAATAAAAGCGATTCAATGCAACTCTGACCCATTCTCTGTGTATTGTGTGCGCGTTTTGTACCAAAACAAAAAAAAATATTCGCCATGCGGAAATTCTGAATGATTTTTACCTGCGATTTTTTTTTAAATACGTACTATTTGCAATATTTGGTGGTGATTTTTAAGTCCCTCATTGTCACAAATTATCTTTATAAAGTAAGATTAAAGAAAAGTATAAAGTTTTCACAACGCTAGTAAGATTTTATTTATGAAAAAAGTGTGTCGTTTGATTAACACCATTTCACGTTTGTGTATTCTTAAACAATGTGAAGGAATCCTCTTACAAAAAAATGAACCAAAATTTCAAAATCTCTTATGCATTAATAAATTTATTAGTGCTGGGACGCCTTCCTTGTAGGGAGCGACATAGCGAAATCGTTTAAATAAATTTATTTATTGAAATACACATAATCATTGAACTATTTTAAAAATGTCTTTAGAAGTATAATTAAAAATAATAATTTAAAAAACAGTGAAGTTATAGTTAGTTATCTCATTAAATCTATCAAAAAGATTGATAGATTATTTTAGATTTACAAATAATAATCAACATACATGACTGAAGAATCAAAAACGACTGCTGAGTCAAACTGTGGAAGAAATGGATCTTGACAAATAAAAAATGCACTCACGCCAATTTTGATTTATGATCCTTAATTACCGTCGTTAGACATAACATATTTTTCATTTTTACATCTCTAGAAATTTCAAATCCCAGACTTCACTGTACACATGCTACGTGAAACAAATTACAAATGCAGCAACAACACGTTAATCATTGTGCTAATCCCTTTTCTACTCGGAATTAATTACCGTAACGGCTTAAAATAAAAAAGGCAAATCGAAGTTGTATAAAAAGGCGTATTAATATTATAAATATGAGTCTCACCCCGTACGACACTTCTTTTATACATCGTATATACAATATTCTTCTATATATCTATTATATATTCCCAAGTATCTATTAGAACTATTGAAACTAAACCCATGCCAACAGGTTTCACTACCAGACGCTGAATCGAATACGTATTCGCTATCACCCAATGTTGATCGTACACACGCCATACAAGAGGTATTTATCAAAATGATTTTCTTAAAATATGTCTAAATTTTACATACCTGTAATAACTTTGCTAAGGTTCTTTAAGAAATTCGATTCGATCGTTTCCGAATCTATGTCAAAATTTGCTTAACCAAGTACATGTCGCAAATCAATATGATTGTGTCATGTACTTAATTAAATGCTGCATATATGTACAATATATAGTATTTATCGCCCCATTGTGATTAGTTAACCGTAATTTGCATTGTTCTTAGACATTCAAATTTTAATAATGTTATAAATTACACCCGGAACTGTAATATATGCTGTTTATACTGATATTAAAATACTTGATTAATAAAATTTTAGAACTTTATTTGAATATTATATATAGTAAATGAAAAAAAACACGTTAATTCAAAACAAAACCAAAAAAAATTTAGTTCTTCTTACGCAGAAAAGCCCACCAAATTTTCGTCACAATCGGATCTATCGTTCAGGAATGCATAGACCACAAACGTACAAATACTTAATTTTATTAATAAAGAAATTAATAATATAATAAATAAGCACATTTAAAATATTTAAATGTTTATAGTTTCAATATACACATAATAAACAATAAGACGCTAAAACGTCTTATTGTTTTATCATATTCAATCTAGTCTCAAAGCATTTTATAGAACATTATCGTTTTAAATATTAAGGTAATGTAAAATTTAAGACATTATTTCACATAGTGTTTCAACATTGACAGTCTGGATGCTAAAGTAATCCTATATAACGTAGAGAGTATTAATATCACTTAATTTTATATCTTTTACCGTTTTTAAGCTTACAATGTATAACTTTGAGCAAAATATACGACGTATAATCATTGAATATACATTATATATAAATTGTATATAGAGACATATGTGTTCAATTTTATACAAAATATGGAAATAAGTGAAGTTGATTTATTTTCTACTAGTTTCCGCACGCAGCTTCGTCTGTGAGGGTCGGGGGATGGTAAAGTACCCTATGTCCGTTTAGGCACGTTATCTGTCCCGCTGACAAAGTATTTGCAAATAGATGATCGGTTGTCTACTTAAGTGAAAATATAACAAACAAACTGACATTCGCATTTACAATATTAGTTTCGAATTAAAAAATAAAATCTTCAAATGAGATCATTTTCTTTTTTTCGAAAAGTCCATTCATTTAAAATCATATAAATTGTGCTTATTTTTTTTTATTTTTATATGGGTTTAATGTGACTTAATATTAGCAGTAACTTATATAATAAAAATATTATTTACTATACTCACGTAGAGTAGACTTTTTAGTTGGCCAGTGTATACTTTAAATCTTATGACAATATATCTAAAGAGTGCAAAAATGCGCTTCCAACAAATCATCTCCGCTAAATTCATAATTTTGTTTAATTGTGTACATTATCACATCTGTTTTGCGACGTCGCGTTCAATGTAGGTATAACTTCGAGACTAATATAATTTCGTCAGTGAAAACTTTCTAGTAACGCTAACATTTCAGTTCAACTTTGATATACTGATATACCTAAAAAATAAAAAAATACTCCATTCAGATATAAACTGAAGTATTGCATAAATAAAAGCGAGTTACTGTAATGTAGTTAATTATGCGACTTGTCTGCTTTATAGATATGCTAATTAACCCACCCTGTCTTACATAAGACGTATTTCTTAAAAAGCGCTAACTTTATTCGTCATTTATTTAAAATGTTGCTTACTTCTATAATTTATCATTTTACTTAATAAATGCATAACCTCATTACATAATCTTCATCATCAGCATATATAATCTGTGATTTTTACCATTTATTATATATTACGCGGTATCTTCGATTATGTTAATAAATGTTGTTGTCAAAAAACTCTACTGATAAGGGTGAAAAACTGGATGTTTCACTTTTGAAATCGGTTCCAATTGAATACAAAGCAACATAAATTACCACTATGGTGGGGCTTTGTGCCCTACTGCTAAACAAAAAACATGATGATCGCATCATGATTTGTTGTAAATACGTACGTTAGGGGTATCGAAATCGGTAACCTAACACCTGGAAACTAGTTTTATGTTATAGCTAGATAACATAAAACTAGAGTATATCCTGACATGCGTTGCAAAGCTGTCATAACTTATTTCATAAAACAATCTCATGCGACTAGCACACCGCGAGATCTATTGTACGGTATGGCACTTTAAATCAATGGGATGAATGTTTTTCATTTTATTAATATAAATATTAAAGATCAATAGTTAGTATGTTTCAGCTTAACAATAAGACTAGTCTAAATTTGGTAATACAGTAAGTAATTTACCTTCTTATTTATTTAGTTTATTAGATTAATTATTTATTAAGGTTATTGCTCTGATGCGATGTGTTCATAAGAATGTTAGCCGGTGACTTATATTAATTACAGCCATTGTAGGCGCGGAATGCTCTTACATTCACTATTTTCGATTGTTTTTTCTGGACAAGAGAGCATTTTTCTTCGTTGCTTACAAATGACCGCTTACCTACATCCTAATCTTTTCGTACATTTTATTCTCCCTACTGCAGGCACTTCCATTATTTTGTTAATGGAATGATCGCCAGACATGCCCGGACAATAAGCGCCTACGTAATAGATTTAGGTAAAAGGTATACGTTCCTATTAATATTACGTACAAATAGATACTTATTGTGTGCCAAGTACAGCCCGAAAATCTTATAATAAACATTGTTTACAGATACAATAGAATAATCATTATTTTATTATTTTCATAACAATATAAGGTCCTCCAAACCGATTTCGGCCACGGCTGCCAATCTCAAGAGAGATTACCCAACTGCGCAGGTGATATTATAGTGCACAGGTGTGTGCGCAAACATAGGTGCACTCTCTTTTCCTTAGCTCTCATAATCCGACACGACCGGAAAGAGTTCAGGCGCAGGACCAACGACTTAACGTGCTTTCCGAGGCACGGGAGTGTACACACTTCCAACTTCCAGACTCCGGGCTGCTACTGAGAATTTTCTGACAGAAAAACCCAAAAACTATTTATTAACCCGACCTGGGAATTGAACCCAGGACCACCGGGTCTGCGGCCTATCTAGCCACTAAACCAACGAGGCAGTCACAAAATAGTAGTTTCATAACAATATTTATTATTGAAGGCACTTTTTTATTTCATTCCTTAAACGCCGACAACGTACCTTCAAGCCCAGTGTTGCAGGCCACCTTGCCAGGTCCATGGCCGAACACTAGTCACTTTCCATCAGGTGAGCCTCCTATCCGTTTGCATTTTACATAAAAAAACTCAGGTTTTGAATATAATAGTATATTAATATTCATAGTTATCGGTTACACGGTATAGAATTTGAAGTGTTGCAGTTCTACCTAGTTACGAGATACAACAAAGTGGATAGCATAAAAAACTTTTTCCATGAACAAATGTCCCAACTTACATGGCGATCGAACAAATGTTGTCGAACTCTATTTATCTTAAACACTTACACAACATTAATTCCGGTGTATATACAGAAGGAGGATTCCTACATACCCTTAAATATTATATATATATATATATATACTATATACACTCGGTGGTAGAGCTTTGTGGAAGCTCGTCTGGGTAGGTACCACCCGCTCATCAGATATTCTACCGCAAAACAGCAGTACTTAGTATTGTTGTGTTCCGGTTTGGAGGGTGAGTGAGCCAGTGTAATTACAGGCACAAGGACATAACATCTTAGTTCCCAAGGTTGGTGGCGCGTTGGCGATGTAAGCGATGGTTAACATCTCTAACAATGCCAATGTCTATGGGCGTTGGTGACCACTTACCTTCAGGTGGCCCACACGCTCGGCCGCCTTCCTATACAAAAAAGAAAAAAAAAAAAAAAAAAAACTATATATATATAGATACTATATACTATATATATATAGACTGCCTCGTTGGTCTAGTGGCTAGATATTAGGCTGCAGATCCGGTGGTCCTAGGTTCAATTCCTAGGTCGGGCCAATAAATAGTTATTGGGTTTTTCTGTCAGAAAATTCTCAGTAGCAGCCCGGAGTCTGGAAGGTGGAAGTGTGTACACTCCCGTGCCTCGGAAAGGACGTTAAGCCGTTGGTCCTGCGCCTGAACTCTTTCCGGTCGTGTCGGATTGCCGTCCCATCGGATTATGAGAGCTAAGGAAAAGAGAGTGCACCTGTGTTTGCGCACACACTTGTGCACTATAATATCTCCTGCGCAGTTGGCTAATCTCTCTTGAGTTTGGCCGCCGTGGCCGAAATCGGTCTGGAGGACCTTATATTATATATATATATATATATAGATCTGTAAAATATATGTAAATCTAAGTGATCTATTTATCACTTAGATTTACATTTTAGTTATATATTATATATAAGAGACATATATTATTCAATTAACGGTCTACATAGATCCCTGGCCCCAAATAGATTTTATCGCTTTTTCTATTTCACCAATGAGATATATATACATTAAACCGATTCGCCCGTTGCTAATGCGTCGTACAACATACGCCACACGTATTTTTTCACGCGATCATTTAAATGTCTCGTTATATTTCTAAAACTACTGATTCGAATTTTAAAGTGTAAAAGGCAATATTTGTTCAGATAAAACATTTGTACAACCAAATGATTATTTTTTTTAAGAAATGATATTTGTGCCAATTCAATTTAACTAAAGTTGTCAATGATTTTTTCCCTAATTTTTATCATAGAAATGGTTTTCTTTATCTAAAACATATAGGTATTACCTATGCTGTCGCTGACCTTTTTGTACTAATTTTGGAGACCTAAACATTTTTCATTTAAAATTTTATTGTATCTGTTATAGACTCCGACTACGACAACATACTTAGCCCTAAAAATATATATTAGACATTATAATTAACATATTTTGAAGCCTATATATCCGACATGAAACTTAAACTCAAATCATACTACAATATACTTACATAACATGTTTTTTCCTGGTATGACATCTTTAATCAAGTTTTAGGGGTCTGCTCTTAATATAGGTAGTTGTCTAAATAATTAATATTAAAACGCTAATAAAAAAAAATACATAAAACCTTTGTAAAATAAAAAAGAAGTATAAAATTAAAATTTCTTTGTATTAGTCTTCGCGACGCCTCGGGGCACATAGGCGGGGCAGGGCCTAAAGGCTAAATTTCCTATATGGATAATCCGATACTGACAAATTTTATACATGTTAGTTAAAAGGTAATCGGAATAGAAGTAATAATAATAGTAATCTTTATTCACATAAAAAGTAAAAAATTATAAAAAAGTCGCTGATTTCTGAGCTAGGCTCAAAACCTGTATTACAGAAATCAGTATCCTCTTTCATGTTTTAGTGACATCGTTCTATGTAAATAAAAAATTAATGAATATTTCTTACTGTATACTAGAAGGGAGTGTCAGAAGATTTGTGTGGGGTGTGTATGTATGTCAGGTTTGCGTATGTGTCTTTGTGTGTGAGTGTGTGTATGTGTGAGTATGTGTGAGTATGTGTATTTTGATTCACAATATATTATAGCAACAACAGTTCAGTTTGTTCATAATCTAGGCCTAGTAGCCAATTTTTAATAATTACTTTAGCTTCACGATTACATAAGGGGTATATATTTAATGACCTTCGCATTTACCTTTAAATGTTATTTTAGGTGTGAGTAGTTAAACAATGCTGGGTCTTTTTCTTTCGGATGTCAAATTAATGACGACAGAAAGTGAGAATCAATGTTTAACGTAACGTGTAAATCGTTAAACAATAAATATGTTTGGTTTTGTGATAATAACGATAATAGACCTATTTAATATATATATTACGTCCATTCTAAATACATCTCAAGCAATGTATAAAATATTATTAATATTTATTTTAATATGATTCAATCACAATATTTATATTGAAATAGACTAAAGTACTACCACCTGTTTGGCTTGTAATTTCTACCGAGCAGAATCGACAAAAAACATTTGGTAACAATTTTTTTTAAACAAAAACATACAAATATGTACCTACATATATGCAAGATCCAGCAATCTTTAAATCCATTTACAATTTCATCAGATTCCGATACAGATTCATTATATTAATGACATTTTGAAGATTATTTACTATTAGTACTAGATCGAGTATGGGTTGCAGAATTTTATAAAAGTGCGTAGGTATATTTTTCCTGATGAGTCATTCAGACTTAGACTTCATTCATTAAAACAGAGCTATTACGTTTTGTTTTCTGTTGACACACTTTTACAGACTAACATGGTTTATTACCATTATAAAAATATCCTTACAATTTTCTTTTACGAAATCAGAGTGCAAGAATTTTCTTTCCAGGTAACAAAAAGTCCTTCAATCAACGTACGTGTAATTTGCTTATGAACGCGAAATATGACATATACAAGGTCCTTCGTTTTTCAGCCATATTTATTTATTGAAAAACAAAATTAAAAATAATAGCCGGTCGTATGTTTGTTGTATAGGCTGCCCGTTTATCTTCCTTAAAAAAGTAACTTCAGGTTAAATTGGAGTAGAAGCGAAGGAGTTTGTAGTTTAAATAGAATCCTATAATCCAGTTATAACAATACTCTTAATATATAAAGATAATGTATGCAGAGTAATCTAAATTATTGTATAATTTTGTAAACACGCACGGTACTAATATTATTATTCTGTTGCCTTGTATAGGGAATCTTGCCAGTTCTATCTTTCAGCGTATTCAGCAAATGAATTTGTGTACATTTCTTGAATAAACAAACCGAAACCCAGCGCAGACAGGGTATTTTTCAGAGGGTAATGTAAAAATACTACAGTGCATTATATGAGCTTCAACATCAGATCCGCTCTCTACGAATATGTTTCTATTAACACACACTCTTTTAATTTTCATGTTTCTTTGTTCATTAAAATAATATGAGTATAATATTACGATATATATATCTGACAGTTATTATTACCTCATACAAAGACTTACTGCCTAATAGTTTTAAAAAATAAATATATTAAAACGATAGAATAGTAACAATTTATTCGTTTGCTGCATTTCTTAGAATGTCGACGTTAAATTAAAAGACCATCAAGCACAATCATGATTCACGTGGACAGCTTCAAGCGTTCGTCGCCGTCACCATCGCGATGCTCCGTTCGGAGTGACAGCAGGGTCTTTCGACAGCCACGTGTGATTCAAGTTAATCGCGACGCAGCTACGATGATGGACGAGGAAACTGTTGACAGCCCTGGGACCACTGCAGATGCGGGATGCGCTTCTGACTTCGAAACTCATGTTAACCAACATGGTGCTCATTTCCGTTCGCGAACATTCAGCGACGGATTTATCAGAAACACTAGTCTCGAGTTATTACTCGGTGTTGATTGTGAAGCTTGTTTAGCTCTCGCCTCACAAAGACACTGTATTAATGAAACAATATCCGAACAAGATTTCGACTTGGTATGCAATTGTAACGTTCGACAAAATAATTACTTGAACTGTTATCGCGATTCCATTAAACAACGTGGACACACTCTTAATATTTATGACATAGAAAGGATAAAACGAGATACAGGGCGAAGTAGTCTTGCTATTGGATCGCATCGCAGCCTCGATAGAAAACACTATAAAAGCAAAACTATAGGAGTATCGAGTTACATTTCAAAACAATTTATTTCATATGACCCAACTAATACACTTGTTCAAAAAATAAAAAGGAAATTGTCTAATTTAAAAAAAATTAAAGGCGATTCTGTAACGAAAAAACCTCAGAACTCTCTTCAACTCTCTGAGATGGCATCAAGTTCATCTAACTCATTAAAAAGATTGTCGATGCTATCTCTTGTAGATAAATCTCATAAAAAAATGGACAGTCAAAGTCGCATCTTTTCATCTTCAAGTATACAATCGAAAGACGATTTAAAAAACAATGTAAAAACTTATGAGAATTTTTCCTCAAATATTGATCAATGTTTTGATCGGCTCCGTAATACAAACATGGATAATACCTCACGAAAATTTAATAAAACAAGAAATTACGAAAATAATGATGAACTTGTTGCACGAAACTCGCCACTGATCAAATTTTCAACGCTCGATAATCGAAGCCGGTGCCGAAGCATAAGGAGACAGTTGTCTTGTAACGATTTTCCAAGCGACCGATATAGAGATCGCTTAGCAGACCCGTGGCCGCAAGACGAAAATGCTTTCATGTCGAGAAATTCCCGAAACGATGTTGTTGATGATACACAAACATTTATTGAAGTCGATAAAGTTGTAAGAAGTAACGCACGAAGTGCCCATGCCCACTGCACTTGTAATACTGGCCGTGAAAGCAGAGTTCCATCGATTTTCTACGATACTCATGTAAGTTATTCAGAAATATTAAATCAATTTTAATTTTACTTAGAGGTAGGTTTTACTCTTGGGTCATCACATATTCTACCGCAAAAGAGCAATACTTAGTATTGTTAGGATTTGGTTTAGGAAAGCGAATGAAACAACGGGCGCAAGGGACAACATCTTAGTTCCAAGGTGCATTAGCGATGTAAGGGGTGAATAATATTTCTTAAAGTGCCTAAGTTACTAAGTTATGTAACTTTTGTTAGTTTGTGTTATCAAGCTTAGGAAACAGATATTCAAAACTGATAGTCAGGGAATCGAATACAATTTACGCTGTAAGCTTATACATTATTAAAGTGAGAAAATAGATATTCAAAAATATTTCTCACTTTAATTAATCGCACAGTCTACATAATGACCGGATAAGAAAAGTACTTGAAGCCTTTACCGAGTTTCGTTCAGACTATCGAGACCGGACATTCCTTTCAGTGGTAATTCTTTATTTTATCTTACATCACAGATCAAAGGCACACGTCGTAGAGGCTGAATGAGATGACTCTTAAAACATAAATGCGGGTGTATCCGTAATGGTTATAATGTTAAACATATTATTTTTTATATTACTATAATATTTTGTAATATAATAATATTTTGATTATATTAATATAATAATTATATTAAGTCTTAATAGTTTTAATCGAATAGTATTGTTGTATAAATTAAACATATAATTTTGATTTGGCCAATAAGTAAAATGGACCAGCAATTTTAATAGAATGCAGATCTAAAGCCGCGTTGCTAACGCATGTTACGTTTATTAACTTAAAATAACAATGTGTATGAATAAAGATTTTCTGATTTTTTATAAAATTAAATAAAATTATTTCACGCATTTTGCGCGTCTACCTTTCAACCAACAAAAAATATTACACAATGCTGTTTCCCCTCAATAAAAACCATTTTCAAATATCATAAAATAGATTACATTAGGTAACTTATTTATTGTATTCATGTTTATATGTATTTATGTATACACAGTATACACAGATATTATTTTCAGCACTTCTGAAGAATCCAATTAAAATATAGAATATATATTGTATAAAGCCCGATTTTTGTATAATACATATGTCGTACAATGAAATATAAAATTATAAAATGCGTTAAGTTTTTAAAAAGTAAAAGCTATTTGAAATAAATAGGGTAAAAAACGTACAACACCGGCACCAGACGTAACGGATAGATCTGTGGGCCGCGCTCCGGCCTGCAGCGCCTGCAAACCTGCCCAATGGCTTCCTACGACTACGACTTCAACAACTAGCCACAGCTCGACTACTACTGCCAACTCGTCACGTGAGTTATCGACAGCGTTTTTGTAGCTTATAATAAGTTTAGCCTGTAACATATTTTCAACACGCATTACGCATGTATGTGTTATGCATGATGCATCAGTATTTATGTATACTTATAAATACATACAAGCATTTGCATAATAAAATCACTTTATTCTTACTTTTTATTTATTATATATCGGAATGTTAATTCAATAAATACGTATAAATGTCACACTAAACGCGGGCGTTAATAAATAATTGCAACACAGTACAACATTACATCTAACTTGATATCGATATCATTTTTATATATTTTTTTTTTGTTATAATACTAAATAAGTATATATAATTTCCCTATGAATATGAATATATTCGTAGCAATAAATCCCACAACATTATGTCATCTATGAACCCGTCGGTAACTTCCCACTGCAACGAACCAGGAATGTTGTTTGACAAGTAGATTATCGGAAAGCTTCTGACAACTATTGGTATGACCTAAATCGTTTTGATATATGTGCTGTCTAATACGATCGAACATAAGCAAATAATTAATAGTTTTAATATCATTTCATGTATATTAAACTAAACAAACAAAATGCATAGTTTATATAACATAAAAATTATTAGAATTTCTGAAATGTATGAATTATTTTAATAGGTTTATCTGCGTGGCATCGTCGCTGGTGTTGTGTGGCCATATTGGTGCTAGTGGCGGGAACGGCTTGCGTTGCTGGTCCTTTGGCGCTTCGGGCTCCTCCAGGAGCACCTCTTCATGAACGGCTTCGCCTTGCAGAGCGCCTTTTACATGATACACCTCTCATAGATGGACATAATGATCTTCCGTGGAATATAAGAAAATTCTTACACAACAAAATCAAAGATTTTAGGTACTTAATTTTTTGTGTCGGAAGTAAACCCACCTCAAAGATTATTTTTTAAGTAAAATAAGTAAATCATCATTGTATAAGGTAAAAAAATTGTTTAATATCCAGTCTTCAAAATTAAACAATTTAAAAAAAAAAGAAAAAGAAAAGTATTTAATATTAAAATGTTTTGTAATAGATTCGATGAAGATCTCCGTACAATATCTCCTTGGGCTACGAGCTCTTGGAGTCATACCGACTTGCCTCGCTTAAAACAAGGTCGAGTTTCTGCGCAGGTGAGTAACAAATTAAAATTCTCACCTCAAAATAAGAATAGACTGCACGGCATGTGGGCCCAACTGTAATTGTTACTATAATTTAAAAATATAATCCCTTGCTTTTTGTTATTAAATTTGCCATTTTATTTTCAAAATTGTATGCAACATAATGTCGTTATTCAATGTTAACTACGACATATATAAAAGAAGTAATAAAAATGAAGTTAATTTTAAAAACAGCTATGCGAAGCAAGAAATTGAATGTTACTAGTAGCTATGCTATGACTGACATCTTAAAACTTAAAACCTCACGGACCGAATAAGACTTGTGTTTTGAATGCTTTCTTTTAAGCGCCAAGCTATCTCACGTTTCCTATTACATGTCACTGCGTACAAAGAATGCACATTTATATTCCACAAGCGATCGTGGAATGTTACTCGTGCATGACATTAAATCAACTGCCAGCTACAACGTGTATTTTCATCCGTTTTGTATTAACGCACGTCATATTGTTATATACTAAGTTAATTTTAGTAGCATACCATATTTGTTCAACGATTTTATTGACCCAATTTAAGTAGAAGTTCTTTGTTTAGGCCATGTGTATGTATATGTGCGCGATTTTCTAAAAAATAACATACACAATCGATTTTTGTTCCCCCGGGACTCTTATGAGAAAGTTAAAGCTTACGGCATACTTAGCTATAGTGCCTCATATACAGACTAATATGCGTAATGATTTTAAAAAGATCTTATCTAAACATTCAAGGCCGAATCTCGCAAATTAGAACTTCCTCTTATCTTACGCAGATAAAATTGTACATGTTAGTACAGTTTCGAAGACCAAAATTATATAATACCAGATTATAAACATGAGCTGATTCTATACACAGGATATGCTCTAGATGTGGGATCTTCTTAACGGCCAACAGTGCAGACACGAAATTACATGTACGCGTTTAATTATGATAGCCCATTCAGTTTTAGCGCATTTTAATAAGAGGTTGTTATTAATAAAGCGTTTTTTACTATTAACTTATTTAACTTTAACTTTTATTTCAATTCATCTATCTACCTCTTTACTTGGTCGCTCAGCTGGGTAATCTTGTAACACACATATATTTTGTTTTACAATTAGTTTTGGGCCGCGTACGTCCCTTGCGACGCACAACATCGGGACGCAGTGCAGCTAACCTTCGAACAAATAGACTTAATTCAGAGGCTGACCGATAAATATCACCCACAATTGACGTTCTGTACATCATCTGAGGGTAAGTACAAGAAACTATATCGTACGTATTTATGTATTAGGAAATAAAGATGATGATTAATTATTCCTTATCAATATTCTCATAATATTGAATATTTAGCTCAATACATATAGAATATAGAAGCAAAGTGGTAATTTCTTAAACCGCAATCTCTTTTAGTCGATTCTTGAGTAGTGAACATCATAAAGTAAATGCGTCTACTAAATATACCTTAAACTTACGCAATGAATCCGAAACAGATCTTTATAATTGATATTTGCGAGCCATAACATAGCTATGTGCACAGATACAGATTTCCCCATAACATAAGTATATAACTAATACCGCTCAAGATTAGAGATACTTTAAAAAAAATCAAGAACTACACGTGTTTACAACCACGTGTGTATATGAATATTTTGAATGTTTACCTAGGTATATATTTACTTGCTCCTTTATAGGCATTAATTTGTATTCTGTACTGAGGTCCATAAATAACTAAAGGAATTAGCTGCCATTGTTGGGTTATTTTCCTTAATGACAGTAGATATTGGCTCATTATTCATTCTGGTCTCTCGCTTTTCTAAACGTTAAGTACACTATTTTTCATAAGCAGTAATACTTTTATTAAGCTAAGTGTTTTTTGCGTAATAATTTTTAAAGATTTTCAATCGTTATTAAAATCGATAACTATCTTTTTTTATCGCTACTCTAAAACCAGAATTCGATATTCAAAAGAAGATACACAGAGGTTTTTTTTATATAAAACAATATTTCTTTAACCATAAGTAATAAAGTAGGTATTAATTTGTCGTTTACTTAATTTTTCCTTCGGCCCAGCTAGAACTTAAACTTTACGAATTTTGGATTAGCATATAAAAAGGCTTTTTAACTCTAAAAAATCTAAGCTGAATTAATGTTATCGTCTTGAATTTTGCCTTAACGAAATTGTTTTTTTTTTTTTACTTTCTTCTGAATAGTCATTAGTGTTACAATAAATCAAGCTGCCAACGCAGAATGCCTTTGCACATTAAACAGTTAAACGAGGGTTCGAAAAAAACTATTCCCGTTACAAAATGAATTAGTCTTATATACATATTTTATTTGCAGGTATTTATTTATTATATTTGATGTCATACATGTAAATATATTAAGTATTAAAGATACACAATTGACACTTTTCATTAATTTTGTTGTCTACGGACTTTATATTTATATTTTATATTTTATACCGTCTGTTTGTTTTCGAGTTTCCTGTTTGTGTTACATATTCTTTTACGACATTACATAATTTTTATGCTCTTCAAAACGTGTCCTCTTGATAATATCGAATAACATTTGTTTAAGATATATTATTTGTATCACGTATTAATTAGTGTTATAATTAAACTTGTGCTTGGCGATGAAGTAAAATATCTAGAGGAAACCTGAATTTGAAATAAAAAAATCACCATCCCTCAGTGGAGCAGAATTAGCTCCAATCTTTTCTCTTGAGCAAGCTACTCTTGAGCTTTAGGTTACACGCAGTTACACAGGTTAACATATGCATATTATGTCTGCAAAATTCTTGAAGACTTCGTTGGTACATAGTACTCATCACTTAATTCGGTAAAATCTTAATACGTTTCAGTTAATAACATAAAAAAGTAAAATTTATCTCAACAATTAGTAAAAACGTTCATCCATTAATGGTTTCAAAATAGAATGAATGCAAATAACATAAATATAGTATGATATTGATTAAGTAATTATTTTAGATATATTGGCGGCTCACGCTAATCATCGATTGTGTTCGCTTGTGGGTGTGGAGGGTGGCCATGCTATCGGTGGATCGTTGGGCGTTTTGAGAACCTTGTACCAAGTCGGTGTTAGATATCTGACACTAACATCCACATGTGATACGCCATGGGCAGAGTGTGCTTCGGCCGACAGACAAGATTCCTTACAAAGAGGAGGATTGACGCCGTTCGGTAAAGTATGTATATCGACGGTTATTTAAATGTTCATTTAAATTATTTATTGAAATTTACATATTCTTATAGTTTTATTACAAATCTGTAATGTGGATTATATATTTGATTGTTTAGCATTGTTTTTTCTATTAAATATAATTATAAAGGTATTTTTCATTAAATACAGTAAAGGAATAACACAGAGCTCTATTTATAATATTATTCAGCTGTAGTCAGACGTGACGACTGACGGTATGAGTTATTTATCACTTCAAATTTCAGAAATTGTATTATTGCTATAATAATAAATCATAGCCTGTCGCGTTAGTTTAGTTTCTTGTGTGTACGGCCACAGATCGCCATTCCTGGGTTCAAATGTCGAGTCGGATTAATGAAACTTATTAGGTTTTATCTAACACAAATTCTTGGTATTTGCTGGCTGTTTGACAGTCTGAAGTGAGCAGTGCTTTACTCCTATACATCAGAAATTGCGTAAAGCAATTGGCAAAATCATTTGATCTCTCTCCGATTGCACGTATTACCGTCGAATCGAAATATGAGAGGGAGGTATTGCGAGATTGCATCTACATGCGCATACAATTGTACACTATAATAATCTGCGCAGATGGTTAGTCTCCAACATTGTCTGACATGGCCGAAATTCGGTCAGCAGGATATTAAATCCTCAGTTACATAACGTGAGGAACAATATTCCCGGAACGTCGCTTTTTCAATTCCTGCAAATTAATCTTGTGAACTACCAAACGACATTTAGTTTTTTTATAAGTGAAGATATTGAAGAATGCTAAGACATAAAAAAGAAATTATACAGATGGTAGGTACTAGGTGGTCCTTACTCGGTGGTAGAGTTTTGTGCTAGCTCGTCTGGTTAGGTACTACCCACTCATCAGATATTTTACCGAAAAACACCAGTACTTTGTATTGTTGTTCCAGTTTGAAGGGTGAGTAAGCCAGTGTATTTACAGGCACAAGGGACATAATATCTTAGTTCCCAAGGTTGGTGACGCATTCGCGATGTAAGCGATGGTTAACATTTCTTACAATGCCATTGTCTATGGGCGTTGGTGACCACTTACCATCAGGTGGCACACAAGCTCGTCCGCCTACCTATACAAAAAAAATATATATTAATATAAATGAACCCAAACAATGCCGTCTTAAGACAATTACAGTAACTGTTATTTAAAAAAAATTAGTTCCATAGTTATTAAACAAACGTCTTGAAGAACGTGCGAAAATTAATTTGGGTACGAACGGAGAAATGAAGAACTTAAAACTTTACTTATTATTAATTGTTGTAGTTGTATTTGCGCTAAGTATACATCAACTAATGTCACCCTTAATTTTTGAAATAAAAGAATTTACTCGAAAATTCTTTTATTGTACGCATACAAAGCTGGGACGGATTTTCAGAATAATATAAATCATTGACCTCTTTTGCAATAAACGACTCTTTACTGTTATTATTATGAGTAAGCACTTAACATTTGGAGTCTCGAAGGTATTCAGGATAATATTACAGCGGGTAATCAAAACAAAACCGTAAAGATCGAGATGTGGAGTAGAGTGAGTGTGCCATAATCATAAACATCCTATGCCGCTGCAATATTTTGCTTTGAACTTCGGTTGCTTGCGAAGCCGTTCTTTGTTTTACGTACAACGATACTTTTCGTAACATTTTCTTTTGTTGTAACCACTCACTGCAAGTTAAGCATCAATTTTTGTAGGAAAAATAATGTAGCGGAAGAAACTCAATGAAAAGTTACACAAAAATCCAAAACAGTTTAATGTATAGTATATATAATAATTATTATAATTAACGTGCAAGCAGGCGTTTAGTTGGGGGTTTTAAAGCCACTTTAAAGTCAAAGACACTTATTTTCATATTCAAACCAGTTGCAATGAATATAAAGCGTCTAATGAGAAACCTATTCACATTTTTTGGAGCCACTAGGGTTAATTTTTATTTTTTCATACGAACAAAAAGTTATTTTACGGCTTCTCTTTCTTTTACTTCTAGGTTACATTTGATGCGGTACAAATGTTTTTGTATATTATCTTTTTTGATCTTATTAGATAGGTACCTATGTAAGTAATAAGGTAGGTATAAAAAATACTAGCTGTGCCCGCGGTTTCACCGGCGTATAATTAATAAAAATATAATGAATAAAAATCAGAACCTTCCTCGATAAAAGGACTATATAACACAAAAATAATTTTTAAATTCGAACCAGTAGTTCCTGAGATTAGCCGGATCAAACAAACAAACTCTTCAGCTTTGTATATTAGTATAGATACATATTTTATTAATTGAAACACAGGATTGTAAAACTTGTAAGAGTTTTGTTCATTAAAAAATATAATGCGTAAGGTGGTCCACCCACCTTACGCATTATATGCCATGGAAGGCCACTCTAACGAATAAACAGTTTTTATTAGTTTGTTTACTGGATAAATGAAAGAAACTAATTATTAAGTAATACTATGTTTTATTGTGTAACATATAAATTACATTTTTTTATTTTAGATGTAATCACTATTTATAAAATTTAAGTTTTATTAAACTCTTCCAAACGGCCTTGCAAGGAACAGGACTCCATACAAGGCCAATATTATAAATTAGTCGTTCAACTTAAAAGTAGAGTTGTAACAATCAAAATATCCGCTTTTACTAAAACTACATAAAAACTCTTTCATTTAAACGAAACATTAAATGCTTAATTATCTATAAAAAGCTCATCGAACATTCCTTGAACGCCATGGTATAACTAAGAATATATTAATGGAAATGATTTAAAAGTAATAGTAATGAGTATTATATCGATATCAAATAGGTTGCCAATGCGTTTTAGGCTGAAATTATAAAAATAATATTGGCCTTCTTATGGGTCCGTTCTTTGTAAGGCCAAAATGTTCCTAAGAAGGCCAAACTAACAATAATTATCACCTATCACAAGCCTTTTTTTATATTTAATAAGATAATAGACACGTATTTATGTTTTCCTTTTTTTGTTCTCGCTTACTTGTAGACTTTCTTCTTTTCTTAATCGTCGTTTTGTATGTTTGTTAGTAGATGTTCCTAGTAAGGCCCGTGTACCCTAGCAAGGCCAACCGTAAAACATTTTATGGGCCTTATAAGGAACCACCGGCTTTCCTAGGAACACTACCGATATTTTAACTGAAACTGAAGCAAAATTATTATTTTTGTCTTTAGTACTATAACAAATCACTGTATGACAATTCACACTAAAAAAAAAAGATAATAGTAGGTTATTTACTTAAAAACTTACGGTTTGCTGTGCGCGCGAATAACAATTTTAACGTTGACGACCAAAGTCTACGAAGCGAGGGACCTCATCAACAAATTATCGACGCGAGCGACTCGCCGCCGCGTCTGTGTCCTTAAGTTGGATGGATCTTAGTGTGACTAGAAGGAATTTGTCATCACATGACAATAACCAAGACTTTTTAATAGTTGGCCTTCAAAGGAGCATGGCCTTCCATGGTCCACCCACCTTATAATATTATTATTATTATACATTCATACGTAGTGGTATGTCAATATACTAAAGATTAATCTATAAACGATATTAACTTATGCAACGATTTTTATGTATGTATATGATGTTTCATGTTTAATTTGTATGTCAATGTATGTAGTGTCCTGAATTTTCAGATAGTAATAAAAGAGATGAACAGGCTTGGCATGTTGGTGGATTTATCACATGTTTCCGAACGCACGATGCGCGACGCTCTATCAGTATCCCGTGCACCGGTCCTTTTTTCACATTCTTCAGCGCGCGCAATTTGTAACGTCACTCGCAATGTGCCTGACAGTGTGTTACGACTTTTAGCAGCAAATAAAGGCCTTATTATGGTAAATTTCTACACCTCCTTTCTCACATGCAAGGACACTGCGACCGTTCAAGACGCAATTGGTAAATATTCAGTGTTTTATATTGCATTTAGTTTCTTATACCAATTAGATAATTCACTATACGTTTTTATTTATAGAACATATAAATCATATACGCGACATCGCTGGTGTAGAAAGCGTGGGGTTAGGTGCAGGATACGACGGCATCAATTAGTAAGTACCTACTTCGAATTTTTTGTTCAGTTATTTCAAAATATTGAGGTTTAATCAATTAAATAACTTAAAAAATATGTGACTTTTTTTTAATAGCACACCACAAGGTTTAGAAGATGTATCCTCGTATCCTCTCTTATTTGCCGAGTTAATGGAAGATGGTTGGAGTATAGAGGACCTTAAAAAATTGGCTGGCCTTAACCTTCTACGTGTCTTAAATGCTGCGGAACGTGTATCTCGGGAGCTGGCCTCCGCGCACGTAGCTCCGTATGAAGAAGTTGCGCCGCGCACTTTCGATGCTCACAACTGCTCCAGCCAAGACATTTAATTACAAAATGCGACTAAAATTATGTTCTTAAAAAGATGCATCTGAATTCTATCATTTATAATAGCTATATATCTTCAAATATTTATCTTTACATGTTATAGGCGAAGTGATTATTATTATTAAATAGGTACCTAAGTAGTTGTCACATTATTAATAAAATTGTTCTGAACAAATCCATTTTTCTCAAATTATATAAATTTAATTTACTACCAGAAAACACGATTTCGTTGATAGAGTTTTAGCGACCTAACATTCAACCGCAACAACAAACCGCATCAATTTAAAAGTATCGTGACATGTTTGTGCTCCTCAAAGCGAACCATTTAATTACTTATCTCAAAAGATAGTCAACATTTCACAGGTTATGTCCTAAATTTTTTTCTTCAAAGGTCAAAGAATGAATTTTTTAGTCTCTTTTTTATATTTTCATTAATATCAAAGATCTTTTTGGACTTTTAACGTCGTTTCGAACATCATGCTAACAACCTTACGTCCCATTTTGAGTAGGATAGCCAGTCCCCGACCTCGCTCTCAAGTCCCCCCCTTACCCTTAACAAACTCAAAAATAAACCACAATCAAATAATAAATACTTTAAAACCATTTCCGTGTATTTTAAACCATATTATATTTCTAATTTTCAAACCAGTAACCTAGTGTACAAAATAAATTATAAAGAATCATTTCATATTTAAAACAATCACATTTCACTGATATGGAAAAAAAATTGTCGAGTTCATTATGTATATCAACCGTGTTTGCTCTTCGTCCATATCATAATATGAAATACCTACTTTAATTTAGTCTATTTACCTAACCTAATTTAATAAGTCTTTTAGTGTGAATAATTATTTTTCTTGTTCTTAAAATTTTAATTACCAAAAATTAAAATTTGTTACTTTGTTACATACATTATTTATTTTATAACTAAAAACCATCATTAAACAAAAAATATAAATTAGAAAAATATGTAATATAAATTATTAGATTATTTACAAAATAAGAAATAAATTGGAATGGTTATATTATATAATATACATATATATGAGTCATAATTTGAAGGTACGAAGTTGCTTGAAAAAACAATCGGAGTTGGACTGATATAATATCTATATTTATAAATAAGGGAACGTAAATAATATTATAGTATAGATTTTCAAGTTCTTAAAAAAATAATATAAATTATTTAAGAACAAAAAATTACATATTGTGGACTTCAATTATATCCCAAGCTTTAATACATTATTGTATATCTATTTCGGTAATTGTAGTTTCCTTCCCAATGTTAGTCAAAATTTTTTAAAATTGATCTATATTTATATGTAAATTTAATAAAATATACAATATCTTTTTAGTGCCATAATATTTAGTGGACAATTATTTTTAAACAAATAATGTTAAAAAAATATTGCATTCGTTGATGATGTCGTAAGTTACTGTAATAAGCAATTTTCACTATATTATGTAGTCTTAAGCTACTTTCATGAATTATCTCTAAAAGCATATTAAAAAAATCTATCTACCTACTTTATATAGTATTTCAGTAACAAATAATAGCGACCGTAACACGGAGTACATAACCCGTACGAGACGATGCTAAGTCTAATATTTATCGCTGTCATTTAAATTAATATTCCGAAATTATGTGGCACGCTTACAGATTTAATAAATTTGACAAAATAAAAATACATCATACTCAATACAATCAATCCACTATATAAAAATTGATAAGTCGAATTAGTACGCGCATTTATAAAATAATATTTTTGTTTGTTTGTAGTTTCTGGACGCCGCGGGAAATTATTGACACAGATTTTCGTATAACATGAGATTGTTATAAATATTAATTGCCTTTAAGATAATTCTTGAAATTTATTGCTTCTATTTTAAAAAGGTAGACATTTTTAATATATTTAGTAAAGGAGTTGCCAATGTATATGTATAATTTTTTTAACTGTTATTTTGTACGTTACAAATATTTTATAATGCGACACATTATTGTTATTGATAAATTTTAAATAGCTTTATTTAAAGACGACCAAAATAGAGTGAACCATAGATTAGATGCCTATAGAATAAGACTTTGAAATTTTATTTATATAACATATATTTCGTCCAATGAGATGAAACACGTTTTGTACCTTCCTACTAAAATGCAATATTAATGTATTTGTTGTTATAAAATTAGTAATAATAGACCGATCTTAAGACTGACATTTAAAATTAATGTAACCTCATCTGACATAAGTGATAACTGAAAATTTTCATCTTAAGATTTGTTTATTATTTCCTTAAAATCTGGCTTATTTAATATAATTTTTATAATATTATAATAAAAATTAAGATAAGTTATGTACTTCAAAAATTATTATAAATTAATTATATGATTAGAAAACCCTTTTAATGAACAGCAATACTGTAAGTTTTTTTAAATAATAATAAAATCGCTTTGTTTTAGTATACTAGATAAAAATAGATAAGTATATAAGAAACTTTTCAAACATATCTTTAACTAGTCAATAAATTATCCGAAGCAAATATTATACTGGAATCAAAGTTCATAGCTACTAGTAAATAACGCGTGGTCGACCAATTTTCTTTTGTGCACATCTGAGGCACTGATCCCTTCTAATGATAAAGTTACTTCCCTCTGTTGAATACATAAAATATATTACTATATTACTACATTTTTTGATGTTCACGTATTAATATATAGATATATAAATAGATGTTTTTCCTTCTAAAACGATTAATCTTTTCATATTACATCCTATTTAGTATGATTTTTGAATTTTTAAAACTTAAATCCAACCTGAAATTCTGAATGATATTTTACAGACTTTCAGCGAATAATTATAAAAAATGGTGGCATAATCTGTGAGATTTTAATACATTTAAAATCATTTCTTTGTTTTACATAAAGTAATAATTAAACAACAATTGGAAGAATAAGGTAGGTATTTCTTGTTTCGTAAAAATTATAATAAATAATTAACGTCACCGTATAATTAAGTTTTACATTGCAATTTTATTTATAAGTTCCTCTAACTAAAATAATACTCTAAAACTTTGTACCTACTACTAGGTATTATTTGTAATAGCAAGTAGTCATTTTATGGAGATATTTTGATAAATTAATTTGTAGATCGATAACAAGTTACTTACGCGAGTATTGATGAAGTCACATTCAAGAAGTTTCTGTGTTAATATTAAATAATAAAATAGAATAATTTTATTACGTTAACGATTTTTCATAGATAAATGTCCCATAGATGTTCAATGCAAAGATAAAACCCAGTATGTATGTACCATTAGTCGAATACAAACTTCTAAATAAATGTTTTCTTTTTTGTTACAATAAATTACTAAAAATGCAACATAATAGAGTTTGGTTTTATTAATGTTTAACACGCACGCACACGCTCACGCACACTCACACACGATTAAGTTCATATCACATTCCTATTTGTCAACATGTAAACACAGTGCAACACAAAAATAGAATATGTATAAGAGACAAAAATACTTGCTTTCTAATAATGTATCACCTATGATTTGCTAGTCAAAGAACAAAAATTGTATCCACTACACTACACAGTTTAAATGAATTCGTGCTTCCTGTCAAATATTCCTACACTGAATTACAAAATTTATTTTATCAACACCACGCGGGCAAAGCTGCGAATATAAGTTAATTATTCAAATAATTGTCGAAATTCTATTCTCTGTTATCTACTATCATAGACTATTTTTGCTTAACTTTAATACTAAAAATATTGTTTACTACTCACACGAAACCCTAAGAGCTATGGTAAAACGAAGAGATCAAGCTGATGAATAACCTTTGCGTGACTTGGCAGTAACAGGAATGAAGATGAACTTAAAGCCTATTCTAATCGTAGAAGGAATAAACAAACCTTCAACAATAAACATTCAATTTATATATTATATGCGAAATCTTAATAGATAACTAGCTCTGCTTCTAATACACTAAGTACTGTTCTTGATATAATGCAACACTATTCCACTTAACTTTTTATATCCATTTTAATTTTACTTTCTAAATTATATACTATAATTACTTCGCCGACTTGAATTTTTTACTTAAGGCCAAATATCACAAATAATTAAATTAAAAATTTCTCTAGATTTGACATATTCAACAATTTTTTTTTAAATAACATAAGTAATTGCATTAAAACCTTAAATAAATACAAATAAAAATTAAAAATATTTACTATACAAATCATGACCGCGTGGAATGGTGGCAGGAATGCTAGCAGTATTTCCCCTTTGAATCGCAATTCCGATTCACTGGGCGAAAAATGAACCAGCCTTCCTGTCACCAGTAGAGGCAATAAGACGGGGTGTAATATTTTGGATGAATTTTTTTGCACTATTACTCCAAGGTCCAAGCGTTTCAACTGCAAACGGAATAAAAATATAATTTTGAATAAGAGATGAATATTTGTTACGTTTGTTCGTTTCAGCTTTTTCCGCGGCAGCACCGGCTTTTAACATTGTTTCTGCAACACATGTTGCGTCACATGTTCAACAATTAACAATCACGACTACTAAACAAATATCAATGGCAAAGGCAATAAAGTAAAAAATATAATATAAGTACTTACAAAATTAAGTTTGCCATAGTTTTCAGACGCTTGTCAATAATACCTATTATGCGTTACAATCACAAATGTTGAAGAGACTTGCAAGGACTCAACTATTAACAAACTATTAAATTTAGGGGAATTCAACTATTACATTTCGTGTTTTTCTATAATATTAAATATATTTTTCATAGATCGATAAAAAAAGGCAATCAAGTTTGAGGAAAGATATCATACACAATTAAAACCCGATAGGAATGAATATATTATAGTTATTTTTTAATTATTTTCTGTGTTTTATGTACGTGTTACGATGTCGAATCTGCACTTTATAATCTATGTTTGGAAAAAAAATATTTTCGATACCTCTTACATACACACAGGTAATCTTTGTATACTTGTATGAAATGTTTCTTAAAATGCATGAAATTTAGATGAGGTTGCTTGAACTATAGAGTGAAATTTGGAGGAAAGCAATAATACTCGCTAGAGTAAAACGGATTTACACAAAGAACAACGTAGAGCAGTTCGAATTGTCGACAGTCAGGTTCTCACCGACCCGACACTCCTCCTCGTTTGCATCCTCTATCGCTTGTATCACGGGGAATGTTCTGAGGAATTGCTTGGAATAGTTCCAGCTGCTGAATTTCACCACCAGATATCGCGCCAGAATTCGAAATTCTATCCTCACCACATTGATGTCTGGAAATTCTCAACAGCGCGATTTTTAAGGCATTTCCTGCCTCGCACAACCACTCTGTGGAACCAGCTTTCGCCGGCGACTTTCCCGACCCGATATGACATAGCAACCTTCAAGAAAAAAACGTAGCCCTGGGGTTATGCGGATGTCCATGGGCGGTGGTAGTCACTTTCCATCCGATGAGCTCGTTTGCCCCCTCCTACATGAAAGTTATAAACTTTTTAAGAGAGATATTTTCAAATGACTCCGATTATTAAAAGACATGGCCAATTTCTGTAATTCGTGGCGTGGTATGGTATCGAATTTAAGGGTTGGCATTAGAAATACGCATCTCGACTTTGCGTGTAGTAAGTGTTGTATTTTATAGAAGTGTGTTCCCTCTTTCGAATGACACCCTCCTAGAGTAAGGTCTATAGTTTTTTACGAATTTGAAGTTACGTTCTAAGAAAAGTCATTTTGGGTTGACGTGTGCATTTTTAAAGTTCTAGAATACTATTTTATAATGATTTTGTCTTATAAATATTTACCGTTATTTTATAATAATTTATTATTGTGTAATAATTAATTATAATTAAAAATATTAATTTGATCATGAAATAAACGTATTCCGTCATTTTGTCAGTGATGCCAACTTTTCCCCCCAAATTTAGGGGGAATCAAGATGTCCAGGGGGGGTTTTAGGGGAATTTTTCAGGGGGTAGATTATTCAAAAAACATTTTTTTAATCTCACGACTCTACTCAATTTATATTAAGCCTCGAACCCAACTAACAAACTAAGCCAAATATAAACTCCAAGTGTGGCGTAACTGAAATATCGGAAAACTATTTCATATTGTAATCGCAATAATAGCTCAACTCAATTCGTTTTTAATTTTAATTGTTTCTCGTTTAACTGTAACAGAACGGATAACAAAAGAAAAGTACAAAAAGCTCTAAAAATAATGTATAAAAAGAAAATGAGGAAAAAGCAAAAATAAAGGTATGTCAAGAAAAGTTAAGAAAAACTAAATTTGAAGAAAGAAAAGTTAAGAAATAAAAAATAAAAAATTGTTTAATAAAATAAAACCATCTTATTGTAGGTAATCAATTTATAATGACATAAATAATAATGACAGAAAGAACGTAAATTTTTTAAATTAAATAAAATGTATAAAGAGGTTATAATATGGTAATATAAAAGAGGATATAACATTCCTCCCCATTTAAATCTCGTCGATCAGGCGTCGGGGTGGTCGTACCTGACGCTGGCTGCGACGAGGCTGTGGTGCTGTTGGAGTTACAAATTCTGGTGATGTGGATGGTGAGGATGTTATGTTGTGATGTGACATGGTCGAAGATCCTGGTGTTTTGGATGCGACTGACGGAATTTGTGAGCTTGTAGATGGTATGGTATGGTTTATATACAGCCTTTTCTGCCAGCGATGGTTCTGTGTCCGAATTTGGTAATCTGGATAGGCAATCAGCTAAAATATTATTCTCTCCCCTCTGGTAGCAAATGTTATATTGATAGCTACCAATGAGAAGGGCCCAACGGACAAATCTATTGTTTACTAGCTTTGGCAGGTTACGTTGGGGTCCTAAAATGTGAATTAGTGGTTTATGGTCTGTAACTAATGTAAATTTGGTTCCTCTCAAATACTGGTCAAATTTCTTGATTCCAAATAATATAGCTAGAGCTTCGCGATCAATTCGTGTTGAGAATATTTGCGCTCAGCTGCTCGAAGTTTCCTGGAAGCAAATGCTATATGCTCTTCAATGTCCTTGTTTGTGATAAAGGACCGCTCCAACCCCTTTTTCAGATGCATCACATGCCAAGAAAATTGGACGGCTTTCATTGTACGCAACAAGTGGTTTTGTTGTAGCAATTTTAGATTTAGCTTCCTCAAAAATTCGTTTTTCGTGTTGTGACCAACGCTATTTTTTCTTGCCACTGGTTAGCTCGTAGAGATCTGCACAAATACCATGTAGATGTGGAATAAAACGTTCGTAATAGTTTATTAGTCCAAGGAAAGACCGTAATTCTTTCGTGTTGGTTGGATGTGAAGCCTTAGTGATTGCGTCAATCTTTTCTTTTGTTGGTCGTATTCCATTTCGGTCAATAATATGACCTAAGTACTCAATTTCTTCTTTTAAGAAGTTACATTTCTTTAAATTTACTTTAGACCAGCCTGTTTTAATCGGTCAAAGACTATGCAGACTGTGCGGTAGTGTTCCTCAATGTCATCGAAATATATTGCAACGTTAGGTACGTTCCCAAGTAGTTCGTCGAGATAATTTTGAAATATTGACGGCGCCGTTGAAATCCCGAACTATTTCATTCTACATACAACCTCTATGGGTTGATATTGTCAAATATTTTAGGTCGGTTTAGGGAATTTCATCCTAAACATTTCACACCATTGTAAACCGAAAAGCATTGGTTTCGCATTTTTCATAACTACTACAGGTAAAATTTTCTTTTGCCCGTTGACCTTGACATTAACGTCGGTAAGACCTTTTGTTTTTAACGTATGCTTTCAGCTTAGGTCTCTTTGTCAAAGGTGGTGATCCGATTTTCTGCCAGACGTCTATGTTGATAATTGAGTAGGTCGAACCAGGGTCCCAGTCCATTGTGCCTCTAACTCCATCAATGTCTACATCAATTTGTTTGCAATTTTTGTTTTTAGTCACGTGGTCGACATTTCAAACAAACTCCTCGTCATCCTCACTGCTGTCAGCTGATTGATGTGTAGAGTTTGATGTTAAACTTTGGCTACTGTTTATTCTATGTAATTTCCGCTTAGAAATGTTATTCCCCGTAGCTGGCATAATATACGCCCGTCCTGTTTTGATACAGCAGCTACCGAAATGTCCCTTAATATTACATTCTTCTCATATATGGGTTTTTGCGGCGCACTTAGAAATGTCAAGTCGATTTCTGTTACCACATCTATAACATTGCTCTGAACGTAATTTTCGTTGTGTTTTATACTTGTTATTTGAAAATCTGGTCTTTTGAGTAACATTTTTCTTTATTCTGTTTACTTTGATTGATTGTGTGTCATGCTCCGCTTGTTCACGGGATTGTGCAATTGAAAATATTTCTTGAAAAGTTACCTCTCTGTCTGACTCCTGTAAATCAGGCCAGTTTTGTTTGAGATCTGTTTCTAATTCTGGGTGATTAAGTCCTGTAGCAAATCTATCTCGTACTTGTCGTTCTAATAATTCTTTCTTCTTACCACCCACATTCCACCCTATTTTTCCCCCAAAATCGGGATGCGTATTTTTAATGCGTTCCCGAATTTAATTTACACCAATGAGTTGTGGAGTTTAATATTTATTTATTTAGTTAAGGATCTCCGACAAAGGATACACACTTACAAGTACATTGATTTGTTGAATAATAGTGTGACATATGTATGCTCCTTCAATTACAGGAGACCACACCAAGAGCACAAAGTGATGACTAAACAGAATTAAAAATTATTGTATAATTCTATAAATATCTATATAAAGAAGGAAAGGAATGAGGTACACAATAAATTAATTTAGCAAAATGTGAGTTAAGTACATATTACAAAACAAAATATAAAATTTATATGAATAGTAATAATAATTAAACAAATAATAGTAATAAAACTTAAAAAAGGAACATTTTTAAATAATAATGAAACTTAATACAAAAAATAAAAACATTTTTTTTTAAATGGAATCAAAACGAAACATTAATTATTGAAAAAAAATATTTTGAGATATTTTTAAACTTGAATAATTTTGAGGTATACATATCTAAGTCAGCGTGCTGTATTGGGAAATTAAATTGCTATAAATAAAAAACTTGGCATAAACAACAGAATAGACGTAAACATTTTCATAAAATCCTATAATAAGATTGCTGTCAATAAGTATAGATTATGATTTTGCTATAAAAAACGTCAAATGTCAAAAGGCCTGATGAGCACGGTCGTATACAGAGGTCTGGCAACCGAGTCCAATTTCAGTGGTGAGAGATGAGGCGCGAGTGTGTAACAACTACTAATTCGCAATACCATCCGATCGAGGTACTACGTCGCTGCTATCGAAGCTGATTTTTTTTTCTCCTAAGTATTGTGTTTAATCATTGTTGAGTTTTGCGGATTTTTTGTTATTTTTGTTTTGTTATTTAACTGTTTTGTTTGGATTTGAAAAAAATGTTCGGGATAATTATTACGCCAATTGTCATGCCTCTGACGGCCGTAAATTGAACTTAACAGCATCAGTATGTCAACGTACCCCATACTGAAGTTGCAAGACCTGTGTATACGACCGTGGTGATGAGTATCTTTCTCTGTGGTGATGTGGTCCATTACAGTGGGCGTTATTGCGATATAAAAGTTGTAACACAATCGCACCAATCTGTCACCACTGAAATTGGGCTCCGTTGATAGACCTGTATACAAGACCGTGCTTAAAATTTATCTTGATATAAAAAAATAAAAAATATTTTGAAATAAAAACTCCCAAGTTCAGAGACGTTAAAAACTACGTAGTAATTCATTTTTGCATTTTTTATTGTACAATATATTTATTATCTAATGTGATTTTAAATTGCCATTCTGAAAATGTATGGAACCCTTATTTTATAAAATAATGCTTTTTCAGGTGAAGGCCTATTTAAGATACTTCACTCCAGCTGGTGAAATGAGCTATCAGTCTCCGGCCATTGATTTAATTCCATACAATTCAACGTTTTCTACATCTGTTGTTTTTTTTAATTTGGCAGCACTGAACCTTAAAGTGAAAGTAGTATTTATTTTAATGTAATATGGTATAATCTATGGTAAAAATGACATTTACAGGTAGAAATTGACATTTTGTAACACTTCTTCAAACATTGATTTAGAATTCGGATTAATCAAACAACTAACAAGCGAAATTTCGTATTTTACTTAAAGACCTTGCCGTAGCTCGTAAAATAAGTTGTTATTTATATATGACTTAAAATGGGTGATAAATCAACTCCGCTTTTAGCGGTCCTCCAACTTTTACGAAAGTATGATTTAAAGGCAAGTTTAATAATATTCAACTACTTATTATTTTAATAATATTGTGTTTCAAAGTCGCCAAATCTACTATTCAATTTATTATTTCAGGGTACTGAAGAAATTTTAAGGAAAGAAGCAAATCTAGGTGACGCTGAATATGAAAACTTAGATTTACCTGAAGTTGAACTTGCCAGTATACTTACAGCACATCATACTGAAAGCGATCCATATAGCTACGAGTTTGCTTATGACAGCTTAAAAAAGTTTGTGGAAAATTCTTTAGATATTTATAAGGTATGTAAGTGGACGAAAATAATGCAGCTGGAATAACATTAAGAAATTATTTTCGTTGCTTCATTATTATTATGTTATTTTCTGGTTTGATGTTATTATAAACCCAACTTAATCCTAATAAATAATAAACTTAATTTGATTTATCCTGTCTTATTAATAATTAATTTATCAAATACTTACACATTTACAGTTATCATTACTTAAATAATGTTATATACAAATTTTATTTCTTTTTCAGTATGAGCTGTCAACATTCCTGTATCCAGTATTTGTTCATATGTATTTAATCCTTATTTTATATGATCACAATGAACATGCTAAAAAATTTATGGAAAAGTTTGGTCCAGAACAAGAAGATTATTATCAGGAGGACCTTAAGCGATTGGCAGTGGTCGAAAACAAAGATCAAATAAAGGGTAATGAACTTGCAGAGATATACAAGTGAGTTGAATAAATAATTTATAAACATGAATTTTGATGTATTTGTTTATATTTAAGATTAATCTTCTGTTTAACTGATTGCCATGAAAGTTAGCTCACATTTGCAATATTTTCATAAAGAAGATTTTTATATTACCACTTCATTGTAACTCATCACTAGATGACAGCTTATGACAACTTCTATATATATATATATAAAGGAAAAATGATCAATGTCACTCTCTAATCTAAAGCTCTAATTTGTATAAATGAATTACTCATTTCAGTACGAACAAATTTCAAGTTCAACTGTCAAGAGATGCTTCTACACAATTAAAAAGGTATCTACATGAGCAAAAAAGTTCACCAGTTATCATAAATATTATTAATAATCACATCCAGATTGACATTCATGATGGCCCAGGAAGGACACAAGCCCAAGTAAAAGCAACTGTCGGTGGACTACTAGGTGAAGCTTCAAGGAATGGTAAAGATTTTTTGTAATGGTTAAGAATCTTCTATATTATAAGTACTTATTAAAACTTACTAAAGATATTCTGGGAAAATATATAAAACTTCTTTTTTATAGTTGAAACATTTATGAAATTTTAATTTACAAGAATGTAATTCATTTTACTAACAAGTATTAGAATAATATTTATTTATCTAACTTTAATGTAAACTTTTATCTTTATAGATAACCGCACCAAAGTTTACTATGGACTTCTAAAGGAGCCTGATATTCAAGTTCTTCCTACTCCAATTGAAGATGAAGATGAAGCGGATGAAACTCCAGATAAACCTAAAAAGAAGAAAGCTAAAAAAGATAATATATTTATGAAAAAACCAAAATCTGATCCAAATGCTCCTCCTAATGACAGAATTCCATTACCTGAATTGTATGTATCTCTTATTGACAACATCTGATCATATTTTACCTTATTTTATTCGTAATCTTCCAGTGAACTTTTATAAACTGATTTATGATTTTAATAAACATTTGCAAGCCGAAATAAGAGTAACACTGATCATCACAACACTTTACCTTTCTATGTTTGTGTGTTTACAAACCTGTCTGTGTATATTTATAGTAAGTCTTGCTTATTCTTATTTCATAATATTATTATTATTGAAAAAAAGTCATACCATAAAAAATTATTAATTAAAAAATAATTTACCCGTCCATAAATCCATATTTGGTTCCCATTTAACTACTGTCACACCTTAATTTATTTCATTGTGCCTGTGCTTTAATGCATAATATATAGCCGAAGGAACTACCTACCAACCAGTTGTCCGATAACACCTCTCATTTTATGTTAATATTATTATTCTTAGTGCTTATAATCAATCATTTGTATTGAAGTACTTTTTATGCTCTGTATATAATTTAATATGCTTTCAGAAAAGAAACTGATAAAATTGAGAAAGGTAAAGCTCTCAGAGAAGCTTCTAAACGTGTTCAGCTTGGTCCAGACAGTCTACCTTCTATTTGTTTCTACACACTATTGAACAGTGGCCAAACTGCTGTTTGTGCTGACATTTGTGATGATTCCACATTACTCGCTGTAGGCTTTAACAATTCTTCTATTAAGGTCATTTTTGCATATTAAATAATTTCAATGGGTCCTTATATTTATTTCATAAAGATTTTATCATCAGGTATGGACATTAACAACTATTCGCTTACGAGGAATGAAATCAGCAGAAAAATTGCAAGATATTGACAGAGAAGCAGGTATGGGATTAAAAATAACATAACACATGTTAATATTATATTTTTATTAAATATAATCCATGTTTAAATTATTCAACAGGTGATGTTTTGGTAAGAATGATGGAAGAAAAAGACAGAGACACATGTCGTACCCTATTTGGACATTCAGGTCCTGTGTATAAAGTTGCATTTGATCCATTTAAAACAATGCTGCTGTCTTGTTCAGAAGATTCAACAAGTAAGAAATAATATCTGTTTTAAATTAAGTTAACATATTGTTGCATTCTAGTTTGAGAGTGATTGAGCTTAGTTACACTGATTAAAGGCACAGGAGACATAACATCTTATTTCCCACGGTTAATGGCACATTGGCAATATAAGGAATGGTTAATGTTTATAGTGCTAATGTCTATGGGCAGTGGTGACCACTTACCATCAGGTGGCCCATTTGCCCGTCCTATTATATAAAAAAAGTAAGTAGTACTAACCACATGGAGGTGCATTTTTTTAATTTAAAATTTTTAGCTAATGCTGCATGCAGTATTCACGAATTATATGTCTGTTTTACAGTTAGACTATGGTCGCTGCAGTGCTGGACATGTTTGGTAGTGTACCGCGGTCACGTTTGGCCAGTGTGGGACGTTCGTTGGTCACCGTACGGCTACTACTTTGCGTCGGGTGGCCACGACCACACGGCTCGCCTCTGGGCCACCGATCATCACCAGCCTCTTAGGATCTTTGCAGGACACCATTCCGATGTGGATGTATGACTATGATCATTTTTCCTTTTTATATCCAGATTGAGGTTTTATTGGAATTTTTATGAGCATAGCTCACTTGCAGGCCACTGCCTGCCCATATCACGGAATAATTTTAAAAATTTAGTCTTGGATTAATAAAGATATATATGATTGCCTATTAAGGTAAAAAGTCTTTTCTTATATAATGCAGTCAAACTTTTATACTTTAGAACCTGAAAACCTCATTCCTCATTTTTAAGTTTACTTTAATTTTCTTACTTTTTATTTGATGTTAGTTTCAACTGGGAATAACAAAGCACAAGAGAAATAGTAGTGCTCATGTGAGTCCATACATATACTTGTATATTTATTATCCGATGGGACTGCAATCCGACACAACAATAGACTTGAGACTCTGGACTTATGACTGTTACTGAGAATATCTTTGCAGTTAAGCATATTTTTTTTGCTCGTCCAGGGGCTTACCCTTAGGGCATTGAAATCTGCAACCTGTAGTCATTTTTTTTAATACATATTTTTATAATTACAGTGCATACAATTTCATCCAAATTCAAATTACATTGCTACTGGCTCCAGCGACCGCACAGTTAGACTATGGGACTGTTTAACTGGAACCCAAGTTCGGATTATGACTGGCCATAAAGTAAGTATATGATAAATAAGATGTTCTTACCTATATTTACAAATTAATGTAAGTTATACTGTTATCTATTATGAGTAAATTTTTTAAGAAATTAATGATAAAATAATTTCCAGTCAACACCATTTGCATTAGCTTTTTCTGCATGTGGAAGATGGTTAGCATCAGGAGCTGGAAATGGAGAAATAGTAGTGTGGGATTTGTCGACAGGCCTGCCTACAGCGACATTACCTCCTATGCACTCGGCACCTGTGCATGCCTTAGCCTTTAGTCGTGACGGAACTATCTTATCTTCTGGTAAATATTGAAATAAAATATTTATCTAAGGAAGTTGAATGAAGTTCTTAACACCAATAAACCTTTTATGCATAAGACATGATAGCAACAAAAATAATAATGTTATAGGTGCTTTGGATTCTACTATCAAGCTTTGGGACTTCAGCTTGATATCTGACGAAAGTTCTAACGAAGAAGGTGGGATTACTAATGTAATGCAAAAGGAAGAAAAATTTTTATTACGTTCCTTTGCAACAAAAAATTCACCTATAAAAAATTTACATTTTACTAGAAGAAATCTTCTGTTAGCTGTTGGATCATACGAAGGAAGTTCATAGAATGAAGTTAACAACCAATTTATTGAATAAACATTTCCATTACACTTTTTGTTTTACTTTTAGAATACTAAGTTAGCTTATCTATAAAGCTTGCAAAAAATAAGATCTCTCAGCTGTTATAAACTGAATTATTAAATTTAACAAAGATTCATTACTTCTTGCAACTTGAGCTTTCATTGCTTGTTTAAAATCTTCTTTAACACCTTTATCAGCTCCTCGAGTGCCGATTCTACGTTGACCAAGATGTTGTTGTGAATTTGGTAAAATATCCAAAGCAACATTTTTTCCTTGTTCATTCCAGATATAACTTAATTCTTCTAACAAGTCTATATGAATAATATATGTTGGAAAAAGATGATAATGAAAAACACCTTTTTTTCTAATTGTGTCCATTATATGAATAAAAATTGCTTCTTCCTGTGGCCATCCAAGCTGCATTAATACTAAAATATGACCATAAGCCATGTCAGTATTGTTTCCAGTTTTCATGAGTATCCTTATCAAAAGAGTACAGAAATAATGCATAATTGCATACTTAGTTAAAGGTAAAAAGTGAAGATGGCGATGTGTTCCCCCAATAATTAGATCTGACTCCAATGTTCCCTCAATGGAAGGCAGTAAAGGCAATGTTGCCAAAATATTTTCAATGCAGGCACTGTAGTTTGACTGAAAGAAGTTAGTAGATACATTTGCTATTAGCGCAGTTATACTATTACTTGTTGAAGAATGACATGCTTCTTCATGTCTTCCTGTAAATAAAGCTAATTCTTCAGAAAAACCTTCTACCCAAGGTTTAATTTGCAGCTGTGAAGTTAATTTAATAAATTCTCTTGAAATAACTTCATTGCGATGTAAAAGTTCCCAACAACTAGCAGCTGCTTGGAACTGGTGAGCTGATACTCCTGTCACTTCAATATCACCTTTTCTTCTTTTTGAGGGTGGTGCATCAGGATCTGATAAAGCTTCTACCAAAATATGGTTTCCTTTAAGAGATTTATATTCATAGAGTGACCTTAAAAAAAATACTACTCCACAGTATAAAAGTTGTCTACAATCATCAAAATTTCTTAATGTCAATAATTTTTGGAAATAGGATTCCTTATTTAAGCTGTTGCTGTAGTTGACTAAATAAGAGTCCCAGCCTAATTGTCGTCCCAATAATTCAAGTACAACATAAAGCCTTTGCCAGGGATCTGCAATATCATGTTCTGTTTCATCGTAAATATAAGAATTATAGAAATCAATCGCTTTAATTACTAAGCGTTGTAACAGTCTAGGTGATTCCAAAGAATTCAGTAAGGGTAAAGTTTCAACAACCAGTAGACGAGCATATCGATTATCATAAAAAAATTCTTCAGCATTTATAAGTGTTTTCACAAGACTGTCCACACCTAATTGTGGAAACTTTTTTAATAATAACACTAGCAAACGACAATGTTCCATTGTGTCATCACTATTTTCAACACTTGTCTTAAGTATAGTTAGTTGAATATCAGGACTAATATAGTCAAACATTTGACTTAAAAATGATGGTTCAGTTGATTTAAGAGCATGAGCAATAGCAGAAATTTCTGTCAATAAATCTGGTAGATTTTGTGGTGACATCATTAATGAACTAAAACATTCAGCCGCTTCTTGTACATTTCCAGATTGTTTTTCCATTAAATAGGCTTCAAACTGAATTTTAAAATTGGCTGGAAAAAGTGTTTTAGCAGTCAACATCCAAGCTTTCGCAGAATAAATATTGCTTTTTTGAGCCTCCTTTGCTCTAGAAATAATATAATTTTCATCATCTTCAAGAGTCTTTTCAACTGCTGGCATAATAACGTTTATTATTATACAAATATTTTGAATGTTATTTTTTTTTATATTGATAATAGTCCTACGTCAATCTTCTATCAAATCAAACAAATATAATATGTCAATTTTGTACTATGGAATAGGGATGATCGTTATAAATTGAAGACGATTTAATTGAAAAAATTGGTAATGTAATTATATAATTCATTATTCCTCTATAAAGAGGAATATATTCCTTTATAAGAGTTACAACTAAAAAGTTTAATTACGATATTTAGTTCTGTAAATTAAACAATGAGTGAATCAAGCAAATAGGGAAGTACCAGTGCGATATTTTTTCAATAGTCGTGATTGTTGTTTGTTGTAATTGAATTTGTCAAATCTAGAAAAATATTTCAAAGAAAAGTAATCATCGAATTAAAATATTTCGTGAAAGTCATGTTTGCCGCAGGGGATTCAATTCTTAAATTTGATGCTCTGGCATTTTGGTTTTTTATTAATACCGGTCACGCTTGTCGCTAACGTATCTGCGTCTTCTTACATTTCTAATATCATTAATTATAAAACTTTCATACGCTATACATAAAAAAACGACGTCTCTTAATATTTAGTAAGTCTAACAAAAAATCCTTTGTAATTTTAATTAGTTATTCCCAAATTGAATTAATACAAAATATTATGTACTAATAATGTTACCCATTAAATGTTATGTGTATTCAAGTGTGTGCAACTTTAAACAGTTTTAAAATAATTAAGAAGTTAAATTATAAAGTTTTTGCAATTTTTAACATAGATGATTATAGAATTTTTAAGCTGTCAACACTGTAATTTGACACGTACCCTTTAAAAGTTTATACTGATTTATACTACTGGTATTATTGTCATAATCTGTGAGTTGTGACATCTGATTCTGATTTGTTGATAGGAATCATATAGGAATTTTAGACGGCAAAAACTTTTGTATAATAATAAATGGTTTTAAATTAGATTTTTTAAATATTTAAAAAATCTTATAATTAATTATCTAACAGGAAAATTTAAAAGTCTTTGGTGAACTGAAGTAGTTAAGACTTAAATAATTTTTGACTACAAAATATGATCAAGACTACATCATAAATACTAAAAAATATACACAAATCGTGATACAAATTTGTACATTATGATGAACGTATATGATAGTCATGTTGGCCACTATGCTATTTCAGAACTTCTCCCGGATCATTTTCTAGAAAATATATTTTCATATTTAAACTTACGCGATCTTAAAAATTGCGCATTAGTGTGTAAAACTTGGCTTAGAGTTTTAAATGATGAAAATAATGATGTTTGGAGATTGCATTGCGTTAAAAGGCTGGCCGAAGAAGTCATGAAATCTGATTTGCTATCTAATCTAGCAACCTATAAGTCTAAGTTAAGAGCATTCTACCATGCTTGGAGTCCTTACGATTGTTCTAGAAATATCTATATAAAACCGAATGGGTTTACTTTACACAGGTATGATTAAGTAGTTATAGTATTTATTTTCTATCATTTTACAGTGTACAAAAGTTAACAAATTTAATCTTTCTTACAGGAATCCAGTAGCCCAAAGCACTGATGCATGTCGAGGAAAAATTGGCTTTTATAGAGGTAGACATTTGTGGGAAGTTATTTGGGAAGGCCCACTGGGTACAGTAGCAGTGATTGGAGTATCAACTAAAGAAGCCCCATTACAATGTCAAGGCTATGTAGGCCTTTTAGGTTCTGATGATCATAGCTGGGGTTGGAATTTAGTTGATAATCAGTTAATACATAATGGCGACACTCATGGACGTTATCCTACACTTAACAACTGTCCCAAATATCAAGTTAGTATAAAATAAATTTGTTGTTGGTGTGTTTGGTTTTGTCTTTGTATTAATATACTTGCTTATAACAAAGGTTGGTGAACGCATCAGAGTAATCCTAGACTGTGAAGGACACACCTTATCATTTGAGAGAAATCATGAATTTCTGGGAGTAGCTTTTCGAGGTGATTCCATTATTAAACTCAATAAATTATAATGTGAGAATCAATGAGATTTAATAATAATTTTATGCTTAAATTTCAGGTCTACCATACAAAAAAAAGTTATATCCTACTGTATCAGCTGTTTATGGTAACACAGAGGTTTCCATGATCTACCTTGGGCTACCAATAGATGGGTAACATATTCTGCATGAGTGTCTTAAAATCTCAACATGTGATATATTTTACATATTATTTAACATAAAATTTGTTATTTTAATAATTATATTATTATTAATTTTCAAATGATCTCTTAGTTATAAGTAAGCCTAGTTAAGTGTTTTTAATTATATAGCAATTATAATTTTTTTGTATTTGTAATGGGAAACAATTAAAAATCTTAATTTATTGTGAATTTAATATTAATTTTATTTATAAATATGAACAATATATTTAACTAATAAATGCAATAATAAAGTCAGTATTTTGTTTCTAGACTAGAAAAGGCTAATATTAACAAGCCATCCATCAATCATATATATATATATTTTAATTAAATTACACACAACAAAATCATTGGATATTTATAAGGTTTTCTTTACCTATCATCAATTACCCAACATTCACTGCCAAGCTCGTTTACTAAAAATGGCTTAGTTTTAGCATGCCGCAAAAAAATTAACAAATTTACATTATCGGACATCGATGTAATGAACGCGTAAGTGTCGCTCGATGCCACTGCGTTCGAAACACACTGGGGGTTCACGTAACAGCGAGAGCCGCAAAATTATTAAAAATTTTATTATGTTATTTTATTAATATCATTTAGTTCGTAATTCTGGACACAACAAATTAATATTCACTGTTATGTTTACTTAATTACACTCTACAAACAAGACCGTTGAATGTTATTTCTATATTTTTGCATGCTGTGTTTGCATCTAGTATTCTTTATTGTGTTCGTGTATGTACCGTCTAGTTTAGCGAACGAAATAAAAAAGTCATAATTGGAATAGAGTCGTGAAGCATACGGACGAAATAAGTTTGTGTATGGGTTCGGGTAGACGGCAGTGAAAATGCTAAACGGCTTTATTACCCACCTCGTTTTTGAAATAAACCTTTATGTATATTTTTACTAAAAACATATTCTGGAGGTACTTGATTTAACCACCTGCAAACCGCCTCAACACCACACGCCACAAATTTTTGGTATGATTAATTAAAACAATGTAAACGCATTTATGTATTAAATTTAATAGATGTTGATATTACATTCTATTGATTGAAGGTCAAATGGTGCAAAAAGCCAAGTGAAATAATATTAAGGATTATTTTACAATGTGATTTTATAAAATAAATGTATAAATTTATATCATGATAAAACTTTCGATTCCAATACGCGACTGGTTACTGGCTAGTATCGTTACAAAATTTGACTTGCAAAACGTGCACAGGCTCGCGCCATCGTTTTTAGTATCTAATTAAATAAATTATTCGTTGTGCACTTTAGGTTCCGACAGTACGACGACAACATGAGTGTAACATGAATATTATTACCCGTATTACCATAATTGAACTATTAAACTCTTGCCAGCTACGGCGTAAACGCCCTGGACGGACCATTCGCTATTTTAAACTAATCTTACGTTAGCTTTGACATATTTCCTTAAAAACAAATTACTTACACAAAAATTCAACATACCACATTTCGAATGTGACTCCTATATTATTTTCAACTTATTACATTAGTTTAAACGATTGATTTATTTATCTTAAAAATAGAGGACTTTTTAATTATCTAACTAAACTCTTAAGCCTAAGTGGTTTCATATAAACCTCGTTAACCTTATCGTATGATAAAATTACTTTTTAATATATTATTGCAAATGTTACATACCCAATAAGCCCATTCACTAACGATATCAGATTTAAGTGTTTAACGTTATAAGCAATTACATATAATTATCGTACTTTGTAATAATACAATAACAATTCAGCAATACACATAACAGCAGAAAGGTCGACCCAAGAACGTTTACAATGATACAGTGTACCATTTATAATAAAAGTCAAACATTACAGTTACTAGTCAACAGACTCGTTTAACTTCCTATCTTGTAAATGATCCTTCATGTGTGGTTTTACTTTGGTTGGTGGGAATTTCGTCAAACAAAAATCGGCGACTACGCAAAAAAGTTTGCATAGAAGTGGACAAAGGATCGCTTGGTGTATCACGGCCGCTATGCGGTACCAAGGACCATCAAATGGATCCAATATTGCTGGGCATAGCATGTGATTTAAATTCACTTGAGCTGGCTGAAAGAATACAATCAAAATTATCACTTACATTTTGCAGGAAATCAGAAGATAAAAGTTAACGTATAGACACTTAGGTATAGCTGAACTCTATACAATTCATGTAATATATACAATATATTTATAGAGGGTCCAGTGGTTAGATCACGTGTATCTTAACTAAAGATAAGAAATAGCCATGCACCACTGAGATTGTATAATTCATCTCATGCTCTGCAGTGAAGGAAACATAGTGAGGAAACCTGCTTGTGTAAGATGAAATACTGCCACATGTGTTTCCACCGATGCGCATCGGTGCAGCGTGGTGGAAGAAGCTACAATTACCTTCTCAATAGGAGAGCAGGTGCCTTACTTTTGTTATACAACTTATTGTAAATAACTTACGATCGCAATCACTTGTAGAACTATGAAGTGATATATCATATTTAAACAGTAGCTAAAAATAGACCAATTAAAGTCCCACAGCGGTTCTACATTATATACACCTGCAATGAAAATAAGAAATAAATTATGTAATGATTATGTATTTTTTTATTTGAAGATAATTACGGACATACCACCAATTCTTAATAGATAGTAGGGTATCACAAACATCATTCCATGTTGTATCCAATATAATGCAGCTTCTGCTAAAATCTAATACAAATTACATAATTAATTAATTGTATGGACAATCAATGTGTAGTAATTGATGCAGCTTTAATACATTTTTTCATAATTCTAATGTATATTTAAATCAAACAACACTACTTCTATAATAATATTTATAGTTCATGTATATTTTAATAGGCAAATGAAAATATATTGACAATGAATATAATCAATGTAAATAATCACAAATACAATAATGCTTAATATGACTTTCAATGAATGCATACATATACAATACATATATAAAATGTTACGCACCATTTATATTATTTAATATTTATACTTACCGTTCTTGAAGCTGTTTCTGGAAAGAGGAAAGCTAACAGCGGACCATTTAATAAGTTTAAGTGTATACGGAATAATGCAGTGACTGTCTTGGAAGGCGGAGCAGCCAATAAATAAATCTGAAATATATTTATATAAATAATTAAAATGTGGCAAAAATGCAATCCACCAAGCTCTGCTTAGTTTGGGATCAGATGACCCTGTGTGAATAATGACCCAGCATATTATTATTATACAAAATCATAAACAAAACGAGTAGCACAAATAAACATATTTATATTTTATTCGTTAATAAAATAAAATCAAAATATTTTTATTCAAATAAACCTTTACAAATACTTATAAATGGCCCATCTATACCACCGATTTGGAATGTGGATTCTACCAAGAAGCTGCATAGTCAAATTTTACTTCAATGTAACCAGCATCCGAGCAGTGTGGTGAAATAAGTTCAAGACGTTCAAGCAGGTGCTTGCCTAGCAATGGGACTGAGTTTGGGATGAGGCAAATTAGTTATTTTTTGCTCCCCTCAATCTATCTGATTATGACTTGGATTATTTAATAAGTAAAAGGAGAATTGTACTCATATTACTCATTTCCTAATTCACTGTCCTCATCAGTTCATTAATTTCATACTGTATACAAACTTGGTACATCTTACATTGCCACCCAGGAAATCATGGTTTGAAGCTTTGTGGCTGCAGTTTTAAGTTTAATGTGAAATTTTAACAATTTCTTTTTACTGATTCTTTTCAAAACAAATAGGAAACACGTAAACGTTAGTTCACGTATCAACTGTTATAATTCAAGTAAACAATGCTTATTTGCTATATTTTTAGGATATATCCAGTATATGTCCATATAGCATAATTTTATGGTGTAACTATTAATATATTAATTTATTGCAAAATATCAACTTTAAAAATAAGATAACTCCATCATTGTATATGTTATTTAAGTTTTAATCACATAAATATTATAATAAAAACTATGTTTTAGTAAATCCAATTAATAATTCATAATCATGAGTTGAACAGATACTTCGAGAGACAAGTTCAGTGATAATTACCAATTTTACACCTAGAATTCAGCACTACTTAATATAAGTATTGATAAACATAGTGGGGTTGCTTCACCAAAAGTGAACATAGAAAAGAGGTAAGCCTCAAAAAATATATATCTTATCTATGTTCAGTTTTGGCCAGTCTACTAGGGTAGCGCAAGGGCAAGCGCCAAAAAATATTTGTTTATAATTATATATTAACCATCTGTGATATCTAGAACTATAAAATATGTTGTATCTATTAGAATTTGTGTCCAAGCAGTACAAGTTTTATGCTAAAGTTTGTAGGCTGTGACCCATGTTTTATGTGGCCTCTGTCTACTAATTATTAAATAATAACCTCTTATATCTGGACTACATCAATAGATCAGATCCAAAAAGTTCTATAGACTTATGCATATTATTAATAAATGTGCAAATAGTCGTTTTTGTAAATTATAGTATTGATAGAATACTTACTTGAATTAATGTTGTTACATGACATGGATTCAACAAATATATAACAGTCCTTGATGCAAACTTAAAACCAATTTCCATACCCCATAAAAGAGCAAGTAGAATAACCAGCAGCCTTTTGCCACCTCTGTCACATTTTATATACGTATTCTCTTTAGGAATTTCTAATTTTGGGAATGTTTTGATCTAAAAAAAATATAATCGTTAAAAAAAGTATTAACAATGAAGACTATACATCAATCTTAATCTAATTAAGAGAACCTTTGAAATGATTGTGTAAGTGTATGAATAATTTATATAAGGGATATTTTTACTACTTACACTAATATATACACAGGCCGTTGTTACTATTACAGTTTCGATAATTTGCCTTTGAGGTGATAAAAAATATGCACACTCAGGGCCGACATTTCTGGGTACAGCTTTATTAGCACCACTATAGGCCCATTCGAACATGGTCATTAAATTTTGTAAATTGTAATATTCATGAACATCAAATATGTTAAATATATTTTATCATTGATCTTGGATTTATTTAAATAATTTATTTCCTTTCGTTTTCCGGTAATTGACAGCATTGAGATGTGTTGCCAACTTGCCAGTTTGATTTTTTCTTGCTGAATCATTGATTTGTATTTTTGTAAAATTAAATAGTATTATAACAAAATAAAATCAATTAAAATAATTATTATTATTCACAAAGTAAATCAAAATAGCGTATGGCTTAAAAAAAGGTTCGTTTTTAAAGGTTTCCTCATTTAGCTTCTAAAATAACTTATATTATCGATAGTTTTAAATTAATAAATATTATTCTATTTAGGAATACATCGAAAAATTTATTTTTGATTAACACCTAACCAATTATAATACACATGTAAAAAGAGACAGCTTTATTACTAGTGGTTGAAATTTGAAGACTCAAAACGTTCCAATTGGGAAGTTTTTTTTACGTATTGGTATAAGTCATTCATCGCTATAACAACACCAATAAAGAAAATGTCATCCTATATTTATTTATTTTTTTAATTTAAGACTAGGCAAATGAGCATCTGCAGCACCCAAGGGCTTGCAGGTGCGTTTTCGGCCTTTGAGGTCATAACTGTTCGGAAAAGTCGCCGGCGAAAGCTGGTTCCACAGAGTGGTTGTGCGAGGCAGGAAATGCCTTAAGAATCACGCTGTTAGGAGGATGCAGAGTGACCTAACATCTCTACGCTAATCCAAAGGATCAAGCCGGTTGGTAAGAGCTTGATCGTCGACAATTCGAACTGCTCTACGTTGAATACGGTCAAAGGGGAAAAGCTGGTACTGGGGAGCTCCCGCTCAGAGATGAGAGCATTACTCCATGTGGGACCGAATTTGCGCCTTGTAAAGTTTTAGACGATGAGCCGACGTTAAGAACAGTCTCGCCTTTTTGAGCACGCCAAGCTTTTTAGAAGCCAATTTGGCTTTACCTTCCAATTGACCGTGGAACGGAACAACGTTCGAGGTCTCGACGCCATATATCTCGATACTGGCTGTGGCAGCGAGGAGAGTATTCTCGAATTGAGGGAATATGACAAAAGGTGACTTTTTAGCGGTTAACGCGCAAACTTCAGTCTTATTGAGGTTGAATTGGACCAAGTTTATTCGGCCCCAGTCCGAGACTTTGGTTAATAAAGAATTCCGATACTCGTCAACGTGTTCCCAAGAATTCAATGTTGTATTCAATAATATATAAAATAAGGTTAAGCAATATATAAACACATTAATTAATTACAAGCATTTTTCTACTATTTTCATGTGGTGTACAAGGAAGTATGAGCAATAAAAATAAACGCTACAATGCCATTACCATCAAACAATTAAGGTGGTTCGGGACAATTCATTTTCCTCCCACGGATAAGAAGCAACCCGGGATTTAGGCTTAAGCCGAGTTTCTGCCCTATCATGGTAGCATGCGCAAGCGATCCCGTGGCGCTCCCGTTAAGACGGGAAGGGTACCGCTGGGTTTTTAGTGGGTATTGCGATGACCGGGGCACACTCGGTGCCCTGGACATATGGCGAGCCCCACATACCCTCCCACTGTTCCCGTGGGGGGGTATCTCATCCAGAGAATGGGCATTTCAGGGATTTTAGCCAATAAGAATCCCATTCTCCTCCACCTCCCCAGGAAACTGAATAACCTCGGAAGTATGTCCAGGATTTATAAAAAAGGTTGCAGATCGAGAGGTCTTCCTCACCATGATCTTAATTTTTTTTTTTAACTAGACTAAAAAATTGAAAATAAGTCAGCATATTAGTGACAATAAATCTATACCTCCCACGTATTTTATTGTAAGTCACTAAATATCATTCGTAAATTACTCGCCCCGTGTATAAATTCCAGGATAAACACGTTTTATACCTAATAGTTACCAAAAGTAAATTTTTGTATGTTTCCAGTTAAAACTATTATTAGTATTTGTATGAAGTCGACATTCTTCTCTCTGAGTAAAAGAGTTCCGTGTTTGTGAACGTGTAGTCATAGTAGGTAGAGAGTGTACTTTAATTTGCAAAAAATACTTTATACTTTTGTAACTAAGAACAATGAACTGTATATGTAACTTAGTAATATACTCATTTTTGCCACTGAATATACATAGGGTGGATTACACCTAATTAATATCGACGTCGGAAATATTAAAGCTCAGATACAGGCAATCGCTAAGTGCAGTCTTAGAAGCATATACCGTCCAGGCTTGTCAAAACTTTTTACATCAAAGCCTCTAAAAATAAAACAATAGAGCCAGGGAATGGGCCTTTCATACATAAAGAAAAATATATATTTCAATGGCACGGCAGCAACGATAACTATATAATAATATCAGCAACGTTTATAGTTTATATTCTTACACTAATTTACCGCTTTCAATACCGCTTTCTTTACCGCTGACAATATGTTAGCAATATGTAAATTTCATGATTGTGGGTTGAGCAGTTAAGCAACAAAGTCCCTTTTTTTGCATTTATAAGATTAGTTAAGATCAAAACTGTTGGCTAGCCGCCACGCTGGTCCCGTGCGGAATGATTTGGTAAAACTTTGCTCAACGAAAAATCGTTAATTAATTAATACAGAGATATTATTCTCTTTTTACTGGGTCATCTCAACCCTGTTACAACAATTCCTTTTAATTATAGTTCGTTATAAATTTTAAAATATAAGGTAACTAAAACAATAAAATATTTTATGTTATTTATTAAAATGTCAACTTAAAACAAATATAGAGTCTATGTAACATTATTCTATCTACAATGGCAGTGTTAACACTGATCATTTATATCGAATTCTACTAAAAATTTGTGAATATACAAGTTACTTATACATTTAATTAAATATTTCAATCTGTTTTATAACTTGCACTTTTTTGATTTCGGCATTTTAAAATGTGATAGTAAATAAATCATTATGAATTAAATATATACACGTATCTATATTTGGTGTACTCCAGATATTATTACAAAGATGCTATTTGTTTCTACATCAGTTGTAAAAGTAAGTTTGGGTTTAAAAATGTTGTATGACTAGTGACAATACATTTATAATAATTCACATTTAAATAAAGATATATGTTGTTAAGCGTCTTGTAATCGTGAATAATTTTGTATTTTTATGTCAAAGGTAATGAATATAAGGAAAAAATATTTTTTTATAAAGATTTAAATATTATATACTTAACTTTTAATTCTTAAGATTACATTGCTTTGGTGTACAGTTATTACAAAATTTAATTAATTGACAAATTATTTTTTGAGTTCTCAAAGGATTACGTTATTTTAATGAGAAAGTCAAATCTACTCTAGATTTGAGTTTCTCATTTTATTTCTTACTAAATATTTTAAAAAAGATTTTACAAAAGCAAATATTAATTTACTTTGGTATTACTAATATTCAACTCGATACTGTGTAGTATTTTTAATGCAAACTGCACATCGGGATACTCTTTGCAAGAGCCTCCCTGATTTTAAGGTTTCTCGTTCGGGCATAGAGAATTGTTTGTTGTCGTCAATAGTTGTTAACCAGAAGCTAAGCTTATTGACGAAATGATGACATGTACCACCTTCACCGTTACATTCTATAAAAGGCGTGGCACGGAAATCTTCAAGACAGGAGCCGGGACTGGCAAGAGCTTGGCCACCACCTTGTCCACCAGCTCCAGTATGCTATCAAAATTAAACAAGTGTAATAAATAAATAATTTAAAAATATGATAAAGAGAATGCATGATACTGAGAAGCATGTTTCTGAAGTTAAGTGATTTAACTTACCATGACAAAACTATAGCCGATCCATAACGAATTCCATCCCACAGGACAGTTTGGTATATCCAGAGTTTGACTGTGGACAGCTATAACATTGGCCGGTACTTCGCAAACCACACATCTCGAAATGTATCGAGCAATTTCATTATTTTCCACTGGCATCATTGGGATTGGTTGGTTCGTTGATAACCAGTAACTTCGGTCATTTCTACTGGCATAATTACAAACATCATTAAGATCACAGAAGAGGAATGGCATAGTACTGAATTTTCTTACACATGACCCAGCATAACCTAAGTCTTGGTTATGAGCCTTCTCGTTTCCATCAATATAAAGTAAAGAATATCCGTCCCACAGTTTCACATGGCCTGGTTCACATTGGGGTATAATTTCAGTTTGACTATGACGAACTAAGAGTATTCCTGTCAAATAATCAGTATTAGTGCAAGCTGCCCCTGGAGATCCAGGCAATCCTGGTGATCCTGTTCGTCCTATTTCACCTCTTTCACCTTGTAAGCCTACTAAGCCTTGAGGACCTGGTGGACCTGTAGGTCCTCTTGGACCTGGGTAACCTCTATCACCTTTCAATCCTGGGACGCCATCCAATCCTCTGGGACCTGGTGCTCCATCAAACCCAGAGAGACCATCTTTACCCGGTGGTCCAGGAGGCCCACGTTCTCCTTTAGCACCATACACAATAGCTGCAGCTTCACCTTTATCACCTTTATCACCGGCTTTTCCTGGTAAACCTATTCTGCCTGGGTACCCGCGATCACCTTTCTCACCTTGATTACCTTTAGGTCCAGTTTCTCCAGTAAGACCATCAAAACCACGTTCCCCTTTGTCACCTTTTTCTCCTTGCGACCCAGGTATTCCTGGCACGCCTGTGTCTCCTTTAGCACCCGGTAAACCAAAACCAATAGCTCCTTTGTCACCTTTTGGACCTGTTTCACCAGGTATACCAGGTGGTCCATTTAATCCAGGAGCTCCATCAAAACCAGGCGGACCCGCTAGACCTTCTCGACCTTGATCGCCCTTTTCCCCAATTGGTCCAGGAGGGCCAGGTGTTCCAGGTCGCCCAATCTGCCCTGGTAAGCCAGTCCAACCTTGTTCTCCTTTTTCACCTGGGGCGCCATGTAATCCTGGCCTTCCATGTTTGCCTGGTAATCCCGGTAAGCCTTTCTCTCCTTTTATTGTAAGTCCGGCTATACCTGTTGGACCAGATGGCCCTCTATCACCTAGAATAAATATGAATTTATGAGAAAATAAACTAATTCATCAAGATTTTTGTCCATTTGGAACGAACAAATTATTTAAATAATAATTTGTTTTAAAATTTTACTAAAATTAAAAAAAGGTACATAGTACGCGCGCAATGAGAATGGGAACCAACCTTTTGGAACTGAGATAGATTCGCGGCAAAATCGCGTTAATGACTGGTTTGCGAGACGTTGTTACTTTTTGTTACATGGCATTTATCTCAGGATTTGCTATTGAGTTTTGTAGTTGAACAGTTCTATTATTTGTAAGATTTTTATAAGATTGGAATAATAAGAAGAGAGAAAAGAACAATTTTGAAATTTCAATAACACGAAATAATTCCTGCAGTTGATATGCCCTTTAGATTTTGCTCGTCGTATAAATATTATTCAGATTCAATATACTGTATGTTGGATCTGAATAATAATTATACTCTGAATTATAGTCAACTCTTTATAACGAAACTCAGGGGCCGACCATTTTTTGTCGTTAAAGACAGTTACCGTTATATGGAGTGAGTTTATCAATGTGTGGGTTTTAAGATAAACCAACCAAATTGTGCTCACTTCTACGTTATAGGGAGCTATCGTTACAAAGAATAATGTTATTAAGAGTTTACACTGTACTTTAACAAAGTTCCATCCCATTCGTATAGCGCGAGGATTTCATCTCAATTATTATATATATTTAAAAAGTCTCAATGAACTTTTATAATAGAACAACATACATTGAAATATATAAAAATATCTTTACCTTTTTCACCGAATAACCCTGTTCTGCCAATTTCTCCTTTTTGTCCAGTAAACCCTCGATCACCCTTCTCTCCCTGTATACCTTGGAATCCATCTCTACCTCTTTCACCTTTTTGACCTGGAGCACCAGCAATACCTGGTAAACCAATGTCTCCTTTGTCACCTTTTATGTTTATTGATGGCCCGGGTAGACCTCGATCTCCTTTAAATCCGATAAAACCGACGGGTCCTTTCAATCCTGGAGGGCCCATCAACCCACGTTCGCCTTTATTTCCATCTAGGCCATCACGTCCTGGGAATCCTCTCTCACCTTTGTCTCCTTTCTCACCGTCGATTCCAGGCAAACCAAAGTCACCCTTTAATCCTGGGGCACCATCCATTCCTGGTATACCTGGCCGTCCCTCCTCTCCGATTAATCCTCTATCACCTTTAATACCCATCAGCCCAGGTAAACCACGATCTCCTTTTTCTCCAATTTGACCTGGAAAACCATCTATACCCGGTAAACCCATATCTCCCTTTTCTCCTGGTGCTCCTGGTACTCCAACACTGGCTATACAATTATCACCTTTGTCACCCTTTTCTCCGTCTGGACCAGGTCTTCCATCCATACCCGTTAATCCAGGTACTCCTGGTTCTCCTTTGTTACCCTTTTCTGAAGCTACACCTGGTTCACCTTTTGGCCCTGTAAGACCTGGTCGACCTAAATCACCCTTTTCTCCTGGGTTACCCATTCGACCAGGAAGTCCTGGTTGACCTGGAAAACCTTGATCACCCTTTAAACCAGTAAGGCCAATGGGTCCTGGTGATCCGTCAAGGCCTCTTTCTCCAGGTAATCCTGGGAAACCCATTTCTCCTTTATCACCCTTTTCTCCGGGACTGCCATCAACTCCGGTTAGACCCCGTAATCCTGGATGTCCTCGTGGTCCAGGGAATCCCTTAGGACCATCTGGTCCTTGCATGCCTGGCTCTCCTTTTTGACCGGGCAGACCCATATTACCAGGTTTTCCCGGCAAACCAGGATAACCTTGTTGTCCCTTAGGTCCATCTCTTCCAGGAGTTCCTGGAACACCTGCTATACCAGGAGGTCCAATAGGACCAGGATCACCTTTTAATCCCGGTGCACCGGGAAGACCTGGTCGCCCAACATTACCTAAATCTCCTTTTTCACCCTGTAAGCCAAATGGTCCGGGAGGACCATCGTTGCCAGGAGTTCCTGGTTGACCTGGAACTCCATAATCTCCTTTATCTCCTTTTAAGCCAGGTAGTCCTTGAGGTCCAGGCATAGATGCGCCAACTTCACCTTTATCTCCTTTGTATCCGGGTAAACCTGGGAAACCCCTAGGACCTACTTCACCTGGAGTTCCAGTGAATCCCATGGGTCCTAATTCTCCTTTGTCACCTTTGAGTCCAGGTAGACCGCGTGCGCCTACAGGTCCTGCGCGTCCAGGTAATCCAGATTCTCCTTTATCACCAGTTTTTCCTGGTTGGCCTCGATCTCCCTTTTCACCCGGCATACCTATTTAAAACAAAATAAATTAATACAGTGTAATATGATATAATTTAAAACAAGTGTAAAATATAAATCTTAAAAATAAACAAACACCCAATAACTGAACGCAGCTACATTTCCTTTCGGTATGTTAAAACTTAGAAAGTTACATAGAGGAAATTAATAGGCATAAAATAAATTAAAAAATATGCACACGCCTGCATAATTATGCTAAGTATATTTTGTTAGATATTTTACTTATTTAAATATATATAGCTTTTTAAACCTACCAAATTAGTGAGCATTATTGCACGCCCTAAGCAACTATCATGGTAATCTATTTGTATCGGTAGAGTCCATCTAAGAAATATAATTCACTCACCAATCATAAATACTTTATAATTTTGTGTCTCACTTTCAATGGTGAATAAGCCAGTTAGTAAAATATATTCCGTGGTTAACGCCACATTAAAAGTTCTATATTTCTTATAGCAATAAAATTTATAGGCCAGGGTAAGATAAGTTAAGTAAGGTCATTCAATTTATACAAGTCTTTACTCGGTGGTAGAGGTTTATGCAAGTCCGTCTGGGTTGGTACCTTTCACTTATCACATATTCTACCACTAAGCAGCAACACTTAGTAGTGATGTGTTCCGATTTGAATGGTGAGGAAGCCAATGTACATAAGTATTTACAAGCACAAGGGACATATCATCTCAGTAAAGGTTAGTAGCGCATTGGCGATTTAAAGAATGGTTAATATTGCTTACAATGTTGGAGGTGAGTACCGACCACCAAGTGGCCCATATAAAACAAAACAAAACTATTAAAAAGCAATAACAGCTTTGACAACTGAAATTCACAATCTATAAGTAAGCGAAATTGTAAACGGTAGTTGGTACCCGCAAGACAGGCTTGCCTAGTGTGGTGCCACTGGATGTTATGTGATATTGTTAAATTTAATACTTTATGTTAATAATATTTTTTTTATAAGGTTATTGTCAAATAATATTTACATGATTAACTCATCAATAACATATATAAATATAATTTATATGCTATTACAGTGTGAAATCTCTGTTACATTTAGACGTCGTAAGCTCGTAAGCTCTGTCTTATGTTTTTTTTTATAAAAAGAATTAACTTAATTCGCCATTTTACCGAATAAAAAAATATTTAGATTTTACGTTAAGCCACACGTTATGATTTTAAAAATAAAAATAAAATTACCTAAAGGCCCTTGAGGTCCTGGTGCACCAGGAGATCCTTTTTCCCCTTTTGTTAGGACTTTCAATTCAATAGGACATTGTCCTGGTTCACCCTTTTCTCCTAATCTTCCTGCGAAACCTTTATCTCCTTTCTGTCCCGCATTACCAATTAAACCTTTTTCGCCTTTAATAGATATGCCATTTGATCCTGGCAAACCAGATGAACCATCCGCTCCTGGGATTCCATCGATTCCGGGTGGTCCCATTCTACCTGTATCACCTTTCTGTCCTGGCATTCCACTTAATCCTCGGTCTCCCGGTTGTCCATCAAGACCTCTATCACCTTTGGGACCCATCATACCCTTTTCACCTGGAAAACCTCTTTCTCCCGGAGGACCTTTAACTAAGTTTGATGGTATAATTGCATCCGACCCACTTTCTCCTGGCGATCCTATTGGACCATCGTCACCTCGTTCACCCTTTAAAATAAACATATTTATGTGTGTTTAGTTTATTATGTCGTAAGAATTTAAATTATAAATGTTAAATATAATATACAGCGTGTAACAAAATTCGTGTCCGACCGTGAACTGGTTATTAGGTATCGTGTGTCGGTTCTATTTATGTAATAATTTTTAAAATACTAAGCAAAAAATTTATCTCGGGTTTGTTTTTAAATTAAATGACGGAAATTACGTGGCAACACAGGTGTGGGCAATAACGCTCGATAGCTCCTTTCTGATAGCTAAGACACGAGGTCATGACCTCAGTTTCCTCCTCCTCCTCACGTTTTTACCACCAACAATGTCATTAAACACAATTAATATATTTTTTAAGTATTTTTTTTGCTTAGTATTTTAAAAATTATTACATAAATAGAACCGACACACGATACCTAATAACCACTTCACGGGTCGGACACGAATTTTATTACAACCTGTATATACAAGAATGATCTTCAAGGTTATCTTGGATTGATATTTTTCTTTTGTTAATTTAGTAAACTCATAAATACATACCGGGGCACCAGGTGATCCAGGTGCGCCATTGATACCATCGGATCCTCTTTCTCCTGGTACTCCCACTGGGCCAATTGGTCCCCTTTCTCCGCGTTGCCCTGGGATGCCATCTAAGCCACGATCACCTTTGGCACCCGGGCCCCCAGGCCTACAGTCATTACAGCGACCACCAAGATCTCCCTTTTGACCAGGACTGCCCGGTAATCCGTTATATCCCGGAGTTCCTTTTTCTCCTTTTTCTCCCGGAGGTCCCATTTCTCCTGGACTGCCAGGAGTTCCTAAAGTTGAGTTACCAGGTACACCACGTAGACCTTGATATCCCTTTTCTCCTTTCTGACCTTTGTCTCCCGGATAACCTGATTGACCGCTAGTACCCTTTAAGCCCTGAAAATTATAATTTTAATTAATAGGTATTATTGTGTATATTCCTATTATTTTATAGTTTTGAACACCTAAATGTAATTAAAAACACACATATATATATTTGTTACCTAACTGTAATGTAAATACGAATCGATAAATACATTCAATTAAGATCCTACTACGCTGCGGTTTTACGTTAAGCTGCTTTAAATAATAAAAAAAATATTTGTTTATATCGCTTCTTATTAAAGCTTGGTTAGTACCAAACGCTAGTGCGTTATAATATGTATATGCGTTAAATATTCCGAATGTCCCTTCCAAACATGAGAGGCTTAGATGTTTGCATCATACTCTTCCTTCATATCCATAAAATATGAAGTCAAATATTTCGGTCATAAGCCAATGAACACAAAGCAAGAAAATCCACGAAAATTACGAAGAAATTTAAAACGCAAACCAATTTTTTTTAAATCGTATATGCACTTATTGTTATTACTACATAATCACAACCGTGTATTAGAAAATAAAACAAAAGCCATTGATGACAGACTAATAAAAATAGTTTTCCCTAATTTACTTGAAAATAGTATGTCGAAGAAAAGTATACGGACATAAACCTGCCTAAATACATAAAGTTTCAATCATCCAAACCGGTCTAGTTGTTTTCGATTAATCACTGAACGTTCGTAAAAAATATACGCGTCAAACATAATATACCCTCCTGTCCTTTGCAAGTCTGTTAAAAAATACGCGAGAAGTTGTGATCTGATGCGAAAATGTACATAAAAGTAAAATTTTTAATAAAATTAAATGAAAAACTTAATTATATAGAAACTTACAGGTATTGATAGTCCATCTTCTCCTTTAGGTCCTCTAGGGCCTGTAGGTCCAGTTGGTCCATCGTATCCTCTTAGGCCTATTTCTCCGTGTGGACCATCAAGACCAGGTTCTCCTTTTTCACCTTTGTGACCTGGCATACCTTCTAAGCCTGGATTTCCAGGTTCACCGGGACCTCCACGTGGTCCCATAGGACCTTGTGATCCCATATCTCCGGGTCTGCCATCAGAGCCAGGTGGTCCAGCAGGTCCTGTGTAACCTCTGGGCCCTACAGGTCCAGGTGGGCCTCGAGAACCCATTCGACCACCAGGTGGCCCTGGCACACCTTTTAATCCTCTTGGGCCAACTAAACCATCTTTTCCAGGTTCTCCTTTAGCACCAGGTCTACCAGGGAGTCCAGCCAGACCATCATAGCCTCTATCTCCTTTTTGTCCCATCGGTCCAGGTTCACCATACATACCACGGCGACCCTATGTAATAAAAACTTGTTGATAAAAATATTACAATAATTGTGTAAAAATTAATACTGTTGAATAAAAATTACAATGTTTAAAATTACAAAAAAGTAAAAAGTGCTTACACTTGGTCCTGGGTTGCCTCTTATGCCTTTTTCTCCTTTGATGCCCATTAGTCCAGGAAGACCTGGTTCGCCCATATGTCCAAGTTCACCCTTTTCTCCCATTCTTCCAGGTTCTCCTTTTTCACCTTTTGGACCCATGTCTCCTTTAACTCCTTTTATAGCTCCTTTATTATCTAAGGAAGGTAAGGTTTCTGAAGGACAACTTGGTCCCTTGTCTCCTTTATCTCCTCGATCTCCTTTGTCACCTTGTATCGATTGTCCCTTAAATCCTTTAGAACCTTTGTCTCCTTTTAACCCAGGCAAACCCTATAAAAACATTTGTTTATTATACTACCTCAAAATAGTGACGTAAATATAACTCTTAACTACTTTAAGAGTTATATTTAAGATGAAATAAATAATAGAAAATATATCACATACATAATATATCTAACGAAAGATATTTACTTGCATTGCTTATTCGGCTCTATATGCCTTAATATTGCCTTATCCACAAATGTTAGTGTACAAGCTGTAAGCTATGTGTCAATATTTAACCATATTATTTATTGCGATCATTTTTAACTATTTTATTATAATTATTTGATTGTAAAAGTTATCTTATAATAAGTAAAATATGTTAAATATACTTATCAAGTTATATAATGAATTATTATAAACTAGTAGGTATAAATGAACTCTTACTATCGGTCCAGTATTTCCTTTTGGTCCAACCAACCCGGTCGGTCCCGTTGGACCAACTGGTCCTGGAGGTCCATGCATACCATCCATTCCTGGCTCACCCTTCTGTCCTTTTGGATAACGTCCAATATGAGCTGCTTCTCCTTTGTCACCTTTTTCACCTTTGGGACCATTGAAACCTCGAGGTCCTTGATATCCTCTTGGCCCCATTAGACCAGGCTCACCCTTAAATAATAAATATTTAGTTTTTTTTTTTGTTACTTGTAACACAGCAAATTTTTTTATAATTTACTTACATCTGTCCCATTACAACCATCTCGTCCAGGAATACCAGGGGCACCCGTCTCACCTTGTGGTCCTGGGGGGCCAGCTAAACCAGGAAAACCTTGAGCGCCAGGTTTACCTCGATCACCTTTTGGTCCACGAGGGCCTTGAGGACCAAATTGACCTTTTTGACCTTTTGGCCCTTGGGGGCCTTCAGCGCCTTCGTGGCCAGGAAGACCTCTTGAACCTTGTAACCCAGGCATGCCTGGGAAACCCTATTAAATCAAAAATACTTTGTTAAGAATAGAAAAATAATAATGAAACTAAATATTATTTTTTTAAATATGCAATATTAATTCGTCATTTTTAAGTAATTTACAAATAAATTAAATAATACGTACTCGGTTACCCTTTTCCGCAAAGCATTTAGGAACACAACAACCCGGAGCTGTGCAATTGCGGTCCATCGCAGATGTTCGCTGCCGGGTTACTGGATCGTAAATGGCAAAATTCTGACCATAACTGCCTCGTTGACGAGGTGGTGATGGTGGTGGTGGAGATGGGTTTGAGGTTGGCACTGAGACATCAGGTCTTCTTGATAAACCATAAGTTCTAGCTACCGGTGGTTGATAAGCGCTTTGAGAAATCCAATCAGTTTGCGGCCATTGGTTATCATAAATATTATTTTCTTCTACATCGCCTCTTTCATAAGACTCTTCTTGCTAAAAGAGAAGACAAAGAAATCGTTTCAATTAAAATATACACTTAAATAATTTAGATTTTAATTTATTTATAAATTATTGTACATTTTTTTTTTGTTAGCTTATTATTACGTGTGTAGAAAAACCCTTAATTTGTTCAAAAAATACTTATATAGCTGTGCAGGAATAGTGCATAACTCAGATGCACTCTCTATTGCCTCACCCTCCTACTCCGATCCATATAATATACGACATCGATATGTAATCAAATATTTTTTCATATTTTTATTATAACTATTATATACTAAATTACGTTCTTATTTGATAGATACATAATTTTTTAGATTTAAATAATATAATGTTACAAGTAATATTTATGGATGTTACGTGATATTTTGCTGTCATTGCACTTTGCTCGTAAAGTGATACTATTATAGTGACCACGTACGACGTTTCGCTGGAAAGAATATTTTAACTAAAACAAGATACCTTACCCGACTTACCACAGATAAAAATTAAGTTATTAAGTTTTTCTGCTTTTTTTTTTACATAAAATTATAATAATCTACAGTGAAGAAAAAAATACTATGATATATCTTTAAAAGACAGATATACACCCTCGCAAACTTCTGTATATAATAATATTAGGTCCTTATATATGAAATTAGCTCCTCTTTGGTTAAGAATTCCAAATTCAAATGTATAAATTCATTTAGCTGGTACATTTGAGTTTTGAAAATAGTCATTCATTCTGTTTTTTCCTCATTATTTTTTTCTTTGGCGTCGCTTAATACCGCACAATGGAAAACATGAAATATCGGTATATTTACGAGTACGAGTTCTAACGTGGCACCAGTGGTGCAGAAACAGCTCGCAGGATTAATGATGTGTACGGCGCTGGTGTCGCAAAAGAAAGCACGGTACGTTTTTGGTTTCAACGTTTTCGTTCTGGAAATTTCGACCTTCAGAACCAACCCCGTGGACGGCCGGAGACCAAAGTGGAAAATGAAGAATTAAAGGATTAAATTGTCGAAGCGAATCCATCACAAAGCACTTCAGAGATAGCTGCAGGCTTCGGAGTAAGTGATAAAACTGTATTAATCCACTTGAAGCAAATTGGGAAAGTAAAAAAACTTGAACGTTGGGTACCTCATAAATTGAGTGAACCGAACTTGCAAACACGCGTCGACTGCTGTGTTACTTTGCTCAACTGACACTATAATGAAGGGATTTTAAATCAAATCATTACTGGTGATGACAAGTGGATATTGTACGATAATTGGAAGCGCTCGTCGCAATGGCTGAACCCTGGAGATCCAGCCAAATCCGGCCTAAACGAAAATTGACTCAGAAAAAGTTACTTGTGAGTGTTTGGTGGACTAGCGCCGGTGTCGTTCACTACAGCTTTTACAACGATTACGGCAGATATCTATTGTCAGCAACTGCAAACCATGAAGGAAGAACCAGCTGCTAAACAACCGAGATTGTTCAATCGCTCTAGGCCACTGCTGCTTCACGACAACGCAAGACCACACACTGCACAACAAACAACCACTAAGTTAGATGAGCTACAATTGGAATGTCTGCGACATCCACCGTACTCCCTGGACTTTGCTCCAACAGATTACCATTTTTTCCGGAATTTGGACAACTTCTTACAATGAAAAAAATTCAACTCCGATGCGGCAGTCCAAACCGCCTTCAAAGAGTTTATTGATTCTCGGCCCCATGGTTTTTTTAGTAAAGGGATCAATGAACTACCTATGAGATGACAAAAGTGCATAGATAACAACGGTGCGTTAAATATATTTTACAAAAAAAAATTGACTTTATATTCCTCCAGTACAAAACGCCAATTTCATATGTAAGGACCTAATAATAATATTATAAGATGCAAGTTTTGTTTTCTTTTGTTTTTTTTTAAACCAACTTATTCGATTGATTAGGGGCTATACGTATAAAACTATATATAAAATATTTACAATATTTAAATTTACTAGACACGGCGCGCGGCGTGCAATAAGACCCATGCGGATAGATCTGTTTTATTATATGAATGAAAAAAAAATAAAAAAATAGGCCATAATTTTACCCGTGCCAAATCAAATCAGTCTATTATAATTATGACAGCTGTAATGATATTTATTTATTTTATATATTAATTCGATACGAAAATTCTGTTGATATAAATCTATATCACAAAATATGTACTAGATAAATGTATCCTTTACCTACAACTTATGACTGAGTATGAACTGTAAACTATTATAGTATAATTGTTTCATTTTTAATTAGATCAGATGTTTCTGCGTGAATGCGAACTTACTTCTCAATAATATTAGTAAAGTTTTGTCTTGACTAACTTAGGTAATCAAAAAAATATATACAACAGAATCGGCTCTAAAAAATTAACCTTAAACAATATAAAATTTTTCGTCTAAGAATTTAATAGTAATCAATTATTTTGATTTTACGATTGTTTAATTAAACTGAGAGACGAAAATAATTTTTTTCTTAATAATTTGTATTCGAAGAAACGTTTTTTCTCCATTTACACTATTTTATGGTATATTATTTCCTTTCAAACTATAATATATTTCATGTTACGTATGTATATATACATACATCCAAAGTGTGTGTGTCATAAAAAAACAATTCTAATTATTATAATTTATTTTAGATTAAGAATAATCAGTAATTTATAGAAAACAATTTGTCTTATTTTAAATAAATTAACGTTTAGGCTTAACGTATAACTATTACAAAAAATGACAGAATTACATTATCATGTTTATAAAATAGGTATTTACTATTTTGTCCCTAAAACACGTTCAATCACAAGCTGTTAAAAGCACCGTATTAGCTTAAAAACACAACGCTTTTCGTTTTATTGCTATTCATTAAAAACGTATTATTTCTACTTTTCAGTTATGAATATATTATATTATATTATATGACATATATGAGTTTTGGTTGATGGATAATGGATACTCATTATTTTATACCAATATAATTTATGTCTATACTAATATTACAAAAAGGAAAGATTTGATTTTTTGTTTGTTTGTTACGATTTAACTCAAAGCTACTCAACCGATTTTAAAAATTATTTCACCATTAGAAGCCTACATCTTTACTCAGTAACATAGGCTATATTTTATTTACAAAAAAAACTAGAGATCCCTACCTAAAATGGAACAATGTAACCCAAGGTATCAAAATGTTACTATAAAAGTTATTATTTTGCGACACAAAAAGTCCACGATGATATATGTCTAATTATTATAGTTAAGCCACAGTAACAGTTTTTGTTTAAATTTTTAAGTTCAAATACGGGTGGAATCGAATAGTGGTGATATTGGTATCATGATATTAATCCTTGTCCATTTAAAACGTTTGATAATTAAGGTTGATTATGTACGTGTAAATTCCACTTTAAATTTATGTGGATCGGACTTTTCGTTTAGAAGTTATGACGGTTATAAAAAATCGCTAAATAAGAATATTGTCACGGTTTGAACAAACTGCAAATTTTCTGCGTTAAGTCTATTAACAAATACTAATTTACATATTTACGTTAAATAATAATAGTTTTTAAATTTTTGTAGACGAAGTCGCGGGCAAAGTCCTGGTAATAAATGAAATGCTTTCGGTTCCGCCGAATTCTATAACATTAAATTATATTTAATAATATGTTATTTCTTTTAAGTTTATGAAATACTAACAGATAACAAGATTTTAGTGAACAAAGCTCTAACTAAATGCGTCGGGACCTTAATTTTATAATTCTACTAAATTTAAATTACACTTAAACGATTGTGTAAATGTTATTTTTTCATTAAGAAAATATAATTTTAAAAAGTTTTCAATATCCGGAAAATATTTGTTTGATTGATTGAAGTTAGTCTGGTTTTTTTTTAAATATCCTTTACGAAATTTATTAACACAATATAGATACAAACATATTATAGATGAATAATTTTTATCATATAATTTATTATAATGGATATTATAAATAAAATATTAAAATGTATACGTGACGAGAATGATTTATTTTTAAATTACGATTTATTTTGTATCAATCATAGAAAGTATTATTTTTGATTGGCATTGTTCTTGTTTAATTTTATTGTTAAATAGATATAGTTTGCGCAATGACGACATTTTACATCCGAGTGATAAACTTTGTCGGTCTGATGTATGTAATAAAATAAAGATATACATAAAGACATGACGATATTTATGATTTAATAATTTTTGGATTCGAAAAGAAATAAAAATATTAAATACGCGGTGAATCTTTTAAAAATTTCGAACGACTTAGTTCGCCTTTAAAAGAAATTGCGAAAAAAAAAACGAATATAAGCAGACCGACCAGTCAGCAAGCGCGCCCTTTCGCTGTCCCTACATTCCCGAATTCCAGTAAAGATTTTATTGTTAAGGTCTTATTAATCACTTTCTTATTTATCACTAGGGATTTTCAGTCATCTACATAAAAATAATAACTTACCGTTTTTACTCCTGTTAACACCAAAGCAGCCACCAACCTATAAGATAATTTATTATTTTGTAATATAAATATACTTATAAAATTAAGTTATTTAAAATTAAATATTTTGAGATAATTATTAAGACTTAATGTTATCCCAAATAAATCCATGTTTTTTTTTTTTACAAATATGAATTAATTTGTTAAAGCTTACCAAAGTACGTGGACCGCCATGGCCCGGAGCGCGCAACGCCTGTCCCGTGCGCGCGCGCTGTTTGAGCCGGGATACTAAGGAAAGAGGAACGCTCGGGCGGCAGTCTAAGCGCCCCCGCCCCGCGGTACGAGGTGGCAGCGGTGGTGGCGCGGGTGCGGCGCTCGCGGCCTGGCACGAGGGCGCGCGGCCAGTAGTGTGGCGCAGCCATGTCGGGCCCGGCGCGTGCGCGCCTCCTTGCGATCCAGCTCGTGCCCGCTACCCTTCTGCTGCTCTTCTGGATTCCTTCACCTGTTTCTGCTGTAAGTACCTTACTTATTTACTTCAACTTTTTTGAAATCATAGAAACCTACTATGTTGTACCAGCAAAAAGACATCAACGCGATTCTATGTCGTTGTCATGATATCATATACATGCCCTGTGTTATCTATAGATATTTTTCAATGTAATTTTGGGTATTAGGTTTCTATTTCTAATAACTACTAATGTACTGGTTACAAGACTTTATCTTGTTGTGAAAGCTTTTATTACTATACTAACTTTAATTCCGTAGTGTAATCAATGATGGTACCCAAACTATTATAATTATACCGAATTTGACATAGAAAGTGCCACACATTTCCTTACATTTACATTTTAATAATTTTATATTTCTTTAACAGTAATGATGTCAAAATATAAGTTAAGCTTACCTGTAAGCTCAACGTATCAAACAATCTAAAATCTAATTGTTAGCTTCCAATCCTACTATTTTATAACACCAACAACACTTCTTACTATTGACTTAGATTACATAAATGTTTATATATTGTATGGATAACATATTCTGAGAAGCGTGTTCATTACTTAAAGGAAATATATATGTTTAGTATAAAACGCTATTATTATATATTGATGCATGTTTTATAAAGATTTATGATCATTTACAGATAATAATAAACTGGTATGAGGCCTTTTGCCTATTTGATTTTTTGATAAATTCACCTATTTATTCCTACTTTAAAGGAAACTTTCATGTCGAAACTTTAAAGGAAACTGCTCAGCTCTATAATTCAGTATGCTGCTTCCATTATTTGGACAGCACTTTGTGCACGTAATTTACCACGTTAATACTGGATTTGTCACATTAAAAAGCTTATATAACTAAAACGACAATATTGAGCAACAGATGAGCGTTGAAGATAGGTGAACTCTAATCCGCGTTGGAGCAGCGTGGTAAAATACGCTCAAAATCTTCTCCTCGATATGAGAGGAAACTGTAGCCCAGTATTGAGACATTTACAGGCTGCTATTCTACTGAAAGATTTCCTCGCTGGGAGACGCTGGAAGAACTACATAGTAAAAGAGCATCATGTATGTAGTATCCCACGGCTGGGCCAAAAACTCTCCCTCCTTAAGAAAAGGATTGATGCTTATTCCATAACGATGCTTCGAGTTAGAAGAAGTTTAGTAGAATTTCATACAACACATGCAGTATTTCTTCACGATGTTTTCCTTCAACGCTGAAAATTAAATGAACGATTAATGCAAGATGAGCAAATAAAAACTGAATGCTTGTCAGGATTGAAACTCCTATTCACTGCGGGATTTCGACCGTCTGTATATGTTAATAATTATTAAATATTTACTATTAACTAAAGAAAATAAAATTTCCAACAAAATGTATGACTGATATGATCATTGATAAGACGATTGATAAGAGGAGGTAAATACATAATTACTTTTTAAAAATATTGCCGATGTACAGATTTATAACAACTTTCAATTCAAAGTATTCATGGACATAACTAATTAAATGTACATATAGATAATAGTGGTAAGCAAGAAATGACAACTCTTATTCCGCTTCTTTTTTGTTTTATGTATTTAAATGAGCATTTAATGAGGAAACAAATTACATTTTTAATATTAAAACTATTTGTATAATAATATTCCGAAGGACTTGTAACTTTTTAACTTTTCTGATACACATTAAGGGAAGCAGTTTCCACCATATCCCATTACATTCATTAATTTATGTACTTTATTACACGACACAAAATGTATATACCTATAACAAAGGACTGGCTTATTGCTCAAAGCAATCGCACCCTGTCAAACTTAGTAAGTACAGGAAATAATGCTTATACCTAATTCGATAAAAAGATAAATATCACACAGAAAAGCTGTTAACACATACATATATACAAACACTCATATGTATACGAAAATATATATGTATGTTGTTCGTATTATATTACGTGCTTTTAAGTATATCACTTAAAAGCACGTAATATAATACGAAATGAACTTTTAGATTTAAGATGAAATATTACAACAAACATAGCTAGTTTGCTTAACAAACAATTTCAATATGCGAATAAGATTTGTACTGACTAACTATATTTTGCATAGTTCATAATTATTACTACATTATAAAACAAAGTGCAACTGTCTGTCAGTTTGTCTGAACGCGGTAAACTCGAAAACTACCGAACAGATTTTTCATATATCATCTTATGAAGAACGTTTAGTTATATAAATCATTATGATTTTGTGTATATTGGCTGACATATGATTGTTAATGATGTCGAAAAAAATCATACTGACATGCGTTTACATGCGCCAGTGGTGATAGATACGATATATATATGATATTATAGGAACCTTGTATGTAGACTCTTATTCTACACGTGCAAAGCCGGAACGGCAAAATAGGAAAATATATAAGCAGACAGTTATATATTTTCTATTAGCTAAAATGAAATTAAGTTAACTTAAAAAGCTTTTGGTATGCCACGTCATTCATATTTGAAAATCTATATATTATATAATTTTCTTATCTGCAATTTAAAAAGTAATCTCCAAAATAAGATGTTGTCTATATAAGTAATTAAATCACCAAACACAATTGGAGAAAATAACCTGTTAAAAACGAGCAGTTGCTTAATAAGCTTAAGAGATATCAAAGACAATATATAAAAATCAAGAATTCCCCGTTTCCCCTCTTGTATATTCGCCTAAAATAAACATAAAACTTCTGTCTGTCCTCAAATGTCTACGGAAAACGGAAAATATTCGTAAAGTAAAATGCGTGGAAAACCTTACAGAATATCATAATTTCATTTTAATTTGAGAGTAATTTCATCAATTGTATGTATTGTAACGGACCCCTAAGAAGAACAAGAGCTACTCCGTACACGTGACAAAATCAAAATATACATTTTTAATTAGGCTCATATAAGGAATTTTGAATAGTCATTTTACAATTTTCTACGGTTAGTGTGCGATCGGTATCTGTGCACGACAGAGCCAAAAAGAAGATATCAACTTCCGCTAATGTCCCGGTTATTACGGCGTACCGAAAAACATATAAATAAAGAAACTTCATATATGAGACAAATTGTTTAATTCACCAAAATTACACATGTAACGAATTTTCATAGAAAACATACTTATAGATATTGTTTAGTATTTGGTTAGTTAAACAATGCTGTCTTCTTTCAATCCATACTATTTGATTCTGTTAAATCAATAATTACATAAAGAGATAAATTCTTACATTAAATGAAACTCAGCAATATTGTGTCATAAAATGATACGCCACTAAAATAATCCTTTCAAATCATAACATACTCGCACGTGGAACACTTTGTATCATTAAGAAGTTAATTTATATATTTTCATGATGTTGTTGTAGTTATATTTTTCCATTGATATGTTCCATTAATGTTTCTTTACCTCCTGTTTAATCAGAAGAGTTAAAATTGGACTTGACGAAACTTTAGCGATAAGATAATAAATAAGAGGCTATCTGTACACGACTAAACATTGATGTCATCACTGAAGTCCAAATAAAACTTTTTAATGGGCTTAGTGTCAAATAAATTACTTAATTATTGTTTTATTACGATCGAGGATTAATACAATTTTACATAGGTTTATGAAGTATTATTATTATAATGTTTAGTTTACAAAACAAAGCGTAAGTATTTGACATAAAATATATAATTTTATTTTGACATTTTATGTCAATACCTTCGTTACATTTCACATACATATATGTAAATAAAAGTAAGTGAATGCAATAAGCGTGTATGTTAATAATTTGTAGAACTATTACTACTGTACTATACTTTGTACTATTTTATCAATCTTATTAATTGAATATTTGAAATATTTATGTTATCGAAGAGACGACAAGAAACTTAGCACTTCACTTCTAATTTCAGAATCATTAATACCAATACACATACAAAAAATGTATTATCGTGTTTTTTTAATTTTATACAATGTTACTACAACATCGAACACCGGCATCGACTACCATCCCCAAGAATGTAAACCATTGTATTTAGTTAGAAAATTTCACTTTTCGTTTTTCACTTTTCCTGAACTTACAATTCTGCTAATTTACGCTCGTGCCTCGTAGACCTGCGAGACCTGCGAGCGTCAAATTATTATTTATGTAAACTTTCAGTGATTTTTCTATGCTTATAGTGCTCAACGTCAAAAAGTTTAGCGATAAAGTATAAAATAAGTTTCATAACTAGCCCAATAGATAAAGTAATAGCCTGTCCTTCTCTTCTCTTGAGGACTAGGTTTAAAGGTTATTCAAAACGCTACTCCACTTTATTAATTGAATAAAATATTTATTTGGTTAAAATTAGAAAAAATAGTTTTCTCTAAGGAATTTATTTTGGAATTTATTATGCAGTAACGTCACAATTAAAATATACTTTATACAACTTGCTTTGCTTTCACAAGCACTTTTGCATTATTTTACAGTATTATATTAAATAAAAAAAAAAGCTTCGGGTTCAGAGCTTTCGGAAACACCGGTTTGAAATGTAAAAGAATATCAATAGTTATTCTTTTTTACCATTTTAATTATAAAGTGATGTCAATCAAATACAAATTGTATAAAATACTATATACATATATACTATATATAGTAGACTGATAGTTGCCTGAAGAACAAATCCTGACTCTATGCTTTCCTTGTCATCAATATCTAGTAAGCCTTATTTCTAAATTTTTTTAACCGAAGATTTGTTAATTAGTAAAGCTAAAAAATATATGCGGATTTTTATTAAAGAAACGATTTTTTGAATACCTCAAAGATGCCTCAACATTTACAACAAATACATAAGATAATAATAAATTCATCAATGTTACTGTGAATAAACAAAATATTCTTGTAAAAACTAGATGTATGTGTAAGTTATTTGTATTAATGCTAGTAAAATAACCAAAATATATTAATTGAACAGTATCAATATACATTAGGAGGCTTCTTGCTAGATCTAATAAGTTAGGATTAACAACACTGTAGCGTCAGTCAAATTAAGTTCACTATTATTTAATGCTTGCTATACATCTATAATTCGATATTCTCACATTAGCCATGGTAAAAACTACACATTTAATTTTTTAGCATTCAAAACTAAATAATTTGTTGTAAACCAATGACATGTCGTCAGCAAATAATACAGTATCATAAATACCTGTAACATATAATTGTTTAATTACAAATAGAAAATAACCTAAAATTGATTCTTATGGAACACCCATTTTTAGCCGAAGTAAAATTTTAAACCTTTTTTTACCATTAATATTTGATCTTTTTTATATAGAAATGAGACAACGATATATATAGAAACTAAACATTTAATAACATAATAATCGGTTTTTAAATATGTGTTATTCATTCATTTAATTATTATCCAACAACAAATATTTTATATATTGTATCTACTCGGAAACGTGAATGATAAATTATTATTAACACAATAATTTATAAATCATGATCTCTGACATTTTATACACATAATATTATAATAGGTAGGTACAAATAGATAATACATTTAACTTAAACAAAATGATTATGTTGTTTAAATATACAAGTAAAAAATATACATTATAGTCTTATTAAATTTGACAATCTGTTGTTACCGTAACCTATGCCCTATTATCATAAACTTTTATATGGACCGCCAACTAGCAACGCAATTATCATTCCGCAGCCTCGTGACCTAAAAAAACATTCATTATTTAAAAAAGATCTTTGTCATTAACTTAACTAAGCAAGTTGCCTTTGACATAATTAATTTTATATAATATAATATGATCGTGTGTCTGTCTCGTTATAGCCATTTTTATCTTAACATTGCATATCTTAACGGACAATGTTACAACGTTACAAAGAAGGGTACTTCTTTGTAACATTGTCCGAAGAAAGAAAGAACGAGTTTTACATGAACATATTTACTATTTCATTATTTGTCTTGTGGTTTCCCTTATTAACTATAATTCCCTTTACATATAGAAATAACTAAAAATAAATAACAAAAACAAAGAATAACCATGAATTAATGAACAGAAGAAAAAATGCTGTGATTTTGTTTTATTTGTCGTGCGATAACTTAATATGTATTAACTAATAAGACTTATTTAACTTTATATGCAAGAAACAATAGATTCAAAAGTTCGAAATCCTAACATTTAAATATATTATTGTTTATTATAAGTAGTTGTTGTCTTATCAGCAGCGTAATTCTTCGTACATTTTTATCGTTAATATGGTTGATAACCTCTGATAATTTTGGATATGTATGACGGAATGAAAAAAAATAATTAAAATGTATAAACAGATTTCACCTACTTTTTAACGATCCTTAAATAGTATGGATAGGAAAACTATTTGATTTTGTACCAAGCCATTATGCCGTAGGTACTATCTATCTACTCAGGCTTTCATACTACAGTGTACTGCTAAACATAGAGCATAAACCTTCTCTGAGTAACTCAAAAGTCTGTCTTCTGCATCCATAAGGGTTCCACCATTTTTTCAGGTCATCAGTTCATCTGACTGTTGGGTGTCCTACGCTGCGTTTTCTGATCCGCGATCTAGTCCAGTCGCCATCGAACCTGCGACAAAAGCGACAAATCCTTTGTCAGTATTCGTTTCTTCTTTTATATTCGAATTAGTGGAGATATCGGCAAGATATGCTTAGGAACAATATGGATCTATCAGCTTCTTCCTAAAATTAGTTCTTACCAAGCGGTATGAAGATTAGATTTATTAATTAATTGTATATCAATTATATTTTCGGCTTTATTTTAAACTTCCTAACTTCAAATACCTCTAAAATTCTAATCATATTAATAGAAATTTGAAAAAAAATAAACTAAAATCGTTACTTACGTTTTTTGATTTTGTTGTTACTCTTAAAACAACTTCTAATGAAACTATTCAAATCGCTACTATATGTAGTGTCATACTCTTCGCCTTCATGAAGCCACATTTTTGTATTTAATAAATGTACGTATATAAACTAAATAAAACAATTAAAAAGGTAATATATTACAACGATTAAAATATACACATACATACATATATACAAATTGCCATACGAATTAAAAAACTTTTTAATATGTATGGCTTAAACAAAATATATCAGTACTTCCAAGAAAATCATTAGGAGAATTGTAGGACCATCTTAGGTTCGCGTAGGTTGTAGAGATAAGCTTCGTGCTTTCTTTAAGTTATTTATTTTGCTTCGAAATAACACGATTATATTAACTTTTTACATTCAGAAAAAAAGGTCATTCATTAATGATTGTTAAAAAAAATAAGCAGAACAGTGGAACGATCAATTAATCATTATAAAATAGGTCAAAATCAACTGTTTCCATTGACAAAGCTTTCGTAACGAGGTCGCGGCATAAACAGCGTCTCTTATCAAACGGACGGGAAACTGCTATCAAGTTGTCGTTAGATATAATACAATTTTTGCAATTATTGCCGAAATAATGATATTATAACTCCCACGATGCCATATCACATATATGTCATAATGACCCCGAGATTACATTTTTTTAAGTAAACTTTAGGCACATTTATTTCCAGATATTTATATAACGTAATGTTATCTTTATATAAACTGCTATGACTTATTTTGACCCAGATTTAAATTGTATATAAATCTGTTTATGAACGTTCATCAAAAAACCTGTGCTCTTTTCAATATTAAACTGAAGACGGAATTAAATTTATCTAATTTGTTGTAAATTAAAATGTTGATATCGACGTGTCAACAAAACATTTAAAAATAAAAAACGAATATCAAATTAAACAAATTTCAATGTCTCATAATATTAATAAATCAAAGAGGAAACGAAAAGCAATCACATATTGTCTATAGGACTTATATGTAAAAGCAATTATATCTAATGAAATAATAGAACAATGAACGAACTGTACAATATTTCAATTGAGTAGGTATATTTTTATAACTCTAAAAGATAAGAGAAATAAATTAAATAAGAGAAGTCATTTTTATACCGACAGTATCTAAGGAACATTTTATTATTCGCTATCAGCCAATATTTACTTTTTGCAGCGGTAAATTCATCAATCAATCAATCTCAAGTTTTATAAATAAAACAATTAAATTAAATAGAGTTAACAGCTACAGTATTCTGGGGTGAGTCGTCCTGTCAATGATCGGGCGCAATTCATGAGTAGTCTTTATCGTCGTGACGTAGGGTAGAACATTGAACCTTGGAGGAAGTATCCGTGTTTCTCATTTTTTATATTTTGATATCATTACAATTTATTAAAAACATTAGGTTTTTATTTATGGTAGACACGTCGATAAGACCATTCATGTTTTATTATATTAAATATTTACAGTTATAGTATCGTAAATCTAATTTATATCATTTATAAGCTAAATATGTAGTCAAACATTTGTACTTAAATGATATAAATGATTAACTACCTATACCTAATGGTGTACTTATATAAAATAGCTATGTGGTTATTTACTCAAAATGCAATAAATATAAATAGTAACAGATAATAAACAATTAAATTTTATGTTAATTTAAATGAAGAGTATGAAATCTTGAAAGATTTAACCGTGGAGTTATTATTCGTCGATTTTTTTTAAATAAGTGTTTATGTATATCATGTAAGTTCTAGAACTAATCAAATTTAGTACTTTCAACAGCGCAAATGTATATGAAGATTGATTTAAAAAAGGGCTTAGGTTTGTACAAAGAAGCAGCACGGCGCGGCGGTACGTTAATACCTTATGGTGTGCTTAAATCGATTTAGTAGGCAATATTATTTGCAAGTGCATATAACGCAACGCTTCACTCGCAAGTCGGTTTTATTACAGCGTACATTGCACTGAAAATTATTACTTACTTCCAGTAATATTAAATAGGTCAATAGTTTCAGTAGTGTAACAAAAGCCAGTTGAACGTACCGTCATGTTCCTGATCTAAATTTAGTACAGTCACTGACAGCTTATACACATTGGCGAATTACCGTTCACAGATTTATGAAAATCGTCGCGCACATAGCAAAGCATATTACTTATACCACACATATTATGTACATCTATATCAGGTATGCACACGCTGCTTACATCTCAATAAATGTAATAATTATGACCCGAGATTTTTATGCTCGCCTCTGAAACTTGTGTGGTTGAGATGAAATTCAGTCAAATACTTAACTATCTATCAACACACACTGGAATAGTTTGTGGGATAAGCTTTAAAGCTGTGCCTTAATTGGAAAGGACCCCTTTGCCCAACATTGGTATCTTTACTGGTATATCCAGACTTGCATTTCATTTCATATTCAATCATCAAACATCGTATACAACAGGTAAATAAATAAAACTAAGAAAATACTATAAAAACAAAAAATTGCCATTAATTCTGTAGTTTAATGTATCGTTTTACCGAAAACAGTAACCACTCAAATGATCTCGATTGAAAATGCTGTAGACAGTGGGTTGTTACAGATGGTCTTACAGAAAATATTAACCTTATTTTTCCATACATTTTGTAATATGCTCTACCGAGCAGAAGCAAATGTGTTATAATTATAAAACAATTCCTCAACTTCAGACTTAGGATTTATGTTTTACAAACAGCAACTACAGAGGTGTATCGGGAACGCATTTACGACTTGTCGGGGTCACCAGATACCGACAAACTGCTCGTAAATTTCTGAATGTTCCATTTTTCTTATATCATTATGATTAATAATAGCATATTAGTAATTATAAAGTTATAAAAATTACTTCTTCCACTAATGTTATAAGTTTGCATACAACTAATTAATACTGTTGTTTTTATATATAAATAGTATAAAAGTATAGTTTTAGGGAATGTACATATCGTCGTTAAAATTTGACGCTGTTAAATGCGTTATCTTAGTTAATATAAAATGTGTTCTTATGTATGGTTTTTACACGTGGTAGCGGGTAATGAGCGCAAGGCGCGGGGTGGTGGCGCGCGGGTCGCGGGACGGACGCTGCGGGATGTGCGAATGGCCGTTATCGCTTGGGACACTGCAATGATTGTTTATCCAGCCCGTTCCTTGAATTGCAACTAATGACTCACTCGTTCTATAATCGACGGCTGCTGTAATACCTACTACAATATGTTGTCATCATACCATACCAAAAAGTGTTTAGTTGCGAGATTCATGAAATTACGAAATAGGCTTTGGAGTTTAAAGCGCTTTTTTTATTAACGAATTAGAATGCTATTGCTAGTACTATTTAGAAATGTTAAGTTTATCTTAACCATTGGTTGCTTATTTACATTATCTTTTAAAACGCGAATGGAAGAAATGTTTAAATAGGTACAATATAAATATGTATTAGGGGTTCTCATAATGTATTTATATTGAACTATATATCATTGTAAATTCAATCATCATAGTCATCCACCTAACCTTACCGCATCAAATTCATTATGAGATAGCACATTCCTAAAATCAAATGACACTTCATCAAATTGCAGTGAGTACCTACTTGCATGCTATGATTGTTAGCGTCACCTAAACGAATAGCAGGTCGTTATTCGAAATGTATTTGGTTGTATTTAATTTAATCGTCGAATCAAACCCTAATACTTCATTTTGTAAAATAGAAATATATTTAAGTACACTGTAAAGTCATTTTAATTATTTTATAAGTAAAAATAGTTAAAATCAAATTAAACATAGAGATGTTAAAAAAATTCGTGAATCATAACTTAATAAAGGAACCTTTTGTTAAAACTGTTGATATTTCATAATCTAGTGTACCTACGTATCGTATTATGTAATGTTTTCAACTTTCAATCAGACATCATAAAAGCGATGTTAAAAAAAACATTCTCTCACCTAAATTATCAAAATTTATTTCATTCAGAAGTTACTTTAATTTTATTCAATAAAAAACATTAAATACATATGCATTAATCTGTGAAAAATAACTAATTATAACATTTTCTGGAATAATTTAAATACTAGTTATTTCTTAAATCTCCTAAAATCAAAGTAAAAATATATTAATAATAAAAATTTTACTCAGAATAAGTACTTTTTGAAAGTAAAAAGTGTAATTTTAAATACATAAAGTACATATAAAGAGTTTTAACGCCATATAAATATGTAATTTGATAACACTTCATACACTTCAATAACAAAATGATGATATTGTGTGTTAGTTAAGTTAATTATTATTAATGAATTGCAACCATCAAGGTTACTATTTGCTTCTATAATAAATAGGTTACTAGGCGTCAGACAATAAGATGATTAAAGATAACACCAACAGATGCAAATACTATTTAGGTGAGGACCTGCTCCGGTTTAACCATTAAAATAAATGAACATACATTTAAGGATGACATCATATTATTTATTGCACTAGCAAAATAAAATCAACGTTAAGTTACCAAAGAACGAAACCTCCTACATACAATAATAACATTAGTTAAAATATTTTTATTCAATAAAAAGTTGTAAGCTAAATAAATAACATGAATATTTTAAGGAGTTCGTAATTAATGAATGAATGATGACATTTTGATTATAAATAAAATATCAACTCCTTCATAACAGTAGATTAATATTTAATAACCATGAAATATATATATTTTTTTTTATTGTATAGGTAGGCGGACGAGCATGTGGGCCACCTGATGGTAAGTGGTCACCAACGCCCATAGACAATGGCATTGTAAGAAATGTTAACCATCGCTTACATTGCCAATGCGCCACCAACCTTGGGAACTAAGATGTTATGTCCCTTGTGCCTGTAATTACACTGGCTCACTCATCCTTCAAACCGGAACACAACAATACAAAGTACTGCTGTTTTGCGGTAGAATATCTGATGAGTGGGTGGTACCTACCCAGACGAGCTTGCACAAAGCTCTACCACCGAGTATCTGCAGAAACCGCCATTTTTCTATAAAAAAAGGGAAAAAAGCAAAGAATGGCATGAAAATATTGGCGTTTATGGACGCATTGAAAGTAAAAGTAAATAAATGTAAATAAACTATGATAAAAAATATCTTGAATTGGTATATAAAATACGATGAAACTTTTTTCCCGACCTATTTATAACTTCATTAATATTTGGAAATTATTTTATTATATTATAGTAGGTATTATATATTTTATATTATTGTATAGGTCAGAATTAAAGTTTTCAAATACACCCAAAAGCAATAAAACAAACGAAACATTTTTATACGTCTGTTAATCAATTTCTAATAAAATAATAAATGCGGAATGAAATGTCTATCTATCTGTTTGTTACTCTTTCACGGTTAAACCACTAAGTCGTGGTGGCATACAAGTAACAAATAAAACGACATAAATCTAAATAAAAAATAACTCATAAAAATGGCCATAAATTATAGAACATGAGGCGAAATAACAAAAGTCATACATAATATTCATTAATTTACTCTATAATTGAGACATGATTTTATCACGCATTTCAATTACTTCATCTACGTAATACTTACATTTTAAAGCCTTAAATAAATACAAATAACCGTGACCGCGCGGAATGGTGGCAAGAATGCTAGCAGGATTTCCCCTTTAAATCGCAATTCCGAATCTCTGGGCGAAAAATGAACCACCTGTCACCAGGCAATAAGACGGGGTGTAATATTTTTGATGAAAGATTTTGCACGAGTATTCCAAGGTCCAAGCGTTTCAACTGCAAATGGAACAAAAATATAATTAGAAATAAGAGACGAATATTTGCTACTTTATATTAACATTATAAACGCTAAATTTTGTCCATTGAATACCTTATCACGACTGTTCTTTTTATTTGTTTTGTTCTGTTAGTTGTATCGTACCACTTAAACTGAAGACGTATAAGCAACTTAAAAACCAATCATTATTTATTTAAAATAAAAAACATATGTTTTAAAAGAGTAATTCAAAGTATATAATATATTTTCAACAATATTTTGATTGATGTTTGAAAATTAATTGTTTAGAATTTAGATTAATGTTTAAAATAATACATGGAAAAATTTGTAGAATCGTGCGGTGTGAATTATTTCCGTCGGGAGGTTAGCTGTAAGATACGAGTCCACCGGATCGATGTTATAAGAAATGTGTTATAAGTTTTTTATAAGCAAATGTAAAGAATTCTTCAAACTACTTCGAAAATTGTACAAAATAACTATAATATTGACATGAAACATGTAAATACATCATTATTTCAATCTATTGAGTCTATATGTAACAACCGTGCAGTAATTTATTCGTTTTTGAAATTGGCGAGCCATATAAGAATCAACTGTATTTAAATTGTCGTCTTGCAAATTTAGCAATTTCTTTATGACAATTGTATAAATTGATCGTTCTTCTTAATAAATATTGATGGTGTGTTTTAGCTCAGTCTATATAATTAAAACAAATATGGTTTGAGCTCAATAATTACTACATTTTGAACATTATATTAAACTTATAATTGTCTAGTACAATAGTTTAAAAAACAAAGACCTCTAAAATATTATTAAGATTAATATTTGTGCTTTTTTTAACACAGAACTAAATTTTGTGCAAATCACCTGAATGCTTAGAAACCGGTTATATATTGTATATGTTATATATCTTATACCTACGCATCGATCTCCTTCTTTTTTCACTTCCTCGTAACATATGAAATGATCATCATCCTGAAGTTCCCTGATAACTTGGTAGTAGAGCTTTGTGCAAGCTCGTCTGGGTAGGTACCACCCACTCATCAGATATTCTACCGCAAAACAGCAGTACTTGGTATTGTTGTGTTCCGGTTTGAAGGGTGAGTGAGCCAGTGTAATTACAGGCACAAAGGACATAACATCTTAGTTCCCAAGGTTGGTGGCGCATTGGCGATGTAAGCAATGGTTAACATCTCTTACATTGCCAATGTCTATGAGCGTTGGTGACCACTTACCATCAGGTGGCCCATATGCTCGTTCGTCGTTTTTAATTGTCGTCCAGGTTTGTTACAAGGCCTACAATGAAGTCGAAAATGTATGTTGCACTTTTGGTTCGCTACCTTCTCAAATGACCCTAATAATTGTTAAGATTTATTGTTGATATCAAGTAAAGTATTTAAATAAATATAAACTAGTTAAACAACAGAAAACAAAAGAAATAAGAGATGGTGTATTAGACTAGTCTTGCCTTATTATATCAAATAAGTGATATAGTTTATAATATAATTTAAATAATTACATTAAAACCTTAAATAAATACAAATAAAAATGAAAAATATTTACTATACAAATCGTGACCGCTTGGAATGGTGGCAAGAATGCTAGCAGCATTTCCCCTTTGAATCGCAATTCCGATTCTCTGGGCGAAAAATGAACCAGCCCTCCTGTCACCAGTAGAGGCAATAAGACGGGGTGTAATATTTTGGATGAAATTTTTTGCACTTAACAAGTTGTTTATACGAAACAGCGCCTGTATAAAGGAAAAAATAGACATAGTTATTCGTGGCACCAATTGACGAGCCTTATGTTGTTATGTTGTTATGTTATGTTGTTAGAGAAAAAAAATGTTCGAAACGTTTTCAGCTGGGTAGATTGTCAAATGGGCCACCACATGCTAAGTGGTAACATTGAAATATCAACCATCGCAAGCCGGAACACCTTGATTTTGCAGTAGTAATGACAATACTCGTATGGGATGAGTGGGTGGTACCTATTGGGGTACGAGCTTGCACAAAGCCCAAGCAAGTACTTTTCTTCAAATTTCCAATAACGATTATGGAATTTTGACCACTTCATTTAACTTGTGTTTAACAAGTAAAATGTATCACCTAAACCGACTACTACAAGACAAACTTAAACACTTTTATTAAATTGTAGGAACATATTTGAGAAATAATTAAAGAAGGAGGTTTTGTGCTATATTAAAAAGTAGGAAGTAACTTTTACTTCACTGTGGCAACGTATGTATGTCAAAGGTCCCGCTGATAAGGCACGTTTCTTGTGTTACGCATTTATGTTCTTGATCTGCCGTTACTTTATAATCACTTTCCCAAACACAATCACTATATAAGTAGTATTTTTCAAAATATGTTTACTATGAACCTAATATAAATTATTCTTTACGCCACTAAAGACATAAACGAAACACGTTTAAATTATTTTAAAAAATACAAGCTAATTTAATTACACGATCAATCTATTTACAGGTTATATGCAACCAGACTGCATGTGATTGTACTGGTTTTAAAGGAGATCGCGGAGATCAAGGTTATCGAGGCATACCAGGTCCTCAAGGTGACTATGGAGACGATGGACCTGAAGGTCGTATCGGACCACCGGGAGAACCGGGTGAATGGGGGCAGCAAGGAGACTACGGTGATAAAGGAGAACGGGTATGAATTTATTTTTCAATGGTTCGCTACAGTATTAACAAGGAATTATAATATAATTAATATTGCCTTTCGCATTTCATATATGTATATGAATTTTTCAGGGTATTGATGGACCTTATGGAGTTAGAGGATATACCGGACCACAGGTAAGTAAAATTATTCAAATTAAATTGATGTATTACGATTTACGTTCCGTTTTTATAATTCCATACGTCACTTCATTTTATTCTTTATGCTTCACTAGGGTCAAATCGGATTAGAAGGTATACGGGGCTTAGCGGGATTAGATGGATGTAGCGGTGTAGATGGTGAAGTTGGATCTCCTGGACCGCAAGGTTTGCCGGGGGAGAGAGGGTTACCTGGTCCATATGGAGAAAAAGGATTACAAGGCTTAGCCGGAGAAGGGGGAGTAAATTCAAGAGGTGCTAAGGGAGACCAAGGTGATTTCGGACGACATGGACTTAGTGGTCCCCCAGGGGCAACTGGATGGAGAGGGGATAGTGGCCCTCCAGGGGAAGAAGGTGATCAGGTAAAACTTTTTAAAACCTGAATAAAAATATTTGAAATGAATAAATACCTATATACATATCTGGTACAATAATATTTAATACTTAAGGGACCCATGGGCTATCGAGGAGAAGTAGGATATAGAGGGGATACTGGTGATGACGTTGTAGGCCCACCAGGAGAAAAAGGAGATCAAGGAGAAATCGGTGAACCTGGAAGACCAACAGAAGTAGTTTATATCGAGCACGTACAACAAAACTTTACTATCTTAGCAAAAGGAAATAAAGGTGATCAAGGATATCGAGGTACACAGGGTGTTAAGGGACTGAAAGGAGAACTAGGTTCAACAGGTGCTCCAGTGAGTTTTTTAAAATTGTTTAATATTCGTAACATACATAATTAACATTTATGTAATATTTTAACGTGATCGTTGTATTACATACCACATACGCATTTAAATTTATTTTTTTTATATAAGGGACGATATGGAACCAACGGACCTCAAGGCTACAAAGGTGATCAAGGTGATGAGGGAAATAGGGGTAAGACTGGTTATCGTGGTAAAGCAGGACCTCTTGGACCCAAAGGAGATAAGGGTTGGCCCGGATACGATGGACCAAATGGAGAAGATGGTCTTACTGGGCCAGTTGGAGAAGACGGTAAGCCCGGTATACCCGGAGAACAAGGGCCAATGGGAGAAGTAGGAATTTACGATGAAAGATTAAATGAACCACTTTTACCTGGCTCAATGGGACCGCAAGGACCAATTGGATATAGTGGTCCTCCAGGACTTAGAGGGGCTGATGGTCTTCCAGGTTTACCTGGTATAATGGGACCATCGGGCTTACCTGGAGTTAAAGGACTTCCTGGTAGAGCAGGGCCACCAGGAACCTCCATTAAAGGAGAACCCGGAGATGATGGTTTTAAAGGTTTGCCTGGACCCATGGGTCCAATGGGTAAACCCGGACTTCCTGGTGTTCTGGGCCCTAAGGGTTTTAAGGGAGCAACTGTAGTAGGTCCAGATGGAGAAGAAGGTGTGCCAGGAGTAGATGGATTGCCAGGCTTAAGAGGCGACAGAGGAGAAGTAGGCATTTTAGGACCACCAGGTTATCCGGGGCGTGGTGTTACCGGTGTTGGTCCACCAGGAGATGATGGGCCAATAGGTCGTCCAGGAATAGTCGGTGATCCAGGAGTACCTGGAAGACCCGGATTTCTTGGATATAAAGGAGAACGGGGTGACGATTGTCCTTACTGTCCGTCAGGTACCTACCTACACACATTTTTAATTACAAAATATAAGAATTTTTTGTATGTTAACTTATAATATTTATTAAAAATATTTACGTACTTATTTCCTGTTTCTTCTTCATACGTTCGTGTCCGAACGTATGTATAGATGAAGTTGATTTTATGAAATTTACTATATATTAACATTAAATCCATAAAAATAAAGAGATTCTCTAACTTCATTTGGCAAGCCCTAACCTATATTGCTGCAATAAATATAACATAAAATTATAAATTACATACAGTTTATGACTTTAGGTCTACCTGGGTCCAAGGGACAAAGAGGAGACGATGGTTTTCCCGGCCAAAAGGGTTACCCAGGATTTGAAGGTTTACCTGGTCCCCGCGGACAAAAGGGAGAATCAGGTTCACCTGGTTTAAATGGACCACCGGGTCCGAAGGGTAATAAGGGTCAATCGGGAATGGCCGGGGCACAAGGACCGAAAGGACGGAAAGGCCGGCTTATACAGCCACCGCTCTCGTTAACTAAAGCAGAATCTGGACCACGCGGAGAACCAGGCAAGTAGATACAGAAAACATACAAAAGAGGAATATAAAAGTATTACTCTAACAATTTTTGATATATGAAATGATTAACGTACGTAGAGTAGTAAAAAACAGTAATTACTGAGTTCTTTATAATGGCAAAAAAGTTTCTTCTTTAAATAGTAATTTTAAATGTAGAAGAAAATATATCTAATTAATAAATTTAAAACATACCATAACTGTAAATGTAATTACTTGTACATATTTATTATTAGACCTTATCTAACGTGCAACACTTTCTACGTTAACAACAAATAATTAACAACACTCCATGAAATATCATTTGAATTTCATAATCTCAATGACTTTGTTTTTAAGATTTAAGCTGTTATACAGTTACACTACATAAAAATATTTATTAAATACAGGTTTTGCTGGAAGTCCCGGTTTTCGTGGTGACCCAGGTTGGCCTGGAATACCTGGACCACATGGCTTTAAAGGTCTTAAAGGATTAATGGGTGATGAGGGTTTTGCTGGTTCACCTGGCCGTAATGGATCTAAAGGCAGAGATGGATTACCTGGATGGGATGGGAATAATGCTGAAGTACCAATCGCTTTTCTTTTTGGTGAAAAGGGAGATAGAGGCATAAAGTAGGTATATACGTATAAGGTATCTTAGAGAAGTTCGATTTTCTTATAGATAACCAAACAATAAACAAGTTGATGACCTATATAACTATCTTGACTAAAAGATTCCCCTCTGATTCAAAGAATATTAGTAGTAGTACTAATAATAAGGCAATTCTATTGACGAACAAACCAACAACAATGTCAAACAGTAAAATTAAGTGTTGAAGATCTGACGAGTCATAAGTGTCATAGCCCGTAATATGTTTTTTTAGGCTTATACAGTCAGTGTGTAACAAAAACCCTGTCCGACCCTTGAAGTGGTTATTAGGTATCGTGAGTCGGTTCTATTTATGTAATCATTTTCATAATCCTAAGCAAAAAATTTACCTCGAATAAAATTTGATTTAATTAAATGACGAAAATTACATGGCAACACAGGCGCGGGCGACAGTGCTCGATAGCTCTTACGTATCGGGTACTAGAATAAGTAGCTAGGATACGAGGTCATGACCTCAGTCGTCCATGAAATTATAATTAATATTTTTGATGGGTATTTTTTTTGCTAAGTATTTTAAAAACGATAACATAAATAGAACCGACATACGATACCTAATAATCACTTCACGGATCGGACAGAGTTTTTGTTACACACTGTATATGTATATTCGAAGACTGCCTCGTTGATCTAATGGCTACATGTAAGGCCGCAGACTCGGTGGTCCTAGGTTCAAATCCCAGGTCGGGCCAATAAAATTTTATTGAGATTTTCTCTCAAAAATTCTCAATAGCAGCCCGGAAGTTGGAAGTGTATACACTGCTGTGCCAATTTCTCTTGAAATTGGCCGCCGTGACCGAAATAGGTCAGGAGGACCATTATTATTATATTCGAAGAGTGGGTCTTACAGACCTTGACAAAGTCATCGGGTAGGAATGGCGACTAGTAAGGCTAGAGCGTTGTTACTTTTGTTATTATTTACATAATTCCGTTCGTTTTTATTTTAGAGGAGAACGCGGTGAACCTGGAGAAGATGGTTTGAAAGGTGACGCTGGAGAGGCACTTGGGTTTGAAATCAACTCAAAGGGTCAAAAAGGAGTATCAGGACCACCTGGGATACAAGGTTCGAATATTGATATTATTACCAAAATGTACGATTTGCATATTTCAACAAACACAGCGATAGTGTATAATATTGAAAGATACCTTGTATCTTAACGATAATAGTAAAATCTACTTGATTATTACAGAATAATCACTATATGGTACTTTCAGGGCGAGCTTGTTAACGTATATAAATAATTATTAGGTTATATTATCATCGTTATAAACCAAATGTAATAAATGTTTAAAATAATATTTAATAAGGCAGACATTTGTATATTCAGAACGTTTAAAAATCCGTACAAAGTTTGGGAAAATGTTTCGTACAATATTACTACATTTATTTACTTAACAGTAACCTAAACCTTAAGTGCTTAAGGTATTTAATCACATGTAGACATTATACATATGTTTGAGCTTAAATTAATATCACTTTATTATATAACCTAGTATTAATTTGTTAGGGATACGAACTTAACAAATATTTAATGCTTCGAATTAATATCTAGGTTATCCTGGAAGAAAAGGAGAAGTTGGAGATGTTGGATACGGTGGATTTCAGGGTCGAAGAGGTGACATGGGACTCCCTGGTATTTCTCAACAAGGACCTATAGGTGCTAGAGGATTCCCTGGTGATAAAGGTGACATTGGTCCCTATGGAGAACCAGGTACTCTAGGACAACGAGGACCAACTGGATTCCCTGCAGAAAAGGGAAAGAAAGGGTCACGTGGTGATGTCGGTTATTCTATTATATATGGTGAAAGAGGAATTGACGGAACAAAGGGAGATATGGGAGATGAAGGTCAAGCTGGATACCCGGGATCACCTGGCCGAGCTGGAGTAATGGGACCTAAAGGGGAAACAGGAATTCCTGGAGACACCGGTCCGCAAGGCCCACTAGGGCCACCTGTAAGTGTGATTTATGTTGTAAAATGTAATTATTATTTTAGAAGAATATATGAAAATATGTACATATTTAATCTTGTTTCGGTTTAAGAGATGATATCACCGATGATAGGACTTGTCGTATTTAATTCTGGGTACATAATCTCTATCGCTGTATTTTGGTTTGAGAGTTAGTGAGCGCGCCTGTGTAATTTTATCGATGCAAAGGATAAAACATCTTAAACTCTCATCGTAGTCCATGTACTTGTAAGTCTGTATGATAAAAATATGCCAAACCTTTTTTTTATTGAAAAATAATATTTACAGATAATTAACACTAAATATTTAAACTCACATTAAAATAAAAATGACGGTAGGTCCTTACCTATGAACGCATTTGAAATAGTTTTATTATCATGAATCACTGAACGCGGCGTTCTGAACGAAGTATTGCGCTCAGTCTCTACCACTCTTTTCCATCTTTAACGTAGCATTAGCAATCTTTATTTGAACAACCATTTACATAACACACCGAAACGTTACACAATCGCACGAGAGATACGATACGTTAGAGACAAAAGTTATCTTTAAAGTTCGATTTATTATGATAATTTATTAAGAAATGTTATAATATACTGATAAGCTATTAATCAATAACATAGTTATTAAAAATCATGAAATGGATCACAATTACAAATATTTTTTTAAAAATTTAAATTATGTATGCTCTAGGCATTTAGACAACTTTATTAAAGTTAAATACGCGCACGCGATAAATTTATTGACACAAATTATACACATGAAAACTCAGTTGTCCTCGCTCAGGCTTAAATCGGGTAATCGGCTAAGATTCATTTGTTCTAGCCACTGCACACACTGATCTAGATGCATATAGGTTTCTGATGTAATGCAATTTACCTTATTTGTAACAGGGTCGAAAGGGTCAACCAGGAATAGCTGTACAAGGAGCTCGTGGACTACCAGGCATGCCTGGAAGACCTGGATTTATTGGTATAATCGGTCAACCAGGCTTACAAGGAAACTATGGCTTTCAAGGTGATGTTGGCCAAAAAGGAACGAAAGGAGAAGCAGGCCTAATTGGAGTTAGAGGGTGGACTGGTGAACGAGGTTTTCCAGGAATTGTCGGATTTCAAGGATTTATGGGACGTCCTGGTAATAATGGTGAAACTGGGGAACGTGGTGTATCAGGTATAACAGGAAATCGAGGCTTACCAGGAAAACCAGGACTACGAGGATTGCAAGGAATTAAGGGAATTCATGGTGATGAAGGTGTTCATGGTGAAGATGGCTTAGATGGATGGCCAGGTGTAAAAGGACAGATGGGAGATATGGGTTATACGGGTCTTCAAGGTATGCGTGGAGAAAATGCTAGTAAAGGTATGAAAGGAGATTTTGGAAACCCAGGTTATAGAGGAATCGATGGAAGACCGGGAATTTATGGAAAAAAAGGTATAAAGGGTGATAGGGGAAGCCGTGGATTGGATATAAGGGGACGTGATGGCCCCAAAGGTCTTCCAGGTAACCCAGGAATACCGGGTCGACAAGGATTAAAAGGAAGTAAAGGACAAATTGGAGATTACGGTGAAGATGGTACTAAAGGTCCGATAGGAGATAAAGGTTATGAAGGCCGTCCTGGTCAACCTGGATTACCAGGATACATTGGACTTAAGGGCTTACCAGGAGATATAGGTATCGCTGGCAGACGTGGACTGAAAGGCGATTATGGCGATAGTGGTGAACCTGGCCAGATAGGTGTACCTGGTATGCCTGGTGATGTTGGCTTACCTGGACTGGAAGGTATTAGAGGTGATATGGGTGCTAAAGGAGAACGTGGTGACATAGGTCCCAGCAGTTATTCACCAGCAACTAAAGGTGACATGGGTGATATAGGTATGGAAGGATTAGAAGGTGCACCTGGAGATAAGGGAGATGTAGGGTTCACTGGAATTAAAGGAATTAAAGGAGAACAAGGTGATATAGGGTTTCAAGGAGAGTTTGGCGAAGATGGACTTCCTGGTCTTAAAGGTCTTTCAGGAGATATTGGCCCTCCTGGATTACCTGGTCTTGATGGAATCAATGCAGTTCAGGGTGACAAAGGTAAAAACGGAATAGATGGTCTTCCTGGTTGGCCAGGTTCTATGGGACAAAAAGGTGCACCGGGTGAATACGGTGTTGATGGTCCGAAAGGAGCACCAGGTCAACCTGGATTGAGTTTCCAAGGACCAAAAGGTATTAAGGGAGACGATGGTTACCCTGGAAGACAAGGAAATATGGGTATACCAGGTGCTCGTGGTATGGAAGGAAATCCTGGTCTAATGGGACCTAAGGGTGAAATTGGTGAACCTGGTTTTTCTATTAGTCCTAAAGGTGAAAGAGGTGACTATGGTATGCCTGGATTCTATGGTCTTAAAGGTATGCGAGGAGATAACGGTGATTCCGGTTTAAATGGATATCAAGGATATATCGGAGAAGTAGGCATGAAAGGTCTAACAGGTGATGAAGGTGAAGACGGGTTACAAGGATATCTGGGTCTTAAAGGTATTAAAGGTGAAAGAGGCGATATTGTACTCCCTCACGAAGTAAGCCCTGGAGAACGAGGTGATGTAGGTATAGCAGGCCTTGATGGCCGCGACGGACTTCCCGGAGCACCTGGTAGCTTTGGACAAAATGGAATTCCAGGTAACAAGGGTGAAATTGGTGATGTTGGTGACATAGGACCTTCTGGTTATCCTGGACCTCAAGGTGAACAGGGACTTGTAGGTCGAAGAGGAGAAATCGGTTTTGATGGATCACGTGGAGCACCGGGAGGTCCCGGAGCACCAGCTCCGCCACCACCAATACCAAAATCGAGGGGTTTTTACTTTGCAGTACATTCACAAACAAGAATGATTCCTCAATGTCCTTCTGGGACATCACCTATGTGGGATGGATTCTCATTGATACACATAGTCGCTAACGCCAAGGCACATGGCCAAGATTTAGGTAAGCTTTTTAATCTTATCTTTAAAATTTACATAATTTAAATTATACAGAAAGTATTTGTTCAGACTGGAAAATAATACTAATACACATATTTTTGTAATGAAATTCAGCTTTAATATTAATTATGTATGGTGACTTGATGTTTAGATTTTTAATTTTTTAAAGCATAAAAAATTAATACAGAATAAGAGAAAAGAGGAGATTTCATGAAATAACTAATATCTTAGTCATCGCATCACAATTCAAATAATTCGATAATACACAGCTATTATAACATATTTGTAAATACATTAAGAAATATTGTCTAACAATACGGGTGCGAACTTACAGGTGCCCCTGGAAGTTGCTTGAGAAGATTTTCTACAATGCCTTTCATGTTTTGTAACATTAACAACGTATGTGATTTCGCCCAACGAGAAGATTACAGTTTCTGGCTGTCAACACCAGAGCCTATGCCAATGGCAATGACACCAATTCAAGCTAGAGATGTAGGCTCTTATATATCAAGGTGAGTTATAAAATTCTAAACTATGCTAACATAAATTATTTTTTATATCAAAACATTTCACGTTGTATAAGTTAGTTTAAAAATATTATAGTACGAAGCTATTTTCAGAAAAAAAAATTGCGTGATGTCTGAATCTATCATTTATAGTAGACTATTTCTTATTTATAATTAAAAACATTTGTTAAAGATGTCAAGTATGTGAATCATCGACAAGAACCATAGCTTTGCATAGTCAAAGTAATGCGGTGCCAACTTGTCCAAGCGGCTGGGAAGAATTATGGATAGGATACAGTTTCCTTATGGTAAGTAACAATATTTTGAACCTAAAATAATTAAGTATTGTTTATTATGCCGTATGGTTTTGGCAGAATAGAATGGAACCACCCCCTCTTAACTCGTGGGTGTCATAAGGCAACTTGGGATCCTGCTAAGCGCATTCATGAGTCGACCACAATGTAATCGTTACAATCACCGCTTGGGGAACCAAAACACCAGAAAAAGCATTCCTACATAGGGTTGACGTAAAAAAAAGTTTTACGTCAACTTTTTTTGTTGATAACCTTATACTAAAATGTTAATATTTTATTTACAGCACACAGCTGGAGCAGATGCAGCAGGACAGAGTCTTATATCACCTGGTTCATGTCTTCGCGAATTTAGAACTCGACCGTTTATTGAATGCAACGGACTCGGTCGATGCAATTACTTTGCTACGGCAGTGTCATACTGGTTGTCGACCATAGACGATAACAGAATGTTTTTAAAACCAGAGCAACAAACTTTAAAGGCAGACCAAGTGTCTAAAGTCAGCCGGTAAGCTTTTTTGAATTACAGAAAACGAGTCTAGCATACCTTTGCATGTTTTTAATCAATTAGATAGCAGTAACAGTTAACTTTATATCAACTGTTTTGACAATATCATTTTATTATTTACCATTCATAATTAAATCATAAAGACGGATATATAATAATAATAAAACTAAATTGTTGGAATTACATTACTGGCGAACAAAGCCTGTAAATGTCCTACTGCTGGCCTAAGGCCTCCTCTCCTTTATGGGTAGAAGAGAAACTAACAGAAAATATATTGAAAAATAAAATAGCTTACACAAGGTGTTTGCCAAAGTATGTACAGTTCATTCTAACATTCAATTTCTCATTATTCAGATGTGCAGTATGTATGAGACGACAACCGGGCCCGACGATGAATACAGTGTATCGTAGCAACGCCGGCGCAGTGGAAGCTGTCCCGAACGAGGCGCGTCGCCGACCGTTATATCGCGGCCGCCATCGCACAGACGGCCCACGTTATATCCGCGGCAGAGCTCGTTTTTAAATAGGCTATTACTCATGAATTTTACAGTATACAATAAAAATTTACAAGCATAGATGTCTCTAAGACTTATGCGAGTAATTAGTCAATAATATATGTAGGTATTTATCCTTATGGTCCCACTTATACTTACAAGTAAAACGAACGAAAAGTCATAACACTGTCGAGACGCATTTAAATAAATTTAATTTAATTTTAATTTTTTTTTGTCATTACGTAAAACCTACATCATATTCACAATGGTTTTCATTTAATATTTCGAATAAGAATTTTGAAATCAGTTCATCTAAGGCTTAACATAAAAACATAAACAGAGTAGTACATAAGTGAAATATTACTAAGGCAGTGTTTGCATTAGCAGAGACATTTGCAGTAAGCCCGTACCTATTTTGATCATAAGCAATTCACTATATTATTCAATACCAAATGACAATAAATAACGAATAAAGGAGCTATAAAACTGAAACACGAAATCTCGGGTTTCTATCTGTTTGTAACAACTTATCTTTGTATTCTTCCGTCATCATTCAAAGTAGTTAATTATACTAGAACAACGCATATTCTTCTAATACAAACACCGCTTTTTCTCTAAGTCAATAGAAATATTGTTCAAGAATATTTTTATAATACCCATACATGTTTGTAAATAAATTACACTATGTAGACAATCTATTTTAATGTTAATATAAAATTTAAATTAATAAAATATTGTGCTATTTTATTTATTTTACTCTCCGTAGTAAATTACCGTTATTTATTAAGTTAGGCAGGTGGCGCATGTAATGAGCGTCACGGTAGCATGCGCAAGCGATCCCGTGCCGCTCCCGTTAAGATGGGAAGGGTACCGCTGAGTTTTTAGTGGGTATTCCGATGACCGGGGCACACTCGGTGCCCTGGACATATGGCAAGCCCCGTATACCCCCCCTCCACACTGTTCCCGTGGGGGAAAAAGCGAAACGCGTTTTCCCAGCGTTAAAAAAATAAAAAATAAAAGCTGGCGCATGTAAGGAGTGGTTAATATTTCTTGCTATATCAATATTTTTGGTTGATGGATGGTTTTGGTGAATCAATTTATGAAAAAAAATTCTGACGGACGTGTTTGATTTGAAACGATGTTCTTATATAAACTTACATTAATTTACAACCTATTGATGTAATTATTAAAATCAGTAAGAAATTCTAAGCTTCAATTTAGGTAAAAATCAACTGTATTTTAGTATCAAATCTCATAAATTAAAATAACAAACAATTGTACATACTTCTTGAGTAAAAATTAATTATTTAATATTACATAATTGTTACATTGAATTATTAAGTTCTTAGTAGAAGAAGCCGTGGTAGCCCAGTGGTTAGAATGCGTGGATCTTAATCGATGATCGCGCTTTGAAACCCGGACAAACACTATTAGGTTTATAATTCATCTCGTGCTTGGCAGTGAAGGAAAATATCGTGAGGAAACCCACATGTATCTCATTTCACTGAAATTCTGCTACTAGTAGATAATCTCTACTTTTTGTTTCACAAGTTTCATCGTAAATATGCTATAATGTAATCATCCCGATGCATGCTTATTTAACGTAAGTAGTGAAAATATACAAGAAATAAACAATGATTAACACGTTTTAAAATCGAATTTATTATTTTTGTAAAGTAGCTGATACATTTTGAAATTACAACGAACAACGCTTGTTCAGATCCGCCGGGGGCGGGGGAGGGGTTGGTAGGGAACTCCCGCGCGTCGTACAAAGATGCACATACGTCGTTTTCAAATCCGGCAGTTTTAAATGTGGTAATAATATTTTAAATACAATAATAGAATCCAAATATAGCAAAAAGTTATTACTGAGTTTTTTGCAAAACCGACACTATTCTACAATCATGATATTTTGATTTTAACATAACACACAAGTTTGAAGCAGTATAACTTAAAAACGTGGCATCGTAGGAATTTAATTAGTTGGACTAAAACACTTGAATGTCATTCGCACTTTTTTCACCTAACGCAACTTTTGATGAAGACTGCGGAACATTGTGATGCGTGTACATAAAATTTAAATAAATTAGGTACTCTTTTCTCGTGTGATTATATCACTTCTACATTGTAAATAATGTCTGAAATTATGATACATGGTAGTACTATTTTTCATTTATCTAAAATAGTATTTACAACAAGCAACAACACAGCGATGACACAGCAAAAAAAAAAAAAACAAATTCTTTAGTTATAGTGATTTTATTATCATTATCATTTAAATATGACAGTTGTTTTTTTATTGAATAGCCTTAGAAACAGAATCTATATTACTTAATTTATGATCTTCAAGCATTGGCCTTGCCTCATATGTGCAAATAGTTACACCATGCTTGTGCCCCGGTGTCCATTCTCCTCTTAGACCGATGTAAAAAATTTTTGTATTTTCAGCCCCAAAATTGGTTGGAAAATGCATCGTTAAATGTGAAACTGACGAAAATGTGACAATTCTGAAACAATAAAAAATACAAAGTTACTAACACTATAGTAATTTTTGCGCTTTGTCGCAATTATATACGCCATAACGGCACTACGTCCTCATATCAATGATCACATATTATACGATTATGAAAGATACATAAAAAAAATAGCAGCAGATGCACTAAGTGTGTGTACACACACACTGTCAGCCAGCCAGCCCGCCAAAGCTGCGGGTGACCCGCGTGATTCTACCGATGCAGCGGGACCCGCAAACAATCGCAAACGTTCCGGGCGTAAATTGAGCTCAATTATTTACATATACCGTGAGTAATGAAAATATTCGGACACCACGATAAGTTGTAATCATTCATGTGTATCATTTTTGTTTTCCAACGAATTTTTTTTTTCTGTAGTTGAATTAGTGATTTTCATTAACAATAATATGTCGTTAAATTATATTTATGTTCAATTTTGACTAATATTTTTAAACATTAAAAAAATCATGCACGATTTTCGTGTTACAAAAATATTCGGACACTCATTCTAATTGTAAAGAATATGTTCTATGCATAGAAACAAAACGTTTTACTGATCGATTTTACTGAATGTTTACAACCTCGTCCAACTACCTATACTATAATAAAAATAAAATAAAAAAAGAAGCTAGTCAGCCACATTTCCTATTACTATTATCAGTATCGCGAACAAAGATGGGTCGTAAAACCAAAAATACGTCTTTCGATATTAGGCAACTCGTTATTTTCCATAATGCAAAGGGAAAATCTTATCGCGAAATCGGTTAATGTGTTTAATTTAAGTAAGAGTGCAGTCGGAGATATAAGAAAAAGGTTTGAACACCAAGATCGCATTGATTCCATCAAGCAGAGTGGCCGGTCGAGAGTTTTAAATTTGACAGAACGGAGACAAGTGATTCGAAAAATTAAAAATGATCCGAGATTAAGTGCTCCAAAAATAGCAAGCGAACTTTCTCGGGAAACGGAGAAAAATATTCATGGTAAAAACGAAGCGTGGTGGAACGATGTAATTTTTTGTGACAAGAGCAAATTTAACATTTTTGGATCTGATGGACGCGCTATGGTGTGGCGTAAGCCCAATACTAAGCTAAATCCAAAAAATGTACGCGCTACGTTCAAGCACGGTAACGGGAATGTACTCGTGTGGGATTGTATTTCGACTGCTGGCGTCGGAAAATTAGTTTTTATTGAAGGCATTATGGACAAAAATAAAAACTTGAAATTATTAAAAGATCATTTACAACAAAGTGCTGCGCAAATGGGGCAAATTCAAGACCGATTTAAATTCTATTAGGCCAACGATCCGAAACACAAAGCGGTATGTGCAATGATATTTATTATATAATTGCCCCAAAGTGCTCCACCCTCCACCTCAATCTCCGGATCTAAATCCTATTGAAAATTTATGGGAAAAATTAGATCAAAAAGTTCGTTTAACACCTCCACATACAAGAGATGAATTGAAAATGCGACTCCAAGAAGAATGGCAACAAATAAGCGTGGAATATTTAAAAAAAATATATTTCAAACATGCCGAAACGTTTGAAAGACGTAGATAACCAAAAAAGATATGCTACCAAATATTGAACGCCTGTCAATAATTTATTAACAATTAAAATCTCAAAGATGTCCGAATATTTTTGTTACACAAATATAAAAGATATTATGTACAATCGTTAAAAAAATATCTTAAAACTATGTCTAAATATAATGTCACATTTTTGTTAATGGAAATCGTTATTTCATCGACTAAAAATAAAAAGTATTTGGTTGCGAAACAAACATGATACACATGATTTATTCCAACATACTGTGGTGTCCGAATATTTTCATTACTATATTTTGTACTATTAACAGAATACAAAAGCATATTTAATATTCTATGATATACTTATATCATTATTACATAATGTATTATTAAATTATATAACACTCAATGAGGTTAATAATATTTGTATAAAAACTTACTTAGGACTATATTCCAAGATACCTTCACTATCCTTCTGGAGATCAAATACTTGATCAGGTTCCATCGCCACATCATCAAATGTCATGTTGGGTCTATTTTTAAACCTGCATCACAAAAAACTGTTTAATTTAGAAATACAATAAAGACTGCAAATCTAGTAATTTATGTTGTTAACAACATAACATTTTAAGCTCAAGACTGTATTTAAATAATATTCTTTAATTAAGCAATACATATTATATTAAGAAAGGAAAGCATTTTAATTTACAAGACTAATTTATTAAAAATTAAAGTGTTGTAACCTTACAGTCTTAATTTAGCCGGATGTGAATCTGAGTCCTCTGAGGAAATTCTTAAGCCTTTAATTTTAATGTTGCCTGTAAATGGTATATTGAAGAGTAACTCTTCATCTGTATCACTTTCCACATACTGTAAAATATAACAAACAATAGTTAGTTTCTACCTTCTGAATTAATAAGCAGTTAGTGATTTTTTATTAACTGGGACAGTATTGAGGCATATTAAAACAACTCTTTCCAGTCGTGTCGGATTGCTGTCAAATCAGGTTATGAGAGTAACAAATAGAGAGTGCATCTGTGTTTGCGCACACACTTGTGCACTATAATATCTCCTGTGCAGTTGGCTAATCTCTCTTGAGATTAGCCGCCGTGGCCGAAATCGGTCAGGAGAACATATATATATATGGTACAGGAAAAAGACACAAGCAGCAACTGTAAGACAAATGCAAAAGAAATAAACAGGTTATGTTTAATTAATTGTCTCTGCCCGTGGCTTCACTCACATGTGAAGTGTTAGGTACCCTATTACTTTTTATACATCCCTGACAATGTGTAAGCAAAATTTTACATCAATGGGTTAAGTAATCAAAACGTGAACGTGTAACAAATAAACTCACAATCGCATTTATATTGCCTTGCTCTATTATCTGAATTTTTCTGCTGCCAGTTTGTCTATTTGCTCATCAAAATAAAAACAAAATATTATGACTTTTGATTTCAAAATAAGACTTTTTTGACCATTTCTGTTAAATGCGAGACAGGGCCTAATATTGATAGGTAACCATTTTTTCTTTATACTTACTAAAGGCAGGAATCTTATAGGAGATGAGATGTTTGCTGATTGCTTTCAATTAAAAGTAAAATTTGACTGGAATATGACTAGACTGAAATGTCTGGACTTTATTACTTTTAAGTATCAAGTTATTAACATATATTATAATTAATATATTAATTTACTACATTGTCCATTTTACTTTCAATGGAGGCTGAGGTCTTTTATATTCACGGGGCCCTGGGCTGCAGTCAAAAACTCTTATATAAGTATGCCCCTTTCTTCCAGTTTTAAGTACCATTAGGTAGCATTTTTTTATGTATCAATAATTTATAAGGATATAGAACTAATGGGACGCATTAGAAATATTCTAATTCTAATGCCAACCCGAACTAATTTTGTTTACGTGAGGATTAACGGAAATTTTATCATTTTCAGATTGAGCAAAATCGCGAGACAGTAGATGTTTAGATTATCTATTTTCATAATAATTAAAATTGCGATCGTGTTTAAAACGGTACAATAATTGCGGTACCTGTGTTCTATCTAATCTTTTTTCCCACGGCTTAAATACAGTTTTTCCAGCTCCATCAATACTTTCATTCAGACATTGAAGATTTTCTATATCAATTTTTTCAAATAAATTATATTGTATTCCTATTTCATCTAAATTTTCATCACTGTGGTCATGGTTACAATGACTATGAGACATTTTGACTTTTCAAAATAAATTGTATTCTCACAAGATTTATATTGATATGAAAAATATTTGTTTGAGTTGCTATTATTGTAAATTTCAAATTTCACTTAATCACCAAAGCTTAAGTCAAGTGTCAAATGTCAGCTGTCTCACGGTCGTATACGCAGGTCTTGCAACTGAGTCCAATTTCAGTGGTGAGAGATAGGTGCGAGTGTGTTACAACTGCTAGTTCGCGATACCATCCGCTGTATATACTACGTCGTTGCTATCGAAGCTGATATTTTTCTCTCCCAAGTATTGTGTTATTTAAGCATTTTTATATCGTTTTGTTGAGCTTTGCGGATTTTTTGTTATTTTTGTTTTGTTATTTAACTGTTTTGTTTGGATTTGAAAAAGTGTTCGGGATAATTATTACGCGAATTGTCATGCCTCTGGCGGCCGTAAATAGAAATGAACAGCATCTTTAAACCGACGTACCCCCACTACTGTTGTTGATAAACCTGTGTATACGACCGTGTGTCCTACATTCAATAACGTTCCTACCTACGCACTTGGGTAAGATGTAAAAATTATTATATTTTATCCTTCGTTCTGATATATTATTGTCCATATTTCTAACTGCTTTTAAAAATAAAATGATGATATTCAATAATTACATTAACAATTGACAGCTTGGTGCATCGTAACGGTCTTATCACGATATCAATTTTATTTTTAATAATTCATAAATTGGTTACTCTTTTTTGATTTTCATTAGATCTATACCACGGTCGTATACACAGGTCTCGCAACTTCAGTATGGGGTACGTTGACATAATGACGCTGTTAAGTTCAATTTACGGCCGCCAGAGGCATGACAATTCGCGTAATAATTATCCCGAACACTTTTTTAAATCCAAACAAAACAGTTAAATAACAAAACAAAAATAACAAATAGCCTGCAAAACTCAACAAAACGATGTAACAATGATTAAATAACACAATACTTGGGAGAGAAAAATATTAGCTTCGATAGCAACGACGTAGTACATACAGCGTATGGTATCGCGAATTAGCAGTTGTAACACACTCGCACCTATCTATCACCACTGAAATTGGACTCAGTTGCAAGACCTGTGTATACGACCGTGATCTACACAAAAGATAAAGAAGATAGATAAATAAGTTTGAGGACCTAGAAATCGATATTTAGTAAAAAAAACTTTCCATCATTTAATGTCAACTAGCATTAACCCACATTTAGTTGAATGTTTTTTAAATTATTAAAATTCGTGCAATCGCATTGTATTCTATTTAATAATTCATACATATATAATAACTATTGATTGCAATTCTATGTGTCTATGGGAGTGTGATTTGTGCAATTGCGTAAATGTGGCTTGTCACTTGTCAGTTTATCAAGAAGAAAATAAGGAGACAAAAACACCTAATTCCTATTCCTAATTCAATTTATGATATAATTTAGCATATGGTTTTGAAATCGCTTGAAATACAAACAATATAATGTCTGTTCTTAATAATATAAATATAATATTTTTCGTCACGAGTTTGTTATTATGTATTATATTGTGCACTGACAATAATTACGTGTGGGCCAAAGATAATGAAGCTGAAAGTATAAGTAAAATTGGCCAAGGAGTTGGTCATATCATGAATATTTATTACTGGTACGTATTAATTTTTCACTAAAAATAATAAAGAATTTTGATACAAGAATAAATATGCAATTTTTGTAAAGTTTTGTTTATTATAACTTTGGAATAGATGGTAGAGCATTGTGCGAGCCCGTCTAGGTAGTTTCATTAATCACGGATGTGATCCGGTTTGAAGGGATTGTGAGATTTCAGCCTAGTAAAATTGTATCGATGAAATTACAGGCACAAGGGACATAACATCTTAGTTCCCAAGATTAGTGGCAAATAATGGCTTAAAAATAGTTATAGTTCCAATTTTGATGGGTGATTGTGAGCATCTACCACACACACATAAGGTGGCCCACTTGTTAGTCAACCTATCTATTTAATATAAATATATGTTATAATGAAATTTTGTTTTAGCTACTCTTGTGGCTACAGGAAAGTGTATGAAGATTATGCAGGTATCATTCAACAAAAATACCCAGAGATATCAGTTATTGGAGCTAATTATGATCCTCCTGGTCTAAACATGTACCTTTCTAGAATGATTGTAAGTACTATTAATAATAACTGAAATAAAATTCACACCTTAAATGGCCATTTTCTGAACTATCAACCGCTTACAACAGGTTGTATCTGCTCAACTCATTATTGTCAATATTTGTTTCAGGGTTTTGGGAAAATGATTTTGATAATGTGTATATTAAGTGGTGTCAACATTTTTGCTTGGTTGAATAAACCTCAACCAGCCTGGTGGAGCTGGTGCCTCGAGAACAAGTTATACGCATGTATGATGATGTTCTTTTTAGCAAATATGATCGAAGGTCAGTTAGTATCTTCAGGTGCATTTGAAATATCACTTAACAACATTCCATTGTGGTCAAAATTGGAAACTGGTCGAATTCCACAGCCACCGGAACTATTTCAAATAATTGACAATACTTTACAATTTTCAAAAATGGAAATGCCTAATAATAATTTTGTCTAAAGATACATTTTAAAAAGTGGCAAACTAAAAATTATCCTAAGATTTTTTGAAATAGGTATGTTGTTTGTGTAATAAATATAAAGCATATGTGAGATCCTCAGAATATGTAATCACATTTTCTTATTTGATTTAACAGCAGACTTAACCATACTTTTATTTAAATAATAAGGGTGATTGGAAATCTATATATTTTAAACATATTATCATTGAAGTAATAATACCTCTAATTTGCTCCTACATGAAAGGCCCTTAGACTGTGTTAAGCTAAACAAATACTTACTATGTGTAAAAAATGTTGCCATAACAAGAAAATAAATAATTCATAATCTTAGTGATAATTACTGATAATACTTAATGTATACAATTGTATAAACATCAATAGTGATTATTATTACATTGTTATAAAGGTATCGTCACTTTGTTTGTCTATTGGTTTACTACAGCTATACTTAAATATGTACGTAAAAATAATTTATCTTAATTAAGTACACTATTCGTTTGCATGATTTGTCAGCAAGATATTTTATTAGAAAATAATATTGTTATACTATTAATAAGCTTAAGGCAAACGGTTTGTTTTTCTTTATTACTGTACTCCAAGAAAGATTATTTTCAACATTGTACCATGATTAATAATAACCTATTTCATTAAACAACTACATGTAAAGTTTTTATAATTGACAACACCTCATGAGGCCATTATAGATAGGATAACATTACAATACTGAAATATTTCTCAGTGATTGAGAGAATTGCATTTATAACTGAAAACTACTTTTTATTTAATTCCCCTAATTCCTTAGTGAGAAATAGCTTTATATGAAGCGATATATAATAAAAAATAGTGGAAATGATTCAGAAGTTATAGATAATATGATAATGCAACTGATCCACTTGCATAACTGAACTCTTACTTTTGAAGTATGTTCAACATTGATCTGCTGAGCTGCAGTAACGAAACTGAGAAACAAAAGTTGGACTGGCCTTCAAGATTGTTACCAGACTTGAGTCAAATTACTTAACCCTGTTGTATTATATTTATAAAGTTACCTATTTCTAATACGCGATCCCTGACATGATCAATGTATAAGAATAAGTGAATGTATGACATAGCATTCCGATATTCAATTTCTGAAATAATAAAATTCTATAGTGATATATCATTAATGATTGTAGATTATAATGTGCTACTTTGATAAAGCAATAAAAATTACAGAGTTCCTAAGTCTTGAAAAATTGTCTATAATTTTTAACCTGACCTGAAACCTAAGAGTAATACTCAGGGCCATTTAGTATACTCGTACATTATATTATAGCAAATAAATTTCATATATTAATTTGTTTCCAATCACCCCAAATGCCTAACAAGTAAGAATTCAACTCGTCATTATTGTGTATATGTATTAAGCTTTTTAATAATGGTCTACACAACCAGTTATTGTATTCAATTCATAGTTTTATCTTGATAGAAGAAAGATAAGTTGAGCGATATGTTAGTCTTTAAATAAATAAAATTATATTAGAAGAGCATACAGAGAAAAAATCCTTATCAGACGTTCAAATATATCTAGTCAGATAATAATGTCAAACAATGTGCTTTTGGTTCAACATAAAATAAATTTAGATAAAACAACAGATATTGTCTAATATTTTTATTTCTTGAAATAAAGAAACACCAAGTGTTTACTCATTTTTAAATGGACGGATTACATTGGACATTGTAAATAAAATATTTTTATGTTAGTTGTGTATGGCACATAGGGCATGAATGTCGTAAAACTAATTCATGATGTTGTGCGTGCGCTTCGCATACACTGCAAGTCCAAGTTGTATGTGGTGCTAACAGCGGCCGACCAGACACTACGCATCCGGGAAATTCCGTAGAACAGCCAGGACATGATGCCACCCTTCAAATGAAAATTTTAACTAAATAACTGCATTTAATATTGCTATCGCTACTACTATTTAGTTTAAATATAATATTCACCAATCTGGTATTCCCAACTGACAGTGGGGGCATTCAACTTTGTTACCTCTTGCGTCTTTCGGTTTGTATCTTGTAAATATTTCAACGGCAATATTTTCAAAGACTTCGGGCTGAAATATAAAAATCAACATTGTCGTAACAGTAACAAGGACCTTAGAAGAAATGAATGAGCGGGTGGGTATTTTGATCAAAAGTTTTGATTTTTATACCGTAAATCAGTTGAAAGTGTACTCAATAAGTAAGGGTGTCACTATAAAGAAATGTTACAAATCTTACGTTGCAAGCCTCCAGTTTGATTAGAGCTTTAGAGCAAAGATCGAAAGCTCGAGCCTGCAGGGCTATCATTGCGACGGTACACCACGCCTAAAATATAAAGAAATGTAAGTTTTACAAACGTCCATAATGCCAGTTTAAACTTTATAAACGTTTTACATAGCCACGGCGAAGAGACGAAATGAGTGTTTCGAGGAGTGACATCGCTCGTCGGATATAACATAGTGTGCGGTACGCGCCTGCACGTGCTGCGCGGGGTGCAGCTGCGGCAGCGCGCGGCTCAGGCGCGCGGCGCGGCGCGGCGCCAGCTCGGCGCGCGGCCCGCCCAGCGCCGCGCACAGCCAGTGCTGCGCGCGCGCCGCCCGCCAGCTGCGCGCCGCCGCGCCCTCTGCCGGCCAGGAACGACTCACTCAATATTTAACTAAGCTTTTTGTATGGTTAAAATCGTTTATTGAAATATTACAATAGTAAACGTACTCGGTGGTAGAGCTTTGTGCAAGCTCGTCTGGGTAGGTACCACCCACTCACCAGATATTCTACCGCAAAACAGCAGTACTTTGAATCGTTGTGTTCCGGTTTGAATGGTGAGTGAACCAGTGTAATTACAGGCACAAGGGACATAACATCTTAGTTCCCAAGGTTGGCGGCGCATTGGCGATGTAAGCGATGGTTAACGTTTCTTAACGTGGCGTTGGTGACCACTTATCATCAGGTGGTCCATATGACCGTTCCCCTACCTACAATAAAAAAAAATACTTCAAATTATTTTATCGATATCATTTGAAAAAATATAGCAAGCGACGACTATATTATTTGAAACAACTTAAGAGTTGTGACATGAGTGTCACGCCCCGTGGACTTGTTATAATATATTTTTATTACGTACATTTAAAACGATGTATTCACCTATACCATTTTGGCGATACAAAAGTCCAGCTAAGACGTAGAGTTTCTTTATTCGCCAAGGAGATGATGCCTTCGATGCCTCGAGATCTGCCAACTGAGGCAAAATGTATAACACTGTTAACAAATTTAACGTACCGTTCGGAAAATTCCGTTTCCTATAAGCTCAAACTGAGTTGGCTGAACCTTAACTCACACCTATGTAGAATTAAGATGCGCTAGATTCTCGTACTAAAAATTGCTTCAACAAATGATTGGAACGGGAGCAGCGTAAATAATAAAAATCATTTACACTGTTTGAATATTCTTTCAAGTAATTATCTATAGAAGTATTAATTTGAAAATAATATGAGCCTCAGCTGCTCCAGTAGTGACCCATCTGGTTAACAGTAAACATATAAATTATTTTGTCTTTGCGTTACATTTTTAATTATTGTAAATGTTCGTTTCAATAAAGCTGTTTCATCTTCAAACTTGGCCTGGATTTGGATTGGAGGATATTCACACAATATTTGTATGTGTATATATAATTTGATAAAAAAACTAACGTAACCTACAATTTATATAACAACGTAAATACGTACGTACCTGAAAAGCCATGGCCGCAGCCTGGGAGAGTTGTCCACTCTCTTTTAGTTGGGTGATATTCTGAATCGAAGGCTCCTGCATGCTATCGCTTCTATCTTCGGGTATTTGTTTTGGTAATTTATCCTAAAATATTTTCGTTACATAGATAAAGACAATTATAAATAATTTTTGTTCAACAATTCTTGAAAATGAATGAACAAAAAATATTAAGTACTATTGGGTTTTCCATTAAGGGCGCTTGATCGTGCAGAACTTCCATCGTAGCGTGTGCTGTGTGGCACGTAGCGCCGTCCTGTTGAAACCACATGTTGTCCAGATCCATATTCTCGATTTCAGGCCAAAAGAAGTTGGTTATCATCGACCGGTATCGCTCACCATTGACGGTGACGGCCACACCATTATCGTTTTCGAAAAAATACGGACCAATCACGCCTCCGGCCCAAAATCCGCACCAAACAGTCACTTTCTGCGGGTGCATTGCCACTTGGTGAACCTCGTGTGGATTGGTCTCGTCCCAAATACGGCAATTTTGCTTGTTGACATAGCCATTCATCCAAAAATGCGCCTCGTCGCTGAAGATGATTTTTTTGCCAAAATCGGCGTCAACTTCCAACTGCTCTAATGCCCAGTCAGCGAACACACGGCGCTGTCTATGGTCATTAACCTTGAGCTCTTGGGTCAGCTGGATCTTGTACGGGTGCAGGCTCAAGTCACAACGCAAAATTCGCCAAGTTGTCGTCTGCGAAAGGCCGAGTTCCTGTGCGCGACGCGGAATTGACTGCCGCGGGTTTTCGAGGACACTGTCGCGCACAGCGGCGATATTCTCGGCAGATCTCGCGTTACGTTGACGCACGGGAACCGGCTGATTGTTAACTGACCCGGTTGACTCGAATTTGTCCACCAATCGACGGATAGTCGACTCGGCAGGACGATCATCGCGACCGTAAAACGGGCGAAGTGCGCGGAACGTTGCTCTTACGCGGAACTTAGCTACTAATGCTTAGTACACAGTTCTAATCACGCCAATACCTTTCATGAAAACATACTAAATAATAAAATTTGACGAGCCGGTTGGCGTGGTTAGTTAGATACTTGCCTTTTGCGCCGCAGGTCGTGTGTTCGATTCCCACCCAGGACAGACATTTGTGTGCATGAACATGTCTGTTTGTCTTGAGCCTGGGTGTAAATATCTATATAAGTATGTATTTACAAAAGAAAAGTAGTATTATGTAGTATATCAGTTGTCTGGTTTCCATAGTACGAGCTCCGCTTGGTTTGGGATCTGATAGCCTAGTGTGAATAATGTCCCAGGATATTTTATTAATATTAATTAGTAAAGGAGCCAGTGCAAGTTAATAGAATTGGATCCTATCTACTTAGCGACAAGTCTACTACCCTCACCACAATTAGGCACCTGTCGATTGCTTGCCGTGTAAACAGCTACGGCTATATGAGCAAAAAATAACACGTTAATGATACTTCCAGGGCCTACCTTAGCATGTCTGGGTGATCCTGATAGAAGTTTCGATAAAGATTCGTTGTCTTCTAGAGCCATATAACATTTTTTAAGTCCTTCTTTATTATTTGACATATTATAATACTCTAGGGCACCGGTCCTACGAATAATTTTTAATTAAATAATATTTTGAAACATTAACATACTAATCACATATTAATCGAGGTCTAGTGGCTACATGTAAGGCCGCAGACACAGTGGTCCTGGGTTCAATTCCCAGGTCGGGCCAATAAAATGTTAATGGGATCTTCTGGCAAAAAAATTCAGTAGCAGCCCGGAGTTTGTAAGTGCGTACACTCCCGTGCCTCGGAAAGCACGTAAAGCCGTTGGTTATGCGGCTGAACTCTTTCCGGTCGTGTCGGACTGCCGTTCCATCGGATTATATTGGGATTGGGATTCGTTTGGGAATAGTGAGTGCATCTGTGTTTCCGCACACACTTGTACACTATAATATCTCTTGGAACTGCGCAAATCTCCCTTGAGATTGGCCGCTGTGGCCAAAATCGGTCGGGAGGACTATTATTATTATTATTTATCGTGTCTACGGATTCTTGGTATCTCTAACAAAAATAAATTGTCTCATTTACATCACATACATACATTTTGTTAATGACAGAAATTTTACGCAGTGCGAGTTAATCTTTTACAAAAAATATTAAAAATGAGTTTTTGGTATTTGTGATATATGTTAAGTTTTTATAGAGACAAATACTTTAAAATACGTTAAATAGGTGAATCTTTATACAAGTTGTTTCAATTGAAGAATTATAATAAAATACAAACTAACCAATTTTGTCTGTCTATATAATAGTCTCCTATATTACTGTATGCTTGCTTGACCTGGGCGTCCGTAGTGGTCACCGACATCTTCAACAGTTCGACGACACGGAACCAGTGACCCAAACGTTTCCGGAGAGCTATAGCGAGATCACTGTAATAGTAAACATAGAAGTGTTAAGTTTAACATCGATTGAAGGCAAACAACGTTCTTGATATGGTAATAACTCAGTCACTGAAGTGTTCCCACCCTTAACAGTCATACAGTTTCATAGTCCACGGCCCACGCCCACTGACTCTTAGTTGTAATGACTGACTTTGACTTGTAATGTGAAAGAATTACTCAGAAAGGATAATTGGATATCTACTACTCACAAAAATCAAAAAATTAGTAAACGGTTAAGAAATCAAACAATATACAGTCACAAATAACCGCATTTGACTGTCACCAAATAATCTTGTCTAAAAAAAATTACCACCAACGCCGCCGACAGCGTTCAGAGGATCCTCAGCGACGATCAATAAGGTTGCAACGTGTTCGGTGCCCCGTCGTACAAATAAATATCTCACCGCCTGTCCTCCTCGTGATAGATCTGCTCGGCGGCATCGAAGTCCCTGAAGTAGGCGAGGATCTCCGCCCGCTTGAGCGCGGTGGAGTGCAGCGCGTTGAGGCGCGCCACGAAGCGCACGCCGGCGTAGTCGCCGCGCCGCACGAACGCCGTCTCCGCCGTCTCCAGCGCCGTGGCCGACTCCAACTTCCGCAACGCGCCTTCCGCCAGCAGAAGCCTGACATGTAACGTCTTTGCATGTAGCTGTATTTTATAATGTTTTATACCAGACAGGTTTTAATATGTTATTTCGTTTAAACATTTTTTCAATTTTTATTTCTCGGTCAAGGCTTAAAAGCCTTTAGTTAAACTGCAACGAAAATCCTTAAACCCAGAATGTAACATTGCTACGTATTTTTGGTAGAATGGTTGATGTGAGGAAGGTGGGGTAAGGCCGGGCATAGTGGAAAGCCCAGGCAAAGCGGATACCCAAGTTTTCCTTCTCATAGCCCGCCAAAGGTTAAGTATCCACTTTGTCCGGCCTTACCCTACCATTTGGCCAATTCTATATCAGCGGCAATAAAATATTTCAAGTTACCATAATTTTGGATGTGGATTATCCTTTATAAAGTTTTCGGCCTCTTTCAATCCAACTTTTTCGATAAGTTGCCTCGTGTCTCGCAATGACTTGACTTCAACTCGTACTATGTGCTGGGGTGTACACTTGTCGGTTATGTTATCTAAAAGAGCAGTCGTTATTTCCAATTCCTGCAAGGATAACGTTTAATTATTACCGGTAAAAAAAACATGAGTTCCGTTAATGCCAAAATAGGATTGTATGTCAAAATTATAAACGACGTCTTATATCATCTCATTAAACCTCATTTTGTTACGATCTGTTAAACCTAGCCGTGTCAACGTAGCTAGGTTCTATGAACACGTAAATTAAACATTCAGTGATTCACCCGTCACCGGAATTGAAATCGATTTCGATTCATATATTCAAGTAACGGATCTGCTCAGCTCCATCGACAAGTTTGGAGAATGCGTTATATCGACTGACGAGGTATCGTGTATCCGAACCCTACTAAATACACGCTTGCATCGATTGTCAAGCGAGATGAGATAGTGCACCTTGAACCGGCAGAGGTACCCGTTGACGGCGAGCGGCTCCTCGGGCTGCGAGTCGCGCAGCACGTAGAGGCGCGCCTTCTCGGCCACGGCGAGCAGCTGCGCGTCGTCGGCGGCCCAGCGCGCGCCCCACGCGTCGCGCCGCAGCGCCGCGCCCGCGCACGCGCCGCCCGCCGCCTCCAGCACGTGCAGCGCGCCGCCCTGCTCGATCGCGAACAGCTTGCTGCGCGCCACGCGACACACGCACGATCAGTTGTGGACGGAGAGATACTGACACAATTTTTCCGGTCATTTGTACCAGTATGGCGACTCTACAGGGGCTTAATTACGTAATGATGAAGAGGAAAATTATGGTCATAGCGCTGGTACTGGCGGCCCTATCGCGTAGGCGTTAATCGAACGTGTCGGATAAATTGCGGAAGTCGAACGATTTGTTCTACAAAAATTCTTGTATTTTCCGATAGTCGATGGAAAAATAAGTAGGCGGTAGCGTAATGCTGTGAACTGTGTGCGTGCGTGCGTTCGTGCGTGCGTGCGTGCATGCGTGCGTGCGTGCGTGCGTGCTTGGGTGCGTGCGTTGGGCCTGCTCCTGAACTCTTTCCGGTCGTGTCGGATTGCCGCCCCATCGGATTATGAGAGCTAGAGAAAAGAGAGTGCACCTGTGTTTGCGCACACACTTGTGCACTATAATATCTCCTGCGCAGTTAATTTCTCTTGAGATTGGCCGCCGTGGCCGAAATCGGTCTGGAGGCGATTATTTATAAACTTATTGCCAGCGAACTGAATAAAGATTTAATGAAACTATGAAAGTGTTTACGTCTAGTTTGTTGTAATGCCAAGTTCGTTGAGGTTTTTATTTATAGTAATTTAATGTGCCAATATTCACGAATATAAAACACCAAAACTCATTGGTGTACACTAAATTCGATATCTATTCACACGCCCATTCAGAAATTGGCCATCAAAGACATCCTGTCAAAATGTGTGGACATGTTGCAGTATTATGGAAAAAGTTCAAAAATATCGACTGGGTCCACAATTGTGTATAATATCGAATAATAAAAGCTCGATGCCAGGCTCACACGCCGGGCATTATAATTAAAATATATAAAATAATATCAAAAGACAGCCGTAATTAAATTACCTGGAATTTGAGTTGAGTCCTAATTTGTACGGTTTTGCGTTTATATTGATGGTAGTAATTTTCTTGAAGTTCACCATCGAAAACAGAAGAATGGTACCCGAATCCCTTCCAATCAAGAGATGGCTATCTGAGCATGTGATGCAGCAAATTGTATCATCTAGAAATCCACCTTCGCCGGATGCCATTATAGTACCGTCTGCGTGGTACATTTGTTCTGTTACTCCTGTACACAAAACAATATTATTATACGGTTACTTACAAGCTCTTTTGAGTATTGTATTGAGTAGTAATCATTAGTCATCCTACCACCACAATTATTCAAGGAACTGTTTATGCTTCTACAACGAATGCCATTCAATTTTGTTAAATATATTTAATTCAATACACGAAGATGCGCTCGACTATTGGAAAAGAAGTGTGAACCTTTGTGCATTGAACTCTCTACATTGAAACTTTTCGGTATTAACTTTACTTGGTAGTAGAGCTTTGTGCAAGTTCATCTAGGTAGGTACCACCCATTTATCAGTTATTCTACCGCTAAACAGCAGTACGTGGTATTGTTGTGTTCCGGTTTGAAGGGTGAGTTGAGCCAGTGTAATTATAGGCACAAGGGACATAGCATTTTAGTTCCCAAGGTTCATAGCGCATTGGCGATGTAAGCGATGGTTAACATTTCTTACAATGCCAATGTCTATGGGCGTTGGTGACCACTTACCATGTGGTGGTAAATATGCTCGTCCATTCGTACACTCTAAAAATATAAAAAAATAACTATATTTATATATATACATATGTTTGTATAATTCTTATTAATTTATTTACTTACGTGGCCTGGAAGGAGTAGAAAACTTCCAAATCAAAAAAGATTCTTTAGATGCGGCCACCGCTATCGCTTTACTGTTAATCGTAACATATGCAATAGGTATGGTGATTGCTTTCGCTGAAATTTTAATAACATTATATTAGGTCGATTTGTGTTATTTTAATTAGCAACTGAGGCAACAGGAATATAAAAAAACCGCCTATAGTATTCAGAGTATGTATATTCAACGGTTATCGGTAACGATAATTTCTAATTGGTTTGAAATATTCTTCGTTTTAAATACATTAACGATTTCATAATATGATAAGTCATATGAATCATATGAATATGAATATATAATACCATATGAATATGATCAGTTGCATAATATATTCAATTTATTTAGCGCAAAAAAATAAAGTCACAAACGTCTACAGGTATTTTCGTAGTATGTTAGTTTCGTTATACTGACCGTCACATTGAATCCCCTGTTGATTCGATATAATAAGTGTGCTAGTCGTCGCTATGATACAGTATTCGTCTACGCCGCACATGTCTATCACGTCCGGTACGTGATTTATCCACGACTGCAAAAGAACCGGTTGTGAAGTTATTATTTAGATTAATAATATTATATAGAAATATATTAATGATACGAAGTAGGTACTTGCCAATATATACAGGATAATAAAGGACAGTTGATTGATGCTATCGATCCTAGAGAGAAAAGTCGGAACATACTCACTATATAAATTAGAAGTTTTAATTTTTTTTTATTTAAAATAGTTTGATACAGTGAAGTTTATTATTAGTGCCTAATTTAACAGTTTATACCTTAAAAATCCAAAAGCAGAAATTAAAATATTATCTATGAATAAATATTTCGTTTGAAAATAAACCGTCCCTCTAGGATAGATAGCATTAGGTTGTTCCCATGTTACCATAGCCATTAATTTTTTTTTTTTTTTGAATTATAGCGATTTGACCTGATGTGTGACGCTGTCCCAGAAGGTGACGGTGTCGGCGCTGGAGACGAAGGCGAGAGTGTTACCGTAGAAGGCGTACTTGTGGTCGGGCTTGACGTTGGCGAAGTATATGAAGGAGTCGATGGCGATGGCCAGCCGCAGCGAGCGCTGCTCCCACGACAGCGCGCGCAGGGCGCCGCCCGGCACGCGCAGCGTCCGCGTGTGCTGCACACACATACCATTATATTTACATCTTTTCAGTACTCAGTATTTATTATGAATGTGTATTTTTCAAAACGTTCCATTCTATAGTTTTATAATATTGCATACATTAATACTGTAAAAAATACAATCGTCTTATTTTTAATTATTTCACATTTTATGTTAATTCTTTAAAATTATGTAATGTTATTTTCTATTAAAAAACTTGTTTCGAATTTACCTCTCCGTGTGAATCGAAGAACTGAACTACATTGGTTTGCTCTTGAGTTTCACCAGCAACTGCCAAGACTGTGCCATTGTGATTCCATTGACAATCAATTATTTTCATTTTCGTATCCACAACAATGCTTTCTGAAAATAAAATAGTATATGTATTTTTTTTATATTCATTGATTTTAATTTACTTAATTAACTCAACCTGTAAATGATCCACTGCTACTCAGCAGTGGATCATTCCTATCCTCTTAACAAGGTTTACAACTCAGTTTTCGTTTGTTTAATGAGAGCTTGTTGTTGTGTTTATTGAGAGCTTAGAAAGCCAAGCCATTTAAAAGGTTTTCTTTAATTGCTTTTATCATAATCAGAGTTAAATATTTTTATCATAAATAAGATAAAGCTAGAATACCTTCCTCTGTGCAATTCTTCATCAAAAGCAAAAGACCGCTCCTATAGCTTATCACCAGTACGGGCCTACTGGGTGGTGCTTTTAATGAAAACCAATCCATACTAACAATTTCCATTGATCCAGGTACACCATTGCTTGCCACAGGCATCTGCAATTTGAATAAGTATCTTAACATTATATTATATTATGTATTACATGTTAGGTCACATATATGTTACTCTAAGTCTAAAGCTACACTTAATCAAGCTATTACCAATTATATTAATTTTTGATAGCTTGTATATAAAATACTGAAATATTGTTTTATTTTAATTAATGCCATTAATTAAACCATACTTCATTAAATAAGTTTACACACAAATTACATAAGTAAGTGGCAATACCATAAAATTTCCTTGATCATCATAAAGATGCAGCTCTCCATTAGACAGAGCAAACAGCAGCAAAGAGTTGTCTGGAGACCATTGGACTGCATTCAATCCTGGGCCTTTTATATCCTTACCCCATACACGAGATCCATCAACAGAGCCTACTATAACAGCACCTATGGAAAATTTCATTCAAATACATAAAGGATTAAAACACCATACCAATATTAAGTTAAGTGACTTACCATCTTCATATGCTATGCAGATTTTTTGACCATCGGAACCCCAAGCCATACCTGTTACTGTTGACTTGTTTCTATTGTTTATCATCTCTTCATACCAGGATCCCTTCACATTTAATTGTGGATCAATAAACATATAAAATATATATAAATCAAATTCAATTACAGTATATAAAATACCTTATATAACATCCAAACAATTATGACACCGTGCTCATCACTTGTTGTTAATTTTTGAAATACCTCATTCCATATTGCTACACAAACTTGTCCTGTGTGACCTTCTAAACTGAGATTCATTGATAGGTTTCCACTTCCACCTAATCAAAATATTTATTTTAAGGATATTATTAAAATATTAAAACAAAAGTTAATTAATCTAATAGCATTAAAATTGGCTTTTTGTAATACTAACTAATTATATACTTATTATTTTTAATGTATATGAAATCAAAGATGAATGAAATAGGTTTTGCTTGCTCCTATAGTTAAGCAATGTGTTTTATATAAAACGTAAAATAAACTCTGACCAGATTCTAGCTTTAAAACTTTCAACATTCCATCTTCTCCTCCCACCGCTATATAACCAGAAGAGTGATTCCATGCTAAACAAGTTACATTTGATTGTTTAGGTATAGCTATCTGAAATATTATAAGTACAATATTGTTATACATTTCAAAATAACCAATAACTTTTAATTAAAAAATTATGTTCATTACCTTCTTACTCATATAAATAAACATTTTAAAAATAATTTATTAGTTGTTCTCAATTAAATCTAATAATTTATTTATTTCATATTATTGACAGCTAGTTTAAATTTTTCAGTTCGTTAGAAGTAGGACTTGTACTATAGCATTAAAAAAATAAACGCTCTATTCATTACTTGAACTATAAAGAATTTATTTTGAATAGTAATACGCTTATTTCCTAAAATAATTATTAGAATTTTATTTTTATGTTATGCTTAAACATTAGGTTGCTAGGATACCGATAGATAAATTGTTATTGTGAATTGTCATTTAAAACACGGTCGTATACACAGGTCTTGCAACAACGGTAGTGGGGGTACGTCGACTTAATAACGCTGTTCAGTTCAATTTACGGCCGCCAGAGGCATGACGATATGTTCGTACTGGATACAGATACTCGCTTTACACACTTTTCCAGCGAAGGGTAATACGGTTGACCATTTTTTTTTGTTTTGCCTTTCACTCAATAACCCTGTAATTCAAAATATTGTTTTCAAAATTTTGTATTCAAACATGTTTTTATTATATATACAACACAACACGAGTTGTTTTATTGTGCACTAAAGTAAAATTATTTCGATAGGCGATAGCAGCGACGTACAGCGGGCGTCGTTGCGAAATAGAACTTGTAACACAATCGCAACTATCTCTCACCACTGAAATTGGACTCGGTTGCTAGACATGTATACAAGATCGTATTGAAAAATATTTTGACGCATCTTAATACATTGCCAATTGTAAAATATTTATTTATTTATTTATTTTATTTTAATGGAAACAAACAGTACATAATAAATTTTATGAATATCAAATATTGGAAAATCATTACCAAAATATCATATATGTGTTAGTTATTAATCATTCCAATGATTAATAACTAAGGAACATAGAATGTTTTCTTACGCCTAGCGTTAAGACGCGGACAATGGAGAAGCACTTTCGAGAGCAAATAGGGAGAATCAATACGATTATTAATAATTTTAAATAGAAATATTTGATCACGTTGAACACGTCGGTCAGCAGCCGACATCGGTATAGCAAAATTGGTATTTTTGTTAAAAATTGATCTTGTGCTAAGGACCCTGATGAAACGGTTATGTATCCGTTCAATTTTATATATATGATTTTTAAATTGGGGGTTCCACACAGAAGACGCATACTCTAAGATGGACGTTACAAACGCATTATATAATAAGATAAGCGTAGACGGAAGCTTAAATTCATCAGAGACCCTCAGCACAAAACCAAGCATACGATAAGCCTTATCTGCCACATAACCGACGTGTTCATCGAAAAGCATCTTAGAATCAATTAGAACACCAAGATCTTTAATCATATTGACTTTAGAAATTAATTCGCCATCCAATTTGTATGTAAAATCAATCACCAATTTCTTTCTGGTAAATGTTATAACGTTACATTTTTTTATGTTTAAGAATAAAGAATTTTGTGAACAATAGTCACTGTGACGATCAAGGTCTTTCTGGAAATCCAAGCAGTCGTTGGGGTTTTTGATAATTTTATACATCTTATTGTCATCAGCATACAACAAAATCTTTGAGTGCCTAAAAACTGAACCCATATCGTTTATATAAATATTAAATAATAACGGACCTAAATGTGATCTTTGTGGCACTCCAGATGGCACAGGAATAAAAGATGAGCATAAACCTTTAATTGTAATTGCTTGGCTTTTGTTAGACAAATAGGATTCAATCCAACGCAGGAGGTCGCCATGTACACCGATGTATCTTAATTTTTCGAGAAGAATGAAATGAGAAATTTTGTCAAATGCTTTAGAAAAATCAGTGTACAAGGCGTCCATTTTCAACTCATTTTCTCTCTGTATAATTGGTGAAAAGATGAAATACATTTAAATGAAACTAAAAAAAGGACAATATTCTATAAAAAGTATAATTAAAAAATCGTTTTAAGAAAAACGAAAATTTATAACTGTACAGTAATAGCCTGTGAATGTCCCACTGCTGGGCTATTCCTCCTCTCCTCTTCTCCATTTTTGAGGAGAAGGCATGGAGCTTATTCCATATTAAATTTATTAATAAATATTTATTCTTTCTTAGAAGTTAAAAAAATACCGCACTTTAATGAATGCATGAATAGGTAAGTTTTTTTTTTTTATTGTATAGGTAGGCGGACGAGCATATGGGCCACCTGATGGTAAGTGGTCACCAACGCCCATAGACAATGGCATTGTAAGAAATGTTAACCATCGCTTACATTGCCAATGCGCCACCAACCTTGGGAACTAAGATGTTATGTCCCTTGTGCCTGTAATTACACTGGCTCACTCACCCTTCAAACCGGAACACAACAATATAAAGTACTGCTGTTTTGCGGTAGAATATCTGATAAGTGGGTGGTACCTACCCAGACCAGCTTGCACAAAGCTCTACCACAGAGTAAATTTTGTCATCAGTCAGTCATTTTTCATAAACTGTCAATGTCATTATTCAAAATAATCAATACTCAATACCATTTGAAGCTGGTTATTAAAACATACTAAAATCGCTTAAAATTATTTTATTTTTTTAGTTTACTTTGCAGAATGAACTATAAACGATACAGAAGTCTTAAAAGATCTATTCAAGCTGTTGCCGAAAAATATAGTTAGTTCTAAAATTTATAAAATCAAGATGTTGGGGCGTAAACAAAGTCTAAAAGGAGAGCCAGTGCTAGCAGATTATGGACCAGAAGAATCACTCAATGAAAGTGCTGATATCGAATGGGTAAATAAAGTAAGTATCTGTAAATATGGTTAAAAAAGTCGTTTGCTTGGAGATAAATTACTTTAAATGAAAATATTATATTTATTTCCAGTTATGGGTCAGAAGAATTTTAAGATTCTGTGCTCTCCTCAGTTTGATGTCTGTCTCTTTAAATACGCCAAAATCGTTCGAAAAATACCCTTACCTTCAGACTGTAACATTTGCAGTTGATTGTTGTGTTACACTATTATTTACAGCTGAGATGATTGCCAAAATGCACATCAGAGGAATTCTTAAGGTATGGAGTTTTTTATTTGGTCAATACTGTTTATTAATTTTTTTTTTAAGAAATAATTTGTCATACTTTAAGTAAACTTCTTTTAACAGGGTGATGTTGCTTACCTAAAAGATCATTGGTGCCAATTTGACGCTTCCATGGTTTTCTTTCTCTGGGTATCAGTCTTGCTTCAAATGTTTGAGCTGACTGGAATTGTGCCAAGATATAGTTATTTAAGCATATTAAGAGCTCCCAGACCTCTTATAATGATCAGATTTTTAAGGGTATTTTTAAAGTTCTCTATGCCAAAATCAAGAATTAATCAAATATTCAAGTAAGTGCAAATCTGATAAGAAATATACTGCAAGATTTATTTTAAATAAAAACCAAATGTTGAATTTATATTAATTTCTTAAATAAAATATAAATGAGACAGCATGTTATAAAGTAAAAAGAAAACTTTGATAATGTGTCTATGGGATTGAGTTCCTAATATTTTTTTACTTCTTTGCAGGAGATCAAGCCAACAAATATACAATGTAACTCTTTTTTTCCTTTTCTTCATGTCCTTGTACAGCTTGTTAGGTGTACAATTTTTTGGAGAGTTAACACATCACTGTGTTAGAAACACTACCAATCCCAAGTTAGTCATCAGTATGAGTATTTTTATATATTTAAAAATGTTGTTTAGTATTACTGTTCATGAGTATGTAATTTTTTTTTTTTCAGTGAAATAACAATTAACTCACTAGCCATACCAGATACATTTTGCTCACCCGAACCAAACTCTGGTTACCAATGCCCTGCAGGAATGAAATGTATGAAGCTAAATTTGTCAAAGTATATAATGGGTTTCAATGGATTTGAGGAATTTGGTAATGATTAAAATATAATTTAATTTTTTTTTTATTTAGTTAAATTGCAATATATCACCCCCTTTTACTTACAGCAACGAGTTTGTTCACCGTTTATCAAGCATCATCGCAAGAAGGATGGGTATTTATAATGTATAGAGCTATTGATTCTTTACCAACCTGGAGATCAGCTCTTTACTTCAGGTAAAAGAAAAACATATTGACATCTAAAATTGGAAATTTATATTATGTTACAATAATTAAATTTATATATCATATTTTTTAATTTTAGTACAATGATATTCTTCTTGGCCTGGCTAGTGAAAAATGTTTTTATAGCAGTTATTACTGAGACATTCAATGAAATAAGAGTGCAGTTTCAACAAATGTGGGGGGTAAGGAATCCTATTACAAAAGGGAGCACCACACAATTCTTTACTGGTGATGATAATGGATGGAAATTAGTGACTATTGATGAAAATAAACATTCAGGTAATAATTCAAATGGTCTCTTTAATGAGAAAATATGATTATGTGATATATAATATGAACTTTTCTTTTAATTTTTATATACTTTTTTGTAATGATAGTAATTAACAAGTTTATTACTAGTTAACAAGTTTTGACTTATTTAGGAAGTGCACCCGAAATATTTCACAAAATGCTACGATCAGCATACTTTCGTCTTATAGTTATGGGTGTTGTTCTGGCCAATGGTATTATCACGGCAACTATGAATTTTAAACATGATGATAACCCGAGGGAGTTCTTTTATGAAAAGTATTATTACATTGAGGTACTATTTGCAATAGTAAAATATATTTCTATAAAAAATGTAAATTGAAGTGCAAAAATATGTCTAACATGTTTAATTAAAATTGTATTATAAATTTACTTGTATATAAATAAATCAATGTTCAGATGTTGTGAAAATATTTTTTTGTCTCACTTGCGTAATAAATATTTTTTAATAATGGAGTATCCATTATTCTTATTTCAGATTGCTTTCACAATTTTTTTGGACCTGGAAGCTTTAATAAAAATATGGTGTCTGGGTTGGAAAGGTTATTTTAAGCATTCAGTTCATAAGTTTGAACTTCTTTTAGCTATTGGCACTACAATTCACATTATACCTCAACTTTACATGTCTGGATTCACATATTTTCAAGTAAATATTTGTAATGTATTTAAATTAAATATACAGTATATTCATAATAAATTCATCAGTATGAAATGCTATTCTTGTATTTTTAGGTCCTTCGTATTGTGCGCCTTATTAAAGCTTCACCTCTTTTGGAAGGATTTGTGTACAAGATTTTTGGACCGGGAAAAAAATTGGGCAGCCTCATCATATTTACCATGTGCTTACTAATAATAAGTTCTTCAATATCAATGCAATTATTTTGTTTCCTCTGTGAATTCACAAAATTTGAAACATTTCCAGAGGTAACTATTTCACTGAATATATCTGTAAACAGTTGGTGTACCCCTTCGCCCTTGTTAAAAAATCGAATGGCTGTTTGAAATGTAATGGCTTATTATTTATATAGCTTATACATTAAATATAATACTGAAATCACTACATATAAAACAAAATTCAAAAATCTTTATCCTATGTAGAAGTGTTACACTTGCTTATTGATTGTCATAAATCTACCACCGGTTTGGAAATAAACACCTAAGGCCTGAGAAGAGCCGGCGAAAGAAACTCAGCGGGATTTTTTACCAACACTTAGACTTTCTCCTGTCACTCTACTTTTCTATAGTCATACATACACACATCTCCTCATTACTTTGTTATAATATGTTTTTACATTTTCAGGCTTTTATGTCTATGTTTCAAATATTAACTCAAGAAGCTTGGGTAGAGGTGATGGATGAGACCATGGTCCGGACAAGCCAAACACTGACTCCTCTCGTCGCCATCTACTTTATACTTTATCACCTGTTTGTGACGCTGGTGAGATATTATTTTTATTTACTCTGTGGAAATCGTGGTGGTTACGGTATTTGATTCGGTTTTTATTTTCCAGATTGTACTATCTCTTTTCGTGGCTGTCATTTTGGATAATCTAGAACTGGATGAAGATATTAAAAAACTGAAGCAACTAAGATATCGACAACAAAGCGCCGAAATAAAAGAAAGTTTGCCATTTCGTCTTCGAATATTCGAAAAGTTTCCGGACAGTCCACAAATGACCAAATTGCACAAAGTTCCGGGTGATTTTGTTTTACCAAAGGTAAACTGACATCTTGACATTTTAAAACAACCAATGTGCACACTACTTCAATTTAGATTACCACTTGATCTTAGAATGAAATAAAGTTATAAATGTGGTGGCCAAAAAAGTACATTCCACGCACAGATAATAAATATATTGTACAATAAAAATAAAAACATACAAAAATGAATTACTACGTAGTTTTTAACCTCTCTGAAACTCCCAAGAGTTTTTATTTCAAAATATTATATAATGCAAGATCAATTTTAAGTAGGTACCGTTTGGACCATAACGGACCACAAAGAGATAAATACTCATCAAGCCATTTGCCATTAGACATTTTTTATAGCAAAATCATAATCTATACTAGTGGATCTTATTAAAGGATTTTATGAAAATGTTTACGTCTATTCTGTTGTAATGCTGAGTTTTTTGAGTTTTGTTTTTATAGCAATTTAATTTCCCAATATTCACGAATATAAAACACAACAACTCATTGGTGTAAATTAAATTCGATACCTATGCAAACCGCCGTACTGAAATTGGCCATGTCCTTTCTATTTATTTGGTTGAAATGTGTTCGGAAATGATGATATACTACATACATTGGTGGACATATAATTAGAAACACTTCTTATGAATAAAGAATTATAACTTCAACGTACAAATGTTCGTAAAAAATATACACATTCAATAATTAATAACCATGCAATAATATAGCCACTCAAATTAAAAACTCATTAAATGCATAAAATATAAAACATATCTTACTTTTAATTACAAAATGAGTCTTACACATGAAGGAGTTTATTTTCTGTTACTGGCCGCTTGGACGCCTAATTAGAAACATTCAAAAATGAAAGTAGTGACGCGTCAGCTAGGCAAATCATTATTAATTTACATATAGATCATGAATACAGAAGAATAGCTGAGCAATTAAAATGTTCTGTTAAGAAAGTTTTTAATGCAATTGATCATTTTAAAACACATGGAACTGTTGAAAATGTTCTTAGAAAGGCTCGGCAAAAATATCTTAGAGCACACAATGCTTCCCTACTCGGACGATCATTTGCCTATAACCTGGATCTTTCAGCATGACAATGACCCTAAACACACGGCCAATAGCGTCAAATGTTTCCTTAGCGAACAGCGTATATCCGTTTTAGACTGGCCAGCAAATAGTCCGGATTTAAACCCGATAGAAAATCTCTGGTATATTGTTAAAAAGAAAGTCTCAAACAAACGTAACACCAGTCAAAACGAACCATATGAAGCATTTGTTAAAGCATGGAATTCAATCCCCCTTGAAAAATGTATGAAATCGATTGAATCAATGCCACGTCGTTGCAGTGCGGTTTTTATAAATAAGGGATACGCCACTAAATATTATTTATAACTATTGGTAGCCTACCAATTCTAGCTATTTCGTAAATAACAATACTAATTACTAATACTTAAAAAAAAAAACTTATATTTTTTGTTTTTGTTTCTAATTAGTTGACCATTATTGTTCATACCTTAAAACTGATTTAAATGTTTGTCCGTAATGTAATATTGAAACTGCACCTGTGTAATGGGATTTATATTGTTTTTCTAATAAATGATATATCGTTGAACATATTGTTGTCCTATTTATTGTTTAATTTCAAAATAAAAACGATTGTGGTGAAGTATCTTACATAATGTCCGTAGTGGTAGTGGTTCTTATTATACGACCACCACTGTATATGGTATTGATTGAATTGAGTATAAGTTAAAATGTGTAAGGAAATGATGATTCGGAAATTTGGTATTGTTTGATATACTAATATGATATAATAACGCTTGTAGGTACTTTATCGCGTGTATGTAGGTACGTTATGTATGTATCTCAATGAAGTGATCGCTGTCCGGTGTCCAGGTGCGCGAGTCGTTCATGCGGCAGTTCGTGTGCGAGGTGGACGGCGACGAGGAGGCGGGTGCGGCGGCAGGTGGCGCGGCGGGCGCGGGGGGTGCGGGGGGCGCCGCGGCGAACGGCGACCTGTCGCGGCGCGCCTTCGAGTACATCGGCCAGGACAAGATCGCCTTCCCCTACCGCAAGCGCTGCCTCGTCAAGACGCTCACCGTGGCGCCGCCCTCGCAGCGCCCGAGCTCCGCGCTCCGGAAACATGTCGTTGCGTCCATTATCAAGCGAGTCCTTAAACTCTCCTACATATTTTTTTTTTTTTTAAATCTATATCATGTATTCGAAATCGTTATCGTTGTTAACTTAAAATGACAATTATTTTGAAATCAAATCGCGCCAGAAATATCTTTTAAAATATAGGATCTACTGGTATTATTTTAGCATTTGTTTATTTTTGTTATTTTATTTTATTTTTTATTTTCAGGTAGCGTTCTTTATTTTTTTTGAGGTACTTTTATTTTTTGTTCAGTAATTCATATTGTCACTCTAATTTATCGTTTGTAATAAATACTAATACAAATTTGTGTATATTTTAGCGATTCTAATAACCACCGTCGGCTGGTGCTCGGGGACTCGGCCATGCTGGCGACGGGAGGGAAGTCCGGTCTCAAATCTCAGGGAACAGTATCCAGTGCTAAGCAACTTCGGGTCGATCAGAAAAAGTATATCGATTGGAACCTCTATTATATTCTCCCACATCAACATCGCAATACATTTGAAATTTCTCTCAATCAGTCTCAATGTTAAATATAATTGTTTAAAAATGGTGTCTGATAAGATGAATTTTAAATGCCATGTGAAATAGCAATCGATCGGTCCGTCATGGTTACATCGGAACATCTACCAATCCAAAGATTCGGCTCGCGATCTATCCGTCGGTCGGTCCGCAGCGGCTCGATCAAGCTGAAGCAGACGTACGAGCACCTGCTGGAGAACGGCGACATCGGCGCCGCGTCGCGCGTCGTGCCGTCGTCGCGTGCGCGCCCGCCCTACCTCGACATCCGCCTGCTGCAGGCCAAGCGCCAGCAGGCCGAGATGAGACGGTACCCACCACCGACCACCGACCACGCACGACACACATCTCACACTCACTGTACATATGTTGCTTTACATTTATTTTTATGGTTCAATATTTATTAAAAAAAAAAAAAACGGTTTATAAATTCCTTATAAGGAATAATTCAAATTACTAAATCGATTCTTATAATAATGAACATATTCTGTGAAAATTTTATTAAAAATAAGAGCTCAATTGTTCTGTTTAGTTTTTTAACAACGCTCATCCTTCAATTTTGTTTTTGAAACTGCACATTGTACTTTATATTCTTGAGACCGGTAGAATATTGATATTATTCATTTAATAAAATATCTTTATATACTTGAGGGGCAATAGATTTGTTTCCTAAATGACAAATTAATTTATTGTACAAGAGGACAAAATAAGATTCATATATGGTTACTTAAAGTTTGTAAAAGCTCGAGAAACCGACACGCTAAAGCGATTTGAATACTCATTGTATATAATATAAATAATTCGCTGCAGCAACCAGCGCGAGGAAGACCTGCGCGAGAACCACCCGTTGTTCGACACGCCGCTGCTCATCGTGCCGCGGGAGTCGCGCTTCCGCAAGATCTGCCGCGCCATCGTGGACGCGCGGTACGACGCGCGCCTGCGGGACCCCGTCACCGGCAACGAGAGGAAAGTGCACTACAAGAGCTTCCAGTGAGTACACCCGTGGGCATCGCCTCTAGGCTGTTGCAATTGAACGACGACAAAACGTAAATAAACAACATTAACAGTGACTGGGCATCAAATATGAGTTTTGATTTCAGTAACAAATGATACTTTCGTTGACATAGACATTTTTTGATTTGATAACGCGTTGAATATGTATATATAAGATTTGTTTACATTTATATAAGGTCCTCCAGACCGTTTTCGGCCACGGCGGCCAATCTCAAGAGAGATTAGCCAACTGCGCAGGAGATATTATAGTGCACAAGTGTGTGCGCAAACACAGGTGCACTCTCTTTTCCTTAGCTCTCATAATCCGATGGGACGGCAATCCGACACGACCGGAAAGAGTTCAGGCGCAGGACCAACGGCTTAACGTGCTTTTCGAGGCACGGGAGTGTACACACTTCCACCTTCCAGACTCCGGGCTGCTACTGAGAATTTTCTGACAGAAAAACCCAATAACTATTTATTGCCCCAGCCTGGGAATTGAACCCAGGACCACCGGGTCTGCAGCCTAATATCTAGCCACTAGACCAACGAGGCAGTCATTGTCTAGTGGCTAGTGGGGGATGTTTACATTTACTTATCCGCCAATGAAATGCATTAAGTGAACTTTAATTTACATTTTTTTTTCTTTTAGCAATTTCCTCGGCCTCGTCACATATTTAGACTGGGTTATGATAATGGTTACGACGTTGTCGTGTTTGTCGATGATGTTCGAAACGCCAACTTATAGAGTTATGGAAAATTTTGTGCTACAGGTGCGTTATATTTCAAAATTAATCTAACTAGATCTATCTACTTATTTCGTGCAATAACTTTATTTATTTTTTTCCAACAGATAGCGGAGTACGGATTCGTGGTGTTTATGAGCTTGGAACTCGCGTTAAAGATTTTAGCGGACGGATTGTTCTTCACACCTAAAGCTTACCTCAAAGACGCCGCCGCCGTGTTGGACGTATTCATCTACATCGTAAGTATAAGTTAAATATATAGATTTGTTTCTGCTCGTGTTCCGAGTCGACAGTGCGCAGGTGTCGCTGACGTTCCTGTGCTGGATGCCGCTGCGCGTGCCGCCGGGCTCGGCCGCGCAGATGCTGATGATCCTGCGCTGCGTGCGCCCGCTGCGCATCTTCACGCTCGTGCCGCACATGCGCAAGGTGGTCTACGAGCTGTGTCGCGGGTTCAAGGAGATCCTGCTGGTATGATTCTACAGACTTTGTTGAACACTATGACACTCATATTAACATTTTTAAAACATCTCTAAATTGGTGTAATAATTTGATATAATTGAAATTTAATTTAATTATACTTCAAAAAATAAGAAACGGTTCGTGTTATTTTTTACTGTGGAATGGATCAATTAAGTTTTCGTAAAATATTCCACGAAATATGATAATTGGTAGCAACTTAGGCACTCTTACCATTAGATTTAGATGATACCTGGGAATATTACATTCAAATTCAAACTGTTTATTCGAATTTTCGATATGATATTTAAGGTCAAAAAGTCAGTGCTTATAGTTCAAAGTTCAGTTTTATTACTGGCGTTTTAATAACAACCAGTGTATAGAAAAGTAAAGATAATATAATTAACAGGTCTCGACGCTGCTTATACTTTTGATGTTCGTCTTCGCGAGCTACGGGGTACAATTATATGGCGGAAGGTGAGCTTAACTTTCTATAGTATTTAAAAAATATCTTGTAAATATTTAGTCCTAATGTTTCAAAACTAATATTAAAATTCTTATATTCTTAGATTGGCTCGTTGCAACGACCCGACGATAACACGTCGCGAGGATTGCGTCGGCGTGTTCATGAGGCGAGTGTTCGTTACGAAGATGAAGCTGCGACCGGGACCCAACGAGACCTTCCCATCTATGCTGGTGCCTAGAGTCTGGTCTGTATTATTATTTTAAATATGAATAGGACGGGCAAATTTGCCACGTGGTTTTTTTATGTTTAAAAAATATAAACCATTCCTTATACACTCGGCGTCAAAAAAATCGCACCTTTTGAAATTTTGACTTCAAGCGAATAATACTCTTAACTTATTTATTGTACCCTACCAAAATTAATATCATTTGAAAGCACAATTAGTACACTTTAAAAACGCGTATCGTTCTTTTCTGTAAAAACAATAATCACGAAACGTTAGGGTCTTTAAAAAAAAAGTGCTGAAAAGCTCATTAGAGGACTCACTACTTGTGCCACCTTGGACACGAATAAAAGGGGGGGTAAAAATTAATTATGGGTCATTAGCTATCCAGACATCACAGAAGTCACATCTGAACAGCTCCAGTAAGAAAAAAACCCTGAGAAATGGATACCACGGCAGAAGAAGCAGCTCAAGTGGTAGCACTACTGCAATCAGGACTACGCCAAGTTGATATTGCTCGACAACTCAACATAAGCCGTTTCCGGGTGAAACGAGTATCCCAGCGGTTCCAGGAGACTGAAGGCTACATCAGGAAGCATGGATCCGGAAGACGACGTTGCACTTCCGACAGAGACGACCGCTATATTGTGTCGACGTATTTGCGTAATCGATTCTCCAACGCTGTTGAGCTGCAACAACAGCTCCGAACAGCTCGGAGGACGTCGGTGAGCGTCTCCACAATAAGAAGAAGGCTGCGAGAGAAGAAAATCCAGGCCCGTAGGGCTGCTACTGGCCCCAAATTGACAGCAGAGGATAGGCGAGTCAGACTTCAGTTTGCCCGAGACCACGTGGATTGGACGTTCGACCAATGGAAGTCTGTCCTCTTCTCCGACGAGACTAGGGTATGCCTTTTCTGCAATGATAGGCGTAGAAGAGTGTACAGGAGGCAGGGGGAACGGTACTCACAGGCCTGCTTTGAAGAAACCGTCAGCTACAGAGGAGGATCCTGCATGTTCTGGGGCGGAATTTCAATCCAAGGAAAAACCGACCTTGTGTGCGTCTCCTGCACTGGAGGTGCACGTGGCCAGGGGTCCCTGACTGCTCATCGGTACATCACAGAGATACTGGAGGACCATGTGGTCCCGTATGCTGGTTTTGTCGGGCCTGAATTCACATTCATGCACGACAACGCCCGCTCCCATACGGCAATCATTGTTCGGGACTACCTGAATCAGGTTGGGATCCCCGTGATGCAGTGGCCAGCGAGAAGTCCTGACCTGAATCCCATAGAGCACCTTTGGGATGATCTGAAACGCCGGGTGCGGTCTCGTGATAATGCCCGTGCCACCCTTGAACAGCTTCGGGACACCGTCGTCGAGGAGTGGAGTGACATTCCTCAAGAACGCATCGTGACGTTGGTGAGGTCAATGAAGGATCGCATGGAGGCTGTAATTAGGGCTAAGGGAGGTAACACTAGGTTCTAAGTTTAGTTTTAAGAATTTGTTTTACTGTATTTTTTAATTTTGTTATGTTTTTAGATTAATTAAATTAAGTAATTTTGGCGTGTTTTTCCTTTTTTCATGAAAAATGTTTTTTATATGCTTAGTAATCACTATCACAGTTTTATTATTTAAAGGATTCAATAACCTTTCAAATGAGGCCCCACACTTATACCTTACCGTAGATGAAATAGGGTTTATAGTTGCTTGAAGTCAAAATACCAAAAGGTGCGATTTTTTTGACGCTGAGTTTACTATTGCCCGTTCGCCTACCTCTGTAGCCTATTCCAACCACAAGAGGAGTAAACCCAAATAAACAACTTTGACGTCATATCATTGGTCGAAATCTTGAATAATCTATGATTCCATGATCTTGATGCGATCTTGATGAATCTATGAATCTATGATTGGTGAATGGAATCGCGAGAAATGACGTTTTCAATGTCCACGAATTTGAAATCGGAACTCCCTGGAGTTAATGTCGTTATAACTAGTTATGTGGAATAGTGTTGTATTAGAAATAAAGGTAAATAATTCAAAAAGCGTTTATAGTGCATAATACTTAAGAACAGTTAGAAAATCGCTTTCAATTTGTAAATCTACGGTTTGTTTACCTTTTCTGCTACTCTGATTGGAATAAGGTATATATAAAGTATATTATTGAATGATTTATATAATATTTTTCAGGGCTAATCCAAAACGATTTAACTTCGACAACATCGGCGATGCGTTGTTAACTCTATTCGAAGTGCTCTCGTTTAAGGGATGGTTAGATGTTCGCGATGTTCTTATAAAAGCTTTGGGTCCGGTAAGCGTTCATTGAATATTTTTATATATATTAGATTAATATAATATTATAATTCTTTTTTTCATGTAATTGGGATACTCGAAACAAATAATTGCAATTCATATTTTTATTTTTTAAATTAATAATTTTCTAATTAGTGTTAGGATTAAGTACGATAATGCACCACTACGACATAGCTAGGCAGCTTTTTGTTGAGCTACTGTCTATCGGTTCATTAAATGTTCTAGGTGCACGCTATTTACATACACGTATACATATTCTTGGGCTGTATGATTGGATTGACATTATTCGTTGGCGTCGTCATAGCCAACTATTCCGAAAACAAAGGAACTGCTCTATTGACTGTTGACCAGAGACGGTGGTAAGTTTATGTATAATAATAAGATATAATCAGCGGTCAATGACCTTTGATAACGTAAACACAGTGTTTTGCATATGTAGCTTACGGGCACAAGGGAATTAACATTTTGGTTCCCACGGTTGGTGGCGCATTGGCGATGTAAGCGATGGTTAACATTTCTTACAATGCCATTGTCTATAGGCGTTGGTGACCACTTACCATCAGGTGACCCATACGCTCGTCCGCCTACCTATACAATAAAAAAAAGCTTAAGTTTTAGATACTTTGGAAACTGTTAATAATGATTCCACTTAATAATTACTTGAAGTAAATGTTTATATGTACTTATTCATTTGGTAAACTTTTTTATAGCTTTCTTTTGTTTTAAAGAGAGATAATTCTAAAACCCTTTTACAGGGTTAATAAACTATGTACATGTATGTAACATTTGTTATTAAACTATGTATTGGTAAAACTGTGACGTGATTATTAATCGTATGTCTAGGTGTGATCTTAAGAAGAGGCTGAAAATCGCTCAGCCCTTACATTTACCGCCTCGTCCCGATGGCAGAAAGGTGCGCGCGTTCGCATACGATGTCACCCAAAATTTGACATTCAAGAGGGTCATTGCCATCGTCGTACTCATCAACAGTGGACTATTAGCAGTAACGGTTCGTGTTCTTTCATTATGTGTTAAATACCTTATAATTATACTTTTACAAATGTCCCACTGCTGGTCTGAGCCTCCTGTCCCAAGAAGGAGAAGGCTCGGAGCTTAATTTACCACGTTGCCCTAAATTCCAAAGCGGAATGGTGACATTTGGCACACTTTTTCTACAGAGACGAGTACGAGATGAATTAATATTCTTATGCGCTGAATAATGCGCTTATTATGTATTTTTTTAAACTCAAGATTTTCTAGGATTTTGTTGACTTTTTATATGATCGTTTTACTTTAATCTTCTTTTAAAAGATAATTCGTTTAAAACAGAGCGATTTCATTGTGATTCTAACCGATTAAAACCTTAAATAAATTTATTATGTGATAACTGCATACAAGGAAAAAAAACATATTCGAGTCGTGCCAGCTGACCTTACACTGTGACTCGCCGGTCGCTGGAACTGTTTGTACAATTACCTGAGTCGTCATGACGTCAATCCATGCTGCGGGCCGCAGTGGTCGCGGCACTCGTCCAACACGGAGCGGCTGGCGCTGACGTCGGCGCTGCTGACGCTGGTGTTCGTGGTGGAGGTGCTGCTGAAGACCATCGCCTTCACGCCGCGCGGCTACTGGCAGAGCCGCCGCAACCGCTACGACCTGCTCGTCACCGTCGCCGGCTGCATCTGGATATTCATGCACTTCACGCTGCAGGTGACATCTCCGAGGATCTGTGTTACGTTTAAAGTGTTTCAATTAATCTTACAATTAGTGTTTCTATATTGCTATCGGAGTCTCAGTATATTTATATACATTTCAGAACGATCTCTCGTACTTCGTCGGCTTCATGGTGGTTATCCTGAGGTTTTTCACGATAACGGGCAAGCACACGACGCTGAAGATGTTGATGTTGACGGTCGGCGTGAGCGTCTGCAAGAGTTTCTTCATCATATTCGGAATGTTTCTGCTCGTGTTCTTCTACGCGCTCGCCGGCACCATCGTGTTCGGAAACGTGAAGTACGGGGAAGGCATCGGAAGGTAATTCAAATTACCAACTTGGTGATACAACATGTTAGCGATCTAACTTTTTGTGTCTGTAGTTACACTGACTGACTCACCGGCAAACCGGAACACAAGACGAATAAGTGATGTGTAGGTTTTAATACTCAGTCGAACTAGCACAACGCCACCACCAATTAATATATTACGTGCGCTCAGGCAAGGGAAGGTTACGCGATACGCATAAAATATTCACTTATATCAGCATTTCTCCTTATTCTGTATATTAAATGTTCTCTTTCACTCGCAGACGGGCGAACTTCAACTCGCCGATCCACAGCGTGGCGATGCTGTTCCGCATCGTGACGGGCGAGGACTGGAACAAGATCATGCACGACTGCATGGTGGCGCCGCCCTACTGCACGCCCGCCGACAACTACTGGGAGACCGACTGCGGGAACTTCACCGCCTCGCTCGCCTACTTCTGCACCTTCTACGTCATCATCACCTACATCGTGCTCAACCTGCTCGTGGGTGCGTGCCCTCTAGCTTTGTATCTGCTTAGCTAAGCCACAGCTATTCTGCAAACAGTCATGTCTTATCTCACTTGTGAAATGTTTAAAAACCGTCCCTTTCCAACTGACTGACGTTTTTGGTCACGTCGTTCACGAGTAAGATACGAATTGAATTCTTCCAGAAGCTTTCCTTTGCAGCACAATACTTCGTCTACCGTTAGGTATCCTTGCGCGTACGCTGCAAAGACAATATGTATTAAGAAGTTAATGTTTTGCAGCTATAATTATGGAGAATTTCTCTCTATTTTACTCCAACGAAGAAGATGCCCTGCTCTCGTACGCTGACATAAGGAATTTTCAGAATACATGGAACATTGTAGATGTTCATCAAAAAGGAGTTATTCCTGTGAAAAAGGTACAACATTTAATATTTAATAGATCAACGTTACTTAAGAAAAAGTAAAGGATTAATTTGTAATTACATATTTTTAGGTAAAGTTTATACTGCGTCTACTAAAGGGCCGTCTGGAATGTGACACGCACAAGGAACGACTTCTGTTCAAGTACATGTGCTATGAACTCGAAAGGCTCCACAATGGTGAAGACGTGACATTCCACGATGTTATCAAGTAAGTGAATTATTTATAATTACCTACATATAGAAAGAACAAATGTTCTTCTCAAAAAGAGAGGTGACCTTAGCCCAGCCGTGGGAATTTTACAGGCTGTTACTTTACTTTTTCTTACAAAAAACAATTCAAAATTGTATACTGCGTTACTTTCGCATGTTATTAAATTTTTGATATTTGTGTAAACCCAACTGTTAGTTATATATGGCTCCGGTTATCGATATAGGCAATGGAAGCAACTCTGGGCTTATTGCCTCAACCTTAATTCGGCCCTGTAAATGTTATTTTTTAAGCCTAAATTATGTTTCAGTATGCTTTCCTATCGGACAGTTGATATTCGAAAGTCTTTGCAAATGGAAGAGTTATTGGCACGAGAGGAATTTGAATTCCTTATTGAAGAAGAAGTGGCCAAGCAAACTATACGAACCTGGCTCGAGGGTTGTTTGAAGAAAATCCGCGCTAATAGCAGTGTAAGTAACTTTATTTACGAATACAAAAATAAAAAATATATTGATAATTGACCTTTATTCCTACACCGTGGTTATATATGTTATAGAAACAGCAGACAAGCTTAATAGCTGGTTTAAGAAAAACAAATGAGCAACCGATAGATTTCAACAGCGAGAAGGAAAAAGAAAAGCAAGAAAGTGAAACTCAGGTAATGTTAATGTTTTCTTTTCACACCAACGTTCTACTTTATTTCAATGGTATCGTTTATATTAACCGGCACAGCTGGATTTAGAGGTTAGAGCTGGATTTAGAGGTTAGAGCTGGATTGCGAGGCCTCGGGGCAACAAAGAGTGGAGGTCCTTACCGTCCTTAATTATTTTCCAAATAAATTGAACATTAATTTAATTTTTATCATTCGGCTATTTCAATAATAGTAGTTTACTGCGGAACAAATTAAATTCTTTTAACAAACATATGGGGATATTATTTATGCCGAACTTATATCGGGGGATCAAACGGTAAATGAATCCAAGGAAGAGCTTTCCACTACTCACACTATAATTTGTCGTATCTGATGATTTTATCTTTTTTTTTTCGGATTGTGTAATGCTGTTGGCCCTAATGGCCTCTACAGCGTCACCGGGCGGGATGATCATTTTATCAAAATCACTTTAACATTATATGTGTTGATTAGCGAATCTAGACAGCGAGATTCAGGAAATTGACAGATTTAATACCGCCATCTATCGCTACAAAGGAACAACATATGCCGTTATACAGTTATAGTTAAATGCAAGGATTATATGTATTTTGCTACATAATATAACATTAAATCTGTATAGTCGTTGGAACTGGGAATTTTAGGAAATTTTTAATGTGATGGCCCCTCTCTTTTTGGAGGCCCCGGGGCCTAGTCCCCTCGGTACGGCCCTGGTAAACGGCAACATGAAAATTTTTAGACCGAGATTATCGTACAATTTGTAGCAGCAACTTTGGAGCTTTATATAAAGGATCGCTAGAAATTTTATATAAAAAATAGTGATGCTGTTACAAAGCTCGTCTGTATGAAAATTTGAGCGTTGTTTCATCGTTAAGTGCTTGTTCACGTCAGTACGAGGGTGCGATGGGCGGGTGGGGCGGTCTGCGATGTAAGATGTTTGAACTTATCGCTGGAAGTGATTTCAAGTTTTCATAAAGGAGAGGATACATACGAACAGAAACGTTTTAATGAGTTATGGAAAGAAATGTATGAGTTATTTCGTGCTATAGAGGTTAAATAGAGGATCAATTAAATAACATTTATTCTAACATAGGTATTTTAAATAGCTTTTTTAACTGTACTCAACTGGTAATCGTCACACCTCCGCTAACGCCTAGCCTCCAATGTAAACATGAAGTCGTTCGTCGCAGCCCCCGCAGCCGTCTCTTGAACCGTACAAGATGCGATAATTGTAAAACCATATCTTCTAAAATCAGACGTTACGAATTGAGTTTCAATAGAACTAATACAAATCGCACAACACATAATCGCATGGAATATGTAAATCTACGGTTTTTTTATTATAACCTAACCACAATTTCAGCAAACAAGTGCCAATATCGGTCGTGCAGAAATTACCGAATCAACTTCTCAACCAATTATGTCAAGTAAGTCGATTCTCATGTAATACGTACAATATGTAACTCGTTAGTCAAGTCAATCAAGCGAGCCACATGTAGTGGTTAGATTATCGGCAAATCCGCGCCGTCCCGTGCCGAAGCCGTGCTTCAGATAAGCTGTTTCACGTTTTACTCGGCAGAAGTCTGGAATTTGGAAGTAGCTAATGTTCGCCGAGCCGAGATAGCCCAGTGGCTCCAACGCGTGAATCTTAACCGATGATCGTGGGTTCAAACCCGGGCAGGCACCACTGAATTCTCATGTGGTTAATTTGTGTTTATAATTCATCTTGTGCTTGATGCTGAAGGAAAACGTCGTGAGGAAACCTGCATGTGTTAAATTCAGCCACATGTGTATTCCACCAACCCGCATTGTAGCAGCGTGATGGAATAAGCTCCAAACCTTCTCTAAAAAAAGGAGAAGAGGCATTAGCTCAGCAGTGGGACAATCACAGGCTGTTACTTTCATGTTCGCTATTCTGTGTCCACGAATGTTGTTCGTCTTACGCCTGAACTTTCTTCAGTCTTATTGGATACTCTCATAGTATCCCTCAATCTAGGGGGTAGGGTGTGTCTAGTGTCCTTTAAAAACGATGACTGAAATCGGATTGGAGAACATTAACAATTCAGTTTAATTTACTTCTTAACTTCCAGGCGTTGTTTCATCGTTAGATACTCAACCTAAACGTTCTTCTGGTAAAAGTCAGTTTAAAAGATCCGGTCTACCATCAATGACTATACCAAGGTTAGTTTTTCGTTTGAAAGAAAAATAAAACGTTTTCCTATAGTATTCCTATGTGTGAATGAGAGATGATGATTGTTTTTACAATTTGTAGACCCGAAAGTCCGGTCAAGAAATATTTACAACCGACGCTGAGCGACCCACATCCCGCTCTGAATAAGAAAACAACGACTCGTAAGTTTCATCTCATGCGTTGTATATATCTGTAACGAGTCACGTGATGTACACAAAGCTTGTCGGCCAGCGCCGGGCGGGGCGGCGGGCGGCGCGGGGCGGGGCGGCCCCCGCAGCGCGCCGAGCTCGCACGCGGCGCAGGCGGCGCTGCACGACGTGCACTCGTGGTGGGGCGCGCAACTCGCCGCGCACTAGGCGCCTATATTTGTGTTTTGCCATACGTTTTAGTTCAATCTTTACTTAGGTGTAGTACCTAATTTTTTTATGGAAGTTCGAAAAGGGGCAGCTTTGTGTTCTATTTATTTGAAATGTTAAATAAAAAAGATTTAAAAAAATCTCAACTTGATTTTATTTTAAAAATCATACATCAATTATATATAAGATCGGAAATTAAAACTTTTCAATGTAGGTATAGTGTAAATTAATACGATATTAAAATCAATTGAGAGGGTGTATAATAATAATTACTTAACAATGTCTTGTGTATCAGCTTTTCATCATTAGCTCAGCATGCCATTTGGTTATAAATAATTTATTTAATTGGATAATGTAATACGAATTATAAATTGTGTTTGATATATTTAATCTTATATTTTGATATAATTCAGGTGTCTGTGTTCGTTTCAAAATAATACTTGGTACATAAATGTGAACGTCCCATGTTCGCTATATCGAACGTTCACCCTAAAATGTTATAGAATAGTAGTGTTTTCTTAAAAATCATCTTAGTGCAACGTTTTGTTAAATAAGAGTATTTATATTTAATTTACAAAATTAACAATAAGTTAACTAAGCGGTAATCAGCTACAAAAGTTTGTAGAAAAAAAACGATATTTACAAATAACCATCATTAACTAATATAGACAAAATGTTTGCGACCGATTATATAGATTTGAAAATACATATATTAGAAAATAAATTGAATTTCATTTTATAATTTTAAAACACATCCCGGAGGCGATCATTGGAGATAATGGCACATGCCCAAGGAGAAGAGCGCGACGACGGCGAGCGCCAGCAGCAAGCACACGTGGCGCCCGGCCACGGGGCAGCGAAACAGCTTGGCGCGCAGGCGCAGGCTCGCCGCGAACGCCAGCACGGCGCCGATGTCCTCCGCCGACGTGTCGCGGTGCAGGAAGGGCCGCGCGCACAGCTCGTGCCCCACGCCGCGCGTGCGCGCGCACTCCTGCGACAGCCGCGCCGCCTGCCACCACGGGCCACGACGTAGGCTCCATTACACGCTCGTGCAACCATCGATTACTTCTATATCTATATAGTTCGTAGCGTTTGGACTCCACTACCACTTACCATCGGCTGGAGACATTTGCCTACCCGGCATATATTAAAAAAGAATAACAACTATATAAGGTATACCTCACGAATGAAGTGAATGATGTCTCATTCACTTCGCATGAAGTCGCTTGCTCATTCTGATTGATCCGTCAACAACATTATTTTACAGTAAATACACATTGTCACTGAATATAACATTGAAATTAATGAAAGCAAAGCTTGCGTTGGAATCTTAATTATAATTTGGGAAAAAAACGTGTAAAAAGTTTACTAAGAAATAATTATTATACTGATGTAAAGCAATTTCCATATGTACTACATGTTCACTACCTAACTATAACGTTACATAACATAAATTTATATTAAAGTATACAAACAGTTACATTACCTGTATGAAAGGTACCAAGACTGCTGATATCCACAGTAATTGATTAAGAACACTAACGCCTGCTATGGGCTCAGTTCCGGTGTCAACTTTGTCTAGATTCAGCAACCACATTATACCGGAGGTGGCCCACGAAAGGTTGACAATCGTAAATAAACATACTGCAGGTGCCAAGTCGTTATTCAAATATTTCAGTAATTTACGAAATTCTGCAATTTCCTGCAAAAAGAATTAAATAAGTTTCTATTCGTACAAAATAATCTCAGGATGGATCCTTTTAGAATAGAGCTCCGTACGACGTTAATTGATGCCTGTTGATGCCGGTAGCAACGCTATCGAAGTTATTTATTTTGTGTGTTTTTCTTTCTTAATCATCCTGGTACTTTTTGATTTGTTACTAAGCGCGCGTTCGTATAAACAGAACAAAAACAAGATTCACTTTTTTATGTTTTTATATAGACATTCATAATTTATTATTTAAAAAATTGTTTAACTTATGAAATAAATAATTCACTTTTATTATTAAATTATTGTTTTCTGACATAACATAATCTCTATTGCGTTAACAAGATTTTAAAAGGTTATATGCTAATAGCATTTAGAATAGATAAAATTTTTGATATTCACTTAACGAACATATAATACCTACTCCATAATATACGGTGCAAGATATTTTTAAAATTTATTAGATCTTATGGGCCAGAAAATGTTTTTTATGGTGTTATATAATGGGAAAAATTACAAATAATTTCTAATTATATTTAGCCATTTAGGATTTGGCGCTTTATTTTAGAAATTATTGTCAGGAATATGTCTAACTAGTTAATATACTATTTAGACTGAGGATTTTCGACAGAAAAACTCAATAACATTTTTTTGGCCCAACCTGGGATTTGAACCCAGGACCACCGGGTCTGCGGCCTTACATGTAGCCACTGCACCAACGAGGCTGAGTCGTTTTCAGTAGCAGCCCGGAGTCTGGAAATTGGAAGTGAATTGGAGTAACTCCCGTGCCTCGGAATTCACGTACTACAGCCATTGGTCCTGCGCCTGAACTTATATCCTATATGTCTATAGGCATATGTGTATGAGCCGGAAGGCCGTACTATAAATAATACATATAAAGTATTACGAGATATACAAGACTATGACTAAAGAGTTATTGTGATAATAATAAAATTGTTACAACTTACCCTCATCCAGTTTAAGGGAGTTATAGTCCTGTTTAAGAGACGTTCTTTCAGAAACATGAGATGAGCTTGCAATAGTTGAGCTTGAAGACAATAGCTTGTAATCACAGTGGCCTGCACCATATCGTGGATCAGAGTGCAAATTATAAGTACTATCTTCAATACAAGTTTCACCTCACTGGAACTATAAATATATAATATGATAATTGTTGTTTTCTTTTGGTCTTCTTATAAATAACTAGCTGTTCTTAGCGACTCCATTCGCATCATATTTTTTTCGTATAACTTATTTAAGTCACAGGTTAGTTCTATGTCAAATATCATTCGAACAATAAATGATAATGATATGACAAACATATATGGGGTTTTCCAATGGACGCTTGAACTTTGACAGCTGATTGCGGCCATGTTGTTTGAGTGACAGCTGTCAAATGCAGTGTGTTATATTCATTCCGTCCTCCCAAACCACCATGGCAGGTTACAGTGTCGAGCAGCACGTGCAAATCATAAAATTGTTTTATGAAAATGGGTCTTCAGTTCGAGCAACGTTCCGCGCACTTCGCCCGTTTTACGGTCGCGATGATCGTCCTGCCGAGTCGACTATCCGTCGATTGGTGGACAAATTCGAGTCAACCGGGTCAGTTAACAATCAGCCGGTTCCCGTGCGTCAACGTAACGCGAGATCTGCCGAGAATATCGCCGCTGTGCGCGACAGTGTCCTCGAAAACCCGCGGCAGTCAATTCCGCGTCGCGCACAGGAACTCGGCCTTTCGCAGACAACTTGGCGAATTTTGCGTTGTGCCTTGAGCCTGCACCCGTACAAGATCCAGCTGACCCAAGAGCTCAAGGTTAATGACCATAGATAGCGCCGTGTGTTCGCTGACTGGGCATTAGAGCAGTTGGAAGTTGACGCCGATTTTGGCAAAAAAATCATCTTCAGCGACGAGGCGCATTTTTGGATGAATGGCTATGTCAACAAGCAAAATTGCCGTATTTGGAACGAGACCAATCCACACGAGGTTCACCAAGTGGCAATGCACCCGCAGAAAGTGACTGTTTGGTGCGGATTTTGGGCCGGAGGCGTGATTGGTCCGTATTTTTTCGAAAACGATAATGGTGTGGCCGTCACCGTCAATGGTGAGCGATACCGGTCGATGATAACCAACTTCTTTTGGCCTGAAATCGAGAATATGGATCTGGACAACATGTGGTTTCAACAGGACGGCGCTACGTGCCACACAGCACACGCTACGATGGAAGTTCTGCACGAGCAATTTCTGGACATGGTCATCTCGCGCGGAGGCGACGTGAACTGGCCACCGAGATCGTGCGATTTGACCCCGCTGGACTTTTTCTTGTGGGGTTTTCTTAAGTCGCAGGTCTATGCCAACAAGCCGCAAACCACCGATGCCCTCAAAGTCAACATACGCCACGCCATCGATCAAATACAGCCCGATTTGTGCGCCAGAGTCATCGAAAATTGGACCTTTCGTGTGCGCGCCACCAACCGAAGCCGTGGCGGTCATTTGAATGATGTCATATTCCATACATAATGGGGTCGATAGACCTTCCAAATAAAAAAAAAATTCGCAAATATCTCTCCTACATGTATTTTTTTTTTTGCATTTCAAAGATCAAGCGCCCTTAATGGAAAACCCTATAGATAGACTTACTTTTGCATTTATAATAATATTTTAGACAGAAGTCTTACTGGTGGTGTGGTGGCTTATTTAATTTGGATTTCGTTTGTATCAGTCAATAAATTTAGGACATCATTTATAATTTGGCAAAATAAAATGTATACTGAAAACTATAAATTGTGTATGTTTTCAAATGTAATATTTAACTAATCTAGATTTCTTGTTTAGGTTACAACACTATTGGTAGGTACATAAACAAATGCATATGTGGTTTTAAAAATGTTAAGATTTACACAAATACGTTACCATAGTTAGAAATGATATCAATGAATTACTTGCCTTGTTTCCATCCATCTGAATATGATAGTTCCTCTTGCCATCATTAAATTGACAGAGCATAACGAAATACACATCCACAGAATACTGAGGATTATGAAGAACCATAACATTCGTAGTAATCGTTTCGGTTTAGCAGTTGGCGTTCCTTGAGGTGCGTAAGATGATAACAAAAATACCTTTAAAGAATTTTATATACATTAAAACCAACTAATCCTCCTTTTATTATTTTATACACCATGAAGTATAAAATATTTTTTTCTATTAAGTTGGTAATTGCACACTAGTTCACTTAAATCAGAACAGAAATGCAAAGTAGAATATAACTGATGAGTGAGTGGTACCAGACAAGATCGGTGTCCTAGTGGTTCGCAATTTTGACATCGAAAAGCAAGTAAAGCCGTTTTTCCGACGCCTGGTCGTTTTCTGGTTGTGTTGAATTTTCTACCCCATTGGATATTAAAAATGAAAATTTGATATACCTACTATGTCCTGTACAAATGTCTCAAGGTTTTCTCCTTTGAGCATTCTCAACCGTGGCTAAAATCGGTCGAGGGGATTATTACCTATCACAAAGCCCATCCGCTTATTATAAAATAGATTAGGTAATTCAAATAATAAGCTTAAAACGCAATAATGGGTTTCCTTATTCAATACACAAGTAATATGATAATTTAGTTTCGAAAATATCAAACAAGATATTTAATAATAATCATAAAAATTAGGATTATTAAACTTACCCTTTCCATCAGATTTTGTAATTGTTCGTTATCTGATATTCTAAAGAGATATAATGCATAGAGAAATCCTATAAAATGTAACACGCTGGGCCCAATATATGTAAATGCTACATTGCCGTAACAAACTTCTTTATAGGCATCGTATTCTAAGGAAGAAGTGAGCGCTAAAGGAATTAATTTGTAGCAAAAACCTCTGTCTCGCCTGAAATTAAGACATTGAAAAAAACAAATTCAATAATGTACCTAATATGATTGGATATTCATAACTAAATATATTTATATAGTTTACCTAAAACATGCCATATATTGTAGAATATATCCTAGACAAAGAAATACTGCAACCTGTGCAGAGTGAAAATGTGAAAAACAAATAGCATATTTTGATGAGTTTGAAACATCCACTACAGGCCTCAATCCCATAATTGTAAGAAGTTTTAAATAAGGAAGTAATATCTGTAAAAAATATAAAAATTAAACTGATCACGTATGATGAATAAATAATAAAAAGCTCATTACACTATTAATAAAGTAATAAAATTTTACCTTAGATTTACAATAATGTAAAATAGCAGATGTACTCATATATTCAGTGTCTGGAGATTCTGTTATTTCACCAATCTATAATTATAAAAAAGGAAATATTAGAATTTAGAACACAGTAATAACTAATAATAATAACTTCCTCCAGTCTGATTTCAGCCACGGCGGCCAATCACAAGTGAGATTAGCCAACTGCATAATGTGTCCTTTATCGTTGCACAAGTGTGTGCGCAAACACAGGTGCACTCTCTATTCCTTAACTTTCATAATACGATGGGATTCGACACGACCGGAAAGAGTTCAGGCGCAGGAATCAGGACTAACAGCTTTACGTGCTTTCCGAGGCACGGGAGTGTAAACACTTCCAACTTCCAGACTACGGGCTGCTACTGAGAATTTTCGAAGAAAAAACCCAATAACTTTTTGTTCCTGGGATCGAACCCAAGACCTCCGGGTCTGCGGCCTTACATCTAGCATAGCATAGAACATAATGAAAAATTACTAACTTAAAGTATATGCAACTTTATTAATTCAAAATTAGAGGCACAAAGCCACAATTCGCTATGTAATAAAAATAACCTTTTGTTATATTTTCTGGAACTAAATAGCTTTCGTTTTATAAACCAAACCTACCTACGATATTTTATAATTTTAATTCATTATATTTTTTTATATATTGCCTCCTCACTGAATAACGGATTGGTTAATACCTGTGATTTTAATTGTGAATTATTATGTAATGTGTTATTTATTACCATTAGAAAATGTTTAAAATATTAAATAAATCAATTAAGAGATATTTCAAAACTGAAGCACAAATACCCTACATAATCATAAATAAAAAATTGATAAGAAAAACATCTAAAGGATTATCACGTCTTACAAACTCTTTTTACTATTTGTGTATGTCTTATTTATAATAAGAACATACAATAAAGTTTGAAATAAAGTAACTTCCAAGATACTTAAAATAAAGATAAATTACTTACTTCAACACTATTCGCGTCAAGGCTTGATCTAGTTGATCTTTCCATAGCGGGCAGGACAAGCTTGTCATTGCCCAATGCATGGCTATCCAGGAGATCGCTAGCTGCACAGTGGCATAAAAATCCATTAACCATTTTATTACTCATATCTATAAATTAATTATACATTATACTAAAAGATAACTCTTTAATAGGTTTACGTTTATTTTATTCAATTACGGCGGTAGAGAATTACGAGTACTGTTTCGTTTTAATACTTAAATATGTTCAAATTGTTGTACTTACAACTACTATATGATGCATTGTCGTTTTGCATTCTCTATTTAAAATTGACTGTTAATGTAGGTATTCAATCACAGCCATGAACAATATCACATTTTGTTTATATACCCACTGTTGATTCATAATTTAAAACATTGTCTTATCCACGAGTAAATAATAAACTGCATTTTAGTGCAATGCAGTTTATTACATACATTTTAGTTGTTCGGTGATAGCAAAAAGTTACATCTGTTCAGTGGTAAAAAACAATTTTAAAGCTTTTAAAATATATATTTTTCTATTATTGACGCCTCAATGTTATTTATTATATTTGATTAAATATATAATAGAATTTTTTGAAAGTATAAACAACAACAGTTGACGAAAAAAAATAGGAACCTACCATGTTATGCAAAGTTACGCAAAATACATCTTCTTAAACACTATTATTCAAAATTAATTCTTATTTATTTGTACTATTTTTTCAAAAAGTAACATTTGTAAGCTGTTGTAATTACAAATGGTTCATCATATGCGTTGAACTCTGATACCCTCGTTATAAAAGATAAGGAATCGAGAAAAATGTTTTGTTTTTACTGTATGTACATTCAACTTATAAACACGTATGTAATCAATTTGGTTATTATTGTCTTGAGTGTATTTCACGGCATGTTTTAAATAAATTTGCCAAAAACACTAAATTAATATTAACGTTTTAAAAATACATTTAAATATCGAAAAGCAAATGTATTCATGGATGTATAACAGCAATTCCGGGTTTGATAAGATAATTGGTTTGGGGGAAAATAGAAGAGTATTACGTTTAAAATATACAGATTCTTAATATATGTATGTAATATGTTAAATTATTTTGACAACTGATAGAAAAGTTTCACATTATTTTTTTTATGTATGTATGTATGATAAATGATTCAAAAAATATATTTCATAAGTCACATATTCAACGGTTCGGTAATGTAATGTATAACATAAAATATTAACCATAATTTATCTATGGGATAATAAAAATTAAATATTTTTTTCAAACAATATATTTTCATAACATTTTAGGGAGTCTCTTTTTGGTCAAATAGCCAGTTCTTCTCACTATTTGTTTCCTTTCTTCATAGTGCTTCTTCATTTTCTTATCATTTTCTGATGACTTCTTCTTATTTCTCATAGAGAACTTCATTTCTCTGTTGCCAGCCATGCCTGTCATCACAGTTGTACCTTCTCTCACTAATCTCTCTCCTAAGCTCTTTTTGCTAACCTGCATAACACTTCTAATATTTGTTGTTTTAGGAGCTTTCGTAAATTCGTACACCTTATCACCATTCTCGGATTCAACTTCTTCATCATCTTCATCTTGTTTTTTCCTCCTGATTATTTTGTGCTGCTTTTTCACTTCCTTGGTCCATGTTCGATCTTCATCAGAACTCTCACTGGATTCGTATAATTCTTGATCAGAATCTTTTTCCTCAGTTTCTGCAATCTGAAGGTAAATAATAATGGGAATTAGATTAATCATACTTTGCTTAACAACAAATAAACGACTTCGACTCATCAGCCTTCGCTCCAAATGACATCCCAATAAATGGATTTGTTAAACTCCGCGCTTAAAGTATCCGAACCAAAAGAGACACAAAACGTTAAAAGAAAAACCATCGCACGTAATTCTCCGTATGATTGACCGACATAAGACACGAGTAGAGGCAGACTACTGTATTTTTATTGTATGTAAACTTATAAAAACTACTCAAGTAAAGTGAATAAAGACAATGGTGAACCATTATTCACAGTAAACAGACATTTTTTGCATTAAATTCATTAAATTGCAATCCATTATTATAGAAATGCAGTATTTTATAAAGCTTCGTTGTTTCGTTGAAACAGTGCGACCGTCAGTCAAAGCTGCTAAATAGGCCAGGTATAAGTTCATAAACTGTTGCAAACAAAATTAACCTGTATATTAACATACAAAGTTCTTAATTAAAATCGTTTAGCTCTTTTATATATAATCACATAATATACATTTGTCCACTAAAAATTTAAAATAGAAGTTCTATTCATATTCTAGAAATTTTATTATGTATATTTATACAACAATAATAAAATAGGACTTCAAAGCAAATTTTGCGATAAATATAAATTTAATACATACCTCCATATCCTCTGCTTCCAATTTGGGTTTAGATTTGTTCTTGTCAAGTCTTGCAAGTACTGGATTCAGTAATCTATATTCATCAGCACCTTTATCAACTTCAAAATCGGGATTTTCGAACAGAGCCTATAAAAGATAAGTAGATTGTTGATATTATTATAAATCAAAATGGTCTTTATTATTCAAATAAGTTCTTATAATTAAAATATTGAGTTAAATGTTTAGCTACCACTGGTTCGGAATGTAGATTCTACCGAGAAGAACTGTCAAGAAACTCAGCCGTTACTCACAATTGTTTCAAATATTTAGATAATAAAACTGACCTTAAATCTGTCATCTTTAAGTAAATTAACCGATTGTTTTTTCTTTCTAGTGTCACTGTCCAACAGCCGAGATGCCAGATCACGGTTGACTTTAGGCAAGTTGTCCTCCACTTTGATTCTGGACGGTCTTTCCTGTTCAATCTTTTCTCTGATTTTACGTTTTTTATATTCTTCAAATGCGAATGGATCAGCAATTGATTTTGCTCTCTTATACAGCCGGACATCCACGAAGTACCTTTTAAGAACATATTTATTTTAAATATATTTTTTTAAATGCATATAAATTATTACAAATATGCAAGTTATTAACAAATCTTCGATAACCGATAATCTTCTTACCCATGCATATATGCTCGTAATAAATTAGTACCAAGTAAATGGTCAAGGCCTAGGGATTCCAGTTCTTGTTTTGTAATAAATTTGTAATCATCATATACAGTTTGTGAAGCTGAACTCTCCATTTCTTCTGTTAAATTATCTAAAAAGGCACACCATCTAGGAGCCGGGCCTGTAAGTAATATACAAAAATATAATTACAAGTGTACATGAAGCAAGCATATCTACATGAAATTCTTGCTTTACTTTATTTAATAGTGGATCTTTACTTGGTGTAGCATTATTGGCCACATTTGGTTATGTATAAGTAGTTTCATTATATTTACACTATTTCTACAGATTAGAATGACTTTATAATACACGGCTAGCTTATAGCACTGGTCTTGTAGTGTTCACCATTATATTCACAAGCAAAATATGTGACATATTTGTTGTAATTCCAACAAATTAAATATTCTGTCAATCAATGCAACATCTTTACGCAAACAATCTTCGCCAAGTGAAGTGACCAATACAAGTATGGTTCATTTTGAAATTTTGAAAACAAAAGAAAAACAAAATTTAAATACTGACCTAATGAAGGTATGTAGTAAATTTGCATTTTTTGGTCTTCAACAGCCATCATACTTAAACCGGTATTTGGAATTACACATAAATCATTAAAATCTACAGATGATTCAATATTTGTGTATTGTTTACCCTGCAACAAACAATATTTTAACACCAACTACTACTTACCTCCAAATATTCTACCATGAACCGTGTATAGCCTAAACCTTAAACGATTGGGATATTCAGGCATCATATGACATAAAATAAAGTAAAATTTTTAAAAATATATAAATTAGTATAAGAAACACTTACAGTGTTAATATCCCAAATTTTAACAACATTAGCATCCATAGAATAAACATAATCCATCTGCTTGTGAAACTCTATACATTTAATAGGTATTTCATTCATATGATCCTTAACTAATAGAGGTTTGCTGGACCTAATATCATAAAGTAAGACATGGCCAGATGAAGTGCCAACTCCCATCTGTAATGCTCCATTAAACTTTAGAGCACTTATTGAAGGTACAGTAGTATTTCTGTAAAAAAACAATCAACTAAATAGTTTAATTAACAAAACAAATATATTAGACCGGGAAATGGTAACATGAAATTCCATATTATCATTTGTACCAGTATGGCGACTCTTCAGGGGTCTTAACTATGTAAAGACGAAAAGGAAAATGATGGTCATAGCGCTGGTACCGGCAGCCCAGCCGGCCATCTTGTATTTTCCGATAATCAATGAAAAAAGAAGTAGGGATAGCGTAATGCCATACTACATATGGCCCGCCATACCAACGAGAACACGTTAATTTAAAAAGTTTAACCATTTGTACCAGGCTAATTTTTGCACAGCTAATCATCGTCGAGTAGCCATTACCGAAAATCACCATGACATACTTTTCCGACGGATATTTATTTTTTTGCTAATGATTTGTACCTGTATGGTATTTGGGTTTGGAAAGTATATGATACAATGTGACCGTGACTAGTACAAATGACCTGAAATTTTGTGTCACCATCTTCTGGTCCATATGTAAAGTTATTATTTTAATTATAATCTTAATGGTAATTTTTTTTTTAATTGATTTTAAAATGTTCTTTTTCGAATATTGCTGCAATTCATTGTGTAATAGAACATATTTACCTATATTCTGCATCTGAACAATGTAGAGCACAATCCAAAATGCCTTGTCTTGATTTAGTGCGAGGATCCCATGCCTCCACATGACCACTTTCTGTACCAAATATTAATAAACCATGTTCTTCATTCACGGCACAACAATTTATCTCCGTTGCTTTTGTCACATATGGTGCCAAAAATTGTCCTAATTCTAAATTTAATCTATACACTTCCTGAAATTAAGTATGGATAAGCTTTTGCATTAACTATTGAAAACTTTTTACAATTAAAAATAATACTAATCATAAGCAAATACCATATTTAGTATAGTTATGTTTGAATCATAATATTATAAATTAATATTCAACTTACATTTGAAGCTCCAACTACAATAAGATCACAAGATGGTCGATGGTACTTCATATCTCTCCCAAAATGTGGAACTCTGAGTCGAAAATGCCGACCATGGCCTACATGAAACTCAACATATCGGTCACATTGTAAAAATACAATCTGAAATTATACAACATAAAAAACAATTACTTCTAAATTAATGGATAATAAATTATTATTCTATTCTCTACATGTCATAGCAAGTAGTACTCACTTTTGTGTAGTCTTCACTTAAGATTTCAAATGTTACAACTTCAGAATCCAAACATCTTTCAAATTTCAATGACAAGTTATTAACATCAAAACATTTTATTCTCGGTTTATATATACCAGTGGCCATTATGTACTGTCCATCTTTTGAAACACGTAAGCTTGTACTAACACCAGGCATATCAAACTCTTGGATGAGTTCTATTCTTCTCCTTATGTCTACATTTTTCTTTAATAATGCTCTTTTCTTTCTTTCTGTTAACCACTAAAATAGAATAGGGTAGTGAAAATTCCAGACCGAGCACATGCAAACATTATTATAACAAGAGAAAAAATTGACTTAATGTACAAATATTTCATTCAAAGTCCAACATTCTTAGATTTCACTATGCATTAGTAAATCTTTTATGTCAAATTATTTCGTATAAACACACCTCTTTATTTTTATTATAAATAAATAAAAAGTAAAGCATTCCCATTCATAAATAATAGAAAACACGTAACTTACATCTGGTAAGGACTTTCCAGCACTAAGATTGTAAATTTTAACATTATCTATTTCAGAAACCTGCATTTTTCGTTATTAAAGTGTGTAGCACATAAGGATTTAAATATAAATTAAATTTAAATTACAATAGTAATTATTGTAGTATCGAATATCATAATCATAATAAATCCCATGCCATGCGGTACTCGGTAGACATGACAATGACATAAAACTTGTCAATCTAATCATCTCAATTTGTCACTTGGCAACACAATCATGGTCGTATACACAGGTCTTGCAACTGAGTCCAATTTCAGTGGTGAGAGATGAGGTGCGAGTGTGTAACAACTGCTAATTTGCAATACCATCCGCTTGAGGTACTACGTCGCTGCTATCGAATCTGATATTTTTCTCTCCCAAGTATTGTGTTATTTAATCATTGTTACGTCGTTTTGTTGAGTGTTGCGGATTTTTTTTAAATTTTTGTTTTGTTATTTTACTGTTTTGTTTGGATTTGAAAAATTGTTCGGCATAATAATTACGCGAATTGATGGCTAAATGGCACCACATTTTTCCAGCTTAATGTAGCTATTTAAGCTGGAAAAATGTGGTGCCATTTAGATTCTAAAGAACAAATGTATATTATCTACTAAACAAATGTATAAGGACGAACTTAAAATTAAAAATCTCATTCATTAGTTGCAAACATAAAAATAAGGCGCACGGCGCGCCGCATGTGAACTGTGAAGCGACATATTGTGCGCTCAAAGAGCATATCCCACGATACTCGTGATTGAAACGCTATGCAGTCTCCAAACTATATAATCTAGAGATTTGACTCGTCGTTTATAATCGGTAAACCGTTTACGAAGTGCTTATTGAAGTCGTGGTCAATTAAAGTAATTTGATTATTCAATGATCATCACTTTTTTCTTTTTTTACTTATGAATCAACGCTAGTTGAGCGCAAAATAATCTGACAATGCCAAACGAAACGTCGAAACGAAACATCACTATTCAAAGTATTGTGTTCACGGTCGTTTACATAGGTCTTGCAACTTCAGTATGGGGTATGTTGACATAATGACGCTGTTAAGTTCAATTTACGGCCGCCAGAGGTATGACAATTCGCGTAATTATTATGTCGAACGTTTTTTCAAATCCAAACAAAACAGTTAAATAACAAAACAAAAATAACAAAAAATCCACAAAACGATATAACAATGGTTAAATAACAATACTTGGGAGAGAAAAATATCAGCTTTTAATAGCAGCGATGTAGTACCTCAAGCGGATGGTATTGCGAATTAGCAATTGTTACACACTCGCACCTCATCTCTCACCACTGAAATTGGACTCAGTTGCCAGACCTGTGTATACGACCGTGGATCACTGATATTCTGACAGTTGATACTTGACAGTTCACAGTAACAGAATATTGATTTATCGGATTTTGGAAATACACGATGGTGGTATACACGAGGAATAACTAAAACTGGTTGAAGTGTACGTGGTTTATTTTGCTTTTAAAATAAATTAAACCAGTAAAATAAGTGTAACTCAAATTATTGCCAAACATTTTATTAAATACAAATATTAATTATGGCTTCAAAGAAAAAACCACAGTTACCTAAATCTGTTTTGGATATGAAATTCATGAAGAAAACTAAAGATAGGATAGAAAAAGAGTTAGAAAATACTCAAGATATTGAAGATTTATATTCCAATGTTATAACGAGTGAAATGCGACATGCCTCTGGCAATTACATATCAGAATCTAGTTTTATTTATTGTGAAGATTTAGTAGAAGGAAGACTATCATTTAAAGGTATGAATCCGGAAATAGAGAGGCTGATGGCATTAGAATATAAGAAGGATGACGACATAGGTGAAATGAAAAAGGATATTTCAGATGACATTTTATCTAAAAAGATGGAAAGTTTTCATAAACGCAAATGGTGTTCAAGTCCAAGTGAAAGTATCATTAAAAAGAAAAAGATTAATTAATTTATTTTAATTTTATATACAAGATATTATTTAATTTATAAGAAATTAATATCCAAATATCACTTATTGTGTATCAAATATTCCTATTATAGGTGATTATGTATCAAATGTAGATTGTTTTATTTGTTTAACTGCTGTCTAACATTTGTTTGATCCACAAACAGCTCTATAGTTTTATATGTACCCATAAGAGACTTGAGGTGTAATAATTACCTAAAAATAAATATAATGATTACCATAAAATAAAGAAAAAAAATCATTATAACTTGTGTATGTGTTTTGTTGCTCTCAGTAGAGAAAAATCTGTTTAAAACCATAAAAGCTTCAGTTATACTGTCTTTATTATATAATTTAATAAATACCTTAAATTCCATACCAGAAATTAAAAAAAAACATTTTATTAATATAAAATGAAACTAGAATTAAATTCATAATGTATTTTAATATTATAAGTTCACTGTATTAAGGTGAAGAACATACATAAGACAAATAAGTTTGTCTTTGTTTTGTATCATGTTTAATTCAATAATAAATCTTTTGTTAATATTTGTATACATTAGTATTCATTTCAATGGAGCCAATGTATATGTAATTATACATTTTTACAGTACATAAAAATTGCCTTTCAAATTATTAAGTTATCTTATTATTTATTTGTATAATAAATTGTGACAGAATATTTAATGCAAAGCATTTCATTACATAATTATGGTGTGGCACTTGAATTTTGTAACATTGATGAACAAAATCCTTATTTTATTAATAAAATTCTTATGAATTTTGTTGCTCTCTCTAGGTCAATGAATTAAATAAATAAAATATAATCTTTAATATTTTTTATTTGAATTCTTAAAATTACACTTTAAAATTGTTCATGTCAGTCTAGTAAATTGAATATACACCAATAAATAATATTTTAATTTTGATAAAAATAATGATGAGATTATGTTAACTTTAACAAATTTTTGATAATAAAATTTGTATTTTAACAGTGATATTCTGTTCAAAATTTTAAACCATCAAGTGTTTGTGCTGTGCATATTTATTAATGATTTAAATGTATGTATGGCATTTTGTTACTTCAATGGTAATGTTATGAATTTTAAGAAATTTAGTTCTTATGTTCAAAAGTCTTACAAGGTATAATTTAAGTACACTTCGAAATTCAGATTTTTAATAAAACTGTCTGATGTACTGACTGTTAAAAATACAATGTCCGCCATGGGACATTTGAACTATTTCGTCAGTCCAGCCCTTGTTGCATTAATGTATGTAGGTCACGGAATGCAGCTCCGAGGCGGCCTTGTAGTGTCTGCCTTTTCAGAAGGAAAGCACGTATATCAAGCAATAGCTGATGTATTTGTACGCATTTGGTGTAACGTTCTTCTCTTGGTATATCTACTCCAAGTGTTCGGACCGGCGCACTGACATTAGCACGAACAACTGACGAAAAATTTCGCACTATCAGCCGTAAAGCGTTGCACCCACACTGCATATATCTAAAATTTAGTTATAATAATTAGTTTCATGCTTTCATTAGTTTCATATTTTATAACATAAAACAAACAATTCTTGTATTCTTTCCTGAAAAAATGCTAACATTATTTTTTACAGCTAATTTGATTATCACCCAGGCACTAGTAACTTAACAAGTTACATGATAAAAGTGTAGAATATTTAAACTTTTGATTTTTTTGTTTTTTATTTTAGTTTTGGATATAATAATAAATATGTTAGAGTTACATAAAAAATAAACTTACGACTCATATTTGCTTTGTAGCAATTCAAATATTTTAGGCAGCATTAGAAGACAAATGTCCAAATTCCATAATGATCTGAAATAAAAGCCAATGTTTGTATTTTCTTGAAACTTAAACAAAAACACTAAGGGATGGAACTGTGAAAACATCATCGTGTGGAAAGCATGTTACGAATAAGATACTGTTACATTACATATAATATACCAAACCCAAAACCAAGCCATGACACATGGCAGCCTCCTTATATGCAAGAAACTGTATTTGTCAATGCATTGAGAAATTTGTGTTGTATTTGTCTTAAATTTCATATAATTTTTTTCCAAACGATTCCAAACTTTATTTTCAATTTATTAAGCTAATAAATTTGCAATGAAGGAAAGATATAGTACTTACGGTTTATGGGCCATGACATTTAAAATATCTAATATCACAGAAGCATCTTCTAAAGCTATCACAGATTCTAAAGCAGATTTCAAGCTTTTGTTTATTCTTACTGAATGGAATATCTGTAAATAAAATAGTATTAAGTATAACGACCTCCAGACCGATTTCGACCACGGCGGTTAATCTCTCGCTAGCTCTCATAGTCCGACGGGACGGCAATCCGACACGACCGGAAAGAGTTCAGGCGCAGGACCAACGCCTTAATGTGCTTTCCACGGCACGTGAGGCACGGGAGTGTACACACTTCCACCTTCCAAACTCCGGGCTGCTACTGAGAATTTTCTAACAGAAAATCCCAATAACTTTTTATTGGCCCGACCTGGGAATTGAACCCAGGACCACCGGGTCTGCGGCCTTATAGTATTAAGTATAGTGTCGACACGAATTTATTTATTTGTATAATTTAAAATGACACCAAAATCTCTATGCTCCTCATGGAGATTGTCAAATTATTTGATTGATAGTAAGTCGATAACAAATTAAGTGAAATTTCTTTGAGAACTTTCTAAAAAGCAATATCAGATCGGCTTTGGAATATCCGAGAACTTCAAAGAAACTGGCTGAAAATACTAATCATGGGTTGTGTACCTGCAGGGCGCGCTGCCTGGCGGCGAGCACGGCCATCATGGAGTCGTGTCCGCGCATCATGACGCCCAGCACCTCCTGTTCGCTGGGCTCGGCGCCCGCGCCCCGCGCCCCCCTCCGACCCGCACCCGCTGTTAGTCCGCGCTGCGCAAGTTTTAAATATTTTATTGACTGTATATGCTCTGTTCAATATCATCTTGGTACCAACACTCATTCGTCACATTCTGCAATGCTGTTCCGAGTTTAAGTGGTCACATCCCAGGGGACATAATATCTTAATCCTATTTTAGTTGGCGCGTTGACGATGAAGAACGGCTAATAAGTAATAATAATAATAATCATCATCGTCATCATCATCATCATCATTAACCATTAACGGCCTTATTTATAAACGTTGCTTAGTTACTGTTTAGCTAAACACTGATTTGTCTCTTTCTGTCATTATTGATTTGACATACGAAAGAAGAAGACAAAATATTATATAAATAAAGTTTATGAATAAGGCGGTAAGTGGATATCTCAAATATGTGCCTATTTGAAATAATAATAATTATTATTCTTTTTTAATTTTAACCGATTTTTGAGCAGTTGTATCCACCTGGATGGCGTACGACTACAAGAAACCAGTGCATGGAAGTTTTACGTACGGGTAGAAACTCGTCGAGGTCGAGGCCGACAGGCCTGTCGATGGAGTAGGGCACGAACTCCGGCTCGGCGTCCGCAGCGCGCGGCGCCGCCACACTCTCGCGCGGGCCGCTCTCGGTCCTTATTCTGTGACCAACGTATCATATATAATTTGTATAAGAATAAACTTTATAATTTTTGATATTTTGTCACTTCTCGCTCTTCTTCACTTATGACTATACTCCTTACGATAATATGTATATAATAAAAATACGTTGAAAATTTGGTTTAGCGTCAATTTAATTTCATAAAATGACCACCCAGTATTTCTCAGTAGTGGATAGTGTTTTGGTTATTAACTTATATAAAAATTTCACCTGCTCTGGCTCGGTGGTCTCGTGAATGATAACGATCTGGGCCCTAGGGAGGGTGGGCCTAATGACATCTCGCTATTACTTTGACGAAGATTATTGGAAGCTGAAAATTTATAAAAGTATAATCTTTGAGAATAATTACATATTTAAAATATATGTATATCTATAAAAGAAAGTTATGGTATATGACCACTTACATAAATCTGTGGTAGATTTTGTCTCTTTATATGAATTGTGTCGGTTTAAGGAAGTAGTTGTTAGAGCATTTGCAGTAAATTCATTCATTGCAGTTGTTTGCCTAGAAGTAAATACGCTTTCGTCTTTGTTGTTGTCCATCATCCCTGCACAAAATGTTATCATGTAACAAGCACTTCTCCACTGCTAGTTGGATTTATGGAAGTGGGAGAATTTTATTTAACACATGCTAATATCTAATATAATAATAATGTCGGCGGCCAATCTCAAGAGAGATTAGCCAACTGCGCAGGTGATATTATAGTGCACAAGTGTGTGTGCAAACACAGGCGCACTCTCTATTCTCTAGCTCTCATAATCCGACGGGACGGTCATCCGACACGACCAGTAAGAGTTCAGGCGCAGAACTAACTGCTTTACGTGCTTTCCAAGGCACGGGAGTGTACACAGTTCCAACTTTCAGACGCCGGCTGCTACTCTGACAGAAAAACCCAATAACTTTTTATTCACCCGACCTGGGAATTGAATCCATGACCTCCGGGTCTGCGGCCTTACAAGTAGCCACTAGACCAACGAGGCAGTCAATACCTAACAGATGAAGTATTGCAACAAAAAAAAGTTTATCCCTGAAATAAACTAATTAACCTAACACAATGGGTAACAAATAAATCTTAAAAGACCCTTGGAAATAGAAAAACTCGGCCAGTTTGATGATATTAATGACTTTCATGTATATTTAATTTTTATGGAAATATTTCATATTCTTGTTTGAGGTTGCTCAACAAACAAATTAGCGAGATAAATGCGAGCTAAATTACTTGAAAATATCTGGGTCTTCTTTTCTATCTGCGCGTAGTGGTCCTTGGCGGTGGGGATGCGCGAGGCGAGGTCGGCGCGGCGCTCCAGCGACAGCTCGCGCAGCGACGTGCTCACCGCGCTCGCAGCCATGGACTTCGCCGGGATCTCCTCTCCTGCACGTATTTGTACTATCTTACATTTATTGTAACCATTAAGACGAGTTTCGCTGTCTCTGATATTCCTTATGGATAATTTTTTTCTAGTTTAAAAATACCTGTCATTGAAAAATCTTCAGACGATAAGCTGGTCGCCGGCGGTGGTGTTCTATTCACTGTAAATAAAATTATATTTGAAGTTTTGAATAAAACTGTTTTCTAATGACACTAACAGTCTGGCTTCTTTCTACTCACAAGCTCTGGTCGGTCGGAAAATTTCAGTGTAGTCATTTAAATTAGGTATTACAGCACCTGATTCTTCATCTGCTTCTGTTCCTGAGGTGGATTCCTCTGCTGTCTTCTCGTCTAATAAAGTTGGTCTATGCAGCACTAAAAATTAATATTAAGAATTAATGTACTCACATAAGACAAGATCAATTCAAAAGACTAAGGATTAATGAACTGCATTTTTAGTATTTTTCTCTTTATTTTCTTCTTATAGCTATTTAACATTATCAATGGATGTTAAGTTTACCTTCCTTGGGAGGTTTCTCTTTAGAGAAACTCTTCCGCACAGAATGACCCTTTTGGAATGGTGACAGATCCCTTACGAGAGTGGGCGCGATGGGTGGCGGCCCACCAAAAGGATGCACTTTATTGAGATCAACAACTGATAAAACTACATATGTTGAATGAAATGAGCCTGCAATCTGAAACAAATAGTGAAGAATTCAAATTTATTATAGCTAAAATAAAAATATTGAAAACAAGTATTTAATTTTTATTCCACTTAAATTTCAAGCCAAAAAAAATTCTTACTAGTTGTGTCTGAGCTACTGTGATATCATGTATGTGTCCCCAGTGGCCATTCACAGTATCAAGAACTCTTGCTGGTTCCCAGCCTATAACATGTAGTCCATCATTTCCACAACCCAGTAAAGTTGCACCGTCATCACTGAATGTCATATGCCTGAAATTGAATATGGCTTTGTATTATACATATAATAGAATTAAATAATAATAATTAAATTTAATATATGATTAACATTTTTTCATGGATTTAAATGTTTTAAGCTAATACATTAATTGTAGCCCCATCTAATAGATGTATTAGATGATAAAAATATCACCTAATAGATGTGTTTTCCTTCTCGAATTTTGACACCAATTGGAATTTCTCCATATCCCAAAAGTTAACAGTTCTGTCAGCACCACAACTTGCAAGGAGGAATTCGTGGGGGTGAAACTTTACACAGGTGACAGGAGATGTGTGCTCTACAAATTCTTGCAAAACTTTGCCAACTCTCACATCCCATACTTTTACTAAACCTGCAAAAATCCATCAATAGAGAAATCATTCATATTACAGTTAGTACTGTAATTTTCTTATATATTTATTTAAATATTTTGAATAAAAATAATTTGCAAAACATTATAATATTCAGTTAGTCTATCTTAAATGAACATAATTATTTAATTATAGAAATTAATTCAATTTCAACTTACCATCTTCACAAGCAGATGCTATCCATTGCCCGTCTGGACTAAATTGGAGGCTGTTGACTGCAAGCCGATGACTTGAATATGTGACAATACAACCACGCTTCCTTGTATCCCATAATTTAATGTTACTGTCACATGAGCCTGTTGTTAAATAGTCACCGTAAGGATGGAAGTCCATACACTTAATGGCTCCTTTATGTCCTGTAAATGTTCTTAAAAGTTTAGCTGCCTCTAAATCCCATATTTTCAAAGCACCAGTTTGTGAACCTGCACAAACTAAGTCTTCTGAATGTCCAAAACATACACATTCTACTGGTGTTGTATGTCCACTCAAGCTCTGCAAATATCAATAAAATATATCAACCCACATCTATTCATAATCCCATTTTAAAGTTATATTTATGACTTCTGTTCTGATGTTCTTATTTCTCACCATTAAGCAACCTTGTCTTCCTATTGCCCATAAATTTACTTTTTTGTCGTCACCTCCAGTAGCCAGAACTTGGTTGGATTTGTGTCCCATTGCAAGGCAGTTGACATTTGCCTTGTGAGCGACAAACTCTTCTGTAATTTATTTGATTTATAGTAAATGATAATAAGTTTTTTATACATTGAACTTTGAAAATACCTACGTAGTTTCCATGATCTCCTTATGGTATCCATTTTAATTAAAACATTCCTTATATGGCATATGTAACCTTATTGTGATTTAAACTCTCTATATCTAAAATTGAAAAGCTTAATTAACATCACAGAGATTTAGCTTTTTTAATATTGTTCATATTCACACAATTATCGTATTACACGCATAACAATTTTGATAAATTTAAGTTAAAATCAAATTTTGTTTTCACGTATTGTTATTTATTAATGATAAATTAGTGATGGAAGGATAGTGGATAGTGAATACTGAAATTATTGAGAGACGAGAGTGAGTAGTGTAGTGCCAGAAATAGACTAGGTATGTACTTGTGAATTATACACAGAATAAAGATTCCGTAACCTCTGATATTAAAATAAAAATCGATAAACTCTTTAATAATTATTTGTCATCAGGATTGTTATTTTTTAAAAAGATCATAAATAAAACGATAACTGAATAAATCATTTGGTAATACTATATAAAAATTAATTATTTATTCGAAAATCGATGTGGACCACGGTCGTATACCGTGATGTGGACGCTTTACAATGTTAACAAAATATGTCAACGTCATTGTCAATTTATTGTCAAGAATTTATAAAAACTTCCTGCGTTGTTAATGGACATTGGACAGCTGATTTTTGTTATGACAATATAAGCATTGATTAAAATGAACTCAATACATAGATCCTTAGCGTATTCTACAAAAAGTTTATATTTACAAAAACGTTTACTTAAATATGTCCAAGGTCAAGAGCCAGAACCAAAAGTCCGTGAATATTTTTATTTTATTGATCATCAAGGCATGGTAAGTCACCATTGAATGTATATAGTAATAAAAATAGCTATATATAATAAAATTATTTATTACACTACAATGTTTGTAATAACATTTATTTACAATGCGTAAAAAAATGTTATTATATATATTAAGTAGCTTAACATATTAATTTATACATTTTTTTCAGAATCAACAAGTCAAATTTTTAAAATATTAAGTATAAATAAATTTCTTTTTTTCCAGTTATTTTTAGATGATGCAAGAATGAAAAACTTTACATCTTGCTTCAAAGAAAAGAAGTTTTTAGAATTCTTTTTTAAACGTGTCCGATTAAATAAAACTGGAAAATATCAAGATGAATTTCCTTTCATATCTTTATGTGGAAGAGAGAGAAATTACATAAGATGTGACGATCTACCAATTGTATTTACACATATTATAACTAAAGGAAACCCAGAAACAGATTTCTTGACATTTGGCTATGCTGGTGAATCATTAATATCGCAATTTCAACCTGAAAAAGTTTATATGTTACCTGAAACTGGTAGAGTCTACCATCCTGCTGAGGATAAATATGGAGGAATCGGACTAATTAGATCTAAACTTTCTATCGAAATAAGTAAGAATTTCACATTTAATAATGGAGAAACTGCACCCCCAACACATTTTAATTGGAAGGAGAGAAAATATCAATTAGATCAATCATGGTTTCCAGAAACAGTTCATAAACATAATATTAAAATAAAATCTGTTCCTGATTAGGTCTTAATTTTATATGTAACTAGCTACCCCTCTCAGTTTCGCATGGGTTGGATAGGGGTCTATTTAAACTGTTTATATCCTAATATTATACATTTAACTATTGCTTTTCGTGGTGCACACAACTAAAGCTCTCAGTCCACATGTTTTGTTCCCGACATCTACAACAATCCTCATTATACTTCATCCATTGTTGTAAGCCATATGAAAATCCAATTGGTTGTTTTTGTTTTATTGCATTCAGAAAGACATGGCAGAAACACTTAGTTTTATATATAGTGATGTATATATAAGTAATAAATATTTGTTTATATTTAAAATTAAAACAAGGGGTTTGTAAATAATATATTAGTCTTCTTGTTTAAAAAAAGACATTAAATATATTTAAAGAAATTGCAAAATTTACTGAACATAATGTGTACTGTAAAAATAATTAAAATAGAAACAATATTGCTTATATGAAAAAATTAAGTTTTTTATTTATATACAGATTAAACTTTTGTGATGTATGTTATCTATATAAATAATAGTAAGTAGTCAACCACGATCATATCGGTATATTTATTGACCAAATTTTTAAAAACAGTTGACACCAGTTCTCACATAAAGATATGATTTGCAGTTTAAATTTGAGTACAATATATAATTTTCTATTATAAATCAAATTCAGATAATATTAAACAAAATAGTGATTTGATCACATGTAATCAATTGTTGACAATAATAATCAATCTTATAATAAGTGTTTTTTTTTTAAATTAAGAAAATGAATCAATCGTACAAATAGCTAACCTTACAAATGTTTAGTGAATGCTTAGTCAAACCCTAACTTGGCATTCAAAAGAAGACAGCATGTTTAACTATGACCTACTAAAGAACATTTATAGGTAAAGCTGTATAGCTAGTAGTCACTCATCACTATCATTGTTTCATGAATTAATGTAACATGAATTAATTGAAATATTTATTATATAATTTTTATCACAGGTTTGTTATATGGCTGTGCTTTTTGTGATATTGTTAAAAATATAATTATATATTCAATTGCTATGTAGTATCGTCTTTTGAAAAAGATTGATAAGATCCAGATTGTACCCATGAAATGCCATGCGTACTTTCATTTCCACCAGGAACCTTTAACATCATGTTTTTAGCTGAGTCATGTACATTCGGGTCATAGGGTTTGAATGTTATGTAATGCTTATCTTCAGTGGGAGGTTCATCATATATATGCTCATTACTAGAGGCTATACTTTCTTTTACCTTATCAATAAATAATTTTCTGTTTGTTTTATAACTGTAACAAAGAAAATAAAGTTTAATATAAACAAAAGCTTTTATGTCATTATACCATACTCATTATAACAAATGTATGTAACAATTATAAATATACAGATTTAATTTAAAACTTACAGTGTAGATGCATCATTATTGGCTGGTACTTTCATATTCAAATTGTGAAATATCCAGTTCAAGTATTTTAGGATTTGCCAAATGTGATTTTGTTTCCTATCCCACTGTGGGAAAACTTCACTCAGACTAAGAATACCAGTCGCAGAGTCTATTGCAGGATGAAACATTTGTGATGTAAAAGTTATAGTCTGAAAAGCATAAATATTTGGTAACAAAATTCTTAAGATTTATAAAGTTATATAAGCAAACTTACAGGAACTGTGTCATCTGGGAATTTTTCAGGTAAAGTTAAAGTAAACCTAAACACTCCTCCTCCATATGTACCCGATCGAATAAATATTACACCATACCATACTGAAAATAAATGTAACTTTAATAATTTTTATCAAAACACTAGTAACATGTGTTATAAAAATAATATATATTAGTAATATAATAAAGTATATGTACAGATTGCTATGTGCAGATGATAATAGAGAATCACCAATAAATACTTACAAAATGAGTTTTCATGGGATGGTATGACATAAATTCCAGGTAAATTTTCTGTTTGCAGCATACGACTGGAATGTTATTACAGTGGTTGAAGCTAATATCCAAAATAATATATTTTAATCATAGTATTATATGTAATTACTTACTATTCTGCCATGATGATGTACTCTTGATGAAAAATAGAATATCCTCCTTCCTTCATCTTTTTTGCGTTTAAATATGTATCTTCATTCATAGATAGTGTTATAGAAACTATAGATTATTTAAAAATTAAGTTTATAATTCGGACACTCCCGTATTGTTATTTATTTAGAATTATTGTTAATTGATATTCTATTTAATAGCGCTTTTTGACAGATAGTTTTGACAAGTGACAATCAAAGCTACCAATATTGCCTATGTATATGTTGCATTGAAATCTATTAATTTAAAAATCACAAAAATGAGCGCTTAAAATTATTCATGAAGATAAATGCAATTAAATAATCATTGTTATATAAACGTTTATTTCATTGTTTGTAAGAACCATCTTTATATTTTTTAAGGTTCACGAAACTACGCTCTGCGGGCAAAGATTACTATTGTGCTACTGGAAATGACTACATTAATAATATTGTTTGAGGGTTCATGAAGTAATATCATTTTGTTCGGCCAAAAATTTGATATATTAGCGAATATTACAAATATATCAGCAAAATTAACCCTGCTGGATCCTATAAATAACTGAAATACATACTAAAATTAGGCAATAGTAGTAGATTGCAGTTAAACGTTACCCAAACTATTTTTTTAATTATAATGTTAATAAATGCAAAAATACATTTATGTAATTTAACATTAAAATGTAAAGTAACAGCCTGTGAATGTCTCATTGTTGGGCTAAGGCCTACTTTCCTTTTTTGGAGAAGATTAAACATTTAACTATAACCTTAATTAATAGTAAGTAATTTACTGGTAATAACGGATCTACTACCAATTTAATTGGTTCTCACTGACTGCTGCATTCTATAATGTACTAGATTACCGGTAAGCGCTTTAAAAACGGCCCGAAAAATAAGAGCACTAATAAGGTTGTGGTCTTATTTTAAATTAGTATGGTTCATTCACAACCTTGTTTTGTTGAGCGACGGGCCTCAAAATTTTAATTGCTTTTTTTGGGACTTTGTAATTCCGATTTCAAAGCATGCGTGTTATGTAATTACATTAAAACCTTAAATAAATACAAATAAAAATTAAAAATATTTACTATACAAATCGTGACCGCGTGGAATGGTGGCAAGAATGCTAGCAGCATTTCCCCTTTGAATCGCAATTCCGATACTCTGGGCGAAAAATGAACCAGCCCTCCTGTCACCAGTAGAGGCAATAAGACGGGGTGTAATATTTTGGATGAAATTTATTGCACTATTACTCCAAGGTCCAAGCGTTTCAACTACAAACGGAATAAAAATATAATTTTGAATAAGAGAAGAATATTTGTTACGTTTGTTCGTTTCAGCGTTTTCCGCGGCAGCACCGGCTTTTAAAATTGTTTCTCTGATATGGAACGGGGCTAGTGTGTCAACACATGTTGCGTCCCACACAAGGGCCCGTCCCCGTTCCCAGGGAACCAATGTCAGTCCATCAGGTCTCTTGCCATCATCACGACTAATTCCATGAGGCTCAATAAGAGCAGGAACGTCAATGGTGGCAAGAGCCCTTTTAATAGTATCATTAAGAGAACTGTGGCGGAAAAGCCTCCCTGAACTCCTTGGACAAGAAAGACCGCGTAAGCCGAAAGAGTCAACCTCTTTTCCACACGGGCACCTGTGCTCAATGCACAACTGTGTTCCCAGTCGGAGACCTATTGCTATGTGAAAACATTCATTGTCTAAAAGCGTCCCAAGATTTTTAGAGGGTACCGCATGTAACCAGTGACCTGACTCTTTAGTTGATAAAGCTAGAAGCCGTGCACGGTTATTGGCACTTGTTAAATTTTGATTCAAACTTTGTTGTGTAACATGAACTAGTGGCGAATCCCAAAGTTTTTGTTTGGTAACTTCCTTAGGGATATCGTCATTAGGACATTTTTACCTTCCGGTTTTCTATTGCCTCTGTAACATTTGTGATTTTCAGTGTATTCGATTTTAAAATATATGAACAAAGGCCTTTAATGCTATGTACAGAAGAGAGAAAGGCTGGAAGGGCAACACTTGAAATTTTCCTCACACCGATGCCACCATGGCGAATCGGAAGTGTAGCTTGGGTCCAGGAATAATCATCAAGAGAAGGTCAATCAAGGTCGTAAAAATTAATTGCTTTTTGTGCATAGTTTTAAGTGAATACAACCTTAAACACTGCGTTGAATTTACATTACTGTATTTTTATTTTAACAAGTATTACTTAAAAACAATTGGTGACAGATTTAAGAGAAGTTTTGTATGGGATTGTGTATCTAGTGCATTATTGATCGTAGGCTGCATGTCGTTCTTTGGCGTTCGTCAAGACCTAAGTCAAATGCTAAGCTAATAAAGAAAAAGTGTGATAATATGTAATCACCATATAGTACAGTGCCCAGCATGTAAAGAAGATCGATTGGATAACATGGGGAAATGCCTGACTTGTAAATTTAAAAAAAAAAAACATAAAATCTTAATATATTATACCTGAAAATAGGCTTGAAAAAAAAAATGGCCAAATATGTATATTGCATATTAAATTTAATGATAAAAAAAGGAAAACAGAATGCAATTAGGAAATTGTTCATTCGATTATTAATATCAAATTTCACTATATAATATCAATATCAAACTGTCATTCATTATCCAATGAATTGTACGAATTACAAATAGTAGTTTAATAAGGTCCTCCAGACCGATTTCGGCCACGGCGGCCAATCTCAAGAGAGATTAGCCAACTGCGCAGGACATATTATAGTGCACAAGTGTGTGCGCAAACACAAGTGCACTCTCTTTTCCTTAGCTCTCATAATCCAATGGAACGGCAATCCGATACGACTAGAAAGAGTTCAGGCGCAGGACCAACGGCTGAACGTGCTTTCCGAAGCACGGGAGTGTACACACACTTCCAACTTCTAGACTCCGGGCTGCTACTGAGAATTTTCTGACAGAAAAACCCAATAACTATTTATTGGCCCGACCTGGGAATTGAACCCAGGACCACCGGGTCTGCGGCCTTATCTAGCTACTAGACCAACGAGGCAGTCGAGTTGTTTAATACATATTCAATAAACGAGCATAGTTTAGTACATTCATGGTTTAATAAAAATAAATAGAGAGAATTTGGATCTATTAGATGTTCAATCCAATGTTTGTTTCTTAATTGTTGTCTCAAACAAACTCATCTGTATTATCAGAATAGGAGTTGATAATTAATACCTAATATTATAACTTTGTTAATATAATAATAAAAAAAAAAATAAAAAAAATCGCTTTTTACGTTATTGTTAATAATTTTGTTTTTTTAAGTACGTTATTACAATTGTATATTAAATACTTTGTAATGTGACTGGTTAACTATTTGAACAACGCTATGGTGTCGTTTGCTTATGTATAAACTGTTATAACAAGGTATGTAATGATATGAAAACTTACTTAGGTAAAACTAATTACGAGATATATATATATAATTTTATTCTTATTTATTGAGTATAAGATTGGAATTTCTTCTTTACATTATGCAAAATATGAGTAATGCTTCTAGCGGTCTACTGACCAGTAATATGTTTCTAATTAATACTGCTCAGTGAAATGTGAATTCACGTATTGAAGGTATTATGAAGAGTAGCGGAGGGCTAACCGTGGCGCACGGCTAGAGCACCTGATGATCTCGGGATAAGCCGACGGACGCCCTCTATTAGACGGGATTATCTTGCACGTGGCTAATAATTAATAGTGAAGTTTATACTTGTCGCCCTATATTTTTAAATTTCAAGTATTCTTTATTCTTAGGTAGAGTAGTTATAAATATATATATATATATATATATATATATATATATATATATATATATATATATATATATATATATTTCTAATTATAATATATTTGTTAACATTAAGTAACACAATATCGTAAGTACGCTTCAATCTTAATCTCAGAAGGATGAAATAGTTATAGGTACTTAGTAAGACAACTGCATAGGGCATTTATTGTGCACCAGTTTCTGAGACACAGGTGCACCCTATATGTATGTATTATTAACATGCATATGGGTCAGCAATCTGAAACGACCAGAAAGCTACCAAGTACTGGACCAATGGTTATACTGTGCTTTTTACAAACAATTTAATGTGAAGAATTATTTGACATAAAATAGTAATAAATTTTTACTGGCCCGAATCAGGACCTTGGCCTCTGCAGCCTTGTAAGCTGGTCATTGAGCCAAAGGGCAATTTCTTAAAGTAAAAATTAAATATATTACTTTGTGATGATTTAAAGATGACATAATTTATATTGTTTTTTCTGAATGTTTGTTTCTAAATTTTACTGTAATTGTTACTTGTTAATCTCTATATTAAATGATTTCAACTTTAAAACTTAGATAATAACAACCTGGATAAGTCTCAATGCTGTTCAAAAGCCTCTTTTTAAAGGAGAAGGTTTTAAAGCTTGTCATGCTCACGCAGCTCCAATGCGGGTTTGTGAAATATACACGTGGCATGATTTGCATTAGACTCATGCAAGTTTTTTCACGACGTTTTCCAGTGTCCATGTTATCGTGTACTCCATGAAATTAGATAATTTTAATTATAATAAAGCTGCTTAAACTTTATTTTATATTTTGTTGCTTTTGATAGTATAGTTGCTGTACGTATAAGTAATTTTATTACTATAGACATCATTTAATTTCTCAAATATCCAGACCGATTTTCAATGTGCTTTTTATTACAAACAAACAGTCTATAGTGTTTTATGTAGTAATCTACTTGTTTTACGACAGCCATTTTGTTCAGAGAAAACATACATTAATTCGAGGAAACATGTGGAAGAGATGGCGCTTCTCGCTTTCAAAGTGCCGCTGCACGCTCGGCTCGGCTATAAAACTGTGCTATTTGATGTGCGCTCTGCAGTGTAATTTAGGTCTATTGGATAAACAAACAGCTTCATTTAGTTTTTTGACTTTATGTAATTAAAGTTCAGTTCCGGAGATCTGCTTTAATCAATACAACACGACAGCATAACTTTTTATATACGTTTTTTACACGTAGAGTTAATGCGACATAGAAATTATATTTGGTTAAATTATTGGAAGTATTATAATAACAAATATATAAAAATGAATGTAGATATTCGCTGTTATTGTACTATCTACACTATCATACAATCATAACACATATCGTAAAGTTTGAAAGCTTGACTTTAGGGCTGCTATTTTCTTTTAAGGATGGAAGCCTCAAGTCTGCGTTTATAACTCACTCAAGTGTTATATCAGACATCTCAAGTATCAGAGAAACCTTATGGGAGTACTGAGCTGGAACTGGATAACATTTGAAATTTTTCGAGTTTTGTCGTTCGTGAGAACAATGTACACAAAATAAAACAGGATCTATAAAAGATATATTTAGACAATTTATCATATAAGCATTTTTTTTATTATATTATACTATGCCAATAAGAATTAATTAATATATCCACGTACAATTACAATAGAATTAAATCTTATCAATAAATAAATTAGTATTATTTATTTATTTTACTTTTTTGTGCTCTAGCTTTGTCAAGGTTTATTTTCCGTTATTGCGGGATTTTGTCCAAACAAAAACGGTAGGGATTAGACTAATCATTCGATAACAATTACTGAACAATTCATTATGTAGGTATTGAAAATTACTGCTTACTGTAATAAAATGAAAGTAAGTTTCATTGCTAAGCGCCACTAGAAAATAGTGACTCCAGTTGATATGGTGGGTACAGTTTTTACTATTTTTACTTTCCTTTAAGATTTTCTTTCGATAGACAAATCAGTATACTTGGCAATTTTTTTTGTATTTAAACGTAAGGTTATGAAAGGTTTACGCATGAACAATGGCAGCTATTTCATCATGTAAGTTTCATATGTTTATAGTCTGTTTCTGCAGGCTCCCATGTTATATACTTTATAGTTACTGAGTTATAGTGGCAGTATCGTCGAATGTTTGGTTGTATTGTGTGGTCTTTGATAATGTGTTTTCTATAGTTTTGTTATTTTAGTTGTGTATGATTTGGTCCTGAGGATAAACTTCCGAAAAGCGCATACCGCCGATCGATTTGAAACTTTTTGTACTTATGTATTTTGATGTGCTAATATGGAATATTATACTCAAAATTGGCGCAAATTTTATTTTGGATTTTAAATCAAAGAAAAATCGTTTTCAAAAATTTTTTTTGCATTTATTGCGATAAATATGGAGATTGGAGAAAAATGTTCCAAATAAAGGGGACGCGTTTGAATAGCGCATGTCGATTTTGGGGGGAAAGTAAGGTGGAGTAGGGAGAGGGGGGTATAAAAAAAACCCCCTACCACTCCCCCAGTAAGGAAACCCATGGTTACCGAGATATTCATGATTGAAGTTTTTGAGGTTATGTCACTTCCGAACTATCATTTTCTTGTTTTAGACTAGTTGAACATGGGCCGATTCGGTTCTGACTTCGATGTACTTTTAAAGACTAACTTAACCTAACCTACATGACTTTGCCCTAGAATTTTATGTGTAATTATTCGGGTACCCTGAACTACATTTTGATGTGTAATTATTCATACCGAACTTATTATTAATAGAAATAAAACTAAAATATTATAACAATGTGGGAGTGACGCCCTACAGTTCCTAATCTCCGCTGTCCACACATTCATACCCCTTTCCGGGGAAAGCTAAAATAGTCTAAATCGGTTACGAATGCGCGATTACGCACACCGAACTAAAAAAGGTTCTCCTCCATTTTTCATATTCAAAATAGTGGTTGCTCCAATTACCGTTATCATATTCGTGATCAGGAGGTTAAAATACGTTATTATACCAAATTTCAGATCGATCGGAAGTACATCCGAAATTTGTCTCCGACATAAACTCTCACTAAGAACGGATTTTACGGGATAATATCATATATTGACATAATTGTAGGTTTTTATATAAAAGCATTAATCATAAACCTACCTAAGTAAAAACGGCTGTAAAAAATTAAGCCCTTTATACCAGTAGTTGAGAATTTTATCAGCAACATAAGTTTTCAATTATATCTTTTGCTTATAACTTGTTTCAGAATATCAATATATATAATCTATTAGTATTGCTATTATTGCATGCCCTCAAGGTCACAAGTTTGCCATGTTATTATTTAATAAAATATCTAGTATTTGAAAATGTAATTTCTAGAGCGAGATAGTTTAAATAAGTTACAATGCCTCTGTATATTTATAATATACAAAATACAGTTATATTTGTACTTAATAATTAAAACTGTATTTATATTATATATGTATTGTATTTGTATTATATAATTACAATTAGTTACATTCTTTGACTGATTGTGCCATCCGTGTGACAACATCAATTAAAAAGTAGTTTAGTTATCGTCTATGTTATTATTATTTAGCAATATTAAAACAATGTTAAACTTATTATGACCGAATTTACTGTTTAGGTACCCTTTTAATTTTTTTTTGCTCTACAATTAATCACAAATTAATTAACAATAATGAAATATAATACACCGATATCAAAATTCTAAATGGTTTCATACAAACATTTATTATTAATCATCTTGCCGTTCCCGGCCGTCGTTCCCACGCTCTATAGGAATTACATAAAATGCCCTTTTGGTGCTTCGTTCTTACTAACCTGACCCATTTGCACAAAAAGAACGCTCTGATAAATCACAGGCTTCGTATACTTCGATTTTTACCTTTACATTTTTTGTTTACATCGATCAGAGATGATGTCCGATAAAAGTTATACCTGCCCAATTTTGACGGTCAAGGTGCCGTATGTCACAATAAAAACTAAGATAACATCATAAATATTTGCTTTCATTCTGAATAATGCTTATTTCCGCGTAAAATGTAACATTACAAGCAAAGATAGCTCTGATGAGACGGATAGGGAACATAAATGTGAAATACAACACCAAAAGCATCTCAATGGTAAACTATAGGTAGGTATAGGAAAATAAATACATCTACCTACTGTATTTTAATTTTCTATTGAAAAGCAGTTACATTTTGTTCTGACTATTCAACCTTTAAATACAGCAATTAACTGCGCGTTCAACGAGCATAAATGGGAACATTTCCTGAACTAAATTGGGTATAATGAGCGAAGGGCGAGGGTTGCGCGGGCGCAGTCACAGGTGCGCCGCGCGTGCAACTACGAGCGCCTGCTTTTACGTCAGAACAACATGTGACGGACGCCTAATTGTATTTAATTGCGATAGCGTGCGTGGCATGGACGAACAGTCTCATTTTAACTTAATACCTTTTGTGCATAAAACCTTCATTTTGGTGCAAACTAGTGCTAGCGCACCAAGAATCAGAAGTTTGGCACTTGCGATTTACAATAATATATCATAAGGATAAACATAGGAATACGTAGGTACGCTATACATAGGCACGCTTGTTGTGTTGTGGTGATAGTATAATTAGAATATCTTTTTAAAATTTAACGTTTCAGGATAATTGAATCCGATCTCAGTTTCATTTCATTCCTAATTGACTATACTTTCTACATTGCTTAAATGTTTCAACAATTTAAGCAGATGTAGCTGTACAAACGAATGAAAAAGGTAAAATGTATCCAATCTTCTAGTTTAGTGCGTAATTCAATTAATTGTTTTCTCTTGAAAATGTATGTAAGTAGGTACCTATTCTTTAGACATAAAGAATAGAAACATAATTTAAAATGAAAATAACTTGCATGGATTATTTTAAGAATCAGCGGTAAGTGCCAAAGCTGACTCAATATCCGGTAGTATGGCAAAATACATGCTTTGCTTAAATTGAAATACAAATTAAAAAATACTGTATCGCAAGTAATTAAAATACGAAATACAAAATATCTTTAAGTAAGGTATTTGAAATATAAAATACAAAATACAGTATTTTAGCTATTTTTAATTGAAATACTAAATACAAATTACAAAATACAAACTAAGTAATCTAAACCAGTTCGGGCTGAAAAGCAGAGGAAAACAAGATTAATTAATCAGTAAAATCAGAGTTTCCTTTCATGAACACTAGATTTTTAAATGTCCTGTCAGACAAACAGCCTCTTGTTGGAGAGTAATCAATCTTTCTACAGGTCCTGATGAGCACAAACTTGTGTTAAATTGTATGAACACATTTTTTATATTTGGATAACACTCAAGAATTGAAAGCTCTTTGCTTCTATCATTTAGGAAGGTGACCAGCTCTAATTCCATTTTAGATGTCCGTGGTTGATCACTGTCTCTGTTCTCAAAAATATAAAATCATCATCTTCTTTACTAGTGGTGCTACACCTGCTGCTTCCAGGCATTATTTCATGTTTTTTGTAACTTGTCTGTAAGGCATGAATGGCAAGATTTTGAATTATTTGCCTCTCATCTGTTTTGATGCTTTCTGGCAACCAACGCATTTTATAACTAGGGTGGTAGCATGACGCCAATATAGCTCCATTTACTTCAGCTGACAGTTTAAAAAACTTTTCAAATCTTTTTTCCGAGCTCGCTCTTAGTTGTGGTACAATGATAGTAAAATGCCTGGTTCTTACAGACATTAATGTAGGCAGAAGTTTTATGTAGTAACATTTGCCCTGATGATGTAATCTAGAGCTGCAGCAGTTGGTATCAATACTTCAATGAATTCCTCCAAGTATTCTAGTTCTATGGCAGAGAAAGTCTTATCCAACTTATCAAATAGATCATTTCATTTTGATTCATAAAGAGAGTTTCATCTTGTGGGACAGGAATATATTAACTGATATCCAAAACAGTCTTTTATGACTTCAGCCGATTTGGGTCTTCTGGACATATTCCATAAAAAGGTACATTAAGCAATTGCTGAATAGTGAACCCTGCTAACACGAGAAGCTTTGATGAAATTATTCATATTTTTAGTGGCCAAAAGACTTAATGTGTGGCTGGCACATCTTAGGTGCCTAGTCAAATATAATATAATTCTCTCTCCCTAGTTTCATCTTCTGTTATATTTACTGGTAACAAAATCTCCTCATAAAAAACATCAAAAGTATATTCTTCTCAGTCATAGCGTACAGTATACATAACAGGTGCAGTGCTGTCAACTCTAATAGCTGTTTTACCATCATTACACTCACGATCGCTAAATGAAGGTTAAATGTATTTCAATGTTAAAATGTATTTTGAAGCCTCAAGTATTTGAAATACTAATTACAAAATACCTCAGCGTCAGGTATTTGAAATACGAATTACAAATGACATTTTAAGGAAGTAATTGAAATACAAATACTAAATACGTATTTGTATTTCAATTACGTATTTAAATTACAAGTAATTCAAATATTACCCAACCCTGAGTATGATTAATTATTATAATTAGCAAACTGTTGCTAACTATTAAAGTTGATGTTTAGTAATGCTTCTAAATTGACGTTAACAAGTTTTAGAAGTATTTGAACTTTCCGAAATTTAAATAAATATGACAAGTCAAAAATTTATTGACCTATTTTGTCTTTATAAGTTGAACATAGCTTAATATCGCTTGCTTTGTTCACAATTATACTTTAATTTATTGAAATCCATAAAACTATTATAGTTTTCTTTTATACATTTGTAAAATCTTCCATATTTTTTATTAATTAATTAAAAATGCATTAACTATTAATTTTAGATTTCTTGAGTATTTAAAATACTTTAAATGGGACTATGAAAATAATTTTGTAGGTATTATTTTTTAAATAAATAAAAGATCAGTTCATAAAATTATAAACATTTATTTACATTACTATCACAATACTTTGCACGTCAATCTTACATTAAAAAAATCTTAAAAAATAAATAACACGAATACCAAGTAAACATGAACATAATTTTTTTTATACGAAACTAAAGTGATAATTACATTTAAAACATTTTAATGAATGGAGATATTGCAAATGGCATACTTTCATACATGGAGTTTATTATTTATCAAAAAGATTATAAGTTAAAATTGAGTACATAGATACTTTAATTCGTATTTCCGCATTCAAAATGTGTAGTCACACAATATTTATGAATAGACGAAGTATAATGATAGTATAAGTAGTAAAACCATAACTGTTCTGTTTAGTTGTAAATTTTTGAACACATGATAAATAATAGATAGATACATATATTTGGCAGCTCGTTTACGCAAAGAATCATGCAAAATTATGATTACATTCACTTCTACAATAAATATTATGGAGATTTTTATAGACACAAAGAACTGTAATTGCGTAAATAAAAATGACGTAAATACTTACCACGTCATTCCTTAATGTAACTAAATAAACGATTAACTAATGACTTTTAATAATTACGCATTTTTAAGCAATTTAAAGACATAGAACATGTTTAATAATATTAGGTTCTTACTACGTTACTATAATACTTCGTTACTAGAGTTGAAATCTACTGTATTATTTTATAAAGTTTACATTTAATAACGAACTACTTTAATTTTAATGATTATAAAAAATATTTCTAGTAGTTGAACTTGTTTGCGTAATAAGACCATTACATGTAGGTAATAATAAGTATAGTTTACTTGTAGGATAGAATGAAATCTATATTTTGTTTTTTAATTTTTAAGATTAAGAAGTCTAATAGTCTATAACTATTGTTATATTTTAAAATGGTTCACGATATCAGAGCGCCCTGAGAGTGTGGTTTAATGTGGACAGGATGTGTAGCATGTGGGTGGGCAGGATGAGCTGGGTGAGTCGGTTGGCGAGCTTGGTGACAACGCTGAGCATGAACTTGAGAATGCGCTCGTAGCTCCTCACCGTGTTCGCGGTATGCACGCTGCTTGTCCTCAAAATCTCTTAGCCTCTGGTTGTATCGCTCAATTTGATCTCGTAATGCGGCGTCCTCAATTGCAGCGCGTTCTTCGTCTAGCTCGAGGCAGCCAGCGCCGTCTAGACGTTCTAAGTCAATCCAGCCTCGCCATCGCACGCACACACCGTTCATTATAAATCGGGATACAATATGAGCCTGGTAAACAAAAGAAAAATGTGTCACTCCATGACTTCAGTGTAACAAATTACTACGACCTTCTTAGAATGCAAAAAAAAAGGACAAAAAATATCGCCGTAGGCGGTGAAATAGGCTGGTACAAAAAATCCGCTCAGAATTATGTTTATATGAAAGAATATTAATATATCTATAGCTATCGTAAAACTGTAACAGGAAATATTTATAAATAATCATTCATGTAACGTTTTTTAAAATATTTTATCGGAAAATGTTATTATAGATACAATACAGTTTAAGTCATCGTTTTATATTTTAACGCTAGTTTAATAGTTGGAGGAACTGTATCTTGAATGAGTATACAAAGTATTTTATTTATTTATTTTGGAATTTAACATGTATACAAACTAACTGATTCGAATTATACACAAATTTAATAATATTACATTTAATAACATTTGTACCTATTCAGTTTCACACGACTGCTATTGAGGGACCATCATATTTTATTAAAAACATTTATATATGCAATGAAAAATTACTGTAACTTTAAAAAAGACACGACAGAAGGTAAGCGTATATTCAGTTAGCGTGCTTTTTGTTCCGATATTTTCTATAAAAAACTACTTTTATAAGTAACTATGTAGCCTGTAGGTGGCCTTCAGGAATAGAAATGGTAAGTATAATTTATAGTACAAACTATTTTTTATGTTTTGCGAAATATTGATTTGTTTTTTTAGCCAATTTTATTTTAGCGAAACTTCCTGTTTGTTTATCAACATGAAGAGACTAAATTGTCATGATTTTTCTTAAAGATAACTAAGTACTTATTCGAATTCATAAATATAAATTAAATATAATATAGTTGGAATGAAATATTTTATCAAGTAGCCGATTAGATATTATCAACCGGTTTATCCATTTTTGAAACGTCTTTATCAATTGTATAGATACATTAGAGAATATTGATGACATAACAATTAATGAGATGAGAAGAGGGAGAGGACGACGCGACGGCGGCCATGTTGTCGGGCGTGGCGTCCCGACGCCCTCCTATCCTACAGGAGCTTTTCCATTATTGATTTTAGTTTGATATTTTCCCCTGCGCCATAGATTACGAGAATCCTATTTTGAATTATTTATTACGACTATGCCATTTGGAGGTTTTTTTGGAAGTAATTGGATTCAGACATTTTTTTCAAATGATGAAATTACACTTTTACTATAAAGGCATAAAAATGTATCTCAATATATTGGAAGTGATTTATTCAATCTCAAATAGACGCCGGTCTGGTCTGTGTAATAACTTTTGAGACAGGGGCTTGTGCACACTCGAGTGTGCTGTTAAATGAACCGAGTGTAAATAAATATAAGTATTCATATAGAAGCTCAGCAGGCGGCTTCAATCTAACGAAGGGGCTAAATTCAATAAAATTGTTCATGAAATTGGTGCCTCAAACATTACAGCACAGTATTGTTATGTAATATGAATATAAAAAAGTTATATATACATCGTAGACATATGTCGACGTTTATTGAAAATAATTGAAAAACTTGGTTCTACTGTATTATTAGGTCCTAACATATGAAGTTGCGGTCTTGTACGGGAGGAATATACAGACAATTTTTTTTTTGTAAAATGTATTTAATTAATAAAAGTATGCACCGTTGTAATCTATGCACTTTTGTCATCTCATAGGTAGTTCATTGATCCCTTAACTAAAAAAAACCATGGGGGCGAGAATCAATAAACTCTTTGGACTGCCGCATCGAAGTTGAATTTTTTTCCTTGTAAGAAGTTGTCCAAATTCCTCAAAAAATGGTAATCTGTTGGAGCAAGGTCCAGGGAGTACGGTGGATGTCGCAGACATTACAATTATGGCTCATCTAACTTAGTGGTTGTTTGTTGTGCAGTGTGTGGTCTTGAGTTGTCGTGAAGCAGCAGTGGCCTAGAGCGATTGACCAATCTCGGTTGTTTAGCAGCTAGATCTTCCTTCATGGTTTGCAGTTGCTGACAAGAGATATATGCAGTAATCATTTGGCCAGATTTTAGAAAGCTGTAGTGAACGACACCGGCGCTAGTCCACCAAACACACAAGTAACTTATTCTGAGTCAATTTTCGTTTAGGACAGGATTTCGCTGGGTCTCCATGGTTCTGCCATTGCGACGAGAACTTCCGATTATCGTACAGTATCCACTTTTCATCACAAATAATGATTCGATTTAAAATCTCTTCATTATTGTGTCGTTTGAGCAAAGTTACACAGCAGTCGACGCGTGTTTGCAAGTTCGATTCACTCAATTCATGAGGTACCCTTGGTTCAAGTTTTTTTACTTTCCCAATTTGCTTAAAGTGGATTTATACTGTTTTATCACTTACCCCGAAGCCTGTAGCTATCTCTGAAGTACTTTGTGATGGATCCGCTTCCACAATAGCATTTACCACTTTGGTCTCCCGCCGTCCACGGGGTTGGTTCTGAAGGTCGAAATTTCCAGAACGAAAACGTTGAAACCAAAAACGTACCGTGCTTTCTTTTGCGACACCAGCGCCGTACACATCATTAATCCTTCGAGCTGTTTCTGCAGCACTGGTACCGATATTTTATGTTTTCGATTGTGCGGTAATAAGCGACGCCAAAGAAAAAAATAATGAGGAAAAAACAAATGAATGACTGTTTACACTCAAATGTACCAGCTAAATGAATTTATAAATTTGAATTTGGAATTCTTAACCAAAGAGGAGATATTTCAGATCAAAGTGGTTAGTACGACAAAACGCTAATTTCATATGTAAGGACCTAATATCATAACACAGCTTATCATTGTAGTTCCGCAATTTGCTATATATATAGTCTTGTTCATTACCTTAGTGGGCAGTTAATGGAGGATCCGTCCGGAGAGGTTCAACTCAGGATCAACAGGCTCATTTTTTAACCTCACCTCGAATTTAAGAACAACGATCACGGGATCTGCTTGCTAGGATCTGGGAGCCAGCCACTAGATTCTAGTGACGAGAACAACGGGGCCTGATCTAACAATGATGTATTGACTTACGAAGCCGAAAATATGGGTGTTAAAAATTTATAGTAACTTTTTCTGTTTATACAAATGTTTGTCAATCAATTTATTCCTATTTTGATAATCATCCGAAGGTAGTCTCTTACTCGAAGAGTACAGTTAGTCCGAACAGCTCTTTCGTGTTACATAAGAACTAAAAAGAGTTTCAATATAGGTTGCAATATCCCAAATTTAATTTTCATATTTTAATGTGAACACATCAAACTATAAAATAAAATTACTAAAATATACTAATACTGTAGTAATTTTAGTTTATTTTCATATGCTTCAGCCAAGTTTTTGAATTAAACGTTAATTTAAAAACATTTTTTTCTTTCGTAGAGATTTTTTTTACGTTTAAAAGAAAAGCATTTGTTGAAAGATACGGATTTTAATTATTATATACCTATTAGTAAATTCAAGGTATTATTTATATATTGCCAATAAGGTTTCTCCAGTTAATTTAAATGAAAGTCCCAACAACAAATTATCACTATAACAAATAACTTTATCAGAGAAAGGAAGTTAATTCCTTCTTATGTAATAATATTTGGTTTAGGTTTAAATATTAAATTGTCGATTTTAATGACGAATTTGAAACAATATGATATACTTCAAAAGTGCAATGTTTTAGCTTATATAAAAACGTTTCGTGTCTTTCGCAATCAAATAAATTATATATTTCGCAGAATATGCCAATCACTTCGTACTTGCTTCAATGTATACGGTATTCCCGCACCAGTTGTCGAGCGAATTTTATTAAACCGTATTGCTCACTATCATGAATAGTGTTAATTTAATTAGAAATGGACGAGTTGAAATATTACCTAAAGTGTAATGGAAATATAATTACTGGGATTGTTTATGTTTAGTGTTTAGAACAACACATTTCAGTAAGTCAGATATTAAATAATCTCCAGAAATTAAAATAAATTATGACCATAAAGTTATATTAATATACGGACCAACATAATTCAACTACATAAAATGCGATGTTAGTTTGAAAAATACTCGTTCAAAGAGCTTAATTATTATATTAAACCGTAGAATTTACATAAAATCGGCGTTAGAATTGGCAATATAGGTTTAGGCTTTGCTTTTTAAATTAATCTGTATATTTCTTGAGAAAAAAGTTAAAATTAATTATATATATATTTATATATTATAGCAATTATTAAAAGAGCCAAAGAAGCTCGCTCGGTCAGGTAGTACATTTTAAATAGCTATGATAATTATTTAATTCTATAAAAATATCATTCCTATACATATAAGTAGGTTAATCGTTATATTTGTTAGTTTTACTGTAATAATTATTTGCTTATGATGTTTTTTTATCGACATATTAACTACTACTATTGTTGTTTATTTTACTTATAAAAATAAAGTATTTTTTTTAGACTTGGTTTAATTTGAATTTAATAACAGTCTTACAAATTTGTCTCGAAATTAATGCATTATCACGATTCAAGTCATCAACATTAAATGAACCGGTCAGCTTGTAAAGTTGTCATTCTTTCGTGCACGCATTAAAGTGACTTGGAAGCGTGACCAACACGTTATGTTCGGTGTTATAACTTAATACATTTTTCATTAGTAGCGAAGTAATTTATGTCTTCATTTTGGTTTTGAAAATTTGGAACGGAAACATGCGTTGATGACGTGCCATCAGCTAGATACGTACTTCTACGAGAAATGATGTCATTGGCGGACCGTATTACTACGTATAATGTGACTCATTGTAATAAGTTTTATTTGACTCGTATGTATTAAACATAATGCTAATTTGATCGGTTGGGTTGTGTCTGCTAAAAGCATTAACTTAAAAGTGATGTGGATATTATACTCTATAAAAAATTAATTATTTTATGAAAGAAAAAGGATCTTTTTTAAGGGTGTGTTTTCATCTAATAGGTAACAAATTAATTATTTTACTGTAATTTATTGTGTTGATGTATGGATATTCCTCCTAATGTATTAATACAGTAATAATACATTAATGTACAGTATTGCGAATTAAATAAATAAAGTATACCTTGCCAGTTTCTTTCTGGAAATCACAGCCACGGTTATTATACGGCGAGTGGTCGAACACGAGCTGGAGGTTAGTGCCAGTAGCGGTGAAGGCGATCTCTGTGTGGCCCTCTCGACAGCCGCTTGTGAAGCGCATCTGCCGCTCCTCTGGCGGACGGTCACGATAGCCCGTGTATCGTACCTTATTAAAAAAATATATAAATTAGATAAAAATCTTAATACTTACATATTTTTGGCATTTTATATATTTATTTTAAATAACTGTAAATAAATTTTGACTTAGACGGGAAGGAAAAACTTAACTGCAGGAATTATCCTGCTATACTATTGATATCTATAGAGGACTTATATTTGTTTTGCTAAGTTTTCCTGTTGATCTTACTAACTGTTAATGATGTGTTTATTTTTGAGTCCGGATATTATTGCATTCTATTAATAATGTTTTTTTAACTAAAACTACACTATTCGTATATGTAAGACTATAGAAAAAAAAACTAGCATTGGACAAGACGCCATATTTTTTTCATATATAAAACCCACCTCGCTTTCCCTGCTGAGCCTTTTGAATAAATCATCTGATTCAAATTTGGCTTTTTGATCGGGAACCACACGGGGCATCTTGAAGATAAAACGAGGTTTTGGCTGCTCGTAAAGTCCTATTGAATCGAAAGGTAACATCCCTGCCAAAGCAGCTGGATCACTCATTGCGTGCATAACACGTATCAACTATATCACGATTACACTATTAACATCACTTTATAAACCCTTAATTTGGCTTCACCGAGGGTATAAACAAATTACAAAGAAATTTAAGATTTTATTTCGCGACGTCCTTCCTCCGCTGCAACCGGCAACTGAATGAACCTTGTAACAATCACTCTGGGAGAATTTCCATCAGGGCGGAGCGCTTTGATGGTGGGGCGGCTTGCAGCCAATGACAATGTTTTATAACGCCGCCCCACCAAGTCCGACGCCTTCTTTATGCAATTTCGGGAGCTTTGGAGCGGAAAGAGGGTTTTCTCCCCTCGACATGTTTCAAAATAAATACTGTAAGCAACAAAGCATATGAATGTATAATGATCGGCATTATGCTATTTCAACATTTCGAGTGTTTTATATACTTGTATCAGACCATTTGTTCCTTTGTTAACGAGATAAATGTACGTTATGTATTGATGTGCGTTATTAGGGGAGCTTGATTTCAAGGCCCGTTACTGTAGAAATATGATATTTTACTATACTATAATTATAATAATGATATTGAGCTCTGATACTGAACGTACTTGGTTTACAGTTATATTTGATACGTTCGTAAACTTTGTTATATTGTGTGTGCAAAAAAAAATCGTGATTGAAAAACTATTTTTTTTTTTTTATATTTTTGATATTTACCTAATTATTATTACACTTAGCTTAATTGAACCTAAAAAATAGTTATTTTGAAAATATTATAAGAGCAAGACCTATCTACGTACGTACCTATGTAGGTAACACCTGCCTAAGTTAATATGTATGAACCTTATAATCTAAAATATGAGATTATTATTATCATAATATTAAAAATATTAACTGTAAAAAAACGCGTCATAACATAATATGTCCATATTAGTTCAAAAGGCTGGTATATCTAGGTAAGTGAAAAAAAACTTCAATTTTATAATCCTTCAGTTTGTTCATAAAAGATCTTCTTCCATCATGTAAATGGCGATAAAAAATATATCCTTTTAAGTAGGTATATTATAAAGAAGCAAGTAAGATTTAATCACTATAACGACAAAATCTACTAATAAAAGGTATCTCTTACCGCCTATCAAACAACAATAGGCGGCACGTAGTGTTGTGAAATGTATCGAATGTTTTAAAAGCTTATTGATTCGATCGCTTCTTAAAATTCAGTGTCTACGCTTTTATTGTTTACGTTTTAAACAAAAATTTGTTTTGAAAGCAGCCGAAAGATTATTTTAGGTTAAAGTAATCTAAGCTTAGTAGGTATTTTTTATCTTGTAGATTAATGTTATTATAATAGAAAAATTCATTTTAAATGATTTCGATTTCAAGTACCATCCTACGATAGCCATTCATAAATTACGGTTATTACATATCTTTGACAATTATTTGGCCGATGGTTAGAACGCGTGAACCCGATAATCATCTTGTCAAACCTAGACAAGCACCACAGAATTTTCAGTAGCTTATTTTCCGTTTGTAATTCATCTCGTGCTTGGCAGTGAAAGAAAAATCCATGAGGAAACCTGCGTGTGTCTAATTTCACTGAAATCCTGCCACATGTGTACCAATCCGCATTAGAGCAGCGTGGTGGAATCAAAGCTCTAAGCTTCTTTAAAGAGAGAAAAGGCCTTAATTTATCATTTAACTATTTCATAAATGACTACGAAATAACTGATACGATTCACTTAGCCATATTTGCTTAGTAAAATTTATTTATAATAATATTCAAGGGAAATAAACATCATAATTTTATCTTAGAATTAAGATCAATTTACTGTTTCATACGATGTGTTACTTTTTTATTATAAAGAAAGAAGAAGAAATATTTCCTTTAGGTCTCACTTGGTAGAGCTTTGTGCAAGCCCGACTGGGTGGATGCTTGGGGTGGTAGCTACCCCAAGCATTAGATTTTCTACCGCCAAGCAGCAATACATTACAGTTGTGTTCTGGTCTGGAGGATGTGTCAGCCAGTCTAACTACAGTTATAAGAGACAACATATTAGTTCCCTAGGTACACCCTACATGGTCAATGCGTCATCAAAGTATTGACCATGTAGGGAATTGTTAATTTCTTACAGTGACAATGTCTATCAGCGATGGCGACTAATTACCATCAGGTGGCATATTTGATTTCGGTTCGATGCAATGAGACTACGCAACGAGGATGTCTCGACGTCAGAAATTTCCGTCAGAATTGGCCGAGTTAGGATTTTTTTTATCCATACAAAGCTTTGCAAAAAAAGAGTTGCGCTCGTATTATAAACCACAATTGTTGGTGTACAGAATATGATCTGTTGAATATAATTTATTTCGATTTTTAAGAGTCTTGTGATTTTTAATTACTAAATGAGTTAGACTGATTCGTTTATATCAATAAGTTTACGTTATTCTACGCAAAGGTGAATTCTCGTTTAATTCCATATTTGTGACTTTTTCAGTAGTATCCCCAAGCTCGGCGGTGTTATGTTATGTAATAATCTCGTGCCTTGTAACACAGGTAGAGCCGTTGCTGTTGCTTCTGAGCTCTTTCTGGTCGTGTCGGACTTGCCGTCCCATCGGATCGGATTTGGGAGTGAAAGAATAGATAATACAACTTACTCGTATATTTGTATCCGCAATTTTAAACTTTTATACGTCCCTCGCAATTGACTATTTTCCCTTAAAAAAGTATGCCATGGCCGAAAACAGGAGGACATAATTATTGAATATTTACAAAAACTTGGAGTTTTGAAAAAAAAATGTTGAACAGAGGATTTTAAATATTATCTCTGGTTTTTTTTCATAATTGAAAAACATTCAACAGGAAAATGTTGATCTCATCACGTACTTCTGATTATTGAAATAATGGCCACGTGTCGCAGAGCCGTTGCGTTTGATCCTAATGCAATGCGTGGTGCGGGGCTTACTCTAGAAGGGCGAGCACGCGGCGCTAGTTAGCCTCTCGATGGCGACCTCACTAAATGAAACTATGATTTTCATTCGACCTCATATTTTAAAGCATAAAATACGTGTGCTTTGAATGAATATATATTCAAACATTGAACAATAATGATTTCTTGATTATTAAGAAAAAATGACAAGCGCATTGTTAACGCGATAATAACAAATGTGTAAATGATTGTACCAACTCTACTAATATAACTACTACTAATATAACTTAGATTAACATTGCCATGATCCAATTGGCAGATAACATATTATATTTAAAATGAGAATATATGAATATATGTTTTAAAATGATCTACTAAGTAGTTGAATAGATCTCAGGCTGTAACCATGAGGCTAGTAATTTCATCTGCAGATAAACCAAAGGTACATATTTTTTGTAGCATTTTTCACTAAACTAGAATAATAAAATGAAAAAATATATATTTATAAATAATGACCATGTGGTATGGTTAAATAAGTAAATATTCAAAACTCATATCTGCTTCTATGAACTGCGCAAAGGAAATGATAATAATGTAAACGTTATAATGAGAACATTAGAATTGAATTTGTCCCACGCCTACGTATTGTAATCAATTTATAGGTAACTGATCCACGTTTCCTAAAGAAAAAATACATAACAATATTAGCTGTCCGTCCCGAGTTCGTACGGTCGAAATAACAAATATATATAAAAAACAATCAATCAATAATCCTGCATATTAATCACAGCACCACCTACCAAGTCCAATCGAAACTATCCAGAGAACCTTTAAAACACGCAATTTTTTTTTTATCAAAATTGGTCCAGTCCAGCCCTGTTCGCATGTTACATTTTATGTATTATATTTTAGGTAGGTAGGTTCTATAAACTTGAGATATGATATTTTTTTATGAAGGTAGGCGGAATGGCTAATATTTCACTTGATTTAAGTGGCCACCACTGTCGATAGGTATTGGCGCTGATAGAAATATTAAAAAATCCTCACATTGCCAATGCGCCGACAAGCTTGGGAATTAAGATGTTATTCTTATGAACTCAGATATTATGTGCCTTGTGCCTGTAGTTACACTGGCTCAAACCGGAACACAAAGTAACTATATAGTGCTAAGTATTGTTCCTTGGCAATAGAATATCTGATTAGTGGATTATACCTACCCACAAAACCCTACCATCAAGTTAAAATACATACCTACTAAATAAAAATGTTTTATTGCCTGATCGTTTCAAATTTGAACGTGAGCATTCCGACAATAGATCAGGGAGTGAGTGAGTGCGCCAGTGTAACTACAGGTACAAGGAACATAGCATCTTAGGTCCCAAGGTTGGTGGCTCGTTCAACAATGGATTTTAATATTTTTTACAATGTCTCTGGGATGTGGTGACCACTTACGTAGCCCACTTGCCTGTCTGCCTCTTTAAGCTAAAAACAAAAAGTGCCCAATGGGATTTGCTATCGGTAACTTTCTAGGGCTTAGTAATTCCGACCATTCTCGAACGGGATGATTTTATTTTAAAAAATCCTGTGGCTATTCCACATTTTTACTATTGAGTCATCATTTTAGGTCATACGTAGGCAGGCATAAGTAAGAATTCTTTTATCTCTAAATCAAATGTCATATTTATCAAAATAAATATAGGAAATGAATTAAGTTTATAATATAACATAGGTATTGAAACGAATATACGCCATGTATAAATATAAAATTTAATTAATAAATCGTTATTTATAAAATGTTAGATAAACACTGTTAACCACATCCTATTCGATAGCAAGTTTATTATTAAACTCTTTGTTAATACATTTAAATAGACCCGCTTCTTTAACATTATTCTTCATTTTAAATATTTTTGATTCAATATTATTTATTTATATTACTTTTATCTTCCATTTATAATTAATAAGATATTACTATATATTTGTAACTCAATTTTAATTTGGTATTGTTTTAGTTTGTATATATGTTTTGTTTAGGTAATTTTAATTAAAAATCTTTTTTAAAGCGCATTTTGAATTTAATTTGTACTAAGAAACAAAGTAATAATATACAGCGTGAAATTATTACATAAATAGAACCGACACACGATACCAAATAACCACTACACGGGTCGGACACGAATTTTGTTACACTCTGTAAGCTCGAATTATATACATTGATCTCATTTCTTATATTTTATAGTACCTAATATATTTAACGAGTAAAAACTTAAATATACATTTATGACAATTACGATTTTACAAATGTTACAGATAAGGTATATCTACTTGATACCGTTTGCGTACAGCCTACTAACAAGAATCAAACTAGCAAAAATAATTTTATCATGACAAAGCAACATTTTGTTGCAACAATCAAAGATATTCTTGGAATATTATAAACGTTTAGAAACAAGATTACAAAATAATAAGTTGTACCATTATCAGCGGGAAGGGTTTAACGATATAACAAAACTCGTTCAATTCTCACCTTGGTTTGTAGTTTTTTTAATACAAACGCCAATAAATCATTGCATTGTTATTAACCGAGTCATTTCCATATTTACTTTAGTAACAATGACCGTGCAGACATTTAATTAATTGATCTATAAAGCTTTTTATTATTGACCCTCAAATAAAACAATAAAAAACAAGTACAATGAAAGGGTTACAACATGTTCCCATTAGTAAGTATTTTAATGCGAGGCGCATTGTGGGCAGTAGCGTCATTTGTTAAACGCTTTTATTTTAGACCTTCCCTTACATATTATTAATAGGGTTCCAGCACAGAAAAGTAAATGTGTCTAGTATTAATATTTTAGACCTTTCGTTTGAGGGGAATCTAGTTGCTATCTTTGTCTTACTGCTTAATTATAAAGGAAAAAAATACCAATGAAAACAGATTATTTATATTACTCTGTCACTTCGTTTCAATCAAAAGCTAGATAAAATTAAACTGTATACAGTAATACTGTACTATGCATTATTTCACGCGATAATAAATAAAAGTGATACAATGTAAGTCGTGAAAAAAATAAGGTAAACAAAAATTATATACAAAAATTTCTTAACCTGTTTCTAAAATTTGTACCTCGTTCGACTGGTCATTTCTTCACTTAATTAGAGAATAGAATTTTATTTTTGAAATGTAGAGTTATGATAACATTGTTTTTATTCGATGAAATACTCAGTCGGGCAAGGATCATAAATGAGCAAAGAAGCCGTCAAATATTGTTTATGCGAGTGATTCCGGTCAACGCTTTGTCTTTCGCCGCGTGGCCTTCGGACGACACCCTAATAAAAGGCGTGGCAAAAAATGCCCTAATGGCTGTTGATCCTATTTCAAAGCAGTAAAATGCAACAAAATTAGCTTTTGTTAAATTTAAAACTGTAAACGTCGAAATTTTCGACTCGGTCGGGGACGAGTTTCACCGGATCGGCTCTATTGATAATATTGTTTTATGGGCGTGTAACTTTTGGCCCATTGTTATAGTATAATGAAAGTACAATAACGAAGGGTAACTTTGGAAATAGATTTCTCTTTTACAGGTTTTTAGAACTATTAAGTTATAGGCCATTTGGCAATTAGTAATAGTAAATAAATAATCAAACAATTTTGCAGTAGGTTGGTAACGTTTTAACTGTATTACTTTGCCGTAGTTAAATAATAATATTAATACGCTAAGTAATAAAATTATTTGATTGATAAGACCGCCCCTTGCATGCTATAATATGCATTTTAGAGTCCATATTTATAATGATATAAGCATGACTACTCTTAAGTTTTTGTTTCTTTTTTATTTTTACTCTGTATTTGTTCTTATTTGTGAGTGTGCAACCACGGTCGTATACACAGGTCTTCCAACTTCAGTAGTGGGGGTACGTTGACAAAATGACGCTGTTCAGTTTAATTTACGGCCGCCAGCGGCCAGAGGCATGACGATAGGTTCGTGCTGGATACAGATATCCAAAAAATTATTGTACATGGAAAATAAAATTATACTATTTGTCCAAAATTATATCACGTTTGACGTTTATGTGGTCGATGCCCTCGCATTACACACTTTTCCAGCGAAGGGTAATACAGTTGACCATTTTTTTTCTTCTGCCTTTCACTCAATAACACTGTAATTCAAAATATTGTTTTCAAAATGTTGTATGTTTTATATAACGAGAACATTAGATGTAATATACATATATAACAAGCACAACACGAGTTGTTTTATTGTGCGCTAAAGTAAAATTATTTCGATAGGTGATAGCAGCGACGTACAGCGGGTGAAAATGCGAAATAGAAGTTGTAACATACTCGCACCTATCTCTCATCACTGAAATTGGACTCGGTTGCAAGACCTGTGTATACGACCGTGTGTGCAACTCACTAGGAAAGAAAATAAGGTTATTTAACCTACCTAGTAGTTAGTGCGTTCACCTTATTCTTATAAATATTATTGACTTTCCTTTCAAATCAAATTCTTAGTAAAAAGTATTTTTGTACTCTCTTACAATTTTATTATTTTGTGTTACTTATTGGACTAATGAAAGTTAAAGGATAAGAAATTTTTGATATATGATTAATGATTATGTCCTTTTGATCTTTGAGTTTTTAAATGTATTTATTTTTAAATAGTGAAAAGCAAATGTTTGTCAAAAATTGAAGTTACCGCATCAATATCTTAATAATAAAGTTCAATAGTTACTTAACCACAAGAGTAACAGGAAAACTGTCGGCTAAATTTAGCAATCGCAAAAAAAATTTAAACTTGTATTTCACGAAATTAATGTTAATAGGCTCGAAAATTATTACCTAATACAAAAAATTTTGGGTAAATTATTAATAAAAGTTTAATTTAAAATTCGATGGAACAAAATTTAAAATTGTACACTAAATATAATGAAATTAATTAGCCATGTTTATCAAAATATTATGTCGTGTTTTAAACATACAAAACGGTCATCATAAGTAATTTTGATAAAACAAATAAAATAGATTAATGAAAATGTTTTAAACTTTCTTAAGCAGAAAATCCATCAAACTTCAAAATTTTTTATAAATCGATGTACCTGTATTAAGTAAGTAAATATCGGGTAAGTAGGATATATTTTTTGATAATCATATTTTATGTAAGGCATGTTTCCTTTATAAGTTTTTTTTGTATCTATTTTTCCTTATTTATGAAGAATTATGTAACACTTTAAAGTTTCGTAACTTTTGAGGCGCACCCAAAGTACGTCGGCATATCCAACTGACTGATGACTAATTATTTTTTATGTGGCTTTGCAACGATATCAATATCAATTTCAAAATATAAGAAAATCAAGTTATTTAATAAACGTTATATACGGACTTGACAAGAATAATAAAAATGATATATTGTACATTATTAACATGTATTGTCATATTGTCATATACATTCATATTTTAATTGTCTACCAGAATCCATTTCAAGAATATTATTCGTATTATTTATTGATGCAAGAAAAGTAGAATGCTTTTCAATATTATATGGATCTTTTGAAAATATTCGAAATGTATTTCGTCGATTAATTTTGTATGTTGTAGTTGTTGTTATTTTGAAAGCAGTTGTCCTCGGTCTCATTAATTTTATATACGTATTAAAAATAAAAAAAATCAAGTGAAGGCTTATGTTAGGAATATGTCAAATCTTAAAATGTAGTATAATAAATAGTCTACGATATTATTCCAATATATTTCATAAGATCACAACAACGCGACGTATGAGTAACGTCTATTTCAGTTAACTTAGTGATAATTAATACGTAAATAGTGTAAGTATAGTTATTTAAAGACTCAAGCCTAAATAGCAACAATAATAAAATTTTACAAGAACTTAAATCAGCATTTTTCAACAAAATTATTTTACGATTATAGATAATATCGTGGAACACTGTTCAGACGGTTAGTATTGATTTTTTAACTTAATAATTTATATTATATAAAATTGAGTTTTTATAATATCCTATCCTATCCTATAATTGAGGAATACTTTAATCGGTTTTTATCATATTTATATTAAATGACCTTGTATGGAATACATATTGCTTTTTTATTAATGTTCTTTTTTACCTTAAGATTTAAATTTATTAATTGGCAAAGCTAAAAAGTTTCCGCAGGATTTTATTATAAAAACGAATATACACCCCAGAAAGTAACGACCTTGTGGACTCGAAAATATAGTGTTACAAGTTTATCATTCATGGTGTACTTCTCGTGTCTAAACGTTTGTCACTATTTCTATTGATTTTGGATGAACAAATATTGTAGTAAGTATACAATAATGCTACCGTATGTTTATTCATTTATTATAGTTTTTTTTTTGTTCTTAATTAGATAAGTTTAAATGTACAGGAGTATGTAAAGTCAAGTTTATTATTTTTAAAATCACACTATAGTTCAAAGTGAAAGTGATTTTGATTTGATTTGTTTATCGACAGATCGACGTACATTTTGCATATAAATAAGTATTCATGCATTCATGCTTGTTTGTGGGAGATAAAATGACATAGGCTAAATCGACACTACAGAAAAAAACCCAGTAATAAATGAAATACCTTTAAAAAATATATCTAAATAATAAACTTTCTAGAATTATTATGTGATGAAATTACTTTATTTAAATATACAAATAATCTTACCTTACGTCATATTTTTTGTACATAGATAGATAGATATGATACAATAAAAATAGCTGACAGTAAACTTCGAATTCAATAAATATTATAACGTGATATCTGTTTATTTAACAGTATTAGTTATTGAAGTGAAGAAAACATTCTACTCATCATACATCATAAGTGATTCTTTAAATAATGTTCAATACACATAGCGCAAAAAATAAATAGTAACCTTAAAAAGCGGAACTTCGTGAATAGGGGAATACCCTATTAGCCGTGTTTACTGCTTCACACGTTACGAATCCACTCAATCTTGTTATGTAAATTGCTATTAGAAACTATACGCGTGATGATGACGACAATATAAAAACATGACGTGCTCATAACTTATCAGAACACTACCTCAGCTATTTCAACGTACATATTTGTCCAGTTGCTACTAACATTTAATAATTTATTTTAAATTGTTTTCGGTATATCCCCTATATCGATATATATTGTTTTTCAATTGAAATCATTTCTGTATCCGTATTATTTATTTGTACATAAATAATTAAAGCAAAAATCGAAACTGTTGATACGAAATGACAGCTTGTAATTTTGCACTAGTTAGTAGCCGAATTAGATTGTTTCTCTGTATTACAAGCTATTTTTACGGATATTTCGATAACACTTTAGGTTTATTTGTCTCTAAGTATTTTACAAATTTATTTTGAGATATTGACATATTTGAAACAATAATTAAACCGTTTTATCATACCTCATTCGTCATTCTTTATTGCAAAATTTATAAAATAGCCGTATCTACAAAACAAACAAGGAAAATGATCGATTAATTGACACAGCGTTTCTTCGAACGAAACGAATGTAGTCGAGCCTCCAAAGAAATAGACCTCGAATTAAATGACGTCAATACCGGAAATTCCGTTTAGTCAATGCGAGTGAGTATGGTCACGGATCTATGTTGCCTTGTTGTACATATGAGATGTAGTTGCTTGACAAGCAAGGTGGGGAAATTTGAAGCGGAATATTTTTAAATTGTAGTACATATAATCTTATATGTGTTTTATTGTTTTAATTACAGCCTAAATACTAAATATAAAGTGGTAACTGAGTTTCTTAAAGGTTAAATAATTCTTACTTGTTTTAAATAAATAAGATAGTAGCTCTCCTGAACATTATACCGAATGAGAAATGATCACCGATCACTAATCTGGGGCACGGTAGTGCCCCCGCCAAGTCAAGACAGCGGAAGTGCAGGGCACTAACTACCTTTTCTAGAAGCGTTTTGTCGTATTTTTGTACCCTTATCGGTCCAGGTCCAGATTTGGTCTGGACAGTGCTAGAAAGTCCAAATTCTCAGGATATGATGTCAATAGGGTACTTATTAAACATGTCAATTTTCAAATTTGTAGCTATTATACTTAATTCATTATTAATATCTAAAATACGCAGATTTCGTCACTCATTGACTGATGATCATCAAAATTGTTAGGGTAATTCCTGAAGTCATAAGAAGCTGAAATTTGGTGTGACAACTAGGATTAGTACACAGACAACATAAAAATAAGAAATTTGTACATTTTATCGCCCATCCCTTAAAATAGAGGAATGAAAAATTGTCAACTTTTGTCAACGTTTGGGAACTTTTGTCAATTTTCAAGCTAGGAACATAAAAATTGTATTTAGAATATTGGTTACAAATAAAAAAATACGTACTTCAGCACATTTAAAAAAATACAAATTATTTAGCCCATTTGTCAGTATTAAAAACAAAAATGGATGGAGGGTAAATTCCCCAACCAGTAGGATCCTGAGAAGCGTCACAGGGATGCTGTTATTACGGAGCCGAGTTGTGGCGCATCCCCTCACAACACGTTACTGACTCTCACGGGTCCTAGTTCATGCGGGGTTTGAGCTTGCTTCATACGAGATATCATCAAAATCATTTCTGTGGTTTAGCTCTGAAAGCGTAACAGACAGACTGACAGATAGACCGACAAACAGACACACAGATTATGGAGATACAGTTGCTTTTACAAGTCATAGGCCCATACCTACCCGTTACATCCGACTCCCGACCCGTAAGCTCGTTTTAATATACACAGATTGCCACCAAAATGTATTACTTCGTTTTTATTTTTGGAGAATATTTATAATGAAAATGGTAGATATTGTAACAACTATTTATAAAATACAAACCTACATAAATATCTACATAAATTCTTATTACCTTTTTGGCTTCAGTCAGATTTGGCCAGTCATTTTCATAGCGCGCGGACTATACCTAACATTTATAGTTAAGAGCACACCTCAAGCATATAAAATCTCACGACCTAATTTTTCTGCTTTTTCTATCAACAACGACCAGCCGTATCATATTTAAGCCTTTTTTTTCTTTTGTAGTTCTATTAAATATAATTATCCAGGTTTTCTCTGCATACGTCTGAATAGCAAAGGCCAATCATGATTATTTTCTATAAGGATTTTTGGTTATTTTACGTTTTTAATCAAACTTAAGCTTTAAAATTACGATGTACATATTTATATATAAAATATTAAATTTTTGACTTTAAACTAGATTTATTCATGCAAAGTCAAAAAATCTGAGATTCGTTTTGCTTTATACGCATATTACGCTCTTAATAATATTTTGTATCGGTTTCCCTAATACCTAATAAATTTATACCAATGGACCTAAAATGTTATGTCAATCCTTCGATTGATTATTTTGAATGGTTTACTTAACTATATAATACGACAATATTTACAATTGAATGTTTAATTATTATCTATTATTTTCGTCATATAATATAACGACGCTCATAAGAACGCCGGATCAACGTTACAATAAAGTAATATCAATTGCATCTCTTAAAATTAAGGAATTTCAAGTTAAATTAAAAATAACAAATAATCCGAGGTAATAACAAAGATTAGCTTCATTACAAATGAGACCTCCATTTTACTGTCTCATTTTAATTTATATTTTAAAACATTTTAATAAAGTTTTAATTATTTCTGTAATGTTAGGAACCTAAGCGGATTTGTTGTTATAAAAGTAATGTAAAATATCATTAATCAAACCTTTTTTGCGAGAAACACTCTCAAGCCGGATCGCTTACACGTCATTACAGAAAGCTTATTTTGTCGAGATCGGACGGCACCGTTTATAAAGCGCTATCTTCAAATCAACACAATAACAAGTTTAATAATGGAAGTGATTAATGTGCTCGCAGGATGACGCACATATTTTGCCGAGGACTAAGGGAGGCGCGAACACAACACTGCGCAAACTTACGTCGCGTCCCGTCATAGTTCTATCGCTACCGTTCCCGCCTGCCCCAAATGACCAGACATTATTTAATTGAAATGGAAGTGAAAGGGTGACAATTGTAATATAAAAGAATAAAAGGGTTCAGATTTTTTTAGAGAACAACGCGATAAAATATCGTGCAAGCCGTGCATTGTAACATTTGTCCTTTAGTAGACGTGCATGATAATTAATGACTCGAATAAAACAGTAATATTCTAAATTAATAACATTTTGGGCTCTTTTTTACATTTAATCCGGAGTCTTGTAATTTGTATATCAATTTACACATATTGTTTTTATAATTTATTATTATTTTCTATATTTTCATATATTGTAATTCAAATTTAATATAGTCTTAAATAACAACAATACGATTTAGTAATAAGTCAAAGTAAACAAACAATTGCAGGTGATATACAAATATGCCGAAATATTTGAAAAGAAGCAAGCAATAAATCACGCACTAAAGTGTTTATGCGTTTACTTCGTGTAAAGCAAAAGGCGAGTGATCGAAATAGATTCGACATCGGACTGACATTCGATAACTAATGATACCTCGTCACAATACTTCTGCTTCTTGCTCCCTGTCGAGTAATCTTTCTTTATAAACAAAATTTTTAACACTTCAGTATTTGATTTGTGCGAATCTGTGACATTTATAAAAAAAATCAATTGATATGTCAAGTTTTTATTACTGTTTTCGTTGCTACCTGGCTCTATTGTAATGGCCAAATAAGGGTAGCTGAGTTGCGCGAGGGAGATTTTATTTCTACTTTTCAAATCGGTAGTCATCTTAAACATGTAAGAGATACTCTTAAAGTCACTGACTTTATATTGAAAAAAAATATCGTAACATTTATTGTTTTGAACAAATAAAACAGAACAATTTATTAATACATAGGAACATTAGTAAGTTCAAATAAAAATCTTTGTTTTTATATGTACGTCAAGTGTGGCAACATTATCATATTTTTTTACTTTTTTACAATTTACTTTAACATAGAGTTTGTTGTTTAAGTTTTTAATTTATGATTTTTTACAAATTAATTAATTTAATCGAAATTTAATTGGGATTGAATCATTTCGATTTACCTCAATACCAATATATTAAATACTGTCACTTATCTACACTTTGATTTTCTGTAAGAAATACCGATTTCTAAGCGACGACGCTACAACCACATGGCATGAAACAGTACACCATTTTAATAATTAACAAAGCTGCCAGCTTCAAACACTTTTTGGGATACTACAATTTATTATCCACATATAAAAAAATATTCAATGTAAACTAGTATAGGGTATGCTTAGGTAAAGATGCTCACGGAAGGTAAAGATGCCACGTTTGACAGTATTTGATGGAGTCGAAACTGTCCATTTTTTAATGGCGCTTACGTAATAACACGCGACGTGTATCAGTTAACTGTTTAATATAAATGAAATAAGCAATGTAAATATAACTTACGTAATTTTTAAATGTTAAATTATTTTGTCTATTACATTATTGAAGTAATAATCTTGTACTGTAAATTGTGATAAAATGTTGTAACAACAGGACAATGCAAAGGGCGCAAAGCATGAAATCAAATTGTTAACGCGGACGTAGCAAACATATTGATATTTTAATTAGATTTACAAAGTCGACTCTCGCAGCTCCGTGGGTTACACCCAACTCTTTGAGCCGAAGTAATGGCACCCCGTGGACTATATTTAAGGGTTGGCGGGACCCGCTTTTGTACAAATTCAATATTTACTAGCAAATGCATTACAGTAACAATACTTACTTAGTTTTTTAAGTTTTACACAGCAGCTTCCGCGTTATCGTTTTCAATAGCTTTGGAAACGTCACTCGCGGCGTAATTATAGAGAAGAGCGGCACAGCAGGTCGCACAGCGCTAATAACGACGACTATGAATAAATACATAATTGCTTTTACATCCTAAGGTTATTGTAAAATCCTAATAAAGCCATATTGTGTTATTTTACTTTTTGTTGTTCTTAAAATAAATGTGAGGCCGTAAATAATCAGCGGTCGGATGAAGTTGAAGAATATTTTTTTAAGCTAAGAATTCTTCGAGGTGCGTAAAATATGTTAGAGTTAGAGTAAAGCTTTTTAAGTATTTAAATAAAATGAACTATTGCTGTTAGTTATGGTATTAGTTAAATAAAAGTTACTATAATCTGTTAAAAACATGTTTAAATGTATTTTAAGTAGATGGAGTCAAAGTTTAAATCATTACACTAACTATTTCATCAGAACTAAGAAGAATCGACGAAAGATACATCGGAAATAATTTTTATTCACATATGTAAAAAATACGACAAATACAATGTTGCAAAAAATAATATAAAATATCAATAAGACCTTATAATAAAACTCGTTTCATGCATAATATATTCTTTCTAGTTTTATTCGAAATAAACGGTAATTTACTCAAATATCCGATGCCTAGGGACATGCTGACGCCTGATGGGCTGATGTCGGACCCCAGACGGTAACTCAGCGGCGCGCCGTCAACTCACGCTGTGCCGTCGGCATACAGAACTCTAATTGATACACTAAAATACGTCACTATTATTTTTTGTGATTATCATATTTCTTTTCATTTATAATATGTATTATTTATTTTAAAATCAATATTAATTATTATAATTTATTTCTTTTCTTTTATTGAATATGACAGGATTTCACGACGATGTCGATTATATATTTTTATTTCTGATTCGGTTCAATTACTTAAAACGAATAACTTATTAAAATGTAATTTACAAGTTTTATTACAAATAGGATTATATCAAATAAAAAAACAAATATTCATATTATGTGACAATTTACTGCATTCTTATTGTACCCTATACGAGAGCGCTTTGCTCGCCCCAGGCCAAGTATCTGCAGAATGCGTGTAATTATTTATTTGCCCTCCGATCCCTCGCATCCACTTAGAAATTTCAATAGCCAACAAATAAATGAAACGAGAACAATACGCAATATTTGAAAAAATGTGCTTATTTAGTTTGTCGGAATGATAATGAACTTTCTAATTTTACATATTTCTGTAGTATATTTTTTAGACTCTTTCATTTACAAAATAAATTAAGTTTAAGAAAATACTTATACTATATTATTGTATGTTTAATACACATGGTTCCTACAGCTGAAAATATTAACAATACAAACGTATAACTTTCAATATGAGTTAGGTAACATTTTTTAACAGTGTCCTTTTTGAATGAATAAAGAGCTTAAATGGTATCGTTTTTCAGCCGTCTATACAAAACATAAAAAGCACAATAGCTTCTGACAAAGCCGGAGACAAATATGCGCTACGTCGCTACTATTTTGACATTTTAATTTCACCCTTGCTCAAAATCCTTTTTGAATGGCGTTGGGGGCGCAACAGGCACAGAGCTCTCTTGATACTTGTATCAATCTCACGCGAAATTGATTGACGTTTATCGCTTGGATTAAAACACAATTAAATCTTATTTTAAAAGGGTTACCTTTTTAAAGCTCGAATTGATGAGTTAAAATGTCCATGTTAAGAATCACAAATTGATCTGAATGTGTATTTTTTTTATTGTATAGGAAGGTGGACGAGCATATGGGTCACCTGATGGTAAGTGGTCGCCAACGCCCATAAACAATGGCATTGTAAGAAATTTTAACCATCGCTTACATCACCAATGCGCCACCAACTTTGGGAACTAAGATGTTATGTCCCTTGTGCCTGTAATTACACTGGCTCACTCACCCTTCAAACCGGAACACAACAGTACAAAGTACTGCTGTTTTGCGGTAGAATAACTGATAAGTGGGTGGTACTTACCCAGACGAAGCTCTACCACCGATGTAATGTTATGTATTAATTTATTTAGGAAATTCATTCAAATTTTAAAATCACATCTGTCTTCCTTGAATAAAAGCAATAAAATCGGACGAATCGTTTGGGCTTAGGGGCTGTTCTATGGAAACGTTCGATTAGAGGTAATTTGTGTCAATCACAAAGCATTGAAACGACTGTACATCTCTCGTACGGGCCGGACCATTTGCCCTAATTAAAAGTAGAGCCCTCGTTCGCAAAAGTCAATCGGAGGATTAATATTTCATGCCATCTAAACAATTTTCGACTGCACTTTGTACTATTTGTAAAGCAACCTATTACTACGTCAGTCAGTAAAAGATTAGATTTTTTTTCTTTTCTAATCTTATTATAACGTTTTATAGCGTATACGTACTTTGTATTGAGTCGATAGTGGTTAGAACATGTGAAAATTACAGAAGAATTCAGGTTCATGCCCAGAGAAGCACCACAGTTTTCTTGTGCTTAAATTGGTGTCATCTCATGTTCGGAGGTGAACGAAAAGGCTGTGTGGAAACTAGTTCATTCTATAGTATAAAATTCGCCATTTGTATCCGCCGACCCGCATTGGTGAGCGTGAAGAGAGGCGAGGTAGAGTAAGCCCCAAACATTCTCCACAAGAGAAAAGGCAGCTTTTGCCTTGTACCTATTGCAACGTTCACACAGGTTGTTACTTTACTTTATACTTATTATTTTACATTTATCTATGATGATGATGATGATGTCCTCCTGACCGATTTCGGCCATGGTGGCCAATCTCAAGAAAGATTAACCGTGTGCGCAAACTCAGATGCATTCTCTATTCCCTAACTCACATAATCCGATGGGATTGCAATCCGACACGACCGATAACAGTTCAGGCACAAGACCAACAGCTTCACATGTTTTCTGAGGAACAAGATTGTACCACACTTCCAACTTCCAGACTCCGGGCAGCTACTAGATTTTTTCGACAGAAAAACCCAATAACTTTTTATTCGTCCGATCTACGATCTGAACCCACTACCTCGGGGTCTGCGGCCTTATATTCTAGCTAGAGCAACGAGGCAGTCCATATAGATTACATAAATCATAGATTAAAACCGATTATTATTATTATTTGACTTAAGGTCAAATCATTAGGTTAAGTAGTAAGACGTAAATTGATGTTACATTCTTATATTTATGAACACAATTTTTTTATTTCAGATTTTTTTACGAGTTATCATCACTTCCTACTCCAAGCGATTCATCCTTTATCTACAAAATGTATTCGTTATGTTTATGTATATATAATAAATAAATATTACAAATTTATTATACGTTATTTGCCATTAAATTCTGACGCTTGATCTGAAATAAATTTCAACGCGATTATTGAAAGTATGGCCAGGCTTCGAATACCTCAGAAAATATTGTAAGTGGTGTTAGGTTAGTGAAACTTTAATTTTTTATTAATTAATTTAATTTATACTTGTTGTAAATACTATATATACTTTTTATAATGTATATATAGGTATATTTTTAATTCGTAGTAAAACATAACTACTAAGCAATATTACAAATATATTTCTGTTCCCATGCACACTATGGAAAATATTTCATTGTATTGTTAGCCTGTATGTGGGTGAAGCTTGACACTAGCATTATATTTAATAACTTATTTTATCGCCTTCCCAAAACCAATTTCATGACTAAATTTGTTTGCATTTTCGATTTGCACAATTCTTGATTTGCGGTATATGTTCACGAGATTGAAATGTTATGCTTCTCTTTCTCTATTGAAGAATAATGAATCAAATGAAAGAGATAGCAGTAGTGAAATTCGAAGGGTTGTATTGGTCATGCGGAGCTATAGCAACCCTTTCGTTGCCTACGACTGGTTAACGGTAATTTGATTTCACGCGCATCTGATGATTTATGTCGGTACCTTATCGCTCCATATTTTACCGATTTAGTCGTTTTTACCCTTTATTACATCGAGCGTGTACAACTTCATCCGTTGTCTAAATAAAGAGCGTGGTAACATTAAAATCTATAATCGAAAAAAAAAAAAATTTTTTTATTACTTTGGTTTCCTTGTTTGAAATTTTAAAGAACGATTTTTGACTACTGACGTAGTAAACGTGACAAAATAATATGGAACTGAATGAAGATCCCGGGCAAGCACTATTGCATTTTTTAAGTTTGATTATGTATATAATTCATTTCGTTTTATAGTAAAGGCCTAAGTAAGCCTACATCTGTTGTGTTACTCCATACCTTCTCCTCAAAAACAGAGAAGGAGTGCAATGCTTTTCCTAGAAGTAATAATATTTAAATATTAATTAAATTAGCTTTTCACAAATTAAGTAAAGCATAATCTCTATTGTGCTAATTTTCAATATAAGTTATTCTCATCTTTAAATTTCTTTTAACTCTTTAATTTCACCGAATTTAAATATGAAGTAAATATTATTGGCATGTAGTGTGAAAAACTTAGTCGTAGGTACCATTGCTCTTATCGATTGTGGGGTAACGTATGTTGAAGAAGGACTGCGCAAGCGTGAAAATCTAAAACATAAGTACACAATATCTACTAGACGATATGATGTAATACATATATTTTTTCGTTTGGCATGGATAATTATTGTGCGAAAAAGCGGTATGCTAGTCGCAACGTTCTTCTGACACGAGTTTTTATACTTAATAGAAGATCCTTTTGCATATTGTAATGTATAAAGTAATAAAATAAATAAATTTTCATTTCATTTGAAACTAAAACATTGGTTGGCATGTAAAAAGTCTACATATTTGGCGAAAGTATTGTTTTGGACTATATTCTATTTTATATTTATTTTAAGGATAAAATACACTACTTATTTCAATGAAAAATAATAATTTCAAAAACTCTACGTACTGTTTCTGTTTTATTATAATTTATATTTATAAAAATACGATTATATGTCTTTTAAGTACTTGATTAGAATGCTTAGATATTTAAAATCCTCTTAACTCAAAAGAACCTTCCCTTTGTAGGAATAATAAAGGATCCATTTAAAGCTCCGATATTCGTATAATATGTGTCTAAGTAATCAAATAACATTGCGTCTATTCTAATCCTCGTTTAATACGTTTTGTTCGTCAGTTTCATGCTCCGCTACGCCCCCGCTCAAATATTTGTTCATCCTCTATGTGCTCACTTTTATCGTGATGTTTAACGCTATTGTTGAGAATAGAAGTTTTTCTACGAAAAAAACATTTTTTTATCTAAAAAACTATGGACGTCTATGAGCACGTGGCGCGTTATGATCGATTGTGTAATCACCTCGCGAATTTCGCTTTAACAACTCTGTTTCTCTATATACGTAAATATACAGAGAATCTATGACTTATATTCATATAAAATTAAAAAAGTAATAATTGAATTTTTCATTCCATTAGTCTATTGTAAGGATTACGTAGATCGATATGCATAATTCCTGCTCCCTAAGTGTGAACATCTGTATTTGCGTATTGCGCTCCCACTCGTACACCTATTGCAACAAATCCATATTCAAATAACTTTAATCACTTAAGCACACAAATTCATTCTCGCTACAAATGAATTATAATTATTCATATCCATTGATGACATTAAAATCCTTTCGGCCTTAAAAATATTGTTTGCATATCGGATGCCGTTAAAAAATAGATGTTGTCGATGTCGAACAAAACAATTCGATGATTTATGAGAAAAATTTTAATATTTTCTATTATATCTTCAATAAACTTTATTATTTTTAATTAAGCCGTGCTAAAGAATCCTGTGATTCTAAAATTCTGACTTCATAATAATTTAAAGAACATGCCGCGCAAATACAATAACTTAGTTAGTCTTTTCAATTAATGTATTATTTTTATTATTTATTTGTTCGTGAACTTAATGTAAACCGAATTTTTTCATAGTCGAGCAAAAGTAAAATCATTATAATTGGGAAAATTATTTATACATACAATATGTACACGTGTCAAAATACTTGCTACATGTAGAGATATACATGTTTGTATAAGAATACGGCGACACGGGACGTATACAAAATATATATTATTTAATTATTTTGTGTCTCTATGTAATTGAAAGCAACCACAACGCGAAAATATAATAAAATAAGTGTGAAATACAATTCAGCCCTTTCTGTATTAATTTTTTTATGATGTAGAAAACAATGTGCCCTGGACGATCAATAAAATTATCCGGACTCACGCTTTTCATGCGCAATCGGTTGAAAATGTAAAGCGGGGCTCTTCATTTCGTGCATGGCGGAACAGATCGCTGTGACAAGTTCTCACATGACACGTACTCGTGTTCTCCGTAGCAATGAACAATCAATTCCATCGATCATTGATACGACAGCATTTTTCATATAAATTTCACAGGTCGATGAACTTGTATTGAAAAACTTGATATGATAATTGACACTTTTATGAATTCGAACTCGGTTCAAAATGGTAGTATGCACAATACTGCTGTGTTCCCATATATTTTTTATTTTTTTCGTAGTAGTAGATATCTGATGCTACAACTAGAGCTGTCTATCGCTTCTCATCTATGTACTCGCTTCCAGCATTTTATATAAGCAATTGTAGTAAAGTTACTTGTATCCGAAAGCCATTAGATTCTTCTTTTTTACCAGATGTGCGATAAACGTTATCAAGAGGGTAAACCGTGACCTCATAAAAAGCAGGATTTATTACATCTCATGACCCTTGCCCCGAAACTAAGACAGCAGAGAAAATAATAGAAAAATATCGTAATTAAAATCCAACCCCTTCCTGTCGTTGCGCTATTTTATAGAGGGCTAAAATTGGAGCGAGGCGCGCGTGTCTGATGCGATGATATAGTGGTAATGAGCTAGCGAGATCTAAGATCCAACCCAGAGTGGGCGAGCGGTGACGGTCGAGGGCAAGCAGCGGACTACGGGTTGAACGATATTTAATGAATGCTGCTTCGTTTATTAAAATTTAAACATATGACGGCACCCTTTTTTTTGTTCCTAAAAACTGCTATTTCCGGACCCTCTTACGATCTTATTCGACAAAATTAAATAATTCTAGTTTCGGGTAATTTCATAAATATCAAACAACATAATTTACTTAAGCAGAATAAAATGGCAATTTGTAGTCAGAATACCTAATAAGAATAAAATATATATACTAGGAATACAAAGTAATAAAATAAATAAAGAAAGAAAGAATTTATTATATACCTACCTAAAAAAAATAAACAAAAACCATTACTTTAGTTGGTTTGAGTAGTACGCTTACAAATTACGTACGTAAGATGCTTACAAATTTTACATATGTAAACAATGATACACTTAAAAAGTAATTTCCGGTTCGTTATTAGGAGCAATTTAAATGTACCTCGCAAATAACAGAAGCTTAGCTCGGCTGCGCTTCGGACGTGACGAGGCGGACCGACGCGCCGCGCCGACCGACGGAACATAGCAACCAGATTCATCACGTTTCATATTATTTTAGTAGTCTGTAATTGAGCGTAAACTGGCAGCCGCTCATTATTACAATCGAAAAATTTACTCAATACCATAATAATTGTATAAGATAAATTTATGTATAAAATTGAAATTTGTAAACATAAATAGATTTTTTTAAATATTTTTGTATACTTATAATTGGTTTAAATGATCTGCTGTCATGAAAATATGTAGTAGATTTATCCTAATAGCAACTCCAATTTTGGAAGAAGGTAGTGTTTACACTCCCGTGCCTCGAAAAGCCTGTAATGCCGTTGGTTTTGCATTTGATCTCTTTTCGGTCGGTCGGTCCTATCGAATTATAAGAGTGCAGGAATAGAGAGTGGAATTGTGTTTGGACACAAACTTGTGTAAAAAAACTATTATATACTACTACTAACTATTACATTATATTATATAACTATAATATGTTCTGCGCAATTGAATAGAGAATGTCTAGTCTTCCAGACTGGCTTTGCCTTAAAACACGTATGAATCTACAGGGAGATTGGATTATACTTTTTTCTAAGCAAATGATTATTAACATGAAATATATAAAGATTAAAGAAAAAAAAAGTATAAAAGCTTGTTTCTGATTTTTGATAACATTTTCCAAAAAGAACTGCTCTTTGTAATCGTATTCTAAGGTGGAATTTCTTTTATCGAATTACTGACACAGAGCCAAACATTTCAATAAGCTTTTATAAAAACTTGAACTTGTACAAAAGATTAAGTAAGAATAACATTACCTTGTGTTATTATATGCCGCCTCCATTATTCGTACTAGAATAGAGCTGAACATACAACCTTAACTTGTTAGTAATAGAATTTATTTTAAATTTCTGCTGGCAATAAGCGTCGGTTGTCAGACTCTAGGTGCGATGCGCGAGTTGAAACATTATTTGTTGTTTGTTAAAGTATGCGTGAACAAGAGATCCTCAGATGAGTATTGATTGATATTGAATAGCAAACAAGATGAATGGATACTTGACAATACAACGGTCGACTACCTAGACTCTAAACTAACTGAATTAACAATATCAGTTATGAAATGACTGCTAATCGGTTTAATTTGCATTAACGATTAATTGTTGTTATAAATTAATTGAATTATTAATATCTTATATCTGTCATTATATGTAGTACAATGAGAGTGTGAACAATCATTTTACGTCAATGATGATAAACATGGATGTAAAGTTGTTGCTTATAATTATGCAATACAATGTAAAGGCTTTTTTTGTTTATTTATTTAAGGGACATCGCTGCTGCCCTTATTCATTTTGCCATCGATATACATATTTAATCTTTTACAAATTTTCATTGTTTTACGATTACACTAGTTATAATCAATTCACCATGAGTTAATTAACTATTTCGCCGAGGTCGATTATGTATGAAGTAAGAAGTGTTTAAATTATTAATGAAACATTTTGTAAGTTTAAAGATAGCCGACTATCCCGGTGGTCTAAATTCTCATTGATTTTGAATGTCCTTCGCCATTCTTGAGCAGTTAAAGCTTCTTTTTGTAAGACTGAAGAATGAATGAACGTTATTGTTATCTAAATCTCAATCGAGTGCATTCTACCGTATGACTGTTCTAGCGAGGCAGACATTGAGACGACTTTGTACAACGACTATTATTTAATATTTAACATGAGTACAATACGCTTATCCGAAGATACAATAAATGAAATAAGGGAGAAATAGGTTTAAGTTCTTCACTAGCTTCAACGTCATTACATACCTACATTACCGACATACGGGTATATAATATTTCCTCTAGCTTAATATATTACTGCAATTTTTGTACACTATTATGGTCACATATTAAAGATTCTTTATGAAAATGAAAAACTCACAGAGGAATATTTTACTATTTTTTTTACTATTTTTCCTTGTCTCTATATATCCTAACTAAATAAATTTATTTTTAATAAAATAGGAAGGCGGCCGTATTGTTAATGGTCACCATCGTTCATTGGCGCTGTAAGAAATATTAACCATTCCGTAGGTTGGTGGTGCATTGACTATAAATACTCAACCTTGGTAACAAAGATGTAATGTAATATGTGTTAGTTACACTGGCTCACTCAGCCTTTAAGCCGGAACACAACAATACAAAACATGGGTGTTTGGCAGTTGAATATTTTATGAGTGTAGCTACCTAGACGGGCTTGCACAAAGCTCAAGTGAAGTTTAATAATTAGGCCAATGGAGATGTTCATTCCAATAATTATTTATTCATAGTTATGATTTATTTTTAAATTATTTTGTTACATACCATACACATATTCTTATATAGGTAGGTCAATAATAAAAACTATTGCAACATACAATACAATGATGGACTTGTTGAAAGCGGTTGTACGCGGTGATTGGCATTTGCTCTAAATCGCTAATTATTATTGTAATACAATTAAAATTGTAACAAAACCTTGTTTCCTGAAGAATAACGCCCACCATGAATTCCCGTACTAACGAATTCACGAATCAGCTATTAGATTCTAGCTCGGCTTCCGGAAGTCCCGTTATATATCATCAATCGTCATATACGCTGACACACATGTTCATACGCTCTGCCTATTTACATGTTTTAAAAATACAAAACCTTTATTATTTCCATAAACATACAGACAATGTTTTCGCACAAAAACTGTTAAAAAGTGTTTTTATGTGAGCTTGTAATAAAATATAATGATCTAGTGTGAACTGTAACAAGTGAAATAAGTGAATTAAATGCAATCGTGACGAATTACTTAATATTAATTAACTTCATAAAGATAAACTCATTGTAACTTTGTAAATAAAAATATAAACCCGGTAGAAGTAAATATTATGAAACTCTCATATATCAAAAATTTGCCAATGTGCATACCAACACAAGTGGAAGATTAATTGCAGAGGCGAATTAAGACTTCATGCGACCACGAGTTCGATCCCACCGACTAAACTTACATTATTTTCTATTTTAATATTTATTTGATAATTTCTCCATAGTAAATAAAATTACCATAAGCGCAACGTAATGCAAGCGTAAATACCAATACGAAAAGCTAAACGCATCGCTTTTGGGATTTGGGGACAACTCATCACCGGTATACTTTGGAGAACACCTGACTCCACAAAATAAGCAACTGCACGCAGCCACCCGCCTAAAAGTTAAAGAGAAGCAATATCGTTTTGTGTGGGTTCAAAACGGTAAGATATTGATAAGAAAGGATGAGAATTCACCTGCAAAAGTAACAACAAAATTGGACAGTTTAAATAATTTGTAATTTGTATTTATTTTTATTATTATTTTATTGTGATAATATCTTTTTTGTATTTAACGATTTTGTATTCGATTCTTTAAACATATATTATCAGAACATAAGAGGCATGAAAACTAAATTACGCAATATTAATACAAATGTTTTAGCTAACAATTAAAACATAAATGTTATTACAGAATCATGGTTGGATAGTAATGTTTATGATGCAGAATTATATGATTGTCGGTATGAAGTTTTTAGGAGGGATTATATAATCATTCATCTGAAAAAAATAAAAACGGAGGTGGAGTCCTCATTGCTGTAGACAGGCGTTATAAAGCAACAATAATTTGCTCGTACGAAAATGAACTTGAAGATATTTGGTTAAAAATCGATATACCATTTCAAAATAAATCTACTACTGAAATTTTTATTTGCGCGTTTTATATACCACCTGTTAATGTTGCTAGTCTGGAAAAAAATTCTATTAAAGCATCCACTTTCATAGATAAACTAAATAATGCATTCATAATTGGCGATTTTAATATGAGCAATGTTTACTGGGTAAAAGATAAATATATATACACACACCCTCTAAACTTTAACAACAATTTGGGGTACACTCTAATTGATTTTATGTCATCCAACAATTTAAATCAATTTAATATCGTAAAAAAATAATCAAAATAAAATCTTGGATCTGGTACTGACTAATTGGAATCACGATAATGCTGTGGAAAAAAGCACAAGCTATTTATCTAAAGTGGACCAGTACCATCCGCCGGTCGAAATCACAATAAGCTTGCATAAAATAAAATCCTTAAAATGCAAATATTTTTTACAACATAACTTCTTCAAAGCTGACTACAATAAAGTTAATGAACGGTTAAGCAACATAACCTGGCTTGAAGAATTAAATGAATGCTCTAGTATCGACGAATCTGTTGCAAAATTTTATAGTATTATAGGTAAAATTGCTAAAGAAAATATACCCAAGTATAACTCCAACCGCAACAATAAGTATCCACGTTGGTTCAGTCGGAAACTCATAAAACTTCTAAAAGAAAAAGAAAAACACAGAAATCTATCAAAAATATTTGGCAACAAGCTTGATGAATATGAGTATGGCATATTAAAAGACAGAACTACTAAACTCATTAACAAACTATACGCAGCATATTGCGAAAGAGTAGAGGAAGTAATTATTAAATATCCTACACGAAAAGCAAGAGGAAAGTAAAAAGCACCATACCAGGTACTATGAAATGGCCGAATAGGCAAGCTAGTGTCAGTGAAGGAGTGCCAAATCTTTTTGCTGAACTTTTTCATCCGTATATCGTAAAAAATCACACAATACTGTCTCCTCAGAGTTCGTGACCATGTCCAAAGTCAACGCTTGTGATGATAATACAAGCAATAAAAACAATTAGTACAATAAAAATATCTCCTAAGGACATAGAAGTAAAATTAAATAACCTAAATGTGAACAAGGGCACAGGAATCGACAACCTTCCACCCATTTTTTACAAAATGTGTTCGAAGAAACTGTCGACTCCTCTTTCCTTCTGTTTAATAGATCCCTACAAGAAGCAGTTTTTCCTTCAAAATGGAAGGATGCGCTAGTAGTTCCAATACTAAAATCAGGGAATAAAACTGAAATTTCTAACTACAGACCCATAAGTATGTTATGCACTATAGGTAAAGTATTCGAGTCATTAATTTATCCTATTCTCTATTGGCACATAAAACAAATACTATCCGATCACCAACATGGATTCCTGAAAATGAGATCCACGATGACAAACCTGGTTACATTTGTGGAAGATGTCTTAAACAAGATCAGTTCAGGCAACGAAGTCGATGCCATATACAGCGACTTTAGTATTCAATAAAGTCGATCACGAATTGCTCATTTTCAAATTACAACATTATTATGGCTTACACGGTTTTTTTTTAACTTGGATATATTCATATCTAACTAATAGATGTCAACATGTAGTCGTCAATGGCTTTCGATCAAAAACCATAAAACCGACATCTGGGGTACCTCAAGGTTCTCATTTGGGTCCATTATTGTTTTTAATGTTTATTGATGATATTAAATACGCCATCGTAAGTTCAGAATTTGCCTTATACGCCGATGATTTAAAATTATTCAGAAATGTAAAGAATGACGAAGAACGTAAAATGCTACAATCTGATATTGATAAACTATATGATTGGTGTATCCTTAATCGAATGGAATTAAATATATCCAAATGTTACCATATCAAGTATTCGCGAAAAAGAAACAAATGTTTATCAAATTATTATATTAATCGAACAAAATTGAATGAAATAAATGAAGTTAAAAGACCTTGGTGTTATAATAGATTCCGAAATTAAATTTAAAAGCCATATCAATAAAACTATACGAACTTGTTTTGGGATGCTCAATTTTATCTACCGCAATACAAAAGGATTTAAATCTGTACATGCTTTAAAAACTTTATACAATTCTTTGGTATGCAGCAATATAGAATACTGTTGTGCAATTTGGTATCCTTACTATAAAAACGATATTGAAACAAATTAAAAAATTCAAAGAAAATTTACGTCTAGACTTGTTTACACTACCAAGTATGTAACGAATATAAGATACATTACATATGAGGACAGGTTGGATGTCTTTCATATGGACTCATTATTAAAGCGCCAAAAATTCCTTGGATTGATGTTTCTCTACAAAATAGTAAATAACTGTGTAGACTCGACTCACATATTATCTAAGATTGGACTACAAGTTGCAGGCTGCTCCGCGCGATTAAGTAATTATTATATTTATTTAAGACAAAATAAATTCGGGTAAAACTCGCCGTTAAACAAAATTTTAAGAAACTATAGTGAAATCTTTAGGAAAATTCCTGATATAGATATATTTTCTAATAAAGTGTACAATTTTAAAAATGTCATGTAGTGTTTTATTTTTTATTTATACAAATATATTATTTTTATTTTCTAATATTATTATTTTAACAGAACGTATGTATGTTGTAAATACCTTTTAATATTTAAACACAAAAAAAGTAAACTGTTAGTAAAATATATTATTGTTATGAAAATGTTGTGTTTACCTTTAATTTAGAGTAATATACAAAAAAGAAACTATGTAATGTTATTTTGTTAATTGTATTTGTGTATGTACTCTAGTTGGTAAGCCTTATTCAATAAATAAATAAATAAATATACATATATATCAAAATCCGCATTATTGAATCGTTAGACTTTATTACCAAAAATATTATCACTTTTGAGTACATATCGCATAAATCTTGTCCGGGATTGTCTGGCCCAGTTTGTGAGATCATCATTTTTTAAATTTAATATAAATAAATTTTGTTTATACTGACAAAATTAGGTTAAGTTGAATCGAATCAAAAGCGCGAACTAGCGGGTATGGCATAGGTAATATGGAGTGACATTACAAAAGAGGCACTAAACAAAGGGACGTGCGGAGGAGGCGGCAGCCTACCGCGCACGCGCCACTTGAAGCTCGTTAGCGACGCATGCAAAACAAAACTAAAACAATACGACACAATACGTTGCCATCATGCTAATTGCACCCGGTCCGTTGTTTCGCTCCCTATTTGCCATCATTCATAACTGTACAGAAAACTGTTTAATAAATAACCAATAACCCTAACCGTAGTTCAATACTATATTATTAACGACCTTAACCTTAACGATTATTTGACCTACAACCTAAAAACGGAGATGATCAGATCATAGTTAGCCTGGCCTAATTCCATCGAGACCAGCCAAATAATCCAGAATACCACACCATTTCAAAAACGCAACTTGCACACGACATGAGTCAATGAAAAAGTCGTGGTAGTTGTCGTGGAGTCCAATGATACTGCCTAGTAATATAACATGCAGGCACATCAAAATAACGTATGTCCTAATTATAGGAAAGATACGCCAAAGGCACGTAGAACAGGTCAATTTAGAGAAACGAAAAAAAATTAAACTGTTACGAAATTTAGTGAAAAAGTATAGCAAAACTATAACTTTTTTAATAATATTATTATAGCATACATTTTGCCCTTAATTTTTTGAAATATATTTATCCATTTACAGTAAGTATGAAAAATTTAGTCATAAAAGAGAAGTTCACTACGTACTTTCTTGATACTAGTACTTGTATCAAGAAATATATAAATTTGCTACCTACTAACCGATTTATTGACAATTGTTGGCATTGTTCCTAACGCCGATACAATACACCGAGGTTAAGGACTTGGTTTTACCGATTGATGAATTACTCAGCTTAGTCATGGTAAATACAATAGGAATTGTATATTTAAATTTAATGCAAATCATTTTCTTTTAAACGTATTGTATTCGTTTATCAAACTTTTGCTGAAATTGCTTTTTCTGTATACTCATTTTTCTAGTAGTAGCATTCAAAGTTAATATGTACTTTATATAATTTAATATGTTCGGTACCAAAAGTGACTACAAACAATCTGTCGACATGACAATATGTCGGCAATTAAGTACCGACGTCGACATTTAAAGCTAATGTGTCTATTAACAAATGTATTTGCCGTGTTCGAGAGCGATCGTAAATCCCATGAACAACTGGAACAGTTGGTTCCTATCGTCCTCTTAAATATATCATTCTGCTTTTAAATAGAGACTGTTAAACGTGACAAGATAATTCTGAATTGAAAAATGTTTAGTTTAGTTTTGCCGTTATTATTTTATCTTAGTTTAATTATTGTGCCTTAATATTATGTGTTTAAATTTTTTGAGTAAAATAATAATCAAATTCTTATTTTTATCAATTACTAAGTACAAATGACAATGTTCATTCATTGATATATCTTGTATGATTTTTTTGTTAAAAGCGGCAAGACTCCACTAATATCATGACTATTTTTAATATGTTCTAACCTACCTACCTATGTTCTATGTCAAATAATATGAAGTTTTGACGTAATTTTACACAAAATTAATTAATATGTTAAGGATAAAAAAAATAGCTTGAATATCCTAAAACAACTTTGAAAAGATAAATGTATAGATTTTAAAGAAAACCTCCTGTAGACGTCATCTGTCTCCTAAAGTAATTTATTAACCGTCAGGACACGACACGAGACTGCCACCCGCGCGTCGGCACGCGTGCCCTTTTCTCGGCCTAATAACTTAAATCCCCTTTTGTTTTTCTATTCAAAGCTCTCGATTTATTTATGAGATCTACGAGCTGATTATGTAAGGGCACGCTTTTTAAACTAATAGCTTCAATGATCTTATATAACTAAGAATGAACGGAGTATAATGACGGCTTTGTCAATTAATTAAACTAAGTTTATCTAATAATTTATTCCTTCTTTTAAAAACAACACATACATCATTCAATGTGTCAATTTTCTTATTAATCGTTAGGCAAACGACTATTAATGAAACTATTAAAATATTTAGGATTCTTCGTAAAAAAAGACCTTGTTAGCATGTCATTCATATAAAATGAATCATTAAAAAGTAGGTACCTATTCAATATTTATTCACAAAATTTAAATACTAATCTATTAAATTTTATAAATTGATTGTGAGACACTTACAACCCCATAAATTTTATTAAGTTAAGCTAAAACTATTCTATAAAGTTTAAATATGAATTTTAACGACCCCATTTGCAATGAGATGCTACATATTATTTTGAAGAGGCCCTTGTTAAATTGTCAAAAATATGCCTTTCACGTCGCACGTTAGTGTCGTGTTGCTTGTCATTTGAATATGCCATACAAAACACTGTGACACATTATGACGGACCTTTGTCAATTGTTTACATTGGATTTAAAATTTATCAAAAGTACCTACTGTTAAAGTTGTTGTGATAATGAATATTTTATTGTTTAAAAAAAAGAGACTATGATTTTATATTAAAAAAGATTACTACTAATGCTTGATTTTAATAATTACTACCATTTCTAGCGTCAGCTCGAGCGAAAAGCTTGTAAGAGATACGACGAAAGCCCAAGTGGTCAGTTAGGATCGAATCTACGACATTTACATCGGTAAGCGGCCCATATACCCATATTGGCCGCTTACCGATGTAAATGTCGTTGAGCCTGAGATTGTTTTTTTTAAACATTTATCTATAATAATTAAATCATATTTATAAATATGGGCATGTATTGCATATTGCATTACATAACGAGCCAAGATGGCCCAGTGGCTAGAACAGATAAATCTTAACCGAAGATTGCGGATTCAAATCCGGGCAAGAATCACTCAGTTTTCATGTTCTTAATATGTGTGTATAATTTATCTTATGATTTGCGGAAATGGAAATAATCGTAAGGCAACTTATACGTTTCGGATGAAATTGTGTCACAGTAAAACGCATTGGAGCCTCCTCAATAGGAGAGGCTTTAGCTCAAGAGTGGGACGTTTACCGGCCCAGTAGTGGGCTTTCCTTTTACATTACTTCATTGCAATACAAATTCTTTATCATTTTATTGTAATTAATTAAGACTATCTATCGTCTGGAGTAGAGCTCACTCAGTTTAGTTTACTTTTGTATATCTAAGGTTATAAGTACCTATAGGAATAATAATGCACCTACATGTTATATTTATAGTTCTCGCTTCTTCAAATGTATCTTATGTTTATAAAAATAAGAGAATAAATTTTGATTTGCGATTTCTACTCATTTTATGTGGGTACCGCTATAATGAAAGTTTTGCGGTTTTGTCATCGACTTTGAGTTTCTGCGTTGTGAATTTGTGGTTATCTTCAACTTGAAGCCAATTTTGAGGTGAAGCAATATAATAAATCATAAAAACATAAAAATAAAACGGCTTATTTTAAATCAAAATGAAATAAAAATTATGTTAAATATTTCACATTAGATGGATATGATATTAATTTAAACAGATGGTAATATGATGCTTGTCGGTTTATCAAGTGACTCAACATGCGTAAGAAGATAGGAGACCACACATATTGTGGTTAATAAATACGTTTTATGTTAATCGATAGGTACTTAGAACGTGAAAAAGATTTAATGATGTAAAAATAAAATACATATTCAATATCCTTGAAAATATATTGAGTTTTTATCAGTTTGAGTAATTAATTCAAATCTACAATAAGTAGAGTACCGTACATATTTGTCGCACACGCATACTAAGTCAACGAAATTAAGATCCAGCTCGTTTGTATTATTAAAAAAAACTGTTTCCTATTTTATTTTCACTTTTATTTAAAAAACAATGTTACCAAGAAGCCATATACTTCGTTTCATTATTGTTTAAAACGTTATAGACAAAGTACCTGAGTTAAAAAAACAGATATATGTAAATTTCGTATGGTGACTGCCTACTTGGTCTAGTGGCTAGATATCAGACCGCAGACCCGGTGGTCCTGGGTTCAATTCCCAGGTCGGGCCAATAAATAGTTATTAGGTTTTTCTGTCAGAAAATTCTCAGTAGCAGCCCGGAGTCTGGAAGTTGGAAGTGTGTACACACCCGTGCCTCGGAAAGCACATTAAGCCATTGGTCCTGCGCCTGAACTCTTTCCAGTTGGATTGCCGTTCCATCCGATATTGAGAGGTAAGGAAAAGAGAGTGCACCTGTGCTTGCGCACACACTTGTGCACTATAATATATCTTGCGCAGTTGGCTAATCTCTCTTGATATTGGCCGCCGTGGCCGAAATCGGTCTGAAGGACCTTTCCTTATGTATGGTGTTCATTAAATTTTCCAAAGAGATTGATTATTATTATGACTACCTAATTTTAAAAAAAACTAACGAAGTCAACACACACCAAATATAGTAACATAATTAACATTTATGAATAGCATTTCTAACAACGCTTTACAAAGTAACGTATCAATAATTATTGTACGAGATACGAGCTAAAACATTGAATAATATTCATGCGATAGTGCTACAATAATGTTATATGTAGTATTTTATAATAATATTTTCCAGATTGCAATATGACTGTCCATCCGTGTTACCTGAGAATTTACTTAATTGCGGTAGTGTACTGTGTATTATCCAAACATTTCCAACTGCCTTGGTAGTTTAGTGACTAGGTATAAAGCTTGTTATTTATTTCTGTCCAGATTTTCACAGTACCAGTCCAGAGTAAGGGAGTTGGCAATGTTATACTTTCTATGGGATTATAAGAATAAGGTAAAAGAAAAAGTCCACTTTGTGTGCTAGGAGGGTTACTAATTACTCGTTACTGAAGGTTAGGAGTAATTACTTTACTTATATATGTACATACATTGGCACTGCACAATGCATCAAATTAAGCCACTCTTTTCACGGTCAATACACTGCTAAACTTGGTCTCTAAGATTTTATATTAATAGGTTTGGCAGTAGCCAGTATAGTCATACACATGATAAAAAGTAGACGAACCTCTCCTACTGATATAGTATACTACTTATTTGAGTTTTCAGCGGGCGAAGGCACGAGTTGTTCATGTATGACATAGGTAGGTATTATATTAAGTCAGCACAATCCAGAATAAATGGGGTTTTGCCAAAAATAACTAAGGAGGGGAACTAATTATGGGAAAACAAATAATTTAATTTGATACTCAGCAAAACTCGCATAATTATGAGTCATGAGTTTGTAACAGTTAATTCAAATTTATTTTATACATACCTATATATTGAGTATTTCATTGTACCTATGTGTCTATAAGATGATAAACTGGTAAAAGAGTTTTATTTGGACTATACAGTCATTCTTCATGTTATGCGTACTGGTTTTTATGAGTAAAGAAACTTTGATATGAATCAGTTTTGCAAATACGATGAGGAGCAAATCACCCAATGATATAATTATTCTTTTTAATTTATTCATTTGCGTAAGGAAGCTGGATAAGTATCTCATGCATACAATAATGTTATAATTATTCCATAATTACGGGTTCGATATATACACATATAAATTGTAGTTACATACAACGTTAAAAGTTATAACAATTTTTCTACAACAAATGAGAACACAACCAACTCACGACGTGAAGGATGCGGCCGCGGTTGAGACAGGAAACCACAAACTATCCACCTAAATAACTTTGCTGTATCAGAATATCGAAGCATGTTAATATTCAGCTAAATGAAGTCGAGTGAAATAAGTAAAAGGGAAAAAATACTAGACCTTTCCATTAAAATATACATACTCTATAGGTAGAAGGAACCCATCCGATGATATTAACAATACAATATATATCAATACAAGTTATTATTAATAATTATTCAAATTTCTACATCCATAAACAAACCATATTATTAAACCAATAAATCGATATTCACAAATAATACCTACCTACCTTTTTTATAGTAAAAGTAAGATATACCTATAGGTATGTATATTGAGATAACTGCAATGAAAGAATCAAAATCAGTCGTTTCAAAAATAAATAGATTTCAATAATTAATTTGCATTATAATTGTTTACGGTTTTTGAATGTGTATATTACAGCTATCCGGCATGAAGCCAGGACTCAGGTAGTAGATTTTATTATTATCTTGCAAGTTTATACTATCATCAAGTAAAGTTCCATGACCAAAGTTATTATTAGGCATGTAAATGCGAATAAACGAAAAAAAAACTTATACATATTTTTGTCATTTTAATATCAATCACTACATATTACAAAACAAAGTCTCCCCGCTGCACATGTCTGTCTGAACGCGATAAACTCCAAAACTACAGAGCGGATTTTCATACGGTTTTGACCAATAAACTATAGATTCATGAGGAAGATTTTACTAACGTGTATAATGAAAACAAAATAGTTACATATTACGAATAATGATATAAATGTTTTCTGTATACCCTTATTCTACCCGTGCGAAGCCGGAACGGGTAGCTAGTAAATTTTAAAAGTAAACAAAAATAAAAAGTACAAATTTTCCGATAGTACCTATTGTTTTAAATCCTTTTTTTTATGGCTTACGTAATCAACGAAGTAATTAAGTATTTTCTCCCTCTCTCTTTCCGTAGCATTTATTATTTCCATCTGATGGTTGGATCTGCCTTTCAGATTTTTCTCCTCCACTTCGCTCTATCGGACGTGTCCTCATCGGAAACATTGCAGGAACTTAGATCTTTCTTAACCACATCCGTTCACATTACATTCAAACTCTAATCTGACATTTATTCTATTAACACAACTAAAGTAAAGTAACTGTTGATTTAGTGATAGAACTTCTTATAGCAAGAAATAAATACAATAAGTAGATAGATAAATATAATAAGTATCTACTTATATCATCTTTTTCTCATTTAATCTTATTTAAATCTTCTATTTTCGATTTTCTTTGAACACACTTTATATTTTAAGAAAACGAAAAATGACTAAGTTTATTATCAAAGTCCAAAGAAGCTAATAGATACATATTTCACAAATGATTTATTATTTCATAATTTGGGAAGTTTATCATTTTCCTTATATATTTTGTAAGCATTTCGTCAACAAATTTTCTTTCTACGCTGACGCTGAAACTTTTCATTAAATGAGAGTTTAATTAACATAAGTATCCTACCTACAACCTACTCTTAACTTGTGGTTTCTGCGTTCACACAGGAAAATATATCAACAAAATGTTATATAGAGTAGTTTTACTTTGTATCCTATGTCAATAATAAGATACATATTCGAAAAAAGTGTATCGTATTTAAACAATACTTTATCGTGTATGATACAGTTTTATAAAACGTTCCGTTCAATTAATAATTATTTACGAATTGACTTCAATTTTTTTTTTATAAGTATAGGTTGGCGAACCAGCATCTGGGCCACCTGATGGTAAGTGGTCATCAACGCCTATAGAGTTTGGCATTGTAAGAAATGTTAACCATTGCTTACGTCGTTAATGCGCCACCAACTATTGGAACTAAGATGTTATGTCCCTCGTGCCTGTAATTACACTGGCTCACTCACCCTTCAAACCGGAACACAGCAGTACCAAGTACTGCTGTTTTGCGGTAGAATATCTGATGAGTGGATGGTACCTACCCAGACGAGCTTGCACAAAGCTCTACCGCCAGTATTTGTATGAGTACTTGTACGTTAGAAAATGTTATAGTTATGTAAATAGTAGGTAAGTCTCAATCTGCGAAAAAATGTAAAGAAATTTGCAAATGCCTGATTAAATTCTACTATCTACGTAAATACACAGAGTACATAATCACTAGGTTCTAAGAGGCGGCATTTCCATATATTTAAAAAGCTTTTATCGAGTTTAGCAGCAAATCAATTACCAACCGCCAGAAGCTAACGATATTTTGACCAACATAAGAAAATAAATTAAAGTAAGTGATGTGAATATCGATATCGAATCGATATTCGTGCCTAATCGACATTCGTATGGAATCGATAATCACTTATTCGATATTCGGTTTGGTTTTTAGGTAATAAAAATGTTTCAAAATCATTAAATTTGTAAAAATGATGGAAGTAAAATTAACATCGATATTGGCTTGTCTTAATGTCATTGGTGGAATACATAATAAGCAATGTAAAGTCACTAAAAATTAATAATTCGTACTTATTCGTTGCTTCATTATAGGTTTAAGCAATATTGGTTTAAAAAATAATGAAGTAACTACGAATTTAATTTGGACAGCATTTTAAATATCATATCTAACTGGAAATTTTAATTTCCCATCCATAATAACTAATTGACTAAATTTATTCTCATTGGATAATTTTTGATATCTAAAATTGTATAGTGCATGGCTGATTTTGAAGTTCAAACGAACTCCGATTTTTTTTGCTCAGTAAAGAAATGACGAACCTTATTTAAAATACTGTTGTAAATACTGTATTTAATTCATATAACAGACACCTGAAAGCCGATTACCATATTGGTGAACTTACATACAAAACTTCATACCGAATTTCAAGCTTGAATTACCAAAAACATTGTAATAAATCTCTTCTACTTACAAGTAAAACCCGTCACAGAAATTTAAATGTGTCTAACATCTGAAATACCAATTTAATTCAAACTTTCATCCCCAATTTCATCTTCTAAGAGGGATTAACTTATATACAAAATTTCATCCTAAATTTCTTCCTCTTAGCTGATGAATTTTCGAAAAACGCTTCAACTCAGCCGATTACCATATTTCTATCACCGCAACAGACAAAAATCCATACAAACTTTCATCCTCTTATTAAGTGTCTACAAGACTACATTATCATACTGACATAGACGTGCCGTTGTCATTTTAAAATTTTAGTAAGTAGGTAAATACTTACTATGATTAGTATTTATAAAGTTATAATATACTTATAATTCTTTTAAAATAAAGTTCTTAGATCCTTATTATCTCTGGTCCAGAGCGTGTTGACCTCTTTCTTATTCCTAAATTTTTAAGACTTAAACTATAACTATTGGGTATTACATCATATTTTTTACAAAGCAACTGGTAAGCAACTAATTTATAAAATTAATAATCTACGTTACGCCCTATCAATATCATTGGCTTGCCAATGGCACAAGATCTTAACTCTAGAAAAAAAAAATCTTGACTTTATTTTTGTTGATGTAAGTAGCGACATCTCTTACCAATCTATAAAGTTGTAATTGAAATGGGCTTATTTATTTTTTATTGCTATAGAAAATACTCATAAAATAAATAGTTTTCAGAATAAATAACAAAATAAACTAACATAATAAATTATTGGAATTATTTTGTAAATTAACCATTTTCTATGATATCGTTTTGAAGTTATGTAATATTCAGACATTCAGAGCGGTAAAAAATAAAAGAAACTAAAGTGTCAAAACATTGAATTAACTGTCACTATCAAGTTCTGTCATTCAAATGTTTTGGCAAATTGTTGCTACGCCTTTTATCAGATTTAAATTACAGAAAATAGTGGAAAATTACAACTGAATTATTGATAGAATAGAAGTTAAAAAATATACATATAATGGATACCTCTAAATATATAACACCAAAATTACCTACTACACAAAACATATTAGATGACATATGTAGTTCTGGAACTAGGCATGGAACCGAGGAATTTAAAATGACAAACTACGAGGGTAAATTGCATGATGCCTATAGATGTTACATGAATTTTGAAGCCTTAAAGAAAGGCTTGAAGTATCAAAATGAAATGAATAACACACTAGAAGATTTAAATACCAAACTTTTGCAATGTATAGAAAATATGAAAAAACAACAGTAATACTTCATGTATTAGTTGTTTCATACAATAAAACAAATACTCTTCCACATTTATTTTATTACACTTCCAACTTTGACCAAATCTTCTTCTGTTATCAGATTTAGGTGAAATAAAGCCACTAAAGCAGCTCCCTGTTCAGCAAACTTTTTATTCTTCTCCCAAAATGTGGATGTGTATTTTTTGCCATTGAATGTAAGTACTGAGCAGAATAATTTTTCTACTTGATGTGTCTCATAAAGAGGCAATTTTACTCCATTTTTTCCAGCCCAGGCATGTAATTGAGATTTTGGTAAATTAAGGTCATTAAAATTCGCCCTTATAAAACATACCTAAAAAAATAATAACTTAATAATTGCATAAAATTTTAACTCATAATTATGTGACCCAATAACTGACCTTCATTTGGATAACATTTTCTAAGTTTATTTCTCCAGTCTTGGCTTTTTTTGAAGGTGGTTCTAATTCGTCTGGATGAACTTGCCATCTGCCTTGTATGCCCATTTTCTGGTATTGACTCTGTTTTTCTTGACAATATTTGTCTAAATCCCAAATAGCACTGGAAATAAAAATTAAATTAATACACTGAATATATAAACCTGATAACTACACAATTTTTGCAAATTTACCATATCTGCTCTAAGGTTTGACATTCTAAAAATTTTCTACCCCTTGGTGTTTCTTGCAATTCTCTCAAAATGTTTTGAATACAATACTTTGTGTTTGATGGAGAATTGTCATAATCAACAGAAAGTTTTAGGTAATCAGTTATCACTGAATCCATTGGAAGCATTCCATCTTTTCTGAATATAGAACAATTCCACTCCGCTGCTCTAGCGAGCATCACACTTTTACATCCAGTCATTTCTTTAAACTTCAAAATATCATTATATTTTTCAATTTCTTTAGATCCCCCACTGTAAAGAAAAATAACATTTCAATATTTATATGTTATTAAAAGAATAATCTGTGTCCTAAATCATAAATAAAGACTGCAGAAATTAGTTTAAACTTAGTTTGGTTCAGAATAGAAACAAAATAAATAAACTCTTAATAATTTTTTAAGTACTAATAAAACAATTATTTCTTTTACAAAACTAGTTAGAAAACTATTATATATTGGTTCATAATGTTAGTATTATACATTGAATGTTGAGTGTTTCAGGAAATTAATAAATATAATCTATATAAAAAAACCATTTGACAGTACAAGAACTCACTTTGCTATAACTGGTATTGATATCCTTTCTGCAATATAACGAATAATGTCAGTATGTACTGCATGCTGAGGTCTTTCATCACGAGTTCTACCATGAATAGCTATAGCTTTTATTCCAGTGCTTACTAACTTTTTAACAACTTCATATGTCTTCTCTGGTGTATCATATATTCTGATTTTGCATGTTACTGGTATTGACAAATTATCTACCAATGTCTTTAATATGCAGCATGCTTTATCAAGATCTTGTAAGAGTGCTACACCCATTCCACCTTTGATTGAAAATTCTTTGGGGCAACCCATATTGATATCAATTGCAGCCACATCATTTTCTCTGTTTGAGGACAAATTATAAAAATAATATTAAATAAAAATACCCTTAAATATTATTATTATACACATAAGCAGCTACAAATTATTAATATGGTGTCAGTATCCTAATACTATATAGTATATATGTACATTTGTAAATAAACTTCACTGGTATTTCAATATAATTTCTTTCTAGCATAAAGTTCTAAAGTTAATCTTATATATGTCTATATTATATACCTGCCTTTTAAAGAACATGTTTCATTACTTAAAAATTTATATTACTAATAATAATATGATAAGATAGTCAATAATATTTTTTTTACTATATTTATTGTTATATAATTATCAATATCATTTAGAAAATACTTACACAAGCTTAGCCACTTTCAAAGCTCTTTCAGCATTACAAGTACCGAGTTGTAAAACTACTTTATTTTTTTCTTCTGAGCATGTGCGAAAAATTATTGTTCCATCCGTTTGATCGACAAAATCAGTTGTATTGAGAATGTCTGAAACAAAAGTCATTTTAATAAATATTCAGTACATATAAATTCATAAAATTGATAAAAGCTAAAGAAAAAGATAAATTGTTATACTTTTGGCAGCAATAATTTTAAATATGATAAAACCATACCATTATACCTGCGTTTAGAACGTAAAAATTTCCAGTCAATTAATTCCTCTGAATAAACGATATCAGCACCATAACGAAGAGCTAGGAGTCTCATGGGCAGCGTTCCAATTCTTACCATAGGTGCAAGAATAACCTTATTTTCATAAGATAGCATTATTATAATATTTAGAAATAAATAGCAAGTAGACTTTATAAACTTAACCTATTTTCTAATAAATTATTATATATATTGAAAATTAAAATTGTATAAATAAAGTTTATTAAATTTGTATTTTATTTTTGTATTCGTCCACGATATTTTTTAATTTCTTAACTAATGTTTAGAATAATCAAATAATGTCATAAAAATGAGTATGTATAACCTATAACCAAATATATTTTTTGACGTTGATGTTTTGTTTACTCTATGAGTCTATGATTTATCTGATTAAGGTAGAGATGTAGTCTGTAATGTTTTTATCGATATAAATAATTATATCGGTTTTATTCCATAGGACCCGTGTCCGATCTTTTAGTAGAAACTACGTTTTTAATTAAAATGACAATTATTTATATACCTGGCAACTTTATATTTAAACAAACTTGCTATATGATATATATGTATCAAGTTCGGGGAGTTGCATTTGAGACGATCAGGGAGGCACTCCGATACCATGGGGTGCCGACCTATCTGAGGAGGCTGTTGGAGGCGTACCTCCAGGACCGAGAAGTCGTCTGGGCTGGGGGCGATGGGAGGTTGGTCCGGCATCGGGTAGGCTGCGGCGTTCCACAGGGGTCGGTTCTTGGCCCAATTCTGTGGAATGTCGGCTTCGATTGGCTCCTGAGAGCCCCCGTTCTTCCCGGTATGGGGGTGTTGTGTTATGCAGACGACACCCTCATCACCGCGACGGGGTGGGACTTTCGGGAGGCGACCCGCCTGGCCGAGGTCGGAACGACCCTAACTGTGGACCGAATGGAAATGCTGGGCCTGAGGGTCTCTATATCCAAAACGGAGGCCCTCCTCTTCCACGGTCCACGGAGGGGCCCCCCACGAGGGGCGAGTATCACCGTCCCATGGACGTAAAGTAAAGGCCCAGATGAGGTATCTGGGCCTGATCCTGGACGGAAGATGGAGCTTCGGGCAGCACTTTGTCCAACTGGGCCCGAAGCTCATCAACACTGCTGCTGCCTTGGGCCGCCTCCTACCCAACGTGGGAGGGCCGGAATCACCATGTCGGCGTATATACGCCGGTGTGGTGCGCTCCATGGCGCTGTACGGTGCACCTATTTGGGTGGACGCTCTCACCGCTCAGAACAAGGCCCTTTTGCGGAGACCACAGAGGGTCATAGCGGTGAGGGCGATACGTGGTTACCGTACGGTGTCATGGACGGCAGTTACACTTCTTGCGGGCGATCTGCCCTGGGAACTCCAGGCGGAGGTGCTCGCAGAAGTGTACCGGTTTCGGGTGGAAGCCAGAGCGAGTGGCGGCCGTCCAGGATCCGCGGAGGTGGGACGAATCAGGGCTCTAGCCCAGCAAGCCCTGATTCGTAGATGGGAGGAGGACCTGAGGTCCCCATCAGCAGGTCTAGCGACAGTGGAGGCGATTCGGCCCCACTTGAGTCGCTGGTTAAGGAAAAGTGGCACACTTACGTATAGGCTGACGCAGGTGCTTACCGGACATGGCTGTTTCGGTAAGTACCTGCACAAGATAGCGAGGCAGGAGGTACCACCCTCCTGCTACGAGTGTGGTGCGCCGCTGGACACAGCGCACCACACCCTGACGGAGTGTGCTGCGTGGGGGCCTCAGAGGCATTCCTTGGCGGCCATAGTCGGCGGAGATATCTCGCTGCCGAGCGTGATTGATGCCATGCTCAACAGCGAGAGGTGCTGGTTGGAAATGGTCTCCTTCTGCGAGAGCGTCATGTCGCAGAAGGAGGCTGCGGAGCGACAGCGCGAGGAAAGTGCCTCCGCTGATTCGGTCCGTCAAAGACGACCGGGGAGGAGACGTAGGCGCTATGCGCACCTTCTCCCCCCGCCTTAATAGCCGCCTGGGCTAAGTGGGTTCCCTGTATCCGGGAACCCCCTTAGAAATGGAGGCCCGCATAGGCGGGCCGACCGTCGGGGCGTCATGGTAGCATGCGCGAGCGATCCCGTGGTGCCTCCTAACCAGACGGAGAGGATACCGCTGGTTTTTTTAGTGGGTAGTCCGGCGCCTTCAGTGCCGGTGAGCCCCACATACCCCCCCTCTTCATGTGGGGGAAACGCGTAAACGCGTTTTTCCAGCGAGAAAAAAAAAAAAAAAAAAAAACGCGTGCATAGATCTTTTACTTGAATCCCTTTGTACAATCATATAAAGGCTATTTTTGTTTGCACTTTTACGATACTTATTTTTTTTCTCAGTAATAATTGCGACTTAACAAAAACTTATTTTTGTCATCAGTCTCGAATCTCGATTTGTACGTAGTAATTATTTCTATTCTATTTTAATAAAAACTTTGTACTTTTAGGTTGTACGATCTTTTCATTTCAATATTACCTTGGAATAGTTGGTGTACGATCACAACTTTTTTTCACCTGGCAGCCCTGTCATGCAGTCCTACAAGCTGCACTATTTTTTTTTTGTGCCATTGTCAACTACTGGCCACTGTCACAACAATCACTATTCACGATATTTAAAATTTTCGATTTAGTTACAAACGGTGTTCCTCCAAAGAAATAGGCATTATAGTAACTCAGTATCTTACATCCAAGATTCTTCTTTCCGTTTAAAGCACTACATATACGAAAAATGAAGCCAACTGTGGCTGCTGATGAAATGTTTCCTGAAGGTGTTGGACCGTACATGGATTTGGAAGAAGTATGCTTATAATCACAATTCCTTTATATTATTGTTAAACTAAATACCGTTTTAATATTTTTATTCTAATTACTGTATTGGTTAAATTCTTGTGTATTTTTTTAGCTTATACGATACGCTACATACGGTTGATTTTACAATATAATTTTATAGTAAAATTGTTCAGGTTCAGAAAACTTTGATGTAGAGCTGGTGTTGGAATTTATTTTTGTAATGAAGTTTCCAGGAATTGTTCTAATGAAATTTAACGAGCATAGACACAAATTCTTTATCTAAATTGAAAGCAAGACTAACAAAAGACTATAATGTCAATTAATGTAATAAAAACATATAAAAATGAATGAATTAAGTGAAATAGAAATAAAAAATATCATTATTCTTGAACATAAATAACTTTAATCTGCGATCCATGAATCTGCAATAAAGTATTCTGCATAGTATTTTATATCATGTCTTTATATTTTTTGTTGTGAAATTTATTGTAAATACGTAAATTACATTTTAAAAGTAAATATCATATATATTTAAAAGTAAGTATTTTTACAATGCATGTCACTAAAACCTTTAAGCAAATTTAGCATAGGAACTAATCATGAATTCAGTAAGAACCCTACTTAAAAAAAATTTGCTAGCTACATACTTTATAATAGCATTTGTTAAAATGCATTGCTATTTATTTGTTGATATTCTTTAATAATTTATGAATATATAAACTATGTTACCATAATATTGATATTTTTCAAATAATTATTTTACAGGCAGGAGGGCCTTCTAATCTTCTTATGGATTTAGCTGCTAACGAAAAAGCAGTTCATGCTGATTTTTTTAATGGTAAGATTATAAATACCATTAATACTTATCTACAGATATTATTTTGTAAACCTCATGCTACATCATTTTTAATTAATCAATATTTGTTGCAGATTTTGAAGATTTGTTTGATGATGATGATCTGAAATAATTTTAATTAATTTGTTTTATAACTTAGTTTTACAAATATATATTATTAAGTAACACTTACCTTTTTATTATAGTCATTGACCACTTCCATATATTCTTTTAAAAATATAGGAGTATATAGTATCAGTCAAAATTTGGTATAATTTTGAACAAAGTGGTTATTTTGAAATTAAACAATAAATAGGACAACAATATGTTCAACGTTTTATCATTTATTAGAAAAACAATATAAATCCCATTACACAAGTGCAGTTTCGATATTACATTACGGACAAACATTTAAGGGTCTTCTTTGACGTTTGTTGAAATTCGAAGGTCGGGATTTCGATAGAATTATATAGAAAGCGATGCTCCACAACCTTGAAATAAATCACACAGTTAGCCAATGAATTTAACTTACGTGTAGAGCATTCGAATTTAAGATAATGTTTATGGATAAGTGTAAAAAAAATCAGAATAATCACTAAAACGTGTAAAATCGCACTTCCTTATTGAGACGAAATTATCGTAATCGTCGAGAATTTAGAAATGAATTTTATCAAATAATAAAGTTAAAACTATAAAGAAACGTCTGGAGTCTTCATTTTTTAATAAACATTTTCTTATTTTTTGTTATAATAAATTACAATGAAATTGTACGCGTTTTCTTATGCGAGCCGCCGATAATCCTCGCAGACCAGTCGGCCACGCGCCTCCGAAGTGAGAGCACGTCGGTTTGCGCCGCATTGATAGATCGCGATCGAACCGTGTACTTACACAAAATCAATGTGTGCGTAAATAGCGTATTTAGTATTTATTTGAACGTTTTAGTTGTCACCGACTGTTCATCATAAATTTTAGGGCGCGCACCGGCTTAAGTATTCTGTTTTTTTTTTGGTATTTTTAGTGTTTTATCATTTGATACGATATTTTTACTGATAATATTTTGTATATTTTGTAGTTTGATAAAAAAACAAAAAATAACTCGAGTTGAAATTCTAACTAGTTACATAATTATAACACTCTCATATATAATGATACATTGCAATTTTTTTATAAATAAATATAATTTTTTGAAATATTTATATATATAATTACTTATTTCGTCCATTTCCTAGTTATATTGGCCAGTAAAACAACAACTGAGGCAATAAATTTATTGTCGTAAAAATTCAAATTATTCTTATTTTCATTGATAACGTAAAACTAAACAAAGTATTTATAAATAGTGTTTTGAACACTAAATAATAAAAATGACCAAATCCCATTTATGCATAAAACGAAACACGTGTGATGGCCCACCTAACAAACCCTCATTAGTCAGTAAATTACTGACTCTCAACTCAGCGGGCAATATAGTACTCAAGTGGAAATGAGTAGAACAAAGTACATAATCCTTGTAACTGTGATCTAAGAACAGTAGTGGCATCACACTAAAGAACACACTTCCAATTGGAAGACCGCCACGCTTGTATATATAATAAGCTGCGTTAAAAACTTTAATACCGCGATTCAGGGATTATACATTTTTATAACATTTTTCTTTAGAAGTTTAATTATTTTATGTATTTATTCACATTTTTTTTTTATATTGAGTAATTAAAGGAATAAAACATTTATTATTACAGTAATAATAATATTGTTCTTATTATTTTAGCATAAAATGTTTCTTTTAGTTTTTTGTTACGTCAAAGCGCTATCTAGTGAGGATATACGAAACGTTTTCATGCCTCATCGTCATCATTGGTTTTGCAAATTGATATTTATCCGATTTCAGACTTACAAATCGATTTCAAAATCCGATTTTAGATATCTGAATTCGGTAATGCCTAGCCTCATCAAATCGCCTGAGAACTTAGCTATCCTTTTATTTTATTAGCTAACGTGCTCAGGCAAATATAGTCTTTAGGTACTTTATCAGTAAGGTCGATTATTGTGTAATAGATTTCCGTAGCAGAACCAAGAAACCGAAAGTCAAACTGCAAAATTCCCGCTATCCTTTTTATTCCGCTTTATTCCAATTGGTTAGAAAGAGAGAAAGTGAATTTCATAGTAGAATAAATGTTGTAAAATATATATTTCGATTCAGGAATTATATATTTTTCTTTAGAAGTTTAATTATTTTATGTATTTATTCACATATTTTTTTATATTGAGTAATTAAAAAAATAAAACATTTATTTTTACAGTAATAATAATATTGTTTTTATTATTTTAGCATAAAATGTTTGTTTCAATAATGTTTATATAATGTTTTTCTTGTATTCCTATTGATCTATTTTTATTTCACTTTTTGTATATATACTTGTTCCGTTTTTTAATAAAGCATTCCACATTCGTCTTTCGTCAATTTTTTTTTATTATTCCACATTACGACATCAAGAAGTTTATTTATACCAAACTACTCACCTCAACGCTATAGATATGTATTTGACAACATTTCAAAATCAGTGACAATAAAGTTAAAATTTAGTTTAGGAAAAAAAAGTGCGACGACCCCACTCTGCATACGTATATGTGTGCGTGCCGTGCCCGAGCCTCGATAGTTGCGACAGTAGCGCTAAAAACGTAAAACTTCGTGCGGCGGAACGTCAAAGAAGACCCTTAATAATTCTCATTAACAATGATTTGGCTAGTTGACGCGTCACTTCTTTTATTTTTGCCCATTTTAAACGAAATAAAATTCAGATTAAATTTTGAATTGCCGCTAAAATAATAGAAAAAGAAATGTTATTCTCCAATTTCAAAAAAAGAACGAGCTATGGATGCTTTTTTAAAATGTTTCTAATTAGGCGTCCAAGCGGCCAGTAACAGAAAATAAACTCCTACATGTGTAAGACTCATTTTGTAATTAAAAGTAAGATATGTTTTATATTTTACGCATTTAATGAGTTTTTTATTTGAGTGGCTACATTATTGCATGATTATTAATTATTGAATGTGTATATTTTTTACGAACATTTGTACGTTGAAGTTATACTTTCTTTATTCATAAGAAGTGTTTCTAATCGTATATGTACTAATAATATGCAACAATTTAAGAATATTATTGTTTTGTGTTGTTCTTATCAACAAATATTACATAATTATTCTTGAAACATCTATCTTTGGAATGTATATCGCTAGAAAATGTAACCACTTAACCGTATCTAAATTTTTACGAAACATTGTGATTATTATTAATATTAAGTCAAAACAGCAAGTGATATATTTAAACTGCTCGCTTGCAAAATTTTTTGAATACCGTCTAATTCTATTTGCTATATTTTTATATTACTTTTGTTCTTTTTTTATTATAATATTACTTTTGTTCTTTGTATATTATAATATTACTTTTGTATATTATACTGCTACATTGTATTAATTATTATAAAAATTGAATACGTTAAATTGAGATATTATTAGTGACATTGAAACTGATAATATTAAATGTAGTAGAATGCGTGAGCCGTCTGAATGTCTCCAACTAATAACAAGTCCACAGCGCAGAGATTTCTCTTTACTTATTTTAACACTAAATATTCGTAGTATTAATTCCAATTTTGATATTTTCCTCATGTTTCTTATGAAATTTAAAACCTTGATTGATGTATTTGTACTGAGTGCTGGCTAAATGAAAATTACTCGCCGCCTAACATAAAAAATTATAATATGTATAGATCGCATAACAGCTTAAACCAAAACGACGGAATGGTTGTATATTTTCGTGACGCGTTGGAGGCTTCATCTTATGAACCAGATTGTCTTGATGGAAATTGTGTGGTTTTAAAATTAAAAGGTGACACCGCCATTGTATGCACTTATCGCCCGCCGTGCTATAAAAACGCATATAATTATCTAAGCTCTTTAGATTCTATTCTAAGCATGTGTAGATCTCACGGTACTATAATTTTGACTGGAGACTTGAACTTTTATACTATAGCGGAAAATTTGAATGCGAACACAGTAATGTATCTTAACCTAATGGCGACATATGGGCTTAAACAAGGCATACAATGTCCAACAAGAATAAAGTCATGCCTAGACCACTTGTCTGTGACAAACTGTGTCTAAAGTTCAAACATTTGTATTTGATGAATTGACTGACCATTCTCCCATATTGTTACATATTGTCAACTGTTCTTCCAGTTCTAAAGCGCCCATATATTTAAATAAATTTAATGTTAATATAGATAATATCGAAAAAAAATTGGAGAATTGGAATGATTTGTACTAAAGATATTAATTATGCAGCTAATATACTCACTAATAAATTAGTAAATATTATTGACGATAACACTAAAATACAGAAAATTCCCAAACGCATAGTACCGCTTAAGCCCTGGCTATCAGTAGGTGTAGTTAAAGCTATAAAAAATCGGGACAAGATGCATAGAAGGGCTAATAAAAATACGAGTAACGAGGAAACCAAAAATAAGTATATTGCTTATAGAAATTTATTACGGAAAATTTTAAAGGAATTAAAAAGGAAATATTTCAAAGATAAATTAGAAAAGTATAGAGGTAATATGATGCAAACTTGGAATATTATAAAAGTTATGTAATATTAAAAAAATAAATACATCTCCTACTGATTTGCTACATATAAAACCTACTGCTACTGAATCACTAGACGAAGTTAATAAGTTCTTTACTTCTATCGGTCCTGCATTTGCAAACGAAACTCTTCTCAAGCTTAACACTAATGAAAAAGACCTGTCTAAAAAAACAAAATTGACTGATGCTCCTTATAATTCTTTGACACTATATTTCACTGATTCTTACGATGTGAACAGGGTCATTTGTAGTCTTAAAACAAACTGCACCTGGTATTGACAAAATAACAGTTTCTATTGTAAAAAAAAATTGTAACCTTCTTTCCGAACCTATCTCTTATTTAATTAATATTAGTTATGAATATGGTTGCTTCCCAGAAATTTTTAAAAATGCTATTATTTGCCCCATCTTTAAGTCGGGTGACAAAAAACTTTTACTAACTATAGACCAATTTCTCTTTTAAGCGTATTGTCAAAAATAACAGAAAAGGTGACTAATAATAGACTAATAAAATTCCTAGAATACAATAATATTCTGGGGCAAAATCAGTATGGGTTTCGTTCAAAGCGATCTACAACTGATGCTGTTCTTCAACTAACAACACGTGTCACGGCTCTTTTAGATAACGGTGAGAAATGTGTTGGAGTTTTCCTTGACTTGCAGAAAGCATTTGACACCGTATCTATTCCAATACTACTTGCTCGTCTGGAGAACTGTGGCATACGTAACATGCACTAATGTAGTTCAAGGATTATCTTACCGTAGACAATGTGTAAGAAAAGGTAACCACCTTAGCAATTTTGTTCTGGGAAATTACGGTGTACCGCAGGGCAACACCCTAGGTCCTACCCTTTTCTTGACTTATATCAATCAGCTTTGTAGACTCAAAATTAAAGGAGCAGAAATTCAAATGTTTGCTGACGACACAGTTATTTTGTTCCATGGCTCTAGTTGGGAGGAAATTCGTCAAATTGTAGAAAATGGTCTTTGCACCGTTACTGCCTGGCTTGAAGATAGCTTACTGACCCTCAATATCAACAAGACAAAGTATTTGTGCTTCAGAAAGACCAATGCTGCATCACCGAAAGATTTTGTCATACGTATGCATATATATCCTTGCAATCGTGATCCGAGCACCACAAACACTGTTTATTGCGTTAATTGTCCTGCATTGGAAAGAGTAACTGACATAAAATATTTAGGTGTAATTATTGATGATAGGCTTAATTGGAAAAAACATGTAACAGCAGTAAGTAAAAGATTAAGAAAACTTATTTATATTTTTAGAGAACTACGAATTATAGATAACACTAAACTCCTTATTCAAACTTATCAGGCCTTAGCTGAATGTATTATTATTTATTGTATCTGCTCATGGGGATCCGTTATTAAGACTAACCTCATAGAATTAGAGAGGGCGCATCGAGCTGTATTGAAGATTTTATTGCACTTACCGTTTAGACATCCTTCACTTACTTTACAAAAAAGCTGAAGTGTTATCTGTACGCAAACTATTTATATATCAATGTTTTCGTAGGTATCATAAGACTGTACCACAAATAAAGCCAACTAATAAAAGAAGAGATATCTGTCCAGTTCCTAAGGTCAAAAGTAAATTTGCACAACGCTGTTATAGTTCACTAGCACCTAGACTATATAACAAACTTAATACTAAATATAAAACAAGGAACTTGTCTAACTTTCAAATTAAAAAAATAATTAAAGGATGGCTTAGAGACCTTGATTATAAGGGAACTGAGCAGTTGTTGATTTAAGACTATTGTAATAAAAAAAATCTGAAATGAAACTTAAATAATTGTTGCATATATTACTAAATCCACTCATAGCACGCAACATCACACATAAATACTCATATACAGACATACGCTTACAAACACATGCGTGCTCATATAAAATTAATTATTTAATTGTTTATTTTATTAAATTACTTTCATTGGTAAAAAATAGTGTCTTTTTTTGTGTTTTTGATTATTATTTTTTTTAATTTTTTAATATTATAAGAAACAATTATGTACCTAAAATCTGGGAAGGAACTGGGAAGGTTTTGGAAGTCAAAACACAGCGAAAGCTAGTTTGGAATTCAGGGCTGGTACTAAAATTGTAAACAAAACTTTTGTAAAATTAAATTAAAAAAAAATATATATATGACCACCACTGTATAACTCTTTCAATTCCTAACTAGTATATAATTTATTTGTATATTGAGCTAGGATAGTTAACTTATTCATTTTCATATGTGGAATATAATTTACTCCCAACTGATTATGAACGCGGGAATCATTCTTAAGAGAAACTAGCCATCTATACACGACTTTATAGTGCGCAAACACAAGTTCATGGGAGTGTAAACACTGCCAGCTTCCAGTGTCCTACCACTCAAGTTTTAATTTTTTTCGACAAAGAACTGTTACTTGTTCAACTACTTATGTCGCCAACAACGCCAAAGGATTAATTTGTTAATAAATTAGAAATCTTCCAAGGTAAAAAAAGTGACAATGAACACGAAAGTTATTAGACTTACACCCTATTCCAATCGGAGTTAGAATAAAGGTAAACACTTTAGATTTACAAATTGCATGTGATTTTCTAAACGTTCTGCTGTATTATGTACTATAAACAGTTCTTGATTAATTTATCCTTATTTTAAATTCAACACTATTTGAATTAACTAGTTATAATCACATTAATTTAACTTTCGAAGGTCCGATTTCAGCTTTGCGGACATTGAAAACGCTATCTTTTCTCGAGTCCATAGTGAATATCATAGATTATTCAAGATCTCGATATCGCGTCAATTGATATCGATGACCAATGATATCGCATTAATTCGGTGTCAAAGTTGTAGACATTTTGGTTTATTCCTGTTGTGGTTGGAGTAGGCTACATGTGACTAGAACTGTTGGCACGCTTTGTTCAATGATGGGATTAAAGAAAATTGTTGGAAGACTTTTTTTTATTGTTTTTACAATATATTTTGATCAATGTTATGGGGAGACCTCAAAAATACAATGATAGAATGGAATGTAGCATTTAGTAGAATGTCATCAAAAATACAAAATACTTATTTAAATCTATTTTATTTTCGTCTTTTTAAACAATTCCAAATTTGAAATGTAAATCATAGTTTTTTTTAACTGGACATCTTTTTAGTTCAATTTTGAGATATTCTCTCATCTTGTGCAAGAGTTCTTATGTTACACTTTTTATAGTGAGATCAAGTTTTAAACACAAAAAGCTTTATTTTGCCGGAATACAAAATATGTTATGATAGTAACATACATAAATCAAACACTAACAATAAACATATGTAGCAAATTAATATTGAATAAAAACTTTAGCATTAACACTTTGTTAGTGTCATCAGTAATGTTTATATCTTACACATCAATTAAATATTTACATAGGAAATTAAATCGAATATCTATAATACTTCAATCGAATAATATTATACTATCCACAATTTAAAAAAAAAAACGCACGAAATGGCGCACTATTATGTGAAAGCTAGGGCATAGTTAATCCATTTTTTTATTGAGTCTCTACATAATTAGGCAAATCTCAAGAAACAATTATTCATCGAATATAAAACTATCTTTAAAGTCGAGATTCCTTAACTTTCTTTGTACAATCTATAAAAATGGACCTTGGGTGTCTTATAAATAGATCAGTTGTTTGAAAATGTTTTTATAATATACATTATTTTTATAACACCTTATCAAACAATAAATATTATATATGATTGCATAGAATTGAAATCTATAACCATTTTAAATGTTTAATCAAATATATGATATGTACATATACATTTTTGCAATTTGTATTAATAAATGGTGTTTTTTGAAAGCATTACTGATGACATATAACGCTAACTTTATATACAAAGTATTCATAGTCTTTACGAATTTTTACCAACAATTCATGTTGTGATCAAAAAATAACTGCATACTCTTAAAAATTTGACCTCTAATATACAGTACAAATATTATAGTGATAGAAATGCGTGGTGCTAAACATCTACATCGCTGCTGTCTTCACTATAATCGTTTCCTTCCACTTCCTGTTCATCTGCTTCAACCTCGCCCTCTAGTGTGTCTTCTTCATCACCAACATCTTCAATATCTTCGTCATCAAGGATATCAGATAGAGTATTATTTACTCCTCTACCCATTTCTATAAAAAATGTAAATATTAAATAGATTGTATTAAAAAATAATGCTGTCAATGTTTTATTAAAATCATAAACCTAAAAGAAACTACGAGTATGGTCACGAGGTAAATGCACTCGAGTCCTGAATAAATTTTTTTAGTTATTTTAAATTATATTCCGATTTTCCCTTCATATTTGTGTTAGTTAAGGATTGTGTATGCCGTAGAAAAATGTAACAAATAAGCTCATAAGTCGTAATTCTTTTTTTTTATTTGTTGATAAAAAAGGAGGCTGAAGTAGAACTCTCGTGAGGGGACCGTGCGATCAAAGAAATAACTATATTTAAAAAATAATGCTGATATGGATGAGATGAGACCCGCGCGACGCGTCTTATAGCATTTTCCAATTTTAACTTACTTTTATTTGCAATGTGTTTTAACTTACTTTTATTGATGTGTTTGTTAATATTAAGAAAATGATATTGAATAGCTGTATTTATTCCATTTTCCCACTATCGATCGTTTTTTTTGAGACGCTAAATAAAAGCACCCAGTAAGTACAGTTAATGATAAACATATTTTGAAGCCTTTATGAACACTATGAAGATAGAGCCTTTTGAAACTAAAGCACTAAGCAGACAACTGCATATAAAATTATACTAACATACTATGATAACTTATTTCAAAATAGTATAACATCTTTGGACTACGTCTAGTTTCATATCAACATGAAACCTTTTTAATGGCCTAATTAATCATTACAAGATTTAAATTAGATATGATTTCTTCTACTGAATTGTCAAAGTCTGTCAGTTTCATATATTTTCTTGCTATCTTACGGCCGAATACTGAAACGTCACTTAAATATTAAATGCAACTTAATTATTTGAGACGCCGTTAATTTACAATTTCCCATACTAATTTAGGAGCTTCTCAATGTTAAGTAGCGTTTAACTTGAAGGGACGTTTCAGTATTCGGCCGTTAGAATAAAAACGCTTGTAATATTATTCGGCCGTTATTTTGAGTGACGGTTAATGTAATGACGTGACGTGTCTTGCCATGTTGCTTCAATATTGAGTGACACTATGAATAAAATTATCGTTCTAAGCGTTATTCTAAGCTTGCAATAATCATTAATTGCTTTGTCGTGTTTAATTTGATAATACCGAGGAATTTAAGTATCGATGAAAGAGCTGCAATTATTGCAGACCATGAAGCTGTCTATAATATTAGCAAAATTTCGCCAAATTTAAATATAACAAGAGATACTGTAAGGTTCTGGATCAGCAGACACGCGGAAGAGGGTAATCTCACTGATCACCGCCATACCAATTCTGGACGCCGCCCAACTCTCACCATGAACAAATAAATTTTATGAGGCAAAAGTATGAAGAAAATGGTTTTGTGAAAACTAGTTATTTTGCTGATATGTTTGGCGTATCTCCAAGAATAATAAGAAATGCATTGCACTCTATAGGATTTCATCACCGCCATCCGGCCAAAAACGTGGCCTTAACCAGTGCTCATAAAAGTCAACGCTTAAGTTTTGCCCGATCATATTTAAATTTCAATTGGTGCTGCACTATATTTACAGAAGAAAAGAGCTTCCAATTATCCCAATATGGGAGACTACACTTGTGGAGAATAAATGGAACAATGTATTCGGAGGACCATATCGTCCCAAATTTCAGTTCTGGACGCATATCTGCCAATATTTGGGGTTGGATGTCTGCTGATGGATTTGGCGAGCTTGTTGACCTTCCGTCTAGTGCAAACGCAGCAAGTTACATTACAGTTTTGGAGGACAGTATGCTTCCAAGCGTTCGTAATGTATTTCCGGAACCGACATATGCTCTCGCCTTGTTGGATCAATACGACAGCGACTAGAAGCTGTGTTTGATGCGAATGGCGGATATACTCGCTTTTAATAAAATTAATATTTGTTTAAATGAATACATTTTACCATAATTACTATTTAAAAGTAAAGTAACAGCCTGTGAATGTCCCACTGCTGGGCTAAGGCCTCTTCTCCTCTTTTGAGAAGAAGGGTTTGGAGCTTATTCCACCACGCTGCTCCAATGCGGATTGGTGGAATACACATGTGACAGAATTTCAGTGAAATTTGATACATGCAGGTTTCCTCACGATGTTTTCCTTCACCGTCAAGCACGAGATGAATTATAATCACAAATTAAGCACATGAAATTCAGTGGTGCTTGCCCGGGTTTGAACCCACGATCATCGGTTAAGATTCACGCGTTCTTACCAAGGGGCCATCTCGGCTTACTTAATTACTATTTTATTTGATACCAGCTTCCGTCCTGCGGTTTCACCCGCGTTCCCGAGAGATTTTATGTTTTCCATGGATAAAAAGTTGTCCTATATGTTATTCCAGTACATATTCTATCTGTGTGCCAAATTTTATCCAAATCCGTTCAGTAATTTTTACGTGAAAGAGTAACAAACATCCATCCATACCTCAGAGAAATCAGCCAGATCCATACACACAAACTTTCGCGTTTATAATATTAGTAGGAAGTAGTACTCTCTTTTATAAGAGACAAGACAAAGTCCTAATCTCCGATGTTACCCGAGCATTCACGAAGGGCTATGAGGTTTCGTGAAAAGTTGGTAATTATCATCCCGATTGACGGCGACCGACAGCCGACTGGAACAATTAAAGGCTTACTAGATGCGCGAGTATATATTATTTTACTCTATCTTCTTCTTCTTATTATTATAGCTTTTAAACGCTATTTTACTCTTTGCTAGATGCGACTTATAATGACATTGCGATGCAATATGTCATACTCAATCGGTAAAGCAGATTATCGCTCATACTGAGCACACGAAAATACCTTTTCTAAAAAAGGTTCGTCACCTTAAGATCTATTTTTCATTTTTAAGATTTATTTATGATCGGGGTTAGCCCCGACTGTACATTATTGATATATTGGATTGAGGACAGACGTATATAAGAAAACTTTTACACAAAATGGATTAGTAGAGACATAGAAGAATAGCGAGTAATGTATTTAAGGATCATAAGGAAATATAGATCTGAGAATAGAAACAAAATTTTCTTAGACAAAACATTTCGTTAATCAAAATCACAGTGTAGAAATATCGGAATCCGAACAGGGCATATATTCCGGTATCAGCAAAGGACGTGGTTTATTTTTCACCCAAGTAGTTAGAATGGCCTAGTTGACAACGCTCTATTAATTTTTAAAATCTGTTTCACAAACAAGACTATCATGGAAACATGAACAATTTTAATAACAACAGACGTTGTCGTTAGTGAGTATTCTAGCACTCGGCCAGGAAGTCCTTATAGTATTAATTCATTTCCGACAGTTTAATTACATGGGTATGTTAATTAGATACAATTTCATTATTATTTATTCTACATGAAAATCAACGAATGCTCACTTTTTTGTCATCTATATCAGCTTTTACCAAGTTGTAAAATGTTTTTGTAACATAAGATTTAAACTTTATAATAGTTAGCGATTTGGCGCATGTAATAAAAAGGATTATTACACATTAAATGACAACACTGAAAATAATGTTTCATGTTTCACTACTATGTAAATATTTACTACTTTAACGAGAAGTCATTCATTTACGATGCTATTCAACAACAAAAAATTACAGTAACAAAAATAATATGAATTATATAACATCAAAACATCCAAAGTATGATGTAATAATATATAACAATTAAAAATTATACACTGTTTTATGATGTCAAATTAGTGGGCGAGTGAGATGGCATCATTATTAATAAATATTTTCTTTAATGGCATGAGCTATGGCTAAAAGCTACCTGATACACTGATATTACTGCCATGTAAAATCTTCAGTGACAAGAGAAAGGTATACTTACGTTCCACATAACTTTCTAACGACTTTGGTACCATACTTTTAACTTTCTCAATATCTTCTTCTGTACATTCACCTTTGTCTAATCCTGAAACATTAATAAAATTTTGATTGTATATACTGTAATTAGTTCACACGTATATAATTTACTTGAAAACAACTAACCAAATAGGAGCCCCATTCTTTTTAATATGTCGATATCGTCATGTATTTGAAACCTTTTGTTAAAATTGAACATATACTCTGTCCTGGAAAAAGCGGGAAGAAAAATGTTTTAATTATATCACATGATACATTTTCCAGAAAGATGTAGATTTTTTAAAAATTGTGATAAATATTAATAATATATCTTTCAAACTTCATAAAACAATAATATTATATGCACAAAATAAAACTGCTGAAATAATTTTATTATAAGTTTCTTTTCATAATCTTTAAATATTAAATGAATAAAATAATATGAAAAATACTCACTTATCATTAGAAATACTACAGTCAATTAATGCTTTGTCACTTGTATTTACAACTATAAATGGTAAATGTATGGCTGACGACGGAGAAGGTTTTATACCCTTGTTCTCTGCATCTTTATTCCTTTCTATTAAACTCTTAAATGAGATATGCTGTGAAATAAAACACGCACACTTTGTAATTGTTTTTTAGTATTACTCTTGTAATATTATATAAGAAACTATCATTATTATTACCATTTACTGTATATCAGGGTTAAAACTAAACAATTATATTATGTGATTAATTTTTCCAATATTAACTTTTTTAGAATATAAAATATGAGGAAAGTGAATATTAGAAATGATTCTAAGTAAACTTCTTTTAGAGATTATAGCCATAGTTGCATCTACTATACATATAAATAAAATTAAAGTGTCTGATTTCAAAATCCACTACCCCTGAAGGGGTAAAATAAGGGATAAACGGATGTATGGAAATCCGCCATTTTCAAGTTAGGAGCAAGCAATTTCATATAAAAGCTTCTAGTTAGAACTAAATAAATATGTATTTCAACGTTTTTCAAAATCCACCATCATTAAGGATGAAACAGGGGTGAAAATTTCAACAAGGGGCAGGTTCACACCTGTGTTCGCCTCAACGGGGGGTCCGTGGTGGACGCCACCCCTGTGGTAGCACGCAGAGTGTCGAACTGGAGAGTAGAAGAAGAGATGGAGACTGTCGGATCATCGTTACATCCGATTCGAGATCTCCATCTCTCGCAGGCCGACGGAACCCCAGAGGATGCCAACCACGCTGCTGAGGTGGTCTCTCGGCCAGTTAGACCGCGAGTTGATCAAGGAAGTTGCCATTATGCAGCGGTGGGGTTCCACGGAAAGGGAAGAGGGCTGCCCGCCAGCGTCGAAGAGCTGGCGCGGAGGGCCTATTGTCGTAGGCGCATTGGCCTCGACGCGGACCTAGAGAGACAGCTCTTGGCCGCTTACCGCCAGTTGAAAAAAGATTTGCAGCTGGCATCGCATCCAAGTCGCCACCGAGACCGAGTTTGTCCCTCCGCCTATGGCCCCTCGCTCCGTGATCGAGGAGGCAATGGTTTCTCGTTACGACGGGAAGGGTACCGCTGGTTTTTTAGTGAGTATTCCTATTACCGGGGCGCACTCGGCGCCTTGGACACCGGCGAATCCCCCACTGTTCCCGTGGAGGAAAGGCGTAATGCGTTTTTCCAGCGTTAAAAAAAGGGGTTGAATGTTTATATTTGGTCCGTAATTTTTGAAGTAAGAACAATGACATTTAATATTAAGAAAATATTCCTTTTAAGAAAAAATAAGAGCATACGTAATACGTCGTTTTTGGAAATTCAACCCCAAACGGGACAAATGGAATGGAAAAACAACTTTGAAAATTTAAAAAAAAATCATCTGATCTAGATGAAATTTACAATTTGTGTTTCTTGATTGAACCGATATAAACATGAGTTTTAAGTTTTTAGAAATTCCACCGAACGGGTGGCATTTTTTTTTTAAATTAATACGTTTGTATGGATATATTCTAAGAAAACCTTCATTTATATACTTCTGTAGCGACATCTATCTCGCCACATATGAAAACTAAAAACTGACGTATCCTACATCGCGATATTAAAGTTATCCGAGCGATTGAACATATATACAAGAACCCGACGACAACCGTCGGGCAGTAGCCCACCAGACTAACACCCGTCTGGTCGGAGGATCCTCCCTGTTCTTCCCAACTCCAAACTGGTGAACCCGACATGATCGTCAGCGTAGCCTTCGCAAAAAACTACGTCATCATGACGCCATCATCACTTCCTCAAGCTTTCGAGCAGCGAGTCATACAGCCAGCCAGCATCCACGACTACTACGGGTATCCTGACCATCAGCATGCAGCACGACGCGCATTCCTGGTCATCACCCACAGTCTTCTCAGCGACCTTGGCACAGCACACTGCACTACGGCCGGTCAGCAAGCAGAGACGCACTTCTCTCCTGGTCGACGCAGCAGCCAGCCACTACGCAGCACTGCACCACTCCGACTCATTGGAGCATTTGCAGCATCACCCCGACTCACTGGGGCATCACCGCAGACAGTTCCGACTCACCGTGAACTATGCGGCATCTGGTTCAGACTCACTGGGACATTTCACTGGCCCGGCAAGCATCACAAGATGTATGGACGACTCAACCTGCTATCGACCTCCGGTCTCGGAGGGGAGTGATGTAGCGACATCTATCTCGCCACATACGAAAACTAAAAAACTGACGTATCCTACATCGCGATATTAAAGTTATCCGAGCGATTGAACATATATACAAGAACCCGACACAACCGTCGGGCTGTAGCCCACCAGACCAACACCCGTCTGGTCGGAGGATCCTCCCTTTTCAAAGGTGGAAGAGGAACTTTACACCCTGTTCCTCCCTAACACTTCTGAGTGCAGAATACAGAAAACAGTCATTCATTTGTTTTTTTCCTCATTATTTTTTTCTTTGGCGTCGCTTATTGCCGCACAATGGAAAACATGAAATATCGGTATATTTTTTTCTACGTTTTTGGTTTCAACGTTTTCGTTCTGGAAATTTCGACCTTCAGAACCAGCCCCGTGGACGGCCGGAGACCAAAGTGGAAAATAAAGAATTAAAGGCTATTGTGAAAGCGGATCCATTACAAAGCACTTCAGAGATAGCTGCAGGCTTCGGGGTAAGTGATAAAACTGTATTAATCCACTTTAAGCAAATCGGGAAAGTAAAAAAACTTGAACAATGGGTACCTCATGAATTGAGTGAATCGAACTTGCAAACACGCGTCGACTGCTGTGTTACTTTGCTCAACCGACATAATAATGAAGGGATTTTAAAATTAGTTTATTAATAAATAAGGAGGTTCTAAATAATCTATCAAACATTAGAAAAAGCTCTTTATAGATCAAGATACTGGTTTCATGATGTTGTCCTTATATATATAATGAAGCTTAGATGTTTAGCATATTATTATGTCAAACATTTACTCTTTTGTTTTCAAACTAATTGTGCAACTATATTTTGATTGGAACCGATTCTTATTGCACAATGCTGACAAATTTGTGCCTGTAATTACACTGGCTCACTCACCCTTCAAACCGGAACACAACAATACAAAGTACTCCTGTTTTGCGGTAGAATATCTGATGAGTGGGTGGTACCTACCCAGACGAGCTTGCACAAAGCTCTACCACCGAGTAAATTACAAAAGAGGTACCATTGGTTAGCGAAATACTAGTCAAATTGATACAAAAATGTTTCAATTCTATTATTCAAGTAAATAAATACTTCTAAACTAACTTGTTATAAAATATGTCCTGGATATTTTTATAACACAAGTGAAACTAATCATAAGCACATAGCTTGTTATTTCTTATGGCGCAATGAGGTAATTTTTATAAGTTCGCTTGGCGTGTTACTGGATAAGCTGGTCGAGAATGGACCACATACAAAGTTATGCATTGGGCAAATTATACGCAAAGTAATTGAACTCGCTTTAACTATCACCATAAATCTGTCTCTAAAATAATTACAAAACGACATCATTTCTTTACCTGTAGTATAAGTTCCTGTAGTTGTTGCGTTTTCTTCTGTATCTGTTCAAGTTTTGATTGCTTTTCTTTTTCTAATGCCGTACATTCTTGTACCGAATTAGTTGGAAGCCCAAGCCATCTGATTTCCTTCTTTTCTTTTGATATAATATTCATAGCCATTAGCACATTTAAAGCATCATATACTCTTCTCCTTATGTTCTTTTGATCATATTGCTGCAAAGGTTAGTTTCTCTGAGTTACATTTTAACCTAGCATTCCTTCCTATTAATTGATTTGATTGCTTGTTATTTTAATAAATAGCAAATGTATGTATTAAAATGAACTTTTCAGGGTGTAATTGAATTAATTAATGAATAAACATACATGTGGATCTTTTAATTGTATGTTCTATTTAGGAACTTGCATTAACATGTGTGTTGTTTAGCTGTAAAACATTTTTCTGTACCTTCTATTATAATAAAGGAGAAAAATACAATGCCATAGACATTATAACTGAAATCTTTTAGAATAGCATACTCGCTTACAATAATAATACATACTTGGCTATCTGCAGAACCATGCATTCCAGCTGCAAATTCCAGTACTAATTCATCTGCTACTTCATTGTAAGATGTAAACCCCTTATTTCTCACTTTTTCACAGACTTTCATTGAAAAATGTCTTAAACCTTTACCGACTTTGTCTGCATGTTTACGTCTTTTCGTAGTGCTGAAAGAAATATCATCTATATCATATCAAAGAACATCAAACATATCATACTACTTTACTAACATATTACTTTACTTTAGTTACCTGTTAGATATCATAATAACAAGACCAACTATAACAATCATAATCAAATTTAAATTAGCCGGTTGATGCTCAGTACTTCACAATACTCTATATTACAAGATTAAACTAACTAAACATAACTTTATACCACAGTTTAATACCCCCCGTCAATTGTATTCATTTTATATTACATTGCTGTGACCAAAACTTTTAATATTTACAGCTAAATGTTTGTTTTATAATAATAATGTTGTTTTTACTAAAGAGTATGTATGTTAAGACAAGTAGTATTTAAGTGTTGAATATAATTATACCTTAATATTATTATTACATAATATATATACAAAATTATTTAAAACTACACAAATCACTTACTATTCTGCAGGGGGGTCATTGTCAGAGTCATGTCTTCTTCTTGAAGCATGTGACATAGTTGTGGGTAAGTAAGCTTTATTGTCTGCAGGATTCGGTTCTGTGAGATCAGGTATAATTCCTTTGCTATCTACAAGGTTATCTATAGGTTCTGATTTAGCCAAAATTGGCACTAGTTCTGGTATAGGCTCAATCACGTTGAGTTCAGTCAATTGATTTTTATTAACCTATAAAAATATTATGATATACAATCAATAAATATCTAAAATTTAATATGATACTCATTGACAAAACTTACAATATCAGGTGATGGAGATTTTGGCTCAGGTTTAGGTGTGATCTTTTGTAAACGAGCCAAGGTATCGACAGGTACTTGTACTAATTCTGAAATTATACACTGAAGTTAAAGTATGTACACAATATTTAATTATTGATAGAATTCAGGATGATGATTATTCAGTGTTTATTTGAATTTCATTTGAATTCACATGCATTTATATTTTATAAAACAAAGTTATTAAAGTTGAAGCTAATGTGTGAAAATTTCATATTCAAACAAACCAAGAGAAAAACAGTTGTATATAATGAAACTTCCATTGACTTACTTGAAGCACACTTAATTCCAGTTAATTTGATAGGTTGATATATTGGGGTCTGAAAAAAAATTATAAATTTGGTGACAGAGTGTATACGCTAGTGAGTTGTGTATTAAGATATTTGTCAGAACATCATTAAAATTACATTTTTAGGAAACAGGGTTAAGAAATATAAAGTGAAAACAATTGAGTTCAGCTACTTTATAGCACATACAATTTAATTAAACAACACATGATGAATACATGTAAATTGTTAACTAGATATTACCACTGCTAAGTGTGTACTGTATAATTAGGAATGGCAAAAATAAATAAATTTTCAGAATGGTTTCCATACTTGATTATTTCCCTCGTTCGTGGCAGATACTTTAAACACTTTTACAGGATTTTGTTTGATTTTGATTTGAGCAATAGGTTGAGTGTTCGTATTTTGTACTACTTTAACCATTTGAGGCTGCCCTAAAACACAGAGTATCCAGTAATATAAATTGATACGTCGAATACATTTAAACGACCAGAAGCTAGTTAGATATGCTTAATTAAAAACAAAAATCGAACAAGAATGTTTTATACTAGAAAACTCGAAACGCTGGGACGCCGAAATCTATGACATGGTTTTTTACTAGCAAATCTATTATATATACTATAGTGAGCCTAACAGTAAATATGAAAATAAAAAAAAAAACTAAATCGACGATATCAGCGTCGCTACTTACTAACCATTGGCGTCATGTATTAGGAAATTTACTATACTAGTATTCTGGGACATGGTCGTAGTCCTTCTTCAAATAGAGCATCCATTTACAAATCTTGCTAGGGCAACTAAGAAATACACAAATGAAAATAAACTAACTCAGTCTTAAATAGCATGGTCAAAATGGCGACAATATTTAGGATAAGTTTGAAGGTCAGAAATCGTAATAGTCAACGTTCTATAAAATGAACCACCTAAAGTCATCTAGCTTCTGTCAGTATCTCACTTTATATATTCACTTTAATATTGGGATTAGTTTAAACTACAAGATACAAAACAAGCACGCAAAGAAAACATTGACAATTTAGCGCCGGCCTCACAATTTACCAGCTGATTGGATGACGCTGTTCACGTGTACTCAAAACCAGAAACCCCCGCCGGATTTATTTCCGGAAAAGGCGCGAAACGGACAGTGACATTGGCCGAAGGGTAAATTTAACCTCAAAGCACAGATAATTAATATATTTTATAAATTGTCCATGGTTATTAATGTTATCACATTAATGAAATATTTAAATTGGTTTGGTTAAAAGGATAAGAAATATTATGGAATTTTATACATATTAGGATTGTATTAATCAATCAATATAATAGGAATGAAAGGACAGATAAACATACATATGTATAACATTAACCTACCGATTAATAACCCTACGAATACAAATTTTGTTTTTAACGTTTGCTGTAATGTGTCTTATGATTTTCACCCTAAATTAAATCGTATATTTATTCATTTCTTAATAAAAATTCATCAAATCATTACGTCCGCAAAATTAGTTTAGCTAAAATGTACCACCGGTTTTGAAAAAAAACACCCAGACCTAGAAGAATATGTGAAACAAACTTAATTTTATAGAGTAGGGACTAAAACATAGCCAAGATAAAAGTAATGTAAAATATTTCCGAAGGCTCGTAATCGTTAGTAGGTCTACTTAGAAAGTAAAATAGGTACGCGAATACAATTCGAATGCTCTCCAATCAATAAAACCTAAAAACTCGTCTTCCTTACAATAATGTCAAAATTATAGACAGATGTGTTAAAGTTATTTGATGGGTAAGATATGCCCTGGTCCAATAATACGATAGGTCGATGAGGTCACCAACTATAAAAATAGTGAAGGAAGCGATGCTAGGCTTTTGTTAAATTTATTTGTTAAAAATAAAGATTATTGTTAAAAACACTATTATAAATAAAGCGTTACAACGAACAAATTATAAGCCCTTTTTAAAATGTTATATTACTTTTACTTTTTCAATAAGGTAGTATGTACTCAGCACACTTACAAAAGTTCAAAAACACATACAAGACATAGGTTGTGATAATATTATACTCAGTGATTAATAAAGAGTACTTATCAATGAAGTCATATTATTTTATGTGCATCTTTGTCTGAGAAAACTAGAAAAATATTTTAAATTGTCTTACCATTATAGTCTCATTATACCTAATCTTACAACAATATTACAGACACTAGATACTTTCGACGAAGAATCCCATTATAATTAAAATAATGTACCCAAGCATGCATGGTCCGGGATGTATCCTTGCATTTACAACAGTCATAGTAAGCCGGCTGATGTTGGCGGCGGAAGGGTTATGCATCAGCCGAGCCGGCCACATGAACTTGTAAAAAAATATGGGAAATAAAGTCATAGTATGCTGGATGAAATTTAACTATGTCGTTGCTTAGATATTTGAAAATACGAAAACAATCGTCAGCTGCTTGAGTAGCGGTGGAAAGACCATCAGCTGACGCAGTAAAGATTTGGTAGGGAGGTAGCGTTGCATTTACAAAATACATTACATAGTAAGCCAGCTGATGTTGACATAGTTAGTAGATCATTATATTCATATTTGATAGGAAGTGAATGTTATGTACTAAAACGAAAAGAAAAACGGACCTAACACAAAATCATTTTACTTAATGGATAGATATTAGCGATATCAAAAAATGCAACAACACAAAAGATTTCATGTTTGATGTTTTGATTGCTTAACTATTGTTAGTTATAATATATACAAATATACACTATAAAGTAATGAATAACTTCCTAAATTGAACAAATAATTGTCGGTGGCGATGTTAATTTGAGCCATTGATCTACAACTGGCATTATTTATGTCTTTTTGCCAGTTTCAGTCAATCGTCTTTAGGATTTCAACTATCACCACAAAAATAAAATCAAGCGGAATTGAATATGATAACTGCATCGTTAAGTTACTTTTCTTCATCAAATAAAATAATGCCGAGCTTCAACATTGTCATGATTACAAACACCCTTGCCTTTTCCAAGAAAAGGTTTATAAAAGAAAAAGCATTGTCATTTGTTAAATGTCAATCTCATGTCTCATAAAAGTCACAAATTGTAAACACCACGGTCGTAGTAAACACCGTGGTATAAACATCTGCAATAACCTAGTGTCTTGACTTAAAAATTTGGAACTGTTTGATCTCATATGTGACATCCTTTTTAGTTTTTAATACTTTTATACGTGACATTGGCAGAATATTTTGAGCGTAACTAGGGTAGATAGTGTAGATACACGCCAGAAAAGGAAGAAGAAAAGACCTAATATTTTCAGTAATGTTAATGTGTAGTAAATATTTATAATCAGTATATTACGAATTACTAAAATGAAGATCTTTGTATATTTGTTATATTTTTTGATGTACTTCAAGAAAACAAATTCTATAAATTTAGAGGATATAAATCTTCCCTCAGAACATTTTCCTTATTTCTTTAATACTTTTACTGAAATAGCAAAACAATGTGCTGATGACTCCGAATGTCGATATAGAAATTTAGTTGACAAGAAAGCTTGTTGGGGATATGAAACCAATTGTACGAAAAATAATTCTTATCATGTTAGACCTAGTTGTCCAGGAGATCATAGAGGTTGGGTGAAAACAAAAGAAGCTCAGTTTGATACATTTTATACCCAGGCCGATTTTGGTAATACTTTTTCTTAAGTAGTACATATTGATTGTTAAAAATCCTATTTAATTGATTTTTTTCTCTTTTATTTTAGGGTATATAAAAGAACAAATTCAAGAATTGATGGTAATCTGCGAAGCTACTTATCCTCATGATAGCTCATTAGAATGCTCTAAATATTTAAGGTTTGTTATACTACTTCTGTAATAATTTAATAATTTTTTTATTTTTATTTTAATTATGATCTATTTGCAACAGATTCTGTAGAGGTCGCAACTTAATGCTTAATTTTCATGGCCTGGTGGGTCGAGGTGACAATCTAAGGTATAAAATGGATATACTTGGTCCTGGTCAAATAGGTAACTTTGATAATTCATTTCTTTTTAAATATTTTACATTATTTCTATAAAGGATGGTCCATCATCAGTATAAAAACTGTAACATTGGTTACAAGTAGGACTACAGAAATATTATTTATATATTATTAAATACTAAAATAATTAAACATTTCACTATTTATCTTTCTCTATTCACTTAAAATTAAATAGAGTATCTCTATTCATTAAAAATTCAAGGTTTTATAGTATTTATTGGTATTAGCTCCTATACCTCCTCAAGAAGATGGGTCCTACGCCAGCAGTGGTACATTTACTGGCTATAACTTTACTTTATACATTAAATTAAATGATAGGATTTTGAAATGAAACAATTATCCACAATATAACTCTCCATTGCATTAAATATCTAGTAAACAGTTAGTCTGCTTTAAGACTTTAGCCTTTACTTGTAATAATATTACCTCCTCATATAGCACTTTATCACTGGAATTTACAAAATAGTGATCATAGCATCGAAGCATAATCTGTTATGTCGGCCCCGCAAAAGCTTGTGTTAGGTATAAAAAAGATACATTAATCTTTATTCATACCGAATTGCATCAAAATTAGTTTATCATTTTAGCCTTAATCGCATAACAGACACAGAGCTATTTTTGCTTATATGTATAACTTTATTATAGAATTAACTTAAAAAAGGTTGTTATGTTTTTTTAATATTTCAATTCAATTAATTTAATATTTCAGGTGGTTATTGCAAGTTATATTCTGAACGCTTAATGAAAGAAGCAGAACACATGAGTGCTTTGCAGTCATGGGCACCCGAGTTTGTAAATTTTGTTAAAACATCACAAAGACCCATTCAAGATGGGCTGTGTGATATAACAATAGACAAGCCTACCTATATTATGAAACTAGATGCAAGTAAGTTTCAAACCACTATATAAATAGAATGAAGATTTTTTCTTGACATTTATGTGTAAAATTTCAGCTGTGAATATGTATCATCATTTCTGCGACTTCTTCAATTTATATGCATCACTTCATGTGAATTCTACACACCCGTCAACATTTACGAGGGATAATCACATACTCATTTGGGAAACATTCACTTATGATTCAGCGTTTAAAGATGCCTTTAAGGCATTTACAGTTAATCCTATTTGGGATTTGAAAGAATTTAGGGGCAAAGTAGTCTGTTTTAAAAATGTTGTATTTCCTCTTCTACCACGCATGATATTTGGACTTTACTATAATACACCTTTGGTTAGTATGTTATCGTAATATTTGTTTAAGCTAACTAGTAGTTATCATTTGTATTATTCAATGAACATTTTTATTATTTATCAATGAAACACAAGGATATTTTGTACAATATTGTTTTTAAAAACAAAAAGAATTATCTTTTTCAGATATATGGATGTGAACGGAGTGGATTATTTCATGCTTTTTCTAAATATATACTTCATTCTTTAAATGTGAAACTGTATCCCAGGATAAATGACAAAGTACGAATTACATTACTATCAAGAGGAACAACATATCGCACAATACTCAATGAAAATGAGATTGTTGGAGCACTTTTGAAAGTAAAGGGCTATCACGTACAGAGAGTTGTCTATGACAGAACTGTGCCATTCACTGAACAGCTAGAATTAACGCACAACACTGATGTTTTCATAGGAATGCATGGAGCTGGTTTAACCCACTTATTATTTTTACCTGACTGGGCGGCTGTGTTTGAAGTGTTAGTATTCTAACTTTTTTGTTCATGCCTTTTTGTTTTTTTATTTACTATTTTAGTTCAGTATTGTAACATTAGCTTTGCTAAAAAGGTGGATTTGTTGAAAAGGCGAGAACCTTCTCTTCATCTTTTATTACTAATATAGGGTTTTCCATTAAGGGCGCTTGATCGTGCAGAACTTCCATAGTAGCGTGTGCTGTGTGGCACGTAGCGCCGTCCTGTTGAAACCACATGTTGTCCAGATCCATATTCTCGATTTCAGGCCAAAAGAAGTTGGTTATCATCGACCGGTATCGCTCACCATTGACGGTGACGGCCACACCATTATCGTTTTCGAAAAAATACGGACCAATCACGCCTCCGGCCCAAAATCCGCACCAAACAGTCACTTTCTGCGGGTGCATTGCCACTTGGTGAACCTCGTGTGGATTGGTCTCGTCCCAAATACGGCAAATTTTGCTTGTTGACATAGCCATTCATCCAAAAATGCGCCTCGTCGCTGAAGATGATTTTTTTGCCAAAATCGGCGTCAACTTCCAACTGCTCTAATGCCCAGTCAGCGAACACACGGCGCTGTCTATGGTCATTAACCTTGAGCTCTTGGGTCAGCTGGATCTTGTACGGGTGCAGGCTCAAGTCACAACGCAAAATTCGCCAAGTTGTCTGCGAAAGGCCGAGTTCCTGTGCGCGACGTGGAATTGACTGCCGCGGGTTTTCGAGGACACTGTCGCGCACAGCGGCGATATTCTCGGCAGATCTCGCGTTACGTTGACGCACGGGAACCGGCTGATTGTTAACTGACCCGGTTGACTCGAATTTGTCCACCAATCGACGGATAGTCGACTCGGCAGGACGATCATCGCGACCGTAAAACGGGCGAAGTGCGCGGAACGTTGCTCGAACTGAAGACCCATTTTCATAAAACAATTTTATGATTTGCACGTGCTGCTCGACACTGTAACCTGCCATGGTGGTTTGGGAGGACGGAATGAATATAACACACTGCATTTGACAGCTGTCACTCAAACAACATGGCCGCAATCAGCTGTCAAAGTTCAAGCGTCCCTATTGGAAAACCCCTTAATAATAATATTACAATTTTTTAGTAGGAAGAAATGGTTATTCTTTAGAAATCGCACAAAAATATAAAAATTGGGTAACAACTTCGTAGCCTTTTAATCTTAAAAAACAACAGTAATCAGATATTGGTCAAAAGACAATTTTCTAATCTTAACTAAATTTGAATTGCCCCAGGATATGGGGTGCACTTTATTTTTAAAGGTCAAGCTTTTGAAGCTTTTGAAGATTAAGTATACATAATATTTTTTTTACGAAACTAATAACATTCATTTGGGAGTTTTGTGATAAAAAGAACACTGCGGAAATGGGAAATTCGTTGTAACAGCACCAACACTTATTTAAAAACATACACACATGTAGTATATTTATGAGGATGTTTTAACTTTTCAGTTATAATTGTGAAGATCCGAACTGTTATTCTGATTTATCGCGACTTCGAGGACTTAAGTATGTCACGTGGGAGAATAAAACAAAATTAGTGCAGCAAGACCAGGTAATATATATTAGTATTCTGAGTTTTTAATATTTGAATATCTTGTATATATATTTATTTAATTTAAAATAGGTAGCTCGATAGGAATACGGACCAATTTATGGTACTTGAGCATTTTACTGGCGCTAGGGCTTTGAGCAAGCTCGTCTGGGACGAGCCACCCATTCTTCAGATATTCTACCGGAAAACAACAGTACTTGGTATTGTTCTTGTCACCTGGTTTGAAGGGTTGGACATAACTTCTTAGTTCCCAAGGTTGTTGGCGCATTGGTGATGTAAGAGATAGATAATTTTTCTTACATTGCCGATGTCTATGGGAGTTGGTGACCACTTAACATAAGGTGGCCCATATGCTCGTTCGCTTACCTTTTCTATAAAAGAAAACAACTGTCCATAGACAAACTAAGAAACTGTAAGAAAAATAACCATCCCTTACATCGTCAAACCAACCAGTGGAACTAAGATGTTACGTCTCTTATGCTCACACTACACAGTCTCATTTACTATTCAAATTAAAGTTAAACTAAACAATCCTAAGTATTGCTGTTTGTTCTACCACTTGGTCTTACACAGCTTTTATTATATAGATTTTAAAGATTTACCTAGTTTTAAGATTAAAATAAAAAGATTATTTTTTTGTCATATTTTATTATTCAATCAAATCAATCAATCAACAACCAATCGTAGTCCACTGCTGAACATAGGCCTCTCCCAAGGTGTGCCAAAGCTCCCGGTCCTCTGCCTTCCGCATCCAGTCGGTACCCGCCACCTTCTTAAGGTCATCGGTCCACCCGGCTGGAGGGCGCCCTACGCTGCGTTTGCCGATCCGCGGTCTCCACTCTAGGACTCGTCTGCTCCAACGGCCATCGGTCCGACGACACACGTGACCAGCCCACTGCCACTTCAGCCTGCAAATTTTGCCAGCTATGTCGGTGACTCCGGTTCTTTTCCGGATAATCTCATTTCTGATCTTATCCTTCAAAGATACTCCGAGCATAGCTCGCTCCATAGCACGCTGAGCGACTTTGAATTTGTGGACTAGTCCCGCAGTTAGTGTCCACGTTTCGGCACCGTATGTCATGGCAGGTAAGACGCATTGGTTGAAGACTTTCGTCTTCAAACATTGCGGTATAGACGACGTGAGGACTTTACGAAGGTTGCCAAATGCTGCCCATCCCAAGCGAATTCTACGATCGGCTTCCTTCTCGAAGTTGTTCCTACCGACTTGTATAACCTGTCCTAGGTAGGTATATTCACTAACAACTTCGAGAGGTTTCCCTTCGACGTATATCGGTTCCGGCACGACATGCTTATTGAACATGACCTTGGTCTTGTGTTAAGAATTGTAATAAGAATAGAACCCACATTAAGTGCAATATAGCTTAACTTTCACGCAACTTTTGTTTTTGAAAGCGTTACTAGAGAAAAAAAAATCCTTAGAAACTGTTTATTGGGGTCAACGAATGAGACACTCTTCAAGCTGTTAGCTAGCTAGCATAGGAGTGACTTTATTATTATTATTTCGAAATGTTAAAATGGATAAAGATTTTAATATTACATATCCACAAAGTTTTGAAAATATTATAACAACTCATAGGCAGTTATTTTTATAAGTATCATTTACATTATATATGAAGTACCTAATTTATGTAGATTTTTGATTTTTATGTAGAAATGGGACAAGAAAATTGATTTTTCGAATAAAATAGCAATTTGCAGACACTCGTCAAAGTAAACAGCGCGGCTCGAAACCTTACTGATTTATATAATGTTGTTAATGAGATCGTTGTTGACTAAAAACTCGACCCTCTCTGGGAGAGTATGTCACCGTATCCTCCCCATGTGTTCGGACTTCTGATAACCCCCGTCTGTGCCAGTTAATATGACTCAACAATACTTTAATTTCGGCGAGGTGATTGTCCAGCCTCATCGAGCGTCCACTGTACGTCGTCAAATAAAACCAGCTCTGTGATTCTTCGCATCCCCTATCCCGCCGTGCCTTCGATCACTATCGTGGTCAGGACTAGCAGGCCTGCTAAGAACTGCTGGCTTTTTATGTGCGATCTGCCATGGGTGGTTTGTTTATGTTCCTATGGTAGGTATGTTGGGCACGAACACAATAGGGGAATGAGTGTGGCATTACAGATCAGCGGACTGGGATTGGGTTCGGCTTTCTTTGCATACTGCCTGTGGAGGTGGATTTACTTCTTAACGGTTGATGCAGAATTGCAGACGTCTCTTCTGACTGTCGTTGATGTAGTTAGAGTAAAGGTTGATCCGTTGTCCATATAGCCCAATAACTGCTTCTAAAGTGCACCTGTGTTTGCGCGCTTAATTTTGAACGATATTATCTTGTGCGCACTTGTCTAGACATCAGACAACTTTGCAAATCAGGATCGATGAATCTTCTGATCAATAGATTGAATCGGCTTTTAGACTGAGATACATATAAGCTTTTTTTTTGTTTCTAGGGACATGGACCTGGTGGTGTGTCGCATGCCAAATTTACAAATTATTCATTTGACGTCGAAGAGTTTTTGCGGTTAGTGGAAGTTTGTGCATCATACGTCCGAAATCGACAGGATTTCACTAACTTCGTAGCAGCGTCAATGAAAAAATTGCGTGAAGAATTGTAATGTAATGATTTTTGTAACTTTTCTCGAATATGTGATATTTACATTTATATCAAGTGCCGAAGGTGAAGTGTATTTTTTATAACGTAAAACTTTATATCACCTAACATAAAGCTTGATTAAAACATTAATAATTATTGTTCAATAGAATGTGCTAGGAACAGCCAACTATTTTGTAGCTATTTTCATACCCGAAGCAATATAAATAATTAAATTTATGGACTTTTTCAAAACCACATATGTCTTAATTTTTGATATATGTTGTTTTATTAAATAGATAAAGCTTTACTTTATGCATTTTCTAGGATAAGAAACGATCTGTGACAAAAGCACTCCTATATATTTTATATACATTTTACAATTAGATTTATAATGTTTAATAGTATATGTAATAATAATTTTAAGTTATAATATTAAAATTATCTAACTAATGAATTGATTGCTGAAATGATAAATACATATTTATAACATTTTGTCAGGAACTAAATAATAAATTCTTTCACTATTTATTATATTTGATATATTTTATCATTCTCTCTTTTCTGCGAACAAAGATAATTTTATTTTAATGCTTATATTTTAAACAAATTGGAAGGCTAAATTCATATATTGGTAAATTGATCTAATAGTGATATGAAAGTAATTAAGGTAATTAATTATTATCGGTCATTTTAATTAAGTGTCATATTATACGATGTCCATTTGCGATTAAACATTAATGCTATGCTATTTTTGGAAAAGAGTTCAAATGCTTAAAGTATGTAACTTTTAAAACTCTATTTTTCCTGTCCGCTCAATTATTTAATCGGTATAATTTTTATAATTTGGTCGAAATTGGTCTAGTTCTTTCTACGAAATTTATTTGACCTTTATAATATAAAATCAAAATAAGCATTAATAAAATATACTTTTACTAGTAATTATAATTATAAGCAAGATATTTGTTGGTTCACTAATCAAATTACATATGTTAACTTATAGTTAAATCAATTATTCTTAAAGGAAGGACAACTTTCGACATTCGCGTATTACGTTCAGTGCAGTAACAGAATAATCGTTAGGTATGTTTACCTAACGATTATTATGTTACTGCTGTTTTTGATCTTAATTAAACAAATTTTAGTAAATGTACTTATCATATTTTTTTATTCTGCTTTTGACGGACCTTTTCGGAATTACAAGGCCGTCATATATAAACTTTTTTTATTCTGTATCAATATGAATCTTCATATCGACGATCGCTTGGCTTACGAGTTGTAATATTATATAAATAGCGTATTCAATATTTCTAATTTCCTAATATATTTCGTTCTATGAGCGCAATGCCATCCGAAATATGGCAGTTTAAAAGCAGATTTGCTTCCGAGGAATCTAACTTAAAAATTATAGGAACAACCAATAAAATATTCTAATGAGGTACTTCATTTTACTGCAAGCTGAATTATTAAAAATAACATTTAAGTATTATTTTATTTATTTAAATTATATATTGTAATTAATAAATAATAAAATACTCACTATTATATATCTTTTTATTTGAGCGAAGCCCTGATAGTGTATCCTGCGACAAATAAAATTTGCACTGTTGATCTCGAGCTTCTGGTAATGGGGTACAGTGGGCCACTCCTATATTTTTAACAACACAAAATACCCTCCGCTGTGTGTGGAGAACCTCTTTCCGTTCGGTGTGCATAATCGCGCATTCCTTATCTAGACTATTTTAACTTTGCCCAGAACGGGTATGTGTGTATGTACAGCGGAGATTAGGAACGGTGGGTTGTCACTACCACATTACTACTACTACCGCTGTGTGTGTTTATAAGTATCTTTCTCAGGATAGCAGCTTTTAATATCGGCGATCAGTTGGGTGAAAGGATCGACATTGAGTTTTTATCCTTCGCCGTCACAAAAAATCGCTAAATTCAAAATGACGTTTGCGCCAATTTTCGTTATGATGATCGTGATTAGGAGGTCAAAACATGTTATTATACCAAATTTCAGATTCATCGGCGGTATGTGCTTTTCGAAAGTTTATCCTTGGTAATAAATATATAAGGTGAGTATTAGAATATTGTAAAACGCAATATTTAAACGTTTATAATTTATATATATTATAAAATAAATTATTTTGAAATGAATTATTATTTTGTGATAATAATTAATCTAAACTAAAGTCATGGCCCTCTTTTAAAAAAATCAGATGTTTAATGTGTAATGTCTATAAAAGTTAGACATGCTGTCGCTGAATACAATATTACTTATAATACTTTATAGTTTTATTAGATCCGTAAAGACTATGGGCTCGTAACACCAGAACTATTGTAAAAACCATCCATGACAAAAGGGTCCCGAAAGTTTATAGAAAAAAAGTTTAATATGGGCAAGAAACAAATAAACAAGCTGAGGTTTAAAGCCGGCAATGTTGTTTTTGATCGTGACCAAATCATAAAGATCGTTGAAGAGTTTTACAGGGACCTGTATGCATCAAAAACAACGCAATCGAAACATGACGCGACGGACCCTAGAGCAGCGCCAGTGGAGCGAATCGAAAAAGGCGAATTACCAGTGCCGGATTAAGGTAACTTGATGCCCTAAGCAACCTTCCCCTGTGAGCTTGCCTATCCTTAAGTGAACTACAAAGAATTAATTGAAAAAACCGAACCGAACGTCAACTTTGAAATTGCTTCAACTTTCGTGTGCTCGTTTTTTCTCGGTCGTCTCTGGTCTCACTAGACGGATGCCCTAAGCAATTGCTTAAATAGTTTATAGGCTAATCCAGGACTGCGAATTACCACCTATAACTGCAGATGAAGTAGAGCATGCTCTAGACAAAATGAAAAGCAGTAAATCCTCCGGTGAGGACGGGGTGCATGTCGAAATGATACAGGCAGGTGAAAGACCTATACTTAAAGTCCTTGTAAAGCTTTTTAATGAAATACTCCTACAGGATTCTACACCCAGTCAACTAAAGAATGCGATTGTCACGCCACTGTACAAGAAAGGCGACAAATCAAATTTGACAATTTATCGTCTAATAAGCCTTCTCTCTTAGGTCTACAAACTGTTCGCTAAAGTCTTGTGCCACCGACTATATAACATCCTCGACGAATACCAACCTGTCGAGCAAGCTGGCTTCCGGCATGGATACTCAACTATAGACCACATCCATACAGTCATGCAGCTAATGGAGAGTTGCAATGAGTTTCTTTTTTTATAGTATAGGTTAGTGGACGAGCATGTGGGCCACCTGATGGTAAGTGGTCACCGATGACAATAGACAGTGGTTTGTATATTTCTTTAAAAAAAACAACATCACCACTGCGCCACCAACCTTGGGAACTAAGATGTTATGTCCCTTGTGCCTGTAATTACACTAGCTCACTCATCCTTCAAACCGGAACACAACAGTACCAAGTACTGCTGTTTTGCGGTAGAATATCTGATGAGTAGGTGGTACCTACCCAGACGAGCTTGCACAACGCTCTACCACCGAGTAAATGTGAGTATAACCGACCGCTGTGTTTTGCCTTCGTTGACTACGAAAAGGCTTTCGATATCGTCGAACACTGGGGGTGTTTCACTCTCTCCATCGCTGCGGTATTGACAAGCGATACGTTGGTATCCTCCGGGAGCTGTACAAATCCGCGACTATGCAGGTGCGTATGCACAAAACCACCAACCTCGTGTCTGTTGACAGAGGGGTCCGACAAGGTGATAACCTCTCGCCCAAACTCTTCAACACCGTTTTAGATGATTTGCTGCAGACGCTGGATTGGAGAGAGCGAGGAATCAACATAAATGGGACACGCATGACACACTTTAGGTTCGCAGACGACTTGATTCTCGTCGCCGAGAGCATAGAAGAACTTCAGCATATGTTAGCAGATCTGCAATAAGTTTCCTTGCGGATCCAAGACCAAAATCATGACTAATTGCCGCATACGTGTACCTAACATAATCCTAGGTAAAGACACCGTACAGGTGGTCAGCGATTATGTCTATCTGTGATATCGTTTATCATTTGATCGTAAATCTCAAATACAGGAGATCGGCCGACGCATCGGTTTAGGGTGGGCTGCTTTTGGAAAGCTTGAAGACACATTAGCGTCAAAACTCCCACAATGCCTTAAGAACAAGGTGTTTAACCAATTTGTCTTACCTATCCTCACCCACGGTGCCGAAACATGCTTACTAAGCATAACATGCATAAAATTAAAGAGGCACAAAGGGCGATGGAGCGTGCTATGTTAAGCAACTCTCTCGTTGATCGAATACCTAACGCGAAAATTCGATGAAAGACGAAGGTCCAAGACATTGGGAAGCGTATCACGATGTTAAAGTGGAGATGGGGTGGACACCTGTCGTCATGGAGTGGTGGCCTAGAGAAGCGAAGAGACCAGTGGGCAGACCACAAACCCGATGGTCAGACGACTTAAGAAAAATAGCGGGTGCGCAATGGATGCGCTTAGCACAGCATCGGGAGAATTGGCGCGCGGTGAGGTGGCCTATGTCCAGCAGTGGATTAGAGTGGGCTGAATATGACGATGATGATTTGGCAGAATTCAATTCTGGAAATTTCTATAAAAAGGACTTACTGAATAGTACATTAAATGCTTCCATTAGACTATTTACAGGATAACTTTAATGAAGCTGTATTAAAAAGGCACTTGATTACCATGAGTGCGACTAAGAACTCACGTCAAGACTTTAAATACACTTAGGGGATGTTTGTACAAAATGTATTAAAATAGCCCCCGTTTTCAATATATTTGAACCGACAAAAATAAATAAAAACATAAAATAAAGATAAAAATGCATAAAATAGGCAGATAAAATGTAATATATAGTTTTTATATATCGGTAATTTGGATTTCTTGGTTTAATTAAAAGTGTTTTATACCTTTACCGAAGAAGGTACATTTAAATCAATCTTGTAATAAAAAAGAACACTACTCTTACCGCTATTTTAATTTTAAAAGCGCTGCCGTTTTTAACAACTGCAATTATAACTCGAGAGATGTCTGGTACAATAATTGTTTGGGATAAATGCGATTATCAGTCATGTTTCATTTGATTGTGGGTATTGATAAACACCATCTTACTGTTACCACTTAACGTTACATAAGAAGTTTCATGAAAAAGTTGATTCAATACTCATGGATAAACATAAATAAAAGGCTCATTTAATGACTCCTCATTACGTACTGGCCGTCTATATTACTTTATGTAATTTGAAAAAGGAAGGAGTTTATTGTCTTATTTCAAAGTTTCATCTCTAGGTAGGTTGCTAATCTTTGCTGTTTTGTTTTTTTTAGTGTCATCATGATCAATTTTGTAATGATCTATCTCAGCGACGCTGAATTCTGTCTAACTAATTACTTTAATTGAAAATGGATACATTTATAAAAGATGTGTATATGTGACATTAATAAGTTACACCAGCAGTCTAAACGCCCTACTAAGGTGCCCCCTACAATACTAGAAGAGCTATGCAAACCATAGCAAGACTTAATATGCATGAAATAAGAACAAACTCGCTTCTTATTTTTTAATCACAAATCCTAGCTTGTTCTTTATTTAAAACTAGCTGTGCCCGAGGTTTCACCCACGTATAATAAATAAAAATAAGCCTAGAGCCTTCCCCGATTAAAGGACTAACCAACACAAAAATATTTTTTAAATTCGAACCAGTAGTTCCTGAGATTAGCCGGATCAAATAAACAAACTCTTCAGCTTTATATATTAGTATAGGCAGACTGGCAAATTGGTCACCTGATTAGTAAGTCATTGACTTTGGTACGAAATATGAACCATCCAAGCACTGTCACCGTCTCACACACCCTTCAAACCGGAAAACAACAATTCCAAATAATGCTGTTGTACCGCTACTCTTCTAATCGTAATGCTATAAGATTCGATGTTGATATTTTCGTTGGTTCTGTTGCCTCATTATAAACTAGACTCAAATCACATTTTGTAAATTTAGTATGAGAGTTATTCTTTTCTATTGTAAATATTTTTTATCCACACCTGTAATTGCTTTTATTTTTTATTTTTACACCCAGTGATTAAAATGTTAATTATACAATATTATTCAATATTAACATGTCATTCTATTCTGCTCGTAAGTTTAATACTGTTATATTTTTGCGTCTAGTAAGTTGCAATTAATTATTTTATTCTCATTTATTGTGTTCATGTTTGTACCACCTCATTTATTGTATCTAGTTAAGTAAATAAATTTAAATTATTCAATTATTCAAGTAGGTTCTTACGCGCAAATTAGTGCATTTTATATGGATTTCACTGAAATTTCGAGTTTAAAGTAATTTCGCATTTGCTGTTATTAGCGTCTTCGGTCTTATACCAAATTATTTATTGAAAACTAATTATGTAACATGGATACTGAATTGCTTCTATCGTCATTAGTAACGCACTAACGTCAACAAACAATACAATAAATTATTTTAATATATTATGAAGGAACCTCATTTATTTAAAACCAAAATACTAAAATAAATAAAATTGGTCCCTGTAAAACATCCATATTTAATCAAGATTTAAATAACGAAGCAATGTGTTTAAACGGGTTTAGGTTAAATAAGCGTGTTTCCTGTTCCAAATAATCTGAATAAATCAGAGAATACGCCAAAATAATATCTATCTATTATTCCCGAGTCGGTTGTTGAGTGACCTCTGGTACAACTGTACCTATATCTTGCTATATGCTATATATTATAATGAATATTTTCTATATTATATATCTAAGTGTCTGATTCAGTATGACAGAAGTTTACAAACTTATAGCATAAATTGTAAAAACAACATTAAATGAATTTTATTTCTTAAAATCAATTTATATGTGCCATCCCGGCTGCCGTCCTCCTCAGCGCCGTCTGAAATTGGACACGTGAGGCCCCCACCTCACGCATCCGCGGCCCAGGGTTACGCCCTATATTTTAAGTCCTAGGCGCTGGGGCTGTGGAAGGCCGACACGACGCCGACGTCTTCTCCGCCGAGCAGGATCGGCCCTTTCCCGACGGCCTCACAGAAGGAGGCTACAGCTCTCCACGCCGATTCCCTGCGGGGCATCGCCAACATGATTGCTCGCAGGGACAGGTCTTGTCCGACTTCACAGACCAGGATCACCCTTTCCGCACTTCACACGGGGCAAGCCTCCAACGTGTGCTGAGCGGTGTCCTGGTCAGAGACCAACCAGACAATTTTCCTGTTGTGATGCAAAATGATTGGTAAGCCTTCAAAGGATACTATTACGAAATTGAATATTATTCAAGTCGATAACGAAATTAAAAATAATTATCCAATTAACCAAAATAAATAAGTAAATTAATTAAGAGGATTTTTTATAAATGGTAATTATGTTTCTCGTATATTTTCGAAATTTTATTGTTGTGATATAACTACAGAAACTCAAAGATAATTATTATTTGTTCGAGAAGCGGTAAATCGTAAAACAATCGTGTATGGAGGCAATATTTACAGATGGAAAATAATGAATGACCCAAGCCCGCGAGCTGCGGGCGTCGTGGTCATAATTTTTGATTTAACCAGATTGTATCGCTAAATAAGAATCAACAACTAATTGAAATAAATCCGAAGTTATTTTAAGATGAAATCTTTAATAGTTATACGGTTCGTCTTAATGCATGTCCTGTTTATTGATAATTTTATGAAATTTAGTATCGAAAGTATAAGGTCATGATCTAATTTATTTAAAACAACAATTTTAATTTCAATGTCAAATTGGTGGTGGAATAATTTTTTTTTTAAAGTTTTAGTGATTGCATTTTTAATTGATGAAGACTTAATTTTATTCGTTTAGAAATACAATAATTATAAAATAATAGATTTTATTTTGAAAAAAAATTATAAGATGTTGTAGATGTTAGGTGGCCAGTGGCAGCGAGCATGGTGGTCGAATGCAGGACGATGTCGCTGATAGCGATCATAGGCGCCGGCGCCTCGTTCTAAGCACTATTTGCTATATTTATCGCCATTAACGCATTGCCTTTTCTGCATCTTTATTTTTTTAATAAAACAATTTTGATTATAGGTTCATGCATTAAAACGTGGTAATAATAGTGACATCGAAACAAATATATCTGTTTTTCACTTAACAAATGTTAAAATAAGTTTTAATTAAAAAAAATACAAATGTTATTTCATATCATTTCATTCCATTTAGGTTTAGTAGGTTACCTACTCATATTGTAACATGATTTTTATGCTGAAAATATACTTAAATATGTTTAGTTTTAAATAACATTAAAGATAGGTTTGTAGATTTAATTATGTGAATATTAATTATATGAATATCCATATGTTTATCTCTTAGGATTCGCCAACATTCAAGCGATCAATTGGAAAAGGTTAACTATGTCAAGTGGATTAACGGTAACTGAGAACGCCGACTGTGACCTATAAAGAAAAGAAAGAAATCTTCATTTATCCGTGTGGGCATTTATTCGATAATAGCTCAACGATTATGGCAACAAGCAGACGATTAACAATAGCACACACAAACAGAAGGTAACAGAAAGAAGACAAACATTCGTGGCTCTTTCAAAAGCATTGTACAATAGTCGTCATCAATTACAGGCAATAGATCGCCCAACATCATTTGTCCGTCTGTCCGTTACTCGATTGGGGCATTCCCACGGCTCGCGGGATGGTCGTGTTTGTTGTCGGAATATGTCCAACGAGCAATAGTAATAGAAAATTGGTTCTGATTGCATTCGCTCTCTATTTTGCTCGTTTTGTACGTTCTCACTTATTTTATTTACACTGAAATGTATAATATTTAATTTAAGTTGTTAGTTATTAAAAATAAGGCGGGTTACTACCATAAGTACTACTACATGCAATTATCAAACTTGTTTAAAAAAAGAATCAATTCAGAGATTTCGCAAAATTATAATTATGCACAGCAATGCAAACCGTTGCCTTTTCGATGTTATCGACAACAATGTTGGAAAGAAATTGCTCCGATCAAGAGATAATCTCTCCGTAACCAAATTGATCATTGATATAGGGAGGTGCGCGCCAGTCCCTTCGTGACCCGCTATCACTTACTTACCACCGCCGAAACGTAACTCGTTATTAAATTCTTATACTTTGGAAAATTCACGTAAGATATTTTAATTTTATTATAAATTTAATTTTATTGCAACGTTCCGTCAACATTTAGCTTGTCGATCACGTCTCACTATCAGTTGCGACGTCAACTTCAGTTTTAATACCCGTCTAATCTACATATGAAGCTCATAGACCACTAGATCATTATTTACACATATTAGCTCCAGATTTAGGCCACCTCACTGTAGCCTCATTCTATCTCTCGGTCAATAAATATCAGATTAAAGTGCCGCTATTGTAGCCTTCACGCACAAACTAGTACCGTGGCTTTCAATAACGGTTCGCACTATGCAGATTATCACCGCGGCGATAACCGCGACGTGAAAGCGATAGCGCGACACGAGGCAGCCCGGCTTTAGAGCGGGTGGTTGATGCACGGGTGCCGATTGTTTTATTTTTATCCTTTGTTACGAGTAGCAATTTCATAAATAAGTAAGGGAAGATTACTAAAGCGATTCAATGATAAAAGTCGGTTATTGGTCTTTATATAGAGCCATATTATATCATGAATCCTGGTCAAAATATCTCGTATCGTAATACTCGTCAGAATAATTCGTATCGAAGTTTCTTACATTTATTTAACATATTTAAATACACCAAATAAAAAACATTTATATGTATATTAAACAATTATTGATGAAGTTTTTCTTCAAAGCCTTAGACCGTCTTACAACTTATTTTTCCTAAAACATATGTGAAGAATTTTGCAAATATCAGAGATTATTATGTTATGTAACATACTTATAGCATCATATCACTTTTAGAAGAATAACGAAACATTTAATAACATACGAAAGCTTGTTATTTATGTAAAATACTAAAAAAATGTGTATTATTTAGAAATTGTAACTTTTTCCTCAACAAGTGACATAGTTTAAAAGAATTGTGGAATAAGTCTATGGTAGAGTCGATTAGGCAGACTTACTTAGTCACTGAACTCAAACCTTAATTTTGAATAGAAGAAAAGGTTTACAGGTGTGAATGACAAGTCCATGTCGCTATTTTAAATGCCGCTAAAATAAATTAGTAGAATATCGTCGAGTCGCACTCATAGCCGTTATAATCAAACGCTCTAATTTTGAAATTAAGTACATATATTCGGTTAAAGTAAAGGTTTTATATATAAAGTTTAATTAAGCGTTAATTATTTTTGATTATATTATAGAAAACAAATTACAAAAATGGTTGCTAGATATATTTATTTAAAACTAATGTAGCAGTTCATTAAATTATTTGCAGATGATAATCTACCTGTGGTCTTAAACTTGTCACTTTATATGGAAAATTGTTTTGTATAAACTGCTTAAATATCTCACCGTCTCATCTTAAAATAGATCCATTAGTTTGTGACCTACGTAAACTATCCTCTTACATACATATTGAAACAAAATGATATTATTTTTTTATTTTTGTGCGTCGAAATGTAATTATTTTGGGAAAATATTAGGTACTTAATTAAAACGAAATAAATTTGAGACGAAACCTTACAATAACATTAAGATTGATGAAGTTTTAGATTTATGAAATGCTAACTCTATGCTTTTTGCTATTGACTGAATTTCAACGGTAATCTCAAGGAGTAGCTAGTTGCGTAAGAGAGCAAAGAAACACAGGTGCACTCTTTATTCCTTCACTCTATAAAATCATCGGATGGAAATCCGACCAACGACTGGAGAGAGTTCAGACATTAAATGACTTACATGCTTTTTGAGGCACTGGACTATCAACATCATAACTTCAATTTACCTCAATAACCACTGACCTGGGGTTTGAATCCAAGATCTCGGGATCTGAAGCTAGCATATACAGCCAACCAGCGAGGTACATACGCAATACCCTTTGTTTATATTTATATACACTCGTATATACGTAAATTTCAACAGTCAGTGATAAGTGGCCTTGGACTTGTCACCTATCTCTGTTAAATGGAGCCAAATTATATTTATTCACGTCGTCGCTTTAAAGTTTAAATGCGCTTGTGAAACATCTTTTTCTAAACGAATAGGTGACGGACTGAATGCGATTGTGTAATTCTGGTAAATTTCCACTTATAATTCGCCAGGAGGCAGAGATAATTAGCGAACCTAACATTTTACATGGGTATTGTTTACATGAATATTTCTTAAAGTAAGTGACATTAGCACCTCATCATAATATTTTTTTAATAACCTAAGTTATATATAATATAATAATATAATTTGACTGCCTCGTTGGTCTAGTGGCTAGATATAAGGCTGCAGACCCGGTGGTCCTAGGTTCAATTCCCAGGTCAGGCCAATAAATAGTTATTGGGTTTTTCTGTCAGAAAAATCTCAGTAGCAGCCCGGAGTCTGGAAGTTGGAAGTGTGTACACTCCGTGGCTCGGAAAGCACGTTAAGCCGTTGGTCCTGCGCCTGAACTCTTTCCGGTCGTGTCGGATGTCCGTCCCATTGGATTATGAGAGCTAAGGAAAAGAGAGTGGACCTGTGTTTGCGCACACACTTGTGCACTATAATATCTCCTGCGCAGTTGGCTAATCTCTCTTGAGATTGGCCGCCGTGGCCGAAATCGGTCTGAAGGACCTTACATAATTTTATTATTAAATTATAATTTTATTCGATTGTTTGTTTCCATTTGGACCAATTTGATATTCAGTCATAATTAGTACAGAGCCGTATGATTACGATTTAAAGGTAATATCCACTATTGAAGAAATCCAACAGATTTGTGTCAATCAAGTTTAATCTAAAGATACGTTGAATGCTAAACCAACGTGTCAAGGTATTGACATATCCCAACAATATGCTAGCTATATGTGCAAGTAGCAGACAATTATGTGATCAAGGCTACGAAGATCGAATGTTTTGTAACGATTCAGTGTGATTTCAAAATTAACCTAATAAAGACATTGTTCTGTCAAGATGTTCAATTTTAATAAACCAATGCGATTAAAGAAATAAATACCCTGTCAACTTGTAATCAACAACAAGTAATTTTGTTATTCATTAATCATTTTTGTTATCCTATTATTATTTATGAAACTATAAATTACGTCTGGAAAATAAATTCAATAGATTTGTGTCTTCAATATTTTGATGTCATTTTATTCGCAAATGTATACATTTATGTTTCTACTTTGAAAGATTATGGCGTTGTAATTTAATTAGATTCCTGACTTTATGAGAGATAAACCAGGACAGATTCACTAAATTGTGCTCTTAATATTAGTCTAAATAGATCTGAATATAATAGAAATAGAAGGGAACAGATAATATTTTATTTCACATTATATAAATTATCTAAAGTAAATTAACAGCTCGTAAAAGTCTTGTTGGTCGAGTCAACCTTTACTACTATTTAGAAAAAGGTTTGGACCTTATTCCACTACACTGCTCCATTGGTCGTTGATGGATACATATGAGCCAGAAATTCCGGCACATGTAGATTTTCTTTCACCGCTATAATGAGATGAATTATTGTGAACATAATTTAAGCACAAGCAAACGCAGTGATACTTGGTCAGATTTGAACCCGTGATCTTCACATTTTCTATACACTGGACCATCTCGTAGTTTTATATTGTATATCTAATGTTTTTTTTTTAATACTGTATATCAAATATAGTATATATACTGTTTTGACAATTATGAGTATTTTCTCGTATTTATTAGTTTTTCTGGTTGCTGGTCTACTGTCTTTTACGCTCCTAATCGATCAACTAAAAAAAGCATATAGACACAGTAATTCACTTAACCTTTTTCACGTGCTCTTAATCAATCCAAAAGTTCACCTAAAATACGATATTGACAGGTCTGAGTATTCGAATTTTTTACGACATAAGTATTTGTGTAGTATAAGTACGTTTTGTTAAGACATGATACTGTTTATGCAGACGGTATATGGTTTATACGGTTTATAGTATACATACGTATAGATTAGTGTCAGGTTTCATAGATTTTGCTGTCTCAATCGAAGTTTGCAAGATTTAACTTTCACTCCTCGTGATGATTCATACTGTAGGCATAGTGTTCGGCGCTCAGGGGGTAGACAGGTCAGATGTAAAACTGATTCAATGAAATATAAACATGATTATTTTATTACAAATTTCAAATAAATTATATTTCTCGGAATTAGAGCTTCTTATTATCCAGTACTAAGTAAACTAGTATTTCTCATATAATGATATGTAATAAATTCAAATATGTAGACATTGATATCGAAATCAAACTCTATCGTTTTACTAGAAGACTATAAATATATTTTTAATAAGATCTACCTATTTTTAAGATTAAAGGTTTTGTAGACTAGATATATTTATTTACACACTACTTACTACTACTACTACGTATTTAATACAACAGTTTTAAATCTCATAATTATATTACTTTAAAAAATAAAAGTAAAATTATAATTCGTAGTGGTAATGTTTTACATAGTTGTAAGTTATGAGTAGAGCTCTCACCATTATATTAGGTCCTTACATATGAAATTAGCGTTTTGTCGTACTGACCACTTTGATCTGAAATATCTCCTCTTTGGTTAAGAAAGCCAAAATCAATTTTATAAATTCATTTAGCTGGTACATTTGAGTTTTGAAAACAGTCATTCATTTGTTTTTTCTCATTATTTTTTTCTTTGACGTCGCTTATTACCGCACAATGGAAAACATGAAATATCGTAAACTCGTAAATATACCGAGTTCGAGTTCTACGGTGGCACCAGTGCTGCAGAAACAGCTCGAAGGATTAATGATGTGTACGGCGCTGGTGTCGCAAAAGAAATCACGGTACATTTTTGGTTTTAACGTTTTCGTTCTGGAAATTTCGACCTTCAGAACCAACCCCGTGGACGGCCGGAGACCAAAGTGGAAAATGAAGAATTAAAGGCTATTGTGGAAGCGGATCCATTACAAAGCACTTCAGAGATAGCTGCAGGCTTCGGGGTAAGTGATAAAACTGTATTAATCCACTTGAAGCAAATCGGGAAAGTAAAAAAATTTGAACAATGGGTACCTCATGAATTGAGTGAATCGAACTTGCAAACACGCGTCGACTGCTGTGTTACTTCGCTCAACCGACACAATAATTAAGGGATTTTAAATCGAATCATTACTTGTGATAAAAATTGGATACTGTACGATAGTCGGAAGCGCTCGTCCCGATGGCTGAATCCTGGAGACCCAGCCAAATCCTTCCCCAGAAAAAGTTACTTGTGAGTGTTTGGTGGACTAGCACCGGTGTCGTTCACTACAGCTTTCTAAAATCTGGCCAAACGATTACGGCAGATATCTATTGTCAGCAATTGCAAACCATGAAGGTAGAACTAGCTGCTAAACTACCGAGATTGGTCAATCGCTCTAGGCCACTGCTGCTTCACGACAACGCAAGTCCACACACTGTACAACAAACAACCACTAAGTTAGATGAGCTACAATTGGAATGCATCAACCATGCTCCCCGGACCTTGCTCCAACAGATTACCATTTTTTCCGGAATTTAGACAACTTCTTACAAGGAAAAAAATTCAACTCAAATTCGGCAGTCCAAACCGCTGTCAAAGAGTTTATTGATTCTCGCCCCCATGGTTTTTTTAGTAAAGGGATCAATGAACTATTTATGAGATGGAAAAGGTGCATAGATAACAACGGTGCATACTTTGATTAATCCTCCCGTACAAAACGCCAATTTCATATGTGAGGACCTAATAGAAGCAATGAAGCTGACTTTATCATACAAAGCAATAAGACTTAACTATACGAAGAGAGCATATTTGATTAGAAATAGCGACATGAATTTTAATTTTATGGTTATTCAACAAATTAAAGTCACGCCACAAAATTATCTTTTTTTTTCATTATTGGCCACCTAATGATAAAAGGGATCACCAGCGCCAATGCGGCAATACCTTAGGTATTAAGATGTTATCTTGGTTCGCCAACTTGGTGTCCTATTTGGCCGTCCGCCTACCTATATTATAAAACAAAATGTGTTAAATGCCTGCTTACGATTGGTAGTGCCATGCTGCATACCTTCAGGTTGTAGCCGAAAGGGCCGGCACGCCGGCCGGAATTACCACTCTCTCACTCAAAATTGGCGTAAAGTGGTAGCCATACTACCCAGTTTCGTTCGGTATGTGAGAGTCCCGGAAGCCCAATCCTCCCCCCCCTCCACAAAATGAGTGCGCAGAATTTAAGAAGACTACCCCAAGTGGGTACCATCTGCGACCGAGGTAGACAATCCCTCTCTGGACATCCATGCTCAGGTCATACACCACCTGAGCAGGGATGCCCAGGCTGCCCTTCGAATTCTGGGGGTGGGCAATTTTGCGCTCGTAAATGGTCAGGGCAAACGGAGCAGGCATCTTATGGCAACCCCTTCCACCTTCGTTATGGACTTCTGCAACATAAGGGGACTGAATTCCAACTTAAACGCCGTCCACTTCAATCTTGAGACGGCGAAGCTGGCCTTGCTCTCTCTAACTGAGACCCAGGTATCGTCCCCGACGGACACCTCATTCCTTTCCTACCCGAGGTACAAGTTGGAACATGCCTTTGTACCACAGGCTGGGGTGTGTGTTTACGTCAGAAAGAATATCTGCCTCGCCTATCTTGAAGAGAGGGACCTATCCATTCTCTGGCTGCGCGTAGACTGCGATGATCATCCGCGAATCTATGCGTGCCTATATAGGTCCCATAGCGGTAATGCCGAAACTGACCAGCTCGTTGAGCACATCCAACGGACTACAGATCCGTGCTGCAGCAGATCCCATCCGCAGAGATCGTGATTCTTGGCGATTTTAACGCCCACCATGCCGAATGGCTCAAATCACGTACCACCGATCATGCGGGGAGATCTGTGGCTGATTTTGCCTTGGTATATGATCTGACACAACTGGTTACCTCGCCAACGCGAATCCTAGATGTGGAGGATCATAGACCTTCCCTGCTAGACCTTCTGCTGACTTCTCATCCGGATGGGTACCGTGTTTCCGTAGAGCCTCCTCTTGGCTCGTCGGACAACTGTCTTGTCCGGAGTACAGTGCCGATTACACGCACCTCACGGCCTCGATTCGTGGGATGTCACCGTGTGTGGCACTACAGGTTAGCGGACTGGGATGGGATGCGGTCCATCTTTGCATCCTCTCCAGGGGGCCGTTTTTTTTTTTTCGCCGGATGATCCAGATGTCTTTACTGACTCGGTCGCTGATGTTGTGTTTCAGAGTATGGAACTCGGCAATACCCATCGGCGCAGATCCCGGCCCTGATTTGGTCGCTTCTCTGAAGCATCTTGTGATGTAAATACTAGCGCACTGAAAAAGGAATACAACTCTGCCTCCACGTCTTTCAAAAGTTTTATTGCCGAGGTGAAATCGGAGTACATTGGCAGGATTGGTGAGAGACTGGTGCGACATCCTTCGGAAACATGTGCATTTTGGTAGGGAATTTCTATCAGCCTTCCCTTCCATCTCTGCACAGGAGCGATGACTCGTTGGCCCATACTGCGAAGTAGAAAGCCGACCTTTTTGGGATCTCTCTTCGCGTTCAACTCGACTTTTGATGATCAAGGAAAGACACCACCGACAATCTTGCGGTGTGATACCACGATGCCGGAAATTAAATTTCGGCAGAGTGCAGTTCATAAAGCACTTCTTTCCTTGGACATCAATCGTGCTGCATACTTGTGATCCCGAGTTGTCATCTTTTTTTTTTTTTTTTTTTTCACGCAGTGGAAACCTTCAAGAAGGTACCCAACTCTCTTGGGGGAGAGACCGGGTTATGTGGGATTCTTACCCACTAAAACCACTGCGATGGCCGTCCTCGGCACGGATCGGAGAGGCTGCGGGATCGTGTTGATATAACGCATCCGTGGCCCCTCCCGTGCTGTGCTCCACTCGTGGCTCGGCGGAGCTCTCCTCAGGGGGCGAAAGTAATCCCGCCCCCCCGCGCTCCTCGCTAGTGCGTACGGCAGCGCGAGGCCATTCGGGCTGCCGTCCTCCTCAGGGCCGTTTGAAATTGGACACGCGAGGCCCCCACCTCACGCAACCCGAGTTGTCACCTGTCTTAACGCGTCTTTCCCGCCACTCCTACACATTAGGCGTAGTCCCGCATTCCTGGAAGACTGCTTTGGTGCACCCGATCCCTAAAAAGGAAATCACTCTGATTCAACAAATTATAGGCCTATTGCTATCACCTCCTTGTTCTTCAAGATAATGGAGTCCATTATTAACTGCCAGCTCCTGCGGTACCTAGAGGAGCACCAGCTGATTAGCGACCGCCAGTACTTATATAGGCTTCGGTCGGGGTCGTTCAGCAGGTGATCTTTTAGTTTACCTTACTCACAGATGGGCTACTGCGGTTGAGTCCAAGGGGGAGGCATTAGCAGTCAGTCTGGGCATAGCGAAAGCCTTCGATCGGGTATGGCATAAAGCGCTTCTCTCGAAGCTTCCTTCCTACGGGCTTCCCGAGAAATTATGCAAGTAGTAATCACCAGCTTTTTGGCAGATCGGAGCATCAAGGTCGCTGTCGACGGTGCATGCTCTGACCTAAAATTCGTCAATTCTGGTGGTTCCACAAGGCTGCGTTCTTTCACCTACTCTGTTCCTTCTGCATATCAATGATATGTTACAAATCAGTAACATTCACTGCTATGCGGATGACAGCACTGTAGATGCCCTTTACACCGGCCGTGTTAATATTTATCGGGAACACGTCGACGACATCGAGTGTTGGAACAAACTTGTGTCTGAAATCGAGACCTTGCTAACCAAAGTCTCGGACTGCGCCCGACTAAACTTGGTCCAATTCAACCCCAATAAGACTCAAGTTTGCGTGTTAACCGCAGAAAAGTCTCCTTTTGTCATATCCTCTCATTTCGAGAATACTCCTCATCGAGAATCCCTCACTGCCACAACCAGTATCGGGATACTTGGCGTCGAGATTTCGAACGTTGTTCAGTTCCGCGATCAACTGGAAGTTAAAGCCAAATTGGCTTCCAAAAAGCTTGGCGTGCTCAACAAGGCTCGACAATATTTCACGTCGGCCCTTAATCTTTACAAGGCGCAAATTCGGCCCCACATAGAGGCCCACTGCTCTCACCTCTGGACGGGAGCTCCCCAGTACCAGCTTCTTCCGCATTCAACGTAGAGCAGTTCGAATTGTCGACGATCAAGCTATTACCGGCCGGCTTGATCCTTTGGATTTGCGTAGATATGTTGGGTCACTCTGCATCCTCTATCGCATATATCACGGAGAGTGTTCTGAGGAGTTGCTTAGTTTAGCCCCGCCCGCTGAATTTCACCACCGGACATCGCGCTAGAACTCAAAATTCCATCCTCACCACCTCGATGTCTGGAAATCCACAACAGCGCGTTTCCTAGGGCATTTCCTTCCTTGCACAATCACTCTATGGAACCAGCTTTCGCCGGCAACTTTTCCGAACCGATATGACATTTCAACCTTCAAGAAGAGAGCGTACTCATTCCTCAAAGGCCGGCAACGCACCTGCAAGCCCTCGGATGTTACAGATGTCCATGGGCGGTGGTAGTCACTTTCCATCAGGTGAGCCCCCAGCTCGTGTACACCACCTCTTACATAAAAAAAAAGTTATACTGGCTCACTCCTTTACACCGATACACAACAATACTAAGAATTGTTTCTTTGGGGGTAGAGTATATGTTGAGACAAGTCAAAACGCTACTAGCAAGTAGGTAAATCATATTTGTTTTGTGAACCCCTTTTCATGATTATTTCATAAATTTATTTATTTTATACATATTTAGTTTTTTACTGAAACATTAACATATATAAATGACTGAGATGAATTTATAATTGCTTTAATTAAATAGGTATGGTACGAAGTATTACTATATAAGGCATATAATTTAATGTTATTTGAATTCACTACTAATTGAATTTATATTATACTAGCGGTTCACCCGCGGCTTTGCCCGCGATATAATCAAAAATAATAAAATATGTTAATTATGGTCTATTTAAGCTGTGAAAACAGTACATTTCAAGCAGATCAGACCAATTTTGTATATGAATTTTTCAAACCATTTCTCTCGTTTGGGGTTAAATTTTTAAAAATGACAAATTACGTATTCATTTATTTTTACTCAGAAGCTTTAAAATTAAATTTCATGCTTCTTACATAAAAAATTACGGACCCGCCATACAAACTTTCAACCCCGTATTTTACTTTCTTGCGGGGTAGTTTTTAAGAACCCTGATATACGTTTTATTTATTTCTAAACAGAAGCTAGTATATAAAATTTCATGATTCTTACAAGACAAATGACGGACCCGCGATACAAACTTTCAACCCCTATTTCACCCTCTTGCGGGGTAGTTTTTACAAAACCCTCAGATAGGTATTTATTTATTTCTAACCAGAAGCTAGTATATAAAATTTCATGCTTCTTTCATGAAAAATGAGGGACCCGCCATACAAACTTCAACCCCCATTTCACCCTCTTGGGGGTAGATTTTCGAAAACCCTGAAATATGTATTTATTTATTTCTAAACAGAAGCTACCATATAAAATTTCATGCTTCTTACATCAAAAATGACGAATTTCCCATATAAACTTTCAACCCCTATTTCACCATCTTAGGTAGTGAATTTTGAAAAACTTTCATTTGCGTACGTATTTATTTCCAAACAGAAGCTTGTATACGAAATATCATGCTTCTAACTTTGAAAATGATGGATTTCCATACAACGGTTCATCCCTTATTTCACCTCTTTAAGGGTGGAATTTCCAAAAATCCTTTTTAGTACGCGTTTTCAATGTAGCGACATATATCTCGCCACATACGAAAACTAAAAACTGACGTATCCTACATCGCGATATTAAAGTTATCCGAGCGATTGAACATATATACAAGAACCCGACAACAACCGTCGGGCAGTAGCCCACCAGACAAACAACCGTCTGGTCTGAGGATCCTCCCTTTTCAATGGTCAACACCAAATTGGTGACCCCGACGTGATACATCAGCGCAGCCTTCGCAAAAACTACGTCATCGTGACGTCATCATCACTTCTTCAAGCTTTCGAGCAGCGAGTCATACAGCCAGCCAGCATCCACGACTACTACGGGTATCCTGACCACCAGCATGCAGCGGACGCGCATTCCTGGTCATCACCCACAGTCTTCTCAGCGACCTTGGCACAGCACACTGCACTTCGGCCGGTCAGCAAGCAGAGACGCACTTCTCTCCTGGTCGACGCAGCAGCCAGCCACTACGCAGCACTGCACCACTCCGACTCACTGGAGCATTTGCAGCATCACCCCGACTCACTGGGGCATCACCGCAGACAGTTCCGACTCACCGTGAACTATGCGGCATCTGGTTCCGACTCACTGGAACATTCCACTGGCCCGGCAAACATCACAAGACATATGGACGACTCAACCTGCTATCGACCTCCGGTCTCGGAGGGGAGTGATGTAGCGACATCTATCTCGCCACATACGAAAACTAAAAACTGACGTATCCTACATCGCGATATTAAAGTTATCCGAGCGATTGAACATATATACAAGAACCCGACAACAAACGTCGGGCGGTAGCCCACCAGACCAACACCCGTCTGGTCGGAGGATCCTCCCTTTTCTATGGTGGTTGAGGAACTTTACATCCGGTTCCTTCCCTATCTCTAAATCAACATAAAATGCATCAACTGTCAAAATTTCAAGTCTCTAACCCCAGTGGTTTAGGTTCTGCGTTGATGAGTCAGTCAGGACAAGTCTTTTTATATATATAGATGAACAATAAGTACACTTGTTATAGTTAGGAAGTCGGCAGTGTAATGATAATTTTTTTATTAGGTGACGATCGACATATTGATTCTTATAAAGGACATGATTCGGAAAGATAGCGGACATGTCTGTGCTGTGGACACGCCTGATGCTCAAGATAAGGTGTAGCGCGTGTCCCTCGAAACGCCTAATGGCCGAGATCGCCTCAGGCTGAACGTGCCTCACAGTTTAAATTGAACGTCAAGCTATCGATTTGCATAAATCACATTGTTACTATTTTCAATTATTTGACCGCTTATAAATTTATCCTTGACAATCAGAAACTATTTTCATTATCAGGCAATTCTTGTAATTTAAAGAATATTTTTCGTGAATATTTGGACTTTAGGTACGTATGTAGACAATCAAATCGATATGTATCAAATTAATTATTATTAAAATCAATAAATTAATTGTTTATCTACATATCGAGTAAAACAATATAAATAAAACAGTATAAATAAAATAAAAAATATTATCCAGGCCCGGTCTTAAAAGATCTAAGGCACTTAGGCATTTTGACATTTGAGCTCTCCTATTCCGAAGCGGTATATAGTATAATTTTTTTTTGGCTGGCGGAACTCCTAAACCGGTTCCTTGTAGGCCTAGACATAAATCCCAGGCTGTTGATATCCTTGAAATGCTATAAAATTTAAAAAGTACAATATAGTTATCAATTGAAAATTTCAATATTCACATGATTGGGTATCTTGCAATTTATATCAGTGTGAATAGTTTACCAAATGAAATATAAAAAAAAAAAATTAAATAAATATATATAATGAATAATTGTATAATCGTTTTATGACACTCCAACATGTCTGGTGATAATCGTAGTGTAGGACGCCCTGGGGCAAGGTGGACCGACGATTTAATAAAGGTGCTATAGATCGGGATGGTTGGCGTTCTATGGAGGATTTCGTCCAGCAGTAGACAGCACGATAAGATGATTTTTTTTTATATCTGATGGGGAAGTGCTCCGTTCTCTGTCTTATACCCATGCCCACACCCATATACACATAGTCATGTCTTAGAAAACAAAAATGTATTTTATTCTATAGTATGTAGAAAATAAATATGACGTAGGAATATTTTTCATAATAACGCAGAAGTTCCCAACAAGCGGTGTATGCAAGAAGGCTATGCAACAGAGCTTGGGAACAATGGCCCCGCTGTAATACAAGCGCTCGAGACTTGCGCGGCCACGCCTGCCGCTTTCCGCGAACAACTTGACAGTTGATAAACGTGTACCTTATTTAAATATTTATGAATACGACCCCTCTGGTACGTCGTAATCGAATGATAACATAATTAAGAGTTCCGCTATGTATGTATTTTACCTCTCCGATCTCTCAACTCCTTATTGTCAATCGAAAGAAGATATAGTAATAATTTTCATTTCATTTCATGTAATTTTAATATATTGATTAATAACATATATTTTTATTATAAAATATGTATCTCGGTGAAAGTAATTTGCAAAATCATCAAATAAAACTATAATAGTAATGCTTATGAATATTTTTCTAACTTTTACTACACTTAGATGTAACTAAAAATAAAGGCTTAAAATAAACACATTATGAAACTATTTCAAACCTTCTTCGGTCTGATGCCGTGAAAGTAATTAACACACGAACAATTAAATCCTGTGACTTACTAAATCCTTGAACGCCATATTTATACCATTAAATGGAAGAGTTTTAGAATAATGATTAAAAAACTCCTATGACCATATCGAGACTCGAACATAGCTCGTAATAATTAAAATTGACAAGTACGGCTATATCTCGAGATCGTAGCGGTAGCGCATCAAACAGGTAGCTTAATTGCAAGAAGGCACGCGACACGCTTGTACAGCTACCTTGCTTTTTGTGCTTAAGTAAATATTACTTTTTTAATAATTATAGTATTAGTGATTCCACTAATAGAACAAAAAATATATCTTATGAGGACGACGGAACAAGACTAGAAAATATTTTAAAACATATCAACAGCTTTAAAAAGTTTTACTGTTGAGTAAAGCTTTACTCATTTTAAGAGCGGTTGCAGCTCATTCTAATACACTGCTCCAAGGTGGATGGTGAATACATTAAGCAGAATCACGATGGTTTTCATCAGTAAGATGCTTTGCCCAGGTTTTGACTTGCAGTCAAGATTCGTGAGGTTAATCCACTGGGCCATCTCCACATCAGAAAATGGAAAATGAAATGGGTATTCATTGAACAATTACTGTAATTATAAGACGCGTTTGTAATTAAATACATTTATGCAAACAACACGTAAAATCAAAATTAAATGTTAGATAAAATCGTACATTGTTAAAATATTTCGAGTTTAAATATATGATTAAACATAAATGAAGAGAAAAGCAGTAGTAATTTTTTTGCATCCCTATTTCTTACAACAGAGACCTGTGTAGCATTTTTGTTTAATGGGGCATTCTTATCATACCTGGCAAATAAGCTTAGAAATATGCACACTAACCGCCCGGCGGCCTGTCTCGGTCGCTAATTAAAGCAATCATAATTCTTAACACAACAAGCATAGTGTCTCTGCTTATATTTACAGTTAAATACCCCTCTTATGCGTTATTAGCTTAGCGACATTTCCGTAAATATCATCTCGATGCGCATTCGCATATTTATAACTTATATACATACTCGTAGTATAATAAATAATGTTTGTTATAACTCGGTATTATAATCATGGTTAACTGCCTCTTGTTAGTCTAGGTTCCTGCAGCTCCCGAGGTCCTGGGTGCAATTCCTGGTCGGGCCTATTAAAGTTATTGGGTTTTCCCGAGTCAGATTTACTTACTTCCTCATAACTACTATTTTACCATGTTTTATTAACCAGTTTTGGATGATATCCGTGAAGGTGAAATTTTGTAATTGATTTTTAACTAACTTCCTGGAGAGACTTGAAATTGTTATCCTAACCCGAGATTTGAATAAAGTTCATATCAGTATTGGATGACAATGAAAGAAAAAACGTCAAAAATATATAATTTTTAATTATTGTAATTAATTGAAAAATTTAATTTTTGTTACAACCAAAGTGTATATTAACTTATTAACTGTTAATAATTTCATAGCTTTCAATAAAAATAAAATGATTTGTTTTCATTTATATTCAAGTAAGAAGTATTAATTAAATTAAATAAATTTAACGAGAGGAAATCATACTTATTAAGGAAAATCTTGATGTTATTTAAATTTCCACAAATACACTAAAAGTACACTACAATTAACTAAATATCCTAAAATACAACTAAAAGAATTGAGGCTTTTCGAATATTTCGGAACTCTTAAGTAATTGCTTTTATTGCTCACTAGGTCTAAAGTTGTTTGTTGTCGAGAATGGTTATGATTACTATAAAAGTAGCAAACCTGATTAGGCGATTGCGCTATTGTTTGTTAGACGTTTTGGTCCCAATAAGGCGAGCACACCTGTTTACGCTACTAGATAGCTAACTTAGCCAACTTTGGAACATTATTTCATTTGTTTGTGACTCATAACTGTAACTAGTAAACTCTGAGCGTGAAATATGGAGCAAACAAAAAGTTGATTTGGAAATTGCAAAACGAATATATTATATTAGGTTAGTACTCTAATCATAATATGTAAGTAAATAGTGCGATTGTTATGAGATACGTAAAAGTTTAACACGTAAAACTATATAGACAACCTATATTTTAAACAAAACAAAAGAGATTTTTTAAATAATGTCTTCTTCATTATTTTTTGTTACTATATACAGGCAAATGGTTTCTTGATGGTAAATTGTCACCTTTGCCCATAGACACTGCAAGCGGGTAGTATAAATCACTCATTTAACTGATATTGCGCCACCAACCATGGGGTTGACATGTTATGGAAATGCTATATCCCTTGTGTCTGTTTTTACACTGGCTCACTAAGCCTTCAAACTTTTATTGGGCGTTAGAATAATCGCAAAATGTCTAGTATCGATTCAATTAACATGGTATGTTTAAAATAAACCAGTAATTATAAAAAAAAAACAATTATAAAGGAATTAAATTCTATTCTGTAACAGTTTTGGACTAATGTGAGTAAGAAGCCTTAGTTGGTCGGGTCGACGGTCCGTAGGTGTTTATGCGTTATAATCGCGATTTACAATTGACAGAGCGTATTATTCTTTCATTGTGTATTTAACATCTGTTAACATATTTGGTAATCATTTTAATTCTACTTTCTCTACCTTCTCGGTAACAATACTTGTAGCAAAGTTCAGATATGATATGTTTTATTATTGTTAATAGACAAACTGCGAAAATATATTATCTGTCATACCTTTTGTGTTTTTATGAACAAATTATTGGTTATTTATTTAATAATAATAAAAATCTCCAATAAGTATATATAACAAACCAAAAAATATAAGCTTAGTATTTAGTCTTTAAATGTACCCCAATTATTGGAGAACACAACTTGCACCAGAATAGTTTCGATAACATTAATTTTTTTTTTCAGCTTATCCCCTTCCACTGCTGGACGAAAGCCAAAGAACGCCCACCATCCCGATCTTGGGCATCCATCCCGCATCCATCTCGTGCTAATTCTACGCGCGATGTCGGTGACTTTAATTCTCTGGCGAATGTCCTCATTTCGGATTCAATGTGCCAGAGAAACCCCGAGCGTTCTATAGCTCGCTGAGCGACCTTAATCTTGTGGACCAGTCCTACGGTGAGTGTCCACGCTTCGGCACCGTAAGTCATTACAGGTAGGACGCACTGATTAAAGACTCTGGTCTTAAGGGATTGTGGAATCGACGATTCAAAAACATGACGCAACCTCCCGAATGCCGCCCCGCCCAAATGTATTCTTCTTTTGGCCTCCTACTCAAAGTTGTGCCGGTCCAGTTGTATTGTTTAGCCCAGGTAGATGTATTCCTGCACAACTTCGAGTGGAGAGCCATTTAAGAACCACCGGTCTCGGGGATATATGATGATTGACCATAATTTTGGTCTTTTCCATGTTCATTCAGAGACCTACTTGTCTTGAAGAATCGCTCAGGCTGTTTAGCATCTCTTCCAAATCCTGCAAAGTCTCCGCCAAGATGACAATGTCGTCGGCACATCGCAGATGTGTAATGTGTTGGCCATTCATATTAATACCGCGTCCGTTCCAATCGAGCATTTTAAAGACGTCCTCCAATGCATTGGTAAAAAGTATCGGGGAGATTACATCCCCCTGTCTTATCCCACGATGCAAGTGGATTGGTCTTGTGCTTTGATCTTGTACTTGGACGGTCATGGTTGCGGCTTCGTACAAAAACTTCAACACCTGGACATACCGACAGTCAATTAGGCATCTCTACATGGATTCCAGAACAGCCCAGGTCTTAATGGTATCGAAGGCTTTTTCTTAGTCCACGAACGCTAGGCATAGAGGCTGATTTTATATTCCTTGGTCTTTTGTATTATTTGCCTAAGTTTGTGTATGTGGTCTACGGTACTGAAGCCTTTTTGAAACCCAGCCTGCTCAACGGGTTGAAGTCATCGAATTTTTGGACAATACGGTGATTACACTCGGAAACAACTTGTAAACGTGGCTTAAAAGAGGTGATTCCGTCAGCTCCTGGAGCCTCGTTGTTTCCAAGTTGTAATTGTATTAATTATAACTAATTAATATTAATTAATAAAATTGAAATTATATACCTATTAAATTAACGAGGACTTGGTATTTAATAATAATAATCATACAAACCGATTACTGAAACAGTTAATTTTTTATATACAAAAGAACAGAACGGAAATGGTAAAAAATACAATCATCTGAATTACTTACTACATATTTTATTTTGATAGTATACCTATAAAGTAGAGTTTACACGTGCGTAAGAATACTTAAAGTGGACGTGCGTGAGAGGCAATATCTGGTGTTGTAGTAAGGATGCTGATTTGAGTGCCGTTACAGTATGTCGAAGTACTTGTGATGCTGCGACGGCGCGGCGGTGCGGCCGAGGCTAAGGTGCGACAAGGGCGTGCGACGGACCGTTCCAATTTACGGGTCACGAACGGACCACTCGCAAGCCGACCTATCTGCTTTCCTCTATAATTGAATCCACTGGCGTGGGAGAGTCGACATGGCGAAATAAAATAATCCATATCTGTTCCATTGTTAATCTTGCTTGTTATAACAATAAACTACCAAGATTTCCTTTATTGTCTTAGAATAAATTTATTTTCAGATTAGCATCCAAAGTGCTTGTATAGAATTGTGTGAAGCACTCACATAATTTATTGATATTACGAATAAAATATATTGATTTAACATTCCTACATTTCATTTGCACCAACTGTTTATTTTTGGTTATATATTATATTAAGCTAGCGATGCGCTACGGCTTCGCACGGATGCAATTTACTAATGAAGAAAATGAGAGTACGATTAGCATGAAAATATTAAATGGGTATATTTATTTAAAAACGATTTATTTAATTATTTCTATAATGTTTTAAATGAAAAATATCAATCTTATGGAAAATTGTTTTGATATGTAAATTTATTTTGAAACATTGATCATTTGTTTACCGCGTATATATTTGATTCCTCATAAAACTTTTTGTAAAATATATAACAATATTAATGCTTTTTGTAATACCTACGTCTTAAATAAACTTTATTAATTTCATTATAACTTTTTTATTGTTTTAAGAGTACCACACTCGGTAATTAATACCAAAGATGAGCATATAATACGATATTTAGGTCAGACATAAAATGGATAATATTGCCTTACAGCAGCACGTAAGCCTTTTTTGAAAGTGCGTCGGCGTCGGCGCCGCAGCGGCGCGGCACAGGTGCACGGCTGGCGCGGATCGGTACACGATAGCACTAGGACTGTCAATTTAAATACATTGAAACCGTGAAAATAGGATTAGTAAGCCGTAATGACTCAATGTTTTAACTACCTACTCTTAACACCAAAGCTTTTGCAGATACAATCTAAGTTATGTATTAAAATTATTAGGAAGGGGACGGTCGATATAATTATCTCCAAAACGGTCTTGTTGTTTAGAATTTATGAATAGTATAAAATATATATTTTTCCTTAATTGTATCTAAGAAGCCATTGCTCCAAATTTAGACATAGCTCGCAACCGTATACGCTCTATGGTGATCACATTATAAGGCACGTGAACTGCGATACGGCCACACGAAAGGTTAAGGGCACAAGGCACCACGTGGGAGGTGCCAGTTTAAGAAACCCGAGATCCTGTCTTGTTCACAAATGGCGTCCATATTCATTGCAACTTTGTCCAGCAAAAGCAATATGCAGGTACTTTGTTCTACTTCAAGTACTTTAAGCTATCTCGTTTGTTTGCGGTTAATATGAGAACGAGATATAATAATTGACAGCAATATAATAGTAAAGTGAGAATAAATGTTACATTATGACACAAAAAAAATGTAATTCAACCTCTACATTTATTTACACTCGTAATGTTATGTAGAAATCACGAACAAACAAGATTTGAGGTAACATTCACACCGTCAAATATCAAGAGGGATGTTTTATATGGCGACGGCTAAGTATAGCACGATTCGTGAAGGCGAGAATGGTGAACATGTGAGTTCGCAGGCGCAGTCGTGCACACGAGCCATTTCATTATCGCGCGTGATGCATTTGCCGTCGCCCGCGCCGGCACCGCTCTCTTGCATCTTGTAAATACACTTGCATAGGAATGTCATAACCGTTCATTATTTTTATAATATTCTACGAACTGGGAATATCACATAAAACATCCCTGTTATAAATAATCAACTTACAAGTACTACGACTTCTACGCATTTCCTTTTTCATTATTCATGAAAATTGGGAAAGACAAACAACTACACCTTACTTACGTATTGTTTTGCAACGACTGAGTTTAATTTGACATCTTCCAGTACGATTTCCAATGCAAAATGGCATGTTAATGTTTGAGGAAAACCTTAAATCTCAAAACACTAACGTATTGTTGTCGTTGTTCAAATAATATGCAGAGAATAAATGGTAAATGGTTCAGATTTTAGAAGATAAGAGATGTTTTTGATCTTCAAGTGAATTTATACATATTTCGCGAAATGTTTGTTATTTAATCTCAGCGAAAATTCCCGAAATAACGGAACATATCATCAGACTTATTGTGTGATTTATATATACATATATACTTATAGTTATGTTACCTATTTCTATTGCATTGTTAAAATACCGTCAACAGATCTCGGGCAGTCGATTCACCGTAGTCCTAATTCCGATCGGTGATTTACAACTTGTTAATAATACAGCAAGTTAAACCGCACACCCATAAATCAAGATCAAGACTGTAGCTTAAGACGAAAATATTGATTGTAATGCCTTGCTTTACGTGCTTCGAGTTATATGTGTTACAATTTTTTGTTGTGTGAAGTTGGTATGCGAGTTTATGATCACGTTGCAATATAAAAGTTAATAAATATTCGCTGAATATTCTCTCACATTTTTTTTTCCTTTTTTTTATATTCCTGTCAATTCACCTTTCTTTTTTAAAGTCATCAATTTAGGAGACAAAGAACTTTTGCTTTCTGCGCTTTCATTAAGGGGAACTCTTAAAAAACCAATTAATCTTGAAGCAATGTGTTAGGTTACATTTCACGCGCGGTAGTCATTACTACGGTGACAGATTGCTGTAATAAATACAATTTTAACACGGTTAGATGTAAAGAATTACGCGGGAGAAGATATATCCGCTTCGGACGTAATTAGTAACACAGGTGTAATTTGTACCGATGATGGGCGTTCAGACTTATTAGCGTTTTTAGGAAATCATAATTAATTTACTCGTTGTTTTATATTACGATACAAGCCACACTTGTGTTTGATAAATATTGTTAATTATTTGTCATTTATTTCTTGAACCTGTTAATGCAGAGTAACTTCAAGTGCCTAGCTTTAGCGTCCGAGATGTCTTGGAAGGTGGAACAATGAGGTCCATGAGTAGTAGACGTGCCGCGTGTGCCCGCACCGAGGTGAGCTGCGGGGTCACTGCTCTGACCTGTGCGTGGGCGCGCCCGTTTCCGCCCGCGAAACCAAATCATTGAGCTATACACTCCTAATCTTCGAAGATATTGTACTCACGACCGCAAACACATAAAACAATTGCTACCGAATTGTTGTTCTCAACTTTCGATAGTTATCGTGTGGAGGCAAAGTAATTTTTGTTTGAAGTTTCATTGATGTTGTATTCGAATGTATTTTTGTTATTGTAGTCGTTGCATATTTGACTTATTATTTAAGATCATTTGATAAATCTACCACTTAAAAAAAAATCTACAATGTCTGTAGATTTTGCAGAACAGTTTGTTGTATTTTAGCTATTTTTAAAATTAGAGTCAACTTTAAATAAATGTAAAAGTATGAAATATGAACGACTTAAAATACCTTTGTATATAAATGAATATATGTATGCACTAAGTAAAATCACCGTGACGTGAGATACCGCTAAGAAAATATAATTATTACAATAATTGAAAAAGTTTTTCCGGTTTCATTGTCCATAGTCAGCACTTGCATTGTTCGCCGCTATCGGAACAATTAATAGTTTAAAACAATTGAGTTAAGAGAAGAGCCGTTAGTTCACTCCATCTGCGTCAAGGGAGCTCCGCCACACTACGCCGAAATATGTTTATCGGCCATCGTCGAAGCGTCGCGGTCGGGCCGAACTCTTAAAAGTCCCCGTGATGCTAACAACTATGGAGAGGATTTTTAATTTTATTGTTAAAAACCATTTTATATATTACTTTCGGTTTTAAATTTCGTAAAATCACAACTTTTTTTTGCAATATTTATAAGGAGTTGCCTTCATCGTTGTCAGGAGCTGAATGGCAGCCAGACAGGTAGCAGTTAAAACAAGAATATACGTATAAAATGTATATATCGCGAAAGCTCAACGTATACATTTATAATCAAAATAGTCAAGAGTAAAGATTTCTAAATAAAAAGGTTATGATTAGGATAGCATAGTGCTTCATATTTATATAATTATTTTTCTGTATGTTAAAAAAATTTAAAAAAAACTGATTATAAATTTCCTAATCATTTAACCTTAATATAAAATAAAGTAAAAAAATACGTAATATATTATTACGTACATACGTATTGATTTATATTTAATAAAACATATACTAAAGTGTTGAAAGTCAGTTTCCACAATTGTGTCATGTTTGCAAGTCACAAAAACCCTATTAGCATACACATGTAGGCAACTACAATGGTTGAATTAATTACAGATTATTTTTGTATGAATTAATAATATGAAGATCAGCGGTATATTTGTCTGTATAAACGTGAGTTTACATGTACTTGCTCTGTAAACAATAAGCTTAAGTTATATTCTGATTGAAATTTAATTGGTAGTAGCTACTGATTTGCTTGCCAGTTCCTCTTGATAGCATCTACATACCGATTCGTTGATAGATTAGTATATGCATTTATTAATTATTTTTGAAAATACATTTAGATAGACAGATAGATTTCATTTTACATTTAATTTAATTCTTTAAATATTTTTAAGAATTAAATGAAATTAAAATGTAAACTAAATAGAATACTTGTATATAGAATAAAAACATTATTATGTTTATTATCATTGACTTATTAAGGAGAGTATTAGATAAAGGTCTAGTAGGTACAATTCGAAGCAACAAAGAAAAAGACAGTAACAAATATTATAAGTCTTTATAAGATGTTACTTACTTATGATCAATGGGTTCAATTCCCAGGTCGGGCCAATAAATAGTTATTGGGTTTTTCTGTAAGAAAATTCTCAGTAGCAACCCGGAGTCTGGAAGGTGGACGTGTGTACACTCCCGTGCCTCGGAAAGCAGTTAAGCCGTTGGTTCTGCGCCTGAACTCTTTCCGGTCGTGTCGGATTGCCGTCCCATCGGATTATGAGAGCTAAGGAAAAGAGAGTGCACCTGTGTTTGCGCACACACTTGTGCACTATAATATCTCTTGCGCAGTTGGCTAATCTCCTTATATGATCAATAAGGCAGTTAAAAATGAGCTTCAGTTTTCTATTCTTTGTTGAAGTAAGTCGTCATTCTTTTGCTTACCACAATTTATATAGTAAACTACAACTTATTATAAATATCTACAGCTATAAACTACAACTATATATTATAAATAACCTAATTGTCTGATTAGTCTTGTTGCTAACTGATCCGTCTGATCTCTTGCACAGTTCACTACTCTTTGAGATTGGCCGCCTTGGCCGAATGTCAACCAAGACGACATTATAATTTACTTGCGTTTTTAAATAATAAGTATTTTTTATAAAAAACTAGTTTCTTCCGCAGTTTCGCCCGTCAAGTGTTATATCCTTGACAATGTGTATCCAAAATTTCATGATGATCGGTTGACTAGTAAAGGATTGAAAACTTAACAAACTCACTTTCGCATTTATAAGTTAGGATACGAATCTAAAATAGATTTAAGTATTCTGTTTATTTTCTTCAACTTGATTATGTCATGCCGCTATAACTATACTATGCTGATATATCTATAAATAAGTTGTGTGAGTGTGTGTGAATATCTAATTACATGTCTTAAGATGCGGTCCATAATTTTAATATTAGTGGCTTTTATGGTTTCTAGTATTTTATAAAAAATATACTCGTTATAGGGATACTCGTTTTAGGGATACTCGTTATAGGGGTGGTTTTAGTTATCTATAAATAAGAATCTATATACGTTGCACCTATTATATAGTAGTAAATTCTAGGCCAAGGCTTCACCTGTGTTTTTTTAGGTGAGGCTATTTCAGAGTTAAAGCTATCTCAATTAAAATATCATCCAAAGACGTCCAGACGTTTCTGCGTGATGGAGTAACAAACATCTGAACAAACAATCTTTCACATTTATAATATATGTGGGAGAGGATTAGATTGCTTTGGTGTTTGGTTTAATATTATAAAGTAACACAATGTATTTAATATCCAATAACGTGATAAGAGTAAGTTGTCGTATTAGATACAATCTATGAAGCATCTATAGTTAAAAGAACTTTCATATGCCTTCTTTGTAAGCGTTTACACTCCAATATTTTTTGGCACCAAGCCATTGTATGCAAATGAAGAAATGAATGTTTTCACTGGAACAAATCACGAGTAACGGTTCCCTAAGTGAAGATTTGTCGGCCAATAATAATTATCTCGGGTTGTAACAATTCGTACACACATCGGCGCCAATACAATAACTTTATGTATACGTATATATTTAGGTACCTACATAGGTCATAACATCACATAACATACATAACTATTAAACTATGTTGCTTATCTAAAAATACTTGTGCTTGTACCTCAATAATTATAACCAATTTAGTCGATAGCTATATATTGTTATAAATGTTATTCAAATAAAAGAAAGCTTTTAAAGTTTATTCTATGGCTATACTGCACTTTAAATTATAAAGTCACGTCAGTGCCGTATCGTCAATTCATCGGAGATTCTTTCAAATCTTTCGGCGCGATAAGTGAAATAAATCATAATTTCGTCAACCGAGAGCAATGCTGTAAAGTAGTTCGCTGGTAGCAGTGCGGCAGTGACTAGCGATTGATTCAATTAATGATAGCGTTCAGTCGTTCACTTGTCGCCGCAAACGGCATAGGCCACTGCCGACTCCAGTCACCGCGAGTCCACGTCACGGCACTCCGCACTCCGCAAGTCCGCACCACTCACTGCCCGATAGACGATACGATCTCGCTCCAGTAGGTACCTACCGAATCAATGTCGTGATGTTTTAAGTTCCGATCTAAAAACTAAATGGATGATTTTTTAGGATACCATTAGTGGGTCTTTATTGTTTGACTTGATGTTATGAAAATTGCTCACTATTTCGTTTCTTTCAATCACATTTATTTTCGTAAAAAAATCGAAATGATTTCTCCTTAGAGTTATATAGACCTTAGAGAGTTTTAAGTATATTAGAAATTGTATCTCATTTTCTACATTCATTTTATTAGATTAAAACGTGATAAATACTGTTCTGATAAACTTATTACATATTAAAAGACTTTATCGCGCCAATAAATAATGCAGTTGTCGTCTCGCGCGGTTTCAAGTTTAATTTAACTTCTTTTGTTGCCTCGAACAGAGATTAATAATAACACTATTATTTTAAAACGATAAGAATATTTTAACAGTTTCAAGCACGTCTTAAGATTATTTCGAATCTGTATCCATTATACGATTTAATTATTGTATAATATAGTAAATGAAGAGATTGGTTTAGAGCCGTACTTTCCAAATAGTGTTACGAATATGAAAAGGTACGAACTACAACTTCTTTTATAATTTTATATTAAAAAAAAAGTAATCAACAATAATTTCTTGCACTATTTTCCCAGAAAATCCTGTTTGGACTTATTTCTTGAAGTGGTACGCAGAAAAACTAATTGGGAACGATGACAAAAAATTCTATAGCTGTGGATTTTTATTATTTTATTAATGTTATTTTATCAATTCGCTTAGATAGAAATAAAATTTCTCTTTATCTAGGATTTTTCTCAAATTTTAATAAAAATATATAAAACGTATAACGACAGGTCAGTGACGTCAAAATGTAATCATCGTTTTCAACCAACGCAAGTCACTAAACAACGTAATATGTTTACCATTGATTGATTACTCTTCCCACTATTAGAACATTTATGACCAATACCGACAAAAATAAGCCATTACAAAGCTTTAATAAAGATAATAGTTCAATAGCTGTACAACGATCGAAGCTGTAACTTTTTTAGCAGGTTGTTGGAGACCTCGCGGCATGAGAGACCACTTGTGGGCGGACCATTTCGACTTTTGGTAATTACATTTAGACACTTCAGACGGACATATGGATAAAATAGTAATTACGTTTCATCATAAATATTATACTAACTTTTTGTCTAGTAGACATGAGTATGCTCAGCATTTTATTAATCTCACGTCAAATGATTTGGGTATCATAATCATTTCTTTGCACGTACTACTCATAATGTAACGAAGAAATATATGTTTGTTTGTTTCATATTTCATTAAAAAAATACTTGCTCCAATAAAATTTTATATTTATGATAATTATTATGTAGTATATTATAACTATGCATTTTTCGCGATGTACGTTCGTGTCAATGCACAGTTAACCACGGGAGCAAGGATGTTATCCCATGTTCCTGTAGTTACATTGGCTCGCTTAACATTTGAACCAAACACAGTGGAGAATGTAATGTTTCCACTAGGTAATCATAAACATTATAATGGTTATTCGAGAAATAAAAAAAGAAATCCGAATAGTGAATACGTTTTTTGACGTGCATATGAACGAAACCGTGTTCACAAGTTCGTATTCATGTTTTGAATGAATACATGAGTACAATGCCTTAGGGCGATTAGTTAGTATTCGCGCACGGTGATAGTTGATGCGGATTTACTGATGATTATATAATGCAGTTCTTTCAACTGTCATCTTAAGAGTTGAAAATAGTTTTCAACTATCATATTTATAAAGTAACCTATCCTTACTACAATATGAAAGATTCCTTAATTATTTTTACGTTACTTTATTTTTTTATTTACATTAGGTAAATAGTAGGTAGACGATCAAATGAGTCACCTAATGGTACTGGAAAAAAATGCGTGGTAAATAACTAGTCACCCGCATAAAGCCCTACCACTACCACTGGTAAAAATTGCCTTTAATGCCGATATATATGATAATTATTTGCGAGAAGTTGAGGCGAAGCGTTAGTATTGAAATATTTTTTCTAGTAGGTCCTATTTCTATTGCATAATTATATCTTAAGATGATTGTAACGAACATTTTTATCGTCAATACCAGCGAACAGCTATGAACAAAATCAAAATTAAAATATTGTATATTCAAGCAAGCCTTTATAAGCGCTTTTGATTCATCATTTCAGGCCTTTTCAGCTTTTCAGCTTTTGATTACTCATACTGTATACTGTATGAAAATTAACAAATAGTAGTTTAGTTTAAACCATTATGTTGTACATACCATTATGTTGTACATACCATTATGTTGTACATAATGGTTTAGAAACACTCAAAAAAGGGAACAGGACTGTTACTCAGATTATTTTATAACCTAGCGAGGATTAAAGTACTACACCCACTTGATTGGAATTATAATTAATTTGTACAAACCAATTGTAATATTTAACTGCTCTGTTCAATCTCTTTAATGAATAAACATATATTATTATTATAATTATAATCTATGAAGTTTTATTACACCACTAGCAACTAATAAAATGCATAAACCACATTTTAACAAACTCACTAATTATGTTCTCGACTATATTTCGATCTCTTTGTTTCACAACACACAGCGTAAACAATAGAAAAGGTCACTGTGAAATCATTTAGAGTTTTCGGTTCCAAAAAACTTTCACCACTAAAATATAGCTCTAATAACTAGGTTAAACGGTTAGATCTTGGAAGTCGAAGTAGAGCCGAATATGTGCTAGGATATATCAATCCGTAGTGGATAGGCTAATATTAATACATAAAGCATGTTTATACTATATACAGAAACAGCCTATGAATGTCCACTGCTGGGCTAGGGCCTCTTCTCCTCTTTTGAGGAGAATATTTGGAACTTATTCCACCACGCTGCTCCAATGCGGGTTGGTGGAATACACATGTGACAGAATTTCAATGAATATTTGAAACATGCTGGTTTCCTCACGATGTTCTCCTTCAACGTCAAGCACGAGATGAATTATAAGCATAAATTAAACACATGAAAGTCAGTGGTGCTTGCACGGGTTTGAACCCACAATCATTGGTTACATTCACGCGTTCTACTATATAACTTTGTGAAAATATCATGTAATTCGTTTAATATATTTTCAATAAAGGTTCTCTTTTTAATATAAAATTATAGTGCAAATACCATCTAATGGTAGGTGATCATCACCGCCCATATTGGTTCTGGAAGACATATTAAACATTCCTTACATCGACGATGCGCCACTAATCTTGGCTACTATAATGTTATGTCCCTTGTGCCGGTTATGTTATGTCTACATACCATATTACGTTTATAGTATTTGGCAGTGACAACAGTGAAGTTACTTACGTTTTGACGACACAAATAAATGTAATTAATAAGTTATGATACAAAATTAGATAAAGACGTTAAAAGTGACCGGAGTTAGTTTTCATTGATTTTAGTTTTAACTTTATAATATTTAAGCCCTTGAAGTGAAGGTAAGTCAAAGTGCCCGTAAGATCACCTGTGGATAAAGTATATTCGGACTTTGATAATATGATAGCTACGAATAATTTCTTTGACTTATCATTTTAGACATTTTCTTGTATTGATATACATATTACAAAGTCGCGCGCCGGAGGCTGGAGCGGATCGTGCGCGGACGCTCGCGGCTGATGATCATGCCCTGCAGCCACTTTGACTGTTGATGCACGATCTATTTGCAATTGTGCTGTAATTCACTTTATTTGCATGATTTCATGTATACTTTGCTAAGATCATTCATAACCTTTTTTAAATGTCCTACTTACATTATAATGGTTTAATTTTTACATTGAAATGATCTATATAGATATAAGAATAGCTTATAGTTATTAATAAAGTAAACCTACTTTTGTTAAATCTCTTTTTATATAATTTAGTATATTTCTTAATGAATAATATCTTAATTCTTAAGACAATATAAATATGTGTGTGTATTTTTTCCATGAATTTGTTAGACATCCTTTATTCCGCATTCTTTTTTCGTTTCTTCGAACAGTAACAAAGAAGAACCGTCGTATATTTATAGCTACTACAGTTTAGATTCAAAAGAAAAAATTCCAAACGATTTTTTCGTATACCAATCTTAATATAAAAACTTATTGCGCATTTAAAAAGTGTAGCTTTTAAAATAAAATAAATTAATGATTTAGAGATAATATTGCTATTATTAATATGAAATAGACTATATTAAAAATATAAACAAAACGAAATTAAGAAATATTTCATTAAAATATTTAGGATATTTTGAAAGCATTATGTCAAAAGAGCGCCGGTACGGTTTTCTTTGTCGGCTTCTAAGAGACAACTTGTAGCGTATATCATTGAAAATTCCAAGATAAGACGTTAAAGTTTAAGATTTATAGACAAAAATAGGCCGTAAAACTAATTAGCAAAACTAGTGAATTTAAAAGTCGATATATACTAGTTATTGGTGCTAGCAGTTCTTATCTATATAAATAAAACACATGTTTATGTATAAAACAATTTTTGAAATAACTACACGAATATAATTATGTAATGACAAGGTATCGACTTAATCTTTCATAAATTATATTTCACGAACGTTCATATAGTTTAACTAGTTATATTTTAATAGGCGAAATACAAATCCTGCTATCTCGATATAGAATGCTTGTAAAAAGACTGACGTAGCGTCGTTTGAAGGTTTAAGCTCAGGTGCACAAGTGAGACATTCACCCCGAGCTCGCAGGCTCGGCACGCGTCCGCACTGATTTGGTCCTTACCTACTTGTGAAATATATGACACTTAGCGCTTTTAATAAGTATATATTCTTATACAGTGTTCTCTAGATAACAATGCTTTATACTTGCATGATACTCGTTTTAAAATAGGGATAAATAAGTGATGTAAATTAATAAATAAGTTTCGGACTATTCATATATTATAACATTATTTCAGTTGTAGTAAAAAAATAAAACAAAACACAGTCAAATGAAAATTATTATTTTTGTAATTGAGAACTGATTACAAGTTTCTTTAAATTTCTAAGACAAAATTGCATTTTTTTAGCTAATCTACAAATGTGCTACCTGGTGATACGTAGACGACTTCCCTCATAGACACTATCACTGCAAGAAATATCAAGTGTTTTACATACCATCTATCTGAGACCAACCATGGTCTCCAAGATAAGCCTTTTGTGTATCTCATCCTTAATAAACAATATAAAATATTGATATTTAGCGGTCTACATAAAAAAGCTCCTCCACGGAGAGTGTATGTTGACACTATATACATATAATATATAAAATGTTAAACTAATGAGATTCTTAAAAATTTCAATGGTATGTATTTGTCTGCATGGCAGCTAGTTGACTAAGTTACTGTTTAGAGTAAATTACATGTTTCATCACAAAATTCGAATCCGTTATTCAAAATCAAAACATGACATTATCTCGTAATATATCTTTATCCTCATACAATTTGGAAATAAAAGTCTATTAAATTAGACAATAGAAAACGTTATTAATTATTTCTAATAAAGCATTAGCAGTTACACTGCGTATGTTCTTGTTTCAAATAAATTGTTCCAAACTTATGTAATTTTGAGATGTCTTACCGATAAAACTAAACGTGACTGAACTAACCTCTTACTTAACACGATGTGCGCGGTAACCGTTGCGTTTTTAATACAAAAGATGTTTGTAACTAATGTTAAAGTCATTTAGAGGTAACATTAATTTTAAATTATGCATCAGTGAAAATTAACATATAATGAATTGCCTTTGTACGATCTTGCTCAATCGTATTCATATTCTTACAATAAATGAAACAATGTTCTACATGACGTTTCGTTTACGATCAACGCCGTATAAATTGCATTGACTCAAAACGAAAACTTATCTAAAGTTGTAACTTTTGATTAAATTTTAAACAAAATATGTATTGTTTGTAATTTTAGAAAAGGAATATGGCTTACAATATTATATGTCAACCAATTTTGATAAAAAATTAAACATTATTACAAAATAGCTACCGAGTTTTACACATTAAAATAATATAATACTATTTATTCCGGTTTGCGATATAATTCCTGAGGAATATACATACTATTATTATTATTTTAGTAGTAGTGGTATTTTCGATTGTATAGACTCACAAATAAACCTTCATACAATGTATACAAAAATCCAATTAAACATTTATCCACGACTGATGGTATTTTGTGAAGCGTGTAAGCAATCCTAGTAGCGGGTAGTTATCGCATTTCGTTCCGGCTATGTCGGCTGCGCGGCCGCAGGTAACCGTTGCATGTGGTCACCACCGCCCGCTAGCACGGACACCCTACACTAATTAAATAACTAGCGACACGTGTCGAATTCGCGGCGACTGTATTGCACTGCTTTCTCCCAGTGATACACGAGAAGGCCCTTACTGTAAAGAGAAAATATAATTGCGGTTACTGTCGCCAATATAAATGATGTAAATAGCTATTTTATTGACGAACAAAAAAAGGAAATATTTAAAAAATATATATTACTTTTTAAATTATATTATTAGTGTTAGAAAATAATTCATTTTACTTTTTTGTTTAATTATTGGTGTCATTTTATACGCTGTTAAATTCGTTGTAACATATTAAATTGCATTGAACTCGCTTATTATAATTAATTATAGTTTGTAAAACTAACTATAACATAATTTCTTCGTATCTCTCATTCTATCATTATTAGACAGTTGACAAGAAATTAAATGTTATTTAAATTTTAGTAAGACATACTAAAATGATTGCAAATTGATATAATAAATTGTCATTGCCTTATAGACAGTAATGACGCGTTCGATCCACGATTTCTCACGGGGAATACAGGCGTACTAATAGCGCTTGATCTGAATCTACGACTCGATAAACATGACTCTTGTATATCAATACTGACTGCCATAAAAATACTTTTGCACTACATATAATGTGCGTGACAATATTATTGATTAATTTCAAAGATTTGATTGGTGCAATTATGTCATTCGTAATTAGGAATTATGTAGGTTTAGGTTATGACTAAGAGAACAAATTTTACTAATATATTAAATATAAATAAAATATATAAAAATAATATATTTTATTGTATATTTAATATATTAGTATATATAAAAAATACTATATATTGACAATATAAAAATGCTTAAATTGAGTCTAACCTAACATTATTATAACATTAACATTATTAAAGTTAAGTTTTAACAAAGATAAAACTAAATTAATTACAAATATATATAGGTACTTAATCTAACAATAAGCCTTTTAAACCTGATGATTTATCACAAAGGTATTAAACGTTTCATCAAAAGTAATAATTAACTTAAAATATATTCAAATACGAGCTGCGATATTTTAACGAGATAATTGACCGTGATCTTCATAACGGTTCAGCTAAGCTACAATAGAGTCAGTTCACGTTGTAGTTTTTGGAACACGTTCGCTTAATAATGGGTGCTTACTCTGTTCTTAAGTTCAAAAGTAAATAGATGTCGATCATAGCCTGTGTCTGAATTCCTACGGCAACAATAATAGCTCACGCCGCCGCCGCCAATAACGAGGGCGAATATTTTTGAATAACTAACAAATATTCCAATATCGATTGAAACCATCTGAAACTAACGAATAACTTGATGTTGGTATTTTGAACACACGTAACAGGCAACACAGGAATTTGTATCCCTGCGTTTGATTACATAGTTGATTTGTTATGGATTAAGTATGTACATGTAACCTTATCTATTTATTTCATTTTACATTTTGTATAGAATGTTTGTGTTTATTTATTTTTGGTTAAGTGTGTGTATTATGTACGTGGTCATATGTAACTAACTATATGTTTAACTGACAAGGAATTTATGAAAAACATTTTTTCTCTCAAAAAGTTACTTAGCTTTGATAGCTTAAATTTGAGAAGCTTAAATTTCGTTTGAATCAAGATTAATGTGTCTGTTGCACCATCCATTTTGAATAATTTCATACATATTTAAGGAATAAAATTGCTTCATACTAAAGCAGTTTTATATCGGAGCCCTTTAAAAATTTAATTTATCTTGTTTGTCATGTTCTTGGTATCATATTATGCATCAATATATCACAGACTACAGACATGCTTACATGTCATTATTAAAGAGAAAATATGTATATTAACTTATGAGCGTAAAAACCTTCTCGGAAAAGATAAAACTACGCATCAATTGATATTTAACGTAAGATCATTACGTCAGACTTCTGTTGTAATAACTACTGTCGAGGAAAAACATTGTCCCGTACACTGGTTTTAAACTTTTTACTATTTTTAGTTTGAAAGCCAATCAGTATTTTCGTCTTTATTTATATAATTTCACTATTATTTATTTAAATTTTGGTTTTCTTTTAATTTCTTTATTTATTATTTTTTGTGTGTATAACATATTTTATATACATATAATAATAATACAATGATTTTTTAATTACAGTAAAAAAAAACTCCTCCTAGAGAGGAAACTAGTGATAATATTACTAGCAATGATTATTTATTCATTTGTGACATAAAATTTTTATTAGTCTTATCGTCTCGTTTATAGGTGTTCAACGAATAATAAAATTATTTTTTAATTTATTAACTTTCGTTTCAAACTACCTCTTGTACTTACATTATGTACATGTACGTATATTATTTATATAAGTTTTGATACATTTTTATTAATTTTCAGTTTCGTAGTTTTAAATGCTTAGCAAATATCTTAATTTGATCGCGATCAAAAACCCGTTATTTATTGCTAATATTTACTACAGAGTCATTTAGTGTAACGATATTTACGAGTCTATTAATATACAGGCAAACCGACTTTGTAGCTAAATGATATAATTAAAATAGAGTTTAATGATGTCATATAAGAGTGTTACAAAAACTACTAGACTCTATATGACGTTGTAAAATATAGAAAAGCTAGATTTATGAACTACGAAGCTGCTAATTACCTATCAGAATAGGTTACTTTCACACCAAAGCTAAAACATATTTAGGAATCATTGATTTATTTTAAAAAAATACGTATCTAATGGTATAGTACCTATTTAACCGGACCTTTTTGTTATTAAGCGGTTAATTTTTTTGATATATATGTATGATTTGGTTTTGCTACGGTATTTGTGATACCAAACAGAAAAGAAAGGTTACTACAGTGTAGGTAGTACATAAAAAATACGATATCAAAACCTTTTTTGTCTGTAAATCACAGCAATAAATATTGTCTCATTTTATAGTTGTGTTAGCGAGTACCTACGCAAAGTTATGTATGTATGTATGTATGTTTACATTTTTCAATATAAGATAATAAATTATTTTTATTGAAATTGTGTGGCAGAGGTTATATCTGGCATATATATTTAATCGATACGCATGTTAAAATTATTAGTACCACACTTGAGACCATGAGACTTACTACGATAATCTTAAATTTACTATATTTATGAAAGGATTCGTTTTGCTAACGGAAGGTAAAATTGTCGACCCGATAAAAGCTTTGTAAGTTTCGAAGTCACCTGCTTAAAAAACTTATATGAACAACGATCGACTACTGATATACAATAACGATTCGTTTAATATACTTACATATATAGCAGGCGTCCGTCATGTGTATTGTGTTGCGACGTTATAAGGAAACTTTATAATGTAATTATTTATTATTTTATAACCACTGTAAATATATATTGAATAGTAATAGTTAAAGACTTAAAATTATTTAGAAAGTTCAAAGAAAATCTTTTAGTAGTTTTTGCTTCTTGTCGTTTTCTTTTTATTTTTTTTATTTAACTTTATCGAGTATATTCAATTTTTAATGGCGACTCTTGTTCCTTTAATTCACTGTTATTAAGTTTTATTCTCATTTTTCTTTTATTTAATTGAGCATCAACATTTATTTTCTTGAAATATTTTTTCTAATTCAACTTAAAATATAACTTTTAAAAGTTTGCATGCGAAATGAAAGTATTAAGTATAATAACACTTTATTTAAAATTATATCAAACCTTTAATTTATCGATATTTAATAACCCATTTTAGCCGAAATAATAGCCAATAATAGGGGTAACATATTCCGAAAATAACCATTTCTTATATTTAAAAATTCAAATAAATGTATATTATTATTATTATATACATTTAATATACACGGAATATATTCTACGTGTTTACCGTAAGTTTATTATTGATACTTACCAGGAAATAACTAATGCTTTTATGTAGATTATCTCAATCAGTATCCATTATTAATCCTTCACCATCGACCAACAATTTTTTAACCAATTTAGTTCAGTACAATTTATTTATTTTATATTGATAAAATTATCATAATTCTTTACCTAATCATGCTGTACTTAAATAATCGGTGTTTTTCCTGTTTCATAGGACGACATATGATTACAATATTATGAGCGCTTAAAATTATTGTGACCAGAAACTTAAATTAATACACTATATATCTCCCGTTGTTCAGTAAATCACGGCGTTTATGAGTCATTCAAGTCAACGCTGTTAAGAACCGCGAGACCTCTGCGTTAATTTGCAATCCCAACTTCTCATTCTTGAGCCCTTTACATTACGATATAAATGATCTACGTTTTCGTATTTATATGTTATCTAGTGATCTATGATATATACTTAAATATTATTTCAAGTAATTTATATACTTGTGGTACCGTTCTGCGGTATATTTAAAAGCAAAAAGAGAATATAAAATGTACATTATGAAATGGATTGACTGTTTTGAGGATTTATATGGTTATTATTGGTCTTAAGTATGTAATACGTATGTATTATTTTTATATATTTATTACTTGTTCTATTTTTTTTTATAATCTCCTGTAACTTTTTTTGTTTATTTATGTTTGTAAATAGGAGTATAATACCGACTAAATCAATTCCAATCAATAAATATACTTGAAGCTTATCTTACACACTTTATCATATCACACTCTGTTCCACGTTGAGCGCAATTAAAAGGAGTTGTTTTCTTCTATGGAGAGGGCTTTGTTTAGATTAAATACATTTCCTCGTAATCCTTTTGTAGAGAAGGTTACGAGAGTTGATGCTAGAGCTTCCAGTTTTGGGAGGAAGCACGCACGCTAACTGCCTTCATGAATATTTAGATGGGCGAAGGCGAAGCTTCATTAGTCACTTGTTCGTCGTAGGAAACGGGCGTGTCAATATAATGTGTTCCCGGGGTTTATTCACCCTTGCGTTATTCTTTTATAATGAAACATTTTTTTATAATGAATAAATAAAAGTAACCTTTATTCCGAATAAATATTATTAAAACGTCTCATACTTGTTAGAAAAACATTAAACAACATAATAGTTAAATGTCCTTGCGTGTATGTATGTAAATGTATGTAATAGATATTAAATATATGTATATATTAGCGTGGAGGAATTATTATTTAAAAGATAAGCGTATAACACTCCACTTAATGTTAAATGATTGCTCGCATGAACTTTCACACTATTAAAATTCATTCATCTGTTGTTAATAGTTAAACCCTCGCGAAATCAGCGCCATTGTTCCGTCAACAAAATGAAAGTTCTTTATTTGCATATTTGGTATTCGGCGTTATTATCTAGATTCATATTGTATGTCACATCACAACAAGATTATTATCGCTTATAAGAAATTTCAATAACATTTTAAGCAGCACATATTATTATTTATATCTGAGCATTTTTTATAATGTTGTATTCATAACATTTATAAATATATAAGTACATACGAAACAGAAACTTTTTGTTGTTTATAAAACAATATACATAATTATGTAGGTATATCTGATTGGGTAATATTTTTGTAATTAGTATACGTTAACTTAGTATAGCACTTTTGTACCAGTTACTTTTCATGAAACTCTCGGAAATGAAGCATAAGTAGATACAATGTTGCTTTATTTCTATTAGCTACTAGTATATGTACAAGTTTTATGCGCGAGGTATAAAAAAAAACGAGGCGTACATTATTGTTGTTGAACATGATGAGTGCTTGACGTTTGCTTATTACAATTGTGAAAGTAAGATATTTAAGCAGTTGAGCGTGGTGCCGCTGACACGGACAGGCGCAGCGTGGGCGCGCAGCTCCCGAACGCCGCCCCGGCGATACGTGTTGTGCCGCCAGACCCGGCCCTTTAAAACCAACTGTCTACTCTAATAATACTTTACGAATAAATAGTCTATAGTTCTTAAATCTTTAAGCGGAGGGGATTCATTTTGAAACAAAAATATATATTAAAGTAATTTTAGATAATGTGCTATTTGCAAAAGATTATCAGGACAAATGCCACTTCAATTGTAATAGCGAAGTATACTGACAATATATTGAATTAAGCTAATTTCATTTATCTGCTCACCGCAAACGTATTAAAATAGAAATAAGGAATGTTTAAATATAAGCAACATTTAATACACAAGAGTATTTGCTCGTATGAATACTCAGAAGTATAAACAATCACGATGATACACTCGTATCCTATCGAAATGAAAGAGTCGTAACACAAAATAAGAACTGTGGATGTTCATCAGACACAAGGCTATAAAACGAGCCCTAAAATGTTAAACGACTGCTCGAAATTGGTGGTAAGAAGAAATTACAAAATAAAAGGATGAGATTACGGTACTTTGAATGATTTTTGAGAGAGTCCGTCTTAACCTATATTTCATTTTATGGGTGAACGATTTTACAGCCACCTCGCAGACAATCCGAATGACTACGCCAGCTTGTAGAAAGTTTCAGATATAATTTAGCAGTGATCACTCAGTTCATTTCACTTACTGTTTAAGTTTATATGCATTTTGGATTATGAGTAATCAATAAAATTCTTTAATTGGTATCCATTTCAAAAGAGTACACATACCTGCACCTACACCACCACTAATACCACTACCACATACAATTAGTTGACGAAGATAAATGCCTAGTTTATTCGGGGGCATTAACATATATTGTAGGTCAATTGAAATGGAGGTATCAGTGTACAAATCGGAGCAGGCTGTAACAAAGCGTGTCGCGCGGTGATCGACGCGTTGTCGTCGCGGCTCTATGACAAACGCACGCTATGAGTGATTGTGTCCGTCCGTCGTACACTGGTTCTCTTTGTGCTTGAATAATCCACTGAGTCGTGATCTAGAGTCTAACGGTGTAGGTCTGCCAGCCTATTGAGTACGCTCTCGGTAATAGGCACAATTTTTCAAGCTTTCACATAACATCACTAATACTTGTTAAGCCAAAATCCAAATAATGATTGATGGTCTGCGAACTGAGTCAATACACATATGACATCAATTTATAATGTATTTTAATTATAATTATTTATGATGTTTTATTGATTTACAAAAACGTAATCAGTTTAAAAAAATTAAAGTCTGAGAATGTGATGCACAATGATGTCAAATTGTATATCGCATTCTCATTCTTTAAATGTTAAAATATTGGTTCTATCTGTATGTGTTTGTGTGTGTCACTGTGAGAAATAGAGCAAAAAGGCGTTTTTTAAGTAAACAAAACATTGCAGGAACACTTTTTATTAAATTTACATAATATTTTTTATCTTGATGGCAGCACGCGTGATTTTTCACACTGAGGTTAACGCGATTTGAGTTAAAATCTCAGGTCTCACCTGCATACAACCAGCCACCTGTTAACTGCAACTTGACTATATAAAAAAAGCAAAGGAGCGAGCGCCAGCCAATGCAAAAAACAAGAATCCAAGACGACACGTTTGGAAAATAAAAAAAAGCGTTCGCCCACCAGATGGTTGCCTCGACGCGCCGAGAAACTCGCTTCGAGCAGGTTGTGACTTACCACGCATTCTCATTTGCACTTATGAATATGGGGAAAAAATTAAATAATAATTTAAACATTCAAATTACATCAAATTCATTGATAAAAACTTTTTGTTTAAGTATTGTTTAACAAACACGTATTTCAAATATTAGTAATATAAATGTTTATCAGTTAACATTCTTTATTTAATTATGTTTATGTTATGTATAATAATACCTTCAGTCCCGGGATTTGCGAAAATAGCAACCTTGAAATATGCTATACCGAAACTAATTACATAATTCTTATTTCGATTAAATATAAGAAAAATACTATGTACTTAGGTAGATGGATGTCATACGACTTTGTCATTTAATTCTATCGCGTAATATCAACTACAATAAAAATCGTATTATTGAAATTAGTTTGATAGTTTGACTTTAAGTTAACCTCTAAACTTATAATAAATTTTGTCCACTTCTTGTGCTTAAAACGTAAAAACTAAGTAGAAACATAATTTTAATTAATTTCTATAATATTTAATATATTAAAAGTTCTTAAAAATATTTTCTGACTATTTTATCGATTTAGGTACATAAATTATTATTTGTGTTTCACATAATACAAGTTATATTATAAGCTGCATATAAAAAAACAAAAGATAATTTTTGACGAACTTTTTTATTACACCTTTCGAAATCGATTCAACTGCGCTCGTTTAGGAGAGTTAGCAGAAATTAATTGGCCATATGTTTTCTTTACATTGTCATTAAATTAGTCTTTCAAAAAATATGCCCCCATATGGTGCAATATTTTTTGTTTTGCAAAAAGATGTTGGAATTATTAAACCGACAAAACAATCAAACAACAAATATGAAAAAACTGACGTTCCAACCTGTTTTAAATTTAAATAATGTGTCAAGTCATCTCATCACCTTAGTTCCTGTTCGTTCTTATATGTTTTTAATTTATATTTGTAGAATGTTGGCGTATTTTTCATTAAATAAAAATAAATTATCGAATAACAATTTATATTTACCACGAGAGTCTAATTTAGTTTAAGAAATATGTTTACGTAATATATTGAACATACAAGTACCTATATTTATAAAACTTTAACTCTTTAGGATGATTATTTAATGTTTTTTTAATTAAATTACTTCTTAATAAAAGATCATCTAATATTTTTATATAAAATAAAATTAATCTCTTCAAAATTTAAAGGATTCAATATTCAACTAAATACTACTTGATCAAAATTATGCTGTTACAAATTTAGTACAGTTATTAATTTAATTGAAAGAAAATATATTTGATTACATCTTTGTGATGTCATTTATGAGACGGTTATTTATAAAATTAGCAAGTGTTGGTGCGGAGAAAAAATACCTAAATGTCAGATATTAAATGACGTTAGTACAATTAATTGCTTTAGCACTAGGTGGGAAATTGGTCCGCCTCCGCAATTAGTTCCCAGCTCACTAATGCTCGTGTAACTTATGGGCGACGATAGCAGCCGTCTTATGTCGCTCATTAATGGATAGTTTCCATTACTAATCGACTTCAAACAGCATTTCACTTTGTAATTTAAAGCGTAATTATCGCATTTGGCAAAGATTAGCCGTTGTGTATTTACAAAGCAAGGCCAATTTAAATTTTACGTGTTCACAACTAGTTTAATTGTCTAGGCTAAATTATCCTTCAAATTATATGTAAGTAATAAATAAAATACTAAATGTTGGTTTTAATTTGATTTAAAAATTGGTGTTGGTTAAAATATTTAATTTTTTGTTCGAATATTTATATAAGTCATTCTTACACATGTTGATAATTTCTTAATGTTTTGTTATTTTTGCGCTATTTTAAGCTGAAAATTCAGCGGAAAGAAACTAAAATCACATCTGTAAAGTTAATCAACTTTTTTTTATTATTGGTCAGTATTAAATAACAGGTGGACAGGAGCTCTTAGGAGGTAAAGAGATTACCTGCATTAGTGTTGTGTACGCACCTGTACCCGCATGGTTCATGCCCACCTCTACATAAATGGTGACACGTTGCGTGATATCCAACTAGCTTTTAAAGCATCGCATCAACAATCCTTTATAATATTGATTGAATTTAACAACAGCGTAATGAATCTATTCAGTACCATATAAGCTCAACTTTACATGTCTTACTAAGATATAATGAGAATGTTTCTTTAATTATTCAACTACTTTGATATGCCTACTATGTTATAGATAATTTTAATCAATATTGTAAAAAAAACATTTAGTTGCAAGCGTACGTCTCTAATATAGGCGTTTGTAATAATAATGACTCTTTTTTAACACCAAAATTACTCGAAATAAATCAAAAGTAAGATTCAATCATTCGATAAAATAATAAATGATCCCACTCTGACACATCAACACTTAAATCGTTAAGAGCACTCCACATAATACTGCGCACGCGCTATTGACATGCACTTACGTTTTACAGTGTAGCTGGAATATTTTTCCTGCGAATGTTCAGTTATCGTGATTGGTAGTTTGAGTATTAAACTGAATCATATATATTTGATTTACACACAGAGCAGGTAGCTTAAGTGTGTTACATTTAATAATGCTGTAGAAGCAGTGCCAGCTATTAAGACGTTCATATAGGTTACGAAGATAGCCGGCAGCGGTTCGAAGCCCAACGCGGATCGCCGCGATGGAGAGATGGCGGGCGGCACGGCTCCATCGGATCTTATCGTTTTATCTGCTATATTGATTGCGCCCGTGTCGAAAGCCTCGCCCGGTCAAAAAAGACACAAACGGAGATTGAAACTTGAACGTATGCGATGATTGATTACAATGTAATGGACACTGACACACGGATGCGATTCACTCAAAATACCAATGTGACAATGTTGTGGTATTTATGATACCCGTTTATCAATCACAGCGTGATGTATCTTACGTGATATCCATTAAGGCCTTTTTCTTATTTGCTTCAGAGTACCTATATATAATATGTAAACATTATTATATTTAAATATTTCACAGTACATATTTAATACAGTGTACGTAAAACTTTTTTTATTAATATTGTGTATAGAATGCATTTAATTGCTATAAGTCGCCGTCTGTGTAGAAATATAAATTACTGCCGAATATTTTAGGTAGGTACCTACCACAATATTACCAATTACCGAAATTTCACGCTCTTATCGACCCATAACGGTGATGTAATGAGTTTTAAACAGCTTTTTGAATTGCGAGGAACTCAAAATCTTTACATTCGGGCGAGATCGTAATCTAAAGATTGAAGATGTACTAAAGATTTTTCTGCGCAAAATGATTTATATTCATGTTCTGGTAAGCATCACGATAAAAATATCAGGAAATTTTTGGCAAAGAAACGCTTTAAAATAATTTATCGAATGTTCGATTTTCCCTTGCAAATGCCATCATAATTACAATAAAAAGGTTGCGAATTTTGATGAGGTTAATGTGTTGTCGCGGTGTAGTATATTATTAAGAATAATAACGGGTGATAAAGCTGTAAATTGCGAGTGCGTGAGGTCGAAGCACTCAGGCAGGCGCGAGACGGCGCGGGCGCCGCGCAACGCGGTTGCCGGGAGCCGCATGCTCAGCGTCAATTGATTGATAATGTCTACCATCAAATCCCGAAACCAACCACATAATTTTCATTAAAATGGTTTTCAGGAAAAAAATCTTTACATCTTATTTCTTCATTACATTATATTACATACTATGGTTGGCTAGTTTCATAATATAGTGATATTAATTATGCATGTAAATATGCAACTACTTGGGGTAAATACGGACTACTATTGATACCATTGATAATTATGTTTTCAACTTCCAAAAAAAATCAAGCTGTCTTTGGTTGGTCGTGATGTTAAAGTTCGAGAGGGGATGTTATTAACGAAGCTGGTTTCGTAACAATAACACCAAATGTTTTGTTTTTTTTTAATTAGTGACCAACAATGTAAATGAGAAGTAAAGAACATAGAGATGCCGGCTCCGAGAAGTCGATGCATAGTTTCTGGGTGTAAAGTATTTAATTCTATAATCAAATTTAACAAACACATTTAAAATTGCCTTTATAAAATAGACAAATTAAACATAATCATTACTAGGCAAGGAATATTTATCGATTGAAAATGTAAATGTCGCAATTTTAATGTCCAGTGAAATTATAATATTGTTGATTATTGATTGTCCCGAGGATAGTTGATCCGTATTGTTTGAAATTGGGACAAAAGTCCATGTAATCCTATTGTCACTTCCTAGGGAAATTATAATAATATGACATTCAAAATATTCTGTGTCATATATGTAGGTACCTTATCTACTATGTAATATATATATCTCCAATTTGTATAAACGCTAAATAACTGAATTTCTTGTCGCTTAATTTCTAACATTTTAGAAATAAATGAAACGACATTAAAATTTAATATGGACGATAAATATTATTTTTAATAATAAGTTAGGTACATGCTTAAATGTATGTAGGTATGTTACCAAAAAAATATACATACAAATTAGTGTGCTGCCAAATTGTAAATTTGTTTTAAAATGGAAATTTTAAAAGTACGAAGAGTCACGTTTTTATTTCGTTGCTTTGTTTTCCTCGTTTTTTATGTTGATGATATATGTATGTTTATAATAGTTAAAAGATCTAATGTCTTATAGAGCATACATATATGAAGGATGTAACGACGCGTGACGTCCACCTGTCGCGTGCGCGGCGCGTGCTTCCAACTGCCAACCGCCCGCACGCTCAACCGTGGCCGGCACTTGCAGCGCGGGCGCACCGACCGTGCAGTGAGCATACCGCGCACCAACACCTGACGCCGCTTATACACCATAATGTCCTGTTACTATGACAACGATATTACGATTAACGCAAACTTACCAGTATCATAATCATGATAATATGATGAATTGTAATTTGCTTAAAAACTGTTTTTAGATAAGTTTTACCTAACTAAATTATGTATATATCTAAGGATTATTAAGATATTTTTTGTGTAATTATTGTTATGTTATGTTTTCAGTTATTTACCAAATTTTCCTCAGGTTTTTTTCGAAATATGGGTAATTGTAGACAATTATAAGGCACACTATCAGGCTCCGGACTCATTACTACGAACGCTTGTTAAATACAATTTTTTAGACTATTGGGCCAACATGCCTACGAAACTAAATGCCTTGACCTATTGTACCTAAGAAAACATTTTTATTCGATCATGATGAAAGTTATATATTACATTATTTTTTCTTTCATTATTCACAAAGGTCTTCAACTGGTTTCCGTGTGTGCAAATGTCATTGTGCCAATAGCCAGTCTAGTATCACGGACACAATACAAGGCCTAATGAAAACGGTGATATATTGTTTACAAATTGTACGTTCACAGTTACACTTGTCTTCGGTTATATATGGTGCTATTATTTCTGTATCCGAAACGATCACACGAAATAATCTTACTCAATACAACAAATCCATGTCTTGGTTTATTTATAAGGTGCTTACTAAATCAGGTTATAAATAATAATGTTGAATACATATTTGAATATACTACACATACTGGCAATTTAATTCTGTAAAGACGCAAAGTCCACATTGGTTTTCTAAAATCATAAAAAAATCATGTCTTAACCCAGTGGGAGATGTAAAAATATCGAGGATAATATCTGCCCGCTGGGTGGCCGCGGTGAACAAACAACTAGATCGCCTACGCTGCGTGCAGGCAAAGGTTATCAGAACCCGCGAGAGATTACGCAAGTCAGTCTAGGATGTATAGTTATATATTCACACATAAATAACTTTTCCAACGAGAATGACATTAAAATGGACAATCGTGTTTGGCACGTGTTGAGTGTACATCGACGCGTGCTCTGAGTACGACAGCGCTAGTGCCCGCCACGCTCCGTTGCTCTACACCCTCTACCCCTATCACCGTGACATTACCACTTTTTACGATGCTCACACTAATATTCTTCTAACCGCCATGTGTGCGCCAGTTGGACTTAGAAGATAAGGCAAATTTTGTAATTCTATACAAATGTAATTAAAATTGTGTACGATATATCTTTACGCTATTCGATTCGAATAATGATCCAACACTGCCAAATTAAAAAACAAGAAAATATACAATTAATTAAATATGTTATGGCCTTTATAAATTTATTATTGAAATTATTATAAATTGGGGAGTTGGTTGATATCACTAGAAATATTTTAATGTGTGGATAGCACGCCGTTGGATAAGTCTCGACTGTTGGGTAAGAAGTATGATGCGATGGTGCGGTAAACGCGCGCAGGCCACGCGGGGGCGGTGGCCGGCGAGACGACGCCGGCTCACATTTACTATATCTTATTTATAATTACGAATGACGGCGTTCCGATACCCGGACCTGTTGCGATTTCACCTGTTATTATTGCCATTTTATTCATTGTTATTTCGTTTATTACGTCGCTTGTTACAGATTCTACGTCCGGAGCTTTTAACGAATGGCTTTTAATGATGAGAGTATAACTTTGTGCAGATTTCTCCTTTAAAGCCTGCATGCGTAACGATTGCATCTTTAGTTAGTGTCGGCGACTTTATTGATATGATTAAGTTTTTATGTTTTCCATATACACAATGTGAAAAGAAAGTAAAACGGAATTCTGCAATAATGTTTAACTTTCTTATAATAAATGTTACTTCTCAGATTGTACATTAATGATGCATTTTGAATACTGACATTCTTAGTATTTAGTATTCAATAAAAAACTTTACAAGCAGTTTTATATTACCAAAGAATTTACCTATCTATATTTACATTTACCCAAAGGTCATTATGTATATTTTTATATAGATAACAACATTATTACTTAGATAGATGTTTTTTATAACTGCCGGGAAGGAATATGTCTACTCCACCTGATGATAAGTGGTAGTAGAGTCCAAACGCGACGATGGCCAGTACAGTCGGGAATTTTGTGTACTATTTACGGGTTGTCGTAGTAAAATAAATAAATAAACAAATATGTTTTCACTCTATTAATACTATTGAGACAATCTTTATATCATCATAATTAGTTACATTGAATTAGTAAAGTCATAAATCATCTATAAAGTACACGGTTATGACCAGTGCTATAAATACTTAGTATAAGATGAATATTAATCATAGACTAGTTAGTATGTGTGCAGCAAAAATGATGTGATATTATTTCGCGCATGCGATCTGTGTGTCGGTCGGAGGTGAGGGTCGGGCGCCTACGCGCAGTACCGTTACACACCGGTTAATTTTTAAATCGACAGGATTATTGTATTAACGCCCACGCAGCGCGCTCGACAAGTAACCATTCTGATACTTTCGTGAAATTATAAAAGTATAAAAAACTTTTAATTCTAAACAGAAATAAAAGAGCATGTAATATTGTATATGTATTTAATTTAGTTTCTATTTATCATTTAAGTAAATATTTGTTTTAGTTATATAATTGTATATTTATGTTACCTGTTTTTTCTCCAATAAATAATATAAAAAATATGAAAAATGGGGCTAAAAATATTTCTTATTTTTTCTCCAACCTGAGATATTTGTAGGGTCATAGATATGCACTTAACATAATATGCCCGAACAATGTTCCAGTCTTTTATGTTTAATGCGTGTGCTAGGCTGTTTATGTTCTCTTTTGTACTTTAACGAACCCGTAACAAAGCCTCCATAAACAATCCATATCATAACTTACCGCACTTTGTTTACCTACCATCTGTTTAATTAAACAGTCTATACATGGGAATAAGAAAGACAAAAAAAAACGAGTTAATAAAATAAATGCCTCAGTCCAAGTTATTTTCTTAAGTTTCAGTTTCAATAATAAATATTGAACAAAAGAGCTTAATGTGGTATCTACATGATGGAAATGAGACCGAAGTTGTAGACGTTGCCGTTGATGTCTTTTATACGGAGCGGATTTGGAGCGGCGCTTATTTATTAAATTGTACACTGTACTTTACTATTTCTCAGCTGTAAATAGTATATAATAGCATTAAAATTATTATTGAAACGTAGTACGGAGCTTATGGCCATAAAGTACTAGAATCCATTTAGACGAATCTGTAAAGGTTCGCTACCAGTGAATAATCTTTTGAAAGGCGTTGAAGCGCGTCGCACTTCGCCCACGCATGCCCTGCACCATACCTTACCGTCTTGGCTGTAGTTATTGGCATAGGATCATGCGATTTATCGAGCCAACTCGCGTCGTCGTACCTATACATTGAATACGCCAGTCGCCACCTATACATTGTATTATTTCCATTGTTTATATGAATGTTTTGGGCAAAAAAAAACATAACATTGGAATAAATTATCGAGCCTTCCATACATGTTAAATTGTCTGCGAATGTGGATGTTAAGCTCTTGGCTTCAGCAGCGTTGAATAATTACTCCCCCTAAAAGACTTGAATGTGTGAAGGAGGTTGGCCGAACACGTGCCGTGACTTTCGCACCTCCTATTGTATTCTCTAACAGCTCTGTGACACCTTTCAACTATAACTTATAACACATACTCACACGTATAAATATATAAATTATCGAACTAAAATCTTATAAATAATTTAAACTAATTATGTAACGTTATGTTATTTTATTTGAGTCCCATCCGAAATACTTTTTCGAATTACTAATTAGTATTTAAAAAAAAATTACAAATATATGAAATAAACTAAATTATATATTTTTTTCCATTTAATTTCATTTAATTAGTACTACCTAGCTTCTAGTATTGACTTCTATTCTATTACGTTATCAAATATCAAATTACATATTATTTAGATGAGTAAAATTTAATGGCAAGCAAGTCTATGAAAAAATCTAAAATGTTACATATTGTGTGTGTTGATCTCGTCATGGTTTACGCGAATATGGAATTGTTTTATATATGGTACTAATTTTTTTACTAAAAAGCGCCAAATCAAATATAATTTTTCCTAATAATTAGATTTTTTATTTAACACCATATGTAAGAAAAACATATTCATTATTTAAGCACACATCAAATTATTTGTTTGGTTCTATATCATCGTCCATGTTGAATCGTGCCGTACATCGTTTATCATAAAAAGGTTCTAAATCTGAAGAGATTATAAATTGTAACATTGTCATATCAAGAGTGGGTTAGGTAATTTATTGAAAGGTGCGCATTGAAATCACGTTTATTTGTGCGCACGCGCCGACGTGCCACGTTACAAATCATGCTTATCGACCGAGCTCGAGTTGGTCCATTGCCGCTGCTAGTTCTAAATCTAGACGGATCAGATACTCACCTACTCCTCGGTCTTCTCTATCTGTAGCGTCTTAATATAAAATTTGTTTCGAAGGTAAGGCACATATTGAGTTAACTGTTATTTAGTATTATATGTACGTATTTTATTTAAGAAGAATAATTTTAAATTAAAATTCGAATCATTTTAAATTCGCAGATTTTTAAAGTAACAAAATTTTACTTAAAACTTAACCAAACTCGTAAGGACATACATTCCCTCTTGAATGAAGGTAATAATTTACGTTTCTTTTACTCACCGTGTAACAAATAAGAGCCAGGACCTTTAGTATAACATTTAATTAATTTATTTTTTACAATTAAATTCTAAATTCCAAACAGTAAGTCATACATGTATAAATTAAGTTACGAGTTTTCAGTTTTATCTGTAGTTTTGGAACAATTTTATAGTAGTTCGGATAATCATATCATAAAATAATGTTATTTCACCGAGCATTTTTTCTAAATAGAAAGTAGCTTATTTCTTACAGTTTTTGAATTAATAATAAGATATAACTTATAGATAACAAATTATCATCTAAAATGAGGTTTATGCTATTGTGTTGAGTTGGACGTCTGAATACGTAAGTGTCGATAAAAGTGTTTTGCAAAATATTGAAAAACTCTGGGACCTGAGGGAATATGCGATTGAGTGTTTCTTACAAGAAATTATTAGTAGCAGTCTAAAAGTTGTGGTGTCAAATTCCCACTCAAACGACTCGGACAGCGCGTATACGTTGTTCTTGCACCTGATCTCACCTCTACGTTTCTGTTGAAAGGTTCATTGTAGGTTAACCTCTATTAAAAATACAAGCTGGTAGGTAGGTCCAAAATACGCAATAACAATACAAATAATGTCTTAACAACTGCAACATTATATTTGAATTTTCGTAATGGTCATTTGAAAGACAGCTTCTAATAAGAATAATTGTTATTACAACAAATACATTTATTCTAAAGCCTAAAGTACAATCACACTCAATCAGCAATGATTTCTTCATGTACCTCGTTAATTAAATCTTATATTAATAACAATAGAAATCAATAACAAGGTCATGCTAATATCGAAACCAGTTTGTCTTATCTCATCTTACAAAGAAATGATCGATAATATGATAATATTAGTGTAATAGAAAAGTTCAAAGTTTTATTAGACTATTAAGTGTGCAGTCTAATTGGTACGACATATCGGTAGTCAATCTTGGATTAGATAATCACGATGCAAATAGGAACAGAATTAATTAATTAGAATGTGTTGGATTGGACGCAATGCGCGAACGCAGCGCACGCGCCGCGCCGCCGGCGGTTGTCGCCGGAGACCAATCACTGAGAGTCGCGTTGCTCGCATGCGCACGTGCGCTCTCTAAACAACTTCACCGGCTCTGTCTAATTGGCACTTGTGTAGGCTGATGTGAATATTTGCTGACTGTTAGCACTGATTCACGCAACGGTAACGCACTAGCGGTAGCCAGTGCGTTTTTTGGTAAAGCTAATCAATGGATAAACGACGAAAATGTTGTTAAAATTAAGCTCATTTGTTATTAAATCTCTGGTTATTAAATTTTTTTAAATTTAATTTTTATAGTACTTCGAAATTGTGTTACATGTTTTTTGAGATAGAATCAGTGTAATAAATTTCGATTATAACTTTATTCAACGGTAAAATATCTTAACTTAGAGAAACGTGCACTTGCTTGACAGGGTTAAAGGTTAATACAGAAAAGATTTTTATCTTATTGGACCACTTTCTAAGTAGTTTGTGATATTATGATAATAATCTCTATATATTGATAAAATCGTTATTTTCAAATATTAGAAATGAATAAATAATATAACACATAGAAACAAAATTATCTTTGATAAATTTGGTGATGCATATAATGCTTACTATACTCAGACATAAAAGAAACGATATTTTTAGAAATCCTATGTATGTCTTTATTTATTTTCAATATTTTATATTTTACAGTACGAATCAAAATGGCAATCTCTAAATGTTATGTATATCATTATATTATACTAAAAAAAAAGTCTCAGAACAAAATAATAGACTGAATATCATTTTAAAATATTTTTTATTTTCTGCTTAAAGAGGTAACGGAGGAGGAACGCAATTCGGCAACATTTTATAATTTTACAGCCTCATGAATAATTTTGTGCTTATAAATCTTATTAAATAATAAATCCCTAACATACAAACTTATAATTTTTACGAATATATTAATCATCTATAATTAAGGCACTTTGTACATGGCTTAGGATATGAATATATGCATCTAAGTGTATGACACTCGGCAAATGCCATATGACTAGCGATGCCGCAAACAGAGCGACTAAACGTATCTACAACATGCTTACTCTAACTTACAACTAGGTATCTTAATATACATTGGTCCGTTATGAAGCACAAAGTAATAGCTTGTAATGCTTAAACATATGCAAACGTTATTTTCTTTAAATATTTATAAAAATAATTTATTATAAATTAACAGTTATAATACAAGAGTGAGTGCTAGTAGTTGATCTTAATCTAGAGTAATTCGAGATCGAGGATATTATGGTGTTCAGTCTTTCAGTAAGCATGAACCGTCGCAGGTGGCGGATGCTGTTGATGCGCGTGCGTTGTTGGGAGAGCTTCACCGCGGTACTCGTACGGAGACGTACCGGGCGCGCCACATCCTCCCTCTAAATGTTTACTTAACAATGACATGCGCGAAAAGGTCTTACCGCACCCGGTGCACGAGTATTTTTTAACATCCGAGTGAGTTTGTAAATGTGCACGTAGATTTGACCTATCAGCGAATGCACGACGGCAATGATGGCAAGAAAACGGTTTTTCTCCAGTATGGGTTCGAATGTGTCCCTGTAACAACCAAGGTCTTGAAAATGCCTTTCCGCATAAATGACATTTGCACGGCAAAGTATGAGTTCTGATGTGCATCTTCAGGGCGCCCAGTGATGTGTATACTTTAGCGCAATATTTGCAGCTGAATGATTTTCTCGCAAGACTTCCTTCTGCTGCAGCACAATGGTACTGTTGATGTTTTGAGAGTCCAGAGTATGTTGAATAAGATTTCGCACAATCCGGGCATTGATAACGTGGACGGCGTGGAGCAGATACAGAAACTCCAGAGTCAGACGACACTGAACCCGGAGATCGAAGGTCTTCTGGGCATGGTGGTGGCGATATAGAGGAAGGTGGCGAGGCTGGCGAATATCTAGCATAGAGTTGCGGGTGCGTAGGGGGAGAAAGCGATGGCGCAGCAGAGTAAAGTTCTTCCATAGGGTATGCAGGGTAGAGTGTTGGTAAATATGCATATTGAGGTGTCGGCCGTGCGAGTTCGGTGGGCATGGGCTCTAAACGTGCGCGACATGCTGCAAGGTATTCTAGCTGCTGTTGAGGCCATTCGTTTGGTTCAGCTTTTATTATTGCTGCTGCAATAGGTGAAGTTGCTTTGCTGGGATAGTTGCCAGTTCTAGACAAGTCTTCCGGCTTTGTGCTGAGATTTTCCGGTTCATCATTTTCTGTGTCACCTGGTAACAAAAAAAAACGATAGTGAATTTTATGATTTTAAATAAAGATTACGTCGAAATATATATGCCATTATTAATGTTAAGTTTCTAATAATTTTCATCACTATGTGACTGTTATATTTAAGACGGAGTCTTGAATATTTTTATACCAAAGATATACTAATAATTGTACTTACAATGATAATCGTAATAAAGTCGTGTAGCTAAGTGGGCGGGGTGAGGCGGTGTAGTGGGCGGCGTCGCTGGACGCTCCTCCCGAACCAGCACCGGCCGCTTCTTCAGCGGACAGTGCGCATATTTTTTCGATAACAATGCTCTAGCAGTCTGCGAATCTTCCACGAGCATCTTGCACTATTTTTCACAAACACTTAACTCAGTATATTAAACAACAAAATCGTTTCAAGTTTTCACAAAAATCACTAAAAGGTTTTATACAGTCCATTCATCGATCACTATTCTGCGTCGGAGTCGTAGTAATGTTGTGTTCGGGACGTAAGTGACGTACACGTGCTCTCGTCGACGTTCGGAACTCGAAGTGGTGCGGTGAGGGAAGACCGCGGCTTTTATGCGCTCCCCGTCAACGGCGGCCAGGTGGCGGCGGGTAGGCCGCGCACGTGCGCCGTACCCAATCGGCAGAGGGCGCGGGGCTCCGGCCAATAGGGGCGCGGCGCGGAGCGGGGCGGCGGCGGCACCTGCGCCTCCGCACCCGGCCGCATCGTTCTCAGTGCGATATGCCCAGCTTCAGCACCGTTCCGGTTGGAACCGCCATCGTCTTAGCCAGCGATCTAATTTTTTGCGCAACTCTTGGGGTTAAGCACCTTTGAACTGAGCTATACATCTTTGTGAAACGGTCCCGTCAGTCTAATAATAATTGCGACCGAACCGTCTCGTCGCGATTATTATTTAAATTCAAACTGGTCGTACTGTAAATCAAACCACCTTTATTTCATGTCGTTTTAACGAAATGGGTTTCATGAATTATTTATTTAATAAATACATGTGAATATTATTACTCTTTTACCTGATGTGTTCAATAGATACAACATCATATTCGACCTAGTTCACTAAAAAGGAAGCTGATATAGATACAAGTAGAAGGTGACACATTAGTAACGACCAATAAAAATATAATAAAGGAATGTGAAGACCTTGTCCTCCATAATTAATTAGCAGATTCATCATTCCCTTTTCAGATTAATTGTGTCATGAATTCCATTTCCTTATTTTGCTTGATTAAAAATTGATTAGATCTTACACATAATATTATAGTAAAAAATTAATAGTTTACCCCGTTTACATATATATGTATATTCGATACCTATAACCTATAATTAGTTAGGTATGTACATAAGAGGGTGAAGTTTCAAATTTTATTGCTTCGCAAATAATACTTGGCTGGAAATGTAAATACTAGTTTGCTTACATTTAAAGTTACAGTTTGCTATAAAAATAAATCTAAATAATATATAAATACTTAAACGGTAGAATTAGGTATACTGTTTTTTAACTGAAATGCTTAGAATACTTTTTAGTCTTAACAAATAATTTATTATATTTCTAGTACTTATGATGAATGGTTTACACTGATCGACAAGTGCTTCATAACGAATGGAATCAGTCAGCAGTTTAATAGACGTTTCATATAACACATGTACGTGTCACTTGAATACTCAATGATTGTGAACTACATTCCTTCTTAGCATACTTGCCTATCTAGCTGTATTAGAATAACTGATATAAATGTAGATAACTTCGAAGAACCTAATACTTACAATAGGTAACTACAACTTGTATATTATACTTTTGCATCTATGGTATAATCACTAAGGACTGTTATCGAAAATAGTATAGTATGAAATATCAAGTTATTTTAGCGTAATTACTGAGTTTCTCGTTGGTTCTTCTCGGTAGAATCTACCATCCGAACCGGTGGTAGCTACAGATTTAAAATAATTCTGTAAAATGATGATTCTAAAGCCTGTTTAAATAAAGTATATTTTTATTTTGTTATGTGGGCACGAATACGCATACAATTTATTCAACACATTTTTTATTCTCCGAATTTCTATTAAATATCAATGTCACACAAGATTAATCTAATAAATATATTATTATTATGGTTAAAATACTGGTACGGTACGGTGTTGCAGCTATTCTTAAATTCCTCACTACATGAATACCTAGAGAATATGTACCTACTGGTTAGGTACGTTTAAAATTCTACTACTTAATACTATCGTACACTTACACTATGTTAAAAACAAATTGCAATCATAAATGTATCAAATAATTAATTTAAAACACTTCTCGGTAACCGCAAAAATTGTAAACACGTTTTTAAAAGATACATAAAATCCTTGTGTTATTATTAAATCAGACTGGCCCGTCGCTAACCCCATCGTAACACGGAAGTACAACGGCCATAAGTCTTCCATTGTTGTTTGTCGTCCAATGTTATTTCCCACAGACCATGTTCCCTGGCCAATTTAGGTTTTCTCACAGAACGAGTTTATCGTAGTTAAATAATATATATATACTAAATATCATTTTAGCGTTTTAAGAAATAGGTATTATGTCGTTTTTAAACGCACTGATTGTTATCGTTGCTCGTTGTTATTGGATGCTATATAGGTACGTGTAGCTTTACATAAAAGAACATGACAAACCTTTAGTTGCCTATTCTGCAAGATCAACGTTCATATAAATACTGATAATCCACATCATGATGACGAGGATCTTGTGTTGTGAAATTGTACCATGACTCAAGCTGTAATTGTGTCAAGGGATCGACATGCGCATGCGCATCAATTCTCCGATTTATGCACATCTGTGACTAACCGCGTTGATCGACGGTCAATTAATATAATCAAATGTATAAAGTAATTTACGAGTGATAACTGTCTCAACCGTCCGATTATTTTTAACTAATTACAGAACGATAGCAAAACAAATCAATTAGTTTTATTTACTTATGCCATCGACCGTCATTACTTAAATATCTCAAAGCCCTTATGAATGAATTGATATCGTTATTTAGGCCTGGGAAACGTAAACAATTCTAAGGAAGTCAAACAGAACTGTAAACAAATGTAAATAGGTACTTAAGTAGTTAAGTGAATGACATCGACGATAACACCTATATATTGACTACTTATATATATAAACATAAAAATTTATTTTTTACAAATTATTTACAGCGTATATAGTCATAGATAAGTAAATTAACGATATTAGCAACGACATGGTTCACATTTAATCATTTACAATAAATGTTTAATTATTATTTAACTTAGTTTAAAATAATAACAATTAAATTAATCAATCCTCATATATTTTTTTGTATTTCTTGTTGTTAATAACAATACTTAGTATTTCATTGGCTGCATATAAATAAATAAATACATAATCTAGTCAGTAGAATATACTTTATTATGAATATAAATTATCGATAATATGATAATTAGGAGGCGTCGATTGGTGTCAAATGGAGTGTCATCGCAGGACGGCTGTAGAGGGCGGGGAGGGTGTTTGCGGCGGCTGCGTCGGCCAGGTGCGCGAGCGCGGGGGCCGGGGCGCGTGCGTAACGGTCGCGGCACGAGCTGCGCCGGCACAGGGGCCGTGCGCTATGGCGGAAATAGCGATGGACAGGGGCGCCGCGGGCAGGTGGTGCGCTATATGCCAGCCCGCTCTCAATGTCACACAATTGGCGGTTAATTCCTCGCATACATTACTCGATTGGAATAAAATCACTGTTGGGACGCACTACATGTTTTAAAATGTTTTACGTAAGCTTACAGTTATGTATCTACCAGATATTCTATTCAATTGCAATTCGTAAATAGAATGAAAAGTTAAATTTTAAATTGATATGTAATAATTTTTATTAAAGTAGGCAAAATGCTTAGGTATTTGACTGTGAACATATTTTATCTATGCTAATAATTCATGACGTAGATATGTAAATTAATTCGTAATCATATCAAATTTTATATTAATTTCAGTTGAAAATGTGTCGATCGTTAGATCACGGCACACCTGAGCTGCGTCTACCTATCACCTATTGTTGATGTGTATCTGTATCATTGTTTGTTAAATTTACCTCCACACATAAAATGCTACACAAAGCAATATAGGCACCCACGAGCGTCGTCACTGCATTGAATTGAATCAGTGCACAGCTATGCCGGCAGCTGGCTGCGCGTGCAGAATCACATGTCTGTACCCGAATCGCACATCTGCATCGACCTAACCTCTCGACACGAAACGACGTACCTGCCGAGCATTTCATATGATTTAATTCAACAAAGTACCTTTTGAAAGTAAGCGACTGGATTAGGGTCTCCCCCATTCATTGTTATGGGCATGCAGAGTAAAATGATGTAAGCGACGTACTCGGTTAAACGGACAATGATGTTTGATTACGTGAGCCTTTGATATTGCATTTACCCCATGTTGAAATTGATATACGAAACTAAACTTTACTATTCGGTAGCATATGATTGAAATTTATTAATTATTTTAGTACAAGCAACGTTATTTAAGTTCAATTTTTAACCAGAAAAATGTTTGACTTAAATCTTTTTGATTTGTCGAACTAAACCTTGCAGGTAGGTGAGTAGTTTAATTTTAAATAATGGCATAGCTGTATAGTTCTATATAAAGCACACAGAGCCATTCAACGCTTTTATAAACACTTTTAATACAGATGGATTGAATAAGATTATACGGGTGTTGGTTTTAGCGACGGTTTGTAATTAAAAAATATGTATTTGTTTTATTGAACTAAAGTATAAATATAGGATTTAGAAATTATACTATACTAAATTATATTAAATTTCATAAATACTTTATAAAAATACACAATTTGTTTTAAAAATACTATGTATTCTGATTTATTTTTATTTTTATTTTGACATTTATATTTGTATTTAAAAATAAGATATCACTTAATAGTATATTTTAAAAAGCGTTTTATTTTTTACACAATATGTTTTTTGGAATAAATGTAAATGGCAAGTAAAGACACCCTGTGCCTGTAGGCAGGCAGTAACAGCTGAGATTTCGGCACACGCTATAGAGCGCGGCCGGTGCGTCACCGCGGCCACCTTTCACCCTCGCGCAAGTCGCGCATTCCCCTGGCCTCCTCACATACGCACTAATATACTCATTGCGCATACGCTTCTCAACACCACTTACATACTATTTAGTATTTATAGGGGACCATAATGAAATGCACATATTTTAGACCTTACCAGTAAGTTAACTCCTAGTTTGTAATTCGCTTTTTTTACCTTCGAGTTTTAATATAACTATAAGAATATTTTCATTTTAACTACATGCAATATTTACTTGGTATATTTTGCTTATGCTGTGTTTATCACGTTTTGTGCATCAAACAGAATTACAATATGGCCCTTGCCACTTCCATATGTTATGTATAGAAATAAAGATATACGATGTTTAAGATTACTATTACGTAATAAGAATGTTTTTGTTAAGCCTTAAACGTATTTTATTTATTTAGTTACTAAAAATAACCTACAACGTATAACTAGGTATTCACTTTTATATAGACTATTAATTTGTAGACCAGCTTCATTGTTTATTCCGAGTGTTTTGAGTTAGGTATGGTGTTTTATAAGACGCAAGATTAGGTATGTATTACATTTAAGCACTGATCAAATAGTAAGGATAATATATATATACAAACCAACAATGTTTTTTATTGCATTTTATTGCGATCATAATGTACACTAACGGAGTTTTTTTTAAATAATTGTGCTAGTAGAAATGTAGGGAAACACCGATATCTCCGTTCCCACATTTAAATATATATTTTTTTAATTTTTCCGTTATTCGTATATTTTTTGCGTTGAAAGGTAACTAAAAAAAGTATGTATAGTGCAAAGGTAAGGGAGAAACCTGGGGTTGGTGTCAGGGCAGCTGCATCATTGCGCCAGAGCAGGACCGAACAAGTTGATTGCTTGGGCTTGCTATAGGATTAAAGCAAGCGTAAATGACGGGTAACGGTTTTGATTTTTTTGGTGTGTATCTTTTAGTTCCGCATTTACGAGGCAATTTATTTTAAAGTTCAAATTTTAATTAAACTGTATCTGTAATTAATGACATAAATCATAAAATATTCATGTCATTTACACGATATAATTTTGTCATTCGGTTCATAATATTATATATTTTTGATTACAATGTAATTCACGCCATCAGTTCTATACTTTTATCAATTCTCAATCAGGCTATGTACATTGGGTAAAAATTCAACAGTAATTATTATTATTTAGAACAAAGAGTTGATGCCTCGACGGCCGTACCGTGATGTTATATAGTCTGTAAATAGGTTATTTTACATAAACTTTTTTTTTAAATACAGACTGCTGTAAATCTAGCAGTCACAGTCTAAACAGAAAAAGGTAAACCATAACTTAATAAAATTGAAATATCATACGCATTTGGAACGTATAATATATTGGACTTTTAATTTAACAATCAAATTAGGTAAACGGTTATATTAAATTCACTTTTTTTAAGGTATTTGTTGTATGTCAATTAAGTATAGGCGGTTACAGCACAATGTTTAAGAACCTATGCAGTTATATATATATATATATATATATATATATATATATATAGGTTTTACGTATATAAATTAATACAACGAAATAATAAACGTTCGAAACGGACTCGCTCTCCGTTCTATATTTAGACCTACAGAAACAATCTAAATAATAATACCTAATGTTTCATTGTCTAACGTATCTATTCTATTTAAATAATATGTAGCGTCAACTAGGTATCGAATAAGCCATAATTACTTAAAGCAAACTGCGGCACACCCGTTCCGGGACACCTTTTCATTTAATCAAAACTTGTTTGCACACCCAGCAAACGGTGTTTTGTTCGCAGAGGGCGACCTATCTGCGCCAGAGGAGCGCTGCATAGCTGCACCCGAATACCGGCACCGGTTTATTTGGCGTCGTCAGCTTTTCATAGAGATTTTTTATGCATAGAAATTTATTAAAAGCGCAGTGAGGGTGCGCGTGCGCGGCGACGACAGAGATTCCTGCACCTGGCCCACGCGCTATGGAACGATCTACAATTGCACATTCTATAAATCAACTATAAATATATTCTCTTGTAGCTTCTCATATTTATATCAAATTTTGACAAAATGTTTTTAAAGCATTTAAAATATTATAGACATATTTAGATTTTATATAATATTAGAATAATATTTTATATAATATCAGAATTGAAACAATTTATTAACTGAGTTTAAAATGTTATTTACTTATAAATTTTTCGATGATTTATTTCAATATATTTAACTTGATAATAAGTAAAATCAAACGACTACTATTATACTTATGCCTTACAGTAATCTGAGAATGATATGTATCTATTTTGCAGATTTTATTGTTGGCTGATAAGGAGCCGCGATGTATAGCGTTGCTTGGACCACACGATCGAGCATCTAGTGCACGACGTGGAAGCAGTAAATCCGACCAATGTCAGTTTGTGCAGTGGATCGCGTGCGTGAACAGTGAGGCTGCGACGCTGTGGTCCCCGTGTAACGTAACGTCGATACGTGTCATACTATCGACCGCCCACTGAGCACCGCTTATGTGGTCTGCACTAATTCAAGAACCTGCTGCCTTCTACACACTGCTAATTCCTTTTGTCTCAGTACTTTCCTGTGTTAGCTTGACCTCTAATATTTATAGCGGGAAAAGAAAACTTCAGTGATCCAAGGGAAACTAAATTGAACTATTTATTATTATTCTACCAAAATGAAATAATACACAAATTTATATTATACATAAGATTTGTAATCATAATTAAATAAAGTGACCTAAGTACCTACTAATCGTTTAGCGGTCATTACCAATACTTGTTTTCTTATATGAAATATTTTAATTATAGGTAAACTTTAACTTTATCTGTTCGTTGTGTATTAAAAATTAGTTAGATACACGTATCTTTGATAAAACAGTCAAAACAACTGAGAGTGCATGTTAGCTCAAGTAAGTTGATCGTTGCATAGGTATGTCTGTCCGTAGCCTTAACGTCGTTCTCGATCCGGCATTATACGGAAACAATGCGGACCACATTCGTGCATTGCGACCGCGGCCCTGTCGTGTTCGTCTGCGGCCCGATGTTTGCGATCATAAAGTGCCATTATGGTAACAGTACCTCTTTGTTGTTTTCGGTGTTGCCCGTCTCCCTATTTTCTCCGCTCGCCGTGTTAAAGCTCCGCGCGTCACGGCACGTTATGATCAAAATGGGTTACGACCAACTCTTGCGAAACTTTTACGGGCCAACGTCTCCGTCGAAATCTCGTTCTGTTTAATGGCCGTCGAATTTTTAGCGCTAAAGAAAAGTAAATCATGTTCATCGTGTCTTGAACTTAATTTTGTGATTGGATGTGGATGTAAACGTTTTCTTTTGGTGATATATTGTCAGAAACAGTCAGTAAAATGGTTATAAATAAAAATTGTCTTTAAGATTTTATATATAAATAAAATAATTTTATTGCCACTTTCTGAATATTATGATAATGTTATTACAGCATCAAGTAATTTTTTTTCTATTAGGTATGTTCACTTTGATAAATCTTCTAATAAAAAACTTCTAAACAAACACAGATTTGATCAGTGTTCTTCAAATAAAATTAAAAAAAATTAAATATAAATTTTATATGTTACTAATTATAATTTATAAATTAATGTCTTTATTATTATGAAATAGTGTGAGCGTAGTGCTTACTACACAATATGTTAAAGTAATCTATTTTCATAAATTCATTACTTTGTTCGAAATTCATATCCTATTTGTTCAAATGTTATATAACAGATTTTTAACTTTTAACGTGATTATATTTTGCTTACAGCAAACAGGAGTCATTTATCAATGTCAAACGTGTGCAGTCAAACACTATCGAGGTGTCTTATTATCCATATTGCATAAAAATACGTCACACCAACATAACGTCAATATTGTAACCTAATCACATGTTTACTAGATACATATTCATGTATTAAGTATATATGCATAAATGGGTTTTGAAAAAAAAATTATGTGAATAGCCGAGATGCTTGAATGAATAGAGCACGTGTATATTAGCCTAAGGACACGGGTTCAAATCCGGCCAAGCGCTACTGAGCTATCGTGTTACTTAGTTCACCTTACCTAGTTTCCTGGATGATCTGTTGATTGAAATTAACCATTAGCCATATATGTACCCATCAACCCACAATGAAGTAGCGTGGTAAGCTAAGCTTCAAACATTCTCCTCAATAGAAGAGTAGCAGAGCGACAGACGTATTTAACGAGCCGTTTAGTTTTAACTTAAATAATATGACTAACCGATATTTATTTAATTGCCGGTTAATTTTCAATTTTAAATAACAAAAACATATAGTGTAGGTATATCACAAAATTATTAATATTATGATTTCTATTAAAATGACTTCGTATATTTAAAGTACATAATCTCGCTTTAACAATTCAATATAATCTACTAACCTGGCCTTTGAAAGTGATACAGCAACTTTCCTTCTTACATTCACATCATTATTACGATTCTGTTTGGCTTTGTAATGAAGGCTGTTATTAGTATTGTGATTATGCTATTGTTTGAGAGTCGTAAAACAATGATTATTGAAAATCATTATGAAGACGTCAGCCAGTGATCAAAGTTTAATAAGAAAGTACGCTTCAATAAGCAAATATAATGGCCTTAATGATATGAAAGACAATGGAGTTCCTCTGGGCGCAGCATACGTTGTGACTAAAACTCACGTTCGGATTGCCACTTGACTGGACATAGCTTGGTCTGGTGAACAAAACATTAAAACTTGTTTTGGTTATGATATGATTAGTTTTCTTGGGCATTTGTGTGAACACATCGTCGTTAGTTTATGTTCTCACAAGTATGTTAATATGTATAAAACTTTGTTTCAGTACAAAACTGTGCAAGGTAGTGCACTTTCACACTCAATATCATAATCCGATTGGATGGCAAATTTGATACGACTGAAAATAATCTAGGCGCAGGACCAGGTCTAGGTGTATATAGTTTCCGGGTCTTGGAATTATCAACACTACCAATTTCCAGACCCGAGACTGCTGCCTTATGCATTTCATTTTATTGACCCCACCCAGGGTTTGAACCCAGGACCTAAGTATCTATGACTTAATAAGCTAGCCAATAAATTAACGGAGCAGCCACTAATATATACATACCACTATATAATATATGCAAAAATCTCATAAGTGATACAAACAAAAATAATTATAATTGAACTTTTTATTACTCTACATATTATAGACCCCGTCTAAATAGAATATTAACACATTGAAGATTTTTTAATGTATTCATACGGAACAGGTTGTCCAGGTAGGGCGCAATATTGTTGAATGGAGGTGTAATCAGCGCTATTGAGTCGGAGTCGTCACCTGCAGAACTTGTTATTATTGTAAGCATTCGCTAGGAGCTGAATGACGCCGCGGGGCCTGCAGATAGCGCTTTAACTCATTCAATCCATGAAAACCGAACTCACCCAAAACTCTACCCGTTCACCGAAAAATAAATTAAATTGTTTATTACTAGTAATGAGTACAAAATTGTTAGTTTTTTTGCGTTGTATGCATGAATCACATTATTATTTATGATTAAAATAAAAACATTTTATTATAAAAATCAATAACCATCAGTAATACCATGACATTTTACACCGGATATTATCGTATGACCGGAAACACTTGTTTGTACGCTCTGCAGGTATGTTCCCATTGGATAATACGACTACATACTTACACGCGAGGCCCTCGGGACCCTCTGAACGCACGTGCAAGGACCAAGAATGAGTACAATAATCTCCATCACATGATCCGGATTTTATTGCGTCGTACATCTTTTATGCCCTCAATACGGCGGCGAGTCGCTCTGCAATGAACTAAGATTTTCTTTGTGACTCGAGTATGAAACATCTTTGTTAACTTAAACGTGAAATGAAAGGTTTTACATTAGGGTAAATACTTTTATATTCGAATAGAGGTACTGCATATATACATTAAGCCGTTGCGTCAATGTAAACTATTTATAAAAATATTAAGTACCTACTTACCAAATATGTATGTTTTCAAATATTTACATTTTATACGAAGGTATATCACATCTGTAATTTATACATAATGCACAATATTTAATTGATATATTAAAATAAAATGACTTTTCCGATTAGAGTTAAAAACTCACCACCACTGAGAATTGTTCCACATATTTTAAAGTCAGAAGTGCATGGTTATTAATCAAACAATGGGCATTCCGTGAAACAGTGTGTCGGCAAGATGCTCGATAAAGGTCTGGTAGTAAAACGATGTAAACGACTCCCGGTAGGCACTGACTCAGACGCAATAAGTATTTCGTGTTTATAGTTGAATGGTTTTGAATAATTGAAGAAGTTATTTATAAGTTTCCTCTTTAGAAACAAATCGTGTGCGAGATCGTAGCCGGATGCCGCCACCCTTCGGAGGGCATGCCTTCACAAAGGTATTTAGTCTATTTAAAGACATCCTGCTTAGTGCGGGGGCCCAAGTCTTCTCGCACGTGCGTCAAGTGTCCTGTGCTCGCCGACCTGTCAATTACTGTCACCCTTACCTATCTCCGCGCGCACAACGTCTGAGCTGATAAACTACGCATTCGCCATACGTAGCATCAATTTGAGTTTTATGTTTTACAAACGACCCGATTTGACATTGAATACGCTACAGTAACAAATATTTATACTTTATTTAAAGAACCAAATATTTGAGAAATTTCGCCAATTTATTTTGCTTTAACGAAAATCTAAATACTGTCAGTTCTAAATTTAATTTATATGTAAAATTTGATATCAATGGTTTTTGTTATGCTCAGTCAAGTCGAATATTATACAAGAAAGATAAATTTATCTGATGAACACACCGGCATTATAATGGAGCTGAAAACAATACGTTCCGATTATAAAGAGTAGTGAAGCGAAGATTATGGCGCTTGCTCTAGACAAGCGCGGGCGCGGCCGCTGCCGAGCGCAGAACCTAATGGCACGGAGCCACTTGTACTACCTGATATTTGTACAACATATTTGTAAGTCTAATTCATACTGTATTGTCACACAACTAAGCACAAGTTACTAATATTATTTTAGATACTCTAGCTCTACTACTAGCTATTCTCGCGGCTCCGTCTGCGTCTATTTTTCTCGTAAATCACATTATTAACGAGTATGTACATATGTAAATCCCAGGCTACCTATATGACAAAATTCGTTAAAATCTACTCAGTGTTTTAGTTATCATGAAGTAACGAACAGACAGACATGGTTATAGACGTAAACTATTAAATAGTTCTTACAGCAAACTAAGATTCCCCTTAAAAAAGAACATTATATATTTTAGTATTATTATTTGAAAGCGCTACTCTAAGCCAATTTGTTTGGGAATTCAATAATAACAATATCCTAAGATTATTTAAAGAAGAAGCACAACACAAGTACAGGATAAGCTAAATGCTTGAGAACAATTTTAAATTTTGAACCTTTATATTAGTACATTACTGCAAAACGGCTGCATTTTCTTAAAACCTATACAAACTACATGTTAGATTTATTAGTGATATGACTTTATTTTACTCCCTTATTTGATAGTTTACCTCCTACGTTCGTTTGTATTACTCTGAAAAATAAGATTTACTACAGAGTAACAAAGATCACCTGCGCGCGCGCTTCCCGAAGTAAGATCACATATAGGCGACAATCCCTCCCTTAAAATCTCACGTGCAACGACATTTCACGTCACACAGACGACAACCCTCCTTTTCTTTAAGCGGGGCATTGACCTCACTACGACGCTCCCCTCACTAATTTCAAACTATCGAAACCACATGTTCCTGACCTTCCTCTTTATTTTGTTCAATAGTTCTGATATACGTTCTTCCGACAAAATAGGAAATATATGTATTTATGTATAGATATCTGTATATGAACCAAAACTGATGACAATTGATCAATCGAAAGGCACCGTCGCATCCCAACATTCTCCGAACTCACCATTAACATTGTTTCCGGCATCGATTACGTAACTAAATCAATCGAGTTCAAATATCGCACAGGCCATCTCATTTTCTAGTCGAGACACTTGCATAATTGGACCGATTTGCGCAGAGTGGCCGCATTGGACATTGAGGTAGGAGCGTAAGTCATTGCGCAAACTAACAATCATCGTTGGTTTGGTCGATGAAACAGTGAAATCAATGTTTCGCCGTAAATCACCGCATCACTTGTTCCACATTTAATAGTATATCTTATCTCGAAGTTTCCATTCATCAATTATGTTACGAGATAAAGGAGCGAATGTATCATAATTAATGAATGATACGATTGCGGATATAATTAATGAACAAAATATAAAAAGCAGACAATCTGGCCTAACTTAAAGATCGTAATCCCTTCTTATTAAAAAAATACCTAAAGAATAAGTATATATTGTACACTCCCAGTTGTGATATCCAGCTATCAAAATAAATTTACATAATTATGTTATTAATTTTAATAGAACATTTAATAACTTAGTGGAAAATAATAAAGTTATTGTTATGTATTGTTGCCATAAATTATAAATAAAAAATGTGTAGGTACCTACTTTATGTAGATTAAGTTTTTGGACCGATTAATCCCCGTAACACGATTGAAATTGATTACTCTTTTGTAATCATTACATTGAAATTATAGCATCGGTTAGCTAATTCTACAATTAAAGTTAAGCTGACTTGAATAATGTCAGTGTTTGTAATTTAATAGTATAGCGAACAGAAACGCGGCCCACCACCCGCGCCGCGCCAGCCGCGCACCCGTGCCCTCACCGCTTGCTTGCCTGCTCATAATTTCTCGCCGGCCGCTGGTTACACCTACATGCAACACAGTATTTGCATGTCATATTTAATCATTCCCAAGCGCCACCGGCCACTAGTTCATGATATATAAGATTTAGATTAATAAGATCAATAACTAAGGAAGTTATAAATTCATTAAATATTTAATACTTAAGAATCTTATTCAAGTATAAACACTTAACACTTTACAGATATTATTCTTACTACATATTGTAGCTAATACAAAAAGCACAAAGTTGCAATGAAGATGTACAATATCACGTCACAACGTCCAATGTTTATTACATGTATATAATTATTACATAAATTGCTTGCATGTTGAAGATATTGCGTGCATGTAGTCTGTACTAGTTCCTGATAAACATTTCAGCAACTCACAATTTTATGTGATCATATTAATTACTAAAATTTTGCTATCATATTTTGTCGTTTTACATTTTAATAATGAACATTATGAATTATTATAGTGGATAAATATGTGGACTTATATATTGCATATACATAATCTGACAGCGCCAATTTATATATAGTAAAATTGGTTTTACCCTTTATCCCTATAAAAACACTATACATACTTTATCTTTTTTTTAAATACGCGTTGAAAGTTGAGATGCATGATGATGAATGCTTAGTAACACATATTATATGTATATAAGTATATGTACATTGGTAAAACTTTATAGGAAACATTCCATGCTCTCAGTTTATATTATATATTATGTTGCAAGACTGTAATATTAGAGTAGAGGTTAGAGGAGAACGATAATGATGTCATTTTATATATACAATGTTCCTATTATTATTAAATTAAGTTTTAATTAATTTAACAAATTAATAATGGTATAGATACTTTATTGTATCATTATTATTATATATAATATAAGTAGTGTTCTTATCAACAAAATAAATTTAATGTCTTATTTATAAAAAATAGCTTTTATCTACGAAGATCTATGGTTAATGATTCATCGAAATAGAAATAATAATGATGTCTAAGTTCACTCGATCACTCCTTAAGAGTCAAAGGCATCGGTCGTTTGACCTATGATAGTTGATTTCCGATAAGCGCTGAGATAAGACTGTGAATCAACAATAATATATATCCGAACAATAAAGTAAAACAATTTCGAATTGTTCTATCGTAGCGACATGGCGCTTTGTCTGTGAAATAAACTAGACAAAGATAATTTCAGTTGTCTTTATAGCCAACCGGTCTTGTGACTCACCCGTGATTGTTTAATTCAAGCTACTAAACGTGTCGCGGCGCATGCGCACAATCACAACAAGCTATATTTTCATCAGCCTAATTGTATTTCAAGTAATAATTTAATGGGTACATAACAATAACTATTTTGTTATTAATCGTTACAAACAACATTATATGTTAATTAAACATAAATATACCTACATACTTTTCATTAAATACTAAATGATCACAGCATTGTATATAATGTAATGAACATATAATTACCTTCTTCGATTTCATTAACAACATTTAGCGTAAACAAAAACGTACCGATTAATTATTTGCCCTATATTACGCCCAGATAGCCCATCTTCCCCGAATCTTTACCGAAGTTTACAGATTCAAATACAAGAACCAATTTTCATGTGCTCAAATATGAGAACCCTACTGTATCCGCCAATCCGTATAAAAGCGGTGTGGTGGAATAAGGAGCTTAGGAATGGGTAACCCTTTTCCTCAAATGGAGAATAGGCATAGAGCAGTGAGTCATTTACAGGCCATAGTTTAATTGTTTTTATACTCGCCTAGTTAGGATTAATTAAAACAGCGATCTTAATAAAATATTGTTTTAGCAATTTTTAATGTAATCAACTCTCTTATGTGATTTACCAGCACTTAAAGAGCTGATATAAATCAATTAACTCAATTAAAATGATATAAATTAATAAAATAAGTTTTACGTCACAACATAATGCAATTTATAATGATAACAATTACTACATAATTAACAAATCACGTACAAAGGACAATTTTATATAAAATTAATCTTTATTCATCATTTGCAATGTGAAATATATTGCATAGTTCATCATTGGCTGACATCTTACCATGACAAATAACAACCATAACCTCCTCAATTTTCCACTCCACCATTTTTTTTTCTTTCAAAGTAAACTGAAACGTTACATGTGTTTGTGTTGCCCAATTTTGCTTGTTCATTTCTGTCATCCTTGGATGACAATGATTTATATACTTCTTAAACTTTTTTCGCGAATGTCTTTTTATTTTTTTAACTCGACACAATTTATCGCTGATCGAGTTAATTTGATTGATGAACGAAGATTTAATCGGCCATTCAGAAATTAAGTATAATCTGTAGTCGTAAATGATAGCACATGTCTATAAAATTATGTGGGAAGATACCCACTTCATTAAAAAGTTATTTTATGATAATAACCTTATTAAAAATGAGTATTTATATTTTTTAGTTTTTTGATTTTATAACAGTGATCAAAACGTTTTAAAGTATATTTGTTAAAAATCAGTGACCTTGTGGAGTGAGCATCATATAATTTTATGTAGTAGATCATAAAGCAACGCTAAGAACGACCACATACACCTAAACTAGAAGATAATCGCGGGGGCATGTACCTGTTGCGTTGCGCGCTCCTTTCATGGCGTATTCTTCTTGTTATAGAGAGCACACGACACAATGCGGGTTTATCTGGACGCATTATGAGAATCATCTCCGCTCCCAGATCGCGCGATAATGCTCGTCGTCGCCGAGTCACAAAAGCGTTCAGCGAGGTGCGGCGGCGGCGGCCCGGCGGCGCGGCGGGTCGGTGGCTCACGAGCACGGAGCGGCGGCGGAGTGGGCTCTGCGGTGTGCGGGCGGCTGCGAGCGATGTAAGGTAATCTCGAACCACGCTGACCTTTGTGAGCTACAGGCAACCGCTGTCGATCGTCTTTGTCTCGCGGCTTGCTTGTCAGCATCCTCTTTAGAAGGAACTTTGTTGTCTTTCTCCAAAAGAAAGTGGGTAGAGATATCGATATGAGTATTGTTCCGGTTTTGAGTGAATTTAATATTGTGCTGTTGTCTATCTAGGAACTTTATGTTTACTATTTCAATACAGCTCATTGTGCGCAGTGCTAGAGACAGACGTGGCTTACAAAACTTATTATAGGTTGACGTAGTTAACTATCTTATTTTACTATATTTTACAATCTCTTTCTTGTTTTAAGGTATTTGTTTGACTTTGCAATTTCGATATCGTATTGTATCACTACAATAATGTATGTTTATAATGCATAACATATTAAACCAAACAAAACATATCCATGGTAACACGGAGTGGTGTTACGTATCAAGGTTATTCTATTATCACCTCAATAGAATAGAAAGCGTTTCAAAGACTGCAGTTAAAGGAAGTTAGTAAGCTATTGTGAATAATAAAACGATAACATTCTCAGTGAGATTATCATTTATATGGTCACCCGTTTCAAATAAGCGTTGAAGAGTCGAGATGTGTCATCGGAAATCACTATAGAGAGCAACGCGTTTGTCAAAGGTAGACACTCTGTTCGACCGTGAGATCGCCGCGACGTTTCATTCGTGAACACGCACCCGAATAAAGGCTTATTAACTTCATTCACATGCTTATATGCAGAGGTTTTATTCCTATAGAAACCTGAACATCCTTTTTATTTTTGACTGCATGAATGAATATTTGTGTGTTTTTTTAATCCAATAATTAGAAGTCGCTACGAACGCTATACTCTTAGTTTTAAGCTTTTTCTAAATAATCGAATTAAATATTATAAATATTGTGATAAATTTAGAGCCGAAATGACCCAATTAATCTCGCCGCAGTAGCCTTTAACACTGAATTTTCATGAAGATACTTCATTTTCGCGTGTAATAAATCTCGTGCTCAGCAGTGAAGGAAGACATGCGGTCGGATGAATATCTGCCACATCCACAGCACGCATTGGAACAGCGTCATAGATAATCTGCAAACTTTCTACTAAGATACTAAAAATAAGAGGAGGCCTTAACGTAGCATTGGAATATATGTTATGGAATGGAGTATATTTTACGTTTTGTTAAAAGTTAAAAATAAAATTAATTGTATATAGGTATATGGTTTGTGTTGCAATATTAATTACAGTGATCAATTTTATTATTGTTCAGAGAACACGATACAATTCTTCCTAGTTAATTTAAATAGCCCGGTCATCATTAATGAAACACATTATTAGAAACAAAACAGGTATCTCTCACAGATGACGTTGTAGCCATCGGCCAAAAGGCCAATTTCTGACAGATGCACCAATTTAATTCATGTCACATACTTCGAACCACTAACGATTAATAATGCCAATGTACGAGAAACGGTCAGCTGGCATATTTTTTTACATTATCGCAGTCTCCGCCTTTTATTCGTCTGCTGACCCATATGTCTCGGTCGTAACAAATGCTCGATGAGTCTATGCCGAAAATGTAGTAATTGCCAGACCGGTTAGACTATCGCTTCTTTCGAATATGGTAACTTACGGCCTTTTTCAAAGAAAAAATGTTTAATTATCAATTAGTATTATGTTTAACTAACTAAAAAATGCGCTCTTTAGATTAATTGTTAAATTAACACTGAAGATTTTCTTCTAAATAAAAATTATCGATTTCATGAAGTAAGGTATCAATAAAGCCACTAACGACAGTAGCGTCTGGCAATCGTAATATTTAAACATAGGTATCTTAACACACGCGCAGTCATTATTTACTTGTAGTATCCTCAGTGAAGTAGAGACATAGGCTATTAATAACTTAATTTAATAAGGTTTTAATAAGACAGCACACTTCTCTAAAAAAAATCAATTAAACTAACAATAAAGCACACAAAAGATTATTTTTTATAAAATATTAATAGTTATAAAATTGTTTTTTCGTTTTCAAAGTAACGTGCATAGCACATATAGCATACGCACGCAGCAGCGGACATCTTTGAGATACGAGGTATTACATGAATGTGTAATCAGAGAGTTTATTGATCGCGGCAAGATTAACACCACTTCGCATTGTCTGACTTGGCACGTCTTAAATTTTCCCTTTTTGTGCCAATAACTTAAGGAATTCACGAATTAATTTTTTTCTTCACCTTTATGAACGTCGTCGTTTATCACACCAGGAAAGAATTATTCCTTCTTAAGTTGCGCTTTCTTAACTGTTTTCAGTTTTAAATTGTCATGTTTACCTCTTAGTTTGATTTCGATTTAGGACATGCTTTATTGATAAATAATTCTCATTTTGTTTTCTTTTAAGAGAAGACATGCAAGTATTGTACTAAAGCAAAATAAAAAAGATATATAATACCTATTTTAAAGTCTAATTATAGAATACTTTACATACAACTATAAAAGCAATTATAATATTGCTCATATATTCATTTTAGATACTTAAGAAAATCGTGAATGTCTAATGACACACTCTAAGCTCTCCCACATGCTATTTTCAACAGAGCAACCCTCAGGAATCATTTTATTTAAATAGAGTAGTATCCATTTACCAAAATAATTGTGTGATATAAGGGGGTGGCGGAGTCCCATGTGCATGCGTATCCTGCGCCCCCGCACGTGCCGACCACGCGGCCGGAAGTGCCGCGCCATCGACACACTTATCGCGACCTTCGCGAATATTTATTCATATGCCCAGTATCCCTCAGTGATCACTTCTAAGGAAACGTTTATTTTAAATGACAATAGTAACAAATAAAATAAAATTATTTCTACTTATATTGAATTATACATATTTATATCAGACTATTCGTTATTTTATGAAGTACATAGCTAAAACATATGGAAGACTTGTATTTCAAAACGATGACTATCATTGTATTTGCATAGGAACTGTTGACAAAACTTATGCAGATAAGGAAAGACAGGTTGGGGCTTATCTCGATTCGAGGACATCCGCACGTCGCCTCGGACTTCGGACGTGCGCTATCGAACTAACATACTTTTGAATATCACCTCCCTGATCATGATCGGCCTCGTAAATGCTTTATGAAAAGATAATACTTATAATAATATATACCAGCTAAGCCTGCTGTTATTCAAATTCAGATCGATAAAAATTTAATAACTTAAAATATCTACAACACTAAGTATTAAGAAGCAATAATATAACATTTTTTTATATGTTTCAAAATACGAGAACTTGTATTTGGAGTAAAATAAACAAATAAAATTAACTGATTGAAACAAATATAACAAAACAAGATTTACTGAATAAGCAAGTGCGAGACGCTATATCTGTTACTACATATGATATACTCGTAAGCACTACAACTAGATGAACATCGCAAATGTACACGCAAGCCTCAAAAAACGTGATGCACATTTTAGGTCACGAGGCCTTTGACCTTGCACATTGTAATTAAATAAAGAAAACAAGACAACTAAAATATCAACCGCAAAATTTCTTATGTTGACCGTCAAGGGATTATTTACATAAACATCTTTGCTTTCAAACTTTTTGTTATCTTTAAGTCGAACATGCGTATTTTTTAAATTAAATACAAGTGCTTTATGGTTTTATATACAAGGAAAATTGAGAATGTATATCTAAAAGCTTTGTTATATATTATGTAGCTTGCACAAGTAGGTATATATAAGTAGCGCAGTTTGTCACGGTTAACTGGAAACACAACAGCCCGATTGTTCCTCCATAAGGCTTGAACAATAACCTGTTCGAAGATCGACGATTTTTTTCCAAAATGTTCTTTCATTCGAATTCAAAAAGCTTAATGGAATTTCGCATTGCGCTATACGACGTATTGTACAACAGTGTAGAATGTGGATAAAATCAACAACGCACTAAATCTCACATACCTGATTTTTGAATAGTGGTTAAGAAACAATATTTACTTTTCGAGTTAAGAAAAAGTACACAAAAGATAAATTATTTACTCTAAAAAGGAGCGATCGACTGTGGATACGTATCCATGGACTGTGGATACGAAGGCCTTTACTAATGTATTTGTGAGGTAAGATAGCAATATGCATTACAATTTTTAAAGTGCAGGTAGCGAGACAAGATGCGCGCATACTCGTAAATCTGTGAATGCGAGCGGTGGCGGAGCGCGATGTTCACGCCTACGGCGCGGCTACACTCGGGACGTGCACGTTCACCGCTCCGATCTGCACGTTCTTAGCATATCTGAATCTGTACACATGCGGCGGCACACCACCATCACCTGATATGGGCAAAAATTGAAACACGGAAAGTAAATATCTGAGTAGGTTCTGCCCACATGTAAAACGTTTGGAGCTTTCTTTATGTTAACCGCATAACGCCAAAGGACAGAATTATCTCAACGCAGTAAAATACATGTTATATATATTAGAATAGCTTTATTCATATTACACATTAGATATAAGTATTGTTTAAATAGCATATGAGATTTTTACTGACTTGAAAACATTCTCCATAACGTTTATAAGTCTATTTACCTACCAATAGTTAAATGTTACCTTTGAAATACTTTATACGTAATCAATAAGAGAATTTTACTATACAGAACAATTAAATAGCTCACTCGTAGGACTCTAAGTCTTAAAGTAACTACAGAATCAATTAAATGATAGTATGTACTAAAGAAAAATACTTTTCTGTGCTTATAAAATATTCCTAGGCATATTGGAAAAGTGTGCATATTCAAAACTAAATGTACATTTCACATTTCGTCCATTTCATAAAAATAGTCCAACTTTCAATAAATAAATAAGTAGAAATAGCAAATTTAAAAAATATATAGTTGTACACGCCAGTAAGCTTTACTATGCTCAATAGTCAAACCGCGAGAGACGGAGGTTTTGCACATCTCTACCTGCTGCTGTAATCCCACGGCCTCGGCGCCTCAACAGGTGTGCACCTGAGAGTAAGCGCGCTTTTTCATTAAGTACACATACACAATCGTTGAACGTCGAACGTCGAACAAAACGTTCGGCTCACATAAGAATGATGCCCGGAGTCCAGACCATTCATCGTTTCTCGAGGAATTCTTTTATGCTTATTGATCGAGCTTCGTGTTGTTTTTTTCAACGATTCATTATGACATTAACGATATCCGTAGTGGTGGTATGTAAGTGAATAAATTCCTGATGATTATTTTTTAATTTAATGTAGCGAGATAACTTCTTCTAATTTTACTAAAACCACAAACTATTATTATAATAAACTAAACCTGTTGATTTGTAAGAAAAAAAAAACTTAGAATTAATTAAAATGTTTAAGACCTCAATTAAATATATAATTTACTTAATCGTTTTATGAAATTTGAGACTAAAATTGTGACATTGGTTCTTTTTTATTTCAGCACTATTATATCTTGTTTAGTCAAAATATTCTCCACATCAGCACACGTGACTTTCGCATTAAAGTTGCCAGTATGCACCGATCACGTGCACGGTGCAAAATAAACATAATATGTACGTACTATGTGGTAATGAACTGAATCCAGAATAATACGCAAGCATTTGTAAAATAATAATGTAAAATAATATTCAACGGATTTATCAGCATTATGTTACAATATGTAACAAAAAATGTGTACAAAAAAAAGCTTTGTAATTTTTGTTTATATAAACTTAAGCGGACGTTTACCGTTATATGTTAAACTGAACGTTTTCTTGAATATTATAGTTAAAAGATTTAGAAATCGTTATTTAATTTGACAATAAAATTGTATGTATCACAAGACAAAACAAAAACTCGCTTGGGTTGATATTAGTATCATTTCAGTTACTGACACGTTTCTTTATAAATTATATATATTTTAAAATTACATGACGTAACGCAATTCACTTTACCTGCGAACGATTTTTATTAAACATATAGATAGCATCAACCTTGAAAAATTCGGATGAGATAAGTAGATAACATTTATTCAAGTATTTACATTTACATAGGGATCTGTGAAATATCTTAAGCAAGCAGACCGACAAGTCTCACTATTAGCTTTATACCTTTTTATCGATAAATTTGTTCTTGATTTACTGTACCCATATAGATAAACGTTTACCATAACCTTGATCTATCTACATTGAAAAGTATATCAAAATAAAGGTGTGTTACGTTTACGGACAGTGCTATTGAACAACATTAAGTATTACTGACGTATTATTATTTAACTTGTAAAGAGGTAATATTTTCCCACAAATATCTTTCTCATGAAAGATCCAGATGTTCCGTGATTTGTGACGGATTGAACAATTTCTTTACCTGCACCATCTAGTTCACTTTATTCGTCAATCAATTGTTAGAATTATAATAATAAGTAGATACATTCAAAATAATAACTCGTATTAAAGATTTCATTTTTGCTTTACATACAGTGGTGGTCATATAATTAGAAACACTTCTTATGAATAAAGAAAGTATAACTTTAACGTTTGTACGTTGTTCGTAAAAATATACACATTCAATAATTAATAATCATGCAATAATATAGCCACACAAATAAAAAACTCATTAAATACATAAAATATAAAACATATCTTACTTTTAATTACAAAATGAATCTTACACATGTAGGAGTATATTTTCTGTTACTGGCCGCTTGGACGCCTAATTAGAAACATTTTAAAAAGCATCCATAGCTCGTTATTTTTTGAAATTGGAGAATAACATTTCTTTCTTGGCTTTTTCTATTATTTTGGCGGCAATTCAAAATTTAATCTGAATTTTATTTTGTTCAAAATAGGGAATAATAAAAGTAGTGACGCGTCAACTAGGCAAATCATTGTTAATTTACATATAGATCATAAGTGAGCGTACAGAAGAATAGCTGAGCATTTAAATTGTTCTGTTAAGAAAGTTTTTAATGCAATTGATAATTATAATACACATGGAACTGTTGAAAATGTTCTTAAAAAGGCTCGGCCAAGAAAATCCTCTCCCAGAGAAGATATTCTAATCGTTCGTGTTGCTAAAAAGACCCAAGTAAAGGCTCCAACCAGATTAAAAATAAAGTTTTTTCGCCTGATGACCCGAGAAACATCTCGTCAAGACTGATACGCCGAAGATTAGTGGAAGCTAAATTGTTTGGAAGAATCTCTCGAAAGGTACCGCTTCTTACCAAGCAACACCGAGAGAAGCGATTATTATTCGCTAAAAAATATCTTAATTGGACGGTACGAGAATGGAAAAAATTGTTATTTTCAGATGAAACAAAAATAAATATGGTAAATTCCGATGGAAAGCGCTATGTTAGACGCCCTGTAAACAATGTTTTTAATTATAAATACACAAGGAGTATAGTCAAGCACAGTGGCGGTAACATTGGACCCGTTCGGAAGATTGAAGGTACAATGGATCAATGGCAATACAAAAATATCTTAGAGCACACAATGCATCCCTACTCGGACGATCATTTGCCTATAACCTGGATCTTTCAGCATGACAATGACCCTAAACACACGGACCAAGAGCGTCAAATGTTTCCTTAGCGAACAGCGTATATCCGTTTTAGACTGGCCAGCAAATAGTCCGGATTTAAGCCCAATAGAAAATCTCTGGTATATTGTTAAAAAGAAAGTCTCAAACAAACGTAGCACCAGTCAAAACGAACTATATATATATATATATATAAATAACAATACTAATTACTAATACTTAAAAAAATCTTGTTTTTTATATTTTTTATTGTTGTTTCTAATTAGTTAACCATTATTGTTCATACCTTAAAACTGATTTAAATGTTTGTCCGTAATGTAATATTGAAACTGCACTCGAGTAATGGGATTTATATTGTTTTTTTAATAAATGATAAATCGTTGAACATATTGTTGTCCTATTTATCGTTTAATTTCAAAATAAAAACGATTACGGTGAAGTATCTTACATAATGTCAAGGACCGTTGGTAGTGTTTCTAATTATACGACCACCGCTGTAGGTATATACGTATGTATTATATACTTATGATTTTTTTAATCATAATCGATATGGTGATTACTATTTGAACATGGCATTTTACATTTTAAAATTGGCTTTGTTTTAGCTTTATATGTTGATTAAACCAATGCGTATCAGATTTTCTAATTAGATCGAATGTGTAGGCTGATTTAGGCGTACATTGTGGTGTCGGCATCGGTTGCGCAGCGCGGGCGCACTGGCGGGCCGTTATCGACTTCGACTGATCGCGTCGTGTTAATTACTTTCATTAAGGGCAATTGTCCTGCTCAATCGGACCGATCAGTCAGTTTGCCGCCATCCAATATTTCCAGTTCAGTCAGTGCCGTTAAACTATTTTAAATTTATATTACGTACTACATGCTACATCATGTATGATGGTTTAACCATACACGGATGGGACATTTACCAAACTATCTACAATGGATTTTTATGTATTTTAGTATCAATACAAAAAGCAAATATCTACTTTTAATAATATTTGCCTAACTCTGCGCTATTACAACATACAAATTTTGATCGACATAATAAGCGTTTTTTTTAATTTTTGTAAATAAAATTATATATAATGATGATATAAAATAATGTTAAATAAAGAGAAATAATTTATTACTTATATCGATAGAATGCAAAAAAAAATTACTGCATAGACCCTTTTTTTATTAAACGAAGTTTATTTTCATTGTTACTTTTGTAATTTGTAAGTTAATACTACATAACTACCTATGTATAAATAACTTAGTTATAAATACATAGTTGTATAAATATTTATTTATGTAGGTACCTATTTGGGTTGCTAAGTAAGTCGCAATACATTTTGTGAAAAAGGTATTTGTCCTAGATTGAGTTTGTGAGCGCTGACTAATAGTCTAGTACAGGTGTATAAAATATGACAGCAAGTTAAATTTATTGTTATTTTTGCTGACTAAAAAGTTTCTCAATTTTAGAACACATTTGTGAACAACAAATCTGTGTGTTCTAAGACTTTGAAATTGAAAATTTCCACTCTGATTGTCCTGATTGTCGCAGACAGGTATGATAAAACTTCTATGACTTATTTTAATATGTTACAAGGTCTGTATTAAACGTATGAAGGCTGACATTTTGTATACAAATGATCTCTCCACTTGTATTGTACCAGTCAACCTTCACACTGCTTGATACTCTACAGAACGACACATGTCCTTTTTCGTTGTTTTTTATTTAAAAAATCAGAAGACATTACAAGAAGTTCCTACTTAAGGTAAATGTTTCAAATAAATGTTAAAGCCACATTTATTCGAAACATCTATCTAATCGTATCATAATATCTATTTCGATGAGTACGAAAAAATATTGATTGACTGACTATAACTATACAGCGTGTAACAACATTCGTGTCCGACCCGTAAAGTGGTTATTAGGTATCAGTGTCGTTAAACACAATTAATATAATTTTTTAAGTAATTTTTTTGCTTAATATTTTAAAAATTATTACATAAATAGAACCGACACACGATACCTAATAACCACTTCACGGGTCGGACACGAATTTGGTTAAACTTGTATATTATTTAAGATAAGTATTCTTATGCAGAAGTTAAAATAATAAAGTATATGATCCCACAATGTCATTCTATATTACGGTCTTCCCCACTTTGTAGGCTGGTTGGTAGGGTTTGTGCAAGCCCGTCTGGACAGGTACCACACACTCATCAGACACAATATTATTCTTCAACCACCAATAGCAACACTCATTATTTTTGTGTTCCAATATGAAGGGTCAGTGAGCTAGTGGAACTACAGGCACAAGGGACATAACATCTTATTTCCCAAGGAAACCAAATTTGGAAGCGGATTCATATCAAACAACGTCAAATTTAACAACAACCTTCAAAGGATGCACATGACATGATATAATAATGGAACACTGTATCTAACTTCCTGAAGTAAAATATCGCATCAAACATAATTGGAGCTTATAGATTAAATCACCCAAATAATGGGGATCAGAATCCCCATTCCCATGACATGGATCAAAAACAGTCATCTTCCGAGCTCCAGGTCATAGAATTTCTTTACCAAACAACTGATCTATATAAAGCCTAACAACTTTTATTGACCCGACCCAGAATTACAAGCTAGCTACTAGACTAGTGGTCCGCAACAACTAAAATATGGTCCGTGAAAACCCAAACTTTCAATGGAAGTGCGCCGTTGGTAGCGAGCGCAGCTCGTGATGCGGTGTCTGTAAGGATGGTAGGGGATAATATGCACGTAGCTTTAAACAAAAATAGCACCCCTACAATTCAAGAAATTGATCAACCATTGACGACCTGGAAGCCTTGAAATCCCAGCGATAGAGGCGGTCCGCCATCGGGTAGGCTGTGGCGTTCCACAGGGGTCTATTCTCGGCCCAATCCTGTGGAACGTCAGTTTTGACTGGCTTCTCCGAGAACCCGTCTTTTCCGGGTGTTATGCTACACGGATGACACACTCATCACGGCGACAGGCCGGAATTTCCAGGAGGCAGCACGAATAGCCGAAGACAGCACGTCGCTCATGGTGGACCAGATAGGATTGTTGGGCTTGAGGGTCTCCATTTCTAAAACAGAGGCCCTCGGTCCATGTCGGGGCCCCCCTCGAGTGGCGCGTACCCTTACCCACCGCGATACAGGTAAAGGCTAGAGGTATCGGTGGAGGTGGAGGCGAATCAGGACTCTAGCCCAACAAGCCCAAATTCGCAGATGGGAGGAGGACCTGGGTCTCCATCAACAGGCCTGGCGACTGTGGAGGCGATCCGGCCCCACTTGAGTCGCTGGATAAGAAGAAGAAGCGGCACACTGACGTTTAGGCTGACGCAGGTGATTACTGGGAATGTCTGCTTCGGTAAGTACCTGCACGGGATAGCGAGACGGGAGGTATCACCCTCCTGGCACGAATGTGGTGCGCACGTATAAATTCAGAGGCACTTGTCCGGATTTGAACTCTTGAACTTCGTTTAAGTTCCACTATCCATTCCTATATAAAAGGCAATCTCGACGACTCCTGAATCTAACCCTGAGAAAATCGAAAACCGATGTATGTAAATCCGTCATTTCTAAAGTTAGAAGCATGATATTTTATATGCAAGTTTCTGGCTAGAAATAAATAAGTACACAAATCAGAGTTTTCCAAAATTCACCACCTAAGAGGGTGAAATAGGGGTTGAAAGTTTGTATGGCGAGTACGTCATTTTTTATGTAATATATATACAAGCCTCTGGTTAGAAATAAATAAATATGTATTTCAGGGTTTTCGAAAATCTACCCTACCGAGAGGGTGAAATAGGGGTTGAAAGCATGTATTTAATTTTTCATGTAATTAGCATGAAATTTGATATACTAACTTCTGTTTAGAAATAAATAAATACGAATTTCAGGGTTTTTTAAAAAGTACCCCCCGAAGAGGTGAAATACGGCGTTGAAAGTTTGTATGGCAGGTCCGTTATTTTTGATATAAGAAGTATGAAAATTTACATACAGGCCTCTGGTAAGAAATAAATAAATACATATTTCAGAGTTTTCGAAAATCTACCCCCCAAGAGGGTGAAATTAGGGGTTGAAAGTTTGTAAGGCGGGTCCGTCATTTTTGATGTAAGAATTATTAAATTTTACATACAAGCCTCTAGTTAGAAATAAATAAACCTTCAATATAACATAATTATCATAATTTGGCCTTTTATATTTTCGATTATGTCGCGGGCAAAGCCGCGGATAAACCGCTAGTATTAGTATAAACTATATCTTACATAGTCGAATGCCTTTATTGACTGCATAGTTAATATAGATAAGTAGTAAGTGGTATTGGCCGTAATGCAGTGCCGGTGGCAGAGTACAAGTAAGGAGCAGCGAACAATAAAGTATATTCCCCGATCGGTCATTAACATATCATTTGTTGCGCGCTAATCGAATGCCCCCGGGGCCCGAGTTGTATCGGACAGCTCGTACCGCCACGTGAGGCTCAGAAACTTAAATTCTTGAGTATGGTATTCCTCCACCCACGACAGAATTTATAATTAATTATTTACTAGAGATTACTTAGTTATACGCCTTAAAAAAAAAAAGACCTATATTCATGGTAATTTGTTAATTCTTATCTATAACAGCTTTTTTAGTTAAAATATTCTTATTAATTATAATAAAAGTTTTAGGCTTTTTTTCTTTTCTCTCAGTAAATAATCACAGAAGTACATCGTTTATTATATATAGATTTTGTTTGTTTTATAAAATATTATGAATTTATATTTACTACAACACTAACCGACCTGACGTTAAATAACGTTTACATGACGTTTTATTAGCTTAGTCCTGTTATACATTCGACATAGCTGGCAGAGTCAGCAAGCTGCAGTGGCAATACACAGGCCATTTAAAAACTCATAAGTCATCGATGGGAATGATATAATTCCTCTTATGGAGACCGAGACTCGGCAAAAGGAGCTGAAGTCGTACCCCGGGCTACCTGACGACCTCAAGAAAACAGCCGGAAATTCACTAGGTTTAGATGGCACAGGACAGGTCGAAGTTCTGCCAATTAGAGAGGTCAGCATTCCAGCAGCAGCATCAGCAGCAGCCATCTATATGTTTATTTTTTATTTTTTATTATAAAATCAGACAACCAGTAGTCCATTATATGTTAGTAGGAATGATAAAATTAAATTAAATTTGTTAGTACCTTACTCTAAAATGTTACATATTAATATTCTATAACTAAGAGCGATTTAGTCCTCTGGAGAAGTTTTCCCATCAATAGGACTATATTAGCCCTGCAAAGGCTAATAGATGGCTAATATATTTAACATGATTTATATGTAAAATTAAAGTAAAATAATTTTGCTATATAAAATATATTGCTTATACACTTTTAGATTTATTCAAAGCGTGTCGTACCATTATTTAATTACGTAATAATTTTGTTTCGTATCGTATTAATATTGTAGCAGCAAACGATGAAGTATAATAACGTCTCTCTAATCAAATCTAATTATTGAAATTTTAATATTATTATTTATTTTTTTCATTTACTTCATACAATGAATACCCATAATAAAATCAAATAAATTCAATGAATGACGTAATCAAGTTCATTATAGCGATGGATAGATAGGGCATTAGAGGCGGAGGCGCGGGAGGGGCGGGAAGAGACGAGTGGCACGCGTTACATAATTTCGCTCATCTGTTCATCGCTCCAGTGGCGCAATTGGTTAGCGCACGGTACTTATAAGACAGTGTTCGTGAGCAATGCCGGGGTTGTGAGTTCGAGCCTCACCTGGAGCATATTTTTTTACATGTTAAAAATTCACGATTTTATTATACATGTTTAAGATTATATAATGTTTATTTAAAACGGCTAGTTCTGTATTTCAATTAACATTGTTGATTAAAATATTAAAGTTTTAGCTTAATTTCAACAGATATTTATGAATACTAAATCAAGTTTTACATTATTACCAGCAAATAATAGCGATTGGTTAACATACAGTCATACAATATATTATTTTATTTAATGTGTGTATTATTATGCTTAATTTAAGTAAATGAACTACATCACTTTCAATTACCAGCATGATGAAAAAGTAAGATATGTGATAAATAAAATAAAATTTAATTTCATGTACTTTTTTTTTATTGCAACACATAAAACAAACATAATGACAATTAAAATTTCATATATAATGTTGTGTGACAAAAAAACTAGCTTAGTATAGCTAAGACGAAACACAGCAAAGGAGTAGACAAAATTAATTAACAATTAATTAAAAATGTGTATTTGTAAATTAAATTCAAAGTAAAATAATCCATATTATTAAGAACAAAAACAGGAAAAGAGTTGAGTAGTATATACATATGTATGTTTGTGTAAAATGTATTCCTAGCACTTTGTTCATTATTATATTTATACATAAAAGTTGATTTTAATACAAGCTAATATTACTATGATTTTAATTTTAAATAAGTGGATATTTTCTGAAATATTAAATTAAACATTAATTGACATAAAAATGTACAAAACTATGAATACAGATTCTTTTTTATAAAAAAAACGTAACAAGTATATTTTTTTAGTATAATTGGAAGAAAAAATCGGTTGATTTTAGATATTCGGTCGAATACCGAATATTCAGTCAGTAGGCTATTTGTTCGTTGATGGGACATCAAAAGTTAACAATGATGTTTGACTTTGACATGGTTTTTTGTCTTTTGTATATGATAACATCACTGAATCAGTTTAATGAGGAATAGTCGAAGCTAAATCGGAACCGATTAGAGAACGTTAATAAACGTTTTACATTAGTGGAATTGGACCCCAGTATTTTACCGAATAGAGAATACTTACATGCCAGAATTCAAAAATATCATAAACAAAGGCAATTAGTCATCATTTTCATAACTATTTAATACTTTAGTCATGAGTAAATAAACGCTACCAAAAATAAACTATTATAAGAACTTACTTAAACTATACTATATCGATATTAATTTAAATATTTAATTTGTTTTTTATTCTTTAATAATAGTGACGTCTCATTACGAGATTATGGTGCAAAGAGTAAACTTTTTAGACATTTTTGTAGTTAGCGCACTTCGAATGTCCATTAGTTAGGCTGTATAGTTTAGCCGATTTTTCGATTATTCGGCCACACAACTGATCGGTATTCGGTCTGAGGCCGAATATATGTATGTACTATCCTTTGTAACACTCTTTTTAATGTATAAACAAACAATAACATAAATATAATTAATGGCATTGCACCGATTCATACAAATTTATAATAAACGTATACATTACCTTAATTATAGATAACCGTGACCGCTGTCGTTACAGCATAATGTAGTTCATTCGGTAGTCGGAGGGTGCTCGAGCACGACATTAGTAACTAATCTACTCGGTGCACGGCGCGCGACCTCATGCTCCTGACCTGCCCGACCCTCCGATCCCCGCCTGCGCCCGCGCATCGCACTCCGCCTCCCTGCACACTACAGTGCACTACACCACCTCGAGCCATTTGTTTACTCTTGCCCTCATCTGATTACAACAATGGAACGGTCCTTTATGACACGGAAACTCGTGTTACCTTTCTCCTAATCGACCCTACAAAAACATTAAGTAATATCTCGAGATTCGCAGGCATTCTTCCATTGGTTGTTTTTGTGACCTACTTTTTTTAAATACGTCGCCCCGACCCGATACACCGACCCTTAGAAATCGTGAGGAATGTAAATCGTTGACCGTGCGCGAACAACCCCTTAGTCCAGTAAGAGACTATCAATTTTTTTAGCATCCACGCACGAGATGCTATTCTTGGTCACATGAAAGCGTGCACGTTTTCAAAGAATGTGAAGAGCTCACGCCATAAGAAAAACCAATTTAACCGATGCCACCACATCTCTGATACGAGATTTCTTTACAACAATATAAGAATTGGTATGTACAGTAACAACGATATAAATATTAGATTACCAATTGATATAAAGTAGAAAGCAAACAGAACAAAGCTGGAAAGCAATAAAGATAAAGACTCGTCGAGATATCACGTGATCAGCAATAATGTAGTCTACGGTCTACACAGCATAGACATACTTTGACAATAACATATCGTACAGTTCATACTGCACGCTATAACTTACCTTTTAATATAACTTACAGTTCAACTTACACCAAGCGAACTTCTCAAATAAATATCTACGATGTCGCAATGGAAATCTTATAGCCTAATTATAGTACTTTTGAAAAATGTGAAATTACAATATTCCTTTTTTTTATTTATAAGTAGAAATATGTAGTAGAATGAAACGAAAAACATTTGTTTTTAGTTACGAATAACTAACGCTGTACTTTTAATTACTACAGTGTTCGTCAATGACGAAAAATATCCTGAGGATGAAAGAAAAAAATTTATTTTTATATCATACAAAATATACAAAAAGTAGTTATCTTTTCTATTAATGACATATATCTATAGTCAGAAGTTTGTTCTTAAACTCTGAAATTTCACTGCTTTGATTTGTACTTACTCACTTTATTAAATACCAAGTAACAACAACACGAGTTATTAACTTGTATTTCTCTTGATTAGATACTTGAAAATATACAATGACCGGGTTTTAGCATTGACTTTGTTACCAACAAAGATCACGAATTGCTCCGCTTTCGCCACTCACAGTAGCCGTCCATGAATAAATTAAAAAGATTCTTAGAGCTCATTGTCATGATTATAAACAGTAAACATGTTACGTTTTCATATCACTTTCGGGAAAGATTCAAAAGTAAATATACTTACAATGGGCAAGATTATATTCGTGACAAATTATGAAAAGAAATGACAAAACGTATTATTATTATGATGAAATTTGGTAATAAAGATGTTATTTATAGAACATAATGTAACTAGGCCCAATATAGTAAGCACATAATGTGCTCGTTTGTAATAAAATCTTCATATTAATAGAAAGCATTAAAATTTTATTTAATAGTATTGTTTGTCGTCTGTTCAAACTGCAAGCGAAAATTTGACCACTTTGAATGATAAATACAATTATAGTACAATTATAGTAGTGCATATATAAGTACCTACTATTTATGAAATATACGTTAAGATCATAGAGATCAATTTAATTCATGTTACTTAGTGCACAAAGTGGTGATGTATTTTCATTTAATATTATTATTATTTAAAAAAACATGTTTTAGTTCGAAATTAATATTTATGAATCTCATTTTTAATAAATCGATCGAATTGCCGCAGTGTAAAGAAAAATATATTCGATGAGTAAAACTTTATACATATGCATATACCTATGTACATTTAACAAGATTGTAAAAGACCGCTCATTTCGATAAAGCTTAAGTTTTACGATTCTAATTAACAAATTGTAATTTACAACTTCCCCTATAATTGCTGGTCGCTGCAACGTTGTTTATTCTGAGAAAATTGGCGTCTCTAAATCAGCGTTGACATTTATAGTCGAACAGTAAGTTCAAAGACAATGCGTTGGCAGACCGTTTGGGCATAATGTTCGGCGTTACTACAGTGGTAGGTAGTAGGTAGTAAACAGGAATCCACAAGCATGAGTCAATGGTGAGTGACGCGGGCGCCGGCGACGTCGGGTGGCGCAACATAAGTCGCCACCTCGCAACCTCGCCTCGCCATTCGGCGCTGCCCGATCCATCATACCACTTCAAGTGACTGCGTGACTGCCCATTGTTGCCGCAAAATTGAGAATGGTGAATAATTTAACACCAATGCATTGCATAACAACTATCATTGAACAATTTGTTACAAGGAAATTATTTTACAAATATTATTAATAGGATAAAACCGTTATTTCGTATAAAGTATTTAATACGTTTTTATGCATTTGTCTGGGAAATATTTTGATTCTGAATATATTTTTATTATATTGAACATAAATACAAATAAAAATTATTTTAATGTTAATCATTTCTTAACGAAAAATATTATAAGCCTTTGTTAATTATCAATTAGTGTTATTGAATTCATACTTTTTTTTTAATTTGTATTTATCCAAGAAAAGCTTTTTACAATACGCGCGATCTAACAATAAGTTGGGCGGTAAGCAATGACAGTCACGAATGACTGCGCTATAGCAGGTTATAGCTAAGCAGGTTATATATGTATGTATGAGACACAAAACTCAAGTCGAAGCAGTAACTTAAGGCTTGTGTTTATATCACAATATTACGATAACGTAAGCCTCAATTGCCCGCATCGGCTCCCAATGGCACACGCGACAAAATCATAACCAAAAATTACAGGTTCAAACCTGGGAAAGCATCACGAAGTCTTTATGCTTAACGTGTTTTACATCATACATCTTGCTCGGTGGCTAAGAAAAACAGCGTTAACAAAACTGGTGGAATAGGCTACAAAAATCTTCTCAATATTCGATTATTACCATTATTTTTACTATTTTTAACATTTGCGAGCGCTCGAAATATCTAAGCTGTCTCTAGGCTGGCAAATATACGTAGATTGAGCTTTTGTACCTAGCTTTTGAACAGGTATCGTGCATTACATAAGTACTTAATCTGTAATAGAAACATATAAATTATAAAAATTATCGTCTTTTATCAAATATTTATAAACAAATTAATGAAATCATTATTCTGATAAAAGTATCTGATGTGGTCAAGTTTTTGTGTACAAAAACTAAATATTAAATAAGTATTGTACACTTTCATGGCGAGCGGAGCGTAATACGATATTTATTGATTTCTGCCGGAGCGTCGCTTAATGAATGCGGAGCACATTTCACGATTTCTCACGATATGTTTGGGAACGAGATTTTTTCTCGTTTCATTTCTCTCCGCAAACAATAGATCACTGAACACGGATGGAGGGTTGGAAGTGCGTCGCGCCCGGTGCAATTGTGGCCAAAGCGACTTGGTGTAGTAAGAACCAAGAGTTTTGGCCGTTTTAATTGATTTGTAATGACTAAATTACAACAATTATAATTTATTTTAATACCAGTACTAAGTCTCTGCATTGAGTACTGTCTCAAATACTTAGCTCGTTTACATGTCTTACATAAAAATTATTATCATTATTTGACCTTAAAACAAATCAATTCTCGATATACAATATTTTTATTTAATATAAACTTTTTATGAACTTAGAACATTCAGAAACCAATACATTTGTAGGGCACTATACCGTGGGGTCGGTTGCTCCCCGCGTCGAATATAACTTGTTGTGAACTAGTTCCACGATATGTAACCTGTTGAATTACTTCCTCATTTAATTATTCAAATTTATTGCACTCTGTTCTGCACAAAATTATTCATACCGTACTGACATTATTCATATTATGCGTATAATTTTAAACTACCTGTTATTTTTTTCGTAAAGAAATATATACAAAAATATTGCGTTAAATATTTACATAACGTATGAATTGAATAACTTACATTCATTTTTATCTATTATATTTATAAAATCCTGAAAGGATTTCAATACCTCATCCAAAAATACCTGACCAATACTCTTACATGTAATGTAATTATTATCCCAATTTCCTTGCCTAATAAAAGACAGCGGAAACTGCTACCTGTCTCGTGAGAATTGTCAGCGGATGTTGCAAAAGGTGTCCCGTTTTTTACACGCGAAGAGATTTATATTGAAAGAAAGTTAAAATTAGGGATGATTCCGTCTCCTGCTCAGCGAGTACAAAAACACACTTAAGGTATGTGCTCATACGTAGAAATATTAATACTTGTAAGAAGGACGTCCGTCGGTTTCAAATTGTACTAAATATTTAACGATATTAGAAAACAAGAACTCTTTTTAGTATCATTTAACTGTTTCCGTAGTTTAGATGATAGTTTATTGGTGGGATTAAAAGTCATAACATTACGTATTTAATTACAACTAGATATATTCTACTACCTCGTTAAAATAAAATATTTGATGAAATAAACAATACTTTTTTAATATAATTGATGTTACATTAACAAAAATTATGATAGTAAATAAATAAATTGAAAAATGTCTTTCCAGAGATAAAATTATCACTATAACATGTTTACATGGAAAGGATGCGTTTTTTTTTCACCTTTTCATAGTATTATTTACAAACGTAAATCAAAAACTACAGCAAGTAATATCTCTTACGTAACTTGACAATGCATCTGTCACTATTTTTAAATTTCAAAATGAAGATTCTTACAATAGCAAGTAGACCCCGTTCCCACACTGATCTATCACGATACGATCCGTACACTATTATGACTTTTATCACCTAATGCGATAGAAAGTTCACTAACCTTGATTTTGTTATCTGTATCATAATAAGGCATTAACAATATAAAAGCAATCTATCATTTGAAATTAATATGATCAGTGATCGGCGCGGCGCGGCGCGACTGCTCAGCGGTAGATATCTGCATAGCTGGGCGGAATGGCGGTTAATCAGGTGGCCCGTTATTTTACATTGTGCTCGCCGTGAGTTCGAACCCGACGGAACAGGTTGCTCCAATGACAAAGGAGCAGATTCCATCGTCCGCAATCCGCGTCTGCGGACGATCCACATTATAAATAGTTCCTCGGAATAATCCGTTGTTATACGTCACTCCGGCGCCCACCAACGTGGCGCTGTTAGATTTTTTTTTAATTTGTCTAATAACTTTGCTAATGTTAGCTTTATGATTATTCATAATCATTCAATATGCAATTAATATAATGATATTTAATAACGTGTCTATACTTGATACTAATTATTTAATATTGATAAAATATATATTGTCCAGAGATATTAAAGCAAAACCTTTTAAAAAAAGCAATGTGTACATTACGCAGAAGGTTACTTGACTGCGATAAACAAAAATACTTCCCACATACAAAAAACTATAAAATGAGTGTTTGAAACCTGCATAATAACAGTAGTAAAGCACAAACAATCGACTTTCGTTTAAAAACAAGGATCTGTGCGCCACCTGCGCCCAGCCTGGCGGAGCAATGCTTGAAGTCAATACTTTACTGCCAACCGGAACAATGGAGTGAAGGCTAGTAACAGTATTGTAAGAGCACGTGTAGCTAACAAAGTACGCGTATTGTCTTGTGCTAGCACCTGATTTAAATTAGTTTATGAGATCGCTTTGTTAAGCGTAACTTACGAATTTCGTTTAGAAACAGTACCAATTTCAAAGTTCACATACTGTTATCTTTGTGTGGCAAATCATACTTGAATACCACGAATTCGATATAAACAACTTTACAATATTTAAAACAAACAACATTTTCTAGTCATCCATAATCATCCACAAGAAATATAATAGAAAATAACAATGAATCACAGCTGATGCGGCATATTCAAAGATGTATCAAGCCGATTACACACCATTTTAAAATATAAACGATCGTAACGCCCTGACTAAAAGGGTTAACCCTGGCAGCGGAAATTGATTTAAATTACGCTATTAATAATTTTAATTTAACATACAGCCCAATTTTTTTTTTTTTGTTTTAAACTTCTGTTCCAGATAATGAAATTATACAAGCGTTAAAGTTCGGTCACAAAAAATTAAACCTTGTTTAGGCAACAACACATTTAATAACAGTTATTGATATTTGATTTATAAAACAAATACTCAATAATTAAGTATTGTTTCTTATATTTGGTCGTATTGTTTTGTTTGTTCTATATTTATGATTTATTTTATACAAAAAATAATAATTAATTATAGGCAAGGTACTTTTAACGATTGGAGTAGAATCTTAACCCATTACTTGTGTCTGAAATAAATAATTAATAGGATTGTATTTATATTGCTTAATGATTACAATACAACATTATGGGTATTCTATTTAAGCGTGTTTTTATATAGGTACATTTCGGTGTAGAAAAATAGATATGTCACGATCCGTGTCATTATCAGTTAAAAGAAACAGGAGATCAAAATATGCGTATTTTTTATCATATACATATTTCCTTATATGGCAATAAATTAACAACAAATAATCACAATAGTATGTGTAAAAGTTCAAATCATTTTTTAAAAAATATGTTGAATTTTTGACAAAGAAATGTGATATTAACACTGCATTATTAGTGTCTAATAATAATAACAGAATGAGTTATGGAATGAAGTAATAAAATAATTGGCTGTTGACCCTTTTGTCCAGTTAAAATGTAAAAAAGTTTAATTTAGAAAATAGTGTATCAGCGGTCAATTACTGACCCAGCGGGCGTTATCCCGATTTTGGTTGAACAGATGGTTATTTTTTAACATTGCCGTGACGAGGCGCTGAGTGTTGAGTGGGGTTGAACCGGTGCGCCCTATAACCGTATAATTATATGTTGTAGTAACGCGCGCTCGTACATACAATTGGCCTAAACGAGAGCCTTCTTTGACGCGCCGCCGATTACGCTGTTTTCCTCGATTATCCACGTGCTCACGATTTTATCACTTATACTAATAATTACTTAAACGTTTGTTGAATTTAAGACTGAGCATATTATAATCAAAATATATTCCTTAAATTGAAATGTTTGGTATATGTCATCCAGTTTTACTCAGGTACAGTATAATTATGTTTGATATTGTACCAACTAATCAAAATATATGATTTAATCAACAAATAAACATGTGTCTGTTCAACAAGTCACTAACTATCTGTGTCATCTATAGTTTACAGTTATATCGCACAAATGCCAAGGGCTACATCGATCAATCCAATGTTGTCGCAAGCGATTCTTAATCGACGGCTGCAGTCGAAAGTTGAGCAGCGACGTCGTGATTCCGAACTTAGCCTCCTTTGCACCGGTATACACATCGTTGTGAAAACGTGGCGTTCGGCCCGTCTCGATAATCACAGAGACAACATATAAAAACAAATTATTAATCTCTCGATCGTGACTAACGATTTCGGATCATCGTTTACGCTAAAGTAGGTCGAAAGTCCAGATTAATATTGGATCAATATTTGCGTGGTAAGGCTTTCAAATGTCGCAGTCGTTGATGGCTCACTGACCGGTGCCGGCAGTACGTCGCGTCGGTGACGCCGGTCACGCCGCGATCCGCCTCTACTGAAACGCTGCCGCTGCGACAACCTCATTCCTGACTTATCTGCACAGAACTCGTAACCTTTTACAATATTATAATTATAAATTTAAGTGGTGAATATCTTTTATTCCTAACGGTCCCCATTTAAAAGGTTTCAACTCTCAGATGTTGAGTAGCATCATTTTAATTGATATTCAATATCAGTGAACTGCATTTGTACGGTAATTATTTCAAAGCCGGCAATATTTGCGGTTAACGATTGGCGTGATGGGTAAGATACTTTCCTTTCACGCCGCAGATCGTGGTTCGATTTCCACCCAGGACAGACATTTGTGCGCATGAACATGTTTGTTTGTCCTGAGTCTGGGTGTAATTATCTATATAAGTATGTATTTGCAAAAGAAAAGTAGTATATGTAAGTATATCAATTGTCTGGTTTCCATAGTACAAGCTCTGCTTAGTTTGAAATCAGATGGCCTTGTGTGAATAATATCCCAGGATATTATTATTATTATTAATAAATAAAATCACGAAAAAAACCATAACCATTCTGAAATTAAACAATAGCAATGATTTAATGAATCGAGTAAAGGCTTTTCAACCACATCATATTCTAGGATTGGATAACGTTTATCGTAGGCAGGTGCTAGTGAGCGGCAACAATAAATAATACCTCATAGATAGCAGACCAAAAAATGATTCTACTTAACACCTTGATAGATCGTTTTGACGGTTCAAATAGTTTACAGGGCTAATGAAACATAATAACCAACGATAAGCATCAGATGTGAAGTAAATTGTATTCATCGAAGACCTCACGTATATGGTTTATTTTTTGGGTCAATTTGTTAGTGATTTACTTTACTTAAAATTATTTATTAGATAAAAACACCTAGTATCCATTTAATATAAATGTATCGTATATAAATGTATCTTTATTGAAATAATGAGACATATATCATAATATAAATGATATTAAATGTAATTATGTTTTTTCATTATCTTAACGATAACTTAATGTTAGCATTGGCTATAATCGTGTTCAATTAAAATTTTAATTTAACTGAACTTAGGTGAAGGGTATAAGGTATAAGGTCAAATGCTGACAAAAAGTAAGATTTGAATCTACACGACTTATATGAAAGCCACTGAAGTTACTCAACTTATTACAGTCGTTCGACATAGTTGCAGTAAGCTGTCACTTTATTAAAGCTTATTGTTTTAAGTACGATATTGCTCCATGCGTTATAGAATACGTCTGTATGTAGGCTAGCGAGATAATGATAGATAATACGACACAATGAAGCACGCGCCGCACCGGTTCGTTAGTGTTACTGTTGAGTCACGGACCCAAAGATCACCTGACGGGGTGCCTTTTGACAGCTCGCGATATTACATAGACCGCATAGACGCCGCTGATAGTTGCTGCGCGCTCGCTTGCCTCGCATCCAGTCGTCACTCAACTTACTAAATACATTCAAATAAACACAAACCAAACAAAAATAAAGAATCGTAAAGATTGTTGCGCTCTATCCCGTAGTCACACGATCGTAAAATTGAACATTTTATGTGAACACAAATAAGTCATTGTATAATGAAGCCTTTTGTAAGAAACCCTAAACCTAATCTAACTTTTTTGGTTCTAATTACGTTTTTTTTTTTACAATTAACGATCGTGGTTTTAAATTCATTTGTTTTTAGGTGTATTTGTAAATTTAGTACTTAAGCATTCGCTTACTTTTTAGAAAAAAAAAATCGTTATTTTCGTAAACCTGATACATGCAGAACTTCTAAAACTGTTCCCTTCGAACTGATACCAAAAGTTGTTACAGATGCAAATCGATAGAGTGTTAGACAGACAGACTGACATTAATGAAGCTGCAAAACCTGAAATACAATTTTTTTTGAAATTCTTTGTTTTATATATTAAATAAACTACTGTACAACAAAGTATGTGGAAATAGATCTTCCACGAATCTTCTTTTGTTGCAATGACGACCTTCAACGGCGTGCGGTAATTTCACGACTTCACACAAAGACTGTCGAGAATAATTAAAGTAATTACTGTTTACAATAATTAATGACCCACATAACGTGATATGGTTTGATTGATCTCAACATAGTGACGGGATAATTATGCCTTGCTAGATACGATTACCACATGACATGTTAACGTCACTTTTCAATTACTGAATACTCAGTTCACTATAAATTTGCAAATAAATACAAACTGCATTTTTAGGGTTCCGTTGTCAATGAAATAACCGGTATTGTCTTGTACTGAAAAGATAAACTTGTGAATTCAAAGTCACTCGAATAAAATTGGGAAATAGATCAATTAATTATGTGTTGTTAAGAATTTTGTCAAATTACGCCTTTATAAGTAGTTGAAATCAATTATATTTATCAAAAAAAAACGAATATTGTTTTTAGATTATTTTCATTTACTTAGTGTAGGTACGAGTAAAACATAAGGAGTTTTTACTTACTAACGCTTTATTGTGCACGGTAAATTCCTGATCCAAAATTATTTCGTATTTTTTAGAAGTTTTTTGTTCGTTATTTACCCTGTAATATCTATATATTATAATATCTATAATTTGTTATATGATGAGTAATCTTTGAACATATATACCTTCTTTTTAGTCTTATTTTTGATACTTAAGCTGCATAAATAACTTTAATTAAAATGGCGTGTAGTTTTAATTCTCTACGGAACTCCACAATCTGCGCGGCATTACAAAAACTTAATGGAATTATTAAAGCTTAAGATTTAAGCTTTAAGATAAATTAAAAATAAACTTGACCATAAATGATTATTTTGTCTCTTTCGATTTGCATTAAAAGCCTGTTTTACTCATTGCTTGTTTTATATTGTATACATATTTGATAAATAGAGACTATCTAGTACATATATGTATAACATACTTATTTTAAGTAATTTTAAACGTTAGATACTTTCAGTTTCCTTTTGCTTTTTCATAAGCTTTTTTGCTAATATAAGCATTTCTAAATATATTTTAGTTGGAAAATATTAAGTTATTTTAGAAATAAAATTTAATAGAGGCGTATTTATAATTAATGAGGATTATCGATTGTGCTTCAGAATAAGTGGCGAAGCGGCGGCGGGAGCGCAAGCGGCGACGTGCTGATAGCCGCGAGCTATCCGGTATATAGGCACTACATTAGGGCTCATGCGCCCGCCCGAGCGGCATCTTTGCCTTTGCCATAAAAGCATTTAACTTGTAATCACGTTTGCATTTCTCTTTTATATACACAAAAAGACACAAAAGAGCGGTTTTTTTATTTAAAGATTACGCTAAATATGCTTATCTGTTTTATGTTTTGTGAATCTTCTCGTACTTTTTGTCTCTAAGTATGTTTCACATAGATGACTGTATTTGTGTAACAAAATATCGTAGGTATACCTTAAAGATAATAACAATTTTAATTCATTAATAATAAAAAATAAATAGTGTAGACGAAGCACATCCCTAATTAAGGTATTACGGCGTGTAATCTAGCCAAGGTTGACCCAGCCTCAGCCTAAACGCTGTTGGCATTTATTCACTGTTATCTTAACATTATTCAGAACACCTTACGGATACCTAAGCAGGTATAATGAACTACCATTTTAAGAGCCGCAGCAGTAAATCACGGTTACTTGATAAAGCATCGACTGCGCCTACACACTAAGTCGTAAGCAAAGTCTAGATGGAAGAAATGATTTGTTGATAACATTTTTTACAATTTATTTAGTATTTATGGATAAAGTTTTGCTAAATATATCTTAATATAATGCTTATATTTAGTGAAACAAATAAGCACATACTTTTAATCTAATTTACTCTGATATAATGCTGAAACTTAAATTATACATTTATGCTTAATATTATGACATTTGACACGGATCGATTGGATGACGTAACTAGTCCCTTAATTTTCAAATAATAACAATCCTTTCTTAGTTTCTAAATTACGAAACGAAAGTCTCCTTCGAATTTCTAGCCTCTTTGTCATATAGTTTAAGCTGCAAGTTGATATTCAGCTAATCAGAACGTTGTATTTTATATTTATACAGAATATAGAAAGCACAATATCATTAGGCTTCTGTTATTAATACATTTAGTTATGTGTGGTGGTTTAATTAAAGAATTAACAAAAAAATACATATTTTACGTTTTATCATGATCCCAATGTGAGGTTCGGTGAGGGATGTTGTACCTGCACATTGCATCAGCACGGTGCGTGTTCGATTAGCAACGCTCATCACATCACTGTTTGTGCCCACCCCTGCGCTCACCCTTGCCGATCATTATTAATTTTAATAATAAAAAAAAACCATTTTCAATTAATGAACTTAAGATGATTCAATGTTATTGGACTAATTGAGTTTTAAATTAATAGATGTGGTATGTGTATTTATGGATTTAGATACTTTTTAACAATGTGTAAAGTAATTGCAATATACATATTTAGATCAATGTTCTAATCATTGCTATTATTATCGCTATCGTTGGTACCGTTATGTAACCCTTTGTTAAAATGACGCTAATAAAGCATTGCTTACATTAATCGTTCGATATTGTTAACATTCTTTGTTATGCATTTTAATAATGTAAACGTAACCTAAAATTATATGTGAGAACCCTATATTACAGTACCAATTTGGATTTGAATAACAAATAAATAAAAATTCCCATAAACCCAGTTCTCTTAAAGGCGATTGTTAATCGGTTCCATTTTAATTCACAGAGGAAAGCAATAACGTATCAATTCCACTTTTGTAATGTGAAGTTACTTTTAGTTTTAATCGCTATTAAAAACCAAAAAGATAAAATATAGGGTACAAACTCCGGTATAATTTTACTCGTATAATTAAACTATATCCGTTAAATATTATTTTAATAATTAACGTATCTCGGGTTACTTTGTGTGATTTCAAATATATACATTTCTCTAAAATTGTTAAAAATATTTTATTTTATATGTACTTACACAAAACTGGAATTAAGTTTTTATGTTTCATTAATTAATAATGACACAAATATTTCCTACGCAATTGCTTAATAAGTTATATAATATAATAGGATATTTTCGAACAGAAGACACGTTACGTGTCGCAGACGAACAGCGCAGTGTTGCGCGATAAAGCTCGCGTTAGTGCTAAGTGAGTCCGATAGCCGCTGACGAGTCAATCGCCGTGCGTCTTCCACGCCCACGCACCGTAATCGCCGCTTCTTGAAATTAAGTATGCAACTGCCTGAAATAATTTCGATTTACATCCACGTAACATAAATGTAGCTTAATAAATTACGCCTTCTTTAAGATTCTTTGTTATTTAAATTTAAGTACCTTTACAAATTAATAAGAATAACTTAATATAAATTTGATTTAAGTATGTCACGTACAAAGTATATATAATTTTTAATTTTCAGATGTGCGAGAACTTCACTTTAGTCTCTCGAAGTACATATGTTTTCAAACTTAAAGAGTATATATTTAAGTGGCGAAGGAAAATATATTATGTATATAAAAAATATACGTATTTATTTATGCTATTTAAAAATATGTATTTGCCATGAATAATTTTTGATTGCCATAGTTTGAGCAAAGATATATTAATATGGCCATATACATATTTGTAAAAATGCGTACTTATCAGAACTCTGAAACATATTGGTGTGTATGTTTTTTAACTTTCTACGGGCAATGGTTTTATTCTTAAGCAGAAAATCTTACTTAGAATAAAAATATAAAATTATTACTACCTATTTGCTTAAAAATATAACAAAAGTTACTGTTATACGCTAAACAGCAAGTTATTCTGCATGTGTCACATTTCACGAATGTCATATTGGACTCTATAAGAGGGGAGTAAAGCTTTCGATATTTGTAAAGTAAAGTTTAGATAAACAGAGATATCTGCGGACCGGTACTACGAGCTTACTCACCGTCTGGCGGCGCACGTGCGCGCGCGCCGGTAGGGACGGGCTCGCTAATCGCTCTAAGATTAGTGCCTTGCCTTTAATCATATCGATAACAATAATTCTATTTGTTGACCATGAAGCTTTCTTAAATGTTTTCCTTTAGTTAACTGTTTTATATTATTTGTAAAAAAATATATCCAAAATTTTTCAAAAACTTTTAGTAGTGTCGTAAAATTAAAAAAAAAAATTCTATAAATAAACTAATTAAACTTATCTATTAAAATATCATTCATTTAAGATTGTAGAAATCTGCTAAACAGAACTTTTATTTTATCATTATAAACTGTTCCTTATAATAAATACAACACGTTAATTTATTTACAACTTATGATGTGGTATCCAAATAAACTATAACTTAGCGCCATCTGATCATGTAACGACTTAATACGATTGTAAAATTAAGTTGTGATTAATATAATATAAATTCCTTGCAATCGAGACTCGGGACCAATCACTAGGGCCGGTGTCCCGCGCGCAATCGTATATATCAGACATTTAACACACAGTGGTTTCGCGGCTGGTCATTATAAATAGATTGTTGAGATACTACGACGTGTTTACAGACACTATCTGTCGATAGCCCGTCTAATATCAACGTAGCGTCATGCAATTAACTTAGATGACAAATAAGCTCGCATTCTCTCGTAATATCAGTGCAGGCTAAAATAAGACAAAAATATTTAATTGATGAATGAAGTTAAAATACGAAGATATATATATCTTATTTAATATTTGGCATGAAATATTTTCAATCTTCAAAAAGGAGTTTATAGATTTAAATGATAAATTTATTAACAACATACAATATGTAATTAATCGTAAAATAATTTTATTTTCGTTCGTCGTTTCGTTGTATGTAGTTCGTTTGTATAAAACGAAGAAAGGTAGAGCGATTCTACTTATACTATTCGATAAAGTCTCCTCCTAAACAAAAAACGACAATCGAGCAAGGCATAACAACTATCCATGTCAATATTTTGTAATGAGTCAAAAAATTAACATAGTCTCTCGCATAGATATGAATAGATGTGTGTGTGAATATATTCAATATGAAATGAATTATTTAATTGGTGATTTAACATGTTTGCTAAATAAAACACTACGTTAAATCAACACGGATGACAACTAAGTATCATATTTTGAAAACTATACACTACTTAATTAGCAAAAAAGGACAAGAGCAAAATGTACATTTACAATAATCCCAGTAACGAGATATCTTCACTTAGTTATTTCTGCTGTCAGTAACGAGAAATAACGATGTAGGAAGAACATGGAACTATTGCGTGTAGAAAACAACTGTAAGAAATGCCGTGCTCTATAATATTTGGTACAAATAAGTTTTGATACTTTAAAAATTTGTACAATGTACTAACTACTTCATTAATTTTACATGCAAATAATAAATATATTTCATCGTAATATATGTTTTTGCTTATTCCAGTTAAAACTTTATTCATACATATTTAGATTTTGTCAATACTTAAAAAATAATGACGTGACCTATCGAAATAAATTAAATATTACTTGCAGCAACAGGAATGGAACTTCATAGTTAAAAATGTGTAATTAATTGAAAAAAATATTCTAATTCAAAGTTAGAAGTAGCGAAAATTACAATTAAGTAATTTTCAGAAACAACAGACAATCGCTTGTAACTTGGATTGGTAGGTACTTTGGTACACGATTGTAGATTGGTGGCGGTCGCGGGCGCCACTTGCCAATTGTTCTGCTGTTCACGTCGCGACAAAAGGTAGACATTTACCGCAATTATTTGCAAATCCTAGTAATAACTTAGGCAAAAAAAAAACTTTAAATTGTTAGTTGGTACCATTATAAAATAATTAAAAAGCACTTTATAAAATACATTAAGTGTAAATATATTCACAACAAATGTATAAGTGCCTACTTAATGGAAAGTTATAGTTTTAAAACAATATGATTCAAAACTGTTTAAGCTTCACTTCAAGCAATAAATAATAGCACGTAAATATTAACCATATACACTTAGAGCCGGTGTAATGGAGTGAACATTGACACACGCTAGGCGGCTAGACCAGTTCGGCGCGAGCGCACGCGGCACGCCACATTAATGACTTGTTGTAAATTATTAAACGCCTCGCCGCCGCCACACGGACAACGACAACGCCCAGCCACTTGTTCCATTGTTGGCAATCAGAACAAAATTGCGGAAACACTGACCACTTGCGATACAAACTGTTAATAAAACAATTATTGGTACCTACACACTGCTGTTAATTGTTGATTACATTTAGTTCTTGCGTAATTTAAGATTAAATTCTACCATTGTGTAAACATAAATCAAGAAGTAAATTACAACTAGTTAAATCATTAAACCGTCGATTGATTTAACATTTAAAGACTCTGCTATTTACCTTAACAATTAATAACTAGTATATTGTTAAAAAGTTATCTTCAAACATATTTAATTAATTAATTTTTTTTCATGGATGATTGGTTTCATGCTGTGAAAATTGACTACTTTACAGTAACAGAAGAGATTATGTTACCTAATTATGTGTCTTCATATTTTTCTTCTGGCGTTTCGCATCGCATTTTTCTCCAAAACCGCAGATCCTATTATATAGCAGTATATTTGAAAAAGTAATATAGGTTTTTCGGACCAAAATCTCGGCGACATAGTACGTTTTGCAGATTTACATTGGAAATTCATTTTTGCGTACGAACTTTACGTAAAATAATTCTGTAATTAAAAAAAAATCCGGCGTACGCCATTTATCGAACGTAATTCTGTAATTAAAAAAAAAATCCGGCGTACGCCATTTATCGAACGTGCGTCATTTACTTAACGAAAATCGAATAATAAATATTTACACATTTTACCATTAATTTATTTTGCTGTCTATATGCATCACGTAGCCAAACGGTAAAACATGAAAGCGTAGTTATCTAAAATTACAAGTTACAAGATACGTTTTATGTGAGAAATAAGAATACATTAAAAAAGGAAAGAGCAAAAGTTGTTAGTACCACTAGATTAATGATAATAGTTGTTAGTACCACTAGATTAGTGATTATTTCAATTGGTTAGTAAAATGACAATGTAAATGTAACTGTACAAGATCGTCTAGATTTTAAGTTGATCTATTCCGCAACTAGGATATATCTGTGCGAACATGAATTTCGTAACTCCATACTAAGGTGGCCGAATTGATCGATGACGTGAAGCGTGCGCTCGCCGCTTGTCAATTATGTTACGAGTTCAGGGCCCGAGATACAGCTTATCTATGCCTAGCTATCTTTCTACGCTTGCGTTAACGTTAACAAGAGAAAAGCTAAGCTATTAACGGATTGGATGTTGAAATTTAAAAAAATGTTTTATTTCGATTCATAGGAATATCTGAAATTTAAAGGATAATTATAAAAATAATAAAGTTTACTCACACTTGATACATATTATTAAATAAGATATATAAATTTAGCCATGATGGTATAGTAGAAGAGGTATTTAACTTTAATACTACTTAACTATACTTACTACAATTTAAAACTTCAGTACAGTTTGAGTAAATTTAATATTACCTAACAATACCTACTAAGTTCAAAGTTCAAACTAAATTAAATTAATCAATTTGTTTACAGTCACACGTTGGACATGAGACCCAAAAACGCCTTAAAAAAGTACTCATTATTTAATGAATTAGTTTAACTACTTACAAACACTGAAACAAATTAGTATATTTTTTACAAAACAAAGTACGACAATGTTTTATGTAAAGAGTACCTATATGAATACATTTACTTCTAATGTATTATTCATTTTTTTAGTATATCTTTGAATAAATCGAGTTGCATAATATGGATAGAAATTCACTTTAAAAAATCGATTGTTCATTATAGGTTATGTATGTTTTGAGCAGCTGCCTCAGAATTTGATGCATTCTTTCTTAACAATAGAATCTTTACAGGTTGTTCCAGTGCCATGGGACCATCTCGCTTTCAAAGAAATTCATCGTCAATACCGCCAAAACTGCCTTTGCGTAAACTCTATTGTCAAAAAATTTGTTTTGTTGGCCTTTGTATAATGACATCAGCTGATCTTTAATAAACATTAGCGGCGTCATTTTTAAAACCTTATACGTAATAAAACAAATAAGTACCTCATCGATTATGTTTCAATGTAACGGTGATTATATTGGGAATATTATTAGCTGACAACCATAACATGGCAACTGCTTCATAATGAAATCTATTACAAATTTCAAAGAACACAATACGATTATAAATGAATTGTTTATATAAAAAGCGTTTGATACATTAATAAGGATAAACTATTTGATATTAGTGAATAAAGTAAAAGTTACAAATATTAAATCCGTATACCGCATCATGAATCGTTGCATAAGGCGACGCGAAGCAGGCGTGGTTTAATGTTACTCTTGTGGAAACAGCTGTACGCTCCCCTTTACCTGAACATTATGTACCGAGCACGTGTTATATGTGCCCTCGCCTTTTGGATAAATACGATTTGTATTTTAAGTCCTTACATCCGGACTGGTAGTGTACAGGACACAGACGTCTTAGCCACTCGACTAAAGCTTATTTGCATGTCGAAATTGCACAATCATAAAAAAATTGAATGTAAATAAATCAATTGTTTTCTTACCACATGTAACAAACCGAATTTACACATGCGATAAAAATATAAATATTACTTAGCATAAAATGAAAATATGTAATAGTATAAAGTGAAAACCATACATATTTTCATCCTTTTTTACAGTACTAGTAGTTAAGTATATTGTTTAAGTATAAAAAAGATTGACCAAAAAAGGTTTTCACGTCTCCGCTTTAGCATATTAACCCTTTTAATTACCCAAAAAAGTTATTTAAATTCTTAAAATTTTTCTCGGTGTAACTGATACGACCATGATGCCCACAAGACACAAAAAAAACAGCAATTTCATCTCTCAACCTTTATACACAAGACGAAAAAATACTGTACACTCTACAACCAACTATGCACATAAATCAGTACTGAAAATGTTTGAAGCCTAAATATATTTCTCACAGATGTTGTACTGCATATTATGTTATAGATATTAATATTAATGTGTTTAATATGCATCTCCTGTACTTTATCAAACGTATTCAGATGAAGCTCGTTTTGATCGAAATCACGTACAAAAGAAACCGGATCAAAGATCTAGTGCATATTTATATTGAATTAATTATAACTAGTTTTCAATTGTATTCAAAAGAGTAACTCTGTCAAATCCGTTTAACCGAACATCTCCCTTTCAAAGTCAACAAATAAGCAATCGGAAGCTTCGGGCAGGTGTGTTTAATTCTTTCCCAAGACAAGGTTAGTATATTACTTAACAAAAAATCGTTAGACGATGCGTATGTGTATTAATTATCATAATGTTCAATACGTCCGTTGACATCATGCATTTTCTCATGAAAGTAGATTAATAACAAAGAAGATTGGAATCTTTCTCGCTACTATCGATTAACAAGTTTACCGAATAAAATTATACGTAAACAAATTATATTTTACAAATACGCATTTATTAATAAATATAGGTACATACCTGTTTTATAATTTATTATCATAACATAAATCAAAATCTTTACTTTATAATGAACCAAAATGACTGTAAGACCGGAAACGGCCTATTTAAGAGGTATTAACCGTGATTATTTGCGCATAAAACAGAATAGCTCTGATTTTTATGAAAATCGTAATTCATAAGTTATTAGAAATTACGGTTTGGGACCATAGATCGTATCGTCTCAGTGTGTGTTAGAATGTTGCTCTCGCTACACGTGTGTCGCGAGACACGTGTCGATCAAACAGAATTGAGGTTTTTAAACGATATGATTATTTTCTTTCCATGTTTTAAATAAATAAATGTTCCTTAAAATATTTTTATGTGTTTATTGATTTTGATCGATTCAAATATTTTTTTAAACTATGCGATATCAGATCATTGCTTGCACTTTTTAGATTCAATACACAAAACTTAACGTACATATGAATAACTTCGGGACGGTGTTATATTATTGTGACTATAAAAAAAAAATACAAAGTATGTTTAAATTTTATCTTTTATAATGTTATGTAACGTAAATGTAAAAAAGAAATAAATAGAATGCGACAATATTAACGGAATATAGCAGGTTTAAGTGTGGGCATCACTGTGTTTTCAGAAGTCAAAATCAAGTACCAAAAAACATTGACATTACGGGTATTACAGGTACATACAAACACACAAACTTGTGGAAAGTTTGAAAATAGATCATGAGAACGAAGAAACCAAAAAAAATCTTCTGTGTCGACCGATATCTCAACGTTGTTGGTATATGAATGGTAGATGAAAAATATATAGGTACGACCTTAGTCATTAAAATGTGTTCGTATTATGAAAAAGGATAGGAAACCACGGTCGATAATTTCACATTAAGCTTTAACACAATGAGTAAAAATTAATCTTTCTGGTTCACTTGCATTTTGAAATGTATACTGACTAAATGTAAAGTCCTGTAACTAATAAGAAAACCCGTTTTCATTGGCTGTAGGTACATTTGGTTAAAGAATAAAAACTACCTTTATTGGATTTAATAAAGTAATTTCCTGTCATTATATTAAATAAATCGACTAAAATGCTTACGTCTAAAACAATTGTTTTACAAACGTTGATGTTCTACATTTTTATATACTTAGTAGTTACTGACACAATTCAATTTAGTAAGTACCTACTCTTATTTGAAAACAATAAATACAAAGTTCTCTTCTTATTGTTAGCTTTAAGAAAATATAAGTAAATTAAAATACCGTTATATACCAATAAATACATCCATATTATGTGTGTATAAAACCTACTTGTTGCTGTAAGCTATAATTGATTAAAAAAATCATAAAAGCTAATTGCCTCTCGTACCATACGTTATCTAATCAGTTTCTGAAAGAAGTCAATGTGAATTCTGGCACACATGTGTTTGCTCTAGCGCACGTGTTCATTCATATATCTTATGCCTCAAAGGGGATCGCGATTCCCGACAGAAATAGGTAACATTAAGCAACACGTAAGTAAACAGGGCTCGCGTCGCCCTTGATAATGTACAAAGAAAATCCTTCTCTGCGCCTGATACTCAACGAACTGTTAGTTCTAAGCAGTGCAAAGGAAACACACGTGAATCACGTTTTGTGTAATAAAATTTCACCATATTGTTGATAAAATCACGTATATTTTGCCCTAACTAATGGGATAAATAGACACTACACTATACTGATAAGTATAACAGAAGATACGAATGGTTATCTTAAAATAATATAAAGTTTTACAGATTAAGCTACCTATGTTTAATATAAAGCCTATTCAGATTATAACAATGTTCGACAAGAAACGCAGTAGATTTTGTACTGTTATTAAATACAATTTCATTTATTAGTGTGAATATCGTGCATGACAATCAACAAATCTCTACGGTTTTTATCATTTTTACTTTTAAACTTGTTTTGAGTAATACCTAATATGTGTTTTTCCATAACACCTATTTTTATTGTAAATTATTATAAATATATAAATATAAATAATTATAAATATATAATAATTTACATTACTATTACTATGACGAGCCTGTTGGCGTGGTTGGTAAGATATTTGCCTTTCACGCCGCAGGTCGTGGGTTCGATTCCCACCCAGGACAGACATTTGTGTGCATGAACATGTCTGTTTGTCCTGAGTCTGGGTGTAATTATCTATATAAATATTTATTTACAAAAGAAAAGTAGTCTATGTAAGTATATCAGTTGTCTGGTTTTCATAGTACAAGCTATGCTTAGTGTGGGATCAGATGGCCGTGTGTGAATAATGTCCCAGGATATTATTATTATTATTATTTTAATAGTAAATATAAACAGTACAAAATTAAAAGTTAAATAATAATAACATTACTCAAACCGAACAGTGTTCCATTATAAATAAAAGAAATGAAATCGTTTGTAGAGTATAGAAAACTTATTAATGATTATAAACATTTATAATCATTAATAAGTTTTTTATTATTATAGTATTATCGTCAAAGTTAAAAAGATAAAACTCATTACAAATTCATATGATATTAATATAGAAAAATAATATATTAGAATAAAAATACATAATTGAATATGTATTATACATACATATTATATAGTTAAATCATACAAAACTTATTACATACGTTACAGTTCAGATATAGGGGTAGTCAGCAGCTAATTTTAATTTATTTAATAGGGGTCCGATACATCCACACGAAATTTCTAATTGTAACATTTTTGTTGGTCATCCCTATCAATATGGCACGTCGCAACAGTCGTTAATTTCATTAAGAGCTTATTAAGCGGGCACGCGACCGTCGACAGTTGGGCTCGACACGCGGATGATATAATCGAAAACCTTATGGACTGGAACATAACTGCTGGTGTTTACGCCATACAACACTATTTTGTTTTATGTTTAATTCAACCCAATAATGATATTTAAATATGATTCATGAACATAAATGTGAAAAGTCGCCTTATTATTTTAAACTAAATGTACATACATATACGCATTATAACCTACCTGTAATCGGGATCACGATGACGTCTGCATATGATACGATGTGCTGAGTAAGCTGTATGGAGGTGTTAAAAGGAAAAGCACGATAAATGTTATAAAGTAGTTTCGCGTGTACAGAAAATTAATAAAATACTTTAATAACGATATTTTTAAATACATAATCAAATATTATAATCAAGAACCTACTCTGGTTCAGTCCAAAAAAAGGTGTGAGAACCAATTTTTAAAAATTTAAATATTTTCAATCAATTTGGCTCAAACAAACAAGCACCTTTGAATCGTCATGGTATCAGGAGTTACCACTGGTTCAGAATGTAGATTCTACCGGAAAGAACCGGCAAAAGTACGTGAAGCCATTGGTAATCCCAAAGGCTTATGAGAATGTGGTAATGAAGCGTACACTTGTGTTCACAAACACAATAATCAATAAATCACTATAATACCTCCTGCACAGTTGATTATTCTACATTGAAAATGAACACTATTTACGAAATCCGAATTCAACATTATTCCAATTAGAATTCGTAACTCATTCTCATAAAAGTACAAAGGGGATCGCAATTAGATGTATTTATCATATATTTATTGATAAGCACAAACCACTACATTAAGTGGTCACGCAGCGTTGATCATCGTGTCAGATGGTACGTACTATAATAGTATCGTATGTACCAACTTAACCCCTCAAAAAGCGGGTTTTAAATAATTAATCGACGACATCATCATAATTTTGTAATTATAATTATATTTTTCCAGAGGTCATATTAATAGACATATACATTACTATATTACAGTTATATATAACATTAATCTAAGCATAATTGTAATCATAGTTTTAAGGTCAACATATTTTTTGTATTTTTCAGTTAATGAGAAAAGTCGTGGGAAAAAATATATCCTTCGTTAAAAGCAATGACTTTATGTTCCGCGTTTAAGGTATTATCCAATGTGTAGGCGCCTCTACATTATCCATTGTGTACTTTATTGAGATGGGGATTTATTTAGTAATATTATTAATTGAAAGGTTCAGTTCACACAGCTTCCGAGGGGTAAGTCCGGGTGACCTGTCACGGGCGGCTCGTTTATTTGTTATTGTTGTATGATGTGCGATCGGTTTCCAAACACACTCCCACGACAGGGAACAGATGCCGGGTGCGGTGCGCAATGCGCTTTCGCCGGCGCCCGCTGCACTACCACTCATAATATTGTCTCACGAGTGACCCTTATTGGTCCTGTGGGAATAGATCCTACCCATGAGAATAGGATTGCAAAGTGTACAATTAATTTACAATGAAAGTTTTCGTTCCTTGTTTGCTATTGCTATATAAAATAATGTTAAGATACACCTACTTACGAGCTATATAATACTGTTTTACTGTTTTATTATTTCCATTTTAGTATTAGTAATAAATATCGCTTTGTATGGTGTCGTTTAAATTATATTTCGATCCCTGTAATATTTACACTGTCATTTTATTTGAAAAGAGTGTTTATCTTTGTTCTTCTGGAATTAAATTGTAATACAACAAACAGACACTTGACACGTCAAAACAGCGCATTATTCAACCTGAATGTTATTAGCATAGATTTGCCTGATGATTGTCGCTGGGAGACGCTATTGCATATGCGCCGCGGCCCCGCGCTTCGCCGCCACTACCTCGTCGCCAGCAGATGCTCCATTAATATTTTATTACGCATCGCATTAAACACGGGTTGCTATACCGTCAAAATTTCATCCTCACATCTGTCTGCTGAAACATGGAAATTTGACAAATCTAAAAACATTTAGGGAAATATATGTGACTGACTGCCCGAGTCTATCAATATTTTGCTAGGCATACGTCTGTTACGGCAAATCTAGATTCTAGACATGAGTACATTAACCATATGCGCACCTGGTTCAGTTATTGAAACTTTTTTCTGCAATATTTTTGTTTTACTAATAACAAAATTTAATAGTATATCGACAAGACTTCATAAAAGGAAAATATATACTATGTTTAGCATAAGTAAACACAAAGGTGATAACGCCAAAATATACATCAGTACCATAAAATAACAGGTTAAAATTTTTAATGCTTCAACAAAGTTTAGATTTACTTAACAAGAAGTTAATAATAATGAAACCTATATGAAGTGGTCTTCCTAATGTCAATTTTATAATAGGTATACCAAAATCGAAATATCTGTACGAGCACATGAAGTGACGTATGACGGTACCTAGCTCCGCAAGTAATATGACCGTCCATCCTGAATTAAGCAAAATCGTCGTTGAACTTTCATGCATCCCGCTCCGTATAATGTAAAATTTGAATGACCAGTATAAATCACGACAACAGTTTCGGTTATCGAATGTTAATATCTTCAATAACAAATGCTTTGTTTTTGCAACCAGGAACGGAGATTGATGTGCAACAATTACGGGATGCTCCTCAACCATAAATTCAAAATGTGTTGCATTGACAACTAGGTTTTTCTAAAGTCTGCTATGCTAATTTTTAAATGGTTATAAATGGAACTTTAATACAACCATCCATCGTCCATTTTAGGGGCCTCGGAGGAAAATAATAGAAACCGGTTCGTTTTATGTCAGTCAACATATCATTCGTCCCATTGGTAAGTAATATTCTAGATTCAGACGTCTGATACGAAACTGCATCACTAAATTGATTTAAAGTAAAACTTATTTTACAGTGAGTAATTATTATATTGATATATAACATACGTTTATATACCCATATAATAATTAAAAACATACATTACCAAGCACAACATATACATTTTCATATAGAAAGTACATACCGACTTGGTATATGAAAAACTATCCGTAACCCATGTTATTTTATAACATAGGTAATTAAAACTTGATATAGACAAGACAAGTAAGTTTATGTATTATTTTAATTGTCTATATAATTTCGTAAAAGTGTTATAAAAGTATGTTTTATTAACTAATCGGTCGAGGTTTCGAATCTTTATATTATATTTTACGGTGTAGGTATGTATTACAGAAGTATATATAGCAACGGTTAAAAGGTTTTCTATCCTAATTCGCGGTTAGTTGGATGGATCGGCTATTTTCTACATTAATATAACTTTTTTGACTAAAATAATCTTAAATAGATTTGAACAATAAAATTGTTTTTATACAAGTAACCTTACCATTGTTTTTTTAAATCAGTCAAGGGCACGTTTTTTAACATTTTAGTAAAAAAAAAATAATAATATCAGGACAAAAACAAAAAGCTCACGTGAATATGGGTATATTTACTTTCTGTTATTATAATTATATTGATTACGTATATAAACATAAAGTAGTACCAACCTATATAAACATAATCTGAGAGAGTTTAATTACAGGCACAGGGGCCATAACATTTTGTTTCCCAAGTTTGGTGGCGCATTGGCGATGTGAGCGATGGTTAACATCTCTTACAATACCAATGTCTATGGGCATTGGTGACAACTTACCATAAGGTGGCCCATATACTCGTCCGCCTCCCTATGCTATAAAAAAACGCTTTCACGTCTTAACTACTCAAATGATCATCATGAAATCGCATACACACTTAGATACAGGTCAGGTACAGCAAAGGTGATAGGATACCTAACACTAGATAGGTAACCTACATTTACGGGCGAAGCCTCAGGCGACTAGTTAATTAGTGAATGATCATGATTGATGAAAGTCAATGTGTTTTAATAAAAACATGTACACATATATAAATTTCGATGGTAATATAGCTATACAGAAAAATTGAACTTATAGAACGTGCAACACAAGAACATCAAAGAAACTTGTTCATTTGTTGTTCATTTTCATTGTGTTAAAAATATCGGACTTACTTAAATGTAAAGTATTGCTATTAGTGATCCACGACTGAAAGATAATCAAGCATAAAACTATAATCTTTGTAACGGTTTTACTCATCACTACGGTTTTATTTACCATTTTTACTAGAAATATTGAAATGAACTGTATCGATGACAATTGATGTACCACAAAAATGAACATATCGAACGCTTTCATCTGCTTGTTGCGATGAGCGGCGCCCGCGACGGCACAGGACTGACACGTCGAAGTTAAAATCGATTACGCCTCCGCTTTAAAGCTATGAATATTTTAACTGATCTGTATGATTGACTCATTGTTAAGTTTCGGTGTCATAAGATGAACGTTCTTATTGATCCGGAAAGAAAGTGAGCTATTGTATACTTCCACGTCTATACCTACCATTAATATCCATACCATATCATTATTAATATATGTAAATATATACAAATCGATAGGAAAGTAACTACCCAAAAAGTTAATTTTAGAATATATAAATAAAAACAAAAAGAAGGGAGTTTATTTGCTTTCTATCTTATAATAAATCGAAATCAAAAATAGTCAAATGATGGAATTTCAATGGATAATTTACACATATTTGCTATAAAACATTTCACTGTATGTTCTTATATATTTATCTATTTATTTGACTTAAAATCGAAGACGAGCAGGTATTATGTAAAAAATAATCTTATTCGCTTCTGATATAGGTATTTTATTGATTCATTGTTTACCCAACGTCTGTAAAAAACGAATTTCGAATTGGATCGTCACTAACCAACTATAAATAAATTGGTAAAAAATGTGTACGCGGAAATATGTGAGGTCGTAGACCGCGGGTGCTTGTGTCAAGTGTCACGGGTAGGAATAGTTGAGACGCGTCGAGTTCAAGAGGCACGACCGTCGACCAGCCATTGTCCGCTGTCGCACGACGAGACGAATCACATTGCAGGCTTCATGACCCACGTCAACGCGGTCACGAAACTATTTTACCACCGTCTTTCACTAAAATGCATTAGAAACGATACCAAAAAATATATTTTTATTCTCATATTTTCCCACGAACTCGCAATATAATAGATACCAACGTGTTATCTGCAAAACATTGCTTGTACAAATGTATGTGTATTATTTACATAATTTAGTATTTTTCCGCTTATGATACCGAACTCCACGGAATTATTTCTTTTTCAACCAACAAAGTCATTCATAAATCACTTATTTCATTATACACGAAGAAAATCTTTTTCGCCAAATTTACGAGCCTACTTAAGATTTTTCATTGAGTTCAACGGACTGAAACTTAACGATTAGGCCAACACAACATCATATCATTATACCCTCAATAGATTTTTTGTGAATTTGAATATTCTTCTAGATATATAATTTTGAAAATCAATTTATCGCGTACGGACGGAGTATATCTATACCTATAATCAGCTATTTTATATAAACCCAATCCAATCACGCACGTCAGCAATTAGATATATTAGGTAGATAAGTTAAAAGAATACGATGCCTTATAAAAAAGGTAAAGTAACAGCCTGTGCACAGCTGAGCTTAAGACCTCCTCTCCTTTTTTTAAAAGATTTGGAGCTTATTCCAACGCGGGATGTTGGAATACACATGTGGCAGAATTTCAGTGAAATTAGACACAAGCAGGTTTCCTCACGATGTTTTCCTTTACCGTCAAGCACGAGATGAATTATAAACGCTTGCCCGGGTTTGAACCCACGATCATCGGTTAAGATTCACGCGTATTAACCACTAGACCATATTTTAAGAAAAATTAATAATATTATACACAATGAAAAATCTATAAAATAATAAAACGCAATTTATTGAGAAAAAATTGAGAATGATATAGCGTGGCCTCATGTAACAAGGACTATATCTTACAATATAACCATTCAAAATATATGTGTCACTTGACCTCGTGCGCGTACCCCGACTCATAGTTACAAGTTTGAAGGGACAGTAATGGTTTGAGGTACTAAGGTTACGAACTCTGGAATCACTTGAAATACAAATATATAATTTCATGTGACATAATAAATTCCTGTAAAAAAGACGATAGATACTCAGGTGTCATGCTCCGCATGGTTCAGCATTTTATCGACCACCAAAGAAACAATTAAAACAACATATTATTAACATGACGTTGACGGTGCTACAGAATAAATTAACGAGACACCTCTATACAAAAGACCTTATTGTGTAACCAATTGATGTAGGAACATTTGTTTTGGTTATAGTTGGATATAGGAAATTGAGGCATAGAAGAATGCTACTTCCCCCCGCTCCCTCGTTTTTGTTGGAAATGTACTTTTCTCTTTTGGACAAAATTATTGTAAAACTGAGTTCACCAGGATTTAAACTTGGAAGAAGTTCACAGTATAAAATGCCAACCGTCTCAACGATGATAATTATTTCTTTCAAAGAGATTAATTTCACGCACGGTTATTGCCAGATATCTCCAGCCTAGATTACTAGTGTCCGTACTCAAAACAGATCAGGCGATTTTAAAGTTAACAAATGCGTAAGCAAACACAGGTGCACTCTATTTCCTCCCTCTCAGTCCGATGTAGTATCGATACGACCGGAAAGTCATCAGAGGCACGGGAATGTAAACGCTGCCAACATCCTAAATCTGGGTTATAACTAAGATTTTTTATCAGCGTGAGAAATTAATTTTATTCGTAGCCGTAATTGTATTCGTAGCTATCAGAGGATTCGAACCTGAGATTCCATGATTGCAGCTGTTTAATTAATTAAACCAACGAGGTTGTACAAAAAAACCTATATCCCTATCAATATCACACATCACACATATAAATGTAAAAGATAAAACAAATATAAAAAAGTTGAAAATACGAATGGAAAAAGTTTCAAGCATGCGACAAATGAGCGAACACTAGTTACATATGCAATAACTTGAGTCCCAAGGAAGTGTAAATAAAAACCACATCAGTTCAGTTAATGTTAACTGTATTAAATTATAAGCTAAATAAAGTATTTAAAATTGACAGAATAACAACAAACAATACAATTATGTGCAAAACTAATAACTATAACTCCATATTTAAAGGTATTTTTACAAATTCCCGACTATTTGATGAATACTGAATATTTGCTTTGATTTTATTGATAATATATACTATCAATAACACCTTAAACGCAAAGGAAAGATTATTAATAAAAATATATTATATTAATAAAAATTTCCCAAACCTAATTTTATCCTCTTGGGCAGTAAAAAATGTTTGCTAGAAAATAATTTATAATTATTTTATTTTATGATGTTCATAAGACGAAATCCAAATGTAAAAGATTACAATTATTAAACCATTTTTACCGACAATGTGTTAAAAAAGACATTTATTTTAAATTTCTACAACTACAATTTAAAAAACCAGCACCAGACATAAGAAAAAAGTAAGGAAAAGAATTTAAAAAAATATAAATCAGTTATTACTATAAATTTTTATATTTTGTAGTAACAAAAACTTGTATATTTCTGGATATTCAGTATTCATCATATAAATAGGGTATTCAAACTGACATATTCACTACAGATATTTTTATATATTTTTTTTTATTTATTTATAACAACTCTAAAATGTTTTCTGAATTAGGTTGATTACAAATTATCAAACTTACTTAAGCTCTAATTTCCAAAATAAAATGCCATATTTAACAAAATGTTATTGTTACACATAATATTGACGTCTTATTTTTATATTTACGGCCTTATTCATAAACGTTGCCTAGTTACTGTTTAGCTAAACACTGATTTGTCTCTTTCTGTCATTATTGATTTGACATACGAAAGAAGAAGACAAAATATTGTTTAACTAATCACCAGTTAAATAAAGATTATGAATAAGGCGGTTAGTGTTTAAAAAAATACTTACTAATTAGATTTTACTATTATATAACATTTATTTGTGGTTATTTCAATTAAGAATAAAAAACAAATATTTGTTCAATTACTATTGTATGCATATTTAAATATTTGTATATTCATCAAATGTTTCACTCTGACTTATTTTTTACAGTGTACAAGATTTGATTCGTTTGGTAAATTAGATAAAGTGCACTCACAAATACTGCATTAGCCCTGAAATGAAAAATGTATTTTTAACAATTAAATTACTAATTATATTTTATTTAAATTAACAAGTATAACTGACATTGATTTTATCAAGTGAATTCTCATTTAAATAAATGATTAATGGCCGAATACTGAAACGTCACTTAAATATTAATGCAACTTAATTAATTGAGATGCCGTTAATTTACAATTTCGCATACTAATTTAGGAGCTTCTCAATGTTAACTAGCATTTAACGTTTCAGTATTCGGCCGATAGTTCATTAAAATCTGTGGTTGGCATCTGTGGCTATGTTTTTATGGCATTATGATATGGGAGAGTAAATATTTTGACAATAATTTAAAAAGCACTTCATTTAACAAAATATTAAATTAAAGTCAGAAATTAATAATTTATCACAATGCAGTTCCTATTATGACTTGATGTTTTGGTTTCTACATCAATGATAATGGCTCCCACTATAATTCTACCATTTACAAAATGTGCTATCTTTTTTTTTTGTAGTAGTAGTATTGAGTATGGATCAAGAATTATTAATTGCGATTATAATCATGATGTATGGTTTCAAAACACTAATAACACACAAACTGTACTTACTGCCCTTCTTTAAAATATTCCTTCAAAGTGTTAGAAAATCTTTTAGAATACTTCACAAATTCTCTTTTTCTTTGTTCTAGAGCTTGCTTTCCTTGACCAGGTGTATATGTGGATACCTCATTTACTGCATCCAGTAATTTTTTAATAGCTGATGCTATTTCTCTGTAAATTTCGAAATATTTAAATTTGCTTTTAATAACCTACTACAATAAATTATGTTTTCAATCATGACTTTGGATTTTATAAATTAATACTTTTATATATGTAGTATGTTTTTATAATATACTTCAAATATTGAAAATAGGCAGACTGGCAAATGAGCCACCTTATTGTAAGTGGTCACCATACACCAAAGACATTGGCACTGTAAAAAATATTAAGCATTCCTTATATCACCAATGTGCCACCCCTAGGGAACTAAAAACTCCTTCTACCTGTTGTTACACTGGCTCACTCACTCTTCTAAGTGGAACATAACAATACAAAGTATTGCTGTTTTACATAGTACCTATCCAGATGGGCTTGCACAAAGCCCAGTAAAAGTGTGATCCTGGGTATACATTTGAAATGGAATCAGTAAGTTCATCATTTGAATATGCTATCGGCAAATATCACACTAACCATTAAATACACATACATTAAAATGTTTTTTTGTTTAAATAATTCAAGGACAGTGTCCAATTTTTATTTATTCTGTCCTATTTACTAAAACTCATCAAGTTTGATGAGTGGATATATTTTATAATATAAAATGTTATGAGATTTTTTTGGGTAAAATTAGTATTTAGCCTTTTCTAGACAATTGTTTGAAAATGATTATGAATATATAAGTCTTTAGTCAGAAGTAGTACCCTTTGTAATTTGCTAATTGTAAAACCAAGACAATTTTAAATATAGTCATATTAAGTCTGTTAATTGGTCTAGTGAGGCTAGTTGAGCAGTAGTTGGAAATACTGAAGTTCCTAGTTTATATCTTAAGGCAGGCCAAAAAAAATCTTTGGTTTACAATATCTCCTGCCCAGGCTCCATAGAGAATTTACCAAAATGATCAAGAGCATGTCACATTATACACATACCCTTACATGTTTTTTTATAGTGCTAGTGATTATAAGTTTATAAAAGCACCTTTATTTATCTATCTCAAATTTCCAGCCCGTATATTTAGCCTTAGCCTGTATACTTATACTTTAATTAACATACTTGATGGTTTCAAGAAATGTCTTCCTGTCAGTGATTTCATCGGGGATCCTGCTTAAAATCTTTTTCAATGCAGCAGACTTCTTGTTAAGCTCTTGGAATGCTTCTTCTGATCTATTCAGTCTTAAGTCAGCACCTTTTAATTAAGCATAATAAAAACACTTTCAAACTTTTAAAATATGTTACAAAATATTAGTTAAGTAAACCAAATAAAATAAGTTAATTTATACAGACATTCAGCTTCAGTTAATGTTCCTTGTAGACGAAGTAAGCTTTCATTCATATTAACAGGGATATCAGCTCTTCTCATAATTCCAGCAACCAAGTCATAGTTAAGACCTGGCAAGGCAGCTTCAGCCTTTGTAAGAGCAGCTCGTAATGTTTGTGAAGCCCCCAAATCATATTTTTCTAACTGTAATTTGGTAATATAGTAACTAAATTTCATATTTCTAATTAATATAAAATAAGAATCTTATAAATATATAGTCTAACTATCAAAAAATATTTTACCTATTAAAAAACCAACTGGTTTTTTAATAGTAGGTAATTATTTTTTAATAGTATGACACAAACTACAAATTGCTCAGATAACAACAATCAATGTGTGAAAGGATTTTACAATCATTTGTTAACAGCTAGACTTGAAAAATTTGGTTTGGCGCAGATATTTTATTATAAACAAAAAAAGATTACTTCATAAATGTTATTTACATTATCTTTGTTATGTTTATAAGAATAAATTTGAGTCTCTATTTACCTGGGTTAAAACAGGACGTATGAGAACTGGTAAAACCAAAGAGGTGACGGGCAACTCATCGCCCATTGTCATTCTGACCAAATTTAGTCGAAATGTTACAACAGGAACAAACAATATAGTAGGAAAAGGTGAGAAAAATTAGATTTGGCGTATAGGACTTATTAACACAAAGTATGGTTTATTTACTTATTTAGAATGTAGATTGCACACTTAAAACAGGCAATGACAGCTACAGGAAATGTAATAAGAAAAAAATCTGTCATATTCTTTGACAAGTTAACAGTGTCGACATTGACTATAGAGTGTGGAGGTAAGGAGAAGTATCTTTGCGTATAAAAAGTATCCCAAAAAGTGTTTGAAATTTAGATGACGTTACTTAAAAATTAGAGAAACGCATTTAAATACTCGATAGATCAAAATGGAATTAGAGAAATAAAAATGAACCTCCGCCTACAAAAGGCGCTATATTCGATTATAATATTAGTCATATTTATAAATCCCACTGAAGTCACCAATACCTTCGCACATTCTGACAATTTATGGAACTATTATGTATCATGAAATGTATGAACATTTCAGTAGACACTTTTTTGAGCTATGACACAACTATAAAATACTTTTTCTTACCACTACACAGCATAGTAAGTAAATAAATAGAATTTAGGAATAAGTAGAACTATCTTATTTGAGACTTAGAGAATACTATGATTAAAGAAGCACATGTTCTTTCTTCAATCATTAAAAATTACTTACTTCTTATGTTTCATTATTTTATTAGATTATGGTTGACGATAAAGCAGTAGTCTTACTTGATTCTTACTGAAATATTTAGCTATCTTAGTGAACTAAGTTTTACGGTGTGCTTATTCACTCATGCATTGGCGCGCTGATCCAACGAGTACCAGAGGCTTTACTCTATTGGTATTGTCAATGCCATATAAAATTGTCAATGTAAATTTGTCAAATTGTTACTAGAGATAGAGTCGGTTTCTTAATTCTTATTCTATTTCGCATTTAGTAGTTGAGCTTTAATTAAGAATTTTTGATTAAAGCCAGGTTTTATTAGTGTAAAAGTAACTCACAATAAAGTAATGGCTAAGAATACTTCCAGTTCTGCCTTTCGGAAAATTGATATTGATCAATACAACGAAGATAATTTCAAAGAAGACGAATCCGAACAATCTATACCAACCGGTCCTGATGAGGGAGAAGTCTGTGCATTACTCAATCAATATCCTTTTCAGTCTTCATTAATTATTAAAATTAATAATAAAAACTATGTTTTACAGATTAAAACATGTTGACATAATCAGTTTAATGACTCATACTTGTTTAAGTAAACGAATACTGGTATCAATCAACAATGAGTGACTCAGACAAATAAAAGAATAAATTAACAAAATTATAATATTACATTTCCTTATATGTTTTTATTATTTGATCTAATATAAAACAATTAAAAGGTTTCAAAAAGGTTAAGGCTGCTTTTTGTCATGTTTAGATCTTAGTACTTTCATTTAACTATATGTATAAATGCATATGCTCTCAATATTAATTGCTAGTTGATTATTTGTACATAACATTTTATTGAATAACTTATTCAATTTATAATGTTTTGATAAACAGATGTATTGTATACCTTTGACTTTTGTATGTCAGCAAGTTTTCAAAAGCAACTAAACTGTTTCAATAAAATGTCTTGTGTGTAAACCCTGTATCAGTATGTAGGTTGAAAACTTGAAACAACAATTTTCAATGACTGGATTATAGAAACTTACTGTTTTATAAGTCTCGGTCAATATTACAATATTTTTTTTTCTTAACTACGAAAATACAGGTCGCTACATTGAAGCACTTAAACATGTTTTGAACAATGCTCCCTTGGGATCGTCAAATCAGCAAATAAAAGTGAGTCATATGGAACTGGCTATTAGCCACTACTTTGTTTGTGTTTTTAATTCTGTAGTATTTTATTCTTCACATTGATTTGCTAGCATAATTCCTCAACTCGATGATTTAGGATAGGAAAGGTATATTTAATCTTAAAGTTAATATGAAAACTTGCTATAGTATTAAGAAACTGCTAACAAATACACAAGAACATTATTAAAATGAAAAATTATTATTGAATAATTACAATAATTATTATGAATAAAAAGTGAATATGTAATATATTGTTTGTGGTAGCTGGCCATAAGTCATAAAGCATAGAAAAAATGTGTATATTATATTTACCTCCAACTCTTTACAAATAATCTTACCTATATTTTTTTAAATATAAATGTCAGAGATTTTGTAATTTCTTGGTGTGGAAGGAATGACATGTCAATTGTCTCTATTGGAGAAAATTGATAATTTTTGTATACTTGTGTATTTATACATGTACTCCCATTTCGTCTGTCTAATTTCAAAAATGTCTTGACATGCTGGAATAAGGACAATTAGAACAGTTTGTTTGCATGAAGTTGATGATTTGGTAAATTTTAGGTGTATCATATTATCTTAAAAACGTGTTCACTCTACATTCGCGGCTCGAAACTGTGAAGAACATATGTATATGGGTTCGCGCTTCACAGCGATCCCGGTCTACTTAAGGTTAAACTGTTTAACTGTGAATGAAACCGGGAACGTTGTGTATATAGAGGACCATATGTTTCGTGCAAAGATCACACGCGAATCGCGGCTAAAGTTCACCGCCTCGATTCATGAGCGAGTGTCGAACCGGCTTGACAATACTTGGTTTGGCTATGCTTCTCGAGCCATGGCACTGGAAATTTGGTTAAAGTCGTTGATGAACCATAAAAAGAGCAGTATAAAATAAATGTACAACATGTTGTGCCTTCCAGGTTAAGGTTAATTGGAAATGGATTTATTTTCCAAAAGAATAATGATCCGAAGCACAGTTCAAAATTATGCAAGGGCGCTTAAAAACATGGTGTAACCACTTCAGAGCCCGAAACACATACCCATTTTACTTGTATAGGAAGAGCTTGCCAGAAATGTGTATAATCGTTGTCCTTCCTTTCAAGACGACACGTGGAAAAGTTTACAAGAAAGTTTTCTTTGAACAAAATTTCAAAAGAAACACTCAATAAATTACTTTAAAAAATAATAGGGAAAATATCTTGAAAATAAATCTTATGGAGTCTCATTTAATAATTTTCGATGATCATTTTTTTATATATATATAGATTAGATGATTTTTTTATATGTTTAGTGTGATAGATCATAGAGTGAGTCATTGCATTTGTTTTTACAAAAACACATGTACAAACAAATAATATCAAATCGATTATTTGATATTACTAGTAGTATAATTTAATTTTCCTTTCAGGATAACGCACTTACCTTGACATTGAAAGTCCTACTCGCAATAAAGTCAGCGCAGATTGAAGAGGCCGTTGGTACTTTATCACAAGATGATATAGACATTTTGATGAAATACATTTATAGAGGGTTTGAATATCCATCAGAAGGATCAAGCGGGCATCTTCTGCTATGGCACGAGAAGGCTTTCAACATTGGCGGATCAGGTTCTATTGTCAGGGTCTTATCTGACAGGATGACAGTTTAAATTTTTACCAAATATTATGCGCATTATAACTTATTTAATAAAATTTTCATTACACGGGAGCCTTTTAATACCTTTCTAAAGATTGCGTCTGTAATGGATGATATAATATAAGTATTATTTCTACACTCGTACTAGTTTTATTTCGTTTTCTTTTTATTTGTTATACAAGCTATTGCGAGCCTAAAAAGTCAGTACTATATTGGAGATTTGTCGAGAACAGTAGATTAGGAATTCGATTTTGTATGATAGCTTTTATTTATGCGCTTCATTATTATAGTGGTCAATTTTGAAGACGAAAAGAAACTATTTTTTTATAACTAAATAGAATAAAATGGGAATTCTCCTTTAAATAGGAATGCTTTGAGCCTATTCCACCACACTTCTGCAATGTGGGTTGATGGATTCATGTGACAGAATTTCATCCGTCACATGTTGCAAACGGCAATGAAATGAGTTACGCACACGTATTATGAAGCACATGAAAGGTATGTGTACCTGGTCGGATTTGAACTCATGAACTTTAATTAAGATTTACATGTTCTATCCACAAAGCCATAGCGGCTCTTAATCACTAATAAAATAATTTAGTTATATTTTTTACCGAATTTAATTTTTAACCATAAATATAAGAAATATTAGTCATCGCTTACATCGTCAATCCGTTCACTGCGTTCACCAATCTGGGGAACTACCCTACTCACACTTCAAACTGGAATACAATAATACTGATTGCGGTTTAACGGTAGCATACATGGCCGTTGACCATCCAACCACCAATTAAAAATAATATAATAAAGTATTTGAAAATGTTTTAAATATTTCAGTCTGATAATGATTTTAACTTTCGCGAGCCTGGTTCCCCTTTAAGGTAATAATTCCAAATTACGAGATCATAATATTGACGCGAATCGAGTCGCAAGGAACAGATAGTATAACGTAAATATATAAACAACATCATCTTCCTGACAATGTCTCGGAAGGCATGAGTTTACTTTCACGTACGTAAATCTTGAAAGTAAGATTAAGCGAGTGCAAACAATCCTCATCGAGATTAATTAATTACATGCGATTATTGGATAAGATCTATTTACTTATTAAGGATTTATTTATTATAAAATAAATAATTTATAAAACTCAAAAAAATATATAGGGAGGTACCCTAACATTATATCAAATTAGATGCAGTTACAACAGTGAATGTTCCGCCACCGCACCTATTAAACTGCATCTACACAACGACGCGACGGTGAGCGAGTATTAAAGAAAGTAATCGTTAGCCCAGGTTACAGGCAGCCTCTCTTCACCGAGAGAATGCACTATATAAAGCAACTCAATACACTTGTCAGTCGATAGTTTTAGCTGTACCTCAGACTACGCTCACCAGCCGTACAATGGAAATACCGGTTAGTATTTTTTGTTTGTTGTGGCGATTGCGCCGTAAGCGTACTTGGCTTTATCAAACGCTCGGAAGTAATCACATTATATAATTTCTTATATAATATTGTTTCCGTTTTTTTTTGACCCTGGTTTGAAAATTGAGCACTAAAAATTGTTACGTAAAGTAGTGCGATAAATTAATTATATGTCGGTTTTATTGTTGAGTACGAATTGTTCACATAAATAGGTAAATAATTATGCTATTTATATTTGTATAGTATTAATTACAAAAAATATTTACGAAACGATTGTATAAAATAAATGTATTTGTTGCAGAAATTAATAGCGTTACTATGCTGCACTAGCATTTGTCTTGCATCACATTACACCCATACGATACCAGTAGAAGGATATGAAACGGAGTTGCAAGATCTTGGTCAACATGTCGAAGTGCCCGAAACACCAGTTAAAGTAATAAAAATCACTAAGACAATTGCCGTTAAAGTTCCCGTACCGTACCCGGTAAAGGTTGTGGAAAAGGTGCCTTACCCTGTACATGTCAACAGACCATATCCTGTACCAGTACCACAGATTATAAAAGTACCTGTAGCGCACAATCCCAACCACGGTCAGGAAGCTCTCGACGTTGGACACGGAAGCCAGTTCCAAAATCGTCAACACGACGGTAACTTATATCAAGTGCAAGAAGCTCCTCACGATATCTCAACAGCCGGCGAAACATACGATGGTTCTAAGATCCAGTCTTACGACGAAGGTAATCACGAAAACAGCTATGGCGCCAGCGGTGAGGAAAATAATCCAGGGAGTAGCTATTATCCACAACAATCACAAGATATTCATGGGTTTTCTGGCGATCAAGATGGCCATAATTCTTTTCAATCGAATAGTTACGATCAAGCTATCCAAAATTATTTAAGCAATTTGAAACCAAATGAAAACTACAGCGGTTCGAGAGACTATCATTAGCATTTATATTGTTTTAACATATAATTTACGATAAGGTACCTGATCATGAGAAGAAACAGTTTCGACATTATACTAATATTATAAAGAGGACATTATATATATATTTATATTCATACAATAAATATGGTACAAAAGTACATTCATTGGTGCTAGGTAGATAATACCGATCGTGTATATTGCAGTAATAATTCATGGTAACTTTCACATACAGGGAAAAATGCATAAAAACCAGTTTTATGTAACTGAAAAAGACCTCAATGTCTTCGTTTAAGACAAAATTATGCTTCTGATGCTTAACATTAAATAGAAGGGAAGTATGTTGTTCCAATTAACTGTTAAGAACTCTTAAATTTGTTACTAGATGTGTATGTTTTATGTAATATGATTAATTTTGAAATAAATTATTAACACATTTTCTATACTAATACTTTTATTTACTCTTATTCTACAAAATTTTTAACCTAAAAAACTACAATTACATAACAAAATTAAAATTTGCTTTCAAATAGACGTAATAGACAAAATATAAAAAAAAAACGATTTGATATAATTCAACTGTTACAAAATTATTTCCGAACATGATATTAATAACTCTTAGGCAGACATTAAAAATACGCCACCTAATTATTTATTATAATAAAATATAATAATCTTATCGCTAAATTTCATCTTAAACTGACTGTTTTGTTCAAAGCTACTGTCTAGAAAAAAACAGATAATTTAAAAACCTTGAGGTTGAAATCAAACGAATGCAACTAATTACTACAATGCATGTAATACTTAAAATAATGTTAATAAACATAAATAATGTATTTACCTAGTAGTCGTTATTCATCTATCTTCATTACATTCAATTAATAACATCATTAATAAATAACTACTTCTAACATTTTACTTCGATATCTCATTAGTAAAATCCGCTTCCCCATAGCGATACTTTTACTTGGACCGTTGACGTGACAAAAGTACGTATTAATTTCATTACAAAGACAATAAGATTTTGAGTTCTGACACGTAAGTGTAACTTAGCGTACCTGTTGACCAGATGCGGCGCAACTCGATTGCGATGCGTTACCGTCGTCCGCGAAACTTCTTCGGGAACTAGGTAATAAAAGCTTGACACTTAACTTTATTCAATAAAACGAACAACACGGAGACGGAGCAGAGGTAAAACTAAAAATAAAACATAACTACACAGTAAAAATCTTAAATACGAAAACTTAGGTCTAAATATAAGCTAAATACAAAGTGCACGGACGCCCGCACTAGTAGGGCGGCAGGTAGTGCACGCGCGGGCGCTTGCCGGCCAGCTCGTGCTCGTCGGAGCCGCGCTCGCTGGGCGGCTTGAGCGAGCTGCGCAGCGACTCCGGCCGGTCGTCCTCGTCCGACACGTACATGCGCGTCAGGTCCGACGCCACGGACGCCGTCTCGCACACGCTGCGCACACGGACACGGTTTAACGCCCCGACCTACCCACTAATGACCACCTGCGCCGCTGTTCGCTATTCGATGATCGCGTTCACTCGTTTTGAGTATTCGTTTGTACTTGTAAGTATATATCATCTAAGTTCATGTAAAGAGAATTTTAGTTACGAAAACTTTTAGATCAAACTTTTTAAGGAGTAAATTATTATTGAATACCTACTACTAACATTATAATATATAAAATAGCTATTTCTTTTTCGCTAGTAGCTCACCTATCATTGTAGTAATCAGGATCCGTCAGTGGTGTATTGAAAGCGCTGGCTTCTTGCTTCACACTCATAATCGTCGGGAGTATGAGCGAGGAGCTCTCGAGCGGTCCAAGCTGCTGGGACGACATATGTAGCGGGACGTGCGTTATCTCTTCAGGCGATGAGTCCTTCTTAGTATTTTCTTCGATCGGTATAATGGATCTGCAAAACAAATTAATTGATATAACAGAAACAAAACGTTTATTTAGTTTAAAAAAGTGGTAACTTTTGCCCAGACACCGGCACTGCTAATCACTTGTTACACTATGATATATTCTGCCTGTAAATATGTTTACTCATTACTCAAACCGAAATAGAGCATTATGAAGTATTGATGCTTGTCGATAAAATAACTGGGAAGTGGATGGTACCACATTTGATATTATAAAGATCCGCCATTGGTAAATATAATGTAAAATCATATTTGAGTATTTTGTCGTGAACGAACACGACATTCTTGGAGAGCTGTTAGTTAAAAAAAAGTATTCTTGAGTCTTCAAAATATAACCTTAAAATAATTCTAGTACCGGCATGGGTTATCCAGTCATCGTTTAACTGTCATTATTTATGGCAAGTAGTTTTTTGGTACAAGTGACATACTGTGCGGACATCGAATTTAAATTCTAAATCTTTGTAAAACTATGAATGAATCGTTTCTCACGTAAAAAGTTTCACTTTTGCCACGTTTACGTGAGCACTTCAATTTGATTAAATTTTTTTTTTAAAAAATAAAAGTCAAATTAATGTGCTCACGCAGCACTTTTAATTTGTGTTATATTTGGAAGAATTTAGTCATTTTGTATAGTGTAAAAAATTGTTTCAGACAAACTATAATAATCACTCACTTTGCCAAATCTAAGGAAAGTTTGAATTTTTGAGATTTTTGTACTAAGTCTAACCAGCTTGGTTTGTTAATAACGACTTCATCATCTTCAGCAGTGACGAAAGAAGACCCAGGCCTGAAAAAAAAATATAAAAAATTGCCAAATTTTCAACTATAGGTGCAATGCAATCAGATACGCAGACATAGTTCTGTATAAGTAAGACACCTAAGATACTAACATGGGCGTATAATTCATAATAGGCGAGCGGTTTTGCCTCTTGCTATGTATTTGGAAGAAATTTTCAGAAGTGGGTGTTAAGACATCTCGACCCTTCGACATCTCTGGTAAGACACAGTTCTTCGTCACGGCGGAATGAATGATACTGCTTTCGGATATATCACTCAGGGAGAACTTCAACTTTGCTAAAATAATACTTTAGATGTAACGACTACATTTCATACTCGGACAAACTTATATACTTCATGTTCCAGTACAATTACAATTATTTTAATTAATTCATTATGTAAATTTATATCAGCCACTAAAAAATATTGAAATCATCAAAATTATTACAAGAAAAATGTCCCTTACAAACATCAATAGGCAATATCTTGCCAGCCACTTCGTACAGGAAGTCAGGTGTCCAGAAGTTCGGTATACTAATGAAAACTTTGCCAGTGTCCACTGGCATATGGAAACCAAGTTTATGTAAAAGTTGCAAGAATTTCAAGTCTTTGCAAATAGAGGCTTGTTGGCAATTCCACGGCACCAGGGGTATGGATTTGTTCAGGACTATAAAACATATTATTTATTAAAATTATTAGTATTCTGTGAAAAAAATACATTTCCATTGAAAATAATATTATAACCTAATGCTACTTACTATTCGGAAAAATAAAAAAAGGAAGATACGTAGCATCATATTTTGATTTTTTTTGAAGATATTATTGAAATTATTTGATTTTCAATTTTTTTAGTCAAAAATTAACTCACGTAATGAATGATACGACACTGGTGAGAGGACTGGCAAGTCCATGGGCTGCTTCAGTAACGACTCATATTCCTTTCCATTTGAATCGAACGTTTTCGTGTCGCTCGAACTGAACATACTTTTCGCTGACTTTTCCAAATATATTTTCGCATAGCAAATTTCTAAGAGAACCATTTGAACCCAATCTAAAAATTTTGGCATTCCATCCTGTCTGAACTGTTCACAGAGTTTCGATATTTCATCGTCTCTATTTTTTTGCGTCCTCTCGTGTGTTGTTTTGCTGTGGGAGGGTTTGTCGTTTTCCTTTTTCATAAAGGTTTCAAACTCATCTTTGTTGAGGATGAATTGATTGTAAAGTTCCCTCACAACTGCTTTTCTATTCTTAATAATGCCATCTTCTTTAAACATGTCGATAATATCCCCGATCACGTCTGCTGAATTACTGCATTGCATGTAATGCCAATTCAACGAAGACAATTCTTCTTCAGTCCATCTATCAGAAAATAATAAATAAGTTAAAATAAATGTTGGAAAGTTGGCAAGGACCTTTAATATATAAATTTAATAATCTTTTTTTTAAATTACTATCACAGCGATAGTAAGCAAAAGTAGCAAGCAAATAGCAAACAACGCGATACGGGATCATAACATGAAAATGTTAAATTAACACGAAAGCCTGAGGAGATATAACCTTAAATAAAAAACACAATAAAGAATTGAATGAATTGTACTACTAAATGTAAATAAATAATTTTGAGTACATTTACTATGAGAGTGTAAAAAAAAAATCGCGATTTTGTTACTAAATTGTGTGGCGAATCATCCGTGACCCATTTTACCTATTAGAGATGCTGTCAGTCGAAAATTGAACCGATTTCTTATCTTCTACCGGTTCACTTAGTTCTTCAGCACTCAACAGGATCTCTTTCAAATGTTTATCGTCCTCGAAAAATTTCTTCTGTATGTGGCTCACGGCGTTTTGAATTTTATATGGTTTCTTTATGAAGGTGTTAATTACATACTCAATTAAGTCTGACCAATCCTAAAATTTATAAAATAAATACAGTTACAGTAGAATAACAGCCTATGAATGACCCACTGCGGGGCAAGGCCTCTTCTCCTCTTTATGAGGAGAAGGTTTGGAGCTTATTCCACCACGCTGCTCCAATGCGGGTTGGTGGAATACACATGTGACAGATTTTCAGTGAAATTTGACACATGCAGGTTTCCTCACGATGATTTCCTTCACCGTCAAGCACGAGATGAATTACGATCACAAATTAAGCTCACGAAATTCAGTGGTACGTGCCCGGGTTTGAACCCACGATCGTCGGTTAAGATTCACTCGTTCTTACCACTCGGCTTAATTAATATAAAAATCAATATATCGTATAGAAACGTCCTGAAATTTGTAATTTTGTACAAACATGAAAATAGAGATATAATACGAAAAAAGGTTTGCGCTTATTAGACTTGTATGTACATTGTACTTATTTAATCGGAAAGTTAAGTTTAAAACTGATTTCTTTTTTCCGAACAAAGAGGTAGAAATTGTTCACTTTGATATTAACAATATCATATAAACTAAATAATTACTGTTTGATATTATACATAATATGATAAAAGCTTATTAAAAATACCATAGAAATGGAACTTAAGATACAATAGAATGACATATTCAAAATATATTTTATGAATATACTTACGTCACATATCTCAAATTCGGATTTCCATATAGATGTGAATGTCTTTAATATTTTCGGCTGAAAGAGAGATATTAAACACCCGATCTCCCCTCCGACGTGGTGCATGAGAGTGAATATGCAATCGTTTACGAACTCCCCATTACTCTCGTAATCCTCTAAGAGAACACCATACTGATACATTATTTCTGGCGAAGCAAATCTATAAACAGAACTATATTAGAGACATAGAATAATAACGCTTAGAAGGTGACGCTATGTCATACAAAGTTTCGCTCAAAATGGAAGTAGCTAGAATTAATGTGTGTGTAAGTGTCACGTACGTTACATACACCGACACGCCACATACGACCGAATTATGTTGCAAGTGAATACAAATTTTCCCCATAAAGTAAGAAAATGATATTGTTTGAACTTGAAATATGAAATATATTTTTTTGCATTTAATTAATTTCAATTAATACGTAGGTTGTATTCAGATGTGACAATTTGTCAGACAATAATCTTGGACATTATTATTTTTTCATTAAAATTAATTAAATAACGCTGAAAGGTTTTCTGATAGTAAATTGTGATAAATAGTAGATTTGTATGGAATAAGGACGGGATATGTAAGAAGAAGCAATCAGATTCGAAGGAAAGCTAAAAACGATTACAATTAATAATAAGTATTATAATTATATATTGCAATATTATTTATTTAATTTTAGCTTTTATTATTATAATGATCTCTTTTTTAAAATTTATTTAGTATTACTTTTATTTTATGTTATAATCATTAAGAAAAAAAAATATAATTCGTTAAACAGTATTAATGTTTTATACGTAATTTAAAAAAGGTAAAATAATAATTTTAAATATTTATTTATTTTTACTATTTAAGATATTAAGCAATCGTGGTAAATGTATTTTCCATAGCTGGTAACATTTCGACGACTGACGTAACGTCAAATGTATTGAGACTACTAACAATTTGAATGACTTCAATTCGCTTGGGCCTACACTTCTTCTAAGCGTTAATGATTAGAGAGATATATTTTTAGACATTCGTTTCTTATGTCAATTCGCGTACCTCTTTAATTTAACTATAAATCATCTGAAATACTTATAAAGAATTATAATAAGTTTTCGTAAATTTAATTATTGCTTTGTTAATAGCAAGTTTGTAATTATTTTCATTGTTTATAATAAACCTACATTTGAAAATAGCTACTGAGAAATTGCCATCATGACTGCCAAACCTAGTGAGATACTTAGTTATACCAACTTTCAAGTTATTCACTATACTATTCACTGTGAAACTAACTATAACTAGCATAAAGCGATTGTAACATAAATAAGAAACATTCAAATTTTATTTTTATACTTTTTAAATCAAAAATGCAATTAAATTTATTTGAATAATTTCAAATAACTTACTGTCTTATATGATCGACGATTTTGCCGTCACCTTTATATTCCGGCATTTTCAATACATCGTCCACGAAAATAAGAAGAATGTGATTCGTTACAATAAGATCCTAAAAAGAAAATATATAACAATAATTAAGTAGACATATCTTCAAAAAAAATTTGATTTTATTTTATCTATTATGAAACTACATAATAAGGAGAGGTGAGACTAAAAGCATAAAATATTCTTCTATTCTACAAATTGTTACGTTTGCCAGTATTAAACCTAAAAAAAGGCCTTGTTTGTAAAGCTTCTAAATTTAAAAGTAGGTCTCACCACCATTCACCCTCAATATTCGTCCAATCGACAATCGAAGATACATCTCCAAAATGTCATTTAACACTAGTACATAACTTGTTGACAATCTATCATCTAGACAAGGCATACTAAGATATTATAAATAGGTAAAGTCTCAGGGCTGTAGAATACTACTCTACAATAAATAACAGCGAATAACCATTCGCGATATTTCATTTATTTTAATTATATATAGTTTTTTTTTTACCTGTAAATATTGTTTAGTATGATATTTTGGGTTGTAATGTCTCAAAAGTAGAACTAATAGTAAACGCAGTTCGTCGGTTTCGCACATTTTTACTTCTAGCTTGATGAGAGTACCTTTGTCATTGTTACCGATGTTAGCAGATTTTTTATAAGCCTCGATTGATTGAATAAATTCTCGTATAGCTGTGACGACCTACAGAATAAAAATAAATTAATGCCAAATGTATATTAATGTCAATAAAGAAGAAGAATTATTTATATTACTTCTTATTATTTATATTTTTTTTATAAATAATAAAAATATATAAATAATAATAAGAGGTAATTATAAAAATTAGTGAAATAAGTCACTAATGAAATTATATAAATAGACAAGATATACAGGAATTTACTGTCTGTTACTAGTAAGTATATAAAAAAAAAGTTGTATTTTTTTCATCCAAATATTAAAATTACTTACCAAATGTAATCTTCTTATTTTTGGTTTTAAGTCATTTCCGTCCAGTTTGATAGCCAATTCGAACTGTTCGCACAAGTTGACTCCTTCAGCCGTGAGATACGAGATTATGTCGAAGGACAGCACCGAGCATACATGCTCCAAATCCAATTCAATCTGAGTTGCAAACTTAAGAAAGTAGGTAACGAGCCAAAAGAAATGTGACGTGTCGATCTCCAGTTGCATATTTGTAAGTATCTGCGTGTGTAGAGTTCGAACCAAAGAGTTGTAGCCCTTCAAGAGGAAGTCTACAGTGAATTCCCTCAATACGTTGGAAATGTCTTCATCGGTTGGCGTGCTGTGAGTTAAGCCTTGAACATTTATACTAAAACAAAAACGACAAAATGTTAATCTGAAAATAATATCCATTCATGCGACGGACCACAACGGGAAACTTAAGAACTCTTATAAAAAGAGTACGCGCAAGCCTTAAGCTATATTGTCAATTAAAACAAATATCTATCTATATTTTACATAATTGCCTCGTTGCCTTGACCTTTGTCTTCGGTTCAGATGTCAAGTCGAGACAATAAAAAGATATTGTGATTTTTGAAACAATAAAAATACTGAGTTGCTAAACAAAGTTCTCTTCTGTTGAAAATTGCTTGGGCGGATTTCAAATGACGAACTTGAAAAACAATTGCGTATTATATAAAGCCCTACAAGTTAATAACGTGACACCGAATACACGTGTTGGTTAAAACAAAATACTTATTGACGTAAAACATTATTTTATAAATTTTGTACATTTATACATGAACTATATACGTATACTTACATATTAGCTTTGGATCTTTTCACAATCTTTTTCCTTTTGCGCTCCTGCGGCGAAACGTTGGCACGGACTTTATTGTTATTAGTTCGCTGTTTTACAGTATGCGATTTCTGGTGTACTGCTTGTTTTGCTGGCAATTCGTCTTCATTGCTAGAAGTCGATATTACTCCTTGATTCTCTTTTTGGGTTCCGTAGCCGCAATCCGAGTTTTCAGATATAACTGTTTTTTTTTCATTTTCAGTTTCAACTTTTTTGGTATCGGTATTTTCGCTATTCTTGGAATTATTTACCTACAATATGTAATTAAACATTTAAACGTTTGAAAACGTGGATATAAAGTATTAAGTTTTTATTTTATTTTTAAATTAATAATAACACGAACAATACGTGAACATAAGGAAACGAATAGAAACAGCTATTAATTTTACTATAAAATATACTCATATATCAATCAATTTAATTTAATATTAAAAACAAACTTACATTTTTCTGGTTCACGGGCTCGGACGGGTTGAATAGTTTACTGTCGTTACTTTCACTGGTTTCGCCTGAAGTTTTGTCGTCTTTATTTTGTGATTGTAATGATTGCTTCCCACCATCAACGTCATTTCCAGAGGAATTATTATTCCAGCAATTTTTGAGGGAGTTTTGTCCTTCATTGCTTTTGCCACTCGCCCCGGTGTCAGATGAGTCTGATGTAGGAGCTGATGTTACCATCGGCGATGAATGATTGCTACCTGTTTAATAAGTATTCAAATTTTAATGGCATAGAGAAGGCCATTTATAGTTTTACAGAGTGATTTTTTTACTGTTTGGTTTTTCCGCGCACTATTTTTGGTAGATCACGCGTAATATGTGCCACGTTTCAAAATTAAAGTTATGTATGTTTTTCAGCCATTTCATTATGGAAAGATTAACAAAAAACAACGCTTACAAATAATTGAATTTTATTGTCAAAATCAGTTCTCTGTTAAAAATATGTATCGCACACTTCGGCCATTTTATGGTCGTCATAATCGCCCTGGGCAGCTACCGTTCAATGATTTTCAACTTTCTACTGCCCAAAATACACGAGCTAAATCTGGTTGACATGTAGTTTCAACAAGACGGTGCCACACGCCACAGAGCACACGAAACGATGGACTTTTTTTTTTTTTTTTTTTTTATAGTATTGATTAGTGGACGAGCATTTGGGCCACCTGATGGTAAGTGGTCACCAACGCCCATAGACAGTGTTTTGTATATTTCTTAAAAAAAAACAACATCACCACTGCGCCACCAACCTTGGGAACTAAGATCTTATGTCCCTTGTGCCTGTAATTAAACTGGCTCACTCACCCTTCAAACCGGAACACAACAACACAAAGTACTGCTGTTTTGCGGTAGAATATCTACTTATTAAGGAATGAACTTAATGAGCAATTCATCTCACGTTTTAGACCAGTGAGTGGCAACTTAGATCGTGCGATTTGATTTGATGTGACGCCTTTGGACTATTTTTTGTGAGGGTACGTAAAATTTCTTGTTTATGCAAATGAACCAGCAACGATTCAAGCACTAAAAAACAACATTACACGTGTTAACGGTGATATACCAGCCCATATGCTTGAAAAATAACTCAATATTGGGCTTCACGTATGGATCACCTAAAATGTAGTCGTGGTCAACATTTACATGAAATAATCTTTAAAATATAAATGGCTAGAATTGGTTTTTTAACTCCTCAGTATAAATTTAACATTTTTTACAATTTTCTAGTGTTTTTTTGTTCTTTATTTTTTTTCAAATAAAAACCAAACGCTTAAAAAATCACCCATTAGTTATCTGAACGTTTTGAACGTTATCCCCGAACAAACAGACAGACAAAAAATAAAATATTGATTGTTTTGGTCACTTGGAAATAGACATATTTAATTATTATTTACTTAAAAAGAGCAGATATTTTGAAACCACAGACAGACACTTTCAATTTTATTTATTTACGTATATAGATATATATTTGAACAAATTGAAAGAATAACTAAAAACTTCGTACACATTGTGTAGGTTTTCCTAGTTCCTACCTCTGTTCGGTGGAGATGTATTACTCTCATTATCTTCAGAACTCTCAGAGAGGGATGTTTCCAGCCACACATTTAGCATTTTATGCAACTTGGTTACATGTTGATCTTTGAAAATTAGGGCTATTACTTGGACCATTGTCACTCCCCAATGAATCTGGAAAATAAATGGAATACAAAACACACATCTCGTTTCTTACCACCAATAAATATGAAATAAATGTAAACGATTTAAAAAAATCATTGGTTAGCTAATATTCTCCAAAATATAAATTTATTAATGTGACAAATGAAAGCCCCTGTCGAAAAAGATAAAAAAAGTTACCCTTCAAGTGATTTGAATTTCACATGACTGCAGATAGCAACTTACCGCGTCTGGTATTGTCATCAATTTTATTAGAATTTTGTCGATACTTTGACTGAATAAGTTCCATAAAAGCTGATTTTGAATAGTGTGAGTTGGATTAGGGAACGTTGGGTTGAGGCTATTAGTATCCTCTGGTATGTGTAATATATTACGTAAGAGTAAAAGTGTGTTACTGATATTCGAGCATTGTTCCGTGTTTAAGGTCGAATTTGACTCATCGCCAACGTTCTTTTTCAAAAAATCAATGATTACTTTACAAACACATTGTTCTGTGATCGCGGTCTTAACTGAAGAAAGCAAATTGTTAATTTCGAATATAGCATGTCTGCCTATGTCTGTTTTGTTAACAGTATCTACCGAAAGGAGACATTCCACGGGTATTGTCAAATTTACCAATATCTTAATTAGTAACTCTATAATCTTATCATCTTTGGTGTTTATTAAGAGAGGTATAAGATCTTTTGTAACGTTTTGCCCAAAACTGATACTTCTCCTAAATGTGCGTAAATTTTTGTCTTCTGATAATATATTTTCAAGTATAGTTTCTAAAGCAGCTGCAAAATAAAAATATCGATTACAACTGCAAGTAAAATAGTAATTAAACTATTTTATTACATTAAAGGAGGAGGAGGAGAAACGAAGACGTACCATTACAATTTTTGTTTACGTGATATCCATCTGCAGTTGCATAACCAAGGTTGCTGAAGGTATTATGAATCTGTGGACTTCTAAGAACCCACTCCATTTTTTAGCTGTAATAAGGACAAATTAAAAAGGTAGATGCTTTCGTTTTCCATTTTTCAAATTTGTTCTTGCTCATATTGAAACATTAATTAATAAATAAGGCATATTATTCGGTTCAGAATTGTATAGGCTGTAACAAAATTCGTGTCCGACCCGTGAAGTGGTTATTTAGGTATCGTGTGTCGGTTTTATTTATGTAATAATTTTTAAAATACTAAGCAAAAAAATTACTTAAAAAAAAAATATATTAATTGCGTTTAACGACACTGTTGGTGGTAAAAACGTGTACTACTGAGGTCATGACCTCGTGTCTTAGCTACCCGATAATTTTTTGCTCATATATTATATTTTATTTATTTAGATTTAAATTACGTGTTTAAATTACGTGTTATTTGTATTTTGATATTGATAGAGATGGGTTAGGGTTTGATTTCTCGTTTAATAATAGATAAATAATTAATTGTGTATCCAAATAAACTACATTTTTACTTGTTTAAAAATGATAATAATAATATTGTTTGGTGTAAAAATGAAGTTAAAAGAATGTGTTAAGAACATTGTAAGCTTATTACCAAACTAAAATAGTAGCTTTCCGTCCCTATAAATAAAAGTCTTCATAAAACTTAATATTGAAAGTCAAACACGCAGAGCAAATTTCTTGTTTTTTGGACCAGGAACCATCTCTTACGGCATCTCATTAAACTCAATAGAAATATAAAAATTAGAGGATGCGGAAATAAATTTACATCCGAAAATTTTGCCACTGTAAACTTTACTAGTTAGCCTAAATAGACATACAATACTATTTACATTTAAAAGAAAATACTTCATTAAACTATTTTATACAGACACAGATATTTTTTAACGATTGAACTGTTGAAGATTTTACTTAAAAGTAAAGTGTTTGTTTTATCGTTACGCTTTCACGTCTAAACCAAAACCGATTGTCATTAAATTTTGATACACGATGTCAGGAACAAAGAAAAGGATGTAGGGTACTTAACACCAAATACGCGGGCGAAAACTACTAGAATATAAACATCTGAATACTAGAGTTTTTTAAGAAACAAAACAATCGAGTCCACTGCGGCTTGCAAGATTTGCGTATGACATTAACGCAGTTCTATATCAATTGTACGAGTTACGACCCTTCATTAGTACGATCCAATTCATATTTAATATTTTTTTTATTAACCCATGTGTAAGCCCCCTATGCTGCTGTTAAAATATCTATAATTATATTAACTCTTAACATTATACATATACGAATCGTAAAACATGACCACTTAAAACTGACTATAACACAAAGCGTTTTATTTTATCAATTAACTACCTAAATAAAATTTCACTCCGTTTCGATTTGTTTAACAATATCTGTATAACGAAAGTACAACCAAAAGTACCCTAGGACGGTCCACGTGAGCGCAGCTTACGATCCAATAGTATGTCACGCGTACAGATGAGTCGCGTGTACTGTACACGTGCCGGTCGAACGCGGTAGGTACGATTGGAGTAACGACAACGCTAGTCGCCCAGACGCCCACTAGCTTTAAAAATTGTTGGATCGTAGCACTACTTTTTCGTTTAATGTTTTTTTTTGTTTGTTTTTATTATATGATTATACAACTATTTAGTAAATGTTTATTAATGAAATAGTACGAATAGTAATTAATTATTTTAATTATATTTTTAGGTTTACCACCAATTAAACCCTATTTTATATTTTATTTAAACAGAATATTTTAATTATCAAAATTTTTATGAAAATCTAGCCCCATCTTTGTCCGGGTTAAACAATTATTCTCTATTTTAGTAGATAATTTATAGAAAAATCTTTGATACCTTGGGTTACATTATTTCAATTCCCTTCTGGATCTCAATTTTTTTGAAAATAAAATAAAGCCTATCAGACATACAACCAAAAAATCAAATCTTATTTCTTTATAATATTAGTATAGATATAGATATCTCATCTCATTGATTAAAAGATGTTACAAGGGTTACAGGATAATTAATGAATTTAATTATTTATTTATAACTTCAGTCTATAATGTTGATTAAAAACCTGAAATAATCATAAAAGCAATTATTCAATAAATTTATATACTTTATTCAGACATAATGAACTTGATTTTTCAACTACTAAGAGACACAACAAGCACTTGTTACACAAAGAGACACGCTCAGAAAAATTGATGTATGTATTATAAAGTTTCCTACTTGTGATATTATACCAATAATTCAATTTCAAATATATGATAACAAGTACAGTCAGCTTCATATATAAAGCAACAGTCAACATTATCAAATACATAGAAACATCTAAAGTGATTAATAACACCTATATAACGAAAGTCGTCAAATTAATTGAACCATCCATGTTGTTCAAATATATCGGAGCGCGAACATCGTCAAATATATGAGTACATTCAAATCGTCATTAGAATAGTAACAATCAAAGCGCCAGTGGTTTCGAAAAATCCAGTGTTCAAAAATATGGAACACATTATAAAAACGAACCTTATGTCAATACATTTTAGGTAAGCTTTTACATAAATATTTATAAACTATTTGAATATTTCTGACAACAGAAATGGGACGTTATAATAAAACGAAGGAGACAGGATTCAAGGATATTTGCTATCTCTTTCGTTTCGAGTATGTCAATGTCATTGGCATATCATTTGTTTTATGTCCATGTTTCTATAAAATCAATCAAAAATTATGAATTTTAAAATACAAAGTAGGTAAACCTCATTTTTCGACACGAAAAAAGTAAATTTCAAGGAAATTACTTGTTAAATATTATGTTATTACTTTCATGTGAAGTTCTTATACTTTAAAAAATAGTACCATATTATTCTTATTTTAAATAATACTTATTCGAATGCTTTTCATCTATATTAATACATTTCGCATTAATGATGAAAAGAAACAAAAAAATATTCATTTGACTCAAAAGGCTTTAGTCTAATATAATGAAAGAGTTCGCTGTTTTAAAAAATGAACTGGCGTCATTGAGTGATATTAAAAATTGCCTAGAATTCCTAAGCGCCGAATATGATCGCTTAAAATCTGACCTTGCGGCTTCCGACGATAAAGTTAAACTTTTAACTAAAGAAAATATTACTCTTAGTAGTAAGGTCAGCGATCTGTCAAATAGACTTAATTTAATTGAACAACATTCACACGAAACCAATGTGGAGATTAACGGCATTCCAGAAAATAAATCTGAGAACTTAAAGTCAGTAGTGAAACAGTTATGCGCTGCGATTTCAGCACCGATACAAGATTCAGATGTTCTTTCATGCACAAGAGTACGTAAAATAGATGACTCAAATCAACGACCGCGTGCTGTTATTGTCAAGTTACCGACTACTAGTCAAAGATGAAATCTTAGCGGCTGTTACAAAATATAATAAAAAAAATTCAACAAATAAACTCAACTCTAGTCATCTGGGATACGCTAATAACAAATCACCAATATATGTCTTTGAACATTTGTCACCACACTTTAAAGCTCTTCACGCACGCACTAGAAAAGTTGCACGAGATAAGGAATATCGGTTTACTTGGATTCGTAATGGAAGAATTTTCGTACGCAAGAATGACCAATAACCCGCCATGCAAATTAAATGTTACGAATCTCTTGATAACCTATAAATTATATATATATATATGATATATTACTAAGTGTCCGTACAATTCTATAATTAAAATTCAAGATTTACTATCAAAACTTTAGAGGAACTAAAACCAAAGATATAAGAATATTTTCATTAACCTCAGATTTTGATATAATAGTCGGTACTGAGACATGGCTGGACGACAGTGTCCATGATAAAGAATTATTCTGTAATAAATACATAGTGTACCGTAGAGATCGCTCATCGACCTCACTTTCTGGCAAAAAAGGAGGTGTTTTATTGGCAGTCAACAAAGATCTTTGTTCTAAGCGAATCGAACACTTCGAAAGCTCTCTAGAGGATTTGTGGGTGTCAGTTAAGACTGACGTGCATGGCTCAAAAGAAATTTTATTTTGTGTTTTTTATCTTCCTCCTCCGGTAACAAGTGCATCATTGGACTTAGTGCTAAATAATATTAGTTTCGTTATGCAATCTCATATCAGTGATATTATAATTCTAGGTGACTAACCTAAGCTTTATGAATTGGTCAGATAATTGTCAAGACACCCAAACTCTGTCTCCTATTAATTATAACTGTAATCTCGGATACCGTTTCGTGGACTTTATATCTCTCAATAACTTGTCCCAATTTAACAATGTAAAAAATTACAATAACCGAATTCTCGACTTGATTTTGAGTAACTGAGGAGATATTTCCATAAATGAAAGCCTAAAGCCACTAACTAAAATTGATTTACATCATCCTGCTCTAGAAATTGACATTAAAACAAATATTTATTCACATACTATTAAAAGACAGTTTACTTTACATAACTTTAATAAAGCCGACTACTCTTTAGTTAATTCAAAGTTAAGTCAGATAGATTGGGAATTAGAGTTATCTCAATTTAAAGATGTTGATATGGCTGTAGCTAGATTTTATGACTTGCTTACTTCTGTTATAAATTCTACTGTCCCTAAAACAAAACCTCGAAATTTGAAATACCCTTCATGGTTCCCGCGAAATTTAATCAGACTTATTGCAGAACGCGATAATATTCGAAAAAGATACAAAGTATACAAAAATCCTAGAGATCAGCTAGAACTTAGATTAAGCTGTGATAGAGTGGAATCCTTGACAGCTGCCTGTTACAGCAACTTTGTAAATATTACAGAAGAATCCATTCCTAAAAATCCAAGGAGATTTTGGTCTTTTGTTAACGATCAGCGGGATGATTCTTCGTATTTACCAAAAGAAATGTTCCTTGAAGATAAGGTAGCTCACACTGGTGAGGATATTTGTAATTTATTCGCATCGCAGTTTTCATTAGTATATTCTCCCACTGATATTAACTTATTGCGAGGTCCTGATGACAAATTTCCTCAACTCTCCCTAAATATAATAAACTTAACGGAAGGTATGAAGAGCTGGTCCAGACGGAATTCCTCCATTATTTTTAAAGATGACATATAAATACTTGAAGCTTCCCCTAAAAATATTATTTTCAAAATCCCCACAATCCGCTACATTTCCTACAATATGGAAAGCTACTAACGTAGTGCCTATTCATAAAAAAGGTGACAAGCGCAATGTCAAAAACTACCGACCGATTTCAATATTAAACACCATCCCAAAACGTTTTGAAAAGCTTATCTATCCATTTTTAACTAAATAAACTTTAAAAATATCTTCTCCAAGCAACAACATGGTTTTAGTCGGAATAAGTCCACGACCAGTAATCTCTTAAGTTATATGAATGACTGTCTGAACTACTCCAGCATATCAACCTAGCAGTTCCCCGTATTACTCCAAGACATCCAACAAAAAAAACTTTTGCACTACAACCTCAAGAACAAATTTAGGTAAATACGCACCGCTCAACAGACTCATGAATTCGTACAATTACCTGTCATCTTATGGCGATATTGACATCTTTTTTAATAACAAAAAATTTTTTGTTAAACTTGCGAAAGATCTCATTAATCGATCTCATACAAATATAAATATATATATATATATATAATAAGTATAATATAACTAGTTTTGGTTTTATAATTTGTTATCTAAATATGTTATAATAATGTTATTGTTTCTTTTTCTTTTTAATCTGATTAATTCTGTTGTATTAGTAGTTAAGATTAGATTTAATTCTTTTTGTTTTTATATTGGTTAGTTTGGTTTATATTATTTTTGTTACAATGGTTAATGTTGTTTACGCCTATAAAGACGTATCACCTCGTATGAGTACCTGTTTAATTTGTTAATTTTAAGTGTTTAGTGATAAGTCGATGGTGTAACTATCTTAAATAAAAAAATAAAAAAACGCGTCTCTGTAACAGATATTGCGCGTGACCGCTTTTTGATAACGCGTAATTTAGGATTTCAATGATACATATCAAAGTTCACAATATGGTGGCGCTTAAATGAACAAGCTTTACATAGAATAACCCCTAAAAACCTGCACTTACAACAAGACACAAAACACAACGTCTTTGATAAGCACGGAACTAACTGAATTATAATTTTGAAAATGTAGTTTTCATTATCGAAAAATAACTTTGTTTTCGTAGTACTGTCCTTCTGACTCGGCCATGGAGGCAAATATTAAGGAAGATTAGCCAACTGCGCAGGACATATTATAGTGTACAAGTGTGCGCAAACACAGGTGCACTCTCATAACAATGATGAGACAATAATCCATCACCAATCGGAAAGATTTCATGCGGTGGACCAACTTCTTTTCGTGCTTTCCAAGGCACGGCAGTGTACACACTACTGAGAATTTTGGGCAGAAAACCCAATAACTTTTTATTGGCTTGACCTGGGACTTGAACCAAGGAACCTCCGGGTCTGCCGCGTGACATCTAGTCACTAGATCAACGAGACAGTTTTTGTACCTAGTACTAAAGTGCGATCCATGCGACTTTCCGCTTTTTATTTTATTTTATTTTTATAAGTATGTTGTTGAGTATGTTCGACTAGTAAAAACCATTATTAATATATATAACCTACGACAATATATATAATTCTTGGATCCTAATAAGAAAACTATTTTCTAAATTTGATTTGTCTTTTATGAAACATGTATGTAAGCATACATTTTCTGCAGCCATGGTGTAATGGAATTACTCGTAAATAAATTGGGTTTAATAAAGGAACAATACTTGTAACAGAATTTATAGTTTTGAAATAGAAAGATGTCTGGTGCCCAACATCGAGTACTCTACGGTACCTACACCTTAAACATTAACTGCACTAATTTTTCAAATCCACTGAATTTTTCCTGTCAGAAATATTACAATATGTCATAAATACCCAACCGTTTGAAGTGTACTTAAAATGTATTGACATAAGGTTCATTTTTATAGTGTGTTCCATATTAACATTAACACTTTGGATGCTTCGAAACCACTGGTGTTTTGATTTGTTTCTATTCTAATGATGATTTGAATGTACTCATATATTTGACAATATTCGCGTTCCGATATATTTGAACAACATGGATGGTTCAATTAATTTGACAACTTTGGTTGTATTTATGTTATTGATCACTTTAGATGTTTCTATGTATTTGATAATGTTGACTATTATTTTACTTATGAAGCTGACTGTACAAATATTTTTCAAACATCTGAAAATCAATTATTAATATTTAAAATGTATGTATTTATCAATAAATGGATTCATAAAAATGAGAAACAAGAATTAAATAAACATAAGCATTAAACAGAAAACCAAGACAAACTAAAATAAAACATGAAAATTACCTTGAATCTTTTTAGTTATCTCTTTTATGATTGAGAGCATTAGCGCCGTGTTGTCCTTTTTGATTTGAATTGATTTTTTCCAAATTGTTTATAATTATTAATTTAATTCCTTAAGTTAATAAGGAATATAAAAACAATCCACATAAGAGTTTATTATCATATATATGAATTAGTATATCTGGTAGTAACACAAATTATTTAAAGACAATAATATTTTAATATTAAACTTGACTGTTTAACAACCGAAATACTAATTACTACTGCTTCTGCAAGCGAACAAAATTTTTGTGGCAACTGGCATGTATGATACCAGAGATTCAACACAACACTGAATTTGACAATGACGTTATCATATGGCGTAAATAAAAACCAGACAGCTGATATTGACAAGGAAATAGAAAGTCTTATGCATGGATAGATTGTGATAATTCGTATATTTAATGAATATTGTAGTTGGCTTTTGCTTCTTAAGAAATTTTAATATATACAATTTTTTATTAAAATTATTAATTATATTCTAAAGTACTTTCGTAATCAAAGTAAAGATTTTTTTTTTTTAAATATCCACATTTTTGAGGGATTTAAGACATTATATTAAGGTAAACTATACATTAGTACAATAGGATTACATATGTAATTTATATTATAATATAAACAAGTAGTTATTGTTAAAACGTTGTTTTCATACTCCTACTACTTGTTTAAGCAAAATTAATTGTTTTTTTTTTCTTTTAATTTTTTTTTTTCCTTTTCTTGCGTGTATTTTCAATTTTCAACTGACTACTAAATTTAGACATTGACAGTAGACATTGACATTTAGCATAGGTTCCCTTACATTTTAATTATAACCTATTAAAAACAATTGTAGCACATTAAAACTTTATAACCCATTTTTTATAAATTGTGTTAATAAATATCTCAAGATGACGCTTGACTTTAGGGATTTCGACAAGGATTCTTCTGATGACAGCAGCAGTGACTTGGGAGAGGACTCTGATATAAATGATGAGATGTCCTTAAGTGGTAAACATGTTTTCAATAAAAATATTACTGTTTGAAATCATTATCGTTCCGTTTCTTTCTTGACGGTTCTTTTTGTATTAAAGGATATTCAGTACTTCTTAATAATTAAACATATATCCGAAAAGTAAAATTACAGTGTTGCATTGATCAATTTTTCAGAATATATTTTAATCTCAATACAGTATTGAAATCATAGAGTTATGTTTAAGGAATTAAAGTGCATATCGTAATAAGAAATATATATATTACTATGTTCAAAATATTATTTCGTATACAGTCATTATTTCTTTGCTATGCATTAATAGAGTTGTTTACAAATTTGCTCTACAAGATAAAGAGAGATATAATATAGTTTATTATCTTTTAACAATTTATGAGCAGTTTCTTATATATTTTTGGTAACAGGATTTTGGTCAAGCCTGTTAGATCGGTTATTTTAACTTGCAGACAGCCTTGCTGCAGCCTTATAATGTATATACTATAAATGACTACTTCAAATCTTTAATATTCTAGGTGAGGATGATGAAGATTTAGGAAATGATAATAGCCAAGATGAGCACCATGATAGTGGTGATGATGAAGATGAAGTTGTAAAAGCTATTAAAGCAGAGAAAACGAAACCACGAGACCATCCACCAAGTATTAAGTGTGATGATTTTATTGTAGATATTTCATTTCATCCAAATAAAAACATTATAGGCTTGGCAAATATAGTAGGAGACGTCTTACTTTATGAATATAACAATGATGAAACAAAACTGATCAACACATTGGAACTACACACAAAAGCTTGCAGGGATATTGAATTTGATGATGAAGGATTAATAATGTTTACTACAGCTAAAGTAAGTTTTATATAAATATTAGCCCAACCTGGCAGACATTGTCCTAGGATAGGTTTCGGTTAAAACATTAGTTATACTAGTGTTTATAACGACCATATTGACACGTATAATAATATCGATAAACTATCGACACCATTGCTTACACCTTAACTATCGATAGATAATCGATTGTCTGTCGATAGTAGACTATTGATTAGATCGACATGCAACATTAGCATGAACCGGCATTTAAATTACAATAACATTTTTATAATAATGAATATTTGATTTTTAATATTATTTTTATTCATGTCTATACACCACACACCAATATGCTGCCACCCTGTATATACAAAAATACATAAAAACATACATACTTATATAAATAAATATAAACATATAATAATACAAAATGTAATAGTAATATTGAAAAAAAATATATACCTACGACTTTTAAAAATGTGCACGGATTCAGTTTGATTATTTGTCGAGGCGGGGAATTTCGGAGTTTGACTGCTTCGACTGCAAAGGAATTACTGTATATTTTATTACAACTCACGCATCAGCAATTTATTATCTTGCTCTTTATATATTAGTATGTGCTGCAAACTAAAAATGCCTTCATGACAATAATAATAATAGTCCTCCAGACCGATTTCGGCCACGGCGGGCAATCTCAGAGAGATTAGCCAACTGCGCAGGACATATTATAGTGCACAAGTGTGCGCAAACACAGGTGCACTCTCTAATCCCTTACTCTTATAACCCGATGGGACGGCAATCCGACACGACCGGAAAGAGTTCAGGTGCAGGACCAACGGCTTTACGTACTTCCCGAGGCACTAGCCACTAGACCAACGAGGCAGTCAATAAATTAATCTTCATGATAAAATATATGTCATATGTATAGTATACCCCAACTAATATGGTAATTGGTAGTGACTAAATAACTTAAATAAAAATCTTTTCAAAACAAATTAATATTTAAAAAATGCAAAAGAGCACATTATTGTATTTTATTACTAGAAATGCATTTATTATTGTTTTTTTTTTAGGATAAAGCAATTATGGCAACAGATGTAGAAACTGGAAAACTAAAGCAATGTTTTGAAAATGCTCACGAAGAACCAATTTATAAATTAATAACATTGGATAGTAATAAAATTGTTACAGGTAAATCAAATAATTAAAATCATTATAAACTACTTGTATTTCCTATCGAGTCACAATCTGGCTGGCTATCAAATAGTATTATTAATTTAATTATTTTTTTCTTAGACTTCATTAATTTTAAATTTCTTTTAAGTTTGTATTGATAAACATATTGTCTTTATTTCAGTAGTGATATAATCAAAGTTACTTAAACTAAAATTAAATTGCCTTCCCCTGTTTCATTTGTAACATTGATATTTTTACAAACCTACATACTTATTTTAATTCTATTTAATTATAGGTGATGACTGTGGCACAGTGAAGCTTTGGGATATGAGAAAACAAAATCCTATATTTACTATAAAAATTGGGGAAGATTATATATCAGATATGATAACTAATGAAGCACAAAAGTACTTAGTTTGTGCTGGTGGTGATGGTATGCTCACTTCCATTGATTTAAAAGGAAGGTAAAATAAGTTCCATTACTGTGCACATATTCTAGGGTGATCCAAAGAAGTAATGATAACATAAAACACAATTTTATTTAGTTAATATCTAATTATTTTTTAAGATAATCTCTTAAGTAATTGATATATTCAGACCATGTCTTTTCTAATACACAAATAAAAATATTTATGTATGTCTACTTCCACCTCTACAATAATCTAAATCTGCTCTTAAGGTTGCAGGTTGCAAGTCTAAAATTAAAAAAAAGACTAATGCCTCGTTGCTATAAATAATTATCGAATCTTTATTGTAAATCAATAACCCATTGTTTTTAAGTTACAAGTAACAAGCCATTAAGGTTATTCCTTTAACTTTTTATGTGACATGTCACTTTAAAAGTTATGAGTACATGAAATGTGCTTTACATTGTAAAACAACATAATCTCAACAAATTTATTTATTTCTAGTAAAATATACACATCATCAGAGCAGTATGAATCAGAGTTAACTTGTATGGGACTATTCCGTTCAGAGTCAAAGTTACTAGTCGGATCGTCAGTGGGTAAATTTTACTTGTTTAACTGGAAAGAATTTGGATTCCACAGTGATGAATATGTTGGACAGAAACATTCTATACAATGTATGATACCCATTACACAAAATATAGTTGTGTCCTCTGGAGAGGATGGCATACTAAGAGCAGCACACATGTTTCCACAACGGCAACTAGGAATTGTAGGACAACATAGTTTACCAGTAGAAGCTCTCGATATTAGTCATGATGGCCAATATGTTGCATCCTGCTCACATGATAATGATGTAAAATTTTGGAATATCGCCTACTTTGAGTCTATTGATACTATGATTGATGTGAACCACAAACAAAATAAAAAAAAGGATATGATCAATAATTTGCCATCGAGTAATATAAAAAATGCTTCAGATTTTTTTTCCGGCTTAGCGTAATTTACCTATATGTTATTTGTAAATCAATGTTGAATATAATAATAATAAATAATAAAACATAATTTTCTAAAAGTTTCTATTTCTGTCAATTACATATATTATAAGACTTAGAAGAAAGTTATAACTCTACTTATTCCAATGATAAACTAATACGAAATATAATTTTACTCCACATGAATGATTATTCTTTTGGGATGGAACATATAAATTGAAAAAATACAAAGGGAATTTCACGGAGGGATAAAATGGGGTCTTCTAGATTTAGTTAAAAAAATTAAATATATATATATAATAATAATTTATTTGCTTTAAACATAATACACATGTTTAGTCACCACATCTATGACATGCAAATATTCCAACCTAAACAAATCATTAATTTAAATATTAAAATAATTAATTATTACATTAAACTACATCACAGAGATACAAGTTATAATATAAAACTTGTGTATGAAATTGTAGACATATAAAATAAAATTTGATTAGGATTAACAATAATTATTTGAACTAAACATATTAAATGATTTACTAATACTTAACTAAATAACATAATATGCACAATATTACTACTTGTTGCTGACTAAAATACTAAATGTCAAACTCATTTTCAAAAAATAAACAGTCTAGGAAATAATTATTCATTCATTTAATACATTCTTACATTTTAAATATTCTTTTATAGAATAATCTTTTTTATCTATTAACCATTTTTTAAGTTTAGATTTTAATAACCTTAATGGTAACTCTCTTAAGCTTTTTGGTATATTATTAAATATTTTTATGCACATTATGTAGCAAATCTTTTGAAAGAAAGCACAGTGGCAAAGTGGGAGTAGTAATCTCGTTGGATCTCTTAATCCAAGCCTGCTTCTATCACCTGCCTTTTCAAATAGGTTTGGATATTTTTTTATGAACATGACTTCGTCCATAATGTATAATCCGGCAAGTGTCAAGATTTTGTTATTCTTAAAAAATGGTCTACATGACTCTAACGGTTGAACCCCAAAAATAGACCGTATACACTTTTTCTGACAGATAAAAGCATTATTAAAGTTAGTAGAATTATATAAATTAAGCTTAATCCCATAAAATTAAGCCTTACAATAAAGAAACAACATATCCATAATATGCAGTGAGGGCAGCCTCTTTGCCAACAGTACGTTGTAGTTTGCGAAGAGCAAATACGAACTTATTTATTTTTGAAGTAAGATTACTTATATGCAATTTCCAATCACAATGATGGTCCAATTGTACACCATTCCACGACAATCAATTTTTAGTTTTATTTTTTTAGTTATAAAATTTGAAAATTGTACAAATCGCGTTTTTAATATGTTAGCACATAAATCATTTGGCTCTAGCCAAGACAATACTGATTCTACAGCTTTGTTTACATCCTCCTCAAACGCGACGTTAGTTTTAGTATGAGGTACAGCTAACGCTATGTCATCGGCAAATATAACACATTGATATTTTATGACACTAGGTAAATCGTTAATGTACAATATAAATAATAGTGGTCCCAAAACGCTACCTTGTGGGACGCCACAGTTGTTTTGTAGATTGGGAGATTTATAAGTAGTTAATTCGGATTTGTTGTTTATTTTTGATATTTCAACATGTTGTATACTATATTTTAAATAACTATTTATCCAACTTAGAGCGGGTCCTCTAATGCCGTATTTTTCACATTTGATGAGCAGTATATTATGATTTACAAAATCAAATGCCTTTGTCATATCAAAGAAAATACTTATACTAATATTGGCACTTTTTGGTTAATATTTTCTGTGATTGTTTTTACAAGGGAAAAAGCTGCTAACGTCGATGATTTGTTTTTTTTTTTTTTAATCCATTTTGTTCTTCTTTTATTATGTTATTTCTGTTTAAAAAATCCGTTAATCTATTGTGCATGACTTTATCAAAAATTTTCGACGGCACTGGAATTAATGTAATTGGCCTGTAATTATTAATGTCATTCCGATTACCTTTTTTATATATTGGATTTATTTTAGATATTTTTAATTTCTCTGGAAAAATTCCTTTTGAAAAAGAAAGATTTATTAAATGTGATAAAATAAGTGCTATAATATTTTTGCATTTTCTTAGGACGCTTGTGTAATATTCTTAAATATTCTCTTTAATAACAAGAAAATTGATGATGCAGTGGAAATAGCTAAAATATTCATTGAGCACTTTATAGTTATCACAAAAAATCTAGATTTTGCAAATAATAAACTAAAGTATCCTTTTGCAATAAACGACGTTAGTTCTAGTATATTCTTGTATCCAACATCAAATGTAGAAGTAGTAAATATAATAAGTAAACTACAAAACTCTAAATCTGTAGGTTATGACAATATATGTACAAGCGTCCTGAAGAAATGCAAAAATATTATAGCACTTATTTTATCACATTTAATATATATACAGTTTGATATTGCATTTATACGTTAGCAGAGCATTTAAATGACAAACTTAGACAATATTGTATATGCTGATTTAAATTCCAATGACTCATGGCTTGACCACTGACGTTTGTTTGTCGACGCTTTGTTTGCATCAAACAAAGCGTCGACAAACAATATCTATATATCATATCTATGTTTATCTTATTTACCCAAATAGCTTCGGGCGTGGATAGCGGGACACTCGAAACTCCATAGATTTTTGTCGAACAGTTTAACAGACGATTTTTTCGATAAAGAGTTGCGACGTTAAATCATATCCAACGATCTGTCTGTCTTGAATTATAAATTTCAAGCTGCAATATCTGTACAATACAAATCAAATATAAACAAAAAGAAAAAAACATAAAAAAAATAAAAGGAAGGATGATGCATGCAAGGGGCGGTCTTATCACTCAAGTAGTGATCTATATTAAATTTCCATATTTAGAGAGTGCACATCCAGTAATATGTCATCTCTTATTTTTTTCACTCCATTATTCAGGTTGAAGCTAGTCGCATTCTCTTCAGTTTCATAGCTAGTTGATTTGTGTGCTCTACGAGTCTGCTTATAGGCCATTGAAGAACATTAAATTTTTTCTTTGACTAAGTCTTCTATCTAGGTGCAATATTTAACTGTATTATGTTTTGGTGAAACGGTTCCATCGAGTGTCACAGATGCAGCCCCCTCTCTTTAAAGTGTACGTTATGCGGACCAATTTTGCTGGGCTGGCTCGGATTCTTCAGCCATACTTCAATTTTCTCCAGGCATTCTTACAGTTTTGTGGAGGTAGTAATTGGGTCCTTATAACAGGAGAGGACTGCAGTGTCTTCTGCATAGGTTCCTGTCATAACTTCAAAGGTACATCGGCGGTATAGATCGTATATATAATAGGACCCAGGACCGAACCCTGGGGCACTCCTGATTCTATTTGGTAGATAGATGAGAAATAATCTTCACATTTAACCTGAAATATTCGGTTTTGTAGGTAAGACTTCAGAAGCATATACGCACTATTTGGCAGGTGTAATTTTATCTTACAGAAGAGGCCCTTGTGCAACACGCTATCAAAAGCCTGCTGTGTTCCTTGATGTACATCAAGGAACACAGCTGAGCAGTATTCTTTTCTCTCCATTGCTTGTCGTAATGTATATGCTACTCGGTGTATTTGTTCTGTCGTTCCATGGTGTGCACGAAAACCAAACTGGTGGTCTGGTATCACTTCTTGTTCCGCAAGTAATGGAAGAAGACGCCTTTAGACTAATTTCTTCCTATGCCTTTTTAAAGATTTTGTCATTTTCCAGAGAGAATAGTCCTTTGTGTGTACGGATACAGAGTCTTTAATTTGTCTTGCAAAGTACTATTTTCATTTCCGCTAAGAATATCTGTAAGGTGGTCTGTTTTTGCGCGTTGTTCAGTGCCTTTTTGTCTTGTCTATTTCTACTGGTATGCTATTGACATCTTAGCCTTCTCTTCATAACTATCAACTCTTTTATCGTCAGGGGAATGTTCCGACTTTGTGGTTTGATTTCTATATAAGGGGTTGATAGCCACGCTGCTTTTTGTATTATGTTAGTTGTAAACTCAATTTGTATGGTTTTATTTTGGTTTATTTTTCATGGTTTTTGCATGGTTCTTTCTAGATGAATGTGGAGCTTAATGTACATATCACAAATCTGAGGAGCCATCTAGACACAATTACACTTTTGTGTAAAGTCCTTTGAAGATAAAAAAGTCGATAAGATCCGGAGTTTTGTTAGGGTCCGATGGCCAATAAGTTGGTTCTCCTGTTGATATTATATTAAGTGAATAGCTATCAATTGCCTTTTTCAGGTTTCGACCCCTTGTCGTTGTTAGTCGTAAGCCCCAATATGTGTTTTTGGAGTTCGATTCTCCCCCTGCAATGTATCTACCACCGAGTGTGTGAAAAGAATTACTAAACATATGTTCATCTATACGATGTCATGGGGGGCACTGCTGCCACATTTAGAGATCCCTGCCAGTCGTCTATTGATATGACGGCGGCCTGTATGTGTGCATGTCTGTAGTTTGTTAAAATGTGGCGTCTAATATTTTCCTTGACTAATACAGCGGCTCCAGCATGTGACGTTACATCTGGATGATTAGCATATATTGTATCCTTTAATTTTAATCACTCTATGGTCAGTCATGTGTGTTTCAGAGATTAACAAAACGTCTAGTTTGTTGTGGTTTATGAATAGCTTGACTTCTTGCTTATTCGGAGTTAAGCCATTTATATTCGATGCGGTAATGCGCAGGATTTTCATTTTTTCAGCTGGGTTATGGGTGTCGTTAGGAGGCCTATAACCGTATTTGTTGTTTGATAATGTCTACTTTCTCCAGTTTTGTTTATAAAAATTTGTTCTAACGAACTTGTTGATTGAAATTGTATATTCTCTGTTTTTCTATTCCAGTACAGGGTTATAATTTACAGTGTTGGTCATGTTTCCATGTGTATATCCGGTGTTTCTTTCCTGGTTGTTTGTAGATTGCTGTCTAGTGAAGCTGCGGGGTTTTAGCGGGAAAATCGCTTATTTGAGGTTCTGGTGCCGATGTACTTGTAGGCTTCTTATTGCCTAGTGGAACTTTCCTACTCAAATCTCCTTGTATACTTGGCAGCCTTTGTAATTAGCTTGATGGTTGCCCTGACACCTTTTTTTATCCTTTTTTGGGCAGTCCGTAGTTTTATGTGCCTATATTGTTGGCACCTGATATATTGAAGAATTTCAGAAGATTTCCTTGGGTCTTCGATCTTGACTCTCGTGTGGTATATATATGTATTCTATATTTTTTATTTCTAGGTTACTGGGGCTAGGTTTTCTGTTTACAAAGAACATGTTTAGGGACTTTTTTTCTGGATATTGCATAGACAATTTCAATCGTTCCCTGTTTTTTCAAATTCTTGTACTATGGCCGATTTAGGGGTGGTGTGATATAAATTGTTGATAGCAGTTCGGTAGCATTTATTTTGCTTCGATGTGCAGGTGTGATCTATAAGACTATTAGTAAGGATGAGTTCTATTAGGTCTTTGTATGATTCGGTTGATTCACTCTCTCTTCTCTCTTCCTTTCTCTCTTCGTCTCTTCCTTTTGGGGTGGCAGTCTGTGGAAACTCTTTATCAGGAAAGAGGACAAAGTTTACTGGAATCGTCATCTGTAGTACTTTTGGCTGAAGACGAAATGAGCAAATACTTTGAGTCAGTTGTGTTGATATTCCCCAATGACAACGATCTCGGTTTTGTGATGAATAGGCTTGGACGGAATGCCTGCTGTGTAAGTTTTTAATTAACCGTCACGGGGGCCTGGTCGCCCACTCCCGCGCAGTCTTCGGTAAAATATTTCACACTCGCAGGCCCGGGTACCTGCGACCGCCGGGGGTTAGCCGAGTCGCATGACAAATCAACATTCTTGTCATTCATATTTCCATTTTTTAAAAGGTGGGACATAGTCATGACGCTTTGTCAAGGCGACATGGCCTCATTTTAAGAAGGTATTTAGTCCTCCTTGGCCTGTGGTACACCAGTGGCCAGGTTAATTAACCGCCGCCTGTTGCTCGGCGTTGTTAAAAGGTGGTAAATCCTACTGATGGAGCAACATTAGCCCCATTAGGGATGGCAATCCAACACGACTGGAAAGAGTTCTGGCGCAGGAACAAGGCTTTACGTGGCACGGGAGTATACACCATTCCAACTTCCAGACTCCGGGCTGCTAATGAGAATTTTCTACAGAAAATATCAATAACATTTTATTGACCGATTGGCATTTGAACCCAGAACCTCCGGATCTGCGGCCATACATGTAGCCACTTGACAAATTTATTTTTATGTACAGGATGTATATGCTTAACTTGTATCTGCTAATATTGATTTCCTGTTAAATGCATTAATTTTTTATCAAAAGTTACCCAAATTATTTTTATATATCGATATTAATGGAATGCAGGTCTTTTTCAGGACGCCCACCGGCGCCTACAACATTTATATCTACGTACGAAGGCCACCAACCGTCAATCAGCGTCTAAATTTCTAATCTTATATTCCTGGTAACTAACAATAAAAATCGAAGATTTTAGTAAATATAAAACACTATATTATTTACAAATGAAATAAATCATTTTAAATCGAGAAGTAACCATAAAATTCACCTGTGACTTTATAAAAACGCGTTGAATTCTATAGTCTCGTACCAAAGAAACTTAAGAATAAAATACGGAGACTTTATCTTGTACTTCATTTCTTGGTGGCGTCGCGGAAAATTGATTTTTCAATAGTTTTAACTTGAAATAAAATAATGCAATTAATAGCGTATGTTTTAAGAAGTTAGAGGAATAATTAATACATAATTATTAATCAATTAGATTAAAAAAAAATCAAATCAATAAAATTATAGATAATGTTTAATCGATATATACTATGTCAGTACGTCCCTAGTTATTGACAATTGTTTTTTTATAAACATAACCTAAAAGTAATATATTTTTATTAACACTGCCAAGCTCATGTAATCAAAAGTAAATAAATCGTTAGTCAACTGTATATGTAACAATATGTTTTTGCTATTCCTAAATTGTTCAAAATGGTTAAGATTATAACTATTGTAACAATAATTTTAACACTAAATGTTCTAATAATTTTTGGTACCAAAACTGATGGATATGTTGTTTATTGTCCGTGTATGGGTTAGTATTTTCTGAGTTGTCGGTATTACTTATATATTTTAAATGCAAAAATTTAAAACTAACCTCAAATCCAAAAAGGAAATCCTTGTACTGCACGAAAATATTTATTTTATTACTTATTTCATTAATTTTAGGTAGATTTGGAAATCAAGCTGACCATTTTTTAGGGTCATTAGCCTTCAGTAAAGGAATTAATAGAACACTCGTACTGCCACCATGGGTTGAGTATCGATATGGTGAAATGAGATCCATTCAAGTTCCTTTTGATGTATACTTTAATGTTGATTCCTTAAAAGAATACCATCCAGTAGTAACTATGGAATATTTTATGAGAAATATTGCCCAAGAAATTTGGCCTCCATATGAAAGAATTTCATTTTGCTATACACAAAGAATTGGAGAAATACAAAACAGCTGTAACGCAAAATCTGGAAACCCTTTTGGTCCATTCTGGGATACTTATCAAATAGATTTTGTAAAATCTGAATTTTATGGACCTCTGAATTATGATGCACATAATGTTAACATGATGGAATTATGGAAAAAAACATATCCTCCCTCTCAATGGCCTGTGTTAGCATTTACTGGTTAGATAGTTTTCAATGTATTTTTACATATATAATGTTCTATAATTATAAATATATAAAATGTTGAACAAATTGCATTATTAAAGTGATAAATGATTGGATTTATATTTCTTATTTAGTTTAATGAAAAGTAAATTTTAGGTGCACCAGCAAGTTTTCCAGTTCAATCAGAAAATGTTGATCTGCAACAATATGTTACTTGGAATGATGATATGATTAATAAAACAAAAGTTTTTATCAAAAACAACATGAGTGGTGGAGGTTTTTTGGGCATACATCTGAGAAATGGACAAGATTGGGTGAAAGCTTGCCAACATGTAGCCGACAGTCCAAAGCTGTTTTCAGCACCACAGTGTGTTGGATATAAAAATGAAAGAGGAAAATTAACACCTTCAATGTGCCTTCCACAAAAAAGTGAAATAATTAAGTAGGTTTGATTAGGTATTAAATAATTTTATACATACATAAGTTTACTAAATTAAAGAGTTGATGATTACACATTCAGATAGAACAAAAAATAATTTTTAACCTACTTTATGAAGTAAGAGTGTTAAACATGCTATATTGAGCATGTTGACTGCCTCGTTGGTCTAGTGGCTAGATATTAGGCTGCAGACCCGGTGGTCCTGGGTTCAATTCCCAGTTTGGGCCAATAAACAGTTATTGGGTTTTTCTGTCAGAAGAATCTCAGTAGCAGCCCGGAGTCTGGAAGTTGGAAGTATGTACAATCCCGTGCCTCGGAAAGCACGTTAAGCCGTTGTTCCTGCGCCTGAACTCTTTCCGGTCTTGTCGGATTGCCGTCCCATCGGATTATGAGAGCTAGGGAAAAGAGAGTGCACCTGTGTTTGCGCACACACTTGTGCACTATAATATTTTCTGCGCAGTTGGCTAATCTCTCTTGAGATTGGCCGCCGTGGCCGAAATCGGTCTGGAGGACCTTATATTGAGCATGTTTAACACATTTTATAAGAACTTCTCGCTACTAAATAATTATTTTTTTTCAGACAAGTTAAAAGAGCACTTAAAAAATACAAGGATATAAAACATGTTTTTATAGCATCAGATTCTAATCATATGAAGGAAGACTTCGAAAATGCTCTGCAATATATAGATGTCACTGTACAAAGATTAAAACCTAGTAATCCTCACCTTGATTTAGCCATCTTAGGTCAAGCTAATTACTTTATCGGGAATTGTGTTTCATCATTCACGGCATTTGTAAAGAGAGAAAGAGATGTCAAAGGATTGCCTTCAGAATTTTGGTCATTTCCTGATAGAAAAAGATCTAAACATGAAGAGTTATAAACTCGCAAATAAGCTTTAAAAGTTTTTAAAGATTTTTTTGTTGTCTTTGAATACTGTGTCATGAGTATGTCATGATAATAATTGCCTAAATGATTTTAAAATTTATTGAAATCTGTATTATATTAAAAATAAACTATATTTTAAGAAACAGTGTTATATTAATCTTTGACAATATTCACTTAGATTTTTTAACTATTTCATATTTCTGCATTTTTAACAGGGTATTTGATCATTCCACATTTGTTCATTTGTTACATCTTAAAAACAAGTAATAAAAAAACTTGCATTTATTATAATTTAAAACACTATTTTCTATAACTAACTATAGGGTTTTCCATTAAGGGCGCTTGATCTTTGAAATGCAAAAAAAAATACATGTAGGAGAGATATTTGCGAATTTTTTTATTTGGAAGGTCTATCGACCCCATTATGTATGGAATATGACATCATTCAAATGACCGCCACGGCTTCGGTTGGTGGCGCGCACACGAAAGGCGTCCAATTTTCGATGACTCTGGCGCACAAATCGGGCTGTATTTGATCGATGGCGTGGCGTATGTTGACTTTGAGGGCATCGGTGGTTTGCGGCTTGTTGGCATAGACCTGCGACTTAAGAAAACCCCACAAGAAAAAGTCCAGCGGGGTCAAATCGCACGATCTCGGTGGCCAGTTCACGTCGCCTCCGCGCGAGATGACCATGTCCAGAAATTGCTCGTGCAGAACTTCCATCGTAGCGTGTGCTGTGTGGCACGTAGCGCCGTCCTGTTGAAACCACATGTTGTCCAGATCCATATTCTCGATTTCAGGCCAAAAGAAGTTGGTTATCATCGACCGGTATCGCTCACCATTGACGGTGACGGCCACACCATTATCGTTTTCGAAAAAATACGGACCAATCACGCCTCCGGCCCAAAATCCGCACCAAACAGTCACTTTCTGCGGGTGCATTGCCACTTGGTGAACCTCGTGTGGATTGGTCTCGTCCCAAATACGGCAATTTTGCTTGTTGACATAGCCATTCATCCAAAAATGCGCCTCGTCGCTGAAGATGATTTTTTTGCCAAAATCGGCGTCAACTTCCAACTGCTCTAATGCCCAGTCAGCGAACACACGGCGCTGTCTATGGTCATTAACCTTGAGCTCTTGGGTCAGCTGGATCTTGTAAGGGTGCAGGCTCAAGTCACAACGCAAAATTCGCCAAGTTGTCGTCTGCGAAAGGCCGAGTTCCTGTGCGCGACGCGTAATTGACTGCCGCGGGTTTTCGAGGACACTGTCGCGCACAGCGGCGATATTCTCGGCAGATCTCGCGTTACGTTGAAGCACGGGAACCGGCTGATTGTTAACTGAACCGGTTGACTCGAATTTGTCCACCAATCGACGGATAGTCGACTCGGCAGGACGATCATCGCGACCGTAAAACGGGCGAAGTGCGCGGAACGTTGCTCGAACTGAAGACCCATTTTCATAAAACAATTTTATGATTTGCACGTGCTGCTCGACACTGTAACCTGCCATGGTGGTTTGGGAGGACGGAATGAATATAACACACTGCATTTGACAGCTGTCACTCAAACAACATGGCCGCAATCAGCTGTCAAAGTTCAAGCGTCCCTATTGGAAAACCCCTTATAATTAAGAACATATAATAATTTTGTTTGTAGAATTAATTTTTTTACATAAGTGAATTAAATAAAGACTACAAAATTAAATATTGTGCTTTATGTTCATCCATTCTAATATCTGAGTTTCGTTAATTTATTAAAATAACTAATATCTTTTTAATATGCAATAATGGCTATATAAATATCATTTCGTCTTCCAAACCAATCAAAAAAGAATAATTTTCATGTATCAGTTTCTTAACAATTGAAATGAAAAAAGTGGAGGGGTCTACAATTATGCAATCAGAGAAAATCGAACGCAAAATTAGTTGTAACCAGTTTATCAGTAACCACTTGCTGGCCGATTTCAAATCAAATTACTTTATTAAATATTGAAGCATTACAATGCCAAACTAGAAAATACCATTGGTTCAAAAAATTAATACCCATCCCTGACAAGAACCAGCGAAAGAAACACTAGCAGGTGGTTTTTTTGTCCTTTTTTTTCTAAGTACATTTACTTATTGACTTCGTACTAATTTCAAATCAGATGGATCATTTTCAATCAGGAGCGATATTATAGTTTCTAGATTATTATGTTAGTTTAAAATAGAAAATTACTAATAAAATGCTAGGTAATTTGTAGTATATAAATAATTAGCCAAAAAGTTATTTAAAAATTTATTTAAGCTTTTACAGCATACACTCTAGGTGGAAATAGAGACTTCTTTCTGATCTCTTTTTGAGTTTTGATTTTTGCCTCATGCTTAGTAAGGGCCTTGCGCATCGCGCGAGTCTTCTTGGGTCTCAAATCAAGAGGCTTGTACTTTTTGTTTTTGTAGTGATTTCTTAAATTAACCTTCATCTTTTGATGGTAGACAATGTAAACACGTGCTATGGCTTTTCTGACAACACGTCTGGAAAATAAGTTAAAAACATTATAACAATTGTTAATACCATTCTATTTTGTAAATTTATTATATATATATAAATATATATTATAATACCACCTATTTATAAATACAAACAGCTAAAAAGTATATGCAATTTTACATCACTTAAAAACAAGACCATTTAAAAAGAATAATATATTGTATATTAATAAGCTAGATATTTGTATTAAATTCAGGAATGAGGAATTGATTAAATAAAATATTTTATACTCAGTGAAATAGAAAATATAACATTTTAATAGAAAAGTAATATCAATTATACACTTAGTTATTTTTAAAGTATTTAATTTATGTAAGAATTTCCTATTTTGTATGACTTACAAACTTGAAAAATTAATTTGAAAACTCCCTTAGAAAGGTTAAACATTCATTGATTGAGTATATTACATGAATAAAAAGTTTTTTAACTACTAATTAATTTTTCTCGATTATTACAATGCGAAGTTGAGTTAATTAATTCTATTTTTATTGTATAGTATTTTGTCTTTTAAGCATCTTATTTGTTAGTTTATTATTTTGTAAATAAAATCACAAATTATTTAGTAAGTTACACACAAATTTTACATGTATAACATAACTACACTAAAAATAGTAAAGAAAAATATACTCACATTTTTGATAGCTTGGAAGCAACTCCTCCAGTTACTTTAGCTACTCGAAGATTAGTCAACTCCGTTTTTAACTCTTCAAGTTGCTTGAAGAGTTCTTTTTTGTCTTTGGTGCGTAACTCTGAGCACTTAACCTTCCCCTGTTAAATTTTAATGGTTATAAATATTAAATCACAACTTTTATTTTATGTTATAGGAAAAGACAATTAACGTTATTTTTCTACATAATTATAAATTGATTCAAAATATATACTGCAAAAATAACTATACTGTTATCATGAGGAATGTTATACGAAATAATTTACCATAGTTAAATACAGAAAACTAAAAATTAATGTATCAATATCTTTCTATATTTATACTTAATAGATATTCCACATATAAATTTAACATTCTCATTTGATGTGTATAATGTATTCGGATATTTTTTTAGAAAATATATTACACACCATTTTCAAAACACCTTCTTGTCACCACTTAAACTGACATAAAGACAGTTAATACTAGTGTTGCAAGCGATGTATTCTATAAAGCCGTAAATATAATATTACAAAAAAAAAAATATTGTATTTTAATTTATATCAAATAGAAGTTATTAATATTTTGTTTTCGTTTCATGAAACCTAAATACATATTAAATATATATTTAATATACTAATAATACAAAAGAGGCAGAACTAGGGTCAATCCACCAGCAGCTTATGATGACGATGAATGAAGATCTTATCTAATTTTATGTTGTCTTTTTTTGCAATTAAACATAAATTATTATAAGAATAGTTGTAGTTGAAAATTTTTAAAAGCATGAATATCTTGCGGTAATGAACAATAGATGAACATTTGAATGTTTAGAATTTGTAAGAAATAAATAATAAAGCAAAAATGTTTTAAATGCAAAAGTGAGTTGCAGCTTTGTATGCCACTTCCATGTCTTAATTGCTCAACAGATAATCTTGATAATTTGCATAAACGTTGTCCTTGTCTTGGATATCAAAAATTACGTAAGTAAAATTACATAAGTATTTGTTTGATTATTACGATTTAAACCAAAAACTACTCGACCGATTTTAAAATTTTTTTCACCATTAGAAAGCTACATTTTTACCAAGTCACATCAGCTATATTATATTTTCCAAAAATATAGAGATATCCTACCCAAAATGGAGCAATTTAACCCAAGGTACCAAAATGTTGCCTATAAAAGTCATTATTTTGCATGCGTGGCGAAAACTATTGACGATATATAAAATAGTTTTTAGCATAGAACCACTACGTTTTAAGCTTGACTTGTCTCATTACTTCTAAGCACGGTCATATACACAGGTCTTGCAACTGAGTCCAATTTCAGTGGTGAGAGATGAGGTTCGAGTGAGTAACAACTGCTAATTCGCAATACCATCCGCTTGAGGTACTACGTTGCTGCTATCGAAGCTGATATTTTTCTTTCCCAAGTATTGTGTTATTTAATCATTGTTATATCGTTTTATTTAGTTTTGCGGATTTTCAGTTATTTTTGTTTTCTTATTTAACTGTTTTGTTTGGATTTAAAAAAATGTTCGGGATAATTATTACGCGAATTGTCATGCCTCTGGCAGCCGTAAATTGAACTTAACAGCATCAGTATGTCAACGTACCCCATACTGAAGTTGCAAGACCTGTGTATACGACCGTGCTTCTAAGGTAATATGACGTTATCAAAAATTTTAATGGGTAAATGCCGTACATAACGTACCGTAAATAAGAGATTGCGGGGTGACTAGGGACATCAAAGCAGATTAAGTTCAAACCTTACTAATAAGAATTTACGGCTATGGATTCACGCGCTATTTTATTTTTTTTTATTTTGGAAAAAATCTGTTCTATGCAGTAGCAACACTCTTAGAGTCAAGCACCGGTTTTTTATGTCTTTTAACTTTGATTTTATAGCAAAAGTACAGTGTTTTGGGTTATTTAAGTTATATGGGATGTGAATGGGGAGAGTTGGTTCGACGATCGGGTTTCTAGGGACGTTAGAAGGGTGTATTGGGTTATTTTTCGTAGGGTTCTCAATTTGCAGTGAAATCATAAATGGTTTCTTTATAGGTACGGTAGATAGGTCTACAATTAGTTATTACAAAAAGAAAATATTCTAAATTTTGTTTCGCAAAATTTTGATTTAATTTTTTAACAGCGGTATGTTGATTATTACAGGATGACCGCGGGTTTGTATAAAAAGTACAATCCTAGCAGTCCCCCACTCTCCTCTCTAGTGTCTCTTATGACGCGTTGAGTAGTGATCGAACACTATTGGTTTTTATTGTTTAAAATATCAATATAAATGAACTAAAAAGTTCAAAAATATTAAATATAAGTTAAGTAATTAAAATATAACCAGGTCCTTACCAGAAAAACATTGTAATAATTGATTTTAAGGTTTCTAATTGACCCTACTCACTCCATTTTACGGTAGGTAGACTGAAGTTTCTTTGTCTACGTGTGTGTAATATATAAGTAGTAGACGCCATAGAATCTATCAAATTCTTTGATATTGTTTATGACTAAGTTTTTGTATTTTTTTTTTCTTTTTCTTACTTACTCTATTTGGGCGCAAAATATTCTGCCAATGTCACTTTTTGTATAATACACGGTCTTGTATACAGGTCTAGCAACAGAGTCCAATTTCAAAGGTGTGAGATAGGTGCGATGGTGCTACAACTTCTATTTCGCAACGACGCCCGCTGTACGTCGCTGCTATCGTCTAACAAAATAATTTTACTTTAGCGCACAATAAAACAACTCATATTGTGCTTATTATATATGTATATTACATCTAATGTGCTCATTATATAATAAACACATGTTTGAATACATAATATCATAACATTTTGAAAACAATATTTTGATTTACAGTGCTTTTCAGTGAAAGGCAGAAGAAGAAAAAATGGTCAACCGTATTACCCTTCGCTGGAAAAGTGTGTAAAGCGAGGGCATTAGCCACATAAACGTCAAACGTGATATTATTTTGGACAAATAGCATAATTTTATCTTCCATGTACAATAATTTTTTGAGTATCTGTATCCAGCACGAAACGATCGTCATGCCTCTGGCGGCCGTAAATTGAACTGAACAGCGTCATTAAGTCGACGTACCTCCACTACTGTTGTTGCAAGACCTGTGTATACGACCGTGGTATAGGTATGACGAATTGACAACTGACAATTTTTTATTTGACAGTGATTTATTTAATATTCGCCTTCGCTTCGCTTACTCTTACTTCGCCCTCGCCATTCACGTATTACTTTTGGCATGCTCAAACCTAAGTCTTAGCATAGTAGAATTTGGTTACATTATTTTCTCATTGATTGATTATTTTCTTAGTGACTGTTAATCGTAAATTTTAAATTGTAAATGGAGTAAAGATTAGGATGAACTGAAGGATTACTTTCAATATTTTGTGTAATTTTATTATTTTTACAAAGATGTCAATTTAGAGTATTAAATGTTAGTGAGGACTGATTACTCAGAAAATAATTATGACTGAAAAAAATATCAACTACAAAAAAGCTTCAGAGTATTGGGCAGATATTCCAGCAACATTAGATGGAGTACTTGGAGGTTTTGGTTTTATATCAGATATAGATATTGAGGGTTCAGCACTATTTTTGAAATCAATTTTAGCATTAGAAAATGCACCGAAGCCTGGATTAGCCCTTGATTGTGGTGCTGGTATAGGTAGAATAACTAAGTATTTGCTGGCACCCCTCTTTGAAAGAGTTGACATTATTGAACCTGATGAAAAGTTTATTAATACCATTTCAAGTTTTGTTGGAGAAAATAAAATTAAAATAGGTACTTTATATCAAACAAGCTTGCAAAAATTTGAACCAGAGAGAAAATATGACATTATTTGGAATCAATGGGTTTTAGGTTATTTAACAGATATAGATTTGATTGCATATCTGTCTTGTTGCAGGTAAAATGAATGAAATACCATAAAGTCACTGCAACATATAATTTATTTAAAAATGTCTAGTTTTTATATTATCCTTACTTATATAGACTTATGTTAAAGCTGTTAATTTATAATTGTTTTGTTGTACTAGTAAAGTGATTCTCTAAATGCTATATTAACTTTTTTCAGGGACGCTCTTTCAAAGAATGGAGTTCTCATTGTAAAAGAAAATGTTACTTCATCGGGGAAAATAGAGATTGATGAAACAGACTCGTCAGTCACAAGGCCTCTTAAACAATATTTAAAAATATTCAAACTAGCTAAACTAAAAAGGATTAAACAGAGTAAACAAACAAACTTTCCTACTGGAATTTTCCCAGTTTACATGTTTGCATTACTTCCTATTGATGTTAATGAATCTTGAGATTGGTTTATGTTATAATATACAATATTTAATAAATTGTATGCCTTTTAAATCCTTGAGACTTCACATAAATTATGCTACAACTGCAGTATGAGTTTCTTGGAGCATATTCCACTACACTCTCCAAGGTTAGTCAATTCAGCAAAGCATACAGTACTCCTGCCTTGCCACATTTTAGTCTATGTTGAGTTCCGTGGTCCGTGTGCTGGTTTGTTTTTGCGCTCTGAGATTTGTTTCATGACAACTTAGAGCCGTTCCGATGGTCAATATATCTTGTATTTCATAGACATAATTCGTACAGATTTAAATATTCATATAATCATATTACCTTTTTTTAAATTGTAACATGAGATTTACATACAAATTATTAATTTATTGGATTCTTATAATGGTACTATACAATAATTTTGCTTCATCTACCAGCCGTTGTAGACACGACAATAAAATTACACAATTATGAAGTGGACCATGTACACATAATAAAAAAATTATAAGTTGAATGCAATAAAAACCGCCAAAACAATGTTTATAATTCTGTTATACATTATTCAAAACTGCCACTGCTCATAAAGCTCATGTTCCTTAAATTATAGAGCGAAATGTTTTTAATTAGGTATGGTTTGGAAAAAAATAGGTATATTTAGCATGCGTAAGTAATTTCGTGGCGGTCCTCCTTAAGATGAAAGAAATAAAATAATAATTTGTTGATCCTTGATCCTTGTTGGTCGAAATATGTAAATGATTATATTCAAAATTCTATGATTTTATTATTATTAAAACAATAAGTAGGTGAAATAATTGTTTTAGATTGTTAATATATATTATTTATAATTATATCATTTTAATATCAAAAAAGAAAATATTGATTTTTTTGAAGAATTTAAATACATAATAAATGTTAAAATTGGTTTACTTTATAGGATGACGACCATTAGAATGCAACACAAGTACAGTATTCATAAAAAGACAAAATTTACCAATTGTAATAGCTTAAAAAAATACCTTGAATGGGATACCAAAAAACTGGCGAATAAAATTTCTGTATGATTTGCTCATGTGGCAGACATTATTAATAGTGTTATATACGGCGGCGCGGCGTCGGCAACCATGGTAGCGCCGTGGTAACTACTGACAGCGATATTATTTACTCATGTTCTACTCTACCTCTGAGGCTGATGTTCCGAAGTTTTCTGAAAACGGCAAAAATCTGAGAGACATCTTCGATTTATCTTGTAGTATTCTCGCTGTAACTCAAAAACGCAGCGACGACATTAATTGTTATAGATATAAAAAATGAGCCAATCCTATACCGAAATGTTAGCTAGTTTCCTAGTCACAATTATATTTTTAAAATATACAATAATACGACATAGGTACCATAATAATATTATTTATGACCATATTATATATAACAATTGAAATAAATAATGAAAGAAAACTGAAAAGAGGTCTGCTTAATTTTAAACATTTGAAACCTTACAAGACAATATTAATAGTTATCGTCGATTCATACATCATAACGACGAATAGGAGATGTATCTACGTTGTAATTATTTATTTTAATATAATTACGTATATATTCTCGATCATTGTCCGATAATATGGACCAGCTTTCTAATTCAACTAATATTTCTAAGTTCATGCAACTTTGTATTATTCTTTCTATAGACAACATAGTTAAAAAATCTGACTGCATTATGCGTAATTCTTTTAAGTATATTAGTGGGTTTTTATCTAATAACTTCATTACGAATTCATCTGTCAGTTGAGTCGCTGTTCCTATTTGGATGAATTCTACATTAATACAATTTGTCAACAAAAACATCAATTGTTCATCTGTAAAACTCGAGACACAAGTTAACTTTTTTAAGTTTCTAAATGGTAAAATTTCCAATTTTTTTGTAAATAGAGACGTATGTTGAATTAAAGTGCAATTATAGAAAGTCAAAGTATCAAGTAAAGGGCACATTTGACTGATATACATGAGAGCATTCAAATCAATTTGATCTACGTGTTCGAGATGTAACTTTATTAAATTACATCCTTTAACTTGAAGTACTTGTTTTATTTGGTCGGCATAAAAATCGCATGATAAGAGTTTTAAATCATACAAATCTTTTAAACCGATCAATACCATTAAATCACTTTGTAAAGTATTATGAAATACAGTCATCATACTAATATAGGGACACATTTGTACAGCTAGTTGTAAGTGATGACTTGTAGCATATTTACTGACGTATATTTTTAGGTTCAGTGGACAACTTTCGGGACAATTAATGTGGATAAATTCCAATACTTTTCCAATTTCATCACATCGGCCAACGTCTTCTAAATTTTGACAATTAATCAATAAGTTTACATATCCCTCCCACGTAACAAATGTGTGATACAATTGAATGCTCTTCAAAGATTTTAACTTATTTATTATGTTGATACTTTCATTTGTGATGCATTTTGAACACGACAAGTCTAATTTCTTTATTTGTGTACAATTTTCTACTATACACTTTAATATATTATCTGTACAATCATAATTTATAAATAAATATTTAAGACAATGTAGCTGCTTTAAAGCCTGAATGATAGATTCCTCCATATCTGCAGTTTTCCAACCACCAGAAAGAGAACCCAAATTTAAATATATAAGTCCAGACAACATATGTAGCTTTGAGTAGAAAACAGAACGCATCATTTTTGGTATCGTATCAATAGAAACGTAAGTAACATTTTTCGTAAATAATACCTCAGTCATTTTTACAATTACATTCATTTGACTGACAAATTTACCCATTGACCCCCGAAATCCTAACGAATGTTTCATTCTTTCGGAAAGTTCAGACAATGCTTTAATAGCTTCATTTGCTAATTTATCGTAAAGCATCCATGGGACGTAATAATCTAAATAGCGACGTATATTTTCGATTTTTTGGTTTAATGTTGTTTGAGCTGTGTTCGGATTTTGCTGTGAGAGTAAAGCGATTGGATTCATATTTGTTTCCGCTTGCTTTGCTATCCAATCTCCAAGTTTTATTAATGCAAGACATTCCAATCGTTTCGGCTCTTTGTATCGTGTCATGATGAAACTACAACCAAAAAATTATTGTTTTGAAATTTAATGGACATATTTTTATTTAAAAAAAAATGGTTTAATGTTAGCTCACGTAATATCATTCTTTATTTCAAATTTAATTTAATTACAAATGTAATAGAATTACAATTGTACAGAAATCACTGAATATTCTTACCAGTTACTTTTGAAATTCCTTTCAGAACTTTAATGCGCAGATTTTTTTGTCTATTTCTTCTATGGATATCTTTTATAGTTATAGCTACATTATAGTCGAGAAAAGCTATAAAAAGGAATCTAAAGCGATTAAGACGTTTTTGTATTCACCATAAGAAACCATAAGACTATTCCTAGTAGTTTAATGCTATATAATGAAATTCAACATTATCAATGGATCTACATTAAATATAAAACAAACGCATAGACCGAATAACACAATATGTAACGTGTCTATTTTTATCCCGGGCTCAAATTTTGATACTATTGCCGCAGTGATGTTGCTATCGATAGATTTTAATTTTACTTGAGACATTTGAAATCAACAATAAAATGTTAAACCTATTTTTTTAAACACATGTTTAACCTATATTTTAAATCAATAATAATAATATTTATTCTTGAATTTGACTCATATTTGAAACCTCATCATGTAAATTGTCTTAAATTGCTAGAGATGGTATAACTTAATAGTTAGATACATCCAGATACACATAATGTAGGTAAAACAGTTTTTTGCTGTCCGATTTGGGCCATAACGACTATTTTTTACGCAGATAAGCCCACTAGTTCATGAATGTATGTATAAGTGTAAAATAGCAAGTGTTCTCTATTCCCTTAATCCTATAGTTTCATGGAACGGCAAGACTTTTGCAAGCAGATATCATAACCACAATTTCAACTTCAACTTCTACTGAAATTTCTCAATTAATGCAGTAATATAGCTTCGTATTTGTCAAAAAAAAAATTGAGTAAAGCAACAACTTGTAAATGTCCCATGTGGCTTGGAGCTTACTCAACCACGCTTCTGGAATCCAAGTTTCTTCAAGATGTTACCCTTCACCGCCGTGGACAAATTATAAACACAAAGCATATGAATGCTCAGTGGTGCTTGCCTGGGTTTGTCCTCTGAATCATCGGTAAACATTATCGTCTTCTAACCAATGTGTCATCACGGCACGGATAATTGAAAAAAATATTCTGATAGCATATTTACATAAAGCGTACAAACTTGAATATTTTTTTATTTTTTTTGTAAAATAAGTCGTTATAATGCATCGCGATTATAAGATTTACAATAGAAAAAGGAAAACGTAAAAGGTTTTATGAAACAGGACTTTAAATTATTCATACATCAAAATTAATATCAAGAAAGATAAACAAAAAAATTAATATATTTCTTACTAAATTCATTTTGGTACAAAATTGATTTCTATTTTTCTATTTATCGTACGACGCACTCAAGGAATAGTTAAGTTCAGTTACGTATTGTTTATGAGATATTTGGCAATAGTTTTCAAGAAGAATAATAATTAGAGCGAATAACGCTAGACCAAAATTAAAAAAAAAATTAAATATTTTGTTTTCCTCACCTCTCCAATTTCTCGCGAAACACGAAAATGCACTATTAGAGAAGACGCAATTTGATACAGAGGTTATAAGAATTGATGTATTGTTCTTTTTTTATTGTATTAGTTGGTAGACGAGCATATAGGCCACCTGATGGTAAGTGGTTACCAACGCCCATAGACAATGGCATTGTAAGAAATATTAACTATCACTTACATCGCCAATTCGCCACCAACCTTGGGAACCAAGATATTACGTCCCTTGTGCCTGTAATTACACTGGCTCACTCACCATTCAAACCGAAACACAACAATACCAAGTACTACTGTTTTGCGGTAGAATATCTGATGAGTGGGTGGTACCTACCACTGAGTATAATTCTCTGAAATTGGATTGGAAATTGACAACTAATATGTCAATGTCAACGTTAAACTGACGGTCAATCTGTCAAACCTGTGGTTATCAATCACGTACGATGATCATGTACATAAATGATAAGCAATACAATTATCTAGTTTTAAAGATCATAAAATAATTTTGTATAGTTTTAGAATCGCAAACATGACTTTACCTTTACCAATACCACCTTGTGCAAAAAGAGATGGCTTAAGTGGTCTCAGCTGTGAACGGTTTGAGTACGCAAGTACTATGGCCACAACATTATTAGCTCCAGTAAAAACAGACCGTGAAATTCTTGAACACTCCATGTCTGAAGATGATCCTAATGCCAATGTTCAGACAAGAAGTGAAGCAGGCAGGCCCAGGTGGGGCCCTCGTCATCGAGGTGCACAAGAACTTGCAGAATTATACAGTCCAGGTGAATATTTTCTCATAACGCTTTCTACTGTCAATTAATTATCTGCATTATTAATTACTTTCATGGAAACTTTAACTTTAATCTCTATGTCTTATATATTAAGGAAATTATTATCATGAATAAATGAGTAACTATAATTTCTTATTACATTTTTTAATTTTTCACACTACGTAATTCTTATTTAATTTAGTTTTATATAAAATGCTTCAATATTGTAAAATTTATAGGAAAACGGTTGCAAGAATGGGTATGTGTTGTAGTCTGCTGTACACTATGCATATGTGCAGGCCTTCTTATGGCTAAATATCTACGTGCTGATGCTTCATTGTTACTGGCAGCTATAGCTGGTGTACTAACAGCAGACTTTGCCTCGGGCCTAGTACATTGGGCAGCTGATACCTGGGGAGCAGTAGATTTACCAATAATAGGCAAGGTATAGTCAAATAAATAAAAATAATGGCAAGACTATAGTATAGTTGCAACATTTTATCAAGATTTGTTCTGTGTATATGCAATTCAAGCTTTTGCAGCTTCAGTATAATGCAATGTTTAGTAGTTTACTTATTTTTTGGATTCTGTTGCTTTAGATTTTGTACTCCAAAACTGAACCCTGATAATATGTATGCAAAATTTGGACAGATTGTTTAATTTTCTTATTTATTTGTTAAAAAAAGTGTTTCCTACAATGACTCATCTAGATTACAGGAAATATACAAATGAAGTCTCAGCGTGACATTAATAATGTAACTTGTTATTGCCAGTTTCATCTAATTCAAATTAACTTCACTTATTGTTGAATCCGATAGTTTGAATCCCACTAAAAATGGATGAATGATGTCACTACTTATATTGATATTCTTTTTGATAGTATAAAGATGTTGTTTTATAATATATGAGCAATGAGCAATTACAAAACAAACAATATCTATAAAATACTTCTACACAAGTATAAGCTTGATTGATTGAGCTTAGAATATAATTTAAATTAAGAACTGTTCTTTTCTGTACAATTTTCACATGCTACTGTTAGTTACCATCACTGTACAATTATCTTACAGACTCATTTTAAATATTATGTATGGACACTCTGAGACTGCTGACTATAATGTCTCACATAATTATTGTTGTGTATGCACTTGTTATTAGACTTTACATTTATCAATTTTTTACTGCATATGGAAATATTTTCTCTGATTATATAATATAATAATATCCTGGGACATTATTCACACAAAGCCATCTGATCCCAAAATAAGCAGAGCTTGTACTGTGGAAACCAGACAACTGATATACTTACATAGACTACTTTTCTTTTGTAAATAAATACTTATATAGATAATTACACCCAGACTCAGGACAAACAGACATATTCATGCGCACAAATGTCTGTCCTGGGTGGGAATCGAACCCACGACCTGCGGCGTGAAAGGCAAGGATCTTACCAACCACACCAACAGGCTAGTCTATATGTTTATTATTAAAACATATCCTGACATCCAAAGTACTAGCAAGATGACATACGAATCCAAGGTGTGATACTCATTCTCGAGACCACATAGAGCACAGAATGCTCTGTATTACGTGGACTGATGGCCTTAAGAAGTCAGCGAGAAATCATTAGTCAGATGACTCACACACACTTCGGCCGCGGAGACGACAATTAGGGGAGGCGTAAAGAAGCTAGGGAATTGACGTCTGATGAATGGGAGAATTGATAAACATAAACCTATAAAATTTGTAATGCAGCTATCGACTGACACAATGTCTATGCCGCAAACGCAACGCAATATCCCATACTTTTAGGCGAATTTCGATAGCCTTTTATTAAAAAAAAATTATTGTAATTTTCTCTACTTGCACCATGCCTTGGGTTACATTTTTTCTTAATTATATTTGCATTTTTTTCCCGAGTTAAAATTTTTCTCATGTATATCGATCACTTACGCAATTAAATACTAAATATTCAATTATACCATGCTTATTTCTAGTGCCTTGGTTGCTTCTGGCACAAAAAAAAGATATGAAAGTCCCGAGCCGAGCAGCATATTCAGATTAAGGGAGAACAATCATGTAAATCACATTTTTGCAAATATACAAGCTATAATAGAACGTTATTAAATTAATTTATCTCTTAAATAATTATTTTTTATTGTACATGTAAATGTAATATGAATAGACGATAGAATGAGATATACATGTGCAAGAGAGTAACTGAGGATTTGACTACAGAGTTAAATGTTTAAATGAATGGAACAACCTGCGTCGATCCCAAATAAATAAAATAAGGGCTAACGAATGATGTGAATGATATAATAAGAAAATAATATATATATATAATATGTTAACGTATTTTCTCTTTGGCAGAATTTTTTGCGGCCATTTCGTGAACATCACATCGATCCGACTTCAATAACACGTCATGATTTTGTAGAAACTAACGGTGATAATTTTGCTATCACTATACCGGTGTTGGCGAGAATCGTTTGGCAGTTGCTTAGTTATGATACCTCGCAGATTGATGATCAATTTCATTGGATTGCGTATTGGTATTTGTGCTGCATTTTTGTGGCTATGACTAATCAGGTTGGTAACTTTTATTTATGAATTTGTTTCGAATAATGCCGCGAGAGCATTAAGCTTACTACTACTGTATTATATTTGAAACAACCCTAAACTTCCTTTAGACTGACGTATTTTCTTCACACCTTAGATAACAGTCCTGACTTTGTCCTACTTTCCTCTCCCGTGGTGTAGTCGTTTATGTGTACCGCTGTTTTACTTTAAAGAAGGTATTTATTGGATTGCATTACCGCTTACAAATTAACGCCTAAAATTTGTTCTTTATTATGATGTAATATCCCATTGATCGTCGCTTCTAGTATTAATGGATTACACGTCGAAGTTTCTTATCAAAATTTGATAAAGTACAATATACATTGTTTCGTTAATATCAAATAATCTCTTAACAAAAAATGCAAGTAAATACAAAATTAATTATAGTTAAACCTTTTTAATCATTCGCATAAATTATAACTTACTATAAAAGGAGAATGACCAAAATGGTCCAAATATTCACCACAAACGAGATAGTGTTGACTTATAGTCCTCTAAACAGAGAGTAACTTTTAATATGACACAAAAAAAAATAAGCCGCCAGTAAAAAGTTATGACTATTTTAACTTTTTTTGCTCCACTATTTATTTAAATCCATTTTAATTGTGGGTAGGTAGCTTCTCTTTATGCCGTCTTTATGATTCCTCGATAACCCCGCACGAATTGCAGATAACACTATTTTTATCCCTTTCGCAATTATAAATAGCAAATAATGCAGACGCTAACCAAATCGGTTTTTAACAGAGAGCCTAGAGTAGTACCAGGTACCCAGGTATCAGAACACACGTTGTGTTTTCTTTCTTCCGGGCCTTTGATCAAAATCTATTTCAGCGAAAACCTAACACGTGACACCGTTAGCGGCATGACATAACTTGCGTACCTAGCTTAGTTCAAAATGTGCGATGGACAGAGTTATACTAACGATATTTTTCGCATAAAAAGGTCAAAGATGACTTTCATTCAGTTACAACTTTTTACTGACTGTAAATTTTTTGTTGCGGTTTGGTTATAATGATTCGGTATTTAGTAGACTATTTTATTACATAGGTCTCGTTAGTGGTGGACATTTGGACCAAGGTGTACATTTTGGGTCATTTCTCTGTAATCAAAACCTTATAGTTTATATTATAATAAGATTACTATAATTTTATCGTAGCTCTAAACTTTTTGTGGCACGTTACAGTTTCGATTAAGATAGATTTTAAACTTATTTATAAATATTTTTTTCATTCATTGTTCTCTTGATCATATTTAGTTTCGTCATTAACATCATCAACATTAAAAATGAAAAAGGTATTAAATTAATCCTTAAAAACACCTATTTTTATTACAAATCTAAATATTAATTTTTCATTTAATGGAACTTGTTGAACTCTGTGATGGAAATATGAAGCATGAAATTGAAAGTGTTACTTTTAATACTGCGATTATAGATAAAATATTTTAAATAATATGATAAAAAGATTTATTACATTTTGTCATTGTAAAACTCTCACGCTTTGCTTACAGCAAACGATACACGTATGAATGCATTTATCATAATAACTTGAGATATTGTTGCAGATTCATAAATGGTCACACACATACTTCGGCCTGCCCGCGTGGGTGGTGTTCTTACAAGAGTGGCACATAATATTGCCGCGTAGGCATCACCGTATACATCACGTGGCGCCGCACGAGACTTACTTTTGTATAACTACTGGCTGGCTAAACTGGCCTTTAGAAAAATTGCACTTTTGGTCGACGCTTGAAATTATTATAGAAGCTTTAACAGGCTGCAAGCCTCGCGCCGATGATATGAAATGGGCCCAGAAACGTTCCTAGAATAAATACTGTCCATTATAACAATTTTTGTACCGCTGCAGAGCTAGTTTTAAAGTAACTGTTGATATATTAATAACGATAATAATTTGCTATGAAGATTTTCTCGCTGTTATAATTTATATCGCTTAAGGATTATTGTTGTAAAGAACTATACATAATATATTTACTAATGGGACGGCAAGTAATCATTTTGATATTTTTTGCATTTTTATAATAAATTTGGTTAGTGTTTGGTCTATTAAATAAATTTTCTAATTAATAATTATCAACTTAACTATCAAGTGAATATTATACTCCGCCTGAAGTTTCTTTTACCTTAGCACTGTACGGCTACTGAAAATAAGTGTGGTTGATATAATTTTCATGGAAAACGTCTAAATGTATTAAGATTGTCCAAATATTAACTAAGTTGTTTGTGGCCTTGCTTCTCTTTGAGATTAAAAGTGAAGAAGACTGGTTAAATGCAAATACGATAACCTATAAAATATTATTATGTACGTAACATTACGTAGTCACTATGTAATATAATTAATAAAGAAAACTGTGATATGACGTCGTGATGACGAAGAAAGCAGATGTGACGTAACTATAAAAAAAATATTAAATGTAATAATTTAACTATCTATTCACAGTATAATATTAATATGATGCAATTGATTATTGTATGGTTTGCTATACCAATGTTTTGTATTCGATTAGTTTCATTTAATCCATTTTTATATACCTTGTTGAACGTATATACCTACTCAAATTTTTGCGTTAAATTTTTTCGTATTTACCCACCTACGAATTACCTACTTGCATTTTTTACATTTATATATTATCATTAAGAGTAACAGCACATACAAAAAATTTAATAATATATTTTATTATAATTAAAATAATAAATCATGTAGTTTAAATTAGTTGTAAGTTTTGAAGAATTATTTATAAAATAAATTATCATTGCTTTAATTCAGAATTTTCATTATATGATAGTTTTGTGATTCACATAAGAAATTGAGATGTGAGAGTGTAAGTATGCAAAAGTGTCCCGATTGTTGTAACCCGATTGTCGAAACCCGATTGTCGTAACTGCAAAAGTGAAATTATTTTAAATTACATAGGCTTAAAGATAAGAGGTGACTTATTTAAAATAAATAAAGTATTCTTTATTCCATAACAAGGTTCCATATTCACACTACATAACATGCGATATAACAAATCCTTGCGCGATGGAATTCATGTCACAGTTAGGCGGTGACATCGAGAGCCAGCACGCGTAGATTTGTGAAGGAAAGGGAGAGCAGGAATGAGGGAGAATAACTCCTCTGAGCACGCGCCGTGATACAGTCAATAGAAAGCGCTCAGTGCCGCTATCTCTCGACGCAGTTGTAAAGGCTCGAGGGTGTTGGTGACCTTTACGTCGCCAATAATGCGAACCGCACGTCGCTGCAACCGGTCCAAGGCCTCCAGTAAGTACTTAGCGTAGCCATACCAAAGGTGCGAGCAAGATTCGACGCAAGACCGCACCTGGTTTTTTATACAACAGGAGCAGTTGTTGTGGCGTGAAAAAACGCCGCACCTTGTTCAGGACTCCGAGTTTTCGTGGGGCTGTTTTTATAACAGCCTGGATGTGATCTTTTGGATTGAGGTCGCACCGAACGTCAATTCCCAGTATGGCGACTTTGCCTTGTATCTCCAGCGAAGTGCCACAGAGGGAAGGAGGAGGGGGAAAATGGCGACTATTCGCTGTGAGAGCGCATACCTGTGTTTTCTTGGCGTTAAATTCAACAAGATTATCAGAGCCCCATTTGGCAATGAGTCCTAACGTCCTATCGAGTTCAACAATAAGATCCGTCTCTCCCCAGTTTCCGCCCGCCCAGCCCCTGCGCGTCCGTGGTATCCCCCGTGCACTGTACTATCATCTGCATAGCAATGTATGTTCCCGAGAGAGATCATATCATTGATATGCAGAAGAAAGAGTGTGGGGGATAGCGCAGACCCCTGGAGGACCCTAGCATTCACTACATGGAATTGTGAAGCGCAACCATCAACTAAAACGCGAAGGCTACGCTTGTGTAGGAAACTGGCAATCCAGGAACAGAGCTGCAGACCGTATGCCGGCAGCTTGGAGAGAAGACTTGGAGAAATCGAGGCTGACAGCCAACGATTCCCCACGCTTGTCGATAACTTCACCCCAGAGGTGTGTTACGTACACTAGAAGATCCGTGGACCGTTTCGGTCGAAACCCGTACTGACGATCATTAGTCAGATAGTGATCTTCTAGGTAATGGATCAGTTGGTTATTTAGGATCCGTTCCATCACCTTACAAAGTACTGAAGTGATAGTTATTGGCCGATAATTTTCCGGGTCAGACCGATCCCCTTTTTTGGGAACCGCTTGCACATTAGCCTCTCGCCAAGAATCCGGCACACGTCCTGTATAGAGAGATAGCTGGAACAGGCGCGTCAACACAGGAGACAGCTCCGCTACACACTTTTTCCATCGGGCTGGTATTCCATCGGGACCACTAGCTTTCCGTAAATCGAGTGATTACAGCTCTGCACGCACATCACGCTGCCTGATTTTGATGTCAGGCATCGTGTGGCCACATGAAGGTATTGAAGGTGGCAGCTCACTGTAATCATCGATCACAGAGTTGTCCGCAAAGAGTTTTGCCAGAAGATCGGCTTTCTCCTGCGGACTTTGAGCTAGCGATCCGTCCGGATTCCTGTGCGGTGGCGGCGAAGGTTGGCAGAAATTGTTTTGCACAGACTTGGTCAGACGCCAGAAGCTACGGGAGCCCCTAGGATGCGAAACAGGATCATGACCAATCTGTTCAACACAAATAATTAATTAATTATTTAAATAATTTAAAGACCAAATAGCACGTAAATAAATGTATTTACGTACTATTTGGTCTTTAAATTATTGAATGAGATCAGATCTCATTACTATCGGCTCGTATTGCTCATACAACGTTCTCGTGATTAAGAACATCGATATTTTAGTCGACAATCTATAATCAAGGAGCGCGGATCGCAAATTGCCTAAGCCAGATCAACAAACAACATCTTAGCTCCCAAAGTTGACGATGTAAGGATCGGTTAATATTTCTTACAATGCGAATGGCTATAGGCGATGGTGAGCACTAATCTTCAGACGGCCCATTTCCCAGTCTGTCTATTTACCTAATACAATACAATAAGAATAAAATAAAAAGTTTTGAAATACAAAGTCTTCGTACATGGTTTCTGGTGTCAGAGTGTGTGAGTTAGTTCAACCTCCAGGGAGTACTTGTAGGATTATTTTAGGATATAAGTATAACACAACCAATTTGACATACCTACTACTGAATTTTACCATGCTGGTAATGAGATCTATGTTGAATAAGAAACTTAAACCAACGAACAGAACCCTCACGAGGAAGGACGACCTTCGAGGAAGTGGAGTAAGTTGCCTTAAGAATTAATGTATTTCTGCTTTTATCTTCGGGCTTCAAATAACTCCAGTAGTTATAATATGCCAGCGACTATGACTAAACTCTACACATAGTGTCATCTAATGGACTATTGACCAGTATCAATGAGCGCCTAATTTACGATGCCAGATGCAAGCGTCCTGTATATATATATATAGGGTTTTCCATTAAGGGCGCTTGATCGTGCAGAACTTCCATCGTAGCGTGTGCTGTGTGGCACGTAGCGCCGTCCTGTTGAAACCACATGTTGTCCAGATCCATATTCTCGATTTCAGGCCAAAAGAAGTTGGTTATCATCGACCGGTATCGCTCACCATTGACGGTGACGGCCACACCATTATCGTTTTCGAAAAAATACGGACCAATCACGCCTCCGGCCCAAAATCCGCACCAAACAGTCACTTTCTGCGGGTGCATTGCCACTTGATGAACCTCGTGTGGATTGGTCTCGTCCCAAATACGGCAATTTTGCTTGTTGACATAGCCATTCATCCAAAAATGCGCCTCGTCGCTGAAGATGATTTTTTTGCCAAAATCGGCGTCAACTTCCAACTGCTCTAATGCCCAGTCAGCGAACACACGGCGCTGTCTATGGTCATTAACCTTGAGCTCTTGGGTCAGCTGGATCTTGTACGGGTGCAGGCTCAAGTCACAACGAAAATTCGCCAAGTTGTCGTCTGCGAAAGGCCGAGTTCCTGTGCGCGACGCGGAATTGACTGCCGCGGGTTTTCGAGGACACTGTTGCGCACAGCGGCGATATTCTCGGCAGATCTCGCGTTACGTTGACGCACGGGAACCGGCTGATTGTTAACTGACCCGGTTGACTCGAATTTGTCCACCAATCGACGGATAGTCGACTCGGCAGGACGATCATCGCGACCGTAAAACGGGCGAAGTGCGCGGAACGTTGCTCGAACTGAAGACCCATTTTCATAAAACAATTTTATGATTTGCACGTGCTGCTCGACACTGTAACCTGCCATGGTGGTTTGGGAGGACGGAATGAATATAACACATTGCATTTGACAGCTGTCACTCAAACAACATGGCCGCAATCAGCTGTCAAAGTTCAAGCGTCCCTATTGGAAAACCCGGCGACAACTTGGCGAATTTTGCGTTGTGACTTGAGCCTGCACCCGTACAAGATCCAGCTGACCCAAGAGCTCAAGGTTAATGACCATAGACAGCGCCGTGTGTTCGCTGACTGGGCATTAGAGCAGTTGGAAGTTGACGCCGATTTTGGCAAAAAAATCATCTTCAGCGACGAGGCGCATTTTTGGATGAATGGCTATGTCAACAAGCAAAATTGCCGTATTTGGGACGAGACCAATCCACACGAGGTTCACCAAGTGGCAATGCACCCGCAGAAAGTGACTGTTTGGTGCGGATTTTGGGCCGGAGGCGTGATTGGTCCGTATTTTTTCGAAAACGATAATGGTGTGGCCGTCACCGTCAATGGTGAGCGATACCGGTCGATGATAACCAACTTCTTTTGGCCTGAAATCGAGAATATGGATCTGGACAACATGTGGTTTCAACAGGACGGCGCTACGTGCCACACAGCACACGCTACGATGGAAGTTCTGCACGAGCAATTTCTGGACATGGTCATCTCGCGCGGAGGCGACGTGAACTGGCCACCGAGATCGTGCGATTTGACCCCGCTGGACTTTTTCTTGTGGGGTTTTCTTAAGTCGCAGGTCTATGCCAACAAGCCGCAAACCACCGATGCCCTCAAAGTCAACATACGCCACGCCATCGATCAAATACAGCCCGATTTGTGCGCCAGAGTCATCGAAAATTGGACCTTTCGTGTGCGCGCCACCAACCGAAGCCGTGGCGGTCATTTGAATGATGTCATATTCCATACATAATGGGGTCGATAGACATTCCAAATAAAAAAAAAAATTCGCAAATATCTCTCCTACATGTATTTTTTTTTGCATTTCAAAGATCAAGCGCCCTTAATGGAAAACCCTATATATAAAGCTGAAGAGTTTGTTTGTTTGATCCAGCTAATCTCAGGAACTATTTTTTCGAATTTAAAAATTATTTTTGTGTTGTATAGTCCTTTTATCGAGGAAGGTTCTAGGCTGATTTTTACCAATTATATTTTTATTAATTATACGCGGGTGAAACCGCGGTCACAGCTAGTTATAAATAAAACCAAAGATATCAAATTTATTTTAGACAAGCACTTTGTCAGCGAAAATTTAAAAACTATAATTTAACGCAAATACGTAAATTAGTATGAGACTAAACGTAGGATACTTAGTTTTTTCAAAACGTGACATTTTTCTTACTAAGAAGAGATTTTTTATACTCCCCGTAACTTCTAAACGAAAAGTCCAATCTGAATAATTTAAAGTGGAATTTACACGTACATAATTAACTTTAATTATCAAACCATTTATATGGCTAAGGATTAATATCATGATACTAATATCACCACTATTCGATTCTATCCGTATTTAAACTTAATAATTTAAACAAAAACTGTTATTGTGGATTAACTATAATAGTTAGGCATATACCATCATGGATTTTTTTTGTGAGAAATCAGGAGGACTATTAATATAAAGAACACAATTTTATATATCGTCAATAGTTTTCATAGCGCATGCAAAATAATGACTTTTATAGGCAACATTTTGATACCTTGGGTTAAATTGTTCCATTTTAGGTAGGGATTTCTAATTACTTTGAAAATATAATATAGCCTATGTTACTCGGTAAAAATAAAGTTTTCTAATGGAGAAAGAATTTTTAAAATCGGTCGAGTAGTTTTTCTTTTTAATCGTAACTAACAAACAAAAAGTCAAATCTTACTTCTTTATAATATTAGTATAGATAAAGTACCTAACAACTGGGAAAAATTAAACTGCCTAAAAACGAGTTATGGTCTTTTCTTTGATATTAATATATTGAGACATCTGTGGCATCTCGGTAAGCATTGATCCATAATTCTTTATTTCCGGTAACATCGATTTTACACGATCGTTTTTTTTCGTGGAAATTAGTTTATATTATTTTTTCAGTTTCAGCTAATAAGTTTTATTGTATATGCTTGTTTATTAGTTTAATGTGGATTAATGTATTGTAACAAGATTTTAGCCATACTTCAAGTTGATAACATTTCCTTTCTAATTCTATTGATATCTCACTTATAATAAAACTTGTATTAAGTAAAACCCTTGGGTAACAATTAAAGTATTTTTAGATAAAAATTTTTGTATTCCAAGTTTAATAATTATACAATTTGCTGAAATAGGGTGAAAAAAGAAAAAATAATAAACTTGAAACAATGTTTTACGAACGCATTTGATTTTGAACAATATTGTCAGTGGCAATGTAAATTTGTCATTAGATTGCCAGCATAACATTATTGACAATTCATAATCATAAGATCATAAGTCAATCGATTTTGTGGGATTACTGATTACCTTTTACCATATAGAGCCATAAATAAAGATTTAAGAAAGTAGCATAATTACATTTGTGTCTTAGAAAGTCTGAGTGATAAGTTATAATACAAAATATAATTTAACTATAAATAATTTTCAGCTAGTCCTTTGCTTCTCCTTTTTATAACATGGATATAAGAGCCGAAAAGTTAGCTAAGGCAAGAAAAAAGGTAACAAAATTTCATATTATTATATCGTTTTAACATAATTACGTATTATTTATTTTATTTAACATTTTACTTGATTTATTTTAGTTAAGAGATCATCAAGAGAAAAAAGTTGTAACTGGTCAAAAAGAAGAAATATTTGATGAACAAAAACCTAAAGAAAATTTAAATGACAATGTTAATTTGATGACTGTTAACAAAACTGATCGTGAAAAAAATTATGGAATAAATAGTAATCAAAAGGAATCAATTGTTAATATGGATACAGACAAAAATGGTTCAGAAATTAAATCAGATGTTATTACTGATATGCTTATATCAAATAAAGCAAACCTTGAATTCCAGATGAATGAAATGAAAGCTAAAATAGCAAATTTAGAATCTCTATATGAATCAGAAAAACGAAATCATAATGATTGCAAACAAAAAAACATTGCCCTACAAAATGAAATAAGCGATTTAATAACAAACTATAAAAATGCAATTCAAGATGTTTCAACAAAAAATGAAGATATGGCACACTTAAAGGAGGCACTTCAGTTTTTACATGATGAAAAAAACAATTTATTTGAAGAAGTAGAATTAACAAAATCAATCTTGAATAGAAAAGAATTAGAAAATACACAACTGTTCCATCAAATATCTACATATCAGAGTCAAATTAATATGTTGCAAATTCAATTGCAACAATTAACAAATGATTCTCTTGGGAATTTTGACCCAGGATATACAAAAAAAAAACAAGATACTGAGACTTTATTGGACAAGATTTATGAGTTAGAACGCAGTGTAGAGATGACGCAGAGAGAAAAAGAGGAATTAATTTCACAATATAACCAGTATGCACAAGATATAAGTGAGAAACTACAAGCAGAGCAACGCAAAAATGAAAAAAAATCTATGGATTTACGTAAACTTTATGATAGGGAGCAAAGTCTTGTAGAGCAAATAAGTGAAATCGAAATACGTCTACAAAGTCATATTGCTAGAAATGATGAATTGTGTAGACAACAAAAACATGACAGAGAGCTCAAAGACCAATATAAAATAACAAAAGTAAGTACATTGCAAAAAATTTAAGAATATATATATATATAATAAGCCTTAAGTAATATTATAAATGGGAAAGTAAGTTTATTGCTTTGTTTGTCACATTTTCAGTACAGAAAGGGACATAGGGATGTCACAATAGTAAAATTTTCATAAAAAAGCTTTATATAACCAATTTGTATATGTATAATATACATAACCTCACCTACATTGACTGCCTCGTTGGTCTAGTGGCTAGATATAAGGCCGCAGACCCGGTTGTCATTTACGAGACTTCTTTGCTTATATGATTAAAAAAAAAAACAGATTAATAGTGGAAAATATTGTTGTTTTACCGTTTCCTGCATTTTACACCATTGTATTTTACATCTTCATTCATTAGAAGCTTAAATACTTTGTAAATTAGTAGAAGAAATTTGCAATTTTACTACTGGTGAAACCTTGCTCAATAGTAAAAAATTATTAATTTTAATAAAAAAATAAAAACATTTTTATAATATTCTAGATCTAGTTGATATAATCCTAAGTTGTTTGTTAATAGGATTTAAGAATGGGCTAGAAACTATTTGTAACTTCATAAGGTATTTCATGTCATAAATTTGAATTTTAGGAAAACCTTGAGGAAATGATTGCTAAATACAATGAACTTCAAAAACAATACATGGACAGTCAAGAAAAAATTCAAGAATTAACTCGAGCTAAAGAAATTCAAGATGATGAAAGTAACAGATATAAGCAAGAAAATTTTAATATTTCCAAACTAAATGCAGACATAGTTAGTGACAAATTAGCTGCACAAAGAGCAACAGAACAAAATGAAAAGTTAAAAGTTGACATGGAAGGTTTGGAACAAATTATAGTTAAAATGGTATGTACCATTGATTGATTGTCAATATCTTTATGATGATAATATAGCATATTTTATATTTTACACTATATGCTGTAATTATCTAATCAGCATTAACATAAATTATTATTAATGTACATGCTGAAGCAATTACATTTCTGAGGCGATTTCAAGCACTTAACTGATCACTAATATAATAATATATTTCAGGGTAAAGATAAGTTAGAGTTGACAGAGAAATGGACCCATGAGAAACAGTTAAATAAAGGATTAGCACTGAAATTAGCAGAAGTAGAAGAGAGTGTTAAAACTATACAGAATCAATTAAAAGCTAAAGATGATGAAATGATAAGATTGCTGAACGAATTTCGGGAAATGGAGAGAAGACATGAAAATATGTTGAAAGATGGTAGTGAAATGAAGCAACTTTTAGATACAGATAATACTCAGGAATGTTCAGATGAAAAACAACACAATACTGATCTAGATAATGAGAAGTCACTTTTAACAACAACACCGCAAACAGATACAAAAATTAAATTAGACAATTTATGTATACCAAAAGAGGATGCAATGATTAAACTTCAAGAACGCTTTTTAAATATAATGGACGAAGTGGCCAACTTATCTGATGAAAAACATAGATTGGAACATATTATTCTCCAGTTACAAAACGAAACTGATACTATTTGTGAATATGTAGCACTTTACCAACAGCAACGTAGCTTATTGAAGAAAAGAGAAGAAGAAAGAAGTAATCAATTAAAGATATTCCAAGCTGAATGTGACAAATTAAAACGTCATTTAGAGGAACTAAATGATCTTCTCTTAAGATTCGCCGCTGACAAGGAGTTAGCCTCATTTTTAAAAAATGAAACCAGACTTAATGATTTGGATAGAGTGAAGGAATTGCTTGAAGAGCTACAAAATTGTTCATTGATTAATCCGAAATTTAAAAACTTGGACTTAAATATATTTTATCCTTGTCATTGTTGCTCTGGTCAACTCATCGATATTTAAAATAATCATTTTATAACCTTAAAATACATAGAAATAAAAACAAATATTTCTTCTAAATTTTGTAGTTTTATAGTCCTAAATATCAATAACATTAACAACTACAAGAACACAACAACAACAGAACAAGAATATTTTATTAGGATACATACATTTACAGTATTTTACTTATAACAAAGAACTGTAGTTAATTCTATTCAACAAACATTATGTATTTGACGATTACACCAACCTTTAGGTTACATTGAATTTCAATTGGTACAGTTTAAAGTATGTGACATATTATCGTCATTTTAAAATAGTATCTACTTGTAATATTTTCAGTATAGTATTTCTTTTAGTGTATTGTAGGTTATCAACGACTACACCATAGTTGTATTCTAGTGTCTGCTTTGATGAAATATGAATGCAAATAGCATGCATAATTTTTTTTTATTATATATTCCGTATTTTTTTATTATGAGACCTTTTGGAATGAAACGCCGTAATGACATAAATGAATTTTAGAATATTGTAATAATGTTATATTCATGTATACTTTTAAAAATAGTGTAGATATATATATATTTTTGTAGTTATTATTGTAAATTATAAATATTTATCTCCAAGTGAACTTGTACTCTAATATTTTTCAAAAGTAGTCGGCCATGGTAGTTTTTTTGTAGGATTCTGTGTCTTTAATCCTGTAAACCCACATGAACAGTTATTTCTCTCTACTCACAAACCTTAATTTTTACCTAACCTGATAAAAAATAACTGTTGGGTGTCATCATACGCCTTTGGCTCTAGTCTTCAGGTGTGGGCTAGAAGGCCTGAAGTTTCAAAGATTCGTCAAACTGATCATGTTCATGTTTTTAAACTGTCTCAAGTATATCTTTGTAGTATCGCCCCAATGTAATTGATGTTTTTTTTTTAATAATTATTATAATATATACTGCCTCGTTAGTGGCTAGCTATAAGGCCGCAGACCCGATGGTTCTGGGTTCAATTCCCAGGTCGGTACAATATCTCCCGCGCAGTTGACCAATCTCTCTTGAGATTGGCCGCCGTGGCCGAAATCCGTCTGGAGGACGTTCTTATAAATGCTTATTATTTATTATTAACTATTTTCGAAAGCGAAACAAATTTTATAATTTACGTTTAAATAAAGCTTCGTGATGGAACCAATTGTTAGCGTGATTCAATCACAGAAAGATCACAACCTACCGTTAGATGCACATAGTATTTGTATTTAGTTAAAACCTAAATATGTACATATAAAAATTAAAAATAGTTACTGTACAAATCGTGACCTCGTGGAATGGTGGCAAGAATGCTAGCAGCATTTCCCCTTTGAATCGCAATTCTGATTCTTTGGGCGAAAAATGAAGTAGCCCTTTTGTCAGTTGCGGCAATAAGACGGGGTGTAATATTTTGGAAGATATTATTTGCGCTATTGGTAAGCGTTTCAACTGCAAACGGAACAAAAATATAATTTGGAATAAAAAACAAATATTTGTTACGTTTAGTCGCTTCAGCTTATTGCGCGGCAGCTCCGCCTTTTAACATTGTTTCCCTGATATGAGATGGGGCCAGTGTGTCAACACATGTTGCGTCCCACACCAGGGCTCGTTCCCAGGGAACCAATGTCAGTCCATCAGGTCTCTTGCCATCATCACAACTAATTCCATAAGGCTCAATAAGAGCAGGAACGTCAATGGCGACAAGAGCCCTTTTTATTGCATCATTAAGAGAATAAAATACGGTTTCAAATTCGCGAAACCTGGTTTTAGTTGTAAATAGTGTATTTGTTTATGTCAATGTTATTTCAATTGATAAAATTTATTAAAGTTCAACTTATAAAGTGAAATATAATGCTTGTTTTATTTATATAATTTTTAAATCAATTAATTAAACCATAAAATATTAATCGGTTTTGTCGGATGTGCATACACTGGTTGGTAGCCCTCCTCACGTTGTGACTCCCTTGTAAAGGTGCCACCACGATCTCTTAACACATTAACCACTTAATTTGGCTTTACTTGTCCAGTCTACGCTAGATGTATATTGTATACTCAACCTGCAATATTTTCAATTGTTTAAAGATTTTTTTAACACTTAAATAATTTGAATTAAACAACGGCACCACGGACGCTGCAAGGTGTTTGAAAGGTCAGGAAATGATAAGAAATTAATCTGAATCATAACAATGGTACCTATGTAGTATATAACGAGCATTGCAAGTACAGAAGCGGTTATTTAATGAAGTTGTTAGGGTTAAATAAAACGACATAATAATTGAAGAACTTTATTTAGTCTAATCATACATTTACAGCAAACATTCTAATCACATCAAAATTAAAATTTTCCCTGTCGATGTCGGCTTTGATATAGAAAACACGATATAACATCGCTTTAAAAACCTCAAATGCTCAATTTTGCTTTTGCGTCTATTTAAATTAAAAAAAAAAAAAACAATTTAATGATTCGAAAAAAAAAAACAATTTAATGATTCCAAAAAAAAAACAATATCCAAATTATATAATTGAAGTATGAGCAAGTAGGCATACATACACTGTTCAATTTGTATTGTAATCGGTTTTAACTTCTCGGAAAGAAGATACAAAAAGGGAGAGGACTCTGAATAAAGAGTTATATACTGTCTATTCAGTCTTACTTAAGGAATGTATGTATGTATCTACATGTTCATCTATCTTGTACAGTAAACTACAGTTTGTCAGGCAAGAAAATCAGAGTGCGGATAACTTTTAAATGTTTGTTGGCACAGCCAGTCCTACTGCTGAATCATCCTTTTTTAAAATATTTATATTTCCGCTCTGTTCTAGTGCGGTGGTCATGAGACAGAATTTCATTGGGTTTCTTCACAATGTTGATTCTCACCGTCCTCGGGTACGAGATAAAAAAATATGTAAAAACTCACTGCTGAACCGGATTTGAACCTGCGATTTTTGATTAAAATCCACGTTTTCTGTCTACTAGGCCATCGCGACTCTTTATTATAAAATTATCTTGTACAGTGTTTGAGTCAGTTTGAATAGATTAGAGGGAGTTGGAGACCATTACAGTATACGATTAACTTAAGTATCGTATCGGTAAGGGATTAAAATCAACAAAAAAAATGTTTTCTTATTGTTATTTGTTACAGCACTTTCAATTTATATTTATAACTCAACAAGGGAACTTATTAAGGGTAATGAGTCATTACTAATGACTCATTATCATGCTCTTGGGACTTAGGGGCCAAAATAAATCAAGTTTGTATACATTTTGTTCGTATACCACAAATCAGGATTACCAATTACATTTAGGAAATTAAAACTGTACATTGAATTCATGGGATTCAAATAACGATATGATAACGTGTATACTATGATATATGAATCATTATAGATATCTTCATAGATATGTAGTGGTAATATTTTTACTTTGGAAATTATATTGTGCCCTTTTATTATTTCAATTCAATGAAAGCAATATAAAATATAAGCTATCAAATGACGTAACGCTTTATTGGTGGCAGACGCAAATCAAATTATTATAAATGAAAAGTAAAAATTTATTAGATGTCATCGAAATCTAGATTATTATACTATATATGATTATGACAAAGCTCTCGTCTCTAATAGCGAACTATTGTGTTTTTTTTTTATATTCCATATTTAAAATGATAAATACGATATTGACAAGTTTATTATCAAATTTTAAATATTGAACGTTTTTGGGTAAATATTTTAATTTTTATTCTAATAGTCCTCCTGGAGGGGGACTATTAGTCCTATTACTCAACCGTAATAGTAATATTTCAGTACAATACACAAAATCGAAGTCAGGGAAATTATTCTACTTCCGATAAAAATATTTACATAACACTCGTTAATTATTTTAATATCATGTGGAAGATTCGATTAACTACTTTACTATATAATCAAAAAATAAAAGTACAACACAGCATGAATGAGCAATACATCACTTTATCTTATTTAACCTAACGAAGTCCACATAAAACGTACGAGGTAACTAGTTTCAAGCTATCAAATAGTATTTGGTGTTGCTTAATAATTTAATAAAAATAAATAGCTTTAGAAATATGTCATTTTGTATTCGCTAATTGTTCCTGCCGTCAGATGGTTATCTGTAACAAAAAAAACACCTCAATTATCCGAACGATGATTAAGTTTATCCGAATGCTCAATTATCCGAACATTGGTGAGAAAGATACATTGGTTGTTGAGGCTTGGCCGCTCAAAAACGAGTTACAGCCGTTCGTCATTTAAAAATTGATTTTATAAAAAATATATTTCAAAAAGTATTCGACTTTTTTCAGGTGTTGAAAATACACATATATATATTTCAACGTTAATATGCATGTCAAATTTTAATATATATATATGTACGGTATTTATGTAAAAAGTTGATTATGATATCGTCCCAAAAAACTAACGTTTCGATTATCCGAACTAGTCTCAGTCCCAATTGGTTCGGATAATCGAGGTCCTACTGTAATAATAATCTATTTTAACATCTATACAAATAAATAAAATTGAAGTAACTGTATGTGATTTCAAAATAACTGCCTCGTTTTAATTTAATATGGTTATGTGCGACTTACTAAAACAACAATTTTTTTATGTTGTAATTATAGGAGTCGACCTATTAATTAAAATATTGTACATCTATAATTCAAATAGGCAATACGCACGTTTAAATGGCAGATTTCGAAAGATATTCGTGATTATTTTGATTTTGAGCCATAATCAACAAAAATTATTATTAGATTTTTTTGAATTTTCTCTGGCATAGGATAAAAAAAGCACTCGCGTTAATATTATGTAAGTTTTAGTTACTTCTATTATTCCATGTTATAATACAACGCGGGTAAAACCGCAGAGGACTGCTTGTTTATGGTTAAAAAATTGTCCTATGCATCATTCGTGGTTAAGATTAGAATGAAGTATTTTTTTTATTTAAATTAGCGCGAGTGTAAATTCAAGATGATGTTACGTTTACCTGTACGACACGTCGCGCTACTACTGTTCTTTCTTAGGACTATCTAGCGCAGCTTCTTTATTTGGCTGAAAACGAATAAAACACTTTTTATTACGTACTACATATTTAAACCAGCTGTAATGTATATATCAGCTGTAATGGTTTTCTCGTATTTCTGTTTGCTTTTATTTTTTTATTGATGATCATAAATTATTGAATAGATATTTACAAATATTTGTTGTGTTAAAAACTCGCTGTCCGCAGGGAAATATTATATCCAAAGAGTAGGACATGCGTCGCCGAACATACGGATTATTTGGCTGTACTGAGAACTCGAGCTGCATGGGTCGGAACACATCAGAGCGGTTCAGCAAAATTCATACGAGCCAACGGTTGTACCCACTTATATAAAATTATTTTTTAATTTACAATTCATTATAGACGGAATGTCATCTGGATTGTAAATGAAATATAAATTGTTTATAATACTCGACACAAGTACAACCCAAAGACGCGACATTTTTTAAGTGCTTTCTTATTACAATTATTGTGATACTAAACGAGACGAGAGAAGAATAGTTAAATGATTACTAATCCTTTTTAACTTAATGTAAAGGAACGCAACTTAAAAATGCACGCCACTAAAATCGTAAGTTTAAAAAGCTTGGGCAAAAATAAATACAAATATGAACAATGGACGCATACCACTGCAAGAACGGAAACTTAAGCCTCCTCTAGCCACAACAGGAGTAAAGACAGAGAGGTCGAGCCCTTGAATAATAATATATAGATTTATTATAGATTCGGGAAAAAATATTTTCGGAATCTCGGCGCAATTGCTATCGGAACTTGAAAGTAAAATTAAAGTGGATGTAAGTAGTCAAGCGGAATTATATGAATAAAAAAGAAGTATATTATTATAAATAGAGATGTTTTAATTGGGAACTGCTTGTGGTGCATAACAAAGCAGAGTTTTTGGCAAATAGCATAGAATATATAAATCTAAGGAAAGGTGATACTTGTGTGTGCGCAAGTAGTGCGCTTGGATTGGTAAAACAAGGCGCATACGTGGTCCAAAACGCATCGTTTACCTTGCGAACAGCGAGTCTAATAATACCATAAAAAAAGCGTAATTAATTGACAAAATATTTTTTACCTCAAAATATTGATGATATAGCACAACTCCATATACGCAACCTATCGAGACTAGAATTTGTATGATGAGCCATATGAACACATTCCACATTTGTGCTTGACCGAAAAGTTCTTTGCCGTTCTTTATACACAACATTGACTCAGTGACCATTATAGCTCCATAGACCCAACACTGCGTTCCAACTCGCTTGCATCTCGGATCCGTAACATAAGTATAATACTGCCTGAAATCGAAAGTTGAATATTATTATCTATATATATATAAAAAGACTTGTCCTGACTGACTCATCAACGCCGAGCCTAAACCACTGGGGTCTTGAAATTTTGACAGTTGAATCATTTTATGATGAAAACGCGTACTAAGAAAGGATTTTTGGAAATTCCACCCCTAAAGGGTTAAAACAAGGGATGAACCGTTATATGGAAATCCGTCATTTTCAAAGTTAGAAGCATGATATTTCGTACACAAGTTTCTGGTTAGAAATAAATAAGTATAAAAATCAGAGTTTTCCAAAATTCACCACATAAGAGGGTGAAATAGGGGTTGAAAGTTTATATGGGGAGTTCGTAATTTTTGATGTAAGATGCATGACATTTTATATACAAGCTATTGGTTAGAAATAAATAAACATGTAATTCAAGATTATTGAAAATTTACCCTCCAAGAGGGTGAAATAGGGGTTGATAGTTTGCATGGCGACTCCGTCATTTTTGAAGTAAGAAGCATGAAATTTTATATACAAACCTCTGGTAGGAAATAAATAAATACGTATGTCAGGGTTTCCGAAAATCTGCCCCCAAGAGGGTGAAATAGGGGTTGAAAGTTTGTATGGCGGGTCCGTCATTTTTTATGTAAGAATCGTGAAATTTTATATACTAGCCTCTGGTTAGCAATGAATAAATACGAATATCAGGGTTTTCGAAAATTTTAAAGCTTCTGAGCAAAAATAAATGCATACGTAATTTGTCATTTTTGAAAATTCAACCCTAACTGGAGAAATGGGTTAGACATGTCATTAGTATAAAAAAAATGGTCTGATCTTCTTGAAATGTACTGTTTTTACAACTAAAATAGACCATAATTAACATATTTTATTATTTTTGATTATGTCATGGGAAAAGCCGCGGGCGAACCTCTAGTTATAGTATAAGAATTGTACATCCGAGAATAGAAATAACATGAATAACAATTATATGTACCGAGAACAAATACAAAGTATTGAAGCAACTAAGATTGAACATTTATTTGGCCCCTTTATATGAATTCAGATGTTTATTAGTGAAGAGGAAGAATCTATAATAACATAAAAAGTATAAAATAAACCTTCTAAGGATAACCCAGAGTATACAATTTTGTTTTAAATTTTAATCAAAAGTAATTAATTATTTGCGAAGTTCTTGTAACTGATGGTGCAGTATATGATACTAAATATGATTATTATTTGATATAATTATATAATTTGAATATATTTGAAACCATATAAAATACAAGCACTTTGTCCGCGAAAATTTAAAAACTTTTATGTAACGTAAATTAGTATTTTGTAATAAACTAAACGTAGGACATTTACAGTTTGTTCAAACTGTGACATTTTTCTTACTGAGAGAATTTTTTACCCATCATAACTTCTAAACGAAAAGTAAATAATCATCCTTAATTATCGAATCATTTAAATGGATAAGGATTAATAATATTATGATACATATATCACCTCTATTCGATTCCACCGTATTTGAACTTAATAATATAAACAAAAACTGTTATTGTGGCTTAACTATAATAGTTAGGCATATGCCATCATGGACTTTTTTGTGAGCAATAATGAGTACTATTAATATATAGAACCCTTTTTTAAATACCGTGAATAGTTTTCGCAGCGCTCGCCAAATAATGACTTTTATAGGAAACAATTTGACACCTTGGGTTATATTGTTCCATTCCAACAAACAAACAAACAAAAAATTCAAATCTTTCCTCTTTATAATATTAGTATAGAAAAACTCTCCCGCACAAAAATAATTATTGTGGCGGAGTCAGATATCCGGAGCAGAGGGTGATGTTTCGATGTTGTTGTAAGTACACCATAACTTCTTATTTTGGGCCTTCTGCATAAAAATAGATAGTTAAAACTGTATTTGAATGTCACTCCAATTGTTAAATAATTGTTGTTTTACATATTTACTACCTATCTCATTTTGCTCTTATTAGAAGCTAAAATTATTAGATTTGATGTATATAAATTTTTTAGGACTCCCTTGGATGCTGATAGAAATTTTTTTTTATCTGTTTCGTAGTGGAGCCGTGACTTAACATATTAACCCAATTATTACTTGACATTTGGAAATAATAGTTTACTGTATTTTACAGCCAAGAACTTGCGATACTAACCTTACTGAAGGGGCCACAATTACTCCAATCAAACATAGTCTTGCTATAACCAATGGATGTGATGGTGGCATTTCAAATATGTGTTTTAAAAAGAAAGTATTTAATTCCGAAATCTGCCAAAATACAACCAACTGACTGAGTGCAAAGAACCTCATATATGTGCATGTTGGATCCAACCATCTTACTGGAGTCCAATAAACTGGAGTAAATTGAAGGATGGCTCTTTTTATCTTGCCCGTTGTGGATGATATATCCCTTGAAATATAAAAAACAGACTCAATACAACTATGTCACCTAATACTATTTTACTAATAGCCAGAATAATAATAATTACAAAAACAGTAATTACTGTAACATAAGTTAAATTGATCTTACTATAAACTTTTACAAATAATTTTTGAATATGCTTGTGCTTTTCTCTACTTTAAAATTAAATAACTGAAATTTATTTACCTTATACTGACCCACTTATATTCTCTCATTTCTAATGCCTTACAAATTTTCAGGCCGCACCATATACCAAAACCATTACATATCAAAACATCCAATATAACCGAATCCCACCAACATTCTAAGAAATTTGGAAGTAGATGTGCAAATGCTATTTCTGTTATTTCCCACATAATAGATATAGCCCATAATAAACCAGTATGTCTAAAAAGTATAGCTTTAAATGTCCATCCCAAAAAATGGCCCCAAGCAAATACATCAACATGAGACCAAATACGGGATAAACTTAAGTCAGAGCAGTTAACAGCATACTCCTGAAACAAACATAAAATATTATTTGTAACAAATATCTCATATTTAATATAAATATATATCTCTTATTCTTATTATTTACAGAGGTAAAGAGAAAAGAAAGAGGTTTTTAACAGTAAAAATGAGTGTTGTGTTTGATTTTAATATATTGATACCTTTTACCACACGACTTTTACTCTGTTGTTTTTTGTTTGTTTTTTTTTTTTAAATAGTTCCTATTAAATGATTAATTACAATTTTTCAAAACATGTTCAATAGCTGATTTATGGTGTTACACCACTACATCATTCACTCAAAAGAAAATGGTTGTTACAACCTCCGTTTTACTTAAAGTACATACCACCTGTTCAAATTGACAAATTTTAGTTTATTATTTCAATAGGCATACATAATTAACAGAAACAATGTTATTTTATTAATTACTCTGTTTGCATATATTATAAAACTGACAACTCCAAATATATTAAAAAGAAAACATAAAACAACTTTCTAATATCTTTACACAAATAAATCAACCAGTTCATAAAAAAAAAAATTATAATTAATGTCACAATGTGTAAATTCACCTACCTTGTCCATGTCAATATGAAAGTTTCGCAAGTTTGGATCAATCCAATACATAATTTCATAAACAGTAGAATAGCTTTGAAATAAAAGGAACAACAAGGCAAGTAAGTACAGTACTGACATGCCAAATACAATTCTCCATACTGCCGGATGTGGTCTGGTAAACGGTCCATTGGGAAATGTAAGTACAGACACTATTAAGAAGAAGAAAATCACACAACATATTCCAGACCAAATGTTATCTTGAATCCTTGATTCATCCCTATAAACATATTATAATATATTACTATGGTACAAATAGTAATAGTAAATTTAAATATATATCATCATTAATTACATCGATTATATTTTTAAAAAAAAGAGTGGTCACCAACGTCCATAGACAATGGCATTGTAAGAAATGTTAACCGTCGCTTACATTGCCAATGCGCCACCAACCTTGGGAACTAAGATATTATGTCCCTTGTGCCTGTAATTACACTGGCTCACTCACCCTTCAAACCGGAACACACCAATACAAAGTACTGCTGTGTTGCGGTAGAATATCTGATGAGTGGGTGGTACCTACCCAGATGAGCTTGCACAAAGCTCTACCACCGAGTATGTACTATAAAAATATAATAACCAATTATTATTTATTTACTAATTATACCACTAATATTTTGCTAATATTATTATATATAATATAAGCATAGAATGTATAGTTTTAATATATACTTATAAAAATAATTGTGTTAAATATGCAATAAAATAACTGGAGATGGTAATGAGATATCAACACAATAGGGAAAATTATTAGAATAATTAAGATCATTCAATTAACTAATAAAGCTGAGAAAATAATTTAAAATTAGTAGAACTGTTGTTGTTACCTGACAAATGCAGTGTATATGACTGCAGCAATTGACACTGCTAATAAGGTTATTGTATGCGGTTTATAAAAAAATTCTAAAGATATATCATCTACCGGACGTTCATTTATATAACTAAAGGCGTCCTTAGATTCATTTGAAACTGAGGCATTCCCACTTTCCATTTTGTTAAAAGTGTATTTTAATATTTTTGAAATTACTTTGTGTCTTTATATTAAATGAGCTTCCTCAGAAGAATAATCATCTCGTAATCTCATTCATATTATCCAAAATCAAATTTTAAAAGACGTCCAATCCATTACACTTGAAAATTCCTGCACTCTCAGCAAAATTTTAGTACAATTTGAACAAAATGTGATAAATGTCATAAGCTGTTTTTGGAACAGATTATATTAAATTATAGATAATGAATGATCATTCATCATTGCCATCACAGTCTTGTATTAAGTAGTGGGGGCATGTCGGCTTTTCGATGTTGTTCAGTTCAATTTACGGCCGCCAGATGCATGACAATTCGCGTAATAATCCCGAACTCTTTCACAAATCCAAACAAAACAGTTAAATAACAAAATAAAAATAACAAAAAATCTGCAAAACGATATAACAATGATTAAATAATTTAATATTTGGAGAGAAAAATATATTCGCCACGTGACACAACCACGTTCAATAGCAACGACGTACAGCGAGCGTTATTGCAAAATAAAAGTTGGAACACAATCGCACCAATCTCTCACCACTGAAATTGGGCTCCGTTGATAGACCTGTATACAAGACCGTGCTCCAGTCATAGATCATTTTCTGCAATGACCATTCTCAAATTTTGTGAAATTTTGATTACTTACTCTATACTGTCTTCCGATCTCATGCCTTCACTAGATTAAGTATTCATTCATATCCGCTGATGGTCGCATCTTTCAAAATGTAATATCAAGTGCTAAGCTAATACGCTTAATAATATAAAATACAAAAAATCTACAGCTGAATCCATGCCGAAATAAGGACGCCAGAGGCGTGACGATAGGTTCGTGCTGGATACAGATATTCAAAAAATTATTGTATATGGAAGACAAAATTATACTATTTGTCCAAAATTATATCACGTTTGACGTTTATCCGCCTTATTCATAAACTTTATTTAACTGGTGATTAGTTAAACAATATTTTGTCTTCTTCTTTCATATGTCAAATCAATAGTGACAGAAAGAGACAAATCAGTGTTTAGCTAAACAGTAACTAAGCAACGTTTATAAATAAGGCCGTATGTGGCTGATGCTCTCGCTTTTAGATAAGATATAATATACGATAGAGAGTATGCAAACATTTTGTATCTTTCCTCATTCAGATCACTTTCATCCTTGTTCGAAACAATAGCCGAGTCCGTGGGAATGAGAAAGTATAAAGGAGGAAGAAAAAATAATAATGCGTACTTCGTTTAGAAAAAATGATTTTAATTTTTCATCAGCCGCGAGATTTTACTTTTTTTGGCGCAATCTTTAGGCTTATCTGCATTTAATTGTTGCGTATGTTGCCTCATCCTCAGCCGAATATTTGGCGTAAGATAAAATTTCCGAAGCGTACTCTGTACATGCAAATGGAAATTTATACGAAGATAAAACATCATCAAGCGTGCACTCGAAAACGTTCCGATGGGAGGCATATTTGGCGAAGCATGCTTCTACGTGCCGGATGAGGTTAGAGACGCACGATTTCATTTCGACTAATTTTGAAATTGAAGACGTGGAAGGCGAATTTCTTGTTACAGCTAGACGACAAGTCATGCATGAGCCGTAAAATTTTAATACTTGTTTGCACAAATACCCTGGAAAGCAATATAAGCGTGTTAAATATCACCGTATCATTAGCACAGACCTTTCCCAAGGGAGTAGCGGCTCAGTATTCTACGATGACAAAAGGTACAAAAGAAAGCAGTGCATGCAATTCAAGCAATTCCATTTTCCACCTACAGATTGTTAAGATATGAAACAGTTGAAAATGAGAAACCTGTCATATAATAATAATAATAATAATATCTTGGGACATTATTCACACTCGGCCATCTGATCCCAAACTAAGCAGAGCTTGTACTATGGAAACCAGACAACTGATATACTACATGTATGAAATGTAAAAAGTAGTATACTACTTTTTTTTTGTAAATACATACTTATATAGATAATTACACCCAGACTCAGAACAAACAGATATGTTCATGCACACAAATGTCTGTCCTGGTTGGGAATCGAACCCACGACCTGCGGCGCGAAAGGCAGGTATCTACCAACCACGCCAACCGGCCCGTCGAATATATTATACAATCGAGAGACTCAGGCAGAGCATAATTATGATCGCAAGGATCTATGACTTCATCCACCTCCAAATCGTGCTGCCTCAAAATGTCGTCTAATTTATTTTTTACATTTCGGCGATGAATAATAAATTCTCCTTCACACTTTGGTCCATAAATGTCCTTTAACTCGTTTAGTGACACCAGAATCTGCGGCGATGGCTGCTCTGACACGGTACAGTTTCCGAATTTCGGGGGTTTTATTACACTGTAAACGGACAGTATTTTGTATAGTTGTAAAAACAACTTGGATGATCGTTGCATCCAGCTGCTTGACGAATAGTGTCGAAGAATTTCTGCAATATACAAATAAAGAAAGCACAATAACGCATGAAACTTTTTGACAGTGCATCACTTTTGTTAAGAAATTATTTTCTTTTTCAGTTATTCTTTTTGATAATCGCACCACCGCACCAGTAAGGTATTTGTCTACACCCTTGGTTCCCAAAGTGGTTCAGATGGACCCCTAGGGGTCCTCGGGAGACTTGACGGGGTCAAGTCTCCCGAGTTGACAATGGAAATGGGGGTTCACAAGTCATAAGCGGAGGTCCACGAAAATTCGTTTGCTTTCGATAGTGAAGAACTAACTAAAGTTGGCTTCACCTACAATGTAGGCAGAATATTTATTGAAAAAAAGGTCAGCGACAGTAGGTACACTGTCGCTCTTTTTTTTAAAGTTTTAGGAATGGGAATATTGTCCAAATGTTTCCGCTTTTATCTTTCGGATATTCGATTTATGGAGTTATGTTAATTCAAATTCCAATTCAAATTTAAAATATTTTATTCAATATTGATTGTATTACACTTTCTTATTGATTGTCAAACTAGAAACTAAATATAAAAACAAAAAATCATATAATCCACTGTATACGCATACAACAATGACACGCTCAAGCTCTGCACAGGCTATTAGTTTGCTCAACAGAAAGGCTCACAATATCTTTACGTTCTTTAAATTTCAATTTTTTACTAGTAAGTATTAAAGAGCCACAGCGTATAGCTTTTTTTCTACTGAACAGCCTAGCCACCTTGTGCCCATTGAAGTTAAACATAATTTCATAGTTTAAAAGTCAATGTTCAGTTAAACACAGAATATCAAAATCAGTAACAGTTAATAAAGTTATCATATTTCTTTACAATTATTTCTTGTTACATAATTGGTATGTGTCATATGTAACAAGTTATTTAATTTATATCGATTACAATTTTCCTGTGGCATGTCTTTAATACAGGGTTTTCCATTAAGGGCGCTTGATCTTTGAAATGCAAAAAAAAATACATGTAGGAGAGATATTTGCGAATTTTTTTTTTTATTTGGAAGGTCTATCGACCCCATTATGTATGGAATATGACATCATTCAAATGACCGCCACGGCTTCGGTTGGTGGCGCGCACACGAAAGGTCCAATTTTCGATGACTCTGGCGCACAAATCGGGCTGTATTTGATCGATGGCGTGGCGTATGTTGACTTTGAGGGCATCGGTGGTTTGCGGCTTGTTGGCATAGACCTGCGACTTAAGAAAACCCCACAAGAAAAAGTCCAGCGGGGTCAAATCGCACGATCTCGGTGGCCAGTTCACGTCGCCTCCGCGCGAGATGACCATGTCCAGAAATTGCTCGTGCAGAACTTCCATCGTAGCGTGTGCTGTGTGGCACGTAGCGCCGTCCTGTTGAAACCACATGTTGTCCAGATCCATATTCTCGATTTCAGGCCAAAAGAAGTTGGTTATCATCGACCGGTATCGCTCACCATTGACGGTGACGGCCACACCATTATCGTTTTCGAAAAAATACGGACCAATCACGCCTCCGGCCCAAAATCCGCACCAAACAGTCACTTTCTGCGGGTGCATTGCCACTTGGTGAACCTCGTGTGGATTGGTCTCGTCCCAAATACGCCAATTTTGCTTGTTGACATAGCCATTCATCCAAAAATGCGCCTCGTCGCTGAAGATGATTTTTTTGCCAAAATCGGCGTCAACTTCCAACTGCTCTAATGCCCAGTCAGCGAACACACGGCGCTGTCTATGGTCATTAACCTTGAGCTCTTGGGTCAGCTGGATCTTGTACGGGTGCAGGCTCAAGTCACAACGCAAAATTCGCCAAGTTGTCGTCTGCGAAAGGCCGAGTTCCTGTGCGCGACGCGGATTTGACTGCCGCGGGTTTTCGAAGACACTGTCGCGCACAGCGGCGATATTCTCGGCAGATCTCGCGTTACGTTGACGCACGGGGACCGGCTGATTGTTAACTGACCCGGTTGACTCGAATTTGTCCACCAATCGACGGATAGTCGACTCGGCAGGACGATCATCGCGACCGTAAAACGGGCGAAGTGCGCGGAACGTTGCTCGAACTGAAGACCCATTTTCATAAAACAATTTTATGATTTGCACGTGCTGCTCGACACTGTAACCTGCCATGGTGGTTTGGGAGGACGGAATGAATATAACACACTGCATTTGACAGCTGTCACTCAAACAACATGGCCGCAATCAGCTGTCAAAGTTCAAGCGTCCCTATTGGAAAACCCCTTATAAGGAAATGGAATGGAAAAACATTATAATTTTTTTTACATTTAACTGTAATACTTGTGAATAATTATCCAAAGCTTTTATTGTTTACATTTCCTTATCTCCCAATAAGTATAATTAATGTAGTAGTAGGAAAATGAGTACTAAGCAGAATACTATTCATTACCTGAGAATAACTTACACCAGGCATACAGAAATTAGTCGCTAATTGTTTACACATGTCATTAAGAAAAAAAAACCCATATTTCTTACTATCACTATATATTTTAGTATGATTACTGTAAGGAACATGTTGTGTTTTATTGGGTATATGGTTGTCATGAGCTGCAGACTGAGATGAGCACGAATACACACTAAATTGGTACTCAACATTGAACGATCCACATATTTAGGAGGGCTATGACAGCATTCTGAGTTGTACTTGCTTAATCCTTATCTCCCAAAGTGCTCCAGGTGGAGCCCAGGGTCCAAGGAAGACTCGACGGGGGGTCTACGTTGCTGTGACAAAAGAATGGGGGTTCACAATTCGTAAGTCCATGAAAATTTATTTGCTTGAGATAGGAAATCTTTACTTTTTTGACATTCACTCACACAGCACAATCAATTAATTAACTTATCAATGGTTGAAACTCAGCCGCAACGCAAATTTCCATAGTTAGATTTAAATAAAATAATGAAGATTAGGTAATTTTTGTCGAGTTTTGGGAGTATGGTATGTCTTTATATACCATACTCCTATGAGATCTCAGCCTGGAGCATTCACGTCAGCCTCATAACCATGTCTCATTTATTTTATTTGTTTAGTGTAATGTGTTACTTTTTATCGTAATGTATTTATTCATTTAAAAAAAAAACATAATTTATGCAATTATTTTTTATTTTATTAATTTTTGTGTTTTCTTTATCAATCTATTGACTCTTATATATTTTTTTAGTTTATTTTTACTTAATATTAAACATGATCTCCCCGTATCATCACCAGTCAAATTAATTGTTCGATTGTCATTTTTGTTGGTGACCGGGACACTAAAGTGGGTGCATATCCAATTAATTCATCAAATAGACACTGGGTTTGAGAGGCCTTCTGATTATAATTATTATTTTCTAATTGTAATATATATTGCTGGGCCTTATGAAGCTTAGTTTTTAATTCATTTATAAGCATGAGCGCTTAGTCATACTCATCTCTGCAGTTATCAAACCCACTGACTATTTGTTGCAGATTATCGCTTTGTTCAATCAATCATCAAAAAAATATTTCGCCCCTTCCCCTCCGCCCTTAGAAGATAAATCGAACACGGTATGTAATGGCCATGTCACGACTACATTCAAGATGAATAGAAACAGTCCGGCAATATCAAATCGAAAATTGTAGTAAATCCTGACATTTTTAATGATTATACATGCCTCCAAGTTGTCTTGATTTACTTTTCCCGTAAGTAGATATTTGAACTTCTCGATTAAATAGCGACACAAATCGATGGTTGATTGGAGGTATAATCTCAGTGCCTGCGACGTTCGGTATCGCTATCAAGAATTCGTCATCCGTTATGTCACCGGTTTTTTTGGCAATACATCGTTCCTTCAGAGAAACTCATAATAACTTGGAGAACGTATGTTTTTTTTTTTTTATTGTATAGGTAGGCGGACGAGCATATGGGCCACCTATTGGTAAGTGGTCACCAATGCCCATAAACAATGGCATTGTAAGAAATGTTAACCATCGCTTACATCGCCAATGCGCCACCAACCTTGGGAACTAAGATGTTATGTCCCTTGTGCCTGTAATTACACTGGCTCACTCACCCTTCAAACCGGAACACAACAATACTAAGTACTGCTGTTTTGCGGTAGAATATCTGATGAGTGGGTGGTACTTACCCAGACGAGCTTGCACAAAGCTCTACCACCGAGTATGTGCATCAAAATGCACAACATTATCCAGTTTTCGGAGTAACGACGACTTTTCGTGTCTTTCCTCATGGCAGCAGAGATAATTTCTTTAATCGCAGTTTGTTGTGATACAGGAACTTGATATTGCGAAAATTTCACGCCCAACGCTTCAGCACGGATGGATGATATTTCCTTGGCTTTTCCTTTCAATGACTCGGTCAATAATTGGACACGTCGCTTCAAATAATTATTGTCGCGTTTACCCCGAGATATTTTTTTCCGCAAAGCAATGAGCTTCCTCCTGTCGATGGCATTTGATAAGTGATGTATATTTCCAGTTTTGTTCTACCTTCTCAACGCACCCTGCGTTGTCTCATTTTTGTGCAATACTCGCATCGTTTCTGTTTTGCAAGTATCGTACAATCATTGTCACGCCATCGTTGAACAGAATCCTGGAAAATAGAGTCAAGCGACAAATGATGGATGTTAACAGGACCGAGGCCTTCGCATACATTCAACCTTCTGAACCTCTCCAAAATTCTTGGCAGCAGAGTTGTGTCCATCAAAACTGGAGGCAGTTGACATCTTTCTATACACACAGTAACGAAGTGTTTTGTCCACCTCAACCTCGACACTCTTATTTATGATCGTGCTTGCTGTACCATTTGTGTTTGTACATATAATATTCGAAAAGGCAACCTTTTGGCCTCTCTCTTCTGCGATTCTGCGTACTCGGTAACACCCCACGATGTTGGTATTGTAATAGGGTTCTTCTCACTGGTCACCACGTCGCTTGTGGAATCGTTAATCGTGATCTTCAATAGAATGATATTTCCCTTTCGCACTATCGGTGCTGAATTGACTACTTTCTGGGTCGGAGAAGCTGATCTAGCACTAGGAACCGGTGTCACTGGGAGAACCTCATACTGAATCATTTCTTGCGGTGCACATAGCATTGCACATGATTCATCGGCCGCGCCGTTTTTGAGAAAATTAAGAAAAACTTTTTAACCTCGAAATGAGTTAAATACGAAAAAACAATATAATATATCAATATAGTATCTGCCTCGTTGGTCTAGTGGCTAGATATAAGGCCGCAGACCCGGTGGTGCTGGGTTCAATTCCCAGGTCGGGCCAATAAATAGTTATTGGGATTTTCTGTCAGAAAATTCTCAGTAGCAGCCCGGAGTCTGGAAGTTGGAAGTATGTACACTCCCGTGCCTCGGAAAGCACGTTAAGCCGTTGGTCCTGCGCCTGAACTCTTTCCGGTCGTGTCGGATTGCCGTCCCATCGGATTATGAGAGCTAAGGCACCTGTGTTTGCGCATACTTGTGCACTATAATATGTCCTGCGCAGTTGGCTAATCTCTCTTGAGATTGGCCGCCGTGGCCGAAATCGGTTTGGAGGACCTTATATATAGTATATATTTATTTTATGTAAGAAAAAATATTAAGCAATCGCGGTAAATATTTTTTCCATAGCTGATAACATTTATATTGCAATGACGTTTTTTCGTTACAAATTATTTTTTTGTTTTGATGAATGTATTTACCTAAAATTATAAGTTGCCAAATAGTACTTACGTGTTAATTAATGTGATTTTCTTATCCTTATTTTTTTTATGAGTAGCGTAGTGACAACTTTTCACTACACAGTATGTCATTTTTTAATAAAATGCGCGAGCTGTTTACTTTATCGTGACTGACGGCGGACGTGACGTAAAACGTATTCCACCATTTCTACCTATTAGGAAGAATTGAAATAGCTTCAATCCGCTTGGGCCTACTCATCTTCTAAGCGTTATTATTCTATGACACTGTTTTTCGGTAACGGCAACTTTTAATTTATTCCGATGTTATTCTGCAACTTACTATAATAATTTATAAGATTATATTTATAATCAGTATTTACCGAAATATGATTCAAAAATGCAAGATACAGGATGGTAAAAGATGATAATTGAAATGAGCTACCCGCATGGAACAATTTTCTCATCTGCAGGATTCTCCTTACTTTTTTTATTTTTAACAGATTTATTCGTGGATCACGATTCCTACTCGTGCAACAAGCTTATTAGCTTGGCAGCCCCCTTCCCCCTTTCCAGCCGATATTCGTAATATCGAATTTTAAATTGTGTTTTTTTGTGGGTATTTGTATAAGACAATAAAACCGTTATTGTCTTATTTTAAGATCAACCTTTGATCATGCATGAATAATATTTCGACCTTGGCTGAGTTGACTCCGAGAATTTCCCTCATTGTGCTCCTTTGTATTATTACTTAGAAAGGCTTTAATAGACAATTCCCTGCCTTTTGTTTAAGTTTTGATGAACAATCATTTACATATAAATTTTGAGTAACTAAAAAAATGTAATGGTTATCCATTTATTCCCTTAATATATATCAAAATATTTTTTCTAAGAAATAATAAAATAAAACAATTTTAACTATTCTTTATTCAAAATAAAAGTATAATCACTGAAATAATTAAATTATTAGTTACTTTCAACTGTTATATGAAATTATATAAATCTCAAAGAGCAATGTGATGGGTTAAAGTCTAAGCTCACAATTTATTGAAATGAAACTTGTTGTGTTATCTCCATTTAGATATCAAATTCATATAAAATATATTGATCATTTTCATTTCAGAAATTAATTTAAACTGGTTTCCTTAAAAGTGTTGTTTATTTAATTATTGAATACCTTACAAAAAACTGGAAATTTTTAACATTTAGAATTAGAAATCTTATTTACTTTACATTCAAGAAATACAAAAGTTTAATCTTTACTTAGATTAGGAATATTATTGATTATAATATTTACTATATTGTAAATTAAACATCATCTATTGTTGGGAGCCAAAATGCCATATTTGTACAAGCTGAGGCTAATAACATATATTTAGGATTGAACTGAACACACTGAATAGGAGCTGGATGATCTCCATTTAACACACAAACTTTATATCCTGTATCTGCATTCCAAACATGTACTCTTCCATCTGTTGAGCCACTGAATATATATTGTGAATCTGGACTAAATGATGCCTCAATAGGAATACCTTTGTTATTAAGATGACCAGTAAAAGTTTGTAATGGTGTACCATGGTAAGCATCAACTAATCTAATTATTGAACCATTTGTACTTATAAGCATTGTTTTACCATCTCTTGAAAATTTTAGTCCAGTCCAATCACATTCCTTTTCTTGATTTAATTTAAATGTTACAAATGGACCTTTGTCAAATGATCTCAAGTCATATAGTTTGATGCTTTCTGAATTTACACCTGCTGCAAATATAAGACCTTCTGGGTCATATGCAGCAACTGGTCTTCCGGACAAATGCATCAAACCTTGACAATTCGGTGAGCGCAAATCCCATAAACGTAAAGTTTTATCTAAAGATCCTGATAAAAATGTGTCCTCCACAGGTGATAAGCATAAAGTTACTACTTTCTTGGTGTGTCCAGGAAAGTATCTAATATATTTGTTATCATGTAGTGACAAATATCTTATTGTATCATCCACTTTTGTAGAACTGTGAATAGCCGTATTTTTAGCGTGTGTGAAATGTATAAGATCAACACCATACTTTTTGCTGTTGACAGTTATCATTTGTGTTCCTTTTTCACAGTCATAAATAACAATTTGGTCATCTTCACTACAGGATATTAGAGTTTCACCAGTTGGTGAGAAATCTATACTATTTATTTTGTCCGTATTTTCTCGAAACACCTTTGCCACCTTAAAACTCCTCACAACTTGGTCAACTAGTTTCATCATTTACAATGATGTTATAATTTCTTCTAAAAGAGTAAAAAGATTTTTCAACACAGAACGTGTCAAAGTATTTCTTATTTATTTAACAATAGTTATGGAATGGATATAAGATATAATTCGCTTGTTTATTAAAACGCTTCATATAAAACTGTCAAAACAAGACAATGCGAATGCTCAAATGCTGTTATTCAAACGTCAAAGTGATCAAGTTGTCAACGTCAACCATAAAACAGATTTGGTGTATATTTAAGTTACCAATACACATAGAGTCATGCGATGGCGATATGGAATAGTGATAAAGTTTTCCAAGTTATTAAATATTACCTATGTTTATTATGCCAATATAATTGTAAAAATGAAGACCATAGAAAGTTAACGTTAAAAATATCCTCCCAAAGATTCTTCATAAGTTTCAGTTAGTAAAATCAAATTTAATTTGAACAACATAGTAATCTTTATCTAATACGAAAATTTGTTTATATGTATGTGCAATCATATCACAACAACTAAAACGTAGTCGTTAAATTGTCATTGGCAACTCCTACGTAATGGTTGATTTGGAAATTTATACCATTCATAGGTAGGTTATAAGGTATAAATACTGTATTATTTCTCCATCGTGGTTGTGATGGTTCACATGCTTTTGACGAGAAGCACCAAGTTCCATTGAAGTGTACGTGAAATATAGTACCTAACTATTTGGCTGGTATGTGGAATTGGAAACATTTAGAATAATCTAAATAAAAGCATCAAGTTGATACAAAATGTAATGTAGTAAATACAGAGATACTATCCATGTAAAACGATTTGAATTTTTAACCTAAGTTTTTAAGCATTTTTAAATAAATATTTTTTTATTGAGTCATTTAAAACATCTTTTACTTGAAAACGTTTTTTAATTAATTGGTAGGGATTTTTTATTTCGCAGGACAAAATTATTTAAGCATTTCGTCATTAACAAAAAGAACTTCGTTCCAAAAACATTTTGAATACTGTAAAGTGGTATAATATTATTTTATAGTAAATAATAAATTATATTAAATCACTTATTTTTAACACTAATTAAATCATATTTAGGTCATTACAATATTTTAAATTAGATAATGCATTCTTTTCATGTGCCAATTGATATTAAAATAAAATAAATATATCTTAATTATTGTAAAATAATGGACACATGATTACTATCAATATAAAATACATTAATTATTACATATTTAAAGCATTTGAATATTTTTTGGCTGAATAATAAAGATTAAAGTCGTGAGCGCGAAAAAAAAGGAAAATTTTCGCAGTCTCAACTCTCTAGTCGCAAAGGGAAACAAAATGGACGGAGTGTAGTGGCTACGATACTAATGATCTAAATATTGTGGGATAATTTGCAATTCAATTGCTTGGAATCTCAACAGTTGATAAATAATAATTACTACGTATACCATAATAGAATATTTTATCATAGACTGTATATTATACGCCTATAATCAGCGTTCGGTTCTTTGAAATATGGTATCCATTTTGTGATCAATCGTATTGTGTGGCGCTTACAGTAAGTAACTTGTTATGAAATTAAATAACATTATAATATTTTACTTTTTGTAATTCTTAGTTATAAATTCTTATTAATCATTACTTAGTCATATATAGATTGTGTTAAATAGGGTGATATTTACTGCTATTGATAGCTATACTTTATGCTGCGGTTAGTTATGTGCTATAGAGTTTTGCTAACCGCTAGAAAGATGTTTTCTTCGATGTGTAATGTGCTTTTACATCTAAAAAAATATATTTATATCCCAATAATATTTCAATGTATAATTAACTCCTAGAGTTAATTTAAAATGGTGTATTATGAAACTAACTGAATATAGTTCCAATATTTACGTGGATTTCAATAAATAAGAAGATATTCAATTTTCTTATGCTGTGTAACTGAACGGGAGAAGTTGTAACGCTTTATGTTATCTTACCACCATAAGCGTATAGCTTTTCCCCTTGGTTACACAAGCAAGGACTTCAGGAAGAACATTTGGACGGAAATGGATTTGAGAAGCTTGCGATTGCATTAATTTTCTTTGTAATAATAAAATTAGTGACTAATTTAATTAAATATTTGGTCTTACGTTATATTAATGATCTTATTATTTTATTTGCTTAAAATTGTATATGTTATAAGAAAATTTATTTATAATTCAAATATAATAAATTGCTTATAATAACTATACTATGACATTAATGAAAAGTTCTAGACTAAAATAAATACATGATAAATTGTGTATTTAAATAGAAAATCATATTATAAGCCATTTTAAAGGCCTGTTACATATGGTGATATGCAGTACAGAGTTTTATGGTTGTTCAAGCAATTGTGTAAACTTGATAAAGCTGATTTTAGGAATTAACTAATGTAATTATTTTTAAACTTATCAAAATCTGACTTCATCTGAATATCACCCAGTGTAATCTGTCTTTCTTTATAAGTTTACTGTTGACTGTAAGTTAAATAATTAATTCTATTGTTCAGAACCTAGCTTAATATTGCGATATAAAATTTAAAGCAATGTATCTAATTTGGAAATATCTTTGGGTATTATCTTTTATAATGTTTGTATTATAAACAAATTTTTTAATCGCATTGTGTATGCATTTTCATTTAATGCAATAAACATGTATGATGTGGCACTAGTAAGTCAAACAATATAAATTTAAATATTTATCCATCATTTTAATTCATTCTTCCTGATATTTTGCTATATCTTTATTTTTACAAAACAATCGGCAGGCTTAAATAGTACTTTAGTTACATTATTAAAAATAATTTACATCAAATTAAATTGAAATAAAAATAACACCAAGTAATGTTACCTATGGAAATTTAACTATTCTATGAAATATATTTGCAGATATAATTTTTTTAACTTATCTGAATATTACTTTGATTTAAGTAAAATTTTAATTTGTTAATTATAATTAATATGTATATATATGAAAAATAATGCAAATATTCTGTATTTTTTTTTATTATTCAACATAAAGGCTAAAAATTTACTAGTTCGTTGTAAATCTAAATCACTGTAATCGCCTCTTAAATGATGAAAGCTTAAATATGTTTATTAAAGGAAATCTGATTACATATGAAATGTTTATGTAAAAAAAAATGAAATTTGTAATATTATTTATTTAAAAGAGTTCTTGAGTGTAGTTCTTTTCTGCTGGATCCATTTTTTGAACAGATATACATTTGTAAAATTGAACTTGTATTCCCTTGTTTGTATGACATTTTATAAGTAATATCTATTTGGAGTACACAAATTGTATACTACAAAGTTTTTCATGATTTGTAAAAGCAAATGAGTGTTTTGTTTGCTCTCTACTATAAGAAGCAGATTATGTTTTTTTAAATTTAAGAATTTTAAGGGAGTTTGTTATTTATTTATGTATATTATATATTATGATATACCAAATGTAGTAAGATAATAATGAGGCCCATTGCAGCCCAGATCCATATTCACTGAATGTAACTGAATGTAAATATAGCCAACAAAATAAATAAACACAAAAAAAAATAAGTTTTTATTTATTTCAGATTAAGATGGGTGATCTAATTTGGAACATACAATACAAACTCATTTTAATTCACTCTTAAGTGAGTGATGGACTCATATAATTTGTTTGGTGATGATGGAAGCGGTATGTTGGAAGGGCTTACTGATCTTGGTGGAGCAGACAGCTTTGCTGGTAGCTCTACATCTGGAGTAACAGGGGAAAATAAAGATTCTTCTGAGAATAGGTAGCTCAACATACAGCTTCATATATATTAATATCTTTCAAATTGTTCACTACTATATATTTGTACCAAAATGTTTGTTTTTGTTTAGTTATAGACAACCATATAATCCAAATAGTGTTGGACAAGAAGGAACAATACAAAAACTGGCATCGTTTGGGGGTGGAGGTGCTGGTGGCATACCTAGCAGCTCACAGCCTGTGCCTAATCCTGGCCCTGGTCCACCAGGACCAGAGTATCATGACTATGGTGCCTATCCTCCACGTCCTAGGTTACCACAGCCCCCACATGCACCACTTCATCCGTCACACCATGTACATCCTTCACATTCGTATCCCGGTTATCACCCAGGGCCAGAACCAATGTACACCATACCTGAACAAGGTAATTAGTACAAGGTATTAGTGTCATGAACTTTAAATGATATTTTATATTCAAATTATATATATTATTGTTTATTTTAAGGCATTGCTGATATGGGTGTATGGTCAGGTGCACCTGGAGCAAACAGATATTCACCTATCACACCAGGATACAGACACTCCTATGAACATCAACAAAAGATGCACCAATATTCACCACAGCAGGTTAGTATTATTAGCAAACAAATATTATTATTGACAATAATTTGTATTTAAAAATATTAATATTTTGTACAACATTATAGGCGTCTGGAATAGGAGGCCTTCAAGCACAAAATGGTGCATATATTCCAAGACAGCCTCATTTCCCCCAACCAACATCACAACAAATTTACGGGCAACAACAGGTTAATAATTTAAAAAATTATGTTTTGTTTTATAGAAGTTTTCTAAATATTTAATAAAACTTTATTAATTTTCAGAATTATCCAAATTATACGCAAATGCATCCTCCATCTGCAACAAGGATTTCTCAACATCCAACTTATCATCAGCAAATGGATGTCAATACTCATCAATATGGTTTACCTCATAATCAGCAAAGTCATGGTGCAATACCACAACATCAACCTCATCAAAATATACCTAGCCATCCAGGTGGTATTGGTCCAGGAATTCAATCCCATCCAAACTCACATTTACACCATGCAGGAGCGTCACCTTTACATCATGTTCCTCGTCAACCTCAAGTACCTCCCTCTTCTGTTGGACCATCTCATGCAGTTCCGTCCCAAATGCCTTATGGGTCACCACACCATTCTGTCCCGATAAATTATCAGCCTCATCAAGTGCAACATCCTCTTGATGTCAATGTGACAAGTCAATATAATTCTGTTAAACCAGGAGGAATGGATTCTGGGAGTCCTCAATATCGACCCCCTTTCCCTCAGTTGTCACCACAAATGTCTCCAAGGGCACAGATTTCACCAAGACAGCAACCACAATCGCAACCTCAATTGTCACCACGACCTGTAATGTCTCCTGTTAAAGGACCAAGCGCATCACCTCTAAGTACTCGTAGTGTTGTACAACAATCACCAGGTTCAGTTCCTCCTCCAGTATCTGCATCATTTACGTCACAAAATACACTACAAGCCTTAGAACAAATGGTTTTACCTGCAAGTGGAGAGTACTCATTCCAACGTAATCCTGCGTCACCAGTAGTTGGGCATAACATAGTATCTTCTCCAACACAATGGAATCCAAATAAAATATCTACTCCAATAAATACTTCGGCAGCAAACACTGAATCATCTTCGAAACCTTTAGAAACACCACCAATGCAAATATTAAAACCAGAGCAAAACAAAATGAGTACAGTTTCTGCACCTAATAATGAAAATAAAAATTTGGATAAGACTCAATCTGACAATGACAGACCTTCAGAAGACAATGCCTCTTTGAGATTTATAGCAAATAGTCAAAAAGAAGCTACTTCAGTGAACTTGAATAACGCTTCTATCTCAACTTCAACCTCAACCAATTCATTAAATGTGTCTGTTGACAAAGTAGAACATAAAGAAAATAGTTCTCATAGTCAACTTTCAGCTGAAGGAATATTTGAAATTGGACATTCAAAAGAAGAAAAAAAAAGTGATATTACAAATCATGAAAATAAATCAGATGTAACACTAAGTGAAAATATTAACAAGCAAAACAATAATGACCTATTAAGAAATCAAGGAGGGAATATGACAAGTGGGTCAATTAAGATTGATACCTCTGCTGATCATTCAACAAGCAGCACTTCACAGCAAGTAAACATTTCAATAGGCCATCCAGTACCACCGGCCACCACAACTAATAAATATGAAAATACACCAAGTTTAAACATTTCAAGAAGCCAAGGGTATCAAAATAGTTCATTTCCAAATATACCGAATATGTTACCTCAAGGGGTACCAAGCTTAGTTACGAACATTTCAACCAATATACCAAGTAATCAAAATTTAAATGTTCCTTCGGCTTTTCAAACTGGTTCCCCATCAGCTACAGCAGCAGTACCAAATATACAAAGCAGTATTCAGTCTACTCATTCACTACAACATCCAAATCTAACTAATACTGTGTCGTCAAGCATGCCAGTTCACAATCAACAAGGTAATTTGGCTTGTTTACCACCAACCGTACCTAGTATGCTCGGAAATATTCAACCAACATTACACAATTCACCAAGTAATGTTACCAATGTACAATCTCCTACAACTATACCTAGTATGCAAATTGGAATGCCTTTAAACCCCCAAAATATACATGGCAATCTGGGCTCTAATTTGACACCAAATCAATCTAATGTTATGTCAAATATACCTCACAACATGAACCCAAACATGATAGTCATGGGATCAAATAATTTGCCTCAACCAAGTTTGTATTCTGCATCGCACCATCAGGAGAGAGCAGCATTACAACAACAAATACAAGAAATATACTGTTTACCACCATCAAATGAAAATCAAGAAAAAGTACGGTGCTTACAGGAAAGGTTATCTATGTTGCAGCAACATGAAACTAATGATAAATGTAATGGAGGACCTAATTGCATACTGCAAAATCCAATTTATGGATCTAAAATGGTTGAAAGCCCTCAAGTAACCAGTACAACAGGACGTGGACGTGGAAAAGGCCCTGCTAAGCCAAGAAAACCTCGAGTCAAGAAAGATAAATTAAATGCAATGGCGCAACCTCTAGATCAGTTGCCTGTCTCAGAAGACTGTGTCACAGCAGGTACAGGCTTGCAGAGTAATTCAGAGATTGATACTGAAGTGACTGAAGATATTACGAATTTAGACAGTAGTGCATTATCAATAGACGAAATTAATATCGGAAAAGTGAAAAAACCGAGAGCTCCCAGAAAGAACAAAGAGAGAAAACCTCGTGTTCCGAAGGAACTAAAAGTAAATAAAGACTTGGGGGATAAACCAGTAAAAGAAAGAAAGAAACGAGAACCAAAAGATCCAAATGCCCCAAAACGAAAAAGAAATGTCAAAAAAGGCGTATCAGAAATGCATGCGGACACAACAACTTACAGTGAATCTTTAGATAGAGACAATATAGATAATTTAAATGATGAAATGTTAAACAAAAGCATTGCTGTTAATGAAGCTTCCAAGTCAAATATTTCAATCACTCAAGAATTACCTTCATTAGATGACACAAATGTTACTGATTTTGATGATATTCCTGTTTCAAAAATAGCTATAAAAGATCTGTTAGAAGAAGCTGAAGCAAAAAAAGATCTTATCGATAAAGAAGATGAATTAGACTCCGTTAATGTCAAGAAAAAAACATCAAAGAAAAGAACATCTGGAGTGAGTAGTTGTAAAAAAACGCTCAATAAAAAAACGCCTACTGGGAAACGAAAGCGTCGAGGTGGCTTGATACCCGATTCCGATGGAGAACCTGATGATTTAATGTCTACCCCACCTCCATCACCACCACCAGAAGGTGATGACAGTCTCAAACGTCGATCTGCTCGGCACACTCAACGTAAGAAATACACAGACGACGTGTTGCTACGTTTATCCGATGATGAATTTACAATGGCAACTCCTAAACAAGAAAGAGAATTGATAGATGATTTAAGCCTTGACACTAAAGATATGAATAGACCCGAATTCACACCAAAACCTAATTATATGTATGTCAATACTACAGAAGAAGATTCAATGATAGTGCAGCATGTATTAGCATGTCGTATGGGTAAAAGAGAAATAAAAAACGAAGTAAGTGAACAAATACTAAAACAAGAAAAAGATGAAAACGAAACGAATTCATTCCAAGAAAACCCGGACAATCAATCTCAAAACGAAAATGATGTAATTCCAAAAAAGGAAGGAAATATAGAAATAGTAAAAACTGATACTAAAGATGAAGAAATTCAAAATAAAGAAATTAGTAAGTTGGATTTAGAAAAAGACAATGACGAAGAAATTGTACCAAAAACAATTGTGGTTGATGTCGAAGAATATTTTGTCAAGTATAGAAATTTTTCTTATTTGCACTGTGAATGGAAAACAGAAGAAGAACTATATAAGGGTGATAAGCGAATATTCTCTAAAATTAAACGTTTTAAACAAAAGCAAGCACAACAAATGAATATTTTCGAACTCCTTGATGATGAACCATTTAACCCGGATTATGTTGAAGTGGAGAGAATACTAGACATGTCGGAAAATCAAGATCCAGCCAATAATACTGTTGTGAAACATTATTTGGTTAAGTGGAAAAGCTTACAATATGAAGATAGTACATGGGAATTAGAAGAAGACATTGACGTAGATAAAATAAAACAATATAAAATTTTTAGTGAAATTCCGCCTAAAGAGAAATGGAAGTTTAAGAAACGTCCTTCTGCTGATCAATGGACACAATTGAAAGAGTCACCACTGTATAAAGGTGGCAATACATTAAGACCATATCAATTAGAAGGTCTAAATTGGTTATTATTCTCTTGGCATAATAATCGTAATTGCATATTAGCCGACGAAATGGGATTGGGCAAAACCATTCAAAGTTTAACATTTGTGAATTCTGTTTGGGAGTATGGTATAAGAGGCCCATTCCTAATTATTGCACCGCTATCAACTATTCCAAATTGGCAGAGAGAATTTGAGGGTTGGACAGAAATGAATGTCATAGTTTACCATGGATCTCAGCAAAGTAAGAGTATGTTACAAGAATATGAATTCTACTACAAAAATGAAAAAGGTGAACCAATTAAAGAAATAACTAAATTCAATGTTTTAATAACAACTTTTGAAATAATAGTAACAGATTTTCAAGAACTTAAATCTTTTAATTGGCGTTTGTGTGTCATAGATGAAGCTCATAGGTTGAAAAATCGAAATTGTAAATTATTGGAAGGGTTGAGGCAGCTTCATTTAGAACATAGAGTTCTATTATCAGGAACACCTTTACAGAATAATGTAAATGAACTGTTTTCATTACTTAACTTTTTGGAACCTTCTCAGTTTTCAAGCAGTGATGCCTTTTTGACAGAATTTGGTCAACTAAAATCAGAATCCGAAGTTGTAAAGCTACAAGCACTCCTCAAACCAATGATGTTACGTAGATTAAAAGAAGACGTCGAAAAAACTTTAGCTCCTAAAGAAGAAACTATTATAGAAGTAGAATTGACAAACATTCAAAAAAAATATTATAGAGCTATATTAGAAAGAAACTTCAGTTTTCTTCAAAAAGGTATAGCAGCAGCAGCCAACATTCCGAATTTAATGAATACAATGATGGAGTTACGAAAATGTTGTATACATCCATATTTGTTAAATGGTGCCGAAGATCAAATACAATTTGACTATAAACAAGCTAATGGTGAAGATAAAGAAGCTTATTATAAAGCACTTATTCAGTCTTCTGGAAAAATGGTCTTAGTCGATAAATTATTACCCAAATTAAAAGCCGGTGGTCACAGAGTTCTTATATTCAGCCAAATGGTAAGATGTCTTGACATTTTAGAAGATTATCTCTTATTTAGAAAGTATCCATTTGAAAGAATTGATGGACGAATACGAGGCAACCTGAGGCAAGAGGCCATTGACAGATTTTCCAAACCCGATTCTGATCGGTTCGTGTTCTTGTTGTGCACTAAAGCTGGTGGCCTCGGAATTAACTTGACTGCTGCCGATACAGTTATTATCTACGATAGTGATTGGAACCCACAAAATGATTTGCAAGCGCAAGCACGATGTCATCGTATTGGACAACAAAAAATGGTTAAAATATATAGATTGATTTGCAGAAATACGTACGAAAGAGAAATGTTTGATAAAGCATCCTTAAAACTAGGTTTGGACAAAGCTATTTTGCAAAGCATGAATACTGCCCAGGGTAAAGAAACAGGTCTTAAACAATTGTCGAAAAAGGAAATTGAAGATCTTTTAAAAAAGGGAGCATATGGTGCCGTCATGGACGAAGATAATGCTGGGGATAAGTTTTGTGAAGAAGACATTGAAATGATTTTAGCTCGAAGAACGCAAGTTATTCAAATGGAATCTGAAAAGGGTTCTACATTTTCTAAAGCTAGTTTTGCTGCTACGGATCAAAGATCAGATATTGATATAAGAGATCCCGATTTTTGGAACAAGTGGGCTAAGAAAGCTGAAATAGATACAACAGAGAAGAAGGAAGATGAGGATTTAATAGTAACAGAACCCAGAAAGAGAACAATAATTAAAAGATATGGTCATGATGATGGTCCAATGGAAATGTCAGACATGGAAGTAACGCCAGATTCAGATGAAGATGAAGAAGGTAATTCTATAATAATTTATTAGTATTTTTAAACCAATTTATATTGTTTATAATTTGAAATTAGCTAATTATTTCTTTAAAATTACTGTCTTGTTTTAATAATAATAAAAAAAATCAACAGGAATCAGCCTCAGAAGCAAAAGAAAGAAGGAGAAACTTGGTAGAAAAGGACGGCGTTATGCCAGTGACGATTATGTACCACGGCATGAAGGAATCTCCATTGATGAAGAAGTCGTTTATGGATCTTGGACTAGATCGGAATGTTTTAAGATAGAACGAGGTCTACTTACATTCGGGTAAGCTTTTAATTTTCTATAACCTTATAAAAATATTTTGTGCTTAACAGTTTTTTTTCGATCTTACGTTTTTTGATTGATTTTATCAAAAGTATCTAATGAAAAACTTTCAATTATTATGTAAATGTTAAATGAAAAAAATAACTATTTACAATGTATTTTGTTAACTTTTTCGATCGTAAACATAATACGTGATTTTTAACTAAGTTAAGGGTTCCTTCACACACTTCCTTCACATGTTTAAAAATAGAGTAATATTAAGCCTCATGAGTAACACATCTTAGTAGCAAAGGTCCTATGTAGTAAATCTTCTGATTATTGCAAGTCGTCCAATTCTCACTATGTTTGGACACCCATATTGTAAGTTTTTGAGGTTATATGAGATTTTAAACATCTAGTACACATTTTTAGTAATGTTTAATCTCATATTTTGATTTACGACACGCTTATCTTATATCATGCTTATTTTACAAATAGTTTTTGTTTGTTTGTATTTTCCGGATTTACGCAGTAATACTGACGACTAATATGATACATTTTTATTTATAAAAAAAGATAAATATTATTTTATTTAACAAAAATACATGTAACAGTTGACTGGTACAAAATGTAATTATTTTGAGCAATCACAAAAAATAGTTACCTCTGTCTATAAGGTTTGGGAATAAGACAAACTTGAAAATGCTAAACAATAACAATTATATACCTTTTTAAAATAATTCCGACAACAGATAGTGTGATATAAAAATATATATATTATAATTGAATTAAAAAAAAAACCCACAATTTAAACGCTGTTGCGATATGATATATATATTTTTATAAATAAAGGTATTTTTGTTTACGTCGCTGAAACTAGCCGACAGAACTAGCCGACAGATGACATTCCTAAGCCTAAACTTTTCTACACGACTGTACTTCATTGAAGCTTGTATAACGTTTTAACGCGTTGATTTAGAAACTTGAAATTTTGTATACTTGTTAATTTAACCAAAATATATCCAAAAAAGATAGTAACCACAAAAGTACGGCGCAGAAATTTTAAGCATAGATTTTTTGAGATTTTCTGCGGTAAGGGGAGCGCGCGCTATTGGCTGTGTATTAATAAGCATATAACACATAACGCGTTGACTTAGGAACTTGAAATTTTGTATACTTATTAATTAAAGATACACAAATGAGATAGTAATCGCAAAAGTACGGCGCAGAAATTTTAAGCATAGGTTTTTTGACATTTTCTGCGGTTAGGGGAGCGCGCGCTATTGGGCATGTCTTTATATGCACATATAACACTTAACGCGTTGACTTAGAAACTTGAAATTTTGTATACTTATTAATTAAAGATACACAAATGAGATAGTAATCACAAAAGTACGGCGCACAAATTTTAAGCATAGGTTTTTTGACATTTTCTGCGGTAAGGGGAGCGCGCGCTATTGGCTGTGTATTAATAAGCATATAACACATAACGCGTTGACTTAGAAACTTGAAATTTTGTATACTTATTAATTAAAGATACCCAAATGAGATAGTAATCGCAAAAGTACGGCGCAGAAATTTTAAGCATAGGTTTTTGACATTTTCTGCGGTAAGGGGAGCGCGCGCTATTGGCTGTGTATTAATAAGCATATAACACTTAACGCGTTGACTTAGAAACTTGAAATTTTGTATACTTATTAATTAAAGATACACAAATGAGATAGTAATCACAAAAGTACGGCGCAGAAATTTTAAGCATAAGTTTTTTGACATTTTCTGCGGTTAGGGGAGCGCGCGCTATTGGGCATGTCTTTATATGCACATATAACACTTAACGCGTTGACTTAGAAACTTGAAATTTTGTATACTTATTAATTAAAGATACACAAATGAGATAGTAATCACAAAAGTACGGCGCAGAAATTTTAAGCATAAGTTTTTTGACATTTTCTGCGGTAAGGGGAGCGCGCGCTATTGGCTGTGTATTAATAAGCATATAACACATAACGCGTTGACTTAGAAACTTGAAATTTTGTATACTTATTAATTAAAGATACCCAAATGAGATAGTAATCGCAAAAGTACGGCGCAGAAATTTTAAGCATAGGTTTTTTGACATTTTCTGCGGTTAGGGGAGCGCGCGCTATTGGGCATGTCTTTATATGCACATATAACACTTAACGCGTTGACTTAGAAACTTGAAATTTTGTATACTTATTAATTAAAGATCACAAATGAGATAGTAATCACAAAAGTACGGCGCAGAAATTTTAAGCATAAGTTTTTTGACATTTTCTGCGGTAAGGGGAGCGCGCGCTATTGGCTGTGTATTAATAAGCATATAACACATAACGCGTCGACTTAGAAACTTGAAATTTTGTATACTTGTTAATTAAACATATCCAAAAAAGATAGTACCCACAAAAGTACGGCGCAGAAATTTTAAGCATAGATTTTTTGAGATTTTCTGCGGTAAGGGGCGCTCGCGCTGTGGCCATGTTTTTATATGCATATAACACTTAACGCGTTGACTTAGGAGCTTGAAATTTTGTATACTTATTAATTAAAGATACACAAATGAGATAGTAATCGCAAAAGTACGGCGCAGAAATTTTAAGCATAGATTTTTTGAGATTTTCCGCGGTAAGGGGAGCGCGTGCTATTGAGCATGTCTTTATATGCACATATAACACTTAACGCGTTGACTTAGAAACTTGAAATTTTGTATACTTATTAAGTAAAGATACACAAATGAGATAGTAATCACAAAAGTACGGCGCAGAAATTTTAAGCATAGGTTTTTTGACATTTTCTGCGGTAAGGGGAGCGCGCGCTATTGGCTGTGTATTAATAAGCATATAACACATAACGCGTTGACTTAGAAACTTGAAATTTTGTATACTTATTAATTAAATATACCCAAATGAGATAGTAATCGCAAAAGTACGGCGCAGAAATTTTAAGCATAGGTTTTTTGTCATTTTCTGCGGTTAGGGGAGCGCGCGCTATTGGGCATGTCTTTATATGCACATATAACACTTAACGCGTTGACTTAGAAACTTGAAATTTTGTATACTTATTAATTAAAGATACACAAATGAGATAGTAATCACAAAAGTACGGCGCAGAAATTTTAAGCATAGATTTTTTGAGATTTTCCGCGGTAAGGGGAGCGCGCGCTATTGGCTGTGTATTAATAAGCATATAACACATAACGCGTTGACTTAGAAACTTGAAATTTTGTATACTTGTTAATTAAACATATCCAAAAAAGATAGTACCCACAAAAGTACGGCGCAGAAATTTTAAGCATAGATTTTTTGAGATTTTCCGCGGTAAGGTGAGCGCGCGCTATTGGCTGTGTATTAATAAGCATATAACACATAACGCGTCGACTTAGAAACTTGAAATTTTGTATACTTGTTAATTAAACATATCCAAAAAAGATAGTACCCACAAAAGTACGGCGCAGAAATTTTAAGCATAGATTTTTTGAGATTTTCTGCGGTAAGGGGCGCGCGCGCTATGACCATGTTTTTATATGCATATAACACTTAACGCGTTGACTTAGGAGCTTGAAATTTTGTATACTTATTAATTAAATATACACAAATGAGATAGTAATCGCAAAAGTACGGCGCAGAAATTTTAAGCATAGGTTTTTTGACATTTTCTGCGGTAAGGGGAGCGCGCGCTATTGGCTGTGTATTAATAAGCATATAACACATAACGCGTTGACTTAGAAACTTGAAATTTTGTATACTTATTAATTAAATATACCCAAATGAGATAGTAATCGCAAAAGTACGGCGCAGAAATTTTAAGCATAGGTTTTTTGTCATTTTCTTCGGTTAGGGGAGCGCGCGCTATTGGGCATGTCTTTATATGCACATATAACACTTAACGCGTTGACTTAGAAACTTGAAATTTTGTATACTTATTAATTAAAGATACACAAATGAGATAGTAATCGCAAAAGTACGGCGCAGAAATTTTAAGCATAGATTTTTTTGAGATTTTCCGCGGTAAGGGGAGCGCGCGCTATTGGCTGTGTATTAATAAGCATATAACACATAACGCGTTGACTTAGAAACTTGAAATTTTGTATACTTATTAATTAAAGATACACAAATGAGATAGTAATCGCAAAAGTACGGCGCAGAAATTTAAAGGATGGGTTTTTTGACATTTTCTGCGGTAAGGGGAGCGAGCATTATTGGGCATGTTTTTATATGCATATAACACTTAACGCGTTGACTTAGGAACTTGAAATTTTGTATACTTATTAATTTATCATATTTAAAAGAGATAGTAATCACAAAAGTACGGCGCAGAAATTAAAAGTATAGTTTTTTAGGCTTAATGTCCACGCTCACTACTACATGCTTCCTTTAAGATAGAAAAGTTGAAAAATCTGTGTTTAAAATTTCTGCGCCGTACTTTTGTGATTACTATCTCATTTGTGTATCTTTAATTAATAAGTATACAAAATTTCAAGTTCCTAAGTCAACGCGTTAAGTGGTAAATGCATATAAAAACATGCCCAATAGCGCGCGCTCCCCTTACCACAGAAAATGTCAAAAAACATGTGCTTAAAATTCCTGCGCCGTACTTTTGTGATTACTATCTCATTTGGGTAACGTTAATTAATAAGTATACAAAATTTCAAGTTTCTAAGTCAACGCGTTAAGTGTTATATGTGCATATAAAAACATGCCCAATAGCGCGCGCTCCCCTAACCGCAGAAAAAGTCAAAAAACCTATGCTTAAAATATCTGCGCCGTACTTTTGTGATTACTATCTCATTTGGGTATCGTTAATTAATAAGTATACAAAATTTCAAGCTTCTAAGTCAACGCGTTAAGTGTTATATGCATATAAAAACTTGCCCATAGCGCGCGCTCCCCTTACCGCAGAAAATCTCAAAAAATCTATGCTTAAAATTTCTGCGCCGTACTTTTGTGGTTACTATCTTTTTTGGATATGTTTATTTAACAAGTATACAAAATTTCAAGTTTCTAAGTCAACGCGTTAAAACATTATACAAGCTTCAATGAAGTACAGTCGTGTAGAAAAGTTTAGGCTTAGGAATGTCATCTGTCGGCTAGTTCTGTCGGCTAGTTTCAGCGACGTTTTTTGTTTTTAATATGTAAATATAGAAATCTCTGAAAATAATTAAACTTTGTAAGAGCCCATTTATTCGGAAATATAACATTTACGACTGCACTAAAAAAACTGGGCTATTTGCCCACTTGCACTTTCGGTCTTATATAGATGTTATCAGTCAACGGTGGATATTTTGACTAGTAAAATACCTTTGCTAATCATTCGTATTATTTGATAAACGTTTCGACTGATTGGACATTTTGTTAATTGGAAGTATTAATCATGAGGCATTATTAAGTTCCTTTCAAAGTAAGTGAAACAAATTTGCTATTGGAATCGAATAAAGGTTCAATTTTATTTCGCCTGACATTTATTGAGCCCGTACAGTACAATAAATAACAGTTGAATTAATTTTGGTTTTGTGAAATTTGCATGACCGTGGAATGTGGCCTATATGGAGTTGAAATATTTGACCATATGCAATTGAGAGTTAACATGCAGAATATACTTGCGAATTGGTTAGTTTCAAAAAAATTTTGATTAGGCAACTTTACTAACACATATTTTAAAATTACGAACATAAAATTCCTATTATATATTTATTAGATTTAATATTATTGGTATTTGTAGTGTTTGCCGTTTGAAATATTTTATAAATCGTAGTTTTAGTTTAGTAATTCACACTACTGGTAAGTAATTTTACTTAACTGCCTTTCTGAGCATATTAAATCGTAAAAGGATTAAAAAAATATTTTGACATTTGTTTTTTTGTAAATAACTAAACAACAGTGAATTCAATCATTCCATGCTTTAACTGCAATGAGAATATCGCGCTTGAATTTGCCGCAAGAGGTGCTAGTGTAGAGTGAGGTCTCTCAAAATGTTAAATATACTGAACGTTTATTGATTGCGAGCTTTATTCGCGGATGTTCGCTTTATTTTATATTGCGTGTTTAATTATTACATATTGTACAAAAGAGTGTGCTATTCCTGATTAGTTATGGTAGACAGTAAATGTTCGTCTTTCGGGAACAAATGTCATTTTTTTCTGAACAAGACTCATGAATCATGAGGTATATCTAATATTTATTTGATTTTATTTTAAATCAAATCAAATTAATTGGTCTTGCCGTACCAACAAATACCAACACTCCAACTTTTGACCCATCAGAAAATATTGTCCTCATTGCTTTTTCTTTTTGTTGCATGGAAGGCTCACATATGTGATAAGATTACAAATTGATAGTAGTAATAAATTTTGAAAAGCTGATAGTGTCAAATAATCATGTAAAATAGTTTTAATAATTATTGTTGCATATTCGTTTTACCTAAGTATTACTTTTACTGTCATTTAGATGGGCTCGTTGGGAAGAAATATTAGATAAAAATCAGTTTAGAAAAGGTTGGACACTACCTGTGATTGAAGATTGTGCACGAATTATTGTAAGTTTCTCATCTTCTAAATATAATATGTCATTTATCACTTTGAAAATAGTACTAAAAAAATATTTAAAACTTATGATGATTTGCCATGCTAATACCGAAAAAGTTTAAGACTTTTACTGAGTTAATTTTCTACAAACTGAAGTTATTAAATTTAAATACTTTTATAAAAAACATGCTGAGAACATAGTTACAATTTTGGTTATATATTGTAGGTTCTATATTGTTTGCGTCACTATAAGGGAGATGAGAAAATAAGAAATTTTATTTGGGATCTTATTGAACCCTGTGAGAATGGTGAAGTCACCATCTCAAGAAATCATAGTGGGCTACATAACCCAGTGCCGCGGGGAAGAAATGCAAAAAAGAAAAACAGGCTCAAAGAAATTCCCAAAGCTCATGATACTCAGAAATGGGAAGATCCTGGTCACTGGAGTTCAATAGACAAGTATGATTGTGACGCCTATTTGGAAAGTAGCTATAAAAAGCATTTATTTAGACATGCTAATAAGTAAGTATACAATACTAAATTATATTATATAAACATGTACTCATGTATTATTTTTTTAATGACATGGTTTATTTTTTTTAGAGTTTTACTAAGAGTTCGTATGATGTATTATATTAAACATGAAGTTATAGGAGATTACGCCATTCAAATAGAAAATGGAACCCATGCCAGGTGAATTGATTTTATAAAATACTAGCACATTTTCAGTTAACTAAGCTTAAAGCTAGGTAAATATCATAATATAACGTGTATTTGTTTTAGTACAATGGGTATGAGAGTACCGCGTGGCGTGGACAGCGCGCCGCCCCGTCTTTGGTGGGACACTGAGTGCGACGTATCCCTGCTCGTTGGCACATATAAACATGGCTATGAAAACTATTTGGCGATGCGTTCCGACCCGCAACTGTGCTACGTCGACAAACTCGGTCCACCTGATGATGCGGAGTGTACAGATATTAAGTAAGCGAATTGTACTGCAAAGTGGAAATTATTATCTAGTTAAAAATCTCCATTATATTTTTCTAAATACGTCACTCATTTTAGAAAAGAAATCATGCTTTTTTTCATATACATATTGCTGAATTGAACCATCTTTTACTATATATACTATTATTTAATACAAGTTTAGTGTGGATTGTACAATACCTTGTCAACTGTCAAGATGAAATATTTATCAACAAGAAGTGTTGCTGTGCAACCATTCATATGTTAAACTAGTTCAAGTATTTGTTGTAAATTCTTTAATATAGCATATTTAGAATAGTGATTTCTGTATATCGTTATGAAAAATGTGTAGTATAACATACATCATATTTTTGTATGAATTAAATTATTAAAATTATCTATGGTCTCATTCTTAACATTATATATACAAACATGCAGCAGAAAGATGTTATTCTGTTAATCACTTATGGAAATAACCCTACTCTCAATATAGTTTATTTCAGATATTTTCCTTTTTAATTCAATATTGTCAGTAAATTCCCTAAGAAAACTTGACCTGTCAGTCATATGTGGTTTATTTACAGTTATTTCATCTTGAAAGTAAACAAGGTCATATTTGTTTTTAAAGAAATGTAACATACTTATTTCATGATTATTTATCTTCTGTATTTTTTTCTTTATTGCAGAAGCGAGGAAAGAAAGGTGCTCGGTAGTGTGGCGGGCGATGAAGAGTGCACAGATGACGTATCTAGCGGTGCGGGTGCAGCCTCCCCAGCCTCCCCACGCGCGGACGACGACCTTGCGCTCGCTGCTACTCATCTATGGCCCTCTATGCAGGATCTCAATACACGACTGCGGCGGTTAATCACCGCCTACCAACGCAATTATAAGCGCGAGGAACTCAAACTACAGCAGAGAGCTAAGGTTTTGTTTTTTAATTTTTAAACTTGTTGGTACGTTTTACTATGCTATAATAAACAAAATATGTACATTTACTTATAGATGGAGCGACGTGAGCGAATGGATCAACTCGCCCGAGATGAAATTTCACAGTGGCGTTGGACGCGAGCCGATGAGGAAGCTTTCCGAAGGACTGTCGCATCTTACGGTGTCGAGTTTGATCCTGCCACTAAAAGCTTACGTTGGAGTCGATTTAGATCTTTAGCTCGTTTGGACTCCAAAAGTGACGACGCTCTGACTGACTACCTCAAGGCTTTTATGGCCATGTGTAAACGCCAATGCGGCCTCGCAGTGGGAGAAGCGGAATTACCGACTAGAGCAGATTTGAAAGCGGAACCTATTGGAGAAGAACGAGCTATTGCTACATTAGAAAGGTATGTTAATATCTTTGTTGAAGTTATTAAAAAACAATGTAATGAGTAAGATATTAAGTAGTAATGAGTTTTTAGGTAATACATACTTAAAAGTATCGTAGTTATATAAATTAATATTAAATTTATATGATAAAAGCAAACTTAAATTTTAGAATTGATCTTCTCCGTGTACTACGTGAGGAAGTGGCGCCACACCCTGCATTAGAGGCGCGTCTGGCGCTCTGTGAGCGCTCACTCGATGCACCGCCCTGGTGGCAACCCGCGCGACATGACAAACTTCTAGTTTTAGGAGTGTGCAAGTAAGATTGTTAAAAACATACATTATCTATATATATTTTCTAAAGTAATAAATTGTTTTATAAAACCATTCATTTATGATTACAAATGTTTTAACTTTTTACAGGCATGGATTGGGAGATACTTACAATAAATTATTTTGCGACCCAAAACTTCCTTTCGCGGATTGTGCTAGAAAATGGTATGCAAAATATAAAAGTGGAACAAAAGGTGACACACCCAAACCTACATCTGATGATGAAGAGAAAATATCAACAGAAGCCACCACAGAGCCGAGAATGTCCCTAAGACGTAGCAAACGTACCTCAAATGTTCTAGAACGTGACACTGAGGATGATACGGATGCTTTATCTGAACTTGAAACTTTAGCGAAATTAGGGAGAATAGACGAAACCTTAACCCCAGAACATTGGTTTTCGGAAAGAGCTCTTGAAACAAGGTTACATCATATTGCTCATGCGGTACAGAATTGCGAGTGGCCATCGGCAATGTCAACAACTAATTCTTCAAAAATAAGTGATGGAAACAGTACACAAGTCGATGTTGCAGATGATCGTAAACAAAGTCAGAAACGTCATATTGCTATTGACGTTGAAACAGAAAGAGCTAAGTTACATGCACTACTTTCGTCACCTCAAGCCGCACATTCTGCCTCGCGAGAAACTCACAGATTACCAACAGTGCTAAATCAGGAGCGTGATGATGCATCTAGTGACTCTGGTTCTCGACGCTCCACACCTGCTCCTCCACCAGCACACCAGCGCGTGGCACCGTCTCCCGCACCATCAGTGCCACCTTCGCCGGTTTCTTCTGTCGCCACTGTCGCGCCTGTTGACTTATCGGCTCCATTAGACTTAAGCGAGGCGCAAGATTTCTCTATGGGTCGTCGGACACCACAGGCGGAAGCTTCGCCTGCCTCTGTTACTCCAACTAGAAGTAGATTAGATGATACACTTACGAGACTGATGAAAAGAAAAAATGTGGTATGTACAAATAAATAATTTGAAAAATAATCACTGAAATAGATAATAATAATTAACAATTTGCTAGAACTTTAAGAACAATACGTAATACATATTATTACGTTTCATGATAGCAAGAAGTCAATTCTTAAAAATAAGTTCTAGAAATTGTCATAATATGTTATGCATTATAGTCAGGATTTACTTTTACGAAATAGTATGTAAATTTAATTTTTTATGTAAAATATTTAATATCGTGTTTTATAAAATAATTTTAATGAAACTTAAATTTTATATTTAATTACAGCCTGCACCAGTACAAATAGTTAGTAAAGAAAAGAAAAGGAAGAAATTGGATGAAATTGTTTTAGGGCTTTCTGCGGCCAAAGGAAGAAGCCCTAGTGGTTCGGTGGGATCAAGTGATCCCCCTCGTAGTAAAAGTTCTACAGTACTTCCTGAAGTAACCGTAACCCCAGCAGCTCCGCCAAGCACAGCTAGTACTCCTCCAACACAAAAACCATTTTCTGTAACTGTTACAAATGTACCATCTCCACACTCCTCCTCAAAGGAGTTATCGTCTTATTTACAACAATCACTTGAACAAAGCAACAAGGGTCAGAAATCATCTACTTCTACAACACCTAAACCTTATTCACATGAGGCTAAAGTTAATAAATGGCTTGCGGAACAAACCAACGTTGACACACGGAGACGTGGGTTTACACCACGGTTGGCACCAGATGAGCATGTTCCAGTTGTTCATCGTGTAACAGGAAAAAGACTTATTGGTCATAAGGCACCCCAATTAAAACATTTAGCACAATGGATTGCTGAAAATCCAATGTATGATATTGATTCAAAGTGGACAGACGGAATTAAAGAACACGTCAAATTACCTCAAGATGTACGTAATCCAAGACATTCCCCTATGCAACCTACAACTTCTGTACCTGAGCGTAAAAAAGGAAGACCGCCTACCCTGGACACGGCTTCAACTAACGTATTATCATCCAATTCACATCTGAACCAAAATATGTCTGGCTTGAATCCTGCACTTCTAGCAAGCTTGTCTAGTTTAAGTGCTTTTGATCCAAAGACGTTGGCGGCTACCTTATCTAATCTAACTGGATTTGATCCAAAACTGCTATCAAGTCTTAGTAGTTTTGATCCTAAAAATAATCCACTTCTAAACTCATTTAGTGGTATGCCTAACTTACTTGGAAATATATCAGGTGGAAACATATTTGCTAATTTAGCTGGCTTAGGTCTGCCCGGCTTTCCTTCTCTTGATATGAATAGCTTAACTGGGTCAAGTAGCTCTACTGAAACTAAAAACAAGAGTAGAAAACCATCTGAATCGTCAAGTGCGTCTACATCAAAATCAACAAATTCTCAATTTCCGTTTGTATTCCCCAATCCTAACATGTTGTATCCACAATTAGGATTAAGCGGTCTCTCACCATTTGGAGTTCATTCTGGGATGTCATCATATGATGCATTAGGATTATTAAGTAGTAATCTAGCAACAAGTTCTTCTGCTACATCATTACATAACTCAAGCCATAGTTCTCGCAGTACCAAAACCACTGCTCCTAGATCATCTACAGTCGTGACTAGTTCTTCTACATCGCGCCAACAAAAAGTCTCGGATCGCACTCAATCCGGTCATTTGCCTCAAATACTTTTACCTCCGGATCCTTATTTACTGGAATCTCTTTCTAAACAAACAATTAATTACGATACTGCACTAAAAATGGATAAAAGAACTCGCGATACTGATACGCACGAGGCATTAGCCACTGATTTATCTAAAACTGACAAAAAGAAATTGGCTTACGATCCCCTTAGATCTCAAATGCCGCCAGAATTTGCCGCTGTTCAAGAGAAACTTCTAAAAGGAGACAAAAAAGATATAGACATAAGTAAAATGCTATTGGAACAAATGGCTTCTGGTGCCTTAAGCGCCAGCCTTGTCAGTTCGGCTGAAGCTAAAAAATCTAAAGATATTGAAAAGGATACATATGAAAAACTAGGTAAACCACCTGAATATATAAAATGTATACCTTCCGAAGACAATGGATCCACAGTAACTATAGCTCATAAAAGAACGATTGAAGAAATAAACAATGAACCAGAAAATTTAGCCATACAGTCAACACCAAAAAAAATAAAAGATAATTCTTTAGAGGTAATTAAAAAAGTTGAAAAACAATCTGATACTACAAACACGGGAGAAATGGATTTGGAAGATTTGATAGCGCCTTTAACAGTCATTAAAACTGGCATGAAAGCTAGTGACTTTGACATAAACAGAACAACAGAATCCTCCAGTTCCTTAATCGTTACAAATACTGAAAGAGAGGAAAAAGTCCAACAAAATACATGTCGTGAAAGGGAAGTACAAAGTGATAACGAAAATGGGCAGAAACTAGATAGTTCTAAAATCGAGAATGATGGCAAAGAGGATGTTACAGATGACGTAAATACTGGAGACGGGTTAAGTGATGGTGTACGTCGAGTTAACAAGAAAAAGGGCCGCAAGTCTTCAGAAGAATCTTCTTTTGGTCCAAGACGAGAACTTAGATCAAGTTCTGGACGACAATCAACAGAATCTTCATCAAATCATTAATAATATTATTATAAATGAAAATAGTATATAAAAGTATATGTATCTAAAATAATTTCAATGATTCACCACCCAAATTCGATGCATAAGAGAAAATTGAACTTAAGTCGAAAAAAGTAATAAGGTGCGCTATTGTAATTACGACCCATATACTATATCACTAATCTCGATCTTGAATTCCCTGACATATGTCATGTCAAATTGTTTTCAAAAAAAATTTGTGTACAAATATTTGCACATGAAATGCATAAATGAAATATTTTACTTTATACTATGTAATATGTTCTATGAGTAATATATCAAGAACGACGATAAGCTTAGAAGTTTTTAAATCCAAGTTTTGTAAATTTGTAGTTACATTTTTGATTAAATAAGTCAAATTAAAATCAAGACTGGTTAATTCAAATTGAAATGAAAAAAAAATCGGAAAGTTAATATGAATTTGTTAATGCTTCTTTAAATACTAGGCCACGATCAAGCATGAGGTTTCCTTGTCATGTAACCATTATATAGGCGTATATAATTATTTTTATCTTGTCATATAAATAAATGGCATGTTTATGATAGATGAACACTGAGAAGTATTCACTATTTAACGATCTCGAAAATCTACGCTGAACAGCGTTAATAAACAATTTTAACTCAAATCATTCTGATAAGTTTATTGTTAAGAATGACTAGCAATATCGCTGAAGAACAATTTTCTGTAACTGAGTAAATGTAGTTGATAGAAAATTTAATAACTTTTACGACTTTGACTTTTATATATTTTTCATTAAGTCAAATGCTGAATGTGATAAAATTATTTATTACATGTATTCTTATTATTTTGCATTGCTGTAATTGAATGATGAATTGTGTATTGTAGATATAGTAAGATGACAAATCATAAGATTAATAAAACATAAAAATTATTACAATTTTATTTTCTTACATCTTATCCAAAGTATTTTAGTAAAATAAGTACCAATAACAATCTCTAGACACGATTTTGTTGTTTGTCACGTCTGGTTTTTTTTTTCGGTTTAAGTATTGCTGTTGGCCCTAGTGGCATCTACAGCGTCACCGGGTGTTAGGAGCCCACATAAGGGTCTCGGGGAACGGTAGTCCTAAGGATGCCTCCTGTGAGGCCGGACCTCGGCTTAGGACGCCGTTGAAGTCGGGGGGGGGGGGGTCGTCAATGGAAGACTTGTCCATAATTAAAATCGCCGTCATACGCCTAAAGCCTTGTTCGCACTAGGCTAGTAATTCAGTCGAGTACCGAGTAATTTAGTAGCTAAAATGCTCGCTACTGCCCAAAAATCGCTCGCACTACGGTCGAGTACAGTACACAAGTCACTGGTGTGTGCAAGATGAACGTTCAACACAATAAAGTAAATAAGCTAATAAAGCTACTGGTAATCGGTACTTAAGAAGAGGTGGATGAAGAGATTTGTATAATAAGGAGATAAAAGCTATGGGTATGACAATGGATTAGAAGAGATGAACTAGGAGCTACGAAGGTTCGGACTCGTTTAGCAAATGAACGAGTAAGCAGTGCCGCGTGGTGGGGAAATTTTTGTTGTTCAGACACGTTTACTAAATTACTCGGTACTCGACTAAATTACTAGCCTAGTGCGAACAAGGCTTAAGCGTCGACGGGCCGTAACGAAAGGGTCTTCGACCCCGCCGGCGGCGTCGATGTGTGTTATTCGTGTTCCCTAATAGATTTATGTTGGTTGCGGTGAGTCAATCGACTGGGTCGTGTAGGCTTAGGTAGCCTACGGGTCGGATGAGGTAACTCTAAGGGGCTATACTCGCACGCCTTGGATATGAGCGGGTGAGAGTGTTGCGAAGCTTTATCAAGGTATCGGATTGAGAGATCTTTGAAAAGTTAAGCTATTGATAACATTCTGAAGTCTGTGTCTACCACGGGCAACCCGAGACAATGCGTAGGAATCTGTTTTGTAATGCACGTCTGGTGCGGGGGTTTTCACCTATTAAATTTTATGCTTGTCATTGATATTATATGAAATATTTTTCATAGAACAAATGCAATCAAGTATGGGGAAGATAAACACAAAAATAAAACAAAATAGAAATGGGTATTGTATTCATTTCCTTTTTTACGTTCGATGTCGCATCCCCACTTGAATAAAATTAATGAATCATTCACTTTACTTTGAACGTTACTTCCAAAACTTTTATGAAGTTATAATTTAAAGAATTATAATAGAAGCACTATTATAATTTTTGTGATAAGTGTTTATAACCGTATGGGACATGGGATCACTGTTGTCTTAAAAGTTAGCTACTAAACCCAAGAACCAATACATATTAACAAAGATAATATTAATTTGTAGTTTTATAACATGTATATAATACCGATAAGGACCGTTAGTTTATAATAAATCTAAAAATTGGAATTCCTAATTTCCTATCTAATAATATTATGGTCACCTGTACCATGTTTAAAGCTTTTAATCTACATCATAATGCTTATTGATAGTGGTATTTCGGTCTCGAAGGAGAAATTGTACTAAAGTTATTCTTCATATTTCGTAAGACATTCTATCATTTATTAAGTAATATAATATTATTAGATAGGAAATTAGGATTTCCAATAAAATATATATGTATTAGTTATCTGTTGCAGCTTCTATCAAAATATAACAGTTGTGAAAATGTCGATATTAATTTCAATTTTGATTTTTGGATACGCGCCAAAATAGCCATGTCGGAGTGAACTATACCTACATAATATATTGATTATGCATAATTATCTATTCTGTGAAAAAAACATTAGTTGCCTTGACAAGTGCAGCATGTCAAAATGACAGAAGACAGATCTGTTTTTTAGTCTTAAGCTTAACCATAAACCAATATACAGTATTGGGGAACAATATTTTCTTTAAAGTATTGTTCAATTTTGTAGCATAATCGACAATTACGAATCAAATTTTCACAATGATGCACTCCGTTTCAAAGACTAGTCAACTTATGAAATGTATTTCTCCAAGAATTAGACCTTTGGCAATTCGTTGCATAACGAGCAAAATAGAAGATGTGGGTACGCACACAGGACAGGTAGGCTGAATGATACGAAAATTTGTGTACATTATGTTTAAAATTTAAATGAATAAATATGCACCTAAATCAGCAAATGACCTAGGTATTAATTTAACCATTAGGCTATGTAAAAGACTTATGTACTTTAGTGATTGCAATTTTACTCTCATTGAAACTCAATTAATATATATATTTGTGCATGTATAATTTAAAATCGTACACATTTAGCAATTGATAATAAAATCCAGAAAATATACAATAAATTTGTACTTTTCAAAGAAATGGGATTCTGATGACTATCGACTTGCTAGATTTGCATTGGCTCCCAAACAAGTAAACACAAATTGGGCTATCAATTTAATAGCTGAGGTTCCACCAAAAGAAGTAACTGAACGAGTGGTATGGTGTGATGGTGGAAGTGGGCCAGAAGGACATCCAAGAGTTTATATTAATGTGGTAATTATATTTGACTTTAATTAAACTAATAAAGTAGAAAATCAATATATCAATCAATATTAAACTCAATTAATCAAAGTCCTTATTCTAAAATTAAACTGTAAAATAGACAAACCACTCTTGTTATTATACAAGATTATTATATACTTTATTTGCAATAATATGAATATGGTTTCTTATAACTTACTTTTAAAGATTGCAATAAATATGCAGAGTAAGAAGATCAAATATTGTGTTTAGTTTACATTTTATGTTTCTATTTTTCAGGACAAACCCGGTGATCATTCCTGTGGATACTGTGGACTGAGATTTGTTAAAAAGGATCATCATTAAAAATCCAAAAGATTATTTATAATTATCAAATTGTGTTTTCTATAATAGAAAATTGTAGTATCGAACTGTGAAAAAATAAATAAATAAAATTATTTCAAAATATATTATTTACTTACTGTATATATGCACAATGTGTTATCTACACATGAAGAAGTATGATATGGGTAATATATAAAAATATTAGTAAATTATAATTTATTAATGCTTATTAATTTATTATATAATATTTATTTCATTCTTTAATTTTTAATTACAAATTTATGTGGCTTTATATATTTAAAATGAAACACAGATATTCATAGATTATATAAATAACTATATTTTAATAGTTTTAATTGAAATATTATTTATACAAGGTAAAGAATAACTTGGAGTTTTTGTTTTAAATTAAAGTGTACTGTGTATATTTATTTGAAATAAACATGTCATTATTTAAACAAACTTTTAATACAATTTAAATTAGTTCATTTCAGTGTTTTCATATTTTAGTTGCTGTCTTATATCTCTATTAGATTGTAAGAGTTCTACCAATCTTTTATGAATATCATCATTTTTTTGCTCCAACAAATCCAAAGCTTGATTTAGTTCATCCAGTTTCGTATCCAACAAAACATACTCTGTAAAATAAGTTATATATTCTGTCAGCAATTTAAGACTAGTGGGTGCTATTTACACTTAAATCCAAAAAGAATCAAAATATAAATTTTCGGTATTGGTACGGTAACTTATAAAAAAAATCAGTACAGGGTTAAAAAACAAGTCTTTAAATATGCTGCATGTTTATAGTATTTGTAAATAGTGACGACATGATGTAAGATGAGGTGCTCTTAAAATTTTAACTGAAAACCATACCTTCTTGGACATTTTCTTCGTTTTGTTCATTACTTTCAATGTTATTAGATTCTGTATCAGTGTCATTGGGTTTATTATCTTCAGAACCTGCCATTTTTAAAGAGTTTTATAATATATAAGGCAATATTTAATGTAATAATTTAAGTTAAATATTAAAATCTTTATTACAAAACAAAGTTTAATGACAATATAATCGCTTCAATCTATTCCGAATATAAATATTTAAATGAAGTAAGATAGCTGTCACAATGTGACATTAGCATGTTGACCTACGTCACATTTAGGGTGAACAGCTCATATAAATAAATTTGTAAAAAATAGCTATGCCTTGTATTAACTGACGCCGACTGCAAATAACTAATATTGTACAAATTTAAATAATAATATTAAATTTATCTCATCATCATCTTCATTCAACAATCATAATCCACTGATGCAAATAGAGTATAGACCTCTCCAAAAGTGTGCTAAATAAACTGGGATCCAGTTCTCCACCTTCTGCATCTTAACCCTATGCTGCGCATGTCCATCCGCGGTCTATGTTCCAGAACTTCTACAAATCTGAATTATTTTAAAAAGCTGTGCTATTTATAAGCTTAATATAACTGAAATATATGATAAAATGTTTAACCTTCCTTAAACTGTGCAATATCAGTTTTTGTATAAGCGTTGAAGTATTCTAAATACAAAGGATTCTGCACATTATAAATAAACATGGGAAAATTTATTGTGATTGCCACCCCGTTCTGAAATAGATAGAGTAGAAAAAAGAACCATAAACAATATGGAATCTAGTCAAGTGACTTACACCAGAACCATAAATTATCGCAAGTTTTTTTATTAAAATGTATTAAGAATGTTTTATTTAAATTGTAAAGTTATATTGTATTCAATGTTATATGATCATATGATATAAACATAAAAACAAAATTGCTAATTTTTAACGATAAATCAAAATAAATCTGAAAAGTAACTTTGTTATTGCCACTATATTTAAAAAAAATAACGTATGAGTAATCTTAACCATACACTTAATTTAACAAAACATGGAAAATTTATATAATAAGCCCAAAAAAGCTTGTTTTCTTGAATAACAATTTTATACACTGTAAAGTTGTTACTTAATTCTTATAGCCGTCCTTGATAAATCTTCAAACATTTCAATAAATTATCATCTTATTTTTCATCACCATTTTCATAGTTTCAAAATCATTTTTTCTTTTCTTTTTAAATAGTCTTATTTTATTTTCATTATTCAAAGCAAGCTGACGCTTTTCAACATATTACTTACGGGTTTTATTTGAAATATATAATCACGTGGCATGAAAAGACTAATTTTCAATGGCCTCATGGCATTTTTAAATATATTTTGCCGTCACTATATTCATAGAATTTAGTTTATTATTCGAAAGCTAACATGATCCATTAAATACAGGATAATGGATATTATAATTTAGAAATAAGAATATATTGTATTTTATTGCGAAGTGTGTGGTCAGTAACCAAAATTCATGTCGATTATTGTTGTTCGCTCTCACGCTTTGAAATTAATTTTTTTGTTAAAAATTGCTTGCTAAAAACCATATAATAATTTAAAATACGATTTACTTAAATCTATTTCTATGAATAATTATAATTATAAAACTTTATTTAATATTTTTTGAAATTGTTATCTACTTTATGTTTGATCTATTACCTACGGCTTAAAATTACAAAGGCTATTCGAATTCGCTGTATTATCTACATTGTGTGTGACTAATTGAGTATAGAGATTCTGAAAGTGAAAAATAAACCTAAACAAAAAGGTCTAATTAAGTTTGTAAAGTCTTTGATAAAACACATTCTAGTAAGTTTTTAATCAAGCTTCAATATATCCGTCTGTAAATACCCTTTATTGAAATATTCGCGACAAATTATTGAGAGTGAGAACGCCTTTATTTATATAAAAGTTAGTATATTCGTCAGCACCAACATCTTGTTTCAAATTGCTGCGTATAACATCTTAAGAAATAATGGTAGTTAAAAGAATACAACTTAATATTTCACTAACTATATCAGTAAGTCGACAAATGTAACAAGAGTTGTAAACATACATTACGATCTGCATTGTTTTCAGGTTCCTTTAGTGATGGAATATAACATGAATCGTTTTGCTGGCGATCTTTCCATCAAATTTAATTATACCTTAACTTTTTTTTTATATTCAGTTACAAAAAGAATAAACTTATTACTAAACTTGACAGATTACTTTTTTATCACTACTACTAGTATTCTATTTTAGTTATATGTTGATTTTTCAGCAAAATGACGTCCGGACCTTACAATTACTCATATATATTTAAATATATAATCATTGGTGACATGGGGGTAGGAAAGTCATGTCTTTTACACCAATTTACAGAGAAAAAATGTAAGTAAACACTATTATAATTGTTGTTTACTTAGTTGTTTGCACAACATAGTCATTTTTAATTTTATACCAAAACAACAACGGAGTTTGATCAAATGCTTGCAGTGAACACAGTGAGGGATATCATCTAGTGAGTTCATCTTAGTTCTGTTTGTGTTTAACATAATTTTCTCAGGTTATTGGATTTATAATCATTATGTAAAGAATGATATACTCTCAATAAAAAATATAATAAAAGAAACTATACACAACTTTCACATTATAATAAACATTAAAGAGCAAAAACTTTAATCAACATCCTTTTTACAGTTATGGCTGATTGTCCTCACACAATTGGTGTAGAATTTGGAACTCGAATAATTGAAGTTGCTGGTCAAAAAATAAAGCTACAGATTTGGGATACAGCTGGACAGGAAAGGTTCAGAGCAGTGACTCGTTCTTACTACAGAGGAGCAGCTGGTGCTCTAATGGTGTATGATATAACAAGAAGGTAAATTAGTAAATCATAATCAATTTTTAGACACTGGAATTTAACATTGTAAATAAGCATGAGAATAACTCATAAGCACAGGTACTAAAAACAAAACACAATAATAAATTAATAGGATGATTAGGAATAGAACTAAATGTCAAATTTTGACTATAAACTTTATTTAGAAGTTATTTTGTCTTCTAATGAATGAAGGAAAATGGAAGTATAATGTACATTGAGTTTGTCGATAAGATCTTCTAAGAAAGAAGAAATTACCTTTTTTCACAACTATGTGTTATTTGTATTTTACATCTTCAATTCAAATGAAATGAAATGATAATAATTGCTTATAAAGAATATTAAGAAGTCAGTGAAGTGCTTATTTTAATTGTTATATAGTTTATTGTGTCTGTGCCATTTTTTATGGGTTGGTTAATTGCACAATTCTAAATATATTATGTACATATTGTATATCTTGTTCAACATATTACATAGTACATTTAATAAATAAGTGTTTTTAGTTAGGCTCAATATATACTTTGATACTACATTGAATTGGCGTAAGAGTGCAATGACAAACATTAGTTTGTAAATTCATTTTAAATAGTATACAAGCATGCTATGGTTACATCATTATTACACAAGGCTTTGTAGTATCAACTTGGTTTTAATAAGAAATTGACTATTTTGAGCCAAGGTAAGTTGGTAGTCCTGTAAAATTATTATTCCAACAAAATTGATAGTTTAAGTGCTTGTGGCATATAATAATAAAATTTAAAGTCAATTTTATACAGTATTAAAATATTACAGATCAACCTACAATCATCTAAGTAGCTGGCTTACAGATACTCGCAACTTGACGAATCCTAGCACAGTGATTTTTCTTATTGGAAATAAGTCCGATTTAGACGGCCAAAGAGATGTAACTTATGAAGAAGCCAAACAGTTTGCTGATGAAAATGGATTAATGTTTGTTGAAGCTAGTGCTAAAACGTAAGTTTGGTGTCAATATTGTTATACATATATCATTTATTTCTTACTTTATAACTTAATAATTTTAACAGTTATCTATCTATAAACGATGTATGTGAGATTTGTACATATTTAAGATTCAGTAGTGAATATGTTGATTTATTTCTTATAATTTACTTTTTTCATATTACTGTTATTCACTGTGTGTGTGTATTACTATTTGTAACATTATTCAAATAAAATTAGTTTAGAAATAAGTATGAGCATATAGCTGTCTATAAATAAATATTCAAATATGATTATTGGTTAACATCTCAAGATTTAATACAGATTTGTCATGATCATTAACATTGTAAACAGTTGCTCAAATGTGACCATAACTATTTATTTATAGATAATAAAATATAAGTAAAGCACATCTATCATCAAATACTGCTAATGCTGAGTTTTTTTGAAAAAACTATCATCATGCACATGATGATAGTTTTTTCAAAAAAAAAATTTTTTATTTATTTAAATAATTTTTAATATTTGTATCTTGTAATAGAAGAAAATAAATAATCCGAGGAGTAATCATATATTTTCGTCATAGTTTAAAGATAATTTTTGATAAACGTTTGCAAATTTTAGGGGTCAGAACGTCGAGGAGGCGTTCCTCGAAACGGCGAAGAAAATATATCAAAGTATTCAAGACGGGCGGCTGGACCTGAATGCGGCGGAGTCGGGCGTGCAGCACAAGCCGGCGTCGCCCGGCCGCCCGCTGGCCGCGCCGCCCGCCGCGCGCGACCACTGCGCCTGCTAACTCGCCCGCACGCCCTTCGAATAGTGAATAAACGCTGTAATTATCCTCGATGAAATTATTATTGACAAATGCGGTAGCGCCCTGTGCCGCGACTATTTTCGTGGCGATAGGCGTGGCTAGGGAAGCGACTTGTCGTCGAGGTCGGTTCTAATAAGCATTTTAAAACTGCACACTAATTAAAATAAATTTAGTAAAATTATCTGGCATATCACTGCTCGTGATGGTCTCCTCTGCTGTAGCGGTGATCGATTTGACATTTAATCAGTTTCCTTCTTGTTGAATAATGAAATCACAAAACTTCAAATAAGATGCATGAAGCTGCATTCTCATGCCAGCCATGAGACCATCTTGAATGCAGTGTAATGTTTTGTAATTTGAATTGGTCTTTAATTACAAGCAGTCGAACATATTATAGGTTATCATAGTAGTTGAAATTAAAACAGACTCGAACTAATTATCCTAGCTTCGCCTATGTTTGTGCCGATTGTATATATATCTGTACGCAAATTTCCTTCTTATTTATACTGTATTTAAAATTTAAATTATGAAGTTATTAATATTTATATTATGAAAAATATTGTTTGAAAAGAGCACTATAATCTCATTTACATTCCACACAATTGGGTTCATGGAATTTATAATTATACATATAGGATAAGTGACATGTTAGGATTGTAGTGAATTTCGTTCAAGGTTGCACTTTTAAGGATCGTATTGGTTGGAATGAGATAATGTAAACGATGCAGACACCGTCAATGTACATCAGTGTAATAACTATAAAGTAAATAAATAAAAACATTTTAACAGCTACAGAATAATTATTTTAACTATAACTTAATTACGTATATATGTATAAAATTAATAACCAAATGATGTATTGATAGATGTTTAATCATTATCCGATTTTATTATTTAGAAGGTATTAGAGCCTTACGATGATTACAATGTTATGATATATTTAAACTTCTGAACAATTAAATGAATGTTATTAAATATCATGACACTTAGATGTTATTGATAGTTTGAAAATCACGAATGAAACATACGTAACAGGACGTATTAAACAGTATAATCATTTATAAGTTGATTTTTAAGACAATGCTTTTGATTGGTTGAGTCTTATTATAAAATAAAGTTAGGAAAAAATATTACATCTTTAGTGGAACTAATTATTATTGCATCAAGTGATTTAATTATGTATTAAGAAACACTGAGTTGTAACGCCAGTTGATTACTTTTGCATAAATGTTAATCTGCCAAATTATCTAGGTCTTTGTTATTGATTTATTTATTTAAAAGTGAAATAATTTTTGCGATTTTTTCCTAAATCGTCATGTCAACGTTAACAATATTGTTGTAAGTTGGACTGGATACACATTTTTGGTCATTAATATTAAAGCTTTTTGCTTAAGTAACTCACCGCCAACCGAAGATGATAGTTCACATATGCCTAATACATTTTTGGCATCGATTTTAATCATTTACATCTACGGTGTTGTGCTTCGAATTATATCCGTAATAGTGTTTTGAAGTTTTATATTATAAAACTGTATATTTAGTGGGGGCCGAAAACGACCCCCTAGGGGCAGATGAGGGTTAATTTTATGTGCAAACCTTTTTCTCATATTCGGATAGTGATTACTTTTTATCCTGAGTTTTTTTTATTCTAAATGAAAATTTGTCATATCGGCGGATATGCTTTAATATTGTGTTAATTGTTTGAATAAGCGTATCAAATAATGTCACTATATAGTTTGTGAGGTAAATCTGAGAAACCTATTGTTAATAAATTAATGTTGTCTACTGATGTTTCTATTGCTTTTGTATCTTAAGTAATTGAATAAATGTTAAATATGTTATTTTTAATCAAATGAATTATAATTTATTGCAATTTAAGTTTTATTTTATTACATCATATTATAGACTATCAAGTATAAAACAGTTTTATTTCTTACAACATGCAAAAGGCTTTCTAATAATAATCTTATCGAAATATGGAATTCAATTGTTTTTTCGTTCAGCATCCAGAAATAATTCCTACTAAGTGTATTGTAAAAATATAACTAAAAAGCTTTTTAAATGTAAGTAAAAATTTAAATAGTTTTTGATTTAATATTTCATTATTTTTTTAAATACTTTATTGCACAAGACAAAATATGTTTTGGCTTAATATACATTTTTTTATTGAGTAATAGTCTGTCACTTTCTAATTAATTACTTTGTTGAAGTAATTTACTCGTAGAATAACTTAAGTAAAACAGTTAATTTATATATTTTTACTTAAAACGAAAGATATGTGCTTTACTGAAATTATAATAAATAAAACTTGTTGAATCAACTCAAATACATACACAATGTTTTAATAGAAAATATTTTATTTTGATAACGAAAATGAAACCGACGCGGAGAGATCATCCCTGATGATCATGCACAATTTGCAGTCACATGTTTTCACATATAAGTTCTGTAGCAAGTGTTGTTTTTTATATCGTTTCATTTGCCGACTATCGTAAACATATCACATTTTAAATATTTATATATTAAGTTATTCAATAAAATATATCGCAAACTTACAAAATTTATAAAATATATTGTAGAATGTATTTTCTTCAATTGTGTTTTATGTTGAATGTAATATATTTACAATATAACACTTAGTCTTCGGTACATTTTATTAACAATTTATAAACGTCTTATGTTATTATAGTAGTACTTTAAAAAAAAGAATGCAAGCGAGCCCGTAGCCACAGTGAAAGTGCGCTCAGAGCTTGCTCTGCGTGGCGCGCAGCAGCACGTCGTGCATGTCGGTGAGCGCGTGCTCCAGCGCGGCGCGGTAGGTGGCGCTGGCGGTGTCGGGGTGCGCCGCGAAGGCCGCGGTGGCGAAGTTGACGTCGTCGTCGCGCGGGTTGTAGCACGTCGCGTACCCGTCCGCCACCAGCGGCCCGTAGCACATGAAGCCGTCGCACCTGCACGCCACCTGCTCCACACGCCCGGCCGCCCGGATATATTAGTGTGCGTCGATCGCGAGCGCCGCCGCCTCCTTAGATTATATAATCACCTGACTCGTGGAAATTCTCATGTGAGCGCTGCGCACGTATCCTGGGTCAGAATATATTTTCGGTAATTCCATTCCATTTTCGATCGCTGTCAACTTCAATCCCAGTAAATGTCTATCGACACCAAGACCTTGTAATGCCTGTGGAAAACAATTTATTACTACTCCAGATAATTTCGCTTAAATGACATATTACGTACGTGGTACGTCGAGCACGGCGTGCAACTGGTACGGTACCTGTACCCTGTCTCCCGTACCTGCACGGTGTAGTCCTTGTGCGCCTTGACGGCGCCGTGCATGGCGGCGAGCTTGTCGCGCGGCGCGGCGCGCGCGTCGAGCATGGCGCGCGCGAACTGCACGGACTCGGGCGAGCACGAGCGGATGGTCTCCGTGCGCCCGCCCGCGTACATACGCGTCGCGGCCGACTCGTAGTGAGCGCCCGGCGTGCCGTGTAGTCTACGCCGCGTTATGATTGGACAGGTTATTTTATTTCAGTACTTTATCAAAATAATGCAGTTAATGAGAATTTTAAAGCAGATGCAATTTGTTATAAATTAATAAAAAGGTAGAAAATATTGTGAAAGTATTATAATAATATGCTGAATCATACGAAACAACTATTTGTCACTGGAAATTTAACGTTGTGAACTGCCGGCGCGTTATTGTAGTTCTTAGACTCGTTAGGAGTAAATCGAAAACCAAAAAAATATTTGCTATAGATTATATCTCACTTGTAAAAAGCGTATTGCATAGCCATCTGGAGATAGCTGTCGGGGCTCATTTTGTGCGACTTGATGAAGTTCTTGCCGTATCTGTCGAACTTGAAGCAATTCAAGTCTAGGTCTGCAACTAACCTGTAACAAAACATAAAATATTCTCTGTAGTGCAACAAATGTAGAATAAATTATTTGCTGGCTTACCGCGTCAATGGGACGATAGCAATACGGGGTGATATTGTTTTAACTATTTCAACTTGGTGTACGTGGCACGTGCAGACGATGGATCTGTGTCTAAACTTCTTTCGGACGTGTCGCGGTATACCAGATAATCCAATAACAAATGTAAAGAAATGCATAATATAATGCACCTGTGTTTCTGTGTTTACACACACACTTGTGCACTGTAACAATCTCCTGCGTTACTCTTCATTTAGAATTGCTGCTTTTACCGGAATCGTTTAAGAGAACATAATAATCATTCCACTTCAGCAAGAAATATCTGTATTTTCACAAACCACTATCACAAAGACAATGCGAAACTATCGACACAAAATGGATAATCGTTGTAATTGTTCTAGTAAACATCTTAGTATTATGTACGTACTTGTCTAAGTTCGATTTTGCTATTGTTATCATGTCCGCAACTTCTTTGCTAACGTTGAATGTCAGTCGGATTGGATCCTTCGGACTCGAAGACGACGATTCAACTGGTTTGTCTTGCTCTCTAAATAAATAATAAAAGTTGTATTAACATTATGTTTAAAAGCGTTATGTTTATGTATTTATTCAATCACATAAAAACTAAAAATAGCTAGAGAGTTATTAGTATCATTTGAATATGAATATTCTAAATGGTAAAGAAAGTGCGTTTATATGAATATCCATTCCTCCATTTTACGGTAACCAGTTAGCTATTGGAGTGAATGGCGACAAAATTCAAACTCAACACGTACAAATATTGGACATCTTATATTTGTCTTTGATATAATAAAATATAAAACATTGTGTACAATATACACTTACATATACTTAATAATGAAATCAGTTAGTACAGCTATCGGTTGTCCTTCAGCTGGGGAATGTTCGTATGTGAGGCCTGTTATGCCGTCAGCTCCGACGATGAACTAAGGGTTAGCAATGTTTTCAGATTCATAAAATAGTAAGTTGATTAGTTGAAAGTTCGAAGACATTTTATTATACCGTATTAATATAATTCTAAATCGTTAGAATCTGGTTTAGTATAATCTTAATGATGATGAAAATGACCGATTTCGGTCTCAAAAGCCAATCCCAAGAGAGATTACGTAGCTGGCTGCGCAGGACATATGATAGTGCACCTGTGCGTGCTAACACAGGTAGGTACACTCTCTATTATTATTATTATTATTTTTTTTGTGCCATGGGCCACCTGATGGTAAGTGGTCACCAACGCCCATAGACAAAGGCATTGTAAGAGATTTAAACCATCGGTTACATCGCCAATGCGCCACCAACCTTGGGAACTAAGATGTTATGTTCTTTGTGCCTGTAATTATACTGGCTCACTCACCCTTCAAACCGGAACACAGCAATACCAAGTACTGCTGTTTTGCGGTAGAATATCTGATGAGTGGGTGGTACCTACCCAGACGAGCTTGCACAAAGCCCTACCACCAAGTAAAATCTCTAACACTTATAATCCTATGGTATGGCAAATCCGACACGACTGAAAAGAGTTCTGGCGCAGGACCAACGTACTTCCCGAGGTACGACAGTGCATACACTTCTGGAAGTATAAGACTCCGGGTTACTACTGAGTAGTGTAGTATACTTTGGATCATTTTAGACGACAAATGACGTCATGTAAAATCAAGGTCAGAGTCGTTTATTTATCTTTACGCCTGTGCGGAATATACTACAACGTGTCATAAGAATAGTTGCTACCATCAAACGTTATCGTCATTATGATTACAGGACGGCTGTCGTGCACCTGTATAGTCTTGTCGAACCAGCGGTTGGCGCCGTTGCTGCGCGAGCCGCCGCCGTGGATGGTCTGCGCGGCGGCCAGCGTGCGGCGCGCGTCGTCCTGCAGGCGCCACACGCCCGTCGCGCCGTCCAGGCACAGCACCGCCAGGCTCGTCTCCACGTCCAGTAGCGACTCTCTGTTCACTTTATCTGAAAAACATTGTTAGTTTCAATCGGTCGCGCAAAAACATTATATATTTATATAATAAAGTCCACAATAATTTTATACCATTTCTACTCTATGATGACTTCGATTAGATAAATTTAATCTTACCTTTACTGAGCAGCTGATAAGCCTTCGCCCAGTTATCTCTATTTTCGGAGGTGAGAATACCGATTGCATCACTAGCTGTAGATGACGACGAATCCACTACTTTCTTTAAAATTTGAGCAATTTGATCTTCACTTAACCGTTTGCCATCATTGCCCCAAAGATCGACACGGAATATCTGCAAATGTTTGTTATTAAAACTTGAGTATACATTTTCATGGAATAATAGTTTAAAGCAATTAATAGCTCAATGGTTAACAGGTTGCCTAGCAATATCAGATTGATAGGCATCCTTTTAAACTGACTCATAACAAAAGCTTTAATTATTGTGGAACATAGCAACATAGTGTGGATCATAGCATAATTTGTTCAAAATAGATATATGATGCATTTTTTTATAAAAATTAGTTCATAAAATAATAATCATTATAAAAAAATATCTTACATGGTTATTATGTATAACAGTTACATGTTTAGAATCATTGAAAGATAATTTGTCTCGTTTTTCAATCGGTATGCGGCAAGTCCCAAATATCTTTTTATATTGTGACATGTCCAGGGGACTTTTTCCCATCATTTCAACTGGAATTTTATCACTAAAATTAAAGAAACGAAATATAAAAGTTATAGTGCTATGTTATAGTAGGTATAATTTTTTTTACAATCTCCTTGTATTTATTATTTTCAATGGATTATTTTATTATAGAAACACTTATACATTTGTAGGCAAAATATACACTTACTTGTCTATTAAAGCCTTATAATCTAGAGCAGCTAGTAAGGTTTTGGCTGCATAGTTTAATTGGTCTTGTTGGTTATTAAATTTACGGAAAGGAAAAACTAGGCCTGGACTAGAAAATACAACTACAGGGTCACGATACTCTAAGTATGCTGTATTAAGCCACCAATCTTCAAGCCAGTTTTCATGTTGTTCAGCTCTCTTTTCTAAGAGACTCTGAAAAAAACGTTTTATTATTTTTTTTATAAGGAGAGTCGGGCTTTGTATTTTTAAATAAAAAAAAGCCATATAAGGCTAATACAATTTTTTCAAAGACTTATTTAATTTAAAAAATAACTGATAGACATAAAAAAATTCAATGTCATCCAAAATAAGCAGCCTAAGTTAATAATGTGTTTTGTCTAAACTATAATATTTAAAAAAATATATTTTATAATTATAATCAACTAATTGAATTTCTAAAAAATTTTATCTAATGTCAGTGACACAGCCTTATCTTAGTTTGTTACATTGGTATAATATATGTATTTAGTAATATGAAGTCATTTAACTTTATTTCCTTAAGGAAATGCAGTCAAATTACCAATCGAAGAAAAATATTATAAGGAATATTATTATTGTAACAATTTATTATTATTTACCTGTAATTTTTGGCCCATACCACTTTCAAATTCTTTGACAAGATTACAAGTCGTATTAAATTCTACATCATTTAAAAAAGGTTGGACTGTTTTCAAATATTTACTGAGGGTGTCTCCGAGTTTCGGCACTGGTAGCCTTGGCAAACTTTGCACCTTACTTGAAGGTTTTGTTGATGTGTAATTGCATTTTACATGAAAAGAACTGGCATATGGTTCTAAAAGGCAACTCTTCAAGGAAGTCTATAATAAAAATAATATTATTCAGTTTGTGTGGTTTAAATGTTTATGACTCATAATACAACTTTGCTAATTTTGAATAATACTTACTAATCTCAATCCACGAAGCATGTTAAACTCCTGTGAGATAAAAAAATTTAAAAATAAGAATAATAAAATAAATAAAACAAGAAAAAAAATAAGAAGAAATTGTATAGTAAAACTAGTGAGCAGAAATATATAATTTCATGATTATTTATTTATTCATACTCTATTTTAGCCTAAGATATTTTCAGTTCAAAAGTATATTTTGAATGCAGGTAATATAAAAATGTATGTAAACTTACTTCGTACTCGAGATTGGACTTTTGAACCTGGCTATTGATAGACATGAAAGTAACTTCACTAAAAAGATATGTTATCAAAACGCCGATCGCATGCGATATAGGAAAGTGAAAGGAATCTGGTAGCTGGGTAAGTAATACACACATATAATTTCGCCTGCCATTCACTTACTAGTTTCTCAAAACCGGTTCTTTTATCAACTTTAAAACATGTAATCTGGATGTTATAGTCGTACGTAAATATTGAATTTTTACAAGCATTAATTTTTTAGTTCGTTCATTTAAATATTATTTTAGCTATTGTATACATAAGGAAAACACAACTACTAGGTCGACACAAACTGTGAGAAGTGCTAAGTATTACGATCTTTTGTCTTTCATATCATATCATCATTCATAATAATGTATCCTGTTCAGAGCTGTCAAGTGTCAACTGTCAACCGAAACTGTCAATTGTTGTCACTCGCAAATCATAATCGTCGGATGACAGAAACAGATGTTTGATTTCGTAGATGGAGAATCTATAAAAAAAATAATAGACCAAGAAAAATAATAAAACCGCGATTGAGATAGAGATAGTTTGCCAATGTGGGCGTATAATGTTGCCATAGTAACTGCATTCCGTGTCTTGGGAGATAAATAATTTTCAGGATTAAATTAAAAGAAAACGAGATTTTTAAAATTTTACTTTTTAATATTACTATACATTATTTTTAATTAGAATATTTTTTGTTTTCCCACTACTCCCAAATATCATTGCGTTGTTTGTTTTTCTTTCCGTATATCAATAGTGCTTCCGAATCTCTATTTTATGATATCAAGGGTTTGATTAAGGTCTGGAATAATATCTGATAATTTAGTATTTCGTTTTTGACGTGATAACGTCTTATAAATCGATGAACGTCGGTTAAACGCACGAAAAAGCATGTCTCATTGTCACGTTCCGCCTGAGCCGAGCGCGTAAGCGAGAGCACGGAACAAGCGATAGAGAGGCATGATCGGCCTAAGCGTTCGGCTTGTGATGCATCTATCTCTCTTCCACTCCACCGGTCGATGCGTCCGAGTATTCATCATTGTTTTCTTATGACGTTATCACGTAAAATTATCGTCCGTAAGCCGGACAACCATTTCTTTTTTTTTAAGTACCTATTTATTTGCCTTCAAAAATATGCTATAAAAATATTTTTTTAATTTTGCAACAGCCTTCGTTTTCTTCAAATCAGTTTTAATTTTTTTTTTCTTGGGATATCTTCCTTTTCAGGCAATTGCAACTTTGTTTCCGGTCGCTTTTTATTTTTGCGATATCTTAAAAATTTATACTTATATGTTGATGGTACTGGATTAGAATTTTTCTCAGGTGTTAAAATCTAAAACGCTCAATTAAATTATTAATAAAGAATGGTTGACCTCTTGACTCGGAATGAATAATATTATGAATTCAAGAAGAATGTTAAATAATGTTGTCATTAGGAAATTACAAATTGCAAAAAGAATAAATTAAACTAACATATTTATCGATAACGCTATTATTGAGCTCCATATTGATTTGTTTACATTGTCGACGAGTCGATATTTTAATCGGGACATTTTTTAGCTGACTGTTATGAATGAAAAAAAATAGAAAAATCCTATTATCTTCAGGATTTTAATGCAACATAATGTTCGTCATGCTATTGCATAAATAATCATCACTGAGAAACTATATTTAGGGATAAAAACGTCGTACTTCTTGCTATCGCTTTAACATTAAATAATACGACAACGCACGATTGTATAATCTTCGATATGATATAAGGATTGTTTCTCTTACGGTCGCCAGAGGCATGACGATAGGTTCGTGCTGGATACAGATACTCAAAAAAACTATTGTACACGGAATTAAATTGGAATAAAATTATACTATTTGTCGAAAATTATATCATGTTTGACGTTTATGTAGCCGATGCCCTCGCTTTACACACTTTTCCATATTTTTTTTCTTTCGCCTTTCACTCAATAACACTGTAATTCAAAATATTGTTTTCAAAATGTGTTTATTGTATAATGAGCACATTAGATGTAATACACATATATAATAAGCACAACACGAGTTGTTTTATTGTGCGCTAAAGTAAAATTCGTTATCGTTCAGAGTAGTATTTTAAATATTTTTATATCGGCAAAAAATTTTAATAAATACATTGACGATTGGGTTTTCGTTTCTCTGTCTATTTTTGATCTATACCTATCCGTTATCTATTCCATAAGCAGTAATAGTGTTCTTTAGAAAGTAGAGTTAAAATCTTTCTTCATCAAATACCTTTGTGTTCTTTTGGACCTTTATCAATAAATCTCTACTTTTAGCTAGAAATTTCCTAAGGACACCATTCACTTGGTGCTTTCCCTCTTTTTTGTTCTTGTTGTCTCTGCTGTTCTTTAATTATATATAAAAATCTAACCATTTTTTTTATAGTATAGGTAGGCGGACGAGCATATGGGTCACCTGATGGTAAGTAGTCACCAACGCTCATAGACAGTGGCATTGTACATTTCTTTAAAAAAACATCGCCAACGCACCACCATCCTTGGGAACTTAGATGTTATATCCCTTGCGCCTGTAATTACACTGGCTCAATCACCCTTCAAACCGGAACACAACAATACCAAGTAATGCTGTTTTGCGGTAGAATATCTGATGAGTCGGTGGTACCGAGTACCTACCCAGACGAGCTTGCACAAAGCGCTACCACCGAATTTCTTCTTTGGCTAGGAATTGAAATACTTTTTGTATTTAATTTAATAAAATCTCAGGCAATAATTATTGACAGCTGTTATAATTATGCATACTTGAACTTGATACTCATGGCACTGTATAGTGTATAAACTATTCCAATCGAAGAAAAATTAAAGATTAGCAAACCTTACATTAATATTATGGTCATTATTTATGGTAATTAGTGGTAAGGAGGACTATCAAACTATGAAAAAATGTCCTCCGAAATGCGTTAAATTAGGGTAGCACTAAGTAAAGTTATAAGAGCGGAATAATAAATAAACAATCGCCAGAAAAGAAAAACAAAAATAGTCGTCCAAAATAATTACGTACGTTTAAAATAAGCATAAAATAAATCAGTGATTTTTATAAAAAGTTGGCGCATTATTTTTCGACAAAGCAGTTGTTTTAGTTTAGGTCACAGATTATATAACACTATTCAAGGCCGTGATTCAAGGTTTTCAAAAATATTTTGGACTATGTTAATAGTTGAAGTTACGAATACTGTACTATCACACTCGGCTCACTTCAATCCGTTTACAACTGCTAGTACTTTCATACCATTAACCATACCATCAAGGTTAGCGTCATTCTGGAAGGGTTTTGAACTGTCATTTACTGTTCACAGCTGGATACTTTGTTCCCATAATAAAATAGTCCTCTTTACATCTACCGTCCATAACTTATATTACATGCTATTTTCTAATAGTTCTGCTATATTATGCACTGCAGATAGTTCTTGTATATAGAACAAAAATTTTTTTTATAAATTTTTAATACAACTCTATTACCATATTATTACATTAAATGTTAAGCAAAGGTAGTAAAAAATGAAAAAACGGTCCAGTATAAATACATATTTATTTGAATTTGAAGATAATGCGCAGCATCAGATATTTACATAATTATGTTCGATTTAGTTATATTGTACTCAATTGAGTAGAATTTAACAAAGTGTGATTCTATATTCTAAAGTATACGTTTTTAGGTTTTTTAACGTTTAAATAATTATATTAGTAATGTTTTTGATTTTGCATTGGTTTTCTGTTACAACAAGGAACTTTTATTGCTCTAATAGCATTATTAATATAAGGACAATTAATTAATCCTACGCGTTTAGTTAAAATAATAATGATGCAAAATAATATCTGATACAAATAATTATAAAATGTTACTAAATTTGATATTTTAAATTTTTTATATTATATGTAAGTTTAATAATTTAAAAAACTCTCCATTTATCAGATATCTAATTAAAAACCTAAACGAATCAAGCAAATAGAATTATTTCGTTACAATTTCAGTGGTATTATTTATAGCGACTATTGTGTTAGGCGAATACATTAAGCTTCTTACTGAATTGCATGTCGTCTTCTGACGTTTTTCCTGATAACGAATCCGATAGTCCTAATAATTCGTCACTTTGTCCATCTTGAGTATTTCTAAAAAAAAAATAACAAATAAGAAGATCTAAAGGCGGCGTCCATATTTAAATGATTACCTGGCTTTCATTATAATGAAAATAAGGAACTATTATAAGTATTTACACAACTTGAATAGTTTAACATGAAATAATGTTATTAATTTTATATTTTAAGTTTGTTATACACCTAAACTATAGCTGATCAGTATATATTTTAGTATCCATTATGGAAAAACAAAGATAGGTAGAAATTGAGTACTACATTTTTGTTACTTTTGGTTATAAGGATACCAAAATCCATCACTTGCTTACTGTTAACTTTTTCATTCGCTTGGTATATTAACGACGCAGCCCAATTAACTATTTTGAACATAATATATATATTTTATAATGAAAGAACTACTACAACAAATGATACTTTACCGGCTGTTCGCTCGATTAAAGTCAGCCTCTCCAGAGAAACTGTCTGAATCGTCGTTAAGTGATATTTGGGAATCTGTAAAAATGTACAGATGTATGAATAAATTTTCGTTTGTTTTTATGTACATAAAATAAAGTCGTGAGTTGAGACTTGAAGTGGGGGAGTATATGGGGCTTACCGGTACTGAAGAAGCCGGAATACCCACTAAAAAACCAGCGGTATCCTCTCCGTCTGGTCGGGGGGCGCCACGGGATCGCTTGCGCATGCCGAGGTCGATCCTCCTATGCGGGCCTCCATTTCTAAGGGGGTTCCCGGATACAGGGAACTCACTTAACCCCGGCGGCTATTAAGGCGGGGGGAGAAGGCCGACGCCTCCTCCCCGGTCTTCTTCGAAGGATCGAATAAGCGGAGGCACTTTCCACGCGCTGCCGCTCCGCGGCCTCCTTTTGCGACATGACACTCTCGAAGAAGGAGACCATTTCCAACCAGCACCTCTCGCTGTCGAGCATGGCGTTAATCACGCTCGGCAGCGAGAGATCTCCGCTGACTATAGCCGCCAGGTTGTGCCTCTGAGGCCCCCACGCAGCGCACTCCGCCAGGGGGTGGTGCGCCGTGTCCAGTGGCGCACCACACTCGTGGCAGGAGGGTGACACCTCCCGCCTCGCTATCTTGCGCAGGTACTTACCGAAACAGCTATGTCCGGTAAGCACCTGCGTCAGCCTAAACGTAAGTGTGCCGATAATTTGCTGACCGTGTGATATGTGCATAATATACATACAAGACTATATTACATAGTAGGAGCAATAACGGTAAATAAGCAACTTAGGAACAACTAAGGAAAATAAAAGCTTGTAAAGAACACAGATGTTCTAGCAGGAACCACAAAAAACCATTGCACCATTTGCAGGCAATTTTTTTCTTTCGACTAAATATACAAGAATTAGGATTTCAAATTGATAAAAAATTCTATTTAAAAAAAATTACAATCGACATTTTTATTTCCATGACGGCGATTTAATAGATTTGGGCTTTTGTTGGGTATTTGTCGGATAGACAACCCGCACTAATAACATATTTAACTACAAACTTTTGTTCTGAAGTACGTACCCGAGGTGGTAAGGCGGTGCGTGGTGAGGTACTCGGCGGAGAGGTAGGGCGGCAGATCGTCACTCGCGTCACCGGCACCGCCTTCCGCGCCCAGAGTTTCCACTACGGACAGCCACTGCCCGTTGTGGCACCGGAACCGCTCCAACTGTTGGAGACACGGATTTACTAACGTCACGTCATATTAAAACTTTGTAAAGCCGCCACCGCATATAATTTGCATTGTGGTCCACATGCCAACATATACGATCCTAATTTAATTCTACTTCTTATTAACAATTAGGAAGACGTAAATAAACAAAAATATATTTTTGTACTAAAATAATCTTTAGGTGATTATAAAAACATCTGTGAAATAATAAAGAAAAAAATTTGTTTGTAGCATGTATACTTTGTGTTTTATAAATAAATCAATTTAGTCTCTCGAATAATTCTTGCTCCGTCCAAGTTAAGGCATGAAATTTCATGCATTTGTATCATACGTTCTATATTAGACTACGTATTTGACTTTCAAAGAAATATAATATGTTACGATCATCTTCAAGAATAACAATAAACTTAAGATTTACGTTGAAATGCATTTTTCATCGATACAAACTCTTAACTCTCACAACACTATCGGTCTGCAACGTATCAAGGCCGTTATTACGAACATTCTGAATTATGTTTATATCAAACGAATACCTATAACTAGCCTGTAAAAATTAAATGTTTGATCCTCAAACTAAAAACTTATAAATACAACAAATTTTACTACTCAGGTACTCACATTAAAATGCTCATCACGACATATTTACTCGTTTTTGATGAAAATATATATGGAAAAAGAACTTTTTCCTGAGTTCTATTTGTTGAATTAGTATGCAATTGTACTGTTTAATAAATATATGAGTATTTTTTTATATTAAGCGAAATATAAAAAAATCAAGAATAACGCGAAAATATTGGCGAAATTGTATGCCAGTGAGCGATGTTGTGCGACGTGACGTCACGTGTCGATCGGTCGATACAGAAAATAATTTAAGAACGTGTAACTTTAAAAATTCGTAAAAAAATTATTTTTGCCGATATCGTAAAAAAAAAATTCACTTGTATTTTTTATATTTTAAATACTGCCTCGTTGGTCTAGTGGCTAGATATAAGGCTGCAGACCCGGTGGTCCTGGGTTCAATTCCCAGGTCGGGCCAATAAATAGTTATTGGGTTGTTCTGTCAGAAAATTCTCAGTAGCAGCCCGGAGTCTGGAAGTTGGAAGTGTGTACACTCCCGTGCCTCGGAAAGCACGTTAAGCCGTTGGTCCTGCGCCTGAACTCTTTCCGGTCGTGTCGGATTGCCGTCCCATCGGATTATGAGAGCTAAGGAAAAGAGAGTGCACCTGTGTTTGCGCACACACTTGTGCACTATAATATGTCCTGCGCAGTTGGCTAATCTCTCTTGAGATTGACCGCCGTGGCCGAAATCGGTCTGGAGGACCTTATATTAAATATGATTTTTTGAGATCATAAAAAAATAAGCTCAAATTCCTAATTCATATTTAAAATATTGTATATATTCTATTATATAATAAATTGAAATAGTAACTTTCATCGATTTTCATACGAGTCATACTCACTTTAATCCTCGCCGCCCATTCGTTTTGCATTTGAGATATGATATCCAAACACGAATCGCACATTTTTCTTATTTCCACATTTTTATCTTGCATGAGATCGATGAGGTACGCCGGAGCTTCTGCGAAGCGAGAGATGAGTGAGGTGAGCGTTAGTTTCGAAGCGGGCGAGGCCGCGCGTCGGCGGAGGCTACGCACCGGTGCTCGACACGAGGTACTGCGCGGCGCGCGGGTGCGACAGCAGCTGGCGGAAGGCGAACACGGTCTGCAGCACGTGGTCGTCGTCGGCCTGGCGCTGCCGCAGCGCCGCCACCAGCGCCTCGCCGCCGCCCGCCGTCGCCAGCGCCACCGCCGCGCGCTCCTCCGCGCCCACCGCGCCCGCCGCCACCACCGCCTCCAGCACCAGCTCCGGGTCGCGCTGGTTCGCTGCAGGCATACACGCGGTCAGAGGGCTCGGAGCAGTCTGCCCTTTTCCTACTAAGTGTTTAAAAAAAACGACATTCTTAAGAAAATATTTTTGGTGTCATTAAAGTGTCATTCGTCTCGAGACCGACCTGGATCTAATATCTTCAGGATGCACGGAATCAAGTTGTATCTTTCGACGACGGCAAATATATCGATATTGTTGGTCAAGTTCAGAATGTTGCTCAGAGTTCCCATACATTCGATGACAAATTCTTCAGGCGCCTCGTCACTCGTAACCGCGCCGGCTATATCTCCTACGAACTCCTGAAACACGTAGTCTCCGTCAACGATCGAAATCAATCGAACGAACCGACGAAATCGAAGCGAACGTTCGACGATGCGCGGGTCGGCGGACTGACCACGAAGAGCGGCTTGTTCAGTGGGTGGTGCGACAAGTTGCGGACGAGCTTCATGAGCACGGCGTTGCGGTGGCGGAAGGCGCGCGCCAGCAGCTCCCGCAGGCGGCCCTCGGCCGACATCTGCTGCGCGGCGCGCTCGCTCCACGACAGGTTGACGCACAGCGCCAGCAGCACGTCCGTCGTGCCCGGCCCGCCCTCGCAGCGAGCCTCGCTGTTCACGTTCAGCAGCAGCATGTCCGTCAACTGAAAGATATCATAATAAAATGGATACAAGGAAAGATCTTGGACCAAAAAAGTCTTCCGAGTACATTATTTTCGTTTATAGTGTGTAATAAAAACCCTGTCCGATTCGAAAGGGGCATATTGGTGTGTTATAGACATTACTAAAAATAATATTCAAAATCAAATATTCATTAATATAAAAATGTTATTGTAATTTAAAATACACATTTTAGTGCCCCAATTCCACAAATCACCTAGCTCACACTCTCAGTATTAAGCGGTCTGAGCCAATTGGACACTAACGCGTAATATATTTATTTTCTTTATTTATTAACTTTTTTAGGGAAACTTAAAGTAATTTTATACGTATAAGTAATACAATTTTTTTTCATAACACAATTTTCACGACTTTAGCATAAACAATAACATTAACCACACAGCTTATAAGAGAACCAGGGAAAGAAAAAATATACTAAAAATAAATTAATGAACGTCATGTGAAACTTTAACCTTAAACTATCACGACCTTGGAATATTGTATTACTATTCGTTCGCAGAAATTTCTCTTTGTTACGATGGTTCATGCTAGTGTTGTATGTCGATAGTCCACTATCAATAGACAATCTAATATATTTATTGTTAGTTGAGGTGTAAGCAATGGTATCGATGTTTATCGATATTATGGTCACGTGTCAATACTGTCTGTATTGGTAGGTTTTGGTTAAAACTAATGGGTTTTGCAATATTATCGTTACTATCGAATGAATTACTATTGATAGTATTGCTGTTACCTATAGTATTGTTTACGGTGAGCTATCGTTACTATCGATAGTATCGACAGTATTTACTTTCGATATCCTGAATAGTTTTCGAGGTCAACTAACGATAGTCCTTCTTTAAACACGCGACGGGGCGGAGCGGGCGTCACGCCTGTGTTGCCATGTGATATTCGTAATTTCATTAAATTAAATATTAATTTTATTCGGGTAATTTATTTGCTTCAATCAACAGCCAATCGTAGTCCACTGCTGAACATAGGCCTCTCCCAAAGTGCGCCAAAGCTTCCGGTCCTCCGCCTTACGCATCCAGTCGGTGCCCGCCACCTTCACAAGGTCATCGGTCCACCTGGCTGGAGGGCGCCCTACGCTGCGTTTGCCGATTCACGGTCTCCACTCTAGGACTCGTCTGCTCCAACGGCCATCGGTCCTACGACATACGTGACCAGCCCACTGCCACTTCAGCCTGCTAATTTTGCAAGCTATGTCGGTGACTCCGGTTCTTTTCCGGATAATCTCATTTCTGATCTTATCCTTCAAAGATACTCCGAGCATAGCTCGCTCCATAGCACGCTGAGCGACTTTGAATTTGTGGACTAGTCCCGCAGTTAGTGTCCACGTTTCGGCACCGTATGTCATGGCAGGTAAGACGCATTGGTTGAAGACTTTCGTCTTCAAACATTGCGGTATAGACGACGTGAGGACTTGACGAAGGTTGCCAAATGCTGCCCATCCCAAGCGAATTCTTCGATCGGCTTCCTTCTCGAAGTTGTTCCTATCGACTTGTATAACCTGTCCTAGGTAGGTATATTCACTAACAACTTCGAGAGGTTTCCCTTCGACGTATATCGGTCCCGGCACGACATGCCTATTGAACATGACCTTGGTCTTGTCCAAGTTCATACCGAGACCGACACGCCGGGAAGAATCGCTTAGGCTACGTAGCATTTCGGTGAGTTGTTCCAGCGACTCTGCTATGATGACGATATCATCGGCAAATCGAAGGTGTGAGATGTACTCGCCGTTTACATTGACTCCAAATCCAGTCCAATCCAGCGTCTTGAAGACGTCTTCCAACGAGTTGGTGAACAGTTTCGGGGATATTACATCCCCCTGTCTCACCCCTCTGCGCAGTTGGATCGCCTTCGTCTTACAGCCTTGGATGTGGACAGTCATTGTAGCGGCGTTGTACAGACATCTCAGTACCTCGATATATCTCCAATCGATATGACATCTCTGCAATGAGTCGAGCACAGCCCAGGTTTCGATGGAGTCAAAGGCTTTCTCGTAATCCATGAAAGCCATACACAGCGGCTGATTGTACTCTTCGGTCTTCTGCACAATCTGCCGAACAGTATGGATGTGGTCTACGGTGCTGTAGCCTGATCGAAAGCCGGCTTGCTCTGGGGGCTGGAACTCGTCAAGTCGTCTGGCGAGACGGTTCGTGACGACTCTTGAGAACACCTTATACACGTGACTCAGGAGGGAGATTGGTCTGTAGTTTTTCAAGAGGGTTTTATCACCTTTCTTGAAAAACAGTACCACCTCACTCCCGCTCCACGTTTCCGGGGTCTTGCCATGTTGGATGACGGAATTAAAGAGGCTTGCTAACTCTTTCAGGACCGGAGTACCGCCTGCCTTAAGCAACTCTGTTGTGATTCCGTCATCTCCCGGAGCTTTGTTGTTTTTAAGCTGTTCTAGAGCCGCCCTAATCTCGCCTAGGTCAACGACCGGGAGCTCCTCGGAGTAATGGCGCGTAAGAGGGGCGCGCTGGTCATCAACACTGATTCCCACAGGTTTATCCGATCTTGAAGAGAACAGCTGCCCATAAAACCTCTCTACTTCTCCGACGATCTCAGGCCTTGAGGTAACGACCCTACCATTTTCAGTTTTAAGTTTTGTCAGACGCGGCCTCCCAAACTTGCGAGCGAACACTTTCGATCCCCGATTTTGCTCAATCGCAGCCGTGATGGCACGGGTATTGGAGCATCGGAGATCGCGTCGCGTTAGCGTTTTTATAGTTCGGTTTAAGGCCTTACCTGACAAAAACGATAGTAGTTCTCGTCGTTTCCTCATCAGCTCGAGTGTCTCAGCAGAGAGTTTGGTGCGCTGTCTCTTTTCTGTGGCGGAAAACACTTGCGGGATGTGTTTCGCAGTATTTTGACCAGCGTATCGGTTTTCTCATCAATATTGCTTACGGTTTCCAACGCGGTGAATTGATTTTGAAGCTCCATTTGGAACTTTTCGGAGCCTTGAGCAGCTTGGAGCATGGTAGGTCGGAGAGTAGACCTCATCAGTCGCGATCTTTCGACTTTGAAGTCGATATCTAGAGTGCCTCGAACCAAGCGGTGATCACTACCGGTATTAAACCTCACTGAGACATCTCTAAATATGTGCCTTTTATTCGAAATGATAAAGTCTATCTCGTTCCTTGTCACGTTATCGGGGCTTCGCCAGGTCCACCTCCTCTGGGGCTTCTTTTCAAAGAAAGAATTCATCAAAAAGAACCCCTGCGCTTCGAGAAAGTTTACCAGCATTTCCCCCTGTGATTTCTGCAGCCCAAGCCGTAAGGTCCGACTTTCGATTCACCGCTATCTTGTACTCCCACTTTAGCATTAAAGTCTCCCATAACAACATTGTAGTGGGCCTTCGAGGTGATGTTAAGGGCCTTTGCGATGTCCTCGTACATCGCTTCTACCACATCATCAGAGTATGCCGAAGTTGGCGCATATACCTGTACGACCTTCAGGGAGTACCTGTCGGAAAGTTTTAGGACCAGGTACGCTACCCGGTTCGATACACTACTGATTTCTACAATGCTGCTAATGAGATCCTTTTTGACTAGAAAACCGACACCACCCTGGGAGAGTTTATCACCTTCGCGGAAGTAGAGTAAGTTACCGGACTCTAGAGTTATCGTGTCCTCCCCCTGTTTTCGGACTTCAGATAACCCCAGTATGTGCCAGTTTAAATGACTTAACTCTACTTCTAATTCGGCGAGGTGATGGTCCAGCCTTATCGAGCGTCCATTATACGTTGCCATGTGTAGTCGTCTATGGTAGCCTGCCATGAACCGGTGATTCTTCGCACCCCCTGCCCTGCCGATACCGCGACCGCTACCTTGGTCGGGCCTAGCGGGCTTGCCGGTAACTAGGGGCGTTTTTTTCAGCGCACCTACCATTTGGGAGGGTTTGCCCATACTCGCCACGCTGGGCAGGCGTGTTGGCGAGCGCAGTAGGGCGGTAGTTGTTTACGGGGGAGACGCTGCTGCCCATCCCCCCTTTTCCTAGTCCCTTAGTCGCCTCTTACGACACCCACGGGGAAGAGATGGGGGAGTGCTATTCTAAGCCCGGCACTCCACAGGCATTTGCTTAGTATTTTAAAAATGATTACATAAATAGATCACGATACCTAATAACCACTTCACGATCGGACAAGGTTTTTGTTACACACTGTACAATATCGCAAAAAAAATCTTTATTTCAATCACTTTATCAAGTGGAGAATTGCAACTGGCATTTAATTTGTTGACAATTTTTACTTTCAAGAATTAATTAATATAGCGTATGGTTGAGAAATTGTAAATTAGTTTGGTATTATTACTCACCAGTTTGACACAGTCGGATTGTGTAAACATTTGTTTGACGCGGTCGTCCATACTGAGGTGGTAAAGAATTTTCATTGCTAAGTTTATGTGTTTATCGTCACCTTAAATACGAAATGGTGTTTATTTAATGTTTATACCCAATCATCTAATAATTTAGATTTATTGAAATGTTTTATAACTTACTAGTAAATTGAATGAATTTTGGTAACAAATTTATTTTGATCATTTTATTTCGCAATTTTGTATCGAAGGTCAAATTAAAAAGTAGTTTTAAAGTAACATTCACCAAATCAGCATTAGGAGAATCTAACAAGGGAGCGAGTTTTTCAATTATTCCTTTGGAGGCCATTGCATTCTTATTTTCAACAAAAATTGATAACTTTTGCAAAAATGAAACAATTAAAATCAGCAGGTCAATGTTTGAATGTCTTTCCATAGCTCCGATGAGCAAACCAACAATATCCTTCTTATGCATTTTTTCTTCTACTTTAACATTATCTGCTATATTTAAAAGCATATAAAAAGCAACTCTAAGCAACTGTTCTTGTCTTTTGGATAAAGTCTTGAGTTTTCTCTTTAGTTGTTCCTCATCACTCTTAGAAAGGAATTCGTCTGATGCATGGCATAAATCTTCATGATAACTAGACACAATAGATCTAGTTTTTTGAATATTGACATCAGCAACTGCCCAGGTTCCAGATTTTGGACGTCGTTTCGGTTCTGGAATTCGACTCTTTGGCAATTCATTCTGAAAATTATAGTGTTGAACTGTCTAAATTAAACTGTCTGTCACGTTTTAAGTAATAAAGAAAGCACTTTATTTATTAGATAGATTATTTAAAATAAACATTTATGAGTTACTTGCCTTATCTGGTGTAAGAACTTGTTTTTTTCCTTCAACTTTTTCTTTCCATTGATCATATCTTTTAAGTTCGTAATCAATAACATCCATACATAGTGAGCCAATTTTGTACTGAATGATAACAGAATGAAACTCTATATAAGTTGAGAAACAGAAAAATGTATAAACAATGTTTGTACTTAATTCGATACTACGTTTCCATTCTTCTCTTAAGACTCTAGAAAGAGCACTAAGTAGAGCTTCTGAAAATTATGATATCAAATTAGTTTGTTATTGCTAAAGTAGACTACATAATCATTTTTGAGTTAAATTGTTACTCTTAAACAACTACAACAACAACAATTTAAGACATTTTTGTGATAGGAACCATCCACTCTTAACTTATTCAACCACAATACAGGACTACTTAGTAATGTTATATTCAAGTTTGGCATTTCATTCGCAATATTTCTTACAGCGAATGTCTATGGTCCTAGCTTCTTACCATCAAATGGCCTATTAGTTATCTACTTCGGAAATAAAGAAGATTACTATGAATAACCAAGTTGACTAATGATAAAACAAACGACAATAACAAATTATGATTATAACCTGCAAATATGAGCTGAGTGTAAAATAATAAAATTAATTGATATATTTGAATTTAAGTCTCATAAAATTTTATAGATTTTTTATCACTGGAATTTAAATACTTTATTATTATTTCAATTTATAAAATAATAAATTTAAATATAGTTTTCAAATAAGTGAAATTAGTATAATTTCTTTTAGATCTATGTATATATATAACTTTTGAAAGATTGCAGTGGCAGCACTTCTTTCAATGTTATGTGTTGTTTACTTTTATTATAATTTATTTGAATATAAAGCCATCAAGCTTTTTCAATAATATTATTTTTAAAACAAAAATAACAAATGTAAAACCTTGAAATAAAAAAAAAGTCATAATTGAACATTAAATATACAAATGTATTTACCATTTCTTGCCAATTCAATTAAATTGTCTGGGTTCCTAGCAAGTTGTAAAATTAAAGCAGATCCTTTTATTTTTTCTGGAATGTCATCATAAAGTAGTTCAACATAATCATCAATATGATTTAAGATAGCAACTGGAACACTTTCTATAGGACTCATAGCAGATGTTTCTTAACAAATAAAATTCTGGAATGAAATATTATTATAAAAAATTAAGAATTATAAAATATCTATATTAAAACAATTAGGAACCTTTAAATCTCATCAGTCAAAAGTCTTTGGTCTAAGAATTAATCTACAAAATTTATAAAATATCGATTGTGCTCACAATCTAAAAAAATGTCTTCTATCTGCTCGTACATAAATTCACCAATTCCTTTTTATTATATCAAATAAAAGTTTAACTAAAACTGTTATTGATTAATTGCAAAATTTAATTTTGTTTCCTTTTGTATTGGTAATTAAATGGCCTTGTATTGCTTTGCACTACTCACTGTTATTCTATTGAGTTATTGACTAATATCATAGAGTACGAATTTTAAATGTCAATTGGATTTAACCAGTGTTGCTACTTGCCAGATCTTTTAAATTCTCGGTTGTACGATGGGTAAATAAAAAATAGTATATATTCTTAAAACCTGTTTCGTTGGTTTTAACAGTTTTCTGTACTTAGTTTTACTGTTTATTATATCAAGCATTTCTTTCGTCGGTGAAAAATAACACAACATCCACTGCGCATGAATCACTTACGATTTTTATATTTGGATTATACATGCCTAAAATATCTAAAATCATGCATGAATACGATCGAAATTGTAGTTGTACATCTGACACTACCACGGTCGTATACACAGGTCTTACAACTTCAGTATGGGGTAAGTTAACATAATGACGCTGTTAAGTTCAATTTACGGCCGCCAGAGGCATGACAATTCGTGTACTCATTATCCGAACAATTTTTCAAATCCAAACAAAATAGTTAAATAACAAAAAATCCGCAAAGCTCAATAAAACGATATAACAATAATTAAATAACACAATACTTGGGAGAGAAAAATATCAGATTCGATAGCAGCGACGTAGTACATAAAGCGGATGGTATTGCGAATTAGCAGTTGTAACACACTTGCACCTATTTCTCACCACGGAAATTGGACTCAGTTGCAAGACCTGTGTATACAACCGTGGGACAAATCATATCATAACTAAAATATGCAGGCATGCTAACATTAAAAATACTGTACAATATTGGCATATTTAAATAACAACTCTATTATAAAAATATATTTTAAATTTAGTTACTTTGAGGTTTGATTTTTTATAATTCATAAATATATATGAATAAAACGAAAAATTAAAATAAATTATAACAACCAACATGTTTGGTTGGTAATTCTCATTTGGGCTTAAAATGAAAATTTATTGACATCATTTTGCAAAATCATAATATCCTTTCTTAAATTTATTTTTAACAGGTACATATTTAAAAAATATCTGTTCTTGCTCCGCATCAAAGCTAAACGTTTTGTTTGTTTAATCTGTAAGCTCTCAGCACTTTTGAGGTTTTGAAATTAACATTATAGTGAATATGTATAGCGTACAAAGTTAATCTGTGAAATAAGAAATTAGTAATCTGTTTTGTTGGTGCTAGTAAGTTGCTTAAAAAGTATCTCTGGTATTACTAACTTGTGACTAATTAAATTCTGCATTATTTTGTTTATAATTACAGCGTAGTTGTTTTGCGAAAGATCATATTTACAAAATAAAACAGTTTATTGTTTTTGACAAACTTGACCATTGTGTACTGACAACTGATTCTAAAGTCTATTTCCTTTCAGTCTTAACTTCTTCAGAAAGATAAGGAAAAACGATAATGACCTAATCGGGAAAATTTGCAATTACATCGGCTTTACTATAAATTGGTAAATATTTATTAATTTAATTAAAATGTTGAAACTCATGTCTAAAAGTATCGTATTATTAGTTTGTAAAAATCAAAGCAAATGATTGTTTGTGAATGTTTATTACGTCCAGTAATAAAGTTATTCAGAAGATTATTCATAATCAATATTACTGATTATGATATATTTTTATACATAATATAATTTGTATAATGAAATTGAATTAAGTTTGTTCTTAATTATCAATTAAATCAAGAACTCATCACTTTCTGATCTTACACTTTATATAATAGTGAGTTGTTACTTTAATGAACTTATTTATTACGCTTTAGTTGTTATCACTAGATAAAAGTAACATAAGACATATAATAAAATATTTTAGTAAAATAAATGATCAATTAATTTCAGATTTATAATGTGGAATAGCTAATTGTCCAGCAAACATTATGAAATAATCATATCACTATGACAGAAAGCATTACAACACTTACTGCTCCAATTTCTCTATCAACATATCATCAGCTGAGTTTAACTGGTAAGTATTTGAACAAAGATCTTTGTTTATTGCTATTATTTGTTTCTTTTTTTAAATCTCTGACTATAGCTGAGATTATTAAATTTTGTGTCTGATTTGTATTGAATATTATTAGCATATAACATTTATATATGAGTCATAACATTTATACAGGTGATAAAATTTTAAATTCGAAAACTAGTTGAGTCATATTTGATTAGAATTAATTAAAATTAATTAATTTTACATAAAAAGGACTTACACTTATAAATGTAAAATATTTATAATTTTAATTCACTTTATTTTATATTTCAGTTGAATCAGCAAGTATTCGTAACTCTGGACTTTTTAAACCAAATCCATATTTGCAACTAATAATAGATGATAATATTTCAAGAAGAACTGAGGTCATAAAAAATACATTGCATCCAAAATGGAAAGAAGAATTTACAGTTTTGGTTACACCTTTATCTCAGCTAGTTTTGCGTTTGGCCGACCACCACAGTTTTCGAAAGGATCACATCATTGGAGAGAAAAAAATTAGCTTATTAAAAATTCTTCTGTATATCAATGGAAAATGTGAAAATGTGGAATTAAGTATTGGTAAACATAAATTATTTTGTTATTATAATGCTTTCATGTAGAAGTATATTTGAATAACATACTTATTTTACCACTTTATTTTAGATTTGATGAAGACTGTTTCTCAGGATAATGCTTCTAATGGGAACACAGAAGTGAAAGCAGCTGAGTTAGTGTTGCTTTTAGATGGCCTAAGAATTGAGCCATCTATTTTAAGCCAGTCACATGAAGCATTAGGAGAAACTTCTAATTCCCATAGTCCCCTGAGTGAAGGTGTACGATGCAGGTTTAGAATAAGAAATAATGTAGAAAACCAGAGGTCTGTGGTGCATCTCCGAGCATTGCGTGTATGTATTAAATAATAAAGCAAATCACTATTAAAAGATTTTGTACTAAACATATCTTTGAATCAAATCGAATAGAATCTCTTTGAGTAATACTTTGTATTATTTTAAATTTTTACCCATGCAGCAATTTGTAGTTGAGCTAAACAAAGCATGACAGTTTTACAGCTTGTCACTTATTTTCAATTGGTGTATTAAGTTTAAGTTCGAAATATTGTAGCCACCACCGGGTCCGCCTCCACTGAGTAATGGTGCCGTGTCCGTGAGCGCATTGGAGAGTGGGGCCGGCTCCTCGCGGCAGGATGAGCCGCCGGCCGCGCCCGTTGCGACGCACGTCGCGCCCGCCCCCGCCGCCGCTCCTTCGGCGACCACCGCTCCTACTGCCGAAGAACCTCTGCCGCCGGGATGGGAAATGCGATACGATGTTTATGGCAGACGGTAGGACACTTAATAGACATTTTACTATATTAATATAGATCCCTATATTAATATAGTAAAATGCCTATATTGCTTTGCTATCACACTTTTCACGTGAGTGTTTAAGTAATCACTGCCTGTGCCATTTTGTTGCTCATAATGCTATACTTATTCTTTCGCGTTATTACAAAACGAATATTCAATGGAATGTTAGACCTATTTAAAACTTTGAACTATGAACTGTGCCTTATCTATAAAGTCAAACAACTATCAGGTACTACGTGGACCACAACACGCGGTCGACGTCCTGGGAGCGGCCCCAGCCGCTGCCGCTGGGCTGGGAGGTGCGGCGCGACGCGCGCGGGCGGGTGTACTACGTGGATCATAACACGCGCACCACTACGTGGCAGCGGCCCGACACGGAGCGCCTGGCGCGCTTCCAGCACTGGCGCGGCGAGCGGCGCCACGTGGTGGCGCAGGGCAACCAGCGCTTCCTGTTCCCGCCGCCGCGCCCGCACGCGCCGCCCGCGCAGCCGCTGCTGCTGCCCGAGCCCATCGACGCGGACCACGACCCGCCCCCAAGTAGGCTCGCTGTCCATACACTATACTTATTAAAAACCTAATTATCCGTTCGGTATATGAGGTTCGTTCAAAAAAAGGGCGACTTTTATTTTTCTATTCAAACAGGAGGTAAAGTACGTAAGTATATATGGTGGCAGAAGTATGATAACGTTTTTGTATTTCGCCAAAAATTGCGTAATAAACGATGAAGTGTAATATCCATGGATCGTTCCACGACTCCGGGCGAATCTTAATAAACGATAACAAGAGTAATGCCTATACGGAACATTCCGCGACGACGACTAATAAATGACTAAAATAGTTTTTTATTAATATTTGGGAAACATATTATTTCACACTTAGCCTTAATTATATATAATACATAAGTGAAGAGCAGATACCAGCTAAGTTTCGACTAAAAGATATTCGTCAATTAAAAGAGCATGTCACTTGTAAAGAATGGTAAGAACAACAATTATAACAAATGAATGCGAATAAGATATCTATTCGTTCGTCGCCGCGTACAGGCGCCAGCGGTTCGAGCGGGACGGGCGTGGCGCCGGGCGGGCCGGGTGCGGCACCGGGCGGGCCGGGTGTGGCTCCGGGCGGGCCGGGAGCGGCGCCGGGCGGGCCAGGAGCGGCGCCGAGCGGGCCGGGTGCGGGCGCGGCGGACGACGCGCTGGGCGCGCTGCCGGCCGGCTGGGAGCGCCGCGTGCAGCCCGACGGCCGCGTGTACTTCGTCAACCACAAGAACCGCACCACGCAGTGGGAAGACCCGCGCACCCAGGTAGATATTCGTGTAACCTGCCACGCGTGCTACACTGTCGGTACGAAAAGCTCCTGTCTGCCTCACTGGAGAGGAGGTTTTTGATCAGCTGTGGATGTTAGTTTTCTTTACTTAAATTTGGATTTTATAAACACATAACTTTTTAGGGGCAAGAAATCAGCGCGTTAGAGGAAGCTCTCCCTCCCGGTTGGGAGATAAGGTTCACGGAGGAGGGCACGCGGTACTTCGTAGACCACAACACGCGCACCACCACATTCCAGGACCCCAGGCCGGGCGCGCCGAAGGGTCCGCAAGGCGCCTACGGCGTACCCAGGGCCTACGAACGCTCGTTCAGATGGAAACTTAGTCAATTTAGATACCTATGCCAGAGCAACGCTTTACCCAGTCACATAAAAATTACATTATCGCGGCAGACTCTTTTCGAAGATTCATATCATCAGGTAAATTTATCGTTTAATCATCTAACGTAAACATGACATTCAAAGCTCTAGTTTTTATCAGTTGGCTTATCAGTTGGACTCATTTAAATGTGCGTTATTGTATGCCACCTAATAACCTATTCGAAACTGATAATTAACCTTGTTTATTGCACAGTCGAGTAGTGTGTATGTGTTATACATTTTGTTCGTTTCTTTACTCTTCAGATCATGAGGCTGCCTGCATACGAACTTCGGAGACGATTGTATATAATATTCCGCGGCGAGGAAGGTCTAGATTACGGAGGAGTTAGCCGTGAATGGTTTTTCTTACTATCCCACGAAGTTCTCAATCCAATGTACTGCCTTTTTGAATATGCAAACAAAAATAATTATAGCCTTCAAATAAATCCAGCCAGTTATGTTAACCCAGATCACTTACTTTATTTTAAATTCATAGGAAGATTTATTGCGATGGCTCTGTATCATGGAAGATTCATATATTCAGGTTTCACTATGCCTTTCTATAAGAGAATGTTAAATAAAAAACTGACAATGAAAGATATCGAATCTATTGATCCAGAATTTTATAACTCGTTAGTTTGGATAAAAGATAACAATATCGACGAGTGTGGCCTCGAAATGTGGTTTAGTGTAGATTTTGAAGTTTTAGGACAAGTTATACATCATGAATTAAAACCGTCGGGTGATAAAGAACGTGTTACAGAGGTATGTGTCTTTTTTAATTGATCAACATTCACGTTGGCGCGTATTTTAACTCATGGGATGTTGGGATTTCTTTGTGTATCACTAACTAAAACAATTTCATAAACATTAAATAATAATATTTATATATTACTCGGGTTTTATCGTCTGAATCACTTCAAACATCCGGCAATACAACATACTAATATGTATGTATATTTATTATTACTTAAGTGTATAATTATATTTCGAAAGTTCAATCTACTTTGTAATTGTAAACTGTATAGTTACTTAGTGAAAGTAATTGATGCCTGTTTACTGATATTTGAATACAAAATACTTAAGATATCCTTTTATGTAAAAATTAAATTCAAAGTGACTTTTTTATACATAATTTTAGTACACATAAACATATAATTTATTTTCAAATATATTAAAAATTATTGATTATAATATCACTAAATATAAGAAATGGACTTATCGTTATCACACTACGAATATTAAAAATATCTTTCTAGAATGACATAAAATTACTAATGATTGCTTTGGAAATTTTACGTCGTTTTAATTTTAAAATGAATAATATGGTAATATGTAACACAGTATTTTATTATACACATAATATATATTTCTTATTAACATTGATTGATGAATGAATGGAATTCATGTTTATTTATAAGCTTTCCTATTTTTATATAAATAACATAGCTGACTTAATTATTGTAAGCCAATTACGTCGGACGAACGAACGAAACTAAAAAAAGATTTTGTAATGATTTCCATGAGGAATATATACATTTAATTGTACATTATATAGTTCATGATGTATATTGTTTTGAAAAAAGAGTAACTACTCAGTTTTCGACGGATAAATTCTGCCTGAAATCAGTAGTTACTCTTCTTCGAGTTCGATTACGAACTAGTAGTAGCTTTACGTTCAATTGTGTTTTGTAAAGTCGATACGAAAGTGCCTTCCTGTAAGAGCCTTCCTGGTAATAATTATATTTATATTTTTTTGTCTTTCAGGCTAATAAGGAGCAATATTTACAATTAGTTACACAATGGCGTATGACACGAGGAATCGAAGAACAAACGATCGCTTTTCTTGATGGTTTTAACGAGGTATTATATATATGTTTTGAATATGCCATGTGCTAGATACATTAGTCAATCATATACATATTGTTATGAAGAGTGTAGCTCCCCATTTCTACCCATGGATGTCGTAATGACTATCAATAGTATCAGTAATTAAAATTCCAATGCCGCCAAGAGTATTGGAGTTTTAAGTACTGATGTCAAGGTGTCTGACTCCAACCCTAGGGTGATTGGAGTCAGATGTGAGCCAAATGTTTGCGTCAGACAGTTTACACTCCGTACCTATAATGGAAATACCGATAATGGAATGGAATAAGAGGGAGTGAATGTGATGGTGACATGATTGTAATGTGCAGGTCGTACCGTTGGAGTGGTTGAAGTACTTCGACGAGCGCGAGCTGGAGCTGATGTTGTGCGGCATGCAGGAGGTGGACGTGGACGACTGGCAGCGGAACACCATCTACCGCCACTACACGCGCACCAGCAAGCAGGTCGCTTGGTTCTGGCAGGTTGGCATTACTCTTTATAAGACGTTTTGTACACATCATTCTTAGTATAATTTAGTTTGATGCAATTCGTACATGCTTAGTAAAATTTATTTCTTATGAAAATTTAACCGCCTTATACATTGAGCGTAATTTCAGTTCGTGCGACAAATGGACAACGAAAAACGGGCAAGATTGCTTCAATTCGTTACGGGAACATGTCGAGTGCCAGTCGGTGGATTTGCTGAGCTTATGGGTTCTAATGGACCTCAACGCTTCTGTATAGAAAAGGTAAGGAAGCCTTTGGAACGAGGTGTTTAATTTGTTAATGAAACCTACATATCAATGCACGAAACTGAAATGAAAAACTAAATCGAATATCTCTATGAGAAGTTAATAACGAACAAAGTTTTTATGAACTTATGATTCAATGGAATATTTTTAACAACCAATTAAATAAAGACTTCTTTCTTAAGTCTTAACTTATGACCGATTTAGAAAATTGATCTTTTATTGATTTAGAGTTGAGTATCATGATAATTATTATCCATATGATTATAATAATAATTACGGTTTTTTTTTAATTACTTTATCATTATAGGTCGGAAAAGACACATGGCTACCGCGGTCTCACACATGCTTTAATCGCCTCGACTTACCGCCTTATAAAAGTTACGAACAGTTGTGTGAGAAATTGAATTATGCGATCGAAGAAACGGAAGGTTTTGGTCAAGAGTAATCGATTTTGCTAGTAGCACTAGTAGAATATTGTAAATTATTTTATTAATACTTTAATTTAAATGCACCAACCTCCATGAGAGGTTTTGTTCAATTGGAATTGGTGCCGTCGTAAAAAGACCAACCAAATACTTGTATGAATATTTGTTTATTAAACAATAATTTTATTGTAGATATCTTTAGCGTATTATGTCAGTTATATAAGATATATTTTGTTTGAACTGTATTTATAAAGTTCGTCTATAAAGTTCAATAAAAATCTTTGAAATGCAATTTATTTTATTATTTTTCAACAGTGTACTGAAAGACGTGTATCAAACAAACAATTTTTTTTTATAAGCAGAGTAGCATGTATGCGTTCAGATTTTATTAGTTTATATATTTACATATTAATGTTTTAAAACATAAATTGTTCTAAAGAATCTAGACATATAATAAAAATGTAACTGATCGCTCTCTGTACATGAAAGATACATAAGTAAAACTATTATCGGGGGCCTTTATCTACGCAATAGAACCTAAAAATATGACTGTTAGATTTTCTGTCAGTGTCTTTGTACGCGCTAATCTTAGAAACGGCTTAACTGATTTAGGTAGGTGGTTGTATTATTGCAAACTTCACTTAAAATTTTGTGTTTGTTTCAATGGGTTTATAAATAAAAAAGTTATGTCGATTTAAAGAATCACGTCGAACATTTTTTCCATAAAAATACTATAAAATAACTGTCCAGTTGAATTGTTTGGCCTCGCGGTCCGGGGGCCTCGCGTCTCGGAAACACGTTACGCTTTACTTAAAAGCTTTGAAAGCGAGGAAAAATTGGACTCGTCATGAATTAACGCAAGGAAGCGTAATGCAGTAAAAAAAAAGGTCAGCCGCATTTCCCTTCATATGGTGGAATCGTGTAAAAGCGATGGTCTCGGTCTTGCGCTGCCACTGGTTCTAGGCTCTTTTAATGTGGGGTAAACGCGTAAAAGAGATTTTTAAGCGAGATTAAAAAAGAGGGCCTCGCAAAATGTATCTCGCCCACATAAAATTTAGGTCTTGCTCCGCCACTGTTTAACTTCCTATAAATGAGAGTCTGTAAAATGATGATGTTTGAATGTTTATAGGAACAAAACAAAGTTAAAAAATGGGCAGTTTCAGTGACTTAGAATCTTCCAATGTAAGTTGAGCTCACAATAAATAAAGCACAGGGAATGACATTAAAGTATGTCGGAATAGAAGGGAATGCTGTTTTTTTTTCATGGCCAATTGTATGTTGCCTTATTTAGATCCGGGTTCGGCAAAGACCAACAAATACGAATATCCCACTTAAATGAAATTAAAAACGTTGTAAATACGTCAAGTGTGGCATCTTTTTGCAATTTACTTCAACATGGAGCTTGTTGTTTAAATTTGTATTGATGATTTTTTACAAATAGGTGTTTCTCTTTTTGTACCATTGAATTCTACTAAATCTCACACAGCAACGTTATAATCACCAAAAGTATGAACGGGGTAAAATTGACACAATTTTGGCATCTTTACCTAGCCTACAGTTTGCATAGTGTGTCCCAGAGAGCACGCGACGTACATTTACCGACCTTCCTGGCGCTATAAAAGCGACGTACTTATTTTTGAAGCTGTTATATTTGTTTAATTAAGCACTGCCAATACAGGTAAAGTTGACCCAAGAATTTCAAATTTTCATAGAAACATGTGAATGTCGGCAGGGACGTCAAAAAATAAAAGACAATTTTTATTTATTTTACTTTTTGGTGGGATTTTGAATATATCTGAGAAGTAATCAAGCAAATTAGTTACCTACATACATATGTAGTTCTTTAACATCCAAATATTTCATCAAAAAAAATCTATGTATATTGTATTTAAAGTTACTGTTCTGGATGACTGAAATCCAGAATACTACTCGTGCAAAATTTGACAGTCCTAGTCACAAGTAAAGTTGCCAATCATGCTAGTGAGGTAACTTTACCTAAGCTCAAGCAACATTACCTTTTCTAATAAATCAAGAAATGAGAGTTTAATAGGATTGAATCATTTCGATACACCTTAATAACAATATATCAAATAATATTTAATATAAATCACTTATCTACACTTTGATTTCCTGTAAGAAATACCGATTTCTATGCGACGACGCTGCGAACACAATTGACCATATGGGATGAAAAAGTACATTATTTTGACAATTAACAAAGCTGCCAGCTTGTAACACTTTTTAGGATACTACAATTTATTATAAAATCTACCAATGTGACTAAAGTCGCGCCTACTTCCACATATAAAAAAAATATTCAATGTAAACTAGCATAGGGTATGCTTAGCTAAAGATGCTCACGGAAGGTAAAGATGCCACGTTTGACGGTACTGAAATATTATAAGTCTCATTAAAATAAAATTATTTCTGTAAGTTATATTCGGATGAAACCGCGGGCAAGCTAGTAAAATGATATAATTTTATTACCACTAATATACAAATGAAAGACAACGTTTTTTCAAAAAGTATATTGTTAAAAATACTGCCAATCATAAGTGTAGCAATAAAGATATTTTTTGATTACTATGAAAAGAAATAAATAACAAAATTAAACTGAATTTTTAATTAAAACAATTTAGAAGTAGCAAATTCGCGTGCAACTTTTGTTGCTTCATTCAAAGCCCTGATATTGGTGCCAGAGGCCTGAGCAGATTCTGCCTTTCCACCGCCTTTACCTCCAATTATAGGCACAATGGATTGAATCCATTCAGATGCTAATAATCCTTTTTCAATAAGATTTTTGGGTACTGCTACCAAACAAAAAATTTTGCTTGAGTCCTCATCAACAGAGAAAAACATTGCAGCTGAATTAGGTTGCAGCTGTTTTACTTGTTTTAATGCAGCGTCTAATGCTTTTGTATTATTATATGCCTTCAATTCTTCTATGATTATTTCCGAACATTTATCACCCAAACATAATTCTTTTGCTCTTTCAATCACTAAGTTGATAGTCATTGCTTTAGCAGCTCTTTCTTTGTCGTCTAATTGTTTCTTTAAATTCTTAAGCATTGTTCGTAGCTCTTCTTTCTTCCAATATGATATCTGGGCCTGGGAGACGTCATTTGTAAGGTCAACAATTTTTTTTACAATTTCTTTCTGATTAATATTCTCGCCTTGTTCTTTAATGAAATTAGCAATGTTATTTACTTCATTTTCCAGAATGCTCATTTTATTAATAGCTTTTAAGGCTTCAGGGCCAGTTAGTGCTACAATTCTTCGAATACCTTTTGCAATACCTTCTTCGCTGACAATAACATATTCACCAATATGTCCAGTTTGGTGTAAGTGAGAACCACCACAAAATTCAACCGAAGTTTCAAAACCAGTTGATGCATCTGGATTTTTTTCCAACTCTTCAACTGAAATACCAACAGAAACCACTCGAACTGGGTCTGGGTATTGCTCATCGAACATAGCACGAAGTCCTTTTATTTTTTTAGCTTCACTCAAACTGGTGTGTTTTGCGTAAACACGTTTGTTATTACTTATAATTGATTTTATTTCATCTTCCGTGTCTTTTATTTGTTTAACTGTCATGGGACCTTTATTAGTGAAGTCAAATCGAAGACGATCTGGCATTACAAGAGATCCTCTTTGATCAGAATCATTTCCAAGCACTTTTCTCAACACATTATTAAGTATATGTGTGCCTGTATGATTGTTCATAACTAATCTTCTTCTTTCTGTGTCTATATGCAGCGTAACTGTATCTCCAACTTTAAGCGTACCTTCAATTTTACCAATATGAAGAACATAACCACCTTTTACCTGAACATTAGTAACTGTTAATTCTACACTGTCATCATCAGATTTTATCATATATCCTTCATCAAATATTTGCCCACCCTGTTCAGCATAGAAATTTGTGCAGTCCAAAATAACACCACATTCCTGGCCACTAGAGACCTCATTAACAAATTGTTTGTTACTGCGTAATGATAAAACTTTTGCAGAGCATGGAGCAAATTCATACTCAGCATCTTTATCGATAGAAGATGGAACATAATTATATTTTGGGGAATCATCTGTAATGGATACTCCGCTTTCTTGTAAGTGACTAATGGCATGTATATCTAATGATAACAAATCTTCCTGGCCTAAAGTTTTACCTTGTGATGATAGTTGAGATTCTTTTTTTGCTTTTTCATAACCCTCCATATCAATAACTAAATTATTTTCTTCACACATCAATTGTGTTAAGTCAATTGGGAAGCCATATGTATCATACATACGCCAAGCAACATCTCCAGGTACAGATTTAGAATCACCAAGTTTCTCAATTGTTCTGTTAAGTAAGTTCCGACCTCGAGTTAATGTTTTCAAAAACTGAATTTCTTCTTCATTTATAATTTGAACTATTGATTCTGGATCTTTTTTAATTTCAGGAAACACATCACCTAGTAATTCAACAACAGTATACACCAATGATGCAAAAAATCCTGGTTTTGCATTTAGTTTTTCTGACGCAAATCTTACTGCCCTTCTTAAAATTCTACGGAGTACATAACCTCTGCCTGTATTATCAGGGTTCCCACCATCAGATAATGCAATTGTTAATGTTCTTGCATGGTCGGCTAGTACACGATAAGCCATATCAATACCATCTGTATCATCAGAACCAACTTTGCCTGTGTAAGGTCTTACTTTAGTGCCATTTTCAATGGCTTTAAAAATTGGCATGAAGAAATCAGTATCATAATTTGCCCTTTTATTTTGAATGACGGAAACTAATCTTTCTAATCCCAGTCCACAATCAATGTGTCTTTTGGGCAATAACTTTAAGGTTCCATCAGTTTCTCTATTAAATTGAATGAATACCAAGTTCCAAATTTCGAGCACATCAGGATCATCCATATTAACAAGATGTGCCGCATCTCTTCCACCAATCCTATCATAATGTAACTCAGAACATGGTCCACAAGGTCCTGTCTCGCCCATTTCCCAAAAGTTGTCTTTCATACTTCCAGGTAAAATATGGGTTTCCGGAACTCCTAAACTTAACCAAATATTCTTACATTCTAAATCCGGTTCCAGGCCAGATGATTTATCTCCCCCAAAGTATGTTACATATAGTCTATCCCCTGACAGCTTATATACTTGTGTTAGAAGTTCCCAAGCCCATGCACATATTTCATTTTTAAAATAGTCACCAAAAGACCAATTCCCCATCATTTCAAAAAATGTGTGGTGATAAACATCTTTTCCCACATCATCTAAATCATTGTGTTTTCCGCCAGCTCTTATACATTTTTGAGTGTTTACAACTCTTACATATTGAGCCATATCAGAATTAGGATCTACTGATCCTAAGAATATAGGTTTAAATTGATTCATGCCAGCATTCGTAAAAAGTAAAGTAGGATCATCCAAGGGAATTGTGGATGAAGAGTGAACATATTTATGGCCTTTATTTATGAAAAAATCTATAAATGCTTTTCTTATTTCACTTCCAGTCATTGAGGTATCCATCATGAAGTTTACCTAAAAATATATATTTTGTTAATATTTATTTTTATTATTTTCAGTTTTAAAATATACATGATATTCAAAATAAAATTTAAAAAGTATTTCGAAATGTGATAGTATTTTAACAAGTCTTTTTTGTATGTCTATTCTTCATGCATTATCAAAATTGTAACATTTATGCATGTAAATTTATTATTTGATACATTATATAACATTTTTTTTTCAAATGCCATGTAATAAGTGCAAAAATATATGTTATTGCATCATACAAAACCTTAACATTTATACCATATGGTCAATTTTAAGTGAATGTGACATGGATAATATGGAAAAAAGAAATTTGAGTTACAATTAATCTGTCACCTTATTTCACTCAAGAATAATATATGAGTAGTATACAAAGTTTACATATTTAGTTAAACATAGATACATTTATTTAGAAATTAGTACCAAGTAGTAGCACAAATTTAAAATGTATTTAGATAAATAATTGAAAAATCTAAATTAATGATGACCATTTTATGTGTGACTTATCTTAATTTCAAATATTTATATGACAGAATAAATAGTAATATATAATAAATTGATAAAAGGTTATCTTAATACATATTATTTTATTTTATACAAAAACAGGAAGGAAGGAGTTAGTTTTAACTTTGTCCCTAAAAGGTGACAAAATATTAAATTATTTATTATTTTATTTCCCATATGGATCAGAGTACTAAAGCTACCAGTCAAATACAGTGAAAGTAAGTAACCTTTAAAGCGAATAAAATTGTGTATGCAAGATTTATTTTTTTAAACTCAGTAAAATCATGCTGATATAGTTTATTATTGCTATAAAATATACATTGAAACATCAATTACCTTTCACACGCAGAATAAAAATGACAAAGTTAAATTAGTCCAGAGAAAGAGCAACTAGAAACATACTCCACATTACTAACTAGTAACCACAGACTAACCAGTAACTAAACTACTCCAATAAACCAAATCGAATTTTCAGATTGCAACGTTGACATTTAACAAGTATGCAATAAAATGACAACTCATGAGATAATTGGCTTGAAATAGTCATAGTGATGATCAAAGAGCATACCTAATGCATATTAGTCTGCAGTGACATTTTGAGATTTAAGAAATGATACAAGGTAGTTGATCTAAGGTCTAAAAGTACTGTTTATTCAAAATATTAAATAAATTAGTAGTTATAATACGTAATCCATTCAATTACATTGTTAAGACTGAAGGGACAGATAACAGTGAGACGTATTGCTTATGTACTCTGTGGATAATAGATTGGCCACGGTCTTGTATACAGGTCTAGCAACCGAGTCCAATTTCAGTGATGAGAGATAGGTGCGATTGTGTTACAACTTCTATTTCGCAACGACGCCCGCTGTACGTCACTGCTATCGCCTATCGAAATAATTTACTTTAGCGCACAATAAAACAACTCGTGTTTTGCTTATTATATATGTATATTACATGTAATGTGCTCATTATAATATAATAAACACGTGTTTGAATACAATATTTTGAATTACAGTGTTATTGAGTGAAAGGCAGAAGAATAAAAATATGGTCAACCCTTCGCTGGAAAAGAGTGTAAAGCGAGGGCATCGGCCACATAACGTCAAACGTGATATAATTTTGGACAAATAGTATAATTTTATCTTTCATGTACAATATTTTTTTGAGTATCTGTATCCAGCACGAACCGATCGTGCTGCTCTAACGCACGGTCGTATACACAGGTCTTGCAACTGAGTCCAATTTCAGTGGTGAGAGATAGGTGCGAGTGGTTTACAACTGCTAATTCGCAATACCATCCGCTGTACGTATTACGTCGCTACTATCGAAGTTGATATTTTTCTCTCCCAAGTACTGTGTTATTTAATGATTGTTATATCGTTTTGTTGAGTTTTGCGGATTTTTTTGTTTTGTTTGGATTCGAAAAAGTGTTCGGGATAATTATTACGCGATTTGTCATACCTCTGGCGGCCGTAAATTGAACTTAACAGCGTCATTATGTCAACGTACCCCATATTGAAGTTGCAAGACCTGTGTATACGACCGTGCTCTAACGTCTAATTGACATTTGACACTTGGTGACAGCCTTTCTTAATTTCTTTTAAAAATATTATTATTATTATTATTATAGGTATCTAAATAACATAATGTTTGAATAAAAAAATGTTTAGTGTAAAAATGGATTTGTGTCATCTAATAAGATCGATATTTATTTACAATGCTAACAAAATAACCAGAAATTTAAGTAGTGTAGTTTTGTCGAATTCTCTTGAAGTTAAATGTGACCAAAAGAACACCGTACTTGAGTCTGTGGGTGAAGATTTATCAGAAGTTACTTCATACTTTCCTGAATCATTTAATATAGCTGCTTATGCTAACAAATCTGAAACACTTCAAAACCTTATTAAACTAAATGTAAATCTTAGTAAAATTGAGAAAAAACCTCACATAGTAAACAAACTATTAAAAATGTATTTTGAGAAAGATATGAAAAACAATATATTTTTTATTAAAGATTTTGTTGATTCAGAAAATATTGGAAACTATATAACAAAAAATCCTCTTATTTTATGTGAAAGTATAGAAAACTTTCAAGTAAGAATTAATTACCTACAATCAAAAAATTTTAGTAATTTACAAATACACGAAATTATAGCCAGAAATCCTTTTTGGTTAATGTTTAGGTAAGATTATTTATTAAATATAAACAAACATGTTAAATGTCTTATATCAAAGGTGGCGCAAGGTGTGGGTGGTGTGGGCAATCACACAAAGCCTCACGGTCCGGGGGAAAATTGGACTCGTCTTGAACCGAAATATATTTTTATTCAGTGTAGGAAGAGCACCTAGCAGGGCAGATGTACAAGTATGTTTTAGCAAAAAAAAAGTCAACCACATTTCCCTTCATATGGTGGAAATGCATAAGTGTTGGCCTCACAAAATGTATCTCGCCCACATAAAATTTCGGTCATGCGCCGCCACTGTTTTAAATCTTAGATTAATTTGTTATTAAATAAAATAATGCATATCAATTACTTTAATGCATATAACTTATAATAATTTGATAATTTTCAGCACTGAAAGAATAGACAAAAGGTTGGGATATTTTCAAAATAAGTTTTGTTTAAATGGTAATGAAGTAAGATTACTTGCCACAAAGCAACCTAAAATAATAACATACAGTCTTCAACACATAAATACAAACACCTTTGTTGTTAAAGAAGAAATGGGTTTTAATGATGAAGAGGCGAAAACTTTACTACTAAATAAGCCCAAAATATGGATGACAAGTAAGCTATTTAGTTCATTTCGTAATACTTATAAATAATAATTTGTGAAATAAAAAGAAAATATATAATTAGAAACTTTATTAAAAAATGTAATAATTAAATCCAAAATATTTTCTTTCAGGTCAAAGATCCTTGTTGGAAAGATTCAATTACCTCCATAATGTCATTAAGATACCCCACAGGTCAATATTGCATTATCCTAATGTGCTTCTTTGTAGAAATTTCAAGGTGAAACAACGTCATATGTTTTTAGAGACTCTTGGTAGAGCTCAATATAACCCAAACAAAGAAAATTATATTCCACTTAAAGCTTTGATTGAAGACACAGATTCTGAATTTTGCAGAAATTATGCTAAATGTAATGTTGATGATTTTAATTTGTTTTTAAAGACTCTTTGATTAAATATTAATCATTTAGCCTGCTTTGCCCAAAACAACTTTATTATGAAATGCATTCAGAGAGTGATACAATAGGGTGTCAAATATACCAGCAACTGTGAATACACCTCCAACAATTGCACAAATATTTGTAGCAAAGTGACCAATTGACCTGAAAATAAAAGAAAATATAAAATGAAATTATTATACCATGTTTTTATTTAATTGATAATTGTGTAAAGTTAATCTACATACCTTCCTTTTTCGGTATATTTCACCATTAAAGGTGACAATTCATAACTAAAGAATGCCCCTGGCATTCCAGATTCAGTATTCACATTGGAAACAGATTTTTGATGTCTCGTTACAGAGAACTGATTAGTGTGTAATACAGTATTATCTAATCTAACATACATGGTTGGAACTATTTTTAAATAATACTGAAACATAACAGCACCTGCAACAATATAAGATATAATTAATAAACTAGATAATTTTTCAAATGTTTTAACACATTGAAGATTTCATGTACGTATGCATAATGGATAGCCATATCCAAAACTACAAGGAATTGTACAAGACACTTAGTTTTCAAAATCCATTATCCTATGATTTCAAATTTGTATAACAAATGTTATGCAAATTTAAAAATATAAATAAATCAATACTAAGTTTAACACATTAACAAGTTTTTAAGTATTAATTATAATTATTCATAATAATTATTATTTAATGGACACAGAAGTATATAGTCAGCTATTGAAAAAACAAAAGGTTTATGATTACATTTTTTTTAAAAATTGTTTACTTTCGTTTTTCATGTTAATGGACACATGCACATTTTCAAGTAACTTTATAATAAAATTTGTTTCCTAAAAAAAGCCTTTTTTAATAAGTGAAATGTATCAAAATATTTGACATAATAAACCGTAAAAATGAATTAAAAGTTACATAATATTGGAGATGTTCCATAGTAGAATTGCTGCTTACTGTCCAGAAGGTAAATACCCGTTAATAGCCATTTTATAATGGTGCCAAATATAATTAATGCTATTTATTGTTTATTATTGAAGTCTATTGTATTATATAAATAGTGAAAAATTTTATTTTATAAATTATGAAAAATGGTAAATAGTAACACGAGCGTAATTTTGTAAAAATTGGAATTTGTTACTTGACAAGACAACTGACATTTTTGACATTGACTTAAGCATTGTCGTAAGATCAGAATTCAGAAATAATTTCTGTAAATTCCACAAAACTATTTTGTATTTCTGAAAGCATTTAACATGCCAGTCCCAGGAGGCCTTTATCAAAATCAAGGACCTACTTGTTTTGATAAAATGAAAATGGGTTTTATGATAGGATTTTGCGTAGGCATGGCAAGTGGAGGTTTATTCGGCGGGTTTACCGCTTTAAGGTTAATATTGTGTAGTATATTTGAGTAAAATTTCTTATAAGACGCTAATAAAACACTTAAAATATTTTTAAATTACAGATATGGCGCTAGAGGCCGTGAACTAGTTCATTCTGTAGGCAAAGTAATGCTTCAGGGCGGTGGAACATTCGGTACATTTATGGCAATCGGAACAGGAATTCGCTGTTGATATATTATAAATTCTAATTGTAAATACTATTACTTTAAAATGTAGTGACATTGGTTTAATTATAAATAAAGTGTTTTTTAGGATTATGGTTATGTAAATTCTTTTCATGAGAAGGAATCTTCGTAATTTATAAATTCTCTCCTTAAAGATGAAATTCATAAAACTTTACGTTACTAACAACGTTTATTTTGTGGTGTTCTAATCAGTTTAAGAAATTATAGAATAAACATAATGTAAGTAAACATGCTAAAATCTGTTGTAATAATAATTAATGAATACTGTTCTTTCAGTAATTATAATTAACAATACAGACCCAAATTTAAGTCAAAAATAGAAAGAAACTAAATAAATTTTTGATAACACTAATTTATATTATTAATTCCTTAACTTCTATAATACTGTCTAGAAATTGCAAAGCACGCCCACTTAGCAAATCACTGACACCGTAAGATGGAATGAAGAAATTGTTTACAATGTTTTAATTACTTGCATCTGTGGACTTAACCAATGATTAAAAACTTAATAAAAACAATGAATACTATTTATTCATTTATAATTTTAGAACAGGGCACAATTTTTTTTTACAGTAACAGCCTGTGACTGTCCCACTGCTGGGCTAAGGCCTCTTCTCCTCTTTTTGAGAAGAAGGTTTTGGAGCTTATTCCACCACGCTGCTCCAATGCGGATTGGTGGAATACACATGTGACAGAATTTCAGTGAAATTTGACACATGCAGGTTTCCTCACGATGTTTTCCTTCACCGTCAAGCACGAGATGAATTATAATCACAAATTAAGCACATGAAATTCAGTGGTGCTTGCCCGGGTTTGAACCCACGATCATCGGTTAAGATTCACGCGTTCTTACCACTGGGCCATCTCGGCTTTTCAATTTTTTTTTATGGTGCAATAAATGCTTAGTATTTTGAAACATCAATAGATGTTTAGTGAGAGCCAGTTAGGATTATTTTTATATTTTGATGGCCACTGCTGCAATTATTATCAAAATGTGATAATTGAGCTTGTACCTCAAAAAAAAAAAACATTTTAAGTAGGTGGTATGGCTGTGTGCAAGTTGTCTGCACCAGTTTGAAAGGTAAGTGAGCCACTGTAACAGGCACAAGAAACATCTTAGTAGTAAGGATGGTGGCACATTTGCGATTTATATTTCTTACAATTGCCAATGCGAGACATTGGCAATGTAAGAAATGCAATGTTAAGTAATTCATCAAATTGTGTTGGCAACAAAGGCTCAATAATAATAATAACATTGCCAATGTCTAGGGGTGGTGGTGATCACATACCATCAGGTGGCTAATTTGCTTGTCTATCTACCTATAAAATATCTTGCTTGGGTTACAAAATTTAATCAATTTTTTTGTTTTGAAGTGATTTTTTTCTTAGAAATCAAATTTAATTAAAGTATTTAAATAGAACGTAGTAGGAAAAAGCCTTTTTTTTGCAACTACATATAAGCCATTTTAGTTTAAAATCGCCTTGATCAAAAATGTTCAATACAATTTTATCTTTTATAAATCTTACCTTCATTAGCTTGTCCAATTACACCATCAAGAGGAGCAGTATTACCACTCTCTATATCTGTTCCAAATGATAAATGCTTTATTATATGTGTTGTGTTAAAAACGGAGGAGGAGAAAGGCTGCACATCATGCACATGTACATGATTTATGGTAAAGCTTTTGCCTGGTGCTATATGGAAGCTTCCTCCAACCTGAAAAATAATGTATTTATGTATGTGATATGATATAAGCCTTGCCTATATTGATTAATTTAAACCTCAGTATCTATAAAATAACTGATATTGTCCTAAACATGTTACAAAACACCTGAATAACAGGCAAAGTAAATAGCTGATTGATGACTTCAAACTTGAAGTCAGTTTTTCTCATTATTTCATTCACATTTGGATTGGTTTGGTTTTAGGTGCCCTATGCCCTTTTCTGTACCTTATGTATAAGCAAACAGTATACAATAAGCCAAGTGATATTTTAATACCCTATTAACTTCCATGTATCCATAAATCTGACAGCCTTCTTTAAGGGCAAGGTTAGTTCTTTCTAATGATTCATCATCTTTGCATTGTTCAATAGTTGACAAATCGGGTAATGCCCATCGTCTTAATCTATATGCTTCTTTTACATCATCACAAGTATTACAGCACCTTTAAAACAAAATACATAATCTTAAAATAATGTTGAGGGTTAATATTAATCAAATAATAACTATAAGATTATATATAAATAAAAGATTTAAGAGAAAAACTTACTGTGTTTCATTGAAAGCTGCACCATAGCAACTTCCACATGTGATCTTGGCAATTTCAGAAGTGTTTTGTTTAACCTAGAAAAAGTGGATTGTATGATAGCTAAAAGTGAATGCAAACTATAGTAAACAAGTTGAACATACAGATGACGAGACTGGAAATTCTTCTTTTTTAGGTTCTTCTATGGGTATTCCATTGAGATCTAATCGTCTCTTATGTATATTGTGATCCATTTGAAGATGCTGTTCACCGGATGAATCCATTGCATCTAACACCAAATCTATGAGGTTAAAAATATAAGTTACATTCATTTTGATGGAAGAAATGTATAAAGTATGATTTAAAAAAAATATATAATATGCTTACAATCACAGGAAATCCTTGGAACTATTATGTCGAAATTTATTCTTAATTTATGTCCCCGTGATGTATCAACAAATAATTCTTCTGATATGTTAGGTGACAAATATGTATGCATTTCAGATAGAATTAATAGAACCATTATAATTGCGCCCGTTATAGTAACTGAAACACAAAATGTATGAAAACATTTCTACAGCAATATATACGTATCAAAACATTCCTACATCATATGTAAATCTATACTTACTAAATGCTCCAGTTGCTGTTTTCACTCTAAAGTCTTCCAAAGTTTTAGCATAAGCATCAAGCTGCTTAAATTTACTTATAAATTGAGAATCCATGATAATACCATATAACGCTGGTAAAATTGTATAATTCGAAAAATGATAATAAACTTTACAAATGATTGTACGCTATTTTCGCCGGTTTATATTTTACATATATAAATAATACAGTTATGTGCATTAAAATCTTTTAGTTTTACATTACTAATAAAAATTGGTTTTTTTTTTTTTTTAAATGCAATTTTGCTATAATATCAGAATTCCGCCTATTTTTAGGTGTTGTTTTCGCTTATAGAATAAGATTAGAATAAGAATTGCTGATGCTGTCTAAATTCTCATGTCTGTATGTCAACTGTCAAGTATGTCAACTGTCATTTGTGAATTCAAATCAGGTTCGATTACTTTTTGCGTTTGTAGTAGTGCACGATTAGTAAATAAAGATTTTTTTTTATATCTATAAATAAGTACTTAATATAAGACAGAAGTGAAATATCAATGTCAATGTTATTTGATTGATGTAAATGATTTTTATCATTTATTTACATCTCACACTGACAGATAATAATTAACGTGGTAACCCTTCACAGCTACGACGTGTATGCTGCCCACAGGCCATAGAACAATTTTATTCAAAGTGATGCTGCCAGAGTTATTTTCGACAAATAATTGCTACACGGCCTCTTCTGACGTCGTAATATCTTAATGATAAGCCATCCAGATTAACAGTAAATTACACAAGAATATGATTGACTTGAACTTGCACTTAAGCAAACATTTCATTATACAGTAGCAAATACGAACAAACAAATTCTATGTGTTCACCATTCGCTTATAAATCGTAAACAAAAATAAAATAAAAGAAAATAAACCCCAAACATGCGTATGAGTCAATAATTGTGAGAAATATGTTGTTAGAGACTCCACTATTAAGCATACCCATTGGATGTCTGAAATTAAAAAGTTATGGTGCAGAAATCTTTGTAGGCATTTTTTAAAATAGAGTCCGCGAGTACACATTTCTAAGTGCCCTATCACATGGAAGCAACAACTGTCCTTTGTCGCTTGATGCGCCACATAGACTCCGTCTACCAGTAATGAGGATGTTTGTTTTCCAAAGAGACCAAATCCATCATACTATGGATCTCGGCACAGCCATCCCACTCATACACGTCCTCGTATTTTATTCTGTTAAGATGAAAAAAAACCAACAGCAGCATTTGTTTTATTCGGCCAATTCTTACTACAATAATAATTTATATAGAACAGTGATTCTATAGGGTTTTCCATTAAGGGCGCTTGATCTTTGAAATGCAAAAAAAAATACATGTAGGAGAGATATTTGCGATTTTTTTTTTTTATTTGGAAGGTCTATCGACCCCATTATGTAATATGGAATATGACATCATTCAAATGACCGCCACGGCTTCGGTTGGTGGCGCGCACACGAAAGGTCCAATTTTCGATGACTCTGGCGCACAAATCGGGCTGTATTTGATCGATGGCGTGGCGTATGTTGACTTTGAGGGCATCGGTGGTTTGCGGCTTGTTGGCATAGACCTGCGACTTAAGAAAACCCCACAAGAAAAAGTCCAGCGGGGTCAAATCGCACGATCTCAGTGGCCAGTTCACGTCGCCTCCGCGCGAGATGACCATGTCCAGAAATTGCTCGTGCAGAACTTCCATCGTAGCGTGTGCTGTGTGGCACGTAGCGCCGTCCTGTTGAAACCACATGTTGTCCAGATCCATATTCTCGATTTCAGGCCAAAAGAAGTTGGTTTTCATCGACCGGTATCGCTCACCATTGACGGTGACGGCCACACCATTATCGTTTTCGAAAAAATACGGACCAATCACGCCTCCGGCCCAAAATCCGCACCAAACAGTCACTTTCTGCGGGTGCATTGCCACTTGGTGAACCTCGTGTGGATTGGTCTCGTCCCAAATACGGCAATTTTGCTTGTTGACATAGCCATTCATCCAAAAATGCGCCTCGTCGCTGAAGATGATTTTTTTGCCAAAATCGGCGTCAACTTCCAACTGCTCTAATGCCCAGTCAGCGAACACACGGCGCTGTCTATGGTCATTAACCTTGAGCTCTTGGGTCAGCTGGATCTTGTACGGGTGCAGGCTCAAGTCACAACGCAAAATTCGCCAAGTTGTCGTCTGCGAAAGGCCGAGTTCCTGTGCGCGACGCGGAATTGACTGCCGCGGGTTTTCGAGGACACTGTCGCGCACAGCGGCGATATTCTCGGCAGATCTCGCGTTACGTTGACGCACGGGAACCGGCTGATTGTTAACTGACCCGGTTGACTCGAATTTGTCCACCAATCGACGGATAGTCGACTCGGCAGGACGATCATCGCGACCGTAAAACGGGTGAAGTGCGCGGAACGTTGCTCGAACTGAAGACCCATTTTCATAAAACAATTTTATGATTTGCACGTGCTGCTCGACACTGTAACCTGCCATGGTGGTTTGGGAGGACGGAATGAATATAACACATTGCATTTGACAGCTGTCACTCAAACAACATGGCCGCAATCAGCTGTCAAAGTTCAAGCGTCCCTATTGGAAAACCCCTTAAATTCCTTTTATTAACGACAACATTGTATTGTAGCAAATATGTCAATCAATTCAAATAATTATTTTGAACACAATGCTATTAGTAGTGAACGTACCATTGTTTCATTAAAACAAGAAATCTGATCACAAATTGATCACACAATTTTACGCTTAGAACATCAAAAGTCAACCTCTCCGTACCACAGCCTCCTGAGCCAACCAACAAGAACCTCTCTCTCTCTCTTTCTTAGACGCGCTTTCTCTACCATGTGTATCACAGGTGTGCATCTCCCACAGATTACACTCAATGGCGTGTGCTCCGCGCACCCCCGTTCTACTTGGTATACCCAAGAGACAACGATTTCTATTGACATCATCGTCACCAACTTCAATTTCGACTAATGGCCTAATGACATTTTTACATTGCATTATAATTCAAGGCTTTCGATTTGTATCGATTCCCTCAACTTTCTTTGGCAAGACGTTATTAAAAGCTGAAAATCTCACACTCGTAGCTTTCTTGCTTTCAAATAGAACTTTGTGATATATTATGAACTTTGGAATATATATATCAGATGGATTGTAATGAACCTCGTCTATATCAAGTCAAGCTTTTATTAAAAACTGTCTTAGATGAATTTTATGACACTTGCTAAATGTCATAAAATTGAGAAAACGTACCGAATATTTGAAAACAAGTTTGACACGTATTATCGCATCTTCGCATGAAACATTTACACCCGGAAGAGATTGTGAATTGAGAATCAATATGTTTACTTACATAATATATAAGCAGATGTCTATATTGAGCCATTGAAATCTATTAAATCGAAATGAACAACGTATTTTCCATAACATCAATTAGATTAGAGAATTAGATTGATAAAGAATAAATTTTTAATAAGGATAAAATACTTTTTAAAGGGCTTTGATAAAATCTAATAATAATGGAGTAGTGCTAGAGACACTGTAATGACGCTTGTCTTATATAAAACAAGTGCATTACCATCTAGATGATGGTAATGCACTTGTTTACTACTACTTACTTGTTTACTACAAGGATCATCTGTAATCAGATTAAGAATGATCTGATTACAGATGATCCTTGAATCAGATGAATGTACAAAACAAGCTATTCTCAGAATAGAGGGCTAAAAACATAATTATATGAGTATATTTAATGTCAAATAATGAATTACTTAAATACGTTATTAATGCTCTTAAAGAATCTGTACGTCCTGCAGTGCTATTATTTGGGTTTTCACTTCTTATCTCACTTGTAAAAAGTTGTATTTCTATGCGTGTAACTTTTATATGTTACTATTAATCAAAAATAATAAAATATGTTAATTATTTAAGCTGTGAAAACAGTACATTTCAAGCAGATGAGACCATTTTTTTATACAATTTTTTTAAAAATGACAAAATATGTATGCATTTATTTTTGCTTAGAAGCTCTAAAATTAAATATCATGCTTCTTACATAAAAAATGACGGACCCGCCATACAAACTTTCAACCCCGTATTTTAACTTCTTGCGGGGTAGTTTTTAAGAACCCTGATATACGTATTTATTTATTTCTAAACAGAAGCTAGTATTTTATGATTCTTACATGAATAATGACGGACCCGCGATACAAACTTTCAACCCCTCTGTCACCCTCTTGAGGGGTAGTTTTTACAAAACCCTCAAATATGTATTTATTTATTTCTAACCAGAAGCTAGTATATAAAATTTCATGCTTCTTACATGAAAATTGACGGACCCGCGATACAAACTTTCAACCCCCATTTCACCCTCTTGAGGGGTAGATTTTCAAAACCCTTAAATAGGTTTATATTTAAATTCAACCAGAGGCTTGTATACAAAATTTCATGCTTTTACTTCAAAAATGACGGAGTTTCCATGCAAATTTTCAACCCCTATTTCACCTAACAAACACCCTTAAAGAGGCTAATATTTAAATTTTCAAAAATCTTGAATTATATATTTATTTATATCAAACTTAAAACTTGTTTATAAAATTTCATGCTTCTTACATCAAAAATGACGAATTCCCCATATAAAGTTTTAACCCCTCTTTCATCCTCTTAGGTGGTTAATTTTGGAAACTCTGATTTGCATACTAATTTATTTCCAACCAGAAGCTTGTATACGAAATATCATGCTTCTAACTTTGAAAATGACGGATTTCCATACAACGGTTCATCCCTTATTTCACCTCCTTAGGGGTAGAATTTCCACGCACGCACGCACGCACGCAAGTAAACACACACACACACACACACACACACGGCTACTGGTAAAGATTGGTTGGTTTCATCAAGATTGGTCAAGCCGTTCTTGAGTTATAAGAAGATATACAGACAGACAGACAGACAGACAAAAATGAAAAAAATTGTATAATGTGAATCACTGCATCATAAAACGATTATTTATCACAAAACTAGGTGAAAAAAAAAATCACAGGCAGAGCCAATAGATTTATATAGTAGTATAGATAATTTATTACTTTAGTAAATATTTTAAGTCACTATCAGGTATTTCATGTTTAATTCTCATAAAATAGTTCTACTGAAATAAAAACTGGCTTATTAATTAATGTCTTTTCCTCTAGATATTCTATTGCAACGATTATGCAACAGACTTTAAAAGTACCTACTAAAAAAAATGGAAATTATTTTGTATTTGCTAAAATAGAACAGTGAAAACATTGAAAGACTTAAAAATAAGAATTTAAAAAAGAGATTTAAAAAAAATTCAATCGCTAAATAAATGGTATTAAAGAATGTTTTCTGGCTTTTACCTAAAAAATACTATTAGAATCATAAAAAGGAACACATCACAAAATGTATCAATGATTATTTCGTTACCGTTATATATCGATTATATGTAGTAGATCAAAGTACGAGCTCCAGCCATTTAAGAGATAATATCTCAATTTATAACTATGAATGGTTTTACTACAGCTATTGAAGTAAGTATTATCTGGAGACTTAACCGTGATCCGTTTAATGTTTTATATTGATCCTCGCTACTTATTTGCTTTAACAGTATATTTACGATCATAGAAATAATGAGTGATAAAATGGATACAGTGAATATCAGTTGCGGTCTTTCCTTAGCATTAAACAGTGTCAAATAATAAATTTTTCCCTTGGTGGTAAGGCTTTGTGCAAGTCTGGGTAGTATATATTTAACCAAGCAGCAGCAATTAATTTTGAATATGAAGTGAAGCGAAGACTTGTAGCAAAATCTCGTTTAAAGATAATTAAAACTGTCAAATATAACAGGTCTCTCCTTTTAAGTCTTCTTCTCCTGCTAACCTCTTTGACGCTTGAAACTATATTTGAAGCTATCATTGATGTTAATAAAAGACAGGGCGTACTAATTTTAGGCTAAATTAGATTTCTCAATATTATATCGTATTATTATTGATGTATTTACACTATTACTCTTCAGTGACTGCCTCGTTGGTTTAGTAGCTACATGTAAAGCCGCAGACGCGGTGATCCTGGGTTCAATTCCCAAGTCAAAATGAAAGATGAAATGTTATTGAGATTTTCTATCTAAATTTCTCTGTAGCAGCCCGGAGTCTGGAAGTTGGAAGTGTATACACTCCCGTGCCTCAAAAAGCACGTAAAGCCGTTGGTCCTGCGCCTGCACTCTTTCCGGTCGTGTCGGATTGCCATCCCATCGAGTTATGGGTCGGGTCGGGTAATCAGTCTCGAGGACTATTATTACTCTTCAGGAATTACAGTTACTAAGCCGATACTTTTGTACCATGTTAGTTCTAGTAGATATTTGTCAATCTATATAATCTATATATAATTATACGAAAGTTTTAGTGTAGTCATCAAAGTAAGAAAGAAATAATAAAGTAGTCCAATTTTATATTTTTTATTTTTGTTCAAAAGATTTTAATCTAAACATAATGAAATATTAAGTTTATCTATATTTGCAGGTAAAAATGGAGCGGCATTTAATATGTATTGCTTAAATATTTAAAACAAATATCAACTTTTATTATTATGTATAATAGTTAATTATGAAAAACGTATTTAATTATTTGTATTATTTGAACAATTACATAAGCTGCCTTCCTGCGACACAGTCACAATAAATTGTATTTATTAATATTATTGAGTATTATTTACATGTGTACAGTCTTTTAAATTTTACTTAAAGAGATCACTTCCTAACGTTGAAGCCCTCTCCCGTAGGATCTAAAATCCATGGATAATTATTAGGGCATTCCATACAAGTGAATAGACGTAACGTCTCGCCTGGTAACTCACGAGTTGTTAGTGGGCATGCATTTGGTAAGGAGCAGAAGGGCTGGCCTTTGACGTCACACTTTTCTTGTTTCCATTCTGCGAAATCTCTAAGTTGCGATAATTCGGTTGGGTTTTGCATCCATTGAATGACTTGAATAAGAGAAGTGAAATAAACATCGTTCTTTTCTAACATCTCCTCAATGAATTTGATAAGCTCGTCTCTGAATTCTTTCTTGGATTTGAGCCATGAAGCGTGGAAATGAAGACCCAGAGGAGCGCGGTTTGTAGAGTAGTGGCGGTTGAAGTTGTGGCGTAAAAGACGCGCGAACTGGTCACCAGTTTGAATGTTTGAACAAGAGTCAACTACGTGACAACCGGGTAACGATTCATCAAAGGTAGGATCATCTCTTCTGTCCAGTTCATTCATTACCATTTCCCACACTGGGTGACTCCTTGAAGGGCAGTTGTGAGCATTACCGTTACATTTATGTGGCATGCGGAAGTATAGCGTGTAAGGCCAAATAGGAACACGACCTAAAGGAGCAGTAATAGAAGCGTCATACACAAAGTATTGATCAGCCATCATTTCGAATTGTTTGTTTCCTCCGACTCGCAGATACGGTGCTCGAACACCAATAATAGAAGCATCAGTAATGTTTGCGTAACGTTCAATAATAAGACGTGCTCCTGCCATTTCAGCTAACCAGTCATCGTAACTGCCACTTGTCCAGTATTGTGGATCGTCTTTGTGAGTTATTGAGAAAACAGAAATTTCATGTCCTTTGCGGTGTAATTCTTGAATTCCGGCGTAGTTTGAATATTTGTGCGAGACAAAGAACGTTCCACGAATTTGACAACCATTAGGATTGTGACGGTTGCCATTGAATATCTGGTCATATAAGTCCATGTTATCAACGTTAACAGCGCCGTTGAAAGTAATAGTAATCATCTGGGGTACTTGGTTGGGTTCTATTCCACCAGGAATACGGGTACCGTCAGCAGAACAGAAACAGTCAGGTAATCTACATTGGTTCGTGTCACAGTCTGGAGCTCTGTTAGGGTCTACATCGACAGCTGTAAAGGCAATTATTCAAGTTATTATTATAAGATTAATTATTACAATAATTGTTATATTTTTTATTTTCAGCATGTCACCGGCATATTATTAAGTCTCATATAATATATAAAAATGCTATAGTTTACGTTCCTTTGACAAAATTAAGTTAAGTTTTAAGTAAAGGTTTTTTAACACGAAGTTTTAGTCTTAAATAATAAAATTGTTGGAAATAAATCTTACTGCAAGCATTCTCATCCGACTCATCCTTGCAATCAGGTTTTCCATTACAGAATAACTCTTTCTCGATGCAGTCCCCACTACCACAAGCGAGTTTCCCTTCAGGACAGATGGGCTCATCGGTCTTCAGGATTGGTAAAATTTTTCTTGGTTCTGAAAAATCATTAGAATTATCTTCCGAATTTACTATAGAGTATTTTGGGGTTTCGACTGATGGAACATATGAAGTACATATGAAGATACACTTTATTATTGGACGATAATTAAAGTGACTAACACGGTACTCTTGCTTCGTCTGTGTATAAAATATTGTTGTAATAGTGTTCCTACTAGAAGAAAATACAAGTGAAAAAGAGTTTCAAAAGCATGAAAGATGACGAAGTTAACGTAAGAAAGAATTAATGAGGGAAAAGAGGGACTTAGCACAAAGTTTATTAGAATATGGCTAAGTTCTTTGAAGTAGATTAGTTATTGGAAAGAAACAGAGACAACGTTAATGATTTTTTTATTACTTCATATCTGATAAGAAATTATGATTCTTAAAGAAAATGGAGGGAAAAAGAAAGTTGCAATGTGGACGAAATATTATCAATACTACCTTTGAAATGTAAAAAGTACTTTATAAAATACTCCTTGGGAGATATTCAGAACTACGCAGTATTGAAAATAATAAGTAGTCGATGCTTGCAAGAAACCCAAAATAGAATTATTCCAAAAAAACGAGGCTACTAAGAAATAATATTATATGTATACATTATTAGCACGTCATACATTTCATATCCTTTAATAACTTTTTTGTCATTTTATATTCTCTAATGTCATAATTGATTCAAACATTTTCATAGCAGCCACGTTATGTTAATTTAACTAAAAAAAAATTTTTGTTACTTTCATTTAAGCAGTGGTGTATGGTACAGCGATGTAATATGCAGAATTCACGAGTTATTATCGAACATAGAAACCATTAGAAAGCTAATAAGAAAACATGTTAGTCAGAAATTGTAAAAGGTAGATGTTAGTGATTTTTTATCAATTCAAGCTCTAGCGTTAAAGTAGGTTATAAAAGATTGTGAATAAATGTGTCATGTATGAAAGATAAAAGAATATATGTAACAAGATGCAGGCATTATATTATGTATTTTTTTTATTATGTATACACCTTTTGTGTCAAGAGAATCATGTAAATGTAATTTATGAATACTGTGTTGTTTTTATTTACATCAGTGTAAATATTTTTATTTAATAGAACTGCAAGGTGTACGTATGTATTATTTATCATGTATTGTTCATTAATGCGTAACTAGTGCATTCGTCCTGCTATGGACATTTTCCTTAGTCCGGGGCCTCATGCATAATACCAAATCTACAGTGCGACGCGGCCCCTTCACCCAAGCTCGTTTGCTCGCTATTCGCGAATAACTTTTTATCGCACTTACTCTCGAGTTTGTCACAGTTGGTCACTTTACCCTTCCAGTCGCAGGTTTGTTTATCGAGATCGAAAGCCAGTCCCGATGGGCATGTGATCTGTTTAAGACCTGACCTAGTGCACCTGCGTCGATAAGAATAACATATTTAATAAATATCTAAAAACAGGAAGCGGACGCGGAAGAGGCTAACGTGTCGTTTAATTAATGTGGGTACTATCGAGTCGGATGTTTAGTTAGCCCTTCACACGGCCACTCCCTTATTGCGGCGGAACTTACTTTCTATTTTATCGCAATTCTTAACATGGGTTTTCCAGTCACACGTTTGACGGTCGATATCAAACGCCAGTCCGCCGGGACAACGCACTGAAGCGAGCCTGGTTACGCCATTTTCACCTCCTTTGTCACACCTGTACACAGCCATATTTTCAGCAAGAAAGCTCATTTAATTAATATATTTATCAAATCTTCGATATCCTATTTCATTAGGATTAATATATAGAGTATTCCATAATTTAAACCAAAATTCCTGTTGAACCCGAACCTTGAATCTTACAATCTACTCAATTCTTAGATAAATACTCACATGGGCAATTATCCGTATATTATTCTATTATCAGATGTCATATCAGGTATAAGAAGTCATGGTTTAATTAATATTATTAAAAGAAAAAATATTTGTATATATGAAAAATATTCCGTGCATAAAAAATAATATCTCGATAAATATTTTTTTACGACATTAACTTTAAACTGTTCTTAAATCGTTACCAATAATCAAAAAATCAAAATAATCAAAAGTGCTAATGCGGAAGCACGGAATTGGTTTTTTTATTGATTTTGTAAAGTTCATAATAAATACATTAATATGCACCAGCTCGGTACTTAAAAAAAACCGACGAAATGCGCACAATAAGCAGGCTTTCGTACAAAATGTTGAAATTAAACAAGTTTTTTCGATTAAAGAAAAATAGATATGACGAAACAAGTTCTAATAACTATGTCAAATTTCTAATATACAGCAAAAATTAGTACCAATACTAGTATAGCTTTCTTTAAATAATCAACCGAATTGCCACCAAAGGCATATTGATAAGGACTCTTAGAATTAATTATGAAAGCTAATAAAATGCCATTATTATTATATAATACAGTCCTAATTGTGTAATTCCTACATAAATAACTCTATAATCAAAAGTAAATTATGAATAAGTGTATAGTTATAGGCAATTCAATGTTAATTATTTAAATCGAGAACCTTCTATTATCTGGTATCGTTTTATTACGACAAACTTAGTTATTGTTTTGTCGCTGCTATTACGATGTAAATAAGAAAAATATATTTTTGAGATTAGATCTTGAACAACTATACAAAAGTTTTTGGAATTCCGAGACGATAGTAAAAGTACACGAACATACTTATATTCGAGTGAAAGGAATTAAAGTGATCATTAATTAATTACATCCTAGTACAAAGGGTTTTCAGTGACTGATGTATATTTTATTCGTCATTGCTTTGTCTCATAGATTTAAGTAGCAGTATATAACTATGACTAATATTCAAGGCACGATGGCGACCGTTCCATTCACTGGCTGGAATATCAAGTTCTTGAATACCAAACGAGTGTATTTATTATCATCAACTTAGAACAGCCTTTAAACTGGATGGATGAGTTTACGTGACATTTATTTTTGATGTATTTACTTACAAAATATTGAAAAAAATTGCAAAACTTTAAATAAGTTTAAATTAACTTGATACTTTTAGTAATGAGAGCTTTTGAACTTTAACTTAAGCGTTTTGACCTCTGTTTTTCATTCGTACTGTCGGATTTTTAAAAAACTGACCTCACGACATCGCGGCAATCGCCTTCTGTGGTCAGTCGGAAGTATTCATCAGCGGGGCGGCCATCGCAAAGCTGTTCCGGATTCACCTCATCTCCACCATCGTCTTCCTGGCGTTTTACTCGTGACTCGCTGATTACTAAGAAAGTACGAAAATATTTTTCAAGCGTAATTATCATTAGTGCATTCCGTAATAATGTTAGTTATTAGATTCGCATCGATAATTTTTTAAAAGTGTGTTAATATAAATAAATTGTTACGTGTAATACTATTGCGTTAAGACTTTTTGCATTCGACGTAAATACCGTAAAACAGGCATAACATTTCTACTGACTTAACATGTTTATTGAGTAACGAAGCTTAGCGTAAACCATGATTACCACACGCGGGTAAAAGAATGTAGTACCGTTTCATTTCGGCGTAGAATGTTGTTGTGCATTAGCTCGTTTGTACAATTAAATAAATTTTAGAAATATTATTTGTGTAAGAAATAGATAACTACTACATCAACTTAAAGCCTGTTTAAGTTGCGAAGTCAGTAAGCAACACGATGACGGCATTGAAAGGCAAAACGTTAAAAAGAAATCGAGGTCAACGCCGGCCACGTAAGTAACCGATGTTCTTTCAATTACAATTTTAAAATATTTTTACGTATTTATTGTAATATTAAGCAAATTAGATATTTTGAAAAACAGATGTGGTCTTTAATCATATAAGCATTATTCAATAAAGTTTTTTTTATGGATTGCGTAATAAGAAACTTTTTTTTTTATTAATTAATTGTTGTTTACTACATTAATTAATGTAACTTTTCTCACAAAAAAATAAATAAATATTAAACATATTTAAAATAATTTATAAGTCAAAAGATTTATTCGAATGTAATATAGTTTAGAAATGTTAGAATATTATTGTCACATAATGTCGGAATATTATTTATTAGGATAATTTCAGATATTGTAATATTATAAAATATAAATTTATTTTCGGTACTCACCAGAATAGGCGAGCAGTAGTACCCCCAAACAAAGGTACGCGTGTCGAGCCATGGCGCTCGGCGAAGACTGGCCGGTGCGTCGCGCTCTACAAGAAAGTGCAAGAGGTGCTTGCTGCCCCTCTTCACCTATTTATATAACCAGGCTGTTCGTGCTCGACACCAGCTGAGAGACTCCACCCGTCCTGTACACACTATACCTTCCGTCGATATAAGGTATCATTCCGTTGCCGCAGCTTTTAATAAGCACACGGTGACGTTAACCAAGACAATGTGCGAAGAAGATAATTTAATATATTTGGCTAATATTATGAATAATTCTTTTAATGTATACACACATACCGTGATTACTAAATCATTATAAATAAATTTAGTTTATGCTTTAATTTTTTTTTACGAATTTGTTTGTTATAACTTACTTAATTCAATTTTTTTAAATTGGATATGTAAGTATATATATAATTGGATATCATAAAAGCGAAAAAAAGGAAATTATCGTTATCTAACTATTTTCAAATCTTGGGAAGTGTAATAATAATTTCGCAAATCAATTCTATACTGTCCTCTTAAATTATTTGCCAAGGCAAACAAGCGGAATATTTTAAATAATATGCCAATAAAGTACTTGATATTTTAACAAATTTTGAACTCATTTGGTTTATAAATTTAAATGTGATCTAGAATGTAGAACATTTTGTAGATAGGTTTATTATATTATATTATTTATGTATTTCAAATTCGTATGCTCTGTACGCGAGCTTTAAATAAGGACGATGAATGTAATTTGCATTCTAGGATTTTTTTCTATTTGCACTTTTAGATAATCATATTAAGAATAAAGTCGAGTTTTTAATACAGTCTAAAATATATTACTTATATAAAGTGATCGAATTTTACGCAAAAAAGTTGTATTCAGTAGAAACATTTATCAGAAGATTTGTATGATTAAGGAAAATAAAATAGCTGTTCATCACACATATTTTTATTAAAAAAATCCTTTATTTTACGTATTGTTATATTGTACTTCGCTAAGAGGTATTTGTATTATACGTTGTCATTTTGAATAAGTTAACTCATCACAATTTCCCTAGAACTTATAGTAAAGATATTTACTGAAACAAAAACAATTATAGTATAGTTATCAATTATGGTCGTATTGCTATTATTATTCTTAGTCGTAGTCTTCATTTAAGTCTAACGTTAAAAGTATATTATGCTGATTTATGTACATATACTATGAGTATGTGTATAATGGATTTCGACAATTTGCTAACTTTTCACGTTTAATTTTTTAGTAATAAACGCGAAATTAACTGTTTTATATATTTATAATTAAATGAATCTTATTCATATGTAATAACTTTGTTTAAAATATTCCTGTTATTCTTATTGGAGCCAACTTGTTTGCTTATGGTAATATGATGAATATTTTTTTGGTTTTTGTTAATGTAGTCACTTTCAATTATTATATAAACCTGTATTTTTTAATTTATGTCAATGTCACACACACGTGGAGAGAAGATCCGAACTATAAACTTCATTAACATAATTAATTTAAAAAAAATGAGGTTGAAGGACAAATTCAGATGAAAGAAAAAGTGTACGACTTTTAGTGAGAAATATTTTTTATTTAATAATAAATAACAGTATATTTAGAAGATCTATTAAAATTAAAATTGAATATGTAAATTGTTCAAGGAAATATGTACTAAAAAGATATAGTGAATTTTTTTATACCAGAATTATAACTAATCAATAAATGAATAACACATATAATAAATTGGTCGTATTTATCATCTTATAGAAATAGCCTTACAACATTTAATCAATATGTAGTCATGCTCAGAATTCATACAGAAATTATAATTTATAATGAAATAATTAGTCTATTTGAACGAAGGTCTAATCATTGTCATGTCTATATCTAAGGTAGGATATTAATAAAATAAAAATAAATTGATATCGTTAATACATTTAATAAAATGTATAAACTTTCCCAAAATATTAGATATCTTTTCCTTTATTTCTTTAGGACACTATTAACCAATCCGAGTCATGAGATAAGTGCAGCTAAATATTTGCGAGAAGATTCGTGGCCTTGTGGCAATATCCGGGTGTCTCGGGTTATGTAATATACATGTACTGAGGCCCAGAGAACACAAGGCGGAGGGGCTGACTATGGACAAGATGGAACAGCGCGACCGCGCTGCGTGGCACCGACCGCGGACGCGCCTTAGTCGACATGTTGTCGCTTCATAATGTAAGTAATGCGCGCCTCGTGACCTGACCTTCCAACACGTATAATATATCTAATTTAATGACATTTTATATACCTCAGTATATCGGATACTTTTAGGAAAAAAATGGAATATAAATGAATGTTTCTAAGACATATTACAAATTTAAAAAAATGTTATGTAAGTTATACATATAAATAATACGAAACATTTAACACACTTTTAAAAATATTGCTACGCGTAACTACGCCTAAAAATATAACTATGCGTTTAGATAAATTGCATTAACAGTAGCCCCCAAATTAGCGTACATGTACATATGTACATTCATTTGATTATCGTATTGAATACACGTTTACTGAAAGTTGCAAATTTCGTGAAATTGTAAGTTGCATTCATGTCAGGCATACCTTTCAAATAGAAATCTGTCTTATACTGCTAGGTAATTTATTATTTATTGATTTAGTAGGAGTAGTGAAACTATATGTATTGCGTCTGTTAATGTGGTTACAAATGTCAAATTTATTACAATATTTTTCTATAAACTAAAACTACAATTTTACATCTTTAGTTGTATTTTATTTGACTTTAGTATAAGTTTTGTTTCACTTCAAGTGTTCATTCAAAATTAATGATATTGGTTTAGCGACCTGAAGGATTTGGACTGAGAGTAGTCAACTGGGCAATTACAGTGGATAAGTTTCTGTGCACTCTCTATCTTTTATAGATGTCAGATCATTGACTTTTCCAAAGTACACACCCGGTTTAGCACTGCCGACTATGTTAATCTGAGTTGCTACTGAAACTATCTTGACATAAAAAATTAATATTTTTTGGGCCTGACCCGTGTTTTGATTCCACCTTATAAGAGATACTGGGCCGTCTATGCAGCTACAAATAGTATAAAGTACCGTGTTTGAGAGGGTACTCATAAATAGTTTAGTTAATAATGTGTAGTTCCGACCTAACCAACAAAAATTGAAGAGTTACATTTCAAAGTGTTTTAATTTATTATACAGGTTATATACATAACATAAATCTGAGTATTATTCATTTTTATAAGTAATATATAATATAGCATGATATTTATGTATATAATACATATATTGAAATATCAGTATATATTATTTTTTGTAACATTAATAAATACTGACAAGTTCGAAGCAGGCAGGTTATCTAATAATATTAATTTAATATAAATATTAATGAAAAAAACTTTGAACTATTCTTTGCATAATTAATACTAGCCGTCATTATAATACTTAATGCTAATATAAGAATTATAATGATATCGAAACTAGTGGCATATAATAAAATTTATAATTAGTTGCCTACTGATAGAAAAGGTCAAGTGAACATCAAATTTGGCACGAGAAAAATGTAATGACCAAGTTGTATAAACTAGCTTTTACGCCTCATTAGCGGGATATAATACCAGATATTTATAAAAATATTTATACCTACGAGACAAATGTGTGCCAAGTATCCGGGTCATATATGCACGTAACAACTGCATATTACTAAGAAACATCCAATCGGTAGCTTAAACGAATCTTTGAAAATATTATGCAACAAATAGCACATCATAAGAAAGAGGTAATGATCGGAATTTCATAATTTTCACTTGATATGCAAGTTTGAGAAGACTAAATAACTAAGTTTAAGCATAAACATCGGCTAAAAGGAAGCAGCAATACATGACTTTTTAAAGTCTTTATAAAATCATTGATAAAGGTTTATAACGAGCTTGATTGCATACATTTAAATTAATTAAAATAAAGATATGTTTTTTACATGGAACGTTTTGAGTTAACAGTTTCCTGTATAAGTGTGCAAAAATAAATATAATACATAGTTTAGATGTATCTAAACTATCAGAATTAAAACCTATGTAGAGAACTGCAGTAGAGAAGAAATGTCCTTAATGGAAGTATTACAAATTATAATATTAAGCTAGCAAAACCCGTGGTTACGAACTTTGTTTGAGACGAAATTCCTTAAAAATCTGTAAATTTACGCACATAATGCATTATTGAATTACATATATATATAAGGTATTAAGATGGCTGGTAACTCACAATTAGCAATGTGAACTAACTCTTTCTTATAGAATAATAAATGATTTGTGAGAACTATTCACAAAGAAATACAAATTTTAAAAACAATGATAATAAATAATGCAATTGATCCAAAACGTATACCGAACCGACAACGATTATATACCTATGTATATAGTACGTTAATGAAATTTAAGTTTTAGCGCTAGTGGGATGTGCACTACTTTTGTATCGGCATTTTTATCCCTATTTTTAGTTACTGCGTCAAATATAAAGAGAACGTTTTTTTTTTAATTATCTGAAATGGATATAAATGCTCCCAATGCTTCAATAGCTATAAAAAGATTTTTGAAAGTTTTATTTATATTAATACCTTGTTACATTTAACGACAGTAAAAGATCAAAATAGTATCCATTCAAGTAGGCCTTATTAGCCCTTTTGATACATCGTATTACAAAATAAAAATTAATGTAAATCTACCAACAGTTTGGAATGTAGATTGTACTGAGAGGGACTGGTAAGTAAACTTCTTTCTCAAAGTAAACAATTGGTCAATTACACAAAAACGACGAATTTCTATGGGCTAAAATAGAATGAGATGCGCAGAATACTACTACGTCAAAGTTAAGGTACGGGCGACGCGCAGCGCGGCGGCAAGTAGGCGCGCAAGAGTCAAGGATCCTTCAAGATATTTCCTTTCACTTGCGACAATGCATGCACACCTATGTATATCTATTCACAGAGAATAAATGTGGTTTGTATATATCTAAGCAATTCTAACTACATTAATAAGGTCGACAACTATATTCACTGAAGAAAAATCAGATGGAGTATTATTTTGTAAAATATAATTAATTATACCTACGGTCCTATGCGTATGTAGAAAAATGATGGTTTTATGTAGGTTTAAAATCAATTAAGAATGTTTGTAGGATTTAACCTTTTCATATTTAGTTAATAACGATAATGTAATTATTTAAGGTGGCTATAGCCTATATCATGTAAAATTCACAGAAGTTCTTGGAAGAGCTTTAAGTCATTCTTTCGTCTGATTTTGTCTTGACAAATTTAACCAATGAGGAAAACATATAAGGACAAATATAAAAAAGTTGACCTTGTAAAGTTACCGAGTCGATTTGAGTTTTGAATTAAGATGTTATTTTAAGTCAATAATAATTTATGCAAATAACTGCTCAGCTAATGTTAATTATGAAATTGGCGTACATTTCCACTTTTTATTTCATTAATGACAAAATAATTTATTTATATTTTTTTCATAATCCTTTTCCAGCGCTTAGCATACATTACGTAAGAGCGTTATTTTAAGAAATACAGGAATACAAATAAAGAATGCTACGGCGGCGCACTTCACCTGATGACTTTCACTGCTTTCACTATCGCAAGCTGTTTTGCGCTTCTCTTCATGACTATGCTTACTTATATCAATTATATACGCAGTGTCGACTCTCTATTTATTTTGATGCTAACAATAGAAGTATTGATTTTCATTATCCTTATTTTGGTCCATTTACACCATGCATTGCAAAATCAAATGGAAAGTTTGTTGTGATGACGATATACAATATGCAGACGGCCGATTTGAAGGTGCTGATGTGCAACGAACCACCCACCGAGGCCAATGTGTCAGCTCAGGGAAGGCGGTGTGTTGGTGGCACACCTCATCTATTGTCTTGCTTTAGGATTGCGTACATCTACTTTGATGCATTAAACAATGGTGAATTAGAAATATTTTAATCTATACAATGATATATATGTACGTAACATACAAAAAAAGTTTTTTTATTAAGTAATTCTTAGTAATTGGTACTTTATTTATAATTGCTTTATTCATTTAATAAAATATTTATAGTCCGGAATCCGGATAAAATTATCAACATATATATACGGAAGTGTAAATTATTTATCACAAACATGGTCATACTACATAGATAGCGGAACATATTTCCGCAACCAATGGATAATTGTTGTCTAATTAAGACACTAACAATATACAGTGATTTTGTATGAAAATAGCCTTATAAATGATAAATCAATATAATTATTATAATGTATATATCTATATTTTAATGGTCTCATCAAGTTCATACACTAACAAAGCATCGATCAACTTGGTATTAAAAAATCGATGCATAAATTTTTTGTGTTGCTTGTAAAGCTGATATCGCTGACATACAAAAAGGTGAAGGACGGTTTCTTTTTATGTTAAGGTATTTTTTAAATCGTTTATAGCTTTGTAGTTTTAAATAAATAATTATTATTGTAAAAACAGTCAATCATTTTATTTTTTATTGTTAAACTATTAATTTGTTTGAATTTAACTGTAACTTCAGTGGCGTAGCTTGCCCTTGGTGGGCCCTCTATCAAAATTTAATGAGGGGGGGGATGCTCTTACATTTTCATATTTATTTTTCAAATGTGTATTTTATTTTTTCCCGAGACATTTTGCGTACGGTCTTAGAGTTTCAGTGAGATTTTGGATAAAAATTTACGAATTTTTGCTTGCTCTGGCACTTAGGGGCTTACCTAGGGGGCCACGTATCTTTGATACGGCTGATACGCCGGTAGCTACGCCCCTGTTTTTCTTATTCGTTATGTAATATATAAGAATTATGGTCTTGCTTAATATCAGAACAACATTATTTTAAAGGTTTAAAGTTTTTCATCAAAAGACCAATCGTTTGTCTATATCAAATTATTAATTTTTTTTAAGCATGATATTCATTCTCATGTGTATTATGAATATTATTGGTGGAATAAGCTTCAAACCTTCTCCTCAAAAAGAGGAGAAGAGGCCTTAGCCCAACAGTGGGGTATTCACAGGCTGTAACTGTAAGATAATATTTTTTATATGTTTTGTTGACAACAATGGATAATAACGATATTTTTATGTACGTATATATAAATCTATTCATTACAATTTTATTTTCTGCATCACAAACTTGGCATTTCAATCAGGTTACGTGGACGAAGAATGAATAATAATGAGTAAGCTTTGTATACAATAATTCTCATTATTTGTTTGTCATGACAGTGAGATTTTTTTTATTTCAAATACTTTAAGCTTACGACAAGTATTGCTGTCTCACATCTATTTCTCATCAGATTTATATATAGTTATGTATTGAATTTACTAGTATATTGAATTAATGTTACAATGTATGACAGTTTCGCTATAAACTAAAGTGAATGGACGGTTCTAATATACAATTACCGAGAAACTGATTTACCTGCGGTTGTTATTTTATTTATTTTTGAATAACGGCATACATATCCGCCTCAATTTCAATGAAATAAAATATTTGTCATATGAAATATATTTAATAAGTGCACGAGGGATTATTGATTTTTATTTAAATAAATAAAAAAAAACAGGGTGAATTTTTTATATTTTGTATTTATAATTTTATCCAACAGACTTACAGTAGAAAAATCACATAAAGTATTAAAACAGACCTATTAAATATCATGTGAATCTATATTACATACAGTTAGGTAGGTACTTAGACTACTGACGGGATTATGACCCAGTACATTTTATTACACGGACACATATTCATCGAATAAGTCAACACTGTTAAGTGGTCATTTGTTTTATTTAAACCCGAATATAATGTCCTAGCAATTAATAATTGCAATTTATTTTATTATATAACTAATTTGCACCACGCGAGGCGCGAGATCTCATTTAATAATGACCGTCGCCTGTTGGGTCATTGAGCCAGGGGTAATTGACTGGACACCTGACACAGGTCTGTAAATTGATGGTTTCTCCGGGAACTTCCTTAGATATGAGTTTACATGAATGAGGTACCCAACAGGCAGGATTACCTTCTACGGCACACTTTTCTCTCCATGGCTCAAAGTTCTTGGCCTCTGTGACGGTACGAGGATTTTGAATCCATTGGATTACTTGTGTCATTGTCACAAAATATACATCATTGTGAGTTTGAAGAATTTCATCGATCCAGTATAAGAATGCTTCTAAGAACTCAGGATTGTTTTTCAACCAGGCAGCGTGGAAGTAAAGACCAAGTGGAGCTCTGTTTTGATCATAATGACGATCAAAGTTATGGTTTAAGAAATTGTAAAACTGGTCACCGGTGAGAATATTTGAACAAGAGTCAACCATAGCACATCCTGGTAAGTATTCGTCGTTAGTGGGATCTTCACGGCGATCAAGTTCATTCATCACCATTTCCCAAACTGCGTGACTCCTTGTCGGACAGCTTTGTAAATTACCATGGCAGCGGTGAGGCATGCGGAAATACATGGTGTATGGCCATAGAGGGGGGTTTGATAGGGGTGCGGTGATAGTACTGTCGTAGAGAAAAGCTTGTTCTTCCATCATTGTGAATTGGTTATTGCCACCGACGCGCAGATAAGGTGCACGGACGCCTACAACACTGTTGTCAGTGACATTTGCAAATTTTTCTATAATTACCCTCATTCCAGCCATTTCCTTGCCCCAATCGTCAACAGTAGCATTGCTCCAAAATCTTTCATCATCATTATGCCTGCATAGAAACATTGAATAGAATAAATTCAAAACAATTATTATTAATTTACTGGTGGTAGAGCTTTGTACAAGCTCGTCTGGGTAGGTATCACCCACTCATTAGATATTGTACCGCAAAACAGCAGTACTTGGCACTGCTGTGTTCCGGTTTGAAGGGTGAGTGAGCCAGTGTAATTACAGGCACAACGGACATAACATCGTAGTTCCTAAGGTTGGTGGCGCATTGGCGATGTAAACGATGGTTAACATTTCTTACAATGCCAATGTCTATGGGCGTTGGTGGCCACTTACCATCAGGTGGCCCATATGATCGTCCACCAACCTATTCTATAAAAAAAAACAAAAGTTTCACTATATAAAGCAATTACATTCCTTAAATATTTAATGTACTTACGTGATCGAGTGTACGGCAATTTCATGTCCCTTTCTGTGAGTTTCGTGCACGGCTGAGTAGTTCGTATATTTGTGTGAAATAAAGTATGTGGCCTTGATGTCACAACCGTTTGGGTTTTTACGTTTTCCATTGAATATTTCTTTGTATAATTCGATGTTGTTATTGTTGATAGCGTCGTCAAAAGTTATGGTGATCATTTGAGGAACGTCTCTTGCAGGTAGATCACCAGGGATGACTGTTCCATCTTCAGAGCAGAAGCAATCGGGTAACACACATTGTGAAGTGTCACATGGTGGAGCCCTGTTCGGGTCGTTGTCAATATCTAAAAGAAAATGAGAATATTCCTAATTTAAAAATTCTATAAATTAGTGTATTTCATAACTTGTAAGCTCTCTGGTACTTGTATGATTTGAGACAAAAAAGATTAAGACAAAAATATATTAATAATTAACAACATGTGCGCATATCCGAAGTTATTAGAGACACGTGGCTTTCGGAACCTGTATGGGTACTTTCGCTTCGTTATACCGCTCCGGACAGTCAACATCCATTTTGATTTCACTTTTTGATACAAAACATGGTGGTCGTGATATATAGCAATAAATTCACATAACAGAAACTAGTATAACGTGTAAATTGTGTAACTAAATTAATTCATATTGAAATATGCAAAAAAAAAAATAAGCGATTACCAAACTTTAGTTTGCTTCGTTGGATCTCTTGTAATATTTGCTATTTAATATAAAATAGTGAATCTATATATAAACAATAATTAAGTTAAATATTGTATTCTGCATACGTTGTAACTAAATATGCCCACAATGAAGTTCATTTCAAATGCAATGAATCAAACTTTGGTTCTTAGAATGCATACCGACTAACGACATCTGAGGTCAGAAAACTGTTTGATTAAACAACAATGAACTTTCCAATCTGACAATTTGGCATAAAACTAGGCTATTTCATTTATCTTCGTAGAAAACGTTGCATAATACGAAACTAAATGTTAACATATTCAACAAAATGTAAATAAAATAAACACCCCATTTGGTTAAGACACGTTGCGACATAGCATTGAGATGTTTTTTTAGGCCAAGTGATTGGCATTTCAGGCAAGTCATTCGTCACGTCTCACAATCCAGTTTTTATTTATAGTTGTCAAGTTCAGCGATGTGTTTTACTTTAAGATTAGATCTTTAATCACCTAACAAGAAATTAAGGCCCACTTGTGAGTTACTTTACTTACCACACGAGTTCTCGTCGGATCCATCGGCACAGTCTTTTTCTCCATTACAGAATAATCCTCGTTCAATGCAGACGGCATCTCCGCAAGCCAAGAAACCGTCCTGACAAAGAGGCTCTTCGGTGTAGAGAAGAGGCTTTACTTTACGTTCTTTGTTCTTTAGTTTACAGTTCTTCACAGCATCTTTCCAGTCACATGTTTGTTTTTCAATATCAAAGAATAGACCGGCCGGGCATCGGATAGCTTGAATACCCTATTAGTATGAGGAAAATTGTTTGTTACATATCGGTTTTTAACTTTAAGCTTATTGTAATACAAAAGTATTTTATAACTTTAACAAAAAAAACTTGAAAGTAAAAACGTAAAATATTATATATGTGTATGTTAATCTATATTCTATCGTAAAAATTGTTTCAAACGTGTTTTAAAGTTATCATAAGTATGTTCAAATATTCATTCAGTTATAATTAAAATTAGTGATAATTAAGGCATTTAGATTTCGCGAATCATATATACGGCAGATTGTGGAATTCCATCTGATAGGTATTTAAGTCTATCGATGACCAGAACAGACTAATTTAAATATAAACAAGGTCGGTAAGTCACGATATACATATTTATATCGTTTTAATTCGAACTTGTAGACTATAGCCTATGTAGATAGACAGGGCAAGATTACGAGTATTTAAAGATAATTTTTAAATGGTGTTTGTATCAGAGACGAACTTTGCATTTGGCATTGATACATATACGGCTGTTGGTACAAGAAAGGGTATGCGTGTAAAAGTAGTAATCGCCTATTGCACTGACCGAGGCGGTACACTGAATGACGTCGCGACAGTTGTCGCCCTCGCCGGCTACCAGCCGGAACCATTCGCCAGCGTCCTTGTCCTTGCATAGCTCTAGTTCCAGGCTGTCGTCTTTCTTAGAGTCATCCGCTTGCCGCCGATAGCGGTGCCCATCAGCAACACCTGCAAAATAAATTTATTAATACTGAAAACCTAAAACAAAGGAATTAGTTAAATAATTGTATGATGTCCCTCAATAGTCCATAGATAGGACACACATCACATCAAACAAAACTCGGAAGTAAATGAACGACGAGCCGTTATTTTTTACTGTGGTTTCATAATATTCAAATAAGCAATTAATAAATACTTTGTGTTTTTTATATAAGAGGTAAAATGTCACTTGAAGATGTACACAAATGTCAAAGGTGAAGTGAGCGCACGAGACATTTGACTTGCTCAAAATGTCAGCGCTTAAGCAAGCGACAAGGACGACTCTTTCTAAGTTCTTCTGAATATACAAATTGTTATATTATGCATGGTATTTGATGCTTTGTGTGGGAGATCTGATGAAATTATTATAATTCGAAAAGGTCACGGAATAGTTGATTTACTTGACCGCTAAGTATTGATCAGGAAATCAGTAATATTTGCCTATTTGAAATATTTCTATAAAATATAAGAAATTTGGATGAGATTTGCCTTTTATGTTTAAATAATTAAGCTCGTACAAGTGCTATTATAGTTTTGCAACGATAAATAAAAATTATATTGTCATTTAATATTTACCGTTGTTTGCCAATGAGGACCTCGATGCACTTAGCTAATGTTTTATAAAAAATGAAGTTTTAATGTAGATAGTTTATGTACATATTAGGTGTATATGTGTGCGTGTGCGTAATATGCCAACGTAACTCAAGGAAACTAAACTCTCGCAATATTATCTAATAGAATGCTTACGAGAAGTAATAAAGTAGGTGCGAACCGTGCGAGCGTGCAACTATGCCCCGCGACCGTATTAACGATATGCCATTGTTCGTTTATCACTGTCTTACTCTAATTTTTTGATGTTGCAAAACTTAACCTAGTAGAAGAAAAAATATATATTTACTTCCTTTTCTAAAATCAGTCTCTGAAATAAATAAGGATGAAATAATTTAATAATGATTTATTGAAAAAAAAAATCGGATTACTTGTAGCTGTTAGCAATCAATAATAATTCATGTGCAACATTTAAGATAGTAAAGACACCAACCTTGTGAATGTAAACAGGAAATAATACAACCCTGTTATCATTGCCGACTGTTGCTCTAGAATATATTAAAGTTTTCATATAATAGATTTCTCAATCATTACATTCGCGAGAATGTCAAATAAAATACAGCTTTATTTGGTTGTAGTGTTTTATTATATTCGAAATTAAACTATTGTCTCTAAATATAAAACATAATTGTTATCTTTTAGTTAATTTCGTTGCTCACAAATAGTTATTCTATTTTCGATAGCAGTAAGATATGAATAAAACATGACGCAATAAAAAATAGTTGTCACCGGAACGATAAATGAGAACTTGTCCTCTTTGACCCGGATCTACCACATGTTTGGGCAGCTATAGACTACGTGTAGATTTTTCAACTTATATACCCTTAAGTAGGCTCCCGTCATAATAAGCCATGTGTCAAATAATATTTATATTGCTTTGCGTGAGTACCTAGAGCGCGTCGAAGTCTTTAATACGGCCACGATCGATAACTTTGATATGATTTCATTATGATTTGATTATAACCTATTAAGTTGATTTAATATTTTACGAAATGTTTAATATAACTTAAAAGTTAGAAATCTATATTAATATAATATTTATTATCTTCTTTACGTAATTTCTTAATTAAATTAATCACCTCATTGAGTTGATTACAATTTGTTGGTCCGTTGTGTTGTCGGATTTACGTTTGTAAATAGATGTATTTAATGTTTATTACCCTATTCCAGTGTCTAGGTTGATGTATAAATGCACAGTTATGTGGCGACAAAAGCGATGGCGCGGGCGTCGGCCCAACGCGCCGCTTGCATACCGATCACTAATAAATATGGAATGTCACCTTAAGGCTTTTCTACTGTTGGTTCCCTTCTGTCCAATTATGACATGAATAACGGGATAGTGATGAATCAGTATGTATATAATGACTTTACAGTTTTGACTGTGAATATAATCTAATTAAATAATACTTACTATTTACATTAATTTTATATATTATTCTTTGTTTTAAAAATTGCATCAGTATTTGTTAATAATGAAAAGATTAGCATTTTGAAACGCCTGAAACATGTTGCATTTTTACAATACTTTCACTATTTATTTATGATCAACTTGTTATTTCATAAGTGTTTCGACCAACCATGTTGTAAGAATTTGTGTTACATATTTAGAGGTAAACTAAAAATATGTTTATAGCTCATGAAAAATATTTATTTTGGAATAAGCATTTCAAAGATTAACATTAATTGCCTTCTATAACTGGCTTATGATGTAAATAAATACTTATAATTTAATAAAGTTTGATCGTGAGAAACGTAATAATGTTCGAGATATTCGATGATACGTGACACCATGCTGAATCTAGACGTGAGCGCAATACCTTCTCACGATGTTTTCAAATCCACAATGTTTTTTTTTTTTAATTAAATAGCTCCCACGACTTGTTTGCGTTATAGTTTGGTAACTACGTTATAAAGTGGTATGTATATCATCGCACATGCTAAATTAGCAATATAAGTCTTTTTCTTATACGCATACAAATATAAACTGTTGTTTAACTGATATATTGTTTACATATCAGCAATAAATTAATCATTATATAAAAAAATATGATAATAATATAAAATAATATTATTCAATAATACTTCGTTAAATTCAATGGTATTTAAAATATATAAGTAAATGCTATTAACTTTAGGTTAGATTTCTTAAAGTTTAATAAAATATATAAAAACATCATAAATAGCTGAATGTTTATGCTTGCGTGTAAATAGTATTTACAACGTAATTGATTTGAACTCATTTATAGACGATTAATTCGAAATTTTGGCAGTCGATAATTGGATACTATATATCAAACGTAATATAAAAAAAACAAATGTTTTAAATAAACAAAAGGTAAACTAATAATTTACCATTAAATAATCGTAAACTGCTTAAAATCGGGTAGTAAATTCTAGTATATTCGATTAAAGTTTCTTAGAAAATGTTGTAATAGGTATCTGTTTGCTTATAATAAAAGATATAACATATAAAGGTACATACTACGATAAATGAAGGACCGAGCTTCAATGAGCACTGAACTTTTATGCCCCTGTCTACTTTAGGATTGACATTTATTATCTCTGAATAACATCACGTAATGGATGAGCTGTTTGGAATAAAATATGACGAGTTTAACCTTTCGACATCAACCAACTTAATGGTTGTACGGTTCGTAATAACACGTCGTCTGTTGTACAAAAAAAATGACTTAAGCATCGATCCAGACATGTATCACAAATTGAGTATGTTAAAAATTACTCAATAACTACATCGTAACCTTTGAACTAACTTTAAAACAAAAAATTAAAAAAAAACTATAAACTAGAAAACATTACTGGTATACTTTTTCAATATAAAGTAAAAGAATAAATAAATTGTTTTAAGTAAAGTAATGGACTTATTGATTTGTACTAGGATTTAATTCAATGGATAATTAGATGATATATTAATTTTAATTGAAATAAAATTTCATTTGACTTGAATATTTATAGAGGTTGATAACAAAAATATCGATATTTTTAATTATTTTAAACAATTTGGTAATCATAATATTTAATTCCTTCATTGATATTTTGATATTAATATAACATTAGTTTTAGGGAAATTAACAAATCTATCAATAAAACGTCGTGTCGCATAATAAGGATTTACGAGCAATTTAGATGCAAATAGTACGACTTGATCTGTGCCAAATATTTGACCTTAACTACGCAACTAGTTATAAAATCGTTTTGTAAGTTTTAGATAATCTATTACAAGTATAAATCGATAAGTTATTAAAATGAATATTCAAATCAAGTAGTCAATCGCGATATATTATAAAACTCTATGAGAAACGTGTCAAAACACAATAGTTTTTGAAAATGTTAGTTTGTTTTGGACGTAATTTTATATTGAGACTTGAAAATACCATGAATTAGAAATATTGTTATGCAACTAGAGATTATTAGTTTATAATATACGCGATACAATTTAGGGCACTCTAGTTGATCTAATTTATTAACATATATATGATATTGCAGTTCTTAGTAAATTAATTCACTCTAAGTGGATAGTCAAAAATTTATATTACTTCCTATTTTATGCAAATTTAGCTCGTACGTTTTGTTCACACAGAGCCCCGTGATCATTTAGTACCTACTTAAATAAGTAAGTTAATTAAAAAAAAAATCGAAAGGTGATTTTTAAGGCTGCCTAATAAATGAGGTATTAATGACCTTGACCAAAAACAACAATATTACAGCTTTTTAAAACGTTAAGTTGGTACATAAAATATATAAATGAATATTAAAATATGTATTTTGACGGAAATTTAAATTGATGTATAATACAATTTTATAAGTTAATAAAAGTTAAAACTCATTAAAACAACTTATTTTTTATATTACATCTAATAAGTTGTGATTAGTAGTTTATTATGTAATTTTATCCGTCCGTCTATTTTGACCATATAATGTAATGAAATCCTTGATCAATATTGATTGATCCTTGATTTGAAATAAAAATCTTGTATATAAAAAATTCTAACGAAAAAGTCCAATAACTTAATATTAACGTAAAAAAATGGTTATTAAATAGTTATTGCTTATTTGTTTTCTATGATTTTATCACGAAAGCAGTACGATCGCCTCGCACTGCTACGCGATTACGACGCGGCTCTGGAGTGACGTCAGCGGCGCAGCCGCAACGCAACACGGACTAAATGTGAAAGTTCTTCGCAACCACAATGCGCAGTCGCAGTAAGTCCTAATAATATGTATTTAACTAAATATGGTTTTGTACTAAGACTTTAAGTCAAACGAATTATACTGATTGAAGACACTCCACTAAAATTTCGAGTGTGAACTAGCTTTATTACACCCCGCTGTAGAGGAAGCCCCTGCTGTTGACTTACTACGAAATTATAGGAAAACTGTTTTTTTCTGAGACACTTATTTTGATTAATATTTTTTAAACTAGGTGCACTATACCGGTATACTTATTACGGGCTCGATAGTTGTATCTTTTAAAATTGTCCTTGAAAGGCTTGCAGCCTGTTTATTACATTCTTAAGTCATTTGATGCAAGGAGATCACGTTCTGACTGCATTCATTCGGAAACTTTGTAGAGACACGGTCTATCTCGCGACGGTCAGTTCGTGCAACTTCACTGTTCACTTTTAAGCAGCACTGAAAATTGACGCATCCACTATTTACTCTCAGATGTGCGGATGTGACGTCGCGTAACCTATGACGTCGCGAAATAGACGGCATCTGGAGGCGTAAGATAAAGGTTAGGACTCACCGCAGGCGAACAAGAGACACGCGACCAGAGTAGCGACACGGGCGTAGCGCGCCATGACGGGATCACAACAGGTCGTTGCGCGGCCGCGGTGCGATTAAATAGTGGCCTCAATCTGCGCCCCGCCCGCCCCTCTCGCCTATAGCGCTTTACACTTCTGCCAACACCCTTTGCACTCATCAGCTGTGAATCACCTGCATCTCCAGGTGCATTCTTCAATTCTGCTATACTACTACTACTACTACTACTACTACTACTACTACTAATACTACTACTACTACTATAAGTATTGATACCAAGAGGAACTAAATTATACTCAATATAGTTATTATTAAACCTTTAAAATCTTAGTTTAAGTTTAAATTTGTTATCGTTTACATAATATGAAAAACTATAATATTATTATCCCATTTCCTTGTAAATTAATTTGAATTATTTAAATTGTATACATACATTAATTAGATCTAACTGTTAAAGAAATTACCGTCTGTCAAAAAAATAATGAAACCATATATGTCACGTTTTAATTATTAATGAATCAATGTATTGGTAGAGTAGTAATGCGCTTAAATATAAGCATTTTATTCATCGTAAGTTCCTATTTATATTCTTACATCTAGACTACGTGTAGCGTACTTGTTTAATAATGCGGAAGTATGAATCGAACTAATTTAATGATTTACTTTAGGAACAGTAAATTCCAATAAAAATATCCATAAGGTTATTTAGTATCAAGCTTCCATAGATATTCGAAGGCTTATATTTTTTGTTTTTATTGACATTGTTTTTATGTTTTATTTATCTTTGAAATAAATTCAAGCATACGGCTTTCTATTTGTTAGTCGTAATAGAGACGTCATTAAAAGCTAAAAAAAACGACTGCATATCAATTTGCAAAAGCATCCTTGCGATATTTAATTTCTTTAACATTTACTGTACTGGGAATATCCTAATGGATTGATCTTGAATTTAGGTTAAAAAAAGGTTATTGAGGCAAATGAAAATTTTTACAAATTAATTTTGTTACACATTTCGTCCTTATAAATTTTACCGTGTAGGTAATGGTTTTTTAAAATTAAAATTGTGACTAATTATTATTATTATTAGATATTCTACCGGTAAAAAGTTATACTTAGTATTGTTGCGTTTTGGTTTGAAGCGTTAGTAAGTAAGTAACTATAGGCTCAAGGGACATAACGTCTTCGTTCCCAAGGTTGATGGCTCATTGTCTATGGGTGCTGGTGACCACTTTACTTCAAGCGGCCTTTCGATAACATAAAAAAAATATATTATGTTTATAACACTTTCCGATACAAATATATCTTTCTTTACATAAAATTGTAGAGAAAGTCATTGTTAACTACCTGCACACTGTAGCACCCGAACTTGTGTCGTTGTTGGATTGGTTTTTTTCAAATGCCAGACAACCAAAACATATTACTACGAGTGACATACATACCTTAAATGTTACATAGAAAATATACAAATACCTTTCATTTTGTTAAGTCCATCTGGGATAAATATTATATAGACAATTATTATAATTAATTAAATATTTATTTGTACGCCACAACATTACAATGCTATTATTCATAGGCGTTGGTGACCACTTACCATCAGGTGGCCCATATGTTCGTCCGCCTACTTATACTATAAAAAAAGTATATCTAAATAAAATTTGTACACAAGATAAGCGAATCCTATATCTATATGTTTTTTATACGGTATGGGGATATAGTCTATCAATTAGTAAACTGAGTTCTGTTAATAAGGCTGTAGTATTATTTCTCATGAGATTTGCACGATTGTACAAAAAATAAATTCACGTGAAACCTGTTTGGTCTCATAAAAAACATTTACAGTATTTGTTTTTTAAAATATCATATAAATATACAGCCACATTTTTTCTTGTACTATATATTTATAAATGCAAAACAACGTTCAAAATTGTTGATATTTTATGAGTAGATGCGTGGATTTTATCCGAATACACCGGGTTAAACTTTCAACAACGCTGGCATTATTTTCATGTTTTTAATCGGTGTTTATATTTTATCTCGTGCTCATCTGTGACAAAATGCATGTGCTAGATGAAATTCCGCCACATGTGTATTCGCCAACCCGTAGTGGTATCATTTCAAACCTTCACCTTTAAAGGGTCATTAAGGAACTGTTACTTTTACGTTATATTGAATGTATATATGTATAAACAAATATAAAAATGGATGGTGGCTTTAAGGAATAAGTAATCTATTAAAATGTTGTACACTTGTATTTATTGTTGTACACTTGTATTACACCAAAACCTAAATAAAAAATCGTAAATAACGTTTGGAATCTCATCTAGAATTCATCTCATCTTATGTGCAATACATAAAAATATCGTTCTATAGGAGTACTGAAACAATCTCCCATTATGTTGATAGCTATTTTATACTGGAAATGCATGTGTAAATACATTTATACGGATGTTTGAGTTATAAAATGCAATAGATAAAAACTATTTTTGCCCATATAATTTTAAGCTTTAAATAGATGAATAAAATTGAAACATATTAAAAGCCTCCAAAGTATTTATTGTGTATAAATATATATATGTACATATATTTTACCAGACGACCTTATGTGATAGAATTTGAATCAAAATATTTGGGTAGAGCATAAAATGTATGCTTATATAATACTTAAACTTGTTAATGTATATTTTTTAAATAAGTAAATACATTACTTTAATATATACAGAAGTAAAATATGCAATATATACAAATTCAAAAAAGATTTAATTAAATGACAATTAAAAATAATTACAAGAATATAAAAAATCATGACCACATAAAACAATACCAGGTTCCCGTTCAACCTACCATAAATAAACAAAAAAATATGTAATTATAATTTGAAATATTACATATAATAAAAATAATAAATATTAATTAAAATTATGTATAGAATTCGACTGGTTTATCTATGTCTAACTTGGCAATAGTACAGAAAAGATTAATTGCATATATAAGAATAACAGGCTATTTTAAGGGTTTATTAATATACTTTCGAAGGTAAAATTACTTTTGAGGATCGGAAATAAGAAAATCGAAATAATCGAAGAAACAAGGCGATTGTAAGTGATAGAATTGAGACGAAGAAAATGTCAAGGTTACGACAGCAACTAAGTCTTTTAAAAAATGAGAATATGTAGTAGTCACACATTTTAATTTTAATGTTTAATAGTACATATGCATAAAATATATTTAAAGGTTATAAGACACTACTGTATCTGCATTAATTTGAAACATTACATATTTTGTTTACTTCAAACATTTGAATATTTCTTGTGATAATTTAATGTGGTTTCCGTTTAATTATTATTATTGTAAGAAGAAATACCTCTCTCGGTTCGACAATAGTTATTTTGTTGTACTTGAATAAAGCATAAGTTTTCTGCAATAATAAAACCGCACCAATTAAAATCTTTGATCTATAAATTCGTGTTTTAGTTTAATATACTCTGTATTGGAAATTGTGTAGTCTTATTCATTGTAACATTTGAATGTTAGAAAGAGAAGGGATAAGTTTGATTAGAGCACTTTACGCTTAATAAAAAACGACAACACGAGTTCTGTACGAAAAGATCAACATAGAAAGGTGGTATTCACATTTAAATTACTTAATTGCCAACACTTCTCAAAATACTACGGTAAATGATATGAACTCCTTTCTCCTTAAATAGATGCGTACATAATTATTTTACAATGATCTCAAACTTAAATAAATAAGTAATAGGGAACATTAGCTATGCCAAAAAGACGGACAGATACATACAAATCGAAATAAATCTAGAAAAGATTTCATTGGTATCACAGTATATACTGTATGTACATAAAATTTTTAGAAAAGTATTTTTATTATAAGTATTGTCAATATCTTTAATATGCATTTTTTGATTAATGAATATTTAATAATTTAAAAATAAACTATTAGTTTCACTCTTCTGTAAAATCAACCTTTTCAAGTCACTATTATTCAAATAAAACATATTCGATTAATTGAACCGTGTCGTTTTACCGGTTTTCTAGAAAGTCACTTCCGGCATACATTGTACCGAGATAAATCAATAGTGTGTTGTATCTTCTTCGTATGATAGGGCTAAATGTCGAATCTTTTTTAAATAAATGATTTAAACGAAACAGTGTTAAATTACCTTAATAAGAATTAAAAATATATTAATCTACTATTTTAATTTTTGATGATTTGCATTAAAATGGTTTAATGCTTATACAACAATGATTAATAAATAAGATCTGCCGTACAATTAATAAAGTAGTCTATGTGTTGATCAAAAGCTAGAACTAATTATTTTTGAAAAAGTAGGATAATAGAATAATTCATTAAGTAATGCCTATTACTATAAGAATCAACATTAACCTTTCTGTATGTTAGATTATCATCGAATGGTACGTCGATTGTAATATACGAGTATGTATACTTTCATTAATTTTAGGTTATTAAAAACCCTGAATATAAATGTAAATAAAACACATTATATATTATATCTTTCAGAGTAATAAAATATTATAAGAAATAAATAAATATAGTTAGATAATTATAAACATTCCATTAAAATGCTTATGCATTTTCAAAATCAATCGTAAATAACACACACCATCATCTGAAATTCGAAAATTCCTTTCAAATTCTCAATCTTGTTTAATTCTATTTTAGATTTTTATACATAAAAATATAATGAATATACTTAAGGCTACCTACAATAAACGTAGGCATTATGTAATTCAGTCATGTATATGATTATGATATATGGAGAAATTGCAAAATGCATTTAGTGTATTCTATTGCTAAATAATATTTTTAATATTTTTCGCTGCAACGAAATTGCACATATAGATCGTTTTTCGTAGAATAAAATCTTTTAAGTTTCTTCTACACTATGGTACGTAGAAACAGCTATTTTAGTCGGTTAATATTTTCTTTTCTATTTACATAACACCAAGTAGAATTGCAGTATAACTTTAAATTGCCTCGACTTTGACTGGTTCGCCCCGTAGAGTGGCATCTATCGTACTCAAGTATCATTTATTTTCTTATTTTTTTGTTGAAATTATGCAATTTTGTTTAAGGTGTTTTGCTAGGCAGACTTATTATTAAAAACTTAATATTTTAATATATATATATGGAAACATATTATAAGTAGTAATTACTTTTATTACGTGCTTAAAAACTTATAATTCTCCTGTGTTATATATACATCATTTAAGGCATTAATACAATGTGTATTTATTGGTTGACTGCCTCGTTGGTCTAATGGCTACATGTAAGGCCACAGACGTGGAGGTCATGGGTTCAAATCCCAGGTTTTCTGTCGAAATTCTCAGCATTTTATTAGCAGCCCGGAGTCCGGAAGTTGGTAGTGTGTGCACTCCCGTGCCGTGAAAGCACGTAAAGCCGTTGGTCCTGCGCCTGAACTCTTTCCGATCGTGTTGGTTTGCCGTCCCATCGGGTTATGAGAGTTAGGGAATAGAGAATGCACCTGTGTTTACGCACACACTTGTGCACTATAATATGCCCTGCGCAGTTGGCTAATCTCACTTGCGATTTGCCGCCGTGGCCGATGTATATTTATTGGTTAAAATAAGTTATATGTATTATTATTAGACTTTTCTTCCTCAGTTATATAAAAACATTTATTTATTTAAAATACTAGTCCAATTAAATATTGTACGTAGAATTAATTATAAGTAATATTGTTGTGCCGTGTGGTGACGGCTTCGAATATTACCACCCCATTTCATCCCGTGGGGGGCCGTAAAAGGCGACCCGAGGGAATAGACACCAGAGTACGGGCAGCAGCGTCTCTCTGAGTACTATGACCAACCTACTGCGAACCCGTCTGCCAAGCGGGGCGATTATGTCAAAACCCCCCAATGATTGGCACAATCAAGCAACGGCCCCTAGTCCCCGGCAGCCCTGCTATTCCTAGCCTCGGTAACAGCTATGGTAACGGCGGGGCAGGGGGTGCTAAGAATCCCCGGCAGATTTCGTGTTACCAACACCGACGACCTCTGGCCCTGGCTATATATGTTGCCAGGGCCAGCGACACGCGTACACTGCGGACCGATGAGAAGATTATCGAACTGGAGGAAGAACTGAGGAGGTTACACTGGGATATCGTCGGATTATCTGAAGTCCGAAGGCAGGGGGAGGATACGATAATCCTGAAATCCGGTAACCGTCTCTACTTCCGCGAGGGCGATCAACTGTCCCAAGGTGGTGTCGGGTTCATAGTCCACAGGTCCCTCGTTAACAACGTTGTGAAAATCGAAAATGTGTCGACTAGGGTGGCGTACCTTATACTCAGAATCACCAAACGGTATTCGTTGAAGGTCATACAGGTATACGCGCCTACCTCGACACACTCCGACGATGAAGTCGAGGTAATGTATGAGGATTTATCTAGAGCCATACATACCTATAAGACTCATTTCACAGTTGTTATGGGGGACTTTAACGCGAAGCTGGGCAAAAGATTCGGCGAAGAGCTAAAGGTGGGACCACATAGAATTGGAGACCGCAACCCTCGGGGCCAGATGTTGGCCGACTTTATGGAGAAGGAGGGACTCTTTATGATGAACTCCTTTTTCAAGAAGCCTGGTCAACGTAAATGGACCTGGGTGAGCCCTGACGGTGAAACTAAAAATGAGATAGACTTCATCTTGTCGACGAGAAGACAAATATTCAATGACGTCTCTGTGATCAATGCAGTGAAAACTGGGAGCGATCACAGACTAGTAAGAGGGTCATTGAATCTCAATGTCAAATTCGAGAGATCAGTCGGGACTGATGAAGTCTACGCTCCGACCCTCACCTTCCCACATCCATAATCCCGGAACCTTTCAGCTCGAACTCCAAAACCGATTCGAATGCCTAGCAGACTGCGAAGAAGTGGACACATACAACGACAGGTTTGTGGAAGCTGTCCATACGGCTGGGTATAAGGCCTTCAAGACCAGCCGTACAAATGAAAACAAAAAGATCTCTGCCTCTACCCTGCAGCTAATGGAGGAAAGACGGAAAATGATTCTGTCGTCCTCAGATGATGCCGCTAGTTATCGGCTGCTCAATAGATGGATTTCAAAGTCTCTGACTCGCGACACTCGCCAATTTAATACAATGCGTATTAAAGAGGCCAGCGGAATAAAGGCTCCACAGTGTTCGCCAGAGATCTGTCTATTTGGCAGAGTCAACTGACGAGGCTGAAAACTGAGGATGGTAGAGTCGTCACGTCTAAATCTGAGCTGTTGGAAGAGGTTGAGAAGTTCTACGGTCAGCTTTACACGACAAGGCAATCACCTGTCAGTAGTCAAGCTGCAGATCCCAGAGCAAGATTGACCCGACATTACACCGAAGATTTTCAGGACGTCAATCTTTCCGAGATTAGAATGGCTCTCGAACAACTCAAAAACAACAAGGCATCTGGTGATGATGGTATTACAGCTGAGCTTCTGAAGGCAGGTGGTACACCAATCCTCAGGGCTCTTCAGAGGCTATTTAACACCGTCATAGCCAAGGGTCAAACGCCAAAGGCATGGCGCGGAAGTGTGGTGGTGCTTTTCTTTAAAAAGGGTGATAACACCCTTTTGAAGAATTATAGACCCATCTCATTGCTGAGCCATGTCTACAAGTTGTTTTCGAGAGTCATTACGAATCGTCTCGAGCGAAGGTTTGACGACTTCCAGCCACCCGAACAAGCCGGTTTCCGAAAAGGCTTTAGCACCATAGACCACATACATACGCTGCGGCAAGTTATACAGAAGTCGGAGGAGTATAACCAGCCACTTTGCTTAGCGTTTGTGGACTATGAGAAAGCCTTCGATTCGATCGAAACCTGGGCCGTGCTAAAGTCTATCCAAAGGTGCCAAATCGATTATCGGTATATCAAGGTGTTAAAGTGCTTGTACGAGAACGCCACCATGTCAGTCCGACTCCAGAATCAGAACTCAAAATCTATCCAACTGCAGAGAGGCGTAAGACAGGGAGACGTGATATCTCCGAAACTGTTTACCGTTGCATTGGAAGATGTTTTCAAGCTTCTGGACTGGAAGGGATTTGGCATCAACATCAATGGCGATTACATCACTCATCTTCGATTTGCCGACGACATAGTGATTATGGCTGAGACCTTGGAAGACCTCGGCGCTATGCTCGATGACCTCAGCAGGGTCTCTCAACAAGTGGGTCTACAAATGAACATGGGCAAGACGAAAATCATGTCGAACATCCATGTTGCACCCACTCAAGTAAAGGTTGGAAATTCTGCACTCGAAGTTGTGGACAATTATGTTTACCTAGGTCAGAACATCCAACTAGGTAGGTCCAACTTCGAGAAGGAGGTCAATCGTCGAATCCAACTCGGCTGGGCAGCGTTCGGGAGACTACACGATATCTTCTCATCCAAAATACCGCAGTGTCTTAAGTCGAAAGTCTTCGACCAGTGTGTCTAGCCAGTGATGACTTATGGATCAGAGACGTGGTCGCTCACTATGGGCCTCATAAGAAGGCTCAAGGTCACCCAACGAGCAATGGAGAGGGCTATGCTCGGAGTTTCCCTTCGAGATCGAATCAGGAATAATGAAATCCGCAGGCGAACCAATGTAACCAACATAGCCCGAAGAATTGCTAAGTTGAAGTGGCAGTGGGCGGGGCATATCGCTCGCAGAACTGACGGCCGCTGGGACATAAAGGTTCTTGAGTGGCAACCACGAACCGGAAGACGCAGCGTGGGCAGGCCCCCTACAAGGTGGACCGACGATGTCGTGAGGATCGCGGGAAGCCGTTGGATGCGGGTAGCGCAGGACCGACTATCGTGGAAATCCTTGGAGGAGGCCTTTGTCCAGCAGTGGACGTTTTCCGGCTGAAATGATGATGATGAATATTGTTGTATTATTATTAATAACACTTTTAATATACATCATATATGATTTCCCCTCATAGCCGTAATGTAAACGATTACGGAGATAACGGCCATTCTCAAGGGAGATTAGCTCACTGTGCCGACCCAGGAGCACTCACTATTCACTCACTCTCATGTAATGGGAAGCCAAATCTGATACGTTAGAAAAAGTTCAGACGTATAATGTGTTCAAATTATAATAACTAGACACTTAATTTAAAGTTGACCATCGTTTTATATTTGTATTGTGTAGATGATGATGTCTTCCTGGCCAATTACGAAGATATTACACGGCAAAAGTGTTTACGCAAACACAGTTGCATTCTATATTCCTTCAGTCTTATAATCCGATGGGAAGGAAAATATGACACGACCGGAAAGCACGTGAAGAAAATGAGCTACTGAGAGTTTCTCGAAAAAACAACTAAATTCTTTTATGTTGGTGTGATGGTTTTTAAGACAAATCAATATGAAGGTTCAAATTTCTATCATTTGAAACGATTACTTTCTTTACTTCGAACTTATACTTACTTACATTATTTAAAGTAATTAAATGAATTTGATAAATCCCTTTAAATGCGTTTAGTTATTTCTACTTACATAATAACCTACACAACACACATAACTACATTTTATTCCTATTTCTAGGGTTCCGTATCCAAAGGGTAAAATCCGTCCGTCCTGTCCTGTCTGTCACCAGGCTGTATCTTATGAATCGTGATAGTTAGACAATTATTGAAATTTTCACAGATGATGTATTTCTGTTGCCGCTATAACAACAAATACTAAAAAACAGAATAAAATAAATATTTAATAAAATAATTATTTGCTCCTATACAACAAACGTGATCTTTTGCTTGTTTTTGCTCGATATTGATAACGGCAACACAGGTAGACGCTTGTAATATTCACAAATTATTTACTTTAAAAATAAATAATTAAATTAAAATAAAATAAATATTTAAGGGGGGGCTTTAATTTTTGCCGTTTTTATACATAATGGTACGGAACCCTTCGTGCGCGAGTCCGACTCGAATTTGTAATATTAGTATAGCCATAGTAAGCTGGATCAGTTTGATTTGAAGAAATGATTAAAAGTATTCTAGAAAGCAGATTTACCGAGAAAACAAATCATTCAATATAACACTGTGTTAATCTATTAGTAAATTACACCTGTGCGAAACCAAGGCTGATCGCTAGTTTAATATCATTTATTTCGAAAAATGACGACTCAAAAGTGAAATCCAACTTTGAAATAATTGTATCTGTACAAGATTTATTTGACTATCAAGAAATGGCGATGCTCCTTTGTCATTTGTCATAAACAAAATGGAACTCTGAGGACCCAAAATTTGACAAAATATTGAATTTTGATAATTATAAATGCAACAACTTTTATTAAGTAAGTTTATTATTTGCAAGTTTCAGACTAATATTAGGCTGATGCATTTAATATTTTTTACGTCAATTAAATGTTAAAACAAAGAACCACTTTAATTCCCAGATAAACTCGGTCAACCAGCTAGTGTTGTTTGTTATCAAAATTGAAACAATTATTAAAATAAGACATGTTGTTAATGAAAATAAGCAGTTCTTTCTTTCTGGTTATTTAAAACTATCTTGATAAAAAAGAAAGAAAATACATTTGCTTATTCATTTCTTATTTTTTATATTTTATACTTTGTTTGTAATTGTAAATTACATACGTGAATCATGCATTCCATTTAAATGAGTGTACTCTAACATTGAACTATCTGATCTGAATCTGTGCTAGAACAATTTGACTATTGAGAAATGTTGATGTTGATTAGTCATATTTTATTGTTGAAAGCAATATGTATTATAAATTGTTTATTTTTTTTTAATATACTGTAATATTCTACTTGTATAAATATATAATATTGTGTAATATATATTTTTAGCGTATTTCGAGGTTCTGGGATTAAACCTAACGTGTCTGTTGCTGAAAACTAGTTGGCCTTTCTGTCGGCTAGTTTTCAGCAACAGCCCGGTATCTGTTAGTTGGTAGTATTTATACTGGCACGCCTATACTGTGTCCTGCATAAGTGGCTAGTCTCCCCTGAGAATGGCCATAAACGTTTTGAAACGAAAAAATGAACTTCAAATAATCATCTCGATTTTAATGTCAAAAAAATGTAATCACAATATTTTTATTATCAATTATCAAACAATTTTAGGAGTAGTTTACATATGTATTATATTTGTTGTAATAAATTTGTACTGTCTGCTGTGTCTGCTGCTGTCTGTACTGCTGTTCATCGTATGAATGTATTGATTTAATTAGTATAAATATTATTTTAATAAAAAGCATGTATAATGTAAATTCATTAAAGATTTTAACTTACCTATAACTATAACTATACCTTAACACACTTTATATGATAGGTGCAAAATTTAATTAATAAAGTAATAATAATTTAATTAATAACATACAATATTAAAATTAATATACAATCAAAAACACAAACTAATAAACTGAAACCAAAATATAAATGATTTGTAGCTGAACTCAGATTGTGGTTTATAAATTTTTAATTTATTACATATTATGTTTTGCGCTCGAGCGGAAAGATTTACTACAACTTGCTGTAGTTATTGGATAGCTGTGAATGGAAAAATTAAAATATTTTTAATATTATTTTATAATTCGGTAACGTTCCGGTGTAGTGAGAGATATCTTAATCTTAAAGGTGGTAGAGAGATGTTCATTAAACATAAAAAAGCCCGATTACAGTAAGAATGACTGGCTGTCGCGTCCATGAACCTTATAAGTAAGTAAAGCGAATCATAGTCCTCAGAAGAGGTTCAACACCTCTATGATTTGCTTTTCTCTCAGATCAATGACTTTGTGATTGCAATAAATCTATTTTATCATATAACAGAATGTAAATCGGATTATGAAGACTTAATATACAAGACAATCGAGCTTTAGAAAAAAATAAAATATATAATGGAAAAATATTTACTTTGCTGTTAAATTTTGACAGTTCCTAATTTTTTTCGAACCAGAACACTAATCTGTAATTATCATCAAATACAACATATTATACTCATAACAGCAAAAACAAAATTAAACATGTCAAGTTTAATTTCGTCCGTCTTTTATAATTATAATAATTAGCTTACTGCATACACTTTGAAATAGATGGTGTAAGAAGTGATTATTCCGTTGAGCCAATACAAAATACGAGTAGGTACACGTACTTATTAAGTAAACACACAAATAACTTTGTTCCGTTGAAACAGACACAGAGCATATCAACCTTATACCTACGTAGCACGTACGTATCACGAACGAGAAATATGTATGTATCATCGAACTTGTACTTGTCGTTAAATCGATAAAATTTACAATAAAAAAATGGAAAATAAAAAATCTTCACTTATATACAGGAATAATATTTTATGTAATACAAAAACTAATAGAATTGTATAATCGTTACACATCAACTTAATATTACTTCCTCAATCAAGTGGTTTTTTATTAACCAACATAATAACTTGATTTTTGCGGTTACAAGCAAACAGAATTTTCTTTTACTCGCAATAACTTACCTTGACCAAATCGTAGACAACTAGCATACTCAAACTATCATTCATGATGGTTATGTTGATATTTGCAGTTTACAGTGTCTTTACTTATCTTTAAACACTTTGTTTATAAACTATTTATGATGAATTCACTTAATTTCTATTTGCTAAAAAATTTATTCAACATCTTGTTAAAAAGTATGCGAGTTTTTTATAAATCATTGCAGGTAATGTAATAATGTACTAACTTTTGTAAGTTGGAATTTCCACAAAACTATACGATTTGATTTGTCTCAATAAGTATATTCTGTATTTAATATTGACAGAACGATGTTATGTTTATCTGTAAATACCCGAGTGAATTGTGTGCACATTCTTAAATACGACAATTTTTAATTATCTTGTAACATTTCGACTTTGACTTGAATTTGAAATAGTAAAACAATAATGTTATTAGAATTTCCAGGAACGTATTGGTGTCATATCGTGTAGAGATCGTGTGTGTCATACATTTCTCAGAACATTAATTGTGTTCCTTTGAATATACGAATTGTCTTACATAAGAGGGTTCTTGTTCTTGTTCTCCAAAAATTTTATAGTTTTTTTCGACGAAGTGACTTAATTTCCTAACTAAATCCTTAGTAAGTCAAGTCTACAATGTCTGTTTTATGGAACTAAAATAAGAATATTTATGCAGAAACCTGTGACAGAGATTTTAAATGGTGATTTTAGGCCTTTGTACAAGACCATATGGGTACCACACTCATACATTTTACCACCAAAAATCAATACTTAGTTTTATTACTCCGGTAGGAAAGGTGAGTTAGCCAGTGTATCACCAGGCACAAGGAACATAACATGTTAGTTCCCAAAATCGGTGGCGCATTGGTGATGTAAGGAATGCTTAAGATTTCTTACATGAATGTATTTCGAGCACACGCGATACCAGTCAAAATAAAAATTCATGTAACGTTATTTATCTCAAGAAATCCTAGACATAAAAGGTCAAACAATAAAGGTGACTTCCGGAAACGGTAATAAAAAATAAAATACTTGTATTTAAGCATTTAGTTAGGAAGTTAAGAGTTTTGTTTTAATAGTTCGTGCAAATCAAATAATGTAAAAGATTAAGATAAAACTTTCCAGAACTCTAGACGTAGTATATAACTTTGTAGTAAATGTTATGAGAAAAGAGTACAGCTTATGCTCGTGACTCCACCCGCGTAGACCTTAGCGGGTTTGACTATCTTGCACAAAAAATACATACTCGTATTTATACCATTTTGATTAAAGTGCTTAATTCGTTTATATGTCACAAGTAGGCGCATGTAAGGCTGTCGAATTGTAGAGTATTCACCGTTTATGTTCAAGCACACCATCTCCACGAATCGGATCTACCTACGATCCTAAAACTGACAATAATACACAAAAACAAAGATAAATGGATATAATGTATATAAAAACGTGTTATAATATTAAATAGGGATTAAAGTTTAAATCAATATAAATCGATTTAAGAGCCTAAATGAAGGTCCAAAGACACTGCGTTTTTGAGTCATGATATTTCGAATTTATAAAAAAGATAAAGGGGTACTCAATTTAATTTTAACAATGTGCTCTGAGGTAAATAGCAAAAATAGTCTTTAAAAAATATACACATAAAACAGATATCTAGAGCTATGCATTATGCATTATCACGCTATGTAGCTGTAAATATATAAAAAAAAAATCTACTAAATCATTTCCTCATAGTCTAAGATCCATTTAATTCATTCATTCATTTATTCACCCTCTCACAATGTACTTTAACTAAGCCTAACTAAACTACCTAACTTACATAATCTTCTACAAGGGAATAAATTGTGAGGATATGATACAAAAGCAATCAAAGTTACTACTAAAACATTTAATTTATCAACTTAAATTTGCAATTATAGTTCTTTGTACAAATGGCAGATATTTCTCTAAGGTACTGATTTAAGCCCTACAATTTTTAGAAATTTATTTAACAAGCACATTTTATCGATCGATTTCATGTAACGTTTGTACCAATTTATCATTGTATATTTTGCAGGTGTAAAATTTTCTATTTGATAATTGTTGTGTCAATTATCAAGTATAAATTTTATTGTATGTATGTATGCGTTTTGTATGCATCTCCTGAAATTAGCTTTCTTATATTGTATATAAAAGTATATATACTGAAAGAATTGTTTTCCGAATTTATAAATACTGGCGATAATATTTTTTTCATAAATTTATTCATAAGTTCATCTCGACAGGATGTAATAATAATAATTATGGATGTCGTGTTTGCTTGAATATGGCTAAACATTAAACTAAAACGAATTGTTACATACAATAAAACCAAATGTAATATGAAGCGTAACAAGTGTTAGAAAAACTAAATAAAAGAATAAAAAATAATATTAAATTTGCTAAACAGTCAGATACTAAGTATTACATTTTTGAAAGTTGTATAATTATAATTGAAACAATACAATTAAATCATACAACTTTCTAACAAAAGTTTAAATAAATGTCTTCTATTTTATCACTGTTTCCGGAAGTAAATTTTTGTTTGACCTTTAACGTCTTATGTTTTCTTGAAATTATTCGAGTTGCGTCAAATTTATTCATTTACTGTAACGGAAAATATTGGAGTAGTTTAGAGTTTTGGAACATATGTTATTGTTTTAATAATCAATTAATGGCAAATATAAAAAGACAAATTATGTGTAGTTCCATAAACAATATTCAATTGTGTAATGTTGCTTACTTGTATTTACTAACTATAAGTTAAGTGTTTTTACATTTTTATCTTTGTAATTGGTAGGCAAAATGGCAAGTGGGCCACCTAATGGTTCACCATCCCTTACATCGCCAATGCGCCACCAACCTCAACTAAGATGTTATACCCATATACTAACGAAAACACTCACGACCCTATCAAACCGGATCACAAAAATAGTAAGTATTGCTGCTTAGCGGTAGAATATGTCATGAATGGGTGATACCTACCTAGACGGACTTACCGCGCAAGTAAAGATAGAAATCATTATAATCATTAATTTTACAAATCGTTATATTTAATAAAATTAATAATTTTAAGTATTATTTATTAAAAACATAATATAAACAACACTGACCATGTATTTTACTGATCCTCGAAATATTATTGATCTACTTGTTATGTGACTTTCAATGTTAAAAATGGTCACCAAGTTCAGTTTCAGTAGATAAGCTAGGCCATAAACTAAAGTCAACAATTGAACGCTCATTAGACATCGACTTACGGTCAAAAGCCATTTGAATGATATTTGGAGACGATATTCAATTCAAACAATGATCATCAATTACAAATGAGTATTGGAATGGTACATACTGTCGATAAAATTCGAAACACACTCGGACCGATCGAGTTACGACTATATACGCATTAGTTTAAAATAAAATGTAAATAAATTAATGTTTGTATTGGGATTTTTACAAGTATTGGTTTTTTTATTTTTATTATATAGGTTGGTGGACGAGCATATGGGCCACCTGATGGTAGGTGGTCAATAACGCCCATAGACAATGGTATTGTAAGAAATTTTACCATCGCTTAAATCGCCAACGCGCCACCAACCTTGGGAACGAAGATGTTATGTCTCTTGTGCCTGTAATTAAACTGGCTCACTCACCCTTCAAACCGGAACACAACAATACAAAGTACTGCTGTTTTGCGGTAGAATATCTGATGAGTGGGTGGTACCTACCCAGACGAGCTTGCACAAAGCCCTACCACCGAGTTACCAAAAAGGGGCTACTATAGTTACCAAAAAGGGGCTTTTATAGTTACCAAAAAGGGGCTACTATAGTTACCGAAAAGGGGCTACTCTAGTTACCAAAAAGGGGCTACTATAGTTACCGAAAAGGGGCTACTCTAGTTACCAAAAAGGGGCTACTATAGTTACCAAAAAAGGGGCTACTATAGTTACCAAAAAGGGGCTACTATAGTTACCAAAAAGGGGCTACTATAGTTACCAAAAAGGGGCTACTATAGTTACCAAAAAGGGGCTACTATAGTTACCGAAAAGGGGCTACTCTAGTTACCAAAAAGGGGCTACTATAGTTACCGAAAAGGGGCTACTCTAGTTACCAAAAAGGGGCTACTATAGTTACCAAAAAAGGGGCTACTATAGTTACCAAAAAGGGGCTACTCTAGTTACCAAAAAAGGGGCTACTATAGTTACCAAAAATGGGCTACTATATCAATGTAGTTACTAGCTGAAAAACAGGCACAAAGAGGAATTATTTTGCATTAGTTTGATGTTAACGTATTGGTTTTATTAATACCACAGATATATTTATCTACTGACTTATTGCAAAACTCAGTCATCACATTATGCGGTATCATGGTATACGTAAATCATATCAATGACTGTAAGAATCGTATTAATTGACACCATATTAAATAATAGCACCTACATCAATTTATGTTTATAATTTATCTCGCGATGAAAACATCGTGAAGAAAACTGTGTGTCGGATAAAAATCTGTTATATCTTCCAACCCGCATTGCAACGTAGTGAATTAAGTTCCATCCCGGAGGCTCCAGCAGTTGGAAGTTTACAGATTTTTTGTGTACTGTAGTGTACGTCAATTGACATACATTGACAATTAATCAATGGTTGCAATAGAGTAAGTTACTCTATGTGTCTTTAGTTTTTTGTATTTGTCTCTACTTATTTGTTTTATAATATTAATAAGTTTAACAAGCTCTTGATATGAGACCTCAATAAAACAAATATTATGAGAAGTATTGCTTTATTTATTTGCATTATAGCCAAAAAGGTTGTAAACCTTCGAATGCTTGAGCTAGAACACGTAAAAAATAATATCTTAACAGTCACAATCACAGGAAGGTATATTGTTTTAGATGAAAAATTAACTCAACATTAAGAAGATTTAGTATTACAATAAACATCTATATTATCAAGAATAATTATAATATAAATAAATAAATAGTAAATATTTGACGAAGCGTGAATTTTCCACATAGCATAATGTTCTACATCACATATTTCCTTTCATTATTAAAACTTTAGGTATATATCATGTATCTACTTAGGCTAAAGTATCTAGACAACTACTATAACCACAATTCCTACTATTGTACTAAAATTCTACAGTTATATAATTTTATTGCACGATCTACCTGATGAACTAACACTAAAGCGACATCGATACAAATAAAGCTATACACCTAACAAGAATATCACAATATTGCTACTTAGTACTCGAAGATGAAGATGAGGCAACATCAACTACAAATTTATCCGCAAACCGATCTTATGTAACTGCGATTCGCGTATCCTTGCACACGCATGACTGCATCACACTATACCGTTGCGACTTATGAAGTAATATTAACGGCATAAATAAATAACGTAGGTAGAGCCTATATATGAAATAACATCTGACATACTTTTTGTTATCTGTTGCGTGTAACAATAGTCATACGTTTAAGTCGATTCATCTGAAAATTACATGCTAATGAATTGCATTAACATAACTATCGAGATCGAGATAATTCGTCAACAACAGCGATTAATAAGAAGAATATTTTAAATACATTTGTAAATATTAATCATTACTTGTTACTTTCTAATCACTACCAGATATCAATAAGATAATTAGGCAAGAATTTCATATCATAAGTGATAATATAATATAAGACATATGACATCGATTGTCTACAAAGCGACGTCAGTATTACTTAGAAGTGATGTAAGAAATTAGATAATTCAATAAAATAAATGGTTACATATGGTTACAAATTTTTATTTATGATAAAGTTAATGTCACTAACAGTCTATTTTAAGTTAATAGCTGAATTACGTCGATCGCATTTATATGCATTTCCAATGAAGAGATATTAAGATAAAACTACTAATGTCGGCTTAAAGTCATGACCATTTAAATATAATGAGTGAAAAAGTACACTACAGAAGCGCCTATAGTAAAAAAAACTATTATTAAATAGAAGTAATACATCACAGTTAATAAACTTTAAAAAAATCAACAGTTTTGTATAGTCTCGATTACAACCGAAGATTGCTAGAAATTTCACTAAAGACATGACCTTAGGCTAGACTAGTGTGCGTTTGTGCTTTGTCCTATGTAGGCAGCAGCGGATGTGCTAGCTCGCCGCGACTGTGCTGCTGCGGGGAGCTCGCGACGGCATTCGCTCCACCATTCGCTAATAAAGCGTCTCTAACACTTGCTTCACATTGCTCATCCATCTGAAACATTTTTAATATTATACCATTAACATATTATAGTAATTTTATCACTTGCCAGAATATAGTATACATACAAGATTAAATATTATTAATTGTTATCAGCTTATTCTACCGATTCATCGGTATGGAAATATTAAATATGTAGTGATATTATAAAATAACAATAAATTATGATTAAATAATTATGAATACAAACAATTAAAAAGATAAAAAAATAATGTCATACATATTATTTTCTGACAGGTTTTTAACATTATAATATAATTTATTTAGAAGCATTTTAGAAGAATATCAAATAGGCGTTTCTTGAACAAAGTGATTGATAAATCCTTAAATGAATCAGGAATATTATTGTATATATGTATTGCAATACAAAAACCAATTTTATTCACATAAAGCTTTATATGTCTATATAGTACCCAGCATGTCACTATTTGTTCTGAATAAATGTAGGTTTTTAGAGAAAAAAACTACTATTTTTCATGTTAGGTACGAGTACTATAAATAGAATAAACAAGTAAACAAACATTTTCCCTACATTATAAGTGAAACAATACCTCAAAAATTAAAATCATAGCGTTGGTTTCAATATTGTGAAAATTATAAACGCATCTACAAGTTTGTGGCAGTCATTACGCAACATTAATATTCATTTATTTTAGAGAAATGATTATATATGCAAAGCTGTTTATACAAGTAAGCGAATTAATTGCAGTAAGATTAACCGATTATATTAAGTTAATTATAACTTAATCTAGTAGCTTTAACATTAATAAAGGAGAATTAAGTTTGTATCTTAAATTTTAGTCTAAGAAAACAAAAAAATAAAATAAAACACTTAGGAGTAAATATTAGTAATTGTTACATATTTCTGTTCCTTCTTCATCTGCGTCGAATCCTTTTCTTTAACAGTATTGCGACAACAATCCGGACTGCCTATCCGGACAGGGCGATAGAGCCAAGTCGGCCTGTCCGGGTAGACTGTCCGGATCATAGCGACCAGTTTTCCGGCTCTTCGAGTTTTTCTTGCTTACTAGAATGAATCCTAAACATCAATGCAAAATAATAAATATATAGAATAAAACATACATAAAAGGGAAATTAGACAAACCGCTGCCTTGCTAAAGAGCGCGTGACAATATTAATTATGCTGCTGACTTCGTTTTGCAAGTCTTATGTTGTAATGTAATTCAGTATTTATTACATTTGCACCCGCACTTATCACCCAACCATTTAAAAAGTATATAATAAATTTATAATATTATATTATGAAATTTAAAATTAGTACATAAAACAAATCGCCTTGCAAATAGGTTAGTGGGTAGGATATTATTTCATATCAATATTAAATTAATAAAATAACAAATGTACGTAATCTAAACAGAAGCATCTTATTCAAGGTGTTCAGTTCATCCAATCTAAACCACATTCAGGTCGGGGTTAAGTGTAATAATATTAGGTCCTCACATATGAAATTAGCGTTTTGTCGAACTGACCACTTTGATCTGAAATATCTCCTCTTTGGTTAAGAATTCCAAATTAAAATTAATAAACTCATTGCTGATACATTTGAGTTTTGAAAACAGTCATTCATTTTTTTCTTTGGCGTCGCTTATTACCGCACAATGGGAACCATGAAATATCGGTATATTTACGAGTACGAGTTCTACCGTGGCACCAGTGCTGCAGAAACAGCTCGAAGGATAAATGATATATATGATGTGTACGGCGCTGGTGTCGTAAACTTAAACGATAGGTACCTCATGAATTGAGTGAATCGAACTTGCAAACAGGCGTCGACTGCTGTGTTACTTTGCTCAACCGACACAATAATGAAGGGATTTTAAATCGAATCATTACTTGTGATGAAAAGTGAATACTGTACGATAATCCGAAGCGCTCGTCGCAATGGTTGAACCCTGGAGACTCAGCCAAATCCTGCCCTAAACGAAAATTGACTCAGAAAAAGTTACTTATGAGTGTTTGGTGGACTAGCGCCGGTGTCGTTCACTACAGCTTTCTAAAATCTGGCCAAACAGATAACGGCAGATATCTATTGTCAGCAACTGCAAACCATGAAGGAAGAACTAGCTGCTAAACAACCGAGATTGGTCAATCGCTCTAGGCCACTGCTGTTTCACGACAACGCAAGATCACACACTGCACAACAAACAACCACTAAGTTAGATGAGCTACAATTGGAATGTCTGCGACATCCACCGTACTCTCAGGACCTTGCTCCAACAGATTACCATTTTTTCCGGAATTTGGACAACTTCTTACAAGTAAAAAAATTTAACTCCGATGCGGCAGTCCAAACCGCCTTCAAAGAATTTATTAATTCTTGCCCCCATGGTTTTTTTAGTAAAGGGATCAATGAACAATCTATGAGGTGGCAAAAGTGCATAGATAACAACGGTGCAAACTTTGATGAATTAAATATATTTTACAAAAAAAAATTACACTGTATTTCTCCCGTACAAAACATCAATTTCATATGTAAGGACCTAATATTTGTATTCACAATATTAATAACTATAACACAGTGAAAATAATAAAATAAATATAATACATTTTTTTTTGTAATTAGACGTATGGAGATATACTATACTGTATATATTGTTTGCAAAGTCTAAATAGGCCTCGTAACCAAAATAAAATCTAACATATACAAAAAAAACATAGTTCTAGGCGTATTCATTGATCTAAAAAAAGCTTTCGATACCGTTAGTCACAGCCTGCTTATAAAAAAGTTAAATCGTATTGGTATCGATAGCACTGCACTCCAAATGTTCCAATCTTATCTCGCTAATAGATATCAAATAGTCAAAATCAATAGCACCATTAGTTCAAAAAGTCCAATCACATGCGGGATTCCACAAGGCTCAATACTTGGACCATTGCTGTTTTTGACGTACATTAATAACATTTGTGATATAGGCTTACACGGTCATATATCTTTATATGCGGATGACACAAGTCTATTTTACTAAACAAGTTATCGTCTTGGTTTCAATATAATCTTCTTACAATTAATATATCCAAAACGTGTTACGTCATCTTCAAATCTAAAAACAAAATCATTCCTTTTCAGGGGAGAAGGTGCGCATAGCGCCGACGGCTTGTCCCCGGTCTTCTTCGGCGGATCGAATTAGCGGAGGCACGTTCCTCGCGCGGCCTCCTCCTGCGACATGACATCCACGCAGAGGGAAACCATTTGCAACCAGCACCTTTCGCTGCCGAGAATACGTGAGCATGCGTAAGTAGCGTTAATCGCGCTGGACAGCGAGAGATCTCCTCCGATTATCGCCGCCAGGGTATGCCGCACACTCCGTCAGGGTGAGGTGCGCCTTGTCCAGTAGCGAATCACACTCGCGGCAGGAGGTGATACCTCCCCTGGGGCTGAATCGCCTCCACTGTTGGTAGGCCTGCTGATGGGGACCTCAGGTCCTTCTCCTATCTACGAAATAGGGCTTGCTGGGCTAGAGCCCTGATTCTTCCCACCTCCACGGATCCTGGACAGTCACCGCTCGCCCTGGCTTCCACCCGAAACTGGAGCACCTCCACCTGGAGTTCCCAGTTCCCAGACACCGTACGGTAACCACGTATCGCCCTTACTGCTTTCTCCGCAAAAGGGCTTTGATCTGAGCGGTAAGAGCGTCCACACAAATGGGTGCACCGTACAGCGCCGACACCGGATTAGGTAGGAGGTGGCCCAAGGCAGCAGCAGCGTTGATAAGCTTCGGGCCCATTTGGACAAAGTGCTGCCCGAAGCTCCATCTTCCGTCCAGGATCAGGCCCAGATAACTTATCTGGGCCTTTACTTTTATCACCGTCCCGTGTATAGTGATACTCGCCCCTCGTGGGGGGCCTCTTCCTTGACCGTTTTGGATATTGAGACCATCAGATTTCCATCCGGTCTATGGTGAGAGTTGTTCCGACTTCGGCCAGGCGTCCCAACCCGTCACGTTGATGAGGGTGTCGTCCGCGTAATACAATACTCCTATACCGGAAAGGACGAGAGCTCTCAAGAGCCAATCGAAGCCGACATTCCACAGAATTGGGTCGAGAACCGACCCCTGTGGAACACCGCAGCCTACTCGACGCCATACCAACTTCACGTCGCCCCCCGCCCAGACAACCTCTCGGTCGCGGAGGTACGCTTCTAACAGTCTCCTCAGATAGGTCGGCAATAAAGTATTAAAAAAAACCTAAATATTAATTAACTAACAATATTATTATTATTAACCATTATTGTAATATTATTTTTCGTTATGATATTTAACGTTTAGCAAATGTTGTTTGAGATACTTAATATTATACTTTGTCAATTTTGATTTAAAATTAAATGGTAGTTCATTAATCAGTTTTGGTAGGATAATTTGTAGTTCGTTTTCCATAAATGTTGTTTGCTTTAAATGTGATTAGCTTGTGTCTTGTTATAGCCCTTGTTGTGAGATGTTATTAAGTTTTTGTTGTAATCGAACTTGTTATAGCCCTTGTTGTGATTTTATGTGTTATTAAGTTTTTGTTGTAATCGAAATAATTTTGACGAATGAGTGTATGTTTAACTTTTTTGTGTACTGACAGTATTTACAGTATTCGAACATTTATATTAATATTTATGTATGTACAAATAGGTAAATTTATACTTACGACTGGATTGTCTGTTAAGTCGGTGGTTCCTTCGCGTTTGCCTTGCAAGTAGTACGTCATAAGTTGCCCTTTTCCTTTGACGGCCACAAGTCCACGCTGTTCGAAGTAGTAGCCAAAACTTTGTAGGATATGACAAGTTTCCTCTGTCACCTAAGAAAAAAATAATTCATTGCTTGAATAACCCAAATAAAACAATTTGAACATATACTTAAATATTTTATTATTTTTAATTAAATAAATAAATTATTTAAACGCAAAATACGACAAAAATAACTAAATGTCGATTTATTAAAATATTAATTGGATATCAAACTTTTAATTTAAAATAAATATTTAAAAAATAATAACAAAAATTACATGAGCATTTAATAATAAACGTCTTACGCATATGTTATCAATTTAAAGCACCTACAGTCAGTTTGAAATCGAATCTTAAAAACATAAACATTTTATGCAAACATCACTAATGTCAAAAACTCATATTAACACAATACAATACAGTCATACAAAAATACTCATAAGAAGTCAAATATTTCCATGATTTGAAGTACGTCTTATTTTTAAAACATACATACATAAATTTTCACAAGATATCTATTTTAAATAACAATTAAAAATATATATATTTGAAATTAAATTTAAAACAAAAATTTTCCGAGATGGCCCAGTGGCTAGAACACTGAAATATTTATCGATTGCGGGTTCAAACGCCGGCAAACATCACTAAATATTTCATGTGCTTAATTTTCACATCGTGTGCGATGAAGGATAATGTCATAGGAAAACTGCATGTGATGGATGAAAATCTGTCACATGTATATCCACCAATCCGCTATTGGACTTGGATTTCCAACGTGGTGGAATATGCTCCGTACCTTCTCCTTAAACAGAGAGGTAGTCTGCCTCGGCAAGCAGCCCAGCAATGGCACGTTAAAAAACCAGACCAGAGTAACTTTTTTAAATATATTTACGATTAGATAAATATTTTGTTGTAACATAAATTTTTTTATGTATTTTTCTTTTTTCAAATTAATTATCTAAAACGTATTTTAATGTTATCGAGATAAAGGTTCAAAGCATAGTTCAATTTAAAAAAGTTACCTAACAAACTATCTGTATATGTGTAACAACAAACAATTCTTTACAATAAGGTCCTATTTCGGTCACTCTCAAGTGAGATTAGCCAACTGCGCAGGACAAATTATAGTGCACAAGTGTGTGTGCGCAAACACAGGTGCACTCTCTTTTCCTTAGCTCTCATAATCTGATGGGACGGCAATCCGACACGACCGGAAAGAGTTCAGGCGCAGGACCAACGGCTTAACGTGCTTTCCGAGGCACGGGAGTGTACACACTTCCAACTTCCAGACTCCGGGCTGTTACTGAGAATTTTCTGACAGAAAAACCCAATAACTATTTATTGGCCCGACCTGGGAATTGAACCCTGGACCACCCGGTCTGCGGGCTTATATCTAGCCACTAGACCAACGAGGTACTTTACAACAAAAGTATATGGTAAAGGATTGTTTGTTTTAACACCCTAACCTCAGAGACTAACATTCCGATTTTAAAAAGAAATGCCTTCGAATGGTCATTAATTCACTAAAATTTTAAACTAATTAATATAATAATAATTTTATCGTAACTTCATACTCCGACCCACGGGAAACGCGTAGTAACGTTTACGCGAGTGAAGTCGCGCAGAGAAGCTACAGTGTTATAGTTTTTAACGTTCGCCACGCGATGCCTCCCAGTGCTATCGTTTCCTTCCAATTGTGTTTGCGAAACTAAATATATTTTATAAAATACACAACATATAAACATACACAGTTACCTTAAAAAAACTATCACGAAATGAAAGTGTTGTGCCAATCGCATTACAAATGCGTTTGCACTGAAGTCGGATAAACACGTAAACATATTGTTATTTTAAACCTGTTATTATTAAAAATATACATATAAAAATATTTAGTCTATAATTACTTAATGCAGATATTAACCGTCAGTTATTATAAAAGTAAACTAACGGTGATGATTAAAAAAACTACCTCTTTTCTAACCATACAATGTACTTTCCAGTAATGTAGTAGGCATCGCTAGCGTACCCATTTTCATCTCCAACTAAGTATACTTAATTTGACATAATATTACTCACACTCCAGGGTGGCTGGAAGAGATCTCTCATAGAGATAAGCTTTCCTATGTATCACTTTGTTTCTTTGTTATTTTTCTGTGTTACTTGTTTTTGGTACATGAATAAATAAATAAAATAAAAATACTCTCGTTCCGAGTGCAACGACAATGGCCCTCAATAATTAAATAAAAATCGCAACTACGACTTTCATATCACTATTATTAAACTCATTTATTTCACTTTTACATTAACAATATGTTATATTTATGAACACTTATAATTTAATTATAACGTTTTGTAACTATTGAGAAGGTAGAGGCGGACCGAGGATATCATTAAACTAATTTAAGTATTCATATGCAATATTTTATATTATAAAATGCCAAAAATTACTTAGTGAACTATATACAATCAGTATAGTGGACAAAACCTAATTCCCATAAACATCGTTAGACTGTCCATGTATTTATACTACATAAAACATAAACAGAAAAATAAATTCAAAGTCAAATGTCAAAAAACTTTATTTAATATAATAGTCCGAAGAAGATATTTTGGCGCGTGGCCAAAATCGAAACTAATATCGACATCTTGATAAATGTCACATCTTAATAATCGCTGCAACAGTATATCACATACAGTAACAGCCTGTTAATGCCCCACTGCTGGGCTAAGGCCTCTTCGCCTCTTTTGAGGAGAAGGTTTGGAGCTTGTTCCACCACGCTGCTCCAATGCGGGTTGGTGGTATATCACATAATAATAACTAATGGTCTAAAATCTAAATTTTATGAACTATTAGTAAATATTTTCGGATTTTTTTCGGGTTTTACGTACTTACGAAAAATGGCTGAAGCATCAACCGGTAAAATTGTTACACCAGGGAACAATAGAAAAACAAGGAAAGACAAAATATTGTGAGGTAGATCATTTTGATATCGATATATAGTATGATGATTATGGCTAAGATAACAACTGTTATTATAAGAACAACTGTACCTATTGGTTCCTACCTTTTGCTCAGTATGTATGTCATCATTTCTACAAAAAATCTCCATTTTTTTGTTTACATACATCACATATGCCAATAATTTAATTTCTTTAAATTAATTTCTTATAGAAACCTTATTTAATAACATCGATACCTGTATGCAGCCCGCTTTGCCCGTGCTCTCCATGCGCGAGGCCACGTTGACGGTGTTGCCCCAGATGTCGTAGTGCGGCTTCCTGGCGCCGATGACGCCGGCCGTGATGGGCCCGTGGTTGACGCCCATGCGCAGCACGAAGTGGTTGAACGACTGCTCGTTGATGGCCGCCAGCACTCGCTGCAGCTCGAGCGCGAACTCCACCAAGCACGCCAAGTGCGCCCATCGGACCAGAACCCCGTCGGAAGGCTAAGCGGAGTCAATAAATTAACATACGTTTAAGATACCGTCGGACTCCGGAATTTTTAAAACGTTTATGTTATACCTTTAGTTTTATTTTTTGAAGACAATATTAAATAACGTTTTATCCAGTATTTTACTAAGTAATCGAAGTATCTTTATACGCGACTGTAAAATGTACTCGTTTTGATTTTGATTGATCTATGCGAGATGAAAGAAACACTCATGATAATATATACAAACAAACACAGCCACATATACACATCGACCTACAAAGTTCTTTCGAATAAAACAGATTCAAACCTATAGAAACTTCAATTGGTAGTGTGAATTAAAATGAGAATAGTTTCATAGGTTCATTTATACCAACACTGATTTATATCATAATGATTACTCTAATTTAAGGCTTACATATTTCGTTTAAAATTGAATGTCAAAATAATAATAGAGTTAAAATTGTATATATATACAGTGGTGATCGTATAATTAGAAACACTACCAACGGTCCTTGACATTATGTAAGATACTTCACCGCAATCGTTTTTATTTTGAAATTAAACAATAAATAGAACAACAATATGTTCAACGATTTATCATTTATTAGAAAAACTTTACACTAGTGTACTTTCAATATTACATTACGGACAAACATTTAAATCAGTTTCAAGGTATGAACAATAATGGTCAACTAATTAGAAACAACAACGAAAAAGTATAAAAAACAATATTTTTTAAAGTATTAGTAATTGATATTATTATTTACGAAATAGCTACTATCCACAGCCTACTAATAGTTATAATTAATATTTAGTGGCGTATCCCTTATTTACAAAAACAGCACTGCAACGACGTGGCATTGATACAATCAATTTCATACATTTTTCTAGAGGGATTGAATTTTATGTTTCAACAAATGCTTCATATATTTCGTTTTGACTGGTGTTACGTTTGTTTGAGACTTTCTTTTTAACAATATACCAGAGATTTTCTATCGGGTTTAAATCCGGACTATTTGCTGGCCAGTCTAAAACGGATATACGCTGTTCGCTAAGGAAACATTTGACGCTATTGTCCGTGTGTTTAGGGTCATTGTCATGCTGAAAGATCCAGGTTACAGGCAAATGATCGTCCGAGAAGGGAATCATTGTGTGTTCTAAGATATTATTGTATTGCCATTGATCCATTGTACCTTCAATCTTCCGAACGGGTCCATCTCTACATCCGGAAAAACACCCCCAAACTTTAATGTTACCGCCACCGTGCTTGACTATACTCCTTGTGTATTTATAATTAAAAGCATTGTTTACAGGACGTCTAACATAGCGCTTTCCATCGGAATTTACCATATATATTTTTGTTTCATCTGAAAATAACACTTTTTTCCATTCTCGTACCGTCAAATTAACATATTTTTTAGCGAATAATAATCGCTTCTCTCGGTGTTGTGTGGTAAGAAGCGGTACCTTTCGAGAGATTTTTCCAAACAATTTAGCTTCCACTAATCTTCGACGTATCAGTCTGGACGAGATGTTTCTCGGGTCATCAGGCGAAAAAACTTCATTTTTAATCTGGTTGGAGCCTTTCTTGGGTCTTTTTTAACAACACGAACGATTAGCGTATCTTCTCTGGGAGAGGTTTTTCTTGGCCGAGCCTTTCTAAGAACATTTTCAACAGTTCCATGTGTTTTATAATGATCAATTGCATTGAAAACTTTCTTAACAGCACAATTTAAATGCTCAGCTATTCTTCTATACGCCCACCTATGATCTATATGTAAATTAACAACTATTTGCCTAGTTGACGCGTCACAACATTTATTTTTGCCCATTTTGACCAAAATAAAATTCAGATTAAATTTTGAATTGCCGCCAAAATAATAGAAAAAGCCAAGAAAGAAATGTTATTCTCCAATTTCAAAAAAATAACGATCTATGGATGCTTTTTTAAAATGTTTCTAATAAGGCGTCCAAGCGGCCAGTAACAGAAAATAGACTCCTACATGTGTAAGACTCATTTTGTAATTAAAAGTAAGATATGTTTTATATTTTATGCATTTAATGAGTTTTTTATTTGAGTGGCTATATTATTGCATGATTATTAATTATTGAATGTGTATATTTTGACGAACGTTGAAGTTATACTTTCTTTAATCATAAGAAGTGTTTCTAATTATATGACCACCACTGTATATATACAATATATACATACATATATATATATATATATTTGTGGTAGTATATAAATTATAGTTATGTACCGATTTACGTTTGTTTCCTAAAATTATATTAATCCCATAAAATTGATTGCGCACATTCTTAATAGATGGTAAAATAAGTAAAACTGTCAAGTCATTTTTCGCCTCAATCTGTGATGCCTATTATTTTGAGTCGTATTTATTTCCATTTATTTTAAACTTACGTTTTCAAACGCTAAATAATAACTTACTAAGTTATACATTTGAAAGTTATTAGAAAGAAGGTTTTTTAATGATTTTAGTGTATACCCACCTGCATCTGTCGAGTGGGATTTAGGCCAGACGCAGCCATGTAAGTAGAGCTTATTGTTTTTATTTTTATGATGTCTTTGCTGAATTTGGCGTCTTCTAGCAGCTGAAACGTAAATTTATATTTGATACAAATACAATTTCAAAGTAATAAAAGTCGCAAAGTAAGCATTTTAACGACAACAGTGTCGAAGCGAATACTCACGAGATCGAAGTCCGATATAACTTCGTTGAGAAATCGTAAACATTCTAGGCCTTGGTTATTGACCGTCTCTTCCGAGTAAAACTCTGCAACGAGCAAAAACACCGGAATTAGAAAATAGTAGCGGTCATCGATCGCGCCGACCTACCGGCTCGGCTCACATATGGACCTGTGAAGTTGGGCATGGAGGCGAACAGCACGCCGACCTCGGCGTAGCTCTGGCTGTACAGGTCGGCGTGGTGGTGGCGCGCGCCCATGAAGTGGCGCGCCACGTGCGGCGGCAGCACGTTGTGCACCAGCGCCTGGTTGCGGCGCCGCAGGTCGCCCGCCTGCTCCGCCTGCGCGCGCATGCGCTCCCCGCGCGAGTGCCGCGCGCGCTCCAGCGCCTCGCTCTGCCGACAACGGCGCGCTATTAATAGCCGAGGTGCGACGCGAACGCGGCGTGGACGATCCCTGTACTCACGAATCTGTTGAACACGAGCAATGCGATCGAGACGATGAGCAGCATCAGTATGTGTCGCCCGGTGTGGATCTGAGCGCTGAAAGAATTTACATTTCCATGTACAATTAAAATCTTATTCCCTGCGGAATACTTATATCCGCCAATAAAAAAAATATCTCTAGAAGTATTTTGAAAGGGAAGACTCTCACAGGACGTCGTAGAGCGCCTCGTCGTAGTCGGAGGTGGCGTTGTAGGGCAGGCGGAAGGGGTCGCGGTCGAGCGTGGGGCGCGAGGCGAGCAGCGCGGGGTGCAGCGCGGCGGGCAGCGCATGCGCGGCGGCCAGCGCGCCCAGCAGCGCCGCGCGCGCGCCGCCGCCCAGCGGGGACACCCACAGCGCGCCGCACAGCGCGCCCGCACCCACCTGCGACGGGCGGGGCTGGCCAATATCTTTTCGACGACGTCGTTCGACGCGGCGAATGTGTATGGGAACGACCGAAACCTTTATATTTTTCAGTTTCGTTTCGTAACACAGCGGGTGATCGATGATACATCGTTTGCACGGTTTCGACTGTTCATAGTAAAATAAATTCTCTTCGTTGAAAACGTATACAGAGGATATATTTAGACGACTGGACTTTTCGAGCGATTAGAATCATTCTCACTGCTGTATGTTTTACTTTTTTAACAGTGAGGCATAAATTTACTGAAATTACAAACAATCCATATAACTTACGTGATAATAATATGATGGATGGATACAGCGCCGGGCCCCGCTATGAGAGGGTGCGTCGTCTCGTAAATCGTCTTCCAATAACGTCTCGTAACTACCGCAAATTATCTGTATTGGAAATAATTTGATGTATAATGGATATTTAAAGATATACATAAATACCTAGATTCTAACAAATAAATCACCCACCTATATAGGACGATATGGTCCACATTTTATAATCACTTGATTAGTAATTATATCTTTAAACTAAAGTGACAATGATATCCGAATTATATATAATATAGACAGATCATTTGCTTTAGCCTTCTCTTGTAAAGACGCATAAACAAAATAGTATTAATTTCTTACCTTTTGTAGTTTTCACATTTTCCACTTACATATTTACAAAGATAATATGGTATATCAAGGAGCAATGAACAAACAAGCGTGTAACGGTTGATTATTTCAATAAGTTTTTAATTATAGGCTACCTATATTTATTATTATACAATACTTTATCAATGTTTCAATATCGACATTGTATCAAACCCTCAGCACAAGTTTTCATTTCGCACAAGCTATATTTTATAACAATTATGATATCGATCTTTAAATGAGATCGATGAATAGTTTGGCGCAACAGCCAGCGAACATCTCCAATATCGTTTCCATAATGCAATTTAATCTTATTTGACGCGAATATTTCTTAGTGGCCAAATATACTTAACTCGAAGCGTTACGTGTTTGTTTTATCGTAATGCTTCTTTCCCAGTGGTTGGAATCTGAATTTCATCTAATCGTGAATCTTAAGTTCTTAACCGATGATTCTAAGTTCAAACCCGAAAAAGCATCACTAATTTGTCACGTGCTTTATTTGTGAATTCCTCGAGCTTAAATCATGAGAAAACCTACATGGTGAATGAAAATCTGCCATGGATATCCACCAACCCGCATCGGACTCAAAAAGGAAAGGACCCCAGAAGGCAGGTCCAGCAGTCGAACATTTACAGGCTGGTACTTACTACTTACTTTTTACTAATACTTCTTCTTTCAGCCGCGACTACCTTTCGCGATTATCACAAACGTATGGTTGTAAACGATAGTTTTCATTAAGATTATTTTAATACAATGTGTTACTGGTTCGCGGATATCGAGTAATGAAAGACAGGTGATACACAAATAATATTAGAACGTGGAATCTAATAGCGTAAAAAACTAATGAAAACTCTAAGACGAAAACCATACAACATGACATACCAACATATTTATGTAGCGATATTTTTGTTAAAGATAACTTAATATAAGAAAAAAATAGTTACAGAAGAGTTAAGAGTTACTAGAGAAGAGAAATATTCAGTTTAAACAATCTAAATCAGTGTTTATGTTATTAATAAATAAAACATAAACCATACAAAACCTCCTTTTTTTGAAGTCAGCTAAATATAGGACGGTAAACCAGGTAAAAGAATTAAATTATATAATACTTACCAAAGGGGCAATGTTCGCAGCAACAAACATTGCTATGTTAAACACTCCGCAAGTCAATTTCCAGTAAGGAGATATTGTTTTTTTCTGGAAATAAATATTTTATGACATCCACGTGGATAGTAAGCTCAATTTAATGAAATTAACACTATTTGTCATAACAATTAAGCACACGAAATTATAAACTCCATGCGGCTGTCCAAAAACATTGCGCGATAATATAATATATATTACTAGTATTTATCCGCGGCTTCGAACGCGTTGTGTTACATACAATTTTTTCGATCGGTACAAAAATAGCCTATGCCCAACTCGCGCCTAAAAAATGTTCCAAATTTTATTCCGAACGGTTCAAAGTGCCATTTAAATATAAAGACGAGGAATCAAATAAGGATTTTTCTTTTTATATATTTCATATTATCAAATGTTAAGGCTCTTCTTTTCTTACTTTCGTAGAAAAGTTGTTGTAACGTTTAAACAACGCAAAACTTACATCACCGTAAATATAAAATATGAAGACGTAGACTATATACTTCAGGCGTACGGTACGTACGCCTATATCTCGAAGGGACGTACATACCTTGTACTGCGCATATCTGTAGCAGGCGTAATAGACGACGTTGATGAGGCCGGTCTCGAGCACGAGCGCCAGGTAGACGGCGTGCAGGGCCCAGGTGTGCGGCACGGCGAAGCTGGCGAGCGCCACGACCGTGGGCAGCAGCAGCAGCGGCGGCGCCACGGCCGTGAGCGGGCACGGGTCGCGGCGCCGCGCGAAGCCCGCCTCCGCGGCGCTCGCCTTGAACGTCAGGCACAGCGTCGTGGCGTCGGCGAGCTCTCTGCGCACGATAATCGCTCCTCTCAAAATCTCGCTCGTACGCCACGCTCCGCGAACCTCGACCTCTTACTAGTACGGCACAGTGATAGATGGCAAAGGCCGCCAATACAGTTTAAGGGATACTTTGTAGATGAATCATCACAATGATAATTCGTTAGGTACTTTGAAAAATAAATGACATACACGTACAACTTCATAAATAAATTACGACTCATGTGTTCTAATATTATTCTACTGTAACTGTAGTGGTGAACTTTCAAAAGCAGATGAACGAAGCCAAGTAACCTCTTAGAACGTAAGAAACATGCTACGTTTTTTTTCTGTGTTTTTTGTCTATTATTGCCATTCCAAGTATAAGAAACAATAAAATGAAATAATCGTAGTTTATACTCACTTGTCGTCATCTCTATTGACGAGTTCTTCCTCTAACATAGCGAGAATTTTGACGTCCTCATTGTCCTTGCTCTCATCTTGCGGAGATAGAACCTACGAATAATGTACGAAGCGTATCTATGTAATCGAAAAGCAACAAATTAATATGAACGCTCGTGGTCGATAGCTCAGTCTGGTGCTCGAATGTTTCTAACAAGCTTTATAACTTAGATGAATGAATTTTTCTTTGGAAAAGCAATGGTTATAAACGGATAAGTAGAAATGTAAACTAATGCGGACCGCGGACCTAGTGGTCTAGTGTCCTATATTCGGCTGCAGCCGGAAGGGGCCGGGCGGCCGGGGGTAGAACGAGTGCACTCACAGAATCCTCGTCGTCGTCTTTGAGGTCGGAAAGCGCGTCGGCGTCCCCTCCCTCGCTCGCCTCTCCCTCCGTAGCACTTTTATCTTCACTGCCCTGATACTATAAAGGTTTTTTTCTCTATAATCTAAACATATTTCAAAATATTACGCATAATATTGAAGAACGATTTCTAAATTTAACAAAGGAATATGTGAAGTTCATTATATAAGTATAGTTATGTGATATCCATCAATAAATTAAAAATATTCTTGTTATAAAAACAAGTAAGCCAGCCTTTTTTACTAACAAGCACATCGAGTGTTGCCATTCAATCGTGATAAGCCATGCTTCATCTTCTGACCACAACACTTAAATCGATATCTGGTATATATTTCAATATGCACTTTATGTTTTGAAACTCATTAAATATCTCATGAATAAAAATAGAACGATGTCCATACTTCAACGCCTTTATTTATATTGATCAAAATTCAAAATAGCAGATAACTGCAGTCGACGACGTACTTAGCGACTATAAATTAATATTATCTAGTGGAACTACAGGTGTAGTTTGATAAAAACGACAAACTACTACTTTTAACAACAATACACTTATTAGTATTACACAGAAAGAAAACGTACCTACATATTTTTAATTAATAATTAATTAAGAAAACGGTGACGAAGTAATTAAATAAAAAAATTGTAAGCTCTACGTTTTATTCTACTATTATGTAAATAAGGTTAACCAAATGACCTATTTTATGTCGTAAAGCTTTCTCCGAAATTGATTTGGGTCGTATTTTTTTATGAGATTTTTGTCAATTCAACTTCGGTATATTTTAGCTGACTGTAAGAACATAATTAATTAAAACAATCATTGTTTTCCTTAAATCGTAGTTACTAATAACCATTTCTAAATGATATTTAGAAAATGTTGATTAAATAGCTCAGTGGCGTGCCATTGGAGAGGCCTATGTCCAACAGTGGATGACGAAAAGTTGATGATGAATTAATTATGCTTATGGTTAATATGAGTGTCAGTCATATAGTCTGACTAGTACCTATAGTAATGACTGATTTCGCCATTAGACTATAATTTTAAAGTGAAATTATATATTTTGGAATACAAAGGAATGTTGTTTAAATGTAGATAAGTAGTAAAATATCGACTGACCGGCTTGAGAACGCGAACAATGAAGTAGGTCTTGACACCCGCTTGCCGCAACATTTCCTCCCGGCGTTCACCGTGCGCGGGCTCTACTTCGAACTCGTCGTTCAGGAAACTCAAAGTTACTTCGGATACGTGCACACGCCTGAAAAACATTCACTACTATTATATATATAATCGTAGACCTTTGATTGCCATCTCATTTTGTATTAGTTATAAAATTTATTTTACGCTAATAATTTGCTGTAGTATCCACTATAATTATTACGTCATTATTGTGCCGCTGATCAATTTTTATGTATTTTTTATATAGAACTAAATCACGAATTTTTAATCCAAGTTCCTAGACTATATATTAGGTCTTTGAATATGAAATTAGCGTTTTGTCGTACTGACCACTTTGATCTGAAATATCTCCTCTTTGGTTAAGAATTCCAAATTCAAATTTATAAATTCCTTTAGCTGGTACATTTGAGTTTTGAAAACAGTCATTCATTTGTTTTTCCCTCAATATTTTTTTCTTTGACGTCGCTTATTACCGCACAATGGAAAACATGAAATATCGGTATATTTACGAGTACGAGTTCTACCGTGGCCCCAGTGCTGCAGAAACAGCGCAAAGGATTAATGATATGTACGGCGCTGGTCCCGCAAAAGAAAGCACGGTACGTTTTTGGTTTCAACGTTTTCGTTCTGGAAATTTCGACCTTCAGAACCAACCTCGTGGACTGCCGGAGAGCAAAGTAGAAAATGAAGAATTAAAGGCTATTGTGGTAGCGGATCCATTACAAAGCACTTCAGAGATAGCTGCAGGCTTCGGGGTAAGTGATAAAACTGTATTAATCCCCTTGAAGCAAATCGGGAAAGTAAAAAATCTTGAACGATGGGTCCTCATGAATTGAGTGAATCGAGCTTGCAAACAGGCGTCGACTGCTGTGTTACTTTGCTCAACCGACACAATAATGAAGGGATTTTAAATCGAATCATTACTTGTGATGAAAAGTAGATACTGTACGATAATCGGAAGCGCTCGTCGCAATGGCTGAGCCCTGGAGACTCAGCCAAATCCTGCCCTGAACGAAAATTGACTCAGAAAAATTTACTTATGAGTGTTTGGTGGACTAGCGCCGGTGTCGTTCACTACAGCTTTCTAAAATCTGGCCAAACAGATAACGGCAGATATCTATTGTCAGCAACTGCAAATCATGAAGGAAGAACTAGCTGCTAAACAACCGCGATTGGTCAATCGCTCTAGGCCACAGCTGCTTCACGACAACACAAGACCACACACTGCACAACAGACACCCACTTAGTTAGATGAGCTACAATTGGACCTTGCTCCAACAGATTACCATTTTTTCCGGAATTTGGACAACTTCTTACAAGGAAAAAAATTCAACTCCGATGCGGCAGTCCAAACCGCCTTCAAAGAGTTTATTGATTCTCGCCCCCGTGGTTTTTTTAGTAAAGGGATAATGAACTACCTATGAGATGGCAAAAGTGCATAGATAACAATGGTGCATACTTTGATTAACTAAAAATATATTTACAAAAAAAATAACTTTATATTCCTCCCGTACAAAACGCCAATTTCATATGTAAGGACCTAATATAATTATTTTAGCGATATTGATATCAAAAACACTATATCACTTTTAGTATTGCATTAAACGAAGTATTTAAAAAATAGGTTTTACTATTTTTAACGCGGTTTTTAACTCAATAATCTTAAACAAAAAATGCGTAAAATCACAATTTTAATCAATTATATATTTGGTCATTCAAACAAATTCATGCATTTTATGATTTTGGTTTATAATTTCTGATAATTATATGACATTTTTCTAAAATATATCACCGAGCTTGTGTATTGAATAAAATGGAATGTTGTCAATGATTTAGGTCAGTTTTTATAGCCAAATGTAATAGAATTAGACATTAAATGGTTCATTAACGAATTCTGCGACGTGGAAAATCATCATAAATCTTCAATATAGCACGGAGAATTCGTAACGGAAACTCGTCAACTAGTCCCGCTATGGCGTTTATAGATGACTGTGCAGAGAGATAACAGGTCAAGGACGTAGTTACGTATTATGACCAATCGGCAATATGAAAGATGCTGTAGTTAGTAAAATTTCTAAAGCATGCGCTATCACATAAATGATGTAGTATCATTAAATATTTGTACTTTTCCTTAATTACCAATGAACTTAATATGTAAATGTTCGATGAAAAAAGTAACATTTTTTAACCTATATTAATAGGTGCGAATTTTTCGTCATCCACGCATCGGTAGTTTAAGAAATATTAACCACTAAGTACCTAGTTGGTCAATATTCGACCATAATTCATTATTAATAAAAATGTAAGTTATAATTACTTCGAAAGATAGGAAAAATTACGCTCAGCTGGACGACACCTTGTCATTATTACATTTTTTTTAATTTAGCATGATGACTTGTCATTTGCAGCAGGGATGTTGCGAATACTCGCATCCGCTTCCGCAAATGCGGAGTTTCAGCATATATATGGACAACGGCATCCGCATCCACATCCGCATTAATCAATGGTGATTTTCATGCGGATGCGGATACAAGTTGCTGTCGCAAAGAAAGAAATGGGCGGGGCCGCCGAGTGGCGCGTGCCGTTCGCACAAGACAATGACCAATGGAAGCGAAATTGGTGGACAAGATCCGACGCGTTTGTTGTGTCATTTGTTTATTGTAAATAAATCATAACGTGTTTGTTTGCGCTGTGGATTACTTGTCGTATAGATAGATTTTGAATGTTATTGTGATACAGTGATCATTGTTTGTACTTAAATAATTGTTTATTGGGAAATCGCCAGGTAAGTACCATTATGTTACACGGGTAATACGTTTTATTGTAGGTAAAGTTTATCGTTTTAAAACAATATTCTTTATTTTTCCAGCGAGGTTCCCATTATTGTTAAATTATCTAACAAGTTAATTAACAATGTCACCACCGACACAAATTATTTTGAAACAAATAAAGAGGACCATGATAAGGCTGATTGTAAAATATAGAATAAAAGCTACTCTCGCAAGGGCCGAACCACCTTGTCTTTAAAAAAATCATCTAAAGTCGATGCACCCAGAAGAATTTTCCATATTTGAGAGCATGAGTAAAGAAAAACAATTACAGAAGATCAAATCTGACGCAGATAAGTTTCATATACAATTTTAATTAATTAGGTTTTCCTTGAGGCATTGTTGACATAGTTTAATAGTTTAGTTAGGGTGTGGTTTAGGCGATGTTTCCACTCAATATTATTGTTTGTTGCTGTCACATAACTCGGTCACTTGTAAAAAGATTAAGACAATTATCTGTTTAAAAGTATTACAGAAATGTTATTAAGATCGGTTCAATATTTTTTTTATATATGACATTGTAAACGAATTTGCATATTTTGCTTTTTTAGCAAATAATTAGTCTAGAAATTTATCGTAATATCATTATTTAAATAGGTAGCGCTGTCTTTTTTAGCATTTCGTTAGTCGTAGCTGTCTTGATGCTTTATCCTTCCCATTTTACGAAAAAATAAACTGTAAACAAACAAACCTGGCTGGTATAATCCGACAAAATTAAGAAACACTCGTTCCAATCTAAAATAGTCTTTAATGAAGTGCTCTTTAAATTATCCGCGCATAAAATGTTTTAGGAAGGAAACATTGGCTTTTTAGTTTCTTTGTAAATGTCGGTTAGTTATTTGTTTATTTTTGTCTTCATTTAAATTTTATACGTATTAATTATGACTTTGAAAATAATGTTTTCCATAAATGAAAACAGGCTATTTGTGATAAATAATCACATTTTGCTATGATATTAATCATATTTGATTTAAATTGTGAAAGCGACCTCAAAGGAACTCTTTTTACGATTTGTTTACGATTTTTTTCGTAACTTGGATAGGGAATAGAAGACATTGACAATTATCATGAGAAATTTTTTTTCGTTCCATTTAAACTTTCTTGATCAGTAATTGTGTATGGAGGGCCCTCAGATTTTAAAAGATGAAGTGAGGAAAGCCTTTGAAAGAGCCTAAACAGGGAAATGTGCTGGACCAGACAATGTGCACGTCGAAGTCTTAAAACTTATAAACGATGAAAACATTGATGGGTTAAAGAATCTTATAAATCTTGTTTATGAAACTGGCCAAATTCCTGGCGATTGGTTACGATCAACTTTTTTCACTCTTCCAAAAAAGAATAACGCAAAGAAATACGAGGATTTCCCAACTATAAGCCTCATGAGTCAAGTTTTAAAGCTGTTCCTAACGATAATACACGAGCCTATACGAGAGAGATGTGACGAACAGCTTGGAGACTGCCAATTTGGTTTCCTTTCAGGTATGGGCACAAGAGAAGCTCTGTTTGCAGTACAGGTTCTTGTTCAAAAATGCAGAGATATGCAGCAGGATGTCTTTCTTTGCTTTGTCGACTATGAAAAGGCATTTGACAGAGTGATCCACGACCGGCTTGTCATGATTTTAAATGATATAGCCTTAGACGACAAAGACATACGCATAATCGAGAACCTATACTGGAATCAACGGTCAACTGTCCGGATTAATGGAGAGGAAACTGAAGAGATTGAAATTAAGCGAGGAGTTCGACAGGGTTGAGTTTTATCTCCCATTATTTTCAATTTATATTCAGAATCCATAATATCAGAAGCATTGGAGGGCCTGGAATGTGGCGTAAAGGTCAATGGTCGTTTGATTAATAACATCAGATATGCAGACGACACAGTCTTAATAGCCTCTACAGAACCAGAAATGCAACGTATGGTTGATTGAGTGAATGAATGTAGCATCAAAGCTAGTCTAACACTAAATGTCTCTAAGACAAAAATAATGATTGTCTCGAAAAACAGCATTGCAAGTCCTGTAATAACGGTACATGGCCAGACACTAGTGTGAGTATGCAAATACAAATATTTAGGCACTTGGCTAACAGAGAAATAGGACAGCGATATTGAGATTAAGACTCGTATCGAGATTGCTCGAAGTGCATTTAACAACATGAAAAAGGTGTTATGCAATCACAACATCAAAATCCCATTGCGTACTCGACTTCTACACTGCTATATAGGGCCCATACTCCTATATGGATGTGAGGCATGGACAATCAAGGAGGATCTAAGAAAACGAATTGAGGCATTTGAGATGTGGTGTTATAGGCGGATGATGGCCATCAGTTGGACTCAAAAGATCACCAACCGGGAAGTCCTACGGCAAGTCGGCAAAGAACGAGAAATCTTGCAAACACTAAAAAGAAGGAAATTCTCGTATCTGGGACACGTCTTAAGACATACCAGATATGAGTTATTACAACTTATAATGATGGCCAAGATTTCAGGAAAAAGAAGTGTTGGGCGTAGGAAGAAATCTTGGCTACGTAACATCAGAGAGTGGACAGGGATCGCAAATGCGTCAAAATTGTTCCGGCTAGCAAGAGACAGAGCGGAGTGAGCAAAGCTGACAGCCAACCTTCACTAGTTGAAGAGGCACTGGAAGAGAGAGAGATCAGTAATTATTTAAAAAATCCGTTTGGCCTTATTGTGTTATATCTAATGTTTATTTTTTTTTTGCAATATAATGTAGGTTGGACAATTTTTTTTCTTTTAGATAGATTTTGAGAGATATTTACAAAAATATAACACGTGTCCTTATTTTGTTTCGAAAATTAAACACGTTCTTTGGTTGTTCATTTCTTTTAGGTAGATAATTTATTGAATCCGATTTTTTTATTTATATCTTTATTCTTTTCAGATAAAGTTGCCACTCCTCTGCAAGAAGAAAAGAAACAACTCTTTAGAAGAAGTAATTCTAGAAGTTAATAATTTAAATTCGAAAAAAATTGATAAACTCATTGGATAAATTATTGCATTTCAAAATTTACTTTGTTGAAGGGCTGGGTTTTCGTAGATTGATACAAGAATTAGCACCAAGATACAATTTTAGGGGACTCAATTTTTTTACTGATTTTGTAATGAAGGAATTATACGGCAAAGTTGCTCAAAAAGTTAAAAAAATTAATCGAAAAATTTGATTACATATCTTTTACGTCTGACATTTGGTCGGATCCAAGCTCAAACGCTTCTTTGCTTAGCCTGACTTGCCATGGTATTGCAGAAAACTTTGATAGATCATCGATTATATTGAAATGCGAGACATTCGACGGCCGTCACACTGGTGACATAATTTCCGAAAAATTTAACACGCTGCTTTCTGAATGGAATATTAAAAAAGAACAAGTGCATTGCCTAATCAGAGATGAAGGATCTAATATGAAACAAGCCATGCGATTAGCAGCATTGAATGACATAGATTGTACTGTTCACAAAATACAACTTGCTATCCGCAGTAGTTTAGGTTCGCAAGAAAACATAAAAATACTCGAACAAAAATGTAAGAAAATTTCGACTCATTTCAAATCATTCTACTATCGCTCAGAAACAGCTACAAGCAATTTAAGACCGACTGAATCAAACTCATCTCAAAGTGTTCCAAGATTGTGTAACGCGATGGAACAGTACATTTTACATGTTCCAGCGTTTTTCAAAGGTAAAGGATGCCCTTTATATCAATGATAGTGAGATAAACCCTATTTTGCCAGAAAATCATTGAAAGTTTTATTCAATTACTGAGACCTTTTGAGGAAGCCACACGAGAACTGAGCAGCTCTCACGCCCTTATTTCATCTGTAATTCCAATAATTCTAATGCTTGAAAAAAAAGTTGTTGAATATTTAACAAGATCACAAGAGTTCCCCGATTCGACAGTCTGTCACGACTCTGAAAAATGAACTTTCAACAAAGTTTTCTAGTTTGGGAGATAACAATTTATATATCATCGCCACCTACTTAGATCCTCGCTATAAGCACGAGTTTTTCACACCGGTGACTGAGGAAAAGATTAAAGACGACATTTTGATGATTACAATGACAAATACTAAGAATGATGATTCCGATTCTCTTAATGCCAATTCCGAAGGTACCAAAAGAATGAGAATGACTGATTCCACGGTAAATAATATGGAACAACTAGGACCAGGGCCATCAAGTTTCGTCAGAAAGCCATGCATAAGATCTTAAACATCCAGGTCAGCATTTAAAAATCCGCATCCGCATGCACATACGCGGGTGTGAAAAAATCGGCATCCGCAACATCCCTGATTTGCAGTATGAAAGTAAACGAAAATTATATTTTATTTTATTGAATGTATTTGTAACAACTATTATGGTTTATACATAGCTTTAGCTTTCTGCTCTAATACGCACCATAAACGCATTAATATCAATCTGATGGAATCCCTTTTGCCGGTACACGGAACCGGTAGCAATACAAAGTTAAGTTTTTCATTTTAGTGTTAGATTAAACGGTGGTACCACCTAATTGCGCAAAGCCCCGCCACCAGCACATTGTGAAAATAATATTTATTTGAATGTAATTTCCTTAATAATAATAATAATTTTAAAAACTAACCCAGCCATTCCACTGCTCTCCATCTTGTTTGCAAGTTCCACATCGCGTGAATACACATCGAATTGCCACTGCCGTTGTCCTAACACACCCGCTAGCACTGCACCCGTATGGATGCCAACTCGCATGTCCACGGGTGAATTCGTTTTTTGTTGAACATATCTATTTCAGAAGTAGTATTCAAGTTAAGAATTTTTTCCTTAATTTTTAATAAAAACATTAAAATGAAATAGCGTTAATTAATGTGTTAGATATGTCTAGAAGAATTTCAACAGTTTTTATGGTATTGTACGTATGCACATTATTCATATATTTTAACGAAAATAATATCCGTTTATTTAACAAAACAAACTACAAAAACCCAGTAAGTAAAATTGTTTCCTAGTATAGACCATGCATAGCACAAGAATGGTCTATAATGAAACTTAGGCAATAAAAGGGTTTCCATTGAATAGTCAAAATTGCTACGTACTCGTATATACCTACCCATCATACGCGAGGAAATTCTCTGGTTATTAAAAAAGAATTATACGCTATTATGTTACTATTGGCAAAGGTAGTTTAAATAAACTATATAGTTTTTGAGGATTGTATTGAAACATTTTTACTGTAGGATTTTTAATGTGGCGATCAAACTATCGTTAATGAAATAAATATATATCGATTTTACAAAGTTATTAGTTCATATTAATTATACTTACTTAATTGCTTTAACCATTGATAATCCCATGTGCACACAGAGAACGGCATGGTCAGGCCGCTCCACGGGAGCGCCACTTATACAATAGTAACAATCGCCCAGAATTTTTATTCGCAACTGCTTATATTTCTACGAAAAAAATATACTTCTTTGAATTATAAAAATCTTTTTTATACATATTTTAAGATAAAATAAGAACACTCACCTCAGCAAGACGATCAAATCTTGCAAAGAGTTCGTTTAATATTGCAACCAGATCTTGCGCTGAATAAGTTGATGATATTGCTGTAAATCCCACAATGTCAGCGTACAGGATGCTGGTATGATGTTAACGGCGGATTTAGTAAGCAATCATATGAAAACTATACATAACTTTAACCGAATTTCTATTTAACAACTTACCTAACATTTTCATGCCGTGACATGTAGATCTTTTTAAATTGTGTATCTATAAGGCCTAAATCCTGTCGCATTTGCACAGCAACGTGTTCTGGAAGTACCGACAGTAACAATCTTTCCTAAAACAAACGTGATTGATTGTTACTATTTACCTCTAGTACAAAAGTTTCAGGAAACACACCTATATAGATAAACTTATTTCGTATCTAAATAACTTATTATTTGGAGCGGTTTCCGCGATACACGAAATAAATGTACATTTATACAAGAAAAGCTCATTTCATGTTACAAGATAATATCAATCGTTATGAGCTACCATGACTTATGTTAGATGTCGCCGTATCAAACTTACTTGTTCTTTGCTTTGTTGTTCAATTGTTAATTTATCTCGCAAATTTCGTTTAGTCTCTCGAAAAGAGCGACGCTGTTGTTTTTCGCTTACTGTATAAGCGGTGCCACCCAACAACGTAGCCCCTAATAAGAGGCAGCCGTTCGCTATTTGCTGCCAAAGAATTGTACTTCGTTACAAAATAATCACGCAACAAATTCACATAATCTTCTAATAAAAGTTAAGTACCTGTAAGTAAAAATCATCGGCGAGTCTACTTTCCGCTGTGGAAGCATTATAATACTGAACCGCTAAATATGCGGTGAACGATGATATGCTATAAAATACCAGAATCGTGAAATGAAATGGTAATGTTGCAAATGTGAAATATTGCAGCACAACTGCCCAACCAAGTAATTCGTTGTAGGAATCCCCGAGGCGTCGCGAGGCACTCACTAAAAGTTGCATCCACAAAACGAACCAAGCGACATGGTTCAATGCGGGTCGAGCGCGGCTAATAAAAGCGTATATAGCGGCCAGTAACAGGTTGGCTACAAGAGCTACTGCCATTAACGCGTAAGCATAATGGAGGTCTCGTTCTCCAGGTACAAGAGCCGCGAATATTTGAAATAGTACACCGATCACGAGTAGCCGGAGTATGGCACGTTGTCGTTGTCGTCGTGTGTATGCTAAATACAATTTCTCTTCGGATAAATCGGAAAAGCTCCATGGTGGCACGCAACAATACCATAAGAGTCTCTTGTGTAGTACTCGCCCTTCTACAGGTTGCTCCATAGCTCTAGCGCTCTACCATGTTAAAATAATTGAAAAATGACTACCATTTTTATTACACAACTTTTCTACACTTCCACTTTATTATAGTATATTGATTTCTTTCATTTATTCACTCACAGAAATTATTAGTTTTTTATTTTTTATTTATTAAAATATGTACTTATGTTCTTATTAAGCCATTCATAGAAAGCTTATTAAAAAACCTATTATATACTTTTAAAGTGTAGCGGTCAAGTAAAATCAAATTTTAATAGTGATATTCAGAAATATTCAAACTATAGCGAGTAAAGCCATTGTAGACATATCGTAGCTCACAAAACATCAAGCGGAGACTTTCCGTTAGCAGCGGCCTGATCGAGGACGCCTGTGTAATGAATAAATTACACGCTGAAACATTGTTCCGATATCCGTTCATTAACTCAGCCGTCTACTAAACATAACTCACTCGAGGTTTTCTCCAAAGCAATACGTAATACCTACTAATTTCAATATTGACAATCGTTTTGACTCGAGCATACATACATACCTACATAAATAAAAGAGTGACCGTGAAAACCGTAACAGACGATATTTATTTAACATATTTCTACCATTGCTAAAGCCTATGTTACAAATTAAATTTATTATTAAGGCAGGTCCAATAAATTTTTAATTTATTGAATGTACGACAACCATATCAAGAAATCATTTAAATGTAATTGTTCATTTGCTCTGATTATAGCTATATAATATGTTAGCTCCATCATCACAATTCATATTATTATGGATGTACAAATAACACGTTATATTATTTATACTTAATTATATTCAAATCATCATATTTTACTACATAAGCTACATTATTTTCTTCATGGAGATTTAATTTTATAGTCGTAGAGGAAAGTTTACTTATAAAATAAACACAATACAAAGTGTTTTTATACAAATTATGCATTACAAATTGATATTTGAAATACGTGCAGAAATTAATAAAATGTTAATTTATTGCAATCATTAAAAACCAAATAATTCTAAATAAAAAAATTAGTTATCTTTGTTTGTTCGCAAGTTCGTTTAAGAGTCACAACACACGAAGTATTAATTATTTAATATTTAAATATCTGAAGTCATATCAGTCTACCTTAGAAAAACTGTCTCTACACGGCTAATATTTTAATTTTACATAATTATTTTTTTAAAAGGATTTTTTTTCATTGTGAATACTGAGCTCTTAAGTCATTTAATTAAGTATTAGTAAATGCAACAGAACAATGTGGAGATATTTAAAATTTAACAACAACAAAAAATAGTTGCATGCCTTTAGTTTTACCAATCTGCTTTGTTCGTTTATTCATATAAAATTCTATGTAAAAAGAACTATTTTTTTTGTAATCTATAATAATACTTTGTGGGGTGTTCTACTTGAGCTTTTGTAAAATAGGGGCCTAGATTGGCAATGTCCATGATGCTATTAGTACATACATGACATTAAAATAACAATTTAAAATTCGAACCTCGATCATTGATATTAATTATTTTTTATGTTTACGTTGAAATATTTCCCGCCGAAATCGTTGCTTCAGTGATGTAAGAAGGCAATCTCGACTAAAAGACTCTTGTCATGCTATTGACCCAATAATTCTTAGACCACTTCACGCAGTATATAATAGGTTGAAATTGATAGTTTTTATGTGTAACGGTGTTATAGAGACTCAAGGTGGTTTAATGATAATATTATACTTAGGAATATTGAGCGGTAAGGGATATAAACGTGGACGCGGGCGGTAGGGATCGCGGCAGCGCAAAACGGTATGCGCACGTGCTCGCGCGCGACTGCCGCGCCAGCCGCCGCCCTCCGCAGCAGCCGTACACCTCGCCCGCCCGACCCGCCTTGCCGGCCCTGCCGATACCGCCCTGTCGCCCTGCCGCCCTGTCGCCCGGACCAGCTCTTGCCCGATTCATTACATCGATTCAAACAATTGATATTTCAAAAGCGCTTAGAGATATTCAGTGATAGTAGTGTATATATTACTTTATCTATTTTAAAATGTATGCAGGTTGTTATACTAAGGGTTTTATGTAGAAAATTCTTAAAATTACAATAATAGGTACTACGTATGATGATCATGTCATGATCATGTGAAGAAAAGTCGACATTTATTTCTGCACGGATGTTAAGCACCTAAAACTAGTCTTTCTAAGTACTAAAACCCTCTAAACCATATTTATACAAATGTATTTATAGTTTACTTAATAATAACAACCTAGCACCCAAAAACAAGATTTTAACGTTTTTTTTCTATTACTTTTTTCGACCTCAGCTTTTCCATTAGTTAGTTAAGTTAGTAGCAGCCTGTGAATGTCCTACTGCTAGGCCTCTCATCCCATTTTTTGAGGTTTGGAGCTTATTTCTACACGCTGCGGATACGGATTGGTGGAATCCAAATGTGGCAAAATTTCAGTAAATTAGACACATGCAGGTTTCCTTGCGATGTTTTCCTACACCGCTAACACGAGATGAATTATATACACAGATAGTGCAAATGAAATTTCAATGGAACTTGAACCCACGATCATCACTTAAGATTCACGCGTTCTAAACACTAGCCATCTCGGCTTTTAAATTTTGAATATAGAAGTGCTTAAAATAGTTTTTGATGTAACGTTTTAACGCACGCTTACTATCTGAGCATAACCTTGATAACGATTTTTTTTTTGTTTTATGTTAAGACAAATAAGTACAAAAAATGTTTTCTCTCCTAAAGCAGTGCTTCCCAACCTTTTTTCGACCCGCACCGCTTAACAAAACTTTTCATTTATGAGTACCCCTCTCCTGATGACTACATACCTATTCCATACTTACTCACAAGTTCTATCTATTGTGAATATTAACTTTGAAATATACCTGGTACTGAAATAATTATCTAAAAAATAAAACGAAATACAAATAATTACACAACATTTCAACGACCATTATCTCTACACATAATTTTACATAAATAGCTAAAGTGGTTATTACGATTCTCTTTATGATTAGCATAGTGTTATTTAAAATCATGTTTGTGTGCAAGATTTTGTACAATAAAATATTGCCAGTAATTGATGCGTACATTTTGCCTTAATTTAAAGTTTTAAATAAATTTGTTTTAAATAAGCTTTAAGAGGGATTCATTCAGCACAATATTATTAAAATCATAATAATTAAGTACCTAACTGCCCCATTTATCTTTGCGATTCAAAGGGAAAATGCTGCTACCATTCTTGCCACTATTTCACGTCGTCATGATTTGTACAGTAGCAATTTTTTTATTTTTTTTGTATATATTTAAGGCTTTAATGTATTAAATTAATATAATTAATTTTAGGTTTTAGGTTCACCTACAGACAATATTGTGAAATGTCAAATCTTATAAGCATTAAACTTTGACGTACCTATATTATAAAATTGACAAGACATGACATACATATAATAATAAAATTGTTTTATGTTTTGTTGTTTGATATCGTGAATTTACCAAATTTGCACGATGAGATTTTAAAAACAAATAAGATGACGAGGCTTTTTTTTAATGACAATTTGTATTAATTTCTGTTCACGTTATCATGGAAACCGTTTTCATGAAACCAGTGCAACCACACGTGTTTAAAGCTTTAAAAGATGTTGATATACCGACTTTGGTTAAATGCTCGTCTGATGAGATAAGACCTATAATACCATGTCTTGTTCGTATGGCTCTGATAGCTCCACTGGACGTAACAAAGTACTGTGCGGAGGCAAAGAAGGACATACTCACTCTCTTATCTGGCATAGACTTGGTAAATTTTATAGTGTCTCTCCTGTCCATCGAATTTCATGCACTTGAAGTAGACCTAAAAAAGGAACAGCAAATGCGGTAAGCTGATTGATTAAAAACTGAAATAATGGTTACAAGTTTTTATGTTGGAAAATAAATTAAGAATGGTTGACATATATTTATAAATTCTTTTCAGACAAAAAAATGGTTCACAAAGCACAGAATCTTTTTTAATTCAAAATATTGTTAATGGCATAGCAAATGATTTTGAACAATCAGACTCCGCTAGGAGAGTTCGTCTTGTACTGTCTGAGTTGTTACAAATGCAAGCACAATTGTCCGAGTATAACCAAAATAAAAACTCTAATGTTGAATCTTCTGTAAAGCCATCAGAACTCTTTGATAATGAAGTTTACCTTGAAGAAATTACAGATGTCATTTGTATTAGTCTTGCAGAATTACCAAATTTGCTGAATATTTGTGAAATTGTTGAAGTTTTATTATATGTTAATAAAGGCCCAATAATTATTTCTTGGGTTGTAGCAAATATGCCAGATACTTTACTAGAAGGTAAGTAAGCAAAAGCTTAAAAGAAGATTTTCATTATGACAGCACAAGGATACATTCTAATAATTATATTTCAGTGGCTGACTCACTTGTGATTAATGCTGAGAGAAGTGAGGAAGGTGGAATTCGAGCCAAGACTCTTTCTACATTATGTGATGCCTGCCCATATATTGCTGCAGCAGTAAGAGCAAAAGCTGTTTCTTCTTCACGATTACCATCTTTAGTAATTAATCTAACTTTAACCCATCATTCAGAAGACCTGGTAATGATAACGACAATTAAATTTAATTTGTTAAAAAAGTAAAATGATTCACGTCTTGCTTTGCTTTAGGTTTCTTTCATATCTGGACTCTTATTAGGTTCAGACCAAACTTCTAGAGCATGGTTTGCTACATTTTTGCGGAATTCTCACAAAAGGGGAAAAGGTGATGGTAACACTACATTGGTGAAATTACGTCAAGAATTGTTAAATAGACTTAAAGAAGCCGCTGCCGGAGTAGATGCTTCTGCTTTACTGAGATTGTACTGTGCTTTAAGAGGCATAGCAGGAATTAAATTTCAAGATGATGAAGTATCAGGATTACTAAGATTGGTCACCCAAAAGCCTCCTCCAACTCCGGCAGGAGTACGATTTGTGTCCTTAAGTCTTTGTATGATATTGGCCTGTCCATCTCTTATGGGTTAGTATGTTGTGTCAAAACTGCATAAATTCTAAATGATATATGTTTCATTTTGCTAATAACATAATTTTATACAAATTTACAGCTGCTCCTGAACATGAAAAAAAAGCTATTGAATGGGTGCAATGGCTTGTTAAAGAAGAAGCATATTTCGAAAGGTGCTTCCATTTTTATATATTTCTGCTATTATGCTGTTAATATCTTTCAACCAAGATCAATTTGTCAACATTTTAATTACTTGGAATAATAATTCATAAAAAAATATATTGACATTTTCAGTAATTCTGGTGTTACCGCTTCATTTGGAGAAATGTTACTTTTGATTGCAATTCATTTTCACTCTGGACAATTAGCAGCCGTAGGTGAATTGGTATGTGCAACACTTGGAATGCGTGTGCCTGTTCGCCCTAATGGTTTAGCTCGTATCAAACAAGCCTTTACACACGAAATATTTACAGAACAGGTATAAAAAAAAAATTAAACATTATACCATATATTTAAACTTTCAGTCAAAATAAAATATTATCCAATTATTTCAGGTTGTAACTGCACATGCTGTAAAAGTACCAGTTACTGCTAATTTGAACAGTAACATCTCTGGCTACTTGCCTGTGCATTGTATCCACCAATTGCTTAAATCTCGAGCTTTTTCTAAACATAAAGTACCCATAAAGAACTGGATATACAGTCAAATTTGTAACTGTATAGCTCCTTTGCATCCTGTTATGCCTGCTCTTGTAGAGGTTTATGTTAACTCCATTCTTGTTATTAATAATAAAGGAACCAATGAATACTTCAATAAACCTATAACAGAAGAAGAAATTCGAAGAGTATTTAGAAATTCAATTTTTGGTGTCAACTTCGATTCCCATAATAAGCAATTTACCCCTATGGAGACTGATGGAGAACTATCCGTGGAAATAAACATAGAAAAACCAACATTAGCATCACAATTGTTACTGATTTATTATCTTCTGCTTTATGAGGATGTAAGACTAGCAAACTCTGCAACACTTATTGCTAATGGTAGAAGAATAAAAAGTTATTCAACTGCTTTTCTTTCTGAATTGCCGATTAAATATTTATTGCATCAAGCTCAAAAAGATCAGATGAGCTATGGTGGGCTTTTCAGTCCATTACTTCGTTTGTTGGCTACACACTTTCCACAACTATCTCTTGTGGACGACTGGATGGATGACCAAGTTTTTGGAGATACATGTCGTCATCAAATTGACATAAACATCTCAGATACATCAATAGATGAAGCATTTCAATGTATAGAGGAAAATCCATACAAAACAGGAAAAATCTTAAAAGCTATGCTTAATAAAAATCCTACCGATATTTGGCCATTTGCAGAAATATTTGTTAGATATGTAAAAAGTGTGCTTGGCGATCAGGTTCCAAGACATATTCAGGAATTATACCGTGAAGTTTGGCTTAGACTCAACACAGTTTTACCACGATGCTTATGGATTATGACTATTAATGCATTGCTTGATATCAATAATGGCAATATAAAAAATGTGACTATTACACAAGAAAATGTTTTGGTAGACCCTTTGCAAGTTCTACGTTGCGACATTAGAGTATTTAGATGTGGGCCTATATTAAAAATAATACTTCGAATTTTAGAGGCAAGTTTAGCAGCTTCTAGAAGTCAATTAAGTCGGCATTTATTGGACAAGCCACTTCTTGAAAAAAGTGGTCAACTAACCTCAGATTCGGAGAGAGAAGAGTTAAAAAATGCTCTAGTCGCTGCCCAGGAAAGTGCCGCACTTCAAATTTTATTAGAAGCTTGCTTAGAAACAGAAGAAGACCAGACTAAGCCAGAACTTATGTGGTCATTAAGAGAGGTCAGAAGCATAATTTGTTCTTTTTTGCATCAAATATTTATAGCAGAACCATCATTAGCCAAGCTCGTACATTTTCAAGGATACCCACGAGAATTAATTCAAGTTACAGTACAAGGTATACCTTCCATGCACATTTGCCTTGACTTCATTCCAGAACTGTTAAGTCAAGCTTCACTTGAAAAGCAAATATTTGCAGTGGATTTAGTGTCACATTTGTCAATACAGTATGCATTACCAAAAGCGATGTCGATTGCAAGATTATGTGTGAACACACTTTCTACACTGTTATCAGTCTTGCCAAGTGATTTGCGTCTCGAACTATTCCAGCCGGTTTTAAAATCATTTGTTAGAATTTGTACAGCATTCCCTTCCCTCCTAGAAGATATCACATCTTTATTATTGCAACTGGGAAGAATATGTGAATCTCAAGTTTCATTGGGTCACTGTTGGAATGATACGAACATATTAGGTGAAGGTGCTTACGTAGCTTCTGACGTTCAAAGTGACAGCAAAGTTTTAGTAGCAGAAGTCCTATGTCGAGACATTAAAGTAACTATGTCAGAAATAATACAGAAGGCTCTTTTAAACGATAAGCTTTATTAGCAGTATTCCAAGATCCTATTAATAATATGAAATGAAATTAATTATATATTGAAATTATTTTTCTGTGAATACTAAAATAATCATAGAAAGGTAATATTTTATAATATTTCATTAAAGTGGTGTTTACATTGATCCCCAATAGTAATTTTGTTCAGGGTATAATTTTGGTTGTTACTGTGGCAAAATATAATATAAAAATATAAATATGTAGTTTTCTTGGTTGCAGTTAACATACAATTAATATTTTGTTTTTATGGCATTTTCTAAAAACAAAATATTTAATAATAGCTATTATTCTGTTTTAAAATTTTCTGATATGTAAATTTAAGATGCTTATTTACATTTAAAAAGTAGTAATACTTTCTTTAATGCCTTTAAACAATATAAATCTTATAGGCAACAAACAGAAAAATACCGACGATTACATTGTTCTAGTCGTGATATAACTAATAATATAATGTTCTATTTCAACAATTTTTTGATAAATAATAATTAAGGAATTTAAAGAGAAGCAAGTGTTAAAATACTTTAATAAACAATATGTAACATATTCATGGGTTCTACTGGATTTTGTGTTTCGAGCTGTCTGTACATCCAAGCGCACTGATTGCGAGCTACTGTATTTCCAATATCGTTATAGAGTTGAGCCTGAAATTTATGATATATATTTTATAATCTATAATAGTAAATAGACATAAAAGAAACTAGTGGTTTTATCTTCATAATTACCTGTAAGTACCACGTATGTAGGAGACGCGCCTGTGCCCCAACTTTAGCAAAGTTCTCCTTAACCGTATCGAGTGCGTCACAGCACGCTTGCAGCACGTGCGTGCGTGCCTCGCCGGCCGGCGGCGCCGTGGCTACGCGGCACTTTGTGTACAGCAGCAGACCTACATACAGACGAAACTTCATAAAAACAATTTAAAAATGTACAAAAGTAAGCCTGTAAATATCACTGCTAAGGAGCTAAGGCCTCCTCTCCTTTTGAGAAGGTTTGGAACTAATTTGTAATTTCACCTAGCTGCTTTAATGTGGATTGGTAAATAGAAATGTGGAAGATTTTATAGAGCACCAGATGAATTATAAAAACATAACGTTCACAAATGTACCTTCAGAGGCAATTGCTCAGGTTTGATCCGTCAACCATCGATTGATTCACAGGTTCTAACCAAGGCCATGTCGGCTCCAAAAAATGGATAATGTAAAAAACATACATACCTCTGCCCATGTCGTAAGCGCTTCCGTGTTCCATAACAAGGGGTAATACTTTTCTCACAAGAAGCAAAGCGTTTTTCGTACATCCCATATGAAGTTGCACATTGGCTATATGCATTTCCGCCGTAGCGGCAAGGAAATGTAGATTGTATTTCTTTGCCAGCGACAAGGCTTCGTTCAATACCATGATGTTCGTGGAACGAACGCTACTAAAAGTATGCTGCACTTCAGACATCATTATCATCGCTTTTATTCGCAAAGACATATAATGCAAACTATCGTCCTCCGTTTTGCAGTAATCTAAAATGTCGTGTAGAGTCTCTAGAGCATCTGTTGCATCACCTTTCAAGAAGTACATCTCCGCTCTCAATAGCTGACTTTCCCATCGATCATAAGATGCGAGCTGTCGTATACTTTGATCTGCCTCTTCCCATTTGTCTGGAAAATAGTTAAATAATGTTTTTTTTTCTGTCAAATAAATTGGATGTACGGATTGTAAAAGAAAAATAGTTTGATAGACAATATTTGAGTACCCGTTAATAAGTATAACATATTATATGAATATTAAATAAAACAATAAAGAATATAAATAATGTGACACAATTTTACCGTCTAATATTGTGTACATTATGTTTAAGTCAAGTCCTATCATGTCGGATTTTATACTGAACAATTTAAAAATAAAAAACGAAGTAAAATCTTCTCTTATTTATATGGCATTATGCGAGTTCAACCACCAAAAACAAGCCAATAGGTCTTCTATACTAACTAAATATAATGTTCAACATATCAAGGTTTGTATTACATAGTTGTTGATACAGAAATATTACTCTGTAAATATGTTTTTTGTTGCAAATAATGAAAATATCTGTAATTTTTTATTTTGAAAAATAAGTAATAGTTTTTTTACGAGTATAAATAAATTTAACTAACATTAATTATTAATTTAAGATCAGCATTGCAATTTAAATAGCCAAACAAAGGAAACATTTTCTGAATAAAATTATTTTAAGTAATTTTGACAACCCACGATAATCGCGTCAATGGACTCGGCTGGCGAGTGTTATAGTATATTCGTCAAATATGTTTCAATATCAGGATACGTTTTGGTAAATGAGCTTGGTAGTTAATGTTTTAATGCCTAAATTCTTGACCTCAATATTGCATCTTTTTACTCTATTATAAAACAAAGGCCATAGCCGGGTAAGTAGGGGGAGCGGCCCCCACGCGCATTCATTTCAAATTTTGGCCAAGAGTTGCGCCTGATGGGTTACAAACTCACGTTAAATTTCAACCTTGTAGCTGCACTGGGAACAAAGATAAAAATACAACTATATATACTAGTGATGACAAAAGTATATGTCGTAGAAAGAGATCTGACTATCTAATTGATAAAAACTGGTAATTGTATCTCATGAGCGAGTGACCGAAAAAAAATCACGAAAACTGAAATTTATTTTTTCGAGCAATTCCGTTCGTGAGTTTAGGTTCTTGATTTGTTCTGTAAATTACTTTGAATATATTCATAACATATATTTTTTTCATGAAAATCGGTCCAGTAGATCTTGAGAAAAAAAGTTCTCCAAAAATACTAGTTGTATTTTTATCTTTGTTCATCAAACGCAACTCTTGGCCAAAATTTGAAACGAATGAGGTGCTCTCGCCTACTTACCCAGCTATAGCCTTTAAATATCTCGTAAATAAAAAAGAACTAAAAAAGTCCTGAATGTAAGTAGTTCAGTGAAATTGCATTATAAATAAAAATATATTAAAATAAATCAAGAGCTGCTTGTAGTGTATAATACGTAAATACAAAGTTTGTTTATGTTTACTCCTTCGATTGGATGGAGTATAATGTGTTCTATAATCGGTGCACATAATCGATGGTATACAAGTGGCGTACCCGCTCGCAGCGCGGCGGCGGCGCGGCAGGTGGCGGCGGCGGCGAGCACCTGCGGCGCCACGAACAGCGAGGCCAGCGCCGCCGCCAGCGCGCCGCGCCCGCGCCACCCCGCCGCGCACAGCGCGCCCGCCGCCGCCGCGCCGCCCTCCGACTGCCACACGCTGCCGTTGCCCACGTTGCACTCTGAACAGACGAACGTTATTACTATAATGACAATGATTATTTTGTTGTGAATTTCAATTATTTTCCCAAAAGTTTGGAACGACTGAGTTACGTTAGTTGCCAAATAATACAAAATACAATTAAAAGTTACTGTCAATAAAAAGAAATTAGAATTGCTAATCGTGGTTACTTTAAATCATTGTCACTCGTATAATTTATGTTGAGGTAATGGATAAAACTTGGGTCTGACCTATGGATATTTGACTATTTCAATATTCAATCTAAATAATGTAGGGTTGTTCTCGAGGGATAATGATGATAAATCATATATTTTAGAAGTTAATTAAATATAAAAAGGAAGAAAATCTTACTTGTATTCAAATTTAAAAGTAACTGACAATTTATTGATGCCATTTCGGTTTTTCCATAGAGACCCCACAATGCAGCTGTGTTCGCTAGACCCGCCATCGTTAAATCGGTCATAGAATGGCGGTAATTGATGAAATCACCTTTGGTAATAATCTGTAAGCGACAAATTAATTTTTATCATCATTAGGAAAATGTAATCTAAAATATTGGTAACATCACACACAACAAAAATATCTTCGAAACCTAAGAAAATAAGGAATCAAATTTTGACCTGGAAGACTTCGGCAGGCTTAACGGCATTAACGGCTGCGTGTTGCGCCATGAGCTGCATGGCGGAGGCGTCAGCGCGTGGCGGGCGAGGAACGCGCGACAGGAGCGCGGCCCGACGCGCCCGTCCGCCGGCCAGCGAGCCCCATGCGGCCGCGTGCGCCAAGCACGCGCTGTCCGCCGCCTCCTGTGCAGTCGCCAGCGCCTCACGAACGCCCTCCATTGCCACGGACCTGAACGTAAAGTGAAAATGTACTAGATTATTATTATTATTATGAAAAATGGAACCTCCTAATACAATTTTATAGCAAAGTTTCTAGTACAAAACTACTATTATGTACAAAATTTTAAGTAATTTAAAATTTTACAAAAAGATCTATCCGTAAACAATCTGAGAAACATAATAATCAACTTAAAAAAATTTTACAATATCTTATTACTTACTTATGACCAAATTGTGTATGCATTGCTGCTCTATTTAGTGCTGCATAGCGGAAGTTCTTATTTCTATCATTTACCATATTTCCATTTCCACACATATTAAATACAGCACGATCAAAACAGTTATATAGGGAATCTTGAGCACCACAAAACTCCTTCATTCTTATACAATTTAAAAAGCTAAGGAAATGCTGAAAAATAATGCTTTCATTCTATATTAAATATAACAATAAAATATACATTACAAAAACCAACCACAATAAAAAACTTAAGATCCAGCTTTCTTTTAATTAAATAAATATTAATAAGCTATATTTTATCTACTTACAATATCTGGATATTCAGGTATATCATTCATTATCTGCATAATAACTTTTTGAAGCTGTTTTGCCGGCATTGCTTTCTTTTCATTTATTTGCATTAAATTAGCTTGTTGAGCTGTGAAGAGTTCGGCTTGTTTTCTTGACCACTGACATTCTTCAAAACTGCTATTAAATATATAATAGTAAAACAGAAATTGTGTAAATTTGCATTATATAAAAAAAAAAAAAAAATATAAACAATTTTTTAAAGTAATCTTGTTACTAACAAAGTTAGTATTACATATTCTCTTGCCAGCACTCCTTTGCTTGTCTAATTAAATATCTTAATAAATACTAACTTATCCCTTTCAATAATGTTCATCTTCATAAGCAATTCTTGAGGTTTTGATTCTTCAGGTATAACTGGAGATGTGGCTGTCCCGACTGTTGGAACCTCTACATTGTTGAGTTTCTAAAATTTATAACAAAATAGTTGTTCTATGTCATTTAATTTTTCATTTTGCTTAATAATACCCATTAAAACAATTACATTTATTTATTTATATTGTCAGTTTATACTGTTCAGTCAGTCAGTCTGCCTAACGTGAAATGAATATATCTTAAAAGATTTATGATTTTTCTTTTTTTAATATGATATGATAATATAATTCCTAGGAAGTCTTAATCACATTCAATCTGGTATAAATAGTTGATTTAAATGATTGAACTAACCTCTTTACTTAAAGATCTCATCATTAATCCAGGTCTTCCTTTTTGATAATAAACACAAAAGGATTTATAGAGTGAAGCAACTTGTACAAAAGTAAGCTTATTCAAGTACAACATTATCCTACGTAGGTAGAAACCTATAAGCAAAATATTTTTGTTTGAATTCATATATTGAAAAATAAAATAAAATTGTGATGAAATAGAAGAGTGCAAAGTCAACAACAACATACCTAAAACACTACACCTTGTTATGACACATGGTATTGTTTCACTTTGTTCAATCATTAACTTATCAATGGTTGAAGTAACACAATCCATAAGGGCGTTAATTCCGTTAACATATATATTTTGGAGCCGGACACAAAAATTCTGAAGATGAACACTTAATAAGTTGTATCTTCCATCAGTTAGAAGTGCTTCCAACTCCTTAAATTCCATGTCAGGGCACTAAAAATTGTTTTTAAGTAAAATTTATTTGTCTTTCTAACATTACTTGGCTTTTGAAAAAATATTTTACCTGAATTAATTTAAGTGCAAGAATGCAAAAATCTTTTCGATATTTGGGCGCCATGGTGCAGTCAATCATATCTTTTGCTAAAAAATATATTTAGTAAAGTACTTGTCGAAAACTAGTTTATAAATGTAAAAGGTACAAATTTATAATGATTCATACCTTCCATTTTTAGTAATCCATATTCTCTAATAAAAGCAACGACAGCAATTTTGTGTGGTGTTATATTGTCCACATTACCTTTGATATTTATTAATTTTATAAAATCAATATTTTCATTTCCTAAATCCATAATACAAAATATAATAACTATTTCTCGTCCTTTTTTTACTAGTTAAAGAATCAAAGTATAGATCGATCTTAAAATTTGAACCTTAGGTTCTGCATTAATATTTAATGTAATTAAAATTTAACTCAAAAACACCAATGTACCTTAGCGACAGTAATTATTAATATATTTATTAATTTAATTAAAAACTTCAACTCTACGTTTCAATTCAAATATTTAGCATTGCCATAATAATTATATTTTGTGACATTTTTCTTTGATGTCATGACAGATAACGTAACAAGCTCATATCATCCGTATATTTTATATAGACAACACTCATTAATTACTAAAACGTAAACGATTGCTGCAGAATGTTTTGCAACATTAAATTCGACGAATAGAAACTGCATAATTTATATCTGCGACAAAAATATATAATGTTCTTAACAACTTTACTGTTGGTTTTGTCTTTTATGTATAGCGTACACCAATTTAAAATAACATAATTATGTTTACCAAGTACCCTCATAAAACTTATAATATAAATTAAATTGATTAAATCCTTATTACAAAAATAGACCAAAAAGTTCTTTATTCAAAATTTGTACAACTTCTGTTGAAAATAACTTTAATTCATTTTTCGTCTATGTCAAATGTAAACTTTTAAACGAGTTAAATGTGAAATGGGAAATACAAATATGGCCTCTGTATTCAGATTATTGTTTTTAAAATAACATGGCCTTTTGATTCTAATTTCTACCATCACGAGCTTAATAATCAAACATGACCGTTTTCGTACTTTTATAATTTATTTTTATTAGTTTTACTTTGAATACTATAAAATGGGAAGACTTTTTGTTTTATATATTAATGCATTGTTTCAGTTGTTTATATTAGTTAAAGGTTCAAGTGTGACGGTTTACCAAGGCGATAGTTTACCACAACATGGACGATGTGAACCGATCACAATACAATTTTGTCAACAGTTAAGATATAATCAAACAATTTTTCCGAACTTACTTAACCACGCCAAACAAGAAGATGCTGGCCTTGATGTCCATCAATACACACCACTGGTAAAAGTTAACTGTTCACCTGATCTAAAATTCTTTTTATGTTCGGTGTATGCTCCTGTTTGTACTATTTTAAATGAAACAATACCGCCTTGTCGTCATTTATGTGAATCGGCTAGACATAACTGCGAGGAACTGTTAACACATTTTGGATTGAATTGGCCAAAAGATTTGGACTGTTTGAGATTTCCAGTCGTAACTGATGAAAATGTTGTTTGTGTGGGAGATAATAATGTTACTCATGAATCTAGAAAGCCTTCTCTGTCCAAACTTCCAAAGGTTGACTACAAAACTAACTATGAAAGAGATCCCACAAAATTGCATGGAGCCAAAAACATAGGATTTGTTTGCCCCGTGCAATTTAAAATACCAGAAAGTTTAGATTTAGAATATTCTCTGAAAGTTGGGGATAAGACTGAATATAATTGTGGAGCTCCTTGCAATGGAATGTTTTTCAGTGAAGATGAAAAAAGATTCGCAAGATTGTGGATTGGAATTTGGGCTACACTGTGTGCAATAAGTTGTTTATTTACAGTTATGACCTTTTTAATAGATACAGACCGATTTCGATATCCAGAGAGGCCAATAATTTTCCTATCAGTTTGCTATCTTATGGTTGCTGCTGCATATGTGATGGGCTGGAGTGCTAAAGACAGTGTTTGTTGTCAAGGTCCATTTCCTTCAACCATTAGTGGTACAAGATTACCAAATGTCTCTGTTATCACTCAAGGAACTAAACATGAACCGTGTACAATTCTTTTCATGGTAGTTTATTTCTTTAGTATGGCTTCAAGTATCTGGTGGGTAATATTAACTCTTACATGGTTCCTGGCTGCGGGTCTCAAATGGGGACATGAAGCTATTGAAGCAAACTCACAGTATTTTCATTTGGCTGCTTGGGCAGTACCTGCCATCAAAACAATATCAATTTTAGCTATGGGCAAAGTGGATGGTAAGTACTGATGTGTCATCACAATTGAAAGTAAAGAGATCAAATTATTGTCTTAATTATATTATTTGAATATATTTATTTGCAGGTGATGTTTTGTCAGGGGTGTGTTATGTGGGACTATGGAATGCCGAAGCCCTTCGAGGATTTGTGTTAGCACCCTTATGTGCATATTTAGTTTTGGGCACAATATTTTTGTTTGCTGGCTTTGTTTCACTATTCCGTATAAGAACTGTTATGAAACATGATGGAACCAAAACTGACAAATTAGAAAAATTAATGATACGAATTGGCATTTTTGGAGTTCTATATACAGTTCCAGCCCTTATAGTAATTGCTTGTTTATTTTATGAACAAGCTCATTTTGATAGTTGGATGGGAACTTGGCATCGTGACATGTGCTCTACCCCTTTATACTCCATACCATGTCCATTTACACATCAAGAAACTGAAAGACCTAAATTTGAAATGTTTATGATAAAGTATCTTATGACAATGATTGTTGGAATTACATCAAGTTTTTGGATTTGGTCTGGGAAGACATTAGTATCTTGGCACCAGTTTTTTGATAGAATAAAAGGCAGAAGAACTGAAGCTTATGTATGATAAATAATTCTTCTTCATTGGTTTTAAAGAAAGGTTTAAAACATTTAATGGCAAATGTGAATACAATTTTATTATGAATACATTCTATGCATAAATTAATGAAGAGAGCAATCAAAACAAATGTATTAAGTCACATATTGTCAAAGAAAGAAATTTATCAGGTTTAGTTTTTCTTAATTTTCTAATAATAAAAGAAATCTCAAGATTATCAAGGCTGATAGTGTAAATATGTTCATGAGCTCCTAGTTGTATAAAAGCTATTTTTAATATGTTTTTTGTTTTGATAAATCTGAATACATCATTATTAACGGCAAGAATATAAAGCTATATCTATAAATTTGAAACATAGGTACATCTTAAAATAAAAATATTTATGTGTGTATAAATATTGTGTATTTATAGTTAAAGTTCTATAATTCTTACATATCCTTTTTTTGTCAATCAATATGATAATCATGTGTTCAAGTTTTGAAATGGTAATAATAATTAAGATTTTTTTAAATTACTTTATGCCATATTCTTTACATTCATTATAAAAAACATTGAAGGGTTGAATTTTACAAAAAATGTATGAAATAAATGAGATTAAAAAGCACAAATTCTGATTAGTAAATTTGTGAAACTAATTAAGCTTAAGCCATATGTGTTATAACTTTAATGATATATGTACTTAAATCTCAAATTTTATCAATAAGGCTGATCATGTATATACACCGAAATGAACTCTTAGATTATTATAATAATTATAAGTAGCACTATGCCTCATAGATGTAAATGTTTAATAAACAGTATTTTTATAGATTGGATTCGTTTTTTTTTTGTTTTATAATATAAATATAGACACCAGGTTAGTAAATAAGAGTAAGATTTATTATGGTAAAACAAAAAACATGATGTGTTGAGAGACACCCATTTGGAATTAAATTCCATTTACCTTCTACTAGTAAAAGACTAAGAACTTAAACTTATTATAAATTGAAATTTTTATTAAATTAAAAAGTCAATTTCATTTTAGTTTGTTTTGTGGAATTTATTTAAAAAGCAATTTTTTTTTTTCATTTTTATGAGTGAACTTAACAAAGAGTTTAGGTAATGTATATAAAAATATATACATTTCCTTAACATCACTTTTAGTTTAGACTAAATAAGTTACAATAATATGTCTATAGACAATTGTCTGCTGCATATAGTGTGCTAAATTATAAATGAAAACAATTATATTATTGCAAGTCAAGAGGTATTTGTCACAATCAGCAGACTGAGATAAGGCAACATAGGTCAACATCATTAAAAAAAAAAAATGAACTATACTGAATTTAAATATTTTGTTATAAAATAGACAAAATCTTTCACACAAAGCCTAACTAATTTTATTAATGCAAAAGTGAGTTTGTTATACATTAAAATCTTAACAGCTCAACTAATCATCAATAAATTTTGCATACAAGTTGGCAGGGTTACAGAGAAAGACATCAGGTACCTAACACCTGCCCCTTCCTAGCCTTACACACGAGCAGAAACTGAAATGGAGCTTTTATGTAAAGTATAGATACTTATGTAAAAAAACATGTTTTATCAGAATTATTATAATTATGGTACTTCCAACTTTATGTGGCAGTATAACAATTTGTAAAAAAAACTACTTTTATGCTACATAGCTGAAAATCTGTAGTATTTTCTTGATACTTAAATATTTAGTAGATCTTATGATTGTAATTTATATTCAATTAATATTTGTATCTTAATTGGTGGGGTTAGGTTACCTGTATTGAAACTAAATAATAATAATACAAAAATTGAAATACTTAAAATTTATTATAAAGAACAAAATAATTTATTCAAATTTAAAACTAGATACTTTCATGTAAAATAAAAGCACTTCTCATAACATATTCTTTCACTCTCTTATTATAGAATTATAATTAATTAATTATTTATTATATAAAATTAACACAGCTTATTTAAGCTCTTGTGTATTTTCCCCAAATATGCAACATAAATACAGATGCAATGAACAACAGAGACATAACCAATACTGGAACTGGACCCCTGAAAATAAATCAATTTGTTAGTGTCTATTTACAAAAAAGTTACAGTAAAATTATCATCATCCTGTTACTTACACTTTGACGCCGGGAGAATCATCAGTATAGAAACGCCACATTCCACCGGATCCAGCGCCAGTGGTACGATTTCGGGCCGCTGTAGTGGTTGTAGTGGACTTACGTTGCCTCACGGTACCACCACTGGAAGATCGAGGAGCTGCACTTGCCTTGCTCGGAGAACGACTTCCTGATCCCACCGATGTAGAACTTGGTGCGGCTGGCTAAAATTAATTATTTCAGTATGAGAACAATATTCTTATTAAGTTTTTTAAATTAATCTAATCTTAATTTATTTACCATTTTGAAGTTTAACTAGTAAATAAAAAACCTTTCACAATATCTAGGAATCTAGTTTTATCGACCACAGTTCAATGTAAAAGACAGGCCTTATAGAAATAATAAATGCCACTAAGTTCGAGTTGGCGATCAACTGTGCAACGCGTATAATGAAGTTGACACGTCGACGTCGTGTGGTAATGTTGCCAAATGAACGTCGTAATGTACTAAAAAAACATATATATTTATTAAATTAATTATGTACATACCCCTTTTGAAAATAGTAAACGACTTTTAGCTTACTAACCTTAATAGACTAGCAGCTCAGTAATTACAGCTCAGTCTGCTTTACGTTACTCAAAAAGTTCTTCGGTTATAAAATATATCAGATTATAATATTCTATGGAAAGAACACCTGTCCATATATAGATCAGCATTCATTTCAGTTTAATTACAAGTTATTTTAGTAAATACGATTGAAAAAAATATGTAGAGATTTTAATAAGATGCAAGAGTAGCTCAGTAGACACAGACTATTCATGATGATAATTTTCGAAGTGATTTATTTATTTATTTATTTCGAAGTTCTAAATTATAAATTGCAATGCCGTATAATATTTTCACCCTACTAGCAAACATACAAAACTCAAAAAATTTGCTTTTATAAATTATAATTTGATTTTACTACGGGTAATACGGTACGGTAAAAATTAATAAAAACTTCAGATGTGTTTGAAATCGATTTAATTCATTTGAAACACATTCTCAACACGACTGAATTCGAATCAGTCTCTATTAACCAAAATCTCAGCCTGGGCCGACCAAACTTGGTCCAATTCAACTCCAATAAGACACAAGTTTTTTTTACCATAGTTATAAAGTAATATCTAATTTAAATAATTACATTAAAACCTTAAATAAATACAAATAAAAATTAAAAATATTTACTATACAAATCGTGACCGCGTGGAATGGTGGCAATAATGCTAGCAGCATTCCCCTTTGAATCGCAATTCCGATTCTCTGGGCGAAAAATGAACCAGCCCTCCTGTCACAAGTAGAGGCAATAAGATGGGGTGTAATATTTTGGATGAAATTTTTTGCACTATTACTCCAAGGCCCAAGCGTTTCAAATGCAAACGGAATAAAATATAATTTTGAATAAGAGAAGAATATTTGTTACGTTTGTTCGTTTCAGCTTTTTCCGCGGCAGCACCGGCTTTTAACATTGTTTCTCTGATATGAGACGGGGCACTTTAATTTTGGCAGCAGCACTGACACATGATTGTCACGTTATTTATTTGTCGGTTGTCACTTGTCAGTTGCCATTGAAGTGTGATTGAAGTGATTGAAATCCTTATCCAATCCATGGGCTACAAATTACAATCTACATTCTTGATTCTACATACCTACCTACTTATCAGTGCTAAAATTTTACACGAATAGCATGGTTAAAAAGTGCATTTGTTTATTTCGTTCGTTTAATTCTTTTTTTTCGATTTCTAAGAGTAACAATATGAATCAAAATAAGTGCTACTTTAGGTATATTAAAAATGATGGCAAAGTCGATATTTCATTTCTTTTGAGTAATAAAGATAATATACGACAGTTTAACCTAAGTAGAAAATCTTCAGAAACTTTGGAAACGTTATGTATTCGTATTGCTACGAATGTACAAAAGGTTATTAATAAGAAATCAAAGAATAAAGGCCTTGATAAAGTTCAAGAAATAGAGGTAAACATTTATGATAATAAAAAGAATGCAATTTCTAAAGATACTACATGTTCTGAACTATTTTCGTATGAGGAACCAATTTTAAAAATTTCGGACAGCTTTTATGATATTGTCCTAAACGCACCATGGGTTATTAATTTTAATTTACCAAAAATTATATTAATGGGATTTCCAGTTTTTCCGGAAAATTTTGAAACTCATTATACAGATATTGAACTCAGCATCTTTAATTGGTACCGAGGTAAAGCATACAATGAAAAAGGAAATGAAGTAAGTGATATACATATTGAATGGGAATTTATTACTAACAGTTATTATTATACACCAACAAAAGAAGATGTTGGTATGAAATTAAAACTGGCATGTACACCAGGTAAAATTTGATTATCTAAAATATGTCTTAAATTTTTGCCAAAACTATAAATGTGTTACAATATTTCACAGTAAATAACAGTAATACAGGCCCAATGGTGGAAAGTGTGACTAAAACTAGTGTGGAAGCTGGGCCTGGCCCTTGTCCATTTGAAAGTCGACAAGTTTTCACAGTAAATAAATTGAAAGAGAAGAGGTAATGTAAATAATTTGTAATTTAAAATAAATATTATTATTTGTATTTATGTAAGTGTGAGCTATTTTAAGTAATTTAAGTACATATAATAAGTAAAAATCTTTTTCAGTTTTCGCTGTGTTTCATATAACATTTTAGCAGATTTATATTGTGACTCTGACTTTAGCCGAACAGTTTTACACCCATATTGCCCACCATATGCTTTACAAATTGACTATAGAAAACAGCTTATCTTAAAAGAGTTAATAGGTAAGTTAAAAAGTAAGAAGGGGACATCAACAATCAATAAATTATATAAAAGTCAAATCAAACAAATTCTATTTTTAAAGATAGAGATAAAGAATAATATATTGAATTCAATAATATTAAAAAATAGGTTTATTTTTGGCAACATTTTATATATAAATTGTGTTGGTTTTTTATTCAGCCATCCAATCAAAGAAGAAGTAAAGATAAACAAACCTTAGATTAACATATTCCATTAAATTTGCTAATACAGTAGAACCCCTATTATCTAATTGGGACTGAGACTAGTTTGGATAATCAAAACATAGGTTTTTTGGGAAGAGATCATAAACAACACCTTTTTAAATAAAATCAGTACATACACATATATTAAAAATTTACATTTAAAAATTGGCAAATGCCTCCAGATACTAAGATTTGCACCAACGTTTGAATAATTGAGCATTGGGATAAACTACATCATTGTTCTGATAATTGAGGGTATGGATAATCGAGATTCTACTGTAACTGCTATTTTGGTAGGACACAAACTATTTTTGCTTTTTTTACACAGTTATGAAAAATGAAAACAAAGTTGTTGTTTAGCAATTAAGTTAAACAAGAGCACAGATACTTAGTCTGTACAGTTAAAACTTTCTTAAGGCAGTAAAGTTGCTAAGAGATAAAATAATGCAAAAAAAATATTCTTCTGAATACATGTATTGAAGATTGAATTTTGATTGTTTTTAGGTTATAATGCTGATATAATTTGTCTTCAAGAAGTAGATTTAAAAGTTTTTAATAGCAGTTTAAAACTATTGTTGGGGTGTGAGGGATTAGAAGGACTGTTTTATAAAAAAGGGAAGGCTGTTGCTGAAGGATTGGCATGCTTCTATAGAAAAGACAGATTCAAGTAATTTTTCATTTATGATTATTTTTATATATACTTTACTATTACTACTATTGCATTTCATCGGAGATTATAAGAAAGTGCTAACTAGGTTGATTTAATACTAAGAATTAGTAGATATGTATGTATAATATAAATTAAAATTAATTAAACTAATAAAGAGAAGTTGTATAGTTCCTTAAACACATATTGTAAGTAATAATAAAGTGCTATTACATGTTCCTCCTATTTACTGGGAATCCAAAGCAGTTAAAGCAAAACTCTTAACTGTATTTAAAGTAACTATCAGGGCTCCTGCTAATAATACTTATAATAAAAAAAAAATCACAAATATTTGCATTGATAAAATGACATCATAACAAATCTTCCTCATCTGCAAAAAATTAAATTACTTTATAATTTTTTTAGGCTTATAGGTGAAAACAATATATTTTTAGCAACAGCCTTAAAAACTGAAACATGTTTAAAAGTAATTTGGGAAGGAATTAAAGACAATGGACCTTTATTGGAGAGAATATTGGACAGATCCACTGTAGCAAGTGCATCTATCTTTCAATCAATTGAAAATCCAGATGAAATTATTTTAGTTGGCAATACACATTTATATTTTCATCCTGATGCAGATCATATAAGATTACTTCAGGGTGGCATTATTATATACTGGTTGGAAGATTTACAAAAAAAATTAAAGGAGCAGGTATATTGTACTACTGTAACAGTAGAAGTGCTTTCATGTCTTCTTTATAGTCAGAATAACAAAACAGCTTAAACTCATAAATGATTTTATTAATATTAATTTATCTGTGATAATGAAGCATTGCTTGTGAAGCTACATATTTTGTGTTGCCCAAATCAAGTCAATTATGTGTCAGTCAATAAATGAATAGGCCTATACATGTAATACTAGGTTAGTGTTTTGTACCAATTATATGTCTGTCAGATTTAAAAATTATCTTAAAAGATATTTCAGCATTTTCATAATAGGTAAATAAATATTTTATTTTTTTATTTTAAATATATATTTGTCAGGAAAAAGCAAAATTGAAAAGGTTTTTTTATTTTTGTACACAATTATACATAATTTAATTTCATTCATTTTTCTATTACCTTTTCTTTTTAGTATCCAGAAAAAAGGATCAGTCTCATATTAAGTGGTGATTTTAATAGCGTTCCATCATGTGGCATTTATCAATTGTACACAACTGGCGTCGCACCTAGCAATTTACCTGACTGGAAATCAAGTAAGATTTTAATATACTACTTAAATACAACATTATTTTACTAATACTACATTTATTTGCCACCTTGCCTACATTCTTAACTGTATTCTGTAAGATTATATAAATTAGCAGTAGCTAAAAAATTACATTAATAACTTTAGAGTACAATATGTAACTTACATATTATTAAAGGTTAAGAAAATAAGATCTATAAATTTGTTTTTATAAAAAGTAATTGTTCTTTGTCATTTTAGAAACTCAAAAATACAATGATCACCAGTAAATCTATAGGTAAAATAAATTCTTGAATCGGTTATCTACACTATATAAACTTTATCAACATGTAATTATTAAAACAGTCTGTGCAACACTGGCAACACTTCTCACTCACTAGTGCGAGATTACTTGTGTTGTAAAATTCTACTAAATGTAACTTTTATGATGTAGATAAGATATTTAAATTTTATAAATATTAGATTTTTAATTTTACAAATGTATAATTAATAATTTCAGATTTAAATGAAGCCATTACGGGGTTAAGTTTGTCACAAGAAATTTCACTGGGTAGTGCTTGTGGAACTCCTCAGTACACAAATTTTACTGAAGGTTTTGCTGATTGCTTGGATTATATTTTTTATGAAAAGAATAATTTGAAAGTAGAACAGGTTTGTCAATATCATTATCTATCAACCTTCTTTATGAAACTCTCTCTAATCTAAAGGTTCAGAAACGATTAAAATTTTTAAATTCAATATACAATTTTTTTAAATAATAGCAATCCCATTTTAAGGAATTTACTAATATTTTAATATTATTTTAGTAATTTACCCCTCCAATTAAACAAAGTATTAGCTATTGCCCAAGGTTCGAACCTAAGATTTGCGTGCGGCTCGTAAGCAGTAGCTCTATTGGTCCTTATATGGTTTTGTATTACCTTTATATACTTTTTTTTTTAAATTTATACATTTGATTAACATAAAAAAAAAAGATAGCAATTAAAAAACCACTAAGGGGTTATATGTGTGCTATCGTTAGTCTACACTACAAATTCATACATTTACATACTATCACTATACTACAGATCTAAATACGATATTTGTTTTGGTATTTATAAGAACGTTAGGTTATTTTAAATTAAAATAATTTACTGAATTCGAACGCCCAACGTATATCATTTTGTAGCATTCTAGAAGTAGGCATAACACTATTTCGTTATGTGACATGACCTAAGGTCACTGCCATTTCACTCTACTGTAAGCCTCGTAAAAGAACTTCTTTCTAAAAACTCTATTGTACTATTTAATTTTGTAACAATTAATTTGATTTTTAGATAAAAAAAAATATGTGCAGAGGATTAATGAAAACATACTTAATAGAAATGGAAAAGTATTAATGAATGTTATTTTTTTTGTAGGTAATACCATTTCCTAGTATAGAAGAGTTGAAGACACATACTGCATTACCAAGCATTGTTTTCCCATCAGATCATATTTCTGTTATAGCAGACTTACAATTTATATAGAATAACATAGATAATTTGTTTCATTGAATAAAAGTACATAGTTGTCTAAAAGCAAAGAGTAATTTCATTCAAAATTAGTTACTATTAACAGTGGGACTCAAAACATAAGCTTCAAATGATTCGTTTCGTAAAAGAGTAATAAATTTCTAATTTGTTTTATTAGTGCTAATAATTTGGTACCTATACCTCTTATAATGCTTTTTATTGTTTATAGATGTACGGTCTCTTTGACATTTGATACCTGTCAAAATTAAAAATATATTGATTGTTATATCTGAGAAAAGTTAGAGGCTAAGGTGAAAAATAATCTTAAGCTTTCAACTATACTTCTAACCTTTAAGTACCAATAAAATGATATTTAACTATTTATTTAAAACTCAAACTATATATTGTTGTAAGTACCGTCAAACGTGGCATCTTTACCTAAGCATACCCTATACTAGTTTCCATTGAATAATTTTTTATATGTGGAAGTAGGCGCAATTTTAGTCATATTGGTAGATTCTATAATAAATGGTGGTATTCTAAAAAGGGGGATGAAGCTAGTATTCGAGCTGGGTGGGGTTGTGTAGAACCGAGGCTATGGGCCCCTAAAAATATCCAGACACTCACTGCAATACTCAAGTGGTGGAGTATAGAGGAATGCAGGTACTAGCCAGTCCGATATGTCCACGTCCACGTCGTATCTATCCCCTGGGACCTTCTGTGACCGTGTCTCGGCATGGACACCACCCTCTAAGACATCGCAGATGCAAAGGACAACGGGCGAAGGGCGAGCTACCGGCGCCCTATAACCGGTACTATCTCGGCAGGAACGAAACCCGACAAAAACGGAGTATGGTCTCGACTGCTCTGAGGTGGCAGCCCCACCGGAGACTTAGGGTGCAGGGGGCTAATCACTCACTCACCCGAAACCTATTTTGATTACGAAAGAAAGAGAAAATTTAACGGATAGGATATGTACCAAACGACCTGGCTATGCTAAAACGGCTAACGAATTTACACTCTGTACATGGAACCTACGTACTCTGTATAGACCCGCAGGCCTCCAGCTCCTGTGTCAACAGCTAACACAGCACAGAGACGATATAACAGCGGTACAAGAATTAAGATGGGTGGGAAGTGGGATTATTGAAAGGTCTAATTTTACGGCTGTAGTACAGCTGTCATAAAAAACACCACATTTTTGGAACTGGTTTTATTATCAGCAAACGTTTGAAACATCTGGTGATTGATTTTGAGCCTATAAATGAACGAATATGCAAATTAAGACTCAAGTGTCGCTTTCATAATTTTACAATAATTAATGTTCGTGCTCCAACTGAAGACACTGATACAGATGAAAAAGAACAGTGGTATTTTGATGTGGAAAACGTGTATGCTAAGTCCCCCAAAGGAGACATTAAAATAATAAACGGGGACCTAAATGCAAAGATAGGCAAAGAGAAAATATACCACCAGACTATTGGACGACATAGCCTACACGATTTTTCAAATGACCACGGTATCAGATTGATAACTCTTGCAACATCACTAAATATGGTGGTAGGAAGTACATGTTTTCCACATAAATCTATCCACAAGCAGACATGGGTTTCCGGGGATGGATTCACGCGAAATCAGATCGACCGTATCCTAATAGATGGGAGGCATGTATCGAATTTGCTAGATGTCCGTAGTCACAGGGGTGGCAATATTGATTCAGACCACTTCTTGGTAGTCTGTAAGATAAGATTTCGCATATCAAGGATTAAGTACAATAAGCCAGTTAAGCAGAAAATGTATAACACAGACAAACTGAAGAGAGACCAGGACATTAAATACAAATACATGGATACTGTTTATAGAGAATTATCTAAGAAGGACAATAGCGATGGTAACCTCTGCGGCCCATCTAAGATCTGGGATCTAAAAGGTGTCATCTTAACGGCTGCGAGTGAAGTAGTCGGAGTAACTGAAAAGCCACCACGCAATCAATGGTTCGACGAAATCTGCCAAAAAACCACAGACCGAAAAAATGAGGCTTATACAAAATTGCAACAGAGACACACTTGCAGCCGTAGAGGAATATAGGCAACTCAGAAGGGAAGAATAACACCAACACAAAAAAGCAAAACGCAGGCATGAAGAAAGACAACCCCACGAGGCAGAAAGTTCCTACACTAAGAAAGATATGAGAGCCTTCTATAAAACTATAAATAAAGGACGCAAGGAATTTAAGCCTAGCGCGACTTCCTGTAGAAATAAAGAAGGTGAGATAGTAAATACTAACGATGTTATATTAAAAAAAAAGATGGGCTAAATATTTCGGAGAGTTGTTACAATGTTCAACTAAAGCGAGAACTCTACATTTACCTGTTATGCAAAATTTTGACGCTAACTCAATCCGACCATTACTGGACGATGTTAGAATGGCTTTTCATCACCTTAAGAATAATAAATCCGGCTCCGACAATATCCCTGGAGAACTGCTGAAGTATGCTGGAGCGGAATTTGAGAAGGACTTCTATAAACTAATTTTAGAGATCTGGGAAACAGAATCTATGCCCGACGAACGGAATATGGCGGTTATATGTCCATTACATAAAAAAGTAGATATTCTAGAATGCGAAAATTACGGTGGTATATCATTATTGAACACGTCGTACAAAATATTTGCGAATATACTCCTCAATAAAATCACACCTTATGTCGAGCACAAGCTTGGTGAATACCAATGCGGTTTCCGGCCTAACTGATCTACCACAAACCAAACCTTCGCCCTTAGGCAAATCCTTGAGAAGACCTTGGAATACAACGTGGATACTCACCACCTGTTTATCGACTTCAAGGCTGCCTACGATAATGTCCGTAGGAACTTCCTTTTCCAAGCTATGTTTGAAAACGGCATTCCTCCGAAGCTAATTTCACTGACCAAAATGACGCAGAGTAACACAGTGTGTCGTAAGTATCCAATCAGAATCATCGGACCCGTTTAAAACCTTTGATGGATTAAGGCAAGATGATGCTCTTTCTTGTCTTCTTTTTAACATCGCTTTGGATAAATGTATTCGCGATTCTAAAATTGATCTTACTGGTGCCATCTTTTTTAAATCCGTCAGGGGCTGGAAAGAAAAAGCAAAAAAACAGACCCGTCTGAAGGAATATTCTCGACCAGGCCAAGGCCCACCCGCCGCTGTAGTGCCAAGATGATGATGATGATGATGATTCTAAAAAGTGTTTCAAGCTGGCAGCTATATTAATTGTCAAAATATTGTACTTTTTCATCCCATATGGTCAATTGTGTTTGCAACGTCGTCGCATAGAAATCGGTATTTCTTACAGAAAATAAAAGTGTAGATAAATGACTTATATTAAATTGTATTTGATATATTGTTATTGAGGTGTATCGAAATGATTTAATCTTATTAAACTCTCATTTCTTGAGTTATTATAAAAGGTAATGTTGCTCGAGCTTAGGTAAAGTTACCTCACTAGCACGAATGGCAACTTTTGCACGAGTAGTATTCTGGATTTCAGTCATCCAGTAACTTTAAATACAATATACAGTGATGTTCATATAACTAGAAACATTTCTTATGAATAAAGAAAGTATAACTTCAACGTACAAATGTTCGTAAAAAATATACACATTCAATAATTAATAATCATGCAATAATATAGCCACTCAAATAAAAAACTCATTAAATGCATAAAATATAAAACATATCTTACTTTAAATTACAAAATGAGTCTTACACATGTAGGAGTTTATTTTCGTCAAGACTGATACGCCGAAGATACGTGGAAGCTAAATTGTTTGGAAGAATCTCTCGAAAGGTACCGCTTCTTACCAAGCAACACCGAGAGAAAAGATTATTATTCGCTAAAAAATATATTAATTAGACGGTACGATAATGGAAAAAAGTGTTATTTTCAGATGAAACAAAAATAAATATGGTAAATTCCGATGGAAAGCGCTATCTTAGACGTCCTTTAAACAATGCTTTTAATTATAAATACACAAGGAGTATAGTCAAGCACGGTGGCGGTACAATGGATTAATGGCAATACAAAAATATCTTAGAGCACACAATGATTCCCTACACGGACGATCATTTGCCTATAATACCTGGATCTTTCAGCATGATAATGACCCTAAGCACACGGCCAATAGTGTCAAATGTTTCCTTAGCGATTAGCGTATATCCGTTTTAGACTGGCCAGCAAATAGTCCGGATTTAAACCCGATAGAAAATCTCTGGTATATTGTTAAAAAGAAAATCTCAAACAAACGTAACACCAGTCAAAACGAACTATATGAAGTATTTGTTGAAGCATGGAATTCAATCCCCCTAGAAAAATGTATGAAATTGATTGAATCAATGCCACGTCGTTGCAGTGCCTTTATTGAAAATAAGGGATACGCCACTAAATATTAATTATAACTATTGATAGGCTGCGGATAGTAGCTATTTCGTAAATAACAATACTAAATTGTAATACTTAAAAAAAATATTGTTTTTATATTTTTTGTTGTTGTTTCTAATTAGTTTATCATTATTGTTCATACCTTAAAACTGATTTAAATGTTTGTCCGTAATGTAATATTGAAACTGCTCTTGTGTAATGGGATTTATATTGTTTTTCTAATAAATGATAAATCGTTGTTACAATTTTAACTCGAATTTTGTGACAATTCGCATAATAATTATCCCGAACACTTTTTCAAATCCAAACAAAACAGTTAAATACAAAAAATCCGCAAACCTCAACAAAACGATATAACAATGATTAAATAACACAATTCGATAGCAGCGACGTAGTACGTAAAGCGGATGGTATTGCGAATTAGCAGTTGTAACATACTCGCACCTATCTCTCACCACTGAAATTGGACTCGGTTGCAAGGCCTGTGTATACGACTGTGTGTCAGACTCACTGACGTCTGACACCTGTCAGAAGCTTACTAATAAATGCAGGTATTTTATTATTGTACTTATAGATGCCTACCTGTTGTATTGTGTATCTTTATGACATATTTTCATATCTTTTGTGCCCTGTGATTATTACACGCAGTTAGTTTTCCTATTGATTTTTGTACATTTAATATTTAAACATGTTAAAATTGTGTAATAATCCAAATTTTAAGCCATGTAATCAAAAGTATGTCAAGAATACGTTTTTTGGTAAGTTAAAAGGTATTTTATTGGTGTTCGCTTTTGCTTATAAATAACTGTAAACAATGATTTATGCGATGTTGCTATGTAAACAGGTATTGCAACTGGTATGGAAATTTCCGATATTATTACACGTATATGAGTGTATACGTATATGCCGTTATTAAGTTTTATGTTTTCTTTGTTAGGTGGCAATTCTCCAATCGGCAAGCCTATTCATAATACACCATTCGTAAAATTTCCTCAAGTTGCGTCTCTTAAGTTGCCTACGAATGTTGTTAACATTAATGAAGCTGAAATGGCTAGATTTTCACCTTTGAGGGAAAGAGATTTATTAGGACCTGTCATAAATGCTTATAACATAAAGCATGAGATGCCTGTATTTGATATAACTCTACAGTATGATCCACATATTAATAAATATGACTGCAGAGGTGCTATTAGTTTGTCATCATCCATGCAGAGTAATGTTCCAAGTCCATTCAGCGGTAACCACACTCATTTGAATATGCCAGGATCACAATGGGGTCAAGGGTATAAGTATTTATCAGACCACCTGCAAAACGCTCATTACCTTTCTTTAAGAAATGAATACCGTGGAAAATTGTACAATAAAGGTATAGTTTCAATATTAATTTATATTTAGAGCAAACTTTTAAAATATTTATATTTTTAACTTGATAATTTTTATTAGTTTATTTATAATTTTAAACATCGTTCATATATTGGTATAAATTTCCTTCATATTACCTTTATAAGTATGTTTTTCAATATGAACTATGGAATATATATTTTTTATTATTAGAAAATGATTCATTTTTTTAAAACAAATAATATTTAAAGTAATTTTAATAAGATATGAATTGCTTAACTAAGGTAATTTCTTACCATTATTAATTTCATTGTATAAATAAAAGTGATTTATTATATGTAACACATATAATAAATATTTAACTGTATACATATAATTACAGGACATAGTTGTCCTGGTGGTGTTTGATAAATAAATAAATTAATAATAAATAAATTTTTATGTGAACCAATATTTGCTAACAGCTTAATAGCTTATTTAATATTCATAAAATAAATTTAATTTCATATTGTATATTTGTCCAAAGCATAGTTATAACCATCGGAGCAAGAAATATGAGTACAGAAAACAATCCTCCATTGAGTGCTAAAGAAAAATTAAAAAAAGCAGTCAAAGATTATGGTTCAACTGTTATTGTATTTCATGTAACAATATCGCTTCTATCGCTGGGTGGATGTTACATCCTTGTCTCTAGGTATGTGGTGTTGTAATTATTGGCTTATTATATCATACTATTTACTTATAGCCTTTAAAAGCGGATGATTAGTTAAACAATGCTGTCTTTTCTTTCAAATATCAAATCACTAAGGACCAAAAGAAAGAAATCAGTGATTATAAAATAAACATCCGCTAAGCAAAGGTGACATGCTATAACAAATTTGAACTAAAAAATAGAAAGCAAAAATCATTGCATATTTTCCCATTTTCAATATAACCAAAACTTTGCTGTGTTTCTTTTCATTTCACATTTTTAATGAATATCTTATGGTTTAAGAAGTTTATTTCTCATTAAGAACAAAATTTCACTTACACGAGAAACTAATTACATTATTTTCTTATATCTATATTATAGTTATGATTATCGGTGTCTTTATATAAAAACATAAGTGAGTATACATATACAGTGGTGGTCATATAATTAGTAGTAGGATTTATATTGTTTTTCTAATAAATGATAAATCGTTGAATATATTGTTGTCCTATTTATTGTTTAATTTCAAAATAAAAACGATTGCAGTGAAGTATCTTACATAATGTCAAGGACCGTTGGTAGTGTTTCTAATTATACGACCACCACTGTATATATATATATCTTTCTCAATTCAATTTTTGACAGTGTTTTTTCAGTTCGGTTTTAAATAATTTTTTTAGGTAAGCTATTGTAGAGTAGTGCCCCATTAAACAATATGGTTTTTGAGCCATTACTTTTTGTTCTGGCTTTCAGTAATTGTAGTTTGTATTTGTTTCGTGTATTGTATTTATGTGATTTTGTTTTAAAGGTTACTTGTAGTGTACTGAACCCGTAAGCATTTTCCTAATTAGTTTGCATGTTATGTATTTATGTAATTGATTAATGGATAGTGTGTTCGTTTTCTTATATAAATCTTTCGTGGGGAAGTTGTAGTGTAGTTTAAATAGCGCTTTTAGTAATTTGTTCTGGGATCTTTGAAGATATTTTAAATTTGTTTTAGTTGCACCCCCCCATACTTCTATTAAGTATTCTAATAGTGGCTTTACTAGTGAGTTATATATAATAATTCTAACTTTATTTGGTATACAACGTGCCGACCTGCGTAAAGCACCCGTTAAAGATGTTATTTTTGACTGTAGATAATCTATATGAGCTTGCCATGTTAATTTGGAATCTAGAATAAGTCCAAGATACTTTTCTTCTTCTGATTGTTTTATTTTTTGATCGTTAATAACTAATGGGTCTACTTCGGGAATCTTTTTATTTTTTGCAGTAAAAACCATATCTTACGATATTGTTGTTCTATACTTTCACTATTTGCATGTACATATTATTTTATGTTTGTATATTTCATTATCTTTGTTCTAATGTTCCATTGATTTTACATGTGGATATCATATTATGTTGTTTAATTATAAATATACTTAATAAAAGTTCTATTAGAAACACACACTTTGACCATTACAATATTTTCAACTACCTTCTTTTTTATGTTTCAGTGGAGTAGATGTTATGGCAATACTGAAGTATTTTAATATTGGTGAAGGAGCACTCCTAAATGCAGTTACATCAAATGCAGGAACTTTCGTTATAGCATATGGAGTTCACAAAATATTTGCACCTGCAAGAATAGCTATGACATTAACAGCAACACCATTTATTGTTCGTTATTTAAGAAATATTGGTTTTTTAAAGCGCACTGATGGAATAGGTGGTGGGAAATAGAAATATTTATGAAAAAATATGTTTTTTATTCCACTTTTAAATTACATAAGTGTCATTAAAAAAATACATTCAATTATTTTTTAGTTAAATCTCAGACTAATTCAATCATGAATTTACCCAGTATATCCCTATGATTACCAAAATATAAAGAAATTAATGTTTTACTGACATTTTTCATTGCAAAATAGACTTTTTCTAATTAATATGATAAATGTCATTTGTGATATGTAAGTAAATATAGCAATTAAGACACGCCTTATACCTTTGTACTCTTAGTATTAATTTTGCAAATATTTCATTAAAAGGAAAGTATCATCTTTGGCCATTTTCATATTCCTTACGAGTGTGATAATACAATAAATGCATAAGTAACGTATCACTTATTATAAATAAAATGATTATAGATTTATTTACTACTAACTTATACCTTATCAACATAAATCATGCTCTTTGAACTACATATTTGGATAAGCAATTTTAGATATTATATTAGATGATTGAAAGAACACAAGCAAAATCTCTTCATGTGACTTGCAATGCTACATAATTTTATTATATGAAAATAATTGCATAATACTAAAAAATTTACTAAAAAGTTTAAGTTAATAAGAATTTGTGTGATTCACAAATATGATAATAGACTAATATTCTCTCAAACAAAAATCACAATTATCATTATTAATCATTATCAAAAAATATTTAGTATAAGTAAAAGGTTGCTAAAATATCTTGAAGAAAACTAACCAGATGCAATTCATATTTTGTTCGTTTAATCTTAACCCCTGATAGTATTTCTCAAACTTCAGTAATATGTACCTACTTTTCCAGTTTTGTGACATTAAGTACGTATACTTATCAACATAATGTAGTTTCTTAACTTAATTTTTTTATATTATTTTAGTATAATATGGTGTAATTTGATGTCTCCTAAAATTTGATTTAAATTTAATGTAACGTTGAAGTCGTTAAAATGCATGAGACAGGATAATATGCATGACTGATGGTTCTATTACTAGCAAACAAAGTAGAATGTTTGAGCTAAATAGACCTTCCTACGTGACGATTGTTACTTTTCCTGACGATAAGAGGAGCGGATAAACCTGGGATTTACTTTATTTGAATATTATACATCCTAATATGGCTAAGACCAAATTCAAACTAGTAATAGTAAACTAAGCTAAAAGCTTTCACATCACGGTCTTTCTAATCGACCTACTAAGAGCCCGCGCGCACGGATGACTTGTCACGGTGACATAAAAGTTTTTGTCACCGTCATCGTCACGTCACCTTTCCAAAGCGGCACGGTCTTGTATACAGGTCTAGCAACAACAAAATAAATTCTACTTTTATTGTTCTTTTTTTTTTTTAATAATCTCGCAATGATTTCGCTGTAAGCAATTTATGTTAAATCAAACAGTTAATAATTGCATCTACTATTGAATTCGTTTATTCTAGGAAACATTATTAAGACAGTAGTTGACAGTGTTTTGAAATTACTATTTTACTGTTTTTTAAAGTCGGATTTGATACTTTTTGTTTTTCTAAGGCTGCCAGCACTGGTGTAGAGTGACAATTATGTAACCCGTGCGCGCGCTCCTATGTAAATTACGGTCTTGTATACAAGTCTATCAACGGAGCCCAATTTCAGTGGTGAGAGATTGGTGCGATTGTGTTACAACTTTTATTTCGCAATAACGCCCGCTGTACGTCGTTGCTATCGAACGTTAACCACGTTACACGTTACAAGTGACACGCGGCATATATTTTTCTCTCCCAAGTATTGCAAAACGACATAACAATGATTAAATAACAATCTTTTGCAGATTTGTTGTTATTTTTGTTTTGTTATTTAACTGTTTTGTTTGGATTTGAAAAAGTGTTCGGGATAATTATTACGCGAATTGTTATGCCTCTGGCGGCCGTAAATTGAACTGAACAGCATCAAAAAGCCGACGTACCCCCACTACTGTTGTTGATATACCTGTGTATACGACCGTGATGTAAACATCAAGACGAGTTTCGTCACTCTCATCAAGTCCATGGACTTGTATGGCGATGCGCGTACATGGTGACGAAACAACTGGGTGACATATCTGTCACCCGACCAGCGAACCACGGTCTTGTATACAGGTCTTACAACAGAGCCCAATTTCAGTGGTGAGAGATTGGTACGATCGTGTCATAACTTTTATTTCACGTCAACGCCGCTGTACGTCATTGCTATCGTTGGGTGCGGTAACGTGCCGGTTGAGTGTCACGTCCTACGCGTGCATTACCTGTGAGAGAAAAAGAGACAGAATGCTATTGTCTTCGTTGCACAGCTCACCCATCTATCGTCAATTCGTCATGCCTCTGGCAGCCGTAAATTGAACAGAATAGCGCAATCATTAAGCCGAAGTACCCCCACTACTGTTGTTGATAGACCTGTATATAAAACCGTGGTCCTAATTGTAGAAAGTTTGTGCTTTGAAAATGGTTGTAATTACTTTTCAATTATACAGGAAATACATTGTTTAGGAAATTGTAATATTAATAGTAAAAAAAAAACTGTTTTTGCAGCACACACAATAAGGCACAGTGTCGCATTTAATATTTTTACAATAACTACTTCACGCGCTTGCTTGCTTAGTCGCGACTTTAGGCTTACTAGCACTTAGCAACGTAGTAGTATCAAAATAACCGTTTAGTTGTTTGTAAGTTTTGGACATTCGTGATACGTGAACGTAGACCTTGTAACTGTTGAAATTACTCCTCTACCTAAAATTAACTAATAAAATAATGTCAGCGTCTAATATTGGCGCAGGAGACAGTGATTCATTCATAAATTCCAACTTAGACCAATGGTAAATAAATAGTTAAGTGTCTACTGGATGATTATATTTAATTACCTACTTATATATTACCCAACAAAAAAGTGAATTTGAAATTGAACATTGTGATACTGCTAGACGTCAATAACATTAAATATGATAAGAATGTCAAATGCTCAGTAAAGCGGGTAAACATGTAATATAATTGTTTATACTTACTGATAATATCTATATGTATACATTACTTACATTCTTAACTGTAGTATTTCATTCATTACAATTCAAGTTAGTAGGTCTTACCAGTAATTATTTCTACTTAACTATGTTTCGACGTATTTCTCTCTTGAATATTTTTTCATTACAATGTTTTATTTTATTATTATTTTATATAAGCTTCACGGGCGCTAATAGGTAAGTTTAGGTTAAACAAAATAGGTACATCAGTCTTTATTTGTCTTCTTAGAGAAGGTATCTAGTGACGATTTGGGTATTGGGACCTTTTGACTTTTGTATAATATATACAGTAACTAAATATGTATATTACCTATGTTAAAGTATACTTTACACATATATTTTTTAATTTTATCATTATAAATATAGAATTCAATTTTTGTCGTTACAGTAAAAACGTTGTATTCATCAACATTTAACAATCTTTAAATATTAATATTCATTTTACAGCAGTATTGCGAATACAGATGAAAAGTACTTATTTGATTTTACAAAAACCGACGATGTTGATGGTTGGCAGGAACAATCTGATACTGTTCGCAGTGTTGGAATGTCGAAAGCAGTATTCGTGATACATAAAAATTCTGAATTTAGAAGAGCGATATTTTTTGCCTTACTAAATCCTCAGCCAAACGGTGCAGGATTTGCGGGTATTCGAGCTCTCGGTTCATATGACCTATCAGGATGTACAAAATTGAGCCTTCTTTGTCGAGGACAAGGTCAATTCAATGGGTTTAAAGTAGTGTTGCGTCATAAAGGGTTAAATAATGAGCCCAATTTCTCGTTCGAACAATATTTTCAGGTTTGTATAATTTTATAGCGAAATTTTAGTGATTCCAGAAAGCGTTTTGTAAATATTAAAATACATTTTATAAAACAATATTATTTGAAAATTTCAGGCTCCCAAAGACGAATTTGCTGTACGCACATTACCGTTCTCTGAATTCAAAGCTTATTATAGAGGGAAACGTGTTAATAACAACGAAACCTTGGATATATCACAAGTGACCAGTATTGGTATTCAGATGTACGGTGGAGTTTATCAAACCGTCAAACAGAAAGGACCAGCAACTTTAGAAATTGATTGGATAAAAGCTGAATAATTTTATCGACTTGAAATAATAGATAAATCACTCGTTATTAAGTGTCGTAATATGATTAATGTAATAATAAAAAAATAACTAAAGCTGTTTGTTTTAACTAATATAACTTATGTTTGTTTAAATTAATTAAAACTTAATTGCTGTAATTTATGTAACTCAGTAAATTATATTTTATTGAATTAGACAGTAATTGTTCATGGGATTAAGCGCTCAATAATATGTGTAGCATGTTACATACATAATATAGTCAAGTTTAAAGTGTCAGTTTAAGTTCCATTTGACTTAGTTACATAAAATGATTCACGGTAATAATTAGGAAACCCACCCCAATGAAAGAAATAAAAAAACTTAAAAAATTGATGAAATCACATATAATGTGTTATATTGCCTAAAATACAGAACACCACTAGATATCCTAAATAAAAATGTTAACTCAGTAGTCTTTATTACATTTAAATTGCTTTGCAGTAAATGCTTAAATTGTACGCAGTTTATCGTTGTCGAGTTGGTAGAAGCAATGTGAGTGCTGTCATTGCATCAGGAAACAAAGAGTGATAATTGACAAGAGGCACATATGCTGCAGTAATGACGCGACCTGCAAACCATCGCCCGTGTAGGGAGTTGACCGACGCTACGGCAGTTGCTATAGTTGGACATTTGCAATATACATTCCCTTGGGGTGAGGCTTTGTCAACATACACATGTAACACGCCTCCATGTTTATTACATTCACTGATAACATCATCTCTGATTTCAATATCCCAACTTGGATTTGTTTCTCTGTAAAAAAATAAAGAATAGTTAAATTATTTCAAATGCTAAATACAGCAATTTATGTTTGTTTCTTATTTTTTTCTTTGTTCATTAAGAATGATTTAGCAATCAAATGATTAGTCTCTTATGTCAAATAACAATAATTTAAACACACAGAGAAACAAATTAGAAAAATACTTAAATTTTGTAAAGCAATAATGACTTTAATACATACGTGGCTGGGTCAAACATGTTATTGAGCATGAAGCATTGAGTTGCAATTGGTGGGGCTACTTGAGGTTGTGGTGCAACTAGTGTTGAGCCTGCACCCATGAGCACAGAAGCAGCAGCAGGAGGAATCTATTAAAAAAGGGACAACATTTATAAAAATAATAATACTGAGAAGTTCTTGTTTTCATTAATGAGGTAAATAATATAAAAGTGGAAATTTATGTTGTCATACAAAATATTATACTTATTTAACTAAATAAATCTTTACCGAAATTCAAAATTCCTATATGCTTTCTTTTATTAACATTCAACTTAACTTACTTGTAACCCAGTGCCTTCAGCAAGTTTGAACATGAGTTGCAAACGTCCCGTTGCACCAAGATCAACACCAGCTCGGTCTAACTCATCAGCATCAAAGCGTGTACTGGAACCTCCATCTGTTCGTTCTGTTACATTACCCACTTTCATGGGTCTGCCTGCTAATTCAAATCCATTTAGTTGTTCCATTGCCTTCTTAGCGTCAGCTGCATGATGAAACTGAAAAATATTTCAGACATTTATTTCCTTGAAACATTCATAATAAATACAATTATATAATTAATAAGGCAGTTACTGTAAGAAATCCGTAGCCCTTGCTTTTTCCAGTGTCTGGATCAGTCATTAATTGGATGTGATCTATTTTTCCAAAAGGTTCAAATATTCCTCTTAACATATCTTCAGTGATATTAAAATGTAAGGAACCAACATACAATCTTGTTGGGCCATTGCTAGTTTTTGGTGCTAAATTTGGCAATGTGTTTCCTACTCTATTTTTCTCAGCCTGTGTATGTTGAACAATTATGGGAACACCAAGTAATTTTTGTCCTGTCAATCCAAGTGCCTAAAATAAAAACAATTATAATTTAGAGTAAATTCATATATCACCATGAATAAATGAACAAATATTTCTTTTAAATAATTACCAATGGAACAGATTCAGCATCCTTAAATTCGATATATGCTATTCCCTTAAATCTTCTGGTTTTGTTACATGTAATAAGTCTGACATCTCTTACTTTACCAACAGAAGAGAAAAATTCTTCTAAGTCCTTGGCTCGAATACGTTGAGATAATTGCATGCAAAACACTGTGCGTAAATCCCTTTCTTCAGGAGGCAAGTCATCAAGTTTGGGTTCTACACCTCTTGATTTAGACCTGTATTCAGTCCTTTCTTTCTCATCACTACGCTCCTTTTTATTTGTCCGGCGGTCTCTACTTCTGTCTCGTTCTCGACTGCGCTCTTTATCCTTACTATTCCGTCTTTTTTCTTTTTCTCTCTCACGTTCCTTTTCCTTATCGCGATCTTTATCTTTGTTACTACGGTCTTTATCGCGGTCACGACGTTCTCGGTCTCGATCTCTATCTCTATCACGATCTCTGTCCTTCTTGTCGTCTCTGTCCCTTGAACGGCGCGAATCCTTATCTTTATCACGTGATTTTTTTCCATCTTTTGATCGGCTTCTTCTATAAAATAGTAAATTATAACACTTCATTTCAAATACTGATGCAATTTTTATTGTCATGATTATAGGATAATGAAATAATCAACTCTCACCTTCGACTGCTATCCTTTTCTTTGTCTCTGTGCTTATCAGAATACTTGTCCGACCGATGTTTTGAAGAGGACGTGTTATCCTGTCACACAAAGCACAAGGTAGAAGCAGCGCCACAGCAACACACGCCGAGTGAATAAATAAAAATGGCATTAGTTTATTGAATAAATTGTATGAAATAATCTGTGAGTTTTCATTAATGACATAGAATTAAACATTGTCATTTGATGAAAATCACAAATGTGGTTTGTTTCCTATACTACAGACGACTGCTTTCACAATCATTGTTCATCCTAGAGGTGGTTGTTCAAGTCGGTCCCTGGTCTACACTTACCCTTTGGAAAACCACTGACTAATGATGTACACAGCGCTAACATCACACAGGGATACTTCTGTAAAAGATTTACGACCCATCAGCGCATGGTCTGTTTCAATTTTTAAATACTGACTTGCAATGCATTTTCTAGTAAAATGTTATGTTTAAATATATTTTACAAATTAATATAAGATGAAAAAATTAAGTATATAGTCGATACCTCATTTCGGTCAGGTCGGTGAAGTATGCTGGTCAATTACCACAAAGTTCTATAAATACAAGAAATGATTCGCAGGTTTAATTTTGTTTTAAAAGTTTTCAGTGCCTACATAACTGTTCAAAGATGCCATTTATACTCCATTTTGGACATCTTTAATCAGTTTAACCCCTAGAGTTAAAATGTATAAAGCATCAGATGCTTAATATTTCTTATAAAAAGTAGAATGATTTGTTATCATAGTTCTACACATTAACTATGAGTTTATATACCATATCATATATTAACTAAATAATTAGTAATGAAAATTTTAATATAACGGAAAATAGCAATTTTTGTAAGATAGGTATATAGGTAAATTTAGATGAGAGTAATTTTAATTACAATACCAAAATGTATATTTTTATATGTACCTAATAACATATCTATAGAAAATAAGTATACTTTCGAAACAGTTTATAAAGTTTACAAGTTGCTATATTTTTTTATAAAATGTGTTATAGAAATATAATCAATCTATTATTATAATTACTTTTACTACATTACAAAATTTAGAAGGTAAAAAATCATAAGGATAACGAAAGTTCTATTTCCTTACCGATTTATTATACGGCGCTTCTAACATGGCCTCAACATCTAAATCTTCAGCCATCCTGAAATAAAAAATAGCTAATTAATTACATGACTTTTCTATTTAAAATTAAACAAAATAATAAAAAAGAACACACATTAAAGTTATCGTTCTTCAATTCTGTTTTATAACTTTATCTCTGGTAATATCAAGGACAAAATTTATTACACCAATTTTGACTTTTAAAAACCTTTAAGTGGCCTTCTCATGATGAATAATACAATGATAAATAATTTAAATATAATTAATACTAACAAAAAACAAAACCCAAGAAATTTGTTTCTGAAATAATGCCATGTTGATGTCAAAATTAGAATTACAAAATGGCGTACATATTGCTGGATTATTCTATTGCTACAATCATTTTATTTACACTGAATTTTTAAACTAGTTACCTTAGAATATAATTATCCGTTGTTAGTTGGACTAAATTTTTATATTTGAATGTTTTAATTTGAGCAATAATCTGTAAATAAAGGTTAGAAACGCTTTCCTTAAAAAAATATTCGGTATATGTACGCGTTGACGGCTGACAGTCTGTTGACAATTTGACTCGATTTGACACTAGGGAATAGGGATATTCGATATACATCGATGCATCGAAAACATCGATGTTTACAGCGATACATCGAATCGATCCGATGTTTTGAAAAGCTATCGATATACTCGATATATCGATGTTTTTTCATAAAACATCGAATCGATGATAACCAGTTAATTTCAAAAACAAATCAAGGGTAACCAAATGTATTTTCAAAATCACAGTGTAGACTAAATAGGTGATATATTAAACATTTTAAGGTGGCCCGAGTGTTAAGCCCATTTTTATGGATAGACAAAAAAAGGTCCTTTTACAATGCCATGAACACGCTAATGAGCTGTAGTTAATCGTTCGGTTACAGTAGTAAGAAACTGAATTTTACTGGAACCGTTGCACATAGTTTGCACGGACGCGTTGTAGCACATTTTCTCCTGATTTAATTTGGTCATAATTACTCATACTTAGACATATTAACATATTGAAATACTCATAAAACATATAGCTGAACACAAGCACAGCTACAAAACGACCACTCGTAAATAGTTTACGCGCCAAACTGAGTGGGTGAGTGTAGTGTAGTAGTTAAGTGAAAACAATTGTATCGATAGTTTATCGATAACATTGACAATTGTAAAATTAGGAATTATATTGATAGCAGCAATACTACCGATAGTAATTCATTTGATAAAAACGATAGTGTCGATAGAATTGCAAAATACAGCAATTGCAAGATAGTCCAAAACCATCGATAAAATCGATAAGTTTTGGTTGAAACTAATCGGTATTGCAATACTACCTAAGCTATCGAATGTATTACTGTCGATAGTCAAACTATCGATTATTCTACACATGTGACGTGCCGACGCTCGCTCCGCCGCTTCTTTGAATAAGCTGACATCGCCTTTCGGCATGAACCAGTGTCGGCTTAACAAAGAAAAATGTGTACGAACGAAAAGTAATAAAATATTTGGTAATAGTTTAGGGTAGTCTTCCATCACACTCATTAATTTATTTTTATTTTATTTTTTCTTTCTCTTTAGTCTCTTATAAGCTGTGTGGTTAATGTTTTTGTTTATGTTTTTGTTTATATTTTAGTTAGTCATGGAAACTTGATTGTGTAGGAAAAAAAATGTTTTAATTATAAGTATAAAATTACTGTAGGTGTCCCTGAAAATTTTAATAAATAAATAAAATAAATAAATTACTCGCTAGAGTCCAATTAGCTAAGATCATTTGCTGAGAGTGTGAGCAAGGCGATTTGAGGCTTTTTTAGTTGGCAAATAATATTGCACAATATCGCGTAATATCGCGCTTCGTAGTATTGACACGGCCTTATACGTGCCAGCGGCGTTTCAAAGGCACTCAAAGAAGCCGCCTAAAGCATCTGGTGTTGTCACATTTCAAAAAAATTGCTCAATGTTGGGGAATTAGGGCACTAAAATGTGTATTTTAAATTACAATAACATTTTTGTAATAATGAATATTTAATATTGTTTTTAGTTATGTCGATAACACACCAATATGTCACTTTCGGGACGGACAAGGTTTTTGTTACACACTGTATATATACCTTACATTTTACCTTTTTGGCCTGTTCAATTGCTCGCTCCTTTTTAATTTTATGCAGTTCAGCTAGCAAACCTGCTGTGTCATCATCAGAGTTTTCAGAATCAGTTGAATCTTCTTCATGAGGGTCATCAGTACTTCAAGAGATCAGAATCTCTGACCACTGAAATTGGTTTGGTGAACTAAGTTTTAAATTTCAACATCTGCTTATCCGATTATTGTTCCGATAGTATTGCTCGTAAACAATAATAGTGTTGTTACCTTAGGCCTTTTCCGGCAGAAACTAGCCCATTTCTGGTAGTTTTACCCTTTTTTTAACGCATTGGGCACTGATAAATCCAACTGACTTTACTTCTCCTTTGTGATGAGAAATAAATATAATTTTATTTCATTTAGCCCCAAAAGGGCAATCTATATTGCTCGAAGATTTCATAATTTTCTGGGATATAGTAATTTTTTGATTTTTATTTACAAACCGAGCGTTCTGATTGCCCAATAAAGTTATAGTCAGCCAATTAAAAGGGTGGGACTCGGACCAGATGCAAGTACAAAAAACATTACGTAACATATTATAAAATTGTTTGCGATTATTACTAATACATGGTAAACAATTCCAGCGATCGAAACGAAGTCATACAGTCAGTTTCAATTCAAATTGGCATACAGTACTGGACAGTTGCCACTTTAAATCATTATTCGTGATCACACGGCTTATATTAACTTTTGGCCTTTACCAGCCCTTTTTAGAGTGCTAAAGTATTTTGAATATATGATAGGTAGTAATATATATTTTGTACCAAAAAAATTACATCAAATTATTATAACACATTTATTGTTGAAATCAAAACGTCAATATATATTTTTAAATCTTCAACTTATTTAAAATCGTAAGAGTCGTGAACACACCACTCTTATTGATTTATAAAACATTTATCATCTGTGTTACTGTTAAGTATTCACTATTCTGTAATTTGTTGTTGTTCGTTATTCACATTTCACATAATTTTTACATTATAATAATTCAGTGTTCATTAATTAATTATCAACTATCGGAAAATTATTAAGAAATCTCTTCCACTTTAAATGTTCTAAGTAAATATAGTGCTTTTTTATAATCAAACCATTACGTACTATTCAAAATCATTTGCAGTTTGCACTACCATACCAATAAATATTTACCTCACTACAATTGCTTAATGTTTTAGGTGATCAAAGTGATTCAAATACCTGTTTTATAAAAAACTCAAACAATCCTGTCTTGGTATTGTCTTCGGTTTTACAAATTTTACAATGACTACGGCCGCTAGACCCACTTTTGATCCTGCCCGAGGTGGGCAGGGACGTGGCGAGAAGGATTTAAGTGCAATATCTCGTCAATATTCAAGTCGAGATCTTCCTAGCCATACAAAACTAAAATACAGGTATGTTATAAAATTAATAATGTTAGGTAATAATTTATTTAAGTTAGATTTTGATTACTATTTTAAATGAATTGGTTATTATAAAGGGAACAAGGTCAAGGAACCACAGAAGAGCTACGTTCAAGAGATTTCCGTAAAGAGCTTGATGAAAGGGAAAAGGAAGTGAAAGGCGCAAATACAAGAAGACAAACAGAACCACCTGTAAAACGGCTAAAAATTGATCAAGTGCCAGCTGCCAGCTTAGATGCTGATGACCCTCTTGAAGGAGATTCAACTGATTCTGAAGACTCTGATGATGACACAGCCGCTTTGCTAGCTGAACTGAATAAAATTAAAAAGGAGCGAGCAATTGAACAGGCCAAAAAGGTAAGGACCAATATAAGTTTTAATTGATTTTGTCTACATTTTATGGCAGAGTTATTAACATGTCCTGTTCATCCTTATGGTACTTATTATATGTAAGCTAGCTCTCTTATAATGTCATGCCCCCTCTTTGCTGTTGTTCTCTACTCCCTTGTGTGTGCATTGTACCTAGTATAGGTAGGTAGGTTATTAACTTCAAAATATTTTTTTTAGATATTTTATTCTATATGTATTTACTGTCCATATTTGTGTAGTTATTTATTGTCTCCATATTTGTGTATTATATAGTTGTCTTTCAATATAAAGTCATTCGATAATCATCAATTTCTGTCTGTCTGTCAGTGGGTACCTCGTGACAATACATTATAATGCCATGAACCTGATTTTTACTAATGGACTACAAGTAGACAACAAGTTAAGCACCTCGTTCCACCAGCCTACACATAGTGTACTTGTGTGTTATATGTATTGGTCTCCTATTGTTTACAGTATTTTTTCACTCTCAAAAAATAATGAGCAGCAATGCAAATCCCAAATTGGTAAGTGTGTGCAAGCAGACAGTCTGCTGTAGGGACATATTTGAAGAACAAAGTTAGAGCCTTTAAGACATCATAGGGCTAAAACTTACATACAAATAAGTTTAATGAGTTACAAATATCAATAGTGCCATTTCGGTCCCTATCCCTATCCCCGCATCAACTCATCTGTATCGCGAATTTTGGCCTCTCTTACATAAGGCACTTATTCCTTATAAATATTATGCAATAATGTTTGTTCCAGGAAGCTGAAAAGAAACAAGAAGAGGAAAGAATAAGAATGGAAAACATTTTGTCTGGCAACCCACTTTTGAACTACTCTGCGGCAGGCCAAAAAAATGACTTAAAGGTGAAAATTTAAATGTACACATGTCAATATTGGTAACTTATGTTCAGAAAAATACTCAGATTTATTACTAATTTTTATTTTGTTTGTTTTATTTTGTTATTCTGATTCTATTCTGATTTTACATTGTTTGATATATTAATGGATTTTTACTACATGTGTAGAAATTTGTAAATGTATTTTTTTAAAATGACATTTTAGTTTTTTAATATATTTTTTTGTGTGTTGTCATAAACAGGTAAAACGAAGATGGGACGATGACGTCGTTTTTAAAAATTGTGCGCGCTCTGAACCTGAAAAAAAAGCAAATTCATTTATAAACGACTCCTTACGATCAGAATTTCACAAGAAATTTATGGAAAAATATGTAAAATAAGTAGAATAACTATAGATTTATCTAGATTCTAGTAATTAAAGTCATCGCACACATGGTATTCAAATACATCTAATTGTACACATAAAGGTTTTCATTTGTAAAAATACTGACATTAAAATAAATGTATTAAACATTTTTTTTCAATTGTTTTTTTTTAAAAGAATCGAATCGTTTATTTCACAAAATAGAGTATATATAAATAAATGTATATTATTAATAACGAATAGAAAGCATGTTGCTGTGCAAGTATAGAATAAAGTGTAACTTTACATACAGTTACATGAAATCATTACTTTGTTTTGATGAGGTTCACAATTATTTAGTGCGGCGAAGTATAACGACAAAAAAATACTTATAGTTTGCTTTGATTTGCCTGGTCTTTTGGACTGTAATTTTATTTTTAAAATCGGTATATAAGGCTACTGACGAAAATTTAAACAAAAACGGATGATTTATAATCTTGCTTTACGAAGTCTGCTAAATCCTATCCTATCAAATCCTACATTAAACAACTTTACCAGGCCAAATAAAACGATACTAAGCACAAGATGCTTATGTTCAGATTAATTATTAATATTGTGATTAGACGTCAATTACTCGATTATTTACATAGTACATGTGGGAATAGTATTTCTTAGGCGTATAAACATGTATGAGAGTAACCAGAAAAATCTGTTTAAAGCTCTTGATAGTGTATGTATGTATGAAAGGCCCTGGGAATAAAGGTACTAGGTTGATTTTTTATAATAATCGGAATCTTAATACGATTTTTTTTGTTACATGCTATGGACCCTTATTTTAGTTTTTAAATTATGATGCGTGGAACGCGACTATATACTAAAAAACTCTGCCTATAGACATCCGCCCCTGGTTTTAGATATATGTAAAATGTAAATAATGTGTCTTAATATTAAAAGTGTCAGATATATTGTATTGTTTGCGGTCACTGCATTATATTATATACATGCCTTGATCTAATTTCTGTTAAAAAATATATATTACATTTCGCAATATAATAATAATAATAATACTCTTTATTTCAGACCATAAGTACTTGTAATTAGTATTAATAGCAAACAGAACTTAGCCTACATTATTACTTTAAAAGTAGGTATAAATAAATACATAATCGCCTGTTGGCAACAGCGTGTACGGTTGTACACCATTCCAGTCCCTACAGATAGGCCAAATTGCCGACGATTGTGTTCGCGCTGCTCACAAGTTAGCTCATCATGGACGCCACACGGTTGCGAAAAAATCATCCACCCAAGCCTCCGCAAACATGGCCGAAGCGGTGACGTGGCTTCTTTAACATTAATTTCAGCATATTGTACTCGAAGGGCTCCGAGGAGGCTAGCTGCGTATAATCCTTCTACAGACTGCACGTGTAAAAATTCTGATATGCTCTAAACAGTATTTATTAATTTTACCTGCGGTAAAAATTTCCACCGCATGTGATCAAATCGTTTCGCAAGTCAGGAATGACATGTCATCTTATTATAATCGTGAAAAGGTTAAAGACACAGTTATTATTACCGAACCGATTGTATGCAATTTAACAATGTTGTATCATTCGTTTGCTTCTAATCAGCTGCTTCCTACGCCTACGATGCCTTACTAATTGTGTAATGCTCCGAGTAAATTAAAACGAAATGAAGGTAAAACACATTTCTTGCCATTTAACTAACATTAAATATTAATTTTGGTTTAGTAGATATAGAAAAAAAAATTGTTTAATCGGTAATTTAGGTTGGTATCTAATAATACGTTCTCCCTTTTAGAAATTTTCAATTACTTTTTCATAAATGACACTGATATTCATATAAAATTATTTCCTACCTTTGAAATTTATCTACGTCTCAACGATAGGTTACATTATAAGGTTACATTTTTGGAAGCCCACAAAATCTATTTGTTCTTTTTAATTGTATTTTATTATGTTTTGTTAGGTGAAATTTGTGGTTTAGGAGAGATATCTATACTAATATTATAAAGGGGAAAGACTTCATTTTTTGTTTGTTTGTTTGTTACGATTAAACTCAAAAACTACTGGACTGAATTTAAAAATTATTTTATCATTAGAAAGCTTTACCGAGAAACATAGGCTATTTTTTTTTTAAATAGAGCTCCGTACCTCATGTGGAACAACGTGACCCAAGATATCAAATTGTTGCCTATAAATGTTATTATTTGGCGTGCGCTGCGAAAACTATTGACGGTATATAAAAAGTGATCTATATTTAGTGAGAATAGTACTCATGATTGCTCACAAAAAGTCCGCGATGGTATATGCCTAACTATTATAGTTAAGTCACAATAACAGTTTTTGTTTAAATTATTATGTTCAAATACGGTGGAATCGAATAGAAATGAAATGATAGATTATGAATGATATTATTAATCCTTACCCATTTAAATGATTTGATAATTAAGGATGATTATTTACATGTAAATTCCACTTTAAATGACCCGGATCGGACTTTTCGTTTAGAAGTTATGACGGGTATAAAAACTCAGTAAGAAAAATGTCACAGTTTACACAAACTGTAACTGTCCTACGTTTAGTCTATTACCAAATACTAATTTACGTCAAATAATAGGTTTTAAATTATCGCGGATGAAGTCGCGGGCAAATTGCTTGTAGGCTATATAGTAAGTTGTATTATTATGTTACGTACTTACCATGTTACAAAGAAAATCGTCTGTAACTTTTTGTAAACATAACTCATCTAATATTTAAAATATATGTATGTATATACAATATGAACAGTAATTTTTACTTGACTTAATTAACGTTAATCTACTTATATTAAATCAATTAAATGTAATGTACGTAACAGTAATTTTAAGTATAATTATTTTTTAATTAATAAATAATAAAGTTCTTTGTGTGGTAAGATGTAATAGCACAAAATAAGGACGGAAAAATACCTAGTAAATATCTTTATTTAAAAATAAACTGTGTATAAAACCTTAACTTTACCGATGCAAACGTTTTAAATACTTTGAATAATAGTAAATGTAGCGAATATGACCGGATACATAGAAAAAAGATTACTAATATTTGTAGGTTTTATAAACCAGGAAATAAATTAGGCAATTTTTTTACCGTTACAAACTTTTTCATTTAAAATTTGCAACGGTTGTTCATTATGACTTTCCCGATCTAGACGGGCATTTTTTTCTTTTAAATATGCCTTTGATTTTTAACGTAGGTACGATTAAAATGTTCAAAGAACATTATAAAACGCAACATTTTCTCCTTTCTTATAATACTCGAAATTAAAGGTGTCACTAGCTAAACATATGTATACACCCCGTTGGTCCCGGAATCTGACTAGCACCTGGTTAGTCTATGTATAAAAAACTTATTTCTGTAGATTATGTGTAACCGGTAATCGTGTGATCGAATTCGATCAACTGTAGATACAGGAATGCGCACGTCTGTTCGGCTGCCGCTGCGATGTTTACATTATTTCATACGTTGTATGGTATAGTAGGTGAGGGAGGGGAGTCTGTGGCGAGCGCGGCGGTCGGCGGCCCACCTTGAGTGGGCAGGTTCAGTCATCAGTGGCTGCGGTTAGGTCCCGTCTCGGGCGTATTTGCGTTTTGTGCCGGTTCACTCGCCAGTTCAATAAGTGCGTTCACGGCGTTCACTAGAAGCTAAGGCCAGCGAATATGGCTAGACTGAAGGCAGCGTGGTTATACGCGAGTTATGTTATACTATTTGTCATCGGTTCGGATGCTGCACTGTCTGGACTTTATATCGATAATGGTGTCGATCAAACTGTGATACATCATTCCATGACGCGACATGAACGGCAAGCTGTTGAACACGAAATCTTAGAGCTTTTGGGTCTAGGTGAGAGACCCCGGCGATCACAAGCCCCTCCTTTAGATCGCTCGGCACCGAGTTTCCTACTTGATGTTTACAAGCAGCTAGCAGAGGAACATGAGCAGGCCAGACCTACTCGCAGCTCCGAAATGGCTCTCAGTGGTGAGGAACAACATGCCATCGATGAAAGTGATCTAATTATGACATTCCAGAGTAAAAGTAAGTGTCTAGACTATTTTACTAAAAGTTTTAATAAAAACGCATTCGCATATATATATATATATATATATATATATATATATATATATATATATATATATATATATATATGCGTAATGAGTGTTTTCTCAGAAGGTTATTTATGTTTAGCTTTATCAGTGGGTAAACACTATGCCAGTGAGTTTATATCGTGTTCGTGTTCGTTAAAATTAATTAGATAGTGTTACTAATTATAATAAATAATTACTATAAAATGACATAGACTGAATTTTGCCGTATTATCGTATAAATACATGTATATCTCAAACACAAAAAAAATACATTAGAACTAAATTGTCATTAGATATATTTTATAATTTAAAATACATATATTTTAATTAATATTAAGTTAATCCTGCTGATTTCCCTACATTAGGATTTATGATGTAAAAAGTGTTCATTGTTAGATACTTTTTAACTTTAATATAAAATAACATGTTGGTAAAACTTGAACGTGCAATCTTTTTTAACTTCATAAAAAGGATACGTCAGGTAGGTTTGATGTTTTGAACGAGCGTTGGTTTCTTGACACAATAATTAAATTATTTCTTTATTCAGGACTAACGTTTTGTCGGCGCTTGGTAAAGAACTATTGAAATCGGTTTAGGCGTGAAAGCGAAACAAACAAACAAACTCACATTCGCATTAATAATATTAGTTAGGATTTGCAATTCAACAAATTTTCAAGTTAAAATAAAATTTCATTAAAATTCTGTAGTTTTTATTTGTATAATATTAAATATATTATCTAAAATAAAACTAAATTGTTCCTAATTTGACCAAAAAATCCCAAGTCAAGGCTATTCGATATTAATAAATACAATTTTAGAGACAATAATATGGTGTTACATGTCTGATTAGTAAACAACGGTTTCCGTAGGTAAATAACTTAATTTTTATTTTATTTGAATTAAACTCGATTATAAAAAAATCTTGAAACACACTTGCTACCTATTCAGTCATAATCATTTGTTAGTAGTAGATATCCATAAGTTTATTTTTAAGTAAAAAAGACTTACCTAGTATTCATGATATAATTAAAATTTAAGTCAAAACAAAGCCGTCCTTTGCAAAAGAAACACCAATTCACTTAGTTCATTGTCACTTGTCAATATTTATGGCATTTTTGACCATTACATTATTATTTAGGAATGCGTAATCCTAACATTAAAACTGGACCCTGCAGGTAAAAATGAGTCATTCGTGAAATGCTCCGCATACCGATGGGTTAATGATACACATTGTTTTTTTTAATATTTATATATTATAAAATTAAATGTCATGTTTAGGTACCAGAATGTTTGAACCGGCAGACATTATTTTCGCCATTAGCGTTTAAGCCTGCTGATGTATAATTAATCGTGTAGATACGGACATATTTATTGGGTACAAATGTATATTTTTTATATGTTTTGTTAATGTAACTCCATAATATATGCTAAATGTAAATAACATTAGTAGCTATATAGTTACATTTCTTTGGTAGCCCTATTATACTTTACTTTTGAGGTCGACATTGGTACAGCATTTTGTTTTGTATTATCTAATGGATTCAAACATTCACCGTCTTCCTAATTGGTCCTTATTATTCTATTAACATGTTAAATGGCCTTGTAAGAAAAACAGTTTTGATACTTCATTGTTCTCTTTTACTTTTAAAGGTTTTTTTACAATTTTACCTTTGTCATGTCTATTTATTTTAATTTCTAGTTTTTATTTATTTAAAATAGGTAGGGTGAATACCAAATGATGGTTAATAGTCACTATCGTTCATAGATATTAGCAACTTAAGAAATATTAACCATCTCTTACAACATTAACAGTGTAACTTTGGGAATAATATGTTATGTTTCTTGAGCATGTAGTTACACTGCCTTGCTCACCCCTTAAACCGGAATAAAACAATACAAATTACGAAGTATTGCTGTTTGGCGAAATAATGTTATGAGTGGGTAGAACGTTTTTTATTAAACAATTGCCTGGCACAAAGCATTACCATCAGGTAAAAGTTACTATATTCATTTTATACATTAGTTAGTAGTTCTGTTCTTTTGTTTATTTCTAACAAAGTATGCTTACAAATATGTATATTTTATTAGCGCGTTGAGTGAAAGCAAACGAAGTTGGTGTGAAAAAGGATACGGACTCAAATAAATCACATACAGATCAGACTTATATTATATAAGAAATCTTAGGGAATTGTAAATAATTTTTAATGCACTCATTCAAGTTAGGTGGAATTGACGTGATAATGATGACCTCGTGACCGGTTCCGGGAACGGTGGCGGTCATTCCTAACGGAGACCAAATACACAGGGAATATTAGGGTACGCAGTGCGTACACATAATTATGCATGATAAACTTATAATCCGATTGGACGTCAATCCGATACAATGTATCTTAACTGTATACTGTTGAACGTTTAAATATCTTAGACTATAGAGCAATAAAAGAAAAATAACATCCTGTTTATAGATTACTGCTTGGCTAAGGCTTCTTTTCATCTTGAGCACAAGAAGCATGAATTATAAGAAAGTCATCATCATCATATGATGAGGATGATGATGACTTTAAAAAAAATTGAATTTTACTTTAAAGCACATAGGATATGTATGATAGTAGGTTGGAGAGATAAAGGAACAAAATAAACATAATTATTCTAAAAACTGCGTTATATTATCTGTATTAATTTTCATTGAAACGTAATCTAAGTGTATAATTACTAATTATTTAAATAAAACATTTCGTAATAAAAATATCGATGATCTTATGTTAAATATCCTGTTTAAATAATGATTTAATCAATCAAAATTAAATGGACAACGTTTATAGTAATTTATGCCAAATTCTTTAACGTAAACATGTACACGTGCATACAGAGTCAAGTTACATCAAGCTTGATAGAGGACACGCCACCTGCGACGAAGTATTTAGTAATTAGCATATTATTAGTATTTTCTCGTAGTGATGTTGACAAATCGATATCTTTGGTTGGCGAAGCATTATCTTAGTACTTATAATGTGAATCTTTCAATATTAACTGGAACGTACAATAACAAGATAATATAAATACGTCAGAATTCGCACTCCTATATAAATATATCTATATAAAATCACCTTTTTGAGTAGGTAAATGTCTCAAAAACAATATCACTATATACAGTGGCGTAGTGAAGTGGACAAGTGTGCATAAGAAAGAGTCGGGCCTTCACCCCCTCTTTCCACGTAGCTTAAACTTATATTGGCCTTCAATATTAGAGAGGCTTAGGTTAGAGGGCCCCCTGAGCTCCGGGGCTCTGGTGCACTGCACCACTTGGCCCTACGATAGCTATGTCACTGACTATAAAATAAAGTCCCCCGCTGCGTCTGTCTGTCTGAGCGCGATAAACTCAAAAATTACTTAACGGTTTTTTACATGGTTATTTTCACTTTTCACACATGGACAGAGAGATTCATGAGGAAGGTTTTGTGAGATTTGCTAAAATATGATGATAAATCTTGATAATGTCGATAAAATCGTAATGACTGGGACTTTTCCTGACTTGTACCGCGTAAAATATTTGAGTTATATGTATATATTACGAGTTACGATAAAAACATTCTATGTAGACCCTTATTCTGCCCATGCGAAACCAGACTAGCTACCTGTTTTTATTACCCGGACTACCTATGATAATGATAACCAGTTTCAACAGAACAATATAGAGGTACTTAATTGTGTTAGATCATAAATCCGCATTGGGGTATTGTAGATAATAAGCTCCAGACTTTCATTAAAGGATAGCAACATTTCTTTAATGCTGTGAGAAATTTAAGGAAGAAGCATCGTACTGTTTGTAGTGTACAAGCTTTGCTTTCAAACAATTCCAGAACATCACCTGGGTGCGCTACGTCACGGACATGGGCGACACGTCTGGTTTGATGTAGCGAGTGCTCCGGGGGACGCCTCTTCTCTCCTCACAGCCGAATTACGGTTGCATCAGGCTCCGGTGCACACAGAAGACCCGACGGCATTGTACACGGTTGTCGCGCATCGAGTTATAAGTGTTGATAACCTGGGGTAAAATTAGACATTATAAAAAGTAATCCGAATTTGTTATAAGGCATTATATAATACTCCTATAGTAATATTATATATCCTCACTGTTATTTTTTTATATAGTTAGGCGGACGAGCCTATGGGCCACCTGATGGTAAGTGGCCGCCAACTCCCATAGACAATGGCATTGTAAGAAATGTTAACCATCGCTGACATCGCCAATGCGCCAGCAACCTTGGGAACTAACATGTTATGTCCCTTGTGCTTGTAATTACACTGGTTCACTCACCATTCAAACCGGAATACAACAATACAAAGTACTGCTGTTTTGCGGTAGAATATCTGATGAGTGGGTGGTACCTACCCAGACGAGCTTGCACAAAGTATTTGATCACCGAGTATTTGAAATTGAGTTCTCCTAGAAATTGGTCAGAAATTGGGATATAAAAGATAAGATTAAGTGGAAAGAAAAATTAACAACGACAAAGTCGCGAGAAACAGTGTTAAGTCATAAGTCAAAAAACAATTTCATACACTATGGTGCTTAATTCATTGAAACTAGAACCTGTCTAATAAAATAATCTATTGATTTTCAGAGGCATTGAAATGGAACGTATCGCAGCAGTGAACACTAGTATAGGAGCTGAAGGCTGGTTGGAGCTTAATGTAACGGGAGCGTTGGCAACTTGGCTTGGCGCACCTGCTGATAACCGCGGTTTCTTTATAACCTTACACCCACATTCGCAACCAGGTTAATATTTAACGTTGTTTTATTTATACATTTGGTATTTGCTAAGGTATTACTCAAACCTAAATACTAAATAGGACTAAGTAGTCCATTATGCTTTGGGTTGCTAAGTTCCAGGTCCAGTTGTACGCCTGCCTTTCTAAATTTAATTAAAAATAGTATTTAGTAAATAAATATCTCTTCATGAAACTTATTTCATTCACACTTGTTTTATGTGTTGATATAATAATTAAAGAGAATAATGTTCTTACAGAACGAAGTGTGAAACCAGAGGAAATAGGATTAGATGAGACCCACGGTGCTAACTCTGAGGGAAAACAACCTTTTATGGTAGCATTTTTCAAACATGGTCCCAAGCTTGGTAGCTCTGATACTGGCGCTAGACGAAAACGGGAGGCAAGACGTTGGCGGAATAATGGATATTCTGAAAACTATTTGAGGAATCCTTTAACAGGCTAGTAACATAACTAAGCTGTATAGTGTATAGACATAAAATTCCAGAATTTGTATTATTATTTTTTGAAAGCAAAAAAGCTGCACTACTGCAGCAAGCAGTTGATTATATATTTATTCAAAGATATCTCAATGATGAATAATTTGAAAATTTTGATCTAATGTGATAAAATGTCAACTTACGTTTATTTTTTATATACTCATCAATACTCCCAACTACTATTTTAAAGTATTTATGCGTATAATATATATTTTATTCAATAAATTGTTAAATAAATGAAAAATATGTATATTGAAAAATAAATGTATTTTAAAAATATGTAAAATGTAATAAAATTGCAATAAAATGGGATTCATTTTAAATGAAAATTAATATTTAATGTTTAGGCCAAGGAGAAAATTTCAGTTCGAAACTATAGTGTCCCGATTAAATAAGAAAAACAATCACTTAGTAAATTCTTTCTTTTGCACATTTTTACTTGCAATTAGCAATATTTTCTATTTTTCAGAAACAAACCGAATAAGACGTTTATTGAAATTCCAGATACGTCGCATTGGACGACCAGAAGCTGCGAAATACAAACACTTTACGTTAGCTTTAAGGACTTAGAATGGCAGGTGAGATAAAAAGACTCAAAGGTGTTTACATATTAACTAAAAGCTTCCGAAAAAAAATTAGTAATTACCTTAAGGCACAAGTATACCAATTATTTATTAAAACAATTCTTGTCCAACTTTGAGAAATACATTTTCAAATTAAAAATTTAACGATTTTTACTTCTTCTTTGTTTTTTTTGAAGTTTTACTAGATATTCGTAGCAAAGAATGAATAATATTGCTACATATATACGATGCTACCCTTTGACCTCGAAGAAAGCTTGGCTGTTTTCAAAAACTAAATCAATATATTAAATTAAATTAATAAATTAAAAAGAATTGGGCAAATAACGATATCTCTAGTACCTTAATGCAACCAATATGTTTATACACACGATAAAAATCATGCTTGCGTTCATGTAAGTCACACTGATTACAAAGTCAAGGAAGGGGAGGGCAGACGTAGAGTGAATCTCCGCTATCATTAATTGTATGACGATAGATATCTCTAGTATAAAATGTTTAAATTATTCAAACACTGTTTATATTATTAGAGTGTATATATAAAATGGGTTTAAAAAGTAAGATTAAAGATCGATTTTAAATTATTATTTTAAAATTGATTAATCTTTATATTGTTTTTTGTTTTCAGGATTGGATCATCGCACCTGACGGTTATGGAGCTTTTTATTGTAGCGGCGAGTGTAATTTTCCACTGAACGCACATAAAAATGCAACGAATCATGCAATAGTACAAACATTGGTCCATCTTTTAAACCCCACTCAGGTTTGATTAATCAATTGATTACTTATTAAAATATAATTTAAAGTAACCAAGATAATAACTTATCCCGTTTTTTTACGAATTACTTATATTCATATTCGAATAAGCAGAGTCGGGATTGAACCTGCGACATCGCTAGGCATGTACACCATTGGCTATTGATAATAATTGACATTATAACTACTACTACTATAGCCAGCGTTTGTGGGCCCAACGTCAGTACGTGGGTGTATCCACTACAAGAGTTAAAGTTACAGTTGGGTTGTTATATAAAATGAATTCGGCAATAATTGAAACGATTATGAACTTCGATTTTGTCTTAATTATTTAATTAAATACGATCACATGATAAATCGAATACATATTACCTATGTCGTATCCATTATATACATTTTAGATTTTTCTCCAAATCAACCAAAACAACAATCGCTATGTGACCCGCTGCAAATCTTCAGACCTTACTCTCTCGAGCTGAGACCATACTGTATATTTAAATATAATAAGGACTTATTTTCAGGTTCCAAAGCCGTCATGTGCCCCAATCAAGCTTTCTCCAATTTCAGTCCTTTACTACACAGATGATTCAAATGTGATATTGCGCAAATACAAAAATATGGTAGTTAAGAGTTGTGGATGTCATTAATTTAACAAGAACTCGTGATTTTATATATTGACGGCCAAAACTAGTCGTGATGTTTTAACAAACTGAATTAGGTAGCTAAATATAGATTATCAGGTTTGAATCGAACAGGTATTTTTAAATTATAATTCTACTGTCACAATATTTTAATGAAGTCAAGTAGCTTTTAAATTTGATATAATAATTAAACACATTAACAGTGATTAATCAGAGATATCGCTTATCATTAGTTTGTGGTGTTGTATGTTTTTAGATAAAATTATTTAACTATAAAATTTTTAATCTGCAAAAATAAATACTCAATGATATCATTACTCCGTCCGCTTATTTGATAGAGTATTTAATTTTTCAAGTGTCATAAATCGTTTAAGTATACCAATAAGGTCAACGTTGTCTGTCTGCTACACTAATTTACACCAGTGGTTCTCAATCTTTTTGATATAAAGATCTACTGAACTCTGATATTTTGTTGAGTTGAACATTCTTAAATTCAAGAATCAAAATGTGAGTCCTATATATGGAATAATAATAATAATAAAAATAAATGAGATGTAATTCTTAATTTTCAAACAAGCAATTGTATCATAAAAGTTTTATTAAAAGGCTCGTAAAAAATGTAACATTTCTTTTGTACATAATTTTCTCGCGTAACAGCTTCATGGAGAGTAAAATGTTGACTTGAGTTTCAATGCGCGAACTTTATTTCATTACTAACTGTGCCCGCGGTTTCACCCGCGTATATTGTTGTTTTGCGGAACAGGGATTGAGAGCCATTGACGTATAATATAAAAACGTGACCTCGTGACAATTTTCAATATATTTAAAATAATTAGTCATGTGAAAAATCAATTATGATTTTTAATTTAAATATTGTACGATTTTATTAACAATTTTCGCATCACAATTAATAAATAATTAGTTAATAAGCTTCTTAAGAATAAGGATGTATTTGTGTAAAAGATCTGAATGAACGACAAATAAAAATAAGGAATTGAATTTGCGTTTTATTGATTTTGTTTTCAATTTAATAATATCATCTATCTATGACAGACTGTCAAAAATTGTAAAAACTGTTGTTCTGGCTTCTGTTGCTGTAATAAAAACATATAAGTTTTTTTCCAATATCTATAATGTAAAGACATCGGTCAGTTACAATTTTATTAATAATTATAAAAATCAGTTTAAAGGGTCGATTAAGTTTGGATCTAAATTGAATTTATGCAGTACTACAATAGTCATTATTGAATCTTGGTGGTACTGTTACATCAACTTATCATTTATTCCTTCGCTTAATAGTGTTGTTACTACTCTAACGGCCGAATACTGAAACGTCCCTCAAAGTTAAACGCTACTTAACATTGAGAAGCTCCTAAATTAGTATGAGAAATTGTAAATTAACGGCGTCTCAAATAATTAAGTTGCATTTAATATTTAAGTGACGTTTCAGTATTCGGCCGTAATTATAATTAGCTCATGGTTAATATTACTTACAGCTAAAAAAAATCTGCCTATTGACGTATGTAGATTGTAGGCATCTTAAGATAAATATATAGACATCTAAAGACGTTTACGTACATCAAACAACATGTATCTTGTCATTCTTTCTTCCAAATACTAGTGAAAATAACACTAAACGATGCATATTTTATATGAAGTTAAAGGAGAAATCATATTTATTCATGAATATTTATAGAAAGAATCTATACGGCTATAACTATAAATGACTGAATTATTATTTCATAACAATAATTGCAATATATACGAACCAGTGGTATATTTTTGACCGTCAAAAAGAAAGTGTAATGCTTCTGTGTCTTTATTCTTTTTATATATTTATTATAGTTAGATATGTATTCTATAGTTATACTTGGTCCAGCTATCGACATTTTATATTACTGATTATTGCTATACATATATACTGCAATCAATAGGTATCTATCAATATCTAATCAACATTAAGTACAGCTGCCCGCCATCTACTGTGATGCGACAAATCTTCGTTTATTTCTTATTACGAAATTAAATCAATTTTATCTGTGCACATGTAAAGCGCTATTATTAACAATTTCAGAGCTCGAGAGGGACTTCGGTGTTCAGGGTTGGATACAGATACTCGAAAAAGTATTGTGCGCGGAAAATAAAATTATACTATTTGTCCAAAATTATACCTCGTTTGACGTTTATGTGGGCGATGCCCTCGCTTTTACACTTTTCCACCATATGAAGGGTAACACGGTTGACCTTTTGTTTTTTTTGGCTTTCAATGAATAACACAATAATTAAATATATTGCTATTTGCTATTAACATGGTATCGTCTTTCTCGCACCTACCTTGTCGTTGGTGTTGCCGTACGTACATAAATTATTATATTTTTTAACAAACAGCATAATATAATACATAATACAAGTCGGTCGACTTGAAGATAAAATTATGGTATTTTCGCGTAGTCCAGTGGCATTACGATACTACATACTACACACTAAAATAATGGTACAAATAGTATAATTATACTACGAAATCCAACCCTGGGTGTGTTTTTGACAAAGTTGCCATTATGGTGTTATACAACAATATTAGATATGTACATTCATATTGAAACTTATTCATAAAAGAAACTGACAAATACGAGAGTTAATGAAAAACTTGTAAAAATAGGTTTCCCCTACTCAGAGGACAATTCATTCTTTTTTGGGCAGTGTTCGTTTATATAATAAAATATCTCAAATATTTTTAGCTTTTACAATTACTAAATTTAAATCTAAAAACAGGTTTTATTACTTCATATAGGATTATATGTAGACTGTAAAGAGCATGGAGTTGATTTCCATGTAAGATAAATAATAATTGAAGTAGGTATATTGTCGGGAAAGAATAACTACTGAATTTTTGACGATTCTCGGTAGAATTTACATCCCGAACCACACCGGCGGTAACCTTAAATTCAAATGATTAAATCTTTGACGCCGAAGACTTTAAGTGCTCATAAGTTTCTATTTGAAAAAAGTATATTTGATTCGATTTGAATACTAAAAGTTCAAAAATGTTCGAGGTGACGACAAGCTTAATTATAAATCACGGAAATCGCGTTTAAAATAAATGAGGCGAAAACATGATGTAAGAGTAAAGATGGTTGATTTATTTATTTATTTAAGAGGACAACCAACAGTGGACACAATATAAAAACAATATTACATTTTTAGAAATCATATTGGATATGTTCCACTAATTATAGTCGAAGATCCGGCTGCAAGATCACTACGTTCATAGCGTACACAATCCGAATCTATTTTTTATGTATAATTTTAAATGAGAGAACCAATTTTTGTCAGGGTGCCAATTAAAATTTGCCCGCAAGTACTTTTTATTAAAATAATATTTATTGACTGTTTCCAAAATATTTCATTCGGTTGTTGTGAAAATAAACTACAATCCACTCCATAGCGGTGTATGTAAATAACTAGGAAAGGTATGGTTGCTGTTACCCAGTCGGCCGCAACCTATTCGCAGCCAGGTTTAAACAGGTAATATTTTGTTACGTTGATACGTTCATGACGTATAGATATCTTTTATATATCAAATTGAAGCTATTTTCTGTGTATGACAAAATACCTTTGCCTGTGTAAAATTACCCGCAAATAGGGGTGTCTGTTGTTAAAGATTGATTAAAGTGAAAGAGAGTTAGCGCGTTACATCGGTAGTCAGACGAGGATTGTACTTTCCTCATTTTTTTTTTATTGAGACTATTAAATAAAATATATAACGCATATAGTGCACTATTAAGTGCATTCGTTGATAGCTGGTGTTCTCAACTAAACAGCAACATTCTCATTCTAACCGTATTGTTTTGGAGCTAGTCATAACGTGCTTTTATTACTAGTCCAGGAATTTTAGCAACAAAAAGGCATTCGCTCTGCATAAAATCCCGCTGTCCGCTCTGCATAAAATGTCATCAGTAGGAATTATATTCTTAACAATAAATACACTTGTATTTTTATATTAGAGGCTATAATATACTAGGTAATTCTTACTCGCGTTATTTTTTATCTTTTCCTTCTTATTTGATATTTGCTTTGTTGTAGTTTAATTATTAGTTATAAGCGCATTTAATTTTTTAATGAAACTGAGATTTAACGTTTGTGCCTTAAATTCCAAACCAACGTCTTTTTTTTCAATCTATGAATATAAGAGTAGTGTGTAAACTTTGTATTTTAATAAATTATATATATAATATTTTTAAATATTTTTGGACAGCCATCGATAAACAAAATATTTTATGTTTAAATCTGTAATGCAAAATAAATTGTATAAAATCATTATTTATGGCTTGAGTTGAAAAGTATGTTTACTTTCGTTTCGAAGAAGCCAATCGGTCGGTTGGCGATTATCAGTATTTGATAACGATTGAATCGTCATCTTTGTCGCAATACCTATGATTCCACGTATCATATACGATTGCAAACGTTTAGTTGTAGTATTGTTTGGCCTACACATTAATCAATAGTATATCGTATAGGGAATAGCGTTGTGTTTAACAAAACGCAAATATTAGAATAGATATGAGGATGTTAAAGTTATAACTAGATTTATCATATTGTATAGTGCGTATGTGTATATGTGTGTGTGAAACTTGCGGATACGACTTTAGTGGGGGAGGAGCGGAAAGTCGAGTCAACAGCTTCAAGGGCGCTGCAGCCTCCCGCGAGTAGTACTGATCATAGGAGCTTCGCAGCCGGCTTCATTCACCCGCCGCCGTTCAGCTACATCGCACGTTCCATATTTTTCTTTCAAATAAACAATGCATTCCGTTACGATAGACATTCTCCACCTGTTATAAGTTTATTTATTTGTGAAAATCACGGACTTGAGTTACGGTTAAACGATGTGGTCTTTGATTTTAGTATCTATGATTGTATTTGCAGTGGCGGGCACTATCGGTGCACTTCAAACAAGTGATGATCAGGAACTAATTTTTCGTAAGTGTTGTCCTAAAAGCCAAAGCTTAATTAAAGTGTCCGAAAGTAATGAAACACTAAGTGAACGCTATGAATGTGTTGATCTTGAAAACTTAAAGAAAAGTTATGAAATTTTTAGTGAACCTCTATATGTTAGCAGTCGTGTCGTTATCAAAAATGGTCTTCCAGTAGATTGTGATGAATTGCAAATGGTTCAAATAAATATATCTGAAACTGAACTTCTGCCCTGGCAAAATTATTGCTATGACAGACTTGTTGCCGAATTCGTTAACGGAACCCTAAAACAAAATATCCCTAAAACAGTAGCTATTACTTGTAATCGGAGTGAGATAACAGTTTTAACTGATACAAAACTAAAAATACATGAATTTCGCAAATGTTGTCCACGGGGACAACATTTCGATACAACGTACCATGAATGTAGGACCAGTGCTTCACAAAGTGACGAAGATTGGTTAGTACAACAACTTAATGTAAGCTCCGGTCACATATATGAAATTGAAAATGGTCTTCGTTGTAAATTTGACGAATACGCTGTGGAGTTACGTGAAAGTGCTTACTTATTATCAATTGAAGGAAGTACTTTATTTGCTTTAAGCAGAAGTGGAGAAAAAGATGGCAGATCAATGCCAGGTGAATGGTGTATGGAACAAGAATACGGGACTGATACTTTAATAGCCCAAGTCTGTACCAGTAATTGTGATACTTTCAGTGCTTATTGCGTACGAAAATGTTGTCCTCTAGGACAACATTTTAAACTCCGCCGGTGTAACAGTTATGTTAGTACCTGTGTCCCAAACGAAGATCAAGAAGTATTATTTAATATTTCTACTTACATAGATCCATTACAAAAAGATTATGAAGATTTATTTGGTAAGTGTTAATTGAACAAAATATAAGTTATGTTCTAATTAAACAAAAACAAAAACTGTCATATAAAAACAAACACCATGATAAGAGATCACGGAAATATGTCACGGTATATATCTATATATATATATCTACACTCTATATCACTATTACATTTAGAGATATTGATTAAAATAGCTTCGTTTTAGTTGTATTTCTGTCCTAAATGGCGTCTCAACCCGTAGAGAGAATTTACTTGCTGGTAGAGCTTTGTGCAAGCTCGTCTGGGTAAGTACCACTCATACATGAGATATTCTACCGCAAAATAGTAGTACTTTGTATTGTTGTATTCCAGTTTGAAGGGTGTGATAGTGTAATAACAAGCACAAGGGACTTCAACAGCCCATTTCAACATCTTAGTTCCCAAGGTTGGTGGCGCAATGGCGATGCAAGCGATGGTTAACATTTTTTACAATGCCATTGTCTATGGGCGTTGGTGGCCACTTATCATCAGCGGCCCCATATGGTCATACTACGTCGCCTACCTATACAATAAAATTTTTTTTAACGTATTTAATGTAGGATAATATGTACAGTATATTTTATAAAAATTGACGACCTGTTTTCTATATTAGCAAAACCTTAATCCTGTTAGTAGGTAGTAAATACATTTACAAACAAAAATATGTAACAACCGCACACGCGTTGTTGTGACTGAAGCTTTTATTCCAAAATATTACAGTCGGAAATGCCAACTCAACTTACAAATACAAATAACTTACCGTGGTCTATTTTATTAATTCGACAATTTTTTTAAAACAAAACAGTTTTATGTAAATCAATCCAGTACCTAGTACACTGCCCGAATTTACAAAAGTCGTAGTATGAGTGTGAAATTTCGAAGAAGTTTAAAAACAAGTTTAGTTTTAGTTTTAGAACCATTTTTTCTAAATGTCAGCTACATCATGTTTAGAAAGAAAAATACGGTAAATATATTTCATAAAGTCAAATTTAAATTTAAAAATATTTATTCAATGTTCAATGTTAAAGAAGTGTTACACTTCCTTATAAATTCGGTTCGGAAATAAGCATAGTGAAAGAAACTCAGCGAGATTATGGTTTTTTTTTAACTCATCCTTTCGATTTATACAATAACATAATCATATTCTTATTTATTTGAAATGGCCTGGAGGTAATCTTTTCATTCCCAAGGTGTGTAATCATCTAAAAAGTCATTGATTGTGTAATATCTTTTAGCACACAAGCGTTTCTTAACAATTCTTTTAAATTTCACAATTGAATGTTTTTGAACGCTTTCTGGGATCCTGTTGTAAAAGCATATACATTGTCCCATAAAAGGCTGACTAACCCTGTGTAATCTAGTAATAGTGGTAGTAAGTTTATATTTGTTCCTGGTGTTAACAGTATGTACGTCACAATTTCTTGGAAAATCTTTTATGTTTTTGTGTACATACATAACATTATCAAATATATATTGAGACACGAGAGTCATTATTTTAATTTCTTTAAATTTACATCTTACTGAATCTTTAGACCCAGGTTATAAATTGCTCGAATAGCCCTCTTCTGCAGTACAAAAATCGAAGATAGTATTCTATGTCACTCTTTATAAATTGAAGATCTGCCTAGTCAGATTATTTTAATTTCATTCAGGATCTATAAAGATTCTGAATTTGCTTGCTCCTGTTCTCGTTTGTAAAACTGTTATTATATATATCAATGATAGGCTTTAATGAAAAACTAACTAAAATACCTAAAACGGCTATCATTGTAGTTTAATGCTAATGCAACGTTTCATATATGTAGGTATATGTAATGATAAATAATAATATTAATAATATTTACTTTTATGCCCTTGTATATAATATTACGATACTTGTTTAAGTAGAAGTATTACCTGTTTAGATTCTTCTATTGCATTTAAAAAAAGACCAAAGTGTATTTATTTAAGGAAAAAATGTTATAAAATTATAATTTAAAGTAGAAAAAAATGTAGGAAAAGGTGTTGATGATGATGAATTTCCTCCACTAATAAAATAATAAAGTAAAATATTTTTAGTTTTTCGTTAAAAACGAGAGACTTCATAATTTTATAACTGGTAACAATTTCATAATTAGCAATTACTAAATTTAAAATTTTTTTTTATAAAAAACGTCTATTAATTTTTGTAACAGTAACGAGTGGAACCGTTTTCAAATTCAAATGCAAGATCCACACATACTAACATGAAGTTAAATATTAGCTTGCAATGGAATAAACTGACTTTTCATGTACTGAATATTTATTATAATTTGGTTTTAGACGTGGTAGGAATGAGAGTGGGCTTGCAATGTCCCGCGGGAAGATTCGGCCTCAATTCGTCACTTCCTCAAGACCAGCATCGTCTCACTCGAGACTCTTACCTGGAGACGCCCTCCACTCATACGAACAACTATTGTCTAGAGGTGTTTGATCGGCGGGAATGCCCTGGCGATAATGACGTCATCGTCAGCGGCGTGCTTTGTTTTTTACCAGCTGGACAAACCAAGGATTTTCGCATTTCTTTTGTCGTAAGTTATATTAAGTCGATAATATCGTATTTAATTTTTTGTAATAAGTCATGAAACGGGGAATCATAAGTACCTAACTGTACAAAATGTTTAATTTTTAATTTTTAAGCAAAGACAACGGAATCAATTCCATCGCAAAAAACTATCGTACGCGTACTTAATATCTTTTAAAAGACTCATATATTATGAAAACAAAATTAATTTAATTAAATTAAACGTTATGTTTCAGTTCTGTATGTGATAGTCTCTGCGACTATAAAGGATATTATAATAATTATCACTTAAATGAATAAGAGGTTACTTCAATCGCATGTCATTTGGATTGGTTTACTAACAAGGCTAGGTAGATAACATTACACAAATTCATTTTTTAATAAAATAAATAGCCATAAATAACGTTTTGCATATTGAAATTAACAAAAACATATTTTATATTTAAAAAAAAATATTCGTACTATTATTTCGGTTTTAAAATCTTATTCCTTATTTTAATAAAAACTGTCGAAAGAGAAAACCGAATGTAATGATTAAAATCATTCAAATAGCTTAGTTCAATATTATTGATGAAAAATTTCTTTGAGATTTAAATTCTATTTACATCTTTAGGGGAAAATGATCAATGGATCCAAAATGAATTGGGTCATGTAGAATATTGCTTATTTAATGATGAATCAGTTTCGACTGCGAGCGGAGATAGATATATGCTAGGTATACACACTCCATTTATGATGTTTGTTTCAGTAATCTTTTATTTATAATCAAGGTTATGTATTTATAGTTATAATTAATCAAAAATATTTTATTGATAGCTGATATGATTGATCCTAAGCTTAAATGATAATATATAGACATATAAATTTGTGATATTTCATTTATTAAAAACAATTTTAATATTATATTATTATGTAATTAAATTTGATACGGGGTACTTACAATTTTAAGTTTTATATACATTCGGGAAAATATAAATATCAGTTTACAAATATTTACAGTATAAAATAAAATGTTCGTGACTACTTCCCTTTACTTGTGATGATTTCTTTTTTGTTGCTGTTTTAAATTAGTTTTTAAAGAGAGATTTAATGGAAGAGGCATAATAAGTTACCTATTGTGTCCGTGATATATAATTGAATCATGACGGCATAATGAATAACATTCCTAATCATTCAACCGTTATTAACGCGGTTTAAATAGTGAAACAAGTTTAGAAATAAATTAACTACAACCTAGTAGTAAAACTACAACAACACGTTTTTTTTTAATATAAACGTTATTTTGTAGATAATAACAATCTCGAGTATATGCCTTGGATTGACCTTAGTCGTGTACTGCGCTTTGCCGGAGTTGAGGAACTTACATGGGCGAACTCTGATCTGCCACGTGAGCATGATGCTGCTAGCGTGCTCTTGTCTAGCCAGGGTGCAACATAGTGCCGTTCAAGACTACCGGCTTTGTACAACGCTTGGTAAGCTATATTTAAATAATAATAACTAGGTATATTTCTCCTCGCTATTTTATGTATTATCCAATTATATTATTATAATCACTTAAACTTTAATACTCGATAAAAGAGCTACAATGAGTGTATAATAGTGGATTTAGAATTAGTTGATAAATTTCCACCATGATCCATTTTCGAAAAGAAAACAGTAGCTGCTAAGTTTTTTGCCGCTTCTTGTTGTTACAATTTACATTTAGCACCGGTGGTCGTTTTATTTAGTTTATTACTATAAAGTTACGACGCAAAAGTGCTTTTGTGTTTCACTCGAATGAAGAATATTTATATGTTTTTTATTATTATTAAATATGAACAGCGAAATTATGTAATTTGTTCTAGAAACAGTGTATTATTCACCCTCTGTAATGTAGTGATTACATTACATGTTCTAACTGAATAAAATGGACGTATATACGAGTTTTAATAAGTTAGTGGCCTAGTGGATCTATCCACTGAGCCATCTCGACCAAAATATTCTACCAATTATAATAACGGAACTCTACAACATATATTCTGGTTTAATAAATTTATTTATTTAATGTCATTGTTTTGCTTTCACGTTTTATTTATTCAAACAGTCTTCATAAAATTAGCATAGCCCGCCCGTATTACAGGGCCGGGTAATGAACACTTTATATTCGAGTAAGTGATTTAGATTCTTTGGTAAATAGAAAAATCTACTGATACCTACTATAACAGCGTGCTTATGTTTTTTATTAGTAAGAAATTGTAAAGTACGTTAAAGATTTAAATTTGAAATAATAAATATGTATACCTTAAAGTATTTTGACATTTAAATAACAATTAAAAAATGTAAATATGTTATTCATATTCATCATTCAAAGTTATATAAGTATACAATGTCATTTAAGTATTTAAATATTGAACTTGTAATGTTTGTCTAATATAGTTTTACAATGACGCAATTTTCAATAGTACCTTGGTTTAGAGTATGCTCGCTACTCGCGTATACTTCGCTGGCTTTTTTGCGGGTTTATGATCTAAGTTCTTTTGAATATACATACATAGACAAATAAAAAATTATAATTAGAAATCATATATCTTAAGCGTATATCTCCTACTTTAAAAAGTTTACTAAAAAGATGCGACGATTTGTTAAAGCTTGTTACATTTTTTACAGTTTTTTCATTATTGTTTTTTTTTATTGAATTACCTTTGCGGTTAACATATTTAGACAAAAACACGTCTATGTGTGAAAAATGGCTAAATCAAAGTAATCGTAACTTGTTTTCTTAATTTTTTCTTTTTCATTAAATTTGAATAGCTTATTATTGTTTAAAGAGCCATCCATTCCGAAGTGTAAAGTACTTAAAGATGAATAAAGCGGTGAGGTGAGAACAGGCAGAGAACTTCATTTATTTTAGTTAAATAAATACATTAAACATCATATATAAAAAAATAATATTACAATAAATAAGAACTGAAAAAAAAAGTAAATATAAAAGAATATATTTTTTATACATACCAATAAAGAAAGTAATTAAACGATATTTATAAAGCTCAATAATAAAGGTTATACTTATAAGCGTTGCTTAGCGGGTGATTAGTTTAACAATCTTGTGTCTTCTTCTTTCGAGTGATCCGTGTTTAACTAAACAGTCGTTAAGGAACGTTAATAAGTAAGACCATAAGCTTTTTCTTGATGTTTAATTAGGTAAATAAAATTGATGACGTGTTTAATGGTAGTCAGTTCCATTAACGTGCTGCATTGGCAAAAAATGATGTACATGGAAGATAAATCAGATGATGTTCGATTAGGAGGATTTGGATTAGTAATTTAGAGAATTCAAACCGGTTCCTTACATAGTATTAGGAGTACAATATATTAGAGGATTCTAAAAAAAAGCAATCGTGTGACTTAGCTTCAGGAGGTTTTTATTTATATGAAAAAAGTAACATTAAGGTACGAAAGCGCAAGTGTACTCGTAGTTATTACACTGATAATATTTTTTAACAAGTGCACATCCGGGAAAATTGACATCAATTACTCTTTACTTCATCATTGCTTCAGTCTTCTTTAGAAGAAAGTGGGTTGCAGAAATTGAAATATTTATGTTTTCACAATTGACGACATACGTTAAGAGCAATGCTCTTGTGATGTTTTTGTGAAGGAAGGAATCGGTTAAAGACTTTTAACATATTTTCAAATGATAATAAGCATTTGATATGTTATTTAATATGATGTTAAAAGACTATCTTTTTATTAGAATAATACAAGGTACTGATTGATATGATTCATTATAATTAAAGGACTACTTTAATGGTAGTGTGCTATTTATTGGTAATTAATTTCCAATAACAAAACAAAAAATAAATTTTCTAAATACATTTTGTTTTATTTAAGTTAGCGATTTGATTAAACTCGGTGTACATAATTATTATATTTATAAAAAATATAAATGTATAAAGTTTGTGTAATTATGAGAAATAAATATTATAAAATTCAATTGTTGTTACAAGTTTTAAGTGATGAATACATAACATACTTTTCTAATACAGACAACATTTTCTAAACATTGTAAACATGTTATAAACATGCAAAATGAAAATAATCCGTAGGATGAAGTGTTTGAGACCAAATGTATGTTATTTTACCGTTTGCCGATGATTTGTTCATTGTTTGTACAGGGTACGGCATATACTTCGGTTTTGTGGCGGCGTTTGCTTGGCTCAACGTCATGTGCTTCGACATCTGGTGGACATTTGGGTAAGATTACTGTGTGTGTTCAAATTATAATGTAAATATTAATATCTGAATAATATTGATTGAACTAATATTTTTCAAGGAGTGACTTTACTTAATAGTATTTATTATATTATTATAATAGGGTATAAAAATAAAACGAAATAGTTTAATTGATTTTATTTATTCAAAATTAATACATATATATTTATGAAGCATAAAATATAATTACTAAGTTTATTTTTTGAGAGTTTTGATGAAATTTTCTCGGATTCTTGGATTAACTCGAACTCTTATTGTCTAAGCATTAATATATCCTTGCACGTTTAGAAACGTATAAGATAGATAGCGAAGATCGCTAGTAAAGTGCTTTGGTTTTGAAGATTCGCATGAAACGTAAAGTAGATATCAATGGCGCTTATTTCAACGATACTTTTAAGAAATTGTTGGCAATATCGTTAGTTATGTGTTTACATTTGTCCGCAAAGTTTCTCAGTAAATCTACAGAACTTCTTCAAACGATTGCGCTTAATGTATACGATGTAATTATAGAATTATGAGATGATGAAACACATACAATTGTGTCAATGTTTGATATCAAAAAGTGGAATAACATTATTTTAACATCATTTCTGAAAATTTATAAATTTTGTTTCCATAGAGAACAGCCGTGTCTTAATTTTATCTAAACAAGTATAATTTATTTAATAACAACAAGACTTTTAAGAACAAAATATTATCAGAAATAGCAATTGCTACTTTAAATCAAACATAACAAGATTGCCTACTTAAGTAATTGTGTCATCAATTCTTGGTAAGGTGTGGGAGGTTCACGCTAATCTGTTTTGTCTTTTTACACCCTTGCGCCTCAATGTTAGACCAACGCCTATCTCTAAACTAGCCATGTGAGTGTTCTCTACAAATTAATACATTGTTTGCGACATATATATTTCTTGTAAACAGTGTTATTGATAATAATAATCTGTGTTACAAATATTACTTGGAAAATTAATCAAATCAACTGATGTCAATAATTCTTTTGTGTGTTTTATGTTTGATGAGACGAATATACTTCTTATTAGTCCTATGGTTGGTCATTCGCCCCTAAGATCGATGTTTGGCTCTTATTTTCTAACCGCCACTAGCCATTTTGCGTATGTCGTCACTCTATCTAGCTCTATCACGACTCCCTCTCTCACGATTGCTAAGACACGGTATTCGCTTATAAACTTATCTATCCTAACAGGTATCGCATTTGCGGCAGATGTGATCGATCCACTTCAACTCGTCTAAATAATAAAATAAAGTCAATTATGATTTTTAAATTGAAATTAATGTATTTATGTAATCTAATTTTCTTGATTTCTACTTTTTTAATTTAAAATTATTAATTTTTAATAGTCGCAATTTTTAATAGTAGTAATTAGAAAAAGCTCAAATTAGCTCCGTATCATATTTTGTCAGTGTTTTTAGATTTTTTTAAACTCTTAGTGAATGAATCATGTTAAAACGTTTTACTATTTGCCGAGAACATTAGATACAAAAGAAATATTCGTAATGAAGTTATTTATGTTGTTTCTGAGTAAACTTTGAATATAAAATTACGTTTCGTCTTGGTTAATTACATATAAACGTTAAAATGCTTAAATTCATTTGTTTTTAATAAGAAAAATGTAATAATTTTAATTAGAGGGTAGGTATTTTTGTGATAAATGTATTAAAATAATGCCGTTTTACATAATGAAAACATATTTTACTATTTTACACGTATAACATACAAAATGGAATACGGTCAGATCAGTTTTGAGTAATTTTTGCGTTTGTAGTATTGCACTGTCAGCAGATAAATAAATGAACAAATATTTTTTATTATACAGATTAAACATAATTTTTAATCATGAATTTCTTGAACTCCAGACATTTCGTAGTCATCCTCATCAACGTTTTCATCCCATAAATCGGGTTACTTATTATTATTATTTTTTTTATTAGTAGGCGAACGACCGTATGTGCCACCTGATGGTATGTGGTCGACGCCCATAGACATTGGCATTGTAAGAAATGTTAACCACCGCTTACATCGCCAATGCGCCACCAACCTCGGGAACTAAATTGTTATGTCCCTTATGCCTGTAATTACACTGGCTCACTCACCCTTCAAACCGGAACACAACAATACCAAGTAGTGCTGTTTTGCGGTAGAATATCTGATGAGTGAGTGGTACCTACCCAGACGAGCTTGCACAAAGCTCTACCACCAAGTGAAACTTAATGATAATTTGTGTTGTTGTGATATTATATTTTAGATCTCGTCTCTACCTTAAAATTTATCCTTTTCATATTCAATAGACTAAATATATTCACAAGGATTTCTTCATATTTCTATACTATTTATTTGCGACGTAAATTTTTATTTTGCCCTTTTATATTTTGAACGGCTGAACTTTTTAATAGGAAAATAATAATATTTATACAAAATGACATTTCCAATGCTACTTATATGAGAACTTGGCTGGATGGTGTTTAGCGCAAACTTGTCTCTAAGCTGATTTGAATATTTAAGGGTTTTATATTCCACTTTAACAATAATTCATATAAGTTTTATGAAATATTAATCACAATATTATTACAATTAAATGGCAGAAGTTTTAATTTTTTTCTTGCTTAGCTTTAGGACGATATACTATATCAAACGTTATTATTGTCTTCTCCAGTCTGGTGTCCAACAGCTGGTCACATTCTTCTCAATTATTTTTCAACGCCTCCTTGTTTGTGGTAGATAAGACCAATCCCTTTTCCCTTCTCTATTTTGCCATTTCGGATGGAGTTGACGCCCAAAGATAATTTCAAACACTTATTCTAAGTGACATCAATAATTCCGGTTTTAAAGCAGATTGTGGCACTCAATGTGTTAAAACTCATTTGTATAGTATGCTAAGCATTTAGGAATATATTCGCAACCAAATTTCCAAACATCTGTTTAACAGTCGTTCATTTATTTTTTAATCTGTAATATTTAAAAAAATATGTATTATTTTTAAGAATTGCACAATTCAGCAGCAGTATAGAATATATAAAATAATTAATTTTGACAAAACCAAAACTGATTTGAATGATAAAGAGTAAATTTATTACACCATACATAATTACAATACAATGAATTATACAAATATTCATTAACCATTAAAATTACATTTATAATTGGTATGAATATGTTTTCTTCTAAATCTGTAGGTACTATGTTATTAATATGAGTGAGTCATTTTTTCACGCATATAATTAATAATGAATCAGTTTGTGTGTATGATTGTGTAGGCTATCAGTCAATGTCATATTTCAGTTAAACAAAAATAAAATGCTACACATTTAAATTAACGTTAATGAAAACCGACATTCACTTTACTTATTAGCCATAAAATAGGTAGGGCTCTAATTAACAAACATCGCTGTCAGTGGGGAATTTTTGTGTATAACACATTAATTTGTACAGGTCAAATAAAAACACAGCTAAAATTAAATCATGTCTAACGTGTGGAAGTACGTATCATAAAATTAATAAATGCTAAAACATTTGGTATATGTTAACGTGCGCGCTCAATTGTTTATAGTAGCGATACCTTCAGCGTGAATATTCAGGTTTCTTGCGCGTACTATTATAGGCTATTCGTTCATAACTAACAGAATCACCGTAAGTTGAAAGATATCGTGAAATATTTACAAATAACACTTTACTAATATTGGTTAAATTAAAATCGACTTATATCCCATATATTTATATATTACTGTCTAAAAGCTCGTAAATCGTATAATAATCACTTAATGATATTAAGCGCTTAATAGTATCAGAATGGGAAGGGCGTTAAATTTTATGAGTGAATATTAATTATGAGTAGTCTTGATTTATAGTTTTATACGTTTATGCTTACTGATCGGTAATAATTATCCAATAACAACGTTACTTTATCGACACTTTTTGTTATCGCTTATTTGCCCACTATCAGATCGCAAAGCTTTTCGTATCGTTGAGCGCTTAATATCCGTGACTCACGGGGAAGGGAGAGTGGGTAACATTATACTGATGTAATACAAAATGTATCCATTAATTGAGATTATAACACCTTTAATGTTTTTCATTGATAACCTCGAAAATAATTTTCATCTGTTTGACTGGAAAAACTATAATAAAATAAAAGTTTATAGTCTATATAACCTGTTATATTTTTTACCTATATCACGCCCCTTGGTGGTAGGGCTTTGTGCAAGTCCGTAGGAGGCACCACACACTCATCAGATATTCTACCGTCAAACAGCAATACTTAGTATTAGTATTGTTGTGTTCCGGTTTGATAAGTGAGTGAGTCGGTGTAGCTATAGGGACAGGGGATATAACATCTTAGTTCCTAGGGTTAGTGCATTGGCAATGTAAGGAACAGTTAACATTTCTTACAGCGTCAATGGTTTTTTGTATACGCGTAATGGAACTGTTAAAAAAATGATTACTACGTAATATTACTCATTTTACAAAAATAAATAAATTTGGTTTTACCGGTATAACGTATAGATATATCAATCATTAAGTATCATAGATGAAATGAAATGACCTTTTTGAAATGTCTTTAAGGAAAATATTGAATACTTATCAGTTATCAGAGTCAGACAAAAAATAACAGCTTGCAAAGTTATATTAAGCTTCACGCCTGCGTTCTCGAGGTTACGTCACACACGTTGCTAGTTCATTAATTATGAAAAAATATCCATCTTACGCTTACGCAAACTGATGGATTCTTTTGCTTGCACGTTTTCTACGTATTTTATATGAATACATTGCTTATTCTTCTCGGACATGTAAAATCAAAGATACACTCAGACTTATAAAAAAAAGCTATTGACATGCCGTAGGTACACTAGATTTTGTAATAAAAATAATAGTACTTGGTGGTAGGGCTTTGTGCAAGCTTGTCTGATAGTTACCACCCACTCATCAGGTATTCTATCACCTAACAGTATTATCTAGTATTGCTGTGTTCCGGTTTGAAGGGTGCGTGAGACAGTGTAACTTCACACACAAGGGAGATAACATCTTAGTTCTCACACAAGGTTGTTGGCGATTTGGCGACGTACGGAATGGTTAATATTTGTGTGGTGGTATATAATTATGTGATGACCATTTACAATCAGGTGGCCCATTTGCTAATCCGCCTACCTATTATTGGTTAAGATTGATTCTTTTGTAATTATTTAATTATTAAAGATTACTAACATTGTAAAATATGCTCAAATATTCATTTATATCTTAGGAGTGTCCGTACAGTTAAGCCTCTGCGAAAATCCGGTTCAGAACGACGCAGGTTCATCTGGTATTCTCTATACGCTTGGAGCATCACGATACTGCTTACATTGACAATGTTCCTCTTGGATCGATACCCCATATCTCCTGTTTTGGACGCTAATATTGGCAATGGTGCCTGCTGGTTTGGAGCACGTGAGTTTTATTTTGAGCGTGCCATTAGTTCTTAAGATATAATAAAAGACAAGGAAAATATTGACTTTGTTAGCCTTAGATGTAAGTGTTATGAATTTAAGTTCATTGAGGAAATAACAGTAGTAGGTACATAAGATAATAAAAAATATCTTAGTTTTTTTATCGATACAATTTGGAACGATAACTTTGAGGCTTAGTTATTGATGTCGTGCTAACAATTCAGACAAATAGTCACCTTACAATTTTGATAACATAATATAACTTAATTATTTTTACGCCTAATTAATAAATAGATAAAATATTCCATTCTCAGGATATACTATATTTCTTACGAAGTCAATGAGTATTTATGTAACACGTATTAATTTATTTTCTTTATTTCCAGTACAAAATACGCAGTCGGACTGGCCGCATTATATATTTTTTGTAGTACCAATGGGCTTGGTGACGTGCACTAATTTTGTATTGTGGCTGCTAACGGCACGACACTGCGCACAAGTAAAATCTGAAGTCCATCGCCTCCAAGCTGGGTCGGTTGGAGACCGCGCGAAGCGAAGATTTAGAATTGACAGAGCCAAGTATGATTATTTTATTCGTTTAAAAAAATAGACAATAATTGGTTATTTAACACATTAAGAGGGAGAAATTTTCAAATTTTATCTGTGGATAAAAGAAAGGCATTTCATTTTGTACTTTTTAAATTTAGATTAGAACTGTCTCACCGAAAGACAGCAGGATAGTATTGTTTAAATCGAAGATTATAAAGGTCACCTCTAGTTTAATTAAAATTTATTTAGCGATGATCACGTAAATATGTGAAGTATATATATACATGGTGTTACAAGACTTTCTTTTGTTAATATACAGTTTTATTGTTATATCAAATTTGAATTTTTTATCTTATTTTTATCTAACATAGACGCAATTTCGAAGGCGTATTGATATTATTATTAAGATAACGCAGTATTTATAGATCAAATTATTTTTAGATACGATTTAACAACATTAGAAATTCCCAACATGTATCTACGGTATTGGTGGTATAGGTACAACTATAAAGACGTAACAAGACAAAATTGGTACTAAAACAATTTAACCGTCTCGATCATTGTTAATGGTCTCTTTGCTCGTTAAATTGATTTTGCTGTCGCAGAAATGACGTTAGTCTTAAATTAATGCTTAAACTACTAAAAAAACCTTTTACAATACTTCAGTCCCGAACAAACAGTAAATATATTATCTGTTCTGGAAGCACAATATTACTACTGTGAATGCAAGGTTTTTTAACATTTGTGTTTTAATAATAAATGAATTCTGAAATCTATACTACTAACTGCAACTCCACTGTTTTTTCCCTCATTATGACTGATTGATCTACTGAAAACTGACCTTAATAAAATTTATTATAGCCGTTTAATAAAAAAAATTACCTATGTAACCTTTGAGGTTACATAGGTAATCTATAAAGTCTATCCATAAAAGATAGTTCAAGACGAAAACAATTTCCTAATGATAGTGTTCAAGTACCAAGCATATAGCCAGTTATATGTGATAACATTGATCGATGTTATGTCTGAGACATTGGTAACAATAATAAAATACATATACAGCTACAAAAGATATGTTTTATAGATATATACTTACTGGAAAGTTATGGGTGGTGATGGGAGCAGGCTGGGTGTCGGAACTCCTCTCCACCGTAGTCTCAGAACCACAATGGCTTTGGAATATCTTTGATCTCTTCAATGAGTTACAAGGCGTATTCATATTCCTTATACTTATTGTAAAGCCGAAGCTCTATTATCTAATAAGAAAACGACTTGGTGAGTATTTGTGTGATTATTCAATTATTACAATAGTAATGGATCGTAGAGGTTTACAAGTAAAATATTTGTATATGTTATAAGTTATTCTTTGCCTAATGTATGTTCATTACTAAGGTAGGGTTTATTTGTATAGTGATAAATTAAAGTCTTTACATAGTTCTAACGTAAGGCAACAATGTATGAATAATTCATCATTTTGATTGACGGCGATTCTTACACGTATTTAGTATCGCGGAATGTTGTGATGAATTTTACATTTATTTTATGTTAAATTTTTACATACATTTATCCTTGGAGCTTGGATTTTTATAATGGTGGAAGGCTTAGCCTAACCAAAATTTTCAAAATATATTTACAGTTATAATATTAATATGTACATTATTTATTAAGTATATATTTTTTGCAGTTCCTGGTTTATCTCGGACTCCGATTGACACAAGTATATATTAATATTGATCGTTGTTATTATTTTTCTGTTATTAATAGCTAATAATATGTGCTAATAAGCTATGTATGTATAAACGATGTTTTTTTGTTATTGATTTCACCTAATTATTTAACATTATAAACAAATAACGTTATTAATGTGGACGATTTCATTGTTTATATTATATAATCTAATTAAATGCAGTACATGATAGCTTTATCTGTATCGCTATCACGAAGGTAATGCGTTAATTATACTTTGATTTATCTTGCTTTGCAATCATATTACAATAACCGCGACTACGATGTCAATTTACTGATATTCGTGCCCTAACTAATACTTCACACCTACGCATTTAATTCGTAGTGATTAATGTGCACGGTTACGTATTTTATTTAATGTAACATTAGTCCAGTCATTACTTAAGTCGGAATAAATTACATATGAATGCATGTAAGCCGAGAAGGTTGATTTTTAAATATTGTGCTTAGAAAAGCTTAAATTGAAATTCGCGAAGATCTCCTATGATCTTTTTTTTTGCAAAGTAGGCGGACGGTCAAGTGTGTCACCTGTTGGTAAGTGGTAACCACCGCCCATAGACATTGGATTTGTAAGATATGTTAATCGTTTCTTACATCGCCAATGCGCTACCAACTTTGGAAACTAAGATGTTATGACCCTTGTGCCTGTAGTTTCACTGGCTCATTCACCATTTAAACCTGAGGGTGCATTTAGTTTTTTTGCGATAGCAGAATATCGAAAATCAGTCTTTTTGGTTCACATGCATTTTGTATATAATTACTGGACTATATAAAGATAACATAATTAACTGTTACTAACATCACAGGGTTGGAGAAGCCGGATGCGCGGAACAACGCAACTTCATCGGGTCGGACATCTTCCACCTTCCTATCAAGAACTATCAGTTCAGATGAGCGAACAAATTTGCGAATATCGTTACCAAATAACATTAAGCAACCTTAAAAAACATTCGTATATTTTCGTAGAGCGCTTAACACATGACAATTGTGTATAGTTTTTAATAAGTAAGGACATGACATATTTAACGAGGTAAATTTTTAATTAGACATGACTCTTTATGACTCTAATAGCACGTTTTATTGATCCCCGAATTTAGTAACAGTAGGCGAGCTGTATATTATACTTGCCTCGGCGTGTGGCGTCTGGAAACATGTGTATTATTATAAAACAATGTTAGTAGTTGTATAGTATGAAATAATTTCATTCCCTATATTCATTCGTATTTACTTTTATAACATGATGTAAAAGTTTCGGTTTAGTAAAAGGTTTTACAGTTACGATACATATGTTAAGAGATAATGTGGTTTCAAAATGTTCTATGTTCTGACACATAGCTGCCGTTATATCAGTTATGTTTATTACATACTCAAACTAGTTGATCGGCCTCGATGAGGCATTACCTATTAATAATTAGGTGTTGAAAGTGGATAGATCCACCAATTCGTTTGTTTTAACTTAACAACAGAAATCAGACAAGACTATCGAGGCCGATAGAGGCCATTTGTAACCGATCGACTAGGTCAAGAAGCGCCTTTCCATGTGTTGCTTAATATTTCAAATACGAATTGCCACCATTATATACAAATATCATTCTAGTTTGTTGAGTTGCGTGTGTGAGTTCGATGTATAAAGAAGTTCGCAAGTAAGTTACGTACGAGTATGTTTATGATAGATATTCAAGTAACGTTAACAGTTATTAAATATACATTTTATATATAGTATTTTTAGAAGAAAACACCACGTCTCATAAAATAAAGTATAAAACTTACAAAAAAGTACAATACTTCTATTATTTCTTATATTAAAACTCACCATTACTGTTTCAGTCTGTTGTAATGATAGTGTAAGTTACGGATTAAGTGTTTTAATAAATGTATTTTATTCGTATTTTTATACGAAATTGCTGGATTATAATCTATTCCGTTCAGTGTTTCTATTAAGAAAGATATGCATACCTGCTTGTAGACTATCTAGTCATAGAATAAGATATAAAATGAGTTAACGATATTGATCTTGCACATTATTTAATTCAAATAAAGGCGTTATGCTCTATTATTGCAATGATTATAATAAATTTTATCATCAGATAAATTCAAATTGTTTTATTTTTACCTTTGTTTTTTATTGTCATACCCATTTAAACAAATGTGTTTTTTATATTATGAAACGATATCCATTCCGGCAGCCTGCTGGCGGTCTACTGTCCTTCAGAGTTGATTAATGGTATCATTAGCAATGACAGAAATGTCCACAAGCCATTTCTAATTAATTAAAAAATATTTACATATTTTCGCTGTTATTTGTATTTTATGACTTTTTTTTTTAAAAAAGTTTTCGCAGAAATCAAGCTTTTTTAATTAAATTATACTTATACCTAGATATTAATTTTAATGTAATTAAAAAAAAAGAAGTTATGCATAGGTAATTATTTTAATACTATTTCAACACATCTCGATTCTCGGGCTACTTAGCACCATTCCAACAATTAAGAATATGACACATTTATTACAAGTCTATGTTTAAGTGGTCCCAATTAGGAATGTGTGTGGTACAAAGTTGGTTCTTTATTTCTAAAAAGTCGCGTATACGTTTAATATATTATTTATATATCACATTGTATAAGTACCTCAATATTTTATCTCGAATAAGAGGATATTTATATGTAGCTACAGGTTTATATGTTTATTTATAGTAATTATTTCACATAATATATTACTGTGTCTGTGCGACAAAACTACATACATAAGTTAATTCGAGTAAGCGGGATTTGCATAACGATAAATTAATTTAATAGGTTTTTGTGTAAGCATTGTCTGTGATATACGTAATGTTTTGTAAAATAATTAAATTTAATATTGTTCTAATGTCATGTTCAAATAAAATTATTAAATAAACACGGGTAATTTTTATAAAACATTGATTACTTCAAATACTCGATATATCTTTTTTTTTTGAGTAGGAAACTTTTAATACAAAATACATATCTATTTGTACATTTTTTTCAACTAAAAGTAATTAATATTTTAAATAATAGTTAAGTAGATAATCACAATACTGTTTAGACTTAAATCTATATTTATTCTATTGATAGGTTCAAAGTGCATTTAACCAAGATTGGTAACATATTTTGATTTAACTGGGTTTTTCTTGCGAACAAATAGGGAAATATAGGTGTTTATTTATTTACAGTTCTAATAAATTCAACTCTTTTGCCCTCTTATTTTATATATAGCGGTATTTTTACTGAATAAGAATGATCAGATATTATAAACCATCGACTATTTACATTGACGATATTATATTACTATAATTTCAATGGGTAATATGTGTGGTTTCTTATTTAGTTGCACTTTGAATTCTATTTACTATAAAATAAGATATAATTCATTTATTCACATTAATAGTTTAAATTAAATAATGCTTTAAATAACCTAAGTTTTAATTTGATAGATATTTTTAGCGAGGTTTTCTCTATGCTTTATGAAGTATTCTTACTATCACATAATTATAAAAAAGACTTCTTTTTCTGTGACTTTTCATCACTAGTGCCTTATTTTTTTACAATTTAATAATAACAATTTCATAGCTATATTTGTATAGCTTCTTTTTTTCCGAAATTTCGTTAAAAGGCGGACAAACTCTTAGATTGTTTGTTATTTGTAGACAGATAAACTTGATATCGGTATAAACATTTTTCCATAAGTGTCTAGTAAGCCATTGTAAACGCGTTGTTTTATTAATTTCAGGGCAAGATGTCATAATAATATTATTTTTAAATTTCTTATTTATACACTATGTTGTGGAAAAGTTGTTGAGTTAATATTACACGAAATAATTTAAATATCCAATAATATTTTAAGATTGTATTAACAGCTTTTTGATTAGATTAATTTTCATATCATCATTGTAACACGTACCCATAAAATAGCTTGTTTGAAATATTCAAGTGTCTACTATTATAAAATTTATTTAAGTATGTGGACGGGATTTCTACTTTTAACAAACGATAGTCTCATGTGCGATGGTTGGGTTGTACTGTAACAGGGTTGGGTGTGCTGTATGCGTTGGGTGTTGCGGTCGGCACGGGCGAAACGGGAGGTGAGTTTTGTACTTCTGCCTCCGCTTCTGCGTCTCGTTCTGCAATTTCTTCTTCGTCGATAATAGAAATGTCACGGATAGACGGTCTATGTGATCGTCGCCAACCTGGAAATAAAAACAACAGTTATAGTTGGGAATTTACAATAATCGGTTTAATTATTATTATACTTTTTTAGTCTCCCATAGTTTCCTCTATTTAAACTGATATAATGCCACCATATTTTTTTAAATATTTCTAATACAATTTAATTTTTTAGTCACATAGTTTTTAAATGTAACATTTCAGAACGCAAAGTAAAACAGCTAAATGTTTTTTTTTTATAGATATAATACTATATAAAGTACGCATAGTAAATAAATTGTCAACAACAAATGATAACAAGGTCAAAGTGTATCTGTAAGTCGCTTTTTAGTAACATTTTCTTAGTCATAAATACGTTAGTTTAATTACTACAATGATCGTGTTTAAAATGGTGAAATGTGTAGCTATATCATTTCTAGCATTATTGTTATTTTGTGATAAATATTCAACCTATGTAGAAGCTAAAGAAAATGTAAATTTTGTAAAAGCTTTTATTCAAACATATTACCAAGAAGAAAAGAAAGACATACATCCTCCGCCATTCATTAACTTATGGGAACGTGTAAATATTTTAAGTGATGCAGTGAAAGACAAGGAGATTCATGAAGCTGAAAAAAGTTTAAGACGTGAAGATGGAAACAGGATCATAAATAGCGTACAAAATATTAAGCGAATCACCAGACAGATAAACCATGGATATTCGTCAATTTATCCCGCATTGACGACACCATATCCGAGCGTGCAATTTAATCCTTCACCATATAGACAACCGGCTGGTCAGCAATATGGAGCCGCACAACATACGAGTAATTTTAGTAACTATCCTGTTCACCAAAATGTTAACAATAGCACTGTATCTTACCGAAGAACATTTCAAAATACTACATTTAATTATCCACCATATAATTCCGTTAGTTTTAGACCAACACATTCACCGGGACAAAATTTATTTTATGGAAATGCATCAACTATAAATAAAAATCTAGCTCCAAGGCCCTATAATCAATCTAGGCCTCTGTATCCAAATACAACATTTTCACCACAAAATAATTGGTCTTCTAAGCCTAATTATTTTAATTATAACAATCAAATTACAAATCAAACAGTAAAAAATCCTCAATACAACCCACTTGGAAATTTAATTTTAAACGGATATGGGGCGAATTATACACATCATAATTTAAATCCTGCGACTGGACGTGTATCTTTTTATTCGCAAAATACGACACAGATGGCACCATGGCTAAATAAAACCACTTCAAGTATTCCAGCTTATGATAGAAATTATCCATCATACAACACCTTCAATCAACGAACAAACCATACAATGAATAACTATCAACATAATCTACCAGGCTCAGCGTTAAATGGTTCACGTCTAAATTATCCATCTTACATTTCAACTAGTACTGTACGTAACAATTATACAAGTGGTCTTTATCAATGGACGCGAACTAATTCGCATAATACTACACTTTTCAACATTCCAAGCCACCCGCAGCAAGGATGGTGGCCAAACAGTACAATTCCAATGAATCCGATGTACAATCAAAATAATTCATTCAACAGAGGTAATCAAAATCAATGGTCTTACAATAACTCGATTGATCACTCTGTAAATATGAATAGAAATCTATCTTATAATAATGGTTCTCAATCAAGTTGGCCAAGCTATCCTGTAACTAATTCCAATCATTCACTGCAATTGCCTTATTTAGCATCAAATTATCCTATGAAAACAGATTCCCAAAATAATACGAGATATAATAATATTCCTAACCAAAACCACAATATGGAACCAAATCATTTCTTCTATACTCCAGGGTATAACCTATCACATTATGATCTTCGCAAGGATTCGGCTCAAAAGTTCTCCTATGCTTAGTTCATATAGTAAAATAGATTAGATTCATATCGTAGTCATTAAATTAAGATGATAAATGTTTTCGTGAAATTTGAAAACTTGACAAAATGATGTTAATGAATGTTTGTACATTTAATAATAACGCATACAATGTTACTGTGTTTTTATTTTTATTATAACGTTAAAATAGTAGTTTTAAAATAAAAAAATAAGAACAAAATAATCAGCATAGCATTTACCTTCAAGTACAGGTGGCTTAGAAGTCTTCGAAAGCAATCTCGGTCCCGTGATTGTGATGACAATGGCTCCAAGTGGGGCTGTGATGACGATAGACATAATACACACTGTGATGATGATTTCTGCGTAGTTCGTAAGTTCAGTCATTGTTTCATCATCCACTGTCATTTTGCGGACCTCATCCAATGCAACCGGTGCTAGAGCAGCCTATAAATGAAATTACTTTCAATTGATTAACTACTATAATTTGTAGTATGTTACACCCGTCGCATTGCGTACATTTTATATGAGGGTTTTTTTATATAAGGATAGATCTATAATAAATACCCAATAAGTTGTTTACACTATTTTCGTTTAACACGGTTGATAACATAACACAGCCTTATTTACTTTATTTGTTTTCCCTTATGCCATTTATTTGGGGACACATGTTCGAAATGTAAATATGCGTCAATTGTTTTTTTTAACCATAGAGTTTTCGTGAAACTATTATGAGGACAAGGAAATTAACTAGAATTTTAAAATAGTAAATCAAGTCATTTGAATTGGGGCAGACTGACTGTTTATATGGCTTACATCTGAAAATGTAAGCCATATAAACTATATTTTCTGCTCTGCCTGTGTTATTTTAAATTGAATATTTTAAATTACAGTTATATTTTTTGAAAACAATGAAATAGTAACATCAAGCTTTAAAACGTACCTGAACAGTGGCTTTAGCCATCCAAGCAAGCCCTACGAATATCTTCTCCTTCATGTTAAGATTACTACGGACCGCAGAGAGACTGGTGAGAAAAGCACGAACGACAATACAGGTGACGATGATCCCACCACCCACTAACACTAAATGTGGAGGTAGGTCTGCAATCTGGAAAAATAAAGACAAGTACGCGTTAAAACCATGCTCCTAAATATATAATATTATAATTAAATTGTAAGGGAAGTCAGGCAAAATGGTCAGGGCATAGAGCACGTTGACCCCAAGGATAGTAGGTTAAGATCCGAGACTTGGTTCACTTTCAAATTCCTATAACAGGTTGGCAATAAATGACACAAATAAAAAACTTAGGATAATGAAACTGAAATAACATATTTAGCGTATAGAGAAAAAAATATTCGTAGCAACGGGAGTACCGCAGATAAGTATATATACTAGATCCACTCCTATTTATAGCGTTGTGGAATAATATTTTGTCGAAAAACGTCCATTTTCCAAATGGCAACTGCTATAATGTCTTCAACAAGACCGTCTTAAGTCGATAGGAATATAAATATTGCAGCATTTAAAAATAAAGTATTCTTGCTTATTATACATTATTATAAAATAATTTAGAAAACAGCGGATTTCTGTTTTCTCTGAACTGAAAGTATTTAAAAAATAATTCTATTTAATATCTTTGTGTAACCATTGAAATAACTTTCGATTTAATCAAAGAGTTGATTCGTAAATTTTATTGTTAGTATACTTTCATATATCACTAACCGGGAAGTGAAGGTCACTTCTTTCAATTTTTAAAATATTGCAGCCTTGTATTCTTAATTTTACTTTAAATAGACTCTTTTTATTATATACTATAGGATTTTGTAAGGACGGTTTAACAAAATATATTGCTTCGTGCGAAGCATAGTCAGCGGTATGAGTGAAGGGTTATTTAATATTAATATCTGTGAGTCAGTATTAAAATACAAATTTTCTAGAAACAATCAACTGCCTTAATTACCGCACTAAGACGTAACGAAAAAAATATTATTTAATTCGATTTCTCAGTTATTAATTTGCCTGGTTATTAATTTTGACGTTTTTATTACTTTATGATAAATATAAGTGCAACTTACAACAACTTGAGCACCAGTGATGGCGAACAACATGGGTTCGAAAAACATCCAGAATATTTCAAATGCAGTGGCAACGGGGTTATCGTCAAGTTCCCATCCTTGCTCTACCCACTCTTTGCAGGCCACGAAGGCAAAAGCTATTACGGCTAGTGGTCCTGGAAGAATTCGTTTAAATATACAATAATTACAAAAAAAAGGTATATAAATAAACCGGTATATTATACCAGCTATAAAGCTGAAATGACTCAGTGATCTTAACAAAAGATTGCGGGATTAAGTCCGAGCTGACACCACTAAATTTTTAACTGTTAAATTAATGTTTGATATTTAGTCAGCGAAGGAAAATATTGTGAGGGATTCTGCAAGTGTCGGATAAGAATTTGCAACATGTGAATTCACCAACTAGAAACAACGTAGGGCTGAGTCAAGCCCTCTTTTCTAAATGCGAAAAGGGGGCTTTTGGACTCAGTGGGAAATTATATAGCGTCTGTTACTTTTTTACTATTACTCAAAATTTTACATACAAATTTCAAATAAAAATTATACACTAATAAATTCAACAGACAACAAAAACAAATGCCACACTGAACTAACTTGCAAAAGGAAATTAATAATACAAAAATGAGAGGGTTTTGTTACACGCTGTTATATTGCGTGTCTCCGTTTGTACTTATAACATGGTATTGTTCGAGTGAAAGTACATAGGAGGTAATCTAAAAGTGTGCATACAATCATGAATCAATCACGCTATACGCGTGTGTATTACTAATAGATCGCTTTCCGAAACTATATTCAAGTTAGAAAACAATATTTTCCCGGAAAAAGACACTGAACTTGATTGTTGTGTTTTCTCGATTTAATTAATTAAAATCTGATTTGTTGATTGGTATGTAAAAGGTGTGTTAGTTTAATATAAACATACATGTATAAATTAATTAAATAATATATTTCTGTTTAAAAACCAAGCCGCCTTTCTAAAACTAATTATTCAAATCTATACTAATATATAAAGCTGAAGAGATTGTTTGTTTGATCCTAAATCTAATCTCAGGAACTGGTTCGAATTTAAAAAATATTTTTGTGTTGTATAGTCCTTTTATCGAGGAAGGTTCTAGGCTGATTTTTATTCATTATATTTTTATTAATTATACGCGGGTGAAACCGCGGGCGCAGCTAGTCGGTTTATAAATGATGGAGTTCTGAGGTAACAAACATAAATAAGATGTCTTTTCTTCAAATCGATTGACAAAATGGTGGGAGATAAAATCAATATACTATATATATATATAAATTACTCACCACCGCCACCCCAGCCAATTTCCTCGGAGCCAAGCACGGACATAAGACCTCCAGTAAGCAGTAACAGTACTCTTATTGGTACTAAGAAAGCATCATTTCTTTCCGGAATGTATTTAACGAGGTATCCACAGAACACGCCAAAAGCAATACCTCCTATAACGCTAAGTGGACCCTGAAATAACAAAGATTTAACGATATAATAGTGTAAATACAATATTTAATATATAAAATTTACTTAATAATCAAACATACCTGAATAATATTAGTAGTAAGAGAAGCACTGGAGAACATGATAGACGATACAATGCCGAAAATAGCAACACTGGCAGCGTCATCGATACCCGATACTGCCAGTACTAATGTTGGTATTCCCTTAGATACTCCGTAGCCCTTTTCCCGAAGACGGAATAAGCAGGGTACAATTACCGCCGGCGACACTGCAGCGAAAATCGATCCCAGGAGGAAAGCTGAAACAATTGTTCTGTTAGAAATATGGTCAGCACACGATGCTTTATCTTGACACCATTAATGATCTTATATCGACTCACCCCAGTCCCAAGGCAATCCAAGTAAAAGGTTGCACATAACGGCACAAAGACCGCATTCAATTGCCCAAGGTACTAATGCAAGTTTAATAACAGTGAAGAAGAATTTTTTCATTGCATTTGGATCCAGATCTAGACCCGCTCGTGTTAAAATAATAGTTAAGGCTATTTTTCTGAAATACATAATTTATTATAAATTAATTTTATTACAGCTAGGAAATAGTCGTTTAAGACTTATTAAATAATGTCGTTTTAATATTTAAAACTATTATAACATAGTGTTTATTATTGCATAACATAAAATATCACACCAAACCAAGTTATATTTTATCTACGTAAGTAACATTAAACTTTGGTCTATCTTCGTTTACATAATAATTTTACGTAATATACGATTTTCTTTAAAATAAATTAGGGAATTATGTCCTCCATATAAGCATTAAACGAATCGATAAATAATAACATGTTCAGCGACGAGACACAATTTAAACAATATATTAGTAATGGAAAATAGTTAATATATTTTGTGATAACTACTAGATTTATGCGAATGTAAATCGTTAATCGTTCGTCTAATTTATATGCGGCATAAACTATCTGACGGACGATTACAGTGACGGAATTTACACGTCGTTTTTTCGGTTACTGCTTTCATTATACATACCGTATGTAGGATGCGACGTGCTGATAATCCGCATCAAAATTGACAAAGCCGATGTTCTTCATGATTATTCCTACAATAAGCATGCCTATAAGCGGCGGCAGCGTAGTAACTTTCATCATAAGCCAGCCTCCGAAATGCGCGGCAATGGTAAGTACGGCCAGCATGAATAGTTGGCCACCTGGCGCCGCTGTATCCCCTAATATTATCCATACCAATACCCATACCATTATACCTGAAACAGAACACGTTTTAAACTGATTTGTTGATAATGCCTAATATCCGATTTCGGTTACGCTGCTAATTCTTAACGGTTAGCCAACTGCGTAGAAGGTATTTAAGTGAACGTAAACATAGATGCATTCATATAATAATTATAGAAAGAAATCAGGCACAGGACCCACGGCTTGACGTACTTTCGACGCACCGGTGTGTAAAACTAGTCACTACAAGATATATGTACATTCCTAAGTTAGTCGGTCCAAGAGACCGAACCTGAGACTAAAGATCTTGAGAGAAAAAAAAAACAATAATTTACTTTTTATACCCGACCCAGATCCTCAGGATTTTCACCCGTATAAGCTACCAAATGGGCAATCGATGCGGTAAACTCTACATTATTATTTATTAGTCCCGCTATTTTACATAAACTTAATGAGAACTTATCGGCAAAATTATCGGTATATTAAAATATTAAAATCTCTGTTGTACTCGAGACCGTTATGGCATATTAATGTTCAGTTTCGACATACATGTTAATACAATTACATTTTTATTTCGATTTGACAATTCAAAGTAATGCGCAAATGAACAACAATAAGTACACACAAGTTAATAAATTACACGCAGATAAATAATAACACTAAATGTATTGTAAATCATTGAGTGGGTATTTAAATTTTTTTAAGGCATAAGACAGTAGGCACTCACCTATAAGTAATATAGATACGTTTTGAGCAAACCGCCTGTATGAAGGACACAAAGGATAAGGGCATATTTTCTGCCAGTGAGGAGGCTCCCATGAAGGAATTCCGGATTCTTCTGTGTGACACTTTTGACAGCAGGCGTACCACCAGGATCTATGAATAATGAAACATTTTGTCATACACATTCAATGTTTATTGATTTTATTTGAACAGTCATATTTAATATTGCTTATATAATAACATACATATTGCGTGTTCGCGTGAAAGAAATGGATTATTGTTTTGTTACCTTTCGATATGTTCACTTTGATGTGATAAAGCTTTCTTCGAATAAACAGAAGATGTTGTTGAGTATTTCTTATATCTTCCTTCGATGTGCGCTGGTCGATCTGAAGAACAAAGATGTAGTTAACTCGCGTCGAATGTCAATAAAGTTCCTTCTATGATGGATTTAACCATGTGATATTACAGGTGTTCCTTTATAACATATGTCTGTTTCACATGCAAAATTGTATTGTGTACAATACTTTCTTTTAAGATTAAATTTATTCTTGCAAAAAATTTGGAGTTACCCTTAAATCTATGTAACTATATTTCCAAGTTTATATTTTGAATTCATTTATATTGATTTTATTTTATACTAAAATATATATTCATAGTAAAGTTTATTTCAATTAACGTTCAGAACTTCGAGATAATTAATACAATTAATGTATTCCAAGTCTCCTTAATTACTAATCACTTAAAATGAATGTTACCCCATGATGTGTCAATTTCTGCCGCCATGGCATTGTGAAGATTACTTTTGCGGCGCGATGGCCCTTCTGCTTGAGCTGATACTCGGCCATTCCTGTAAACACAACATGTACTTAGTAAATACAACTACATATTTACAATTTCGTTAGAAAATTATGCAATAAGTTATACGCTCAACTTTCAAGACTATTGGCAACGCCCAATTACGATACAACTTTATAAAAACAAATTTACTTAAACGACCACCAAAACCAGTTTTAATTAAAAATAACAAGATTCAAATTGGGGTCACAATTTTATTTGTCGCACTTCTCGAGTCTGAGGGATTAAATCTAATATCACGAGGTATGAGAATACTTAAATAATCTGCTTGATTGAATCGATTTCATAATTTCATGCACGAATAACTTACAAATAGAAAACGCTGTAGCCTTTAACATTTGTTATGGTGTTCAGAGGACGACTACAAATTTACAAAATCATAATTCATTGACTTTGTAATACCTACCTATAAAAACAATATTCTATTGCATGTAAGTGAATAAATAGTAGCATTCGTTCAGAAATTGTCGTGTTTGATTGTGAAGCATTGATAAAATTTAAGACGGTTAATTATTCAAGGGTAGATAAAGAATTTCTATCAAGTTCCAAGTTCCTAGGCCATGTACTTGCATAAGGCCAAACAGCGTTGTCCATAAAAGCAAGTAGCATGTGATTACGAAGGTTCAATCTAATAAGAGTACCTATACCTGTATTTCTTGACCTTCTATATATTCTATAAATAAATTGAATTTAGATCGCTTTTAGTTGTCAATTAATCAATATGTTGTTCTATTTTTTTCTTTCTGATATGTTACTGTATTAACATTCAATTTCTCATTAGTTATTATTAGGAATGACAGTTTTAATAAATATTATTTGCATTTTTTACTATTATTATTGGATATGCTTAAGCATTTAAATACAATATGAGGCTCGTAAACAATGATAGTTGGACAATTACAAAACTCATGTAAGCTTTTTTAAAACTGATAATGTTCAGGTTTGAATTTTATTTTTAGCATGTTATCATTCCTACCATTAGCTACTAAGTAGCATGTTTTTGAAATTATTAATTGTAATAAGTGTTCTTATTTCGTACTACCTGATACCTGATCACGGGTAGAACTTGTGTGCTCTAAGTTCTATACTGAAAAGCTAATATTTTTGTTAGAAATTATGTACAACTGAAGAGCATGTTAGTATTATGTGTGTACCTTAATTAAACACGGCGAAAAAAGTAAGGTGGGTAGCATGGGTTTAGGTTATGGGGACTTATACCTTGTACACTTGTTCGATTCACACGCATAGTTTGTTTAGCGGTTTTTTTTTAATCACATTCTGTTATACGATATTTTTTAACTATAATTATTTGTTTATCGATAAGTACAAAAATAATGAATTTGTATAATTACAATCACAGTGATTGCTACGGGTATTTAGCATTTTATTAAATATTATTCAGTAGGAAAAGATAACAATCATTTATAGATTAAATACATTAAACAAATTAATAAAAGTTTAAGTAAACTTTAATAATTAAAATTATCATTATTAATAAAACTATTTATAATTTATTATTACATGGTCAATGTTATAACTGTAAATGTTATTGGCCAACCTGTAATACAAGGTGATGCATGACTAAAAGTTTTATCGCTAAAAACTGTGCAGTATTATGGGTCAATGTTGATAATAATAATTGTTGAGGCGAATGTCATGGCGAATGTGGTTTACACAAGTTTATCGGCTACTGTCTGTGTGACGGAAGGATTGTTGATAAGCGATAGGCGACTGGCGACATGTCGAGTCACCATACCGTCATGTCAATGGAAAGAAATAGGTACTCATCATATGTGGGTCACATTGGCGATATTATGCGTTCCACTACGTTATGTGGCCGGTACAGCAATACGTGCCGACATGTGAGCGATTGTAAATATCACGGTTGCGATTGCTTTATTAAATTTATATCAATTTAAATTAAATGTAGGGCTATTCAATTATGTATAGTTTAAGCTACTGGCCCAAATCTATTGTAAAGGTTTGATCTGTCTTGTTTTCCTTCGTTTTATTACTATTTTTTTTATTTAAAAAAATCTGTGGCCTGTCACTTTGTCTTCGATCGAATAAAAAAATAACATCTTTTTTAACATTAGTACTATATGAAATTAGTTATACACAAAATGTATCTAAAGCCTAAATGCTTTAGCGTATAACTGACCTAAAATGTAAAATATGTAATAGTTTACTAATAAAATATTTAATTAGTTATGTATCTTTTGTAAATATTAAGAACATGATAAACGTTATATTTAAACTTACCAATGTCGGTTAGTGAGTGCATCTGTTTCTAGGGATGAGTCTGATGGAAGATAGCTGTCATAGTGACAACTTAAGCTGCTGTGAGACATCCTACATGGCACTCAGTGAGTCTTATTTAATAAACTAGGATATTAACGTGCTTGTGTTACAAGAAGCTTGCGCGGGGGCATGCCGTACGAGTCAGCACGCTCCACACCTATGCCGCGGCGAGTGTGCATCTTATAAGAGAAGGTTCGGCTGCGAGTCAAGCCGCCCGCCGCGCCTCACCCCGGACACGTGACTGCTTCGGTGCGCTCAGTTTCGCCGGCCGGCTGCTCGGTCATTGGCCGTGCAAAAAAATGGCTTAACCACAAATGTAAACCCTCATATATAGGAAGCCATACTTAAGCACCGCCATGAAGGCGCCTCTATCTTGCTGAAGTGTCGAGCTACTGAACAGTGAACACAGACCGAATGAACGCGCTGACTATGAGCTGACTGTTTAAAATTCCTCTTTAAACATTTGTAATACGACTCGTGTGACACTACACGCCCAACCGCCGCCACTTCTTTGCTTATCTACACACCCGGACACACGTTTCAAAACTCCTACGTTTCGAGCCCTCAGTTTATTTTATATCATTAATCATTTTTAGTAAGATTTTTTAATTGGAAATGTTTTAATTTAATGAGGCGACTGAAATTTTCATCGATTTATGATAACATGTGTACGTAGCTGCGCAAGCGATAGAACAAATAACAGGAACCCATCCATGTCGAATGACCATGAAACTGTAAAGTATAACAAAGACATCATGTAAGTAAATTACGATACGGAATATTTATAGGGTTCAGTAGTACCTAATTTCATTTTTACTTGTACATTAATTAAACAAAAAGTACTGTTTGCAAATCCGAGTACAAAAAATATATTAACATATTAGAATACACACTTGTTTAATTGTCATTTAATTAAAAATAGATTTGTACTATTTCAAGATTTATCTTTCATTTTGATTTTCGGCCACGATTTAAATAAAAGCTTGCTAAATAGTGATTTAAGTAAAATAAAATAATTTAAACTAATCAATATTTATACTGATATAAAATTATACTTAATTTCATGAGGCGAAGTCGGTAATTATTGTTAATATTAATAATCAAAGTCAATGAGGAAAATTATAACCTAATTCTTCAATTTTTACTAAAGCTCTCAAATTAGTTCTTAGAATATAATATTAGCAATCATTATTTCGTTATATTTTTTAGATTAGAATACTACTATGAATTGTAACTTACAAGCATTATGGACCTATTTATAGTATGAAACACGTCTACCGCATTCGAGGTGAGGTAGGGCTTAATTGGCGTATTTATAAATAAGCTTTTCCGCAACTTTTTACGTTGATGTTGAAATATTATTATATTAAAAAAAAAATATATATCCTCATAAATTTTCGTTATATTTAGAATATATCATATCGTGTTTCGCTAAATTAAATAATAATTTCTACGATTCTATCCGAGTCATGTTTCTCATTCATAATTAACATAAAATTCAGATGTTAAATATTGTTCAGATGCATGTTTAATGTGCTATTGTGTGCGATAGGAGTTATAGGACATAGTTGGTAGGTTGAGCTTCGTAGGTATTTTAATAGCGGTAATGTTTACCGGCTGTGAGTACATATACCGATAACAATAATACTGGCATGGCGCGTTATTGCTCGTCTAATAATAATAAAAAATATTTTATTAAAAAAATAAAATGACTATTTCCAATTTAATTGGATTAATTGAGATCTGTTGGATATATTACATAAATCTTAACTGACACCGCGGACCCATATTTGGACAATCATAACTGAGACTTTCTCGTAGATTTCCTCTAGTAGACTTTCCATAGGAAGAGAAAAAATAAACCTATTTGCTATCAGGTAATAATCGCGAGGAAGTGATTGAAGTCGAATTTCTTCCACATGTTTATTTAGCAACCTGCGGAGCAATGTGGGAAATAAGCTCCAATCCTTCTATTTTAGAGAAGAAAAGTTTTTTTTTTTATTGTAAAGGTAGGTGGGCGAGCGTATGGGCCACCTGCTGGTAAGTGGTCACCAACGCCCATAGGTAATGGCATTGTAAGAAATGTTAACCATCGCTTACATCGCCAATGCGCCACCAACCTTGAGAACTAAGATGTTATGCCCCTTTTGACTGTAATTACTCTGGTTCACTCACCCTTCAAACCGGAACACAACAATACAAAGTACTGCTGTTTTGTGGTAGAATATCTGATGAGTGGGTGGTACTTTTATTTACGAGCTGTTATTTTAGTTTTCACTTGTAATTAACAAAAATATATGTTATGTAATTAAATTTTAACAACAAATTAATTATAATAAGACCCGAAAATACTGGGGCATAATAGGTACCAAGACGCTGGCTTCACTACTTCTCTGAATTGCTAGGATGAAGCCCTTGAATTATATAAACACAACGTTATCATGACCACAAACTTTTTCAAAGCACAATATTTTAGTTAGGTTTATATAACCAAATTAACAATATCATTCAAATTACCTGATTTTAAAGAGAATTATTTAATTTTATAGCTAGAATTTTTCTTTTGGTTCATGGACAATTTTTTTTCTCTACCAGTATAAAGAAAATATATTTTTTCTCGACTTACAAAAAATCCATGGTAATAATCGACACGATTAGACGATTTGTCACGTTCGCGTTTCAAGTTAACGGAATAAAGTGTTGTTTATCGATGAGATCAAGTATCCAAAACAAATTCATACAATCAGCTCAAAACATGGGTATCTTCCCCGATTTAGCTAATAGTAATTATAACAAATCGACTTAATTTAATCCTTTGGAATTGTGACGAATGTTAAATATTTTTCACAGTATAAAATATTTTTTAGGAAAGCAGACGAGCAAATGTTACTTCTGAAGGTAAGTGGTTCATTAATATTATTTTATTGAAAATAGGTAGTCAGACTGCCAAATGACCCACTCGATGGCATGTGGTCACCACCGATCGTACCTGAACGCTGGTACCGTAAGAAACATTAACCATCTCTTACAGCGCCAATGCGCCAACCTTGGGAACTAAGACGTTTTGTTCTTGTGCCTGTAGTTACACTGACTCATTCGCTCTTCCAGCTAATACACAACAATACGGCGTATTGCTGTTTGGCGGTAGAATATGTGAAATCTATCATCAAGTAATAAAAGAGTTCGAAGATGCTGTACTAACGTCCCAAGTACGTTATTGTAAAATATTGGTACACAGTAAGCGGTGGAATAACTGTTCAGTTGAACCCAGAACAGCCAGAATTCATCCGGTTTAAATAAATAAATACCGTTAAAATTAGGTAAGTTAATAATAGTTGTAGCTTATGTGATTTACTTTTCTCACCAAGATGGAGGTAGTGTATATACATATATGGAAAATGTAATTTTTTTCTATATCTTACTGTAAAATTATAAACATGAAAGTACGTAAGTGTGTCGAACAGCGAAACCTGTTCGACACACTAATCATTGTAGTAGTTGCAAAAATTAGCAATATTGATTTATATAATTTGTAAATAAAAATTTAGTATTACTGCTTTTTTTAGGGTTCCGTACCTTAAAAGGTAAAAATGGAATCCTTATAGAACTACTTTGTTGTCCGTCCGTCTGTCTGCCAAGACCCTTTGTCTCGGGAACGCGTATCGAATTGAAATTAAAACGATATACTCAAGTCTACGGTCTATTGAAGCTGTGAAAAAATCAAACTTCTAAGTTAACGTAAAAAAAAAGATATGATTTAGATTAGATTCGAACAGATTTTTAATTATTTTTATAATATATAGTTTTCGATTTATCACAAAGAATGAAAAAAAAACTTTTCCCTATTTTATAAGTACCAAATAATTTCCGACTCCTTATAAATTCTGTATAAATTTATAAATGAGAGTCTTATGAAGAAGTTTTTATAATATGTGTCTACAAATTTGTACGGAACCCTCGGTGGGCGAGTCCTACTCGCACTTGTCCGGTTTTTTTTTACCTATATACTTCAATGATATGCGCGCCGACTAGTGATTTGAAAGTTGCGGGATGATTCTGACTCCCTAACTATTATCGTCTCCCTTAGCACAAGATTGATAGCATATTTGGTCGGGTTAATAATGCCTTGAAACTTGTTTGTTAATACTACCTCCTCTTCTCTTGAGGAGTAGGCTCGGAGCTTATTCCAACACGTTGCGCCAATGCGGGTTATTACGTATTCCAAATATCTCGTAGTATATGAATACTAGCACTTTTTTAAATATTATATTATAAATCAATTATAAGCTACTAGATGTAATTACGAAATTGACATTTCTGGATTATCAAAGGTTGTGTTGTAGGTTGTGTATGTTACATCATCATGTCATGTGACATCATCAAAAATCAAATATGGCGGGAGGCCGATCGACACATATCTTGTTGCGAGGCGTTTGTTAGTTTTTTGATCATTAATCAATTGTATTCGTAGACATGATTTTTTGAAACTTTTTATTCGTGGTCAAGGTTTTGTGCTTTGCGAACATTTAAAATCAATTTTTAACTTTTATTTATTTTAAATTAATACTTGATCAATCTATGAATTTAATCGGTAATTCCTGAGTTGTTTTGTTTCGAATATCGGATCAATGATTTTTTTGTATATTATAGGTATGACGGGCAAATCGGCCACCTGGTGATAAGTGGTCACCACTGCCCATAGTCATTGGCGCCCTAAGACATACTAATCGTCTATTACATCGCCAATGCGCCACCAACCTTAGGAGCTAAGATGTTATGGTCTTTGTGCCTGTAATTATACTGGCTCAGTCACCCTACAAATCGGAATATAACAACCGTAAGTATTGCAATTTATCGTTAGTATATTATGTAATGTGTGCGTCGTACCTACTTAGACCTAAAAGTTCTGATGTCAGAAGGAGAGAAATGAGCATTTCACTAAACACCCGTTAAACAACTTTTATTAGTAAAGCTGAGGCAATAAGCCGAGAAATTGAAATTCATGATATGAAATAATAATCGAACTATATGTGAATATTCTAACATTGTTTTTTTTTCTGAACACGCTCGTCATCGAAATATTCTGATTCATCGACAAATATTATTATTCTATCGGCCCCGTCCTACACGGCCGGTAGAATAATAATGACGATCGAGAATATTTTCCGCTATTGACAATGTTTTCCTGACTTAATTTCAGTCATGACTATCTTCACAACTAGCTGTTGTTGGGACGTCAATCTGACACGACGAACGAGCGGTCAGGCGCAGGACCAATGGGTTTACGTGCTTTACGAGACACTGGAGTGGAACACTAGCAATTTCCTAACTCCTAACTGCTGTTCAGAAAACTATGGCACAATAACTTTATTAGTGACTTTACCCGGAAATCGAATTCAGAACCACAAGGCAGTTTCATAATTGCTTATTTTAACGAGGTAATAGGTATTTACTGTTGAATATTAAAATTAGTATATTTTTGGTGCAATTAGATACATTAATTGTCTGTAAATCGTGTCAATTTTTAAAAGGTCACATAGGCTTATCACAAAATTGGTTCCAATTAGGAAAGGAAAAGGTATGTTAGGGAAAAGGATAATGAGTAGTTATAATTAGCACAATTGATACCGTCGCCACATGGTAACAAGGAAAAAAAATGGCCGCTTTACAACATATACGAGTATTTCTTAACGTAATATTAATTATATTTAGCTGGGACTTGTAATAAAATAAATAGCAACTCAGAGGTTATAAAACTCGTTATGCTTGTTACTTGACTACATACAGTAACTTTTTTTCGTAACAGAAACTATACGCTTGTTTTAATTTAAAAAAAAAATATAGCAAATGTATGTTCGTGTGCGAAAAGTAGTACCGATACAGTTAGCGACTGTTAATAAATCTGTAGTTACAAAGCGAATTTGTCTATTGTGTTTGTAAAAAGTTCAAAATAGGTGAATTTTTTAGTGTGACACATTAATTACTTTATGTAATTATGTGCTTATTTAAAGACACCAAATATGGACTGTCTACTATTTATTTATAAAAGTAATTTAAAAACCAAATGAAGAAGATTTATATATACTAATAATAATAAAGTCCTCCAGACCGATTTCGGCCACGGCGGCCAATCTCAAGAGAGATAGCCAACTGCGCAGGACATATTATAGTGCACAAGTGTGTGCGCAAACACAGGTGCACTCTCTTTTCCTTAGCTCTCATAATCCGATGGGACGGTAATCCGACACGACCGGAAAGAGTTCAGGCGCAGGACCAACGGCTTAACGTGCTTTCCGAGGCACGGGAGTGTACACACTTCCAACTTCCAGACTCCGGGCTGCTACTGAGAATTTTCTGACAGAAAAACCCAATAACTATATTGGCCCGACCTGGGAATTGAACCCAGGACCACCGGGTCTACGGCCTTATATCTAGCCACTAGACCAACGAGGCAGTCAAAATCAAATCTTTCCTCTTTATAATATATACTAATATTATAAAGAGGAAAGATTTGATTTTTTGTTTGTTACGATTTAACTAAAAAACTACTCGACCGATTTTAAAAATTCTATAAAATTAGAGATCTCTACTTAAAATGGAATAATATGGTAACAAAATGTTGACTATGAAAGTCATTATTTTGCGTGCCCTGGGAAAATTATTAACGAAATATAAAATAGTGTTCTATATATTAATAGTACTCATGATTGCTCACAAAAAAGCCCGCGTTGGTATATGCCTTACTACATATTATAGTTAAGCCACAATAACAGTTTTGTTTAAATTATTAAGTTCAGATACGGGTGAAATCGAATAGTGGTGATATTGGTATCATGATTCAATTAAATGGTTTGATAATTAAGGTTATATGTACATAATCATGTACGTGTAAATTCCACTTAAGTATTCGGATGGGACTTTTCGTTTAGAAGTTATGTGGTATATAAAAATTATCTAAGTAAGAAAAATGGTATATAAAAATATATGGTATATTCTCTAAGTGAGAAAAATGGCACAGTTTTAACAAACGTTTAGTCTATTAACAAATACTAATTTATTTACGTTACATAATAGTTTTTAAATTTTCGCGGTCGAAGTGCTATTTATGTATAAAATTAATCAGATTTTATGTTATGAATGTTAAAGTAAGTGCGTCTATGTTTTTGTCACTCTTTCATACTTGTCACTGTACTGATCGTCATTCAATTTGACTTGTAACCACGGTTGTCACGGGACTTGTATACAGGTCTTGAAACTTCAGTATGGGGTACGTTGACATAATGACGCTGTTAAGTTCAATTTACGGCCGCCAGAGGCATGACAATTCGCGTAATAATTATCCCGAACACTTTTTCAAATCCAAACAAAACAGTTAAATAACAAAACAAAAAGCCGCAAAACTCAACAAAACGATATAACAATGATTAAATAACACAATACTTGGGAGAGAAAAATATCAGCTTCGATAGCAGCGATGTAGTACGTAAAGCGGATGGTATTTCGAATTCGCAGTTGTAACACACTCGCACCTATCTCTCACCACTGAAATTGGACTCGGTTGCAAGACCTGTGTATACGACCGTGCTTGTAACTTATGAGTCTTACGGCCGAATACTGAAACGTCACTTAAATATTAAATGCAACTTAATTATTTGAGACGCCGTTAATTTACAATTTCGCATACTAATTTAGGAGCTTCTCAATGTTTAACTTTGAGGGACGTTTCAGTATTCGGCCGTTAGACTGCACAATAAGAGGGAACATAAATTTGACGCGATCGGGCGAACACTTAGTAATAGTATAATTAACTATCGTATGATAAATAGCGAAACGAAAAACAAAATTTATGAAAGGGCGATATGATACGGGCCTGATTTTAAAAATTTAGTTTATTACGTTAAATAATATTACTAGTATAAAAAGCGCCTATTAAAAATAAGTTACTATATACATGAACAAAAAATTGCGATTAAAACTACACATTTAAAGTTCGTGTAATATAGATTATCAAATATATAAAGCAACAACATTTATATAACGACATTACGCTATTTAATATTTTATATAACGATAATAAAATAGAATTATTTATTGGTGCTCTTTTAATTTGAAACTATTAACCTACTTATTGTACTTTTTAATTTGAAATAAGTTTGGATCATACATCATGTGATTGAAACAAATAATCGAACCGAGGCTTTCAAAATATAGACAGTCATAATTCTTAGAATCATTTTAATGATATATAACGAGCCGAACAAGCACGTGACTTAAGTATGTATATACATTACGACAGCCTTGTTCGGTGAGTCATGACGTTTTGTTTCGTACGTGAACGAATATTGGAACGTCCAAATAAATAGACCTCCTCTCCCTGCTTACAACAGTTATGATACAAGCAAGACCTGAAAGCTGCAGTCTGTCTGCGCAGGTCACAGTATATTGGATAATGATACTGCCTTTCATAAAATACAGTCACGTGATGGTTGTAAGAGAAGGATGTAAATAATTATATAAGTTAAACGTTATTGTGTTACAGCAATGAGTGGGTACGCATTCAAGTTAATATAAAGCACGTAAAATATACAAATAAATCAGTCTAGTACTACTTACTAAAGGTACAAGACGTGCAAGATTCAAAACAATATATCTTTAATAAGAATAAGTAATTTGAATAAAGAAATATTTATCTTAATAAGAAAAAACAAAATGCTCTACACTACGGTAGAGTTTAATAGTAATATAGTATCTTAAAAATGACCTATTGTTATTTTTACATTCCAATTTATTTTAAATTCTCCTATTAGAAGATAAAATATTTCACCGTTTTCTTTCACAACGGAAATTATGTATATAAAGTAAACATATCAGTATGAGCGTTGAAATCTTTTACTCGGAGATAATTATAATATTGAATACGGAATAACTGTAAATTCTAAAGATATGGTTAGTTTATTGCAAATCTTATGTTGTAACAAAATCGAAATATAGATCTAATTATAAATTACATTTAAATATATTAGAAATATATATTTCAGTAAATTTTACATATGATTTTGGCTTCTCGTAGTCATATTATACTAATTGTAACAAAATATATTAAGAATATTAAATATAATTTCGGTACCATTCGTTGTATACAATTTTTTTTGTTGCGGAAGAATTTTCATGAGGAGCGACGATTAAATAACAATATAACGCGCAATTGCAAACGTTTTGTGTGAAATTAAGTAAAGATTTACACATTATTTCCAAGCCCATCACATGAAGGACATTGAAATAGCAGTTAAAAATATGGTAAAATTTTAGTTTGTATGATATTCTATCCATTTCTGTAGAATCTTTTTTAAAGCAGTGGTTACGTAAATTTTAATTCAATCTTGTAAATTGATGATTAAAAGTGCTTGTTAGATGCTATTTGAATAAAGTATATTTAATGTTAGGTACTATGTATCTAAACTTTGATTAACAGAATACTTGAATTATTATACTAATATAAGAAAACGATTTCAACGAAATTCATACATCAGCAATTATTTTATTTGTTTGTTGTAATTAAATGATTTTACTTAAATCAAATATTATTACTTTATTATTTACATTTTACTTTTATTGAGTTTCTTCACAGTAAAATTTTATTTTTTAAGCAACTTAAAAGTGATAGATATTATTGAATTAAAATTTAAATAAATTTGTGTAATCTATTGAATACTAGCTTTCCGTCCTGGCTTCACATGGGTAGAATAATTATCGTCTACATAAAATATCAAATGCAACACTCCCGGAACTATGTGGAACAACTCTCCAAAGTGGTAAAAGGACGCATAAAGGACAAACATTCATTTTCATTTGTAGATAGATTATAAATTGCTGCCAAGAAGTTGTTGATGTGTTGAAAATAATTATTTGTTGGTCATGTTGTTATCGTTAGTTCGTTGTTTTGTTTAAAAGTACATTCATTGTATTTAGTTTAAGATGTTATAAGTCTTACCGTTCCGAAGGCAGGTTTTCTCGATCTTTGCTTCCTTCGTCGGCCATGATGGAAACTTTTCTTTTACCGTCGGTAGATGGAGTACTTGGGGTTATTGTAAATATTTGATTTGAAGATATTTGGTCGGTTGGTTTCGATGTACGTGTATCGTTGTTTTGATTTTTTAAATCACTCAGGTCGAAAGGGTATTCCTTTATCGCAGTCATTCGGACGCTTGTTTTGCGAACCTGAAATTTTAATATTGACACTTTATAATTTAAGCATATTCGATACCTACTTACCATTGAAAATAAAAATCAAAATGATCATTTGTTATTAAAAAATGTAATCCTCATAATATTATTTTAAAACCGAACAAACAATTTCTCATCTTATTTTTAATTCAATTTCTCATCTTATTTTAAAATAATGTTTTTACCTATATGTATTTTTAATTAAGTTTTTATATGTTGTATTCACTTTGTAAATTTACAAATACATAACACTTTATAAAAACTGGACAGACAACAAAATATGTTTCAGCAATATTATGTGCAATGATTGTGTTGTGTTGTACCTACCATTAGACGAATTGAAATTGATCCGTGCCATAAATTTAATAAAACAGATGAATTTAAAATGTACTGGACTAGTTATAATATAATGGATTTTTGTAGTTAATGTATATTTAAATCAATTAATAAAACAATAGAATAAAAATCTTGTAGGATTAAAATGTTATTTATGAACATATTATAATTAAACTGAGCAAAACAAAAGACATGTGTTTAAGTAGTAAAAGCTATTATATTTTAAAAGGCGAATTTCATTTTTCTATACTTATGAATTTTTGTCTAACATATTTTTATATTATCAACAAGTACCACATTTTTTATTTTTTTTTTATTGCATAGTATGGCGGACGCGCTTATGGGCCACCTGATGGTAAGTTGTCACAAACGCCCATAGACATTAGCATTGTAAGAGATGTTAACCATCGCTTGCATCGCCAATGCGCCACCAACCTTGGGAACTAAGATGTTATGTCCCTTGTGCCTGTAATTACACTGGCTCACTTACCCTTCAAACCGAAACACAACAATAGCATGTATTGCTATTTTACGGTAGAATATCTGATGAATGGGTGGGACCTACCCAGACGAGCTTGCACAAAGCCCTACCACCAAGTAAATTTACAAAAAGTTACACATTTCTATTGAATTCCTAGTGTTAAATTAATATATTTGTTATTATAAAATTTGAAGCGGAGATAGTTTTTATATTTTTATATCATTTTAGTGTTTAAATATAGATAACTTCTTCCTAAAATAATAAAATAAAATGACTAGTGCTGATATAGTTATTTAAATAAATTTTTAAAATATATTTGTAAAAAATTTTATAAAAATATAACAGCTTTAACCGATTTCTTATTTAGTAAATATTTTAAGTAAACCTGAAGTCAAGAAAAGTTAAAGTAATAAAATATAAAAAAATATTTAAAATATTTCCTTAAAAAACATAATTTTTTTAAATATTATAAAATATGAAGGATAAAATGAACATAACCACACAAATTTATCTTTAAATTTAGAGTATAAAATATGAAGAGAATAAAAATAAGAAAAGTACATTTAACGCACCTCAAGGAATTAGCTTTGCACATTTTAACCAAACACGAGATTTTTATATTTTTATTTGTAAGCTAAGTTTTTCCAATGTACAGTTCGCGCGCGCGCTTCACTATTGCAGACTGAATACTGAAATAATGTCTATGTGTTTCAGGTTCATTATTTCCACCGCAAAGCCTCTACGGTGTCTTGGACAATATATACTAAGTTAAGTTGTCCGTTCGTAACGACAATGAAAAACAATGAAACATCAATTCGTTAATAACTTGTGAAGATAGACACTGCGATATAATTTCAAATTCGCACAAATATATATGTAAATGTGAATTATTTAGTCATGACTTGGTGGCGTCATTATGTTGCTATTGTTTTAAAATGTATTCGTTATTAACAGATACTTTAAAGTATTATAAATTTGTAATACAAATAAAATTAGACAGCCAACAAGAATGTATAAAACGAATAATAATTATTGTTTGATTTAGCGCCTGGAAGATTTTTAATACAGTTTTAGTGTATACTTATTTACTTATTTTCGTCATTATAAGGGTATGCCTTATGACATTTCAAAGGCAGAGAATATCTAGAATTTTGGAGGTTTTGTGATTTATAAAAAGGGCATTTATTTATTAAGCTTAAGGTATAATCATAATTTATTTTGTTATTTTTTTGTTTTTTATCAATGCCTTTAACACTTTTAATTTGTACGGGTTTATCATGTGCTTTTGATCTGCATGTAATTTATTGTTGACAACTTTAAGGTGGACAACTTCAAATATGTAAGTAAAACAATCTGGCAAAAGTTAAAATAATTACGAAACGATTTAAGTTAAAATTTAGATGTGCACATTTTTCAATGATTTACAATACCTCTCCTTTGTAGAAGTTGGTTCGCACGATTATTTTATGTATACAAATTAATTATTAAAAGTGTTAAATAAATTATAAAATGATAAAAAATATAAAAGGAAATAAATTGTCACAAAAGAATAAATTAGTCAGGTACATATTTTTTGCACTTGTAAATTAATGGCAATCAAATGACATTATACAATTTATTGGGACGTTTTAGTACTGATATCTAAATTGTTTTCGCACCTATATAACATAATAAACACTCGATTCTTCACTTCACATAACTATAACGCTCCAATAAATTGTACGTAAACAAACCAAATGTTGACAATACTTGTTTGCGGGTAGCAGCCGGGTATTTATTTGCTTAAGTGGTCTCATCACAATCACATGATCACTCACGAGGAGCCGGCCACGAGTTCCCAATAATGAAGCGAGAACGTAATTTGTGGTAGTTTACTAAGACCGTACAGTGTACACCATGCCGCGCCGTGCGGCCGCGACGCCGCCCCGCACTGACGCTATGCGCTTATCGCTTCCCTACACAATTAATTAAATTGTTCAATGTTAGATTGTTGTGAAATATAATTTTAATAGATAAAGGACGATGCCCTTACAAATTAAACTTGTTTAAAATTAGTTATTTAATTGTAATTGATTTTAATATAGTAAGTATATATTATGTAATTACTTTACTATTTAATCAAATAAGTATTTTTTATTGGAAATATTTTATAAACAGCGAATCATATATAGATAATTAATGTATCCTGTGAAAGTAGAATGGCCATTTGACGTTTTTAAAACTTATGAAAAGAACAAAGTGGACAATTACCGAACGAAAACTTTAGACAGTAATGTTATATCTACACATATAATAAAAATGTATTGATCGCTATCTGTACATGGAAGATATTTGAATAAAACTAATATCGGGGCTCTTTATCAACGCAATAGAACCCAAAACAATGTTTGTTAGAATTGTTGTATGTTTGTCTGTGCGTTTGTGCGCGCTAATCTTAACATGTTTGGGTGCGGTTATCACTAATGTTTAAATTTTTAAATTAAATTAAATTAAATTTAGTGTTTGTTTTATTTTAATCGGTTCGTAAATAATAAAGTTTTGTCAATTTAAAGAATCACGTCGAACATTTATTGGATGAAACGCTATAAAATGACTGTTCAGTTGTATTGGGTTAAGCTTTAGCTGTCTATAAATTATAGTCTGTTAAATGGTGATGATTGAAAGTTTATAGGAACAAAAAAGTTAAAAAATGGACAGTTTCAGAGATTTAAATTCTTCCAATGTAAGTTGAGTTCAGATTTATATAATCAGCGATTTTAAATAGGGTTCAGCTTATGCTGGTAAGCGTCGGTTAACGCGACCACGCGTATGTCTATTTTTTAAGGTTTACTCACTATAAGCTTTTGTATGTAAATCAAATTTATTCTAAAATAATTCATTATTTGCAAAATCGTTTTTATAAACATGTCACATTAATTCTTATGAAAGATAAGACCATATGGTCCGGGAGATGGTGACACAAAATATCAGGTCATATTTTGTACCAGTATGTACACTTTCTAAAAACCAAATGCCAACCAGGAATAAACCGTTTTGCGAAATAAAAAAATTTACTCCTTTGCGGCGGTATGGCGGCCATTTGAAGCCGTCGGCAAAGTATGGCATGGTGATTTTCGTGAATGGCTACTCGACGATGATTAGCTGTGCAAAAATGAGCCTGGTACAAATGGTCTGGCATTACGCTACTCCTACTTCTTTTTTCATCGGCTATCGGAAAATATAAGAATTTTTGTGGAACAAATCGTTCGATAGTCGTTATTTATCCGACACGTTCGAATAACACCCACGCGATTAGGCCGCCGGTACCAGTGCTATCGTCATCATTTTCCTTTTCGTCATTACGTCATTAGACCCCTGAAAGGTCGCGATACTAGTACAAATGACCTGGTACTTTGTGTTACCATCGCCCGGTCTAATAGACAGTTTTAGTCCTTTTTATAGTTTTGACATATTTTAACAGGTAGTTGAATAGGTCGTTTGAAAGTACTCATACGTACGTGAGTATTTGTTTTCGGCTTGTAAATAGCTTTGTAACTTAAAGTTTATAGGTTAGGTAGGTATTTCATTTCGATGCCGCATATATTTTTATTTTCATGATTTTGTTTTTACTTACTTGGTTAGTTGATAATGTGTACATACTTATTTAAGAGACAATGGATTTACATTTTAGTTTTAAAATTACACAATTTCCTGTGAATATATTGTTTGCAGTCACAATAAATAAAGCTCAAATAAGACCTTAATGTATGTTGACTGCCTCGTTGGTCTAGTGGCTAGATATAAGGCCGCAGACCCGGTGGTCCTGGGTTCAATTCCCAGGTCGGGCCAATAAATAGTTATTGGGTTTTTCATTCAGAAAATTCTCAGTAGCAGTCCGGAGTCTGGAAGTTGGAAGTGTGTACACTCCTCCCGTGCCTCGGAAAGCAAGTTAAGCCGTTGGTCCTGCGCCTGAACTCTTTCCGGTCGTGTCGGATTGCCGTCCCATCGGATTTTGAGAGCTAAGGAAAAGAGAGTGCACCTGTGTTTGCGCACACACTTGTGCACTATAATATGTCCTGCGCAGTTGGCTAATCTCTCTTGAGATTGGCCGCCGTGACCGAAATCGGTCTGGAGGACCTTATTTATTTTATAATGTATGTCGGAATAGATTTTAGGGAATAATTATTTTCTCAATGGAAATTGTATGTTGCCCTATATCTGTATGCGCCAATAACCAAAAAAAAAAATATCCCATGAAAATAAAACTAAAAATATTGTATAATATACTGAAATTTTATAAGTCTGCTCTTAGTGATTTATTTAAGTTATACGCGGGTTCAGCTAGTTATAAGTATTACGTACGTACATACGTATTAAATATATTTTCTATTATTATTCAGTTTTCCTCATTTACACCTCTAATTGTGACTACTTACTACTTTTATGTACATATTATTATGTTTACCATTTACTGAGTGTATAGCTAATTATAATGGAAAACAGTGTTATTGAGCATCAATGGAAAATTGCACAAGAAAGGATAAACGCGATGTAACAATGACTTTTCAATGATTGTTAATATTGTATTCAAAGGAAAGTATACAAAGAAACAATTTCTTAACTGAACATTGGTAATATTACGACATTCATTGAAATTACTCTTTTGCAGTTTTAGTTACAAATTAAGTAAATATATAGTTTTGAATCGTATATATTATTTTCTGGGCACGTTTTTCATGTTTTAATTTAATAAATGTGTTTTTTTTTTTAAATCAAACTTTTTTGTTGATACAACCTTTTCTGGCTCGAAAATAATTTATTCGTAAATGGATCATATTATTTTTATTAATAAAATTTTGCAAAGCTTTAATAGCCATAACATAAATTCCATATGGTTCCTTTTAAAATTCCATTACTATGTATAAGATTATAATCGACATGTATAACACAGCGGGAGAGTATATTTGAATGCGCGTTGAATTAATGTGTTTTATTGAGGCTTAAAAAAGTGAAACTACATGCATTAAATAAGTTTAAACCGCAAAGATTTTTTTTAATCCACATTTGGATCGGATGCTCTGTTTTGGTTAATTTGATAGTAGAATAATATAAAGAAGAAACAGATAAAAAGAATCGATTAACAACACGTGAATGTCGCTTCTGGTAGAAGACCATCTGCTAAATGCCCAGAAATAAGCCCAAATAGTATTTGGGATTATTTCACAAAATAAAAAATAGCTTAAATCAGAATCAAAATCTTTATCAATGTTTTTTTTTTATTTTAAGGAACCCAGGTCATAAGATGATGGGAACACGTGTGCTGGTAAAATTTTTCCATGTTTTGGAGGTGCGACAAAGAAAAGAGTTGCCACATTTCTTCGTGCGCGATGGAATGGATGTCACAGTTAGGCGGTGACATCGAGAGCCAGCGCGCGTAGACTTGTGAAGGAATGGGGAAGCAGGAATGAGGGAGAATAATTCCTCTGAGCACTCACCGTGATACAGTCGATAGAAAGCGCTTAGTGCCGCTATCTCTCGACGCAATTGTAAAGGCTCGAGGATGTTGGTGACCTTTACGTCGCCAATAATGCGAACCGCACGTCGCTGCAACCGATCCAAGGCCTCCAGTAAGTACTTAGCGGAGCCATCCCAGAGGTGCGAGCAATATTGGACGCAAGACCGCACCTGTGTTTTATACAACAGGAGCAGTTATTGTGGCGTGAAAAAACGCCGCACCTTATTCAGGACTCCGAGTTTCCGTGAGGCTGTTTTTATAACAGCCTCGATGTGATCCCTTGGATTGAGGTCGCACCGAATGTCAATTCCCAGTATGGCGACTTTGCTTTGTATCTCCAGCGTAGTGCCACAGAGGGAGGGAGGAGGGAAAAGTGGTGTCTTTTTCGCCGTGAGATCGCATACCTGCGTTTTCTTGGCGTTAAACTCAACAAGATTATCAGAGCCCCATTTGGCAATGAGTCCTAACGTCCTATCGAGTTCAACAATAAGATCCCTCCGTCTCTCCTCAGTTTTCGCCCGCCCAGCTACTACGCGTCCGTGGTATCCTCCGTGCTCTGTACTGTCATCTGCATAGCAACGTATGTTCCCGAGAGAGAGCATATCATTGATATGCAAAAGAAAGAGTGTGGGGGATAGCACAGACCCCTGGGGGACCCTAGCATTCACTACATGGAGTTGTGAAGCGCAACCATTGATCCACGTGCGATATGCCACCTGCTTGGATGATACAGCATCGGCACATTCGTGAACCAACGGTTACGCGTGCCCTTACTGATGAGATTTGAGTTAGGAATGTAGTATTCCATCCCCAACAGGATCTCATCAGCAATAGTAGCAGCGCTAGCTGTCGGGTCATTCTCACTGAAGCAACATTCTTTCCAAGGGACTGGCGCATAGGAATCGCGCAAACCGTCCTAATCTGCTGACTTATAGTGCCAAACGCGACGTTTGCATACCGCTGGTGGCGGCAGCTTGGTCTGTGGCACTTTGGTGGATATCAGGCAGTGATCCGAAGAACTAAGAGCAGCCTGAACCTCAACCCGATATTCCACCGGGTGAGTAGTCAGCAGAAGGTCCAGTAGGGAAGGATCTTGTCCGTCAATGTCTGGGATCCTGGTGGGCTGATCAACCAGGTGGGTCAAGTCATGTGTGAGAGCGAAAGCATGAGCAGTCTTTCCAGCATGGTCAGTTTTGGAAGAATTCAACCATGATTCATGGTGAGCATTAAAATCCCCTAAAAACACAAGTTCCGCGTTAGGAAACTGCTCTTGCGTAGCATCAGCCACCCGACTAAGATGGTCAAATAGTTGGCTTGTCTCCAAGTCACCATTGTGGGATCTATAGAGGCACACGTAGACTCGACTCTGACGAATCAGGTCTACACGTACCACCAACATGGAGAGGGAAGGGTCCTCCAAGCAGCGCAAACGGTGACAACAAACATCCGTCCTGACGAACAAGCATAATCCGGCTTTCGCTTTGAAGGATTCTTCAAGCATGTAGCCGGGATAATTGAGGTAGCTGGTATCGACAGGACGGAGTATTTGAGTCTCCGTAAGAAACAACATTGCTGGCCGTGCTGTCTCAAGATGGTGGTGGACAGCGTTGATACGAGTTGATATACAGTAAACAAGAGATATTTATAGTCGTATAATCAAATAATTAATCAAAGATAACGACGTTATTGTAGTGGTATACTATTGTAAGAAAAAATGGTTTTTTGACATTGTTTTCCTTAAATGATGTATAAATAAATTAATCCTCTTAATGTATACATCCTTGACATATTTATGTTTGAAAATATATTCGGTGGATAAAGGATGATCAAATAAAGTAATCTCTTTACTCAACTCATTGCTAGTGTCGTAAGTCTCGTATGTAGGCAAGGTAACGAAATTGTCAGATATTTTAAATTTATTATTATGTATGCAATGTACGAACTTGTTATAATGCTCAATGGACCTGGAGATAGTGACAGGAAATATAAACCTCTTTATGTGCGATAATTATGATTTTCTTCCAATTACGGTTACATTCCCTACGGATAATAGCCAATCGCGCAGGAGTTATTCAAGTATGTGGGCAAGCACAAGAGCATTCTCTGTATATACCCTCACTTTCATAATCTAATGGAATGGCAATCTGACATGAAAGGAGAGAGTGTAAGAACAGGATCGACGGGTTTACGAGTTTTTTGAAGTAAGGGAGTGACCATTGCTAGCTTCATAGATGCGACTGTATGCAGAAGAGGTCTTGTTTGATTTTGCCCATTGTAGCCCAAACAGGCACCCCATAGAGGGCTGTCGTTCGTACAACATCAGTATTAAGTTGGCGAACTTCCTTCTTCGGTTCCTCAACTTTAGGTTAGTTTCCTATTCGATGCAGATACTTGGTTTGTTTTTTACCAGTAATAGACTAGCGTTTGACCGTAGTCTTGCCTGATGTTAAGCATCGACACGGTCTACGATGTAGCACCCTTGCTTTGAAGGTACCTGTTAACTCCTGATTTGAACATGGTACAGGAACTTCCCTTCGAAACCCAACGAGGGTATGAGACCCAAGTGTTTTATTTACCTGGACACTTAAATGAATTAACTAAACTTTTTTTCTAAATACAATTTTCAACTTTATATACACAGTTGTTTTTATAAGTATACTACAAAGTGTTTGTCATAATGAAGTACTATTGTTCTTACAAACCGACAATTATAATGTAATTGAATCAAGTTATAACAACTTTTATCGCTTGATTTTTACATGATTAACATTGCAAATACAAATGCAACAATACATATTATATTATACATATATTTGGAGCAGTACTTGGTATGGTTGTGTTCCGGTTTGAAGGGTGAGTTAGCCAGTGCATAGGCACAAGGGACATAACATCTTAGCTCCCAAGGTTAGTGGCGTATTGGCGATGTAAGGGATGGATAACTTTTCTAACAATGCCATTGTCTATGAGCATTGGTGACTTACCATCCCATATGCTCGTCCGCCTACCTATTCTATAAAAAATATACATATATAATATACAAATTCATTAATGCTGCAAGTAATAAATTTGTCCAAGATGATCTAATTTTGCGCGCCAAGAAGGCTAAGCAAGAACCTTATAGCTTTTCCTTATCTGTAGTGTTACGACTATGGCTTCTGGTATAAAAATAAATGTTAAAAACGCCATTATGTGGATTATAGCTGAGGACTATTACAAATGCGAAAGTAACGGTAAGGCAAGCAGTAAGTATATCTTTAGGCTTACTTTCTCGATTAAACTACGGAACTGATTTTGATGAAATTTGGTACGGAGGAAATTTGTAGTAATGTGGGTAAAAAATTAGTAGAGCCTCATACGGTGTCGCCGAACTTCAGAAATGTTAAAATGCCACGATAACATATTTTGCAGGATTGGCACAAACTGAATTTCAAAGAAATAGAGACAGACACTTAAAATAAATTCACTCACTTGCTTAGTGAGTGGAAAAAATCTATCACCCATTCGAAAAAATATATCTCGGAACAACCAGTTGAAGAATATCTGTGACTTTTTTGAAGGATGTTTAAAATCTATACGGGTGCATCTAAGTAATGTAGGTACATATGTAGCCATGCCTATGGTTGGCATATTGATATAAGATAATTAATTAAATATTTTTGAAACTTCCAATGGTAAAAAAATCATATAAAAACTTCGATAGTTAATTATACCGGTAAGCATTTTGCAACGCATATTAAATTCTCTTACAAAATTTTCCTCTATATATTAAATTATATAAAATATTACCTGAACGAGTAGTTGTGTACTTGTGTACTTGACACAAGCAAGTCCTTCAGTCTATTATTATTATTCTTGAACAATATTTCAATGTTAAGTGTAACCAAATAGAATAGCTGATAAAAATTAAGTTCCTACAATTTTAAATAAATATAATATAACTGTAACGAGGTCATTATTATTATATTTTTTTATATAATTTATTATTGTAAATAAAAAAGGCTATATTTTCGTGTGACACATAGACAAATAATAATTTATTTATTTATTTAATTTTTACGATTTTTCATTTCTATTTAAATTTAGGTTAAGGTAGAAAATTAGAAAATTTTGAGTTTTTATGTTTTATTCAAATGCCAATATATTATGTTCTTAACGTTATTTATTTTTAAGAGCAAATCTCGTTTTTATCCGGATACGGAGGGTGTTGATTTGATTTGTGGGATTGATTTCAGGTTAAGTATGTATGTTCATATATTGTTCCATTCTTTATTTAATTCTGGATTATTAAATAATTTTATACCAGTTCCACTCAAAACCTAAGAGATAAAATTTTACACATTATTTTGGTACTGGTACTAGAAACTAAGCATAATTATTTCTATTTTTATCAACAATAATTATATTGTACCAACTGGTGAACCTGATGATAGAGCCAGGAGATGGAAAATCTCTCAACAACTCTACAATAGTTAGTAGTGTTCTTTGAATTTTGACTCATTTGGTCAAGACTAAGTTTTGAGCTACAAATTACTGTAGTAGCACAAGTATTCACTGGTGGTAGGGCTTTGTGCAAGCTCGTCTGGGTAGGTACCATCCACTCATCAGATATTCTACCGCAAAACAACAGTACTTTGTATTGTTGTGTTTCGGTTTGATGGGTGAGTGAGCCAGTGTAATTACAGGTACAAGGGACATAACATCTCAGTTCCCAAGGTTGGTGGCGCAATGGCGATGTAAGCGATGGTTAACATTTCTTTCAATGTCAATGTCTATGGGCATTGGTGACCACTTACCATCAGGTGGCCCATTTGCTAATCTGCCTACCTATACTATATATGAGAATAAGTAAAACACATTTATAAAATGTGAATTGACGATGAATCTTTCGTTCATTCAATCTTATGAAGATAGGGCATGCAGAGTTACGATTAAATTAGCAATTGTATACCGACGCCTTTGTCTCATAACCGGTCTCACTAATTAAATATGGCATGGTTCAGGCAAGTGATGTGTGAACACGAGGATCGTCAATCAATAGCGAGGTTAATCTGATCCAGACGTTACTAAAATCGTTAATAAATTTTATGCCTATTTTGTTTATCGATCGTTTCGCACCTCAATCCGTATGCACAGCTTTACCGCGTGGTCACGATTAAAATGTTAGCACGAGTTAACAAATTTTAACATTATAAGGAAAATTTTTATTCATTTAAATAGTACTAATTGATTCTACAATTTTGTATTATGTCAAAATACCACAATGTTTGATGCAGTCGCTTTCCTTGTTAGAATATTTTAATGTATACATTTTAAAGTTTATACAGAGGAGCATGCTCGTCAGTAATAAATAAACGTTTAAAAACAAACCATGTTGAATGCGGTTGAGTCAGTAACACTTCACAAAGTTTCGTTTACACACTGGTAGATTTTTTTTTACAAAATATTGGGAACGCTCGGTTGATCCCGTCCTACACTTTCAATTCATGACAATGTTATGTGCGCTTCACACTGATGCTCATTGTTATGACGCTTGCCTTGTCCATGTCAATTATCCCAATTGATATGTTATTGAAAATAATCGAGTTTCAAAGATAAGGTAAGTCGATATTTTTTTTTTTTATACTTATGAAATTTAAATTAAAAAAGTGAAAGTATATTTAGAAGGCGAAATGTTCGGGTAGAGGTAGCACAAAGCTTGTGTGTTAAGAGGTATGGGTTTTTGTGCGTGTATGTATATATATATGTATGTAATTTGCAAATAAATTAAATAAATTATGATTTTATACAAACTTATTTTATCTTATTTCATCTTATTGGATCAACACTTGATTAAGTTTTCCATTATTACTTAGTTTTAATTTATCAAAATATCTTTTATTTATAAAGAAGAATAAAAATATTTGTAGTTATAAATTAAAACAATACAAACATTTTGCCATGTAATTGTAATTTTGATTACTACTAGTATTAACTATTTTTATTGACTTTTAGGAAATTTTATAAATAACATTACTTATTTTGATTTCAGTTTTTTTGGCATAGAGGAAGATATTTTTTAATTTTTTTATTGAAATGTTTCAAATGATATATTATATTAATAAAAAAAATATGAATAACTTAATTTTTTGATACATCAAGAATGAAATATACATAGGAAAATGGAATCATTTTTAATTTCCTTGGTAATTAGCATTCAGATCTTGTTCCGAGTAATATCTTTGCGTGACAAATAGCATTTGAAGGTAATGTATTGAGACATCGTTAAAGTCGACTCAGAACATGGTCTGATTATTTTTTTTATTATAACTCGGAAAACCCGGCAGACGTGACATTGTGCTACCTGTGTGTAGAAGTTTATGTTCGACAGCGTTATCTGATTACAATAAAAAAATAAGTATAACAGGCCCTCCAGTCCGATTATGGCCACGGCAGCTAATCTCAAGAGAGATTAGCCAACTGCGCAGGAGATATTATAGTGCACAAGTATGTGCGCAAACACAGGTGCACTCTCTTCTCTAGCTCTCATAATCCGATGGGACGGCAATCCGACACGACCGGAAAGAGTTCAGGCGCAGGGCCAACGGCTTAACGTGCTTTCCGAGGCACGGGAGTGTACACACTTCCAACTTCCAGACTCCGGGCTGCTACTGAGAATTTTCCGAAAAACCTAATAACTATTTATTGGCCCGACCTGGGAATTGAACTCAGGACCACCGGGTCTGCGGCCTTATATCTAGCCATTAGACCAACGAGGCAGTCAAAAAAATAAGTATAATAGTCAACTTTCATGGTAATCGATGGAATACATAGTATATTAAATTCTAACAAATATACAAATTTGAATTTTTATACATGAAAGGACTAGCAATGCCGGCAATTACTGACCTGGGGAACAATTCTACTAGTTTATAATAGCAACGATACGATACCGATTTTATTTCGGTCGAACTTCGACGTAACTGCAACTGGTTCGTTGTGTTAATAGAATAGGAAAACGGTTGCAACGATTACTTCGTTATAACTAAGTGGATAGGATCAACGATAATCGATTAAATGGTGTCAAAGTCCTTTAATCTTATACATACCAACATCTATTTTTATACAAGGTATAGATTAAAAAAGGAATTTATTTACACCGTCTGAAAGTTTTAAAAGAAACGATCAATCTCGTTCATATAAAGCAATGAAATAAATATTTCGTGGTCTATTTTTTTAATAAACGATAAACGTATCGGTATGTTTGTTTAATGGTTATGATGTTAACGTATACGTTTGAGGGCCGCGTGTCAAAATATCAAAATGGGCCAATGTTGTTTGAAACTATGGTGTCGTTGTTGATGATTTTATATTTACTTTATCATCGGAATGTAGAGGAGATAAATTAGATCTCAAGTAAAATAAAATAAGTACTTAAATATGTATCTGCCTGGTTCGTAAAAGACTAAAAATGTCAACGTTAAATAGCTTATTATATAGTTTATCTCTATCTAATTGATCTAATTTGATTTTTTAGGCAATAAACACTGGAAAAACGGAATTAGATAAATAATTCTTTATTAGACATATACTGTGATTCTTTATTAGAGAATACATTTAGGATATTCAATAAACTCAATAAATATCTTAAATATTATATTATTGTAGGTATGTACCTATTGCATTTGGTACACGGATTCCAAGGTTGTAGCTTCAAGTTCTAAAGTATCGTTACTGTCCTTGTACTTGTACCTTTATGCCTTTTAATAAAATTATCTATAAAAGTTTCAGAAATTATGTATCTTAATCTATTGAAACATTTTTAATTATCAACATTATTCATTTACAATTGTTTTTATGCAATATCTAAATAAATCTTTTTCTAATTACAGAATGTATGTGCAATATAATAATTTGGTACCATCTTCCATCATCAGATGATGATGAAGGCGGAATCTCTTTCATTTTATCTAATGTCCTCGAGTTTCGGTTTATTTTTTTGATGAGTCCTATAGATTACGATTGGTATCGAGGAAAGACGCAACTGAAAGACAGACAATTCACTTTAAAAAGTAGCAACTTTAAATAAATTTAAACCAATGGTTCCACGATATTTAAGTTCTTTATTGAACATATAGAATTGATAAGTCCATGAGGTATTGAATACAAAGACATATTTTTTCCACTTAACATGAAATGAAGATAAAAAAATTAAAGGGACATTATTTTATACTTTTATCGTAAATTAACTTATTTCTATCATATTATACTTGCTATTAATATAGCATAGAGCGACCCCAGCGTAACTCGTGAGCGTCGGTAGAGTTGACCAGGGGATGGTCGAGTACGTAAGCGCCTCATCCATCAGTATGGAGCAGAACCAACCCACCACAAAAGCGTTTTTGGAAATTTGAGTTTTCTTTATTTACATTTACTACCTTGATATCTATATATTTGCTTTATTTACATTATACACAGGTATTTCGAAATAACTTAATGTATCCTATATGCGAAACAGGCTAAAGGTTTTTTAATTTTCGCATGGAATTCTGAATTCAAATGCTTCTCTATTTTACGTAAACAAAATTTAAGTTATGTAACGAAAAATTTAGTTTACTCGAAACAAAAACAGTATCTCGTAAAGTCGACGGCGTGTGCTATAAAGTATTCTATTTGTCTCGCTAATAGCACTGTTGGTTTTATCGATAGTATTTCATTTGTTACTGGTTTCAGTTACAAATATTATTTCACATAAATATCTATGTAAATGTGAAGTAACTTTTGTGCAAATATTAAGACATTAAAATGATTACTATTTTAACATGACTGCCTCGTTGGTCTAGTGGCTAGATATAAGGCCGCAGACCCGGTGGTCCTGAGTTCAATTCCCAGGTCGGGCCAATAAATACTTATTGGGTTTTTCTGTCAGAAAATTCTCAGTAGCAGCCCGGAGTCTGGAAGTTGGAAGTGTGTACACTCTTGTGCCTCGGAAAGCACGTTAAGCTGTTGGTCCTGCGCCTGAACTCTTATCGTCGTTGGTATTGGTCGTGTCGGTTTGCCGTCCCATCGGATTATGAGAGCTAAGGAAAAGAGAGTGCACCTGTGTTTGCGCACACACTTGTGCACTGTAATATCTCCTGCGCAGTTGGCTAATCTTTCTTGAGATTGGCCGCCGTGGCCGAAATCGGTCTGGAGAACCTTATATATTTTAACAAGATTAATATCGGACTTCGAGTAACGTTTTTACTTTATTTTCTAATATTAATTAATAAAAGTAATATAAATATAATAGTTAAATAATAATTTGTCTTTTAGACAAAGACTTCTTATCTTTTTATGGAATATATTATGGAACTTTATCGATTACATTTTTTTTTGCTAATAATGCTAATAATGCGATGACAAATAAGTAGTCTATAGCGAAACGATTATTATCAATCCTAACTAAAATTCTTCATTATGTTGGACACGTTCAGTTATTGAAGAAAAACAACTCTTATTCCATTTTCTAGCATTTATTTCAAGTCACAAATGCCATCTCTATTCGCGTCTATTTTACAATTCGCTACACATGAATTCATTTTGAAAACAGAATAGTACCTCTTATGATAATAAAAACTCTTTAGTAACTGTACAAACCGTTATTATTGAATTATAGAACAATTCCAATTACCTAATAAATATTCATGAAACTCCTAATAAATACCTAATAAATATTCAAATATACATATTCTACAATTAATAAAATAAATATTAAGAAGTTAACCGTCGTTTGATATTGATATTTGTACCTTATTGGATAACAATTAATAAATTAACCTAACAATTATCAGCGAGTAACATAGGCTACATTTTGTCCCCGTATTCCTACGGGAACCGGAACTACGCGGGTGAAACTGCGGACAAAACGCTAATATGGTATATTTTATTTATTGACATAATGTTATGCGATGATTTTATTAGTTGTTTAAAAATGTCATGTTCAAATAAGTTTTAATAAATCAGGGTTAAATAAAAAAAAAAAATATTTTGTTTTGCACTTTCACTGGTGCCGAGGGAATTTTTCAGTAATTGTTAAAATAATTGGAAGTGGTATATGAGACGCAAATAAACATTTTCTTTTTACTCGACATTATTTTTAAATACAATATTTATTACGGTGAAGGAAAACATCGTGAGGAAACCTGCATGTGTCAAATTTCACTGAAATTCTGTCACATGTGTATTCCACCAATCCGCATTGGAGCAGCGTGGTGGAATAAGCTCCGAAACCTTCTTCTCAAAAGATGAGAAGAGGCCTTAGCCCAGCAGTGGGACATTCACAGGCTGTTACTTTACTTTACAATATTTATATATTAAATTTTAAATAAATATTGGTAAATTTATTGATAAAAAGTAAGTTTTATGAATATGTTATTAATCAATGAAGCACTTCAAATATTTAAATATAACCTAAAATTTATAAAACTAGTTAATCTTAATAATTAACCAAGTTAAAACTAAATGTATTTGTATGGGAATATTAATATTAAAAATACGCACCGTAAATAATTATGTTCAGCGGCACTGATCACTACTTAATACTTATAACTCTTTGTTTAAATCGTCAACATACATATTTTATGTAAAAAAATATTTCACTTTACGCGTTAATTCGGTCGATGATGTCGATAACATATGAAACAAATAATATAGACAGACGTAAGTGCGGTCCTCGAGTCACGAGGATCGAGTGGCTAAGATAAGGGATAAGGGCGAGATGAGGCACGGCACTGAAATGACCAGCGAAAAACTGTCAGCGGCGACAGCAACGAGAGAACTCACTGACCTATGTGTCAACAAAACGCCGAGACATTGGTATCTTTAACATAGGTATCTTTTCACTTTTTTTACAGTATTTTTTTCGGAAAACAAGGTCTACGATATTTGTTAAACAGTAAATTAATGTACGTACGTATTGTGTACGGTATTTTACGGTATTGTGATTGTGTGTTGGTAGATTTCTATAATTGATTCAGCTCACTTTATTTCTTTCTTAGACATGTTTTGTAACTGATAGAGGCCACTGTTAGGAAGCTACAGTTTAGGAAACACTCTAGGTGAGATAAAGCGATGAACGATAAAATTATGGTTTAGTACTTACTTATAACGTATTTATAATCTTACGCAATATTTCAAAACAGTCTTTTTATATTATAACTAAACTAGCTGAACCCGCGGCATCGCCCGTGTGGAATTATTTTCGGTGGCTATGTAAGTTGTGTCCTTTGTTGGGTAACAGGTGTGCGGCGAGTTAAAATTATCTTTAAATTAAACAGCCTAAATGTTGCTGCAAGTAGAGCTTGATCTACCTGTGAAAAGCGTAGAAAAATCCGAATAGAAGTTCCGGAAATCAGAGTGTACATATATACAGATATACATAGCAAGGATAGGTATTTAGTATTTGTATGTTATTACTAATGATTTTTATACTATCACGTGTTAATAATAAAATACGAAGTTCCTCAGATACGAGAATATTAACGGTTAAACTAAGTACCTACTTATACTAAGTAATTTATATAGTAGAAATTTAGTTGCAAGTTGTCCATGGCCCTATATTGAATTGCTAGATAAAGAATAATACAAAAACATGTTTAATCTTTGAAAATTTAGATATTCTATCGAGATTTTATTATCAGTACGAGATTAATATGAAGTGAGATGGATTATCAATAGAGAAGTGCCATGTTGAGAACACTCGCGTTAATCATAATAACTAAGCGATGATAATATTTAAATATATATGAAATCTTTAATTTAGTCCAGACCATTAAATACTATCTTGATATCATTTTTAAATAAAATTATCATAATGACTGCAAATATTTCGCGGCTGACTGTTTGATATTAAGAGGATGAAATTATTATATTTTCTTTAATATAATAGATCTATATGTACGTCAAGGTATCGATATATCTCTTTTTAGTACTATACAGTTCAGTAACAGCTTGTGAATGTCCTATTGCTGGGCTCTGATCTTTCGTTTTTGAGGAGAGGAGGTGGTTTGGAGTTTATTCCATCACGCTACTCCTATATGGGTTGGTGGAATGCACATGTGGCAATTTCAAAATTTGAATACTATATATATATAATATTTATTTGGTTACACGGTAAGTGTTTTTCACTTTAAGGGATATAAAAATTGAAAATATTTTATATTTAGGCAATGTATTGTATGTACTTTGAATACTCACACAAATTTAAAGAAGAAAAAGTATTTGACAAATATAAGCATTAATATTTTTTCGTTGTCTAGGTAGCCTTAGAAGTACTCTCTACTTTAGGTGTTAAGATGATCTCGAATAAGACAACGGCAGTTCCCCACCTACAGACTAAAAACCGCCGGAAGTTCAGTCGATTTGTTCATGCCAGACATTCACGCACACTGTACACGCGCAAACTTGCAATCGAGCAATCTATGTATTAAGCTGATTGTAGAGATTTTTAATCTCTATCGATATGGTCTGTAGTCTACGATCCGTCTAATTCTGACAAGTTAATTGTCGTTATGCTGGATAAAGGATCTTTTCATAAAGTGTTTTTAGTCAGATGATTATGAGAGACAAATACATATGTATGTATATCGTACCGTCGAATTCCTAAAATTTTCCACGGCGTCTCTCACAATGAAATATGTTTTTGTTATTGAAACATACATTTTTTTTGCATTATAATGAACTGTCTCACTGTATATGTTTAAACATAAATACCATTTTTTTAATACGTTTCGACTTCGCATGGATAACAAAGATTTTATCTTGCGAATCGTTTTAATGAATGAGATAATAATTATTTAATTAAAAAAAGTAGTAAAAATAACATCAAATGTTAAATTAAGTTTTATCTTCAAAAATTAATAATCCTTATCAAAGTAAATAACATATTAATTTTAAACGTTTCTTGTAGATAAATGTTGCCTTTTATACTTTGCAATTCGAACCGGTACTTTTAGGACTATTACAGGATAGTTAAATAAACGCGTGAAAAATTACGTGGGGTGTTAATAATGTTGCTGTAATAAAAAAATGCACTAGCACAATACGCTGATATTATCGGTTTTCTTAGGAATAGATCTGTTGGCGAATTATTATAGTTAGGCGTCACGGTAGCATGCGCAAGCGATCCCGTGACGCTCCTCGTTAAGACGGAAATGGTACCGCTGGTTTATTAGTGAGTATTCCGATGTTCGGGGTGAAATCGGCACCTTGGACACTGTCGAGTCCCACATACCCCCACTGTTCCCGTAAGGGAAACGCGAAATGAGTTTTTCTAGCGTTAAAACAAGGGGTCGGGTACCTAGTTTTCGCAGCGATCGCTTTACGTCTTACAATTTTCTTTTTAAGCTACATCTTACATAATATGCAAAACATTAAAATAAAAATGAGCAAAAATTAGTCTTGAAACTATAAACTAATATGTAAATTCCATATCAATCGGATTATTAGTTTTGAGTAAAATCGAAAAAATATGCAAACAAAACTTACCTCTTATAATATTAATATGAAGTATGATATTTTATATGCCAATTAGATGAAATTATTGTTATAAAATAAATGAAAACTTAATAATAACATACCTAATCAGTATATGAGTACTTAATCGTTATGTAATTACGCATAGGTATATATAGGGTTTTCCATTAAGGGCGCTTGATCTTTGAAATGCAAAAAAAAATACATGTAGGAGAGATATTTGCGAATTTTTTTTTTTATTTGGAAGGTCTATCGACCCCATTATGTATGGAATATGACTTCATTCAAATGACCGCCACGGCTTCGGTTGGTGGCGCGCACACGAAAGGTCCAATTTTCGATGACTCTGGCGCACAAATCGGGCTGTATTTGATCGATGGCGTGGCGTATGTTGACTTTGAGGGCATCGGTGGTTTGCGGCTTGTTGGCATAGACCTGCGACTTAAGAAAACCCCACAAGAAAAAGTCCAGCGGGGTCAAATCGCACGATCTCGGTGGCCAGTTCACGTCGCCTCCGCGCGAGATGACCATGTCCAGAAATTGCTCGTGCAGAACTTCCATCGTAGCGTGTGCTGTGTGGCACGTAGCGCCGTCCTGTTGAAACCACATGTTGTCCAGATCCATATTCTCGATTTCAGGCCAAAAGAAGTTGGTTATCATCGACCGGTATCGCTCACCATTGACGGTGACGGCCACACCATTATCGTTTTCGAAAAAATACGGACCAATCACGCCTCCGGCCCAAAATCCGCACCAAACAGTCACTTTCTGCGGGTGCATTGCCACTTGGTGAACCTCGTGTGGATTGGTCTCGTCCCAAATACGGCAATTTTGCTTGTTGACATAGCCATTCATCCAAAAATGCGCCTCGTCGCTGAAGATGATTTTTTTGCCAAAATCGGCGTCAACTTCCAACTGCTCTAATGCCCAGTCAGCGAACACACGGCGCTGTCTATGGTCATTAACCTTGAGCTCTTGAGTCAGCTGGATCTTGTACGGGTGCAGGCTCAAGTCACAACGCAAAATTCGCCAAGTTGTCGTCTGCGAAAGGCCGAGTTCCTGTGCGCGACGCGGAATTGACTGCCGCGGGTTTTCGAGGACACTGTCGCGCACAGCGGCGAGATTCTCGGCAGATCTCGCGTTACGTTGACGCACGGGAACCGGCTGATTGTTAACTGACCCGGTTGACTCGAATTTGTCCACCAATCGACGGATAGTCGACTCGGCAGGACGATCATCGCGACCGTAAAACGGGCGAAGTGCGCGGAACGTTGCTCGAACTGAAGACCCATTTTCATAAAACAATTTTATGATTTGCACGTGCTGCTCGACACTGTAACCTGCCATGGTGGTTTGGGAGGACGGAATGAATATAACACACTGCATTTGACAGCTTTCACTCAAACAACATGGCCGCAATCAGCTGTCAAAGTTCAAGCGTCCCTATTGGAAAATCCTATATATATAAAGTCGTGATGGCCCAGTGGTAAGAACGCGTGAATCTTAACCGATGATCGTGGGTTCAAACCCGGGCAAGCACCACTGAATTTCATGTGCTTAATTTGTGATTATAATTCATCTCGTGCTATACGAAGGAAAACATCGTGAGGAAACCTGCATGGAGCAGCGTGGTGGAATAAGCTCCAAAACCTTCTTCTCAAAAGAGGAGAAGAGGCCTTAGCCCAGCAGTGGGACATTCACAGGCTGTTACTTTACAAGAGCTGGGCAACTTATTTAATCGCGTCCAACAATTTTTTAAGACGTTTAAAAGTAAAATTATTGATTTGTATCATAGATACAGATTTTTTAGATTTTTTGGGTATCATTGGGATCTAAACTAAAAAGGGATCTAAATTAAAAAAATTCAGGTGTAAAATGATTTTCCGCCTGAAAATTATTATAATGATTTATTTTTAGAGTTATTTAATGACAAAAATTGTGTCGAATTTTTAACTTTGCTTATAGTTTTCGTACGCTCACGGCGACTGAAAAACATGTTCTTGGTATTTTAAATCTATCATTCAACTACATTCTGAAAATCATACGGAATACTATGATAAAGATCGGTAAATTTTTGACATTTTGATAATTCGATCAGGTCATGTGATATTGATATTTTCGCGTACAGGATAATAAAATATACCGATTTGACTTTTATTTTATTTGTATCATTTTTGGCCGTTTCATTTAATATTATGAGAATAAAAATCGAGATTTTTAATATTCTATCATGTTCATTATGGATTCGTAAAAATAACCATGGAGGGGTAATTTTTAATTCAATATTACTCACACACAAACACACACACACATTTACACTATACACTTTACACATATTTACACATACATCTCTATGTAGAACTCTCGGTATAGATGGTTTGGAGGTGGGTGGACGTTGACAACTGCAACACAGTTTTTATTTTAGCAATGTCTTCGTTACAATGTGCTTTATACAAATTTGTAAAAGTTTCTGAATATAATTGAATATGATTTTAAATAAGGTTATTAGAATTGTTTGTATAATCTATAACATAGCAAAGCTATTAAAAAATCGCACGGAATAAGTAATTCGAAATTGGAATAGGTTATATATAGTTATGCTATTATAGGTACGGTTATTATCTAATAAACTTTGTATAGTAACTATTCACTTACTACTTCCATTGTATTTGCCAAAAAAAAATCCTCATATCAATGCGGTGATATATTCATTTTGCTAATCTTCTGTTATAAAAGTGGAAAAATTATTTGTAATAAGTCTAGAACAAATAAGTTGATAATTTTATGAATATTATCTCACAAATATTTTGTAAATATCGAGAGGCTGTCACATGATTGAAGATAATGGTAAACACAGAATTCTTTATTATGATAATTGTGTTGATAGCATGTTGCCTAAGGAGTTTATGAATACTTTGAGCAGTCTTTTAAACGATATAGCAGCACGTCTTCCTCTACTTTTATATAAATTATTATATTTTCTTAGATATTGTAGATCTATATGTACATGATCTATGTGTGGCATCTCTCTTATTACCGTACATACAGTACAGTAACAGCCTGTGAATATCTCATCGCTGGGTTAAGGCATCCTCTCCTTTTTGAGGAGAAGATTTGAAACTTATTCCACCATGCTTCTCCAATACGGATGGGATACTCATTTGACAGATTTTCATCCAACACCTGTAGATTTAAATCTCCTCGCCGTCGAGCACCAACGTTGAGGAGGTCTTAGCCCATCAGTGGGACATTTCCAGGTTACTAATTATTACTATGAATACAGGAAAAAGTTTGAAATCGGCTCTTATGATCTATTCCAAACATAATTTAGAATCTTATAATCTTCTACTAATAAATAGTATAGATAGTCTTGTTAAATATTTGTCTAAGTTCATATTGTTAGATAGGTGTTTCATATTAATTAGGTACTAATTAGCTTTCAATTTGTCTTAAACTGTCTAATGAAGAGCTGTATAATATATTGAGTCAATTTTGTATGTTATATTGTGTTGATCATATGTACATATTTTCTTATAATAATAGTATTCTGTTAATGAATAGATCAACAGTTTAATTATATTAAGTAATATTTATTATTTGTAAATTTATCGCGGGAATATATACTACTATATAAATTTATTGCTTCTGTCTGTAAATTTTTTTTCACCTAATTTTGTGATAAATAATCCTTTTATGATGCTGTGATTCACATTATACTATTTTTTTCATTTTTGTCTGTCTGTCTGTCTGTTTGACTCAAGAACGGAATCGGTGATGGCGGTGATGGCGCAAATGTAAGGCCATATATAAGATCGGTAAATCGGGGGGGGTATGTGGGGCTCGTCATATGTCCAGGGCACCAAGTGTGCCCCGGTCATTGGAATACCCACTAAAAACCCAGCGGTACCCTTTCCGTCTTAGCGGGAGCGCCACGGGATCGCTTGCGCATGCTACTGTGACGCTCCGACAGATCGGTAAACCCTACGGTATCTTATGAAAATTAATTTCAAATCGATAATTACGTATTTCTTTACCAGTAGCCAGTTGTGTGTGTGTGTGTGTGTGTGTATTAATTATACGCGGGTGAAGCCGCGGGGCACAGCTAGTTAATATATATATGTATAAACTCCTCGACTGTATTGACTACCTCGTTGGTCTAGTGGCTAAATATAAGGCCGCAGACTCGGTGGTCCTGGGTTCAATTCCCAGGTCGGGCCAATAAATAGTTATTGGGTTTTTATGTCAGAAAATTCTCAGTAGCAGCCCGGAGTCTGGAAGTTGGAAGTGTGTACACTCTCGTGCCTCGGAAAGCACGTTAAGCCGTTGGTCCCGCGCTTAAACTCTTTCTGGTCGTGTCGGATTGTCGTCCCGTCGGATTATGAGAGCTAAGGAAAAGAGAGTGCACCTGTGTTTGCGCACACACTTGTGCACTATAATATCTCCTGCGCAGTTGGCTAATCTCTTGAGATTGGCTGCCGTGGCCGAAATCGGTCTGGAGGACCTTATATGTATAAAAACCCTAGTTATATATACATATATGTTATAAATATAATGTATATCATTATTAGAGAATCGTAAGTTATGGAGATTCCAAATTATACGAGACAAATTCTAATGGGTATATTTTGTTGTGAAAATAGATATGTAACAATATAAATATAAAGGTACGTAAATATTTTTGGCTTCTGAATATAGATCATAAATGTAAGTGTAAGCACTGCTGCTTATGGCTCTAATCGGTCTTGTGACATATACAATTAAATGCAAACGCCATTTATAAAATGTTTTGCAGGACAGTGAGATTTAAATAAGATATTACCGTCGTTATTTCACTGATTATAAGGTGTTATCCCCAAGGTGATAATATTTTTACAGGTCGATAATCTTTCTTTGTCACGATCTCGGTAATGTGATAAACGAATCACATGGTTTCGCTTCACGGCCGAAGTGTAGGTATTGACGCACTCGCGGAGAACATTCGTTATTATTTAGTATTCAACACCATTCTTGGCATCTCAAATTGTATTGTCGTAACAATTTAAACTTGTTTTTAAGGACTTTCCATATCTTTACAAGATCTTTAAATGCTATAAAAGGAAATAAAAACAAATACTTCAGATATGACCTATATTTTAGTTTTAGTTGTGTTATATGTTAAATTTATGATATAAAGATGTGGTATCAAATTGTAAGAAGGTAAATATTATATTATTATATTTTGTAGATCATAATTGTTGGTATTTAAGCAATTTTATTGAATATATTCAAGTGTCAGTAGGAATTGTATTACAAATCTATAATACTATGGATATAAAAATATTATGATTACCGCCGTTGCTGATCTGGATGTTCTGCCCGTCCCACCCGTAGTCTGTAAGTGAAGTTTTACAGCATCCACTCCTGATCGCTTCGTCCGATTCCGAGGGGGTAATACCGGTGAACGCTTTCCACTTCGACTGTCTTGTTTAACTCCTTTTTTGTCCCGTTTAGTCACAACTTTATCCGGTTTTATTTTAAGTTGCTGCTGCTCTTTGCGATCCCGAGTTTTCATTTTGTTTCTAAAACTTATATCTCAGGCGTATTGAACATAAAACCTCATAATGTTATCAAGTGGACATCTCAAAGTTTTAAAGCACCCAAATCGCTAACGTTGATAGATAAAACAAATTTGATCGGAAGTATTTTGTACTACCTATTGACAGGAATTGATAAGATATTTGTCGAAGGTGAAGTGGAAAGAGTACTGATAAAAAATAATACAGAAGTCAGCTGTCTCGACTACGTGATCGTGGAGGTCTTTTGTGTTAGCACCTCGACGCGGTCACGTAGCTCTGTTGCGCCTTGAACCGCAGCTGCGACGATGCCGTGGTCTGGTCAGTTTCAGGATTTACACGAACACTTAGTATGTTTGCACATAAACGGTTGCCGTAATAATCATCGTGAACAATGTGTACATACAGACGCCAGAGTCCGTTCGGAGCGCGCCGCGCACTACGCCACTTTTGATGTTGTCTCAAATTAATTAAGGGATCTTGTGACACTACTAACCATGCGCTATTTGAAGATCGTTAAAGCTAATGCATATTACTATTAACAATAATAATGATACAATTTATAAATTCACTCTGATTATTTTTCTTAAGCGTTCTGATATATATAAGCTAAAATTTATTACATTTGGAATTATTCTATTATTTTTTCTGTTTCTATATCTTATCAATATTATATGTATATGCTATTTGCATTATTAAACCAATGCTAATATAATTTGATATCGTACTTACAAAGGTAAACATTCTAAAGAGTAATTAATTGCATTACCTAAAGATTGGATGTATTTTTTTTAAATAATTAAATATTTATTAGGTTACACGTAAGCACTCAAAAGTCTGTAATACTATAGGGTTTTCCATTAAGGGCGCTTGATCGTGCAAAACTTCCATCGTAGCGTGTGCTGTGTGGCACGTAGCGCCGTCCTTTTGAAACCACATGTTGTCCAGATCCATATTCTCGATTTCAGGCCAAAAGAAGTTGGTTATCATCGACCGGTATCGCTCACCATTGACGGTGACGGCCACACCATTATCGTTTTCGAAAAAATACGGACCAATCACGCCTCCGGCCCAAAATCCGCACCAAACAGTCACTTTCTGCGGGTGCATTGCCACTTGGTGAACCTCGTGTGGATTGGTCTCGTCCCAAATACGGCAATTTTGCTTGTTGACATAGCCATTCATCCAAAAATGCACCTCGTCGCTGAAGATGATTTTTTTGCCAAAATCGGCGTCAACTTCCAACTGCTCTAATGCCCAGTCAGCGAACACACGGCGCTGTCTATGGTCATTAACCTTGAGCTCTTGGGTCAGCTGGATCTTGTACGGGTGCAGGCTCAAGTCACAACGCAAAATTCGCCAAGTTGTCGTCTGCGAAAGGCCGAGTTCCTGTGCGCGACGCAGAATTGACTGCCGCGGGTTTTCGAGGACACTGTCGCGCACAGCGGCGATATTCTCGGCAGATCTCGTGTTACGTTGACGCACGGGAACCGGCTGATTGTTAACTGACCCGGTTGACTCGAATTTGTCCACCAATCGACGGATAGTCGACTCGGCAGGACGATCATCGCGACCGTAAAACGGGCGATGTGCGCGGAACGTTGCTCGAACTGAAGACCCATTTTCATAAAACAATTTTATGATTTGCACGTGCTGCTCGACACTGTAACCTGCCATGGTGGTTTGGGAGGACGGAATGAATATAACACACTGCATTTGACAGCTGTCACTCAAACAACATGGCCTCAATCAGCTGTCAAAGTTCAAGCGTCCCTATTGGAAAACCCTATACAAGTCAAAGATATATCTATATACAGACAGTATTAAAATTAAATGTTTCTAAATACATTTTTTTCGTTTGTCTGTTTGTTCGGGTTAAACTTTAAAAGTGTTAAAATTACATTCGTAAAATGTAAGTATTTTATTATTATAGAAATTAAATCAAAGAACCGTTTATTCTTTATTTCATCAAGATGGTTTGAATCTATCAAAACAGTGGTATAACACTAACTTAAAGTTCGCGTACATATTTGTTTAATTAATAAGGTAATTAAAATCAACAAAATGTATTTTTCAAAATCCTCCGGGATAAGTAAAAAAAGAGTTATTTTACTTACGTAAATATTTTCGAACTTAAAATTTCATATTATTCCATGTTATAATACAAATTTAACGTGGTTAAAACCGCGGCCAAAAGCTATTTGTAACTTACTAGAGTCTTCAGAAGATGGTATTAAATAAAACTATTGAGCTTTTATTTATTTTGTATGAGTAAATCCAGTTCAAAGTAAAAATTGAAATATTTGATGTAAACTATATTATATTTTCAAGTGTTGTATCTGAACTTCTGAAATTTTTCTAATTTATACAACCTGTCACCTATTACCCTTTTTTTTTTTTTTTTTTTTTCACGCAGTGGAAACCTTCTGTAAGGTACCCGTCTCCCTTGGGGGGGGGACCGGGTTATGTGGGATTCTTACCCACTAAAACCACTGCGATGGCCGTCCTCGGCACGGATCGGAGAGGCTGCGGGATCGTGTTGATATACGCATCCGCGGCCCCTCCCGTGCTGTGCTCCGCTCGTAGCTCGGCGGAGCTCTCCTCAGGGGGCGAAGATAATCTCGCCCCCCCGCACTCCTCGCTAGTGCGTACGACAGCGCGAGGCCATACCGGCTGCCGTCCTCCTCAGGGCCGCTTAAAATAGGACACGTGAGACCCCCACCTCACGCGTCCACGGCCCCAGGGTTACGCCCTATATTTTAAGCCCCGGGCGTTGGGGCTGTGGGAGGGCCGGGACGACGCCGACGTCGTCTCTGCCGAGCAGGATCGGCCCTTTCCCGTTCCCGCTCCGCCGTCTCCTTCTGGACCATGACGGTCTCACAGAAGGAGGCTACGGCCCTCCACGCCGATTCCCTGCGGAGCATCGCCGACACGATTGCTCGCAGGGAGAGGTCATGTCCGACTTCGTGGACCAGGACCTGCCTTTCCGCACTCCACGCGGGGCATACCTCCAACGTATGCTGGGCCGTGTCCTGGTCCGCGCCACAATGGTGGCACATCGCCGTCGATTCGCGTCCGATCTTACACAGGTATTCTCCGAAACAACCGTGACCGGTCATAACCTGCGTAAGTCGGAAGGTGACTCGTCGCTTTCGTCTCATCCAGGCTTCGAAGGCCGGCAGGATCGCTCCGACGACGCGTTTGCGCGCGTACCGTTCTTCGCAGAGACGGTCGCGCCACGTCGCAAGAGCCCTCCTATGTTCCCGCCGCTTCAACGCCTCGAGCGCACTCGGAGGGGGCGCACTTTCGCTGTTCTGACGGAGGATGCGGGTCTGTTCATAGACCCTCGCGTCCATATCCGCCAGAATGTCCAAGGGCGGAAAGCGCGCTAGGACGGTTGCCGCCTCATAGGATATCGTGCGATATCCCCGCACTATGCGGATGGCCACTCTCCGCTGCAAACTTTGGATCTTAGTCCTACAACGGCGAACGCCCGACAGTCTATGAGACCAAACGGGCGCCCCGTAGAGGGCCATCGATCGCACGACACCGGCATAGAGGCGGCGAACTTCCTCCCTCGGTCCCCCGAGATTCGGCAGCAGTCTGTGCATGGCACCTGCTACCTTCTCGATCCGGGGGGCTAGGCGCTCGAAGTGCTCTTCGAAGCCCCAGCGACCGTCCAGCGTGAGGCCCAGGTATTTCATGTACCTGGCCACCTGGACGTTTGAATCACCAACGCGGATGTGTGAGTCGGGCGGTTCCCTGCTCCTCGGCAGCTTATGGAACCATAGCGCCTCCGTCTTATGAGACGCTATCCGAAGGCCCAACTCGCAGATCTTATCGACGACGATGTTCACTCCGAGCTCGGCGAGCTCTTTGGTTCTCTCAAAATTCTCGCCCGAAGCCAGCACCAACGTGTCGTCCGCATAACAGACGACGCTGACACCTTCAGGGAGAGCGACGCGCAGGACAGAGTCATACGCGAGGTTCCACAACAGAGGCCCCAAAACTGACCCCTGCGGGACCCCACAGCACACCTCTCTCCGGGTCCTCGTACCATCTTGCTCCATATACGAAACGTATCTGTCGCGCAAGTAGCTACCGATGACCGCCTGCAGGTAAGAGGGCACATGATGATATACAAGCGCCCCCCTAATAGCGTCCCAGGGCAACGTGTTGAATGCGTTGACGATATCGAGACTTATCGCCAACGCCACGCCACCCCGGGCGTGACACATCTGACAGAGACCGGACGCGCAATATCGCGTCGACAGTCGAACGGCCCTGCCGGAAGCCGAACTGGCACTCGGCCAGGTCGGGGCCGACACACGACAGATGCCCACACAGACGAGAAGCGACAATTCGCTCGAAAAGCTTGCCAGCCTCGTCCAGCAGGCATATGGGACGGTACGCAGAGAGAGATTCTGCAGCCCTGCCATCCTTCTTTAAGAGAACCAAATTTGCCTCCTTCCAGACCTTGGGGAACGTAGCAGTACGGAGGCACCTGTTGAACAGACGCCTCAGCCTACTCCCCAATGAAGCCGAAGCTAACACCAACGCCCGTCCCGGAATTCCGTCAGGTCCGGGTGCGGTGTTACGAGCCCGCATGCGATCAATCGCGTGGTTTAGCTCCTGCTCAGTCACCCCCAGCTCCTCGGACCAGACCGGTAATGGCAGGGGGACCGAGGGACTTGACCGGATCACTGGGAAGTCACCTATTACCCTACTTCAAACATACATTGATCGCTTGGATTAACCGCTGTAGTCTTGTGTGATGAAAGGATCAGAAAAAGAATTAACAGCGCTTTGCAATAAGGTCCTTCAGACCGATTTCGGCTTCTATAATCTCAATGGGATGGCAATCCGACACGACCGGAAAGAGCTTCAGGCGCAGGACCAACTGCTTAACCTGCTTTCCAAGGCACGGGAGTGTACACACTTACACCTTCAGACTCCGGGCTGCTACTGAGAATTTTCTGGCAGAAAAACCCAATAACTATTTATTTGCTCGACCTGGGAATTGAACCCAGGACCACCGAGTCTGCGGCCTTACAACTAGCCACTAGACCAACGAGGCACACTTTGTAATAATTATCATATTTCAATAGAATCATACCCTATTCATCAGAATAATTTGTGAAGTATGTGCGACGTGAAAAAAAATAATAAAATTGGATTCTACCGATCGTTGCATATCGTCATAATCGTAAAATAGTGACGGATCTAACATTTTACAGCCATTTCAAGTCTTTCTCATAGTTTTTTTGACTTAACTTTTTTAATACAAACTCTATTCAATTGAAAATTTGCATACATCTATAACAAAGGAACCTTTATAGAATGGAATAGACAAAAAAGTAATAATTGTTTGGTTTTCTAGAAAAATCACATGCTTTACTACGAAAGCAACACCGTCACATAGTACTATCCAAGGTTATTCTTTGAAAAGTTGATGTGTCGCTTTATGGTCATGTTCTATTTATGAAAAAATATTTTGACAGATGTGTTTGACTTAAAACGTTTTTCTTATATAATCACACATCACATTAATTGTATTTCTCATTAATTGTAAACTTTATTCATAAATATACTTAGTTATGAGATAAAAAAGTTAAATAAGTATGAGATTCTAAGCTTCAATTCAGGTAAAAATCAGCAACAGTATTTTAGTATCAAATCTCATAAACCAAAATAAGAAATATTGGTACTTCTTTAGTAAAAATTAAATATTCAATATTACTAAAATAATATTCAATATTATAATATTAAGTTATATAGCCCAGTGGTTAGAACGCGTGTATCTTAATTGTTGATCACGCGTTCAAACCCAGGCAAACACCACTTTTCATGTGCTTAAATTGTGTTTATAATTTATCTCGTGCTTGGCGGTGAAGGAAAACATCGTTAAACCCGCATGTGTCTCATTTCATTGAAATTCTACATCATGTATATCCACCAACTCGCATGGAGCAGCGAGTTGGAATAAGCTCTATACCATTTCCTCAAGAGAGGAGGCCTTAGTCCAGCAATGGTACATTCACAGGCTGTGACTATTGTTACTATTGAGACATAAAGATATTTAACCCTAATTACTCATAATTTGTAAACAATGCTACAATATCACAACTATTCCTGTACCTACTACAAGGTTGTATGTAATAAATTATATGACTAACTTTTGTAAAAATCAATAACGATCTTACAAACAACTGAGATCATAAAACAATTAGGTTTCTTAAATATGTATAAAGATATAATAAAAAACTAGAATATTCCCATTCGCATTCGTTGTTACTATCAAAAACGTTACATCCAACAGTACATACGTTATTTTCCTATGAGCGGTTTTCGTACCCGTTAGTATGCCGGCTGTGTAATTTAAAAACTGTTTTTGAAATGTAAAAATTATTTTTGAAGTGATAATTTCTTATGGGAGGGTAAACCGCTTCGTAACGTAACGCGTTACGGTGCCACTATTACCGACGCGGTGCTTTACCTGAGAGTTACCAACCTAACGCCATCTAGCGTATTCAGATAGTACTTATAATAATTTAGCAACTCTCAAGTACTAATTTAAATTATATTTAATATATTATAATTAATAATAAATATTATCACTTCACTACCACGTGGTGTGTTTTTTTTTAAATATACCAAAAAGTGATTTTTGAATTTTTGCTAAGTCGACACTATTCTACGAGCATGACGATATAGAAAAAGCATAGAAATAAGTTCGCACACCGAGCGGGCTCTGTGAGGGATGCGGGGGTGAAACCTGAAATTTGCCGGCTTTAGACGCGTTCTTAAGTTACAGCTCAGTTTAATTTTTTTTAAATGTAAACTATAGATAAAGAAATCTTATCTTATTATTTTATTTGAGCAAAACAAACAAGCAAATGGACATCTTGATAAGTGAAGTGAAGGAAGTCGCCATTGTGAAGTGATCCATCAGGTATAACGGGACACTATGGAACATTTCTTATGCCATTTATACACTAACAAACAGAGGACGTAGGGCCCTTGGGCATGTAATCACATTGAGTTACTCACCATTTAAATCGGATTTACTGCCGGCAATCGGCAGAATGACTATTTAATTTATGGTGACCACCCAGCCCGTGGGTGGTCGGTGGCGGCGTAAAACCTAAATTTTATGTTTTTTTTAATCTCGCTGGATAAATGCATTTTGTTGATATTCGCGTTTTACCATTTCTTTTCTTCTCTTTGCCGAATAAAAATATATTTGGTTATGTGAATAACATATTCATGACGAGTCCAATTTTCGGCGCGCTCACGGCTTTCAAGTAAGGCATAAGCCTCCGAGGCGTGAGGCCTCCCGGACCGCGAGGCCGGTAGGAAGTTTCCCACGTCGCCCACACCTAGCGCCGCCTCTGTGGGTGGCCACACAAAAATTCAATTAAATATTAAATTTAAACTGTATAGTAAAGTACATCACATGCACATATCGAAAATTATTATTTATATTGATTCGCTTTCGAGTGCGTAAGATAATTAATTTCTTTCTTTTTTTTTGGCCGGGACTAAACCAAACGACTCCTCAGAACACTCCCCGTGATATATGCCAATTCTCCACAGACTTCCACTTTTCATTATATATGTTTTGACCTTTTTAAGCTCGACTGAGCTTATAAATTAAATTATAGTTTATAAATTAAATTAAATTATAGTTTATAAATTAAATAATAATTAAATTTATATAAACTATGGCTTTATTATATTTTATAGCGTTGCAGTCTCAGACTTCCAGATGAAGAGGGCTGTTGTATCATCACAGGTATCATAAATGCATTTTTCCCTGTGCCAAGGTATTGCAACGGCTCTAGGGAGAACGCTATCTTAAAGTTGCAGTTTCGCATAAATACCGCTATCCCGCTGCGTCATCATCCTTATATACCCGATGCTATGTAAGAATAGTAAATTGAGCCTTAGACATAAGGTTACAATTTATAAAACTTGCATACGTCCCATACTAACCTACGCTAGCGTTGTGTTCGCTCACTCGAGCCCACACAACATAGCTAGGTTACAGTCCCTACAAAATAGATTCTTACGCATCGCCTCGGGTTCCCCGTGGTACGCGCGTAACGTAGATCTACACAAAGATTTCCGACTAGATTCGATAGCAAAAGTACTTAAAGATCTCTCTACTAGGTACTTCAATAAAGCGTCGCATCACGCTAACCCCCTTATCTCTAAGGCGTGCGCTTATAGCCCCTTAGAGTCACCCTATCCCGATCGAAGGCGTCCTAAGCACGTCCTATACGATCCAGTCGATGGACTTACAGCAGCCAACATTAACTTGTTAAATGCCACAGTCAACACACACCGACCCCGCCGGCGGGGTCGAAGACTCTCACTCTCATTCATTACGGCCCGTCGACGCTTAGGTGTCTGACGGCGTAAATAAATGCACACGTCTTTCTTTTTACCCGATCTTAACGGCGTCCTAAGCCGAAGTCCGGCCTCACAGGAGGCACCCTTAGGACGTCCGTTCCCCTTGAGCCACATTTATGTCGGCTCCCATTCTCCGGCCTGAGTTCATCTCGGCCCATCCCGCCCGGTGACGCTGTAGAGGCCAATAGGGCCAACAGCATACACAAACCGAAAAAAAAAAAAAACGTCATCATCCAGTGGCAATTCCGACACGACTGGGAACAATTCAGAAGCAGGGCCAGTGTCATTTCGAGCTTTCCGAGGCACAGGAGTGTACACACTCCTAATATCCAGACTTCATTATTTTACTGAGAATTTGTCGACAGAAAAACCAAAAAACTTTTTGTCGGCCAGATTCGGTATTTGAACCCAAGGTCCTTAAGATCTAGAACCTTATATACTAGCCACTAGACCAAAGAGGTAATCAGTCAAATCTGCATATAGATTAAACGTGAGTTTTCACCCTTTTTAAATTATATTTGTATGGTAATTACAATTACAGTATTTTGTACTTAATTATTATTAATTTTCTCGGTATGTCGTAATATATATTTAAAATTGCAAGCATAAGCAAACAACGGTGTATCGACTTCGACTATTTAAGGCTTCCGCTTCTATAAGCAATTTTCGAGGAAAGATTAAAAGGCTAGTAGTTTTTATGTTTTTATTTACAATAAACACCAATAACACAAGGTTATCTTATCTACATTTAAACTCATAAATGTTACTTATTAACCAGCTTCAAAAAGGAGGCTGTATTATATTCAATGTTTTCTTTTATATTCGCCGATTTTATTATTCGTGAACGACTCGATCGATTTAGATAATGTTGTTCTTTTCTCCGCAAACACAGGACGCAGTGGGTGTGAGGTCTCCGAGCTTCTTATTTATTGATAATACCTAATCAAGCAAATTAAACGAAGTACATATTATATTATCCTCTAAAAATAGTAAATATCAGTGTATAAAAAAAATGCGTACTAGGCCCACTGTTCCCGTGGGGGAAACGCGAAATGAGTTTGTTCAACGTTAAAAAAAATCTTTGCAGTCTTAAGGGTTTTTTATAGTATAGGTAGGTGGACGAGTATATGGCCCACCTATTGGTAAATGGTTACCAGCGTCCATAGACAGTGGTTTGTACATTTCTTAAAAAAATACAACATCGCCACTGGGCCTTGAAGGCGCCTTGGGAACTAAGCTCTACCATCGAGTAAAATGTTAAAAAGGGTACAAAAAGTTGACTGTTAATTGATGTAGATATGGCTCGCTTTGCCGAAATTAATTATTTTTACAGTACAATTTCATATAGCATTGTACTCACTTTGTATTAAAAATTAGTAAAAAATACTCAATAAAAAACTTATTAAAAAAAAAATGTTTTACTTCGGAGCCAAATCTCTATTGCGAGAGATATTTTTTTAGTGTAATGTTTAATTATATTTTTTTAGCTAACAACGCCATCTAGTAGCCTCTGTCTGACAGAACACGTTACAAACCAAATAGCTAAATATCTCCGATGATGTACGATGTCGTAGGTAAGATGTCGCTAGTAAATGTTGACCAACAAATTTGTAATATACTAGCGACATCTTTGTCAAAAGAGATTAACTGTTTATACACTTTGACAAACTAGTTATTAAGTAGAATATTTGAATATAGTTCTATTTGATATTAATAGATGTCAGTGTCATTCATTTCATTAGTCATTCAGTCATTGCATTCATTTAAAACCTTATTTAGGTCTAGCAAATAATGTAATCTTCGTAACATTATTTTTACTATTTTAATATTAAAATAAAATATTTAGTTATTCTTATCATGTTAATGTTTTTAAGTGGATTCAAAAAACAAATGGTTCTCAATTTTGGTGATTTCTGTATATGTATATAAAAAAGTCTCCGTCGATTTTGCATTTATTATTTTAATTTCGAAAGCTACCGAGAAAAAATATGCTCTCTGGACCTGTTTCTTTATCAGGTTTTTATTTATTTGTCGCTGCTGAACAAGACGCTGTATACTGATTAAAGTGTTGGTTGATCGATATCGGCCACGACGACAGCCAATCTCAAGCGAGATTAGCCAACTGCGCAGGACATAATAATAGTGCACAAATATGTGCGTAAACAAAGATGCGCTCTTATATTCCGATGAGATGGCAATTCGACACGACCGGAAAGAGTTCTGGGGCAGGTTTATTTATTTACTTTATAGGGAATTTATATAAATATATATATAATATAAATATAATATATATAATATAAATAGGGAATTTCAGGGATAACACGTAAAAACGTGTTATCCCTGAAATAGGGATAAAGTAGTTTTTATTTACATAAGCATATTGCTGATTATTACTATACTATACACATTATTACTTTCAAGGATACAAATTATGTTCAATACTAAAAAGTACCTAGACGTTTATTTAAACTTTATAATATAAGCGGCTATTGATTAAAGTGCATTCAAAGTTATAATTGGTATTTGTTTTACTGGGGAAAGTTCGGACTATAGTGGATCGTACTACATCTAAATAGCATTTTAAATAAAATACTTTTAAGGTTCATAAAGTAGTACAATGTGATCGTGTCCGAGACAAACCATAAAATCGTCATCATCCCTTTTTTCGTTCGCTGCTGGACATAGGCCTCTCTAATAGTACGCCATTTAGCTTGATCTTTAGCTTTCAAGTTCCATCAGCTGCCAGCCATTTTGCGTGTATAGTCACTCCACCTAGCTGGAGTGGCGTCTTATGCTACGTTTAGGCTTCTTCCGTATAATCTATTAATGTGGTCTAAGGTTCCGTATTCTTTTCGAAATCCGGCTTGTTCCGGGGGCTGAAACTCGTCAAGTCTACGAGCGTGACTATTCGTGATGACCCTGGAGGCCAATTCCACTAATGTGAAACGCTTATTAACGTTCTCGATTCGATTACGATACAGCTTCGACTATTCCTCATAAAACCGAATCAGTATGATGTTACCATATACATAAGCCACTTTTGACGTTCCATCAAGGACGAATCGAATCGCAACTGGATCGTTGTATTAGTAGGCTAGGAAAAAGGCTAAACGTCAATGATTATGTTTCGATTCAATTACGATAATGTGATAAATATGTTAGTAGAATTAGCCTCCTGGAAAACAACTTATGGTAAATATTTACAATCGCTTTTGTGAAAATGGCTCCAAATTTTTATGACATGTTTTTTATCAATAATGAATGATATTTCATGCAATATTGAGAAGGGGGGATGACAATATTCATCTAAGCGATACCTACTCTGTCTTCTGCTAGAACCGAATCGGTCCATGTTCACTAGTCTAAGACAGAGTAGGTATCGTTTAGATTAATATTCTCATCCCCCAAAATCAAATCTTAGACTAATGAACATGGGCCGATTCGGTTCTGGCTATGTGCTTTAAAAGTAACCTAACATAACCTAACCTACATAACTTTGCCCTAGAATTTTATGTGTAATCATTCGCGTACGCCGAACTAAGTGCTCTTGTTTACATATCAGGAACATCTTAGACCGCTCAGACCACCTACCTCGAATCCTACCACTCACTGTTCTTTTACATCTTTTTTGTCTTATTTTTAATTTTTTTTATGTTCGAAGTCTTTCCCCACCTCAATATTGCATGAAATTCATTATTGATAAAAAACATGTCATAAAACTTATTAAGCCATTTTTCACAAAAGCCGCGATTGTAAATATTTACCCAACTTATAGACATGACTGAAGAGGGAAATCGGTCTCCTGTTTTTGAAGAACATTACGACAACGCTTTTGCTCCATGCCTTTGGAGTTATCCCCGAAACAAACCATATAACGAGTACTACATACTTTCGTAACTTAGTCAGAAATTTATTGAGCTTTCGTATTGAGTTGTGGAACGGTAGACTGTTGCCAGTTGATCGAATATCCCACAATATTTTGTTACCTAAACAAACTTTATATTATTTGTTCTCACAAAAATTTCATCCGCATAATAAAAATATTATTTTAGCTTTTTAGTTGAAGAGTACCAGGCATGTGTACAGGTAAATCGTTGAAGTCGTTTTTGATTTTATTTTATAAAAGTTTAGATTTTTTTTTCGGGTTCTTGCAAAAAATATAAAGCCAATGGTAAGGGACTTTTACACAAACGTATAATAGATCAGTGTTTCAAGGTGAACACAGTTTGTAATATTATAATATTGTTTTTTATGATTTAGATATGACCTTAACGTCAATGTAGACTACGTGATAATCGTTCACTACCGTCCAGGTCCACTTTGTTACTTAGGCGGGTATAAATGGAGAAAAGTGGATGAGACAAGGCGATAGCATATATGAATGAATAAATATATATTTTTTAATTTAGGTCTGTAGGGTTATTTTATATAACTTAAAAAAAAAACAATTTAGAAATAAAATAAGTTTAATAAACATCAACAATCACTACAAACAACATTTATACCTTTATTATTAAAGATTGTAATTCAATTTGGTCCTATATATTAGGCTTCGATCAATAATGTACTAGATTACCGGTAAGCGCTTCAAAAACGGCTCGAAAAATAACAGCACAAATTCGATTGTGGTTTTATTCCAATTTGTATGGTTCAATCATAATCAACGTTAAGACGTCTAAATTTGTGGAAATAACAACCGCAATGGCGTAAGTAAAATGTTGTGTTTGTAAATATTTGCTTTATTACTAACGAAATAAGGTTTAATTCGGAACAAATGTTATTGTAGATTTCTTGTCTTTCTGTCATTCATGGTGTAAGATTGGAAGTGAATGTTAATACAATCTAAGCCGCACTTTATTGATCGGAAAGAATTACATCGATTAGATCAAAATTATTAAAGTTTTACATCGTTTTTACCATTTTATGGTATAGTCAGTCGGTGCCACATTCGAGTATCGTTTTTGTTCGTGAAGCGTTATCTAGTAGTATTGTTGATCGAAGATTTTAGGTAATTAAAGAGGTGCTATATTTACAGTGGTATTTATTTACTGTCGTACCTAACATATGCGTGGGAGCTTTTTTGAAAGTTTCATACATTTTATTTTATATGTAAGTTAATACTTTATTGTAATTGAGCAAGAAATATTAATCAAACATATTTCGTCACCAACTTTGATTAAAGTGTAGAATCTATATGGAATTACATTTTATAGATCTAGTCATTTGTACATCACAGTTCTAGATTAAATACTAGTACAAAATACAGAATGTAACAAAATTCGTGTCCGACCCATGAAGTGGTTATTAGGTATCGTGTGTCAGTTCTATTTATGTAATAATTTTTAAAATACTAAGCAAATAAATTACTTAAAAAAATATATTAATTGTGTTTAACGACTCTGTTGGTGGTAAAAACATGGATTACTGAGGTCATGACCTCGTGTCTTAGCTACCCGATAGGTAAGAGCTATCGAGCGCTATTTCCCGCACCTGTGTTGGAATGTAATTTTTGTCATTTAATTAAAAAAAAAAAATCCGGGATAAATTGTTTGTTTAGTATTTTAAAAATTATTACATATTAATTAATAAATAAATGTCATAAAAATTATATATGTTCTCTTTTCTCTGATAACAAATACTATTCTTGAGACAGTTTAATTACCTAGATATATTGTATGTATATTGATTATGAAGAGTTCCTTGTAGGTTCTTCCCAATGGAATCCGCGTTACGAATTAATAATCTTGTAAATTAACCTGATCGCAAGAGCTTGGTTTTATTTTAATTTATAAACAAATATTGTAATAAACAAATATATTTGTTAATATCTAGCCAATGGAAAAGAGACTCCTATCACGTTTTAGGAATCTGTTATCTATTACAAATAAACACTGAGTTTGTTTTATATTTACATTATTAATAAAAAAATTACTACTATATAAATATATCCGAACGTGTTTAGTCAAAGATATTAAAGATATTATAGCGTTTCACTTGGTCCAAGTTGTATTTGTAATTCCTGATGTTTATTTTGTAATTTTGCTCTTAACCGATATCATAATATATTATAAAATAACTAAAACGAAATGTTTACAAAATGTTACTTTAGTAAGAAATTAAGACTTGAAAACAATTTACGAATACAATTACTACATACATTTATTTATTTTATTTTAATATTTTAAAATGAAAAGTTTATCAAATGCTATATTGAATGCTGTCTTAATAGCTTTAGTTTTGGTAAAGTTTCAACTTTTTTAGGACTAGACTAGACTTAGTTGAGTAATCACATTATTTGAATCTTTTTTTTTTTGAAAAATAATCTACTTTTTAATGTCGATTATCTCCTCCATTTATTTTATTAAATAATTTACATCCGACCCGCGGCAATGTATTATTAAAACGAGTTTAAATATTAATCTGATAAGAAAACGCATTTGTCTACTGAACTAACTAAGGAGTCTAGAGTCAGGCTGGAGATCAGTCAACAAAAAAGATTCATAGTTTAAACTTACTCCTATTACGAATATAAATACTGGTTTCAAAATCTCAGTGGTGTTTTATTTTAAATTGTAATTAAGTACTTATAAAACTCACCCGATTCACTAAACCATTTCGTCGTTGAAGTTCTAACACCACGTAAGTCAAAAATAGCAACTTTTCAGGAGAGACAAATACTGCATAATTTTGTAATGTAAAGGTCCTCCAGACCGATTTCGGCCACGGCGGCCAATCTCAAGAGGGATTAGCCAACTGCGCAGGACATATTATAGTGCACAAGTGTGTGCGCAAACACAGGTGCACTCTCTTTTCCTTAGCTCTCATAATCCGATGGGACGGCAATCCGACACGACCGGAAAGAGTTTAGGCGCAGGACCAACGGCTTAACGTGCTTTCCGAGGCACGGGAGTGTACACACTTCCAACTTCCAGACTCCGGGCTGCTACTGAGAATTTCCTGACAGAAAAACCCAATAAGTATTTATTGGCCCGACCTGGGAATTGAACCCAGGACCACCGGGTCTGCAGCCTTATATCTAGCCACTAGACCAACGAGGCAGTCATAATTTTGTATAGATACTATAATAATACAAATTTACTACTTGCGTATACTTAATTTTCTACTGGCCGATACGTGTTTCTGAATGACTAAAACGATGTGTCTTCCGATTCTCTAGCGAATGGCATCAAAATGACAAAACAGCCAAAAAGTGACTTACGTGGTGTTAGAACTTCAGCGACGATTTATGTCTATGACACAATTTATTGCTTATTGTAATTTAAAGGATACTGTCCTAGATTCTTATTCCTATTTTATCAAGTATATAGACAGACTCCCATGGACTATCTAACAGTATACTTTGCAACTTTATTGAAATGATAAATAAGGTCCTCCAGACTGATTTCGGCCACGGCGGCCAATTTCAAGAGAGATTAGCCAACTGCGTTGGAGATATTATAGTGCACAAGTGTGTGCGCAAACACAGGTGCACTGTCTTTTCCTTAGCTCTCATAATCCGATGGGACGGCAATCCGACACGACCGGATAGAGTTAAGGCGCAGGACCAACGGCTTAACGTGCTTTCCGAGGCACGGGAGTGTACACACTTCCAACTTCCAGACTCCGGGCTGCTATTGAGAATTTTCTGACAGAAAATCCCAATAACTATTTATTGGCCCGACCTGGGAATTGAACCCAGGACCACCGAGTCTGCGGCCTTATATCTAGCCACTAGACCAACGAGGCATTTGAAATGATAATTTCTATATCAATAAGAAATCATATCAGAGTACTAAACAAAATATAAACCAATACCGATTTCTATTCGATATTCATACCCATGTTGAGTAGTTTGCTAGTAGTTATTGGTTTAAATATTAATTAAAAAATCGCTGTCATAACTCCTGGCGTGGTTGTAATATTTTGGTCTGATTTAATTAGCATGAACTAAATCTCATTAGTTACAAAATTATTTAACCAAAGTCACGGAACGATACAAGCATTCTTCCATTTCGAAAGATTTGAGTACAACCTTTTCCGTTAATATTAAATAATATTTTTTTATTTATCACTGATTTGAATTTTCTCATAACCTGCTGTTTTCAGGTGACGCGCTAGACTTTCTAGGTGGAATTGTATCTGGAAGAAGAATAAATTTTATTTAACAACACAAAAAAGCAAATAAAAACAAATTGTGGTACTATTAAAATCACGAACGCTTATCCTGAGTGCTTTTCCATCTCTGGATTTGCATAGAATATAAATATGATTGTTTTAAAAATACAACTTCAACTTATATTTAATATTTTTATAAGTAATGTTACTGATTACAGTCAGTTGTACCTCATTTGTTAATCTTTAAACTGGACCAGAATAATAAAATACCATCTTAAAAATTTAATAAAATCTCTTTATAGACTATTTGGTTAAACCAAATAAGTTTGTATTAAATAACGTAATGCTGAGATGGATTTTTCATTATTCGTTTTATAGTAGAGTATTAATTTAATAAATTAAATTTATATTAAAAAAATATATAACATTACACATAACTTACACTTTTAAACGTATATAACAGTCATGTTAGTTAAAAGGTATTTTGAAAACAATGCGTTAACTTTTAAACTATTAGAGTGATATATTATGTTGATTACTTACTATTCTCACAGTCATTTTGTGTATTATTAAGAAGCATTGGACCCAAATTGTTCGTGAGTAGGAAACCGACAGGCGTGGTGACGAGTATAGCTTGTACTATTAATCGCATCAACTCTTCAGCATATACTAAGTCTGGGCTTTCATGACCACCAGACATTAATACAGCGCTGATCGCTGTTGGACATAATACTGCCTGAAAAAAAATTAAAATTGTACGTTACAATTTAGAAAAGAGTGAGTAATTGTCAATAAAAATTACAGCTGGGGTAAGGCCACCACTCCTTGTGACGAGAACGCTTGGAGCTTATTCCAACAAGTTATTTCAATGCGGATTAGTCGATACAGATCTGGTAGATTTTTACTCGAAACATTTGGAAACCTGCATGTACGATGTTTTCCTTCATAGCCGATAATTAATTATAAATTAAGCACACAAAAACACTAAGCACTTTTGAAGTGCTTGATCGGGTTTAAGCCCGCAATCTTCGGTTAAGATTCTCGAAATTTAACCATTTGACTCTTACATCAATCAGTCAGATGAAATTCATTAGAGTTTGGAATTTACCTTATACATTAAAATTTAGTCAATTTAATATTCAAATTGTAAAGGTATCAAAAGTCAATTTAATGTTTTATAATAACAAACATTCCAACGAATGTTCCAAATTTAAACTTAAGGTAAAGTGGTTTCAATGCATCTGATTTATATAAACTACTATATCATAAATCTCTTGGTTCTGTCTGTACATAATTTCTTTTCACCAAATTTTGTGATAAATAATCGTTTTATGAAGCAGTGATTCACATTATACTATTTTTTTCATTTTTGTCTGTCTGTCTGTCTGTATGTCGTCTTATAACCCAAGAACGGCTTGACCAAACTCGATGAAAATTGGTACACACAAAGAACATGGAATGGAAACGAAAAAATAAATTTTATTCCACGAATGAGACGCATATAATTTTTATTCAAGCAAAGTCGCACTGAAAGCGTCGTATAAAATGTAATATAATTTGTTTAGCTGTTTCAACAGACACCATCCGCGTCAAATTTGTTTTGGTTATATTCCGTTATTTATATGCCTTTGTCCTTATCCAGTTCTCAAACTATCGCAATATCAAGTTTCATTACGATCGGTTCAAGTTTAAGTAACAAATAAACAAACAGAAGATTGAAGATTTGATAGAATATTCGTAATACCTCGACAATGGTTTTAGGTGTCCACGTGCAACATACAAATATCTTCTGTTTCAGAGTGAGATTCCAGCAGGCTAACGACGCAACTATCAGTCTAACAGTTAAACATACAAGCAGGATGCCTAGTCCAATAAGCATTGTGTCGGATATCGCACTGTGTACCTGTAATCAATTTAATTACTCTAGCTTAATATTTGTATAGATCACTTAAGTAAGGTAAACCTATATTATTAATTAATTCAATATTTAATATACTAATTACATTGTTATTAACGTTCTCCAGACCGATTTCGGCCACGGCGGCCAATCTCAAGAGAGATTAGCCAACTGCGTAGGAGATATTATAGTGCAGAAGTGAGTGCGCAAACACAGGTGCACTCACTATTCCCTAGCTCTCATAATCCGATGGGACGGCAATCCGACACGAACGGAAAGAGTTCAGGCGCAGGACCAACGGCTTTACGTGCTTACCGAGGCACGGGAGTGTAGACACTTCCAACTTCCAGACTCCGGGCTGCCACTGAGATTTTTTTGACAGAAAAACCAAATAAGTATTTATTGGCCCGACCTGGGAATTGAACCCAGGACCACCGGGTCTGCGGCCTTATATCTAGCCACTAGACCAACGAGGCAATATTGTTATTACAATATACTGGTCATTTCATTAGTATTTATGTGTTAAATAATACTACAATATATGAGTTGTTATAACAGAACCAAACGTTTATAATATGGTGTCTCAAATATTTTGTATTTGATTAAAAATATCAGATGTTCCTAACATCTGATATTTTATTTCCATTTATTCAGATTTCAGAGTAACAGCCTGTGAATGTCCCACTGATGAGCTAAGGCCTCTTCTCCTCTTTTTGAGGAGAAGGTTTGGAGCTTATTTCACCAGGCTTCTCCAATGCAGGTTGGCGGAATACACATGTGACAGAATTTCAATGTGACATGCAGGTATTCTCACGATGTTTTCCTTCACCGTCAAGCACGAGATGAATTATAATCACAAATTAAGCACATGAAATTCGGAGGTGCTTGCCCGGGCTTAAACCCATGATCATTGGTTAAGATTCACGCGTTCTTACCTCCAGGCCATTTCGGCTTAAAATCTCAGAAGATTTCAGATCCCTAGAATCATCTTCAAATATAATCTAAACCTAACTAGGCATAAATAATATACATTTGTAAGTTTAGTTGTCGAGTTAATTTTATAGTTTTATTTAATTACATTTAACATTTATTTGTAATTAATTTTTTAAAACGAATCGCACTGTTACCAGTATTTACCCCACAAAATTTCAACTAAATAATTGGGTAGAACTATTTGTAAATCCGTTGCGAGATACATATCCTAAAGAAAATTTTCCCTTTCTCAAATTTTCTTGTCGAGCATATGCTTTGATTTTAATCTAATAATACTAACCACAAAGAATGTTCCGGTGTACGCAAACAGAGCTGGCTCGCAAGCTGACCACAGCACTCGGTACACAGTAGCGGCCGGATTCTGGTTTAGTTTCCATCCTTTCTTCGACCAGTGTGTCGCTGCTGTTGCATTACATGCCAATACAGCCACACCGCCTATGAAAAATAAAAGTATTGCTTTATCGTATCACAATAGGCGATAAAATATATTGAAAGTCGAGATCGTCTTTAGTAGATCGTCTTTTATATCGGATATATTGTAAGTTGTAAGCGGGAAATTTTATCCACTTTATTGAAACGATCGGTAAATGGGAAAGAATTCAACCAAACCCCAAATACTTTGAAAAGAAATGAAATCCGTATTGTTGGGCTTTAGTTAAAACTGTAATAATAACTGTTAACATTTAATGGCATTTATTTATTCATAAAATTAATTAAATAAATACAGCCTTGTATGAAAATAATTGTTTACTTTTAGTCCAGTCATTACGTCGGGAAAAATGGGTTAGAAATACAAATGAACCGAGAAAGCCAAATTTTGGATATTACGTGGGGAGGGGGGGGGGTGCGATCTAGAGAAGCTTCAATTCGATTTGTCGACCAAAATTGCCTTGTGCATTTTCCGCCATCTTGAAAAAAGGGTTAAATTCCGATTTTTCATAATAACTCGGCCACTATAGTGCAGGCAAATAACGGAGCAACTAATTCCGTCGATCCAGAGGTTCTAACTTGTGCTGGAAAGAGTTTCCTCATCGCTCTATACGGCGGTGATAAACAGGAGACATCGATTGATATTCCACCGCTTCGCAAAATCAATGACGACAAATAAGTAGAATAATCTTTCACTACTTCACCAACGGAGAGCGCAGTCCGCCAACACATTTTCCGGAGATATCTACAGGTACAAACATGCAACAACGTCGCCAGAGTCGAGATTCTATTCAATGGCGACTACGATGATGATGACGACTATGATGTTTCGACCGTCATAGCAATTCCGTCATTTTCTGCGTTTCAAGAGCCCTCACAACTCGAAGAGTCTACCGTGGAGGCATTTCTTCAGGACCATCAAAACGATGAAAAATATTTGAAAAACATGACTGCCTTTAATTATTATTTTTCACGAAAAAAAATATTTGTTCAATAAATATTATGTGTTTGATTCAAAATTTAGCTGGCTTGCTCTGGGGGCTGGAATTCGTCAAGTCTTCTGGTGAGACGGTACGTGGCGACTCTTGAGAACAGCTTATACACGTGACTCAGGAGGGAGATTAGTCTGTAGTTTTTCAAGAGAGTTTTATCACCTTTCTTGAAAAAACATTACCTCCTCATTCCCGCTCCACGTTTCCGGGGTCTTGCCATGTTGGATGACGGAATTAAAGAGGCTTGCTAGCTCTTTCAGGACCGGAGTCCCGCCTGCCTTAAGCAGCTCTGTTGTGATTCCGTCATCTCCCGGAGCTTTATTGTTTTTAGGCTGTTCTAGAGCCGCCCTAATCTCGCCTTGGTCAACGACCGGGATCGCACCGGGGTGCGTAAGAGGGGCGCGCTGAGCATCAACCTACCGATCGGATCAACCTGTGGGAATCAGTATCCCACAGGTTTATCCGATCTTGAAGAGAACAACTGCCCATAAAACCTCTCTACTTCTTCGACGATCTCAGGCCTAGAGGTAAAGACCCCACCATATTCGGTTTTAAGTTTTGTCATTCGCGGCCTCCCAAACTTGCGAACGAGAACTTTCGATCCCCGAGTTTGCTCAATCGCAGCCTTGATGGCACGGGTATTGGATGGCACTTTTCAAGTTTAATATCGGATATTTTTTCGATATCTGTCACGAGAAAAAAGAGAATATCGAAAAACTAATTTCACGCCCCAAATTTTTGGCTTTCTCGATCGATATCTCAATAACGATGAACGATACTTGGAAAATTGTAGATCGTGAAAAAAGCAACAAAAACGTATATCATAAAAATTTACGTATCTCAACGGAGAACCAAGTTATTATGAAAAATCGGAATTTAACCCATTTTTCAAGATGGTGGAAAATACGCAAGGCAATTTTGGTCGACAAATCGAATGTAAGTTTTTCTAGGCACGTTATATCCAAAATTTGGCTTTCTCGGTTCATTTGCATTTCCAAATGTATATAATGACTGGACTATTTATCTTAATCTTTAAAGTTGTTTATTTTTATATTTTTTTAAATTTTAAAACGTTAATTAATATGAATTAATAGAATATTTCAGCTTACCAGTCCCACCCCATCCAATTGAAGCGGTGAAAACGTTGCCAAAAAGTCCTCCGGCGAGAACGAATAAAACCCTCAGCTCAGTGACATAGATATCCTTTGAATTTGGCACGTACTTCGCTAGGCTCCCAAACGCAACGCCTAAGGCTACCCCTGCAGGTAGTGCTAATATTGCCTAAAACGGTATTTCGGTATTAACTGATTTATTTTAAATACAGCTCTTTTTAATTTATTTTGAGCATTTTATAGATTGAGATGTTCATAAAGTTCCGTTTATAGATTATTATAAAATTAATTAATGACAAAATATATTTAATTCTTAAAATATTATAATATTTATTGGGAATTTCTATACTATGTTAATAAACAAAAATCATATATTTGTTTATGTTACTTACTTTTGTCAAACGATAGCTTTCGTGAGTTTCATAAAACATATAACTGGAAATCAAGCCAAACGTGCCAACGCTCAAGGCTGTGTCTATACCGCCTGCCGTGCATATGAGCTGGGGCCAGTTCACTTTTCCACTCGCATTCTTTCCGTGTTTCAATACTGAAGGCATCACTACAGGACACGATACGGATGCATATATAGAACCCAAGAGAAATCCTGAAAATAGAATCTGGTTCAAACTTTATGTTGTTGCAAAAAAAATGTTGGAATGTCTGTTTTAATTTTATAAAGGCAAACGCTCAAACTTGAAACTATTGTGAATATATCTGCGCATAAATTATAAATGTAACGTATAAAAGGATCCTTTTTTTAAAATTTGTGACGAGTTTCAAATGTACGTAAAATGTTAACAAGGAATGCAACTTACATTTTTCGTTAAATATATTTCGAATTTATGACATAGCTTTTGTTTCAAAATAACACTTTTTTATTAAAAGCTGTGATATAGAATAATTTTTAATAAATGATTTTTAAACAAAAATAAGAATAAAACAGAATTTCATTTGGTTATTAATATCATACATAGTTTTCATTCAAGATTTATGCATGACAAATGGCGCATACCGATAACGCACTACCGAAGGTATATAAAGGTACACCATGTAAAGGTGCACTTGGTGGTAGAGCTTTGTGCAAGCTCGTCTGGGTAGGTACCACCCACTCATCAGATATTCTACCGCAAAACAGCAGTACTTTGTATTGTTGTGTTCCGGTTTGAAGGGTGAGTGAGCCAGTGTAATTACAGGCACAAGGGACATAACATCTTAGTTCCCAAGGTTGGTGGCGCATTGGCAATGTAAGTGATGGTTAACATTTCTTACAATGCCATTGTCTATGGGCGTTGGTGACCACTTACCATCAGGTGGCCCATATGCTCGTCCGCCAACCTATACAATAAAAAAAAAAAAAAAAAAACCATGTATTGAAAATGCATTCAAATCTTTTACGAAACCATTTCTATAGAAAAATTTATTGAATTGATTCTACCTCACATCGCCGTTCTGTTTTGCATCGTGACATATTTTATTTTATTATGTAGACTTGCAGGAATAAATTTGAAATTTGGTTTTTATATTATATTACCTACAATATGTTGTTGTGATGAAATATGGCTTAAAAATAATATAATTAAAAAAAAAGCATATATATTCAGACCACGTTGTTGTTACGATTTTTACGTCATTGAAATTTTCATCAAATCGTCAGGGATACATAAAAGGACATAGGCTACTACAACTGTCCCCCTATTTACACAAAGGTGAAACCGCGGAACCGGGAACAACTTGAAAAATCTTAACTATACGAGTTTTCAAATAATTACTAAATTCATGATTGAAATTTGATAGGCTAGCCATATCATACAACTGCATTAAATTGGTCGATAAGTTAACAAACTAATATTTTTCTTAAAAATACAAATCAACTAACGGTGAGTACAAACTCTTTGGTATTTCAAGTTGGCAGAGAAAATTGAGAAATTTGGATACCGATGCGTCGTACTTTAACGAACTACATTTTTAATCAAGATATGCTATACATTCTCTTTTCATATTAAATATAAAAAATAGATATTTATTTTGAAAGCAAACGGTATTATATTAAATAAAATAAGATATATTTATAAAACTTAAATAATAATAATAAAAATAATAAACTATTATTAATTATTATTTCCAAATTTTTAAAACTATTCCAATATTAAATGTACATATGTATTTTCTTAATAAGGATTTTCTCCGGTACTTTGTTATTTTACATTAATTTACTTTAAGTGTTCAATATTGTTAATTTGTACCAGGAAAATAACTCAAAATTATAATATTTATTTTTTCATTGTATTTTATATTATAAATATATTTACAGTTAAAAATCTATAAAAAAAAATGTATTCATGTAGTAGAATGGCTCTATTGTGTTAAATAAAGACAATATGTTATTGTCATATTTAACAAGCTAAATTGCCTACTTTGATAATTTTCTCATAGTGTGTGTCATTTACTCGTGAAAATGCGTATTCAAAAACATTTTAATTGAAATTTCACGAAAAACAATATAACATACGCATTTACACTATCAATGATAAAAAATAAAAACTTATTACGATAATAGTTTTAATGATAAAAAATACCGTAGAGAGAAATACTTTATTAAATATTTACATTCAGTAATCTCTAAACATTAACCTCGAAACCAGAGTATAAAAATTATTAAATATTTTTTTTATTGTTTTTGATAGTTATTTACGAATATACATAAATATATATTATATATAATGGTCTTGGTCCTCATAAAAGTCTAATAGATCTAAATGTTAGTGTCACAAGTGTTGAGGAGAGCTGGGGCTGTAAACAATAGTGAAATTACTACTGGCTGGCGACATTTGGTACATTAGACAAGTTAAGAGTGCGAGCGGGTTCCGGATAATAGAATGTAGAATAATTTAAACGCTGTTTACATAATTTTAATGTACATGACGACTTGATTGCAAGATTGAAGCTTACATTTGAAAATATACAGAAGAATTTAACTATGAATTTAACTATGACCTTAGGATCTAATGGTCCGTCTTGAAAATATTATTAAAAAAGATTTTAGACCGTATATCATCGCGTTACGAGGAAACCGATTATTGATATTCAACACGGGTGAAATTACACGAATCAGCTAGCTGTACGTAATTTAATAAATGTGTTATTTAATTGTACCTCGTTTCAATAGATCGATGGTATACGCTTTGCGATGTTAAAATCGCAGAGCGTTCATTAAATAGTTCATTTTAAAGTCCTTGGACTCTAGCTAGAGTCTTTAGGAATGAGGACTATCCTATGTATCCCTATTAAATTATATTTTAGCAAGATATTGAATGAAGTTATAAAACAATGTGACATTTAAGGAGCAGTGAAATGATTTTATTAAATGATTTTTATAAGATTTAATTTAATTGTGTACTTAATTTATAAGTTTATATGCAAGAGACGAATGCTGCTATTTTAAAGCTTTTTTTTTTTTTTTTTTTATTGTATAGATTGGCGGACGAGCATATGGGCCACCTGATGGTAAGTGGTCACCAACGCCCATAGACAATGGCGTTGTAAGAAATGTTAACCATCACTTACATTGCCAATGCGCCACCAACCTTGGAAACTAAGATGTTATGTCCCTTGTGCCTGTAATTACACTGGCTCACTCACCCTTCAAACCGGAACACAACAATACAAAGTACTGCTGTTTTGCGGTAGAATATCTGATGAATAATAAATAGTTTCTAACCAATCCATTCGTTCTAAGTACAGTGCTAAAGGCTAATGCAATAATCGCACAACACGCATTGCGTGTTTTTTCATGCGTTTAATTAAATACCTATCTCGTTAAATTGCAAATATGTTAGTTTTTCCGACTTTGTTAACGAATATTATCATAGTTATCATTACTTTAGCTTATATATTTATATATGATTATTATTATGACAATGTCCATCTATGTCCATCTGGAATAATAAAATAATCGCGAAGTTTGTGTATTCAGAAAATACACAAACTGCACTATTTTGAAATATGCGAGGGATACCTATCTCATCCTAAAGTTTAAAAAAATCTATAAAAATGGCAATGCAAATCTTGGTTTAAGCGTATTATATGTACCTACTAGGTTTCAAAAGATATTAATATGTAAATATATACATACCCCAAATCCAAGGTAAATCGAGAAGGAAATGTGTGCACACTGCCACCAGCACAACTTCTGTGCTCCAAGGTAAAGCTCCCAATGCTAATATTTGCCTCCAATTTTGTTTCATGAACCGAACATCCCAAGCTAGAGATCCCTTGCCCAGAATGATAACTGGGTATATTCTCCTAGTACAAAAAATATTCTGTTATTAAATAATTGAATGGATTTGACACTGAATGTTAAGGAAATTTAAATTTCGTTACCGTTGTACAGTTGTTATATTTCTAAATATAAAAAAAAGAGTTCAGGCTACGTGATCGCATGCGTACTTATATTTTTTATTCACCTTTTACGTAAACAAAATCGACGAAAAAGGCATTTTTATTACTTGATCAGTTGAGGTTGAATATTAGGTTACAAACCTGATGCTATAAGTAAGTTATTCATATGCATTTATATTCTAAATAAGCATTAAAGATTGAAAACATAAATATATATTTTAAAGAATTTTTGAAAGAAATTATAGCAATGTCCGTTTAAAGAATTTTTTCATATTCCTATTTGTATCTCCATTTGAGCGTATAGCTTGTGTTGACAAAAGCCCAACGGCTTAGGATCGAACCTGCGACCTTTACATCGTTATGCGGCGCGCCATTGCGCTACCATAAACATCTCCCTTCCTAAACATCTCCCAAGTACCTTAAAAATTTAATTATATTCTTACCTTAAGAAAGTATCAATATGCGGAAACGCTCGCATGTCAATAAATCCAAGATGGCGGGCGAGTATACCCGTGAGTAACGCAGCGAGTAACGGAGGTAGTGTAGTCAATTCTTGTAGGATTAGACCGCTGACCCAAGCTATGATTACCACGATTGCCAGTCGAAACCATTGTCCTTTTATACCCCAGTTGTCACCCCATGTGTACCAAAGATATCCCCACGTTAGTGCTCCTAGAATAGACGTAACACTATTTAACAAAATTGCTTGATTGTGATTTGGACTGTAAATTGATATCGTTACACTACAAGCAATATCAATTTTTATTGGATATTATATTAATCAGGCGTTCATTATGCTTACAATTAAATTGGTTTAGATTGATGTAATCGTCTGTTATCAATAGATACAAGATACCGTACACTAAGATATTTACAAACACAGCCCAAAGTATAGCCCTAAATATATATTCTAAAATATACTCGAACTCTATTGGGCTCGGGAAAAAGACTTCGTGGAACTTTAAAGATTTCAAAAATCAAACCTTGTCGAATGTAGAATTTTAAAACGTAAAATGTAAAAAAAGTCGATTGATAACTAAATTTTGAAAAGATTACACAAAACATCGTGGGAAATGTCTTAAGATAATTCATTCATCGATTTTATGATTTTTGTCTTACATTTTTCTGAATACATTACATTTGACATTACTTATAAATCATCGTATTTGTATTTTAAAATAGATTTGTTGTTTCAAATGCTGGCCGCTTATATTTAATATTATGTAAATTTATACGAAACCACCTTATTGAAATGGGTTCTAATTACAAAATCCCGATATTAAAATAAAGGGCGAAACAGTCACTTAGGGCTTGTGTTTTTATAATGTAAGAGCGTAATGTTTTTTATAGGTATATTGCACTGAGCTCATAAATATATTATCTGCTTAATCTTTTGAAGTTAATTAATAAACACTTCGCTTACCTAATATAATTAATGTGATATAATGGAAAATTGTTGGGGTTTTGGAGGAGATCCATGATTTCTTTTCAGCGAATCCGTCTTCTTTGGTAAGTTTATCGATGTTAATGACAGGCGTATGTTGTGCCGATCTGTAATAATCGACGAAATTAATAATATATATTTTTTCTTTATATCAGATATATTCACAAAAATTCTCACAAACTCATAGTGTCTCCCTCGCTGCCTACACACGCGATTCTGACTAGCAAACTGTCGTCTTCGTTCATGAGAATTTGATTTATTATTATAAAACAAACTTCAGTAATTACCGCTCTTATAAAGATATGAAGAGCAATGAGATTCTAATTTCATTCGTTTAAATAGAGATGCTTACTTACATTTTCTCTTCCTCCTGATGTACGAGATAGACACCTTTATCGATAACTGTCACGGTCTGCTTATCTGAAATAAATCAGGTCGGATATAACAGAAAGGCTTTGTAAATAATATTCAGCATACATTTAGATGCGCGCTTTAATTGATATCAATTCAGAGGGCATCATTCACGGTCACGACGCGATGCGACGACGTCACATTGAGTTGGTTGATATTCACTGTTAATTTTACATTGAATACGCTTTGGTATTGGTCATTATTTTTCATTAAATGTATTTTAGTTTTGTGTACAGCTCGAAGCTAAAAATAGAGTGGACTCAAATCAAGATATACCTTTGTACTTATTTAGTCCAATCATTCAGAATAAATTAGCAATGTACCGAGTATATCTTTTACTGTATTCGACTGAATGTACGATAAAAAGTTTTAAAAAACTTTAAATTTGTTACTAATAATTGAATTGAAAAAAATAAAAATACTTAAGAAAATACTCAAAAAACACGCGTTAATATAATCAAAGTGTACAATAATGTTTAAGTATAAATTTATTCACCATAAAAAGCGAGGGTATGACAACTGTTCATCATTGTTCGTTACCACTTTCTTCGATTTGTGACTTTCAGTGCATCGTTTGATTTGCGATATATTATATATGACACATAAATACATTGACAAATGCTATTATATTCGATAGCAAATATGTGATAGAAAAGGTCTATCCTTCACAAATTTAGACTTATTTCCTTTTAAAAACTAAAGATTCATGTACATTTTTTTAATTAAACATAATAATTTTATCTTAAAATAAATACCAAAAGGCGTTGAGTAAATTAGATTTTTGTAACACGTTAGATAAGCGTACAGTCGACTTTTAATTGAAATAGAAAACATCGGTACAATGTTCGGCATATTTGACGAATTGATTTGAATCTCTTTTTTGTTTATAGCAAAGGAAGGCGGACGATCGTTTGGGCCACATAGTAAGAGATGTTATATTATTGGCATAGTAAGAGCTACCATCGCTTACATTGCCAATGCGCCACCAACGTTGGGAACTAAGATGTTATGTCCCTTGTGCCTGCAACAATACTGGCTCACTCACCCGTCAAACCGGAACAAAACAATACCAAGTACTGCTGCTTTGCGGTAGAATATCTGATGAGTGGGTGATACCCAGACGAGCTTGCACGAAGCTCTATCTACCACCAAGTAAAGTATTCAATAAGTAAGTATTCAATTTATTAAATAATTCTTGCTTTGCGACGCATTTAACATGTAATAAATGTATCTGATAAATTCATTATTTTTTGTGTTCGTCGTAAAATAAATTACGTTGTAGTTAAGATTACTTATTATCGTTCAACGTTCGATGTTATTCGTAATAATTTACAGATAAAGCGTGATGTAAAACTGACCAAGTGAGGTTTCTAAAACTCATGGTTTTATAGGCAGATTCTAACACCATTCCAAATACATACAATAATTGTGAATATGAAGTTTTAAGGACATTTACTTAATTTGATTCGATTAAAAGTAGGTAATCAAAATTTACTAACCGACGGCTGTTATAAGGTAATAAAAATAAGCCAATGTCTGTCTCTGGTCTTAGATTAGCCGTGGAAAAACGTATAATGATCCGATGTGTGAATAATACTAAATTTGCTTATTTCCTTATACGTATTTATATTTAAGTTGAAGTAGTATTGTGTATTTAAAAAAATATATTACTGATTTGTTTATTTTTAGGTAGTTAAAGCATTATGATTTATTAAACTTAATATTTAAAAAAAAAATGTAATGCGTATTTAGGTATATAAGTATCATTTTGAGAATAATTGTTGCAGCTTATTCCTTTACATTTATTTCCTTTTATATTAAGAATATTAATTATTAATGAGTGGTTCTTGAAATTTTCGGTTAAGAGTAACGTATATGCATATAACATATCGTATAAACGTCATCATTATGATATAAGACTATATCTAAGCACAATGATTATTAATACGTAAATTATTAACATAATAAATATATATTTATCGTGTTGCTAACATCGATATATTGGCTTACGATTCAATTACTTGCATTGAAATTCAATTAAAGTTGATTTTGTAATGCGATTACGGTTTTATTTTCGTTGTAAATGTTTTTCTTATTGCTTTTGTCGGAGGGTGTATGCGATTGTATAACAATATCGATCTTAATTAGTCTATTCCTAATTAGGAACAACAGGACTACGTCAAAATTGACGTATCTTTTAATTAAATTATAATTATTACGAGTAAAGTGATATTCATTTCAGTGTGCACTAAATCAAACAAAAATCTAACTCAGTCCAACAATAATAAACATTTGGTTATATATGTTTATTTATATTGTTTATTTCTTGTTTATCGGACAGCTCTAATGATTTGGCGCATATTTTATATTGAGATAAAGCTTTGCTTTTTAGGTTTATCTATTCCTTTTCTAAAAGAAAACTCAATAAAAAACAAATCGTTATTATTATTAGAGCCGAACGAAGCGCCCCGATACTATATATTTGAATATGTTGTTATGTCATAAAATTGCAACGGCATTCATAACAAGAATCCTCTATTCAGTTCAAGTATGGTCCTTAAAAAAGTACTCGTAGTGTTAGTTGTTTTAATTAAGAACTCCTATCGTATAGAGTTCAAATATTTACTTCCTTCTACTCACGAGATTAAGGTAAACTTTGCGAGTTAAATTTGGCTATTATCATGTGTTTTGTGCATACAATATGATATGTGTAACAGCGTCATCGGCTTCAATTTTCCAAATATTGATAAAAGAAAACCTTGTTAACTGTTGACTTGTCCGCTATTTGTATGTGTCACATGATTTTATTTTTTAATTATTATCTGTTTGCTTTTAGTTAATGCTCGTCAAAAATTAATTGATTTACTTCCTATGTAGTTCAATTATCTAATTAAACTAAATTTTAATTAAAATAAATTAGAAGAGTACTACCAGTTGCTGTGATTAAAAAGGAAATTTATAATATTGGTAGTGATATTTTAGTTAAGTTTATTTATTATATAAATATAAAATAGTACTTTAATTATATATATCTTAGTTAAAATCTAAAGTACCAGCTTGTAAATATCCCTCTGCTAGGTTAAGGTCTCTCTGTTTGAGGAGGATTAGAGCTTATTCTACAACGCTCCAATACGGCTGGTTTTCAATCACATGCAGGATTCCTCACGACGGTTACCTTCATTGAATACCACGACATGAATTATTAACAAACATAAGCACTTGAAAATTCAGCGGCGTTTGCCTGAGTTTAAACTCGCAATCTTCGATTAAGGCTTCAATGACTAGACCGTGTATATTTATTATATAGTACGTGTAAACAGGCACAAGGGACATAACATCTTAGTTCCCAAGGTTGGTGGCGCATTGGCAATGTAAGTGATGGTTAACATTTCTTACAATGCCATTGTCTATGGGCGTTGGTGACCACTTACCATTAGGTGGCCCATATGCTCGTCCGCCAAACTATATAATAAAAAAATAAGGTAATATCATTCCAAGTTTTTTTTTTTACAAAACAACGTTTGGTGTCAATGTTGTATGCTATGTAAATGATGTTTCAATTCACTTTAAGCCTAAAGCTGAATCACATCCGAGCACGAGATGGATTCTAAACAGAAATTTAACTCATGAAAATTCAATGGGTCTGAACTCAGAATCATCGGTTAAGATTCACGTCTTCTTACTACTGGGTCTTCTAATCTTGGGTCTTACCGTCCGTAATTTTCTTTCATAACAATATTGGATTACAGTTGTTATTTTTTTTTAAATCGCATATATTTTTGCTATAAAAATATTTCTGTTTGGCTGTGGCTATAACTTTTATTAATAAAATTTATTCTTACGTATAAATTACATATACGATTAAATGTAGCTGTGGGAGTTTGTATATTAGCCGAACCAAGCGTACTATAGTAAAATGGGTCAAAGCCCGCAAGCAAACTCGGGAACAAGCAATAATTTTTGATTCAAGGATTCGTTCGACTGACAAAAATGACTACTGCCGTTTCGAACACGAATCAATTGACTAAGAAACATAACAATTTTAATCACGATTATTTAATTTGTCACCAATGATATACTACTATGGACCCCGTTATTATATAAACTTCATAAAATTAAAGTGTCTCGAACATCGTTCCTTTTAAAGTTGACACAAGGACATAAACGTATAACGGATACAATAAGAAATTCGTGCATTCGACGCCAGAGCAACTCTGTCGAAATGTCGGACAAAATAATAAAAAAGGTGTATTCGCGTTTAATATGTAATGTATGAAAGGGATAAAATGCAATGCGAAAGTTTAAACAGTATAATAAATATGTTAAAAATTGAGACAGGAAATCGTGAAAGTTGAGAAAGATTTCGTCGATTCTTATGAGGTCGATATGATTTGTTATCCAAACTGGTCTTATGAACTATACTACTACTACGTACTGCACTTAGATTTTGGAGGAGTTCTTAGTAATTTTGTACACATTTCCTCTCCATTCCTATTCATCCGCCAACCCATCCAACTATACACCATTCCACATAAACCTATCCCGTTGACAAAGTCATTCATCTATACACACATCATGTTACCTAACAATATCAATAGCGTTTTATTATAAGGAAAGATGATATCATACAAAAGTCACGGGTAATCCATTGCAACAAAAGAAAAAAATACACTTAAATATGTATAGGCATACATTTTACTGTTATATTATTTGTAGTTATTATGCGATCCAAGTTGACAAATAGGTACACAAACAAATGAAAATTTATTGGACGCATTCTTTGAAGTTATCGACATAACTCCTTTTTTGTAAATACAGTTAATATACAGCCGCTTCAAGATAATTTTTATTACATTAAATGACGGTTTCATTATATTTTGTGATAGAAGTACCTTAAGCTATTTTTGAATAATATACCGAAGGTAATATGTTTACTAAACGACACATGTAAATGAGCTGACGTATTCACAGGTATCATTTAATCATTTATATTATAACAAAAGAAGCCGAGTCCGTCTTGTCATGTGTTACAAATGGATTAGGGAATATTAAGTGAAACAATTTGAATACATGTACAAACTCACCCAAAAAGTCAAACCACACTTAAAAGTCGAATACACGTAGAATACGGTGGATTAGACGTAAATTATTGAAGAAGAAATTTTTTTTAGCCTACTTCATATAAGCCGATTGAGATTGGAGAATTGCTCAGATGGACCCGTAAAAAAATACACGTATAAACTTGTTTTTTGTACACTTACATGTTTTTTTTAGGTTCTTGAATTAAATGACTACTGATTTAGATGTGTTAAATTTTGCTTTATAGAGATATTAATGATAGAGCTGGGTAAATATTTCAGACAAGTTTGTATAACAAACGAGAGTATAAAATATATTTTTAAAACAATATTTTATATACAATTTTTTGCCTATGCTTTTGACCCTTTTGCCTGGAGTCAATCCTAGGTATCGAATTAGGTCATAAAAATGTATTGACATTTTAACTGAAACCACATGTTTAATTTTAACTCCATAGTGCTTCTAATTCAGCTTGCAATATTTGATCAAAGTTTTCTGTTATTTTTAAGTAAGTGGTTTTTATGGAGTCGGTGTATGTAAGCCTTCTTTGATTGACCTCAAAACTAAAGTATGACATATTTTTTCCAAGTTCTCATAATTACTGTACATTTAAAAAAAAAAGGCTTTTTGAAGATAGTGATCTAAATCGAAAGTTGTAAGTGTTTTCAAATATATAGTATTTATAAATTAATTATAATTCTTTATAATTAATACATAAATACTACATGAATGCAAGAAGTTGTAAGGCTTAGATAAGCATCAATGGATGACATGAATGTAACAGAATACATTTTACGTTAAAATATCAATAAGTCGTGACTTGAGATTCGCTGGTCGATTTGCTTTGCAATGTAACTAACAATAATGTACTAAAGTTTTATCGTATAGTATTGTTAAAAATCATTATTGATGTATAAATTGTAGATAGCTTACGTATATAATGCTCTTTTATGTTTTTATTAACTATTACATTTAAGATAAGAATATATAATGCGATATCCGTTTTAGTATTTAATCCTAACTGAAAACGTATTAACTACTATATTATATTTATAAAAATTTCTTTTAAAATTTATTACAAGTGTCGTCATTATTTACGTACCAAGAACCCACCAATGATTGCTATTTATAATTGAGACAATCGAGTCTATGCAGACTGAGAAACGTCTTCAATTTATTAAGATGCCACACTAAGATTTTTATTTTAAGTTTTAAGAATTAAACGAACATACAGCTATAGTTGCCTTAATAGACTACTAAATTATTATTATTATTATTAGCCTGGAAATACTTCAGCAATTAATTATAAATATACTAGCGTTTTGCCTGCGGTTTCCCCTGCGTAGTTCCCGTTTTTGTGGGAACACGGAGACAAAATGTAACCTATGTTGCTCGCTGATACAGTAGCATTCCTTTGGTAAAAGAATTTTTAAAATCGGCTTAGTGGTTTAAGCTTGAAAGCGTTACAAACAAACAAACAAACAAACTCACTTTATAAATGCTTATAAGTTAGGATTGTTTTAAAATTCACGCAATTATTTTAATTCTATTATAATGATTGGAATCTATTTATAAACAATAAATACGACGTTGTTAATACTTTATACGTATTTTATATTTTCATATAAAATAAATATTAAATAAATAAATGTTTACTTTATCACACGGTCAAAGGGTTGCCACAGGTCATGGAAACTACTAGAGGCTGTTAACGGTTTAAATCTATAGTTGCCGTTAAATTAAAGTAGGAGTAATTTTAGAGAGAATAAATTCACAAATCTAGAAAAAAAAATTCATTGATAAATAAATTAAAATTTCTTTAATTCAATTTTTTTTATAAAGTCAATAATAATTACATTAAATTTTAACAATCAATTCGTTCGTATTATTATTACCACAGGAAATTTAATGGGGATATTCTTTTAAATTTTTTTTTTATCATTTTTAAATTATGTTAATTAAATACTCACTCTCTTGCATCGCCTTATGCTCAATCCTTAGCAAAACAGTTTTCAAAAATTGCCACTGAATTAAATAATTAATTTTTAAGTGGTAAATTATTTGAGCGACACAAAAAGTTGACCACAGGAAATGAGAAAAATCATATAAATGACCACTGCGACTCGTGCGCAGGGTAGATGATGCCGCGTAGCGAACTGTCAACAGTGGACACGTCATGAGCCGAATCAATAAATAAATAATTGTCGTTTGCCGCTAAGGTTCTTAACTGCCTTGAAGAAAGACTTTGTAGTTGACGCTTGAATACACCAGTTTTTGCATACTATCATTGAGCCTCTCAGAGTTGTTACGTTTCTTAATGTGACACTTGCTTACTTTTATTATTATGTTCCAAAAATACAATATGCTTAATTAATTAGTACTCAATTAAGCGATAATATAATATGTTGATTAATTAAATTATTGTAACGAATTAAAATAATGAATTACGTTAATTTTGAACATTTTAATACAGTTGTTAATTATTTTTAGTGCTAACAAAAGGAAAGCTCAGTTATGCGTAATATTATTCCTATATTTGTGATAAATATTTAAGCTTTGCATATAAAATAACCACTTTATTCGTATTTTATATAATTGCAATGTAATGTTGTTTCGTGTAATGATTTATAAAAGTTGAGGAGCAAAATTTAAATTTCATTGTTATGTTATAATTTCATTATAACAGTTTATTGAAAAAGTACTTTCTTCTTAAAAATAAAAAGTAAACTATGATTTTCCAAACAATTATGATTTTTTATGTAAGGTATATGTAACTTAATGTAGGAATTACGATGTTATTTTATTATATTAACGTAATAAAAAGTAAGTGTTTATTATTACACAAGTAAAGTGTATGTTCATTTTATTTATTGGTTACTCGACATGAATAGTATTTTTTTTTCTGGTACATTCCTACATGGCCATCTGATCCCAAACTAAGCAGAGCTTATACTATGGAAACCAGACAACTGATATACTTACATCTACTACTTTTCTTTTGTAAATACATACTTATATAGATAATTACAACCAGACTCAGGACAAACAGACATGTTCATGCACACAAATATCTGTCCTGGGTGGGAGTCGAACCCACGACCTGCGGCGTGAAAGGCAAGTATCTTACCAACCACGCCAACCGGCTCGTCAAAATTACTTTATAAATACATAAAGGAATAACAAATTGACTGAATGACATATCATCGGACAGCCTAAATTACTGGGGCTAACACCATGGATAATACACGGGCTCCTTTTTCACAGTAGGTTAACATAAGGGAAGGATTGTAGAAAATTTTACACCTAATTGTGATAAATGATGAAAATCTTTAGTTTTTGAAAAAAGAGCTTTGGAAATTGCTACTTATTAGCATTTCTGAATTATGGCGCAAGAGAAGCCGCGTGTAAAGCAGCAACTAATCAATTAGCCTAGAACTCTAGAACATCGTACAAATCTACAACATTAAAATTTGTAAAATATAGAGAACATAATATTATTCTGATGCAAAAGTGAAATGCTTTAAAAAAACATTTCATGCAATATCAAACAAAATTAAGCAAGCGTATAAAATAAAATAATATTTTTTTAAATATGTAAATAATTTATGTATAATTAAAAAACTGAACTAAATTCTTTGTGATTCATAATTGGGTGGGGAGCTATTTTTAATCTTTATCGATTATACTAAAATAGATTTTTCGTATATATGTAATTCTCAAAAGCATTAGTAAAGTATTAAGATATGATTATACTTTTATTGGGTTTTATCTTATATATGTTATTTAACGAGCTCATTGATATAAATAGAATCAGAATTATAATTGTACATTATAACATATGCGTGTTAAAAATAGTAGCGTTTTTAATCTTTTTTTATGAAACGTCTGTTCTTTATTTATCGAAAGTATGTTGTTGATAATCTTACCTTTATACTTTGACTCGACTCGACTAACTTTAAGGAAAAAATCTCAAAGATTACGGCTACTGACAGTAGAGGACAATTTGCAAATTGTCACGAAAAAAGGGCAAAGGTTCATATAAATGAAAATTGAGCGATATCCTTGACCTTGATTATTTACATCTTATATACTTGCTTGCTTGAATGATCGAGAGTTTATTCTTTTTTTAATAACATATCACCATTTTTGAATACGTATACAATTTAATAATATTTATTATTATTTATACTTGCACTATAGTTCAATATGAGCCAGGTTGTACTGATTTTTTATTCGGTAACAATTTGAGACAAAGTAATACAACTTTTGCAATAGTTGCTGAGTAATCTCAGGTAATCCATAGTGTATAATTTTTTAATGTAATGGAAACCTTCAAAGGTACCTGTTCTCTTTCGTATGTAATAGGGTTATGTGGTGCCATAGTGTATCCTTGACTTAACGTAATATGCTATATTCTCGACTTCAATATATGTTTCATATACATAATTTTTATTGATGTTGTCAATCGTCTTTAAGACTTTATGCGCAAGAAAATTACATACTTGAAATTGTTTGCAAAAAAAGTTCTAGAAAGAACAAGGACACATTAACAGTGGAACTTGTTGGGTATACAAGGCATGTCTTACTGTTACTTCCGAAATATGCATTTTTCCTAACGCACTTTTCCTTCAATACAGAACACGAGATGAATTAAAAATACATATGTTAATTTTAGCTGGTAGTGAAGTGAATTGGATTATATTATTAAGCTTGTTGTTAGGTCAGCCATGTGAGGGCTTAGCTTATTTTTAACTTAGCTTAGTGAATATCAAAATTGGTAATATAATGTAACTCAATGTTTATTTTAAATGTATGCATATATGCATATTATTATATATATTTTATGAAAATTAGTAATGAAGGATTACTTAATAATTGTTTATGGAAATAAAACAATTCAGAAGTATTATACCTGTCTGAATAATTTAGCTGAATCGTGTATGTGAAAGATAATTTAGGAGGAGTATTTTAATAACAAAGCCTGTGTTGTTGACGCAGTTATTGTTTTGTTCGCTATATCAGTTTGGTTTCCATAGAGCTGTGTTTCATTCAAATTGATGAGATGTACTTAGCGTCTGCAATAGAATGTTGTGCAGTAATAATGATGTAATAGAAATATAGTTTCATTAAAATGTTATTCATGCTGAAACATTTAAAATAGAAAATGCGTATTTAGTTATTTATTCTTTATTGCAACCCAATTAACAAAAAATTAATACATTATACACCCAGTTACACAATAGATGGTCGGAATGTACAAAGTTGCTTTAGGTGCAACAATTGGCCTTATCGCTAAAGATGTGATTTCTTCCTGACTAACATTTGGCAGAGGACCATTATTATTTAGTATATTAAATTTCTTTTCATTAAATATATTTAATTCTTGTCAGAATAGCCGAGATTGGTAGTAGGAATGACTGTCACAGCAAGACTAGTCGGAGTAGGCAGAAAGTTGCTTAATCTTGTTAGCGATCCAATAGCAGCAAAAAGAGCAGATAAGCTAACAAATTTTTTACTTTTCTTTACTTGTAGTTACTCTTGAGAATGACTAGTCAAAAATACCTAAATTTTTTAGATTTCGCAGATTTATCAAAGAATAAAAGTCTGTTGTGACCAGTCAATCCGCGAAATAAGTATCAGCCTACCGATGACATTCAATTGAGTTTATTAACAGTTTACTTGAAGACCACGAGATCATTGTGATATATACGAGAAACATCTTAGTTTAAATAAAAATAGAGATTCATTTCATTTTTAAATAATATTCTTATAAATTCTTTAAACTAAAGAAAGTTGCATATTTCATTTAAAAAAACAACGTACAAAGTTGTATGGGGCAATAATTTACTCTCATAATCTTTATTACTTAGCACTGAGAAACGAAATACGAACGCAACTCTCACTTAACTGGTTTATTAAGTCTTGTTTCAGTTTATGAGGGATATCATTCTTTCAAAAATGTAACGATCTTTATTTTGTAATACATTGTTTTTTAAAAATTTAAGAAATATGAAATTTATTCTGAGATAAATAAAAATGTCTATCATTTTTAACATTTTATTGCGCGTCTATGTATTGCAAGGTATCTAGGGTATTATTTTCTCTAACAAAATCGGAGTGTTGCGGCACAGAGCGTGTTTGCGGCTGAAAGAGATCTGTAACAAGAAAATACGATATTTCTTTAGTAAAACTACAATTTACATACAAAGTATTTTTTTAAACTTTAACTTAAAAACAGACTGTTTCATATTTTACTTTAATAAAATAAAACGAGGGCAAAATTATTTCGAAAGAATTAAATTATTCGAAATCTCCAATTTTAATCCTCAATTAAAACAATAATATCGGTAAAAAACCAGTTAAGGTTCTAAACGGAAGTTTAAATTCTAATTAAAAAGGTTTAAACATTATCCAGGACGCGTAATATTGGTTTGACACTCACCTTCTGGAACAACTTTTGCATCATTAGAAAGTAAAATGGGACCCAAAATGGTAGTTAATATGGAACCTAATGTAGACGTTATCAGAATAGCAATAACAATCATATTCGCATGTTGTTTGGCAATCCACCTATCTTGAGCTGTGGTGCCTTCTGTCCATAAGGAATCTGTGGCCACTCGGACTAACACAGCCTGTAAATGTTAAAGTATTTTTTTATTTCGTTTTATATCGTCACATAATTATATTTATATGAAATATATATAACTTTAAACCGAAGTTTATTATACACATATTTTATTTACTCGACTACGACTGTACATGTAAGGCCGCAGACACGGAGGTCCGGGGTTCAAATCCCATGTCTGGCCAATAAAATGTTATTGAGATTTTCTGTCGAAATTTCTCAGTAGCAGCCTGGAGTCTGGAAGTTGGAAGTGTGTACACTCGTCCCTCGGAAAGTACGTAAAGCTGTTGGTCCTGCGCCTGAACTCTTTCCGGTCATGTCGAATTGCAGTCCCATAGGGTTATGAGAGTTAGGGAGTAAAGAGTGCACCTGTGCTTGCGCACGAACTTGTGCACTATAATATCTCTTGCGCAGTTGGCTAAACTATGTTGAGATTGGCCGCCATGGCCGAAATGGGTCTGGAGGACTATTAATTTATTTACTAATAAACGAGTGTCAACTAAGCAATAATGTTATGTCTGTTTTAATTTAACTAAGCCATAAGTGTAATTATGCAGTACTATTAACAAAAGCCCATTTAAATATTGCCTTTTACTTTGCACTGTTTGTATTTATTCGAGCATTATATTCTTCGGTCTGACTATATGTCTCAGTATTTAACCTCTTTAAATCCAAGGATCTAAGCGCAAGAATAAAGATAACAGTTTTATGGGTAATAAGCCTAGCCTTAGTTTTGTAACACAGGTAGTATGCTTACAAAAACATTATTAAGACTTATTATATACAATCTATAATAATATAATAAGTGGCCCATTTGCCAGTCAAAAAATAATACTTTTTGACTGGCAAATGGGCCACTTGATGGTAAGTGGTAACGCTCTTAGACGTTGGCAATGTAAGTCGTATTTACTTTTATTTACATAGTTAATGCACTGACCTTGTAAATTAAGATATGATGTATTTTTTGTCTATAGTTACACTGACTCACTCACCCTTAAACCGGAACACAATAATTTGCTTAACGGTAGCATATGTGACGGGCGGATGGTAGCTACCCAAACGGGCTTGCACAAAGGTCTACCATCAAGTAAGTTGTCTTTGTATTTGTGCCGTGGATTTAATTGAATTGAAACTATACGGTATTTATTGGTAGTTGCGTGAGGTCTTCTGGCATGATACACGGTATCGGAATTTTATTTATTTATTTCAAATATATTGACGAAATTGGGTATCATTTAAATAAAGGAAGACTTTATGCCTGAAGGTATTTTCTACCAGTCAATAGTTACGCAAACCAGAAATACCTCCATGAAGGCTCTATTGAGGCAATATTTACACAAATTATACATATAAACTAAAGATACATTTTTACTTTTATGTAACCGAATATAAAATACGAAAAAAACAAAATACGAATGCAACTCTAACTTAACTGGTTTATTAAGTGTTGTTCCAGCTTATGAGGGATAACATTCTTTGGAAAATGTAACGATATTTATTTTGTAATACATTGTTTCTTAAAAATATAAGAAATATGAAAATAAAATACTATAAAAATTAAAGGTAATTACTACGTATGTATGCCGGTAAGTCAAAAAAATCATAAAACATATTTTACGTCATACAGAAATCTTTACTAATGAATACATTCCAAAATGTTGATACATAAGTTTTGAAACTTTATACTGTATTGTATGCATTACTCAGGGAGCAGATGTTCCCAAAGTATCTACACAATGCAACATATTATCTGAATTTACAGACTAAAGCCATAGATTACTGGGTGTTTAATCTACATTCATAAATTGCGATTAAAAACAAAAGAAAGTGTTTATATATTTTTGTATTTTTGACGTTACATTAAGATAAAGTGAGCGCCGTTTATGGAAACACTTTGTTAAGATATCACTAAGACGATAAAAATCTATGCAGTAACTTCGCGTCACTTCCCCTTATCTATAATTGATAACAGGCTAAATGTAGCCGAGTCTTCGAATGAATACAATAACAGTAATTATGTTTAATAAAAAACTTTTATATACAATGAGCTTCGATTGTGATAAGATAAAAATTGTAAAGAATTGCTGTATTTATTAGACAATCGAGATTGCAATTTAATACCAATTGATACTACTTAATTTTCTCGAATTTGCACTTCTATGTCTCATTTGAAACACGTGCATCTTTATTATTATAATGAATTCTGAATTATATTTGTTTATAATTGTTGGTATAACTTTGTGCAAGCCCGCCTGGGTAGGTTTACCCACCCAGAATATATTCTAACGCCAGGGGGTAATACCAAGTGATGTTATTTTTCGCTATGAAGGCTAAATGAGCCAGTGTAACTAAAGGTACAAGTGACATAACATCCTCGTTCCCATAGTTGGTAGCGCATTGTGCACCAATATATATATGACTTACTCAGGTTGTTCATTTGCCATTCTGTCTACATATTTTAATAATAAATAATTCAATATAATTTATTTTCAACTTATAAGTTAAATCTACACGGTTTACTTTAAGCTATGTCATGTAAGGGATTGTTCTTATACTTCAGAGATTGTATATCGGTAACACTTCCTGCAAATGTTTGTAATGAAGTTTCTTTTTGCTTCTTATCGCAATAAATATCTTCCTTGACTTATTAAAATAATCAAATTAATTATATTTCATTATAGTATTCTATAAATGAATCGATGTGATTGCTATTAATCGATTTAATCGAGTGTATTACTGTTTGTTTAAGTTTGTTCACAGATAAGATGTTTGAGAGGCAGCTCTTTCCTAAATTACTGGCATGCGGCTCGTAAGTAAATTAAATCGGAGACCACTGGCGAGTCCGAACTAGTTACAAGTCGTTAACGAAAAGGCCGTTCGAGTGTTGTATTAGTATCGGTGATGTAAACACTTTATATTTCTTTGAAACGGACGGGCATTTATTAAATGTAGCTTTAGTTTAATGATAAATTACCATCGCGTGCTACGAACACTAAAACAATTAGACGCAGTTTGTAAAATGCATCATATTTTTGTAGGAAAACCTTGGGCACCAAACGATCTACATATAGAAACAACGTTAATACAATTATAATGTGTGTATAAATGATAAATGAATGTGTAAATATTATTTTTTTTATAAGTATGTACCTCGACAATGGCTTTAGGTATCCAAGTTACAGCAATAAAAATACTTTCTTTTAAAGATAATCCATTAACGACTGCGACTAAGAAGGCGGTTAGCATTCTTATGATAAGAGCTGAAAATATGAAGGCCACTATCAACCCGAAATCCTTCAGTGTAATTTCTGATACCTGTGGGATTAAAAAGTTTTATTATACATGTGTATTAATAAACATAGAATAAAACAATTTAACCTAAATATTTTCATACTATTCATCATCCTGTTGATAATAACATTTTTGAATAGATATATTACGGGATACGTTATTAGAAATATATATCCTCATCTGTTATTTGATGATGGCATAGCTTATATGTTAGATAATATGTACATTGATAAATTGCAAATGGTTGGAAGGGCCAACAGAGGAATATTTTTAGATTATTATCTTACGGTTTTAAAGTTTTATTAAAATATAAATTTAGTCATTTTTTTAGTATAGCAAAACTTAGGCCTTTTTAAGACCTACAATTTTTAAGTACATTGTGTCGATGTATCTCCTAAGGTTTAACCAGGTTTAGCTATATAAAACAACGTAATTTCTGCCATTTTTGTACAAATTATTTAAACATTATATACGATCTCTTGTTTATCGCTCTTTCTATTAGTAAAAATTGTATTATTAAAATTCTTTGCATGGCTTAGAATAAGTAAGCAGAGGTACAGACAGAGGATGAAATAGTTTTATACTATAATTAGAGATGAACGTAGCCGTTGTTTTCGGTAAACTTAAATAATATTTCAGTTAGATTCAGTTAGTAAATTATATAAGTATATAACCGTGTAACTGAAACAACGTCTGGGACAAATTCGTATTTGTGCTATCTCTGACATAGAGTTTATTTAAAGCACAACGTACATAAATTTTAATATAATGCTCGTATCACACTAGAGAAAAATGAGTGATTATTTAGTGAGGCGATAAGGAGTGATACTTTTGGCGGTTTAGCTGCGCGCTGAAAAGAAGGCTGTATCTACCGCGTGACATTGTACATTGTGTGTCCTCAAAATAAATAAATTATCAGATAGTTTTTTAAAGTATAATATTAATTTTTATGAGTGTTATTTTGTTTTATATCTTATATAAATAATATAAATGTTACATCATAACGAATTCGTTAATTAAAAATAAAAATTGATGACAGTTTATACCAAAATAGAAAAAAAAAATTTCTTTCTTTAATTAATTTTCTTTGTTTTGACACTTATTTCAAATGTTCAGTAAACATAGTACTTCACTGGAACAGCATCGGACGTTAACATTTACAAAAAATGGAAAAAAAATAAAATTTCCGTCATATTTGTTTGGTATTTAAGTATAAGTTATGGTTAGGAAGTGGTATAGGATCAAGAATTCGTGATAAAATCTTTACATATGAAAACGTTCGTTGTGGGTTCATTGCACATTCGCCTTAATGGCACACTTCGTCAATCATCAATTCCCCAGTGTGAAATAGCCGTAAGCGGTGTAGTGCATCAACAAAACATAAACCAATGATATATCTGCGCGTTCGTAACACCATTATGAAAGACTATATTCTTCTATTCAATATTCATCTATTACTGAAAAGTTTTCATAGAAGAGTTATAATACCTTTTTGTTTAACATAATTAAACTTGTTAAACGACGGTGTTTTGTTTTATTTCTATTTTTAGTTACATAAATGCTCTTTAGTTTCTGTTTATTTATTTCAAATTTAAATATGTAAGAGTGAGATTCAAAAAATACCTCCAAAAAGTAGCCACTCAGGGTAAACAGCATCGGTTCAAAAATTCTCCACAGTAGTTTGTAAACTTCAGAGACGGGATTGTTGTTAATTGGCCAATCGCGTCGCGCCCATCTTGTGGCTGCTGCCCCCGCGCACACCATAATTGCTACGCCAGCTTAACAAAAGTGATATAATAATTTTTTTAAACATAATTTTGGATATTAAGTTGTATGATATTTTAATGGAATTGTTTTATAAAATTTAAATATCCGAATTTTAAAAACTTAAAACCATAAAATAAACCTTTATTCTCCAATGAATTTTATTAACTACTTAATATAAACATTGTATTGTTGCATACATATTTACTGAATACTTTAATTGTTATATTGTTTCATCAGATAAATGTTAATCTTCTCAACGTTCACGGTTGATTTCAGAACAAAGCGGTTATTTCGAGTTTAATTAAAGGAACTTCAGGAATTAAATAGCTTGAAACTCGCGCGCATAAAATAATACAGTTGATTGGGTGTAATTGAAATGAAGGCCGATTAAGGAATATTGCAATGAGTATTAAGAAGTACCGCACTTGTCCTAAATGTGACGATGTCTAGATAATATATTAAAAGGTCATACAAATTAATTACACTATAAAAAACTAAATGTATTTTTTTTATTTGTGGACAAAATTGTGGGCGGTAATTCTTTATTTAATTTATTTGAATTATGTCGCGCAACATTTTGAGGTTATGTCATCTTGTCAATTCAAAGATAATTTATATAATTAAGGTGTGCTAAGATTATCTCCGAAGTGTCGCTGTCTCTAGAGGTTGAGTAGTGAAAGCGTAACAAACCAACAAGTAAATAAACAAACTCACTTTAGCATTAATTATAATATTAGTAAGATGTAAATGCAGTGTAATGTAAGTAAATGTAATGTTATTTATGCCCTTTTTATTAAATAAGCTTGCTAGATATTTTATGGATAAAATGATTCATAGCAAATCCTGTGCGCTTCACTTTATTCATATTTGTGTTATTTTTTAATGCTTAAAAAAAAACCTTGCAGGGTCACACTCGTGGCTGCTTATCCGGCTTTTGCAACTTAATTTATGTGATGCTTATGTGCAATATGCGTTTCATTTATGCATCTTCAAAGATGATACACAAAGTTTTTTATAACATGAACAAATTCACACACCAGCTGTGTTCAAATAAAAGTACAAATTATTAATTTTCATAAGTTGATAGTATCGTTGAGGCAAACATCAAGAATAATCAAATATTAAATATATTCTATTGCTGGAGACAGTAGAGCTTAATATTTCGTCTTAATCGATATAATTTAAAAAAATGTTTCTTATTAAGACTCGTATTTAAAACACGACGAGCATTTTGGTAAAGTACGTTGACAACTCTTGATTCGAGCATTTAGCCTAAATAAATGTTAATTTTGTTAATAAAATTTCAAACGAAGTATTTTGCTCGAGTTCGCTGATGTTGAATGAAGTTCGCAGAGGATGTAATGTAGTTTTATAACCAACTAGTATTCATCAAACATCTAGAATATTATTCCAGAAAGCAATTTCAATTGAAGTATGTATGTCTTTACAAATTGCACGACTCGGCAAGATTAAATTTTAATGTAAATCTTTGAATATTAAATTCAACATTGCAAAAGTTACGTAAACAAAATACCGATGACATAAAAATCTAAATGATTTCGTAAAATGCTTAAATTTACAACGTATAAGCGAAATTAAATCCACATTGCATAAGTCGAGTTTATATACCTACTAGAATTAATTTTTATGTAATTCATTATTTAAAAAAATTTATCACACGTACTACGAATTTTTATACGTAAAATAAATCTCGTTTTAAAATTATTTTTAATAAGCTATGCATGTAAAAAGGTAAAACTATTTCTCACAAACTACACCGTTCTGAATATGGTCATTTAGAAACTAGACACGTAGATTGTACTCCGGACACCTGGATTCACCAACGAAGGCAAATTAGGTTTTTGTCAGATATATATATATATTTGCAAACGTAACGTGTTGTTTACTCTTTATCGAGACTGGTTAGCGCATAATTTTACGAATAAATTGTAGATAATTAAGTGCACTTGAATAATTCTTTGCTCTTAGGAACTTATAAAAAAAACTTGCTTTTATATATTTGTTGTCGTTGAACAAGTAAATGGATTTTATAGAACTAAAAGGAAAACTACGATTTTATAAAAGTATATTTTCAATAGTCAATTTGTGAGCAAGTTTAACTGATTCACTACAATAATTTTTATCATATATAAAAGTACATAAAGAGGTATTGCAACGCGTGCCAGGCATTAGGTAGTTTATATATATATAATCTGAGAATTTATTTTGTCGATAACAGCGAAACGTTATTAATCGTGTTAAAAAAAGTTTGTTTATTTAAAATTAATTTTGTACAGTTCTTCTAGGCTTCTATGCTTCAATATATCAGGTCAATTTCAATATATTTTTTTTCTCATGGGACATAATATCTTAGTTCCTGAGGTTGGTGGCACATTGGTATTGTAATGGTTCATATTTCTCACAGCGCCAATGACTATGGGTTTTGGCGACGACTTACCATCAGGTGGTCCACTTGCCCGTCCGCTTAATTATTTCATAACAAAAAAAAAAAACATTTTTGTAATTTAATGTAAGACGTGTATGTAAGAATTGCTGAAATTAAAACTTGAAGTTAATAATAATGTATGCTAACGAAGTTGCTCCCCACAACTCGTCCACAAAGTCGCGGATATTATTATCTAGCTAATAACCTAAGTTTTTAAGCTTGTTTGTTTTACCTCAAAATGCGTGCAATAAATATGGACTTTAATGCTTATGACTATAATAAAGCGTTTCTCTGCGAGTCAGCGTTTACAGTATTCAGCTATAAAGTACTATGGATATTATTTCAATAAAATTCCTTACGATCTCTAAAAACTGTTAGAAGTAATAATTTGTGGAATATTATTATGTTTTCACTTGTTCATTTTGTTATAGTGCCATGCTAGTTCTACGGTTTTCACTTTGTCCTTTCAACTTACATACACCACCCCAACTGAGGTATCCGCCCGCGTACGTGATAAAGATACCACCAGCAAAAATATGAAGACTTCGAATTGTTGGCGCATAAAAATCAGTGTGATCGGGCAGAAAATCTGCCAGCACTCCCCACGTGACACCCAAGCCGATGCCGATGAAAATTGCAAGCAGCGCCTGTCACAATATTGTAGCAGAATTTAACATTTTACAGAACACAGAATAATATTTCATGATATCTTTTAATCGTAAAGGCCCAAACAGAATGACTTTTTACAGTCAAACCGGGAAACATATAATCAAGGGAATAACTTTTAAAAATTAACAAAATTTATTCATTATTTAGGTTATATTAATTGTCTAGTCTCCGTTTTTGTTTATTTAAATTTATTTAGCATCTATTATTGTGCAATTTTATTGTTGGGGTCAATTTATTGCACAAATTGATATCGCTGATGTCAGATTCTAAATTGCGAACGAAAAAGTAAACTTTGTGTAACAACAAATGCTTTATTTAAACATGATTTACATGGAAGAAAATATTTGTTGCAAAAACATTGCATGTGAATTTAAATGTTTATGAATAGTTTCACTACTTTATGAAATATGTTTGCATATGTTCCAGTGCCTAAAATTAATCTAACATGCCTTATTAATGTTTTGCGTCACAGTCTTTTTTAAGGAACCAAAAAAAAATAGATAGATATAAAACGAATAGCTTCCGTAAACGTGATTTATAAAAGTAAATAATACTGTTAGTAAATGTGACGTACAATCATAAGTCTTTCAGTAAATATTTATCTTTTCTATTCGCTTTAATTATTACCATACCGAACACGATAATTGTAACATTATGTTGTGATTTACAGGACTATTAAGTAAATGCTTTTACAATTCATATCGAGCCGTGATGGCGCAATGATTGACATAATATTATATACTAATACATTGATATTCGTCGCGTCTGCATCGCGATAGTTAAAGGTTAACAACGAATTTTTAATTTTAATAATTGTTTATTAATAATTCGATTCTAATTGAATGTGATTATCGCAAAAAAAATCCATTGAATTAACTTTATGACGTCATTTGGTACATTTAATGTTTAGGCTGACTTAGCTGATTAGCTACTTGTTTGTGTGATAGCGTAACCTTTTGCGATTTATTTAATCTTTTAAAAACTGTTTTTGTTGTAGGCATAAACATAAAATGTAGTAAAAATTGCTTCTCCATTTAATTCGATTTCCTCATCGCCAGACGAGGATGACGGGAATTTTAATCGAGGTCGGTTTCACGAGATTGTATTAAATGCATTAAAGACTATCTGGCTACTGATAACATCCTATTACTACTTAGCCCATAAAAGCCAGGCCAACATTCAAAGTACTTAAGAGTATTAAAACTAAGAGCGATATTGAATATTACCTTAACGATGCGGTATATGGGCGGCGATTGAGAGAATATAGCGCTGTTGATAACTCCAAACATGCCCTCGGTAAAGGCTGTATCTAAGCCACCGGCATTTGCAACCAAAAGTGCTATTTGGTTTTTCACACCAAATCCTTTTGAACTGAGTTGTATGGTTGTAGGCACTATAACTGCTGGCGATACTGACGATAATATGGCTCCAAGGTGTATACCTAATTGAAATAAAAAACAATGTATTTATGGATATGAATTAAATCGAGGTAGCACAATGAAATAGTACACGAGAACTTTAATGGACCATTAAATAAATTTGCATTTATCGTCCTGTGTTCGGTAGAGAGGAAAACATCGTGAGGAAACTTGCATGTGTCGGAAGAAATTTTGAAGTGCTTATCGAATATAGGTATATCCATTATCTTTTTAATTGGAAGAGTCATGGGTAATGCCTGTATATCATGTGACATCTTAGGACATTTTTTTTTCAATTAAATAGAATAAAAGTATAAAATATATATTTTCTCGTCTCATCTTACATGATTTATAACTATTCGATCAAATATCAATTTTAAGATGTTAATAATTCATTTTACCATTTACAGATTCATATTCATATTCTTTGTAATAATCCCACTTACCCCAGTACCAAGGAAACCCGAAAAGTACGTGAGTGAGAAACGCCGTCGTGAAACACTCGATAATCCAGGGGAGTGTTGCCAATGTGAAAACTTTTACCGAATTTCTCTTTATATATTTCCAGTTCCACGAAAGCGGACCCTTTGTTAAAATTATAACTGGATAAATACGCCTGAAAAATTTGATTAATTGACTCTCGATATTTCACATATAGAATAATTTTATTCACTTCTTTGGTTTGGTTGTAAATATTGCATGCAATTTAGAAAGCTAGATAGGAGCGATTCATAAGAAAAGCTAAATTTTGAAAAGTTGCAATCAAATTCGAATTAGGAATTAGAAAGAGGTTTTATTCAAAACAAGCGTTTTAAAAGCGAAATAATTTCTTGCACCTGCCCAAATGCAGCGCGGAAGTAAATATTTAATATGACTTTTATTACGATTCAACTACAAACTTTAATAGGATTAATGATAGCGCGTTCATGTTTTAATTCAAAAGATCGTGATTTTATTTATAATCAATAAAAAAACTATTTTCAATAAATGCAGTTAAATGTCATACGAAAAAAACATCAGTTATTTATATTATTTTTTTACTACCTATTATTAATAAAAAAATATGTTTGTGTTTTTTCTTATATCCATCTTAAGACTTACTAAAATTATGGTAATAATATTATTCTAATTATTTTTTATCGCTGCCTACGATAATAATAAATAATATTCAGTCAGCATCATGGTCAATGTTATGGAAAATAGTGTCAAGTTGTAAAGTTCTCGACGAGCCGATATTGCTGCGACTTTACTGATGAATGTGATCGATTTCAGCTACGGCGGCCATTCCCACGGAAAACAGTCAACTACGTTGGAGATATTTTAGTGAACATGTGTTTCCTGAGTGTCAACAATACACTATCCCAGAAAAAAAACCAGTAAGTTGTTATTGACCCAAATTTGATTAATATCTGGGTATAAGTAACCCTATAAGCAAGCCATTAGATCAACGAAGGCGTTACTCCATCACTAACGCTGTCAGTCACACGTGGTGTGACGTTAACGTTAGCCACCCTGACACTGTCGTAGCTTTGTTGACATACCTTGACGTTAGTGACTGTGACAACGATCACACCTAGTGATACAAGACCTTTCAGTGATCTTCTATCGAATGATTTAGGTCATCATACACGTGTGATTGATTCTATAAATGCAAGTGAAACTATTTATTTCTTATGTGATTTGTAAGAAAAACGCTAACCCAAACTCGTTTCATTTAAATCATTTATCGTTTTAGATATTCAAATTTATCAATATATGTCAATATAGATTTTATAAAATAATAGTATAGTAGTATAGTATATAATAAGTCGTTACTTTAAAAAGTTTTAATAAAAAACGCTAGCGTCTTGTAAAAGAATGCAACTTTCACTCGTGCGACAATAGCTTCGCGTCGCTGTCTGATGGTGCGATTAAAACATTTTGTCGAACGTAATATCGAGTATTTGGATAGTATGTATTTTATATATTACATGATATAAAATATAACGTCCTCCTGAAGTGATTTAACATTTTTTCAATCGCGCAGGATATATAATAGTGCATATTTAAGTATGTGCGGAAACATCGACTCGAATACGACTGGAGAGAGAATAGGTGCAGATGTTACGTAGCCGTCCGAGGAAGTTATAACACTACCAACTTCCTAAATTCGGATTGCCACAGTGAATTTCTCGACCGAAATGGAATGCACTCTTGTACATATTCTCAGATCATACTCCTTGAGATTGGTTGTCGAGGTCGAGGCTCGGTTAGGAAAACATTATATGCGATATAATATATTATATAATATCGATTTGTCGTGGCGACACTAACATGTGGTCACTGTCACTAGACGTTATTGCAGAAAAGCTATTTTGATGGGTAAAGAACAATGTTAATGCTTTGAACAACTTACGTACATGGATAATAATAAGTAATTTTACTCTTAATGAAATTAATTATTTTATGTGTAAACTTAATGAATTTGTTTTTTAATCGAATATCATATTTTTCCGATCTGAATTAGTGTAACAAAGGATTTATATGAACTAATGCATGCACACGATTGTAAGATTCGTGTTGGTATAATTGAATATGGGGAACTGTATTAAATATTCGAAAGATAGTGTGCTAAAAAGATATTTTGTCCCTCCTCACTGCCTCCCCTTCAGAAGCCTGATGGGACGCTAGCTCACACCGCCGAAGGGAAGGCAAATCTCTTTGCGTCTTTATTTGCGGAGTCTTCACGACTTGATTCTGGTAGCGCGACACTTCCAGCAGCACCGAGCGCCAACACTCATATGAGTGATATACACATTCGGCAAAAGGAAGTTCGCAAAATGCTACGCAGTCTAGACGTAGCAAAGCTAGCGGACCTGATGGTATTCCAGCAATTGTCCTGAGGAGCTGTGCGCCTGAACTGTCTTCTATCTTGACGCGTCTGTTTCGCCTCTCTCTTGTGACTGGTCAAGTGCCTAAGTCCTGGAAGCTTGCTAACGTGCAGCCCGTGCCTAAAAAAGGTAATCGTGCAGACCCTGCCAACTACAGGCCCATCTCGGTTACGTCCATTCTGTGCAAGACAATGGAACGTATCCTAAATACTAGGCTCCTGACGTACCTGGAAGTCAATGACCTTTTCAGTGACCGACAGTACGGATTTCGCCGAAATCGGTCCACTGGTGATCTTCTGGCGTACGTAACACACATCTGGAGTAAGGCCATCGAGAAACACGGGGAGGCACTTGCTGTTTCCTTGGATATCTCGAAGGCCTTTGACAGGGTTTGGCATGATGGCCTTATCAGCAAGCTTCCCGCGTATGGCCTACCTGCTGACTTGTGTGAGTGGATTTCAGACTTCCTGAGGAACCGATCGTTGCGAGTGGTGATTGATGGCTTCTCCTCGGATCAAATGGTTATAAATGCCGGTGTTCCCCAGGGGTCAATGCTCTCGGCAACATTATTTCTGCTGCACATTAATGATTTGCTGATGCCTGGATTACGCTGGGTACGCAGATGACTGCACAGTCGTCGAGAGCTATAGGTCCACCGCACGAGCTATTGAGGCCCAAATCCAGGCTCAGAGAGAGGCCATGGTTGAGCGCCTGAGCGTGACCCTTAAATCAGTGTCCGATTGGGGTGATGCCAATTTGGTCACGTTCAATGCAACCAAGACGCAGGCGTGTCTGTTTTCCGCCAAAAAGAGGGAATTCCAGCCTACTCCCTCTTTCCGAAATGTGTCCGTACCTGTAACTGACCACCTTGACCTTCTTGGCGTTACTCTCACGTCGACTCTAAATTTCGGCTCTTATATTGAGGATAAAGCCCAAATAGCCGCTCGAAAGCTTAGTATCCTCTCCAAGGTGAGACGTTACTTTACTCCAGAACAACTGCTCAGCTTATACAAAGCACAAGTGAGGTCAAGTATGGAGTACTGCTCTCACCTTTGGGACGGCTCTGCTAAGTACCACCTTCAGGCTTTAGACTTGATTGAGAGGCGTGCCAGGAGGCTGATAGATTCGACCAAAGTGGGAGACGACACTTTGGCTCCAAAGTCTGGAACATCGACGTGTAGTTGCGTCACTTTCAGTTTTCTATCGGATACATTTCGGAGAATGTGCTCAGGAATTGCACGATTTAATTCCGCCCGCCCCCTTTTACTATCGAACGGCCAGGCAAACGCGACCAAAGCGCCATAGGTACACGGTGGAAATTCCCCGCCTACGTACGAAGCGCTTCGAATCCACCTTTATCATTCGCACTGCTAAATTGTGGAATACTTTGCCTGAGTCTGTATTTCCCGATAGGTACAACGTTGGTGTCTTCAAATCAAGATTTAACAGGTATCTTCTAGGCAAGCGTGCTACATCGTAGGCCGTGTCGATACTTAACATCAGGCAAGACAACGGTCAAACGCAGGCCTATTACGGGTAAATATATATATATATATATATTTAAAGAAAATTTAGTTCACAAGCCTTTATCAGTACAACATTATTGTAATTAAGCAAAATTCATATCGATAATTAATGACACTGATATTTGTTGTATATTTATATCGTTTTTTAATAAGGTTATCATATTATAGTCTTAATAAAAAAATAATTAATGTCGTATTTACATTATTTACCTTAGATGAAAATCGATAACATTTGCTGAAGGATTATCCAGAAAATTTTTTGGACTGAAGGTGCGGCACAGAGCACCTACTAGAGTCATCCCAACAACAGGGTTAATTGTTGTATATCTTTCTAAAGTGTGGCCGAAGACATATCCAATTACAACTAGAATTATCATGGTAAAAATATCAGATCCGGGTAGGACGGTTTCTTTAAATACAAACCAAGACGTTCCCCATAATAATATCCCTGTAACAAAAGTGATAATTACACGCGACATAATTAATATTTATAAATACAATCTTCATTATATATTGAAACGTATTTTGGTGTCCACTGAGTAATTAATACGCACTACGCCGCCTTCGTACAATATAAATAAGATTGTCTTATCATTTTTTGTGATCAATCTTTTAAAAAATACACATAAAGAGTATTAAGGCGAGTTTCTGTTACTTTTTTATTTTGAGTTAAATAATGCTTTAGCATCCCGCGTAAATCCATTTTATATATTTTATTCCGAATTTTACGACATTTTTTTTATTATGCTAAATTTTTCGAAGTAGTTGCACGGTTGTCTGCCGTGACCACAAGCTGATTGAATCTAATATATTAAATAAAATTAAATAAAAAAAATGATTAAATTTAATATATATCGCGAATGTTCAGTAATACAATCCGTTAGAAAATTCAAGGTTCAAGAGTTATATTAATGGAATTAAAAATTCTAATAAATAAAAACTAAAAACTTACCGCATATAACGACTGATATGTATTGTTTAAGTTCTGAAACTGAAGGTAACATTGAAGACATTTTTTGAAGACAACTATTTTTCCATACATTTTTTTGTACTCGGCTTCTGAAATAAAAAATAAATAAATTTGCATTCGACATACTTCTGGTGGGAAATCAACATGTCCTACAAATTTAATACGCTTATGCCAGCGCCAGATATTCGTGGAAAACATTTTATTTGATAATTAATTTATTACCATACAATATATGTTCTTTAATAAAAGCAATGTATCACTTATTCTATTGTTGGCAATTGTAGCGTGTGTAGCGGCATCTGTTTGAAAACCGGTTACCGGGCTGAATGTGCGTTATCGTCTTTATTTACCGTATCATATAAAAAGAGTAGTATTAACTGTTACTAAAGATACAGATTCTTAATATTAATGATGGAGAATCAATAATAATGAAATTGTAAAATTGGAATAATAGTTCAAGGCTTATAATAATAATTTATCAGAATCTCCTTAAGGGTTATGCGTGGATATTAAAAATATAAAATTTATCATACTAATAAACAGGTAGTTTTGTTTGTTTTATTTCTTTAATTGCATTAGCCGAGAGACATGGAAACTTTACAACGTGATAGTTAATAGTTTAAAAATGTAGCAATGTAACTTAGTATTTATTATGTGATCACATTTAAGTCTCTCATCTCAGCGGACTCGGAGCTTTTGTTGTGCATCGTGGAAAAATACTAACCAATGCACCGAAACATGCTTCCAAAACGGTTTTATTGAGATACCATATTCTTTTATTGATTAACCAGATACATACAAAATAAATTTCATATTGACTATCATTATTTATTTGAATGTTTTACGGCAGTTTTTATAAGTTGAAAGGAAGGTTCCTTAAAACTTGAAACAAGAATTTTGTGATTAAGTTAAGTATTGTAAAAAAATATCAATGAATACATAGACAATCTAAAGTGATTTTTTGAATGAATTGTGATATACGATGTATTTAAAGAAAAACTTTATTTTATTAATAATAATTACCAGCCTTAATGACAACGAACAACCTTAGGAACAACTTTATATTCATTTTGTATAATATGTTTTAAATATGATTAAGTGAATAATAGGTACACACATTTTTAGAATCATTACGCGCATACAATGAAACAGAACAAACAAAATTTACTTGTCGATAATTTTAATATGGATAAAATTATTGCCTTGGACTGATATTCCTACTACTAATATTAAAATATAATTTGTACTTACTCACGTTTTGGAGAAGTTTATTTCGAATGTGACTGTTAGTCTATTTTTTTTAATTTTATTGTGATCTAAAAATAAAATGCATATAAAATTTATAAATGTTTAATTTTTTTTGTCTAAATCATTAAATAACAGATTAAAAATATATAATTTCAGCTGTAATTAAACTAAAACTTACCAATTTCTGGGAAGTCAGTTGCCATTTTATGGCCTTCTTTGTTATCTTCATGCAAAGATCGCGCCGATTTATCGAGAGTGCGACATATCTTGTAAACAATCGGCAATTTTGTCTTCACTATACACCCGTGTGTTCTCAGTTACAGTGTCATTCATAATACAAGTTCACGCATGCGCCATTGGTCTCAATTGATGTAATAGAAAACACATTAATCACTAGTCGTCGAATAATGAATAAGAATGTATACATCCATAACGTGATGTTTGAAAATAATTGACTGAATATTATTCAACAAAATCGTTAAAGGTGAAACATAAAATAAATGCTATATAAACTCTGTTTTGTCTGTTCGTTTCTTAAAACTAAAACATTTTTTATTAAATGGTACAATATCAGCTAAATGAAAATATTTAATAATTACTAGCACGTGTGAAGACCGATAGTACACGAGTAGATTACTTACTGGTCCATGTTTGTGCAACCGACTTGGCGCAAATTCAATAGGATTTTTATTTTTAGTTTTTCGTGTCGCTAAACCTTGTAATTATTGTTTGAAATAATGTCTCGTGTCGAGCAAGATATTATGCAATCATATACGTAATTGATGCGTTGCGAAGCGTAAGCAAATTTATTACAAGCACGTGTATCAAAACAAAATATAAATAGCGTCATGAGAGCCTGAAAGCTATTTTCCACACAAAACAAGCTATTAAACGACAGCGTTCCACATTGATGGGTACTTCTTAGCTTCGTATTAAAAAGACACGTAGCCTTATGCTGAGTAACGTGCAATCGTGGACGTTCTGTATTCTCTTAAAAGAAAGTCATTCTGCTGGTAAACAATGACGTATGGTCGGAAGCGTTTTGCACGAGACCGGCTCTAGCTAAGTTGGCAAACTGTAGGTCTTTAAAGAGTGGGCAATTTTCTGTATAACAGTTACCGGATACTGGCTGCTCATTAACTATGAACGCCGTCATCAAGACGCTTCTTCAGTAGAAAAAACCACATTTAACAGAAGCACTCTCCACGAATAAATGCTCTAGCGAGGTGCTTTTGAGCGGACACGGCTACAAAGTGCATATAAATTGCGCTGCGAAATTGAAGCGGAAGATATAAAAGGAACTCTATAGTACACTTTTGAATGACAAGCTGAGGGCAACCCGCGTTGAAATCCACGGGCTCTATGAAAGAGCTCAGAAAAAGGTGTACTTGAAAACGGGAACGCATTATTGTTCAAAAGATTTCTATTACCAGTTACGATTTCTATGCAAGACTTTCTACAGAAATTTAAATAGGTTTTTACTGCAACGTGTAATGCTTAATAGGTACCATATTGTTATAGATTCAAATTTTTTACATGCGTGGCTTACATTTAATTGAAACAAACATAAACAATTGTAATTTTATTTCAATGGTCTTATATATATAATTTCATACAAACTGAACTACTATAAAATATATCGATATAACCCGCGCGCCACCTATTACATGTTGAGTTGAGATAACTAGCCGATCAAAGTTTCATCCAAAACGGATAAGCGCATAGTATACTTGTATTTGTAACAAACATTAATGTTTAAATTTCATATGTTTCTGTTGTCTTTATCATTAAGCTTTAACAAAAAGTTATTGACGTCTTGACGATGTGTTAACGTGTAATATTTACCAAACATTATAATGTAACCACGTTAAATTATTATAAAAGTAAATCATGTGATTTGGGTAATTTGTAAAATTGTAGGTATGCTAAATTGCTCCCGTGACTTTTTAATTTACACCTCCATCGCCAGTGCCATCCTTATCGGTTTTGATCAAATAAAAAGAGATACATGATATGAATTTTTTTCTTGTAAACATTGAGAGATCATACTTTCATAATTAATTTTTTGGATTTAGAAAACGTAAATATGTCTTTGTTTCAAAATCAAATTTTTCTTATGTTTGGGTATAACTTCTATTGAAAAACCACATAACAAAATATAAAACAGTGCAGGTTTCATTGGAAAACTGAATAATGATTTTACACTGACAACAGCGAATACGCGTTGGCGATTCTGGTTAGTGATAAATAAAAAGAAACAAGTTTACAACAACAAATTATGTAAATCAATTTATACAAAAAAACACAAAAAGATGAGATAGAATAATAATAATAATATCTTTTTATGTTCAAATAATAGTACCATTTATGATACGTTTTGTCAGGTTATCAGGGGAAGAGATAATCATAATTATTATCCACCCATTAAACATAACAAAGTCGCGAGCAATGCTTGTCAAATTCACAACGTGCTAATGAATGAATCTAAAGCCTCAGGCATGTTATCTTATTTGAATTCTTATAAATAAATCATCTTATGAAATAATATTTCCATTTCTCGTTCGCTTGTTTAAAGCTCGATTAAATTGTGCGTGGTTACCAGCTACTAGTCTAATCGGCTAGCTTTTCACTAGTTGCTAGTAAACTTGGTATGTGATTGCCCCTCATATATTAAAAGTTTTTTTTTTTTTTTTTTTTTTATTGTATAGGTTGGCGGACGAGCATATGGGCCACCTGATGGTAAGTGGTCACCAACGCCCATAGACAATGGCATTGTAAGAAATGTTAACCATCACTTACATTGCCAATGCGCCACCAACCTTGGGAACTAAGATGTTATGTCCCTTGTGCCTGTAATTACACTGGCTCACTCACCCTTCAAACCGGAACACAACAATACAAAGTACTGCTGTTTTGCGGTAGAATATCTGATGAGTGGGTGGTACCTACCCAGACGAGCTTGCACAAAGCTCTACCACCAAGTAATAGTAGACTATTAACAATTTTCGAAAAACCTAAAGAATGTTTGGGAATGTTTTGGTTTTGGCTTCACTCATGATGTGCTGGTGTGTAGGCTTGTAAGCTACAGTAAAGTATTCTTATGTGCATTATAGAAGCGAGTATTTATGTAGTGTGTTATTTTTTATTTTGTCTTCTAAAAGAAGCCAGAGTGGCTTTTTGTTTTAGCTCATACTATCAAAACACTTGAGCGAGTAGAAAATTAGTGTTTCGTCGTCACTATAGCATTTCTTGATTTGCCGATTCAAAGCTCACCAGCTATCGATTGCGTCGATTAGACAATTTTACCACACATAAGCGACGAATCGTTATATTTGATATTTTAACTATCATTAAATATTAGGTAACATAACACTGTCTATATACACATATTGAAATAGTATATAATACATTTTTTGAAACACAGTGAAAATAAATACTTAAATTGTGTTCAGTTTTTACCGTTATTCACTCACGGAACTCTTGATTTAAAGATCCTGATCATTACTAGGAAAAAGTGAACATTAAATACATATATAACAACCAAATATATTTAAATGATACTAATTATGTATTTAAATAAATATCCATACATGTGTATAAAAAATATTAGCACAGATTTGCGTAAACTATTTGTATAAATCATTGGATTTCATTATGAGAGTAATTTTTTTGTAAATTTATTCTTCGTGTCTCTAAAAAGTTTCTTATTTGAACATGTTGAAATACGTCAAAAATTACATTTAAAGCGGTTATAGATTTAAATGCAACTTTCATTATATATTATGTTGACGGGGTGAGTAGACATGTCCCGAAACCCCGATGTTTTTTGTATTATGTGATATAAATAAATATTACAATGCTGACAGTATCGTGTCAAGCGATCTATCCGCCTGTATTGTGTTTATACATCTTACCGCACGCCTCACGTATTTTTCTCATGTGTTTATAAAAATATTTCTTAACTACATGATACTTCGTTTGATATAAATATTTTTTATATTAGATAGGTATAGCTATGGCGTAGTCACATAATTGGTACTATAACAGAATTAAATGACACACCCAGCCGAAATGATACAAATTGCAAATGCACAATGCGTGCATACTTTTTTCTGTGCAATTTAGTATTTCATAAAATTAAAGATATATCAATCTCTATTATAATAAAGCATAAAACTCAAATGAGGACTTAATATATAAGAGCGTAAACATATTCATATATCTACTGTACCGACTAGTCAAATCCCAATTTAATATAATTAAGTTTCAGTGTTTGTCTGTCCAAGTTAGTCAACACAAGTTTACAATTAGTTTGACTTTGACTAAGACTTGTCAAACCTGAGGATTGACTATAACATATACCTAATCAACTAAGTCATGCATAGCAAACACGCTGAATCCGCGGCTTCGATCGCGTCTCTCTCACTGTTGCCATTGAAGATGTAAAAGTCTAATAGACATTCACTTAATCTGAATGAAATAAAATATTATCATTTGATATAATTATATTATTGTGAGGTCAAAATAGTTATGTCAGTATCAAATTACTGATGTTTAATGGTTTTTTAATCGCCACCGTTATTATTTAACAGGCAATATTACTATCACTTCGGAAGAACGCTTCATATTTTGAGGCTATCTACGAATCGATCCAATTGTTGATATTTTCATATGGTGTCAAGTGCTGCTGAGACAGGCCATGTACCATCGATCGGAACAATCGGTAATCGGAAGGGGCAATGTCTGGTGAATACGGCGGGTGGGGTAGGACTTCCATTTAATGGTTTCTAAGTAGTTTTTCACCAGTTCTGCAACATGTGGCCGGGCGTTGTCATGTAGCAAAGTAAACTAATACCTTGGGCACGTGGTGACCGATGATCTTGGAGACGACCAGGATATGGAAAGGGAATGCAGGGCTTTGTCAGTCCGTGCGAATATGGTTGCCCGCAGGTTTGCTAGATGTACAGACACGGTTAAAATAACGCTGTTCAAAGCGTACTGTACATCTTTATAATCCGCGAGCCTGTGGGTTCGGTATGCGCAGAGGTCTTACAATGCCTTGCATATACAATATAATAATGCGTTCAGGGTGTTGTTGCGGCAGCCACAATTCTGTAGTGCCTCCAATATGTTTGCTAAAGCTCGTACAGATGGCTTTGATGCTGTCTGGCGAAAGAAAACCGGCTCTCTCCTTTCCAGAGTCCATGGCATCACCAATAGCACTCTGCGCATGATAGCTGGTAAGGCGGATAGTCCTTTGATGGGAAAACTTCTCCAGAGGACTAAATCGCTCTTAGTTATAGAATATTAATATGTAAAAATTTAGAGTAAGTTACTAACAAATTTAATTTAATTTTATCATTCCCACTAACATATAATGGACTACTGGTTGTCTGATTTTATAATAATAATAAATAAATAATAAAATATCCTTTTCTTTGGGTTATTGTAACGGATCCATTTTTCAATACCTGTGACTATGCGATGCAAAAAACCAGAATTCAGAATCGGAATCGGCGTTCAATGTTTCTCGGCTTCGGGTCATATGGAACCCAATGTCCTAGCTTTTGGATCATTCCCAACGTTTTTAGCGTTGTGAAATTTCTTGTTGTGTCATTTCTAATGTGAGTGCTAGTTCTTTTTGTGTTTGGCCTGAATCTTCTTCCAATAATGCCTCCAATTCCGCATCTCCGTACACTTTCGCTGCGATTTCTGTCTTCGACCTCAAACTCACCGTACTTAAAGTTTTGGAACCACACACGACCACTTTTCGTACGTGATCGTGATTTTAATCAGCTGCAGATTTCTTTAAATAAAAGAAGTAAATCAAAATAGCCCGCAAATTACGCTTATTTGGCTTAAAATAAGCTGGACATTTTCACACGAAGAAAAGTATGTAATTATGGTAATACTTTGATCTTTATGATAACACCATTCACATTTGAACATTTTAAACAAAATTTAAGGCGAGATCATCTTTTAACAAACGGCGGAAACTTATTTGTATACATAAATAGAATAGGTAGACAGACGAGCATATGGGCCATCTGATAGTAAGTGGTCACCAACACCCATAAAAATTGGCACCGTAACAAATGTTTATCATCGCCGCCAACCTTGGGAACTAAGATGTTATGTCTCTTGTGCATGTTATTACACTGACTCACTCGCCCTTTAAATTCGCCCTTTAAACCAAGTACTGCTGTTTTGCTATAGAATATCTGATGAGTGAGTGGTACCTACCCAGACGAGCTTGCACACACCAGTAAATTAGAATTAGAAACAAAAAAAACACAATATTATATTCTATATACATTATTTAAAATTACTTTTAGCAGTTGATCCTGAAAAAGATTAACATGTATCGGTACGAAAAATGAATTAAATCCCCAAATTAATGCTTTATTAAAGCCAAATATAATCGTTGGAAAATTTTATAACATTTGTTATCTTAATCATACTTAAATATTGTAAATAAATAACTTGTGTATAATAAATATATTTATTTATTGTGACGTATTGAATTAAAATATGACTGTAATAAAACAATACTACATCGCTTATAAGCCGTATAATTTATTAATAATTGTTATTTAGTTTTTCTAACAAGAAATCTTTGCCATTTTCAATCAGACTGTTTGTGCATGTATTTATCGTTGTCTTAATCTTTTTACAACGTTTTTACGTATTTCTTACCTATTTATGGAAATGACATAATTTAGCGTGCAATATGATAAAAATTAAATAAAATATTTTTATATAAGATTGCTTTAAGTTGTAAAAGTTAAAAGTTGTTGCAGTTGTAGCGTATTTTTTTCAAATTAGCTATTATTCAGTTTTTAAGATTGTGTATGTTGTAAAGTTGATAGAGGTAGCTTTTATCATTAAACTTAGAGTAGTCTGTTGGACATATTTTTGCTGACGTGTAATATAATAATTAATTAATAAAAGATATATTTCTGTTTCTTGTATATAATTTGAATATCACCACTTATAATTAATATAATTTGAATTAAATTATTCATAATAAGGTGACCAATGACATATTATTTGAGGAATATTAACAATGAGTAATTTAAAATATATCGATAATGATGGTGTGATTAAATTTACTTTTAACACACTATAAATTTACAAAAACGTTGTGTGTTTTGACATTAATACTGATTAAATACGAGAAATATAGATAAACTTATAACATAATTTTTCTGACTCCTATAAGCATTATTTCATTTTACGTCAAAAAAATTTTTCAAACAAAAAATAACTTTTGTGCAATAATAAAATCTCTTATTTTTTTAAATTAAATAAGTAAATCTATTATTCTTTTGAATTGAATACTACAAATATTAAAAACTTTTGATATGACCATATTGTTTTTTGACGTACAAATGAAATAAAGCGTATAAAAGGTTTGAAGAACTAAAAAACTGATACAAAAACTTTGTAGTTGAGACCTTTTGTTTGTAGAAAAGGTTAAGGCTTGATGAAAATGTTGTTATCCTTTTGTTATATGTGCTAAATAAATTTCAGCTCAATCGGTTGGAACTGGTTTAATATTCAGATGCAAGTATGTGTTTGCACTAACAGGTGAAGCTAAATAAAGGCATGTAAAAAGAGGATTAAATAATCCAAAATTGTTGATGTCGCAACTAGAAACACGTTTCACATTTCGATTTCGTGCAGAACAATTTACTGTATGTCCAACTTGTCGTGTACGTCGTAAAACGGACATATTTGTTGGTAACTAATATTTAAGATCACGTGATTCGTTGGTACGGGTTGTGTTTGTGAGCTATAGTCATAAAACTGTTCCTTTAAATAAAATAAAACTTTAATATACTTACTATATAGCTATGATAGTGTAGTATATACATCATTGGATGTCTATGCTGTGATGTGTGTGTGATTTTGTATTTTCATTCGTGATTCGCAATCGTGATTTTTATCAATTACTTCCACTTAAGTCTCTAAGGATACAATTGATTCTTGACATACACTCGGCGTCAAAAAAATCACATCTTTTGAAATTTTGACTTCAAGCGAATAATACTCTTAACTTATTTATTGTACCCTACCAAAATTAATATCATTTGAAAGCACAATTAATACACTTTAAAAACGCGTATCGTTCTTTTCTGTAAAAACAATAATCACGAAACGTTACGAAACGGTCTTTAAAAAAAAAGTGCTGAAAAGCTCATTAGAGGACTCACTACTTGTGTCACCTTGGACACGAATAAAAGAGGGGGTAAAAATTATGGGTCATTAGCTATCCAGACATCACAGAAGTCACACCTGAACAGCTCCAGTAAGAAAAAAACTCTGAAAAATGGATACTACGGCAGAAGAAGCAGCTCAAGTGGTAGCACTACTGCAATTAGGACTACGCCAAGTTGATATTGCTCGACAACTCAACATAAGCCGTTTCCGGGTGAAACGAGTATCCCAGCGGTTCCAGGAGACTGGAGGCTACCGCTATATTGTGTCGACGTCTTTGCGTAACCGATTCTCCAACGCTGTTGAGCTGCAACAGCAGCTCCGAACAGCTCGGAGGACGTCGGTGAGCGTCTCCACAATAAGAAGAAGGCTGCGAGAGAAGAAAATCCAGGCCCGTAGGGCTGCTACTGGCCCCAAATTGACAGCAGAGCATAGGCGAGTCAGACTTCAGTTTGCCCGAGACCACGTGGATTGGACGTTCGACCAATGGAAGTCTGTCCTCTTCTCCGACGAGACTAGGGTATGCCTTTTCTGCAATGATAGGCGTAGAAGAGTGTACAGGAGGCAGGGGGAACGGTACTCACAGGCTTGCTTTGAAGAAACCGTCAGCTACAGAGGAGGATCCTGCATGTTCTGGGGCGGAATTTCAATCCAAGGAAACACCGACCTTGTGTGCGTCTCCTGCACTGGAGGTGCACGTGGCCAGGGGTCCCTGACTGCTCATCGGTACATCACAGAGATACTGGAGGACCATGTGGTTCCGTATGCTGGTTTTGTCGGGCCTGAATTCACATTCATGCACGACAACGCCCGCTCCGATACGGCAATCATTGTTCGGGACTACTTGAATCAGGTTGGGATCCCCGTGATGCAGTGGCCAGCGAGAAGTCCTGACCTGAATCCCATAGAGCACCTTTGGGATGATCTGAAACGCCGGGTGCGGTCTCGTGTTACTGCCCGTGCCACCCTTGAACAGCTTCGGGACACCGTCGTCGAGGAGTGGAGTGACATTCCTCAAGAACGCATCGTGACGTTGGTGAGGTCAATGAAGGATCGCATGGAGGCTGTAATTAGGGCTAAGGGAGGTAACACTAGGTTCGAAGTTTAGTTTTAAGAATTTGTTTTACTGTATTTTTTAATTTTGTTATGTTTTTAGATTAATTAAATTAAGTAATTTTGGCGTGTTTTTCCTTTTTTCATGAAAAATGTTTTTTATATGCTTAGTAATCACTATCACAGTTTTATTATTTAAAGGATTCAATAACCTTTAAAATGAGGCCCCACACTTATACCTTACCATAGATGAAATAGGGTTTATAGTTGCTTGAAGTCAAAATACCAAAAGGTGCGATTTTTTTGACGCTGAGTTTAGTTTTATGAAAATAATTTTTAGGGATCTATAGAAGACCATCTGAATAGGTACACAGTTATTCTTCTTCTAGATCATCAATATTTTATATTGCGGTTACGTTGGTAGTTTGAAGTACGAGTGAGCCATTGTTTTGAGCACTATTGTCCAAGTCTTAGATTGTTCTTAGTTTTACAATTCGTATAATGCCTTCGGGTGGTGATTTCTTACCACCAGTTGGTCCATTTGCCTGTCTCATTTTCTGCTTCTATAACATTCATACGCTGCTTGTCGGTATTGTACTGAATTTATCCTGATTCAATAAAACTAAAATCCATCAAATCCGTTCAACGTATATTTATACATGTAATGAAATGACATTTCATTATTCCAAATTTGCTGCGCTCCGCGCGTTTTTAATCTGTAACTAAAAGTCAGTTTGCCGCGCATTTGATGGTTGAATGACAGAATGACGGATAATGTTTAGATTATTTTGAACTTTGATATTATAAAAAATAAAGAGATATAATAGAGGAGGCGATATTAGTGAACTTTAAATGTCGTTTCTTTGTATTTTCGGAGAAACAATTTGTGTTTCATTTTGAGCATCCTCAATAACCTATCTTATAAAACGACATTTTCGTTAACTAAAATGGACCGGCTGCAATTCGAATTTACGATGATAGCCTCAAATGATGGCAAATCTAATATATTAGCCATAACCTCGATATCTACAGAAGAAGGAAAATGTTATGTTTTACCTGAGGAGCTGAAACCGGTGACTCATCATACATATATTATCAAGATGAACACTTTCTCAAAAATAAAAAATAGCATAAAGAAAAGGCATCAAAGTAGAAAAATATGGATAAAATTGGATGAAGATCTTAAGAAAACGTATCTAGATGAAGAAGGTAATATGCAATTTTTAGATCAATATTTAGAAGAAATGAGCTTAAAACAACCAGTAGACAAAAATAGACATATTGAGGTTGTTTTTAGAAAAATCTTGTTTGGATTGGTATAGCTCAATGACCATAAAACTTACAATAAATGCACAGTGGACTGAATGGAAAGACAAATTTTTAAAAACTTTTAAAAACCGAGGATGGTATATAGTCACATATGCTCTTGCATTCAGATATAAAGAAGGACTACTAATTGATTACGCTATAAAAAAAGAAAAACTTCTACTAGATATAAATAAATCTATAGACTCTAAAACAATGATAGATTTTATTGCAACGGGTTTACCTGGGTTTATATTAAATAAATTAAACAGGGATGAACTCAATGACACTACTGATTTGTTCAATGAGATAAGAAAATATGAAGGTATGATGTACAAGAAAAACTCAACTACAATAAAAAGCGGTACATTCCTTTATAAAAATAAAACTAATGATAAGAAGCCATGTAAGACCTGTGAATCTCTGGACAAAGGAATTAGATATCATCCGGAGGAGTCATGTTGGTTCAAGAAAAATAAAAATGAATCTGAAAAGGTTTTTAAACCCAGGAATGTAAATAACAACTCCATAATTGAAGTAGATATAAACACTGAGAAAAAAAAACGAGTAAGTACACCATTAATCAAGATCAAACTTTTATTAGAGAAAAAATTAGAAGTGAGCGGCATTTATGATTCAGGCTCACAGATCTCTTTAATAAATTCAAGACTAATTAAATTAAAAGAAAAAACGGAAAATGTGAATACAGCATACATGAAAACGGTTAATGGTGTGAAAAAAACAGATGGCTTGATAACAATAAAAATAAAAATATTTGATATATAGGGTTTTCCAATAGGGACGCTTGAACTTTGACAGCTGATTGCGGCCATGTTGTTTGAGTGACAGCTGTCAAATGCAGTGTGTTATATTCATTCCGTCCTCCCAAACCACCATGGCAGGTTACAGTGTCGAGCAGCACGTGCAAATCATAAAATTGTTTTATGAAAATGGGTCTTCAGTTCGAGCAACGTTCCGCGCACTTCGCCCGTTTTACGGTCGCGATGATCGTCCTGCCGAGTCGACTATCCGTCGATTGGTGGACAAATTCGAGTCAACCGGGTCAGTTAACAATCAGCCGATTCCCGTGCGTCAACGTAACGCGAGATCTGCCGAGAATATCGCCGCTGTGCGCGACAGTGTCCTCGAAAACCCGCGGCAGTCAATTCCGCGTCGCGCACAGGAACTCGGCCTTTCGCAGACGACAACTTGGCGAATTTTGCGTTGTGACTTGAGCCTGCACCCGTACAAGATCCAGCTGACCCAAGAGCTCAAGGTTAATGACCATAGACAGCGCCGTGTGTTCGCTGACTGGGCATTAGAGCAGTTGGAAGTTGACGCCGATTTTGGCAAAAAAATCATCTTCAGCGACGAGGCGCATTTTTGGATGAATGGCTATGTCAACAAGCAAAATTGCCGTATTTGGGACGAGACCAATCCACACGAGGTTCACCAAGTGGCAATGCACCCGCAGAAAGTGACTGTTTGGTGCGGATTTTGGGCCGGAGGCGTGATTGGTCCGTATTTTTTCGAAAACGATAATGGTGTGGCCGTCACCGTCAATGGTGAGCGATACCGGTCGATGATAACCAACTTCTTTTGGCCTGAAATCGAGAATATGGATCTGGACAACATGTGGTTTCAACAGGACGGCGCTACGTGCCACACAGCACACGCTACGATGGAAGTTCTGCACGATCAAGCGCCCTTAATGGAAAACCCTATAGGAGAAGAGGTGGATGTGTATATAGTAGAAAATGATGATTTTGATGATTTTATAATCGGATTGGATATGATAAAGAAATTCAAATTAACCCAAAACGAGGACTTGCAAATAGAACAAAAGAAAATAACAAATAAAATAGATGAAATGTCTAAAGATAACAGAAATGAAGAAAAGAATATAAAAACTATTGTCATATTGGAATTAGACAATTACAGAAAAAATAAGTCCAATATATACAGCTAAAAACCTAACAAAAAATATAATAAATATTTGTAAAACATGTGAAATATGCATAAAAAATAAATCAAGATGTCAAGGAAAATTTGGGTTAATGTCACAACTGGGACCAGCGACAAAACCATTTGAGATAATGTCAATGGATACTATAGGTGGCTTCGGGGGATCTAGGTCCACAAAAAAATACTTACACCTTTTAGTAGACCACTACACAAGATATGCTTTTATTACAACTTCAAAAACACAGAACGCAAGTGACTTTATAAAATTAACAAAGAAAGTACTAGAGACAGATGAGATTGGAATAATTCTGACAGATCAATATCCAGGCATCAATTCAATAGAATTTAAACAACATTTGCAGGAGAATAACATTAAACTAATTTTTACAGCTGTGAATACACCATTTTCGAACGGCTTGAACGAACGCTAAATGAGAAAAATAATAAGAGAACATGGACAACAATAGCAAGAGAATGTATAGAGAAATATAATGAAACAGACCACTCTGTTACAGGTTTTGCACCAAAATATTTACTGGACGGAACAAATGTTAGTATTCTACCAAATGAAATTAAAACAATAGAAACCGAAGACAAGTGGATTGCTGATAGAAGATTAGCATTAGAGAATACAATAAAATCCCATAAGTACAATAAGAAAATATTTGATAGAAATAGGAAAATGCAAGAGTTTGAGATAGGAGACAGTGTATATGTAGAAAATGGAAATAGACTGAATAGAAAAAAATTAGACGAATTAAAAATAGGCCCTTTCAAGATAATAGAGAAAATATCAAAATCCATTTATAGGATTGACACTGGCAACAGGAAAACAGAATCAACTTTATTTCACATAACAAAATTACAACCTATCACAGCAGATGAGGTAGAAGAAAACGAATATGAAGATAACTTCTATATTATATTATTTAGAATTTTCGTTTATAGTAGATAAGATTATTTAAAATTTTCGTTTATAGTAGATTATATTATTTAGAATTTTCGCTCTTAGGGGGGGAGATGTAATGAAATGACATTTCATTATTCCAAATTTGCTGCGCTCCGCGCGTTTTTAATCTGTAACTAAAAGTCAGTTTGCCGCGCATTTGATGGTTGAATGACAGAATGACGGATAATGTTTAGATTATTTTGAACTTTGATATTATAAAAAAATAAAGAGATATAATAGAGGAGGCGATATTAGTGAACTTTAAATGTCGTTTCTTTGTATTTTCGGAGAAACAATTTGTGTTTCATTTTGAGCATCCTCAATAACCTATCTTATATACATATAATTAGTCTAGTGGATATATGTGAGGCCGCAGACCCGGAGTTTCTGGGTTTGATTCCCAGGTCGGGCCAATGTTGTTGGGTTTATCTGTCAGAAAATTCTTACTAGCAACCCGGAGTCGGGAAGTTGGAAGTGTGTACACCTTCGTGCCTCGAAAAGTACGTAAAGCTGTTGGTCCTGCGTCTGAACTCTTCCCGGTCGTGTCGGATTGCCATCAGCTAGGGAACAGAAAGTGCACCTGTGTGTGCGCATACACTTGTGCACTATAATATCTGCTACCATTGCCTATGGGCGTTGGTGACCACTTACCAGGTGGCCCACATGCTCGTCCGCCTACCTATACAATAAAAAAAAAGAGATTGGCCACCGTGGCCGAAATCGGAGGACATAATTATTATTACATATACGTAAATAGACTTTAATTTAAGAAAGTCTGGAGTCATCACAAAAACTTTACCATAAAAAATCATTATCATCGGAACTAAGCTCAAAAATATGTAAAATATTAAGTAAGTGGTTCTACCACAGCATGCAGGGCTTGTCATAAAAAAAAAAAACGTTCCATAAAAAGCTTGTAATAAAAATGGGGCAGATCGAAAATACGGAAAGATCGAGTTATTCTAAGGTATTTATTATTTTTTATTTCATTTTAGTATTTTGTTATTTGCAGGGCTGCACCCATAAACAGAATGGTCATCACATATAATAATATTTTCAAAAAAGCTGGCCTAGATATCTTTCAACAGTCTACGCTTTAAAAGACAGATTAAAAAGTATCTAACCAATTAACGTTGCCCCTCATTTATTTTATTCATAGATGCATGACTATACTCATGTCAAAGTAAACCCATAATTTTATTTATTTACTTTGTTTAATTTAATTTTATCAATGTTTTAAAATAGCGTTTATTTATTTATGTTTAAGTTAACTTACAAAGAATGTACTATTTTTTTTGTTTTGTTTTTCCTATGCATGTCAAGTTAGTCTATAAGTGAGGTATGCAATTTTTATGTTTATGTTATTTATGATTCTAAATAAGAAACTAAATTGTATACAGCGTTGGCTTCCTATATGATAAAATATAAAAAATATAATATTTTATATTAATTATAGTTTGTAATGTATTATCGACTATTACACAATAACATCGACGTAATATAATATACTCGAATGCTGCCCATCCCAAGTTTGTACGGGTACCCATTTCTTTCCCTGAAATTGAAATTTCGAAAAATCCTTTCTAAGCGATTATGTCTTAAGGGTCTTCTTTGACGTTCCGCCGCACGAAGTTTTACGTTTTTAGCGCTACTGTCGCAACTATCGAGGCTCGGGCACGACACGCACACATATACGTATGCAGAGTGGGGTCGTCGCACTTTTTTTTCCTAAACTAAATTTTAACTTTATTGTCACTGATTTTGAAATGTTGTCAAATACATATCTATAGCGTTGAGGTGAGTAGTTTGGTATAAATAAACTTCTCGATGTCGTAATGTGGAATAATAAAAAAAAATTGACGAAAGACGAATGTGGAATGCTTTATTAAAAAACGGAACAAGTATATATACAAAAAGTGAAATAAAAATAGATCAATAGGAATACAAGAAAAACATTATATAAACATTATTGAAACAAACATTTTATGCTAAAATAATAAAAACAATAAATGTTTTATTTTTTTAATTACTCAATATAAAAAAATATGTGAATAAATACATAAAATAATTAAACTTCTAAAGAAAAATATATAATTCCTGAATCAAAATATATATTTTACAACATTTATTCTACTATGAAATTCACTTTCTCTCTTTCTAACCAATTGGAATAAAGCGGAATAAAAAGGATAGCGGGAATTTTGCAGTTCGACTTTCGGTTTCTTGGTTCTGCTACGGAAATCTATTACACAATAATCGACCTTACTGATGAAGTACCTAAATACTATATTTGCCTGAGCACGTTAGCTAATAAAATAAAAGGATAGCTAAGTTCTCAGGCGATTTGATGAGGCTAGGCATTACCGAATTCAGATATCTAAAATCGGATTTTGAAATCGATTTGTAAGTCTGAAATCGGATAAATATCAATTTGCAAAACCAATGATGACGATGAGGCATGAAAACGTTTCGTATATCCTCACTAGATAGCGCTTTGACGTAACAAAAAACTAAAAGAAACATTTTATGCTAAAATAATAAGAACAATATTATTATTACTGTAATAATAAATGTTTTATTTCTTTAATTACTCAATATAAAAAAAATATGTGAATAAATACATAAAATAATTACACTTCTAAAGAAAAATGTTATAAAAATGTATAATCCCTGAATCGCGGTATTGAAGTTTTTAACGCAGCTTATTATATATATAAGCGTGGCGGTCTTCCAATTGGAAGTGTGTTCTTTAGTGTGATGCCACTACTGTTCCTAGATCACAGTTACAAGGATTATGTACTTCGTTCTACTCATTTCCACTTGAGTACTATATTGCCCGCTGAGTTGAGAGTCAGTAATTTACTGACTAATGAGGGTTTGTTAGGTGGGCCATCACGCGTGTTTCGTTTTATGCATAAATGGGATTTGGTCATTTTTATTATTTAGTGTTCAAAACACTATTTATAAATACTTTGTTTAGTTTTACGTTATCAATGAAAATAGGAATAATTTGAATTTTTACGACAATAAATTTATTGCCTCAGTTGTTGTTTTACTGACCAATATAACTAGGAAATGGACGAAATAAGTAATTATATACATAAATATTTCAAAAAATTATATTTATTTATAAAAAAATTGCAATGTATCATTATATATGAGTGTGTTATAATTATATAACTAGTTAGAATTTCAACTCGAGTTATTTTTTGTTTTTTTATCAAACTACAAAATATACAAAATATTATCAGTAAAAATATCGTATCAAATGATAAAACACTAAAAATACCAAAAAAAAAAACGAAATACATAAGCCGGTGCGCGTCCTAAAATTTATGATGAACAGTCTCGGTGACAACTAAAACGTTCAAATACATACTAAATACGCTATTTACGCACACATTGATTTTGTGTAAGTACACGGTTCGATCGCGATCTATAAATGCGGCGCAAACCGACGTGCTCTCACTTCGGAGGCGCGTGGCCGACTGGTCTGCGAGGGTTATCGGCGGCTCGCATAAGAAAACGCATACAATTTCATTGTAATTTATTATAACAAAAAATAAGAAAATGATTATTAAAAAATGAAGACTCCAGACGTTTCTTTATAGTTTTAACTTTATTATTTGATAAAATTCATTTCTAAATTCTCGACGATTACGATAATTTCGCCTCAATAAGGAAGTGCGATTTTACACGTTTTAGTGATTTTTCTGATTTTTTTTACACTTATCCATAAACATTATCTTAAATTCGAATGCTCTACACGTAAGTTAAATTCATTGGCTAACTGTGTGATTTATTTCAAGGTTGTGGAGCATCGCTTTCTATTTAATTCTATCGAAATCCCGACCTTCGAATTTCCACAAACGTCAAAGAAGACCCTTAAAATAAACTGATGTTCCAAATTAAGTTTTCTAGGCTTACGTTAATAGTTTTTGGCTTCGCATTGATTTTTATGAGTAAATAATCGTCTAGATCATTTTTATTTAATAGAAAGTTGATAACTTCTCTATAATCTTATCCTCTTTAATGTATAAAGATGAAGTTTGTTTATTTACTGGTTTGAGCGCGTTAATATCAGAATCGACCTTCAGATAAATTTGAAAAATATTTTTATAAACTGCTGACTGCAAATTCTATAAATAAATTCCGATTTAAGAATAAATGTATAAAGGCAACCGGAGAGTTTTTAATCGCATATTTCTAAACAAAATTAAACGTTCCTTTGAATGTGTCTGCTACTGCCGAATATCTAGTAGCTCCCACTAACGTTTTTTTTTTGTATTTAACTAAAACTATTTTTTCATTCATTCGGTTTTAAGTTAAGTTCGTAAGCTGTAATATGTTGACAAAATTCATTCTTGTATTCTAACCACTGGGCTCTGGTCTGGTCTGATCTATAAATATGTATTTAGTGTTACTAATAATGTATTTAGAGTGTTCGTGCATACAGTTTTAATACGTTCTACAGTAAGCCGTCTGTATGTTATATTTTTTTAAATTTCATTTCCATTGTTAGATAACAAAGGGAGTCGTATAGATTTGTTTTAAGCCCCATACATTATATTCTTAAAACTTTTTATCACTGGCTTATCTTTATGCAAGATTAGTTCATTCCTACACAAAGACAATTTAGCAAAAGTCTCCAATTACTGAGAGAATTTATGAGACGCAGCGAAGCATTTCAAGCTTAATAAAATTTACAATTTCATATTAATTATATAGCTATTCATTTTAAAAGAGAGCGTCATGGCATGCATGATGATCTTAACCCCAAGATGTTTAACCCCATAGATATTTAACATCAATAAATAGCCTTAGTAACAATTTACGTACGTAAATGGTACTTTTCTTCTCCTAGACCAAATTTTATTCGTCAGTTGTTACTTATTGAAGAAAGACATAGCTATATCCTTTTGTTACCCGTGTGAACACAAACATGCTTCATTTGTTAAAGTGTCACGGTACAAGCAGGACATACAGGTTCTTTTTCTAAAAAACGACGAATTTGTAAGTGTATACAATTCCGAATGTTAATAAAAGAGAAATTTTTCTTTGAAAATTATACGTATACTGTAGTTATAATGCATATTCTATTCTATCTTTACAAAAACATTGTCTAATCGTACTATTATTATACAGAAATAATTTGTTTTAGTTGGTTTTTTGGTAGAAAAAATTACTAATCTGTTTGAAATCGAACTTTCATAAATTTTGTGTTGTGACTGTTCCCTGCTTATCATAGATATAATTGAACTATATGTATATATTTTTAATAATTAAATATAAGATCGACTCATGTCTTCGTTTAATTAGTAAGGATCCATGTAACGTTACTTATCATCATAAGTTAAATAAAATACACGAACATTTCCAACATAAATGATTATTTTTTAAATTCTATTAAGTAAAAGTAAATTGAATTCAATATTTTTGGTTGGTAGGATGGTTAATATTTCTTTCACTACCGATCCCTATGGGCGGTGTTTTAATTAAAATAAAAAATTAGCCACTAGATTAGCAAAGCAGAACTATAATGGTATATCTCTTGTACCTGTAATTACACAGTCTCACTAAACCTACAAACCGGAACACAGCAATATCAAACTTGCATAAGTAAATAATTTATGTCGTAGGGTAATCATAAAAGTCGTGATATTATAACTTCAATATTATTCGTTAATTTTAATGGATTTATTCTTTCATATCTATCAAAGAGATTTTAGTCTTTGTAATACTAGTTGTCATAACTCTTCTGATTATAGAAATAATAATATCATATTAATATTAAGCTGCTTCATATTTTGTAAATTTTTTGAAGTGATAACTTCTTATAGGAGAGTAAATCGCTTCGTAACGTAACGCGTTACGGTGCCACTATTACGGAGCTACCAACCTAACGCCATCTAGCGTATACAGTTAGTACATATAATAATTTAGCAACTCTCAAGTACTAATTTAAATTATATTTAATATATTATTATAATTAATAATAAATATTATCACTTCTGTCGAGCGTCCCGAGACGCACACGTTTTTTTTTATTTTTATTCTTCCTTCTCAATTTGATTCATCTTTTATATACATTTAACATGGGCAAAAAGAAAACAGTTCAGTACTATTTATCGTCTTTTTAAAGATTGAAGAGCTTTAGTGCTATTAATAAAAACATTTTGGAAGTAATAGTAGTAGGATAACGTTGATATCATCCAAATTTTCAATACTGTTCATGGTCAAATATTGACCATTATGAGAACAATAATATTACTGAATATGTCCAATGAAAATTACATACCATGTACTTAAATCTAATTCATCCGCAATGTTATATGAAATAGAGACAATTGACATTATTCCGAGAGACTATACTATCACGAGTGAAATAATAATATCACAGCTTTGAAAGAAAGTTATTTGTATTGTAGCGAAGCAAGGGTTGAAATTGATTTTTGTCGGTAACCCGTTTCGAGTGCGTATTTTAATTGGACATAATGTACCTACAACGAAATATTCCGTTATATCATTAGTTCCTCTGTTATTTCCATAAAAGATCGTAACGATAATTGCACCGCAAAATGTGACGAATTTCATAGTTCGTACAAAATAAGTGTTAATTCATTCCAATTTATTTAATGCGGTAAGAACAATAAAGTCCCTTACATATTCTATTTTATTTTTAGAATTGACATAAGACAGCATTAGCATTGATGCAACAATTTAAGATACGATTAAATGAATCGAGAGAATTGCTGTGTCGGAGAACAATCATCGCATATTGCCGAGTGTAAATTGTGTTGGGGTTCTCGGGCGATTATAGTTATCTACTTAGATTGTTATCTTACCCATCTGGTGCCTATAATTGTATGATTTTAGGTTTACTGTAAAAGGCTTTAATCTAAATTTAAATTTTAAAAACATAAATATTAGTCAGATATTTCTATATAACAAAATATTTACTTTATAAAAAACTAGCACTTCACTACAGCGTGTAACAAAATTCGTGTCCGACCCGTGAAGTGGTTATTAGGTATCGTGTGTCGGTTCTATTTATGTAATAATTTTAAAAATACTAAGCAAAAAAAATACTTAAAATGATATATGAATTGTGTGTTTAACATTATTAAAATTAATTAATTTTATGAATAATCAGTCATATTTCAAATTGTAACTATTTTTTAACGGACCTCACGCTGATAATTGTACGACATTCATATAGAAAAATGCCATATAAGCAAATCAGTCGTGTCAATTTCCCTGATAGGTGTATGGCTAGGTGTCACATGTCCAAAAAATACATTTTTCTTTAAAAATTTAAGATCGAAATCAAATTTAATTTTTTTATTATATTTAATTAAATTTGTTTTAAAAATACATTATTACATAAATATTTTTTTAACTGTATAATCATTTCAAAGCACTTTTTATAAAAATTTTCATTATTCCTATCAAACGCAGGTGTGCTTGGTTTCGTGTACGGATTGCAAATGACACACAGACACAGTGACGTTTTCCAACAATCAAAATGGCGGATTAACATTTATGACAGAATGAGACTTGTGTCATTTTAGTGACTTTGACATTTAATTTTGTGAAATGTCTTATGCCTCTATCAATAAATCGATTTATTAAATAACCGTAGTTTCAAAAAAATTGGGAAAATGTCACTTTTCTATTTAAGCGACTATGTCGGACTATGTGTATTATATGTCGGAGAAGCATCGTAATCGTTGACATCGTCATTAGTGGTTGCGGGCTTAGTGGGCGTCATCAGGATAAAGTACAAGCACAAAACACAACTATCACGGTTTTACAGTATTTTAATTAACAAAACAAATTAATTAATTAATTAACGCTTTAACGACTAACAACACGGAGCAGCGGGTTCAGGGCACCGATCCGACTATAACAGATGAATCCACTTCAACGATCCAACTCGATCCGTTGCTTTCCTCCGAATGTGTCACAAAAACTGTATACCTCTCCAAAGTTAAGACACTAGAGGCACATGCCTTGCTCTGATTGGTGGTTACGTGAAATACAATATTCATAACTTTTATTAATTGATTAAGTTTTTTAACATCTAAATGAAATTAAAATGTAAACAAATAATATTGTATGCAAACATCAATCAACCCGACTCATAGCTTCCTTCGAAATATATGGGAAATGCATTCTAAATCCGTAATACATTTGTTCAAACATTAATTTTGCATATTAATTGAGTCTGGGAATGTTCTTGGAGATGTTGTCTTAGTTGTTAATGTTACAGTAACAGATGCAACAATCAAATACAAATTAATTCGATTGTTGACATAATCGATTCCATTATTACTTGAGTTTCAATATCCAGTCAGTTGAGTGTTTCAACCAATTGCCTAATAAATTTGACTCATGCATTGAAATAGAAAATTATCATAAGAACCCCAGGGGTCCCCCAGGGGTCTGTGCTATCCCCCACACTGTTTCTTCTGCATATCAATGATATGCTCTCCCTCGGGAACAAACATTGCTATGCGGATGATAGTACAGTGCACGGGGATACCACGGACGCGTAGTAGCTGGGCGGGCGGAAACTGAGGAGAGACGGAGGGATCATGTTTTTGAACTCAATAGGACGTTAGGACTCATTGCCAAATGGGGCTCTGATAATCTTGTTGAGTTTAATGCCAAGAAAACACAGGTACGCGCTCTCACAGCGAAAAAGTCACCATTTTCCTCTCTTTCTTCCCTCTGTGGCACTACGCTGGAGATATAAGGCAAAGTCGCCATGTTGGGAATTGACTTTCGGTGCGATCTCAATCATTAGGATCACATCGAGGCTGTTATAAAAACAGCCTCACGAAAACTTGAAACGTTGAAGCATTGGTCTACTTCTACGGCTCCTAGAGTGCTAACAGCTGGACACGCTGGGTAGACCTCCGTCTAACTAGGTGGACTAACGACATGAAGATGGTGGTGGGCCCTGTCTGGATACGGAAAGCGCAGGACTGGGAGTTTTCGCTTATATTAAGAGACAACCTAACTTAATCTATCCGGACGGGCTCGTACAAAGCGCTATCATCAAATAAAGGTAAATAAAATAAATGTATACAATTATTCGATTTTGATAACGTTGATTGGTTTACTATTAATCCTCAAAGCTATAATAGATAATATTAGGTCCTTACATATGAAATTGGCGTTTTGTACGGGAGGAATATAAAGTCTTTTTTTTGTAAAATATATTTAATTAATCAAAGTATGCACCGTTGTTATCTATGCGCTTTTGCCATCTCATAGGTAATTCATTGATCCCTTTACTAAAAAGACCATGGGGGCGAGAATCAATAAACTCTTTGAAGGCGAGTTGAATTTTTTCCCTTGTAAGAAATTGTCCAAATTCCGGAAAAAATGGTAATCTGTTAGAGCAAGGTCCGGGGAGTACGGTCGATATCGCAGACATTCCAATTGTAGCTCATCTAACATTTAGTGGTTGTTTGTTGTGCAGTGTGTGGTCTTGCGTTGTCGTGAAGCAGCAGTGGCCTAGAGCGATTGACCAATCTCGGTTGTTTAGCAGCTAGTTCTTTCTTCATGGTTTACAGTTGCTGACAATAGATATCTGCCGTAATCGTTTGGCCAGATTTTAGAAAGCTGTAGTGAACGACACCGGCGCTATTCCACCAAACACTCACAAGTAACTTTTTCTGAGTAAATTTTCGTTTAGGGCAGGATTTGGCTGGGTCTCCAGGATTCAGCCATTGCGACGAGCGCTTCCCTTTATCGTTCAGTATCCACTTTTCATCACAAGTAATGATTTAATTTAAAATCCCTTCATTATTGTGTCGGTTGAGCAAAGTAACACAGCAGTCGACGCGTGTTTGCAAGTTCGATTCGCTCAATTCATAAGGTACCCATCGTTCAAGTTTTTTTATTTTCCCGATTTGCTTCAAGTGGATTGATACAGTTTTATCACTTACCCCGAAGCAGCTATCTCTGAAGTGCTTTGTGATGGATCCGCTTCCACAATAGCCTTTAATTCTTCATTTTCCACTTTGGTTTCCGGCCGACCACGGGGTTGGTTCTGAAGGTCGAAATTTCCAGAACGAAAACTTGCTTTCTTTTGCGACACCAGCGCCGTACACATCATTAATCCTTCGAGCTGTTTCTGCAGCACTGGTGCCACGGTAGAACTCGTACTCGTAAATATACCGATATTTCATGTTTTCCATTGTGCGGTAATAAGCGACGCCAAAGAAAAAAATAATGAGGAAGAAACAAATGAATGACTGTTTTCAATACTCAAATGTACCAGCTAAATGAATTTATAAATTGGAATTTGTAATTCTTAACCAAAGAGGAGATATTTCAGATCAAAGTGGTCAGTACGACAAAACGCTAATTTCATATGCCTTACCTAATATATGTAATAATTTAAAATCTTAAGTAAATAGGCATATTTTATAGCTTCTTGGATTGATATAAAGTTTTATAATTTCACAGACCAAAGACTCGACTCGTCTGTGTAATTGTTCTTCCACCTCGCGCTCTCTGTCAGAAGGGGGAGACAAGTTAAAATAAGTACAACAATAATTAAGGAAGGAGTAATTTGTACTTTGACACTCGTAGCGTAACAAATTATGTCTATTGGACTAAGAAATTAATTAAAAGAGAACAATTTATTAAAGTTTACGAAAGAGCCGGGAAGTATTTTTTAATATTGAAGTGGTTTTACGGTACCGAAGATTTATAAAAATAAATTGAAATAAAATACATTCCTAATGATACGTACAATGTAAAACAAGTAATAATGTGTTTTTATGGGAGAAGACTTTGCTTAATCTCTTCTATCATTGCTTTGCATTTGAACCTGCGATCTTTGTTTAAGGTGGAATAGCCACTGAGCCATTTCGAATTTAAATATATCTATATTAAATTGTACTTATAATTGAAATGAATAACTTTTTCTTTTGTTTAAATCTGAGGAGTAAGTTGTAGCATACTTTTACTAGCAAGATTGTCAACTAGTAAGTTATCTCAACAATACAGAAGTGTTAATAGCCACTAAGGACACTACTCGTACTCGTATAGTATGACGCCTCTATTCAAGTCTTGCGAAAACTAAAACACAACGAAAAAAGCCCATTTAAAAAGTTATTTTTAAAGTGAATTAAAAATTTCGATAGTGTAAAATAACGATGAAACAGACATAGTTCTATTTGTTACGTATAATATATAACTTATACAAAATTAGAAGTGTGTTTAGTGTGTTTTATTGTATGTTATCGTACTTAGTCGTACTAAGTGAGCATTAAAAGAGACCTCGATTTAATTAAATTGCCGGTCATGCGCAAGTTGGTAATAAAGGTAAGGAGTTCTACTAAACGAAATCGTCAATCCACATACGATTACATAGGCACAGCATATTACAGCGAGATACTTTTCTTCTAGATTAAGGCCAAATAGTTGATTATCAAACAGAACTGAAGTAATTTTTGCTTTTACTCGAATAACTCCAATTAAGTATCAAGTATGCGGCTTATAATATGTTGGATATAAATATTATTTGATATTTAAGTAAATATCTCTTTCAAAATATCTTGATCCAGATTGCAATTAAAAATTTTATCTCAGAATAATGATCTAAGATCATTTATAAAACAACAACGTTTTGTTGCCTTCCCGGGCGATATGAAAGTCGGTTAATTTTGCCCAGAGATTTGCGATTCAACGGAGTAATGAATCTAGCATACTTGTAACCATTTCTCACGGTCAGAATTTTTGCAGAAGCTGTTTATTATTTGAATCCTCAATGTAATTTATTTATTATATAATAAATTTCAATAAATAAATTCATTAAAAATTGCACGCCAACAAAAAAACATCAGTATTTAGAATTTAATAATAGCAAGTTATGCTGGGTTAGTTTTGCTGAAAATTGTTAGCATAAATAATTGCCTTACAGTTATGAGTTATTGTCAACAAACTATATACCTAAAAGTCAAATTTATCTCTTAATTTCGAATATTAATTCCAGATCATATAGTTTTAAACTTTAAAACTAGGTTTTAGCTTCAATTTTTAATGTTTGTTATTTTTGGGAACATTTCAACAATATACAAAATATATGACCTAGTTGTTCTTATGATTCATGAATATATGATGAATAGAACTGAATTTTTCTTCCGCATTGAAATAGTGCATAAAATACATATAAATTAAATGAAAAAATAAAATAAAAAATGTATATGATATTTGAACTATTAGTATAAGAGGAAATAGTATTTGATCTAGAATTTAGTAGAATAAAATATGGAGATTAAGCGTCAGAAGAGGAAATGGCAAACGTCAAAAAGGATGAAAAGCTTTCCGAGATAACTCGCTAATGAAAGTGTAAAATTAAAAGCTTAGAAATAAAAAACAGAGCTCAGCGAGAGATTTTTATCTGCAGGGTAATCTATTATATATGTTTTATGTGTGATATTAATAAAACTTGCAAACTTTAAATAAGAAAATTAACTCGATACATAAATGTCAAAATGATTCCGTTATCAAATAGTTAATAAGCTAAACTAAAAGTACTCCTGCTAATCAGTTGAACCTATGGCAGAAACTTAGCGCAAATGACACAACTTTACAAATCGCTCAAAGGAAAAGCGAGAGACATGCGGGAAAATTACAGTTTCCGAGTAACATGCACGTCGACAGGGAAATTAACACTACTTCGATATCAGCGCGTCAAGTTTGCTGTGACACTAAATACATGATGCAACACAAATATATATTAAGTTATGGCATTAGAAAAACAGCTTATGACATTTTTATCAAGCAATAAAATACTAGAAATATTTATCCTCTTCGTTTTAGCTTTAATATGATATATTAAAATGAATGTTGGTACAATTGTTTGAGATTTATAGACGTCGACACTGTTTGATAAATTATCATAAAAATTTGCAAAAATATGTATTTTTTCAAGAAGTTGATATATTTTACTAAACAGTTGATTGCAATTAGGCATTAGATGGCATTATAGCACCATGAACTTCAACCGATCAACAGATATCCATGGGAATTGGTATCTAGGCGGGATAATATAAAGCCCGGCTTAATATAAAGTGTATATTATACGTTAAGGATTTGTGCAAGCTTGTCTGAGTAGAAACATATTATACTCTAACAAATAATATAAATATTTGGATATACACGAGTACTGTGCCAGAGTACTAACCCAATATTTTTTTCAATTATTTCAAATAATCAAAACGCTCACTTTCTGTTCCCGCATAATAACAGTCAAATATATATCTCAGTCTACCTTTATTTTTAATAATAATGTATAAATAAAAATTTAGTTTAACACAAATACAAAATATGGATAATTACATAAATCAATGACCTTAACAAAACTTCTACTTGATTTTATCATTTAAGCGAGACTATAAAAATAACTCCATATTGTTTTTTTTTTTTGAAATAGTTTAGTGAGACGTATTTCATAGATAAATGTGGTAGAATTCACCACAGACCAAAGACGCTAACTGTAAGAGTAAAGAGGTCTTAGTAAAGATGTTAGTGATTGAAGTATATTTTAAAAGAGGGGAATTTTACGCTTTTCTTATTAACAAAACATACAATTATAAAAAGATTTATTTATTAGAAAAAGTACACATATTAATAATCAGATACACTCAAACCAATAGCAATTATGTTATTGATAGCGTTAAAGAAACATTTTTGAGTATAGTTAATAATATAGGGTTTTCCATTAAGGGCGCTTGATCGTGCAGAACTTCCATCGTAGCGTGTGCTGTGTGGCACGTAGCGCCGTCCTGTTGAAACCACATGTTGTCCAGATCCATATTCTCGATTTCAGGCCAAAAGAAGTTGGTTATCATCGACCGGTATCGCTCACCATTGACGGTGACGGCCACACCATTATCGTTTTCGAAAAAATACGGACCAATCACGCCTCCGGCCCAAAATCCGCACCAAACAGTCACTTTCTGCGGGTGCATTGCCACTTGGTGAACCTCGTGTGGATTGGTCTCGTCCCAAATGCGGCAATTTTGCTTGTTGACATAGCCATTCATCCAAAAATGCGCCTCGTCGCTGAAGATGATTTTTTTGCCAAAATCGGCGTCAACTTCCAACTGCTCTAATGCCCAGTCAGCGAACACACGGTGCTGTCTATGGTCATTAACCTTGAGCTCTTGGGTCAGCTGGATCTTGTACGGGTGCAGGCTCAAGTCACAACGCAAAATTCGCCAAGTTGTCGTCTGCGAAAGGCCGAGTTCCTGTGCGCGACGCGGAATTGACTGCCGCGGGTTTTCGAGGACACTGTCGCGCACAGCGGCGATATTCTCGGCAGATCTCGCGTTACGTTGACGCACGGGAACCGGCTGATTGTTAACTAACCCGGTTGACTCGAATTTGTCCACCAATCGACGGATAGTCGACTCGGCAGGACGATCATCGCGACCGTAAAACGGGCGAAGTGCGCGGAACGTTGCTCGAACTGAAGACCCATTTTCATAAAACAATTTTATGATTTGCACGTGCTGCTCGACACTGTAACCTGTCATGGTGGTTTGGGAGGACGGAATGAATATAACACACTGCATTTGACAGCTGTCACTCAAACAACATGGCCGCAATCAGCTGTCAAAGTTCAAGCGTCCCTATTGGAAAACCCCTTAGAAGAGATCATTAGAATCGGCGAAGATATCATGTTACAGCCGTACAAAGTATTAATCGAATTAAAATCCACTTTTTTAAAGTAATTTGGTAAATAATGTTGATATTTTAAATTTTTTTCTATAAATAAAAATACATAAAAATTACGATTCAAATTAACATTTAGATTATAGTGCAATATCAGCGTATATATGATATCTCATAGCTGAGTAAAGACGTGGAACCTCTCCTTTAATGGAGTGTCTTAGAACTTTTACCACCGTGCTGCTTCGGTGGTTTGAGGTGGTAGATACACATGTGGCAGAATAATATATGCTGGGGACGAGATAAATTATAGACACAAATTTAGCATAACACGAAATAAGTGCATAGATTTATCTCGAGATTTTCAGTTAAATCCACAAGTTCTATCAAGCTCCAAAAAGAAATATACACCTCACAGAAAGAGCGGTGATATAATAATATTAGCATAGAGAGTCGGCTGGTTGGATAAGAGCAAAGCGACCGTTTGACACGATAGTGATTGTGTTATATATCTATTTCTATCTAAATATTTAAAGAAAAATAGAGCGACTGCCAGATACAAAGAATAAAATGTTTCATGTTTAAGACCATCGAGGTAAATCTTGACTTCGTTTTATATTTCTGCAGTTTTCTGAGTACTCTTTATTTTCGGTATAAAACTATCGTTATATTATGTTGATTCAGGTTAAAAGCTATCACATTTCCGAGTGCTATTTAAATCCATTACTTTCTGCGTTTGTATTGGGAATAATAGGGTTTTTATATATTGAAAAATCATTAAATGAATTTTACATTACTCCATTCGTTGTTATAAAAATATTATGAAAGACATTTTAGAAATGCCACAGCGCCACATTCACGTATTTTAATAACAATACCAATCAAATAATTGTCTTATAATAATATAAGGCCTTATCATTCTAGTTCATCTTCGTTATATTTCAGACTTCATACAAAACAGGCTTTCTCATAATATTTTTCATCACCACTGAGTTTGAAATTAAAACCTCAAAAAACTTATGAAAATTTAGTGATTTTTGCCCGTGTTTGAATCTGAAATCTTCAATCGAGATTCACGGATTTTAACCATGGCTTACGATCGACTTAAAATTATCGAAATATATAAAAAATCCGAATGCAATGTCGCTATCAAAACTACAAAAATTATATAAATATGTTTTTTCACATCTACAGATAAATGCTAACACTAGTTTAATTAAACTTTATACAGATGTCAATAGTTGTTCATATGTTTGACGCGAAATTGAGAAATTTTAAAATTGTGTTAAATATTAAAACTATTATAAATTCGGTTAATAATAATTATTGAGCCATTATTAATTGAATGCCAATAAATATAAAATCATTTGTGATTAACATCAATTATTTTATTTTATTATAGTACGAGATCCGGCTGCACGATCACTACGTTCATAGCGTACACAACCCAAATCTTTTTTTTATGTATAATTATAAATGGGAGAATCTATTTTTGCAAGGTTACCAATTAAAATTTGCCCGCGAGTACTTTTTATTAAAATGGTATTTATTGACTTTTTCATTCATGAATATTTTTTTCTTTGACGTCGCTATTATAAACTCAGCGTCAAAAAAATCGCACATTTTGGTATTTTGACTTCAAGCAACTATAAACCCTATTTCATCTATGGTAAGGTATAAGTGTGGGGCCTCATTTTAAAGGTTATTGAATCCTTTAAATAATAAAACTGTGATAGTGATTACTAAGCATATAAAAAACATTTTTCATGAAAAAAGGAAAAACACGCCAAAATTACTTAATTTAATTAATCTAAAAACATAACAAAATTAAAAAATACAGTAAAACAAATTCTTAAAACTAAACTTAGAACCTAGTGTTACCTCCCTTAGCCCTAATTACAGCCTCCATGCGATCCTTCATTGACCTCACCAAGGTCACGATGCGTTCTTGAGGAATGTCACTCCACTCTCCTCGACGACGGTGTCCCGAAGCTGTTCAAGGGTGGCACGGGCAGTATCACGAGACCGCACCCGGCGTTTCAGATCATCCCAAAGGTGCTCTATGGGATTCAGGTCAGGACTTCTCGCTGGCCACTGCATCACGGGGATCCCAACCTGATTCAGGTAGTCCCGAACAATGATTGCCGTATCGGAGCGGGCGTTGTCGTGCATGGATGTGAATTCAGGCCCGACAAAACCAGCATACGGAACCACATGGTCCTCCAGTATGTCTGTGATGTACCGATGAGCAGTCAGGGACCCCTGGCCACGTGCACCTCCAGTGCAGGAGACGCACACAAGGTCGGTTTTTCCTTGGATTGAAATTCCGCCCCAGAACATGCAGGATCCTCCTCTGTAGCTGACGGTTTCTTCAAAGCAAGCCTGTGAGTACCGTTTCCCCTGCCTCCTGTACACTCTTCTACGCCTATCATTGCAGAAAAGGCATACCCTAGTCTCGTCGGAGAAGAGGACAGACTTCCATTGGTCGAACGTCCAATCCACGTGGTCTCGGGCAAACTGAAGTCTGACTCGCCTATGCTCTGCTGTCAATTTGGGGCCAGTAGCAGCCCTACGGGCCTGGATTTTCTTCTCTCGCAGCCTTCTTCTTATTGTGGAGACGCTCACCGACGTCCTCCGAGCTGTTCGGAGCTGCTGTTGCAGCTCAACAGCGTTGGAGAATCGGTTACGCAATGACGTCGACACAATATAGCGGTCGTCTCTGTCGGAAGTGCAACGTCGTCTTCCGGATCCATGCTTCCTGATGTAGCCTCCAGTCTCCTGGAACCGCTGGGATACTCGTTTCACCCGGAAACGGCTTATGTTGAGTTGTCGAGCAATATCAACTTGGCGTAGTCCTGATTGCAGTAGTGCTACCACTTGAGCTGCTTCTTCTGCCGTGGTATCCATTTTTCAGGGTTTTTTTTCTTACTGGAGCTGTTCAGGTGTGACTTCTGTGATGTCTGGATAGCCCATAATTAATTTTTACCCCCCCTTTTATTCGTGTCCAAGGTGGCACAAGTAGTGAGTCCTCTAATGAGCTTTTCAGCACTTTTTTTTTAAAGACCCTAACGTTTCGCGATTATTGTTTTTACAGAAAAGAACGATACGCGTTTTTAAAGTGTATTAATTGTGCTTTCAAATGATATTAATTTTGGTAGGGTACAATAAATAAGTTAAGAGTATTATTCGCTTGAAATCAAAATTTCAAAAGGTGCGATTTTTTTGACGCCGAGTGTAATATTGAGGGAAAAACAAATGAATGACTGTTTTCAAAACTCAAATGTACCAGCTAAATGAATTTATAAATTTGAATTTGGAATTCTTAACCAAAGAGGAGGTATTTCAGATCAAAGTGGTCAGTACGACAAAACGCTAATTTCATATGTAAGGACCTAATATTTTCCGATATATAGTTAGTTAAAAACACCGAACTTTGGTTAAATATCTTAATAAGTTTTGGAAATACGAAAAAAAGGTATAATTAAGGTTGGAGAACCAAGTATATCTCGAGAAAATATTATCAATAGAGAAAAAAGTTTCAAATAAAAAGATGGGAAATTTTATCCTCTACAAAAAAAAATTTCTACTATTTTTAACGTAAAACTCAAAAAATAATATTAGCTTATATCGGTATCCTCGTCTGACTACCGATGTAATGCGTTAACTCTCTTTCACTTTAATCAATATTTAACAGCAGCAATTTTATATAAAAGATATTTATACGTCATGAAAGTATCAACGTAACAAAATATTGTCTGCTTAAACCTGGCTGCGAATAGGTTGCGGTCGATTGGGTAGCAGCAATCATACATTTCCGAGTTATTTACATACACTGCTATGGAGTGGATCGTAGTTTATTTTCATAACAAGCGAATGATTTTTTTTGGAAAAAGTCAATAAGTATTATTTTAATAAAAAGTACTCGCGGGCAAATATTAACTGGCATCCTGGCAAAAATAGATTCTACCATTTATAATTATACATAAAAATAGATTTGGATTGTGTACGCTATGAACGTAGTGATCTTGCAGCCGGATCTTAGACTATTAGGTACCCTTAGTAAAATTGATATTTTGTATGATTCATATGTATATTGTTATAATTTTTAATTTACCGGTCGTGTTGTTTGTAGTATTTATTGAAGGTATGTTTGGGATTCCTTGTATTTCGTGCTTTTTTGATGTTTCTACTATGAAATTGGCGTACAAGTTTGTTGAGTAATGATAGACCTTTATTCAATTTTGTTATAATCATTTCAAGAAGATTCTATGAGTATGTATGTATATGTCGTAATCTGCGTAGAAAGAAATAAGAACATTAAATGTATTTGTTGAATATTGTATTAATCGATAAAAAAATTATTATTTTATTCATGAATAACTTTAAAATTAATATCATCTTATCAAATATCAGAATTTTGTTTTTAATATTGAAGTCTTTAATTGGCTTGGTATCGATTATATCAAAGTAAATGTGTGAATACTGTATTAAAAGTCAATTTTAAATTTAAGTTTACCTATACTAATATAATGTATATAAATATAATATAATATATAAATAATGTAAAATAGTGTACAGAATTTTGTTATAGAATCGAATACCTTGCTCCAAGAAGAGGTTGTATTAACTTTGTGAAGTTGAAGGTTTGGTGTTACAAGTTTATATTTTACTTCTTGAATTTATACAATGTTGGTCACCGTTTCTATCAAAATTATTGATGTTGCTATAAACATACATGATTTATATTTCCAGCACATATTTATATTTAACTCGAATTTTATGAATACGTATTTTAAAAAAAGATTTTAAACGGCGATACTGAAGATCCTAATTACAATACATAGTAGTCTTGAAACTTACAATACACATATATTATGAATACAATCTCGTCGTGGGCAGCAGTTCGACTTTTACCAGTAAGGTCGCTATGTTGCTAGATCTATTTATGCAAGAAACAGTAAATCTATCACTGTCAACGCTTATTTGACAAATTTGTTTCTTTCTTAGCAAAGATGTTTCTTCATGTTTTAAAACCAGTTTACTGTCAGGCGCAGAAGGTAATTGTTTCTAGAGCTTGTGCCTAATTCCTAAAATGAAAAATGGTTATTAAAATGTTTAAACGTTGTGCCATGGCTTAAAATCACTTCAGAAATATAAGAAATTTTGTGTATTGTTAGCAAATCGATTTAATGCGTTGATATGCGAATAAGTTAGTATGTTAGTAAGTTTAATATATACAAGACAATACAACTTTCAACATTAGGTCAGAAATTAACGATAAATAGCAAATAAATGTTTTATTAATTATCTACATTTTTTTATATAGATAATGATAGTCAATTTTAAGAAAGATGAGAAATGTATATGTACTAACACTTTTCGTTAACTTAAATCGCTGTGGTTATATTTTTGCAATGAAATCATATTTGAAGTCAATTAAAAAGGATACTAGGCTAATTTTATTACAAAAATATATCCTTATGTCATAAAGTCAAATATTTAAAAGCCTGTGATAGTATTTTTTTTTTTAAGAAATAAATATTTTAATTTTATTGCTATATTTAATCTCGTAATGACAGCGGTACCTACATGATTTCAATTTGCTTGAAATATGGAAAATGATAGCCCTTAACGAAAGTAATTAAAATTGAAAAAAGTATTGGAAGAGCTCTTCTGTATGCTGCATTCGATGTAGAAAAAATAGGTTAACTTATAAAATTTTAAATTAGTTACTTCACGTACTTACTTAAGCATGTATATTTTTATTTTATTTTAATAAATAAACTAAAAAAATCTATCAAGTTATGGCTCATCTGTATGGATATGCAAGAAATTATAGTTATTGTTTATAAAATTCATCTCAATCTAGATACCGTTTTAAGAAAAAAAATATCGTCTTCTTTAATTGGTGTTGATTATAATTAAGAGCCTGGTAGGTTGCCCGTTTCTTAGTTTCAAACAGACTGCCATTTTCTACATTTTTTTACGTTCTTTTTTTAAGTTTCTTATATGAATTGAAAACATATTTAGTATGTAGATACATTGTGTATTATTAACTATCCCGTTGTTCAAGCGGTTACCCCGAGGTCCTCGGTTCAAACCTGAGGTCGAGTCGATAATAAGTTTTTCTTTTGACGATTCTCAGTTGTAACTTGCAGCCCGATCTCTGGAAGTTGGAAGTGTGTACATCCCGTGTCTCAGAAAGCACATGAAGTCAGTGATGCCGCGCCTGAACTCTTTCCGGTCTCGTCGAATTGTCATCCCATTGGATTACGAAAGTTACGGACTAGTAAGTGCACCTGCTTGCGCACACATTGTGCACTATAATAAATATAACGAGTACACGTTTATTTATAAAAATCTGATAAGTCATTCAATAACACAAATTTCAAAATTGAAATGGTTAAGCTTTTACATATTCTATTATTTTGATTAAAAAATATTAGAAAGTCGAACGCGACATAATAGCATTGAAAATTTTTAACTGGTTTTATAAGTTTTATATTGTAGAGTGGATATATAATGGATTCAGTGAAAATGCTATAATTGTGCACGCGTACACGGCGGCAATATATCAACGTCGAAAAAATGAATTTGTGGATATATGTTTTACCATGAATATAAATGGTTTTTCATACGCTAAAACAAATTGCTTTGTAAAACTAAAATGAAATGTATGTTTAAATGAAACTTTACGATTCCACAAACCCTCTGCTAGTTTTTTTAATAATATTTTTTTCAGTTTTTTTGTACTGAATAAATGTTTTAAAAAGAGACAATGAACTATTCGAATTTCTATAAATGCAAAATAGACCATACTCGATTTCATTTGATTAATGACGACACGAGCTTCATTTCGATAATGCATTGCTATTTCCACAGTACTTTAAGTTTCCGAACAGACAATTCAATTTGTTCAGCTTCTAGTTATTTCATTATTTACAAACACCATTGGATATCAACTTGGAAGTGCAATCGAAACGGGAGACATATATAATTATGTGCTCAGCCCAAATCTCAAGGCACTTCAAATTCAGAATATCTTTAGCAGCAACTTCCTTAAGATGTTTTCACCGTGAAAACTTATAATTATGAAAAAAATAACTACTAGATAATTTAGTATTTGACATAAAAAAAGTCTTTCATTGTAATTTCTTAGCGGTCAGTCATCATAAGTATATAACTTATCATTATGAAATCAGAAATTTCGAGTATATCATTTAATAATAAAAAAATGACAGTCGTTACCAGTATACACAAACATGAGTGCACTTTGTGTCATTCTCCGTTGGCTACTTACAAAATGTCATAATATTGTTACGTTACAAAAACAAGATGAGTAGTGAGAGCAATGACAATAAATAATTACTCTATTAATATTAATTACTTCATTAACAAGCAAAATAATGCCACCGAAAGTATGTATGCGAGTTGTAAATGCTGATGAAATTATCAAAGGCTAAATTTTGACGTGTTTTTTACATGTAGACACTATAAAATACTTTAATTGAATAATCAAAGATTTCTCAAAGCCTTGAGCTGAGATCGCTTAGAAGAACGCGTGAATATTAACTGACGGTCACAGGGTCAAATTCGTGCAAGCACCACTACTTTTTCGTGTGGTCAAATTGTGTTGGCTTTTGTTTTTGATGAAATTCTGAGACATGTGTTATCCACCAAGCCGCATTGGAATAGCAAGTGAGCTCCAACCCTTCTCCTTATTTTATATATTTATTAATTCATTATTTGACGTTTATACAAAATTTATAAAAAATAGGACTAATGTTTGATTAAAAATGTATACAACGTTACGTTAACGTAACGCTGTATACGTAAACGTAACGTTGTATCATCACTACATATTATAAAACGAAGTCCCCCGCAACGTCTGTCTGTCTGTATGAACGAGATAATCTAAAAAACTAATGAATGGATTTTCATACGGTTTTCACCAATGGATAAAGTGATTCAAGAGGAAGGTTTACGTGTATAATTCATATTTTCTGTAAATCTGTTGAAATATAACGATAATTGTTGAAGAAGTCGGAAAAAACCAGCCGATTGGGAGCTTTCATCGAAAACGCTGTAAAATCCCTTTGAAATATAACCAAATAATGTATGTTGAAATTGTTCCTCTTTCTGAATCTACAGAAAAGTCCGCGATGGCATATGTCTATCTTTAAAGGATAGCTATACCCACTTTAATGTTTAAAAAAATGGTTACATAATACAGTGGACCCCCGGTAGTCTGGCCCCTGTCTAATCTGGCAATCCTGTAATCCGACATGTCTATTATTAATATTTTTTGATTATTCTAGTATGTACATTTGTTTGTACATACAATTACTAATGTAAAGTTATTATTTTTTGTAAGTTCTATAGCATTAATGACGTTAATTTTATAATAAAATGTAAGCTCTCTATTGTGTTGTTTAATGTACTAAATTTGACATACATAATTAAGTATGATTTGTACTTCATAGTATAAAAGAATCTTATCATTGGATGTGTAATTTGTCAGATTACAAGGCACTCTTTTGTAAAAAAATCCGGACTATAGGGGGTCTTAGGCACTGCTCTGCAAAATATTTGTCGGATTACCGGAGGTTCACTGTAATGTGATAATTGAAAAGGTATAAAATCGTATATGATATTAATCCTTATCAAATTAAATACGTTATTTACTTTAAGCATTTCATGTATATTATAATTGCCCTTTACACCACCCAATTTAACTTCTTTTAACCAAACCAATTAAACCCAATTTAAATTTAAATTTTAGGAGTTATAGTAAAATTAAAACTATCCCGCACTAAATAAATTCAAGCGGTCCCACACCGATCATACTAACGCGTGATACAATCGCTCGCGTGCCCCCGCGACCCCGCTGTCGCCAACTGTGACTAAAAGCTGATCCAAACCATTTTGTTTTTAGGAATATTTACTCTGCTACCCGGGTGAAGCTGGGGCGGGTCGCTAGTTACTCATATAAATATGAGTACGCAAGGGATCATTGGATTCAAATTAATATGAATGTTATTAATTATTTGTGGTTTTCACAAATTAAAATGTGGTCTAATAACAAGGTTACAAAAATAATAATTTCTGTTTTAGCGTGTTAGTTCACTGAAAACGATGTACGTTTAATTTTGTATATAGCGTTTTAGTAATAACTCAACATCATATTTTAAGGTATAGAAAATATCCAGTTCTTTAATTTTATACAGACAAACGTTGTTTTTTTTTAATTTAAAATAAGTAGGTAAACTCTGCAGGTAAACATTCTTAATATCGTCAACGCACCAGCAACGCAGATGGTATATCCCTTCTACAATACTAATCGTAAGAATTGGTACTTAGCGGTAGAATATATCATGAGTGGGTGGTGGTGGATTGGATGGTGACTTAGTGGTAGAGCTTTGTGGAAGCTCGTCTGGGTAGGTACCACCCACTCATCAGATATACCGCAAAACAGCAGTACTTGTTATTGTTGTGTTCCGGTTTAAAGGGTGAGTGAGCCAGTGTAATTACAGGCATAAGGGAGTTAATTTATCACAACATGTTGTAAGCGATAGTTAACATTTCTTACACTGCCAATATCTCAGGGCGTTGGTGACTACTTCCCATCAGGTATCCCAGCAGTTCTTTACTTTTACTCTATTATTACTGTTATTGCTTTAGAATAAAAACAACTTAAATGAAGAAAGCGTTACAATCGGTTAAGTTGTTTAGTTCATTTTAAATGAAGTCATACGAGTTGTTTGTTTCTCTACACAATTAAGACACTATTAAGAGATGGTTTAACAGATTCGTAATCAATAGAATGTCCGGGAACGGGTGTACAACGCCTCGTACCGCAAATCAACCGATCGGCTTCGCCTCTACACGCACGGCTGGGCTCGCTTTGTTTTGTTTTCAATTTCGAAAAACGAGTAAAACAATTCAAACAAGCCTACGTTAAATTCAACTCGAATATTTTATGATATTTTCGTATTTCATATTTTATGATACGATTTTTTTCAGGTATAACCGTCACGGATTTGTTCATCTCAGTACATATATTTTGATTGTGATAAATTATTAAGCAATTGATAGATAGTTAATAAATAATATATCAAAACTATTTTAGTTTTAACCGACACTTACACACACACTTAATTCCATTTTCTTTTGTATTATTGTAAGTTATTGTATTCTATAGGTTACATTATGTACCTAAGGATTTTTTTTAAGTTTTTATTTATATAGGTAGGCGGACGAGCATATGGGCTCATGGTAAATGCTCACCAACGCCCATAGGCAATCGCATTGCAAGAAATGTTAATCATCGCTTACATCGACAATGCGCCACCAACATTGGGAACTAAGATGTTAAGTTCCTTGTGCCTGTAATTCTTAGTAAATGTAAGAACTGTTATGGAATAGCTGGGCTATCTGACACAAGTACCTATCAGTAGAGCTACTGATATTTTACTAAGGCGGTCGCAATGTCTATATAACAACAAAATGTATAATTTTTTCTTTATTTATATAAAAATTGATTCCTTTAAAGTATGTTTACATTTTTATTTTTCATTTATTGTGTTAATACATTTTTTTTGCATACGAGTTATTCACAATGAATGAATACTTCAATAAGTATATTTCAAATTAAAAATAGCTTTCGCATAAATCATGAACGCGCGGAATGGTGATAAGAATTTTAGCAGCATTTCCTCATTGAATGGCAATTCCGATTTCCCTGAACGAAAAATGAACCACCCCGTTACTAATGTAAGCAATAAGACGGCAAGATTTTTGTTTAAAAAATGCTTTCGCACTATTACTCCAAGGTGTTACTACTACCAATGGTACAGAAATGTATTGAATTCAAATGAAAATCGTAATTATCGTAATGAAAATCGTATAACCAGATTTTTTTTCTTTCCTTGTGTTAATATTATTATATTTATACGACTTACCACTACTACATAAGATTGAGTGCCTATACTTTACGTATCGTATGTACATAATATTGTACTTTACTCATTATAAGTTTATATGTTACGATGATATTTAATTTTGAAAAAAATATGTTCATCGAATATCGCTTTTCGGAATAAATAAAGTCTGTGGTTATCGCAAATCCAACTAATCTAGAAAATAATAAGCGTGGATATAGTATTTATATTTCGGCATTGTTCGCATGACTCGCCTCTTATATGAATACGTCTTGATTGCCTTTTCTTCAATAAGGTTTAAGTCTCGAGATTAAGGAAATAAATCTTAGTACTTGAAAAACTATAACTTAATAAAAAACTAAAGTAAAATATTGACCGTTTGTAAAATATTCCACTGTTCGGATAAGGTTTGTGGAAACACATTATAGCCGATTTTCATCTAACATATATATATATATACGTTTAAGCAGGAATTCACTCTTCTATCACTTTCAACACCGCGTAAGAGAACTGATAAATAAAAATTAAGCACACGAAAAAGCGGTGCTTTCCCAGATTTAATGATCCCGGGACTGCAATGATGATTCGCATATTCTAACCACTGCGCCTTTTCAGTTTTTAATTCAATACTTTCTATTTATACTATGTACTAGCTGTTGCCCGCAGCTTCGCTCGCGCGTGGTCTTTATCTATACTAATATTATAAATAAGTAAAAATAGATTTTTTGTATGTTTGTTTGTAGCGAATAAACTAAAAAAGTGCTGTACTGTTTTTAAAAACCTTTTTTACCTACAGAAAGATACGTTATCAGCGAGTAATTAGCTGCCCGTCCCGACTTCGTACGGGTAAAATAAGGATTTTATCATTTTTTAATCAATAAGATATAAACATTTACCAATCGATTTATTCGCCCATCCAGTATAGTGTATGTGTGTTCAGTACAGGGCATATAATAATCCTACTAATATAATAAACTCGAAAGTTTGTATGGATGTATGGACGTTTGTTACTCTTTCACGCATAAACTACTGAATGGATTTTAATGAAACTTTACAATAATATAAGCTTAGGGAATACCAATTAAGTGGTACATATGGCAATAATGGAATATGTTTTTTTTATCCAAACATCACCAACATAGTGAAGTTCGTATATTTCTCCCTAAGAGATATTGATATAAGATATTGCGTATTTTGAATTTCATTATTTGCACCCAACTCTTCCAAACAAAAATAAAAGTTTCTAAAAACTTTGAAATTCATGTTTATTAATTCAATCAAAAAACTCAAATAGTATATTTCTATTTTTTTAAATTTTTATACTAATGCCTTTACCCCGTTTCTCCCGTTTGGAGTTAAATTTCTAAAAACGACGAAATACGTATGCATAGCTTTAATACTAAATATCATTCTTCTTACACCAAAAGTGATGGAATCCCCATACAAGCTTTCAACCCCTTTTTTACCCTCTCAGATTTAGATTTTCAAAAACGCTGAAATACATTTTTATTTATTTTTAAGCTTGTTCATTAAATTTCATGCTTCTAACTTTAAAAATGACGGGTTTCTAAACAATCGTTCAACTCTTTAGGGGTAGAATTTCCAAAAATCCTTCCTTAGTGGGTGTTATAAAATGTATAAACTGCCAAAATTTCAAGTTTCTAACCCCCGCAGTTTAGGCTCTGCGTTAATGAATCAGTTAGGAAGAGTAATAATATTATGTGAATAGATATCAACAAAAATACGTATTTTTTATAACTTTTGATAGACTCAACTAATTTTGATGAAATAAAGGCTAAACGGAATCTTGAAATAGTTCTTATAATAATTCAGTTACTTAAATTTTTAGACGATTTAAAGATACAGACATGCAGACAGTAAAAAGATTAAAAAAATGATTGCTTTGGTTTTGGTAAATCGTAAATAGCCATGTAACCTTTAAAACAGGCAGTTATTTTGAAATAACAGACAGAAACTTCAATTTTATTTATATGTATGGATAATTTATTAATTAATTCGTTTTTGTTATAGATTTATGTTATTTTATGTGTACAATATAAAGTATAAAGTAAAGGAAAAGTTTCTTCTGTCAGAGACTAAATAAAATCAGACTTAACCAAGGCTACTAATTTAATTAAACAAAAAAAGGGAATTAAAACAAATTTTGTCCATTGAACTTGACACACATCTGAATAAGCTGCTTAAGCGACAATTTTATGTAGAAAAAGTATATAATATACAAACAAAAGCAGCTATATAACAATTTTAATTAAAGTTTCAAAAGCAGTTATTTGACCGCTCTGGTAGGTTAAGTGTTAAAAATGAGATGACACTTATAGCATATATATATATAAATATATACATACATTAGCTAAGTTTCCACCAACAATAATTACACAATTGTAGCGACATCTATCTCGCCACATACGAAAACTAAAAACTGACGTACCCTACATCGCGATATTAAAGTTATCCGAGCGATTGAACATATATACAAGAACCCGACAACAACCGTAGGGCAGTAGCCCACCAGACGAACACCCGTCTGGTCGGAGGATCCTCCCTTTTCAATGGTCGACACCAAACTGGTGACCCCGAGCATGAACGTCAGCGCAGCCTTCGCAAAAACTACGTCATCGTGACGTCATCATCACTTCCTCAAGCTTTCGAGCAGCGAGTCATACAGCCAGCCAACATCCACGACTACTACGGGTATCCTGACCACCAGCATGCAGCGGACGCGCATTCCTGGTCATCACCCACAGTCTTCTCAGCGACCTTGGTACAGCACACTGCACTTCGGCCGGTTAGCAAGCAGAGACGCACTTCTCTCCTGGTCGACGCAGCAGCCAGCTACTACGCAGCACTGCACCACTCCGACTCACTGGAGCATTTGCAGCATCAACCCGACTCACTGGGGCATCACCGCAGACAGTTCCGACTCACCGTGAACTATGCGGCATCTGGTTCCGACTCACTGGAACATTCCACTGGCCCGGCAAACATCACAAGACATATGGACGACTCAACCTGCTATCGACCTCCGGTCTCGGAGGGGAGTGATGTAGCGACATCTATCTCGCCACATACGAAAACTAAAAACTGACGTACCCTACATCGCGATATTAAAGTTATCCGAGCGATTGAACATATATATAGGGTTTTCCATTAAGGGCGCTTGATCTTTGAAATGCAAAAAAAATTACATGTAGGAGAGATATATGCGAAATTTTTTTTTATTTGGAAGGTCTATCGACCCCATTATGTATGGAATATGACATCATTCAAATGACCGCCACGACTTCGGTTGGTGGCGCGCACACGAAAGGTCCAATTTTCGATGACTCTGGCGCACAAATCGGGCTGTATTTGATCGATGGCGTGGCGTATGTTGACTTTGAGGGCATCGGTGGTTTGCGGCTTGTTGGCATAGACCTGCGACTTAAGAAAACCCCACAAGAAAAAGTCCAGCGGGGTCAAATCGCACGATCTCGGTGGCCAGTTCACGTCGCCTCCGCGCGAGATGACCATGTCCAGAAATTGCTCGTGCAGAACTTCCATCGTAGCGTGTGCTGTGTGGCACGTAGCGCCGTCCTGTTGAAACCACATGTTGTCCAGATCCATATTCTCGATTTCAGGCCAAAAGAAGTTGGTTATCATCGACCGGTATCGCTCACCATTGACGGTGACGGCCACACCATTAACGTTTTCGAAAAAATACGGACCAATCACGCCTCCGGCCCAAAATCCGCACCAAACAGTCACTTTCTGCGGGTGCATTGCCACTTGGTGAACCTCGTGTGGATTGGTCTCGTCCCAAATACGGCAATTTTGCTTGTTGACATAGCCATTCGTCCAAAAATGCGCCTCGTCGCTGAAGATGATTTTTTTGCCAAAATCGGCGTCAACTTCCAACTGCTCTAATGCCCTGCCTGTAATGTGTCAGCGAACACACGGCGCTGTCTATGGTCATTAACCTTGAGCTCTTGGGTCAGCTGGATCTTGTACAGGGTGCAGGCTCAAGTCACAACGCAAAATTCGCCAAGTTGTCGTCTGCGAAAGGCCGAGTTCCTGTGCGCGACGCGGAATTGACTGCCGCGGGTTTTCGAGGACACTGTCGCGCACAGCGGCGATATTCTCGGCAGATCTCGCGTTACGTTGACGCACGGGAACCGGCTGATTGTTAACTGACCCGGTTGACTCGAATTTGTCCACCAATCGACGGATAGTCGACTCGGCAGGACGATCATCGCGACCGTAAAACGGGCGAAGTGCGCGGAACGTTGCTCGAACTGAAGACCCATTTTCATAAAACAATTTTATGATTTGCACGTGCTGCTCGACACTGTAACCTGCCATGGTGGTTTGGGAGGACGGAATGAATATAACACACTGCATTTGACAGCTGTCACTCAAACAACATGGCCGCAATCAGCTGTCAAAGTTCAAGCGTCCCTATTGGAAAACCCCTTACAAGAACCCGACAACAACCGTAGGGCAGTAGCCCACCAGACGAACACCCGTCTGGTCGGAGGATCCTCCCTTTTCAATGGTCGACACCAAACAATCATTAAAATAATCAAAACATATACAAAATCAAACAGCTAAACCATCATAATCAGTAAAGGTGTAGTAAGATATATATATTTTTATAATCAAATATAATTAATTACTTAATGAAAACACAAATTTAACAAAAACAAAATATAAATGAAATCACATAGCTTAAGCATTATTACATTGAGTAAGGCCAATAAAATGCAGTAACTATGATATATATATTATTTATATATTTTTTAACCAAATACAATTAAAAGGCAAGCAAGAATGACTACAGTACAAAATTTATAACAAACTAAAATATTTAATATTAAGATGGGTTGGTACATTCATTTTATATAAATTAATACATTTAATACATTATTATTTTTATCTTATTTATGTTATTTTTGCAGTGATTTTTTTTAAATATATAATATCAATATCTGAGTACACTTAATTATATATTATATGCTCGCACAGATCTACTTCTTCCTATTCATGATTATGCTGTCGCAAGCTTGATGTAGCCAAAGACCAATTGAATTAAGCTGAGAGATTACAAAATACTTTTATTCGGTTTATATTGGGATAAGGCAAATATAACCACGTTTCACAATTTTGTTCTCTTCTTAATTAGTTGCCCATCTGACTTCGTAGGAATATGCACATCTTCTCTATTCTGTACTGTGTGTTGTTTAACCCTTTTACTTCCCCTTCATCACTTGATATTCATTAGATGATGACTGTGATGACGACGTCTCAGTGCTTTTATTTATGTGCTCCGTATTTTGTTGTTCGATCACTACTATTTTAGCTATCTCTATAGCTTTCTTTAGTGACAGATCAGACCGTTGTAATAATCTTTGATGTTTGGCGAGCTACTCTAACACATATTCGCTGTAAATTTATCACTGACCAATGACTATTAATTCAACGAAATCGCATTTTAAACTGTAATTTTCTAGACTCGTAATAAAGTTGGTTATATTTTCATGTTTGCTTTGTTTTCTCATAAAAAATACATGTCAGGCCATAGTTAAATTTTTCCTCAGTTCGAAATACTTGTTACATTTATTAATGAGGTCTTCTAAAGTAATTTCTGTTATTTTAATGTTGAACAAAATTACACTTCTTATACATAACCAGTGGCTAATACTCCTTATATATATGCAGAGGCTAATAAATATAGTTCAAAATATGGTTGCCATTTTTTCCGCGCTAAATTGTTATTTATTTCGTTGTTTAGAAAAACCTTCGGTAGGTAAAACGTTTGAATTTTTATCTGCCGTTTTAAAACTTTTGACAGGAAACACGAATTTACGATTTTTTTTTACCTATTTAAAGTTTTAAGAAGTGATATACCACGTTTATGTTTAAAGCAAACACTTCTAAAACCATGTATTATTGTTATAGTTGTTTTTTAGGCTTTGTTTATACACCTATATACTATTTACGTATTAATTATTGTCACTGAGTTAACTGACTTGCTCACACGCAGTCTTAAAGCGTACTGTTATGAAAGATATAAGATGAGATCATAAAGATACACACAATATATATGCAATATTAGTTTTTATGCAAAAACAACACACGAAGCTACTGAAAACACGAAATTGTTAACAAAACTTTTTGATTTTGACAACTAACAGTGCGCGTACTTTTCCTACAGATAATAATTTATTGATTTTTAGTAGTGATAATACTAAACTTTTAATAAATAAATAAAGAGATTAAAAATTATAGGACAAAATATAGGATAAATCATAAGCAAAAGTGTATATTACATGTAATATTTAATCTCTTTTCAGTTTGACCATAACCATTTTTTAATAAATGTTCTACGTGTATCTTTAAATTGACATAACTTTATTATTTATGAACCGATTGAAATAAAACAAACACTAAATGTTAAGTGAAGTTAGCCACAATACATTAGTGAAAACCGCACTCAAATCCGTTAAGCCGTTTTTAAGATTAGCGTGCACAAACGCACAGACAAACAGACAAACAGACAAACAGACAAAAAATCTATTAATCATTGTTTTGGGTTCTATTGGGTTTATAAAGACCCCCGATAAAAGTTTTACTCATTTATCTTCCATGTACAGACATCGACCAGTTACAGATTTATTATATGTATAGATAATGTTGGTGATACTATGGGCTAAGTTGAATGATGAAATATCTTTGTTAATAAAAGTTAAATTAACGGATCGAATTAAATATTGTTTCTTCTGTAATAACAGTTATTTTTGATACAATTAATTTAGGCATTACAATTGCATGAGTGTAATCGATATTGTGTCTCTTTATATTTCAATTTTCTAGTAAGTATTCCTCTCCAATCTATATCATCGACTGTAACATATTCTTAACCGTTGTAGCCCAAATAATTGGGGTCCAATTAAAAATAATATTAGATTATGGTACTATGTATTTATTATTTTAAGCTATTCCTAACGCTATATCCCTGTAATTACATTGGCGCACTCACACTTGAAGCCGGAATACAGCAATACATTGATGTTTGAGCGGTAGAATAATTGATGAGTGCCTTATACCCATTACCCACCCGTAAGCGTTTTTATTTACGGCAACAGTTTCTTAAATGGTAGTATTTCATTTGAATTAGAATAATATGTTTGAAATTGTTTTACGTGATTATTGAATTTATTATTTTCTTTATAGTGTAGGTATTTTTCATTGTAGTTATTTAGTAATTTAAAAATGTATGCCCAGCATGACGATTATCTCCTTCACTACGTTATAATAACTAGCAATTAATAATAAAGCATCTAATTAGTACAGAATGACATAAAATTACTTGTTTGTCACGCTTACATAATTACTTACTATACGTAATTTTTTAGGGGAGATTTGCTTTAATAATTATTTAGAATTATATTATATTGTAAATAAATATAATATTGTTTTAAAAATAATCTTGTCATTTAGAGATTATTTAAATCGGTAATACAATAATTTAAAATAGATAAATACGGATTCATTATTATAAATAATACAAAAAGAGATTATTCATTAAATTACATTTTAGTATTTATATTATATAAATTCATATTTATTTCATATTTATAAAAGACACATAAAAATATATTAAAATGTTAACTAAAAATCGAGAATAAAATTACTTTACTACATTATTTGTAGCTAAAAATCAGTTTGGATCCTTTATTTCATAAATCTTATCTCTTTGATAAATAGAGATAGATTTGATGAGATTTGATGGATGGTTTATTATAGAAAAGAGATTTTAACGAATAACAAGAAATAAGAACAGCAAAGTCCATTTGTATTTAATTGAATAATATCGAAACTATATCGTCTTTAAATAAACATAACTACAGGCTCTTTTATTTATTTAAATATATCAAAATCAAAATATACTTTATCAAAGTAAAAATATTTGAATCGTTAGATATTTTAATTAAATGTAAATATAACATTATAAATGTAGATTCTATCGGGGAGAACCTAAGAATACTTGGTGATAGGGCTTTGTGCAAGCCCGTCTGGGTAGGTACCAACCCACTCATCAGATTTTCTACCGCCAAACAGCACTGCTTAGTATTGTTAAGTTCCGGTTTCTAGGTTAATAGAGCCAATCGTACTACAAGCATAATGATATCTTAGTTTCCAAGGTCGGGGAGCATTGGCGATTAACTTTATTATTGTAACTTTTTTATGTAAAATAGTTTGGCGGCTCGGTTAATGGGCCACGTGATGGTACACGATCACCACCCGATATAATTTTACTTTTAATACAATTTTTGTCACTGTTTTTATCAAAGTAATCAATATCCTTCCTAGTAATAATCCTTGTACATACCATAATGGTGATTTGTGATACCACTCTAATTCTTATATTGTGTAAAACATCCCGAAGTTATTTTTGAGCTCTTAGATTGCAATTGGATCCGAAATAAGGTATTGTTTATTCATAGATAAAATTGTACATATCAAATAATTGTAAGTTAAAAATTAGAGCAATATTGTCAAAAAAGAGCCAAAATGTTGGAATTTTCATGTTGTCATAAAATTCAAAACATCAATTCAACTTTGTCTTAACGGGATTAACCAACTAAAATTAATTGTCATGAAAAATATCTACGAGCTTGTCTCCGTTTTTTCTTATTAGAATCTCCATTCTGAACCGGTGGTAGCTTTACTTTAAATATAATCCTGTAAAGTGATGAATCAAAAGTGTTCGAAACCTACTTGAATCAAGTATATTTTGATTTGATTTGATAAATATTTATGGATGATTCACATCTAATATTTAGCTTTTTTTACTTTAGAAAACATTTTAAAGAATTTGTATAAAGTATTATCTAATAACATATTTACATAATTTATTATAATACATTTTAAATTGATACTCTTTCAAAGAGTCGTTTGAAAGATAATGCAATTTGTTGCAACCAGTTACCTAATTGACTTTCATTATTAGTATCCATTAGTGGTAAATTTTCCAAGAAGGATTCTAAATGGGTTTCTAACTTACTTTAAAAGTTTTTACACTCATCAACTCCCAAATCATTGTAGGAACATTGCTTGTGAGCTTTTTTTAAAAATATCTTTGTGGTTTTGGTATATTTTATTGTTCCAGCGCGTAAATTCAATGTAATTGAGCAATGTAATAAAAAAGACGTAATTCAAAACTGTGGGTAAGCATTTTCTTTTGTTAAAGCCATTCACCAATATCCACAGCACTTAATGCTCTTCAAAAATCTGTATGGAGGCAGAAAACACACCCATCAACAAAACTGTATCCAAAGAGTAAGGTTGATTGTTAGTATAACACTGTAACCCCAAACAAATTGGACGAGGGCAGGTGAATGATTAATAAAACATGATAATTTCATCAAATTTACGTACATAATTTTGTTTAAAAGGCATGTTTAAAGCATTATAAATAATGCTTTAAATAGCATAATTTTTATATTGTTTAAACAAAATTAAATATATGTTTTCTTAAGTAACACAATAGTGATAGCAATACAATGTCTCAGTTTTCATTTCCAATTGAACTTTTACTGAAGCCACAGAAACGCTTTGCGAACAACGGCTTATAATAAATAATAAATAAGAAAAAGTCAAGGCGATTTTATCTTTCACCCAAAGTTCATTTTAGTCAAACTTTTTGCAAACGAAATTAAATCATAATCTTACAACAATAAGAACGTACAAATGAGTGTTTACAAAGGCGATGGTAAAAAGACCGCACAATTTCGAACTGGAGTGGCCATTACTCGCGTCGGCTGTGGAATAGAACGTTCGCAATTGCATTGAAAATGTCGCTTTTAATTTTTACAAATGCAAAGCGTAAATTCGCATTTGTAGATGGCACGTTAACTACCCGCCTAAAAGCTCTGGCAGTATAAGTCTCCGGCTTTGTTGTTCATACAAAGCAACCGCTCACACGTGCCCTAAAGAAAATTTCTCTTCACAACTCTCCGTATCCTGTGTGTGGTAGTACTCTAAACACTACCCGATTTATTTACATTATTTAATATCGAACGAATAAAGTAATCATATTTAATTAAAACACCATAAAATATTTGCTGCATAAATCACGTTGTTAAATATATAATTCAAAGTTCGATGGCGAGGTATGATCTCTCGGGCATCGGCGACCTGCTTCTTTATATTACTTGATGTATTACGAGCCGCTATACTCTGACTTTGTAATATGGCAATGATTTATTCTAACGTCGTAGACAATCCCATTGTAGAAAACGCGATGTCGAGAAATGTGCGTCACTTGATTAATGTTGCTGCAATACTACATTTATTTGTAAATTTACATTTTCTGTATCATTTATAAAATAGAATATTTATATTAAAAATACTGTTTAAAGTTAAAAATAGCTGGTCATTTCTTTTTCATAGTCACATTCAAGGATAAGCAAATAAATCTTTTAATTACAAGTAAAAGCAACCAGGCGTATCTAAGAAATTTTTTGTTCGACGTCTCCAGAATTAAAAGTGGGACAGCTACAATGAGAGAGATATGAGAGGGGAGGCGAGAAACGTTACAATAGTAATATGACGGGTCGCATAGCGTCTTTTAAACTTTAGCAGGCTGCCAAGAACCATACAATCTGTCGAAGATTCATCTAGATTCGAATCGAATATCATCGCTATTAACGTCGCTTAGCAATTTTTTTTTATTCTTGTTTAACGTACGTTTGCGTACGTTGTAAGTAAGGTAAACGTTCCAATTGTTACGATATTTTACGTTTGGAAGTTTTACCACAAAGATTTTTATTATGTGTCGCACGTGTGTGTAAAAATAACAACATTTTCGTTTTTACGAGATAATTTTGGATCATTTCGTTTCTATAAGATTCCTTTTACCAATTCATTACCAGTACTCGGATTTTTATTCGAGAATATTATTATGAAATTTTATTATAATTAAATATTCATTTAATAAAAACAATATTATTGCTGTTTTTCGAATTTTGATGGCAGACTTAAATACAAACCTAAATTGAACTGTAAATTAAATTATTATGATTTCCAGTACTTATTTGTGAAATATGAGTGATTGTACTAGGACATGACGTCTGCCTGATCGATTTCGGCTATCACGTCTATGCTCACCGGAGACTAGCCAACTAGCCAAATGAGCAGGAGATTTTGTAGTGCACAAGTTTGCACAAGTTTTAGCATTCTCTATTTCCTCTCTTTCATTAGCCGATGAGATGGTGTGACTCGATTTAATTTGACCTCTCAACAACCTCATTGAGGTTAGTATCGTAGGTGGTAGATGTAATAGAAATACGGTTGGTTATTCATTTCTTCCTCACGGGTGATGGAAAATATAATGAGGATTTCCTCATGCGTCGGATGATATTCTGCCACATGTATACTCAGCAACTCACATGGGAATAGCGCGGTGGAATATGTAGCAATATAACATTTACTGGCTGCCACTATTTTCACTTCTACTTACTTATGTTTACAAGCTACCCGAACCCGATTGTGTAAGTGTAAATTTAGGTTTTACCTTAATACTCTTTTTAAAAAAACCATACCAATGAACTATGATGAAAGTTTCATATTAACCGGATTTTCAATTTGGGAGAATGATAATGAAAAAATCAAAAAGTTACCTTTTTATATTATTAGTATGATTTTTAAGTTTATCTCAAATTTCACAAGACTTGATACAAGCGGCTGGCAATCGCAACGTTGCTACTAAATTGGTTTTTATTATTTAGCGTTCGGTAGAATCCCATTCAAGTGAGATTTTACAAAGAGTAACAAAGCCGTGTTGGTTTTCGAGTGTTTTTTGCATATTTTATTTATTTCATACTATGTGAAAAGGAAGACATTGTTAGGAAACCTGGTAAGAAATATTTAAAGCCACAGACACATCTTTGCCTAAAATATGTAATTTATGTGTTGTCACGGTTTATTGGGACCAACAAGTATACATAAAAGTATAATTTCAGTTATTTCGTATAACTTTTGACATATGATAAATACTCAATATACAAGAATTATGCATTATTAAATAATCTATCCAAATATATGTCAGATACATGTGTAAATTCGAATGTATCTATTTATCATAAAATTTGATGTAGAGAATTTGGTTTGAAGATCCCAAACTTTGAATTATTCAGCAGAAGGAGTTTCGAACTTTGCTATTTATCGTATTCAGTGAGAAAATATCCCGAATGCATAAATTCAATTGCCAGTAGTAAAAAAGTTGAAGTTATTTAGCAAAGTAAAGAAAAAGTACGGTAATCAAAACAGCGATAATTATTTGCGAATATTAATCGATTCCTTCATAACATACTTATAATTTATACATACCATACCATACGCACACCATAAAATTTTATTTGGTAACTATATATACATACAAGGTAAATAAATGTTATGGGATAATAATATTACTTACGTAAAATTGAAAAAGAAATGTTCATAAGTTCTATGCCATAATTATATGTTCCTTAAATATTTATTAAAAAAGCCACATTATAGCGTTCACAGCGGTACGCTTTAGCACTTTTAAATGAACATTTTTTATTAGGTGCAAACGTTGCTTTTGAGAAAATATTGTATCCGCTTATATGAGTATGGCGATGCTGTTTTTTAATATGAATACTATATCAAAAGCTTATTCGTACAAGACTAGGCTTCGCGTAATAACGTGATTCCTCAAATAACTGTGGGAGAAAAAGTATTCTTCATCGCAGGAAAAATTATGAGGGTGCTTGCGTGAATATTAATATATCGACGAGAAAATTTTAATATTTGACGCAGACAAGAGAGTAAGGAAATTTATATCAACAGTACCTAGGGAATTTGGTTTGAAGGTAACGACGAACGGAGAGCTATTTAAATGCTTGATCCTTGAAAAGATATCGATTACAGGCTGGAAGCGTAACATTAAAGCCTAAAGAATCTTTATTTTACAGAGTTTAATAAAACCCATTACATTAATAAATGTAAAGCTACAACCGATTCGGAATGTAGATTGTAACGAGAAGAACCGGCACGAAACTCAGTACGCTTTTCTACCAAATAATTAAATAATTTTGTTAATGAAATACAATTTAATTCATGAGTACCATGCCGGAAGATAAAAAAACAAATTTTACCATTGTTGGTTGATGGTCTTCACTGGCTTCCATTTGCAAGGCTAGATTCATATACACTAACAGGTGAAATTAAATAAAAGCTCAAAATTCCGTTTCTGTGGATTGCATACATTCGAACCCACGGATACATCTAGTCTATTTTGAATAGCATTAGAAGAATATTGACTAGATTACGTCTCCAACTAACTATCTATTCCTAATTGCTTGTTTTAGAAGCGCTGACCCTCCTTTACTCCCAGGGCAGAGTCTAATTCCCAGTGCTCGTATGATCGTAAATCCTTTTGAGAATTGTTGGCAAGAAATCCGTTTGGAACACGACCAAATTTAAATATCCACTTCTAAAATCATAAAGATCACATTATCTGTGACAAAGCACACTGCATTATCTGCTCTTGGCTAATGTGGATCTCAATATTATCGAATGATTTTAAAATAGATTGTTGTCCAAAACAGTTTGAGAACTTTTGTTGTCTTTTTTTTTTTATGAAATGGGTAGCTGGACTGGCCAATGCCACCTAATGGTAAGTCACCACTGCTTTTAGACATTAGCGATGTAAGAAATATTAACCATTCCATATCTGCAAAACTGTTAATATTCAATTTTTATATTTGGTTGTGGTTAATAGATAAGCAAACATAAAAAAGAAAAGACGCGTATAACTTGGTGGTAGAGTTTTGTGCAAGCTCGTCTGGGTTGGTACCACCCACTCATCAGATATTGTACCGCAAAACAGCAGTACTTGGTATTTTTGTGTTCCGGTTTGAAGGGTGAGTGAGCCAGTGTAATTACAGGCACAAGGGACATAACATCCCAAGGTTGGTGGCGCATTGGCGACGTAAGCGATGGTTAACATTTTTTACAATGCCATTGTTTATGGGCGTTTGGGACCACTTCACCATCAGGTGGCCCATATGCTCGTCCACCCGTACTATAGCAGAGCTATTAGCAATTCCCATAGAATATATTCATATATTGTTTGTTTTAGACAGTCTGTTTAAGTACCATTTGAATACGAATTTTTAAGTTATTACATTTGTACTTACATTATGTACTTAATATGAATTTACGGTATAGGAATTAATAGAAAATCTATTTATAGGAAATAAACAGATTTTCTATTTGCTATTTGTATTAATGCTAACAATTAATATCGTCTACTGCATGATCCTGGGTTACATTATATTACGGGCAAGTAAATATATAAAAGGTTATCAAATCCACGCATATATTTACATTTTGAAAAGTTAAAAAAACCCTATTTTCAAGTTCGTCCATTCATAAATAGTTATTTCACTAAATAGCAGTTTGTATTTGTGTGTTTTATTTCCAAGGGTTCGTGGGACAGTGTTATTACAGGCACATGGATAGATGTCCCTCTATGGGGCGCCCGTTTGGTCTCAGAGGCTGTCGGGCGTTCCCCGCTGCAGGATTAAGGTCCAAAGTTCGCAGCAGTGAGTGGCCATCTGCATAGTGCGGGGATATCGTACGATTTCCTACGAGGCGGCAACTGTCCTAGCGCGCTTTCCTCTCTTGGACACTCTGGCGGATATGGACTTGAGACGCGACCGTCTTTGCGAAGAACGGTACGCGCGCAAATGCGTCGTCGGAGCGATCCGGCCACCCTTCGAAGCCTGGATGAGACGAAAGTGACGAGTCACCTTCCGACATACGCAGGTAATGACCGGTCACGGTTGTTTTGGAGAATACCGGTGTAAGATCGGACGCGAATCGACGGCGATGTGCCACCACTGTGGCGCGGACCAAGACACTACCCAGCACATGTTGGAAGCGTGCCCAGTGTGGAGTGCGGAGAGGGAAATCCTGGTTCGTGAAGTCGGACAAGACCTGTCCTTGCGAGTAATCGTGTCGGCGATGCTCCACAAGGAATCGGCGTGGAGCGCTGTAGCCTCCTTCTGTGAGACCGTCATGGTCCAGAAGGAGATAGTGGAGCGGAAATGGGAAAGGGCCGATCCTGCTCGGCGGAGACGATGTCGGCGTCGTCTCGGCCCTCCCACAGCCCCGACAACCGGGGCTTAAAAGATAGGGCGTAACCCTGAGGCCGTGGATGCGTGACATGCATGATGGCCTCGTGTGTCCTATTTCAGATGGCCCTGAGGAGAACGGCAGTCTGGATGGATCTCGCGCTGCCGTACGCACTAGCGAGGAGTGCGGGGGGGATTATCCTCGCCCCTTGAGGAGAGCTCCGCCGAGCTACGAGCAGAGCACAGCACGGGAGGGACCGCCGAATACGTTATATCAAGACGATCCCGCAGCCTCTCCGATCCGTGCCGAGGACGGCCATCTCCGTGGTTTTAGTGGGTAAGAATCCCACATAATCCCGATTGAAGGGAGACGGGTATCTTTCTGAAGGTGTGAAAAAAAAGGGCACCTCGATAAAAAAATTAATATTTCTTACATTGCCTATTTCTACGTAGTAGTGACTATTTGCCACTAGACAACCCATTTGTCCGCTTATTAAATAAATGAAAATATATATATATGTAACACTTTAATGACGGTTAGGTAGATATGCAAATTAAGTACAAAAAAGTGTTTTGATTTTTGATATGAGGTAATTATAAGTAATAGAATATAATAACATTAAATAATGCGAAGCTGTTGAACAATAATCTAAAAATATCAGAAGTTTGAATGTCGATGATAAGCGATTTAAATTAATATTCGTGGATGACAGAAAAGCAGAATTTATAATAATTGCAATACGAAATTACATCATATTTTTCCTATAACAGCTTTTAAAGAAGTATTTTACGATCTATTTTGTATAACTGAACGACAATTTATAATGAACAAATAATTCATTATAAATTGTTGTTGCTGTTCTGGAAAAACTGAATTCGTATCTTACTCGTGAAATATTAAATTTGAAAACCGAATTACGGTGGCATGGTATTTTGATGCGTGTATCCTATAAATGTTATAATTATAGTTACCTAGGTTCCGTTTATAATTTAGCGTGAGTTGAGGGAGAGGGGCAGGTGCTAGGTATCCTGAGTCTTTTCCTGTGCTCCAGATAACATGTGTGTAAAATTTCATGATAATCGGTTGAGTAGTTAAGACGTGAAAGCGTAACAAACAAACTCACTTCCGCATTTATAATAGTAGTGAGGATGCTGGAGCCAATAATAATATAAATAATCTACCCTAATTAGTCTACTGAATATGTTTAGTCATTGTATAAACATACTACATATTTGTCATGAGTTATATAAGGCCAATAGACCCTGAAAAACTGTTTCAAAATATATATACACACAATTTGTTAGAGCTTAGAAAAGGACTGATATCTTCATACCTTCACATATATGTCTGTATGAAGGGAAATCTATACAGGATGTAACAAAATTCGTGTCCGACCCGTGAAGTGGTTATTAGGTATCGTGTGTCGGTTCTATTCATGTAATAATCTTTAAAATACTAAGCAAAAAAATTACCCAGGATATTTTTTAAAAATTAAATGACGAAAATTACATGTCAACACAGGTGCGGGGAATAGCGCTCGATAGCTCTTACCTATTGGGTAGCTAAGACACGAGGTCATGACCTCAGTAGTCCACGTTTTTACCACCAACAGTGTCGTTAAACACAATTAATATATTTTTTTAAGTAATTTTTTGACACGAATTTTGTTACCCGCTGTATATCATTAATTAATGGCAAATGATCATATGAATCAGAATATGGTAGGTTAAAGGATGTCCATACGTTATAACAACAGCTTAATTATAAATTGATGTTGGTATATATTTTAGCTCATTATGTCAACGTAGTTAAGAGAAAATTTTCGGTCCAGGCGTTTTCTTAGCGAGCGTTGCCAAACTTTAACGATACACGATAACGGTACACGAAAAGTTTCTATGAAAGATTTATCTCTCGAGAAAAGTCCGAGACAGCAGATATCCCGTCATTTAAATGGTAGTCAAACTAGAGTACTATAAGTAGTTAGTAATATTATTTTGATGTCTAAAATAGACGATTATTCTATTAATCATTAGTTTCTGGCCACGGCTTCGCCCGTGTCTGAGTTTGTTAAGTTCCATGTCCTTTTCTGTACTCCTGACAATGTTATGCAATATTTCGTGATAATCGGTTGAGTAGTTTAGATGTGAAAGCATACAAACATACAAAAACAAACAAACTCAGTTTCGCATTAATAATATTAATGAGCATTATCTATCAATCATTTAGCAAAGTTATTATCAAAAATGTTATGCAATATTTCATGATGATCGGTTGAGTAGTTTAGATGTGAAAGCATACAAACATACAAAAACAAACAAACTCACTTTTGCATTAATAATATTAGTGAGCATTATCTATCAATCATTTAGTAAAGTTATTATCAAAAATTTCTATATTTAAGTATTTTATTTGTCTGTATAATAATTCGTCACACATTATAATAATTCTTAGCAAAATTTTTAACACAGTAATATAATTTTAAGATGGAAAACAATTTACGGAAAGTAAATAATTAAGGAAAATATGTTGCCGTCACAAGACGTCCGGCACCTGAAACATGACGGCAAACTGACATTTGCAATAAAAGATTGTTTTACACAAGATATATTTAAATTATTTAAATGAACGCATGAAAAGCTGCGTGGTAAATATAGCTGATGTTCTGTTATGTCAGCACAGGCGGTTTGGGTTGATATTGATTGTACTGGATTATTTGAAGGTGTTGAAAGGCTTCTGCAGTAATGTTTATTTGTAATACACGCCGAGCCCGAACGACGAAATTGTAAAAAAATATGTAAATATTCTTCTTCACAATACAATAATAGCCGTAGATGTACAATTATACCTGTTTACATAACATAAGATATTATTTTTATAATAATTTTATTACATAATTGAGTAATTGTAAATAATAGATATAAAATTAAAAGGAATAAATAACATTTCGGTATGTTTGGGCTAAGGCCTCTCCTTTTGAGGAGAAGTTTTGTAGCTTGTTCTACCATCATGCTTCATGGCAGTTGTTAGATACACTCGTAGCATATTTTACCCAACACCTGCGGGGTTCACTTTCACCACCGAGCACGACATGAATAATAAACACAAATTAATTACATAAAAAACCAGTTGTGTTTGTCTTAGTTCGAACCTGCGATTTACGTGTCCTAACAAATTATAATGTGAGAAATCGTTGAAACCGATGGTTGAGACTTTTAACTTGAATGTTGAATAAATGCAGTTTTATTATTAATAAAGAATCCTTCTGTTTGTTTAGGTGAAAGCTTATTAATGTAATACGGACGTGAAATTCAGATTCAATCGTTTTGTTATTATTTTCAAATATTTAAAAATAAAACGAAAAAAAGTCCTCAAAAATAAAATATCAGAATTAAATTGCCCCGCTTTCATATCAATATAATACAAACGTATTCTATTGAAAACTAACTAATACATTTCATTGAGCGAGAGTGTGGCGGGTAATGTATATAATATATATTACAATAAATATAAAATCTATCCAGCTTGTCATTGAACAACATTCATAAATCTATCTGTGTCTATATAATATATAAACTAAGGTAAATCTATACATATAATAAATCTGTAACTGGTCGATGTCTGTACATGGAAGATAAATGAGTAAAACTTTTATCGGGGGTCTTTATAAACACAATAGAACCCAAAACAATGATTAATAAATTTTTTGTCTGTTCGTCTGTTTGTCTGTGCGTTTGTGCACGCTAATCTTAAAAACGGCTTAACGGATTTGAGTGCGGTTTTCACTAATGTATTGTGGCTAACTTCACTTAACATTTAGTGTTTGTTTTATTTCAATCGGTTCATAAATAATAAAGTTATGTCAATTTAAAGATAGACGTAGAACATTTATCAAAAAATGGTTATGGTCAAACTGAAAAGAGATTAAATATTACATGTAATTTACACTTTTGCTTATGATTTATCCTATATTTTGTCCTATAATTTTTAATCTCTTTATTAATTTATTATAAGTTTAGTATCCCTAATCCCTAAAAATCAATAAATTATTATCTGTAGGATAAGTACGCGCACCTGTTAGTTGTCAAAATCAAAAAGTTTTGTTAACAATTTCGTGTTTTCAGTAGCTTCGTGTGTTGTTTTTGCATAAAAACTAATATTGCATATATATTGTGTGTATCTTTATGATCTCATCTTATATCTTTCATAACAGTACGCTTATGACTGCGTGTGAGCATGTCAGTTAACTCAGTGACAATAATTAATACGTAATTAGTATATAGGTGTATAAACAAAGCCTAAAAAACAACTATAACAATAATACATGGTTTTAGAAGTGCTTGCTTTAAACATAAACGGTATATCACTTCTTAAAACTTTAAATAGGTATAATTTTTTCGTAAATTTGTGTTTCTAAACAACGAAATAAATAACAATTTAACGCGGAAAAAATGGCAACCATATTTTGAACTATATTTATTAGCCTCTGGATATATATAAGGAGTATTAGCCACTGGTTATGTATAAGAAGTGTAAATAGAGAAAAATAGCAATTTTGTTCAACATTAAAATAACAGAAATTACTTTAGAAGACTCATTAATTAATGTAACAAGTATTTCGAACCGAGGAAAAATTTAACTTTGGCCTGACATGTATTTTTTATGAGAAAACAAAGCAAACACGAAAATATAACCAACTTTATTACGAGTCTAGAAAATTACAGTTTAAAATGCGATTTCGTTGAATTAATAGTCATTGGTCAGTGATAAATTTACAGCGAATATGTGTTAGAGTAGCTCGCCAAACATCAAAGATTATTACAACGGTCTGATCTGTCACTAAAGAAAGCTATAGAGATAGCTAAAATAGAAGTGATCGAACAACAAAATACGGAGCACATAAATAAAAGCACTGAGACGTCGTCATCACCGTCATCATCTAATGAATATCAAGTGATGAAGGGGGAGTAAAAGGGTTAAACAACACACAGTACAGAATAGAGAAGATGTGCATATTCCTATGAAGTCAGACGGGCAACTAATTAAGAAGAGAACAAAATTGTGAAACGTGGTTATATTTTCCTCATCCCAATATAAACCGAATAAAAGTATTTTGTAATCTCTCAGCTTAATTCAATTGGTCTTTGGCTACATCAAGCTTGCGACAGCATAATCATGAATAGGAAGAAGTAGATCTGTGCGAGCATATAATATATAATTAAGTGTACTCAGATATTGATATTATATATTTAAAAAAAAATCACTGCAAAAATAACATAAATAAGTTAAAAATAATAATGTATTAAATGTATTAATTTATATAAAATGAATGTACCAACCCATCTTAATATTCAATATTTAAGTTTGTTATAAATTTTGTAATGTAGTCATATTCTTGCTTGCCTTTTAATTGTATTTGGTTAAAAAATATATAAATGATATATATATCATTTATTTATTGCATTTTATTGGCCTTACTCAATGTAATAATGCTTAAGCTATGTGATTTCATTTATATTTTTTTTTTGTTAAATTTGTGTTTTCATTAAGTAATTAAGTATATTTGATTATAAAAAAATATATATCTTACTACACCTTTACTGATTATGATGGTTTAGCTGTTTGATTTTATATATGTTTTGATTATTTTAATGATTGTGTAATTATTGTTGGTGGAAACTTAGCTAATGTATGTATATATTTATATATATATATGCTATAAGTGTCATCTCATTTTTAACACTTAACCTACCAGAGCGGTCAAATAACTGCTTTTGAAACTTTAATTAAAATTGTTATATAGCTGCTTTTGTTTGTATATTATATATTTTTTCTACATAAAATGGCCGCTTAAGCAGCTTATTCAGATGTGTGTCAAGTTCAATGGAAAACATTTGTTTTAATTCCCTTTTTTTGTTTAATTAAATTAGTAGCCTTGGTTAAGTCTGATTTTATTTAGTCTCTGACAGAAGAAACTTTTCCTTTATACTTTATATTGTACACATAAAATAACATAAATCTATAACAAAAACGAATTAATTAATAAATTATCCATACATATAAATAAAATTGAAGTTTCTGTCTGTTATTTCAAAATAACTGCCTGTTTTAAAGGTTATATGGCTATTTACGATTTACCAAAACCAAAGCAATCATTTTTTAAATTTTTTTACTGTCTGCATGTCTGTATCTTTTAATCGTCTAATAATTGAAAAAACCGAATTATTATAAGAACTATTTCAAGATTCCGTTTAGCCTTTATTTCATCAAAATTAGTTGAGTCTATCAAAAGTTATAAAAATACGTATTTTTGTTGATATCTATTCACATAATATTATTACTCTTCCTAACTGATTCATTAACGCAGAGCCTAAACTGCGGGGGTTAGAAACTTGAAATTTTGGCAGTTGATACATTTTATAATACCCACTAAGGTAGGATTTTTGGAAATTCTACCCCTAAAGAGTTGAACGATTGTTTAGAAACCAGTCATTTTTAAAGTTAGAAGCATGAAATTTAATGAACAAGCTTAAAAATAAATAAAAATGTATTTCAGCGTTTTTGAAAATCTAAATCTGAGTGGGTAAAAAAGGGGTTGAAAGTTTGTATGGGGATTCCGTCACTTTTGGTGTAAGAAGAATGATATTTAGTATTAAAGCTATGCATACGTATTTCGTCGTTTTTAGAAATTTAACTCCAAACGGGAGAAACGGGGTAAAAGCATTAGTATAAAAATTTAAATAGAAATTAAAAAATAGAAATATACTATTTGAGTTTTTTGATTGAATTAATAAACATGAATTTCGAAGTTTTTAGAAACTTTTATTTTTGTTTGGAAGAGTTGGGTGCAAATAATGAAATTCAAAATACGCAATATCTTATATCAATATCTCTTAGGGAGAAATATACGAACTTCACTATGTTGGTGATGTTTGGATAAAAAAAACATATTCCATTATTGCCATATGTACCACTTAATTGGTATTCCCTAAGCTTATATTATTGTAAAGTTTCATTAAAATCCATTCAGTAGTTTATGCGTGAAAGAGTAACAAACGTCCATACACTCATACAAACTTTCGAGTTTATTATATAAGTAAAAAGTAGGATTATTATATGCCCTATACTGAACACACATACACTATACTGGATGGGCGAATAAATCGATTGGTAAATGTTTATATCTTATTGATTAAAAAATGATAAAATCCTTATTTTACCCGTACGAAGTCGGGACGGGCAGCTAATTACTCGCTGATAACGTATCTTTCTGTAGGTAAAAAAGGTTTTTAAAAACAGTACAGCAGTTTTTTAGTTTATTCGCTACAAACAAACATACAAAAAATCTATTTTTACTTATTTATAATATTAGTATAGATAAAGACCACGCGCGAGCGAAGCTGCGGGCAACAGCTAGTATATAATAAGTCTGAAACAATAATGATTAAATATTACAAATATTAAGATGACTCGTAATTAAAATATCTTTATATATACTACAGGTAAGCTTATCCGGCTTTCATTCTAAATTTCGGACTAAAATCCACGTGATTTGATAAATGTTTCACCTGAGTTCAATTTATTTGCATATATATATTTGTCTTTCGAATGGACTTAGATGTCAACTTGTCGGACGACCACTTTAGGTCATAACTTGATAACCGGCATTAAGTCTCGAGGGCATGATCTGTTTATCTCAGCCTTCGCTTCTAATTGTAAGCTAATAATAATTTCAGTCAGTTTTAAGGTAAATATCGTTGATATAAAAATCCTTATTGTTAGGTAAAAACATATTAAAAAAGTTATTTAATTACAACCAGAACCTTTGTACTTATTTTTCATTTGACCTTTTGGTTCAAACGCAAAGGCTTTTATTTGTTTTCAATCTTTTTGTATGTTCATGTTATAAACATTATATTTTAGTATAACTTTATATTATGACTATTTTGTAATCTAATTAGCTTTATATAATTTTATTGATTTCTTGTAATAGAAAAACAATTTTTAAAAGGCTTTGTTATTTGAAAAATTAGTTTGCTGCTTGTTTAAAAATGGTAGTATTATTATTTTCATTTCTATTATTATTTATACACTTAACTTGCATTGAGATGTCGATATATTTTATAATATGTTGGTTATTACAACATTGCATAGAAAATAATTTATTCGAAGTGCACGAATGCGGTCGCTGTCATCGAGTATCAGGAGCTTATAAATCAGTCTATATACATCCGGCTTGCGGCCATACGGTTAATATACAGGAACTTTTCACACATCCGATGGTATTCTGTTAAACGCGACATTTCACACCCATTTCAAAATCAATGATACAAAGTTTATAAAGCAACGCTGTTTCAGGACGAACAAAGGAGAATGACAGATTTCGTACCGCATCCTTTTTTTTGTTGTTTTGTTATAAAATTTGTACCACTTATTAAGGCAATTAAGCTATTTATTTTCATGTAAGTGTAGTATTTTTAAAACTTTGGAATAATTAATAATATCAATAAAACGATTTGAATAAATAAGAGTAATAAAAGCATAAACTAAGCGCAGTTTTGATTTTAGAAGTTGCCGTATGTAAAATAACACAAATATCGAAATGATAATTAACTGTTTATAAATAAAAATAACGTAAAATATAATTAAACACTTATATATTATAGCTAATAATACATAATTCTTGCGTAAAATAATAATAATTAACGATTTAGTAACAGGAATGATTTTCGGGATTAATATTATTTTTTGTTTATATGGCAATTATTTATTGACAGGTAAGGAAAATATGTCTGTCACTTCAGTTCTTTGCTATTGTTTTTGACTTTGGTTTGTGAATTATTTGGCCATTTTTATGTTGAGTTGAGTATCAGAGCCGCCGTAATCAATTTCTTGATAGAAGTTTCGCGAAAGAACGCTATATACTGTGCTGTGTGTGTACGACATAGATGCTTTAATTAAAATTACGAGTTTGCTGTAACTTCTTTCTTTTTTTTTTATATTACCCGGGAAGGCAAGTGACTCCACTCCACCTGGTGGTAAGTGGTAGTAGAGTTCAAACGCGACGACGGCTAGTGCAGTCAGGATGAATGATTTGCACTAGCCGCCCCCGCCTTGCCGGCCCGCAAGATGCCTCTTCACGTCTCGTTTGAAGGAACCCAGGTCATAAGAGGAGGGGAACACGTGTGCTGGTAAAAAAATCCATGGTTTGGAGGTGCGACAAAGAATAGAGTTGCCCAATTTCTTCGTGCGCGATGGAATTGATGTCACAGTTAGGCGGTGACATCGAGAGCCAGCACGCGTAGACTTGTGAAGGAATGGGGAAGCAGGAATGAGGAAGAATAATTCCTCTGAGCACTCGCCGTGATACATTCGATAGAAAGCAGCATTGTAGATTTCATAATAGTGAGATGCTGCTCACATGTGATGAGCATTACTTGGTACCTAAGTTATGCATGCCATGAGGGTATTACTCGAACTGCCCCCTTCTTAGATGAAGTAATATTAAGAATAAATTAATTATAAGTACAATAAAATAAATGTTCTTACCAAAATAAAGTATTGTTTTATTTGCCTATACTCAAAACCTAACAACTTCATAATTATCAAACTGTTCCAGTCCGCTGCTGGACATAGGGGTCTCCTAATGTACCCCACTGAGTAGGTACGATCCTCAACTCAATCTACCATAGCGACATACCAGCCCAAAAGTATGTAGTCACTTTCGTCTAAATGTCTCTCGCCGTTATACCCACGGTCGTATACACAGGTCTTGCAACTGAGTCCAATTTCAGTGGTGAGAGATGAGGTGCGAGTGTGTAACAACTGCTAATTCGCAATACCATCCGCTTGAGGTACTACGTCGCTGCTATCGAAACTGATATTTTTCTCTCCCAAGTATTGTGTTATTTAATCATTGTTATTATTTTGTTGAGTTTTGCGGATCTTTTGTTATTTTTGTTTTGTTATTTAACTGTTTTGTTTGGATTTTAAAATATGTTCCGGATAATTATTACGCCAATTGTCATGCCTCTGGCGGTCGTAAATTGAATTTAACAGCATCAGTATGTCAATGTACCCATACTGAAGTTGCAAGACCTGTGTATACGACCGTGGTCATACCTATATGTAACAATCTACATAGGTGCAATACTATATAACCTTAAAAATAAAACTGGTTATAATTTTTACGTCCTAACTTTTAAAAATCTAAGAATTTAAAAAGGGCTTTTCTATAATATCAACTACCAATTAAAACAAAATATATCCCACCACGCGAAATTTTATTAGCGGTACGAAACTCACATACAAGCCTGCCGTTCTCCTTCGTAGAGACTAATATGTTTTTAAATATTATCGATACAATGTTACAAATAAGGTTTTCGTTAAAAATTAAAACTAATTATTTTTGAAATAAACTACCCACACATAGCGGCTTTGCACGCTTTAAAAGAGTCTACATAAAATGTTTATATTGAACAACAAGTATTTTTTATTTTTCTATGTCTTACACGGGACACTTCACTAAAGGAACATTACAATCGGGTGAATAGTTTAAGAACGCGTAGAGAAAAAACATACCTATTTATTTTTTAATAAGATAGGAACGTATTGGTAGTATTTTCACTTTATGTGGATATTAATGATAAATAATTTAAAACACTTAAATAAAATACTAAATTCAAATCAAATTAAATATTTAAATTCAATGGCAAAATATAACGATGCCTGCAACACATTTTTATTTTCAGAATTACTTCTATTTAATGAATGAAAATACAAAATAGTGAAAGCCTGTTGCGATATGTAATATATTACTAGGAATGTATTATACATAAAATATATAGTAATTATTTATGTAACAATGCATTGCTATATAAATTAATAAATATGCAAAATTCTTAATGAAAGTGAATTTTCTTAACATAATGTCAGTTATATAAATAATGTAAGATATACATCCTGCTATTTTGACGGAAGAGAAAATACCTTGAGGGATATGTGAGCATAGCATTATGTGAATATCACTAATAAGTTTGTATGTCTTGTATGTCATTTGCATCGTATCATGAGAAATAACACAAGTATCGTTGGATTCTCTGAAATATAACATATAAAAATATATTATATTATATATATATATATTATATTTATATGTACCACATATGTATATATTATATGTACCACATTGTGCATTCGTATAAAAATAAAAGTTTCATTGTCAGCTTGCTTAGCAGCAACCCTGCTTTTAATTAACCTTGTAATGGAATGGAATCTATAGGAAATATATTATAATGTCTCTGTTTGTCTGCCTCTGCCGCTGAACAATACTTAGTATGGTTGAGTTCCGGTTTAAAGTGTGAGTGAACCAGCCTTACTACAGTCACAAGGGATATAACTTCTTAGTTTTCAAAATTGCTGGCACATTAACGATATAGTTAATGTTTCTAACATATCAATTTATATGTGCAGTGGTGATTTAGTATCAGGTAGCTTATTTGCCAGACATTTGTTTACTTATTTTAAATATAAAAAATATGTATGGGGGCCCATCAGGATCGAAATTCTTTGCAATATTTTTTTCGATTCAAAATGTGTTTTAAAATAAAGATTTTAATTGATTATATTACTGTTGTTTTGTCACACCAAAAAGCGCCTCCACTTCCTTTATTCAACTCTTTCTTATCATAGATTAAGAAACGATTTTAATTTATAAAATACATTTTACATTTTTCTACGATAATTCATAGTAATTTATTCAAATTTAAATATAAAATAGAGAATTATAAGTTATATATAACAAATATTATAAGTTATATAACATTTTTAAAGTTATATAAAAGAATTATAAGTTATATAAAAAATCAACTCACTAAGTTATACATATATTTATTGCATAAAATAACGAAACTTGATTCAGAATAATGATATAAATTCTAACGGTTTTTATTTTGAATATTGTCACAGTAAATTAAATATATTAAAATATAAACATCAAAAATGTATTTAACAGTTGCAAGCAATCAAAACAAACTACTATAAATTAAATATTAATAGCTTCATAAATAATAGTCTAATATTTTCCAATAACCATTGAAATATAAATTTCGTATTTTAGACATGTCGTATTTATAAAATAAAATCATTTAAACAATAATAAAAATAAAATCGATCATTCTAAAATCAATTATTGCTTGGATCACATATTTATTAAATAAATAATTAAGTAAAAAAATAATTTTAAGTAAACGATTTTATTGTGTATAAAGAGAATAATGATGTAGATAATGTACTTAAAGCCAAAAAATAATTCGGTAGATCCTAGGTACCAGTCATCACACCACTCTCCTCATCAATCTAGGGCATTGATCAGAAAAAAAATATTTAATCGTTGGGCGTAGCGTAGCTTGAGTAAATACTTAAATAGCATTCAAATAGTGGTTGACTTGATAGAAATTTCACGCGTAAAAATAAGCACATGAACATTCAGTGGTGCTTGTCCGGATTTGAACCCACGATCATCCGTTAAGATTCACCTCTGTACCATCAATTATAATATTAGTATTATAAGGACATATTTTTTTTAAAGTTATTTGATAATTTTATTTAATATATTATATAATATATGTACACATATTTTGTTTATTAACATATCTTTGCAATTTGTAAACACTATTGTTTACTATTATTCAATATCGATAAGAGCCTTTAAACGATACGTTCGCTATAAATCGTGTAACCAATATCTTTAATATCACTGAAAGCTACGCGTGTACATAAATACGAGACAGCAATGTTCTCAGCTTTGAAGGATACTTTACATATTACGTTTTTAGCAGTTGTGACATATAAACAAAAAATGTTGGCATGATATTTCCTTATATGTTAATAATTTATGTTGGGGGTATTGTTTTAGGACAGAGTGAAGTTTTGTGTGGATCAAATATAGCTAATGGAGATGCGCACTGTACACCTCGCCCGTTTGCTCAAATGCGGCGACGACACGACTCGGGGCGCGCTTCGCTCTACACGTACGCGGTAAGTTATCGGCCGTCTTTTTTATAGTGCTTGGTTTTTTAACGTTGCACCTCGCGTTGTTTGAATGTGTATCCGAGTGTTGTTTGCCTCGGTGTTCATTTCTCACGTATTGTGGAGGGCTAAGCCTTGCATCTTGTTGATTTATAGTTTTTTTATGTGCATATACACAACATCTATTGACGCGCCTTGCACCAACTCGTATGCCTGACGACATATGATATGACGTTCTCTTGCCGACAAGCCCCTTCTCTGTTGCCGCTCACTACTTTGTGTATAATATACGTCGTACACATTCACAATAACAAAAATGTATAATTTATTTTATTAATTAAATTGACTATTTCCGCTATATATTTATTTATTAGTTTCTATAATTGTAAGCTATTTTACTAACTATCTTATTTGATCTCACACATCTGCCGCGCAACGCCCCTTGACGGCCTCATTTTATTAATATATTATTTGCCTTATTTAACAAGGTAACGATTTTTCTTATAATTCACAAAATAATGAATCATATAAAAGCACAACTATTCAAACTGTACTGTGTTCAAACCACACACAAATTTTCGCCACACGTGTATCCACTAACTCGCATTGGAGGAGCATGGCGGAATAAGCTCCAAGCCATATCCTGAAAGTTTAAAGAAAGCTTGAAGATAGCTTTGCGTTAATAATCCCATTGATTTTGCAAAAAAAAAAAAAATATTAATTCCTCAATTTTTAATCGCTTTGATAACTCTTAACTCCGCCATTTGATCGTATTAATGGGGGCTTTTAAATAATGTAGGTCTACATTAAACTCAATTACTTTGTCTATGGTACCTCTTAGCAATCAAATCTACGCTACTAGAAAGCCATTTAATGCCAACATTCCTTTATTGAATTACCATGTTTGACATAAATATTGGAGAGTTTTGAAATCGTTTTTCTATCGTCGTGGACTTCTTTATTATAAAATATAATATAAATCAAGATGTGAGGTAGATCGCTTCGGCTCTAATAAATCGAAGATGACAAGTTAAAACGGGGCCTAGTACCACTTCGATTTCATGTCTTTAAATTGTGCTCACAATAATTCATTTCGTGCTCATTGGTAAAAGAAATTATTTCAAGGAAATTTGCATGTATATAATGGTAGTTTATAGCGTGGTGGAGAGAGGAGCGCTGCCCAACAGTGGGACCTTTATGAGCTGATACTTGGGCTTATTTTCATTAATATTTATGAACAGGACACGCGTATTAAAGTTGCAATAAATTTAAAAACTTAAATGTAAACTCCCAACAGCGAAGCATGGATAATATTTCCATAAAACAGGATTAGCTCTAAAATGAATTTCCTGGTCGTAATATTCTCAGGTAAAATCAACAAAGTAGTATTTAAAAATTTATTAATAGACAATGTGAGCGTTATTATAACTTTTATATTTATTTATCTTTCGATGAAAGGCAGATTGCATATCTAATGGTACTTAGGTTTAATAAGAGATCAGAAAAAAATAAGTCTCCACTAATGCTAACTAATATTATAAAAGCGAGGTAGTCATTTTGTTGCGTTTATACGTCTTAATTAATCTGTCGATCATCATGAATTTTCGCATACACGTTATCAGGGGTACAGAAAAGGACATAGGGTATCTAATAGTTCATTAAGTTGTAAAATTGTAACATTTATTTATATTTAACCTTATCGTGTATTTGAGGTTATTTAATATATTAATATTATAAAGTATTTACCTACTTATTAAGTTAACTAAATTAATACATCTATTGTTATATTTATATATCTATTACGCACATAACCGCACACGGAAACTAGTTATATCATAAGGGGTTTTCCAATAGGGACGCTTGAACTTTGACAGCTGATTGCGGCCATGTTGTTTGAGTGATAGCTGTCAAATGCAGTGTGTTATATTCATTCCGTCCTCCCAAACCACCATGGCAGGTTACAGTGTCGAGCAGCACGTGCAAATCATAAAATTGTTTTATGAAAATGGGTCTTCAGTTCGAGCAACGTTCCGCGCACTTCGCCCGTTTTACGGTCGCGATGATCGTCCTGCCGAGTCGACTATCCGTCGATTGGTGGACAAATTCGAGTCAACCGGGTCAGTTAACAATCAGCCGGTTCCCGTGCGTCAACGTAACGCGAGATCTGCCGAGAATATCGCCGCTGTGCGCGACAGTGTCCTCGAAAACCCGCGGCAGTCAATTCCGCGTCGCGCACAGGAACTCGGCCTTTCGCAGACGACAACTTGGCGAATTTTGTGTTGTGACTTGAGCCTGCACCCGTACAAGATCCAGCTGACCCAAGAGCTCAAGGTTAATGACCATAGACAGCGCCGTGTGTTCGCTGACTGGGCATTAGAGCAGTTGGAAGTTGACGCCGATTTTGGCAAAAAAATCATCTTCAGCGACGAGGCGCATTTTTGGATGAATGGCTATGTCAACAAGCAAAATTGCCGTATTTGGGACGAGACCAATCCACACGAGGTTCACCAAGTGGCAATGCACCCGCAGAAAGTGACTGTTTGGTGCGGATTTTGGGCCGGAGGCGTGATTGGTCCGTATTTTTTCGAAAACGATAATGGTGTGGCCGTCACCGTCAATGGTGAGCGATACCGGTCGATGATAACCAACTTCTTTTGGCCTGAAATCGAGAATATGGATCTGGACAACATGTGGTTTCAACAGGACGGCGCTACGTGCCACACAGCACACGCTACGATGGAAGTTCTGCACGATCAAGCGCCCTTAATGGAAAACCCTATATTTACTAATGATATTATACTTGTACGATATTGAAGAACGATTGAGTGAACTTTAAAACACTGCAAACTTCATAACTTTCGACTTTTGTTAAATCCACTGTTTCATCTATGTACTTCGGCTATTTCCTTGTCTTAGCTACGTAAACAAATCTTTCATGTGTAGTTAAGTGTAAAAGCCTAAATACTCTGCACTTATGTCACTACAATCAAAGCTTATAAGGCATACTGACGTTCTCAAAATTGTTTTACACGTAAATAAAAAGACGATACAATCTACACTCTTCTCCACTTTATATGTATATTAGCAGCGTGTATGAACATAAATTAGTAGAATGTACTTAGTTTAAGATAGAAAGCGAGCTACAAAATCTTGCGGTTGGTGGCTTAAAATATGTCTTGACTTGCAACATTACCTTAACAAATAGTATACAAGTATCTCTTGTAACAATAACTAAATGAGCAACCTTTAAAACACTGCAAACTTCATAACATTCGTAAAATTTTAAAGTGCAGTGTAAATTATTTGTAGATCTTTTGAAAGTAAAAATTTATCAAACTACAGCGAAGCTCAGAATCGGCGAAGTAAACGAAAATTCGAGAAACTTAACAACATTTCTGGCATACGTCAAATATTGGCAAGAGTTAAATTGTTAGCCCTTGAAAAACATATATATTTTATATAGATCTACAATGTAATATTATTTTTATTACATATTTACCACGTGTCCAATTGCTACTTCAGTTATAAGCGTTACGTCGTCGTATTCTTTTATGAGGCTGTAATGTTGAGGGTGATGATGTTATTTTCAGCTATTTCAGCAGTGCTTTTTAAATTAACAACAATGAAGACGAAGGTATAATATTTGATTCACTTGCTTTATAAGGAGTTGTTTATCATTTTTTACTTTTCGATATAGAGATACGTTAAAAAAAATCGCACTTTCGCAACTCACATTTATAAATTTAAGATAACTTGTTATAGGAATTTCTAATAATATTTAACAGAAATGAATATATTTTGAATTACATATTAGTAATTTAGTAATTTAGTAAAATACGATTCCACTTTATTTATTTGAAATAACAATAAATGACATTTGCATTTTACAATAGTTCGATTAAGCATAACTTATATTCTGTAAAAATAACTTGATTTTTTCTCTGACTGTACAAACTTACTAAGCCCTTTATGTGCTGATATAAAAGTATTTAGAAATTACTGGTAGACTAGTACTTTATAAATACTTTTAAAAGTCATTGTCATAGAAATGGGTCCAAGCCAAAAACCGTTAAAAAAAATCCGTAGTCCTTTCTGTACACAACCGCAGCGATTGATTAATGAAACAAATATATGTTTAAAGTATGTTTGATATGCGGCGGGAGATTTTGTTTTTCGCTTAAAAATATGAAGTAAACACCAAAAGATTTTTATTGTTACAATAATAAAACGAAATAGGTTTATAAAAAATCCCCAGAGACAGCCTTCGGTTATAAGTAAATATAATTCATTATCCAGTATTTTTCTTAATGACCTTTAGTATTACGAGTAAAAAAAAAAAAAAAAAAATAGAGCGCAACTCTTTTACGTTTTTGTTTTCTAATACAACTCTTGACAATATTATGTTATAGTTATACATACAGTATTTTTTTTGCAACTTTAACTGGATTTACCGATGGAAAATCTAATAAAAGATTAGCAATTTTGTTTTATGGGGTATAAAGCGTTTATATCCCTACAACTTTTATTTGCAGCAACACATTTCATTGAAATCCTTCCTTGTTGGCTTAGTTTATAAAGCTGCATATTCCGAAGTCCAGACTTCAAATTTTGGGGCGATTCAATAAAAAATTTTACTGTATTTACATTTCTGTGCCTCGGAAAGCACGTAAAGCGTTGAGTCCTGCGCCTGAACTCTCTCCGATCCGTCAGATTGCGATCCCATCGGATTATGAGAGTAAGGGATACCTGTTCAACTGTGTTTATAACGCGGCCGCGTTTGCATGCTGTAATATCTGAAGTCCTTTGGCTAGTTTCCTTTTAGTCAGAAAGAAATCATTTTTCATTTCCCAACTGACATATGAAAAACAATCCCATCAATTAGATCAAAACGTGACAAAAGTAGTATTGAACGTAAAGCTAATAAAGCATAAATTGATCAAATTACACAGATGTTACGAGCCCGGTACAATGAACGAGTCGGTGTTGAATTGTGGTTTGAACATTTAGTTTACAATATCGACTAATGGTGAGTCAAATTGAAATAGACATTTAATGAGACTATTCGCTATTATTTATGTAATACGATGCTTAAATAAATGTTTTCTTTAATAATGTTATCAAATGCCTCGGCGGCTTATTAACTAGTTTATACGGATACAGATCTCAAGTTCTTGGAATCAAAATCGTGCTGACCTAATAAAAGTAATTGTTGCGACTAATCTTCCTGTTATCGAATTGCCATCCCTTCGGATTAAGAGAATGATGGCATGGAGTGTACTGTTATTCATCCAGCCCTAATATTATTATTTGAGATTTCCCGATGTGTATAAAAATAATTCTTTCAAGAAGTCAGTCTTACCGCTTACCAGCCAGGTATATTACTTCGTGGCAACTTTGAAATTAGATGACATTTTATTTATTAGTTTATTTTCTAGATATATGTATGTACAGAAGATAAACACGTATACTTACATCATAATTATTTCGTTTCACATTATTATTTTTAGTTCGTCCTGTAAGCTTTGTTTATTGCCACGATACTAACTTTTTTATGAACAAATCATACAACTAGTACAGCACACAGCGTGACTATAATATTTTAATGTTTGAAAATATGTAGAAAAGGCTAAATAACTAATTAACAGATTGATTTCATCTTTTTAACTACATATAATTAGTACAAAATTATAAAATAAATAAAATACTAGCTTTAAAACACCTATAATAATATATTTTGAATTTTATTACATCAATATTAGTATCGTTGGAATAATGTTTGTTTCACTCATTGTATTTTGTACTGTCAGAGTATACTGATTTTAAATATACTTTTTTGTTAGATCATATACAATGTTTTAGTATATAATATGTACATTATATAAAGTATCCAGTATATAAAATCGGTAGTGGCCATGCAGTTGCATCGATGTTCGTCGACGGCTAGTCAAAAGTTAGAACCATTCAACCATCATATTCCTATTGTTACCTCCCATCGCAGATACGCGTTCCCGTCTGTCTCTTTCATTGTACCTGTTTCGGTTTTTAATCTGAGACGTCGAATAAAAGCGAAATATTCGGAAATGTCTAGTTAATATTGACCTAGTTTTAATCAAACAAATCAAATATTCCCAAGCAAGGGAAGATAAATGTCTTTTTTTTTTTTTTTTTTTTTATTGCATAGATTGGCGGACGAACATATGGGCCACCTGATGGTAAGTGGTCACCAACGCCCATAGACATTGGCATTGTAAGAGATGTTAACCATAGCTTACATCGCCAATGCGCCACCAACCTTGGGAACTAAGATGAAATGTCCCTTGTGCCTGTAATTACACTGGCTCACTCACCCTTCAAACCGGAACACGGCAATAGCAAGTACTGCTGTTTTGCGGTAGAATATCTGATGAGTGGGTGGTACCTACCCAGAGGAGCTTGCACAAAGCTCTACCACCAAGTAGAATCAATAGAAACTAATAATTATTTATATACTAATGTACATTGAATTTATATACATACCCGAAATATAGTAACGTGATGTAATATGTATCAGGTAAAAAAGAAAAATATAAATAACATAATGGCCAGTGTAATAAACTTCATACTTGGTCTATTATAAAGGAAATTACCAATATAAAGCTTAAATAAACACTCGGCTGACAAGAGAAAGTTTTTGCGGAGCACGTGTGAGCGAATGCTTTGTACGAACAACAAAGGCAGAACTCGCATTGCTCAAGCTTTTAGGCGGATAGTTATCGTGCCACCCGTAAACGCGAATTTACGCTCTCCAGTATCAAAATTTAAAATAAAAACATTTCATTCGTTACGATAGTAAAATTACTTCCAAAAAGCTATTACTTTTATTTGGTTAGATAAGGTTTATAGTCTTTTCAAATTAATTTTAATTTATGGCAAAATAAAATTCTTGTTTCATATAAGTCTTGATTAATTTAAAACAAAGTTCATTTTTGCAATTTTTTAATAAAAATAGTTTATTTACATTAATAAAAATTATTTATATTTCAGACTTAAATTAATTAAGCTAGTGTACAAATCGGGACCGCGTTAAATACTAGCGATAATAATTATTAATTTTAATGTCATATTTAGCTAACGATATGCATTATAATGAAGATATTAATAAACGTACGTATCGTACGTATTAAACAATTTCAAAAATATTCAATTGTGCAATTTATGAAAGAAGCGTTAAGGAACGCTTGTGTGCTAAAGGATATTACACAACCAATAACTTTTTAGATGATTGACCCTAGGAATGAAACGATCGACTCCAGGCTATTTCTTATATAAAATAATATTATTATTCTGTTTATTGCCTATGATTGTAAAAGATTTAAAAAAAAACCCGCTGAGTTTCTTTCGCCGATTCTTCTCAGGTCTGAGATGCGTAGATGTTTATTTCCAAACCCGGTGGTAGATTTATGACAGTCAATAATGTGTAACGCTTATATTGAATAACGAATTTTGATTTGAATAAAATAAAAAAAAGTCATTAAGTACTATTATATATTACGTATGCATTTTTATAAATTATTCATAACGATATTAAGAACCCGTTATTAAGACCCGTATATTAAGAACCACGGTTTCGACTTTGTTCGTGATAATGAATGTAATATTAATAAAGATAAGAGTTTTTAATTATTTTTGGAACCCCCTTGTTTCACGGAATAAAAGCTTTTCATTAAAATCCATCGAGTAGTATCTTTCTCATGCGTGTACATGATGTTTTAAAATATTGTAATTATGACCTTTGTCGATCATAATGGCAACAATTTATATCTTTTATATAGACGATTTATATGTGTGTTTGTATTGAAGCCTAAGATTTGTTAGTTTTAACCGAAATTCTAAATTGAATGATTGCTGATTTAAATATATTTAAAGAAATCTAGTTTAAATGAAAGCCAAAATTTAGTTATTCCAATAATTGAATTTCACCTCTGATTCTTTAAAAAGTTTACTGGCCGATTCAAATGAAATTTGAATTGAACAACGAGAATCCAAATATTGAGATCAGTGTTTTTAGTGTTAAATAAAACTATATTTTTACACCGAGGTTTCAATATATCTTTTAGCTTACATCGCCAATGCGCCACCAACCTTGGGAACTAAGAATTTATGTCCCTTGTGTCTGTAATTACACTGGCTCACTCACCCTTCAAACCAGAACACAACAATACCAAGTACTGCTGTTTTGCGGTAGAATATCTGATGAGTGGGTACCTATCCAGACGAGCTTGCACAAAGCTCTACCATCAAGTACAAACTACCAACTAGTGTGGTAGTCATTCCATTTAGCGTCAATGCGCGAGCAACCATAGAAACTTAGAATTTTGTGCTTATGATTACACTAGCGCACCTCTCAAACAAAAGGGCAACAATAAATTTTTTCTAACTTACAAATAGCACAAAGAGACCGAGTTGATGGTAGATTAGTTTATTTTACAAAAACAACAATTTACGAGACAAATTTTGCATAGTATTACTCTGACACCGGAGTGTGAATATGCAGATCATTCCAAGAAGATGCAGACGAATCCGTTTCAGTATCCCTTGGGATCGTCTATTTCGAATACACACGTAGTTTGTCACATGTATTGCTATCGAAAGTCGAAAATTGAATTTACTTTACAAATATGCAAATCGATTTACTTGTTCGTATCTCAGATACACTGCATTACATATTGAGATTTGGTAACTTATATCAATGTTATAAACAATAAAAAACACTTTTAAAATAATTACGTGTAAGTTTATATAATATATCATTTCATTATGTGAATAGCGTGTACATGCAATGCGACGCAACATTCCACTGCCTTCGAATCTGTTAAGCCATCAGTAACTCGCTGGAGGTCACTAAAATTTACGAGAATTTGTTCGACTGTGACCCCAACTACATAAAGTATGAAGACTGCAAAACAATAAAAATAAATCACCGGACGTATCGTTCTACATCCGAGTGCTATAAAATATAAAGTGTTTTCCACATAACATTTCAATGTTTGAATTTTTTTTTTCTAACAAAATAGATTAACTTAATATTAGCTAGTAAAAATTAACATCAAAATAATTCGCATAAGTATGATAAATGTATTTTAATTATTTTAAATACCTTGTTGGTTTAGTTATAAGGATGTAGATCTCGGGGCCCTGGGTTCGAATACTCCGTTAGTTCTTCTGTCTAGGAATTCTCAGTAGAAGTTCGATTTGGCAATGTTATACTCGCGAGTCTCCTGAGGCGCAGTCAGTCAGATTGCAGTATAATAAATCTCCACAATCCTAATTTCTTTGAGACCGGTAGTCATCGATGTAATTAGGTCAGGACAACGTATTTTTATTCAAAAAAGAAGAGTGCATATTGTATAACCACAATTAATAAAAACTTCCTAATAAGTAATTCGCTTAATTATTGTAATTTGAATTATGAAATTTTCGGTTGTCTAAGCACGTAGGGATAGCAGTTACTTTTTAGCTACAGTTGTTTTAAAAAATTGATAATATAATAAAAATCGGAAACCTATGCTAAGCCAAGGTATAAGGTATTTCTCTTTCAAAGTTTGTCCAGATTTGTTTCAACTCAAGTAAACATTAAAACATGGTAACTTTAATACATATAATATTATAGTAGGATGACTTCGGGATAGCTTTTTCTCTGCACACGGAAAATATATGACTTAATGGTATTATGTTAGCCGTACTGTAATCGAACTCTTCAAACGGGCTGTGCATCGATCAACAACAAACATTTTTCGTGTTGGCCAGTTCACGACCGGATATCTGTGTATACTAGTGATCGATAGTTGTACGATATGATACGTATGAAATGGTTGTCATTTAAAAAAATACTTTGTCAATAATACATATATCTTAACTGTATAAACAGTCCTGGTGCTTTTTTATTTAATAAATCAAACTAAAATGCTAAGTTCGTAAGAACCTACTGGAAGAAACTTTATTTTGATTTTGATTATATATGACACTTAACAAAGAAACTACAAAAATAGCCATGTTTAAAATATATCGTTATTAACAAATCTTCATAATCATTATCATCTACAACTTAAAATCAAATGAAATACTTCTTAACATATTTTTTTCATTGTTTATATTATGTAAGATATTTCGACTAGTTTTTGCTCACTGCTTCAAGCACATGCTAGGGGTTTAAAAAAATTATAGCCTTACCTGCGGTGAAGCTTTCTTCATACCAAATTTTATCATAATCGGTTTATAGTACAAGCGGTGAAAGCGTAGTCAGTCAGAGTTATTTTCGCATTTATAATATTAGTATAGATTAGTAAAGGATATAAGTCTATCTGTATTTATTCAAACCTTAAAGCCAGTTTTCTATTGAAATGATTATTTACGATTTCACGACAATCTTCTGTAAAGACCCTTTCATGGTTGAACGGCATACATGTTTGCTTGGGGATATCCTAATGACACTTGAATATTATTATGTTTGTACAAACGATGGACCCGTGGCTCCTTTGGTTTAATATATTGAAATTATTTACCAAAGTAGGGAATTCGATTCAAGCAGGTTTTATATTTCAAATTCAATGTGTATTCCATGTAGATGATTAAATATTATGAACAAAGTTCTAGAAACATCTTCAGCTGTATGCAGTTATTATTTAATACCTTACTATAAAAACTAAATTCTATAAGCAATTTTTTATGTTGATACAGAGTGCAATGTTTACTGTTTATTTTTTATTTATTTTTTTTATATAAGAGGGGCAAACGATCATGAGGCTCGCCTGATGGGAAGTGACTACCACCGCCCATGGACATCTGCAACACCCGAAGGCAAGCAGGTGCGTTGCCGGCCTTTAAAAAATAATATAATGTTTAATAATAATATATTTATATTTTTAATAAGACTAGACTTTTTTTAATAAATATGTTTAATAGTTCACATTGAGGTTTTTTTTTATAGTTTACGTACGGCAATCGGGGCATCTAGTGGTAAGTGGTCACCGCTATCCATGGACATTGGCAAAGTGAGAAATATTAACCATTCTTTACATCGTATTTAAACATACTTTTACAAGAACTTTTATATGGTTAAATGTTACCACCGGTTTGAAATTAAGATTTTTAACGAGGAAAACTGACAAGAAATTTAGTCTTTCTCTTTTATTTATAAATTACTACAACTGTCTAATTGCAGTAATACTACATACGATCCAGTAATAATTAAATATATACATATTGGTTATAGGTATATGTTCTGACACAGAATAGGCTTTACTAATGAGATTGTTTTAATATCAAAATGAAGCCTACTCAGCGGCAACTCAAGTACTTACTATATGACCGTTCCACGACGAGTAGTTTCTGAAACAAAAAAAGCTTTCTTTTCTGTCTCTTGAGCTACTTCTCAATTACCACGTTTATGTATAGTGAGTAACAGCAGTGAATGTCCCGCTCGGCCCACAGCCTCCTGTCCGTTAGGGAGCATGCCTCGAGGTTATTCCATTAAGTTGCTTTAGTGTGTGTGGCCACATTTGTTGGCTGCACAAAATCAAATTTCGACACATGAAGATTTTATCGGCTTCACCTGTATCAAGATGGTTAAACACAAATTAAGTGTGAACTCAATAGTGCTTGCACCAGATTGAATTCGCAATCTTTTGTTATAATATTCAAGTATTTTAACCACTAGACCATCCACTATATTATGCTTCATTTATCGCTTTTTCCGGCAATTTCTCAAGTTGACTGACTAAGTATTAAACAAATAAATAAATAAATAACAGTTCCAATCAATCAGTTTAAAACATAACCGCTAAACTATAACATGCAAATAGCGCGTCAATTGTTTCCGTGCAATTGTTTGAAACAGTATTCCACTAAATATATTTAAATATCAAACATAGATTAATCCAAAATATCCAATATTGCTTTTCACGTTCAGAATGTCAATTTAGAGCGCACATATTTGCAGAGCAATCGTTTAACAATGACGGTAATGAGCATCTGTTTATGAGCGATGACGTAATAAGTGGACGCTTACAGTCGTTGAACGCCCGAGAGCCCTTCACACAATTTACATTGAGCAATATTCGTTGATGTTCAACTTCAGAGGACTCTTTCGAATCATTTAATACTTACCCAAATTGCTACAACGCTTAATACAATAATGGAAAGAAATGTAAAGTAGGTAATTCCGTCATCCAAGTAGTCCGTTATTGATAAATAATGTGATTATTGCCAGCATTTGGTTAGTTAATGACATTGACGTATATCATTAACCAACTAAGGGCCTAATTGTGTGGCCGGTCTCAATTTTTTTTCAAATAAATCTATTTTTATAATAGGTATCCATAAAAGTTACAGTAGGTAATCAGAAAATAATATCAATATTGGAACATTAATTTAACAATTAAAGTCTCTGAAATACATTTAATAGATGAATAGTATAATTATGATTTAATTAGTGGACGTCCATAATTGATTGTATTTATGCCGTATGAACATGCGATGTAGCAAACATTTTTGAATTATAATTAGAATCGTCTGATAAAAATGTTTTAAAAATAATATTATATTTTGTAAACGAAAGCGAAAACTATTAAATGTTGTCAAGTTTAACAAAACTATATACCTAGATTTTTCCTTTCAACATAATAAGAAATGTATTTGCCTACTACCTACCCGTCCCGACTTCGTACGGATAAAATAAGAATTTTATCCCATGCTATTTTTAGTCAATTAAAACATGAACACTCGCTAACCGATCTATTCGCCCATACAGTACTAATGTCTAATGCATCGTACAACACGCCCTGCGTATTTTTTCATGCGTCTATTTAAATAACTCGTAATATTACTTAAATTATTGGTTCGACTTGCAAGTTTTGAACTATGCAAATTTATTCTATATTTTGGTAAGAATGAATACTTTGAGATAATTAAATTAAAATGCTGGTTGTCATTCTTTTAAACAATAAAAATGTTCACAGATCATAAGCTATCTTTAAATGATAGATATATGCCATTGCGGTAATTTATAGAATATTTCATGAGGAAAAAGTTAAAGTTATACAAATATAATGTATGGCTGATACATTATATTTGTATAACTTTAACTTTTCGATCTGCGCATGCCGTGGAAACTATTATAATACACGAATTAACTTATATAAATAAGTCGACAATAAATGTAAAAAATTTAATATGTGATGTGATTATTTTCCTCATATTATATAAATTCGCGCTCTCATATGTAATATAAGTATAGATAAGTAATAAATTATTAGCACTTTGACGAAGAGACAGGATTTTATCGACGATTCTTGGAAAAAAAATATTTCCTCCCCGCCTCAGTATTCGCCCACCCGTTAGGCTGCATTTGCTCACGTTTTAAACTGAGCAATCGATAAAACAAGCGGTATTTCCTTTATTATAAAAAAAAATACGTATTTAGTTTGATATTAATTTTAAATACTAGCAACTTATGGTTTGCTTATTATGAAATAATTAAGTGTCATTTTTTAATATTTTATTTTACTTCACACATACTACATACAAAATTTCATAACTATACTAATCATAAAAGATACGTAAATGACTTTCAATTAATATTAGCGTATAGCCTTTGATCTTTAGAGGTCTAAAACTAGAGCTATTAAAAAGAAGCTAATAACTAAAATCTTTTAAATTTTTTTTTTATGTATTAGTTTCATTTTGTTTCTAAATATTTTTAAAATTTATTTTCTTTGTATCAATAATACTTAAAGAACTTATAAGGAAATAATTTTGACCGACAAAATTGTATCCTTAACACTTTTATTCTACGCGGTATTACATTCTATACCAAGCGCTGTAATATATAATTGACTCAGACACATAAATACCTATAGTTTGATGTTGTTGGTCATAAATCTTGGCTTACAAAGTACTGACAATATTAACTTACTTAATACTTAAGTTGTTGAACGCTTCTCTTACCTTTTTCTTATGCAGCTTAAACAGAGTGACAGCTTAGCGACCGTTGTAAGTTGTAGGGCGCTGAAGAAAATTAATGGCTTCAACGTCTAAATCCTTACGAGAACACGCTTGCTCGTTTAATCCGTCTAACACGTGATACAGTGCCTGACTCCGGTCTCCATCACGACGGTGAAGTGAGAACCTCAAGCTCACCTATAAATTTTAAAGTCTCTATGTTCAATTCGAGTACTATTTGAAATTAAAGGTATATCTTGCTTAACTGTGATTTATCCTAATAGCAGTTTACTCGATCAGTTGTCGAATGTCGAACTATATTTCTATTATAATAGAGAACTACTGTACTTCCGTCATAAGTACATGACATGCTTGTATTTGTATGGTTAATTTGTGTGCTTGTATCTTTCGTAATTATTACATCTTTACAGCACAACAAAAAATATATGTTCTCGGTTATCTCCAAAACATGTTTCCCTAGTATTTCAATGTTATGGTATTCATTTATTATTTTTAAATAAAAGTTGTTGTTGTTATTTGATTATATTAAAAGAAATGAATAGCCCAAGGGTCATGATCAAATTAAAAGAAATGAATAGCCCAAGGATCATGATTTAATTTGTGACTATCACTAGGTGCGTATTCCATTGAGATATTGACGTTTATATGCGAGCTACTCGTAATATGTAAAGCACAAAAATAGATCAGACATTTAAATTGAGTTCATATTTTTGGCTCAAGCTCGAGGTAGAGGATCATACGTCAGATTTAGAATCAGTTTTAACATTTTACTATATTTACTACACTTATATATTACATAAATAAATCGAAATTATCATTTCTGTCGGTGAGCTGATGCTTAGCAACCTGAAATATACGGAAGACCCATCATCAGAAAAAAGCAATTGCTGATTTGTTTTATAGAGTTGAGTACCAGAGTGGATTGGTTGGACTCACCACTAAGTCAAAAACGATAGATAGGCTCGTTGACAGAATTCTCTGGAACTGGGGAAGTCTCGGTGTTAGGATTTGCTTCCCTACCTCATATCGTTGCTGAAAAAAGATCAAGCTAGGGACTCGAATGATGAAAACTGTAATGCTAGTAGACACGAGTTTAAAAGAATAGCAAGGTCTCTCGTAGCACCAAAAAGAGACTATTTTTTTTATAGCATAGGGAGGTGGACTGGCATATAGGCCACCTGATGGTAAGTGGTCTCCAATGCCCAAAGACATTGGCATTGTAAGAGATGTCCCTCGTTCCTGTAATTACACTAGCTGACTCACCCTTAAAACCGGAACACAATAATACAAAGTACTGCTGTTTTGCAGTAGAATATCTGATGAGTGGGTGGTACCTATCCAGACGAGCTTGCACAAAGCTCTACCACCAAGTGAACATGAGTGTATGAACCACACACTGTTTTTGAGAAATATAATTGTATTGGTTACATTCTCCATACAATGTGTGCTAACTGAACTCGTTCTGTATGGATTTTAATCTAATTGGTTACTTGGTGGTTACTTCCAATTTCTTTGACTTAAATCAATTGACAAATCATCGTATAATATATTATTCTGGTAAGAATAATATAATTTTCAGAAAACAAATTAATATACTTTAAAAAAAACTCACCCATTACCAAATTATGAAAATGTAATTTAATTATTTCGTTTTGATGTTTAATAAATGATGATAGCATAATAATATTGGTTACTACTCGGCTTAACATTTTTACCATTGTTCATGTAATACAAATAAGTAATAAGGTTATTGTAATCAATTAAATGGTTGCTGGTTAGACCCAGCAACCGAATTCCTAGCTGTCGTCGGTGAGACCAAGTAACGTCACTTACGGATCTCGCTGTAAGGTGCGAACCGGGTAAAATCATTGGACGAAGGACTTTTAAGCTCGACCTTCAGCTATGAAGAATGTGAAGACGTTTAATAAAAATTTTAATACTATACATATACTCTATTGTGATTAAGGTTATAGTTTTTTGACCATATCGCAACAGTGATATTACTTTTTTTGAAGATTGAGTTTAATACGTCTTTACTTGATATCGTCGAGTTCATGGTTTCGCTTGATTCAAGAGCATGTGGATGATTTAAAAGCTAATCTACAGACCTCTATTTACAAACGTTTATTTCTTATTCTGATTTTGATATTGTTTAACTTACTCGTATATTAATACTCAAAACTCATGATATCCTGTAACCTGATAAAATCAGCCAGTCAACCAGTTTGCTAGGAAATACGAAGTGTGTTTCGCGGCTAAATCGGCAACTATAATGAACTCTCGTAGTTTTGATTGTTCAAACCTCCCTCCAATTTATGTAGTACTAGTACTCCAACATAACTAACGGACCAAGACTAGAGTCCTTGACAGACTTCCATTAAAGCGCTAAAATCAACATCGGATATTTCAATAACCGTACGTTCAATATACTGTTTGAAATTTCATGCACTTGATAACTTTATATTATGACTAAGAATTCAATTAATAAGTCTTAACATAAAGCACAATATCCACTTGCAAAATTGATGACGTAGTAAATAGTACCGTTCGAATGTGTATCGTAATTATGTTGATTAAAACACCCTTTTTTATTAATATAATGACAAAATCATTTAGAATAACAATTATCCGTGATAACGATTCGTATTCGCTTATTTCCTTTATTTGAATACAAATACCTACTCGTTTTTACTTCACTAAAGGCCGCAAACGACCTAAGCTTCGATATTTCTAATCATTGTGAATCATTGTCGAAAATATTTATGAATATTTCCATTTTTAGCCTAATAAGCATGATTATCATAGATAATTCAAGACTATAAGTATCTTATATTACTGGTGCTAAAGTTGCTTAGGGCGCTACAATGGCAATAGTTTTGTACAAATGGGTAACAAGTAAACTACTGCTAACACACAATGATATTGTTCGGAAGTTAATGTCTCTATTCTTCTAGGAGGATTATATTCTTAGCGTAGCACAATATATTATATCAAAGTTTATATTTTTTCGTGGGTTTTTATTTTTGAATAGACTAAATTTGATTCATTTAAAGTATGAATCAAGTGTGAATTGATTTATGCATATGAAATTCGAACTTAGAACGAAGCCTAATAATTAAAATTCACTTTCTTATTACTAAAACATCTAATTAGTTTACTGTAAATAAAACAAAGACCAAATTGATTTTAAATTTAAAAAAAAAAATTAAATATTACAAAATTACAAATTACTTTGACAAGGTTTCGAGGCAATTTCTGAATAATATATTTCATTTATATATTAAACTTAAGATATGTTTTATCTACAAAATTGCATTATACAAAATTATATTCACAAAAGCGTGAAATGTTAAATTGTAGCAGTATTAGTACTAACTAACAAATAAAACGATCGCCGAAATTTGAAACAAGCATCAAGTACGTTGTTCGTGTTATAGCTAGCGAAATGCACGTTGCCTGATTTATAAACTTACCCGGCGGTGCTAGTTTTACGAACAATTTACTGCCAAATATACATTTTATCCTTTCTATAATGGCTGCAGCTTAATAAATTACAATTTTATTTAAAGTAAGCCTTGTTAACTAAAATTAGGAACATTATTATTATTATTAATGAATACAAAATGATACATTTTCGTATATTTTTTTTTATTATAAAGAAAATACAAATTTAACTTTTGTTAGTAAAAGTAATATTGATGTTTCGTGTATTTATTAAGCCCTTAAAATTATACAGCATTAAAATAAAATATAATATAAATAAATAAATAAATAAATAATTCTGCAAAAGCAAAAAAATAAAAAAATTATAAAAATCAACCAGTATAGTATAGTCATGATGACGATATCCTCCTGACCGTTTGGGTCCCGGCAGCCAAGTTCAAGGGAGATTGGGCTATTGCGCAGGACATATTATAATGCGCAAGAGCGTGCGCAAACATAGGTGCACTATCTATTCCCTCACTTTCAAAATCCGATGAGACGAAAACTCCGACAAGACCGAAAATTTATCAGGCACAGGACCAACGGCTGTACGTGCTTTTCAAGTCACTTGTCACACTACTACTCCAGTCATGCTAGATATATAAAGTAGTAAGGTATTGTTTGTAGTTTTTGCGCAAAGCCAAACGAAGATAAACTACTGATCCAAATGATATGGAACTTTCATATTATTTTAATATATAGTTTCAGTTCGAACATAGGCTACATAGTATATCAATGTAGTGTATATTTTTTAAGTCATAGCTTAATGTATTGAAGTTTACAGAGAGAAAATTTTCGCCCCAAACTATAACAGACACAAAAAAGACCCAAGTTAGATACGGTGGCAACATTCTGACGGATAAAATAAAGTATTGTAAAGAAATTACAATGTATGTACTTTATATTCTATTATATTCTCGCATAACTGAGTTTTACTGCACCTGTGTTTTTATCATGAGTCTTCTATCTACTTTGTCATTTATCAAAATACTTATAGATAGCCGTAAGTGCAATTTTCTAAAATATGTAAAGCGTTGTATTAGTTCACACGATAAATGAATTGCATACTTATAAAATATATATATTTTTATTATAATATTACATTATTAAATGTCCCTTATATATTAATAATGTAATAAAAATGATTTCAATAAGGATTCAACGCAGGCTTGTAGTTCTAGAATCACTCCTACAATCCTGAACGATTTTTGCTACGACAGCTATTTTCTTAGTTTTTTTATAGTTGTATTAGTTAACTGTGCAAGTCATAAAATAGTGCACAAGGGTACGGAAATACGGGAGTGTGCGTATACTGCCAAATTCCAGGTTACAAATTTTTTGATATTAAAACCCAACAACTATGGTCATATTGGAGTGGCATTCGATTTTCATAAATGAGTGAGGGAATCGAAAGTACACAAGGCACGCCCTTGTGCACTATAATATGTCCTGTGCAGTTGGTTACTGTGACTGAAATTATTCACGCGATAATTATTATTTAATGGATAATAATATGTATTAATTAAAATACAATGTCGGTGATATTATAATTACCACTATTATGGATATTATCTCGCTTACGGCTTACGACTGTGAGATAGCATGTATAATGTTTGTATTAATTACTTTATCACGCGCTTATAGCCATGGTAGTAAACGTCAAAACGCTTAAAAATATTGCAACCTGTACTAAGCTATTCTGAATAATGTAACTTGAGTACAGGTTTTGGAACAGAAATTTTAATCAGTTCAATTATTGACAATAAAATCAACTATACCGAGTAGTAAGTTGTTTTGTTTGATTTTTTGATGATGATTTATAAAAGAGAAATAACGAATTGATTAACATTGTATGACAATGTAAAAATATGGCGATTGTTTTTTTTTTACATTGTCACACATTGGCATTTTTTTACTAATTTCCGTCAATTCTCATTAGATGCAGGTAGGAGATAGTACACTTTGGCTCACTATGAGCCTATACTATCTCCTAGCCTAGTACTATCTCCACTTGAAAAGTCGAAGTCCCAACGTTTTGCCTAGGCGAAGCCTAGGTGAATAAGGAAATGCAATTCAATAATGTCACATCTTCATTTCTAGCTTGAACTCGTCGAATCTGGCGTTTGTTTAGATTCAGCAATTGATATTTTCAAAACGAAATAAGTTTAAGGAGAAAATTTGTTTAAATATTTATGATTTTAGTTAATAACTAAAAATAATTAACGTGTTTCAAATATCAAGTATATTTTTTTGTAATGTAAATGAATTTAAATTTCTTTTAACGGCGTAGTTCGATTAGGCTTAAAAAAAACAAGTGTAAGCAAATTTCATAACTTCGAAATCCTTTTGAACATGAAACTTGTGAATACAACAACACACGTGGAGTTTAATTGGTTTTAGTAATATATTTTATAATTATAGAATATTGTTATAGTGGTTTTATTCTTCTGTAAAACGACGTGGATATTAGATTTAAAAATACGGATTTAATATGGTTTGTTAAATTATTTTTGCCTCATTTAGTCTTCTTTAAACAATTGCCTAATATAACAGAATGTTTATTAAATGTATTGTAAGCAAATAAGTTACAAAGTGCAAGCCGACAACAACTTGTAAAGCCAATGCAGCTAGAGAGATTTTTTAACGAAAAACATGCTACTCTTTTGAAACTAAATTTTATAAAATATCCGCAATGTTTTATAAAATGGCGTTTTTCCATTTTTTAGCCTGCAAACGTCTGCGTTTATAATTTCCACGTATAGAAAAAAAAATAACATGAAAAGTTTTAAATTTGCTTTATATTACAATTTAATCAAAATATGTTTTTTTAGGAAACGTTAACTTTATGTTGCTTTTTGGTCTGTGTTCCCTTTGTGCGAATAATCCTTTCTACTCTTTCTGACAAGAAGAAAAAAGCTTCCATGCTTTTTTCGTTTTGCCGCTTTTTTAATTACCTCTTAAAATTTCCACCATATTTTACCGCTAACAAAGTTACATGAACGTGATTGCATTATTCGTGCTTAACCTTCTTAAGTGTTGAATATATTAATAACTAACGAAGCTTTAAAAACTGCCTCTTGGCTAGTTTATGAGGCCATAGATCCTGATTTCCTGGATTTAAATCAAGATCAGCCCAATAAAAAGTTGAGGAATTCCCGGTACCGCGTAAAGTGGCTGGCCTGGGAATTCCTTAACTTTTTATTGGGCCGATCTTGATTTAAATCCAGGAATGATCTTTTTTCAGTCATATCGGATTACAAGCCTAAGGAGACAATAAGACCTGCTATTGCCATATCGCTAGACGGTCATAGATCCCTTGAGTTCTTAAGCTTTGTTAACTTAACTTAATAATGGGCTTAATAGGGCAATAACTATTTTGAAATACTGATATTTGATCAAATTATAGGTTGTAGTTTAATACATTGTTAATTAGTTTTTAACGCAAAAGAATAATTAAGAGCCCACTCCTAACAACAAAAGCCGACAAGCTGTATAAAGCCCTCAGGGAATACGTGTACGTGAACATGATAATATTCAAGTCGGAAGGATTATTTCTCAACACAAATACCATTTTGTAAACAATTTCATTAAAATTTCTACTGATTACTTTATGTTGAGAAGATTTTAGAAAATAACGTAATTAAAGATGATGAAAATATACATACATATATAAATATTTATCCGACCCTTTCTCTATCTCACTTTTAATTAAAACTTTTTTGTTATTATTTAATCTGTTGTTCGACCTTTATGGATTTTTAGTGATACATTTAGAATATAGAAAATAAAAAAAAAACAAAAAATGCCATGTAAAACTCAAGCACCCGAGGTATTTAGTGCCACATTGGCAGTTTTAAGAAAAATTTCGTTCATTTTTAACATCCGAAGGCTTTAGAGGAAAAATAAAAGCGACGTTTTGACATGAATACTCTTCCAAATACACCAAACATAATAACTTCTAATACGAGATGCCTTAGTGGCTTACCGTGTCATTTTTCTAGCATGCCTAACACAGCGTTAAAACGCTTTTGCTGCACGAAAATGCTTCAAATATTCATAAAGGAAAACCATATAAGAGTTTATTTATGAGTGTAAAACTCCAGGTAAATTTTCACTTTCAGATATTTATTAATTTTGTCAGTTCAGCTTTACACAATCAGGCACTTTACGAGCACTTTGAGGGACCTAATTGACTCTTATATATATTTTTTATTTCTAAAGAGGATAAATAACTGATTCAAAATCGCGATCGTTTGAAGACGGTTTCGATTGCAAACTGGCGGCTTTAGTTAAGTAATTGGGTTCACGAGTTACAGAAATCCCTCGGGCGAAATGTCGATCATCGAATTGTGACTTGTTACCTCAAATTATCGTATAACACGTCTTCTGCCATCAGTAGGTTTGTTATTTTTTCATTTATTTTAGGAGATGAGTGAAGAAATGGTTGTAACGACCTGGTACATCGCCACTTACGCCGTCAATGCAAGACAAACCATAGGATATAATATGTTATGCTCCATAATTGCACAAGCTTACTCACTCTTTTTTAAACAAAACGCTAAGGTTACTTTGTAGTGCACTATTTGTATATTCTCAAGTCTTTATAAAAATAAATTGAATATTTATTTTAAGCGTTGTTCTCTTCACGAGTTATTTAAGACTAATAAGCAATTAAAACTTATAAAAATAGCTTAGCAAAATAAAATATACTTTTATTTTTCTAGAGAATTAATTATTTACAAATTGTAAGTGGTTGCACGAAATATTTATTTTTATTAAGGACTTGTGATAATAATTGATCATTAGAAGTATTACTTTTGTTCCGAACCGGATTAAATTTATAATTCATGTATTATCAGAATTTATACTAAAAATTAAATTATAATTTTTTGTTTCAATTTATAAGACGACACAATATTTAAAAACAAGATTTAACTAGAATTTTAATATATTTTTTTGGTATGGATTTGATTACTTTCTTCATTCATAATAGAGGAAACCGAATAGAAACGTTCCTATTGGTCAAATAGATCGTAATACACGATCGTATACACAGGTCTTGCAACCGAGTCCAATTTCAGTGGTGAGAGATAGGTGCGAGTGTGTTACAACTGCTAATTCGCAATACCATCCGCTTGAGTCACTGCTATCGAAGCTGATATTTTTTTAAGTATTGTGTTATTTAATCATTGTTATATAGTTTCTTTGAGTTTTGCGGATTTTTTGTTATTTTTGTTTTATTATTTAACTGTTTTGATTTGAAAAAGTGTTCGGGATAATTATTACGCGAATTATCATGCCTCTGGCGGCCTACTTAACAGCGACATTATGTCAACGTACCCCATATTGAAGTTGCAAGACCTGTGTATACGACCGTGTCGTAATATCACTCTAAGAGCAGGCTAAGTAATATATTTAAGTTCGACAAGGATGCAACAAGAAGATTGCTTGTCATATGTCAAAACGGTCAATGAATGTGTCAAATGTTACAAACGCGTTCTGTCATTATTTATATTGGTAATTTAATTCCGTTGTTTCTCTAAATGTAAAACTGTTGCGCTCAAATAGCGTAGATACACGCCAGAAAACAGAAAAAAAATGATATAATTGATTTATTTTAACCTTGAATAATTGAACGAGTAATTATAAAATTATACTTTTTAGGGTTCCGTATCTCGAAAGGAAAAAACAGAACCCTTATAGGATCACTTTGTTATCCTTCCGTCCGTCCGTCCGTCTGTCTGTCTGTCAAGACCTTTTATCTCGGAAACGCGTGGAGGTATCGAGTTGAAATTAAAACGATATACTCAGGTATACAGTCTCTTAAAGCTGTGACAAAATCAAACTAATAAGTTAACGTCAAAAAAATATACGGCCGTTTATGCCGCAAAAAAAGTATATTTCGACACTCTCAAGGGAATCAAAATTGATAGTGTATTTCCCGTTGACCTAGAACTATGGAATTTGGCAAGTAATACCGTCTTACACTACAAGTATAGGGAAAAATCTGAAAACTATACATTTGTAATTAAATCATAAAAAACAGGGTCTCTATGCAAGAAACAGCGGTCCAAATTTTGAATTGAGTTAAACGTGTCATGTGGGGTATCGTATGAAAGGGCTTCATTGGCATAAGCTTAAACAGATTTTTAATTATGATGTATAGTTTTCGATTTATGACGAAGAACGAAGAAAAAACCTTTTCCCTTTTATATAAATATAGGTACCTAATCTAAGGGTTTTGGTGTATGTAGTACCTAACAGTTTGCACTGTTATTTGCCGGCTTATGTAATTTAAAATTTTGTAATTAAACATGACCCTAAATTTGTAGGTACATATTGTGTGCGGTGGGCAAGTCCAACTCGCACTTGTCCGGTTTTTTTTATTATGGAAAATTACACACAAAACCGACTTTTCACTCCTAATCTATGTGGTCTGGCCGATCTTACCCCTAGAGTGTTTTTTTAGAAACCGAAGGCACGAAGTGCCTGTGCTTTGTTACGCAAGGCGAAGGTGCTGCACATCCCGTAGCGCCGTAGGCCACTGAGCTTCGAAATTGTAGATAAACAACCTAATTTTGAGGTTAGAATTATGATATTTGTTTTTGCCAATATCTCAGGAACGGAGCATTTGCTCAAGATGGTACCGGAGAATAGGGGAAGCCTCCCCTACCCCTACCTCCCTTTACCACCCCCCCCTCGTGCAGCTGGATACTAAACCGTACCCAAAAGGGGTAATGTTCTATTTTGTAAAATCCGGTTGCCTATTATCATTTTAATTATAAGAGAATTTTATAAAAAAAAATTGTTTGAGGAATTTTACAAAATGTTCTCATCAGAACTTACAAACTCAGTGTTATTTGCCCAGATTTAAACTCGCTAACTTCAGTTAAGATTCATGCGTCATTGGGCCATCTCGGTTTCACATAAATACCTCGAACAATATTTTGACTCGTTTCGACTTTGTTGATATTTTAAAATTGATATTTAATATATTGTCCCCTAAACATTTCCGTAACTGATTTGTAATTACAAATCACCAGACACTAATTTACACATCATTAATTATAGTCCCAAAGCTCCAATCACAAGTATTTACTGTTACATAACATTGTACTTATTGTGATATTCACGCTTTATATTTTAATACATATTGATACTCTAAATGCATATTATATATACGTTTTATTTAAGGATCAGAATGTTTTTAAAACACAATATTAAATTAAATTATAAGTTTTTCTCATGGAATAATCTCACAAACATTAAAGGACGGACAAGGAAGAACAGGAAAGGTGCGGTGAAAGGCAATTGGCAAAAAAAACAATAAGGTTTTTTTCAATCAATATTAAGCTGCCGACTATTCGTTACCTATGTTACTATGAATATTGAAATACCCTATGCATAATATACTGAGATGTAATTAAATTTACAGAATGAGGCAGTTTTTGTTTGAAGGTTGATATGCTTAAAAATCAAATTTGAATTTTTAAAAGGAAAAATATTATGTGACAAGTAAATTACTGCTGATATCCAATTTGAAAACAAAAATGTATAGGGTACTTTGAAATTTCTGTCAGATATCGCACGAAATTTATCTGCAGACATTTTGGAATTTTACAAGTCTTTCAAGGAAAACACTCGCTTCAAAGCGCCCAGAATGTCAAGATTTTACATATTCATGTTGATATAATAAGTATAAGTAAAAAAAAGCCGAGATGGCTCAGTGGTAAGAACACGTGAATCTTACCCGATGATCGTAAGTTCAAACCCGGGCAAGCACCATTGAATTTCATGTGCTTAATTTGTGGTTATAATTCATCTCGTGCTTAACGGTGAAGGAAAACATTGTGAGGAAACCTGCATATGTCAAATTTCACTGAAATCCTGTAACATGTGTATTCCACCAACCCGCATTGGAACAGCGTGGTGGAATAAGCTCCAAACTTTCTCTAATTCACTTCAAAATGTGGAGAAGAGGCCTTAACCCAGCAGTGGGACATTCACAGGCTGTTATTGTACTGTACTGTAATAAGTATTACGAAGTCTTTATCATATAAACATTATATTCTGACTGTATTAAATTTTATTATAAACCTTATATTTTTATTGATATCCCAAAAAAAACATGTAAAATAATCTCCTTGTCTACTGAGTAGTTTATAAGGCTGTATAACGCGAACATCTAGAAAATTTCAGTTACATTCCCATGCCTTAAAAATCAAGTAAAACCGTTTGTTTTGTAATTATGATTATATTAAATTTTCCTCCAACCAATTGTCAAAATTTTGAATTGAATTCCTATATACAATAGGAATATCTTAGTTATTCGTGATATTCGTTCACTTTCTATGTATGTAAATTTTGACATATTAACCCCCGAGGCACTCAGCCGTGAGCGCCACAATAGCCGCACTTCCCACTCATATGACAAACAAGTTAGTTAACTTCACACAACGATATTGTTCGGAAGTTCGCTTCTCTCACGCGTCCAAGTCTTGGATACCATTGATATGGCAACCGTTTAAGGTTCGGTCTCTACCTCGTTAAAGTTACTTATTCCAAAACTATTAATACACATATTGCATATTACATTAACAATAGAAAGACGGCAAAATTTAGCTACCAACAAAGACGGCGGGCAGTGAAATGACTGCATGTACTTTTATAAAAACATAATTTATTAAAATAGAAAAAAAAAAATTGGTACTATGAAGTAATCACATTATAATGTTTAGTCTGTAGTATTTGGCAGCAATTATTACATTTAAGATTTTTATTTACATTACAAAAGCCACAAAGTGGACTTTTACAAACATCACATCCTTGGTTAGATTTTTTTCATTTATTGATATAATTATAACATTCGCATTTTTTTGTATTTTCCTGCATTAATACACAAGATTGAGAAGTAGAAGGCGTAGGCTCTACACATGAAGGCAAACGATGGAATTTCGCATCGTGCTCTGTTCATGGTACCAACAATTGTAGTGCTTTTTGAAAGTATATGTTTCGCCAAACTATATAAGACTATAATAATATATATTTAGTATTTATAAATATTCATACAAGATGTGTTATAGCAGATTCATCAAGGTTTTGGTTTAATGGTCTACTATTATATTTACCGAAGTATGGAAAAAATTTGAGCACATATTTGGGATACATCATTACATCAACACTAAGCCATAATTTTATACTAAACTTATGAGGTTTGTTTACAATATATTGAATTTTACTTTAGTATGATTTTATTTCCGTTAATTCTCATACATTTCGCCTGTTTTGAAACAACATAAACAATTTCGAATTAATTTATTTCAAACATTAGACGTCTAAACAAATTTATCATGTCGAAGTTGGTTTACGGGAATATTTTTTGGGAATAACAAATAGCAATAAATTCATCTAATTCTTCTAAGCTTCTAAAGTAAGTAAGTATCCCTCATCGTGGCCCAGTTGGATATTAGATTCTAATTTTGTGGATTTTTGAATGTGCCTCATAACAGAACATAGATTACCCAACAAACAATCTCCACACATCTACATTTCATTTGAAATTTATATATATTTATGATATGTTGCCAGCGACCAGTTCGAGTTGATTCCGTCTCTGGGACCCACATGGTACCATTTGTTGCTGTGTAAGCATGATCACGCTTATGAGCGGTACTCTACGATCAACCAGTGTTCCCTACCCCTCACCACGACCACGATTGTTAGTATTGCTAACATGCTGCAAAATCGCAAAGGGTAACAGATATTCTGGACATTCTTGATCTTTAGAGTCTTCACTATCAGAGCGGGAACTAATAGTATGGAACTCAAACTCGTAATCACTGTCAATCTGTATACTTTCAGATTAATTTTATGGTTGATTTTCTGGTAGATTTTGCGGTGAATGAAGTGCTTCTTAATTTTGAAGACTTCGAGTCGTTTTACACTAATTTACTCAAAATATTCTTATAACATGCACAATACGAACTAAGATACAGTTGCAACTGACAAATAATAATAATAATAAGGTCCTCCAGACCGATTTCGGTCACGGCGGCCAATCTCAAGAGAGATTAGCCAACTGCGCAGGACATATTATAGTGCACAAGTGTGTGCGCAAACACAGGTGCACTCTCTTTTCCTTAGCTCTCATAATCCGATGGGACGGCAATCCGACACGACCGGAAAGAGTTCAGGCGCAGGACCAACGGCTTAACGTGCTTTCCGAGGCACGGGAGTGTACACACTTCCAACTTCCAGACTCCGGGTTGCTACTGAGAATTTTCTGACAGAAAAACCCAATAACTATATTGGCCCGACCTGGGAATTAAACCCAGGACCACCGGGTCTGCGGCCTTATATCTAGCCACTAGACCAACGAGGCAACGAGGATCGAGACAAATAATAAGTAAACAAGTAAAAACGTACCCTCTTAGGCAATGATTTACATAATTCGGATTATAGCGGTCAAGTGACTGTCGCCGTCTTTGTAGGTAAATAAGTGTTTTAAAGAATAAACAAATAAACTACGAATGTTTTGTTCACGTATTCATAAGAGTCTATTCATAATAATAAAAGTTACAAATTATCATAAATAAACTTTCAAATTGAAAAACCGGTCAAATGACTGCTCCCGTCTTTCTAGTGTTACGTTCATGTTACGATACATAACGGCCTAAAAAATCGGTAGTAATTTTCTATCGTTATATCCCTATGTATAAACTGATAATATACTAGGTTTATTACAAAAAAAACAGGTGTTAGGTATTTAAATTTGCCTGAATCGTCGCAGTTTTTACAATTTAACATTACATAGTTATCTCTGTTTAAAAAATAACAATTACGTTCTAAATAATTAACTGCGAGCAATACAAATCATGAACATTATGAAGGAAAAATAAAAAATTAAGTATTCGAAGCGAAGCCTCTTGAATGAAGTCATTCTTCCTAGAAACGGGTTGAGGTTTTTCTGTAGATTTCGGTACATTTATGACAATCAATAAGTAAGTGTAACGCTTGTATATTGAATAAAGATTTTCGACTTTGACTTTGACTTTCTTTAAGAATAGTTAGGCTTACATATAGTGGCGCCACACCCCTGCCAACCTCAAGAGAGTAATCCAAGTTATCCAAGTGAATGCTGCTACTCGAACAATTCACCAGCATTGATATATTTCAATCAAATATATCGATTTTAAAATAGACGTTCAACTTTGTCGTTACACCAATTGCATAATTTAAAAAAAAATAGCTGTTATCGAACGCCCTATAGATGCGAAAAGCACATCGAAGGTTAAATTAATTAAAGTTAACCAATAAATATTAAGTATACCATATCATTAAAATAATATATATCAATGAAGTATTTATATGTACTATCGTGAGATCGGGCTGGAAATGGAGCATGACGACGTAAGAGAGCGTCATGCCGTTTGCCATCACGGTATACGAGTCGGTCTTACCCCCCAACGAGACGAAGAGTAATTTTAAATTAAAAAAAAACATAATGTAATCCTTTTTGCTTTATTAGCGTATCAAATGTAAGAACTTTTTACACGCAAACACATATCGTCCGAATTATAAAAAAAAAAAAGTATAATTATATAATTATTATAAATCATATCTACATATAGGTATAATATAATATGAGTACATAAAAATAATAAAACGTTGATTTAAATCAATGTGAAGCGCAAAATTTACTTTGCGTTAGTGAATTTAAAACACAAAGATTGCATTATTTGGTGCCAACGCTACATACCTGCTGACCCTTAAAATGTTGTACAACTTCCGTTGTTGCCGTAATTGGATTGGTTTCTTAGAAAGAAAATATACGTTTGCCTCCTGCGGTGCACTGACCGCAATAGAAGGTACAATGAATCTTTGCTTTTTCAGTTTCCTCGCTTTTCCAACTTTACTAAGTTCGAGAGACTATTTAATCTTGACTGGTTTGGTAGAATAATCAATACCTCTTAGATATACTCTTATCTTTCTTATAGCCTCGTCTCGTAAATTTGCCTAAGCTTTTACGTTGAGACAAATAGATGGATAGATATAAATTATATATACAACGATGTTTGTTTTTATGATGGAATCTTAATATATACAAGTATAATTCTTATATAGTCTTAATATAACAATTTAGTTAAATAAGTTTCTCTTATGTCATGTAACAAATCTTTTGTACAAATTTAGTGATATATCTTTACTATCACCACAAAAACTAGCGATTAGTATCTTCTCTCCTACTACAAAATATACAACATACAATTATACTATATTCTTAACTAAGTTACGACAATATGCCTCGTTGGTCTAGTGGCTAGATATAAGGCCGCAGACCCGGTGGTCCTGGGTTCAATTCCCTGGTCGGGCCAATAAATAGTTATTGGGTTTTTCTGTCAGAAAATTCTCAGTAGCAGCCCGGAGTCTGGAAGTTGGAAGTGTATACACTCCCGTGCCTCGGAAAGCACGTTAAGCCGTTGGTCCTGCGCCTGAACTCTTTCCGGTCGTGTCGGATTGCCGTCCCATCGGATTATGAGAGCTAAGGAACCTGTGTTTGCGCACACACTTGTGCACTATAATATGTCCTGCGCAGTTGGCTAATCTCTCTTGAGATTGGCCGCCGTGGCCGGAATCAGTCTGGAGGACCTTATACGACAATATGAAAGTCATAAAAAGCAATAGTGCAAAAACTTGTATGTACATATATTTACATAATCATATGTGTAGTACTTATCATCAGAGAAGACGAGCTGTCTATTTCTTTATTCTTCATGAATATAATACTTATAATTCTCTCTGCACTTTCTTCATGATAACGAACATATAACGTTACTTTTAAAGTATAAATTGCTTTAAAAGTAACGTTATATGTTCGTACTTTATACTTTTATTGTACACCACAATGATTAAAAAATTACAAAACATGTACACTACCTAATTATAAGTAGCATACGACTTTGGCGACCCTATTGTAGATAGCAATCTCTTCCAGGCAACCAACATAAATAATCTATACATATAATAAATCTGTAACTGGTCGATGTCTGTACATGGAAGATAAATGAGTAAAACTTTTATCGGGGGTCTTTATAAACACAATAGAACCCAAAACAATGATTAATAAATTTTTTGTCTGTTTGTCTGTTTGTCTGTTTGTCTGTTTGTCTGTGCGTTTGTGCACGCTAATCTTAAAAACGGCTTAACGGATTTGAGTGCGGTTTTCACTAATGTATTGTGGCTAACTTCACTTAACATTTAGTGTTTGTTTTATTTCAATCGGTTCATAAATAATAAAGTTATGTCAATTTAAAGATACACGTAGAACATTTATTAAAAAATGGTTATGGTCAAACTGAAAAGAGATTAAATATTACATGTAATTTACACTTTTGCTTATGATTTATCCTATATTTTGTCCTATAATTTTTAATCTCTTTATTAATTTATTATAAGTTTAGTATCCCTACTAAAAATCAATAAATTATTATCTGTAGGAAAAGTACGCGCACCTGTTAGTTGTCAAAATCAAAAAGTTTTGTTAACAATTTCGTGTTTTCAGTAGCTTTGTGTGTTGTTTTTGCATAAAAACTAATATTGCATATATATTGTGTGTATCTTTATGATCTCATCTTATATCTTTCATAACAGTACGCTTTAAGACTGCGTGTGAGCAAGTCAGTTAACTCAGTGACATTAATTAATACGTAATTAGTATATAGGTACAAAGCCTAAAAAACAACTATAACAATAATACATGGTTTTAGAAGTGCTTGCTTTAAACATAAACGGTATATCACTTCTTAAAACTTTAAATAGGTATAATTTTTTCGTAAATTCGTGTTTCTAAACAACGAAATAAATAACAATTTAACGCGGAAAAAATGGCAACCATATTTTGAACTATATTTATTAGCCTCTGGATATATATAAGGAGTATTAGCCACTGGTTATGTATAAGAAGTGTAAATAGAGAAAAATAGCAATTTTGTTCAACATTAAAATAACAGAAATTACTTTAGAAGACCTCATTAATAAATGTAACAAGTATTTCGAACCGAGGAAAAATTTAACTATGGCCTGACATGTATTTTTTATGAGAAAACAAAGCAAACACGAAAATATAACCAACTTTATTACGAGTCTAGAAAATTTAAAATGCGATTTCGTTGAATTAATAGTCATTGGTCAGTGATAAATTTACAGCGAATATGTTAGAGTAGCTCGCCAAACATCAAAGATTATTACAACTTTCCGATCTGTCACTAAAGAAAGCTATAGAGATAGCTAAAATAGTAGTGATCGAACAACAAAATACGGAGCACATAAATAAAAGCACTGAGACGTCGTCATCACCATCATCATCTAATGAATATCAAGTGATGAAGGGGGAGTAAAAGGGTTAAACAACACACAGTACAGAATAGAGAAGATGTGCATATTCCTATGAAGTCAGACGGGCAACTAATTAAGAAGAGAACAAAATTGTGAAACATGGTTATATTTGCCTCATCCCAATATAAACCAAATAAAAGTATTTTGTAATCTCTCAGCTTAATTCAATTGGTCTTTGGCTACATCAAGCTTGCGACAGCATAATCATGAATAGGAAGAAATAGATCTGTGCGAGCATATAATATATAATTAAGTGTACTCAGATATTGATATTATATATTTAAAAAAAAAATCACTGCAAAAATAACATAAATAAGTTAAAAATAATAATGTATTAAATGTATTAATTTATATAAAATGAATGTACCAACCCATCTTAATATTCAATATTTAAGTTTGTTATAAATTTTGTACTGTAGTCATATTCTTGCTTGCCTTTTAATTGTATTTGGTTAAAAAATATATAAATAATATATATATCATTTATTTATTGCATTTTATTGGCCTTACTCAATGTAATAATGCTTAAGCTATGTGATTTCATTTATATTTTGTTTTTGTTAAATTTGTGTTTTCATTAAGTAAGTAATTATATTTGATTATAAAAAAATATATATCTTACTACACCTTTACTGATTATGATGGTTTAGCTGTTTGATTTTATATATGTTTTGATTATTTTAATGATTGTGTAATTATTGTTGGTGGAAACTTAGCTAATGTATGTATATATTTATATATATATATATATGCTATAAGTGTCATCTCATTTTTAACACTTAACCTACCAGAGCGGTCAAATAACTGCTTTTGAAACTTTAATTAAAATTGTTATATAGCTGCTTTTGTTTGTATATTATATATTTTTTCTACATAAAATGGCCGCTTAAGCAGCTTATTCAGATGTGTGTCAAGTTCAATGGAAAACATTTGTTTTAATTCCCTTTTTTTGTTTAATTAAATTAGTAGCCTTGGTTAAGTCTGATTTTATTTAGTCTCTGACAGAAGAAACTTTTCCTTTATACTTTATATTGTACACATAAAATAACATAAATCTATAACAAAAACGAATTAATTAATAAATTATCCATACATATAAATAAAATTGAAGTTTCTGTCTGTTATTTCAAAATAACTGCCTGTTTTAAAGGTTATATGGCTATTTACGATTTACCAAAACCAAAGCAATCATTTTTTTAATTTTTTTACTGTCTGCATGTCTGTATCTTTTAATCGTCTAAAAATTGAAAAAACCGAATTATTATAAGAACTATTTCAAGATTCCGTTTAGCCTTTATTTCATCAAAATTAGTTGAGTCTATCAAAAGTTATAAAAATACGTATTTTTGTTGATATCTATTCACATAATATTATTACTCTTCCTAACTGATTCATTAACGCAGAGCCTAAACTGCGGGGGTTAGAAACTTGAAATTTTGGCAGTTGATACATTTTATAATACCCACTAAGATCGGATTTTTGGAAATTCTACCCCTAAAGAGTTGAACAATTGTTTAGAAACCAGTCATTTTTAAAGTTAGAAGCATGAAATTTAATGAACAAGCTTAAAAATAAATAAAAATGTATTTCAGCGTTTTTGAAAATCTAAATCTGAGAGGGTAAAAAAGGGGTTGAAAGTTTGTATGGGGATTCCGTCACTTTTGGTGTAAGAAGAATGATATTTAGTATTAAAGCTATGCATACGTATTTCGTCGTTTTTAGAAATTTAACTCCAAACGGGAGAAACGGGGTAAAAGCATTAGTATAAAAATTTAAAAAAATAGAAATATACTATTTGAGTTTTTTGATTGAATTAATAAACATGAATTTCAAAGTTTTTAGAAACTTTTATTTTTGTTTGGAAGAGTTGGGTGCAAATAATGAAATTCAAAATACGCAATATCTTATATCAATATCTCTTAGGGAGAAATATACGAACTTCACTATGTTAGTGATGTTTGGATAAAAAAAACATATTCCATTATTGCCATATGTACCACTTAATTGGTATTCCCTAAGCTTATATTATTGTAAAGTTTCATTAAAATCCATTCAGTAGTTTATGCGTGAAAGAGTAACAAACGTCCATACATCCATACAAACTTTCGAGTTTATTATATTAGTAAGAAGTAGGATTATTATATGCCCTATACTGAACACACATACACTATACTGGATGGGCGAATAAATCGATTGGTAAATGTTTATATCTTATTGATTAAAAAATGATAAAATCCTTATTTTACCCGTACGAAGTCGGGACGGGCAGCTAATTACTCGCTGATAACGTATCTTTCTGTAGGTAAAAAAGGTTTTTAAAAACAGTACAGCAGTTTTTTAGTTTATTCGCTACAAACAAACATACAAAAAATCTATTTTTATTTATAATATTAGTATAGATAAAGACCACGCGCGAGCGAAGCTGCGGGCAACAGCTATATAATATATAATTAAGTGTACTCAGATATTGATGTTATATATTTAAAAAAAAATCACTGCAAAAATAACATAAATAAGATAAAAATAATAATGTATTAAATGTATTAATTTATATAAAATGAATGTACCAACCCATCTTAATATTCAATATTTTAGTATGTTATAAATTTTGTACTGTAGTCATATTCTTGCTTGCCTTTTAATTGTATTTGGTTAAAAAATATATAAATAATATATATATATATATATATACTGAATTTTATTGGCCTTACTCAATGTAATAATGCTTAAGCTATGTGATTTCATTTATATTTTATTTTTGTTAAATTTGTGTTTTCATTAAGTAATTAATTATATTTGATTATAAAAAAATATATATCTTACTACACCTTTACTGATTATGATGGTTTAGCTGTTTGATTTTATATATGTTTTGTTTATTTTAATGATTGTGTTTTTATTGTTGGTGGAAACTTAGCTAATGTATGTATATATTTATATATATATATATATGCTATAAGTGTCATCTCATTTTTAACACTTAACCTACCAGAGCATTCAAATAAGTGCTTTTGAAACTTTAATTAAAATTGTTATATAGCTGCTTTTGTTTGTATATTATATACTTTTTCTACATAAAATGGCCGCTTAAGCAGCTTATTCAGATGTGTATCAAGTTCAATGGACAACATTTGTTTTAATTCCCTTTTTTTTGTTTAATTAAATTCCTTGGTTAAATCTGATTTTATTTAGTCTCTGACAGAAGAAACTTTTCCTTTACTTTATATTGTACACATAAAATAACATAAATCTATAACAAAAACGAATTAATTAATAAATTATCCACACATCTCTTTACATATAAATAAAATTTCTGTCTGTTATTTCAAAATAACTGCCTGTTTTAAAAGTTATATGGCTATTTACGATTTACCAAAACCAAAGCAATCAATTTTTTTAATTTTTTACTGTCTGCATGTCTGTATGTCCAGTCTAATCTTTCAATCGTCTAAAAATTGAAATAACCGAATTATTATAAGAACTATTTCAAGATTCCGTTTAGCCCTTATTTCATCAAAGTTAGTTGAGTCTATCAAAAGTTAAAAAAAATACGTATTTTTGTTGATATCTATTCACATAATATTATTACTCTTCCTAACTGATTCATTAACGCAGAGCCTAAACTGCGGGGGTTAGAAACTTGAAATTTTGGCAGTTGATACATTTTATAACACCCACTAAGGTAGGATTTTTGGAAATTCTACCCCTAAAGAGTTGAACGATTGTTTAGAAACCTGTCATTTTTAAAGTTAGAAGCATGAAATTTAATGAACAAGCTTAAAAATGAATAAAAATGTATTTCAGCGTTTTTGAAAATCTAAATCTAAGAGGGTAAAAAAGGGGTTGAAACTTTGTATGGGTATTAAAGCTATGCATACGTATTTCGTCGTTTTTAGAAATTTAAGTCCAAACGGGAGAAACGGGGTAAAAGCATTAGTATAAAAATTAAAAAAAAATAGAAATATACTATATATTTGTGTTTTTTGATTGAATTAATAAACATGAATTTCAAAGTTTTTAGAAACTTTTATTTTTGTTTGGAAGAGTTGGGTGCAAATAATGAAATTCAACATACGCAATATCTTATATCAATATCTCTTAGAGAGAAATATACGAACTTCACTATGTTAGTGATGTTTGGATAAAGAAAACATATTCCATTATTGCCATATGTACCACTTAATTGGTATTCCCTAAGCTTATATTATTGTAAAGTTTCATTAAAATCCATTCAGTAGTTTATGCGTGAAAGAGTAACAAACGTCCATACATCTATACAAACTTTCACGTTTATTATATTAGTAGGAAGTAGGATTATTATATGCCCTGTACTGAACACATATACACTATACTGGATGGGCGAATAAATCGATTGGTAAATGTTTATATCTTATTGATTAAAAAATGTACGAGATAAAATCCTTATTTTACCCGTACGAAGTCGGGACGGGCAGCTAATTACTCGCTGATAACGTATCTTTCTGTAGGTAAAAAAGGTTTTTAAAAACAATACAGCAGTTTTATAGTTTATTTGCTACAAACAAACATACAAAAAATCTATTTATACTTATTTATAATATTAGTATAGATAAAGACCACGCGCGAGCGAAGCTGCGGGCAACAGCTAGTCAGCAATAAGTTTATAATTTTTTAAATTCAAAATGGCATTATTTAAATTTGAAATCAAAATATATTTTTTTAATTACTACGTTTTGCAATTTAGTGTTTCATAAAGATTAAATTAAGCCTAAAATTGCATAAAATGTTATTATTTCTTTTTAATTATGTGATAGAATTTGTAAAAAATATGCTTAATACTAAATCGTTTAAGTGGTCGCAATATTTAAGTGTAAAAATTTAGTTACTTATCACGCAACGGTCTTACTAGTAACTTTAAATTGTTTTTATTTATATGCGAGGTTATAATAAAAACAAAGCGTAAATTGATAAATTAAATAACAACGTATGTCTAAGCCCCGTCGCTTTTTAAGACGAATATTAGGAGATTTCCCACCACGCCGCAACACAGTCTCGTCGATATTAATGTGACAGATTTTTATCACTGATCGATCAATTATTTTATGATTCATCGATCACGTGATAAACTCAATTACTTAATTAATTGATTGACACAAATAATTAAATTTTTGTTTTATATATATATTTTATACCTAAGGAATAAAAGCTTTTAAAACTATACCAACTTCATTTTTTAAGCTATAATGTAGACAAATTACAGGTTAAAAAAATCTTATTATCGCTTGAAGCGTTATTCGAGTTGTAGGTGATGTCTTTAATAGAGTAATTTGGTTTGGCGTGAGGTCGATAGATACGGATACCGCCTCAGGCTCAACGCTCATTGAGTTATGACTCGCCACCTGAAACATACGGGTATTAAACAGAACTTTGACACAAAATTGTAAAGATAGCTAAATTCAAACTACCGCTAATAGATATGACTTTTTTTAAGAATAACTATTTCAAATATATTGTTCTCGTAAAAGATCATTTTATTCCTTAAATTTATTTTCACAGCAATTTAGGCGACATTAAAATAACTTTTCTTATAACTTATTTTTATCACAAAGTATATTATAAAATATCAGTTTGAGTTGTCACTCCTTATATGTGGGATAATAATGTGGAGGTGATCGCTCAGGTTACTTAGCAAGGATATCTTAAATGATAGAATGACTAAAACTTTGTTTCCTCGTTATAATCTCTCATTTTTATATTTAAGTAACTATTATCGTAAAACTAAGTAGTAAGTAATAATAAAAATGATCATCCTAAACATATAAATGCAATAGAATACTTAACAGAACAAATCTTCAAGCCCCGGGAAGCAGTACTGAGTTTTAATTTCTCGTGCTTATAATTCATCTCATGCTCGCCGTGCCAGAAAATATCGTAAGGAAACCTGCATGTGTCGGATGAAACTCATCCATATAGGTATCAGTTCAGCAGTGAGATATTTACACTTAGTCACTTTACTAGGTTTAACTTGATATAGAAAGTGGAGTAAAACTAATAAATGCGTTTTTAAAATTATAATGTAAGTAGTCAATACGTTGCGAACAGTGCGGTCTAAGTTTGTGCCAGCAATAACGCTGGCTGAAACCTAACCACATTGTTACAAAATATAATTATGTTGTGAGTTTATTCTATAACAAACGACCTTTACATATAAATTACGATACCTTTTTTAAGCTTGGACTCTGATATCAGTTATATTATATAGTTCATATTAGTTTTGTCCACCTTATTGGAAAAGTGTCAGGGATTTCATTACCGAAATACCAAAATACTCCAAACTATACTTATGATAAAAAAAAGCCGAGATGGTCCAGTGGTAAGAACGCGTGAATCTTAACCGATGATCGTGGGTTCAAACCCGGGCAAGAATCACTGAATTTCATGTGCTTAATTTGTGATTATAATTCATCTCGTGCTTGACGGTGAAGGAAAACATCGTGAGGAAACCTGCATGTGTCAAATTTCACTGAAATTCTGTCACATGTGTATTCCACCAATCCGCATTGGAACAGCGTGGTGGAATAAGTTCCGAAACCTTCTTCTCAAAACAGGAGAAGAGGCCTTAGCCCAGCAGTGGGACATTCACAGGCTGTTACTTTATACTTATGACATGAATTTGTAAAATATATAATACAGATCATTTTTTTTCAATTGATAATATGCTTAACGCTTCAATTATTGATGTCCATATTTATTTGTGTTATTATTTAAAAGGCAATTTAATTGGTGCTATTTATTAGTAACTTTTGTTTTTAGTTTAAGTATAGTTACACAATTATATATAAACTAGCGTTTCGCTCGCGGTTTCACCCGTGTAGGTCCCGTACCCGAGCGAATACTAGAACAAAATGTAGCCTATGTTACTCGATGACAATGTAGCTTTCCATTGGTGAAAGAATTTTTAAAATCGGTTTAATGGTTTAGGCCTGAAAGAGTAACAAACAAACTTCCATTCGCATTTAAAATATTAGTTTATATTAACAAAAAAAAATCAAGAAAGCAAATTAAATTAGACAGCATCTAAAACAACAATAATAATTAATTATTTATCTATTTACAATCATAATTTAATTTTTAAAGTTAGCGTTTATTTCTTGCCAATAAATTAGATATTGACTTTTACATAAGTAATATAATAAATCTAAATAATAATTACATAACGGAAGTCGTATGCATAATTTAAGATTAATTGTAATAACGTGTTGTCTAATAATGAGATTATTCCGCTTATCTGAGACTAAGCACAAATTTATGATCCGGAACTTAATACGATATTATACGTGAAATTTATTTCATTGGAAATTTTAAAGTATTATTTATTTAAAGGTGTGAATTATTTAATGAAATGTTAGAATACAATGTTGATGGCATAACTTATATGGAAATCCTATGCATTTTCATATGCAATTATATAATGCAAATGTTACTGCTATCAATTTGCTCCTCACGTTGTTGTAATTAAGGGAATGTATTTTTTCATTTCATTTAGCTGTAATTCATTTATTTATTTATTTATTTAAAAGGTACATCAACATCACACATATTAAACACTTATAAACTAACAACTTAAGGCTATTATTACATCTGATATGAGTGACAATTATAGATGTACACAGCATTTCAAAACAAAGAACAAAAACTTATTGTCTAACTATTCGATATAAATAGGAACTATGAAAGTACTGTATTATCATCCAAACTGTTAAAAATTTTAAATAAAAAAAAAAAAAATGTATATAATGCCAAAAATATAGATAATATAAATAAAATTACATTTAAATGAAATATGACCTAAAGTGATAATTGCTGTTGAATTTTCTTTTTAAACGATGGTAAGGTATCATAGGTTTTACTCGGTGGTAGAGCTTTGTGCAAGCTCGTCTGAGTAGGTACCACCCACTCATCAGATATTCTACCGCAAAACAGCAGTACTTGGTACTGTTGTGTTCCGGTTTGAAGGGTGAGTGAGCCAGTGTAATTACAGGCACAAGGGACATAACATCTTATTTCCCAAGGTTGGTGGCGCAGTGGCGATGTTGTTTATTTTTAAGAAATATACAAACCACTGTCTATGGGCGTTGGTGACCACTTACCAACAGGTGGCCCACATGCTCGTCCACTAACCTATACTATAAAAAAAAAAATCAAAAAATATGTCGAGATTTGGAATTTTATAACACGTGTTGTTATACTCGGCACAGATTCTGTTCATAGAGCTGTGTTTGCCAATATTAGTACGAGACAAGGATATATGAAATAATTTCGTTATGGGCTTTCTGGGAGGTCTTGGTGGTATTGCAATGTTAATACATAATAATAGTTGCTCACTCTTAATTATACCATTGATGATTTTATATAGAAATATTAAGTCATGTATTTTCCGACGAATTCATATTAATGAAATATTTTTAATTTTGATCTAGTTAATTCCAGCCTTTTTGACTCGGGCGACACGTAAATTGTACGCTAATGATACCAGAAACCAGAATCTTTAGGCAAGTATCAACAAAACTTTAATTTAATATCCACAGACTAATCGTTTTTCTTAATTGCTAAGTTACTGTTATAATTATGTAAAAAAAATAACCAATAAATTTACATTGCTAACATCGAAAGTGAATTTGTTTGTTCCGCTGTCAAGTCTTAGCTACCTCACATAGCCAAACCGCAGGTGAAAACTAGTTAACAATAATTGCTCATGTGAATTGAGCTCCGTTACTCGGGGATTTTCACTGTTCAATTCGCTCCAATCAAAACCCGGCAGTCGTTGCTCTATGTATAAAACAATTGTAAAGACGATCGGTTGAATGGTATAGACACTGCAGCGTTATCTAGTAGAGAGATATAACAATGTGAATATGTAGATGTATATGCAATGTAAAAATTAAATGTAAATAAGGTTGGTTTACGGAAGCTAATTTTAGGTGATAACGTCATAAGAAAACATTGATGAATACTTGGACGCATCGGCCGATGGAGTGCAAGAGAGATAGATACGTCACAAGTCGAACATTTAGGCCGATCGTGCCTCTCTATCGCTTGTTCCGCGCTCTCGCTTGCACGCTCATGTAACAATGACTCATGTGACAATGAGTCATGCTTTTTCGTGCGTGCAGCCGGAGTTTATCGATTTATAAGACGTTATCACGTCAAAAATCATATTATATGTTTAAGAACTTCTCCATAACAAAATTATAAATATTATTGTATATAATGCGTTAGTATTGTTTTAAATATATTGTGACGCAACTGTAAGTATTATTATTTTATGAAACACATCCCAAAGGTAATCAGGAGCTCCAAGATTATTAGACTGGACAGCTTTTTTTTGTAAAATGAAAACAGTTTCAATACCTATAGCGTTACCAGAAAGTAATATTCCGTAATACAAAAATGAATATTACTATATTTTTTTAATTATCAAATATTTAGTTTTCATTAGTTACTCATACTTAAATGATAAAGGACCGGAACCGTGATGTCACGGGACGTTGTAAAACATCGAAATAAAAATGGTTATTGAAATAATCCATAATGAAATACAATCAGTAAATACAAAAAAACAATGAGTTTCGTTAATAAAAATAATATTTTTATTCTTAATATTATAATAATATATAGAGCAATGTAGCCTATAATATACGAGCGTACGCACACAATACGTAGGGCATAGAGGGGATTATTTTTTATAGAATTGGTAGGCGTCATCGCCCATAGACATTGGCATTGTAAGAAATGTTAACTATCGCTTACATCGCCAATACGCCACCAACCTTGGAAACTAAGTTGTTATGTCCCTTGTGCCTGTGTATATTCGTTACATTAACGTGACAACATACGAGAGCGTCATGTCGTTTTTCGTCAAGGCATTTGTGCAAGTCTTACCCCCAAGGCGGTTCAACAGATGTCTCACATAAAAAAATTGTGCGGTCGGGGGACCCCCGTCAGGAACGAAGTTCTTTGCGATATTTTATCGACTCAAAACGAGTTTTAAAATGAAGATTTTATTTGGTTATATCACTACACACTATATTTTTGTTACACTAAAAAGCGCCGCAACCTCCTTTATACGACTCTCTAATCAAAGATACAGAAAAATGTTTAAATTCAATTAACAATTTTAATAACAATGACAATCCCCATTTTAAGGAATTTACTAATATTCTAATATTATTTTAGTAATTCATCCCTCCAATTAAACAAAGTTTATGATGGGAATTGTGATAATAGTCCAAGGCTCGAACCTGGGACTTGCGTGCTGCTCGTAAGTCGCAGCGCTATTGGTCCTTATATGATTTTGTATTACCTTTATATTTTTGTTTTTGTATTTTTTAAGAACGTTAAGAAAGTATTTTACATAAAGTTAATAACTTTGATTGATTTTGTTATATTCAATCTATACATCGTTTCAATAAAATTGAAGAGTCTGTCTGTGATTTCAAAATAACTGCCTCTTTTTTTGTCTGCCAGTCTGTTTGGCCAGGTTCTTGGAAACGGCTAAAAATTACCAATTGAAGTAACTAAATTATTATAAGAAGTATTTCGAGATTCCGTTTACTTTTTGTTTCATCAATATCGGTCTTTTTTCTAACCAGAATGACATTTCATGCTTCTTATTTTAAAATCACAGCCCAATTCCAACTCCAAATAATAATATATCCTTTACTTATACTTAAGCGCGAGCGAAGCCGCGGGCAACTGCTAGTTAATACTAAAATGATAGGCGCACATACAGTTCACGCTCGATCATTAGGCGTGGTTTGGCGCTCAAAAATTCGGCATAAATCCTACCTCCAGAAACGCCAGCGCAGTACTGAATTCGAACGCTCACCCAACGCATCGCATTTTGTAGCATTTAGTAGGCACGATGTATGAACGCTATTTCGTTTCTGACGTGACATACTTTAAGCAGCATAAAAGAACTTCGTTCCAAAAAACGTATAATATATTATGTTAATTTTTACACATCAAGTTAACTTAATACTAAATTTCCATCTCTAATTTTTTTAGCAAATATCTATGGAACATTGTTATTAATAACGTCACATTGTCAGTTCTATCTCCGGAATTTGCTTATTAAACATTATACCCGTATTAGGAAGCCAATTTCGGAGTACGAAGGTACCAGCCAATATAACCTTGTATATCTATATATCTTATATACTTAACTTATTAACTATAAGAAATTAAAAGATTAAGGTGATCGCATTAAAAACTAAAAACGTCAATTTACAATCAATCATTTCTACGTCTGATTTTTATACTTACGATTGTTATGATGTATTTTAAATTGCCAAATCGTAATTGTTGATAACTATATTATAAGGTACAAAATATATCAGCTAACTAGTGGAGTGGATATTGTTTTTAGAAAAGAGTTTACTGAGTAGGAGGGAAGTTTAAATTAATAACATGCGACCACATACGCCATTTAGTATGTGAATTGCTTTGTTTGCACAGCCATGATACAGTGTAATGAGGTTCAAATACCATGTCGGTTCAATTAAAGGTTATTAAAATTTTCTATCATTTATTGACAGTGCGCTCTGGAGTTTTGTAATTTGAACTCTCAATAAAATAAAGTTTTGAAAATTTTGTCATCATAATCATCGATAGTGAATAAAAACACTAATTCTTATAAAATTGAACATGTCGTCATTAGCTTATGCACGTAGATAATACAATTTATACTGAATGCATTACGGGAAAATCACTGCAAATAATGAATTTCAAATCCCTCATGGGATAATAAATGAAAGAGTAGTTAATACATTAGTCATAATACAGTATTATTACAATAATCCTCTTTAATTCAAACCAGGCAAATTAGGAAAGCAGGCACATTAATAAAAAAAAGACTTAAGACATCCATCCATTGAAGTGTAAATTCAATAATTGCATTGTGTATATCATTTATTTAATAAATGGTTTCCGGCAACCACTGTCGAAGTGTGTGTGTGTGTGTGTGTGTGTGTGTGTGTGTGTGTCTGTCTGTCTGTCTGTCCGTCCGTCCGTCCGTCCGTCCGTCTGTCTGTTAATATTTGATCCGCGAATTCAGTCCTGATCCCACTTGCTCACGCAGTGCATGAAAATAACTTTTCCAAAATACCTTGCAACTAAAACCGGCCAAGCACTAATTAAACTCACGTGGAGAGGGCTCCATACTACTCAATTTCCCGTGAGTATTTACAGACAGAATTTCTATTTTCTTGTATACTATGAGCAAGGCTCAATTATCTGTATTTTTCAAATGGCCGAATTAAAATGAGAGAGTACAAGAAAATCAATTAATAGATTTTTGTTATTCTTTAATGTACACTAATTATAATTAACTTGCTATTAGAAATATAAAAAGACTTGTCCTGACTGACTCATCAACGCAGAGCCTAAGCCACTGGGGTTAGAGACTTGAAATTTTGACAGTTGATGCATTTTATAATGAAAACGCGTACTAAGAAAGGATTTTTGGAAATTCCACCCTTAAAGAGGTGAAACAAGGGATGAACCGATGTATGGAAATCCGGTATTTCCAAAGTTAGAAGCATATACAAGCTTATGGTTAGAAATAAATAAGTACACAAATCAGAGTTTTCCAAAATTCACCACCTAAGAGGGTGAAATAGGGGTTGAAAGCTTATATGGGGAGTTCGTCATTTTTGATGTAAGAAGCATGAAATTTTATATACAAGTTTTTGGTTAGAAATAAATAAATATGTAATTCAAGATTTTTGAAAATTAACGCCCCGAGTGTGTGAAATGGGGGTTGAAAGTTTGTATACCGGATCCGTTATTTTTGATGTAAGAAGCATAAAATTTAATATACTAGCTTCTGGTTAGAAATAAATAAATAATTACTTCACGGTTTTTGGAAATCTACCCTCCAAGAGGGTGAAATAGGGGTTGAAAGTTTGTTTGGCGGGTCCGTCATTTTTCATATAAGAAGCATGAAATTTTATATACTAAGTTCTGTTTAGAAGTAATAAATACCTATTTCAGGATTTTTAAAAACTACCCCCAAAGAGGGCGAAATATGGGGTTGAAAATTTGTATCACGGTAACATCATTTTTCATGAAATTTAATTTTATATATCTTCTTATAAGTTTTCCTTTCGTTGTATGTAAAAACATTAAAAAAATTATCGAACAGGATCGAAACGGCAAAGTTGATGGTTATTGAACAAATTTATAATTTGAGTTAACCAATAAATAAATACAGAATAAAATAAATAACGCCTTAAAGCTCCGTTAAAAAAAATTTACTTATCATAATAATCCTATATAGAAACGAAATATTCGATAAGAATATGCGCTTGTGTGAGGGGAATTATAGTAGACAAGAGATTAGGCAGCGGTAGCGGAAAGGGGGCCTAAGAGAGCGTCGCGGACGTACCGTTTGACGTCACGGCATACGAGTAAAAAGAAGAAAATATCGTCGTAAAATCGACCAAAAAAGCTACATATAACATATAATACGTATTCCTAATAAACCTAATTACAAAAATGGTCGGGGTTAACTACTGAGTCCGCAAGTTTAATCTGAATAAACAGATAAACGACCTTTAATTAGTGCTAGCGACCTTTTCCCCGCCCTTTCTGTTTACTTCGAAACTATTAGGATAATTTCATATTTATATTATACTTAAAACTACATATATATGTAACTGACAGGGGTATAGTGGGATGCTATAAAAGCTTAGCAATCCATAATCTCTTCGCTAGTGGCTCCACGAAGTTGTAATGTACGCAACGGCCACACCCCGGTAACTAGGCATTCTGTGTGGACTAAACCTAGTGAAGGGGGCTATGTCGTAGCAGACAGCGGTAACCTTCCGAGTCATACATAAAGCCTGCTTCGGCTTGGGAGGCGAACACTGTCGATAGGCAAACGCCCTCGGCTTCCAAACGGTTCCAAACGGATACCAGCGGTATCCTCTCCGTCTGGTTAGGAGGTACCACGGGATCGCTCGCGCATGCTACCATGACACCCCGACGGTCGGCCCGCCTATGCGGGCCTCCATTTCTAAGGGGGTTCCCGGATACAGGGAACCGACTTAGCCCAGGCGGCTATTAAGGCGGGGGGAGAAGGTGCGCATAGCGCCTACGTCTCCTCCCCGGTCGTCTTTGACAGATCGAATCAGTGGAGGCACTTTCCTCACGCTGTCGCTCCGCGGCCTCCTTCTGCGACCTGACACTCTCGCAGAAGGAGACCATTTCCAACCAGCACGCTGCCGAGCGTGATTGATGCCACGCTCAACAGCGAGAGATCTTCGCCTACTATCGCCGCCAAGGAATGCCTCTGAGGCCCCCACGCAGCACACTCCGTCAGGGTGTGGTGCGCCGTGTCCAGCGGCGCACCACACTCGTGGCAGGAGGGTGATACCTCCTGCCTCGCTATCTTGTGCAGGTACTTACCGAAACAGCCATATCCGGTAAGCAGCTGCGTCAGCCTAAACGTAAGTGTGCCACTTTTCTTTAACCAGCGACTCAAGTGGGGCCGAATCGCCTCCACTGTCGCTAGACCTGCTGATGGGGACCTCAGGTCCTCCTCCCATCTACGAATCAGGGCTTGCTGGGCTAGAGCCCTGATTCGTCCCACCTCCGAGGATCCTGGACAGCCGCTCTGACTTCCACCCGAAACCGGTACACTTCTGCGAGCACCTCCGCCTGGAGTTCCCAGGGCGGATCGCCCGCAAGAAATGTAGCTGCCGTCCATGATACCGTACGGTAACCACGTATTGCCCTCACCGCTATGACCCTCTGCGGTCTCCGCAAAAGGGCCTTGTTCTGAGCGGTGAGAGCGTCCACCCAAATAGGTGCACCGTACAGCGCCATGGAGCGCACCACACCGGCGTATAGACGCCGGCATGGTGATTCCGGCCCTCCTACGTTGGGTAGGAGGCGGCCCAAGGCAGCAGCAGTGTTGATGAGCTTCGGACGGCCCAGCATTTCCATTCGGTCCATGGTTAGGGTCGTTCCGAACTCGGCCAGGCGGGCCGAACTTTCTAGATACCTAAAAGCACAACAGCTACAACATCTTGCTGATATTAAACAAATTGGCAGGCTATATGAAGACCTCAGAATAATTTTTGACCCGCAATTCAAAAAAACATTACCGATTTATTCAAATGGTAAATCTTAACGTCTCACTGAAGATCACGAGGTTTTGGATCGTTGGGCGGAATACTTCAAAGATTTTCTTAATCCGCCAAGTCACGATGCTGATTTGATACATATAAGTAGTTTACCAGCCTTACCCGCATTAGGCCCAGACAGTATACCATCGGAATTTTACAAGTATAGTTGACCCAACGTTCGAATCTTTCTGTCTATATGATCTCATACTGCGCATATGGGAGTCTGAGACATTACCGCAAGGATGGAAGGATGCTACTAACTGTAAACTGTATAAGAGTAAGAGCAACACCTCTAACTGTAGCTCATATAGAGATATTGCCTTGTTAAGTGCAGCGGGGGAAATTTTGGTACACATAATAAACCAGCGTCTGGGCAAGCTAGCGGAACGTCTGTTACCTGAGAAACAATGTGGGTTCCGACCAAACAGAGGTACGGTTTATGTAATCTTTGTCGTAAAACAGTTACAGGAAAAGTGTCTGGAACAACGTCGCCCTTTATATATGTATTTCGTCGACCTCGAGAAAGCTTTTGATCGTGTGCCTAAATCTGTTGTTTTGGAGAAAGCTGAAACTATGAAGCTCATTAACATTGTGCGTCAATTCCATGATGGCATGATGGCCAGGATACAACACGAGAATGACTTTACAGAGCAATTTTTTGTAACCAGCGGTTCAAAACAAGGTGGCCCCGTCTCTTTTTTGTATTTATTTTGCTGCAGTCCTGCGAGACTCATATATCGACTGTACAGAAAAAATCTCTCTTGAAGTAAGATCTGAAAAGAATGTATTTGACTTGACACGGTTCAGGTCAAAACGTATGGTGTAAGACGTACCAATTGCTGATATACTCTATTCAGACGACGTCTGCTTAGTAGCCGACAAAGCTCACAATCTGCAGCCCTGTCAGGCAGGTTATCGCGGACTTTTCTGTAGATATTCTATGCATTAGACCAAAAAATAGATTAAAGAAACTGTTTTTTCTTATATGAAAAAGATGTCGACTTTAATATTTAAAATTTTTCTTGTCACAAGATTTTTTATTTTCTAGATAAAAGTGAAATCCGCGTCAAATTTCGGTTCGTTTTTTCAATTAAGTAAACGGACAAACAGACATCAGACACAGATAGCGACTTTGTTTTAAACAATTTCTGAATAATTAATTAAAAAGTAACCATAAAGTTCAATATACTTACAAAGAAGCATCAATATCTTCACAAATTATTAACATCATGTTGGTAAGATGATGATGTATACTGAAAAATGTTCCTCGACTCGGCTGATATGAAAACGCGGCTAATACAGCACAAAGCTGTCTTTGATCTTTTATTACCCGTATTTTGCATCTTGAGTACGCTCTTGCACGCTACAGTGACTTTTGGATCTTGTTCGGAATCTTAATGTTATTCTATACGATATAAGATCGTCTGACATAACCACTTTGATAATATTGATTCATTAATTTTATTAAGCAATTTATAGTACCTGTATTTTTTTAAATTTGAAAAGAAAGGTCTTTATATAATAACGGTGCCGTTTTTAACGATCCAACTATGTTTCAACTTTATAGCAACTTTTCTAATACATCATTTTCGTGGTGAAAAGTTCATGTATTAGTAGAGACTATAAAGTACTGGCATCTATGATTAAAAAAAGGTAATATCCTTCTCGGTAGAAGGTACACGAGTAAATCCAGGGTACAAAGTGTGAAATGTTAAAAACGTTATGATGCATATAATTGTGTATGTACATAAAAGATAAGGTGCTCGGCGTAACGATGCTGTTGCTTGGTTTTTGCTACCGGGATCTTTAGGTAGTTAGCGATTCGGTATACCTACCAATAAACCAATGGTGATGAATGGCAAAATTTACATTTATTGGGAAGGTGTTTTATGCACTTTACCCATCGTATTACTTATCTAGTAATAATATACAAATATTTTTAAGTTTAAAAAGTATATTAAAAAATTCGTCATCTTTTAAAAATCACTTTAAAGGTTACATAACATTCCCAAACAAATTGAGGCAGGCAAATGTCAATATATCTAGGATGAGATTTTTTACCTTTGACTATACATTCAATATTCCCTATAAATGAATGAAAATGAATAATCAAGTTCAATAAATAAATTTAATTAATCGTATGGTTGATCTGTGTACAAATTTAAAATATAACTATTTTTATATTTTTATAATGACGCTTTTTTGTTCCGCTCACGAGTCTGAGCTTGCGTTCGTTAGTTTTTTTTCTTATAATTTAAAATGTTTCTTTCTTATAATTTAAAATGTTCTTTAATTGTAAGTTTACTCCTTTATAATGTCGAGAACAACTATTTTATTTGTTATTATTGTTATTATCAAGTAATATAAGTGGAAAAGGGGGTTTTAATGGGTAACAATCCCACCCAACCCGGCTGTTCTATAGGATACGAGTAGCTTATGTAAAAAAGCATCTTATAACATAACTTTTATTCCAAATAACAATTTCACTATATAATAGAAGGGTAACTAGATATGTTTTTCTATATGGAACAACATTCTAGCGTTAGAAAGTGTAGCTTGCATATATCGCGTTTTATGTGGCTTACATAAACGTCCCACGTGCAAATAATGATCTGGTTTTCGTGCTGGTTCAGGTAAACGACCAAAGGATGCCTTGCTTGGTGTAAACTAACAATAAATATATAACTGAGCGAATGACAATATAAAAACAATTAGGGAAGCGTTTGTCAAGAAAGTCACAGTCACAAATGATATACTGCGCTTGCTTATTACAAATTATTATTATTATGTATGTATTTATAAATTTATTTAAAGAACAAATGTATTGTTAAATAAAAAATAATATTGAACAAAACTAATGTTAAATCAAATTTTATAGATTTTTTTTTATGTAAGAGGGGCAAACGACCAGGTGCTCACCTCATGGAAAGTTACTTCCACCACCGATGGACACCTGTAACATCCGAATGCTTGCAGATGCGGCCAGAATGCCGGCCAGATTAAATATATTACTCCATTTTGTATGGAATCATTACATATTATAACGGTACGAGACTAAATTACACTAGCTCACTCTATAAACCGAAACACACATACTCCGGAATACTCATAAGCCTGTAATGAGTAATGAGTATGATTTTCAAAGACTGATTTCACTCTTTCAGTCATCGCTGATTTAATGAAAGAAGAATACACGGCGCTGTTAAACAAAATTTATAGTAAAATAGCATTATCATTAAAACACAATTTCATTCCTAATTATATGAGTATATCAAGAATAAGCGTAGCGAGTCTAATTAAAAGCTGCAAGTAATTTGGTGAACATCGATTCGTATCACCCGGAGAACAACGTTTGACTCGAACGTGCTTAGTACTGGGTTACTAATAATTAACTAAGTAAATTGTAAATCTGATATTAATCTATAGATTAAAGCTATTTCGAAAGCCTTAAATAACGACTTACTATCATTCATAATCATATCATTATTCAAATATATAATTGCACTGATAAAAAAATAAAAATAATAAATAATAAAGTGATCTTGACAAATCTTTAAAATAAATAATAATTTTAGAGATATAAATATAAGAAACACTCGGATTAAATTAAGCAACATAATCACGAAAACGTGTATAGAATTTAAATGTTAATTTTCTGATGACTGGCAGGCAAAATTAAAATAAATAAAATATTTTCATAATACCTTATTTATTACGGTGGATTTGTAGTTATGATTGTTTTTTAATATTAATAATAAATAGGGTGACTAGTAAATGGACCACCTGATGGTAAGGTATTTTATAAATTGGCACTGTAAGATATATTAACCATCCAAGACATCGCCATGCCTTTTTTTTTTTTTTTGACGCTGGGAAAACGCCTTTCGCGTTTCCCCCCACGGGAACAGTATGTGGGGCTCGCCATATGTCCAGGGCACCGAGTGTGCCCCGGTCATCGGAATACCCACTAAAACCCAGCGGTACCCTTCCCGTCTTAACGGGAGCGCCACGAGATCGCTTGCGCATGCTACCGTGACGCTCCGACGAAACATCGTCATGCCTGCATCAACTGCCTCGTTGGTCTAGTGGCTAGATAGAAGACCGCAGACCCGGTGGTCCTGGGTTCAAATCCCAGATCGGGCCAGTAAAAAGTTATTGGGATTTTCTGTCAGGAAATTCTCAGTAGCAGCCCGAAGTTTGGAAGGTGGAAGTGTGTACACTCCTGTGCCTCGGAAAGCACGTTAAGCCGTTGGCATGCGCCTGAACTCTTTCGGGTCGTGTCGGATTGCCGTCCCATCGGATTATGAGAGCTAAGGAAAAGAGAGTGCACCTGTGTTTGCGCAAAAACTTGTGCACTATAATATCTCCTGCGCAGTTGGCTAATCTCTTTTGACAGTGGCCGCCGTGGCCGAAATCGGTCTGGAGGACGTTAATGCTTCATAAACCTTGGTAACTAAAATGTTGTGTACTTTTTGCCTGTAGTTAGGAACACAACGATACAAACTATTTCTGTTTGGCGCTACAATATGATGTATGGGTGGTACTTACCCAGACGAGCTTACTTAAAGCCATACCACCAAATAAAAATATATGCGTAATTATTTATGTGTCCATTCTCGAGTAGTTATGAATTACATATGGCTGCTCTTAAGATAAACTTCCTATATTATATTCATTCTCATTGAGAACCATCTCTGAATTAATGATTACCCAAACACAGACGAATGTATTGTGGTTTTAAGAACTAATAAACTATATTTTTTTACGATTTTTTTTTTGCTACGATACTGTTGTTACATTTTCTTTTGTTTCGGTTTTCACATAATTATATCACAATACAACAAGCGATCGTTATATACGAATTCATTTGGGAAAAGCTACGTTAACCGGAAATGTCCGACTGCGACTAAGATTAATGTAGCATTTAAGAAGGTACGGAAAGAAACGTTTTATAAATAGATACACATGCCGAGACCTCTGGGAAACCAACTGATAGAGGTTGGATCACCCTTGTTCAAATATCTACAACATTGAAACTCGTTAAACAAATATATCGAGTTATTAATTACTCTATAATTAAACCCTGAAACTGTAATTGATACTATGGAAATGTTATTTCTGACTTCTAATGAGGTTTATTGTCTGGCTCGTTTAACGGTTGACTTATAAGGCTGCAGAACCCGAGTTTCCGGATTGAAATGTTGGTTGTACAGAGTGAAAGGTTATGGTGTTTTTTCTATTTAGAATTTTTAGTAATATCCCGGAGTTTAAAACTTTCCAGTGTGTACTCAGTGCAATTGAATACTGTGATAAGAAAATATCCTACTAACATTATATTGCACAGAAGTTAGACTAGCTAATTATTCAGTAGATATTATAGTGCTCAAGTGTGTACGCAAACAGAAATGCATTGTATTGTCCCTTACTCTAATAGTGCGATGGAACAGCAAAGCCGGCGTGGCCTTAAAGAGCTTAGGCGCCGGATAAACGGCTTTATGTGTTCCCGAAGCACGGGTATATAAAAACAGCCAACTACCAATTCCAGGCTACTACTGAAACTTAATAACCTTTCATTAGCCAAGTCCACGCGGTTTGAATCCAGGAGTACCAACGAGTACGTTGATTATTGAGTGTGTGCTTACCATGACTACTTAGCACGTGATTCTGAGTCCTACTCTAAATGCGAAACGTCTTAGTTGCAATTACCAATTGCTTCCATATAAATATAAATAAGATAATAATTAATTAAAATATTTTACAATAGTTTTATAAAATATCGTCTGGTTATAACTATTATGTTTTTTAAATATGAAAATATCTTAATGAGTCTCATTGTAATGTACTTGTAAATTTTTACAAGAAAGGCAGTAACGTCTGATTAATGGTATGAACCATGACTCTTCGAAAGAATATAACAAATGTTGATTTAATTTCTGCTATTGTGGTATCGGGTCACGCTTAACAATAAAACGTACAACGAGACCACTCCGTCCACGCCGTAAATTGGATTGACTTTACCCGATAGAAAATGTACGTTCGTTCCCCGCGGTGCATTCACCACAACAGAAGGCAGATAAATCTAACATTTCAGGGAGTTCTAGCTTCTATAAATATGCTCAGTGATTGTGACTTCTATAAAATATTGAGTCACAAGTTACAACTGATGTTTATTTTATAAGATACTTTTTGTTTAAAACTATACACAATCTATCATGGAAAATGTTATGATATTTATCGAATTTAGTTTTCGAATCACAAGACAACACGGAGAAAAATTCTGTTAAAAATTATATGGTTTATGTTAAAGTATTCTTATTCTATGTATTTAATTATCAAGACATTTTTACCAATTAATATTATATTTTAGTACACGGAACTCCTTCTTAAACATAACATTGAACAAACAATGTAAGATATACTAAGTGACATTTACTTGCCTCAAATAAATAAAATACGACGCAATAGTTCAATGGTTAGTATCAACATCTAGCACTAAAATGTCAACAAACTTGTATGAGAACGGTTAAAGCAGCAAGGATCTGCCTCCAGTCTTTTATTGCTGTATTTTGCATCTCGAGTGCACTCCTTACGGCATCGTGAATTTCAAATCCACAGTCTCAAAACTGCTGCAACAAATTTTATGATTATGTATTTCTTTGTTTGCATAGTATAAGTATACATGTAAACATACTTATTATTTGTATCTAATTCCTTTTTATAAATTTGTGCCCTTTGCAGTTTAAATTGAAACCTTGGATTTTTGGAACCTTTTAATAGTGCAATAACATTTCTACTTCTGGGTTCAATTCCCAGGTCGGGCCAATATAGTTATTGGGTTTTTCTGTCAGAAAATTCTCAGTAGCAGCCCGGAGTCTGGAAGTTGGAAGTGTGTACACTACCGTGCCTCGGAAAGCACGTTAAGCCGTTGGTCCTGCGCCTGAACTCTTTCCGGTCGTGTCGGATTGCCGTCCCATCGGATTATGAGAGCTAAGGAAAAGAGAGTGCACCTGTGTTTGCGCACACACTTGTGCACTATAATATGTCCTGCGCAGTTGGCTATTTCTCTTGAGATTGGCCGCCGTGGCCGAAATCGGTGTGGAGGACCTTAACATTTCTACTACTTTTTCGCCCAGATAAACGGAATAGCAATTCAGTTGTATGCGGTCATGATTTGTAGCTATTTATAATTTTGATTCGTATATATCAAAAGCTCTCAATTAAAATAATTCCTATGTAAATTATAATCTTAATGTATATATTCGATGTACATTAACCCATTTATAGGGTCATCGCAATTTTTAATTTAAAGTACTAAAAAAGTGAGGATTTAGCAGACTTACGACCGGCTACTCGCCTGACGTTAACGCACCTGGGGAATGCTGGGCCGATTACCCAAAACCACACTTTCCTTTTCCTTAGTCTGATTTTAAGGCATATACGGATTCAAATGGGGCTCCTCTTTCTACTCGGTCAGAAGCCACACGACACATACATATATTTAGTATTCACCAATGACTTGCTAAAATATATATTTATTTCTTACCATAATTAAATATTACTTATCTCTAAATGTTTTATTAGCAATAAATAATTAATCTTATTTAATTTAATATGAAGGGTCTTCTATATTAAATCATGGTAATATGTGTTAGTTAATAAATAAAGTGTATGTTTGAATAATATAACTTTTACTTATGGTAAAAAATATACTTCAATTACATAAAGATAACGGTATAGACGATTGGATTTACGCTAAGATGCTCCGATGTCGTTCAAATTAGAAGCTGCAAGTAATTTTGCGACTATTTCGCCATCGCTTTACTATCGATGCATCGTTTGCTACGAATTTGCTTAATAGTTATGTTATCGGTCTTTAATCACCAAACTATCTGCAAATTCGACTTGGTTAACCACTTTTCTGATGAATAGACTGATCAATATAGCTTCAATGACACATCGTTTGAAAGATATGTTTAAAGAATTATTAATAAAAAAGGACAATCAATGTTCGCGGGATATTCATAAAACATATACATTTCATCTGTTCACATAAATTATTAAAACGTATACACAAGCAGATGTAAAAAAGACTACAGAATTTTGATATTCCGTATATTTCACGTGCAAAATTTAACTTTTATTCTTTGTACTTGTATTCTAGCTCAACAGGCAACACTTTGAAACAAGGTAGACGTTCCTTTTTTATGTAAGATTTATATTGCAATTGGAGAAGGTAAAAGGGAACAAGGCAGATCACAGTAGAAATATACCAAGATTTGTCGGCGCCGCCCGTCTGAATATTCATCTCCATCAATCAAGCTGCCTAAATAACACAGCGATGAGGCCGATACGTCGTTATCACTGAAGAGTTATGGTCTACCTACTTTAATAGACTTTGTTTGTCTGAAAGCTGTTTCTTTTATAAAACATCTACTTCATTTACTAAGTTTTCAATTTAATACAATTTTAATCCAATTTAATCAATTAAATTATTTTATTTAAATTCATAAAATATGTATATGTATTAATTAATATAGGGGACTAGACAAAGTTTATTTGATAGTTGTCGAAGGAATTATTTTCCAAATTATTCAATTCAATATATCAATTGTTAAAAAGGTGATAAGTCGAATACATCTGTTGTTTTAATACCTTTGGGCCTCTTCTATAAACGAAATCGATAATCGTGGCTGACTCTATCTAGGCGCGCTGAGTAGAAATCGCATAAGTGTTTTAATATTAAAAATGAATAATTAAGAACTATATTGACTGAAGAATATGTATTGAATTTTATTGTTTAATTTATCCTGAATGTGAAGGCTCTTCATTACATACGGACAACTATTTTACCCTAGATAACGTAGGAATATTCCAGAAGGCTTGGAAATTCCTAATTATGAGACGCAAAGGACATAATTATGTGCTACAACTCACGGCGCGACGGGACTCATGTTACGAAGTTTTCTCATCTAGCGATTTTTGTACTGAAGATTCATTTGCATGTATTTAAATTATTTGCAATATAATGATAAAAGAAAAGTAAATATAAATAATTCTAAAATAATAATTATTAAACAAATTTTAGTATCATTAATTCAGCTTATTTATTGTTTTTTTTCCGATTATTAACTTATATATTTGAAATACCTGCAATTGTCTGTCAAAATAACGAGCAGGATTATATTTATCATGTAATAATTGCAAGTTCGTAATAAAGCTAGAAAATTGTATGGTGACCAAAAATTTATAATTATAGGCACAAATTATCTGTAACTAGTTATTTGATGTGAGACACGCAAGTAAAATTTTGGTATTAGTGGTAGGTCGAGTGTCGAAAATAATTGCAATATATGTAATATTTTTTATACTACACTTGGTGATAAAAATTTTGCTAAAATTGGTAGGTATTGAAATTTCGCAATTAAGTCAGTTACGCTTCATCTTTTAACATCTATTTAATTCCTGGTCCTAAGTTAAACAGCTATTTAAGCAAACAATACATTATTTATCGTGATGAGATTAATTATTAATTACCTTGATACATTATAATTTAGTCTTAGATATAAAAATGGATGTTAATATATCTGTTTGAGATTGATATCCTTCGACACCGTTTGACAGATTACCATGAAGATTGGCTTATGAATGTACTTTTTTATGGAGAAGATTTCTATACCCTTTGTTGTAACTCGCCACTAGATGGCGCTACAGTACATCAACCTAAATACCGTTCAAACAATCACCATGACAATAATTGTCAAATGTGTGAGTGCTGAGATTATTTTAATATTTTACAAATTTAAGCAGGTATTGTAACGTATTTTATATATATATATATTTTTAATTTTCGCAGATTTATACCAAAAACAATTGTTTGAACTTGATTAATGAACTGTAGTTTTTAGGCAAAATGAAAAACTTCTAACTCCACGGCTAAAGCTTATTTTTAAATAAAACATTTTCCTATGAAAACCGGTAATAAAACTAAACGTTGGCTCTCAAAAAGATTACTAAGCGCTAGTTGATCTTTTTGAATAGAAACGCCCAGTCAGTACACAGACCAACAATTTCCCGCTTATCTCGGTATCATATTCAAATCTTTTAGTGTGTTCACGGACGTAAAAAAATCCATTGGAATTTCGAAACTAAACTCATGTATGGTACATGATTTTATCAATTTGTATATATTTGCAATAAATTCTAGGGAAATTAAATGGTATCTATTTTTTTACTATTGCCTTACACAAACAAGGCTTGTACAAACTAAACGCTTAAACAGAAATAATATTTAAAAAAAAAAACAGATAAGGTGGTCCAGTAGTTAGGACACGCCAATCTAAATCGAAGTTGGCGGAGTCAATCTATATTGACATAATATAACATAAAAAGCGCGCCTAAATTTAACAAATTTTCAGATCTTACACGCCCCACTCGCGACGCCATCTCATTTTTATGTTTATTCTATCTTTTGATATTAATATAATCATTAGATAGTATTAAAAAAAAAAACATGTTGCTCATATTTTACATATTATTCTGAAAACATAGTATACTTCTTCTAACTATTATATGACAATAAATACAAAGCGTTGGCAATATTTTTTCCGTAGTCCTCTCGTCTCTTCAGCGCCCAAACGACTGATTTAAGAAACAAATATATGATTAAGTATAGCTGACAAGCGATAAGAGATGTATTGTCTCGTCACCAACGCCCATGTCTATGGGTTGCGTTGGTGACCACTTACCATCCGGTGGCCCATATGCGCGTCCGCCTACCCACGCGATAAAAAAATTGTGTACTACTACTGTCGCTTTGCAGTAAAATTGAAGCAATTGATCTTCAAAGAAATATGCTCTTACAACGTATTTTGTAATAGTGCGTCTATAACTACAGTTGAGTTCAAAGCTTAACGATGTTTGCCTTGTTAACTAACTCCAAAGCGTAGTTGAAGAAAGTGGCAAACCAGAAAGTTTATGTAAACCGGCTTAAATCATTATTGTAGGCACCCTTTTCGGCAACCGATACCCGTTTCAGAGCCGCGAATTGAATTGGGCCTTATATTTAAGTAAAGGTTTGTTTGAAATTTAACTTATAATATTGAATTAAACTAAATAATTGATTTACCGCTCATTATTAATATATTATTAATAAACATTTTTTATTTAAATTACAAAGAGCCGAGATATCCCCGTGAATCTTAATCGATTATCGTGCGTTCAAACCCAGGCAAGCACCACTGAATTTTCATGTGCCCCAACCCAGGCAAGCACGACAAATTTATCAATAAATATTGCCTCAGTTGTTGTTTCACTGACCAATAAAACTAGGAAATGGATAAATTAATGAATTATATATAAAAATATTTCAAAAAAATATATTTATTTATAAAAAAATTAACGATAATTAAAAAATGGTAATGTATCATTGTACATGTCGTAAAAATTTACCCCGCTGGAGGGTTAATTTGTGTTTATAATTCATTTCGTGCTTGGTGGTGAAGACGAAATGAATTATAAACACGATAACATCGTGTTGAAAACCTGCGTGTGTCTAATTTCACTGAAATTCTGTATGTGTATTCCACCAACCCGCATTGGAGCAGCGTGGTGGAATAAGCTCCAAACCTTCTCCTTAAAAAGGAGAGAAAGCCTTAGCCCAACAGTGGGACATTGATAGGCTGTTACCATTACCCATGTCTATAAGCGAATATGACAAAGTGTTGTATTTAATGCAAAAACAATTGAAGAGTCTTTTGCGGTATGTAAAGTTTCTGTAGCCGTATGTAGAATATAATTTACCTCTTGCAAAATATATAGATTCTTATCAGCTTGAAACTTAGATAATTATTAAAAGTCTAATGTAGTCACCATTAGCTACCTGATGGTAAGTGGTCACCAACGCCCATAGACATTAGCACTGTAAGAGATGTTAACTATCGCTAACATCGCCAATGCGCCACCAACCTTGGGATATAAGATGTTATGTCCTTTTTGCCTGTAATTACACTGGCTCACTCCCCCTTCAAACCGGAACACAACAATACCAAGTACTGTTGTTTTGCGGTAGAATATCTGATGAGTGGGTGGTACCTACCCAGACGAGCTCGCACAAAGCTCTACCACCTAGTGACAAGTCAATTAGCTTACCTATAGGAGAATTGCTTAATACGACGTTTAAATATTTTAATAGACGTATCAGTATGTCATATTCACATATTTATCCTAATATAAGTTACTCAAATCCAATAGTCATTTTTGAATTATATCTCAAAAAATTAATTAAAAAAGAAACTGTTAGTAAAGGAGTTTTGAATTTAAAAGATTCATAAAAACAATCTTTCTCTAGGTTTTCAAAACATAGTGTCAGTTTCTCATATCCTGGTGCAGAGATTAGTGTTGTTGACTGCGCGGTCACGTAGGCCTTGTGTCAAGTATCATACGATGGTGAAAATGCAAGGTACCGTGCGGCGTCTCCGCAGTTTATGCCGATGCACGTACTCTAACACATAGATGTTTGATACTAACCTTTTTAAAACACTATTTTTATTATATTATAACATACAATTTTAGAAATAATAATTTCTATTCTTTTTAATAACAATATTCATCAAATGTCTTATTTATTTTTTAATAATATTATTCGAAATTCTTCAACCCCTTGAATGTCATTTTTAAAACAGAAAACATAACACATATATTTAAATATAATGTACTATACATATATAGGCGAGTGGCTTACATCGGAAAACACGTAAAGCTCTTGAAGCATTGGTCCTGCATCTGATCTCTCTGCTATTACCGTCCAATCGGGTTATGAAAGACTGGCAGTCATTAAAAAAAATCTTTTATTAAACTATATTTATGTTAGTAAGTAGTTATTTTGGTTAGCCAGTCTCTTAGGGGACAATGTATATGCTTTTACAACAGGATCCCAGAAAACGTTCAAAAATATTCAAATGTTAAATTTATGAAAGAAGCGTTAAGGAACGCTTGTGTGCTAAAGGATATTACACAACCAATGACTTTTTAGATGATTGCGCACCCTGGGAATGAAACGATTGCTGCCAGGCTATTTCAAATAAAAAAATATATTCTATCCTATGATTGTAAAACATGAGATATACAAAATATATATATAAAAAATCCGCTGAGATTCTTTCGCGAGTCTGAGAAGACTAGACCTGACCTGAGAAGGTCTGAGGTGTTTATTTCCGAACCGGTAGTAGATTTATGACAATCAATGAGCAAGTGTAACGCTTCTATTTCTATTGAATAAAGATTTTTGATTTGATTTAATTTGTTCCAAGTTTTTTTAGTACAAAAAATGTTCAAATTAAAGTCAAAGGTCGTTAATATTCCCATCGCAAAATTTCTATTTTTATTTTGTGCAATTTAATTATATTTTCACTTCACATCAGTTAACATTCAGTTTTACTTAACTGTTGAAATATGTAAACAATTGGTATTATCCAATCCATACTCCCACCATCCCAGCTGGCATTACTTCAATGATTCAAGATGCTTAGTAGTGAATATTAGTATTAGTTTAAGTTGAAATTTAAGCGATCCAGTATATTATAGAAAAAATCATGTCAACAAATTGCCAAAGCAAAAATTGTTTTTGGTATGTCTGCAAAATCTGAAATATCTTTTATAAGTAGTAATAACACATGGCCTTTATCAACATATTAGATTTACAGTAATTCCTCTTAATACATTTCAGGTATGGCTTGTCGAAAATTTGGCATGGAAACTCGTAAATCACGCCTACATAGTCTTTGAAATTTCTTCTATTATTTTGATAGAAACCCTTGTCAGCTCCATTACGTTCCGACATGGAGACAGTTGTGATCCGCCCGTCCTTCATTTACGCGAATTACGGCCTCCTCGTAATTCCTTCGTAGCATCTATACGATGAAATTTAAAAACTTTCTCAAACATACTTTATGGTTTCTTTTATATACTCATTAGTCACATGATACAATGTACCTTTAACGGATACTTTAAGATTTTTATATTCATCATATAATATCATCAGATATTCAATACATAAATATAATATATCTAACGCTACCGGAAGCAGTACGAAATATTACAGCGAAGCCAAGCCAATTTATTTTTTAAGTGTCTATATCACGTCGATAAATTTGGATTAATTTTTTATCATAAATTGGCCAATAGATGAACAACCTGGTGATGGTTACCACCGCCCATAAATATTGGCAATGCGAGAAACAGTAATCATCCCTTACAGCACCAATTTAAATTATTAATTGTTTTGATTTTGATTGGGACCCGAGTAATGAAATATTTGATTAATTATTCGATTGCTAATATTAATCCCTATTTGTGCTATGAACCTTTCGAAATTGTACATGTTAATGTGCCAGAAACTCTGAAGTGGGATTATATGAGATAATTAATTTATATGTTGTTGTTACATATTATTTGTTCTCATACAACACATACTTTACAATTTTGAGATAATTGCTACACTCAGAGATCTTATGCGTTCTCGTAAAGATTTTACAAGTTAAAAGTAGACGTGTTCTGGAGTGAAGACCACGCCTTGGCAAACGTAGCGTAGGACGTCTGACGATATACAGAAAGTAACTGGCAGCGGATGGAAATTTAAAGCTGAAAATCGAGCTCAGTGGCGTGCTATTGGAGAGACCTATGTCCAGTAGTGGACGAAAAGGGGTTGATGATAATGATGATGAAAGGAAGAATATTTTTAAAAAAAGGTATAAGACGAAAAATGTGTACTGGAAAAAAATATAAACTAAAATATATAAAAAAGTAAGTATAAAAAAGTACGGCAAACAGCAGAATGACTTCACTTCGCCTCCGTCGCTCGACTTGATCGTTCGTCTTCCTTATAACTTTAAAAGTAAACTTAAACGCTAACATTATTTTATTTATTTATGGCACCATTTTAAAATTACATAATATTATATTTTCAAAATTGATCAATATGAGACTTACTACAAGTAATAAAATTTAAATACGAATATGAAAATTTAGTTCATTATAAAAATAGGTATAAATCGAATGTTATATATTGATCATTATCATAATTTATGTTCTTGTACGATTTTTTCTCTTGATCTTTGTTAGGTAAATGTACTAACAAAGATATAAAGATATATATATCTCTCTCTATTAGTATACGTCCATAATTCTGTTTGTGGGAATTATTTTCATGGTTAGTATATCTTTATCTCTGAGGACAATTAATGGAAAGTTGCTATTGCGGCCAAGAATATGCTGTCTTTATATATTTATATGCGGCCTTTTAAGTCAAAACACTCGTCTATATTTGACATTATATTTCATTATTTTCTTGTATTTTATTAATAACGTCTTCTAACTTATAACTTGAAAAAACATATGTGTATTATTATAATATAAATAGTGAAAGTATTACATCCACTCACCAGATATTCTACCGCAAAACAGCAGTACTTGATATTGTTGTGTTCCGGTTTGAAGGGTGAGTGAGCCAATGTAATTACAGGCACAAGGTACATAACATCTTAGTTCCCAAGGTTGATGGGGCATTGGCAATGTAAGCGGTGGTTGACTTACCATCAGGTGCCAGGTACCAAATGCTCGTCCGCCTACCTATGCTATAAAAAAAAACAGCACAGGTAAGTAAAACACACACACACACATACACACACGCGCACACACAGAGAGAGTAAGCTTATAAAACTTTTTGATTTTGTATTTAATTACTTTGTCGCAAATCAGCAACGAGAGTGTCACAACACAATAAAGTAGTTTTTGGAAAATGAAGATTTTCTTTATTTTAGTAACTTATAGTTGCATTAAAACTTTTCTGAGAGAGCATATCGGAAAACTTAAGATATATTAAAGAAGATTTAATGCTCTATTATACTTTTATGGAAATTAAAATCTAAAGATTTTTTTTCAATTTTATATTAATTTTTTACTTTTAAATTCCTCTAATGTGACCCTTTTGACGACAAAATTATGAAAGATTTCATGAAATGAAACACTTTTATTAGTTAATAATATTTATTGTTTTTTTAAATTAATCAGGTAATATTAAATATTTTTGTAGATTTCTTTGTACGTAGTTACTATTAGTAACATTAGAAACGAAAATGTATCAAAACTTTTCATATACAAACAAAATATCATATTTGATGTATGTATGTATTAGAAAAAAACACCGTAGATATAATTTATAAAAATCAAATCTTTATGAAAACAAAAATGGAAATCACTAATTAAATTGTTTCTATAAAAATAAAATAGCTACCCTTATAATAATTAATAGGAACATAGAATCAACAGTCTTCAAATAAGCCAATCTGTAAATAAATTAATTGTTATTGAGAGATCAGTTTCCAGTAACTATCAAATTTGTTTTCTCTCTGACTTTCATTAATTTTTTCGGTGCACTTTATTGTGCATTTTTCATTGCATGGCGGCCACATTGACTTTGCAGGTATTATTGGCTTACTTTCCTTGGTTCTTGAAATATAAGCCTCACCTAAATTCCTAGTATTTTTAGTTTTATTACTCAACCACTCTTCTTTTCGACATAAACGCTTTTTCCTTTTTTTTTTTGCTGCATTTGTTTCGTTATTAATTAAACTGATGATTGAACTGGATAAATTAGACTGCTGATTGGTTTCTTGTTGAGTTTGAACGCGAAGTACTGGAGCTCGAACCAGAAGATGAATTAGAGCTTGAGGACGAATTGGAGCTAGAAGAAGAAGAATCGGAGTCATAATTAGTATCCAGTTGTGTTAAATTTTGAATTGGATTAGAATCAAGAATATTGTTTTCAGAATTTTAATTAGGTGAAGCCATATCGTAATTCAAATCGGGATTATTTTGATGCACTTCCTGCTGTAATATACTTCTAGATTCAGAAGGTAAGTTACCAGTTATTTTTTCATCCTGACTATTACACAAAAATCTTCTTGCGAGCATACCACGACTAATAACAAAATCGGGATCTTTGACGCTATCGTCACTATCCTCGATAAAATCATCTTCATTTGAAGGAGTTGTAGCTTCTACTGGCAAGGTTCCTGAAATTAAAACATGTTAGTATTAGTTTCATTAGAATTCTTAATAGTTGTACATAATCATAATAAAAATTACAAAAGTAAAATAAACAATTTATACTTACACACACCATCCTGATTAATTAAATATTCATCTTCTGGTACTCTGTCATCTAAATTATAATTGTAAACTAATTTTTTTTAAACTTGTAAGTGCAGGTGCTGAAATTGATGTGAAGAGAACATTATTATTCCTAAATAAGCCCTTTGTAATTTAAATAACCATTTTTGTTTTATTTTTTAAAGTAAAACTTAATAAGCACGTCGGTATTTGAAAAAAAAAAATAGAATTTTTTTGATATTTTCTTTAGAAGTTTCAGATTCATCCAAGCCATCGCGTATAACGTAATCACTCATGAACTCCGCCCTTCTTGAATTCCGCTTCATTTTGTCCTAATAAAGTAAAAAATAAGTATAGTTGTAACAGTTGTAATGCGTCCTAAAATAAATTATAAACATTATTTTCAAGCAGAATGAGTGACATAATATTAAATAATACCCAATTAAATACTTGTGTTATTCGGTAGTACAGTTATATCACATGTTATAACACTTCTACCCATATAATAACTCGGTATCAACCAACACTAAAGCAAGAACAATGTCGTTTCACATGATGTGACTATCTTTCTGCCGAAATCAAAGCAAATATATGAAAATTACTTACCGTAATAGGGTCGTTAAACAGGTTATGACAGTACTACACGTTCTGTATCAATTGTGATGTGACACTGTTTACGCTACAAAAGGTACAAAAGTGGCTTGGTGAAAAAGGATATTAAATGCTATCTCTCAGCGAGGAATCGCACATTTTTTTAGCAGATAAAGTTTGTGATTGCCTTTCTAATGGCATACTTATCTCAATTTCGTATTTTAATGTGTTGTGACTCTCTTCTTGCCGATGTGCGATATATAATATTTTTAGTGAAACTATATATTATTAAAAAATAATATTCGTGCACGTCTTATACGCGTGTAAGCGCGTCGTTCATCCAATTGATTTGAAGCTTTGTTTAGTTGATGTTGGTTCTTATGTAAAGATCAATCATTATGTTTTTCAATCAAATATAGATGGCGTGCGCCACTTTTGATTGAGAAAATAATGCGCAGCTTGCGTTTTAAGAGAAGGGAACCTTATATTTTAAAAAATATGTTTATTTCTAATTTTATTCTATTTTTAAGAAACTATTTTTTATGTGGATCAAATAGGTTTTTTGGTTTTATACCAAAGTAATTTTAACAATATGAATTTCAAGTCAATTACCAATATGAGCCACATAAAAATCTATATTTAAAGTGTCAAACTATGATTTAACTCCCCAAATAAAAAAAAAAAAAAAAAATTAAGTATATTTAGATAAGATAAACATAAGATCGGTGTTGTATTCGTTTTTTATCATAAATATATATTATTATGTTCCACTTAAAGTTGAAATCAATTAGAATAACAAAGGCATTTTACAAAAAAAAAAATTAAAACTTATACGTTTGCAGATTGCTATTAACCGCGCTTTATAGGCAACTTGTAGAAGTTACAATAACATCTGACTTTGCTACATGAGTCGACGTTAATTCCTTGTAAGCCTTACATCCTTCTGATTATGCATTTCAGTTCTGAGTATAGCGATTCTTCATTAAACTCTGGTTTGTTTTAAGTAGCTACAGTTTTTTTTAAATAGTAAGGATTAATTTAAGAGAAAATGATTGACATATACATGATTATGTATTCGTATTCATTAAACTGAGACACTCAATTTGTTTGAGCATTTTCCACTTTCCCTTGCAGTTTTGGATTTCGTATAAGTATTTCTTTCTATTATAAATATAATTTTTCGACCTCAATAAACGTAAGTTTTTATAAAAAGGTTTGATGTACTACAAAACTGCTTTAAGTCCATGCCGAATAAAACTTGTTTCGAGTATTTACTGAATACATATATAAATAAAACAACATACAACCTTCTCTTTTTCTTAATTTAAAAAAAAAGAGCTTCAATTAATACAGATGCCAAGGCTATGTGCAAACCTGTCTGTAACCCACCAACGTATAATTTATTATACCGCTAAACTTTGCATTGGTCGGTTCAGAACACAGCAACATAAAGTTTAGAAGAATTAGTTAACTAGGGTTATTACTGGCACAGGGGATTAACCCGTCTGCGGGAAAACCAACCCTAAATTTCTTTATTACCAATATTAAATTACCAATATTAAATGATAAAAAATAGATAAAACCAATCAGTAAACTAAAGTATCGTACTTTAGTTTTAGTCAATATTTGGAACATATTTCCTCTCTGAAAAGTAAGGCTCATTAGTGTATAAGAGCATTGACTGTTTAGTACACCGAAACCGTAAATACAAGTGTTCTAGACAAGTTATTTTTAAATATTTCTTTAACGATTTGATTATTTTACGTAGTTTGCCTTAAAAATATAACGCTACTGACTTTTGCTGGGCTAAAAAGGCCGAGATGGCCTAGTGGTAAGAACGCGTGAATCTTAATCGATGATCGTGGGTTCAAACCCGGGCAAGCACCACTGAATTTCATGTGCTTAGTTTGTGATTATAATTCATCTCGTGCTTGACGATGAAGGAAAACATCGTGAGGAAACCTGCATGTGTCAAATTTCACTGAAATTCATCACATATGTATTCCACCAACCCGCATTGGAGCAGCGTGGTGGAATAAGCTCCAAAACCTTCCCCTCAAAAAGAGGAGAAGATGCCTTAGCCCAGCAATGGGACATTCACAGACTGTTACTGTTACTGACTTCTTACCAATGATTTATCGGTTTTTTCTAATCATATCTTATAATAAATTTATCTAATTCTTTTTCCATTTGTCAATATTAAGTTGTAATTATCAAACAAATAATTAATAACGAACTTGAACTGAGAAACAAAAGACATACAAGTCCCAATTATGTAAATCGAAGGTTGATTCAAGACAAGGGTCGACAAGCGTGTAAAATAATTTCGGTAGATTAAGGTGGAGAGTGGAGATTGTTTCAGAGTAATTATATATAGAAGTATAATAAAATCTTCAAGTTTATATTGTCTTAAAAAATACAACAAATATTACGTGACTTGTAGTATCTATTTCTTAAATAAACTTAACAATTAAAAGTAAAAATCTAATAAATTAGATTTAACACATACATAATAATGTTATCGAAATATAAGCAAAAAAAGTTTAGTAATATTTTTGAAGCAAAGATGTAGCTTTCTTTGTTTCAAATTCAATGTCTATATTTTCATAATATATTAAGATTACGTCGCGGCAGAATTGTTTGTCTACAAAGTTCTGATTTATGCGGGTTCATTATAACTTTATGCGTATATTTTAGTCATAAATGTAGTTGTAATAATTCCTACGGTTAATTATAGGATTATTATAAGAACTGCGAAATCAACATCTTTAGAATATATTCTCATTAAGATAAAAACGACGAAATACATTCTCAACTTTCTTCCATTTTCACCATATCAACTTTATAATGTTTAAGAGCTGCTACAATTTTCATATAACGTTCTCTTTCACGAGTTACTGCGACATAATAGTCTCAGAGACAAAGAAAACGATACTTCACAATGCTTTATTACCAGTTTTTAATCTTCGTTTCGAGTTCAGCGCAATTCGAGTTTACAGACACATTTAGGGGACAACGACGAATATTTTGATTATGCAGATTTAGTCTCTCTTTATGAACTTTATAATTGGCATAATAAAAAAACAATACCACAGTTATAAATACTTTTTAATAACGTAGTTCGTTAGTTCATACTAAACTAAATATAGCTTACAAACAACAGTGATCATACTGTTAATAATCTAACTAAGCAAAATTGTTTCGTTATTAAATAATTATTCATTTATTTCTTATGTTTTTCCTTTTTAACTGGTATCGATGTAAATAGAATAAAATGTTTTTATATTTATATACATATCGGCTTGTACGATTGAAAAGGTACACCTTTACCGTTCAAATTGTTTGTTTTCATTTTGGTGGTAGAACTTTTCATCGCTCCGAATATTGCTGGTGGATTCAGGTAACATATTCTTCGTTCTCTGTGGAAAATTTTAATATTAAAGCTAGCACGTAGATGAGCAAAGTTTCTTCATCGAGCGATGCGAGTTTTTGTATACACCTACATTGTCTGTTGTGAAAGCAAAAGAAGAAAAATGAACGAGCCTACTTTCAATATAAGCACAATGTTTGTTTAAAGGCGCTCGAAAAACGCACATAAAATCTTCAAAGATTCATTCAACGCTAAATCTTAATATTGTAACTTCAAAATATTAAGTGATTAAATTCAACAAGAGAGAATAAAAATATCTACATTTAAATATAGAATTAAGTTTCAACAGTAAACTAATTAAATTTTTAGACTCTGTTAGTTGTCGTAAGTCCGTGATAAAATGATAAATGCTTGTGGCAAAAAGTTTGTGTTGGTATAGAGTAGCTTATGTTAAAACATTAATAATAATCGCTGTGACAGGTAAATATCAACCACTGCAAGTAGACTGGGAGATGTTAACATAAAATTCCAGGTCATTTATACCAGTATGGCGACTCTTCAGGGGCCTAATTACGTAATGACGAAAATGATGGTCATAGCGCTGGTCGGCGGCGGCGGATCAATCGGAACCGGGCGGCCGTGTGGGCGTTAAACGATTTGCTCCATAAAAAAATTTGTTTTCCGGTAGATGATGAAAAAAAATTAGGGCTAGCGTAATGTTATATTTTTCTATAGATTTTCGTGAATTACGACGATGATTAGCTGTGCAAAAATTAGCCCGGTACAAACAGTTGAATGGTTTTTTTTTTTTTTAAGTAATGTGTTCTCGTCTCTTTGGCGGGCTGTAAGTCACCGTAGAAGTATGGCATTACGCTACTCCTACTTCTTTTTTCATCGACTATCGGAAAATATAAGAATTTTTTGTGGAACAAATCATTCGGCTCTCGTAATTTATCCGAAACGTTTGATTAACGCCCAAGCGCTATGATCGTCATTTTCCTTTTCGTCATTACGTAATTAAACCCCTGAAAAGTCGCCGTACTGGTACAAATGACCTGAAATTTTGTGTCATCATCTCCCGGTCCAATAGGGACTACAACTTTCTAAAACATAATATATAACTTTAGTAACTGTAATATGACACTGCAATACTATTAATAACGACCTCCCAACGTTGTAGACATCTAGCAAGCCATTGGTCTTTATAACTTGATGTTATGGTAGATTCACACTAGACTTATGTATCGCATCGTTATATAAATCAGTAGTCGTATAAAAATATTTTATTCATATATTTTGTATAAATAGTAAATCCAATATTTTACTAGGATGAACAGGCCAGAAATAAAATCTTGATTTTTGCCCTTCGTTGTGACCCTTCTGATGTGTGACGAATTGTTACAACTTCGAAAGCAACAATTGCTTTAGTTTGAAATATCGTTTGAGGGCAACATGATACATTTTTAAGCACATTCGCTCTCAACATAAAAGCGTAATCGATACTATACGTAAGTCAAGTGTGAATATACCTTAATCCTCTTGATCCACTTCCACACTTGCACTTGAAATGAAAGCATTCTTAAAATTATTGCTAATTAACAGAATATAATAAAATTTTGCGTTGTTGTAGGAGCGAATACTTATACATCTACGTACACTCTACTTTTGTTTATATAAATATACGTAGGTTAAATAGTTGTAGTGTGAAACTAAGTCGCCATTTATGTCTATTCGTTCGTTACTTGCAACTCGTTACTACAAGTTGGATTTTGATGCGGTTACTATCATTTTTATGATAATTTTTATGAGAAGGCTTCATAAAATAATACATCAATATTTTAATTAGATTATAGTAGACAATTTGACGTTTAAACGTCAAACCTATATCTTATAGTTCTATATGTTACTCAGTACTAGTCGTACTAAATTATTTATAGTAGGTATGCTTATCGAAAATGAGTAGAAAGTTTAATTCATATTTAATTTGTTTTGTCTAGAGTAATTTTATATCACGAAATGAACGTGACAGCTTTATTTGACTGCATAGTTAAATGAAAATAATATATAACAATTTAAATGCCCTGCAATTAAAATTAGATATTAATATGCATACATTTGTCATAATTTTAAACACAACGAATATAGTTAAATGTAAATGAGTATTTTAAAATGTATATTATTTTGAATGGAACAATCATAAATTAATGTAAAAGTGTCAATAAATGAATAAGATTATACAGAAAACCAGGGCGTAAAATTAATTAAAATGGTATAATATTACGCATATATTTATGCAACAATTTATTTATTCGTTTGCTATTATTATATGTAAAGCTATATATTAATTGCCTAAATAGCACAATGGTTAAATCATGAAGTGAGGAATGCAGGTTCACATCTGGGTTATATTGTATTGTGTGTGCCTAACTTAACTAACTAACGTAACTTATTTATGTGTTCGCGATCGATGATGAAAGATAACAGAGTGAGAGATAACATGAGTCGGATGAAAATCTATATATATATATATATATATATATATATATATATATATATATATATATATATATATATATATCAACCAGCTTATGAAAAGCGTGATGGAATAAACTTCAAACCTTCCCCTCAAAAGGAGAGGATGGAAAATTTACAGGATAATTTTATAAAAAAATTAATACTACTACTAAAATTAATACTATCTATTATTATTAGCACTTGTATAAAGGTTTCTGCCGTAGTGTCATGAAGTTGCAAAACGAAAAACAACAGATTTATTTTAACACAAAAAAATGTAAGGGAAGTGTAGTAATAAATATGTCTTGTAGTATAAACCTAAGACAATCCATACAGAAATAATGTAGTTGGACCGAACCCAGAAGCGAATATTTTAACTCTTTCTGTTAAAAAGGCTCAGAATGTATGTGTCGTCAAACTAGACACGTGTGTGTTTGTTTCACAGGCACTCACAAAAAGAACTGAGACATTGGTATGAACTTTCACTTGTAAAATTTTCCGTCACAGAATAATAAAGCAACTTTTTTGTGATTAATAAGCAAGCAAAGAGACCGAAAGAGAAGGCATATCGTACATTTTTACATGAAAATCGCTGAACATATTATTCTGATTAAAATTAATAAACCATAATTACTTCAGAAGTTGACAGTACGATAGTGTGACACTTTTATTATTAAAACATATAATAACATACTTACATGTTATTTGCGCTTAAAAAAATGAAATACATTCGTTATGATATTACGTGTTGGAATTAAACACACACTTAGTAACATTCACATACACATGCAGACACTCAAACAAACATCCTTCTAAACAATAAATAAAGAATTCTGAAAATTACAAAATGTGAGTCTTATAAAAATTTAAACTCACTAAAAATGCAATTGTCAAAATGAATAAGACGTATTATTTATTGAAACAAAAGATAAAAGTAAAAGTAACTAAATTATTTTTATGACTACGACGTTACTACGAGTTTTCGAAACGAGGGCGCATTTCTTTTCTATCCCGGGAGTAATATTAATGCAGCTGTCTGCGCGGTCACGTAACCATCGAGTCGAGAGTCGAAGAGCGTCGTCGAAGGGAGCACAACGACATTTTCATGGCTTATGCCGTTGCACGCTACGCGTCATCACCTTTGCCTTTATTCAACTTTTTAGCTTTTACACTAAAAATTTAAGTAACTAAAAATTAATAGACGTTTTTTGTTATTAAATAACAGTTTCAGTACGCCTTTAATCGTCAGTCATGTACGATGAAAATTTTAATATACCTGTTTTGGATTTTCGTAAATACTTATATATTTTGTTATAATAATAATAAAATTTTACAGTAAAAATAGAGATTAATATCATAAAGGACATCATTTGTAATGCTTTTAAAATTTAAAAGCCTTGTAGACTTTTCTAAATAAAATTACTATAAACAAAGAAACGAGGTTTTTATAAAGAATTTTGTGGTCATATTTTTCGTCGCCAAGGAGAAGTAATTCAAAAGTATCAAGCTCATCTTAAGTAGATTTTCCTTTACACTAAGTTAGTTAAATTATAGTCTGAAATAAATCTGTCACTTTAAATGCCCTCGTCTTGAAATGTCGTTTCTTTCAACATAACAAAATAATAAAATGATTAACTAGTTTAATAGTTCTACATGTCAACCTAAACCTTTCTATCAAACTAACTAAATGACAAACCTTATTAAGATCGATTTATTACTTTTATAAACGATGAGGCAACATAAAATAGATAGAGTGATTGTCGCTTTTGTAGTACAGATTTAACTAATTTAGTAATTTTATAAATTTCAAAAAATTAAAATTAGTAATTTTTATTTTGGATACAACTTGTAGCTACGAAAGGTATCCAAGTCCATTAATTAGCGCAAAATCCCTGATTAGTTTAAATGTTGTTTCCGCGAGACTGCTTAACAAAATCGCTCGACGCTTAATCCTCTACTTGTCGACGTCATCATTGGTTTGGCTTGCGAAAAACCATTATTCTATTCGACCTTTGTGCTATTGATATGTGTCGTGATCGAAGGCTAATAAGTAACCGATTGTCATCCTTTCCATATATAAGATTATAAGAAAACTCTAGTGTGTTTACTCAAAAGAAAGAAACAAATGAGAAGATTTATGCATCATATATTAATTTTGTAGTGTACGATAGATAACATAAAATTATTGATCAATAAGACAAGAATGATTGCGTTTAGAAACATTTATTTTATACATACTCAGTAACAGTCTGTGAATGTCCCACTTCTGGGCTAAGGCCTCTTCTTCTCTTTTGAGGAGAAGGTTTGAAGCTTATTCAACCACGCTACTCCAATGCGGGTTGGTGGAATATACATGTGACAGGATTTCAGTGAAATTTGACACAATATGCAGGTTTCCCCACGATGTTTTCCTTCGCCATCAAGCACGAGATGAATTATAATCACAAATTAAGCTATTAAATTATTTATTCAAATGGATGCTTAATGTAAGATCATAAGGTAAATCATACCAGAAAAAATACAATTAAAACTTTTATCGGAACTTCATCGTTCCCATTAAGGTATAGTATAAACTAAACCAGAAGCGCGATCTAAACTCTAGTTTCCGGACGCTGATAATACGATCCTAAGATTAATAGCTTCTTATGAAACATGTATTTGTCTTTGGCTAACTCTCCCTGACTCCTCTTGCAACGTAGAAATATCCAAAACAAACTTTTAATTCGATTATCGTTGATATTTTAAGTCCACTTTGTTGGCGGTACATGTTTTAATATAGTAAATGCATGTTATATAAGTTTCGTAGAGAAAACAAAAAATTCAACGTCGTCATCGAGAAGCAGTAATAGAAAATAACATTTAGAAAATAACATAATATAGAAAATAATATTTAATTCGATTATCGTTGATATTTTAAGTCCACTTTGTTGTTGGTACATCTATACATATAATAAATCTGTAACTGGTCGATGTCTGTACATGGAAGATAAATGAGTAAAACTTTTATCGGGGGTCTTTATAAACACAATAGAACCCAAAACAATGATTAATAATTTTTTTGTCTGTTTGTCTGTTTGTCTGTTTGTCTGTGCGTTTGTGCACGCTAATCTTAAAAACGGCTTAACGGATTTGAGTGCAGTTTTCACTAATGTATTGTGGCTAACTTCACTTAACATTTAGTGTTTGTTTTATTTCAATCGGTTCATAAATAATAAAGTTATGTCAATTTAAAGATACACGTAGAACATTTATTAAAAAATGGTTATGGTCAAACTGAAAAGAGATTAAATATTACATGTAATATACTTTTTTGCTTATGATTTATCCTATATTTTGTCCTATAATTTTTAATCTCTTTATTTATTTACTAAAAGTTTAGTATCACTACTAAAAATCAATAAATTATTATCTGTAGGAAAAGTACGCGCACCTGTTAGTTGTCAAAATCAAAAAGTTTTGTTAACAATTTCGTGTTTTCAGTAGCTTCGTGTGTTGTTTTTGCATAAAAACTAATATTGCATATATATTGTGTGTATCTTTATGATCTCATCTTATATCTTTCATAACAGTACGCTTTAAGTCTGCGTGTGAGCAAGTCAGTTAACTCAGTGACAATAATTAATACGTAAATAGTATATAGGTGTATAAACAAAGCCTAAAAAACAACTATAACAATAATACATGGTTTTAGAAGTGCTTGCTTTAAACATCAACGTGGTATATCACTTCTTAAAACTTTAAATAGGTATAATTTTTTCGTAAATTCGTGTTTCCTGTCAAAAGTTTTAAAACGGCAGATAAAAATTCAAACGTTTTACCTACCGAAGTTTTTTCTAAACAACGAAATAAATAACAATTTAACGCGAAAAAAATGGCAACCATATTTTGAACTATATTTATTAGCCTCTGGATATATATAAGGAGTATTAGCCACTGGTTATGTATAAGAAGTGTAAATAGAGAAAAATAGCAATTTTGTTCAACATTAAAATAACAGAAATTACTTTAGAAGACCTCATTAATAAATGTAACAAGTATTTCGAACCGAGGAAAAATTTAACTATGGCCTGACATGTATTTTTTATGAGAAAACAAAGCAAACACGAAAATATAACCAACTTTATTACGAGTCTAGAAAATTACAGTTTAAAATAGATTTCGTTGAATTAATAGTCATTGGTCAGTGATAAATTTACAGCGAATATGTGTTAGAGTAGCTCGCCAAACATCAAAGATTATTACAACGGTCTGATCTGTCACTAAAGAAAGCTATAGAGATAGCTAAAATAGTAGTGATCGAACAACAAAATATGGAGCACATAAATAAAAGCACTGAGACGTCGTCATCACCGTCATCATCTAATGAATATCAAGTGATGAAGGGGGAGTAAAAGGGTTAAACAACACACAGTACAGAAGAGAGAAGATGTGCATATTCCTATGAAGTCAGACGGGCAACTAATTAAGAAGAGAACAAAATTGTGAAACGTGGTTATATTTGCCTCATCCCAATATAAACCGAATAAAAGTATTTTGTAATCTCTCAGCTTAATTCAATTGGTCTTTGGCTACATCAAGCTTGCGACAGCATAATCATGAATAGGAAGAAGTAGATCTGTGCGAGCATATAATATATAATTAAGTGTACTCAGATATTGATATTATATATTTAAAAAAAATCACTGCAAAAATAACATAAATAAGTTAAAAATAATAATGTATTAAATGTATTAATTTATATAAAATGAATGTACCAACCCATCTTAATATTCAATATTTAAGTTTGTTATAAATTTTGTACTGTAGTCATATTCTTGCTTGCCTTTTAATTGTATTTGGTTAAAAAATATATATATCATTTATTTATTGCATTTTATTGGCCTTACTCAATGTAATAATGCTTAAGCTATGTGATTTCATTTATATTTTGTTTTTGTTAAATTTGTGTTTTCATTAAGTAATTAATTATATTTGATTATAAAAAATATATATCTTACTACACCTTTACTGATTATGATGGTTTAGCTGTTTGATTTTATATATGTTTTGATTATTTTAATGATTGTGTAATTATTGTTGGTGGAAACTTAGCTAATGTATGTATATATTTATATATATATGTGCTATAAGTGTCATCTCATTTTTAACACTTAACTTACCAGAGCGGTCAAATAACTGCTTTTGAAACTTTAATTAAAATTGTTATATAGCTGCTTTTGTTTGTATATTATATATTTTTTCTACATAAAATGGCCCCTTAAGCAGCTTATTCAGATGTGTGTCAAGTTCAATGGAAAACATTTGTTTTAATTCCCTTTTTTTGTTTAATTAAATTAGTAGCCTTGGTTAAGTCTGATTTTATTTAGTCTCTGACAGAAGAAACTTTTCCTTTATACTTTATATTGTACACATAAAATAACATAAATCTATAACAAAAACGAATTAATTAATAAATTATCCATACATATAAATAAAATTGAAGTTTCTGTCTGTTATTTCAAAATAACTGCCTGTTTTAAAGGTTATATGGCTATTTACGATTTACCAAAACCAAAGCAATCATTTTTTTAATTTTTTTACTGGTTGCATGTCTGTATCTTTTAATCGTCTAAAAATTGAAAAAACTGAATTATTATAAGAACTATTTCAAGATTCCGTTTAGCCTTTATTTCATCAAAATTAGTTGAGTCTATCAAAAGTTATAAAAATACGTATTTTTGTTGATATCTATTCACATAATATTATTACTCTTCCGAACTGATTCATTAACGCAGAGCCTAAACTGCGGGGGTTAGAAACTTGAAATTTTGGCAGTTGATACATTTTATAATACCCACTAAGGTAGGATTTTTGGAAATTCTACCCCTAAAGAGTTGAACGATTGTTTAGAAACCAGTCATTTTTAAAGTTAGAAGCATGAAATTTAATGAACAAGTTTAAAAATAAATAAAAATGTATTTCAGCGTTTTTGAAAATCTAAATCTGAGAGGGTAAAAAAGGGGTTGAAAGTTTGTATGGGGATTCCGTCACTTTTGGTGTAAGAAGAATGATATTTAGTATTAAAGCTATGCTTACGTATTTCGTCGTTTTTAGAAATTTAACTCCAAACGGGAGAAACGGGGTAAAAGCATTAGTATAAAAATTTAAAAAAATAGAAATATACTATTTGAGTTTTTTGATTGAATTAATAAACATGAATTTCAAAGTTTTTAGAAACTTTTATTTTTGTTTGGAAGAGTTGGGTGCAAATAATGAAATTCAAAATACGCAATATCTTATATCAATATCTCTTAGGGAGAAATATACGAACTTCACTATGTTAGTGATGTTTGGATAAAAAAAACATATTCCATTATTGCCATATGTACCACTTAATTGGTATTCCCTAAGCTTATATTATTATAAAGTTTCATTAAAATCCATTCAGTAGTTTATGCGTGAAAGAGTAACAAACGTCCATACATCCATACAAACTTTCCAGTTTATTATATTAGTAAAAAGTAGGATTATTATATGCCCTATACTGAACAGACATACACTATACTGGATGGGCGAATAAATCGATTGGTAAATGTTTATATCTTATTGATTAAAAAATGATAAAATCCTTATTTTACCCGTACGAAGTCGGGACGGGCAGCTAATTACTCGCTGATAACGTATCTTTCTGTAGGTAAAAAAGGTTTTTAAAAACAGTACAGCAGTTTTTTAGTTTATTCGCTACAAACAAACATACAAAAAATCTATTTTTACTTATTTATAATATTAGTATAGATAAAGACCACGCGCGAGCGAAGCTGCGGGCAACAGCTAGTGTTTTAATATAGTAGATGCATGTTATATACGTTTCGTAGAGAAAACAAAAAATTCAACGTCGTCATCGAGAAGCAGTAATAGAAAACAACATTTACATCTCGGTTTGATATAAATATCACGGTACATTTTTATCTGTTGCTCTTGTTTGGATTATCCTGCTAGGAAAGCTTGAGAGTATAGCTAAGATCGTTTAAAAAAGGATAAAAAAATTCGTAGTTAATAAGCAAAGTAAAAGTTGTAGTTAATATCAATTATTAAAGTTTCTGTTAGAAATTATATACATTTATTATGCCGTACACTATAATTGTATCAGCTTCTATTAAAAAAACATAAAATCAATTAATATTAAACAAATATTTAGACAATAAAATGCAATAGAAATGGGACTATAATATGTTTGTTTTGATACCATGCAGATTACAAAAAAGAATAGAATCACCTTCCAATATCAGCAAATCCATTGCGAATTCGTAATTTAGTTACAGATAAAAAAGTCCTAAAGACAATTTTCGTCTACGTCTTTAAAAATCTACATAAGCAAATCCAAACTTAACATTAATATGTATTTAACAGAATAATAATAGTCCTCCAGACCGATTTCGGCCACGGCGGCCAATCTCATGAGAGATTAGCCAACTGCGCAGGAGTTATTATAGTGCACAAGTGTGTGCGTAAACGCAGGTGCACTTTCTCTTCCCTAGCTCTCATAATCCGATGTAACGGCAAACCGACACGACCGGAAAGAGTTCAGGCGCAGGACCAACGGCTTTACGTGCTTTTCGAGACACGGGAGATATTTCCAACTTCGAGACTCTGGGCTGCTACTGAGAATTTTCAGACAGAAAAACCCAATAGCTATTTATTGGCCCGACCTGGGAATTGAACCCAGGACCTCCGCATCTGCGGCCTTATATCGAGCCACTAGATCAACGAGGCAGTAAACAGTATTTAACATATTGTATATGTTAACTCTACCTAAACTTTCTAAGATTGAAATGCAGTTAAATTAGGTCAATTGGCGGTTAAGTTCCATCCGGATACATTTAACATTAAACCGCAGCATGTCGAGGTTAACTTTAGTAAACCTAAATTTTACTTTATTAAATAAATATAGTTTCAGTTATAATAAATTTGTAAACAAAATAACATTTACATGAATTAAAAAAGCTATTAAAATTAAAGAATACATTATTTTTATCAAATCCATTGCATTCGTAGATTTACAATTTAAAATATCAATTGGAAGTCGTAACAGCCAATCAGAAACATGACACGATTCAATTGGAATGGAATTCAAATCTCACGCAATTTTCACAAATATAAAAATTTAATTAAAAAGACTCCGAACGACCTTATTACTCGACTAAACAAAAACGAAAAGTAACATAATACGACACCATTAGAAATACCTACATCCCTTATGGAACTCATAAAGAACTCTGTACTCATCCCTTTCTAATGACCCGCATCGCTGAATTCAAACATTCAGGTATGGAATTTCCCTACTTTCTTGTCCTACGCCAAATATTAAATTCTCTTACCGACGTATTAATATTCGCAATGACGGGCTCCCGACCTTACCTTTTCTTTGGCGCTTTAGAATTTTATATCCGAAAGTTATTAGAGAAATTAAGAACACAACTTTTTACTTTAAATTTGTTCTATTTGTTCTCATTAGAATGACATAATTTAATGTAATTAATTATTAAGGTACCGCGATTCTTGTTTATCGAAAAATGCTTTTATTAAACTCCAATATAAATATTAGGTTCTTACATATGAAATTAGCGTTTTATCGTACTGACCAATTTGATCTGAAACATCTCCTGTTTGGTTAAGAATTCCAAATTAAAATTTATAAATTCATTTAGCTGGTACATTTGAGTTTTAAAAACAGTCATTCATTTATGTTTTCCTCATTATTTTTTTCTTTGGCGTCGCTTATTACCGCACAATGGAAAACATAAAATATCCGTATATTATTTCTCCGTGCAGTGACGGAGTAAGAATACAATTCACTGCCCCTCTCTCTCCCATGGGTGTCGTAAGAGGCGACTAAGGCATATCTGAGCGACCATCTGCTCATCTGGTGGTAGGATGTCACTCATCCGCCTGGCTTGTTACCACCGTACGCATGGTGAAAAACTTGTGAAGTGGCTGCTTGCAGTCGCGTTTCGAGATCAGCCAGCGTACGAGCGCGCATTGCCGCGATATGTGGTGGACCGGTGGAAGTTGCTGTTGAACCAATGCCGAGGGAAATTATATTGACCTGCCGGACAACGGTTGTTCCGCTGGCCGCCCGTGGCAGAGAACAGGGGCCCAAGCGTTCTTAACCAGCTCGCGAGGCTGCCCCACCAGGCTCGGTGTGGACCGTCGTGCCGGTTGGTGACCGGACCGGAGTTCTCTAACATCCGTGGACTCCATGCTAACCTCAATCCTGTCCACCACCATCTCGAGACAGCACGGCCAGCAATGTTGTTTCTTACGGAGACTCAAATACTCCGTCCTGTCGATACCAGCTACCTCAACTATCCCGGCTACATGCTTGAAGAATCCTTCAAAGCGAAAGCCGGAGTATGCTTTTCGTCAGGACGGATTTTTGTTGTTACCGTCTGCGCTGCTTAGAGGACCCTTCCTTCTCCATGTTGGTGGTGCGTGTGGACCTGATTCGTCAGAGTCGAGTCTACATATGCCTCTACAGATCCCACAATGGTGACTTGGAGATAAGCCGACTATTTGACCATATTAGTCGGGTGGCAGATGCTGCACTAGAGCAATTTCCTAACGCGGAACTGGTGTTTTTGGGGGACTTTGATGCTCACCACCAGTCACGGTTGAAGTCCCCGAAAACTGACCATGCTGGAAGAACTGCTCGTGCTTTCGCTCTCACGCATGACTTGACCCAACTGGTTGATCAGCCCACCAGGATCTTCTTGGTTCTTCGGATCACTGACTGATATCTACCAAGGTGCTACAGGCCAAGCTACCGTCACCAGCGGCTTGCAAACGTCCCGTTTGGCACTATAAGTCGGCAGATTGGGACGGTTTGCGCGATTACTATGCGTCAGTCCCTTGGAAGGAACGTTGCTTCAGTGAGAATGACCCGACAGCTAGCGCTGCTATTGCTGATGAGATCCTGTTGGGGATGGAATACTACATTCCTAACTCAGACCTCGTCGGTAAGGGTACGCGTAACCGTTAGTTCACTCGTGAATGTACCGATGCTGTGTCATCTAAGGAGGCGGCATATCGCGCATGGATCAATGGCTGCGTTAGTGGGCATCTAACATTGACTCACTGAAAGCAACCTACAACAAAAGCTCACAGTCCTGTAAGAAGGCATACACGAGAGCGGATGCACAGCGCATTGTACAGATTGGTCATGACCTTGTTTCGCATCCTAGGGGCTCCCGTAGCTTCTGGCATCTGACCAAGTTTGTGCAAGACAATTTCTGCCAACCTTCGCTGCCACCGCTCAGGAATCCGGACGGATCGCTAGCTCACAGTCCGCAGGAGAAAGCCGATCTTCTGGCAAAACTCTTTGCGGACTACTCTGTCATCGATGATTGCAGTGCGCTGCCACCTTCAATACGTTCATGTTGCCACATGATGCCTGTTATCAAAATCAGGCAGCGTGATGTGCGTGCAGAGCTGCAATCACTCGATGTACGGAAAGCTAGTGGTCCCGATGGAATACCAGCCATAGTGCTGAAGGAGTGTGCAGCGGAGCGTGTGCCTGTTCCAGCTCTCTGTTCTTCTCTCTATACAGGACGTGTGCCGGATTCTTGGAGAGAGGCTAATGTGCGAGCGGTTCCTAAAAAAGGGGATCGGTCTGACCCGGCAAATTATATCAATGGCCAATAGCTATCACTTCAGTACTGCTGGGGTCCCCCAGGGGTCTGTCCTATCCCCCATATACATTGCTATGCAGATTATAGTACAGTGCACGGGGGATACCACGAACGCGCAGGAGCTGGGCGGGCGGAAACTGAGGAGAAACGGAGGGATCTTGTTGTTGAACTCGAAAGGACGCTAGGACTCATTGCCAAATGGGCCTCTGATAATCTTGTTGAGTTTAACGCCAAGAAAACACAGGTATGCGCTCTCACAGCGAAAAAGTCACCATTTTCCCCTCCTCCTTCCCTCTGTGGCACTACGCTGGAGATACAAGGCAAAGTCGCCATACTGGGAATTGACGTTCGGTGCGACCTCGATTCAAAGGATCACATCGAGGCTGTTATAAAAACAGCCTCACGAAAACTCGGAGTCCTGAACAAGGTGCGGCATTTTTTCACGCCACAACAGTTGTTGCTCCTGTTGTATAAAACACAGGTGCGGTCTTGCGTCGAATATTGCTCGCACCTTTGGGATGGCTTCGCTAAGTACTTACTGGAGGCCTTGGATCGGTTGCAGCGACGTGCGGTTCGCATTATTGGTGACGTAAAGGTCACCAACACCCTCGAGCCTTTACAATTGCGTCGAGAGATAGCGGCACTGAGCGCTTTCTATCGACTGTGTTACGGCGAGTGCTCAGAGGAGTTATTCTCACTCATTCCTGCTTCCCCTTTTCTTCACAAATTTACGCTTGCTGGCTCCTGATGTCACCGCCTAACTGTGACATTAATTCCATCGCGCACGAAGAAATTTCACAACTCTTTTCTTTGTCGCACCCCTAAAACATGGAATTCGTTACCAGCACACGTGTTCCCCTCCTCTTATGACCTGGGTTCCTTCAAACGAGGCGTGAAGAGGCATCTTGCGGGCCGGTTAGGCGGGGCGGCTAGTGCAAGTCATTCTTCCTGACTGCACTAGCCGTCGTCGCGTTTGGACTCTACTACCACTTACCATCAGGTGGAGTAGTCCCGGGAACTATAAAATAATATATACATATTTACGAGTACAAGTAAGGACCTAATATATATCCCATATAGGTATATAGTATATCAATACCCATTTATTTGAAGGACGTTTCATTGAACAATTTAGACTTGTACAACACAAGGTGAATTAGGTTATCTTTTCTATAGTAATATCATATTTAAGCGGCTAAAGTTACTTACTGAAATTGTTAAATTTTTAAATACATTTGCAACTCTATTTTTAGATTTACGACATTAGACCTTATATAAAATTTTAAGTCTTATCTTCTTTTTTTTTTTTTTAAATGATGGATGTATGTGTAGGACGTATTGTTTTTGGCTCAGTGATATTAGTTTAAAAATATTTTTTCATCTTTTGACGAGCCGGTTGGCGTGGTTGGTAGATTCTTGCCTTTCGCGCCGCAAGTCGATTCCCACCCAGGACAGATAGATATTTGTGTATATGAATATGTCTGTTTGTCCTGAGTCTGAGTGTAATTATCTATATAAGTATGTATTTACAAAAGAAAATTAGTATATGTAGTATATCAATTATCTGGTTTCCATAGTACGAGCTCTGCTTAGTTTGAGATCACACATACACACTTAACAGTGGCCTAACTTACTTACTGGTCTAAGCCAGTACTGGCTTGCATCGAGCGATGAAACGTCGATTCTTAATATCAGGCAAATTAAGGGTAAAAAAAAATATGAGAAAAACGATTATTGCATGAAATTATATCACATGTTCCAATCCGAAAAAGTCTGGTAGAATAAGCTTAAGAGGAGAGAAAGCCTTTTCGAACCTTTCATTATCTGTTTTAATTTTAATAACATGTTCCACTCACTTAAACTTTACAAATAACAAAAAATGCTCGTTACATAATTTGCTTTTTATTATAAAGGATACTATTTTCTACTTTTGACAAATACTGTCGCCGTAATACTTCTTAAATCATTAATTGAATTGATAATCCGCAGCGTGCATTCGCGGTAGCACTTCATTATTCGTTTGTCTCAAAACTTTGTATGGAGAATGACATCTCCATAAATTTTACATTATTCGACTGTACCGCGGCCGGTATTGTCTTCTAAAACAGCCTGAGCACGGCTTGAACAATAAAACTCATTCATTCCTTTACAACGTGAAAATGTACACCTCCAGATTAACGGTTAAATAATTAAGAATTAAAATATTACTTAACTTAAATATATTTTTACAAATTCCATTTTGTTTTTTGTAATATCATATTCATAACTATGATTTTTCTCTTTTTTATACATAAATAGTGTATTATATATTATTATACATACATTTCAGTGTATTGGCATTCAAATCCGTCCAGCCATTCTTACATGATTGAGTAACAAACACAGTTTGTGTGTTCACAATCACATTTATAATGTTTATAGGATAACTTTAATTTGTTTTCTATTTCATACTATACATAGAGAAGCATTTACAAATTTTAATTTCCTTATTACTTAATATACAGCTGGTTTTATTAATAAGCATTATATAGTGAATAATCCTGTATCTAGTTTTTACTATTAAGAGTAGGAAAATTATAATTATTTTGGAATCATGTAATCAGATGTATATACAGGGGTGGTCATATAATTAGAAACACTTCTTATGAATAAAGAAAATATAACTTTAACGTACAAATGTTCGTAAAAAATATACACATTCAATAATTAATAATCATGCAATAATATAGCCACTCAAATAACAAACTCATTAAATGCATAAAATATAAAACATATTTTACTTTTAATTACAAAATGAGTCTTACACGTGTAGGAGTTTATTTTCTGTTACTGGCCGCTTGGGCGCCTAATTAGAAACATTTTAAAAATAATCCATAGCTCGTTCTTTTTTTGAAATTAGAGAATAACATTTATTTTTCTATTATAGCGGCAATACAAAATTTAATCTGAATTTTATTTTGTACAAAATGGGCAAAAATAAAAGTAGTGACGCGTCAACTAGGCAAATCATTGTTAATTTATATATAGATCATAAGTGAGTGTCGTGGATACAGAAGAATAGCTGAGCATTTAAATTGTTCTGTTAAGAAAGTTTTTAATGCAATTGATCATTATAAAACACATGGAACTGTTGAAAATGTTCTTAGAAAGGGTCGGCCGAGAATATCCCCTCCCAGAGAAGATACGTTAATCGTTCGTGTTGCTAAAAAAGACCCAAGTAAAGGCTCCAACCAGATTAAAATTAAAGTTTTTTCGCCTGATGACCCGAGAAACATCTCGTCATGACTGATACGCCGAAGATTAGTGAAAGCTAAACTGTTTGGAAAAATCTCTCGAAACGTACCGCTTCTTACCAAGCAACACCGAGAGAAGCGATTATTATTCTCTAAAAAATATGTTAATTGAACGGTACGAGAATGGAAAAAGGTGTTATAAAATAAAAGGTGTAAATTCCGATGGAAAGCGTTATGTTAGACGCCCTGTAAACAATGCTTTTAATTATAAATACACAAGGAGTATAGTCAAGCACGGTGGCGGTACAATGGCAATACAAAAATATCTTAGAGCACACAATGATTCCCTACTCAGACGATCATTTGCCTGTAACCTGGATCTTTTAGCATGACAATGACCCTAAACACACGGCCAATAGCGTCAAATATTTCCTTAGCGAACAGCGTATATCCGTTTTAGACTGGCCAGCAAATAGTCCGGATTTAAGCCCGATAGAAAATCTCTTGTATATTATTAAAAATAAAGTCTCAAAAAAAACGTAACACCAGTCAAAACGAACTATATGAAGCATTTGTTGAAGCATGGAATTCAATCCCCCTAGAAAAATGTATGAAATTGATTGAATCAATGCCACATCGTTGCAGTGCTGTTATTGAAAATACGGGATACGCCACTAAATATTAATTATAACTATTGGTAGGCTGGGGATAGTAGCTATTTCGTAAATAACAATACTAATTACTAATACTTAAAAAAGTATTTTTTTTTATATTTTTTGTTGTTCTTTCTAATTAGTTGACCATTATTGTTCATACCTGAAAACTGATTTAAATGTTTGTCCGTAATGTAATATTGAAACTGCACTTGTGTTATGGGATTTATATTGTTTTTCTAATAAACGATAAATCGTTGAACATATTGTTCACCTATTTATTGTTTAATTTCAAAATAAAAACGATTGCAGTGAAGTATCTTACATACCGTTGGTAGTGTTTCTAATTATACGACCACCACTGTATATGTAGACATAAAAAAATAATAATTTTAATTACTTAAAACCAATAATTTAATTCCGTTTGTGCCAAGCCGGCGTAACTGGATTACGTCGTATTGTGACGTTCTTATTAAATTTCATACCGCGTTCTCATAAACAATGATGAAACAACACATTTGATAATCCGCTATAACTTGGATGCGACTAAATTTACGAACGCGTGAATTTACATAACTGTAAAATTGTAAATTAAATCTAAAAAAAGGTTTTAAGAAGTCAAGAATATTACATATGCTTATTAAATATAAAATCGCCAACTCACAATAGAAAACAATAATTCGCAAGTAAAAAAATATGACTTTTGTTTAGTCTGTGGATGATACATAAATAAATAAATCCCAATTCAAATACCCAATTAAAAATAGATATTTATATAGGTGTGTATTCGCTTTGCAAATATTTACCACAATATTTTACGTTTATATATTATACTAGCTGTGCCCGCGGTTTCACCCACGTATAATTAGTAAAAATATCATCATCATGATCATCATTTCAGCCGGAAAACGTCCACTGCTGGACAAAGGCCTCCCCAAGGATTTCCACAATAGTCGGTATTGCGCTACCCGCATCCAACGGCTTCCCGCGATCCTCACGATATCGTCGGTCCACCTTTTAGGGGCCTGCCCACGCTGCGTCTTCCGGTTCGTGGTCGCCACTCGAGAACCTTTCTGCCCCAGCGGCCGTCAGTTCTGCGAGCGATGTGCCCTGCCCACTGCCACTTCAACTTAGCAATTCTTCGGGCTATGTCGGTTACATAGGTTCGCCTGCGGATTTCATCATTCCTGATTCGATCTCGCAGTGAAACTCCGAGCATAGCCCTCCAGATCTTCCTTCTTATGAGGCCCATAGTAAGCGACTACGTCATTGGCAACACACACTGGTCGAAGACTTTCTATTTAAGAATAAAAATATAATTAATAAAAATCAGCCTAAAATCTTCCTCGATAAAAGGACTATACAACACAAAAATATTTTTTAAATTCGAACCAGTAGTTCCTGACATTAGCCGGATCAAACAAACAAACTCTCAAGCTTTATATATTAGTATAGATTAAATATGTTCGACGATAATTTCGTTCGACGTCAACCATATTAAGACGATATTATGTAAGCTGCAAATCGTTTTGTTCAATAAATATAATAAGACACCGATTTTTCCACGTTTTATATGTTCTATTTATAATAAAGCAATTTATTTGCGTTGGTATTTTTCTCTAATTATTTTAAATATTATAGATATTTACTATACAAATTCAGCTTTAGTCAGCTAGGAACCCAGATAAGTGATACAAAAAATATATGTGTGTTTCTGCACAAATATAAATAAAATAACACGTTCATATAAGGGAGATACATTAGGGAGGTACATTCAAGGGAGACTAGCCATCTACGCAGAGTATAATTAGGCGCACAAGTGTGTCTGCAAACACAAGTTCACTCTCTTTTCTTTCATTCACAATCCAATAGGAATTGAAATGTTGCAAGTCTGACACATCTGGAAGGAGTTCATGCGCGAAATTAACGTGATATTAGAAACTGAGATGGGTATGTAAACACTGACAACTTCCGGAATCCAGGCTTGTATTGAGAATTTCTCAGCAGATACCCAGTAATGTTTAGATTTCTCAATTATTTAATACGAGTCTGGCGCTACATACAGTACGTTGATGAGACTATCCCAAAAAACTTCACTCAAATCCCAGTAACAACAGTACTTAGTTTCAACTCAATCAGACAAACGATGCGAAGTTGATGATGTCATATTTTTTTTGTTTTTAAACTATTATTCGTTTAAATGTTCGCTAAATATGATCCATTCTTATGCCTGCAATTGTTATGGCAATCAGTTAACGATATAAAAATGAGCATTCTGCAGCCCTATCCAGTGACGAATTACAATAAAGTGATAAATATAATATGGTAAGATACGAAGATAAAATATATGAAGGTCCTACCTGGCATTACATTGAAATCTAAAATGACTGCATTTAATTACTTGTTCATTATTATGAGCAATAAAAATCTGTTTAAAATTCTGTCTAATCATACATCGGGAAATAAGTTCAATTTAACTTACAAGATTTGGTTGTAAAAATACGTAATATGTGCGAATTTTCATTGGTTAAACTGTATTAAGGTTCAAGTCTATGAATCTCAAACAAATATTCATTTTTATATAAGACTAGCTGTTGCCCGCAGCTTCGCTCGCGCGTGGTCTTTATCTATACTAATATTATAAATAAGTAAAAATAGATTTTTTGTATGTTTGTTTGTAGCGAATAAACTAAAAAACTGCTGTACTGTTTTTAAAAACCTTTTTTACCTACAGAAAGATACGTTATCAGCGAGTAATTAGCTGCCCGTCCCGACTTCGTACGGGTAAAATAAGGATTTTATCATTTTTTAATCAATAAGATATAAACATTTACCAATCGATTTATTCGCCCATCCAGTATAGTGTATGTGTGTTCAGTATAGGGCATATAATAATCCTACTTCTTACTAATATAATAAACTCGAAAGTTTGTATGGATGTATGGACGTTTGTTACTCTTTCACGCATAAACTACTGAATGGATTTTAATGAAACTTTACAATAATATAAGCTTAGGGAATACCAATTAAGTGGTACATATGGCATAAATGGAATATGTTTTCTTTATCCAAACATCACTAACATAGTGAAGTTCGTATATTTCTCCCTAAGAGATATTGATATAAGATATTGCGTATTTTGAATTTCATTATTTGCACCCAACTCTTCCAAACAAAAATAAAGTTTCTAAAAACTTTGAAATTCATGTTTATTAATTCAATCAAAAAACTCAAATAGTATATTTCTATTTTTTAAAATTTTTATACTAATGCTTTTACCCCGTTTCTCCCGTTTGGAGTTAAATTTCTAAAAACGACGAAATACGTATGCATAGCTTAAATACTAAATATCATTCTTCTTACACCAAAAGTGACGGAATCCCCATACAAACTTTCAACCCTTTTTTTACCCTCTCAGATTTAGATTTTCAAAAACGCTGAAATACATTTTTATTTATTTTTAAGCTTGTTCATTAAATTTCATGCTTCTAACTTTAAAAATGACTGGTTTCTAAACAATCGTTCAACTCTTTAGGGGTAGAATTTCCAAAAATCCTACCTTAGTGGGTGTTATAAAATGTATCAACTGCCAAAATTTCAAGTTTCTAACCCCCGCAGTTTAGGCTCTGCGTTAATGAATCAGTTAGGAAGAGTAATAATATTATGTGAATAGATATCAACAAAAATACGTATTTTTATAACTTTTGATAGACTCAACTAATTTTGATGAAATAAAGGCTAAACGGAATCTTGAAATAGTTCTTATAATAATTCGGTTTTTTCAATTTTTAGACGATTAAAAGATACAGACATGCAGACAGTAAAAAAATTAAAAAAATGATTGCTTTGGTTTTGGTAAATCGTAAATAGCCATATAACCTTTAAAACAGGCAGTTATTTTGAAATAACAGACAGAAACTTCAATTTTATTTATATGTATGGATAATTTATTAATTAATTCGTTTTTGTTATAGATTTATGTTATTTTATGTGTACAATATAAAGTATAAAGGAAAAGTTTCTTCTGTCAGAGACTAAATAAAATCAGACTTAACCAAGGCTACTAATTTAATTAAACAAAAAAAGGGAATTAAAACAAATGTTTTCCATTGAACTTGACACACATCTGAATAAGCTGCTTAAGCGGCCATTTTATGTAGAAAAAATATATAATATACAAACAAAAGCAGCTATATAACAATTTTAATTAAAGTTTCAGTTATTTGACCGCTCTGGTAGGTTAAGTGTTAAAAATGAGATGACACTTAAAGCATATATATAAATATATACATACATTAGCTTAGTTTCCACCAACAATAATTACACAATCATTAAAATAATCAAAACATATATAAAATCAAACAGCTAAACCATCATAATCAGTAAAGGTGTAGTAAGATATATATTTTTTTATAATCAAATATACTTAATTACTTAATGAAAACACAAATTTAACAAAAACAAAATATAAATGAAATCACATAGCTTAAGCATTATTACATTGAGTAAGGCCAATAAAATGCAATAAATAAATGATATATATATAATTTATATATTTTTTAACCAAATACAATTAAAAGGCAAGCAAGAATATGACTACAGTACAAAATTTATAACAAACTTAAATATTGAATATTAAGATGGGTTGGTACATTCATTTTATATAAATTAATACATTTAATACATTATTATTTTTAACTTATTTATGTTATTTTTGCAGTGTTTTTTTTTTTAATATATAATATCAATATCTGAGTACACTTAATTATATATTATATGCTCGCACTGATCTACTTCTTCCTATTCATGATTATGCTGTCGCAAGCTTGATGTAGCCAAAGACCAATTGAATTAAGCTGAGAGATTACAAAATACTTTTATTCGGTTTATATTGGGATGAGGCAAATATAACCACGTTTCACAATTTTGTTCTCTTCTTAATTAGTTGCCCCTCTGACTTCATAGGAATATGCACATCTTCTCTATTCTGTACTGTGTGTTGTTTAACCCTTTTACTCCCCCTTCATCACTTGATATTCATTAGATGATGACGGTGATGACGACGTCTCAGTGCTTTTATTTATGTGCTCCGTATTTTGTTGTTCGATCACTACTATTTTAGTAACAGATCAGACCGTTGTAATAATCTTTGATGTTTGGCGAGCTACTCTAACACATATTCGCTGTAAATTTATCACTGACCAATGACTATTAATTCAACGAAATCGCATTTTAAACTGTAATTTTCTAGACTCGTAATAAAGTTGGTTATATTTTCGTGTTTGCTTTGTTTTCTCATAAAAAATACATGTCAGGCCATAGTTAAATTTTTCCTCGGTTCGAAATACTTGTTACATTTATTAATGAGGTCTTCTAAAGTAATTTCTGTTATTTTAATGTTGAACAAAATTGCTATTTTTCTCTATTTACACTTCTTATACATAACCAGTGGCTAATACTCCTTATATATATCCAGAGGCTAATAAATATAGTTCAAAATATGGTTGCCATTTTTTCCGCGTTAAATTGTTATTTATTTCGTTGTTTAGAAACACGAATTTACGAAAAAATTATACCTATTTAAAGTTTTAAAAAGTGATATACCGTTTATGTTTAAAGCAAGCACTTCTAAAACCATGTATTATTGTTATAGTTGTTTTTTAGGCTTTGTTTATACACCTATATACTAATTACGTATTAATTATTGTCACTGAGTTAACTGACTTGCTCACACGCAGTCTTAAAGCGTACTGTTATGAAAGATATAAGATGAGATCATAAAGATACACACAATATATATGCAATATTAGTTTTTATGCAAAAACAACACACGAAGCTGAAAACACGAAATTGTTAACAAAACTTTTTGATTTTGACAACTAACAGGTGCGCGTACTTTTCCTACAGATAATAATTTATTAATTTTTAGTAGGGATACTAAACTTATAATAAATTAATAAAGAGATTAAAAATTATAGGACAAAATATAGGATAAATCATAAGCAAAAGTGTAAATTACATGTAATATTTAATGTCTTTTCAGTTTGACCATAACCATTTTTTAATAAATGTTCTACGTGTATCTTTAAATTGACATAACTTTATTATTTATGAACCGATTGAAATAAAACAAACACTAAATGTTAAGTGAAGTTAGCCACAATACATTAGTGAAAACCGCACTCAAATCCGTTAAGCCGTTTTTAAGATTAGCGTGCACAAACGCACAGACAAACAGACAAACAGACAAACAGACAAAAAAAATATTAATCATTGTTTTGGGTTCTATTGTGTTTATAAAGACCCCCGATAAAAGTTTTACTCATTTATCTTCCATGTACAGACATCGACCAGTTACAGATTTATTATATGTATAGATAAGATTCTATGAAAGATAATGCTATGGTATAGTGCAAAAATATATTAATTCCAGGAGCTTATTCATTAGATATTTTATTATTCGTCAAACTGAAAACTTTGACAGGAGACTTGCTGATAAATTATACTATTTGAATACGACAATGGATGTCACTTTAAGTAGGTCGAGCTAAAGCTGAGACAATATTCATTACTTTCCTTAGGCAAAGACGAGAACTACAAATATGAGGTTAATAGGTTGAACGTTATATGATATAGACTTGATAGGAAAATGTTACGAAATCTTGTAAAAAAATTAAATTTTTTCGTCGAACTCGATGAAATAATTAAATATAGCCATGTTTTTTTACCGAGGAAATTGAAAAATGGCAAATTATTTAGAGTAATTATAATTAAAAGAAATACAAAGACTACTGAAACATTCAAAGGAAAAAAAAAATAGCGAATCCTGTGAAATATTTAACCTAAATAAGGAAACCGCAAAGATCGTAAATTAATGTGACTCGCTCGGAAGCAGTCGCTGAGTGCCGCCTCTATTAAGTAACGTTCACCGCATGGTAAAGTATTTATACTTCACTTTTACGCTCGTATAAAAAATAGTATTACGTGATTTTATAGCAACATTTCTGTGGCTTTTGTATAGATATTTGTTAAATTATTTTATTATTAAAACTATCACTTATGCATTCCATTGTTATTGAAATCTATTTTCTCGCTTTTCTCGCAACTCCAAAGCAATTAGATGGGCATGACACTGACTGTTTTCCTCAACATGCAAGTTCTCTGACTATACTGTACATTTCCACAATGCAAAGTATGATTTATAAACACATATTAAGTTCTTGAAAAAGCCAAACTGGCTTGCCCAGAATTATAACCTCGGTTTTATTTACCATCCCCGTTTAATGAACCCGCAAACAGACCATTATTTTTTGGTGTTAGCAAGAAAAGGAAGGCCGACAAATTTACTTGACGTGAACCGTCATTGCGAATGCTTTTGCTTACTCGTATTATTATTAGGTACTAGCTGCCCGGACAGACTTCGTTCTGCCAAAAGTTAATAGTACAAATTAAATAAATGTAACGTTTTTCGAGTGATCACGTTATTTATATCTCAACAATAAACGACAATTACTTACAAAAATAAGTTTTCAATTTTGTAGACTCCAATACTTTATAAGCTTGATAATACTCATTCTAATGCTTTATGGTATTCAATATTTTTTGTTTGTTTACTTGGCGCATAAGCAAATAAAGCTGACGGTTTCCCAACGCGGGAGCAAGCAACATACAGCTGTCCATGAGAGAAGCATGGGTTTTTCAGATTAACGCCGCAAATACTTAAAGACTGATCCTGTGATTTATTTATGGGCATTGCGAAAGCAAGCCGCAGTGGAAATTGCAGTCGTTTAAATTCAAATAGTACGTCAGTTGGTATCATTGGGATGCGGGGTATCAACACTCCTTCGCCCTTATATCTTCGTTTTAGAATTGTCGCTTCGACTACATTGTTAAGTAAATTTTTCACTGATAGCCGTGTGCCGTTACAAAGACGCAGTGGGTTAATATTTCTTAACATTATGACTACCAATCTTACTTTCAATTGAAGATAATGGGGTAGCAATCCTAGGAAATCTAATGAGCTTAAAAATTCTGGTGGATAGTTGACGATATCATCTTGATTAGTTGCGCAATCAACTGATTTATATATCTTTAATTCACCGGCAATTTCATTTTGAATTTTGAAGTTTATTTCATCTACATCCGTGGTTTGGCAGCTAATATAGCACGTTCGCTCAGCCAATAATAATTTATAATTTTGAAAGACGTTTGGAAACACATTTTTTATGAGCTCGGTTGTTATTTCAGTAAACTGACAAAAATCGTCAGGAAATGTAATGCAGCCAGTCATATCATCAACAGGGATTTTGCCATTACCGAGGTCAATGAGTTGTTTAGAAAATATTTCTCCAGATTGATCACCTTGCAATTCTACACGCATATTCTTGTTTAAATTTAGTATCTTTACATATTTCCACAAAATGGAGGACTTTAAACGTTGACCGAGGAATCACCGGTAATATTTGAGGGAAATCTCCTGCTAATAAAATCATCGCTCTACCAAATCACCAAGTAGCTGCAATTCCAGATGAAGCAAGTGCGAGTGCAATTTCATTTTGTGAGTGAATTGTTGCTAAAAATCAATGAAATCAAAAAAGTCTTTCCTGTACCACCTGTAGCGTCCAAAAAGTAAATTCCTACAGTTCCATCATTTACAACTTTCATAAGTGAATTAAAGACATATTTTTGTTGTTGGTTCAAGAGCGAAACATTTATTCTAACTGATTCCCTTAATCATCGAGATTATACAGTTTTTCGTCGTGCATAGGCAACCCACGTTTCTGCGTCTCACCAAACACACAATTAGACACGGCCAAACCTAATTTAGATAATACTATGTTTGACATCATCAAGCACATGTCTTCAATTATTATCAACGCCTCGTAAATTTCTTCTGTGTATTGTAAATGTATATACCCTGTTCTAGTGCGCATTTGATGCAAGATATCGTCAAACATATCATCTTTGTATTTGATCCATAAATCAATTGGTTTTGACGGGAAGCATTTCGATATAATTATAGAAAACAATGTTCATATGTGCTGAGGTTTTGAAGAAATTACAGCATCATTTAAGGTTTGATTCCAATGCGAATCATTTTCTTACAGTTGCAAACGCTGACAGGCTTCTCTGTAAGAGCCACATAATTCTCAATTTACAGTTCGTAAATGTTGGGCCCCGAACATTGACTAACAGTAAACGCAAACAGAAACTCTCATTATTGCTTGGATGGACTGAATAAATTCGACCAATAGCATCAGTGGAATATACATTGTGGTAGCCTGGAACTGAATTTCCTTGCTTCCGTCGATGAAATGTTTTTGAAGATTGATTCCAAGTGTAATATTTTGGCATTTCTGAGTATACCAGTGTTCGGGCAAAATCATCATTCTGACACATATAAAAAAAAACTGGTCAAGGTTGTAGATGGTGGTTCAATAACTCGTCGTAGTACATTCTGTGCAGTAAAATATACTCTTTGGCCATTTTCTAAATTTACTGCTAAATGAACTACAGTGGGGTATCTTTCATGAATTGGAAAAGAAAAAATGCGCCAAATTGCTTCATTACTGCTAATGGGCCGTTCCATTTGGTATTGGTTAACTTTATCAATATAATTCTCAGCACTAACTCCAATCACAGCCATATCACTTCCTTTTGTTACATGTGTGCAAATATATTTTATAGATTTTACGGAATGGCAAGATTCAACATTGATGTGCGCCTTGAAATTCTTTGATAGGATTGGTGAATAAGGAATAATGCAAGATTATCAATTTCGATATTTTGTTGATTTATTGATTTGTTTCTGCTACTAATTCCCGTGGATACCGTTTCGAACATTTACCATCTACCATACATGGTGAATTTGGAATAAGATTTCCACATAGGCCATGAATCATGTTTTTAGTAACAACTTCATGTAAGCCTGGATCGACTTGTACATCAGGAATTTCAGCAGATATGATTTAATCAAATTCATGTCTTATTTCCTGAATTAACCAAATCAAGATATGAGCATGAGGCAACCCACGTTTCTGCCACTTCACAGAATACATCCAGCAGCGCGTCTCACCAAACACACTGTGTTACACAATTAAATCCATTCAAGATTTCAACTTTTGCCGGAAGACTCGTGCAGTAATATCATGACGATCAATCGGTCATTGGCCAGGTAATAACTCCTGTTTGATTTCTATCCACTTAGGATTGCATGTGAATGTGATAAATAAATCTGCGGTGCCATAATGACGAACATATGTCATGGCATCTTGAGGATATTCATGCATGTGCCGAGGACTTCCAGTATGCTGCTGGAAGAATTGTCATCCGGCCGACATTGTTTGGATTTCCATCGGTAGTAATTGCATCTCGAAGGTGAATATACTCTTCAGAACGTAGTTTGGTCTGGTTCAATCTGATGAATGTTAATCTCTCTGTTTCTATTTTTACATACATGCCAACAGCGTATTGATGAAATAATAGCCGACATTTCAATATGTGATTGTCTTTATTTTCACGAACCATCAGGCGGTATGAGTAAAAATTAATTGAACTAACTTTTTTATTAGTTTCAGCACCTGTAAATAAAATAATATTTTGATGACAATCATTCAACAATAACATAATTGTAAACAAAAACAATGCAATGACACAAATTTCTAATTGCCTGTATTTGGATTTATCATCTTCATTGAGAAATGATAACCATCTTCATCTTTCCATAATAATATTGGATATTGTAACGCGTCATATGAGCGATGTGTTTCATATACACTAATCATTTCTGCGATGTAAAACAATATCACGGGCTTCCAGATTTTCTCCAACCATTACAATGGCAACTTCATCAATTGTTGGTGCATTGAAACGTCTTGCATGTTGACCTGCAGGAGTTTTATCAGCTCTGATTTCAATTTTATGATTATTAGATGGCATGCGATCCAATGCATTTTTAAACAATGTAATCAACTGATTATGTTGATGAAACAAATTTTGTAATTCTTCTACAATCGACCTCCTTACGGATCTTTTATTTGCACAACGCTGATCAATTTCCTCTTTTGAATTTCCTATAAATAAATTTGCAAGAACTTGTTGTCACCATCTGTCATCGGCAACAGCGAACCTGCTTTGTGGTATATTTGTCCTTGTATCTTTAAATAAAACCAAAAAGTTATAGCTTGTAATCAAAACATAAACTAAACCAAACAAACACAAAAAAAAGTCGTTAGTCCTTAAAAGTTGGTATGAAATTGTTACAAATTATATTTTTTGCCCCACCTTTGGGGCATGTCATTTGGAAGCAGTTGTTATCTAGTTGTTATAAAGTTTGTCATTTTTATATTTCAATGCCTATTGGCAGATATTGGCAGACAAATTTCATAGGTCCAATAGCAACGCATTCATAGGAACTGTAGTCAATTGAAACATCGTAACTGAAAGCCGCTCGTGAAATAGTAAAAGCAGTACGAAGACGACGCGTTGCACGTAACCCAATCCTTTCATTTTCATTTCGCTCTTCACGTTCTTCTGTAGTCTGATTATTTCGAAAATTTGCTTGGTTTGTAGCATTTCGAGTTCTTCGACCCAAATTACTGCGCCCACGTTTTGGTGGCATAGGTCTAAACGTAATCACACGGAACACACAATTGCTTTTCAAAAGATGTGAAAATATTAAAAAAAACCAAGAACCGCCACACACAGAAGAATTAATTTTAAATTACACTATCACTATAATATTATTATATAGTAAATATAATGATAATTTACGTTAACTGTTTGACAGGTCATTTTTATGTGAAGAAGAAAAGTATTGTTAATACTTTTATCCACGCACTTTTTTTTAAAGTACTTACTCCTTCTCTGGACTTTAAGGAACATACAAAAAAATATATTAGCCGAATTGGTCCAGCCATTCTCGAGTTATGCGCTTAGCAATATTCATTTCTATTTATATAGATTTTTAAAGCGCTAATTATATTTGGTATACATATATATGCACCTAACACAAAAAATAGACCTTCTTTTGGCTCATACGACGCACAATGGACAATATAATTGAAGTACCTAATAAATCATGATTAGCGCAGTTTACACACCAATATAAGTTATGTAAATACATTTATGTAATTGTTTAAATGGAAGCACTCGCAGTGAGATGGCCACGTATGCCGAAGAACACTATGACCGTTGAAGCTGAGTCCTTGAGTGGAAACCGCGAGTCGGTAAACGTACAGCGTAGAACCCTCCAGCTAGTGTGGACCGCTGACCTAAAATAGATGGTGAACTCGACTGGATACAAAAAAGAGGAGTGGCGACTTTGCCACACATTATTAAGAAGCCTAGTTGAAATCGCTATAATCATTTTAATAACGATATATTGATTCCGGTCATCCGTAATGAACATCATATTTATTATTAAGAAACTTACTTTTCATTGCATTTTAAAATACAATGAAAAGAAATACATTTGGAATAATTTAAATAAAAAATAAAATTTACTATAAAACAATCAATTTTCATTTCGTTTACTTATTCTTTTTATTTATACTTTTTATACAACTTTGTGTTGTTGTTACAAATACAATATTAATAACAAAAAAAAAATCGAACTAAGAGTGATAATCATATTGAAATTGGCCGATTTTTATAAAAGACTACTTATCTGAAAACACAAATTTCGGCTTTATAATCTCGTTTAGTTTCATGCAGTGTCCTCACAAATAACCATAAAACGACCGCTACTTTAATCCCTTCTAAGTACGGTCGGTCGCGAAAGACGCTGTACAAAAACGTATCTACTTATCTTTTCTACTTTTATTTTATGTATAACAATTTTTACATATTATTTTCGCCTGAGGTTTTTGTTCATCAAAATATTTTTTTATTGTGCTATCAATAACTATATTTCTATTTAAATAAAACATGCAAACATGGAAACGATTGGTTCTTTGTTTCGTTGTTAATACCTTAGATTAATATATAATTTCAAAATTACATTAAATACATACATATACATTATAAGTAATTAATTCGAATACATTAAACTAAAGTAAGTTGTGCAATAAATTATTCATAGGGAGATATCATTAATTATGTTAATAGTGATGGCACGAAAACAATATTTATCTTCTATATCTTATATATAATAATTCTCTGCCTTCTCGTAAAAAACAATTCATGTGAAAGTAATTGTAGCGAAACAGAAAAGTACTTCTTAAAGAAAACAATAATACGTAAGATCTACACAAGTATTGCGAATTAGGTGAAGAATATGTATGAAAAACAATAAAAGAAATAAGATTGCTTGTTTACTCATTTGTATACATATATGCATGATGTTATGTACTATATATGTAAAGTGTGATATTATATTGATGAAATAAGCTTTATTTGTAATATATATTTATTCATAATAGGCAAGCGGACTGGCAATTAGGGCTGATGGTAATTGGTATGGACAATGGAACTGTTATAAATATTAACCATTTCTTACATCCCCAATATGCCTCCAACCTTGGGAACTAAAAGTTTTGTCCCCAATTTTGGTGGTTGTAATTACTTTGGCATACTCACCTTTCAAACTGATAGACAACAATACTAAGTAATGCTTAGTTGTAGAATAAGTGATGAGTAAGTGGTACCAACCCAGATGAACTTGCACAAATCACTAGAGAACACATATTTGGTACCGCACATCGCTTATGTTAACATTTAATACACCTTTATTATATTTGTTTAGAAAAAAAGATACGTTTCGCTTTAAGATATACGAACGGAGCCTTTATATAGAACACCGCATTGCAGTCGACTTAACGATAACTTTTAGTTATCATAAACATAATTCTAATGTCTTAGATCTGTCTTATTTTCTTTTTCATATTCCCGAGGGCTTTTTCAAATATCGACATAAAATTTACGAGTTATATTTTTCTTAGATATGAATATAAATAATTAAATTAATAATTTTTAAGTTACAAATATAAATATGTTGCAAATATTGAACTCAAAAGTGAATAATAAAACAAAGGGAAAAGAATATTGGTTAGTCATCAATTACCAGCGGTATACTAATATATATGTAAAGTCCCGATTATATTTTATTCGTTATACTAAAATATATATTACATCTCCGGAATGTGATTAGAACAGCTGTCGGCGTAGTTACGTAGCCGTGTTAAATGTCATCAAGTGCGGTCAGAGACTGCATATTGAGATTTTCGCATGAGCTTATATGATTTAATTTCATAAATTATATAAGAAGCTGCTCACATTCCAAATAAATAAAAACTGTTTTTCATAGTTAAATAAATACCTAGCGAAAATTTCTCCCACTGATGCTAATTTCTGCTGCGAAAAAATATAGAGTATGAAGATATAGTTATGTAGTAGGTTTGAATGTTATTTCAAAGCTCCGCTGCATGGTGGATGTGTGGCAGAAGTACGATGTGCTCCATAACCGCCAAACAAAAAATCATCTATAATATAAATACAAATTAAGCACATGAAACTCAGTGATGCCTGCCCAAAGAACCCATAATCTTCGGATAAGAATCATGTATTTTATACAATGATGGTTCATTGTATGAACCGGTCTTGATATGTAGGAACCTAACGTTCCGTTTCATAAACCATTTTATTTTCAAACCACGATATAAATTACGAGTAGAAATATCTTTGACATGAAATCTTTTACAATTAAAAAATGACTAAAACAAAGGGTTTTATTTAAAAACTAGCTGTTGCCCGCAGCTTCGCTCGCGCGTGGTCTTTATCTATACTAATATTATAAATAAGTAAAAATAGATTTTTTGTATGTTTGTTTGTAGCGAATAAACTAAAAAACTGCTGTACTGTTTTTAAAAACCTTTTTTACCTACAGAAAGATACGTTATCAGCGAGTAATTAGCTGCCCGTCCCGACTTCGTACGGGTAAAATAAGGATTTTATCATTTTTTAATCAATAAGATATAAACATTTACCAATCGATTTATTCGCCCATCCAGTATAGTGTATGTGTGTTCAGTATAGGGCATATAATAATCCTACTTCTTACTAATATAATAAACTCGAAAGTTTGTATGGATGTATGGACGTTTGTTACTCTTTCACGCATAAACTACTGAATGGATTTTAATGAAACTTTACAATAATATAAGCTTAGGGAATACCAATTAAGTGGTACATATGGCATAAATGGAATATGTTTTCTTTATCCAAACATCACTAACATAGTGAAGTTCGTATATTTCTCCCTAAGAGATATTGATATAAGATATTGCGTATTTTGAATTTCATTATTTGCACCCAACTCTTCCAAACAAAAATAAAGTTTCTAAAAACTTTGAAATTCATGTTTATTAATTCAATCAAAAAACTCAAATAGTATATTTCTATTTTTTAAAATTTTTATACTAATGCTTTTACCCCGTTTCTCCCGTTTGGAGTTAAATTTCTAAAAACGACGAAATACGTATGCATAGCTTAAATACTAAATATCATTCTTCTTACACCAAAAGTGACGGAATCCCCATACAAACTTTCAACCCCATTTTTACCCTCTCAGATTTAGATTTTCAAAAACGCTGAAATACATTTTTATTTATTTTTAAGCTTGTTCATTAAATTTCATGCTTCTAACTTTAAAAATGACTGGTTTCTAAACAATCGTTCAACTCTTTAGGGGTAGAATTTCCAAAAATCCTACCTTAGTGGGTGTTATAAAATGTATCAACTGCCAAAATTTCAAGTTTCTAACCCCCGCAGTTTAGGCTCTGCGTTAATGAATCAGTTAGGAAGAGTAATAATATTATGTGAATAGATATCAACAAAAATACGTATTTTTATAACTTTTGATAGACTCAACTAATTTTGATGAAATAAAGGCTAAACGGAATCTTGAAATAGTTCTTATAATAATTCGGTTTTTTCAATTTTTAGACGATTAAAAGATACAGACATGCAGACAGTAAAAAAATTAAAAAAATGATTGCTTTGGTTTTGGTAAATCGTAAATAGCCATATAACCTTTAAAACAGGCAGTTATTTTGAAATAACAGACAGAAACTTCAATTTTATTTATATGTATGGATAATTTATTAATTAATTCGTTTTTGTTATAGATTTATGTTATTTTATGTGTACAATATAAAGTATAAAGGAAAAGTTTCTTCTGTCAGAGACTAAATAAAATCAGACTTAACCAAGGCTACTAATTTAATTAAACAAAAAAAGGGAATTAAAACAAATGTTTTCCATTGAACTTGACACACATCTGAATAAGCTGCTTAAGCGGCCATTTTATGTAGAAAAAATATATAATATACAAACAAAAGCAGCTATATAACAATTTTAATTAAAGTTTCAGTTATTTGACCGCTCTGGTAGGTTAAGTGTTAAAAATGAGATGACACTTAAAGCATATATATAAATATATACATACATTAGCTTAGTTTCCACCAACAATAATTACACAATCATTAAAATAATCAAAACATATATAAAATCAAACAGCTAAACCATCATAATCAGTAAAGGTGTAGTAAGATATATATTTTTTTATAATCAAATATACTTAATTACTTAATGAAAACACAAATTTAACAAAAACAAAATATAAATGAAATCACATAGCTTAAGCATTATTACATTGAGTAAGGCCAATAAAATGCAATAAATAAATGATATATATATAATTTATATATTTTTTAACCAAATACAATTAAAAGGCAAGCAAGAATATGACTACAGTACAAAATTTATAACAAACTTAAATATTGAATATTAAGATGGGTTGGTACATTCATTTTATATAAATTAATACATTTAATACATTATTATTTTTAACTTATTTATGTTATTTTTGCAGTGTTTTTTTTTTTAATATATAATATCAATATCTGAGTACACTTAATTATATATTATATGCTCGCACTGATCTACTTCTTCCTATTCATGATTATGCTGTCGCAAGCTTGATGTAGCCAAAGACCAATTGAATTAAGCTGAGAGATTACAAAATACTTTTATTCGGTTTATATTGGGATGAGGCAAATATAACCACGTTTCACAATTTTGTTCTCTTCTTAATTAGTTGCCCCTCTGACTTCATAGGAATATGCACATCTTCTCTATTCTGTACTGTGTGTTGTTTAACCCTTTTACTCCCCCTTCATCACTTGATATTCATTAGATGATGACGGTGATGACGACGTCTCAGTGCTTTTATTTATGTGCTCCGTATTTTGTTGTTCGATCACTACTATTTTAGTAACAGATCAGACCGTTGTAATAATCTTTGATGTTTGGCGAGCTACTCTAACACATATTCGCTGTAAATTTATCACTGACCAATGACTATTAATTCAACGAAATCGCATTTTAAACTGTAATTTTCTAGACTCGTAATAAAGTTGGTTATATTTTCGTGTTTGCTTTGTTTTCTCATAAAAAATACATGTCAGGCCATAGTTAAATTTTTCCTCGGTTCGAAATACTTGTTACATTTATTAATGAGGTCTTCTAAAGTAATTTCTGTTATTTTAATGTTGAACAAAATTGCTATTTTTCTCTATTTACACTTCTTATACATAACCAGTGGCTAATACTCCTTATATATATCCAGAGGCTAATAAATATAGTTCAAAATATGGTTGCCATTTTTTCCGCGTTAAATTGTTATTTATTTCGTTGTTTAGAAACACGAATTTACGAAAAAATTATACCTATTTAAAGTTTTAAAAAGTGATATACCGTTTATGTTTAAAGCAAGCACTTCTAAAACCATGTATTATTGTTATAGTTGTTTTTTAGGCTTTGTTTATACACCTATATACTAATTACGTATTAATTATTGTCACTGAGTTAACTGACTTGCTCACACGCAGTCTTAAAGCGTACTGTTATGAAAGATATAAGATGAGATCATAAAGATACACACAATATATATGCAATATTAGTTTTTATGCAAAAACAACACACGAAGCTGAAAACACGAAATTGTTAACAAAACTTTTTGATTTTGACAACTAACAGGTGCGCGTACTTTTCCTACAGATAATAATTTATTAATTTTTAGTAGGGATACTAAACTTATAATAAATTAATAAAGAGATTAAAAATTATAGGACAAAATATAGGATAAATCATAAGCAAAAGTGTAAATTACATGTAATATTTAATGTCTTTTCAGTTTGACCATAACCATTTTTTAATAAATGTTCTACGTGTATCTTTAAATTGACATAACTTTATTATTTATGAACCGATTGAAATAAAACAAACACTAAATGTTAAGTGAAGTTAGCCACAATACATTAGTGAAAACCGCACTCAAATCCGTTAAGCCGTTTTTAAGATTAGCGTGCACAAACGCACAGACAAACAGACAAACAGACAAACAGACAAACAGACAAACAGACAAAAAAATTATTAATCATTGTTTTGGGTTCTATTGTGTTTATAAAGACCCCCGATAAAAGTTTTACTCATTTATCTTCCATGTACAGACATCGACCAGTTACAGATTTATTATATGTATAGAAAAAAAAAATTTATAATTTGCTTATTACTAAAATAATATACAGCAACGAAAATAAAGTATACACGACACGCACACACAAGGGAGTAGAGAACGGTAGCAGAGAAAGGACATATATTGTGTAATATGTTTGGCCTTACTTTATAATTATTCATCACTGTACAAAAAAGAATTGTAGCGCTGTTGATTATGAAATAAATAAATAAATTACGGAAAAAACGGATGACCGTCGAATGCATTTGCAGCCACGGCGTACGAGTCTATTTTACCCCCCAGGCACACCAATAGATGTTTGTCATCAAAATTGCAATTGTTTGATAAAACTAATCAAATATGTTTACAAAATAAAACAAAGTTGCATAGAAACTATTCCACTTTTAGTTTTACTTATTCGTTCTACATTCAAACAACTGCACTCAAAGCACTTTAAAGTCATTTAATTCTTGCCTAAAGCGAGAATGCAGGAAAGAACTAGATAATTAATAGGGTGAAAATATCCCTCTAGCTTGGTAAGTGTTTCAGGAGAAACTTATAAAAATAATAAAATAATGAGGAAAGTTCTTATTTTAATGTAATGCGCAAATATTTTTAAAGCCACAAAAATAGTCGTATATATTATCTTACATTTTATTCTTTCTATTATTAATTTGTACTTTTATTAGAAGTTACTAGAATTCTGTTTGAACCATTTTAGTACCAAATACAAAAAAATACTCTAATAATAATATTTACCTTATGACCAAGAGTCTTTAACATAAATTTACATTTTATTCTAGACAGTTTCTGTCCATTGAAATTTAATTAATCCGCACGCTTTTCTATCTCAATGCTTCAGTCATTGCCCTTAATTATATTAGGTGTCAAATACTTCGCAAGTCGATTTATTAAATAACGTAAAATTATATAATAATAAATAAATAATAAATAAATAAATAAATATATAATATTTAAATCATAAACTACATTATTCACAATTCACGGAATGTTCAACATTACAAACGAATTCGTGATTAATTCAAAAAATTTTTTGCGAGAATTCCGTAAAATAAAACAAACATAACATACCTTTTCATAACACTGACACAAAATTAAAATCAAAATAAGCTCTATTCAAGTGTTTATAGGCTCTCTTATAACCGGAATGAAGCTGAGCTAGCAAGAAATTAAGTAGAAACTTTTTTACAAGCTCTTCTTTAACGTATTTCAAAACATGAGAATGAATTTCAGCCATTTGAACTGAAATTTTACACACAATTTCTGTGTCCCAGCAGAACGGATTTTGTCAGCTTGTTAGATTAATAATATATCGAATTATAAATTTGGATTAGGAATAACTTAAGCTTATTTTTCTATATATCATGATTATTATTAGAGTAATGTTTGGTAATTATACTTAAAACAATATATAATATTATAATTCCAAAGTCATTAAAATGTAATTTTTCATGACTGACTGCCTCACAATAAATTCGTATCATAATCAATTTCTCACCAACTCTAGACAAGGGTAGACATGTGTATAAAATTATTTACAAAATGAGTTGAAGCGAGAACTCTAGAATCGCGTGTAAACTTTTATATTTGTTTATTAGAGGAATGAACCATTTAACTTATAATATAACTAGATGTGCCCCGCGGTTTCACCCGCGTATAATTAATAAAAATATTATAAAATAAAAATAAGCCTAGAGTCTTCCTCGATAAAAGGACTATCCAACACAAAATAATTTTTAAATTCGAACCAGTAGTTCCTGAGATTAGCCGGATCAAACAAACAAACTCCTCAGCTTTATATTATTTCTATATATATAATCGATTCTCATCACGAGATCTCCTTAACTATGCGCCAGATTGACCTGAAATTTGACATAGATACTCCTTCCCATATGTAGACGCTCACCAAGAACGGATTTTGTTCAACTCTCATCCAAAACGGATTTATCACATATTTTATCATTCTCTTTATATGCAGAAGAGCCGCCGAACATTAGTAACAGTTGCCTTAGCACTTGCCGTTGACATAGTAACCGATTTCATGATGTTTATATTGATAAACTAGCTGTTGCCCGTGGGTTTCCTCGCACGTAATCTATATCTATACTAATAAATATTTTAAAGAGGTAAATTATTTTTTTTTTGTTTGTTTGTTTGTAATTAATAAACTACATTTTATATATATACTAGCTTTTGCCCGTCGCTTTATACGCGCGTAATCTATGTCTGTACTAATAATATACACAGGTAAAATTTGAATTTTTTTGGTTGTTGGTTTGTAAATTTTTTTATAGTGTAGTTATGCAGACGAGCTGTTGAGCGACCTGATGATAAGTGGTCACCAACGCCCATAGACATTGGCATTGTAATAAATGTTAACCAACGCTTATATCGCCAATGCGCCACCAACCAAATTTTGTTTTAAATATTTCAATTTTGTAATCTGTTCGTTTTACTTATATCGTATATTTTTCTTTCTTTTATTTTATTTTATACATTGTTTCAAATCAAATGTTTTAAAAAATAGAGAAATTTCGCTTATTTGGCGGGCGTAAATAACTTCACCGCAATTTTATACTACAGTACAGCAGTTATTATCGTTCACATTTTGTTAATGTTCTGATATGATGCTTTTAAAAGAAAATTATTATTATTATTTATTTTAAAATTTAAAAAAACCTTAGGAACTAAGATGTTATGTTCCTTAGGCCTGAAATTACACTGGCTCACTAACCCTTCAAACCGGAATACAACATTTGTACCAAGTACTGCTTTTTTGCTGTAGAATATCTGAGGGTGGTTGCACCCAGGCAAGCTTGCATAAAGCCCTTCCATTAGTAAAATAATATGTAATGCATAAACTATATTTTATATACCATCTGTTGCCCGCGGCTTCACGCACGCGTATTCTATATCTTCACTAATATTACAAAGAGGTAAAATTAGATTTTTGGTATGTTTGATTGTAATGAATAAACTCAAAAACTGCTGTCACCAATCGATCTATTCGACAATACAGTACAGTGTATGTGTGCTCAGTACAGGGCATATAATATAATAATATATGTATAAGCATAGTACAACACACCCTGCATATCTTTTTTATCTTTTTCATTTATTGGAACGAAGTTTTTTTACGCGGCTTACAGTATAGTTAACTCGCAGAAATCGTCATGTAACAAAAAAGCGCAATTCCCTCACCTGGTGACCTTTTCTCTCTTTCTTTCTTACCGTTTCTTCCTATTTTATACAGTTGTATGTGCGTGTGTGTGCGAATTTTTTAAATTTGACAATCCGCATTGTGTACATTTGTTTTTGTTGTATACGTAGGTGGACGAGCAAAAGGGCCACCTTATGATAAGTGGTCACCAACGCCCATAGACAATGGCATTGTAAGAAATGTTAACCATCAATTACATCGCCAATGTGCCACCAACCTTGGGAACTAAGATGTTACGTCCCTTGTGCCTGTAATTACACTGGCTCACTCACCCTTCTCACCGGAACACAACAATACAAAGTACTGCTGTTTTGTGGCAGAATATCTGATGAGTGGGTGGTACCTACCCAGACGAGCTTGCACAAAGCTCTACGACCGAGTAAAATGATACATCCAACGATATACATTTTTACAGATGTAAATATCATTTGAACTCTTTTTTTAACTTATAATACGCTGTTTTATATTTAATTTTGAAGAGATTACTATTTACCTCAAATTTTAAATGAAATTTATTGATTACTAAACTACCTTACTAAACATTTTTGCGTTGAAAAAATAACATAAAATATACAAATTAAATAGTGAGTTGAATAAAGGAGGAGAACGCTTATTGTTGTGACAAAATAATAATAATAATGTCCTCCGGACCGATTTCGGCTACGGCGGCCAATCTTAAAATAGATGTGCCAACTATATTATAGTGCGCAAGTGTGTGCGCAAACACAGGTGCACTCTATATTCCGTAACTCTCATAATGAGTAGAGAGTTGACTACATATTCATACAAGTTTTGGTAGATAAATAATAGACTAAGCGTAGTACTGTTCGCTCCCAATATCCATGTGCGCTTACATCGCTGCATTTTTCTTACTTTTTGCAGGACTGGTAACAGTCCTAACTCCTAAACGAAAGATCAAATTCGAACCATTTAAAGTGGAATTTACATATGTATAATCAACCTGAAGCTATTTAATGGTATAGGGATTAATATCATGATAAGAAAATCATCATCATTCGTTTCTGCCCGTGTTTTTTTTTTAACTAATTTTAACAAAAAGCAGTTATTGTGACTTAATTATAATATTTAGATACATAAGTCTCCCGATCTTTTATGTAGTTAAAGATGAGTAATATAAACATGTAGTACATCATTTTTAGTATCTTCAATAGTTTTTGTTTTGCTATTTTTTTTTTCAATTTATTGGTAATTCTTATTCAAATAAATATTTTAAATACCTTGGCGACTTAATATAAATTAAAATTCAGAAAAAATGTCTATTACACTAATTTGAGTATATATTTTAGAAGATATCACCGATTCATTACGATTTTCTTTAGTACTTCTTTATTACATGCTCTGTACTGAACATACACTGTACTGTAAAGGCGAATAGATCGATCGGTGTATATTTAAACCTTATTGATTAAAAAATGCACGGAATAAAATCCTTATTTTACCCGTACGAAGTCGGGACGGGCAACGAGTATTAGTATAGATTTAATTAATTAATTCGTTTATTTATATTATCATTTTCATGATCACTGTAGTGATTGTTTTTACCGTTCCTTCATTAAATCGGAGTTATTCACACCGTTTAATTACATTACGTCATATTGACAACCAACAAATAAAAACGTAATTATTAAATGATTAAAAAGAGTTTGAATAAGGAACTCGTTTCTGGAAATAACAATTCATCAATTTTTATTCTCTCTGAGCAGTCACGTTAAAAGTATACTATTTAATAAGCACATGAAGCACTTCAACTTCGAGTAATTAAGACGGCTTATAAACGAAATAGAATGACAATGACTGTTATACCAAGTTTTATTAAAATCTATTTCACGATTTCCAAGTTATGTTTGTGACAAACAAAAACACAACTGAGATACAGATGGTTTGCAAATTATATTTTAGACCCTTTATCATACAGTTACAGTTTTATTACATGAACATACATATAGAAGACTATAATTCCAGGATTAACTCTCGGGAACTTGGAAGATTATTGTAAATAAGTACAGTTTCACATAAACTTCTTCATTGAACAACCCATGTAAATTCGTAAATCGACCTGAATGGTAAACTTGATAACAAAAATTAATATATGTCGGAGTCAGTCGTCACATCAACGCAAAGATAAAAGTACCCAACTTGACTTGATTGATTTGTTGTTTACTCAATGATAATTACAATTAGCTAGATTTTTAATGCAAATCTTTTACGACAATTCCTAATTATATCTGGTATGATTTACTAGCTACCTGCGATTGACTTATGACGACTAGTTTCGATTTCGGTAATTGTTGATAGCGTTACGAAACATTATAAACGATTATTTAATTCGTGTCACATAGAAATAACTCCAAATTGACTGTTCTTGATTAACGATAATTCATATTGGAATATTTTATGATTAAAAATCATAAAAGCAGATTTAATTACTTTGTATTTTCATTTTGGTAAACACGTGGCTGGCGTTTCGCGCCACGGACAGAGTTGTTGTGAGTAGGGGCTAGGGTATAAATACCGTGTTCACTGGCTAGTCTTCAGTCGATTTCAAGGATCGACTCAAGCAAGAGCTCTAGCTCCCGACAAAACTGTCGGTTTACCCCTCAGGCTTGACTGCCTATACTACGCTATTTAGTTAGCTGTACTTGTCCGCTTGTACGCGGTTACGCTGCCCTTCGGCATATTGCTTTCGCTGTATATCTCTGGCTTATCTGTTTGCTTTTTTTGATTGTGTATAAATTATTTTAAGACCATTACTGTAATTATTGTAAATAATAAATCTATTGTTATTTAAATTAATTGTTGTTTCTTAAAATGGGAGCCCGACCTCCTGACGATCCGTCTAAAACCGCCTCCGATCCTATATATATAATACTAGTTTCCGTCCGCGGCTTTACTCGTGAGTGAGAATGAATTCCATGTTGAATTCCATGCTTCAACAAATGCTTCATATAGTTCGTTTTGACTGGTGTTATGTTTGTTTGAGACTTTCTTTTTAACAATATACAAGAGATATTCTATCGGGTTTAAATCCGGACTATTTGCTGGCCAGTCTAAAACGGATATACGCTGTTCACTAAGGAAACATTTGCCGCTATTGGCCGTGTATTTAGGGTCATTGTCATGCTGAAAGATCCAAGTTATACGCAAATGATCGTCTGATTAGAGAATCATTGTGTGCTCTAAGATATTTTTGTATTGCTATTGTACCGCCACCGTGCTTGACTATACTCCTTGTGTATTTATAATTAAAAGCATTGTTTACAGGGCGTCTAATATAGCGCTTTCCATCGGAATTTACCATATTTATTTTTGTTTCATCTGAAAATAACACCTTTTTCTATTCTCGTACCGTCCAATTAACATATTTTTTAGCGAATAATAATCGCTTCTCTCGTCTCGTGTTGCTTGGTAAGAAGCGGTACCTTTCGAGAGATTCTTCCAAACAATTTAGCTTCCACTAATCTTCGGCGTATCAGTCTTGACGAGATGTTTCTCGGATCATCAGGCGAAAAAACTTTATTTTTAAACTGGTTGGAGCCTTTACTTGGGTCTTTTTTAGCAACACGAACGATTAGCGTATCTTCTCTGGGAGATGATTTTCTTGGCCGAGCCTTTCTAAGAACATTTTCAACAGTTCCATGTGTTTTATAATGATCATTTGCATTAAAAACTTTCTTAACAGAACAATTTAAATGCTCAGCTATTCTTCTGTACGCCCACTTATGATCTATATGTAAATTAACAATGATTTGCCTACTTGACGCGTCACTACTTTTATTTTTGCCCATTTTGAACAAAATAAAATTCAGATTAAATTTTGTATTGCTGCTATAATAGAAAAAGAAATGTTATTCTCAATTTAAAAAAAGAACGAGCTATGGATACTTTTTTAAAGTGTTTCTAATTAGGCGTCCAAGCGGCCAGTAACAGAAAATAAACTCCTACACGTGTAAGACTCATTTTGTAATTAAAAGTAAGATATGTTTTATATTTTATACATCTAATGAATTTTTTATTTGAGTGGCTATATTATTGCATGATTATTAATTATTGAATGTGTATATTTTTTACGAACATTTGTACGTTGAAGTTATTTCGTATTTGTTATGTTATACTTTCTTTATTCATAAGAAGTGTTTCTAAGTATGACCACCACTGTATATACTTACATTTCACATCTCAAATACATGTATACATGTACCCACATGAGAGATTACCTATTTGTAACTATGTTATTTCTACTATGTATAATTTTACGTATCACCTAAAAACAGCTGCGAGATCCAATGATAACAATTAACTAGGGCTGTCGTTATAACTAGATAGATACCATTACTCCAATACGTGACTAGTGGGCTTAATTACCGCCCTTTAAAGGCTCATCCGTGAAAGAAATCTTTTGAACTACTGGCCACAGAGATTCAGTATTCGTTAATTTGTAATTTATTAACGCTTACGATTCCAGCATACTAATGTTATAAATAGCTTAGTTTTATTTGTATTTTTTTTTAATCCGGAAAAATGTTCTAATCATATTAATATGGAACTTATGTTATAGTAGATATAATACTTCATGGTTTCAGAACTAATAAAGGCTATAAAGTATGTTAATAAGAAGCATATTTTTTTTAGATATAGCTTATTGTCGGTCCGAAGACTTTTCCAGTGAATTATATAATAGATACACGAAATATACGTAGGAGCGCTTATAATCTAGAAAATTAACTAGCAAAAAGCCCGCAACGATATTTACATCTTAAAGAAAAGTCAAGCAACCATTCTAATGTCATTTCATAAAACTAACAATAACTTAGTAAGTATAATTGGCTTACACATTTATTTTATAGACATTATTAATCCTTATCAAAATAAATAACACATTAATTCAACCTCGAAGAAGAGAGCGTACTCTTTCGTCAAAGGCCGGCAACGCACCTGCAAGTCCTCGGATGTTTCAGATGTCCATGGGCTTTGGTAGTCACTTTCCATCAGGTGAGCCTCCTGCTCGTTTGCCCCCTCTTACATAACAAAACAAAAAAAAAACCTTTTTCTTTTTGCTTTCAAATAAAAGTTATTAGATATTATTATATAGGATTGTCTACGAAGCGTAATTCAAAAGCCCCCTTGGTTTGCTACGAGTGTCTACAGATCACGCTACGAAAAATTGATAGGATAATTTATCAAACGGATAGATACTAGTGTTTCAATACTAGAGGTTCAAACATGTAAGCAACACTTATTTTATTTGAAAATAGTAATCGGACTTCAATAAACGCCCGAAAAAAATGTTATTCAAATATAATGTATTAGCGCAATATTGGAGAATTTCGATACCTTAGTAGGTAGGTCAGTTATAATATTTGTATATATCTCATTATGAGCTAAATTCTGTATTATTTTACTGAAGCGATGTCACATCGGATAGCTGATATATTACATATGAATGAAATACATAATACAGAAATGTCATCTATATAAATGTCAGCTATTTTATAACTAAAATATTATAAACATATTTTGATGTCATGCTCGATGCCACTGTTATGCCACTCTTATCTGGTTCTGTGATTTTTGCTGATGTATTCGCAAGCCACGCTTATAAAGGCTTGTTTACATTTTAATGAAAGGAAGGGCTTGTAAAATTGCTGTTTATTTTAGTAATCACACCGTAACCCGCAAGTGTGTACAGGATGTTGTTAATATTTCAAATCATTTTATTAAATTAAAATACTGCTGAGTTAAGCACGATTTTTATAATGTTGGTGTATTATTTCGACAAAAATAAATTGCTTCCGAGACGAAGGCTGAAAGCTACGCTGCGGAGATAATATATTGCGGTGTCAACTCAAACAGATTGGATGAAATGTCAGTAAAAATAAATTGTCACTCATTGTTTTATACACAGCGTACTTTGTTCATAGTATAATATTACAGCAACGAGTTATTTACGCAAAATGAACAAACAAATTACGTAAATGAACTAATTCGAAATTTCTAAATGTAGTTTCAGCAAATTCTAAAACAACTCGTCTGAAATACGATCACACTCAGTTACGAAGAAAGGTTGTTCTTAAATCACTAAGATTAATTTTCTGTGCACATAATTTATACCAGCAAACCAGGCCGACGGTCGACGGGACCATGAGGCAATTTACAAACTCGAAAATCGCGGAAGTTCGTTAATTATTCGACGGGAGCAGCCTGGGTACCCCGGGACTCACGTTTATTGACAATTAAGACAAGGCTCAACCGCTTCACGCGCCTTATTGCTCTTTCCGCGGTCGCCACCTAAGTACGATTCGATATTCCCTATCCAATAAAGTATATCGATTCGGTAAGGTCCTCGATATTTTAGAACTTCAAAATCTTATCAAATAAAACTTTAGTAAGTGTTATGTATAGCCAAGATTAAAGAGATGGTATAGTTCATATCTCAAATGGATTTTGCAAAAGTAACATTGAATAAAACAATGTTTGAATATTGTATTTAGTTACCTCAATATTATCAATGCAATAACTATGATATACGAGCTGACAAGATATATTAATATCCTTGCCTTGTGACAATGATTAATTAAATTACGAAATTTAATTATCGACAAGCCTATTCCATTTTGTATAATATCGAAAACATCGAAAAAAAACTGATACAAAATAATTTAGAGTAACGTATCAGCCTTTAAATTTTCCACTACTGCGCTAAAAATTCCTCTCTTTTTTTAATGAGAAGGGTTAAAGCATATTCCACCACGCTGTTCCAATTCGGAATGGTGAACTTACATATGGCGGACTTTCATCCGACGCATGCTGGTTCCCTCACAAATTTTTATAAAGTATAATTTTCGCACAATATTGACGAAGACAAATATTACTTTGTTTCATTAATATAATGTAACCGTTTAACCCGAAAACAGTTTATAGTTCAATAAAGGGAAAAGAAAATTTAATTCGTATTTGATCACATAAAAAACATTTATTACTTAATAGGTGAGTTTGATGAAATTATAACCTTTTAAAATTAAGTCAGAAATTAACATAACATTGGTTAACATAATATATAACATAACTTTCTTTTTTTACCGACTTCAACAATTTTTTTTTTTGATATCTCTATTTTTATCTGTTTCAAAATGGGTTTTACAACGGATCTTAGGCTCTATAGGATTCACTAACATTTGACAGTACTCGAAAACTATGAAAACCTTGACACACAGTATTAATACAAAGTATGTGTTTGTATGTGATTTATATACAGAACCGAATAGTAAGCATTCAATTGTACGTTTTTTTTTCGTTTTAAGTGCAAGTATTGAATATCAGAGACCGCGCACCAATGTGATAGTCAGACCAGCTGAGTAACTTGTCGAGTTATCTCTATACTCTACCTAGGATGGCCACTTACAGAAGCCGATGAAAGCTAATTACCAAATAGGCCTGCACCAAGAGGACCACGAGTAACGAAGGAACAGCTGGTAAGAGAGAGAGAGATAGAATATCTATACTAATGTAAGTATCTGCGCATCTGTACAGGTATTTTATACTAAAACTTAAAACAAAAAAAAATTTGAAAGCTTTAAATAAGAAAATGAACTAAAAATAACTATCCATTAAGAAGTGAAAGATGTTTTGTTTTTTTATTAAACATTTTTTCAATATACGACAGATCTGCCAGATAAACATATTTCCTTTAAATTTAAAAAAATAATAATGTTACTTTTTTATCATTATTAGTCAAGTAGAAAGTAAGGTCTAGCCTGTGAATGTCCCACTTCTGAGCTAAAGTCTCTTCTTCTTTTGAGAGGCTTAGGATCTTATTCCACCAAGCTGCTCCAATGCTGATTGGATTCACTAAAATATTTTAAATGTACTACGAAATAGCCTAAGTCTAAAGCCGGTGCCAAGACCTTTACCACAATTAAAATGAACAAAAATCTTTTCTAGGTCTTTACACTGACTTAAAACGGTTTTGTAGTTCATTTAAAACATTTTTACAAAAATACTCTGATTTAATTTCGCCACTGTTTAAGTTTAATTGGTTCACGTAAAAATATTTTTAGTATATAAAATGTACTAAGCTTGTTGTGATATTTCAATTTTAAAGTCGGTTAAATTTGTTTTCAAATAATATTATCAATTACAGATTCGTAAAGAAAATCTGAATACAGAAAAAAATTCTTTGAAGCAAATTCTCTTCCATACCAACAATAAAGATTAGTTTTTACTGAAGTATTTAGATTTAACATTATAGCAATATGTCTATCACAACCAATAGCATATACTAATATAACATAAAAAAAGATATTATAACTATATTCGTAGAAAAGATAACAAATAATTTATTATCCACTACGAAAATATATTTAATATGGTCCCTTGAAGTAAGCACTTTAGACATGAAACCCGGATCGAGTTACTGTCGTCCCGAGAGAGCGACTTCTTATAATAAACCTTCAACTTAAATTCGTGATTTGTCTCCTGATATTCACAACTTAACCGAAATAAAGCAAATAAAAAACAAAAACGAAAACAAAACACATTTAGAATATTCAGTGATAAGACTTGAGTTTTTATAAAAGTATTTATGATATGAAAAATATATATAAAGCATGTTGTAATTACCTGTTATTTAAAATGCAATTAGTCTTGTTTAGCCTAATTTAGGGTAATTATGTTGTAATATTGTAACTTTTGTTCGATATTAAATAAAAGAATAATATATATAAATTTTACGCTTTGGTTTAGTTTCTGATATTTTAATTGTTATTTTCCTTACTCATAAACACAATTCGTATTATTGATATTTTCAAGCTCAAACCCTAGGACCGATAAAAAAGTTATTGGGTTTTTCTATCGAATATTCTCAGTAGCAGCCTGGAGTCTGGAAGATGGATGTGTGTACACTCCCATGCCTTGGAAAGCACGTCAAGCCGTTGGTCCTGCGCCTAAACTCTTTCCGGATGGGTCGGATTGCCGCTACATCGAATAAGGAGAGTGCAGTTATGTTTGTGCACACAATTATGCACTGTAATATATGACCTGCGCAATGCGAGAATTACATCATCATCGTTTTAATTTAATTTTGTATATTTACTAACAATATTCCATCAACATTATGAAATTGGCTAGTAGAGAAAGCAGTAAGCTGCCCATTTAAGCATCTTTTGTGTATTTTGCAATAAAGTATATTTAAATAGACAAACAATGACACAACATTAAACATGTTTTTTTTATTGTATAGGTAGGCGGACGAGCATTTGGGCCACCTGATGGTAAGTGCTCACCAACGCCCATAGACAATGGCACAGTAAGAAATGTTAACCATCGCTTACCTCGCCAATACGCCACCAACCTTGGGAACTAAGATGTTATATCCCTTGTGCCTGTAATTACACTGGCTCACTCACCCTTCAAACCGGAACACAACAGTACAAAGTACTGCTGTTTTGCGGTAGAATATCTGATGAGTGGGTGGTGCCTACCCAGACGAGCTTGCAAAAAGCTCTACCACCAAGTAAAAAGTAATAGCCTGTAAATGACCCACTGCTAGGAAAACTCGTCTACGCTTAAAGAGACAATTTGGACCTTATTCCACCACACCGCTAAAATGAGGGTTGGTGAATATATAATATGGGGCACAATTTTATCCGACACATGCACGTAGCATGGGGCGATAAACATCAGTAAAGCTACTTTTGAATCTCAACAAGTATTTTCATGATAACAGAGATACTATAATAATGCCTACGTAAATCATTTTCGATGTGACATTTGACAAATGGCTTCAGTTTCATAATTTGGGAAGACAATTGGATATATCACAGATTCAATTTCATAACGAAATTAAGATTCTTGAAAAAAGATCAACTAAATGAACACGTTTCTTCTTTTCTAAGAAAATAAACAGATATTTAAAAAATATCCGAATCTAATGGCTCATTTTATTTACAGTTGTTATAATTTTTTTAGTTAACTTAGTAATAGTTCTTCATAAATATTTCTTTTCGAATATTTTTTTTATTTTCTGGTATTTCTAGTACTCTATCCATAGCTGGTTCTGTAGAGATTGATGAAAATGGTCCAATTTAAATTATAATATAAAATTAGTCTACAGCCCCTTGAGACCGTTTCGCTGTGCCTATAACCGTCAAAGTAACCAGCCTTATTGCACCATCTTTGTTCCTAATTTCCAACCTGCCTCTATTAACCTTGATGACTTTTTGAGATATAATCAATATTACCATATTCACAAAATTACGCGTATAAATGGTGAACATTACTACATTAAAAATATCGTTGCTCTGGTGTATTTAAGGATGAAAAAAACTGCTGACAATGCAGATGATTTTCATTACAAATGCGCGTCGCATTTAACCAATAATGTTAAATAAAAAACACTGGAAGAAAACAACCTAAAGCTACTACTTCTAAGAAAAAATCTAGATAATTCAAACCGAGGGTACTTATACACGCTATGAAGATTTTATATTAAAACTTGCACTATGTCCGGTTGATTGAAGAAAGTTTAGATTGAGGTCGCATACTTTAAATAAAAATAAAAATTAAGGTTGAACAAATTATATTACAAATCAAAGACTCCCCAAATTGCAAGTCATTATTTTTACAGTTTTCTCAGTGACTAAAACACGCTGTTTGCCTGAGTTTTCATAATTTGTGTTTACTATTTATATCGCGCTCGCATCTGCACGTATTAGATGAAAATGTACCAACTTTTTATCCAACTTCTCGCAGTGGAACAGCGTAGTGGAATAATTCCCAAGCCTTTTCTCCATGAGAGAAGACCCCTGTCCAGCAGTGGGACATTTATAGGGTGTTACTATGTCTTATAGTTAAACCTGTGTGTGGATAAATTAATTATTATCAAACTCTACATACAAATATATAACAACCTAAAATGTAATGTATTATATAAAAATAGAGTAAGAGAAACTATAAAGATGATTGTAAGCGCTCTATCATCTCGTTACTCATTTGAGGTCGCAGATGGCCTTTGTATCCGTTCTCTTTATTTGCTGGCCCTTATATTGTAATATTTATTTTATAATAAATCACCTCGTTATATCATAAAAATAAATAAAAGTCTTAGTTGTTACTCTTTATTTATTTATATTCTTAAGAATTTAGAATTCAAGTGCATAATAGAAAAATTAACCTACCGTTTACTGTGTCATACGACATGGCATTTAATTTATAACATTTAGTAGTGCTAGTGTTGCAAAAAAAATATGGATTAATAAAAACATTTTAAGAACTAATTGACTTCTGCAATCTATGACTTCTATTTATTTAACTTTTTTAAAGTCGTTGGAAGTGGTATCATAAATTTACTAATTCAAAACATAATAATAAAGATCACATAGCATTTAACAACACATTTATTTACTTGATGATGTTGTGAGTAATGTTTCATTTCATTTTCATTTCATTTAACTTAAAAGTTTTATGTTGGCAATTAATTGTTTCACGGCTTTAAATATTTTTAATGCGATATGGGTTTTCCAAAAGTTGCATATCACCCAATACAGATAGTCGTATTTTAAATATGTGAACTCAGTAAATGGTATCTTAACGATGATATATATTTGTATGTAGGTATTTAAAATAATTCATTCAGGTAGTACATGATCTCGTTCATGTGTTTATAAATAATTCATTGAAATCCGGTCCGCGGCCGCAATACGAGCTGGCAAAAATCGTTTTACGTGTGGGAACTCGCGGACGGGCTGGGCTACGCCTGCGTTGATATAACTCGGTACAGGCGGCACGGCGCAAACAAATTGGATGCTTAAAATTCAATTTAAAGGTTTCATGGTCCGCTTCATCTGTTCGCCTCGTTCGTTACGAGTCGGACTCGTTCACATATCCAAATGGATACGCAATTATTATGTAGTAACTTGGGAATGCTTGAATGTTTATCATAGGCAATGTAGCGGTCAAGCAATGTGTGTCAAAATAAACGTACTATTTAAAGTTTGCTATAGTCTTTACAGACATTTTACAGAATTTTTTAAACCTTATTATGATCCGAGATGGCTCAGTTATTAAAACACGTGAATCTCAACCGAAGATAGCGGGTTCAAGACAAGTACCATTGACTTTTGATGTGCTTAATTTGTGTTTATAACTCATCTCGTACGTATATGGGGTGAAGGAAAACTGTTTTATTTTACTTTCTTACCTTATATTGTGATGATTAAACGATTGTCACGAAATAATTATGACAAGTACTTGATCTAAACTTAAGGATTTTATAGTTAGTCCCGGTTGAATATTATATATCTTTTCTTTAACTTAACAAAGGATGATAGACAAATGGACCACAACCACCCATAAACATTGGCATTGTAAGGAATATATTTTTTTTTATTCACCTAATCGCCTTCCTCTGCTGGACGAAAGCCTCCCCCAAAGAACGCCAACCATCCCGATCTTGGGCAGCCCGCATCCATCCCGTACTTGCCTTTTTCAAATCGTCGGTCCACCTTCTTGCAGGGCGTCCTATACTACGTTTGCCTAAACGTGGTCTCCTCTCTAACACGTGTCGGCTCCATCGGCCAACAATGCGTCTGGAGACATGACCAGCCCACTTCCACTTCAACGTCCTAATTCTACTCGCGATATCGGTGACTTTAGTTCTCTGGCGAATGTCCTCATTTCGGATTCTATCTGCCAGAGAAACCCCAAGCATCGTGCGTTCCATAGCTCGCTGAGCGACCTTAAAGTTGTGGACCAGTCCTACGGTGAGTGTCCACGTTTTGGCACCGTAAGTCATTACAGGTAGGACGCACTGGTTAAAGACCCTGGTCTTAAGGGATTGTGGAATCGACGATTCAAAAATATGATGCAACCTCCCGAATGCCGCCCAGCCCAAACGTATTCTTCTTTTAGCCTCCTTCTCAAAGTTGTGCCGGCCTAGTTGTATTGTTTGGTCCAGGTAAATATACTCCTGCACAACTTCGAGTGGAGAGCTATTAACGACCACGGGGATATATGATGGTTGACCATAATTTTGGTCTTTTCTATGTTCATTCCGAGACCTACTTGTCTTGAAGAATCGCTCAGGATATTTAGCATCTCTTCCAATCGAACGTCTTGAAGACATTGGTAAAAAGTTTCGGGGAGATACATCCCCCTGTCTTACCCCACGATGCAATTGGATTGGTCTTGTGCTCTGATCTTGTACTTGGACGGTCATGGTTGCGGCTTCCTACAAACACTTCAACACCTGGATATACCGACAGTCAATTAGGCATCTCTGCATGGATTCCAGAATAGCCCAGGTCTCGATGGTATTGAAGGCTTTTTCGTAGTCCACAAACGCTAGGCATAGAGGCTGATTGTATTCCTCGGTCTTTTGTATTATTTGCCTACGTGTGTGTTAGTGGTCTACGCCACTGAAGCCTTTTCGAAACCCAGCCTGCTCAACGGGTTGGAAGTCATCGAATTTTTGGGCAAGACGGTTCGTGATTACCCTCGAAAACAACTTGTAAACGTGGCTTAAAAGAGAAATGGGGCGGTAGTTTTTCAGAAGAGCTTTATCACCCTTCAACAAACCCACCACCACAAAAACAACACCACCACACCTCTGCTCCATGTCTTCGGTGTAATACCATTGTGGAGTACGGAATTGAAAATGTTTGCCAGCTCTCTGAGAACTAGTGTTTCTCCTGCTTTAAAAGGCTCTGAGTTAATTCCGTCATCTCCTGGAGCCTTATTGTTTCCAAGTTGTCCAAGAGCAATCCTAATCTCTCCCAAGTCGATGTCGGGGAGCTCGTCTGATAGGTGGCGTGTCAGTCTAGCTCATGGGTCATCCGCTCTGTGGGACTTAGGTGGAGGTACTCGTTATGAGTATAAATCGCCGTAGAACTTTTCAACTTCAGCTAGAATCTCTGGCTTTGAGGTGACGGTTGTGCCTTGTGTCATTCTGAGTTTTGTAAAGTGACAACAAGAGGTCAGTGACTTTGCAAGAACCTTTGAGCCCCTATTGAGTGCTATGGCATCTTCATTATGCCGGGTATTCGCTCGTCTTGTATCACGCCTTATTCGTTTTTTGATCCTCCTGTTAAGTACCTGATACTCAGATGGCGTCATATTCTGTTATTCTCGTCTCCTCGTCATCTCGCCAGAGTCTCGCCTGAGAGCTGCGACTTACGTCCATTGCTCTTGTGTCGAAAGTGATTTTGTCCCACCTCGCGGATAAAAGGCACCAGACTGTTGGTGGCGTCGTCGATATCCTGCTTGGTTTCCAACATGGCGAATCTCATTGTAAGGAATATTAATTATTATATATTTTTACAGTACACTAGTACACTAATTGATAGGTGGGTAGTATCTCTACAACTAAGTCAATGTAATTTATTGATGTAAAAAATCTTCTAAAGATCTGTTTAGACATCGAAAACAACATTTTTTTTAGAGGAAACTAAAGAAGTGGCCTCTTTGTTGAACAAGTTTGCTACCAAAGCAAAAACGAGCTTGTGGAATGGAACCAAATCTGTAATACTGTTTTATGCAGAGGAATTTGTAATAACTGTAAAAAGTTTCCTTCCCGGACTTGCAAACTTGTAAGAATAGGATAAAGTTTCCTGAAGATGTAAATTGATGAAGATGAATATTCTCTTTTAATAAAATCCATAAGAATTAGAACAATCGAACTTTATATTAATGAGGAAAGTACTGTTCTTATTTTGTTCATTAAAAATGCCTTATTAATCTTCAATTAATAGAATCACATTAAAAAAACGCCTTTATAATATTTAAGAAGAGTTATAGACTAAAAATACGTTGTACGCAGTAAAATTGTGCTGTACGCAGACAACTTTATTATTATAAAATTACTTGAGGCGAAGAAGACAAGACATGATCAATGAGTCCAGAACATACTTCAATTAATTGGGTTTACGCATTATAAATCTCGTACTTAATCAGTACTTAGTATAAGCTACAAAAATGATATGGTATTTGCTGATGCAAAAATGATCGACTGACTAACTATTACTATAACGAATGTACATATTAATCAATGACATTTGACTTCATTTAAGAACTGGCTATGTATATGATCGGCTTTTTGTCTATCTAAATTTGTGTTTGTTATTGATCTCGTCGTAATTAAAAAAGTCATGAAAAAACAGCTATCAGTCGGACAAAGTTTTGTTTCGTGTGTAACCAGTTCGAGCTGAAGCAGCGGTGAAAGGTCAGTTTCGGGACACACAAATGCTTTAACTTTACTTAACAAATATACTGCATAATTAATTGCTAGAAATAATAATTAAGGGCCATACGTTCCAGACAAGATTAATAAAAAAGTTTTCTCTTAAAAGTTTTCTAATTCTCGAACTTATCCAATATTATGTACAACGCTATCTCATCATAATAAAGTTATTCTACTTGTAAAAAAAAATATCGCATTCTATCTTATATTTATAATATACATTCTTGATTCAAAAAGTTATACTCACTAATTAATAACACTAAAAATGACATATGTGTATAATTTTAAGATATCTATTTAAAGACGAGCTATTATTTCTTATTACTCTACTTACATACCGTATATATTTTGACTGACTGCCTCGTTGGTCTAGTGGCTAGATATTAGGCTGCAGACCCGGTGGTCCTGGGTTCAATTCCCAGATCGGGCCAATAAATAGTTATTGGGTTTTTCTGTCAGTAAATTCTCAGTAGCACTCCGGAGTCTGGAAGGTGGAAGTGTGTACACTCCCGTGCTTCGGAAAGCACGTTAAGTCGTTGGTCCTGCGCCTGAACTCCGGTCGTGTCGGATTGCCGTCCCATCGGATTATGAGGAAAAGAGAGTACACCTGTGTTTGCGCACACACTTGTGCACTATAATATCTCCTGCACAGTTGGCTAATCTCTCTTGAGATTGGCCGCCGTGGCCGAAATCGGTCTGGAGGACCTTATATTTTGACATACATCTGATATTTGTAGGGTTAGTTCGCAAATAGATTTCGTGTTTGTAATACATTTTAATACAAAAAATATTTTGTTAAACAAGACGATACTGTGACGATAGTACTACGCGAACACATTAAAACAAGTGAAATATCGCCTTTGAACGTCACCTTGTATTGCTAAATAATTAAAGGACATAATCATGTAACCTGACACTGGTCTGACATATTTGCACTTATGTAGTGTCACTTACTTTCTCATTTATTAAATTACCTTTTTTGCACTATATACATTATCATATGTGATGTAAAGTAGTAAGACGTAAGATCAATTTTAATAAATCAATAAGTAAGTCTAGAACTATTAACTTAATCGTATAAAATCAATTAACGCTAACTTGTTCTAAACAAGGACATTCGTTCAACTCGTGTATGTGTGAATACCCATTCGATAATGCAACTTAGTAGTACTTTCAATCGCTGGAATATATTTACTTCGATCCAAACACAAATTAATCACGGGCTTGTATTTTGACTGGAGCAAATTTGGTCAGTGCAATTCCGAATACGCCACGTCGTATCCTGTCGCTTTGTAGCCAAGTAACGTACGACCTGAATGAATGATCACACAACACCTGCGGATCAGTGCTTTAACTAACTATTATTTTAACACCAAAATTTTTAAACACATTTTTGTATAGCATATATATATGTAGTCCACGCTAAATGAACATGGGTTTATCAATGAACAGAATAAATTATACGAGTAAGCAGAGATACTTTAAGGGAGGGTACTTCTTTACCTTATCTTTTTGCAATTGTTTAGCCTATCTAAATTTTCAGCGTCATCCAATCGACCAGTTTTAAATATATTATATTACTAGCTGTTGCCCGCAGCTTCGCTCGCGCGTGGTCTTTATCTATACTAATATTATAAATAAGTAAAAATAGATTTTTTGTATGTTTGTTTGTAGCGAATAAACTAAAAAACTGCTGTACTGTTTTTAAAAACCTTTTTTACCTACAGAAAGATACGTTATCAGCGAGTAATTAGCTGCCCGTCCCGACTTCGTACGGGTAAAATAAGGATTTTATCTCGTACATTTTTTAATCAATAAGATATAAACATTTACCAATCGATTTATTCGCCCATCCAGTATAGTGTATGTGTGTTCAGTATAGGGCATATAATAATCCTACTTTTTACTAATATAATAAACTCGAAAGTTTGTATGGATGTATGGACGTTTGTTACTCTTTCACGCATAAACTACTGAATGGATTTTAATGAAACTTTACAATAATATAAGCTTAGGGAATACCAATTAAGTGGTACATATGGCAATAATGGAATATGTTTTTTTTATCCAAACATCACCAACATAGTGAAGTTCGTATATTTCTCCCTAAGAGATATTGATATAAGATATTGCGTATTTTGAATTTCATTATTTGCACCCAACTCTTCCAAACAAAAATAAAAGTTTCTAAAAACTTTGAAATTCATGTTTATTAATTCAATCAAAAAACTCAATAGTATATTTCTATTTTTTTAAATTTTTATACTAATGCTTTTACCCCGTTTCTCCCGTTTGGAGTTAAATTTCTAAAAACGACGAAATACGTATGCATAGCTTTAATACTAAATATCATTCTTCTTACACCAAAAGTGACGGAATCCCCATACAAACTTTCAACCCCTTTTTTACCCTCTCAGATTTAGATTTTCAAAAACGCTGAAATACATTTTTATTTATTTTTAAGCTTGTTCATTAAATTTCATGCTGCTAACTTTAAAAATGACTGGTTTCTAAACAATCGTTCAACTCTTTAGGGGTAGAATTTCCAAAAATCCTACCTTAGTGGGTATTATAAAATGTATCAACTGCCAAAATTTCAAGTTTCTAACCCCCGCAGTTTATGCTCTGCGTTAATGAATCAGTTAGGAAGAGTAATAATGTTATGTGTATAGATATCAACAAAAATACGTATTTTTATAACTTTTGATAGACTCAACTAATTTTGATGAAATAAAGGCTAAACGGAATCTTGAAATAGTTCTTATAATAATTCGGTTTTTTCAATTTTTAGACGATTAAAAGATACAGACATGCAGACAGTAAAAAAATTAAAAAAATGATTGCTTTGGTTTTGGTAAATCGTAAATAGCCATATAACCTTTAAAACAGGCAGTTATTTTGAAATAACAGACAGAAACTTCAATTTTATTTATATGTATGGATCATTTATTAATTAATTCGTTTTTGTTATAGATTTATGTTATTTTATGTGTACAATATAAAGTATAAAGGAAAAGTTTCTTCTGTCAGAGACTAAATAAAATCAGACTTAACCAAGGCTACTAATTTAATTAAACAAAAAAAGGGAATTAAAACAAATGTTTTCCATTGAACTTGAAACACATCTGAATAAGCTGCTTAAGCGGCCATTTTATGTAGAAAAAATATATAATATACAAACAAAAGCAGCTATATAACAATTTTAATTAAAGTTTCAAAAGCAGTTATTTGACCGCTCTGGTAGGTTAAGTGTTAAAAATGAGATGACACTTATAGCATATATATATAAATATATACATACATTAGCTAAGTTTCCACCAACAATAATGACACAATCATTAAAATAATCAAAACATATATAAAATCAAACAGCTAAACCATCATAATCAGTAAAGGTGTAGTAAGATATATATTTTTTTATAATCAAATATAATTAATTACTTAATGAAAACACAAATTTAACAAAAACGAAATATAAATGAAATCACATAGCTTAAGCATTATTACATTGAGTAAGGCAAATAAAATGCAATAAATAAATGATATATATATTATTTATATATTTTTTAACCAAATACAATTAAAAGGCAAGCAAGAATATGACTACAGTACAAAATTTATAACAAACTTAAATATTGAATATTAAGATGGGTTGGTACATTCATTTTATATAAATTAATACATTTAATACATTATTATTTTTAACTTATTCATGTTATTTTTGCAGTGATTTTTTTTTAAATATATAATATCAATATCTGAGTACACTTAATTATATATTATATGCTCGCACAGATCTACTTCTTCCTATTCATGATTATGCTGTCGCAAGCTTGATGTAGCCAAAGACCAATTGAATTAAGCTGAGAGATTACAAAATACTTTTATTCGGTTTATATTGGGATGAGGCAAATATAACCACGTTTCACAATTTTGTTCTCTTCTTAATTAGTTGCCCGTCTGACTTCATAGGAATATGCACATCTTCTCTATTCTGTACTGTGTGTTGTTTAACCCTTTTACTCCCCCTTCATCACTTGATATTCATTAGATGATGACGGTGATGACTACGTCTCAGTGCTTTTATTTATGTGCTCCATATTTTGTTGTTCGATCACTACTATTTTAGCTATCTCTATAGCTTTCTTTAGTGACAGATCAGACCGTTGTAATAATCTTTGATGTTTGGCGAGCTACTCTAACACATATTCGCTGTAAATTTATCACTGACCAATTACTATTAATTCAATGAAATCGCATTTTAAACTGAAATTTTCTAGACTCGTAATAAAGTTGGTTATATTTTCGAGTTTGCTTTGTTTTCTCATAAAAAATACATGTCAGGCCATAGTTAAATTTTTCCTCGGTTTGAAATACTTGTTACATTTATTAATGAGGTCTTCTAAAGTAATTTCTGTTATTTTAATGTTGAACAAAATTGCTATTTCTCTCTATTTACACTTCTTATACATAACCAGTGGCTAATACTCCTTATATATATCCAGAGGCTAATAAATATAGTTCAAAATATGGTTGCCATTTTTTCCGCGTTAAATTGTTATTTATTTCGTTGTTTAGAAAAACCTTCGGTAGGTAAAATGTTTGAATTTTTATCTGCCGTTTTAAAACTTTTGACAGGAAACACGAATTGACGAAAAAATTTTACCTATTTAAAGTTTTAAGAAGTGATATACCACGTTTATGTTTAAAGCAAGCACTTCTAAAACCATGTATTATTGTTATAGTTATTTTTTAAGCTTTGTTTATACACCTATATACTATTTACGTATTAATTATTGTCACTGAGTTAACTGACTTGCTCACACGCAGTCTTAAAGCGTACTGTTATGAAAGATATAAGATAAGATCATAAAGATACACACAATATATATGCAATATTAGTTTTTATGCAAAAACAACACACGAAGCTACTGAAAACACGAAATTGTTAACAAAACTTTTTGATTTTGACAACTAACAGGTGCGCGTACTTTTCCTACAGATAATAATTTATTGTTTTTTAGTAGGGATACTAAACTTATAATAAATTAATAAAGAGATTAAAAATTATAGGACAAAATATAGGATAAATCATAAGCAAAAGTGTAAATTACATGTAATATTTAATCTCTTTTCAGTTTGACCATAACCATTTTTTAATAAATGTTCTACGTGTATCTTTAAATTGACATAACTTTATTATTTATGAACCGATTGAAATAAAACAAACACTAAATGTTAAGTGAAGTTAGCCACAATACATTAGTGAAAACCGCACTCAAATCCGTTAAGCCGTTTTTAAGATTAGCGTGCACAAACGCACAGACAAACAGACAAACAGACAAAAAATTTATTAATCATTGTTTTGGGTTCTATTGTGTTTATAAAGACCCCCGATAAAAGTTTTACTCATTTATCTTCCATGTACAGACATCGACCAGTTACAGATTTATTATATGTATAGATAATATTTTTATAACGGTATTACAAATGAAAATAGTCATACGTTTTTAACAAACGTATCCTTCTAAAAAACATTAATTTAATTTAGTAGGCGAAGCAGAAAGGACGCCGAGTACTAGTTCTAGTTCAAACAATACATTTATAACCATTAATTTAACAACTGTCACGATCGTTGATGGACTTTTTACAGAACAATAAAGAGTTCACAAACACATCTGCTGTATCTCAGCAGATGTGTTTGTGAACTCTTTATTGTTAAAGTAGATACTTTAGTTCATTTTAATATCACAATTTTTATATTTTGTGTATATTAAGATATTAGTTGTGATTTTGCTTATGACCAAACATTTTATATGAATAAATCCTTCAGCAATTCGACAAATGGGTACAGATCTCGACAACGTGCTTAAAATTTTGTCAGTCAGGAATTCCGACGGATGGCGCGTACTTCATAATACTTGGTAAATTAAATTACTCATATCCCGCTTCTTTCTTAAAAAGGATGAAGAATTTACTTTATTATTTCTAATATAAAATGTAAATACGCAACATTATTATGTTTATGTTTTTGGTTTGATAAAGATGATGAAAGTGATTCGATTTCAAATTTACTTTAAATCACATTTTCAAATTCACACAATAACTACTTATCCAATTGTGCTTCTACGATATGAAGATATTTGTTATATAGCACATATTTATTTTCTTTTTCTATGCAACTTCAATAAAGTTTTAATAAATAAATAATATATAGGAACGAACGGTGCCAATAGACGTCGCACATCAAAAACTGTATAAGCTTATAACTAAAGCGTTAATCATTAATTATTAAATAATTAAAGAACGCGTGAGAAAAGAGTGAAGTGGGGCCAGCTGTATATATTAAGGATTTAATTAGCGTAACGCTAATGTTAATTTAAAAAATCGTATATTATGTTACAATTTACAAAATATCGTTTATTCCTATGTTTTATTGATGTATTCAATACTATAAAATTAATTAATATATTAGTTTTTTTTAGTATTAGTACTTTTTCTTAAAAGGAGCAGAGAAAAAGTCACATATATCCTGTAAAGTTCTTTATTTCGAATAGGTCGTCAATGTGACGGTGACTGCTTGATTTAATATATCATATTATTTCTATCGATATATTTCAACTACAGTTTATGAATAAAACCTAAATGAATTCTAAATATAGGCAATATTTAAGTAAATTTCATTTATAAGCATTGCTATCTACAATATTTCTATAAATATTTTATATTCCATAGCCAAATAAAACTGGGTTATTTCCATGAAACAGTATTAAAACCCTTTATTAGAATTTCGTAAATAATATCTCACATTTGTGTCCTTTCAGCATTTTTATTTAGGCGATTGTTTGTATGAATTTAAAGACTCCACTTTTGTTTGACTTAAAGGTTCTCTGATATTATTGAGATATTACATCATTGAAGATTGCAATTTCTATACAAAACTTGACTGTCAATTTAATAAAAACCGTAATTTAAAAAACATAAATTGTATTTATAATTCATATCGCGGTAAGGAATTGAGGAAAACGTCGTAAGGAAACCTGCATGTAGCGGATGAAAATCTGCCACCACCGGTGTATCTAACCCACATCGAAACAGCGCAGTGGGGTAAGGTCCAACCCTTTTTCTTAAAAAGATAATGCGGCATAGCCCAGCTGAATTACTCGGTGGTAGAACTTTGTCCAAGCTCGTCTGGATAGGTACCACCCACTCATCAGATATTCTACCGCAAAACAGCAGTACTATGTATTGTTGTGTTCCGGTTTGAAGAGTGAGTGAGCCAGTATAATTACAGGCACTGGGGACATAACATCCCAAGGTTGGTGGCGCATTGGTGATGTATTCGATGGTTAACATTTCTTACACTGACAATGTCTAAGGGCGTTGGTGACCACTTACCATCAGGCGGCAAACGAACTCGCCCGCCTACCTAATCTTAAAAAAAAGCTGAAAGACAGGCTGCTGCCATCAATTTAATGTAATTTTATTAAAAAATTATGTTACATTATATCTGTTCCAAATTTAGTTAGTGGTGCGGTCAAACTACGAGATGAGTTTCAAGTTTGTTTATACAGACTGCGGAATATGATCATTGATCGTGTTATCTCAGAAAATGATAAAATTGGAATAAATATATTATCTATTTAGGTAGACTCATATCAGCACTTTTGGATCGTAATGTTACAGTATTGAATCAAATGTAAAGCTATCAGCGCTTCGAAATGTAGATTCTGCCGAGAAGAAAGAAGAACCGGCAAGAAACTTAGTAGTTAGTCTTTTCACCATTTTAATTACTGAATTTATAACAATTAAATACAATTAAGCATTTATATATATAGATATATACATACAGTCTGGAAATCAATAAATACTAATTCTGCGTAATATATATTGACTATAATAATTATAACTAAAAATAGCGGGCCTTGGATTATTATTACATTGTTTGTATCAATGTTAATATTATGTGCAACTTAATATATACTTTTAGATTTTATCGAGCAAAAATTATTACACCAACATTGACCATGCCTTTCTTTATGCCTGTCAATTAATTTCAATTTAAAAAGCTTCCTTTTTCACTAGTTGATAAAATTTACAGCTTTAAATAAATTAAAATTAAATTATTTTTATAACATTTTATAAATTCCAACTTCAACGTAAAATACCGATTCCTAGATTTTTAGTCAAATAAATACTTCCTCGCTTGTCCTAGACTTATTCAAGAATACGATTGTAAAGTGGCTCCTCACCCGTTCATCGACCTTTCTATGCGTGGAATATCACCCTATCTGCTTAAGTACATTCAATTTAACTCACCTTGCTTAGACATTACAAAATGTGTTTTGGTTAGACGCTTAAAAATAGAACATTTTTATTGCAAAATAACGATTTTAAATATTATAAAAAAAACATGCTTTGCGTACAACAGACCTTTTTCTGATAATAAATTTAAGAGACGCAAGAATATTACTCAATATCAGTTGTTGCTTTTTTGACAAAATTAATTTGTAACGATAAAAATTTTAAACATATTGTAAAAAGGCAAGTCAGATTTGTTTTTATATTTTTATTTTTCGAAACATTCATATTTAAATCATTTCATTCATTATCAAGTCCAATCGTAACAGCTTAAACCTTATTTTTTAAGTTAGAAGTTTGTAACTTAATGCAATGAAAAGCCGTCACGAAGATCTGTTATCTCCAAGGATTTTCTCGGACGTGTTAGAGTTGGTTTTCAGAAGTTGAGACTAAAAAAGAATAAAAATAGTTGGAAAATTCCTGAGCCAAGTCACTTCAACCATTACATCATAGTTTTCAATGCAAGATAACTAGAATACGATATTTATGAATTAGAAATAGAAATTAAGAATGTGGGAACATAATAAATAAAATTACATAATAGTAACATTCCTCTAAACGGCGATTATTCCAAACCAACCTAGGCTTGCTACTAAGTCATAATACTAAAAATATACTAGACAGCTGTAATAATAATTTATTATATACTTTTATATTGTATTTTTTCATGAAAGACACCTATATAGATAAAAGTAGAAGGCTCGCCCTTATCTAAATTTGTGCCTATTCCTTCGAACGGCAAGGGACTAAACACTTGACTGATTGGACTCCTATAGACTGGAAAAGAGAACAAGGAAATCAATGGTTCACAAGACATTCTATGGATACATAACAATACAAATATACGTAAAACGTACGAAACGTAAAAATAAATTTCTTCAAAGTAGACGCAAGTACTATACAACAAACAAATTCAAAGAAAATTAAATTTAAATCCATTAGCGTACTCCTACGTAACGATGCTAGAAATATTTAGAACAGTAGCCAATGTAATGGAAAAGTTACCTTAATATAGCAATAAAAATATTTACATTTATTAAGGCCGTAAAAAAAACAAATAAAAATTAAAAATAGTTACTGTACAAATGGTGAGCGCGTAGAATGGTGGCAAGAATGCTAGCAGCATTTCCCCTTTGAATCGCAATTCCGATTCTCTCGACGAAAAATGAACCAGCAATCCTGTCACCAGTAGAGGCAATAAGAGGGGGTGTAATATTTTTTATGAAATTTTTAGGTAATTAATTAATCTTATTTTAGCAATAATAATAATAAACGATTAATCTTTTAACGAAAAGTTTTCCTTCACCTAAGTACCATAAATATAGAACTATGAATACTTTAGTACTAACCTGAAATACATTATTAGCGACAAAAACTTCAGGTACGATTTAGGCACTTTATCCACGGACATCTTTATTACAACTTTACATATAAATAATATGTCGCTTATTTACTTACGTTTTCGATTTTGTTTTTTGCTAATAAATCGATCGCCTTCAGGCTTTGTCAATTAATAAATAATTGATGTCATTGTAATAATTGTATTCAATTACATTTTTACATTTAACATACATTTTAAACTAAGATAAATAAAAAAGTGTAAATTCAATTTAATAAAGATTTGAATTATATTTTAAATCATATTCTATACTTCATTTTGTGACTGAATTATAATTAAATTTGTGGGATATAATGTTTGGGATTGATATACATACCATATGCTTTCGAGTACAAAATGCTAACCTAGTGGTACAGGAACTGATGATTGAAACTTCTATACATTTTTTTTCGTATGCTTAAAGCATAAAAATGTGTTTGCTACTGAAAGTTACCATAAATCAAATGAATGCAACTGTAACAATGAGCAATTAATCAAATCAAAATCGATTTGATTTGATGAGTGGCGCACTGGCTATGTAGAGAATGGTCAATATTTCTTACAGCGCCAATGTCTTTGTGCTGTAGTGATCTTACCTTCAGGAGGCCTATTTTTCCATTCAACTACCAAATTTATTAAAAAAAATTGTTTGGTTCAAATATGGATGCCTCATTAAATTTCCATGTTTATAGAATAAATTTGACCATCAACCATAGAGACTGACATAAGCTGACTGAGTACATAATTACATATGTTTTTTATAAATTTGCAGCGCTGGATATCAAAACATAGCAAAGCAAGATTTTAATTTACGAGATCAAATCAATTTGTACTGATCAGGACTTGAATCCATGATATGAAACATGAGCAAATCATATACCAAAATGGTAACCAGCTTCCCAGCCATTGCGTTTGTGTCAATAAATTACATAAACGATATCAAGTTACTAGTAACATAATATAGCTCCGACCATTTGTTGTAGGAATTTCTTTGTAAAATACTGTATTTTATGAAAAAAACAAAAACTTAAATTTCAAATTATTTTATTTGACACCATATTATACGCAATCCATTTATATACCAAATTGTAACAAAATGTCGATATTTATAGCTATTTCACAATAACACTTTTAATTATCAAGAACAATATTTAGCGACATAAATCTCAACATTGTTTTAAACAAATAAAAAAGTAAGAAAACAGTAAAATATAAAATTCTCAATCATGATTGAATAATATTTTTTAAGCCTTGTCATATCAATAGCTACGTCATAACTTTCCAGATAAAAATGTTACTTGTTGTCGTTAAACAGAAGCATATAAAATGTAAACACAATCATCTAACGCAATTCCTGTAAGGAAAACTTTAATAGATTTCATTATTTTATATAATTTATGTCGATACAACAATCATATATACATATATAAAGACTATACAAAAGACACAATACAATATGAAATAATAATAGTTAATAATTCCGTTATTAAATTCCATAACAGTCCTCGTGAACGCTGTGATTTCAAAATCTTATCATTATTAATAGTAACGCCCTTATTTTAATCAATTCCACAATTATATGTATGATGATGTATATATTTCGGGTTTCGTTACCTAGAAATTCAAACATATCTTTAATGTCACATTTTGTCACAATGTGGATTATGATGGTTATTATTTACTAAATCACTCACCATTACTTATTCATCAATTCCTGCGAAGATAAAAGTTTGGACGAGTACATTATAAGTATATCGATTATGTTTTTAATAAATTTCACAACATTTATTATATATTTCAATAAGAAAAAAGTGATAGTTAAACAGGGGTACCGTTGAAACTTAACTTACATATTAGTAATATCATAGTTCAATGGAATTTTATTAAAAAAAAATATTTACCCTGTTTACCTTAAATTTAAATTAAAATTTTAATGACCTTGGGAGTAAAAACTGATTTGAATATCCATACAGACTTGTACTCGCCCGTTCGTCGTAACGTTATAGTTTTCAATATTTACTTATCAAAAACTACTTAAAATTAAAATATATCAATCAAAGAAACTTTACAAAAAAATACATGTAGGTACGCAATATAAATAATTTATCCTACGTCATTGAAACACTTTTGCTAGAGATAAAATTATGATACACCTATTATTTCTTTAGTCTTTTTGCACTATGTTATTGTTATATTCACATTTATTAAGTATACGACTCAGCTTACAATTAATCTACAATCTTTATACATTACTACTCGAGCGGAAACATCTAATAGTAGTCAAGACGTACAGTAATTATAACTTTCAGGATCTCGTGTGATTTAACTAACCATTTGTATTGAACTTGTCTTATCTCCTATTAAACATGTCGTCAGTTCAAATAACCATTCCACGATTTAGCAGAAGATTGAAAACTAACCTATATTTACAACCTATTTTCACATACGCAAGAAAATCGCGGTATTTCTGAATTTATTTACGCATATAAATATTATTTAATTGTGTTACGTTTACATTATTTACATGATAATTCATACATTTGGCTTTGAATAAATTATTTTAACATTTATTTACATGGCAATAAATTTGATAATCACAACTTTGTCCGTGTATTCACTACTACTTCCGCAGTGTCTAATATCTGTAAGTCTCATACAGATATTTCTTGTATTTGCACTCGCTTCTTCATAATTCCTGGAAGTGCAGGTGTTGTGGCTGCTGGCGGCACTCTCAAAATACCAGAGCCGCCTGCAGCAATCGATTCAGAATCTCCATTCGTATCGGATGTCGCATCTGACGAATCCGTTATCGGCCCAAATTTGACTTGAGTAGAACTATCTACAACGCGTGGTTCAAAAGTACTAGTTCTACCAATAGCGTCTGTATTTCGACCTTCAACTCTTTGTATATCTGGTTTTTGAGTATCGATACAAACAACACTACCCGCCTCTATCGCGCTCCCAACACTCACATCCGGTAATGAACTGCGCGCTGCTCGATGTTTTTCGTCGTAACAGCTGTACTCGCCAAAAGTGGGCTCTCCACAATCCGATAACGTCCGCAAATCAAACTTGGAACCCGAACTGCGCGGCACGTGTGCTGACTTACACTCAAACCCGAAACCCTTTCCGTCAAATGCTCTAACCTCGTAATCTAATTTTCCGTCATAATTGTCTGAAGATGAAGAACTCCCGGCCTCGGCAAGATCATCTTTGCAACGCCGAGGCCGGGAGCCTCGTTGGTGATAAATTCCCGCGAATATCAGAACGTTTAAAAGTAATAGGAAACAACCGACAGCAATTGTTACAGTGAGGGCCGCGGTGTAGGATTGATAATGGGATGACGCGAGCCGACGTAAAAGAGCATCATCAGGTTGTATGGGCGTAGTCGTTGAGTTTGGAGGACATTCCGTGGATAGCGCAGGAGGAGCTGGAGGCGGTTTTGGTTGGGCAGATCGTGGCGGAGGAGTACTGCGACCTAATTCCCCCCCACGGCTTCCGACATCAATGCTTACTACATGCGGTACATGTGCGCGCGAAAGTGATTGCGTTCTTACTGCACCTAATAATAGAATAGACAAAATACGTTAATTTAACATTACTGAATATATAAACCAAGGACTTCAGTCGCAAAATAGCTGTTTTATTCAAAATTTTACAAATAAGATTAAATGAAAAAATACCTTCATAATAATTGGCATTATCGTCTTGAAAGTGATGATGTCTCATAGCGGCATCTGGCAGATCTGATCCGGGACGATGCAGTTGCGGTATTAGGGACAACCACAATGACATTTTGTGACCACGATAGTGACTCCTCATCTCCGACTTACCGCCTGTGACCCAAATTACACAAACAAATTGAGATAAATGACACTAACTATTACGAGGGGGCCAAACAAGGTCAAAGTAATCCCGAAACTTTTAATAAATAATTAGACAGATTGATAACTTAGGAAATTAATTAGATGAGAACTTGAATCTTAGAATTCACTTAATGTAAATTTAATTTTACTTTTGAGTAAAACTTATCCTATTTATAGAAATCATCAATTATAAGATACGTTTTTATACTATAGCCGAAGCTTTTGTTTGTTTGAAGGCTATAATCACAGAATCTACATTGTGATAATTGAAAAAATATTAGATAGTCTACCTATTGAGAAAGGCTTTAAGGCTATATTAGATCAAGTTACAACCCGCGGGGGCGGAAGGGTAACATTTAAAACTAATGAAACCGCACAAAGCAATTTATAAAATGAAATAAAAACCTATAAATAAGTATTATGAGTGAGACCGAGTTTTAGTTTCTTATAAAATAATAATTAAATTAAGGTATATTCTATAACAAGACGTACTGATTTCCATATAAAGTTGGTTAATAGTGTCGTAGGTGTCCCAGTAGGGAGTCTGGTCGGGACCGAGTTGAACTGATTCCCCCATCACGGGGCTCGGCGGCGGTGTTGCAGAGGGGTCATTTGGATTGCTGTTATAAAAATTAATAAATAAAAAAAGAAAAATATTTTACATTTGTCCTAAATTAAAACGTTTGAGTGATGTATCTTAATTACATGTTCGCTGAATAAACCTATTTTTCTTTTATCTTTTTTTTTTAAACACATTTGAGATGTTTCGGTTATTTTAATCATATTTGTATATTTTTTACTATAATACAATAGTATTCGTATCAATATTTTTCATAATAAATAGTGAATTCTCAAAGGTGAAATTCCATACATTAGACTTTTATCTAGAGATAAAACTTTAAAATAATAGAAATGCGATTTCATAACCACTTGATATAATAAACTTTCAACTTTCGCAACGTATGCTATCCATTTACATTATTTTTTTCAGTATTATGTATGTCATTTTGACAACAAATCTGTCGCAATGCCAGACAAAATTATAAATAAAAGAGTAAAAACTGTTGATAAATGTCGACTATAATATTATGGAAAATTAACTTTATAAAATTGACAACAGCCAATAATCTGCATTCAAACTGATTTAATAATCGTCTCAAGTATTATTATTCGTAAGATGTAGTTGAAATCTAAACCCCCAGCTCAATCTCATTCTTCTACAACTAATCGGATGTGATTAATTAAAGCGAATATAAAATAATCTACGCTTTTTAATTTATCTCGAAATCTGTACGCTAAGATTGCTACAATCTGAGCTTACAGTATTATTTTTATGCAAATTATATCAAATAAAATGTTTTATCATAAGTTATAGTTATGTGAAAGTTTATATTAGGAAAACCTATAAAATATATAAAATTTAACTGCCATCACTTGTATTTTATTTACACGCAACACAAGGTGTATTGATTGCTCATAAAAAAATATATATATATTTTTATAAACTTTTCACAATCTTCAGCTATTAGTATGTGTTCATTAAATTAAAGTAAGTTTTTAACCACCCAACTGATTTAGCATAAATTTTGCAGACACTTTGATTAGTAGTGATATTTTAAAAAATAACTTCAATGCGGAATGTATTAATCGCCCTCGCCCGTTGACGTTGGAAAACCAGTAGGGCCAACAAGATGATTTTTTTTTAAAAATAGAACTTGTAAACGGCCTTCCAAGTGGGCCACCTGATGGTAAGTGGTCACCACCGCCCATAGTCACTTACGCTGTAAGCAATATTACTTTTTTTCTTACTTAGCCAATGCGCCACCTTGGTACTAATTTAACCAACCTTGGGAACTATTTTATATACTTTGTGCCTATAGTTTCACTGGCTCAATCACACTTCAACCCGGAACACAAAAATACTATTTATAGCGGTTTAGCGCTAAAATATATGATGAGTAAGTGGTACCCAGATGGGCTTGCACAAGGCTATCACCAAGTATTTCACAATAAAAAAATATATACATCCAAGTTATAATACAATTTTTTTAATACTCTCATAAATGACTCGCCTTGACAACAATATAATTTTGTATTAGAAAATAATTAACTATATACAATAAATAAAACTAATCCCATTGAAATAGTTCTCGCTTACCTTCGTGCCATATACTAAACTTCATTTTATTCAGTCTGCAACGTTACAGTTTAATTTTCGAGCTCCAGCGATGGTTTGTTAGAGGTCAACCACTTTGTAGAATCTGGTTATTTGCTACGAATGCTAACTTGTTCAATTTCTAACAGCTATATTTTCAACGATGAATGGATTTTATTTATACTGCACTTTGTATGTAGATATTTGTTATAAATATAAAAATTCTTACCCATATTTAACAAAATTCGCGAGGTAGTGCATGCACAGCTTCGATAGTTTTTGCTCAATCTGCGTAAAGTTCTGCTGATGGTGAGACAATGATAGTGGCATTCCAAGATAATACGGAAGCTCCTCGCCATGAACCGATCCTGGACGCTACGAATTAATAAAATGTCGTTTTTTATACTGTTTCAACTAAAAGAGTATTGGATTTTTATTTGTAATTAAAGGTTAAGTTAACTATTTTTACCTGGAACGAAGCGATTAACTTATTTTTTAGTTTTATAAAATTTAAGTAGAACATAATTTTTTTTATGTTTTTATTTTAATATTTATCTGTTCAGAACATCCAACATAAATAACAATACCTATTATAAAAAAAAACAAGAAATAATACAAAATAAAGTTAATTGCACTTCTAATATATCCTAATTAGTTGGAAATCCTGAGATCGGCGCAATTGGTTTTTTGTCAAAAAATTCAATAACAGTCCGTGGCTGACCGCCATGGCCAAAATCAGATCTGAAGGACTGAATGACTTTATTTATCATGCAACGATTTGAAAATATCAAAAACATCGACATTGAGAAAACTTATATCACTAAAATAAAAGGAACATTCACATATACCTCAAGGGTAAAACGAAAAATGATAAAAATACGAATCTATATTCTATTCCATTTTGATTATTTTAATGTAAGTTAGTGTATAAGGCAGCCAAGTGAATCTTAAACGAAGATCTCGGGTTGAGCCCAAGCAACCAATAAATTATCATATGCTTAATTTGTGTTTATAATTCATGTCGTTCTCAGCAATGAAGGAAGACATCAACACATCACCGTGTGTTGGATGAAAATCCACATGTTTATCCACTGACCACCAGTATTGGAGCAATATGGTGGAATAATCTCCAAACTTTCTCCTCAAAAAGGAGAGAAAGAGAAGTCCAGCAGTGTGATATTCACTGGCTATTGCTTTTTTCGTGTTAATTAGATAAATGATTATTGAAGCTTAAATTAACGGATACCTCATTAAATAAATTCCGGAATATTACGGTAACTATTTCATTGCAATAAAATATCACGAAAATGTGAAAGAAAGTTAGCTTCTAATAATATGATGAAATAAATGTATTAATATATACCATACACAATTTTCTTTAATCAGATGCCCATACATTATAAACAGAAATCATCTTGTCTTAGAATGCTGGTTGTTTACAGTGTATTCGTAGTTTTTCAAGATTAGATTTGTAATTATGTTGAATATATTTCATTTCCTCGCAGCCTTTTATATTTACATTCCGAAGTAATGTACAACTCAGATTAAAGGAATACGTGACTTAATTAATTTTAAGCAAGGCTTCATCATAAAATAGTTTATTTTTGTTCATTTTTGTAGCAGTATTTTCTAACAGAACGCTAAAATTTTTAAAATAATCACAGATATTCATCCAGAAACATAAGAAAAAAATGGAGTTTTCTCTTTAACAGAAATATTTTTAATATGCCACAACCTTCTAATTCATTGGAACAACTATTCGACTTAACCAACAAGAGATGAGATGCAAAAGCAGCCTTAAGTGCTATCCAAGGCATAGGATATATTCAATGTCAGCTTCTTAACTTCGGACTGCTACTAATTTCTCTTATTATAACCCGCAACCTCTAGCCACTAGACTATTAAGGCAGTTTTTTTAAATATATATATGAAAGTAATAAATTTTGTGAATTATAAAATATGTAAGAGGATGGAAATTTGAAATATACATATTACATATATATTAAAAAGAATCCAAATTATTCATGAAATACATATTCAACAAAAACCAAAACATTATTTATAGGATAATAGGATTTTACGAATATTTATATATCATTGTTATGGAAAAAATTATTTTCATCAATAAAGAAAATACATGGAGAATACTTTATGAATATAAAATTTAAAACAAAAATATGATATACATACCCACGAGTTATAATTTAATATTCATTTCAACACATATTCATTAATATTCAATATATTATCAATATATTAATTCAATAATATATTGACATTAATATTCATTTCAAAATCTGTAAATACACATTAAATTTCCATACATTATAAAAGTTAATACTAAAATAGAAAATTAATTTACCTGCGGGTAGTCTTTATCCTGCGAGAGATGGTGAAAATGTGTGAAATACGTCACACCGCCGCGCAGTGCATGGAGGTAGCCGAGTCTAATCAAGGGAGCTGCGGTCCGACCGTCGCTTAGAACCTTCAACAAGTTGTACGCTTAATTATCGTGCACAAAGTGAACGAAATAAATACGCTACGACCTGTCGGGACCTAACCCGTAGGGACGTTATATAAAATAATAAAAAGATACCGTCATAAAGCATAGCGTTGTTTTTACTTACAGTCCAGTTTATAATATTGTAAAGAGGTTTTTTTGTCGGAGTCATACAGAACAGAAGAATTACGATTTTGTTAATATTTAAGCTTAACGTTACGATTGATTGTAGTTTCGAGACAGACGTAGACTATAAATTATACTTGTTTTATATTATATGTATGTTAATGAGTAGGTTATTCTGTCAACATAGTCGAAGAATAAAACTGTCGATACGCTCGCTGTCCAACTGAACTACACCAAAACTGTAACTTTATATTTGACACGTGTAATCTCTATCTAATAATTTACTATTTATCTTTTTCCATAATACAATTATATAAACATCTATAAGTTTGCGTAACAAAGCACAGGCATCAGCGCGAGCCGCTGTTGTGTTTTAAAACATTTAAAAAGCTTTATTTTCAAAGTTTTAAAATTGCGATATCTCGAAAACTAAGCGAGATATCGAAACATTTTATTTTTAAAAACAGTCTTATTTCCTTAATTATTTGGTCCTGTATTGCTTTTATAAATCCTTCGGTTTCCGGGAATAAATTACCAATTTGAAGCCATTTATTTGATGCTATTGCATCAATATGGGGTTGTTCTAGTTCATGAGGATGTCGCCCATGAAGTATTTTCTTTTTCCTGTTGTCTATTTTTTCTATTTGCTTGGTCATTTTTACTATTATTTTCTATTTTATCCTGTTCGCTTAAGTTAAGTGGAGTATAGTTCTGATCAGTTACGGTTATGGCTTTGTGTATGTGGCTCGAGTGAGATTCAAAATCGAAAAATATTTTTAGTTTATTAATTGGTTTTCGCCATAAGTTTTGGATATCTATTAAAATCTAATGCCCTGCCTCTGCCCCCGTTTTGTCTTTTAATAGTCAGTCTTTCTATTGCTGATTTAGGATGTAGGTTATTGTGTTTCGTGAGTGTGATACGTGTTGATCGTTCTAAATCTGTTTTTGACCATTTTATTATTCCAAATGAGTATGTTAAAATGGGGATAGTGTAGGAATTTAAGGCTTTTATTAAATTATTTCCATAAAATTGTGTTTGGCATATAGCATTTATTCTCTTTTTGTATTCCGTAGTAATTGTCTGTTTAATTATTGTGTAATCTAAATGCCTTACTTTGTTTGTAGAATAAGTATTTAAAAAAATCGGTTCATTTCATTGCTGTTATTATTTCATTATCATTGACTAAGTAGTTACCAGGCTTAACTTTACTCTTAATTATATGTATAGTTTTGCATTTGTCTAGTCCAAAATCCATATTGATTTGCCCAATTCTGTTATTGTGTCTATTAGTAGTTTCATGTCTTTTTCGGTTTTTGAATATAATTTAATGTCGTCTACATAAATGAGATGTGAGATAATCGTTTCTCCTGTTAAGCGCTTAAAAGAGTATCCAGCTTGGCAAGTGTGCAGTAAACGAGACAGAGGATTCAGGGCGAGACAGAACCATAAAGGACTTAAGGAATCACCTTGAAAGATACCCTTCTTAATAGTTATCAGTCTAGTGGTAATGGTTTTGTGGTGGTAGTTTAATTGTAAAGTGGTTTTCTATTGTTTTATAATAGTGCTTAAAAAGTTTATAATCTTAGTGCTTATTTTATATATCTGTAATATATGTAATAGCCAGGAGTGAGAAATATTATCAAATGCTTTTTTATAATCTATATATGTACAATGTAAATTTCTGTGTTTGGTAGTGGGATGTTTATGAATGATTGAGTTTATGATTAGTTGTTCCTTGCATCCCATATGGCCCCGTCTATATCCCTTTTGTTCCTCTGCAATTATATTGTGTCTCTCAATGTGATAATTTATTTTTGAAGCTATTACTGATATAAGGATCTTATATATTGTGGGTAGGCATGTAATTGGTCTGTATTGTGAAGGTTGTGTTGAACGTGTATTCTTTGGTAACATATAAGATATTCCTGTTGAGAGGAAATCAGGTATATTTTGTTTCTCTAAGATAATTTCTGTTAAATTATGAGCTATGGATTTGTGTAGTGTTACTAATTTTATATACCAGTAATTATGTATTTTATATAATCCCGGTGATTTCCAATTATGTAGCTTAGAAGTGATGAATGTTACATCGGTCACTGTTATTTCATTAAATTATATTTCTATTATTAGACTCCATGTATTTTTCTCTTTATCTATCCAATCTGCTTTATCGTTGTGTTGTGTATGCTTTTCCCATATATCACACCAAAATGTTTCTATTTCTTATTGTGTTGGTGTTTTAACACTTTCTCTAGAAACAGTGCCAGTTTGTGGTTTAAATAAATTTCTGTAAAATAATTTTTCCTTTGTAATGAATGTGATGTTATCGTTTTTGCGTTGTTGTGCTTTTTATATCTTCTGAGTCTGTGAACCTTAAGTGCTAATTTATGTTTTAACGTAACTAAAAATTCTTCAGGTTTCCTGTTGTTATTTTCGTGCTTTGTGTGTAATTTTCTATTTTCAAATATTACTTCAAATCTTTTCACAATTTTTTTCGATCTGTTATTGTTAACGTATTATGTCAGTCTACCACAATCTGATCTTAGTTTTTCTTTCTAGTCTAATTTGCCACGATGGCTTACAATCCAGGCGTGGTCTCTTATTTCCTCTGTGTATTCTGTTATTTTATATTTGAGTTCTTCAGATATTACTAACGCTGTACAATAAATAATAGTGTGTATGTCTATGAACTTTGTGTCTTTACTAATAAACAGATTCAGTATTTTTTGGTTAAATAAATTAGTAAGTTGAGTAAGTTGAGGTTTTCATAATTTTGGTCGTAGTCCTGGGTCCATTCCAGAATACTATTTTAAAGCTGCTCTAAGTTTATCAAGTAATTCTTGGGTATATGACTCAGTTATAGTGTTGTGAAAGTCTAATGTCTCGATATCATTTTCTAGTGATAAAGCTATAGACTAAGTTTGGGTGGATGAAGATAATGTTTGAGTGCTTTGTCAGTGTGATTGAGTTTGAATGTGAGATTGAGTTTGTATTTCAGGACGTGTTTGTGTACAAAATTGTAGTCGTGTTTGTTTTTGTATATTATTGTATATCGTTATCTAACTCTTTTTCTAGTTATGTTCGTGCTTCTTCTTTTAGTCTATCTAATACTTCCTGGGTTAGTAATTTGTTTTGATTATTGTTCTTCTCTGATCAGCAATTCTTTTGACATTTATTTCTGGGTATTATCTGGAGAAATGTTCATGCAATTGTTGTCTGTAGGTAGTCATATCGGTTTATAATCTAGTAACATAGTAGGTAGGTACGCATGATAAACTTGTTTACATTTGCGCTCCATTTCATGCGTTTCATGCGTTTTCCAGCCTTGGTAGTCGCGGGTAACAAAGCATTTACCTCCCGCGTAACAGCCAAAGTTGGGCTGGGGTGAATTTCAGGTAATGTGGATATTGACGATGGTATTGAAGGTGATGATGGATTTGAGGGTATGTTGGAGATAGTCCTAGGGCTAATCGCCATGTCTGTCAGTCTGTCTGTATTTGTGGTTTCGACTGTAGTATATTTGTCGGTGGGTGTCCGCCTGCTCAACTCCTCGCCGCTGACGGTTCGCATGCTGAAACACCCAGCGCCAACTCCAGGTGTGCCACGGCGATCACCCCCGGGTAGCGACTCTATACGTTTCCTTTTTGACCGTGTCACTATGTTAATGGGTTACCATTGCCCTGTTAGCCGTGTAAGTTTATATATAGTATAGAACTATATACCACGTCCGCCCTCCACGTGGACTAGATGTTCAGCCCGGAGGTAAGGTTGGAATTTGGGGGGCTTATTATTATTGTTATGATTTTTTTTAACATTGATGTTTCTCTTCTTTTTTTTTTGTAAAAAGGTTTGCATAACTATGTACGGGCCTGAGCCAAGTGCATAGCTAGGGGAGTTATGATGTTAGGTTAGGAATTTTCTGACTAAGCGGCACTGTAGCCTTCTGTAAAAGTGTGTAGGTGGATTAATGGATATTGAGAGTTTTTAAACTGCCATGATTATTATTATTATTATCTTACTTTTTACCCGTGCGAAGATGTATTCGCTCTTACGTAGATTTTAGTTAGCATATAATATAATTATATATTGCTTTTTAACTAGCAATTTTTTTTTTCAATAACTTACTGAATCTGAGTTGTGGGTTTGAAGTTTGAACTTGACAAGTGACTTCAACCTCGCCAAGCGTAAACATAGATTTGAGTACGACGAGTAGACGTATGATAATCACAGGTTTACGTCCCATTAATAGAATAATAATAAATTAATTAATAGTATCTATTTATTCAATTCATAAAATGCATTAACCGGTACTTATTTGCTACGTCTGTCACAGTCAAACAGAATTAATGCATCCAAATTGCAAATGCGGAGAGGACGATTGTTACTATGAACTTTATTAACCCAAACCGAAATAAATTCAGATTTTATTCACGTCGTGTGTATTAATTTATCACTGAATTACAGTCTATTAGGTCGTATACTATCAAACGTAAATCTACGCTAATTATTATTTATTGAAATAGGCATTAATTTGAACACATTTATTTACTTAATAAACGACAAATTATGATGTCGATCCTTAGTATTTTGTTTTATAGGGCCTATTTCAATAATTAAAACCAATTTACATTGGTGTCTCTAATTATACTAAAATATAATATCGGCCTAATTGGCATCGCTAAACAAAAAAATTTTTGGAATATTTTCCAGAGAAATACATAATATTAACTTAATTAGTAATATAAGAAGTACAAGGTAACATTTAAGAAGAAAAAAAAGCTAATCATTTAAATGAGACCATAAAATATGATCTCCACATCCTATGTACATAACTACTCGTAAATATTCATACGTATGTAGATCAAATCAATTTTAGTAGACTTCGATAAAAAATTGTTCCCTAGTCCATTCATTTTTATGTACAAATATATAAATATTTCTTATTTAAAAGCTTTTAATTTTATTTCACTTATTAATAGATCAAATATTACAACAGAGTTTTTCCTAATTCTCCAATCAAACTAGTGTTCAAAATCGCAGCCACATAAAGACTTTTTAAAAAGGTTTTTTTTACGCAAAACTAAATAAATATTCAAATAATATAATTATAAAATATATGGCATTTTATAAAACAGTAAAGAATCATTTTTAATGGTCTATCAAAATTCGGTAATTTTTAAAATCACCATAAAAAAAGATAACGAATTAATTATGATGTTGATGGAATCATAAATTTTATTGAAGATAAAAGTATTTTATAACAAAGCCTTTTAAGGTTGCCATCTTGTATTCAACGTACACGAGCGTCATTAAGTTCCTTTGTACATCACAAGAACGATCGATGAGTTGCGAAAACCGCTTGAGGCTTAAATTAAGATCGTCTGTGATACCGGAACGACAGATACGACATGACGATGGCTGATCTCTCTAGTCCTATCTAGTCTGTATTTAGTTATCTATTTTCAACCGTCTTGAATAATTTCAAGATTTTAAATGATGTAATATCACAAATGATTAGAAGTTTTTTCGTTATAGATAGAAATCATTGAGCTTGCGAGAAAACATTGTGTTTCATTTGTTCGTACAGCAAAAATTTCCATGATTTGTAAAAAAAAATCATTTAGTTATTTTTTTTATAATTAGTTGTGAGAGAAATTTGTTTATAAAAACAAAAAAAGGGGTTTGTTCTAAATTTTACGCCCCGTGACAAAACAGAGCCTTGAATAGTTCCTCATGCATTTTTATTAAATATATAATTGAATTTTCCCATAATATTATATTATAATTATATATATTAGTATAATATATTGTTTGTAACATTATTAAATATATAACATCTCGTCATAATTTCTTGTCAACGTGATAAATAGCAATCAGTAGTGATAAGTAGTTATCTCCTTTGTTAAAAAATTGAAAAGGAAGTCAGGGACGAATACGTAGTTCATTAATCATCACGCCTAGGGTCACGTACAGCGAATTGGGCCTCCACCTTTTGCGCCTACGCCCTTGGAACCAGAGAACAAAAGAATGACCGTTAAAAATGGATCGTAGAACGCACGAATACAAGATATTTCCGTTGGAAGTGTAAAGATAAAGTGAGATTAATTTTTCACGTCTGAGATAAATGAAAATACTTAATACGCATTTCTAGGTTTTAGAAAAAAAAATTGGTACTTATCAACATACTTCGCACATCATTTTGAATATACATACCTCAACATTGAAATCTTTGGAAAGATGAAAATTATGAATGATTTATAGCAAATGCAAGCAATTTCTTATTTTAATAACGATATTATTTCATCGTGTTTTCAGATTTAGAATGAATTAAAACTTACTTCAAGCGTAGCGTCTCGTACACTAAGCGGATTCTGCACAGGTTTGTCCCAGTCCGTGTACTCGTTCTTGAGGGTGGAATAAATCTCATTGAGGTGGTAGTAGTAGGCGTTACGGACGAAGGTGCGCAGAATGCGATCCCGCCGAGTCTCGTTGAAGCCAAACTCCAAGTCTTGAGCATTGAATTCCAAGTAAGATTCTGCAAGTAATGGCATGTCATTCATTTGCATAAATTTATGAGCGCGCGCGGCATTCATATTTAATTAAAAAGTGGGAAAGTTTCCTAAAATATTAAACCATTCTTCATAGTTATTGACAGAGTTCTATTATAAGCTAACCTAAAGCTTTTTTCATATTTTAATAATCATATTTATTTTTCTCTCACGATACGAAAAATTTTATTTCGTTACGTTAATATTCTTATCGTAATGTAACCAATTCAACGTTTATTTGTGTTTTAATTGTACGCGGAAACAAAACCTTGTTTTATCCTACGCATATATTAAAGAATAAAATCATAGAAATATATTACCGTTATTTACAACAAGTTACCTGTTGTGGTCAGACCGAACAATAGCTCCCTGTGCGGAAAGTCGGCGAGCTCGTGTCCCGCAGCGCTCGCCACGGCAGCCGCACCCGCGCCAAGTCGGGAATTATCACTCGGTGGAGGTGCCTTCAGTTAAAACTTAATTAACATTTCTATTGATATACCATTTAAGTCTTTAGCTTAGCCAATTAATATATTAACATGTTGATATTAATTGATAAAAGTTAAATTTGTTCGGTAGAAGCTAAATTCTGACCCGATGGTAACTTTATATTTTAATGTAAAACGACGATTCAAAGTGCTTGTAAGAGCCTACTTAAACAAAAGTGTACTTTGATTTTTTTCATTTCGCAACCTATTTTTTATCATAAAACAACGTAAATATGAAAAATATGTAGAACACTCGTAAATAATTTTAATTAAATATTCTGTAAATAATATAACTTGGTAAACTATTAAATCTTCGCCAAAGCGTACATTTCTATCATTATAATATGTGGAGAAAATTATCTACTTTAAAACAAATATTGAATTAAATAAAGTATTAGCGTAAAATGCTAAGATAATTAGAAATCATTTATTGATTTTGCATTTAAAATTGCTTGTATTTTTTTTAATATTATAATTATTTAATTGTTCTTTATAAAACGCTATAATTCAATTTTTACTTAATATTTTTACAAGAAAATCGTTATAACATTAAACAAGAAACTACATGTTCGTAGAAGCTATTGGAAATAAATTGAGCGTCTAATAAAGAACAAATTTCATTTTATGAACTTTCTTACGGAAGAGGGATTCACGATAACAGTTCCGTCTACAAATGGCGCAAATCCAGGTAAAAAGCGGGGCGGGTCGAGTCGAATCGCGAGCAGTTCGGCGAGCGGCTTGTTGCGTAGACATGGCGCCAAGTCGTCTTCAAGCAAATCCCCGTGACATTCAGTTTGTTCCGCTACCTAAATATAATTTAACATAAACAAATATTACGTAGTGGAACTGAACAATATAGCCAGGGGGAGAGGATTTTAACGAAATAAAACCTGCAGCCCATATAGAATAATGCTGCCAGATTAGTTTAACTAATTTACTTAAATGACTTTCAGCAGCTCACTCAAAGCAAACACTTTATACATTTTTAAAGTAGCAAATCTACCTTTCTTTTTATTGTGAGCGGTTCCCTCTGCAACGCCCATGAGCTAAGCCCCGACCCGCTTAACAAGACGACGCGCTTCAGTAGTTCTGAAATAGATAAGGTAATTTAATTTCGTTATTTCCGAGAAGGATCAACTGGCCTAATGAAATCTATTGGCCAAACACATTTTGATTTTAATAAAAGAAAAGCAATTACCTCGAATAAAGGGATTTTTAGGGTTTATTAATGATATACTTTTGTCAAATTAATCGAATTACATTAGGTTTTAGCCTTGTACCTTGTATTTAGGGCTATCATAATTACATTAAGTGACGAAGGGTCCAAACGAGGTTCTTGACACGAAAATATAATTAAATCTGCCATGAACCGGTCTAATTATAAACAATAGGAGACCCATGCATCATTCGTGAACGACTGCTATTTGCGGAGAACGCGGTCTCGGTAATGGCGATTACGGAAGCGTACCCTCGCAATTTTATTTCATTGTATCATTTTTTGAGAGAATTTGTGATTTTTAAATTCCGAGAGTTAATTGTTTTTAAAATATAACTGTGCCATGAGGTATTTTTTAAGCAGAATGTTTCCTAAAAATTGATTTAAAAAATCTGGTCAACAAAAACTTACCTCTGGCAACCGGAGAGACGGCAAGAAAATTGGCAAGCGCTGCTCCAGTACCGTGTCCCATGAGAGTAACTTTTTCAGGGTTTCCTCCAAAAGCTGGTAAATTTTCTCGTAGCCAGTGTAAGCCAGCTACAAGATCCATTAGCCCAAAATTACCCTGTGCAGATCCTTTAGCGCCAGTCTTGAGAAAACCTAGGACAATTTAGTCATTTAAAACATTAAAAAAAACATATGACCACTAATATTAACGAACAAAGCATGATATCTATGTCTATTATTACAGCGCTAACAAAAGCAAAGGTTATTTAATATGACATAATTGATGTCTGCAATTTCGTGATAAACATTAACACGTTGTTGATGGCTTGTATGGTGACGTATAACATCGTATGCGGGTAATTCGCACCAAATGCGTCAATTTGCGGGCGATGCCATCCGCGCGTCACGACAAGCCCGGGATCACTTATCAGTGAGTACTATCGGACATTCCCATTTCCATATTAATTAATGACCACGATTTTGCGGCAGTAACACATCCTATTAAGATGCAGGCTAAATATTGTACATATACATTTCCTATAACATCGATATACAAGACAAACCCAATATTTGTACTTCATACAATGTTAGTATCTATTGACCGCTTAAATTTAAATGATTCATTTGCTTGTGTCTCTATCATGATAATGTCATAAGTCAGAATAAAAAAGAAAGAAAGAAAAATGAATGAGATTATTTTAGGATGGATAGACCGACGTGCATATGGGCCACCTGGTGGTAAGTGGTCACCAATGACGATAGACATTGGCATTGTAAGATATGTTAACGCTTACATCGCCAAACATAATTTAATTGCTAATTATGTACCTAAGCACTATTATAGCTTCAAAATAAAATACTCTTTAAAAGAATTAAATGTTCATTTAAAACAACATAAAATGTAAATATTTTTATTCAACTAAGTGCAAGACGTCGATAATTAACTAAAAACTTGAGTCCTTTTATAATTTCCCATAAATTCAGTAGTTACTCCTCAGCCGCAAGCAAAGAAGAGTTCAAAGCGATTTGCCAATATTAGGTGTTAAAGTTTACTTTGGACTTTAAATACACGAGCGCCGAGTAGATCGAAGATATTGTGTAGATATTACAAGTTACTACAGACTTTCTTTATAAAAGATTGTACACGCAAATATTAAAAGGAATACATTCGGTCAATAATAAAGCTTTGTGGTAGCTTCAAAATAACAATATCAGTAAATGACTTACCAAGTACACCTAGTCTAAAGTTGATAGTAACTACAATGATGTTTCCGTGTGCCGCAAGCGTAGTGCCGTCGTATGCATTACCCGAGCTCCACTCGTAAGACTCCCCGTGCACAAACACAAGGCACGGCAGACCTGCACCCTCGCTCTCCCCCTCTATACCTGCGTATTAAAAATGTCTAAAGAACCGTGAAGAGCAATTTTCTAACGCAGCAAGGACCGTCATTACGAGAAATGGCATATTAACATTCAATAGAAAAAAATATGTAGTAACATCGAAATTAACATGCTGTAATATGTACTTTAATATAGAGAACTACTCGTATTTTAAATTGATGGCATACTATTTAAACATAGTAGTAACCTATAAAAATAATTAAAGTAAATAAAAATTGTCATTTTTTAAATTAAATACCTTTAACAGTAATTGTACTGTTTTAGTAACAAATTCAATTTAAGAATAAGCACAACGAAAATAAAATAGCATTTTAAAGTTAAATACGTAAACACAACAATTCATTCAAGTCTTCACATAAAGTAGATTAATTAGTGAAATAGTTGCTTCCACAATAACTTCATTGGAGTTTTCTATCGACGTTTCTTCATTGTTTTTTTTAGTTCCACGAGCTTGACGTCACGATGTTCAAGGAGGTCTCTGCCTCACTTCCGCACTGCTTGCAGGGAACTATATGCACTGCAATGCACTACGGAATTGAGGCCTCGACACCCTTTACGCCGCCCCTCTTCCTGCCAGGGTATATGCTTCTCAATGACTCTTGGTTTTCACTCTCCTGCTCTTCATGGATAATTATTACAACCTCCTTTTAAAAGGATTTCATATTAATGCCCATTAAAAACTTACTTTTTACGACTAATATAATCGTATCTGTTTCTTAGTGCTAAGGATATACTTTAATATTAAGCCTTGACTGTATTTATAACTAAAATCTGCTAACTTCCTAACGTATTTGCATTTTCGTATTGTATTAATGTATGTATGTAGTATTCGTATATAAACATACACGTACTATATATATATATTTGAATTTTTATAAAAGATAATTAAATTAAGTCATATTTTTTTCTGTTAATAAAGAATTGTGGAACATAATAATACATTTTTTAATTAATAATCGAAAACTTTCGATCACGGTCGCGCTCTCTCGGGTATTGAGGTCGAAGATGATATAATGTAATTAAATGAGCCATTTATACTTTATACTAAAAAGCTTTAATATACCTTGGAAGTAATAGTAACGAAATTGTATAATTGCATTCATTAATTAAAACAAGCTTAAGTCTTCTATGTAATAGTCTTAAAAAGAATAACTCTTACATTTTCTTCTCTTCACTTAGTTTACTAACGATTAGTCTAGCTTGCAAGAAAAAAAATGCTTAGGGTCTACTATTTTGTCGTAATAAATAAATTATATTGTTCATTAAATATTTCAAACAATTTTTAATACAAATAAATATGAAGAAAAAACAGTTACATCTATAAATCGTCCATAACAATCAAAGAATACTATCTTTAAACTTTTTCATCATATAAATAATCTCGTATTTTTATTAATTATTATTTCATGATATCTTATTTGATTATAACACACGTTGAATCCAATATTCAATACCATGAATACTAATATTATGATACCTAAAAATATTTATTAGAAATAACGATTCTAATGAATATATAAAACATTTTAAATTTATATTCCGCCAATAGCGGAATGATACATATTTAACGGTCTGTGAATTTGTGGTGAAATGCTTTGAATAAATAATGAATAACTGGCGAGGATTAAAGGGCACCCGAAAACTCATTGAATCGTCGCCCCAACAGAAGCAGTTCAATTACAATACGATTGTTTCATTATAAATATATATAAACATTCATCAATTATGTTTAATGTGATATGTTTATTTACACTAGAATTACTTTTTAGATTAGGCGTAATAATAAAATAACAATAAAACTGCTTCACTACGGATTGGTAGATGTGTAAAAAATGTATCTAACACTTGCAGATTTTCGCATGACATTTTAACTCACCAACTAGTACCTACGAGATCAGTTGGAGACAATAAGATAATTTAAATAAGGATCAATGATTTCATATATTTAAAAAAAGATTACACACATCTTCATATTGAATACATTATAAAATTATGACACAGATATTACAGATAATTAACTAAAACATATTACCCATAGGCTCCTAATTTACAAATAGGCGTTGCATTTGCAAAATTCATACATTCCTTTCAAAGCTGTATCATGGGAATATGCGGCAACTCGAATACGATACCCACATCTGATATTATCGAGCCATAATGTAAAGCATATTACATACATTTACTTTTCTATTTATAATCATTTTGTCTTTGTTGTAATAATTTGCTCTCTGCTTCTTATTTGTATTGTATATTAGTGGAAACTTGATTGGTTTATGTGTTATTTTATTGTATATGTGTAGCTGAACTGTTAGTTTCCCGAAAATTAAATAAATAAATAAATAAATAAATAAATACATCACAGGCCTATCAATATTGTGAACTTGATTCGTGAACTAAAAATTTAAGTTAACTGATTATAAAATGTTATCTAATTTATTTATATATGCGTGCAATGTCATCATATTAAATTACTGTATACAAAATATTGTTTTTAAATTAAAAATGTCAAAGTAAATAAAAAAAACGCTGGGATTGTGATTGTTAGGGAAACCAGGCGCTTACCGTTAACGGGCACATAGAGGTTCACGTAGAGACAATCCTCGCTCTGGTTCACAAGCATCGGCAACAATCTCTCCAGTTGACGGATACGAGCACGCGGATGCATGAGCAACGCTTCTTCACGCGGTCCGGCCGCAGGGGGCACTTGCGGACACGCGGATCCTAACGCGTCCGCCAAACGAGTCGTACGCCACTGTGATGGTGTCACAGGCGGCATGTACCTGACACATAACAGGTTTCATGTTATATTGTTTTAACTTTTTTTAGGTACTGCATTAAATTTGTATTTACCTAAGACTTCCTAGGGGTGGAGTCGCGTAAGGAACGCCAAGGTACGCCTCCACTTGCGGATGCGAATGCACTACGATCCCACGCAATGGTCCGTACTTAGTACGAATCACACGCGTGCTGTATTTATGCGTAGACAGAGCGGCTGCGCAACAGACGAGCCACGCGTAGAGCGCGGCGAGGTCCGCGCGCATCACGCGCACAGGGCGGGCGCGGGCGCGGGCGTCGCGCCGCCGGCTACGCGCGCGCTCCCGCGCATCACGCGGCCCGCTGTTCTGCGCACGCACACCGCCCCATACGCCAACAGCTCATCCTAATACACCTTTCTCGCGCGCTCGTGGCCACTGTTATCATATACCGGTTACATTATGTTAATATCATTAGCGTAAGACTTATCTATGATCTATCTGGTATATCATAAACATACCCAAATCATGTTTCCGTCTCAATAAAGTCATATGTTAGAATGTGGAGCATTAGTTTATTCTGCAAGATAAAAGAATATAATATTAACATTAATTACTAATTAGCAGTTAATTGCTACTTAATGACAGTGCATAAATTGACAAATAACTTAGTATGTTAATGTTTGTACAATTAATTTCGACTTTAATCAAATGTCATTGGAGTTTGCTGGTTGGCGGAACAATGGCGGATGTAGCGCAAAATGTTTACCTTAACAAACCTAACCCGACGGTAGTATAATTTAATGGAACACAAACACGACAACAACGTCGCATATTTAAACAAAATTTGCCGGCTTCGATACAAAAGTAGGAAGACAACTTACAACGTTCGTGATTGTTCCTCTTATTTAGTATCAGTAATTTAATAATTACATAAAACGGAACTCAAGGCAAAAAAAAGCTTTGGAGCTTAATAACGAAGGTATATTTAGAAGTTAACAATTAAAAGCTCACTTAAGCATCGAATTAAAACATATTCGTTAAATAAAGCTAAGAAATTATTTCTGCGCTAGAAGCCCGCTCATAATATTAATTAAATTAAGTACATAAGCTTGCAACGCGCAATATTCGTGGCAGTAATATATAAAACATTGCATTTGCACTCAAAGTTTCGCAATTAAATCCGTCAGACCACATGGATACGGCTTAATTTACTGTTAGTATCGTATTTGATACTTGAAAAATGTAGAACTACAAAATATGTTTTGTAATTTTAACATACATAATTTTACAAATTTTAACAAGTTTTATTAGCAAAACTTTTTAGTTTAATTAAATTGGTAAATAATTTAACGATTCGTTGTAATGTTGTCTGCTCATATGATTTAATAATACGCGTCATGCATTGCTTATGAAATTACATGTATGATATATATGTATCTAAGCATATAAATGACCACCAATTTTAAGAAAATAAATATATTATATATATTATTTCATTTCGCGTAAATGAAGAACAGAATATGTTTCAAAATTTATTTTTCACTTATAGCGTTATAATAAACTAGATACGTTTATCAAAAATTTAACAAGTTTTAATATATTGGTGAATAATTATTAAAGCACCTTTTATAGCTTTCTTAGATGGAATATTTAAATTCCATTTACCTTGGACTACCTTTAACAAATGATCGTAATTAAAAATATTTGCATTTTCCCCTTTATAAAAGATTTGCTTTATTAATTTGAAAAAACTCACAAGTACACTCAGGCGCTTAGTTAATTTGATTTCTAATAGTGAAACTTTAAAAATTTCTATTCAAAACAATTTTAATTTCCCAATTAGACCGGTTTTGTTGTTTTTTATATTTATAAAGTAGATCTACGAAACCAAACGACTTATATCACATTTTTATTCTAACGTTCAAACAATACTTAGTATTGTGGGTAAGTGAATCAGTGTAACTACGATACAAATTATATAACATTTTAGTTTCAAAGCAAAGGCGCAGTGATGTGAGGGATCATTAACAATTCTTACAGTGCCACATGGGCGGTGGTGCCTCTTACCATCAGGTGGCCCATTTGCCAGCCTGCCTACTTGTTTTAAATAAATAAATATACATACATAAGAAATGACGTCATCAAATTTAAATCAATGATGTCTGTTATTGTGTAAATGTAAAATATAAGATTTGATCTATTAATAAATATTTTGGTAAAAACATATGATATAAATAATTTTAAAATAATGTATAAGCAATTGGATAAATGTATGATATAATTTAAAGATTTTGAAAATAATGTATTTAAAACAGTACTATTATTAAGAAAAAAATAGCTATATAAATAAAAATTATACTCGTTAATATTATATATACATATATATACAATTTCCCCTTAAAATTAAACCCGATCATTTGCAAACTTCATAACCAAAGATAAGATAAGAGCAGAGATGGCCCAGTGGTAAGAACGCGTGAATCTTAACTGATGATCGTGGGTTCAAACCCGGGCAAGCACCACTGAATTTCATGTGCTTAATTTGTGGTTATATTTCATCTCGTGCTTGACGGTGAAGGAAAACATCGTGAGGAAACCTGCATGTGTCAAATTTCACTGAAATTCTGTCACATGTGTATTCCACCAACCCGCATTGGAGCAGCGTGGTGGAATAAGCTCCAAAACCTTCTCCTCAAAAGAGGAGAAGAGACCTTAGCCCAGCAGTGGGACATTCACAGGCTGTTACTGATAACCAAATAAGATATAGTTTATTAGATACTTTGTATCTAATAAAATTTCCCTGTATTAACGTGTGCCAAAATTCTCTCACATAAAATAAACTGTCAAAAATCGGTATGAATATCGTAAGTTATTAAAATGAAAATTGATACGACATACGAGATACTCGCAAATGTTCAAAGTCGTAGACAATATTCTTATATGAGAAAATCATGACAAAATACTAATAGCCTTTTGATCTTTTTAGTCAAGAAACGTCTTTTTACGTCTCAAAAGAACGTATTTAACCGTGGTAACTTCATGAATGAATAGAATTTTATTTAGCAACGCTTTTTTTATATGGAGATCAGCAGCGGTATCAGACTGTGCAGCAAAATGTGAAACGACAACAAAGATTCTGCGTGTCACGCCAGTGATTGATGTCCAATCACCCTCGCTCTGTTTGGGACGCTTGCGTAACCAAATAAGCCTGTAAATACCGCGGCCGCCCACAATAAAAACAAATGAAAGACATGAATTCTATTACAATCAACTCAGTCGAAACACGCGCCTTTTCTTAAGTAAATAGAAAAGAAAAGCATTTAACACAATCAAATTATACCTTCAAGGAATTCCGAAAATTGTTTTAAGCTTAATCTGCTATTTTCCTTTTTACCGGCAGAGTAACCGTAGAATTATTTTGTCGCTATATCCACTGGCACGAAACAAAGCCGATATTTACTTAGTAACGTTAGGCAGTAGCCAATTTTAAAGTGAGTACGAGCTCGAGCGCTCCTCAGAAAGTTCACATACCGGAGTTAATTGCTTTAAGAAGCGTGTTTAAAATCTTAGTAGAAGATTTGCTAACGTGTCGGCATCAATTTGTGGTGAACATGTTAATCTTTTTCAGTTTGATCGAGCCAGGCGTGTCAAGTCTGCTCAAGATAACACGCCGATTACCCGCCGTACGGGTTCTAAGCTCGCCTGCAGTAATCAATCACTCGGATTTCAACAGATTTATTTACATAATACGAGATGCATTCCTTAAATATTGCTGCAGAAAAATTTAACCATTTCACATATTCAGAGAGACGTCTAAGTTATCAGCCAAAGTCTTTGCAAATATTTATACTATCCAAAAACGGATTTATTATTAAGCGTTTTATTAAATTTATAATATAAATATAACAGAAAGCCAATCAATTTTTTAAACATAACCGGATATTCATGACCATGGCAAAGGTACTTAAAGCCTCAAGCCATCAATCAAGCTATTTAAGAGGAATTTCGAAGAGATTTAAAGAGTCTCAAGACTTAAGGGGCGAGAGCAAAACGATCGAAATCCATTTACCGCATGCGTGCTAGAAAAATAAAGACCTTTATATAAATTATTTCAATACTATTTATATGTTCTATAAACATCCTACTATTTATATTTTGACTTCTTTGAAGATTGTATTCATATCAAATACATTTTTGAATATTACAAATCAATTTAAATACGTAAATTAGTTGTATTCATGTAAACCCGTGTTCGGGTATTCGAGTGACTTATTAAACAAAGTTCTCACCATTACCAAATGTGCTAGATAATCCAAGTCGTGTAACTCAACGTGCAGGTGTTTGCAAAGTGTTCATTAATTACGTAGGAGTAGAAATTTATTTCAAGTAACTTAATTGATAAATACCAACAGACTTGTTATGCCGCGGTTTCATTAAAGAGAAACGCATGCTCACCCTGTAACCAATTAAAGTAATGGGTACAACACTAACGGAGAACGGATGAGGTGTTTCATAAATTACGAACGGTGACGTATGTTAAAGTCAAATTTAATATAGCAAAAAATTGCTTTCTACGCTTCACCCTATTATTAACATTATTTTGAGCGAATTTTGCCGTAATTGAGAATACTTTTTTTTTCTTTTTCTTACGCTGATTCCGGGGGTATGTGGGGCTCGCCGGCGCTCCGAAGGCGCCGGAATACCCACTAAAAAACCAGCGGTACTTACTCCGTCTTTTCGGGGGACGTCACGGGATCGCTTGCGCATACTTCCATGACGTCCCGACGGTAGGCCCACCTCTGCGGGCCTCCAAATCCTAGGGGGTTCTCAGGGTACAGAGACCCCCTAGCCCCGGCGACACTTACGGCGGGAGGACAAGGTGTGCATAGCGTAGACGCCTTCGCCCCGATCTTCTTCGGCGAAATGGGTCTGCGGCAGCACTGTTCCCACGCTCCCGCTCCGTGGCCTCCTTCTGCGATATCACGTTTTCACAGAACGAGACCATCTCCTTCCAGCACCTCTCGCTGCCGATCATGGCGTTTATCACACTCGGCAGCGAGAGGTCTCCGCCGACAATGGCCGCCAGGGAATGGCGCTGAGGCCCCGATGCGGCACACTCAATCAGGGTGTGCCGCGCCGTGTCCGAAGGCGCACCGTACTCGTGACAGGACGGTGTCACCTCCCGCCTCGCTATCTGATGCAGATACGTACCGAAGCAACCGTGCCCGGTAAGTACCTGCGTCAGCCTAAATGAGAGTGTACCGTGTCTTCGTTCGACCCAGCGACTCAAGTGGGGACGGATCGCCTCCACTGTCGCCAAGCCTGCCGAGGGGGACCCCAGGTCTGCTTGATTCGCAGGTGCGATCAAGGTTCGCTGGGCTAGAGCCCTGACTCGCTCCACCTCCAACAATCCTGGACGGACGCCACTCGACCTCGCACTTCCGCCTGGAGTTCCCAGGGCGGATCGCTCGCGAAAAATGTCGCCGCACGTACGGTAACCCCGTATCGCTCTCACCGCTATGACCCTTTGCGGTCTCCACAGAAGAGCCTTGTTACGAGCGGTGAGGGAGTCCACCCAAATGGGTGCACCGTACAATGCCATGGAGCGCACCACACCAGCGTATGAACGCCGGCAAGGTGTTTCCGGCCCTCCTACGTTGGGTAGAAGGCAGCCCAAGACAGCAGCAGCGTTGATGAGCTCCGGGCTAAGTTGAACAAAATGCTGCCCGAAGCTCCATCTTCTGTCCAAGATCAGGCCCAGATGAGGTATCTGGCACCTTAAGAAAGAGCCTCCTCGAGGGGGACCCCGACGTGGACCATAGAATAGTAGGGCCGCCTCCTGAAAGGTCCGTCCCGTCGCCGTAAGTGTGTCGCCCGCGTAGCACAACACCTGGGCAGGACAGGTGCCCGCAGGAGCCAGTCAAAGCCAACGTTCCACAGGATTGGGCCGACCCCTGTGGAATGCCGCAACCAACTCGACGCCGGACAAGTCGCCTATCACCCCTCTCCCAAAGGACCACCCGATCCTGCCCCCAACAGCCTTCTGAGATAGGAAGGCACTTCGTGATAGCAAAGTGCCTCCCTTATTATCTCGAAAGGAAGACTATTGAAGGCGTTCGCCAAGTCCAGCGATACCGCCAGGACCACGTTCCCTCGGTCCACCGCCTCCATGGTCCGGGTCTTTAGGGCATTCAGTGCGTCGATGGTTGATCGACCCGCCCTGAACCCGTCTCCCGCCTCTGAGAGACCCAGTCCCACCTCCTCGAGGTGCTGAACAAGATGGGCAGCGAGAATATTCTCGAAGAGTTTGCCCGTCTCATTCAGCAGCACAATAGGCCTGTATGTCGAAGAAGAGTCCAGTGGACTGGAAAGGAGGGGCTACTTTGGCAACAGGTCCAACTTTCCCTCCTTCCACAGCTTCGGGAACTGCCTACTGGAAAGACACTCGTCAAACAGTTCCCGAAGCCTCCTAGGTGTTCCAGGGCGTCACGCAGAACACGCCCTGGAACCCCGTCCTGACCCGGCGCTGTGGTTCTGGCCCTTAATCAATCAAGGGCCATCTCCATCTCATAATTGAGAATACCTGCCGCAGTAAGTCTAATGAAAATACCTATGTGAAAAAAACAAAACAACAAACAAGTTTTCACAAAAGCGGAGAATGAAGCCACATGGTAATTATTAGTTATTTTAAACGCAATTTTTATAAGTCAGTTAGACGATTAATCTTATCATCTAAAATGTTGCTTTTTATTTTTAATGTAAATATTAAAAATAAAGAGCAATCATAAGTATTAATTATGGTTTATGAAATAAATTCGTCATTAAGTCATATTGCCTTGCATCTGGATTTCGATCGAAAGAAACTTAAAAGACCCGGTTAAAATATGTCTTATAACATGAACTAGGGAAGACAGCGATTAAAAGCCGCGCAGAGTGCCGCGCGGCCGGACAAGTGGCGGATTGCCTTCATCAATCACTACCAGTCCGCCGCAGAGCTTTAATGGCAATCGCCCTTCTCCCACGCCCGCGCCACTCTTAGGCTGACCGTTCACAAAATAAATTGCTTTACACCGCACAGGGTCTTCATAACGTAAAAGATGATCAGTCATGACAGACTACCTTCTAGGGATATCATTGCCGTAGTGCTTAAAATACAAATAACTTTTGCGACAAAAATCAATTTATCAAAGCAATCAAATTATCAAACAATATTTCGTGTAAAATATCTTTTTGTAAATGACGCTCGCTTATTCACTCCAAAGTAGTATCACAAATTTTATTTATGAATTCAAAGAAGCGATCTTTATATTAGGCTATTAGATTGTAGCATAACTAATGGTCAGATCAATTTAAATAATAACTGTTAATTCACTAGAATGATTTTAATTATAAAAAAATCCCAGTGGATGTTTCATTAAACACTGATTTCTATGTTTCTACTATCATTAATTTGGCATTCTCCATCGGACATGTCATGCGCCATCGACATCAATAAATAACATATTGTTTAACTTCCCTAACCATCTTGTTTAGCTAAAGGAACGATTTAAAAAAAACCTTGGTTATCGCTATACATGCATTGGACGTTTAGCCTTATTTTCATCACGCTAATTACTTCCTCAAATTCCGTCCTATTGAATTAGCAACAATTCTGCAAACAATTGTAATTTCGACGTTGAAATGTTGTTTATTACGTCCCAAATACGTTGATTTAAACAGATTAATGTAAAACTTAAAAATACGAGCAACTAAGACAATGGATGCTAATTAAAACGATAATGATCTATTGAATCAGGCTTCAAAAGGACATAAACATTGCGCACAATAAAGATCAAAAGGCGTATAAACTAACTTCAACAATTGCTAACAAGCGCATAGCTTCCAAACTTAGAAAATATTGTGAATTTTCGTAAATAAACATATAAAATTAGAGGCATATTAAAAGAGAAACTGCTTATTGGAATTTAAAAATCATGTGAATAATTAAAAACAACAAAATTTGAAAAACAAAAGTTATTCTACAAGAAAAAGTGATAATACATAATTTTATATTTGCACATACTTGTGCATTGTAATATTATTTTTTATTATACCGTAGATAGGCGGACGTGCAAATACGCACTACCTGGCCTACCTAGCCACTAACCAAGGAGTCACCAACGCCCATAGACAATGGCATTGTAAGAAATGTTAACCATCGCTTACAACGCCAATGCGACACCAAACTTTGGAACTAAGATATTATTTCCCGTGTGCCTTTACACTGGCTCACTCACCCTTCAAACCGAAATACAACAATATAAAGTACTGGTGTTTTGCGGTACAATATTTGATGAATGGTACCTACCCAGACGAGTATACCGCTAGTTACTAGTTATTTAATTAGGCCTCCGTGGCCCAAATTCGGAAGCAACAACGACACGTTTTAAAGAAAAATAATTAATCATTATTTAATAAAAAAATAAATATTAGAAAGATTTTTATTATCAGATACAATGTTAAGATGTTATTGCTCTTAAACTCTCAACGAATTACCGGTATAAGTGTTTATTCTTGCTCGAGAAACTTAACAATAGAATTCAATAACTCATATAAGAAGAAAATGTTCGGGTTCATATAATAAATGTTACTTTAACATTTTGACACAATTGTTTTATACTACTTAATGTGTATTGCTCGAGAGATACTAAAGGATCATTACATTAATTTTATCGTACTCGTAGCTTAGAGATTCGTATGCCTACAATGAATTTTATATTAATTATTGCTATACATGCTATTATTTACTTAAGCATTGTTTACAATTTAGGACTTAAATATGTAAACAGTATTAAAAATAGCTACTGTACAAATCAATTTATGAAAAATCTATGATTGTAAGGAATGGTGTCAAGAATGCTAGTAGTATTTTCTTTTTGAATCGCAATTTAGATTCTTTTTGCAAAAATGAAACGGGATTCCTGCCAACATTGGAGGCAATAAAACGGCGTGGTATGTTTTTGTACTATTATTCCAAGTTTCAATTGCTTCAACTGTAAAGGGCACAAATAAGTAATTAGTGTTAAAAATGTTTGAGTGATTTTTTTGCCTAAGCATTTTTCTCTGCGGCTTATTTACGAACTACATATTTATTCTACATACATTAAATCTTTATGTGATATAAAATAATAGTTCTAGTGTACGTTACGACACCTGCAGTGACCAATTGTCAGATTAACGGCAACGTATACTTTAACGACTTAATCACTTTACTTCACAGTATTGCTTTTATTGTGCTATATTACCGATTGTATCATAATATTTACTAATATTAATCATAAAACCATAACTCAAATAACGAACAAAACAATAACAATGTATGCATAAAGTACATATATATATACTAATGCATAAAGTACATCAAGGTAATGAATATTAACTAATACTATACTTTTGACATAAAACTTTATTTTGTCCCTGTATTCTTATGCGGTTTTTGCGTTTATTGCCGTTTTTTCTGGAATCAGATTTTTCTTTTACAAAATATAAACTTTTAGTGAATCGTAAAACATATTTTGATGATGGCCTAATCAATAATAATGAAAGTAGGAGAGATAACATGGAAGTAATATTGTTGTAATAGCATAGTTTGCCCAAGAACGGTGCTATGAACATAAGATGATAATACTGCTTCAACTGCAAAGTGCACAAATAAGGAACTAGTGTTAAAAGTATTTGCCTCCTCGGTTAAATCAAAAATGATTATTTGAGTGTATCTTCCTCCAGATAAGTTATAAGTTTATTTATTAAATAATGTTGATAAATAATAAATTATTTAAAAATATTTGATGTTTTCATAACATGAAACGTTTATTAAAAATGTGTGTATATGCCGTTAATTTAATTTATAATTTGATACAAAGAATAAATTAAAATATTATCTTCAATCAAAGCTTTTTAATTCACTAATTGAGATACTAAATTCTATAAAAAACCTATTATTTATATTTATCGCTTCTGATCAAATCTTATAGGAAACCTTAGTATTCTCCTTGACGTACACATTTTTCCAAAAGAAAAACATAATTAGATAATTGATTTAAATAGTGTCATGATGTCATCTGAAAGCTGTCATTGTAATATGAATAAAACCCATTTTTATTAAAAGATAAGAAATAAAATAAGCAGTATACTGACGTAACCATAAAAGAGCGATCCCATTTAGCTATCTGGGGCTAAGTGCTACTCTGATTTGCATAGGAAATTGTAATGAAACTCTAGTCCATCTCCGAGATTCATTCTGTGACGCTCGCCCAAGATCCCTTTCCCGTTGATAAGGTGCGACGAGGCGGATGTTGCGGATGTGGAGCACAATGCATCGCGGCTGTGTACGACACTAATGGAATATTAATGAAAGAGACAATCATTCTTGTGCTAAACCTCTCTGTTAACTCGCTCTTGTGACGACAATCTACGTAACTTGTGAAGTCATTTTAAGACAATCCTAAATGTAATAGTTTTAATACGCAATAAAAGCTAAATATGAATATTCGTTAGATATGATGTCTTCGTTTTGACTTTTATTTTATACTAGCCGTGTCCGTGGTTTCACCCGCGTATAATTAATAAAAATATAATAGATACAAATCAGCCTAGAACCTTCCTCGATGAAAGGATAACACAAACATATTTTTTAAATTCGAACCAGTAGTTCCTGATTTTAGCCGGATCAAACAAACAAACTCTTCAGCTTTATATATTAGTATAGTATAGATAATCTATACTGTATTTGTTTATGTTTCATTGAAATATAAATGATATGGATTATTGGTTCCTTATTATAGTAATTATTAAAATCTTCCTTAATGAACCTTCGCGTGGTATAATATGAAAGCAATCTATCTCCGTATTATTATCTGCATTCTATGATTTACGTCGAGACTTATAAATAATGTATAACTCGATTATCTATAAGTACATATTAATGGCAAAGTCCTAAATGACTGAATATGAACAACCTAAACTATGCATATGACATAACTTTTTTTTTTGTTCCTGGGAGGGCAAATGACTCTACTCCACCTGGTATCGTTTGAAGGAACCCAGGTCATAAGAGGAGGGGAACACTTGTGCTGGTAAAGAATTCCATGTTTTGCAGATGCGACAAAGAAGAGTTGCCAAATTTCTTCGTGCGCGATGGAATTGATGTCACTGTTTGGCAGTGACATCGAAAGCCAGCACGCGTAGACTTGCGAAGGAAAAGGGTTGCAGGAATTGAATACGACGCCAATAATGCGAATCGCACATCGTTGTAACCGATCCAAGGCCTCCAGTAAGTACTTAACGGAGCCATCCCAAAGGTGCGAGCAACATTCGACGCAAGACCGCACCTGCGTTTTGTACAACAGGAGCAGTTGTTATGGCGTAAAAAAACGTCGCACCTTGTTCAGAACTCCGAGTTTTCGTGAGGCTGTTTTTGTAACAGCCTCGATTTGATCCCTTGGATTGAGGTCGCACCGAATGTCAATCCCCAATATGGCGACTTTGCTTTGTATCTCCAGCGTAGTGCCACAAAAGAAAGGAACAGGGGAAAATGGTGACTTTTTCGCTGTGAGAGCGCATACCTGTGTTTTCTTGGCATTAAACAAGATTATCAGAGCCTTATTTGGCAATGAGTCCGAACGTCATATCGAGTTCAACAACAAGATCCCTCCGCCTCAGTTCCGCCCGGCTACTGCGTGTCCGTGGTATTCATCAACTAAAACGCGAAGGCTACGCTTATGTAGGAAGCTGGCAATCCAGGCGCAGAGCTGAGCTGGAGGACCGTATGCCGGCAGCTTCAAGAGAGAAGACTTCTGTGCCAAACCCTGTCGAAAGGCTTGGAGATATCGAGGCTGTCAGTCAACGACACTTGTCGATAGCTTTACCCCAGAGGTGTGTTACGTACGCTAGAAGATCACTTGTGGACCGTTTTGGTCGAAATCCGTATTGACGATCATTAATCAAACAGTGATCTTATGGGGAATGGTTCAGTTTGGCTATTTAAAATCCGTTCCATCACCTTACAAAGTACTGAAGTGATAGCTATTGGCCGATAATTTGCTGGGATAGACCGATCCCCTTTTTTGGGAACCGCTTGCACATTAGCTTTTCTCCAATAATCCAGCACACATCCTGTAGAGAGAGACAGCTGGAACAGGCGCATCAACACAGGAGACAGCTCCGCTGCATACTTCTTTAGCACTATGGCTGGTATTCCATCGGAACCACTAGCTTTCCGTACATCGAGTAATTGCAGCTCTGCACGCACATCACGCTGCCTGATTTTGATGTCAGGCATCGTGTGGCCACATGAAGGTATTGAAGGTGGCAGCGCACTACAATCATCGATCACAGAGTTATTCGCAAAGAGTTTTTCCAGAAAATCGGCTTTCTCCTGCGGACTGTGCGCTAGCGATCTGTCCGGATTCCTGAGCGGTGGCAGCGAAGGTTGGCAAAAATTGTTTTGCAAAGACTTGGTCATACGCCAGAAGCTGCGGGTGTCTCTAAGATGCAAAACAAGGTCATGACCAATCTTGTTATAGGTTGCTTAGTGAGTCAATGAGAAAATGACGTACAAAAACGTCTTACAAAAATTAAACGGACTACTAAGAAAAGATTTTGTGTTTTTTATTATAGAAAGGACACAGTGGCTGAATCTGGCAATGCAATCGATTCATTGAACATAACATTATATTCCTTAGTTTCACGTTACGTCACGTTAACACATATGTATGTAGATATGAAAGACTTTGAAATGAAACAAATTTAGTGCTATTTATTATCTGTCTCATGAGTATTTATAATAAGACAGTATTGAATGAAGTTCTGCATTCGATCATTTAATTTAGTTTTTATTAAAATTACACTACTTGTAAAGAGGACCTTAACTATTGTTCTATAACTAAAACTAGGCTGTCCTCTCCGCAGAATCAAAATTTGTTACTCCTCATCGTTAGCTTATCTCAAAGTTTAATGTTTTCACATTATTATAACGTTACATAGTGCTAATAGCAATATAATAGGGTAACAGTTTACATTTAGCGTTTAACAAGATTAACATAAGCTTGGTTTTCGTGGAATTTAATAGCGATATATTTTACTAATTAGTTTAGATTACAGTGAATACTCATGAGACAGATGTGAAGTAATCGTTCAGAAAATAATATGTATATTATGATGTACATACTTCTTTACTAATTCTGGATTAATTGATAAACTGCTCCTAACTGAATCTTTTTTTACAGAAAACAACCAAAATCTATTTATTGTTTCAATCTGGGATTCGGACGCAAAACCTTAATTTCTGGAGCCTCATAAACTATAAAGCCTTAAAGGACCAACACGGTAGTTATTACAGCCAGTATATCAAGGTATCTGTATATTATGAATTTATTATACCGTCGTTGGAGGTTAATAAACTATGTACTTATATCTTTATACACAAGATTATGTATTCCTAGGTGTAATGTTTGACTTAATATTTATAGTTCTAGAAGCTACTCAATAAATTGTTGTGTAGCACGTGCAAATAATGGGATCAAACTCCAAGATAAGTTATCTTTATCCTAAAACTTTTTCCAATACGTAATGTTAAAACATAGGGAACGGCTACAATGGTATATCTACATTAAAAATATCCTATAAAAACACAATTCACCATTTTTAATATAATATAAAATTATGTGGTCGTCCAGGGGCGCTTAACAGATGTTAATCATCGACATTGATGGTTCTTTCAATAACCATAATTGAAGAAAACAAATAAATAAATATGGAGTGGAAACGAAGTATACGTTATTTGCGCGTGTTACACAAGGGAAAAGAGAGCGGCGGCAGAAGGGGGAAATGATGGCATAAGAGATTCATGACTCTTGCCGCCATAGCATAAGAATCGGTACATCCAAGGCGCACCGGTAGATATTTCACATCAAAAATAACAACAGAATTTTTAAGTTAAGGTAATTTCAATTATAATTAAATTATTCCAACTTCATTAAAAAAAAGCGCGTAAGTTCAAAGATTTTTATAGTTTATATTAAAACTTCAATCAAATTACGTCGCCGTTAAAATTTCATGTGCAGATATTATAATCAGATATTTATAATTTGAGTACTTAAATAAATATATAACATTATTTTCTCGGTCACTTACTAAGTTTTTGTAAGGTATCTAAAGGTAACATAAAATTTAAATGATAATAAAACATATATGATTTATAGTCTACTTTTCTCAATAATCTTAATAAATGGGCTATCTAATACAAGTAGTTTTCAAAGGGACGGTAGATCCTGACCGTAGACTAGTCTTTTTCGACTACATTACTACATTAAATATTAAATAATCCAAATAATTGATAACAGTCCGATATCAATCTTTAATTATTAACTAATTTGTTTTGATCTATCGAAACATGTAAAATTTGCTAATTTTCATCGTATTGATAACAGAAAACAATATTCATAAACATAAATCGCGAGTTTCTTTTGGCATAAATAATTAACGATGAGACATTGACAGGTCATTAATTAGCCATCTTTTACAAGATAACTTTTATTTGTTCGCACGAAAATAAGCTATTCCATTTTCCCTATTGATTCGGGATATAGAAAGAATATCCTTTCAAAGAGATTATATAAACTTGATTGCACTCGAGACTTGACGTTTTAATGCTGGCAACATTATTTTCAGTGCGTAGTTTCAAAATATTCTTCTCTATGCAAATTTATTCATGGAATATGTGGAAAGATTTTCTCATGCGTTCTATGAACAAAAATGAAATAACATAATTATAATTGAACTGTCGTGTTGTATTATTATTTATATTTTTAATTAATTCGTGTAGCGTTATTTTATTTCAAATATCTGGTTTTGATGCATAAATTCAAAGTTTCGTTCAAACTCTAAATAATAGGTTTGCTTTATTGTATACATGTTTTATTAGTGGCCAACAAAACTTTAATAGTTAAAATAATTGAGAAAGCAGACGAACTATTGCGTCAAGTGATGGTAAGTTGTCACCATGTCACCATATACACCGACACAGTAAGTATAAAAAGCATACACCGATAGTTATCCTCGAAAGATAGGATCTAACATAAAATCCTAAGTTCCTGTGATCATCTGTGAAAAATAAATAACAAACGAGTGGGACAAAATCGTACAGGTAATTCAAACAATAATGATAAATTTAAATTATTTCAACTAATATGACTAAAACGTCATTGTTTATATAAATTAAGCAATGATTTTTCATATCTCGAAACATATTTTGGAAGTATAAAAATGATATAAAACATTTTTATTATTTCTTATTCTTCAACTGATAAATAACTCGTTTAAGATGGAAACGTAATAAATCGTAATTGGCAATAGCGGGCGGACAAGAAAACAATTGTCGGTTCTTGTCTCATAAGGGATAAGGGAGTCGTTCTCTATCATCTGTCAGATCGAGAGGCTTGTACGAAGAAATGTGAAGCTATTAGTGCTGGTTCGACTCTCGCCGACTCGAGCACCCTCAGACTTTCCGTTCAATAAACTAGATTATCTCGCCGACCCACTCTCATCACCAGATCCTCTGTTCCATTTCCCTTAGTTTACGAGGATTGTTAGAATTAATGTAGTGTTACAGAATAAATTACTGTCTAGCGATATCCAATATGTCATACGGTATTAATATGATTAAAGAATGTGAGTGACTTAGTACATACTACACATTTCAACAAAGTGGAGAATTGAATGCGATAAAAATGAAAAGATTATATCATTTCGTTCATGTTTGCGGAATTGATGTGTTGCCAAACATTGTGAGGGGAAACCCGACACCGTATATCATGTATAAGAGTATTTGTTTCGATCGTTACCCACTTTATGGGTTTCTGAAAAAGCCTTCGCGAAATTATTCTTACACTATTAAATCGGCAAACAGTTTATCTTTTTCAATAACTTTAAAAATATATAATTTGCCTCACTTTATTTCACACATTCAATAAACCTAAAAATTAGAAAGTAAAAACATTGTAAATAAAAAGAAAGAGGTTCCTTTTAATGTATCCCTGCTGTTAAGGTCTCATCTCTTTTTAAGGAGAAGTTTTTGAAGCTAAATCTACCATGCTTCTTTTATGATATAAAGTAATATTTTTATAATTTTCATATCAAATATCAAAGTATTTTTGTTACATAATCGTATACACAAATCCATAAAACGAATTCCAATCGAGCAAGATGGTGTGTCTGGAACAGATAAATGATAATGCCTCGCGTTCATGTTACGAGCCGGCAAACAGTAAACAGTTTATCTAAAAACTAAAACTATTTCACTAAAGTCGAAATATTCCCGAGGCTCGGACACCGAATAGCAGTGGAAGGCTAAGTCCGCAATACACATAAAATCAATTTACTAAAGCCACTCTAAATCGCTTCGACCCTTACAAAGATAGGCATAAAATGTCAAATTTAACTCGTGTCTATAGTCACAGCTACAGTGTTCTACATTTGAACTAATCTCGAAACATTTCTATTTAAATTTAACTTTAAAATTTTAAGTGCTTTTTTCTGTTAACAATCAAATCATATAAATTTAACATTTTAAAATAACATTATAAATATGATAGCAACCTGTGTCAACTAAATTATGATTTGTTTTTTTTTTTAAATCTACCATTCCTTCTTAATAATTTACAAATTATGAAATTCAAACGAATACTATATCGAGATTGTCAGGTTGATATCTGTATAATAAACATTTGAATACCAATATAAATACTAAAATCCTGTTATACTCAGCACATTACTAAATAAAGGCAAATTTCGCAGGATGAATATCTTAAGTATACAAAACCTCTAATTATGCAAAGTTAAGTGGTATGCAAAGTATTATTTATAGAGAAAGGAATTATACGTTCTTTGATTAACATTTTATCAATTGACAAATGATTTTGACTGCTCAATTACACAGACGACTCAATTAAACTAAAGTAATTAGGTACTTTTATGCGCGAATTAATTGTATTGTACAAGATGTGTATATGTACTTATACTAAGTATACGTATTATGTATATACAAAGTATATATTCATATAATTAATGTAATCATAAATTATATATAGACCACGTGAATTACAACGTTCTTTTTTAGAAATAAGAGAAACTAATTAGCGAAAAGTAAATTAAAAGAACAAAATGGCGTTTCCTTAAATGATTCGTCAACTTTGAATTGGGTATTTCATCCTTGTGTTAACTTATTCGGTTACATTCATTAGCATCACACGATAAACGTTACGCAAGTGGAATAACAAGTTACTAAGTAATTCACCCTTAGTAGGTTTTTAGCATGATATATGTTATTACCTTACCTTACCTAGTACTTGGGTAGTGGGGAATCAAAACAAGTTGTGAATTTCTTTCTACGGTAGATTCAAATCGATGATAGATTTTACATTTAATTGAATCCTGTATAATTTTATAAGAGGCCATGAAATAAAGAATAATTTGATTTTGATTACGTGAAATTGATTTTCATAATATTTTGAATCAAGCTAGTCTCTATTAAATAGTTGTGACCTGCATAATCTTCTTTTATTATATCCAAACACTTATTTTAATTTAGTTAGAAAAATCTGTTCTCATTTTAATTTATAAAAACATTTTAAGTAACAATTGATAAACCCAATTTATAACAGTCTTAAAACCATAGTTTTTTTTTCGATTTATCACATACGTTCGTGGTCTCGAAGCTTCCACAATGCGAGTTTGAATAATGGATAAAATTAGCGGTAGAGCGAGTATTCAAAAATGATAAAGGAATTCAATAAATGGGAACAATGATCAGCTTCTCTGCATATTAAATTACTTTGGAATTGTGGAATTTTTACGGGTTTCTATTTACAAATTATTTTTTTCAACCTTAAAGAAATTCGTTGTTCTTTTGTTTATTTGGATGACATGGATATTTTTCATTATTTTTAACATTATTGTATTCGAAAGGAAAAACAACGCTACGAAACATACGTTCCATTTCCTCCGCGTATTAGCTACACAGAGACGATCGATCTAATCACGTTTTCGCCTTCCTCTAATAGAAAAACTATTTCTTCCTTACTCGGGAGCGAAATAAAACGTAATGAACAGGGCTCTTCGGGTTCTCTTGTAATTTATTGTGTAAAGTAACAAAACGGCCTTCCCATAATATGCAATATAATAAATAACGAATCATTTAATAAGTAAATAAATAAATTAATAAAAACCTATATTCAAAAATAAAAAACAAACATTACCGTATCGAATCAAAGTAATATATTCAACAGGGGGTAACAGTTTGTTATGAATTTCAAATACTTCTTAGAAGAGTTCGTAGCACTAAAGTATTCCCTATATTTCATTATGCAAACAGTAGCTTTGAACTTCAAAATTTCTGCACTTAGTATCCTCTTTTCTGGAAAAGTGAAGTAAGTAAAAGTCCACTATTGACGTTGACTTCAAAAGTACAACTTATCACAACATTTCTCAAAATTGTTGTTTGAACTTTTTGTAGTGTCATTATATCACTTTGTAGTAAGAACCAAAAGTTAATAAACAAAAGTATATTTATATTTTGCAATGAATAACCAAAACTGCATCACATAATAAAAAAAGAAATTAAAAGTTACACAAAATATAAAAATAATCAAAATACGGTGCTATAAAATGAGACGAAACTATTCTATAAATTGTTCTAGGATTTTTTTTCTTATTTAATTAATAATTTCACTGACATGTACATACACATACTCGTTTTGTTTTAATGATTTACCTTGTATGAAAATGTGTCACACAAATGATATTATCCTGATGCATATCAGGAAAAATCTTTAAATGAAATATCAATAATAATTCATTTCAAAAATATTCTACTCAAAGCACACAACAACCCCAAGACATAGACAGTTTCGCGTGTAATATGTATAAAATTCAAAATGGAAGTCCGATCGATATTGGGTATAAACACTTCAAGTTATTGTGCCTATTTTAGTGGAGCCGGAAAACGTATCTTGACACAGCGCCGGTTAGTCTATACATAGACGAAATGGACGGATCTAAAAATATAACAGATACAGTTTCAATAAATAAAAAAAACAGTAGAGGAGTGAATGTTGAAGCTCAATTTTGAGCTTCGTATAAAAATCACATTTATTCAAATCGAATTAACACGATTTAGATACGTTTTCGTGTATTGTGAGTTTGTGGTGAATTGTATCATGTTTTTCTTTAAATTGAAACTTTAAATGATTTCTTTAGTATCTACTAACGTGTAGACAAATATTTCGAATAGGTAATGAATAACTGACAAAGATTAAAAGACACCCAAAAAATCATTAAATCACCCCAACAGAAGCACTTCAATTAAAATGTTTCATTATAAACATAAACAGTCAGCTAAATGAAACAAGGACATATTACAATTAACAAGTGTGTGCATGACCCAGGAACATTACTTAAAATCCAACCGGACTCAAATTTAATAGAGAAAAATTAGTCACATGACCAAAGACTTCACATACTTTCAGAAGCACGGATGTGTATGACTCTTGCTCCAGGGTGCTACTGAGAATTTGTTAAGAAAAAAACGAACATTTTTATTAGTGGCCTGATAAAGTATTTTATCCCAAAGAGATGAGGCATTAAGATATAGATTTAGATAATAAGAGGTATTAAGTACATTACGATGTAGAATATTCAGAGCCAATTTCCAAAATAGGTTAAGCCTTCACAGTGTTTCACAAGAACAATTCTACTGACATATTTATACAAGAGGAATATAACATAATTTTATGTCAAATTTATTCTGTTTCCTAATATCGGTATATTGCAAACAAAGACTATAAATATTGGGATACAAGATCCACAAACCACGCCCAAACCATTTAAAGGGTCCGCGACTTGAATTAGTAAGCGACAATACCGAATCTTGATCAAACATGAGCAACGAACACGCATGCTTTATATTTCGTACAAATGAAGCTTGCGACTTTGTTCACCAAATATTCAATGTGAAACTTAGTTACTTTGATTATTCCATGCCATTTTTTAACCCAGGAGTTCTTTTCATGTTATCTTAAAGAAAAATATTGCAGGCTCAAGCAGGCCTTAAGCCAGAACAATATAACTAAGTTTTCCTTAATTTGTATTAATATAATTCATCTCGTACCAATGGGGAGAAGCGAAACATCGTGAATCTGAATGTGCCGGATTCAATTATCCTATACATTTATCCGCCAACCAGCATTGCAGCAGCGTGGCAGATTAATCTCCAAGCTTCCTTCTTAAGAGGAAGCAAGGCATCCAGCTATCGGATCCAATCTATGCCAAGAACCGCTTAGAAGGTCTTTAGTTGAAGAATGATATATAATAAGATAACAATAATGTGAGCAACGTGAATAAATCACCATTGTATTTAAAAAATATTTAAAGTTATGTTTTGTATTTGATGTTTATATAATAATATATTAAAAAATAAGTTTTACGTTTCTACGACTACAGACATCTAGAATTTTGTGCAATATATATATCACTGTACATATACCCTGTATGTACAGCTTTATTATATGTAACGATGACAACTCCCTATTGACTCTTTTAAATATCTTTGTCCTATATTTATGTAGATTTTCCACAACCAAAATTTTATTGCTACAGCATTTTATCTTCACTGCCTCGTAAAACCCGGAATATGCAAACACATGCATATACTCGTGTACATTCTGCGAACCGAACCGAACTATAAAATAACCTAATAACGGCTGAAAATTATATATTCATATTTTCCGTTTTCAATTAATTATTTAATTGAAAAAAAAAATTAACCTTTTTTACTTATGTTAATTATAAATATCGAAAAGAGAATATTTTGTTTGCACTTTTACTGTTTCTGATTTAATAAAACATTATAATACTTACTGTATTATAAAATATGTTAGGTAGAGCTAAAGATTAGGACCTGGCCCGGCCACGCAGACTACGTTTCCATGTGCTTGATTTGGGTTTACTATTCTTCTTGCACTCGGCAGTGAAGAAAACTACACGTGATGGATGATTTGCCACCATTAAACAAGCCGCAAGAAACGAGAATATACCTTCTCAAGACGAGAGGCCTACACTTAAAGACAAGATGTTGAACGTTGAATTTTCAGTTTGTTTAACCAATTATCTAACCTGTAATTTTATGCAATATCATAAACCAAGCTCTGCTTTCAAGTATACAGCTAAATTATTCTTTTCTTCTAAGAACGTTGCTTGCTAACCCTTTTGCTCCATTTTTCACATCCAACTTTTTCCTACCCGTCGAGTTGTGGCGGCTCTAACTTGTATAATGTTTGTCTTTGTTTTTTATTTCGCTTGAACAACATCCAACCAGTAACTCTTCGAAAATGAAAATTATTAATAAAACGGGCAACCATTCGCTTTAATAAAGATACATTTTGATACGGACGGTACCAGATTGAAAAATTAAAACGATATTGTTATTGCTTAATTGGTGTATCTTGCAAATTGTAATTGCTTTACCCCGTTGCATAACTTACTGATGTTATCTATGGTAAATAAAATCTGACTGCGTAATTTCAGTGGGATGTTACGCCGTTATCCGCAGCGTTGTGACCAACGCCGCTGCGATTGCGCGACCGCCACGCGCTGTTAAATCTGACGCACCACTGACCAAGATTACAACCTATCGATTCTACCAACATTTATTTTGATATTGAAAACAATTAACTTGGCGATATAATGGGGCTAATTTGATAAGAATAGGACTTATATATTCTTATCTTATATATTCTATAATATCTTTTGCCCATAGCTTTTTATTTACATTAAATATATTCTAAGTTTCCTTAAGGGCTACACAAGTTTACTTTAAATAAATTACTGCTTATAAAAAATAACCGTTATCAGTTTATTTTGTTTTCTACACCTCTTTTTATTTACCTACTTTAGAAAATGTACTAAGCATTATCGGGTTTTCCTATTAATGTTGATTAGATGGTGATTAATTAAACAATGTGGTCTTCTTTGTTTGAATAATAAGAGTAAAAGTTAACAATGTTGACTAACCACCCAATTATATTTAAAACTAAACAACTAACATAAATGTATATTGCATATACGATGCAATTTTATTCAAATATTAAATCAAAATGTAAACATAATATTGGCTATAAATAAAATTCGCAATTTCTTTGCGGCGTACCTACTGAACATCATTAACAGAATTAGGCAGCTTTAAAAATCCACTTAACACGTATTTATGGTAAGCCATAAAATTAATTCGAACTTCTTATCGAAAATCTATGTCACGAATTCTTACAATAATTGAATGCGTAAATAAGCGTCCCGTACGTAATCAGTAATATTCATTAATCCTTGTGATTTAAAGTTCGCTCCGCAGCTACTTTATATGTTGATTGGGTAATTTTACCAAAGCGTTCTTTCACTTGAAACGATTAGCAATTTGAATATCTAGTCTTTCACGTGATTTAATTTAACACATTTTTATCAGATACATTTTATATCAAGAATTTCTAAAGAAAAACGGCTAAACATTAAAGCATTATATTCTTAAGTTATAAATAACTTCTAAAAAGCAATTATAAATAACGTATGAACTGAAATATAATTAACTGGAATATCTTAAAACAGGTCTAAGGACTTTGACATATTTTATATGATACATAAAAGATTGGATTAAGTTTAGTTCGCTTTGAAGTCACCGGACTGCATCGGTCGCTCTTTGAGCGAGCATCGGTCAAAGGTACGAGCATGAAGGGTCACAAAAGCAAAGATAATATGAGGTCTGATAGAAAATTGTTGACTATAATTAAGAACCCTAAAGTTAATACATCAATGAAATTATTACGCCGTAATTAGTTAATTATTCACTTTTGTTCTAACATTTCTATCGGTGGCAATAAGTCTTTTAAAAACATTTGTTTATATATACTAATATGTAAATTTTGAAGAAAATACAGCAAACTAAGTGATCTTCTCCCGTATTTGAGCCTTGAGGTTACGATGCACGCATTTTTGGTCATTTTAAGTCACGTTTAAACCACAAAGTTCTTTAGAAATATGTTAATGCACTTTGACACAGTAAGACAAAACAAATCATGTAGAATATAATATATTTATAAATAAATATACTTATAATGAATTCTGTTGATATAATCGTAACTAAATATCGGATATTTTAGCTTTAATAAATATATAAAAAAATCTTTTTATAATTTTAATCATAATCAAAACAATATTTTTTTGTTATAAGCACTCTTGATTCGTGTTACAAGATTCTAGCCCTATAAGCTCCGTACTATAGCAACTTAATAAATATCGAAAAAAAAAAGTTATAATAAATGAAAATAAGTAACTATTTAATTTAAGTTAGAATCTAATTAACGAACTTGAGGTGGATTCAAATTCAATATATCTTGTATAATTATTCAATAGTACTTGTAATAGCTTATTTGTTACTTAGATTGTCAACATTGTATCATTTTCTTTATTGTTTTAAAAAATGTTTTATTGTTCCCAATGATAATGATAATATCCTGGGACATTATTCACACAAGGCCATCTGATCCCAAACTAAGCAGAGCTTGTACTATGGAAACCAGACAACTGATATACTACAAATAGTACTTTTTTTTTTTACTACATACTTACATAGATAATTACACACAGACTCAGGACAAACAGACATGTTCATGCACACAAACGTCTGTCCTGGGTGGTAATCGAACCCACGGCCTGCGGTACGAAAGGCAAGCCTACTAACTACGCCAACCCGCTCGTTCAATCGATCACACATCTGAATATAAAAGGTAAATATAATTATTCCACCGAAAGTGGCACCTACGTCCGCTGGGTATGCAGACACGTGACATCTGTGAGTGATGCTTTCATTAAAACGTTTGTGATTACACGCACTGAGCTACCATCTGATCCACTCACGAAAATGTGATATTTTTATTATTGGTTCGTTTATTTGTACTGTGTGAAATAAAAACATATGTACGTAAATAATATTTAAAAGAGTCTCTTAATTTGCTTCAGCTTTTATTGAGTTATCTTTCGCAAAATGTATTTTTTTTTATTTCTATGTATATTTTACAATGAAGTATATTATGTTACATGTGTTTTGTTGTCTTGATGTATGTAAACTTGTGTGAAATTAATTCATCTTTCAAAATTATTCGTAAAACAAGTAAGTATTTTTATACGAAGAAAATTTCATTGGCACTCAAATTTTAAGCGATGGAAAATTACCGCTTTGCCGCACTCGTTACAAGAATTCTTATAGCGGATATTGCTTTTTCTTTTCTCTTCTCTAATAAGATTAAATTTTATTAATGAAACAGAAAATAGAATTTTTTACAAACAGAAACGGAATACGCGTAATAATGTTGTACCATTTGTCTTGGTAATGAAGGAATTTTTGTACTTTCCTTAAGGGCCTTTTTCAAACATCATGGCACGCAAGAATTATTCCCTATCTTCGAAATGAGGAAAACAAAATAAATATTGTTTTCATATTTTGTTACTTAGCATTTCATTTATTTAATATATTCCGTAAAAAACATCACTACATATTACAATACAGCGTCCTCCTGCCGCGTCTGTCTGTCTTAGACGCGATCATAGCTACCAAACGGATTTTTATACAGCTTTCATTTATCGACGGAATGATTCACGAGGAAGGCTTAGGTCTGTAATTCATTATGGTTTTATGAAATATGACGATGATTGATGATGGCTTCGGAAAAAATGATGTCGACTGGCGTGCGCCAGTACTCATATGTATTACGATATAAACTTTTATGTATCCTTATTCTAACGGTGCGTAGCCAGAATGGATAATGAGTTACTATTCTAAAAAAACTCTTAAAATTTTGTCATAATTATATAAGTAACCGATATAGGCTAATTTAATTTCGACAAATAGTAGTTTTAATCGGCAAATATACTCTTTTGTAACGCCTAGTCAATACCCGCTTCATTGTGAAAAAGAGGACAAGAGTAGGTTTGGATTAACGCACGAGGACTTCGAACAATATTGAGCTGTGATGGAAATAACGAGGAAGGGCGGAAATGTGCTGCTATATTTTATTACATACGTGTATTTTATAATTTTTATCTGTCACTACAAGTGTTACAGATCTTAACCTGGTCGAAATAACCGTGAAGGCTAAGTTAGGTAAGCTTTATTCATTTAATATTACTACGTATTATAATTCTAATTTTATTTTTATTTAATACTTCAATTACCAGAAATAAGACATTAATAAAACATGTTTTTCTTTTTATAATAAAATTCTTTGTTCTTAAGCTAAAATGAATAATGTTTGCTATAAATATACTTTTGAAATATTAGGAAAGCCTCGCATTGTAATAACTTCAATTGAATACTATAAGTATTTTGAAATCCATCTACTAACGACATTCCGACCCCGATGTTAATAAAATAATTCTAAATTTAAAAACACATACTACACCAACTTTCCGACTTTGCAAAGTCAATGCTCTTTCAATTTTCAATAGAAATCACATCTTGTAAACTTTTATTATAATTTAATTCAAAAATAATAGTGACTATAAATTTAGTTTTCATTTTAAAAAATGGAACATCTAAGCTCCTCTAAATGATTTTGTTGTTCGTTACCACAAAATTTTATAAATTTGAATTGTGTTTAGCTTAAAGAAGATCAAGAATCCTTTTGAAGAATAGTTACACGTCAATTAACGGCAGATTGTAATCAATAATGTAATCTTATGTTATTTAATCAATATAAATAAACGCTAAATTCCTAAATTTAACATTTAAAAATTACGATATGACTCGTACCATAAATATACTTTTTTATTATATTTCCAAGTCTCTCTAATTAAATATTATCATTATTGATATTTCGGGTACACTTACCGTCCGCTTCCTAATTATGGGGACCGCAGTCCTCCTAAAACTTGTCGAATATTTGATAAATAGCGTAAGTTAAACAGAAACAGTTAATAATTATTATATTCTGAACGTTTAGTATATTATATTATAATAAAAATAGTTTCTGTAGTGTATAATAGTATTAATTAACAACCCAACAAGTACCCTGTGTTTTGGTTAGTGTATGAACACCAACTCAAGCAGAAAGGATTCAGTCGTTATTAGACCGTAGACCGTAGCACTTGAATATATTACATGTGATAGATATAATAATATATAGGCGTAACTAACGGCTTTACGTGCCTCCGTGGCACGAGAGTGTACACACTTCCAGCTTCCAGAGTCCGGGCTGCAACTGAGAATTTTCGACAGAAAAACGCAATAACTTTTTACTCGCCCAACCTGGGATTTAAGCCCAGAAATTACACCCAGGACAGACAGGCCTTTTATCTAACCACTAGATCAACGAGGCAGTAAAACTTTCATATAACATTATCCTGTTACACATGGATGCAGCATGATAATTGTATTATTTTTTTATACTTCGTCGATATTGTATTATATATCTTTAACAATATAACTCATGAACTATTATTTGTACATATATATACGAAACTATATAAAAAAGTCTTATGTACTAAATTCAATACTTACAGGTACACATTCGATTAAAGTAAAAAGGATTTCTAACTTCCCTCTGTTCTCGGTTTTGGTTCACGTGACATATACTATTATTTTTTCGTTTCTATAAATAGTGTTACCTACAAAAGAAGTCGTCAAGCGATATGTGACTTATCTAGGCCCTCAAAAGAATTAATTTTACACCGAGACACTTACTCTTTGTCTCTTTCAATTCAAACGAGACAATTTATTTATATTGACAGGTAGTTTTTATTACACTACAATATTAAACTCTCATGTCACATACCTACGTGCAGTGCTATTCTGTGAAAAGTCACTTCATTACTTACCCGTGAAATGAAAAAGACTTATGGTGATATACTCTTTTGATACTGGCATTCTTGAAATGTTAATTTTTATTATGGTCCATTTCGCTTTTTGACATTTCACTACAGTTTTCGACGGTGAGTTTCGAGTTAATTCTTACAAAATTACATGCTCACTCAAATTACATGATTAAAAGTCCTAAATATAACCGATGAACTGTCCAAAACAAAAATGTTACTTATTTACCGCTTTGATAAATGTTTTACTGACAAAATTTGTTAATTATTTAATATACACATATTTTAATGTATTATATATTCCATAATTGTAAGATTTGTTAAATTAAAGAAATGAATGCAAAAAATCGTTTTACTCACGCGAATAAATAACTCTCAACTTATCCTCACAATTTTATTGGGTACATCCACACAATATACATATATAGAAAAGTTAAGTATGGTATTGAAATAATTATACTCTTACAATTTATGATTAAACAGATGTGTAACATATATTAATTATAAGACTTAAAATTACAGATTTTATTGTAAATATTATAAAAGTAAACGCCATCCAGTAGTATTTTCTGTGACTTTGTCCCTAAGGCGCGCCCCTTTGAATAGCAAGCCCAGGCTTTGAGCTATGTAACTCAGTTGTTAGGTCACCAGAAGTAGACCAGTCTCATAGAAAACTTTTTAGCCTGAAAACTAAGAATTAACAATTTCGTAAACTGGCACAGCAATTTAATTGAATAATAAATGTAACAACGGTAATTTATTCTATGCGAATCGCGTATCTAAAGGATCATTTATTTACTTTGGTAAAATCTGAATTTCAGATATCAGTCTGTATTTCAAACAGTAGTTGGTGCAAACAACATCGTACCCGAATGTAAGTAACATTCAAACAAAGCGCCCCGCATTTCCTCCTTTGTAAGCCGTTACCCTTTCTCAATACTATGCTATCTGTAACGATAATCGGTTCGCTCGTTAAGCTAATGCTTTATCAGTATAAATCTAAATATTCCGCTGGAATGAGACATCGATCGTGCTCAGTTGTTATAAAGAACTTATCACGTTTTATCGTTAATAGTAAACACTGTATTGAATTATAAAAGAATATAAAATATCATATTTATTTACGTGTTTTAGATACTTTTATTCCTTAAATAAAATAGATTTTAATAAAGAATAAAAATAGGAAATTCTCTTAATTTAAACGATTTAACTACGGTACGTGTTTGAACTCGCGTACTACATAATTATTAAACTTTTTTTAGGGGTGTAGGGATGAAGGAAGTTACTTATTTTTTATATATACATATTCTTACGATGTATTACTACATAATACAACGATACAAGTGTATACATATTCTTTCGATTGAATTCGTCTTTCATAATAGATCTATTTTATTTAAAAATAATAGAGTTCTAGTTCAATAGAAGCTTAATCAAATGATTTTAGATAGTTTTCTTTTTTTAGTTACTTGTTGACAATAATTTTATCGTTTATTAATTAACTTTCAATGAAACAAGATATTTTTATTCCACCCTTTTCAACCACATGATGTTTCTTCGAAAAGTTTAAATAGGACAAATATCCAGACAATCTATTCACTAAAAAATTATTATAAAAATCTGTTCATTATCAACGATGATATTACATAACATATTCTGCTTGAAGAACTAAAAATATAAATTATTTTAATTTAATTTAGCTTTTCTTTTACAGAAGTATATGCGTAAGTAAGTAATGATAATTAATAACGAGGTTCAAAAGTAAGTAAATTTATTACTTGTTTAACCATCTTCGCTCGTAATTATATTAATGTCGAAAATCGTAGCTATTGTTTTCTATGAACAAACGTGAGTCAAATGCGACAATTCGTCCGATGCTCGATTAAAAGCCATGGCTTCGATTTCAGTCGGTCGGTCACAGAACTTTCCACAATGAGTCTGTTTGATCTTGCTACTCGAAATGCGGAGTCGTATGTAGAAGCATCCTTCCTTTTATGCAGATCCACTTCCGTAACTGACTGTTTGATAACTAATACCTCTAAATTATAAACAATTTCAATTGTATGTACTAAATATGTATGAGAAAATTTAAATTCTAGAGTGACAAAAGCAATCGACGAATTAACGACCTAAATATTTCATTAAATTGAATATTTAGGTCATTTATTTTGTTTATAACTGATTAAATGAAACCACTAAAATTAAATTGAACCACTAAAAAAGAATTTAACTAACACTTCAAATACCTGTTTACAATGATACATTAGGATTTATAAATGATCGTACACAAGTAGTAATGAAATAATCTATTATTATCATTGAAAAAATTTACAATATCTCTTATTGAGGTTATAACGGCACAATTCCTAATATAAAACTTTATGAAGGTCTATATGACATTTACTTAAACTTTATTACTGTAATAAAATTACTTGATACTTTATATAAGTAATTTTAACCACAATATAAAATATAAAAACAAAGGGAAATAAATGCTCATGGCGAATAGAAATTGAAAACTATGAAGCTTCAACTAGGTATTATTTGCAATGAAAATGCAGCATGAATATTTTCTAAAACTCTTATCACTAACAGAACAACAAAAGGATTGCTTGAAAAGATAGAACTTGAAAGCAATGGTAACAAAGGTCTTCGATTACTTTTACAAAAAAAAAATTAAAAATGTACAGTATTATTTGTTTCATATTGAATTTTGTTTAACTTTTCATTATTATGATGCCTTCATTTGTACACGTGAATTTCTATATTATGTTGTTTGTGCTTACTAAAACCTATCGTCAGTTTTTATAGTAAAATGATTACATAAGTATTTTTTGAATATATTCTGTGAAAGGACGTACGTTCTCTCCGAACGTACGTTTATTTTTTGTCGGTTTGTTTGACTGTACTACTTGCAAAAAAAGTCTGGTTCTATTTCATGTTATAAATAAACTTAATTTATAACATGTAATAGAACCCATTAAATAGAGTTGTTGTAAAAATATATTCCCGCCTATTTAAACACATTTATAATCATTTGATAAGGCTCGGTTTGCATTGCAGTAATTAAAAAAAAATCTAGTGAAATTACGACTTACGAGAATACTATTTTTTATGCATATGTCCTTTTATATTATAATTATCATAGATAATGTCGCATATAATTTCTTGATATTTCACGATCGTGTTCTCATTGAAGTCTATAAATATCATTCTTAATTTAAAACGTATTATTTAAAAACTTCAATATCAATTACGAATAACTTTGTAAGTGAGTACTAATTATATATAATTTATTTATATAAAATTAAGTACAAACGTTGTACACATTGCACATTGAACATTTACTTACTATCGTAAGTAAATGTTCATAAGTAACTAGTTTTCACATATGTCATGTAAACGACTACACAGATTGATTAACCTAGGGGCGCGCTTGTACTGTTGTTGATAGGTCGTTAATATCTAATAACTTCATTACCGCTGTTTATCTCTGTAATCATTTTATGTGACCTTATATTCCTATTGATCAGACCATTGTATATTCAAATTTGAACATACATTATTGAGTAGCGATTTAATTTGTCCAATTTGCAAATGCGAAAAGTATTTCTGAATGATCATTACATTGTTTAAAGCGTAAAATTTCCATTATTTTTAAACAAAAGATAAATAGGTAAACATATCCAGATATAAACTATATAGTTTAGTACGCATGTAGTGCAGTGCAGTTTTAAAATGAATAAATAATGGAATTGAAGGCAACTTTGGCAACCCTACCCTCTAATTTATATCAAACAAAATATAAATATTAACGAGAGAAAATAAATTCAAGTTTAGTTCATTTAATCACAAACAACCGAAATCACAAGCCTTAAGCATATTCTATTTTCATTATGCAACTTGTACAAAAAAGTATTCGTTATGTCTCGTAACAAAATCGCGGCGTAATGAAGCCAGAGATTTATGAGATTTTACTAAGCCGCAGGCGGTCAATTCATTAAATATCCACAAACCCTGCTAGCGATGACAAACCGACTGCTTTTCATTTTATAATTTACTAGCGGTACCTCGCTATGTAACCCGCATTACAGCGCCACCTATCTTGTATAAATTTGTGTTATTTAATATAAATAATCGATTAATATTACGTAATAAATAATGGGATTTCAAACTAAGCACAATAAGCAGTGAAAACGGCACACTCTGATTTTTTATGAATTTCTTCTTCTTAAAGTGTCTATCTTTGATACTAATAGGTTGAAATAACGCTAATTATTTATTAAATTATTGTTTGCTTTTAACACTAACATTGTTCTTAAATTATCGCGCAGACAATTATATCAGCGGAAAGTTTTTTTCTAAAAATGAAATCTGATATTGTAATGTGTCTATAATATATAGATAAGAGCTATTGCGGAGTTTAGGAAAACTTTTTCAGATACAGAATTCACCCAGACAAACTTTTGGTGTATTCGTAATAGTTTTGCCAGCGTTCACCACGAAAGCGTCCGGACCGGCAATGTTCCCTTCGACTATGACATAATTAAATCTTTATCATAAAATACATGGTAAAGTATACAAAACTATATTTTATAGAAATTTAAGATAGAATAAAAATTACATCACATAATTTAACTACCACAACATGTATATATAACATACATAAATGCGGTGTAAAATGTTTATCCAATTAGTGCTTTTACATAACTACCTTAACATAAACAAAATCTATTATATTGTATATATTGAATATCGTTAAGCATTCCGATATAATCATTTTAGTTACGAACCGCTTAAATATTCTAAATTTGTAATGCTTGTAACGAGCTAACTTCACAACACAACAAGTTCACAGATTATATTACGACGCTTAAAGTGTCAAGTATTTTGTGGAAAGCAAAGTAATATCAGAATGTATCATTTATACTGTTATTATGGTATAGTAGTAGTAATCCAAGTTTCACCACGTAAATATCCCACTACTTGATAAAGACCTCACCTCTTATGGAGAAGGTATGGAGCGTATACCTCGTTAGCACCAGTATTGGTTTGTGTGATCCGGCATCTACAGATTTTCTCACGATGATGCTTGCACGAATTTGAATCTACAAACTTTGATTACGAAGACATGCTTTATCCACTGGGCTATATCGACTTTACGTTAGTAATAAAAACAAACTATACAAACTATGCGTTGCCTTCCTTTAAGCAAACACTAGACTGTACTGTTTATGGTAAGATTACGTTTCTTAATCCGTAATTAATCAACTTATTAAGTAATCTTAAACGACGAACTTGAAACTGAATCCATAACAGTGAACGCAGTTCATAGAGGTATTTAATTACAGTATATAATGTAATTCAGATAAAGCTTAAACAAAGTGTATCTTCTCAGATATATGAGCCCGCTTTGTTGTCCATGTATACAAAACTAGTAGTTGTTTATTTTCTGCTGCTCAACCACAAAGACTCTTATCCTGTTTAAAAATACCACACAAATACTCTAGTAATCAAGCCTCTGAAACTAGAGGATTATTTATGTTATATACATATTCGTGCCACGGTAAAAGTAACGAATTTTAATAATAATATCCCTTTATTTATGAAAATTTAGTACTACTTCTTTAAGTTCATTTTCAACATTTGAATTTATTCTTTGTAAAACGTTATTTCTTTTATTTTTCGTGAATTTATTTTTTATTTTCATTTTTATTTACGCATACAGAAAAATGAATCAGGTAGTATTCCAATAAAATACAAAAAAAAATATTATGAACAAAATCGAAGCAATAGTATAAAAGTAAGCCCGTCCTTTCGATTTTTAAAATGTTTTCGTAGCTTCGAGTTTGATTGTCGTTTGTATTTTCTTGTAGTTCGTAGTTTTGAGCAAATCTTGTTGAAATAAACGATAACGTTGAGCTTATAAGCGTTTGGAATATTAAGTTTAATTACAATGATAGTTTGATAAATGATAAAAGAATAAATTATTATAAAAAAAAAAAAAACTAAACCCAAAATATTAACAACAACATCCCAATTAATTGCAAAACTTATAAAATAAAATAAATTTGTAATGATATTTAAGAAATAATATTTAAAAGCAATAAGCATTCGTGTTAAGCAGTTGTAAACATAATTTTCGCAAACAAATTTGTATCTTTATATATAATCGCTATGATAATTATGTGTACTCAAAAACCTAAAAATAAAACGTATTCCCTTGATAGTTTTTTAGAATGTAGCTTTTATGAAATAATATTTAATAAAAGATACAACGGCCTAGTGACTAGAACACGTGAATTAAGGTTCAAATCCGGACATTAAAGTGTATCTAAGAGATCATTAACATCTTAACGAAACCGGATGAATATCTGTCACACGTGTATACAAACCTCAATGGTAAGCATGGTGGAATAAGCACCAATAATTCACCATAAGAGACGAAGATACCATTGACCATTTTCAGTACTTGTGTATTTTAGTTTTTTTTTCTTTTAATTAATTTGTGCAATTTAAATATTTCAAAAAATAGAGCAATGTCGCTTTGTTGGCGGGCGGGCTTGAATAAATTATTATTATTATTATTATATTATAACAACACATAATAAATTACAAATAAATAAATTATAACGATGCTATTACACAATCTCTTGGAATATTCATTCTATTTAACTGGAGGAAAACGTAAAGTTCGAATTCATTCTATATAATTGAGTTAATGAACTTAATTATCACATTAATACGGGAAACAGGAAGAATTACAATAATAACTTAAATAATGTTCGCTGTTACAAGCATCTGATTTACAAATGATGTATTTTTTTAGATATTCCGGTTTTATGTTTTCAATAAAAATATGTTTGTTTGTTTGTTTGTTACGCCAATCATAACCATAACTATTCAACCGATCACCATGAAACGTTTACACGTTGTCAGGGGTACATAAAACGTCATAGGGTCACTAATACCTACTTGCCTATCACATTCAGGCAAAGCCGAGGACTGAAACTAGTTTTAATATGAAACTTACTTTAAAATATAACGAAAGAATTTGAATAGGCTAATAACGCCATTAAGAACAACAAATATATTTTACGATCGGTAACGCTTAAAACAAGTTAAGCAGATTTTATACAAAGTAACTACATTAACATTAACTTGGCCAGCTTAAAGAATATTTTTTATTATAACATAAAATTTTATTTACTGAAATTGATTGTTTATTATGAAGTTAGTTTAAAAAATAGGATTAGTTTTATAAGGTTTTGTGTATTTTTTCTTACGGTAAGCTAAACCGGCTAGATAACTACCACTCGAGGGATGATTGCTAACGTCAGACAGCAGTACTTGCTGAACGGAGAGTAGGGTAAAAATAAAGTTTTAGTTCGCATGGTTGGGGCTTTGGTAGTATTAAGAAAAGTATATATTTCTTACAGCGCCAATTGCTATGTTTGTATTGACCATTTCCCTGTCTGACTTCATATAAAAATAAAGGTATTTATATTGTTCGTTGTTAATTATTTTTCCGACTCAAATCCACTAATCCAGTACCTGGTTTACTTGATGCATTTTCAACAAAGAGAGAGTTAAATAAAGGAGAAGGCAAAGTTCAAGAATCAATTAGTGGCGTAGCTTGTCGTCCATAATTCATGCGCCTACACTGACTTACCTGTTGCAAACTGATTTAAACTGTCCACAAAGTAACAGGTATTTTGAGCCTTAGATTGATTACAATAAATTTAACAAATTATATATTTAGTTGACGCTGATAGTGCTTCAAAAAGAGGTTTCGAAATGATTGATGATGATTAAAATTCGATTGCGGCGGTCCCGTTTATTTGAAGTCGCGTCTATGTGTAAATAGAATATAATTTGGCAGAGTTTCACGTGAGGCCTGACGTCAATACTTGCTTTTACAAAGCCATCTGTCTGTTAGCAAAAGCCTTTGGGTTGGTTACTCAACACCATACAAGTGGTTCAGATTCTTTTGTTTTCAATTGATGATTGCGTTTAACATACATCGCTTACTAAGCTTACGTCACCCACGGGTTAAATAAGTTGAATGTTTCATAAAACATACCTGTACCATTTAGAAATAAGTCATCAAGACAAACGCTTTGTTCAGTTTTATGCCAGTTATTTAAGGCAATGAATAGGTTGGTAATGCCCACATTATTTAAGGCAATTAGAGTCCACCCCTTTAACGAAACTGAGCTCGTTGAAAACTGTCATAAAATTAGTAAGGACCAAAAACCCCGTACACAGTACATTTAAACAAGTCATTCTAATTCATTATTCGAAACATTTTATCATCATTTCCTTAGTTACGCAAACGTAAGATGGAATTAATACTGACGATATTAAACGTTAAATAAAACTTTTGATCTTCCTAATATAAAAGTAAAAATAAAAACGGGTGGATTTTGAAAGATTCACCTAATGTTTGAAAAAAAACTTATGACGAATGATAATCGTACAAAATATAATTCATCGATTAACATATCGATTTAGAAAAGATAATTTGTTAAACACTCAATTCGCAAATGTTTTACTTTGCAAAGTAAAATTGACTTTATATTTTAAGTCAATTGATTAATTTGAACCCTGTTATAGATTTTGAAAATAAATTGAAATAAATTGAAAATGAAAATATTTTGATGCTATTTTCATAACAAATAAAGTTCTGCAAGCGAACACACAAGGAAGTCAAGGAAGATTACTTAGTGAACTTTCCTAGAGTACATATTAATATAGGTTGATTAACCACGTTAACTTTAACAGTTAACAAATATTTTGAAACAGAATAAGCAATATAAATATGTATTATTTTGATGAGTATAATGTCATTATATTATGAGATGTCTTGACTCAACTACTGAGTCTTGAACTAAATTTGAAAGATAGTCGTTTTTTATAACAATTTTTATAAATTTCGTAATAGGTAACGTATAAATTAACCGTACGAAGTAAGTAAAGCAAGCTAGTGTCGTATAAAAGCCTGGCCGTAGGGTATTTCAAAAATTTTCTACGTTATTTATGTACAGAAAAGCGAATGTGCAAAGTTATATAAACAGCAGTAATGTGCGTGACTCGAATAGATAGCTTTGGAACGGAAGAAGACCCTTCACTACTTTTCACACTAAAAAAATTATTCACGTTATACACATCCAATATACATTAAACTCCATTTTACTATATATCAACCGTGCGTAGCTTGAATTACTGATTTCTAATAGTATTCATCATTTACACTTTCGCAAAATATACATTCTAAAAAAAAAAAACAACGGGTTGCACTCCGGGAGTGCCGGCAGAAGTGAAAACTTGAATATTAAGGTTGTGCATTTTTTGGAATGATTAGGGAAAAATTTTGCTCGAATTGCTTTAATTATCAGTATAAAGGTACTATCATTTATATGATTAAATCAAATATTCATTTATTGTGCTATCGTACACAAACATGACAATTTATATTATATTAAAAATTTAACACTTCTAAATCCGTCTTACTAATTTTCAATCAGGGTCACATGGCCTGACGCGAGTTTAACATTTTTACCCATCATAAAAAAAGTGCACAATGCCGCTAAAGAAGTTTTCACTTCAATAACTTATTGTTGTCATCAATGTAATGGATATTTGGCAAAATAAGCACAATATTGTCTACGATATATGTATATCTACGATCAAAAATAAGTTAAACCATAATAATTATTTATTGAATCTCGTGAAAGATGTATTCTTGCACAATACAAAATATATATTTTTTTTAGATAAGTAGGAATATTCTTAAAAATCTGGTAGATTTATTTTAAAAAAAAACTTTACGCACCAAAGTGTAAGGACATTCATCCAGTCAACCCATTCACCCTTATAACACCTTTCTACATCTCGCACTACAACCTGAATAAAATAACAGGACCAAACCCCATGAGAGATAATACAATGTGCGATAAGACGCGGTATACCAATAAACGAAACTTTTAAAAGTGTTTCACAGAAAGAATACGGACAACGCTTATTATTTATAGTCTATTTTTTATGTTCACGTTACGTCGCCTCATACTTACAGATACATAATGTGATATATTGAAACGAGATACCGTCCCTTTCCGCATTTGGGTCAACAAATGCCAAAGAAAACAGTGAATTTTCTCTACTTTGTGAGTTTAGCAACGTGATATGAATCGAGACCCGCCTAAAAAAGATATAAAAAAATATTCCCCTAATTTTCACACAAAATTGAACTTACCGCATTATAGGAAGATTTATATTACGGACAAGCGTTGGGTCTTGTCTGAAAAAAAAAGATGTTTTACACTTTACTTTTAATTTAATTAACGTCATATAAATAATGACAGGAAGTCAAAAACAACATTTACATTTTAATATCTACGCCTCATTTTACTCCAACATTCTTTGACTGAGCAGTTTAACTGAAATATACCATTGTAAAAGCACTATCTATCCCTAATAAGTATCTACATTAAAGATTTATATAATAATACGTATTGTAGGTCTATTGGTGTACGCTATGAAGCTCGAAGCCGGTATGATATTTTTCGATCTTCAACAGTCACTAATATATTTTATTCATTTACCCAATTTAAACCATCCTCAGAAAACTCTCCATCGTTTGGCAAAAACTGTATGAAAATTCGTTCAGTAGTTTTTCAGTTTATCACATTCAAACAGACAAACGTGACAGTGGAACTTTATTTTATAATATGCAGTTATTTTTTTAAGATTAATACCAATTTAACTTAAGCTTAACTTTATGAATACCTACACTATTAACCTAGGCCATGGTGGTTGGAATAATAGAAACTTAACATAAAATATAAGAGTTAACAACGAGAAAGAGGTCAGAGGAAGGCGCGTAATCCCTCAATTCTTGGACTCTCGCCCGAATGTCCGGTACCAAAGTAAGATATTTCAACAAGACACACGACTCTGAAATAAATTTTAACACAATCTAAAACTACACCCCGAAAACGATTGTAAGGTTTTTTACCAATAGCTTGGAGCGCAAAGCAAATTGTATTACGGCTTATTACATTTGAACTCGAGAACAGAAAATGGTACAAAGAGACTGAAGCGTGGTGTTATTAAAATATATATGCTTATCACATACACTTAGAAATGTATATGTGAAAGAAATATTACATGTAACAAATTTTGAAGATATCAAGTGTCTCTACTAAGGCACGTACATAGTTCTTTTTTTAATTTATAGTGCGAACAGCAGCGTGACTGCCTCACGTGCAAATAAAATGTTGGCACTGATGAAAAGCGACCTTTACCAGCATATATTGAAGCTGGAACAATTGTAAATCGTTCCTTAAACTGTCAATATTCTATCAACGGGATATACAACGTTATACCCCATATGCCTCTAATTACTATCTCAATTACATAGCGGTACAAAATATTTATGTTTGGTGGTAGAACGTCTGATAAGTGAACCTACACTACTTAGACGGATTATATGAGACGAAAGACGGACAAATCCACCGTACCTCGTAAATAATACCTCGAAATGTTTAAGATACTTTAACCTCAACATTTACTGTTTTAACTAGTAATACCATCCTAAATTAGTAAGGTTACCTAACATATTTATTATTGCATACTTTAACGAGTACTAACTTAAAGCTAATTAATTTCAATTTTGTATTTTCTATCCTTTGGAATGTACAATCACGTAATATACTTATTTGTACATTCCAAAGGATAGAAAATACAAAAGGAGTGAACATGTCCTTTTTTACTTTTTTACTTTCTTTACTTTTTTTAACAACGTCGGATATCTATAAACATCGTTATAACATATACAGCAACCCTTATATGACATGTAGTTCATATTGAACTATATTCGACGAGAGTTTTTAAATGTTCACTAGTCTGTACACTTCACTACGCGCTCGTAGATTAATCAAAATCGGTCAACTATATCGTTACATAAGCAGAATGATTTGTAACATTTTTTTTTTTTACTTTTTTAGTAACGACGTATGGTTTTAAGTTTTAAAAATATTTTTTTATATATTTACACATTTTAAAAGAATATCTAAAATGTGAGATAGCTTATAGATAGCTTAGGGTTTAAAACATTTGAATTTGAACATTAAATGCGAACATATTTAAGAGTTTGTCATCGTCATTGTCCATAAATACTGTCTACAGGTAAGCTACTTCTATATTTCGTTCAGCTTCGTTCTAGAAATAATCTCAATATAATATCAATAAAATTGTTAAACACATTATATTATAAGCTTCGAAGACATGTAATAGATACTGAAACATCACTAACTAAATTTCCCAATCTGTCATGAATATTGGTAAAGCAGAGACATATTAGTAGCTGTCTTCATTTTAATTTATCCTTTGCTTTTTAATACTTTATATATTTATGAAATAGCCAAATCGTACTAAATCATTTTTAGTACTTGATATTCCTATGTAGATAGATGGCATGTAATTATCGTCTACTACGACAAGATGATATACGCCGCCCTCGCCGCCCGAGATAAGGCAACCGACCCTTATCAATATACGCTTCTTACCGTTCGTCATAAATTTTATCACCGATGAGCGAGCGCAAGCGAAAACCTCTTTTTTCGAATTCACTCTGAATTAACGAGCCGTGAACTCGTAAGCGAGCCTTCAGTCGTCTTTTTTCAGTCACTAACACGATCACTCGAAATGAAAATTATACACTTTAACATTTTTAATCACTTCACAATTTACAATATAAATGTTCATCCAAAAGTCATTTGCAACTTTACTTATACTTTTGAAATTATGATAATTTTTAAAAGTTATAACACAATAAAGTCTAAATTCAACTTAATTATTTTTAAAAAGACAATTTGTATAGCCTTTCCAATATTTCAGCCCTGAAGCAATTCCTTGTAAGGAGACGGTTTAAGGTTGTAATGTTGTCGCGCGCTGCGTCTGAAATGTCAAACGTTGCGGTGTGCACGATGGTAGAGAACAGCGTCGCGGAGGCAGTCGCTCGCCTGGCGGCCAGCTGCGGACTGCGCGGGTGATACTGAGTGTAATCGCGAGGCCCACCGACGCCGCCCGCACCCGAGCCGCGGCGCAAGCGCCCCGCGGAGATCGATACACCCCGCCCCAACCACTGACGCGCCCGTCGGGGTGCACCAACCCACACACGCATCCGTCGCGACGCTTACACTTAAGACATACTCGCTTAAGAAATCCTTCGCAGTTCCTCTAGTTTTCTAGTGGACTGAACAAATGCAAATGTTGTCATAAGCATATTTAGAAGATTGAACTCAACATGCATTTATATTACTCTACCTCAGTGCAGTTTTATGTTCGGGGCTGATGTAATCTGATACAAAAATATAGTACACAACTTAATAATTTTAAAGTACTTGTTAGAAAATAAATAAAGTTTTGATTAAAATACTACTAATATGTAATTGATAGAACTTAAGATTCCAAGAAAAGAGACTTGCATATCAACAAGTTAACTAATTCACGGCTATTTTTTTAAGGTTTTTAACATCATGCTAAAAAAAAATAGAAAAAAGTTTATAGTATTCGAACTTGCCTGACTATGTCTCAACCCTCTTGACATAATAGGAGCACAATGCCGCTGGAAAAAGAATCTAAAAATAATATTCACTCTCAGACCCGACCTACTCCAATACATCTAAAAATCGTTGAGATAGATTGTACTTCTGTTCTAAATGTAACATAAAATATTTTTAAAATATATTTAGAAATAAATCTTGGACAAAAATATAGTAGTAGATTCATGAAAAGAGAAAGAAAATGTTGATTTAAGCTCAGTGAGATAAGCAATAACTATTTCAGTGGATGTGGCCCCAAAGGACTTACATGTAGAAAGGCAATCCAAATTTATAGCACGCTCAATCAAGTCCCGGTAACAACATACTAAACCCACTAAGGAAACGCTATGAAAACATACTACTGTAAAGGTCTGTTTTAATACCTAGTTTGATTGATAAAAGATATGTTTGAAGTTTTGAAAGAAATTTGATTAAATATGATGTTTTTATAAAATGCGGTGCAAAAGCATATTTTCTCTTCAACGAAGAACGCAAGTTGTTCCACAATGGATCGGTTGAACACACACTTGTTAAAATTTCTTCTCACATCAGATTTTCTCCGCATAATAAATAGGGAACCTTAATTTCGCACATGAAAGACTACTTTTTAGTTTTCGCCACTGTCTGGCTGGATGTCTCAGCTAATGCTATTTTTACCGGCACATTTAGTTTGGGTAAATATTACCTATAGATCAATTGCACTAAGCTACAATCCATCTATGAACATCACATTACTTAGTTCGTTCGTAGAATTTCAATAACGATTACGCTTTAATCGCTTATTAAACTGTTCCAATCAAGCTAATAAAACAAATTAAGAATAATTACATTTATTAGGCAGCTTATCCGCTAATATTATTTTCTTTTTAATTTTAAATATTAGAGTTAAATGAATAGTCGCTTTATCGTTTTTTTTACAATAAACGTTTAGGTACAATTATACAAATATCATATAATGAAAATAATGTAATATACATATATAGATATATATTACAAATATCATATTAATATAAAGACACAACAATTTTTGTGGTAAAAATCTATCAAGCTTTTATTTTGTGTTTATAAAATGTCCATGTCATGTCAATTTCTTAAAAGAACTGCAACGTGTAATATGAGGAGTGTAGGTTTTATTTTATATTCATTCGAATGTAAAAATGAATCTGATAACTATCGAATATTTTCGCATTGCGAATTTAGCCAGTTTATTAGTCTATTGGTTTATAAGTCATGAGATTCCGTGGACCTGGATTCTAATCCAAAGTTGGAGCAATACATTTCCTGAATAAGTCTAGGTAATTTTATTCTAACGGAAACTGTCAGTATTACACTCCCATGGAAATCGCGCAAAATCTTTGGTCCTACACCGGACCTCTTTAAAAAAAAGTATTTAAATGTCTTTTATTTAATTACTTTTTGAAAATTCAAGTTAAAATTTTCGTCAAGTACCTACTGATGGGTAACACCGCTCGACAAATTTAAGTGATAGTACCGGACCGGACCGAAGCTAGTCTCATGAACTATTAAATTAAATACTGATAATCAAGTGGATTAAAACTATATTGTTTAAATAATGTGTACGAAACTCAAAGAAGTAATGTAAGTGTAAGTAATGTGCTAAAAAGGCGTCGTTCAATTCCTTCTTAGGTTAGAGCTAAGCTCCAGAACGTTTGACATGTAACAGTAAGCACCAAAACCATGAGCAGGAATATATTTGCCTACCAAAGAACTTTTCCTTGCACTTACTTAGCACTTGTCATTGAGTAGCTCGCTCACATCGTTCGTGTAATCATCGATTCCTTCTTTGAGTAAGCCAACCATTCTGCGGTTGAGTAGGATAGTGGCGTAAACTCTCAAACTTTCACCTGAATAGGAGAAAAGGCCAGCGGTGGATTGTATTTATGGGCTATAACTTCCTTTTAAATTATTCATTAGTTCAGTGGATACACAATATTATGCTCTGAGATGTGCTTTTTTAAAATAACGCATTTTTATTTCTGTTGTCTTATTAGCATTTATTTTATACAAAATCTCGTTTAGGGAAATAATCTTCAAATAAATATTAGTAAAATAATAAAATATTCAAACCAGCTTTAGATCGCGATATGTTTAACGCGGTACCCTCCCCATGACGCGAGGAAAAATTTTACTAAACCAACAAAAAGTTCCATTCATCTGCCTAAAAAGTACATAAAATGTGGGAAAGGGCTTCGCAGCTTTGGAAATGCGACCTTCAAAGGATTATTCCCGCATATGTTTAATGGAAATGTAATAGAGCAAAATATGAGAATAAGATTCATTTTGAATGTCATCTCAAATAATCCTTTTGTAAAATAGTGATTTTTTACTTTCTCTTTTTTTATTTTACGTAATGAAGTTTAGTTGATTTTGTCTGTCAATATTCGAAGTATCGTACACTATCCGGAACATTTTTAATAAATATTATTAAGTGATTGAATATGTTATAACATTTTGAATTTCGAAACATGTGAAAATAATTCAAAATCGAATACAAGTACCCACATAATTAAGCTATTACTTAACATAGGATAAAATCTCATATTATCAAACATTTACTTATGTTAAGTAATGTATTTTCACTTCACAAATTCATATAACCGCAAATATCTAAATGGACATGTTTATATAGATTCATCGGAATTCTGCGGAACACGGTAACATCTGGTTTACCTGCGGAGTGAATTTTATCATACTAACATGAAGAATCTTTCAACGGTAACTGTAGGGATTGAATTTACCAACACTGTAACGTCATGTTAGTTATCTGTACGCTTTTTTAACCAATAGTTTTCTTCGAAAAATTCTACGAAACTTCAATAACAGATATGTCAATAAAACTGTATGGTCTTTTATTCATGCACAAACAAAGAATTAATTTCATTGAACAACACCAATTTTTTTATTTTAGTCGCGCATCGATATTTTGTATGACCTGACTTGCCAAAAGGTCACACAGTAGCGTATTCATTCGTAAATTACTAAGGTTTTCGAAAAACATTTTAAACTAAAACTTTAAATTTACCTCACCGATACGCATAACGACCGTGGCCCAAAAATAACCAAAAGCTCATTATGTAGCAGGTGGTCGGGTCGATGCGCAATAAAACAATTTTTATTGGTATTCCTTTCTTCTATTCTTTATGCATTAAAATAAATTAGAGTCGAGATACGATACAAATGCGAACTTACATAAACCGAATTCAAAATTGATTGAAAATGTAAAAAAAAAGTGAAAGCTCTTAGTGAAACTGTTTGAAGGTTTGACCTATTTACTAGTATACCGGATAGAAATAGGATAGGACAAATTATTCATTATATAGGGTTTTCCATTAAGGGCGCTTGATCTTTGAAATGCAAAAAAAAATACATGTAGGAGAGATATTTGCGAAAATTTTTTTTTATTTGGAAGGTCTATCGACCCCATTATGTATGGAATATGACATCATTCAAATGACCGCCACGGCTTCGGTTGGTGGCGCGCACACGAAAGGTCCAATTTTCGATGACTCTGGCGCACAAATCGGGCTGTATTTGATCGATGGCGTGGCGTATGTTGACTTTGAGGGCATCGGTGGTTTGCGGCTTGTTGGCATAGACCTGCGACTTAAGAAAACCCCACAAGAAAAAGTCCAGCGGAGTCAAATCGCACGATCTCGGTGGCCAGTTCACGTCGCCTCCGCGCGAGATGACTGACCATGTCCAGAAATTGCTCGTGCAGAACTTCCATCGTAGCGTGTGCTGTGTGGCACGTAGCGCCGTCCTGTTGAAACCACATGTTGTCCAGATCCATATTCTCGATTTCAGGCCAAAAGAAGTTGGTTATCATCGACCGGTATCGCTCACCATTGACGGTGACGGCCACACCATTATCGTTTTCGAAAAAATACGGACCAATCACGCCTCCGGCCCAAAATCCACACCAAACAGTCACTTTCTGCGGGTGCATTGCCACTTGGTGAACCTCGTGTGGATTGGTCTCGTCCCAAATACGGCAATTTTGCTTGTTGACATAGCCATTCATCCAAAAATGCGCCTCGTCGCTGAAGATGATTTTTTTGCCAAAATCGGCGTCAACTTCCAACTGCTCTAATGCCCAGTCAGCGAACACACGGCGCTGTCTATGGTCATTAACCTTGAGCTCTTGGGTCAACTGGATCTTGTACGGGTGCAGGCTCAAGTCACAACGCAAAATTCGCCAAGTTGTCGTCTGCGAAAGGCCGAGTTCCTGTGCGCGACGCGGAATTGACTGCCGCGGGTTTTCGAGGACACTGTCGCGCACAGCGGCGATATTCTCGGCAGATCTCGCGTTACGTTGACGCACGGGAACCGGCTGATTGTTAACTGACCCGGTTGACTCGAATTTGTCCACCAATCGACGGATAGTCGACTTGGCAGGACGATCATCGCGACCGTAAAACGGGCGAAGTGCGCGGAACGTTGCTCGAACTGAAGACCCATTTTCATAAAACAATTTTATGATTTGCACGTGCTGCTCGACACTGTAACCTGCCATGGTGGTTTGGGAGGACGGAATGAATATAACACACTGCATTTGACAGCTGTCACTCAAACAACATGGCCGCAATCAGCTGTCAAAGTTCAAGCGTCCCTATTGGAAAACCCTATAGCTAGCTAGCTATAGAAATATATATAATCGTGCTATCTTGTTGTTATGGTTAAGGATTCGTGTACCTTCATAGTTTCATTGCAGCCCAGTCCAGCACGACATTAACCATAGTTCGGTACAGTAACAGACTGTGAATGTCCCACTGCTGGGCTAAGGCCTCACCTATTTTGAGGAGAAGGTTTGGAGCTTATCCCACCACGCTGCTCCAATGCGGGTTGGTGGAATACACATGTGACAGAATTTCAGTGAAATTTGACACATGCAGGTTTCCTCACGATGTTGTCCTTCACCGTCAAGCACGAGATGAATTATAATCACAAATTAAGCACATGAAATTCAGTGGTGCTCGCCTGGGTTTGAACGCACGATCATCGGTTAAGATTCACGCATTCTTAGCATTGGGCCATCTCCTTTGTAACTATAGTATTCACTATACATTTCCTTGGTGTATCCAGATACAATGTAGATGTAGATGTCCAATATGAATTAAAATGTCATTAACTTGAAGCTATATGTAACCTAACGCAAAATTAATAATTACAATCGATTCGTAAACAAATAATTTATGCATGAATATAAATAAAATTTAAAATGATATTACATAAATCATGCTCAAACATACATATGTACGTTCTTTCTCTCACTCCCATTATCAGATGGAAGCAGAAATCCGATACAACCGCAGTGAGAACAAACACAGGACCAATGGTCATATGTGATTTCCAAGGCAAGGGCGTGTAAACACTGTCGGCTTCCAAACTGCAAGCTACTATTGAATTTTTTTAAAGAGATAATAATTTTTACAATCCAGGTCCACGATATTTCTTTAAAAAAATTACCATTTACATTTTGCGATTTGGAATTTGAATATACTCATTGTGCTTGCAGTAACATGTACACGTACATCCCTTATGTCAATGCAGATTGGTTCGATGCTATTTGTTCATATTTTTAATTTATTTCAAAACTTCATCGACCAAAATTGTGTTGTTTGAACAAAAGGTCTTGTAATAATTTTTGAAGGCATCTTTTCCAGTCAGCTATTAAGACAACAAACAGTTAATTATACGCAAATGTTATAAAAATATTATTTTTATTAACATAATTAAATAAAGTATCATGTGGCATAACTTCAATTTCATACAAAGTCAGAACGGGAATTTAACTAGTGTATTACGAAGATATTTTTCACATATATCAAAATACAGAAAAATACAAAAACGCATATATCATTCAAATTCCAAACGGTGGATACACAAAAATCCTAGTAATGGAAAAACATCACCATTTATCAAAACATGAACAAGAGCTATTGAAATGCTGGAATCTTGATACAACGACATGTATGGAGCATGTTTGTTGATTTAGTAGCATAAAAGACGAATGAAGACCCCATTGTAAATGAGCAATCAAATAATAACGATATATGAAGGTAAATAAACCTAAGGCCACATCTGGCAAACTCACCACTCAACAATTATATTAGAGGAATCGATTGATTAAATTTAACTAGCTCCCATTTTAATACTAAGATATAATTTAACAGAAATTCAATTTTAATAATCTTAGATTCATATTTTGGCATTAGTTTTATAAAAAGAATGTTTAAATTCAGTTAATAATTCAAAGTAATATTCTTGATCTTATTACAATAAATTTATGCAATGAGTATGACGAATGAAAATTGCGATAAAATTAAAAACCTTGTTAATATTCCAATATGCATTAATGAATGCACTCTTAGAAACATTTTTACAAAAATGTTGTTATCCATTTATCTAAATTTCACATATTAAACCAAAGCTTTAGAAGTAAAAAATATATAATAATTTATTGTATTTCAGTGTCGTCATTAATTTAATTGAAATTTTCATTGAAACATGTTTTTTTTTATGTTATTTAATTTAATGTATGTTCATTATTTTATCTCTTGTTAAATAACATAAAAGCGAAAGAATCTGGTACAAAATTAAACAATTCTGTTACTAAAATAGAAACATAAAAACTAATATAACCGCGAAAATAGTTTAATTTAATTGACATTGAGCATTTCACAGGCAAATTGTGCGGGAGAGCTAATATCTGATGCTGTTTATCAGCGGTGAATTTAACGTAGCTTAAATCGTTGTATAAACCCTCGCCACATTGAATAAAACGTTTATGTGGAAAATAACTACTAATTAATACAAAACAATATTTTTATATTACCGTATACACTACAGTTGATTGGTTAAGCTACCAATTTATAGAGAAATTGTAACAAAACGATTTAAGCAAATTAATTTTAAATAAAGGATGTATATATGTATGCATAAATAGCAAATATATTCACCGTTTCTTTACATAATGTAATGCATTATATGTAATATATTACCTAACAAAGTTGATTTTACATATGTATATTACGGATCTGTTTTTATAAATATTGTAAGTTCCTACAAATACTTATTATTTTTATTTAACAAATATTCATATTACACATACAATCACTCACACTGTAAAACCTCAGGTCGTACCGAACCTATCTAAGCACTTATAATATATATTTGTAACTTCATAATGTTAAACATATGCCATAAAAAAGCATATCCAATTTACATTTAAAAAAAATGTTGCATGCTATTTTAATTTAATCGGAATATGTGTTTCTAGCTTTGTTGCCTGTTACTTCCATTACTAATATTGCTTTTGTGGCGTGGAAATTATGCGCATAAAAATAATAGGACCGTATAATATAAGCGACCGAGGAAAAGTTTAGCGTAATGTCGTACTTCGCAGGTATGTTTTAGATGACTATTTATAATGTATATAGTACCATTGACATTTTCGTATAATTAAACAAAACCACAAAGTTTTATTTTTATTATTTTACTGATAACATTTATAAAATTACTTTATTTAATTCATCTTTAAAATTTTATTGTGTTTTTTAATATTTAATTTAATAATGATTTTACAAAACAGAAATGATATACATTTTTATTAATAAGAATGAAACAAGCCTCTAAATGAGACGCGCTGATTAATAACGTAAGACAAGAAAATATTAAAATGTTAATAATATATAAAATAATAAAAGAATACGTCGCAGAGATCAGGCTTTGATGTACCGAAGGGTTGGGTATCGCAGGTGAGAGTTTGAGCCATATTTGCCGCGTCCTCGAACGGCGCTGTTTGCGTGGCAAACACTCTGCTCCCTCAGTCAGCCTCGACCCTCGCCACCCGCCGCCAAATCCCGCCCACGATAACCTGCCCATCACCTGTTAGCACTGATTTTATGATATACGATACTGTATCTTTGATCTCAATTTGTTTTTGACTATTAGCAACAAATTCGTTAAGTAAGTTAGTCCGATTTTGCTATACTTTTTATTAGCAATTAAAGTATCAATTTAAATTTTACTTGGTGGTAGGGCTTTGTGCAAGCTCGTCTGGGTAGGTACCACCCACTCATCAGATGTTCTACCGTAAAACAGCAATACTTGCTATTCTTGTGTTTCGGTTTGAAGGGTGAGTGAGCCAGTGTAATTAAAGGCACAAGGGACATAACATCTTAGTTCCCAAGGTTGGTGGCGCATTGGCGATGTAAGCGATGGTTAATATCTCTTACAATGCTAATGTCTATGGGAGTTGGTGACCACTTACCATCAGGTGGCTCATATGCAAGTCCGCCTTCCTATGCCATAAAGAAAAAGAAAAAATATAAACATGTATATAATCAAATTACGGTTTCCAGCGAGAATCTTTCGTTTATCTTACTGTTGTATGTATCTGAGTTACAGAAAGACAATGCAACGTTGTCGAATAAAACAATTCCAAATAATAAGCCTCAGCAAAGAAATGTTTACATTTAGTTCGTTCCTGTGATGTTTGTAAGCAATATGTGCAAGTATGTAAACGAGCTCGGCGCAAAGAACGCGTGCCGTAGAGACTTACTCATATCTCACCAACCCAGCCTCCTCGTCTCAAATATTGCAGTCTTCTTTATTTAAATAAAATATGTATACATTTTAATACTTGATTGTATGTCTACAGTATATATCGAACCCGTTGAGGTAGCGTTACGTAAGATACGAATAAAAAGCATCTTTTAATTAACTTTGTACTTACCCTTTTTATCGTGATTAGTCTTATCTTAATTCATTAATTTACTTTTCGTGAAACATTTCTTGACTTTGCAAAATAATATTATTTATTAAAAAGACTCTTTAAATTACTATAGAGTGGATCTAAATAATATTGTATTGCTAAATATTTTTGGTCTTAGGCCGTTATTTTAGACTCAAACATAAAACGTTACATAACCTACAGAATATTTCTTACAAGTCTATTACTGTTTAACGCTTCTTTACTACATCATATAAATACTTGTAATAAGTTATAACAGCGTGTACCATAGAGAAACGATATCCCGCTGACCGCATCGATTCAAATTCGTAGCCTGACACAATAAACTTAGTGAACTGTGTGTATTTAATACATTTTCGTATAGAGTTTATTTTCCTTTCTGGATCTCAATTCATTTGCCTAAAAGACAATGAAAGGAATAATTTATCCATGAATATTAATGAACTGGGATTCGCACTCATCTCCCTGTTCACGCTTTTATTGCGTATTAATATAATAGCTTCTGAATACCAGGATTTCGATAAATCTTTGTAATTTACGGCCCTGATTTGTAATGACCGATAAAATATGAATCGTAATTAATAAAGTTCTACCTATAAAATTATAAAAACTTATTTAAACTTATTTTTAGTCGTGACATTATGCAAAGCAAACACAATCTTTATTTATTATTGTATTACATTGTTGATTGTAGAAAATCTACTGCTGGTTTGAAAATAAGTACCACAGACAGACAGTCATATAAAAATTAATCTTCTCCTATCTTAGCTTAGTTGCAGTGAAATCAATGAAACAATGCATTTCACGACAATTTTAACAACAAAAATGATGTTGAAAACATTATAATATTTGGTATAATTGTACATTGAAACTAATACAATATTAATATTAGTGGCTACTATAACAAAAACTATTCCTTAAAAAAATTTGCACAGTCTCTCTCATGCGACTACTAATTTAAATGAAATATAAATTAAATTTCAACAATTTAAATGTTTACATTGTATATATAAGAAATACAAGGGATTCTATTATAATTCGAGATGAAAGTTCGCAAAATTTAATTTGGAAAAAATATTTATTACTTGAAAGAGAAATCATGTATGCTATATATTTCCCCTGAATCCTTATAATATATTATATTCTCAATTCACTGTTATATAATACATAGATATGTATATTGAAATTACCAAATGAAGATGTCCATTCGAATCCAATAACTGGTTCTAATCCAGGTGAGCATAGTTTTCATTTTCATGTGTTAGCGTCATGATTAATCTCGTGCTTGATACAAATGGAATGGCTTGTGTCGAGTCAAATACCGGATATACAATCTACAAACTATAGACCTTTTCATCTTTAAGCCTATTCACTAGTATAATATTTACGGTCTGCAGTTAACTTTATATATATTACAATTAAGCAAACTTTAAAAAATATTGGATAAAATAACATTAAGCTACAATAAAACCGCGTCGAAAACGGCTTAACAAAGTTAAACGTAATATAAACAATTTGTGGCAACACGCTTCGTAAAGTTACATTACACTACAGACCTCCTCGCTGGAAATTTATATTTAGCCGACTACGCTTGGTATTATATATTAAACCCAACATTCGTTTATGTACACTTTATTTTATATTTAAATATATTACGTCAGGTTGTTATATAAATGTTCTTGATCCATAAGCACAAAACAGCAGTAGTTAATATAAAGACCATACTGATGTAGAAACTACTTCAAACATGTGCTAATTGTATCGCATACTAATTAGACTTTAGCTTGCAATTAACAGAGCACCTTAATTAAGTCGTGATTTTGAGGTCGATGTCAAAAAGGTCGCATAGGTCAAAAAGGCGTTAATTGTTTCTTAAATATTATATATAAATAGTTGTATTATAATAATAAGCATACAGAATATAAAATTATAGGTTTTAAATAAATTAAATCATCAATCTTATTGTTTTATCTTATTGGTTAAAAAAGCTTTATGCTTAACAATCGTACTAAAATGAATGAAATGATAATGGATTGTATTGACAAAAGTGTGTACAATTTTAGAGGTTAAATTCATTGAGCTCAAGGTAAGGTGGAATAACTTTATTAAAAATAGTGACAAAAGTTGATCCATAGATAAGAGATTAAATTAAACAAATATTATAATCTAAATCAGAATGTTTTGTATTTAAGTAGGCTCTTATAATTTGTACCCCATCGTGCTAAATGATTAAATTGAATATAAAATTAAAACTTGTTCGGAATGTAAATTCTACCCAAAAGAACTGAAAACAAACTTAATAATCTTCATTTTTCTAACAACTATAATCTATTTAATAAAATATTAAAATCATCTTATAATGCAAAGTGGACTAAAAACTGTTTTTTAGTTTTAGTCAAGGCATACTTTTATGTAAAATTCAATATCACTAACATTTTGGCTCAGTGTCAGAAAACCTGCTTTCAGAGCCAATGTTGAACAGATATTTGTAATTACGTACAAATTTTTATATCTGGGTTACTCTCTTCGAGATTCTGATCCTGTCTCGCAACGAACATAAAACTATTTTACAAAGAAACTAATAATAATTCGAAAAGTGCACAATATGTACAAAACTTGCGCTGGTTCTGATGTAGACTCAGCGAGGACACTGTTACACGCCGCCGGCTCCCGTAATGCATATGTAGTATGCATAATTTTCGTATCATCAAAGTATTGAATTCTGTATGAACATTAAGATCCGCCGCGAAAAAGCTGAAACGAACGAACATTGCAAATATTCATTCCAAATTTGTCTTTGTTCCGTTTGCAGATGTAACGCTTCGACCTTGGAGTGAAGTAATAGGGCAAAAACTTTTATGAAAAATATAAAATCTCGTCTTATTGCCTCTGCTGGTGACAGGAGGGCTGGTTCATTTTTCGCCCAGAGGATTGCAATTGCAATTCAAAAGGGAAATGCTTTTAGCATTCTTGTCACCATTACTCGCGGTTATGAATTATATACATATTTAATGGGCTTAATATAAATGTTCCATATTGAAATAAATTGTAAGAAAAAAAAATTATCTATCAATGTTCAGAATCATTATCAGTTTCAATGAACTAAAATAGTTTTTTTTATAGCCTATGTAGGTGGATGAGCCTATGAGCCACCTGATGGTAAGTGATCACCAACGCCCATAGCCATTGGCATTGTAAGAGATGTTAACCATCGCTTACGTCGCCAATGCGCCACCAACCTTTGGGAACTAAGATGTTATGTCCTTTGTGCCTGTAATTACACTGGCTCCACTCACCCTTCAAACCGGAACACAAGAATACCAAGTTCTGCTGTTTTGCAGTAGAATATCTGATGAGTGGGTGGTACCTACCCAGAAATTATTATAGTTAGTCCAGTAGTAAGAAAATGCTATTGTTTGTTATCATAATGATATAACACAATACAAACTTACACTTAACGGAAGAATATACTGGTATAACTGGTATACTTTATTGTGTAGTATCACCTTGCATTAAATTATAAACCAAAACCAAATTACATCCATAGTAATTTGATTTACCCACATTATCAAATTTTCCTTATAAGCTTCACAAACAGTATTCAACTCTCTTTTATGCTGTTTTATTATAAAAATAACACGTATACAGATGAAAGCAATTTTTCAGGTATTTTTTATGCTTTTAATTTGATTTTTTGGTCCAATTAAATTGGTCCTCATGATATGCGACACACCCACAAACAGACAAGCATAAAAACATACATCTATACTTATAATAAATCTGTAGAGAGGTCAATTCTGTACATGAAATATATTTCCAAAATAACTATCAGGGGGTGATTAGGGATCGATACTGATGCCAAAAATGCAATCAGTAAAATTTTTGTCTGTCTGTCTGTCTGTCTGTCTGTCTGTCTGTATATCCGCTATAGAAACAAAAACTACTCAACGGATTTTAACGAAACTTGGTACAATTATTGTTCATACTCCTGAGCAGGTTATAGTATACTTTTCATCACGCTACAATAAACAGGAGCAGAGCAGTGAAGGGAAATGTTGGGAAAACGGGAAAAGTTACTCCATTTTTTAAGCTTCCGTTGCGTGTGCAACCTTAATGGTTAAAGCTACACAGAAATCATGTATGACGGAAATGTTCTCCTTAAAATTATAAAAAATATCCCACGACAGCATATGTCTATCTTTTATGGTTGACTCACAATAACACGTGTAACTCCCGATAGCTTAGCAGTTCGAAGCTTTCTGATTATTATATTTGTCAACTCTTACGTTTATAACACTCAGTCATCTCTAATTAAAAAAGTTAACATTATTAACTATTCCATAAAAAAGAATCATAGAAATCGGTATAGAAACACCAAAGTTATACATGAAATACGCTTATAATAAGCCATCGCGCCTGAATACTGAAGGCGTGCAGTGCGGCCGGCCACGAACGTTCGAGAATCGGTCGCCGCACTCGACGCGTCTCGCGGCCGAAAGGTATAAAAAGGCGGGGCGTCCGAGCGCGAGCTTCATACAATTTTTGCCTGTTGATGCGAGTAGACGTTTAGAGCGTTCGACCTTATTGACAGACAATACTTAATTGATATTAACAAACCGTGCTTATCAGCGCGACTTTTAGTCTTTGATAATTTATTTTTAGATTCCTTTTATTGTTATTTGACAAAATAGGTATTAGTTATTTTGGTAGTGTTTAAATATTCATTCAAATTAAAAATTATTAATAGTTTAAATTTTACTTCTTTTTAGGTGAAGTAGTAGTGGGTACGCATAGATTTTTAGTCTTTGATAATTTATTTTTAGATTCCTTTTATTGTTATTTTATAAAATAGGTATTAGTTATTTAGGTAGTGTTTAAATATTCATTCAAATTACAAATTATTATTAGTTTAAATTTTATTTCGTTTTAGGTGAAGTAGTAGTAGTAGGTACGCATAGATTTTTAGTCTTTGATAATTTATTTTTAGATTCCTTTTGTTGTTATTTTATAAAATAGGTATTAGTTACTTTGGTAGTGTTTGAAAAGGAGTAGAAGCGGTAGACAGAACTTTAAGGGATATAAGAGAAAATGATCGACCAATGGGCGGTATCACGGTTTTATTTTGTGGTGATTTCCGACAAACCTTACCGGTAATACCACGGGGAACCCGAGCTGATGAGGTTAGGTTAGGTTAGTTCAGGCTTGCCTGAAAAGCTCTTATTTGTGGCGTGATATACAATCGGTGCATTTGACTATAAACATGCGAGTGAGAACTGGAGATAACCCGGATGATCGTCAATTTTCTGATACATTATTAAAGATTGGTGAAGGTACCTATCCACAACTACACCAAGGAAAACTTATTCTGCCGCCTGAGTTATGTTGTATAGTGCAATCCCAACCACATCTTATATCGTCGGTTTACGGTGACGTAACAAATATATTAAATAGGGACAATTCTTGGCTATGCGAAAGATCCATTTCAACTCCTCGCAATGACCAGGCATTTGAAATTAATAACAAAATACTGTCGAATACACAAGGGGAAAGCAAAGTTTACAGTTCAATAAATAGAATGGTCGATGAACAAGAAGCCACTAATTACCCGATAGAATTTTTAAATTCTTTAAATACGCCCGGACTTCCTTCTCATGAAATTTGTTTAAAAATTGGCATTCCGATTATTCTGCTCCGAAATTTAAGACCACCACAACTTTGCAATGGAACTCGGCTAAAAGTAACCCAGTTGCAACAAAATATAATCGAGGCTCAAATTTTAACAGGTTGCGGTGCAGGAGAAACCGTCTTTATTCCCAGAATTCCCATAATACCAAATAATTTTCCATTCCAATTTAAAAGAACGCAACTCCCAGTATCGGTGTGTTATGCAATGACAATTAATAAGGCTCAAGGGCAGACTTTTCGTGTTGCTGGAGTAGATCTCGGTGTCAGTTGTTTCTCGCATGGTCAGTTATACGTCGCTCTTTCCCGGGTTAGCAGTTCTAGAAATCTTTATGTTCACGTGCCGGACGGGTCAACTTTCAACATAGTTTACCCGGAAGCTTTGCGCTGAAGTATTTTAGTTCTATATGTACTTAAGCCTCAAGTGAACGTGATCTAAACAATATTACCAATACATTAACTTAAACACAAGGAGTTACACGCTGACGGAGTCGCGAGCACAGCTATTAACAATAATATTGTGCGGTTCCGTATTGCGATATTTCTCAACAGTATTATAGATTTACATATTATATTTCCCTACTAAAATACAAAACGTAATCTGTCTGTTACATCAAAACCACTGAACCGTGAGGGAGGACAAAGGCTACTTTCTTTACGAAAAACGACGGGAACGCGGACGAAGTCGCGGGCAACAGCTAGTTCTTAATAAAGTAATTCTAAAAAGCAACCAATTAATAATAATTTAACTGAAAAACGATAAGGTAACAAAGAAGGGATTATTAGCATATTATTAGAGATTTATGCTTTATACAATAATGGCTGGTATAAAAGGCAATCACTTACTTTCGCATTCAAGTTGAGCACTTAATGGGTATACTATGAATACGTGATAAACGTATTAAAACAGAAAGTGCAGTGCAAGTATTCGAGCCGGCGCCACGTTTGATAGAATAATAAAATAAGTTTTATAGCCTCTCTTTGCCCTAATAAATCTTTACTATCAACTCACAGATGCCTGCAAAGATAGGATTGTGCAGCACCTTAAAGGTTCCATTACTCTGATTTCGCACACATTTATATACTCCATTATCTATCTAATTATTTAGATTAAAATAAAAACTAAAAAATCACTCTACATAATCCCACCTAACCTGAAGTCACAATTAATACAGATTATTATTATTATTATATTGAGGACCCTCAATATGTCCTTAAATATAATTTCTACCATTTCAATCAATATGGCTTGATACTCGTAATTAATACCGTGAAACCCTTGAAATGTATTTTGCAAATTCACTTGGGAGCACAAACCAATGTTCAATTGTTTCGAAACAATACCTCAAATCAATCCATGTCGAGCTAGCAAAACCTCATAAATCCATAATCCCAAAGGCATCATTCAGATAAAACTTTATTTATTACCTTGAGTTATTTATGCAGTGCGTACCTATTGACAACTCAATCTACGACTTCCTCATAACTATCAAAGTAATATTGAAATGGTATGTCAAAAGCTTACGATCTATATTGGACCAATAAAATCGTTTACAATTTTGAAATGAAATAATAGTAAAAAACATGTCTAAAACAAGCTCTTATATAAAAATGAAGTCGTTTAAGTATATATGCTTTAGACCGTTAAAGAGTTTCTTCGTCTAGAGCCAATCCTGGGTATAGAATATGGTCGTGTTGACCGCAAAAATAATTGTCATAGAAACTAAAAAAACTTTTCATACTCATCATCATCATCTCCTACATAAAATTAACTTATATAGGATAAGCAAAAGTGGTTCTAATTAAGCTTGCAAGATTTTACCTTAAACAAACTAAAAAAACACTGCAAATACAAATAAAAGCTTGTAAAATTGATTGGTACTAAATATCAATTTGCAGTTATTTAGCTTTCGCAACGACGGACATTAAATTGAATAAAACATCCTTGTACTTCATAAAAATAACTAACGGAAGAAACTAAAATGAGTTGAAATATGATATGAGTTTAATCTTTTATGTTATTTCTGTTTAGCATTATTTTATTGACTGAGAGAGTATTTACTAAATATTAACTAAAACCTTAAAATGGTCTGATTATATATATAACGACGACATAACGAATTCTTTCCGCTCAGTTCCTTTGTTCATAGCAACGCAAACACCTCCGGCGAAAAGATCAAAGAAAGAAAAGTACTCAACGCCACTCGCCCTTCGCCCTTTAAACGGTCACGCTTCAGTGCCCGTCAATTTGCAACCAGTATTTACAATTTCATTTATTGTACTGAGTGCATTTCCTAAGGGAGTGTTATTTATGTATCTACTGCTTTTTTGCACCTTTCCTTTAATTGATTTGACAACAACCGTTTTAATAAAAGTGTGAATATTTTAAATGAAGACCGCCACGGTGTCCTCCAAGCCCGTAGAGGGCCAAGCCAGTGAAGAAAGGGTAGGACATAATAGGGCTCGCAGGTCACAGTCAGCTCGGTCACTCCGCCATAGACTGCAGCCCTTGCCCAAGACCTGCAGGTCTTGAGCCCCGGCGCAGTAGTTGACATTCGTCTGAAGGACGTTGAATTTTGTGCTCATGTTGACATTGCAACTTCCTTCTCAGCCTGGCGCCGTCCGTGTAGATGGAGAGACGGGTCACCAACCGCAAATAAAGGAGGATTTTTTTTTTTTTCGCAAAATTTCAATTTTTCTTTACGTTAAACGCTAAAAAGTTGCTAAATTCAACATTTGAAGTTTGTGTGTCTTCTAGAAGTACCTTAGATTTAACTTGGGAACATAGTATTAGTATGTTATTTTGTTAAAATTCAGGCTTCAAGCTGTGCACAGGATGTTACGGCGGGGTCAATGCCTTGAATTTCCTTATGCTTAATTCGTGTTTTTTAATTCGCGCTAATCGATGAAGGAAAACCTATCCATTAAGCTATGAATTAGCTCCTAGGCTTCTCCTCAGCAGGAGGAAAAAAAAGGTGAAAAGCTCAATTTTACATTTGATACGTTTGTCATATTAGTAAATTGGCATCCTGTATTGAAACTCTGCCAAGGCCATAACTAACACAAAGCTATCCAACATCGTTATTGTACACAATGTATTTTTTATTATATTTATAATAAAGAAAACCAATAGTCATAACCAATATAATAATACAGAATATAAGTAATAATAAATTGATCATGCTTCTGAAAATAAATAATATATAAAGAGGGAGGAACTGAAAACATTATAAAAACTTGGAAAATCGTCTTCAGTTTTACTGTAGAAACAAGGATTCTATAGAAAAAATAATACAAAACTTTGTAAACATTTAAAACATGCTAAATATCAACTACAATATTAAATTATGTTGTGGATCGATAGTAAAACAACACTTATTCATTTTTTTTTACGAAAGATATTAGGATATTATTTTATAGAATTTTGCAGGCCATCAAATTATATTATCAAAGAAATCAATTCATTTTTTTTTATAATTTATTAAAAACTATATACCATTTCTTCTACACACGGAAAATAACCTTGAAAGTTAGGCTTTTATTAGAAAAAACATTCCACAACGTTGGAGATGCTACCCTCTCGTGTAATAAATAAACAGTATCGATTTCGAGAGTTATGAGCCATATATTATTACTGGAATCTGTCCATTACCATTATTTCCATCTGACCAAAAAGTTTTTTAACTACTTGAAGAGAGATAGCAGCTCTTTTCGGATCATTTCATTTCATTACGGACTTACGTTCTTCAAAGCGAGCGAATTGTGCGAATAACCGTAAAATACGTAAATGGTATCTTAATTGCGAATCAAATTATGGGTGATACAGTTATAAAGACATTTCAGCTCGCCTCTAATGTCAAATGTAGATATTGTAGTTATGTCGCGAAATCATTTAATAATTACATTTTTATGTATTTTTATTAAATAAAAAGTCACCACGATTTTATTTGTTAATATTTTTCTTTGTTGTTTCTTGTTCTTGGGATCGCCTAACTAACAGTAACAGCCTGTGAATGTCCCACTGCTGGGCTAAGACCTCTTCTTCTGCTTATTCCACCACGCTGCTCCAATGCGGGTTGGTGGAATACACATGTGACAGAATTTCAGTGAAATTTGACACATGCAGGTTTCCTCACGATGTTTTCCTTCACCGTCAAGCACGAGATGAATTATAATCACAAATTAAACTCATGAAATTCAGTGGTGCTTGCCCGGGTTTGAACCCACGATCATCAGTTAAGATTCACGCGTTCTTACCACTGGGCCATCTCGGCTCATCAAACTCATCCCATATCATCATTGTCTGTGTCTTAAATAAAATTATAATAATTGAGTAACAGAGCTTTACTCCTTCCTAATAGTTACTTATAGTTTTGCGAAACTCACCTATATAGACAAACACAAAATCTTATCTAAATACAAAATTTGAGCCAATCATTAGTTTCCGAGATAAGTAAGAAATTTACTATATACAAGAATTACTCATTACATATTATCTAAAAAATCCAGCTCTGTTTCTACTTTATAAACGAATAAAGAAAATAAAAAACGTATAGAAGTCAAGAAATTCTATTCCGACGAATAGAATATACACACGATATCAATTTGTTAGGAAATTGGTCCTATTTATCCATCTTATAAGAAATATGGGAAAAAAGAAAGAGTGTTATCAGATTCGTAAGTAGATCGATTTCTTTACATCTTGTCAGAATTGAACTAGAATCGCGATCAATACTCGACTCAAAATTAATATATAAAAATTACTTAAAAGATATATTACAAGTACAAGACTAGTATGCAATAACGAGTAACAAAGCACAGCGAGATTAATCCAAGTCACAGGCTCCAATGCTGCTCAGTTTAGCTCTAAACTAGAAATGTAGCACAATAAAGTGTGTCGTAATAAAACCCAGTTACTATATTAGGCCATATCCTAATATATAATAACAGTACATCGTAAACGTGAGGACCGACGCTTTAGACAACACAGTCAATAGAAGGCAACATTTGTTGCACCATCTCGTTCCCTTACATTCTTGATTAATTGACACTCGATTGACATGAACCATCTAAGCCTTCAATTCATGTCGCTTTGTCCTTTCATGAGTTTTCGTCAACATAAACCTGGTCTGGTGAGAAAATAAGCTGTATTTTTTTTCAATTTCAGTGAGCTCAACAATTCTTTGATCACTGTGACCCCTTGTGCTAGTGTCGTCCCCACTCCTAACACACAACTAAATCGAGGGGTAAATAGTGTAATGTAATGTTAGTAATTTCTTAAAAACTTTTAATTTTTACTATTTCAAAAATAATCCTAAATATATACAATTAATTTTAAGTGACTGTATTCAAATAGAAGTGTTGTGTAAATAAATCCTTACCTTTATCGACATTGGATCCCGTTTTACGTCTAAATTAAACGTAGCCAGCTAAATTTCGATGTAGGCCATTAAAATAGAAACTATGCTTAATGTTTTGAAAATCACAAAGCTGATTCAACGGAATATTATTACGAAGCGTTATCTATCCTTGGAGATTAGTCTGACTTAATACAGTTTTCCCTGTTTTAGTTACATTATAATTCTAGCCATTTACAGAACGATTAAAATCATTTATACGATACAATATCAATTTTGTTATTTTATATCGTAATAAATATTATTGTATCATAAAAAAAACTAAGTTAAGATGGTAAAGTGTAATTACATATTTGATATTTTATTTTATTAGTTATGTGTTTATTTTTATCATTGAATTTATGAAACTCCCTCGCTAACTAACCCTTTTACAATCAAGCTATAAGAACACATTTAACACACATAAAAGTAAAGTAACAAATAATTTATAATATTATTAATAAGTAATAAATTAAAGCTTGTAATTATCACACTGCTGGGCAAAAGCTTTCCCACTTTTTGAAGAAAAAGGCTTGGAACTGATTATACAACGCTGTTCCTATTTGTGCATACATATGTGGCGAAATTTTATTTAATATAATTATGCAGGTTTTTTCATGATGTTTTCCTTCACCATTAAGCACGAAACCAATCGATATTAATTAATTACGAAGGATTCAGTGTTGATTGCCAAAATTTGAACACACTATCTTCCTCTGGTTAAGACTATTGTGCTGCATGCGCTGGGCTCTCTAACACCACCGAGACACCAATACCAGAATACCAATGTGATTACATTTGAATAATTATAATCATAGCACACTTTACATATAAGAAATAATTAAAATTATAAAAATGTCTTCTGCTACTACAAGTAAAACAATTAGACTATATATATATATATTTTGTGAAGTCCACAATGACTGTAATGTACTACTACAAAAATAATTACGACCTTAAGTAAATGTAATAATTATTTGTATAATAGTAATAATAATTTTAGTTAGTTACACAAAATATGTATACAACTTCTATATTTCTAAATCAACGCCATAACTTTCTCGTTAGACTGTATCGACAAATAAATTTGCATCAGCGAATATTTTATCAGACATCCTTGAAACACTCGACCCACCCACGAGTAGAGATAGAGGTAGTGAAGCGTATGGAAAATACGAAACATCACATCATTAGACAGAAATTATTATTATTATTCTTGGATCAAAATTAATACTTACAATTAATTATTTTATTAGGTAAGCTCTAAAACCCCAAAAATGGTTAGCCTGGGCTCCTGGTTGACCAATTACCTATTTACAGGCTGTTACATTATACTACTCATACAAAAAAGTATACAAACATTTTGGAATTAAAAAACACAAATCACAGTAATATAAAACAAGTTATATTTAAAAAAAAAAGCAATCATTAGAGGTACTTAGGTACCAACTAATTTGAAGTAAAAGTATTTTTGATACCTTTTTATTATTGAATAGGTAGGCGGACGAGCATATGGGCCACCTGGTGGTCACCTACAACCATAGACATTGGCACTGTGAGAAAAGTAACCCATCGCTTACATCGCCAATGCGCCACCAACCTTTGGAACTAAGAGGTTATGTCCCTTGTGCCTGTAATTTCACTGGCGTACTCACCCTTCAATCCGGGACACAACAATAACAAGTACTGTTGTTTTGCGGTAGAATATATGATAAGTGGGTGGTACCTACCCAGACGAGCCTGCACAAAGCCACCACCAGGAAAAAAACCCATCGTAGCACAATGTGTATTATTCGAAATTTATTATTATTAAATGTTCTAAATAAAAATGTTCAATTGTGTCATAGCTTTATAACCATATTTCATATTTTATAATCAAGTAATCTGACAACTAATTAAACTTATTAATAAATACTTCGTTACGATGAAAACAGTAACAGTTTTGGGTTTATTTTACAGACTATTTTCGTACTCTATCAAAATTCGGAACACGTTTCCTATAAGTTAACCCATCCTATCATAGCTGCCAATAAATGTTTTATCTAAACATTGTGCGTTGGTGAACAAATAAAACATTATGTTGAATGCGTGGAAGCGTTGGTATACGATAACTTAATTAAAATTTGACCTTGTTTTAAATTAAAGGATCAACGTACGTGATAACTCGCTATGTCTCATACACTTTGCACGTGAGGGAAATGAAAATTATCTCGACCGAGAAAGAACCTGTATCATTGCGATCCTTGCATTAGTGCTGTCATTTGTCGCTTATTAAACACGTGTACGCGTGTAGATTTTCCTTAGAGCAATCCCAGAGGCTTTTTCGGGTTTCATACACAAAGGGCGTAATAGAGTTCTATTGCTGTTACATAGTTATCTGTCTTTTACAAACTTATATATGTTAACGCATTTATAGTATAAAATATATAGTTGTAAAAAGTGGTCAAATTGTAAAATATATATATATATATATCACATAGTAAACACAGTAATACTAACACCAAGAACACACAGACGGACGAACTATTTTATATTTTTTTATGTATTTATTTATGCTATTTGTGTATGTATATTTTATATTATTTTGTTTTATTTCTCTCCTTAATTTTCATTCTCTCAACAGCTCTCAATTTTCTATTTTATTTTTTTCATAACTCTCGTTGCCCAATTCAGAATTATCATTTTTGATTGATTTTTTATTTAAAAAAAAATAAAAAATCAATCAAAAATAAAACACAATATTTTAAAAGTTAATCTCGACTTCAAAATTTCAATAATATTATTTAAGTTTGTCTTTATACGTATGCAGCTCACATGATTAATGTGCGATGAACCGGTTCAACTTTTAACAGGACTTTCTCGTAATTTGAAACTCTCCGCATGCGAATTCGCGTATGTATTTAGACTGCTATTGGTATTTCTCTGATAAAATGAAAACACATTAATTCATAAAATTTATTTAAATAGTACACTATATAAACAAAAACTAAATCTATTAAATATAAACATAAATATCTAAATTAAGGCATAATTGTGTGACGTGTTTAACAAGCGACAAATGAACGTACTAATGCAGTGTAATTCTGGCTCACTAACCGGTGGTAAAATATATGTGGAATTAGTGCTACCCCTCCAGACGAGCATCTGCTCTGTACTAAGCCTTACACCACTATTAATAGATATTTCGACAGTTTAAGCGATAAGATCGCTTATACACGCCATGTTTTTTTCTAGAACTCTTATGTCATCTGTTCGTTTTATGTTCTACATTATAATATACACATATATAGAAACAAATAAATACATATCCCTATATTAATATAGGTATGTAACATTAAAGGATTTCGCTGCATACATTTATGCTTAAAAAGAAACAGTATAAATTTGTATGACAATCAGGAATGATATGTATATAGTTGACTTTTGCACGCGAGCCGCTGATTTTTATTAAGAACGAAAAAGGGTTCACTGAGTGTAGAATGTTTACTTATAACATCTCATCCCATTCCCGCAAATTTTCATCGTCTCATTCGTTATTCATGAACATCTATATTTCATCTCATATCTACTTGGAACCGTGGTTTGTTACGAGACTGAACAACCATTATGCGGTGAAAATATTCTTTACACTGATCGTAAATTAATATTCAAAAATACAGTTATAATATACATATAAAATTATTTAAACTCTTGTAATTGTTTGTTAATTATTGTAATATCCTTATAGCAACAATTTCATACAACGAGTAATATGTCAAGTACTTCATAAGTACCACTCATATTAATTCAAATATTCTGCTCACAAATAAATAATAATTATATAAATATTCAACTTAACTACTGATTTTTCACCAAAAAATGTAGAAACATTATGAAAATTTGACATAAAAGATTATATATTATAAATTAAATTGCGCTAATAAAATAATAACTTAACTAATATGCTAAGTTTTTAAATAAAGAACATGTGGTAACATATCCTTGAAAACCTGCCTTAAAAAATTCTAAATTACGATATGATATGAGTATATTGCAGGACCGAGACGGCTCAGTGGCATGTGAACATGACATGTGACATGTGAATCTGAACTGAATATTGGGACAAACCCCATGAGTTTTCATGTGCTTTATTTGTATTCATTCATTTGTCGTTGTGAAGAAAAGCCTTGTGAGGAATCTGCCAGATGAACACATTTATCCGCCGCATGGGAGCAGCATTTTGCAATAAGCTTCAAATCTTCTCCACAGGAGAAGAGGGCCCCTTTATAGAGCTGTGGGACATTCAGAAGCTGTAACAATATACTTCTCCTACTTATGTGAGAATATAATATAATATAATATAATATCCTGGGACATTATTCATACACGGCTTTGTGATCCCAAACTAAGCAGAGCTTGTACTATGGAAACCAGACAACTGAGATACTTACATATACTACTTTTCTTTTGTAAATACATACTTATATATATAATTACATCCAGACTCTGGACAAACAGACATGCACACAAATGTCTGTCTTGGGTGGGAACGACCCACGTGGGTACAACCCACGACCTGCGGCGTGAAAGGCTATCTTACCAACCACACGAACAATACATTACGTAAGAAATCATATTAAGCAGCAAATTTTTCATGGTAGCTGTTAAATAAGAAAAATAAAGAGTTTATTTTAATTGTAACCATCATTACATATATTTTGGATTGATTACCAATATTTAAATTACGGTACGTCAAACGTTGATATCTAAAAGGACTAACCTATTCCAATGGTAGAAGTAAAGATGAATATGACAACTTTTGATCATGAATTAACATGATATATCATACTAGTTCTAAATAACATTTGGTATCTGACTTTATCTAAATGTAGAAGTAAATTAAAGTGTATATAAGTAGTTAAGAGGGAATATAAATATATAAGAGGGAATAAACAAAATTGTTTATTTATTTATTTAACAATACAAACAAGCCAATAACATTTAAATTATGGCACTACAAAAACCACGAAAGTTAAATTCTGTTCTGGTCTGTTAGTCTTTTATATGATTTTATATTGGTAAATCCAGTTCCAACGTTAAAAATAAAATAGCGTGTTAAAAAAATAAAAAACGATACATAAACACAATATAAAAGCTTTTGGAGCTTATTACATTTTTGACTTTCCGCGAAAAACCAAATCTTCTGTCGCATGTCACCTATACTCCAAAAATATATTGGTTTTTTAAATCAGTCGCTGTGGTGCTTGGGATACGAGATACGGATTAAAAATCCGAAGTTTTGCTGGCATTAGGTGCGCACTGAAATAGAATAGTGTTGTATTATAAATAAATTTATATTAATCGAGACTAATATAGCAGAGCTTAAAGCAAATCCCATGGAATATGCAAATCTAAGGTTTATTTACCCAACTCCTCCTGTCATTTGAATATAGAACTGTTATTGGTACAACAATAAATAATTCATTTATATTTTAAATATTGACAAATTAAACATTCAGGTACCATTCGTAATGCATGACAATTAAGCGATGTTTAGATAAAAAATGAAATCGTTTGTGCCAACTTATATTACCATTAAAAATTCTCCTCACAAAAACTGTCCGCACAAACAAGTTTGTTTGTAAACTGTCTTGATTAGTGGCTGCGCGAGTACTAAAATCCTGCCCCCCGGCCCCCACCCACCTAACGTCACAACCACAGCAACGAGACCGCAGTGAAGTTGCAAGCGCCAGGAGTCGGCAGAGCAAACTAACGCACCATAACATAGAGCTGGCAACTACTTGATGGCGGCAAATCCGCTCGTAAATAAATCATGGTATATGCCTCTAGCATCACAGTAACTTGTCATATGCAATATATATATATATATTTTAAGTTATTTATTTGTATGAATTGAATTGTTCATTATCTTTGTGTGTAATCGTAATTCATATTATTGTTTAATTTCTCATCAAATCTCATCGGATTTAATAAAAGAAAAGCATAAATATGATACAGAGAGAGATCTATTTTAAGATTGCGACACTTCGTACTATATTCAGCAAAGCCAACCTGTGACCCGTCACATATGACGTCAACGTCGCCATCAAAAGATTTTACAGTGAAAAGACGTTTTAAAAATTGTATAAGACATATTGCTATTATTATTGTACATCAAGTAAATGTCATCTTTATTAATATAAAAAATAATAAAAATTACTATCCAGAACACATCTATGCATTACTATTTTGATACTATACTGACCCAAAATAATTCTGTATTTAGGACTTTATAGAACTGAGTACAGATATCACAAATCATCAACCCGCATTAAACTTCACTAGAAAACAAACTTGATTAGTACAAAATAATTTTAATAACTTATCTGCTCCCAGCTGTTACATCGCGTTGCAGACAGCGGTAACAAAGACATCGTTGAGTTTGCATGTAAAGTTTATGAAGTCACATTCTTTATTTCTGAAATGCACTAACGTCTTGTTCGTCGTGAAAGTATATAAGGGACACAAATCACAAAAACCTTTACTTTACTTGTGTGACATCGATTCATCTTAAAACTGAGTTTTTCTGCTTAGTGTAAATATAGTAGAGAAAATGTTCCGAAGCGTGTTTCATGTAATATTAATATAAAAGTAAATTTCTTCCAAAGCATCTATCCAAGTAACTATAATATATCTTAAGTCATTTTTTAAAATAAGTTACTAAATGAATTCAAATGTTGGTAACTGAGCCTTATCATGAGTTACGCCTTATTAACAACAAAATAATCACTAATATTCTCGGCGCCATGGAGAATGTCTTCAACTTGGTATATATTTATGCGGTCAAGTGTACAGTAACGGTCTCGAAAGATACTTTATTTGTACAGTTATAACGCTAAAACAACGGAAAAGCCGTGCCGCAGAATGGCGCCGCGCCAAATGTCAGTATCACCAGGATTAAACCGTGCTCAAGTCAAAGCGATATCATCAACTGATCTCTCGTCGACATTAAATTTATTACTGTCACAAATGGGATGTAAGGGAGCACACCTACATCTAACTGCTCCAAACCAACCTCACCTGCACGTGGTGCATCCTGCCGGTCAACAAACGAGGCTCTGGCGACCGACTAATGGCGGTATAACCATTCGATAAAGGCGTAGCTAAATGCCGCAGACCGGTGACGGGCAGCAGCGTCACCTGTATCAAAAGCTACGCTCTGCGATCACCAACCCGCCTGCCCAGCATGATGATTACGGGCAAAGAAACTCAATGGCACACACATTTAGGCAACGGCCCCTAGTTCCCGGTGGCCCCGCTGTTCCTGGCCATGGCGGCGGTCATGGTAAGGGCGGAGCAGGCGGTGCTAAGAATCCCCGAGTTACGGTAGGCCGCCAACATCGACTGACTCTGGCTACGTATAACGGACGCACGCTACGGCTCGCAAATGCTTGTCAACTTTCTTGAGGGCTGTTCTTGATGAACTTTTTCTTTAAGAAACAACCTCAACGGAAGTGGACGTGGCGAAGCCCTGACGCTATCATTAGAAACGAGATTGACTTCATCATGACGGATAAGAAACGAATATTTAGAGATGTATCTGTGATCACAAGGTTTAATACAGGAAGTGATCACCGACTTGTAAGAGGCACTCTAAATATTGACAGAGTCTGACGAAGTTGACCACTTCAAAGAGAAAAGTCGTCGCTTCTAAGCTCGAGATTTTGAAGGAAGTGCAGGACTTCTACGGTAAACTATATACATCAGAAGCGCCTCGTCCCCAAACCGAAGCTAAAAATCCTAGAGCCACCCCATCCCACTTCTCAGAAGAGCTGCCAGAAGTTAGCCAAGGCGAAATCGTGATGGCTTTGGGACAGTTAAACAATGGAAAAGCCCCTGGGGAAGATAGAATTACGATGGAGCTATTAAAAGCAGCTGGAAAACCTCTACTAGCGTAGCTCCAACGCATATTCAATTCTGTCATCTTTTCGGGGAGAACTCCAAAGGCATAGAGCAAGAGTATTGTCGTGTTATTTTTCAAAAAAGGAGACAAAACCTTATTAAAGAACTATTTCCCTCTTGAGTCATGTCTATAAGCTGTTTTCCAGGGTCATCACGAATCGTCTCGCGTGTAGACTTGACGAGTTTCAGCCCCCAGAACAGGCCGGGTTTCGAAGAGGATACGGAACCATAGACGACATTCACACAGTGCGGCAGATTACACAGAAGACGGAGGAGCATAATCAGCCCCTGTGCTTGGCATTTGTGGACTATGAGAAGACTTTTGACTCTATTGAGACCTGAACTGTTCTGGAGTCCTTACAACGGTGCCAAATCGATTGGCGATATATCCAAGTGCTGAAAGGTCTGCATGACGCTGCTATTATGACCGTCCAAATACAGAATCAGCAGTCTGACCCTATCCTCTTGCACCGAGGAGTGAGACAAGGGGATGTTATTTCCCCGAAATTGTTCACTAATGCATTAGAGGATATGTTCAAGACGCTGCACTGGGAAGGGCGGGGCATAAATATAAACGGCGAGTACCTTTTACATTTCAGATTTATATGTCTACCTAGGGCAAACTTTGTAGTTGGGTCGAAACAACTTCGAGGAGGCACTCAGAAGAGTACAGCTGGGCTGGGCAGCGTATAGGAAACTTGGTCAAGTCTTTTCATCACAGATACCGCAATGCTTGAAGGCAAAAGTCTTCAACGAGTACGTCCTACCAGCTATGACTTACGGAGCCGAGACGTGGACACTGACAGTGCGTTTGATCCACGATTTTAACCGTTGGTGTAGACGTGTTCTGGAGTGGAGACCACGTTCCGGCAAACGTAGCGTAGGAAAGCCTCCGGCTAGGTGGAGTGAAGATATACGCAAAGTGGCTGGCAACGGATGGATATTGAGAGCTGAAGATCGAGCTCAGTGGCGTGCCATTGGAGAGGCCTATGTCCAACATTGGATGACGAAAGTCTGATGATGATGTTGATGACTGTCACAAATACTTTCGCTTTTTTAATTCATTTTACACAAACAAGTACGAACAAACAGACACTTATACTGAAATTTGTTCACCTTAGCATTATTACTTCAAATGAAGTATAATAAGTTAATAGTTTTTTGTCCTTTAAACATTGAATACATCACAAAATACGTATTCCAACGCATACAAACAGAAATTAAAGAAATACACTTTTTCTGTTGTAAGTCGCGCTGATCTAGTGAAATATGAAACATCAGAATTGGCGGCGAGCCAGTGTGCTTGCCTCGCGTTGTAACAAAGGTTTCCATATCACAATTTTTTGCAGAATCATAAAAGAAATAAATATCGGATTCCCCTTAGTGTAAATTATAATTAGCTTTGTCTGAATTGTCTATATTTTCTTCCCACGTCTGTCCGTATATTTTATCTTAGTTTCTTTATTCAAATAAAGAAATCCTATGCCCATCACGCAGCCATGTCTATTTTTATTTTATTAATAATTATTATATTTTAAGCTTTTATTAAATGTAGGTAAACCAAATATATATATGTCAAATTATGAAACGATTTTTTTTTTAACGAAATTATACCATAGTTTTTTAAGGCGGCACTTCACTTGGTTCCGAGTGCTCGCGTTGCGATATCGCATTTATTAACGTTTACTGGACCTATGAACAGCGTGCACCGCCGTTACTAAGCGAACTCATAAATATTTGCCTTGTTTGACTCCTTTAATGTGCAACTAAAAACAGACAGTGGACGGATATACATATTTATTATTTGCGATATTTGTGCAAACGATGTAAACATAATCATAATCATTTTATGAACATAAAAGGAAGTAGGAATTGATGTTACCTTATAATATATTTCGGAGGAAGCTATGAGTCGGGTTGATTGATGTTTGCATACAATATTATTTGTTTACATTTTAATTACTTTAAGAATTCTTGATTTGTTACATTTTTCTAGAAGTTAAAAACATTCATCATTTAATAAAAGTTATGAATATTGTATTTCACGTAACCACCAATCAGAGCAAGGCACGTGCCTCGAGTGGGGTCGAGGCGCCATCTTGACTTTGGAGAGGTATACAGTTTTTGTGACACATTCCGAGGAAAGCAACGGATCGAGTTGGATCATTGAGGTTTATTCGTCTGGTAAAGTCGGATCGGTGCCCTGAACCCGCTGCTCGGTGTTGTTACTCGCTAAAGTATTAATTAATTGTTTTCATAAGTAAAACACTGTAAAACCGTGATTGTCGTGTTTTGTGCTTGTACTTTACCCTACTGACGCCCACTAAGGCCGCAACCACTAATGACGATGTCAACGAGTACGATGCTTCTCCGACATATACAGTGGTGATCATATAATTAGAAACACTTCTTATGAATAAGGTCCTCCAGACTGATTTCGGCCACGGCGGCCAATCTCAAGAGAGATTAGCCAACTGCGCAGGAGATATTATAGTGCACAAGTGTGTGCGCAAACGCAGCTGCACTCTCTTTTCCTTAGCTCTCATAATCCGATGGGACGGCAATCCGACACGACCGGAAAGAGTTCAGGCGCAGGACCAACGGCGTAACGTGCTTTCCGAGGCACGGGAGTGTGCACACTTCCACCTTCCAGACTCCGGGATGCTACTGAGAATTGTCTGATAGAAAAACACAATAACTATTAATTGGCCTGACATGGGAATTGAACCCAGGACCACCGGGTCTGCAGCCTAATATCTAGCCACTAGACCAACGAGGCAGTCAACTTTGTACGTTGAAGTTATATTTTCTTTTTTCTTATGAATAAAGAAAGTATAACTTCAACGTACAAAGGTTCGTAAAAAATATACACATTCAATAATTAATAATCATGCAATAATATAGCCACTCAAATAAAAAACACATTAAATGCATAAAATATAAAACATATCTTACTTTTAATTATAAAATGAGTCTTACACATGTAGGAGTTTATTTTCTGTTACTGGCCGCTTGGACGCCTAATTAGAAAACATTTTAAAAAAGCATACATAGCTCGTTCTTTTCTTGAAATTGGAGAATAACATTTCTTTTTCTATTATTTTGGCGGCAATTCAAAATTTAATCTGAATTTTATTTTGTTCAAAATGGGCAAAAATAAATGTTGTGACGCGTCAACTAGGCAAATAATTATTAATTTAGATATAGATCATAAGTGGGCGTGCAGAAGAATAGCTTAGCATTTAAATTGTTCTGTTAAGAAAGTTTTTAATGCAATTGATCATTATAAAACACATGGAACTGTTGAAAATGTTCTTAGAAAGGCTCGGCCAAGAAAAACCTTTCCCAGAGAAGATACGCTAATCGTTCGTGTTGCTAAAAAAGAACCAAGTAAAGGCTCCAACCAGATTAAAAATGAAGTTTTTTCGCCCGATGACCCGAGAAACATCTCGTCAAGACTGACACGCCGAAGATTAGAGGAAGCTAAATTGTTTGGAAGAATCTCTCGAAAGGTATCGCTTCTTACCAAACAACACCGAGAGAAGCGATTATTATTCGCTAAAAAATATGTTAATTGAACGGTATGAGAATGGAAAAAAGTGTTATTTTCAGATGAAACAAAAATAAATATGGTAAATTCCGATGGAAAGCGCTATGTTAGATGCCCTGTAAACAATGCTTTTAATTATAAATACATAAGGAGTATAGTCAAGCACGATGGCGGTACAATGGATCAATGGCAATACAAAAATATCTTAGAGCACACAATGATTCCCTACTCGGACGATCATTTGCCTATAACCTGGATCTTTCAGCATGACAATGACCCTAAACACACGGCCAATAGCGTCAAATGTTTCCTTAGCGATTAGCGTATATCCGTTTTAGACTGGCCAGCAAATAGTCCGGATTTAAACCCGATAGAAAATCTCTGGTATATTGTTAAAAAGAAAATCTCAAACAAACTTAACACCAGTCAAAACGATCTATATGAAGTATTTGTTGAAGCATGGAATTCAATCCCCCTAGAAAAATGTATGAAATTGATTGAATCAATGCCACGTCGTTGCAGTGCCTTTATTGAAAATAAGGGATACGCCACTAAATATTAATTATAACTATTGGTAGGCTGTTGATAGTAGCTATTTCGTAAATAACAATACTAATTACTAATACTTAAAAAAATATTGTTTTTTATATTTTTTGTTGTTGTTTCTAATTAGTTGACCATTATTGTTCATACCTTAAAACTGATTTAAATGTTTGTCCGTAATGTAATATTGAAACTGCACTAGTGTAATGGGATTTATATTGTTTTTCTAATAAATGATAAGTCGTTGAACATATTGTTGTCCTATTTATTGTTTAATTTCAAAATAAAAACGATTGCGGTGAAGTATCTTATATAATGTCAAGGACCGTTGGTAGTGTTTCTAATTATACGACCACCACTGTATATTGTAATTGATCTGATATCTACTCTTCTCGATTTTTTAACCTTTTTTTAATAACGGCTTAAAATATAGAAATAAATATAAATCTACACAATCTGTTTATATGTTATTCATACCCATGTATACTTTATTTATTTTTGAATAATAACTATTGTAATTCATAAATCCAATAATAATATTTATTTCCCAAAAACCAGTTATTCGCCTTTATGTGTATGTCTTAATATATTTATGGCTTAACTTATTTCACATTAATAATATTAATATAGACTACAACATTTGAATACCAATAAATTGCTCAACAAAATAAAAATTAAATATTTTTGTAAAAATAGATGCAAATATAATGCAAATAATAATATCCATTTATTAATAATGTATTATAGTTTAAAAACAATGTTGAATGAATTAGTAGTTGGAACTTAGTATTTGCAATGACGCTCATTACAATTCTTTGTACATCGGATCTATAAACAAACCCAAACCAACAAATGTACGCCCGAAACAAATAACCTTCGCCCATGAAACGAAACAAGAAACATTTATTTTCACAAAAATATAGAAATCAAACCTCGTTGGTACTTATTTATTTTGCTAAAATATTTGAGTTTTTGTTTCGTTAAGAGCTTCCTTGGCTCATACATAAAACCAGGTATTATTGATTATCCTTTACACCTTTTTATTCGTACAGGCCATTAAAAAAATATTTTATGCATAATTATTATCGTAAGAGATTTTATAAAAAGATTAGATTTTTTTATTATACATACAGAGTCAATTTTACAATTATATTGTATAGTGTATACTACTTGTGTTCGCAGCTTTAAAAATATATATTATGTTCATATTTAGAAATACCATTATTTCAGGTTAAATCTTTTTAGTACTGAAATAATATATAGCCTATGCTTCTTCTAATTAATAATATCTTAATTAATTAATAATTAATTAATTATTAATTAATTAAGATATTATTAATTAATTAATTATTAATTAATTAAGATATTATTAATTAATTAATTAATTATTTAAATGAATTAATTAATTCTAGAACTAAGTGGACCTTGAAGTTATTTCCAACGAAATAATAAGCACTTTAATAATAAAATTATTACGTAAATACGGAAGTACTTATCAAACAAAACAAATTTCGGTATATAATTCCTACAACAAAACCTACATTAAGAGAAGAAAAATTTCTGCAAAGAAATATCTTCTCATACCTCGAATAGTCGTCAAGGGAAACAACAGGGTTTCCGCTGAAATCCCTTTTACCCCACCCGAATTAATCCCACATCTCAAAAGAGAGTGGAGTATAATCCATAGCGTGGTCTTTATTACTGCCTTCGTCTACATTAATTTGGTTGATTAATACTTAAGAACAGAGGCCTATAAAATGACCACATGAATAATAGAATAATAAATGTTTAAGAAATAGCACCCAAAACAATGCCAATTCGTTTTAATATTTTCTTGTCCTGTATATCTGGTTGCGGTAAATTTAAGAAAATAATATATTAGTGCGTGCTTAGTGCGACTAGATGATCTAATCCCAAAAACTTATGTTATCATGACAGGAGCATTCATTAATTACATGACACATTTCGTCACGACTGTAAAAAAACTCAGATACCGTGACAGAAACCTAAATTCAAAAAGGTCAAAAACAATTTTTAATCAAGAACATGTTCCTCAATGGTATGTACTAAAATGTAATCGATTGGTAAGACGTTTTATGTTTCGTGTTGTAATTTGGTTAGGGATATTCCGGCCTTGAGAGTGGTTAAGTTGATATTCGACGGATACATTCGTATGGCACATTTGGTTCCAATTCAATTCTCTGCTCGGCTCGTTGCAGCACTGAATGAGCCATCGCTGTGATTGTCTCCGCTCCCGACTCGGCCCCCGCCCCTCTATCCCGCGTCTATCGCTCCGGTAGGTGCCCTTAACTGAAGCAAATTGCTTTTGTGCTGTTTTAAGCTATTTGAATACTAACTCAAAATGTTTGTAACATAATACAATTGGAACGAACAAACATATCACTTAAACTCAATAAATAAAAACATTTTTATTTAGTATAATTCTAATAAACATTGTTATTAAATAATATTATTAATTTATGACAAATAATTATAGGTAATGCCCTCAGTAACAAAAGTTGTACGTATAAAGGTATGTCACTATTCACCCGTTATTCTACTTTTATTCGTGGGATATAGTTTTATTAATAATCATTTGCACAGACACGTACATACGAGTACATTGCTATTATGACCAGCGTACTTAGTTGAAGTAACTGCACATGCGGTATAAATGTTATTAATGTAGTAAGTTGATAAATGTACTACAATAGTTTTGCGTTTTTTACAAATAAGTTACCTGGATTTCTACGTGTCAATATTTATAGAAATTTATCTCTTAAAGGGATGAAAAGGGGATATATTCCTTTCCAGTTGCTAAGGAAGTTTGACATAGACATAGAAATTGAAAAAATTATTGGTCTTTTTAGACTTTATTGGCGTATGTAAATCTATCTTATCGCCGCGAAAGGGAAAAAAACCGTTTCTCAAAGTTTCTCATCTGGAAAAAAATGAATGTTTCCTAAAATGGTGCCATTGAAAAATTCTACCGTGCATACGGCTAGTGTCTTATAAAGAAATGCATCTTGTAGTAAAATTTCATGTCTTAGTAAAGGTCAAATTCATTATGTACATAGTAAAAACAGTTCCAAACTTTCTATTTATCTGGAAAAACCTTTTTTATTATATACCTATTTTTAATTATATACAGAATGTAAAAATCTGCCTAAAAACAAAAGAAATTAAACGCGTTGTGGTTACGTATAATATTTATTTATATTTTTATTGTATTCTTTAAACATAAAAAGATATGAGACAATGATGTGAAATGATCATATTTGTTTAACTTGTATATATTTATTCTAAATATGAGTTGAACATATTATGATGGTACTTAGAAAATAAAATTACAATTAATTAATAAATTAAAATCCTAACATATTGCCAATGTACCCTTAATTATTGTGTTGTAAGTTATCCTTTCAATCAGTGTAGAGGCAAGATGTAATAGCAGACATACTGCGTCAAGCTTTCCTCATTACCTACCTGGAGCAAGTAACAGCCTGTGAATGTCCCACTGTTGGGCTAAGGCCTCTTCTCCTCTTTTGAGAAGAAGGTTTTGGAGCTTATTCCACCACGCTGCTCCAATGCGGATTAGTGGAATACACATGTGACAGAATTTCAGTGAAATTTGACACATGCAGGTTTCCTCACGATGTTTTCCTTCACCGTCAAGCTTGAGATTAATTATAATCACAAATTAAGCACATGAAATTCAGTGGTGCTTGCCCGGGTTTGAACCCACGATCATCGGTTAAGATTCACGCGTTCTAACCACTGGGCCATCTCAGCTTCCTGGAGCGTTAAACTATAATTCCACAATTACGTCATTGGATTTATTTAGGTCATCGTTGGCATCAATAAATTTCTCTATATATACATATGTATAATAAATTTTCTTCATTTCCTTTCCATTTGCCACATAATTTTCAGATTTTTCAAAATATTACTATTTAATGTCATATTTGTACATCTTTTGTAGGTACTTATATAGAAAATACACTTTAACAGTAAGCAGTATCTAAACATATTCTTGATATAACACGCATAACTAGATTTTAAATACATTAACACCATCGTTATATACATATATTCTTTCTATATTGAAGTTTACGTTTTTTCAAACAAGTTGATCAAAAAAAATACGAGGCTTACTATGGAGTAGTTGAGCTTATACTCTATTGTATTTGTACGGCACTTTTGTGCCTAATTCAATTCTCTGCTCTGTTCAGTGAATGATTGCTTTACGGTATTGTCGCTTCACCCGCGCCTCACCATACAATAGCAATTGTATATATTATTTCAATGCACAATATATATAAATTAATAATATGAATACATTAATGTATTGAGAGTGTATTAGTTATAATTTGCATTTAAAATAAAAACACCTATAGTTTGCTAAACTTAATTATAATTTAGTATCAAAATTGTAATTTTGTGTGACCGTATATCAGTATTAAGCCAATAGAGTACCAACATAACAACATATTATTAATTTATTATATATAAAGATAAATCGATAAAATACCCGGATATTAAAAAAATTTAATATAATAACGCTTCCATATGATAGGCGGCATTTCTATTAAATGCGACGGCAATAACGATGAGCGGGTTGAAGGATCAAGGTGTCGAGACGACGCTCTTAACGAAGTTACCGCTGGTTGCAACTCACCGCTCGACCGCCTCGTTCGTTCAGATTTATGCAAACTCACTTTATTTCAACGCTACAAAGTAAAGAACTCTTTGAATGTTTACTTATTCTAGACTGCCTATCTTTTCAATGTTAATTGTAACAAGGCTTGAGGTATCATGTTATTTTATTTATTAAATGAACTTAATACACTTTGCCTACTACACCTATGTGAAGTTGGCAACTAAGTATATAATAATTAATTTTAGGACTTCCATACGTTTGTACTAGGTTTGTACCGGATTGTACCGCATTTAAAATCGTTTGTACCTCAAGGGGGTAAAAGATATGGGGGTTGTGAAAATATGGGCAAAAACTCAATTATTCATATTATTATTTTTTTGATTTCCATTCGATTGTACTAGGCTTGTACCGGATATGTATTGCATTTTGAATCGTTTGTACCTCGAGGGGGTAAAAATTATAGGGGTGTGAAAATATGGGCAAAAACTCACTTATTAATATTATTATTTTTTATGATTTCCATTCAGTTGTACTAGGTTTGTACCGGATTGTACCGCATTTTGAATCGTTTATACCTCAACGGGATAAAATATATAAGGGTGTGAAAATAAAATCAAAATTACACTTCATTATAATTATAATAAATTATTATGACTTTCATTCGATAGTACTAAATTTGTACCGAATTGTTCTGTATTTTAAATTGTTTGTACGTTAAATTGGTAGGGTAAAATCACTTAATTATATAATTAATTTTTATGACTTCCATTCGATTAAACTAGGTTTGTACCATATTGTACCGCATTTTAAGCCGTTTGTACCTTTTAAAACATATTTTCAATCACTATTTTTCTCTAATTCATAGCGGTATCAAGCTATCATGGAAGAACTCGACGGTATAAGCGGTACAATCGAGATACTGAACGGTACCTAGGGTACACGCGATTTACTCGACGGTACAAACGGTAAAAACAACGCAGTCGACTGTTTAGGCATTGAACGTAATGGTACTAGCAGTACTCATAAAGTAATTAGCAATAGAGCCGGGTACAAACGATAAAAACTGAGGAAAACGAGTAAACCAAAAGTACTTATTTAAAGGACGAATTGCCCTGAAAAATCATTCCCAATGTCTTATTCTCTCCAGTTCACGATCATACAATGTAAGCAGACAACGGTACAAACGATACAAGTACAAAACTCAGAGGTACAAACGATACCAACGAAAATAGAGCCGGGTACAAACGATAAAAACCGAGGAAAACGAGTAAACCAAAAGTACGTTTTTAAAAGACGAATTGTCCTGAAAAATAATTTCCAATGTCTTATTCTCTCCAGTTCACGATGATACAAGGTAAACAGACAACGGTACAAACGATACAAGTGCAAAACTCAGAAGTACAAACGATATCAACGAAAATAGAGCCGGGTACAAACGATAAAAACCGAGGAAAACGAGTAAACCAAAAGTACGTTTTTAAAAGATGAAATACCCTGACTCATTTGCGTACACTTCACAGGAAGCACTCCGCCGCTTCATGTAGTCAATATAGCTAATGTTGTTTTTACCAATGAGCAAATTTATTACAATTTTAATTTAAATAACAAGAACTTTCAAGAGGAAATTATAAAATATATTATAGGTTCGCAACAATACAAAATAGAAGTGATCTTGTAACTATCGCCATTTCTGTCATTTTTGAGCCTTCTGGAATTAACCGTGAGGATCGCAAGAGGCTCAGTGAGCTGACAATAGTTGACTGTGAACGGTGACGGGGCCTATTGTGGACGCCGCATACGTTGACACATTTGCCCCGTCTCATGTCAGGGAAACGACATTATGAGGACGGAAATCGTGAAGGAAAATGCTGAAGCGGGCAAGCGGCTATATATTCGTCCCTTATCATATCTTCATATCCATTAGCATTTGAAACAAATAAATCTTGGAGCTATAGTGAAAAAAAAATTACAAATTTAATCTTTGTCTACATATATTAGTGTCAGGAAGGTAGGTCTTACAAGACATTATTCGTCTCGGTCTCGCACGGGAAAACTAACGATTTTCCCGTTACATTATTTTATATAATGGGATTAAATAAATATTATGATATATGTTGACAGCATCAAGCCAAACGACCTATGCGCCCGTACTGTGCTTATACATTTTACTATATACATCCTCTTACTACTGATCTAAGTTGCAAAGTACGTAAGGCACTTTTTATATACAGAAAACCTCTGAAAAGTATAAAACGGTATTCGCTCTGGTCAGGGCTATTTCTGGCTGACGAATAAATTAAACTAAAGTTTTCCAAAAATGATTTCTGCCTTAGTTGCCTTCGACTGATTGTTTCGCTAGTCTAACTGGTAGCTTAAACATCATAAGATATGGCTCGAAAAAAAATTTGTTTTCGACGACGTGACAACAATATATCGACTTTTCTCTACTATTGTAAATGTAATTAGAATTTACTATACAAATATGGTACATATTTATGTATGATATATTTCCGGAAGAATATATCTAAATGAAAATGAAACTGCATCAAGTTCGCAGCGGAACTTTATGCAGCTTGGTGTAGCTTAGAAACAGACCGCACACATGACTACTTTGTTTTAAACAATTTTTACACAGATAGGGAAATGATATATTAAAAATTGATAATAATATTGTCAAGACAAGGGGTGCAAGCAAAATACATACAAATAATAAAAAAACGTATACACAGCGAGCACAGCACAAGTTAAACTTGAATCAACGGGTAATGAATTTCCTATTAAAAGAGGTGTACGCCAAGGAGATCCTATATCACCTAAATTATTTTCAGCAGTGCTGAAAATAATTTCAGAAATCTAAATTGGACCAAAAATGGTCTCAATATAAATGGCGTAAACCTCAACCAACTACGCTTCGCGGATGATTTGATTTTGTTCTCACAGGACGCAGGAACTCTGGGACTAACGTTGCAGCAACTATCCGATGAAAGTGTTAAGGCCGGCCTGACAATGAACCTAACTAAAACAAAAATTATGACAAATTCCCAACAAACACTAACCACAGAACAAATAACAGTATATAACGAACAAATAGAATATGTAAATGAATATATATATTTGGGCCAACTTATATCTACAGATGATTGCATGAATAAAGAAATAGAACGAAGAATAACTAATACTTGGAAACGGTTTTGGTCTCTTAGGGAAATAATGAAGGATAAAGATATGCCAATGAAAGGAAAAAAGAAAGTATAAGAAATATGCATTATGCCATGCTTACTACACGGGTGCCAGACATGGGCGTTAACTGAACTGCAAGAAAATAAATTAAAAGTCTGATAAAATGCAATAGAAAGGAGTATTTTAGGTATAGAAAGAAGGGATAGAGTGAAATTACAAGAAATTAAAAATAACACAAAATTTAAAAATGCACACACAGCCTACAGATAACTTAAATGGCGTTGGACGGGGCATATGTTAAGAGAAAGTAAAGAGAAATGGACTAAGTTAGTAACAGAATGGTATCCAAGAGACAGCAAAAGAAATAATCACAGACAAACCAAAAGATGAGAAGATGACCTCAAGAAAATAGCTGTTCCGGTATGGACCCGTTTAGCAAGAGACAGGAATACATGGAAATCTTTAGAGGAGGCCTTTGTCGACAGACAAGCTGTTCCACACAAACATCCAGTTGCCGAACATTCTAATACAAGTTAGAATTGACTAAATCATTTAGTTATTAGTAAGTAAGTAGGAATGTATTAATTGTAAAGAAAGAAATTTACCATTCAAAAACTACACTAACCTTAAATGTAACCTACACTACACTTAAATATAAACATTTACCTTTAAATACTTACTACCTTTAAATATAAACATTTTTAGAAGACTAAATATAAGGGTAGCCACCTTAATAATTTTCATTTATTTTTTATATTACTCGTAAATATAGTTACACAGAAAAAGGAACAAAATATATGGTTTATAATAAAAGCTATATCGGATCGTGTTACTATGTTAGCATTGCTAAAAATAAAGCCCAAACATACGTTTGTTTTTCTTTGTTTACATATTTAATTAATATATCTTAATCTCATAAGATATACAAAACTATATTATAAGATATACATAACCAAATTAAATATAAACATACTGTGTAATATATTTTGTCCTACTTAAAAAAGCTTGCACATTTGTTTTATAACTGTAAATAAAACATTTGTGTTATGATGTATAGATTATGAAAGTATATATTTATAATAATAAAACTATATACTTTCATATTCTATAACATTCATCTTATCAGTTGTTGTGTCTCATGTATATAAATATAACTTGTTCAAAAATATTTCAAATGGCTTTATCTCGAGTAACTAGCTATCGCAAGTAAAACACAAGAGAATGTTAATTCCAAAGCTTGTATACAACAAACAGAAACTAAAGAAAAACACTTCTGCTATTATTCAAGTAAATCGTGCTGAGCCAGCAATATGAATAAGAGACTTGCTTACTTCTCGCCACAAGGATTTTCATATCAGATAATGAATCTTAACAAATTCTCAACATATTACATTACTTTTAATGAAATTGATTAATACATTGTTTTCAATTTTATATTACATATAAATCCTAAGTTAAATCAACTATACCATTAATAATAAAATATTTAACAATGTCCTTATCAAACATTCAGATAAGTTTCACTTTAGCTTTTTTACGAATATAGTCAATATATAATAGCTCTTTCTACGAGTTTTCATCGCCTCATTCGTTATTCATGAACATCTATATTTCATGTCGTATCTACTATCGACATCATGCTACTCACCGTTGCATCAAAACGATCATTCATTTTGTACACAATGCTCCTTTAAAAGCGTTAATCATATTAAAAGAAAACCTAATATTTATTCTTTATTCGAATGGATGAAATTTTATTACCGTATTTTGAAATAATAACAATTACTATTATTATTTTTGAATACCCATTTTAAACATAAAATATACGTTATAGAAAAATAGTCAGTGACAGATAGAATTATATTGGTGTTATAATTAATTCTAAGATGCTTTTCGATGAACACGTCGGTTATGTGGCAGATAAGGCTTATCGTATGCTTGGTTTTGTGCTGAGGGTCTCTGATGAATTTAAGCTTCCGCCTATCTTATTATATAATGCGTTTGTAAGGTGCATCTTAGAGTATGCGTCTTCTGTGTGGAACCCCCAATTTAAAAATAATATATATATATATAATTGAACGGATACATACATACAGAAGTTGTACTAAATATAACCAGATGTTTTTAGATTGTGATATATTTCATGTCTCTTTTAATAGAGAAATAATAAAATAAAAATATTTTATCTAATGGTATTAGTAGTACTGATTGAATTAATTATCATTGAATGAATTTGTCATTTCTCCCACTCTTTCTTTAGTACCTAATCCCTAATTGATCGATAATTGTATCCGTTATCCAATGCATCTACGCCTGTTATGTGTTAGTTATTAATCATTGGAAACTATTTTGGTAATGATTTGTCAATATTTGATATTTATAAAATATATTATGTACTGTTTGTTTTCATTAAATAAATAAATACGATAAGAGTGTAATTATAGAGATAATTTATAAGACATTATAAAGCCTACCTTTATATAGAATTGCATTAGTGTATCTCGTTAATTGTAGACGTACAATAATCTTATTATGTCACCACAACCTGTGGGTGACGTAAGAACAGAGTAATAGATTATTTTGTTTGATCATAACAATCAAAAACCCATATGATGGCCACGAGTAAAACCAGTCCCAAGGAGAAATACCGTCAGACAGGCGGCCAGCAGTTCTGATTGTATACTAACCAACAAAGCAGGACATAAGATTATTATACACAAGTATATTTACGCAAACATAGATGCTTTCTATTCCCTCTCTCATAATCCGAGGGGATAGCAAAGTCGATAGGACCTAAAAGAATTCAGGCCCATGACCAACGTCTTTACGTGCTTTTACGTGTTTTGCGACTGTGAATTTATAGCCAAAAAAACTCAACCCACTTTTTATCATCCTATTTAGGACTTTAAGCCCAGGACTTACCAGGACTGGATACTGGCCCATAAGCTAGCTACCTTACTTAACGTCTATTTACTCATATGTCCTTTTAAACTTAATTAAATGTACGTATCATTGGAAAGCATTTAAGTGTTTGGGGCGCTGTCCGGTTTCATCTGTGTTTTAACGTCTATTAAACTGTTTCGACTTATTAGAAAATTGAATACACAGGTCGGCGAGATATAAATATATTTAACACATAATAAACCAAGAGCAAGTATCTATAAACTTTTATATGGGTCATAAAAGAAGACACGACGGCAGACCTCGCCCTTCGATGACATTGTGCTTCGTTTTAGATAGTCCACTAAATATCTTTTAGAAATAAATATAAATGTAAAATTTACTATTTTCTATTTTAAATAAACTGCTTAACACTTCTCAAATTAATCTAAAAATCTTTATAATGTATACATTTATTACCCAAAATTAAGTTTAATAAAAAATATATAGAACACTGATTTACAATGTTTGTACGTTAGTATTAGTGTAAGGATAAGTAATAGTCTGTAGCGTCCCAATGAAATATGGCGAATCGGTATAGTAGACCTTTGATAATACTAAACCATACAAGTACCAATAGCGCTACGGCTTACGAGACACACTCAAGTCCCAGGTTCGTACCTTGGGCTACTTTCCCAATTCCCATCATAAACTTTGTTTATTTGGAGGGGTAAATTACTAAAACGATATTAAAATATTAGTAAATTCCTTTAAAATGGAGATTGTTATTATTATAAAAAAATGTTAATTGAATTTAAAAATTTAAATGTTTCTTAATCTTTGATGAAAAGAGGCTTAGGCCCATTTTGGCATTTTTGGTTTAGGTTTTTTTTTTTTAATTGTTTTACCTTCCTGTACAGTAAATAAATGATACATCACAGCAATTAATCACACCAAAATAATCATAGGTTCTAATCTATTCTTTCGCTTGCAATAAAATTTTACTCTGTAGTAGAGCTTTTTGTGAGCTCGTCTGAGGGTAGGTACCACCCACTCATCAGATATTCACCGCAACATCTGTTGTGTTCCGGTTTGAAGGGTGAGTGAGCCAGTGTAATTACAGGCACAAGGGACATAACATCTTAGTTCCCAAGGTTGGTGGCGCATTGGCGATGTAAGCAATGGTTAACATTTCTTACAATGTCAATGTCTATGGGCGAGGGTGACACTTACCATGAGGTGGCCCATATGCTCGTCCGCCTACCTATACAATAAAATAATTAAAGAAATATTAAAAAATACCTAAGCAATGACCTAGGTATACATAATAAAAATATTAATTACTCCATACTTCATTGACAATAATTTAATTTTGTTTTAATATTACCAATTGAATGTTTTGTTCTATATTATTATCATTTTGTCATTTATGTTTTAGCATGATGTTTAATTTATAACTAATTACTCCATTTAGTTATTTTAATATAAACTATTTTTTTTTTGTATTTATGATTTAATGTAAGTGATTTTTAATAAACCAAATAAATAAAACAATGAATAAATTAATATTCAATTTTAAACAAAAACAAAAATGGTTCATATTGATTGTCTGAATATCTAGTACGTTTTCTCCCAATACACCTCACTCGGCTCGTTGCAGCATAGAGTGAATGAGCCATCACCGGAATTGTCTCTATATCCGAGTCCCACGGCGCGTCTCCCGCACATACTCTTTCACTCTTACGAAATTAATAATGTGTAATAATATAATGTGTGTTAGTGAAAATATTTTTTTAATAATAGTTTATTCGCTACGTAAATATTTACGAATAGTAATTACGAATAACTTTTACGAATAAACACAATAAAATAAATAAACAAAAATAATTCTCTTCTCTTAATTAAAATGAATCGAATGCAAACACCCGAACTAGCTTTGATACTTCTCTTTTGTAATTTATATCGTACTGTCATGAATGTGAATAGTGATGCGTATTTATTATCTATAAAATCCAAAGTTCATTTAAATAAGGTGCTTGGAAATATAACAGCAATTCAGTCACTTCACTTTCGTTTCTTTGGTCTCGAGCATTTTAATATAATGAAGTTGTATAAAAATGAACAACCTGGAGTGGTGCTTTGTGAAACGTAGGAATATTTTATTGACATAATTTTAAAAGGTATATAAAAATATTTTTTCTCGTTCAAAAAACATCGTATATTGAAGCAAGTACTTCTATCATCGAAAGAATGAAATTTGGTATAAAGCTCACGCAGTCCTAAAACGTAGCGACAAGCATCAGCTCTAATATCTTTCCACTACATAAAGTAATGTCGCACGCGCGCTAAATCTTTCTACCGCCATTTACACGCATTGCAAGGGTAAACAGAAATTTCTGTTCAAAATATAAAAACCCTTTGTTCGCTCTAGTGTGAACAATCTGGTCTTGTAAATACTATGAAATTAGCTTTTCATTAACCCACGATAATTATATATTTTCCAAAAATGATAATAATCTCTTCGTTTTATAAAGTACCAAGTAAATGTAATACATGAAACAAGGCAATATTCCGAGGTCATGAAAATAAAATTAAATCAAGCTATTTAAGCACAGCTTTACATATATTATGTAGCTTAGCATCACTTATCTTTTTTTTATGTTATAGTTAGGCGGACGGGCAAACGGGCAACCTGATATTAAGTGGTCACGACCACTGTCATAGACATTGGCGATGTACAAAATATTAACCATTCCTTACATCGCCAATACGCCACCAGACATGTGAACGAAGACTTTATGTCCCTTGAGCCTGTAGTTACACTGGCTTACTCACCCAACCGGAACGCACCAATAAGAAGTATTGCTGTTTAGCGGTAGAATATCTGACCCAGACATCTATATATCTTTCTAGTTTTATTACTATAAACTTCATTTAGTGTACTATAACTATATTTAACGTAGGTGTACTTAAATTGGTACTTTTTTTATTTAATTTATATAGTAGTTATTGTAAGTATTAACTAGTTTCCTGTATATATTATTTATCTATTTATATCTACAGAACAACAAATCTCATCTTTCCTTATTTTATATCGTTGCAAATATCGAACTGTAAATTATATTTTAATTAAATATAAAAAAATAGTAGCAGTGAAAAAATATGCGACACTTATGGAGGAATTATGAAACATTCGACTTAAGGAATGGGTTTTGTTTAATATAGGTTGCCAGCTACAGCTACATACACCCTCGTTTATTATGTAAAGGAGATTTCAAACTTTATTTTGGCTTCGGTTCCATCTTCAGCTTGTGAGCTAACAACCGACAGAACATGAAATATTTATATATTTTGTAAGGTAAATTACAAGCGTAGCAAAAACTGTTTGGCACTGATTATTTTTTTAATTCATTCTTTATATGGAACACTATCAAAGCCTTTTTAAAGTCAAAAGTTTAAATTGTATCAACTTTTTTTTGATAATCTAGAGCTTTAAACAAATAACTTGTGACAATTAATTTGAGTTTGTAGATATTGTAGCAACCTTATAAATACCCAGGGATCAAAAAGTTTTCCACAGGTAATGTTCATTCATTCAAATACCCAAGGCAATTCTATCGTAATTTTTAAGCGTTACTCACGTGTTAAGTAGATGAGCAGAAATTACACCCGCACAGTTGGATTTTATTTAAATAGGTTCACTAATGAATTAATGAAAATAATACAACAAACACATTCACTCTTTTGAGGTTAGTTAATTATCAGTTTTAGATAGAAACATGGGCGTTCCCAGGGGGGCAGGAGAATTCAGCTGCCCCATCCGGATTTGTTTGCCTATGTACCTACTGTTGTCGATGAAAGTTATGGTAGCATACCGTAACGGTCGCATGGCTGAGATCAGCTGAAGTCACTACGTATGCTCAGTGTAAATAATAAACTTGTAATCGATATGGGCGATTCTTTCACGTGAGACGATATAAAGCGTTTTGCTGAATATCCTCGAAAATTACTTTTAAAATAGATATCCAATTAATGCTATTCAACAATTTAAATGAAATAAATGCATATTTTTATTTATTTATTTAATTAATATTTTTTCTGACTACCTATAAAGCAAGATCTCCTTCGGGTCGAGAAGGTGGGAAGAGGCCAGAGTCGATGAGCTGGCGGGCCGAATGCACAGTGCTCTAGAGAAGATGTGTGATACGGATATGCCGAGGACCAGGCGCAGGGCACTGCGCCGTCAGATATACTGGTGGTCGGCTGAAATTGCAATTTCGGGCGATGTGTAAACCAGGCGCGGATGGCCTACGTCCGCTGTTACTGCAAAACGACCTTGACGCGGACTTGGAGGGACAATTGCTCGCCGCCTATCGTTGGCTAAAAAAGAGCTGCAGCTGACGATACGGCGCGCTAAAGAGCGAGCGAGGGAGGAGCTGCTGGTGGCCCTAAATAGGGACCCGCGGGGGAAAACTTATCGTGGTGTGTGTGAAAAATTCCACACCGATGTCGCCCCCACGACGGAAACGCTGTCACCGGAGCTCCTTCTGCGCCTGGATGAAGATCTTTTTTTCCACCCAGGCGAGCATGTTCTTCCACAAATGTCTCCTCACTCCATGATTAAAGAAATTGTGGCTCCACCACAAGTCACGGAGCCAGAGATGGAGATGGCACTAGATCGATTGGAGGCCAGAACCACAACCCACCGTGTCCGGTTCCAGGGCTTGTTTAGCGCGATGCCCGGGAATACCTAGGTGGCAGGCTTTGGGAACTCTTTGGCCAGTATCTTTCCAGCGGGCAATTCGTGAAGCCGTGGAAGGAAGACAAGTTGTTCCTGCTGCCGAAGGAGAGGCGTTCTTTAGACACTCCTTCTGTGTAGAAGCCAATTGTGTTGCTGAATAAGATGGACCAACTCTTCGAGTAGATTCTCGCTGCCCATCGTATTCAGCGCCTCGAAGACGTGGGGCCGGGTCGGTCAGGGGCTCAGGGTGGGTCGATAAACCATCGACGCCCTGGACGCCCTAAAGATATCTCTACGCCAAAGGCTTATGTCCACTGCCTCCTTGATCTAGTGGCTAGATATAAGGCCGCAGATCCGGTGGTCCTGGGTTCAATTCCCAAGTTGGGCCAATTAATAGTTATTGGGTTTTTCTGTCAGAAAATTTTCAGTAGCAGCCCGGAGTCTGTAAGTTGGAACTGTGTACACTCCCGTGCCTCGGAAAGCACGTTAAGCCGTTGGTCCTGCGCCTGAACTCTTTCCGGTCGTGTCGGATTGCCGCCCCATCGGATTATGAGAGGTAAGGAAAAGAGAGTGCACCTGTGTTTGCGCACACACTTGTGCACTATAATATCTCCTGCGCAGTTGGCTAATCTATCTTGAGATTGGTCGCCGTGGCCGAAATCGGTCTGGAGGACCTTATGTCCACTTTGCATGGTATTTAGCTTGACATGAACAAATACTATACTTACATATAAATGTAACATGGATTTAATATATTATACTCGCTGAATTCGAAAATTTTGCTTGTATCAAAGTTCCTATTTACATATTTTATTACAGCATATGCTCTTAGAAGGAATATTTAAATACAGCAATTACTTATATTTATTATTCTAATTTATAATTATACTATGTCGGTTCTCCGACGAACTTTTTCAATTATAGTTTCTTAAAAAATATAAATAGAAAATATCGCCACTGATTAGTTTCAGGAACCTTTTTTAATGTATAGTTCTGTTAACCTTAAGGCTTTCACGAGCAACCGTCGCCTTCTGCGTCTCCTGTCACATTATGCGTGGATTTCCGGATTTTTCTACTGGAAGTATTACTAGCTGTAACTTTCTACATTTCTTTGTTTGAAGTAAGTGTAGTCATATTCTTATATAATTGAAAAATAACTAATATATTTACGATTTCAAGAACCGAAGCGAAGATATCAAAACCTTTGTTTTCTTCGAATTAATTTTCCATTAACATCATTGTTTTACTATAAATATATGGTTTTTATTAATTCAGTCATTAATGAAAAACAAATTCAATGAATTTATTATTAATATTTGTTAAAAACACAACTGTTAATCAAATATAGTTAGCATCGTTTCATTTTAACCAGTAACCAGTATAGATAATGCTATTTATAAATAGAAAGTATACAGGCATATATACTTATACATAAATTTTTACTACCAAAATTGTTACTTTTGTACATGGCAGGACATTAAGGAGTGGTGGGTGAGTACTACGTCATTCTGAGGGTGTGAAATTTAATATGAAATCGCACCTTCGCCTATGTTGATATGAATTACTTTATTTCATTCGGTGGTAGGGCTTTGTACACGCCTGCCTGAGTACCATAAGCACAAGAAATATTTTAATTAAGATACATCAAATTAGCTAACATGATGACCGTGAGATGGTACTGCTATAATTAGAAATATTTATTAAAACTATGTAAAGAACTACCACTTCAATACATAGGTATATATTATAGGTATATATTATAAAAAATAACATATTTATTTCTGACAGCTTATTTATGACACCTTATATATAACTGAATTAAATCAAAAGAATCGTAAACCATTAACCATTGTGTGTCACGCATATTTCAAGTTTTAAATCAGATCTTTCTCATCAAAAACTTCACCACCGCCATCGCTCGAACTCATTACCTAATTTCAAAAATATGGCTGACAATAACATCTTCCCGGTTTTAATTAAATAATATTACAGTTGATTTTGTAATTAAGTAGAGATATTGAATTTATTATTTGTATAAGCTTTTCTATAATCGTTGCTCAATAGCGATATCAAATAAAATATTTTTTTAAATATATAGATAACTAGTACGCACCCGCGGCTATGCCTGCATATTGGGTAAGGGGGAGATGTTACTGTTGGGTGGAGGGGTTTTTATAAAAAATTAAGTGTTCCTCGTGATTCCAGCTTGTTTCATCCCAAATTTCCTCAAAATCGCTTCAGTGGTTTAGCCATGAATCAACGCATTACAATATTAGTATAGTAATCACTTTCAATAAGTTTTAAGACTTTTTTTATCAATACGAAAAGGACTTAAGATACTTTTTTATACCTAACAATCCGGGGCGAGAAATAATTATGAAAAGTAGTCAGGTTTTTAGTGTTTGAGAACATAACTATATATATCTAATATGACTTACGCCTAATCGCTTAGTTTTCCTTTCTTTTTTAATTTATAATTAATTTTAAATAAATATGATTAGGAGTAGCTCCTAGTATTTTTTGGAAAATTTACGAAAAGTTTCCTAATCTTTAACACCTCTGCGATGGCCGTCCTTGATGCAAGTCGTAGAGGCTGCGGTTTCGTTATCAGAGAGGGAGAGTGGGCGAGCGCGCATCCGCACCATAATGGTGGGTGGCGTCGAACATTTAGTTATAATAAAAGAAATTATTTTCAACCATTATCTTACCAATCGATAAGTTTATGTTTTTTAAATGTTTTTGCTCCGAGGAATAAATATACATTTTGAACACTTGATATAAATTAAGTACTAACATTTTATCACAAAAGTTAGCGAGAAATATATTATTAAGTGGGTTTTTGGTAGCATTTAAACAAAACACAGAATAATCCTAATTACTACATTAGCTTAAACTCTTATAATCTTCGCTGTTCGCAGCATCACAAAATCCAATGTTACTTTAAAGTGGATACACCGGACAAATAAATGCATTATTTCAAAATAGAGTCAGACCCACTTCAAAACTATAAATTAAAGGCGGACTTTGCATTTTTATGAAACAACAAATATAATATTTAAATCCTTCGTTAACTAAAATTTCAGAATACATTTTTAAATGTATTATCTATAGCGTGAAGTTGTTTGTAAAATACATGAAATGAATTACAATAATAAAGTTCTGCTTACTACCATATCCGAGCCGCCAACGCGCATAAAGTTCTTAAATTGAAATGTTACATAAAAATCGCCCGTTTCATACGAAACAACCTTAATAAAAGCCATTGTCGAAAGACTAAAGTAAAAAATACACTCATATTTCAAAACGCATTGAAGTTAAATACCTACGTAAAACTGCATCGCAGCTGTATTTCATATTAAGAGCAATAAAATTTACAATGATAATAAAACAAATCAAAAAATGGAGTCTATGTCTAAGTAACAATTTGCATAGTAAGTTAATAAATTTGACAATTGCATAAACTTCATTTAAACTTTAGGCTTTTCTTTTCATGTTATGTAAAATAAAAGGTTCACAAAGACTGTCGTCGGTAGTCGATGGTTTGCACCAGCAAACTTTTCTATTTCTAGTAAACTTTTCTTTATACTTTATTTATTCATGTAGTAGGTACTTAAAATATCTGATTTTCTACAAATATTTATTGTATTAACTATCTATTTAATACCAAGGTAAGTAGTTTGAGAAAGGAAAGCCCTTTCTCAAACAATTTTTTTATTAAATTTATAGATGTTCTGTTCGGTGTTCCCCGAAGTATCGATAATAGTTCCGTATTTATCCAGATAAGTGTTTCATATTTCGCATCACAGTAAAGATTGGAAATAAAGTATTTGACATCCTTACAATTTATGCAAAAGTATATATAAAGCATATTTACCAAAAATAAAGAAGGTTACGTTATTTTAAAATATGGTTGTAAACTCTAGCCATATCATACAGACATCGAGTATTTGTTAAATGTAAAATTATATTTGTAAAACTTAGTTTTTCTCACCTATGCTAACAATATCAATGGATGTATTTTATCACGCTACAATTAGCGAATTATCCTGTCACGATTTCGTTTTGTAAAAAGCTGCAAAATTGTAGTTGTTTTAAAGAATTCGTTTAGTTCAGCAAGTTTGTTTTGAAACTGCCTTGAATAATATCTACAGGGCTTTATAGCGCCGCATCTCAACCAAAAGCCTCACTTCCAAATAATACCTTATGTTGGGAACTTTATTCAAAGTTAAGATCTTGAGTCACATCTATTTTGCATAAGCATTGTAACTTTATCAACTGTATTCATTTCATATCGTATTCTAAACTTCATTTTAAATACAATTCTCGTAATTATTTACATTTTAGTCCAGTCAATTTGTGATAAGCTTAAAATTGGTAATTCCATTGTTTTAAGCGCAAACTTTACGAATTTGCTTCCCACCTCATTTATTTCTTGCGCTACCTCATTTTGTAAAAAATTACGCCTAAACTTGTTTTTGCTAGCATTCTATTTTCGGCTTCGTCTAGTATTTATCTACATATTTCAATTTGTTGTAAACTAGATACAGCTTAATAGTACGTTAGTAATTTTAGTATTTGTTTTAATTATTTATACTTTAAAACGTGTCCAAAGTGCGATGACGCAGTAGCTGATGCAAATAATTCTTATGTCCCATTCGTATGTACCGTGTTTACTTGGTGGTAGGACCTTGTGCAAGCCCGTCTGGGTTAGTACCATCCACTGATCACATATACTAACACCGAACAGTAATGCTTAGTATTATTGTGTTCAGGATTGAAAGATGAGTGAGCCAAAGTAACTAAAAGCACACGAGACATAGACATAACATAACATCTTAGTTCGCAAGGTTGGTAGCGCATAAACGATCTAAGGTACGGTTAATATTTCTTATACTGCCAATGTATATGGTTAATGGTGACCACTTAACATTAGATGGCTCAGATGTCTTCTTACCATGTTTTATGTAAGATGAGGCAAACGAACAAGAGTATATTATTATTTAAAAAATAACCAAAACTTTTTCGACGGGCAGACCTGTGGTCTTATAATGTGGGTCGAATATACGATCACACACAGAATCCATAGACTAGAATCTAAGAGACCTAAGAAGCTCAGGCAAAATTATGGGAGTAACATCTACTAAGATAGATAATTGTTTAACCCGGACGAAGTCGGGGTAGGTAGTAGTACTATATATATTTTTAATTGCTAGCTACACCTTTGGTTTCATATTTCATATTATTTTTATGCAATAAGAATGTCAATCTTTAAAATTCACAATCATATTCCTTAAGCTATATTAAATATCCAGTAAACATGATTTCTATAAAAATTAATGTACATTAACTTAGGTGTGACGGCCAAACGCATGTTACATCATTTTAACATGCACATATTAGGCAGGATTGAATTAGAAAGTAATTTATTTAAAGTGCAAAAACCTTTATTAAAACTATAACACCATTTCCTCCTCTCCTGGTGACAACTAAGTAATTAAGTAAAGCTGGTTTATTTTTCCGATTTTTTCCGACAGTCCGAATTGCGATTCAACGAGGAAAGTTGCTAGCTAGCATTCTTGCCAACATCCACGAGATATTCCAATATCGAATACACGGAAATAGTGAAATCACAAGCCGAGACATGCTCATTGAAAAAATTTGGGCCTTTAATCAAATGTAATTATTATTAGCAGCGCAAGCGCGCGCGAACGTCCTTTCGTTTATGAATGAAACATAGACCTTCAAATGTCACGACAGTACAACAAAAACTTGTAAAATCATAGTTTTTTTCATGTATTGAGTTATGTCCGAACTCGTACATCAAAAGTTGTTGCTTATGATGTTAGCTATCTATATGCTATCGTATACTGCGAGGTTGTTGGTGTTTTAGAAATAACCCTGTATATAAGGCATTAATATAAATAATTCTTAGTTAAACTTGTATCATAATGTATCTACAATATTAAATATTTAATTTTAACGAACTGCAATATTTTTTTAAAGTAAATAATTGCAACATTAGATTGTTGAAAAATAATAGGACAAACTTTATTTTTGAACTGTTGTTACCAGTGTCAGTTTTGAAGTAGTAAACAAAAAACTTATTTGGCTCAGTTCAACCCGATTGTACGAAAAGTATAATTGTGCATAAAAACGTGCAAAAGTTTTAAAATTTTTCTCATAATTTTATTTTATTGCTTTGAATTAGACGTTAACGATCCTATAAGGTAACTAAAAAATATATATATCAATTTTCTTTTTTTTATTTCTACCTACGAGAATACCTACCTACGTGAACCCTTTTAGGTACTTACTTTTAACGTTTTATTCTTTATTATTTATAATTATACATAATATTTAATAGTGATCGACATCGTCAGATAACAATCTTTCCTTGGTTACCTGTTCTTTTGAATACCTTTATTTAAAAAAAATGCCTTTTTCACTAAAGCCGTTTCCGAGAGACAATAAATATAATATATAAGATTTTATATGTCAAATCTTTAAGGAGCACCATAATTAGTTGTTAAATGACTCTGCATTACTCTATATTTCAGTATTTAACATTATATGCATAAATCCTACAAAATCCTATCACAGACAGCCCTCTAGCGTACTGTCAAATTTAAATAATGTAAGGGGTTTTCCAATAGGGACGCTTGAACTTTGACAGCTGATTGCGGCCATGTTGTTTGAGTGACAGCTGTCAAATGCAGTGTGTTATATTCATTCCGTCCTCCCAAACCACCATGGCAGGTTACAGTGTCGAGCAGCACGTGCAAAACATAAAATTGTTTTATGAAAATGGGTCTTCAGTTCGAGCAACGTTCCGCGCACTTCGCCCGTTTTACGGTCGCGATGATCGTCCTGCCGAGTCGACTATCCGTCGATTGGTGGACAAATTCGAGTCAACCGGGTCAGTTAACAATCAGCCGGTTCCCGTGCGTCAACGTAACGCGAGATCTGCCGAGAATATCGCCGCTGTGCGCGACAGTGTCCTCGAAAACCCGCGGCAGTCAATTCCGCGTCGCGCACAGGAACTCGGCCTTTCGCAGACGACAACTTGGCGAATTTTGCGTTGTGACTTGAGCCTGCACCCGTACAAGATCCAGCTGACCCAAGAGCTCAAGGTTAATGACCATAGACAGCGCCGTGTGTTCGCTGACTGGGCATTAGAGCAGTTGGAAGTTGACGCCGATTTTGGCAAAAAAATCATCTTCAGCGACGAGGCGCATTTTTGGATGAATGGCTATGTCAACAAGCAAAATTGCCGTATTTTGACGAGACCAATCCACACGAGGTTCACCAAGTGGCAATGCACCCGCAGAAAGTGACTGTTTGGTGCGGATTTTGGGCCGGAGGCGTGATTGGTCCGTATTTTTTCGAAAACGATAATGGTGTGGCCGTCACCGTCAATGGTGAGCGATACCGGTCGATGATAACCAACTTCTTTTGGCCTGAAATCGAGAATATGGATCTGGACAACATGTGGTTTCAACAGGACGGCGCTACGTGCCACACAGCACACGCTACGATGGAAGTTCTGCACGAGCAATTTCTGCACATGGTCATCTCGCGCGGAGGCGACGTGAACTGGCCACCGAGATCGTGCGATTTGACCCCGCTGGACTTTTTCTTGTGGGGTTTTCTTAAGTCGCAGGTCTATGCCAACAAGCCGCAAACCACCGATGCCCTCAAAGTCAACATACGCCACGCCATCGATCAAATACAGCCCGATTTGTGCGCCAGAGTCATCGAAAATTGGACCTTTCGTGTGCGCGCCACCAACCGAAGCCGTGGCGGTCATTTGAATGATGTCATATTCCATACATAATGGGGTCAATAGACCTTCCAAATAAAAAAAAAAATTCGCAAATATCTCTCCTACATGTATTTTTTTTTGCATTTCAAAGATCAAGCGCCCTTGATGGAAAACCCTATACATATCATATATAATAAGAAAATCTAATTATCATTTCTTAAAGATTATTATCAATCGAACTAGTAGTTTTAAGTGTTACACAAATTAAATAAACCTTCCTCTTTATAATAACTAACTATACTAACTATACGTGTATGATGACAATTGCAAAAAAAATGATATACCATGTGGAAAAACAAATGAAGATATTGCATCGATCGAAGGTACATATGTTTGTTTGTTATTGCGAAGGTTTCGAATCTGCGTTGAATCAGATTTTTGTAACTCCAAAAGAAAAAGGTACAGTCTGAAAATATCTCCTAGCATTGAGATTGTCCAGACAGGCCGTCCTCCAAAGTCCCCATGAGGAGAACGTTCGGAGCTGAAAACACAGTAGTGGTTACCATTCTTTAATATGTGTGTATGTATATGTATAATCACATTTATCATTGTTTCAAGTATTATGTCAGTGATAAAAAAAGAATAAAGTCATAATAGACTGCTGGAGAAAAGGAAATAGAACGCGGCTACGAGCGCACGCACGGAAATGAAACAGACCACAACCACTTCCTCCTTTGCACGCACTCACTTATCCGCAAACACAAAAATATACGTGGGTTGACCACAAATAATATTTAACTTTCATAACTTCTACTATTATGAAACTTCAGAATCATGATTAAAAGATATAATTATTATAATTGAATTAGGAAGCAATCCATACTTAATAAAAATATTCATTTCACAGTCCCATAAGAAATTCCAGCAAAATGCTTCGTCATCTTGGCGACAAGTTGGAGTGACAGAGCTACTGCGTCACCTACCGTTCATTACCTTACCGTCTTGCGAAACGTACTTTTTAGAAGAGAAACAATTTAAAAGTAATCGGGCATGTATATAGCAATAAATATTTAAATAAAGACAACAGAAAGAAATTACCAACAAAATGCTTCTTACTTAAGCTTTTTTAATTTATCTAATATTTAAGATGGTCGGTTATTCAATAGGAAAATTTTCCTTTCCAATGAACATAAAATCATTTTTATTTAAATTGAAAATACTTGCTTGTTTTGGATTTATACGTTGTTAACAACCGGAACCTGGGAAGGAAACAGTCTATTGCTATGGCAGCGTAGGCTTGTAGCTAAAGGAAATATGGATAATTCAATAATGTCCAGTTTATATAAAAATATATTTGTATGAATAACTAGAAAATGTTAGCGAAACATTGATCCATGGGGATATGACCGTTATCATTAGAACATTCTATTTTAGAAGAACATTTTTCTCAAAAACGTAGCATAATCATTTTAAATTTAACAAATTATATTACAAAAAAAAGCTTTCCAAGCAGGCTTCCATTTAAGTTGACTCTCGTTTTTCGCATCATTGCTTAACGATTTCGTATACAAATCTCCCTCTGGAGATTTGATTATTATGCTTTTTTTCGTGGCATTATTCGTTTTTTCGGGGGTTTGAATCCACTTATCTTTAAAAATATTCTTTAATTAATTATTTGAGTATAATTATATTTCAATACCTGTTCATATCTACAAACAAATTAAGTATGAACATATATGGTCTGGATGAAATTTGTTAAATTTAAATATTTTATACATAAACAATATTTACTTCGTCTGCGAGGAAAACTAACGAAGTCGACATCGGAGCGCGCGCGGACCTGCAATTCAGCCCGTGACCACGACAGCAAGGCAGCAAGTATGTTTTCGGGTAAAATCCAGGGTGTAACAAAATTCGTGTCCGACCCGTGAAGTGGTTATTAGGTATCGTGTGTATTTTTAAAATACTAAGCAAAAAAATTACTTAAAAAAATATATTAATTGTATTTAACGACACTGTTGGTGGTAATAACGTGGACTACTGAGGTCATGACCTCGTGTCTTAGCTACCCGATAGGTAAGAGCTATCGAGCGCTATACGCCAATCGAGCGTATAGCGCTCGCTATACGCTCGCTATACGAGCGATAAAAAAAAAATTCAGTACAAATTTTTTGCTTGCTGTATAATTTGGATGACATTTGGTCTGCCCATACTTTATTCACATTTGCCACAATGAGACAAATCATTTATAAATTTTATTCAAATAATAAAGTTAAAAAATACTAATTCGTATTTAGCAAAACTTAAAAGTTGTTCATATGCGATGTAAAAGAAACACATGAAAATGCAAACATAACAAAATTGGTCAAAATTTGCGTTTCGATCTACTGTAAATGCAAAATGGGACATTAACATTGAAACATACACTATATTGACTTACAAAGGTTACATGAAGGCAATTTGAAAACATGTCGAAAATGCACGGTTACTAGGGCAACATCTAACTTTGTGCCTACACCATTTCACCCTGCAAATGGAAAGCTTTTAGCTTGTAAACGAATTTCTATACCGACTATTCCGAGAGGGTTCGCTCGGTGGCATAACACGTCGTAAGATTCGAAAAATGCTTATATTAGAAAAATAACCTCCAAGTTATTTACCTTTTATCCACATCAATAACCAAAAGTAGACTTACTTAGTTGATAAAAAGTAACAATGTACACTACTATAATTCAAGTGGGTATAATAAAAATAACAAAATCACATAATATAAGAACGATTTTTTTATTAACATACATGAAACCTATGAGTGCAAATAGCTTTACAAGAAAAGAAAAGAACATTCAAAATCTGGCAGTCCACAAGGTCACAGGAAGACAGAGATGTGTATAAATCTGCAAAGAAAAGGGCAAAGAAAACTATAGCCATTGAAAGGAGAAAAGTCTTGGGAACTTTATATAACACGCTGGAAAGTAGAGAGGGACAAAAGGAAATATTTAAACTCTCTAAGTCTCATAGTAAGGCATCGGAAGATCCAGTGAAAACAAGGGTTATCAAAGGTAGTGACGGGGCATTGAAGTATTTAGACGAAGACATCTTAGCAGCATGGCACGCTTATTATGAGAAACTTCTGAATACCGCAACTAGATCTCCTACTCTTCCTGAGATGAGCAAAAATTTAGGCCTAATACCATCGATAACAACTCAGGAAGTAAAAGCTGCACTTAAAATGATGGCTAACAAGAAGGCCCCAGGACCTGATGGAATACCTGTAGAAGCCTGGAAATGCCTAGGAGACAGGGGTATTTATATTACGCACCTATTCATAAACATTATGGAATCTTCACAAATACCAGACGCGTGGAGGCTAAGTACCATTGTTCCCCTCTACAAAGGGAAGGGCAGTAGGTATGAGTGCAATAACTACCGTGCGATAAAACTAACGAGCCACACGATGAAGCTGTATGAACGAGTTATTGACGCCCGGCTAAGATCGGAGAGCTCGTTATCCAACAACCAGTATGGTTTTATCCCCGGCTTATCCACAATCGACCCGATGTTTGCCATCAGCATGATCTCCCAGGAGTTCAGAGCTAAAAATAAACCGCTATACATGGCTTTCCTGGACATGGAAAAGGCATTTGACCGCGTTCCTCGTAGGACAATCTGGTGGAGTCTTCGTAAGAAAAATATCCCAGAAAGGTACGTAGACATCATTGCTGACATGTACAGGGACGTAACATCGGTAATTAGAACTACAGTGGGTCAGACAAAACCAATAGTGGTGACTGAGGGAGTGCACCAAGGCTCAGTACTCAGTCCGTACTTGTTCTGCTTGGTGATGGATGCCCTAACTGAAAATGCTCAAACCCTGACGCCGTGGACATTTATATATGCTGACGATGTAGCTATCTGCACAACGTCCCGAGGTGAGCTGGAATATGCTCTTGGAGAATGGAAACAGCAGTTACTAGCAGGCGGTCTAATGTTGAGTGTCTCAAAAACCCAATACATGGTGTGTAACGACCCAGATTCACTAAATAGCTCTATTGTCATCGATGGGCAGCAAGTTGCGAAATGTGATGAATATAAATATCTGGGTACTATGTTGCATAATACAGGAAATTTGGACGCAAACATTCAACATCGAATTGCGGCAGCTTGGCTAAAGTGGCGAGAAGTAACCGGTGTAACCTGCGATCAAAGAATGCCAGTGAAACTTAAGGGACTTATTTATAAAAGTATCATCAGACCAGTCCTCACCTATGGGAGCGAAACGTGGGCCTTGACTCAGCGCCATGTCCAGTCCATGCAAGTAGCTGAAATGAAGATGCTTCGGTGGATGTGCGGAGTGACCAGACGTGACAAAATTCGCAACGAGTACGTACGCGGTAGCCTGGGAGTACGTGACATCGCCGACAAGCTCCAAGAAAGTAGGCTGCGGTGGTTTGGGCACGTCAGAAGAAGACCTCCAGAGTACATAGGAAATGTAGTGACCAATCTTAACGTTACAGGGTCAAGACCCAGAGGGCGACCTAAACCAAATGGACAGATGTGGTCAGAAAAGATCTTAGTTACTGCAATGTTACTGAAAACGATACTTCGAATAGAGCGAAGTGGAAGCAAAAGACTAGGAAGGCAGACCCCACCATCAGATGGGAATAATAAATGCACAGGAGAGAGAGAGAGCGATACATGAAACCTATGAGAACAATTAAAATTACAACAATATAAACAACAAGTTAATTAGCTTTAAAGTTATTTTTATTTGTTTGTGACAGTGCCGGATTAACCACGTAGCAAAAGTAGCAATTGCTACGGGCCCCGCGCAAAAGGGGGCCTCGGATAGATAAACACACTCATCTCTGCCTAAACGTATTTTTTTGAGTAAAACATATTAAGACGTGGTATGTTGAATTTACTTGATGACACGAAAACATAAAACGTTACACCTTTTCCTACTAAGACAATCCACGTAACCGATTATTTTATTGGCGAAAACACAGAATTTCATACGGTAAACGCACAAGTTCTATAAAAAGTCTGACGTATGCAGGCCAGGCCAGGCCAATCCAGGCTTCGGGAACTGTTCAACAAGTATCTTTCCAGTGAGCAATTTCCGAAGCTGTGGAAGGAGGGAACGTTGGTCCCGTTGTCGAAGAAGGAGCGCCCACTAGACTCTCCTTCAGCATACAGGCAAATTGTGCTGCTGAATGAGACGGGCAAACTCTTCGAGAAGATTCTCGCTCCCCGTCTTATTCAGCACCTCGGAGAGATGACCACCTACGTTTCGTAAAATATCTTAATACATTTTAGAAATACAAAAAAAAAGGGTTAATCAAGGTTGGAGAACTAATTATATCTCGGGAAATATAAACAATAGAGCAAAAAGATGGGCATTGTTATCCTCTACAAAAAAGGTTTCAACTATTTTTAACGTAAAACTCACCGTTACCTAGATATCTGCAAAAAGACGTTTTTCAAGATGGCAGCTAACGCTCGCAGTCTGGGATGACAAAAACTCGGTTTTATAGGTTTCAAAACCCCCCGAACATAATCCAATCAACAAATCAAGTAGCGTGTTTTTATACAGAGCGAACGCATTTTTGGTGCTAAAATTCCTGGACTATCACCACGTCGACATCTGGAAATCCACAACAGCGCACTTTCTAGGACATTTTCTGCCTCGCAGAAGCACTCTGTGAATCCAGCTTTCGCCGGCGACTTTTGAAACACAACATTGAAACCTTCAAGCGTACTCTTTCCTTAAAGGCCGGCAAGGCACTTGCAAAACCCTCTGATGATGCAGGTGTCCATGGGCGGTGATAGTCACTTTCCATCAGGTGAGCTACATGCCCGTTTGCACCATCTAAGATAAAAAAAAAATTATAAATGAAATTTAATTTTAAAGCGGGCAGTTACTTTCAAAAATGTTTTCGTTGTAAACTGCCTAGTTAGACAGAATAACAGACAACTAAGTCTTATTTTTTCCCAAAGTACGCGCTTCACTTTCAACTTTCGAACTTTTAAAAATCATAGCTGCTGTCCATTAGAATCGGCAATTTATTTCAGCATTATACCTAACTACTACTAAATGTTACTTGTATTTCCTCCATTTCTTAGGGGGTTCTCGCCTCTCGGAGTACTGAAACTGAGCCCCGACGACAGCTATGGCGGGGGGAGAAGGTGCGCATAGCGGCGTCGCCTTCTCCCCGGGCGTCTTCGGCGAAGAGAGTAAACGGAAACAGTCCCGCTCTGCGATCTGCGAAAATATCAAGTTGCAGAAGGAATTTCTCCCTCATCCCTTCCCCATTCCTTCACAAGTCTACCCGTGCTGGCTCTCGATGTCACCGCCTAACTGTGACATCAATTCCATCGTGCACGAAGAAATTTGGCTACTCTTTTTTGTGTCGCATTTCTAGTAAATGTAATTCTTTACCAGCGCACGTGTTCTCCTCTTAAGACCTGGGTTCTTTTAAGCCCAGGCCCGCAAGATACCTCTTCACACCTCGTTTGAAGGAACCCGGCTCATAAGAGGAGGGGAACACGTTGGCGTTGGTTGTGCGCGATGGAATTGATATCACAGTTAGGCGGTTACATCGAGCGCCAGTACTCGTAGACTTGTTAAGATAAGGGGAAACAGGAATGAGGGAAAATAATTCCTCAGAGAAAGCGCTCAGCGCCGCTATTTCTAAACGCAATTCCAAAGACTCGAGGGTATTGGTAACCTTTGGCTCGCCAATAATGCGAGCCCAACGTCGCTGCAACCGGTCCAAGGGCCCCAATAAGTACTTAACGGAGCCATCCCAAACATGCGAGCAATATTCGACGCAAGACCGTACCTACGTTTCGTACAACAGGAGCAGTTGTTGTGGCGTGAAAGACACAAGCGTAATTAGACATTGATCTTCTAGGTAATGGATCAGATGGTTGTTTAAGATCCTTTCCATCACCTTACAAAGTATTGAAGTGATAACTATTGGCCGATACTTTGCCGGGTCCTACCGATCCTCTTTTTTGGGACACCTTGCATATTAGCTTCTCTAAAAGAATGTCTGCCGGACACATCCTGTAAAAAGAAACAGCTGGAACAGGCGCGTTAACACAGGAGACAGCTCCGCTGCCAGTTCTTCTGCACTATGGCTGGATCGGGACCGGCAGCTTTCCGTACATCTAGTGATTGCAGCTCTGCACTCATATCACGCTACCTGATTTTGATGTCAGGCATCGTGTGACCTCATGAAGGTATTGTTGGTGGCAGCGCACTACAACCATCGATCATGGAGTTACACGCAAAGAGTTTTGCCAGAAGATCGGATTTCTGATTGTGAGTTAGCGATCCGTCCGGATTCCTGTTTGGTGGCAGCGAAGGTTGGCAGAAAAGTTTTGCACAGACTTGATCAGACGCCAGAAGCTACGGGAGCCCCTAGACTGCGAAACAAGGTCATGGCCAATCTGTACAATGCGCTGTACATCCGCTCTTCTGGTTTAAGATATTTATATATATATACACATACATACGCATACACGTACACATACATACACACAGACATACACATATACATATATATTACTCCTGAATAATTATTTTATTTATGCATTTAAAACTTAGCGATTTTTTTAATATGTGGTGTTTTATTGTTTTTTCTATAAGGTTTTTTGTATAAGGACTGGGTTTCTTTAATATCATTAGGTAATTTATTATATACTTTTGCTCCTTCGTATAATATATTTTTTCTTCCGTAGTTAGTTCGGGGCGGTCTTAAACAAATATTGTTCTTACGTCTGGTTATACGTTTTTGTATATGCCTTGCTACAGGACACGGATTTTTTGTTATAGGTTGCTTTCAGTGAGTCAGTGTTAGATGCCTCGTTATCGCAGCCATTGATCCAAACCAAGAGGAGCCTGAACCTTAACCTGATATTCCACCGGATGAGTAGTCAGCAGAAAGTCCAGTAGAGAAGGCGCTTATCCGTCAATGTCTGGAATCCTGGTGGGCTGATCAACCAGTTGGGTCAAATCAAGTAAGCGTAAGCGAAAGCATGAGCAGTCCTTCCAGCATGGTCAGTTTTGGGAGAGTTCAACCATGATTCATGGTGAGCATTCAAGTCCCCCAAAAACATCAGTTCCGCGTTAGGAAACTGCTCTTGCGCAGGATCTGCCACCCGAATAAGATGGTCAATTAGTCGGCTTGTCTCGAAGTCACCATTGTGGGGACTGCAGAGGCACACGTAGACTCGACTCTGACGAACCAAGTCCACACGTACCACCAGGATGGAGAACGAGGGGTCCTCCAAGTAGCGCAGTCGGTGGCAACAAACATCCGTCGTCCTCGAGATGGTGGTGGATAGCTTTGACATTAGCGTGGAGTCCACGGCAGCTAGAAAACTCGACCTCAAACAGCATAGGTATGGGGATGAGCACCGCTGATCGACCGTTATTTTTTGCACTATCATTTGGGAAAAGGTTGCAAGATATTTTTAGCCGTTAGTATTTATATGTCTTCTTCTGATTACTGTCATTATATTAATAAATAACAAACACAAGCGTCATAAAGGTTTTTTATTTATACCATACAAGTATGTACACTCACTTATAAGCCATTAAAAATGTTTAATGATTTTGTCAATTTAATTAGTACAAGAATAATAAAATCATTGAATACGCGCAATCTAAGTTGGCCGATCTGAAGTTAGTTTTTGCGAGACTGGCGTAAATGTTAACGAAAACAATAATCGACATCGAATCACTCTTATTTTTGTTATTAAATATTGTCACTCGTAAGTATTATCAGATGTAACTTAGATCGCACTTATCGTGATAACTCTTAAAAAGTATTATTTGTACATAATAGTATTTTTAAAAGAACAAGATAACAGTCTTATACTAAAAGTATACAACTTTTGAACTTTTGACAGGATTACATTTTTTTGACACAAGTTCACTCAATAAATAGTCTGCTTCACAGATAACAACGAGCAAAAATGTGAACTTATTCCGTCGGTATGATGTGTAGTTGGCGCTAGAATGTCAACCGTGTAGCTGGCTTTTGAGAAAGTATTGCTCAGCTACATAATTTGTTACAATTTATTTTAAATAAACTTTAAGTACCATAACTCAGTACATGAGGTCCATGCTAAAAGAATCCATACATGGTCTAGGAATCTTAATTACCTATCTGTCTAGAGCCTTAGTTCCTAAAGTGGTCCAGGTAGATCCCCAGGGGTCCACGGGAGACTCGACGAGGGTCTACGTTGGCGTGACAAAGAATGGCGTGATCATAAGCCCCCTGGGGGCCCCCGGGGAACCACTTTCGGTAGTGAAGAACTAAAGTGTTGGCTTGACTTCATTAATCAATGTAGGCAGATATTTATTTAAAAAAAAATGCTTTTTATTATTTTTTTTCAAGTTTTGGGAATGAGAATTTGTCCACCGGAACCAGCTAAATTTTGAAGGTGGTCTATGAGAAATAAGGTTTGGGAACCTCTGGTCTAGTGTATATAAAAGTTCTTCCAGTACATTTCAAATAAAAAAATCAGATTCAAAGCAAGAACTATTCTCGCGATAGTAAACACTGCAAAAATAATATCCTAGGTTATTTTCAGATTTACATTATATGAGACAGGCGGAAATTATATTTGATACAAATATACCGGATGAACATAATTTAAAATAATTATGTACATAATATATGTATATATTTTGGAGCGAGAACAAAAATTATATTTGTTAAATTTATGGAGCTACTATAACGTTCATTTATAATATGAATTAATCATATTACATTATTTGATTAATTACGCTAACAATTACATAATAACGTACTGCTTTTCCGTTAACGTAAGCGAGTACACGTCAAAACATAATATCTAATGAATTAATTAAATTTAACGAGACATAACAGGGAGAACACTGTCACAACACGTAGTCACAAAATGTGACTCAATATTATTTATCACGTCAGCGTCACCGGTTCGATCGACAGCGGCGGGCGAACTCCGGCGCCACCTGTTGCAGCCAGTGCGGCTGCACTACGGAGACGGTCACGAGGTAGGACCGTTTGGTGTGCAGCAGCTCCGTGTAGAGCACGGCGGCGGGCGGCGGGCGCGCGCAGTGCAGCACGCCCGCCGGGTGCAGCGCCGCCGCCGCGCCCGCGCTCGTCACGTAGCGCGCGCCCCCCGCGCCGCCCGCGCCGCCCGCACTGCCCGCACCGCTGCGAGCCCACGCGCAGTTCGTGAACAGCCCGCTCAGGAGACACTTTAACAACTGAAACGATAACGAAGGCATTAAATATAGTTACCAATAGGAAAACGACGGTGAATCACAAGCAACACCTCTTGAAACATATAATTTTGATTTATAACTTATTTTAAAAACCAAATCGAATTAGGGAAAAAATATCACCTGATCCAGAACCGTTCCACAGCTCGTGACGGGTAAATTTAATCGGTGGCACACAGAGAGGAGTTGCGATCGCACTTCATAAGCATATGACAAATTCTTGTGATTTAGATAATTTTCCTTACACCATTGCTGCAAATTATAAAATAGTAAATATTAAAATGAAATAAATTCCATATAATATCGTTTCATATCTTTTGTTACATACTTTTTTTAGCGGAGCTTTGCAAAACGCTTTATACACGTTCAAAAGCGTGATATGATCTCCTAGAGGCGATATAAATTTTTGTTTTACTTTCAAAGCTTCTTCCCTTTTGTGTAATGGCGTGTGAAACACATTTTCGCTGGACATTACCGCTACCAGACTCAGTGCCTGGAACATTTAAACGATTGAACTTTCATGTTTAAACTTTAACGTATTTTATTTAAATAGTCGGTGAATTTTAAATTGTTACCTCCTCTAAACAATTGTACTCTGGAGCGCATAAAAGTACTTTGGAATATTTGGGATCTATTGGAAATGCAGTCATTTTTTTTCCTAAAATTGTCAACTTAGGATCGTTCTCATTATCTATGGCACCTGAAATTTTATAACATTTTACAATTTTTATAGTAAGCGTATAAAAAAGATTAATATTAATAAAAATATTTAATCTTTTAATAAGTGGTCGGCTCAAGCTCGGCTTACAAATCCATACTATGTATTAAGTATACTCATTGACATTTAGAGAAACGTAATTATATTAAACATGTTCTGAAAAATCTCTTAATTATTTTGTTTGTTTAACAATGTAAGTTTTAATCATTATAAATTACTCCAAACGCAAGCTTAGAACGTACATTTTTATTCGTTCCTCTAAATGTTAAGTCCATAATCTGTTTATACTTGCTTACCTAATTCTTTTAAGAGAAGTAATGAAGCTTGTATGGAATCCCTCGGTGGCGAGTCTATTAATGGAAACGTACTAGGATCCATTCCAGTTGCAATTAACATCAACATCGATGACGTCAAAGGACATCTACATTGAAGGAAAAACTTCTGTTATTTCAGTGAATTCGACTTTTCGAAAGACACTCTCACAGGGAGAACAAGAAAATTTAACATAATAGATAAAGGAAACGTTTTAATGCTCTGAATACTTCACGGCGATAAAAGAAATATCCTCTTGCAAAAAATTTTGTCAAGAAAAAAATTATCAATACAGTTTCTCGATTTGAACGTGGCATGTATTCCTTTAATGTCCCCATTTTTGTATCATCGTAATTGACGACTGAGAAAGTATGCTACCCATAAACCTCAATTGCACGGACTTCTTCTTATTATATATGAAGATAATATGTTATACCGTTTAAGATTTAAGTTTAAGATTTTTCAAGGATGAGAACCAGTACTTATTTACTTAATTTACCCAACACGACAAATACAGATCACATAAAATATAACTTACAGGTTTATGTACCTACGAATATAATATCGAAATCTCTATTGCATCCAATGAAATAATGCTCTCTAGCTTTATTTCATTAAATTGCATAAAATTAAATTTGTTTTATTTTATTAAGTGTAAGTATTATTTTATTAAGTAAATTTTAAAATAACACGCGCAGCCCAGATTTACTATAAGTATTAAATAACGAGAGAGTTTTCCATACCTAACAATCTCAGGCGCGTTGTGCGCGAGTCGCGCGGCGAAGTCCCGCGCCGTGTAGAGGCGGTAGGCGGCGCCCGCGTCAGTGCGGCCCGCCCGGCCCGCGCGCTGCCAGCCCGCAGCCTGCGAGCACGCGCGCACGGCCAGCCGCTCCGCGCCCGTGCGAGTGCACCACGTCCTGATGCGAACCATACCAAATCCACTTACAATCGTTCACAAAACTAACTTTATTTTTTATGTTACTGGTGAACTTAACACATGTAAATATTGTGATATACTATATACTATTTATGAAATAGTTACTCAAAAATTTTCAGTTGATAAGGACTTGAATTCGGAGGACGTTTCGGAGAGATAAGATAAGATTCGGAGGAGTCGTAATTCGGTCCATAATTATAATAGAAAGATGACTTTTATTTATATTATACTTATTTCCATTTTTTTTATTGATAACATTAATGCTATTCAATAGTTAAGTAAAAAAAGAAAACGCTTGACAAACAGAGGATAAGAAAGGTAGTAACTTTTTGTCTTTGCCTTATATTATTATTTATATATTATATATAATATATAGAACTATTTCACCATTATAGAATGTACTGTGGTGGTGTATCACACCCCGTGAGGGACGTAAAGATCGTCCCGAGAGAATTTTTACTAGGGAACTGAGGCAGCTGCATTCCTCCGAGTTTAGCAGCCTTACTGCGATCGCCAAGCTAGCGATTATGTCATGTCCCCGCAATAACAGACAAATCCAACCCGCGACAACCCGGTAATAGCTGTGGTAATGACGGTGCAAACGATTCTAAGAATCCCCAGCAGATTTTGTGTTACCAACATTGACAACCATCTGGTTGTTTATAAAGAAGAACAAGGAGTGTAACCAGCATTTATGGACTAAGAGAACGCAACCATGACGGTACGACTCGACGACCAGAACTCGATACCTTCTAACTGCAGGAAGACATAAGACAGGGAGACATGATATTTCAAAATTGTTCATCAGAAGATGTTTTTAAGCTTCAAGGTTGGAAGGGATTTGGCATCAATATCAATGGGGAGTATGAATAATTACAAATTATAAGATTTATAATAAATAAATATTACAACGACATACCTTTCTTTAACAACACCCGTATCTATAACAAATTTTATCTGTGGAATAGTAACAGATGCCTCTGCTATATTAGTTGCTAAGACTATTTTTCTCATGCCAGGAGGTGTTTTCTTCCAAACTTGCAATTGCTTTGATGCAGGTAAACCAGCATATAGTGGACAAACTTTTATTGGAGGACCTGTAGTCTCCTGAAATTATTAAGCTGTGTAACATACACAAATATGTGTCTCAACATTAAAATTATTAACTTCATTACAATCATAATTACTTTTAACTTACTTTTGCAATTTGTTTTATATTAGTCAGTACTGTTTCTATTTCTTCTTGACCCGTCAAAAATACCAGGAAGTCATGACTGAAACAATATATATTTTTTAAATGCAATGAAAAATTTGTTTCAAGTATAATTAACACATTAGAATAAAAATAAACATACTTAGCTGGTGTAGTTGCATGCAGCTGGAATATTGTACAAACAGCCGCATACTGGTAATCTTCATGTCTTATCTTAGAATGGTAAATAGTAACTGGATAGGTCCGACCTTCCAAATATATGACTGGACAGTTGTCATAAAAGTTTCTAAAAGCATCAACATCCATAGTCGCTGACATAATTATCACCTGCCAAGAGTTTTTTAAACTAAAATTTCTGAAAAATTTGTGTTTATTTACAACTAAATAAACTTATTTTATAAGCTTTAGACTCTACCTGACTACCTCTTAGTTGAACTTCAACATAAAAAATACTATTTATATAAATGAGAAATATATTTCAATATAACTTTTTTTTTAATATAAAAAAGGTCTTACCCTTAATGAACTTAGTTTCTGTGCTTTTCTATCTTTCTGAGCTAGTTTAACAATACCAAAAAGTATATCAGTATTAACAGTACGCTCATGTGCTTCATCTAAAATAATGGTTGAATATCTTTTTAACAAAGGGTCAGCCACAGCCTCCCTGAGTAGCATACCGTCTGTTAAATATTTCACCTTTGTTCTAGGACTTGTAACGTCTTCAAACCTAACAGAATATCTAAAAAGACAATTGTACCGTAATTTACATATAATTATAAATTGAATATACCTATGTATACTATTTCTTAGTGAAACATGATTTGCCTTTTTAATTTATTTTTATTTTATTTTTGCTTGTTTTAATTATGCTTAATGTTTGTACAATTTTTCTATCTACCAACTTCATTTTACTCCTCTCAGGATCTCAAAGGTTGGCTAGAGGAGATCTTTATTGGGTTAAGCCTACTTGTGTACACCTTTGTTTTTATTTAGTTAAGTGTACTACTTTTATAATATGATCATATAAATAAAGAGCTACAAAAACAACATCATTTTTAATTAAGATAATTTGTAATGATTTGCCAATAGTGAAATAAAAAATTTAAAACTATTGGACACATAAATTAAAAAAATATGTTTATGTTGCTTGATTTAGATGCAAGAAACAAATTTGACACTTACCCAACAATAGATCCAATCTCTGTCTTCATTTCAGCTGCTACTCGCAAGGCCAAAGTAATAGCAGCAACCCTACGAGGTTGAGTAACGGCTATGATAAATTTACTCTCTGATTGATGTTCATAAATGAGTTGTGGAATTTGTGTTGTTTTGCCACTGCCAGTTTCACCAATGATTATCATTGTGTTATGTTTCTTAATTTCTTCCAACAGTCTACAAATAATATTATCATTTTAATTCAACAAATAAAGAAAAAGTTGTATGGAATAGTCTTTTTTAACATGTCTTAATAAATTAGGATTACTACTACCTTCCTTTAACAATATAAACAGGCAACGATTTTCTTACTTCTTGAATGTCTTCAAGAATATCGTTCGAAGAATTATTATTCACTGTATTATTCTGCTTCACACCATTTTCTTCAGTTAGATTTTGATTCTCCTGAATTGCTTTAATATTATTATCATAACACAATTTAATTTTTTTAACCTTATGAAGATTATTATTTTCATAAGATTTTTTATTTTCTTTTTCCTTGCCAACTGATGCGTATTTGGAATCCATGATAATTGAATAACTTAAAATAATTAAAATAATAATATCGTCTATAATTCTAATCACTAGAGTTTTGCCATAATCACATTGTTTTCCACAACATAAATAAAAACCTAACCTTAATTATGGCCAGTGATGCCAGTAAAAACGTCGTCAAGCATAAAGTCAATCGAGTAATTATTCCATTTCATTATCTTTGGACATGAAGCATGCCAATAAAAACTAAAAAGTAGAAAAAAATTGTTTATAAGTTAAAAAATTGTGATAAAGAAAAAACATTTTATCGTGATAATGCGTGGGGTGCTTGATGTCAAATATTGTAAATAATTTATTAACAAATATTGGTAAAAGTAGTCTTATATAATATTTTAAAAAGCACCCCACGCTTCTTTTCGATAAAATGTTTTTTCTTAATCATTATTTTTTAAAGTGAATATTAATTACGGTCAAATGTCAATGTCAAATGTCAATGTCAGACGAAACCGACGAAACGATGCAATTATCCAATTAGCGATCAGTGTTTATTACCACTACGTGATAGAGAATAGCGATTATGAAAGGCTTAAAGAAAGAATAAAATAATTTATAATATATAATTAACGCCTTGGGATGCAATTAATTAGCCGTAAATTATAAACAAATTTATAATAAGCATAATACTATCCTAGTGTTGTAATATAAAGTTATAGATTTAATTAAGCCTTTGTGTCTTCTATAGAAAGTTTTATTTAAATTGAAAAATATATGCTATTTATGAGGTACAAAAGATATTTTTGAATTCTAAGAATAACCATGAATTTTTCGAGAATTTTATTTAAACGTATTCAAAAGAATATTGTTTATTCCAATCGACACTATGCTAAGCATGTAAATCCATTTACAAGAACATGGGGTATGATTAATGACGAAATAAAATCAGGCTTTCAACAAAAGTCGGATTATCCTGAACATGCAGATGTTGTTATAATAGGAGGTGGTTTTATAGGATCCTCTGTAGCATACTGGCTCAAAAGTAGAGCTGGTGAGGGTCTATCTGTTGCTGTCATAGAAAAAGATACTACAGTAAGTATCTCATCTATTTACATGAATAGTAAATTAAATTTGCATGTTCATGTAATTATTTATATTACTTTTCCAGTATGAAATGTGTCAGAACATGCATTCCCATGGAATTCTCACTCAACATTATTCTTTACCTGAGAATATTTATTTATCACAATATAGTGCAGATTTTTTGAGAAATATAAAAACTAACTTGAAAGAAGAAGTGGATATAGAATTCAAACCACATGGTACTTTAACCCTTGCAAGTGAAAAGTATGCTACCAAATTGGAGGAAAATGTTTCACTGCAAAGAGAGTATGGCATAAGTAACAAATTACTAACAGCTGAAGAAATACAAAAATTGTATCCTTGGATTAACACATCAGACATTAAATTAGGTAAAATTTTATATTACTTACTTTATAATTAGGTTAAGATTCAATATTATTGAAAATATTATTTTACAGGTTGTATTAGTAAAGAATCTGAAGGTGTGTTCAACTCACAAAACTTGTTAAAAGGATTAATACAAAAATCAAAAGAACTAGGTGCTAATTATTTAAAATCTGAAGTAATTGATTTTGAAATGACTCCTCAACAAGACATTTTAATGGAAGGTGTCGCACCAGGGACATTTAAAAAAATTAATAGACTATTGTACAGAACTCAGGATAATCAAGAAATATTTCTAAAGTTTGCAGTTTGTGTTATAGCTGCTGGTTCTGATTCAGAAAGTGTAGCAAAATTGGCAAATATTGGAACAGGTGGTGGCCTATTATCTGTGCCTTTGCCCATTGAAAAGAGGTAAGATAATATATAAAAAGTATTTGCACACCATCTATCCTAAGTAAGTAGTTGAAAAACAAACTGTTGTTATGTATACACATTGCACAATTTTCTATTTAAAAAATAATTCATAATTATGTTTGGGCATTGGTTTTCTTGCTGTTAAACAAACTTAATATCTTAATTATTTTATGTCATTACTTTAACCTAAGAGCTAGTTGATATATTAATACATGTTGTTGCTTAAATATAAACCAGTTCATAAATAAAATATTTTTTCAGGACTTATAATATATACTCAATAGAAAATGAAGGTAACAAAATGTCATTTGGCTTGAATATGCCTTTCATAATGGATACAAGTGGTTTATGGATAAAAAGAGATGGACTACGAAACCAATTAATATGTGGGCAAATACCTCCTATAAGACATGACACTAGTGTATCTGACAATGATGTTTTTTACTCTTCATTGCACAATAGATACCCAAACTGTATTAATTCTAAGGTAAGGTTAATTTTTATGGCTATTTGTATGTAAATTCTGATTTTGTATTTTGGTTACATATTTATATTACCATTTAACTCACACATCTGTCCAATAAATTTGGTTATTAAAAATAATAATAATGACCTCCAGACCTATTTTGGCCACAGCGGCCACTATAAAGAGAGATTAGCCAACTGTGCAAGACATTATAGTGCACAAGTGTGTGCATAAACAAAGATGCACTCTCTATTCTCTAACTCTCGCAATCTGGTGGGAAAGCAATTTGACCCATGTGGAAAAAGTTCAGGTGCAGCCTCCAGTCTAGACTAGACCAGCAGTACTCAACCTGCACCATGACTAACACATTTTTGTGCATCGTATAAAAAAAGGGTTGAATATCAGTGGTCTAGAACAATGAGGCACTTATTAAATATAATATAGATATAAACTTAATATTTTTAGGTAAACACTATTTCAAATGATTTTATTGATTGTAATACCTATGATGATACTGGAATTTTGGGCCCTCATCCATACCACACAAATCTATTTTTTGCAACAGGATTTAGCAGACAAGGTAATAAATAATGTGTCTTTTAATAATTTATTATACATAATTTATAGTTATATATTATTTTTCTTAAAATATATTTTTTAGTTATATAATTTCTGAAATTTTATAAATGCTGTAACCCTGGTTTATTTTCAGGAGTTCAACATTCTCCAGGAATTGGTAGAGCTGTTGCAGAATTAATTATAGATTGTCAGTTTACAACAATTGATCTATCAAGATTTGGGTTTGATAGAATATTAATAGATGAACCTTTAATAGAGTCTAATGCATATTAAAATATTACATTAATAATAAAATGAAATAATATAATTAACATATTTTATTTCTAAACACAAACAATAAATTAAATATGTCAATTGAACTATAAGAAAAATAAGTAGTAATTGTTTAATGACCGTTACTTTTTTAAATACTACACAAAAAAAGAAAACCTAAATCTTAAACATTCATTATACATATATTAATTACTATTATTATTTTGTTCGAATTATTACTTTTTGATAGAATTTTTCTATTTAAATTGGGCTGGTGGAGCTGCAAATAAAGCACCTCCTTGCTTAGAAGCTGCACGTGATGGAGCAAAACCTAATAGCTTTTGAATATTTTGCCTGTAAATAAAATATGGTTTAAGAAATATATTCCAAAAATTCCTAAATTAATATTTATCAGTAAGTCATTATTAACTATACTCTTACCTTATGCTCATAGTGCATAAAATGTAGAGAAATATAAATGAACAATCAGTGTAGTCATCTCCTGGTAAGTTTCTGTGACTCAGTCCCTGAATCCAGGTAATAGGGTAGAAAGGGAGCTTAGCAACAACTCTTCCATCAAATCTAAACAAATAATGTTGTACAGATTAATATTTAATCAAAAATTACATTTCTGAATTAAAACATTAAATATTATCAATTTTACTCACATGCTATTGAACATGCTAAGTAATGCTGTAAATGCAAAACCAATTGCAAACATAGATTTCATCTTAACCAAAGAGAGATCTCTATTGTTGTTTTTAAGCCTTTCTTCTTCACGTTCAATTTTTTTCTTGTGTTGCTTATCTAATGAATCCCCATGTGCTTCCTTACGCTTTTCCACTAAATGTAATAAATAACTATTATTTTAATAAATTGTCAATACTTTGAATTTAGTTGAGTCTGATTGAGTAGCAAAACAACAAAATTTAATAACAAAGTTTTGCCTCATTCAACTCATGTTGAAAATCTGAATGTTCAAAAAAATCTAGTAAAGCTAGATGTTATACTGGCTATAGAATAGGTTACAAGTTATTACGGGCAGAGGTTTTTCATACATTGATTTAATTTACCAATAAAACAGTTTAAGATATAATTACGTTTTTTGCTTTGGCGCTCAACTTCAACTTTTAGTTTCTGGTATTTTTCGGTCCGATACACTAAAATCCACGTCAAACCTGAAAAAAGGCAAAATATTTATCTTTTATTTTACCATTGTCTTATTCAGCTATTGACTAGCGTGTTTAAATATATTGAGATGTTTTAATACCTTCTCCCAAAAATGCGGTGCATATTGAAATAAAGACAATTAACAAGGAATCACCCCACATCACGATTATATTTAATATATTTCCGACGCCACACTGGTACAATATTATTTATAAGTAGGTATTTCTTATATGATATAAAATGAAAATGTATTGATACTGATAACATTCATTGAAAGTATTGAAACATGATTTTTTTATAATCAAAATCAATTCTATTTTAGTAATTCTAGTGTCAACGTCAACTAGAAGCACGGTCGTATACACAGGTCTTGCAACTTCAGTATGGGGTACGTTGACATAATGACGCTGTTAAGTTCAATTTACGGCCGCCAGAGGCATGACAATTCGCGTAATAATTATCCCGAACATTTTTTCAAATCTAAACAAAACAAAATAAAATCCGCAAAACTCAACAAGATATTTTTTTTTTTTTTCATCTTATCGCCGTCCACTGCTGGACGAAAGCCTCCCCCAAAGAACGCCAACCATCCCGATCTTGGGCAGCCCGCATCCATCCCGTACCTGCCACCTTTTTCAAATCGTCGGTCCACCTTGTTGCAGGGCGTCCTACACTACGTTTGCCTAAACGTGGTCTCCACTCTAACACGTGTCGGCTCCATCGGCCATCAATGCGTCTGGAGATATGACCAGCCCACTTCCACTTCAACGTGCTAATTCTACGCGCGATGTCGGTGACTTTAGTTCTCTGGCGAATGTCCTCATTTCGGATTCTATCTGCCAGAGAAACCCCAAGCATCGCGCGTTCCATAGCTCGCTGAGCGATCTTAAAGTTATGGACCAGTCCTACGATGAGTGTCCACGTTTCGGCACCGTAAGTCATTACAGGTAGGACGCACTGGTTAAAGACCCTGGTCTTAAGGGATTGTGGAATCGACGATTCAAAAATATGACGCAACCTCCCGAATGCCGCCCAGCCCAAACGTATTCTTCTTTTGGCCTCCTTTTCAAAGTTGTGCCGGCCCAGTTGTATTGTTTGGCCCAGGTAGATATATTCCTGCACAACTTCGACCGGAGAGCCATTTACGACCACCGGTCTCGGGGATATATGATGGTTGACCATAATTTTGGTCTTTTCTATGTTCTTTCCGAGACGTACTTGTCTTGAAGCATCGCTGTTTAGCATCTCTTCCAAATCCTGCAGAGTCTCCGCCATGATGACAATGTCGTCGGCAAATCGTAGATGTGTAATGTGTTATCCATTCATGTTAATACCGCGTCCGTTCCAATCGAGCGTCTTGAAGACGTCCTCCAATGCATTGGTAAAAAGTTTCGGGGAGATTACATCCCCCTGTCTTACCCCACGATGCAAATGGATTGGTCTTGTGCTCTGATCTTGTACTTGGACGGTCATGGTTGCGGCTTCGTACAAACACTTCAACACCTGGATATACCGACAGTCAATTAGGCATCTCTGCATGGATTCCAGAACAGCCCAGGTCTCGATGGTATCGAAGGCTTTTTCGTAATCCACAAACGCTAGCCATACAGGCTGATTGTATTCCTCGGTCTTTTGTATTATTTGCCTAAGTGTGTGTATGTGGTCTACGGTACTGAAGCCTTTTCGAAACCCAGCCTGCTCAACGGGTTGGAAGTCATCGAATTTTTGGGCAAGACGATTCGTGATTACCCTCGAAAACAACTTATAAACGTGGCTTAAAAGAAAAATAGGGCGGTAGTTTTTCATAAGAGCTTTATCACCCGTCTTGAAAAACAGCACCACCACACCTCTGCTCCATGTCTTCGGTGTAATACCATTGTGGAGGACGGAATTGAAGATGTTTGCCAGCTCTCTGAGAACTGGTGTTCCTCCTGCTTTAAAAAGCTCTGAGGTAATTCTCATCTCCGTCATCTCCTGGAGCCTTATTGTTTCCAAGTTGTCCAAGAGCAATCCTAATCTCGCCCAAGTCAATGTCGGGGAGCTCGTCTGATAGGTGGCGTGTCAGTCTAGCTCGTGGGTCATCCACTCTGTGGGACTCAGGTGGAGGTACTCGTAATGAGTATAAATCGCCGTAGAACTTTTCGACTTCAGCTAGAATCTCTGGCTTTGAGGTGACGGTTGTGCCTTGTGTCGTTCTTAGTTTTGTCAGGTGACAACAGGAGGTCAGTGACTTTGCAAGAACCTTTGAGCCCCTATTGAGTGCTATGGTATCTTCAATATGCCGGGTATTCACTCGTCTTGTGTCACGCCTTATTAGTTTTTTGATCCTCCTGTTAAGTACCTGACACTCAGATGGCGTCATATTCTGTTGTTCTCGTCTCCTCGTCATCTCGTCCAGAGTCTCGCCTGAGAGCTTCGACTTACGTCCATTGCTCATTTGTCGAAAGTGATTTTGTCCCACCTCGCGGATGACACGCACCAAACTGTTGGTGGCGTCGTCGATATCCTGCTTGGTTTCCAAGATGGCAAATCGGTTCTGTAGTTCCAGCTGGAAGCTTTCGCAACCAGCTTCGACCTGGGGCAGAGTTGGTCTAAGAGTCGACTTCATTAACCGCGATCGTTCGATTTTAGTGTTAATATTCAGGGTGCCTCTTACCAGGCGGTGATCACTTCCGGTGTTTACCCTGTTGATCACGGAGACATCCCTGAATATTTGGCGCTTATTGGACAAAATGAAGTCGATCTCATTCATCGTTATGTCACCGGGGCTTCACCAGGTCCACTTCCTTTGGGGCTTTTTCTGGAAAAATGAATTCATCAGAAACAATCCCTGAGCCTCGAGGAAGTTTACCAGCATTTGTCCACGATGATTCCTGCGCCCATAGCCGAATTTTCCTACCCTCGATTCACCATCTTCTTGTACTCCCACTTTGGCATTGAAGTCACCCATAACAATTGTGTAGAAGGTACTGGTACGAGACATAGCTTTCACTATGTCTTCGTACATGGCTTCGACCTCTTCGTCAGTGTATGTAGACGTTGGGGCATACACTTGTATAACCTTCAAGGCATACCTCTCGGTTATCTTTAAGACAAGGTATGCCACCCTCGCCGACACACTGCCAACCTCTACAACATTGCTTCTGAATGACTTGTGGATCGAAAAGCCGACGCCACCTTGGGATGGTTGATGTCCTTCTCGGCAGTAGAGTAAGTGACCGGAATCTAGTGTCATCGTATCCTCGCCCTGTCTTCGGATTTCCGATAGACCTACTACATCCCAGTTAATACGACTTAACTCTACTTCCAATTCCGTTACATGTTCGTCCAGCCTTAGAGAGCGTCCATTATACGTGGCCAGAAACAGTCGCCGTTTGTGGTACCCTGCCGTAGCCCGCGGATTCTTAGCACCCTCCATCGCACCGTTACCATAGCCGGTACCGTGGCCAGGAATAATGCGATTACCGGGAATTGGGGGCCGTGAACTTGAGTTGTCACTCATAGGGGATAATTGCCTTAGTCACCACGCTTGGCAGGCGGGTTGGTGACCGCAGTAGCTGGAAATCTTTCGCTGATAGCGCTGCTGCCCGCTATCAGGATTTGCATTTTTGGATTCCAGCATTTGAGTGGTTATACCGCCACGATTTCGGTCGCCAGAGCCTCGTTTGTTAATCAGCAGGATGCACCACGAGCAGGTGCGGTTGACGGTAGGGGCCTAAAGTCGTTGTCGACTCCCCTTACATCCCGCAAAACTCAACAAGACGATATAACAATGTTTAAATAACACAATACTTGGAGAGAAAAATATCAGCTTCGATAGCAGCGACGTAGTACCACAAGCGGATAGTATTGCGAATTAGCAGTTGTAAAACATTCGCACCTCATCTCTCACCACTGAAATTGAACTCCGTTGCAAGACCTGTGAATACGACCGTGAATATGATAGAAATTGACAGTTCAGTTTTGCCAACTTATCAAGTTAGCAAAGATAAAATAATACTTAAAATGTTTGCTACATAACGCCAAAATTAAACTATAATATCAATTTTCTAGTATTAAAGAAATGGACTATGGAATAATTAAATGTGAGTAGAAATTAATTTTTAATCTCGGTAAGATTTTAAACGAGGATAACAATATAGTTTAATATAAAATAATATATAACAATTTTTAAATTAATTTTAAATATGAATCAACCAACACGCACGCATCATTATTTTAATTGCTTTAAAAATCAATTAGCAATAAAAAAATCGACTACTTTCAAATAGCGTGCTTTCAATTTTTAATCCGTTTGTTGGGTTGGTATTATGTTGTCTGTTGTTACTTCATAATGAACGGATTTCCGCCCTCCTTCATTCTCAGTATTGCAGTTTTCATTTTGTTGAAGCCAATTCAATCCAACTTATCTCTCGCTTGCGGCTAGCCGTGGTTTTGGATCAGCGACTACCTTTGGACGGAATTAATAAAGGTCTTCTGTCGCTGACTTAGATTTAGGACTCTAATGTGTTGAAGTCGTATATATGTACAATAAATATTAATAAAACATATAAATCTAGAATACTGTTACGGATAGGCTATGTAAATCGAAAATCACTTAAGAATTACATAAGAAAAAACATTCAACATACACGTTGGTGATAGCATTTTAATATAAATTAGTGTAAGAACTTTAAAAAAGAAGTAATATGCAATGTGCCTTCATAGCTTTGTGAGGAAACTACAATAGTTATTGATCGTTTTAAAATGAATCGCCATTTTGTTTTACTACAAGCAAGGCGTGGCACATGACTGCAACGCGTCATCCCAGTTTTGAAATATAACACGCAATTAGTAAAGCATGGTGAGTTTTTCAATACAATATATTAAAAAACAAGATATTTCATTTCATTAATTATTATGTATATTATTATTCTATTTGTTGATATAAATTCATTTCATTACTAAGTTAAAAATATCTAGACAGCCTGCTTTTTTCAATTGTAACTTTACAATGTTTTTAAGCTATTAAGTGAAAATTGCTTAAATGCGTCAATGCAATTAATTAGGTCAGTCTCGAAAAATTTCAAGGTTTTAACTTTCACTAGTTGCACGCTGCGGTACGTACATTTACAAGATAAGTCATAACCCATAAAGGCGGCTTAAAAAACCATATGAAATACTAAATTAAAAGCAAAGCAACAGTAATTAAAAAAAAAAAAAAAACTGTTTAAATAAAATATACTAGTTATAAAAATATGCTTCGTCATAAGAACGCCATCTATACATTACAGATTCAAGTCAGATTGAAGTGGACTTTGAACTATTGTGACTCATTGACTTCGACATAGCTTAATTAAGTTCGATATACTATTTTCCATCTTTTTTAATATCATGATTTTTTTATATTATAATATGTCCTATCTACTTCAGCTTCATCAGTAAAAAATAGATAATTAAATAAAACTTGCCTTACCTCTGCTGTTCAATTTACATGTAAACTGACAAATAATGGTTGTTTTAATTTATATATATTCCCTATAATTATTCATTGATATTAGAAATATTTTATTTTGCTTTCATTGAAGATAAAAACATAAACATATTTTTTAATGAAAAAGACCCATAATGTACCTACTTAATATAATGCTTACTGGTATTTTCATTACAGCCCCGAATTGACCCAATACAACTGTTAAACTGTCTCAGTGTACTGCTGTCACCTACAGGGGGCATCAAAAGCAGGGATGAAGTGCATAGACTAGCTAAGTAAGTAAACAATAAACTTATTTCATTGTAAACAATAACAGGATTATATCAGCATTTAGTGTATTTATTTATAACTTTAATGTAAATAATTTAGTGTACTTCTTATAACACATTATCATTTTTTTAACTTTTATTTTCAGCTTAATGACCAAATTTTCGAAAAAACTTGTGTCTAAATGTATATACATACAAATATTAAAGTGCACAGAAACAGATTTATTAGGCTTATTTATGGGATCAGGTGGCTGGAGGCTAGTGCATATGTGGCTGACAGAAAATATTGTATCTAAGAATTGGCCACTTGTCAGAGAATTATTAGAGTTATTGTTATTATGTCCAGTTGATGTAGAAAGGCTTAAGACTAATAATTGCCCAAAACTTGTAAAAGAATTGTCTAAAGATGGAAATCATTGTGGTAAGTAGTAATTGATAGTATTCATATTTATGTAAATATTTATACATTTTGAATTACATGTGATATTTCTTAAATACATTCTCATATTCAATTAATTTAGTATTTTCTTATCATAATTTTAATAATTTTCTTTAATTTTAGCCATTCGAGCTTTAGCCTCGAAATTGGTGGAACAATGGCTCAAAGCTGTTAAAGGAGAGCATGTAACACCAATAGTAATAACAGATATATCACAAATTGTATCTGATTTTCAATCTGAAATAAAAACTGAAAGTTTAAAAAATGATGTAGTATTTGATAATGAGGATGAAAAGAGTTCTAATAATTTAGAAAATTCTACCTTTATCGAAAATGCAAGCCAAGATGAAAAAGTCGGAAATGAAGTAAATAGTTTTGAAACAAACCAAAATAATCCTCTCGAAAAAGAGGATATTAGTAACGAAAGTGATACTTTACCAGTATTGAAAATAACATTTAAAAATGGTAAACAAATTTTATCGCAGGTCGAAGAGGAAAATAAAGAACCAGAAGAAAGTGAAAAGGAAAAAAATAGAGAAAAACGTAAAAGTACTAGTAGTAGGGACAAGTCAAGTGATAAGAGCAGCAATAGTAGTAATAGTAGTTCATCAAAATCATCAAGTTCGTCTAAACATTCAAGCAAGTCATCAAATGATAAATCAAGAAGTAGTAGTCATAAAGATAGTAAGCATAGCAGTAAAGATAAATCTAAAGATCGACATACTTCTCATAGTTCGAAATCTAAAAGTAGCAGTAGCAATTCTAGTAGCAGTAGGAAATCTGCCAGCTCATCTAGTAGTAGTAGTAAGTCAAGAGACAATAAAAATGATCAAAAACATAGCTCTGACAGAGATAAAAATAGAGAAAGAGACAAAGATACAAAATCATCATCAGATAAATCAGATGACAAAACACAAACAACCTCTATTCAAAAACTTGGTAAAATACCAAAATTAAGTGATTTAAAGAAAGAAAAGCCTTCAATATCCATAGAAGTGAGAAAGCCTGATGAACCAAAGCCAAAAACAGTTAAAACTTTTCATTCCAAATTTAGGAAACATGGGTTAGAAGAAGAAATAAAACCACCACCATCAAGAGCTACTCTTTTGAGCAATAAAAAACCTCCACCAGTTCTTCCACCAACTGTTTCAATACCAAAACGACCATCACCTGTTCACAATGAGACTCCTCCGGAGAAGAAGGCTAAAACCCTAGCTGATATTGAAAAACCTGGATCTATAAAATTAATTCCTCCTAAGCCTAAACGTAAGTATTGTTTTAATTATTTGTTTTCAAAATTAATATTAATATATTTTATTTTTACAGGAAATGGTGATTGCAAGCTAATGCTGCACGCCTCAGCATGTTTACCAAAATATAATAATTGCTATTACGGGTGTGGTAAGTCTAAAATGCATAACTTGACGGATTTCATATTTTTTGTTGAGAACTTAACTGTAAAGAATTTATTTCAAATAAAGGTTAAATTTGATAAAAAATCTTTCGATAAATAAACCTGCTTTTGAAATAATTCAATTAATCAAGGAAACCAGGAGTGAATTTCCAGTACAAGTCGCGGGCCATTGGGAACATCGCCTGTTTACTGCGCCTGACGTGAACTTACGCCAATCTATATAAAGGAAAATGGAAGTAACGACACACTTGAAAAATAAAAAAACTTATTGGTACTAATTTATCTGGTAACTGTAAAAGGTTAATAAATATTAAGCAATTAACCTGCCAGAATTAGTTCAATATTAGTTATAGACATATACAGTGAATTAGCTGAAAATATGTGGATGTTTTATAAATATTATAAGCACATTTATTTTTTAAAATACATCCAAACGACCTTAAAAGATATCAGAGATTAATTAGATGTTATAAACAATGCTATCACATTTTATTCGCTGAACTCACATTTTATTAGCTGTGCAATTAATAATACACTTCCTACGCGTAGCGCGTAACGTACTCTGAAGAATTTAAACATTATTATATAATATATTATTTGGTTATATTTAGTGTTCATATTAATTTGACAGTACGCTATTCATTGATTTCGCAACATTGGCTATTATATGAATACTCATGCAATACAATAAAAACTAGATATGTCTATTTATTTTGTCATTAATATCAATTAACGGATTTTTTATTATCTGTGATGGCTACAGTTAATAGCGCGATTACTATATTTTGTTCCTTGTTGACGACGTTATTTTTATGAAATTACATTGCCAACCTAGCTTATGATTAATACGAGTTATATTAATGTAGTGGAAAAATTAAATATTAGTAGGTATTTATGGAAACTTAAGATTACGTTTAACTATTATAACATATTTTATGTTTGTAATTTGACCGCTAAAATACCATTTTTTTGACTACGAGTCTTGACCATGGCAATGTTTAAACTGAGGTATGTTCGCAGTCAAAATACGAATATAATGCAAAATGTTACAATATGGTACATCGCGAATATTTGATACATATAAATAAATTACTAACAGTTTTGTTATAATCATATAATATAGTACCTATATAATCTACTGTTTATATATCATACATTTGACTGTCGTCATTTTATGATCTAAATTAAGAACAGAACTGCCACTTGAAAACTTGCCAAATACTAATAAAACAATAGTATTTCTAACTCATTTGATAGTCTATGCTTAAAATCTATCGAATTTAGTTTGATGGCATTACTAAGCAGCAATAATGATCGAAATCTGCTACAGATGAGTGCCTATCTACTTTGAGTAAGAAACTCACTTGAATAAAATGTGTACAATTTACGAAGGTCGTTAATTGTAAATATTTCATCGATTCAAAATTAATTGAATTCAAAACAATTATGTACGTACGTTTCCTTTTTATTAAAGAGCTTATAAAGATGAAATAAACCATAATAACATTCCAAATGTTTTTGCACAGTGAATGGCAACAGTAATAACGAATGATAAAGTAATGTTGAAAAATTATACAGCGATAGTTAATAATTGAACAAGCTAAATGAATTTACTGTATAGTAATATAATGACCGTGAAAACCTGAAAGTCGCATCACATTAACACCGAAATTAATTGAATATAATTACAAAATAAAACTACTCACTAAATACTACGATCACAATAATCACGCAACTATATTTACATAGATTTATTTTGAGATGCGCCTATTCGCATCGGGTTTATTTAAAATTAAAAATTGACAATATTTTATTGTAACTATACCGAAATATTGTTTTCACCTTGAAATAAATTGAAGAACGGTATAATATCTAGTTACATCTTTTTGCATTTCAGACAACAAACGAAAAACCAAATTGAATTAATTTAAAAAAAATGACTGCCTACCGGCTAAATACATCATTTTGATAAAGTATATTTAATTTTGATATGTTTTATTACAGATATTACATTTATGTTGACGATTGTAACAATGAAAAGCAATATATAAAATATACCTATTCAGAGTTGGCGAGTCCCTGTTCAATTTGAAAGGCTAGACTTGTCGAAAGTTTGAAAAATGTTCATGCATATAAAAATATGTTTGTGTTTATAAAAACATAGCTTAAAATGTTTTGAATTCGGCTTCGGTAGACAGATCAGATAGAATTAATAAAAGCGGTATCACTATAATATTTTATTTAAATAACTTTATTTGTGACCATAATTTATACTAGAAATATTGCTTGATACGAATTCCCGATTTTCTAAGAAAAGAAATTGCCAAACACATGCCTTTCAAATTCTTCTGACTATAGAAGTAACCAGTTAGAAGTAAATTTGGTTAGATATACATATGTAACTTTATTTTTTAATGTGTTGGGTTTGGTATTTTTACATACAGCTGGGTAATTTTCTTGGCATTTTATTTTAAAATTTAGTCAACTCAAAATTATAAAGCCTTCTAAGCAAATCTTCGAGTCCAATACGTTGTTTTCTTTTAAACAGTGTACTTACGAATACGCACGAACTGTTTCATAAATAAATAAAGGTTTTACTATATAACTTTTAGTTACATCCTGCCTGGTAGTTAAATTTAAAAATATATATAAATACAAAAACTAATTTAATGTTTAATTTGGTTTTCGTATAATGTTTTATATCGACGAAAATTTTATCAGTCCTTTTATAATTCCTAAAATATACATTTTCGGAATCAGAACTGATATTTTTTACAGAATTTATTTTTATTGTGTCCTTTCGGTAGTTCGTTTTCAATTCTTTTTTTAAAGTATTACATTTTTACATATAATAATTAGTTACGAATACAGTACTTTATTTTTTTAGCACGATGCAAATATACTTTCTGAAATTGCATAACGTATTAATTGTTGTTAATATGTAACAAATGGTTGTATCTTATTAAATTTGGTTTTATATATTTCATATTTGTACATAATTTCTCGGAAAACACCTTTTCGTAGTTGCGTAGATTTAAATACCTTGTTTTTACATATTAATTTCATAATTTATTATTAACTTGTTTTCGAGTCTTAGCGCCCATTTTAGTAAACGTAGATATGAAATTTTTGAATATGAAATATGTTCTTATTGTCCTCTGGGAAGCTGTTCCATATATGTTGACCTAGAATTATGGAGCCACCGATACACAACTGATTTATCAAAGCAAGCCTGGTCCGCGTTATGTATATGTATACATATATATACATACACATATAGGCACACCAAAAACCGAAACATATTTTTTTTGGAAATATTATGTTTTGAAGTTCATCGACAACTTTGATTTACACGATTAGAATTTTCAGAAATCGTCTTATTTGTAGTAATGATATCCTTAGTTGTAAAAGAGGAGATGTATCAAATTGAAATGTTTTATTGCTTATTTGTGGCGTCTTGCATATTATTAAAAGGTGTAAAGTAGTATTTTAATACAGAATAGGATAGTGAGAAACTATTCATTAAATCTTTCTAAGATTGTTTATACAGGACACATAACATGACTGTATAATCGAACCCGGTGTTATGCATTTTAGATTTTCCTTATTTATGTTACAATGTGAACGATACATTTAAGTAAAAATATGTAAATAACTTTACAATTTTGTTACAGCTATGGTGCTGCAGGAGAGTGACATGTTTATGGATGCGTTAAATGCATCTGCAACTAATAAAAAGGAACCGAAAAAAAGAAAGCGACGTACTAGTGGATCAAAAGATGGTAATGCTCAAAGCGATGGATCACCTCCGCAAACTCCGACTAATCTATCAAGTCCAAACAGTGAAAATAGATCTGTACCTCCACGGTTTTATCAAGACACACTAGATGAAGAAGAAAACAAAGATAAAATCACTGAAAAACACATAGAATCTAAGGTTAATACTGAAGAATCTGTTTCTCAGGAAAAAGTTGAGATTGAAAATATGGATACATCAGAACCTCATACATTGACAATAAATGGCCTGAAAGGAGTACTTTGTTATCATAAAAGAAAAGGTCCTAAGAAAAGTATAAAGTGGAAACCAGATTCAGAGTTAGAAGAAATTCAATACTTTGAACTTGATGAAACTGAAAGAGTTAATGTGACGAAAACGTTCACGGACATGAAATATTTAGAAAGAATACATGAAAGAGAAGCTTTCGAAAAAGCAAGAAATCTTAGTAACGATGATATAATGGAAGAGAGAACGAGTTGGAGACCTTTAATACCCATTGACATTGAAGGACAAATTCAAATAGAATATGGTAAAAATAGCAAGGAAAAAGATATACAAGCCATTCGTCAAAAAGGCACATTACAACCTTTATATTTCCATAAATCTATGATTCCTGACTCACCTCATGAACCTGACATCGAGGCCCATACTTACAATGAACCGATAGTTATACCTTTAGAAGATGTTACAGGAAACCAAGATAATATTAGTGATTTTAGAAATATGCCATGGCCAGAACCTAAGGGTAATGCGCCTCCTACAACTAATAGTAGTATGAATGTGCCTACAATGTTTCCACCAAATATATCTCAATTTCCCAATAATTTCACTCCAAACCAATTTCCAGGCGTTCCAAACTTTCAAGGGCCACCTATTATGCCTGGTGATTGGCAGAATGGCGTTGTACCGCCAATTATGACAAACGGCATTCCTGGTCCAATGGCTCCTTCAGGTATGGCCCCAGGGGCGATGCCACCACCAAATATGCCACCTGGAATGATGGTTCCCCCCGAAAACATGATGATGGGTCCAGAAATGTTTGGAGGACCTAATCCTATGTTTACTGTTCCGCCTGAGGGGTTTAACATGCAACCGAATATGTTTCCTGTCGACTTTAATATGTCTGGGCCGCCTGGTCCGGATGGATTTCCAGGGCCTGGTAATTTTAGAGGAGCTATGCGAGGTCGTGGTATTGGTGGTCATTGGAGAGGCAAAGCAAATGGTGCTTGGGATGGACCACAAAGAGGGCGTGGAGGCCGAGGAGGAGTTCGTAAAACTGTTTGTATATATTTCCAGAGAAAAGGCTCATGTCGACAAGGTGATAATTGTTCATTTTTACACCCAGGTGTCCATTGTCCTTTCTAAAAGCTAAGTCTTTATATGTACATATTAATATAATGAATAGAATATTTACTAGGTGATAAGAAAATATTATTTGCCTGGTCCAATAAGACTGTTTAATGTAAATAGTTAATATTTTGTAAATAATGTAAATCTGTTACTAGGCTTTATACAAATTTAGTGCAAATAAAGAAAATACTTTTTATATATAATTATATATTTTTTATTTACTTTTGTGACGATTTTTACCTTTTTTCCAAATACAAATCAACTATTTTCAATATAAGATTGCTTAAAAAATTACAATTTCATACAAAGTGAAAAACCCAAACAGTTCGATGAAGATTTTCCACAAAAGTTGGCAATTTGGTACAGTGAAAGTTATATTAGTATTATAATTTAAAAACAAAATTGTTTTTATTTTAAAAATGGCATCTAATCATTTCGACTCTTGTACTTGCCCGATGTCACTGCTACCGTGAACCACGTTCACGGGCCAGTGAGGAAGGTTATTAAATGCTAACTGCTAAGCCAAAGATATTGGACATCAACCACTGAAAAGAGACAACCGACTAATTTCGGCTTCGTAGAGCGTTATCTCCGTCACACGAAACACTAACAGTCCGGATTAATTGTTAAAACAATTGGTAATTACGAAGATGATCTTACTTTTATGATCTCAAATAATCATAATATAAAAAATACTTGTGAAAATAATTTTACGATATCTGTGACTTTTTTCCAATTTTTTAAAGTTCCTAAATTCTTTCCTGGATCGACGCATGACGTCACATCGATCAACGTCGTTTGCCTGCCCATACATTTTCGCCTGGTTTTTTCGCGTTATTCTTGATTAATTTAGCTATATTTATTTCGGTTAATATAAAAAAAACCTTATATATCTTTTATACAGTACCATAGCATACTAATTCAATATATAGAACTCGGGAAAAATACTTTTTCTATATATATTTTTAACAAAAACAAGTAGATATTGTCGTGATGAGTACCTTAATGTGAATACCTTAGCAGTAAAAGTTGTTGTATTTATAAGTTTTTAACGAATACCTGTTAAAGGTATTCGTTTAATATAAACAAAATTCAGAATGATGAATGATCTTAATGACAGCCTTGTTACGTTGTAGAAGTAGACCGATAGTGTTGTATAAAAGAAATGATATCGATGAAAATGCGTTTCAACGTAAATCTTAAGTTTACCGTTAATCTTGTAGATGATTCGAAAAAAACGCCGTATCGCCAATGGTATAAGTTAAAATGTCACCTTTTAATACATCCCCTCATTTTGACAATGCCGCCTCACTGCCATATCCAATATCGGGATTTTCAGTTCCGCGATCAAATGGAAGGTGAAGCCAAATTAGCTATAGATATATATAAGGAAGAACTTCACGTTAGCTCATCGCCTAAAACTCTACAAGGCGAAAATTCAGCCCCACATGCTGCTCTTATCTTTGGGTGGGAGCGATGTTGGATCACTCTGCATCTTTTATCGGGAATGCTCTGAGGAACTGTCTTGAATAATCCCAGCCGCTGAATTTCACCACCGGACATCGCGTCTAAATTCCATACCATCTGGATGTCTGAAAATCCACTACAGCGCTATTTTGATAACATTTACTGCCTCGCCCAGCCATTCTGCGGAGCCATATTTCCCGGCGACTTTTCTGAATCGTTATGACATAGAAACCTTCAAGAAAAGAGCCAACTCATTGATTAAATTCCAACGCACCTGCAAGCACTTCGGTGTTGTAAGTGTTGTAATGTACTAACGTACTAAAACAGACGCCGCAACCAGATGTTTGTGCCATGAGTTTATGCCGATCGGTGTCTACTGATTTAGTCACTCGCCTACACTCATCGCGATCGGACGTACCGAAACTGTGACAAACAAGATTCGGAAATGCCTTCTTGCGTGTTAAAAACATGTAAAAATCAATCAACTGCGAAGAATAGATAGTGGTTTGACTTATCATCGGTTAGTAAACAAAACATAAACTAAAACAAATTTTTATACATTATTTTCTGCTGTACACGATATTTTATATGAAAATCATAGATTATGAAACGTATGTACTAAGTGATAGTGTACTATTTACGGTTTGGTATAACTGGTGAAGTATACAAAAAGCAAGTTTGGATAGATGCACAAATTGAACATGACCTATTAAATAAAGCTTAGTTTGTAGAGCTGCATAGATCATTTATAAAAAAGGTAAATAAATAAACATAATAATTTGCTCAAAGGTGAAAAAAGTTTGTATTAATTTGAAATGCTAGATTTTTATTTCACTTCGTTCACTTCAATTGTACATAAAACCGACAGTTTGCCTACTTAAATTAATTTAACTATGTTCCCTACCAATACCCAATTCGATAGGCAGACAATGAAAAGTGTCGCGTCTATGACGATGACATCGCATCTTTGACTTATTAGCGCACACGCGCGCGCCCCGCACTCCTGCGCCTGCTACACAGATTTTGTTCGTGCCGTCTGTTCTAGTACGTTAGTACATTATTATTCAAGGGCCGTGGCGCTGTATTTATTTATTTGTAAAAGTACACTTACAACATACATATATAGCAAAGAAAAAATTAACTTATAAAACAATAATAGTATGCATATCAATTACAAATATACATAGCACTTCCAGATTCATTCTAATCAAATTCAAATTAAAAGTAGCAAAAAGTCATCAGTCATTTTTTTTTAAATGTCGAAAATAAATTAGAAATTCATTGCATTATATTCTTTCATATATGTCATAAATATTGTCTGTATTGTAACTATAGCGCTGTGTATGTAAAATTAAAATGTAAGAAATATTTTTTATATTCAATATCGATATCTTCCATAGAAAACGGGAAGCACTAGTATCTTGCTCATGAACTCTTAATGGACGGACTACCCGGTCTTAATGCCGGTAACAGTTGTGATCAATCTGCTTCACTGTGAAATACCGAAATGTAGACAATATACAAGACCGTGGTTTTAGGGTTTGTTACACAACTTTTAGTAGGAAAAAAGAACCGGCGACACTGTTGACAGCTGTAGTGATTACAGTGCTGCAAACTTGGGTATTTTCCCCCTTAATTTGGGGGTTAATCAGATAAAATGGGGGTTTTTTTTAGGGGTTTTATCAGGGGAATTTTTTTAGAGGAATTCTCTCTCAATTTCAAGTTTACTGTTGCTTGCAGTACTTGCTTTACTTTTTTTTAAATACTTTATTAAATGTATTCTTCAATTGTAGTGCTGCCTGCAGTATTTGCTTTGCTTTTTTTAAAAATAATATTATAAATGTATTTCTATTTTTTCAATTCATGGGGGTGATGCTTGTCTGAGGCCGGCAACACTGAGTGATTACTGCATCGTAATTTTTTATTATACAAAAGACAAAAGAGAATGAATATTATATATATCTTGATAAAGATTTAAGCTAAATACTGGTAGTTTTATGATTAGCCCCTGTTCTCAGTTTAAATTCTCATACAAAGTGACAATTTATTCAGTGTTAGCTGGCTTTGGGATCTTACAATACATAACAATGTCTGTTAATATTTTTTTGTATTTTCTTTGATATAATGTAATTTTTATATTTTCACAAAAAAAAATATTTGTTTTGAATACCGTACAAAAAGTTTATTATGCAACGTTGGTTTTTTTTAGAAGATCGTAAGAAGAAAAAAATTAAATTGCTACGAACAATGTCTGAAAACCTCAAGCCCGAAAAGTCCGAAATATTATTTCAAGAATGGACATTTACTGTATCTGTATCCAATATAGGACCTAAGGAGAGGGTGGTTATGGCCGGGAATATTGCTGATCTTGGAGAATGGGATTATAAAAAAGTGGTTCTGCTTAACCAAGTCGAAGATACAGATATATGGACTAATACTATTATTATTCCTAATACTTGTGATGTATTCTATCGCTATGCCATATGTCTTTTTAATGAAGAAACCAAAGATATAATAGTTCGTAGATGGGAAACTAACATTCGACCTAGAGTAATTAAAGAAAATATGCTACATCCAGTTACAGATACATTTGGTGAATATGGTGGAAAGCAAAATATCTGTAGGGGATGGCTAACCTCCCAAAGTTTAGTTCAGTTTAAATTTATTAATAATCCATTGAAACTAAAAAGTCGTTTCGCTGGTAGACTAATAAATATTAAGATAACTCCTGTTAAGTTATCTTTTGGTGCTGAGCCTCAAATAGAAGATTCATCTCTTAGTACAGATACAGCAGATGTAGAAATTCCTGTAGGCATATCTGTTGAAATAGCAACGTTCGATAATGACCCATCTATTTGTAACCTTCAACCTCAAGAACAATTTGGTCGAGAATATAAGCCAAATGATATCATGTTAGTCAATGTCTTAGCACCAAACCCTAAAAGCCTTGCCTACCTCATAGACTTCTATTCCTATAGCACTCGTGCTTCTATTGAAGAACCCCCATGTCATATAGGGTACACATATGTTTTGCCAAACATGTTTAAGCCTTCAGAAGGCTCATTGGAGTTACCGGTTACCTGTAATGTTAAGCATCGACCCCTTGGTACTATACATTTTGAATATCTTATTGTATCTCCCATGGAGGATAGCCTCTGTAATTTGGAAACAACTTATGCCAAGCACTGGGACCCATCTTGGACTGGACTAGAAGTTGGCCACAGGGGATTAGGTGCAAGCTTCAAAACTAAGGAGTAAGTAAAACAGTTTATTTATGTATTATTAAATTAATTAACTAAACTTTTTTCTTTAAATATAAACAGAAATGTTTCAATAAAGCAGATTTTGTTTGTTTTCTTTAGATTCAAATAAAATTTAATAATGCATTTGATATAAAAGCAATCACGTTTTAAAAGGTTGTCATTTCTGGTAAATAGTATATTAATATTATATATTTTATATGTAAATGTGATCAGAGATAAATAATCAGTACGGATATCAATAAACAGTAGCTAAACTTTACTTCCAAATAATTGGGTGCAATCTTTCTTCTTGTTTCAACACTAGTTGCAAAATATTCTCCATAATGTAAATATATTATGGAGGATAGAGAATAGTTACAGTTAACACTTTTAGCTTTCACTCGTTTTTATATAAAATGTCATGCACAAGCACATCAAATCAGAAAGAAAAGGCTTAATACTAATTATGTCTTATTCCAAAGTCTCAATTTCCTTCCTGTATATATGTTTCTTTAAAGAAATAACTAATAATTTTCAATTAGGCTTAGTACTGGAGAATTTAAGATGTTTGAAAGAATAGTATTGCTATAATTTAAAAAATGCTTGAAAAACAGCCCAGATCAATGTATCAAATTTACTCATGCAATAGTGGTTAGTAAAAAATCTCTCATTTTTAGTGGTAGGGCCTACTTGTTTTGTTCTCCAAAATGTTTAAACATTTCAGGGGAAATGCCATTCGTGAAAACACAATAGCTTCCCTTAAAAAGGCAGCTGCCAGCGGGGCAGATATGCTGGAATTTGATGTGCAACTCAGTAAAGACATGATACCAGTTATTTATCATGATTTTCATGTGTGTATTTCAATGAAAAGAAAAAAAGAAGTTGACTTCACAGAAATGCTAGAATTGCCAGTCAAAGACTTGACCTTGGAGCATCTACAGAAACTTAAGGTATCGCGACATAACTATTCCTCAAGTCTTCATTTTTTATTAAATCGCCATAAAGTTTCTTCATGATTTTTACAAATGATTGTAGCCAAGGTCGTTTCTTTTTTTAAATTATTAAAACACATTATTCTCAAACTCTGGTCATTGGTTTAATTTTCTCTTCATAATTTGTAATGATTGATTATTTATCATTGTATTTTTTTTACATATTATATTAAAGTACTATGTCATAAATTCCACCAACTTAAATCCATAATTCTTAAATCTTAAAGTTCTTAACATATTTGTTGCTAAATAAGTCTCAATTAAATAATATTTCTATTAAAACAAATAAACTCCATATTCACAAAAAAAAAAAAAACAATTATTATTATAATATCGTTCATTTATTTAAGTGAAAGTGTACTTTACGGATCACTCCCGCCATTTACAATAAAGGCTAGGCAGTGACCCAGTAAGAGTATATTTGATGAAGAATTTAATTCTTGCAGTTTTCTTTTTAGTTTGTTTATTATTTTTTCATAAGGACAATTTATATATTTTTAATTTATTGAATATACTTTTGACAAATGTCACATTTGGTTTTACGAATAATATTAGGTCCTTACATATGAAATTGGCGTTTTTTACGGGAGGAATATAAAGTAAATTTTTGTTTGTAAAATATATTTAATTAATCAAAGTATGCACCGTTGTTTTCTATGCACGTTTGCCATTTCATAGGTAGTTCATTGATCCCTTTACTAAAAAAAACCATGAGGGCGAGAATCAATAAACTCTTTGAAGGCGGTTTGGACCGCATCGGAGTTGAATTTTTTTCCTTGTAAGAAGTTGTCCAAATTCCGGAAAAAATGGTAATCTATTGGAGCAAGGTCCGGGGAGTACGGTGGATATCGCAGACATTCCAATTGTAGCTCATCTAACTTAGTGGTTGTTTGTTGTGCAGTGTGTGGTCTTGCGTTGTTGTAGCAGTGGCCAAGAGCGATCGACCGATCTCGGTTGTTTAGCAGCTGGTTCTTCCTTCATGGTTTGCAGTTGCTGACAATAGATATCTGCCGTAATCGTTTGGCCAGATTTTAGAGATCTGTAGTGAACGACACCGGCGCTAGTCCACCAAACACTCACAAGTAACTTTTTCTGAGTCAATTTTCGTTTAGGGTAGGATTTGGCTGGGTCTCCAGGGTACGGCCATTGCGACGAGCACTTCCGAAAAAAAATAATGAGGAAAAAACAAATGAATGACAGTTTTCAAAACTCAAATGTACCAGCTAAATGAATTTATAAATTTGAATTTGGAATTCTTAACCAAAGAAGGAGATATTTCAGATCAAAGTGGTCAGTACGACAAAACGCTAATTTCAGATGTAAGGACCTAATCTGTCCTTATATGAGTGTACAATATAATACAGCACCTATTTATGTATTGTTTTTTATTTTTGATTTATACACACACTTTAAAATATTATTTCTGCTTATAGTAACTGTCTTTTTTTTAAATTAAAATGATATAGTTTTCTAATGTTGTTTACATTAGAACATAATATAAAAAATTTGGCTATACATATATATATTGAGTATATGTAAAGCTTGTATATTTTTAATCGGGTTTTGTGTTCTTTTTAGGTGTACCATTTAGTTGAAGGTCGTAACCACGAAATTTTGTTTTTTGACGAAGATTTAGAAGAACATCAACCTTTTCCAACACTCGAAGATGCTCTCAAAAAGATTGATGTACATGTTGGATTTAACATTGAGCTTAAGTGGACTATGGAATTGAATGATGGCACCTTTGAACTAAATAATCCGTTTGACATGAATACATATGTTGATAAGGTATGTTATGATAGTCTATAAGACCTAATTCCATATCATGCATTTTTCTGTAATAAAAAATCAAATTTATTTCATATTAATATATTTTTCTAAACAGGTTTTAGAAGTTGTTTTGAAACATGCTGGAGAGCGTCGTATTGTTCTCTCTTGTTTCAACCCCGACATATGCACTATGGTTCGAAATAAACAAAATAAATATCCTGTCATGTTTTTAACTGTGGTACGTGTTTCGCTCCAATTGATTTGTTTCTTCTTTCGCTAAAATAGTTTTATTAAACACAATTGGTTATTTTCAGGGAGTTTCTGAAAAGTATCAGCCGTACCGTGATCCGAGGTGCTTGACTATACCAGCGGCTGTCCAAAACGCTATTAGTTCCGATATTTTGGGCATTGTCGTGCACACTGAGGATTTACTCAGAGATCCTACTCAGGTATACATTAATAATTTTTTTTGTAAGCTTTGTCATACTATGTTCAATGCTCGCGTGCAATTCAGCTTGTGGTAAGGTATGGGTATATGAGTACAAACATAATTACGAACACACGGATCAAGTTGTTTGGTAGCGTTTTTTCTTTTAGCTTGTTTAACAAATAGGTACCATCATATCAGTCTTAAAACTTATTACTATTGAAATCATATAGCCTAGCTTACTTCTGGATATATGTAGTAGATTTATAATGGTAAAAAAGGTGAAATTAAAATCAGTTTAGTTGTTTAAAAGTTTCTCCATTATTTATTATTGTATAGGTAGGCGGACCCACTTGATGGTAAGTTCTCACCAACGACCATAGACAATGGCATTGTAAGAAATGTTAACCATCGCTTACATCGCCAATGTGCTACCAACCTTGGGAACGTTAAAAGTTATCAAGTCCCTTGTGCTTGTAATTACACTGGCTCACTCACCCTTCAAACTGGAACACAGCAATAGAAAGTACTGCTGTTTTGCGGTAGAATATCTGATGACTGGGTGGTACCTACCTAGACGAGCTCCAATGCGTGGATACGCATGTGTAAGATTTTCATCCGACACGTGCAGGTTTCCAAATTATGTGTATCTTCTCCGCCGAACACGAGATGAATGTTTGAATCGGAAACTTTAAGTAGGAGTCTCGACTTGTAACCATTGGCCCTTTTATTACCAGGTCACTTAATTGCAAGTGAAGATTACAATGCTTTATCAATTCTTTTTTTTTCCATTTTTAAAAGATCGCTAATGATATGTATATTTTAAATACGTTATAATAGCTGTGTATAGAGTCGTCGTCATAGGCATTTACTTAGTCTATCGCTATAAGTTTGACATTAAATATTACACCACTTTCGACTGTTACAAATTTATTACAACGAGAATTAAACTGATAAAATATGTCTTATGTCGTAATTAAGGTAAAAAAACCACGTAATTTAGGTGATTATTTTCACAACTATACAAGAAACAATAAATTATTATCTTCCTAACATTTGTTACTCGGTAATGAATATTCAATTCATGATATCATATTGTTGTCACATTGCTACAAAAGCAAGGGTTATTTTATAATAGAACTATTTTTGAAGTCACAGCCTGAAAATGTCCCACTCCCAATGAGGGAACGCCTTAGTCCTGCAGACTAAGGCCACCTCGCCATTTGAGGACACAGTTTGGAACTTATTTCACCACGGTGCTCCCATGCGGTCGTTGTCACATGTGCCAGATTTTATATGACACCCAGCGTGTGTCCTAACAATGTTTTCCTGTGCTGTCGTTAATTGGGATGAATTATTATAAACACTCAAAGATATTCTGCCGCAAAACATCAATACTTGGTATTGTTGTGTTCCGGTTTGAAGGGTGAGTGAGCCAGTGTAATTACAGGCACAAGGGACATAACATCTTAGTTCCCAAGGCTGGTGGCGTATTGGCGATGTAAGCGATGGTTATTATTTCTTACAATACCAATGTCTATGGGCGTTGGTGACCACTTACCATCAGGTGGCCCATATGCTCGTCCGCCTACCTATGCGATTAAAATAAACACAAATTAAGTACATGAAAATGTACTGGTTCAGGGTTCTTGCCTGAAATGAACGCGCAATAATCGGCTAAATATTTTCATATCAATAAACAATTAATTGTTTTGTGTGACTGACATTATAATTTTTGTTACACAAAAATAAATACACAAACAGTACAATCTTCATGCAAATTCTTAAACAGTTTTTTGCACTGATTAAAAGAGCTTAGAAAAACGGACTCACGATAATATGTAAATATGTAATATCGATAAAAATGTAATAGATTTCAGTTATCTCATGTTATGCTTTACGATATCACTTTGAATAGGATAACGATGATACATACGATGTTTAATAAAGGCTATCAGAAATACTCGTCAGTGATATTGACATGATAAAAAGTAAAAAAGACAATATCTATGCTTTTAGTAGAATAGTCATTCAAATTCAAAATACTTTATTCAATATTGAAGTATTACACTTTCTTATTGATAGTCAATTTAGAAACAACCACCGGTTCGGAAAAGAAATACTCAGCCCTGAGAAGAACCGGCGAAAGAAACAGCGCGTTGATATTTTTTTGCCTTTTTTTTATTGTGTCATGTGCTGTTTACAAAAAAAATTGAAATAGCCATGCGGCGTTCGTGTCATTTCCAAAATGTTCCAAACATTTTTGTTCTACTCTTGTTTCAAAAATGTAACGCTCTTCAATAGCTTTCAAACAAAAAAACATCAGTTCAAACAGATTAGAAAAAGGGTACTGAACTGTTTTGTCTATATCCATTTATATGTAGATATTTCATATATTTTAAAGCTATGTCCAGAAAAAATATTTCAGCAACGTTCTTTACAGGAAAACATTTTTTCTTATTGCAGGTGAAATTAGCGACTGATGTCGGCTTGGTCATATTTTGCTGGGGAGATGACAATAACGATAAGAATACTATAAAAAAGCTCAAGGAGATGGGCTTGCACGCTGTGATATATGATAAACTCGACAAGTACACTACTAAAGAAGTTAAGGTAATTTTGTATTTAGCTTAGTGTCAAGTGTATACATAATTAGTCATAGAACTCTGCTTTATTTTTTCATTCTGCTGCACAATGCATTTTGATTTATTTTTAGTTATACTATTTATATTTATTAATAAGTAAGATTTATCCAACTATTGCACATAATAACAAATGAGGCGTGTAAAGAAAGGTCATCTTCACGATACCTCATCGAGGCGATGACGAAATCCCTTCGCATCTGCCCGTATTTGTCGTGACTGAACGCGTGCGCGTCCCGCACAGGAGAGCATATTCCTGGTGGAAGCGCGCGAGTCGCAGCGGGAGCTCATTGGGCTGGCCGCGCTGGAGGCGTCGCCGCGCAGCGACAGCTCGGCGTCCGCGCCCAGCGCCGGCGACTCCGGCGCGCGCCCCTTCCTCGACCTCCCCCAGCGCCGCGAGGCGGCCGCGCGCTCCACCGTCACCTCTCTCGAGTCGCTCGCCTCCTCTATTGACATACGAGACGACCCGACCGACAGAAACTTGAAACGCAACCGAGATCTCATTAGGAGTATCGATAAAGAGTCCCAAGTGAAAGAGCAGCGAAACTCGTTTAAAGGTCTCTTCGCGACCTGCGACGTCGATAAATCCAAAGGTTCCCCGAAAAAATCCCGTAAAGACGAGTAGATAGATACGTTGGACAAGTTCATTTCGATACAACTACTAAATAATTTGCACAATGCATTAGTTATTAATTTCCCTAGTATGGCTTGCCACATTATGTAAAACATTCACTTCATTTTATTATTTTTAATAGAATGTATTTTATAGCAATCAAAATATATTTTAAAGTGTATGTCCTTAGGTCAATTTTAAGTATTAAAACATAAACAATGTATTATACATATTTTATTTACATCAATAATGTATGGACTATGCATGTTTCGTTATGTCTAATGACAATATGAATTAAAATAACAAAACAACATTTTCGTTGTCAAATCAGTAATAAAAATAATAATATTATATTTCAATCGATTATATTGGTAAGTTTTATCTATGGCAAGCTCTACCAGCTTATTATTCTATTATTAAAAGTTCTCTAAGCCTTTTTTTTGTCTTTTTCTTAATTTTGTATAAACAGATTAGTCAAATTTATTAGCTTTTAAATAATTATAGTTATTATTACATGTATTTTATGAAAATTGGAGCATCTTCAATTTATGCGCTTTGTAAAATTATTTTCCACATTTTTAGAACAAACCAGTTTTCTAATAATATTTATGGTAAAGGTAAAGTAAATGTTTTTTAAGATTTTAGTCTGTGATACAATAAATGATAAATTAATGTTATATAAATCATATATTTTTTACGTGTGTATTATAAAATATATACATCTATAAATAAATATATAATCACAATCTGACTGTATCTCTTTATTTTAACTGAACATGTCTGTGCTAAAGGATATGGCTGTTCCAAGTGTAGCAGAGTAAAGGTACCACATACAGGTGTCTCAAAAACCAAACATTTACAAACCTGTTAAATCTTTGAATGTTTTCTTTGGGGTCTGGGACACTTGTTTTTATAATTAATAGAAAGATAGCGTGCTCAACAATTTTGCTTTTTTTAATTTGGTTCTAAAAATTGGTCTCCATCAAGCCTATACCCTATTCCAATCGGAGTAGGAATAAAGGTAAACACACCGTAGATTTTCGAATTGCATGCGATTTTCTAATCGTTCTGCTGTATTATGCACTATAAACAGTCCTTGATTAATTTACCCTTATTTATGATACAACACTATGCCAATTAACTAGTTATAACCACATTAATTTAACCTTCGAAGTTTCGATTACAACTTCGCGGACATTAAAAACGCCATCTTTTCGCGAGTCCAAAGTGAATATCATAGATTATTCAAGATTTCGACCAATGATATCGCATTCAATTCGGTGTCAAAATTATTTATTTGGGTTTATTCATGTTGTGGTTGGAATAGGTTATACTTACAGAATCTATTTATTATATTTGCCTGCAAAAGTTAAAGGAATTAGCTAATCACAAGACAAGGATGAAACACGTCGAAATAGACGTGTTTTTAATGCCTTATATTTTCAGGATATCCCAAACTGCATTGAGGCTTATTAGCAACCTTTATCATAATAAAAACGTGTTGTCTCCAGAACGTAGCGCAGATCATTTTTAAATTGAAATCATCAAGTGCCAAGTTTTCTTTATTGCGGAATAGCTCACTGATAAATCAGCTACGAAGTAAACTTCACTTATAGACTTTGTGACTAGCAATAAATTATTGTTACATTTTACAATCGCTTTTTATCTTTACTCATTAGTAAATAAAACAAAAATTGGAGTAGATTTAATATATTTATTGAATAACAAAAATGTGTATAAAGAATATATTATTAATGACTAAATATTATATGAATAAATAAATTTCGTAAAGGACGGAATGTTATTTTTTAATCACAACAACTAGCTACCTTTTATAAAATTACATGAGTTTCTAAAACTGCTATACATACATTATGGAATACTATGTCGATTCCATTCTTGTAAGTATAACAAAAAAAAAAGAATTTATTATTATAATAAAAATGTGTTAAATTCTTAAAATTGATTGTGCGCAAAATTATTGCTACTCATTACATTAGTTTCAAATATTCACAAACTTTTGAATAAAATTGAGCTTTGGCTTAAAGTTAAAAATCCTACTTATATTGAAATTCCAACTCTATCTATATATTTATGTTAATTGTAAGCTGAACTACATAGTAAATAATAAAAATATAATAATAGAATGTAATTAAAATACACAATTTCTGAAATTACATAATCAAGCTTTATGTATTGTGTATATACAGTTTTTGTGCTCAAGGCGACTAGGATGATTTTAAATACTTAGTTTTTAATTATTTGTCACTTTTAAGGTATATATAAGAAAAATCAAGAGCAATAATCATTTTAAGTACAATTACTACACATTGCATAAGACATATAGTACAGGATGATACAACTGATTTCTTTTGTAAAAATATATAAGTTAAACAAAATATACATAATAAAATCATTAATCAGTATGCCGTTTTATTTTTGTACCTCTTACATTCGATTTTATGTTTCAAGTCTTCTTTTACGTGGATATAGTACTGATCAACTCACAAGATATGTACAATGACAAATGTAATGCGAAAAGTCCCCAAGTGATTTGAAATAATTTAACAAATAGAATAGCCCAGGATCAATGAAAAAAAAAATACATGTTTCATATCAATAGCTGGAAATTGGCACACAATGGTCTATTTGGAACAAAAAGATATATTTGAATTATATATGCAGATCATAATTTCCAAATTTTACTCTTCTCTCTCTATATACCTCCAATTTCCTTATTATATTTTTAAGATTTTAAGCTATTCGTCTAAATAAATATTTGGCTTATCTTTATCAGGGACAAAAATATTCAGAAAATAAGAATTAAGTACATATTAAAAATTTGTATTACCATGATGATTATTTTTCTAAACTTTGTAAGTGAAAACTATATTCAATAAAATTCATTAGTTTATGTGGTTTACTTGTTTTCATTGCTAAAATTAAATTTTAAAATAAATCTTTCACTTAAAATTAAATCTGTGATATTAAGTATTGAATTCAACAATTGCCTTCTAATTTAAATTTATCTATTTTATAAAATAGCAAACCCATATTTTGATATAATCACCTTCTTTGTAAACATATATCTAACATGGCGCATACTTTAAATTCCTTTTTGATTAAAAAGTATAAAAAGCCGCTCAATTTTTTTTAACTGTAAACCATTGCGTTTAGTTATAAGCCTTAAAATTATACATTAAGTACAGAAACATCACTAATACAGGTTAGTCTTAATATAAAAAATGTTTAGTCAGCTAAATAAAAACAAGTAACAAATATATAATAAGGAATATATATAATAACATTTTAAGTTCGACTAAAACATTATTTTATGAGTTAGTACAAAAATACTGTTTTTATTTTATGGCTTTTTTACAAAAATATCTACCAATTACAATATTGAAACTTGCTATTTTGCTAAATGTTTATCCACGGTTTTTGGCTAATACTATAATTTTTAAAATTGATCTATTTAATTTAAATCTTTAATAATAATTTGATATAACAGAAATATGTTTGAATTAAGTTTTGTAAAGTCGAAAGTGTTTAAATGATTCCAAATTGGGGGTTCAATTTCATTTATATGCAAAACTGAAGAACCTTATTAATTGTGTAGGTAATATCTTTGTAAATAAAATTTATACCTATATAAAAATGGATGATATAAATAATAATGTTATATAAATGTATAACATTATTTATACATTAAAAAATAATTTAAATACTTAGGTTAATATTATACAATTTTATGTATACGTAGTACTATAAATTCAAAATGGACGGACACGTTACTATTTTTATAATATTTAACTCAGTATAACTGAATACTTTGAGTAGGTAAAGTGAAAAACTTAGCTAATCCTCCAGGTGGCTTCGTTTTCAAGTGTTCTTCTATGAACTGACAGGGACAGATGAATTTCTCGCCATGGCGTCCGGGTTGAGCACTGCTGAGATTCAATCTGTTTTTAACTGCGTGCGATCCCCAACGACCGGCATATCGTAAATATAGAAGCGCACCTCTCTCCTACATAGACATTTTTTATAAATTAAAATTTATTATTTTAGCTTTTCTTATTACGACAAATTTAAAAATATTGACTTGCCAAACTTAAGCGGTTTGGTCAATCGAGACCGCGGCGCCTGAGCCAGTTGTTGCACGGTGGACAACAGGCACGATTATCTTTGGGTTCTTTGTTCCGCAATATCTCCTCTATATACTGACAAGGACACAACGCATTAGCTAAGTGCCTTGGCGAAGCGGGATTCCCGCCATCCTCGTCTAATGTCCAATCGAGTCGTCGTCTTAAGAAGTCTTTGCCCCACCGCTGAAGATACCGGAGGAACACTTGCTCTGCCATATCCTGCACATTTATATGCCTTGCTTACCCATTACGTACACCTTACACCGCTACTATTAAATACCAAACACTAATACATATTACTAGATAGTTATTAAGTATGAGTTAATATACAATAAGAGCTACATAAAGTACTAATACGTTTTTAGAATAGGTGATATTATATTTTGTTATATTCCCCATTCAACCTATTAGTGAATTTTATAGATCAAATACTATTATCCGGGCAGCTTGAATCTCTTGTAATTGAAATATAAATATGTATTAAATATTTATATTCCAATTACTAATGATAAATTAATTAATTAAATATTTGTAATTCAATTACTTCCTAAAAAAAATAATTATATTCTGTTTCAAATTCAAATATTTTACAGCCTTAAAAATACATTTTCACAGAAATATATTTACAACAAAACTGTACAATTATCCAGAGAAAATATGTAAATTTTTGATATACCGTATATAAAGATGATATAAACAATATGATTATTTCAAGTGTGTAAGTTAAAGTCGTTTTTAGAGAAGGGCACTTACGACAATTTATTGCAATCAAGTGTCTGAAGGTACAAATGTGGAATGAAAAAAAAAAATTGCATACTGTAAAATAAATATTTTGTGCTTTGTATTTGAAATATGTGCGACAAAACATTTTTTAATTTCTATTTTAATTAAAGCAAAAAATATAAGTGATAAAACACTAGAAGCACTTTCTTATAGTACATAGTATGTATACTAATATATAAAGCTGAAGAGTTTGTTTGTTTGATCCGGCTACTCTCAGGAACTACTGGTTCGAATTTAAAAAATCTTTTTGTGTTGTATAGTCCTTTTATCGAGGAAGGTTCTAGGCTGATTTTTTTTTCATTATTTTTATAAATTATACGCGTGTGAAACCGAGGGCACAGCTAATGTATAATAAATGGAGCATAAGGAGATAGAATCATATGTAACGTTATTATACATGTTGCATGCATTAACAATTATGTCCTTTTATTATATCAAATGATAGTAGACAAAGAGCATTCTGGGCCAGTAAAAAAAAAATCTTACTTTGCATACATTTTGTAAAAACTAAGATTTTAATAATGCTGATAAAAAAGAATTAATCAATTATGGGAGAATAACTTGACCATAATTAAGTTTAAATAAATTGAAGCATTAAATATAAAGCTGAAGCTTTAGTAAATATTTGAAATAAATTATTACATATATGGTTAAAAATATTTAGTATTTTTAGTTATAAGATAGATAAAAGATACAAATTGCTAAAGTATATTAGTAAATTCAATTGATAAGCATAAGCACTGCAATGTTAGGGATATGGCATTTAAACAAAGTGATAAAGCGCACAAAAGTTATGAAGAATCAAAAATATTGAACACTTTTTCATATAAGTACAGATATTTTTGCCTGTGAACACTGTGCCACAACTGGTTTCTGTTTATATATAGGAATAAAATTATTGATGAATGACTTCATTTCGAGTACCTATTTATTTTATTTTTATACAAGATCTAATTCACACCTGCTGAATTAACTTTGTGGTCAAGTTATTTCAAATTTGTAAGATAGAATTAAGCTAAAACATGTATCTTTTGTTCACCTTTTCATATAAAAAAAATGTAAATAATATAATTGCTTTTAGAAATGATATTTATATTGAACATATTAAAATTTTTAGTACAGAATTTATTTCCATGATATTTTAAACTACAAGCAAAATATAAGAGAAGTTTATAAAAATATGTTCATAAATTACCTGTTTTCGAGATAATCTTGTAGATTGGCTGCCTTGTATGACGATATCATTGGTTGACACGTCCAATCTTCGTTCCCAACCTTGCATTATTGTTTTACCTTCCTCGCTATCGATAAACTGCTGTAAATGTGCTATGCAAGGCCCCGAATCAAAATACATATAGCAAAGGTTTACTTTGTGACATGATATTCTTCCTCTGTCATCTAATGCTAGCAAAAGTTTGTGTTTGTTCAATAATTTGTTAACACTTGCTAAACATTGTTCTAATCCTTTTGATAGTTTTAACTTTATCCACATGCAAAGAAAAATGGCCATTGCATTAAGAACAAGCCACATAACTCCAAGTGCGAATAATGTCAGACCAGTCAAGCCCGAAAATAGTAAAGTTAGGAGTACAAGAAAAGCTATAGTAATCCAACAAACTAGAACTCTCTTATAGCAAATATTATACATTGTAAAACGGGCATCATTTACAAGAAGTTCCATTGCATGAACATATTCCTCAACAGTCAGCTGTAAAAAAAGAATAGACTATGTTTTGAATGGAAATTACATGGGCTTAAACTATGTTATTATGATTTTTAGAGAAAATTATACAAAATTGAATTGGTACACAAACGATACAGCTGGAATAATTTATTGTAACTTTAACATGTTTATGTATATATATACTAAATATATTTTATTACTTTTTGCCAAACTTAAAATATATAATAAGCCATTTTGATATTTCCCAAATTTTAACAACTCATTCTTATTTATAGAGTAAAAGTAGGGCCAAGAAGGTTAAAGTAAATATAAATTAATCAAATATAGATAGCCAACTGAGTACATAAAATGAAATAGCAAATTAAATACCTGTTTTATTTAATTGAAAATAATATAAATTTAATGTCAATATTGTAGCAGTGAAAAAGGGATAAGCAGTTGATCATAGTTTAATTTATAAACACATGACTATAATTGCTTTATATGTTAGTCAAGAAATATTTATACTTACAGTTAAACCCTGAGCCATTAGCTCCTCGGGAACAAGTTCTGGACGAAATCTCGCTGTGGTAATCCAGGGCCATTTCGTATTAGTAGGCAACAAGGTCACAATAACGTCGCCATTAGCTGCACATACAAGACAGTTACATAGTACATGATAGAAAATTAAACATTTAATCATTACAACATATTGTTTGGTAGAACTTACTAAAACCATGACGGGCATTGATATATTCAACATTTTTCATTACAGCACTTTGCGATAGTGGTTCGATATTATTTTCGCTGCGATCTAAGTTAACATGCACTGTTTCAGTTTTTAGTACAGCAGGTATAGCTGAATTTGAAGCCGTTGATTGTCTTACAGTTCTAACAGCTGATTCATCCGACACCTTTGATTTTAACTTAAAATCACTTTGTTGTGGAGATTCATCATCAAATTTAACCCAATTTTTTCTATCTTCATCTTTGTTTAAATTACCATTTGTTTCAATAGCTTCGGATGACTTTTCTTCTGCATTACTCATTATAACGAAATTTTAATAAAATGTGTATGGATAAAAAATGAACACAACAAAAAATAGGTAACAAACCGTAGTATCAATTATCAGTTTGTGTACTTGTAGTTATTATCACGTCAGATCGCAGATGTCAGTCACGAGTCTGCAATTCGACATTAGAGTTAGACACTATTCAGTATTCACTAATATATATTGTTAAAATAATGTTACATACATTAAGTGCATTTATTAGTCTATTAAAAATGTGTAATGTAATTAAAGAAAATATGCCATTAATAAAAAAGGTATTTTTTAATACATCAAACGCTAAGTGCTATCATCGTAATTATAATGATTAATGGTCTCATTTATTAATACCTTTTAATTACATGGCAATACCTCTGTTAATTTATTTACAATAGTTATTAGTATACAAATCGCAACTTTCAACAAAGTTGTATTCGAAAGTTAAATTAATGTGGTTATAACTAATTAATTTGAATAGTATTATATTATAAATAAGGGTAAATTAATCGTTTAAGTTATTTATTAATTAATCATAAAAGAAGTTTATAGTGCATAATTCAGCGAAACGATTAGAAAATCGCATGCAATTTGAAAATCTACGATGTGTTTACCTTTATTCCTACTCCGATTGGAATAGGGTATAGCAGGGACTAGGGCTAATGAGTCATAGATGCGATGTTACCGTCATAGACGCGACACTTTTTATTTTCTGCCTATTGAATTGAGTATTGGTACTGATCATAGTTAAATTAATTTAAAAAGAAAAACTGTCGGTTTTATTAACAATTGAAGTTAACGAAGTGAAAAAAAAATCCATTTCAAATTAATATAAACTTTACTTACCTTTAAACAAAACAAAAGTTATTATAAATAAAAAAAAATAAAAAATTATATCCAAATCCATCACACCGTTTAGGCTACAGAGCGTGCCAGACATACATACATACAAACAAACAATCGAAAAACATTACCCAACTTTTGCGTCAGTCGACTATAAATAATCAGTTCTACCAAGTCAGTATACTATCCCTTAGTGTGTCGTGTCCAATATTTACGGTTCTCTTATCTATTATTTTGTTACAGTAGAAAATAATGTCCAAAAATTTGTTTTGGTTGGTTTTAATTGACGTTTTGTTTACTTAACGATGATAAGCCACGCCACTATCCCTTTGCTTTGCAGTTGACTGATTTTTGAATCATGTTTGTTTGCACAGTTTCGGTACGTCCGGTCGTGATGAGCATAGACGAGTGAGTTGATGCCGATTGGCATCAAAGAATGGCACAAACATCTGGTTTGCGGTGTGTGTTCATGTACGTTAGTACATTATTATTCAATGTGTGTCCGGCTCTATTTAAATTAGGAAGTCACTATTGACTATCAGGCTTCGTACTACTTATTATCGTCATACTTACTCAATTACTCACATCTCACATATCGTATTGTGAACTGATTGTATTCTAAGACTTCTAGACTGATGATTCGAATTCGGTAATTTTTCATGTTTGATCTATAGTCATTGGATAGGCTCTGACTTGCAAAGGTAAAGGAGAGTTGAAATTTTGGTACATTAGTATAGTTTAGATTTCTGATTAATATTCTGAGTTTGCGACCATGAGTAATTTGAATTCATAAGGATACTAAAATAATCCGCTAAATTTCAACTCTCTTTACCTTTTGATAATAATAATGGTACCACTCGGTGGTAGGGCTTTGTGCAAGCTCGTCTGAGTAGGTACCACCCACTCATCAATTATTCTACCGCAAAACAGCAGTACTTTGTACTGTTATGTTCCGGTTTGAAGGGTTAGTGAGCCAGTGTAATTACAGGCACAAGGGACATAACATATTGGTTCCCAAGGTTGGTGGCGCATTGGCGATGTAAGCGATGGTTAACATTTTTTATAATACCAATGTCTATGGGCGTTGGTTACCACTTACCATCATGTGGCCCATATGCTCGTCCGCCTATCTATAAAATAAAAAAAATGAAACTGGAAGCTAACTTTTTAAAATACCTATCCCTATAAAATTTTCTCTCAAAAATTAATCTAATTTTTCAAAACTGTGGTGGTCTTTTCAAAACAATAGGTGTGTCGTTGTCGATAAATTCTATATTTACCTATTGTTAGGCTATTTGTTGTATACTTTGTCTTAAATAAAGACGAAAGTAGGCTCAATCGGGACATAATGATTTATGTTGGGATTATAAAAGTGGATACGGACACATAGAAATTAAATTACTATATACTAATAAATATTTAAATTAATTTTTTTTATAATAAAAAACCCAATTCAAAAGTAATTATGTAAATTTATATTACACCCTTAAATAATATATAAATAGCCTATTGTAATACAGATTAATTAACGCTCCACTATGATTTATACTTGTAATCGTAATTGCCAATCCTGGGGATTCGTTGTTAATACCTGAACTATTCCTGCTGGTATTGACCTCAGCTACAGATGTATTTGGTTAAGCCCTCTGATTATAATAACCAAAGGTATCGTTTTAAACTATAGTTTAAGATCATCACAATGTTTCATTTTTGCAGATATTATTATTTTTAGTTTTTTTATTTTTTATATATAAGCTAGCGCTTGACTGTTATCACACCTGATGGAAAGTGATGATACAGCCTAAGGTGGAGCGCGCTTGCCTAGAAGGTGCCTATTCACTCTAGACTTGAAGGTACCCATAATGTAGGTGGTGGAAATAGGGAGGTCGGAAGAGTATTCCATACTTTGGCGGTGCGTATCGGAAACGAGGAAGCAAATCGTTTCGTACGTGTTTAAGTACGTCAACTCGCAGTTCTATGATGAAAAGGTGAAGGGGGAACCAAATTAAACAGTTCCTGAGCACACTCTCCGAAATATATCCTGTAGAAAACCGACAGACAGGCAACCTTACGACGGTGTTCCAAGCTCTGGAGTTTTTATTGACCAGTGTCTGGTTGCCAATGAGCCTTCTAGCACGACGATCCACTGAATCCAAAGCAGCAAGCTGATACTTAGCAGAGCCGTCCCATAAATGGCTGCAGTACTCCATGCACGATCTAACTTGGGCTTGATATAAGGTTAGAAGCTGTTAGTTTGACCAGAAATCAATTACCTACTAGATAATTATATTTTTTACGGTACGGTGACGCTTTCGATTTAGGCAATTATTACCACAGTGCGAATGCGACACATTTTCAACTACACAAGAATACCAACCACTACTTTTTTATCACCTTTATTTATTCAAAATTCGAATGGCTCCATAAAATGACTATTTGAACTTGAAAGTAACTGAAAGTTACTTGACAAATCTTCTAACTTATTTTAATGGAAGTAAGTATAATCTAGAATCCCGACATTAACGAAGTTAAGGTACATAAATATATAAAATACTGTCAATAGCATTTCTATACGTATGTATTACAATGTTGTTACTCATGCAGCTTGCAATTTATTTATTTTTAGACCAGTTCAAATATTTCGGTGTACAAACAAAGTACAAACACCCGATAATATTGTTTAATCCTCATAATAGTTAGGTCTTTAAATTTAAACATAAATAAAATCCTATTTATTACTTCGAAAACCTGGAGCAGCAACTTGTCTATCTATGGCCTCAACCTGCCCGAAATGTTGTTTAACCGGTTTCGTTGTTCTCTTGGCCTGCATAGTCCGCAAAATCACTCCCACTAGCCGGTTCGCTCGCCCATCGCACAATGTTTCTACCGTTCATTAAACGGACTGTTTTTTATAATAATTTATTATGTGATGTTATGGTTATAAAATTAATTTAAGAAAAGTCGTCCGGAGCTGTTGTGATTCTTAGTTGCGCTAGTTTAAAAGTTGTTAAAAATTTAACATATGTGTTTTTGCAGTTTGTGCGTATAAGTTAAAAAGTGCAAACTGAAACCTGTGCTTAATAGAGTCGAAGGACAAATTTTAAGAACGACATAGCAAACTATTATGAAAAATTTAGGTCATACGAACATGGAATCTTTACCTAAGCAGTTTGTTTTAGCAATGAGAACACTATTCGATATAATGGATGATAAACACACAGGGTATGTAAAATTAACAGATATCGAAAATCGATGGCGCGATGACCGTACTAAAGGCCTACCCCGTGGTGTTATTGAAAGCCTCCAAAAGGTTGCTTCGCATGATGGTCTATTGACATTTGAAAGTTTTTGTACTGGTCTCAAAATTTGTCTGCTACGAAACCAAGTCCAAAATGCCTCTAGTAAAATAAATACAATAAATGAAGGTATTGATAATACTGGAATTAATTCTCAAATAAGTACGAATATACATCGGCCTCCATCAGCCCCAATAATTGATCTAGACAATTCACATAGTACCAGAAATTGGAACTTAATGAGAAACACTGGAAATTCAACTCATCGAACTACTAGTATGCCTCAATTAATTGAAGACAAAGACAATGCATTACCTGAGCTATTGCAAACTGGGAAAGTAACTGCTGTATCTAAGAATGACACTTCTCAATCTCTTAAGATTTATGGTCCTCCAAAGCCTCCAAGACTAGAGAAAAATGTAATGGAAAGAAAAGAAACTTCCAGAAGTATTTACAAATCGGAAGAGGCGGCTCTAGAGAGTGATGATATAGGAGAACCTAAATTGGATTTTGAAGAAATTACAAGATCAATAGGACAAGACCGTGGACTCGGTGATGGCCGATCTGCTAATGGAACACAACCAAATCTACGAAAGACTTCGCGACGAAGAGAGCCTCGTCGGCACACCCTACATAACGGTGTAGATTATAACTTATTAAAAAAAATGAAGCAAATTGAACAAGAAAAAGACGTGTTATTACAAGGATTAACAGCTGTAGAGGAAGCACGAGAATGGTACTTAAAACAATTGACAGAAGTGCAAGATAAAATGCGATATGCGGGAAGAATGGGCGCATATGTGGTAATTAATAAATTGTTCCTCTATTTTATATAGTATTACTACATTTTTTGTATAACAACTTCGTCAATGTAAATAATAATAACATTTAAAAAGGACGAACTTTGTAATACGCGACAAGCTTTTTAATTTTTTGTACGTGCGATCATCCCGTTATCTTGTTATCCGATGATCGGTTGTAATATGAAGTATCACAGTAGGCTGACGACTAGTCTCACGGTTATTAACTACTATATATAAGGTTTAGCTATATAAACGATTAGCATTCAGATTTCACACGGCTAGATTTTACATAACCTATCCTATATCTAATTAACCACTAGCTATAAAGCATTAAATAGTAAATATAAGCACATAAATGTGTGTAATATTTATTTGCATGTGCTTACAATAATCATGATTATTTTGAGGACATTCTACGTTAAAAATTATAAAAATAAATAGTAATCTTTTTCCAATTCTTTTGAACTTAAAATTAATTACTACTAAATAACACGAATAATTATGTCATATAATCTAATAAACATCGTTATTTTATAATATAACATATTACATTATACGTATTACGGTTAAACGCTTATAAGAAGCCTCTACATGGAATCAGTTGTCTATTGTGGTCTAGAATTCCTAGATTTTATCACCGTATTTTTGCGTTACTTTACTTAAATTTTTATTTTTCGAAGAGTCTACATTCCACTTTTTCCTGAAGTATAGTAACAGCCCCTAAATGTCGCACTTCTAGGAACTTTTGAGAATATTTAGAAGTTAATTCCAATTTCCACCATACCATACACGATAGGTTTGTGGATACAAACCCTGACAATGTTTTCCTTTATGACTTAATTATAAAAACACATGAAAACTCAATGGTGCTCGGTCAGGCTTGAACCCAGAATATTTGGTTAAGATTAGAGTAACCTTGGGCCATCTCCGCTAAAATTCCACATTCATATATGGATATGTGAGAATGACTAAATTTAAAGATTAAATGAAACTGTGTTGTAATAATGTGTCCATTAAATAGTTTTAAGTAGTTAAAGCTTCTATAAATATTTTATAATTATATGGGTAGGTATCCGAGGTCAGCTACCCACTTTAATCCAGTTTATTTTCATACATCGCTGACATTATAAATATATTTTAGTTTTATTTATATTAGTAAGAAATATACAGCTTTAACAGCATTGTATAAAAAATAAGTACATAATTAAAATTGTCTGTTTAAGGAACCATGGAATGAAGCACATCAAGAGCGCTTAGAATTATTACGTGCAAGAATCTTGGAACTAAATCGACAACTTGGGGCACTGGCTACTGGGTGGCGCCACGGACCACTGTCATTACACATGAATCTTGCATTGCCAACAACATTGAATACTTTACCACCTAATAATGCAACTGTTCTCCGGTCTCAAAATCGAATGCTTGCAGAGGTCTGATTAGTTTTAGGTCACTTAACACAATCAACAGAAATATTGGTCATTCCACCAAACTTTATTGACGTTTCCATCATTTAAAAATACATATTTTTTTCCAATACTTTTTAAGTTTTATATTCTTAAAAGTTAAGTAGAGTTTCAGCTATATTATGTTTTGTTTCTAAATAAATAAAAAAAAATACTTTTATTGCAGGAAGTTAATCGCAAGAACGAAAGAATATCAGTCCTAGAAAGAGAAAAATCAGCACTCATCAGAGAACTTTTACTACAAAGAAATAGATCAAAGTTATTAGACAATTTTACATAACAATGATTACCAATTATTAATTTGTAATGTTAAGACTTAATAGTGCCATGCATAACATTTGTAATATAATAAAAATAATCAAACTCAGTGTAATACTTTATTCAACTTTACTAATTTGTTACAAATAATATCTAATTTATATTCTTATTATACAAAGAATAATCATATTCCCTAAATGGTACATCATAAGTTAAATATCCTTGATCCCAAGCTTTTTCAATAGCTACTAATAGCTCTTTATGTTTCTTTTGACAAAGTCCAGTTTTAAAGGCATCCAATATCTGCAACAATTTGCAAGCTTTTAAACAAGTACTCACTTTGTGATCTAGTATTTTTGGTTCATATTCATTCATTCATACGAATAAGTATCTACAATAAGTAGATACTTATTTGTTTAAAAAAGCAAAATATTTTTGAACCAAAATTTTATTAAGATATTCACGTCATATTTTCTACCTTATTAATTTATGTTTACTTAAATAACATTACTGTTTCATTAGAATAACAATTCAAGACTAAAGAAATATCAATGTTGCAACTTAATAGATGTATCTATCTTTATAATAGTGTCTGACCAAACCTTCAGCTTTGGCTTTGACTTCAGCTTTGGTCACCTTCAACCAAAAAATCACAAAATTACACTAGAAACCATAAGCCAAAACTTTAGCCAAAATGGGCTTAAACTTTGGCCGAAGGTTTCTAGTGAGTGCCAAGTTTGAACTAACTTATATGATTGCATAAAAATGCAATGGATGAGATGGTGCGGGAAACATGGGTCACATACTTAGTTGGCATTTGTGCTATACCTAAATCAATGTACCTTTAGCTAAAAAGTTCCTGAGAAGGCTATGTACAAATATTCTTTAGCATATTTTACTAAATGTGATCTAATGATGAGTTAAATGATCATAAATTGTTTTTTGGTAAAACACTGAATATTTATAAATTTATTATTATTATATTTATAGAAAACTTGAAACTGATTGTTCAAATTTCTTTATGTTGTTATTATTAACAAGGTAATTTAATAATCTCTATAATGTCTATGTACAGTAAACTTAAAAATATATATATTTATTATTTATATACATATCTTTAGCCAACTTTGGGTAAAAAGCTCTGGTTGGACGCTACTATTATACTTCTAACTTCAATTATTAAACTAACACTGCCTTTATTAATAGTTTTTGTATCTATATTATATAAATCTAATCTAATATCGTTTACTCACATGTCCTGTGTATTCTGATATAAATTGCTCAAGCAGCTTTGTATTTCTGGGTTCTAGGACTAAATATTCATCTCGACATATTGGACAAGGATTGCCCGTTGATATAACTCCATTGCGTACACAAGACCTTCTCGTATGCTTTGGCGCCACACCACCTTTATGGTTTCGTCTATATAAAAACCAGACAGGGTTATCGCCATAGGTTTGCTTGTATGCTTTACTTTGCAAATACCTTATACTAGTTTCAAGAGGAACTACTTTAGTGCGATCTTTTAAAGGATCGATTGGGTTCTGTTGGTCATCAGCAGATTCATTGGGCTGATCTGAATAAAAGCGTATTAGTCTGGTAGTCCTTATGTCTGACAACGTTACCCTTTTAAAAAGCAAACGCACATTTGTAACAAGCGACATATTTACAAACACAATATTTCCGCTTTAAAAAACAAAGTATTTAATTTATGAAAGAGTTAAATAATTAAATTTTAATTATAATCAGCAATCAGCATGTGTTGTTAAAATTTTCACTTGACAAATCTTTAGCCTATTAACGTCAAGTTGGTATTAGAAGTACTTTTTTTTTAAATTAGTAACCCTAAAGTCCGAAGCGAACCTTCGAAGCATTAATAATTTAATAAATGAACAAATAAAGATTGTTGATATTGATTGATAAAAGTGTCAAAAACATTGAAATATGTATAATGAACTTAATATTCCACATATAATTAGTTTAAAATCCCAGTTTTTCGTAATCTAAAATATTTGAAAAATCTTTAGTAATTATTTCCTCTATTTTGATTCCAACATAAATATTGTTACGATATTTACTGTTACATGTCTTATTTTATTTTTTTAAATACCTTAAAACAATGTTTACTTATACGTGAAATAGCCCAGCCTCTCAGCTAAACAAAGGCCTCACCTACTCTCGTTGGTAGTATAATTAATTATTATTGATAATATTTTTTACTACTTTTGTCGTTATGGTTGTAAATAATTGAATAATTTATATCATTGGCTTAAAAAATATTTTCTTTAGAGTAATCTGGTCAGTGTTATTTTAAAAAAACTGCATGTTTTTTTTCATTTTAACATTTTTTAATCTGTTTAACAGATTAAAATTCAGTTCTTTCTAGTAAAGAAATGTCTTGTGATATTAATCATCGTTAAATTTAAAAATATTTGATTTCTTTACGTTAAGTGATAATATCAGGATACATAAAACTTGTAAGTTAACAGCTTAGTCAAAAAACTGTTTAAAATAACTATTATAACTTAAATTAAATATTATAATACTGAAATTTATTCGAGTAGGTGTTGATTTAATAAACTTTTTCAGAGCTTTACCCGTAACATTTACTTAATATTATTTTGGCAACCGTATTAAAGCGAAAGGGAAACGTAAATGAAATGATAATTCTCAGTAAAAACATAGGATGCCAGTAACCATTGTTTAGTGCCATAGTTGTATTAATTTATGATTTTCTTTTAGATTTTATATTCAAGAAAGTTCCTTGATAAAAAAAATAATAATTAAAAAAACAATCATGTCAGATTCAGCGGCTGATGGTACGATAATGTAAGTATCTGATTAATAAATCAAATTACAAATATGCCATATGGCTAATTATTTTCTTTATTTAAAATATAGGCTTAAATACTTAAAAACCTTTGGGGAATTTTGGTGACAACCTTTTGTTACTTACAAGTTAAAACCTTTTTGAATTATAAGAGTGTTTTAGTTTTTTACTTTTAATGGCTATTGTAGTATTTATAACTGTTAATATATAAAGATGAATGCTTTAAAAAATATCTGTTGTGGACAATGTTAGCATTTAATATTAAACTTTATAATTTATTTACAAAAAAATATTATTTACTTTAAAATATTTCATGTTATTTTTCTCCAGAATAATTATGTTATTGATTAATCTACCTGTGCAGCATTTCTTAATATAGTTGTAGTTATAGGAGACTCAATATAAATTTATAGATTCTTTAAGATACACAATACTATATATTTCATCTATAAATTGACAATATTGTTTACAAACATTTGTAATATGATTTTATATAAGAATAGTATAAAAAATTTGAATTTATGAGATAATATTCCTAGCAGTTTAAATTTCTTCGTATCTTATCCCTTCGGGTTTCCTTATTGGGTCTCCACACGACATAACCCAAACATCCCAAGTACCTATTTTTTTATTCTTTTATATATTTATATAAATGGGTATGAAATTACTTATTTCAAATTAGATTAAACTTAGTAACATAATAAGGTTTAATTAATAATCAGTTTCTGAAGTAAGTGACTGTTGAGAATAATTTATGAAATGGCCAATCCATCTCATAAATTATACTTAACTATTAAGCATACAAAATACTATTTGTTAGATGTTATTATTATTACCAGCTTCCAAGCTGGTAATAATAATAATATAATCATTTATTAGAAAAGAGACACACTATATGGTTTTTAAAAAGTACCATAATCTATTAAAACCCAAATAACACATGAATAAACTACATTAAGGTCCGTATAAAAAAAAACTAAAAAAAAAACTTAGTTATTAACCCAAAAATATTTCATACAAAAATATTAACTTCGAAATTTATTTAATTGTTATAAGGAGTAGTAACAAATAAAATAATATTTTATTCATTATTTTGATTAAATACAACATGTTAATGACAATTTACAAAATATGACGCTATATCGTAGGTCAGTTCTGTACTAATATATAAATTTGCTACTGATATACTTAAAAAAAAAATCGGAAAAAATCAGTGATTCTATTTTCGTAACGAACAGCATCCGACTCCGCCCTTTGTGCGGTCGCTGTTCGGATCTCTGGTGTGAAATATATTTATCTCTTTTCATCTTATTTGATAGCAAAGAATAAAAATATTTCATCTATACAATACGGAGACGCTCGAATGTTCCCGATTTCATCCCGAAGTATGACTGTCCTAGTTTCTGTATTCCTCATATGTGCAGTCAAAACAACCACGTTCATCACAACGTCGTTTACGAATTTCGTTGCTCGTAATACATGCGTAATGTTGTTGTTGCCATTGTTTGTATCAATTATTATTACAAATGACCTGAGACATAATTAGTTATCACTGAGTTATCCGGTTAACAATATTATAGTATAAAAGTTACGGATTTATTAATAGACACCGTCAAGACGTAGTGCAATCAGTCGTGTTCTTTTTGTGATATTGTGATTTTATAATTTAAGATTAAGATTTTATGACGTGCGTGTTTCGTAAAAAGTTAATTTAAATTCTGGTTCAAATGGCAACTTTACCTCGAATGACTACATCTAAGCATGTTGTTAACACTATATCATCACCCTTTAGGTATGTAAATATATCATAAAACTGTATTAATTTATTTTAAAATAATACCATTAATATTTTTCGGTGTAGTAATAGATGTGTATAATAGCGAAGTTACTAAGTATTCTAGTTAACATGTATATTATAAGTTGCTTTTACAAAAAACATGCTTTCTTGATTAGTTCGATGATACATGAAAACATAACATAATAAAGTGCCTAACAAAATTATAATAAAGTAATTGTCTGCTCCTATTAATAAATTAATATTTATAAAAAGGGTTAATTTTCGTCATATTTATCCTTATCAAAGTCTAATAAATTGTTTATTATAAGCGTTTTCTGTATATAAAACTGGTCGCAACTACGATAAGACTTACATATTAGCACAGTACATATCTATAGGTGGAGGAATGGCTAGGTAGCTGGTTCGATACTGATTGTATGTATTGTAATTTGTTTACATAAAGATATGAATTAGTGTCTAAAAAAATATCACCTTTGTTTACGCCTGGCGAATAAATGACAAATACTAATCTTTTTTTAATAGTTTTGTTTTTTCACTCCGATCATTTTGTCATGTACATAATATACATCTAGTAGCATGTAAAAAATTTTAAAATATATTTTTTAAAGAACGTTTACTAACAGATTTTGGCATTATTTTTTACAAAAACTGTTCAGTATTTTGACATAGCTAGCTTTTTAGCTAGCTACGTAAATATATATATATTTACGTAGCTAGCTATGTCAAACGACTTTTATTACCGTGCATTCACTCATTTTCTTACATTTTCTTATATTTAGTTTATACTACTTGCCATATAGTGTATTATTTATTATTAAAGATTTAACATCTAAAAGAGACCGTAGTGTATGGGTACATCTTGAGTGTAAGAAAAAAACGTGAGGTTGAGGAAACTGTTGATATATGATCACCGCCGGTAGACGTTACTACAACCCTTACAACGTGAATTATGATGATGAATAGTTCTTTAATTATAATTGTATACCATCAACCATGATTGTTTTATTATCCCACCTCTAACTGCTTACACTAAAAAATATAAGTTGAATGGAAACCTTTAAAAATATACCGATTTTAGAAAAGCACAGGAATACCTTTATTTAAAGTAAATAGTGAATAGGTAGTGAGTAGGTTTTATAAGTTATTACTTATAAAAAATTATATTATGTACCTACATTGACGACGGTCCCATAGGTCGTAAAATATTTGAACTAGGAAGCTCAAACTTCAATGTTGTTTTTATATAAGTATATATGAGAAATAAATCTTATAAATAATCATTCAATTTTACAGTACAAGCCCAAGGAAATTGCAAGAGATGACACTACCAACTCCGGATGGCCATGGTATGGAATTTCATAAATAATAAATAATTATCAAAAATATTTAATTAAAGTAATTGTCTTGTAACTCCTATTTTTCAGATGTCACTACTGCTAGTGGAATAAGCATGAAACAATATGAAGAACAGCTAAATGGTTTAAGAAAAGAAAATTTTCACCTTAAATTACGTATATATTTTCTAGAAGAAAAATTAGGTAGCGGTGCGCCGCCTGCCGTACAAGTAAGTTATAAGATGAATAAAATACTTATTCAATTTGTAAATTAAGAACTATCACATGTGCGAAAATCTTATTTAGATTTTATTGTACTGTAATCGATCTTCTGATCGTACATACTGCAATTTTCATTTCATTTAGGGCTTATTAGAACACAATGTACGCCTTCAAGTAGAAGTAGAGGAACTAAGAAGACAACTTACTGATAAACAAGAATTATTAGCGGCGGCAGCTGAAGCCATTGATGTCTTAGAGAATCAGGTAATTAAATGTTCAGTAGGTAGTTTCTTGTTTATTTTATTTTCTTGTATCCAATCTAAAATAGATTTTTATTGTTTTTTTTATAAATAGGGGTCGATTTCCACTGAAACTGCAGAGGTGTCAATAAATAATAGTATTACAATGGCAAGGAAAGATAACAAGGAACCAATAAAGGTACCCATACTATTATATTTAGTTTTTAGTAGATCGGTTTAGTTAATTACTTAAATAACTTACTGAAACTTTTATTTTTTACTCTAGGAAACGGAAATACACACTGACGTCGTCGACGAAACATATCAGTCGGAATCAGCTGGGTCAGTAAAACTAATTTATGTACGGTATCGAAAAACAAACCCATTACGGTATCGAAAATCAACCCAAAAGCATGGGGCTTCTTTTTATGATCTCAGCCGGACACAGTTCAAATTCAGAATGTAGTAAGAATAAAGCACAGAGGGAGTCCCTAATAGCAACATATAACGTTAATTGTATGAGTGTGGGTGCTGCGCAAAGTATTCTCTGCTTTCCAACTTCAGAAGCTGCGGTAGCGTTATATGATTTGGTAGCTTCGTCTCATTAGTGACTCCCTTTATACTTTAATGAAGGATCTGTGTATTTTATAGGTTAAGATATGATGGGGCTAACATGTCCAAATGGACAAAAGTCTCTAAAAAATAAAAATTAAAAAAAAAAACCCATTTCGATGCATTATGTATTTCAGTCCACTAAGTGGTGTTTAATGGAGCTAGGACATTATATATTAAATAATGCTGTTTTTGTAATTCATTTGTTTTATAGCTTAGGTAGCGGAGCTTAGGTAGTGGTCACCAACGCCCATAGACATTGGTATTGTAAGAGATGTTAACCATCGCTTACATCGCCAATGCGCCACCAGTCTTGGGAACTAAGATGTTATGTTCCTCGTGCCTGTAATTACACTGGTTCACTCATCCTTCAAACCGGAACACATCAATAGCAAGTACTGCTTTTTTGCGGTAGAATATCTGATGAGTGGGTACCTATCCAGACGAGCTTTTGCACAAAGCCCTATCACCAAGTAAATTCGGAAAATATTTTGTCTGATTCAATGAGAATAACACTGTTATTTAACAACTGATTATTTTTTAATTTCAGAGATTACCTTGCAGTCACCGTTAATAATGAAGACTTGGTAAGTAAACACAAAACTTATCAATCTTATGCTATGATTACGTTATTACAAATGTATGAAAATTACATGTTCAAACTGGCAGCATCTTAAAAAATACAATAAGATCCGATAGGCAATTATTGCTTTTATTAGACACAACTCCTAACATTAAGTAAACTTATTGAAAGATTATATTGAAAGAATTTAGTTTTCAAAAACAAAATAAGTATGTCATAGTCTCTATTATATGGCTACCACTGTGTATACCTAATAGATCCAATCACAGTGATGATTATACCATAGCTATCTATAGTTACCATGTTCTTTTGTATTTATATATTTTAATACGATTTTACGTGCTGCAGGACCAATTGACAAGGCTAAAGAAAGAAAATCACAATGCTCTGGAAATTATCAAAAGATGTATGAAAAAAATTCAACAACAAGACAAGGAAATTAAAAGATTAAAACTGGTATTTAACATATGAATTTATCGTATTTTATAATAAAATTTTTAGTTTATTGCAATAAATACTTATTAAAAAACAGGATAAAGAGTTGACATACGCCCAAGTAAGTGACTCACAGCTGGAAAAATATGAAGAAATATTAAAATGTAAAGATGAACATATCAAAGATTTGGAAAATAAGGTCAGACAGCTGCAGACTAGTTTTGACAATGCGCAAAGTGAAGATTCCGCTGGGTATAATTTTATTATAAGAAAGCCTGAAAATATATAAAAATGAATAATTTATCATCACTAATTCTAATATTGTTTTTAGAAATCTTCAACAATTGCTAACAAGACGCTTACAAGGATTGGCATATTTTCTTGATAAATTGCTGTCACATAAGTAAGTAATTTCATAATATTTAAAATCTTAATAAATAAATAAATGAAATAAGTTTAACAGTAATACAAATTATAATTATATTATATTATACGTAAGATTGTTGAAAATAAAATTGCATTCAAACATATGTATACATATCATATCAGTTTGAATCAGATGCTAGTATTTGTAGATTAATTTAATAAAAAAAATTACAGGTGTGTATTGGGTGAAGAAAAGAAAAAGCTTGCCGAAAGTATACTAGAACAAAGTCTAGCCTTACCAGTAGGCTTACAATTAGACGAATCAATGGCTCCAGAAGATTTCACAATGGATGAAAGTAATCTAGATATCTCACAATCAATGAGGATAGAAGACTTAACTATGATGTTTGGACATCACTTTATGTGCAGTGATGATAACAACCGATATTCTTTAAGAAAAGTTATCCGAAATGTTCCACAAGCTGATGTAATATCGGAATCGGAATGTTGGTCCGAACCAGACAGAAATGTTTCCTTAGCAAGAGTTGGGCTCTGTGATACTGGAGTAGCTGTTAAAGAATGTATTTCGGATGCAAGTAGACATCGGTCAAGAAGGTCCAAAGTGTCTTATGGATCTCAATCTGAAGACAATAAGCCTTTAAATGAAAATGCTCTTCTTGAACAAATTGATGATATATCTAAACGCAATCAACAGTTAGAAGAAGAAAAATTAGACTTTAACACAAAATTAGAATTAGCAATGAGACAGATTGATAATCTGACAGTTGAAAAGGAAAAAATGAAAGAGGCGCTGGAGTTGGAACAACAAAATGCCAAAGAAGCAACCAAACATTTAGAAACCATGAAACATACATTACTAGCTTTGGAAACAAGAATCAAAGATAATGAACAACAAGTTACTTGTAATATGCAAATAATAGATAAGTTAAGAGCCGAAAAACAAGAATTAGAGGTAACATTTTTGGAAACAGAACGTTCACTTAGACGTGCAGCAGACGAGGCAACGGTCCAGGCTTCGCAGGCGGCTCTGGAAAGAGCTAGAGCACAACACGACAGGCTACGCATTGAGAGAGAATTAGAAGAAACACGTGAAAAGTTGGCTACGGCATTGGAATCCAATGCACAATTGGAAATAGATCTTACTCGTAAAATGGCAATGGAAGCTGTAAATAATATTGTTGAAATCCATGAAGGAGTTCATTCCGAGGAAGATAGACCTACATCACCAGATCAAGGAATAGACAGTGATAGACTTTCGAGTTTGGAACAAAATGACGCAGTAAACTTGTCTCCTCGTATGTATTGTTACTTTTACCCTATCAATTCAAATTCAATTCAAATCAGGCAAATTAAAAAAAAAATTATCAAAAAATAAATAAGTTACACAAGTCGGTTGGGTGGGTGAAAATAATATCTTAATTTGAGGCTCATAAAATGTATTATTTATTAGTTTAATACTTTTAAAAAACATTTTGAAGTCTTAATTCAAAAATTTAAAAAGAAAGAAATATTAATATTGTTTTACTTTATAGGTTCTCTGTACGAAGAAAATGTTACACTTAAGCAAAAATTAGCAAGAACCAAAGCAACACTAGCAGAAACTCTTACCCAACTGAATGCAGCAAATATGAGAAAAAGAAACGTGCAACGCGCTATTTGTAGAGAAATTCATAAAACACAGGGAGTATTGCGTAAGGCACGGGATCAGTTTGAAAATAACAATTAACTTTTATCTTTCATGCACTAGACTAAGTCTAGCGATATTTCTGATTGACAATAATTATGTATTAATAAGTTTTTTCTCTACTAGTTTTACACTACTTTGGGTAAGAACTCATGGAGCGGTTTTCACCCGCGCCCGCCGCGGTGGCGAAACAGCTGTTTTATTTCTAACCTCACGATGAGAACGAGTTATGTTTGGATAACGCGGACGTCGCGGTTGCGGTTATCGCTCGCAAACTTGGCGGCATACATATATATACACGTGTAATCTACAGGACCCGCAACCACGGCGGACGAAGATGAAAACCGCTCCGTGACTCTTATGCCTTTTTCATGACCTACTTTATTTACTTCATATTTATCTAAATTGATTTGTTAGTGACATAACCATGTATTTTTATGCAAAATAAAGATTTAATATGCAATAAAACTGTTTTATTTTATATACTGTAACCGAGAACTATTGACTTGACAAGCAATAGTACTAAAAATTAACCAAAGATTGAATAGCAACAATTAAATACACGTTTTAAATATGTATATAATTATATATGTAGATCAGGTAAGTAATGACTTAAGGTATGACTGCTTGAATTTAACGAACAATCAATGTTTCATTTGTTAAGTATCTAAGTGTGTTATAATATTTAAAAAAAAATTGTACTTATATTTCATGACCACTCTTTTATGCGGTATTTTGGATAACAGATAACATGAGTTTATTGACCTATTAAGTAAATGCGTTGTATATGACGCGTGTTCAGTCAAGACGGAAAGGGGTTATAAGAAATGGTAGCCTGTCTTTTTTTTTTTATTATACCCGGGAGGGCAAGTGACTACTCCACCTGATGGTAAGTGGTAGTAGAGTCCAAACGCGACTACGGCTAGTGCAGTCAGGAAGAATGACTTGCACTAACCGCCCCCACCTTCCCGGCCCGCAAGATGGCTCTTCACGCCTTGTTTGAAAGAACCCAGGTCATAAGAGGAGGAGAACACGTGTGCTGGTAAAGAATTCCATGTTTTGGAGGTGCGACAAAGAAAAGAGTTGCCAAATTTCTTCGTGCGCGGTGGAATTGATAGTCAAAGTTAGGCGGTGACATCGAGAGCCAGCACGCGTAGACTTGTAAAAGAATGGGGAAGCAGGAATGAGGGAGAATAATTCCTCTGAGCACTCGCCGTGATACAATCGGTAGAAAGCGCTCAGTGCCGCTATCTCTCGACGCAATTGTAAAGGCTCAAGGGTTGTGGTGACCTTTACGTCGCCAATAATGCGAACCGCACGTCGCTGCAACCGATCCAAGGCCTCCAGTAAGTACTTAGCGGAGCCATCCCAGAGGTGCGAGCAATATTCGACGCAAGACCGCACCTGTGTTTTATACAACAGGAGCAGTTGTTGTGGCGTGAAAAAACGCCGCACCTTGTTCAGGACTCCGAGTTTCCGAGAAGCTGTTTTTATAACAGCCTCGATGTGGTCCCTTGAATTGAGGTCGCACCGAACGTCAATTCCCAGTATGGCGACTTTGCTTTGTATCCCCAGCGTAGTGCTACAGAGGGAGGGAGGAGGGGAAAATGGTGACTTTTTCGCTTTGAGAGCGCATACCTGTGTTTTCGTGGCGTTAAACTCAACAAGATTGTCAGAGCCCCATTTGGCAATGAGACCTAACGTCCTATCGAGTTCAACAACAAGATCCCTCCGTCTCACCTCGGTTTCCGCCCGCCCAGCTACTGCGCGTCCGTGGTATCCCCCGTTCACTGTACTATCATCTGCATAGCAATGTATGTTATCAAGAGAGAGCATATCATTGATATGTGTGGGGGATAGCACAGACCCCTGGGGTACCCCAGCATTCACTACATGGAATTTTGAAGCGCAACCATCAACTAAAATGCGAAGGCTACGCATGTGTAGGAAGCTGGCAATCCAGGTGCAGAGCTGAGCTGGCAGACCGTATGCCGGCAGCTTGAAGAGAAGACTTCTGTGCCAGACCCTGTCGAAAGCCTTGGAGATATCGAGGCTGACATGCAACGATTGACGCTTGTCGATAGCTTCACCCCATAGGTGTGTTACGTACGTTAGAAGATCACCTGTGGACCGTTTCGGTTGAAACCCGTACTGACGATCATTAATTAGACAGTGATCTTCTAGGTAATGGATCAGTTGGTTGTTTAAGATCCGTTTCATCACCTTACAAAGTACTGAGGTGATAGCTATTGGCCGATAATTTGCCGGGTCAGACCGATCCCCTGTCTTCAAAGCTTTGTACTTTTTTAGCTAAATTGTGACTAAGTTAAATGCCAGAGAAATTATTTTTGTACATGTTCTAACTAGGTTTTGGAATAAATGTAAATTATTATAAAAATAATATGTTTTTTATATTTTTCAACACTAGTCTAACAGTGGTAATTAAAAAAAAAACAAGTGTTATAATAGGCGGGAAAATTTATATATCAAAAAAAAAATCTTTATTTAACAAACGTTTTTGTTCAAGATGTCGAGTTATTATTCATATAAAATTTTAAATGCCAATTTCAATAACTTATGTTACCTTAAGGCGATAGCAAACGTCAAAGACAAACACGATCGTTCTGCACCATCAAATTACCATTGGAAGATACTCAAATGCAGGTAGGACAAAATAAGCTACCTTAATTAAGCACTCTATCCAGTTGCAATTATTTATAATCAAATGCGATTTTTTAGGATGATTATATTTTCGGCTTCTTCTATATTGTCTTGTCCTGATAAAAATGATGTTAAGAAAATTCATCTTATTTTTAATAGAATAGGTGATGATTACGACCGTTTAAATTCACTATTTATAAAATACTCTTTGATTCAAGTGAGTAATGGTAGTATTGTTATTTAATTTGTTAATTATGTACTGATTTATAACTCAGAATTCAATTTAAGGACGGTGGCATTCATCAAGTAACATCTGATGTTTATTCAATGTGTTTTTGTTATACAATGTCAGCTAAAATTGCACCCGTGTGGAATTACATAGGCCCAAATTATTTTATTAATAACAGAGACTTTTTAAAAGTTTTTGGGCCACAAGATGGTATGAAATTCAAACTATTTGTAAAAGGTAAGTGCTTACATACTAATTGATTTAATTATTCAGTCAAGGAGGCACATTATTGAGTATTGAGTAACTTAGTACCTTCCTACCTAATGTTAGATACATAACTACATAAAAAGTAAAATGTATCTAATTGACCATATATCCAATAATAAAATTTAAGTATATATTTTACGGATTTTAACTGTTTTTGTAACGACATTTGAATATTAAGTTTCTATCGCACCAACTTCCATGTGTTGTGCTTAGTAATGGTTTATTGGAGTTATTTATTACGAACTTAATAAAGTTTAAAAAGAAGTTCAATATGCTTTAAAGTAATAAAAGCACATAATTTTATTAAATTGCTTCCAATTTACCTTTTATAAATATTAATATATATGGCAACACTCTATCAAGATTTAGGTAAATCACGCAATTTTAAGTCGATATTTATGTAATAATAACAATAAGTGTGACTCTTTGCATTAAAAATTGTATAATGATCAACGTTACAGATGACCATACAATATTAGAATTAAAACCGGTTAAAATAAACCTTATAAAATCGGAAGAAAAATTCATTCCAGGAGAAAGTATAACAGTTTTACCGAGGTAGGTATTTACTTTAACTTTTAAATAATTTTGTGTTCGTTATGTATTTTAACATTTTAATAATTATTATCATCTTCTTTTATTACTTAATTCAAGCTTAAATAAGGCCGTCATTGAAGAATACAGTCAGTCTTTACCAAAGTCAGGAGATTTTAAATGTTACAAAGATATACGTCGGCACTGGAAAAATATTGCAAGTTTTTAAATATTTATTGTTACATTAATAACAACATATTATATCATTTATTATATATTATTTAATTATGTTATATAATTATGTTATATAATTATGTTATATTTATTATTCAAATTGTATAACTGTAATTTTGTATGTAAATTTTTGCTGTGTCATCGTATATAATCCGATGCGAAACGATATGACACAACACGATACACAGTATATATATTATATAACGCAATTTCTCTAATTAAAATTTATAACTTCACAAAATTGTAGAGATATATTAAAAAGTTTTATTTTAATTAAAATCAATTTTGACCGTCCAACAATGCTTCCTTCCGTGGGAGCAAATTCTATCCGCACCGCTGTTCTTGCCAGTGAGTAAGGAGGTTTTAATGTAACAATTTAATTTTTGGTGAAATGAGGAGCAAATCTTCTTCTCAAACGGAGGGGAGGCCGAGGATATTTACAGGCTGTTGATTGACTTACTTTACGGAATAGTCTAAGCTGTATTATATATACACTCCTAACTTTACATACCGAGATCCCTACTACACTCAACTTACACAATGACAATCATATTTGTAATTAGCACGGATATCGATTGCCGGATGAAGAATATTCATACTACACAGTTCGGTTTTTTCGCGGCGAGCCACTGACGTATCCAGAGGTTTGTCTTCTAAGAAGCTATCCTATTATCACGCCCTTACCAAAAAATGCTGAAGTAAGTTTATTTTCTATAAGTACAGCCGGGGTATTTGTTTTCATAATTGGGATAAGTACCTAATATACTTAATTTTTGTTTATATATTTTATTTAGTTAAAAGCTAGAGGATATACTAATATTAAAATGTATAACTTAAGAAGCATGCTGGTTCTTAACTAAGGGAAGCATGTTAACACAAATAAGAAGCTTGCAAACTTAACAAACTCGTAAGTTAATTGGTGACTCATTTTGAGTGAGCCATAATAGCTGGTCTGCACCAAATACATATTTTATTTAAGTTAAATCAAAATGTGTATTAACTTTAAATATATTGTAAAAATACTACAAATGCAAATTGATACAAACAAAAATACATAGAACGTTTTCGGTTCATTTTACATTACCTATATGTATTCCATATGGGCTTAACTTTTATTTAAATGTTTTCTTAAATTCTTATTTATCCACAATAATTGGACTTATCATGAACACCTCAAATCATTTTAATTTTCAGAATATAATACTATCGAAGTTTATCAGTACAATGAAGCTTAAAATGCCGTATATTCTCGGGATTCCTCTAACGATTATGAACGACTCGTGTTACCATGAAAATGGCTTTGATAATGTAAGTAGTAATGGATAAAAAAAGCTTTAATTGTGTAATTATACGGGGACCTGGCGAACAGAACTTCTATATGATTTGCTCATGTGGTTAGTTAATTGATAGTGCCAGGGCCAGATTAAAAGCCTTGAAAGGAAAAAAGAGGAGACATCGAATATTTTTTTAATCAGACAAGAACTTTTTATTGTTGATTTTCAAATATTAAATTTTTTTTTTACATTTTCCATACTACGTCCCTATAATAATGATAATAATTATGATACTTCGACGGTGGAAGCTCTGCCTTATGGATCTTCATTGTTTCCACGACGATTTTAACAATAAGTCTTCACAGACAGGTGCATTCCATTTAGCTATAATTCTAACGATAAACTATAATTTTTTTTAGGTAATTAATGGTAATTTATCAGAAACTCAACAAATAAGTCTCTGCACGCCAACACAACATTAAGGTTTTTTTATTATTTATAAATAAATTTATATTACATACAATAAAACTTTTATTAATAATGTTTTTACCATAAACTACATTGTTATCAGAAATTTCTAAGAAAAATATTAAGTGTAAAATAATTGTTTAACAAAAGAAGACATAGATAAACATAGAACACAAAGATACAGAAATATTACATTACGAAATAAGAGAAGAGTCATTAAAATTTATACGAAAAATCTCAAAATGGTTTTGCGTCATTATAAAAAAATACATTATAACAATAAAGTAACTACGTCATACGACATTCATATATTTCGTCAAAAAAGAATAACGCTCATTAAAATATTTCTCCGCTTATACATAACATTTTATCCTTTTAGATTTTTTGCCGCAAATGTTACTCGCACACAAAAAATGTTTGTATAATTGTGTATATGCTTTTTAATTATATTTTGTCATACTAATGCTAGGTATTGAGAGTAGATGCTGAACATGTCATTTTATAAAAATATCTCAATTTCAATATAGAATGCAGAATATTTACAATTGTTGAGCTGTTGAAGGAAATATCAATCGTAATGGGCTTTGTGGTGGACTTAAAGCTGATTGACCGGCCGTTAGATCAAAGAATCGCGCGACCGATGGCGACAAATTTCTATTACCTTGCTGTCGAATTTGAGAATTTCTTACATCCTGAAGAACAAAAATATCATCATTAGTAATTAAACTACACAATGTTTAAAATAAATCTATTTTTTTTTTGTATTCTCATTAAGCAGTTGCTCATGTCGCACGTACTTGGTGGTAGGGCTTTGTGCAAGCTCGTCTGGGTAGGTACCACCCACTCATCAGATATTCTACCGCATAACAGCAGTACTTTGTATTGTTGTGTTCCGGTTTGAAGGGTGAGTGAGCCAGTGTAATTACAGGCACAAGGGACATAACATCTTAGTTCCCAAGGTTGGTGGCACATTGGCGATGTAAGCGATGGTAACATCTCTTACAATGCCAATGTCTATGGGCGTTGGTGACCACTTACCATCAGGTGGCCCATATGTTCGTGCGCCTACCAATGAAATAAAAAAAAAAAAAACGTAATTTACCGATCTAGTCACACGAGGAGATGGTGGTGAAGACACTTGAAGGCTATTTTGAACTACTGGGAAGTTTAAAATGTATTGCATTTTATATCCTTTTGCTAAATCCTCCACTGTTTTACCTTAAGATAAAGAAAAATAAAAATTGTTAATACTTCGGTCAAACATATGATCGAATAGCACGAACTCGAGACGACAAATTGCCTAAGTGTCTTGTGGTTGACCAATATTTATAATTTAATTTTTATATAATAACTCTGATTGTAAGAAATCTTATAATTATTAAAGTAACAGCCTGTGAATGTCCCACTGCTGGGCTAAGGCCTCTTATCCTCTTTTGAGAAGAAGGTTTTGGAGCTTATTCCACCACGCTGCTCCAATGCGGATTGGTGGAATACACATGTGACAGAATTTCAGTGAAATTTGACATATGCAGGTTTCCTCACGATGTTTTCCTTCACCGTCAAGCACGAGATGAATTATAATCACAAATTAAGCACATGAAACTCAGTGGTGCTTGCCTGGGTTTGAACCCACGATCATCGGTTAAGATTAACGCGTTCTTACCACTGGGCCATCTCGGCTTTTTTCATATATTTCATATATAATTATTATCATATAGGAAAATATTATTGACATATCAATTTAAAATGTAAAATTATTTACCTGTCAATGTAGTTGGGATATTGGTGTTACATCGTCCAGTACATAGTATTTTCCTTAAAGCTGCTATATTGTTAAAAATTATAGCAACGGCAGCGCCATCAGCCAGCTGAGATGAGTCACAGCACGACAATAAATATGTCCAGTCTTCCGTTTCCCAGTGTAATCCAGAAAAAACCGCAAGCTGCAAAGTTGATGCACCTGTAACATGAGAATAAAAAAAGTAATATGCAAACCAGTACACGTATTTATTGACAGTTAGGTATTTATCACAAGTCGCACATTTATAAAAATAAATTTGCATGTATTATATTTACCAGCTTCATTTAATGTATGTGGATTTGCTCCATATTGAATGAATAATTTAACGATTGAATAAAAACCAAATCGAGCAGCTAGTCTTATAGGCCAACCATTATCAAAATTAGGATCAAATCCATTTTCTAACAATTCTTTTATTTCAATCTCATTATTACTTAAAATATTACTTTTCAGTTTCTCTTTATGTCTATCCATGAATAATAAGTAATTACAATATTTTATGAAGTTAATATAGACGACAGGTCGAATGATATAACCAGTAACTATATTAACTTCAAAATCATATTTTAAAACTACCTTCAATCTAATTGAAACAGAGTTAATATTTAACATTTGTATATATAGTTATAGAGTATCAAAGTACAGGTAAATGGAGATATATGAAATAAGATATTACTCTATATGAGAAAAGACTCTAAAAATATATTATTCAGATAGATTAGGCAAAAAGCATTCGACAAATGTTAGTTTATTCATAAAATAACAAAATGAGTAATATAATTAATAAATAAAATATCTGTTTTTAAACACCATGAAATATTAAGAAGTGGTAACATTGAATATATTTTGTCAAGTCAAGTTATATTACGACCGTGGTTATATTTAAGTTTTTCTGAAGCCTGAATGATTTAAAAAATAAGTTTATTATAGTTTTACAATTTTTACATACAATACAAAACATTTTTAACGATATTATTATGACGTTTCCTTTCGTCAAACTAACATAGATTAAGAAAAATTTTAATCACTATTCGCTATTGTGATGGGAAGGTAATATTTACTATCATTAAATATAATATTGTCTTTTATATTAAGATACATAGTTGAAGATGTATTTATTTAAATAATTCTTATTTATAAGGCATACAGAGTGGCGCAATATGGTTAAAAAAGAAAGAAGAAGACGGATTCGAACTCTAAAAGCAAAACAAATAGGTAACATTTCATATAAATATATCAAATAAAACCAGTACTTACATTTATTATTGTAAACTTTTTACAGCAGAATTTAGTGATCATCCAATTTTAAATATTTTTATGTAAAAGTAATATCGTATGTTTATATTTTTTTAGAATCATCACTTGAATATCGAAAGTGGTGTAAAGAGCAAGAGGCATTAGAGTTACTCGAGGCTGAACAAATCGAAAAATCAAATAAGATTGAAAATGACAAATGGGTACAAGCTGAGCTAGAATCTTTACAGCAATGGAAAAAAATACAGATCAAAAATGAATCATTACTCCAAAAGAAACTTCAACAACAAGCTAAATTAAAATTAGTTAGTATATAATTTTATAATATTCATATTTATATTTAATAAGACAATGAACCCTTCATCATTAGGTAAAGTCAATACTATTATAGTTTTGTTCTAATTGAAAAGTTTCTACAGATATTTTATTTTACACTGTTTGAGAGTATGCGACTTGATTTTTAGCTATGTGTATTTCAAAAATTAAAACATAGATTAGTAGAAATATTTCAATTAACTTTTATCAATGCTTTTAAATTGTATATATCCAAACTTCATTCTTTCAAAAAACCTTCCCTTCATCATTCAAAGTGAAATACAATAATTTTGTTACAAACAAAATTAAATAAAACTTATTATTTATCTTTTAGGAATGGGAAATGGAAAAACAAAGGAAAGAAAGAGAAGCAGAACGGTTAAAAGAAATTGAAGAGGAAAATAGGAAAAGACAAGAAATATTTATGAATAATTTAGAGAAATTTTTAAATGGAGATTTAATGGAACCTCCTCAAGAACTATTGATCTTATATGAAAGTAAACCAAATTGTGAACCATGTCCTTTCTTTACTAAAACAGCATGTTGCCGTTTTGGCGATGAATGTTCTAGAAATCATAAATATCCTGGTATAAGCAAAGTAAGTTAGTCTGTTTTACTTATATGAACTCACCATATTTCTCTATTTTTTATATTTTATATAGCTATTAAAACTTGTTGACACAATTCTGTCCGAGTTTGATGTTCATTAGTGTAACAAAAATATTTGTGTAAGCTCTTCTGGGTAGGTACCATCCACTTATAAGATATTCTACTGCAAAACAGCAGTACTTGGTATTGTTATGTCCCGGTTTGAAGGATGAATGAGTCAGTGTAATAACAGGCACAAGGGACATAACATCTAAGTTCCCAAGGCTGGTGGCGCATTGGCAATGTAAGCGATTGTTGACATTTTTCACAATGTCAATGTCTATGGGCTTTAGTGACGCCTAACCATCAGGTGGCTCATATGCTTTTCTTGTAAAAAAAGTCAAAATAATATTTTTATCTAATTTGCTGTTTTTCTGTTTGTTTTCATCCAGATTCTTCTAGCTGCAAATATGTTTGGACATTTTGGTTTAGAAAATGCTAATTACAATGAATATGACACAGACATTATGCTGGAATATGAAGATAAAGATACTTACAAAGACTTCAAAGATTTCTTTTTAGATATATTACCCGAGTTCCAGAAATTTGGAAAAGTTGTGGAATTGAAGGTTAGTTACGGTATAAACTAAATTAATATGTCATGTATCCTTTCAAATAGTTAAGATAAAAAAATATAAAATTTGTAAGAGTTTTTTATATGTATGTTACCATTTATAATTTTAATTAAAATGAAGAATATTTACTGTATATGTAAACAAAGTCTTATGGTTAACTTAACTCATAGATCATTATATAAAATAGGTGTGAAAATGTGTGGTTTTCCAAATCAGACTTTATAATTGAAAGTACAAAAAGAGGTCTACCACAAGGTTTGTATCAATGACGTAATTATTATTATTCGCTTTCAGAATTTTCTATTTTTTATCAAAAATAACATAATTCTGTTATTTTATAAAACCATTAAATAATAATTAAAGACAGTAGTTATATTTTTTTTGTATCTGATGAATTTTTAATTAATATTCTTTTCTAGCTTAAGTTAATTTTTGTAGGTGTGTAATAATTATGAAAAACATCTTCGTGGTAATACATACATAGAATATGCTGATGTACGTAGTGCTGTTCAAGCTTATCGTGCCTTACATTCACGATGGTATGGGGGCAAACAACTTTCTCTACAATTTTGCCATCTTCTCTCGTGGAATTACGCCATATGTGGTATGTTATAAACATAATTGAAAATGAAAATTAATGGTAACAGACTAAAAAGTTTATTAAGGATTAATCACCTTCTAAAATGAAAAAATATATATATGCTTATAGGATTACAGTCAAGTAAAAGGTGTCCGAAAGGTAGAGCGTGTAATTTTCTACATGTTTTTAAAAATCCAGTGAGATTACATGACGAAAATCGACATTCTGAAAGGTATTATTTTTATTATTAAATATTGTAAAATATCAAATCATTATTGAATATCATATCAAAATCCCAAAAAAGTATAATAAGTCAAAACTAATTAATATAACGAATATTCAATGAATGCAAAAGATGTTTTCAAAATAAATATATTTAAATACAAAATTGTCATTGCATCATTTTACAATGTGTTATTGATCTTTTCAGACCTCGAAGGACACCATCTCGATCTTGGAGATGGTCCGAATCACCGGAACGATGTGTAATTAAAGATAAGGATACTGAGAGACATTCTAGTAGAAATTCTGAAAGAAAGCATCGTCGGCATCGATCTCATCGATCAAGCTCTTATCGAAATCGAGATCGATGAAATAAAATATAGAAAAAATAATCATTCTTTTACTATCCCGTTAGTATATCCCATGTTTACTTTATGCAAGTAGTGAATAATTTTGCCGGTAGACTTGAATAATGGCTTTTCAATGGATCAATAAATTATTATATTATAAAACTTGTTAGTTATCAAGAGACGATTGGCAATCAGTTGAACACTATAAAAATAAATCTGCTGCAGTGCTATCTAGTGGCCAATTATTACAAAGTAACTATAAAAACCTCAATTTTAAATACAAATACCTATATATATGTGCCAACTTTCCGATTGTGAAATGTAAAATCAATCAAAAGAACAAGAATCTTTAAAATCAGTTAAAAAAAAAATTATACCTGAATACACAAAACATTTGTATAAATTTAAAAAGTCAAATTAATGCCCTTTTTACGTCATTTACAAATATTTATAGTTGCTATATTTATTACGATATTTTTCTCCGCTTCTATCACTCAACCCGTCGAGCACAAGATTATAATTTATCTATATATATATATATATATATAAAAATCTCGTGTCACAGTTTTAGTGTCTATACTCCTCCGAAACGGTCCGACCGACTTTGATGAAATTTTATATGTATATTCTGTAGGTCTGAGAATAGGTAAGGTAAGGTAGGAGAATAACTAATTTTTATACCCCTAACTGTTAAGGGTAGCTTACCCCGAAAATTTTTTTTTCATTTTTTGAACAAATACTTTTATTTTTATTTTTTTATTATGTGGCATTACAAAATACATACAACCCTCAATTTTCACTCTTCTACCATCAACCCCAATTTTTTAATAGTGATATTAGTAATTCAATCGTTTTGAACCTCGGTCAATAACTGGATCAATTAACACTTGATCAGTTATCCCCGTCAGGGGTCTATTGGTGTCACTTCTCACCATGTAAGCAGCACGCAGTAGGGATGGGAGCGTTCTCCTGTCTCTCTTGCAATAAGCTGTATCTCATTTCTTACACAGTTTTCGGAAACATTTCGGCCATTATTATTGTATGTACATCGATCGCAGTAGTGACGTTTACAATTATTATTTTATCATTTCCGTATAATTCTCAACTAAATTTATTATAAATTTGCAGTGCTGTAATTATTATTATTGTGAATTATTAATATAAAGAGTATTTCTACTGTATTCTTAACGAAAAATATTGTGAAAGGTAAGTTAAATAACAAAAATGTGTGTGTACTTATGTACATGAGTTAGACCTATTATAATTAAAAAAAAAAAACAAATAACGGGCCAACTTTTTCAAAAAGGTCTAAATCATAGTGTGGGACCATTGTACGAGGAGCATGAGCACATAGAAAACGTAGACAGAACCTAAAAATATAATAAAATATGTGCGATCGGGGGACCCCCGGGAGGGACGAAGTTCTCTGCGATATTTTATTAACTTAAAACGTGTTTTAAAATGTAGATTTTTAATTATTATATTGCTGTATATTTGTCACACTCCCGTGCCACGAAAGGCACGTAAAGGCGTTGATCCTGCTTCTTACCTGAACTTTTACCGTTCGCGTCGGTTTACCGTCCTATCGGATTATGAGAGTGCACCTGTGTTTACGCACACACTTTTGCACTATAATACGTCCTGCGTAGTTGGTAAATCTTTCTTGAGATTAGCCATCGCTGTCGAAATCGGTCAGGAGGAAATTATTCTTCGGAGTGTGCTGCGTGGGGCCTCAGAGGCATACCCTGGCGGTGATAGTCGGTGGAGATCTCTCGCTGCCGAGCGTGATTAACGCCATGTTGGAAATGATCTCTTTCTGCGAGAGTGTCATGTCGCAAAAGGAGGCCGCGGAGCAATAGCGCGAGGAAAATGCCTCCGCTGATTCGATCCGTCAAAGAAGACCGGGGAGAAGACGTAGGCCCTATGCGCATCTTAACAGCTACCGGGGCTAAGGGGGTTCCCTGTATCTGGGAACTCCGGGGCGTCACGGTAGCATGCGCAAGCGATCCCGTGGCGCCCCCCAATTATACAGAGAGGATACCGCAGGGTTTTTTAGTGGGTATTCCCACATACCCCTCACTTCATGTTGGGGAAACGCGTAAATGCATTTTTCCAGCAAAAACAAGGAGGAAATTGTTCCTTCATTTTTTTATCACACCAAAAAGCGTTGCCTATGTTATTTTTATTATGTTTTTAATGCAAAAATGTAAAGTAAGAATTAAAATTAATAAATTTCATTTAATACTTTAAGAAAATAGTAATTTATTCAAAATTAAATATAAAATAGCGAATTATAAGTTAAAAATAGAGTTCAAATTATATTTACATTTGTATAGAATTAAGGTTATCTCATTGACCGCATATAATCCTTATTATCAAATCTGAAAATTACACATACATACACATACAACCGCTAGAATAGAAAGAATCAGTAAGAAAGAAAGAGGGGAAAGGTCGCTTGGAGGACAACGCTTTTTGTTACATAACAATTTCTGCCAGGTCACTCAACTTTGCAGTAGTAAAAGAACTTTGTTCCAATAAATGAAAAAATATGTAGAGCATGTTGTACTTTACTTTATGCATTATTATTATATGCCCTGTACCGAACACACCCACACATTATGGGCGAATGTTTATATCTTATTGATTAAAAAATGCACGGGATAAAATCCTTATTTTACCCGTACAAAGTCGGGTCGGGCAGCTATATAAATCTATTGGATCTGAGTGTACATTTTTTTTTCACCTAATTTTGTGATAAATAATCCTTTTATTAGTGATTCACATTATACTATTTTTTTCATTTTGTCTGTCTGTCTGTATGTCTTCTTATAACTCAAGAATGGCTTGACCAATCTTGATGAAAATTGGTACACACAAAGAACATGTGATGGCGCAAATGATAGACCATATATAAGATCGGTAAACCCTACGGTATCTTATGCAAATTAATTTCAAATCGTTAATTACGTATTTCTTTACTATTAGCCATGTGTGTGTGTGTGTAAATAATAAGTTTATTATGTTTTATATACGCGGGTGAAGCCGCGGGGCACTGCTAGTTATTTATAAAAACCAGAAGGTAATAGTGAAATAGTATTCCAGCACTGTACTGCAATATATCAATATAAAAATAATATAAAAAAAACTCAAGACGCAAGTCTGTAAAAAAAATTATGAAGCTTCCCCCCCCCCTTAAATTCGGAAAAGATCTTCGTGTTCTATTTACAAGCTATTCAATTTTATTGTGCCATTTAAATTTACTGATGGTAGAGCTTTGTGCAAGCTCGTCTGGGTAGGTACCACCCACTCATCAGATACAATGATTTTTAAAGAAAATAGTTATGGGGTTGGCATTTCAAATTTACATCTGAAATTTGGAGTTAATAAGGTTTGTTTTCCCCTTACCCCAAGGCGTAAGGCGTTTTAGATGAGTTTTATTTTTATGTTTATCATTTTTATCGTTAAATGTGGTACATAATTTATTCAATAGCACTCTTCAAGTTCTATGTCACTTATCTTGTTTTAAAATAATTGTCAATTGTCATATTATAATTTATAAACGTCAGTCGTCAACTGTCAAGTTTGTTAAAGTATAGTACTTACTAAAATATGGAGAAATTTATACGACTATTGTACATATACAAAAAAGTTTAATATCATATTGCATTGAAAAAATGTACTAATTTTTATATTTACATTGTCATTAATTTTTTCTGAGGAATATTTTTACTTAAGCGTATTAAGCTGCTGATTCTATTTGATTATGTACCACAAAATTATTAAAACATACAATTTAAAAAAACAAGATAATGGCTATTAGAAATTTAATTTCATCAATATTTTTAGGAAATCGTTATATTTTTGTTCGAACATTATATTCCGTTTCCTACCCTTTTAAAAACTTTCAGAAAAGTTATCAATTAGAAAGCAAATTTTCTTCTATATTTTTTATAAATAAAGCAAATAAAAGTGTAGGTAACCACGAAGTCAAAACTGAAATAAAAGGTAGTTATCAGTTTTATCAATTTAAAATTTATATTTAATTTGTTTATATTGACTTATCTTTATTTAATGTGATAGATATTGATTCATCTAAAGAAAGAATAATCAAGGAATTAAATTTCCTGTCAATAAAAGATGCAACGCCCTTTTTTAAGTTACCTGTGAAATCACTACTGCAAATTCACAAAACAACTAAAAATGATGAGAAGAATGGCTTTTGTAAAAACAGGTTGTATTATATTGCCCATCGAATTAAGGTAAAACATAAAAATATATGCATGAAATTCTTTAGGATTATTTAAATTTAAAAAAATATTTCTTACAGTGCCCACCCTCTAACTTAAGTGAACTAATCATAAAAAGGACTTTTATATACAAATTATCATTTGATTGGTTAGAAAGTTCTTTAAATGTACTATTAGGTAAGAGGTAGGTATATTTGGTATGCAATTTTGTTGGTGATTGAATGTGGTATATATATGATTTAATATCTATGTTCTAGATATGAATGTTCCTGGTGATCGCATAAAACGTGATTTATGGGTCCTCAAGTATCATCATAAAACCATATATGAAAGGCTTCTAAGAGTCAGAAATTTAGGTGTTGAAAATCTGTACCCCTGGATGGTTCGTTGTTCTGAAGAAATATTAAGCAGGTCTGAAAATTCTTGTCAATGGAGCCAAAACCAAATTTTAGAACATTCCACTTTCATTAATAATTTTATTCTGAATAGAATATTTATAAAATAAAAATGGTTTAATAATAAAGAAAATAGTTTATTAAATTTATATAATTTAATTTAGGTAATAGTAGTGTAATGATTCTTATAGATCTATTGAAATAAATCAAGAAACTAAGACAATATTGGGAGAAAATAAAACAACAAAAATGTATCTTGCCAACCGCTTAAATACTACACCAGATGTTATTGAAGATATGTACGTCAAAATACCTGCTCTTAAAACTATCAGAGTCAAAAAGGTAACTATACTTACTGTTATAAATATAACATAATATGAACAATATTTTATACATTTAGATTAATATTAGTTTATTTTCTTTGCAGGCAAAAAGTTTCTTGGATTTTTTGATTAAAGAAGGTTTTAATGTTGAACAAATTGTGGACAAGCCTAGGATATTTGCAGCTTCTCAAAACACTGTAAAATTGAGATTAGACAAGCTTAAAAGTTTAGGTCTCAGTGAAATTAATTTAAACATTCTTTGTAGAAGTAGAAGGGATTTTCAAAGATATTATGAATCCATTGAATCAATTTCTAAAGAGTCTGAATGAAAAACAAATTCCATAGGTTACATCTCAGGTCAGATTTAAGATGTGATGTGAACTTACTATGTACTGAGAATGTATATTGAAAATACATCCGTTGAAGGTTGTATGATACAGCTGTCTTGTCTCAAAGTAGAATGCTATACAATAGTTTTTGTATTGGGAAGTAACTAAAATGTACCAATTAATCCATATTCATTTTAGTTAAGTCTTATTTTTAAACTGTGAATAGTGGCAAGCTACTCTAATTTGTTAATCCATTAAAGTTAGAATTGTTAAATAGTAGTGTGTATTGTTATTAAACATTTCAGAAGCACCATTGAAATGTTCTTAGTTTTATTTTTAAAATGAACCAGGAGACTAGCTTACCAGAGGAATAAATAAATTTTGATTCCCATTTTTATTTTTGTATTTTTAATTTTCTCTACCTAATCATAAAACTTTAAATTTTAATAATTCATAATATTTAGCATCCAAACATAAAAGTCATTTCTTCCTCAATTTATAGCTTTAACTATTAGCAAATGTATATGATAGGTATACTTAGGGTTGCCAGGTCGCCAAACCTAATAGCCAGACAGACCAGCCAGTTTGGCTGGACATTTGGTTAAAAAGGCCGGACGTTCTACATTATTGAAAATTTTGTGTCTCAGTATTAATAGGTACAACAAAAAAATTGTATCTAACAAAAGCCGGACATCGTTTATTTTGGCCGGACACGCAATCAAAAAGCCTATGTCCGGCTCACGGTCGTATACACAGGTCTTGCAACTTCAGTATGGCGTACGTTAACATAATGACGCTGTTAAGTTCAATTTACGGCCGCCAGAGGAATGACAATTCGCGTAATAATTATCCCGAACACTTTTTCAAATCCTAACAAAACAGTTAAATAACATAACAAAAACTCAACAAAACTATATAGCAATGATTAAATAACACAATACTTGGGAGAGAAAAATATCAGCTTCGATAGCAGCGACGTAGTACCTCAAGCGGATGGTATTGCGAACTAGCAGTTGTAACACACTCGCACCTATCCCTCACCACTGAAATTGGACTTGGGTGCAAGACCTGTGTATACGACCGTGGTCCGGCTTTATCCGGACGCCTGGCAACGCATTTAGATCAATCGCAAGGAATCCGATGATCGTTGGGAATTTGTTGTAAATGTTATTGTTGTTAGTAATGACATGGATAAATCTTGATCCAAGGTAACTACTGATTGAACTGATGCCAGCTTGTCGTCTAAAATCTGCAAGTATTTAGTAACACGTGACTCGTGTTGTCAATTTGGTTGTAATGACCATTTTTAACACTTTCACTGCCAAGCTCATTAAAATTGAATAATTATTGATTTAGATTGAACTACTTCAATACAAGATGTACTAGAGAAATTAAAGTTTTCATTTTTTTATTTATGACTTATAAGTAATAAAAGAAAAGAAATTATAGTAAGCCGGTTAATGTAATGCGACGCGGAGGTCTAATTTGGACATGTATGTAGATTTTGAGTATACTCTACCAGACTACTGCATTGTGGGTTGGATAATTAATGTGTGTTTAGATTAACGATGAATTCTAAATGTTCAAATAATAATTTTAAATAAATAGTTTTGAATATTGTTAAGAGTATTTAAATGATATGCAAAACTAAATAACTGAATCACTCCATATTGAGAAGTTACTGTTTATTTTTTAATGAAAAGGTTTCTAACATTTTAAACTAGATAGACAGATGACTTATTTTTTAGTTGTTTTATTATAAGTTCCATCCAATCTATATTACAATTACTATTATACATATGTACAAAGTCAAAATACAAACCATATGTGCTATTATAAAAAGATATTTTTTTTTGAGTATTGTAATACATTTATTTTCTTAGTTTTCTACATGATGTGAAACATAAACACAAGACAGAATTTCAGAGGCTATTGTAATTCTCTGAATATTTTTATTGATTACTTGTCTAAGTGCATACTACAAAATATGTTACCATTTATTATCAACTGAAAATTTTCTTTTTAAACAAGTTCTATATCCTGGGAGTTTAAATACATTTCAACAGTTTCTAAAGTTGACAAAACAATTTTTGCCGTATTTATCATGTTATATTTTATTAGCAATGACATTGTTAACATTGCAAGGAATATTATATTTTGTTTACTGGTTATGAATTCTTTCACTTAAAAACTACATGTGCCTTCTTAAAAACAATAAAATTTCTTTATTAGCAAATAAAACAATTTATTTTAAAATGATAATATTAACCAAACCAGATACATGCACCTGTGGTATGGAATGAATCACATTGAATGAAACCATTACTAAAAATTTTACCATTTCCTCAACATTAATGTAAAAAATATATTTAAAAAAATTATTTTTCTAATACATAAATAAGGCGGTTTATTACAATGATGTGAGAAACTTAAATTCATATTCTCGACTTATCAGAGCTTGCAAGTTACAAATATATTCAATTAAATGTCTGGCATCCTGCGAATTTTAATGTCACATGTTATTGTAAATATTAACTACCTAAAGGTTTTAAATGAATTACATAATGTGAGGTCTGAGTACAAATCCATAACTTTAGATTTATTTATTAAGCTACTGATGAGCACATTGTACTCCAGGCCCTGCATGCATATTTTCTTCATCATCACTAGCATATGCCTCTTCACGGCCACGACTTCTCTCACTGGCTGTGTACTCCATCATATTGACTTCCTCGACATCTTCACCTGTTGGCATAACAAAGGCTGGTCTGGGGGGCAATATACTCTCAATTTTTTTGAGTTGTTCCTCAGAAGCAAAGTTATTTTCAGGAAAAGTAACATCAAACTTGATATACAGGTTTCCCTTTTCAAATGGGTTTTTGTATTGAGGCATTCCCTCTCCCTGTATTCCTTTTAAATCACCTGGTTTAATGACTTCTCCAGGCAAATGTCTCACAAGGAGGTCTCGTCCATCTAAATGTTTCACAACAAATTCAAAGCCACACAAAGCTTCTGTCAAGCTAATTTCACGTTCCATCAACAGATCATCACCAGTTCTTTTGAACACATCATGGGATTTTTGCTGCAATACTATGATAACATCACCAGGTTGTGTGTCAGGTTGTTGATCCCCCTCACCTCTAAAGAATATCTTTTGATTTTCCTTCATTCCTTTCTCAACATGCACTTCTAGTATTTTGATCTCATTTAGTACTTTTTTTCCTTTACATTTGGGGCACTTATCTTTATCATTTATTGTTTCACCTTGTCCTTGACAAGTAGGACAACGGGTCTGAAATTGGCGAGTCATATTAGGTCCAATCTGCTGGTAAGAAACTTTAATACCTTGACCATGACAATCGCGACAGCATACAACTGATCCTGGCTTACCACCTACTCCTTTGCATGGGCCACAGATAACATTTTTACTTAATTGTAACTTTGCCGTTTTACCAACGTACATATCTTCCAAAGATACTTTCAATGGATGTATAGTATCTTCCCCGCGAGCCCGACCTCTACCTCTGCCACCACCACCTCCCATACCAAATATGTCACTAAAAAAGTGACCCAAGAAATCATCAGGCGGAAAGCCTCCACCTTGGCCACCCTCTTGTAATCCTTTCAATCCGAATTTGTCATAGGTTTGTCGTTTTTTCGGATCCGATAAAACTTCATAGGCATAGCTTATTTCTTTAAATCTATCACCAGCTGCCGGATTTTTATCAGGATGATACTCTTTTGCAAGTTTGTGATAATTCTGAAATAGTAAAAGATAAATTCACATACAGGCAGCATTGATCGTATGATTCAAGCACGCTTGACAAAGGACACTGAAGTTCATTTTGTCTTTACAAAATCATCTATGAACAAAGGAACTACTTACTCTTTTTATTTCTGATTCGCTTGCAGTTCTCGAAACACCTAATATTTCATACAATTTATTATCAGCCATTTTAATTTAGACTAATTATTAGAAAAGGGAGTAACTTCTTCGCAGCTGATGGCTGATGCGAAACGAAAAGAAAGAACAATTTACCACAGACTATGCAATTTTTAAAGCTGTGCATGCACGTCCTTAATGATACCTGCTTTGATGACGCAATTTATGCTTAAATGGGGATCATATGATTTTTATTGACCTTAAAAAATAACTTTATTTTTAAATCAGCAATAATTCCCTTTTTATAACTTAAATTATAAAAGCAAAAAAATATCTTTGGTTGCTTTACTGGTAGCCTGTGTTCATAAATTCAGTGCGATTTAGCTAAAGCTATTAAATTAAAATGGTTATAATACCTTTTACAGTTTTTTTTTTAATTTAGTATACAAAACTGACTACAATTATACAAGCAACAACGACATATATTAATCGGAAATAATTACATGCTTAAATGAGGGTTAAAAGAACAAATATGTCAAATATGTTACTACAGCTTAACCTTAAAACAGAAATCTTATAAAAACTATCACCTACAAAATAAAAATAAATAAACTACAAAACAAAATTAAACTAAACTAAAAAAAGAATAAATAATATAAATTAAGCGTTTTGTGTAAGTAAATATTTTATTTTTAATGGTCATGTTGTTATGGTTGAAGACATAGGATAATAACGCTTAGAAGGATAGTGTTATACAAAGTTTCGCTCACGGTCGTATACACAGGTCTTGCAACTGAGTCCAATTTCAGTGGTGAGAGATGAGGTGCGAGTGTGTAACAACTGCTAATTCGCAATACCATCCGCTTGAGGTACTACGTCGCTGCTATCGAAGCTGATATTTTTCTCTCCCAAGTATTGTGTTATTTAATCGTTGTTATATCGTTTTATTGAGTTTTGCGGATTTTTTGTTAGTTTTGTTTTGTTATTTAACTGTTTTGTTTGGATTTGAAAAAATGTTCCGGATAATTATTACGCGAATTGCTATGCCTCTGGCGGCCGTAAATTGAACTTAACAGCGTCGTTATGTTAACGTACCCCATACTGAAGTTGCAAGACCTGTGTATACGACCGTGAGCCGGACATAGTTAGGCTTTTTGATTGCGTGTCCGGCCAAACTAAACGATGTCCGGCTTTTGTTAGATACAATTTTTTTGTCGTACCTATTAATACTGAGACACAAAATTCTCAATAATGTAGAACGTCCGGAAGAATCAGATTCGAAGAAAAGCTAAAAACGATTACAATTAATGAATAAGTATTATAATTATATATTGCAATATTATTTATTTAATTTTAACTTTTATTATTATAATGATCTCTTTTTTTTAAATTTATTTAGTAATATTTTTTAGTATTGCTTTTATTTTATGTATAATCATAAAGAAAAAAATATAATTATTTGAACAGTATTAATGTTTTAAATGTAATATAAAAAAGTTAAAATAATAATTTTAAATAATTATTACATTTTTATTACTTAAAATATTAAGCAATCGTGGTAAATATATTTTCCATAGCTGGCAACATTTTATTGTAATGGTGTCTTTTGTTTACAAATTCTTTTTATGTTTTGATGAATGTATTTTAGCTAAAATTATAAGTTGCCAAATAGTAGTTACGTGATTTTCTTATCCTTATTTTTTTTATGTGGAGTGTTGTGACACCCTTTTACTACACAGTAAATCATTTTTTAATAAATTGCGCGAGATGTTTACTATGACACTTTATCGTGACGACTGACGTGAAGTCAAATGTATTGAGACTAGTAACAATTTGAATGACTTCAATTCGCTTGGGCCTACACTCCTTCTAAGCGTTATTATTCTATGGTTGAAAATATCTAAAGTATCTCTACAACAATTAGCAAAATATAGCATTCTATACAGCGGACCATGTTGATCAAGATTGCTTCCTGTATGAGGCAAACAAAACGTCTTGCGATTCTGTAAGCGGCTACCGTCACGAGGCACTGTGAAACTTAAACGGTCGAGCAGTTCAGGTGCATCAATTAGGCCATTTATCAATTTAGACAGAAAAATTACGCCTGCAACCATTCTACACTCCTTGAGTGACTTCATATTATAATGAGTAAGAATTACGAATTTTAGAATACGAGATTCGTATGTGTACAGCTTGACAACATTTAAAGTCTCTGGAACAGAAATCGTTTCTGGATTCGTTCTATTCTGTCGGAGTGAACTTGGTACCCTGGATTCCAAACAGTGCTACAATACTATTAAAAACAAGAATTGACAAAGTATGGTCCTTAAATAATTTAATTTGCCTAAAAACTAGTCCTGATATCTTAGATGCCATCAATGTAATGCTCAATATGTTGTCAAAAGCTTAAAGCTGAATCTATGATAACTCCCAGACCTCTAATACTAGAAACTTCTTTCAAGGTCGTATTGTTTATTTTATAGTTACAGCGAAACGACGACTTCATCCTAGTAAATTTAATGTAAAAACATTTTTCTATATTCAACACATTGCATTTTTTGTGCACCACGAATAAACAGTATCGAGGTTATGTTGTAAAGCTTCGACATCGGCTTGGCTTTCAATGGTTCTGTAAATTTTCAAGTCGTCTGCAAACATTTTGAATTTAGATTTTATATCAAATGCCAAATCATTTATAAAAATTAAGAAGAAAATCGGACTTAGGTGTGGTCTTTGAGGTACTCCTGAGGGTACGTTGCTCTCGAAGGATTTAAAACCATTAAAAGCGACAAGTTGAGATCGGTTTTTTAAATATATTTCACACCAACGTAACAGCGACCCGTGAATTCCCATGCATTCTACTTTATCTAATAACATTTTATGGTTGACCAGATCGACATCGTTACGAAAATCTGTGTAAATTGCATGTAATTCACCAGTAGCGTCGGCTGACTCAATGATATTCGAAACGTAAAAGACCAAATTAGAAGCTGTAGATTTATGAAGGCGAAATCCATGTTGATTTGAAACTAGGGAAGGTGCTATATGATAGTAGTTTTTTTTATGTACAAGGCTTTCCAAAAACTTTCCACAGATGAATATAATAGATATAGGCCTATAGTTTGCAATATCTTTCGAATTGCCTAACTTATGGATCGGAGTTACATGAGCAATTTTCCATTTAGCTGGAAAATTGTTTTGTTTGCAAAGAATAATTATATATAAAGGTAAGTGGTGCGACCAATTGTTTAGCACATTTTTTCAAGAATTTCGGAGCTAGCTAATCTGGACCGGGTCCTTTAAGTGGATCTAAGGTAGAAAGCTGTTTAAAAACTTCATCTTCAGTAAGCTTACAATTATTAAATGGTGCACCCGAAGTCCGAGATTGAGTTCGATTGTTTAACATTAATGTCGAAGAATTATTACCTTTTATGCTTTCTACGTACACCGATGTGAATTATTTAGCAAAAGCGTTGCATATATCTTTACCTCCTTTCGCTACGTAGTTATCTAGAGACACTTCGTTCGGTATACAAGTGGTGCCATTTTTTCGTTGTTGTTTAACTTTTAATCCAGTTGTCAGTTGATTGGACAATGATTAGATTCCTAGCGGTGATTCTCAATTATTAACCATGGAATCAATATTCTTATTGAAGTTAATATAAAACATAAAAAATATACCTACACTACAATTTTCAAATTTGAAGTATACACAAAGAGAGGCGGCGTTAGGCGTGGGCGACGCGGGCAACCGCGAAAGGCCTCGCGGTCCGGGTGACCTCATGGTCCGGGGACTCGCGCCTCGGAGGCTTATGCTTTACTTAAAAGCCGTGAAGGCGCTGAAAACTTGGACTCCTCATGAATCGATGTTATTGACGATTCGATTGAGTAAATATTTGTAAGAAATGTAGTGTAGGAAGAGCGCCTTGCAAGGTAGGCGTACAACTGTTTCCAGCGAAAAAAAAAGCTCAACCGGTGCACTTCTCTTTATATGGAGGAAACGCGTAAAAGCGACGGCCTCGCAAAATGTATCTCGACCGCATAAAATTTTGGTCTTATGCTTCAACTGTACACAAATTTGGATTAAAAGTTGAATAATTTTCTTTTCCACGCGAAACCACCAAAAACTCTAATCACTAACACTAAAGTAAATGTTGAGCCAGTATATTCTATCCATGTTGGGGCTGTAACTAATAAGGAAGATGGTCCATACAAACTGCTTTGAAGTTCAAATATTGTAATTCTACAATCTGTTTTCACCGTTTGGTAAGAATGGATGTGGAAAGTACGAATTGCTACCTTGACAAGCTTCGATTATAACCTAAAATCCTAAGCACTAAAGTAAAGTTACTAGGGAATACGATGCGAAGAATCTTTTATCTTACATAAAAATCATTAGAACATTCCATCTCTTTCTTTACTTATTCTAAATGTCATCCAGGGCAGCTAAACAAACAAACAAAATTTTATTGATAATAGTATATCTTATGACAACAAATTTAAAAATTATATCATAGATATAATTTTTATGATTAAAATGTTTTATCTTCACCTACATTAAAAAATAAAACAAAGGACACCTGTTCATCGAGCAATTTGTTATATGTTACTTATTTTGCTTTTATTTTAAATAAATCATATGAAATAACATTTAAGTATGGGAATTAAATGTCATAGGTAAATTCATTTGTTTTTATATTGTTTAAGTGTAGGAGTCTTTATTATTATATAAATAGCAGTTATAACATATATGCGTACAGATTTTACGGAAACATTGTAGGAATCACCAAAGGAAACTGCTTCCGTCTTTAAATCGGGAGTAATAATTGTCATTTCAAGAAACTCCGTCTTCAGCCATAAGATATACCTACGTAGCAGGGAAAAATCTAGAGTAGGTACGTTCAATTGCACTAATAACTCGAAATTGGTTGAATAAAAAATGTAACGCCGATGAAGAAATGAATTTTGTGCTGGTTGTGAACGGCGAAATATAAACCTTACCCGTAGACGCCTTGAGCCAAGTTCTAGTGCTACCGTCATAAATATATTTCGCATCAAGTGAACAGACAAAATCAGTGAACCAACAAATTTGGTAAGATAGAATACTTCGGTATCATTATTAGGTACGATTGGTACAATTTGCGGAAAAAAAGTGAAAGAAAAAAGCGCGCCGTGCACAAAAGAAAATTCGTGGCTGTGAAATATCAGACAATGGACGATTATCATCTCTACTGATCATCTAATTCGCCTGGATGGAACAGCGTTATCTTCAATGGTCGGTCTTCACTGGTAAAAAGGTGGGTACTTACCAAAAAAACGGACAAAAGTCGTTCGTCTATATAATTTGATGGAAATTACATATAATAAATAAATACATATATGTCGTCAAACATACTAGCAAGTAAAATGTACGCACACAATTCCCGAATGTAAATATTTATAAGTGTATTTATATCAAGAAAACAATTGTGGGTAGATAAATTAACCGCATAGTGTAAATAATATTGATTTTTAAAACAAATATTTCAACAAAGTGTCGTTTTGTAGTGTGGTTTTGAAAAAAAATACAGAAGCAAGTACAAGATTTTTAAAAATATTAAGTCCTATTCAGGATTAATAAGGTAGCGAATTATACTCATCACTGATGAAAGTTTCGATTTTCGGTTAGTCATTTTTTTTAAATTGTACTAGTACTGTAGTGTTAAATTTTAGTATAACTGGTTTTCTAACAGGGAATAAAACCCTTTTATTTTGAAAATCTATAGTTAATGACTCTTACAGCACATGTTACTCAAATCGAATTTGTGATAAAGGCATTGGGAAAACATGCTTAATTTTTGACAATTATAATACAAACAATGTTTCACGATCAAATCGGTACTACGTACATTTTATGGTAGGTATCTCTTGTAGGTTCTATCGCAGGTTTTTTCGTAATGATCAATTTCGTTACTCGTACAGTGTTGGTTTATATTTCATATAGTCATATTTCATAGAATTTTTGTATTAGCAAAAATAAAATAAAATCAATAGTAAAAAATGTAACCATTATTATCATAATCGATTCTTCACAAACGATTTTAAATTCTATAAATAGTATTGCAATGCTGCCTGTATTAGCCATGTCATTTTTGTTTCTGCTTAAACTACTGAAAACTATTCAAAAATACACCATAATAAAAATACTTTTATCCTCCTCTCCATTTAAGCAAAAGGTTTATCGTTGTTTCGATGCGTGTTGAACACATGCAGCTTTTCTCACAGTGTTTTCTTTGACCACCGAGCGCGAAATGAATTTTATATGGATGGATATAAGCACATGAAACTTTAATGATTTCCAGAGTTTGAACCAGCAATCTTCGTTTAAGAACTATGTGTTCTAATCATTGGACCAACTCAATTAATAGATAGTATGTTACGTAGGTACAGTAACGTACTAGTAATTATCGTTAACGTTATGCTCTATTATATAACAAAACTGCGAGTGGTGTCACACCTCATACTAAATTTCTACCGTCACCTTCCATGTAAGAAGACTAACATTTGCTTTGTGGTATGGTATGGCGCATTAACGTCCAATGTTCCTCCGTGCATATTTATGACATTAGGTATGTATGTGAAAGTTCGCCCCAAGCGTCTCGTCACGTCACATGCAGAGGAAATACCGACAAAGTTTTACTTATGACAACAGATAATTATTACCTCATCGAACTATTTGCATCGGAAGTTAAACTTAGACTCAAATCTTAAACAAAAATATATTACCAATCACACATCACACAACAAAAGTGAGAAAGTGTACCTATAACTTATCTCACCAGTTTAAGAAAATTCAAAGTAAATATTTATTTTCGGACTTGGGCAATTAACAGTTATCTAATGTCTACCTACGTCATATTAAGCTAATCATTAGCAACAAAGTTTACACTTATCAGTAATATTAAAAGAAAACCATAATAATTAGAGGTTTGGCTGAAATATGTATTGGTAGATAGATAACTTAGTGTTTTCGCGAAATTTTCTGAAAGCTTCTTCTTCTTCTTTAAGATTGTATTGTCTCCATTACGAAAAATGTGTGCAAAGTAGCAGCTCAGTCTGTTGGACGGTACTGGTTAATAATTGTCTAAAAATTTGACCCACTGATATTAAAAGGTGAAATTAAATAAAAACTTGTAATATAATATAAAGAAAGGAAAGAAATTTAGGGATTTTATTTTAATTTAGTCTGTCAAAAATGTAGCTGAAATAGCTGCCTACAGACTAATTTAAAAATACCTACTAGTAAAAAGTTAAGGTAAGCTGGTAGTGAGCTGGTAATCCAGAGAGCACTTCGTATTCGGAGCCTTTAAGTGGGCTATTAACATCCGGTTGAGGACAAAAAAACTTTCAAACTCGCCCTCTGCCCGCTGACGCTGTCGTGGCCATTTAAAATATCTATTGAATTCGATTTATTAATTAAAAGCTTGATATTAAATGTAAGATGATTCAATCGGGTTAAGGTCAGTATTTATTTACAATTATCGTGTAAATACCTACACTACACATGCATACATTTGTATAGGTAGGTATTGATAAATACAGATTTGGATAATTACCCTTGTGGTAAAATGATAGGTTTCCTAATGCCTCGTCCACAAAGGACGGCTTTGTTTTTAGATGAGAAGTTGAGAATGGAAGTTATACATAATCAACCCATTTAACAATTCTTTATTCCTGCCTGCCATAAATTTATATACTTAATGTTCGAATAAATTCAAAGGGGATATAAAACTAAAAAAAACAGTGACATGATATAAAGTTCTACGAAAACATCAGATAAGTCGTTTTTTAGCATATCAATAATATATATATAAACTAAAAACAACTTTCCACTTTATTGATATCAAATAAATTTAAAACTAAATTAAGTTTCTATGTTGCTGTATAAAAAAATTATGCATAATGGTTGAACTTGAACATGATACATTCTAATCGCACGGTTATATATATTTCTGTACATATGTTGTAGGGATTGCAATAGCATTATTTTGATGATTTCATCGTCATCACATTTACGGTAAGATATATAAAAAGGTGATGCAGTCGACATTCGAGTAATGAGAGGTTATATTGCAATAATGTTAATGTTAAAGTGTATATAATAGCAGTATTTAAATTAATTAATGAGATCTGAGATCAGCTAGAATAATGCCATTGTACTTTTGTAAATTGCCTAACTTTACCAAGATACAAAAACTATTAACTCAATTGAAAGCGAGCTTATTAAGATAGTTTTTATATTCTAGTATATATATGCAAAATATATATGTGTTATGTTACAAATAGTGAGCGTCTACGTCGGGGAAGGAGTAACTGTGACAAATTTCAAGTCAATCGGGCGAATAGTTTAGAAGATCTTGCGATGAGTGGTATTTCGCTTATACAAAAAAAATGTAAGCATTAATTTTCTGTGGAAGAGAATAAATAAATTTAATATTATTATTTACTAAAAAATATAAATGTGACAGTGAGCTTGCTTTTACATTTGTTACGCTTACACGTCTTAGCAATTTAATCGATCATCATAAAGTACATAAAAGGACAAATAGTTTATAATAATAACAAGGTATAGTTAGCTATCCTACGTCCTATATCATACGCTATGGACGAAAATTTGTTTAAGTATAAATCTATTAACCATTGTACGAAAGAGATAAAAAGCTGTCTTTTTATCTCTTTCTTACATTATAATTTTGGCAACGCCGCAATTACGCACGACCGGAAGTGAAAATGTCGGCGCAGTAGATAATTTTTGATAATATACTCAGGAAGGCAAAACTTCATCAACATGTTTCGGGGCTCGAAAATATCATCGGGCAGGAAATCGAAAAACTAAGCAATATTCCACCATAACCAGGGGACGTCAAAACGTTGTATATATATATATATTTACATTTACATCCTGGAACACTTTTGGCGTCATGCACGTTGGGCAACGTTATATATATATATATATATATATATATATATATATATATATATAACGAGCTTTGCCTTCCTGAGTATATTATCAAAAATTATCTACTGCGCCGACATTTTCACTTCCGGTCGTGCGTAATTGCGGCGTTGCCAAAATTATAATGTAAGAAAGAGATAAAAATACAGCTTTTTATCTCTTTCGTACAATGGTTAATAGATTTATACTTAAACAAATTTTCGTCCATAGCGTATGATATAGGACGTAGGATAGCTAACTATACCTTGTTATTATTATAAACTATTTGTCCTTTTATGTACTTTATGATGATCGATTAAATTGCTAAGACGTGTAAGCGTAACAAATGTAAAAGCAAGCTCACTGTCACATTTATATTTTTTAGTAAATAATAATATTAAATTTATTTATTCTCTTCCACAGAAAATTAATGCTTACATTTTTTTTTTCGATCTTAATAATAAATACATTGTATGTGGAAGGCAGGAGCCCAAACAAGGTTGCCCTGCGTCTCTTGGCTCCTTCTCTTGGGTTTTTTTTTTTCTTTTTTTTTGTCGCTGGAAACACTCTTTACGCGTTTCCCCCACATGAAGTGGGGGGGTATGTGGGGTTCGCCGGCAGCCGAAGCTGAAGGCGCCGGAATACCCACTAAAAAACCAGCGGTATCCTCTCCGTCTGGTCGGAGGGTGCCACGGGATCGCTTGCGCATGCTACTGAGACGCCCCGACGGTCGGCCCGCCTCTGCGGGCCTCCATTTCTAGGGAGGTTCCCGGATACGGGGAGCCCACCTAGCCCAAGCGGCTATTACGGCGGGGGGAGAAGGTGCGCATAGCGCAGACGCCTTCTCCCCGGTCTTCTTCGGCGGATTGAAACAGTGGAGGCAACCTCCTCGCGCTGCCGCTCCGCGGCCTCCTTCTGCGACATGACACTCTCGCAGAAGGAGACCATTTCCAACCAGCATCTCTCGCTATCGAGCATGGCGTTAATAACGCTCGGCAGCGAGAGATCTCCGCCGATTATCGCCGCCAGGGTATGCCTCTGAGGCCCCCACGCAGCACACTCCGTTAGGGTATGGTGCGCCGTGTCCAGTGGCGTACCACACTCGTGGCAGGAGGGTGATACCTCCCGCCTCGCTATCTTATGCAGGTACTTACCGAAACAGCCATGTCCAGTAAGCACCTGCGTCAGCCTATACGTGAGTGTGCCGCCATTCCTTGCTACCCAGCGACTCAATTGGGGACGGATCGCCTCCACTGTCGCCAGGCCTGCTGATGGGGACCTCAAGTCCTCCTCCCACCTGCGAATTAGCGCTCGTTGGGCTAGAGCCCTGATTCCCTCCACCTCCGCGGATAATGGACGGTCGCCGCTGGCTCTGGCTAGTACCCGAAACCGGTACACTTCTGCGAGCACCACCGCCTGGAGCTCCCAGGGCGGATCGCCTGCGAGAAGCGTAGCCGCCATCCACGACACCGTACGGTATCCACGTATCGCCCTCACCGCTATGACCCTCTGTGGTCTCCGCAGAAGGGCCTTGTTCTTAGCGGTGAGAGCGTCCACCCAAATGGGTACACCGTACAGTGCCATGGAGCGCACCACGCCGGCGTATAGGCGCCGGCATGGTGATTCCGGCCCTCCCACATTGGGTAGGAGTCGGCCCAAGGCAGCAGCAGCGTTGATAAGTTTCGGACCTAGTTGGACAAAGTGCTGCCCGAAGCTCCATCTTCCGTCCAGGATCAGGCCCAGATACCTCATCTGGGCCTTTACATTTACACACACATGATACACGCCCCTCGAGGGGGTCACCGACGAGGACCATGGAATAAGAGGGCCTCCGTTTTTGAGATGGAGACCCTCAAGCCCAACATTCCAATGCGGTCCACCGTGAGCGACGTCTTGGGTTAGGAACAATTCATTTATTGAATTTTATAGTAAATAGGAGAAAGACTAACAATATTATTTCTAGTAACAAGTACTTATGCTAATATAAATAAAAAGTATGTATGCTTGTAAATATGCTTTGTGTGTGTGCATGTGTGTATGCGTATTTGTGTATGTGCTGTGGATGAGTGTAACATATGTACATGCTGCTTCTTACCACAATTATTTGTTTATTATTAATATCTATGAAATTCATAATTTTTCTGTCGTTTCATGGTCCAGTTTAAAAAGCCAGTCAGTTAATTTTCTCTTACATGCGAATGCGCCGGGTCTAGATGAGGTTTTAGGGCGTGTTCTGCGCGATGTTTGGCGATATCTAGATTTCGGGAACTGATGGAGGGTCTCCATCTCTAAAACGGAGGCTCTCTTATTCCACGGTTCACGTTGGGGGCATCCTAGAGGGGCACGTATCGCCATCCAGTGGACGGTCATCAATGCTGCTGCCTCCTTGGTCCACTTCCTACCCAACGTAGGAGGCCGGAATCACCATGCCGGCGCAATATACGTCGAGTTGGTATACTCCATGACACTATGGTGCACCCATACACTCTCACTGCTCGTAAACACCGCCTGGGCCAGGTGCGTTCCCTGTATCCAGGAATCCCTCTAGAAATGGAGGGTCCGCAAAGGCGGGTCGACCGTTGGGGCGTCACGGTAACATGCGCAACAGAACACGTGGCGACCCCCTACTAGACGGGGAGGATACCGCTTGTTTTTAGTGGATATTCCGGGACCTTCAGCGCCGGTGAGCGTGCCAGCGTAAAAAAAATATACCGGTTCCAGGTGGAAGCTAGATTGAATGACGACGGTCCAGGATCAGCGGAAGTGGGAAGAACCAGGTCTATAGCCCAAAAAGCCTTGATTCGCAGATGGGAGGAGGACGTGGGGTATCCATTAACAGGCGTGGCAACAATGGAGGCCATACGACCCCACTTGAGTCGCGGGACATTACGTTTAGGCTGATGCAGATGCTTGACGGATATGGCTGTTTCGGTAAGAACCTGCATGAAGGCCACACCTTAACTCGTTTTTAACATGCAATCTACATAAAATTTGTTTAAAAATGTGTCTATATCTGCAAAGTTTTTTTTTTTTTTTATATTACCCGGGAGGGCAAATGACTCTCCTCCACCTGATGGTAAGTGGTAGTAGAGTCCAAACGCGACGACGGCTAGTGCAGTCAGGACGAATGACTTGCTCTAGCCGCCCCCGCCTTGCCGGCCCGCAAGATGCCTCTTCACGCCTCGTTTGAAGGAACCCAGGTCATAGGAGGAGGGGAACACGTGTGCTGGTAAAGAATTCCATGTTTTGGAGGTGCGACAAAGAAAAGAGTTGCCAAATTTAGGCGGTGACATCGAGAGCCAGCACGCGTAGACTTGTAAAGGAATGGAGAAGCAGGAATGAGGGAGAATAATTCCTCTGAGCACTCGCCGTGATACAATCGGTAGAAAGCGCTCAGTGCCGCTATCTCTCGACGCAATTGTAAAGGCTCAAGGGTGTTGGTGACCTTTACGTCGCCAATAATGCGAACCGCACGTCGCTGCAACCGATCCAAGGCCTCCAGTAAGTACTTAGCGGAGCCATCCCAGAGGTGCGAGCAATACTCGACGCAAGACCGCACCTGTGTTTTATACAACAGGAGCAGTTGTTGTGGTATGAAAAAACGCCGCACCTTGTTCAGGACTCCGAGTTTCCGTGAAGCTGTTTTTATAACAGCCTCGATGTGGTCCCTTGGATTGAGGTCGCACCGAACGTCAATTCCCAGTATGGCGACTTTGCTTTGCATCTCCAGCGTAATGCCACAGAGGGAGGGAGGAGGCGAAAATGGTGACTTTTTCGCTGTGAGAGCACATACCTGTGTTTTCTTGGCGTTAAACTCAACAAGATTGTCAGAGCCCCATTTGGCAATGAGTCCTAACGTCCTATCGAGTTCAACAACAAGATCCCTCCGCCTCTCCTCGGTTTCCGCCCGCCCAGCTACTGCGCGTCCGTGGTATCCCCCGTGCACTGTACTATCATCTGCATAGCAATGTATGTTATCAAGAGAGAGCATATCATTGATATGCAGAAGAAAGAGTGTGGGGGATAGCACAGACCCCTGGGGGACCCCAGCATTCACTACATGGAATTGTGAAGCGCAACCATCAACTAAAACGCGAAGGCTACGCTTGTGTAGGAAGCTGGCAATCCAGGTGCAGAGCTGAGTTGGCAGACCATATGCCTGCAGCTTGGAGAGAAAACTTCTGTGCCAGACCCTGTCGAAAGCCTTGGAGATATCGAGGCTGACAGCCAACGATTCCCCACGCTTATCGATAGCTTCACCCCAGAGGTGTGTTACGTACGCTAGAAGATCACCTGTGGACCGTTTTGGTCGAAACCCGTACTGACGATCATTAATTAGACAGTGATCTTCTAGGTAATGGATCAGTTGGTTGTTTAAGATCCGTTCCATCACCTTACAAAGTACTGAGGTGATAGCTATTGGCTGATAATTTACCGGGTCAGACCGATCCCCTTTTTTGGGAACCGCTTGCACATTAGCTTTTCTACAAGAATCCGGCACACAACCTGTAGAGAGAGACAGCTGAAACAGGCGTGTCAACACAGGAGACAGCTCCGCTGCACACTGCCACATGAAGTTATTGAAGGTGGTAGCGCACTGCAATCATCGATCACAGAGTTAACCGCAAAGAGTTTTGCCAGAAGATCGGCTTTCTCCTGCGGACTGTGAGCTAGTGATCCATCCAGATTCCTGAGCGGTGGCAGCGAAGGTTGGCAAAAATTGTTTTGTACAGACTTGGTCAGACGCCAAAAGCTACGGGAGCCCCTAGGATGCGAAACAAGGTCATGACCAATCCGTACAACGCGCTGTGCATCCGCTCTCGTGTATGCCTTCCTACAGAACTTGGAGTTTTTGTTATAGGTTGCTATCAGTGAGTCGATGTTAGATGCCCCGCTAACGCAGCCGTTGATCCACGCGCGATATGCCGCCTGCTTGGATGACACAGCATCGGCACATTCGCGAGAGAACCAACGGTTGCGCGTGCCCTTACTGATGAGATCTGAGTTAGGAATGTAGTATTCCATCCCTAACAGGATCTCATAGCAGCGGCGCTAGCTGTCGGGTCATTCTCCCTGAAGCAACGTTCCTTCCAAGGGAATGACGCATAGTAATCGCGCAAACCGTCCCAATCTGCCGACTTATAGTGCCAAACGCGACGTTTGCATACCGCTGGTGGCGGCAGCTTGGCCTGTGGCACTTTGGTGGATATCAGGCAGTGATCCGAAGAACCAAGAGGAGCCTGAACCTCAACCTGATATTCCACCGGATGAGTAGTCAGCAGAATGTCCAGTAGGGAAGGCGCTTGCCCGTCAATGTCTGGGATCCTGGTGGGCTGATCAACCAATTGGGTTAAGTCATGCGTGAGAGCGAAAGCATGAGCAGTCTTTCCAGCATGGTCAGTTTTGGGAGAGTTCAACCATGATTCATGGTGAGCATTAAAATCCCCCAAAAACACCAGTTCTGCGCTAGGAAACTGCTCTTGCGCAGCATCTGCCACCCGACTAACATGGTCAAATAGTCGGCTTGTCTCCAAGTCACCATTGTGGGATCTGTAAAGGCACACGTAGACTCGACTCTGACGAATTAGGTCCACATGTACCACCAACATGGAGAGGGAAGGGTCCTCCAAGCAGCGCAGACGGTGACAACAAACATCCGCCCTGACGAACAAGCATACTCCGGCTTTCGCTTTGAAGGATTCTTCAAGCATGTAGCCGGGATAATTAAGGTAGCTGGTATCGGCAGGACGGAGTATTTGAGTCTTCGTAAGAAACAACATAGCTGGCCGTGCTGTCTCGAGATGGAGGTGGACAGCATTGAGGTTAGCGTGGAGTCCACGGATGTTAGAGAACTCAACCTCAAACAGCGAAGGTATGGTGGGGTGTGCACCGCTGATCGAACGTTATTTCTTTTATGCGCTGTCATATGAGAAAAGAAAGGAGAGACGTGAAGCGAGCAACGCATTGCCACGATAGGGATGGTCAAAGTGTGGAGCTGTGTTTCCCCAAGAAGCTGCCAGAAGGGAAAATAAACTGATCCGCCAGTCGGAACCCTCACGCTAATGGCCGCCGGGACCTCACCGTCCGGTCACCAACCGGCACGACGGTCCACACCGAGATTATGCGTGGCCTGGTGGGGTAGCCTCGCGAGCTGGTTAGGAACGCTTGGGCCCCTGTACTCTGCCACGGGCAGCCAGCGGAACAACCGTTTCTACGGGTCTTCCTGGCCGGCGGGTCAATATAATTTCCCCCGGCATTGGTTCAACAGCAACTTCCACTGGACCACCACATATCGCGGCAATGCGCGCTCAGGCTCTGGCTGTACGCTGGCTGATCTCGAAACGCGGTTGCATGCAGCCACTTTACGAGTTTTTCACCATGCGTACGGTGGTAACAAGCCAGGCGGATGAGAGTCATCCTACCACCAGATGAGCAGTTGGACGCTCAGATATCCCTTAGTCGCCTCTTACGACACCCATGGGAGAGAGAGGGGTAGTGATTTGTATTCTTACTCCGTCCTACCTCCGAGCATTAACCATTTCAAAATCAATAATGAATGACCGAATCACACTATACTACTAGTAGTAAAAGTTGGTAGTTATAAAAAATTAAAATAATTAAAGAAAGATTATTTTCTATTAATTTTAAAATTTTCCTGCTACGAAGTACTCGAGAATTCATTTTTGATAAAACATTCAATATTAAAAATGCCATACTCTTTAAGCTAAACATTTTTTTTGCGTTGTAGTAAATCTGAATACTTGAAATAATTATTTTTCAAAGATGATTAAACCGAACTACTAATGTAGCGAGTTGGCAACTCAAGGTTTTTATTTGGAAGCCAATAAGGCGGCGCGTATATTAATATACGCGCTGCAGGAGCGCCACACCTCGGCCGTGAAATCTTCCGGAACTTTTGATTACATTTTTTCAATTTTTTTACTAACATTTTTAAGTGTACACATTTTTAGTCTACGGGTAGCTAGGACCACGTAAAAGTGGCGTCCGGTATGCGGACGTCAAAAGCAAGTGGACGTCACTTTAATTGCAAAATTTTCTTCAGCGGCTGCCAGATTGTTTGGCGGATGTATATATACATATATAGAAAATAAATAAGTTAATAAGCGTAGAGAACAAACGATTAAAAGGCTTATTTACAGGTTTTTACCGATACGATGTTTGAAAGTGCCAAAAGAAGTCATCCAGAGTAGCTGAATATTCCTTTGCTTTACTCTCAATTTATTAATACAATGAAACCAGTGCAATATCACTGATTGTCGTCTTTATCTGTTTTTATTGAGCTAATTCACACTATAACACCATGAACATTTTGAAGAACATAATTTTCCAATTCTAGTAGAATTAACTGTCATAAATAATAACATATGAAGATAATAAATGTAATTATTATTATACCTGATATGATATAACAATATTTGTTACATCATATCTATTCATATCATTCTATTAAAATTCATATTTTATCTTTTTTGTAATGCTTACAAATTCGGATGTATATCATGTTAATTACTATTTAAATTTAAATATTACCTAATACAGACGAGTAAATTTAAATAAAGAAATGATTAGCAAAAAAACTGCTCAAGCCAATACTTTGACTTTCACTCGTAAAGTTCAGATCCGAGATCATCTGTCGCATCTACCTTACGATTTACATTTTACGACTCAAAAAGTGAACGTTATCGTCTTATGTCGTTCTCTAAAAATCGTAATAAAAGTAATTTTAGTTTTATCATTTGACAGAGATATCATATTTTAAAATAATATGAATTAGAGCCGAGATGGCGCAGTGGGTAGAACTCATAGAACACATAATATAGTCCCCTTTCTTACATACTTCCGGGCATGAAGATATAGTAGCGTATTTTATGATTTCACTCGCAGGTCATGAAAAAATCTACGTCTTAAATTTATGGAAAAAGATTAATTATATGATTTTTTTTTATTTATGGTTAATTAAGAGTAGGTCGCTCCTACAGGATCTGTCACCCCGGGCACATGCCCCCTTGGTCTGAGGGTAAATACGCCACAGGCACTATGTCTTTATCAGTTTAGCTAGTCATCCTTGAGAATCGCTGCCGTGGCCGAATAGGGCATCATCATCATCATTAAAGCACGGTTCTTAGTTGTCATTTCTCGGAGAGTGTTAATGGTTTCCGCGTGTATAATTATAAGTTGTATTTTCATCAAATTCAAACTATACCTACAAGAAAATATTACCCGTACAAATACTGCCGCGCTACAGTTTTAGTTTCTATATAATAATATGTAGATTAATTTTGTATGGATAGCTAATTTATAGAGCGCCACCACATAATCTTTCCAGCATCAACCCACTATAATTATTATTATTAATGTAGTGCAAAGTTCATAGACTAGAGAATATTATTTATCAAACTTTAATTATAAATTATTTGATGGACATAAAATATATATACTTGTATAATATTTTGCGGACACATTTAGGGTGCCTTTAATGTTTTCTAGTCAAAAAAGATGTGTTCCATTAGCACACGCAACTTTCATCTGCAGTAAATTCATATTCATCTGTTTTCTGTTCTAACTCAAAAACTTAATCAGTTACTTCGATTATGTAACTGACACTTTAGATTTATATTCCATTACGATAACAACAACACTAAGCCGCTTTAGTAAAAAAAAATAGCTCGCCTCCGTTTTATGCTTTTAGAAATAGATACGTGCTAATTGCTATAAGTTTTTAACTGTAGGTACAGCTTAGCAAATAGGATCGGCGTATTTAATTCAATACCAAATTTCTTTATTCAATATAGAAACCACACTACTAATAGATACTTCTTCTACTACTGTAAAACAAAAGATACCGCCGGTTCAAAAAAAAAATTCTGGCCTGCTAAGAATCGGCGAAAGAAACTTAGTGGGGTTTTTATAAGGTCTTCTAATTGTTTAAATAAAACAAATAAATGGCCAAGATCTCCTTCAGGAAAAGGAGCTTATTCCACTACTATGCTCAAATGCTTGTTGGTAGATACAAGTGTGACAGAATTTCAGTGAAATCAGAATCATAATAAACACAAATTAATGTTGGTTGTCTGGAAAAGATCGCTATGTAGCGATAAGGCCACCAAAACCGTATGCTAATTAAGTTGAATTCGTGTGTTATGTATTTATTTTTAACCTTTGTGGTGTACAATAAAGTAAATTCTATTTAAATCAAGCACATGAAAATTCAGTGATGATTGCCTGGGTTTGAACTCGCTATAATCGGTAAAGATTCACGTGCTCAACTGTTAGGCCATGTCAGCCCAGTGGTATTTAGATTGTAATCCAGTATTATTTTTAATCAATCTTATTTAAAGTTTCGATGCCAAAAATGTCCTTAAATTGTTAATAAGTATTTTGCTGATGAACTTGTAGGTCACAGAGATCACGAATAATAAATTAACCTTGATCATATGATGGCTGTATCTTGTATACTAGTCATCGGCCATCGCTAAGTACCTACTTGTTTATATAAAACATATAAGCCGACCGCATGTAATTATATTTTGATATAGTTGCAATAATCTTATAATTAAATTAATTATGTACGCCTGATGTACAATATAAGATAAGGACTGTAAGATAAAGGTGCTAAAGTAATTTAATACACATACAGGTACATAACTTGTCCACTGGTCGTAAGTACTAATACAAATTGAAATTTAAAAAAACCAACATAAGTTGCTTTGGAAAGAACCTTACTCTACTCTCATAACCCGATGGGACGGCGGCAGTCCGACACGACCGGAAAGAGTTCAGGGGCAGGATCAACGGCTTTACGTACTTTCCGAGGCACGAGAGCGTACAAACTTCCAGACTCCGGTCTGCTATTGAGAAATTTCGACAGAAAATTTCAATAACATTTTATTGGCCCGATCTGGGAATTGAACCCAGGACCACCGTGGTCCTCCGGGTCTGCGGCCTTACATGTAGACAGACTAGACCAATGAGGCAGTCAAAAATTTTTTTAGATAATAGGTAGATTAATAACTTTTAAATATTCTGGGATGTTCCGGTACTCAGAATGTTTATGTAGATCTTTTAAAAATTTGTCTTTAGTCTGTTTATTCAACTATATACTATTTATGTTTACTATCTTAAAAAACTTTTCTTAAAAAAATATTTTGCCTTTAGCGCAGCATTTGAAACAGCGATTTTATTTCAACTTTTCTATTGTTTATTTTAGACATAACTAAATATTTTTAATTAATTTATTTACTTTGAAGAAAATTTTATAAAATTACTAGCTGCCCGTTCCGACTTCGTACTGGTAACATAAGGATTTTATCCTGTGCATTTTTTAATCAATAAGATATAAACATTCGCCCTTACAGTACAGTGTATGTGTGTTCAGTACAGGGCATATAATAATAATACTTAAAGTAAAGAACAACATACTCTACATATTTTTTAATTTATTGGAACAAAGTTCTTTTACTACTGCAAAGTAGAGTGACCTGGCAGAAATTGTCATGTAACAAAAAAGCTTTGTCCTCCAAGCTTTCCCCTCTTTCTGTCTTACTGATTCTTTCGATTCTAGCAGTTGTATGTGTAAGTGTGCAAATTTTCGGATTTGACAATAAGGACTGTGTGCGGGCAATGAGATAACCTCAATTCTATACAAATGTAAATATAATTTGAACTCTTTTTTTAACTTATAATTCGCTATTTTATATTTAATTTTGAATATATTACTATTTTCCTAAAGTATTAAATGAAATTTATGAATTTTAATTCTTACTTTACATTTTTGCATTGAAAACATAATAAAAATAACATAAAATATACACATATGAAAGGGAGAGTTGATTAAGAAGGACAACGCTTTTTGGTGTGATAAAAAAGTAAGAACAATTTCCTTCTTGTTTTTCGCTGGAAAAATGCATTTACGGCGGGCTCGCCGGCGCTTAAGGTGCCGGAATACCCACTAAAAAACCAGCGGTATCCTCTCCGTCTGGTCGGGGGCGCCACGGGTTCGCTTTCGTATGCTACCTTTTCCCCGGTCTTCTTCGACGTATCGAATCAACGGCGGCTTATTAATCGCGCTGCCGCCCCGCGGCCTCCTGTTGCGACATGACACTCTCGGCAGCGAGAGATCTCCACCGACTTTCGCCGCCAGGGTACGCCTCTGAGGCCCCACGCAGCACACTCCGAAGAATAATTTCCTCCTGACCGATTTCGACCGCGATGGCCAATCTCAAGAAAGATTTGCCAACTACGCAGGACGTATTATAGTGCAAAAGTGTGTGTGTAAACACAGGTGCACTCTCATAAACCGATAGGACGGTAAACCGACGCGAACGGTAAACGTTCAGGTACAGGACCAACGGCTTTACGTGCCTTTCGTGCCACGGAAGTGTGACAAATATACAGAAATATTATCATTAAAAATCTACATTTTAAATCACATATCATATAAATTGAAGAAAAAAAAAGTATTAGTCAGCCGGCTACTATATATCTATGTTAACATCAGCCGAGATCTATGACTTTTGTAAATGCAACGCTACTTCACGGACCATTATTGGTAAAGAGGTAAGCACTTTCCCGGTTTGGAATGTAGATTCAGCAAAACTCAATAGGTAATAGAATTATTATTTATCCTGAACGAATTATATCTCCACGATTATTACTTTTTTCATGTAACGTTAATAATAATTAATTATCAATACGCATTATTAGTTAATATAGTTTTAGCTCTGAACATACATAGCTAAAACTGTTCTAGGAATTTTAGTATAGAAGCGGACACCTTGGCCAAGAAAGAATGAACTTAGACTTATCGTTAGCGTAGTCGGAATCCTTATGTTACAAGGTTTTTTTAATATTTTATGTGCCGTTAAGTAACCGTTCCTTTCTTGTAGTTTTTCAAAATTAAAATATTATTATGGATATACGTAATATTCTTGTAAATATAGGTACTGTGATGCCACCAAAAATACCTATAGATCGTATTGTGTCACCACCCGGTCTACTATGTCAATATTCTCGAATACGTTCCTAAGGCAGTTTCGATCTCAGATATTGTACATTTTCTGTTTGAACTAATAGAGCAGTTATTCATGTCATTTAATTTATTTCGTAAAAGCGTATGTTGTGGAGCTGAGTCTACTTGCAAGAGATGGCAAATGAAAACCTCGCTGGAGTCTTGCATCTTTTGATTTGGATATTAGCGTTCACAAGCACATCACTTGTTATGAACCAACATTATATCACGGATCTTTTTATTTTTTAAATCGTCAAATCTCGTCAAATTTCTGTTAAACTATATTTTATTTTATGTTTATATTGAACAAATGATAAATAAATGTGTTGTCGAATTGGAGGGTGTTAGTGGCTATGACACAGTTTAATACTATTGTAGTTACTATCGTGCCGCTTACTTGTGCCGTGGAGTGCCGACTTAGAATTGTACCCTATCTCATCCCGTGGGTGTCGTAAGAGGCGGCTAAGGGATGGGCAGCAGCGTCAATTTTTTTTCTTCTTTTTCTTGATTGTAAGCACTATTATCAATCATACAGAAATAATGAAAATTAAAACTTTTATCATTCAAAAATATATGTATACGGCATTAAAGAATCGATCGAATTGCATCGAAAAGAAATGGGTGAAAACACTGCAAATAGGGTGGTACATATTCGTATAATTAAATGCCTAATTATGTAGTATATTTTAAAAGTAAGAAATAGTGACTATATAGTTATGACTGGAGCAAAATCACACATGTTTTGTGATACAATGGTTTGCATGCCTTTGTCGCGTTATGTAAATTCATGTTTGTATCCGGCTACGACCTCCAGAAGGTCTTCATGTGTACGGTTGTTACTTGTATGAACGATGGGGCGAGGCGGAGCGGGCGGATCTTCTCTCATATTGGAAGTGAAAGTGAATGATTGTCGGAGGCTTAATTAGAGAGGACGCTTGCGCTTGCGCCAGTTCCTCTGAAAGCGTCGCGTTCGACACACACACCTCGCGTACATTGAAACGTACGCGCACATCTCTCGCACGCTAGCGCATCAACGTCTCCGTACAACCTGCAGAGGTACGCACGTGCATTATTGTTGTAGTGTTTAAAATTATCATAGAGGTTTTATTTTACGTATAAAAGATGTCTTCAAAGTGCGTGAGTAATTTATGGATCTTATATGGATCGCTGTGAATGTAGTTAAAAATGTTTTAATAAACAGGTATAAATATAGATATTTATGTCAATTATAATTAAAATTACTGTTTGCAAATACCTAGATTGTGAACTAAAGGAAAATATTTATGTCCTCAATTTCGACTAGGTATGTCATTTTGAATTTTGTGCGGCCATAACGAGTCATAAAATCTTATGCTATTTATTTCGAATAAAAGTAAGCACGCAAATTGACATAATACGAAATCCCGGAGCGACGATGCGCAACGAAGCTTTCCTACCATAAAATGCGTCCCAAATCGACGATTTCTCGCGCAGAGCACCTTTTCACGCAAACGTTTAAACATGCAGCAAGGAGGTCAGCGAATCGGGTTTTGCTTTCACAAACACAACAAAATAAATTCATTTCACGTATCGATTGTCCTCGAACATCGTGGACTGCATAAGTAAATGAAAGCAAACTCATTAACAGAACCATGAATCAAGTGACAACTTTCGTTGCATGAAAGCTCGATTAAGCAGGTGTGTAAATGAATATGCGCAAAATTGGAACATAGTTTCGCTTTCCATCGTAACATGCCTCTTCTTTAATGTTCAAATTGGAAAAAATACAATTATTGAAAAAATAGACTAATTATATTTTTAACGCTACTTTTTTTCTTTAACTTGTAATCATTTTACACGACTACCCAAAAAAGGAGTGTAATGTTTTCGGAGTTCGTGTATGTATGTTTGTATGTTAGTTAGTTTCTTTATTCCACATAACTTTTAAATGCCTAAACAGATTTGCATGTATGTGGTATCGTTTTTCCTTTCATCATTCCAAGTGATACTGGCTATAAAATTTAATCATTTATTCAGGGCAGTCGTATTTTTTGAATTTTTAAGGTAAAAATTTGTTAACAATAGATCATCTATATATTTACTACATATATACATGCATTACACAATAATTAAGCTATTATCATAATTATCAATAATTGACAGATGAGCCGGCACAATTGCCTGGCAGCCGCCGTGTTATTGGCGGTTCTCTGTCTAGCCGATGCCCAGCGGCGTTTGGCCCTGCCTGACCCCAGAAGTTGCGCTAACAGTACGTATATTATTACTATCATTACACATTTACACAATTATTAAGTAACAGTGTATATTGCATTTTGATGATGGGAATGTAAAGCGAATTTAAATAGCTTATTATAAAAAGAATACTCAGGTACTTATATATATAATTATAGACCTGCACGTATCTAGATTCGTCACAAGATGTTTTACGTTATACATTAAATATTTAAATAAATAAAACAATGTTAACACAATTTGAAAAAGGCCGAGGGTAAATCCTTACAAATATTTCACAGATTTTTTCTCTTAAAAGTGCATCATTTCTAACCCTTACTTTTATAAAACGTAAACGATGAAAACAAATTCACAATATGAGAATAACATAAATATTTATTTACATAAGTATTATTTGCAATAACGCCTTAAAAATATAGAAATAAACATTAAATATAACTACTGTACAAATGATGATCCCGTGTTATAATATATAATAAATATAATATCGATAAATTATATGTATGCCTTTACGTTATAAGAGAAAGGTACCAATTACGTTTATGAAATATTGCGACTATGGTCACTTTAACATGATTGTAAACAGAAAATGTTACAGACACTTGCTATGTTTGCGTTTTAGTAAACGTCCTAGCTTGCACAATTGCATACATGCAACATAAAGAGCGGCTTAGTGACAGGTGGATCACCTTGCACCTTAATTGCTTTGCCTAATTCTGTTTGATGATCCTCACAGTCCTCACAATCCCTTCTATTCTAAAGCCACTACGTACAAAATGCTAAGAGGATACCTCTTACCTTACCTGATAGTATTAATTGAATTTATAAGATTCATTAATATCAAAATGTTTCTATATAAAAAATGTATGTATTGAAATCTTTACAGGGCATAATCGTTTTTTTAATTGTAACGAATTTTGTGAATTTACTTGTTAAATATATCTGTTACTTTAATGTATAAAGCTGAAGTTGGTTTGTTTGATCCGGCTAATCTCAGGAACTACTGGTTCGAATTTAAAATTATTTTTGTGTTGGATAGTCCTTTTATCGAGGAAGGCTCTAGGCTTATTTTTATTTATTATATTTCTATTAATTATGGGCGTTCGAAGCCGCGGCGCACAGCTAGTAGATAATAAAGACACAAACTATAAAAATAACAAATGTTGAGGATTTAAATATAAACGAAATATGTAAGAATAACATTGTATTCGTATGGAATTTCAATACTTGTGGGACTTTTTTATCTCTCATGATCGCAACGTCGATTATGTTGTAAGTCAGGGCGGCTCCCAACATGACGAGTTATGTGGGAGCCGCATAGGATAACAATTGACCGCTATAGTGAATACAAAGCTAACAAAGACCCTTTGAAAACTTATACCACCATTTACAGAATTGAATATAGGTATTTGGGATAGTAGAGTACACCTGCTATGAGTTACTTACATACGTACATAATGCAACACCTCTTTTCAACATGCACACATACATGTCTTGCTTGACCTACATAGACGAGCTTCTATACCTAAGAATACCATATATACATTAATACATAAAAATATTGAATACTTATATCGCAAATATTTCTTTGAAAGTAAGTAAAATTCGCCATAAGGTCGAGGTATTTACCTTTAACTTTCTCTTCGTATTGAAATGTTATGACGCTTGTCGAATAACGGACATAACTTTTCTCTTTCCTTAGTATATTAAATATTAATCTTTCTGAATACATATACACTTTCAATTACATAATTCATGTGATTCAATGGCAGCTCATGTTAATGTAACTCGTTATTTAATATTATTGACAATTATTGACAGAAAAATCTAATCAATTGCGTAAAATTGATTTTTATCGTTATGGCGTTGTTACGTGTCCGGTGCATGGGTAATTATTTTCGGTAGAAATATGTAAAAAGCGAAATGTACCAAAGAAGGGGTCACAATAGATACTTTCTAGTTACGAAAGAGCCGCTCCGTCGCTCGACCTGACTATAGGCTTGTTTTGATTGTGCGGCTTTTTACAAACCACCGCGCTTCGCTTTGAAGCGAGAGTTTAATACGCTTTCATTTAATTAGTAGGTACAAAATTACAGGCTTAAATTAGTTTGTTAAAAAACTTTTTACTTGCATGATTGTTTAAAGTAACAACACAACAATTATGTAAACATTTTGTAAAGATAACACAACCGACTTGTCAGTTGTCACGAGTGTATTATGTTTTTATAAAACTTTGACAAGGAAAGAATCTGCTTGCTGCTAAACGTGCACCTTTATTTTTGGACAGTAATAATAATATAAAAGCCATTACAAACGATTTACATACTAATATGCCATTCACTTGCGAAAACTTTATGTAATTTATCTTTTGTAAATTATTTTAAGATGTTCAATAGTAATATCTATTTTACTTGTTACATTTGGGTACAATAATTTCGACAATGATATAAAGGGATATTAAATTAGTGACCACATTGCGCCATATACATTAGTATTTCCGACGATTAGTATGTAAATCGCTCTATAATTACTTTATCACTGTTATTTTTTATAAGTGACTGTTTTAAGATGAAAACGACTGATTTGTTCCTTAATTATGATAAATTTACGACAGGTCGGAAATATCAATTGTTCCATAAAATCAAAATATAAAAAATAACCATCATTTAAACAGATTAATTAAAATATTCGGTTATTTTTATTAATGTATTTGATGTAACATTCAAAAGAGTAATAGGTTTATTCTATAGCTAAAGTTACACTGGCAGTATAAATACGTGTGAACCTGACTATTGTGTAAATCTTATAGCAAGATGTTCAGATAAGTAACAATTATGCAACATGTCTTGCTACACGTCGTTATTATTTGAACGGGTTTACGTTGCACTTAGTGGTCTACACTCTATACTTTAGCATGTTAGCTTTAATGACTTTTGACCTTATTGATGCAACCACTCCAGCGCAGTTCAATAACACAGATGTTGCGAAATAATAATAGTCATTGAATTAAGTGAATTGCTGCTACATAGATACTTAAATTTAAAAGGTTAAATGTTTAATATTCTTTATTTAAAAGTAGATGAAGTCTCAAACTTTAAAAAAAAGTAGATGACCTCAAACTTTAAAAAATATAAGAACTTATAAATATAAACAAATATTTATTTTTCGTATTTGTTGGAATTGTATGCTGTTCGTATTGCTCTTATATTAACATTTATATTTTTCTCAGTTATATTAATTTTAATGTTTTTTTTTTCGTATATAACAACTATAACAGTCTACATTTAAGATTTAGATATTAACTTTTTTTGAAAATTTATGTTCTTTTAGTTAGTTATGTTCTTTTAGTATAATATATTTTATAAAAATATTACTCTCAAAAATTAGATACACTACATGAGAAGGAAAATTATTTGGAATAGGTAGGTATGTTCTAAATGAAATCTGAACTACACATGAAAAAATACACAATTTCTCTTGTTTTTCTCGAAATCGATTAAATAGTAGTGGTAGCTTCTAAATCATAATATATAATATAGTTTTCAATCAGTAAACCATTTTAACATTTATTTTAAATCGACGGAAAAATCTTTAGCATATATATACGAGGAAATCACGTAAGAATCGCGCTGAAAATCTGCATATATATATATACAAAATTCAATTTCTGGCGGATGGAGGATGGTGTCTGCCGTTAATAGAATATTTTTACCAATATGTTTATTAATATTTAATCAAACAATAACTTATGTAGGAGTTCGGCATTCTACATACCGTGATGCACGTGGCGTACTGCATTCATACTTCTTCAGCTGGGAACATGCACCAACCCGAAACCTTGAAGTTGACTGGCTTGACGCAAGAAATATCTGTCGAAGACATTGCATGGATGCTGTCTCTATGGAAACTCCTCAGGTAAGCTATTCATGTCATCATTCATTCGTTCGCCCATTAATTCGGGGTCGGCGCATTGAAGAAACAGCATGGAAAATGTGAATATGTATTCAATATTTCACAATGTATTATCAGACATCTTAGTAATATTAGCGGTGGTCTGCATTTATCATCAGATGGCTCATTTGCTCATCTGCCTTCCTATTATTATTTCAAGAAAGTTATTCTTAGTTTGTCGGAATTCAGAATTAGTAATAATAGTGTGAGAAAATGTAATCTCAGCAGAAATGATGCAATTGAAGCAGCACAGATCTACATGGACGGGCTAGTGGCTAGGTATCTTCTTACATCACGTAACAGGGTCAATCGTGAGGATGCTCTCACTTTCCCATCGTCGAACAAATAAGTAATAGGTATGTTATTTAGAGTGAGGCAATTGCAATTTGATATTGCCTTGACGAAACAGATTGATTTAAAAAATTGCTAAGCTCTAATCACCAGAGATAAATTATGTAGTCCTTGACAACTATTGAGAGCATAAAGTCACGATTTCATTTTGTAGATGAGCTAGCCGTTTCTATATAATCGGCTATGCTATGCCTGCGGTCCAAGCATTAATGAAGTAGGTATATTATAATAATCTATGTTGTGATTATCATTACCATGTTCCTAAAATACTATTCTTATGAGTCTAATAGCTATACTACCATAAAATGATTGATTAAATTTTATTTTTCATGAATAATAAAACTTGTCTATAGTAAATAATTAATTTGTAATTTCATATAATACGTACGTACTTTTAAATCTATTGTTCTTATATTATCCGGCTTTGATAGAAGCAAAAACTACATCTTGTTCTACAAGTTTTCACTAAACACTTCCTTTTGCGCTGTGTAGATGTCAATGAACGCAATACGCTTAGGTACCTATTGTTGTCTTCCGCATATAATACCTACATACCTAATAGCTTGATTAAATAATATCATCGGAGATTTTTTTTTTTATATATAAACGTGTTAATTGAAACTAGATTGTGGTCAACATAAATATTTATTAAGATGCCTCGATTAGATCGATTAGGTTTGTAGAGCGTGGAAGGCGTCCGTGAAAGGGGTGCAATGGCCGACTGCGTCACATCTACACAAGGCAACGTACTCATAAGGCGCTCGCAAGATACAAGTGGCACATGACACACATTCTTCTCTAGTTGCCCACTTCATGTACCGGATATTCATGACGGAGTTGCATTTCCTGTCGCAACAAGCACTCCTTAATTGCCACTGCTTATTACAGGCATACAATCCTTACTTTGCATAAACATAATGCCATACATGCATTATATTTAGTTATTTCATAATATATTTTGTTCGCAGGAAAACGAATTTATAAAACAGAAGGTTGCGCGCGGGAATGTCCGTTATATTTGGACGTCGGGTCGCAAGTGCAACTTCGCTGGTTGCGACCGCCCCGACTTGCAACCTCCTAATGTGAATGGCTGGTTCTGGTCTGGATCTGGTGCTAAAATCGGGCCAACCACGCAACGAAATACTGGAGATTGGTCATACACTGGAGGTTACGGTCAGGCGCAACCTGACAACAGAGAAGCCGCCCAAGTAAGTTTAAATGTATAATTAAAATATATTTCAATCTATCCAATTTAGTAGTAGAAAATGTTATGGAAAAGTATATTAATTACTCATGTAGTTCTTACGAGAGAAAGCGAAACATTTGCTTGTCTCGTAATTATTTTTTTTGGTAACTTTAAAGAAACCAAAACATTGCGCTTTCATTAAAAAAAAACGTACTACTGGTCGCCAAACCAATTTGTTGAATGTTAAAAACCACTATTTTTTTAAATTATTTGTTTTTTAAAATAGTCTTTTTAGTGGCTAGCTAACAGTTATATTATATTTCCGTACACTTTAATTTGAATTCACTAATATTATCAATGTAAATATTTATTTATAAGACTCCATCCATTTTAGTTAGGAACTTTCTAAATATGGAAATTAAATAGAAATCAACCCGTTACTCATCACGTCTAGAATTTGCTCTCGTCCGGTTTGTAACGAGATTCATCGATTATGTCATCGAGGTAGAAGTTAAGAAGAGTAACAGTCACGTCCCTGAATTTTAACTTTAACATTTATTTACGCTTACAAAGATGTTTACATCACTATGTTAATAATGAGTCTTTTAAACTACATATTTCTACTTCATAAATAAAATATCCATGGTTTTTTTTATTATTTAAAAATAAAAAATATTAATACAGTATTAACAAATGAACAGAAAACTAAAAATATAAAAAAAAAATTGAAGAAATTTAATTATGGTTGTTACAGTTCTAATTTAGTTGTTGAAACATTACTTAATAGGTCACTGAAGCAATAAATAACATTCATTATTTGTAAAATTAGACGTTTTATTTGAAAAGCAAAGATTTTTAGTGGTTTATTCACATAAATTATACTTAATAAAAAATTAACAATTCTTATTTAAGTGTTCATGGATATTCTATTATAATTATACATATGGTGTACTTAATACATCAGTTTATACGTTAGTTAATTAATTTAGTAACAGTTTGTTCCATCCAATTCGCAGTAATGGATTAATTTTATGTGGGTATAATTATTAAAATGGATCTCTACAATCATTATAATTTTCAGGGTAACGACGAATCTTGCTTAGCAATCTTAAATAATTTCTACAACGACGGCGTCAAATGGCACGACGTGGCTTGTCACCACGTGAAACCATTTATATGCGAGGACAGCGACGAGCTGCTCAACTTCGTGCGCTCGCGTAACCCTGGCCTGCGTCTCTGAGACTCGCAACCCCTTCACCTTCGCCTTCTAAGCTTTTAGATGGTTGACATTGTACAAAAACCAAGTGGCTATCTTTATTTAAGTTATTTATTAATTAAATAAAACATTATCGCTCACACGATTAATTACTTCCTCTCTTCGTTCATGCTAAATATCAGTAATTTGGCGATTACGATTTTCCTAACTAAATCGTCTCGGTCAGTCAATCTTTCTTGTAAAAAGATTTTGCACAAAATAGGATTAATGTATACATATTAGAATAAATCATTAAAATATTATTATTTATAAGGACTTTCATTTTTCTGTTTACCTACCAATCCGTACATATTAAAATGTATTCATTCGATCGTTTATTGTTGTAATAAATTTAAACATCAAATTGTGAAATAATTTTTATTTAAGTAATAGTTTTAAAAAAAAAACTTATTATATAGGTACAATGTCAAAATTTAAAAAATACATATTCAAAAACACATGCTACTAGTGCATTCAGTCTTACATCATATTTTAATACACATTTTTATTTTGCTATAATATACTTAACATATTTTTTTATGATAACAAGATAGTAAAACATAATTACAATAGAGAGATATAAATACGATAAATAAATGTACAAAAATGTCTATAAAGCTAAAAACTTCGATTGGAAGTCATACAATTATCGTCTATAACTGCTTACATACCAACTCAACACATAATTACCATATAAGGGTTATGTACATTAAACAAATTTATTCGAATAAAGAATGATAAATTGAGGTAAAACACATCAATAACCCAGATATGGTGTAGTCGTTTTATAATTCTCGAAGTAAAATTTATAATAAAATCGATTTGCTTATAATTGTACAAATGCTCTTAAAAAGGTCTGCGACCGTTAGATAGTCCTCTTTTAAATTTCGACTTTATCTTCTTATTTATAGCCCGCATTCCACGCCTATATATTTTCGAAAAACAATACCAATCTAATGTACAGTATTATTTAATCTGTATTGGAATATAGATACGTAGTTGTCAGTAGTACATATAACAGTAAATAAATAAAATAATAAAACAAGTCAAACCAAACATTATTTTGAGTTTTTTTTTCTATGCTACATAATATTAAAACTTAACTCCCCAATTTGCAAATAAAACTTTTAATTAGTATGATTTCATTACAATAACAATTATCATTGGTAATTTGTTAATTTCAAAACAAACTTGAAAAGGGACTTTCCTTTTTTTGTAAAAAGTATACGTAACTATGTGCGTAAGGCGTAGTACTGTACTGCGATAACAGGAAGTAATCTTTTGATTTTTAATTTTGATTATGTAACACTCTGAGAGTGTAGCTAAGTTTTTATGTACCATCCTTAAATGCTAACTAAGTTTTTCCCTGATGTCTTACTGACCGATATTATTCAGAAAACATTTGTACTGATGTGTGCGCAAACAGTCGTATAGTATAATCCCATACTTTAAATGAATAGTAGCGCACGGTCAACGGCTCTAAGATTCTCGAAGCGTGAAAGCGTAAATACTACCTAACTTTAAAACTACTACCGACTACTACTAAGAATTATTTGAGTCAAAATTATATAATCGTTGGTCCGAGATATGAACCCAGGACCTCGGAATCAACAGCCTTACAAACTAGCCACAAGGCGAACGAGGCAGTAAGTCTTTCCCTAATTTATTTTTTAACATTCCGAAACAATATAACACAATAATTTTACAACACAACTACAATATTACAATAACAATTAGTATTTTAAGAATAGTTTTTAAGTAGGTTGATAACAAAACAACATTGACAAATAGACAGAATTGCCAATTATAATTTTGCCTCTTTAAACATGCCATGCTTTTTATATATATAACTACATACAAGTAAATTTAGAAGGCACAACTATTAACTATTAAATAAAACTACTAAATAAAATACAGTAATAATAGGACAGCACATACAATACCGTACTGTGTTCACGAATGTTAAATTTGAGATAAATGAGACAAATTCGAGTTACAAGCTAACACTAACTTAATATATAAAAGACAACATATTTAGTGTAATCAATCACATAAAACAAATAACTTAAGGACTTGACTATCTATAAATGCGAAAATTTCAATAGAAAATCTTCAGTACTTAAAAGGTTTAAGGTCTACACTTATATGCACTTTGATTCACCCACTGACCTAGTCATACTGCATAGTCGTAATTTGTAGAAGTCGTCTACTCCTTATGTGGAAATCGAAGCATCTGTTAAATAACTTACCAATAACGAATAACTTACCACGTTCGTTGTTATATATGATGTGGCGATTACTTAGAAGTATTTTTGGTCATTAGTAAAACTGTCACTCGAGTAAAAATCCTTAAACGCTAACTTAATCGTAGTACAATGCAAAAGGTACATAGTATTTTTCTCGTAACTATGTATGCCATCAAACTTAACTTTTTTTACGTCCAAATTAGGTAAAATTTATGTAACGCTTAAAATGTCATTATGGTAATACAATATTAAAATATGATAAAATGTCACTTTGATGGCTTTCACGAATGTGACACCATCGGCAAAATCGTAAACAAACGTTAAACCATCGTCATATCGTACACTCCACCTCGACGTAATCGTCGAACATGCAAGGGTCCCAGGCTACGAGGCGAGACAAGCGGTGTCGGCGAGGATGGCGGCCAGCAGCGGGCGGTCCCGCAGCGCGGCGGCCAGCTCGGCCTCGTCCCACAGCAGGCGCAGGCGCCGCGCGCGCGCCGCCCCGCCGCGCGCCACGCGCAGCGCGCCGCGCGCCTCCAGCAGCGAGCACGCGCCCGCCATCTCGCCCGCGTCCAGCGCGCCGATGTTGCGCGCCGCCGCCACTCTGGGGACCCGACATTTTCTATGACGAATCATTGCTTTCGAACATGAAATTATTGACACCTATTTGTCTACAATTAAATAGCTATTCCGCTCTTATACTATAGCCTATTCCGACTACAACAGGAATAAACAGCTTTGACATCGAATTAATGCGATATCATCGGTGGTCGATATCGATTGACGCGATATTATTGGTCGAGATCTTGAATAAACTATGATGATATGATTATATTCACTATGGACTCGCGAAAAGATGGCGTTTTCGATGTCCGCGAAGTTGTAATCGAAACTTCGAAAGTTAAATTTTAACTACTTAATTGGAATAGTGTTGTATTATAAATAAGGGTAAATTAATCAAGAACTGTTTATAGTGCATAATACAGGAGAACGATTAGAAAATCGCATGCAATTTGTAAATCTACGGTGTGTTTACCTTTAGTCCTACTCCGATTAGAATAGGGTATACTTAAAACCTTACTTCTAATAAAATTACCATATAAAACCGTTATCAAACTGACCGTTTATAAACATCGTGTAGTTTTCCCATGACGATTTCTCTATTTTTGCCTTTGGTCAGCATCAACACGAGACTGCATAATATCAGTTTTTGTTGCATTGGGAGGCCTTCGTCCACGTCCGTTTCGATGTGTCTCGAACTTCCGTATACGTCGTTCAGAACTTCTAGTACTTGTTTCAATTCTACCGTCACCAATGCGTCCTTCATCATGTTGTCAACAGAGTGATGTTCAGAAAATTTACTACGTCTTGCGACGTCAATAACTCTGCGTCCGATGTCCAATGCTCTTCTCATATCACCGGATACAGCAGCAATTTTAGCTAAAAAAGTGTTTATATTAAAAATACCGAACAGTAACATATTGCGGTAATAACATTTTAATTTTAAACACCGGTTTAATTATTCAAAGACATACCTGCAAGCATCTGGAGTGCGACAGGCGAAAAGACGTTAGTGTTGTCCTCTGCGGCCAGCACGTGCGAGAATATGTCGATGATTTGCTGCTTGGTGTAGGGCGGGAAGTGCAGCGTAGCGGGGCGCAGTGCGCATCGAGCCTGCAGCCGCGGCAGCGCGCGCTGCGTGAGGTCGAGGGCGTTGGCCACGCCCACCAGCACCAAGCGCGCCGCCGGCAGCGCCGCCCACTCAAACACAGTGTACAGCACCGATTGCCGTTTACTGTCCAGCTGGTCGATCTCGTCCAGCACTAGTAGACTGTAAATATAATTACAAAATGTAAAACGGATTATGTGACATTAAAGATTATATTTACTTTTGACATGTTCAACTATATACAATATTAATAATAATGGTTACCTAATAACTTGATATTTAAATTAATACTATGAAATCCAAATATTTTAAAAAGACAACTACTATGTCATCTTTGCTTTAAACATTTGTCTACATTTAATATTACAAAAATAAAATTATCATTAAATTTATAATTATTTAATTAACTTACATCATTTTATGTTTTTTTACTAAATAATTTTCTATAGCATTATGACAAGCTTTCTCACTCGTGCCTGTTGTTGGCAACTGTAATTCTTTACATATCCTGCTATAAATACTCGCTGCTGATTTCATCATTGTACAGTTAATATAAACCTGCTTAAAACCATCTCTTATCTGTAACAAAAACATGTAATCATTATATCAACACCTAACAACACAATATATTGTAATTATATTATAATACTATGGAAACACACTTAAAATGTTAGACTAACTTACTTTTGGAACTTGTAATATATACGACAAACTCGCCGTTTTGCCTGTACCAGGTTGTCCAGATATATACAAAGATGCGGATTGCTCTTTGTCAAGATGTTCAGTTAGAAAATTCTGCAAGTATTCTATCTCTTTCTCACGACTTACAAGTGGCTCTAATGGTTTTGTGAACGAGTAACAATTTCTGAAACATTTAATAAAATTAAACTCAAAATATTCCATTTAAATAACTTTTAAGTAGGTACTAGTTTTACATTATTCTAACAATCACAACTGCCATTGGTTTAAGATATTATAATTAATTACAATTCTCCTTGTCACTTTTTTTTAAATAATAAGACAACATTTTTATCAAGCCAAGTGATCTATCGTAGGACTTGCAATTTTCATTGAAAACCCCCATCCCGCCTATAATGCATTTATTCAAATACCTTGTAATATTGTTCAAACTTCTGGTATTACAAAATGTGGAAGATAGTTTATTATCTTCATATCTTTCCATAAATATTATATAGAGATCTAAAATATCACTAACTGTCTATTGAAATTCAGATATTAAATATCATGGGTCTTAAAAATGTTTTCTGATGCATACGATTTTAGGATCACTTAATCTATATCCATCTTTCTTAAATAGTTAAGTAATTTTATTTGCAGATTCGTTTAAAATAAACAATAATACCTACTGGTTATTTGAAGCAATGGACTTTTCATTAAGAGTTTGAATATTATCTTTATGTTTTCTCACAATCTTCTTCGGCGAACATTTTTCTGCAAAAATAAAACAAGGGCATAAGTTTCATGAACGTCTCAAAAGTTAATAGAATAAAAGAAAATGCAATTATTCATATAAAAAATGTTTTGGTTCCATATGTAAGTTGAACTAGCTTTGTTGTAATAAATTTCAGACCTTCAAAAATCACCCCACTCTCTTTATCTTCTAACTGTCTCTTGAGTGTACTTCTTGTTTTTGCAATATTTAAAATATTTTTGTTTTCATTGTTTGTTTTTTCCTTAGCTTCATTAAAACTAGTTCTCTTGCGAGATTTAAAAGGGATAGTTGCCTGGAAAGTAGCCATCTATAACATAATAATAAGACATTTGAATATTTTTCGTAATTAAAAACTGAACTTAATAATTATCTATAAACATTACCTTCAAAATTGTCTAAATAGTAATTTTGTGTTGAACTTGAAATTAAAATCGAATATTCAAAATATTATTTTTATTAATATTGATCATCACATTTGTAAATGACAAAAATCATTTCATTGCTTTTAATTATAAATTATATGCTTTAAAGATTTAACACAACTAACTATTAATTAAATGTTATGATTAAGTAATAAAAAAATTGTACACAAATATAAAGTTTAGCCAAGTACTTATACCATACACACAAAATTTCAATGTCACATTATATAAAAATATATCCTACACCTTGTTTATTAATTTTACTAAATTAGTTATGTACATCTAAAAGAATTCAAGATACAATAGAACAAATATTACAATAATAATTAATGTAGTATTAGCAATTGATTATTTACAAAATCAAGGAAAATTTCAGCAAATAATAATCTAACAACAAACAAAAATATTGAAATATCACAAATTATTTATATATAATATTAAATGACTTTAATTGAAGGATAATATATTTTAAGAATTTTTTTAATAAGTGAAAGTATGGCAGATAAAAAGAATTGGAATCTAAGCTTTTTGTTTTAGGGTTAGATTACTAATGCTGTTTGTATGTTGTATTGTTTGTTTCATATGCAGTGCATGTGAATCAATTGCAACTGAACAATAGATGTGACATTGATAGCTAAATAATAATTATAGATATCGATGTAATCCGACTTATTGCTTATCTTTATTGTTGAATTCATTTTGATTTTGGTGAGCTATATTGGACATATTTTTAAATAAATCATACTGCCTTTGAGCATTGAGCCATGCATTTTGCATTTCCATTTGATGTCTCAGTATTGCTTGATGGGCATGAGAAATTAATTGTGGTTTTGTAAGAAATTCTGCTGGATTGGTTATTGCTGGATTTGAACTAACACTAGGAGTTATTGGTTGTCGAATACCTGTCACTTTACCTGCAGGCATCATAGGTTTTAATGTTTTCATCCCTACTTTAGAAGGACCTGGGGAAGGCTTGGGTGATTCTGTTTTAGCAGGATTAGCATTTGGCAATTGAGTACTTGTAATTTGATTGGATTGGTTTATATTGTGTTCTGATGCTAAACTGCTTGCTTGTTTTTCTTCAGCTATCACTAATTTTGGAGATGAGCTAGGTGACCTAGTTTGTGATCTTGGTGATGGTTGAGCATTACTTGTTGAATTATTAGAGTAACTAGGAGATGGAACTGTTGGATTTGCTGTGGGTGTATGCTTGACTTGGCTTCGTTGAGTTGTTTCTTGTCTAGGAGAAGTCATTTGTGATCCACTAGCATTTAGCTTGTCAAGTTTCAACTGATTAATACTACTTGTTGATGGAACTCTTAAAGTTTGAGCACCAGTAGTCAAAGGTCTATTAGACATGTTTGAAAAAACATTAGCTTGGGACAATGCCACTGGTAATATTTTGGGGTGCATATTTTGTTTTTTAGCCAAGTTAGCTATTGATTGCATTTTTTCAAATGCTTTTGTTTGTTGTGGGCCCAACTGGCTTTGCATATTATGTGGAGTAGACAAATCAAGTGCTGTGCTTCCCTTATTTTCTGCTGGAGGCATATTTGGAGTAGTTTTGTTAAGAGAATTATTAAGTTTGTTAGCGGCATTAAACTGTTTTGGAGTTGCTGGTACTAGTTTTGGAACTTGAGCTTTATTTTTTGGTACTTTAGGTTTTTTATCAGATTGCAATGATTGTAATTGTTGTTCGAAAGTTTGTTGAAATGTAATAGGGGTAGAATAGTTACCGCTTTGTTTTCCTAATTTAGTATCTGCAATTGGTTTTAAGTTAGGTACAGGGCCCTTAGTGGATGTTTCAGAAGTTTTATTAGGTATTTTAGGTGGAACCATATTGTTTTCAGTTTTATTTTGAGAATTACTTTTTTCACCAATATTCTCAGCTTTATTCTGTTTCTTCGGATCAGTATCAGGTAGCTTAAGTATCTCAATGTAATTATGTACAGGGGGACTTGGCACTTTATGTGTGCTTGTACTAGTAGCACTTGAAATATTTTTGTTGACTACATTCTTTTTTGGATCTGTATTAATAGTATCCGTGAGATTTCGAGGATCTAATTTTTGATCAGTAAGAGTTATTGACAGTGAAGAGGGTATGTTAATTTTACATGAATCAAACAATGATTTTAATGGATCACCAGAAGGCTGTCCTGTATTCGGAATTGGAAGAGATGTTTTAACTTGTGATAAGATTTTGCTTCTATCTATTGTGGGATCACAATTATTTGCTAGTAGATCCATTCGTAATTTTCCAGAAGTTGGTTGTTTAATTTGTGTAGATGGAAGTACTGGAGTACTTGGTTTTAGATCAGGCATCTTTTTAGTTGTGGCTTTCGGTGTTTCAACTTTCATGGTTGTAGGAGCTTCTGGCTTAGGCAATTGTAATTTTAAAGGTGATACAGTTTTTTGTACTAAGGGTGAGGATGGAGGTACCATGGAGGAGGAGTCAGATGGTTTTCTCTTTGGAGATGAGACAGTATGAGTTACAGCTACTGCCCTTTTTTGTCCAGGGCTATCAGACTGTTGCTGTTGTTTTACAACTGACTGCTGCTGTTGCTTAATATCCTTAGGTGGTACTAAAGGTGTTTGTATATTAGGAGACACACTAATTTTTGATGGTTCTTCAATAGTTTTAGAAACATTAGGAGTATCAGAAGTAACCTTTTGAGAATTTTCTTTGACATTCAATGATTTTGATGTGCCCACATTACTTGTTTGATTTATTGGTACTTTAGCAATTTCTATTTTAATTTTTTTCATTTCTGGTAATGTTTTAGGAATTTCAAATTTTCTTTTTAAGCACTCTTCGATCCTAGGAGTTAGGGTTGATGTTTTAGAAGAACTACTGTCCTTTGGGGATGTGACAGCATCAGTATCATTTGCTTTGATAGGTGATGATTTAGATGATGTAGAATTAGTATTTGCTTTTAACTCAAATGAATTCAAAAACTGTGATTTCTCAACCTCTTCATCATTTTTCTTAGAATTACATTTATTTTCATTATTTAATTTTACATCCTTAATATCCTCGACACTTTGTCCTGATGAATCACCTCTTTTCTTAACATTATTTTCATCAGGCATGGGACTGTCAGTACCGGAAGATGCCTCAGAAACATGGTCATTAAGATTTGGAGTTGGGCTGCTAGCATTTGTATCTTCAGTACAAGTTGGGCTTGGTTTCCTATCAGGAAAATGAGATCCACCTTTTCTATTTATATCAAATAGTCTATTCCGTATTGCCACATAGTCTATAATTTGATAAAAGAATCTCATAGGTTCATTTCTCTTCCAGTTATATATATAAGCTATGTCCATTAATGTGTAATAGTCAGGCAAAGGTACTCTCTTGTATAAAATATCAATAGCAAATTGTGTACTGTCAATATCAAATTTCATGCTGAGAAACTTTTTGAGATGACTAATATTTACCACAGCCGGACATTGTAAATATCTTCTTGTAGTCAATGACGATGGTTGTGCTTCATTACTATCGGACGATTTGCTAGAAATACTATCAGCATCGGTTGCATCTGCATATTCCAAAGAGAATGAAATAACATCTTCAGGGCTAAAAATAATTCGTTCTGTATCCTCGCCGCGTTGTTCTGGTGTGGCTGATGCAGCTGGACCTGGCCTGGATGCGTAAAATTGCTGACGTCGTTCCATTTCTTTTTGAAATAGACCAGGAACAAGTTTGTAAACTATATCTTGTAGAGCTTTATCTAACTTTATATTGGGTTTTGCTGAATTAATCATCATTTCACAGACTGGGCAGTAACTTTTAACTTGAAGGTGTTTTATTATACAACTTCGGCAGAATGAATGTAAACATTCCACTATGGTGGTTGCGTCTATATAATAACCTCGACACAATGGACACGTTATATGTTCATTGACTTCCCCTAATAGAGTTCGTTGAGGCACCACTGCTACGTTATTCTGCTCAGCCATCTTAACAACTTTTTTATCTGGTTGTTTGTTAGAAGTAACCATTTTTGCTGATCATACCAAGAGTCCGTGATATTTCCGTTGTGTATAGCTTTGTTTATTTTACAACTCTACTAACAGATTATTTGAAGCGTAATCTTCCTTATGAACATATTATCCGCATTTTAACTTCAGTATTTGTTAAACATTTGAGCTTATATTTATAAATCAATAATATTTAAGACGCATACACTTATAGACAATGTCGACATATCACATAACTGATGTTTGCAATGTTGGTAACCCTGTCTCTCAACAACATTAAAAGATTTGAAACTATAACTATTCATGATTTAAGCGATAATTAAACAAAAAGGAAAAGACAACACTTTATAAATCAACTCTGAAATTGGCTTATCTTACCTTAGCGTGGTTTCACAAGTTAATTCTATTATTTTCAAGCATTAATTATAAACTATTTTTGGCGCGAAGACACCGTGCTTTGACAATTATAATGAACAGATGTTCCTTTTGGTGTTACTGTACAAAAAATGGTCTTTCTTTTTATTTTAGTTAATGCTACACGTTAATAAAAAGTTAAATGTAATTTACATACTAATATATAATAACACGAAAAAATTGGTTGGGATATTATACTTATTCTTTATTTTTTGAATAAAGTAAATTTATGATAATAAATATTTACAATTAAAAAATGAAAATTATTAAAATATGAAGTCGTATTTTTGCCGACTTACCATTAATCTCTATAAGGTTAAAGTGACTACTAACTGTATTAAATTTCTACTTCTAAACTTTAATATTTTTATTATTTTTATATAAAAATTTTATTGACAACCATAATATACAGTTGGACCAAAAGGCAGACTAAATGCCTGAAGAGATTCACTACCCGTTAACCTTTAGGCAAAACTGAAATCCGTGAAAGCGGTTACTAGTAATGGACTGGGAGATACTGACATAAATTTTCCGGTCATTTGTACCAGTATGGCGACTCTTCAGGGGTCTAATTACGTAATGACGAAAAGGAAAATGATGGTCATAGCGCTGGTACCGGCGGCCCAATCGTGTGGGCTTTAATCGAACGTATCGGATAAATTACGAGAGTCAAATGATTTGTTCCACAAAATTTCTTGTATTTTCTCATAGTAGATATATCTTGTTTGACCATCATCTATGGATTATAAAGATTTTTAACTTTTTCCTAATATTGTGTGCCCAAAAATCAATTAGACAGGTCTTTTTATATCACATAGCGTTGATTTAAAATAAATAGTAATTTATAATAATAATAATAATAATAATAATAATAATATCCTGGGACATTATTTACACACGGCCGTCTGATCCCAAACTAAGCAGAACTTGTACTATGGAAATCAGACAACTGATATACTACATATACTACTTTTCTTTTGTAAATAGATACTTTTATAGATAATTACACCCAGACTCAAGACAAACAGATATGTTCATGCACACAAATGTCTGTCCTGGGTGGGAATCGAACCCACGACCTGCGGCGTGAAAGGCAAGTATTTTACCGATCACGCCATCAGGGTTGTCAATTTATCATTCTTAAAGTAAGTCTAATGCAAAAACTAGAGTAAACTTTTGCCAGTCAAGCTATTGATGTGTGTGCCCATATTGTGTGGGCAAATTTGAACTTACATTATTTAGCAAAATAGATGACTGCATAGTTCGCAAATAAAAATGACTTAGTCATAGGAGATAGTCAATTTACGGTAATTTTGGTACTGCCTGGTAATAAAAACATGCAGGCACATTAAAACAAATACAAATTATAGAAAAGCTACACCAGAGATACAGATCTCTGTGGATATACAATTATTAGAACAAAATAAAACAAATACAATACTAGCATTATCCTCGGAAAATATATTTCACATATACATGAACATCACCAGTCTGATAATATCCCGATCAAATAGATAACAACCCGATGAGATCGCGGTTTAAGACATCTTAAAGGCCGGCAGTGTCCATGGGCAGTGGTAATCACTTTCCATTATTTGTGCCGCCTGTCATTTTGCCCCCTCGTACATTACATATTTTTGCGATATGTAAAGAGAACGGGCAACAGCGTATCTCTGAGTACTATGGTTGGTCATACTGCGATCGCCAACCCGTCTGCCAAGCGTGGCGATTATGGCAAAACCCCCCAATGATTGGTACAATCAAACAACGGCCCCTAGTCCCCGGCAGCCCTGCTATTCCTAGCCTCGGTTACAGCTATGGTAACAGTGGTGCAGGGGGTGCTAAGAATCCCTGGCAGATTTCGTGTTACCAACACCGACGACCTCTGGCCCTGGCAATATATAGCACGCGTACACTGCGGACCGATGAGAAGATTATCGAACTGGAGGAAGAACTGAGGAAGTTACACTGGGATATCGTCGGATTATCTGAAGTCCGAAGACAGGGGGAGGATACGATAATCCTGAAATCCGGTAACCTTCTCTACTTCCGCGAGGGCGATCAACTGTCCCAAGGTGGTGTCGGGTTCATAGTCCACAAGTCCCTCGTTAACGACGTTGTGAAAATCGAAATTGTGTCGACTAGGGTGGCGTACCATATACTCAGAATCACCAAACGGTATTCGTTGAAGGTCATACAGGTATACGCGTCTACCTCGACACACTCCGACGATGAAGTCGAGGTAATGTATGAGGATTTATCTAGAGCCATACATACCTATAAGACTCATTTCACAGTTGTTATGGGGGACTTTAACGCGAAGCTAGGCAGGGCGAAGAGCGAATAAAGGTGAGACCACATGGAATAGGAGACCGCAACCCTCGGGGCCGGATGTTGGCCAATTTTATGGAGAAGGAGGGACTCTTTATGATGAACTCCTTTTTCAAGAAGCCTGGTCACCGTAAATGGACCTGGGTGAGCACTGACGGTGAAACTAAAAATGAGATAGACTTCATCTTGTCGACGAGAAGACAAATATTCAATAACGTCTCTGTGATCAATGCAGTGAAAAGTGGGAGCGATCACAGACTATATAAGAGGGTCATTGAATCTCAATGTCAAACTCGAGAGATCCCGGCTGATAAAGTCTACGCTCCGACCATCACCTTCCCACATCCATAATCACGGAACCTTTCAGCTCGAACTCCAAAACCGAGCAGACTGCGAAGAAGTGGACACATACAACGACAGGTTTGTGGAAGCTGTCCATATGGCTGTGTCTAAGGCCTTCAAGACCAGCCGTACAAATGAAAACAAAAAGATCTCTGCCTCTACCCTGCAGCTAATGGAGGAAAGACGGAAAATGGTTCTGTCGTCCTCAGATGATGCCGCTAGTTATCGGCTGCTCAATAGACGGATTTCAAAGTCTCTGACTCGCGACACTCGCCAATTTAATACAATGCCTATTAAAGAGGCCATCGAGCGGAATAAAGGCTCCAAAGTGTTCGCCAGAGATCTGTCTGTTTGGCAGAATCAACTGACGAGGCTGAAAACTGAGGATGGTAGAATCGTCACGTCTAAATCTGAGCTGTTGGAAGAGGTTGAGAAGTTCTACGGTCAGCTTTACACGACAAGGCAATCACCTGTCAGTAGTCAAGCTGCAGATCCCAGAGCAAGACTGACCCGACATTACACCGAAGATTTTCAGAACGTCAGCCTTTCCGAGATTAGAATGGCTCTCGAACAACTCAAAAACAACAAGGCACCTGGTGATGATGGTATTACAGCTGAGCTTCTGAAGGCAGGTGGTACACCAATCCTCAGGGCTCTTCAGAAGCTTTTGGTGTTGACCGTTGAAAAGGAAGGATCCTCCGACCAGACGGGTGTTGGTCTGGTGGGCTACCGCCCGACGGTTGTTGTCGGGTTCTTGTATATATGTTCAATCGCTCGGATAACTTTAATATCGCGATGTAGGGTACATCAGTTTTTAGTTTTCGTATGTGGCGAGATAGATGTCGCTACATCACTCCCCTCCGAGACCGGAGGTCGATAGCAGGTTGAGTCGTCCATATATCTTGTGATGTTTGCCGGGCCAGTGGAATGTTCCAGTGAGTCGGAACCAGATGCCGCATAGTTCACGGTGAGTCGGAACTGTCTGCGGTGATGCCCCAGTGAGTCGGGGTGATGCTGCAAATGCTCCAGTGAGTCGGAGTGGTGCAGTGCTGCGTAGTGGCTGGCTGCTGCGTCGACCAGGAGAGAAGTGCGTCTCTGCTTGCTGACCGGCCGAAGTGCAGTGTGCTGTGCCAAGGTCGCTGAGAAGACTGTGGGTGATGACCAGGAATGCGCGTCCGCTGCATGCTGGTGGTCAGGATACCCGTAGTAGTCGTGGATGCTGGCTGGCTGTATGACTCGCTGCTCGAAAGCTTGAGGAAGTGATGATGACGTCACGATGACGTAGTTTTTGCGAAGGCTGCGCTGACGTTCATGCTCGGGGTCACCAGTTTGGTGTTGAGCATTGAAAAGGGAGGATCCTCCGACCAGACGGGTGTTAGTCTGGTGGGCTACTGCCCAACGGTTGTTGTCGGGTTCTTGTATATATGTTCAATCGCTCGGATAACTTTAATATCGCGATGTAGGATACGTCAGTTTTTTTTTTTAGTTTTCGTATGTGGCGAGATAGATGTCGCTACATCACTCCCCTCCGAGACCGGAGGTCGATAGCAGGTTGAGTCGTCCATTTGTCTTGTGATGTTTGCCGGGCCAGTGGAATGTTCCAGTGAGTCGGAACCAGATGCCGCATAGTTCACGGTGAGTCGAAACTGTCTGCGGTGATGCCCCAGTGAGTCGGGGTGATGCTGCAAATGCTCCAGTGAGTCGGAGTGGTGCAGTGCTGCGTAGTGGCTGGCTACTGCGTCGACCAGGAGAGAAGTGCGTCTCTGCTTGCTGACCGGCCGAAGTGCAGTGTGCTGTGCCAAGGTCGCTGAGAAGACTGTGGGTGATGACCAGGAATGCGCGTCCGCTGCATGCTGGTGGTCAGGATACCCGTAGTAGTCGTGGATGCTGGCTGGCTGTATGACTCGCTGCTCGAAAGCTTGAGGAAGTGATGATGACGTCACGATGACGTAGTTTTTGCGAAGGCTGCGCTGACGTTCATGCTCGGGGTCACCAGTTTGGTGTTGAGCATTGAAAAGGGAGGATCCTCCGACCAGGCGGGTGTTAGTCTGGTGGGCTACTGCCCAACGGTTGTTGTCGGGTTCTTGTATATATGTTCAATCGCTCGGATAACTTTAATATCGCGATGTAGGATACGTCAGTTTTTTTTTTAGTTTTCGTATGTGGCGAGATAGATGTCGCTACAGGCTATTTAACTCTGTCATAGCCAAGGGTCAAACGCCAAAGGCATGGCGCGGAAGTGTGGTGGTGCTTTTCTCTAAAAAGGGTGATAACACCCTTTTGAAGAATTACAGACCCATCTCATTGCTGAGCCATGTCTACAAGTTGTTTTCGAGAGTCATTACGAATCGTCTCGAGCGAAGGCTTGACGACTTCCAGCCACCCGAACAAGCCGGTTTCCGAAAAGGCTTTAGCACCATAGACCACATACATACGCTGCGGCAAGTTATACAGAAGTCTGAGGAGTATAACCAGCCACTTTGCTTAGCGTTTGTGGTCTATGAGAAAGCCTTCGATTCGATCGAAACCTGGGCCGTGCTGAAGTCTCTCCAAAGGTGCCAAATCGATTATCGGTATATCAAGGTGTTAAAGTGCTTGTACGAGAACGCCACCATGTCAGTCCGACTCCAGAATCAGAACTCAAAATCTTTCCAACTGCAGAGAGGCGTAAGACAGGAAGACGTGATATCTCCGAAACTGTTTACTGCTGCATTGGAAGATGTTTTCAAGCTTCTGGACTGGAAGGGATTTGGCATCAACATCTATGGCGAGTACATCACTCACCTTCGATTTGCCGACATAGTGATTATGGCTGAGACCTTGGAAGACCTCGGCGCTATGCTCGATGACCTCAGCAGGGTCTCTCAACAAGTGGGTCTACAAATGAACATGGGCAAGACGAAAATCATGTCGAACATCCATGTTGCACCCACTCAAATAAAGGTTGGAAATTCTGCACTCGAAGTTGTGGACAATTACGTTTACCTAGGTCAGAACATCCAACTAGGTAGGTCCAACTTCGAGAAGGAGGTCAATCGTCGAATCCAACTCGGCTGGGCAGCGTTCGGGAGGCTACACGATATCTTCTCATCCAAAATACCGCAGTGTCTTAAGTCGAAAGTCTTCGACCAGTGTGTGTTGCCAGTGATGACTGGTCAGAGACGTGGTCGCTCACTATGGGCCTCATAAGAAGGCTCAAGGTCACCCAACGAGCAATGGAGAGGGCTATGCTCGGAGTTTCCCTGCGAGATCGAATCAGGAATGATGAAATCCGCAGGTGAACCAATGTAACCGACATAGCCCAAAGAATTGCTAAGTTGAAGTGGCAGTGGGCGGGGCACATCGCTCGCAGAACTGACGGCCGCTGGGCAGAAAGGTTCTCGAGTGGCGACCACGAACCGGAAGACGCAGCGTGGGCAGGCCCCCTATAAGGTGGACCGACGATGTCGTGAGGATCGCGGGAAGCCGTTGGATGCGGATAGCGCAAGACCGACTATTGTGGAAATCCTTGGGGGAGGCCTTTGTCCAACAGTGGACGTTTTCCGGCTGAAATGATGATGATGATGAACGAAATAGTTGCTCATGCATATCGACATAAGTCAGGGTACCTCCTCTACCATAAAATTCACATAAACACACTGCTCCAAAACCAGTGTCATTGAAGACAATCATGGTATAATAGTTACTGAGCCACATCACATAAGTAATGAAAAGTAAGTGCCAGCCCCTGTTCCAGGATAATCAGTCAAAAAACTTCCCGAATACAGAGCCCGGAGATGAGAACCTAGAACCTGAAGTTAAAGCCGCTATTTTGCATCTCAAGAATGTGAAAGCCACAGAAATTAGTGCTGATTGAAACAATAAGACATATGGGGCATCTTCCATTTCATTTGGTACAAAATAGCACTTGGAATCGCGACTAGTAGAATGGACTCATACGTTTTATAAAATTTGAGGAGAAACACAAATAAGGGGATTCTGAATCAGATAGGATGAAAAGTGGAGTCACATTGATTGATCACAGGTCATTACAGCTTCTTAAGACCTAGTGCGAGCCGATTGGTGCATCTTAGATGTACGGTGAATTGCAAATGACAATAGACGAGCTCGTTGTCAAGCAATTGAGGGTTGTCAATTGCTCTTTTCAATTCCTTCTTCACGACAAAGCTCGTTAAATTCCGCACAACGGATAAAAAAAAAACAGAAGTGATGATTTTTATGTTTTACTAGTCAACTAGTGCATTGTAATAAAAATATTTATCAAAAGTTTTAGATGAAATATTTCGAGACATCTTCACAATCGAATAATTCAATTATTAATATATCTCATAATCGAATACTATTACTTTTTTGTCTGGCAACTTGCAACATTCTCTTGACACAAGACGCCATTATATACGTTCTTTTCTCGTAGACTGAGCACGAGAGAGCTCATCTTTCTGTATCGGAATATTTCTACCTAATCCGACAAGCATTAACGCTTCATAAAGTAAAAGTCTTTAGACTCGTCACTTTAAAACATGAGAGCAAAGGTATTTTAATTTGTGATCTTTTGTTTGAGTGTAATCAAGTGTTAGAAAGTCTACATCGAGAGCCGCATTTCATTAATTTACAACTTTGTTTCAGTGGCGTAAGAAGCGTATGCGAAGGCTAAAACGTAAACGTAGGAAGATGCGTGCGAGGTCTAAATAAAAAGGTATGTAATGTACATTTTTTCTGAAATACTACTCGAGTAACTGTGTCAGAACTTCTTATTAAAATCGATGTCACATTGTCGGCTTTTTAATTTGAAAGCAGTTGTAACCAATTAAATATTTAATGTAGCTTAACAGCTACATTATTAATTAACAAATGATTAGTTAAGTTTATATTATCAATAATAAGCTTCATGAAGTCATGAAATCAAAACAGTCAGACTATGCTGATTACCAAAACTCATACTCAATTCAATTAACATAACCATTAAATAAAAATGTGTTATGGTAAGACTTTTAAGACTTATGCCCCGTGTGGCTTTACACTTCGTTATTTGTTAATTAGTCAACCACGTGGTTTCAGTATTGATCTTAGTTTATACTTACCTAAACTGTCATAGGTAGGGTATAGCTGATACTTGTAGTGTAATAAACCTTAATACCAAGTATCAATGGAAACTAGATAAGTAGAATAAACAATATCAAGTAAAAACTAAATTGTACATGATTTATGAATGACGTGTTTTTTATAAAATTTAACATATTACAGTCTACATATTTTAGGTATTATAATGAATTTTAGGTTAATTTTAATCGAATTAAACTTAACTATAGTGCTCAAACAACAAAGAAACAGTAAGTTCTATTTATTGATTGATTCAATTGTTTTTGAAATTTATATATTCTCCCATAAATGGGTGTCAAGCATGTTCTTTGGATTTTGATTTAGTTGGTTCCCATGTGAGAAATCCAGTGCTAAATGTGTGATAAATACAATTTTGTCTCAGCTGTGTCTCAATTCTATACTAATATATAAAGCTGAAAGGTTTGTTTGTTTGATCCAGCTAATCTCAGGAACTACTGGTTTGAATTTAAAAAATATTTTTGTGTTGGATAGTCCCTTTTTCGAAGAAGGCTAGGCTTATTTTTATTAATTATACCCGGTAAAACTGCAGGGCACAGCTAGTTATAAATATAGTGGTTGCTGCCTATTTTCTCATTGATTCAATTAAAAATGTGCTTAGTTGATAACTATTGGTTAAGATTTAATTATTTGTATTTAACATACAGGACTTCTATAAATACATAATAAAATGTACATAACACTTTCTATTGCATTAGAAAATCGATGTTTTGCTTTATGATATTGATGAATAGAATAATAGATAAACAAGTAAAAAAGGGCAATATTCAACTATGTAAAGAAAAAGTAAGAAATGAATAAACAAATATCTTAGTATTCATCACTATATTACGTATCCATGATTCAAAATCATTTTTTTAAGTCATTGCATAAACACTAAAGTAAGTAAAACTTAACTACACATTTTCGTTTTAAATATAATAATAAATTAACAATAAGTTCATTTAAAACCATTCAAAAAATATCTTAATATTTAAGATTATACTGTACTGGAATAGGTAAAAGTTGGTTTTCATATGGAAAGCATACTTTTAGATGATAGATATAAGGCCACAGGCCTGGTGGTCCTGGTTTCAATCCCCAGGTCGAGTCAATAAATAGTTTTTCTGACAGAATATTCTCAGTAACAGACCCGAGTCTGGAAGTTGGAAGTGTGTACACTCTCGAGCAATAAAATTACTAAAAATATATATTAATTGTGTTTAACGACATTTGGTAAAAACGTGGACTACTGAGGTCCATGACCTCGTGTCTTAGCTACCCGATAGGTAAGAGCTATCGAGCGCTATTGCTCGCACCTGTGCTGCCATGTAATTTTCGTCATAATTAAAAAAAATCTGGGGTAACTTTTTTTACTTAGTATTTTAAAAATTATTACATAAATAGAACCTACACACGATACCTAATAACCACTTCACGGGTCGGATACTAATTTTGTTACATGCTGTATATAGTATGTTTTAAATTTAAAACAAATATAGAATTTACTACATCCCAAATTTCATACTTGTTACAATGTTCTGTTTTGATAACTAGATAGTAATTTTTAATAGTTTTTATTTAAGTATTACATCCTCTGAGGCAGTCGTTAACTCATCATGAGATTAATGTAAAGAATTGGAGGGTAGATTATTCATATGCTTACTCCACCCTGATTTTTTATTATAAAATATTGAGGACTAAAAATAGCACACAAATAGTACCTATATCCATTTTTAGATGTTATTTAAAATGTGTTTGCGTAAGATTGTATTACTAATTTATTTAATTTTTGTTACAGGTACACTTGTGAGTGTTATATTGCTTAATAAATCCTTCTTACATGTGTATTTAATAAAAAATTAAAAAACCAATTTTGTATTAATTTTTCTCATCAACACCTTATATAAAAAAACAATGTTATACTACCTTTTCGTTTTACCTACTTATGCAAAACGGAAACAAGTCGCACAACGATAGTTTTGATAGCAGTACTTTTTGTCTGTAGAATTTAATTGTTTGGTTTTCTATATTATACTAAGTACCTACAACGTCAAACGTGGCCACATTACCATATTATTGTACTTTTTTCCAATTTAAGTTTTTATTGATTTTTTACAAATAGGTGTTTCACTTTTATAATTGAACCTTTGAATTCAACTAAATTTCACGTAGAAACGCTATAATAAACAAAAGTATAAGCGGGGTATAATTGACACAATTTTGGCATCTTTATTTAGCCTACAGTTTGCATAGATTGTGTCTCCCAAAGAGCACGCGACATAATTTTACCGATGGTCCTAGCGCTATAAAAACGACTGTATTTTTTGTTTAAGTAAGCACTTCTAAAACATAGTTAAAGTTGACCTAAAAATTTCAAAACTATCAGAAACGTTAATGTCGGCAGGGTTATCAAAAATATAATAAAACTTTTTATTTTACTTTTTGGAGGAATCTTGAATACATTTGATTACGGTCGTATACGCAGGTCTTGCAACCTAGTCCAATTTCAGTGGTGAGAGATAGGAGCTAGCGTGTTACAACTTCTATTTCGCATTTTCGCCCGCTGTACGTCGCTGCTATCGCCTCGTTGAGTGACATGCGGCGTATATTTTTCTCTCCCCCAAGTATTGTGTTATTGTTATATCGTATTGTTGAGTTTTGCGGATTTGTTGTTATTTTTGTTTTGTTATTTAACTGTTTTGTTTGAATTTGAAAAAGTGTTCGGGATAATTATTACGCAAACGAACAGAACCTCTTTTGTCAATATGGGTCGGATTAATAAATTATTTTTTATTCTTTCCGTTTTCCAAATTTATCTTCTAAAATTGTCCGTAACGAATTTTGATTTAGTGCGAAAAAAAAATCTCTATCCAGCACGAACGTATCGTCAATAATTCAAATTAATTAAATACAAACAAATATATTTCATAATACAAGTTCAAACAATATCAATTTTCTCGCTTTATGGGGGAAATGTGTACTCACTTGCAACATAATTCGGTCGTATGTGTGCTTGTCGGTGAATGTAGTTACGTTACACTTACGCACTCATTAATTCTAAAGATACTTCAATTTTCAAATTATATCTATATATTATTAAATATTCAATTCTCATCAATTTTGAGCGAAACCACGGTCGTATACACAGGTCTTGCAACTTCAGTAGCGGAGATTGACGTTTTTAAGTTCAATTTACGGCCGCCGGAGGTATGACAATTCGCGTAATAATTATCCCGAACACTTTTTCAAATCCAAACAAAACAAAAATAACAAAAAATCCGCAAAACTCAACAAAACGATATAACAATGATTAAATAACACAATACTTGGGCGAGAAAAATATCAGGTACGATAGCGGCGACGTAGTACCTCAAGTGGATGGTATTGCGAATTAGCTGTTGTAACACATTCGCACCTCATCTCTCACCACTGAAATTGGACTCAGTTGCAAGACCTGTGTATACGACCGTGGCATTTAACCTATTTGAGTGAAATTGAATGACTTTAATTAGCTTGGGCCTACTAACTCCTAAGCGTTATTATTCTATGCTAAAGACAGTCACAACTAATTTATAAATACAAAAAAAATAGTAATTAACTTTTAAAAATTGTGCAGATTATTTGTTACGGATTTCTAATAATTATTAAATGAATTGATTTAATTTCTAAATTTACAAATGATTTGCATGCATTGTTTCAAATTTTAAAATATTCCCTCCCGATACTCACTCGACGCAAAGCTACCCACAACGCAGGCCGCGTTAACTTAAAACGCTGTACGGATACTTTTAAAAATTGATATTTTTGGTATTTCTTTTGTGTGCAGATGAACTTTCCCGAATCAACACCCAAACACAATCTCCCATCATGTTTTAATTGTATGGTCCCTGATTTCGTTGTTCGAAATCCATCACATCAAGATGTGATGTTCACCTGAAAATTCTCCCAAGTTGTCTTTAAATTGATCTAAGTGAGCATGTAACATATCACTGACATAAGACTGTGCCACTGTTATAATATATATTCAGTAACAATGGGAATTTTTCTCACGCCATTATTTTTTTATTTCTGGATCGACGAAAATACAACCTTTAATTTTTGCGCCTGACAATTTTGGGAAAAAAGTCTTTAAATATTAAAAAGCTTCAGATTCTTGACGTAGAGCCTTAATAAATTGCTTTATTAAACCTAATTTTATATGCAACGGAGGCATCAAAATTAGCTTGGGGTCCACCACAGGTTTATTCTTGATATTGTTTTTCTAACTGAAACTCTGTCCGCTTAGTCTTGTCTGCATTCCTACCAGAAAACCAACCACCTTGAAAATCCCTATCACTCAACAATGTTGAACTGTACCTGTACCTTCTAAAGCGCTTTTGCAGTTATTACATGAGAAATGTGGTGCCCATATTTTATCCTGACTTCGAATAGGAAGCTTAAAATAAGCTACATAGGCTTCACGAAGTCCTTTATTAGTGGATAAACTATTTTTTTAACTCCTAATTTAATAAATTCCCCGCAAATATAGCAAAAAGAGTCCACGTTATTTTTACACATTTTGGATGACATTTTAACGCTCAGACAAACACGTCGTGTGTCAAAAAAGTGCTCTCTTGCTTATTAAAAGTGATAGTAACTAACTCCCCAAGCACCTGGCAAGAATCGTATATTTTAATTTATCATCATACACAGCACAAAAGCAAACTTTTATTTTTATAAATTGTACAGTAAAAGTAACAGCCTGTGAATGTCCCACTACTGGGTTTTGGAGCTTATTCCACCATGCTGCTCCAATGCGGATTGGTGGTGCGAATGGTTTATAAATTGAGTTTTTGGTTATTTATCGATGTAAAAAAAAAGAATTGTTGACTTTTGTTATAGAAATGTGATCGTATAACGGGAAGGTACGCGCGGGAGAAATTAAAACGTAGTTACTTACTCTGTCGGAAAAAACAGAAATTTTCGTTCATTCATTATATCTTCTTTACTCAATGTAATAATGTATAAATTATCTTCATAACAAATATTTGGTACGTTTCGATAAAATTTTATATCGACGCCCAACAGCTAAAAACGGGTAACCACAACTTTACAAACTACAGTTGAGTTGTCATAATTTCAAGATAAACGATAAAAATCAATTATGTTGTAACTTCCGAAATTTTGGTCACATTTATTTGAGTAGATACATTAATAATTAAATATAAATCAGCCTGCTATCACCATTTATTGTCGTATTGGAAGAACGTCATGTATTATAAAACCCCTACTTCATTCAGCTGCAGGGTGAGTTTGCCAGTATATTTACAGGCTTCACGGGATACAAGGGACCTAACATCTTAAATCCGAAGTTTGGTGCTCGGAAGCGCGTTTTTTGGGCCATAACGGTGTTCTAAAACAATACAACAACAACTAACTGACACAAAGTCCTAACAGTAACATCAGAATAATACTATTCCAAGCACAATGTTTAAAGTATTACTTTGTACCTTGATTACTTTTAGCTCAATAAGGTTAAAGTCTTAAAATGAAAACTTTTATCTAACATCCAAAACAAAAATAATACCAAAATATTTGACGTTTACTGGCGAAGAAATATAGCTAAATAACCCTATTTAAAAAGTATTATGACGCTTATTCCGTTTTAAATGTAAGCACGGTCTTGTATACAGGTCTATCAACGGAGCCCAATTTCAGTGGTGAGAGATTGGTGCGATTGTGTTACAACTTTTATTTCGCCACAAATTTCACCCGCTGTACGTCGTTGCTATCGCACCTGGTTGAGTGACACGCGGCGTATATTTTTCTCTCCCAAGTATTGTGTTATTTAATTTTTGTTTTGTTATTTAACTGTTTTGTTGTTGAAAAAGTGTTCGGGATAATTATTACGCGAATTGTCATGCCTCTGGCGGCCGTAAATTGAACTGAACAGCATCATTAAGCCGACGGATCCCCAACGACGACCAAGGCTGTAAGGCATCGATATGTACCTATACTTACTTTTTGAGCACGAGTCATAAGGTTTAAAAAGTATTTATAGTTATACTTTTTTGCTTATATGTTCTTTGATCAAATTCATAATTTATTCTTTTTAGAGCATGACGTTTTACATATTTTATAATTAAATACTTGCCTTTTATTTTATTTTTAAAATGGGACGTATGGCTGGAATTAAATGGGAGAAAACTATACAGAGCCGACCAGTTCACAACATTATTTCATCAGATTTTCCTAAATACAATCCTCAACCTTGGAAATTTATGGTACTGTAAAGTTGACCAATATATAAAATACAATTTCAATTACAACGTAAATGTAGCAACTTGTGGTAAAACTTAAGAGGTAATTTCGCTTCTAACCTTTTGGTCCGGGTAAGTTAAGACAATCACTAAGATCACTGTCTTACGTTAACTGATTCATCCCACCGAACAGCAGTAATATAATCAAAATTGTGCTTTTTGTTTGTCCTCGTAGCGTTAATTTAAAAGTATGAAAAAATATGCGGAACGCAATGTTTAGCTGATATTTTGAATTTAAGCATTACCTAATATATATTTATTATTGGTGTTACCAGGGGCGGATTTGGAGGTTTGGATACTTAGGGGTAACAAAGGAGTGAAGACTCCTAATTATTTTCAAAATAAATTGAATATTTTTTCGGTATATTTATACATATATAGAATTATATATAGATAGTATTGTATTTTACTCGGAACTATTTAAATCTCTTTTGTAGGGACCCTCTCTTGTCTTGTAGGGAGGCTCAGGGCTGTAGCCCTCCTTAAATCCAGATCTGGATGTTACACTAAAAGTAATGAGACAAAGTACACGAGTGAGCGATTTTTTCCTTTTGATTTGTTTTAGGAAGGACCAAATCGTATACAATGGCTTTTATCATACGAATATTATAGAATGTGGCTGGAAGAAAGAGAAGCCTGGAAAAAACGCATGTATCCCGAAAATACTACTGTAAATGTCGACGTTGTTAAAAGATACGTTTTAACGTTTAAGACGACATACCAGCCACCAAAACCTGAGCAAAAAAAGCCATTTAAAATGAAAAAGTATGTAATTTTAATTCAATAGCTGCACCATAAAGCAATTATCCTGTGATAAATATTAATAAGTTCTTAATTATGTAGATATATTAATGTTTGCTCACTTTTCAAAAGCTTAGAAAGTTAAATTATTATATAATCCCACTTTGTATTAATAAATGATTTTATCGATAGGATGTACAATTACACTATATTTACGTTTTTAGATTTGAAGGAATAGGTAGTAAAACTACCAATAAACGTCCGACTGGAGATAAAGCAATGTTGTTTAAAAAACCTAAAAAAACTGGTGCCGAAGGAAAAGTCCAGGAAAAGCATTAGGATTTTTTACAAAAGATAACTACCTACGGAATTTAGCTTTGTGTTCGATTATACCTAGTCGAAAGGGGTGCTAGTTGGTTTTGTGTGAAAATAAAAAAATAACAGTTACAATGAAGTTTTATTGAATCACTTAATGAAGTATTTAAATATTTGAATTAGACTATGTATTAAAAATGTATATGGCGATTAAAAAATTGAAAATGAAATTGATAATTCTTTTTAAGCTATTGTAATTCGGTTATTAAATAGATTAAAATTTAATTAGAACAAAGAAAAAGATCAATTCTAAACCTTTTTAATCCGACATCTTTTTATTGCAATACTACTAATTCAAACATACAGAACATTTAGAATTATACACATTCCAATCAGTTTCAGTAAGAGAGATGTTAACTATTGAATATCAAGAGACGGCCTTATTTATAAACGTTGCATAGTTACTGTTTAGCTAAACACTGATTTGTCTCTTTCTGTCATTATTGATTTGACATACGAAAGAAGAAGACAAAATATTGTTTAACTAATCACCAGTTAAATAAAGTTTATGAATAAGGCGGTTAATGTTTTAGTTAAAATTTCGTACTTAACATGTATATTACATACATTGTTGAATAAATATTCTTAATTGAAAACCTCTATTTGTGTTCCTAATTATAATTTAATAGCATCAATTTTATAATAATAATTTGCTTTTAAAATATCGAATTTCAATAGCAAATTGTCTACATACAAAGTTAGCAAATAAATCACAACTGAACAATTTTTTTTAATTTATTAAAATATCTAAGAATTTTATAATCTACGATTTATTTCTTATTAATAATTACACGTGTCAAGTATCTTTACTAATAAGTAAGCGTACTAGAAAATATTCATGCATACAACAATATTATGAATACGGTTGGAAGTTTGTTATCGAAATGTTAAAATCCTCATTTATGAATATTAAGCATTACAGATGTGGTGCAAACAAAATGAGACATCCAAGACACACTATTAATATTGTGATAAGCTAAATATTGAGTGCATTAGACAATTAAACTTCATTGTCATTTTTGCTTACCTAAACAAGATATTAGTTTTTATATATTTGCCATAATTTTCAAAACAAAACTTATCTCCTTCATTATTTTACGTTGGCATTTCTTTAAGGAGCATTAAACTTGTTCCCTTAAAAACAGTATACTTTTTATAAATATACTGATTATATTAAGCGCATTCAGCCGAAGTGTTATTGTGGCTTTTTGATTAAAGCCTTCGTTTATTTATTTTTATCGTGTATGTAAAAATACTACAATAATCTATTTATTGCTCAAGCATTTCCTTGGCAAATTGCTTTACGTGACTTGCATTATGCTTTTTTTTATGAACAATTTATACCTAAATTGTAGACAGCATTACACATCATTTAAAAGAAGAACAAAATATTTTTTTTATAAAATATACCGTTCTCTAATTACTTCGTTTAGCGAGCCCGCAAACTAAAATTACTTTTTAAATAAATTTAAGTATAGTTTTTATAATTAATTTTATTTTAAAACATATTTTGGTTTCTTAGGAAGGTACTAAATTGTTGTCAATTAGCATATTTAGGCAAGGTAAAACAAAAATGTTTATGTATTACATATATATGTTTTTTGGTTTATTTTGGTTGAAGTTGATGAGTGAGCCTACATTTTTTGTACGAACCAAAACAAAAACATCTTACTTTTATGGAATGACAATATTTTTTTTGTTTAATTTGTTTTTGGGTATCAAAAAGACAATATCTACACAACATTATTTTATCCATATTGGTAGCTGAAAGCGGAACCTGGAAATCCACCAGCACCACTGAGGTCGAATTGTTGGCCACCACGACTGAAGAATGTTTGGAACACCATATTTGGATCGAAATCTGAAAGTTAAAATAATTTATTTAGGATAGATTAATTATATCCTCATTTTTACTTTCATTTAAAGTGTATTATCAATTACTTTACACTCAATAATGTTTACATAGCATGACTATTCTTAAGCTTTTGATTTATTTATTTTTTACTTATAATAGTTTTTTCCCTTGTGGTGTGCAATAGTTATTATTATTATTACTATGATACTAACTTCATTTGACAAAGTGTCATAAGTTATTTATATTATTGATCAAATGGGTATTTTGATGGATAAACCACAATTTTATTTTGCAATGTTACAGTATATTTACCAGCCATGCCCGAAGAATCGTCAGAGAGATATTGGCCGTGATCATAGCGCGCACGTTTTTTCGGATCACTAAGGACTTCGTAAGCTTCGCCTACTTCTTTAAAGCGTCGCTCTTGTTCCTTTCGCTCACTGTCCGGCGCACCTGCATGCCGGTCTGGATGATGAACTAGAGCGCGTTTTCTAAAAATATAAAACAGGTGAATTAATAATTATCTTCTATTTTGAATTAAAAATAATATTGATTATTTCAAACACACTAGAATAGTGTTGTCTAGCTAAAGGATGAGATTTCTCAACTAACCAAACTTCCTAAATACAACAAAATTTTAAAAGTAATCTTGTAATATACGCTACATCCTCATGATTGTCTAATCCCCTTTTGTCAAACACTGCAAGTCAAGAACCGACCTTGTAGACATTTATGATTGGTCTATTCCAATGGAAGTAGGATTAAAGGTAAACAAACCGTAGATTTACAAATTGCATGCGATTTTGCAATTGTTCTGCAGTATTGTGCACTATAAACAGTTCTTGATTAATTTACCCTTATTTATAATATAATACTATTCTCCTTAACTGGTTATAACCACATTAATTTAACTTTCATAGTTCCGATTACAATTTCGCGAACATTGAAATGCCACCTTTTCGCGATACCACAGTGAATATAATAGATTATTCAATATCTCGACCAATGATAACGCGTCAAATGACATCGACGATCAATGGTATCGGTGTCAAAGCTGTTTATTTTGTTTGTGTTTATTCCTGTTGTGGTTGGAATAGGCTATTGTCTCACTTGGCGTAAGAGTGCATTGCAATCTAGTAAAAATCAACTGGGGAATATACACTCAACCCTAATATAAATAATTACTTAAAAAAAAAAATGGTTAATTATATTTGCCAAAAAAATATATAACTAAAGCCGAATTGATGCTGACTGTGTCTAGTACGCCCCTATTGAAAATCTATCGAATCGTATGGTATGGTCCAAGGGCTGGTAGTGCGTGAGATAACAACGACAGGCATTTCACTTGTACACCATCGTGTACCCTACCTGTTAGCGAGCAACTTACGCAACAACTACATTTCCCTACTTAGGTCAAAACGTAAGACAGTTCTGTGTGTTCTTCAGTGTTCTGAGGTCAGTTTTAGGGCCTATGTTGCGAAAGCTCGCATTTGCCGTAGCCCTGCGCGTCTCTGTCTCCTATGGTGTCATTATCATCTGCTATACAGGTGACATTTATATTGTCATCGCGGAGATCAGCAGGCGAAGCCTTCGGATAGCGTCTCACAAGACGGAGGCACTGTGGTTCCATTTACTGTCGAGAACTATTCGCGTTAGTAATTCAAACAACTAGATGGCCAGGTACATAAAACACATGGTTCTCATCCTGGATCGTCGCTGGAACTTCGAAAATCACTTTAATACTTTGGATCAATAAGATAGTGCCAAGGAGCATTGCTGCTTATGTCCTATTTTAGAAGTATGGGGGAGGAGAGCTCCAGAAAGTAATAACTGGACCATAGCACCAGGGAAACTACAGATGCTTATGCTAATATAAAACAAATCTAAGACATACCTGTAGGCTTTCTTAATATCATCTTCCGATGCTGTCTTTTCAACGCCAAGAATTTTGTAGTAGTCTTTACGTTTAGATTTTCGTAAGGCTAATTTAGCTTCATGCAGTAATTGTTTATTTTCTTTACTCTTGTCAATTTTATAAAGATTTTCGTAATCTTTTACAGCATTTTCATACTGTTCAATTTCCATGTAACATTTTGCTCGTCGAAGTAAAGCTTTAACATATGTTTCATCCAGCTCTAATGCAGATGTACAAGCTTCAGCCGCCTCTTTTATTTGGTTTAACTTTGAGCACACTGTAGCCTTATTGAAGTACAGCTTTGCATTTACTTTTCTATTATTTTTATCAATAGTCAATGCTTCATTGTAAAGGTTCAAAGCTTGTTGCCATCGTCCCATTTTGAATGCTTCATTACCTGTAATAATATATAGTATGATGTAAAATATTTTGTCAAGTCTGAATGATTAAAATAATTTATAACATTAACAATACCTTCTTCTTTCTTTTGTTTCAATAATTTGGCCTTTTTATATGCTTCCATTGCTTTTTTGTGATCAGGTGCAAGACGTAATACTTGTTGAAAATGTTTAAAGGCTTGTTCGTCTTTGTCCTGAAATTATAACATACAGTGTAGTCTGTTTAGTACGACTTCGCATATAACAACCAACCGTTTTTAGCGACGTAAGTATAGGCACATGTTTCAATATGAGGGACTATGAAACATACATCCGTTTATTACGACTCCGCTTACAGCGAGCGAGCTTTTAACGACGGAATTTTAAACAAAATTGTAACAACGAGGACGAGTGTTGACGTGTTTACAAGTAAATCGTATGGAAGAAACTAACTCTGTCCCGCGCCCCCCTCCTTGCCTGCACATCGCTGATTCGAAAGCGAATGTTTATTTTACGGCGGTAATTTGAGGATGATGAGTGATTACGTGTACAAAAATGGCCTCTACAAAACGAAAAAGTTTCTCCATTGAAGAAAAATGTGTTATAATACAACGTTTAGAAGCTGGCGAATCGAATGTAACGATTGTGAAGGAATTCGGTGTAAATCATTCCACAATATCCACATGGAACCTTTGTTCAATGCTAACGTTTTAAAACTTAAACGTGTGAGGTTGTCGTCTCAAGAACAAGTTGATCTGGCACTTTTACAATGGTTTAAGCTGAACGTAATCGGGGAATACCCGTAAATGGGAATGTGTTTCAACAAAAAGCAAATTTTCAATAGGTCACGTAAATATTAATAAATAAATTCTATATAGTATGTGATTATTTTAATAAAAAACTAAATTTGTCCGTCCGTTTAGTACGACTTCCGTGTCGCACGACGTTATATCACCGGTCTAGCACTGTAGATATATTATTTAAAGTTTTTTTATTTTTCAGAAAATATTAGTATTGATTTGGTTATAATTTCTAACAGATACACATTCCTATCATAATTGTTAATTCAGGAATGTGTTTCAATTAAAATATTTAACATAACGATTTATACAGAAAAACATACCTCAAAATAAAGGCATAAACCACGGACATATATGGCTTCTGTGTTAAAACTGTCAAATCTTAGAGAATCATTTGCTATTTCCTGTGCTTCCTGACATCGTCCGATCATAGCCAAGCATTCAGCTTTCAAAAGTTTCGCTCTGAAGCATTAATTTTTTTTATTAAATGAAATGTTATTTGAAAAAAAATTAATTATATTAAAAACCTTAGTGGATAAATAATATTACTTAGAGCTTGAGGGACTGTATTCTAGGCATCGATCCATACAAAAGACGACGCGCCGATAGTCGCCAGCTTCCATGGCACGCTGTGCATCATCATGCAAACGCTGTAAAGATTTAATTGCTCGACGCTCATTTGATGCACAATCCGGTCCACCAAGTTCACTGGCACGTCGTACTGCTTGCTCTGCACCAGATAAGTCACCTGAAGAGAAGAAGCCTCTTTATGTGTGTTTTATTTATTACATTTTTATATCCAACATTAGTTACTAACATGTAAAACTCATAAGTTGCCACTTGTTACATTTTTTATGCTACTTTTTCAGTAACTCAAATGTAATCTAAAGGAACATCCTGGTTCTGTGAACCTCGGGCACTATGGGTGTATAAAGTGAGTATGGATATTGTAACAACTAATTGTCATTAGTTATTTTTATGATCGATATTTACAATGAGGAGGAGGAAAAAAATATGTCAAACATTCTAAAGACAATCATTTTTTTTTTATTAAACAGATTTTTGATGTGCATATGGGCCACCTCATGTTGAATGGTCAATTTGTGTTATAAGAAATATTAAGGATTATTTACATCGTCAATATGTCACCTATCTTGAGAACTAAGATTTTATGCCCTTGTCAATATACTATATACACACCATTTAAGTCAGAACACAACAAATCTATGTATTGCTGTTGTGCAGGAGAATAATCTAGACTTAGATCTCCATTAATTATATTTAACAGTTAGCAAATGCTCGAGAAATGACTCAGTGGCAAGCAGCCAAGCATTGCAACAAGCATATGGCAAACTATAATAACTTGCGCATATGAAATGGGATAACTTGAGACAAATCATAAAACAAATTAAAAATGTATTTAAATATCTTATTCTAATTTTATGTCTATACTTTATTTATTTTTTAATGTTAATAATATGTTATTTAATTTGTCATTGTCCTTAAAACGAGGATCTAACTCTTTTCTTGTTCTATGGTACCTGCAAATGACCATTTGTTTTGAATTGTGCTACACCTGCAGTTAGGTCAGAAGAGATTTTTAATTAGACAAAAGATTTTTGTTGTTATTACTAAAATTCTGTTTTAACATTGAAGCGATTGCTTAAATCCAAGTTCTATATAATTAAACATCTCTATGGAATTGTCTACTAAACTGTGTTGTGTTATTCCTGAAATGATACTGGAAATATTGGAATTCTGTATAAAAATCTTAAGCAATATCATACAAGTTATCTATTAGACCATTAGTTTCTAAATTTTGCCAGAGGTACTTTTAGAATAATTATCAAGGCAATAGACACAACTAGACTTACCAAGTGCAATACAACATTTTGCCATACGAATATAGCCTTTAGTAAAGGTATTATCAAGTGCAACTGCTTTTTGAGCATCTTCTAAGGCATTTTTGTACATGCCTAGCATCATATAACAGGCAGATCTGTTGCCATAGTAAGCAGCATTTTCTGGACATAATTTAATAGCTTCTTCATACATAGCCAATGCGCCTTTATAATTTTTAAATTTATACATGTGGTTTCCGCTTTCCTTTTTTTCTTCAGCCAATCTTGAGCATAAACAAATACGATAAGATACCTAACATGCATAAACTTATACATTTTTGTATATAAACAGTGAAATATAACACGAATTAAGTATTTAATCATTAATTAATTGTCGTATTGTGTTTCTATAGAAAATAGGTCAAATGTCAAGAACCTGGTGGCTAATATAATGAAAACCACAATAGACGCAACAATTAAAGCAAAGTCACTGTAAAAAAATATTAGTCAATCATTGTATTTATTATAATTTATGACTTGCTAGTGCTTATATTATTAAAAGTATAAATTATAGTCCAAGAGTGTTTTAAGGTCAATAATATTATTCGTTACCTTTCAGGGCTTTTAGGAACTAAATCATCTATCGTTAGATCCAAATCCACTACTTCAGGTTCTGCCATTATGCGATTTGGAATGATTAAACCTCTCTTGAAATTGTAAGAATTCTACTGATCTTTCTTTATTTTGACTATGGATAACGGAACCACAAAAGAAAGAATGAGGCAAACTGGCAGTGAAGTGAGTGACGGAAAGGGCAAAAACTTAAAAAGTACTGTATGCTAATCGTTAACATAGAGTAAAAATATCTTATGAAGTTGCATTCGAATTATTCAATACAAAATCGATTTAAAGTTCCTACTAAGTTTTCTTTAAATTATTTCACCGTTTAATTGCCATTAAAGTAGGTAATTATGATATAACATGTAATTGATTATTTTGATATTACCATTAATAATATCTTTTCAATAATATATACACTAAAACGAAACCAATTCGGAAGAACTAATAATCGAAAACGCTTATATACATAATGATGTTTTGATATTAATAATACATTTTTTTTAAGTAGAAAAATATTGACGCTGGATTTACGCGTCTAGATTACAAGTTGAGGGTTTAAAAGGAAGAGTTTTAAGAATATTTTATTAAATATCCATTTATAACGTAAATAAACAAAAGAAAAAAGTGTTTATTTATTAAATTTTACACATTGTAATCGTAATCATTAATCTGATTACATGTTGTCAGAGCTCAAGCTGTGTATTCCTGGCTCAACGACCATAGACAATAGTAGGTACGTCTACGCTCATTTATACTTTATACCATAAACACTAAATCATAGTGATTTTTTATACTCTTTGATCTTTCTAATTTTTGAAACAGTAGTTGATAAATGATAACGACACAGAAAGTGTCGCCGTGATCGTATCATATCATGTCATGATTGTTGAAACGTCAAAAAATGGTTGTAACATCGTATGATATTCGTTGTTTTTTGATAAGTAGACAACGTTGTAATTTATTTCAAAGGCGATCCATTTCACTGTATTCATTCACGCTTTTGAGTGTGTGATTTGGAATAAAAATGGAAAATATAGCTTCGCCAGGCAACCAAGTTTTTATAAATAACGATGCAATTGAATGGCAACCTCTTGCTCTAACTTTAGTCGAATATCCAAAAGGTATATATTTCATATTAATACCTTGATTATTTACTGTGAAACATACATAATTTAATATCAATTGTAATATATTGTTAAATAAATGCTATTTTTTTAGGTGATCTCCTTGGTAAATTCCTTGCTTTTATGAGTCTAGCTCCCTTTGGAATAGGGGCTGGATTTGTAAGTTTGATATTATTCAGAAGAGATCTTCATACTGTAAGTACAAAACATGATTGTATTCATGGAATAATAATAATTTATCCAAATTATCAATAAACTTAGAAATGTAAATTGTTGTTAAACTTTCTTTCATAAACTTTGAATGTCATAACTGAAAATAGATAAACTGTATGGTTACAGATTTCAAGATACAAGTGTGTACATTTTGAGTAGGTATTTTGTTAATTTATGTGTATAATATTATTTGTTTCTCTTTTAGATAGCTTTTTTTTTTGGTACACTAGTCAATGAACTATTAAATATAATCTTAAAGCATTTGATATGTGAAGCACGGCCACTCAGCAGGGGACATTTATATAATGAATATGGAATGCCATCATCGCATGCTCAATTTATTTGGTTTTTTACCATTTATGTGCTATATTTCTTTGCTATAAGGTCAGTTTTTAATAGTTAAAAAATAATGTCTAATGTTGAATTATATAGGAAAAAAAAGGGTTATTAAGTTTACATAATAAATAATATTACTCTTATTTTTAGATTGCATCATATAAATAATAACAGCATTATATCAGCATTATGGAGAATTATAATTGTGGGTAGCTGCTTTATAATGGCTTTAATTGTAAGCTTTGGAAGAGTTTATCTTCACTACCACACAACATCACAAGTTATTGTTGGTGGTATAGTTGGATTTATTTTTGCCACTATATGGTTTGCAGTCGTACATAGGTTACTGACTCCATTGTTTCCACAGCTCGTTACTCTGTAAGTATTAAGATAAACTGTTTCTATTCAAATATAAGTAAGGAAATAAACATTTTCTTGTCATCCATTATAACATGTTGTTTAAATAAAGTATCAGATTTTTAGCCATATTGATTATACTTAACATAAAACTATTTCTTGTCATTCAATTGCTTGTGGCAGTTTTTTTAAACCTAGAAAAATAACCTTATTTTATAGTACAGAAATGATAACCATACAACACTTCAACTTACATCTTCGAAAATAGCACACTTACCTGAGTGACTAGTATGTACTATGTATCCTGCGAGTTTTTTGGTACTACTGAGTTGGTTGAAAGAATGGATACTGTGTCGGGAAGTGTGATTGAGTAAAACGTTTTTACAAAATCGACACAAGTCGATTCAACGTAGGTTATCTTTCTAGGATTAAATAATTGAGTAAGATAAAAATTCGAAGTGATTGATTTTCTAAAACAATATTTTAATATGTTGTTCGTGACATTATAAATTACAGAAAGCTGTGTGAAATGCTAATGATAAGAGATACAACTTTAATACCAAATGTGTTGTGGTTTGAATATACTACAACAAGACAAGAAGCTCGAGCACGAGGCCGCAAGATGGCTGCCCTAAAACCTACCCAATGACGGTGCGCTTGCGCGCGCGCTCCCAGCACTTGCTTAAGGCTACGCGCGTGACGTTTCATTGCCGCCGGAGCCATAGCAATTCTTGGCGGCCTTATTATATCTAAGTCGGAAACTAATTCAATACTATCATATTGACATCTTATTATGGCGTTATATCTTCACTGGACTTGTAAGTTATCAAAGTCTTCTATTCCATTCATCACCTCTTCAATTTTCTATTATATCTTTAAACGACCTGTGTTGATAAACAAATTCATTTTTTATGCTAGTAAAATATGATAAGTTTGTTATAGATAACTTTTAGCAAATTATAAAATTGTTTGAATTAATTTTATATAGTTTATCCAAAGTGCGATTTAAAACTAAGAAAAGATAAGTGTTAGATTTATCTTTTACTTTGTTGATTATTGTCACAATTAAGAATGAATCCCTGTCCATGTCTTTGTAAGAATTAGTCATAGACATCTAATAGGTAAAATAGACTCTAATTATAATTCAAATAATTAGTGACTGTGCCTAATAAAATAGTTATTATAAAATATCTTTCAGACCATAACTCAGTAGTTCTAGAAATTATTCTAGGACTAGGACATTGCAATTTAGGTGTTGTTGATTTATTTGTACATTTTATAAATAAAAGATAATAAAAATTATTATATTGACAAACTTCTACCAGCAAGGCATTGGAAAACAAGCCAAAACGAGATATTACTAAATAAAGTTAAGTAATACTATTATTATAGTTAAATTTTGAAAAAACTGTATTTATTGTTTATAATTTGTATAAAATAAAAAATAACATGACAATTGTGAGAGTTATATAATTGATTTAAATGATAATGAAAATAATTGAATGTAAAAGGTTAGAAACAATATGAGATACAAATGTTTGTGACTAATTAAGGGAATATGTAGTTATGTAAGATATAGAAAAGTCTAAAAAGTTTATATTATATACATAAAGTAATTGAAGATAAGCTACTCATTCCAGACATATGGCAGCCCTGTTATATTTATAAAATTTAAGCTCATCAAATGTTAGTCATTCTTCTTTAAATTCTACTATTAATATGAAATTTACATATACTGTTTCTGATCTCTGATAGTTTTCTATAGTCCACTCAAAGGAGATGATGGACTGGCATTATAATTTATTCCATACTCAGCTAAAGGAAGGTATTGTAAAGAAACCTGTTTGTGTTAGATAATATTCTTCCACATTTGTTACCCACTCAACTGCAATGGAGAGTGTGGTGGATCACTCTCTAAACCTCAATACGAGAATAAAAGTACTTTGTGCAACAATAAAGCACTATTATATTACTTCAAAAATATATAATAGCAAATAATTATTATTAAAAATTGTGAACTGGAAAACTTAACAGAAACTCAAACAATTTAATAGATTAAATTTAAACAAAAAAAGTTTTTAGATAAAAGTCTCCCATTCTGTTAATATACAACACATGTACAATTTACATTGTTCTAATTATTCTATTGTTATGAAATTATGTTTTAGACTTAGTTTACTTTTGTTATTCAATTTATTGAAATACTTTTACATTAAATATTACATATGTATTGCTAGTTAAATAGAACTTTTCACTGTTTTAGTGTATAACATACCAGTAAGAACATGTAGTTGAAAACGAAGCTTCCGAACTACCTTTATTATTTTACTTAAACTGCATTTTATGTCTTCCTTAATAATTGAAGAAACGGTAAATAGCTTTGAAATATATACTGAATATGTATTAGACACCTTAAAATTAATTCTTAGTGATACTATAAAGACAAATTAACTAAACAATTGTAGGAAGCGTTTATCTATCACTTTTTATTTTAAAATACCTTTTTAATTTTTGGGTTGCTGTTTATATAAATATTATAGTATTGTAAATCAGATTGTTATTATATAACAACATATAACAGTATGATATAGTTGAATAAGATAAATATTATAAATGGTAAATGAAATGGCAATATATAGGGAACAATAGAGATGTAATAATACATAATATGTTCTTAGATTTTATCTTACACAAAAGCTGGTTTATATTAATCAGTGGCGTAACTATTTATGTATGATTCACGAATATTATTAACAAATATAATTATTTGGAAGCACAATAATAATGATATGAATAACATGCCAATAGCCTATTCCATTATAAGTAGGAGTAGATAAACACCTTTGACCTTGAATTACCATTGGTCAAATTTAAAATAATAATTTATGGTTTCGTCAAAAAATGACGTTTTGATTGGCTGCACAGTTGGTATTGGACGTTTAATGTAAAATAAACGTTAATTTAAGTAGTTAAGTGGAACAGTATTATTAATAGAATGATGTTAATCAAGATATTAGAAAATAGTTTTTAATATTTGATTTATCAAAGGATTGTTTATCTCTACGCCGCCTCCGGCCATTGGAATAGACTTTATTAAATAATATCTAGTTGAAAGGTGATTGAATTGAGTAATAGCGATATTTAATTGATTAAAAATGTAAAGGTATTTATAAAATATATAAACTAGCTAACTATAATTTTATTTTCAATTATATAGTATCAACTGTCTTTACAATATAACTTACGCCACTGGTAGTATTTAATGTATATAACGTTATAGTAATTTAGTAAATAATAATACACTTAGGATTACCTAATTATAATAAAATGCAAATTGTTCGTAATTTTGTATAAGAACTTTGTTGTTTGGTATGAATTTGTATATATAAGGTTCGTCAGCAATGATTCACTTATAAAAATATTAAATAAAATTACTTATTTAGCTTGGTGCAAAAGAAAGAAAATATTATACATATAAGTAATTTAAAATAGTCAACGTTTAATTCAATAATTATATTCATGTTATCTCGTTTAATTAAACCATATACTGTCAGGGTTCCTTAGCCTTACAATCAATAAAACAACCGTAAATTTTACTCAGACTTATCATTTCCTTGTTGATTCAAGTAATTACGCGTTTGACAGTTCTCACGGGCTGTGCTTTTCACTCGCAAACTATTTTTAAATTACTCAATATATATCGGTTTAACAACTGGTTTCATACGTGGTTACGACAGAGAAGAATAGGACCATCTTTCCCGTGGGTATCGTGGGACCCGAGTAATACTCAGCTGCGCCCTTGAACATTCATATTATGGCGGTGGGGACCGAACCCGCCACTAAAATTATTCCTAAGAATGCAAGTAGGTCGTCGGGCGTAAAGTGCCAAATCCTTTTTTAAAACAATTACAATGCGCCAATATAATTTAAGTCAAACAAATGTTGACTTAATGAATGAAATGGTTTACTGTAACTAAATCGAATTAAAATTTAATGAGAAAAAGTTTCTTTCTCTTCGTCTCCATTAATGTACAATTTTCAAACCACGTCCCCGATATATATATTTTTTATTTATAAAATAAAATAGCTGCTAATCTAAATTTCAAAATTAAAAGGAATCCTGTACAGGCGCGGTAGCAATCGAAATATGAACTCATATTTTTAGACAAATAAATCATAAGTATATAGTTTAAATAAATAAATAGGTTCATATACATATTATATGATATTCAAGATATAAACCTTAGAATAATAACGCTCAGAATGTGAGTGGCCTAGTGGCCAAGCGGATTGAAGACATTTCAATCAATATAAAACATTAGCTGTTCATATAATAATATACTTTTTTATTTTTTTTTATCATGATTATACATAAAATACAAGGAACACAAAAAATGAGAATTATAAAATATATTTCCATGGGCGTACCCAAAGGGGAGGGGGCGGTGAGTTTAGCTAAAAAAGAGCTGCAGCTGACGATACATCACGTTAATGAGCGAGCGAGGGAGGAGCTTCTGGTGGCCCTAAATAGGGACCCGTGGGGGAAAACTTATCGTGGTGTGCGGAGTAAATTCCGCACCGATGTCGCCCCCACGACGGAAATGTTGAATAAGATGGGCAAACTCTTCGAGAAGATCCTCGCTGCCCAAGGCAAGGCGGAATTTCCAGGAGGCATACCGCCTCCTGACTAAAGTTAAATTTGATGCCATAGCGGTGAGAGCGGTACGAGGTTATCGCTCTGGGAACTCTAGATCGAGGTGCTTGCGGAAGTGTGGAGTGTAAACTTAAGTTTCCTTGGTGGTAGGGCTTTCTGCAAGCTCGTCTGGGTAGGTACCACCCACTCATCAGATATTCTACCGCAAAACAGCAGTACCTGGTATTTTTGTGTTCCGGTTTGAAGGGAGAGTGAGCCAGAGTGGGAAGTGGAGGCCACTTGAGTCGCTGGGTAGCAAGAAGAAGCGGCACACTTACGTTTAAGCTGACGCAGGTGCTTACTGGACATGACTGTTTCGGTAAGTAGGTACCTGAACGGGATATTGAGGCGGGAGGTATCATCCACTTGCCACGAGTGTGGTGCGCAATTGGACACGGCGCACCACACCTTGATGGAGTGTGCTGCTTGGGGACCCCAGAGGCATTCCCTGCGATAGTCGGCGGAGATCTCTTCGTCGAACGTCCCTATGCTCGGCAGCGAGAAGTGCTGGATGGCGATGGTCTCCTTCTGTGAGAGTATTATGTCGCAGAAGGAGGCTGCCGAGCGACAGCGTGAGAAGAAAGCCTCCGACGAAGAATACCGAGGAGGAATCGTCGGCGCTATGCACATCTTCTACCCCCGTAAGGCTAGTTGGGTTCTCTATATCCCGGGAACCCAACTAGCAAAGGATGCTCGTATAGGTGGGCTAACAGTCGAGGCGTCACGGTAGGAGGCACAAGCGCTCCCTAGCCACCTCTCCAAAGAGACGATGAGGCTACCGTTGGTTTTAATTGAGAATTCCGGTGCTGTGGCCCCACTAGGTACCGGTGATATACATAATCTCCCTCACTTCATGTGGGGGAAACACATAAATGGGATAATCCAGCGAGATAAAAAAGGATTTCTAATATTTCAGTGTTTTTTGTAGGGTAAAACAAGCGCGTGGGAGCCGTGAGCTCAAGAAATTTCTCCCCTGGACCAAAAGCTGGGTACGCCCATGTATGTTTCAGAAATCAAACTCAAAACGAGTATCAATTTTTCGCATTTTTCATGGGGGAAATGTTTATTTACTTGCAACATAGTTCGACTGTATGTGAACTTGCCGGTGAATTTAAATACGTGACACTTACGCACACATTAATACTAAAGTTGCTTCAATTTTGAGCGGAACTATAAATGAAACTATCTTTCAAAGCATTATTATTCTAAGATATAAACAAGTAACATAAAAAAAATTGCTGTCAAAATTTAATTAAAATACAAAATTTAATTAAAGTTCACGATTAGAAAATCGATTAAATAGCTGCCTTATTTTGCAATATAAATAATGTGTTCTTAGCATTTTTATCTAAAGATTTATGTAATAATGTAAAATAAATAGATAAAAACGTTTTCAAATAAAAATCTTTCGGTTGTGTTTTAGGAGCTGACACAAAGTAAATAATAAATAAAAGTATTCTTCCATTAAATGCATTGCTTTATAAAGATAATAAATATTAAGGCTATAGGTTTATTTTAAATACAATACATACTCATTCAATAACTTTTAAGTATTTTATGCCTTCTTGAAATTATTATACAATATCTAGAACAAATGTACTGAGTATTACTGTAGTTCATAAGTAGTTTTTAGATTCAATCTAGATAATTCTTTAAATAAATACAGCATACATTGATGTAGTCAGAGAAGGAAATTTCGATTTAAAATCAAGTCATCATCAATTAATCAGATCACAAAAAAAGCTAACTACACCATTAATATGATTCGAATTAATCAAAAACGCAAAACACTGTTACTGGCTACTTCAATGATGGCAGTTTAATATTAATACGTGCAGCAATAATAAAGTTTTGTATAAAAATAATGAATAGAAAAAGTTATGAATCTGTATCAAATAGGTATATCCATATTTTTTTACGAATTTAAACCATAAATCGTTGCTGAAAGCCCTATACAGTATCGCTTTTAACTAAGGCCTTTGCTAGTCGTGCCATTACCGGGTGAATAAAATAAATTAATCGTCCGCTAAAATGGATATAGGTGTTCATCAAAACGTTAGTCTCTTGCCTTTTCTCCGTTAGAAATGTAATCATTTTTAACACTAACAATTAATGTTTCATAAGTTTAAACGGTGCAAAAGGACATGTTCAGAAAACCTCTGGGTTAAAGTTAATATATACAGTGGTGGTCGTATAATTAGAAACACTACCAACGGTCCTTGACATTATGTAAGACACTTCACCGCAATCGTTTTTATTTTGAAATTAGACAATAAATAGGACAACAATATGTTCAACGATTTATCATTTATTAGAAAAACAATATAAATCCCATTACACAAGTGCAGTTTCAATATTACATTACGGACAAACATTTAAATCAGTTTTAAGGTATGAACAATAATGGTCAACTAATTAGAAGCAACAACAAAAAATATAAAAAACAATATTTTTTTAAGTATTCGTAATTAGTATTGTTATTAACGAAATAGCTACTATCCACAGCCTACCAATAGTCATAATTAATATTTAGTGGCGTATCCCTTATTTTCAATAACAGCACTGCAACGACGTGGCATTGATTCAATCAATTTCATTCATTTTTCTAGGGGGATTGAATTCCATGCTTTAACAAATGCTTCATATAGTTAGTTAGTGTTACGTTTGTTTGAGACTTTCTTTTTAACAATATAGCAGAGATTTTAAATAATTAACAAATTGACATATTTTTAGCGAATAATAATCGCCTTTCGAGAGATTCTTCCAAACAATTTAGCTTCGACTAATCTTCGGCGTATCAGTCTTGACGAGATGTTCTCGGGTCATCAGGCGAAAAAACTTTATTTTTAATCTGGTTGGAGCCTTTACTTGGGTCTTTTTTAGCAACACGAACGATTAGCGTATCTTCTCTGGGAGAGGATTTTTTTGGCCGAGCCTTTTTAAGTACATTTTCAACAGTTCTATGTGTTTTATAATGATCAATTGCATTTAAAACTTTCTTAACAGAACAATTTAAATGCTCAGCTATTCTTCTGTACTGTACTTATGATCTATATGTAAATTAACAATGATTTGCCTAGTTGACGCGTCACTACTTTTATTTTTGCCCATTTTGAACAAAATAAAATTCAGATAAAATTTTGAATTGCCGCGAAAATAATAGAAAAAGAAATGTTATTCTCCAATTTCAAAAAAAGAACGAGCTATGGATGCTTTTTTAAATGTTTCTAATTAGGCGTCCAAGCGGCCAGTTACAGAAAATAAACTCCTACATGTGTAAGACTCATTTTGTAATTAAAAGTAAGATATGTTTTATATTTTATGCATTTAATGAGTTTTTTATTTGAGCTATATTATTGCATGATTATTAATTATTGAATGTGTATATTTTTTACGAACATTTTTACGTAGAAGTTATACTTTCTTTATTCATAAGAAGTGTTTTTAATTATATGACCACCACTGTATATATATATATATATATATATATTGTTCTTTTTTTTGTGTTTTATACTAGTGAACATGGACCGATTCGGTTCTGGCACTCGCCGGCCGCTGACGCAGCATGCTCGTTTCACTCGCTCGGCTCGTGTGATGTGCTTTAAAAGTAACCTAACATAACCTAACCTTCATGACTGCCCTATAATTTTAAGTGTAATAGGCGAATCGAGAGAAACAGCGGAAGTGAAGTAATTTTTCGTATGTAACCTATTTTGGCGGACGATTGATTAATTTTATTCACCCGGTAATCGGACGACTAGACACTTGGTTTAACTAATTGAACGCCGTCAAATATAATAACCTATTTTTTTTAACTAGTATAAGTATATTTTTCTATTTACAAGACCTGGTTGATCATGTGCATGCGTTTGCTCTACTCGATTTATTATAAATTAAGATTTTATCAATATATTTTTTTTATTTTCATGGCGGGCAAAATAATCCTTACTTTTAGCCAATTTTGCCAACATCCATTATAACACAAGTATAGATCACATGAATACGTTAATACAAGAATCATAGCATGTTTCCGTCTTTTTTTCAAATTTTTGTTTGTTGTTTTTAATTTTTCCGAACAAATTGATTGACGGACTTACTTTCCATAAAAAAATTGCAAACGGTTTTAAAGTTTAAGGGTTGACAAATTAATTATAATTTCTGTAAATATTCATTAAGAAAAACAAAAACAATGTTGGGAACATATGAATGTTTATTAAAGTTAAGGTCTTTGAAGAATTTTTTGTTAGCTCGGGAACTTATCAACCATTTTTCTTTGCCTTTATCTGGACATGTTTATTTTTCTGAAATTTTTAGTAATTATCAATAAAATTAAAATTAAGAATATAGTTGTCATATTTGAACTGAACTGTTATTAGTTGGATTCTAATCAATATTAAAAATATCTAAATGTGATAACCCTAAGTACCATACTTAAACAAAATGTAATCAGATTAATGATTGCGATCACAATGTGTAATCATCAATCACCATTACATTAACGAAAGTAATCAAAAAAGTAAAGTGAATCTAGTGAGTGCCCCAGGACGCACCAAGGTGCCCCGCACCATATTAAGCATCAATCAAAGTTAACCTACTATTATAATTGATGATTACACATTGTAATCGTAATCATTATATTTTGCAACCGATTATATTTTGCCTAAGTCCGCTAAGTATTTTTGGTAGCGATTAATATTGGCAATCATCGATTTGAACATTTAAGTCTGAAATGCGTTTCCGCCATGAAGTACTATCCAAAAACACCTGACTGTAGAAATTTACCCGCAAAAAATGCGCTTTACACGATGACAAGATCTAAGACGTTACAGTTTATACAATTAATTTGGAAAAAAATACAATACGTAGTGTTGTGAGCTGTCACAAATATAATTTACTTTCCATTCAAGTAATCAATATTGCTACTAATCTAAAATATTTCCCCTGTTACTAAATATGCTTTTCGGATAATTAAAATACCTTGGTTGGCAAAGTTGCTATATTTGACGGTTTTGATTATAGCCGTTGTAAGTATAAGGTAAAAATTACAAATTTAAAATTAAAATTCACGCGTTCGATATTAAATAGTCCCAAAATAAAAATGTGATTTTAAAATAATTATATTGTTTGTAATAGAATTCTAAAACCTACAGTAGAACAGGATCTAAAATAAAAATGATCTTTTTTCGAATACATCGTTGTTTTGCAATAAATAGACTGATGAAATATTAATAGAGAATGTTACCAGCCAGGAATGAATATTTAAAAAGCAATAAAAAATTTAAATGACTCATTGGTTATTTGATTGTTACATCCATATTGAAAAAATAATGTTAACCCGACCAATTTTAGCTACGGTTGATGGTGGCCAATTAGAATGATTGCCATCTACGCAGGTGCGTAGATAGGTATTTTGACTTATAATTTATGAGAGTCTGAACTTTCATCAGGATGATTATTCATGATTAAATCGTTGAAACCTTAGTTAAACCCATATTATAATTAAAAATTAAGATATTTTAAAGTAATTAATTTATTAAAAAGAATACCTTCACCGTGTAATTTAGATTCCATTGAAAAGCAGGATGTACTGTCTTCGGTTAAACTTTCCAGCCATTTCTGTAATTATTGTTAAAGAATCATAGAACTTAGAAAAGTGCACTGATGTTATTCCGCCGTGTATTGTCTTAAAGCGGATCGATTACATTTTTGTTAAGCTCAATAAAGAGGACATACATGACATTGCACCTCAACTAAATCGGAAGCGAGAAATCAAAGCATTCCCAAGGAGGGATGACTTTAACGGCGGCTAGTCATAGAATGTCTAATATCGACCCGAAATAAATGGGATAAAAAAATACAATGATGAGTAAGAAAATACAACACTCAAAAAATATGTATGTACCTAACATATTATTAAAAAAATACCTAACCTTGTCAGTGGGAATTAGACGATTTACTTTTTTCATTAACCCAAAATTAGCTTTTTGACCAACTAGATATTTAGTTACTTCTGTCGTTGACATAGCTTTATTTAACATTCCTTCTAACATTTCAGGGTCTTTTTCAAGTAAGCCGGGAAACATTAAAGTAAGAGGCTCCGTTTGTAGTCCATCTTCACACTCTACCTAAAACATTGTGTTCCTTTATCTTATTTAGATTTATATATGTATTTATATATTTATGGACGATCTGTCTTCGTAACGGATATCGGACAAGGCTAATAGTCGCATCGGACAAAAATACCCAATCATTTTCACTCGACCCGGAATTCGATCCCTCAGGGTCTGCAGTCATAGTACACTATTGTACATATTTTGTCCATCAGAAAATAAATAAGGTCTGGGGTGCCTGGGATCTTGGACTATTACAAGCTATTGCTTACAGAGGTTATGGAGTTAAAATCAATCTGTTTAATGCTTAAGTATTTATTGTTTCCGGAGACGAGGTCATTTTTATCTGTAATATTTTTTTAAATAACCGTTTTAATATTTTTGAATATAATTTATAGGTAGAACACACACGTACGTATACTTTTTTGTTTAATCTCTTGTGAACTTTTTACTTTGTGTGTGTAGTTGTATATATACATGTAAAAAGAAAATTTTACGTGTTGTAGTACTTCCTCGTCATTATTTTTGTTAGAATTTTTGTCGTTTGTAGTAGTTTTTAAAATATCAATCCATTCTGAATCTTTAGCCGTCAATGGACAGAGTGGTTTTAATATTTCTTTGTTGACATGTCCACCGTCCGCGATTTCCTAAAATAATTATAATCGTTAAAAGATGAAATTTTACGAAATTACATATTTTTAATATAAAATAAAGAAGAGATAAAAACTTATGTTATTTATCAATATTACTAGCTGCCCGTCCCTTTTTTTTTTCTTTTTTTTTTTTGACGCTGGGAAAACATGGCGCGTTTCCCCCCACGGGAACAGTGGGGGGGGTATGTGGGGCTCGCCGTATGTCCAAGGCACCGAGTGTGCCCCGGTCATCGGAATACCCACTAAAAACCCAGCGGTACTCTTCCCGTCTTAACGGGAGCGCCACGGGATCGCTTGCGCATGCTACCGTGACGCTCCGACAAGCTGCCCGTCCCGACTTAACTGCAAAATTATAATAAATTTAGTTGAGAATTACACGGAAATGATAAAATGATAATTGTAAACGTCACTACTGCGATCGATGTACAAACAATAATAATGGCAAATATGTTTCCGAAAACTATGTAAGAAATGAGATACAGCTTATTGCAAGAGAGACAGGAGAACGCTCCCATCCCTACTGCGTGCTGCTTACATGGTGAGAAGTGACACCAATAGACCCCTGACGGGTATAACTGATCAAGTGTTAATTGATCCAGTTATCGACCGAGGTTGAAAATGATTGAATTACTAATATCACTATTAAAAAATAAGGGTTGATGGTAGAAAGGTGAAAATTTAAGGTTGTATGTATATTTTAATGCCACATAATAAAAACATAAATATGAAATAATTTGTCCAAAAAATGAAAAATTTTTTTTTGGGGTGAGCCACCCTTTACGCTTAGAGGTATAAAAATTAGTTATAAACCTATTCTCATATCTACAGAATATACATATAAAATTTCATCAAAATCGGAAAGCCGTTTCGGAGGAGTATAAACACTAAAACTGTGACACGAGATTTTTATATATATAGATATAAGAACGCTGAATAGGTACTTGTGTTTCAGAGTTTGTTGCTGTTGAAGTTGATTGTATGCTAGTTCTTTGACGAATCTTTTTTTTCTGTTTTGTATCTTCATTATTCATTATAGACTAAACATCTCGTATGGCTGTATTGTTTTATTTTAACGAAGTAAGTTAAAATATTAGTTATATCATCGTTTTGTCAGAATTGACATAATTTAACTACATAATATGTTATAGTTGCGTAGTGGTCGGATCAAAGAGAATATAAACTTTTGGAATATAAGTTTATACCTATATAATCTCTTTTATCCAAAAATCCAACGATGTTAGATACTTGGCAGGTCGTTATTGGAACGCGTAATTATTTTGTAGGCGCAAGTTCACAACCACGTTTCTAGCAAGAGCTAACGAATAATAGTCGTAAGCCTTTGTCGATGGCGTAACCATCGTAATAATTAATTTAAAAAATCAATGAATACCAAACGAAGCTTTTTCAGACGTTTTAACAATTTTTAGTTTACTTACGAATGCATAATTTACTGTATTAATTACAATCAAAGATTTATGGTTCTTAATAAAGTGTAGCGACATCTATCTCGCCACATACGAAAACTAAAAACTGACGTACCCTACATCGCGATATTAAAAGTTATCCGAGCGTTTGAATATATATACAAGAACCCGACAACAACCGTCGGGCAGTAGCCCACCAGACAAACACCCGTCTGGTCGGAGGATACTCCCTTTTCAATGCTCAACACCAAACTGGTGACCCCGACGTGATCGCTTATTTAGAAGATGAGTAGCGACAGTGATTCACACGCTTCGCAAGTGAATACGCGACCGCGCCGCGTTAAGGGCCCTATTACATTTGAACCGTCATTTTTTCATTAAACGGTAAACTTTGGTGTTCGTTTTCTGGGAAACTAAACGACTTTGAAATTTAGACTTATTAAAAAATGAAGAACAGTTATTAGTATAGATTATAGCGGCTCAATTTTTTTAAATTTATGCTTTGCTTTTTACACAAATTAAAAATTCCAAAAGCAGGTTTGACGTAAAATGCGCGAATGCACTTTTTTGAGTTCGAATATTGAACTACAGTGCTGACCAAATTGAATGGAAAGAACTACATACTATACTTTAAATAGTGATTAATTCCATAGCGGTTACAAAATATTAATATTTGTATGAATTAACTATAAAAAAAAATTACATCAAAAGGCATAAAACTACTAAAATCGCTCCGAAATAGTCTTGAAATTCTCCTTAATAAATAATTATTATTAAGAAAAAAAATATACCAAAATTAACATTATTTCATAAAGAATTAAAATTTCTTAAATATTTAAAAAAAATAACTAATTAAAAGACTTTAAAAAAACATTATTACAACTCCGAAATTGCTACAAAATGTGATGCGTTGAGCATTCGAATTCAGTACTGCGCGAGCGCTTATAGAGGACCTATGCCGATTTTGTGAGCGCCGCACGATACTTACGTAAAGAGTATAGTGCGACGACTACCTATTGTAAATCATGTAATTTTCTAGTTTTTTATATATATATAGTATTTTTCTAGTTTTTTATATAGATTTATTTTATGTATTTTAACGATACTGACTTATTGTTTTATTATCCGACTTAGCTAGAATGTGGGTTGTGTATTTCAAGAGTATGTATGTATGTATGTATGTATGTATGTGTGTGTGTGTGCTTGTATGTATATATGTATGCATGTATATAATATGTCGTTAAATTCTTCTTAATTTAACTTAAGATTTTTTTTCTGGTGTCCTTAAATAACATAGGAGGTTGAAAAAAATTACATGGTATCGTATCCTATCGTATCGTAAGAATCATGAAGCAAGGTACAATTGTCCTCAACAAAATTATACAAAATATATTTTTTTTTTACGATTTTGCCATTATTTATATACTTAGTAATTTATGATAATGTTTCAGGAAAAACCGGAATATTGCCATTAATTCAGGTTCTGTAAACTGTGTGTCGGTAATAAACCTCGTCTGTTATTGTTAGGTATATACCTAACATAGATTTAATATAATGTTATTTATAATTATTTTAGATACCAATCGCCGAAGTTCCTTCGTCAGACTAACCTTTAATGCAAACACTTAACGAGATAGATACGACAATGACCGTAGAAAAAGAATCCGAGGATAGTATTGTGAGCCTATAATATTATTTAACTTATTCATCGACCCAGAAGAAGCAATTGAATGTAAAAAAATCAAATGCTTTTAAAAAAACCATTTAGGTGAAATTACTATGAACGAAAAGCACGATTGGTTTTACCAAGTCCAGGGGCAGCTTCAGATAGCAGATAAGAATATATGCTTATTTGCGCTGTGGACCGGCTCGGATTATCCTATAAAAGTAGTAAGGGTTCATAAAGGCGATAATTTTTGGAAAACTGAAATGTTACCTAAATTAACGCGTTTTTATAAGGAGTGCATGCTTCCTGAAATAATTGACTCTCGGAAAGCCAGATCTATGCCATTAAGAGATGTATGTTTTTAATTTTTTAAGTTAGTTTTTAATTTCAAATATAAATAAATGTATAATTTCAATCAAAAAATATTTTTGTTTAAAATACTTTATTACCTAATGTTAAAGCTAAGCCATAATCATTCAAAAAATATACATATAGGTACACGAGCGAAGCCGCGGTCGAATAGCTAGTGGCATCAACATGAATGCATAACAACTCAATAACACAACACACACAAAATGAAAAAAATACATACTCAAACACTGAAATAAAATAAAAATGTGGATTTTCAGATTTCCCTAATAGCTTATCAAAATTAACAATATTACAAAAGAAAGTAAAAATAAAATAATAATTAAAAAAGTATCAAGTTTGCTTAGTCACAGGGACACTACAGTATCGTAAACTCATGAGCCCGATCGAATCGTCGTCGTGCGTAAATACCTAATTTTGAAGAACGGAATTTTGTGATAGGCCTCTTAAGAAGATGGAGCGCGTTGAGTTAGAAAGCACGGATGCTCCTACCCTCACACTTGCTTCTGCACAATTCAAGACACCACCTTTCTGGCCAGAGAAGCCTGCAATATGGTTTGCACAGGTGGAAAGTCAGTTTAAATTATTATCGATCACGGATGACGCAACAAAATTTTACCACATTTTGGCGAACTTAGATAGAAATTACGCTGCCGAAGTCGAAGACATAATAATTGGTCCCCCGGATTATAAGCGTCTAAAAACCGAACTAATTAAACGTCTATCGGTGTCTCGAGAAAATAATGTTAAACAGCTGCTGACACACGAGCAGCTCGGCAATCGCAAACCTTCTCAATTTCTTCGCCACCTTCAACATTTGGCTGGACCCAACATCCCTGAGGATTTCATTCGAACAATTTGGACAAGTCGTTTGCCAACGGAGATGCAACCAATTATCGCATCTCAACCAACGCTAACACTCGATGCTATAGCGGAGCTTGCGGACAGAATACATGACATCGCGGCACCCACCCGCCAAGTAGCGGCAACATCTTCTTCAACGCCTATTGAACCAGTTTGTGGTAGAAGTGTGTGAACAACGTGTACAGAGGAAATAAAAGTACTCACGCTAACAGTCCAGTAAACGTATATTAGTCACAGTTCACAAAACACACAAGAAAGTTCAAAAGGTCAATAGAAGATAGACAGAATAGCATATAGACAGTCACACACAGAGATATAGCACAATACAAAAACTTAGGAACACAGAAAATATAAAGTAATGAGGAAACAAAGCAAATCGCATCGAACGTTAAAAGCCGACCAAGTATGTGACTTTGTTCCGCAGTAGTCGGTAGTCGGAGAATAATATCCGAACGCCGTATACTACGGGTTTCGCCCGAGTATGCTTGTGAATTAATTATTTATATATATTTTATTATTTAATATAAATTATAATGTGTATGTATGTATTAGTGTATTGTGTAAATGTTTATAATATTAATACATAAATAAATATTAAATAAAATATTATATTGTTTATGTAAAGTGTAATAAATAAAATAAACTAAATAAATGTAATAATTCATTCGCCTACAAAAGTATCCACTACCTACCAACAAATATTAAAACATCTTACCATTGAGGTATAGATAATTACTAATGAAGTTTTTTGGGTATTGAAAAGAAAAGATTCGATTCGAAAAGTGACTAGTAGGTAGGAATATGTATAGCAGTATTGTTTACTAGAAGATTTGCTATGTATTCGTTATGTACTACGATTAATATATAATAGGGTAATTTTAATATCGAGTTTTTCAACGCGAAGTTAATATTGTTGTATTTGATATGGACGATATTTCTCCATAAATCTAAATAAAATCCTTCAGTTTTAAGCATTATCCAATTAAACAGACCCGACAATAATAGAAATTGGGTAGGTACCTCTTACAATGAAACAATTCCGATTTGTATTTCTAAAATGATGTATTTTTATCTAAAACAAAAGCTTAAGTAGATAGTTTAACTGTTATGTTGTTACAAAAGTTATAACGCAATTGTGGTTTGTATGGGTAATGAAGTTCCCTTTATGAATAATCGTCATCTTCAGTGTCGTCTTGCTTAGTTCCCGGAGGGGGCGGAACGTATGACTGAGGCGGCCCTTCCATTCCAACTAATCCATGTTGTTGTAGTAACAACCATTGTTGTTGATCTTGTTTCGCTTGTTCCTCTCGAGCCTGGCAATGCAAATATAATTATTATATTTTATATTTTGACTTCGATTAACACATTAATGGTTTGAATATTTAATTTAGATATAATTATGTTATTTCTTAGTTATTATGTTACACAATCATAACATTTTACAAAAAGGCTTCATATAATTAGTCCTCATGTACGAAATTATGTATGACTGCATTGCGGTGGCAACATGTGCAGGTGGCAAAGTAACGAAACATCTCACTATATGTACGACATAATGGTTGTAAAACTTGTTTTTATTATCCAATAACATGGTTAATTTGATTATTTACTTTGGAAAACTGAATCTTTAATATCATCAAAATTATTTAGAATAAATTATGATATTCAGCTTATAACATGTTTCATTTATATTGTCAAGATTGATATAGATACCTTTTGCAACCAATAATAATAGTAGTATGGTGATTATATGTTAATGTGTAGTGTCAGGAAAAGAAGTTGATGAATTTAATAAAATAATTGATAGTATTATTTTCTGGACATCCTGTATTTATAACTAAATACATAAATGATATTCTTGTTTCCTGTTAAGTAATAAATTAAAAATGAGAATAAAAAAGGCATACATCAATGTTTTCTTTAATAAGCCACAAAATAATTTAAAAAAATCATCTAATACATACATTTCTTTCTTTTGCAAGTTTTCTGTTTGCTTTCATAAGCACTCTTTTTCATTACCGAAAAATAATATAATAAAATACTAAGTATAGTACCTATACTAGTACTGTCAAAATGTGTTAAAACAATAGTTGGTCATAAAAAATAATAGTCATAAAACAACTGGCGATGTTTCTAGGTACAAAGTCATGTATATATAAGTCCATACATAATAAATTTGTGTATAAGAAAAATGAGGTTCATTTTATTTCAAATAAAACATATAACTTAAAAAAACATTATATTATCATTTTATGTGTCATACTAAACGATAGAATTCAAAAGTATTCGTTAAATGTGGTTGCTTAAATCAATATGTCGTAATAAGCAATGTTCTTTATAAGATGTTCATAGAGCAGTCAGCTGGGACATGAGATCTTGGTCAACATAATTAATATGTTGTTCTATACGGTTTTGACTATATATGTATAAAATAAATCATATGCAATGATTGAAAATTTTGTAGAACCTTTGAAATAAAAATGACAAATATCTTCTAGTTGAAAATTAATTATTTTTATTGATATTTCACTCACCTTTGCAAATAATTCTTGTTGTTGCCTTAGAAGTTCTTCTTCTGGTATACCGAGATTTTCTAGTCTCGTGCTTTGTCTTCTTCTCTTTGCAGCCACTGCTTTACAATCTTTAAGAACTGCTTCTGCTTCAACAGTATAGTCACTAAATCCTAATCTATCCAATGCTAAAAAGGGAAATAACCTTAATTTAAAATAGTAGACTTGTTGAATAAGTAAAGTAACAGTATATATATATATTTAGTAGGTAAAATTAATCAAAACAGTATTGATGTTACATAAAGTGCTGTTAATTAACCACTCACATAGAAACAAGAGATTCTTGATTTAGTGTGTCTATAGCTCTCAACTACAAAATTTATTCTTAAATTTCATATTTATTATTTCTATTTTGAATGTTTTATATACTATTTTGATGATGAGATGATTTAAACAATAAAAATTTACCTGTCAGTACATGCTCAGCATTGATCGTTTTTTTATTACTTTGGTTACACACTTCATTAGCCTCAGAACTAATAAGATGAATGAATTCAGTACAGCAGTTAAGAATTAACTCCCGAGACTCAAATGCAACACGAACAGAAGGGACCAATTCTTTTATCATTTTATTAATACTAGCACGGGGTAAAGTTAATTCATCTTCTTCTGAGGGTGGAGGACACAATTCTCGTTCTGGACTTCCCATTTTATTCTTGTAATAAGCTCTAAATAAACAGCTTTTCTATTGTTATAGTAGTAGTGGCAGTAACGCGATACTTTGATTTAAGCTACCTATTTCCAGACTCGCAAAAATTACTATAGGACTTCAGATGGTCAGACATAAGAAAACATGTTTATTTATAATATTCATGTTGTAATGGTAAATACATATGATCTTGATCAATAATTTAAACCATTTACTTGCAAGTTAATTGACATTGACAGTTATTCCGTATTCCAACAGTCTGACAATTGTATACCACGGTCGTATACACAGGTCTTGCAACTGAGTCCAATTTCAGTGGTGAGAGTGTGTTACAACTGCTAATTCGCAAAACCATCCGCTTGAGGTACTACGTCGCTGCTATCGAAGCTGATATTTTTCTCTCCCAAGTATTGTTTAATCATTGTTATATTGTTTTGTTAAGTTTTGCGGATTTTTGGTATTTTTGTTTTGTTATTTAACTGTTTTGTTTGGATTTGAAAAAGTATTCGGGATAATTATTACGCGAATTGTCATACCTTTGGCGGCCGTAAATTGAACTTAACAGCGTCATTATGTCAACGTACCCCATATTGAAGTTGCAAGAGCTGTGTATACGACCGTGTTGTATACTACGGTCGTATACACAGGTCTTACAACAGAGTCCAATTTCAGTGGTAAGAGATGAGGTGCGATTGTGTAACAACTGCTAATTCGCAATATCATCCGCTTGAGGTACTACGTCGCTGCTATCGAAGCTGATATTTTTCTCTCCCAAGTATTAAGTTATTTAATCATTGTTATATCGTTTTGTTGAGTTTTGCGGATTTTTTGTTATTTTTATTTAACTGTTTTGTTTGGATTTGAAAAAATGTTCGGGATAATTATTACGCGAATTGTCATGCCTCTGGCGGCCGTAAATTGAACTTAACAGCATCAGTATGTTCCCCATACTGAAGTTGCAATACCTGTGTTGTATACTAAATATGACAGCCAGTATTTTTTTAGATGTTTTTACTAAAAGATTTACAGTATTCAGCCATAAATATGTGGATCAGTATATTTTTAAGTAGTATTATTATTAGTATAGTATATTTTTAATTCCTTGTCACGTTATTCGGAGAAAGAAAAGTTCGTTTATAATGTCATAGTAGGTGTGTGAAATTATCTAAATAAACACAAACATACACAATTGTTTTTATTTAGACCTATTATTGAATATTTATATTCTAACTAGTTTCGATGTGTTCACACATTTCAAAAGTGAAAAATGTATAGATTAAATCATTATTATATTATAAACTATTTTTTTCAAAGAATATTCTTTGACTTTGACGGCCAGTTGACACTTGACCTAAGTCACAACCACGATTTTTTTTCATTTTTATGCGTTTGCCGTTTATTTCTTGCGAAAACTAGTTACAGGAAAATGTAATTGAATTATACCATAAGTTATAAATTTTTGAAAAATTCCATTAATTAAAATGGTGTTCTACTTTACAAGTGATGTTATTTCCCCTTCTGTTACTCTTTTTATGGGCGCCGATAAACATGAAAGTAATATTTTAAACTATAGCTATGTATAATCATATAATAAAATCTATTATATTTAATCAAAGAAAAATTTTCATTTCAGATGAAGATCTAATTAAATGGGGATGGCCAGAAGACGTTTGGTTTCATGTTGACAAAGTTTCATCAGCTCATGTTTATCTTCGCTTGGCACCCGTAAGTTAATAAAAAGAGATTTTACATAATACAATATATAAATTAAACTGCTTTACGTTTTCGTTTTTTAGGGTCAAACAATTGACGATATTCCTAATGCTGTCTTAGATGATGTATGTCAATTAGTAAAGGCCAACTCAATAATGGGCAATAAAATGAATGATATTGACATTGTTTATACTATGTGGGCAAATTTGAAGAAGACTGCTAGCATGGAGGTAATAATTCACTTTAAGATTAATAAATATTTTATTTACATTAGGAATATAGTTAGTTTAGTATATTAAATATATTATTAACACTTTGAAGGTTGGACAAGTTGCATTTCATAAAGATAGAGAAGTACGGAAAGTGAGAGTTGTGAAAAGAATTAATGAAATTGTAAACAGACTTAATAAAACAAAAAGGGAAGCATTTCCTGATCTAAGACAAGAAAGAGAAAATAGAGATAGACTTGAAAGAGAAGATAAAAAGAAAGTACTTAGAGATAAGAAAGAAAAAGAAAAGGAAGAAGAGAAACGGAAAAAGGAGGAAGCTGAACTAAGAAGTTATGCTACCCTAATGAAAAAAGAAAACATGTCTACAAATTATGATGGAAATGATTCTGATGATTTTATGTAATTAAAGTATTTTAAATATAGCTCCGATACTTTTTGATTCAACTTTTATTTTCATGTATACAAATACATATAGTTGAAGCATTATGTATGTTGAATATATGCTACTACAAATATAATCAATATTTTTAGTTGATATGGTTATTAGCATGGTTTATACACAATTAGATAGTAATCACAATTTTTTTTTAAAGATTTCGTTGAATATCTTCTTGGTTGGGAAAAAGTGCTTTTGGTTATATTGTTAGGTTTTAGGATATATAAATATTAAATAATATATACTTCAAACTTAACAAGGGTAGAATTCTACAATCCTAGTCAATAAAAGCTTTAGTCTTAAGTATTTTTTATATTTATTCCAACAGAATGAAGAGAGTTTACTATCCAAGTTGGATAATTATTATCAGGATAAACTTCACAGAAGAACTCTTTAACAAATTTTGGGAAGGTTCCTTTTTCAATGTTTTCTCTCATTGTTCTCATCAAACGCATCTAAAAGTAACAACAAAGTTGCTTTAATACAGTTAAAACAAAAGAAAAATAAAAGTCCTGTCATATGTTACCTGGAAAGCGATATTATGCACGGAAATTAAATGGCAAGCAACTGTTTCCACAGATACAATACAGTGCAAATATGCTCTGGTATAATTATTACATGTAGCACAGTCACAATTCTTATCAATTGGATTAAGGTCAGTCTGATACTGTTTTTGTTTTAGATTTAACTGTCCTTTATTTACAAGTGCACATCCAAATCTCTGTAAAAACATTGAAATTATAAACTTCATCCTAAATTTTATAAACTGGTAAGTATATTCATTTTAGCGAAATGTAAGCTAATAAATACTAGGTTAATTTATAAAAATAAATCCAAACATAACATTTTCATGTCCTATACTTAATAATAAAATAATTTGATTAAAACTTTGTGAGGGAAATAACTTACAGCTGTGCGAGTTGGAAACACACAATCAAACATATCCACTCCTAATGCGACACAAACAACAAGGTCAATAGCTAGGCCCACACCCATTAAATACCGTGGCTTGTGTTTATCCAAAATTTTTGTTCCAAGACTAACCATTGGCCAAAAATCATCTTTTGCTTCACCTCCACTGTTAAATAAAACAGCATTTATTGTTATGTATAACTAAGGTAAAAAAATAAGTAGTTCTTGTTTTTACCTGAGTCCTCCTATTGCAAATCCATTTACGTCTTTAGTAATATGCTCTTCAGCACTTTGTCTTCTTAATTCAGGGTTTAGTAAGCCTTGTACTATGGGAAATATATTTTGATCATCTGGTCTTTTATGAGCCTTAAGACATCGATCAAGCCATCTACTAGTTCTTTCAGTGGCTTCTTTAATTCTATCATAATCTTGAAAAGTTGTTTGTACAACATCATCTAATTGCATTATAATGTCTGCACCTATGTATAAAAATATTATTTTGTCAAAAACTTTATATGCTTATGAATGCAATTTTTTTCATTACCATTCAAAAATTGTATATCATGAAGCAGTTATAATTATATATTTAAAAATGTTACACACCTATGTAATTTTGGATTTCAATAGATTTTTCAGGTGTTAACATAATTTCGGAATTATCATATGGTGATCTAAACTTCACACCTTCCTCAGTGATCTCAGCTAGTTTTAATAATGAAACCATCTGAAAACCTCCTGAATCAGTAAGAAGAGCTCTGTTCCAATTCATAAATTTATGAAGACCACCAGCTTTTTTTAATACTTCAACTCCAGGTCTATTTCCTAAGTGGTATGTGTTTCCTAATATTATCTCACAATCTAAATTTTCGAGCTGATCTGGTAATAGACCTTTCATTGTTCCCTAAAAAAAAAATTGGGATTATTTCATCTTTGATTCACATTTAATAAGACCTATAGATTGTATTTAATTAATTCACCTGTGTTCCAACTGGCATGAATACTGGAGTTTTGACACTGTAGTGTGGTAATTTCATAATTCCAGCGCGAGCTCTTGATATTGTGCATTCTGATTTTATACTAAATGATAATGCCTTTGAATTGCTCCCCATTATAACGTTTATGTTGAAGTATACAAATATATAGCCTAGATCTTAGTAGATATTAAAAAAAATGAATTATATTGTTTAATCCTTACTTCCTTGTCCTTATTCTTATTAAAAACGCGAAAGTCGGTGTGTTTCTCTTTCACTAACTACTCAACCGATCATCATGTATTGAATACACTCTCGACTCTGTCAAGGGTACGACATAGGGTCGGAAACTAGTATCCGATAGGTGAAAGTATATAAGAATAAGTTTATAGTTACTTATTTAAATTTAACAAATACATTTTTAATTAGAACTATTAAAATTAACCCTGATTATATATAACAATGTATTTTGTTATTGATTTAAATGTTTCCAACAAGTAACTTTTAAATAAAAAATACCTTTTTAAGAAAGCGTTACAAATTTTGATCACAAACCTAAAGCGTAGCTTAGGATGGATATTTTTTGGGTATTAACTAGCAAAGAATATTATAATTATGTTAATAACCACTATGTTTTTAAATTTTTTGCCGTACAGTATTATAGGTTATGACGGTAGGTATGTTCAATGTTGATTGTTGATGTTGACATTTCTATGTACTTTTTTAGTCTTTTCTTTTGAAAAAGCCTAAAGTAAGCAATACTCAAAAAAAAAATTAATAAAAAAAATATATCGTTGCGAGACCGATTTTAGTCATTCTGAATAAATAAGCAATCAAATAAAATACAATATATGCCAAAAATGTAAGTTTTAAATTCTAATTGGTATACGAAAATATGTTACTTATATTTTATTTGTTAAATGGCATGTTTTATGGTCTTAAAGAATAGTCCACGGTCGTATCCTGTGTATAGTGTATCTTGCAACTTGAGTATGGGGTACGTTGACATACTGATGCTGTTAAGTTCAATTTACGGTCGCCAGAGGCATGACAATTCGTGTAATAGTTATCCCAAACATTTTTTCAAATCCAAACAAAACAGTTAAATAACAAAACAAAAACAACAAAAAATCCGCTAAACTCAACAAAACGATATAACAATGATTAAATAACACAATACTTGGGAGAGAAAAATATCAGCTTCGATAGCAGCGACGTAGTACCTCAAGCGGATGGTATTGCGAATTAGCAGTTGTTACACACTCGCACCTCATCTCTCATCACTGAAATTAGACTCAGTTGCAAAACCTGTGTATGCGACCGTGGAATAGTCTTTTGATTAATCACATAAATACTCAGTATAAATCACATAGATTGCTTGAAAATTGCCATTTAATTTATTGTTATCAAAATTGATATGTTAACTAAATATAGGTAAACTACTACAATGTTTGATTTCTTGTATGAAACTGATTTATACTTTAAATTAATTTATTGATTTTATTTTGATGGAATTATCTAGCTTTATTTAATATGAAAATCAATTTTGCATTTGATGTGTAAATCCTAGTCTAAGTTCAAGAAGAAATGTCAGACACTTATGTCACAACTATGTCGTAGTCTGTGCCAGAATTAAAAGGCATGAGATAAGGCATTAATGTCAAATCGAGCAATCCTACTGCTAAGTTTTAACTTATAACCTATACTAGTAATATAAAAACATCTAAGTAATTGTAAGATATTGGTTTATTTCAAATTGTGTTTTTTTTAATAAAATGTTTTTGTGAGTTTTATTTTTTAAATATATAGTAGCAGTGAGTGGCGTCAAATTACACGTAAGTACCTATACGCAATATGTAATATTCAAGGCGTAATTATGGTGTTCCGAATTATTTTTTAAGTTAAATTACATTTTTAGTTTTTAATATTAGATTGTAATTTTCATTATATTGCTTGAGTCTCCTTCAGCGCAATATTTTTAATGTCTGCACGTGCTGTTGCTATCTCGGTGACGTTGGTTCGATTCCGTCTATCGAAGTCTGCTTAATTTCTCAATATTTTTATTTCATGTGTAGGATAGATCTATTTAATTTTGTTTTTAATTTTTTTTATTATAAAATTTCATGTTATAAGTTAATTCCAAATTTGTTCATATATTTTAAGTGTTATCATTTGTCTGTATGAATGATAATATTACGTAATATATTTTTTTTTAAATATTTATTTTCAATTTACAAATGGTATCAAAAATTAAAATTAAGTAATATGTTGCAACTGGCTCTGTTACCATTGGTTATGAATTTGTGTAAAATTTTTAGAGTCCTTGGTTCAATCCTATATATTTTGCAACTTTTTAACTTTTTTTTTCCAGCGAAATTTAGTAAATATTTAATACCAAAACACAATACCAAAATGAATTCTAAGAAATTAAAAAAAAAGAAAGAAGAAAATTTTTTTTCTAATGTAATGCATGATAATCCTGAAGTACTTGTCTTACCACCTAATATATTAGAGAAATTAGGAATAAATTTGGGAAATATTCAACCTGGCATAGACAATTCAATAAGTTCTTCATGTACAGGTAAGATAATTTTGTTTTGTAGAGATTTATATTAGATGCAGCGAATGCAGAAATAACAGAATATATTGTGCAAGTTACTATGTCCACTATAAGCATAAGTATTTTGTAATAAAAATACAAAAAGTGCATTTGGATTGCTGTAATTATCAATTATATTTATAGTAAAAACACTCATATTATATTCTTTTAGTATAAAAACAAAAAAATTCACAGTATTTTTATTTAATTAAATATTGATTACTAAAATAAGTCTAAAACAAAAAAATATTTATTAATTTTAATTATTGATTTACTAAATCTGAATAAATTCACTTAATTTAAAATATTAAGTTTTCTTTATAAAGACATAATAGAGATATTATATTAGAACAATTGAGTTTCACTTTCAACACAACACAACAAAAGTGATTTAATCCTGTTAATTATTGCGCATGACTTCAATTAAGAGTTATAATTAGTAGTTATTTTTAATTTACATAAATTCTTGAAAAATGTAAATATTACAGGACTAATATGACTAATATATATACTTATAAAACATTTATTTATTTTCTATTATTGTTTTTATAATTATTCAAATATTGCTTAACATATTTAGGTGTGTTTTTATCAGTTGTGCATTGAACTTTTTTTCTTTATTATAAGATAATGCAAATTAGTATTTTTAACGGTTATTAATAAAAAAAAAAAAATCTAATCACTAGCTATTATTATATTTTATTTGAGTGGTATAAGAATATCCTTTACAAAAATATAAATTAATCATAATTTGCCTGTAGAGAAAATGTAAAATAGTGTTCAAACTTAAATTAAAATTAGTTTTAGCCATTTTTATATGGTGCCTCCATGCTTGTGCTTAGCAAACCTTATGTATATATTTAGGATATAATACCAAAACTCCAAGTTTATATAACATGCCATAGATAACCGTAATTGATAAATCAAAATATAGATTAGAAAATAATTAGTAGAATGTTAGGTTCTCTTGCTTTATCATTTAATCAATAAATATATTGCTTAGTTATTTATTGAAGAATTATGATTATAACTCTAAATTTATTGAAAATGATTGATATTTATGTGATCAATATAATATATTTCTTCCATCTAGCTGACAAAAACGTAGGTTCTGTATTATATTATCGTTAAAAATATATTATAACCTGCTCGTTATGTGAATGTGATAGAATTTTGGTCGATATGTCGAAAATACACTTGTCGAGCGAAGGAGCTATAGCAAATAATTTTTGAACAATAACTATCAAACTCTTGCGAAAAAGGGACATGGTTTTAACGGATTATGTCTATGTAGGTATGTTTTTAAAAGTGTTTGTATATATGTTTGTATTTTTAACTGCCAAAACTCTTGATTGGACGAGTGATTGAATTTCCAATATGTTACCTCTCACTCCACTCAATTTTAAATCAAATCTCTGAAATAATCAAGTAACAAGTAAAAATATATTACTAACAAATAAGTAATAACGCCGTGAGCATTCGGTGTGGACCACCTTTGTCTCAGTTCCAAAACATTAAGATTCATACGATTAAGTTGCAATTTCGATGCGTACAGTTGGCGTTAGAACTTGCGTAAAGTTTTTTATTATAGTATCTTTAACGTCTATAGGTGGCACGTTAGTGGGATCGAATAGCAATTATAAATTAAAAAAAAGTCATTGCAACGCATGTAGGGCATAGTAGTATTTATCTAAGAGGGTTATGATAAGTAAATATTTATAATATAGATAAGTTATAAATTTATTAAATTAATCTTTAATCATTAGGTGATACTCGCGTTGACCGCTTTAAATCATCGCAAATCCATCTTAATTTTTTATGAAATATTATTAGTCATGATTTATTTGAAGTTATTACTGTTCTTAAGATTTTCTTTGATTGATCGTCTTAACAATATAAAAGTTTACATTGTTTAACTATTTCAGAAATTGTCGACAATGTAAAAGATTTAGTTCCTCCTCTTTTTACTGAACAACCTGGATTACTTGCTGAAAGTACTTGCAAAAATAGTTCTAGTAACGAAACGTCCATTCTTAAAACAGCCAACCTAATGAAAGAGTCTGTACTTTTAAGTCCTACCTTTTCTGTTTTAAAAACTTACGAAGTTATTAATGAAGAGGATATTAATTTTCTAAATAATTCTGGTGGCTCTATTGAAAACAACCAAATTTCATCAAATATATCTAAACTAAGTGAAAATAATGAAACCGGACTAAGAACGGATCGAGAAATTATAAGCCCTCACAATAATAGTTTAGATATTGATGAAACGAGAAACAATGACAAAAATGCTAGTGTAAATGATATTCAAGGGCTTAACAATGATAGTAATGTTCATAACACAGACATTGAAATGGACATTTCTAAGATTAATAATGAATTACCAAATACAATTATAATATCAAAAAGCTCGGAACTCATGGATAAATCACTAAGAGATATAAATCCAAAGATTACCTTAGAATCTAAAAATAAAATTAATATATTATCCCATGAAATTTTGGACGCAAATAAAATAAAAGAGTTGAAAAAAATTCATCCAGCTGAGTCGAATGCCCTAATACCTGTTAAAAAGGATACAACATTATCCAAAAATAATACAAGCGTGACTGAAAAGCCTGTTCTGAAAAATGTTGTGTCTCAAAATTCTTTAAACGATATTCAACCAATGACAGATCTTTTTAACGGTGCCTACAGTAATGACATCGTTCGAATTGTGGGTACTAAACTGACATCAAAACCTGAGGGAATAAATACATGTTTTAAGGAATCAAAGGATGACAATAATTACAAAGTATCATATAAAATGAGTAAAGATGAATTATTATTAAACAAAAGTTACATTATCAATCAAAAATTAGTTAATGTGTCGAATTCAGCTTCCAAAGAAGAACATAAGTCAAAAGAAACTGATCAAACAAATTATTTAACTAGTGTTAATCGGAATGATCAAAATGGTTTAAGAGATGTAAACTTATCTAATTTTAACTGTCTAAGAGATACTAGTAAGGAAAATGTAGAAAATCAAACAGACAATAAACCTTTCCAAAATCAACAATTAAAATATGATTCTGACGACGCAAAAAACAATAAGTTAGTTTCACCGACAAAATCATTATCAGATAATATGGAATCTGTCAATTGTGTAAATAATAATTCTAATACTAATGAAGGTGATTATTGTAAAGACAAAAAAATTAATTCGGATGAAAATATTGTAACTTCGAAATTATGTATACAAGGTGTTGAAAAACCCGGTGGAGAATTAAAAAACAGGAATGTTCAATCTATTAAAACATACTCTAAAATCAAGAAAACTCTAAAAAAGGACTTTAATCATGTTACACATTTAGGACACTGCTTAGAAAATACTGCTGATATTGATTATAAAATAAATGAAGCTGAGACTGATTCTCAAATTATTAAAAATGTTTGTATTTGTAAAGATTTCGGCGCTTATAATTATTATGAATCATCTAATAGTTATGAACACATACATTTTTCAATTCCAACTAATATTCAATGCTCGCTAGACACTCTGTTCAGTATTTATGAAGATGAATATGATATAGTAAAAAGTCGAAATGAACAAAAGTGTTTTCTGTATAACGAGGAACCGTTGGAAGAGAATAGCGTTTTAGATGAATCTTTTAATAATAATAACATTTGCTGGTATCACATTGAAAATGTTTATAAAAATATTAACTTTGATAGTAATGATTATTTTACGACATATAATCAGTATGAAATAACTCAACATGGTGAATCTTCAATAAATATAGGCTTAGGAAATAATTTGCAAACAAACGATTGTAACGAATATGTTAACGGCATAAATAGACAATATGAACATAATAAGAAAAAATATGTAAGTATTCTAATGATATCTTTAATTTATTTCTAAATACAACCTTTTGTAAATTGAAAATAATAATTTCAAAATTTTCTTATTTTGAGTGATCGTTTTCATTTATCAAATTATACTATATATATATATATATATATATATATATATATATATATATAATATACTTATATTAAACTATCTATATTTTTTGTTTGCATGAATGATAATATGCTTTCTATTTTCTTTAGACATATAAATATATACGAATTGGGTTGTCGGGTTTTATGTCGAGAACTGTCTTTATTACTTGTTTTTTTTTTAGAAACCAAGTAGTGAGTCTTCCAATATTGATTATTTAAATACAGAATCAACTATTGACGAAAAACATTTAAAAGGGATAGAGGACAACTCCAGAAAAAACATGATTTGTCAACAAAATTTGGATTCAAACAAAAGTTTATCAAGGGTACGTCATAAGCATTAGTCAAGTAACTCCAACTGATAGTAATGAAGCAAAAGATGAAATCTCACATAGTTATATAATTCAGATGATATTATCTACTTACTAAAATGATAATTTATCGGAAAAAGAGAACAGTGCGTGGAAATAAATTTAAATTATGTTTTCAGAAAAGAAAAAGATCTTCGTTGAGCGAATCAGATGATGATAAACATTTGGCTAAATCAGAAACCGATACTCTTAGATGCGAACCGTGTGGTAAAAAAGTAGCAAAGATCGATTGGGAAAATCACATTTCAAAAAGACATTGTTTTATCGCATGGACTCAAGGCCAAACCATTGTAAGTTCACCAAATTTCAATGAATTAAAAATATAGTCACTTAGTGAGCATCAACTGTTCATAAAATCGGAACTTTATAGTTTAGTCACGAGCCGATAGACAGTGGTTATTAATTCTATCGATACTTTACAGAACTTCGAAGACAAAAAGTTGCTTTTAAAATTAAATCGAAGATTATGCGACACTGGAAAGTTAGTGTGTTCATTATGCGATGCTGAACAAAATGTATTAAATAAGTTCATTGACCATGTCCAAAAATGCATAAGTGAAAGAGTAAGTAATGTACTAACCACTAATTTTTTTATGTTCTTAATAAATATATTTATAACCAAAATGTTTGTAGTGTCATGAAACTAAAAATAGTAGAACAATGAGAAGATATAATATGGACGATGAAATAAACCAGTCTTCGTCTCGAAGTGTTAATCGGTTAATATGTGGAGTTTGTCAAAGCGAGGTCGAAGAAAATTTATGGTTTGAACATATTGGTAAAGAACACAACTACTTAGCTTGGGAACAAGGAGCACCGCCCTTGGTGAGTTAATTATAAATAAATGATATTATTATATATTATAAATGTCTTTATTATAATATATATATTTTTTGGTATTATGATATTTATTAAATTTGACAATTATTCCACAGGATTGCACGGATGAAGATAAAGTTGTAAACATTTTAAATATTACTAGGAAAACGATTGGACGATTAGAATGTAGTAATTGCGGTGTTGCCCGTAAATTCGTAAAATCATACATAAATCATTTAAAAAGTTGTGCGAATATTGTAAGTAAGAGCTTCATATTCTTTACTATTTTAATAACTTATTCAGTAACTAGCAAAACCCGCAGCTCACCAGCGTGGAAATCGAAAATGCTTCAAAATCTGCAATTTTAATGTACATATTGGCCATTTCAATTATACATAATGCATAGTTAAATTATTAGGAAGCAACAGCGCTGCTACGACCTAAAAAAAAAAAAATGTTTTAGTTTTGGCTCACAAATAGCCATTTTAACTTAAAAAGAGCCAGTTATTTTAAAATCTCAGGACATACACTTTTGTAGTCGTGAAATTTTTAATACTACATATATTTTCGTCCAATCCAATTAAAACCAATTCTAAAAAAATGGTAATGTGAATTATTTCTGAAATGCTTTTTGATTTTTAGGAATTACTATCACTCGACTCAACGGTATTTAAAGAAAATGAAATCAAATTTGAAAGTGCTAAGAGCAAAGTTAAAATTACAACGGCGGGACCTTTCAAGTGTGGAGTATGTCACATAGATGTTGAAGATGACAAGTGGATTGATCACATATGCAAGGAACACTCTTACTTAGCTTGGAAGGAAGGAGAAACTGAATTAGTAAGCTTAAAATTGATCTAAAGTTTTAGTTACGATAGTAATAATATTCTTTTTATTACGATATATTTGTGGCACATTGTCTGATTGTAAAGTCTGCCTTCAAATGTAACAATGTTGGGCAAAAGCCTACCCTCCTTTTGAGTAGACGGCTTGGAGATTATTTCATGTGACGAATTTTTATTCGATACATGCAGGTTTCCTTACGATATTTTCCTTCACCGCCGAGTACGAGATAAACAAACAAATTATCTGATAGATGCTACTAATATTAGCCCCTTAGGCTTATCGATACGATATTCGTTAGAATGTGCATCGTAAATTGTAAGTGCATTGTAACATACAAATGTTAAGATGCAAATGGTGTTTAAGGTTGTGGTTTTTGGCGTGCGTCCGTCATCAATCATAAATTATCTATTTGCAGAATCTCAATGATGCTAAAGAAGTTTATGATCACTTGTACGATTTGACCAAATATATTGATGGATTGATTTGTCCCAAATGTGGAATTCGTCGTAAATATGTCAAGTCTTTTTTGACGCATATCAAAAATTGTAGCGAGTCCCCGGTAAGTTTTTTTACTGAAATGCTATGTGGTAAAAGTCTTATGTAAACATAACCCAAGTAAAAATAAAAAAAATCGTTAAGCTACTATTTAAAATGCTAAAAATTCAAGATAATATAGTAGTTTAGTCCAACATTCTTGGCAGTTCTGTTCGTTAGTGTTTACATTGTTATGAAGTAAGTATTTTCTAATTATATGCGTTGTTGTTATATTATATTATTTTTAGAATACCACTCTTGATGGTGAAGACAGTTGTATGACTGACTTGAACGATACAACATTAGAGGAGAGTTATGACCCTGAAAAAATTGTCAAGTGTGGAGTTTGTCAAAAGGAGTTGGAGCAAAAGTATTGGATTAACCACATACAAAAGGAACATGCCTATATGGCATGGAAGGAAGGAGAAACAGCTTTAGTGAGTGCGCCTAGACTTGTTTTTTTAAAAATAATATGTAAGGTTACTTTACATAAAATAATAACATCATCTAAAAGTTTAGAATCTAAATTAACTGATGTCATAGAATTTATTAATAGTATTAGTGTAAATTACGCTTTATCTTTCAGGACCTCGAAAATCATATGGAGATTCTACAGCACTTGAACGATATAAATAAAAAATATAACGGTTTAGTTTGTAACAAATGTGGCATTGTCAGAAAGTATGTGAAAGTGTTTTTATCTCACATAGAAACTTGTGATTCGACATTCGTTTCGAATTCTGCTGTGAAAGAGGAAGGGATCAAAGGAAATGGTATTTTATTATATATTACATTTATAAATATTATACTTTTACTAGTGAAACCTTAACTTTAGTTCTTTTTTTTTTTTAATTATGTGTTGAATACTGCCATTCTTGATATTGTATTCTGGTATCTTAAACCAATGTCACAAGATTTTTTTTTGTTAATATTTATAATAATATTGATGATGCTAGACATTATTTTTTGTAGATTCTTATGAATGCGCTGTTTGCGCTGAAGTAGTTGATCCAAAAGATTGGAAATCTCACGCTATGACGAAACACTATAACGTTGCGTGGGCTGTGGGCGATTTCCCAATAGTAAGTTCCTTTAAAAATAATTTGAATAAGTAAAACAATTGATTATTATTAATAATTTATAAATTTTTAGGATGTGAAAAATCCTCATGCAGTCGAAAATTGTTTAAAGGAGTATAGAAAACAGAATAAGAAACTCGAGTGTGTACAATGTGGTGTTGTAAGAGTGTCGATTTTAGGTTTTTACGCGCACATCATACAATGTGGGAAGAGCGAGGAGGTAATAATAAAGTCATTAAAAAGGAGAATGCGTTAATTGCAAGGATTTATTAAGTAATGACAGGCACAAGGGACATAACATCTTAGTTCCTAAGGTTGGTGGCGCATTGGCAGTGTAAGCGATGGTTAACATTTCTTACACTGCCAATGTCTATGGGCGTTGGTGACCACTTACCATCAGGTGGCCCATATGCTCGTATTATTACCTACGTAATAAAAAAAAATAATTAAGTAACGTATTCGTGTAAATGTTTAAAAACTATTTTGCGTTACTTTATTAGATTTTAGCTTAGCTCCAGTTAAATGGATATAGATTTATTTTGTGTCTAAAACAGTACTAGAAGAATCTGTAGATGAAATTTCTATATCTACAACATGAATTCGAACAGATTTTTGTCATAAAATCAGATGTCTTTGCATACGATATTTTTTTCCCCTTTACAGGAAGTAGAACAGTTCAAAAACTATTGTGAGATATGTAACAGTAAATACTTGTGTATTTATAAATATCAACATCTACAAATGCATAGAGAACAAGAGTTGGCGAAAGAGAGAAAAAAGGAGTTAGAGTTGAAGATAAAATTGGATGTTAATGGTGAAATTAAAAATGAACCCGTTACGGATGGCAGGCAGGCCGCTAAGAGGTACTTTAAACAAATTAAATACATATATAAACTGTTGAATTTGCCACCGTTAACAAAACTAAGGTTTAGAATTTAATTCAAATCAAACTATTATTCTATTAATATCCCACTGCTGGGCTAAGAACTCCTCTCCGTTTGAGGAGAAGGTTAGGTTAGGTTAAGTTATTTCACCATACTGCTCCAATGCGGTTTGGTGGATACACGTCCGGTATATTTTCGTCCAACACATGTAGGTTTCGTCGCGATGTTTTCCTTCATAGATGATGAAGATAAACACAAATCAATTACATGAAAATTCAGTGGTCCTGATATTAACTAATCTCATGACTTGTTAAAATGAAACCATTAATGTATTTTTTCAGAGCTCGGAATGTCATTGAAAAGTATCAAAAGGTGAGTGGGTATATTTTTTTACTAAATACTACAATGCCAATTTTGCTTGTAAGTTCTGGAATTTATTCCACTACGGTAATCCGCTGCGGGTTGGTAGATATACATGTGACAGAAATTCTTCCTTTACTGTATTAGATCTTTCCTTGATATTTATTGAAGGTTAAATTCGAGCAAGAAAATTGAGTTTTCAAGTACTAAATTAAACTTTTCCGACATGAAAGTGGCCATGGGTAACGTTTTCGGTCCTTATAAAAGAGATAAGGTCGTTGACTAGTTATTAGAAATTGACAAACTGCTACACATTAAAACTTTATTGCATAATAAAATGATCTATTTGCTTGGCAGTTCGAATATAATTGTGACTCATGTGGTTTTGGAGCCGATGAGGAGAATGAGTTAGAAGAACACGAGTGCGGCAAAATGAAATATAAAGACTTCAGCGATTCCGAACCATCCGTACATGTAGATTCATCTTCCGACGAAGAGTCTGATATTACTGAAATTGACTCAAATGTGTCTGCATCAGAAATGGATTCAACCAGGGAAAAATGGAGGAAGCACGGTGAATCGAGTGAGTGATTTAATTATTTTTGTTGAGTAATATTTGATAGAATTTAAGAATAAATAGAATAAAGATATTTTTTTTTAGGATCCTTCGCAACGAGAATAAAGCGCATTCCATTTGAGATAAAAAATCCGAAAGCCTTTTTGAATCAAAGTGCTGAAGAATTGTGAGTAATTTAAAATGAAATATAAAAAAAAATGTTATGTGATAATTTTCTATGCTTTATAAAGAATAAATGTCTCAAAGTAAATACATGTTGAACTAACTTTGCAATACTGATGGTAATCCTTCTAACCAATTTCGGCCAAGGCGGCCAATGTCAAAGGGCAGGACATATTATTGTACTAAGGTGTGTGCAAACACAGGTGCACTCTCTATTCCGTCACTCTCATAATCCGATGGGACGCCAATTTGACACGACCGGTATGAGTTTAGGCGCAGGACCAACGGATTCACGTGCTTTCCAAGGCACGGAACACGGATTGTAAACATTTCCAACTTCTAGACTCCGGGCTGGTGGCTGAGAATATTTGACGAAAAATTTTTCGTTAGCCCGACCTGGGCCTCGAAACCTGGGCTTCGAAATCTGTAACCTTATATCTAGTCTCTAGACTAGACCAACGAGGCAGGCAATACAATAAATATAATGACAAAATACGAATTCTCATATTTCAGTCGCAGAATACACTATACCAGTGATACACTCTATCCCCAATGGCGATACTGTAAGTACAAGAGTGTACCGGATGATGAAATATGTAAATACATGCCGCCTTTAGAACATTCCTGTAAACTTCTAATGGGTCAAAAGGAATGGAAAACCCTCGATAAATTTCAGGCTTCAAAGGAAACCGGTAAGTATTATTAAATTTTCCAAACGCAAAGTAAAATAAAACATTTACGATATTAACTTTTCAAATTGTCTTATAAAGTATAACTATTAAAGATTATTTCTCAATGGCGTGGCGGCTCAATAATTAGTGGGCAGTTCAAATCATGTCTCGCAAATGAAGCCGTGGGTAGATGATGTTTTTTATAAACATGACCTTCATCAGGAGGCTACGTCATGTTCGTGGGCGGCAGCATCCAGTGCGTGTCGTGGGCGAGGGGCGGGGCGGGGGAGGACCCGGGGGAGGGGGCCGAGCCACACTTCCTGGCGGTGAGCTGTCACAACGCGACCGACTGTCCGCGTCTGGGCGTTGCGGAAATTCACAGCCAAGCGAGCATGTTGCAGATATGGGACTTTGGGGATTTGACCACGTTAGTACACTTTTTATTTTTAATACGGAAAATATTTTAATTGTAACCAACACTGTGGTGTAGAAATTCACTGGCCTCATAATCGACATTGTTTCATGTCAATTAAAGCTCAAAATTACGTATTTACCATTACCTCGCCTAACATCGGATCAGGTGGTAGATACTTATACCACACGTCATGGTAAAAAACGTCGACTGTTTCTAATATTCTTTTCTGAATCTTTGTTTATATAGCTCATTCTGTTTATATTTCAGTTCTGTTCCTAAATTTGTGCTTGGAATAGCTCACGAATATGGTACAATGTGGTCAATCGATTGGTGTGCGTCTGGCGCGCGAGACAATCTTCTAGAACATTCTAAGACATTCCAGAGGCTTGGTCTCTTAGCCGCAGCATGCTCGAATGGTTCGGCTTACATATTCTCCGTACCTTACCCGTCTACAATAACAGACAGGTGTGAATTATATACATATTATGTTAAATTTGAGAGAGTAGATAGTACTGATTTTAATTAATTTTAATGTTTTTCAGTGATAAAGTTATATACAATTTATCCCCGGTGGCCGAGCTAAGGATAAGCAGAGGCGAACGAAATAAGTTCCAAGCAACATCTATCAGTTGGTCCTCTGTAAGTACGATGTATAAAATAAAGACAATTATATACTCACAACTTCGTTAATAGATAAAGTTAGACAGTGCGCTGCGCATTCACGAGGCAGTAGAGAAATGGAGCTTGATTTGAAATAAAAATAACATAGCAATATTCAATTTATTATTTATTTCATATTTTCAATTTGGCATCCCTTTTAATTGCCTGAACAGAGCAGTTACTACAGGAAATAACATGAAATCATGGCAATTTACTTTCATAAAAATTAATTTCTAAAATCAATTAATAAGATCATTATTATTAAATGTATATATATATATATATATATATATATATATATATTCATCTCTCTTATTCTGATGTCGTTGCTTCTTTTTGTGTAGAAACTTGACAACCGTAGAACAAAGTCGACCGGCCCTGGTCACAAATATGTAGTTCCGTAGCAATATACATTTATATATTATAATAATACGACTTTGTAAATAATGCTTCATTTAATTTGATTTCGTTCGTTTATATCGTGTAATACATTTCAATTTCAAAATTGTTTAACAAAAATATAAACCGTTTTATTTGCAGCAAATTGGTCACTCGGTTGTTTTGGTCGGTTATTCAGACGGAACGACGGCTTTGTTCGATTTACAAGGCGACTCTCCTCTTTTGAAAGAAACCGAAGACGGAGTCGACGTATTCTATCCGTATCACGACGAGCGCTCTCATAATACATGCGTAACCGGTTAGTATTTGCAAACTATAAACTTATATACGATTATTTTACAATTCATCTTTATGTTTTATACATTTAAAAAAACAACCTTAGATAACCGCAACCGTATATTACAAAAGTACCTCGTCACCGCACGTCACTTAATTTAGAGCAGCTCGGCCAGCGTAGTCTACTTGGGCTTTATATATTTTTATTGAGTCAGATGAACACGGGATTTTTTAAATAAATATCAAATAGCCTTCGCTCCTACATGTGATTTGCCATCGTCGGTGTATGCGATAGTTGACGTCGGCACCCGTGTCCGCAGGCGTGAGCACGCTGGCGAGCGGCGTGCGCGGCGCGTGCGTGGCGAGCAGCGCGTCGCCCACGGGCGCCGACTGCGCGCGCCGCGCCGCGAGCGCCGTGCGCCTGCGCGCGCACCTGCCCTGCTCCGCCGCCGCGCACACGCCGCACTGGCCCTCCGCGCTGCTCGCCGAGAACGACGGCATCGGTGAGCTAGCTTTACCCTCTCGACGTTTTGCAACACTAGATTGCGACGGGAGTGCGACTCGCGACTTTTCATATATGCGTCGATTATACCATTATTCGTTGTGAATTCGCGAATCCGGTTGTGATTTAACAGTTCGATTCACGCCTATTTCTTTATGTATTGCACGCAACGCGCACAATTATTGTTATTGCCCATGTAAAAAGCGTTAGCACTCTTTATATCGCTGACATCGCCGCCGGTCCCGCAGTGACGCAGGCGGTGAACGAGCTGGACTGGTGGGGCTGGGGCCAGCGGCTGGGCGCGGTGCACGCCGGCAGCGCGTGCACGCAGTGCGGCGCGCTGGCCGCCTTCGCGCCGCCGCTGCTGCGCCTCATGACGCCGCACCCCGCCTTCGCGTCGCTCAACAAGGAGGTTTGGACGACTAGTTGCTCTGAAACCATATACAGTGGTGGCCGTATAATTAGAAACACTACCAACGGTCCTTGACATTATGTAAGATACTTCACCGCAATCGTTTTTATTTTGAAATTAAACAATAAATCGGACAACAATATGTTCAACGATTTATCATTTATTAGAAAAACAATAGAAATCCCATTACACAAGTGCAGTTTCAATATTACATTACGGACAAACATTTAAATCAGTTTTAAGGTATGAACAATAAAGGTCAACTAATTAGAAACAACAACAAAAAAGTATAAAAATCATTTTTTATAAGTATTAGTAATTAGTATTGTTATTTACGAAATAGCTACTATCCACAGCCTACCAATAGTTATAATTAATATTTAGTGGCGTATCCCTTATTTTTGATAACAGCACTGCAACGACGTGGCATTGATTCAATCAATTTCATTCATTTTTCTAGGGGGATTGAATTCCAAGCTTCAACAAATGCTTCATATAGTTCGTTTTGACTGGTGTTACGTTTGTTTGAGACTTTATTCTTAACAATATACCAGAGATTTTCTATCGGGTTTAAATCCGGACTATTTGCTGGCCAGTCTAAAACGGATATACGCTGTTCGCTAAGGAAACATTTGACGCTATTGGCCGTGTGTTTAGGGTCATTGTCATGCTGAAAGATCCAGGTTATAGGCAAATGATCGTCCGAGTAGGGAATCATTGTGTGCTCTAAGATATTTTTGTATTGCCATTGATCCATTGTACCGCCACCGTGCTTGACTATACTCCTTGTGTATTTATAATTAAAAGCATTGTTTACAGACGTCTGACATAGCGCTTTCCTTTGGAATTTACCATATTTATTTTTGTTTCATCTGAAAATAACATTTTTTTCCATTCTCGTACCGTCTAATTAATATATTTTTTAGCGAATAATAATCGCTTCTCTCGGTGTTGCTTGGTAAGAAGCGGTACCTTTCGAGAGATTCTTCCAAACAATTTAGCTTCCACTAATCTTCGGCGTATCAGTCTTGAGATGTTTCTCGGGTCATCAGGCGAAAAAACTTCATTTTTAATCTGGTTGGAGTCTTTAATTGGGTCTTTTTTAGGAACACGAACTATTAGCGTATCTTCTCTGGGAGAAGTTTTTCTTGGCCGAGCCTTTCTAAGAACATTTCACATTCAACAGTTCCATGTTTTTATAATGATCAATTGCATTAAAAACTTTCTTAACAGAACAATTTAAATGCTCAGCTTTTCTTCTATACGCCCTATACTTATGATCTATATGTAAATTAACAATTATGTGCCTAGTTGACGCGTCACAATTTTTACTTTTGCCCATTTTGAACAAAATAAAATTCAGATTAAATTTTGAATTGCCGCCAAAATAATAGAAAAAGAAATGTTATTCTCCAATTTCAAAAAAAGAACGAGCTATGGATTCTTTTTTAAAATGTTTCTAATTAGGCGTCCAAGCGGCCAGTAACAGAAAATAAACTCCTACATGTGTAAGACTCATTTTGTAGTTAAAAGTAAGATATGTTTTAGATTTTATGCATTTAATGAGTTTTTTATTTGAATGGCTATATTATTGCATGATTATTAATTATTGAATGTGTATATTTTAGTTATACTTTCTTTATTCATAAGAAGTGTTTCTAATTATATGACCACAACTGTATGTATATAGTATAAAGTCAAAAAAATAAAAATTCTGGATTTTCTCTAACCGAATGCAATATTTGTGAGAAACAATTAACAATTTATTCTATAAAAGTGATTTGAAATTATTCTTGTAAAATGAATATTCAAAAGAAAAAAGCCTACTTGAATAAAGTAGCTTTCCTTTAGTTTTGTTTTCGAATTAAAGTGTTTCATCTTCTTCCAGCCGGTAGCGTTTATAAATATGACGCCTCTTGCAAAGAAACGTACGAAACAAAAGACTGATGAATTAGCAATCAAACTAGAACCACGAACGTACGAGGACGCCGTCAAAACATACGGAATAGAATTCAAATTTATCAGAGAACTCGACAAGGTAATTGATGATTTCAGACAATATCTCCTGAGATTGTGTTCGCGAACTCGTTCGAACTTGAATATAGCAATTTTTTTTTAAATATAATTAGAAGTCCCTAATTTATCCCGGTTATTAAGTATTCAATATATTATTATACCATATTGATAAAGGATCAAAACTGTCAACATGGTTTGTACCATTAGTATTTAAATAATGGTTTCTGCAACTTGCATAGACATAAAACAACATTCATTATAAAAACTACAACATTTTTTACACTAATTTATCTTAAAAAAATCATTCACATAATAAGTATTCTGTACGTACATGATACTGTTGATCGGATCACTTGTATCAGTTTTGATACCCGTGGTCGCTAGTCGTCTTTTTTTTACACAATTATGACAAAGATCTAATTTAATACCAAATACCAACCAACCAATGTAGATATTTTTCTCCAATTTATTATTTTTTAAACAATACTCAAGTCTAATATATATATTTTACAGAACTTCATTCAACAGATAAATAATAAGCCAAAGGAACTTTGCCACGAAAGGTTTCCACTTAGCGATATACCGTCGATGGCTTTCAACCCTTCGCCGCGACATCACAGGAAAATCGCTTTGGCCACTCACGCCGGCCTCATATTCGTGGTAACCGTATGATACTTATTTATGGAATTGCAATATTTTATTCCAATAGTGTTATTGTTCAAAACAAAATGTATAGATTATGTATAAATATACTATGATGGTATAGGTGTAAAACTTTTTATAACGGCTTCCTGTTGTACTTTGAATACATAGTATTTATTCGATCTGTGTATAATTTGGCTTTTTATATACTTTATACATATATAAATATATGTAAATCTTACAACCGAACATTATTACATTTAATAAATATATTTTAAGCCGTTATCTATATATATATATAAATGTATTATACATATATATATATATATGTATAATATAAGTGGCGTAGCGTGAATTTTAGCAAGCCCCGGGTTTGGGCAAGTGTTTCCGCCCTTATTTATATATTTAAATTCAAAGCCTCAAAAATGTATAGCATTTCTAAATATTTTTTCGGAAATAGAAAAATTGTCATCAAATATTTTAAAGATTGCATGTAAAAAAGTAATGCATTTATGTGTGTTTTGTGAAATATCAAAGATTTGTTACAAATGGTCTTACTCGTTTGCCATTTAATTATTTATAATTGCAGTACATTTGTACTATCTGCGACAAGATTAAGTTAATTTTTAGGGTTACAAAACTACGAAGAATTGCTACGAGAAAATGCCGTGCGTTTTCGTTGTATTTGGGTTTCTTCATACAATGCGGATGAGAAGGGAATTTAAAACACAAAAACAATTTTAATTAGAACTAGACTGTGACGCATCGTATTTTATAGAAAAAAAAAAAACAATAATTTATAAAAATGATTTGTTCTCATATTGCTTTGCCAAAAGGTTTTGCTTTTTGTTGTCAATCGTCTGTTCTGTTTGGTATGATCATGGTTTTGTAGTGTTCTTTAATTTAAGATTTAGTTTTCACCGAGCACTAAAGTATGCATACGTTCTCAAATAAACGACATTTATTAATATTTTCGTCCCTAGCTCTTATTTATTAAATACACCGAGGTAACTGTTGTATAAATAGTGCTGCCAGTCGCTCGAGCGGCTCTCACTCAATGAAAGGGGATTCCCCAGTTCAGTCAGAGTAAATGACAAAGTGTCATTATAATATGTCTAAATCGTATTAATCGTGCCATCCTTGACCCGCTATCCGCTGCGCCACTGTATAATATTATGTAAATAAAAACATTTAGTTTTAATTATTTTTTCAATATATTTATTGAAGTGACTGATTGTGTTAATAAGTTCGTTTTATCTATCATTACGATAAATATATATAATGTTAAATTCAAAGTTTTATTGTTTTAAAACTAGCCTGGTTTTAGTTTTTGTAATTGTTTTATAAATGTAAGTTTATTTAATTTTGTAGATTTGTAAATATGATTGCGACATCTTGAATGAAACTGTGTAGTGTAGGTGGATTGTACGACATTTAATTTTTTATTTTTATTTTCAAGCTTTTTGTTATTCAATGGAAGATTTGCAAGTCAGTGCTACAAGCACAAATGATATAATATCTAAGTTCATATAGATTATTGACGCGATAAATTATTTTTGACACTTAGCGCTTATTGTCTATGGGCAGTGGGTCACCTCTAAGAAGTCACACATCATTATGATTGTAAAAATCTTTTGCACCTTTATATACAACAAAAATGGGTATATTATTAATTTTGCACTCATATCATCACTTTTGATACTTAGGTCGTAGGTACATCCGATCTTTCATTTGTCTTAAATAGCATAAAAATTATAAACGTATTAAAAGAGTTCTTAAATTAGTCTCGAATTATGTTATCAGTAGACACGTTATACTCTTTAAACTTCATACAGAAGATGACGTTAATGTATTTTTTTATTTTTAATAATAATTTTGTCGTAATAATGTCTCGTTTTGAAGAAACTTCAGCGATTATTACATCGCTATAAGGCCGGTTTACAATGACCAACGGCTTTACGTATCTTTTCGTTCCAAGGAAGTGTAAACACTGCCAATTTACAAACTGGGTTGTTACTGAGAATTTGTTGGTAAAAAGCTTTTTATTGACTCGACTCAAGATTCGCACCCTGGAACTCAGAATCTGCAGCTTTATAATTAGCTACGTTTCCAACTGTTTAATTAGTAAAGTTTTAAGGCTTGTAAATATTTACTAAATATTATTTCATTCCCTAAGATAATTCACACTTCTTCTCACAAAGCTGCACACAAATTTAACTTTTTTCTTTTTTCTTTACATAATTTATATAAATTATATATATTACATCATTTTTGCATGATAGTGAAAAAATAAACGAATTTATACATTTATCTTCACTAATATTATAAATGCAAAAGTGAGTTTGTTTGTTACGTTTTCACGTCTTAACTACTCAACCGCTTATCTTGAAATTTTGCGTGCACCTTGTCAGTAGTACAGAAAATGACATAGGGTACCAAAAAAATCCTTTGCCTCCTACGAAACTGGTAATTCTATATATTGAGATAGTACGGAAATTACGCCAGATTTTTGGTTCGAAAATCATAGGAAAAATGTCAGTATAGAAATAACAACAATTATGACATTTGTCTGTATAAATTATTGTATAATTATAACTAATGCGTATTTCAAATATTTAATTGCTTAATAATTTGTTTATAATTTTTGATAAAATCACGACTCTGATTTAAAAAATCATTCGTGTCATAGTTACTTGTCACATAAGTCGGTTGAACGTTGATTATTTTTATCTTGTCTAAATAATTTTACATGGTTTCGCGTGTATGTTTTATCTTGAATTTTGATATATGTCGAGTTATTCTGTAGTAAAATCTTATCTATCGATATGCGTAGTGATGAGCCATGGTTTATCTCTAAGACACATCGATATTCAGAATAAAAACTGCTCGCAGAACTAGTAAAACTTCAAAATATACTAACATATATATTTCTTTTATGATTGGTCGGCGTATATTGTTCTATTTATATGTGAACTTTTATCACAATCCTATGTTCCCAACACATAAAACAGCAGATAATCAAATAATCGTTAATAGTGCCATAATGTTTTTTTTTAATTTGCTATATTGTATTAAATCTAATGTAGATATGTATGGAGTCAGATTTAGACATTAAAAGGCAGGTTTTTCCCGCATATCAGAGCGTGTTTATCTATTCGAGATATAGTAGTTTTGTATACTAACATGCTACCATTTGATATATGTGGACAATATGGCTGATCAGTGAACTCTATTTCTGCGTCATCAGCTTCCACTGACTAATGTCTATTCAGCTTAAAGAAAAATAAATTAGTTAATCTGACTTTAATTAGCGTTTCAGAAACTGTCAGTCTTTGTTTTGCCGACGAAAGTTTTGATTGTTTGATTTGATATCTTCTAAATTTCGTGTCCTAAAGTTAAATTATGAATAAAAAAAATCCGGTAAATAGAATAAACGGACCGTTATCATTCCACCTGCCACTATACGAATACGAATTTTATTAAAACATTAAAATCTTCTGGATTTATGTACCTTTTTTTAGTCTCAAAAATTTCATCTTAAGAAAAATACTGTTTTGTAAATTTTCTTTATGTAAGATTTGTAATAAGTAACTAGGTATTTATTTTTAAATGTAACCCAAGATCACATATATCGGACTTAAGTGATATTAATATATTGTTTAACTTTGTAAGTAAATACATATTACGCTTGTTGCCTAATAAAGTTTTAAATGAAAGTGTATTTTTATTTTTATTCCTAGCTTTGTTATGAATTTATATGAATATGGCAGTAAAAAGTAATACGGCGAATTTTTTTGTTTTAATTAAATCAATCTCCGTACAGGAATTGGAAGCGGTCTTCTTGGGGTGCCTCTCCATTATTGGAGGTTGGCAGTCAGTTTTATGAATTCCGAAGCCTTATGGAACAGCATTTCTGCAGACGCGATTTCTGTTCCTAATGTTTTGCAGCCATGTCTTTTCGCCGTCCATCGTGTCTTCGGAACAAAGGTTTATACTGTAGTTTCGAGAAGTACGTTTTATTTATCCTTTACATAATATGAAACAAAGTTGCTGTCCATGTATGCTGTCTGTTTGTTCGCTTAACTTATCTAACTACGCACGGTAAATAGACACGTTTTGTTTGATTAAAAAAAATATTCGGGAAGGTATTAGTTGAGAAAAGTCAAAGTTTTGTAATTAAATCGTCAATAAAAAACCTGTATGGCAATACATGCAATATGTTGATTGAACTACAAAAAACGTATTAAAAACGTCTAAAAAACAATCAGTGGGTTGTGCGGTATCATAAAATTTGTTTATATCTCATTATTTAAAAAATGTAACACATAGAATAATTATTATTCTATGATGTAACACTAGAAACCTCAATTTTTCCAGTGCATAGTCAGAGGCTAGATAATTTATAATGTAGTGTATAAAAATATGTATAGCACAAATGTATAATCGTAAAATCAAACGGTCATTCAACGTTTTCAAATTAACTTTAAGAAATTAATTTGAATCAGTAAGATGCAATTTCATCTTTTTTTAACATTTTTGATTGCGCTGTATGTTGAAAACTCTATGCAACATGGTGGCAGACAATCCTATAGCATTTTACATTTTTCAATCGAAAAACAAGAAGATTCCTATATCTGCCTTCGACTATCTTCCTTAAAAATATTCTAAATGCTTCAGATGTAGCCAGGAGCAAATCATATATGTATCTCATTTTTAAGCGCGCCGTCATTGATAACTTAGCGCTACCTTAGTGGCAGGTATTGTCCGTAATGATGCCACTTAGCTGTTAATAATAACGTCTATCGTACAAGTACACCATACAGAAAATTTGGCTCACCAGCTCACCATTTGCTAAATTGGCTGCGTATATTATTATATGCACCAACTATAAAACAGGTCAATATCATTTTGAACTTGTAAAAATAATATAATTATTCTACAAAAATCGTATTCTAGGTCAATAACCATATTCAAATTTGTCTAAAAGAAATGGACGAATAAAAATATGCGCATGAATTTTAAAGAAATGTTATAAATATCCAATCTTATGTTGATTGGTCAGAAAGGCGAGGTAATTACTATATTTTACATTTCCAACATATGTATGTACACAATATATTCCGTTCCAGACGCAGTGATTTTCATTTTAGTTTGAACCTATTTCGAGAATAATATTTGAACATAATAAAACGGTAATGACTTATGAGTAATAACTTCGTAGTTTCATATTAATAGCGGCAAAACACAAGATGACAAGTTCTAAGATTAATGTACTGGTTCCTATTTCAATTTTTGTGTCGGTTTGTGTGTAGTACGATGTTTAGTAATTGCTGAAATTTATTCGACAACGTTTACGAATACATTTTCCTAAAAATAATGTTTCTATAAAACTTTGTTTAGGGAGAAGAGTTTCGCACGTTAACGTTTGATACACCGATGAGCGATCTCTACCGCCAGTGAGAATCGAACCGCGTTGAGGAGAGAACGTGTTTTATAAATACCTCAATCGCGCGCTTTGTACTCTACGTCTTCAACATAAACTTAAAATAAAAAAACTAGTCTAAAGAAAATCTCGAAAATTTTCATAATTATACCGTAAGTGATATTTGTCGTCGCATTCGTGAACAAAAATAATATTTTATTTTTTGTTAAATTAAAATGATGGTCTAAATAAATATATTATTTTTAGTTTTATTATATATTTATTTTAAACTTTGAAAATGATGATGGCTAGTGCTAAATTGATTAGAGACTGTAGCTCGGAGCTAAGTTCTGATGTACGGTCCCTTTCGGTGGCATCTTCTACAGAAGAGCAGGAATCCACCACCACCGACACTGAATATTCGGAAGAAGAGAAAGAATATGAATTAGAAGATCTGCAAATCTTAAAAACTATTGGTAAGTTTAATATTTAAGACGTTATATTACAAAGATTTGATTTAAATAAGACTGTTTTTTTATCAATTATAACAAAAAAAAAAAAAATGTAAAACATTATTTGTGATATCAAATTCATGTAAAAATGTTGTCGATTAATGTGTTTTGTATAAACTTAGGTTATACTTAACATATATTATGTAGGTGACAAATCCAAATATATGTACATATAACATTTACTATTTATGTAATTTAATCGTATTTAATATTACCGGAAAAAAGGTTTGTAATATTAAGTAGTGAATAAACCAAATTGAATTTGATTTATATTACCGGAAAGCCTGTAACAGCTTTAATTTACCGATTTAAAAAACTATTTAAGCTTAATAACGTAACTTTGCATTTTAAGCAATTTTTAATTTTTGATTTGTTAAATGAGAAAAGTTGAAAATTTACATTTCGTCGGGTATAAACCATCCATTCTATATTTACGACCCTTTACGAGTTATCTTCGAAAGTTTTTCACACTTATATTTAAAGTGAATGTGAAGATTGAGAACTAAAAGATGTGAAAATAATGAATATTGTCGAAAACTAAAATCATACTCATATAATCAATTGTTCATATTGCTACACGTACTTATGTTAAATGTTATTGACCGACATACCTGTAAATTGCATTGATTATGTTGGTTTACTCATGTTCTATCTATCCATTATGTATATTTTCAGAATAATCAGCACGTTAGTGGTTTGTAAATATACGATAAAATTATATCAATGTCCTTGTTCTAAATATTTCGTCGCGAATCGTTGCAAAGCGAAAGGTGTAGGAAGCCCCCTTTGACCTAAATATGGAGGGGAGGTAAGAGTCAAGGCCATTTGGCATTTGTGACTTGATCTAATACAACTATTTGCGTATAGAGTTTTGTATATGGAGTGTTTTCGACTAGTTAAAACTCGATTTTGTTGATTTTAAAGGTTATTCGTATGAAATTCAGTCGGAGTATTTGTGAATTTAGTAGTGTGTAGACGATCATTCGATCTTCAATTAAAGGATCTGTGCGAGGCAGAAAATAATGGTATTTTTTTTAGAAAGTATGTCAAAAAGTAAATACCTATAATTACTAATCGTATCATTATATATTCGTCTTGTTTTGCATATCATGTTCTATTGACATGGATATAAAGTAAATTTATTTAAAATTCTATAAATGGTAAAAACAATAATAACACAAAAAAGTTAAATCTTATCGAACGCAATCCCTGAGATGGAAAACTATTGTGAAGATGAAACAGAGCACAAAGCGTCTCGCAGACAGATGTATCTGGTTTAACTATTATCCTCTCAGCGCCCTAGTTACAACGGTAACGAGTACCTAACGACTGCATCACGAGTATGTTTCAGTCAGTCAGTCACTTTGAAAGTTAACCAAAATACTTGACTAATAGGTAAAAAAAATAAGAACTAAAAAGTAACAACCTGTGAATGTCCTGCTTAGATAAGGGCTTCTCTCCTTTTTAATGAGGTTTCAAGTTTAATATCCTCACGATGTTTTCCTGTCGAGCACGAGATTAATAATAAACACAAATTAATCATGTGAGAATTTAGTTATGCTTGCCTGGGTTTGAACCCGCAATCATCGATTAAGATTCACGTGTTTTACACCTGGGCCTGGCCTGGGCTCGGTTCTAAAAAATATCACAGATAAAAAAAAATACAATTCAATGTATATGCCTATCTATTTATGAGTCATATTACTAATGTAGGATTATATCTTTAATTTTGTTTCGATTTTTAAATTATAATATAATAAAAATAATAAGAGATAAATATTTGATACGAGTGATAGCATTTTTCATTATATTGTCACGCGTGATTAGCAATAGAATGTGGGTTAGTGAATCACGCGAACTTGATGATCAGAAAGTAACGCGTATTCAGTATCCTACGGATATTATCTAAGTAAATAATTAAATTATGCTATTGTGTCACCGCGATGTCCCAAATTTTGCTGATGGAATAAATTGATATCACCTGTTAATTAAGCTTATCGTTATACCAATAAAATATATGCCAAACAATTTAAAACGTCGACGTTTTAACGACACAAAACATTTAATTAGTATGTGTGTGTCCCACACGAAGTCACATTTTGATTTGTTGCCATAATTATTTCGTTTCATAAAACTTCGCATTAACACGACATATGCACCTCAGGCACGTCATCCTGCGGTTATTAATGCAATTATACGAGTACTATAGACACGTGATATATACAGGTGACATACATTTAATAAAACTATCCTATTAATATATAATAACTTAAATCAATTCAAATAAACGATCTTTGAAATATGTTTTAATTACAAATAAATAACTCGTAATACTATACCGCTTTGGTTGGCATTAGTTAAATTTCGGTAATCGTTTTTGTATGTGTAAGAGGTGTAAGACAATATTATAACAAATTTTATTAGAATTTGTATTATTCGAGCATGATAGGACAACATCTAAACATACACACACATATATATTCTTAGTAATATGCTATGCGTTTATAAATAACATACAAATATTTGCTACTCTAATTTAACCTCAATTAACAAATTATGTTCTATATAAATAATGTATATCGTACATATATAATTCAAACGGTTATACGATACATGTGAAATATAACGAGACCTCAGATTGCGATCATAGTTCACAGTTCACACAGATATTTATTACCAGAACAAGGTTTGGTTAGATTACAAAAAGAAAGTCGGTAAAACAATGCCCCGACAAGAGATGAGAGCAAACGGAAACGGTCATATTTCGTTCTCGTGTGCGTTCTGTATAAACTATTTACTTTTGGACGTTATATAATATATAATGTTAACAATATTATTTTATCGCAAAATTTCCATGTATATCCATAGCTCTAAGCATTTTGAGTTTGATTCTGTGTTGGAATATCTGTATAATATATTTATATTTTATATGCACTTAAATAATATGTAATGTATGTGCATTGTGGATATTCATAATTATTTTGAATATATTTGAGATACTAACATTATGACTCCAAGCTAATTTATTTCAACTTGTAATCATTAAGTGTTATTTAAATTCAGTTCAGCATCCACTCATCAGATATTCTACTTGAAAACTGCACTACTTGCTATTGTTGTGTTTCGGTTAGAAGGGTGAGTGAGCCAGTGTAATTACAGGCACAAGGGATATAACATCTCAGCTCCCAAGGCTGGTGGCGCATTGGCGATGTAAGCAATGGTTAACATTACTTACAATGCCAATATCTATGGGCGTTGGTGACCATTTACCATCAAGTGGCCTATGTGCTCTTCCGCTTACTTATTATATATATTATTATTCATAGTAGATACATAAAAAAACATTTTATTCTATAAAAAAAGAATATTGTCTTAATATACGATAACCTCTTCAAGTAATTTTATATTGTATTTTATCATTAACACCAATCCGACCTCACAGGAAAGGGTTTAGACACAGATCAACGCTTTCATATACCATCCGAAGTACGAGTTTATCCATACATTTATAACAAATGGTAATATGTTCCTATATACCTTTTCAACACTAACTCGTAACTTGCCTTAAAACAGGGCTGAAGCAATAAAGTTTTCTGATAATCTGCAGACACCAACTGACCTGCATCATTGTCTCGGATCTTTACTTGAGTCACCTTGCACTTCGGTGCAGTACCCTTGGCCGGCTTCCATACTCTGTTTACTTATCTTCATTATTGTTTATAATAGGCACATCATGAATTAATGCAAATGAAATTGCGTATTGTGCATACGGGCTGTGAACTTGAAACCTCATAACAATTTATTACGATAAATGCATTTATGCAAAGCGTTGAGCTTATAAAATTTAAGCTTGATGTTTATGGATGTAATAGATGTTTTCCTCCTGACCGATTTCGCCAAAAGAATCTCGAAGGAGACTAGCCAAGTGCGCAGGACAAATTAGGTATAGTGCACAAGATTGTGCGTAAAAGCACGTACAATCTCTATTTGTCTTACCCTCATAACTTTGTGGGATGGCATAAGCTATATAATCGTACAAAAATAAAGCGTAAGACCGAATGCATTACTGACATTTAAGTAGCACTGCAAAACAGCAACTTCCAAACTCATGACTACTATTAAGAAAACCCCAAAGTATTTTATTGATTCGACCTCGGACTTGAATATGGTTGAATTTGTGATTGTTAAAATGTAGTTGTTACATCACTATTCGACCAAATATGAATAAATATATAATGAAGAGGTTGGCGCATTTTATTATTCGTTAATTTTTAGGCTTAAAAGTATCTACTATTTAAATAATGAACTCATAAATATATCTATTAAAATTCATATAAAATTATTAACTACTATGAATTTGTGCGGATTTTGCTTGATACAATCGTCATTCTGATTTACTCGTTCAAAGTGCTTGAAGGGCATATATTTAGATTATTTTTCGTGTTATTATATCTGTCTATAAGAGTTTGATGATAAATAAGTAATAATAATAATATCGATATTTTTGTGTAAATTGCAAACTTTTATATTGGACAGTCGATGCGGAGGAATTCGAATAAATCGTTGAAAGTGAATTTAACTTCTGCTATTCCTGTAGCGTACTCAGTAGAAGTGGCATTATGTAATACATCAGCGGACGACTTCAAGATACGTATCCGAATAACGATAACGCTTTCTCTGACACGAACACTCGTCCGCTTCGTGTAGGTCGTAGAAATGTTAATTTCTTGAGCTCTTTGATTGACCTTACTTAAAAATAATAGAGGCTGGTGATTTGTTATAATAAACATGCAAATCATAACAGTTTCTTTATCAATCTTATGCCGTTAAAACCCATTTCACTTCTAGTCATATTTAATATTCTGTCTTCTGTATTTAGTAAAATTCTGAAAATTAATTTAGATTTCGATATATATCTTTTCTGTTCCCCAATGTATTGTGCCAAGAATAGCCTCACCAACGCAATTCTTTTTTGAAAATAACAAAGTTCAACTTCTATAAACGGGCTTGTTTATATAACCGAGTGAAGGTAATCGAAGACGATTTTCGTCAAGTCCGGGGCTTGTCGCAAGTTAAATGTGTCGTTGAGTCAATAAACTCGAAAGTGAAGTGAGCTAAGAGACAAGGTGTAAAGTTAAAATAAATTAGGCAGCATATTTCTTTTATTGCGTATAATTTAATTTGAAAGTATTCTTTATAAAATTAAATAAAGTACACATAAACATTACGTATCTGATTTTAAATAAATAAGCATATTTATCCGATTCAATTTATGTTGAAGTCAAACGCGTTTTATTGTGATTCGTATCGCGGAAAATATCATTAGCATGCAGCCCTGTAATTTCTGTAAACATGGGATATGTTTATCCTCCATATGCAAAAGAGCGAGCGAGCAAGATGAGGGTTTCTTAACCCAATTCACTTTCCAATTAAAAATAGATAGGTACCTCTTGGATTCAGTATATATTATTGTGTTGAATTAGGATCAAATATTTAAATTTCTTATAAATTAATTCGTGTTTTTAGGGCTTAAGACAAGATCTTCACGCACTTTATGATTATGAAGCCGAGGTTAAATATCACGTAATAAAACTCTTAGGCTCTTAGGCTCGTAGGCTTGATAAATGAGTAATATCAGTAGACTAATGGATCAAATAAATAGTATGATCACTTGCTATGCCCTACTAATCTATATTTTTGCTAAACAAAAATAACAAATGCAATTTATATGAGCTGAATGTTTCTCTTCCGGTGAAACGACCTATTTAAAAGGAACTTACGATCTTCCCACGCTTCTGGGAAACACTCGTTAGAGTTTTGACAATTTATTTAAATGTGAAGTGCGACGACCTGGAATTACATTGTACAATAAAATAAAGTCTTATGATTATTCTTCCTTCATAATTTTATCATTTGCAAATGTTTTTACAATTATCTGCAATCAAGAAACATAAAAGTAATAATGCGGCTTTCGCGATGTGTAATTGGTTTTCATTTGTGGCAAAACAGCAATATCAGGATAATCATTGATACTGTCGCGGGTATTATTTATAGGAATAAACATTGTGTGTTTACAACGTTAACAGCAAACGTTTATTTAGCATATGTGGAATACTTTGCCTAAGTCTGTATATCCCGATGGGTACAACGTTGGTGTCCTCAAATTCAGAGTGAACAGGTTTCTTCTAGGCTAGCGTACTACATCCTAGTCCTAGTCCGTGTCTATGCTTAACATCAGGCAAGACAAAGAACAAACGTTGGCCTATTATTGAAAAATTAAAAAAATATATCGCTTTTGAACATTTTTTTTGTAATAATTTGGATGGTGGTAGATGTTACTCATTAGTTTTTTTATCGGCAAACATTGATACTTTGCTGAGTTCTTGTTTGAAAGGTAAGTGGGCTAGTGTAATTAAGGGTACAACGGATAAAATATCAATCAAATCAAATCCTAGGGTTAACGGTATTTTTATAGTATAAAGTTTTGGTTTATATTTCTTACATTACTTGGTGGTAGGGCTTTGTGCAAGCGCGTCTGGGTGATACCACCCACTCATCAGATATTCTACCGCAAAACAGCAGTACTTGCTATTGTTGTGTTCCGGTATGAAGGCTGAGTGAGCCAGTGTTATTACAGGCACAAGGGACAAAACGTCTTAGTTCTCAAGGTTGGTGGCGCATTAGCGATGTAAGCGATGGTAACATTTCTTACAATGCCAATCACTATGTGCTTTGGTGACCACTTACCATCAGGTGGGCCATATGCTCGTCCACCTTCATATGCAATAAAAAAAAAACAATGTCAATGTGTCTCAGGTGACTCACCACCATTCATTTGACTCACTCATTTGACAGTCTGAAAAAATTAAAGTAATTCAATGTTTTATAATTTTATTTCTTTTTTAAAGCCTTTTGTAAGTATTAGATTTTTCTAAATTCAGTTTAGATTTTATTATAGTTATAAAAAGTATACCTATATTGACAGTAGTTATAATTAACTTTTTTATCATAAGCATTCGCAAAAGTTTGAAAATGTAGCATTTATATTTTTATTTGTTGACGTAATTTATTAAAGTTTAGTGGTGCCTGGCAGGGGGTTGCAACTGTCATAAGTGTCCGGCAATGGATGACGAGATTTCAAAAGTTATCCCGATGAAAATGTAAAAAAATTGAGTTGTATACTTTAACGAATTTTAGGTACTATTTTATACACCTTTACCTGCCCAAGTAACCACAACCCAAATTCTATAATCGGTGGCTACCTGTTTACTGGGACGTGCACAGAAAAACTTTCAGCATTTATAAAATAACGAAAGTCTGGCCATCGTGGGCTCTTGGGCTATTACATATGTCTAAAATAAGTCTGTACTTTCAAGGACTGTTAAGAATTGTTTCTGAATACACATTTTTACCATATTTACCTAATTAAATGTTGTCAGGATATTTACCTATTTACAGTTGCGGTACTAGTACGTAGTTCATACTGTGTGGGTTCTGATCTCACGACAATAAGCCCTTACCAAAAACCTCCAAAAGAGTCAAAATTACTGTATTAATCGTGTAACGCACATTGTAAGCACAGAAACAAATGACGTTACTCTATTTATATTAGTTGCTCACTTTGACTTAGGCGTGACGTATTCATATCAAGATGTTTTCCTTAACATATTAAGCTTATATTAAAGTAATTTTATCCAATCAATTACTTTATATAGATTACAGAATATATCAATAGCATTTTGTGATTTTTTCCATGCGTCATTTATATGCCTTAGCAACACTAGACTCACTTCAGCCATAGAGCGACTGTTAGTGAAAGCGTGCCCCTCATGCTAATTTATAGAGAAATGGACTAGAAAATGATTTAAAAAAAGTAAATTTATTTATACTTTATGATGATTGTATTAATATAAAATAAAATAAAACCTACTACTAGTATTGTCAATTCTGTTACTAGTTAAAATAGTGTTGAAATTGTAGTTAACAATTTAGTTAATTAGTTAATACTTAACAATTCGGATTAAATAACTTTTTTTCTCATAAAGAATAATATTCACTTACATGGGAACATTAAATAAACATATACAATAGTAAAAAAAAAAATACAGTTACGAAGACTGGTCTTATCGCAAATACACGCATTACGTACAGCTTATCCAGACCATTGTTAAAAATTAAAGATATAAATGTAACTATTTTATGTAATTGTTTTGTGGTTTTGTATTAATGTAATGTACAGGAATACCATCACATAATGATTTTTTTTATGCTATTGTGTTATGGGGGCTGTTTGCTACAAACTCATCGCAGCTTATTTTAATTAATTTAAATTAATAGTTTTTAAGCACCTATGTCAATTAATTTAAATAAAAATAATATTTTACAAACCAATGTATTGTTTAAAGATTTTTTTATCTAGTTTGTAGTTATAAACATATGTTATTTTATGTAAGCCTGAAATAAAAATAATCATAATCTTAATTCGACTAAAACCTTTGATTCTTCTCCATCCGTTTTTGATAAGGGAAATATATTATTATCTATGCTTTCTCAGAGATCACCTTTGTGATACAAATATCTTTAGCAATTTGAAATAACTAACTAAATTCTGAGTTGCTATATAAATATTTATAATAGAATGATATAGGTATATATAAGTTTATATCGACTAGTTCCATATAATATTAATTGAAAAAATAATAAGGGGCTGCATGCCAGTTACTTAAAGGGTTATTTTATTTACTTGGTGATTGGGTGTCTTGGGAGTCCGTCTGGGTATGTACCACGCAGACACATTCTACCTCCAAAGAGCAATACTTAGTAATGTTGGTTTCCGGTTTGAGGGGTCAGTGAGTCAGTTACATGCACACGGGACATAGCATCTTATTTTCAAAGGGTTATCACTCTCCACCTATCATCTGGTGGCTCATTTGCCAGGCACCCTATAATAATTTAAAAAAAAAAAAGATTTATCCAGTTTTGTTTGGACAATAAAGATAGTATAATAAACAAAGTAATTTTTCAACTAATTTACAGTTTTTACTATCTATAAAGTTTAAATAAAAATCATGATAAGTTAGACAAACTATCGAACAGTGAAAGTTATTTCATAAAAATTGTATGTGTCCTGATAGATTTATAATAGCTCTTTCAAAGAAGTAGTAATAAAAAAAATCACGTTTGAATAATACGTTTGCGTCAATACTTTTATGTATCTGCATATATTTTATTGATGAATATTATCTTTCAATAGATTTTACGAGATGTATATTGTTATTGGAATTAAGAAACCAGTAAATTTAACATTGTTATGAAAGATTAGTATATCGATGGCTGCCAACACGTGCCGTCTGCACAAGCCTGATGGAAATAATATCGTGTTTGTAATCTTTACGAATATCCCTTTCATTTAACGTCAAACGTCGAAGTAATCCCAGTTATTACAGCAAACGAGCGTGTTTTTATATGACTATTGGCAAACAGCTGTAATTTTTTACAGTTTCACAAAAGTCTAGGCTACACTATATACTCTTATAATAAAACTTGACACTGATTCATGGCAAATTCAAGTATCAGTTTTAAATATTTAAAGAAACAATATTAATAAATTAATGATGATTATTAATGGTGTCAAATATATTAAGTACATAATTATATGTATGTATTTTATTAAGCACAAGCTTCCCATCCCGACTTCGAACGGATATAATTCATAGCCCGTTTCCCCCATTACAGTTGAAATATCCAAAAATATTTTATTAGTGAATACCTAGGTTATAAAATAAAGTTATGTTCCAATTAACAGCGTTCTAGGCACAGTTTTTGGCGTCAGACATGATAAACGAATTTATAAGTGAATATTTATGTAACAACTTATCTTATTGCTGCTACTGGTGACATAGAGTAATCTTAAATCGAATCGACCTAGACTTTCAAACCGTCAAAAACCTGATAAGTGCTACATAAATGTCTTAAAACTAAAGTACACTGGATACACCAGTAGCTTGGGTTCGATCTTTGAGTTTCAATCTGACTCTCGTCTGAGCAACAAAACTATATATAAAGCATACACATGTAAAACTAGAACGAAAAGATTATAAGCAACGGGATTATAATCAATGGCTTGAATTGATAAAAGACAAAATAAGTGTTGTTTTTTTAAATGATTGTGTATGAAACTTATAGTATTTAAGATTTAAAATGAAGTTTTGAAATTGACCAATTACCTAATAATATGGCGATGGCCTTAATTAACATTTATTTATTGGTATTTTAGATACACTAAAGATATTAATTTTATTTAGATATAACATTATTCATTCATTCATTATATTGTATTTTTGGTGCATGACAGTTGATCCCAAAGTATTGTTTTAATAAATTAATTTGTCAAGCCAAAAATAGTAAAGGATTTTTAAAATTATATCATTATGTCAATATTAGAATTAATATATTTATTTTTTGATAGTCATCCCATGCAGTCGTAACGTCTGTCCGTGTAAAGACACGGATAGATTTAAATTCGATTTGCTTAAAGCCATTGTAGATAAGTACGTATTTTAGTATTATATAATAATCAGCTTTTTATTTAACTTATTTAAAGTATTTCTTTTGACGAAAATAACTTTATGTTTATTCACAAAACCCCCCACACACACATGCACACAGAGGCAAACACACACGCACCCCTCACCAGTGGGTGTCACAGACATTAAAGGCGGGATAGAACAGATTTTTTGGGCGTCTTTTTCTTGTATAATACACTATGTATAGACAGTAATTGCAAATTGACTTCCATTTATTGATTTATGATATTATCAAGTTTTTCAAATACTAAAGTAATGTTAGAATCAATTAAGGCCAAAACAATTATTGCATTGTCTTGAGAAATTCAGACCGTAATCGTTTAAAGCAGCTATAAATTGAATAGACAGTTTAAGGTCACTAAAAATATTACGTGTTTGAAGAATGTTAGGTAATTACATAATAATCAAAGAATGTAAAAAAATATCTGAGAATGGGTGTCGATGGCGTATTTACTCTTATTTACAGCACATTTAGTTATTCTACACGGTATCTTGTATATTACTTCCGCGGTGACATCGGCTTGTAAAAACAGGCAGCATTCGTCGAGTTCCTGAGAGCAATTTCCGATTTCACGCGTCACGATTTAAGATCATTAAACCATATGAAGATCGCGATTGTTTTTTTTCCCGTCCCCAATATAAATAATACATTGCTTACATTACATTTAACTGCTTCATAAACAGTCTACGTTATCATTGAAAAGACGTGAGGTGAATTTTTGTTTTGTTATTTTTAGGAACAGGAAATCGTTTTGATTTTTTTGATTGTATATTTACAACAAACTAAAGTTGTGTTGACACTTTTTATTTATTATTAGATAAATCGTTTCTATATTTCATACACTTATTAAATAAAATAAATAATAGTATTTTTAGCCGTATATATGATAGTATTTTATTTACCAAATCTCATAAACTAAATATTTCTCTAAAATGGCTGAACAGATTTATACGATTGCAAATGATATTATTTATGGGTAAACCCGAGATAGCCCCACATAATTTTCTTAAATGTGTTTTTTTAGAAAATCAAGAAATATTGTGTTTTTAGACTACCATATACTCTGATATCAAAAACGCTACATTACCGCCTACATTACGCCGATTTAGGTTTTTTAATATTTGTTATATATTATCGTACAATTCATAATTATCATTCGATGTTTTTATTTAATTATACTGGTTTCAATTTAAAGCTAGAGTTAACAGCTTATAAAATACAGTTCATCTCTACTTTTTTTTGTTTTTTTTTTCTGCATTAATTTAGTATTCGTTTCATAAAAATTGCTACGTTATTTTACATAAAACTTCAGTAATTCGTGTGAGAATTATTATTTTCATATTTAATCAAGACCATAATTTTTTTTTTGTAAATATTGATAAATTATTATATTCACTGGAAATGTTTAAAATATGTATATTCTATGTATGGATACGTACATAGTATGTGATTTTTCTATAATCATTTAATGCTTTTGTATTAATATATAATAAAATACATTTGCATTCAATAAAAATAATTTATTAAAGCAATAATCACCTTCTCTAATTTTCAAGAGTGATTTGCTTTTCTCTGACAAGCTTATTTTAGCTTATTACCATAATATAATATTTTGTTAACCTATTTACGCTGCACGCGATGTTAGGAACGCATGACAGAATTTAATTATTACAACGTCATTCACTTCATTCGCGACAAAGAGATCTAAATGCGTTGAATTTTATTACATTCTTGTTTTATAATCTATGCAATTTATAAATAAACATTTTTAAGGTGTATTCAAATTTATATACAATTTACATATATTTATATTCAATGTACAAGTATTAGACTTTTTGACTTTATTAATATTAAAAGTAATAAGTACTAAAGGCTTTGGATGGTAAATACACTGACCTGAGAGCAACCGGCGTAAGAAATTCAGAATCATTTAAAATATAATTAATTGCACGAATAGTTAAAAAACACACACGCTTTTTAAATACGACAATAAGGTAGTAAACGTATGAATAATATTCGTGATCTAAACATCGTTTTAAATACAAAATAATCTAGTTTTATTACATTATTATGATGTAAACAATTATAAAGATGAATGAAATTGCTTTCTGTTTTTCCGTGGAGTAATTGGACGAAATAACAATTGTTATCCTTGAGAATTGCAATTCACTTCTATGGTTAAATAACAGGTTTTTGATTAAATGCAGTATTAGACTGTTATTGCAAAACTATACGTCCAATATAATTCCAGATTACATAGTAATATTTTCAAGTTATATTTATTTAATAAATACGATTTATATTTACTGCCTCGTTGCCCTGGTGGCTGGCTTGTACAGATGAAATCATGATACCGCGGCTCCGAATCCGAAGTCCAGTCGAGTCGATTTATTCTGTCAAGGCATGCTCAGCAGAAGTCTGGAGTGGAGAAGTCCTAACGATTTCTGCACTTTATTTAACACTTCCTTGTCTCGAAAAACTTGTAAAACAGTCGGATCTGCACTGATTTGATCTTTTTTCGCTCGTGTCGTATTGTAATCAATCTGGTCGTACAGGAAAAGAGATGCATTACCTGTGCGCATACTTTTGCACCATAATAACTCCCGCGCATTTGGCTATAGTCTCCGTTACAGAATTTTCGCTGTGGTAAAAGTTTTTTTCATCATATTATAAATATGAATTTACTTATTATTATTATTTCAATAATTTCTGTTGAAGCTTTAGGTTAGTCGCCTTTTTATAGGCTAATTAAATGTCATTTTGTGATGTCTGATATCGAAAATACTATTTTTCTTTAATCGGATATAATTACATTTATTAATTAAGTACATGAAAAGAAATTAGAAAGTACCCTTAGAATAATTAGTTAATCTTGATATTAACAACTGTTGTGACTTATCTGTTGACGGCCCTCAGACGCAGATTTGCTATGACTTATTGGAATCGTTCCAAATTTACAAGTTAAACTTCACAATTTGACATGAAATGGGGATGGCAACATTTATATCAGCGTTGTTTGTTCTTGTAACACGAGGACAGATTTATGTGTGATATTAATAAATTGTCTGGAAAAAACATTGGATTTAAAAGTGTAAAAGTTGAAAAACAATTTACAAGTGTAAAGTAGCAACGAAAGCGGAAAAGTTTTCGTTTGATTTATAATAACAATGACGATTCAACTTCTTATATAAAAAAAACGTTTATTACCACGAAATATTCTTCTAGTTTTTATAAAAAGAAAAAGTAATTTACTTTTAAGCGACGGATTTTCGTCGTAGATTTTTATTTTTTTTTATTTGCGATACAATCTGTTACGAACTGCTATTATTGAATTTAGTATTAGCTCAGTTTTATAAATGCTTATCTTCCTTGATTTGGAAGTTATTATTAATTACAGAAAATAATTCAATATCTAAAATTTAAATGTTTGATATTACTCTCTGCTTGATATATCTCTTTACGGTATGTTCAGGATAAGAAAGTTGTCTGATGTTGCATATAAATGAAGAAAAAGCTGTAGAAATCTATGATATAAATGTTTAGTTTTTGAGATGAACGGTACAACTAATGAAATTTTATTTCTATCGCTACATTTACTTTATTGTTATTTCGTTCGAGTTGAATCGGGACAAATATTTCTTGTTAAAAAATAAATAAATTCTTAGATAGCATTTAATATTCATATTAGTATACATACATATCTTTTTAATTAGAAATATACTTGTTATTTTAATTGTGACAACAATAGGTATATTATGTCATCTAAAATAATAATCTAACAGTTGAAATAGATGAATAACTGAGTTCACAACAGAACTGCATCGTCTAATAATCTCTTAGGTCCCACTTTTAGCCTTAATGTGGAACGAGGTTTGTTACCAAACGTACTTTATTTGACACTAAACATGTTATAACACATCCCGTCTCTCATTATCATATGACTTTTATGTGCAATATCGAGGTTTACGGCTGACATAAAAATATCTGTTCTCATCTCTTCATAATTAAATATAAATCTGTTAACGCATAAATAGCCTCTCATTATTACTAGAATATTTATCTATTCGGCACTAAAAGTGTAGTTCATTAGTATTTAGTGGGTAAATAACAAATAAACGTATTAGTAAAAGCATCTGTCTTAGAATTCATGATACTGACCTGTGTTTACATGTTTTGAATGCCTTTCTATTGTAGCCATAATTGGTTTATAGGTTCTCGTTTTGTTCTTACTTTCATTAACATTTAACATACTAAATTTGGTAGGACTGCCTTTTATTTACAGCCGCCTACTTGTTTATTAATATGTAGTTATTGCTTGAGTGTTTTATTAAAATGGATAAATGGATATTATAAAAAATAATTTTTTTTTCTACTATCATATAGCTAAATATCAAAGGTTATATCGCTTTTAAGCTAGTATTGATTTATTTTACATTTAGTAATATAAAAAATAATAACATTATTGATTGAAATAGCAAGAAAAAACGTACGTGACATAATTTATTTAAATAAATCTAAGAATATTATTCAATGTTAAGTAAATAATGAGACATTGGTCTTGAAATTGAAAGGATGAGGTTGCCGTGCCACCTGATTGCACACGCGTTCCAAGGCTATATATTTATTGTTTAAATTGTATAAACACAAAAATAGATCAATTCGGTCTAAGTTGTGATTGTTTTCTTTAAATTAAATAAATGCACTATGATTTAGTAATGTATTTGTTGTCCAATGATTTCAATTGAAAGAAGATCGGCAAAAAACTTAAGAGCCCAAACGAAAAACAAAAATAAAAATAGTTACAATGCTAAACTTTAATTGAAACGCGATTTAATTGTTATTTATTAGTCAGTTTTAAATAAACAAAAAGTTGTAATGATGTTTAAATTTTATTATAATTTTATCATGTTATTGTTGTAACTGACATTGGTAACGAAATACTACGGTGACGTAAACGTTCGCGTCGGATCCGTTATGTGCATTATGTTGACAGTGAAAGTAGTCAAACTTGTACCATCTTACTGCGTAGTTTTGATAAATCGTTATGTCCTTTTTATTTGAATATGAAAAGATAGAGACAATACTTTCAATACTTATACTTTCAAGAAGTGTTGTTTGTTAATGCCATTCTAAACTTCCGACACAAGGTTCCCGTCTTATAAGTTGCAAAGTCAATTACATAAGATTTGATTGAAATTGATTGGAGATACCATTGAATTATGTAATGAAGTAATTTGTTCAAATCTAGTTTGCTCCAAGTTAAGTCATTACGCTATAACTGGTTTCAGAGGAAATAAAATTAAAATCTATAGGTGATTTCCTTTACTATTAATTATTATTAATAATATTTTTTTTTATTACTCAGTACTAGTTTTACTGTGAAATTTCATAAGTCGTTGACTGTGAGTTTATGTATAAAGTAATTGTGTATAATTTTAATAGTTTAATAACAAAAATGTAGTCGTATTATTAAATAAGTATAAGATACGATCAGATATTATCTTGCACATAATTTTACTATGATTTTACTATGATTTGCTTATTTAGAAGTCGTTATCCTCTCCAGAAGCAGGAGCGGGCTTTTGTAGGTTACATGTAAACCTGTGCTATCTTTGCCCACCTTGCGCAAGATACAGCCGAAATAAAGTTGGAAGTAGGGACTTACGAAACAGCACGACGTCATAGCCGCTTAAAAATATCAAACATTACGCAAAATTACACTTTATGACGTTTTAAGCAACACAGTTTATATTTTATCACATAATTTACGTATTTATACTCGCAAGCTACAAACGCGATTGCTGAAATAAATATGCATAAAATAATGTTAAAGTTTTATGTGATCTTTCTCTAACTGCTAATAAAACACCCAATATTTTTATATAAATCTATATTCGAATATTAAATAACATAAAATAATTCTGCTCACTTTTTTAAAGATAAATTAATTAGTTTGCCTAACTGTGATAGACACTGAGAAAAAGAGTCCAAAAAGAAACAAAAATACTTCAATTATATTAATGGATCACACTGAGATTCATTTCTGACTTAGGCAATGCAACGCTTATATTAAAGATTTTTTGAAATAATAATAACAATATAATAAATAAAAATCAGATGGCCGTGTGTGTTTAATATCCTGGGACATTATTCACACACGGACATCTGATCCCAAACTAAGCAGAGCTTGTACTATGGAAACCAGACAACTTATATACTTACATATACTACTTTTCTTTTGCAAATAAATACTTATATAGATAATTACACCCATATACAGTATAAAAAGACGTGTTCGTGCACACAAATGTCTGTCCTGAGTGGGAATCGAACCCATGACCTGCGGCGTGAAAGGCAAGTATCTTTACCAACCACGCCAACTGGCTCGTCTAATTTTTGTAAATGTATATAGCAATATAAGTAATCTTTTTTTTTTAAATTTAGAAATCAATCAGAAATTTATATTGTATTAAAAACGTAAGCGATAATCTAAACAGGAATTCAATTTCGTAATAAATTACCGTAGTGATAAATGTTACGTAGTGGTATTTTAGAAGAAGAGAAAATTTAGAAAGTTCTGTCATTAAGTTGACTTTCCTCGATAAATCACTAAACATCAACGCCAGCCACGGTTAAAAGGTTTTTAATCTATTAAATAATGGCTTTAATATCGTACTGTTTACTTTTTAAAACCGCGTTGATGGAATTAAATGTAATGTTTATATATACGTAAACGTTAAGCAACAGTAAATGTCTCACTGGTGGGCAAAGGTCCTGTCCACTTGATGATAAAGTTTGGAATTCATTCTATCACGACACATGCAGGTTTCCTCACGGCTGTTTCCTTCAAACCCGAGTAAGAGATAAATTGCAACAACACATAAAGTGTAATTAATTAATTGATTGTTGCAGTCTGATAGAGTTAGTTATTTTTCGTATCTGTATTAAATAAAATTTAGAAATTAAATTATTTACATTCCCATTTGTCATCACGAATTGATATCAATTTTTAATGTAACATGATGACAAAGCGAGTAAAGACACGGGGAAATTTTGGTAAAAACCAATCAGATGATACAATATTTGTTCTAATATTAGGCCGCAAGATTAAATGTAGTAGGGAAGCTGATTCATAATATTGAAAGACGAAATAAAGACGATGCTTTCGAAGAATTGTTTCAATATAATTTATTTTTTGTTTAAATATTTTAAGTATTGTAAGTGTTACTACAGGGCAATATGTTACACGATACCTTAGGCAATATCATTTTTATCGAAATTAGGAATTCTGTTTATAAGTAATGATTTCACGTTTTTTTCCGCTTAGTGTATCAAATTATTGTCTAGCGAACTAAAACTATCAACGTTGAATTGGAAAAAAACACTTGTGTTATGTTGTGCAATCATAAAATAGTAGTCGCATGTCACACATAAAATCTCAGTTAAATAAAATAAGTTGTCATTGATGTTTAAGCTCTACCTATGTTGTCAGATTACAGCTACGTTGTTGTTTAGACGGTGATTAGTTAAACAATGCTGTGTCTTCTTTTTTCGAATGTCAAATTATTGAAGACAAAAAGAGAGAAATAAATGTTCAAACCAGTCAAACAACCTGCATAAGTAAGGCCCATAATGTCTAGATCAGACGCACAATTACCAAATACCGTTATGATTTATATATTATATATTTGTATTGTTAATGTCACCATATCAATGAATAACAGTATTTTATCTATGAGAATGTGTTAGAGTGCATAACGTATGGGTTCAGGTTCGGCGAGTATAATTAGTCAGCATGTATTTTTTATTTTTTTATTAAAAACCTAAATAATTAATTTCATGCCACTTCATCGGAAAGAGTTCAAGTGCAGGACCTTCGGGTTTACGTGCTTTCCGAGGCAATTAATTGTAAGCACTGTTCATTTAGAGACTTAAGGCTGTTGCGACGAATTTCTTTAATTTATTTAAGATGTGTATCCAGAATCTCGGAGTTGGGGCTTTATAAGCTAGCTAATGACCAACGATCATTATGTTAGTGTTAACAAATACTATTTTTATTGTTTCAGGTACCGGCACCTTTGGCCGTGTATGTCTCTGTAGGGACAAAGCCGCGGACGAATATTTGGCTATGAAAATTCTGTCAATGGCGGATGTTATCCGTTTGAAACAAGTGGACCATGTCATGAACGAGAAGAGCATTTTGTCAGAAATCAATCATCCTTTCATTGTTAATTTGTAAGTTATTTGTTTAAAAGTAATAAGGGTACGTAATGCATGACGTAAGTAAAAGAAAAACATCGGCTCAGAGCCAATTATTGTAGTAGGCAATATAACATGAAGGTATTTGTTATACAATGGATTATACAAATTAAATTTTATGTACATATATTTAGTATTAAATTGTTTAAGGAAAATATTTTCTAAAAAATAAACAGTATTATGTTTCATTCCGAAAGAAGTATTACCATTTATTTACTTTTCATAGCTTTTCATATGTTGCGACATAATTCTCCAACATTTGCATACATATAAAAGTAAGGCCAAGGCCTCCTCTCCTTTTTTTGAGGATATGGTTTGGATCTGTTTCACCACACTGTTTCAATGCCGTTGGTGGATTCACTTGCATCTGACATATTAAAGTTTGCTCACGATTACAAACAAACATAAATTTCAGCTGTGCTTGCCCGTGTTTTTTCTAATAATACACATATTAGGATATACGTGTAAATTTTTAATTATTTATTTTTATTTCAAATATACTTTGTTAAATTATATTTAAGCACTATCCCGTTTATTTTAAGATTGATTGATTGATTTGCACTATTGCCCTTTGGACGTACAAAAGTATCCACGCCACCGAGTCAAAGGTGCTCCGAGATAGTATGCCACACGATCATAGCACACGTGTTGGGCAAGCCTCATCAGTCGCAGATCTGGCAATCATCACCCTCAATTCTTTTTATTGACAGCAACCGTGATATATTCGCGTATCAAGCATCGTAAGATTAAACATTCGTTCTAGCTGTCAACTTGAATATATAATCTTTTCCTAAAATATTATTTTCTGCAAGTGCACCGCTGTTCATACCTAATAAAGGCGACATGACATGATTTAGGAAAACATTTGTTTTTTTTTTTTTGATTGTCTAAATAAATCTCTTTACTGGCGAGGACTTATAGTGACTTCACAACTATGTCTTTATTGTATCAAAATACAGAAATGAAAAAGTTTTATTACAGAAGATTCATTTCTTTTTAAATAACTATAATTCATATAATTGCGAAAATCATTCATATTATAATAATGTTAAGAATTTTGACTTAAGATTATATTGGTAAATTTTCAAGGAAAATTATCAATATAATCTTAAGTCAAAGTCATTAGCATTTCATGGAAAAAAAACATACTGATATAATTGGTTATAGACGATGGTGGACCCACGATGACTCCTGTCTCTACATGCTGTTCGACTACGTTTGCGGCGGCGAACTATTCTCTTATTTGCGAAACGCAGGCCGTTTCAGCAATAGTATCGGTAAGATGATTTTAAAACATTAAAATTTAGTTTATTTTTAGGGAATAATTATTTTTTGATTTTTTACAAATTTATTTGAAGTACATCAGAGCTCGATAATGTATGGTGAGGAAAATTTCCTTTTGTTTTATGAAAAAGGTGCAGATTTCCAAGCGATGCTTCATTTGCTTCCAGAAAGAATTGTAGAAATTAATCATATGAAACACATAGGTTTCCATCGCTGACCACATCTTGACATAATAATATAGATTGCGGACAAGAGTAAACCTATATTCCATAATAAAAATGAAATATTAGTGCTGACCTGAATAGGAACCTGCGATCATAATAGTATTCTAATGTTTAATCCACTCCTAGCATTCCCAACATTAAACACATGTGTAATAAAGATAACAATTGCTTGGACAGATAAAATTTATGAAATAAAGGGTAATGATACTCTACAAGTTTAAGCAAAATTAAATACTACGTATAATATTGACATCATTAATTAGTACGAATTTGTATACCTAGTCGGCCTTATAGCATGTTATTTTTTTGGTGGTTGGGATTTGTGCAAGCACATCTGGGTAGGTGCCACCCACTCATCAGATATTCAACCGCCAAATAACAATACTTAGTTTTGTTGTGTTTTAAGGATGAGTGAGCCAGTGTAACTACAGGCAGTAGGGGCATAACATCTTAGCCTCCAAGGTTGGTGGTGTATTGGTGATGTGAAGAATATTTAATGTTTTAATAGATGGTTAATAATAAAAATTATTCTTATAGCGCCAATCCTTATAGACGTTGGTGACCACTTACCATTAGGTTTCTCATTTGCTCGTTCGCCTACGTATTTCATAAAAAAGATAGAAATGCATAAAAACTTAAATCGACGAGTGGATTGTTTCAAGGTAGATATATTTCCTGTGTGGCGTTTTGGTGCAGTGATTGATAGAATGACGTCATCGTATTCGTTTCGTGCCAACTTTATTTCATTACACCAAGTAAAATTTTATAACAGTAGGCACTTCTGTTATTTGAATAAGAACACTAAATCCACTTTGAATTATTACACATCCAAGTAAATAGCTTAAAAGATAGAACTCATCTCTAGGGCCGTTCTGTTAAATTGTTATAAATTTAAAGTTGTAAAATATAAGAATTATTGTTATAAAGAATAAATGTTGTAACATTTTATCGCTCTCGCAACGGTTTTTTTTTTGATTATTGAATAATAATATTTATTTTTATTATAATGTGTTCTTAAACATAAATAAAAGTAAGATAATTATTAAAAGATATTTAAGTACATGGTGTGATATTGAAAAGCATATAGTATTAATCAGATCTGAATAGGCGAGTATTTCTGGAGAAAGGACATGGACGGAAATAAGCGGTCAATGACGCGAGCGTCTGTAACTAAATTTCGAATAGCGTGTGGTTGTCCTTGTCGTGTACAAATGTTTGTTGTTAATATTTTGATTCTGTTTATCCATCTCTGTGTTATCTCTGTTGTACCATGAATTTTGTGGAACAATACTGGAGAACATTTATTATTGTAGCCAATAAAGCGATTGCGGTCAGTCGACTCCGGCAGACGTCGTGACGCCTGCGTCACTCTCGCGTTTGCTTATTATAACCCATTTTATAAATATTTTGTGATCCGATTACGAGACTACTTCTGGGGCGATTTAAAAAAACAGAGGGGTTTTTAAAATGGTAATATTTAATGAAATATTTATTAAAAGGTTTTTTCGTTTATTCAAAAATATATTCACAGTATATGTTTATGAATCATTTAACAGTTTAAAATAATTGTAGAAACATCTATGTATCGTAGCCAGCTGTTCAGTGTGAAAACTTTTTTGGGTTCTATAGTAGTATAAAATTTACAAGTATACGAACTTGTTAGTGCACAAGTGCTTTTAAATTATTTTTATTGCTTAAATGTTGATATATCAGTTTTATTCGTTTTAGATAGATCGTAAAACGATTGTAGAAAAGTGTTTTGGGTTGCGATTTAAGAAATCGTTCCATTTCTATTTTTGTTCGTGATATATAAATTTTGTTACATTCGTACTCGAGGGATGTTGCTTTTACTGGTTAGTCACAATTTACGCATTTTACTGTGTTTCCGGTTACTTTTCTTTTAAATATTAAACAAGATATTACAAGCGGAATCGTCCGCGAATCATTGGAGGAGAAATATTCAACATTGAAGAAACAATCTCTTTCTACGTCTACGTCGACTTAGCTTGCAATTATTATTGTTGTAACAACAATTAAGTATGCTCATTTTTCATAAGTTTAAAAACTACAATCCGTCTATGATATATCACGAAACATTATTATATATACTAATATATTTTCTGAAACGAGTGAGCTTGTGATTGTTTTGTGGATATCTTACAAAACGGGACAATTATTTCTTTTACATCAGGATTTAAGTAATAGAAGCGAATACAAATATAATCTAAATTATGGAAGTAACGGTGCAAAATAACCTGTTCTATGAAGAAATAATTTAAATATCAAAATTTACTTACAACCATATTTTTAATACTTCTATAAGATAAAACTTGAACTATTACGATTAATTAAAAGTAATTTAGTTCAAAAATTAATGAAAACTTGAATATTGAAAAGTATTAAATTAAAAACTCGATGATAAGTGAATCTTAAGTACTTATAAAATGATAGTGCCATTTATTGTATTGGCACCATCATTTTATAAGTAGTTACGTAAGCAAAATTTAAAGTTAATCCGACGGTTGGAAACGTTAAGAAAAATTATACATTTTCGAAATATTTGATTTGTATATATGTGAAGAAAGCATTCGTTTGAATTAAACTTTGTTATTGTTTTATTATTTATTGCTTAGCTTTCAAACGATTTATATCCACCAAGCTAGGGAAAGGGCAACACGAGAACTGTTACAAGACCACTCATTACGAACTATATCTTCTTTTAGTTATAACGAATGGATACATTTATGTTATAACTTATATTAGTTTTCACGATTACGTAGACTTTTAAAAACAAAATAAACTATATTGCTAAACGAGGCGTGGGTTTTGCGAAGTTTTATATACCGCCATTTAAAAACGCGCAAAATTTAATATTCAGCGCGTGATCTTCGGAGCCTTAATTTGGTGGTTCAAGTTCATTTAAAACAGTGACTTTGAGAAGCGTGATGTCATTCAAAAGCTTATAACCATTACTGACGCTTCTCTATCGCCCACAGATGGTTGACTCATTCGGTCCATAATTCATTTGTTCAGCTCAAAGACTGCCACTTTATTTGTCGGTAAATATCGAAAAATTGTTGTGATGTAATAGTGATATTACTGTGTGGGTGTTGTTATCATTCTAATGTTATTAAATAGTGTATTTGTAGAGGACAAAGTTTTCCTGCGGGAACCAAGTAGCTCTAATAATACACAATATGACGCCCGACATCGTCCAGCGCTGGCACTCGTCAATGACTTTTAGAATACAAAAATAAATTCATTTCTTTTTTCAAAATCATAGAATGACTTTTTTTAATACGCAAATACTTAATCTTAATAATGACGCACCCAGGAACATATTTATAACATAATATAAATATATAATATACATTCATAAATAAATAATCAATTTTGGTACTTGATATATATTAAATAGTTTATTATACTCTCGAGAAGTCATCAAAACTTAATATTGTACATTAAATTGGTGTAGGTGCGTGAGTTTCAGAAACGCCGTCACGTACTAAATATAACTTAATATATTAGCGTAATCAATATGAATGTTAGTCATGTGAAATATTAAGAAACTTGTAAAAATTGTCTCGTGTAGAGTATTTTATAAGTGTATTTCTGTTTATAAAAAAACTACATTACATGTGATGTAGTAAAATACAATATCGTTATTAAAATATTAATGCTAACGACGATATAATATTTTAATGAGTATAGGTATATCTCGACCATTCGGAGGCAGAGATCATTAACCTTTAATTCATAAAAAAATACATTCATAAATACAATAGTAACGAAATTTATGTTTTGACGAACGATTGATAACATAAATGATATGTGTAATAATATATTAAAAAAAGTTTTTTTTTATTTCAAAACTTACAATTAAAATATAAATTTAAATAATTTGTAATTCTCTACATTAGTACACAGCATGCGGCAGTATAATAATGTGTTTGATGACTTTTGTTACAGGCAATTTCTATGCAGCGGAAATTGTTTCTGCTTTGGAATATCTTCATGCTAGGAATATTGTATACCGAGACTTAAAGCCAGAGAATCTTTTACTTGCAAAGGACGGTCACTTGAAGATCACAGACTTTGGTTTTGCGAAAAAATTGACAGATCGAACGTGGACCCTTTGCGGCACACCAGAGTATCTTGCACCTGAGATTATACAGAGCAAAGGCCACAATAAGGCTGTCGACTGGTGGGCTTTAGGTAAGTTTATTTTTTATGATTTAGTGCAGTTCCTAATAAATAAGCCTGCAATGTTGAAAATAGTTTATATAGTAATCAGATATAATCGCCGAAAAAATGTGTAATATAAATAAATACTAAATATCACTATATGAAATATTAGCAAAATAATAAGTAGGATTTAAGAAATAAATTAATTTATTTATAACAAGCTTACTTGATGCAAAAGTTTTTGAACCATAATTAGTTAGAATCTTAGTATGAGAATATTTTTTATCTATAACTCAACTTTTATTTATTGGTATAATTTAAATGTATTAATTATTTTGTGTAGGCGAGTTTTTCCTCTGTTCTTGAATAAAAGGCGGGTCACGCGATGTGACTCATTTCTGTTAAGGTCATCAAAATGTAATATTTTAAAATATTAGGCCTTCTCGTAGTTTTTTGTGTAAAAAAATACTTTTCAATTTCCGAATGCATTTCATTAACAAGTATAATTCCTTTGAACTTAAAATAAAAAAATAAACAAATATCGATTTAAAATCTAATGAAACGAAGTAAATGGATATTAGTATAAAAAAAATAATCTTCAAGATCTCTGTTTTACTAGATTTTTAATGCTTTGAATAATTAACGTAGAAAGATTTTTTCAAAGTAAAAATTATCCATTAAGTGCTGTGGTCACGTAATTTTTATACGACACTTTTGGTTTATGATCTAAACACATTTTTAATGTTGTTGTAATGTTATATTAGTGGCCAGTTATATAACGTAGGAATTTCAACCTGTTTTCATTAATTAAATATCATTGTTATTAACGGAAAAGTTTTATCGGTGATAACCTAAATTTGGATTTGTTTTTTGGTGTCGATTGTGTGATTTTGTGGATTTACTATTATTATTAACTGTTAAAATATAACGAGTTGTTTTTCTTTCTACACCATTTTGGTAATGGAAAATTCTTGCTTTTTAATTCAAACTCCAAATAGTACCTAATATAATATTCGGAAATTTTCTAGATTTGCTTAGGTGGACAATTGTGGAAATTAATAAAATTATTTATAACGATTGATCCAACCGATTAAAGAAAATAATTTTGGGTAAAATGATAAAACTTTAATTTTATTCTTAATAATGATAAAATCACGTCGATAGCTCGTTGCTTTTCGTCAACGCGCATGCGCCCGCATATAGTGTGGCGTCTGGCGACATTTAATGTAATGTTTACATTATAATTATTTAATGTTGTAGTGATTTATTGCTTCGTCTGTCTAATTTGAATCGCTACTTGGTGCCAGACTTATAAATGCGTTTAGATAATTTATTGTGGAGGAGCTTGCGTATGATTGTCTGTGATGTGGAGTCCTTGGCAATGGAGTTGGAAATTCAATGTTGATAAATATCGTATTCAAAGTTTATTGTCTTTCACAAATCAATGATGTCACATTAGAACATAGATTGAGTAGATTAATTGATTTAAATAAACATGTTGATCGTAGCCTACAATATACAACGTTTAGTTCACAATACAAAGTACAAAGCTATATACTTTAAAACATTTCATTTTTCAGGAGTTCTCGTGTATGAAATGCTCGTTGGTTACCCTCCATTCTACGACGACAATCCTTTTGGAATTTATGAGAAGATTCTTAATGGTCGCGTGGATTGGCCGCGACATCTTGATCCAGTCGCTAAGGACATCATTAAGAAACTATTGGTACAGGACCGAACTAAGCGACTTGGCAACATGAAGGTACATCTTTATTTTATTTTATCTATAATTTAACTAACTAATATTATAAATTCGAAAGCGAGTTTCTTTAAGCGCGCAAGCTTTTACGTTTTTACTACTTTACTTCACCTGCGAAAATTTGCGGTCTCGTTGGGTACAATATTGAAATTTAACATTTGCAAACCCCACAGTATCCTCTCAGTCGGGCGAAGCTGCGGGCGAAAACTATTTAGATAATACATGCGATATACAGTTATTGCACCGACGAGCAATGCATACAGCATTGATAAGTAATCGTCTTTTGTATGAGTGTCACTGTGTTAATTTTCTCGTCAATAATTAGTTGTTTTAATAGCTTAATATATGGCGAAATCATTGATAAATCTTTAGCACTCGATCTATATGTGATTTACACCTCGATGTAACTACAGCGCATATGACACGTGTTTTATATAATGTGGCACTTAGGCTGAATCTTTTTCTGGGCTTAATTAAATCTTTGAAATCATTGATTTTAAATAAAGAAAAAAATATATTGACATTAAATCTTTATAAAAGATGCGTTTTGTATCATTTATTAGAAAATAGACTATGTTATATATAATGCGATTTGGTTTATATGTTGTAGGACAATAAACGTTGTGTTAACTAAACATTTATAATAATAGATTCTACTAGTTTATTCTAGTAGGTTTTGTTTACTGGATGTGAAATAAGATCTAAAAATATAACGGCAAATGTTTTAATATTTCATTATGATTATGCAAGTAGAACAAATTGAAATATTTTTATTAACAATTTTTTAACTTTGCTTAATCTGTTTCGTTTTTTTAGTGTTTTTTTTAAATAGCGTGTTTAAATTAGAGTAAATTAATGTCGTCTAAGTGGCTTGTTTTCCAATTTAATTCAGAACAAAATATTTAAACTCACTTTAATTTTGTAAATAAATTGTGTTCTCATACGATTTTTATTCGAGTTGGTACTGCAAAAAAATTGCCGTTCGTACTTCGCTTTTAAAGTTGGCTGTTATCCAGATGTTTCCATATTTAACTCCTAATCTAACATCTTACAAATTGTATTAAAAAAGCAACATTTACGTGCAATAAAAAAATAAATTAATAAATTTCGAAATATTAAATTTGTGAAATTTCGTTTAATTAAGAACTTACTAAAGAAATACTTATTAAGAAGAAAAAAAAGATTCAAAATCGGAAAAGACACCGTTAATTCATTTTATGAAATGGTACGAAAGTTCTGATGCTATTTAAACTTACTTTAAATGATAAATAGTTGAGAAATCACGTGATGAATATTAAAATGTAAACAAATAAGGCAGTTGTAAAGGCCGCGCCGCTTCTATTTGTCGTCTTGAAGGTACAAAGTTAGAAAACTTTCAAGATTTTCTCCCAGTAAGTGGACACTCATGTGGTACTTTACTTTATAAAGAGAGAGTATGTATTAGGAATGTGTTCAAATGACTGCAGTTTCTAGAAGTGTGACGTTTTCGCCGAGCTTTTTGCTTCGATGTTGCAGAAATCTTTAGAAAGCCATCAGTCAAGTATTCAACGGCGGTATTAAAAAGTGTTCATACTGAATTATGTACGAATTTATATCAATTCTGTTATATATATTTGTAGTTGATGCATCACATTAAGATAAATTGACAATTAGAACATTCACGATCTATTATACTATTGTGTTAAAATAATCATATATTATTTCTTTTTTTTCGAATTAGAGTTATATAACCAATATATTTATTATTATTATTATCAGCCTAGTGTGTCCCACTGCCGGGCAAAGGCCTCTCTACTTTCTTTCCACAATTCTCTGTTTTCTGCCATATTAAACCAATCTTTCCGATAGGAGTCCAGCTCGTCTTGCCATCTCCGTCGAGGCCTGCCGCGATGTCGTTGGCCATTACGGGGGACCCATTCGGTTGTTGCTTTGGGCCAGAGATCATCTGACATTCGACAGATATGTCCTGCCCAGTTCCAATTCAACGTCGCAGCTTTATGATTTATGCGCAATAATCTCAAATATGACTGTCTCGTTGGTCTAGTAGCCAATTCCCAGGTCTGGCCAATAAATAGCTATTGGGTTTTTCTCTCAGAAAATTCTCAGTAGCTACCCGGAGACTAGAAGTTGGAAGTGTATACTCTCCCGTGCCTCGGAAAGCACGTTGAGCCGTGGGTCCTGGGCCTGAACTCTTTCCGGTCGTGTCGGATTGCCGTCCCATTATAGAGCTAGGAAACAGAGAGTGCACCTGTGTTTGTGCACACACTTGTGCACTATAATATCTCCTGCGCAGTTGGCTAATCTCTCTTGAGATTGGCCGCCATGGCCGAAGTCTGAAACCAAATTAAAGCGTGTCGTAGTCATCGCTGAGCGAATAATACGCGGCATTAAATTTTATAATTAACTATGTTAAATTACTCAGAACGTCGTGAAAGCCAATAACAACAGAACGGCTTTAATTTGAAACAATTTTATTACTACTTGACGATATTGATTGATGTATGAGAGAGATTGTTTACAAAACCGATACTAGCTACAGTGATGAAAATGCGATCGAAATGTTCGTGAATAAAGGTCAATATTAATAGTTCTATTTACTTTGCAATATGCGTCTTATTTCTACTAAAAATATAAGAAAATGTCACTACATCAAAATAAGGACATTATTTAAATTATTTTTTTGTAAACAAATTAGATATCTTTCTCTCTGTTATGTTTCTTATCTTTTAAACAGTAAGCGTATACATACTGATATATACTAATATTCTTGAATATGTTAGTAGTACATAGTGTAGAATCTGGATTGTGAAGTGCCTTGAACGCTTCTAGAAGGGTTTTCTGTACGTTTTAAACTTGAACGACGATCATGTGTCTAGAAGTGGTGCTAATTTAGCTCAAGAGCTTAAACGAACGAAGATCGAACCTGCGATCTACAAATACATTTTTTATTGCATCTACTGGTGGAGGCCTAGTTCATTTTTCGCCCAGAGAATCGGAATTGCGATTTAAAGAGCAAATGCTGCTGGGATTCTTACCACCATTCAACGCGGTCATGAGTTTACAGTAGCTAATATTAATTCATTAAAAAATATATTTTGCACTAAAAAAAAAACCTTGCGATTTGATTAAACGTTGTGTGCTAAATGGTATTAAATAAAGAAAACATTAATTCTTATTTACACAAGTTATTTAATTATTGTAATGTTATTTTCAGTGTGGCTCGGAAGACGTGAAACGGCACAGATGGTTCAAACATATTGATTGGGCTGATGTATATATGAAGAAATTACAGGTAGATTTTTATTTATATATTACTAACATTTACCATAAACATTAAGAAATATTAAATAAACGAACCTTGTTCTAAATTCAATAAGCAACTGTTTTTAAACGATACAATTATTGGCAAACTGCTGAGGTGCAATAGTAGTTTAGAAGTAATAACTCATTTCCTCTCCGGTTACTAAGAATACTAGTTCGTAGTATGGAATTTATAATTAACTTACTGCTGTATTTTATAATAAAGTATTATTATTTGCATTTTCTGAGCGCAGAGATATACATGGTTATTTATAAATCGTAAAAATACGCAAACATCGATACCGTAAATATTTTCAATAATTTTATAATAGCAGACAAAATAAACTTATGTCATTCGAAAGGTAATTTTTTGCTGAGCCTATCCACTAAGCCTGTGGGATAATTCCATTCAACAAATTAGGTTTCTTTACGATGTTTGTCTTTTTCACCGATCAAGATTATAATCACAAATTAACCACATCAAAAGTTAGTTCTAGCTCAGATTTGAACTCCCCACCTATGATGATCAGTAGGTTCGATCTTGGCTGTGACTAATATCCGAATAAGAAGAAAACGTAATCATTACGTATATAGTCCCTTCGTAACCTTGTCGTGACATTTTATAAATTGTGCAAATGTTTCTTATTTCTAGCCTCCAATCATGCCGTCTGTGTCATACGAGGGGGACACATCCAACTTCGACGAGTACCCCGAAACAGACTGGAAATCAGTGCGATCGCTCGATCCTGACGAATTGAAACTTTTCGCTAACTTTTGATGTATACTAGAATAAGACTTATCGAAATAAATAAAAAAGTTAGCTAATGTTTCAACAAACATTTTTAGTGAATCCTAATAATAGTAGATAAAATCGATTGATAAGTATCGATGAGGAAAAATAACAAGGAAACTTAGATTCCAGTAACATTGGTAATATTCCAATGGTATTTTAACGTATCGGACAAATACCATTTATTAAACTATACAGCGTGTTACAACTTTTGTAAATTTATAGACTACTATTAAATACATTTAATTGAAAACTATAGCGTCTGAAGAGATAAGAGGCAAGTGTGGTCTTAATATCTTAGAGGTTACAAGAATATAATTTAAATAAAAACTTTATTTATTACAGTACATTTCACTGTATTTTAATTTTCTCAAGGAATCAATTTGTGGAAAATCAGGAATTACGAAATATATAGATAACATCGGTTGAGTAAAGTAAAGACCTATGAATGTCCCACAGTTGGGCTAAGGGCTCCTGTCTTTTTAAGGAGAAGATTATTCGACCATTGTTTTAATGTAGGTATATTATGAGGTAGATTTTCATTTGACGTATGCAGGGTTTGCTCCCGATGTTGTCTTAGTTTTCTCTTGATGTCGAGCACGTGATGAATTACAAACACATTCAATGGAGCTTGCCAGGGTTTGAACCGGTAGTCTGCGGTTAAGATTCTCGTGTTCTAAATATTACGCCATCTTGGCTCTCTGTCTATTGTCTAATTAAACCGGTTAACTATTGTAAATATTGTATTCATTTAGCGTATTAAGCGATAGCATTAGTTGTCATAATTCCAATGCTTTACCTGAATTACTGAGATGAATCTATTTGGTAAATTTTAAATAGAAATGATTCAGAGTCCAACGCTTGTGATTTATAGTATTAATTATATTTATTTACATTGCACTAGCTTTTTATAAATGCTATTTAATTAAGAATGATGATTATTGAAAAGTTTAATATTTTTATATTATATAAGAAGTATTAACAATTAATAAGGTAATTTATATGTTAATGTAATGAACTGTCGTTTTTTTTTTTAAATTAAATTGTTATTTAGCTTTGGCTTAGAGTTGGTCTGGCGTTTGCGATTTTTATTTATTGATTTTCGTCAATCACTTATATAAGAAATACATTTTGTATCTTGATGTGTGATCTAACAATGTTTAAATCTATCGAAAATGTAAATTGTAAAGTAAGATTAAGATCTATAACTATTTTAGAAAACAAAACACGATGATTATTATTTAAATAATATGTAATCCCAAAGAAATTACTTACCTACTAATAGTAATAACGTCAAATAGGTTATATTATATTTAATTTGGTGGGCCTTGTGATGATGATGATGTTCGGACGGGGTTGCCATACGCAACCGCACTCACATATTTTAGTGCACAAGTGTACGCGCAATCACAAGTGTACTTACTATTACTCCACTCTCATAGTCTGATGTGATTGCCAATCCGAAACGATAGGAAAGAGTTTATGGCTGGACTAACGTCTTTATGTGCTCTCCAAGGCACGGGAATGTACCTCTCACAACCACGCTGTGGCCTGCTTGTTAAAAATTTCTTGGCAGGAAAATCCACTAACTTTTTGACGCGTGGTTTGAAACTATATAGTACCACGGAATCTGCTTATAAACTAGCCACTAGACCAAGCAGTAGCGAGGTCTTGCGGTATAGTTTTCAAAGCTCTGTCTCATTTTCCTAGAGACAAAAGTATGTATTTTATAAATCGTAATTGTTACGAATTTTTATATAACCGCTTCATTAGTTTGACGCTTGTTTAATGCCATGTATTGTGAAGAAGTGATCTCTAAGTCAGACATAGCAATTGGCTAAATGGCTATTAATATTGTAAAAGAAAACCTACTTGTAAGTCTCATACGAGCTTTCATAGCGTAGATTATAAATGTAACAAGGTTGTAAAAAGTAGTATCTAGTGATTGTAAATATGTACCCACAAATAAACATTTAATGAAATATAAAATGACGCGTTTATTTTCTCATTCTTAAAATATATTTAATGAAAAATGTGGTCCTTAACTAAAAAAATTAATAATAATAAGATTGGATATAAATAAGATTACTTAAATTCCTTTTGACTAATTTGGACAAAGTTTTGAATTCAGGACTCATTAAAGTAAATATTACGTTCCAAATGTTCAAATTTTCAGAGACGCATTCGTTTGAAAGACGTTCTTACTAAAATTATTTCCACAAAATTATTTTCGTTTTGGGGCAGGCTGTGAAGTCGAACTCTAGTTTATTTACTTTAGTCTAAAGCAGACAGCGCGCCGCCGTCCGTGTTTAACGATTGCCTAACCAAGACGCCTATAATTTTATTTATTTCATTGGCGCAGAAGTGATTTAAACAAGATACAATGTGTTTTGCAGAATATTAAATAAACGCCTGAAAGACCACAAGTCCACTTTCAATTTACTAAAATAACAGATTTTTAAATTATACGATGCAACAAAGATAATAAGCAATAGATATTGCTTATTATCTTTGCTTTTATGTATTATTTTCTTTGTCGTTATCAAAAAAATAAATATAAATATAGATAGTTTTAAATAATTGCTTCTTGTTTGTTTTTTTGAGTTCATATTTAAAATTATTAAAAAAAAGTTGTCGTGGTTATCGGATGAGTCTATAATAGTTAAAATGAAATAAATTATATTATATAATAATTCTAGACTGATATCAATAATTGTTGTATAATATTCGATTTGATAAAGTATGTCTGCATTTAATTGAAATGATTAAATTAGGACTGCCCTCTTCTACCATGTAACGCAGTTATCAGACATTGAACATTAAATGGATAACAAATCAGAGATAATTCAATATCACACTAATTCAATCGTTGTTGGCTTAGAATTGAGTATTTTATTATTATAAGGCATTTGATTCATTGGTTAACGGAGCTGGAATAAAATCATTTAAGAATTTTAATTTATAAAATGACTATTCGGCCTTTGTCACCTGAACTCGCAGAAAAAGCTCGGTTGGAGCTGAACGAAGATTCGAATAAAATTGCGAGTGATCTCCAACATTTAAAGGACTGGTTATCAAAGCAACCGCACATAAAAGCATGCACAGGTATTTTTTATATTTAATTTTTTGTAGAAGATATTTAAGAATTGTAATACAAAAGTTCTTTATATTATTATTTTTTATTATAAATAGTCATTATTTAAATTGACTAGAAATTATCTAGTGAATTAGTAAATGAATAAAGTTTTTTTAAGTTTGTTGAAGTAAGTGACATATCAACTTTTGACGTTTCAGATGATCAATGGCTGATAGCATTTTTGAGAGGCTGTAAGTACAGTCTCGAAAGGACAAAGGAAAAGTTGGATCTTTTTTATTCACTACGTAACCTCGCGCCAGAAATTAACAACGTCCAACATGACGATCCAAAGTTTGATACATTCATGAATATCGGGTAAAGTATATAATAAAGCTATTATGCCTACTTAATATTACTTATTGCCCGAGCGCGCATTGCCGCGATATGTGGTGGTCTAGTGGAAGTTGCTGTTGAACCAATGCCGGGGGAAATTATATTAACCCGCCGGCCAGGGAGACCCGTAGAAACGGTTGTTCCGCTGGCCGCCTGTGGCAGAGTACAGGGGCCCAAGCGTTCCTAACCAGCTCGAGAGGCTGCCCCACCAGGCCACGCATAATCTCGGTGTGGACCGTCGTGCCTGTTGGTGACCGGACGGTGGGGTCCCGGCTGCCATTACCGGGAGGGTTAGGGGGTCTTCCGTCTGGCGGATCAGTTTATTTTCCCTTCTGGCAGCTTCTTGGGGAAACAAAGCTCCACACTTTGACCATCCCTATCGTGGCAATGCGACGCTCGCTTCACGTCTCTCCCTTCTTTTCCCATGACATGACAGCGCATAATAACGGTCGATCAGCGGTGCACACCCCACCATATCTTCGCTGTTTGAGGTTGAGTTCTCTAACATCCGTGGACTCCACGCTAACCCCAATGCTGTCCACCACCATCTCGAGACAGCACGGCCAGCAACGTTGTTTTTTACGGAGACCCAAATACTCCGTCCTGCCGATACCAGCTACCTAAATTATCCCGGCTACATGCTTGAAGAATCCTTCAAAGCGAAAGCCGGAGTATGCTTGTTCGTCAGGACGGATGTTTGTTGTCACCGTCTGCGCTGCTTGGGGGACCCTTCCCTCTCCATGTTGGTGGTACATGTGGACCTGATTCGTCAGAGTCGAGTCTACGTGTGCCTCTACAGATACCACAATGGTGACTTGGAGACAAGCCGACTATTTGACCATCTTAGTCGGGTGGCAGATGCTGCGCAAGAGCAGTTTCCTAGCGCGGAACTGGTGAACATTTTAATGCTCACCATGAATTATGGTTGAACTCTCCCAAAACTGACCATGCTGGAAAGACTGCTCATGCTTTCGCTCTCACGCATGACTTGACCCAATTGGTTGATCAGCCCACCAGGATCCCAGACATTGACGGGCAAGTGCCTTCCCTACTGGACCTTTTGCTGACTACTCACCCGGTGAAATATCAGGTTGAGGTTCAGGCTCCTCTTGGTTCTTCGGATTACTGCCTGATATCCACAAAAGTGCCACAGGCCAAGCCACCAGCGGTATGTAAACGTCGCGTTTGGCACTATAAGTCGGCAGATTGGGACGGTTTGCGCGATTACTATCCCTTGGAAGGAACGTTGCTTCAGAGAGAATGACCTGACAGCTAGCGCCGCTGCTATTGCTGATGAGATCCTGTTGGGGATGGAATACTACATTCTTAACTCAGATCTCATCAGTAAGGGCACGCGTGACCGTTGGTTCACTCGCGAATGTGCCGATGCTGTGTTATCCAAGCAGGCGGCGTAACGCGCTTGGATCAATGGCTGCGTTAGCGGGGCATCTAATATTGACTCACTGAAAGCAACCTATAACAAAAACTGCAAGTCCTGTAGGAAGGCATACACGAGAGCGGATGCACAGCGCGTTGTACAGATTGGTCATGACCTTGTTTCGCATCCTAGGGGCTCCCGTAGCTTCTGGCGTCTGACCAAGACTGTGCAAAACAATTTTAGCCAAACTTCGCTGCCACCGCTCAGGAATCCGGATGGATCACTAGCTCACAGTCTGCAGGAGAAAGCTGATCTTCTGGCAAAACTCTTTGCAGATAATTCTGTGATCGATGATTGCGGTGCGCTGCCACGTTCAATACCTTCATGTGGCCACACGATGCCTGACATCAAAATCAGGCAGCGTGATGTGCGTGCAGAGCTGCAATCACTCGGTGTACGGAAAGCTAGCGGTCCCGATGGAATACCAGCCATAGTGCTGATGAAGTGTGCAGCGGAGCTATCTCCTGTGTTGATGCGCCTGTTTCAGCTGTCTCTCTCTACAGGATGTGTGCCGGATTCTTGGAGAAAAGCTAATGTGCAAGCGGTTCCCAAAAAAGGAGATCGGTCTGACCCGGCAAATTATCGGCCAATAGTTATCACCTCGGTACTTTGTAAGGTAATGGAACGGATCTTAAACAACCAACTGATCCATTACCTAGAAGACTGTCTAATTAATGATCGTCAGTACGGGTTTCGACCGAAACAGTACACAGGTGATCTTCTAGCGTACGTAACACACCTCTGGGGTGAAGCTATCGACAAGCGTGGGGAATCGTTAGCAGTCAGCCTCGATATCTCCAAGGCTTTCGACAGGGTCTGGCACAGAAGTCTTCTCTCCAAGCTGCCGGCATACGGTCTGCCAGCTCAGCTCTGCACCTGGATTGCCAGCTTCCTACACAAGCGTAGTCTTCGCGTTTTAGTTGATGGTTGCGCTTCACAATTCCATGTAGTGAATGCTGGGGTCCCCCAGGGGTCTGTGCTATCCCCCACACTCTTTCTTCTGCATATCAATGATATGCTCTCTCTTGGGAACATACATTGCTATGCGTATGATAGTACAGTGCACGGGGGATACCATGGACGCGCAGTAGCTGGGCGGGCGGAAACCGAGGAGAGAAGAAGGGATCTTGTTGTTGAACTTGATAGGACGTTAGGACTCATTGCCAAATGGGGCTCTAACTTGTTGAGTATAACGCCAAGAAAACACAGGTATGCGCTCTCACAGCGAAAAAGTCACCATTTTCCCCTCCCCTTGCAAGGCAAAGACGCCATACTGGGAATTGACGTTCGGTGCGACCTCAATCCAAGGGACCACGAGGCTGTTATAAAAACAGCTTCACGGAAACTCGGAGTTCTGAACAAGGTGCGGCGTTTTTTCACGCCATAACAACTGCTTCTGTTGTATAAAATACAGGTGCGGTCTTGCGTCGAATATTGCTCGCTCCTCTGGGATGGCTCCGCTAAGTACTTACTAGAGGCCTTGCATCGGTTGCAGCGACGTGCGGTTCGCATTATTGGTGACGTAAAGGTCACCAACACCCTCGAGCCTTTACAATTGCGTCGAGAGATAGCGGCACTGAGCGCTTTCTACCGATTGTATCACGACGAGTGTTCAGAGGAATTATTCTCTCACATTCCTGCTTCCCCATTCCTTCACAAGTCTACGCGTGCTGGCTCTCGATGTCACCGCCTAACTGTGACGTCAATTCCATTCGTACGAAGAAATTTGGCAACTCTTTTCTTTGTCGCACCTCCAAAACATGGAATTCGTTACCAGCACACGTGTTCTCCTCCTCTTATGACCTGGGTTCCTTCAAACGAGGCGTGAAGAGGCATCTTGCGGGCCGGCAGGGCGGGGGCGGCTAGTGCAAGTCATTCTTCCTGACTGCACTAGCCGTCGTCGCATTTGGACTCTACTACCACTTACCATTAGGTGGAGTAGAGTCATTTGCCCTCCCGGGTAATATAAAAATATATATATATATATTAATAAATAATAGAGTATTATTTACTTAGTAATAGAGCTTTGTGCAAGTCTGGGTAGGTAGCACCCACTCATCACATATTCTACCATCAAACAGTTATACCAAGTATTGTTGTGTTTCGTTTTGAAGGGTGAATGAGCCAGTATTGCCAGGGTTTATTTTATTACAGTTCCAATTTCTATGTGCATGATACTTAGTATTGTTTTGTTTGGGTTTGAAGCGAATGACCCGTTATAACTACAGGCAGATGTAGCATCTTAGTTCCAAAGGTAGGTAATGCATTGCCGGCGCTTAGCATTTTGTTACTGTACGTCCAATGTGCAAGTGGTAACAAATGACCATCAGGTGTCCCATTTAACAGTCTGTCAACATATTTAAAATATATTTATTTTTAATTAACTTAAAATATATTTAACAATAATTCACTGTGTTTATTCATACAATAATTTTACTAATTAATTTTTAGCTCATACTTAATGCTGCTAAATACAGAGACTCCAACATCTCCGCGGACAGGAATAATTCGTCCCGGCACCTATGACCCTGATAAACTTCACGTTGCCGACTTTTATTCTGTTACATCCATAATTCAAAAGGTATTTCAAGACCATATAGATTTGCATTTTATTACAGATACACTAAAGAATAAATAATCTCATAAAAATATTAGTTATATATTAATTTGTATAATACATAAATATAAATATAACATAAATAAAACTGTTATAAATACTAAAGATTTATGAATACATTATAGAAAAAGAATATCTTTACTATATTTATAGAAAAATAAATATCTTTACTTGATGATTGTTTACGAAATCCAACATATATATTTGGAAAGGTATCTATTTTTATTTTAGATTTCTCTTGATTTTAGATTCGTTTGATTTCTCTATACTACCATATTTTGGTACATTTATATAATATGAATATATGATGCAAATATTAATTTTTATCTGGAAATTTTAAATTAATAAATTATATTATTTATTTGTGTTTATAGATTTTACTTCTTGATGACGACAAAAGTGTAATCTCTGGCAACCAATGGATAATCGATTTAAAAGATGTCAAGATCGGTCATCTGCTACAAATGACTCCAACAATAATGAAAAAGATGGTATTTAGCTCTCAGGTATATATTTTATCTCATATTAAAAGTTAAATGATAAAAGTTGATTAAATACTTGCAAAGTTAAATAAATATATTCCTGATAGAGAGAATCCGTAAATGTACAACTGCTGGTTAACTGCTTATTATCTTTATTGTTTATTTCAAATAATCATAATTATATATGTATAATTATGTGATTATATTCTCAGTAGGTTGATTTTATCTATTCTAGAAAGAGAGAGAGGGAAATTGAGATTTTTTAAAAGAGTTTGGTGTACGGGCAACTGGGCAACCTGAAGTGGTCTACACCACCCATAGACATTGGAGCTGTAAGAAATATTAACCGTTTCTTTCATCGCCAATGTGCCTCCCATTTTAGACCATAACTATTATATTATATAGTTATGTTCTTTGTGCCTGTAGCATTTGTTTAGCGGTAGAATGTATTTATGAAAAATAGCATATGCGTAATAGCATATCAATTTCTTAACCGAAGATTTCCTTCACTTAGGAGAACCAAATGAACATAAGCTTCGGTTAAGATACTTATAATTAATTAAACTATCTCAATTCTAAACAATAAAGATAAATAAATACATAAGCAACACTCTGAATGTTAAAAGAGTACATTCTTGGCTATTTTAGTTAAATAAGTTTGTTACTTAATATAAATAAAAATAATTTGTTTACTTTTCAGGAAGCTGCGCCAATACGCATGAAGGGAACTCACTTTGTGAATGCACCGCCTGCCTTTGAGAGAGTATTAAATACAATGAAGGGTTTCTTAAATGAAAAAAATAGGAACAGAGTAAGTAATCTATATATATTCATGATGTTATTTTCTAAAGGTATAATTCGTTTATAACGAGATCATGTCTGATAATCTTAAATAAATATTTTGATTATGTAATTGTCTATGCATCACGTAAAAACAATTTTAGACCTTGTACGATAGCGATACGCGACCGTTCTAATTTTAATATATTTTCCAGCTCTATGTTTATCAAAATTACGAAGCATTATATAAAAATATACCTAAATCAATACTTCCTAAGGAATATGGAGGAGATTCAGCATCTATAAAAGAAATAATAGGTAAATATTTCAGTTTATTACGTTACATTATATTTAGCTGGCAATGTTACAAGGTCATTTCTGTAATCCAGATTTTACTAGTTTATAGATGTGTCTACAAGCGATTATTATTATTCTTAAATTGAATATGATTTAATAATTCACAAATTCGAATTCATAGAAACACTTGTAATAATTATCAACTGTATTGTCTTTCAAGCTTCCTCCATGAGTTACAAATTTAATTTTACTATAAAAATTCAAACATTGTACACAATTTTTTTACAGATTATTGGAATGCTAAAAAGTTAGAATATGATTCATGGCTGAAGGATGACATGAAAAACGGAACGGATGAATCAAAACGACCAGGTAAGCCGAAGACGGCAGAGAGTTTATTTGGAGTTGAAGGATCCTTCCGACAATTGGATTTTGATTAATAATCCAAGGCCTGTGTCAACATTTTATGGGACATTAAACGCGTTTATGATAAATATTGTTCTTTTTTTCTTAATATTCTTTCAGCTAATGAAATAGCTGCTAGTTTTTAGAATAAGCTCCAAATCTTCTCGAAAAAGGAGAGTAGACCTAAGCGCAGCAGTGGGATTACTGTTATTATTTTTGGATTTGAATCCCATGTATCGAATTGAAATCAATGCTTAAAATCAAACTATGGATATTTAAAAAACATAACTAACTATAAAGATACCATCACAAATAAATCTCGATATTGACTGTTGAGATCTTGTCTTCAATTTTGAAATTAAAAATCTTTCCGAAAGGGTGACGAGGTCAATGTTTTCGACTATCTCTATTGCTACAGATACGATAACGTCCCGGTAAACTAGTTTTAACCTTTGACTTCGAGTCATTTATATAAAAATTATAAATTAATTAATCTATAGTGATATAGTAGTAGCTTGTAAATTTACCCTCGTCTAGGCAAAGCCCTCCGGAAAAGTAGGTTGGCTGGACTATGAACATTAATTTAAGAGAAGGAAATGGAACTGATGCACTGAGTCTCGAGTAGGTATCCGTTATGCCGTTATTCTCACGATGTTATTCTTCATCAGCGATCACGACATGAATGATGATTAAGATGATAATAATAAATTAAATAAAAGTCACTGGAAATTGCTGGCATTTGATGCCGCGATCTTCGGTTACTATCCACGTGGTAAATCTGGGTCGAGTCAAGCTACATAAAGTACATTATTTGAATTTGTACTAGGCAGATGTTGGCTAATATTGTTAGTATGAAATATCTCAGTTCACACGACTCTACTCAGTTTGAATTAGTCTAGTTATTCTCGTATTGATGTTTCAGCTTAAAATACTTTCATCAAGACGAAGGTATAATATAATCTCGAACAAAATCGTACGAAGCGTACGATCAAATGTAGGTAGGTACTAAAATATATCACGGAAAACACATTTATTATTTTTTCGATATGAATAAAAATAAAAATTGTGTAAATACGTGTTTAAAAATGGCTTACTTTTTTCATAAATATTTTGCTACAAAGGATTATTCTTATTCCCGAAATAGGAATGAAGTTTTTTTTTGTACGTTGTACGTATTTAATCGTCAAGTAGCGTTTAGTGATATCAGTGTTTTCGTATCGTCTGTGTAAATAATCGATACTGATATTAGTTACATAGATAAAAATACTATCGTTTATATATCATATTATGTAGTTTCAATTTTTACTGAGCAACTCCTCCAGTTGGTTTTATATAATTCGCCTGAGGAAATAATTACTGAATGCTAACATAACTTTCATTTATTATTCTCATTGAAAGTGAGGCGAACAAAACATTATCAGTAATATTAGTGAAGCAGTTACATTACGAATAGGTAACAGCTATCTGCCTATAAAAGATATGTAATCAAAGATTATTTTTATAAATATCTTGCTACGTGGATTGAATGTTGAAATAGTTAAGTTTACTTCGTTTCGAGAAAATCGATTAGTCTTCCACTGATAATACGAAACAAAGGACGAAATATGCAAATTCGGCCTTTGTGCGCTGAGCTCGCAAAGAAATCTCAAGATGAGCTTAATGAAGATCCAGCAAGGATAGCGAGTGATGTGCAACATATCAAGGACTGGTTGAAGAAGCAACCACATTTGCGAGCTCGGAATGGCAAGTCTAATCTTTTGTAGAATATTCATATAATATATGTTTTTACAATCCTATATACTATATATATAATATTTTTGAAAGAATTGTTAAGTTTAATTTTCTTAATGTTATTTGTATATTTGTGTAGCTAACATTTCTCTTATCTCTTGGGGATAAGTCAACCTTTGTACAATATTTTTTATTGTTGTTCGTTTGTGTGCAATAAAGATATTAACAAGGGTAATCTTCCAGATGACCAATGGCTGGTGGCATTTCTGCGGGGCTGCAAGTACAGCCTTGAGAGAACAAAGGAGAAGTTGGATCTTTATTACTCGATGCGTAGTCTCGCCCCGGAGCTCTTTAGCGTTCGGCCTAATGATAAAGTTTTTACAGATATTATGAATTTAGGGTTTGTATACAATATTATTTAGTTTAAGATATATTTTAATCGCATTAATAGCATTAGAATTAACGTTAGGACACGGTATACGCAATCAAATGATATTATCATTTGATGTTGAAATGTTCTGTTCCTAAAATGACAAAAACTTAACTAATGTATATTATAGCAAGTATTTTAAAAGAAACAGCTTTTTCCCGGTTAATCTTTACTCCGTTTCTAAGAAGTATAGAGTTAAATGTAGACGACATTTTTGTAACTTTAAAGTTCAAGTGTTTAACATTCAAACAGCAAAAAAAAAATACAATTTATATTATTTTGACGTAGTGGGTAACTATTATTATATAGTAAAGTTATAATAGAAATAGATAACTATGTTTAGTGTAAAAGAATAATATTCATACATTTGATTTTAGAACTTATTTGATACTGCCAAAATCTGCGACGCCAGATTCACCGCGGGTAGCAATTATCCGACCCGGTAGTTATGATCCTGATAAATATATACTATCCGATATATTTTCGGTTTCTATCTTGCTTCAAAGGGTAAGTAAAACGTTTAGCAATTCAAACTTAGATATATGTCACATTTTACGTCAAAAGTACGTACAATGTCATTTATTTGCGTTCTATGTCATCATATACATATATATGAAACGACTACATAGTTATTCTTATATATTATATAAATAAATAAGCCAAAAGACAAAATGTATTTTTTTTATTTGGCAGATATTGACTAACTCAAGTGTTGCTTTTAAAAAAAAGTTAGACAACTAGTTGCTTTATAATTGTAACACCTTATTTTTATATATATTCTATTTTTAGATATTGTTAATGGAAGATGATGCAACTGTAATATCCGGTGTCAGGACAATAATGGATTTAGAAGGAGTGACCCTGGCTCATTATCTTCAAATGACACCTGCTATGATGAAAAAGATGGCAGTTCTTTCACAGGTATATTTATATATATGAAACGGTACCTAATTATTTGTCACATAATCTTAATCCTAAAACAAATAATGCAATATTATTTACTTTTTAGTTTCACTTTTGAAGCTGCTTATGTATTGCTATAAATTATATAAATTGAAGAGTTTGTTTGTTTGGCCGAGATAGGTTTTTAGATTATTTAGCAGTACGCTATGACCCACAAAAAAAAAAAAAACGAACTAAAAGAGAAGTTTATGTACATAAAAAAGTTGTAAATGGTATAAATATATATTTTAAATAATTAAAATTATAGTTGATACTAACTTCTTTTCAGGACGCTGCCCCCATGCGTATGAAAGGAACTCATTACATAAACACGCCAGCCGGATTTGAAACAGTATTTTCCGCTATTAAGAATTTATTAAACGAAAAGAATAGGAAAAGAGTAATCAAATTTGTTTTTCATAGAAAAAAATATAATAATCTAATATGTTGTTTTGTTTACTTTAATTTTATGTTACAGTTATACGTTCACAACAAAAATTACGAAGAGATGTATAGTCACGGTATAAGTAAAGATATTTTACCCGTTGAATACGGCGGTAACGGTGGGACTATTAAAGAAATAATTGGTAAGAAATAACGGTAGTCTTTAGTTCTAAAGATTTGATTAATAGTCTGTTTATGGAAACTTAATAAACTAATTCACGTCTTAAAAGCCTAATCCAGTTTGCAACTATTTTAAACTAAACAAAAATATAACATCATATGTAATATTGTTATTTATAGATCATTGGAAAGATAAGGTACAAAAGTACAGTTCGTGGTTGGAAGAAGACTTGAAATATGGAACAGACGAGTCGAAACGGCCTGGACAGCCGAAAACGCCAGAGAGCATGTTTGGACTAGAGGGTTCCTTCCGTCAACTAAACTTTGATTAGAATGTTTTTATAAAATTATTATATATTTTATACATTTGTCTTTAAGTTTTTATATCTGACTCCTAATTAAGGTTCTGTTTTAAGGAAATGTATGTTCTGATTACAATGTATATTCAATGATTGTAAATGTATGTTCGGTTTATTGACATAATGACATTGAAATATGTCTGCAAGGTATGCAAACAACTTTAATCCTACATCAATGTAGGACTTAAAATTAATGATGTAAACAGGTAAAGAAAATTCTATTTTGAATACGCTAAAAAGAAAAAAAAAATTTTAATGTTTTTAATCAACAAGGAATTGTTTGCTTTAATAGAAAAAAATTGCTTTATTAAAAAAAAAATCGCTGTTGCTTTCATAGTTTGATTCAAAATGATAAATACTTCCATAATACGATACGATAACGATATTTTTTTATCTACCGTACAGTACAGTTCAACCTGATCACTGTATAACTTGTCCATATGTAAAAATATGTACTATTGATACATGTCATGCAAACAGACGCAAAATGGTTCACGCGGTTAGTAACTGTTGACCATCGCCCATAATCGACCATAGACACTGTCTTTGTAAAAAAATAAGACATTCCATAAATTGTTAATACTTTGATAATATTTTGTCTCTCTATGTTTGAGTATTATATGGCTTATTCGCCTTCCAAATCCGTGCATAATAATTAATTTTTTTTGCGGTAGAATAATTAATGAGAGGGACGGTGAGACAATGTCCACATGAATTTTGGACCATTCCTATTTCACATATACATACATGACTTGACTGCCTCGTTTGCCTAGTAGCTCGAAAAAAGGCCTCAGACCCGGTGGTCCTGGGTTCCGTGGGTGGAAGCCTCAGTTCGGACTAGTAAAATGATTTTGAGATTTTCTGTCGTAAATTCTTAGTAGCCGCCCGGAGTCTGGAAGTAGGAAGTGAGTACACTCTCGTGCCTCGGAAAGCACGTAAAGCCGTAGGTCCTGTGCCTCAACTCTTTCCGTTCGTGTCGGATTGCCGTCCCATCAGATTATGAGAGTTTGTGCTTGTGCACACACTTGTGCAATCTCTATTGAGATAGGCCGTCGTGGCAGAAATCAGTCAGGATGACATTATTAATATAATACGTATATACATAAAGGATGTAACCTTTCTTGTAGGCTACGAATATACATAATATTTTATTATATTTTGTCTGCTGATGATACCTATGTATTTAAAATTATTAGAAAACAGGTGCAGTATGACGATGTAAACAATGCTATCATCTCTGATATTATCGTACATTGGCTTAGTATATATCTATTATCTAATGTAAAACAAATCTACTAAATTGAAATCATATAGTAGCTTTGGAACTGCGATGCCACAGACAAACACACAAGTATACACGTCAAATTTTAGCACCGCAATTTCCCCATTTTAAAGGTTTAAAATTTAGCTCGCCATATGTAAAAAAATATAAGAGCTGATACTGGTGCAGGTAATAGGTGTAGTACGATGATGAAAATATGATTAGTAATGGGAAGTCTATATACGCAGCAGAATCAATTGAATTACTTGGCCTAACTTATGTTATATTGCAATTCGCCTCTCATCTGCTCGGAATGGCGAATAAACTAAGCTCCGTGGCATTTGCGGTTAAATAAGATAGTAAAAAATAGACAAAGAACCGCTGAAATTCTTTCGCCAGAATAAATGAATTTATTTTAATTGGATTTTTGCGCAAGGCAAAGTAACAATGTATATCATCTTTAGTACATGTACTTAATAACATTCAACAAAGGTCATCTTGATTAATACATAAATACCTTTAAATCGGCGCGATCGGTTCGACTCGTTTTACGAGTTTATAAGCGAATGTAAAAGCAGGAACAACAAAACGTTTTAAGTACCTTACCGTAATTTTTATTTAAATGTATATTAATTTTATGTAGGCAGTGCAAAACATAGTTAACATTATGTGACACGACAATGATCTATAATCTATAATTAAATATTCGTTCTAATAAAATCAAGGTCAATACTTAACCTTCAACGCGTGCTATCTCTATGTTTAGAAAAGCATTTGACATCGCAACATATAGTGTAGTTTTATTATTTCTACAAAGATAAATATCTGTAAAGTTATTAATATAAAACTGTGCAGTGTGTGCATTTTTGGGCTTGTAAAAAGCTGCAAGTGCTTTATTAAAGTCTTATATATAGACAAAAAATATACGTCTAAACAAATATTTTTATTGAACTGTTTTATCGATAGAGCAGAATAGTTGTATAGATAAGATTAAATTGTAAACACGTCTTTGCATACTTTGTAGTGCCAATCTTCGCTTGAGTGAAGGCAATTCAAAACTTGACACTCTAGTGGATTCTTCGTAAGTATTCATAATGTGTTTTTATTATGAATAAATAAATAAATAGTATATTATGTTGAATTAATTCATGAAAATTGATGTAATCTACTTAGTATTAGTAGTAGGTAGTACCTACCTCTTATAGGTAAAATATTTTTCATATTAATCACATAGAGTTTTTATATATTATAATTATTTTTAAAAGTGATAACATGCACTATAGGCGATTGAGTATACCAAAACAATTTAAGCCGTAGGTACGCTTTATTTTTGGAGTAATGTCCAATTATATTTGATATTGATAGTAAAAAGGTAACATACAATATATACGTAATATTATATATTTGAAAGTAATTCTATCTGTCTGTCTGTTAACCTCTCAAGGTAACAACATTGAGCCAATTTTGATGAAAATATTAATCATATTTTGTAAATAAATAAACAAGTCATTTAAAGTTTTGTAGTTGCATCCCCATTGTTATTGAACTCAACAAAAGTATTCTGAATATTTCGTTATTGATATAAAAATGTGTAGATTCATTTACTATGTAAACTTATCAAAATATAAATACCAACAACATGTTAAATATGATAGACTAGGGTCGATAATTTTTGAAACCAAAAAGTAATAGTAGGATGAAACCCATTGGAAAAGGAAGAGAATATAACAAAAATGAAAGGAAAAATAATTTATGGGCGATCTGAGGTCGAGAAGTGGGGTGAGGTTGTAAGGGTCAAAAACGGTTTATCTCGATTTCCGCCAAAACTACAAGTCCTATGGAAAAAAGTTAAATGGCAAAGTTGTAGGTAATAAAAAGATCTACAATTTTGTATTTACACTTCTACTTTTCACATAACCTCAAAATTTAAGACATTTAGAAGAAAAATTCAAATACCAAAGTTCTTGGGCATTTTAATCTTTTAAAAAAAAAAAATCCACGCCCATACCCTCCTAGTAACTTCCCCACTTCTCTATGAAATACGTTTTGATGGGCTAAAATTTTCCGTAGGTCACTCAGGTATATAAGTTATCTTAAAATAGCAATAAATAGGCATCTACGCATATAATTTAAAGAAGATTCTACAACTTTCTCAAAATATTGTAGATGTCTTATTAAATATTAACTTTATTAACTTATTTGGTTGTTAATTATAGTAATTATATTTCGATTTGCATTTTTTTTGTTTATCAACGTAAATTGGAATCTTAAGTTTTTTCGACTAATTAAAGTGTTAATTTTAATAAATAGCTCAAAATTGCTCATAATGATTATAAAAAAAATTCGGATTCCAGTTTTTTCCATTTTTTTAGAAATAATAATTAGCTTACCTCCATATAATTTGATGGTGATCGACGCTGTTTTTTAGCTACATAAAATAAGATAGCTTACCAAAAAATCTTATGTGGGTACGTCTTGTTCTATTGCGCTAAGTAGAATTCTTAAAATAAAAATGCAGTGGTTCTTTACAACTCTACATAAATTTTGTACATATTTTCTATAATTGATATCAATTTTAGTAAAATCATAAGATTTTGTTCTTTAGGTTATTCTTCTTAACTTCAATGAAGGACACTGGTTACTATTTCTTGTTCTATATGATGTACGTGTTATTCGAAATTGTACGATACGTCTGCCCAATTACTCTTAATACCCAAAGTTTTAATTATAATATTTATGTTGGTACTATTTTTAGACTTTAGGTTTTTTTTCTGTCAAAAACACTAATGTTTTGAAATTGAATTTAATTAATTTCGATATTGCATGTACATCGCGTATTAGATAAAGAATATATATATTGACATAAAACATTAATCTTTTTCATTTATAAAAATGTTGCGCGTACGTTAAATTTCATTCTTTTTTTCAGAATCAGTTTGTCAGAGACAAAAGGACATATATACAAGTTACTCATGTCACAGGGTACATCAGCCACGTATTCCGTCGTGCATTGGCCACTCTATAGATTCCTACGCCTTTAAAACAATAAATCCCTGTTTAGCTTTTTTTATAAGGTGACCTGAAGTAATTTATAAAACTTATTTTTTACTTTCTATAATGTTTACATTATAGATTTATTGTAACGTTATTGGATAAATAGATAAATCGATACACCTATAAATTTCTGTTCCACGCAATCAACTATTACAGGGTTTCAAAAATCGTTGATATACGATTGGACTTGGGTCAAATTATAGTATCGTTAATATTCATAGAGCACACAAGTGAATTTATCACGAGTTATTGCGCAATAACACTTCTATTGTTGTATGTTTTAGTATTAGAAATATTAGTATACTAGCTGTGCCCGCGGTTCCACCCGCGTATAACTTAAAGTAATTACTAAGAGTAGACTTATAATATTTAAGTATATACAACATTTTTAGTATTCGTGGGATATAAGTATTTATTGGTTTTCGCTGCACCCGGATCTTGTTAGGGCAACAAACCATTGACCATGAGAAATGCAGTATTCTCTTAAATCTATTTTGATATTCTTAAATGTCTTGTGTGTTAAATTTGTTGTGTCTGCAAGCGATACCTTCATAGGAAATTGTGTCCTTTTGAAACTGAATGGTAAATTAATAATAATACTGTGTATTTAAAAAATATACTTATTACCTAACTAACAGACGAAGTATAATATAAAAAAAAAAACAGAGTAATATACTTTTTTCTAACCAGAATGACAATCATGCTTCTTACTTTAAAATCACAGACTTCCATACAACCCCAATTTATTCTTTACGGCTACAGCGAAGCCGCGGAATAGCTAGTTAAATATACAGCGTGTACAAAATTCATATCATATAGATTTTAAAAATTATTACATAAATAAAACTGACACACGATACCTAATAACCACTTCACGGGTCGGACACGAATTTTGTTACATCTTGTATACTACCGAAATACAAAAGAAATGTGTATTACATAAGTTGTTTTTTAAATAATCTACTACCCTAACCTAATACAATATATTACAAATGAATACAGACAGAGGTTTACGAGGGCATTGTTACATGTACCAGCATAAGCTGAAAACTATATAATATGATTGATCATATTAATCTGAGCTCAACTTACATTGGAAGCATCTAAATTAAACATGCATTTAATTAACTTTCAATCGTCATCATTTTACAGACTATTATTTATAGGTAGCCAAAGTTTCAACCAATTCAACTGAACAGTTCTTGTGTAGAATTTTATTGAATAAAAGTTCGACGTGATTCTTTAAATTGACATAACGTTTTTATTGAAATAAAACAAAAACTCAATTTTAAGTAAAGTTTACCACAATACGTCAGTGTAAGCTACACCCAAATCAATTAAGCTGTTTCTATGATTAGCGCGCATAAATGCAGATACAAACAGACAAACAGACAACAATTCTAGCAATCATTGTTTTGGCTTCTATTGCGTTGATAAACGCCCCGATAATAGTTTTATTCATATATCTTCTATGTACAGAATCGATCAGTAACATTTAATTATATGTCTAGAATAGATAAGTAACAAATTCATTGATGAAACAATAACACTACATGATCGAAATCGCTATAATTTTGAATACAGGTATTATATTATAAATTACAATTTATTCATAGAAATTCATAGATGTATTTTTTTATTTCAGTCTTTTGCGTTTATTTTACGAACTTAAGATATTTCTTATTAAATTAATAAAATTTAACATAAGTACATTATATATATATTTTTTTTCCTTACAGATACATTATCTGTTATCAACTTAATGTTTCATTGTTATTTACAAAGACAAATTAGTTTCGTTCAGTTTGTTTTAAATTTCTGAGACCACTGTACCCTTGGTTAATGGTTACTTGTTTTCGCTTACGTACCAATTAAGAAAGTGTGTTTTATTTACTGATAAATATATTTCACTCGTATTCAATCTGACTAGGTTTTAAAAAATGCCGGTTCGGCCGCTGCCTCCTGCGTTAGCAGAGAAGGCTCGATTAGAATTGAACGAAAACCCAAAAGTTCTAGAAGAAAGTATACGTCATTTAAAGAAATGGATCTTAACACAACCACATTTAAGAGCCAGAACAGGTAAATTTATATTTAAAGAGAAATTAAATAATTAATTTGTAATAACAAAATATGAAGTAAAAAAAAAAAGATAAGAACATAAAATTTTACATTATGAACTCATATGATATTTAAATTTTTTGCAGATGACCAGTGGCTAGCTGCATTTTTACGTGGTTGCAAATTTAGACTAGAACAAACCAAAATTAAATTAGATCTCTATTTTTCATTTAGAAGTACGGCACCATATTTGTACAGCGTTAAATATTTCGAACCCAAAGTTATGGAAATAATAAACACAGGGTAAGATAGTTATAAATACAAAAAAATCCTTTTTTTTAACGTAGATTTTATAATAAATGTAGGTTTTTAAGAAATTACTGATTATTTTAATTATAAATTGTGAAAGGGTCATGATCGAACTTGCGACTTTTCCTTCGCCAAGTGCCCCTGTACCGTTGAGATTTTTAATTGAAGTTTTTATCGAAATAATATTTATTTTTATAGTCATAATTATTTATCTGTGGAATAGTTCAAAGCCTGCTAACAGTATATCAAAGTTGAATCTTACTTCCAACTTATGCATCGAAAATTATTCTTGTACCACTTTTTTTTAAATAATAATAATATATATTTTTTTTTATTATCATCTGCTCAGAGCAGCTTTAATACTACCAAAAACAAAGAGCCCAGCTGATCCAAGGGTTATATTATATAGAATCGGTAAAATAGACCTAAAGCAATACACCATAATAGATATCATGTCGGTGCTCGTACTTCAAGAACAGGTCAGTTTATGATTAATTTTATCTTAATTATAAAAAACTCATTTAGATTAAGATTAAAAATATGATTGTTACAATGTAAATAGTAGGTAAAAATAAACAAATATTTTATCTATATGAAATATAGATATTCAGATAATATATTTTTTTAATCAATATAGAAAGATACTTTATTATTCAAATATATGACAGATTCGGAAAGAAACGCCTCAGACCTGAGAAGAATCGAGATAAACCCAATGGTTTTTAGTCAAAAATCGATGTTTACAATAGTAAATTATTTTATTATTAAACAGCCTGGAGACGATAGCTTAATTCAGATAGTAGTTTATAAATAAATTTAGTGATACACTGCATCACTCATCACTCAGGCTTTAACTAGTAGCTTATATGTAGATTGGTATTAGTAACAGCCTGTCGATATCCCATTGTTGGGCTAATTCCTTCTTTCCTTTTTGAGGATAAGGTTTGGGGCTTACTCTACTACACTGCTCCAATGAGGGTTGGTGTATACGCGTGGCAGACTTTCATCAGCCACATGCTGGTTTCCTTCCGATGGTTGCTTTCACCGCTAAGCACAAGGAGCATTATAAAAACAAATTAAGTACATTAGAATTCAGTAGTGCTTGCCTAGGTTTGAACTTGAAATCATCTGTTAAAAATCACGTCATCTAACCACTGGTCCTTCACGGCTCCTAAAAGTAATTATTAAAAATTAATAATAAGTAAAATCAGCTTCATCGGCTTAAATCGGAATTAAAGCAAAACTTTATTTAATGAATATATTTATTACTATTAATTTTCATACACATGAAATGATGGTACACATGAGGTAATTCTCTACAGATCTGCTTCATGGAAGATGATAACTTCGTTGTGGCAGGTACAGTCAATATTGTAGACCTAGAGGGTGCTAGAGTGGGTCACTACACACAAACATCGATCAAACAATTGAGGAATTTAGTTGCTGCAAATCAGGTATCCTCATATCTAATTAAGCTTAACGGATAAACTAGATGCATTAATTCCACTTCCGTCTCTTCAAATAACATTTTAATTTTTGTAGGACGCGGTGCCTGTTAGAATAAAAGAAATACATTTTCTAAATACTCCACTCTTTTTTGAAACATTTTTTGGTATCGTCAGAAGATTCATGAGTGAAAAAAGTAAGAAAAGAGTAAGTATTTTTAACAATATCAAATAACTATGTGATTTTTATTTTGATATTTTTGTAAGTTAATGAACTTAACTTTCCTTAGAATATTATTTCAAATAGTTTTGGCTCAGACTTGAGTTAAATTTGATAATATCATAGGAAAAGAGGTGACATGAACAATATCAACTTAATAGTATTCTACTGCTAAACAGATTCACTAAATAAAGTCCAGTTATATATTTAACGATTCGACATTAAAATCGAATCTCCTGATTTCTTCTCTTATTATAAATGAAAATATTAGTACGAAATTTTATATTACTTATGGGTTTTCCAAAGGCAGATTATTCATCTCTTTATTTTTTATTTATGACGAAATTTAATAAAAATCTAGATCGGTGCGTTTTCGATATTCACAACTATAGTAATCCAATATTTTTCCAGATAATAGTTCATAACAAGAATATGGAATCTTTTCATGAATATGTACCCAAAGAGATATTACCTGAAGAATATGGGGGAACGGGCGATAGTATACAAGATTGCATAGGTAATAAAAAATGTTGTTCTCCTCTGAATGACATGAATCTTTTGATCATAAGCAGGATCTCTGTTACAGTCAATTATTTTTGAAACTACTGGACCGATTAAGTTGAAATTTGGTAGACATATTAATTTCTTTGACCGAAACGTGGATAAATTAGAAAATGAGGTGGCCAAAAAAGTACATTCCATGCACACATAGATAGTAAATATATTGTACAATAAAAATGGCAAAAATGAATTACTCGTTAGCTTAGCTTTACTAGTTTTTTATTATCTTTTAACCTCTCTGAACTCGGGAGTTTTTATTTCGAAATATTATGTAATGCAAGATGAATTTTAAATACCGTTTGTCAACTTCAACCATAATGGACCACAGAGAAAGAAAAATGCTTATCAAGCTATTTGACATTTGATATTTTTTATAGCAAAATCATAATCTATACTTATTTACAGCAATCTTATTAAAGGATTTTATGAAAATGCTTACATCTATTCTGTTGTAATGCCGACATTTTTGAGTTTTTTATTTATAGCAATTTAATTTCCCAATATTAACGAATATAAAACACCATAACTCATTGGTGTGAATTAAATTCGATACCTATGGAAACTACCATACAGAAATTGGCCATGTCCTTTAAAAAAGTTTTACTTACCTTACTGTTTAACATATAAAGAGTCTGTTGTCCTTATAATGTAATTTGATTTAAAGATAATTGATATAAATTTATCATTACTTCAAATGTTACAATGTTTATATCAAGTTGGATTAATTTATCAAGTGGTTCCCCATACTAATACAAACATACATTCCGATAAAATATAAGACGAAAATGATGCTTTTAATTTTGACATTAGTAAATATAACATACAAAATAAGTGTGCAACTCTTAATTAATATAAGAAACTAATTTCTTTACAGAACATTGGAAGATCAAAATGCGTGATTACAGCTCGTTTTTCGAAGAGGATCTTAAATATGGAAGCGATGAATCGAAACGGCATGGAAATTCTGATCCGGAAGTTATTAATGAACCGTTTAGACGTTTAGAAGTAGATTGAATTTGACATATAAATTTAGTCAGCGTTGCATAACAACAATGACCTAAATTAGTGGCTGGAAATGTTAATAATAATATTATTGAGCAGATATTTTTGATACTATGTGGAGAAAACGATGCTATAGGTTACATCAATAGGATTATCATTTTGAAAGAAGAATGGTTGTTTGACAAAATTCTGCTTTCTTAGGTGTAATGATGATGTAAGCAAACTGTGACCAGGGGATTAAAATTTTGATCTAGTTTAAAATTATGATTTCTAAAAAGGTATGTTACTGAAGATTCTATAAATATGTACCAACTCGGAATAATACTTTTTTATTTATTTAAATAAGATATATATGGAACTTACATAATTTTAACAAGATCTCTGTAATAGAATTAAGATCCACAGGAAAACTTTTTTTTTTTTTTTTTTTTTTTTTTTTGGGAAACAAAGAGTTCAGCTGCACATATACAATAAAAAACGATAAAATAACACATAAACCAATCAAGTTTCCATTAATATACAATACAAATAAGAAGCAGAGAGCAAATTATTACAACAAAGACAAAATGATTATAAATAGAAAATTAAACAATTATACAAGTTTGTTAAAAATAAAAATAAATTAATTAATACAAAACAAAAATAAAAGAAATATTAAAAAACAAAAAAAAAAAATTAAAAACAAAAAAGACAAATTGACATTCACTGATTCAGTACTTCAATAATATTATTTTTAAAATTTAATAGGGAACATGAAAATATATCAATATCTCTAAATTTTTCATTATACATTTTACACGATCGATGAATGATGTTATTTTTGGCATATTTAGATTTTGTACAGGGCAAATCAAAAAGAGCATGTTTGCGCTTACAAAATTTAGGAACATTAAATTTTAAGCAACCTAATAAATAAGGGCTATCAAACATATTGTTTACCAAAAAGAAACATTTGATCGCTGAGCATTCGGCGAGCTTCTAATGATCTGATTGTAGGCGGACTTTGACTAGAATTATGAAACTTATATTTTACATGTTTCATAAATTTATTTTGCACCTTTTCGAGATAATTTATGTGTACTTTATATTGAGGATTCCAAATGGACGAACCAAATTCCAATAAGGAGCGTACTAAGCTATTGTATACAAAAGAGTGAGAGTATAATAATTTTTGAATTCATTGCCAACTCTCAATATAAAGCCAAGCGTTCGATAGGCTTTAGCAACAATATGGTCTATGTGAAGCTTAAATGTTAATTTACTGTCCAGGTAAATACCAAGGTCTCTCACCTCAGTAACGCGGTTAACAATTTCATCTTTTAGTTTATATTTATAATTAATCGGTGTTTGTTTACCTGAGAAAGAGATAATGCTACATTTTTTTACATTAAGGGAGAGAAGATTCTCACTACAATATTTGTTTAATCTGTTGAGGTCCCTCCTAAAGATTTTCATGTCGTCTGCGAATAACAATACTGACGAATTCTCGAAGATTTTACGAATGTCATTGATAAAAATATTAAATAGCAAGGGACCGAGGTGAGAGCCCTGTGGAACACCTGATGAAACAGGTACAAATGATGAACAAAGGCCCTTTATTGTCACTGCCTGACTTCTATTGTGCAGATAAGAGGAAAACCACCGAAGTAGGTCGCCATGTATACCAACTTGCTCTAATTTATTCAGTTGAATGTTATGAGATATTTTGTCGAAAGCCTTAGAGAAGTCGGTATACACGACGTTCACCTGATCACCAGCATCCATGGCTTTTGCCACACGATGAACCAGTTCACACACATTCGTTTCGACAGATCTTTTACTAATGAACCCGTGTTGTTCATCAATCAGAATACCCCTCATAATAGGAAAGATGTTATCATAGATAATTTTTTCAAACATTTTAGCTATTGTACACAATTTGGATATTGGCCTATAGTTCTCAACATTATGTTTGTCACCTGACTTGAAGATAGGCACAACGAAAGGGTGCTTCCAAACAATAGGCATAGTACCAGATCTCAACGATTTGTTCAAAAGAAGAGAAATAGGATAGCCTAAAGAATGGCAACATTTCTTTAAAAATATTGGTGGTATCTCGTCGGGACCGTAACCTTTGTTAATATCCAATGATTTAATGTATTTTTTAGCAGTCGATATTGACAAATCTATATGGCCGACGTTCAAACTACTGCTGCTGTAATTCTGATTTTTATACTTTTGTTGAGTGGATTGAGTTTCGTAAACTGATTTGAAATACTCGTTGAAAGTTGAACAGATCTCTTTTCCGTCGCTAGCAGTACGATCAAACAAAAAAACACTGTCAGGCAGGCCGGGGGACGATTTCTTACATTTCATAAAAGACCAAAAATATTTACTATTTTTGCGTATTTTGACTTCTGCATTATAGATATATCGATCATAACACTGAACTTGAGCTAATTTTTGTCGTTCCCGTAAGAGAACAAAAGAGTGGTAGTCAGAAATCCTATTATAGATCTTCCATTTTCGGTGATATTTTAATTTTTCTGCAATAGTTTTAATTAAAGAACGAGAATAATAACACGGATAATTATTTGAAAATGTAACAGTCTTAATCGGAACCAAGTCAGAAATTATAGAATTAGTCGTTTGATAGAAGGTATCAACTGCACGGCAGATATCACAGTCTTTAAGTACATCGTACCAATCCACACGCTCTAGAGCTTCGTTGATAGCATCATAATCTGCTTGACGAAACAAACGTATTGAGCGTGAAGCAGGTTTATCGCGCTTAGATGTATATTTGCAAAGCGGGATGGTGAGCATCTTCATCTACCAGAGGAGGACCACCTCTATCAACTACACAGTCACCACTACTGATTACAAGGTCTAAAAGACGATCATTCTTATTTGCAATTGAATTATATTGCTTAAAGCTACAGAATTCTAAAAAATTATAGAGGCAATTAATTAAATTATTCCCACAACTATAGTTATTAATAATCATATGTCCATTTTTATTTGACCATGACGCCCCAGAAATGTTAAAATCACTCACCAATAGGAAACTATCGTCAGTGCGGCAGAGACAATCTTGTGAAACCATTTCGTAGAATTCACATAATACATCCGACTGGTAAGTGCAATGTGGAAAATAGCAACAATATATATGCAAAAGTTTTGTAGGGGGACCGGGTTTAGTTATTAAAGAGACTTTTATAATTTCAGAGGCATTATTCGTTAATGAAATAGTTGAGGAGGAATAGACAGAAAGATTAGAGTTAACGGCAATTAAAACTCCCCCACCCATTTTATCACCTCGTGAATTGTAACACCTATCGCTTCTATACACAGAGTAACGGGAATCAAATATCTCAGTATCGAATATACCCTCATGTAACCAAGTCTCAGCTAAACAAACTATATCGTTATCTTGTTGCATTAAATTTCTAAAAAATACATTTGTTTTAGTTCTCAGTCCACGTACATTTTGGTAAAATATATTAAGCGCGATACTCAATTGAAAACAAACACAATAGTTAAACATACACTCTTCAAATTCATCTCAAATAATAAAGTCACAGAAATACTGAAGCCACAGAAAGTACAAAATATACTTTTACAAAAACTGATAATAACTGATAAAATACTCCTACAATAAAAATATGCTTTTTTAAACAGTATATAATAATAAATAATATAATTATAAAAATTAATAAATACGGAACATTCATTAATAATGTGTGTAGTAAAACTTCTGTGTATCGTACACTCATAATTTCTATTTTTAGCGTCCGTAATATTTGTTAGGGGTCATAGCCAAGGAAATGTGTTTATTCATTATATAATGACATTTTTTAATTGATATTTTCGTGGGTCAAAGAATTCGTGACTTACAGTCTCGCCGTAACTGTTTGAAATCCGGATTATTATAGTTAGCGTTAATAAATAATTAATTAATTATTATCAATAGAGTGCAAGTAAAGACGGACATGATGTAAATCTTTGAATATTGTAACAGAATATTGTATTTTAAATAAATATTGCAATGTCATTTATAATACCTACATACTAAACTAGTAAACTAGCTATACTCTAGTGTTTCAGACTCGTTAAATTTGAATTTTACAAGCATTATACTTTCATAGTTACTATGAGTATATAAACCCGCGCATCTTGCGCTGGTTTATATATGTATGTGTAATCAACTAATTATCCTCGTGTTACCTCGTTGTTCTTGCTTCGCGTTCTTGCCCTTAGTTTTCAAGATGTTTAACACATGTATGGTTACCTAATAAAAAGGCTTTCTTTTTTTTCTCTTTCTTGAAGTGGGGGTATGTGGGACTTGCCGGCGTTGAGCATGCGTAGGAATACCTACTAAAAACCTTCTTCGCCTCTTTGGGAGACGTCACGGGATCGCTTGCGAATACTACCGTGACGCCCCGCCGGTTGATCCGCCTCTGCGGCCTCCATTCCTAGGAGGTTTTCGGGGTACAGAGACCCCTTAGCCCCTTCGACACTTATGGTGGTGCGTCGAAGCCTTTCTCCCCGGTTTTCTGGACGGTTATCTATGGACCGTGGTGACCAATTACCTGAACATTGCGGAGACCTCTCGCTGCTGAGCGTTATAAGCGTCATGATCGGAAATGAGATGCTGGAAAGAGATGGTCTCCTTCTGCGAAAATATCATGTCAATAGTGCCTCCGCTGACCCATTTCGCCGAAGAAAACCGGGGAGAAAGGCTTCGACGCACCGCCATAAGTGTCGCCGGGGCTAAGGGGTCTCTGTACCCCGAAAACCCCCTAGGAATGGAGGCCGCAGAGGCGGATCAACCGGCGGGGCGTCACGGTAGTATGCGCAAGCGATCCCGTGACGTCTCCCAAAGAGGCGAAGAAGGTTTTTTAGTAGGTATTCCTACGCATGCTCAACGCCGGCAAGTCCCACATACCCCCACTTCAAGAAAGAGAAAAAAAAGAAAGCCTTTTTATTAGGTAACCATACATGTGTTAAACATCTTGAAAACTAAGGGCAAGAACGCGAAGCAAGAACAACGAGGTAACACGAGGATAATTAGTTGATTACACATACATATATAAACCAGCGCAAGATGCGCGGGTTTATATACTCATAGTAACTATGAAAGTATAATGCTTGTAAAATTCAAATTTAACGAGTCTGAAACACTAGAGTATAGCTAGTTTACTAGTTTAGTATGTAGGTATTATAAATGACATTGCAATATTTATTTAAAATACAATATTCTGTTACAATATTCAAAGATTTACATCATGTCCGTCTTTACTTGCACTCTATTGATAATAATTAATTAATTATTTATTAACGCTAACTCTAATAATCCGGATTTCAAACAGTTGCGGCAAGACTGTAAGTCACGAATTCCTTGACCCACGAAAATATAAATTAAAAAATGTCATTATATAATGAATAAACTCATTTCCTTGGCTATGACCCCTAACAAATATTACGGACGCTAAAAATAGAAATTATGAGTGTACGATACACAGAAGTTTTACTACACACATTATTAATGAATGTTCCGTATTTATTAATTTTTATAATTATATTATTTATTATTATATACTGTTTAAAAAAGCATATTTTATTGTAGGAGTATTTTATCAGTTATTATCAGTTTTTGTAAAAGTATATTTTGTACTTTCTGTGGCTTCAGTATTTCTGTGACTTTATTATTTGAGATGAATTTGAAGAGTGTATGTTTAACTATTGTGTTTGTTTTCAATTGAGTATCGCGCTTAATATATTTTACCAAAATGTACGTGGACTGAGAACTAAAACAAATGTATTTTTTAGAAATTTAATGCAACAAGATAACTATATAGTTTGTTTAGCTGAGACTTGGTTACATGAGGGTATATTCGATACTGAGATATTTGATTCCCGTTACTCTGCAAGCAAGCAAGCATACTTAATATTGTTGCGTTCCGGTTTAAAGGGTGAGTAAGTCAGTGTAACTACAGGCACAATCCCTTGTGCCTGTAGTTACACTAAACGAAGACGTTATGTCCCCATAACGTCTTCGTTTTCAAGGTTGGTGGCGCATTGGCGATGGCAGGAATAGGTAATATTTCTTACATGCCGGCCAGTGTCTATGGGCGGCGGTGACTACTTAATATCAGGTGACCCATTTGCACGCCTTCCTTCAACATAAAAAATTGCTGTTTGGTGGAAGCGGGAGAATATGTGATAAGTGGGTGGTGCCTATAGAGACCGGATTGCACAAAGCCTTACCACTAAGTGATATTGTGGCATCAGTACAAATGGACGATGGGACCATCCTAATATTTTTAATCTAAATAAGACTCTCCGAGCCACTTGTATTAATGATAATAATTAGTATGTTTTATAAACATTGTTTTCTTCAATCTTTAAATACTCTTAATTAGAACGTTTATTGATAATATTGCTAATTTCAATTATAATTATCAGAAACCGGAATGATAACAAAGTATTATATTATCTAAATAAAGCGTTCATAATTACAATGTTAAGGATAACAAGACAGCCATTTTACAATCATTTATGTCATTATTTATACGATTATTATGAATGAATATGACTTACACGTGACTTTGCCCGCGTAAACGTTTTTTATTAAAACTAGCTGTGACCAGCGGTTTCACCCGCGTATAATTAATAAAAATATAATAAATAAAAATCACCAAGAGCAGACTTATAATATTACAGTATATACAATATTTTTAGTTTTATTTTCGTCGAACCCGGATCTAGATAGGGCAACATACAATTGGCCTTAAGAGAAACAGCATTCCCTTAAATGAATTCCGACAAACTTGAGTATGAATAATAAAGCACAGGGAAAGCCTTGTGCTTTATTATTGTGACTCCAAACGATATCTTTGCATGAAATTGTGTCCTTTTAAAACTGAAAGTAAATGTACATATTTAAAAAAAAGACTAATTATCAACTAACCTACTAAGACTAAATTTAATAAAAGAATGAGAAAAAAACATACGCGGCGACGAAACGAAATACGTACGTACGTACGTATGCTATTACAGACTATTTTTAAAAGTTTTTGAGAGGAACAATTCTGCCATACATGATTATTGCGTAACTTTAACCGTTTACGCAGCGTACGCAACTAAAGCTCTCAAAAAGTATCAATTTTCCCGTTTTTGCAATATTATTCATTTTTGCTCCGCACTTATTGGTCGTAGCGTGGAATATATAGCGTAGAACCTTTATCGATAAATGAGCTATCCAAGACAAAAATATTTTTTCAATTCAAACCAGTAGTTCCTGAGATTAGCCAGATCAAACAAACAAACTCTTCAGCTTTATATATTAAGTATAGAAGATGAAGTTCTTTAAAAAACTTTTAAAAATCCTACGCTACTAACAAGGACTAGCCAATTACGTGAAAAATAATAAACAAACTGATCATAATTCAATCTGATCCATATCATCAGTATGATGATCAGTTTGTACTACCATTAGTAACCACAGATGTGTTGCTAACATGTCCCTTTAGCAGCTTGACACGACTAGAGACGGATCAGAATTAGGATCAGGCTCGTCAGTGTTATACTTCTAAGAATTATTGGCAGAAAAAATAGCTATTGTCTTGACACGGGCATTTGGTTGCGACTTCTGGTCTTGATCCATGCACCCCGGGAACTGCAGGCATACAAGATTGGTACAAGACGAACGAGGAGTCCGGGTTATATATTGTTGGGTGTTTTGGGATAAAACTTATATCATATATATCAATATCATTTACGTTATTTATATACAATCGAACTATTTTTTATTAAAAGAAAACAATAGAGCTTATGCGTGGACAAGTCTAGGTAGAGGCATTATAATTTATTTTGTCTATGAAATAGGAGTTCGCGCTGATAAATAAAGACGAAATAAACAATTAACTTTATACATTTCTTAAAATTTTCTGAGATAAAAAAGTCCGTACGATACACACGGTTAAATAAATAAGTAAAGTCTCGAATAGTTCATAGTAGCTTTATTTAAACTGATTTATCCATTAAAAAAAATTACGTGCAGACAACTGTTTGTGACCGTTATCATATCACATATTTATGTACAGAAATGAAACGTCACAGATATTCGTATCAGTCACTATTGTTGACTTTATTTCTCATATTTTACTCGCATTGTTAGGAACTCGTATTATTTATATTGAAAATTATCAAACAACTATTACAACAAATATTTTTATTTCCGTCGAATTATTGGAACAAAATTATAAAATGCGAGTCCGGCCTCTGCACCCAGCTTTAGCAGAAGTAGCAAGAGAAGAATTGAATGAAGACACCGAGATTCTTGAAGAAAGTATACGATCTTTAAAGCAATGGATACAAAAACAACCACATTTAAGGGCTAGAACCGGTGAGCACATTTTATATGAGAGAAAGACAGTCTTTTTCCATTGTTTTATTAATTCTTCAATACATTACTAAATAATATACTGTTTATTACAATATATTGCTTTTAAAACATATGCATATTATATTTTCATATTTATTGGTTGGTAGCTGTTACATATCCGCCAAAAGGCGTCAAACAGCAATACTCAGTATTGTTGTGTTCCGGTTTAAAGGGTGAGTGAACCATTATAACAACAGGCAGAAGAAACATAACATCTTAGTTCAAGGATGGTGGCGAATTGGCAACGTAAAAAATGGTTAATATTTCTTATAGTACCGATGGGCGGTGGTGACCACTAATCATTAGGTGGCCCATTTGCCAGTCTGCCAGCCTATTATAGTTTTAAAAAATGTTTGATTCATTTGTCATTATTACAAATTATAACACGTATTCACAGTAAATATTTTTTTTATAGCATAGCTTTGCGGACTAGCATATGGGCCACCTGATGATAAGTGGTCACCAATGCCCATAGACATTGGCAGTGTAAATAATGTTAACCATCGCTTACATTGCCACTGCGCCACCAACCTTGGGAACTAAGATGTTATGTCCCTTGTGTCTGTAATTACACTGGCTCACTCACCCTTCAAACCGGAACACAACAGTACCAAGTACTGCTGTTTTGCGGTAGAATATCTGATGAGTGGGTGGTACCTACCCAGACGAGCTTGCACAAAGCTCTACCACCAAGTAAAATATAAAAATTTAAATAAAAATAAATATATAAATTTCTTATCATTTAAAGAACTATTAAGATGTTTATACTATAGGACTGACGTGCATGTGTAGGACAAACGTCCCTAAATTAAATAATATAAAAAAAAGAAAAATTATATTTACAGTTAATTTTGAAATGTTCATTTAATATGTTCTCAAATGTAACAAGACTTATGTTAGGCATTTTTGAAGTTTGACTTCCCCTTCTTGTCTAAAAAAATTTTCACATTCACGTCCATTAGAGTTGGATTCTGTGTTTATAAAAGGATTTTTAAACACAAAATGAGCATTTTAGTGAAAATGTGAATTTTTAAACTTATGAGTTAATAGGCAAATATGAACTAGTGTGGATATTAAATAATGCTTATATAAATCATAAGGGTGATTTTTATGTAATGTTATATTGACTATTAGCTTATGAAAAATATTCGTTCCTATTCAGGAAAGAACGCCGTGGGCTTAGAAAAAAAAGATTACGAGTAGATCAAACAGACCTTATGTGACCAAAATCACTCGTAATATTTTTTCATTCTTATTTCTTACAGATGACCAATGGCTAGCTTCATTTTTACGTGGAACTAAATTTAGGTTAGAACAAACCAAAAGCAAAATGGACCTCTATTTCTCACTAAGAAGTACGGCGCCGTATCTTTATAACATTAAATATTATGATCCTAAGGTTACAGAAATTCTAAATATAGGGTAAGCACGATTTCATATATTATTTGACATGTTTATCGCGATTTGACATGATAGCGATTATTTTGATTTGAACAATCAATACTCGTTCAATATTGATCTGGGATAAAGAGAATGATTTTGAATGTCCCGTTGATTACTAATTGTAGTTCTGTACTTTAAGAAATTTAATTTGCAGAAATTCACTTGGCAATTATAACAATTTCAATTATTAATCGCAATTAGTGAAGTAAATGTAAGTCACGCATATTATAAAAATGTTAGCGTGATTTGAACTTAGGTATATCATATTAAGGTAAAAATCATATTTTGAAGTACATAATTTTACCTAAATGCCTTATATCTCTTATATCACCTATATGTTTATGAAAAAGTTTAGTCTTTTGTTTTCAGATGTACGTTAATATTACAAAAATCCAAGAACCCAGCGGATCCCAGAGTTATTATATACCGTTTAGGCTTATGTGATCCCAAAAAATTATCTTTGATAGATATATTGTCAGTCTTTGGATTTCAAGAACAGGTAACTATATAAAGCAGAATTATATTCGATTAATTAGTGTAAAGTAACTCGTTTTTGGTTTGATTAGTGTAATATATAATTTTGTAATTTGTCATATACATGATTTTTAACATTTGGTTGATGACTTCTTTTCTAGTAAAATTATTTATTCTTCATATCTATTTGAAAATAAAATAGAAATAACATACACTAAATTTATTTTACAACAAATGTTTAGTGATTAGTCGATGGTATATATTAATTAAAATAAATAAATACTGAAATAGTCCTAGAAATTAATACAAGACAGAAAACGTGCGAGCTTTCGTGCATAGTTGTGATTATTATAATATGTAGTTTTGAATAATGATTTTATTTGGTTGGACTTTGATGGTTACCACCGCCCAACTACCAAATACTTTACATCACCACAATGCGCCACCGACCTTGGGTAATAAAACGTTAAGTCCCTTGTGTCTGTAGTAACACTGGCTCACTCATCCTCTAAACGGGAACACAACAATACTAAGTTTTGTTGTTTAGTGATAGAATATGAGATCAGTGTGACCCAGATCTAACCCAGATGGGTCTGCACCAAGCCCTACCACCAAGTACCTTTGTTTGTCTACCTATTTTGCATAAAAAATAAAATATAAATTACAAATGCTAAACGAATTCCACCCGTAGAGTGCAGGTTTTTTGTACTCGTTAAATGCATACTATCTGAGATGTAAATATTGAATTTAAGATAACTGTAGTACTTGTTGGATTAGGTGCACAATTGTTGACCAAACACAGAGCGCATAATACCAGTTATTAGAGCATTGTCAGCAACAAAATCACACTCGTCATTGAATTAAATTAAGAGTATAAAAATTATGTATTAAATTAATTGATCTGGTACTCCGTAATAAAACCTTTTTAGAGTTGAGGAGGCTTTTATTTAGCTGTGACATATATATGTATATAAAAATGGTAATTAATGTGTTTGATATTTCATTTACAGATTTGTTTTATGGAAGATGACCACTTCGTTGTTTCGGGAGCAGTTAATGTCGTGGATTTAACCGGTACTACACTTGCCCATTACACATCAACATCTATCAAACAGATAAGAAACATAATTAGAGCCAACCAGGTAAGTGTCGTTTATTTACGAAACGAATGCTACTTTTTAACACATTCAGCTTGAATTTATAAATATTCTGTAAGAATAAATCCTAAAATCACGATCCTGTTACGTCAGAAAGTGATATGCGACACTGGCTACAATAACTATGTCATTTAATATACTAAGTTTTATATAAAAAATAGTAAGTAAGAGAATGTAAGTAATAAGTGAATACACTATATTGAATGTTGGAACGCTGTCTCCTTTCTGGAGGTGCGTGCTAATGGCTATGACACACAACTGTTAACAAACATATTTCGTATTACCTTCTTATGTTCCAATAAATAAATAAGTTTTAAAGGAGACATGTAAGTTTAAAGTCGGTTTACACAAGTGAGATACTACATACGAGGAGAAGAAGAAGAATATCAATTATGTTTATATATAGTATTATTATAATTTTGTTAACACTATTATCTTCAACTCTCTACTTGTTAAACTTCAAAGATGTCGAATTGTTTCAGGAAGCGGTACCATTGAGAATAAAATCAATGCATTTCATCAATAGTTCACCGTTTTTGGAAACATTTCTTAACATAAGCAAAAGATTTATGAGTGAAAAAAGCAAGAATAGAGTAAGTTTATGCCAGACATTACGAATACATGCAAATGAATTTGTCTTTATTATAATATAATACGGAAAATTAATTTCAGATAATGATACACAATAAAAATATAGAATCTTTACATGAATACGTACCGAAAGAAGTATTACCAGAGGAATACGGGGGAACGGGTGACAGTATTCAGAGTTGTATAGGTTAGTTCAATATTCAAATTCATGTATAATTTGTTAAATAAATATTATCTATTAATGACCAACCGCTTTGAAAAGCGCTTTTGACAAGTCAGTGATCGAGTAACGATGTAACGAGGTAACTTTGAAATGAGTATCGTTTATTTATTCTACTGAGGAATAAGAGAGTACTAATATTATAAATGCGGATGTGAGTTTGTTTGTAACGGTTTCACGCCTAAACAACTAAACCGATTTTTTAAATTCCTTCATCAATGGAAACCTCCATTATCAGCGAGTAACATAAGCTGCATTTTGTCCCCATATTCCCACGAGAACGGGTACTACGCGGGTAAAACCGCGCATAAAACCCTAGTAATATTATAATATCATGTCAGCTTACAATGAATTCAGAGTTTAAATAATTATACTTTTAAATAAAAAAAATAAAAAGATAACAAATTCTTATTGGACTGTTAAAAAGTTATGTCTACTTTTAAATTTTGCAGAGCGTCACAGTTATGTCCAACTGACATACGAGTATATCAGGAACGCTTTCCCTCAGCGTTCGGCCTATAAATCGCTCTCGATTAATGTAATATATTTAATGTAACAGATCATTGGAAGAAAAAAATGACAGACTATAGTTCATTCTTTGAAGAAGATCTGAAATATGGAAGTGACGAGTCAAAACGTTCGAAAAAATCTCAACTGGCTGCCATTGACAAAAATTTTAGACGTTTAGAATTAGATTAATATGAAAAAAAAAGAATAATCTAATTGTATAAGGTTGTTTAATTTTGTGAATAATACTCATATTATTATTTACTAGGTAGTATATAAACCATATTGTTTAAAGATTTTTTTTTAAATTTTATTTCTATCTGTAACAGCATCATCATTTTTTCATTTAGAGTGCGAGATTATATTTTCTTGTATCTTTAAGATAAATAAAACCAACACTATCCAATAAAAAAATCAATAGTACAGTTGTTTTTATCTCCTTTATTACTTACATGTATAAATAATAGAATATGTCGATAGTTTGACGGTAATACTGCTGCATAATATGTCCTCGCAGTCATTTCAGCTTAATTCTGGCTACACAACCAGAACACGTTTGGAAATAATGTAAGTATTGAATATCGATTCAATAAAAATAACCAGCAATAAAGATTATAAGAAATATCATTATTAACGGATTGTTGAAGTAATTAACTTTTTAGAGGTTTTATTTAATTTATAGCGAATATTCCGTTATGACAACATTAAAAAATAATAATATTATGTAATATTCAAAAACATAATATTTTTGTAGGAAAGTGTGATTTATTAACGACACTGTTGGTGGTAAAAACGTGAACTACTGAGGTCATGACCTCGTGTCTTAGCTTAGCTACCCGATAGGTAAGAGCTATCGAGCGCTATTGCCCGCACCTGTGATGCCATGAAATGTTTGTCATTTAATTAAAAAAAAAAATTCGGCATACATTTTTTGCTTAGTATTTTATTAAGTATTTTGTATATATATATATATACAGTGGTGGTCATATTATAAACACTTCTTATGAATAAAGAAAGTATAACTTCAACGTACAAATGTTCATAAAAAATATACACATTCAATAATTAATAATCATGCAATAATATAGCCACTCAAATAAAAAACTCATTAAATGCATAAAATATAAAGCATATCTTACTTTTAATTACAAAATGAGTTTTACACATGTAGGAGTATATTTTCTGCTACTGGCCGCTTGGACGCCTAATTAGAAACGTTTTAAAAAAGCATCCATAGCTCGTTCTTTTTTTAAAATCGGAGAATAACATTTCTTTGTTGGCTTTTCCTACTATTTTGGCGGCAATTCAAAATTTAATCTGAATTTTATTTTGTTCAAAATGGGCAAAAATAAAAGTTGTGACGCGAACTAGGCAAATAATTGTTAATTTACATATAGATCATAAGTGGGCGTACAGAAGAATAGCTGAGCATTTAAATTGTTCTGTTAAGAAAGTTTTTTATGCAATTGATCATTATAAAACACATGGAACTGTTGACAATGTTCTTAGAAAGGCTTGGCCAAGAAAAACCTCTCCCAGAGAAGATACGCTAATCGTTCGTGTTGCTAAAAAAGACCCAAGTAAAGACTCCAACCAGATAAAAAATGAAGTTCTTTCGCCTGATGACCCGAGAAACATCTCGTCATGACTGATACGCCGAAGATTAGTGGAAGCTAAATTGTTTGGAAGAATCTCTCGAAAGGTACCGCTTCTTACCAAGCAACACCGAGAGAAGCGATTATTATTCGCTAAAAATAGAGAATGGAAAAAAGTGTTATTTTCAGATGAAACAAAAATCAATATGGTAAATTCCGAAGGAAAGCGCTATGTTAGGCGTCCTGTAAACAATGCTTTTAATTATTAATACACAAGGAGTATAGTCAAGCACGGTGGCGGTACAATGGATCAATGGCAATACAAAAATATCTTAGAGCATACAATGATTCCCTACTCGGACGATCATTTGCCTATAACCTGGATCTTTCAGCATGACAATGACCCTAAACACACGGCCAATAGCGTCAAATGTTTCTTTAGCGAAAAGCGTATATCCGTTTTAGAATGGACAGCAAATAGTCAGGATTTAAACCCGATAGAAAATCTCTGGTATATTGTTAAAAAGAAAGTCTCAAACAAACGTAACACCAGTCAAAACGAACTATATGAAGCATTTGTTGAAGCATGGAATTCAATCCCCCTAGAAAAATGTATGAAATTGATTGAATCAATGCCACGTCGTTGCAGTGCTGTTATTGAAAATAAGGGATACGCCACTAAATATTAATTATAACTATTGGTAGGCTGTGGATAGTAGCTATTTCGTAAATAACAATACTAATTACTAATACTTAAAAAATATTGTTTTTTATACTTTTTTGTTGTTGTTTCTAATTAGTTGACCTTTATTGTTCATACTTTAAAACTGATTTAAATGTTTGTCCGTAATGTAATATTGAAACTGCACTTATGTAATGGGATTTATATTGTTTTTCTAATAAATGATAAATCATTGAACATATCGTTGTCCGATATATTGTTTAATTTCAAAATAAAAACGATTGCGGGGAAGTATCTTACATAATGTCAAGGTTGGTAGTGTTTCTAATTATACGACCACCACTGTATAATGGCTGAAATCATATTGGCTATGCCGTTACCTACAATAAAGTAGTCAGCTATCTGAAACATTGCTCCAAGAAACTAAAACTAGGATCATTTATTTTCTAGAATCATAACCATATGACTTGACTGAGAAGCTCTTCTGTCGAATTACTTAATAACGTGATCGTAATAGTTTTTTACCTTAATGATGAATATATTATACATCATATGCAGGCAACTTCCTATCAATCAATAATATTTTAATTACAGCTAAACATAATATTGTTAACCGAGCGTACACCAATACTTACTTTGTTGAACGTAAACGGGTTTCCACAATACAGGCCTCCTAGTGTGGGTACTAACGGATTTATTCACAAATTTGTAAATTTGTTTTTGGTAAATAAATAATTTTATTTTATTTATTTATTAGTCGGCCTATAAATGGTGCTGATTTTTAGAAGTCATTATGTATAATTTATTATGCATTTATGTTATTAATAAGTACAATTGTAAGTAGGCTTAATTTATTAAGATTTTTTAATAATACTATTAAATCTACGAAGATATATTATTTGTTTTATAAAAATTGATCTATCAAATATGAAAAAAACAGCAAGGTTATGAAAAGATATAGAATAGATTTGTAATTTCAAAATAATTATATAAGTATAGTTAGTTTTACAATAATGTGCTGGGAAAATAAAAACGCAGCAAAAACCAATATCCACACAAGCTAAGCCGCGGGTATGAGATAGTTAAGAAAAAATATCTTGTTTTGAATAGGTTTCTTTAGTGTCTGCAAAGAAGGTTAACTAAGACAGACGAAGGTTTGAACCCCTTTGGCTACTGTCACACACACGGAGCACAATCTTAACGCTTAATTGCAGCTGAAAATGGGAGCGATGTCATGAAAGAACACTGCCAATATAACTATTATCACAATACTGCTACGTTGGCATGAGTCAATTCTTTTATCTATTATTTATCATTAAGTTAAATTCATATCAGTGCAATCTTAATAGCTTTCTGAAACACTATCTGTTGAAGGAAGAGTTATAATTTTATTAACAAGATAATATGAAAACGTGTGCAACTATTATATTATATGATAGAAAATTCAACTATCCAATAGCTGAACTTTCTTCAAAGAACATTTTGAAAGGAAGCATACAAAGAAGTAATCCAATTAGTTACGGTATTTTGATGGAATTATCATAACATAAAGGACAAGAAAAATATTCAATTGGATAATTTCAACCGTTGTGAATATTCTCATGAAAAAGAAGATTTGATAGATCTATATATAAATAGGCAAAGAAAAATCTGTTTAATAGCTACTCGCATACTTGTCAAATGATTTCTTTATTTAGACATAGTATTGACAAACCTGAGCGATATAACAAAAAATGGGAATAAGAGTGTTCAAATTCACGTGTTTACCTCAAATTTTAAATATTTATTATGGATAAATTTCGACCACTGGGCAAATACTAGTATAAATATATAAACCGCTAATCTAAAATTCTGTAGAAGGTGGACGATATTTCGCGATAACGTATTACTGATAAAAAGGTGTAAGTCGATACGCCATCGATCCACCACTCAGTACGTTACTAGTTCATTACAACATTATTCCGTCTATATTGGTAAGTACAGTAACAGTTTATTATTATAAAGATAACGCAGTTTGTCGTTTGAAACAGGTTTTAGATTATTTCATGTCGTATTTCGTGTGTGGAAGTCATTGGTCTGAATTGCATTAAAATTGTCGTGTGTTATAAAAATAAATTGACGGTAAATATAAAATATACATATAATATATAATAACGTGATTATTTGTTGTATTATAATAATGTCGTATTTTTTAATTGTATTCAAATATAGATAAATGTTTTGTCCGAAAAATTAATACGTCAAGTACATGTACAAGTAGAAAATTTTCGTTTTATTTTTTTATTTTAAGTATAATTTATGAAAGCAATATGCTTTATGTAAACCTACGTGAGTTTTTTATGTGTAAGTAGATATGATGTTTGTTTAGGTACCTAGGTACTAATAATTCAAATGCTCTTATTAAACTGCATTTAAAGATACGAATAGAATGGTTTACAGAGAAGTTTATATAATATATATAATAAAAAAATGGTATTATGTTATCTTTTTATTGCTAAATAACATAACAGTGTTGCAAAAACGATAATTAATTTATGATTAAGTAAGATAGAGTTATTCAAAAATGATTTCCAAGTAAGTATAAATAAAAACAAAGATAACAACAACAACCAACAAACATTTAAAAATATTTTTGATATAGTATTATATTTACATGTTATATGTTATGTTTGAGAGTTCAATTGTTATGGTCGATGACAGTAGTTAACTTTGTAACTTGACCTCGTTGGAAGTGCCGTTAACCACGGTCGTATACACAGGTCTTGCAACTGTGTCCAATTTCAGTAGTGAATATTCACTCAAGTGAACGTTTTCAGAATGTGTCTGATATTACCTTTAGAATCTACACGCGTCCCGTGTAATAATAAATATGAACAATATTATATACAGCTGTTTTTATAAGTAGTTTATTCAGTACATAGCTAGTGATAGTTCGGACGAACAAATTAATAAAGAGACATTCAAAACGGTTGCTACTCCAAATAGAGCGACATAATTTTGTATATAATATGTATATTTATTTTAACTATATTTTAATCATTTAACTTTTATTTTTTGCGTGTATATATATTTCAATATTTATTCCATATTTAAATCGGAAAATGAAACTAGAGTGGAGTATGTATGGATGTATGTTAATGTGTTCTATTGGTATCTTGTAACTATAAAATAATATTTTTCTTATTCCTTCTCATAACAAAACTAATTTTAAATATCATTAATTAATACTATCCATTAAATAGTTTTAAAGTATTTTAATATAATATGAGGAACTGTTTTTAGATATAATGTAAATAAGTTATTTCACGTTGCCTTGAGTCGTTACACTTTCTTTGATACATAATAAATACGGGTAATTTTATTATTTTTTTTCAAACAAAACGAGGTACACAATGTTCCTTCATTTATTACTGACGATGACAACATCGGTACAGGTATAGTTAAAATTTATTTTTTGTTCAAATATATCAGATAATATAGAAAAATACAATTATATACTCTATATATCTTTTATTGTTAACATTGATTTTTGTTTACGTTACGTAATCACTATATTGAGTCACAAAATTGAAGTCTGATAACGTGTTACTATGTTCGAGTGTACCTATAAGAGAGAGAGGCGTTATAAGTGTTCAACTATCTCTGTCATAATGTAATACATTTTATTAATTCTACAGATACCACAAATGATACGCGAACTGTCTCCGGAATTGGCAAAAATAGCCAAGAATGAGTTGAATGAAAATCCAACTCAAGTTGCCAGTGATTTACAAAACTTGAAGGAATGGATATCAAAGCAGGCCCATTTGAGGGCAAGAACAGGTTAGTTTGTTCAGAATACATCACAATTTTTATGAAATTGAGAAAAATAGTCTAGTAGAGAAATAGTAATATGAGGAAAAAATATTTTCAAAAGATACATATTTCATGCATTTTTAAATTATTTTTCCAGATGACCAATGGCTTATTGCTTTACTAAGAGGCTGCAAGTTCAGTCTAGAACGTGTAAAAGCGAAGTTAGATCTGTTCTACACTTTACGGACAACTGCTCCTGAAGTTACTTTACGACTAAAGCCGACTGAACCTCAATTTTTGGAATTTCTCAGACTAGGGTGAGAATCTTTTTTATATAAAAGACATACACATATATTTTTATTGCAGACGAGCAACAGTGCCAAATGGTATCATTGAAATTAGTACCGCTAGAAATATAAGAGACTTGAAATACTGTCAACACTAGGAACTAATATATATATATATAGTATAATATAACTAACTAAGGTCCTCCAGACCGATTTCGGTCACGGAGGCCAGTCTCAAGAGAGATTAGCCAACTGCGCAGGAGATATTATAGTGCACAAGTGTATGCGCAAACACAGGTGCACTCACTATTCCCTAGCTCTCATAATCCAATGGGACGGTAATCCGACACGACCGGAAAGAGTTCAGGCGCAGGACCAACGGCTTTACGTGCTTTCCGAGGCACGGGAGTGTACACACTTACAACTTCCAGACTCCGGCTTGCTACTGAGAATTTTCTGACAGAAAAACCCAATAACAATTGATTGGCTCGACCTGGGAATTGAACCCAGGACCACCGGGTCTGCGGCCTTATATCTAGCCACTAGACCAACGAGGCAGTCATAGTATAATATATAATATTTACTACTCGCATCCAACGGCTTCTCGTGACCCGACCATCGTGGTAAGCCTAGTATGTGATCTTTGTCCAGCACTGGACGTTTTCCGGCTAATATGATGATGATGATGATGTTTACTGTTAAGATGAATAAGATAATGCCTTGGTATGTGCCGGTGCTATTAGCTTATAAGATTTAGAAGATAAGATAATGTAGCATGTTGTATTCCATTAATGTTATGGTTTGTTTATGGTTTTAGTACATGCGTTATTTTGCCACAACCGAAAAACTCGCTAAGCCCCTGTGTTATCCTTATACGAGCGGGAGAATATGACCCAGATAAATATAATGTTGCTGATATCATGTGTATTTTGTATTATTTAGTACAGGTAAGACAATAGTATATTTTAAATAACTTCTAGTGAATTAATTCGTGTGTCAGTTTATTGTAAAAACTTATTGTTTTCTTGTGGAGACCCAAAATTCTATCTGATAATTTTGGGGTCATAATAATGAGTAAATACCATTTTAACAATTTTAAAAGTTCCGCTTGAGTCCAATATTACGAGTACGTTTTGCCAATATATTTAATTACGTTTGTTGTAGATTTTAGTGATTGAAAATGATACGGCCACCGTGATGGGAACAGTGATAGCTGTTGATTATCAGAATGTTACTTTAAATCATCTAACGCAAGCCAGTCCTAGTCTGCTGAAGAAGTTAGTAGCAGTCAGTCAGGTAGGCAAAATTTTTGTCTGGGAAAAACTCAAAATGTATATTAATGAACGGCCTTACTTATAAACATTGTTGAAACATCTCGTTTGGATTCTCACTTTCTGTCATCATTCATTTTGTCGTGAGCATAGTTTAACTAATCTTTTCCTAAATAAATTTTAAGACTAAAAGTGTTTTGCTTACTTAAATTATATTAATCGATAAGTCTCATAACTATCAATTGTTTTATTTGCGCAGAGCTTTGGCTCTTCCTGGGAGAGGGATCTGTTTGTTTTTGACCCTAACTAATTATGCCTATATATTTAACGCATATTTTCTGGCCGCATAATGTATGAAATATAATTAGGATAAAATATCTTACGGCTTTACCAATAAATGTTGGTTAGCGCAACAGCGCAATTTAGTTAAACACTGAATTCGCATTTCCTGTCAACATTGATTTGACATTTGAAAGAAGACGATATGTTTGACTAATCGCTTGCTAAACAAAGTTTTTAAGTAAGGCCGTGGAATCTTAATGTTAATGACGTATTCATGGTGTAAAGAATAATCTACATAATTGCTTCTATGAGTATTAGTTACCACTTACCGTAAAGTGGTATCCACATGTCGGCCATGCAAAATAAATGAACATTATTTTATAACTAAATGTGTATAACATATTTTTCTATATATAAGTAATAAAATATATTTGATTTCTAGATTTTTACGAGCGATTTGTGTTTAATTTAATTTACCTTTGGTCCCTTTCAGGATTCACTGCCTCTTCGTCTAAAAGGCAGTCACCATGTAAATGTACCGTCTGGTATTGAAATTATATTCAAGCTCGTATCTGGATTTCTAGGCGAAAAGGCAAGAGAAAGAGTAAGTACGTCTAAGTAATACAAATGTCACCAATAGGCTTATAGCATCGTCGTTGTTTTAAAATTCTTTTATAAACGTTCATATAATGATATTATTTATTTCGATTGAATATAAATCATTATTTCGCTCTAAATCTAATATTTTTTGTATCTCATGTTTTATTATGATTTTCAGCTAAAGATATACAAAACAAATGAAGACTTATTACAGAACTTACCTAAAGAAGTAATGCCTACCGAATATGGAGGTACTGGGGGTCCATTAAGTGACATAATTGGTAAGAGTTATTGGAAATATTTATAATATTATTAAAATATTAATTTACTTTAAAATTAAATTCAATATACTTAACTATCAAAGCTGTAACCGATTAAATATTTTTCCAAGTGGAATAAAGTTTAATACATGGCAATAGTCGAAACTTTCTTATTTTGTTCGGCTGTAAACAAAATTTTAATTTGATTTCTTTGCAGATTATTGGGAAAAGAAAATAGTCGAATACAGACAATGGATGGAAAAAGAAATGGAATTCGGAACTGACGAATCAAAACGAACAAATGAAAATATATCAAACAAGGGGTCATTCCGAAAATTGGATATAGACTAAAAATAAAATAATCATGTATTTAATATATACCAATATAGACTCCTAAGGGAATCAATTTATGACTGAATATTTTGGATGTTGTTTTCTTACCCAACAACCACGGATATACATTTAAAATATATTATTTTGATTGAATAAAAACACAGGAAATGTAAATTCAAAGATTATTAAAATCTACATTGGAAGTATTAATTGGCGACATAGTGTTTTATTAAATGATAATAATATTTCTGAATTATTTGAATTCTTGATTATGAAATGTGTATGTTTTAAACTATAGTAAGAAAATATACAGGGTTATTTGTAACGACCCAGCAACCTCGCAGGACTAGATAGCGTATGGTGACCAACCTTTTGAATTATAATATGTTCTGTCCCTATGCCAGTAGTTACACTGGCTTACTCGCCTTTCATACCGGAACAAAGAATACTATGTATTTCTATCCAGAGGTCGAATATCTGGTGAGTGGGTGTTACCCACCTAGACGTGCTTGCACAAAACCGTACCATCAATTAGAGATTATATCAGCTTTTCCTTTTTTTTTTTTTTTTCTTCTATCTGCTTGAGGTTAACAAACCTCGACACCGTTTGATCAACCACCATGAAAGTTGGCACATTAACCTGAGTATTTTTCACGGAGAAGGTTAATTTATTATAAACATTTATTGTTACAAGTTGCAAGCTGTTAGACTTGCTACAGCATATAATCTTTTATAGCGTTCAACTGATCGCCCGCGCCGTGACAACTGCTATATATGTGCTTACCTCCGCCGAATTTGGTCTGCCGGGTTTTGACTTATATACAGTGAGTGTAAAAAGTATTCGTACACTTAGCTTTTTTACAAAAAGTAATGTATAAAATAACACACATATCTAAAAATATATAATGTACAAATGAACATTATAAAATATTCTCTCAATAATTCAAAACAAAAAAAAATATACTTATAAATGAGAATATTTCAGTTTGCAAAACAAAATATAACGAAAAAGAGCCCCCCCCCCCTCTTCAGACAGCACAAAAAGTATTCGTACAGTATGATATTACTGACAACATTTGGTCTTAAGTCAGGAACACTTTTCGTACGCTTATTTGCAAAACCGAAATGTAGAAGTCGGTGGTGGTGGTGGTGGTTTGGTTAACGTGTGAGGTAATGAAGTAATGACAGGATAAATTAATTTGGAAATTATTGAATAGACAAAAATCGACGTATTGACTTATTCAATTAATTGTTATTACCAGTAAAATGTCGTAAATATAAAATGGCAGTAATTAATTGCAATTAAGAAGAACAAAGTCGTGGTATCACATATAAAACAAACAGTCCCCGTCACTCTCTCCAAACTACCAAACGGTTTTCATCATTGGACGGAGTGATTCATGAGGAAGTTTTAGGTGTTAATTAATTAAGGTTTTGAGTAAATTGACTGAAATGTTACGATCATTAATAATAATAATACTTTATTGTTATTCATTACATACATATTTAAAAAAATAGCCTTGTCTCCTGAACTGGTGTCACCCGTGCGTCAGAAGATCAGTCATATCCTTCCCATTAAATTATTACAAAGTATTACAATACAAAGTGCCTTATTTCTTATTATTGTAAGTTAATCCATTGTTAAAGATGTCGGATAAAATTTGCTGACTAATAATGGGAGTTTAATCAAAAGTTATTTGTATAATATTATGATATAAAACCTTTTATGTAGAAAATATTTCAACCTGTGCGAGTACGGGTAATAATAAGTAATTGCACACTTGTAATGAACGCAAAACTGATAAAAATATGATGAAAGGTTTTTAAAACGAAGTAATATTCAATATTTTGATCTTTTTTAACTATATCGTTGATGCCATAATCTTTATTATAATTGGACATTGTTAAAAAAAAGCTATAATTAAAAAAATATGTAGCGTGACGAACATACCATTTGATTCAGCTATAAATTAATTTATTGATAGATGTTTTTTAATTACATCTTAACATTGTAACTAATTTATGAAACAGCTAATGTCCAACTAATGTATTAACAAACTGCGTACTTTTATATTATATTGAAATATTTCATAAGCTTGTGGTTTTTTCTTAATATAAAATAAACATCGCTTGTGCCTTTTGAGTGTCTGTTGATTGTTTAGAATCAGGAGTGTATAAATATTACATATATGCATATTGATGTAGCTATCTTCAGATCTATACATTTATGATTTATAATATGCAATAAATAACCTTAATTAAGTGTTAATAACAACGACATCTGTAATTAAATTATATGTATATATATATATATATATACTTAATATTATTTAACCTACAAAACTATGCTTATTGTTAAATCTTATAATAAGTTATGTTAACATTACACAAGACTTGTATATTTATATATAATTCTAATACAAAATAGCAATAATTGGTATAGTTGTATTCCCGTTTGAATGGTGAGTGAGACAGGCTTAAGGGACATAACCTATTAGTTGCCATGGGATGGTTAATATTTTTGAAAATATAGTAATAGCTTAATATGTGTTATAATATTCATTACGGAATCCTTAACATAATATTAACACTCATGCTGACATCATTTATATTGTAATTTTATGTGCGTTTATAATTTATTTTTAAACAGTTTAGCAAGAAGAGAGGCTGTGACGGCCTTTTTCTTACCTGTTCGAAGAATTTAATTTTAATATTTGAACATTCGTTGTGTGGACCGGCGTTGAAGGTAACTAAATTAATTATAAATATTTATTTTAAAATTATTATTTTACATTAGTTACTTTTTATATTAATTTATTTATTAATTTATAATTTTGTATATATTTTTTCCAGATGGCATTAAGACCTTTACCGCCTTTACTGAAGGAAAAATCTCAGAGAGAGATCAATGAGGACCCCAATAGAATTTCTTCTGACATATCTTCAATAAGACAATGGATTGAAAAACAACCTCACTTAAAATCAGTTAATCCTAGTAAGTAAATAATTAATTATTCCGGTAATACTTGTTAAATTCATTCGTAAAATTTGTCGTAATATTTACTTTGGTTTGTTTTAATATGTAATTATTGCTGGTAAGGGAAGTAGGTAACCTTCATTTGAAACGTGTTTTTTACTTTGTAATAAAAGGTTAAGTACTTTGTTTGTCCAGAATATGTCGTAAATAATAATAAAGAATTACATATATTTAAACAATTGTAAATAAATTTACGATTTACACGATTACTTGGTGGTAGAGTTTTGTACACGCTCGTCTAGTAGGTACCACCCACTCATCGGATATTCTACCGGAAAACAGCAGAACTTGGTATTGTTGTATTCCGGTTTGAACCCATTAGTTCCCAAGGTTGGTGGCGCATTGGCGATGGAAGCGATGGTGAACATTTCTTACAATGCCAATGTATATGGGCGTTAGTGATCACTTACCATCAGGTAGCCCATACGCTCGTCCGCCTACCTAGGCTATAAAAAAAAGATGGCCATGACAGCTTGCAGTGAAACAGCTCAAAATCTTGTTAGAGACAATAGTGATACACACGTGATAAACTTATACTCGAGTTTATATTCTAAGTGTAGATACCTCAAATACAGTGTGCGTACGATTTATTTTTATATTTTAAAGAAGGCCCTGGCTTTAGATTCTATCTTTCCAATATATCGGGACTATCCTTTATCGAGCTTAGATACAGCATCTTCTATAGAGAGCAAAGCCAAATCCTCCAAATAGTATAAACTTGAAAAAGTAGGATAGGGGAACGTTTGGCTCGTGGTCATTATCACCAGACCAATATTAGATTAAGACTTTTAAGATTGATAGTAAAGCTAACACTTGGATGAACATACGATTTGGTAGCTCTGCTGTATTATGCACTGCATGTAGTTCTTGATTGAAATATCTTTATTTATAATGCAAAACTATTTCACCTCACTACATACATAAATAATTATATAATCTTTTAATTTTGCTTCTAAAATTCTGAACAAATCCTTATGGATGAAAATCATTAATAATATTAGATCACGACAGACAATGTCATGCTAATGCAAGGTTTAAGTGGGTGTTGTATTGTGTCATTACTCTTCCAACCATTGGAACAGAACTCACAAATATCTGTCAATATTTTTGTAATGGGTTCGTGCATATCTCATATAATAAAATCACTGAAAGCTGTTTTGGTTCTTTGCCTGATCTCCAGTCATGACGGATTTCCATCCTATCGGGATAGGAGATTCAGAGTCGTAATAGAGTACGAATTACATCAGTGTTGGTGCGCACACTTGTGCATATAATATATTTTGTGGGTTTGATTAAACACTAGTTAGAATGGCCACTATAGACAAAATCGTTAATGTATATAAATATTTGCCAACCAATGATATCACTTGTACGTATTTATTGACGCGTTTATTAAATAACTCGTAATTTTTAAAACTCTAATATGAAAGTTCCGTGAATTAGATGAAAAACATCAAACATAACTCACCTCTTTATTATATTAATGTAATACATAAGTCGAGCTGTGAGTTATTTATAAAATAAAAAAACAACATTTCTTTATATGTTCATAGTTTTCATAATTACTTAATATAATTCACTTTTCATTCAATGTTCGGGCTTTGAATTCTAATCCATTCCTATATTTGCTATTGCATGTTTAAGCTGTTGGCCCTTCGGTAAGATACATTTTGAAGCAATTAATTAATGAATGCCTAATACCTAAAGAATAAGATTTCTCATATCTCTTTAATATATCCCTTGTGCCTGTAATTAGACGAGCTCTGCTAAAATAACGATAGATATATTTATAAAAAGAATTAAAAATAGTAATATTGCTAGAAATAAATGCTAATTTGCACCTGGCCCATTCACTTTGGGGCCATGGCGCACCACACAACTTTGCTTGCTATGCCGCTATGCCACTGGTTGAGATATACTTTTATATATTTAACATTCCATCCTCACCACCTCGATGTCTGGAAATCTACAACAGCGCGTTTTCTAAGGCATTTCCTGCCTCGCACAATCACTCTGTGGAACCAGCTTTCGCCGGCGACTTTTCCGAACCGATATGATATTGCAACCTTCAAGAAGAGAGCGTACTCTTTCCTCAAAGGCCGGCAACGCACCTGCAAGTCCTTGGATGTTGCAGATGTCCATGGGCGGTGGTAGTCACTTTCCACCAGGTGAGCCTCCAGCTCGTTTGCCTCCATTTATATATAAAAAAGTCTAAGAATGATGAATGAATGAAAACCAAAGGATTTTATGGATATTACATTAAAACGTAGCCCATGTATCAATTTAGAAATTATTTGAATTCTTGATTATGAAATGTGTATGTTTTAAACTATAGTAAGAAAATATACAGGGTTATTTGTAACGACCCAGCAACCTCGCAGGACTAGATAGCGTATGGTGACCAGCCTTTTGTATTATAATATGTTCTGTCCCTTTTGCCAGTAGTTACACTGGCTTACTCGCCTTTCATACCGGAACAAACAATACAATGTATTTCTGTCCAGAGGTCGAATATCTGGTGAGTGGGTGTTACCCACCTAGACGTGCTTGCACAAAACCGTACCATCAATTAGAGATTATATCAGCTTTTCCTTTTTTTTTTTTTTTCTTCTATCTGCTTGAGGTTAACAAACCTCGACACCGTTTGATCAACCACCATGAAAGTTGGCACATTAACCTGAGTATTTTTCACGGAGAAGGTTAATTTATTATAAACATTTATTGTTACAAGTTGCAAGCTGTTAGACTTGCTACAGCATATAATCTTTTATAGCGTTCAACTGATCGCCCGCGCCGTGACAACTGCTATATATGTATGTGCTTACCTCCGCCGAATTTGGTCTGCCGGGTTTTGACTTATATACAGTGAGTGTAAAAAGTATTCGTACACTTAGCTTTTTTACAAAAAGTTATGTATAAAATAACACACATATCTAAAAATATATAATGTACAAATGAACATTATAAAATATTCTCTCAATAATTCAAAACAAAAAAAAAAACTTATAAATGAGAATATTTCAGTTTGCAAAACAAAAAATAACGAAAAAGAGACCCCCCCCTCTTCAGACAGCACAAAAAGTATTCGTACAGTATGATATTAATGACAACATTATTTTGGTCTTAAGTCAGGAACACTTTTCGTACGCTTATTTGCACAACCGAAATGTAGAAGTCGGTGGTGGTGGTGGTGGTTTGGTTAACGTGTGAGGTAATGAAGTAATGACAGGTTAAATTAATTTGGAAATTATTGAATAGACAAAAATCGACGTATTGACTTATTCAATTAATTGTTATTACCAGTAAAATGTCGTAAATATAAAATGGCAGTAATTAATTGCAATTAAGAAGAACAAAGTCGTGGTATCACATATAAAACAAACAGTCCCCGTCACTCTCTCCAAACTCAAAAACTACCAAACGGTTTTCATCATTGGACGGAGTGATTCATGAGGAAGTTTTAGGTGTTAATTAATTAAGGTTTTGAGTAAATTGACTGAAATGTTACGATCATTAATAATAATAATACTTTATTGTTATCCATTACATACATATTTAAAAAAATAGCCTTGTCTCCTGAACTGGTGTCACCCGTGCGTCAGAAGATCAGTCAGATCCTTCCCATTAAATTATTACAAAGTATTACAATACAAAGTGCCTTATTTCTTGTTATTGTAAGTTGATCCATTGTTAAAGAAATCGGATAAAATTTGCTGACTTATAATGGGAGTTTAATCAAAAGTTATTTGTATAATATTATGATATAAAACCTTTTATATAGAACATATTTCAACCTGTGCGAGTACGGGTAATAATAAGTAATTGCAAACTTGTAATGAACGCAAAACTGATAAAAATATGATGAAAGGTTTTTAAAACGAAGTAATATTCAATATTTTGATCTTTCTTAACTATATCGTTGATGCTATAATCCTTATTATAATTGGACATTGTTAAAAAAAAGCTATAATTAAAAAAATATGTAGCGTGACGAACATACCATTTGATTCAGCTATAAATTAATTTATTGATAGATGTTTTTTAATTACATCTTAACATTGTAACTAATTTATGAAACAGCTAATGTCCAACTAATGTATTAACAAACTGCGTACTTTTATATTATATTGAAATATTTCATAAGCTTGTGGTTTTTTCTTAATATAAAATAAACATCGCTTGTGCCTTTTGAGTGTCTGTTGATTGTTTAGAATCAGGAGTGTATAAATATTACATATATGCATATTGATGTAGCTATCTTCAGATCTATACATTTATGATTTATAATATGCAATAAATAACCTTAATTAAGTGTTAATAACAACGACATCTGTAATTAAATTATATGTATATATATATATATATATATATATATATATATATATATATACTTAATATTATTTAACCTACAACCTAACAACGACATCTGTAATTAAATTATATGTATATATATATATATATACTTAATATTATTTAACCTACAAAACTATGCTTATTGTTAAATCTTATAATAAGTTATGTTAACATTACACAAGACTTGTATATTTATATATAATTCTAATACAAAATAGCAATAATTGGCATAGTTGTATTCCCGTTTGAATGGTGATGGAGACAGGCTTAAGGGACATAACCTATTAGTTGCCATGGGATGGTTAATATTTTTGAAAATATAGTAATAGTTTAATATGTGTTATAATATTCATTACGGAATCCTTAACATAATATTAACACTCATGCTGACATCATTTATATTGTAATTTTATGTGCGTTTATAATTTATTTTTAAACAGTTTAGCAGGAAGAGAGACTGTGACGGCCTTTTTCTTACCTGTTCGAAGAATTTAATTTTAATATTTGAACATTCGTTGTGTGGACCGGCGTTGAAGGTAACTAAATTAATTATAAATATTTATTTTAAAATTATTATTTTACATTAGTTACTTTTTATATTAATTTATTTATTAATTTATAATTTTGTATATATTTTTTCCAGATGGCATTAAGACCTTTACCGCCTTTACTGAAGGAAAAATCTCAGAGAGAGATCAATGAGGACCCCAATAGAATTTCTTCTGACATATCTTCAATAAGACAATGGATTGAAAAACAACCTCACTTAAAATCAGTTAATCCTAGTAAGTAAATAATTAATTATTCCGGTAATACTTGTTAAATTCATTCGTAAAATTTGTCGTAATATTTACTTTGGTTTGTTTTAATATGTAATTATTGCTGGTAAGGGAAGTAGGTAACCTTCATTTGAAACGTGTTTTTTACTTTGTAATAAAAGGTTAAGTACTTTGTTTGTCCAGAATATGACGTAAATAATAATAAATAATTACATATATTTAAACAATTGTAAATAAATTTACGATTTACACGATTACTTGGTGGTAGAGTTTTGTACACGCTCGTCTGAGTAGGTACCACCCACTCATCTGATATTCTACCGGAAAACAGCAGAACTTGGTATTGTATTCCGGTTTGAACCCATTAGTTCCCAAGGTTGGTGGCGCATTGGCGATGGAAGCGATGGTGAACATTTCTTACAATGTCAATGTATATGGGCGTTAGTGATCACTTACCATCAGGTAGCCCATACGCTCGTCCGCCTACCTAGGCTATAAAAAAAAAGATGGCCATGACAGCTTGCAGTGAAACAGCTCAAAATCTTGTTAGAGACAATAGTGATACACACGTGATAAACTTATACTCGAGATTATATTCTAAGTGTAGATACCTCAAATACAGTGTGCGTACGATTTATTTTTATATTTTAAAGAAGGCCCTGGCTTTAGATTCTATCTTTCCAATGTATCGGGACTATCCTTTATCGAGCTTAGATACAGCATCTTCTATAGAGAGCAAAGCCAAATCCTCCAAATAGTATAAACTTGAAAGAGTAGGATAGGAGAACGTTTGGCTCGTGGTCATTATCACCAGACCAATATTAGATTAAGACTTTTAAGATTGATAGTAAAGATAACACTTGGATGAACATACGATTTGGTAGCTCTGCTGTATTATGCACTAAATGTAGTTCTTGATTGAAATATCTTTATTTATAATGCAAAACTATTTCACCTCAATACATACATAAATAGTTATATAATCTTGTTTAATTTTGCTTCTAAAGTTCTGAACAAATCCTTATGGATGAAAACCATTAATAATATTAGATCACGATAGACAATGTCATGCTAATGCAAGGTTTAAGGTCTTGTATTGTGTCATTACTCTTCCAACCATTGGAACAGAACTCACAAATATCTGTCAAAATTTTTGTAATGGGTTCGTGCAAATCTCGTATAATAAAATCACTGAAAGCTGTTGTGGTTCTTTGCCTGATCTCCAGTCATGACGGATTTCTATCCCATCCCTATCCCGATAGGAGATTCAGAGTCGTAATAGAGTACAAATTACATCAGTGTTGGTGCGCACACTTGTGCATATAATATATTTTGTGGGTTTGATTGAACACTGCTTAGAATGTCCACTATAGACAAAATCGTTGATATATATAAATATTTGCCCACCAATGATATCACTTGTACGTATTTATTGACGCGTTTATTAAATAACTCGTAATTTTTAAAACTAATATGAAAGTTCCGTGAATTAGATGAAAACCATCAAACATAACTCACCTCTTTATTATATGAATGTAATACATAAGTCGAGCTGTGAGTTATTTATAAAATAAAAAAACAACATTTCTTTATATGTTCATAGTTTTCATAATTACTTAATATAATTCACTTTTCACTCAATGTTCGGGCTTTGAATTCTAATCCATTCCTATATTTGCTATTGCATGTTTAAGCTGTTGGCCCTTCGGTAAGATACATTTTGAAGCAATTAATTAATGAATGCCTACCTAAAGAATAAGATTTCTCATATCTCTTTAATATATCCCTTGTGCCTGTAATTAGACGAGCTCTGCTAAAATAACGATAGATATATTTATAAAAAGAATTAAAAATAGTAATATTGCTAGAAATAAATGCTAATTTGCACCTGGCCCATTCACTTTGGGGCCATGGCGCACCACACAACTTTGCTTGCTATGCCGCTATGCCACTGGTTGAGATATACTTTTATATATTTAACATTCCATCCTCACCACCTCGATGTCTGGAAATCTACAACAGCGCGTTTTCTAAGGCATTTCCTGCCTCGCACAATCACTCTGTGGAACCAGCTTTCGCCGGCGACTTTTCCGAACCGATATGATATTGCAACCTTCAAGAAGAGAGCGTACTCTTTCCTCAAAGGCCGGCAACGCACCTGCAAGTCCTTGGATGTTGCAGATGTCCATGGGCGGTGGTAGTCACTTTCCACCAGGTGAGCCTCCAGCTCGTTTGCCTCCATTTACATAAAAAAAAGTCCAAGAATGATGAATGAATGAAAACCAAAGGATTTTATGGATATTACATTAAAACGTAGCCCATGTATCAATTTAGACTATCAATAAAACATACAAAATAGCGATTGAAAAACCTATTGAAAGGTGTAATTTTTAACAATATTCTCCGAACTGTTTTTTTCCGCTCCCTGCGCCATCTTTTGATGTGTTTTAAAAGCTTTACACCAGCCGTAATAATTTGTGATATTTATGTCTGTGCTTGAAGCTTTGTTAAACGGTTCTTGCACTACACCATAGATGTCGCTACTTTTTTAACGATTTTTTAGTTATGAATAATATTGTCACGGTAACTAATATTTAGTTAAGTTAAATATAACGAGGATCAACACCGTGTTAATTTCTACACATTTATGAAAAAAGATTACTTTAATTTATTTACGAAACATTATATTGCAGATAAAAAATAATTACAAATTGAATTAATGTTGATTGGCTTAAATGCAATACAAAAAATGAAATATAAATAAACAAAATATAAATAATAAATTTCCTGCTGTTCAGCATCTAAATATCCTAGAAAAATAAGTCAATTTTCAATTCGCAGCTCATACAAAATGTTTGTGACTTTGCATTCATTCGATCGATTAAATAATTATTATTTATTGTCACTATCTAATTATCATAATAATGTGGTTGTTATTGAATTAAAAAAATTACAATAAGATGTCAAGAGTTGCTTTGTGGGTTCTTACAAGCACTTTTTAATCATCATTTTAAAGGGTTAAATTTAATGTAAAGTTACCACCGGCTCAGAATGTAGATTCAACCAAGAAAAACCGACAAGAAACAAAAAAAGTATGTACTGAACATATTCTTTTTCATCTATTAAAAAATATTTGCATACCCTATACGAAACGACGAATACTAGCTCCAATTGGATCATTTACATAATACTATACAGTATAATAAGCCTTATTTATTAATATTTTTAAAACACGAGTTTTAAATTTTATTATAGACAAATGTAAATAATAAATATGTCTATATAATGTTTTATCTATTCCTACTAAATGTTTAATTTGGTATTGATTTACTCATTTTTCTGTTTCCTCTAATAAATATTTTTTTATGAAATGTATTGTGTTTATTTTAATAATTTCAGGTGATCAATGGCTTCTTGCTTTCCTACGCGGAAATAAATTCAGTCTAGAGAAAACTAAGAAAAAGTTGGATATGTGTTACACTCTACGGACGGTTGTCCCAGAAATATTTGCCAATAGAAATCCATTCGATCCCAGTGTGCAAGCTATTCTAAATATGGGGTAAGTAAATTCAATTAAACATGCAATAAAATGCTTAAAAAAACTGTGCTTATTGACAATTTTAATTGTTTTAGAATTTTTCTGCCACTAAGGGTATGTGAATCGGAAGATTCGTGCAGAATTTGCTTGCAGCGGTTCAAAAATTTCGACTCCTCTAAATATCGTTTCATTGACGTTCTTAAGGTTTGCTTTATGATACTGGAAATAATGATACTTGAAGATGATAACTTTATAATTGCTGGGGAGGTGAGTAAAGTTGTATTTTTTATGATGTCATGGAACATTATTCACAGTGGGTCCCAAACTAAGCAGAGCTCGTACTACGGAAACCAGACAACTGATATACTACATATACTACTTTTCTTTTGTAAATACATACTTATATAGATAATTACACCCAGACTCAGGACAAACAGAACAACATAAGCACGTACATGCACACAAATGTCTGTCCTGGGTGGGAATCGAACCCACAATCTGCGGCGCTAAAGGCAAGTATCGACCAACCACGTCAACCGGCTCGTCAAATATATCTCTATATTAAATATCTAAGAGCCAAGATGGCTCATAAGAGCAAGTAAATCTTTGTCGGAATTAGAGAGTTCAAATCCGGGGAAGCACCAACTTTTAATGTAATTAACTTGTAGTTATAATCCAACTCTTGGTTGGCGGTGAAAAAAACATCATGAATAAACCCGCATATGTCAGGTGAAATTTTGTCCCATGTGTTTCTACCGACCCGCAATGGAGCACAGTGATGGAAGAAGCTCCAAAACCTCCTCAAGCCTTAGACGATGAGTGGAACATTTACATGCTGTTACTTGGTGGTAGAGCTTTGCGCAAGCTCGTCTGGGTAGGTACCATCCACTCATCAGATATTCTACCGCAAAACAGCAGTACTTGGTATTGTTGTGTTCCGGTTTAAGGGGCGAGTGAGCTAGTGTAATTACAGGCATAATGGACATAACATCTTAGTTCCCAAGGTTGGTGGCGCATTGGCGATGTAATCGATGGTGGACATTTCTTACACTGCTAATGTCTAAGGGCGTTGGTGACCACTTACCATCAGCGCCTACCTATCCTATATAAAAAAGCGAATCATAAATTTTTTATTTGTAATCTTAATAAAGTAAATCTTGATATTTTTTAGGATTTATTTATAGACGCCACGGGTTTGGACTTGAATATGCTCAGTCAATGGACTCCTTCTTTGGCAAAAAAGTGTGTAACTATTTTTGAGAAAGCTCTGCCTGTGCGTTTGAAGAGTAGCCATATTTTTAATATTTCGGCTGGATATGAGACAGCGTACAATCTGTTAAATATATTTCTGAGTGAAAAACTTAAAAAGAGAGTGAGTGATTTTAATAAACATTAAATTTATAGAAAAATCATTTTAAGCTATTAGGTTAATTATCAAATCCATTTGTCGTATTAATTATTTGGGATATTTTATGTAACTAAATTTAATCTCATCATTTGTATACGAGTAAATTGTGAATTCATAGTAGTTACAAAGTGTAATCATTGAAATCTATTTAAAACCGAATGACTAATTAGTTCCTAAATTGTTAAAATTCGTATTTATATTAGAGTATGATGTCATATAAGTCAAACTTAATAAGCATTAACTAATTAAGGTGTAATCATTAGTTTACTTAGACATCATTATATTCTAGTAACAAGTGCCGTGAAAAATGTTACCAGGAATAAATATGATATGACTTTTAATATTATATTGAGCCGAGTTGGCCCAGTGGCGTGTAGCCCAACATATAACCGAAATTTGCAGGTTCAAACCCGCGCAAGCATCACTGATTCCTGTGCTTCTTTTGTGTTTATACTTAAATTTCTTGGTTGCTGGTTGTAGGAAGGAGTTTAGGGAAAATAAAAGCAGCGACTCCGTTTCAAATGAAATATATTCTCCATATATTATAAATTAATAAGACTGTAGTAGAAGGAAAATAAAATATTTTTTTAATTGACAGATTCTATTATTACTACCCAGCGGCTCATAAATAATTATACAACGTTTTTGCACAAGATTATATTTTTTCTTATATAGTTTATTTAACTATTAATTAATAATCCAACACTGGTTAAGGAAAACTGCACGTGTCTGATGAAAATATGACTTAATTTGTATCCATCCGATTTGGAGAAGCCTGGTGGATTAAAAAAAAACAAACCAAACGTTCCTCCAAAGGAGATAATATTAATAAGCGGTTCATTTACGTTTTTTAAACCGTTGAAGTTTCTAATAGACTATTAATAATAATAATATGTATTTATTTTATACAGTTTCATATTTACGGCAATGGTTTTGAGTCATTGTATGATTTTATACCACGTAATATACTGCCAAAAGAGTATGGCGGTGAACAGGGCACTGTGCAGGAACTAACGGGTAAGCTGTTGTAATTATTATCATTAACTAGCTTGTAATGTTGTTAGTTATGTGTTGCGACGGCGGAAAATTCATAGTTCTCACGGTTTTGCGAAATTTAAATGTTACCACATTAGCATAAAAATATATTTACCCATAATGTTTCGTTGTAAACTTTATAAACAACTCTCTTTATCAGTGTTTGATTAACTTAAAAAATGCATACATATGTAATTGAGAACGGTTTAATTGTACAAATAATACCCATAACACTTTAAAAAAATATATTTTGATTCTTTTAAGTATGTAACCAAATTCCTTTATAGATAATGTGACTTAATTTTTTATTTATTAACAGATTATTGGAAGAAGAAAGTAGAGAGCTATAGCAACTGGTACCTTCGCGAGGAGCGTGCATGTTCAGACGAATCCCTGAGGCAAGGCAATCCCAATACAAGTTCTAGTCTCTTCGGCGTCGAGGGTTCTTTCCGCAAATTACAAGTTGATTAAAATAATATTTGACATGTATGGGATATACACAGTGCTGGTTTTAATATAATTAAACTAGCATTTTTTTATAGTGGTTATGTAATGACGTTTTATAAAAACTTTTGAAAAAGAATCGCCAAAAAAATTTATAGTATATATAAGTATATATATGTAATTTAAATTATTGTTCTAATTTAGAAATACATTATTTACGCATTGCCTAAATATTAAAAGAGAATTAATATTGCGATAAACTGTTTTATGAAATTGATTTATAACTTTATTATTTTGTTACATTCATATATTATAATTATGTTCATATGGTGAAAAATGTAGATTTATTGCAGTTGAATATAAATACTTTAATTGCAATTATATGTTAATTTGGATTGTACAATACAATAGATAGTTTATTGAACGATGAAAATTAAATTTACAAGGGATACAGAAAGAATGAACTGGTCTAAAAAGCGGTCTTGTTTTTAAAACAACCATTACTTATAAAATCCTTTGGGTAGGAGGCACGATTATAAGAATGTATACGGCTGGGAGGGAGATAGGGTAAGTTGAAAGTGATGATTCAAAGAATTTATTTGAAATTGAAATTGAATTAAAGAAAATCAATATGTTTTGTTTTTATTATTATAATAATATATAGCGACAAAGGTAAACTCAAGGGACACGGTGTAAAGGCGTAGGGCGTTATTCCGTTTGTTGTCACGGTATAAGAGTCGATTTTACTCTCAAAGGGGCGCTAAAAATGTTACAGATAAAAAATACTATTAGGTTTAAATACATGGGTACAAATTATTATATGGGTCAATTATATTTATACAGTAAAAAAAGTTTTTATTTTCCTACAAACGTAACTCCTAACAAATGACGTATTTCAACCATTATAAATAAATGTTAAAAATAAATGTTACTGATAAAAGACTATTAGTTATAAGTACATAGGTACAAATTATTTATCAATTATATTTATACAGTAAAAAAAGTTTTAATTTTCCCACCAACGTAACTCATCACAAATGACGTATTTTAACCATCAATGGCATCAAAGGGAGAGAGAATTGAGATTTCTTTATTTTTTTATTAAACAAAGAGTTGGATTGAATTGAATGTTTTATTGCACCTATGAAAATATGTCATTGTTATTAATCTGTGGTTTTTGTTCTCATGTGAACTCTGTTTAACTAAGACATTCTGTCTTGTTTTTTCCTCGATTTGTGATAAAGAATAATGTACTTACATTTTTTTTAATATGAATTTATTTTTGTCTTCTTCTTCCTGCCCTTATTCCACTACGTGGGGTCGGCACAACATGTATTTTTCTTCCACTTCTTTCTGTCACTCGTCATCTCAGTACTTACACCTTTCTTAAGCAATCCATCCAAACTTTCTTCGGCCTCCCCCGTCCCCTATATCCATCAACATTCATACTCATCACCCTTCTAGTAACATGTTTTTCATCCCTTCTCATCACATGCCCATACCACGCTAATCCATTGAATATGAATTTATTTTTGTAATAAAAAAATCTTCCTATTTATTTTTTCGCAATAATATTTTAGTTATTCGAGGAAAAATCGTGTTATAACAAGAATTTGCTTCAACATTAATTTCAACTTAATACATAACGGCTCTATAATTAACAGCTGTACTAAAACAACCGCAATTCAACGAGGTTTATACATACACAAGTTTAAAACAGTATAACACAGCCATTTCATGTTTAATTTTTTATTAAAGAAAAACTTACATAAAGTGAGTTTCGTGCGCTATACACCATATTATCATTTGGAGTGACTTTATTTGTATTTGCTTCAATTGATTTCAATTGAATTCGAAGATATATTTCTAGTATGACATTTTGTACTTCTCAATGCACTCGACGAACCCATGTCAATAAACTCATCATAGCCATGTGCAGTTACAGGCATTTGAGGAGACGTTTTATTCTATTTGACTATTATATACTTTGACTGTTTTAATATCTACACTGTGTAGACTCTAGTGAAGTTCAACTTTTTGATATTAATAAAAAACTATATTTAAAATCCTGTATAATGGGACTTGCATTCTAAATGTTTTTATAAATACGGCACTAAATTGTTAGTCATGATAAAAACAAAAAAAAACAATTAAATTATTGAAGTACATAATACATGTGTGTTACTATTTATTATATCTTTATTGAAAATTAATTTAAAATTTACGAAAAATTTGTCGTTCAAATAGTTCCCTTATCGCTATCACAATTCACATTATTTGGGTAAAGTAGATACGAGTTAGCACCTAAGCATTATGCATGCACTGACGTAGTCGCGGGCAGCGTGAAGGGGCGCGGGCGCCGTCATGCCGTCAGTCGTGTTTAGTTGTCAAAGTGAACGCGCGTTGTTTGTGCGCAGTTACGTTGTGCGTTGATATGTGTACGTTTTTATCTTATTCCTGGTGCTTGTGCGATCCCTAAGTTCCAGCAAGTTACCATGTCGACAGAAGACCTCAGGAACCGTTTAGTTGACGAGTACTCGTCTGGGCACGTCTCTGACGACGACGAGGTCGAGTTAAGAAAGGACAAAAAAAGCGTCAAAGAAATGATACTTCGTTTTGAAAGAACTGGTATCTATATAGGAGGTTCTAGTGAATCCCTCGAAAGATCCAAGGACTCTATGATGGGAAGCTTAACAAGTGTTGTCAATCCTATATATAATCATTTTCACCATCTTTCCCCAGTGTCAAGATCTCACGACAGAAACTCAAATGTATCAGTGAATTCTATTTTATCAAATGTTTCGGAAATAAGTTGTGAATCAAGTTCTTCGGGATTTGTGTCGGATAGGAAATCAGCGTCCTTAAGACCTCATAGACCCGCTCCCCCACCACCTCCACCAGAACCATTCAACGATAGCTCTTCTTTAGATAGTAAATCATCCGCGCCAGAGGAAACCGTGATGATTGAGAGGCGATTTTCGTTTACGACGCCTTCCGCCTCACCTGTTGTATTAAGACGATCAAGACAGCCACCCGTTATTCGCAGGAAATCTTCAATAGGAAGTCAAGGACGTATGGGTGAAACGCATTGGTCGTATGGTGTAAAACAAAGTGACTTGGAAAAATTACTAAGGCTGAAACTATCAGAGCCCTCAGACTATGAAGAAGAAACGAAAGTAAATATTACCAATACATCGTCCAATGAAAGCAGTAGCAGCGACGATTCCTCAGATAGTGAGAAAGCAGAAGCAGGCGATGAATACATAGTTAATAATGACGATGGTAGAACAGATACCTTGTCAACGGATCAGTCTACAGATACTTTAATAAACGATTATGAAAGTGATGAAGGGGACAATTTATCTGGTGCTTCTGAAGAACAATGTAATTTTGATAATGTTAGTATAAAATCCATATCATCTTTGGACATGGTGCCGTACCAAAAGTATGATAGTATTACAGTGTCTTCAGACGAGTTTGGCTCCGAGGTGTGTCATGCGCCAGATACAGAATTCCTCACTGTTAGTGCTGTAAATGAGTGGTGTGTTTCAAAGTCCATGGAACCGGTATTGATGCCGGTCGAATCGAAAAAGGAGAAATATCGGAGGTGAGGTCATTTGACTTTTTTCTTGATATCACAAGAAATATTTGTGATATCGTTCCGAGGCTTTGTCACACATTGATATCTGATAATTTATCGCTTTACCGGTGGAGGTTGATGATAATGATACGAGTGATAGTAAATATATGTGCGTCTTTGTTCAATTTATAAAAACGATATCATAAGAAAAGCAAGAATTAAATTAACACTGAATTCAATAAGATTTCATTATATACTTCTAGGTATATAATTATGAAAATATATGCAAAATTCTTCTTTAGTTATTATTACAATACGATTTATTTTATAACGCTATATGCAATTCCTAATCAAAATGATTCAGAATACATTATTTAAATATCAGGCAGGTGATTATTGCACACAAACACATTTAGCTGTTGTATCCACTACGTATGAGGTTTCACCTTGACGTTTATTCATATGGTAGGTACGCGGTTAGTACGTGGTTGTGTTTGCCTCATATTTATTTCAAAACTCATCGATTAGTAACGCCTGTAATTGAATTTTAAAGGTAAAACAATTATCTATTTCTAGGTCTTATCCGCAGATTTATTTGCGTGGAAATTATTTTCCTTATCACGATGAAAATGAGCATTATCGTTTACAAATGTTCGTTTAATAATCGTTTATAATAAGATTAAAGTGTTACCGTGGGCGTTTTACAATACAACTTCATATTTGCGTGAACCTATAAAATATTAATTTATTATTTTATGTGAGGTTGAGGAACGATGTTAATCGTTTAAAGATAACATTGATTTAGAACCTTCGAATGTGCTTAAAAATATAAAAAGTATGGTTTATTAAAATAAATCTATTTTAATAATATTACGAGGAATGATGTATGAAAATACTTATTTCCACCCGCGGCTTCGACCACGTATAGTAGGCAAGGGTAGTTTTATTTGAAAAAAAATATGATTATCCGTAGTTAAGACGTGAAAGTGTAGCAAATAAACAAATAAAGAATACAAACTCACATTTGCATTTATAATATTAGTAGTACTATAAAAATCTAACACAAAAAAAGATTTATTGAATACTCATACTAGTTAAAAACAAATCATTTATTCATTAATTCATTAATTCCGCAGCAAATCATTCATTCTAATCACGACATAATGTAATACGATATTATGTATGTTAACGCGTGATAAAAGAGAACATATTTTCAGAGCTTGTCTTATAACCTATTTCAATCTCAGAAGATAAACATACCTTAGATTTACATATTCCATGTGATTTGCTAAAAGTTCTGCTATGTTATGGATCATAAACGGCCCTTGATTAATATATCTTTATTAATAATACAACACCATTCCATATAACTTCTTGTATTCACAATTATTTTACTTCCTACGTTCCGATAACAACTTCACCAACATTGAAAACGCCATTTTTTCATGAATGAATACCATAAATTAGCCAGGATCTCGACCAGTGATATTATGCCAGTTCAATGTCAAATCTGTTTATTTGTCTTTACTTCTCCTTCGATTTGAATAGGATATAGTGTCCCCATGTTCCTCTCCAGTTAAACATAACTACTAGGTTTAGACCAGGATTGAACTTTTTCACGTTGCAACCCGCGACCCGTTTTGCTTGCATTACATTTATTAATAAATTTAAAACCAATGTTAAAATATATTCATAAATAAGGCATATAATTCTGTAAAAGACTGTATGCGCGATTAAGAGCTTCGAGTTATTTATACGTTGATTTTCAAACTAGATTTATAAATTTAATTGAATTAATATGATCAGTACATGCACTCGTATGTGATTGATAAAAAAGAGTTACTATTAAGTTTCAAATTACATTCTGAACCGGCGATAGCTTTACATATTTAATCTTGTAAATTGACGACTCATAAGTGCTTGCATATTTTTATTTTATACAGTTCAGTGATAATCCTTATTTAATTAGCAAACAACACGCTACTTGTATAACTTAAATGAGTGTAGAAATAAAAATCTTCGAGGTCAAGGCCCCCAGGTCATTGCATACAAAAATAAATCTTAGTACATTTCGTGTGGTTAAGCCGTTGGTAGACTTATAAAGATACTGCGTGAATGATACTGTTATGTAATGCAATCCGACGAATAAGACCGTTGGCTTTGTTTATAAACACTACCGTAATAGTTATGGTATGACCAGTTTCAAACGTTTGTATTAGTAAATTATGTATCTATGGATATTGGAAAATAATTAATGCGTAATATGTTTATCTTATTAGGTAACTTGTTTCGTAGGTGTTATATTTAATACATATCAGAAATATTTTGTATTGGAAAGGTATTCCTTTCATATTCAAATATCCTATATTTCTGATGCTGTACATTTCGATGCAATTAATTTAGCCATGATATCATTTATTATATAGAATGCCTCAAGGCATTAAGTCCGCCTTTTGTCCCATGCACTCTGTGGTGGTCAATAAAGTTTTTAAATAAATAAAAAAAATATATATCATTGATATAATTTTTATATTATTATGTTCATATAAATAATAATGTTCCTTTTTATTAAATATACATATAAGTATGAATAAAGTAATGTTCATACTTATATGTATATTTAATAAAAAGGTTATTCTTGTAAATTTATTATAATTAATTGATTTGATTTGTGTTGAATATAAAGTTTAAGAGTTTGTTTATGTGAACGCACTAATCTCTGGAACTACTAGCCGGACTAGAAAACTACACGAGGAAGATTATTAAACAACGTCATGGTCTAAAGGGGCAGAGTAGGAATGTTTACTGCGAGTGATACAGGAGCAGCTAGTTAATCGATAACTATCAAAAGGATTTCCCACAATAACGAACAAGAATAACATACATCAATTATTGTAATAATTCATTACAGCATTCCAACTTTTGGACATTCATTATTGCATATTATTGCACATTCGGGATAATCATATTTTATCATGAGTGAATCGCCGCTTCTGTTTGCTATTCATGATTATGTCATAATTTTATGTCTTGCGTACGAGGTATTTTTTCGAGTGCTTTGTTAGATTAAATGTTAGTAGCTAAATTATACGACTAATGATTCAAATGTGACGCTATTGAAGCCAAGCTCTAGACAACTCCTGTTACGCGGTATTTATACTGTACCTCGGGAATCATATCTTTTGTCGGGTTTGGACTTCGCATCGATCTTATCAATTCGAAAACACATTATAATATTTCCTAAGTAAAGGACTAATCCCCGGGATTAGACATTATGATTATAAAATTTTGGAAAATGAATTACCTAAATTAAATTTTAAATAAACAGTCTGTAAGTAAGTGGCCAAAACCGCCATATATATCGACGCTGTCTGAAATATTAACTATCACTTACAATGCTTTACCAATCTAGTTCCCAACAAAGAAGTTATGTTTCTTGTGACATTGGCTCCTTCACCCTTCATATCGGAACACAACGAAATTAAGTGTTGTTATTTGGAGTTTAGAATATGTGATGAGTGCGTGGTACCTTAGGTGGGTACCACACACTCATCACATATTCGCATCAAGCAAAAAAACTAACCCAAGTTTGAATCCACGACCTTTGAACCTTATGACTAAAATAAACAAGTTTTAGTAACCGTACGACAAATTAAAACATTTATCACAGATAACATAGAATTTAGAATTTTAATGAATTATTTTCGCAAGTATTACGATAGTGTACGTTCAATATATGTAATAAAATTAATTGTAAAAACACGGTTTTACAAAAGCCTGTGTGGCATCATATAATTACTCGAATTTCAGTCGCCTGTCATTGGTCAAATATTTCAGCAAACGCAGGCAGTATTTGACACCGTGTTTAACGTAATTGTGAATAGCGCAACATATTATATTATGTTTAACTTATTCAATGTGATTTTGTAGGCTTCATATTACCTTAACTTGTATGTGAATCAAGTCAGGAAGTAAATAATCGAGTGAGTGATTTAAATCTAAATGTCATTTCGATTTCAAACTTAAATATATTTTATGTAATAATTTAATTGAAGTGACTATGAAAATCGCAGGTTTTTTGGATATTTCAAGGTTGAAATCCTGACTAGTTGAAGTTGAAGTTGAAGTTGAAGATGTGCTTAATTTGTGCATCGTGCTCGGCGAATTTGTGCTTTTAATATCGTGCTCAGTGTTGACGAAGAACATCGTAAGGAATTATACTCACATATTGTATGTGTTTATTTCGCTCATCAGACCTTTGTCCAGCTGTTGTTAGGTATTTTATTACTTCCTAGTTGCCAACGGCTTCGCCCGCATGTGATCAGGGTGGGGGTAGGTGAATTGACAATTTGGACCATCTAGGTGATCTAATGACTAAGCCGAGAGATATGTATAGATATATGTATGTATACGTATATCATAATTAATATTTACTTAAATCAAGTAGAATCTTACAAGTAATTTCGAATGTTCATTTTAGAAGATTAAATAAAATTTAAATTACAACCGGGTCGCATTGTAGATTTTATCGATAAGAACCGGCAAAATACTTAGTGATAACTCTTTTCCGACATTTAGATTACATATGTACTTATATTCATTTCGACTATAATAGTAAAGCATTCAATGTTTACTAGTGCCCTTGAATTTATGTGTGCATTTGGTTTGTTGTGACGAGTAATATAATACTTAAGACTTATACGAAACGCATCTGAATATAAAGTACTTTTTAAATTATTGTTATTTTTTATTTTATCCCCGTGCAATGAGTGTTTGTACGATAACTTTCCTTTTAAATTGTGTTTTCGAAGGAAATTTGAATATGCAAATCGATGCGGTTAAAATTCGTTTTATATCCATGGCGTATCATACTTTACTACACAGTACACTGTAAACAGTTTAAGTAAATAGTGGATTGTTTTAGAGACTTTACAAGTAACTAGAACCTCCTGTTTGATTATATGTAGTTTGTAGGAGAACCTTTCTTAATAAATGGGTTATCTAATGCAAAAAGTTTTTTCAAATCTGACTGATAGATACATCATGAGATCAGAACATTCAAACAAACAATCTTTTTAGCTTTATAATCTTTATATATATGAAATTTTTCTGTGTGCGTGTATGTCATTGAACTCTTTATAAATGGGTGAACCAATTTTGATAATTAATAAATTTGAGAGTGGAGTGTTGACAATACTAGGATATATATTTTATTAAAATATGTTTCACGCAACATATAGTGAGCCTAAAACTTTATTCAGTAAAATAAATACAATTTTGATTTTATTTAATGTGCTAATACGTCTTTAAGTATAGTCTTCTAGGTATTCAGGTATTTGATACGCTCTTGTATTTTAAATATGTTCAAACAAATTTATAAAACAAGCGATTACCATTAGGATATTAAATGCTTATCGCGATGAGATAATCTCAAAATGTTATGAAAGGATTTTAATGTAATATTTTAATATACATATATATATATTTTAATCGGATTAGATAATGTATGTCTATGTAGTATTACAAAAACTTTTTTTTATAAATTAAACTCCCAAGTGTTGTAGGGAATATATTTCAGAGTTAAAATAAACAGCGTTCCTCAAAATCGTAGCCCTCGGGTGTTTGTAACGAGGTGATAGACTTTGTAGGAAAGAAAATGTATTATTTCGTATCATTATTTACGTCAAGTTACAAGTAATGCTTGATTTAAAAGGACGGTTACATAAATGAAATAAATGTTTAAATTTATTTTTATTTTTTATAAATGGAAGATGTAAATCTTGTTTCAAAGATCGCGACTCGAGTTAGTTTCAGTTTTATTAAAGTTTTTATCCTCCTCACAATTAAACTGAGTTGAAATATCTTGGTTTCATGGTAAGAAGTCTATAAATCTCGAGGTTCAATCCCTATTGTCAGGCTAGTAAAAACTTTTTAGGTTATTCTGTCGACAATTTCTTCCTAGCAACCTCCTGTACTATAATTGGCCGTGCCTCGTGAAGCACGTTAAGTCAATAGTTCTGCATGTTTGATCGCATAGAATCTCTACTGCTTTTGTTAAATCTGACCTAGTATATATGATTGAAAACTTTTTTTTTAAATAGTCATAAGTGCAATTGTTATACTTTATATAAAAACTTATGAACTTACTTTATTAGTTAGGTGTTTTGCTTTATTAACTAGAAACTTACACAATAATATTACTCAATGCCGGTGCTTTTCTCTCATTATTATCATTATTTAGATTTATAAAAAAATCATAAAACTGCATTAAGCTGTACAATTGTAATATTATTCTTATAACATCTTCTTGAAACTAAAGCTCTTTTGGATACATTTCTTTCAGTCTGTAGTATTAATAAAAGGCTTTTCACTGATGTACAAGTACATAATATCATTTCAAAGTTGACTTAATTTTTTTAAATTGTGTTTCCTACCATTAGACTTTTACAAACAAGAAAGGTATTAAAATTCCTTAAACCTAACTACGACTGTACATGTGTTCATCCTTACGTCATTAATATCTTAACTGTTTAATGTAAATGTAAATGAAAGTGGCGCAACGAAAACATATAATTATGTTACTCGTAAATACTAGCTACTCGTCTTTATTTCACATCGTTAAAGTTAGTCTTTTATCCCATGATATTTATTTAAGTCCTTATTAATATGACATAGGGTACCTAATGCCTCACATTATTTACACTCTAGTGTCTCGAGGAGCAGGTAAAGGAGGTCCTGCTCCTGAACACTTTTATGTCATGTCGGAACTGCCGTCCATTCAAATTTTGACACTAAAGTTGACATAGTTCTTGTATTTGTGTACACACTTGTGCACTATTATACAGGCTAGACCTACCAATGGCTGTGACTGAAATTAGTCAGAAGGTTATTATTATCATTATTACTGGTATGATGCTTATTATATTAATATTATATATTAATATTATAATATTATAAAACCTAGAAGCCTTATTTATATACTTTGCTTAGCGGCTGTTTAGTTAAACATTTATCTATCTCTTTCCGTCATTGTTGATCTGACATTCGAAAGAAGAAGAGACTCAATAAGGCACCGAGACACTCTCTTTAACGTTTATAAATAATTAAGTTTAATTACCTGCTCAGTGAAAGAAAACAAGATGCCTGTTTGAACGAACACGTGATACTTGTAGCAGTTATACGTTTAACGAGCTCGTTGAGTAGTTTTACTTATAAAATTGTCACTAAAGAATAACATGGTAAAGCCAATCGATAAAGTGGACGAGAATATAATTAAGTTGTAAATCCAGTCACGTGTTTTATTATTGGCTTATTTACATTCGATGTTGTTCACTTGCGACTCACTTATGGATGTATTAATATACTGCATGGATGAAATACAAATTATTATTAAAAAGTGCTGTACTCTTAGGAAATTTACGTCTGTCTACCATTCCGCTTGGGAGCAATATGATAGAAGCCTCTAAACCTTGACCTCAAAAAAAGGAAGGGAGGCCTTTGCCTAGCAGTGTGACATTAAAACGCTGATACTTTGTTATTGATTTTTATTAATCCACGCTTAGTATAATATAAGATTTTTAATGTAATTTTTATTAAAATAAAGTATGTTTTAATAAGGAATCATCTCCTTAATTAAACATACGTAGGTTCAACGTAGAATAGTTTCCGCGACAGTTCATTGTTTACAAAAAAACAATTTCAACTCCAGCGTTACTAGCGCTAGCTAGTTTAATTCCAATGTATTAAAACCTTTATAACGGATAACTCTTATCATATTACAGTATTCTTCACGAATTGTTTATGTAATATATTTGTTCGTTTGTCATCACGTGCTTCAATATGAAATATATAACATATATTATGAAACATTTAGAATATTTATTATTACCTGTATAAAAATTATTAATTAATTATTACTCTGACAAAGAAAGATTAAATTAACGCGTTTTATTTTTTTTGTGGAATACATTATATTTATAAATTTTTTAACCATAAATATTCAACGGGATTATTTTGTATCAATTCATATTTAAAAAATTAAGTAGATCGTAATATTATCGTTATGTAGTAGGAGTGGTAGTTATGTTGTGGTAGGTCACCTAATAAAACTAAACGGGACGAGGGCGCCTTACATCGAGACGACATCGTTGATCCGTGCTGAAGACTGGCGTCACAATGTTTTTAGTATGTAAGAATCCCACATAACACGGCTCTCGTGCCAAAGCCCTGAGTTAAAAAATATCACTTAATTGAGAACGTAGAATTCAAATTAAGGTGACAATACTAAGTAATGATGAATTTCTCAAGGGCTAAGTGTTTGTTTATAATTCGGGACATAAGGTAATCATAAAGGAAAAGATTTTAAGGAAATGAGCATTTCTGTCGAAATGCAAGACATGTATTTATTTGACAATCGGCAGCACAATTACTTTTGTGTCCAGCTGTAAAATAATACATACGAAAAAAAAAACATTATTCGAAAAGGTATTCAGGAAATTTTAAGTTACCACTGGTTCGGAATGTCGATTATACCGAGAAAAACTTAGTATTAACTAGTGAAAAAGGGTTACTACTTACTCGGGACATAACATCTTAGTTCCCAAGGTTGGTGGCGCATTGGCGATGTAAGCGATAGATAACATTTCTTACAATGCTCTTGTCTATGGGACCACTTACCACCAGGTGGTCCATAAGCTCGTCCGCCTCCCTATGCAATAAAAAAACTAATTTTATGGCAAAAGTATATAAAATTATATATATAAACCAAAGCTACGTCCACGCTTTGTTTTCCTTTAGAATAAAATTACTCGTCTATCAATTATTATCATAAATTTCTAATGTATTAATTTAAATGTAAAATTTAGGTAGGGATTTATTATAGAATACAAACATTTAGCCCCGGAAGCATATATTTATATATTATAATGATAACGAATTTTGATAAATCATTACTGATAAACTGTATTATAAATGCGAGGAGTTTGTTTGTTTGTTATGTTGTGACGTGCTTATCAAATAACCATGACGTTTTGCATACCCGTTAGGGGTAGAGAAAAGGACATAGGGTACCTAAAACCTAGGTACCCTATGTCCTTTTCCCACACGCGTGCAAAGTATTGGTATGAAAAATAATAAATTAATTTAAGTAAATTATTTTTTTATTTAATCAAAATGATCGTAATTAATCAAATTGTATAGTAATATTGATACCAATGCGCACAATAGAATAGTGTTACGGAGTTGGTGTTTATATTTCGACTTCTTGTGTCATTGTGTTGATGTCACCTCCTCCACGATGTGTAATATTGGTTTGGCAACTTTACAAATTCATTTGTACTATATAAGTCGAATTCACCTTACTCGATTCATCACTTTACAATTTATATTTAGGTATGTACTGTAGGTACCACCCACTCGTCTCATATTCTACCGCTAAACAGCAATACTTAGTATTGTTGTGTTCCTGTTGGGTGAGTGAGCCAGTGTAACAGGCACAAAATAATAACATCATAGTTCCCGAGGTTGGTGGCGCATGTGTGTTGTAAGGAATGGTTTATATTTCTTACGGTGCTAATGTCTATTAGTGGTTGCCACCACTTACCATCAGGTGGCCGATCAGCTGGTCCAACTTATTTAAAACATAAACTGTTTAAAGTTCACAAATATGTTTGAAATGAAAATATATAATATTTTATAATTATAAGAAACGTTAGCTTAGAATAAATCTAGCCAGCTTGTAAATTGTCTCATAAACGGTGCATATTGTTTTTAATATAACGGGTCAATTGTAGTGTAATAATAAACTCACTAACCTCATGTAACCTCAAAGCATATAAACTATCGAAAATGTATGCATTTTATTGTAAACTGGCAAAACGCGCAGCTTCCCCAGCGTGGCATTCAGATTGTAACGAAAATCCTTCAAAATATGCCACTCGAATGTATATAATGCCCATTTGATGATATACATGAAATATTTAAGTTATTAAAATATTTGAACTATTAAACTCGGAAGTTATCTTAAGCTTCGTGTTATAAAATTGTAATCCTATGTGACCTTACTTTAGTAATAAGTAATTAACAGCGTGACAGAAATGGTTGTACAGCCATTTCTGTCACGCTGTTGATTAAAAGTTAAAACAAATAAATAAATAGCCACATTAACTTAAAAAGAGGTAGTTATTTTGAAATCATAAACAGACATTTAATTTATCCGTTTAGATTTAGTAATAATTTAAACGAACGCTCCTTATTATACGGTGAAATATAGAACCAATGTTAAAGTCTTGCTGTATACATATACACTATAATTTTATAAGACTTTATTATATCAATGAAATTCCATTTTCATTAAACAACGTGTTCGGAAATCGTCGTTATTAAACGTATGCTGATATTCGTTATCGAAAGGAAATGGCTCATGAGTTATTGGGGAATTACTATTATCCATATTTCAAAAGCCTGAGTCTGATTTTATCAGGTTTTAACGCAATGACATATTATTTAACAATGTATTCTTGCTTTTTAAATTAAGAATGATTTCAAATGAATAATAAAGAAATTGTGTAAAGTTGAAATGAGCTGTAAACGTCCGTTAATTTATTTTCCACTAAGGTCGCTAAGCTTATTTTAAATAGACGCGCAGGCGTCGCGGACTCCAAGGTTACTTTGTGTTTACGGATAGTATATATATTTAGATGCAGTGAATCGATTTTATTATATCACTAAAAATAGCTGAAAAGCAATGTCATGTTACTGTTTAATGAACATCGGAACTATGCCAAATATATTTTGTTTTAACCTAAAAGAAATAAAGCATTGAGATTTCTGTAAAATAGTCAAAAGTTTATTTTATTTTTTTGTAGACGTTTGATGGAACGAGTAAACGAGTTACTGCATACAGAAAATGTATATGTGGAACGATTGAGACACGTCGTAGAAGATTACATTCCAGTGCTGATGAAGGAAGACATACCATCAACGCTTAAAGGCATGAAAGCGGACATATTTGCCAATATCGAACGAATATGCCGCTTCCACGGCGAAGAGTTCCTACCGGCATTAAGAGACTGCGAAAACGATCTCAGAAAACTTGGCCAGTGTTTTCGGAGATTCGTAAGTATTTTTAAACGAGAACATAAATTTTGTTACGGTTTCTGAAGCGATTGTATATTTAAAACGAGAAATTCCAGTAAGCGAATAATCAATTAAAACAATCGTTAAAAATGGTGTCACGGTCCGATGTGGTGCGTGATTCCATGCTTTGTTTGCCATCCATAATAAAAGATCCGTTTCTTTATACGTTTTTCTATATCGAAGAGAGATTTGAAGTAAAGTGGGAGGTCTTTAAAGGCTGGCCACTTGTATTTAGCTATGCACGATTTTCCTAAGTTATATAAACTGATGTCACATTAACTAAATTGTAAGAAAGTGCTTTGGGTTAGTGAACGTCTCTGAGCAGAGAAAAATGTACAGTCCAATGACTTGTGAGCTGCTTAATATTTGTATGAGTAACAACATCCTGGACCAGTACTCGTGTTCTTTTTGCTTTTAATCGCATGGTTCCACTTACATACAAACATTATAAGGAATAGTTATATATAAAGCGGTAGAATGCCTGGTTAATAACTGGACATATTCACAAATATTTTTAAAATGTAGTAGTATCTTTACATGTTTTTTGTAATTTGTAGGAACCAAGATTTAATATGTACGTGATGTACTCTAGAAATAATAAGAGAGCAACTAGACTGGTATTTGAAAATAAACAGTTCTTTCAAGTAAGTAACTTTTACATTCATATTTTAATATTACTATCATAATTGTATTGAATATTTATAAGCATAACTTATATTATAATTATGATTTAAATGAACGTCGAATAAGTGTTTATATTTAATATTATTAAATATTTAGAATGTTATCTCTGAAGTAGGTGAGTGTTAAATTATTAACCTTAGGTGAAAACGCAGGTCGATGACATTACCAATATCCCGTAAATATGCTTATATCACGACGAAGCGTGATCGCTATTATTTCCTCATTTCTGTATTTACGGTGTATGAAATAGCAATTTCTGTTTAAGCTGTTGGCTTACCGTTATATTTACTCGAGCCGCAAGCACGTATTAAAGCCCATAAATATTATTTGATAATATTAAAAATACCATCATGAAAAATTTACACCTAGAGTGAAAGTTAATATGTTGTTTCGCGCCATTTCCAATCTAACAAACTTCTCAGTCTAGTTATTCGGATAAAATTCTGCTCCAATTATCCTACTCGATGGCGATCACATATCATTCGACCCAAATTTCCAGTAAAGTCGGTGAAAGGTATTCGATACTTAGGCAATGAATCAATGTGTCTATATTTATTTCTTACAAGTGTGAAAAATAAATGTATGAATTTCAACTATAATTACGAAAATATCTTAAGCCTTTTTTATCTGTGAATATTACGACATATTTGTGTATATGTGTGTTAACATAAATTCCAGAATATGTAGCACACAGAATCCTGATAACGCCGGCGGGAGTTATGTAACTAAATTTATGTTCATTGTCTTATTTGTTTTGCAGGAACGACAATTAGAATTAGGTGATAGGTTAGACCTTTCAAGCTATTTATTAGAACCAGTGCAAAGGATACCCAGGTATAAATTATTTTTGGATGATCTCGTTAAGACTTATACGAATTACGAAAACGAGAGGTGCGAGTCGGACTCGAGAATTTCTAAGTTAAGTGTGGACAGTGATGAAACGGGGGGCAGTAATGGAGAGTCATCCGATGCTGACGAAACGCCTTTGGAAAGTTTAAAGCTAGCAAAAACTATGATTGAGTGCGTCTTAACAGCTGTTGATGGAATAATGGCGTTAGAAAACATAACCGATTGTCCGGTGAGTTAAACTTAACAGCCTATATTAGATTATAGAAAATGCTAGTTATTGTAATCTATTTCGGCTTAAGATTGTAATTTTGCTTTTACTTTAAAATCGTAGTCTTATATACTCTGATGAATTTTATTCTATAACAACACTGAAATAAGAAGGAACTTAAGTAATTTACAAAAAGAAAACTTTTAAGAAATATTTACCAAAAACATAATTACCATTTGGAATGGTGGCAGGAATGTTTGTAGTAGTTCCCCGTGGAATTGTAATACCGATGTTTTGCATTAAAAAAAAATGCAAGCCACTTTTTACTAGTATACAAACCCATGAAATGCATTATCTTAAAAAAAATACTATAGTTCAATGACTAAGGTACGTGCATTGATGATTTAACTTGCAATAGGTACTGAATTTTAAGTAAATATAATATATCCGGCATGTTTTGAAAAGGTCAACGTTCTTTTGCAGCCTCATCTGAACCTTCTAAACCAGGGTCGCCTATTGCGTCAAAATGAGTTCTACGCTATGGACAACGCTCGCCGGCGCCGGCAGCTGATGAGGATATTCCTCTTTGATAAGTTGGTCCTCATTACTGCGGTTTATCGGAAGGTCAGTAATGTCTTGATATATTGGTGCTACATAAATTGATACCCATATACATTATACACATACTCGGATGTATCAAATTACGTTAGGATCTATAAATTCAAATATATTTTATATCATACCTATTAGTTGAATGGTGGAAAACATTAACTTCTCAGTTTCTTGCCGGTTCTTCTCGGTAGAATCTACATTATTGATTGATGATACCTTTACATTTAATGTAATCTTTAAAATGAGCTTACTTGAATACAGTGTATTTTAATATTGATTCAGAATTAAGCCTTGTGCACTGATGTTGGAGAGAAGTTATATCACAATCACATTTATTTTTAATTATATTTTATAAAAAGTTCAATAATTGTTTACCCTTCTTTATACATTCATGTAGAATCGATTGTGACTGACTATTAACACACAGTCAAAACTACTGAGTATAAAAAGCTAAACGAAGGCTTATTATTTAACATTAGAAAGGATTTTTCCGATATCCGCTAAGAAAGAATTTTTGGAAATTTCAACTTTATGGGGAAATGAGAGGAGTAACTTTGTACGAATTTTACCCATACAAAGTTGGATATATAATTATATATGAAAATAAAACGATCTCGAATTTTTTCATTTTTATTTGTAATTATTTAAGGTTTTAATGTTAAAAAAAGATTTCCTAAAAAAAAGTATAAAATGCAAAGCTAATAAGGTTTATTTTACAAAGTAATCCTATATTATAGAATTACTTTGTAAAATGAAATTTAATAATAATTATGATTAAGTTTTTAAAAGGTTCAAATATCAAAATTTATAGGACGAAAGTTTTTAAAGAATTTACCGAGTTAAGAAATTGTCGTAGGAAACGATAATATGATTTATGTTTGAGAATGATAATGTCTTTGACGTCTTTAGGAGTCGGAACAGACGATTGACAATATTCAAGATAAAGTACTGTTATAGTTAGTAAATATAAATCATTGAATTCTTGTAAGTTATATAACATTGTACTGATCACATCTGATTCTTTTATTTTTTTAAAGATATTTTGTACGATTTTTTTTTATTAAATTATTTTCACTGATGTTATTGTGTATTTAAAAATAATTCTAAGAGATGTGTAAGACTTTTTCTAAATTTATTACTTACTATTTTTTCTATAGCTTAGCTATTACTAAGCTAAGCTTAAATGATTTGATCATAAATACATAAATAGGTTTTGTTAACAAAGTATTCCTCAAATACATATAAGTAATAATAATAATTGTTTCATAAAAATTACATTCTTCAAATATTGCAACAAAATTAGTAAAAATATTATAAAGAATATTTATTATGTTTAATATTTTTATCAGACAACAAAAATTATTGTTCGATGAATCATTTCGTTATGAATCGTCGCTTATCAAATTGCAATAAAAAACTAGCGTTCAATTGTTGTCACTGTTATATCGCCCACAGTAGTCAGTATTTCAGATAAGAGGATGAATAGACTAAAGTCTTAATATCACATTTAATTAAATAATTATAATATTAGCAATTCAAGATTTTGTATCTTATCGAATATATATTAATATGACTGCCTCGTTGGTCTAGCGGCTACATGTAAGGCCGCAGACACGGTGGTCCTGGGTTCAATCTAATAAATACGAAAGTTATTCAGTTTGTCTGTTACGCTTTCACGGCTAAACCACTGAACCGATTTTGATGAAATTTGGTATGAAACAAGCTTGAACCCCAATAAAGGTAATCAAGTATCTTTGATACCTCTCCGCTGCCAAAACGCAGATGAAAACTTCTATTACAAGCCTTAATCATAAATGTATGTATATAAAAATGGACGTTGAATACATTTTTCTAGGGGAATTGAAGTCCATGCTTCAACAAATGCTTCATATAGTTCGTTTTGACTGGTGTTACGTTTGTTTGAGACTTTCTTTTTAACAATATACCAGAGATTTTCTATCGCTATATTTATTTGCTGGCCAATCTAAATTGAATATACGCTGTTCGCTAAGGAAACATTTGACGCTATTGGCCGTGTGTTTAGGGTTATTGTCATGCTGAAAGATCCAGGATACAGGCAAATGATCGTCCGAGTAGGGAATCATTGTGTGCTCTAAGATATTTTTGTATTGCCATTGATCCATTGTACCTTCAATCTTCCGAATGGGTCCAATTCCACATTCGGAAAAACACCCCCAAACTTTAATGTTACCGCCACCATGCTTGACTATACTCCTTGTGTATTTATAATTAAAAGCATTGTTTACAAGACGTCTAACATAGCGCTTTCCATTGGAATTTAACATATTTATTTTTGTTTCATCTGAAAATAACACTTTTTTCCATTCTCTATTTTTTAGCGAATAATAATCGCTTCTCTCGGTGTTGCTTGGTAAGAAGCGGTACCTATCGAGAGATTCTTCCAAATAATTTAGCTTCCACTAATCTTCGGCGTATCAGTCTTGACGAGATGTTTCTCGGGTCATCAGGCGAAAGAACTTCATTTTTTATCTGGTTGGAGTCTTTACTTGGGTCTTTTTTAGCAACACGAACGATTAGCGTATCTTCTCTGGGAGAGGTTTTTCTTGGCCGAGCCTTTCTAAGAACATTTTCAACAGTTCCATGTGTTTTATAATGATCAATTGCATAAAAAACTTTCTTAACAGAACAATTTAAATGCTCAGCTATTCTTCTGTACGTCTACTTATGATCTATATGTAATTAACAATTATTTGCCTAGTTGACGCGTCACAACTTTTACTTTTGCCCATTTTGAACAAAATAAAATTCAGATTAAATTTTGAATTGCCGCCAAAATAATAGAAGAAGCCAAGAAAGAAATGTTATTCTCCAATTTAAAAAAAAGAACGAGCTATGGATGCTTTTTTAAAACGTTTCTAATTAGGCGTCCAAGCGGCCAGTAACAGAAAATATACTCCTACATGTGTAAGACTCATTTTGTAATTAAAAGTAAGATATGCTTTATATTTTATGCATTTAATGAGTTTTTTATTTTAGTGGCTATATTATTGCATGATTATTAATTATTGAATGTGTATATTTTTTACGAACATTTGTACGTTGAAGTTATACTTTCTTTATTCATAAGAAGTGTTTCTAATTATATGACCACCACTGTATATATATATATATATATAATTATGATTAAGCCAGTTCACAGTATCTATATTATATAGATATAAAAATACTTTATTTATTAATGTTTGTCTATGATAGAAATACGTTTGCCAAGGAAACTTTTTAGTATTTACTCGAATAGCTTATAGATTTCCCAGATTTTAATTTAAAACCTAATGTCTAAAGCGCACCTTATCTTCTAGGCTATCTTGGCTCCGTGTTGTATCGTACGTTTAATCAGCTTTAAAGATTATAGTTGAAAATAACATTAAAATTATTGTACTTTGTTAGCGAAATTGTCGCTTGTTTATGGAGTTGTTTACAAAAGACAACCCGCTGGAGAAAATCCGGCGCTAATAAGATAATGCTTATAATCTGTTTTACAAAGCATGTATTTCTTTTGTTTTGATTGAAAGTTGCTTAATTTACAATGTTATCTGGCTTTGTACTATGTATGTTTTTAAATCCATCATTTTATATTTATTAGTCATCGTCCATTAAAGTTATTATTTCAGTATAATTTTTATAATTATTGATAACTTTAAATATATTATATAAAATAAAATAAGATTGCTGCCTGTTCATTCATACATATATTACGTCTAAATTTTATTTTACGGTATGAAAAGTAATTTTCGTAAGAAATTTATAAGTAATATATATTTTTTTATATTATAAAAGCGCTTCCATTTAACGTAGCGTATAATAAGACACTGGGCAGATATTACAAAAATAGTTTATTACGCGGACGCGCCTCACTGGCGTCGGAAGCTGATTTCGTAGACGGTGAAATTACGTACGACTGGCTTTTCTAGGTTCTCTATGTTATCTCGATGTGCTATGTAGGCTTACAATATGTTCTAAGTAGTCATTATGTAAAAAATATTTCTCATTTCACTCAGTACCGTTTTGATCACAATAAATATAAATTTATAATGAAAGATAAAGGGGATTTTATTATCTATGCCAATAAATATAAAACATAGAAACCCATTAGTACTAATGGGTTTATATTATATTATATCATTATTATTTTTGCAATTGGGATTTCAGAAACATTGTATATTTGTTTTAAACTTTAGAGATTAATTATTTTTAATTTGAATTAAAGAATAAAGGATTATATAGATAATAAAAAAGCGTGGAGTGTTCAATTCAATCGATTGATTTAGTAGGCTCGATTTATATACGACGTTATTTCGCGTTTATTTTAAGATAAATGGTATTAACCATTTGAATTTAACGATATTGATCTTGCACAATACTCTTATTGTTATTACATACATACACATCACAATCTGTTCGGACATCACAGAATAGGTGTTTGTTTTGTTATAGTAAGTGGCCAAAAATAAACAAAATATTTTTAGTTTCGAATATATGTATCTATTTGCACTGTATATATAGTGCAAAAAGGATTTCGTTTTTTTCATGGGATAAATGAAACCCTAAAAATATTAGCATTAGTATTAAAAATTCAAGTTTAAATTAGATTAAGCAGCTTCCTTTAATAATAAAACATTGTGCGGTCGGGGAACCCCTGTTAGGAACGAAGTTCTGTGCAATATTTTTTCGATTGAAACCATGTTTTAAAATGTAGATTTTAATTGATTAGACTGTATTTTGTTACACCAAAAAGCACCTCAATCTTAACGCCCAACGCATCGCATTTTGTAGTATTTGGTAGGCACAGTATGAACGCTATTTCGTTATATGACGTGACCTTAGGCTACTGTCATTTTACTCTGTTATAAGCCGCGTAAAATAATTTCATGCCAATAACAAAAACTCTAAGTGGGTGCCCACCCACCCACATCTAGCACCTCCTTCTCTCTATCAAGTAACGGTAATCTGATATCACTGTGTCCAGTTTGAAAGGCAAATTTTATAGATACAGGTATTACACGCGAGCGAAGCAGTGGACGGTAATTAGTTGTAATATCTACCATTCAAATGTAGAACTATGTTATCATTGTAACCGTTTTATATCAATCAGGTTTCTAGCATAATAATAATCCATTAATTTATTAGTACGATAAGCATTTTTTTAATTTCAATGTGTTTTTCATTTTTAGACTGTGGTGTAAATATATTGCTATATTACGTATTATAAAAAAAATAAAATAGTTCGATAAAGAAATATTCGTAATACTGGTTATAGTCATATACGTAGTTTACATAAATTAAAACAATCAACTCATATACACACAAATAATTACACACGTTATACATTTATAAACAGAGCTTGCACACAGCCCATGATACTGAATTTACCCACATGTTTAGTTATTTATCAGTAACAGCCTGTGAATGTCCCACCGCTGGGCTGCCTTTTCTCCTCTTTTTGAGGAGAAGGCTTGGAGCTTATTCCACCACGCTGCTCCAATGCGGGTTGGTGGAATACACATGTGACAGAATTTCAGTGAAATTTGACACATGCAGGTTTGCTCACGATGTTTTTCTTCACCGTTAAGCACGAGCGGAATTATAACCACAAATTAATCACATGAAATTCGGTGGTGCTTGCCCGGGTTTGAACCCACGATCATCGGTTAAGATTCACGCGTTATTACCACTGGGCCATCTCGGATTTTTTATTATTTTATTATGGTTATTTATATAGTCTAAGAAAAATAATAAAAAATAATACGATATAATTTTTTATTGATTTGATTTACGAGTTTTTGGTAGAAGTGCGTGTTATTCTCTTTGTAAGTTGTAAAACAGTGATGTTTGTCCTTGCTAATACCGCGGAACGGCTAATTGACCACGCGCGGTTGATTTCAGACGTTCGACGACACCGGAAGCACGTAACTCATTCACTCTGCTATATTTAACACATCTCTATAAATATTTATATTTTCAATATGAGAATTGAAAAGAAATGCTCTAATAAGAAATAAGAGTAAGAATATCAAATACTGGTACATTATAATTAGTATATTACTACATAATGAATAAGGTGCGTATTGTAAATCCACTGGTAAATTTCATTTACAATACCTAGTTGAAAATGGGGATCACCTTTTAAATCTAACCTTAAAGATTTACTATACATGAAATATGTGTACTATATAACGATCTTATCGTAGAATTATATGAGAAAAATAAATTATGTAATATACATATATTACTTTTATAAATTCGAGAAGGAATTACTCAACATTTTTAATGTAATTATAATAGATTCTTTTTTAGGCGAAAACAATCATTTATCGTCAAAAAACTAGAAAAATGTGTAAAGAATCATTATTACACAATAACAACATATATAAGGCGTTCAACACGATAAGCGGATGTAAGAATATATACACAATAAGGAGATACTACATTTTTTACTTAAATACCGTATATAATATGACCTTTAAAATTATATTTTGTACGGTTTTATAATCTTTAGTTACATAATATATAAGACTGACGAGTTTGAATGCACTAATCTCTCGAGTATGAAAAATATTTTTGCGTTATATAGTATTTTAATTGGGACTGATTAAATACTAATATGACCACGGGGGCGATCAGTAACGATCAATGCGGGAGAAACCGCGCAGAGCTAGTTAGTGTTGTATAATACTGTCCATATGACCGATTTCAGCCGCGACGGCCAATCTCGAGGGAGATTAGCCAACTGCGCAAAACATATAACAGTGCACAAGTGTGTGCGCAAACACAAGTGCACTCTCTATTCTATCACTCATAATCCGATGTGGCGGCAAATCCGACACGACTGGAAAGAGTTCAGGCGCGGGCCCAACGCCTTTACGTGCTTTCCGAGACCCGGGAGTATACACACTTCCAACTTCTAGACTCCGGCCTGCTACTGAGAATTAGTACAAAAATATGTAGCCATTACATTAACTAGGCAGTCAGTCGTATAATAATGGATTATATAGAATTCAACGCTGTTATGTAATTCCTATATTTATATTTCCAGCAATTGACAGTGGAGTTCTTTATATATAAAGATCATATACCTGTTGACGACCTGGGCATAACCGCAAAGGAGCACGACCAGTACAAATTCAGCATCTGGTACAGAAAGAGAAATCTGAAGTCATATAAATTGGAAACTAGAGATTCTTCGATCAGAAACGTGTGGGTTGAAGAAATAACATCTTTGCTGTGGGAGCAAGCGATGCAAAAGAAAGGTAACTAAGAAAATATTATCCTTATATGGAAATAAGTATGTGCTTAAAAGATAAAATCGACTTCCAATACAATTCGAAACCATAAAAAAATTCATCCCCCATTTTTCACCCGTAGGGAGTATTTTTTCTTCAAATTTAAATATCCTACCGACCAAAAAGAATTTGCCAAATCGTTTTATTAATTTCTGAAATATACGACACAGAAACACAACGGAATTGAGAACCTGTTCCATTTTTGAAGTCGTTTTAAATTGTATCGAAAAGAATGTAGTTATAACTATTTACGTGGCATAATAGCTTAGAAATTTTTAAAGCATTTTATGAACGATGACTATGATTCAAGGTTGTTACATACATACTTTGATGCAATGAGGGGCAACAGAGCAGGATATTTCGCTTAGTTAAATGAATTAAGTCGCATTCCTATCAATTATGCATGTTGTATGTATTAACATAAAGTACACATTATTACATTGTATATTTCAAAAATATGTTGAAAAAATATATAATAAGAAACAACATTTGTACAAAATATAATCATTTCATACTGGGCAGTGCCATCATTTCCTCTTAATTTGTAACTTATTCCACCACGCTATCCTAATCCGAGTTACTGGATGCACATATATGGCAGAATTTTTGCTCGCATACACCTCACGATGTTTTTCTTTACTGTCGAATTAGAGATGAAAAATGGTGTATCCACGGGGCCACCTCGGCTTGGCTGTAATAAAATTATTGTATATTTAATAGTAATTGTATATGTACACAAAATAAAGTTATTTAATTTGAAAGTTATGTTAAACCACGTCGAATGTGCGTATCTAAATAGCAATACATCTATTGCATTTCCTTTATTACAGAGATGAGTAGAATGTTGTGCGGCAAATGTCATGTGTCAGTTGGAATTATGTCACTTCTGAAATCACAGTTCGCGTTTGTCCGGATCGCATTTCCAGTTTGAATTCGTAAACCACAACGCATGATTCATTTGTTCAGTAATTATAACCAATTAAAGTTCATTTCACGGACCACCGAAGTTGCCGCAGGTTCGATATGCTTGTAAACAAACAATGAAATGTTACATATGTCGAATATTATATAAGTATAGTTCGAATTACGAATTAATCGGGCGCAGAGCAAACATAACAATGTTTCCTTGTAAGCGTTTGTGAGTATATATATAAATGAATGTTGTTTAAAGCTGGGTTCTCATAAAGCAACTTATTAAGTCCATCTGGCACTCAGTCGTGATAGGAGTAGCTCCCGCATAGTTAATACGACAAACTTTTTAATTGACCGTCATCTGCTCCCGACGTTTATACGTGACGGAAGAAATGCAAGGCTCTTTATCATGACTGACGCACGCGGGGTCAATGACTGCTTTTTATTGGGTCTCGTTGCATGTGCATTGCGTCTGCTGTGGGAACGTCAGGAAGTTAGTTTTTTTACTCCCATCAATCACTCTCGCTTTCGTTTTTTATTCAACGCTGTTGCGAATTAAATAAAGCTATCTCTTTGTGTACATATTTTGAAATATATGATTTTATAATTACTACGTTAGATTTTTAGAAATTTATAATTATTTAACATTTACAAATTATTACTAGCAGCGTATAATTATAGATCATGTATCTGATTTAAAAAAAAAGAAAGCATTTATAGTTACGTGTTAGTGAGTTCTTGTCACACAATAGCACTTTTCAAACAGATTCTATCGATAAGCGTAAACTGGTACGAGTATTTTGCATTTCTTTGTTACTGCATACGATTCTAAGCGACAATTGCCATTTCCTAGTATACAATAGCCTTTTGTCTAAAGTAAAATATGTAGGTAGCGTTATATTACTGCATGATTCACGTATTGTGGTTTATTTTACCGATTCATTATAAAAGCCGTCATTGTGTTGTTGTTATCTTAAATATAAATTAAACATCGTAATTATGTATCGGCTGTTATCACATCAAATCACGGTAATGATTAATGAATATGTAAATAAAAGTTTGTTTCATAATAATAGCTTTTGTTTTTAATGAGATTAAAACTTATTTTATTATTTGTATAATGATAAGAAAGGCAAATGTGTCAACGGTCCACCTTCGCCCACAGATGTTGGCACGATATTAACGACTTCGTTCATCATTGTTGTGCCGCCCACGGGGTTTTAGTTGTCCCTTGTGCTCTTGTTACCATGGCTAACTCACCGTTCAAATTAAAACAAAATAATATAAAATTACTGTTTGTTTATAGACAAACTGATAAATTATTACGGTATACACAAAGTCCTATCGTACCGTAATTATTTTAATTATTATGATATAATGACAGACAGACGGGTTTACTTAGAAATATTGTTTAGGTGGTTAGTAGTTTAAAAATGCTGTCTTCTTTTTTCAAATATTAAATCATTGATGAGAAATCATTGTTTCTCCAAACACCCGCAAAACAAACTTTATAAATAAGGCCAAAATATTAAAGATAAGTATTTGGTTTAAATATAGATAAGTATTCAAAATAATTCCAACTCTGCCGGTACAGTGAAAGCACTGCAGGATAAAGTTTCATTTGTTTCAGTTAGGTCTGGTGACTGGATTATCCAATACAAGTATATATTAACTTAGTCCCGGTTTAGTGGTCGGCCTTTGGCTAGCTCTATTGTAATTCCGTTTAATAACAATCGAATTTCCATCCGTCTTTACCGCCATAACAGAGTCAATTGTTTGAAAACCTACAAAATTAGGTTTTGTTCTGTTAGCTGTATTATTATATAAAGTTTTAAACGGTTAGTTTGTACTTTGTCGATAATATTCATAGTGATTTATATAGTTTTATATTGAAAATGTTAAATTAACGATTCATAATAAGCTTATTGAGTCAATTCGAAACTGCTCAAAATAGAATTAGATTTTTTAATCTTTTGGTCAAAAATATACAATAAACTTTTGTTATTCAAAAGATACAGAATGGCAAGCGGCCCCTGATCTCGACCTATTTTCTTCAACATAAGGATAGCTGCTCCTCTAAGGTCAGCCATCAACTGATGCCTTGACACGTATCTAGACTCAATGAATTGCTTGACCTTTAGTACCCTTCGGTTCACTAGGCTACATTTGTAATAACGCTCGAACTGAACTTCATCTCTTTGCAAAATGTGGCCGACCAATGGCCATTTTCTCTGGCCTGGTATTTATTTATAAGTTGACCTTTGGGCTTTAAAATCGAGATGGCCCACTGGTTAGATTAAGATTATCCTAACCGTAGACTGGATTCAAGTCCAGAAAAGCGACACTGAATTTTCGTATTATTAAATTGTGTGTATAATTTTTAATTTATTAATCCTGGATTATATTATGAAAAAATCTACGTCTCGTTTAAGTCTTGTAAAACAGTTAATTATTCATCTTGTGGTGGTCATTCATGTGTTGTCCTTATAATGCGTCACAATTATTTATCATTTCTGTGTAGAAAAATTATACACATACAATTATAGTTTTTTTCAACTTTTTCCAACCTTTTAGGGTTCATACAGTAAAATAAATATATAATAGTTGAACCGAACCGATATTCACATTAAGCCTTAATAAATAAAAATTAAAAATAGTTTCTGTTCAAATCGTATTATAGTTTTAATTGTTTCTGGCGATTTATTTTACGTGGAATTTGTTCAATTATTTTTCATACAAACGTTAAGAGGATTTCTTTAAATCAGACACATTGTTTTTATCAATATTTATTTTCGTATATCTGTTCAATGACATTATAAAAATAAAATACAAGAAGTATCCTCGGTCTTCGGTATCATATCGGCTTATCTTTTGTTTTTATCAGTTTCCTACTCAGGTGCGGCCCCTCGATACTTCAAATTCAGTAATTGTATTACAGTCCAATAACGTTTACAATTAAAACAATGGACTTTTTAAACATTATCTAAGACGTGACACGAATCGATTATTCTTCTAACACAAAAACACAAATAATAGATAAAAAATAGCCGTTTAATATTGTATATAATTTTGATTTCCTTCGATTGAATTGTATACAATTTTGATTTACTTCGAATATTACAATAAAAAATTACATAATATAAACATTTACATATTTCTATTTATTTTATATCCACCAATCCGCATTGGAGCTGCGTGGTGGAATAAGCTCCAAAACCTTCTCCTCAAAAGAGGAGGCCTTAGCTCCAGTGGGACATTCACAGGCTGTTACTGTATTTATTTTATATAGAATCTACCATTAAGTTTTGTAAACTTGGTCTTCTCTTGATTCAATCTTCATGTGCCTTATTCAAAGTTTGAGGTCCAGATCTAATGATTAGTTTTTATTCATTATTTGTATATATTTTCTGTTATCAGTTATTTTTGTATACTAAAGGCTATTTGTATTGTATATAAAAAATATATTGTTTACTTAACATCCGACTTGTGATCTATAGGTACTCTCATTATTAATTCTCTACAATTTTTTGATTATTTTAGAATTTGAAATTAAAATAAAGTAATTATTCTATAGTAAAACCTTTTTTCATAACATTTTTTTAGTGCGAATAAATCGATTTTACATGTGGATAAGATTTAATTCCACGAAAAGCTGTATAAATTCGTATACTACTCGACATATATACATGAAAATTAATTTATAAAACAATTTATGATCCAACCCAATAAATGTTATCAAAGATATTTTTTCTGTTTTTCAGAATTACTTTTGCAACAACGTAAGAAAAGAACATCAATGGCGTCCATGGACAGCCAAGACTCAACAGAAACGGACAGAAATGACGACAAATGTAAATATCATTCGTTGTAATTATAATCATGTATATGAAATCTAATCACGCCTGCACATAATATCTTATCTCCATGCTAACACTTTGAATGATCTCATTAAGTAAAATAATGTCTAAATCTTTCCTCCAGGTATATTAGATGGTTTCGTTTACGTGAAGTTGCATCCATGAGTTGCTTTTTAGGTCAGTACTTTTAGGCACGCTTCCAGATTTGGTATATTTTGGGTGTATCAGTGTAATCACAGTAATTTTTTGCTCCGGGTGTCTATGGTTTCTTATTCGTTCTGTCATGTTCCTTCCTATAAGCATATCAATCTATGGTTATCTATATTTTTTTGTTATTGGTATGGGTTAAATGTTAGAAATATGAGGAATTATCTCACAAGTACTAGAAACTATTTTCATGTATAGAATTTATTATTTTAAAAGAATATATACATTATTTATAAATAATTTAATAACACTTGTTTACCAATATGGTATAATGTACATAACATAACCGCTATTGAAAAAGAGAGTTGGTAATGGGTTGTTGATATTATAACGATCCCAAGTAAATATTATATCGGTTTCTATATCATTGATTGTATAGATTTGTAATAAAAAACATATATTAAAGTATTGGTGTCGTGAAGTAGTATTGGCGCGTTTATGTTAACATATTTAACAATCATAGAAGAATATATTAACATTTCCATTAAAAACGATTAAAGATTTAAACTAAGTAAATTTTATTATTTAAAAATAATAATAGGTATTAAATAACATAAATCAGTAATGTAGATAAAGTAAATATTCTCTATGGAATGTTTTCTGTTTTTTCTGTAACAGTTAGAACTCTATCGCGGTGACAGTTTATTTTTTTGAACGGCGACACTATAAATGTACTTTTGACTATAGATTGATGTTAGAATATTAATGTTTTGTTAATTATGTATGTTGTAAGCATGAGGACTACACAGTCAGGTGATGACAGTGACAACCACGCTAATAGAAATAAAACGAACTTAACCAGTCATAGACAAAAGAAATTTCAAGTGCTGTCAGTCAAAAACTGTAAGATTTGTATAATATTGTATATGTGATTCATTATTTTATTTTAATTTTTCGTACAATTCTTATTGTGTTTATGTAATGTGAAACATGCGATTTTCTTCCTATTACATAATGGTTTAATTTCTGCTATTGATCATCGTATTAAGTATTTGTTTAGCGAATGAATATTAATTACAATAATTGTTTTATTTTCTTTCCAGATAATTCTCTTCGTGGCGTACCTGGCGAGGTTCGTCGGTCGGGAGATAAGATATTTAGGCGAACGACGTGGTATTGTGAATGAGGACATAAAACCACTGTTTTCGGGATTAAGCAATACTAAAACGAAATCAAAGACAACATTATTTATTGAAAAAAAAAATGTTACAATATAAATTAGATACTTAATGCTTTACTGAAGCTATAATGAAATGTTAAGCGAAACTCGACGTGTATATATTAAATTAATCGATTTTAATCGAGTTTCTAACTAATTATAAAGTTGTTTTACATTTATTAAACCATGCGGCTTCGTTACTACCAAATATATTAAGATAAATATGTTTTTCTCACTTGTAGACGGCAAAGTAAGAAGGATGTTAGATGTTATAATTTTCCCAAGAATACTTGTTTATTAGTTGCGTCGTAAGAGGAGCTGGCAGTTAATGCGATACGGGAGTAAAGCCTTTTAACATCGACGTCAACATAATTCCAAAGAAAATAAATCAGATTTAAAAAATATAAAAATATCTTAATTAATTTAATAAGTTCTAATTAGAGCTTTATTTAAAACTAATGTCTAAAGTATCGCAATAGAAACTTAACGATATTTTGAGGAATGTGATAAAATATGAAATAGGTATTCCATTTAATGTTACTAAAGTAATTTCAGTCATTATTTTACGGATTATATTGTTATTATGTTATTGTTGAAGTTTTGTAAATAATTATTAATAATTGTAAACTTACTTATTATATTCTATCTATGATAAATTTACATTCTATTCTTAGTAATCTAAATGTACCTAAACATTTTATAAAATAAATTGTCTGTAAAATCTTATATAAATTTTATTTTATTAAAACACAATTTATTATATCTAATATTGTTTCAGAATAACAGGTTATAGTTAAAAAACCTCTAAAAATCAGTTAAACTCGGTCGTGTAAAAAAAAATGCTCCTGAATCCAATAAGAGAAGTTTTTCTTCGATAGCAAGCGATGACGCCCGAGTGCTTTTGCCATTTGTATTTTAGGCTCAGCTGCTAAAATCTCACGTTTCACCTGTCGAGAGCATTTGAATATAGTTCTACACTTTTATAGAACATTTTCCTAACCTTATCTACTTTTTTATTCGCACTTGCATACATTCTGCATGCAAGCATTTATTTTCTGAAACATTGAAAAATAGCGTATAATACGATAATAAAATGTACATCAAAGTTTAAATTGACGCCTGTTTAGAGCTCATTTGTTGCAAAAGAAATAAAACGAAGTAACGAAACACGTTTGTTTAAATCCGCAATGCGAAAAATTATAGCTGAGGGAGCGAAGTGGAGCGGAATATTCTACCTGAAGGCTAAATTTTATTGCCTCGCGTTGTTTTCGAACAATTGCATTAATAGTGTATCAAAGGAACTCGTCGGTCTCTTTACGGTTATGGAGTGGAACGCAGGGATACAATTAAAATTTTAATAATATAAACCCAAAATGGAACATCGGAATCTGAGTAACGAAAATATATACAAAATTCTATTTGATCAAAATTAATTAATTTGAACTTCAATGTGATGTTGACTTGTTATATTTGTTTCGAGAACAAGGTACTTTTATGAGTATTTATTGTGTTTATATAATTATATATTGATGAATATTGTTTATATGATTAACACACATATATAGCTATTTTAAGTTTTACATAATCATTGAATGATTCAATCGTCTCGCATTTTATAGAAATCATTTGAAATTGATTTATGCCAAGAATATAATGTAGGGCGATTGTCGATCGTTTTGTTAATATAACGATCATAATCGAACCACAAGAATTGTTCCTAGAGCTTCAGCACGTAGGATTACCTCATTAAATAAAAAATGCATAAACTATAGCTCTAGGACATAATTAAAATTGAAAGAGATGACTAATTAGTCATAAGACGTTTCGTTGTACATCGCATCTATTTATTAATCCTAAGCAATTTTCTATGTTGTTGTGCGGTATAAAGTGTGTGCGTATAAAGATTATTAAATAATAATATTATTATTATATATTAATTAAAATTGAAAATGCTTATTGATAGAACAATACTGAAAATGCTCATGGGAAGTGTTGGAGAAGAGATATGTACCTATTCGATGTGATTATTTAAACAAATGATTTCTTCGTTTGCTTAAGCAAATAAAATAATGTTATAACTTTCGCCATGCTTATATATAAGTAATTCTTCATGATAAACTAATTTATGTTTTCTGTTCAGCAGTTTGTAGAGAACGCAAAATGACGTCTCGACGGATAGGAAGCTTTACGGCGCCATTTCTCTGAGCCCGACTTGTTTCGACAGGAGTTCTTTGGCGGCGTCTTTAACACTCCCTCGAGGGTTCATTTATATATTCGCAACACGGAGGCGGCAATAAAACTGCGTTATCCCGGTCATTATTTAGTCATCGCCGGGCGCTCCGCCTCAGCAGTGAAAATAAAATGCAACTCATTGACTCTTACACTTACTCTGCACTTTCATGCAACTTTGTACTTGTTATTTAACGAGTGAAAATAAAATTTGTTCATCTCTGAATTGAAATTACTATACCCAACAGATTAAATACACTTGTATCGCAAGACTATCGCGATTGTCATGTGATAACTTTATAAAATTAAAATATGTATTTAAGCAATAATAATGTAAAATTCAAATAGGGTTCGTAATTTTTTAATTTATAACTGGTATATAATTCTCATTTACTGTATACCTGAACTATCTCATTAAACTGTTTTCTTTTTTTAAACAGACGGAAGCTAAGTTTTTTAATAAACTTGTTTGTGAGAAATATGGTTAGTCTTCGAGTTTTTAAATGTCGTGAAACGTTAGTAAGTGTCTCGGTCAGACCCGGTTACGAGCTAGCCATTTTATGAGGCGGCCCCGGGCGCCGCTGCTAAATCTCCTTATTTATCCGGGAAAACATAAACCGTAGTCTCAGCAAAAATTAATTGGCTTCTACGCTCTTTCTTGTCGCACATTACGTCTCGTGGTTTATTGTTTTGGACTTACCTATCAATTTGGTGTTGTGATAAAGGTGTATAAAAGGTGACATAACGCGAGTTAATTAGTCCTTTTACGACATTTGCTAGCTTTACTGGGCGATGATAAATGGGGGAAGAACTAAGGTCAGTTGATATGGATTGGTCATAGCGGTTAGTTAAATTTATAAATAAGCTAATAATAAGCTTAATAGAAATATATATATTTTTTTTAAACTGTGCCTCTTAAGTTTTTATGATGGCACAAATTCACTGAAACATCGGAGTTGAAGGTCTCCCATATTATTTAAAGTACACTCAGCGGTGTGTTTTGTAACAGTCTGTTCCTTCTTATTTTTATGAGCGAGCCAAATTTGGCGTGATGTTCAAACGACGGATCATAACCGTCGGACACAGCAAATGTTTGCAATCCCATCCGTAAACCTGGTATTGTTTCGGTCTTGAAATATTTTCTTCAATTTTATGCTCTATTTGAAATAAATAAAGTTTGTTTTAGAGAAATTCCACCGAATGCACTCAAAGAGACACCTTACTCACGCGTAGCGATTTTATTCTAGGTGCCGTAAAAAGAGCTCGCTTTCATCTGAAACTTAAAGAAAGCACACTTCATTATGGTTCATTTTACTTTTGAAATGCGATAAATAGCGAAATTTCTAACTGAAGACATATTAAAAAGGCTATATTCTTACGAATCGTAGATTAACAGCATTAAACTTCTTTAAAGAACCTCCGTCGTCTGATTGGCGAATACTAAAACAAAGAGAATGTTCAAAATAAACGAACGGCATTGTTTACTTGAACGAAGCTTACACTTGTGCTTACACAACACGTTTCATATAGGAAACACTAGAACAATGAGTCTGCAGCTAAGATCACACATGCGGCCTTCTTGCTGAAATTGCCAAGATGAAATAGGTGTTATTGAAGATTTCTAGCACCAAAGACGCAGACTTATTTTCGGGTATTGCGTTTTATAAGATTTTATTCACATGTGTTAGTGTTGTGTAGATGAAACAAGCAGACACACACTTGCATAATATGATGAATGTTAAACTTTGACGTAAGTTTATGAAACTCATACATCCGTTAATGCGGTTACTCTGTAAATGAAAACGAGTTCAGTTAGTCAGATACCGTTGTTTAGACACCATATCACAGGCAACAGTGATCCATTGCGATGGCCGCGTAATCCCAGCTAGAGGCTTTGTCTCACGTCCAGCTTACTTTTATTACCGTGCCTGCATGGCGAAATAAAACAAAATTGGCGGGAATTTATGGGCCACAGCCTCAGTATGGCTAGTGGGGTGGAAAGTTTTCAATTTGAAACGAATAACTTGTTTGTCTCGTGTAATAAGGAGGGTTTTGTAGCGGGTAATAAGGGGTCGCAATGGCTGTCGCGGGGTTTACTTAAAACTACTTTCTCGGTTTTATTACCTAAGTGCTGTGGGTGGGAAGTGGGAAGAGCTCGTCACGTAAGTTACGCGTTTGTTTAGGTGTCACTACTACGTTATTTGCAGGTACTAAAATAATACACCGTACACGTACCGAGGAGTGCTGACAGTTATTTGAACCTTCTTTACGAGAAGCAGGTATTTCAGGAAAATACCCTCAACCGATTCAACCCTACAACAGTAATTAAGAGTTAGTTAAATTATTTTTAATTTATTTCTGAACGGCGAAGACTTATTTCTCTTATAAATTATTTTATATATCAATTGGAAATTGTTAAATTAAGTCGCGATGTTAACAGGAACAGGTAGCACATTGAATGTTAAAATGCGAAAACGCGTTACCTGCTCCTAACTGAATAAGTTATGAGGTTGGAGCTATTGGTGATGAAACTTGAATGACCCCGGGCGTGTAGACCGTCTGGATGGAATTTCCCTGTTTACATTGCTTTACCCTGACGGCTTAGTCTTACAGTCCACCGTTAATCTTTAGATCGCGAGATACTTCATTCGAATTAGTGATATTATTGTCTTATCTATATTTATTTTTGAAGTGATAACTTCTTATGGGAGGGTAAAACGCTTCGTAACGTAACGCGTTACGGTGCCCCTATTACCGACGCGGACTGCTTCACTTGAGGGTTACCAACCTAACGCCATCTAGCGTATACAGATAGTACTTATAATAATTTAGTAACTCTCAAGTACTAATTTAAATTAATATAATTAATAATAAATATTATCACTTCTGTCGAGCATCCCGAGACGATCACGTTTTTTTTAAACAGAGTTTCTTTTCTTCTATATACTATACTTCATTCTATACTTCCCTCACAGGGCATTGTATGTACATTGATCGCTTTACTAGATCTGGTATTATTAAGACTATAGTAGAATGCTTGCGGAAGATCTTGCAGGATCAGCAAGAAGTTGTTATACATCTCCACCTCTCTTTATTCTATATTTTTTATGAATGTCTGTGTGTTATGTTTTCAGGTGGTAGTTGGACATTTCTAGACCGCAAAAAAATTGTATGTGTTATCTGAGTCTGTATGTTTTGTACAAAATAAGGCTAAATAATAAGTAAATAGTTAGATGTTCAGTGGAAGGTTGTCCTTTTCTACTCCTTTAAGAGCCACTTCACAGTAGGCTTTAAAAGACACGAGCTCTAACTACCTGTTGAGAATTTAAAGGAACATAGTGTTGGAGGCAATTAACTCTCATTATTCTAAGTGTGAAAGTGTTAAACAACAAGATTATTAAATTAGTTTTTTCGAATAAGCGTCTTACTCAGTGAAACGGAGTCACATATGTATATGATTGATTTACGGCCGATATTTATGTTATATTTTTAACAATATTTTTGATCCGTCTTCAAAATGCATAATAGTAATTAAATTGAATTGCCACACCATTACGAAACTACAGATATCTTCATCGTAGTCGTCCTCCTGGTTCCTCAGATTTCACGTGATAACGGTAACAATACAGCTTTATTATTATTTTATTATGTAATAGACAGCAACATTTTATTACTAGTATTTTACTACAGTTAATAATTAAAATATATTTAAAAGCAAAGGTGCAAGTTTTTTTTTTTTATCTTTTTGGTATCATTGATTCAAAAAATGTATGCATGACTTACGAAATATGCTTGTTTGGGATTGAACTAATGAATAGATTGATCATCAAACTGATTCCTTTGTTTTCTCTAAATCAAGATGGATATGGCCAGCTGTCTGTTTTATTACGTCGACGTGCGGAGACAAATTCTGAAATATGGTGGACGCAAAACTTTAATAGAGGTACCGAAACTTTGAATTGATATTTAAAGAATATATAAAGTAAAATTCCTTAAACATTTTTACCTTATAAATTTAAATATTATGTTAAAAAATACATTTGATCATTAAGGCTCGACAAAAGGTTATTTATTATCGATGAGCTCCATGCAGGATATATAATAATTCACTTGAATTTAATTTACTATATAATTTAATTATCAGAAAAGGGTAACTACTGAGTTTCTAGCCGGTTCTTCTCGATATAATCTATAATTGTGGTTGTGGTAAACCTTGTTAAATTAAGATGTAAAACTGCTTCTATGAAAGTCTACTTGAACAAAGTATATTTTGATTTCTAGAATAATAGAGCTTACATATATAGATAACCTTTTATTTGTATGAAAATAAATAGATTAGTTATAAGTAGTGTTCACAGCTTGAACATGTATGTTTAGGCGGATGGGTAAATGGACCACCTGATGGTAAGTGGTCTTCACCGCTCAGAGACATTGGCATTGCAAGAAATAATAACCATCCCTTACATCGTCAATGTATCACCAACCTTGGGAACTAAGGTGTTATGTCTCTTGTGCCTGTAGGTACACTGTCTCACTTATCCTTCAAACCGAAACACAGTAATATTAAGTACTGCTGTTTTGCGGTAGTGATATACTACTGCTGAGTGTAGAAATTGCTATTTAAACAGTAAAATCTCGTCTAATAATTATACAGATATTAGAATAAATTTAAAAATCATGATGACGTCACAATAAGTAACTGCTAGCATGCTTCATATTCAACTTAATGAATGGAACGGAGAGTTCATTAATAACACAAAATATATATATATTTAAAACGGATTAAAATATTATTGAGTTTGTAGTCTATTAGCTAGTCTTCTAAGAAAATAATTCCAATTAATAATTCTTGAACGAAGATTTTGAACAAAGAAAATATAAGATTTTATAAGGTTGCTTTTTTTCTTAACTTTAAGACGAGGTTTAAAATAAAGCGATCAATAATAATATTAAATTTGCTTTTATCTTCACAGACGTGACGCCTTTGGTGTATCTCATCTATAATTTAGATTTACGTCATTTTAATGTACCTGGAATTCTTTATTATCAGTTCTATAACAAGTTATATCAAAATTTAAGTAATAAATTTACTAGGCGTTAATGAAATTTAACCTTATTTTGTTTTTCATAAATACTGTTATACTACGGAGACTATTCACTATCTTCACTATGTTTACTCGGTGGTAGAGCTTTGTGCAAGCTCGTCTGGGTAGGTACCACCCACTCATCAGATATTCTACCGCAAAACAGCAGTACTTTGTATTGTTGTGTTCCGGTTTGAAGGGTGAGTGAGCCAGTGTAATTACAGGCACAAGGGACATAACATCTTAGTTCCCAAGGTTGGTGGCGCATTGGCAATGTAAGCGATGGTTAACATTTCTTACAATGCCATTGTCTATGGGCGTTGGTGACCACTTACCATCAGGTGGCCCACATGCTCGTCCGCCAATCTATACAATAAAAAAAAAAAAATATCATTCGTTTGACCTTATTTCATTTATTTGACGTCAGCGGGCATAACTATTATATTTACCAAATAACTATTTTGCTGACTTTTTACCAATTTTCCTGCTTGCCTGACATCGACGATGGCTTAGTCACCGCTGTACGGGGGTCCACGCTTTTGCAATCTCGATTGATAGCTTAAAAAACTAACTAATACTTTATAAATAAAGATGGGCCTAAACTAACCACTTCACTAATGAGTCTTATTATAATAGGCATATTGTTAATTAAATAATGAAGTTTATTTTACTTTAACAGTAGATTTACAAAAATGAAAAAGAAATATACTTTATTTAAGTAGACTCTTATCGGGTCGGAATGTAAATTATTCCGAGACAAACTAGAAATAATCTCAGTATAGTTACTATTATCCGATAAAATTAAATTGCTAATGTAAATAATGAAATACATACACTTAGGAGACTCCTTGGTTCATACAACAGCGTTATTAAAAAAAAGCAAATTTAAAACTGCCGCCATCTTGTTAGTGCACATGAAGGCAAAGTTATTAATTCATTATTGGCGCGACTTATGATTTTGTGATATGTTCAAATGTGTTATTTAGATTTAAAGAGTAATCGAGTGAGTAATTTACATAAATTTATATGATTTGGTGTTCTATTTATAAATAGACCAACTCGAGTTTCTTCTAAAATCAGTTTTCACTTCTGGATGCTAAATATACATTATTATGTATTCATAGAAATAAACGAATGCTGAGACGCTTTTTTTTATCTGTATAATCATTCAATCGATTTTAATTCATTATAAATTATTTATTAAAAGAACTTCAAAAATTAATAACATTTTGCCGTAGGTAAACTTTGGTCGTGATATACTGAAAACCTAAAGTTTACGGCGCGCTTCGGTATCATATTGCAAAGAGTTTGACTAAGATGTTGTAAAACGGTAAATAAATAGTTAACCAAAATTTATAGCAGAAAATATTAAACGAAAGGATATTTAAATATATATATATGATTGATACAGTTATTAATTTGAAATTGCTAAGCATGTTGTCCTGGTTAGGTAAATATATTTTGTATTCTATGAAAAATAAATAAGATATCCCAAAAAACTAAAGATCTAGAATATAGCAATTGCCAGATCAATATTCTAATTGATCTGGCAATTTGTTATTTAATAATATTCAATCAAACATCCTTCTGTAAGTACATTTATACCAAATATTGTTATTCGAAAGATAGCGAAAAATTTAAATGTCCCTACAAAGTTTCCTCAAATGTTTACAATAAATAAACTGGGGTTAGCATATGAACCAAATAAATTCCTGGCGCGGCTCTCACCTAAAGTTGTTGAAGAATGCCAGTTACACAGTTAGACTCGATCCTGGTCCAGGAACTTTCTATTTTTCGATTGCCCATGTTAGTAAGTTGGCAAATGTAGTTTAGACGGTAGTTCGGCAAGGCAGCCGTTCCTCGGCAACTCAATTTTGTAACTTATTTTGCATTACGTGAATTTCCTTATGTTTGGACAATGGCTGTTTGTAAGAATGCGCCTGAATAGATCGAAATAACGAATTTGTGTAAAATTTGAAGTATGTTTTGAGTTTCTATATTTGATAAGGTTAAAAATAAAATAACTGTGAAAAAGTTGTCTCTAGCACACTAGATCATATCGTTGTATTACTTTTGTAGCCACACACTTTTTTTCTAATATATTATGTCCTTAAAACTACCAAATATTATCTTAGCTGAATAAGATAAATTGGTAAGTAGATAAAGTCAATTCTAAATTGCTATTCATAAAAAAATCATTTGGTGCTTTTAAGAACTATAAATTTTAACATAGTCTACAAGGGCTGCGCGTAAACAGACAAGGTCGCACGCATTGTTTTGTCCATTAGATAATAATTCTACCTAAAACTTAATATTGACTCGACGTTACTTTTGTACCAGATTTCATTTAATAAGTTAATAAGTAATATTGTCACAGCATCCTGTACAGATCCTACTTTACACGGATATATTTGCTATAATTGATTTTTAAAAATCTATCGACAATTGTGTTCCAACATCCCTAAAGCAATTGTAGACTATTTGCTCGAGTTTTGTTTGTTGGCTCCGGAAGTGGCCGGCTGTTAGTTAACTGTTGCACTAACTGTCGTTGGTCGAGCAAAGCTCGGACATAACCCAGTATACGGGACTTATAAACCAATAAAGACTATTTGATTAAAACTTTCATCAAAGCTAGTTGAAAAAAAAACTTACAAGGATATTTTCCGAAACTTGGAACGAATAAAAAGAAACGTTAAATAATGAAAACATGCATAAGTTTATTTGTTTCTTGTGGTTCATTTCACATGGTTTTATTTGTAGTAAGTAATAATGTAACATTTTTTAAATTACAGTGGAGGCGGAATTCCTAGGCATACTATGTGCAGATTAAGCACAAAATATATTAAATAATAAATTATGATTGAGACTATCATATTAATTGGAAATGTAGATTTATCGATATTTTTCTAAAAACATCACTATATAAATTGCAGAGTATTTACTCGAGTTTGGGAGGCTTGCTCCGGAAGTGGCCGGCTGTTAACTGTTGCGCTGATTGTCGCCGGCAGAGCTTAGCTTGGACGCGACCCGGCTTTCATGCGTTTAACAACCAATTAAAGAGTTATGCGATATGTACACTCTCGTATAGCAAAACATCCCTGCATTTTTTTATCGCTTTCTTCATTCTATGATCTATGATGATGATAAATTAAATCATATTTATATAAAATAAAACTTTCAGCGTTTAAATTGGTTTAAAGAAATGAAATCATCTTTATAAGATTAGACAGTTAAGTGCACAGTATCGGGACAGTAAAAGTGATTTACATTAAACCGAGATCTTCCAGGAATATATATTTCGAATTACTAAAGCAATTCGGCGTTTAATTCGTAGGCCAGGCAAGAAAGATGGGCGGGCAGCGCTCGCGCGGCACCCAGTTTTAATTACAACACGGTTTATTCATTCTAATTTCAGGAATTTAACATTCCCCGCATGAACCGCAGAAGGGTCAGGGTAAAAGAAAATGACATTTCGTTATTCTATTACGTTCAGCAAAGGAGCGAAGAAGAGTTGCGCGTAATTACTTTTGTGCGGAACGAAAGAAGCTATCCAACAATAGTCGCCTGAGTAGGTTTACAGGGATCTAAACTCGGTAAGGGATAGCCAAGGAGAAATTTTATTAAAATTAATCTAAAAATTTAATTTTATAAAACATCTACCCAACCACCGGTTCGTGGGTATGAGTATGGCGCTTTGTTTATAGAGACATATAAGTAAATATTATTAAGAAAAGATGCCGATGAGGACGATGGTGTTAACAATGCCACGGGCTGTGGGTCCATCTGAGTACGTACCTCTCAAATACGTTTCTTCTTTGGACGCTATGCAAAGCAAAGTTTCACTAGTTCTTCATTATTTTTAAAAATAATTAATTATATTTTAACGAAAGTCAGCAAGGTGTTTGGTCTATTTGTTATAACATAAAATGATAATCCTCACAAAGGAAAGTTAACAAAACTTTATCTACTTGTGTAAACTCCACGTGAACAAAGTCACGTGCAGTGCTCGTTTAAAAATATAATCACTAACTTTTATGAAGAAGTATCAAAACACTTTATATATATCTACGAACTATTTAAATCCTTATGGTGCTTGAAATAGAAGCGATATCGCTCTAAACTAAAACTATACGTGTTTTTTGATGGCGCAATTTGGATGGTAGTCATATTTTTTTACCTGTTTATTTTTATATCAAAAATGTGATGATAGTTTTGTTAAGGCTTAAAGGTCAAAAATTATGGATTAACTGTAGGTTATGAAAGTTTGAAACCCAGTTCGGATCTATCCAATACATTAGACCTCACAATCAAGCTTGAAGCTATATATATTTGGGTTGTTGTTACCGTTCCTCTGAAAGCACGTATAGCCGGTCATAATGCACCTAATTTGTCTCGGATTGTGTTGAATTGCCGTCCCAGCGGATTTGAGGAATAAGTGTAAAGAGTTACATGCAGGCGGTCACAGGAAGTTTGCCGTAGTGTATCCGACATTGTTCAAACGCAACCTGGTTAGCTTGAATCATGTGTAAACCATATATCTTTTACATGAGAATGGCTTAGCATAGTGAAGCCTCGTGCAATTTAGAGGTTAACCACTTACATGAGAATAAGGCACTAAGGGAATAGAGTGAACCCATTTTAGCTCATATAAATATATAGCTTATACAATTATACGCTTATACAATTGGCAACGGAGATTATGTTTAGGATGGCTACCGTGGGCAAAGTAGGGCAGGAGAATATCATCAGTAGGGGTAGTAAATTAAATAATTTGAGATTTAAGTTTTTTAAACACGTACACTAGCTATTTTGTTTCCAAGATTAAGTAACTTCAGTTAGGAAACTCTTCGTAAGATGCATATATTTTCTCTCCAGCGACCGAGGCGCCACGTGCAACGAAATCTTCACAGAACTACTAACTACTGAATGATTCATAATAAACAATAGTCTGCACTTTTCAATTAAATGACAAAGGTAAGGTTGAAAAAGGTGATTTGAAACTAAAAAACTCTAAGAAATAAACTTGTTCGTTTTAGTACATTTAAAACGTTAATTCTAATATTAAATTATGGTAACTTTTATTCCTGACCCGAATGAAAAAAATGCTGACAACGAATAAGTCTTTTCCAGTGAATTATGCGACGGATGGTAAATTATTTAAAGAATCATTGTCGATAAAGCTCGTGACTTTGAAGCAAAGAGGCAATGAAGCAATGAGGCAATGAGAGGACAACGTTTGCCCTCGGCTCGGCCATCCTGCTTACAAACGGGCGAAGTTTTCTCTCCTCGGTCGTTACGAGGCGCGAATTGCTCGCGTTACAATTACAGCGCGGCCCGCCATATTTATGCCCGCGGTAACCAAATTGCCTGATATTATTCCATCCCATTGAGTGCGAAAAGCGCAAATTAAACCGATTTTATATTGGATGATTTTCCTCGAGAGCGGGGGCGAGATATGTTCGTTGTAAGATAAGAAGCGGGGAAGATTGCGTTATGAAATAAGAAAGGAATTGCACATTCCAAAGAGTTGCTCCCTATTTTCCGCTTTGGGATAAATATTTTAATTCTGTTGGTTTTGATTGACTCTCATTTACTTTCGTGCTTTTTTTTGTTGATCAAATTTTGTGAATGATCTATATTTTAATGGATTGTAAGTTTTGAAGCCGTTTTGTAAATAATGCTGTAGGATTTGGAAGATTATTATTTAATTGTTTTGTGCAGAAAAAAAGTCAGTATTCAATTTATTGATTTGACGATTATTATTCTACATACATGTAAATAATACGAAAGTTCAAGATGTTTTTACTAAATTACTCACGTAGCTGCAAGGCTATATAGCTTTATGCTTCATAACCACAAAACATCACTAAAATTTTACAACTCGTTTGTAAACGCAATTCGTACAAACATAGAAGAAAGTGGGAAGAAAGAAAAGATATATCTTTGAGGGGTCCAGATATTTGGGAAACTATATAGCCTAATGAAAGCGAACGAGGGCGGCCGGGCGCTAACAACTAATTGGCTATTCGGAAAACTCATTTGAACACAAAATGGTTTTTGTATTTAAATTTCGGAATTCTGTAAAACAATCGTGAAAGTAAACGCATCAGACGTTTTGGTTTCTGCGGATGTATTTATTAGGTTTAAACATTTCATAAGGGATTGTAATGGAAATATTTTAACATAAAGAATTTTTATGCAATTTTGTGTTAAAATAACGGAATTATACATTATGTAACGATACAGCTATCAATTGAGTCCTTTGCAATTTAATCATTATTCAGCTGGACTGGGGTGGATACGTACTGCTTCTGGGGAATCTAACGTCTGGCTCGGCTAATGACGACTGCGCTCTGAATACTGAGCGGCTGTCCTATACGTGCATGCGAATATCTACTTTAAAAACATTTTCCGTCCTTTGCATTTCAAGAGTGTTTTTAGAAATTGAAAAAGGACCATTTAGGTTGTTATTATGGACTGAAAGTTGATCATCGTAATAATCAAATGGTTCACTTTCCATATTAGATATATTTTGTTCTATTTATATCTATGTTAGATTTGTGCGCGACATATTGTCTGAGAACTCCTCCTTTCCTATAAATAAGCAGGTCACATATTGAAGGGGGTAAAGGGGGAATACAATTGTAACTTTCCTTCCTCCGGCTTATACGGAGGCAGAAGTTTAAAAAATACAAGTTTTCTTGTCTTAAGCTTACGGACACGCATCGGCGACGTTCACACGTAAACGCGATGAAATCCGTTAAGATATTTCGCAAGTGTGCACTCTACACAACTTTTAAAAGTGTGTAATTGTTCAAATATTCCAATATTTTGCGGTTTTCAAGAGTCTTTTTACTATCATAGAAATGGTATTTCGCATTATGCTTATGTAGCAAAAACTCTCATAGAAAAATAATAAATTTACCGAATTTTAATAAATAACAGAAGTAAAATTGTTCAAGGGTTCTTTATATTATTCATATTGTGATACTAATTGAATTCTTATTTCTCATGAATTTGATAATGTATCTGTCGATAGAAATGAAATGATCGAATACTCGTGCTGAATTTGTAGATGCCGAAAAATAGCGATTATTATTTCCTATCCATTATTCAAGTCCATCTACAGTAACTTGACTCGGAATAAAAATGAGACTCCATTAAGTTTCTAAAGATTTAGTGCATAACAAGCAGCCATGTTCGAGTCCTTTATACCGAGTAGTACTTTGGACTATTTTAATGTTGCCTTTGATTATTTCCTGAGAAAGTTTTATGAATAAAAAAAAACAAGCCTTAATAAGTTCCGTTCATACAATAGGCGTTAAGTAATCGATGTAGAATAAAAGTTGCCAATCTCGTCTTAAGTCGGCTAAGTTTCGGTGGTGAATTTACTTCCATCGAAGAATACACAACAAGTAATTAGTATGCCGGAAAGTTGTAGAACATTTTTTTAAATTATGTTAAGTCTCAAAGAAAAAGTGAACGAACACTTCGGGCGAAGGGAGACACTCCAGCGATTTCCAATAATTCATTAGAGCCGCCGTCACAGGGTACGAATTAAAATTAATGATTCGCGAAGACGATGTCGCTTCCGAAGGATCTCATTGTGTTATCCCGTCACTTTTTATTCATTGGGGTAATGCCAAACGTATTATGGCATTACCTTACAGGTGTTTTGTTCACTTTGCACTCTTATTGTTTTATTTGCCTTAGTGCTACTGTTTGTTAAATGTTCTAATAAAAGTCTTTTCTCTGTTAATTCCAAATAAACATTCGTTTACTTGTATTTATTTACATTTCACAGTTTGATGTAAATTATCTAATTTATTTAAATTAAAAACTTGGAGAGTTTGTTTGGTTAAACGCGCTAATCTCACAAAATATCGGTCCGATTTGAATAATTCTTTTGACGTTATGTATATTTGTAGGTTAATATTTGAGGAATGTTTTATGTTATGCAACTTAACGGTACGTTATGGAACAGGTATCTAAATACATCACTGTGAAACTGTAATATCAATTATGATGATGATATATTGCATGGTTTAAGGCGATAATCTCAAGAACTATGAGTCCAATTTGAATGAAAAAAAAATTCCGTTTGGTGCAATATTGAGTTGAATTGCCTGACACATGCCTGTGTATTTATTAAATTCAACATAATGTTGGTGAAACCATCATGGTTTGCCCTATGGTACAGTTAATTAATAGTAAGTTGAGTTAACTTTGTTCCTATAATCTAAATTAAATATTTTAAACTTACCTAGTTAAAACTCACGTTTCAATATGTTGTATATAATTTGCGGGAGATATGAACCCATTTTCTTAGCTTCAATTTGGCTTTAATGCTGTTGATCCCGCGCTGGGATTTGCAGCGACATTGTCGCGGGATGATTTGATGAGAATTCGGGCGACGACATACAAGACGTGTTTCCAGTTTCCCGTCACGCGCGCGGCTCAAATAAGGCTTACTACCCCGCTGTCGTCTCGCCTCGCCTAACGCCCTCCGTTTCGAAAGTAAACTGCGGAATACCTAATGCCTCCATACGTTATTAATGTTTGAAAAATTATTTCAGCCAACATTTCTTGTTTGAATGAATACTATGTTTCATTTTTATTAAATTATCATTTGATTCGATAAAAATAATTATGTACAGTGTAAAAGTATATTGTATTAGTCGCAGATTTTATTTAAATTAGTTTTATGTCTGTAATATACGATTTAATATGTATTAATTTTCATTAAAACAATATGTAATTAATATACAGATACTAGCTGCCCATCCCGACTTCGTACGGGTAAAAAAGGATTTTATCCCGTGCATTTTTTAATCAATAAGATATAAACATTCGCCCATACAGTGCAGTGTATGTGTGTTCGGTACAGGGCATATAATAATAATGCATAAAGTAAGGAACAACATGCTCTACATATTTTTTCATTTATTGGGACAAAGTTCTTTTACTACTGCAAAGTAGAGTGACCTGGCAGAAGTTGTCATGTAACAAAAAAGCGTTGTCCTCCAAGCGACCTTTCCCCTCTTTCTTTCTTACTGATTCTTTCTATATATTCTAGCGGTTGTATGTGTATGTATGTGTAAGTGTGCAAATTTTCAGATTTGACAATAAGGATTGTGTGCGGCCAATGAGATAACCTCAATTTTATTTACATTTGTACATAAAATTATATTTACATTTGTATAGAACAAATGTAAATATAATTTGAAATCTTTTTTTAACTTATAATTCGCTATTTTATATTTTATTTTGAATAAATTACTATTTTCCTAAAGTATGAAATAGCATTTATCAATTTTAATTCTTACTTTACATTTTTGCATTGAAAACATAATAAAAATAACATCAAATATAATCTGGTCGGGGGGTGCCACGGGGTCGCATGCGCATGCTACCGTGACGCCCCGGGGTTCCCGGATACAGGGAACCCCTTTAGCCCCGGTGGCTGCTAAGGTGCGCATAGCGCTTACGCTTTCTCCCCGGTCTTCTTCGACGGATCGAATAAGCGGAGGCATTTTCATCGCGCTGCCGCTCCGCGGCCTCCTTTTGCGTCATGATAATCTCGCAGAAGGAGACCATTTCCAACCAGCACCATGCGTGCTGCATGTATGGTGCTGGTTGCAGTATGGCGTTAATCACGCTCGGCAGCGAGAGATCTCCACCGACTATCGCCGCCAGGGTATGCCTCTGAGGCCCCACACAGCACACTCCGAAGAGTAATTTCCTCCTGACCGATTTCGCCCGCAATGGCCAATCTCAAGAAAGATTTGCCAACTACGCAGGACGTATTATAGTGCAAAAGTGTGTGCGTAAACAAAGGTGCACTCTCATAATCCGATAGGACGGTAAACCGACGTGAACGGTAAAAGTTCAGGTAAGAGGCAGGACCAACGGCTTTACGTGCCTTTCGTGGCACGGGAGTGTGACAGAAATATAATCATTAGAAATCTACATTTTAAAACACGTTTTAAGTAAAAAAAATATCGCAAAGAACTTCGTTCCTACCGGGGAGCCCCGATCGCACATTTTTTATTATAATTTTAGGTCTGTCTACGGTTTCTATGTGCTCATGCTCCTCGTACAATGGTCCCACTACACTATGATATAGACCTTTTTGAAAAAGTTGACCCATTATTTGTTTTTTTTTTTTATTATAATAGGTTTAACGCATGTACATGAGTACACACAAATTTTTGGTGCTTAACTTACCTTTCACAATATTTTTCCTTAAGTAGAAATACTGTTAATATTAATTATTAATAATAATAATCATTACAGCACTGCAAATTTATAATAAATTTAGTTGAGAATTACACGGAAATGATAAAATGATAATTGTAAACGTCAATACTGCGATCGATGTACAAACAATGGCCCGTTATTTGTTTTTTTTTTTTTTATATAATAGGTCTAACGCATGTACATAATAAGTATACACACATTTTTGTTATTTAACTTACCTTTCACAATATTTTTTTTAAGGATATTACAGTAGAAATACTCTTAATATTAATAATTAATAATAATAATAATAATTACGGCACTGCAAATTTATAATAAATTTAGTTGGAAATGATAAAATGATAATTGTAAACGTCGCTACTGCGATCGATGTACAAACAATAATAATGGCCGAATTTTTTCCGAAAACTGTGTATGAAATGATGTACAGCTTATTGCAAGAGGAGAACGCTCCCATCCCTACTCCGTGCTGCTTACATGGTGAGAAGTGACACCAATAGACCCCTGACGGGGATAACTGATCACGTGTTAATTGATCCAGTTATCAACCGAGGTTGAAAATGATTGAATTACTAATATCACTATTAAAAAATAGGGGTTGAAAAACAATTTTTTGGTGTTACCTTAACACTGAGAGGTATAAAATTTTGTTATAAACCTATTCTCAAACCTATAGAATATACATATAAAATTTCATCAAAATCGGTCAAGCCGTTTCGGAGGAGTATAAACACTAAAACTGTGACACGAGATTTTTATATATATAGATAAATTGTGTGACTTGACGTAAAATAATAATGAAGAAAATATATGAATTCGATAAAGGCACGGTAGCGTGAGTTGGCGCTAATCGCCTGACATCTTAACTTAGTTGTCCTTATTGGTAGTTGGTTCATAAGTCGGGAGCGGTCGCGGTCCGAATCCTAAGCAGCGCCGACTTGCAAGTAGCCAAACAAATTGACGACAATATCTGTCCATTCTGTCACCCAACTACGGTTATTAGTGTTGCCAAAGTATCGTACTATTTATTTTATCTGTATATTATGTTATTTGTTTTTCATGTATACAAACATATACACGAGTCCTCGCCAGTTGATTCTGGATTTTCAATCCGATTTTTTATTTATTTATTTTTAAATGTTAATAAAATCTATTTTTGTATTTTAAAATTAACTATTTTGCTAATAAAGTTTATAGCTTTGAATTTTATTTCAAGTTTTTAATGTTAAATTTCTTAATCGCTAACGTTGTTAGTTTCTAGGTTATAGCGGTACGTGCTCGACCTTTTACTTGATCACCGAGGAAAGTTCTATTGAAACTATTTAAGATAGGGAGTGAGAATTTCTTAGTTAAGTACTTTTATTACAGCAGTTTTATTTTGATACTTTTGAGAAGTTTCGTCGTGCGATCGATTAAATTGTTCATACATCGTATACCAATATGAAGAATTAAAATTAAGGCTCACTTACTTAAAATTATATAAAAGAGAAATATATTTAATCTTTACGGCCATTTTACATTGTATAATTTCCAAATAAACACGAAACGCCCACCGTCAACGCAAAACCTGCTTATCTTTAAGCCGTCAAAACTAGACGATTACCGGGGGTTTACCTTTATTTAATTGTCGCCACATTACTACCTCGCCAAGACATTTGATGGTTTGATAACTGAGGTCAATATCTGGAAATACAGCTCTGCATTTTGTATTGGCTTATTGGCTATCTAAGGAATGTTTAATGTCTTACAGACTCAATGTCTATGGGCGGTTGTGACCATTTGCAAGCCCGTTTACATTTTATAAATAAAATAATTGTCTTCAAATTAAATTGATATAATTTAATAGTAGACAGAGAACATATTAAAGATGAAAAAGCATTGTTATACATACGTGCAGGTAAAATATTAATAAGCTCAGATCACTTGATGGATATGAATTTTTACTGCTTCAATAATGTTATTTCTTTTAAGACATTCTTCTCAACAAAGCCGCTTCTTTTGTTAAGAAATATGTGAATATTTTATTTTATTTATTTTTTATGTACAAGTAAATAATAATGAAATATAAGATTTTATATCCGACTTGATCATTTGTGCTTTTTAAGTGTTTGTAAACATAATGACTTTCTCATTATGGATTTAGGATTTTTTTCTAATGAAAATAGAAAAAACTTGCCAGTTGGCAATTTAACAGTGTGTCAGATTAGGCTTTAAATATTTACTTTAAACGGGCTTGGATTTATCAGTGCAACGTTATATATTCGTAAATATGAAGTCCAATTGGCCGAAGTCGTGACAATGCCACATAAACTCTACATAATTATCGAAAGTAATAAATATTTTGCATTGTTTGTAAAAATTATATTGTTAGGAGACTCCTTGGTTATGGACCAACAGCGTTGTTAAAAAAAGCGCGCTAATTTAAAACCGCCGCCATCTTGTTAGTGCACATAAAGGTAAAGTAATTAATTAATTATTATTGACGCGACTTGTGATTTGTTATGGGTTCAAATGTGTTATTTGGATATAAGAGTGAGTAATTTACATCAACTTATATGATTTGGTGTTCTATTTTTAAAAAGAGCAATTTGTGATTTTTATAAAATCAGTTTTCACTTCTGGATGCTAAATATATATATAAACACTGAACATTACATACATATAATGTATGTAATGTAATTTTTTAAGATTTAAATGTATTCTTTTGTACTCTGGCGTACACCGTAAGTGTTCATTTTAAAATAGAACTTATTAGTTCTCATGTTAGTGATAAATTAACTTTATTTTAACCTATTAATTAAACTATTAAGTTTATAAGAATGTAAATAATTTTAATTACATTCGAGTTATATATAATATACGTTTGAAGGTTATATTATAGTTGCATCTGTCAAAAAAAAAATTTGAAACAGAAACGTTTACTTTAACATTACACATACAAAACGTTGCATTCCAAAGCAACCTTGAAGTTATTGTTACACCGCGCTTCATCATTTTCACATAATATACCTGTACTCGTTTCACCTAAGCTATTTTTTCATACCAGGCAATTTGTTCAATACATCGGAATTTCCAATGCATGTCAATGCAATTGCTATGGTATTCTGTCATGTCATTGCGCCATGAATTTCACCTATCTCATATTCACATTTGATTGCACTGACTAAAGTCACGATAAGGCTCAATACAAAATTTCATTTGGTTGTTGTTTTAATTGGGTAATGTTTTGGAACTTCAAGGTTTTATCGCTCTACATCGCATTGTTTTAATGTTCCGGTTTGAAGAGTGAGCTGGAGTATTTATAGATATATGAAGTAACATATCTCAGTTAGATTATTTAAGGAGTATTTTAATATAACTTACAGAACTGACATGGCTTAGTTAATACGTCATTTAATACACACAAAACTTAAAATATAAAAAACATAAATTTAATGATTATATTTATAATTGATTCACTATCAACATAAAAGTCAAGCTTTAATACATAAAATATGAAATTCGATGAAGATTTTTGTTTTATAATGGTGTAGTATTACGAAAAATTAAATCGTGTGGGTGTTGAACCCCCTTAGTCTTTACCTTCATTCAATCGAGCTGTTTAAAATTGTATATAGTTATTTTTAAGGTATCTTTTGGAATTATATAAACACATGTTTGTACATATTTTTGAACTATTAACTCAAGAAATCGCATAGTTCCTTTATACCTATTTAATCATTTATGATACAATATAAAATTGTAAAACGTGAAACAAAGTTATTTTCGTGTAAAAATTTATAATATGAAACGTATAAGAACTATAGTCGAAATACAATAAAATAGTTTAAGGTTTTGAAAAACTACATGTGCGTGACTCGGCAGGCGCCGCGAGGTCGCCTCGACGTACAATTGTGTAGGTGGTCCTAGATGCGCCGACTAATTTATTGTGAGCTCCAAGAACTTTATTTGTCTTCCTTAAACTAACTTCACTAGACTAAAGTGAACGTTCAATTTATATTGGTGAGTGCCTACGTAGCTAATACGAATAGAACACGCGTATGGAAATTACAGTGAAATCAATCACGAACAACCCAAATATGCCTCACAGACAGCACAAACAAAGCTTTTCTTACGTAATGGATTTTCCATAAAGATACCATCTAACATTCTTTAGAATCTATTACGTTCACTGCTTAAAATATCTGATTTATATTGACTCTCTCATATAACAATTATGCTGGGCTAAGGTCTCATCTCACTTCCCTTGCGGAGATGATTTAGTTCATATTCAATTATGCTGCTTCAGGGTGCGTAACCATTGAGGCAGAATTTCAACTGACATATTAAGTCTTCTTCGCGATATTATGCTTTACCGAGCAAATTAATCATTAACACTAATTAAACGCATCAGAAACATCAAGCGTCAACTGTGCTTGTGCGGGTTTGAATGCCCGATCTTCGGTTAAGATTCACGTGTCAGCTTTAATACAATAAATATTTACCTATCTTTAAAACTAACTACAAAGATTAGTAGAACTATCTCAATAAAAAAAGAAGTCGAAAATTTAATATAACATTTGGTCGTTATATTTTCATAATGATAATCGCTATTGATATTGAACAAACATAAAATCAGGAAATAAAATACACATGAGAAAATTCAAAATCACTTACGTTTCAGGACGAAAACGGCAGCCTGTGGTCCTAGCGTGCCAATAAAAATGTAAATGTTTCCAATAAAATTTTGCTTTGAAGTAGTAGCAGCAGCGGTCGGCTTTGATCTCATCTGTGTTATAATCGGGATGGCTTTTGTTAGGCCAGCGTGACTGTGACTCAATCGTAACGAATACAATTTTTGCTCCCGGAAGACTATAGTTTTGCGTTTGAATATTTTTTAACGCCTTGTACAATGGAATGTTTTTGTATAATATTAATAAGAAATAAAAAAAAAAAACAAACTTGTATATTTATATTTAATCCATGTAAACAATTTATTGTACTGGGTTGTATAATCAGAAGCACCAAAAGAGTTAAATTAAAAAAAAACTTGCGAAACATATATTACAGATTATATAAATATTTCTGTCACATGACCACAGATATAATTAGTTAAAATAAAAGAAGAACGTTTGAGTTAAATATTTAATTAAATCATTACTGTAAAACTTATATTCTTATATTCTTTCATTGAAATTACACAAATCGTGCCCAGCGAAGTGATCTTGAGAATGCTAGCAGCGATTCCGTGCTGAATTAAGTCGATTCTTTGAACAAGTCATTACTTGAAGGAAATTCTTTAGTAATTATATTGTACGAGTTTTGCGTCTGATGTTTTTTTCGATTACATTTTGTTTACCAATGAATCAATGACTTAAATCTCGAATTTGCATCCTTTCAACTTATTCATAGAATAATAAACCAAAGATGTAAGGCAGGGGTATAAGAATTTCAATATGTATAATGTTATTCAGGATGATTCTTTGAGCTCGGGTCGGACATAGAGCATTTGAATAAACCGATATCGCGGTAGTCGAACAAAATATTGCCTGTAGGTCGCTGTGTTTAGTCGAGCCTCGGGAAATATGCATGTTTTGTTTCAAGCAGACGTTACATTATTAGATGCAGAATAAAAATGTACCATAACGGAAGCGATACCATATGTTAGTTAAATCATTTCGTAGGAGATAGGTGTATGTATGTATATATTTTTGTTATGCGTATTTTGTTTGTATTTGTATGATTTTATACATTTATTGAGAAAAATAAAATGAAATTCACATTTGACACGTAAATTAATATATTTTTTATAATTAATATGACATACTTAAACCTTTTTCGAAACGCAGTGCAGCTTCTTATATAATCTGTTATAATTTTACTTCTCCTCATCTATTACTATAGATTGATACGTATTTTTGAACAAGTTTTACATAGCTACGTCATCTGTTATTCAGATTAAGTAATTAAGGTAGAGCGTTATCAGGTATGGCGATTTGTCAACGCATCAGAACGGGGGCGTTAATCCCTGATTACGGGGCCTCAGCAACTTCGTCCCGATCCATAGTCCTGCCATTACACGCTGTACTCACACTTATACTAACGCCCAGATGAAAGATAAACATTTGACGTGAGAGTGATTCTGTATTCTTGTCACACGGACCGGGTTAATTCAATAGCTGATTGGATTTTGGGGCGCTGATCTTGAGGGCTATTTACACGAGGCCCTGAATGTCTTGCAAGGCTGTGATGTGCTTTGTTCTGCTGACATTTTTGTTATATCGAATCGATCATAATAATCAGGGCATTGTTAGGTGTTCGTTAATGTGGGAGTGAGATAAATACATTTGTCTACACTTTTACACACATATATTTTTAAAAAAATTTGAAATACCTGTTTGTGCTCAGTTAAATATATATAATACCGTAACAGTAGTTACAAGAGTACCCAAAAAGATGGGTGTGTTCATGTATTATATTTATTTTTTTCTATTCACTATAACTTTTAAATGGGTATACAGATTTGAATGTATTAGAATCCTAACAGTATCTTCAGTGACACCGTCTATAGTTTCTTTTGACATTTTTTTATACATTTTTTAGTTGGGTAGTCGTGTTATTTATATTTTGTATCATTATATACAACATACAATAGTATAATACAATAATAACATTATTTCACGACTATATTTAAGTTATCTAGTAAAGTTACGGATCCACAACGCAACGTAAAATTTTTTACGGTATACAAAGACTTAAAAAATAAAAAAATACAAATACCGACTATAATATATTCAGGACAAATAATTTAAAAAAAAAACATTAAAACTTGAAATTGAAAGACATGTAAAGAAGTTTGTTAGATACTTATCAAATTAACAAAAATAAATATTATTTAAAAAAAAAAATCGAAGCTAATTCTAAATTTAAAATTACCGTAGATTATTGGTTCGTGTTTTCAGATTGAATTTTAACGCAATTTTGCCATCATATTGCAGGTAGCCCTGTTATATGTCGCCACGGTAATGTAGGAATAACTTTATTATATACCATATTGTGTTGACACTGCATTGTTGCGGCATTCTATTTATCGAACTGATTTGTTTGCATCGCATCGCCTTTGAGTCGCCGCAGAGGGGAGACTGAAGTGTAATTGAGAGAGAACTGCGTAACTGCTAAATTGTGCTCACTTCGGTGATTGTGGTTCGATGGAGCTTTGTTATGTCTTGTGTTAGTCTATATTTTGATTTCGATTACAATTCTGTCGAGAATATAAATAAATAATGATTATTATTTTATATAGGATAGGTGAGAAGTATTCAAATATGTATATTTTCTACTAAATGTAAACAAAAAAGTTGTTATTTAAAAAAATCTTCTATTGTACTTTTGTTTTTAATATAAACGACTTCGTAATTTAAAAATTACATTATGTATATAATTATCTTTACTTCTTTAGAAAGGTTATGCCTTTTGGTATTAACAAAATGCCTTTCGGGAGTAAAAAGATTAGAAAATATTAACTCTCATAAATATCATATCCCGGCTGAATTTCATTAATGTAATATATATTAAAAGGTCACGGGAAAAGATGATGGCTTTTATAAAGTATAAAAATTACTTGATGCCAATAATTTTTAAAGACCTTTTTATAAAATTTGAAATTTAATTGGTGTTTAAATTAATTCGTTCTAAATTCATAACAAAAAAAAAAAAACAAAAATATGAGTATACATATATCAATTTAAAACCATAATAAAAATAATTATAACAACAATACTAATTATTGTTGTTTGGTGGAAGAATGATTCGTTATCAAACCTACGGCTGGGTAGCTGGTAGTTAGATTTACATACAGCCCAACCACCAAGTCCTTGAGACCCTGCATTATTATAACCAGTGTATGTATACACTGGTTTATACATATTGTTTGTTCTTTAGGGCTAAGTACTAGGGTATTACGTGGTTTTAAAAATGGTATATATATGTAGTCCAGTATGGTATATACATAAGAATTATCAACTACAAAAAATCCTAATAAAAAAAAATTGTCAATGTTTTACTGTAAATCATATTAGACAAGAAGAAAAACATACATATATGTTACATGTTCGATAAGGCTCATATATTTGTTTGCAAAAATATGATTTAATATATAAAATACGCACATAAAAACAATGTTAAAAAAATTAAAAATTAAAATTTAATCTTAAAGGTATAGTGTAATAGTGGAATAATGATATTTTAAACTATATATGTATCGTGCAATAAACTCGGCCCAGTAAGCAACGAACTGTATGCATTTTTAATAATATGAAATAACCTTCTGTAAGAATGTCTGTTTTACGACTGACCTATTTGTAAGGGACAGACGAACGTAAAGAACCTACCATGCATAGTAAATGACAGTGAAATTTAACAAGAATGATTATATGTTTCTAGTTAAATTACTTCGTTTTCTATAACAATAGTTGTAGTTTGCGTGATGGAATTTATGGGACCTATGATTGTGTTTACCGCAAAGGATTCACTATATAAATATCTGTAAAGAATTTAAATATTATAAAGTTCGTCACGCAACTTATAAGAGAACGATATCTATATGATAGGATAACCCTTGGTAGATTTACGAGTAGTATTTGTCATTAAAATTTTATTCGATTCCGATTATTGTCCAAGCTGTTACCATCAACGCTATCGAATAATTAAATAAGACACATTAGGCACACTGTAATTTTAAAATTCATGTAGCATTTATAATCTAGAATTAAAAGTTAACACTGTTCCTTTTATCATTATAGTCCATATTAATTTTGTATTCATAGTAATGGTTTCTGTCGTTATATTATAATTATTAAATATAAATTATTGTACTGTCAGAAGAAATATTATAACCATTGCGTACTTTTAAAGAGAGGATTCTATGATTAAGTAGACTAGAGTTAGTTTATTTTTATTGTATCATAAAAATATAAGTATTATATTTTAGCAGAATAAATTAGTTACATATATACTAATTACTTATTGCCTGCTATATGACTGCCTCGTTGGTCTAGTGGCTAGATATTAGGCTGCAGACCCGGTGGTCCTGGGTTCAATTCCCAGGTCGGGCCAATAAATAGTTATTGGGTTTTTCTGTCAGAAAATTCTCAGTAGCAGCCCGGAGTCTGGGAGGCGGAAGTGTGTACACTCCCGTGCCTCGGAAAGCACGTTAAGCCGTTGGTCCTGCGCCTGAACTCTTTCCGGTCGTGTCGGATTGCTGTCCCATCGGATTATGAGAGCTAAGGAAAAGGGAGTGCACCTGTGTTTGCGCACACACTTGTGCACTATAATATCTCCTGCGCAGTTGGCTAATCTCTCTTGAGATTGGCCGCCGTGGCCGAAATCGGTCTGGAGGACCTTATTAATTACTTATTGGATCACCGCTAGCTTATGAAGCGCAGATCTCGAAGGCCTTCGTTTAAGCCCTGGGTCAGGTGTACACACCCGTACCTAGGTAAGCAAGCACCACTAAAATATGAGAAATATGCATTATACATAAACGTTAAAATGATAGACTTCGAAGGGATTTTGTCACGGACTATATTCCACGCGGGTGAAGCTGCGGTTTCAGCCAGTTTAATATAAATTCCTTTTATTGAATTTTAGGACTATGGGTCATTAATAAAATAAGTTTGATTTATTATTCCAAGAGTTAGTATAATATACATAAGTTAGTATAATATACTTCCAAAGCTACCTTTAAAGAGGTGAAGTGGATGTTATTCTCTTAACTAGTCTAATCAATCTGAAGTCCGATTTAGTAGGCACCGAAAAATGACAAGAAAAAACAGGTAAAAGTTTAAACAAAAGCTATTCAACGTCGAGTACCAGATTTTGAAATCAGTATGAAACATTTTGCGTCATAATATACGCGTCTCAGAACGTCGGGCCATATAAAAAATCCCCTAATCTAGTAAACACGGCAAAATGACTCTCTTCACGAGAGGGGCGCCACGTATTCGGCGAAATTCGGGGAACTTAATCTTTACGGGATAAAGTAAAAGGAGACATGACCCAGGTGGCACCACAGGCACGCGTAAATTTAGACCCTTTGTCTTTCCTGAGCGCTGTACCGGCTTTATCGTTAATTATGAAAGTGATGCTCCTTAATGTAATACAGGTCATTCACGGTAATTACATTTTCCTCTTATTAAAGTGGTTTCCTTTATCGAAAGCGATCGGATCGTTTCGTTTACGCCTTAATAATAAAATGATATGAGCTATCTTTTAGTTATCCGTTGTTGAGTTTTTGTTTATTTATTTTTTTAAATTAATCTGAATTAAACTTTATCTCCTAATTTTACATTTATAAAACAGTAAATCTTATGGACGTTAAGTTCAAAGAAGTAGTTAGACGGACTTGGATTTAAACTAAGCGTAAATAAAAGGGAGCATTGAGAGAACGAAATCACCGGAACGGTTTTTCATGTTTATAACACAACATTAGCTGGTGGGCCGTCCGGCGTCCAGTCCGGCGCGTAGTAGCTACGTGCGGCGTAATCGCCGTCCGTGGACTTCTGTGAAACACGGAAAACCGTTCAGACGACCCCCTATCCCCCTCCACCCACTCCCACCACTTTTACGATGAATCTTCGTTTCTCCGCATCAAGAAGTAATTTTAGTGTTCCTTTGCCGATTCAATGATAGCACTCGGCCTGATTGGTTAAGCCCCTCTTTGATTTAATTTCGGGTTAAGTTGCTTTGCGGTGGGCCCCGTGGGATCTCGGTTGGACCTTACCGATATTTTTAATAGTTTCTCTTATGCTAATGCGAACTTGGACTGCAATTACTTTCGGAGTGTTTCTTAGTTTCAATTTGATTAAAAATACCGCAGCTGATATTTTGTAGTAAAATAAATTTGTAAAATATAACCAATGTTTTGGTTGCAATCCCACACAATTTCAACCGCTTTAAATGGCTGCATCATTCAGTTTGGTAAATATATATTTAATCAATCGTGATCTTGACGTCTCTGGTTACATCTCACTATCAAAGCTTCGGCTAATCTACTTAAGATAAGCTAAAAGCATCCATAAAAAAGATTAACGTTACAGTATTCTAATCATATTGATTTTTCTGTAAATGTACTAGCTTTCTAGTATACTTTTGGTTTCGCCCACAAGTTTGGGCGAAGTGAACAGATGTTAGGCGTATAAAAGTAGCGTATGCCCTTTTTTGGGGTTCTAGCTTACTTCATACCAAAATCCATCAAAACGGTTCAGTGGCTTAGCCGTGACACATAGACACACCAACAGACTGACAGAGCTATTTTAACATTTATAATATGAATATAAATTAATAATTTACTAATATGTTCGTAAAACAGATTATAGCTAATGGAGGAGAGAGAGAGAGGTATAACGCTGTTGAACTGAGTTTTCTTCAAAACTGGTGTGAATACAAATCACGAAATAATTATGTTATTAATGAAAAACATATTTTTCAGAATTACATAAATTCTAGAAAGCTAGATAAAAATGTGTCATAAATAATAACAAAAACATGTAATCATTTAATGTGTAGCATAGTATTTAATTTCATTTTAATTGATTTTAGAATCCGTTGCGATATCTTGGATACATAAGACAGAATTCTTATAAAACTCAGTTATTTCCACTTTACTCTGAATCGTAGCAGATGTCTCGTATGCATGTCAGTGCCTTGTATCGCAGCGTCCACGGGCCAGTCGTCATGAATACGTAATACAAGGGCAGGACGCGAATTCTTTCGTTTATTATTCAATCATTCGTTCGGCGCGAGTCGGCTTTAATTTCATGGCGGGTGGGCACGGTGCCCCAAGCGACAACCGGGGCACGCCAGTATGGAGATCACACTGTTACGGAAGATAAATGGTGGTATCACATGACGGAAGATAAAGTATTTTACGTCCGTCCTCGAAATATGCTAAGCACTATTAAATATGCAATATCAATACACTTTGTATAACAACACTGTCTAAATACAATTTATTTTGTTTTAAGCATAAGTATGTTTATATATTAAATATGAAAGCAATAATATATTATTTAATTTTGATTCTTTTTACAGTACAAAATTACAAAAGCCATTTCCATACTTTTCGAGCAACAACAGTGAGCACTGGGAAAAAGACAATTCTTATTCTAAAAGGCGAAGCCGGTGAGGATGTGGAACGAGTGCGTGCCTGTTTTGATTGAAACCGCCCGCGCCGCCCGCGCCGCCCGCGCCGCCCGCGCCGCCCGCCGCCACCATCGCGACCGACACCGAATTGAAAACGCAAATTTAGTGACACATCTATTAGCGAAAATGTGAAGAAGGCACAACCAGAAAATAGGATCGCTGAAGAGAAGACTATAATGTTACAATATTTCTCTTAAAAAAGGTACTCGGTTTTGTGATCGAATACACGCTTTTATAAGTACGTTGTGTTAGGTCGCACGTTTCATGTGGTTTTATAATACTCGTAAGATGTCGTTCATTCTCGTTCCTTCTCGCATACAAAGATTTTTTATTACTTTAAACTCGGAACAAAGTGTATAAGCCCCGAGATATTGTTCCCGGCAAACATCTTTGTGAAACTCCGCGGCAAAGTAACCAAAAGATATTCTTATACAGAAGTGCATGCATGCGGTATGAACGTGAACGTGGGGGAGTTTTACTTGAACCTATCTCGTGAAATCATTTTTACAACTATCAAAGGGAGCATGACATTAAAATTCAAGAGACGGTCATGCGACCTTGTACTGCCATGTACCTTTATCTGCGTTTACTGGGTTGGCATAAAAAAGTACGGACTTTTCTCACTAAAACATGAAGATATCCTTTTAAATTTAAATTTGTAGCTAAATTCGTCTTCACGCAGAAATTCTGGGAAAATTTTATAGCTTTAGAAAATTTACATTTAATTTTTATTCAAGCGTTTAATATGTTTAAATGAAAAGTGTGAGTGAATTTAGCATTTTATTTTATAAATTAGATTAAAATATATGCAGTATTTCTGTCTCGAATGATAATGTCTACACTATTTGAATTACTCATACCGTAGGACACTATGCACTAAGCACTATCTGAACGGTCGCATTCGCACACGATTCAAATAAAAAAGTCCGCCATCACTCAAGTATGCGTCGCCATTCAATCGCTTGCCTAGAAATTTGCTCCCTCGACCCGAGAGATATACAGGATACGCCGTTTTAGAGCTTAGAATTAACTTAACGTATTTCGAATTAAAAACCAAATATTGTTTTTCCATTTCTTATTATTCAAATGTATCTTAATTATTGTTGCACTTTCATAGAGCTTTATCTCTCTTTTTATTCACATTTAATAAACGCTTGCATCCTTTTCTGGTATATTTAGATTGGCTGGCATTTGAACATAACCGAACGAAAGCGAGTTACAACACAGTTGTGTTGTGTATTTAATAATTATGTTATATTTATATTGCTGCTACAGAAAAAAACTTGACAAAAATACCCAATGACCAAGACCGTGACCTAGCGTTGGTCATTGAGTCTTTAATATCTGCAGCCGTTCAAGCTACATAATTATATAGTTGTAGTCTAATTCTAATTCAACGTTATTGTTAATATATTATAGGTATTGTATAGTAATATACTATTACAATATGAATTATTTAATCATAAAGATATTTTTATATTTATCATTTTATAATTTAAATTTGTATTCGTGATATGTTACTAGCTGTGCCGCGGTAATCCTAGAGCCTTCCTCGATAAAAGGACTATCCAACACAAAAATAATTTTTAAATTCGAACCAATAGTTCCTGAGATTAGCCGGATCAAACAATCAAACTCATCAGCTTTATATATTAGTATAGTATAGATTTACTATTACCAAAAAATACTGGCATAGCTTATTTTATGTAGGATGAAAGTAATTCACTTCTAATGTAATATCCACACTATTTCCAATATAGCTTAGAGGCGTTCGAAGCGAGATGTGACCCCGGTTCCTACACGGTCCTTGCAAATGGACAGGAAAAAGACGCGAGAGGAATGCGTGGGTACTTTTAATTTAATATTGACTGACACCCAAATGGAATCGAAAGTTTGCCATCGACGTGCTCAGCCGATTAATCTAGTCCGCTGTACGTCTTATAGTATTTACACCATGATTAATGAACATTAAGTTTGTGGTACGGCTTTTTTTTTTCGCTTGACAAACGCATTTACGCGTTTCCCCCATATGAAGTGTGGAGGGGGGGTGGTGGTATGTGGGGTTCGCCGCTGCTGAAGGCGCCGGAATACCCACTAAAAAACCAGTGTGCCTTCATTGTCTCTGCAAGGGAGCGGCACGGGATCGCTTGGGCATACTACCACGACGCCCCGACGGTTGGCCCGATTATGCGGCCTCCTTTCTTAGTTGGGCTCCCGGAATACAGAGAACCCAACTAGCCCCCGCGATACTTACGGCGGGGCGAGAAAGTGCGCATAGTGCCGACGCCTCCGGCCCGGTCTTCTTCAGCGGATCGGATCAGCAGAGGCACTTTCCTCATTCTGCCGCTCCGCGGCCTCCTTCTGCGATATAACGCTCTCGCGGAAGGAGACCATCGCCATCCAACATCTTTCGCTGTCGAGTATGGCGTTGATCAAGCTCGACAAGGAGAGATCTCCGCCGACTGTCGCCGCCAGGGAATGCCTCTGGGGCCCCGTGGCAAACTCCGTCAGAGTGTGGTGCACTGTGTCCAGTAGCACACCACACTCGTGGCAGGAGGGTAATACCTCCCACCTCGCTATCCCGTGCAGATACTTACAGAATCAGCCATGTCCGGTAAGCACCTGCGCCAGCCTAGTGTACCGCTTCTTCTTGTTACCCAGCGACTCAAGTGGAGTCGGATCGCCTCCACTGTCACCAGGCCTGCTGAGGGAGACCTTAGATCCTCCTCCCATCTATGAATCAGGGCTTATTGGGCTAGAGTCCTGATTCTTCCCACCTCTGCTGATCCTGGACGCTCGTCATTCGCCCTGGCTTCCACCCGGAACCGGTGCATTTCCGCGAGCACCTCGGCTTTGAGTTCCCAGGGTGGATCGCTGTGTCGCTGCCGCCCACGATACCGTACGGTATCGCTCTCACCGCTATGACTTTTTGCGGTCTCCGCAGAAGAGCCTTATAACGAGCAGTGAGAGCGTCCACCCATATGGGTGCACCATACAGTGCCAAAGAGCGCACCACACCAGCGTATAGGCTCCGGCATGGTGATTCCGGACCTCCCATGTTGGGTAGGAGACGGCCTAAGGCGGCAGCAGCATTGATGAGCTTCGGGCCCCTCAATCAAATATATATTAATATATTCTTGCCACCATTATATAATATAATATATTATTATATATATAATACCATATTTGAATATAAAATTTTCACTCGATCTTATAAAAAACGTACTTTTTCGGTTCTTTTAAATAATAGCTACATTTTACAGAATAAAACACATTTATTTATGACGAGACAAAATTCAATGAATTTTCGCCAAGCCCCCGAGCGTGTTTGTTAGCGTAGGAACACACGGCGCGTGACGACACAATAACCTTCAGAGCCTATGCACATTCTTTTTCCTATGATTGTTTTTTATATGATAATGATTTAACAAGTAGGAAAAAAATGGTTATTATCGTTTTAGTCCATAGAAATATTCAGTGCCGAACGTTTAGTTTAGAAAAAAATTATAACAAATAGAGTTAAGGTAAAACTAATTGCGTAATTGTTGTCGGGCGTACGTTTTATTAATATAAAAGATCACTAAAGACCTTATATAAAAATAAAAAACTAGAGATAAGTTTTAGTTTTCAAGTCGAAACTGTTATAGTTAAAACAATAAAGAGCACCTGTTTCTTGGGTACTTCAGATACTTTCTGCGCCTTTGGGGAGCCGGTGTCAGTAGGGCAAATTTCATTTGGGCCGTTAGAGGTTCTACAAACTTCGTCCGGGCTTCGAAACACGTGTTAACATGACTCGTCTTTGAAAAACTGGATAAGGACCTTATTTATATGGGGTCAGCGTACGCCGCGACAAAGTAGCATGATGTTATTACTGTTAGCTGGCGCCCATTAATGTGATGTGCGCACATAATATTATTTGCGGATAAAGCCTCATCTCCATTAAATATAAAAAAAAGCTACAAAAACAGTAAAGAAATTTCGGGAAACCATAAAGCATAGGGCTGATATAATAACGGCCTTTGATTTATACTCTTTTATATGATGGTTGTGATATTATTGTACAACTTAATTAATTCTTATTACTTATTTTATGCAATAAGTTTTATTACAAAAGATGATGTCGAATAATTTATTTGATAGTAAGTAGATATAATAATTGGATATTATTAATCGTTTTGTCACTGGGAACACATCTTTATTTATTTTTTGCATTTGGAATATGCAAAGGTAATAAGTAATAATGCCAAAAGGTATTCCAGTCGACCCTAAGATAAGAAAAGAATATATAATGCAAATAATACAAAGTAAAATAAATAGATGTTTTTTTAATTGTTCTTATGTAATATTTAATATCTCCTTTTTATATATGCACTTACCTGTTCTCTTACAAAGCTTCTTTAAACAAAGTTTGTCTGTGAGAGATCGCTATAAGCTATGATATACTGCCTTTGCGCACCATTTGTTGATTGACTGTTTCCTATTATGTACTCTTATGTTATTTATATGTTGTGTAATAAAGTATTAAATAAATAGGTAAATCGTAAAATAACAATAATAAGCAAAGAAAGCGATATAAGCGTACACACGTACCAATTAGTTATAACAGGACATGACAACATAATTTTATTCTTTTAAAAAAAAAATGATAAACAATTAATAACAATTTTTTGCACACATAAAATAATTTTGGTAAATTTTTACAATCGCGGTTTTTGTGAAAAATGGCTCTAAATTTTTATGACATGTTTTTTATCAAAAATTGAATGATATTTCATGTAATATTGAGGAGGGGGAAGCCTTCTTTATTTGCTTTACCTATAAAAAACATTATCAGTAATCAAAGTCAGTTAAAATATGCTCATAAAACTTTATTTCTATTTAGAAAAAAATACAGTTAAGAAATATTTTTTGTAACCTTGTTATTGGAAAATTGATAGACGTTTTTTCCGGTAAAAATATTAAGAATTATTTTAGTTTAGAAACAGCGTGTTACTTATATATTTGATTTATTTTATTTGCCCAGTGGGTTGGTTTTCTCCTCGCACGTACTAAACGATATTTGGCGATCCCTAAGACGAGCCGTTTGTCACGTACGTGACGCAACGGACAAAATGGAAACTTCACTATTGGCGTAACGTACAAATAAATACGTTACAATTTAGTGTTTTCATGTACTCACCTTTTTCCCTTCAGTAAAGGCTATATTTAATGGCACCCCATACTTTAAATCATCCTAGATCAATTTAAAATTTTAGTTTGATAACTTCCACGTTAGTAGAAAATGCTTAAAGAAAGTTACTCGCTTTTCGTTGTAAGCCAAGTAAAGGTGTCATTTTTCATTTCAGTAAAAAAGATTATTTCTACGAATCGTGTGGCTTCAGGGTAGAATGGACTTCCATCATAACAGGGAAAAAGAAAAGTCGAAAAAGACACGGTTTCTGAGCACAGCCTCTGTGTAATGTCACCTTACAGCAAAGATAAAATAATAGCACACATTAGACTAAGCTAGATGGTTTGCCTTTCTATCCATCACGCATCTGTGGTATCTCTCTCCATTTGGCAATAAAAATTGTATTTATATATAAGCAATATATGATTACTTACTTCAAAAGAACTTAATTTCTTACATAAGCTTTTAATTTCTCACATGAGATTTTAAAGTACAATATGATTTTTCCTGCTTTTTTACGTTTTACACTTGACAAATAACGTTATTTTTCACGCGATTTTTAAAAACACTCACAAATTCGGTCGCTGATTAGCCAAAAAGTAGTTTATAATCTTAATGTTCAATCGACCGTCCTTCTTATAATTACTATTACCTCGCAATTTTCCTTTAGTTATGCCAATTACTTTAACAATATTAGATAAAATCTTACCTAAAAATAATTACTATTATCATTTTACAAATGTAGCAATCTTATGTAAAAAGTACTTAAATAGGACGACTGTTGTCGCCGACATCGTTAGGAGAATGATGATGATAACGATGACCTTCTGGTCGACAAGAGGATCAAAAGAAGCAGTTTGTTTTTTTATGTACAGGGAAAAACACAATTGTTGTTGCAAAATAAATACGTTGTTCTTCTGATGCATACACCTAAACAAGAAGGCGCTTTATAACAACAGCAAAACATTTAAATTGACAGGACTGCAGCGCTCCTCAATGACAATTTAACTTAACTCCTCAGAGCACAATTGATACGCGCCGCCTTCCAGAGCGTAATATTCACTAGGTCATTTATTTCTAGTGTTAGTCTCGTTGTCTTTGTTTTATTTACATTCACTGACTAATACAGAACATAAAATAAAATAAGAGAGTATTTATCAATGTTGTTTATATTGTGATGAAATTGTAATGGGGGTGAGATATATATATCAACGTTAGGTAGTTCGTGGAAATTAATCACTAGGGAGATCATTATCGAAACATAATAAAATAAAAGATCGTTAATGTTCTCTCAAGGGCAATGGAAGATTTGGGGCTTATTGCACCACGCTGCTCCAATGCGATGCGAGGATATAAATTTAAAGTGAAATAAAAAAGGAGACAATAAAAACATTTATATAGTTCACAAATAAAATTGTAGGGCTCAATTTCGTGACAGAACATCTTCTAGCGCAAATAAAGATACAAACAGCTTCCCCATTCCTTCACAAGTCTACGCGTGCCGGCTCTCGATGTCACCGTCTAACTGTGACATCAATTCCATCGCGCATGAAGAAATTTGGCAAATCTTTTCTTTGTCGCACCTTTAAAAAATGGAATTGTTTACCAGCACATGTGTGTCCTCTTATGCTTCCTTCCTGGGTTCCTTCAAACGAGGCGTGAAGAGGCATCTTGCGTGCTGGCAAGGCCGTGGGCGGCTAGTGCAGATCATTCTTCTCGACTGGACTAGCCGTCGTCGCGTTTGGACTCTACTACCACTTACCACTTACTTACAGGTAATATATAAAAAAACAAACGTACCTGTTACTATAGCAGCGCAGATCTCCAGGTCTTTGGATCAAAAGCCTAGGTCGGGGCGATAAAAAGAGATTGGGTTTTTTTTCGAAAAATTCTCAGTAGCTCCTCAGAAACCGATAGGGAAGCGATAGTACACAAAATATGTTTGCGCACACACTTATGCACTATGTTATGTGTGTATATATTATTATTATGAATAAAAAAACAAGGATTTTGCATTTACGTTTAATAAAGATATTAAAATTTTAAAATAGAATGAGTGGGAGTCGCACGCCATCCCTCGTTTTGGGGTAATATCTTATGAATCACGATTTATTTATATATCCAAGAACTGAATGTTCTACAGTATCTACTGATGTGTTATTTGTAATGCAGTAAATTGTATATTTAATATAAATATATATTTTAAGCATGCCTTAGCTCATTTTTCTTAAGATGACAACGCTACAAATCAGATATAATCATCAATTCAGGAACAACTATAGTGTGCTCTTAACCAATATATCATGCAAACAACATTTGATTAACAAACAACACAGTCACATTTAAAATAGTTTTTTATTTCAATAGCTAGCGGTGCAATTTAGGAATTCGAAGAGATATATCAACGTCGAGTGTTTACAAATAGAACGAGGTGAAAATGATAGCCACTTTCGATATGGCCCTATATAAATAACTCTTTTCGATAATCTCCGATGCGATTGCAGCGTTCGATACGGCAGCGCTAGGCGAGCGTGTTTGCGCAAAGATTAATGATGCGATACCGCGCGCTACGGCGGAGGCACTCGACAAAAGGACCTCTTACTTACTCTTTGGTGCCTACTGGAAAGTAAAACGTAAAAAACAGCCAGATGCAACGTTGGCGTAATGCTTTTACGCAATATATTTTTTCACTTCTTTGTCAGACGTAATTTTATGTTAGTCTATTTACAATGTCTAAGCATGTTATTAATGCATTCGTACATATCATATTAATAAATAAAATATTATAACGAGTGTTTATCGATAGAATAGGTACTCAAAATTTAATTGTTTGTCAGACTGTCAAAAAGGGGAGTGATAAAGCGGCATGTCGTATTGAATGTTGGAATGAGACCTTTATAAATCCTTACGTAAGTATAAATAATAGTTGATTATGATCAATTTTTTGATTTGTTTAAAGATATCCATAACCATCATTGCCTGTAATAAAAATGGCGGAAGTATCCGTCCAATACGTAATGACGTCACTTTTCGTCGTTTGGCATCTGAAATAGTAAGTAAATTATTTTCATTTCTGGGGAACTAATTGGCGAAGTACGAAATGGCCTACATGGCCTATAAGCGATATAAGCGATGGCCACTTACAAGTAAGGGGCAAGGCCGCCTATCTATTTGATAAAAAAAAAAAATACATTGGCACACAATGCAAGTGAAGGATCAATAATTTTTCTTCTCGTCATTCGTACGAGTGAGGCTAATAGTAATGTAATAATTATTCCAAAACACCATTTGGCGTAATCAAATAAAGTTTTTAAAGTTGTCATTATTATTGAAATTAGTATATCGAGGGGCCGTGTATTGGAAATTCGTTCCGATTGAAACTAATAACGGATAATGGCATAAAACACTCCATATTAACTGGAAAGGGGAGAACGGAAACAGCAATCGTGAAATAAATCATAAGTAAATGAGATATTGTTCCAGCGCGGCCCCTGATCTCCCTGATCTCCGACTGAAATGGATGCGATGACAATGTAACAAAACATGAATTAAATACAGCTTTTTTAAAATTTTCGGCTTTTTATCAGATTAGTGGATCATTACTGTTGTTTATCTTTCTCCGTTTTAATAATTTGGCGTTATTTTTCATTGTTAATTCAAGAATGTATTTTTAATATTTGGTAATTTTAATATTTTGAGTGTTACTCTTTTCTTTCTACGTTTGGTTTTTTTATATTAAACGGACAGGCAAACGGACCACCTCATGGTAAATGGTCACCGTCTTCCATATACGTTGGCACTGTAAGAAATGTTATCTATACTTTACATCGTCAATCCGCCAACAACAATGGGGACTAAGTTGTCTCTCTTGGGACTGTAGTTATATTGGCTCACTCTGAATCTTTTTTGATCATTTATACATAATATGGTTATTTAATATCCTTTATTGTATGATACGGTTCACTACTCGCAAACATGAACGAAAGGCAAGTTGCTGGTTAATGTCCCACTGCAGGATTAAATAGCATCCTCGTTTGAGGAAAAGCTTAGCTTATAGCACTCCGCTGCTCCGATGCTGATTAGTTGAATATACATGAGGCATTCCTCAACACATTTCATAAACTAGAATTATAAAAACAAACTAAAATTCATTGGTTCCCGGGTTTGAACTCAAACCAAATCAAATCTTCGGCTAAGCTACCAGTGTTTTAACTACAGAGCCATATTAGCCCTAAATTATACTCTTGATAAGGCTTTTAAAAATTTGCATATTATTATTTTCTAGTTTCCGATCATGGCTACGCTTGCATATGAGGAGGAGGAGTGTACCCTGTTAGATATCCTATGTCCTTCTCTGTACCTCTGACAACATGTATGCAAAATTTCATTATAATCGGTTTTGTAGTAAATACGTGAAAGCGGAATAAGCTTTCGCATTTATAATATTCGTAAGGATTTCAATGACGTCATTTGACAAAGAAGACTGTTAGTTAATACGAGTATGTATTTATAACATTTTTCCCATCATTCAGTGCTACAGTAAGACAAGAGACTATTTGCTAAACTGTCTGTACTTAGAGCATCTAGTGGCTTCTGAGTGCTGCACTAGATTTTCAATATTCGCCTGTTGGTCGCATCATAAATCTTCGGAGCGCAAGCGTTTCCACGACAACCTGCATTCCCGTTCGTCCCGCCTTCATATTTAATGAAAACGCGGGGTAACTTTAATTTTCTTCAAACCAGTATATATTAGCAATTTTCTCAGACAAAACATTATGAGCTCATTGTGTTGAGTTTATTCAGTCAATTTGTATGTTGGTGTTAACTTATGTACGAGATAATAAATAATAATTATAATAAATAACTTTATTGCACACTCACAAAGAAAAAAACAAAACAAATCAGATACAAATAATAAGGAAAAAAATAATAATAAAAAAGATAGAAGTTAAGGAAGGATTATGAATGCAAGGGGCAGTCTTATCACCCAAGTAGTGATCTCTTCCAGACAACCCTGTACTAAGATGCTGACAGGACATAATGGGCGAGTGCATTATATATATAAACATATATATAAATATACATAATACATATATACATTTATATAAAATACAACATATCAATACATATATGAATAAATATATTTTTATAATTTTTGAATAGTACAAAATAAGTAACAGGTCATATGTATAACACTACAGCTACAGTGGTCAGAGTGAAGTGTGAAGAAAGTAAGGTTTAAGCGATAGGTAATAGTTTTTAGTACGAAGTTTGAAGTTGGAAATTGAAGAGGATTGACGGATATCGAATGGAAGTGCGTTCCACAGTCTCACTTCCTTAGCCGTGAAGGAGTTAGCATATAATTTGGAATGGCATATGGGCACACATAACTTATTATCACTTTGGGAGCGAAGATTAAGTTGAAGAGTTGATTCTGAACCAAGAAAAGTAAAGCGTTCCTTTAGATAGGGAGGTGTACAGGGGTGAAATATAGTAGAATAGAGGAGAGAAAGAACTTGTAAGTTGCGACGGTCTTTGATAGGGAGCCACCTGGGGGCAGAACGATATTGCGAAATATGATTGAATTTTTTCAGTCCAAATATGAATCTAATGCAGATATTTTGTAGGCGTTCCAATTTGTTGATTAGTTCCTCTGACAAATCTGGGTAACACGCGTCCGCATGATCCAAAATTGGGAGCAGAAGGCAATTAGCAAGTAGTATTTTTGTTTTAATAGGTAGGAAATTTTTCATCCTTTGAAGAGAATGGATTGTCGCGAAAATTTTACGGCTAATTTCAGTAACCTGTGGTCGCCAGGTAAAGGAAGGATCCATTAAAACACCTAGATTTTTGATAACGTTGCTATAAGGCAAAGTCATCCCATCAAAAATAACGTCAGGTAGGTCAATTTTGTCGATTTTACTTAATTGCTTAGGGGTGCCCTAAGCAACTTAAAAATTAGATGTTTTATCTGATAAAATGTCTTTGAATTATATTTTAATGATATATAATAAATGTATTATTTTCGTTGTGTCATTTTTTTTTAGATTTACTTTACATATTTATTTAACTTAATTATAAATAACAATTACATTTGTAAATAATTATAAATACAATGAATATTTACAAATGATCTGCATGCATTGTTTCAAATTTTAAAATATTCCCTCCCGATACTCACTTGACGCAAAGCTGCCCACAGCACTAGCCGCGTTTCCGTGCTTTACGGCAATGGACAAGCTTTGCGCCAAGTAAGACCTAGAGCGATTGTCAAAACCCCTCTCTCTAAGGCGACGGCCGATCTCCCTAATAAATGTAAGGGCATCCGACCCCCAACATCCCGACGTCTCGAACGCCAGTGGCACAAATATGTAATTCTCACACAAGGAAATTTCTCGATGAAAACACTCACACTTACCTGAATTAATCTCTAACCCTAGGTTTTTAAAGAGGGGAAGCAAAGTGAGGATATCTTGCCTCGCGTCTTCTGGTGCCATTCCCCCAATAGTACCATCATCTAGGTACCATATACTAAGAGGAGATTAGAGATAAGATTGCCTTGTGAATTGCCTGGGTGAAAATAAGTGGGCCAAGCGGATCCCCCTGCTGTGCACCAACTTGGGACAGTATTAGAAAATTGTCAAAGAAGAGGTTAGAAGGGAACTGATAAACCTGGTGATGAAATGGATAAAGAGAAGGAATGTTTCTACTGACCTCATCCAGGAGTACGTCCCTTTCTACTGAGTTGAACGCGTTCTTAAGATCTAATATTATAAATATACAATCTGCGTTCCCTGGCTCTGTTATAAATGCACGTGTTGCGTGTATTGCTGCTTCACATCCCATTTGGGTTCCGAAACCCAACTGGTGCGACTGGAGGTATTGGGCCATATTCTCATTAAACGACGGAAGATACTCCCTATTGAAATTGATCTAATACCCCCATCTTTTTTTGACAGCGCACACAGACTCGCTCCGTACATATATTTCCGGATTTAATCGCTCACCAAGAAGAAAGTTTCAAGCAAACGCTGCCCATTGTCCCCTGCAGAATTTTAGGTCAGCTCTTTTATATGGACTGGACGAATACCATCCAAACCACCCACCATGAACCATTATGACAACTGCTCAGTGCCTGCACTACGTCTTCCTTTTTAACTTTTAGGATTGGAGTGGAACGATCTGGCACCAGAGGAAAAGCTAGTGGACGCGATGGGGATGGATATTTGGACGTCAAGGAAGCTTGAGTTTCGGGACCTTGAGAAGGTTTTATTGTATCATCAGATATCAGCAGGCGCACCGCACCTCTCACGTCACCTTCAAACACCTTTGACTCGATCGCCTTTTGGACTGAAGACGATCTATACGGCACGTCTATATCGACACCACCGGGTGCGTCACAAGATGTTATATTGGTCTTCACTTTGGACGTAAGGTTACTAGAGCTGCAGAGGTGGTAATATAAGCGCGGTATAAGAAAATGCAAGCAATGTACACCAATCTGTAGATCTATTAGTCTCAATACACCTACTTAAAATGTCGCACAATCTACCGGCCGCTAGGTTCCTTACTCCCTTAGGCACATGCCTTAGCACCCTTACAGATCTCCTGAGTGATGATAGACTATCAAGGATATTGGTAGGCGACCTGTGAACCTGGAAATGTTGCACTTATATCGTCGGCTTCGGGTTGTAGGGACAGCTGCGCGAGAGCGGGACGGGCCGGAAGGCGAGCCACAGCCTTATGTTTATGCCCAATGTGTATTTTAAGCCCATGTGAGCTAAACGTACGCGCCGAGCTCGGGCAATAAGGGTACGTTAACCTTAGGCAGTGGGAACTCATATATATTTGTCATATTTGTCATTTGATATTTAAGCACCTTGTTTTCTTATATACAATGATAATAATCTTATTTGAGACTTATTACTTCGTCATTCCAAAATAATCGAATCAGAGTGCTTTCGAATCGTCAATAGTAATTAAGTACATATTTGTTTAATTTATTTATATAAGGTAATTTTAATCACAATGAACTGTGTTTTGCTTCTTGAGATTTTTTTTTATTATTATTATCATCTCTGATACAAAAACACGTTTAAAACCGTGGAGCATAGCTATTAATATATAAAATGTGTTTTTGTTTTAATACATTGTCTTCAAGAATAATATTCTTAAAGGAAATTGAATTATGTAATGTAGTGTGATAAATATTATATTATTTATGAGTTGCTGCTCCCTCGACCTAGACAGATAGCGTTGGCTATATATATATACAGCTTTTTGACTATTATTTGGGAACTGTTTCGTAAAAGCGGTTATCAAACTATTATAGACAGGTCAGTATTGGTAACCACAAGCTCATAAGAAAATAAATTGATGCTTTTGAAACTACTAAAAAAATTCAAAGTTTTAAATAAAATATTTAAAAAATAAACACACAGAATTCAGTCAAATCTAGTAAGATTTTACTATCTTTGTGTATAGATAAGACAAATAATTTTAGAGGATTTAAAAATAATTTTATTTAATCTCTGTCGTGCCGCTAATTTTACCTGTCATTATTTATAGGTAGTAAAAAATATATGCATATGTATTATATATTTCCATAATTCCATAATTCCATTCCATAATTATATAATTATATGGAAGTAAGAATTTAGTAAAAACGGTAATGAAATTATGAATAATTTTAGAATATATATTGTTGAAAAATTACATAAAAACAAAATAAAAGTTCTGACTGACATAGCTTAAAGAAATTTTAAAACTAAAAGATGCACTTAAATGCGAAATACGAAGCAAAAGGCGAACTGGACACGGGAGTGGGTCCGCTGTGATCTGTCCGCTTCAATTTTCACACAGCTATTTTAAAATCGGACTAAAATTCAATTGCTTGAATTCAGCAGTGAAGTCGAAATGCTTTGAGTCTCTGATTTGACGCGCTGTGACCGATCGTAATAATTGAGCGAGCGGCGTCAATGTTTAATCCAGCGCGCGAAACAGGCCGTTTATCAATCGGCCCAAAAAACAACATATTTCAATATCCGCTGATTAATATCCGCTGTCAGTTCGCCGGCCGAGGCAAACATGAAATTTATGTACTGCGACCAAGCGGTTTATTTCATTTTGCTTTTAAAATTACGAATGTTTGGCGCGACAATTGGCCGGCGCGTCGCGTCGTTCCCATCTGTTGCGGCGCCCAATTAACATTTGCATTAGAACTGTTCTTCGGCCTTTCGAAGCGTATAATATCGAATTGCTTTTGTTTTACTCATGATCTACACCCAAGATTATTTTTTGCTATATCACTCAAAATACCTATTTATAACTTCTTAATTTTTTTAAAAATATTGTATAATTAGTTAAATGTAATAATATCTAATGATTTTTAGGTATAAAGTGAATCTATATGGAATATAATTTTATTACCAAATACATTTATCAGATTGCGCACCCGTTAACCATACATGAAATACGTTTAAACGAGACGCTAAGTCTCGTATCTATTCGCATAAGGACGTTATTTATGGGTGAACTAATTTTAATGTAACAGCAATTATGCTAAGACGCTCATGGTTTACAACGACATGGAACGTAGTTGGTTCCCAAACTGCAGAGAAGTAATAAGCAGTGCAATACTCGCGGCCATAAATTTGAATAAGGAGTTTTAACTAAGGGCGCCGGCGTTGTGGAGCCTCGACACTGTTCCGTACAACGTAAAAACTACTCAAATTTAATAACAATAAACCTCAAGTTATAATATTGTTATACTTATATTTATATACAGTAGCTATATACAAAAATGAATTATTATTTAAAGAAGTTCTAAAAGAACAGTATTCAATGTGCAAATATTAAACGAGTTGGATATTCGAAGACATAAACAAACCAACAACAGCAATGGCAGCGGTCGTAAAAATGGAACTCTGGTGAAACTTAACAAGCAACTTTTATTAAAATAACAACATTTAGTCGTTAATTTGTTTGTAAAATTGCGCAGACGGTGAAAATTACTTATTCAGAATGGTGAGACCGCGGCGGAGTGGCAACTTGGCTCCTTGGCAAGTGTCGCGCCGCTTTTCTATAATTCAGGCACCATACTCGAATTCTGAGGGCAACCAAGTTAACTTATCAATTGTCGAAATTGTTCATGCAATTATACAAACAAATACTTCCTCATTAAGAACCATATTTCCATACACTAACTCAAAAAGTTTTACATTTGGATAGTTACAGATATTTTGTACAATATCGAGCAGTTCTCAGGCAAACTGCTCTTAATCACGCCGAGACAATTCTACACGGAATAATTAAATTTGCCCTTTTCATATTTTGTTTCAAATATTCATTAAATATTTAATGAGTTTGAAACGTATTATAATGGCATATGCCAGTCGGCCTCAATGTTTTATATACGTAATATAAGTATCTATGTCCGGGCTGATTTTATCATCGGATATCTTAAAGTATGACATAAAAACTTTAATTCTTTAAGAGGCCTTCCTAAGGATTGACTGAAGACGTACCTTACCTTATTGTACTATGTCTTCAAATGCATATTTACTACAACTTCACATTATAATTATTTTGGTTTTGATTCATATGCGTCATATACGTTTTTAAGATAAGGCAAAAGTGTCGCGTTAAAAGCGCACTAATATAGTTTTTGTAATTTTCCATGAGCGAAGTCACGATGATAAATTTATGTTGTAAGTAAATTACAGTTGGCTTACAATAACTACATGCGTTTATATAATTTCTTTGAAGTGACAGTAATATTCACGATATAAAATGGTACGATGAATTCAATTGCAAGTGATATCAATAATTTATTACATTCTGCTATTTATAAGGTAACGGGATTTTCTTTTAATGTCATTTCAATTTCTAATATGAATATAAATAATAACATTAGCTTAAATATTTGGTTGTCTTGTTTTAGAAAAAGTTAGGGTAATAACTAATAATACGGAAATTGGGTTAAATTAAATACAGTAAGTGTAATTAATTTAACACCCTAGTAGTTTGTTTTAATTCCCTTAAAACGTAGCACGTAACATTTTATCGTAATCATTTCTAAAAATTAAAATTGTATAAAATATCACTAAATCAAATTGTTTGAATTTATAACGTAGAAGAATTTATAAATTCGTTTATCGTAGATATGTATTTATAAAATATTTTTACGAACGTAGGTATAATTTATTAATGAGTTTGCGATTTCGACGTCTGTATGTTCATTTCTTCGTCTTAGTCCTTCGTGTCATTGAATGCGTGAGGTGATATGAAATCAGACATGGCGGATATGACTCTCTTAACATCATTTCGTTAAATAACACAATATTGTTATATAACTATAATAAATAATATTTGTTCATGCGTCGAATTCTAAATATTTCTTTTTAATTACTTTTCAGATTTCAATGTTTATTTTAGGGAAACAAAGGGCTTAGACGATAACGCAATAGTATAAAGTAATTCAGTTAAATTACGTGATTCAAAAATTATTGTTAAATGTACCCACCCAATTATTTTCGATATTAGTATGATGGTTTAATGAAATCCAGTCTGAATAAACACAACCCAATAACAATACTTTGAATAGTTGTTTCGGTTAGAGTCAGTTAGTCAAAGTAATAATAAAGAGGCATGAAAATAAAATAAATGTTGATTTATAATTATGTTATATGTGCGATAAAACTGTTTACTTGGTGGTATGGCTTTGTGCAAGCTCGTCTGGGTAGGTACCACCCACTCATCAGATATTCTACCGCAAGACAGCAGTACTTGCTATTGTTGTGTTCCGGTTTGAAGGGTGAGTGAGCCAGTGTAATTACAGGCACAAGGGATCTTAGTGCCCAATGTTGATGGCGCATTGGAGATGTTTTTTTTTTAAGAAATGTACAATGCCATTGTCTATGGGCGTTGGTGACCACTTACTATTAGGTGGGCCACCTGATATTATGCTCGTCCGCCTTTCTATGGCATAAAAAAAACTACACACGATAGGCCAATAATTATGAAAATATATATTTATATATGATTCAATCGATGTTATAGATATAACTTTAATTGTTTATGACTACAAAGTGCAATTGTTTATTTAAAAAAAATGTTCAGTCGTGGGACCCAGAAACGAAGCTCTGTGCAATATTTTTTGACTCAAATTGTGTTTTAAAATGCAGATTTTAATTGATTATATTACTGCATATGTATTTTTTCACACCAATAAGCACCTCAACCTCCTTTATATTGATCTCCTAAATTATGTAGCATTTGGTAGGCATAGTATAAACGCTATTTCGTTATATGACGTGACCTTGGGCCGCTGCCATTTTACTCTACTGTAAGCCGCGTAAAAGAACTTCGGTCCAAAAAGTACTCAGTACTAAATTTCTTGGTATATTTTCTTGCCTTTATTTAAGATTCGTTTAAGGTTGAATACAAATAAAATGCAATGTACTTGCACTTTTATCATTGTTAGCTTCGTTTACTAACCTGTTTATTCTCTATAAAATCTATAAAAAAAAAATAATGTAAACGATAAATACCTTCACAATGCTTACGAATAAATATGAATGTAATATTGTAAATGTCTCATTTCTAATAAGGTAAGACGATAAATTTATTATTTATCATCTTAACGTAATTGGTATTCTTGGCGAATTAATAAGTTTCCTATCTTATAGAAAATCTACTTTCGTCGAGGCAATAGAGAAGGATGGGATGGTGCGCCGGCACCGATGGGCTAATAAATGAAATTAATGCATTTCTCCAGAGAAATAAAATGTCATTAGTTCCGCTCGATGAGCTCGCTCCGACAAAGAATGGACTTTCTTATAAAAACATAGTTTATTATCTGAGACAGCGGTCGCTGATACATTTTTAAGCGGTTTCCGGATTTCGTCGGCACACAATAGTTATCTCGATGTATTTCAATTATTACTTGAAACGCCTGAAATAAAGAAACTGTTAATATATCTATTAATTTTTTTTATCATTACTTTGACTTTGAGGTTTTTGTTAAATTCAAAGAGTATATAAAGTAGCCGAGATGACCCAGGCAAACTTACATACGAGTATATCGGAGCAACGTGGTGGAATAATGTCCGTCCCTTCAAAGGGAAGGAGGCCTTAGCTTAACAGTAATATATTTTACTTTATAACCAAACTGAACAGATTTTGACTCACATGAATAAAAAAATATGTACTTAATTTAACATTTAATAAGTTATTTACATAAGTGTATAACATATTGCTAATTTTACTTTTTTAAAACAATTCATGTTCAAAGGTATTTTCGTATCATGCATCGGAAAACTTTAAATAAACACTTCTGCGGTATATATTTACTATTACGTATTATTAAACAATTTGTTCCGATTTGATTTGACATAAATAGTTGAAAATCTCTTTTTGAAATAAAATAAGTGAAACATTATTTTACTGTTAACAAATAGAATATACTTCGTAAATTAAGAGCAACTGGAAACGCATCATCTAGGAAGTAACGAATAAATTACTGGTCGTAAATTTCAGTGGGGTGGGAAACAGACTGACGTATATTATATAAATAATGTTTTTATTTAACATTAATTTAATATTTAATCGTTTTATTTATGTAAAATAATTATTTTTCTTTGAACCTGTTTGGAAGGTAGATTTAAAAGAGCTTTTCTCTTTACCGGCAGTAGTATTCTGCGTACTCTGGTTGGGTACAGCCCATTGACTCACCAAGGGACTCCTGGCCGTCGAGTCAGTGTAATTGAATCACAAGATATAATATCTTAAATCTTGTGTTTGGTGGTGTATTAACGCTTTATGTGTCTATAGCGACTTATCTTATAGTAACTTACCGTCAGCGGAATCTTGGATAGTCGGATTTCCTAAAAAAAAATACATAACTAACAATTTTCCCTAAATTGTAGACTCCAATATACCGTTAAGATATTTTGTTTAATGTGAAGTGATTTATAGCAGAGTCGTGGGCCGTTCTCTAAAACATAATCGGCTAGCGGCAGAAAGTAATCGAAACATTGCTTTGTATTTTTTTTTAATATTTTGTGAATAGCAATCTGTTGAAACAGAGTAAAGTAATATGGGTCACGTACACAGTTATGAGAGCATTGGTAACATTGGGGAATGGAAACCTACGAGTAAGTATAAATTGTGAAATACAATGGGCACAATACAATGGTTGGTACGAACGATAATAGCATATTGTAAGAAAAGATGTAAATAATGAGTTGAGCCTGGCCGGATACTACATGTATTGCCGTGTGTCCGGTGACGTCTTATTTTATCTAAATCCTATTCTGTGTCCCGCGCATAAATCGCGCGCTAAGACGCACACTGCGTGAACATTTTCTTATTTCTTTGCAAACGTGCCAAGAACTGTAAATACGTACGACCTCTTTGTTGAAAATTGTACATTTGTAGGAAATACATTCTTACTCATTGTGATATAAATGTATTTGCCACTGTTTTCTTTAAGTTATTTATCTAGAACTCGTAAGATAACTTAGCGTTTTTAAAGCCGAAAAATCTTATATCCCAAATTGTATTTCAGAATACAAAAACTAATTTCAATTATAATAATTAATTTCAATTAAATTTCGTTATTGTTACCATATAAATAATTATCTCAATTAATTCAATTATATTAGTTAAAATACATATTACATTTATGTTACTTGGTGGTAGAGCTTTGTGCAAGCTCGTCTGGGTAGGTACCACCCACTCCTCAGATATTCTACCGCAAAACAGCAGTACTTGGTAATGTTGTGTTCCGGTTTGAAGGGTGAGTGAGCCAGTGTAATCACAGGCACAAGGGACATAACATCTTAGTTCCCAAGGTTGGTGGCGCATTGGCAGTGTAAGCGATGGTTAACATTTCATACACTGCCAATGTCTATGGGCGTTAGTGACCACTTACCATCAGGTGGCCCATATGCAAGTCCGCCTACTTATGTAATAAAAAAAAAATGTTAATTTTCTTTTTAGTTTATAAATGTAAAAAAGAACTTGTTATAAAGTTAGTTATAAATAAAAAATATTATTAAAATTAATGATATTATATTTTCATAATTTATTTACTACGGTATATCAATTATCTCCTTGGTTTGTGATTTATCGATAAGCTTTCAAAACGTCATTAAGGATGTATGTTTTAAAAGCGTTCTATTTAGAGGGACAGGGTAGATCGTAAGATTGGCGCATAGCCATTGCAGTAAACGTGGAAATAAATCGCCGGGGACACTTTTGCCGGCAAATGACCTAGATCAAAAAAGAAGTAGGATCAGTACGCTTGGGATTCGGACCTAAATCTCGATTTTAGGAAGATCTAAGTGGACTCAAAGGCGGGTTGTAACTGTAAGTCAACATTTTTATAACCGAGCCGGCGGATTTAAATTCTTTTATCCAATTTTATTCTCTAGCTAGTATTACTTAAAATGCATAATCAAGTTGGATGATATTTTTTAAGTTATAATTATTAACAATTAATTTTGTTCCAATTTTAAAAAGTGGTCAGTTTTATTATTATTAAATAAAGTTAATTATTAGGAATATGCATGTGTGTACCTTCCATATCTCAAGGACAAAGGATAATAGCGACCACAAACCAATTTCATAAGAAGCTTAGCTGAATGGTGTTTATTACATGATTAAGTTTTCATAATATTTGCTTCAACACTTTTTTGTAATAAAATATATAAATGATGAATAGTGCGGACATAATAATGATAGATGATAATTAAAAAAATATTTTAATTAGCTCAACCGTGTTAAATCAATTTCCTAGGGAATAAATTAGCAAAACTGCGTAAAAATTGTCTAATGTTTTTGAAATAATATAATTCAAATAGAAGTATATTTTATTTATCTTTCTAATAATATTCTTGTATACATACGGGTTAGCTTTTATAATATACATTTATATACCCAGTTACAATGTAAGTCATACATAGTATAAGTGATATGTAATGTACGCTTAAGTTTTAACGCTTAAATTAATTATTTTTAAATTAAATCTACATTCATTTTAATTGATATTATGAAAAGTGTACATTATTAAGCAATATATAAAAGTTTTATAAAAATAAATTCTTTGTTAACTTCAGGACTTCGTAAACCAAAATTGAAAATAACTGCTGTATGAAGTCCCTGACCACGAAGAATTGTGGACATAATGCTTGCGTCGTTTTCCCCTTGAATCACAATTCCGATTATATAATATATCAAACTCACATCAGATCAAGTTTTTTACCGATGACCTGTCAATTGATACACCGAAGAAATGCATCTTTACCAAAATTATTTAGTACCGTCTGGGTAGATACCATCCATTTATTAGATATTTTATAGCCAAACAATAACCCTTAGTATTGTTGTGTTCCGGTTAAGTGAGCCAGTGTAACAGCAGGCACGAATAAATCTTAGTCCCAAAGGTTGGTGGCGTATTTGCGATCTAAGGAATGGTTAATATTTCTTTAATTGCTGATGGCTATGGGAGGTTACCATTCACCAGGTGGCAATTTTATTATATATTTTATTTTATCAAAAAAAAAAATTGTATATTTCATTCTAGTTGTTATTCCATGAGTGTCACTGTTTCAATTATAAAAACTAATAACAGTATCAAATATTTCCATAAAATTCCATACAATTACATGCATAACATCATTGAGATCATATGCAAATATAAATAATTACGCGTAAAATGAGAGTTTGAATTGGATATAACTTGACAAGTTCAGTTATTTAAATGAAATATAACGCTGATTTCAGATCTGTCCGGATGTCTTATTGTAATCATTTGTAGAAGAGTTCCATAACAGGTAAGACGTATACTTCGTAATTTGTTTAACATATATATTGGATAATCCTGATGCCGACGTATCAAGTTATTCACGCCGCGTAATATATTCGGAAGGTTCCTCACTATGACTTGTATGTATCGAATTGTAATTGAGACAAAGGTGTAAGATTTAACGAAAAATATGTTATACTAACTAAGCGACTATTAACATGTAATATAGTATTCGAATAAGATTTACGATTAGAGAAAATTCTTCTAATCCATTAGGTTCTCTGTCGTACTACTTTTATGTTTCTACCCCTGAATGTCTCGCGAAAAACGGGAAACATACCTTAAATTATTTCTAGTGGTACTTTACGATTGCCGTATCTTTTTACACGCACATTATGTGTAGATATGTGCACATAATGTTTAAGTGTACTTCAATGTACGAGGAAGGGTCCATAAATCGAAATCGTGCTTCGAATTGTACTAAAACCATGCCATGTTAGCGAACTCTGTTGCATAATAATCGTGGTGATAGATTTTATGTTTATACATATATATATATTTTTAATAATTTGATGAAAGTGGCAGACATTTTAAGTAAAGTTGAAAAATATAAATCATTTTATAGATCCAAAGTAATATACGAAGGTCCAAACCTTTTGCACTTTGACATTTTGGCCCAACATTAGGGTAAGACGATGACGTGAACATGAACATCCATTGTAGGCATTCGGATAATCTCCGTCGATCGAACGTTGCTACTAAGCAGCTTGGGATTGAATAAAAAACATGAATTAGGATCTGAAAGCATAGCGCAACGTGACTAACTACAAAATAATTAAATGGCGCTAAAATATATCCATAAAGCCGAGATGGCCCAGTGGTAAGAACGCGTGAATCTTAACCGATGACCTTGGGTTCAAACCCGGGCTTATTTGTGATTATAATTCATCTCTTGCTTAAAGCAGTGAAGGAAAATATCGTGAGGAAACCTGCACGTCTCAAATTTCACTGAAATTCTGTCACATGTGTATTCCACATTGGAGTAGCGTGATGGAATAAGCTCCAAAACCTTCTCCTCAAAAAGAGAAAAAGAGGCCGTAGCCCAGCAGTGGGACATTCATAGACTGTAATATATATCCGCCTTATTACGTAAATTAGTAAAGAAACATTATTTTTACGAATCAAATTAAGCAAAAAATCTTTTATACTTTAATTATAACAGCATATATAATGTATGTTTTTGTGACAGAAAAACATTAATAAACCTAAGAAATTAGGACCTGCATCCGTATGACATGACTTGAGACAATAGACATAACTTGAGAGATCAAGCAGAAGTCTAAATCACTTCATGCATACACAGTCAGTCATTGTCATAGTAACCGTATCAATGTGTAACACATATCTACGAATGCTCGCCAACGTAGACAAGCTTTTGACAAAGCCAGTAACAATCACTGTTTAGGGAGATGTAGGCGAATCGAATTATTATTCTGTTACACGCGAATCTTTTTTGTGAGTGTCCTCTTTATTGCTCGTTTCTGAGCTTATTACATTAAATGCGAATCGCTTTGGTATTCACCAAGTGCAATTTGCATCCCCTTTAAATCATGAATATTGTTTATTATCAGGAACGCATTCGTCTAGTAAGCATTCGTTTATTGGAAAATATCCAAAAATATACAGAATTTGGCGTCGGTACACTGAATATTTGCGCCAGTAAAACGAATTAAATATATTAAAACACGCAAGGTCGGCTAGAAATAATTTATGAAGGTATATACTGTGTCGTGTGGAAGGTGTTTATTTAACTAACACTTCAATAGCTTTCAGGATTAAATAAGAGACAAGACTTGGATAGCGACCTTTTTAGTAACGATTTGTATCCCAGTTGTTAAAAACTGTATCATATGAATTGTATGTGTATCTTAATATTCAAAGATAATATCTTAAGGTTAATATAATATATTACGGTAAATGGTTGAGTTGTTGTTGAATGGTGGGGTAGTTAACTGCACTGATTTACAATTTTGTGTATGAATTGTAAATATCAGACTCCAATGTGTGGCAGCGCATGATGGTATAAGATATGCTATATGTCATGCGCAGAGGTGGCTTCTGGTCATCATGTGGCTGGATTAACAAGAATGTAAAAAATCGACACACTTGCTTTAAAAAGTATAGGGAAAGTAAAGCAAGAAATAGATTTTATATAATATAGCTGGTACGCTGAGTCAAGATTTCAAATATATATAACATATGTATATGAAAAGGTTTCTAAGGATAGTTCTGTGTCTTCATTTATCGTCGAAGCAGTTTTTAGCGTTTATCTGCCCCATTATTCTACTGAAAGTTATATTTGAATATTGATTTCAATTTATTAAATTGGAGAAATATAATATATATATCTATATATGGACGATTATATATAAAGTTATTAAAGTTATTACAATATTGATTGTAAAAAGTTTTTGCCGTGTGGTTTTTGGCTGAGTAGAATATGAGGATGAATAGAATGAAATGAATAGATGAAAACCACTAAGCCATTTCGGCAGTTAAATCATACATAAGTATAACAATTCATTATTCGATAATTTAATTATTTATTTAACAATATAACCATTAAATTATAGCAGTACAAAAACCACGAATATTTATGGATTTACGTAAAATGAAAGCTATAATAATTTAAATAATACACCTACAACTTATATTTAACATTTTTAATAATTATTTTTCGCCTTGTTCTGTTATCTGAGTTATTTATTAAGCGATTATAAGATTAGTCAGCATTATCTAATAAGACCGTAATAACGAACGCATTCTACTATCACTTCTGGTGGTAGAGCTTTGTGCAATCCCGTCTGGATAGGTTACCACCCACTCATCATAGATATTCTACATTCTAATAGCAATACTATTGGTATTGTTGTGTTCTAGTTTGAAGAGTGAGCCAGTGTAATTACCGGCACTAGGGTCATAATATCTTAGTTCCCAAGGTTAGTGGAGCAATTTTTTTTATTTTTTATTTTATAGTTAGGCGGACGAGCATGTGGGCCATCTGATGGTAAGTGTTCATCAACGCCCATAGACGATGGCATTGTAAGAAATGTTAACCATCGCTTACATCGCCAATGCGCCAACCGACCTTGTGAACTAAGATGTTATTTCCCTTGTGCCTGTAATTACACTGGCTCACTCACCCTTCAAGTAAGGGATGTAAGGGATAGTTAATATATCTAACAGCGCCATGGGTCTATGCGCGGTGGTGAACATTTACCACCAAGTACCCATTAACCAATCTGCCTATCTATTTTATATATAATGATATTGTCATAATACATTGTAGTAATAATGATAAGTTTTTTAGATGTTCAATAATAACTGTATTTTGCTTAATAAAATGTATTATTTAAATTTCTTATTATGACAGCTTTAGCGGTAAATTTTAAACTTTTGGTGCGCGTTTTGGTCTGATATTGAATATTTTGTAACATCTAAATTTCTTAACGAATTTTTATGACCGTCGTAACTCATAATATAGGTAGTACAGTCACGTAATGTATGAAAAATATTTGAAAAATCGAGAATCCATAAATGGAACTACGTTCACCGATGAGAAATGGTTGCTTTTCAAAATGAAGATCGGGGGTCGCATTCAGGACCTTCAGCTTCATAAGCTAGGCTGCTTACTTTAAGCTGCCAGAACTAGAGGTACAATAAGTAACTATTTTTGTTATATCTAAATATTGTAATCAACAAGTTTACGTACGTAATAATTTATGATAATATTTGTAAAAATCTTTGTGAAATAAATTTTATGTTATATAAACTTGGTCATAATCGCTCTTATTGCTTGTAAAAGTTGGTTAGCGAGTGATTACTTTATAAAATGGCCGAATATTTTTAAGAACTTAGGTCATTTGTCATAAATCTGGTTAGACTGTCAAGGAAAAACCTAATAGCAGAAAGGTAAGCGCATTAACGTTCAAAATTTTTTTTTGTATATTATTGAAATTGGAATAAGCCTTTGTTGTCTGTAATTTCTTGTATGTATGTATGTTCAGCACTAGGAAGTTATTTGAGAAAATAATTTGTTTCTTTTACGAAATTACTTTTTAATTCGAGTAATAATAAAACCAACAAGCCAATAAATGTTCGTTTTTTAAAAGAAATTGTGTGGCGCATTAATTTCCTCCGTCGCTGATTTAACCGTTTTCCATCACCGCCCGCGCCTTATCGTTCACTCGCATCGCAATTATGTGGATCTACTTTTTAATAGCCATTTTTAAAGTTTTGCCGTTTTCCTAGTCATTCGCCATTTTAATTGTAATTAAAATTGCACGCGATACAACTAAGTGTAAGATTATTTTAATTTTAAAAATACAAGAGAGAATTTTCTTTAATTATGCAAAGATCATAATAAAATTCCTCAATGATCTCTAAAGTTATCCTCTTAATAACTAAAAGTGACTATATAATTTTGCGGCATTATAGACACGAAACTTAATTTTAACCTCTTATATTATTAAAATGGTTCTAATATACATTCGTTTCTTATTTCGTAATAAAAGCTACGCTAAAAGTTGCAAGAGCGCGCGCCCAGCATAGCGGTATTCAAGTCGGCTGAGTCTTCGCATCCGGTATAACCCAGGCTCCACAATAATGACTAGTCTAGCCGCGCTTGGCTGACGTCACGTTCCATATTTTACACACTTAAAGCTGTTTGTCGTGTCATACCATTATACGCCATGTAAGGCCCGGACTTATGGCGGCAGAAATAACTTACTTTAAATTGTTTTCGGGGTAAGGGCCGCTTTATTACGTTCCAACGGAACGCTTTTTCATTGCAATGCTATAATAAAATTATAATAGTATTAAGAATTATGTGCCTTTCCGATAAAATTTCGCCGATAGCTTTCTGCGTTGTCTTAATGGTAGCCATTTGTACACATATTTCAACGATGAAATACTGGCAACGGTAGTAATGGCTTTGTGAGAATTCATCTCTACGCTCACGCAATGCATTGCTTAAATCTTCGGGGGAGGTACTTTAAGATTAAGATTAAAACTGAGTCAGAGTATTATATTATTAATATGTGTACGAATTTAATATTATTATATGATGTTTACGTTATTATACATAGGATTGTTTTAAATTATTTTAAAAATATGAATTCGTCTAAATACGTCTCTTTTGTAGTTTCTAATTCGACTACATTTCAACCACGGTTTCACCCGCGTAGTTTCTGTTCCCGTGGGAATACGGAGACAAAATGTAGCCTATGTTTCTCGCTGATAATGTAGCTTTTCATTAGTGAAAGAATTTTTTAAGTCGGTTAACTGGTTTAGGCGTGAAGACGTAACAAACAAACTCACATTCGCATTTATAATATTAGTTATTATTATGGATTGTTATTTATTGTCATTTATTAATTTATTACAGCTGTAAGTTTTAACTAATTATTAGTATTGTTGTGAATTGGTACACGGAAATTTAGAAGTACGAATTATTTCCAAATAATACAAGTGTTCACGCCTGTTGACCGCTAAGTAGTTCTCCTCTAAAGCCAATACTGGATATTCGTTGAAACTGAATCAACATGTAAAATTTTAACTACGTAGGATTAGAACAGAAAGTTATCTATCTAACAAGCGAAAATAGATTACGCTTGTTAGATTTAGCCTAAACAAACTAACATTGCAAGTTAAATAAAAGTTTTTAAAATTAAATTCACCATTAAAATGCCCAAACCATATTGCTTGCCGGGGTTCAAACACAGTTTTCTGTTTATATATTTAATCGATAAAATCATTTCAGCCAGCAATTATACCTAATATACCTAATATGTGAAAAGATCAACATATTAATCGCAATTTCACTGTTTTTAAAGTTCAAGATTAAAATAATGTTTAATTGTATCTAAGGACTATAAAATATGATTCAGTAATAAACAGTCTACAGAAACTTCGTTTTAAGCACTACTGGAAACTAAACCATTAATACACACGAAATATTATTCACGCAAATACCACAAACAAAAGAATGCACAGCTTATATAAATTAACTGAATTCCTATTTATTATTTACTACACTGATATAATACTTTCTTTTAATGCTGTTTAAGTAAGAGTGTTTATAAAAGGAAATTACTCAACTTTTTAGTTTTATTTATTTTATTACTAGTTCTTTTTCTTATGTACTTTCGCGCCATTTTCATTATTTTCTAACATCATATTCATTGATAATGTCACGCTTACTTGACAGGTTTTTTGCTAGCTACCACCATACCCACTTACCACTTACCACTTAAACATAAATACTTAGTTTTATATTTCTGTTAGCGTTTGAAGCTTACTGTTCCGTGTGGTGTATAAAAGAGACTATAAGTATTCGATTGCATCGATCATCGAAAGAGTGATTTTTACTCACAGTGTTAGTGTCCATGAGTGAAGTAAATGTTCAACTTATCTCTTATGGTGTCTTATTATCAGAAGAGTACTTTTTTGATATTAATCTTATGATATTAATCGATATATGGAAAAAAATCTCAAGTAGTGTCATGGTATCATCAGAAAAAATAAAACAGTGAGTCGAGCTTCCATTACTAACATATGATCAACTAAGCTTATAATTTTTCTCGAAACATTTATCATATGTTGGACGTAACCCAAAAACGGAAGGTTGTGAAAATAACATGAAGCGATTTGGCGTTTGTACAACGAGAAACTGGACGAAGCTGCAATTGAAAAACTAGAATAAGGATACAAGGCCATCAGTATTACACATTGTTTATTGTTCTCTAGAATGTCTACGAAAACGAGTTAGTTGCTTATTTTTGGCATGGCGCTAAGAATTTTAGGGGAAATGGCTTGTAATTTTTGGCTCGTTAGTTCTGCTTATGTTTTATTAACATCATATTACTAAAGAAACAAAAGAAAGTATTAACATACTAGCGATTCACCGGTGGATTCGCCCACGTCATAATCAAAAATCCAGTTAAACGAGGTAAAAAGGCGAAAATATTGGTAGTAGTATATATTAGGTGAAGTATTTCCATTTGCTAGACCAACAATGTCATTGGCATTACTTTTACGTAAAAATGCAACATAAAGGTGCCCAGCATCAAAAAATAAAAATAAATTACAACCCTTCTAATCAATAAAACTCAAAATAAGGTTATAGCTAAACAATTTAATGCAAACTTTTTTAATCCCTTCAACTAGGTCGAGATAGGTAACATTCAAAGTAAAAAGTATAAATATTAAACTCAAATACAAAAATAGAAAGAAGTTACAATCGATTTAATAATTACAAACTAAAACCACAAAGTATTCAATATTATCGATGCAATAATGAAATTAATGAAAAACTCGAAATGATCATACGACGATAAAACAGGGACAACGCAAATTTGAACTAAACACGAATTCTATGGCAGAAGGTCACTCTACTCCGGAAATCTGGACACCACGATTCAGAAATTGACGTATTTAGCACACCGCCATCTGAGGGCTAATGGCCACAATATACATATGTTATATCTCACTCAACCGATTTTCATAAAATAAATAGTCTTAACGGAACATTGAAATATATGTTTTAATTATTCAGTTTTTAAATTTGTAATTTTTAGCCATTTCAAAGATTTCAGACATACTTCAGACAGACATTTTTTTAAGAAATAATTGTTTTTGTGTGTGTGTTCTGAATTCGCATATGCTTAATTTTCGTTTATAATTAATCTCGTGCTCGACGGTGTAGGAAAACATCGTAAGGAAACCTGTGTGTGTCTAATTTCACTGGAATCTTGCCATATGTGTATTCCACCAACTCGCATTGGAGCAGCGTTCTGCAATAAGCCCCAAAAACTTCTCAAAAAAGGAGAGGAGGCCTTAGCCCAGCCGTTGGACATTCACACGCTGTTACTATTAGTAGTACTAGTGAAAGTCTAAGAAATTAAATACGGTTTTCTGAAGCGACCGACCTACTTATGACCTACTCGAACTAATAATTCTTTTACAGTACAGGCTATTAAAACCTTTCTTTAAAATCTTCGGGAGGCCAAATCCATAGCTATTTTTAAAAAACTTGTAAAAGATCACTTTTTGTCACAAATACCTTATCACCAATAATTTTCTTTTATTTTTATTCTTTTTTTGGATTGTTTTTCTTTCTTTTCTCGTGTTGTTTGGGGACTTATCGTTTTAGTATCGTATTTATTGTATATATTTATATTATATACTTGTAATTTAAGTATGTATTGATAATATAATTTAGATATAGATATATTATATGTGTATTTTATATTTATATTGACATGTATTTATTAGTTTGTTTTTGGTATAGATTATTATTATAATGTTTTTTGAGTTTGTTATTACTGCACCACTTACCTCATATCCTATGGGTTATTCTTTACACCGTTGGTTGCCTGGAAGAGATCGCTATGTAGCGATAATGTCGCCAAAATTGTATGCTACTATTATTAAGCCTGTCTATGTTTTTGTAAAAAAAAAAACCGTTGTGGTGTAATAAAGTATAAATAATCATAATAATAAATATTTTGTATTACTGAAATTAAGTTTAAAAGGTTAATTAGTTAGTATATTTACAAGCACGTCGGATAAAGCTACCATAGAACCCAGGTTTTGATGGGGGTAGGTATGGCCTATATATTTAATATTGGCTATGATCATGGGCGGACTGAATCACTACCATAGCATTTTGTCTGTTTACGTTATTGCTACAAATAATTAAAACAAAACCGCTACATGTTATTCTACGAAAACCTTTATGTGTAGCGCTAAAGCTACGAGCGTCTACGAATTTTAATTTAATATGATGCTATAAATGTTTTTTAGCTTTAACATGAGAACAAAGGACGTTATCAAATTTATTTATATCAAACAAAACTGTAAATTTGGTTTGTTGTTCAGATTTTTGTTAACATTTACTTAAAAAATTTACTTTATTCAAGATAATATACTATAATAGTTTATAGTTACATATATATTTTATAAGATATCATAATTATATAAATGTATATGATAAAACGTATGCTGGCAAGGAAAATCAAGAAAATACCACAACAGCCTTTAGTTATTTGAAAAGCCAAATATCAATATGTGACTTTTTTTATTTTTATTTTTGATTTTTTTAGCCATCCCGGGCAAAACCCGGGATGGCTAATGACTCTATTCCACCTGTCAATGTGCAGTCAGGAAGAATGATTTGCTCTAGCCACCCCGCCTTGCCGGCCCGCAAGATGCCTCTTCACGCCTCGTTTGAAGGAGCCCAGGTCATAAGAGGAGGGGAACACGTGTGCTGGTAAATAATTCCATGATTTGGAGGTGCGACAAAGAAAAGAGTTGCCAAATTTCTTCGTGCGCGATGGAATTAATGTCACAGTTAGGCGGTGACATCGAGAGCCAGCACGCGTAGACTTGTTAAGGAATGGGGAAGCAGGAATGAGGAAGAACATACATTCGATAGAAAGCGCTCAGTGCCGCTATCTCTCGATGCAATTGTAAAGGCTCGAGGGTATTGGTGACCTTAACGTCGCCAATAATGCGAACCGCACGTCGCTGCAACCGACCCAAGGCCTTCAGTAAGTACTTAGCGGAGCCATCCCAGAGGTGCGAGCAATATTCGACGCAAGACCGCACCTGTGTTTTATACAACAGGAGCAGTTGTTGTGGCGTGAAAAAACGCCGCACCTTGTTCAAGACTCCGAGATTCCGTGAGGCTGTTTTTATAACAGCCTCGATGTGATCCCTTGGATTGAGGTCGCACCGAACGTCAATTCCCAGTATGGCGACTTTGTTTTGTATCTCCAGTGTCGTACCACAGAGGGAGGGAGGAGGGGAAAATGGTGACTTTTTCGCTTTTTCGCTGTGAGAGCGCATACCTGTGTTTTATTAGCGTAAAACTGATGAGTCCTAACGTCCTATCGAGTTCAACAACAAGATCCCTCCGTCTCTCCTCAGTTTCCGCTCGCCCAGCTACTGCGCGTCCGTGGTATCCTCCATACACTGTACTGTCATCTGCATAGCAATGTATGTTACCAAGAGAGAGCATATCATTGATTTGCAAAAGAAAGAGTGTGGGGGATAGCACAGACCCCTGGGGGACCCCAGCATTTACTACATAGAGTTGCGAAGCGCAACCATCAAATAAAATGCGAAGGCTACGCTTGTGTAAGAAGCTGGCAATCCAGGTGCAGAGCTGAGCTGGCAGACCGTATGCCGGCAGCTTGGAGAGAAGACTTCTGTGCCAGACCCTGTCGAAAGCCTTGGAGATGTCGAGGCTGACAGCCAACGATTCCCCACGCTTGTCGATAGCTTCACCCCAGAGGTGTGTTACGTACGCTAGAAGATCACCTGTGGACCGTTTTGGTCGAAACCCGTACTGACGATCATTAATTAGACAGTGATCTTCTAGGTAATGGATCAATTGGTTGTTTAAGATCCGCTCCATCACCTTACAAAGTACTGAGGTGATAGCTATTGGCCGATAATTTGCTGGGTCAGACCGATGCCCTTTTGTGGGAACCGCTTGCACATTAGCTTTTCTCCAAGAATCCGGCACACGTCCTGTAGAGAGAGACACCTGAAACAGGCGCGTCAACACAGGAGCCAGTTCCGCTGAACACTTCTTCAGCACTATGGCTGGTATACCATCGGGACCACCAGCTTTCTGTACATCGAGTGATTGCAGCTCTGCACGCACATCACGCTGCCTGATTTTGATGTCAGGCGTCGTATGGCCACATGAAGCTATTGAAGGTGGCAGCGCACTGCAATCATCTATCACAGAGTTATTCGCAAAGAGTTTTGCCAGAAGATCGGCTTTCTCCTGCGGACTGTGAGCTAGTGATCCGTCCGGATTCCTGAGCGGTGGCAGCGAAGGTTGGCAAAACTTGTTTTGCACAGACTTGGTAAGACGCCAGAAGCTACGGGAGCTCCTAGGATGCAAAACAAGGTCATGATCAATCTGTGCAATGCGCTGTGCATCCGCTCGTATATGCCTTCCTACAGGACTTCGAGTTTTTGTTATAGGTTGCTTTCAGTGAGTCAATGTTAGATGCCCCGCTAACACAGCCATTGATCCACGCGCGATATGCCGCCTGCTTGGATGACACAGCATCGGCACATTCGCGAGTGAACCAACGGTTACGCGTGCCCTTACTGATGAGATTCGAGTTAGGAATGTAGTATTCCATCCCCAACAGGATCTCATCAGCAATAGCAGCGGCGCTAGCTGTCACGTCATTCTCACTAAAGCAACGATCCTTCCCTTGGACTGACGCATAGTAATCGCGCAAACCGTCCCAATCTGCTGACTTGTAGTGCCAAACGTGACGTTTGCATACCGCTGGTGGCGGCAGCTTGGCCTGTGGCACTTTGGTGGATATCAGGCAGTGATCCGAAGAACCAAGAGGAGCCTGAACCTCAACCTGATATTCCACCGGGTGAGTAGTCAGTAGAAGGTCCAGTAGGGAAGGCGCTTTCCCGTCAATGTCTGGGATCCTGGTGGACTGATCAACCAGTTGGATCAAGTCATGCGTGAGAGCGAAAGCATGAGCAGTCTTTCCAGCATGGTCAGTTTTGGAAGAGTTCAACCATGATTCATGGTGAGCATTAAAATCCCCCAAAAACACCAGTTCTGCGTTAGGAAACTGCTCTTGCGCAGCATCTGCCACCCGACTAAGATGGTCGAATAGTTGGCTTGTCTCCAAGTCACCATTGTGGGATCTATAGAGGCACACGTAAACTCGACTCTGACGAATCAGATCTACACGTACCACCAATATGGAGAGGGAAGGGTCCTCCAAGCAGCACAGACGGTAACAACAAACATCCGTCCTGACGAACAAGCATACTTCGGCTTTCGCTTTGAAGGATTCTTTAAGCATGTAGCCGGAATAATTAAGATAGCTAGTAGCGACAGGACGAAGTATTTGAGTCTCCGTAAGAAACAACATTGCTGGCCGTGCTGTCTCGAGATGGTGGTGGACAGCGTTGAGGTTAGCGTGGAGTATACGGATGTTACCTCAACCTCAAGCAGCGAAGGTATGGTGGGGGTGTGCACCGCTGATCGACCGGCCCCCGAACTCTCTCGGTAGTAGCCGCCGGGACTTCACCGTTCGGTCACCAGCCGGCACGACGGTCCACACCGAGATTATGCGTGGCCTGGTGGGGCAGCGTCGCGAGCTGGTTAGGAACGCTTGGGCCCCTGAACTGTGCCACGGGCGGCCAGCGGAACAACCGTTTCTACGGGTCTCCCTGTCCGGCGGGTCAATATAATTTCCCCCGGCATTGGTTCAACAGCAACTTCCACCGGACCATCACATATCGTTGCAATGCGCTCTCCGGCTGTACGTTTAATATGTTAATATATTATAAGATTCATATTTAGAAATGTTTATAGTTATGTAGTTTTATGTGGAAAAGCTGATATGTGTATTGCAATAAAGTATTATATAAATTTAATACAAAAAAATATGTTTCCATAATTCAAATAAAAAACATTTTTGGGAGTATATTTACTTCTACCTTTTTTTTTAAATTCAATTTCGTAATCGTAAATAATAACTGTTACGTAATGAAATAGAAAGTAGGACCATAAACTTCAAAGATGTAGTGTTCTTCAAATGTATTTGAAATAACACAAGAAAACGCCTGGGTCGTGCGGTTAGATGAATTATCATTGCTTGGCTGGCTACGGGTGGTTGTTGACGTTAAAAAAATAACATGTTTGTATCAGAAAGCATATTAGTAATCAAATTTGTTCTAAAAATACAGTTCACAAAAACAATGTTTCATATAATATCAAAATTGTTATATCTTTCACTATTACCTTCAAAATATACGATATAATATATAGATTATACTTTACATCTATGTATATATAAAAAAACGTATCTATTATAATTTTAAATTTGAAAATATTTTATAATGAAGAACAATTCTGTCAACTAAGATTTGATTGATCTAGTAACATTTGAAAAATAAAGATACTAAACGTCACAAATGGTAAAATAATTTACTAACATACGACCCTTAGCTTAATACACCTATCATTCCAACAAATAAACCTTACCCAAAGACGTGCGTACTTAGATGCTAAACATTTATTATTAGCTACACGCAGTCGTTGAAGAATTTTACTGCAGCTCAGTTTTATGTTATGAACGTTCCCGTGGCGTGGTGGGGCTTCTTATTTACGAATAATAAAAACACGGAAGAGCAATGAATCTCTGGCTATTTCGTCTCGTCTTAATATTTTACGTGACCTCTAAAATTTCGGCAAAACCCGCGTGACGGTCGAGCACTTTTCATTAAGTTATGATTACCTGACGAGAGTTCTGAGCCATCTTACTGGAAGATGGAAGAAATCACAGTGAAGTGCAAAAGTTTTATTATGTTATGATTACTTGCATGAGTCGAGTCGCGAACGTGACATCTCCCTTAGTTCTGTCTGACAATTATAATACATGCAGTCTATCTTGACTTTATTAGATTAGATTTAGATAAACTTGACAAACACACTCAATTACTTATGTAGTTTTAATTAAATTTCAAAATACCAAACGATATAAATGTACGTGACATAATTATTAATACATAAACGAATTTATAAATTGCGAATAGAAAATCCTCATCTGATTTACGGTTCAAGAAAAACAAGACGGCAAATAGACAACAATTTCATTTTAAAAACTATTCGTATTTTATAAAAGAATTTCTAGATCTCGATTGTGGAAAATGAATCCGAAGAGATTGGAAAAGAAATGCAAAGCAGGCGAACAATTGTCTGATCAGTACGGCAGTGCGACCCACGAGCCACGGAACAAATCGTATGACGATGTAAGTTTTCCGAACGATTTGACGCGTTAATAAAAATATATTCGATATTCATATACCGAACTTATATTTTTTTTTTTATTAATGGTGAGCTGCTTATCTCAATATTAAGTTAAATTTGTGATTTAATTTTATTCCTACTGATTTAGGGATACAATAAATTAATTTCATTTTATAAAACGTTTTTATAATAATTATTATTGGGCATAGGTACTTATCGGCTAATAAGCCACGTATACACATAACGATAAGTTTAGTATTATATTTGGAGATTCTTGGATGAAGCATGTAAATATGATAAATATATTTATCTTAACTCCATTAATATTGCTTGCAAAGAAAGTAAAGTGGGTCATTTGCCTATGAGCTGCCATGATTGCAGGTTTATGTGGGTAGCCCTGGGAAATGGATATACATTTTCTTGATTATCCTAGTAACTCTATCATTGCCCGGTGCTGAAAATATCCAATTAACTTAGAAAATACGCTTCCTATCCAGTGTCACTTCAGTAGTTTTTAAGATATGTCATAATAGATATACTTTGTTATTCAAAAGAAGACATATTGCTTAATTTATCACCCCCTAAACAAAATTTATTGGCAAAACCGTATAGTGTTATTCGAATAATATTTTAAATATTATTTCATTTATTTTGAAATTCCTTTTGATAAAACATATTGGTCTATATTTTCAGTTCGTTATTAATAATTCACCTGTGCAGAGTCCAGACAAAGACTGCATTCACATTCCCTCCACGAAAACAAGTAGATAAAAATGCAAACACGCGCAATTGTGTCTCATACAAACAGAGGCTGGCGTTCAAGCATTTTGGAGGCAAAAGCGTTCCGGACACAAATGTTTTCCATATGAATTTAGATCGGCCTTCGTATTAGAGGGAAGCAAAGGCATCGGGAGACAGGTGAATCGAACTATTGGGATAAAGGGTGAAGGTAATGTTGGGTCGGGCATCGAAGCGGAATGCGCCCGTTGCGTGCACGCGGTACCACCGCACGGTAATGTTCCTCGGGACAATACAGGTCCATTTAAACAACAAAATAGAGAATACTATCCGTCGTTTTTAAGTTTCTCTTTGTTAGGAATGAACTGCGCTGTCTTTAAATAATTCATGCTGCATATTATTACTTCCGAGCGTCTTGTGTTTTACGGTTAATAAATAATTTAACGAAAACATTTTTGGAAGTTGAAAATTTTATTTCATATTATATTTTTAGATGAATATTTCACCAACAATATATGACATTAAATATCGAAGATACAAAATTTCCTAAAGTGTAATAATATATAAAAAAAAATATTGTTGTTATCGTTTTACATATTAAACAATACATAAATAAAACAATTTTCGGGAATGTTTTTTTCATTTATTAAAAGGGACGTAACATTGTTCTTAATACTTTGTTACATAGTCGGTATTTTAACTCACTTATGTGGTTAAAATATGTTCTTTGCGTGCGAAAAAGAGAGTCGCAAAGCGCCTTGATGCGATTTCCGGACCACTTTTAACGACGCTTCCTGTACGATATAAATCCGAGTTAGAACACGGCTCTCCGGATGCCGGCGTCCGAAGGTCGTCAATTTTATAGAACAAACTACTGAATAAAATTCTCTCGCCTTCGTAGCTCGTGAGCATGTACTCGTGCAAAATTAATCCTATAAACCTCTCCTCACTTTTAAAACCAGCTTGCGTTAAGAGAGTTATGAAATAAAGGAGTTGTTCGATCTTCTTGTATAATTTGTTTTGTTGCGAAATTAATTTGAAGTTTACTTAATTTTTTATCGTAGACTTATAATATTTAGGGCTTTGTACAAACCCATCTCATAAGTACAACCCAAATATCAATCTTTTTTTTTTTTTTTTATAGGAAGGCAACGGCCGTATTGGCCACCTGATGGTTAGTGGTCACCAACGCCCATAGACAATGGCATTGTAAGAAATGTTAACCTTCGCTTACATCGCCAATGCGCCACCAACCTTGGGAACTAAGATGTTATGTCCCTTGTGCCTGTAATTACACTGGCTCACTCACCCTTCAAACCGGAACACAATAATACCAAGTACTGCTGTTTTGCGGTAGAATATCTGATGAGTGGGTGGTACCTACCCAGACGAGCTTGCACAAAGCTCTACCACCGAGTGAATTTACTGGTAAACACAAATAATTTGTAATGTCCCAGTTTAAAGGATAAGCGCGCCAGTATAATCACAGGCACAAATGTCATACTAGTAGCATTTAAACGCTGACGGCAATATCGGTAAATGTTTTGATCAATGTTTCTAGCATTGCCAATGACTATGGACTGTGTTGTCTATTCATCAGCATGTGATCCGTTTGGGAGTCTGCCTTCCACTATAAATATTTTCAAAATATATTTAAATGGTTGTTCTTTAAGCAAATTAGCTACGCTTTGAGGGAGAACAAACCCTCTCAAATGAAATTTTCGTGACATAAAGTGGCTGAGACGATATAATGACACTGGGGCTCACTAAACTGCGCGGGATCTGCTCGCCCTCATGTTTCTAAATAAATTATGAATATTTACCATTACGTTACGCTTTACTGAAACATAATTATTTTAATCTGACTCCGAGACCGCAATTTCACGAAATTGATGTCAAGAGTGATCCTTCTTATAATTCTTTTATAAGGACTTTGTAAAGAAACATATTTACCTTATTAGCTAAACAGTTCACCTGCTCACTTAAAAATAGAATATTATGATAAACGAAATGAATATTACCAATTTTATAGATAATAAAATAAACAGTGTGGGCGATTATTTTTTTAAAATTTATTTTGTCACAAATTAACAATATTCATGCACAATCGCATTCCATAACATGATTTTATCTCACATTGCGCGAGTATTTCGTTAATCACATTTGCACTGAATGAAGCACAATGCGTATTTTCAGTCGTGTTTTGTCCGTCCAAATTTATTACTGCACTTAAACTTGATTGTTAGTTCCACGTCACGAAGCGGAAACAATTTTATTTTGCGCACATGTATCATGTACATTCCAGTGTGGAAGTAGCCTAAGATAACTGGGCTGCGTTTGTATGAACATTTTTTCGAATTAATTTAAGGCTCCCCAGGTGCGGCGTCGTCGGTATACGGCTTAAAAGTACATCGGGAATTTAATTAGTAATATCTTTCTTAATGCACTTTTTATGCGTATAATGTAAGCATAATATCTATATAAAGACAATAGTCCTTTGTAATATATGTATGGCTTTAATATTTATGAGTAGCAATTTGTAAAATTCCACAGACGTCATTCATTATTAAGCATTCTTTGAGCCGGCCGTGAATAGAGAGATTGCGTTCCATCAAATATGTAAGACGGTCTACGATGAAATCCTTTTTACGTTCGCCGCGGACAGTTTACGCAGGCCCGGTCTAGCTGCGGCTTAACGGCCTTATAAATTAGTGAAACTCTATTAGCAAGATGTTCGGCAAAACGAATTTGCGTTATCGCCACTGCCGGCATCACGCGCCACGCATACTAATGAAGTCGTTGTACAATCACCCGAACTTGCCTCTCGCTATAATTACATCTTTTAATGAAGCTCTAGCTAGCTCTATAAGAGAACAAACTTTCGCCATCCTTAAAGTACCAATAAGGCCATTACGCTTTAAAATTATGTGCAATTATTTGAAAAAAGATAATGGGTATAAAAATATTTTCTTAAAAAATTTCAAGGAGTCATTAATCATACTCTCGTAGCACGTACTTGCTAAAGTAAGCCGTGCCAAGTATAAACCGAGTTGTTTAACCATTAAAAAAAAAAGAAACAAAGTAAGTTTCGTCAGTGTTTCTTTTGGCTTTAAGGCTCTTGTAACTCTAGAAGAGATTTATGAAACAAATCATCTTATTTACATTTGCCCTATGACGATACTCTTATAAAATATTGAAAGGAAAGAAAATAAAAAACTGCTTATTTATATAAATATTAAAAAGTCTTAGTGTGTTGGATATCCGTGGCTCAAGGAGTGAGTGTCGTAAAGTCAGAGAGGCGGTCGTAAACTTATACAAGGCTTACTGCAGCGTCTGGTATACAGTTGACCCTGTCTGTCTAACTACTGCGTGATACACATTGTTAGCAAAACCATATTGTGTGCACTAGAGCGGGCTTTGTAGTTTCGTCCTTTATGAAGTTTGGTTTTTTATTTTAATTTTAGTTGTCATACTGCTTTTGTCAATTTGTTTGATAATTTCTTTATCTGGTCTAACTAATTTTATTCCATTTTTTAAAAATAATGACTTTTATGTACTGTTTACTATAATAATTTAATATATAAATGTAATATTTTAACAGAATTTTATAACTATAAATACAAAGATGAGCTGATATATTTGTTAGTTATATAAAATGAAAAATTGTTTAAATGACAAAAATATAGACACAAAAAATACTAAATAAGAAATTTACTTTATTATATAAAAATGAATGTTTGTATGATCGTCCTTTATGCGTTCCTAAACCATTCTTCCGAATGTCATGAAAATTTAGAGGGTTGATCTGCGTACGCTGGCGAAGGTTTCTAGTTACAAAAAAAAAAAAAAAATTTATCTATATATAATCTGTTCTTCTCCACCGTGCGAAGCAGGAACGAGTAGATATTAGGTTATATAATTAATAGTTAAGTATATATTCACATACATAAACTTTCCTTTTATCTTACATCAATATAAACTATTAAGTTAAAATAATTAAGCAATATCCTGTTCATTTGCCGTTGATACAAATAGTTGTCCCGCTGATACCTCTCTATATCAAGCTGCTTTTGGATAATTGCATTGTGTTCGTCCCTTGCTATTATCTGTTTGTTCATAAAGTGCTATCAGTCTTATTATATACATACGAAAGTTCGTCTGTCTGTTTATTAACTTAGGACTCAGAACTCAGGACAGGAAGTTATAAGCCGAAATGGGTATTCGACAAATAATTTAATGGGAACAGTCTTACAAAATCAAAGTATAATTTATTCAAATATATGGTTATTAATGAAATATAAAAAGTTTTCTATTGTAATGTCCAAGTGTAACTACTAGGGTGTATACATAAAACTAATCCTAAAAGATCTGAGTTCTTAGATTTCGTGATACATTATACAAATAAGCTTACTACGATTTTCGATATTTATATTTAAATCTTGTAATGTAAATTCTATATTATAAGAAACAAAACCGATGTAGGTAAAAAAAAACCGCCTTTTTTATTGGTCATTACTGGTACCATTTATTCAAAAAAGTGAAATTGTTTAGTTAAAGTGGTTACTTATCTCAAATTTCCACCTTGCATATTTTAAGTAACCATACATTTATTTGATTCAGCCTGTGTGACATTGTAGGTTTTCCACTATAGTGCATGTCGCTGCAATAATCGTTAACTCTTGATAGGGAGATCATTCTATACCGATATGTTACGGGTTCGCTCATAACGGCGATCGCTCTTTGTTAAACTTGTAATTTATCAAATCCAAGCTAAATTGCTATAAAATACTGGAATTTGACTAACAGTATTATTAACTGTATAGAGTCATTTTTCATCTCCTTCAAATTATAGTTTGAATTAGGAATAGGCCCTTAATACTGAAGGGTTTTTTTATAGTGTAGGTAAGTGGACGAACATATGGGCCACCTGATGGTAAGTGGCCACCGACGCCCATAGACGTTGGCATTGTAAGAAATGTTAACCATCGCTTATATTGCCAATGCGCCACCAACCTTGTGAACGAAGATTCTATGTCTCTTGTGCCTGTAATTACACTGGCTCACTCACCCTTCAAACCGGAACACGACAATATTAGTACTGCTTTTTTGCGGTAGGATATCTGATGAGTGGGTGGTACCTATCCAGACGAGCTTGCACAGAGCCCTACCTCCAAGTGAAAATATAGGTAAATAGTTTTCGTAATATAGGTAAAGTCTACAAGACATCAATATCTTAATAAAAATAGCTACAATATATATTAAATATTAATATATTTCATATAAATATGCCTATTTTTTTTAACTTAATCTATAATATGAAGATATTATCACTGTGAGTGATGTGGTCGTCTTTGTATGTTTGTAGTTATATTATTTCATAATTCTTAAACGGTGTGCAATAAAGACATAAGTTAATAAAAAATAAATGATTTAAATATTATAAACTTTTACTTTCTGAAATTTCACGTCGTGTTCTATGCGATCCTGTAAGAACTCACTACATTATTCGCACGTGAAATGTTGATAACCGACTTATGTGATATACTATTTTGATGCGTAATATTATAATTATAATTGTCAATATCGCTTACCACTTACAAACTTACAAATATTGCTACTGAACGTTTGGATATATTAAAGAATGTCTTAATAAAATATTGATAAATCTAGCGACTACTGTAATTTTTCTTGATGAATTAGATTAGTTTAGGACACACAAATATCGAAGTATTATTAATATTGTGTTAACTCTCAAACCCTTGTTATAATCGTGTCAAATCAGAACGGACGGGTTTGTAATTGTACAAATGTATTATTCATGTTATAAGTTGCATTAAAGTTTTCATTTGATGAATGTATGTATATCGTTAGAAGTTAAGTTAGAAGTAAATAAATAAAGTTTATATATTCTAAGCTTGGATAAGGCCAGGTAAACTTAACTGAGTTACTTTTACGTCTTATACTTAAAAGTTTTTAAAAGCTAGTTCAAATCGCTGCTTTCATTAAAAGTTACCCGAAAAAGCATGAGCGTGCTTATATTCTACAAAATTTTCCACAAAGAAAAATAAATAGTTTCGTAATGAGCGCGTAAATGGTGGCATACATCTCGCTGAGGATTATTAAAAAGCGGTAAACCCCGCTGTAACACCTTGAATACATTTCAGACACTGTAAAAAGAAAATATTTTGTTTTCGAGGAAAGTGCGGGTACATCATCATTACGTTGCGTAATTTTTTCGTATGTGCCATTCCCGTGCCAGTACTTTTATGGCTTCGTTCCATAAAGACAAAAGGGACTTTGAAGTAAAATCACGTATATTTTTTGCAACTTACTTAGAAGAGATTCAGCCCCTTGCCTTCTATGTTAATATTTTCTGGGAAAACATTGCGGGGACAACGCATGGAAATTACATTTAGATATTTGCTCGCAACGCGTACACTGAGTGTGGGTAGGGATATTATATTTTACGTGCAAGGAATGTAATAAAATGTTTAGGATGTTACTCGCTCTAATTCGCTCGTGCCGTGCTCTGAGAGCCCGAGTCAATTGATATGCTAATTACAAATTCTATTAGCGACTGTCGAAATTCCCCCTAAACTGTTATTTCGCAAATTAACTACAAAACAATGTTATGTTAACCTGGATTCAAATAACACATAGTAACGAAATTACGTTTCCAACCATAATCTTATTATCATCGAATGCATTACACCTCGAATTCTCATACCATTTAATGTAATAGACAAAGTTTTCGAGTGTGAATCAACAATTAGAGATTGATTGATTTGCAACAGATTTATTATCGTGTCGAAAATTGTCAATACAAAATATGTATTGGATATTCTTATGTAGCAGCGTCTTATCTGCCTATGGTTTTATATAATTAATGTCATAGTTATAAAAAAATAAGATTTGTATAATCAATATACCAGATATAATTAAAGTTAAAATTAACTACTGTTAAAGCTTTAACAAAACGCATCGTCGCATAACCATTGGCCGACGGACTGACGTTGCGTGGACCTCGGGGATATAAGATATTATGTCGCTGTAATAATTATTACTATTATAATTTAACTAAAGTATTTCCTAACATGAACGAAACAATTATCACAACAACTAGGACAATGAACTATACTATTGTCTAATTATGTTTGCGATTCAATACAGTGATTGAGAGATGAAGTGCAATAATTGCGTAGTTCGGTCGCAGTACTCCAGTGTCCGGGCAGGATGGCCGGCGGGCGGTGGCAGGCGGGCGGCGCTAGATAAGTAATAATGCAGTTAAGTGCCAGACCGCCGCACATTCGGTCTCCCGACGGCCTATCAAACTGCAATATCGTTTTATGAGCGGAGTCATTCGGCCGGCAAACATTAGTGACTCCTTGCTGGATGTCCAACTATATGAAACATCCTGATACTTACTTGATTGCTAATGCAAAATAAATGACGCGTAGATCTTAAGTTTCATATTCTATCGCTAATATTTCAATAGTATATAATATATTAAATAAAATTTAAGATTATTATATTTATAATTAACTATTACTTGATAAATGTGATAAATTTCGAATACACTAAAGTATTATTTTCATTTTTCACACAGGATATTGCGTTTTACGGGCAATTCAGGACACAAGTGGGCAATAACTGGCGAAATAGAGGAGAAGGGTTCATTTTGTCCTTCGCTCCCGACCGAGGATTCCTATGGTTTTATAAAAAAAAATACTTTATAGCGAATAGTGTTTTTAATTAAACACAGCGATGTTTCAGAAAGCGGCTTCAGATAACGCTGCGTAATGAGATCTTGGCCGTGAATCATAGCTCTCTTGGGCGGCCCTCGCGTCATACTTCCAAGGATCACGACCGCTGGGAGTTTTCTCAGAACTCGTCGCTTGATACTCGGCGAATGAATAATATAACAAGTTCAAATGTACATATCTTGTGAAACTTTCATGACTCATGTCCAATATGAACATTGATTAAACCTAATACGTTTTAAAATATATGGTGAATGTAGACATATTGTGTATGTTAACGCAATATCGTTACAATTTTTCTCATAACAATTTCGATCGATTTCACAGCGTAGTATGAAAGAATAATTCGGCTAGCTGTTGTTAAAATTTACTATGTATTTTTCTCTCCATCTAAAATGCCATCAAGGGAACAGAATTAAATTGTAATTATTAGTTTCTAGCATGTACAAACTGCATATAGATGAAAAATGTAGACGAGATGGGATTTTTAAAACCGAACTTCAGACTGACTTATCAACCGCCAAACTAAAGCTGTGGAACTGAAATAAGTATAGATACGTTACGTTTCGTAACAAATGAAAAATTTGCTCCCTAAAGAGTGTAAAAAAATGTTTAGAGGTTTTTTAGCAAACTATTTCTCGCATAATATTGTTTTATCTTTATGCTTGTGTATAATATTCGTGTAAACATACATAGGTATATACTAGCTGCCCGTCCCGACTTCGTACGGGTAAAATAGGGATTTTATCCCGTGCATTTTTTAATCAATAAGATATAAACATTCGCCCATACAGTACAGTGTATATGTGTTCGGTACAGGGCATATACTAATAATGCATAAAGTAAAGTACAACATGCTCTGCATATTTTTTCATTTATTGGAACAAAGTTCTTTTACTACTGCAAAGTAGAGTGACCTGGCAGAAATGGTCATGTAACAAAAAAGCGTTGTCCTCCAAGCGACCTTTCCCCTCTTTCTTTCTATTCTAGCGGTTGTATGTGTATGTATGTGTAAGTGTGCAAATTTTCAGATTTGACAATAAGGATCGTGTGCGGTCAATGAGATAACCTCAATTCTATACAAATGTAAATATAGGGTTTTCCAATAGGGACGCTTGAACTTTGACAGCTGATTGCGGCCATGTTGTTTGAGTGACAGCTGTCAAATGCAGTGTGTTATATTCATTCCGTCCTCCCAAACCACCATGGCAGGTTACAGTGTCGAGCAGCACGTGCAAATCATAAAATTGTTTTATGAAAATGGGTCTTCAGTTCGAGCAACGTTCCGCGCACTTCGCCCGTTTTACGGTCGCGATGATCGTCCTGCCGAGTCGACTATCCGTCGATTGGTGGACAAATTCGAGTCAACCGGGTCAGTTAACAATCAGCCGGTTCCCGTGCGTCAACGTAACGCGAGATCTGCCGAGAATATCGCCGCTGTGCGCGACAGTGTCCTCGAAAACCCGCGGCAGTCAATTCCGCGTCGCGCACAGGAACTCGGCCTTTCGCAGACGACAACTTGGCGAATTTTGCGTTGTGACTTGAGCCTGCACCCGTACAAGATCCAGCTGACCCAAGAGCTCAAGGTTAATGACCATAGACAGCGCCGTGTGTTCGCTGACTGGGCATTAGAGCAGTTGGAAGTTGACGCCGATTTTGGCAAAAAAATCATCTTCAGCGACGAGGCGCATTTTTGGATGAATGGCTATGTCAACAAGCAAAATTGCCGTATTTGGGACGAGACCAATCCACACGAGGTTCACCAAGTGGCAATGCACCCGCAGAAAGTGACTGTTTGGTGCGGATTTTGGGCCGGAGGCGTGATTGGTCCGTATTTTTTCGAAAACGATAATGGTGTGGCCGTCACCGTCAATGGTGAGCGATACCGGTCGATGATAACCAACTTCTTTTGGCCTGAAATCGAGAATATGGATCTGGACAACATGTGGTTTCAACAGGACGGCGCTACGTGCCACACAGCACACGCTACGATGGAAGTTCTGCACGAGCAATTTCTGGACATGGTCATCTCGCGCGGAGGCGACGTGAACTGGCCACCGAGATCGTGCGATTTGACCCCGCTGGACTTTTTCTTGTGGGGTTTTCTTAAGTCGCAGGTCTATGCCAACAAGCCGCAAACCACCGATGCCCTCAAAGTCAACATACGCCACGCCATCGATCAAATACAGCCCGATTTGTGCGCCAGAGTCATCGAAAATTGGACCTTTCGTGTGCGCGCCACCAACCGAAGCCGTGGCGGTCATTTGAATGATGTCATATTCCATACATAATGGGGTCGATAGACCTTCCAAATAAAAAAAAAATTTTGCAGATATCTCTCCTACATGTATTTTTTTTTTGCATTTCAAAGATCAAGCGCCCTTAATGGAAAACCCTATATAACTTGAAGACTTTTTTAACTTATATTTCGCTATTTTATATTTAATTTTGAATAAATTACAATTTTCCTAAAGTATTCAATGAAATTTATAAATTTTAATTCTTACTTTACATGTTTGCATTGAAAACAATAAAAATAACATAAAATATACACATGTGAAAGGGAGAGTTGATTAAGAAGGGCAACGCTTATTGGTGTGATAAAAAAGTAAGAACAATTTCCTCCTTTTTTTCGCTGGAAAAATGCATTTACTCGTTTCCCCCACAAGAAGTGGGGGGTATGTGGGCCTCACCGGCACTGAAGGTGCCGAAATACCCACTAAAAAACTAGCAGTATCCTCTTCGTCTGGTCGGGGGGCACCACGGGATTGCTTGTGCATGCTACCGTGACAGCCCGGGATGGCCAATTAGTGAAAGATTTGCCAACTACGCAGGACGTATTATTGTGAAAAAGTGTGTGCGTAAACACAGGTGTACTCTCATAATCAGATAAACCGACGCGGACGGTAAAAGTTCAGGTAAGAGACAGGACCAACGTCTTTACGTGCCGTTCGTGGCACGGGAGTGTGACAAATATACAGAAATATAATCATTAAAAATCTACATTTCCAAACATGTTTTAAGTAAAAAGAAATATCGCAAAGAACTTCGTTCCTCCCGGGGCGGTCCCCCGATCTCACATTTTTTATTATATTTTTAGGTTCTGTCTACGGTTTCTATGTGCTCATGCTCATCATACAATGGTCCCACAATACTATGATATAGACCTTTTTGAAAAAGTTGACCCGTTATTTGTTTTTTTTTAAATTATAATAGGTCTAACGCATGCACATGGGTACACACAATTTTTTGGTGTTTAACTTACCTTTCACAATATTTTTCCGTAAGTAGAAATACTCTTAATATTAATTATTAATAATAATAATCATTACAGCACTGCAAATTTATAATAAATTAAGTTGAGAATTACACGGAAATGATAAAATGATAATTGTAAACGTCACTACTGCGATCGATGTACAAACAATAATAATGGCCGAAATTTTTCCGAAAACTCTGTGAGAAATGAGATACAGCTTATTGCAAGAGAGACAGGAGAACGCTCCCATCCCTACTCCGTGCTGCTTACATGGTGAGAAGTGACACCAATAGACCCCTGACGAGGATAACTGATCAAGTGTTAATTGATCCAGTTATCGACCGAGGTTGAAAATGATTGAATTACTTATATCACTATTAAAAAATAGGGGTTGATGGTAGAAGGGTGAAAATTTAGGGTTGTATTTTTATTTTAATGCCACATAATAAACAAACAAAAATAAAAGAATTTGTCCAGAAAATAAAAAATAAAATTTTGGGGTGAGCCACCCTCAACACTTAGGGGTATAAAAATTTATTACAAACCTATTCTCAGACCTACAGAATATACATATAAAATTTCATCAAAATCGGTCAAGCCGTTTCGGAGGAGTATAAACACTAAAACCGTGACGCGAGATTTTTATATATATAGATAATAAGATATATGTAATGTCTTTTTAATTATTTATTTGTTTAAAGAAAACCATATTAATGAAACTATATTTTTCGGTGTATGATATTTTCCACCTCACATTATTTAATGTTTTAATATGACTATTGTGAGTGAAGTATATATAAAAAAATATTGACATTATTAGAAAGTTAAAAATGGCACCATCACCACAAAAGTTTAATTTAAAAAAATAATCTCGTCGTTTTCCACTCCAGTTATCCTAAGGTTCTATAAAGAATGGGGAAAAATATCAATAATGTATGGGAACTAAATCTATCACAGGCTATTTGTGCTATAGTCGTCTATATCAGTTAATAAGAACTTGTCATTAACATTCCGTGTAGGTCGTTTCTAGGTGACGTTTTTAGGAGAATATTTTAGTGTTTGAGGAAGTTAGGGAGTTCGTAATTAGTTCGCAGTCGGCAGGTGGCTCCTCTGTCTTTGCAGTATCATCACGTCCCATAACTTTTTCATTTGACGCGTATACGAACAACTTTTCCATTTCTTTTTATTAACATTGTAACGAAAATGAGAGCAGGCTTTATGAGAAACGGATACCTGATGGGTTTTCGTAAAATATTACCGTCGTTGAGACGCCCTTTCTATAATATATAAGTACATGAAATTAAAGATGTATTTCTTTATGTTTTTGTGCTACTGTTTTACTGTATTCTGTGTACGTATTCGAATTATAATTCAATCTGAAAGGTATGAAATACTTTGGTTAATTAAAATTATATCTGTGGTGGTGTTACATTGAATATAATCTTGTATGATTATGATTGAAAGCACATGTGAGTGGCAAAATGGAAGTGTATTTTGATTTTAATTCGCTTTCAATACAATTCATTATACATGCATACCGTTTCATTTAGGTTGTATCTCTCAAAAAAAAAACTACGCTCAGGTAGATGACTTTCTCGCCGTCTACATGGACGTGTAATTAGGAAAGATGTCGTAAAATATATTATACCGTATAAATACATTGTGATGAATGATGATGATGGCTTCCTGACCCATTTCAGTTACTGATATTAGTGTGTGTATTTTATTTATTTAATTATTAGGTTTGCTAGCGATGTTTACATTGGTCATTCTTGCATACATACAATTATAATATATCCACAGATTATGTAAAATCATTTAAAAGCAAACATTACATGCTAATTAAACTATTAATTACTATTGATTGCTACGAAAAGAAATGTGAAAAAACAAAACAAATACGAAGAATGAGCAAGAGAGAAAAATTAAAGTTTGTACATGCACACATCTTTACACTTTAAATATGAAGCTGATATCTAAACATTTGTTTTAAGAGTAATAAAAGTTGACGCAGTTTAAAATATATAGATTTTAAAGCAAAACAATCAACATAAAGATTGAAATAAAATCATAACTCTATTTCATTAGTAGGACATACATTCATTTAATCTTTAGTTAAAGTTAAAATATTCGATTTATAAGCAAAACTTCCACACTCAGTGACTGGCTGACTAGGTCGTTGATGACTTGTAGCGTTGAATAAACGCATTACTCGCTTCATGCATAGTTGGTTAAAGCACCGCTATGCGTGACGTCACTGCCGAGCTGATGCGCTCGGGCGCGCCTCGGGACCGTCGTGCAACATCGATTTTACCCCGCTCGCCAGTCGTTTTCCGATACCGACGCCGTGAGGCCGCGCGCGCACCGTTCGATACTCATTGCTATACAACGCTTTTACGTATTACGCTTTATTCCTCTCATATTTCTTAGTTGTTCTATTTTCATACTTAAACGCTATCACTGTACCTTCGCTATATCTTTCTTGTGAACCCCTTCTGTGCTTGTGACAATATATGTGTGTAAAAACTATATAGTTTGATTTATCGCTGCTTAACTTTTCCTATGATAGTTAAATTCAACTATAAGTGGTGACCCGTACGAACACTCGCACTATTATAGACTGTGTACGTTGCAATTAACAGTAATAAGTTAAAATGGCAAACAATGGCGCGAAGGAAGAAGTGTGCCGCGTTGGCGTCAAGGTGCCGCCATTTTGGCCGAACGAACCGGCATTGTGGTTTGTTCAATTAGAAGGACAATTCGCCTTGTCTAATATAACGGCGGATGGCACGAAGTTCTACCACGTTATCGCCAATTTAGACTACAAATATGTATGCGAGGTAAAGGATGTAATCACGAATCCGCCGGCAGAAAATAAATACGAAAAAATAAAAACAGAATTAATTTCGCGGTTGTCGGCGTCGCAGGAGCAAAGGGTAAGACAATTACTTACCCACGAAGAGTTAGGAGATCGGAAACCCTCTCAATTTCTTCGACATCTGCGGAGCCTAGCTGGAGCTGATGTACCGGACGAATTCATACGCTCGCTGTGGACGAACCGATTGCCTAGTCACGTTCAGGCGATTATTGCAGCTCAAGCCGATCTCCCCCTCGACACGGTGGCGCAAATTGTAGATAAGATCCACGAGGTATCTCTGCAACCTCAGGTAGCAGCAGCATCGACGTCGACTTCAACACCGTCAGGATGTCCGACGACGCTCATAGAAAAGCTTGTTCAGCGAGTCGACGACCTGTCACGGCAAGTTGCGGAGCTATCCATCAGGTCCCGCTCGCGTTCGAGAAGTCGAGCGCGTTCTCCACGCTGGCGTCGACGGTCCCGGAGCCGCTCTAATGCTGGCTCGAGCCATTGCTGGTACCATCGGCGTTTCGGCAACCAGTCGACGAAGTGCCGCTCCCCGTGTTCGTTTCACTCGGGAAACGAACCAAGCAGTCAGTGAAGGCGGCAACGCGTGACTGTAATAGTGTAGCTGGTGGCCGCGTTTTCGTAACGGACTGTAAGACTAAAGTGCAGTATTTAATAGATACAGGTTCTGACCTTTGTGTATATCCACATAAGTATATTCGAGATAGGAAGTGTATAAAGACAGACTATCAGCTGTTCGCAGCCAATGGGTCCACAATAAATACTTTCGGCTGGGTGAACCTTTCCTTAGACTTTGGACTCAGGCGTGCTTTTACGTGGCGTTTTGTCATAGCTGACGTCACTAAACCTATTATAGGCATAGACTTTTTATCGCATTATAATTTGCTTGTGGACGCTAGACACCATCGCTTAATAGATAATATTACTTCACTAAGTGCTCTTGCTAAACCTGCATCACATGTTGTGTGCCAAATTAAATCTTTTACAGGTACTTCGCGATACCATGACCTGTTTTCACAGTTTCCGGATCTCACTAGACCCGCTGGAGACCTGTCTCCGCGTGAGGTCAAGCACAACACACTCCACTACATACGCACGACTTCCGGACCTCCTGTATACAGCCGTCCTCGTCGTTTAGCACCGGATAGACTCCGGATTGCTATCAAGGAGTTTGAGGATATGGTAAGAGCAGGTATCGCAAGGCGATCCGATAGCCCGTGGTCGTCCCCGTTACATCTCGTGCCAAAGAAAAACAATGAGTGGCGGCCATGCGGAGATTACCGTGCACTTAACGCGCGCACAATACCTGATCGATACCCAGTCCGCCATATAGGTGATATAGCGCATAATCTTGCCGGCTGCACAGTGTTTAGTAAAATTGACCTAATCCGGGCGTATAATCAGATCCCAGTCAACATTGCTGATATACCTAAGACTGCTATAACTACCCCGTTCGGAATGTTTGAGTTTCCATATATGAGTTTTGGTCTACGCAATGCTGCTCAAACATTCCAACGCTTTATAGATGAGATACTCAAAGGTTTAGACTTCTGTTTTCCTTATATTGATGACATCCTTGTGGCCTCTCAGGACGAGACGCAGCACCGTGAACACCTGAAGCAAATCTTTCAGCGTTTACAGGACCACGGTGTCGTGATCAACGCTTCGAAATCCGTATTAGGGGAGCCACAGGTGGAGTTTCTGGGGTACGTCGTCTCTGCAGAAGGTACGAGGCCGCATCCTCAAAAGGTGGAAGCCATACAAAAATTCTCGCAACCCAAGACCATCAGGGAACTACGAAGATTTCTGGGTATGACAAATTTTTACCGTCGTTTTGTTCCTAGCGCAGCAAGGATACAAGCCCCATTGCACGAGCTACTGTCTGGTCCAGCTATCAAAGCCAGTACACCTATTGTTTGGTCAAACGAGCTTCAGAAGGCATTCGAAGGGTGTAAGGCAAGTCTAGCTCAAGCCACACTTTTAGCACACCCGCATCCAACAGCTGAATTAACTCTGTGGACAGATGCTTCAGACAACGCGATCGGCGCTGTACTACAGCAGGAAATAGACTCCGTGTGGCAACCGCTTGCTTTCTTCTCCAAAAAGCTCAGTAGATCACAGCGAAAATATAGTCCATTCGACAGAGAACTACTAGCGATCTACGAAGGCGTTAAACATTTCCGTCATTTGGTAGAAGGGAAAGACTTCACCATATGTACCGATCACAAACCAATTGTATCGGCGTTCAGAAAGGCCTCAGAGAATTGCTCACCCCGCCAATTTCGGTATTTTGATTTTGTGTCGCAATTCACAACTAATATTAAATATGTCGCAGGTGAAGACAACGTGGTAGCCGATGCTCTCTCACGCACGGATGCAATTACCACCGCCATCGACTTGGACGCATTAGCTTTATCGCAAGCGAATGACGACGAGCTCCAAGGAATTTTAAGAAGCAATACTTCTTGTCTGGACCTCCAGAGATTAGACATTTCTGGTTCCGGTAAGACGATTTACTGCGATATGTCCTGCTTATCACCACGTCCTTATCTGACTCCAGAATTCCGCCGACAAGCGTTCGACTGCTTTCATGGATTGAGTCACCCAGGTGTTAAAGCAACAACCAGACTGGTCACGCAAAACTACGTGTGGCCTAATATTAAAAAGGACTGTGCCGAGTGGACTCGTAACTGTCTGTCATGTCAACGCTCGAAAGTTTCCAGACACACTCGATCTCCTGTACAGCATTTTGTTCCTCCGTCGAACAGATTCAGCCATGTACACATTGATCTAATCGGACCTCTGCCAGCCTCACAAGAGTATAAGTATTGTCTTACAGCCGTGGACAGATTCACTCGTTGGCCAGAGGTAATACCACTCTCCGACATCAAAGCTGACACAGTGGCAAATGCTTTTGTTGCTGGTTGGATTTCACGTTTTGGCTGTCCCGAGAAGATAACAACGGATCGAGGGAAACAATTTGAGGCATTTTTATTTAAGGAACTTTCGAAGCTGATAGGTGTCAATCATATACAGACCACAGCATACCATCCCGCTGCGAATGGAATGGTCGAACGGTTCCATCGGCAACTCAAGGCGGCGATAATGTGTCACAATGACGAAAACTGGGTTGAAGTACTTCCGCTAGTTCTTTTAGGAATTCGTTCAGCATGGAAGGAGGACATAAGCACGTCATCAGCTGAACTAGTGTATGGAGAGCCCTTACGATTACCTGGCACATTTTTCAACAACTGTCCCACTGAAATCGTGGATTGCACAGATTTTCTCGCACGACTACGAGAAAACATTCGGAAACTTAAACCTACACCAGTTGTTCACCATGGCAGAACTCCTGTTTTCATCAGCAAGGACTTGCGATCTGCTCTACAAGTTTTTATACGGCAAGATTTCGTTCGCAAGCCTTTACAGGCACCGTACGCTGGACCATATACCGTCATCGAACGAGGAGACAAATTCTTCAAGATCGACATTCGGGGGAAACCTACCACCGTTTCGATAGACAGATTAAAACCAGCGTACATACTGAGTGACCAAGCGCCGCGCACGGAAGTTGGGATGAAACAGATAGAGGATACAGTTAGAAGTAATGAAGATCGCCGTACTCGATCAGGTCGAAGAGTACGTTTTCCCGACGTTTTTCGACCTTAACGGTCTCCGGGGGGGCTGATGTAGCGTTGAATAAACGCATTACTCGCTTCATGCATAGTTGGTTAAAGCACCGCTATGCGTGACGTCACTGCCGAGCTGATGCGCTCGGGCGCGCCTCGGGACCGTCGTGCAACATCGATTTTACCCCGCTCGCCAGTCGTTTTCCGATACCGACGCCGTGAGGCCGCGCGCGCACCGTTCGATACTCATTGCTATACAACGCTTTTACGTATTACGCTTTATTCCTCTCATATTTCTTAGTTGTTCTATTTTCATACTTAAACGCTATCACTGTACCTTCGCTATATCTTTCTTGTGAACCCCTTCTGTGCTTGTGACAATATATGTGTGTAAAAACTATATAGTTTGATTTATCGCTGCTTAACTTTTCCTATGATAGTTAAATTCAACTATAGACTAACTTGCGAAAATAAATATCTCATAATTCGAATGATGGCAGTAAATACAAGTGACGGCAATTGTGCACGACAGATGACACTTCATGTAAAGGACCATTTTTTTATAGTATAGGTAGGCGGGATACTTGATGGTACCCAACGCCCATAGACATTGGTATTGTAAGAAATGTTAACCATCGCTTACATTGCCAATGCGCCACCAACCTTGTGAACTAAGATGTTATGTCCCTTGTGCCTGTAACTACACTGGTTTACTCACCCTTTAAACCGGAACACTACAATATCAAGTACGGCTGTTTTGCGGTAGAATATCTGATGAGCGGATGGTACCTACCCAGACGAGCTTGCACAAAGCCCTACTACCACCAAGTATACGGCCAAGAGGCTTTACGTGCTCTCTACACACGAGAATGTTAACACTAACAATAAACTTCTGGCTAAGTTTTTAAGTTATTATTAGCTCGATCCGAGGCTTGATCCCAGGACTTCAGCGTTTACATCCCTATAAAATACCCACTAAGTATAATCTCTCAGTTCTCATTTGATGGAGAATAGGAATGGTAAATAATTATTAGATTTATTCAATTGTACCCGGATAATAAAAGTTAATTTTCAAGCCCAATTTTCTGGTTAAGGAAAACGTATAGAGCTTCATAGTTATTTGTGTGACCAAGCTCTTAAATAAAAGAATTTCATAATTAAAGTATTGATGCTATACAAATATACAACATATGTATTTAAAATTATTATACAGGTTCGTTTGAATTATTATATTGATTTAGTATATCATTATTTTGCAAGTTTAAGTGAATTAAATAGAAAGCTTAATGACGATCTTTCGTAGTCAAAAACATTTGTTAAAACTCTTATTCCTATTGGCAATTATTATGTAAAACTCAGAGCTGTTACCTTCGCTCCGTGAAAGTAAAATTACTCAATTGCGTACTTACCCAAATTAGCCTTTTAAGTAGTTAATGCATCTCCCCAGCGAGACTACTTCTAATATTCCGACTCCTCGACCTTTAATGAGATGTTTAAAAAAATGTGAAACCTTATTTGAAATAAAATTATTTTGCTCTTTTGGCTACTGTTGTAGAAATTATTACGGTAATGTGATTTTATGTGAACGCAACGAAAACGGGCATTAAAGCAGCGGTGAAAAGTATAAATTTGGATATTTTCTACGGGACACAAAATAGCGTTCCATTTTTTTACTTCACACCGTCCCTTTGCTAAGACGTCTGAGATGGAAACCGTTTAACTCAGGTTATCGCGTTAAGATTGCAATGAATCTTTAACTCACAAAGCCTTTATGATTTTTATCCAATTTGGATAGAAAAATTTAGAAAGTTCTTAAATGTTTACCTATTTAATCTACATTTTTGGAATATTTTCTTGAGTGTAAAGTAATTTGAAGTATGTACTAAAGTTAATAGTTACAAGCCAATCGTATAAACACAAAAAATATTAAGAAACACGCCTTTACATTTCGATTTTTATCGTAATTCATATTTTTAAGAACCCTTTTGACTTATAGAACTAAATGTTAACTTTGTGCAATAGTCCCAGTGTCAGGAATATATTTAAATTTTGCATTACTAGATGAGCCGTGAACAGGAAATATGACATATGCTTTCAGGTTATATAATTAATTATACCAGACATATTCTTTAAAATATATAAAAAACTTTATTAAATGATCGATAGAACTTTTTCTCAAAAGTTGACACCGTGTTTCTACAAGGAGATTACGACGAATATTTACATACATATCGCATACTTTGATACAAGTCTTTACGTCTCTAGCTTAGAAGATAGTAAGATTTAAAACTATAAAATCCAATGTTAGCACCTCACTAATTCTAAAGTGGCATCATCACAAATTACAATCTCTTCGCCCTCTCAGTTCCGATAAGGATCTTTTATCCCTTCAGAAGGGAACCTGCGTTGCAATAGAACATTCTCCGGGTTGATTACTAAGTGCCCTAGAGGCCAGATTTCATGAAACCAATTGCCATTCACGCGTAGGCGAAAGTGATCGCTGGGGTGATATTATTTAAATGTAATCTTTTTTCGATAATGCTTCCTTTAATACGTACCTTTACTTCATGTTATTAAAAGCGAACATCTTAACTATTCTTAAGCATCTAATTTCCTCTTTGAAATATCCTGTTTCAGTTTATAACAACGTCTTTTTTTATGTTGAATTAGCGAGTTTTTGAAATAATACATTTCGTAACATGTAGATTTACAATAAGCTATACTATTACCTTTACTTATGAACGTACAGTTCATCAGTAATAGTAACTTCTAGTGCTTTAAATAAAAATATTATAGTCTAACATAAAAATATGATTTCAGCATTGTACATTTACTTGATTTCATGTAAATTTGTTACATATTGGGTAGGGTAAGTACCCACTCATCAGATATTCTACCGCAAAACCGCAGTACCTGGTATTGTTGCGTTCCGGTTTGAAGTGTGAGTGAGCCAGTGTAATTACAGGCACAAGGGACATAACATCTTAGTTTCCAAGGTTGGTGGCGCACAGGCGATGTAAGCGATGGTTAACATCTCTTACAATGCCAATGTCTATAGGCGTTGGTGACCACTTACCATCAAGTGGTCCATATGCTAGTCCGCCTATCTAACCAATTAAAAAAAAAAACAAAATCATGATGATGAATATTTCATGCATTTGCTTTTAGCTAAATAACTTCCTCTTTTCACTAAAAACTGCGAATAACTATATGAAAAAATTTAAATAAAATTTCAATCCAACTTTCACATATATTACGTATATATGTGAAAGTTGGATTGAAATTTTATTTAAATTTTTTCATATTTTTTTCATTTTGTTTAAACTTGCCATTTTGAAATATCTTTATCCACAATAAATAAATTTAAAGGTTATTAAATCGGGTATTTTTTAAGTGTAAACATACATACATACTCCGTGATATAGATATTTATTTGTTTTGTATTTATTGAAACCTATTACCAGCGGTGAGCACTTAACAATTTGGATTAAAAAATAAAAAATAAGCACCACTGTTGTCATTCAGATACATTTTGGCACGCCATGGTGTTCATCAATAAACTTAAGTGTAGTTAAAATTCCGCTGCACTGGGTCAGTGGAACGGGCTGGGTAGGAAATATGCGAGTATTAAATAATTGGTCGCGTGCCGACCCCGCGGCGCCGGTACGGTGTCAACGGCATTGCATGAGGCGCACTGCGGTACTATTTGAACGTTAGCCTTTGTATCAGTTGTTAAAGATTTTGAACGACAATTCAGTTTAATGGGGAATTCTTGGGATACGTCATTCCGACTTCTACTAGTATCGTTAATGAGAAAATGCTTGAGTGTGATGTTTATTGGTTTGTCCTTGTACATAGCAACTAAGGGTTACATCTCTAAAGATTTTTTTTTATGTGCCGAAGATTGACCACGTCAATATACCCTATATAAAATTGTAAAAATGCAAGGAAGCAAAGACAAGAGTAAAAACGAGTATTTCATTTAAAAACGGATAATAACAGTCGCTATAATTTAGTATATTACAGAATTATCATGATTGCCGTAAAATGTTCACTGTTTTAATTTATAGTCATTATGACCGATATTTTTTTTATTCAGTAATCTTCACTCACGTTACTGAGTTTCACGTTAGTATTAAAACACGTCTTTATAGAAGGTTTTATTCCTTGTAAGAGAAAAAAATATTTACAGATTCCAATCTAACCAAAATCCTATTAGTCACAATACGAAACTTACCAGATCAACAGATCGACTATAATACGCGATCATATCACATACTATATTTTACATACATACATTTATATTTATTTATCTTGGGTAAAAAAAATAACATCTATTCTCAAGCTTATCCGTAATCCCGACTCGAAGAAATTACTAATGCACAAAATGTTACAAAGACGAAATTCGAGATATACAAAAAAACTTTTGGGGCACCTGATTTCACTTCAAAGAGTTTTTTATCTGGCTTATTTTTTATATTAGTTTATTATGAAAGAATGCGAAAACAATTTTGATCATAACGTGTATAACTTATTTAGAATACAAGAAACAGTCTCATAGCTCGCGGCACGCGCAATAAAATTGTCTAAGTTAATGGCCTAGTCTTTGTTTGCATTGAGTTGTTCGCAGGGGATACACGTAAATTTAACAAAAATCTAAGTTTAATTAACATTTATAGTTTTATTCGTACGATGTGACAAGATACGTCATAATCATGATAACAAGATTTAAGATGGCACATTGAAAGGAATAATATCAATCAAAAATTACAGATTCATATACGAGAATGCATTGTGGAGTCTCGTGTTATATATAAAGGAAATTATATTGAGGCATAATATATGAAATGTATTTTCGGAAACGGATTTACATTTAACTTAGTTTGTAATTTAATTGTATTCAATAGTAATAATATACCACAGACTTTGGCCCGGAGACACTATTACTCTAATAAATCATTATTTAGTAGCAACCATAAAAGGTTTCACGATTAGGCTAACCTCTTCTCTTGTAAAGACGGATTGGAGCGGAAATCGCGGTGCTTCTATTGAAATCTGCCATCTTATGGGGACCATAAGATGTATATGGTCGTTTAAAACGAGAAGACGAGCAAATGGGATGATGATTTTATGTAGTCCTTTATATACACTGGCGCTATAAAATAATTTTTTTTGACTGCCTCGTTGGTCTATTGGCTAGATATAAGGGCCAATAAATAGTTATTGGGTTTTTCTATCAGAAAATTCTCAGTAGCAGCACAGAGTCTGGAAGTTGGAAGTGTGTACACTCCAAACTCCCGCGCCTCCGAAAGCACGTTAAGCCGTTGGTCCTGCGCCTGAACTCTTTCCGGTCGTGTCGGATTGCCGTCCCATCGGATTATGAGAGTAAGGAAAAGAGAGTGCACCTGCGTTAGCGCACACACTTGTGCACTATAATATCTCCTGCGCAGTTGGCTAATCTCTCTTGAGATTGGCCGCCGTGGCCGAAATCGGTCTGGAGGACCCTTATGTCTTATTATAAAATAATTTAATGCTCTAAAAAGAAGATAATACTGAACGAGCTTCAAAATTATACGCGTATACAAAACTTCGTGTTTGTGAAGTTGACCGGTAAGTACTTCCCTCAGAGTCAATCAATATAAAATACTTTTATAAAAATACTTTTTTACACCGTACCTAAGTGAACCACATACATAAGACCTATACCAGCTCACTCATCATGAAAACCTAATGCTTGGTTTTAAAGTAATAAAAATTAAATAAATGTAGTCACCACTGGATCATTTATAGGAATCACTTAATATTAAAACTTCAGGGGAATCCTCATTAATCTAACGGAGAGTAAACCTCTACGCAGCATAGGTAGGCGGTAAAAAAGTTAGAGAACTATCTCATACTGATACTGCTCGTTTAGTGTATTCTATGGCATACATTTATACCATATTAATTTAGGGTAAGACTGCAGATATTTATAAATTTCATACCAAAAGAAAGATAATTGTTCAGGATAATGAATGTTTTGGAGCTCGTAAATCCCTGAGATATGTTTTTTATGGAAAATATATAAACTTACACTTACGTTAAAAAACCTATGAAAATATCTTGTATGTTCACAGTAAATTTGATTGTTTTGTCAAAAAAAAAAGCGGTGAAAATAATTGTATCTATAGTTACTATTTGTATCAAATTGCGTCGTCTACCCATCGTGGGACATCGTGGGACATTATTCACACACGGCTATCTGATCCCAAACTAAGCAGAGCTTGTACTATGAAAACCAGACAACTGATATACTACATATACTACTTTTCTTTCGTAAATACATACTTATATAGATAATTACACCCAGACTCAGGACAAACAGTCATGTTCATGCACACAAATGTCTGTCCTGGGTGGGAATCGAACCCACGACCTGCGGCGCGAAAAGATATCTACCAACCACGTCAACCGGCTCGTCAAACCATCGCTGGTTAGAAGCCTTCTTCCCTGATAAGAAACCTGCAGAGGTTGATAAACATGTAACAAAGTTGACAAGGTTCAGAAAGGTTTCCTCACGATAGTTTCCTTTATCACCGAGTGAGTTAAATTGTAAACATAAATTAAACGATACCATTGGCATTTGCTGTATTATATGCTGATTTGCAGTGAAATAAAGCTATTTTCATATTAAAATGTTAAAATATTTGTTTTTAATACGCAAACGAAAAGCAATCTTTTAAAGCTAAAGAGGCGTTCACATGGAACATATGTAACGCATGTCATTTACATTAAATTCTGGGAGCAAATATCGATGTACCCCCACAGTGTGGAGTAATTAGCCCGTTAATGGGGATGTGGCGCGTTATAGCAAATTAAGGAGTCTCTCATTATCATAGCCGATACGATACGCAATAGCGTTGCTGCACGCATTTAATATTTTTTTAATAACAGTTCTTTAAAATTAACTTGAAAATGTCTGTCAATGTAAAATGAAAGTTGTTATAATTTATAAAAAAAATTAACTATAACATATAAAACATATAATAATGATTATATTTACTCGGTGGTAGAGCTTTGTGCAAGCTCGTCTGGGTAGGTACCACCCACTCATCAGATATTCTACCGCAAAACAGCAGTACTTTGTACTGTTGTGTTCCGGTTTGAAGGGTGAGTGAGCCAGTGTAATTACAGGCACAAGGGACATAACATCTTAGTTCCCTAGGTTGGTGGCGCATTGGCGTTGTAAGCGATAGTTAAAATTTCTTACAATGCCATTGTCTATGGGCGTTGGTGACCACTTACCATCAGGTGACGCATATGCTCGTCCACCTTCCTATACAATAAAAAAAAAAATAATAATAAGATCACTTATGTTCTATGTTGCTCTATACAATACAGTTACAGTCATTATGTATTAGCCAAATTTACCATTTATCATCAAACTTTTTTTTTTTATTAGGTTTGAACAACATTAAAACCTTAAATAAATACAAATAAAAATCAAAAATATTTACTATACAAATCGTGACCGCGTGGAATGATGGCAAACTATTTTTATTGTAGTGTATTGTATTAGGACTGGCAAGTATGTAAGTCACCTGATTGTGAGTAGATTGCATGTTACATCGCTAATGCGCCACCAATTTTGGGAACTAACATGTTATTTCACATGTGGCTGCAGTTAAAGGATTTCACTTGTGGCTGCAGGATCGAATCGAATCGGATCGGTATACTTCGGTATACTCACCTGGTGGTTTTTACCGTGGCCAATAAACATTGGCATAGTAAGAAATATTAACCATTCTATATATCGACAATACGCCCCCAACCTTGGGAACTACATTCAGGTCATTTTTAATAAAATATTGTTTGTAATAAAAATAACTAATACTTTTTTTAAAGCCTATGGTTATTAATTATATGTCTGTACTCATATCATTTAATTCCATCAATTTTATAACAGCGAATATCTAGGAAAATGGAACACAATGTTCTAAATTTAAATTCTCTGAAAATACCGGTAAGTCTACCTACACTATTATGCTGCGCGCTTGCTTAAACGTGAAATAGATTATAACCTGAATTGCATTTTCATACAGTAAGAAAGCATTAGTCAGGCTTAGTCAATTTACGGTGGCCCCCACAAACAAATCTTGGTACGGGGTAACATAATTTCATAATCTTAACGACCGGCTGGCCGCGTAAATTGGAGGAGTTTAGGGCCTTCCTCCCCCGAGGGCAAACACTTAGCTGACCATATCCTTACATCTTCTGAGCAGCGGGAAATAATAGACCCAATGATGCCTAAATAGCTTTTGACCGTTTCGACTTAGTTGTCAGTAAATGGTATACGCTTAGTATAATGATTTGTAATAATCTTCCTAATGGGATAAGCGATTCTGCTGAAACATATATAACATTCCTCGCGTTATATATACAAGCAGTATGTAAAAAGGAAGCTTAAATAAAATTATCTATTTCCCACTTTTGTCAGCGAAAACGCTTTTGTGATCAGCTTAAAATATTTTACCTTTAGTTTACTTACTAAATTTCACACTTTTAATATTTGGTTTTGAGATATAAAGCCAAGCAAGAACAAATATTAATAATTTTCTTTGGTGCAATAAAAATATCGCTTTTATTTTCAGCATTTTTCGCTTGTTCGTTTATCAATTCGTTTACCAAATTAAGCATTTATTATTTACTTAAAGGCCTAATTGAAGCTTGTATACCTCACAGTGATTATATCACGAGTTTACGACTCTAATGAAATGGCAGGCTAAATTTTATATAAAATTTATTGGTTAAATTATAATTTGTTCTTTTTAATCTTGTGTGAAATTAATATTTTGTATATTATCATACTTTGCTGATGTTATTTTATATACAACTAGCGGTTTGCGCTTTTTCACCCGCATGTTTCCCGTTCCCGTGGGAATACGGGGACAATATGTTACACGCTGATAATGTAGCTTTGGTGAAATAATTTTTAAAATCGTCTTAGTGTTTTAGGCTTGAAAGCATAACAAACAATCAAATTCAGGATCACATTTATAATATTATTTAGGATTGCATTTGAATTTGAAAGATGATTGTATATGAATTTGTAACACTAACTTTTTTTACAAGGTTTTGTTTAACTTGCAATGTTTGTTAGTTTGTTTAGATCAAATCTTCTAAACATTAGAGCCACCTACTTATATTCTACGGAATTTTTACATGTTCCTTCAGTTTCGATGACCTAATTCTACATGCAGAATAACCTTGAGACTTTTTTAAATATAATACGTAAGCGGACGAGCATATGAGCCATCTGATGATAAGTGATGCCCATAGACATTGGCATTGATTGTTAACCCTCGCTTACATCGCCAATGCGCCACCAACCTTGGGAACTAAGATCTTATGTCCCTTGTGTCTGTAATTACACGGGCTCATTCACCTTAAAACCAGAACATAAGAATACCAAGAACTACTGTTTTACGGTAGAATATCTGATGAGTGAGTTGGTACCTATCCAGACGAGCTTGCACAAAGCCCGACCACCAGTTAAACTAAGACTGAGAAACTCCTCAACGGTCAATAAATTAGGCACAAAATGTTATAAAGAAAAGCTTATTTAAAGAACATATTTTCATTTATTTTAAATTGAGAACAAAAATATAATTGAAAAAAAAAAAACAACGGGTTGCACTCCGGGAGTGCCGGCAGAAGTGAAAACTTGAATATTAACCTTGTGCATTTTTGGAATGATTAGGGAAAAATTTTGCTCGAATTGCTTTAATTATCAGTATAAAAGTACTATCATTTATGTGATAAAATACAATCTTCATTAATTGCGCTATCGTACACAAACATGACAATTTATATTACATTAAAAATTTAACACTTCCTGACGCGAGTTTAACATTTTTTACTCATCATAAAAAAGTGCACAATGCCGCTAAAGAAGTTTTCACTTCAAAAACATTAAAATTCATCTATTTGTAAGTTTTCCGCTTATAGCGAACAAATGCCGGTATCTATATCAATATATTTGTTACACCCGCAATTGACGTTTCAATCCTTATAATCCAATAATATAATGAAGATATTAATGGATAATATCAAAGTATAAACCGTTGTTCACATCGGCTCGAGCGCAGTCATTAATTTAATTAACGTACGACGCCGCGCTCTGATGTGCTCCGCGAGACAGATAATCGTACTAAATGACTTTTCGAACACGCTCGATGGCTTTATTCTGTTGATCGATGTTATTGCCATTTACGTCCGTGACAATTTTGTTCGTCCTTCCTTATTCAAATATTGAAACAGTGCTTTTTTTTAATATTTTTTAACTTGCTTATAGGTGTTGTATGCATTATTGAAATCATTATCGAATATATACGTAATTCGTTAATTTAAAATCACTGAAAGCAAATTTCAAATTATTCGATTGTTATTACGTCCTTGACAGATCGTTCAAAATTGGGTATACCATGATTATCGAAATTTAAGTTAATAAACACAAACCGTTGCTGACATATAAAAAAAATATATATTCAAAAGATATTATAATTACTACTCGCGTAGCCAAAGGTAATGTTAATTATTGCATATGAGTAATGTACAATTTGCATTTGAGTGTTCGTTAAACAAATGAGACCACAGAGTATAGACACGGCGGCTAAATGGAACGAAAACATTCGAGTTTCGTTTTCATTCATTTAATTAGCCAGAGTTTTAGCGGCGCCGCCGTGTCGCTTCACAATTTACTTGCCCATCCATTTAGACTTTTTACATTTTTAGTTTTCGATACCGCATGTACTGCTTTTGTAATGTGTTTTTCAACTATTAAATAAAATATATCTTTTCATTTGAGACTAAACAAATAGAATAAAATATTTATAAATGATTATAACGTAACACGTTTATTTCAACGGAAGTAGGCTTAGTGTAATAAAGCTCCGACTCTACCGAATCAAACTTAAAACGTTCATGTTGTCAATATCCGACAAAAAAGTGTGTTAATTAACAATATTGTGTTATTGTGATTCGCAACTTTATGAATAATTGCGAAAGATGCAAACATAGAGAATGTTTTCAGCGGAAACGTGCCATAACAAGTACGATATTAAGACTATCAATGAAATAATTTCATTACTAATTTAAAATATGAAATCAACAATACGAAATCAATTTTTCTATCATAAAACATAATAAACATGTAAAGTAAATGTTTTATATTGTAACTAGTTTCTGCTCCGGCTTCACCTGCATGTGACATGCATTATGTATGTAGTATATATATGTGATTCAGTCAAGGCATAGGCTCTATATCAAATTTCATCAAAATCCATCTAGCCGTTTTTGCGTGATTGAATAACAAACAGACAAATATACGCTTTCATATTCACAATAGTCATATGAGTTAATATTAATAGGAAGTAAGATAACAACAGTATTCTATATCCGTTGATGGTACGTCTGTATTTTAACTTCCTGTTTTCCAGTTTTTCCAAATTTATGATTCGAATCCCATGCGAGTTCAAGCGCGAACGAGTTTTCACCTAGTTATAGCAGTTTTTGTAGCTTTAATTTAGTGCGGTAGCAATTTTAAATTAAACTTTATCACTTCGTGCTAAGTGCTTTCTGTAAGTGCCCCTTTTGATACTTTATTTATTTCGACTAAGAACATTTTACATTTCTTTATTTACTGCAAATTTATTTATGACCGTTCACCGAACATTTTCGCCTTTTCTTGGTAATTCTGATATAATGCTTAAATAACTCAATAACAATATCGTCTACCTAATCTAGATCTAATCTAGAATTCTAGAAACTTTGATACGTAACTCACGTTTGGTAATGTTTTAATATTGATTAGCTTTTTAATTTTTAATATGTCTAATTATTAACATTGTCGTTTGTCGTAATTATTTTGTATATATAAAAAAAGTGTACCGAATAAACAGCTATCTAAAAATGTTTATAGATTTGTTATAAATGCTATGTATGAATGTATACATATTGTTAATTATATATTTGTTGTATTAGTTAAATAAATAAGGACGGAAATGGATATTCGGTAAAGTAAATTTCTATTTGTAACGTTATGTGCCATTTGTTGTCAATGTATTCAAAATAATGTGATTTTTCATGTTTTAAATCAGTCATTGTATTATTCAACATAGGAAAAATACTTTCAGTACATTGATAATAATGGAATGTTTTCTAATCAGGGTATATACTATGTTAAAGTTATCAATAGATTTATACTTCAAATATCTCTACCTATCAATTAATTTCAAATTGCAGTTGTTATTACAATTCAATCATATTGAGAAATAGTAGGAAACGAACTAAGAGGTATGATGATATAATCCTTTCTATTATATACAAAAACGAGTTCTCAATCTCTTTTAATTTTTTACTAGCTTCCATTTAATTGCACCTGCCAGTCTTGGTGAGACAAATCTTTTAACCCAATCTTAAGCCAGTTGCATAAAGCTGACTGACTTAAAATTTTACGTTGCTGCTAATGAAAATACATCACTATTCTAATTAAACTTCCTGTGTTTATAGTTTTCAATATAATGTTTTCGATTAATATTTGTTTTCTTAATAAATCCTCAATTTACATACTCAATTCACATATATAGTAAATATATTAATATATCTTCAATGTAATCGCATAAAATAAATTAAATAATGCATGGCTTATAAGTTAAATTAAATTAATTTTAGAAGCGTTATTAAGTAATAAAAGTTTCAAGAGAAATTCGAAGCAATAGGTAATATATGGTTTTACTAAACTCGAGCAGCGGAATGAAAACTCGCTGAAAAGATGAAAATGCTTTTGACCTCTAAGGCTCGGAGGATGTTGAATATTTTAAAAGAATCCACGGCAACGGAACGGGCTCTGCGAACAACTCACCCACATTAGAGGTGAAATAATATTCTACTTCCAGTTGATTTCGGTATTAGGGTTAAATATTTAGAGAGGTGGAAAAACTTCAATATATTATTTTCTAGAAATTTCTTCTTTTTTTTCGGCATTTATTTTTTATAATCCCATTCATATAGGACAATGAGTAAGAAAACTTTTATGAAGGTTGTATTAGTTATTTGTTGAATAAGGGGATCGAATAAAAATGTACACGTTTATGGCTCGAATTCAGATAAAACATAGCAATATTGGTTATTGTGTTATCCTTTATCTATCCTTATTGTGTACCTTGGATTTCTTAAATTCAATAATCTATGGATTCGGGTTGTAGCGATTGTGTAGAGGCGCGCGGCGGTCGTAAAGCATTGCCAGATATTGTCCTAAATGTCACTGGACAGACCAAGAATACTCTGAATATAAAACAAATTTTTAGAATCAGCGTTTTATGTAAGACAAATGAGATAAATTGGAGGGAGGCCCAATAATTTATAGTAATATTTTATTTGTAACCTCTTCAAAATTCAAAACAAGTATCTTGTTCCTTTTTTAAAAGAAAACTATAAGCCTAACAAGTTCAACCCCAAGATGGATTCTACTTGGTGGTGGAGCTTTGTGCAAGCTCCTCTGGGTAGGTACCACCCACTCATGAGATATTCTACCGCAAAACAACAGTACTTTGTATTGTTGTATTCCGGTTTGAAGGGTGAGTGAGCCAATATAATTACAGGCACAAGGGACATAACATCTTAGGTACCAAGGTTAGTCGCGCATTGGCATTGTAAACGATGGTTAACATTTCTTACAATGCCATTGTCTACGGGCTTTGGTGACCAATTACCATCAGGTGGCCAATATGTTCGTCCGCCTACCTATAAAAAAAAAACACCTTTATGAAACAAAAATGATGATCGGTCGCTCCGTTGCTGCATGCAAATAACATATAAACAAATTAATAGTACAACACACTTCCGCATTTATAATATAAGTGAAATTAATTTGTTTTGATTTTGCTTTCTGGGATTAAAATGTAATCTAATCAATTCTACTCCTACCTGGCTATAACAGCTTGTAAATGTTCCACTGTTGGACCAGCCTCATATTTGTTCAAGGAGACGGATTTCGAGTCCAATCCACACCTATTGATGATATACTTATGTATGTACGAGTATGTCATAATTCAACGCATATCGCACTAAATTGTACATTTAAGAAACAAAATCAACCCATCAATTAACTTTATAATTTACACTACTTGTTTACAAATTATTTTTAAATGTGTGCAAAAAAAACTTTATTACCAATATCGCTGCATTAAAGAAAAAACCTTGCGATAACGACCCTAATTTTCACGTTCGAAGTTTAAAGTAAAATTGTTATGGCTTACAAAAAAAAACAATTTTAATTTCCCTTATGCACGAAGGTTCAATTTAAAGTAATTTTTTATTAATATAATCCACCGAAAGTCGAATATGAAATCATGATTTCAAATATCAAAATATATTAAAATAAATACTTGAATTACTATTTGACACTTTGATATTTCGTTCAAAAATAAACTAAGCGGATTACGTTCTTAATTTCAGTATGGATTATTTGAAATGAAACGATAAAATTACATTTCGTACAATCTGTGGGCCGTGGGTCGTGGGCGTGCTCTGCGAACAATGATGTACACCATGAAGCTCGAACGCTCCTAACAACATAAAATTTTATGACCGTGAATATTTATTATTTATAGTATTATAGTACGACATCGAAATCTATATTGTATCATGTTGAATATGTTATAATTTTCAAAAGTGGGGTTTGAATTCTGAATACTGTATGTATCTACAAAAATATTTATATATTATCTATATATTATTATTAGATAGGGTCATTTATAAAAAAACTTTAAGACTATATAACATCACGCAACGATTCACGAATGTCGAGTAGTAACAATAACCGCGCGACGCAGCTAGTGTTTTGACATACAATTAAATTATAAGTCGCTGAATCCGTTTTTTAGAGTAATTAAGAAGAAGTCAAAGAGAAACCCTTAAAATAGGTGTAGTTACATAAATAATATCTATAATAATATACATATCTAATTTACTACAAAATAAACTTTAAACCAATGAAATTTATAGTAATGAAAACACAAATGACGCAAGCCACAGACACAAATGTCAGCAGAAATGGTGTTTTAATCCGTCCATCATTACCTGGCGGCGGTCGGATTACTCCTGTGTATCTCCCTGCCAACTCACTCGATACATTTTTCAGCATACACAGGTACATGGACATTGTGTCATATAAAAGCTGCATTCATAGCTCGATCGCACGTTTTATCCGAGTTTTAAACGGGAAAGTGTACGAGCCTCATTAGACTTTTTGTTGTCTGCAGTGTGGAGTTTAATGTGAAACATATCTGTCTTCGCAGGTAAGGACTGGATACTTGCCAACAACCTGTGGACGCTCTTTCAGACGGTAAGGTTTTGTTGGGTGAATTTATTTTTGACTTGGTAACGTAACTATAAATTCTGTTGTGTAACAATAAAACGTTTGCGGTTAACTTTCGAAAAGGTTTAATGGTTTTTCGTTCATCCTTAGTTGTCGTATGGTTGGCGTTTATTCAATTTATAGTAGTGTAGTGTAGGGTAAATAAGCTATTGGTGTTCGTTGCCACGTCAGCGGGAATCCCGCGCCCTCCCCAGGTACGCGAAACGTTAAGCCGATTCCCGTTATTGTTGCAGTCATTTTATATGTGCCTTTATGACGATGTCTTTTGGTTCGATCGTTCGTACGAATAATTCAGGGGTAAATAGAAAATACATAATTAAAGTAACATAGACTTGTATATTGTATTTTATGCTCAAAATTAATTAAATCAATTATTTTTTCATTGCGAGTCCTTTTAAAAATAGAATACAAATAAATGAAACTAACTTTGATGGTTTTGAAAAAAAAAAGACACCTTTAAATACTCAATAATTGTTTTGCGATTGCGTAGTATTCAATAAATGAGCTACTGCAGATGACAGCCTTTTATTAATAAAAGCTCGAGGATGTCACTGACATTACAAGTATCAATAGACAGGTAGGTAGACAGACGTAAATGAATCCTTGCAGTTGCACGATAAAAAGAAAAGTAATTAGAATTAGAAAAAAAATGGTCTTGATCGTATTTAAATTGTTTTCACTAAGAGGTTGATATAGATTTAAATATTATTTCATCGATTATTATATCGATTTATTTGGTAAATATTTGCACTAAGCCTACGCACAACCTAACTATGCGTGTATGTGCGTACCTATATGACTACCTATACGATAACTCCAGTCGTTAAAGCGATATTCAAGGATATGACGCGACGGATACCAGTTTCTGTAATAATTTATAGCAGTAATGTTAGTATACTTTGTATTTTAATCAATAATCGACAAGTGAATATCGGATATAGCTTGATCGTAACGTTATCGATAGCACGAAGGCGCGTGCATTCAACTTTACGACCTTGTTCGTATTTAATAAATATGTCGGTCTTTTCCGACCCCACATTTTACGATTCTACAATAAAATATGTCTCGACAACCGAATTTATATGCGTACATAAAGTTTTATATCCGCGACTTGCACCGATGGAGGTTTACCTAATTGTTATCGGTCATGGACACCGCGAGGAGCGTGATTCGTGAAAACGCAAAGTCGGTGTTCGAAATTTAAAACCGAATGCGACCTTTTATATTTCAGAACTGTCATTATCACTCAAATATCGAATATTCAATTCATAAGCTCCGAATAAACAAACGGCTAGATTAAATGATTAAATACCGATATTTTAAATGTCACAGCTCGTGAACAATGTAATAATGTTTTCCTAACTCACAATCGTAATATACATACAGTTGAAAATGACTATAATTTAGAGTCCAACAAAATAATGCGTTAATGATGCAATGACTCATGTTTATTAACCTTTTGTTAGTTTAATCAGTCAATAATAGCGTTTCCCTAATTGCGTATGCAGCAATTATCTAGCGGACGTGTTCGAACGTGCAGTTATAGGTCGAGACGAGATGTGGGGCTGGAATTAGCGCCTAGTCTCAGGTGCCCCCTCCGAACCGACTACATCCAGCTACGGACCTTAACTACATTATTGCCTATACCAATAATACTGCCAATTTCAAATCAATTGAGACGCTTTGTACCATTTGAATCTTTGATAAAATTTGATTTATTTATATTATATTTTTATTAATGGACATGTATAAATAGAGATGAAATATCTTGACACAAAATATGGTTAAAAAAATACAGCTCAAATAATTCACGTGCCGACCCTTAATGACGATAGACTTTCCACGATCGTAATAATTCCGATGTCGTTTTTTCTTCATAGTTCACATTAATTTTCCATGTTCGAATGTATTATAATAAAATATTACAGTTAACGACGTACTTTCGTAATTTGCATCATTTTCTCCGTTACGAAAACTACGATGCATTGCCACAATATTATTTTGTGCTCATTTCTTTGTTGTTAATGTACAAATGTCCATGTTATTCATTCAATAATTAATAAAGTAATTAAAATATTTTATTTGATAAAGCTCCACCTGTGAAAAAATTTAAGTGAACAAAGAAAATGACTATTTAGAATTATTAATGTATAATAATTAATTAATTAAAGTAACTGTATCAATTAAGTTATTATTTTTACAAGTTTGACTAGTTTAATAAAGAAACACTTAATGTAATAATATGTTAGTTATTTTATTGCTAACGTGTCGTGTTATAACAGTCAAGTCAAATAAACAAGTCATTTTTGTACATTAAATATTCACACATTTATACAATTTACATTTTAAAATAATTACAAGATAAGAATGGAAAGAAATATAAATTAATTCATTTAGCCATACAAAAGAATCTTAAGTGCAGGTTGTTGTAACGTTCTCATAGCTAACTCGTAGCACTTAAGGCCTATTAGACAAGACCTTCTAATAAATTTCGAATCTGGGCTCCTGCCAGCAGCTACTCATTCTATTCTAAGCCTGAGATACTGCGCTAGCAATGTGCAAATAACCTGATTACTATAATGCATTTCGGCGAAAACAAGTCTAAATTTTATTAATAGCTTTAAAGCAGTTGATATATCGTTCGTTTCAGCTCTTTGTTTCAATTTTAATGCGTCGATTCGAAGTCACTGTACAATAATTGTCTGTTATTTCCATTAGTTAGGGTAGAAGGCCTATTCCACGAATAACGTCTACATGGCTTTCCAGTGCATGGCGCCAGACATTGACTCACATTCTGTCTAGAAATATGGGCAATTTAACTTTCAACTACACAACTCTATAATGATCAGGCAAAACACGTAGTAGGGGAATATATTTTTTTTTTAATGGAATTAATTTCTTCACAAACATTTTGTCAGAAACAAAGGCTTTGTGTTTTTTTCATTTCTCTTAAAAGTAATTCAGTTTAATTCAAGTCTTATACGGACAGTTATGTAACTTGTTTATGAATACGACATCTAATTTAACAATTAATTTTTATCGGATTGTCAAACGTCTTTTGCATTCATATTGCAGGTACATAAACATATACATATATTGATGTGAAAAAATATGAGTGTGCGTTGGGGCTGAGACCGTCTCGTAGAACGTCACGGCAAACGGAATGATAGTCATTCTCCCTCTCCACCGCCACGTTCTGCTCTCTTATGAATGTGTGCTAAATACTTCTAATATTTTATATTATCCTTATTTATAATAAAAATTGTGCGATCAGTGGATCTCCGTCAGGAACGAAGTTTTTTCGACTGAAAACGTGTTTTAACATATAGATTTTAATTGATTATATTACTGTATTTTTGACCTCCTTAATGCATAGAGTTGCATTTCTCTCTTATAATAATAGCAATCAAAGAATTTACTAAAATTTGGATTTTTAGTAATTTACCCCTCCAATTAAATAAAGCTTACGATCGGAATTGTGACAATAACCCAGGGTTCGAACCTGGGACTGGCGTGCGACTCGTAAGCGCTATTGGTTCTACGGTTTTGTATTACCTTTATATTTTTGTTTTTTTTTTTTCATTTTTAAGAATGTGAGGCAAGTATTTTTAATTTAATTATTTAACCAAATTTTAAAAAAAAGATCCGCAATAGATAGTCCATGCTCTATTGTTTGGCGTCGATTGGCGCTCAAAAATTCGGCATAAGTCTTACCTCCAGAAGCGCTCGCGCATTTTGTAGCATTTCATAATGCGACACATCCTACCATTTCACTTACTGTAAGCCACGTAAAATAACTTCGTTCCAAAAGCGTAACGGTTGATGGACCGCCTTATTTCATAAAGTACACAAATATAAAGAGTACGACCATTTTTAACAAAACATTGCTCGTTATTAATATAAGCATTTCTATGTTTTCATACATAATATTTGTGTGGTTGGGTTTACGATGACATATGTAAAAATGCTCGCAAAGCAGTGAAAATCCTTTACTCCCTCATCTAAATCGAGAAGATTTTTTGTAGACATCGTTTAGTGCTAATGTCTGTTGCGGGACGAGTCGCCTGCGAATTGCCACATTTACGTCTGTTGGCATCCCGGATTGACCTTAAATCCTATGTCTCGAATGATCCAATGCATCTTAAGCGGGGAAGAGTATCTTTAAATTATTCAGTGACGAAATAAAATAACACAGTATGCTCGAACAAGCTGTTTTTACATACGCTTTTATTTTTTATATACGTTTCAAACGTATCTAAAATATTTTTATTTCGGTAAATAAATTAAGTTTTAAGAAAATTACAATTTCGTTTTTTCTCGTCCTCATATATCTGATAAACCAACTTATTTATAATAATAATTTTCGTCATGATCGTAACATTGTGCTTTGTGTTAGTATAAAGTTAATAATTTATAATCATTTTCAGTATTTTCAAAACGCATGCGTGCTTGCGCATTACAAATCAAAGTAATTTATAAAAATAAAGTATATAGACAATATATATTCGACCGTTATTCTTTACTGTTTCTAACTTCATGCAGACCATATTAGATTGCAATTGTAATAAGCTGTATGCATATTTTTGTTGATGCAAATATTGTATATCGTGGAGCCGATTGTTAAATTTAAATGGAACTAGAAAGTGTAAGGCTGTGCTTAATAATATGTCAATAACAGTATAACATTATTTTATTAGTTGATAAAATTTAGAAGTTATAACGTCTATCATATTTTCGTAAGCACATAGTCAACTCAAATGTGTCTCATATTTGCATATTAAATAGAACTGTTGAAGCCGAGCTAAAACATCGGTCTACAGTTAATTAACTATGTACCTGCTGACGATCAAACGATGCATGTTGTTACGATCGGGATCAAAGGCTTATATTGCCATTCAAAATCAAAACGGCTCCTTAATTATGTAAATATCTAATACACCTACTATTCAATAAGCTATTAATTATAAACGATAAACCCATCTTACAATTATAACGTGTTATGTTGTACTTAATATTTAAATATTGTTTTTAAGCCGTTTAGTATACCTAACTAATATCATAATTGCCAAAGTCAGTATGTTTCTATGTTTGTTACGTTTTCACCTAATGCAAGAATAAACCACAAAGCCCGTCTTAAAAATTCTTTCACCAATGGAAAGCTACATTATCAGCGAGTAACATAGGCATACATTTTGTCCCAGTATTTCCACAGAAACGGGAACTACGCGGGTGAAACCGCGGGGAAAACGCTATATATTTATAATACTAGCTGTTGCCCGCAGCTTCGCTCGCGCGTGGTCTTTATCTATACTAATATTATAAATAAGTAAAAATTGATTTTTTGTATGTTTGTTTGTAGCGAATAAACTAAAAAACTGCTGTACTGTTTTTAAAAACCTTTTTTACCTACAGAAAGATACGTTATAAGCGAGTAATTAGCTGCCGACTTCGTACGGGTAAAATAAGGATTTTATCATTTTTTAATCAATAAGATATAAACATTTACCAATCGATTTATTCGCCCATCCAGTATAGTGTATGTGTGTTCAGTACAGGGCATATAATAATCCTACTTCCTACTAATATAATAAACTCGAAAGTTTGTATGGATGTATGGACGTTTGTTACTCTTTCAGGCATAAACTACTGAATGGATTTTAATGAAAATTTACAAAAATATAAGCTTAGGGAATACCAATTAAGTGGTACATATGGCAATAATGGAATATGTTTTTTTTATCCAAACATCACCAACATAGTGAAGTTCGTATATTTCTCCCTAAGAGATATTGATATAAGATAATGCGTATTTTGAATTTCATTATTTGCACCCAACTCTTCCAAACAAAAATAAAAGTTTCTAAAAACTTTGAAATTCATGTTTATTAATTCAATCAAAAAACTCAAATAGCATATTTCTATTTTTTTTAATTTTTATACTAATGATTTTACCCCGTTTCTCCCGTTTGGAGTTAAATTTCTAAAAACGACGAAATACGTATGCATAGCTTTAATACTAAATATCATTCTTCTTACACCAAAAGTGACGGAATCCCCATACAAACTTTCAACCCCTTTTTTACCCTCTTAGATTTAGATTTTCAAAAACGCTGAAATACATTTTTATTTATTTTTAAGCTTGTTCATTAAATTTCATGCTTCTAACTTTAAAAATTACGGGTTTCTAAACAAACGTTCAACTCTTTAGGGGTAGAATTTCCAAAAATCCTACCTTAGTGGGTGTTATAAAATGTATCAACTGCCAAAATTTCAAGTTTCTAACCCCCGCAGTTTAGGCTCTGCGTTAATGAATCAGTTAGGAAGAGTAATAATATTATGTGAATAGATATCAACAAAAATACGTATTTTTATAACTTTTGATAGACTCAACTAATTTTGATGAAATAAAGGCTAAACGGAATCTTGAAATAGTTCTTATAATAATTCGGTTATTTCAATTTTTAGACGATTGAAAGATACAGACATACAGACAGTAAAAAAATTTAAAAAATGATTGCTTTGGTTTTGGTAAATCGTAAATAGCCATATAACCTTTAAAACAGGCAGTTATTTTGAAATAACAGACAGACACTTCAATTTTATTTATATGTATGGATAATTTATTAATTTATTCGTTTTTGTTATAGATTTATGTTATTTTATGTGTACAATATAAAGTATAAAGTAAAGGAAAAGTTTCTTCTGTCAGAGACTAAATAAAATCAGACTTAACCAAGGCTACTAATTTAATTAAACAAAAAAAGGGAATTAAAACAAATGTTGTCCATTGAACTTGACACACATCTGAATAAGCTGCTTAAGCGGCCATTTTATGTAGAAAAAGTATATAATATACAAACAAAAGCAGCTTGACCGCTCTGGTAGGTTAAGTGTTAAAAATGAGATGACACTTATATATAGCATATATATATATATATAAATATATACATACATTAGCTAAGTTTCCACCAACAATAATTACACCATCATTAAAATAATCAAAACATATATAAAATCAAACAGCTAAACCATCATAATCAGTAAAGGTGTAGTAAGATATATATTTTTTTATAATCAAATATAATTAATTACTTAATGAAAATACAAATTTAACAAAAACAAAATATAAATGAAATCACATTACATTGAGTAAGGCCAATAAAATGCAGTAAATAAATGATATATATATTATTTATATATTTTTTAACCAAATACAATTAAAAGGCAAGCAAGAATATGACTACAGTACAAAATTTATAACAAACTAAAACATTGAATATTAAGATGGGTTGGTACATTCATATTATATAAATTAATACATTTAATACATTATTATTTTTATCTTATTTATGTTATTTTTGCAGTGATTTTTTTTTAAATATATAATATCAATATCTGAGTACACTTAATTATATATTATATGCTCGCACAGATCTACTTCTTCCTATTCATGATTATGCTGTCGCAAGCTTGATGTAGCCAAAGACCAATTGAATTAAGCTGAGAGATTACACAATACTTTTATTCGGTTTATATTGGGATGAGGCAAATATAACCACGTTTCACAATTTTGTTCTCTTCTTAATTAGTTGCCCGTCTGACTTTGTAGGAATATGCACATCTTCTCTATTCTGTACTGTGTGTTGTTTAACCCTTTTACTCCCCCTTCATCACTTGATATTCATTAGATGATGACGGTGATGACGACGTCTCAGTGCTTTTATTTATGTGCTCCGTATTTTGTTGTTCGATCACTACTATTTTAGCTATCTCTATAGCTTTCTTTAGTGACAGATCAGACCGTTGTAATAATCTTTGATGTTTGGCGAGCTACTCTAACACATATTCGCTGTAAATTTATCACTGACCAATGACTATTAATTCAACGAAATCGCATTTTAAACTGTAATTTTCTAGACTCGTAATAAAGTTGGTTATATTTTCGTGTTTGCTTTGTTTTCTCATAAAAAATACATGTCAGGCCATAGTTAAATTTTTCCTCGGTTCGAAATACTTGTTACATTTATTAATGAGGTCTTCTAAAGTAATTTCTGTTATTTTAATGTTGAACAAAATTGCTATTTTTCTCTATTTACACTTCTTATACATAACCAGTGGCTAATACTCCTTATATATATCCAGAGGCTAATAAATATAGTTCAAAATATGGTTGCCATTTTCTCCGCGTTAAATTGTTATTTATTTCGTTGTTTAGAAAAAACTTCGGTAGGTAAAACGTTTGAATTTTTATCTGCCGTTTTAAAACTTTTGACAGGAAACACGAATTTACGAAAAAATTATACCTATTTAAAGTTTTAAGAAGTGATATACCGTTTATGTTTAAAGCAAGCACTTCTAAAACCATGTATTATTGTTATAGTTGTTTTTTAGGCTTTGTTTATACACCTATATACTGTTTACGTATTAATTATTGTCACTGAGTTAACTGACTTGCTCACACGCAGTCTTAAAGCGTACTGTTATGAAAGATATAAGATGAGATCATAAAGATACACACAATATATATGCAATATTAGTTTTTATGCAAAAACAACACACGAAGCTACTGAAAACACGAAGTTGTTAACAAAACTTTTTGATTTTGTCAACTAACAGGTGCGCGTACTTTTCCTACAGATAATAATTTATTGATTTTTAGTAGGGATACTAAACTTATAATAAATAAATAAAGAGATTAAAAATTATAGGGCAAAATATAGGATAAATCATAAGCAAAAGTGTAAATTACATGTAATATTTAATCTCTTTTCAGTTTGACCATAACCATTTTTTAATAAATGTTCTACGTGTATCTTTAAATTGACATAACTTTATTATTTATGAACCGATTGAAATAAAACAAACACTAAATGTTAAGTGAAGTTAGCCACAATACATTAGTGAAAACCGCACTCAAATCCGTTAAGCCGTTTTTAAGATTAGCGTGCACAAACGCACAGACAAACAGACAAACAGACAAACAGACAAACAGACAAAAAATCTATTAATCATTGTTTTGGGTTCTATTGTGTTTATAAAGACCCCCGATAAAAGTTTTACTCATTTATCTTCCATGTACAGACATCGACCAGTTACAGATTTATTATATGTATAGATAAAATCTCATATATATAAATATAAGATATTATTTATAGAGAGAGAAGATAAAGGATTCGTTTGTTTTTTGATGAGAAACATGTACTGGCGCGCCTTCGGGATAAAAACGCTTCGTATGCCGTGACAGTAAACGGTATGATGCTCGTTTATATAATAATAGCTTTTCTTCGAGGTTTCACCCGCGTAGTTCCCCTTCGCGTGAGAACACTGGGATAAATAACGCCTATGTTACTCGCTGATAATGTAGATTTCCATTGCTGAAATAATTTTTAAAATCGGTGTAGTGGTTTACGCGTGAAAGCATAACAAACAAACAAACGCACATTCGCCTTTATATTAGTATATTAGCTTTGATTATTTATTAGATTCCGAAAATGGTTTATTGAGGTATATCTAACTAGCGGATGGGTATAGATAGAAATATTAATTTGAGCGGGATAACTAATGCTTAAGTTACTAAATTTTAACAAGAATATATTTACAGATTCAGTGATATAATATATTTTATGTTAGGTAAAAATTTAGCTAACAATCTATTTTGAAATAGAATAGTAATCATACAAATAATCGAACACAAAGTACATTTATATGCAATGGCAAAGGTATTTGCAGGTCGCCTTAACTAAGTTTGCAAGTGACTAATAATAGTAATGGCCTCATTTGTCGCTGCACTATGAGTTTGCGAGCTCTTTCACACCTTCATTAAGAGGCCGAGTGTCCAGAACTTACGGACTCGAGTCGAGACGATGTAAGCCTGTGCCAAATTTGAGAGTTACTTGTTCATATTTGAAATGTCACGGATGATTGTTACTTTAATTGTTACGAAGAATTTTTCGTTCTTTAATTTAAATAATTTAATGGAAATATAAATAATGTTTACATTAATACTTTTTTAAGGCATTTAAAATGTTAATGATGATGATCTCCTGACCGCTTACATTCATGGCGATCATTCTGCTCAGATACTAGATACATGCACAAGTGTGTGTACACAAAGTAGGTTTTTGGAGATAAAAGTTCATTATTAGGCCGACCTGTGTTTGAACCTAGGACCTTGGGAGCTTTGCAGGCTGCAAGGCAGCCAAGCTTCACAACAAAGCAATTAAATGGAATTCTTATTTTACTATGGATAAATAGAAAATATAAAAAGCACTATGATATTTATGACTATAAAATTTTTAAACGTATATCAAACTTGACGTTTGTTTGATATACGTTAAAAAATTTTAAAAATAGCATAGTCCCATATCGGTCTTGCATTCTTAAATTGTTTTTACAACGTGGTTACTCAAAAGTTTCTATTTATTATATAAAAATTATATAATATACAAATTTACATAAAACATAATTAAATTAATCTTTTTATGCGTGTTGTTTTATGTGTGTGTGTTATTAACACATGTTTGAAATGTTTCTTTTAAACGACATCGTCTCATCGAAACGGTTTGTCAAAGCTTTTAAATAAATTTATCGGGTGCCACAAAGTGAATGCAGTGAATTTTACGATCGCCAGTTTATACCCGTGCATACGAGTTTTATTTGCTTATATAGGCTTTTAATGGGTCATACGTATCAGTAACACTGCTAGTAAATGATGCACTGTAACTTTTAAAGGAGAACTTTATTGTATCACTTCATGCTTCGTTCAGATGTTCGCTTTAAACGATAACTATATTCAGTGTGCCTTTTATGAGACGCGTGTGGATATTTTATTTAAAATAATGGAGAAGTTTTTCTGTGTTGCGAGTTAAAAGGGAAATTGGCGTTGGAAGTTTTATGCAATAACAAAAGTTTTGTTTTCGAAATGTTGTTTCAGTGGGCGTCGAGCGGCGCGGATTGGCGTTCGGGCGCCCGCTCGCTTAACGGCCTGTAATTGTAGTGTCGGAGTACCGGAATACGTGTTATAACGAACGAATTCGGCGCACTATTATTACAACGATAATCGTTTACCTGGCGACCATTTCAATTCAGCAAACAATCCCCGCTCTAGCTCGTTCACGCAATTGGATATTCCCCATTTTGACTGATATATTGCACATTCCATAGTGTTGCTTTTATTATTTTTGGTGGACGTAAACTGTACAACGGTTATTAGCTTATACGTTCTGTGTTATGATACAAGCTCGCGCTGTTATGAACATTTTGGGCTTAAATTATTATTTTATTTGCAGTGCATTATTTTTTCGATTAATTATTGCTGAATGTTTCTGGTGATATTATTATAAATGCGTATACAACGTCTCAATTAATTACAAAAAAATACAAACATGGAAATATTTTTATAATTCCGGTTTAGTTTCGAGAATTATAATAGGTCTTATCTAATTCTTTAATTTTTTTTAATTATTATTGTATTAGGTAGACATATTAGCAAGCGGGTCACCTGATGGTCAGTGATCACCACCGCCTACAGACGTTGCAATATATAAACCAATCTTTATATCTCCAATGCGCTACCAACGTTATGTCACTTGTGTCTATTGTTACACTGGCTCACTCACCTTTCAAACCGGGACAAAACAACAGTAGTATTGCTGCATAGCGGTAAATTAAGTAATCAGTGTATGGTATTTACCCAGCCGGTTTGCACAAAGTAAATTCTATTGCAAGATTCATTATTCGTTATTAGATATCAAAATATTATTCATTCGAATATTAAGACCCACTTTTAAAATAATATTACAGGCTTAAGTTAAAGGTTTAAGGCCGGATCAGAATATAAAAAGTAGAGTTTATTAACAATATTTAAATTATTGCGAACATCAGAATTTAAATGATTGATAAAAAATAAAGTTAATTATAAAGGTATTTTTTTTAAATATGTTTGATAATACTTTTCAGTTTACATTAGTAAATCCCAACTTGGTATATTAATTATATATCGTTTGAATATAGGCAGGGTCTAAGTGGTCGCTGTGTAGCTGGACAACACGCTACTTCTAGGAATTGTGTGTCGACGAACTGCATACGGTGCCAACATCGATTCTATTAATAAATAAAATACGGTTTTTCCAACCATTAAAACCTCATTTTTATTTTTTAATACACATTAGGTTCGATTTATATTTCAAACCTTAACGTTGAAGTAACTGTTTTGCTCTTTTAACGTATTGTACCGGTAATAAATTTCATTCCATTTTATATTTAGAATTATGAAATGGTGGTTTGTACATAATATATACTTCATTAAATCGTATTGCAGTATTATTTTTAATTTTTGCTGATAATATTAATGCTGTCTCATTGATCTACGGGGTGTCCTAGGCTCAACTCCCGGAATGGGCCACTAAAGAGATATTTTCTTCGTCGAAAAATTCTCGGTAGCAGCGAGGAAAAGTTAAAATATTTATATTACCATGCCTCGGAAAACACGTAAATCGCCGCATATAAGCAGGCTTGTGCCTGAACTCTTTCCGGCCGTATCGGATTTTCCGTTCATCGGATTATGATTGTGAAGAAATAGCGAGTGCACGTGTGTCTGCACTGAGACATGTGCACTATAATATATCCTCGATATATTGACTGCCACGTTGGTCTCGTGGCTAGATATAAGGCCGCAGAACCGGTGGTCCTGGGTTCAATTCCCAGGTTGGGCCAATAAATAGTTATTGGGTTTTTCTGTTAGAAAATTCTCAGTAGCAACCCGGAGTCTGGAAGTTGGAAGTGTGTACACTCCCATGCCTTGGAAAGCAAGTTAAGCCGTTGGTCCTGCGCCTGAACTCTTTCCGGTCGTGTCGGATTGCCGTCCCATCGGATTGTGTGAGCTAAGGAAAAGAGAGTACAATATCTCCTGCGCAGTTGGCTAATCTCTCTTGAGATTGGTCGCCGTGGCCGAAATCGGTCTGGAGGACCTTTATAATATATCATACACAGTTGGTTCAGTCAGGAGGTTAACATCAATGAAAATCATAATTATGAAAAAATCCAAATACATCTAAATAATCCACGTGTTATTGTAGTCTTAAAATTATTATATTATCATTTTAATAAAATACTTTGTGAGACAGCCACCACCATATTTTTTCTAAGAAATGTACATTTCGTTTTCTAGATCCACCAAAATCAAATAATCATAAATAATAAATAACGTAGTTGAATTACATCGGAAAGTAACACGGTTCCTGCACAAGAAAAGCTGAGCATTACGCAAAGACAAATGTCTTTGAGACAGCATTAACATAATCCGAGAGTGGCAGGAGACAAAGGAAGTGACGTGACACGAGAGGAACTTCCGGTCGGTGGGAATCGAAATTACACTATATGACTAAATATATTTCTCGAAATATGGGTCCAGTCTTTATAATATAATACAATGCTTTAATTATTTTTCTAGTAATGTATATATGTGTGAGTTTTGCTTGAATTTCTATTGATAATTAAGATTGGATTTCATGTTTCAAATGAAATGGGTGAATTTTATATCATCAAGTGCTACATGATCATAATTTCGTTCATTCATTCTTGTTTTTTGTTATGAAGATAAACAGCTAAAGCCATTCCAGGACCTTTAGAAGAGTATAAATAAAATAAAGAATTATTTACCCAGCACGAATCAATCTGATGTTTCAATTGAATATAAAAGCTTCGGTAAAGTATATATTTATATGTTTTGTAATATATACTCGTCTATATATATATATATATATATATATATATATATATATATATATATACACATTACAGACCGAGACTGTTTACTAAAAAAGTAGTTTTGAATAATCCATCTTTCATTCAAAGTGATATTAGGTTTTTTATTTGACCTACAATTCGAACGCAATAATTTTCACTAAAATCAATATCCACTATGAATTTTTTATCGCCTATCTGATGCGTCTCTGAAAACATGGTTGTCACAGTAATTCCGGGCGTCCATTACTATACTTATACGAACTCGTTTCAATTCCGTGAATGCATCAATCTTAATCAGAAATCGCGTGGGATTTTACCTTTGACAATACAAACACTGTGCAAATAGAATTTCAATACGATGCCGATGTTACATTAAATAAAATCTACTTGCAGCTTTTCACTTTGGCGTACGATTCTTTTATTTATTACTAGCCGGGCCCAGCTATTTCGTCCGCGTGAAAGTCGTTTTTATTACGATATATTAAGAAAAATATTACTGTTGCTATTTTTGAATCGCTTTTATGATAAATTTATTTAATGAACAGATCAACGGCTTCCACTGTTTGGTTATATGAACGTTATAACAATTTTTAAAATATTTTTATATTACAAATCCTAAGTTAGTTCGTTGTTACTGTTTAACGTTTAAACTACTCGAAATATCATCATGATATTTTTAATGCACGTCAACAGAGGTACCGAAAAGAAAATAGAGTACCTAATGCTTGCCTTACCCACGCGTCTACGCGGGCGAAGTCACGGGCGGAAACTAGTAAAAAGTTAAAGACAAAATAATCTCTTGAAATAAACTTATTAATTATTTACAAAAATCCCAATTGTATCGCTATTATAATATTACTAGATTGATATGTTAAATATTGTAACATAAAAATATGAACTCGTGATAGAGAATTTATCCATAATACATATACGATAAAACTGTAGCAGCGGTATTTTCAGCCTAGAATTTTAAAAAAAAACGTCAAATACGAAATGCTAGGAATATATTTTCTATTTGTTTGATGGCATGTCTATCTATGTATGTGAAAATCACCGGACAGGTTTTGATATTGGTAAAAAATGTAAGATAAAAAAAATACAATATGTTGGTCTTCCATTTATTTACACGGCAGGGAATTTTATCATCGGTTATGTGGTTTTGGTGTAGTGTGTTTTTTGCACTTCATGTTTTGATATTTGATAGACTTTTCACTTTCCTGTCTGCTTGACCAACCTTGTTATTAATTTTGCTGGTAAGGTAGTTTAAAGGTACTAAATGAGGCTAAAAAGCCGAGATGGTCTAGTGGTTAGAAAGCGTGTATCTTAACCGATGATCGTAGGCTCAAACCCGGGCAAGTACCACTGAATTTTCATGCGCTTAACTTGTGTTTATAATTCATCTCGTGCAACGGTAAAGGAAAACATCGTGAGGAAACCTGCATGTGTCTAATTTCACTGAAATTCTGCCTTATTACTCCACCAACCCGCATTGGAGCGGTGTGGTGGAATAATCTCCAAAAAAAGGAGTCCTTAACCCAGCAGTGGGAAATTCACAGGCTGTCACTATACTATACTGCTATAACGAGGCTGCGGGCTTTAGGCTTACATTCGATGATAATATATGTTGTATATAATAAAATAGGATACCAGTTTTTGCCTGCGGCGTCGCCCGCGTATTAGGAGCAGGATTCAAGTAGCTTCATATCAAATGTTAACAACATCAGTTCAGTGGCTTAGCCGAGAAAACGTAACGGGCCGACTGAGTTACTTTCGCATTTATAATATTATTACAGATTTATATGACTTTAATAAAATGTAGAGTATTTTATATATGAGGATAAAAAAGTTTCTAGTAAATTGACAAGAATTCTGTATTTCCATAACTAATATTTTTTAATATAATTTTTTTAAAATTAAAGAGACAACACACATGTATGTGTACACACAGTATAATAATATGTAAGATAAATAACTAAGCAACTCTTCGTTAGCTTTTGTTTTAAATGCATACATAATTGCATACTTGTAGTAATTTTCTTTTGACAAATAAATTTTCTTACTTGTATATAAAATAGTTAATTTACTTTGTAGCGTGGAGCAAAGATATATAATAGTTCTTTTTTTTTAACAATATCTAATAAATATCTTATTTATTACTGCAAATACAAGCAGGCCACGACCTCGTATTACTAAGCCCACTTACCTAACACTGGCTTAACATATAGCCTCTCTATTGATCGAAAGCCTACTCCTAAGCTCCATGTTTCCATCAAAATTAATTGCTTTTTTAATAAGAATATAAAAACGCTACTAGTAATCTGGATAACAAAATCTAGTACTTGAATGTGATTTTCAAAGCATTAGCAGGCCAAGAAACTATTGGTTGTTATTGGGCTTGAAATGTGGATATTTATGTAGTATTATTATACATATTTACTTATGGTTCACTTATATATATGTAAATATTTTTGTATATAAATCTTGTATTGACGAGGATTAGCCCGGCAAGATATTCCTTCATAATTGTTTAATCTGTTTGAAATCCTGACAGGTTTTTCAGTTCTACAACGCTGGTTGTAGAACTGAAAAACATATTTCTGTTTCTCTTTTTTTTCCTAAATTCGTATCTATGGGTGGATTCGATATACATTTATGTACATATTCGCCATTAATATGACCGATGTGGGTCACAGACAATTTTATTTGCAGTGCAATTAATGTTTTAAGTCACATTTCCTATCGTAGGTGTTATCGTAGGATTTTAATTATAGTCCGTAGTTAGTCTGGTCAATGGACCACCTGTAAGTGTCCATCACCGCCCATAGACATTATCGCCGTAAGAAATGTTAACCATTCCTTACATCGCCAATGCGCCACTAGTCTTTAAACAGGAACTCAATAATATTAAGGATTGCTGTTTGGCAGGTTTGATGAGAAGCCCAGATAGGCTTGCAAAAAGCCCTACCACCAAGTTAAATGGTAACTATGAACCATTCTAACAGAAAAGTATTTCCATGGAGAGAAGATGGTCAAAATGTGTTAGGTGTATTGAATTTAAGCCACTTCTCGTTGATAAACTAGAAATAACCGATACGAACAGATGAATTCACCAGTAAAATAACATAACCCTCAAAGTAGATGTTAGGATATTAGAAATCAAAGCTTGAGTAACTATTTTTACTAAGTTATGATTCTTAACATTATATATGTTTTAACGCAATCAGAATAAAAAATAATAATTACCCATTCTTAATGAATGACAAATTTAAGCCTGACTATGAATAAATCGGCATTCAAGGATAAATCATTTAATTAAGTTCGTTAAATCTATTCAAAAGCGGCCGCGTTCAACAAGTAGCTCTCAGTTTCAAATTCCTCGATACTTTTATGTGGGACCGACGTACAAAGTAATGAAGAGGGATTTTCCTGGGAAAAGAGATTACTTTTTTGCATCGGGGCGTCAAAGAGTGGCGATCTACTTGAAGATTTTTCTTTCCGCCGATGGTCTCTGAATACGGTACCACAATGCTCGGGGTTCAAAAGAGCTTGATGAATTCCCAGCGCTTTGTTTCCGCTCGCTCTGTCTCGACAAGGCATTGCTTTTTAATTTAGACCATTTCGCCTCCTCTTTTTATTCTGGTAATAAATCTGGGTATCTAGTAGCTTTTTATGTTCCGTATGTTTTCATATTATTATAATGGCACTGTGTTTACGGGACAAATGTTAAAGAGCCATCCGGAAAGATGGATGACTCTATTGTACTTTACAATTGCAATTTGCATTTGCGGACTTGTATTGAAGTTGGGTTGGAGGAAATTTATTGCGTGGCTGGGAATTGTGGAACAGATAAAGCCAGTAGGTGTAATTAGTTTCTGTTAGAAGTACAGATTATATAAATAATATAATTGTCATATTACTTTGAACTTAAGAAACAAATGTTTACGTTATATACTATATATATAGTACAGAATTAGCAAGTTATATGAGAGCATTATCCTCCTGATAAATTTCAGCAATGATATCCATTCGCAACGGACAATCGCCAACTGCGCAGATGACTTATGAGCTTCCAAGGGCATGGGAGTATAAAAGTGACAACTTTCTTCCGGGTTGATCCAGGTTTCGCACCCGGGACCGCTAGCTAGCTCCTGCCAACGAGGCATTCAGTTAAGAGAGGATTACAGATAAGAAAATGATAGATTATTGGATAATCCTGGACTATCACTATCTCCAACACAAACTATCTAGATACTTTTATTTTTTTAAATATGCAACAATCCAAAACTATAACGGGAATAATACATAATTATAAAAACCAGTCAAAAACTTAGCACCAATCATAACATAGATAATATTATACAGACAGGGACCAAGAACCTTTTCTAAGTTGGTTTTGAAGTACTTATATTTACAATTAAAACAAGACTATTAAAATTAAAATATTAAAACTAGACCATATAAATCGAATAATGCTTCATGATATATAAGAAACAAGTAGCTACTTAAAAAATACATTAAAGAGACTTGTTCCGTGTATTTTTATACGAGTACGCGTAATTAGTTTGAGTGAAGTAATTTCGAAGTTATATCAAAATTCCTTCCATATTTTCACACGGTTTTAAATTAAAATTATTTTCAAGGTTCGAAAGAAATTTGAGCACGATGCCTCATTTAAAAATTTAAATAAAGAATTTCAAATATAATCCCGAGGAAATGACGTAGCCGACGGGGATACCAATATGGAAGGTAACCTTTAAATGGTTTCTTTTAAATAGAAGTGCTAGAGAATAATGTAATTCGCCGAGTGAGAGAAGTGGAATAATAAGTTTTTTCGAGTAACAAAGCAAATAAAAGCGTTAATGCGGCTGCATCGAGATTTTCCAACTGGGGAAAAATTGCTCTTTTATGTGAGGTTGCTGTAAGGAAGGTTTAATGAAAATTCTGAGCTCAACCGTGGACGTACTAACGTACTTTCTACTTAAACTTGTTTATTAAAATGCTATAACCGCCAGCATAATCTTGGAATCTTGAAGTCTTAAGATACTGTATCGGTGATTCAAACATTTTCTTTAGACACATGTTCGTAGACGTTTATTCATTAAAAATAACGTGCAAGTATCGTTTGTAGAAGACCTTCTTTAGGTCACCTTTAGATATAAAAGCTAGGTTTGATTTAGAATGGTGCACCTGAAATTTCTTATTTATAGAACCAGTTTCTTGAAAATGCTTATAGAATTATTTTATTTCTCGATATAATGAATTTAAGTTTAAAATATACTACATTTATTCAAGACAAGCTGTAAAATTTCACAGATACCATTTTATTTCGTGAGTATATTTGTGTATATATTTGTAGAGTATATTTGTGAGTATAATTTTGATTCACATTATAAATATAGACTATAAAAAGAGTTACGATATAATACTTCTAATCGATATTAGTTATGGCAGTTGTTCTCAACAGAAAATAGCGAAGGATATAATATAAAACCAGGTGTATTATCTATTCCATCACTCTCATAATCTGAAAATATGATATTTTGACACGTCCAAAGTTCAGGCACAGGACCAACTTGCTTTCCAAGATACGGGCATAATAATACTAACTTAATACAACTCAATTTTTTTTGGCCTGATCATCGTAGCTGACTAGTCAAGTGCAGTAATAACATTACTTGTGTCGTGATAATTTCAAATTAAATTTTCTTTATAACTTTTTTAATTCTTGGTATTGTTGTGTTTCGGTTTGAAGGGTGAATAAGCCAGTGTAATTACAGGCACAAGAAACATAACATCTTAGTTCCCTAGGTTGGTGGCGCATTGGCGTTGTAAGCGATGGTTAACATAAGAGTTGTTAACCATCGCTTACAACGCCAATGTCTATGGGCATTGGTGACCACTTACCATCAGGTGGCCCAAATGCTCGTCAGCCTACATATATAATTAAAAAAAAACACAAACAAAAGTCGGTCTTATCGCTAAAAGAGCGATCTCTTCCAGACAATCTTTGAGTGAAGGACTTGAGATAAATAAATCGGTTAGGAGGTGCACAGATCAATTTTCTGTTTTCAAATAAATATATATGTAAATATTATATTATACATACATATTCATACAAATACATATAAATAAATATCATCATCTTATCTGAGAACTTAAAAGTCCACAATCTAGAAGTAATGTAACAATTACACAATTATTGAAATACCATAACCGCTGGTAAGAATGTTTCTATATCCATTTTTGAGTTTATAGCTTCTAATCATAATTAATTAATTAATATTCTACCTAAAAAAATCTGTTCTGCTGTGTTCAATCTAAAGTGTGAGCCAATTTATCTTGCAGTATCTATGTCTATGGACGAAGGTGACCATTTTCCAACCGATTAATCATTAACGAAATACTCATGAATCATTTTAAACCCTTAATAATGACCATGAAAATATTGTAAATCACAAATACATACATACATGTAAATTTTATTTCTTAAATAAATATAAATAATTCGGTATATTAATACATAGTTTTTCTTTAAAAGAAAACTTTTCTTTTTGTTACTTTTAATTCAAGTACGACAAGGCTTATCTTTGTTATACAAAGAATGAGGTTTGCTGAATGCATCGCAGTTCAATATGAAAACGGATAATACTCCGCGACAGTGACGAGGGTTGAAAGCTGTTCGCCCATCCATGAAAATATACGTTGCATTTATTTTTATCAGTTATCATAATATTGAGAAGTTATCTCATTCATTTGCTCCAGTAATTTCAATATAAAGGTATTGTTCTTTTAGCTTATTTTTAAGTACATTACTCGTACTTTCTAGTGCTTTTAGCTTCGTTGATACACATTACGTGACGTCACTATGAAAAGAGTTGATATTATTTTAATCATATATAAGAGGATGCTAAATAATAACAGACATTTGAGACTTACTAATTAAATCCATTTATTAAATATTTGAAAATATATTAATTATGTACTAATTATTATTTTACATATAGTTTAAATTAAGCGTGCAAATGAATTTGGAAATATAAGACACTTTAAGAAATCTAAACAATGAAATATACTTATAAAATTATTACAAAAACGAACACAACAAACAACACACAAACTATACACTCTTCTTTTCCTCACTCTCGTAGTACATCAGTACGGCAGTTCTACACGAATGTAGAGGCTTCAGGCGAATATTCCGAAGTCAAGGGTTTGAGCCCCGACTAAGCCAATAAAGATATTGGATCAAAAAGTACTCAGTAGTAGTCCAAAGTTCAGAAATTGAGAATTCATAATAATAATACTTTATTGTTATCCATTACATACATATTATATTATTACATTATATTTTAAAAAAGAAATAGCCTTGACTCGTGAACTGGTGTTACCCGTGCGTCAGAAGTCAGTTCCTTCCCATTAGTTTTAGGGATATTTTAAAATTGTTTTCGATATCACTAGATATCTTTACTAATATTATAAAAGCGAAAGTGAGTTCATTTGCTTGTTACGCTGCCACTTCTTAACTACTCAACCGATCATTACGAAACATGTGCATGCAGTTTGTCAGCGGTACAGAGAAGAACATAGGGTACCTAAAACCTGACCCTCCATCTTATACGCGTGCGAAGTCACGGGTGTAGACAAGTACTTAATACAATCTGGATTGTAATTGTGACAGTTGAAATTATATATCTTCTCATTACGTAGAAAAGTAACTTTGCCAAATCTAAATTTTCAAAACGAAAACCCCTATATTTAAAATCACAGACCTATATAACTTAACACTTGTCAAAATTCGATCAGGTCACGGAGCGCATTAATCTAATGGTTTATCTTTTCGTTTGTACAAGTGATCTCCTAAGAGATCGATTGTACGGAAATTCACCTGAATCGTTTCTTGTTAAACATGCTCCTAGACAGTTTTCTTGCATATCGTTCATTGTTGCCAGACTGTGCTACCCTCGTCAAAGTCACGCCTCATTGACCCTTCCCGAATATCGACTGAGAGGCAATTTATTTCATATGAATCTTAGATCACAAGATGTTGTCAAGAAGTAAACTTATTGATGTTAGTTCATTGCCAATTTTTGTGTTATGATAATGTTATTAATGAACTTATAATAGCTTGCTTAACTAAATATCATGTGATTTGAACTATTGTGATATTTTCGTTCCTTTTCCCAACTGTGGCACATTTACACTTGAATTAATTTTAGACTAGCTTACTATATACTCGTATAAAACCCATAAAGCCGTGACAAAATTAACGTAAACTGTTTACCGTTTAAGCGCATCAAGCTATAAAATATAAATGATATTTAAAATTCAAACTAATTACAATCAACTATAAATATTATTATCGTAGCCGCGAGCTGGTTCAATTATTATTTATGAATTTTATTATAAAAACGAAAATGAACTGTTATCAATTGGCATTTATTTATTACTTTAAATACGTAGTTAATATGTTTTTACTTTAAAACATTTTATGAGGGTGTCACTTCATAAAATCACAGTTGCTTCTGTTATCGCTGGCCGGCGGAAGATTGTTTTACTTGGAAGCCTGCCATAACGACGTAAGGAAGTACAAAGTATAAATACATTTTGCATGCCACTTAACAGTACGTACGATATATCATCGAAGTAGACAGTACAAAACTACGTAAAACAGTTTAAAGTATGATCGCACTTTGAAAACTTTTAAATTTACACCGAATGAAATTTCGAAGAGTTCTTGCAACATCTCTCAGTTACATTTTTAGTTCAAAAACTTGTTTGTGTAAATATTTATGGACATCGATTTCAAAACGTACGGTAAACTGCAAAAACGAAAATGATCAATTATAAAGGTACCTTTAAAGGTGCTTTTTTATAAGTTATCAAACCAAAACCACTTGAATATTTCAATGTGAATAGGAAATGTATTTTTATCAAACGATTCAAATGTATCCTATTGTACATATTTTAAAATCACTTATGTAAAGATAATAATTATTCCTTAAAAGCAAAACAATTTGTCTAATCTTTTGTATTTTCTACAATAATTCTTTAATTGAAATTATAATCCTTATATTAAATATTACAATTGTAATCAACATCGAAATATTTTATTGCAATATTTAATGAATTTGAGCTCAAATTCATTGAATAAAATAATATCCACCGAAAGATGTTTTCGTTACATAATACTTAAAATTATGAATCAATAAAAAGAATATTTACTGTATTACGGAAGGAATTTCTGTTATGGCGGCCGATTTTTGTGGACTAAGGAACTGCGCATCAAATATTAAAATGCACGAGTGCTAACTCATACTATACAGTGGAAAGACAAACTGTCACGACTGAAAATATTTCAAACACAGGAACCAAAGGCTTTACATATTTCCCAGGCATGAGACTATGAGAGTAACGTTATAGTTCCAGAATGTTCCTATCATTAAAACTCCATATTTTTTATTGGCATGATCCAAATTTAAGCCCAAAAATCTTTGGATATACGATTACGTAAGTGTATTACAATGAAATCACGAAATTAGCTTTAATCAGGTACCCTCGAGAGAATATTCGTCCAGGCGACGTCTGTTAATATTGCCGTAGTAAATGAGCCGTTACTTCGCTATAATTTGTTGTGAAAATATGAGTCAGTAATTTGAACATTTTAATAAATATTATAAGGTATGGCGAAGGTGTTACGTTTTAACACCCGATGCGAATTTGTTATAAGATTAAACCATTATCGGTCTCCTTGAGATATTATAACCGCAAAATAATTGGACCGATTTTCAATTCAACGCTTTGTTTACAATTTTTTACTTTCATTTTTTCTTCATATATATATGTATATATAAACATAACTGACTTTACGACATATCAACGTATAGCCCAAACTATTGGGGCTAACATCATGAAAATTTGCATACGGGATCCTTTTCCACAGTAGGTCAGTACTAAGAAAGCATTGTTGAAAATTTCACCCCTAAAATAGAATATATAATTATAATAAAGGGGATTCAAATAAGTATGAAAATGCTTTATTTTTGAAGATATAGGAAATGACATTTGGCAAATTGTTATTTAGTAATGCTGAATTATGACGCGAGTGAAGACGCGGTTAAAGCGTCTAGCTATTTATAAAAATTAAGCCAACATAAGGGTAACAATTCCATTATTAAATATTGTAAGATGTGATAGGATGTCATGGTTAAAGTATACAGAATTCAATTCAATTTGCTAAGTCAGTCTGAAAGATAAAGCAAGTATTTAATTGTCCATGCAAAATACAAGCCAGGCCGCAGAGAAAATCTAACATCGAGTATATTAGGGGGATAATGTATAAAACAATTTCCAACACGCGAGATAAAACTGCGCAAAGTTGGCTAGATAATCTGATTATATTTGTTAGAACGCCGAACAATTTGGGTTCAACGCTGATGCAGGCCTGAGCTAGGCTAAAGTTACTTTGTATCTGCACGTGAGCGAATTGCTTAAACCCTGTACGCTCGTGCACTCGTTCGGATTCCCGCGCCGTAGCCTTATTTCCGACGTTAATAGACCTTTGTACCATGATGATGCCAGCTGAATGTGTATTGATGACATGTTTTCGTTTTGCTGCGTTTGCTTTTTGAAAATTATATTCAGTTTCGTTTTAATTTAATTAAATATAAATATGTATTTAATAAAACGAAATAGCTATGACTAATACATGCGTGACATCAGAACTAGTTTGGAAATGAAACTGTATTAGAGCTATCCCAAGCTTCATCTGAAAATATAATATGTTTGATTCTGTATAGATAATCATATATCATATTATATAATTTATTTGAAGCTATTCTAGGATAATATAACATAAATGGGTGAGTCTAAAGTTTGCGTTGTTTGTGTGCTATCTCTTGTTAGCTTGTTTATGGGTGCTTCTTGAAGTAAGTGTAAGAAGTGGTGCGGCGGGCGCCGTGCGGCGTGATGCGGAGCGACGACGCGGCGTCGGCGGCGGCAGCGACGTCGTCGGAGGCGTGCCCCGGCGGGCCAATGGCGCGCCCCCGCCCGCCGCCCCGCCCGTGTACTAACACCCAGCTCGCCAGTAGGTTTGTGTCCTTTTGGCTGACCGCATGACTCCGTATCTCGCTTCGTTGCCGTACTCGTTGTAACTTGAGCAGCACGCGCTTCACGAGCTTACGCCGGTCGCTTCGAGCGGGAGTTGTGAACTAGTTGCGAAACTAAGTTGCGTGCGCTGTGAGGAGTGCTGTTGCAGCGACAGTGCCAGGTACTGTGTCCATGCTGCCTCCCCGCGCCCTTCCCGCGCTTACTCGTCGTCGGCCGCGTCGCCGCCTCCAAGGCGACCGACACGCGCTCCTTATCAATGACTCATATCGTTTGCCTAAAATCACCCTTATTCCCACTGTCTACCATCCATAATCGCACAAGTTACAATATGTAATCAACTTAATAACAAACAAGAATTGTATGAACCTGAATGCATATTGATACTTTTACCAAGTTAGCGTTAAGTTAAATATAGCACCTGTATCATTATTCATTAGTTATATAAGCGCACCCATGAAAAACTTTATAGAAATACAAAATTATCATTTTAATCTGCAGATCATTATCTTCCTTATACATAAACTAAAATTAAATATATATTGAAATATGTAACAAATAGGCAATTTAAATACACCCGTATGCTTTGTTAAGTACCCACGATACACGTGAAGCGAGTTCTCGTATCACAAATTGATTTACCCAATATTGTAAAAGCTAAGGGCAACGAAAGCGAAGGTTTGCTCGGAATCAGACTAAATTATACATATTCAATGTGATCTCGCTGCGAAGTATCTACGGAAATCCAATCGCATTAAAACGGTGGAAAAAAATAAAAGGGTAGCTGGAGATACAAGACTCTTCGAATAAACATAACAATTTCCGTTTCATCGCCTCCGAACGCAGACAGACAAATTAAAGAACATTTTTCCGAGCTCTCACTCCCACTTAGAGCCTCCGCGGGCCCCATAAAACTTAACTACACGCCGTAACCGCGACTAATTATTAGGGTGGGTTTACATAACGTATTTATGAGCTTGAGATTTAACGCCAGCCTCGCTCTCGGATGGTCTGTTATCGCACCATTAAAAAGTTGTCCTCTGCGGAACAGTAAATAAAATTATGTATAAACGGACACCACTACACCAGCCATTCGACCGCGTCGGTCATTTTCTAATTTGTCGCTTACACTTTTTTATCTCTCGATAAAATACGAACTTCGAAGGATTATTTTACATGACGTAAGTGTCCCTTGTCGGGAAAACCAGTAAATTCTTATTAAAATATAGTCAAAATGTTTAACAATGTAACTAATTAAATAATAGCCATTAAGAATGGCTCCAACCGTTCGAGAACTTTAAAGTAAATGAAGTATCTATTATAACTATTTGGAAGTAAAATATTATCATGACAAATTCTATTTGGTTTAACTATTACAATAATTTTATAAGTGTTTTCGTAGGTATTAATAAGAAAAACATGTTAAATTAAAAGATTTTTTATTGTTAGTGGTTAAATATTAGTTGATGGATGTTCCTTCCCGTATGAGTATTAGTAACTCAATGTGGTCTACCCTTAAGCCACTAGGGATACATTATATACCGCGCTCATATTGTTGAGTGTACATTCCCTTATAACTCAACATTCACGCAATCCTATTATCATAATCTATGAAATAAATAATTATACTAAAATAATAGCAATAAAATATAATCAATGTTTTTATTATTTTACAAGATATATTTTTATCTTTTGATATAAAAGTGTATACTTTATTAAAGTAACTTAAACGTCAAAAACCGAGATAAATATGAATTTCGAACCTCCTGCTGATTTTTAAAATGTAATTTATAGCGCAACTGCATTCGTTCTTTACTTTTGTATTTGAAATTTTTTTTAAATTAAATATTAAAGGGGATAATTTACATGTATAAATTAAAAAAGAGTATAGATATGCTCAGCTAAATACGCAAAAGACACTTGAAAAGGGCTTCAAGCAAATTGGGAAATAACATTGAATACTTGACATAATTCTAAACTTCTCTATAGCTTTTCAAACAAAAGCAAAATGTTTCCTTAACAAAATTACGAATATTCAGATAATAAACATGACACTGATATCGTTTCACATTTTTCACAATCAAAGGCCATCTTATGCAGAATTAATACGTCTATTGTTTAATATTTATCATTCATCAACACAGAAAGTCAAATTTGTAGTATTAAGAGCTAAAGCTGTCAACTTACTCTTGATGACGTTTACGTACTTATTGACGTTAGAAATACAAATATGATTTATTGTACACTAAAGAGTAAAGACATAGAGATAATTAATATTATAAAAGGCAGTCTTATCACTTAAATAGTTTTCTCAACAGACAACCATTGGGAGAAGACTAAGTTGAACAAAGCGTAGGGCTTGTATAGATACGATCACATCAATTAATTAAAATAAACACAGTTATTTTATTATATTTGCACATTATTGATTAAAATTAAGAAAATATATTTAAAAACTGTTACCGTAACTATTGTATAAAATGCTTTATTTTAGTTTTACTTAAAGTAGGGTAGGCCGACTGACAAATCAGAGACCTGATTATGAAACGTCACTGCACATAGATGTTAGCCCTGTAAATAATATTACATCATGCGCAAATATTACAAGAATAATACTAACTCAAGAAATATTAAATCTTGGAAACTAAGATTTTATGGCCTTTTTTTACTATAGGAATACAACATTACTTACGATAATACTAAACGTATTGCTAATTGGTGGTAAAATATCTAATGAAGGGTACATACTGAGACGGGGCTAATAATTAGATATCAAATAAGATATGATAGTTGAAAGTTATGAACGTCATGACCAAAGTTTAAAATCAATTATAATTGCATTTAAAATCCGACGCTAGAAAATTGTAAATCAGATTAGATCAATTTTCAATTGGCGTTTCGCAATCAAGCGGGCGAATTGATTTCAATATCCTGTCCTTGCATTGCTGTACCTGAGACGAGAAGTTCCAATAATCTCTAATTGTTAGAAAACAAGAATAGTTTTGTTGTCTAACAATTAGTAACACGGTGCAATCAGTTATAAATCAAACAACTACAATATGTATTGCGTCTTATTTAAAACATATTGATACAAATTTTATAACAAATGTAAATTTTATTTACTTAGTCTTAAATTGATCAATTTCTCAATTGATCAATTTAAGACTCTTTTTCTATTAATGAGATTTTAGATTGACATCATAACAAAAGTCAATCAATGTTGATGCCATAATATTATTCTTCATTATCCTATGTTAAAGTTAATAAAATTAACTCATTCACTTTTAATGAAATTGAATCCAGCGTTGTTGAATAAATAATTCGCAGCGTACAATCGTCATGTCATTTTGTCATAGATAACGATTTATAATGCTTCATTAACCGTTTTGTGGAACCCTTTTTTTATTAAATAATTTTCTTTTTTTTATAGCATAGGTAGGACGAGCATATGGGCCATCTGATGGTAAGTTGTCACCAATGCACTTAGACATTGGCAGTGTAAGAAATGTTCACCATCGCTTACAACCGCCGCCAACCTTGGAAACTAAGATGTTATGTCCCTTGTGCCTGTATTTACACTGGTTCACTCACCCTTCAAAACGGAACACGACAATAGCAACTACTGCTGTTTTGCGGTAGAATATCTGATGAGTGGGTGGAACCTACCCAGACGAGCTTGTACAAAGCACTAGCACCAAGTAATAATAATAAATTTCATATATATTACATACATAGTAAATACAAACGACATATTGAAAAAAATCATATCATATTTATAAAATACATTGAATTTAGAAGCTCCGTCAATACGAGTGACTTGAAAGAGCTTCCTGTGCCTTGAATATAATAATTGAATGGGATCAAACACAATATAAAATGGAATATATTTATACATAATGTACGTGCCAGCCAGTAAATGTCACACTAGACAAAAATCTTCTCTCTTCTTGAGGAAAAGTTTTGGAGTACAGCATTATAGTAATAAAATATTTGATCTGTTCCATTTCTCTCTCCTAATTCAAATTCGTTATTATAAATATGTTTAAAAAACAATAGAAAGTTATGTTAATTTTTTTTTCATAATCTGTAATAATTATGATATTTATGAAAGAATCCTAATGGTGGCTTAAAAGTTTTCCATAGTCACTAATCATTATCAGTTCTATAAGTTTTCAAAATATTAAATTAACCAAATTAAACATATAAATAACTATCTAAAATATTCAGCCAATTCAGCAATCATGAACTACGTAGCTAAAAGAAATCTAAAAAAGACAATAAACTTAATTCGTTTTAATTAAAAGCCCAACGTTAAAAACGTGGTTTAAATCTTTGATACATTTAGAAGTAGAATCACTATGCAATATGCTTGACAACAAACGTCATGAAAGTAGAATTTAGTCCGTGGGTATTTTGACTAAATAATGGTTATTTAATGGCTGACAGACAGATAAAGGTGTCCTTGAATAAAGTGATTTTTGTACCTGTATTGATTCAACAAGTCGAAGTAACCTTGGGACAAGACCTTGAATATTTTGTTATGCCAAACAAACATGTATACACTTTTATTCTAGCTCACGTGCAAAGATTAAACGGAATACAGTGTTTACTAGTATTAAGAGTATGGTGAGCTAAATGACAAAAATCTGCTATTAATCAAAATATACTAAAACTTGGCGACCGGGATTTGTTTAAGTTTTTCCGGGTAGGTACTGTCCATTCATCGGATATTCTACCGCAAAACAGCAGTACTTTACCGTACTGTACTAACAGCGATGTAAGGGACGGATAATGTTTTCTTACAAATGCCAATGTCCATGGGCGGATGTTGACAATGTTCATGTTAGATCAGTATTTCACAATTTTGTTTATGCTCAATGATTTCGATGTTTCTTCTTTTGGTAACACTTTCAAATTGTTATTTATTCGTGAAATAAGCAAACATATGGTGGATTTGATCATGTATATATATAAATATTATTTTTTCATTTTGAAGTAATATTAATAAAGTACAAGTTTATGCAGTAGACTAATATTAAGGAAGCAAGTTACACGTTGCGGGACGACGAGTTTGCTCGACAGGACGGCGACGCAACGCCACTTTCAAACTTTAGATGTTTACACATTGCTCCGGCGATGATACTCTCACTAATTTCTGTATTTACGACAGTTTCTTTGATACCTAATAAGAAAAACTTTCTTATCTTTCTCAATAAACTCTACGAGCGGATTAGGTGGTGCGTCTGACAGGGAGATTTATTTGTTTGCAAATTGTACTTTCACTTCAGTGGACTTTAAATATTATCCTATTTAAAAAAGTGCTATAGTTATGTATTTTATATTTTTATCTTTTCAGATATATTTAGTATGCGATTATTTAATTCCCAGAGCAAAGACGGCTTCGTTCTGTGTTCATTCTGTTTTGACTCCAATCGTTGAGGATCTTAGTAATCCTTTCGCAAAGTTTGGTATAGCCTGCATCGGTGCGGGAACAATAGATTTATTTTTGTACTTTTTGATATCTGTATATTTTGTAACTATGGGTTACATGAGTTCATCTACTTTATTTAATATATTTTGTTCTATTATTGTAATGTATAAAATAATGACTGTTTTAATAATAATAATGATTGCTTATAATTTATCATAATAGTTTATAGTAATTATTTATAATAAGGCATAACTATGCTTTATGTAATAATAACTATTATTAAAATAATCATTATAATAATAAAACCAAATATATTTCCTTAACATATTTAGCCACAATTTTAATTTAACTCTTATGAAAGTTGGCTCGCTCGAATCTGTAATGTCAATAGTTGAGCTAACTTTATAAGTCTGCCATCTAATCTTTAAGGACATATCTTGTGTATTTTATGGAGTTTAAGACAGTAACCCAAATTTGATTTCTAAATTATTTTTATAAGATTTTTCGATGTCAATTAATGGTCCGTATATTCAATTATAAGGGCATACATACATACGGATATACATCAAACTTTCATAATAACTTGTAGTTTCAGAATATGAATTCTGTAAAGTGTATCATTATGTATAATTTTTATGAAAGCTAAGAATATATGTACATTGGTTAAAATTAATATTGTAATTAAAAGTCAAATGATCAAATAACCACCTGGTGATACGAGGCGTTATTACAAATAAGTAAACTTATGAGAACGGTACCAAGATTGGTCTAAGAAAAGCCATCGGTAGATAATATAGGCATATATTGAAAGAAGATCGTAATTCCACTTGCAATTATAGAAAATACTTTTAGATATTATATAAGCTGGTCAAAATAAAATAAACATATGGGAATAATATATGAATTTTATAAATCCCAATAATGTTCTCAAATAAGTCCGGATAAAAGTAACGGTAGTCAGTTATAGCTCGATTTACTTGTAATATAGATTTAATCCATTTAAATAAATATTACAAAGTTACTTCAGTGTTTTGCCGGTAGTAAAATTACAATGGAAACTTTGTGATTCAATCGTACCAATAGTTTATCTTACAAAAAAGCATTACGAGACAAATTGACTTGAAATATGAAGTATTTTCTTGATTGCCTAGATATTATAATATTGTAGTATATTATTGATATGAAGACAATAAGAACAGAGAGCATCGTTATGTTCTCTTGGCAATCGTATAGCAACAGTTTGCTAATTACCCTGATCCAGAAATATTTAAGTATACGCTTAGACGAAAGTTGTCCATAGAAAATGATTGATAGGCAATGCTTATTCGAAATACTTATGAAATCTAAATTTTCCGCTCGATAGATCTAGGACGGCGCCAGTCAGTCTACCTAATCTACATATCTGGCAAATAAGCTAATTTCTGTGAAATATGGAGTCGATGGCCTTTATGGTACGTTTTGTTTGATCATTCATGAATTATCTTTTATTCACGATAATATAAAGGCTTTCTCGATATTGCTAGAATAGCTCGCTTCCCGTTTCCTTTGTGACTGTGTAAGTGATTCTTTTCAGCTACTACATTTTATTACAAAGCGCTTAAATGAGAATTTTTATTTAATTCAATTGGGTGGAAAATATTTGATATGGCAGCTTACATTATTTGAGAAGTGCCAACAATTATTATTAAACTCAACAGCTGATAATTCACTATGAATTAAAGTTATAAAATTTTTAAGTAACACGCTATTTTCAGTGAAATGTATAGACTCTTATGTACTGGCGTGGTTTGTTATTAGCAATCAATGAATTTTCCTATCCACCTTTTAGTTCTATCATCACATTGACTTTATTATTTCGTATTATATCAATATTAACCAATTATAATTAACATATACATTGAAAATAAAAAATAAAATTAATATACCTATGGATTGGCCAAGAAATATTTTTTCAGCTTTTGATTAATATTATATTATATAGTTGCACCGCCTCAAATCGACACGAAAGTTAAGAGAGGAGCAAAATAGTCTTCTTAAATTTACTGACATATACCTAACATTGTTAGTGACATAACATATAACATTGTTTCAATAAATGCAATATCGTAAAAAAAACGGTAAACAAAAAGTCGCCTATAAAATTCTTTGATCCGCAAATTACTTCGAGGAAAATCTGTTATAAGCAAACAAAAATGTTAGGTTAAATCGTGTAGAAATACAGAGAGAGGATTCTTTGACGGCATATTGTATCGGTTAAGTTTGTTATTAGTTTTGCCTGGCTCACTTAACACACCTTATCTTGTATTAGGGGAATTGGTTCGATAATTCTAATTTACCTAATATGCTGGGTGAATTTGACTCATGTCATGTGAACTATTCACATGATATGAGTCGAATTCACCTATCTTTGGGCTTATAATCTCATGTTTGGTGGTTAAGGAAAACATCGTGAAGAAACCTGCACGTAGTTGGACGGAAAGATCTAGAGCAGGTCAGGGAATAAGCTCCAAATCTTCTTAGTAGTTCTATAAGTATGTCTTACTGCCGCTTCACTTTAGTGGGTAGCATATAAGATTACAGATCTCAAGGTCATTGGTTCAAATCCTTGCAAATAAAATGTTTTTGCCGATAAAATGTAATTATAGAATATTTATTTAGTTGGACATACAAAAATACAAGCGCAAAATACCTTCGGGTGTAGTATTAATTTTGTTTTGCAAAACCAATTCATTTTAAAAGCAATTTATCAATTTTTATTTATTCGCTCTTTAACTGATGTTATATTTTAGTTCGTGTCAAAATCGTGACATTCATTCCCGGGCGAGGAGTGAAAAATTCACTATTTGTTTTCTTGCAGCGATTGACAGGGACAAAAAGCATTTTCATTTACAAGCCAAGCCGGTACGTCAGCTAATGGACGAATGGTGCTCTGCAGACCGGTTTATCACGATCACAATAAATCGGGGCTTAAGCGAACACGCCCTGTTCTTACACTCGGCAATTTTGATACTGAGTCTGTAGACAATAACGAGAATGATTCTACCATTACGCTGCATAAGATTTTAAAAGTTTATGCAATTTTTTATACTAACATCCATTTTTAATATTGAGTAAGATCGTCAAAATATCTATGATTTTATATTAGGTTAAATATATTTAATAAGCTATATTTAATAAACCGAGCCTAGTTTCCATAATTCGATTTATTTTAAATAAAAAAATAAAACAATCTTAATTAAGAGAGTTTCGTACCAAAAGACTTCATAACTGTTATAACGGACACAATTCCCACGTGTCTGCGATCTATTTCAATCTTTCCACATTAATAGAATTTTAATTTCAATTTCACACACAGTGGCGCACGCGGATTACGACACCGCTTCCGAGACGAGTAGAGTGAATTTTTCCGATCGGCTCGACAACTCTAGCGTGGAAATTTTGATGGGCCATTATTGCACAGTCCGTTTGAACCGTACTGTGTGCCATATTCGTTGTAAATATCCACGAGCAGAGATTTCACGTAGACTTGTGTACGTGTAAAAATGGCGACTGACCTGTATCATTTTAACGTATTGAAACATGTTACAATGTGAGCACTCGAGTGGTCAATAAAGCAAGTCAAGATGTTCGCCGCGAATTTCACGTTCACCGTTGTCGGTTCTTCGAAGATTCTCTTTGAGTGTTACGTTACTAGACGACGTAATGTTGCAAGCTTCTCACGTTTTGCTTTGAATTTCAATCTAATGCAATCTTTATTATCGTCCGACATTTTCACTACGAATAAAATGAAGCACGGCTGAACACTGTAACGCGATTTTTTGCAGAAGTTATAACGTATCAAGTCCGTTGCGAATATTACGTTGCTTAGGTAATATATATAAGTTAGTCCCTAGCTTAAGCGGAGCGCATATGCATCTTATCGCAACTACGCCGCAGGCTTGACGTGTTCAGCTCATCAACTGTCACTTCAACAAAATTTCTGCATACCGGAATCTGTAACTCCGTTTAGCAAACGCTACGATAACGAGACGCGACACGTTACGTTGCCTGCCAGATAATGGATCTGCACTCACCTGGCAACGCGTTCAGTCTGTTTTATATTTCATAGCTGTGCCCTGCTGTGGCCAGCGCATCCAATTAACTTCAGTTGTCCGCCGCAACGTTTGTAATGCACGTTGAAATATCGAGGGCTTGATGAGTGTTGCCTGCCATGCCACTGCACCGCTCACTATATCTTTATGACCTATACTTATTATCTGTCAGTGTGTGAATTATTTATTTAATGTGCAGCGTTTACTCGTTTTACTTAATTAATAGATGGATATTTAAAAGGTGAAATTAATATAAAATTTAACTTTAATTAAAATTAAAAACATTTTATTTCAAACTGATACAATATTATACTATATCGTAAAAGTATTAATATCATTAAGAACAAATAAAAGAGACGAAGAATATTTCTCGTGAATTTCGTATGTGCTTTATTTTCAATCAAAAATTATTAAGATAAGAAAATATGAGAATATTTTTGTGTGAAATATATTTATAAAACTATATCTTGTATTTATTTTATCACAAAATCTTGATATCTGTCTAGTGCTTCTTACAAAGATATTTTCTATGAAAGTTAAAGGCTGCTTTTTGATTTGTAGCGCCGAGTTTATATCGAGTTGCAATACCATCAATCCGTAAGTGAATCTCTAGCGAGCACGTCGCAGCTGCAACTGATATCACCTGACGATGTCGTTTGTACCCGTCCAGTGAGGATTAGGGCCCAGCTATATATGCGCAAATCGATGGAATAAATTCACGCCTACTGATTCCCAACAAACGCATTAAGCACCGACCATTAAGCACCGCAACTAAGACTAATAAGCCAATTTAATTCGAACCCAATATCTAATTCGTAACTTCAAACAATGATACATTATAACCGGTTGGGATTACTCCTCTAAGAGATATCCGAATATCGTCAACCGTGTCCGAGTCTCAAGCTTGATGATCCAATTCTATCAAACTTTCCCTTTGTCTCTGAATTGAAAGCGGATTGAGGTCTTACGTCTCTATATCTGGCATGTTCTACTTTATTGGACTTAGTTTTCGTGATTTTATTAGATGCAGACACTTCATATTTGAGCATAATATTATTTTTGGATAAACATTTCAGTACAATAATATATGCATCGGAAAATCTTTGCAGCGAGATGTTGGATATTGGAAATCTTTCCGTGCGGCTCACGTAAGTTTAAAGCCTTGTAAGTTTTAGAATCGGAGACTAAACTTAACTACAAGGAATGTCTCTTTGCTATTTCTTGAATTGAAATACGTTTAAACAAAAAAAACCACCAACATTTAATGCTAAATTTTTGTAAATAATGTTTACATTAAATTTCGTATTCAGATACACATATAAGACTTTATGATACGAAGAATGTATTCAATGGAGCGATAACACAATATATCAGTAAGAAAAATACTTAATAAATAGGTAAGCGTATCAAAGGCTCGATGTACATAATATTTTGTTTGCCTAAGCGTGTACAAAGACCGTGGGACGGCGGAGTTTCCACAAGTATCCGGAAAAGCTCATAGCGAAAACATTTTTCATAAAGCCTCTACATACACTTGATACGTAATTTATGGAGACAGCGCCGCAACCGCCGCTCCTTGAATGTTGATTAGAAAATCTTCAACGGAGTAGCTCCTCGAATCAAACGTGACAACGTTAATATTTTTTCATGCAAGATCGTATAAATCTTATTCGTTCCGAAAGGATTGTTGCTCGGAATATAGAATATATAATAGTTTTCTTCGTATCAGTCCATTTTTAGAAACGTTTTAATAAAAATAGCAAAGCTATCAACAATGTTAATGTCATTAAAATAATAAATCGGGAATATTTATTTTGTCAATTATGTTCTTTTTTCAAGATCTTTAATCTCACGCCATAACATTCTGGTTCTGATATTATTAATTAGACAGTTTAATTTAATCTATGTGTAACTATATGACACGATTCCAAACGCATTATATTTAAATTAGACATGCGTTATCGATATAGTTTTAATATGGTTATGAAATCTGTATGAATTAGGTACATGTACTGGTTGATATTTGTTGTCACTGGACCACTTCTCCAGATCATAACATAATATACCTTTTTTATTGTATAGGAAGGCAGACGAGCATATGGGCCACCTGATAGTAAGTGGTCACCAACGCCCATAGATAATGGCATTGTAAGAAATGTTAACCATCGCTTATATCGCCAATGCGCCACCAACCTTGGGAACTAAGATGTTATGTCCCTTGTGCCTGTAATTACACTGGCTCACTCACCCTTCAAACTGGAATACAACAATAGCAAGTACTGCTGATTTGCGGTAGAATATCTGATGAGTGAGTGGTACCTACCCAGATGAGCATGCACAAAGCTCTACCACCAAGTGACTCAGTAATATTGAAAAAAATATTTTAATAATTTCTAGAATATTAACAAAGTACAAGACTTGGATACAATACTTGTACTTTGATAATCTCCTGGGGGTCCTTAATACCATGGGGTAAAAAGTTTATTATATATTTGCCCAAAGCGCAAAGCAAATTTAATGATTTTTCATTAAAATGCATTTAGCAAGACTATGTTCGCTAATCTCTGTCCCACAAAATCACAAATATTGACACTGAAAACATTCATTACGTATTCATAGTCATATTAATTTCCGACGTTCATGAAAATTGTTTGGACTAAAGTCTTACTGCGGTTTCTACGTAGAAACAAATAACAATATAGCACAGTGGACATTTGAATATCAATGAAGATTACAAGTACAAACCCGGACGGGTTTTGACGTTTGTTTTAACGTTCGTAATTTATGTATACAATTCATTACATACTCGACCGGCAACCTCGAGAGGAAGTATGCAAGTTTTGGATCTGCTATATGTGCGTCCACCAATGCGCATTATTACAACGTGGTTGAAGAGCCTTTTCTTCTTTTGCAAGCTATTATTGTATGACGTATTTTTATATTAAGTTGATTATACTTTATACCGCATATGTGTATTTTCAAATACGTCATACATGTGGTATACATGTGGTGGTCATATATGTGGTGAGCGCCTCGTTGTTCTAGTGGCTAGATATAAGGCCGCAGACCCGGTGGTCCTGGGTTCAATTCCCAAGTCGGGCCAATAAATAGTTATTGGGTTTTTCGTTCGGTTTTTTAACGAGGGAAGGTGACTGTTACTCTATGTTTTTTTCTGTATCCTTAACAACGTGTATGCGAAATTTTAGGTTGAATAGTTATGAGGTGAAAGCAAAACAAACAAACAGATTTATTTTTTTGATTAAATTTGCTACAAAATATTATATATGTATGGAAAATAAATAGGATTTTATGTGTATTCCATTTCAATTTAGTATTTTAGTTAAATTCACATCATTGCAAGGGGAAAACTTCTATTTGTTCCGTAATAAACATAGTTTTGGTTCAGGTAGCACATGAGACACAGTGCTCTATCGAACGGATGATTACGGGTAATATTTTATGTTTATTCAGTACAAGTAACAGACAAAAGCCGAGATGGCCCAGTGGTAAGAACACGTGAATCTTAACCGCTGATCGTGGGTTCAAACCCGGGCAAGCACCACTGAATTTCATGTGCTTAATTTGTGATTATAATTCATCTCGTGCTTGACGGTGAAGGAAAACATCGTGAGGAAACCTGCATGTGTCAAATTTCACTGAAATTCTGCCTCATGTGTATTCTACCAATCCTCATTGGAGCAGCGTGGTGGAATAAGCTCCAAAAACCTTCTTCTCAAAAGAGGAGAAGAGGCCTTAGCCCAGCAGTGGGACATTCACAGGCTGTTACTTTACTTACTTTACAGTACAAGTAATGCCCAAGTAAACTATAGTTAAATAATGTAATCTCAGCAACATTTAATTTTAACCTTCAACGCATCATTTTATATGTCTTTGTGCGTCTGAAAAGTGGCGATTTTAAGCTTTTTTTTTTATATTTCCCGGGAGGGCAAATGACTGTACTTCACCTGATGGTAAGTGGTAGTAGAGTCCAAAGGCGACGACGGCTAGTGCAGTCGGGAAGAATGATCTGTACTATCCGCCCCGCTTTGCCGGCCCGCAAGGTTGAAGGGGAACACGTGCTGGTAAAGAATTCCATTTTTTGGAGGTGCGACAAAGAAAAGAGTTGACAAATTTCTTCGTGCGCGGTGGAATTGATATCACAGGTAGGCGGTGACATCGAGAGCCAAACTAAGGCGTTACTGTACAAGAACCTTAATGTTTGATCTTTTTGAATACTTTATACCTTAGTGACAAATTGTATTCTATAATATCATTCATCGTTATGTAATTATATTATTTTATTGTATGATTTTTTTCTATTTGTTATCATTTCCTTGATCTCATAAAAGTTTTATAAATTCATAATATTATTCGTATAACTTAAATATACAAGATTGCCTCACTATTCTAGTAGCTAGCTTATTAGGCTACGGAATCCAAGGTCCTTAGTTTGAGCCTCCGGGAACGTGATAATATTTTATTGTATATCCTACATAGATACTTAAATTTTGGGCCTATCTCTCTTTAATGTAAATGTGCACTGAGAACTTTGCGGAACGTAATTTTTCAGTTTTTAACGCATTCAAAGTTGCCGTTTTTTATAACAGAGTAAGACAAATGTATATAAAGTAAGGTTTTCAGGATTAAGACATACATACGCTAAAAACACACTCACTCATTAATATTAACTTTCCATGGGGCAGTGACATCTTAAATAAATTCTATTTTTTATCTCACAGTCGCTACCTATAATGTACATTGTATGAATACCGATAATATTAAAGCCATGTCATACTGTGGGACAATCGGAAGGCATGTGTATCTCACGTGCAATGTCCATATGGAATCTCAGGTCTGAAATTCACAGTTATTCACGACATTAGCACACCTGTATTGCTGAGTTGTTACAATATTTGGAATAAATGTTTTATTAAATTAAACTAGAGGTATGCATATTTATATGCAAAATTTAGCACCTGTGGATCATTTCATTGCGAATATTTCACTTAATATTATTTATGGATATATAATATATATAAAGATGAATATTTTTACTTGGTAATAGAGCTTTGTGCAAGCTCGTCTGGGTAGGTACCACCCACTCATCAGATATTCTACCACAAAATAACAGTACTTTGCATTGTTGTGTTCCGGTTTAAAGGATGAGTGAGCTAGTGTAATTACAGGCACAAGGGACATAACAGCTTAGTTCCCAAGGTTGGTGGCGCATTGGCGATGTAAGCGATGGTTAACATTTCTTACAATCCCAATGTCTATGGGCGTCGTTGACCACATATCATTAGGTTACCCATGTGTTCGTCCGCCTACCTATTGTAATAAAAATTACGTTTATTTTTGCACCACAGATTAGAAATATAGAGGTATTATATCTTCTTACGAATTGAAGCTCTATTTAGGACAGGTGCAATGTTATATATATATTTACAATTTTTAACACACGTGACAACAGTATTGGATGTATCCATTTTTTTTATGTAAGCCCGACTTTTTTTACGGGACCCTAATTTACAGACATGGTAGCTTCTCTAATTAACAGGAAGATTAATTAGTATTGCAAGGCAGAAGCCAAGGAAGTCCATACTTTCCGACTTGCTCTTCGATCTTTGTTCGTTCATAGCGATTGATGTGCGTTCATTTATCTAGTGGTAATAACACAATTATTACGATATCTATTTTGACTTAAGTCTTATATATTGTAATAATTATATGTTATTTATAAATGCAACTAGCTTATCTTCTGCAACTAAACTCTTAAGCAGATTATGACGAAACCCTATTCTACGGTTAAATAGTTAGGCGGACGGTCAAAATGGGCCTGACAGTAAGAGGTCAACACAGCCCATAGGCATGGGAGCTGTAAGAAATATTACCATCCTTTAAATTTCCAAGATTCCACCAACACTGGCTCACTTGCTTTTTAAACCGGAACATAACAATAGTAAGTATTGCTGTTTGACAGTAAAATATCTGGTGAGTAGGTGACACCTACCCAGACGGGCTTGCACAAAGCCCATCAAGTAATCAAAATGTATGAAATTACAAGAAAATTTATGAATAACAAATTCTATGAATATGTTATTACTATGAATTGACACTACGTCTGATATGTGTTATTGTCTGTAACGGGCAATACTCAAAACAAATCATATTCGGGTCAATTTTATCATATAGGTATATAATTAAACAAATATAATATAGCTATAGCCTTTAAGTATTATATAAAATGATATTATATGAATTAGTAGAGATATCATTCATAAAGATAAAAAATAATCTAGAAAGAATTTTATAGTGTCGTAATATCCTATGAATTTAATTTTAAAAGAGGAATGATAACTATTTCCAAAGAATAATGTCGCTCATACACGCCTCTCCGAGCAGAGTTAATTCAAGCTAGACTAATTATTCCGCTTGAAACAGCTTTCAGCTCAAGCCATGGATTACAAACCGCGGCATATGTTTATCGTGGGCTGAAGCGATTGGTTTTCGCATCATATCCTAAATTTACGGCTTCAGTACCGTAGATAATAGAGCGTTCGTTCACATGAAAATATTACACCCATATGTTATATATTAAGAACTAACTTACTATTATTATAAATACGAAGGTGTATGTTTGTTGTGCTTTCACGTCTTATCTACGAAACCGAACATCATGATTTTTTCCACACATAGTCACGGGTAGATAGAATGACAAAGGGTATCTAACACCTGACTGCCCCCCTCAACGCGGGCGAAACCGCGGGCAGAAACTATTTTTAAAATAAAACAAACAGATTGATGATTCGAACATTTTTTTTACGTAAACACTAATATTATAACCGATCACAAACAGCAATAAAAATTTAATCGTATTCAAAATCGAGAAAAGTTAACTTCATAAATGAAGTTTCATTGTGGAAGTTATAAATTTATGATAAAAATTATTGTCTATTGTTCACATCTATATTTAAAACTTTGATAATAAAAACTTTGTCATCGACATTAGTTATGCGTTTTGTTTTCAGTCATAGCCAGTAGTTATGTGTTCTAGTTTTTTGGTTGAATCTATAATTATTAATGCAAATTAATTGATGCAAGTAATGATTGATCTAGTCACAACTCAAACTAAGCTGATATTCATGAAGATTTGCTCAAACAATATTTGTTAATCGCTAGTCCGTTTTTCCCTGTACCAAGCTTGTTTGTGTAGGCTGGCAATATTTGCGCTAGGCGTCGCCGGCGCCGGCCGTTGACGCCCCCGCTCAACCACTAATCATATTTTATGGTGGCCGCTTAAGTTCCCCATTCGATTTGGATTAAGCTGCTTACGGAAAAATTGCACGCTTAAAATTTTAATAGCTCCACCTAGGTTCAGTTTAATTTACAATGCCTGTCTAAAGTAGGTAATATTTTTTATTACGCTAACGATGTACCTACTTCGCTATTATTGTCGAGCGATTGGTATTATAATATGAATTAACTTGTTTTCTCACAACTTTAAGACCACTATAAACAAATTTAAAATTATATCCGTATCAATATATCCCTCTGCTAAACTAAGGCCTCCTATTCTTTTGGGGAGATATTTGAAGCATAATCCAATCCAATCAAATCCACCACTCTGCTCCAATCTCGGTTAATGGATACACATGTGGCAGAATTTCATGCAGATTTTCTCCTGATGGTTTCCTTTACCGCCGAACACGAGCAGAATATTATAAAAACATTATAATCACATGAAATTTCAGTGGTACTTGTCTGGGTGTGAAACCGTAATCGTCGTTTAAGATTCACGTGTTCTAAACAAGTGGGCCACCTTGGCTAAAAGATTCATTTAATTTTATTGTACCCATGAAAGACGTTTCACAAGCTGACGGCGAAATAGTAAATGTTTCAGGGCAATATCACATGCGTACGTAGTCATTGTAATACCATAGAGGTTCGTTCCATAAGTCACATAAATTCCTAATTGTCGGGCGACAATGGCGTACAATTTACGTTTGATTTGCGAGTGTGCCCTGACGTCACGGGGCTTGTCATGCGTCACGTGACTGATAGCTTTAATATAGTCCCGTTGATTATCAAGCGAAGCGGAAATGCCAAACGGTAAGCTAGATTTAATACCACGGCTCATCGCGGCTGGCCCTACCACTTGCATTAATTATAATATGTATTTAACAAGCGTAATAAGCTTACAAGAAAATCATCACCAAAAATAATTTCGAATAAATTAAGTTTAAAATTAATATTTTTGGTACACAGCATGACGCAGCAGGTGCAACCTTCGTATACAGATAATATATTAAGGGATTTAAAATATATCTTAATTATTAAAACAAAAATTTAATAAAAAGTATTATAAAACCTTACTTACGAAATCATTAAAATTAGTTTTATTCTAATAAAACCGTTAATGGAATAAACTTTCTGACGGTATGATATTGTACGAAACACATGTTGATCTAAAAGGAATCAATTAGCAGCATGCTTACACATAATTCAATTTTAATTCATCCACTGATATATACACAGACTAGAAGATTATGGTTACGATAATGCTACACACCGCCAGTTTGTAGAATGATGTGTGCAAAATCAGCTTAACTTCTACTAAAACTGAATACTCATTGGTCGCTTCTGCGTCATCAACTGCTAACAGCCAATTATGACTATTTAAATTGAAATTAGTAAATCTTTGTTAGGTGACTAATTCTATATCTTTCTCATTTATACTTTTGTTATGTGTGGTTAAAAGGGATACATTTTTTTCAAGTTAGTTACATTAGCTTACTTTAAATATAATAAAAAATAACTTAAGAATCACTAGCCGTTGTCAACTACGACATTTGCGTCTACGTTACTGCAATACCATTTATATAACTACGTAATCCGTTTATTGTTTCAGTTGTGATGCGATAGCAAACATGCATGCAGAGTTCTTTTATCAGTTATAATATGAATCTAATAAAAACATACACAGTTTAAATATCATGTGATTCAATTTTTTATTATTATATGTGAATATTATTAATGACGTAAGAAGTCTTGCTGTTTACAAAGTACGCCTCACTGTTATAAATCGGAACTTTTAATCGCTAGCATATTCGTTGAATCATTATAAATTCGCCAGGATCAAATCTGCTGGCGCGTCGTCATACAGATAAATCAGTTTAAAAATTCATTTAAAACGTTTTCGGAGGCCGGCAAAAACATTATGTCAGGAATAATAAAGCTGAAAATAGCATTCTAATGAATGATATTGGTCCTCCTGTGAGATTACAAGTTAATCCTCTCGAAAGGGAAACGAGGGCCGGGAGGGAGTTTTCAACTGGTAATAAAATTCTTACGTCAACGCTGGACCACACAGATGGACGGCTCAACGTATTATGAGACCGTCTACGTTTGCTTTTTAACTTTCGAGATTATTAAGTAATTCCATGGTTTAAAATATTAATTACTTATTATTGTGAAATAGACATTAACCAATTATAACGCAGTTATTTATTTAATGTATATGAACATATATAACGAATACTGAAATATTATTAAAATGTATTATTAATAACATTTCTTTAAAATTTCCGCCCGCTGATTCGTCCACCGAGGTGTTTACTAAACAACGGTGATATACACGCTATGTCGCTTTCTGTATCCATAACAGCAGGTATTGAAAATTCCACGATGATCGGTCGAGTAGTTAATCATAACAAACAAACTCACTTTCGCTCTTATAATATTAGTAAAGACCCGAATTTGAAAATTTACAGGTTCTATTTTTAAATTGTAAGCAAAATTTACTGATTAAATTGAAAATACTGCAATAATCAACTATTAGGCATGTGATAGTATACAAAAAACATACAGTTAAAATAAAATACTAAAAACTTAACTAACTTAATATTAACTATGACTTTTTAGTTACAAATCATATTGTTTGTGGATGGTAATCGAGTCCTAGCTTGAAAATGCTTGTGTGTGAACTTCAGCAGTTGTACCATTCCGTTCATTAACTTAAGCTGAAACAAGGATATTCAATTTTAATACGATTTGTTCAGAAATAGCTTGCGAAAGTGGAGTTGATGCAGGGAAGACGGCAGACCTAACAATTGGAAAGCTGCCAGTATTGCTTGGATTTAAAAAGAAAATATAATAGATTGCAGTTTATTAAGACAATAATGTCCGATTTTTTTTAATAAATCTCTATTTAATTTAATAATATGTACTGTAACTTAATATTTTTTTTTTCAAAAGCAGGCAATTGAGAGCAGGATATTTAGGATATATATACATCGTGTGTCGGTTCTATTTATGTAATAGTTTTTAAAATACTAAGCAAAAAAATTGCTTAAAAAAATATATTAATTGTGTTTAACGACACTATTGGTGGTAAAAACGTGGACTACTGAGGTCATGACCTCGTGTCTTAGCTATCTGATATGTAAGAGCTATCGAGCGCTATTCTGTGTTGCCATGTAATTTTAGTCAATTCATTAAAAAAAAAAATTACCGGATAAATTTTTTGTTTAGTATTTTAAAAATTATTAGATAAATAGAACCGACACACGATACCTAATAACCACTTCACGGGTCGGACACGAATTTTGTTACACGCTGTATAAATAACAACGTGGCTGCTTCGTTGGTCTAGTGGCTAGTCCTGAGTCCAAAGCCCAAGTCGGGTCAATAAGATCGAGTCTGGAACTTGTAAGCACTCCCGTGCCTCGGATAGCACGTAAGGACATCATATATATATATAGAGAAATAAAAACGTTTTTAAATATGTAAGTAACATTGAGTTTGAGTATGATACCGATTGGAAAGCGCTGTTTTGAATTTTATTTAAATATGATTTTAAAAAAAAATCTTCTAGATTTTCATAACAGATATATCAATAAATTTTAATAATTTAATTTTTCAATTACAATCTATATAATAGTCTGTTTTTGCTCAAAGGAGATGAAACTAATTTTGTTTTTAATATGTAGACATTGCTAAACTTAAAAGATAAAATATTCACATATTTTCTTAATACACATACTCTCAACAACAATCATCTCGCTTTGTATAAGTTTATTAATTGGTATAAACGTGTCTGGAATAAATTATGTACCCTGCGTATATGCGTTATGTATTCTCTATTGAAATATATATATATTTAATCAATTTAAGCTTAATAGAGGCATATGTATGTCCCGCGTATAAAGTAACTGTCCCAATTGTTCAGGCAACAATGCTACGGCTGAATTTATTCACCTTTAAAAGTATAGCCAGTGAACAATGTGGCCAGTTACAGTCACACAATACATTCGATTGACCTATTTTAAGGTCTATTTTAGTTTTGCAAAAACTAGAAACTATATCTGTTTCATCAAATGATATATTGATAATATAATATTACCAACGGTTTTGTTTAAGTGGTCACACCGTTACATAAGTCATAAACTAATATACAATATAACTATTTCAGCTAACAATAAATACGGACAGCGTACGAGCTCTTACTCGCTCGCTTAATAAATAGCTTAAACATATATAAGATAGAGAAGAGATAGAGAAGAGATAGAGAAGATGAGAAATAACCAATAAGAATATAAAGTAAAAATTGAAGATGTAAATTCCATAGAACGGAAAGGCACTCAAGATAAACTATTATGGTTTTTGGAGTTCCATAATTTATTCGTTATTTACTTTTTTGTATTGTTAAATAAATAAATATAAATCGCAAAATTCAGTGTTGGATGATACCATATCAATTTAATTTTGAAACAAACCATTTATTGCGTGTTCTTGTATTCAGTCTAAAGTATCATAAAATTTTCTATTTTGAAAATAATTAATGTTTATTAATAGTATACATGAATATTTGATTAAAATATTTGTGAACTATAAGGGTCATCAATTTATTTAACGTCTTAATTACACACATACTGATATTTTTATATTGTTATGCGGACATAATAAAAAAAGCGATCTGCTCTTTAAAAAATATCTAACTGTCTTCATTATGATTCATTTTGTACTATATTGTGTTTTGTCCTAATTTGTTTGTTTGCATTTTTGTGTTTTTATAGTATTATTTAAACAAAACCTTATTCCAAATGAAGAATAACTTAAAAGCTCAAAATACAATGAAGGCATTATTCAATCCGCACTTAAAAAATTTTAAAAATTACATCATTCCTTAGAATAACTATAGTATAAATAACGGTTACATTATGTGATCAAATCGGGACATATAGTGATCAAATCGGGACATATATTTTTGGAGCTGAATAAAAATGGCAGAATGAAGACGTGACCTGCGACTTTAACTTTTTGCATATCCAATTTTCACACACTTTATTTTGAATTTATACTTATATTCATTTCTAATAATAACTCAAAATGGACAAAACAACGTAAAAGCACCGTATACATAATTATATTATGTAATGGTGGATCATGGACTACTAGCTGAGAGAATGCCTTTAATTAGTTGTTCGAAAGCAATTATATTATAATTTTGCCTTATAGAAATTTTATTATTGAATTTTTATCATAAACCATCTTACTGTATGAGTTTGTGTATTTTAATAATGATGCAAATGAGAATTAAAATTAATGTAAATAAACTATTGCTTTCCGGATATTGCACGGAGATATAAAACCTGTGAGCACCTAGTCTGTCATAACCAAATAATTAGGGAATATGTATATAAAATCCCGCATTGCCGCTAAAACTGTATTTCCAGAATTAGTTTAGCAGTAAGTTTCTTACTTGAATGAATTGTATCAATAAGAACTGCCAAGTCGGTTAAGAGAGTCATCAGTTATACTTTGTTGTCGCGAAGTTTCAGAAAGTGCGGGTTGTTAGTTGTAAGTTTATCAAAGTTATATGAAGAGTATATCACCTGACTTACAAACCTTGGAATACAATTGTATTCGTGATATATTAGTTTTTATTAAATTACTTCATATATAGTTACTAATTAATAATGAGATGAGCCTAAAATTAATAAAAAAAACGCAAGCATTTCATTGAACTCCCATATAGGTATACAGCATTATAAATTGCGTGCGTTTTAATGATAAAATAAAGTTTCATAAACTTTTTTTCGGGTTATGTTCGAATTTTAAAATTAAAGCGAGTGAGATAATTTTGCAAGATGTCTCGTGAAACTGTGTTTTGGTTTACCATTGAAGTTATAAGGCGTATGTAGGAAGTCAATAAAATTAGTGAGCTTGTAACGAAACCAATTCCTGCAGGCTATCTCATATATTGAAAGGATTAAAAAAAATCTACAAGTAAAATCACTGATATTTTTTCACCGGATTTTCAGGGCAAAACTTTAGTATTGAATAGGCAATAACTTTCAATAGAATTTATTATTCAAACATGCCTGTGTTTCTAAGTACCATAACTAAACACTATAACATAAATGTAACATTTTATATATCTTACAATTATTTTGCTTAAGCACGTCAAGCATGTTATCAAACATTTTAACATGACAGCCAATCGAATAATTAATAATTGTCAAAGCATTGATATGTATATTACTAAAGTAATTAGATGAGATGTTTGATCAAACTCATCAGTGACAGTGACAGTGCGTCATTGAAAAAAGTAAATTGTGGAAATGCGTCGTGACATCATTTAAATTTCGACCAGGTTACACCACAACAAACGTATTATGGGTAATGGGTAACGTATTATGGTTATGGGTAATCACATCCCAATACACGAAAAGCGATAGATATGTTTTTACTCCCTTTTTTTGTTTCAGCTACCTTTTCATTTATAATAATAATAATATCCTGGGACTTTATTCACACAAAGCCATCTGATCCCAAGCTAAGCAGAGCTTGTACTATGGAAACCAGACAACTGATATACTTACATAGACTACTTTTCTTTTGTAAATAAATACTTATATAGATAATTACACCCAGACTCAGGACAAACAGACATGTTCATGCACACAAATGTCTGTCCTGGGTGGGAATCGAACGCACGACCTGCGGCGTGAAAGGCAAGTATCTTACCAACCACACCAACAGGCTAGTCATAACCAAAACTCTTATAAAGCGCAAAATACATACGAAATCTTCAGTTGTTGACTTCAATTAAGTTAGGTGAAAATTCGAATACTAGTCTGCCAAAACACTTTCATTTACTAACTTTGGAATATTTCTTCGTACAGAACTGAGATAGATTGCTAGTGACTTAATATGTAACAAATATGAAATCATACATTTAATGGATTCTAGAATTTTATTTCTATCAGTAAATTTTACTGTCAGATCGTCATTTATATGTGACGTCAGACATTTTATTGCAATATCATTTCTTTAACCATAAAATGTCATTATAATAGTTGACATTACTAAAAGCTTTCGAAGTCGTAGGGTATAAAAAGAAAACAATATTACTGTTGTGGTTCGGGATACACATTAATATACATTTGGCTGCTGAGCTGAGGGTCGCATTTTCATTGCAAATTCAGTTGCCAAATAAATTGAGATCTACTTATTTAATTCATTTATCCGTCTCTCCTTAATATGAGAGGTGAATGTACCAACATTGAAGACGTAATAAATTCCGAGCCTTTACGCATGTGAAGATTTTAATTGTTATATATGCGACAAATAAAAATAAAAAACTGGTAAAAGAAAAAAAATAGAAAAAATAACATTAACTTTTTAATTCTTTATATAATCATTGTTATTCTTAAACTAAATTTTAGTGATTATTTAATATGCTTAGGCTATAATAACATAATATATAGACGATTCATGCTTAGGTTTAAATACCGTTTAAAATATTCTTTTACAGCTCTAAAGTTTAATTTTTTCATTATTTTCCTTCTATTGAAGCTATCACTACACTCGGTTAATTAGTCGTAATACCATTGTTTCGCCAGACGTACAAACAGAGAGAGTTAATTGTAATGAAGGCAACCAATTCTCCGGCCTGAACCGAAACGGTCTTTCATTTCAGGCTAGAAGGCGGAGGGCGTAGCAATACGCCAGTCAGTTTGCCAAAAACAAGCTCAATAACGGTTTGGCAAACAGTACAAATGATGCGTTAGTGACAAAACGACTTAACACCGTCCCTTTTCGTCCCCGGGGTGAAAATAAGGACGGGTGACGCTTGACGAACACAACTGAAAACAAGACAGGTTATTATTTCCCAACGAGCCCCGAAGACGATGCGAATCCACTGATATTTTCCACACGTTCACGGTTATTCACAGGAGACTAGAAACGAAAATTAGTTACTGAAGATTTCTTGTTTTTGTCAGAATACATTGCGTGATTTTCATTGTTACAGAATAACAAACCACCTTCGGAATTGAACTACGCGCTGTGAATATCAAAGAGCTTGCACTCTCGGTTTCGCCGGTGACAATCGCGATAGTGTTTGACGATCCTGGGTCAAAGTTTATATTGCCAGCAAACTTACTCGAATAGAACTGTGAATTTAATAAAACCTCGACCAAATTTTGCATTGCCCGTTAAAGCACAGACTGAATATGCCTGAACTACATGCAATAACAAACATAAAAATGTTACAAAGTTGAGTTGGCAATATCCCTCTGTTCGTACTCATATATACAGAAGGGTGGTAATGTTATCCTCAGTCGCATATTTTGGAGGCGAGCGTTGTTAGCGCGTTGCGGCTTTGTATTCTTTTGCTTAATTTTTTGCTGGATTAATTTGTCTGCGTATTCAAATTGCAAATTGTGAGATAAAAGGATGACCTTTTTTATACATTTTGGCCCAGTTCCTAATTTATATAAAATACAGGAATTAGTAACGGTGATATTTTAATTTGTAACGAAATATAAAAAGTCATATTCTCTCAGGGAAAATTTCATAAACTTCCGTAACAGTATCTACATGGGTTCAATACAAAGCAACACGTAGAAGGTTGATAGAGGGTGACATTTTCTTAAGTTACGGCATTTTCTTGCCGATTCAATATCCTTTTTCTATTTTGTTCGTCTGAGGCATATCACATAATATTCTTACCTTTTGTACACACACGATTTTCACGGTGACTTGGTTGTTTATAACTGAACTACAAAATACGTGGGCTTTTGTTAAAGTAATAACGTAAATATATTTGTTTGTACTACAAATCCATTTGTTTTTTGTTTAACTATTGTAGGAAGTAAATAAAAAAGTGTAAGCTAAAACTATCTTCGTAATTGTTTTCTAAGATAAACGAGAATAAAAAAACGCTATTATACTGTATTTTCAAGGCACGCTATTCGCATTATTGATGCATTTAATGCACTTTGTAACAATCTCGCTAACAGAATGACGCTCGTAGTACGCGTGGTACGCACCGCCCCTTGTATTTTCCTGTATATTTTCCCCTCTCTATGAAGAAGTCATAAATCACGCGAATGTAAATCTGTACCATCCAGAACGGATGAGTGACGCGCCATTATCGCGTCTCGGCCCACCGCCATCGGCCTAAAACTTGCCCACTTTCACAAACTTTTACACTTCACCAATACTTTTAATGTCCTAGCTCAGATACTTTTATCATTCTATTTTCCAAACTCGGAGTCTAGTTTTATGGTTTTAGTTTTCTATATTGCAAAAACAAACCATTATAAATTTGAATCTTTTGGTAAAAGAGTTTCGAAAAATTATTTTAGCTTTAGCATGAAAGTGATTATATTACCAAGGAGTATTATGTTAAAGTGATAATGTATTATTGTACATTTTGTTATTTAAGCATTTAAGTTATCCAAAATAGAAACGAACAAACACACTAATTCGCTAATCACTAGGTGTACTAGAATCCTGTAGCATGTATACTGAAATAAGGATAATAAAGTCAAGAGAGCGAATTAATGGGAATGGGAGTATACATATATATACAACATTAAGGCGATATAACGTTACAGTTTTCATATTTATAAAAAAATTATATAACCAATAATTCTTCCAGACAACATCATAGTTTTCGAACAAATTCAAAATGTTTCTCGTTTCAAGAATTTATTTTAAAATAAACGTAAGTATTCCATCGAATTCTCAAGATAAGTTCAATAAATAACTGACATCATTTTCACTTGCCAGTATATTATTTTTACACAAAATTATCATAACAAAGTAGTCCTAATTACTTAGCGAATAAAGAACATAATATCATGACATAACATTTCTGGAAACCGAAATTCTATATCAACATTTATCTTCTAAAATAATGGAACGTCAGATATACGGGGCCGATTTTTGTTTGGGTAATGTTACTTGGCGTAATAAGCCAACACGTCTTCTTTGTACTCAAAACTCACATCCATCCGTCATCTCAGTCAGGGATTCTCGCGTTCTGTCAGCCTTACCAATGACCTTCTTTATTATAATAGAATTTTGTAACAGATTCCCGTTACAGTGATGTTAAAAAAGTAACGTTTTTATTTCTAAAAAAAATCATACATATGACATAACATATTAAACATTTATTAGAATTCGCAAGTACCGTCGCATTCGTTTTTAATCGATATAGCGTAAGATATGTTTCCATTATGATATTAAGCATCATGATGATTGTGAAATCCTCTTGACCAATTTTAGACACACCGTGTCCAACACCTTTACCAACAGTGGGCCCAACCCCATTTCAGTGAGCGAGCTAGTTATGGAAGAGATTATATAGTGTAAAAATATATATGCACGTGCACTCTTTATAGCCCGACTCAGTCGTATCGCATGCCAATCCGACATGGCTGGAAAGAGATCAGACACATAAAGTAAATAAACGCAAAATCCTACGACTTTACTATTCCGAGACGTGAAAGTGTAACACAACCATCTCCACGGGCTGTTGTTAAAAATTACTTGATAGAAAAACCCAACATCTTTTCATTGGTCTTTTCAAGATTCGAACCTGTAACCACAGTCGAACAGACTATTAAGGCATTGATAGTGAGAGTCATATTGTGACTGAGTTCGACAATGAGCCACGTTAACTTATATAATTCCTGCAAAGGCTGTCGTAATTGACATTTGACCTTAGTGACTTGGACAAATATCTCAATTGTTGAACCGGGCTCTTAATAGTTAGCAATGAGACAGGACTTTTTCTTGGAATGTACTGTGTATAGAACTGATAGAGATCATTGTCGTGAGGTTGATCTTTTAGAAAACAAACCCTTCAAATCATTTAATGTGTATTTTATTAATCTTTGTATATTTTTGTTTCAGGTAATTATTTATTGGACTTCATCATTTCCGGGAGGTAATTATAATTTATTGCACATATCTAAATATATAGTGTCAACAAAGAATCTATCTGGTGTTCTCATAATAAATTAGCCACAGAAGAATTCCTTGGACAGTGTCATAACTGAGTTAAGTCTATTCGTTTAAATTTAAAACTGAGAATTTAATTTCTTAACAAGCACCGTTCAAAAGTTACAGAAATTTTACTTAATAAGATTTTCGTGGTCCCGGCGAAATATGTTTTCTTAACAGACTTTCACCTTTCTAACTAAGTTATTAGTTCCTAACTAATTGAACAACAGCGAACAATTTACGTTAAGCATTCTTGGCTGGTTAATTAATGTAAGATCAATCAAACGCTTATCTCGAACTTGAGGAAGATATCAGATACAATTAAGAGGGGTTGATTTCGTTTTAAATAATGATAATAATGTTTTAAATAATAGACTTTATCATCTATCCTAACTAATATTATATATGAGAAAGTCAGTTTGTTTGTTAAAGTTTTAAGGGCTCAGCTGATCATCATGAGATTTTGCATACGTGTTGTTAGGTATGCAGAAGAGGACAGGGGATACCTAACATCTCCACTCCAGATAAACTGGTTCAAAAAATCCACGGACAGTAACTAGTGTAACAATAAACCATTATTATTGTCATTAGTTATATATATAAATTGCTGTTACAATTAAATTGCGATATAGCTAATTTTGGTAGTAGTTAAATAAAGATTCATTGTAGTCGAGTACCTTTGGTAAGTGATAGTTCCTAGTACCGATAAGCAGACCATCCGCGCTGCGGAATGAAGGAGGATTTGCATGTCAACTCAGTTTTCATAACTAATAGTTTAGCTTAGCCATTATAACCCGACAAACTTTCTTTGAAACGAGCGAACTTGACGATGACTATGAAATTATTAAGATTTGCAATAAATTATTTCAAAACTTCCGACGAGTATTTCTAAAGTAGACATTAATACTTTTAATAAAAGGTTTCGTGATTCTTTTGTGATCGCTTATCCGGTTATAAAGTTGACACAACTGTATTTTATTTTTAAAGATCTACTTGCGTGCCTTAGAAATAAAAGTGCGCATTTCTCGGCATACGCTCTTTACTCCCTTGTGTGCACGGCGCGTATATTTTATAGTATTATAATAAGAAGAAAAATATATGACATATTGTAATTATTTCCTTATGAAATCGATACGCGATAATATATTTATTGATTATGTAATATGTTATTAGTAAAGGAGTATAAGATAGTAACATTTTGTAACAATTTATTATGCAATACAATCTAGCAGACGAGATATTATACGATGAATATTACTGAATTTAAAACAAAATCCCTACGTAATATCACATTGAAATACAAAACTCTGACTTTGAACAATCTTTGAGCAAAACCTATTACCTGTTTTGTAAAAGAGGTAAATTTTAAAGGGGTTAATGATATTTCTCGGCAGCAATAAATAACTTACAAATTGTTAAAGGTATCCCGGGGGCACAGACTCGGGGCACACTCAGGATTTGCGGAATAGGAATAAGTTTTTCCACTCAAACTTTATTTGCACCTCAACTTGCGCCATCTGTCTGATACTCGTAACTTATATTCTTGCTTCAAATGATTTAGTTTGGATGTACTCCTTCAGAAAATATTTTCTTTTCAACTTCGTAAGACGTATGAATGTACAATGGCTGCCTCGAGACGTTGTTGGTGTGATTTCAATAGCTTCGACTCGAAAGAGGCTTTTAAATGTATTGGAGTGTCGCTTACTTTGTATTTGTAAATTTTGTTATATCATTGAGGGCCGTTATCGCATCAGGACAGCCATAAATTTGTCGGGGCTTAGGTATGGTAGCTACACGTAAGCATGTATTGTGAAATGCGTTAATATTACTGCGATAAATCGATACAGGTAATGGCCATTCAAGCATGATTAAACAAATATACAATCGTCATTACCACATTTTAATTAGAGTCGACCAATTAATTATTATATCTTGATATCCTTAGCTTAACTGTCCAAAGTATGGAAGATGAACATTAGAAAATTATGAAAAATACAAAAAGGCATGATCGTCAGCAATTTGCTAACTCCGGTGCAGAAACTAGAAACTGTAATCAACCCAGCAATCAAAACATATTAGGACTCTTACATATTTTTAGTTTTCATTTTACAAGTCTTCAATGTACCCTTAATATGTAAGTAATATGTACCATTTTATAAAGTGTAAAAAAGCAAAGCCTATAAAACTCCCGCTGGACTAAGACTTTTATCGTATTATAAAAATATAAAATTTTAACACTAGCGCTATTAAAGCAAATTCTAATCTTTATTAAATTACTACAAGATTCACAAACTAAAATTATTTTATATCCTAAACTGTATAGCCATCTATTCAAATTATTATTTGTTATTTTTATCCACTATTTTCATAAAATATTTACTATGAAAACTTTACCAAAAGCCTTTGAAAATAAAAGCAATATGCAGCGTATCGAACACAATACGTCACCTCTGATATTCACGCGTGAAATGACCTATCTGCTATCTGCATCCAATCTGTATAAATTGCACTATGTCGTACGTGTTTGTATATATTTTATTGATAAACAAACTTAAAGATGTAAGAAAATAAAATAAAATATGTCTCGTAACGGGCCACGAGTGTAACATTTCTTATGTATAAAAAATAACGAGCAACATTCCGAAAACAAGGTGTACCTATTACAGCGTACAAAATGATTCTCCCCCAAACTTGATACAGTCCCCAATAAATTCAGCCGCAGGATAAGATTCAATAAAGTTGCCGGTGGCTCAGTCTGTCATAATTTTAAGAGCGTTCATAAATCCATCAATATTTAAGCTCTCCGACCACAATATTTTTCTTCGAGCCGACGGCCCCTATTTGAAACAAGCGGAGGTGCGTCACATACGTGCCACATAAATTCCGATAATCCCTGGACTGTGCATATCGTGTTTGTAGTTTACTATATTCACGGTTATTATTCATGTGTTTGCTTTGCGGGTAAACGCCGCCAAGACTTAATAATTCGAGTGTAATATCAATGTAAACATCAGGCGAGCATACGCTATACAAACATTCTCTACCACGTCAAATTAATTTTTCGCTTTTACGTAGCTTGGTTTTAGTTTTATATCTTCATGGAATTTGTTATCGGTAATGGGTAACGACGATGTTTTCTTTGTATTTTAATTTGTCGTTGTTTTCTTTCATCTAAATTTATGTTCTAGTACATTTTAATTAGAGTGTAGTCGCATACAAAGGTACGTTTAATTTTAACTTGCTCTTATTCAGTTAATCTAAAACTCTTAACTTTATTTATAATAAGTTCTTGGTACCCCAAGTTCTCGGGTTCGTTTTTTAAATGACAGTACAGCATTTTCCGAAATACATAGCACGTAAATAATTTTAAAGTCTCACACGTTTAGATAACAAATACCCTATAATCGTCTCTTGTTATGAAGTAGCGCTTGCTTTGCATTCCGCGGAGGACGCGCGTCTCCGAACAAATTGTATTAGAGGGAGCCATACGTGACCTTAAGAGGAATTCACGCACCGACATATGTAAGACGACAGCGACTACCAATGTGAAAAATTTAACGTTACTTCGTCTTTGTCAGACTTTCTACGTCAAATTATGCGATATTTCAACGAAGCGATGAGTAATTCAATATACTTTAACATTTTTTTATGTAATAAATAACGCTAAATAATACGTTATTTTTTATAGATAATATAAAAAGACAAATAACCGATACATTGTACTATTTAAGCGCTACTTCCTTCCTACTCAAAGTCCTTTATATTAACAATAACAATTTAAGGTATACCTGTATAAAAATAAATGTTTGTTTGTCCTGTAAGCACCCCTATTCATCTGATTGAACTGAATCTTTCTACAGTTATAAACACCTCACCTACAATAGATGGCGCGCGGTACATATCGAATAATTAGTTTTTGTTAATGAATTATTTTCAATATAATAAGCTCGTGCTATATAAATAAGGTCTATAATTAATTGTACGGTTGTTGCGTAACATGGTAAATGTAACGAATATTGTAATACCGCAAAAATAACACATTAAACAGGCAACCTAGTGAGGGAACTTAGATAGGATAAACACGTAGCTCGTGTAAGTCGACGCCGTATAGGAGAATATTTATCGTTCGGAGCCCAACGTTATTGGACTTGTCTTTTCGTCGTTTAAGGCGAACGCTGATGTGTTTATTCAATTTGTTGGCGTGGGAAATATTGTTACCTGCCGCCGTGTTGCTCGTTTATTGCTGCGTCTTCGACGCTTTCTTTACAATAACTTATATCGTATGTTAATATAGTTTTAATATAAATTTATATTATTCTGAAAATAAATTAATCTTCTTGAAATTCCATACACGCACACATAGAAATAAATATCGAGAATACTGCTACTCTTTAATGAATTGATTATGCGATTAGATACCTACGCGTTTTCACTGTAATCGAATACATACATTTAAAAAATAATTATACAGTATATGTACTAGAAGTTAATCTTTAGAAATTATAAAATTGGGTAGATTGAATATTTTGCGAAATCGAGGTCGTTCGTTCGAGAAAATCGTCTATTCAATTTTTCTAATTAATGCTAGCAACTGAAACATATGCTCAACTCCATTGTCTGACACACTAATTATCTTCAAATCTGGCTTTAATTTGAACGGGCATTCGTCGGTAAACATATCCTACTTATATTATAAACCCGAAAGTACATGAGGATGGATGCATCTTTATTGATGGATGACGAACTTATGAACATAAATATTGTATACTCTGACATAATACATAGACTACCGAACACTGTCTCATCTCCTAACAGGTGGACAAAGCCATGGGTGTAAACTAGTATAGCATAACATCTTAGTTGCCAAAGTTGGTGGTGCACTTAAGATGTAAGGGATGGTCAATGTTTTTTACAGTGCCAATTTCTATGGGTTGCGGTGACCACTCGAGGTCAAATTTCATTCCCTATTATTTTACATACTGACTTTGTTAATTACATGTATAGTAAATACAAAGCTTATAACGAAAAGCAGTCAAGGTACAAACTATCTACTACTAAAGTACTAATACGTGAAGCTCAAAACTTTCTTTCTTTGAGTCAGTCAATTATATGTAACAAAGTTTGAAAATATAATAGTTTAGTTGTTTATATAATCGCACACAAACTGACTACTAGGTCCTAAAAATATTTACCAGAGTCATGGAATAACAAATCCACTAAATTTGGTTATTTTTGTTCTCATGTGGAACAGGGAAAATCCAATATTCATCTGAATTCCGACATCGAAATCTTTGCCAATACTCAAATTGATATCGAATCTTCTATTTTTTGAGTATATTTGCTTAGATGTGTATTTCTATTTATAGATTATATTATATTACATATTAAAGTAAAATCGTTAATGTCCATTTCAATATTTTGATTTGTCAATCATAAATTAAATATGGCCGGCACGGGACGCCTTGCAGATGTTAAACATCGAAATTAATAGTTATTAAAAATAGATATAATTAAAAAAGTCGAGTATAATAAATAAAAACAAATGAAGTATATAGCACACGCGTTACACACACACAAGAGTGTAAGTCTCGTGTTCGCTAGTGAAGGAAAACATCGCGAGATTTGTTGCATGTTTCGGATAAAATTCTACCATCCATTCATAATTTCCAATCGAGGCTATTTTATGACATTTTAAAGTAAATTAAAAAATATTTTTTGACAAAAGTCAAAATCTTATATGTTATTTTTTAAATTGAAAAAAATAACATATAAGAGCGTACAAGCAATCAGAAATAGAGAATGTATGTTTTAATTTTTTTTTTAATAGTATATAATTGTAATTATTAGGAAATATAACATAACAACTACAGATTTTTTTAATTTTTATTTTTTATTTTTATATTATAGTTTAGTGGACGAGCATGTGGGCCACCTGATGGTAAGTGGTCACCAACGCCCATAGACAGTGGCTTGTATATTTCTTAAAAAAAAACAACATCACCACTGCGCCACCAACCTTGGGAACTAAGATGTTATGTCCCTTGTTCATTAAGGTATTTTATTCTTTTAATCAAATAGGCCAACTGAAAGTAATTGGTCACCTCCTGTCTGTCTATAGAAACTGGCGCTGTACGAAATATTTACCATCCGTTACATCAATAATGTTATATTATAAATGCACTCAGCAATATTAAGTATGGCTGTTGGATGATAGGATATCTTATGAGTGGGTGGTTCCTACCCTGACGGTCTTGCACAAGTACCCGAACCTAGTACGTCATTAAGTAGTCGTTATTTTTTTTCTCTTTTTCTTAATTTCATTAGTTCTGTTAAAGTTCTCAACTATTCATGTTTCTAATGTGTGTTCACTAATGTCACGCCTATAAAATATCACAGTGCTGATGCGTTACAAATTATAAATAAAAAGTAAACAGAATGGCGTATCCATTCAGTCGTGTCAACAAACTGTTTGATGATGGATGTGGTGCATTTGTAAACAATATACATTCCGGCATTATAGCCGATGGCTAGATGGATCAACGGCTACGCCCGCCCGAGGACATCTTTAATTTTACATACAACTGATGGCATGTAAATATTTCTCCCCAAATTTCGATATTGCCTCATTCGATAGATTGTTACAATTAATGAAAAATGAGACTGTGTATTGTTAAAAGTGAATCCACGTGTTGGTGAAAATGGAATCAACAAACATCGCTTCACCAATATTATGAGTAACGCGAGTAATATGAACGTAATAACATCAGACGAAAAATAAGCATATTATATGTAATAATAAGGCTTAAAGAGCCAATCATTTTCATTCGACCTTTTGCACTTACGACACGTAATGATGGCCTATCTATAAAATACATTGGTTAAAACTTTTTAAGTTATAAGATTATATAAATGGATCTAACTTTTTGTGGGCTTCAATGTCTTAGGGTCCTAACGAGAGTTCCTAAACGAAAAATTACTCCGGAACATATTCCACACAGTCTGAAAACTCTTCACATAAAGGGGCTTTTAACGAGACCTTTTTCGTAAAGCGACTAAAACATCCCCCCGAATGATCCATTATCTTCTCACGAGGACAAGTTAGCGATCTCCTTCCGTCTATTTTCACAAGTAATAACTAAATTTATCGTCAGACTTTCGGTCGAGGCAGAGTCTTCTAATATGAAAGGTACTTGGTGAGGCGAGTCACGCGCGCGGGCCGGCTCTCGGCGGTGGGCGGGCGTCGTCGCGGGTGACTGTGGTCGCGACGCGTCATTAAAATTAAGCATCATTACTCTTGTAAAACGAGTCTCGATGTACAGGAAGGCGACGGCTTATTGGAAGTTTGTCGCGGACGCCCCTTGACGCCTGCTAATCCTCTGTCTTATTAGTCCCTTCACAAATGATTTCTTACCGCGACGAACGTCGTCAGAGGGTTACGTGTTCTTAGACTTGTTTAATATATTTAAAAGATCTTATAAAAAGTTAAACGCGATATTCATGAAACAAATTATTGTTTAACTCTCATATAAAAGTAAAGTTATAAGCTTATAATTGAGGTCGTTTTTCAATTAGTCGGTAACACGACAATGTGATTTAGAAATTATCACAATAGCATTTAACTTTGAGAACAAGAATCGTCAAAGAAATATAATTTACAAAATATATATCCTTAAAAACTTTAGCCAGTGTTCGCTTTGAGGTGAATAACGTGAAGAGGGAATGTATAAATATTCATCAGAAAAGAACCCACGCACAGTAAATATAAACTTTTATTTCAGTTCACCATTAGTGAAGCGACGGGAGAGGCATTGAAAATTCGACTCGCGACTTCTAATTAGAAAAGACACGCCGTACCATCTCGAGTTCCTTTATTAATGGAAAGTCCGTTCCAATTGATTTCATATTTTACACCCTCCTCAGTTTGCAGTTCTCGTAAAAGAACTAGCCGATCCACTTTAATGTAATTGTTTTTAATCATTTAAGCTTAGTCCCTAATATGAGAGAACATTGTTTAGACGTTCGCCTCTGAATTACATTTGGAATGCGTCGCGCAGCTGCTATGAATTACACATGAAAGCGGACAATGAGCGTGCAATGTAGTGTAAGGGCGAGCACAGACAGTAGAAAAGAAATACCACATGCCTGTGGGCCATGTTAACCTAATGGAGGTAGTAGTAACCTAAAACATTTATTTTAATGTCAAGCGAAAGAGTATTAACCTCGCTTAACTATACTATGAATAACTATTTAAATTGTTTGTTTTACATTAATTATGATTTCAATATATTTTTTCAAATATTAACACAGTTGCAATTAAATGTAATTCGCGTGAAATGCGAACTTATTTTAGCAAATTAAAATGGCTAGGAAACATCAATATCTACAAAATTAATTAAATTAATCACAACAATAACATGCGATATTATTATAAATAATTAAGGATACGTTTAATCAGAATATTATAAATACAATACTTGCAAATGTACATCGATGTATAATGACGATACATGGCATCGCTCCGTTTTCAAATGAATCGATACGTTTTTTTGCTGTAGTCGAAACTATGACATATTAATTGAAAATGTTGACAAAACGGTAGTTAAAGACAAAGACCGCCCGCGGGCATGTTCAACTCTTTACTCGGTGTGTGTGACATGCGGTATCGTACCATCTTCGTGTGTGAATGAATTTTATAGTACTATATTTTTTTGAACAGCAGCTTAGACCTCATCTCGTTCAGCATTGTATTCTATTAATCCACGAAAATCATATCAAAAGTTATGATATAGCACGTCTTGTAACCAGATCCCCCGGGTATTTCGTCCATGATACTCTGCCAATTAAGCTATGTATGCCTTGGTGTAATAAACTCTTAATACGACGCTTCTGGTTTATATTCAGTTACTATATTGCCATATCTATTTAAATATAAGCAAACCATTAAATGAGACTTGAAGGGATGTTGAAGCTATACGTGCAAAAATCTTATATTCTTTTAATTGACATTTTTTTAAAATCGTTCATATTATTATTATGACTGTATTAAACAATAATAAATCAAATAAGACTATATATTGTCTATGATATAAATCTCTTCCATAACAATTTGTATGATATAATCTCTTTCTTTATTATAGTTACAATATTATAGTTATACTGCCTAGCATTATCTTTGTGAACACATTATAACAAAGATATGATTTTATTTTACATACATGCCAAATAAGCTTGAACATTTTATGCACGAAGTGGGAATTGTAAATTTATTATACATTTTACTAAAATATAAGTAGAAGTTTAGGCTGTCCAATACAATATCTTTGTCTTTTCTAAAAAGAAAAATAACTAAAACACACGTAGCTTGGTAGTAAAGGAAAACATATTATGAATAAAAATAATATTAAACTATTTTTTTAATGTATAAATATAGAATGTGATTAGAAAAAAGTATTGAAAATATTTTTGCGTTTCCTTTTATTTATGGTAACATTATAAGTAATATTTTTTAATGTATTAAAAATTAGATTGTAGCCTAGGTAGCCTAGTTAGAATGTGGGTAATTGTGAAAAAACTATAAAGTCAAGATGTCGCGATCGTAGCGATAAAATGTTATGCGTGCATAATTATACAATTTTGACTGTTTTATTTTATGAATTTGACATAAAGTTCTATTTACTATTTAGATAATGTTTTTGTAAATATTTAAGCCGTACAATTTATGTACATTTGTGATAAAGTGAATGTGTCATTTACGCGGTAAGTGTTTTCCTCTCTTATCGTTTACACATCAACAATGTCATTTCCATTCACAATAACTTTTGCACATATTATTGTAATTAACATCATAATAAAAAGCATATTAATTAAACAAGTCTACTTAAATACAAACAAAGCATTTTCAAGTGCTCCTTTTTCAATACGCTTGCACATTACAGACTTATAAATATTTATTTTTAATTAATTAAGACGTTTAATAACGGGTTCACGCTTGTTAATTGTCTTTGTATGTTTAATTAATTATGTATATCTATAGAGTTTTAGTGGTTACATTCAGAAAAGGTAACTTGATATATAAAAACAAGTCTATACGCGTTCTAAAGGCCATTTTACTTAATCTGAAACATTTTCTTTTTATTATTCAAAGCACAAAAACACCATAAGATATTGTCAAAATAATATAAATTGGGATTGTCGTAAAATCACATTTTATGTTAAATAACATTATCCTTTATTTTTACAATTGTATCGGCTTTAAGCACTTCCAATTTCCTTATATTATTACGCTCAATAGGAAAAATAACTTTAAAAGTAAATGCAGGGGAAAAGGCCGGAATACGAAGAGGGCGGACGCGAGAAATTCCCGAAATATTTTCCTGTATAAAAGCAACAATATTGGATATGAAGGTCAACTGTCTGATATAAAGCAAATTTATTCTGTTCGTTCGGTGTATTGGCTCACATAACTGGTGATCTGAGCGGCGACAGCGGCGGAATGATAACGGTCTCATTTCGGAGGCTGCGGTTCTCCTCCATACGCCTTAAATTACATTGCGGCTTCACATCTCCCCTGAAAGGTTTTATTCATAAATCTACAGAAACGTTTTCATAAAGTTACGAAAAAATGTGCCTTTTAGGGTAATAGCGTTTTGGAATATTTTTCAGAGATTAACCTGGACTTCGGAACTTTGTATTTCACCCTAATTACTTGTGTTCTCTTCGATCCCCGTTTATTATGGGGCTATAAAAAATAAATTTACATAAACGATTCGTTAATACATAATTCAATTTAGACAACAATGAATTAAAATCTTCGCCAAAAATTTAGGAGTGATTTAGTTATTATGTATGTAGATGAACTAAAAATTAAATTGATATACGCTTATCGTGGACTTAAATTGAGTGACGGGCTGATCTCGGTTGATTGGGTAACCAAACATTGACTACACTAATTGAATACGCTAACATTATCCGATTTGCCTAATGAGAAACGATTCTCTTCTGACTGACTCCTCAAGGACATTATGCAAAATTGTGTTTGACTTATACATTAGTTCCCTCGCTTTCTTAATCACTGATACAGTAGACTCGAGATATGATATTCCCCTAACCAGATTTCTGGTACCACTAACTAGACACTCAAATACGATAAGCTAACTCGTTAAATGTTTTGATATGCCAATAATTACGGCTGCTTCGTTGGTCTAGTGGTTAGATATAAGGCCGCAGACCCGGTGGTTCTGGGTTCAATCCTCAGGTCGGGCCAATAAAAAGTTATTGAGTTTTTCTCTCAGGAAATTCTCAGTAGCAGCCTAGAGTCTGGAAGTTGGAAGTGTGTACACTCCGGTGCCTCGGAAAGCACATAAAACCGTTAGTCCTGCGCGCGAACTCTTTCCGGTCGTGTCGGATTGCCGTCCCATCGGATTGTGAGAGCTAGGGAGTAGAGAGTGCACCTGTGTTTGCATACACACTTGTACGTGCTATAATATCTCCTGCGCTTTTGGCTAAAATCTCCTGAGCATGGTAAGATTCATTATACCACTGGGCCATCTCGATTCACTATTACTCAATTTAACTACATTACTACTCGATTCTATATATATTTTTTTTATTCGTCTATGACATACTTGATAATTAATACAAACGTGTATGTACCATCCAAATTTCTTAAGTATAATCATAATTTCTTGAAAGTAACATACACTAACATTTACTGACTCGACGCCGGGATTCGAACCTAGGACCTCCGGATCTGCAGTAATAAAAGTTAGCATCCACATAATAAATCACAATATATAACTAATTACAAAATAGAATCGTGTTTTTTTACATAAATAATTGATAACAAAATAAAAAAAAATAGTCGAACAAAGCAATTAATGCTATTCCTTATTGTGACGGTTACATTAACCTGTATCCAATAGAAGAAAAGCAATAATTCCTATGACGTATTTATCTCATGTCGGCGTCATTATTCATACCGAATGAGAAAATATTATTGTTTCAATAGTCACTAGCCACTAGACGAACTGCCTCGTTGGTCTAGTGGCTAGATATAAGGCTGCAGACCCGGTGGTCCTGGGTTCAATTCCCAGGTCGGGCCAATAAATAGTTATTGGGTTTTTCTGTCAGAGAATTCTCAGTAGCAGCCCGGAGTCTGGAAGTTGGAAGTGTGTACACTCCCGTGCCTCGGAAAGCACGTTAAGCCGTTGGTCCTGCGCCTGAACTCTTTCCGGTCGTGTCGGATTACCGTCCCATCGGATTATGAGAGCTACGGAAAAGAGAGTACACCTGTGTTTGCGCATACACTTGTGCACTATAATATCTCCTGCGCAGTTGGCTAATCTCTCTTGAGATTGGCCGCCGTGGCCGAAGCGGTCTGGAGGACCTTATTATTATTGTTTCAATAATAAATGTAAAAGCCTCGTCACAAGTAGTATAAATCTTAGTTTATTCTATCACGCAACAAATGACCAAACCCGCACTGGAGGAGCCCGTGTGGAATAAACTCCACACATTTCCCCAGCAATCGAACGTTTACAGTACTTACTTTTTTAATAAATCTAATAATAACAACTCTTCGTTTTTACAGTATAATAATTCATTATAAGCGGACTTTGCAACTTCGAAGTTATAAGCCGTTATGTATAACAAATCAGGGGGAAGTTCTCGTTTTAAAGCACACATTTGATGTCGACCGTTAGTCACTACTTTCAAAGCTAATGAATTCTGAATGTTCTCCAGTTCGTTAAAAATAATACAAAACTCTTATTCCGCTAAGTTTCAAACTCTTAGTTTTGCTTACCGAACATTAATCTCGTGTTATAACAGTTAATATATTTACTCCACCTGTTCTTATTAGTTAATATATGTATTTCTTTAGCGTATTAAATATTTATTTAATCCAATTAACAAAGTAAACGCGGGCGTTAGTTTTAATGCGAGTAGAAACGAAAAAAAAAATGCATAAATTTCAGATTATTACTGAGTTTTTATTTTAATTCCATCGTATATTTTCAAAGCAATATTAAAGCAATTTTTTTGATTAAAAAAAGGTATTTTATTGCTATTTACTTTGAGCAGTGTTTTAAAATCTTTTGCAGTTGATTTCTGTAAGACTTTTTTATCATAAAAAAAATAAGAAACATAAAAATAGTAATTTAAAATACATAGTATTTACCTCATTTATATTACAAATAAATTGTTTTTTAACAGATTTCATTTCTAAAATTGTATTGATAACACTTCATTTGAAATTTATTTACGTTTATTTTAGACCGCTTGTCGCCAAAACCCACACAAATGCACTGTCTATTTCGGGGACAGCATCGATTTTTCACTAGCAGTACCGTAGCAATGTTTCTTCCGATAGTAATTTTTTATATCACGTTCCAACTGATATAACATAAAAACTCATACACACAGAAATTAATCCTATCGATGTAGTAAATGATGTAATTCTTGTATTAGCTTTGATTTGCTTTGAAGAATTGAGTTAATATCTCAACGAGTAGGCAAGTATGGTCTTACTAAAACAGCTTCTAAAGTGCTAAGGTCAACAAAACTGGTCCGCTGGTGGCAGCATCAGTCACGTACCGTCTTATCGTACCTCTAAAAACACTTGCTCTGAACACTGAATCAATACAACAAGAGAACACTTAGATTGCGTGAGACTTTGAGAGCAATCGAAGTCAAGATATTTCAGAAGTCTGAATCTATTCAAATATGTTATATAAAAATTTTGATACGAAAAATATTTTAAGCAATTTTTATTACCCAGTGTATTATAATACATTCTTAGTGTATTATAATACACTGGGTAATAAGAATTTATATTTGGTTTGTATTAGCTTTTTCTTCGATACAAAAAATAACAAAACGACATTCGCCGATGTTTTCATATTGATTTTTGTTAGCTAATGTTACTTTAAAGCAGCTTCGTTCTTAGTTGCCAGCCTATCTTCTTTCCTTAAATCGAATGAACACAAAATTAACATTTTATCTAAAGATATTAGTATCCCGGTGAATACCATCGTCACCCCCTACCCCCTCCCCCTTTTGTCCAGAGTTCTCGGGATCGCTGATTGAATCGCTCCGATTATGACGTTAATCTGTTCAATGCAAATTGGACGAGTAGTCATTTACATCCCTTTATCAGAATTCGGCGATAAAATATTCAAATATTTATCGTTTGTTAGGAGAATAGACACCTTTATAAGATACTGGGATGGAGTTATATAATGGTATAAATTGCCGTTTGTTGTAATATCATATAAAGTTATCATTTGGATTATTTATTTATGTTAATTCGTTAAAAGTTCCTTTTTATTGGAAAATGTTCATTGGAGAATATTAAATCGATACTAATATGTTATTATACGTAGAATTTGAATAAGGAAAACCTTTTTTTCCTACGTCCTACATAACATTATTATTAAACGTTATAACATGGCCTTAAGCGTTCATTCATATCAAAATTATTACAATGAAATGTTTGTCTTAATATTCATTATTTAATCTGTTTACAGCTTAAATTGTGTTTATTAATTTCTTAATTTAAATAATGTTACAGCTCTGTGAATAGGCACCATAGAACAATTCAAATAAGTAGAAATAGTTGGAAAGAAGTAATTATTTAATATGATCTTTGCCTTTTAATATTCATAAACAGGTATCAAAATGTACTTGAGAAAATGCATCATTACCTTTCCATATACCTAATATGTGTTTCTGATTAATTTTATGCTTGATGCTTAAACATATAAGACATTCATTTCTTCCACATAAATGTTTCCATCAACTAGGACTCGGTGGTATAAGTTCCAAATGAAGGTAAGTAAGTAAGGAAATTTTTTGTACAACTTTTAATTTGGCTTAACATAAATTAGTATTACGTAACGATCAAATTCGATGTCCACCTGTCTCAAAATATTGGTTAAACAAATTTCACCTCAAAATTAGAACATACAAATTTCACTTTTTGTTTCTTCGAGAAAAAAACTGTCATACAGATCAGATATTCCCTTTGAGGTTATTTAAAAATTGAAACATTTTCAATTACATCTCTCAGACTGGACGTTTACAAGTTATGAAAGCTGATTCATTAGCTAAGATCTTGCACATCAAGTTGATTGAGGATTTAATAAGAAAATATTTTGAGCTGCGTTTAAAAGACCCCGAGGGTGAAAAACGGTGTTGAAAATACCTGTTCCCGAAAATCTGAACGCTCCTTTATCCTATCGGCACGATTTAAAGTAACAAATTGCCGATGTCTGAAGTAGGTACACAAGTTAATGAGGGGATATTTGCCGAAGTCTGAAAGATTAAATGCAAACCGTTTCTCATCCGGTCAGGTATGAAGCTCAGCGGTCTTAGGCTATTAGATCGCTGAGTGCTGCTTTAAAGACTACCGTTTGTGCTGATTCCGATTATTGTAATTGCTTTGCTTATCGAAATTAATATGCAATTATATTGAAGTATAAAGCGAAAAAAGTTAAATGCATCACACACATTATGCTATTATGATAATATATTTATTTACATATAAATTGTCGGTTTCGTTCATATAACAAAAAAAGGATTTATTATCTTTTTTTCTAACGTTTCAAACATTTGTTTAGTTTGTAAAAGGGTTTTGCCCTATTCAGATATATGCTTCCTTTAAAAAAAAGGGCATTATTATTTCCGTATATTTCTTTTATTATTCTCGTTGTGTTTAGGCGACCATGGTATATGGAAGACATAGTTTATGGTATGAAGCTAAGGCCTCTTTTCCCATAGGAATGGAGAAGGTTAGGATCAGAAATATTTTATCTCCAATGCGCACTGGTGGATTAATATGCGGTAGATTTTCATCCAACAGATACAGATTTCCTCTCAATGTTTTTCTTTACCACAGAACAGTACGTATAAACAAAAGTTAAGCTTGAAAATACAGTGGTTCTTGCTCTGGGCAAGAAGTAACAATCTTTGGTTAAGTGTCAGGTATTCTAACCACTTTGCCATCTAGACTTATAAAAATTTTAAGCTTATAATTGCAATCTTAAACAATTAGAAACAAGCTTACATTGCATATCGTATTACTACCAAAATATTTCAAAGCAATAGTAATAATATGAAAACAATCAAAAGGTATAACAAATAAACAAAGTCTCTTATTCGATATTGAAATACTATGTAAATTGTAACTTTAATAAAATACATAAAACGACAAAATTGTCACAGTAAGAGAATAAATTTAAACTTACAATATAAAAGAAAGTAGGAAGAGACTGGAAATGCAATAATGGATCGTGTTTCTGTCAATCGACTCCTGAGACTGAATCACGGGCGACCTTTTTAAAACATTTAGAATATATAAAACTTTCTCTCTCTCGTGAAGTGATTTGCAGTGCAGCGGGAGTTAGACTAAGTGAGTAAAAGAGGAAAAGTCTAAAGTCAATGTTTGCACTCGTGATTTCTGCTTCCTCGACCGGCGGGAGTTGGTGACTTTGGTGACGCACCCTTCTTCAATGGTACTATTGTATAGACACGACGACCTTATGAATTATATTTTAAGTTCATTAAAGCAAATATTTTATATAGAATTACAAAAATGTATACAAATACAAATAAAATAAAATAATTATATTTGAAATAAGTAAAGAATAACTCCGAAGTCTATTGTGGCTGTCTTTTACATGCGTGTTCAAGAAATATAAACGATAAATTTACTAAAACATATCTTTAAATTTCAGTCTCTAGTAATATTCCAAGCCAAATATTTTTGCAGCGTTCATAGCGAAATTTAAAATAATACGAAAAAAGCATCTCAAGTGGAATGACTTGCAAATTAAGTCGAGAACTTAAAAAAACATAAGCTCCACCTCAAAGATGTCTCACAGAAATTCGTATGCAATTGCATCGTGGAGCGAGAAAAGTAGGATGAAAAGCGCATGTCATTTCATGCCGTCCCTAGAGGAAAATCGCCAGGGTAAATGTTGACATCCGGCTGCAGTCGACTCATATTCTGTTTGCTTCTTGCGTATTGATTGGCGTTCTACCATATATGTTGAACAAGAAACGATTATATATTGTAGGTATATATGCCAACACGTGCATTGTATAGCTGAACCTTACTAATTGCTTATTGATGATAGTTTCGATTTGACTTGTTAAAAAAAAAAATTGAGAGAATTTTTAACACAAAAACTCTTTTTTCAAATAATAAAACTGAATAAGGACATTTATGTTTGATGTTCGACCTCCGTATGTCTGAATTGTTTTAAAATAGAAGCGAATTTCCATTTGCTTTACGCGATTTATCGAGAAGTACCTACAATCGAAATTCCGTGTTCGGAGATTGATTATATTTAGAGTAAAATATATTTTAGTTAAAAAAAACTTTTTGACTTTGTGATATAGGATTAAAATTTACATAAATAATGATGATTGACTATTTCTTGACAGAAAAACTTAATATCTTTATATTGACCCGACCCGGGACTTAAACTCATGATCCACAGCCAGCCTCTAGCTAAACAGGACAGGCAAAATAAATAATAACATTTCAAAACATCAGGTGATAGATTTTCTAATTTGAGCTAATCTATAATTATGGAAATAAACCGCAAATATGCATCAAATAATCCTTAATACTTGCGTCGAGCGCATTAAATGTAAAACAACATGAGGTGTTGCAGCCCACTAAATTTAAAGAGAACTAGTGTATAATTGCGGCTAATACCCGAACGATCAATTTGCATAGTAATTAGGAGTTTGCTTTTTAAAACTAATTAACTTGCATCAACCGCATGGCTGTTTAACAAACTTGATTCGAATTATGTGTGACATAAAGGTCATTTTATCAATGTCATATTATGTAACTTTTGATTTATTGATCAGTGAAAGTCAATTGTTTTAAAACTGTATTTTTTTCTACTGAACTGACTTATGTGAACTTTATTACAGAAAAGTATATATATATATAAAAGAAAATAATAAATACATTTATAATAGTTATAGATAATTTTATAAATCATTAATAATGTAAATAATTATAATATTATATTTTGTCATCAAACTATTTTCATATTAAAAAAGATTAAATAATCTTATTCAGTTTATAAATATTGTGTTGCTTAGGGAATTAAATCTAACCAAAGTTATTTATTGTTCCTCGAGAAATAATATGTACGTAGTTGTTAATGCAACACAAACGTGGCTCGGAATGGCAATCGCGCGCAAACTGCGGCTCCAAAATGCACCTCCTCCTCATTACCAATTCATACCTCATGCGGATGTACCCCTGAGTCCACTATACGCCGCCCGTCTCATGCAAACTCCTTTAAGTTTTTATACTAAAACATATACGTTTTGACTTTTACATTTCATCATATCAAAAATTAATCCTATTTCCTTACGTCCAAACAAAAGTTAATAGCATTATGACAGAAAACGAAGAATAAATTACTACGGTTATCCGAGTTTAAAATAAAAAGTACATTTCAAACCAAATTCTACTTTAACAAAGGTAATTCAACAAGTAAGTATTACGAGTGTAAACGTGTACGCTCGGCACGCGATTTGCAAATAAACCTAGGAAGATATCAAACAACGAACGTTCCCTACAACATGCGATAAAAGACCTGCGCCATTCGAAATGGAAATAACAAATGGATGTCTAATTTTTTCTGTTCTAGCTTTACTGACCTGACTTAAACCATAAATGCCCCATTCAGTGCGCAAAGAAACGAAGTCTCTTTTATTAATTAACAGTTTTTATTGTATATTCAATTTAGGCAATAATTCCGAAGAATTTTTACGTCAAATATCACACGTTAAGAATCTTATACGTCACGGCAACACGAATTTTCTTAAAGGCGAAAACATTTTCTTATCTCTAGCCGAGAGTGGGTAACTCTTAGCTACTAAAGCCCGCCGACATATTAAGGACACCTATAACCACATCGAAGGTAGCAAAAACATTTGATAACAAAGGAAAAACACCGAACGACCGACAAGATGTTCTAAAAATACTTTCGCAATCTAGCTACCTGTTCACCTGGGCTGCCCATTCCGGCCTTCCCATAAAGAAGAGTAGACGGGAAGCGGCGGGAAGGGTTTATCGTTCCTGAGGGAGCGGCCGCCAGCCCGACACTATATCATTGCCGTCTCTATCTCTCTCTATATACTCCGCTCCTTTGTACTCGCTACGCATTAAGATCGCAAAACAAGCTAATTTGTTACCTTTCACGACTTAGTCTCCTATTCTAATTACTACTCCGCCTGAAACTTAATCAGAACTTAAAATGGATGCACTCGATCCGTGCCGTTTTAATGTTGCATTTAGAAGGATTTCAATCATTACTATAATTCCAGATCCAGGTTTGCAATTAGCAAAGTAAAATCAGCAATTTCGCGAAAATTGTAAAATTCCAATATTATTGTGAAATATTAATCGGCAGAACATTACCAATGTCAATGTGTTCGTAATGAAATGCTGAGCGCATGCTGCGGTCTGCGATGCAACGCCCCGACAACAAAAACGGTTATATAGCAATAGAATATCCGTATGTTACTGTAATTAACTCCAGTACTGCATTTATTGTGCCAATCGACTCTTAATTAAAATTACTTAAATAACTGCTATGATTCTATAAAATATAACAGCATTTATGCCATCCGATTTAAGTATATATTTAAATTAATTTATGGATTGAAAACGTTGATTGTAACACTTTTTGAACAATTGCCTTAATGCAATTTAAACGATATAAAAAAAAAAAACAATTGAGTACGCAAAATGGAAACAAACATCAATGAAGCTGTTTAAAAATAGAATGTTAAAACAAACAAATTGCTCTGGCTGCGAGCTATTGCCGAGATCAACATTTTTGATTTTTTTACAACACTGTCGAATCGTTTTATGGAGCAATGGCGTGTTTTATTATATCGAGCACTAATATACCGAAGCATGCGATTGGTTCGCATACAGGTACTATATTTGTGGCCGCCATTACTTTTACGATCGTTGCACTCATACGCTTTGCGAATGTGTATTGATCATAAATAAATAATCGGCTTTTTCACTTCGGTGAATACATTCTTTTACACATGTGCCAAGAGTGTAAACATTTATTGTAAATATATTTTACACGTGAAATTTTAAATTGTATTTTACTGTCACGTTTTCATTTTGATAGATGTCAATATTATTTTTTAATAGTTGTTGCCAGCAATGTGCATGTGTGTGTTCAAATGCATTAGATGAGGTTAAAAGGTTAAAAGCCTACAGTTCATTCCAGACCCCAAGGAATATTAGGCTAAAATTACAAATAATGTTGTTGTGTCATGTGTATTAAAGCTGGTAACCAGACGAACGGACCTATAATGTAATAATTTAAAATAACTATCACTGATTCAATTTAAAACCTCACAACATGTCGAACGAAATTTTATTTTGTTAAATTTCCATTTATAATATTATATATTATATTCAAATTATAATTTATAAATTACCATTAAGGAGATTACTTCTATTACTAGTGAATCTAATCACATAAGTTATACATACAATCTAGTTTGAGTACACGTACCGACTAAAAATATATATACTCTCTGGTTGCAGAGTGAGGGCACCGCAAGGCGGGTGACTTTACTGTCCTCCAGGGACGAAGAGAGCACCTGAGTACATTGATTCTACATGAACCTGTATATTTGTTTTATGTAGCGTAGGTATATATATACATCTAGTGTTTACATGAAGCTCTTGGTTTAATAATTTAGTCATGAATCTTCTTTAAATTCCTTTACATTGCACGATTTTATGAAGCGTTTTTGTCAAGTGTAAAATTTCGAAAACGAACTGTTTTACTTTTATTTAAACGACTGCTTCATTGGTAGTGTCTAGCTATACTATACAAGTGCTTAGCTTATAACGCTGCAGGTCTCAATGTCCAAGGTTCAAATGGGTCGGGCTAATAAAATGTTATTAAGTATTTCTGTGGAGAAAATCTCAGTAGCAGCTCTAAGTTTGGTAGGTCACGATACGATTTATTTTTTATCCAGTAAGGCAAATTAACCAACGGCTGATATGTGGTCACCCGGTGGTAACTATAACCGGTACATCCACGCCAATTATGGTAACTAAGCTATTGAAATGATGTCCCTTGCGTCTGTATTTACATCGGCTTAATCATTCTTTTAACTTGGACAGCATTAACGATATTTGAGCATAACTCAGACGAGTTTGCACCAAGCTCTGCCACATCAATTATTATTTGAATGTAATTTTATATAAAATCTGAATACGGTACAAGGTGGTACTGTAAATATTGCCAGACTTTCATTATACAAATACTATAGAAATAGATAATAAGCAAATGTTTGTCGAAGTTTACTTTAAAGTTAATAAAATTAATGCAATAGCGTAATGCAAATTTATATAACATAGTAATGAATGAAAAGGAATATTCTGAGTAATAATATATTCCGGTTAAATGCGGCGTTCCTTGCAAGGGTCCGCACCGACATGAGGGTGAAGTGGTTAGAAAAGTTTCGGGTCTTTATTTATTGTTATTGCCTCATTAAGGTACCTTGCAAACGATATCCTACAAATTGCAAATAAATAAACTAAGTTGTATTCGTAGTAACGTTAAAACGAATTATTTAGATGCTTCAGTTTCATGGATAAGAAACTTGTTTTTGTCTGAATCAGAGTTACGTGCTAGGGTCGGTTACAAACTTTGTGCATATAATCCACTCATACTTCAATCTATCACCATGCATAGACGCTCTGCATTCTTATGTATATGTGATAAAATATATATAAACATAGGTGCAAAAAAATAATTAACAAGAACCCATGTTTAGCATGTTTAACAAAGTTTGGATGATTTAATTAAAATAAACATTTACAAAATGTCGATTAATAAATAAATAACTATATTTTTAAATATCTTTTAAATACAATTTTCTTTTAAATATTGTAAATTTTTTTTTTTATATTTTTTAGCCTGTGTATGGAGGCTACCTTTTTTACCTCTTTTGTTCTGTAAACTAAGTTGCAAATAGCTTACAGTAACAGTAACAGCCTGTGAATGTCCCACTGCTGGGCTAAGGCCTCTTCTCCCCTTTTTGTGGAGAAGGTTTGGAGTTTATTCCACCACGCTACTCCAATGCGGGTTGGTGGAATACACGTGTGACCGTTTGCGTTACAATTATGCATTTTTGGTTTCAATTATTCGAGTAACATTGTAAGGTTTCAATCGTATTGTTAAGTATTAAAATTATTCATATTTAATTATAATAAAACAATGAGATACTGAACTGAAGACAGGTAGAATAAGATTAGTTGTGGTGGATGCTTAAAATGAGGCAAGGCTTATTGATATAGCTTCGGATTTTTTTATGCGAACTAGGTATTTGAAATAATAAGAAGTTGATAGATGCATGGACTATACGATAAATCTCACTCGAAGATTTTTATATATTTTTTTCAGGAGGCTTACATTTGAAGCTTTAAAATATTTTGTAAAAAGACGTGACGGACATTTTGATTGCTCCCTAATGGATATTTTATACAGTTGCGGTTTCAGAAATGAGCCCAGGGATTTATTTTTAAATAATAAAAATGTTTTCTGTGTTGTGTCGTAATTCACGTTCCATTAAAGCCCCTATTAAAATTTGCTACAAATCATTTTAGAGTGTAACTGAGTAGAATATTGTTGTGAAATATTACTTTCTCTTATTTCAGTTAACCAATATTATGTCAATATATCATATTTAAACATATATTACATATGACAACAGTTACAATTATTCATTATAATGTGACATTCAAACTTGCAATAAGCCAGTCAAGTGTGAGTCGGACTCTAGAATAAGCGTTAAGTTGAATGGGTTTGAATATTTTATTGTTATTTTGTTATTAAATTTGATATCTAGTGGATTGGCCATAATTACACGTATTGTGAAAATATCAACAAGCTAGTCATAGCAGTTCCAAGGATATAGAACCTGTGACAATTAAACTCATATGTGTTTACTTCTTTACTTGGTGGTAGGGTTTTGTGCAAGACCGTTTGCGTACAGCACAGGCGAGGAACGTAACAACTTGCGATTAGTTCCCTAGCTTGGCAGCGCATTGGAATGAAAGGGACGGTTAATATTTTTTGAACCGCCTAATGTTATGGCTTGTAGTAACCACTTGTCATCGGATGGCCCATTTACGCATCCACCCACTTATTATATAAAAAGTTAGGCATAGTAATAAGCAAGCAGCGAGCAAATATCTTATTACACAATAATCTATATAGATTACCTACACGCAGTTTATTTTAATTCGTTTAAACATATTGAATATATTTTGCATTATGTATTTAAAACTCTAAAGAGACAGAAAAAGACATTTCCTAGTTTATTTGGTAAATTTAATAAAACTTCTGAATAACCTTTGTATTAATCATGGAGCTTATCTTCTGCTAATCCAAATCGAAACATACAAAAAACGAGTATTTCAATGTTCCACGTATCCATCGAGACGTGACTAAAATATTGTAACATGAGGTATTAAAATCATTCTGTTATACGAGATAAAGACTTGACTACGGCTCATAGGTGGAGCGTAGGTATTTTAGACTTATTGAGCGTAAATTTTGAAGACCGCAACCCTTTGAATAGTCAATGTCGCGTACCCTTATCTCGCCACAGAAAGGCGACACCACATTACCGGTATTACGGCACTGCTCCGCGCTCCGTCGCGCTCCTCCGAAATGTGCTTTCGCGTTAGGCACTAAAGTTGTGAATTGTATACAGACTATGAATTACAGGGCATTTTCGAAGTGCAATTTATATTGTATTGGAAGTAAGAGCGCGTTTACCCGGGGTGCACAATATTTTGTGTCGGGCCAATGTGCCGCGCGGCTGAGCCTTGTTGTGTGCCCTCTGTGAAAACTAGTTATACATTTTCTTGTCTCGTCGCCGGGGAAATTTAATAAGCATAAGTGAAATTCCCGTGTACTATTGCACTTTGTTAAGCGATTAGAGAACTTCGCGAGTCGATGAAACTTATACAGTTACACGATCTCTATCCGAGTTTTCCCATGAACAAAACTTTTAAATTGTTAACGCATTAGTGCTAACCGCACAATAATGGAATATCACTGTTTTTAGTTTCTGTATAATATAAGAAGATATATAATTATAAATTATCACAAGGAAAGACCGTTATTTTCAAGTCATAAATTTCATTAAGTTTTGATAAAAGTTCAAACTTTAAGAAACCACCTATGATGCGTTACATTATCCTTCAAAACTCTAAGTAATAAAACGATAACTAACGTTATAGTCTTGTATCCATGACTAGACGTTTTTGTAGTTAATTAGTAGAAGATTCAAGATGCCCCTTCATTAGAAAGGAAGCCGTTGCTCTACTTAACCCGACTACGTTCGAACGAGGTTACGTTTAATATATTATATTTGAAATTTCTTTAACCTTTGAACGAATCTTTTAAACTTTCGAAACTTTACCTTCGATATAAAGTTGAACGTTCAATACTTGATTTTTAATATGTTGTGTTCTATAAGGCTTGATTAATTGCCAGTCAGTTTCATTAAAAGCCTGTGAATGTCCCACTGCTGGGCTAAAACCTCCCCTCTTTTGAGGAGAAGGTTTTGGAGCTTATTCCACCACGCTGCTTCAATGCGGATTAGTGGAATACACATGTGACAGTATTTCAGTGAAATTTGATACATGCAGGTTTCCTCGCGATGTTTTCTTTCACCGTCAAGCACGACATGAATTATAATCACAAATTAAGCACATGAAATTCAGTCGTACTTGCCCGGATTTGAACCCACGATCATCGGTTAAGATTCAAGAACGATATACATCTTGTATTAAAGTAATGTATCTGTATAAATATATAAAAGAATAACTAACTTACTGACATATCAACGCAAAGCCCAAACTACTCGGTAGCACTATGAAAATGTACATACGGGTTCTTTTAAAACAGTAGGTGAACACTAAAAAAGGATTCTTGAAAATTTAACCACTAATGTATTATTAAAGGGAATGAAACGATAATACTTCATTTTTGAAGAAAAAGCTATGAAAATTGTTATTTTGCATTTCTCGATTATGATGCAAACAAAGCCGCCGGTAATCCGCTAGTATATCATATTTAATAGAAAAATAAAACGGAACGTACTAAAATAATTTGTTAGTAAAGACTTGATATGTACTTGTATGTGGTTTAAATATATATAGAATTACAACGTGACATGGATCAGTTTAAAAAAGTTAAGAATTGAAAATACGTTTTCACTGTTGGAAAATATTTATATTTTGCTGTCTGATTACATATTCTGGGACGCTGGAATTTTTTTAAAGAATTCTATATGGCAACATTTAATCGAATTGCCGTCGCTTATATATGCATCCACTTTTGTAATAAATTAGTAGTTTAAAAAAAACTAGAAAACACGCTTTAACGATCAGACAACTTGAACGATCCATAATTTATTTTTGGTTTTTACGTGCATTTATAAAAGCGTGTTTTCTAGTTTTTAAACTATTAATTTATTTTATACTTTTTAGTCTGATAATGAAATATTTTTAACATTTATACATTTATATTTATTTACACTATTTATATATTTACACTATTTACAAGTCAATATATAACCTTATAACCTTGTTATAACCTTCAAACCTGATCGTGTTCAAAGTCTATTACGTGGCCTTTCTCACAAGTGCAAATACAACTATGATACGATATTCCATCATGGAATGCCAGTGCATATCGTCCAGCTTCATCATCAGACCTTGAAACCTAATCGTGGTCAAAGTTCAAGACTTTTCTAAGAAATCCAAACACAGCCATGATACGATGTTCCGTCATGAAGTTTCAGTTCATATCAAATGCTTTCAAAACAACAAACACATACACAACCTCACACATACACATACACTCATAAACACGCACTCGCACACAAACACCCACACACACATTGATGATATGTTTACTTTTTATATTGTTTAAACGTTTTATTTAGCACTTCTATTATATTTCTTTTCTCACGTTTTGTTATGTTGTATAATTCGTACATTAATCGACCAAATATTTAGTCAATAGTAATTATTACCACAGTACCGGTCCGTGCAAGTGGGAGCCTGGTAATCTGTAAAACAGTTATCACTAGTACGGATACCAGTCTCTCACAAAGGAATGTGAACAATGTTAACGGTATAACACTACTTATTAAACAAATTACCTGTATTTTCCTTTGTGATGAGAAAAAAATAATAATCATTTCATAATCATTTCATATCTTCCGGCTCCATCATCAAATCAGTTCGACAGTACCATATTATTGTATTGTCATCAGAACTACATACAGCTATCAATTTTCATTACGCTACGATCCTTGAAAGATGGTTAAATTAGTTACCTTAGATTCCATTACATAGTTACATACAGGTCGGCCTAATAAAAGCGTGTTAAAAAGTACTGACAATTGTAACTTAAGCAACATATACCCTAACATATTACGTAAATATATTAATTAATAATATGTAAATAAGCAACGTAAACCTGGTCCAAAAAAAATAAATATTATTCATATGGTATTTGCTTAAACTAAAATAACTCTTTTGTAAAAAATATATTTCTAACAATATTTGATGAAAAATCCGAACAACTGTTGTTAAATTCTCTGTTATCAAATAACACAAATTATTTATTAATAGTTATTCTTCTTATGTATACGCTTATAATGTAAACAATAAGAAAATGTAACCGAAAGTTCAATAACATGTATAGTAAAGTTCAAAAAACTATTGCGTACATTTGTCCGCTAAAGGTTATTATAAAAGTAACGGCTTTATCGATGTTAACATGTAACTCTGCCTGTCTGTTACGTTTTCACAGCTAAGCCAGTAAGCTGATTTTGATTAATTTTGGTGTAATCTTGAAGATAAGGACATAGGCTACATATTTTGTACCAAACTTCAGCTCAACCGCCAAACACGCGGAAGCTACGTTCAAAAACTTATTGTAAGACAAAGATTTTTTAAATATCTTTGACTTTAACATTGTCTTAATTACAAAGATTTTTAAATGTAAATTGCATAAATATTTAGCATAAATTTATTACGAAATACATATTTCAATGGTTTAAGAAGGCATATAACATTTTATTATTATAATATTTTGAATCAAAAATGATTGGCCAATGCTGATAGTAAATATTTTTCAAACAGACTGCACGTATTTTTTTACTGAATTTGTTAAAGAATTTAATTATAGTAAAATACCAATTTAAAAAAATATAAATATTCTACTGTATGTTCTCTTTATACACTGTACACTCAAAAATATGAATTATTTATTAATTTTTCTCACTAAAAACGGTTAACTTAAATTAAAATAACAAAACTATTTCAGTCACCTCTCTGAAAGCTTTTAAATTATAAACGCTATGAACAAGTCATCATAATTACATGTTATCAATGATTATAGTATTCAAAACGTAAATGAGCCCAAACTCGAAGGGTTTACTAGTAACCACTGATAAGTTCCACTATCCGCCCATTTCCAGGGTTATTTCCAGCGACAAAAAAAATGTGTAAGCATAATTACACTAAATTATTACACTGTCATCTGAATTAAATTTATATTAAAAGTACGAAACTAGGCTTGAACAGATTATCTATATTTATTTAATATAACGTTGTTAGTATAGTGTTAGTTATATGTTATTTATCTATGTCAAGCGAATGTTTTTTTAATTTATTTTGTAATTCCTATTTTTAAAATGCTTGATACACACTGTTCGAGAGGTCAAATAGCGGGGTCTCATATAATGGCGGCTCAATTCACCTGTCACAGGAGAATTCGAGCGCGAGGCCCGGGGTCGATATCGCAGCTTCCAACGAACCAGTCAGTTTAATGCACCCTAGGGAATGGTGCAGCTACCAATGTAATTATGCATATTGATATAATAAACATATGCGAAATTGTGACGTTATCTAGGAAATGATTTTTTTTGCTAAGCGTTGTTTAGAATCTATATATAGTTGTAGTAGCTATATATATAATAGTTCTAAGGAAAATATTGCAACGAGCTATGTACTCGTATGTATTAAATACAAATTTATTTATCTTCGCAAATTGTACAATAAATCCAAACTGTATCGAAACAACGAAATGTTTAAAATTGAATGAAATAACAAAAGCGAGTTGTAACAGTTAAAAATAATTTTAATACTATTGGCAATTTTATTAACTTCAGTCGACATCAATTTAATTTTTTTTTCGTCTGTACTGATAATTGAAAACAAAAATAAATATTTTATTACAAGCAGTGAATGATGAAAAAATATGGCGTCTTTTTTGTAATTGGAAACTGAATCGAATGAAACTATTATAATATATTAAAGACTATTTATCTATTCGATAACTAATTTAGTTAGAATATAATTACAATATGTTTTGTATTTATCCACATCACTTTTCTAAATGTAAAACATCAATATGTTTTTAAGTGCTTTTTCCGGTTACACGGACAAACTTGTAATCCAATTGGCACAGATTTGCAAAATATATAAAAGTAACCTATAAAACTTAAGTTTACAAAACAAGGAAAAAATGAACGTTAAATATGGCTTGCTTTTAAAAATTACATGCAAATTGAAGTCGTTTGGTCGTCGAAAATTTATCAATTACTATCGATCAATTGCATCAACGTTGCATTGTATATCATAAAATTATATAATCTGTGACCTTTGTTTATCATTTATTTATTCTTTTAAAACTGTAACACGAACCGGTTTCGTTCTTTTGTTAATTATTATCTGTGCCACTACAACTTGTACGCTTTTTTAAAACGTTGAAAACGTTTGACGTTAAAAGATGATTGAAGCTGTCAAATTTTTTTATGTAAGTTATTGTTTTCTAAAAATATTTAAATAAAAAAATAGAACAAAAATGTTTTGTATTATTTTAAAACAAAAATCTATATGAATTCGAAACCATCTAATTACCATCAGTGTGTAAATAATTATAAATATATAATTCCGTAAATATATTTTATTATATAATGTGTATAGATTATTATTATAATCTTATGACATTTTTTTTTGTTAAATACCTAATTATTTATATCTTAAAAATAAGTGAAACTTTTATGTGTAGGTTGATTTGAAACTGCAAAACTGTGAACGTGTAACAAACAAAATGAATTATGAGCTCCTGTTTGCTCACATAACCTTAAAAATTACGTTACTGTTATAAACACTGTTCATATATTTTTAGGGACGAATCTGTTCTCTTTTATAATTTCGTTAAATTCCTGTAACTTGCTAACAATCAAATCGATTACGTAAGGTCAATACAGCTCCAATGTAGCGAAAGGGTTGACTGAAGTCGGGATCAAGCGATGGGGTCACCGTTAAAAGTTAAAAGATTCCATCATTGTTCAATATTATTAAGGAAATTTAATATTGACAATGACTTTCTTACAAAGGTTTTGGGAAAGTAATCAACACACATAAAATATCGATAAAATAATGTATCTATCGATAATATAGAGTATAAATCTGAAATAAAGTTTTTTTTTTAAATAAACATGGTCTACTAAATATTTTACTGATTACCTTATAATAAGGACTTTTACATACTTTTCCTCTCTCGTTTCTGTAACATTGTACTTCGATACAAATAACTGTAATAAAATAAGTTTTAAGGAATTATTCTATTGTTGTTACAAAGTTAGGTACATCTATTTAATCATTGGTAACTCCTACTATAGTTAAAATATTTTTAGTTAGTATGTAAAATCCGAGTTTTAGAAGACGTTGATATTAATCGAAAGTTAGGAGTTCCAATTCGAGTTAAGACTGTCAAGTTATTCGACTGCTAAAATTGTGTACCAATACAATCGATTTCGTACTACGTAGTAAAATATCGTGAGGAATCCTACATCTGTCGGAAGGTTTTAAGACATGCACGAATCCGCAGTGGAGTGGAGCAACGTCGCGGAATAAGCTCGGAATCCTTCTTTTATAAATAGGGGAGGCCTGTATCTAACACTTGAACATTACATAGATGACCATACCGTGGAAAATAATCGAATTATTTTAAACAGAGATCAATTAGGCTCAATAGCTAACAGATTGAAATCATTATTTGTAATGGATAAAATGTAATTGAATATGAATCAGTATTACGAACATTTCCAATCAAACAGTTATCACGTATATTTTGAGTTAAAATATTATAATTAAACTGCACGAAAATAACGAAACAGATTAAAAAAATTAAAAATTCAACGTTGAGAGCAAGATAGATCGTACGAGGGTCAGTGGGCCCGTGGCGAGAGGGTTGACTAGAACTCGGTTCAGGTGATTGGCCCTGTATTTATTTACATGTAATTAGGTCGGTGTCAGTGATCGACGGTGGCGGCGGACGTCCGCGTGGAGGTAAACAATCCATTACAGGGCTGTCAAGTCAATGCTGGTAAAGCTGCGATTAGCTGCGACTGTTTTAACAATTTTTATTACACTCGTTTTTCTTTTCAAATAAACCATTTTCTCATGTTAGACATTTAAATTTTACTCATACTATTAAAAAAATAAAAACTAAAGTGCATGTTTCACAGCTGGACCAAGCTTTGTCTCACATTAAGGAGAAGGTTTGAAGTGAATTCCATCATGCTGCACCAACACTGGTTGATTACATATGTGGCACAATTGTAATGAAATTAGACCCGTATAGATTCTCTCATATTGTTTTCCTTTTTGGAGTTAAGCATTGAAAAGGAAGGATCCTCCGACCAGACGGGTGTTTGTCTGGTAGGCTACTGCCCGACGGTTGTTGTCGGGTTCTTGTATATATGTTCAATCGCTCGGATAACTTTAATATCGCGATGTAGGACACGTCAGTTTTTAGTTTTCGTATGTGGCGAGATAGATGTCGCTACACCTTCACCGCCGAACACAAGTCGAATTATAAATACAAATAACGTAGATAAATAATAATAAAATACAGTGGTTCGCGTTCTAACCACTGAGCCATCTCAGCCTAAAAAAAAAGTTATATTTGTTGACATTTGAGTTATAAACCTTGATAAAATGCACTACCGTTTATACCGTTTATAAATGGATAGAATATGCCATTTATTTACGAAAACATATTTAAATGTATTATTATGGCAGGTAAATATCGTTAATAGTTGCAGACATTGGCCTCTGTATTTAAAATTTATCACATAAAATTACTTTTTAAACTACAAACCCAACGACAAACGCTAAAACTTTATAAGACAGTGTGAACACAGCTTAGTACCGGCTGGCTCATGCATATAGCGCTTCAATATGGGTGAGCAAACACAGAAATTTAGACCAGTTCGCTGCTCCATAATACCAATATTGACTAGTATTGACTTTTTCACACAAACATATCGATAACATATAACTTTGTGTTAATAAAACAATTAAAGTTGCTAACATTTTATTTAGCAAATCACAACGCAGTATCTTAAATAAAAGTTTTAGAACGATAACATTTTTAAAGGTATAATTAATGGTAAAAAGTAAGGTCTGGTGGTAAGTATTCACCACCACTCAAAACATTGGCGATTTAAGAAATATTAACTATTCCGTACATCGCCAATGCGCCACCAACATTGGGAACTAAGATATTATGTCTTTTTTGCCTATACCCTGGCTCACTCACCCATCAAACCAAAACACAAGAGTACTAATTGTTGCTGTTTTGGGGTAGAATATCTGATGAATCGATGGTACCTACCGACGGGCTTGCACAAAGACCTACTACCAAGTAATAGATTTTATAATAAGTATTATAAACACTATCATATTAGGTGCTAAGCTTGCACATATTAAGACAAAAAGAAAATTCGTGTTGCTTATATATGTACACAAACGTAGCAGGATCAGAGGAATTCCTACTGTTTGTTGTTCTGCTCACAATTTTCTTTATCTTTATATTATAATTCCTCAGTACGCACGTATGTCATTAAATTCTTCCTAATCGATTGAACAATATTTAAGAAATATTTTTTTGTAAGTTATAGTCCCCGAGTTGTTTAGGTTGGTACTATGATCGGTAGTATTTTTTTAAACAATAAAATTAATAATTATTTTGTCTCATTCGTAGGAAGTCGAGATGTGCAGCTTGTTTATTTTATAAATACGACATTTACGTGCTATATAGAAAAAACTGTATCTATCTACTGTATCTTTGAGAAGCGGTGGGTATATAATTAATAACTAAAACTGTTCTATACATTCGATTGTTTAAAATTCAGCAATGGTACTAAACTGCAATAAATATAAATACTAAGATTTCGTGTTTACGTGAGTGTGTATAAAGCAGACCACAGTTCGTAATCCATTCAATGTATCACTGTGCACTCGCGTTCTTATCTTACCGACTAGAGCCACGCCAATCTGTTACCAATATTTAGGCAAAATACAAATTCTTTACCTCTTACATTCAATTTTAAACATTGTATCCTCACACACTAGGTTTATTTTCAAGAAAACCTTGTACAATTTTACATCGTTTTACAGTGGATAATCCGTATGATATTGGAAGGCTCGTTGCATTCACTGGGCTGCACAAAATTTTCTATAAGGATAAAAGCAAACAAGATAGCCATCGAACTAATGTTGCAAGCCTGAACCGCTGTGGATATCCACATTTTATAAAATGGTAACATTTCAAAGATAAAAGTATAGTCATGGGTGAAACTTATATTTTATTTCTTATATTTAAAATGTAATTTATTGTCACTATTTCGTTCACTTATTCGTACATTATATAAAATATTAAAGAACACAATACGAAACCTTGATATTAAAAATAGCATATCAATTAACAACAATTTGCTTTATCTGAAATAATTTAAATTATAGACAATCACTTACTTTAATTGTGTTTAAATATTCTGATAATGGTATTTATAAAAGAAGAATATAAAAAAAACTCGACAATCGGAATAATTTAAAAGTTAATAACGTTAATGTAGCGTAATGATCCTATTTTTGGTAAATAATAACCGTCGGAACGGCAATACGGCGGGCGGAGAACATAAATGTTTCCGTTTTTGGCCTTCTCTCTACTTAGTTAATGCTTCCAAAACAACACAACGAACACGGTGATACTTGCTAAATGAAGTTTGTGCTTGCTCCGCACCTAATTTTCTACAATCTGCTAATAAAATATTTATTTTCTCAATTTTCTACAAGTCTGCAGGCTTCGGTACTATAAAGAGAGGTATTACAAATTTAATCTTACACAATTTGAACTTAGCGCTGTTTCGTAATATATTAAATTTACTTTCGTAAAGGTTTTTTTTAATGCGACATGTACTCGTACACTTGACGTGTCAATCGTATATACATATATTAAGTGTATCGTTTTTTATATATACTTACATACTTACATTATTGATTATTCTAGAACCTTGAACCATGCTTGTAGATAACATTTATAAACAATTCAATGGAATAAAATATTATCATCTCCAGTAAACACTAAAGGAATCTCGACTTATTTATAGACGTAACTATAGTCGCTATTATCCTGTAAATTTAACAGTTATTATATTCTGTAAACGAATATTCATTATTGATAAAGTACTTTCGAACGCAAATTCCAATTTATTTACATTACGATGTTTAAATATTCGTTCCGGAGTTCATTAAAGGGTAAACGTTTACACCGTATTGTTATAAAATACAGAAATGAACACGTAGACGCATTAAATTAAAATCCATGAATTTTACTACATGATGTACGTTGAGTAAAATGGTTTCCAACGAGCATTATACTGTATTCAGAAAGAAAAACCATGCATTTTTATTTGGTTGGATAATAATTTCCAAGTGGATGTTCCGCGACGTGTGTTTCGCGTTCGTGTATTTCTGGTAATATTTACAAAGGAATGATGATAATAAAGTACATTTATCATCGAATGTAATCCAGTTTTGTGCTTCGAATTGAATCCAATCTTCATTTTATATTTAATTATATATCAATTCAGATTTAAGATTCAAGGTTTTAACGTATTTAGTATGTAGATGAAGATTTATAAAATAAAAATGATTATATTCTGTTGTTAGTGATTTTAATCACCTCTAAATTTTTTTTATAATTTAATATGACTCATGATCGTGAATTAGACCCACTAGTTTGGACCAAAAAAATATTTAAATGTAATGTCCTTGCGCTCAAAAAGTAAGTTTAAAAATTTTAATAATTATTATTTTACCTTTCAATACGTAGAACAATACCCGCTACTTCTGGATCAGCTTACGATCACATCTTCATTATTGCCCAAGAGGAACTAATTGAAATAACAATCAAGAAGCATGAAATGCATTCGCAATTTTCAACGCAGTCACCCGGACCATAGCACATGCATTTTAATATTTTATTCTTCAAATCACTCTTATATTTTATATTTATGGTATTAAATAACAAACACATTGTACAAATATTATAGAAAAATTAACATATGTAAATTATGTTAATATTGAGAACACAAACGTTGACATTACCATCACAGAGTGACAAACGACACTTTGACCATAATTCACGCCTACCTTTTGGCGTCCCACTGTTGCTGAAAACGTCACTCTTAACCACCTACGCTGGACAGCCATTCCTGCCCCCTGACATCCCGTTGTTTGTAATTTAAATTTCGTAATTTACATAGTTTATTGCAAGTTAAGAATGCAATTTGTGTAAGGAGTCGTTTAATTTATGTCCTGTTTCGGATTTGGCCCGCAATATTAATGTGTAAGCAACTCCCGGGTCCGTAGCCGTTTATTTGAAATAAATGGTTCATTTCAGATTCATTTAAATATTCATATTATAAGTGAAAACTAATTATTTTAAAAGCATTATGAATTTATATTTAAAGAAGGTCATAATTTGAATATCAATCAATATAATGATGTTATTATTCTGCATATTTTTTTATATTAAAACAATTTAAATATTCAAAAAAAAATGTCACAGTTTTTTTTTGTATAATTCAATCTTAACGATTTTAATTTGACATCAAAATATTTTATGAAGAATTATACAAAATATATCTAATTGTCGCATTATTTACTCACTGTTCTCACCTGAATAGTTCATGAAAGGAAGCAATTAATTCCCTCAGTCTAGTCACGAAAATTTTTCATTTTAATTAAAGCTCCGACCGGAGGATCGTCGGCTAATTAACCCATTAAAACACAGACTCTTACATTTTATCTTTTTTCCCCGACGTTCACTTTCTTACGATTTCCGAAATGAAAATGAAAATACCGACGAATGTATCCGCTCTAAAAAAATCCTCTCTCTGTGTTTGTCTCTTCAAGTATTTTAAACACGAGCTTCGACCTTTGTCGAATGTTTGACTTTTCTTATTTAAATTTTCCTAAACGTTCATATTAAGAATAAAACAGTATAATGTTTCTTTTATTTTTTATAAAATATTAATCTCTCCTGAACTGTATTAATTTCATTAAAACCATGCTCGAATAAAATCACGATTAAGAAAAATTGTATCTCAAATGAAAATTCTTGAAAAACAAAAGTAGATGTCAAAGTTCTCTCAAAATAAGAAATTCCAAGCGCCGTCGCCAGTTAATTAAGGTATTAATATTATTCACCCATTTTAATTCTTTCATCAAAAAACATGGCGGAAGGTTTTAAAAATAATGACCGTATTTCGGATACAGTTTTTGTACAACGGTGGCGTTTGAAACATTTTCATAGACGGAAAACTGGTCTAGTCAATAGGAATTAGGGATATTTTTGAGTGCGGTTTTTATTTGGCTCAAAATAAAAATATAAAAAAAAGTGTTTTGTTGAAAACGCGAATAGAAACTTGTTGCCGTCATAAAAGCGAGCGACGAAACTCCCTAGACAATGGCACATGTCAGCCGACGTAAGGCCGCGTGTACAAAGCGAGTGCCTCCGAGTACAGTCAACAAGACAAGCGGGCAAAGCTGCGATCATCTGAATGACGAAGCAATTACGTGCATTCAGCCTAGAGCGCAGTCAGTCGAGGCAAGTGGTGAGATTGGTTTCAATAAAAGCGCAATCCCTCCCCATGTTTTTCTTTCATCATTCAACTTTGAATGGTGTTATTCAATAGGCGCAGTGTTATTACTTAAGTCTTTAGAAACAGTTATTACGCTTTCTTGGAATATATCACTAACTCTACAGTTGACCTGTGTATATGGTATACATAGCAGTTCCAGACATTTTAGTTCTACGTTCATCAGTTAAACTCAAACATAGATAATAAAAATACGGAAGTTTCTTAAAAATAAGCGAAATTTAATTGATAACTTGATGAATATAAAATTTGTTTTTAATAAAAATAATAAATACCACCTCAGACAGAAATCTATCAAAGACTCGAACTGTCGTTAAACAAGAAGTTTAAACCCGTCCCCGGCACGTGCCTGTCGGATGACTAGTACCGTCCGACGAACGGATCATTAAAGTCTGTTTTAAATGTGCCCGCGGCCGCGTTGATTAATCATCGCTCGGTGATTAATTAGTAAATGCGAAAAATACTCGCAAGTCCCGCTAGTTTGTAATCCCCCTAACAGTGCAGTATGACTACAGGTTCAAAACAAAAGCGTATAACGCAGATACTATCGGATTTAAATGATCATTTTGTTAGCGCATTGTATTTTGTCTCGTCTCTTGTTTCATTATCCTTGTTTCATTTGTAAATTATAAATGTTATACTTGTACAAATATTTGTGAGGACTGTTTCAAAACAATGTACAAAACATGTACATTGCTCTTTTAATAATACAAAGTGACGTGTAAACTAGAATAATATTAATGCAAAAACATTTGTAACTCTGTTTTTGAAGATACTTTTTCACTCGAAGTTTTGACGAAGTATTATATTATACTACATTACTAAAAATAAGCTCTCCCTCAACGAACGTAATACATAAATTAATTAGTAAGATGTAATATAAACTCGAAAGTTACAAGTTTGTTACGGCACCTCGGTTTCAGTTCAACTTAATGACTGCAATCATATCAGAACGGCATTCGTTTGTAAACACAGTTACGGGGCTGTTAGCTGGAGAACATACTCTAACTGATTGCATCGTTCATTGAAGTCGTTTGACGAACGAGCGTGCTGCGATTTATTCCCAAATAAGCCGTTACTCATATTACCGGGGGAGATTTAAATGTCGCTTTTTTAAGATAAATAATTTACGGCTCGCCTTCCCCCTATGAGTCATTGTTTGCGAATTTAATACGTTAAGTGCACCCATTTTAAATTTCGACAGGATTGATCACATGAAACGAGTAGCTAATATTCACACTGAATTAATAAATCACATGTGTATACGCAAACTTTATGCCCGACATATTGTACTTATAACTCATGACGAAGTTTACAAATAGATGTATTTATAACACTGTTGCAAACTCTGCTCGATTAAGTAGAAAATATGACGAGGTCGGTTGCTTCTCGGTCGACTAATAATTACAATAATTGCAAAAGTTTCGCGTTAGGTTTTCTGTAATGGTTTATGTCATTTATTCGAAATCACACAGGACTTGTATGTTGTACACAATGTGTAATGTTTTCTATTTATATAACAGAATTATAGTTCATGAATGTATATATTTGTACCGCGTAGTATGATGCAAAAGTACACTTTCCTCAACATATCTGACATTTCAATAATTAAGTGTAGAAATAGTTGTATATATGCTTATAAATATTCTTGCAAGCCGGATATTTATTTTAGACAAAGGCTGTAACAGTAAAGTTTTAAACTTTGTTGCAGATGTGTAGAAATATAAGTGAACACTTTTAAAAATTTTGTGTGAAAACACGTAAAAGTTCTCTATTTCATGCAGACACAGCATCGTTGAGACGAATGGGTTCGTCCGCTGTAAAATATTCCCAGAGACTGTGAGGCAAACGAAACAAGCATCGCGTAAAAAGTAAGACCACTCTCGTTTACGGTGGACGATACCTTTACGACACCTTACGTAGGTGTATCGTATAGCAAGAACTTCAGAGACAATATAGACTACGATAAAATTTGGACATGAGTATATATATCCAACATATAGCACGAGACAGAGTCAATTTATATTTTTCGTATTTTATTCAAAAACTAAACCCAACACCGAAACATATTGAATACGAACAAAGCTGCAGCGTAATAACATTTCATCCATATTTCTCTGTGACTCAGTTTTCTCGTTGCACGCATCACACCGAGATGCCTCGTATTACGTCAGAAGCATGTTCCATGAAACGAAATGTGAGGCGTGTTGACATCAGATCCGCAAAATTAACTAGAAATATAATACGGTGCGAGTGCCCGCGCTTCTTAGCTACAAAATGTACATAATTAGAAAAGTTTTTACGAGCCGAGCTCAGCCGAGTCTTCGCTTGTCACCGCCTGACACGGCTCCCTCATGTCCGGATGCGGATTATAATTTCACCCAACAAATTATTTACAAATTGTTATTAATGTTCGACAATCCACCATTTTTTATTTATTATTTTTATTATTTGGATAACCAACAAAAGAAAACATTATTACATTCATTTCATTATCAAACTATTAACAATAACTTAAATGTCCTTTTAATTATAGGCTATCACATCATGCAAAATATAATAATTGTAGTATATCAAGATTTAAATTAAAAAACAATAATAATAAATTCAACAAAACATTACATAATAATCAATAACATTGACATAACTAATAACATTATTACAGAAAATACAATTTAACATTTCAATATAACACAAAGTTTTAAAATATCACAAAATTAAATTTAAAAAAATATTTTATTGTATTATAGTTATTTAAAAAAAAAAATGCATTATGTGTAATACTAAAATTAATCAAGAAGAAAATATATATTATATGTACATATATGAATATTCATAAATGTCTATAAAAAATATCATTAGTTAATTCATGACAAACATCCAAGTTTAATTTAAATTATTATTTTAATAGTGCATGCATTATTAATGTATTATTTTAAAAAGGTCAAAATTTTTTGCCTAAATTGTACCAACTTGTCGTGGCATATGTCTAAATCATTTATTTCTTTAGAAGTGTTATTATATAACGTCGCCATTCTGGGTATTGGTGAGTTTTTACCTAAATGAGTCCTATACGTTGCAACTTGAAATAGTTTAGAAGGATAATTTTATATATTAACCTTCTATTTTATATAAACTTTCGATAGTATTAAGACTAAAATTATAACTCAACGCGCTTCGTAATTAATACTGCTCATATTTTATAAGTACTGCTATTTATCCAATATGAGCTCTTTATTAATATATTTCGGAATGTTTTAAATAAAATCTTGTCAAGGTAATTCCAATTCAGAGTGTTGTATGTCAAGGTAAATAAGTTGTCATCAATCCTCGTCTCTTACAGCGCCAAAATCGCTTTAATATATCACAATTTCATTACAAATCACGTAATAGCCTTGTCTTAAACGCATTTGTTTAAATTATCGTCACATAACGATTCCTTCTCATACTATATTTAAACTATTTAACTTTGTTAATTTGGGGAAAGAAGTCCCAGACAGATAGATATATAAGGACGTCGTTGCAGTTTCGAAGAACTTGTTAAGCTAGCGTTATAAAAATAATTGCCGTTTTTGGCACGACATCGCGTCAACGCCGGTTCTTTGCCTTAAATGAGTGTAATTACAAAAGTTTTTATTACTAACTGCGCGCCAAAACCGCCTTCTGTTAGCCGTATTCGACTATTTCGGCGCCATGGAGGCTATGTCGATGTCTTTTATGATTTATTCATTTTATAGTCAATGTAATCTTAAAAATAAATAGTAAAAAATAAAATGCCTGCTGGGTATTTGCTTAAAATAGAATTTTAATTTTCATTTATCTATCGGCGTAGGTCGAACGAGGTCAGAGTGCAGTTCCTGCACAATGAGCCGATTAGTTCCTTAACGAAGCCCGGGAGTGATTCGGGCCGAGAATTGGAGAAAAGCGAACGAGAAATAAAAGGAAAATCACGTGAAGTTAGGAAATCTCTCACGCACTGTTGAAAATAATGAAATGAATGTTGTTTGCTATTGGCTTTGTTTAACAACTGTTTCAATTAATAACGACTTATTAAAATCACTGCCCGGTCTTAATCATGTCTTATATTTATTATTATTATGCGATTATTAACGATTTTTTAGCTTCGTCCTTACAACGTACCATATTACTGTATTGTATCGTTTATGTTGATAATGAAAATATAGGTACAAAGTTAACTATCTCGTGAATATTCTATTCCGAAATATTAAGCTGATGACCTATGATAAAATCCATGCACATTTTTTAATTTAATATAAAAATGATTCGCATTTAGCTTGGTACATCGATCTGCTTCCGTTAGTTAGACAAACAGTATTTGCTTAAGTATTGACGTGATTTATCACACTTCACCTCTTTTGCAAATTAGCTTGACCCGATTGTAGAACATTAAATTCTTATAAATATATTGAACAATAAGATGTTCGGTCAGCTAGAGTATCATAATTGTAGAGGTAATCATAAAGTTACCAATCACATTACCACTAAAGAACTCTGATCTCGCGTTGAAAAAGAAACTTCATAGAGAACATAACATCAAAGTAATGAAAGGGGTTTTCTTGTATCGGTCGTGGTTGCGTTCAATAAGTAAATAGCGTGGGTAACGATAGTGTAGTCCATTTACTTAGCATTATAATGTGCTAGCTGTGTTTGCTCGGGGCTGCCTGTGGCTTGCATATGCAGCGTCGCGATATGCCACGTCCCGTGATGAATGCGACGCCAGCTCACATGTTCTCCTCCTTGCACCACCGTGAATCGCACAGCATAAATTTCAACTTAAACCCACAACTTTGGTTTAGATATGTACGGCATTCTCAGAATGAAGTTTTTACAACTTCACCAACGTTTTCACTCGCTAACTCCCTAAATTATTGCATTTAGTTACTACTTAAGAAACATACGCTTTCAACGAACGTGGTTCTGATGATTGAATGCAAATTTTATACTTTATGCTATTCATTGGAAAAGTATCTATTTCTTCTTTAATATACATTATAAAAATACATTAATATGTATAAAATTACGGATTAGTCTTAGGTGAGAGTAAAATTAAATACATAGTGAGAAATTAAAACTACACTCTAGGGACCAATCACACAAAAAGCCTGTGTATAATGTACTGTTGTTATATGTTTGTGAATAAAGCCAACGCCTTGTGGCCTTATTAGAATAAAGATCCGTTCGTCCAATCGTATTTTCGATTTAATCAAACAAATCAAATTTGTCGAGATCGTTTTTTATTTTAACGCTTTCTTTTTTTGATGTTATTAATACATAGTAAGTAAGTAAGAAAGGAAGTAACAAACTGCTAATATATATAGTAAGTAAGTAACAAACTGCTTATGTCTCACTAAACGTGATAGAATTTCATCTGTTACGTCTTCGTAACGTTTTCCTTTACCTTCAAACACTAGATAAATTATAAACAAATATTAACCACATTAAATCACAGTAGTGCGGATTTGAAGCCGCGATTCCATAAAGATACACATTTTCTAATGATTGAGTCATTTCAGCTCTTCTTAATCCGCATTATAAAGATATATTTATTTTATAGGAAGCCAACACAATGTACAATGTTAATCCTAAAAATTGTTAATTTTTAGGACAGATATACATATATAATTAAATAATAGCAGTTAATAACACTGCAATTATAGGCTAGCTCATCATCCAACTATACAAGTCTAATTTTGCTCACTCCAATTTAACATATTCTAATCATATCGACAAAAAAAAAGTGTAACAAGAGCATGGATTAAAGTAAAATAATACGTATAAAAATAAATTAAAGCGCAAAAATAATAAAAATGAATCTAATATATATTTATTACAAACTATAAATTTCATTAAGTTAAAATTGATTCCATCATTCGGAAAGTCGATCATGACAATATAATCCTCTTCGATCATAATAGCATGTCACTTAGTCTATAGAGTGTCACAGTTTGTTATCGTCCCAACCCTCAGGGTATTGCAAAGTATTTTTTATCAGCAATGGCTGTTTCTAGAAAAAATATCACAAACTAAGAAATTATTTTATAAGACCTTAGTGTACTTAGTTATATAAAAATTATTCTAAATAAACAACCAAGTTTACCCAAAGAACAGGTACTTGTGGAAATACAACACAAAATGAATAAGCTTTTGCCTGGTTTCGATTTAACAAAAAAAAGGCAAGTTTTTAATAAATTCCCAAGAGAACTATTAAAAGTGGAGATAGTAGGTGAGGAGAGGGTGAAATCGAAGGGTGGTACCGCGAAGGCGCAATATCGGGAGCGGTGGAGCGTGGCCGGCAAGACATTTGCATCCTTCTAAATGAAACCGTGTTATCGATACTGCACCGCGACTCGAAACGTTTACACAGCCACCAGTTATTTTGATTTCGTCTGCAATCCCATTTGATCGAGATGTTTTCTTATTTGAGCCAAAATAAACTTCTTACATGATATAGTGGCCTTGTTTTCTGAATAAAACGTGTTTGTTAACAGCATATGAGATATTTAATACGTATTTTAGACTTTTATTAAGAAGACTTGAAGTAACACATATAAATATACTATAAATAAGTTTTTCGTAAAAAATATTTTAAGCGTCAATAGCATCAATTTAACGTTTTCGACGCACGGGCTACCTTTAGTTTACCGATAATATTTTTGAAGCAAACAGTGAAATATATTTCATATTTTGTATTATTAATACATTTCAAACTGTCTGAATCTTGATCTAATAGCTATACTAGCAAAGACCGTGGCTTCAGAATCGCAAGATTCAATTTGTGTCGAAAATCGTTAAAATTCTGCCATACTAACTTAAAAACATACAGTTAGTTTGGAATCACAGAGAGACACTTAATCTTTATTTATTAGTATAGATAAGTCTAAGTAGACAACGAAATATAATAACTTTATGTCATATTTTTTGATAGTTTCAACCGATTCCAATGAAATAAATACTAAATGGTAACCTGGTATATAATTAAGTTATTTGCATTATGTTCATTAGAGGCGGTTATATTGAACTCTAAGGCAGACATTTCATTTTTTATTTGTATAGATTGTATAGGTTGCAGAGGTTGCAGAGGTTGCAAGTTCGAATTTCGGACCAGGCCCAGTGTTAGAAAGTTGATAGCACCTAGTATTTCCTCTCCTTGCAGTGTGGTAGAAGAAAGTTCACCTGTGTTTGCGCACACACAATTTTGTCCTATATTATTTCTTGCTCTTATTAGTTGGTTCGTCTCTCTTGTTGGCTGCCTTTGAGAAAATTGGCTTGGAGGACATCTCAAAATATAAACCCTAACTAATATTATAAATGCGAATGTGAGTTTGTTTGTTTGTTACGCTTTCACGCCTAAACCACTAAACCGATTTAAAAAAACTTTCACCAATGGAAAGCTACATTATCAGCAAATAACATGGGATATATTTTATCACCGTCTTCCCACGGGAAAGGTAACGCGCGTGAAATCGCAAAGCAAAGCTAGTAATATATAATCATAACATAATTACTGACTTGATGACTTGAAAGTAATATGTTAATCCGGTTAGTAGTTTATCAGACCGAAATAAAAATAAACAAATATAACATCCTCACTCTTTATTATCATAAAGATAACATCAGTAATTGAAATTTGAGTATTCTATATATTCAAAAGTATGCGTGGACTCCACAACAAGCCAAAACAGGCTACATATTTATAATCAAATCTCAATTTCATATGGATATCATATATATAAGATAACAGGAAAATATTATAAGACACGTTAAATAATATCAAGTATATAAATTTCAAAGAGAAGTCTAATACTAATGGATACATTTCAACGAGACACGAGACTAGCAAGAATTCACCACACGTATTCGTTTCTTGATTCCGTTGAGGAGGAAAGACGCGTCCACAGCGAGTTTCGGTGCCCGCTCCCGCAACATGTATGATAAATAAATTGCTATCCAATATCAAATGGTAGCGATACCGGTGAAATGTACAAAACGTACATTGCTATTACGTATATGCCTAAAAATTACTTTGACGTAAACCGGCAAATCAACTCATCGTGTGATAGATGCGACCCAAATCTTTACTTCAATTACAATTACTTCAATTTACAGTGTAGAATTGGAATAAAAAATTATTTAGTAAAAACATTAAAATGCGATAAATGTATATAATATCCCCAAGCGAAATATCAAGAATGCATCAAAGCAATCTTATTATGCAGGTAAGATACGCGCTTTTGATTCGATCTTTTTAGAGATGCATGTAACACATTATGTGCGCTCTGTTTGTTTCGCAATGAGGAATACTTTCAACGTCCATCTTTATCTACAAAAATCTGCTAAAAGATGCTTTTAAATATTTTCAAATTTATAATACATATTTGAAATTGGTTTACATGCATTTTCAAAACAATTTATATAAACTATACACAAATATCAAGACTGCTTTCAGATTGAATCCGATAATTAAGCATTTAGGTCAATCAATACAATCATTTTACTTTATAGAACCGGTCGTCATATATCAAACGATGCTATTGTTGGTATCACTAACAAAACTGAATCATAAAACGTTTTATCCGCTAATGTCATATATGTTTATAACTCATAATAGGGATACTGTTTATTAACATAACCTTCAGCTTATTCACCTAAGATTGAATAACAGACACAATACACCTTGTAAATAATATTGCAACAGGGCTGAGAGAGTTCTAATAGATCGCTTGTACCTAACCGTAACTCATTGAGCGCATTATGCCTAAAGGGTATTCTACAGACAGTTCAGACGTTTGCTATTCATAGATCGTCATTGTATTATTCTCGAACTAAACCTAGATTCAACGGATCTTACGACTTCACTGAATTATTAAAGCAATATCTTAAGAATATCATCACAATTTAAAGAATAGTACAAGCTTATTGTACAATTGTGATATTGCTAGCATCATTTGTTATAAAGTTAATTTCATCAACTTAGGCTAAGCATTATTATAACCTAATTAACAATTTAAGACAACAAATTATTAAAATAAATGAAAGTGAAGATTTATTAATATTTGATTGCAAATGGAATAATAAAAAATTAAGACGAGTTATTTTCCAAATTGTAACAAAAAACACCGAAACAGGCTCATGCCATTCTGACTAGGGGACAAATGAGAGGAAAGAAAATAAGATATATTAAACGTGACTCGAATATCGAGACGTTCTCCATACATGACACGGGATTCTACTATCTCACGTTGAGTTTATGTAAACCATTGTAGTTTTATAGTAATGTAATAATAACTAGTTATTATAATATAAAAAGGGATACTATGATCCAGAGGATTCGAAAGTAGCGTTACTGTCGCATTGTTCTTGTGTTAAAATTGTTTACAATATTTATTATTCTGAGATGTATATTTCAATCTTTCAAAATCCTTAACGTCTGCTCCGTACTGTACTAGATAGTAATAACTCTGTACAATTCTCCGACTAATATTATGTATACCTTAAGTTTCTAAATTAAAAAATAAAATAAATGCATCTCTGAGTCAAAGCAAAAGTGGTATTTATGAAGCCTTGTTATCTTACGAAGGTGAAGATAAAAATTATGAGTATTGCAATTAAGCTCGGCCGACTAATAAGAATCATTTTCATTAATTCATTTTCAGAATTTTATTTATGTTGTGCTGCCGTTGAAAAATCACCATACTATTTTTATTTTAAGTATGCTAAAAATATTTTATTTCGCAATACATTTCAAGGGCCTTAATACCTTATTTTATAAGGTTGAGAGAACACTTACGTCTCGCCGGTCCTGATCGTTATCTGCTGCTTATCTGTACCACCTTGGTTGATTAATCTAACTTAGTGTTATCGGTTCGTCCTCTACAGGTCTAGAGGTCACTACTGGACATCAAATATTTATCAATGTTGTTTGTTACGTTCATTAATCAAAAACAAATGCAATATGTTCGAAGAATTACTATTATCTTCGTGGTAAAAGTTGATGAAATATTTATTTACGAATCGATTAAAGTATTTTTATGAATATAACAGCAATGCTTGATTCAATTTTCATAATATAAATACGAAACGTGGAATATTGAATTGACAATTGACAATATAAACTATGTCAATAGGTCGGACGGATTTATAAAATTTAGTTTGTATTGTTTTCGAATAATTCAAGTTTACAAAATAGTGAATTAGTTATAGAAATATGTATACTTTAGTACAAATCAAATATGAAATATAATTATTTACGTGTTTAACTGTTCTAATAACTACAAATTAACCTAACAAGTAGGCACTTTAAACGAGTAACGGGGGCAATGAAGTAATGAGCTAAACTTAAACGAGCTGTAAAATTTATGTTACGCGCAGCTGAAAAACAGGTCTCTCCAGAGACATCCAGCAACAAAATTAAGTTTACATTTTATGCAATTTTTTAAAATTAACTTTGTCTGTTTACGTATTTAATGAAAAACTAAACAACTAGACCTAATCTTCTCTAATAATAAGAATTTCATGCTGCTATTACCTATTAGAACATACATATACGCAGTTACGCACGTAGTTGTACCTATTTCATTGCTCGAATACATTTTACGTTAAGCACATAACTGATAAATATATACAAAGCAATGACAACAGCTCATCGAGTTCGAACCTGCGAATTACTAGGCAGCAGTGTACCGTTGAACCATTGGCTTCGCTAGCAATTGAATTGCAATTATCATCCTTATTTATTTATTATAAAAAACGTAAAACGTCTGTTAACTTTTGATTTATAAATAATAAGGTAATGCATCTTGTTGTTTTTTTTTTTATTTATAATAATAATAATTATTTATTAGAACCATTAATGTATTATGACGTATATAAAGTCATATAAAGAATGATATAACTTATTCATGATAAACTTAAGTTTTTATTTAGCTGTACAAGGGATAGTCTAAACCAATTTACTCAGTAATAAGACAGAGAACATTTAATATCAACTAATATTTCAAAACAACATTCCCAAGATAAGTTTTCAAGTAAATCCAATAACAGCCATGAACTGTTGTAAGTAAAAGCGATTGTATTCCTGCTGACCCGAGTGGCGGAGAAACAAAAGAAACAAGACTATCTAGACGGACTTATATAATCTAGACCAGTAGGAAGCTGATTAACGTCAGTCGGGTGTGGAGGAACTGGAAAGGAGGGGTAGCAAACAGCAGGATTTATTGGTAATGGCCCTTACCCAGACATTAAACGCAATGAATAACGTTAACATTACGTCACATTAGCTATATATATATATATATATATATATATATATATATGTGTTGTTATATGTGCGTTATATAAACTTAAATTACATTATAATAAAAATAAATATAACGAAAAAATAATTTAAATATACATGATATTCTGGTAGTAAATAATGCTATACAACGATTTCCAAACGTGAATACTAAGATTAACGAAGATACTTAAGATTTTTAGACTTTTGTCAACATGTAAATTGGCTAATCTTACAGACACACTCAACTTTACCTAGTCCATATGTTTGCTGGTTCTCGAATTAAGCTCTAACGAAGCACGGGTGTTCCGCAGTAACAAAGCTGCATCATGTTAAGTATATCGTACCGGCTAACTTTCTAGACGAAACGTCAACATGATACGTAACACTACTTCTCCAAGCTTTCGTATCAGCTTGTTCAATTTTGATCATATGTATTATAGTGTTATATATTTAGAAATATATTCTTGTCAAACTATTTTCCAAAATTTAAACAAACGCAAAACACTCGTTAGGCTCACTTTGTTTCAGACGGCGCATGTTGCTCGGAAAACGAAACTTTGTGAAAATATTGTGTTGGATATTAAACTGTACGTGACACTCATACCTACGCCGTTTTCATTCTTTTGCATGCAGTTTATGATTTTCGTATGATATTATCTTTTGTTAATTTTATTCACAACTCTCATAATCCGCATGTTGATACGTTTTTTACAATATAATAGTTAGAACATACAGTCGTCTAGTGATTTTCATCTTAATTCTAGTTTGGGAATTCCAAGAGTAAATTGCGGTTTCTTTTCTTCTCAATCCGGCTCACCGAAGATTAGAAAACACGTTTCGAAGAGCTCTCGAACAATTTTCCGTTTACGTTGCGGTAATTGTCTTAGAACAGGTACGAATAGTGGCTATCTCCCGGTCGGACGAACGAGCGCACTGCGGTAGCCGACGCCGCATCCTCCACCAAAACCTCCGATACGGCACGTGCACTGAATTCTAATATCTGTACTGATTTTATTTTTGCCTCCCTCATTCTTGATTCAACTATCTAATAGTGGCACATTTTATACGATTCAATTCACATTTCGCTATATAGTTTATACCGGAAATGTTAAAATCCCGTAGGCAATCACTTCAATTAATTATGCACAATTTGCTCGGCCCACTTACAACATGGTTTGTAAATAATTCAAGGATGATTGTAAAGAGGGTCCGAATTCGGAATAGGTTCTTAATGTTTTTGGGTAAGCTTACAGCAGCACGTCTCTCTGATCCTATCTTTGTAAGAAACTCGATATTTGATCATTGGTTTTATCTGAAAAACCACTTTAGTCCGATATACAAATAACGGTTAGTTTTGAGTCGACTTTTTAAAATAAATTATTTTCTTTACGTTTGATAAAATAATTACAATACATACAAATCACGAAGTCGAGAAAACACTAAGTAGTGTATTAATAAAATTTAAGGTCACGTACAAAATGAAGAAGGGTTGCAAATTAAATTACAGTTTCACATTCTAGATTCAGCTTACGTATGCTGCCCATTGCACTTTCTCAAATTTAATTATTTAATTACGTAATCTCGCCGAACAAACGGGCGATTTGTTGAAACAAAAATTAAGACCGAAATTTAAGATTTTGCTCTCGAATATATCTCAAAATATATTAAATATAGTATGTGATCTTAGAATCATATCGATATTAAATGATTGTGCGCGCCAATGGAGATGAGGTATCGATAAGTGACGTACGTTTGTTTTAGTGACAATTCAGACTAAATTATTTTATTCATAGAAGAAAATATGCTATATTTATTCCTAACAATTCAATAACAGCTTCGATTAGCAATGTACTTACTTGTCTTAAACAGTCATAATGCCTTGTTTCCGGTCACTTTCAGAATATAAGGCAATGCAATTTTATATATTTTGTAACAAAACGTAGACATACTTATATGGATAGTTTATTTTAACATAATATTTATTTATTTATTTATCCAAATGACAACTTAGCTTATTTCCAATACAAAATATACAAGAATAAAGGGTATAATGTATTATGCAGTAAACACGTAAATAAAATAACATAGCTTACATAGCTAACCCTTACATTTTTGATAGTACTTGACGAGTGATGTCATGTATAACTAGATTTTGTTTGTCCATTATTTATTATTCTTTTTTTTTTCATTAATAAAAAAAGTTATAAAAATAATATGATATCGTATTTTTAACCTTCAAGTTTTGGAAATGAATGTTAAATATTCGATCAAACAAACGATTCAAAACTGAAAAAAACATCTTGTTCAATAGTTTTTTTCGAAAAGATGTTTCCGTGTAAAGTTTTCCACTTGAAACTTCGCCACTTCAGCGAAGCCAAGTCCCGTTTAACAAAGCTTTTTCATACTTACATTTTATATCAGGAATGGAATGTCACGCTCGGTTTCATCGACGCTCGTCCATCCGACCGCGAAAAGAACGCACACAGACCGGTAATAGGTGGCGCCTTACTCTATATTCAAGTCACGTTTACAATTCCTTATATTTCATCTTTTTCTACCGTCCCGAAAAATGTCATCGAATACGCATTTTCTTGTAATCCTCATAAGTCTCATAGCTTCAGCGTCGTTCAGGATGTTCGAAGCCACCACGCGGTTCCCCTTCCTCCCCGTCATTTGGTATGTGCCGTGTCGTGATCGCCATTTAAAGTGCCGAAGTTTTCTTCAATATCATAGTTAACAATAACGCTTTGTCACCCAGACGTGATACCGTCATATATAAATCTCTATAATATGTCTCAAGACTTCAGCCTGTCCAGCGATTCATAAAGAAAATAAATGACCTAAGAGCGAAAAACTTTCCTTCGACATCACTTTGTGAATGCAATACTTTAATTCATAAAATAAAAGAATGAAACTTTTAATCATTTAACCTATAAGTTTAACCTCCCAGTACAGATTCAAGCGCGTGAGGATTTAGAACCGAATCCGACTCCTTATCGGAACAAGTCCGTACATGCACCTTGCACCGAGCGTCTAAAGTTTTCGACAACAGCCCAACTAGTTTAGAAGCTTGGAAACTCCATCAGATACGTGAGCGAGCGATTACCTGGAGCTCGTAGACGGAGCGAGTTGACATGTATCAGAGTGCCTTGCTGCTGTTTTGAAATTAGGTGCTTACGAGTGTTGGACTAACTCGTTTAATGTTGTTCGCTTTACTGAGGAAGTATACGCTAGTAACTGTTTACTTGTTTAACTCTTGATTCTCAGTAGAACTATTCTTATCTTAAAAGCAAAGATATACGAGTAACAAGCTTTGCTCATAAAAGCCTTAGTTATTTTGAACAAAATATAAATACCATTCGAATGTGTAAAATCAGTTTGACCTTAATAGTATTTATCGAAGAAATTCTACCACCTACGCAGCTCTGGCAACGATATTTCAACACGTATATGTCGTGTAGGCACTAACTAGCGAACACAGCTGGAGTTGCGGTACAGCGACAATGTTTGGCCGTCGCATCCTTGGACCGTCGTGCCGTGCATCCACAATGAGCCTGGACACCAACCGACAGTCTAATTTATAGCAACAGTTAATTACCAACACGAATTTACTTATTACGAATTTAAAGTAATAAAACGAAATGACTATCACTTATTATAATTACTTAAGTTTTATTTTCTATGTACATGATTAGGGGGATAAGTTAAGTAAATCACCGGCGAGATCAAACAGATGTAGGAAGCTGTAACCTGGAAATTGTGCAGTATTTTACAACTCTCGCGAACGATAGGAACATTTGAAATTCCAACTTTAAACGGGTGAAACGAGTAGGGAAAAGTTTTCATATGAGAAGGAAAATTGATATTTAGAATATCCTTTAAATATACAGACGCGAAAGTTTTGAATTTATTGATTATTCAATGAGATTATTTATAGCAAAGTTCTTTCATAATATTCTTTTGATACAATTTTGCTCTCACTTTGGTTTTGAAAGTAACTGTATTAAAACCAAATATGTAAATTAATTAAACTGTCTGTCCTCGGCATGTTTAGTATATAGTAACATAACATAACGTCCTCCAGACCGATTTCGGTCATGGCGGCCAATCTCAAGAGAGATTAGCCAACTGCGCAGGAGATATTATAGTGCACAAGTGTGTGCGCAAACACAGGTGCACTCTCTCTTCCCTAGCTCTCATAATCCGATGGGACGGCAATCCGACACGACCGGAAAGAGTTCAGGCGCAGGACCAACGGCTTAACGTGCTTTCCGAGGCACGGAAGTGTACACACTTCCACCTTCAAAACTCCGGGCTGCTACTGAGAATTTTCTGACAGAAAATCCCAATAACTTTTTATTGGCCTGACCTGGGAATTGAACACAGGACCACCGGGTCAGCGGCCTTATATCTAGCCACTAGACCAACGAGGCAGTTAGTATATAGTAGTATCCTTTTCAAGCGAAAAATTACTGCGAGTTAGGTGTAAGACCGACTCGTATGGCCGTAACGGCAAACGGTATGACGCACCTGAAAACGGCGACGCTAACTGAAAACGTATAACGTTTTCCGCCGCCGTTTTCATCTCACTTGTGTGTGTGGCGCGAATAACAGTATTAATATACATCGTTACTTAATATTTTTGTAATAATAATATATAAATATATAAACTCTATGTATTTATTTAATTAGGTTCGTATTTGTTTATTGATTTTCTTCGATTTTTTCAATAACAATCAATTATAATATTTCACATCTGTCGTACGTCCTGTGACAGCCGCAATTATTTGATCTTTTGTTATATTTTAAAAAAAAAAAGTTATTACACTTACAATTGAATAAGTATTATAATTATGTTTAAATATTTAGTTATGCATATTAAACTGAAACTTTAAGTAACTGTTGAATTAAACTCGAGATTCGAGTAATTAGCATTATTTTTTGATAAGGCTACGGTAAAAGTATTTACTTATGTATATATTCAAAGGTATAATTACAGGCTGGCCCTTGTACATTGTTAAAATTTAATTAAGCTACTTTGTTTCTACCGAAAAGTAAGTAATTAATATGCGCAATGTGTATCGAGCTGAATAGTAGGAAAAGTTAGGTTATTTACGAGGCGTCGGTTGAGACTTGATATTCATAAAGCGCATTTAATTATTATGTTAACGAAACCTTCTTTTGAATAAAATATTAGACATGAACTGTCAAAGAGAATCAAGTGTTCATTATTTCGCGACGGAATTTAGAGGAGGCGTAGATTAGAAAAGTTATTTAGTTCTTGATTACGTAAGCAGGGTAAAAAGCATAAAAGATGCATTCATTTATTCAGGAGAAAAGTAGTAAAATACAAACGAATGTTTTGTTTTTATTACAACACAGTGATCCCAAGGAGGTGTTTTCGTTACTAAATTATTCAGAAATCAATTCCTTTACACGGACGAAGCCCCGTTCCCGTGCGATAAATAAATAATATAACCGTAATTGTAACCAAGTCTGGACTTGAGAAAATATCCACTTCACTTACATTTCTATTCCTTCATATAAAAAAATCTACACACCTAACTCCGGCATTCGTGTGTGTCATTTAGAATTAAAAAGTAATAGGTGAAAAATATAAATTTTATTTTATTTTATTTGTTATAAACATATGTCTACATTACACTTATGCCCAACATCGTATTTATACTAAGTGAAAATTATATGATTACAAGAAATTATTTTATTCTCTATTAACAAAAAAAAACATTTTCAGCCTAACATTATATTGATATAATTTTCTTTGAAAGCTGTCTAACACTCTAAAATGTATGAGAATGAAATCCCTAGATGGTTAGTAATTCTTGTCGAGGCGGCATTATCTGCAAACGAGCTGATCAATATATTAGCACTAAGCAGTAAGCTCGTAAAGTACTTAGTAGCGAGAGCACGTCATTGATAGAGTGTATGATAGTGAGCACAGGCCGTGCGACGAGAATATGATGAACTTTCGGAGGTACTTAGCATGCATGTGCTGCTGTATACATCCACATTGGTTCCATTTAAAAAAAATATTAAAAAGAAATATATTTTTAGCAAAATACATAAAACCTTTTTTTAATGTATTTAAAATACGAACATTAAATTTACTTTCATTTGATTTATTATTGTGATAATATTATGAAACGTTATATGAGCAATAAACTTACTAATTACTTTTCAACTGCATTTTCAAGCACCTATTTATCATCTTCTTGAAATAAATAATTAATTAAATAAATGCTATTTTTTTTAAATATATTTAAATATAATTCATTAATAACGTAATTAAAATGAAACACGTTAATTAAATGCTTTTTGTATGATTAAATTACTACGAACGAAAAATACAAATAAAATGAATAATTGACTACCTACTAATATTCCATTCGAGTGTTTTTTATCAAACGCGTATGAGATCATTTTATGATCGGCCGCAGCCGTAACTAAGACTATAAAGACCGATAAAGTATTTATTTCAATTCCATTTGCGAGTGATGACTCGAATAAAGTTTGTGTGAGTGATTGTGTGAGTTTGTATATGTCTCTGTGGAGGGTTGGATAGCGCGTGACGTCAGCATTGGTGCTATATCGAAATCCAATCAGTGTTCTGTGATTGACAGTCGGTTCTGGCATCCGAGCATATATCCGTTGTATTCACTTGACGGTATATCATGTGAAATGGACGAACGTAGTTGAGGTCTTGGCTTAACAAAAGCCTTTAAACGATGCGACATGTACACATTCGGTCCACACTCCGAAGGTTATTTTATTTTCATACGCCTAGAACGGTTTAGTGTTATGTCGATTGTACTTCCTATTGTTTCAACTGTCACGGGATATTTTAAGGACGGACGGAAAACGGATAAGCGTTTTCGTTTGTTTGTCATATAGATTGCAATTGTTTTCAATATAAGCTGTATCTTTCTAGTAAGAATCCAAATGGAGTGAAAATAATTGTTAAAGTTATTATTTTACTATTTTGAATTGTAAAGCATTTTGCTTCGAACATATTAGGCGCAATTTGAAATTATTAAAAGATTTAGTTGTCATGTCATTATTACTATTATTATTTACTAAATAAGACTTGTTATGGAAAAAATTAAAAGTTTTCTCATAATTTTTCAGTTTTTTTACAATAATTAGGTATCGAACCAAGCGAATAACGTCATTCAAGTTATGAATCTTCGGCTCAGTCAAATATATTTTACGATACGCTTAAGTCATTTCTTTAGCCGTTTATAGGGTTCGTATTTTTTTTCAAAGTACAGGTCCAAATAAATATGCTTACACGATTATAATAATTAGACATTTGACAATATTTATTCATGTAGGTTTAATGTAGTATCGTTTTCTTGGAAAAAGTCTCTAAATATATCGGTATAATCTCATTATGTATGCAAGATATAAGCATGCTGTGCAGCCTATATTCATATGAAAACTATGGACCATCACAACACGAATACGATAAAACAAACGAAACATTCCACTTTATATACGTAATTGTAAGTATAGTTGCCTTAATCTGCCATCTGTTTCTACCAATCAACTCAAAGGGCTCCTTTGTCTATCGATCAAAGAGCTATTGTGTCACGCTGATACTTTGTACGATATTTTCACTTCCTGAATCTTATAAACGAAATACGCCAATAGTTGAAAAGTTTTCGACTTTGAGCTACAAATGGGTATAATTATATTTACACCACAAAACAAAATATAAACACCCATAAGTAATCACTTGAAAGACTCATTGGTTTTTGCCTGCCAGCAATCTACGGGTTGAATGCTCCTATTCTATCTACTATCAAAGACAATATTAAATATTAATTTATTAATATTTAATAAATGTATGTTATTAGTAAGTCTTATTATTTATGAGAATAGAAATTCTTTAGTTTTTTTCTAAATTCTTCTAAATTTATAAATTCTTTTTTTATTAAAATAAAGTTTTTTCGTATTAAAAGTTAACTTAAATTAACTTTTAAATTGTTCTTGTAAAAGCAATTTCATTAAAAATAAATATAACAATCAAATGATATCAGATACATAATATATATAATTGGATTTATTGCATTCTAAGAGAAAAACTCTCATAGACATAATAGTCAACAAAATTCATATATTATATATATAATTTCATAAACCGTAATAGAAACCTTCATATTTTACGTAACATTAAACGGAACAGACAATGAAAATAGCTCTGAAGTATCATGACTGTTTCCTAAGTCAATTTAAAATTTATTACACGAATACAAGTATAATGGTCATCATAAAGTTGCGAGCGACCCTCGGCGACGGCACGCAGGATTGAAATAAAATTTACCGATACGTGAAGAGCAGAGCCCCGTGTCAGCTCATATGCAGAGCTCGATTCGGCTTATAACTAAATAATGTCATATCGATATATATAACGAACTATCAATTAAGCTTGTATACACGCGCAAATTAAATTACCCTCTTTTTGAATTCCGTCCGCTCTCCCGCAAGATATTTTTGATGACAAATATTTTTACTGGTAGAGTATGCATGTAATATAATAAATGCTGCATATTACGCATACGATGTGAATATTTGTTTGTATATGAGCGCGTGCTTATGTGTGTAGTTGGTTGTATATATACATTTCTCAATACAAAAGTTCGTGCAGATAACCCTTTCAAACGAAGAAGTCGTCGCAGTTCATTAAAAACTTGTGTAGTCATCAATAATCCCAAAATTTAAACTTTGAAGCTGCTTGTAACAAAAATATGGAGACACATTGTAAATACAACTAAAAAAACATATTTGCAAGTTATATAATAGACGCCAAACGCCAATGGACAACAAATTTGTGTTAATTAGATTATTCGAAATACTATTTTTTAATGTTTCTGTAGATACCACACGGTCGCATGAATTCATAATGTGATTAACTAATAATAAACACATTCAAGCTCTATAATTAATATGCATGTTATTCAGTAATCTATTCTAATATTGAGGAGAATTAATTAGTTTATAATGTGCATTTCTGTTATGAATATTGTGTACAGAGCTGGACTCTCAGGAGGTACTTGGAAAATTAAATATTTAATAACTATATTTACTTAATCAATTTTGTTTTATATGTATATATAATTACATATTATACCCTAAAAATATTAAAATAAATACCATATATGGAATGACAAATTGTTTTTCAACAAGTAGCGCGACTCGCACTTAATATTTGTTATTTAAGTTGAAAAAACAAATTTTAAAAGTAATAAATTAATTCTAAATTTAGTAGTTGAAATAAAAAATTCTTTAATGGAGGTCAATTGTTCTTTCACTTTCATTAAAAATGCGAAAATCTATGAGATAGTTTTCCGACGAGAAAGAGAAAGTATTTCTGTTTTTCCAATAAGTGTGATCGAACGGTGGAGTTTGAGTGGAGCTAGAAATTCTTGGGCAGTTGTAACGAGTTGAGGGCAGTCCTGTCCGCGACGGCAATATCGGCAACTTCGCCGGCCACAGCTGGCGAGCCGCCGCCGATGTCTCAATAATCCTCAAGGTACCCTCCTAATCGACTCTTCCTTAGTTTGGCACAAGTGTGACTAACTGATTAATTCTGCGACTTCGTACGTGCCCACTTCGCTTCGCCCATTATTGTTTGTTCCACACTTTCCTCCACTCAGTTCCATTATTGAGCGATATTTAGACTATTACTGGGAAAGTCGTATGGAGGCTTCTCTTATTTATGTTGTCGAAGGCCGGCCATTACGTTCGATGGCGTCTAGTTTGGAATTGTAATTGCCGCTATTTTGTTAGATTGGATCCGTATTCGTTCATTCGAATAGCTTGTTCTGGGCCGAATCCAAGAAAATTTTGTATGTACTTTGGCACTTTGTGTTATTTGTCTATTTGATTACGTATACTGTGTATGCTTCTATATAAATGAATTATAAAGCGGACACCCGTTCCGGATTGCGCGCGCGCAAATTCTTCAAGCAAAATTATTTTTTTAACATTCGTGAAGATGAATTAATAATCTTGAAAAGACTATTTTATTTAATCATTTAAATGGTTTTTATTTATGAGGTAATATTAACGTTCTCTAATTAGTGATCTTTGGTTTTTATTTTCAATAAAATAAAATAATATAAATCTTACATTAACTTGAAATTATTAATTGAACAATTTAATACTTGAATTAGGAATGGGATTAAAATATATTTTATGTTTAGTATACAGTATACTTGGCAGATTGGCCGCCATATTCATTGATCACCTTTCGATTTATGTACATTTTATACCTACCGTATTTTGTTAAAGAGATACGTCTCTAGTTCTATATGGTTATTCACAACACTGTGTTGTTAACATATCATAATTAGTTACTTTTAACAATAACGTAAGCTTGTAAATACATTTCAATTATATACTATATAAACATCAAATCAATATAAAGCGTATTACCTTACCGAACATTTAGCTGCTATTTTGCCCATCACTACTAAGAAAACTAGCAGTACATTTTCGTCTAATCGTTACTACTCGATCGATTTGACTTATTTATTGTAGATAATTCAATTTAAAATAAAATAATCATGGCTCAATATTGTCCCTTAATTTTATTTCGTTGTACGCATACTTGGTGGTATTCTAATAAAACCGTTAATGGAATAAACTTTCTGACGGTATGATATTGTACGAAACACATGTTGATCTAAAAGGAACCAATTAGCATCATGCCTACACATAATTCCATTTCAATTCCATTTTACTTGGTGGTAGGGCTTTGTGCAAGCTCGTCTGGGTAGGTACCACCCATTCATCAGATATTCTACCGTAAAACAGCAATACTTGCTATTGTTGTGTTTCGGTTTGAAGGGTGAGTGAGCCAGTCTAATTACAGGCACAAGGGATATAACATCTTAGTTCCCAAGGTTGATGGCGCATTGGCGATGTAAGCGATGGTTAACATCTCTTACAATGCTAATGTCTATGGGCGTTGGTGACCACTTACCATCAGGTGGCCCGAATGCTAGTCCACCGTCAGATGCCATAAAAAAAAGAAAAAGGATATATTATTATTCTTTACAACCCGTATACAGAGCACAATCAATTTTCGTGTCCATTGTTATGCGATAGGTAAGCGTATTTTCGTAAAGTGGATTACGAGAGATCGGTGCGCTAATGCCGTAATACCGTGTAAATAAGATTTAAGTCTTTGACTCTTTGAGATTACAGTAAATAGAATTACTTAACGTGTGCATGTTACCAATTATCTATCGATCAGTGGACATTCAATTGATTTGAAAAATTATAAATATCCACTGTACTGTACTGTACCGTAAATATCCATAGCCATTACCAATAACATGAATATCCCATCGATTGTCAATGTTCTCCTATTTTATGAAGGAGATAATTTGGGGTTTATTTCATTTCCTCTGGAGATTTTAGTAGGACACAATGGTACCCGTCCAGATTCCAACCCATAATCTTCTTTTAAGAATTGCATTCATATCGAATACAATATTATATTCATTGGAGTATCTCGGATCCAGTAATTTCTTTAAAAACACATCATAACAGATATTTATGTCTTAAAGCATCTCTCGAACAATTAAATTAAAATTCTACATTTATTGTATTTATGATATGCGAAGTCATTACAAATTACAGATGTAACTGTAAGTTTAAGTTACTGTTTTTGTAACAATTACAAGTATATAATCTGTGGAAACAGATGTTACGATTGTAAATATATAACAATTTCATCATCTATACTAGATAGTCAAAATAAAATAAAACCATAAAATAAATTTCAATTCATCATAATTATCATGTTTATATTATAAAGAGGTAAATTTTGTTTGTTTGGATTACAAATATAATCCGATTAAAATGAAACGTTCATAACGAGATAGCTTTAAAATATCGATATTGTCATAAATATTTGACGGGATATAGCTAATTGTGTCAACGTAGTCGGAGAGATAACTGTCGAAAAATCGAATTATGTCTATCAATTCAGATCGATTCAGTAACAGAGTTCAACGTCCATTGCAAAAGTTTTATGATTATGGTATATTCTTTCATGGTAATTTATTACAATGGATGATATCATTCTCAAATACAGGCCTTAACAGATAATAATTTAAAATCTAATACGTGGCTCATCCTGGTGTACTACAGGGTTTTCATCTTGGTCCCATACTGTTCCAGTTTTTCATAAATGATATTAAAAACTACATTTAACATGGTGACTTTTTCGTCATTTTCGACGTTTCAGCTCACTTTTCGTTAATTAACTTAATTATTTAGACATATTCGAAGCGTGAACGATATTTTATTAACACAACACGATGTTAACACAACAACAATGGTCTAACGAAAGCAATATGGTTATGAATATTCATTAAAATAATAATAAATGTCAACCAATTAAATTTACCAAAAACGAAAACTTTGTACAATCTAGTTATTTTCCTGGAAATCAAATATTATCCGAGTGGTACATGATTTGGAAGTGGCAGTGGTAGGTCCTGGAAACTTGTAGGTTTTGTTTAAAGAACGATTATTACATTTCACACTTACCGGTTGTAATATTGAGTATGCAAGGCCGGCAACTCGGGCATACTCCGGAACCCTTGTTAAAAAACTCACCGAATAGACTCGAATGAGTTCAGAAAGACTACGAGATTTCTAGTTACTGGTGTAGTTCTTGTCCTAACTTAATTTTTTATTTTACAAATGCCATTTTATAATTAATAAACAAATAACTATGTTATATAGCTCAATTCTCGTCAATATATATTTTATCAAAATATAACAATTGATAGTACTTGTACCTTGGTTAAATAGAAAAAGTAAGTGAAACTTTAATTAGGATCAATAATCTCAGAACTCTATACGGAAGACTTTTGTAAGTAAGTTGATATAAGAAATGTAGAGGCATGCGGTAAGATTTAAAAGCTCTTGATCTGGACAGGTTGCCTAGACGTACTCGACTCTGTCCGTAGTATTTTTATTACTTGTTTGTTATCCCATTACATCAGTTGCTTCTTAGAAAATATCTTGAGTCTTAATTATGCGAAAATTGACAGCTGAGTCAAAATTTATAATAAGGTCAGTTAGTATCCAATTAATTAAATCTTTAAAGTCGATGATGTTAAAGCAACAAATCACACAAAAATAAGATGGCCCAGTGGATAAAAATGCAACCGATGTTCACGAATATCGATTTCAGTAAATACATCATATCAACCAATCAGTTTTGCAGCATAGTAGAATAATCTCTAAAATATATAATAAATCATATAAATATAAAAATAAGAGGGAACCTAGAAATGTAATGCTTGGTATATGGTAGTCACTTTCTATCAGGTGAGCACTCTGCTCGTTTGCCTCTTCTTACATAAAAAAAATGCTCTTTAATTTATTTTATGAGATTTTCATAAAACCAGAAATATTGACAAAATCTATAAAAAATAATATCACTATGTAAAGATAATAAATACAAATAAATTCTAAGTTACGTACAAAGGAAGCATCATAACCTCTCAACGAAACCCCTTCATATCATCTATTTCTTAACCCGTCGGGTTAATTGGTTCTGGCCTCTCCAATTTTTTCCGATTGCTCTATCTTTTGGCACGAATGGAAAGAGGGAAGGGGTGGAGGAGTATAGCATGATAGAATGAGGATATATCGCCAATAACTTGCCCCCATTGTTTGTTGGCCGCTGACTTAATAAGTTTGCCGAATTTATTATGATTTGTAGCTCTTCTTTTACTATAATTATTTTAAATATACTAGAAATGTATTGTTTAATAAGATTTACGACTATTTTATACTTTATTACCTTAAAGCAGAATCCACGATTTAAATTCATATATTTGAAATATATATAAGTACTTTGTAAGTAAATATATATTTTGAATGTAAAAAATGTAACGAATTTCCATAAAGACTTTAGATTTATATTTTATTTTCCTCATAATATACTCCTTTAAAAGTAGTATATTATAATAGAACCATTGGGGCATTGTTAATATTTCTTATAACATCAACTGATGGTAAATGGTCACCATCATTTGATGTTATAAGAAATATTAACAGTTTCTTATATCACAAATGCGCAATCAACCTTAACAACTAACATATTATGTCCCTTGCGCTTGTGCTTATATAAGCTCAGTCACTCTTCAAATCGAAACACGACACGTACTGAGTATTGCTGTTTGGTGATCGAATATCTAATATGTAAATAAACCAACAAAATATAAAGTTATTATCAATTAAGATTATAAGTGTACTTGGTTTGTTTACTTATAAATATTACATCAACTTTTATTTTATTCTAATTTCTAATAACAAACCATTCATAGTTGGTAATGAAAAACTGCAAAAATCTCTTAACCTTTGATTATTTTTATAATCACGGATGTAATTTATAAGGCGATGTATAGGATAAAGTCAATAAATAAATTTAAGTGCACTTCGCACGATCATTAACATTGGCCTGACGAAATGCCGGCGCCTCGTAAATCATTTCTAACGCCGTCGAAGGACCTCGTCACCATTATTAACACCGGCGAGAATTGCACGCCGACCTATTTGTTATAATTACTCGCTAAAGGTAAACAAAATATAACGAACCATTTGACACTGTCGCTCTAAATTACGATCTTGATACGAAATCCTCGAAATAATCTCAAGAAAGCGATAATTTATGCAACACCTGCTTTCTTAAATCATCAAAACCTTGAAACAATATCAAGGTAAACTAAATATGAAACATTATTCACAGCAATTAATTGCTAATAATTTAAATAAATATTTCATGTATCTTTAAAAAAATGTAGACAACTACAATCAAATCAATTAATTTGTACTAAATTTCTGGAAATATTTCTAATTCAGTTATCAAGCTCAAAGAGATTTCGAAAGTGATAATATCGTCTGTTCTATCGTTACTTTGTTCGGTAGTTCGACGTACCATCCCGCTTTTTAACGGTATTTTTAAGATTACGATCGAGAAGAGGCGAGTATCTTAAAGTAATTAACAATTATTTTGTTATCCTCCGGCGCGTAATGAAGATAATTTGCTAGTATACAGAGACGCAGCGGGCGGGATGTCTCTGGCTAATTGAATTTCACAACATCGGAAAATAACTGCGACTGCAGTGAAACTCTTTCTGTAAATCGTGAACACTGGAGGGTTGCTTAATTGCGCTGTCGTCTTGTATTACTCCGAATTATTAACTATCATTTCGGGAATAAGGCAACGATCACGTGCAAAAATTAAAACCATATTAAAATAAACGTACAACGAAAGAAGGATTAAGAACATGCATGTGCGATGCAAAACGAAACATATTCAAACGTCCATAATGGAAGGAAGAAATGGCAATAAAGCGCTAAGCAATCGCTCGGCCGTACTCCGCACAATACTCCGTGCGACTCCATTCGCACTGTTCTCTCCGTTCACCGAAGAACGAGTGCAATTTCCCGCGTTCCGTATCGCGAGCGACGTACAAAAATTGCTTTTCTGAACGTGAAAATATAGAGAGAGAAAAAAACAAGCTATGCAAATTTTTGTAAAGTCATTCGAAGGCGTGCGTTTGTATTTCTCGGGTAAGGGTAAGAGGGTAAAGAAGGCGAACAATTGTCGTCGCGAAGAATTCCTTTATTTTGTAAGAGGGATATTGCGCGTCGGGTGCAGGCGCGCAGCTGCCGCCGAACGTTGTTTACCGGCAACCGGCGACCGGCAATACCAGCCCGCATAGAACGCGATGCGCTGACACACCAACGCACCCTGTGATTGCAAGCCCGTTGAATTAACTTGTGCAATCGTCTATTTAATCCGAATGCTCTATTGACAAATCACCCGTCGTCGTATTTACGTAAATTTATTTACCGAGCTCTGTCAGTAGGCGTACGTCTTGCCTCGGCCCAGGTCAAGGCTCAATTTGCTCGTAAATACAAATAAATAGGATTCCGTCTGTATCTCATTGCCCGATGCTTATCATATTTAATGGTTTCGTAAACTAGGGGCAAATGTCGCTATAATTGGGGCATTTGTTTTGATGTCGAATTCATTACCCCTGAAGCCTCAACAGAATGTAATTCGCCAGATTTATTGTACGCTAGCTACAGTCAACCAATTCGAACGGCAGGCTTTTACATTTTTTATTACCTCAGTACAGAACCAAGTTTATTAATACTCAATTTCAAAACTTTGTAAAAAAATATATACTTATAACATATTTTTAGTATTTTATTTTCTTAATAAAAAAGCTGGCAATTTTGGGTCGGTTAAAATAAGAAGGGTTCCTTCTACGATGTCATTATCACAATTTATACTCCTGAAATTACACTAAGGACTTACAATTTTAAGCTTATATATATTATACAGAAAACATGATTTTTTTGTTTGTTTTCCAAAAACACAGAAACTAATACTTGAAATGAAAATTTCATATTTGATAGATCATATTTTGAGGCTTCACATAAACTATACAGTTATATATTGTTTAGATTTATGTAGCTTATTGTGTCAACGTAGTCGAAGAGAAAATTGACGATCGGGCGCTCTCCGAGCTAAAGCTACCTATATCCTAAGCATTGTATGTAAGATTTCTTGTATATATCTCCAAATTATCTATAGAAAGATTATAACAACATATGTCTGTCGTTTATAGATTAGTCTAAGTAATCTTATGTCCAAAATGGAAAAAAGATAAATGAAAACTTTAGTATTCAAGTAGTATTAATCCTCGTAGAAATAAAAAAAATAATAATTTTATACATCTTCTGTAAAAGTTTTAGGGATATTACAAGATATTTGAATATACGCATGAAAAATAATACGTGGGGCCTGCGATAAGATGGTATAAGCACAATAGGGAGAAACGATCTCGCTTGGCTCCATACCATATTGTATTAGATTCTTTATTTCTAATATCTCATTTAAATATGTTATGGTAAAACAAATATTCTATCCTGGTAAAATACATATTTATTTATTATTATGAAAACAATATACACTATTGAAAATATAAGTAAATTGTAAAAGATCAATCTTAAGCCAAATCAGATCCCAATTTAAATTAAATAAATCAAATGAGAAACTTTACAGAGTACAAAACTTATGAATATATATTAACGATGATCATTTAACCATTTAATATTTTTTAACAGACGTCTTGTATTTTGCAATATATTCATATATGTATATGTAGAGTAGAAGCAATTTAATCTAAAAGAAAGGTTGAGATTTTCGTTTCATAACTAAGCTGTAAAATCTTATTTGCAGGTTACGTTGCCGCCTTACGACCAAGAGATAATTTGCAAAAAGGTAAGGTTTCATACACATTACACTTTCAAATGATCTTCAATTTTATTTTATATAACCTTACGATTCTAAATATAAAATTATAACATGTTATTTTTAATATAAAGTTCATATTCACAAATTAGAATACATGCTTTTGGGTTTTTTATGTTAAGTATTTAGGCCGCATCAATTCTGAAGTATAGTGCTTTATGAACGAGCCCTAAACGTCAATTTGTATTCACGAGCGTGAGGCTAGGTACCAAACTATATAGGTCCTCGGCATTTTATCGTTTTTATCCGATACCGACCCAGATAATCCTCAGAGTAAGTGCGCATAACATCAGAGTACTTCGTGTAAACGTATTTAGAGAATAGGTTCTTAATTTAAAAAGTATTCAGTATGCTTTTTTTCCATAAATGAATTACCTTGGATTCGTGCGGTTTAATTCCTATGGCATTAGTTCTAGCGTATAATTATTGTGATTTTTTTCTCTTTCTAAAAGGTAAAGTCAGAACGAAGTATAATATATTATGTAAATCGATACATTCGTCTTCAAAGTCAATGATGTCACCATAATAACAGGACATAAAGTTATAATAAACGCTATATTTTTATTTCAATCATATCAAACATACGGATATGTTTGAAATACACTGGACCGCAAAGAAAAAGGGTCGGTTAGAAAATCTTCAATATCTTCAAAAGTACCTGACCTAGCTTTATGAAATAAAGAATATTTTAATGTGCTTAAACGATAATAAAAAAAATATGAATTCAAGCTTTTTATTTTTAAGAAATTAGTTAGCGTAGTCTTTCCAGTTTTTTCGTAAATGTAGATTGGTTACAGATGTGCCGTTTTCACGCATTTAGTACTTTGTGTTGCCTCCGCGAGCTCGCAATTTTGCTGTTATGCGATTTGCCATACTTTCTACTAGGTTTTTGAGGCGATGCTGCGGAATATTCTGCCATTTCTCTATTAGAGCTTCTTTCATTTTTCATAGCGTGATTGGCGGCGAATTCCACTGACGTACACGTCATGACAGTTCGTCCCATGCATGCTCAATGGGGCTTAAGTCGGGGCTGCGTACTGGCTACTCCATGTGAGTAATACCAAGTTCATGAAAATAGACAAAAACTATCTGAGCTGTACGGGCGGGCATTGTTTTGTATAAAAACAGCATTCTCGCCCATGTCCACTACGAATAGACCAACGTAGTCATTCAGAATTTCAGTGACATATCTTTCTGCAGTTAAAGTTCCATTTTCTATCACCACTAGCTCAGTGTGGCTTTCGGAAGAAATCCCAGCCCACACGTGAACAGAGACTCCGCCATATGGTACTTTTTGTTCTAACAGGCTAGGTTATAGCGCTCTCCCGGTCTTCTATACACTCTTTTCCTACCGTCGTGCTTGTATAAACCGATTCTAGACTCGTCTGAAAACATAACTCTTGACCAGTCATTCAGAGTCCAATTCTCGTATTCTCTACCATAACTCAACCTTGAGTTTCTGTGGTGTTTTTCTAGTTTTGAGCCATTTACAGGTCATAATGGCTAAAAATACGCTTCAGCCAGACGCCGCCTTACTGTATCCGTACTTAAATTGTTTCCTCCAGCTCTTAAATGATGATTCTTTACTTCAACAGCTGTAAGAAAGCGATTTCTCAAAATTGTTGACACCATATAGCGGTCCTCCCACGCTGTCGTGTATCTTGTCCGGCCTGTTCCTGGTCTTCGTAGATTGGATCCAATTTCATGGAAACGCTGAAGTACTCGCTGAACTGTCATACCAACAGTTCTCGCTGTATTTCGCTGACATTCTTCAGGGGTTAACGACATAGTGACTTAATAATAAAAAAAATTATAAGGCAGAGACATCATATTTATAACTTTATTATTGCAAAACTAAAACAAACGCGAAACAATTGATTTAATTTTTTTGGTAATAAATTCAAAAACGACCGTTATTTATTTTTCATTTTGCAGTTTTTTATACAATTATCAAAAATAAATAAAAAGGTATTGTGTATTATTTTATGTGGCATCAAATATTCATTAATTTAGTCTTTATCTTTATGTACATTTGAAAATATTGAAGATTTTCTAACCGACCCTTTTTCTTTGCGGTCCAGTGTATATTTATTAATTACATATTTATACAATTTTTGACGTGCAATAATAAAACACAAATAAAATTTAAATAAAATAGCATTATACCATACAAAACATATAATTATTTGCAAAGAACTCGGATAACGGTCACAGTGGGTTTTTAATAATAAAACTCTTTAAAAAGTTCTCTATCGTTAATTGTCATCATCCTAGTTTCGACGAAAATATATAAAAAGTAACAAAACATAATGAAACCGTACTAAAAAGTATTCCGCGAACGTCAAGATATTTACGAAATCGTACAATGAATTGTTATATTAAAAATATGAATATTTTGAGTGGAGTTTACGATTCTCATCGGGCGCGCCTCCGTCTTCCTATTTTGCTGGAATAGTCCTAATAACATGCCACAACTCATTCTGATTTATACTCTCTCGTTATAATTGTTCGCTTCGCTGGCGCGCCGCTATTGCCCGCTGTTGCAATTTTCATGCAAGCGATCCGCAAGAATGGATTTATTCTTTCTAGCAATTTGCTCCTAACTTTCTTACGTATCGTTCGACTTATTTAATTTAAAGAGCTAATAGACCTTTTGAAGCTTTTCAATGTTACGTAATTTGCGTTCAAATCACTCGATTATTTACACTTGGATAGAAATAAATGTACAAAAGGCATTTACATTATAATGGCTGCTATTAAATTAAATAACCTAAACTTGACACCCTGGCGTCTGTGGTTATTTTGTCTATGGGCGAATTAATAAATTAATTTAGCAAATTTAAAAATCAACCGTAATTGTTGATTGTTCGCTAGAACTTTTTGTTTTTTGCATGTATATTGTAACGAAATGAACAGTAACTTTAAAACCGCAATAAGTCGTTGATAATAATATTCCACCATCTTATTCAAGCGCAACGTTTTCCCAATATGCATAGAAAATAAAGCGGTTACGGCTAAAATCGGCCGCACTTGTATCAAACTATGTTAAACGCTCTGAAATTGTGCGAAGGACGTCTTAAAATAGTGTAACTATTTATCGCCATATGACTCACAGTGTTTTACCCCAAGCCCGTTGCGATCTTGTGTTTATTACGAAAGTGAAAACATATTTTCGACAGATGATGCTATATAAATCGCCAGAACTGAGAAAGTTTCAAATAATTTAACACATTAGACGCATTTGTCATACATCATTGAATTCTAGAGTATTCATTAAGAATTCCTTCTTAATTCTTCGTTCAACGATGACGTCATCATACACAGCGATCCTAAATTTAACAATAATAGCTATTCTATTATTGTTAAATTTAGAAACAATTCTATTCTTTGTTTCAATATACTTTTTTATATAATAAATGACAATTTTATCAAATTTTGTTATGATACTGTATACAATTTGAATTCAGTATATATTGAAAAACAATTTTGTATTTACAATTTTTTTATTGTTTTCTATATCATAAGGGTTGCTTTAAACGTACATATGTAAAAGTATGTGCCAAAAGTACGTTAAAAAAAATTACTATTACATTGATATTATATTAACAGTTTTACTTCTAAATGTTATTTAGTTGATTACTGATTTCTCTCAAAATCATTATTTAACCTCACATCCGCTAAGCTTATAAGTAAGGTCATTAGTGTCTTCACAATTAAATTAAAAACAAAATACAATACAAACATACTTGACCTGTTCTATCAAATTTGTGAACTTTTTTTCTCAACGATGTGTAAATAAACACAGACGACTTAACGCATTTTAACTCTCCCGCTCCCGTAATTCGGGACTTTGGGACGATGCAATCAATCGTCAACTTTTATTTGACTTATCTTCGAAATAAAAAAAAAAACAGGCAAACAATTGGCAAAGGTTCGAATTTCGTGGGACGCAAAGTTTGAAGGTGAGCCGTCGACCGTCTCCCTAATAGAGAAGAAAAATACGTTAATGTACCCTCAGATCGTGAAGACAAATAAACCTAAGCGGACACGAACGAAATAAAAGCGGGGTGGGAACGAGATAAATAACAATGATCTTGTGGGACGAGTCACCGAGGCTGGGGGGATGTAACTACTTTTTTACTTACTATAGATACTAAAGTCTCAAATATATCACTAGTCTAGCCTTTACCAGACTAGGATTTGATTATTTTCTAGACCTTTACAATATATAAGAATTACTTTAACATCGGCGATAGGCGTACCGATAATTTATCTTTTGATTTTAATACGATTTCGACGACATATTTTAAAAATTAACAACTTAAGTATAATTAAAACATTCACTTAATTATTATCAATCACAGTTTATATTAGGTCCTTACATATGAAATTAGCGTTTTGTCGTACTGACCACTTTGATCTGAAATATCTCCTCTTTGGTTATAATCATCATAATCATCAGCCAATCGTAGTCCACTGCTGAACATAGGCCTCTCCCAAGGTGCGCCAAAGCTCCCGCTCCTCCGCCTTCCGCATCCAGTCGGTACCCGCCACCTTCATAAGGTCATCGGTCCACCTGGCTGGAGGGCGCCCTACGCTGCGTTTGCCGATTCGCGGTCTCCACTCTAGGACTCATCTGCTCCAACGGCCATCGGTCCTACGACATACGTGACCAGCCCACTGCCACTTTAGCCTGCTAATTTTGCAAGCTATGTCGGTGACTCCGGTTCTTTTCCGGATAATCTCATTTCTGATCTTATCCTTCAAAGATACTCCGAGCATAGCTCGCTCCATAGCACGCTGAGCGACTTTGAATTTGTGGACTAGTTCCGCAGTTAGTGTCCGAGTTTCGGCACCGTATGTCATGGCAGGTAAGACGCATTGGTTGAAGACTTTCGTCTTCAAACATTGCAGTATAGACGACGTGAAGACTTGACGAAGGTTGCCAAATGCTGCCCATCCCAAGCAAATTCTTCGATCGGCTTCCTTCTCGAAGTTTTTCCTACTGACTTGTATGACCTGTCCTAAGTAGGTATGTTCACTAACAACTTCGAGAGGTTTCCCGACGACGTAGACCGGTCCCGGCACGACATACCTATTGAACATTACCTTGGTCTTGTCTAAGTTCATACCGAGACCGACACGCCGGGAAGAATCGCTTAGGCTACGCAGCATTTCGGTGAGTTGTTCCAGCGACTCTGCTATGATGACGATATCATCGGCAAATCGAAGGTGTGAGATGTACTCGCCGTTTACATTGACTCCATATCCAGTCCAATCCAGCATCTTGAAGACATCTTCCAACGCGTTGGTGAACAGTTTCGGGGATATTACATCCCCCTGTATCACGCCTCTGCGCAGTTGGATCACCTTCTTCTTACAGTCCTGGATGTGGACAGTCATTGTAGCGGCGTTGTACAGACATCTCAGTACCTCGATATATCTCCAATCGAGCACTGCCCAGGTTTCGATGGAGTCAAAGGCTTTCTCTTAATCCACGAAAGCCATACACAGCGACTGATTGTACTCTTCGGTCTTCTGCACAATCTGCCGAACAGTATGGATGTGGTCTACGGTGCTGTAGCCTGATCGAAAGCCGGCTTGATCTGGGGGCTGGAACTCGTCAAGTCGTCTGACGAGACGGTTCGTGACGACTCTTGAGAACAGCTTATACACGTGACTCAGGAGGGAGATTGGTCTGTAGTTTTCAAGAGTGTTTTATCACCTTTCTTGAAAAACAGTACCACCTCACTCCCACTCCACGTTTCCGGGGTCTTGCCATGTTGGATGATGGAATTAAAGAGGCTTGCTAGCTCTTTTAGGACCGGAGTCCCGCCTGCCTTAAGCAACTCTGTTGTGATTCCGTCATCTCCCGGAGCTTTGTTGTTTTTAAGCTGTTCTAGAGCTGCCCTAATCTCGCCTTGGTCAACGACCGGGAGCTCCTCGGAGTAATGGCGCGTAAGAGGGGCGCGCTGGTCATCAATACAATCAGTATTGATGACCAGCGCGCCCCTCAGGTTTATACGATCTTGAAGAGAACAACTGCCCATAAAACCTCTCTACTTCTCCGACGACCTCAGGCCTTGAGGTAACGACCCTACCATTTTCAGTTTTAAGTTTTGTCAGACGCGGCCTCCCAAACATGCGAGCGAACACTTTCGATCCCCGATTTTGCTCAATTGCAGCCTTGATGGCACGGGTATTGGAGCATCGGAGATCGCGTCGCGTCAGCGTTTTTATTGTTCGGTTTAAGGCCTTATCTGACAAAAACGATGGTAGTTCTCGTCGTTTCCTCATGAGCTCGAGTGTCTCAACAGAGAGTTTTGGAGCGCTGTCTCTTTTCTGTGGCGGAAAACACTTGCGGGTTGTGTTTTGCAATATTTTGACCAGCGTATCGATTTTCTCATCAATACTGCTTACGGTTTCCAACGCGGTGAATTGATTTTGAAGCTCCTTTTGGAACTTTTCGGAGCCTTGAGTAGCTTGGAGCATGGTAGGTCGGAGAGTAGACCTCATCATTCGTTATCTTTCGGCTTTGAAGTCGATATCTAGAGTACCTCGAACCAAGCGGTGATCACTACCGGTATTAAACCTGTTGGTCACTGAGACATCTCTAAATATGTGTCTTTTATTCGAAATGATAAAGTCTATCTCGTTCCTTGTCACGTTATCGGGGCTTCGCCAGGTCCAGCTCCTCTGTGGCTTCTTTTCAAAGAAAGAATTCATCAAAAAGAGCCCCTGCGCTTCGAGAAAGTTTATCAGCATTTGCCCCCTGTGATTTCTGCAGCCCAAGCCGTAAGGTCCGACTTTCGATTCACCGCTATCTTGTACTCCCACTTTAGCATTAAAGTCTCCCATAACAACATTGTTGTGGGCGAGGTGTTGTTAAGGGCCTTTGCGATGTCCTCGTACATCGCTTCTACCACATCATCAGAGTATGCCGAAGTTGGCGCATATTGGAAGTTGGTTCAGCAACTGCAAACCATGAAGGAAGAACTAGCTGCTAAACAACCGAGATTGGTCAATCGCTCTAGGCCACTGCTGCTTCACAACGCAAGACCACACACTACATAAGAAACAACCACTAAGTTAGATGAGCTACAATTGAAATGTCTGCGACATCCACCGTACTCCCCGGACTGCTTGCTCCAACAGATTACCATTTTTTCCGGAATTTGGACAACTTCTTACAAGGAAAAAAATTCAACTCCGATGCGCCTTCAAAAAGTTTATTGAATCTCGCCCCCATGGTTTTTTTAGTAAAGGGATCAATGAACTACCTATGAGATGGCAAAAGTGCATAGATAACAACGGTGCATACTTTGATTAATTAAATATATTTTACAAACTTTATATTCCTCCCGTACAAAACGCCAATTTCAAATGTAAGGACCTAATATAAGCCAATTGCAATCGAACCATTTGTCAGCCGGCTTATAAATGACTATTTTCTCTCTCTCTCTCTCTCTCTCTCGTATGTCGTCAGTCCTGCATTTACTCCACTTACCCAATATCATCATACTTATTTTTCTTTATAAGGACAGAGTAGCAATTGGACTCACACAGAAACAGTTTGATAGATATTAATTTCAATCAATACAAAGTATGTAAGTTATATGACGGTACACCACCCAAAGGAAAGCACTTGCCCTATCAAATTTTCCATAATATTTCCAACGGAATGCCCCTTAACTCATAATCAATGCTTATTGTAATAAAATTAGAATGACCGCGCTTATAACCGAACATTATTATACTTATTCATTTTCTTTAAAACAAATTCACATTGAAACATCTCATTAACCTAGTTGTATAGTTACAACAAAAATAGTTTGAACCTTAGTGAAACTAAATAGATAAAAGAGCTCCGGCTCGGTTGAACGCAAGAAACAATATCCAGCGCTTCACAGCGCCGGAAGTAACCAATGTTTCAGGGCTGACATCTTTACGTAAGCTGTTTTCGAAACGAACACACCGTACATATTTAAAAACGGTCAAGTGTAAGTTGACTTGTTAACCAAAGGTTCTGCACTATATTAAGATTTAACAGTAGGGTTTTGATATTGTGCATACATTTCGTCTGGAAAATGCGATTTAACAATTTTTTTTAATAATCTTATAAGATTTAAAGAATGCAACATACATTTTTTTAGCTCTTACTATTTGTTTGAGATTCGAATTTTGAAATAAAAAAGAGGGCTCTAAAGTACGTTTTTTTATTACAACTCGATAGCGCTAAGCTCGATAAAGCTAAACATTATATTGTTTTACAAAACAGTTTTAAGTCACATGCCTATAAATTTCATCTTAATAGTAGGTAAATAAAAAAGAATCCAAAACGTGCACCTCAATTTTTATTACAACCATGTTTTTCTAAAACAATGGAAGTTTCCGGCTTAGTTTCTTTTAAAAGTCTCGCAACCAAAATCGATTAAATATGTTTTTCTTTTAAAACATCGTACTTCAGCTTTACCTTTCTCAACACAAAATTTCCGTCATTGTGTTATAAACTTTTTTCAGCGATGCAAATTTAAAATCTCAATTCATTCATCAAACAAAAGAGTTGACATAAAACCTCTTTAAACTTCGAAGCGGTTAAGAGTTGTTAAAAATTAGAGAGTTCCTTAGGAACTTCTAATAATAATTTCTATTTCCTTATATATTCACAGCCCTAATTTTTTAAGAAAGGGATTCCTTGAGGCCTTTTTGTCTACGTCAAGTCCGTTGGCTTGTCATAATCATCTTTCTTCAAAACATTGTTATTTTTAATTAAAGTACTTCAAAATAATAAAACTTACAATAAAGGAGGACCAGAATTAAGGCAATTGTACGCAACGTTTATCGCTTAAACCGGGAATATCCAGTTCCGAAATCCTTTCATTTCGCCTCTGACATTTATGAATATTAAAACGTAACAGAACACTGCTGTTATTTCAATATTTGAAAATTCATTCTATATTTAAATTTGTAACTTTATTTGTTATCTTAGCTCTTTTTTTACAATTGTTGTCTGAATGCACGAATGCATCAGCCAAGTTTTACAAATTAAGCCAATTAATTATCTTTACATATTATTTTAATATGTGGTTGTAACCGCATATTGATATGGTACAGTCTATTTTGTAATGTATACGCACAGTTTAATTATTGTTTAATTCCATACTAGCTACCCGTCCCGGTTTTTCATTGGTAGAATAAGAGCATACATGAAACGTTTACATCATAATACATAATATAACTATTATGTTACATTTATAATTTTATTGTATTTATAATATTGCATTTGTCATATAATAGTAGACTACAATAACGTAAGTAACGCCTGATTATAAATACCAGCGAGAAACGCTCAACTTGATTACGTTAGTTATTCTTGAATGAGTAAAAAAAGCAGGCTAAAATGCTTTCCTCGTTCAATTATTGGACGTTGTAATTTCGAGTTTTATAGGTTAATAGGGTGTATTCAGTTAAACTATTAACTATTGAATTTGAGAGAAAGAAATTCGGAATTCGAAGAAAATTTAGTTATTTCCTTAACGAACCTGTGTAAAAATAGGTAGGAACGCTTCGGTTTGAAAATTCAGGTAGCCACGGGTTGTTGATAACAAGCACGTTGCAATTAAGTCGCGCCGCCGTGGCCCTCGACGTTTTTGGGGCCCGATGCACACAATAAAACTGTCCCTCGCATTGTTTGTATTACCAAAGTGCATGTTATTTTTGGATAATTCGATTCTTATATTAACGTGATTTTATCGGAGTTAACTTTTAAAACAATACAAGTCAAATAAAACATTTCACTGAAATATTACAGTTTTTAAAATTTGTTATAACCAATTAAATTAATTGCTATTTGTTTATGAGATATATTCATGAGTTTATGTTTTTATATCAACGTAAACGAGATAAAATCACAAATTACAAATTATAAACGCGGCGCCAAACCTCAAATTGACTCCAATATCTAATTTGGTTAAGGCTATTATCATTTTGAGGTCATTTTATATTTACGAAGCCAATTGAATTTTCAATATGTTTTTAGTGAATAACAGCTCCACGTTTGATCATAAAAGTTAGAAACCGCAATATCACTACTCTACTGATATTACATTCCCGTCCCCGGCGGCGGAGCGCTGTCGCCATGTAGGCCGCCCCCTCCCTAGCCACTCGCCCACCATACTACAATCCCATAAGGTAATGAATTCGACCACGGACTATCCATGTGACCTATAAAAATTTAGGACGCAATTATTGGTATCACTGGCTTGTTTATAAAGCGACTTATTAGACCTTACAATAAAGAAAAACGTTTTTATATTTTGTTTTTCTTTAATACGAAAGAAAAAAGATTGTTTGAAAAGATTACATTATAATCTTATACTTGAATAAATTTAGTGAATATTTAATTTTTGTTAGAACACCATGCAACATGAAATCAGGTTAAACGCCCGCCTCACCGAGTATAGCTACAAAATGCCTTACCAACCTAATGTGACCTCTTTGAACCTCTTTCAAGATCCGTAACGCATTGAATAAGTTTGAACTTCGTGAAGACACTGCGTAGTAAGAAATAAAATCTCCTTAAAGGAACGACAGTTGAAGAATGGCAGAGATTATATCTGCATTTTTTATAGATATTATAAAATAAATAAAATAAATAATTATTTATTCAAGTAGGCTTATATAGGCATAACGGTTCAGAATGGTCTTACCATTCTGAACCGTTATGTTATAGTATTGAATTAAATATAAAACTATCAACGGTTACCGAGAAGAACTGGCAAAAAACTCATTAGTTATTCAACCTTTTAATTCAATCAATGAGTCAATCAAATACAAATATTTTTTTGCATATCCTACTGGAAATCAACAAATTCTAATTCCATGCTTTTTATCGTTAATATTATTTTCTAAATATTTCTTTTTAATCTTGAGTAGAGTTTCCGCAAAGCCGCATTGGAGCAGCGTGGTGGAATAACCTCCAAACCCTTCTCCTCAAAAGAGGAGAAGTGGAGATTACTGTACTGTTACTTGAGTAATATTTTATTTATCAAAGCTTTTTTTGACATAAGATTTAAGTTTATTAATAAGCAAAGTTAAAAATAGCTGCGTAATATTATTATAGAAACGAATACCGTTCAATACAATGTATATTCTTTAACTCATGAAAATATAACAAAAATAGATTACGCTTTAGTTACCCATGGAGCATTTTCTATGACGGGACGAAAAACAATGGAAAAAGTATAATAGTCTAGCGAATACTATGACTTAATAATTAATATACTGTGTCACTTTTTAGCATATAAACAATTTAACAGTTATAACATGAAAGGGCTTAATTTTATTAAACTTCACCCAATCATTCGTGTATTATATACAGGCAGACGAGCAGATAATATGTTTGTTTAATGCGATTATTCTTTCAGAAGATAATTGATCAAAAAACATATAGTCTGCTACAATAAAAGCTAATTAATGAATATAACAAATTAAAACATAAATAAGCCTCAGCCGTTAGTTATAGCACAGATCATATAATATAATACTATACTAGTATAGGTTATGGATATAGCTATTAAAACTGATGTTAATGTTATTAAGTTAAATTAGTCATCAAAACTCGAACCTTATTGAATATAATTTTCAATTGCCGTTGTTCAGAACTATGTTACGTTAATGTTTTAGTAGGTATTATTGTTAATTAAATTGAGGTAGTGTCGAAACTTACGCGAGAATAGTGTTCCAAGCATAATAACGCAATAATTTAGATTCTAAGCTTATCTTTCTATTATAAATACATATTTGCTATAATATGCATAATGTGTATTTGCTTGTTTTGTGTAATAAGTTTTATGATTTATAAATATTATGACGTAATATATAAATACTTTATACTATTGTAAATATTACACCATATATGGAGTATATAGCTACGTTTTAATATAATATAATACAATTGAAGGCTATTGTTGACGATTCTCTGAGGGGCCACTAAAATGTCGCACGTGATTGGTCCCACGTCATCTATGCAGGCTATACACCAAATATACCGACAATTTAATTACTAGCGATACAGATATTTTAAAATGTGATAAACAATGGACATAAAAACTTTCCTGAAGTAATAAGTTAATATTTAAACTATTCAGTTAAACATCAATGTGACTTGAATTGATTTAGTATTCCGACACTCGTGTACTATGCAAAAGCTGATTGATTCAGTTGGAAAACAAATTCAATACTACGAGTTCGTCCATCCGGGTTGCTTCATAGTCCTAAACTTCGGCCTGACTTTCCTCGTCCGTTGTTCTAGACGTTCATTTTTAAACAAGTGATTTAGACACTATAAAGTTTCGCCATTTTGCTTTTGACTTAGCGAGTGCTTCGACTTAGTATCGAAGCGCTTTAAGTACGCTTTAAATACCCCGTCCCGACTCTTCAGCGTTCTACTGCAAATCGTAAAGAAAAAGTTTCGAATGGTAGAACCAAATACTGCGTTCATTTTGAACCATGATTTTTTATTCGAGACTAGCAAAGTAAGCACATTTAGCAGACTATGGCGTAGAGTGCTGAGTTATTTTACTCTTTGGTAGCGACTAATCTTTTAACGCGTCACAGGCGCACGCACATAAATTGTGGTTGAATTACGAGCCGCTTCGAATGAACTCGATGTTAAAAACTTACCTCCTTTCTCCCTACTGTATATATTTACGATGCTTATTTAGCACTTATATAACACTCTTGAAAATAAACTTTCATTTTACGACGAAATTAATAAAGATTTATATTCCATTCGGAATTTGATTTGCAGTGGCTCTAAAATCCTAAAGAAATTAATCTTACGCTAAGATTGTAGTCTTGTTCTTAACTTTCAGGTTAGTCTTCATTATTACGTTTCACAGTTTCCGGTCGGCGGATTTGATTTATGGCTTTAATTTGGCAAGGTTGGCGACGACGGGCCGAGACATGTCGGAGTGTTTTCAAGGAGCCATCGTGCAATTGTTTAATTAATCTTAAGCTACAGAGGCGTTGAGCGCCACACTCGCTGCGGGTGCACTACACTTGGCCAACTTTAAACTCGTTAAAAGTTCCTTTGAAACATTTGGCGCCAGATAAGCCGCAGTCAGACTCGCTCTCGACATTGTTAACTTATCTGGTGTTATAATTAAACAGCGTTTCATGTTCCATTTCTCGCCGATTTCTATTGAATGTCTACACGATTAAGAGGCTGTCATTAGACATTTTCAATATGTCAACATTTCAAGTTTCATAAGTTGATAAACAAGCAAGAATAATAAAGTTTAATAAGACAGATTTGAGTGTGCTGATTCTGCTATCACTAAACACATGTACATAACAAGGTATTGAGTGAACAAGGCTCATTCCACGCACACAAGATGGCGGACAATGGCCCTTAGCGGATAATTACTCAAATAGATGGCCCATTGGGGCATTGTCTCTATCTGCCTCTAACGTAATATAGGAAGGTTACTGACGTGCATACTAAATTTTCGTACAAAACTTGTTCATCTTTGCGATATGTCCTCTGTCTTTGAAAAATATATTTTTCTAATAACTACCCACTTACTTTAATTACGTCTTTAAATTTAAACCAATTTTCTTAACAGTGTTTCTTGTTAATTTTTTTTTCAATTGTGATTCTGTATATACCTTCCAGTGATATTTTAATTTAACAGAATACAAAATTATTTGCACAGAACATAATGTCACTCAACCACAACCAAGATAGGTGTTTTTTTTGCACTTATACCGAACGTGGTCAGATGCAACAAAGTTAGCCTTAATTTCGGAGTTCGTGACGGACTGGCAAAATTTTTCTCGGTTTGCATCACGGGCTTTTAATCAGACATTTTGATCAACACGTCCTCGCTCGGTAATATAATTACAGTTAACAGCAGTACGGCGACGTTATCGCGCATATAAATTAGAGCGATTTACATTTAGCGTCGCGACACGGAGCCGGCTATTATCGTGAGTGATGCGGGAGTGTATGCGGGCTCGAGATCATCGCCGATCATTCTATCGGGACTACTATCGGTTTTATTTCAACCCGGATATAAAATATCGCAATCATATTCAAAATAAACATTTAACAAATTCGCCATAAATATGCGATGCAGTTATCTGATCATATTTACAATGGAAACTTAATAAAACGCGTATAACATTATTAAATAAACATAGTTCTTTTTTATGTTTTAATTAAATTTTTTTACTAAGCGTTTATTCGGTAAAACTTTAACACGTCCACATCAATCGCATTCTGTTAAATTAAATTAAAATCATTCATTAAGCGTTCACTCACATTATTTCCATCACGCTGTTCATAAATTAATTTTCCACATTTCGCTGTAAATCCTCCGCAAATTGATCTTAATTAACTTGAAATGTATAGCTTTAATGATAACCATAAGCAATATTCGGTAAGGGAAGACGAAAACAATTATTAAAATTCCTTATTTGTTTAAAATTATTAACAAAGTATGTACACATTAACTAATATTGCTTTGTGAAATACTCTAAAAGACTATTGAGAACTAAGCGATTGATGCAATTATTTAAAATAAAAAGTGAACAAAACCACGCTTAAAAGTTAAAAACTTTCTTTCTTATCAAAGCTCAAGAGATCCAACCTTTATTAGCTATTTTATCGAGCGTTTTAATCTCGACGTCTTGCGCTGCTGCGGAATGGATAGGTCTTATTAAAAAATTGTTCTTTTTATACAACTACTCAAACGAACCGATTTCTTGCTCCGGTAATACTTCATATTTATTTTCTTTGAACTAGTTGTTTTCGGGATTTTAAATATAGACGATTGATTGCATTTTAATTAATATTTATTTCATTGCATACTATTAAAGCCATTAAATTGTAATTTAAATTAACCAAGCGACAGTTATATTTAAAAATTAATTATAAAACAAGTACGAAACTATATTAAAGATTTTAACATTTAAAAAATTGGAATTGAAAATGTATACATAAATTATAGGTGTTTTTGACAGAACTTAAATGTTATTTTTTAAATAGAATTCATGAATGCGCGGTGGATTTCATGACGATGTATCGTCTTATCTTGGCTTCTAAAACATAGATAGATACATAGTTATCTTATCAGTAACAATGAAATCATAATTCCCTCCTAAGACTAGGAAGAAATAAGAATTTCATCCTAGTCAGCGGCGTCTAATCTTAAAGATCAGCCATCTGTTAAATATAGATGCATTCTCTATCTTCAATCTCACAATCCGATACCGACTTATCACGGCTAGAAAGAAATTAAGTGAAGAACCAAAAGCAACTCGTTGGTAGAGTTTTGTGCAAGCTCGTCTGGGTAGGTACCACCCACTCATCAGATATTCTACCGCAAAACAGCAGTACTTTGTATTGTTGTGTTCCGGTTTGAAGGGTGAGTGAGCCAGTGTAATTACAGGCACAAGGGACATAACATCTTAATTCCCAAGGTTGGCGGCGCATTGGCAATGTAAGCGATGGTTAACATTTCTTACTATGCCATTTTCTATGGGCGTTGGTGACCACTTACCATCAGGTGGCCCAAATGCTCGTCCGCCTTCCTATACATTAAAAAAAAAAAAAAAAAAAACAATGCCAACTTCTTAACTCCAAAAAACCTAAACTTCTATTGGCCCTCCTCAGGGTTTGAAACCGTCCTCGGGTAATAGATGCTTGTAAGCTAACCATTAAAGCAAAGAGGAAATAATTTCAGATATAATTATATAATCAACAAACTACAATAATTAATGTTTTATGGCATAGACCTTATATTTTCACATAATGAATTTCAATATGACATTCTGCGTAATATGATAATCGTCGCCAGGAATTTAATATGTTCAAAATGCGTTAATAGTACGCTTATATCCTATGACTACAGAATTGATCTATAAATTAAACTTAACAGTAAATTCATAATATGTATTTTCACATTGTGATGCGGTCAAATATATTTATATATAATAATCTAAGTAGTAGGGTAAGTTATCTTTGTACAAGTCCCTCTGAGTACGTATTCATCAGATATCCTACCGCCTAAATGCAATACTTGATATCGTTGTGTTCCGGCTTGTGTGGTTTCCGAAGGTTGAGTGAGCCAGTGTAACTACAGGCACTACTTAAACGTAGTTCCCAAGGTTGGTGGCGTATTGACGGTGTGAGTGGTGGCTAATTTTTCTTACAGTGCCAATGTCAATGTCAGTATTACAGTGTATATGGGCGATGATGAACACATGCCATCAGGTGGCTCATTTGCCATATTGTCTACCTATGTTAAATTAAAAAAAATACATTATAAATAATATGTCATGAAATATGGTTTTTAAAAATATATATGGTATAAGCAAATCACGACATTAAAGTAAAATCCTTTATAATTATTTTTCACAGTTACTTATTTATGAGCGACTAAGCTAGTAAAATGTAAAAATATTTTTTCCACTTTTACGAGGCTTTCAAAGCAAAAGTGAGAGTTTTTATTTTTAGATCTCTTTACGGTTATGAGCTGTGTTTCTAGCTTAATTTCTTCTACAAATGTATACTGACACTCCTATTTGATTTAATCTTTCTTGTAATATATATACTTATCAGTTCTTTTCAATATTCAAATAATAACAACAACATAACAGTAGGATCTAACACTGTTGCATTATACGATGTCCTGTAAAGTTGGCTAGTCTCCGTAGGGAATAGCCGCTGTGTCCGAAGTCGATCATCATCACTTTGAACGTGATAATGTATGATTTGATAATGCCCTGGGAATACGTCCACTTCCTAACATTAAAGTAATATATTTATTGATATAGAACTTAAAATATCAAACAATCGTTTTTGGTATATAACACTGACAGTACAAAATGTTTTTTATTTTTATTTAAACATTATCTTCTATATTATAGAAGGGCAAAGCTTGTAAATTTGAATGTCTCATACAATAATTACCACAACTACACATCGATTTTAATCATTCTTTCACTTACATATAGAATGAAACCTCAAGATGCACACATGCTATATATTATTACGTTAAAATAAAAGGGTTTGTTGTGGAATCCAAATTTGCAACGTAAGTCGACGAAAAAACGGTCGAGCGAATAACGTAATGACATTATTGTTGTACTGACATTATATATTCGTATATAATGTCAGTACAACAATAATGTCAGTACTGCCTCGTTGGTCTAGTGGCTAGATATAAGGCCGCAGACCCGGTGGTCCTGGGTTCAATTCCCAGGTCGGGCCAATAAATAGCTATTGCGTTTTTCTGTCAGAAAATTCTCAGTAGCAGCCCGGAGTCTGGAAGTTGGAAGTCTGTACACTCCCGTGCCTCGGAAAGCACGTTAAGCCGTTGGTCCTGCGCCTGAACTCTTTCCGGTCGTGTCGGATTGCCGTCCCATCGGATTATGAGAGCTAAGGAAAAGAGAGTGCATCTGTGTCTGCGCACACACTTGTGCACTATAATATGTCCTGCGCAGTTGGCTAATCTCTCTTGAGATTGGCCGCCGTGGCCGAAATCGGTCTGGAGGACGTTATATATTCGTATGTACACAAATATATATATTTATGTCTTATATATTTATCTATTTATTCACAAGTTAAAAAAATATACAACCGAAAGTTATATTTAAAATTAATTTCGAATGATATATTTGCCGGGCTTTGTTAGTCCGTTATAAAGTAGGAAATAATAACAGGCATTTGATCATGAAGTAACATTTGGGATGGATCATTAGCGAATCGACGGCGGTGCATTCAGGAGAACACAATAGATGGGACAAATTACGCTACTTTATCGTAAATTTCGCCGAAGCAAAACTTTTGTTGGACCCGTCCAAGCGTTCTACAAAACTCAATCGGTGTTTTATTTCATAGTCTGAAAACGTTAAACTTTCGTGGAAACAAATTATACATACAAAATGCACATCAATATCAACGTTGAATGTACTAGTAGTTTTTACTTAATTAAAGATAAATTTCGTAATGATAATAATAACTTTAAGAGTTAATCTCTGATCAGTTACTTTATTTGATAATGTAGGTAGTTATTTTATAAATGTTATTCTATCTATACTACTATATAAATCTATTAGTTTTGTCTGTACATTTTTTACCATCGTACCATAAATAATCGTTTTATGATGCAGTGATTCACATCATACTTTTTTTTTTCATTTTTGTCTGTCTGTCTGTCTGTCTGTATGTCTTCTTATAACTCAAGAACGGCTTGACCAATCTTGATGAAAATTGGTACACACAAAGAACGTGTGATGGCGCAACTGATAGGCCATATATAAGATCGGTAAACCCTACGGTATCTTATGAAAAATAATTTCAAATCGTTAATTACGTATTTCTTTACCAGTAGCCATGTGTGTGTGTGTATGTGTGTGTGTGCGCGAGTGTGTTATTATAGTAATAAAATTATTTATTATATTTTTATTAACTATACGCGGGTGAAGCCGCGGGCACAGCTAGTGGTAAATAAGGAATTAATGATCTAGCATATGTATCAGTATCAAATCAGTACACACCCAAGCCTGTATCATTTTAATTCAACGTCCATAAGCTATAAAATATATTGAGTTTTTAACAAGCTAAATGTTTATATTATAACATCTGATACTACACGTACTCGTACTCGTAACTTATTTATCGCCAAGGCAATCATAGTGTCCTCAAAGCTTACTACGTATTACCTTCATTATTGGAGGATATCGATGAAAATCTCCAGCATCCAATCTCGCGGGGATCGCTGGCAGCCCGCGTATTCTTGTAATTTCTGCGGCATAATTTTATTTATTAGAGTGTGCCCTCATCGAAGCGGCGAGAACACCCCATTTGCCGCTTCATTGACTTACAACGGCACTCCATAATACTTCGCACATATTTCTGTAGCGCCTCTCCCGCAAATGTTAGATCCCTCGCACCTCATTATATTGCGGATGACATTTAATAAAACATTATGGTTATCTGAGAAACGATTTTCGATGAACGTGCCGCGAGTGTTGGCTTTTCAATTTAAAAGTATGAAGGAAACCAGCTTATGTCATAATTTTTTTTTTTTAAGTCTTGTATATTTTTCGTTCGTATGAGTAGTTTTATCTATGATAATTGATAATATTAACCTGCATTTTGCTTCAGACTATTGCGATTATAATAATGGTCTATCATTTATATCATCTATCATACAATTAAACTGAATGACTATACGCATATTAAGAGTATTTAATATAATTGAAAAACAAAGATTTTTCTGAACCTATTTATAAAATTAAATAAACCAAAACTGTATAATTTAATTTAATTTGCATGGCATTCAATCAGCTACCTACGTACCTTATAGAACTATCTTTCTATTTCTGTTTTTATTAAAAACTAGTTTTCGCTACGCTGTAGTAACAGAGTGGCCTATGTGTTCCGCGCTGTTCAAACTTACTTCATACCAAATTCAATCAAAATCGGTATCATTCAAAATTCTCTTCTGGAGTGCACTTACATATTTGAAAACTGTGTAGTATAGTTACTACTACTACTAATGCAGTGTAATTTTGAATAGGTAGTTGACAAATTGAAGTTCATTTCGATAAACCACACGATTGTTTTTACGCGTTTCAATACCGCATTTATATCGTACAAATATTTAATGTTTATAAATGTACAAATTGATATCTATTTTATCAATAACATCGATCGTTCAAGCTCGTCATTACCACATATTAATTTGGTGTCGGTTTTCGTGTACATTTAAATAGATAATAGTTCTTTCAATTATATTACTTTTATTTTAGCTATTTTATTTATGTTTAACGCTATTTACTAGAGTAACAAATCAAAATAAGTTTATATCTAATTTAAACTACAATTTCTCAATAAAAAATGGCTTTTTAATTAAAATAAAAAAAAATTGTGTCCAGTTTAAATTCTCTGTTATTGTTGCAGAAATCCAGACAGGTTCCATTAACATCAGTAAAAAGTTGAGGCTTATATAGGTACAAATACATACAACAGAATTAGATTCTTGGATCATCTGCAGAGCAAAGTCAAATTGGAAAAAGAAAAGGTTGGGATACTAAATACAGCGAGACTTCACAACGGAACACCGGCTTTTGCTCTACAAAACTCGGGTCCCCGTATGGAGTATTTTCTTTCATCTAGGTTGCAGCTACTTAATACTAAAGATTGACTTTGCAAACCAGATTTATTTGAGCCTCCGGTGAGAGTTTAGTTGGTTTTTCCGTCCATAAAATCGGAATTACGATTCAACGGTGAAACGCTGCTTTTTTGTCACCATTCCACGCGGTCATGATTTGTAAAAAAAATATTTTGATATTTATATATTTACATCCTATATAATATATAGCCATATTATCATTAAATATCAAAATTGCTTATAATTTGAATGACAGCAAAATTATATTAATATAACTAGATATTATTTTTTAATACACTAGTTTGACACTAGTGTATTAAAAATTACAAACATTTCCACAAATTATACTCAGAGGATGATCTGGCTTATTGCGAACCAAAATATGATGATATTCGTTTTTATCTTTTTCCATTGTTTCAGTATAATTTCGACATTATCTAACCTAAGGGCAGAGGAATGAAATGATTAAATCGCGCCATTTCAATATTTATGTTATTCTTTTGCTTCGATGAATATTTTTGCCCTTTGCTAATTCTAATGTTTGGTTTCATACTAAAAACTGTACATTTGTTTGCAATCTCGGTTCGTAAATATAAAAGTAATCGGCAAATATGAATTTGCTCGACATAATTATCTGCGTGCGGTCGCTGACAGATTTTGATTTATCATTTTAATTTGGCGAGTGGCGGAGACAGCCGAAGTACCAGTCCCGTGGGATCGGCTGCGACTTGCGACCTCAGCTTCAAATTTAAATTTATATATAATATCACTTGCGTCACTGCAAAGTGCATTTTAATTATCGCGATTCTTTAAGAAATATGTATTGCAATAATATTATTTTTCTATAATTCTTTCATAATACTAAAGATATAAAAAATAAGGTTTTAATACTGACGCGTTGATCATCTTTTTGTTATAAGTAGTCAAAGCATGAAGCCAAAGCAAAATCCAAATGCCCGATATATATTTATTTATTTAGGCTCTTAAGATATAAACCCACACCAACAGCTGTGTTGAAATTTTGCACTCATTTTTATCGCAAGTGATAATACAATCTACTATACTAAAATTTCATTTGTTTCAGTACAATATGTTATTAAACCTTGATAATTAATTATAACATACTAACACAAATATATTAGATAAGTCAGTAAACTTTTTATCCGCAGCCGTGTTCTCTTAAGATGAGTAGAAGTTTGTTTATCTTACATAGTAGATATTATTCAGACAAACACAGCAATATTTTTTTCAATTTATTGTTATGTGTCTGGATGTAGTATCAGGCAAAGCCTGTTCTAATAGTATGGCTAAGAAGTTTATGGGCTCTAGGCACGATGACGTCACGCGCGTCGCCACCCCCGTCCCAACTCCACCCGCCTTCATTTGTTTTCTGGTGTCACTTCTTATCTCGTCTCGCAATTATTACAATTTGTCCGTTCCTCCCCTTATCTTAGCGAGTTTGCCACTTCAGCATAAAGGCACCTGACTTCAGCAAATTCACAAGATATTGAGGAGGAAATCCTCTTTTTTCTAATTTTCGCAACCGAGACTTTTTCAAAACTTTGAATAATGACAAAGCCGTAAATTGTAGAGGTGGCCACCAAATGCTGCTGAGAAGTTGCCTGTTTGTTGTTTTGCTAACTTTTTCATCGCTCGCCGCTGGTTGTTTGATGAGTCTTTTCACTCTGCACACTGTTTTCACAATTCCTTTTTTTTTTCACCTTCTTGATTAAACAGAATGCCTGATGGATATAACGTCAGGTTTTTCATGTTTGGTATATTTGAAACATTTCGACTAGTGCAATACCATAATGAGACTACTACTTCTACAACAATAACACCTTACCACCTTCTTGAAATGCACAGTGGTATGCTACGTTTCAAATATACTCACTCGCAAGCTACGGGAGAGCGAGTGATGTCAATTTGCAGCAGATGTGTGAATTAAACGGCCACGAGGTCGTTAGTGCGCGGGATTGTCGCACTCTCACATCATCGTATTTTTATCGCTTCTTCGCCGAAGGGGAGCAACGCGCGTGCTCGTTGTTGCGACAAAATGTTCAATTTTAGATACAAATAAAAAAGGTCGGATGCTTCGTGCAGAATATTAACGGCTCACAATATGAACGGAGGCATCCGGAATCCGCGTCAAAAGTACCAAAACGATGTTATTCTTTTTCAGCGCGGAGGTAATAAGCGAGGCAGGCTCCGGTCGTGATATGAAATTCAGAAATGTTTATGTTACATGATAATGGCTCGACTTCATTACCAATCAGAGCTTACAATAAACGAATCTACGTACTTAAAACGTTATATTTATCCTATATACAAATACACAACTCAGAACTGCTTCTATCTCTATGAATACATTAACTTTCCTAAACAAAGATATAATATTAATATTACTCTTTTTCAATGTGTGTCGTATACCAACGTGTTAGGGTTGATTTTGAGAGACACAAGCAGTATGTATACCGCTCGAAGTGATTGAATGTTGTCAGTAACGACAGCGACGTCTGTGTCGCATGCCATTGCCGACCTGTGCCTCATTACATCCGCCAAACATCGTCACTTCTAATTGCGCACGTAATTTACTAATCTATCTAACAACCTGAAGCCAAACGTACGTTCTATTAAAACAAGATGATTTAAATTCTCCAAATTAAACCAATCATTGTGGAATTCAGATGTAATTATCATTATTAGAGAATCGAATTATGAACATTGTATTCGCAATGCAATAATATACGATATAAAAACAATAAACATAAAATAGTTTACTATAGAAATAATTCATATGAATTCAAATTACATTAATACAAAATAGACTTTGCATAAATACAACAATACAATTGTAAATAGCCTAAGTTACATGCATAAATCGTTCTATATACATATATACTGACACATGGATCGGTACGCCGCAATAACCCCGTAGCCATGTTAACACGCTTAGAGCAGATTTGCCTATGAATTGCCATCTCTGCAATTTGCTTGAGTTTCTGCTCAATAGACTTCAACAATGATGAACTATCGCTTCCAAATTAAGCCGAATAATTTAAAACCGCAACTTTATATAGCCGTTATGTGTACATAGCTTAAGCTCTCTTGTCTGCTCATCTTTCGATTTTCCGGTAGACTCTCAAGGGAAAACCTTTTCTTGAAAAATTTTACATACTTAATGTCAAAGGTTCCGATCGCTGTCTCTTATTACAGCGCTGGAATAACTAGAGGAGATATTTTGGCTCAATAGGCAAGTTCAGTTCAGTCCTACAATAGTGCTCTAGTAATATTAGCATACAAAGACGATCTAGACATTTTGCGCTTTAAACGCAAAATTGTTAATTATAAAGAACTGTCGTAATTTCTTAAGAATTAATTAGTGAGTTTCTTAAAGCTTTTCTTTTTTAAAATTAATCTGCACATTTAATGCATACATTTCATATTCACTTCAAACTTTTGTGCTCAAAACGTACACTTCGTGTCATCAAAACTTCCATAAGCAATGGAAATGTGAATTTTGGTACGTTTGTATTATACTTTGAAAGTTTCAAGTAGCGAAAGAAAATACATAACAAAGTAATAAATTCCCAACCAACCAAATATAAATAAACGTAATAAAAATTTAATAGAATTAAAATTTTCCTTATAAATATGATCCAAAAAAATTATAAGCACTTTAGAAAAGGGCGAGCAGTGTCTTCCATGATATCCTTTGTCCGTTCTCTTTCGAAAGCATTGGTGTCGTTTGAATACGGCATCATGGGACCGGAACAAAACGGATTAAATTGCAAGTGCGCTGATGTATTTATAGCTGGTCCGGAGACAAACGAGCGCGCGCGTGATGGACCTGCCTCGTTATGGGAATTAATCGAAGTTGCAGCGAAAAGCGCACCTGCACCGTCTAACTAAAATATGCTCTCCGCAACAATGACTGATTAACAAAACTTCAGTGATATTTTTTTGTGCATTTGCAAAACAAAACAAAAAAAATGGATAAAATTTATTATTATTTATATTATATCTCTTTTTTTTTAAACAACCTTCAAAAAGTAATAACGCGAGATGTCAAATCTAGTATCGAAATCTAGTACCACAGATGTTTAAATAATAAAAATTAAAGGTATACGATTTTTATTAACTTAACCTTAGGTTATTACAAGAAAATATAATTTTATACAAAAGATGTAACAGACGGAACGTTGTAAAATAATTTCTAATTGAAGTTGTATGGAATGAACAGTTAGTGCTCACATTGCACTGTTCCGTTTGATTATTACTATTGGAGAAAGCACCTGCGTCCCACACAGCCTACATGAGCTAAAATAACCGCGAAATCGTATTATTGGCCCGTCCGCTACTATTCAATATCTCTACGCACTCCAATTGCAGTTCCAGTTGGCTTCACAAATACAGTTTAAAGTTATTGGATAAATTGTAATCGGTAACAATAAATAACATTTATTTAAATAAAATATACTTTATTGATACCAAAAATATGACACACATTTATATTTAAACAATTTCAACATTAAAAATAGACATAAATGTAATTTCAATTATTTTAGCATGATGCGTATATTGTAGTTGCGTACAAACAATTCGCAAATAAGTTAAAAATAAAATAAAATTGTAGAATTTATAGAAAGAGGGAGCTTTAATTCGTTTACGAAACGAACGACCATACTGCACGCTCGCAACATCGAATATTTACGGTGTCTACAAACAAAACTTGAAGAAGCTAAGTGTTGTAAGTTAGCGCTAATTTAAGAGTTCAGCGTCGAGGCAGGCGGAGTGCGTCGCAAGCTAGCGCCCCAAACCACCACACTTTGTCATAACTTACTCGGTTTCGACTTCCGAATACGCGTACACCAATCCAAATTTTTGCTCATAACATATTGTTAAAAATCGATTAAGTGACTTTACACGCCACGACCTTTCCATCGCTTACAATATTCTATTTCTGGTATATTATTATTGTATAGTATCTACATGCAGCAACCTTTTAAAATAGACTCTACTAACTAACTAAAAAGCTTTGTTTCCTTGGTTAACCAAAATAAATGGATCTATATGAAATTTATGAATTTTGCTATATTGTATAATTACTTAAATTGATCACAATTATCATAGAATAGCGTATGAAAGTTAAGAATACAAAAGTCAAAAGTTTTCATCGTTCTGCAGAAAATTTTTCCTTCCCAGTCCTCATCTTTTGTTTGTGATTTTCTTTCTAAAAGAAAGACGTTCGCAATCCCTCATTTCATTCAAGAATTTTATAAAATGGCATAATCTTATTTCACGATTCTCTTTCATTAACTGATACTTAGCAAGTTGTTATTATTTATTAATTTATATTCTAGGTTCCTACTGCTGTATAATTCTATTTTCCTATACTTTAAATTCCTATATTTAATATATACATGTTTTTTTATGCAATTCATAAATAAGATTATGCTTACTATACAATAATATTTGTGTACTTATACGATCATAATAATTTATGTGTTAGTTTATCTGATACAAATAAACACAATTTATTTTTTGTTTCAGACTGAAATACCAATTCGATTCTACATATTATAGGAACCTCGATATCATATCATGATATTGGATTCATTTCATACCCAGCTGTATACAAAGAAAAGCGTTATATAGTTTAGAATTATCTTTCGTATATACTTATACATATTACATTTAACATACAAACGTATGTTTCAATAATATTTTAACCAAATATGTACCCAATTTTTAGTGTTAAAAAATTATTGAGATTTATTTCACAAATGACGTCATAGTAAAGTTAGTGATGTTGGCCGGATTCGTACAAGCAATCTTCATTCGAAGTTAATGTGCTGCTGCATAAAAAAATAATATAAAAATGTTTTCCATGAACAAAATATATATATGTGCCACCTTTCGTGGTGAGCCATTAATAACAAACAGATATAAAAACATCAATTTAAATACAAAAAATGTTCGTGTAGTTTTTCTAATCTCGACGTAGAATGATGATTGCTTACAAAAAATTTATAGAGGCTCCGCAACGAATAGCAACCTAGCTCGATTATCGATTATTAACCTAAAAATATTTCACATTACAACGTTTTACCCATATAAGTAAGCTATTAAACGTTGAAATGCTTTTACACGGTTAGCGTTTTTTGTTTCACATATTTATATGGACTATTAAGGGTAACTAATTGTTGATGCAATTATTCTAGTCTAGTTTTTCGTTTCAATTGACACATTGTATGTAGATTGGTTTAAGATTTTTTAGGTTACGTTAATTACTATATACGAACTGTCCCTCCACTTGTGGCTTAAGAATATGCTTTAAACTTTCATAAGAAACAATTATTGATAAACAATCACTATAAATAAGTAGAAAGAGATGTTAGAGTACCAGACAAGAGACCCATGCTTAGCACGCAAGGATACAAACGCTGAAACGCTGATGACGGAGACATTTTTGAGTACCGATATATCTTGCTTGTATTGATTGCTTATACCATTGATTACACTTCAGGATTTTACCAAGTTGAAATCTTTTAGTGAGACATGCTGAGGAATTGGAGTTTGAAAATTTTCTGTAAAAATATGAAGCACTTGACTTAAGGAAAGAAAAATAACGGTAGAAATAATAAATAGCGGCATAATAGCGATCTTCACGCGAAAGATTAGCCACAAAAGCCGGAGGCTTACCAGTATTTATAAGGAGTGTTAGCGGCACGCCAGAGGGCGAATATTTGCACAATTCGGCGTCTCACTGCTTCGTAAAAATGTTAATAAAATAATTGTCGAATTCGATTAAAATATATTGTTGATAAAATCTTGTCTTCACTGTTTCGATATTCGGTTTTTCTTTAAAAATAATAGATTTATTACATACAATGAGGATATTGAACAAACCATTCATACTTATAACACAACAATATTACATAGTAACAACAAATAAGGTATATAGACTTCACTAAATAAAAGTAGAAATTGACCTGCCAATAAAAAAACAAATAAAAGCAACTGACTAATAATTATTATGACGCATTTAATTTCCAAAATGTAATGTACAGCCGCGGTCATCCAGTGGCTAGAACACTTGAATGTCAACCGAATACTACGGATTAGAACCCAAGATAACCACCGCAGATTTCATGTGCTTATTTGTGCTTATATATCATGCTCAGCGGTGAAGAAAATCATCTGGCGTCAAATTACAATGGTTTATGGTACATATTCATCCACCACCCATACTCTAGCAACGTGATGGAATAAGCTCTAAATCTTCTTCTTTCTTATGTACATCATTTGTTTTCCTACTTATTTTAAAAGAATATTTATATTTAGTAAGTATTTTTCAGGATCGTAATTCGATTCGTATCCATTTTGTATTCCACAAATTCACAATAGTGTAATCGAGTCGACTTTACTTCTCATCTTCATATTACTAGTAAATTCGTTGAACATTCTGGAACGTTCTCCAAACGTCGCGAACTTCTCTTGGCTTGCGGTATCGCAACTTTGCCATAACTCGTTTAGTTCGAACTATCTAATTTACCTTTCCTGCACGCGGTCAATTTGTCAGTAATTTATTGCTCAGTCCTAAATAAATATTACAATATATACCACAAATAGTCACAAATGTCTCGTCATATAAAATTAGCGGTCGAAACTTTTATTATTACATTTTAATATCGTAATACTAAGGTAATGTACATCACTAATTTTTAATAAAAATTTTTTATGTGAAACGGTACATTTTTTTAAATACATAGACGAAGTAACAAGGGATCACCTTTGATAAGTGCTCTGCTTTAGACATTGGCGCTGTAAGAAATATTAACAATTCCTTACATCACCTTGGGAACTAAGGAACATAATCCCTTCTACATGTGTTTACATTGGCTTACTCAACCTTCAAACTGGAACAAAACACTACTAAATATTACTGTTTGGTGGTAGAATGTATGATGAGTAGACAGTACCTACCCAGACGGCAATAAGTCCAAGAACCAACCAAACAAAAAATATTATTAATTAAATAGCATAAAAGAAAGTTGCCTTTAGTCAGTCCATTTGTTCTGCTGAAATGTATAATCGATTTTGCGTATTCTTCACAATTAAATGTAATAATTAATTGAACACAATATATAATTAATATATAAATACAATAATAATTGTAATTTTAATTTACTTTTTACAATAATTTAAATAAGTTGAGTAAACTAATGTCAAAATAATATTCATGCTTACAGGATAATCTTGGAGCTTAGAATAATTAAAAATATATGATCAATTGATGTCTCTTGTATTATAAGTCTGGCTTAAGAATGTCAAAAGAGTTACACGATCGTTTATAGATAAATAACAGTAACTATGTTATATGATTAAAAAAATATGTAAATAAAAGATAGCTTTAGTTCAGTTTAATATTAGTCACACATTATTTATCCTTTTAAAAATAGTTGCGGTTATATTCATTTTTTATATGTGAGTGTTTTCTGTTGCATAATATGTCGTTTAAACTATAGTACAGTACGACCGGTAGTTCGAACGGTAAGAGATATTTTAAGGAATTTGAATTAACGCATGATAAAAACTGGGTGTGGGTCGAGCGCTAATACATCTTAATATATTAGCGCAGCGTTGACATTTGCTTACTGGTGGTAGGGCTTTGTGTAAGCTCGTCTGGTGGTATTGTTGTGTTCCGGTTTAAAGGGTGAGTGAGCCATTGTAATCACAGGCACAACGGACATAACATCTTAGTTCCCTAGGTTGGTGGCGCATTGACGATGTAAGCGATGGTTAACATCTCGTACAATGCCAATGTCTGTGTTCGTTGTTGACCACTTACCATCAGTTTGCCCATATGCTCGTCCGCCTACCTATGCTATAAAAAAATTATATAACAAAACATATAAATGTACATTTTATGTATAATTAATTTCACATACGTTAGACGATTCTGCTCCGCCCCGTGGCCCGTAGCGTGTTGTTAAATAACCTATAACGTCTCTCAATAAATGGGCCATCACAGACAGTTTTTTTTTTCAAAACCGACTAGTAGTTTCAGAGATTAGCGTGTTCAAATATAAAACAAACAAACTCTACGTGCTACTTCAGCGGTAGCACAGCAACAATAAATTTTCTTTTAAATTCTCTAATTTGCTCAATTTTCTCATCAAGTAATAGTTCCTCTCTTTGACAACTAACATGCAATGCAGTAAAATTCAGAGTTTGGAGGATATTAGAGTCGGAACATATAATGTAGAATGAAGATGAAGAATAATAATAACAATAATAATAAGGTCCTCTAGACCGATTTCGGCCACGGCGGCCAATCTTAAGAGAGATTAGCCAACTGCGCAGGAGATATTATAGTGCACAAGTGTGTGCGCAAACACAGGTGCACTCTCTTTTCCTTAGCGCTTATAATCCGATGGGACGGCAATCCGACACGACCGGAAAGAGTTCAGGCGCAGGACCAACGGCTTTACGTGCTTTCCGAGGCACGGGAGTATACACACTTCCAACTTCCAGACTCCAGGCTGCTACTGAGAATTTTCTGACAGAAAAACCCAATAACTATTTATTGGCCCGACCTGGAATTGAACCCAGGACCGCCGGGTCTGCGGCCTTATATCTAGGCACTAGACCAACGAGGTAGTCGAATAATATATAGATGAAGAAGAATAAAAATTCATTTAACTAGTCCATATTCAAGTGATAAAAATCAATGTTTATTCCAGAGCTTGTTTTTTTTAGGATTGTTTTATTTCATCTATACAAAATATATTTAATAGGGCAGAAATGTTAGAGTAGAGTACTATAACTACTTGGAAGACAATTGTATTTAGTTGAAGTACATAGTTGTATATATTTATTTTGATTATTTGTTACAATAATTAATTCGTATAATAATAGGCTTAATTTATTTGAATAGTTTAAAATAAACATGATTTTAATCTACATTTATTTGCAATTGACTCTCATTAGCATAAAAATATCATACACATGAATGTAAATAGTTCATTTCAAATAAAACTAGATGACTCTTTATATCTACTACAAGTTTAATCTAAATTATTGGCATTCAGCTTTATTATTGTTAACAGGCATAAAATAAATCAAGTCTTTATTTAATATACATATTAAATAGCATAGTTGTGGTGCATTTTATATAAAAATATGAGAAGAAAAATGGAGGCAATTGCTTCTTTCGTCCATTTTTGTATGCTTATTTAGAGCACCTTCTCGGTAATAAAAAACAACAACTAAAACAACCGATAAAAAGCGAAGATCTCAAAAGAATACTTGTTGCTTTAGGATTTCCTCAGCTCACTTTTGAAGACTTTTATGAGACTTTTATGGAAGTCATACAAAGAGGTGGTGAACAAGCAACATTAGGAGAGTTGGTATCCGTTGGAGAATATATATGATGTGGTGCACTTGTGACTCAATTTCAACAAATGCAAAGCTATGCTAGCTTCTATAAGAATAATTGTATTAAAGGTTCTCACATAGTTATAGGGTTCAGTAGATAGGTAATAAACCAATGATCTAGGAATCTGATCACACTTATATCATATATTTTTACTGTTACGTTCCGGTTTAAAGGGTGAGTGAGCCAGTTTAACTGCAGACAAAGGACGTGATGTCATGGTTCCTAAGGTACTGTTTCACTGTACTGTACTGGTACTGGTCAGTCCGCCTACCTATAACATAAGAACAAAAACGTAGCTGTGACTGATGAGTTAAATGTCGTAGTTAGAGCTTAGTAGATGGACCGTAGAGATAGCATAGGTATTTTCCTCTTTATATTACCGATTGGTGAAAGTTCTAACATAAAAAAAGAACACTGTTAGTCTGCTAGCGATTAAAAGGATTTTCACATTAAAAAATATATTTTTTATTTTCTGTTCCTGATACATTAGACTTATTTTATGTAGTGTTATTCCGTATAGCAACACTACTTAATGGGCTAATAGTCACTGAACGTTTTTAGATTATGCTGTAGAACGATTTATTAAATAAATCATAATTAATAAAGTCAATTTGTTCTCCGAAATATTAAAAAGAATGTCTTTTTCTAATTTTTTTGTATGTTTTTATTTTATATTTTTATTTTTATCTAAAGATTTATGTATTCTTTAGCTCCAAATCTAATCTAATCAAGAACATTTACATTTTCTACGTTCACCCCAAATGTTCTTATTTAAAAAAATTGTCATTTATATTTTGGTTTAATCAACTATACGACAATTCTGATACATACACAATATATGAATTAAATAGTACTTAAAACAGTTTCTAATGCCTGTTAAACGGTTCCCTAGCTAGAAATGAATTCCAGGTCTGTGTGTTTAACGTTTGTGTAAATAGTTTGTAAGACTAACTTTGCGTCACATGCAAACGAACGCGGTGTTTAAGTGTCCCGTACCCCGTAAATATGCCGCCGCCCAGACCCGGCCCGTAATAAAATAACTTACAGCGGCCAAGGATAATTGCTTCATCATATATGTTCCGAATAAACAATACGAAACACCCTAGCGCTTTGCGATTATAAAACAAAGATATAGAAGTGGTTTTATTCAAGTTTTATTAGTCGATATGTCAAGTTGCGAGTAACGGGTTGTTTTTTTACATAAATTTAAATAGTCCACTCAAATTAAAAACCATTGAATGCCAAAGAAATTTAACAATTTAATTAAGTTTTTCTTATTTCTAGAGAAAGTTGTCAGTGGATTCCTAATTAAATAAATTCAGTGCCCGCTGGGTGTCAAAAAGTTGGAAACAGCGTAGACAAATATATTTCAATTCCCTTCAAGTACGATTAAAAGTGTTTGTGAATAATATAATTAAAATTTATCTTTTATAATATTTCTACAACTTTTAAACACCAAAATCACTATATATAAAGAAGTATATATAGTAGTGATTAAAATGTATAATAAAATAACTACAAAATATCAGGGTCCCTATCTAGAACACACACATTTACAACAATATATACGTAACTAAATTGTTCTGTGAATTTCTAAGCAATTCTGCTTGGTGTATGAATACTTACGTTGTAAATTAAATCCAAGGATTCCATATCTCAACGATGAAATAAATATTTGATTAGTGGTAAATTAGAGCAGTGATTCTGCGAGGAATTAAATTCTGCAACGGGGTGGCCAGGTGGGTAATGAATACAAACTGCGGGCCGCGGTTAACTCCGCCGTAAATTAAGACAAGCGGACCACGAGTCGGAACCTCTGGCGCGGACGCAAGGAGCCACGCCCGCTCCCTTGCGGACCGTTCTTGAAACTTGAAACAATCAACCTATACATAACCTACCCTAATAAACAACGAAACTCTCGTTTTCTAAAAACAAGAGCTCCGTGTATAATAATTTGGGACGCATAGTAATGCTAGTGTTTTTTTTAATTATTGGAAACATTTTTTATCTTATTGCTTGAATGTTTTTGTGTTAAGGACGACTTTTAAGTCAGTGTGTAGTTAGTTGTTAGTCTATGTAGTTGTATTTGTATTGCATTCGATTCCATCTCGGCTAAAGGACTATACGGTGGATTTCTGAATCGAACTTTGTCTTTATAGTTGCTACTTGGATCTAAGTCGGAAAATACGAACTATATACGTAGGTACACCGTGTGTTTTGTATATTCTAACTAAATGTCATGTTAGTTTCTGAAATCATTCACGTCTTTAAATAGTAATATTCTTAAGGACTTGATAATTTAATTATAATTAATGATTACAACAGCATTTACGAGTCATGTAGACATAATCTATACACATAATCCTATTACACTATATTTGCAAAAAAGAAACACTTATAAACGGACCAGTTAATATATGTTTTTTAATTCTAGTAAGTATTTAGAATAATGATAATGCCGAACGTAAGCATATAATAATAAACTTTATAAAAATATTTTTGTATACAATTGAATTCGTAACTAATGCACTTTCTAAATTACAAATTCTCATGACAGATAAGAATTGCGAGTCGAACACAATATGCAATTAAGTCAGTTCATAGAATTCGACGAATCGATAAGGGGTCATTGGCACTATAGGCATCATCAGTGGTCGAACCCTAAGCAAGGGCTGCCACACATTATGCCCCCTTCTCACCCCTTCTAAGTTCCAGGAAAACAGTGCATACACATTTTTTTAATTTTGCAAGGGGTTGCGGTTAGTTTTAAAAATAACATCCACTACATTTGCTAATTAATAATGAAGTTTTTGTAACAGTTGGTAAGAATATAATCTAAATTTGATTGTAATCTGTGATATATTTCTATCAATTATTTGTTTATTTTTAGTTACATACATTTTATTCCAAAGTACGAGAGCGCTGGATGGCTATATTCTTTTTATTTTATCATTAAAACCAGCTTACTGATCTTCAACTTTATGTATGAGTGTTATATTTTAAGCAGATTTTACTTCACAGTATAACTTTACTACTAACGTTTTTAATCGCTTCATAATAAGTTTCATAATATTTTTATGTTTTTCTATAACAAGTTTTATTACATAATTAGCGGCTTTAAAGTTAGTGCATATTTTTATCTATCTGTTTTTATTTATGTGTTTTATTTATCTGTAAAAACTTGGTTTTTGAGTTACGTACTCATCATAGAGTCATTCATATACTAAGTTATATAAACATAACTTAAAACGTTCTTTAATGTAAACTGTCTTAGGATTGGAATGGGAATTCGAAACTTCTTTTCCAATTTTCTCCCAATGGCCATTAGGATGAAAAATGTAAAGTAGATTTCCGGACGAAGTCGAGATATGTGTTCGAAAGAATGAAATTTCAAACTGAACCAGCGGCTCAGGGAGTGTATCCTCTCAGTTGGCTGCCGGGAAAACGACTTCAAGACTTCTATGTAAAACCTACCTAATATAGGTATTATTTGCCATGTGTAACTTAAGGAACCCCGACAAGGTTTCAAAAGATCTTTACATTGATTATTTCGATGACCAATATATATTAATTAAACCAAAAAATACGAATTGCACTTTATAGATAAAAAATAATTTCGACACAAATACCTTGAAAATTGTATTGGAATTATTAGGACATTTGACTCTTTTCAGGTAATTATGTTATGGTAACATCGATGGAAGTTGTTGTGTCCAGAATAAACAAAGCCTCCGAGAAATATCACAAGTTAACATAGTGTCAACAGGTTACTTGAGTCGAGTTGACAGTCTGTAATTTGGCGCGGGCGGAGCAAGTTGCGGTCCGAACCCCTCGCTTATTTGCAAGCCCACAACTAACTTTAAATTACTCGGACTAATATGTAACGTGCTCGACATCACAGTTCTTAGTTTGTGACCCGCCCCGGTAATTTTCTAATGGTACAGTTACATTCGCAAAGACAATTACAATAGAAATAAAAGCATAAATCAGGATTGCGAATCAGCAAACAAAAACTTAAAATTATTAACGGTTTTATAGCATTTAGACAAGATGTAAAATAATACTACCTATAACTTTTAAAAAAGGCGTGCAGCTAGCTTCTATGGAAATAAGAAATAAATTGTTACTAGTTTGCGAAGTTACCGTATATAAATTAAATATATGTTTCTCATAGCGAACCATAATTTTCAATTAAGAGCTGGATACCCCGCTGGCAAAAACAATTTCTTGGAAACAAGAAGAATTTCTTCTAGGGCGCCGTACAACGTTGTTTCTTTTTTTTATTCTCACCTATCGAATAGCAATTTCAAGTCTTAACGCGCACTTCTAATTTACGACATTTTGCAAATGACATTATAATTTTCTATAAAATCGTATTTAAAGTGAAACTAAGTATACGGATTTAATTAAAATTATCGTATGCAAAGGATCTTTGTTGTTAAGAGTTTAGTTAAGATTAAAAACCAATTTGGCGGAGTATATCTTCCAACGGTGGAGCCTTGTAACAGTCAGAGAGTATAAAGTCGTTTTAAAAGTTCATAAATTCAAATTTGTACAGTGGCTCACGGAGCGCCTTATAATTTGCTCTGCATATCTGAAAGAACAGCGGCACTCGGGTATGCGTTTGTTCAGAGCTAGTGAGTTTTCGCCGTTATTTCTTTAGCTGAGAAATCCCCTCGCACAAGTTTAGTTAGGAATTCCTTACCTATCTTCGTATCGCGTCACATATTTTGTGTCTGAAGATAGGGGAAGTTTCCTTTTTCTTGCGAAATCCGTTATCTATTTTTTTGAAACGATGTTTCAAAAGTCAGAAACATAACTTTGATGACGTAAATTCAATTTTACGTTATATTATTTCAGTTTTTACTTCTATTCCTTTTTATAATTAAACTCCAACACAATTACGTATACTAAGTGATTTTACTCATGGTGTCATAGCTTCGAGTACAAATTGTTTTTTCAGTTCAGATTAGTACAGATGTACTAAGAAAGATAAACAGCAACTGGCTGTTTGTTAATGATTTGTGTTGTGGTTATTGGTCGAATCGGCGTTATATTTTAGCAAATGTTTCAGGGGACTGTTAGAATCGTATCACAAATATCTCTCCTGTGTAATATCGGGAAAAACTTGCGGAGCGACGGATAGTTGTGGGGGTCAAGTTAATGATATCACCGCCATTTGCGGACGAGTCCCCGTTCCGAATTGCGCCCAAGCACGTTAATGGGCCCAGCTATAGCGCTCTGAATATTTTAAAGGACATTCGTTGAAATTACTACAAAAATAATGTTGCTTTGCTTGTACCGAATTACCCGAGAAACGGTTTAGAGACCGGCAATAAATATGCACGGAATCCTCTTCGCGCTGTCTCTTTGAAGATTACTTTTTGGATTAAATATTTTCAGTTAAAGTTTTTGAATTTATCGTAGATTTACACTATCAGATTTTGATTGAAGATTTATAGACAAAGTTTTATCAATGTATTGAATTGGTTCGTCATAAAAGGATCACATACATAGTAAAGTCGGTATCACGTACAGCAATAAGTACATTTCAGTACAGAGAGCCCTAAATAATAAATGAGATTCGGTGATAGAAGAGCACGCAAGCGTCGGCCACAGCCAGCGGAATATGGCTCTACCTCGCCCGCGCCGCCCGCGTGCAGACAGCGCGCTACGTGCGCAGCATAATGCACCGCCCCGTGCAAAATTCACATCTACCCAGTAAATTTTACTAGCGCACTTCTCATTTGCTCTTGTTTCCTTTTATGTTTTCCAAATACGTGCTAATAAGATTAATTTTCCACGTTTGTTCTGTTACTAAAACAAACCGAAAATACATCCAAAATATATCAATATGTGTTAAAATTATGTGTCAAATATTATGCATACGACCAAACAAGCAATTATAAATTAAAATGATTTTAATCAGTAAATAGAGTTTTATACATACAGTGTTGTAAGTATATTTTAATCTAACGCAAGATTTCCAGTCGCGTCTACATTAAAACGCGCTTAGTCAAATATCGTGCTATATTTATCTAACAGTTTTTTATTTCTTTGGACAAATTAAAATATCCACAATGGAATAATTTTTACAGCTTGTTGTTCAACAAGCGAAGACACAAATTTTGTACAAGCCCGTCTGGGTAGGTTGGCACACTCATCAGATATTCTACAGCAATACTTGCAGTATTGTAGCATTCTGGTTTGAAGAGTAAGTGAGCCAGTATAACTACAAACACAAAGACATAACATCTTAGTTCCCAAGGAATGGTTAATATTTTTTAGATCGCCAAAGTGGGCGGGACCACTTACGGTCAGGTGGCCCGTTTACTAGTTCGCCGATCTAGAACATAAAAAAGACGTTGAGGTGGTGGTTGGATGTGAAGTTGTTTCTTTAATTAAATATTACAATTATAATGTAAATATATACATATATCATTTACTTTTTAATTGAATTTTATGTTTTCTATACCGATATACCTGAAGAAGATTTGCTTAAACGCCAATGCGATATTTTTAAATGAAATACTTACGTTTGTAAAATGAACTATTTGAAGTGAATTATCTTAATTAATTAAGTCATATTAAACTTTTGATTGTAGCAATAGTTGAGCTCGCTCCTCGAGGCTATGGTTTAGAGAATTATTATCGATTAAATTTTATCAAATAACAAAACAATAATATAACATTTTCTATCGTCGCTTAGTGTAGATCCGTGTGGGTACCACACACTAATACCGCCACAGACATTTCACCGCCAAATATCAAAAAAGAGTATTGCTGTATTACGGTGAGTGGTAGATTCAGTATTATTACATATACAGATATTTTATTACATGATTGATGACAGATTCACGTTGCAAGGAGTGGTTATGCTTCTTGTAGTATGATGGCAAGGGTTTGCCATAAGTTAGCCCCTTTGCTTTGCTGCATGCCGAAATAAAAAAAATTAAGTGCTACTTCACTTTTGCGCTCATCTCTGCCTAAATATATTGCAAAAATAAATAATACTGTATAAGTCATATTATTACATAATATGTGTAGTGAGAGTAATTAATAAATATTTAAATATAAAGTAATTATCAATTAAACAAAAACTAATCTATAAACTAACTAATCCTGTGAGTATTAAATAAAAAAAATAAAAAATCACATTATTCTCGCCAATCTTATTTCATAATGTCTCAGCTCAAGTACCGCTTTCAAGTTTCAGTTTCAAGGTTTCACTGTAGTCATTGTGTAACAATTTGACCGCAATATATACCAAACAAATAAAACGAACGCCTTCACAATGATTACCCAAACGATATTAGCCAAATATATGAAACTGAAATATATTATCGAATTATAGGACAGCAGCACCATATAAATTTGAATGGCCATTAAGTTTTATTTACAGATTTATCTGCTTATAATAAAATCCCGTTCAAACTATGTACATCACAAAAATAAAGATTCGCAATAGCTAATCAAATGCAAAAGTATATATTATATACTTTTAATGTAATGTTATATAAATATAAAGGCTAAGTCCTATTCAGCATACGTCTTATGTTCCTCGCGATGCCGTATTTACATCCTAAAATTATTTTGTTGCAGCGTGGAATACACTTAGTGTTTACTTACTCGCGCTGCTCAGTTCCCAACTCACTGCCATATTACATATGTGTGTACATAACAGTGAGCTGTTATCAGGATTAATTCATATTTATATATAATGTGTATTATAAAAGACAATGCAATTGAATAGTTCATCTATATCGTAATTGCCTATATCTTTAAAATAATACCATTTTAAATATTTTTAAAGAAGTCGCAATTATATTCGAGTCTGCTGGCTGTTGTTCTGCTTAATTCAACCATCACAATTCTGATTAGATTTCCACTTTATATTGAGATTATTTTCCGGAAGGTTTATGTGTTATATAAATTCTTATCTTTTTTTAATGTATTGATAGGCGTACGAGCTTATGGTCCACCTGATGGTAAGTGGTCACCAACGCCTATAGGCATTGGCTTTGTAAGAGATGTTAACCATCGCTTACATCGCCAATGCGCCACCAACCTTTAGAACTCAGATGTTATGTCCCTTGTGCCTGTAATTACACTGGCTCACTCACCCTTCAAACCGGAACACGACAATACAAAGTACTTTTGCGGTAGAATATCTTATGAGTGAGTGGTACCTTCCCAGACGAGCTTGCACAAAGCTCTACCACCGAGTAAAAAAAAGTAGCAGAGACGAATCAAAGTTCGGTAATCAAGTCATCGGAAAACACGAATTCAAGCCGGGCACTTACATCCCCTAACTGTAAAATATACATCCAATGAATATCCTACTGAACCGTACGCCAATTTAATTTCTGCAAATGCCTACACGATATTTGAATAAAAGCTAGAAAGAAAGACGTCACTCGTACGGTAAGGTATTGATTATAATATGATCATTTAAATTTCATTAAGTATTCAATATAATATAACGATGGGACTGCTAAAAACCTTATATTCTTCATATCAATTTATAATATTCTTAATTCGAAACGAATTAAGAATACTTTTTTTTAGTTTTCACTAATTATATAATATTGGTTTTACTACGTTACAATATTTCAAAGGAAAATTAAACTTGTGAGCTACTTTTGTAGCAGATTGTTCGTAAGGTAGGCTTTGTCTGCAGCTCGGCTTCTTATTAACGTGCATAAATATCAATTCCCCTCCTCTTAAATTTAGTGCTGGCGCAAGACGATGCTCCAACAATCTGCTCAGTATAATACGCCTTATATTTTTACTTTATAATAAATATAAAATTATTGACAAGTATTTGACTTTATTTTAATGAAAAACTTAGTATTATTTAAATTTTCCGTTTTGTTTAGTATTTAAAATTCTTAATATCTTATTTTAATAACAACACTAAAAGACAGCGTAATTAATTCAATATAACAAACTTAAAATCTACAATAAATACTTAGATACTGTGATAAGCAATAAAACAAAACTCATTACATTAGAACATTATTTTAATAACAATAATTAATTATACTTTACATTTTATGATAGACTTAAACGAATACTTATAACTTCTTAATATTCTTATGTCTTATTAATAATAAACCTTCAATTCAGACCGCTTTATTTAAATTAACGATCTCCAAAGGCGAGCGAGTATATTATATAGTCGAAACATCGCACTGAGAGTGAAACAAAGTTTCCATAGTATTTTACTAGATTTTATTATCTGGAACGGGTAATTTTCCCTGTACAAATACTCGGCTCTGTTCATTCGAGAGCCCCAGCGCGCGCTAAATTTGAATTCATGTTACGAACGGGCTACATAAACCAATTACGAAGCAGAGCCAATAGCGGGCGGCGGCACAAGGAGAATCGATAATTCACAATATGCCCGCTAGAGTGCAACACCATCGCCGCCGGTGCGCGCCCACACTACTCCTCCACGTTGCGCATCCACACATACAACTTTGTACGGACGTCAAAAAATTTTATTCGGTTTTAATATATCACATAAACGCTTTTCATGGCAAATTTAACTAAAAATAAAAATATACATTTTTCATCATTATGAAATTACTTTTATATTGTAAATTTTATTGCTACCATCTTAATCATAAAGTGTTATAATGCAACATCAATTAAGATATTATATTGTAATAAATTATAACTAATGTTTTTATTTGAATTGCATAAAGCTTATTGGCAATGTATGGCATTTTACACTACTCAAACTGCGCTTAAAATATGAGAATATTGCACGGCTGGCCGCCCATACAAGGTCACATCGGGCATGCGCTTGTAGTCAGCTGCTGCTTAGCTTGCTGTTTCGTATCGCGCTTCTTGCCCGCTTTCAATGTTTTCTGTTTTATTTTGTTATTTCTGTGATGTAAACCAATTTTTTAACTAAAATTCTTGTATTTCGTTAATGTGAAATATATTGTGCCGTATAATTGTGGTGCTAGCAGACAGACTTCAAATAAAACAAGGTAAACGCCTTAATATTTTTGTTTGTCGTGAACATAACCTCTTCGACATCACATACGATGTTCATTTACAGCCATTTGGGTTTTAATGGGATCTGTTATAGGTTAATAATAATCTATACTATGATACAAAGATTAATTTCATACTTTTAAAGCGAATAATTGTGTTCAGTAAGATAAAATAATTAGCAAATCTTAATGGTATTGTGACATACAAGATTTTAAATCTGATATAACTGCTTTGTTTTATATTAATAGCAGGACCTGTAGTCAATTCACATTCGCGTAGGATAATTTGTGGTAGCGGAATATTAACATAATGTGGTGCAAATGTTGACATGAAGTGAATCACCATGACAATGCCAGCTTGATAAAACAATGACGTTGTCTGAAACTCCCGTAGGGGGCGTTAGTGAGCATTGAAATGTTTAGGCGGCAGGAAAATTTACCTTAGCTTGTTTTAATTTTCATATAAACAATTTAAAACTATTTGCTGATATACTTTTTTAATATAAATGAGATAATATCATTTTCTTCATACAACATGATTCATATACGTATGTTGTAGACAAAATACAAATGGTAAAAAAAATAGCGAAAGTTATGCAGTTTTTCTGCTAGATTATCTCAAACCTGTAAAAGCGAATAAATAAATAATATTATTATAATAAAGTATGTAATGATGTTGCGAATTCTAACAAAAAATACTACTGATACGGAACATTTTCATTAGTTAACTTATAGTTTTAGGACGGACACAGTGGTTTGTTATACGTTAAATATGTTGTATCTGTAAAATTTTAGATTAAACTTGGAATGCCAATGTTGACGTAAATCTTATCCAGGTGCTAATTTAGCGAACGTTTGTTTACATATAAAAAATAAGACAGTTGCTTGCTTGCCCTGATTTTAAAAATACCTATTTCGAATTTACCCAAAACAAAACTTTATATATGGAAACTTTAAATTATGGTTGACTATTTTCAGGAGAAGCGCTGGCTATGTTTGTTTATATGTTGCATATTTTTTAAGTTACAGTTGTTTTGTCAACATGGTCCGAGAGAGAATTTTTCGGTCCGTGAAAATTTTGTATGTAAAATTTGTAGAGTTCTATGTCTACAGAAAAGTCCGCAACAGCATAAATCTATATTTTATACATGAGTCACAGTTCAAGATATGAAAAAATGTGGCCGTCCGGTAAACGCGGCAAATGTAAAACATCGAAATTAATCTTTATTTAAAAAAAATAAGAAAAACGATTAATAAATATGGAATAAATAAATAAAAATATTGAGCTTCGTAGGAAAGAGCGGCAGGGGCATGACGTCATGAGAGAGCGTCATGCCCGCGCCGCAATAAAAGTTTCCCATCAAAACAAAAGAAAATTCGGTCATATTGCAAATTACTATTGATTTTAAGCGTTCATTAATATGATTTATGAATTAGGGTTTTTTTTAAATAGTCTAAAATTTATTAAATGACAAGTGTTAAATGATTTGCGGGATATTATAGAGCCATATTCATTTTGTATTGTATTTTCGGGTATTATTGGTGATAATTTTTCGTTGTTGCATCTATCGTAGTCATGAGTTGACAGGAAGTCGCACGCCTTCTGACGTCGACTGCGAATTTTCTTCGTCTATCTCCATTTCACATTTATTGTCTTTATTTCGACGATAATGATGCGAGCACACTATATTAACACAATCGGACCGAGCGAACGTTGTACGAGGCACTTTAATTTTATGAAATTTGTGGCGAACAGTTTTTACATTGACGGAATTCAATCAAATTTAGGTAACTTAATACATCGCAAACTTGGTCAAAGCTGTGATAAGATTTTTTTTTTTTTTTATGGCAATAACTCTGCTTGATCTATTTATTCTTTGGATGTTTATTCTTCCGACTTTGATTGTTTTACCTTTGCGCTGCTTTACCTTCAAACAATAACCATTGTGCGTTATTAATTTCTGAATATGAGTCAGTTCTTGTTCAATATGACCAAGGTCAGATATATAAGGCTTTTTTTATTGAAATACATATAGAATCAAGGTGATATGGATAATGATGTGACGTGAATGGATATAACATGTGCATGGGTTTGTGTGTACTTCATATGCGATGGAACGATCAATCCTGACCATGATCTTAGTATCAAGAAATATATATCTGATTCCAATTAAAATTAAAATTTGGGCAATTGAAAGTGCATGAAAATGAAAAATTATGAATTTGTGAAAAAATGAGAAATCCCTTAGGTAGGTACTAGCTACGTACGTACGGTTCAATTTTATGAAATGTATATTTCATAAAATTGAAGTACCTACCATCACAAAATAAATACACATCTTTAGAAAACTAACGCACTGTTACTTTGTTTCAAATATACATACATATTTTGCTAGTCGGATTTTTTTGTTTATATTAAATAACGGTAGATTAAGCGATGAGTAGGTGGTACCTTCCGAAAAGGTATTGCACAAATCCCTACCACCATATTATGCAGATTTTTCTAACATACATTCAAATCTACATCTTCAAATATAGTTTAAGTAAATATTTATTTTCTATCCAAAGAAAATTCTTGAAAAGTTTAGAAGAGGACGCTTTTTTAACATAGATCGATCTCTTGGAAGGTTACTTAAATACTTATAGGATAACGTAGCTTCGACAGCCGCCTAGACGTAAACATAGCCATATCGCCATACCCAAGTATACCTCGAGTTTCACTGTGATACGTCCGCTTCTATTGGTACGGTATTATTCGGTTCTTGTTGAATGAGAAAATACATTTTTGTCTATTGTAGAAATGTTTTTGCAAATCAAAACAGGTTTTATTTCACTGTACTAAACAGATCGATCTACGACTATTTTAAGATACAATATGAAGCTTAGAGAGTCTGAAATATTGTTTTAAAATGACTTTTAAAAGCTCTACGAACAATCGTCGTTAATGGTTATTCGAAACATTAAGCGTACATGAGTGGCTGCATAATGTTAGCAAATGTCGACTTTTGTCCAAAATGTCCGTCTCGTCAGCCATATTCCGTTTAATGTCGCAATATTGTGAGCGTCGGCGGCCGGCCGCGGCCGGTCGCATGCATTTACATACATTAATGTGGACGTCGCACATGCATGCACCTCGCGTTGAATGTGTGTGCGTTGCGAATTAACTGTAATTGAGCTATTCAGACACTGGCGTCCGTCGCTCTGGTGCCTCCATAGCTTGCCTATTTACCTTCTGCTCATCTCCTACGTATGATTATTTTCAATATTAAATTTCAAGATTACCTAACTCACAAACAAATTACTTTTCATTTACCCTTCACCAGGAATGTATTTAGTACATTTTGTTGAATGTTGAAATATTTAACAATTTTATCCGTGAGTAAATTGAAAATCAACAATACAAAACTTTATTTGATTCAAAATATTAGTTTCACAATGCGAATAACTACCGAAATAAAGCGTTTAAGGATATTCATCTTCACCCCTTTCTGTAGAACAAACAGGGGCGTCGGAATTTTGTTATTAGCGTTACTGAGAGAATAGATACCGTTCCCGTCGCACACCTGACTGATTGATAGCACTTCTTTACACCACGGGTCGAGCTTGTAATCGAGCTATTAATAAACTTTACTACCCTCAAGTTGATCATGCGGATTCGTTATCCTTAATGGACTGGCAAATGCTTCGGGCCGGTTTAAACAAGACTTCTAGTTATGAATTTTTAGCTTGAATGTAAATGTTGATGCTTTGCTCTCGTTACATTTTATTTACAATATTGCTGAGATTGATTGACAACGACGCATAAAGTTTATCCGACTAGAATTTAGCACAGATGCACTTCTTTTTAGCTATTGACAATTTCAAATGTAGCATTTATTAATAGTATATATACTAAAATTTATTTAAATATATTATAAGAATGAAAATATAAATATATTTATATACATAGAGCAGTTTGAATTGTTGACCCCACCGACAGGCTTGATACTTTGGATCTGCGTAGTGATGTCGGGTTACTCTACATCCTCTATCGCATGAATCACGGGGAATGTTCTGAGGAGTTTTTTGTATTAGTCCCAGCTGCTGAATTTCAAAACCGGACATCGCGCCACAATTCTAAATTCCATCCTCACCACCTCGATATCTGAAAATCCACAACAGTGCGATTTTTAAGGCATTTCCTGCCTCGCACAACCACTCTGTGGAAACAGCCGGCGACATTTCCGAACCGATATAACATAGCAACCTTAAAAAAAAAATGATAACGCTTATCATCCCTTAAAGGCCGGCAACGCACCTGCAAGCCCTCGGGTGTTGCAGATGTCCATGGGCGGTGGTAGTCACTTTCCATCAGGTGAGACACCAGCTCGTTTGCCCCCTCTTACATAAAAAAAATAAAATATATTGTTACTGTAGCATTTGTAAAAGATATTTCTAAGCGGTTGCGTTCTTTTTGTAAACATTTTGGAGATCTACAAATCTCACATACAATGATTTTGTGTATCCGTTTCAGTGATGGTAGCCCTCAGCCGGAAGCACAATTTTCTCTCCGACTACGTTAATACACAAGTTATACCTAAAAAGTATTCACTATATAAACAAGCTTATGTTCGCCCTAAAACTATAATATCAAAGCATACGAGATATCAGACGAATAAGTAGTTTTTGCCTCAATCCGGAAAAAGATAATATAAAAAAAGAGTTTGAGATACGTTTATAGTATAAGTGAGATACACTCAGTAACTTGGGAAAGAAACAATCGCTTTATAGACGATTTTGATAAAACATAAATTTAAAAATATAATCTCCTAAGCCTTTTTCGTCATACTTCTTAGTTCTGAAGTTTTTTTCTATTATACAAAAGATAGATATTAGATTATTTTAATATGAATTTAAAAATTTATAACGAAGCTCATAATAATTTATAATAATATTATAGATAACAAATAAATATTAATATTTATAAGACATAGTTTTTATTATCATTTCAAACTTATCAACAATTCCGGAAATAGAGTTGGAAATAATTTTATTTGGCTACCAAATTATCTGACAGCGGGTCGAGCTAATGTCACCCGACGCTTGACAAAGCGACTGTTGGCACGGAGAGGCTTTGCGAGCTGCTATGTAAACAAAGAGGACAAAAAGGTTCCAGCAAAAAGTCATAAAAGTTTTATTTAATTTACTTTACAGAATAAAATTCGCACTAGAACTGTTTGCAAGGATATGTTAGAACAGTATGAGTCGAGCAGAAGGGACGGTCTCATAGCTTAATCATTTAGAAAAATGCGGATTCCGCTTCAAAAATTCGAACACGATGGAATACGCTTATTGTATCAATTTAATAATAATTTAGTTAGTTATATATTTTATTAAATTACTGTAATATTTTCTGACGAAGCCTCATTTGACATAATATTAATGTTATTTAACGTTGATGTTATCTAACACATATACATGAACGATGTTTTTACTTTAACTATCCATAATAAAATATTATGTTTAGAGTTATGTCATTAATACACACACAAAAACATACAGACTGCATAGCTATGTGAAAGTCAAGGTTCTATCCTTAGCACTTAAACTATTATCGTATACAATTCTAATTGCAAACGAAATAAAATGCTATACGATAACTATTTAAAAAAAAAAAATTGCGAGGCGTTATTTTTAAAAAAAACTTTATTAATCTCTCCTCTCGACATGAAGAGCCTTTCTTGACAAATTGTAATCGCCGATGAAGCAAGAGCGGCATCGTAAAAAATGGCAAGTGTACAATGCGACCACGGCAGGACTAAGAATACGAAGCTAACGTCGCATAAAGCTCGTAGGGTTAGCAGATAAAAAACACAATATTACAATTTATTTTAACTAACTTAAACGTTTCAATTGTAAACAAAATAAACATGTCCTTCGATTGACTTTATCAACGGGAAATTATTACATTTATATTAATATAAAGTAACAAAACTATAATATTATCCATGAAATGTACTTGTTACCACATGTAGAAATTGATCGCTTTTATTTTACATAAGATATTTTGAAGCCAATTAATATGGAATTTTATTAAATTAAAGAGCGATAACCCTATTCTTGGCCGATTCTTACCGCCCGCCCATGATTGAAAGTTGACATTGAGCGCGGGGTGGTGCCAGGTACGGCCCTTGCCTGCTATTTTTGACCCCGCGAACTATCGCGCTGGCGATCGGCCTTGCACAACTTACTGTTTTAATCGTATATAATGTGCCGCAATAATGCAGTTACATTCGGTTATAAAGAAAAAGGTAATTTGTTACGGGCTCTTAAACAAAGCTTTTTATTTTATGTACATTGAAATAACGCAATCGTTACATATATATTTATATGGTCGTATATCAAAATGTAACTGCTATAAACGTATAAATTATTAAAAGGAAACAATAGAAAATTAAACTAATTTTCAATATAAAATCAATCAGTTAATTTAAATAACATGTTAAATGTTTTAATGGATCCGATACAAATTTGGGTCTAAAGGATTAGTCATAAAAATGATATGTCTGAAGGTTAGGTGCGCACGGTCGCGGTCGAGTACCTACGAATTGGGTCAACGACAATACAAAAGGTGTGGCGTCAGATAAGCGACGTATCCCGTCAACCAGCTGCCGTCCGACTCTTCTGAAACAAAGCCCAATAAAATATACCTTTTTTTATTTACGAACATTGCTTTTCTTTTACTGCAGAGCCAATGTATAGATAATCATTAGGCGTCGTTTACCCGGCGCTCTTTAATGTGTTTGCATGCTCGACAATTTGATACCACGCCTGTTTGTATTGTTCCCGTTTTGCCTTTCCGATTAGGGTCGCATTTAAGCTACATATTTATTAGAGCGTACGCCACGACTTTCATTTTATACGGATAAAGCATGGTTGCGTATGTGACGTAAGAAATATAAAAATAATACATTTCAGTTTTATTCGATTACAGAATGTGCTATAATTAATTAATTTAATTTTGTTATTATATTACCAGATCTGATATAATTTTAGTTGAAACTTAGTAGAAATGTCGATGGCTATATTTCCTAGAGCGTTTGCTACGGAAGGACATATCACTCATGACTCTGCTGTCTGTCTGCTTTTAGCAGAACGCTATGAGCTTCCGAACTGCCCTCCGACACAGACTCCATTTCGTATCGACAATATAACGTACAAATTCCGAAATCGAATGGAAATGTTTACAATTTCGTATTAAATTACATAAAAACTTGCTTAACAATACTTTACTTAAAATGTAAACGCAATAAATATAAAACGAATGTAGAAAGTAACGTGAGAAATAAGGCTCTGATTACACTGCAGTAAAATATTTACCTGGGTTACGAGGAGTTCGATTGCGACCGTTCGTTTGTTTTATATCCAATACACCGTTTTGTTTCCCCATAAAAGGATTAATTTCGTTTTATTTGTGATAATAACGAATAAAACTCAAATGTATATACCACATGTGTGTATAAAGCATAGCAAATAAAAGAAGATTCGTTTTATTAAATTTGTATTATCATCATACAAGACAGACTTTCTTTCATATTTTAATATTCGTCTTAGCTTTAAATATGAATGACAAAAGATTAAGATCACTGAATGAAAACTAATCATTATAATCAGTATCTACCTAAAAGGTGACGGTAATAAAAAAAACAGTTAAATAGTAAATTTGAAATAATAAATTTGCTACAATTAGGAATGGACGTATTAAATTATTTACATAAAAAGGTCAAATGTCAAGTTTCATAATCCAAGTATCTCGATTTTATTATCAACAGTTTTTCATATTGATTCAGGGCTAAATTTAATAAATTTGAGTTCATACCTATATGGCGCTCAGATAACTCGATACAAATTTCAATTTATCAAAATCGATTCAGCCAGTTTATCGTTAAAACCAATGGCGAAGGGTAAAAGCTTTCCCATTTATAATATTAGTATGGATTGCTATTACGTACAAGGATGTATGAAAAATGTTTACTTGTTTAGAAAAATATTTGAACATTGTTAAAAGTTTCTCTTGAACCGTTTTCGGCTTACCAAAACATATAAAAATATCATTTTTTCACGTTATATATTTAACTACGAGTATCTCAATAGCAGGTCGGATCGAATTGGTACACATATGTTATATTTTTTTTTTTTAACTGTATAATTTATTTACTTTATTTGACATGGTATTTATCGCGAGAAAAAAAATGTAGTTATAGAGGGTAGTTTATCACTTGCGAAGCAGGTCGACCGGCGGAGCTCGGTGACTTGCCCCGAGACTTAATGCGCCTCATCACGCGACACCGACACGGCATTTGACAAATTTTAAACTACGTTTAAACCTCAGATTGGCGTCCAAAGGTATCTCTAGTCTATAAAAAAAACAAAACTGCTACTTAATCTTTTATATATACGAAACAATAAAGACTTAATTTAATAAGTACCGTAATTTTAGAATCATCATAATACGATTATTAATATGCCAACTTATCTCTACATTGAAATTATTATACTTTTATAAATATTAATGTTTTTTTCATCCGTGCGTATTCTATGCGTTTACGCATCGTTAATATGATTTAGTAAAAATTTTGTACCGTAGTTGTTGTTGAGTTGCATCTATCAATGCAGAATTATATGTGACGCACGAGTCGGTGAAAAAAAAAGATATATTGCAATCATACGTATTCATGCTATATAAAGATTCCAATTCAATAATGAGCAACAACTTTAATGTTCAATTGAATTACATTAATAGAAAATTATATAATTTACAAGAGATATTACAAGATTAGATATTAAGATTATTAACACAGTAGATGCGGGCGGGATAGATCACTTTTTTGATACTGCTTGTGTTATTATATGTAGTTAGACTGTTATAACTGTTGTATTAAAACAAATAGGACAATACTCCAATTTTACCCATGCTAAGTCGAATCGGGTAGCCAATAAATTATATATACAACACTCGGTAATACTCATACATATATTTTTTTAAAACAATTACGTTTTTGTTTTCAGACAAAGGCATCGCAATTTTGGTTTATGTAAAATTATATTCGGTTTTCATTTTCTCATACAATTGTAATATGTACTTGTTCATTTGATGTTTTGAAAAACATTTTTCACGCGGTATATTTGGGCAAATAGTTTTATGTCAGCCATTTCGACTTTTATTTTATTTTTCGTTTATTTTCCCTTGCGCGGCCGTAAAACGTACCTGGGCTCGCTCGCGGGGATAACGGAGCGGGCTCACGAAAAATTTATTATTGAGACCTTTTCGCCCGGGCTCCATCGACAGACATTGCGAAGGCGAAAGTTATGAATGACACATGTTTTGAAATATTACCTGCAGTGAACTGCTTCTCGAGAAGAAAATTTCATAGGATGAGAAGTTTATTTGTCGTGAAATATGTGGGAGTTTTATGAGAGTGGGACTTTCACAATGCTACGGATCAAGCAATTTCACAGAGTTCTGTCTGTATTGCGTAGTAATAAGTCAGAAGGATAGCGAATAAAACGTGAGGTGAGACAAATTGGATGAGAAACTTTATTATTGTATCTATAGCCTCAGTTTCATTTATTTAACGAGAAGTTATTGCGAGCAAGGTGTCTTCGAGGGCTAGGGTTCGTTATTTTATTATATCATGACTTACTTTTATATTCACTCGTCGCAAGACCACTCCTAATCAGATATCTTACAATTGAATCTGATACATTCATTTCTAATATAATTTGATTTGATAAATATCGATTTCCAGTTAAAGAACTTGCGAAATTTTAAGGAGGTACAAATGCTTTTTCTTTGTTTTATAAACATCTTAGATATTACATGTATCTTAATATTATACATTTCGTTGAAATTTGATTTATAATATTAATTTTCCTATTCTCTTAGGGCTTATACATAAATCCATGTATTCGTAATCACGAAAGCGTAACATAAGTACGCAATTAAAGAACCTTATGTGTCGTTCCACGAAAGTTATAAGGGATGTTTCGTTCAATCGGATAAAGTTCCCAAACTTGGAATAACAAACATAATTTTACCAAGTAAACTCAATTTATATATAAAGTACATCGAGCTATTTGACGTAAATAACAATTTATCCCAAATGTCATTCGCCCGAGGGCTAACATAAACAACTTAGTCATCACCCGCCCAGCGATATGTTTCCCAGCGAAATTAGCGCCAACTTGCTTCGTCCCCGACCTCTGTTTTATTCAGGCGCTGGGGAATCCAGTATAATGAAAAAAATGTTATGTGGCGTTGTTTTTATTTTGGCCAATTTCGAAATTCGTACACACAAACCTCCTTGGGTGAGTTGGTTCATCTACATGTCATATTTACATTTACTTGTATTCATTAAATACTAAATATAGCATTCAACAAACAACAACTGACTATTAAGATCCCGTAATAGAAATTTAACCTTTATTACATAATTAGAATAACGATAGAATTGAAGTAAACTTTTCTTCGTAATCGGTAAATAATCATTTTTATATAAAGATACGTTTTTTACTTATATTTGTACAAAGTTTATATCGAATTCACGAATATATAAACAATACATTTTGCTGTTATTCATTAAATTAATTGAACCCAACAGACACAAGTGCGTTAAACAGAAAGCATAATTAAAGTATAGAGTGGACAATCGGCGTTGTCCCGGCGCCATCACACTGAGTCATAGTCGATCGAGGCGCGGTTCGTGGAATTCGCTAACCCTCTACACAACAGAGGGGGTGCCTTCGCTAATGACTGTCGGACAACGTCGCCGCGCCGCCGCCGCCTCCGCCTCCGCCATCGACGCACCGTCCGAATGCAATCAGAGCAGCGTGCAAAATTACACCCTCAAAACTATTACATTTAAACTCTTAATTCCTTAGTCCCTAGCGCCATTTTGCAATTCAGTGCGTGTTTATATGCAGCCTTTCAATCGGCACTGTTATTTTGATAAATATGCATGAACTAGCGAAACCGGCTGCGCGGGTAACATAAAACGCCATCGTGAAAATTTAATATCATTTCCTGGCAGTCCGCGTAATGAGTCATATCCGCCGAAGGGTTAATTTTTTTGCGATATCGCTATACTAAATCTTCAATTTCATATATTTTGGGAACTAAAAATAAACATGTAGGGTTCGCGCACAATAATTATTATTACACAATGCTTTGGTATCACACCTTTAAAATCTGCAAAAAAGTCATTTATATCAATACATAAACCAGTTTAAACAAAATAAACTGTGTATATTTTTTCTACTTACGCAGAGATCAACAAACAGTAGTTAATTGATAGAGAATTAGTTGAATTGGATTATAGTATTTATTGTATCAATTAATGGAATTGGATTTTCGCTATTTAAACATTTACTGCTAGTAATTACTGGTTTGATTGTCTTTTTATAATGCAATGTATACAACAATTTATTATTTATTTTTTACTTGGAAATCAGTGTAATTGACGTCATTTGATGAATTTATCTTTTCATTGCGAATTCTAATACAACTTAAGATAAATTTAGAAATAACGGTTATTACTTACCTATATTTAATAAGGGTGTTTGCTTTCTATGTTTTTCCAATAGTAAAAAGCAAAGCAAAGCAAAGGTAAGTGAACACATACACGTTTTGATCCGACACATGCAGGTTTCCTTACATGTTTTTCCTTCCAGTGGTGCCAGACTCGTTTTTATCCCGTAATTATTGTTTAAGGTGAATCTTAAATCGTGCTTCAACCACTGGGTCAACTCGGTTCATAGTTATTTTACATCATATTCCTGTTAATGTACGTTATACTGTAAGTATATATTTAAAAAAAAATCGTCACTAAAGACGGTTTCAATATAAAAACAAAGTGATAAAATTTGCCAATAATTTTATCAGAGAGTTTCAAATAATGTCAAACACTGTCGATGTCTTTGTTAGCTCTTTGACCTTCTACAAAAATACATTCGATGAAGTCAAATGACAGGCATTTTAGGTACATTCACTTTGCAAGCTACCTTGGCCCACGCAAGGTAATTCAGTGATATTATAACGTTCTATCCACCAATGACGCCTTCGAAAGTACCTAGTACTTATTCAAGCAAATCCGGTTCGACTTTAAGTGTCAAAAGCAATATTTTTTATACAGGTTTCAACTAAAAAAATATGTATAAAATGTTCCCAAAAACGAAGTTTGCTGCATCCATCCATTTCAGATGATGAGCGTTTTAATATGTATACATATTATTTCCTTTGATGTAAAAACAGAATGAGCTCATTTGTCATTTAAAATTTAATATCTTAAAATACCTAATTTCCTGTATTAGCATAAGACGAACTTCCTCAAGCCTACTTTAGGTTATGTGTGTGTTACTACTATAGTCGAGGTTAAGTTTTCAATTTATCTCAATAATTAGTTTCCGCCGGTGACTTCGCCCGCATGTGAGGAAGGGGAAGCTTAGGTAACCAATGTCCTTTTTGTGTCTCTGACACATGATCATAATCGAGCCCTTTAGTAGTTGAGACGTGAAAGTGTAACAAACAAAATACACACAAACAAACTCATTTTCGCATTTATAATATTCGTAAAGAACAGCAAAAAATTGCAATACGATTTTTTACTTTTTTATCTAGGTATAAACTTTGATCAAAAATATTTTAAGTTTTGATATCAAAACATGTGAGTAAACAGTAGAACAGCAAATGTCAAATACGCTCGATCTAAATTTTCTGGTCCAAAATAAAACACTGAATGCGCTGCGCAAATATAGTTTTAAGGAAAAAAAGCACTCACCATGCGAGTTGTAACTCAGCCTAGAGATGCGAATACGCATAAACGGTAACAATTAATTTTATAAACTTGTCGATTACAGTCAATTTTAAATCAATTGCACGGAAACGTCTCGAAAAACATAACTTACATTGTGCGAATATGCGTATGTAATACCATTGTGCAAATCTCACTACATAAAACTATATAATCTAATACAAATGAGCTGTTTCTTTAATATATTTTTAAAGAGAGCTACAATTGAAATTAAAAAGATTATCAACATAAGTAATATAAAATCACTCATTAATGTCAGCAAACAAGTTCTTGCATCGTTCCGTTGGATACGGCTTGGCGTTCATTACATTGTAACTGTAATACGATACCTTTCCATACTCCTAATGTACCTATAAATTTTTATTTAGACTTAAGTAAAGACTAAATCCGAAAAGCAATATCTAAAAAGTAAATACTGTTATTAAGGAAATCAATTTCATTCGGCTAACTTTAAATAAATGTTAACAAATATTTTTGCCATAAATAAATGTACATATGCAAGATAGGTTAAAGTATAAAATTCAAATAGATATATGATTATGTAATACTTAAATCTTGATATCGTTGTTATTATTTTAAGAGGATAGGTTTAACTGCAGTGTGCAGGCAGATGACCTGGCTAATGGACCGGTCGCGGGGCCGACGGTGCTGCTTAGCGACCGACTTTGGTATGAGGGCTCTTTCGCAAACTGGTTTTTGAGTGCACGCCATTATTGCCGTTCCCCCCTACACCCCCCTCTCGTTTTCTGCGTCTGATTTTATCAAGAGATTAAATAATTAAATGTTTTTTTCATTTTTTATACACTTAAATCAATATTGAAATTATAAAACTAAACTTTATCGAGATAGTTTTTATATTATATTCTTACCGCCTTTTTCATAAACTTTAACTGGTGATTAGTTAAACAATATTTTGTCTTCTTCTTTCGTATGTCAAATCAATAATGACAGAAAGAGACAAATCAGTGTTTAGCTAAACAGTAACTAAGCAACGTTTATGAATAAGGCCGTTATTCAAGTAAAAAAGTCTTGTGTTGATATATTAATTTAAAAACGTTCGATACGTTTAATGAAATTCCATTTACGTTTATAATGACCTAACAAAATACCTATTATTATTAGTATTATTTACGTTCGAAGTTTATATATTTTTAATTTAAGACGGACTCATTATTGATATTTTCTTCGTAATTTGCACGGATTATGCGCAGTCGCCGGCCTTCTGGCGAGAGAAAGTGCACAACCAATGCTCTACTTTCCACTTAAGGCGAACATGACGTTGCAATATGAGATTATAACTGTGCATATGTTAATATTAAGACAATAATATGCCTTTCAAATAAGATTCTGTATTATCTATCATTTGTAAATTGTGTAGCAATATATTTAAGAAATTAATGTAGATAGTAGAATCGATTATCACGGCCGATAACATCGAGATGCGAGTTAGTCTCATTACCAGTAGAACAAGACGAACTTAGATGGATTATTGCACTAGAATAGTCTGTACAATCGTGGGCGTATGGCGCCTGAAGTCGTCCGTGTGGGCGATACGAGCCTGAATTTACTTGTTTTATTGCTCCTATGCAATTCCTTTGTATGGTAACTCATAAATTTATGCGTGTAGCCTTATGATATGATAATGCTCTGAATATTTTTATAGTAGTTTTTTCTTGTTGGTTATGTTAACATTTTCATATTTTATACGTGATATTTATAAAAACATTTTTAAATTTATTAATAAATGCAAAACAAATGCTATGTTAAACACCAGTCTGTATTTTCTCGTGATCTATTTTGTTTTGTACCTCAACTTACTAGTTACCGGTTTTGATCTAACTTATAACTTCCTTTCAAGCCTCACTGTTACCATAAAACAAAGTCACGTCTAGTTTACAGGCATTTCTCGGTGCTCTTGCTACTTAAAATATTCAACATAAAGTGAAATTGTTTTTTTGTTTTTTAAATCTGATCGTGATTGTATTAGAAATTATCTTATTTATCTGTCAATTACTATCGACAACTGATCAAGGCTCTCAAGGTGTTTCAGCTCTAATCTTCCTTGGTGCCTAACAGCAGCAATCTCCTCCAATCGAGCCATTTGCATGCGAGTCGTGGGCGGGCACCGCCTACCCACGGTTACACGGATCGTAAATTTTGTCCTTTTACTTCTAAGTTCCAGGAAGGCTTTTTTTCCAGAGGAGCAGATGTCCGTTTTTCCGTAAAAGGTTAATTTATTGCAAGTTGCGGCAATATTCGTAAAATAAGTTAAAATTAAAGGAAATCCCGAATGTGAATATTAACCTCATTTTTGAAAATAAGAACCTTGCCTCTTACTTACGTAAATAACTTATATAAAACTGCAAGACAAAAGTAAAATTAAAATAATACATACATGCGTTACATATAACAGATAGCTTAATTCATCTTAAAAGATTTTCGTTCTGGTTGAGATCATACAGCTATTTTATTGTGATTGAAAGAATAATGAAAGGAGTAACGAACTCGAAGTTTGATACAATCAGAAAGACCATTCGCGGCACCAGCACGATTCACTTTCTAGTTAGCGCAAGAGGCTGCCATTGTTAGCCGAGTCTAATTTATCTAATGTAAAAGTCGTTTCGACCTTTATTTTCTTTATTCTTAGAATGACTAAAAAGATATTGATAATTCATTTAACAATTTACTTATTATCTAATAACTCATTGAGTAATTTATACGCGCTCTCGGTTTCAAATATTGCATTGTCCACTCTGACTCATACTTATATTGAAGTTTTGAAATCCAATTTGTTGTATTGGTTAAAAATAAATTATAATGCAATTCTTTGCCGTCAAAATTTTCTTATATTTTATCTTATTTATATTAGTTTCCTTAGTATGAAGAATTTTCGGATTTGCTTAAATTATTTTAATTTATGTGATAAATAGACAAGTGTGTCTATAATTGTTATAAACATGTATCAGTATAAATGAAATGTACAAATGAATTTATCATCCATAAACCCGCAGTAGATAGACGCGGTAAAATAAGCTCTCACCAAGCAGGAATGACATTCACAGTTACTATTTTACTTAAACAGCTATTTTTTTTATTTATCATCTTTAGGGAATATTGATAACATTGTATTTCCGGCCTTCTTATACACTTTTATTACTGTTTAGTTTTACTCTTTTTTTAGTCGATAATCTAAGTAAATACACAATTATATTGGAGATAATTATTTCGTCTCAAGATTCAAAAAAGTTTTCTTAAACATGTGCTCTAATGTTTTTTACGTAATACCTAAAATTTAGATGCTTTAATGATGTCTTATAGAATACAGAATAAAACAATGGTTCCGTATATAAAGAGATCCAGTTCCACGTATGCGCTTCAAATGAGTAATTAGAAATAATTTTTAGAACGAATCCCGAGTCATTGACGAGAATAATAAAATAAAAAAAAAAAAACAATATTTAACCGCGGCGACGCTGCACAGTCATTCGATTACTCAGTGTATAATTTTGTCCTCACGAGTAAACAGGAATTAGCTTAGGGAATAAATCTATCAATAAATATTTACAGGAACATTGTCAGACGATTCGCTTTGATGAACACAATGCCTCGGTAAAATATTGCAGACGGATTACTCATCGGCTAAATACTTAAATATGTCTTAAGTACAGTGGAGTATATTAATGCTTGTTTCTTTTACTATCGAAAATCAAACAAGGAAAAAAGACTGAGATTATTCAAATTAGGCGTTTAACTATATAAAATCGTAATTGATTCGAATCGTAATCGGAATTGAACTGTTATTAATCATAACCCTCATTCACGAATGTCATGCAAACATCCGCATCGTCTGTCGATAATACAACGTTATTTTAATAGTAAAATAATCCCATTGTCCGTTCGCCATGTTAGATACACTTGTGAACAAGTTATGCATGCACTAGTTGAACGGTTAAGTCAGCTTGAGCACTTCAATAGAAGTTTGACTAGTTTTAAAACATGTTCAAAGGCATTGTTCGGCGTTCATTTGGAACTTATAGTCCCTAATGAACTGTGAACACTCGAATCGTCCAGTCGGTCTGAAAGCTCAAATCAGTAATGTGACGCTTTCACAAACAGATTAGTTGGTGTGCAATTAGAGTGCGGTGCTTGCGGCGCACGCTAAGTGCCGCCCAACGGATTACGCCTTCGTGTTTGCTCACCGCCGAAGTGGACGTTTAGCGATCACCTCGCTAATACCTACTGTTCGCTTATTGATCTCTGAATCATTAATAATATACTACGAAACCCCCAAAACTCATCTGTCTTTGGAACGCTTCACTAACTGTCAATGCTTCGATATTTACTACTATTTACTGCACCTTTTTACCTTCTATTACTCTTTCAATGACAACATTCTAAATGTTTTGAAATGGAACTTTTGGATCGAAGTATCTTATTTCTTTCATATGTTTTGATAAGCACCTTGTAAAGATAAAGCTTAATATAGAGTGATATTATTGTTATTAGATATAATATTTATCTTTCAAGATTCGCATTGATTGATTAGATAACAATATTCTTAAAAGGGCAAAGCGTGTCGCAATGACATGCAACGTCATAATGATTATAGAAAAAAATAAGTAGTCATAAGGACTAATTACATACGTCCATATATGTTATGTAGGCTTTGTAAGAGTCAGTCACCTCGCTGCAGCGGTGGGGGCGAGCACGTGGGCTCTTGCCAATGAACTTGAGTGCGACGACTGCCGCGCCGCATGCTAATCTTGTGTGTACCAATCGTCAAAAGAATGTAATCAATTGCTTCGGTAAACAATAATATTTTCTGCTGAAATATACGTGTAATATTCAACAACAACAGCCTTAAAATGTATTAAACAGATAAACGATCGCATTGAATTAGACTTAAAAATAACCAGAAATTGACGATTACTGTTTTGTTGTTTGGCTCAAAAGCCTTACTTAAGCAACCACGCAGTTTGATATCACTAGAGCTATCGCTATTTTTATATTTCGTATATTATTCGCCATAAGAAAATAAGTAAATGCAAATGGGTAATTAGTGTTATTTTGCTTTTCTTATGATTGGAAATTTACTTCCTATCTTTTTCGAAATAATTATGTCAATATATTATGTAAAAGGTTAATTTTGAGTATAATTATGTTTTCTTAAAGTTAAGCAACACAATTCGTAAAATTTGTATGTTAGTTTTTATATTAATAAAAATTGGAGTAGTATTTAGCTTATGGTGCTTTCGAAGATTAATATTTTATATTGTTCCGAATTCACAAAATACCGTTTCTATAACTTTTACAAAAATTTAATTAAAACATTGTTACGGTACAATCGTGTTGAAAGTTTATTATACTCAGTCACACCTACAATAGGGCTGAATTCCTAATAACCTAAATATTAATTTAATTTAGCCTCACATCGATTCCACATCACGCACATTACCACTAAAAAAATATTACACGCACTACGTTATATATATTATATCGTACACGACAAGTTAAAATATAATAGACAGAAAATATTAAAAATTGTTTCTTGTTTGGATATTTTAAAAATAAATTGGATAATGGATATTATATTTTTATTACATTTTTCACAATATCTTCATTGATTATTCACCTAAACCTTCCTCATGAATCACTCCGTCCATTGGTGTAAACCTTTTGAAAATCTGTTCAACAGTTTTTGAGGTTAGACAGACAGAAATTTAAACAAAAAATATTTCCAAGTGTCAACAATAATATGTGTAAATGTCCAACTGCTAGGCAAAAGCTGCTACTATCCTCTTGAGGCGAAGGATTGGATCTTATTCCACCACGTTGCTCCAACGCCGGTTATATGTCGACACGTGATAGAGTTTTATCCGATATAGGTTTGCTCGCGATCTTTTATTTCATCACTTAGATCAATTATTATAAATACAAATTAAGCACAATTTTAAAGTGGTGTTTGCCTAGGTTTCCGCATCGGCAATCCGCAGTGAAGGTTCACGTATTCTAGCCATTGGGTCATCTGCCTCGGCAATAACACGTGTACGACAATATTTTCGAACTTTATCTTTATTTGTAAATTAAATTACACAAAATGCTTGACGGTATTAAGTTCAATATATAATAAGAGTAAGAATGTTGGATGTATTAAAATAAGAATTGGGCAAACATACATATTATTGTTACGAAGTGATAGTTGTCTTCGCTTTTGACTTGGGCCTCTGCGAGCACGTCTAGTATTAAAAAAGTAAGCTCATCAGATATATTATATGTGTTAAGTTGCCAGTCTGTAGGACAATTAATGCCAAAGTTATTTTTTTTACTTTGCGTTACTGCTCTTTTATTACTGTATGTTGAATATATTTTGCATATAATATATACGCGATGCCTTTAAACGTGACTAGCAGTTAGTCGGTGTGTTTTTATATAATACTTTGTATAGTCATATAAAATGGAATTAATGGTATAGCGTGGGATGTCCTATTCGTTGATTTGGTTTGTTCATCCATTTCGTCTTGTTTATCGATTAGTCAAGAATCCGCGCCCATGGGCCAACTTATGTCATTTGGCCGGGAGTCAAGGACGACGACGCGCGGCTCGTCGGTGCCAAGCCGACCTTATTTGGTGATTGGTGGGCACCAGTTTTACGACTTTGCCTTTTTCCTACGCCCTGTTTCAATGTTGACTATACTTTTATTCATAATATATGTTCTTTTTTTTATACCGTATCTACAAGGACCACGTACTTACAATTATTGAATGATTAGATTAAAATATATTTGAGTTGAAAATAAATGTGTTATTTGCTTAAAAATGAAAAATTTATACAAGTCAAATAGACTGAATATAAGAAAAAGGTAAGCTAAAGGTATAAATAAGAATTTGGAATTCTAAAATTCAAAACACCGAGCAAAACTTGCATCACTAATCTAGCGCGTTGACGCCGATGTTTAAAGTTCACGTAGTCTAATCCGCCCGTCCCCCGAACGACCCCGAGAAGATGGAAAAATCTCGGAAGACTCACATCAAATTACCAGCTTTAAAGCGTAGTAAATTCCCTTGGGCCTCAAAACGACACACCTTACCTTTCAGTGGCGCCCCTAAAAATGACGTTGGTGTGTCCTCCGGGAACTTTGCAAGGTTCGAACGCGCACGTGCTTTTGTCATACTTTAGTCGAGTTTTACTTTAGACGCGCTACGCACTTCGATCGAGTCTTAAAAGAGTTTCCTTTCCTAATTCTCGTTTAAAGTTTTGGTAAGACTTCAAGTTTCAGTTTCTTATAGAGTAGGTAAAGACTATCCTCTTTTTGTTGTCTGAAAATCAAGAAATATTCGCTTAAAAGTTCAACGTTTTTATAAACCATATTGGTTGCCGTGGTTAGTAAAAACGTAAACATTTTTAAAAATATGTCATCCTTTTCCAACCCTACGCCTGTCCTTTATACCGAATACAAAAATGAATCCATTCAATATGGTGTAGCGACATACACTTTTAGTTTATTTTTTATCTAAGCATAAACTCCAAAAGTTGGCTTTTCAATTCTGTCAGTTATGATTTTACTGTAAAAAGACGAACCGTTTTGCCGCCGCTAGCAAAAACATTTCACAATATTCCCATTTGACGCTTACGTAAAAGCATATTTCAGCCTTCACTCTTCAAAATGATTAGCGTGCGCTAGAGGTATTATCAGAGTCGTGCTAAGAGACATGTTAGTTAATTTACTTTGTTAAATTGATTTATAAAATATTCTGTGGCTTATCATAGTAGGTATAGTATATAGATAACTACCCTTTGTTCGAGCATCCTTTTGTTCAGATTTGAAATTGAATGTGAAAGTAGTATTTATATATACATATGCATAAGTAAACGTGTTATGAAATTTCTACATTGTGTCAACGTTTTAATGCAACTATAACTAATTAAAGTTAAAGCTGAAATGCTCACCTCGCAGCGTTCAGCTTACCGGCGGATGTCACAAATCCTAGCCAAGGGCCGGGTAAGCAAATAGCTATGTTTACCTGACTCCGCCCGTCGCCGCGCCGCGCCGCAGTCATTGCGATTCATAATAACGCCTTTTATTTCCGTAACTAGCTACGACGCTCTCATTTTGTCGGTTAACGCGTATTGTGACACGGCGAAACGAATGCCGCCCCGTAATGGAGTTTTTAAGCGCAGCTTTTTCGCTTCGTATTGCAAAACGTGTTTATGTAACTAGAATGGTTACGTGATTGCGCAGTAAATATTACAGGAGTCTCATATATTGTTTTACAGCATGTCACGATTTATTACATTATTAAGATAAATAAGTGAGACGTATTTCGTTACCTACAAATATAGATTAAATTTAATTTATATTATTAATATACTGAAAACATAATGAATTTACTTATGAATAATTATTGTATTTATGACAAGACAAAAAAAAATTATATGTCTATTTACTTAAAATATAAGTAGTTAATAGGCTAATAGACCACAAAACGTTAAGTATTATAGTTAAGTATTTTTTAAGGATTTATGTCAGTGATGAATTATACTTCGTAATGTTTGTATCAAATGTGTGTGCGTAAATGGGAACCGGGGTGCCTCCTATACGCGTTCCAAACTTCAATTTAAGCAGAACTCGGCAAGAAGCCGCGTTCAGAGGCTATTGCGAGTTTAACATTGGTATAATTTGCCGGGCATATTGGAAAACTTGTAATTGGTTTAGTTTTATATTCGCGAGGCAATGTGTGCTGAGCAAACTTAAATGATATCACTGAAGAATTGATCTTCACCTCTAACAACGTTCTTAGTTATAATTTATCGTAAATAATGATTACGTTTCAAATTTAACATTGCTTCAAAATCTAATATATACATTTTTTCTTTTCAGATTTTGGCTCGGAGTCATACAATAATTTCAACGATTTCGCCCAAAAAGTAAGTTTTGCTATTTTACTACGTACATACGAAAATAACAAAAAAATGTACACACGAAAAATAACATTTTCTAACATTTCACCGCTAGGTTGTTGTTGTTGTTATATACCCACTTGAGTTATTTTTTACATCTTTGAAACAACGTCGATGTGACATAGTTTTCATGATTGCCCTCCAGACGATAAACCTACCTAGCAGTCTTTCTATATCTTCACTTTTACCACTTCAAAAGAAATGTCACGCTATAAAATTATTTCTATCTGAAAAAACATAATTTCTTTCATTTGTATTTTATACAAATTAGTTTGTGTGTTTAACTCTTAATAAGTCAGTAATGGCTGTTTCACAATGATTAAGACATCTGTTTTTGTTGAAACATTTACTCAACATATCGAACTATATCTACAACTGTAGCCAAGTGATATTGTTCTTGTTCAGAGGTTTATGAAAGGGAAAGTAGTTGTTTTGTTTGCTGGTCCTGTCTGAATTGCTAATGCAGATAGTCATTTACCTGCCTTGTGTGCACGCCCAGATTCACAGAGCTCTACAATCCGAAGAAATATAAGCTATTGTCTGGAGTTACCGAACCAATTCGCATTAATAAATGTTGAATAGCATATTTAAATATACCTTGTTGTTTACTAATGTTATGTTATTAGGAAATTAGTAATAACTAACGTGCTCAAAGAAACATTTTAACCCACTCAAGCGTATTTTTTTTTTTCTTTTTTTTTTTTAAATGAATGCTGACGCGAGCTAATGTTTTAGCGCCTCTAGTTTTTATTTACAATTTTAAAACACTTTAACGCAAAAATGCAGTGTTGTAGAAACTTAATTTAGATTACAAACAAAATTGAGTTCTATTGATCTCAATTATAATCCCTAATCTTTTATGAAACATGAACAAATCATATATCTACTAGAATGTTCGCCAACTCTCTAACCATAACACGTTAATACTTCATACAATCTCCTCGATTTTATTTAAAAAAAATATCCCACTATTATACCATCTTTATAATCGAAAAACAGACTTACCTAAAAATATCGTTTGTGTTTTAAATGTGGAAATATATTTTAAAAGCATTTTATTTATTTTGCTATTACAAATTGTTTTATTTGTACTATGCAATAAATATAACCATCAAACGAGTTTGTCGTTTTTAACTTTTTCCTTAATATGTTATTAATCTATCAGTAACATCCGTCCGAAACGTCTAATAACTGGATGACCTTGATTTTTGCATACATTTATAATCGATTAAATATTATAACATAAAATATTTTAATAATTATTCGTTTTTATTTTATTAATATGACCAGAAAGACGAAGGACATCGACATCGTTATTGCTTTAATGTTTGTATATTTAATTCAATACACAATATTTAAAGGCGTTTTTATTATTTCTTATATATACTCATAACTGAATGCTACTCGAATTTAAGTTCCGATGTGGAATCGTAGCCATTTATACTTTCTACAAACTTTGGTCTCGCAAAGTTTTCAAAGCGATTAGTCATAAATAATTGAACGCAGCCGATATTCCCGTATAAGAAGACAAAGAGATGACATCCCTAAAACTTTGTCAATTTACGTTGAGACCGTAAAGACTTAGTCGTTCATGTCCGTACTTGGTAGAAAAGTGGAGGTAACATCATAAGAAGTTTCCAGTCGTACTTACCTTGTCTAGAAAGGGATCAAACTGCGGTGCATTCGCTGCAATGTATTATGCAGTCCCAGAGCGGGCGCTGGAGTAAGCGGCTCGGAATCACTCTACTTCCCAAAGAAAACTGCTGTTCCAAGAAAATGTTCCATTCTAAAAGTTCAAGGATAACAGCATTGCATAGAATATATCTTTAATATAACTTATTTATTTTATCAATAAACTAAACGCAATAAACTTTAACTGTATGTTTGTAAGTACTGTTATAATTTTTAGTTTTTTTGTTTTTAATGCACTCAGGTAATCTCTGTCAAATTTGAATTCAATTTAGTGACTTATATAAATCATCATATAAGTATGTTCTTGTTCTGGCTAGATAACAATACAACTAAAATATAAGCTAAAACTACTTTTTAAGTAAAATGCTCACTGTGCTTAGTACTGACCTCTTTGACTCTTTCCAAAGCTTCCGAAATCTAAAAAATGAAAGTAGACAATTGTTAGACATATATATCTATTTAATAGTCTAGATAAATAATGTGATAAGATAACATAACACAAAAATATATACAGTTTGTTTTTGCGTTTCATAATCTCCAGAAATCTAATAGACCAAAGCTAATAGACATTCATCGAACATATTTAATAGTCTAGTGGAATAATGAGTTGAGATTACATAAATACAGTCGAAGTCAAATACTAACAGTATAAAAGTGTAAATGACAGAATTGACATTTCGATTGATCCTAATCAAAGTTAGATAAAATCAACTGTTGCAGAGTGAACTTTCTGTATAGCTAGAGGAATTGTAAACGTTCGTTGAGTGGATAACTAATCGCATCTCATTTCCTACGTGTCGCTCGCTGTAGTGGGAAGCGGTAAATGAGTTTCTGGGTTGACGTGTCGCTGCAGAGACCCAGCCGCGTAGGTGCTCCCAAAACACGAGCATCGATGTACAAGTATTTGAAATTTTTAAAACTTATATTATCATCGTTCTCATAGCCAACGTTTCACACCCGAGTAAAGTTTACAGAAAAATAAACTTTAATCTGTAAGCAGGAAACATAAAAAGCTATTATATACATTTTACTTCACAATGAGCGGCGTTTCGATAATAGTACCTATATATCGGATTTCACGCAAGTTACCTCCGTTGGTTCTCTGCTTATACGATTAATTTGAGTCGATAAATCCGCATAAAAAGTCAGTTCAGGGGCAGCCAACCGCGCCGCTCTCTAACTATTCCGAGTTCTTTGTTCGCTTTGGCCCGCACGAGTTGTAGCTTGTAGACCTAATTACACTGTTCGGACTAATGTTTTTATTTTATACTTAATTAAGCGCGCTACATTAGTGTATCATTATAAGACCTGCCACACAAAACATATCGATCGTAAATTCGTTAAGGTTTGGTGTCGGGTTGGTACGCCATGGCAAGAGCCAACGTCACTAGCCGCCGAGACAGACAGGCAGCGTGCTCGGCGCCTGCTAGCCCATTAGACGTCTGCCCGATGTGGAACGCTCGATAAACTTGTAAAAACGCCTTCTACCCATTTAATTTTATATCCTCGCTTAAGTATTGCTATTGGCAGATTTCTTCCTTCTTTTATAGGTCCGTCATTAACTGTATCGTTTATTATTTCGCCCCTGTTTCTGTAAGCAAAATCTGACAATAATCACTTAATAGCTTAAATGCAATACTCTTCAAAATATTTCTTTGTATTTATATGTTTAAATGAATTTTAGAAAAATAAGAAAGATTTGATATTATTTATTGAATAATTATAAAGAGTAACTAGTTTAATTAGATTATTTTTAAAGTGCATTAATATTTTTTTGTTATCCAATCGTTTTCAAAGTAATAAATTATAAATTATTTTTAATAAATGGAAATAAGCACTTAAAGTTACATTTTCAGTCATCAGTCAGAAATTTCTTAATTTTTTCACGTCGACAGGCTTAAATATAAAATATGTTAATCAATATATATGTTATCTTTGTATCTCCAATTAGAGTCGAAGCTCAGGAACCGTTTGGCAGTTGTCACGGCACGTACGTGAACTTTTATTTAACGAATTTGGTTATGTAATTCCTTGGAAATATTCAAGTTTTCCCTTCGGCGAGACGTTATCGCGGGTGGGCTCTCAACGCGGGTGCGAGCGGGCGTGGGCGGGCCTTCCCCGCGGGGACTTAATTTGTTGCTCTCCTGGCGCCTCGCATCTCACTTTCAAACGGCGTAACCTTACCACGTCCCCTTCTCTGATGCCGTGTTCACGTCAGGTTCGCTTTCATCACTTACAACGCCGAATATAACACGGTTACATTCCACTGGCACGGTTAAAATTAAAATAAAATCACGAACACTCCCGGAATGCGCCATTCAACATGACCCCGATTGATTGCATTAAAGTTTTATTCGTTAAATTTATCCTTTTATCTGCAGAGAACATTCTTTTGCCGCACTTTCTTTTAACTGACTGGAAACACTTACACGACTATATCTACTTATACGTTTCAAGCATTCATTGAAATATTGATGCGACATTGATCCCCTAGGATTGTTACTATCTGATCACAATACCATAAATAATTCCTCAGTAAAATATTTATCAGTCAAAAAGTACGCCATGAAAGTAAACACAGATGCAAATAATTTATGACGCCGCTTCTTTAAATTACAAAGTGTAATTTCAGAAAAAAAGCTAGTAATCTTAATCTTATTTATAATTACATATTTTGATAAGAAAAGTAAATGATATTATTTAAGTATAATTATATTTCCACACTGACAAGCTCAATAATAGAGTCCAGAGACCGCGACGGACACATTACTCATTAGGCTCGGTCAAATTGGCGCCGCCTACCGAGCTGTAACGATGATGACGGAGCGGACTCATCCCCATACGTGTACTAGCCTATCCTAACATCTCTCGTGGGAAGTCCTAAAAGGCACTTTATATGAAGTAAAGTTCCACATTTGGCAGTCGTGCAAAACTTCGCGGCTTTTGCGGCACATAAACAACTAGCACACGTGCGCGACCAACCGCGTATCGATTGATGTAACTTAAAATGCATAGTTCTCCTCTGCGGTGTCCATCAGACTCCGCCAGTTGTTCCGCTGTGGCCGCTTAAGCACCGCACTTTTTTAATCATCAAATACACCTGGAAAATATCAATAATGTCACTGATTGTTTAATTAATTATGAATAAAAGAAATATTGTAACCCAAATAAAAATTTCAAGATTTCACATATAAATTAGAATTGTGAGTATTAAAGAACTAATTAACAGTTTAAATTAAAAGAGAATGAATTTAACGATAACCAAAATACGAGCAAGCATATAAAAATAAGCACTATTTTGTTCGCAGTAATCATATCGAGCACGATCAAGCACTGAAAGCTTTTTGAAAGCTCGCAACTACGTGTGATGAAACGTTCATGCGATTTCTAGATTTCAGACTAACGCGTTTGATCACTTGAATGTACCTATGTTTCAATTTATTTTAAAAAATATGTAGAATTGCCTTTTAAACAAATTTTCACCTTTACACCATTAAAACGGAATGCAAATAAAAATATCCGATTAACTCTGATTGTTTAAAAAAACTTGATAATATATCCTAATTTTATCCAGTCTTTTTATTATTGTATACCAGGACTGATTCAACAACACCTAAAATAAAAAATAACCTTATTTCACGTTTAGATATTAATGATTATAATCGATAATCGTGATCGACTTGAGAGACTATTATATTTAAAAGACCATCATGATTATCTTTTCAAGAAATCAAAATCACGTACCTGGACGTAATAAACCGATTATCTATTAACTGCCCAATGCCGGTCTATTAGAATGATATGTGTAAAGTTTTAAATAGATCGCAAAATAATGCATCGTCGCCATGTGTCCTAATGTCTTCTTAATGCCGCACGAATGCATGGAGTTGTCACGTGGCGCATTCACGGCTGTTGTTGACGTTTTCATTTTAATGTATCAAATTCTACATTACGAGCAATCGCTATTTCTTCTCATACTGTTCAAAATTAAATATAATGTTCGTATATTAACTTGTAAGCTAAATACATAGTTTCTTTTATTATTTTTAAATTGCTTAAAATTCTAATTTATTCTAAATAATCAATAACTAATTACATAAATATATTGTAGTGCATATATCTACTCTGTAGTCTGTAATGTAGATATTTTAAGGTACATCATTCGACGCTCAAGGTCTATAACATAGAGCAACGCTAATTAATTAAATGAAATGTGTATCTACTAGAATACTTTATAAAAAGGTTTTATATTAAACTAAGCTCTAGATAGAATCATTCGCAAACGTTTCACATTGCAGTTTGTTAAATATGAAAAGCTACATTTGAACGTGATTTTTATATTTCGTTAGGCCGTTGCCTGCTCGCCGCGCTTCTTTTGTTCTAGGAACGTGATCTGGCCGAGATGAAGCCCACTGACGTTATTGCTCCGTTCCTCGCTTCAATCTAGTTTGTTTCTGCGCGTCACACTTTGCAGCTTTACGTATTATCATCGCTGAAATGATTTCATGTTTCAATGTACTCGATTTTCCTCCGACGACTGAAAAATTTCTAGTCCCATTTGTTTCCCTGACGTATAAGATGCATTACATTTTATGCCATTCGCTTTGCCGCCATATCTCATCGCTCCATAAGGCTTCGCTTCCAATATAACACCCCGAAGTGACTAACGGTTTCTAGTCAAATGTGACATAAATATTGCAAAAACAGAATGGAGAGAATATCTTTATAACGCCACATAACCTGTGCATGGTATTTTTTCACATTCACAAATTACTTCTTAATGTTGACTACTCGTTTATGATTTGTATTTTTAGTTTTAAAATACTTTTAAAAAACAATGCTAGAAATATTCTGACGATGAAAATATATTTCGTAGGTGTATTTGGCAAGACTAGGCTTAACAGTACCTAAAGCTCAAATGACAATGATGACTTGAAATGAGTCAATATTCGATCAAAATACAGCGTCCACTTAAAAGCGATTGTGTCGGATAAAATTAACGCGACTAATTAAGTGTACGCATGTGACGCACATTCTCATGTCACAACACAGAGTGGCGCCGATGCGGCAAATACTCTGGAGCAGTTATCTCAGTATCGCATGGCTACGCCCGCTGTGACCGCCGTGTTTATTTTTAGACTCGCGTGTACATTCACTATTGCGATGAAATTTTACAGCAATCGCCGCGGCTCGCCGCCCGCTAGACCGATACCGACGACGCTCCGAATGACAAGCTACCGCTATTTCATAAATGTCTGCTATTTTATGCGAAAATTCTCTCTTGCTCCGTGCGCAATAATAATTCTTTTGTTCTACGATTCATCTGCTCAATCTTGAGCGATTCCGAAAATTTTAATACTTACGTTTTCTCTTGTCGATCATATACGAAGACTAATTATATTGTTAACTCTTATTGCCCCTATAATATGGTCAACGCCCAACATTAACTCTTTTTTAAAACTAGTTTTATTTGTTCGAAATTTTATTTGGTAAACCCTTTTTAAAAGCACATTAAATCAATATATGTTTTAATAAATCGGACTTTCATTCACCAAGAAAAAAAATTCCTGGGCTATTTTACTACGATTTACACGTCGCCAAAGCTAATATACCCCGTTCGTCAAAATACCATTAGCCGCGTAGCGCGGTCTCCCTGTCAGACCGAGATTTAGCTTGACTTAGTGACTGATTAGCGCCTGCTGCGTACTGGCGGATGCGACAGGTAGTCGGGTGTAAAGGTGCCTGACCCATGACCGCGTTCTGATTGTGGACTTGTAAATCAAACTTACATTCTTACATATTATAATTACACATTAAAATGATAAAGATCCATAATATAGAAAAGGGAAAGCGTGTTTGGTCATCAGCAAAATGTCAAATGTCGATTGTTCCTAGAGGTCCCACGCTCCGCACCCGCGGTCTAATATCACGAGGTCAAGTCACAGCTCATGTATATTCACGGACGGCGCGGCGGTTCATCTGTAACGGTCCTACGACCGGTTGTATGGCTCATTGTTGTATGTATCCGTCCATATGGCTAAGACGAGACACGAGAAGCGAATACTGCCGGTGGCGCCTCTTGCACTGTTTCACTCAATTTCGTTTTTTTTTTTTTATAAAAGTTGTCAACCGTACGCTAATAGAGCTGATTAACCGGTTCCGTCACTTTTAGTTTTACACACGTTGTTTATTTTCTGAATTTCTTCTCAATTATGTTATCTTGAATCCATGTCAAAAAGGCTTCTTCGTAATTTTCGTATAAAATTTATGATATTGATAATTAATTTTCTTAATATGATATAACAATAATGTCATACGAAACAACAGACGCGTTCTATTATTGCCATAAAATTATTTAAATGTTTTAGCAAATTTACATCATTTCCAATTTTATTCCGAGGCAGCGGGTTATTAAGATTATAATGGCCGGGTCAGTTGTTAAACGCCGGTAGATATTTATATTATAATTAGGTGCCAGCGACAGTCGTCCGTGAGGGGGTGCATGCGTAATACGAGACTTTATTTTTTTTATTCTCACCACGAAACATTGTGACATTAATTTAACATTACAATTATTACGAGAGAAATAAACAAGAATTATGAACTAAATAAAATAACGTATGAAATTAAAGAAAATTATTATTTTTTTATACTGTAGCAAACATTTTATAAGCCATTTAATTTGATATAATGAATGTTAAGAAAATGCCATCACACATCAACTTTTTATTATGTCTAATCAATATTAAGAGCAAACGGTAATCTATTTACTTTTCAATGACATCACGATAACGCCACCTACTTTTTGTGCATTTAATCTTGGCGAGCAGTAAAATAAAGATGGCGCAGTAATGCATTTTACATTTTGAAGGATCATTAAATTGCGCATTACACGGCCCGGGCCCGTCGAGAGGCAATTAAAAAAGAACTGTTAAGACGGTGCTCGTAAACTGGAGTTGTGTTCTCAACTGATTAAAAACTGCTTTAATCTTAGTGTGCATTTAGTTTTGATGGCAATAATTTTCGTCGAACTAAGTTTGTAACTGTGTTTATTTCATAAATATTGTAAATTCTAGTTGGACGGAAAACGGAGAACCTTATCGTTAGGTTCTAAGACAATTTGTGTCTCTGGTTAAGCTGTCAAGATGTATAAATTAACACGTAAACTCCATTGGCTTTCTCTTAAATGTCAATTAACATTAAATGCTAGGCAACATGAAAATTGGGAGTAACTTCTGTTTGTCTCGTAGTTTCTGAATAATCCATTACTCCATAGCATCGTCAAAATTCCATATATATTACTTAAATATTTTTAATTTAATACAAAGACAAATTACGAGTGAAACAAGTTTTCTCACAAATTAACAAGGAAAATAACTAAATTACATTTATTTATATTAAATGCATATATATAGCAGTTGGTCTATTTGCTTGTGATGATGAAAGTTTTCAAAGAATAAATGTGAGTAATACTTAGTAAGTCGCTATCAATATGAATTGCACCAACCCTGTCGTACTCACGTACAGATAAAACGGTCATTTGTCCACTGTAGGAGAAATTGAATAACAAGCCATAAACTCGTTCCAGTATAAATGAAATTCAATATTTGCCATGAACATCCAATAACGACAGGACGGTATCATAGGTTACGTGGCGTTTAGCGACGCGAACACTATGATCACTGGTGGCACGTTCTCGCCGTAATTAATTCTAGATAATTACAATATGATTTGATAGCATAGACCTGGTTCCGTAGATAAATACATCGATTAAATGTAGCAAGTGTTAAAATACACAGAAGGAATACAATACGTACTCAAATATTGATAGTATTTATTTACAGTCTCTCATTATAAGATGATAAATGTTTTAGTTTTTTATTTATATAAGAGATCTCGTATATAAGAGATTTTATTATATACAAATTATGCGGGTCATTCTTCAGAATTATGTAATTCGTTGATCATCTCATTTTATCTAAATCAATCCGTCACAACTCTTTTCTAGAAAACGCTTAAAGCAAGAAGTCGATTATGTTAACAACCACATATTTAATAAAATAAAACATGCTTCTAAATAAAAACAAAAAAGTACACTACATTATTTTTCCTATTCTGATTACAATTTTTAAATATAGCAAAAAATTTTGTATAAGTTTTAAAAAAGCTCAGTGGCGTGCCATTGGAGAGGCCTATGTCCAACAGTGGACGACGAAAGGCTGATGATGATGATGTTTAAAAATAATTTAAAAAGTACAAAATTTTAAAACATTAAATTGTTATTCTATGCGCCAACTATATTTAATTTCTTATATACTTAATACTCTGTTTACGAGCCCTAATTTGCGGTAGCTCAGTAATACATTTATAAGCAATACTGTATTATAAACAGTTATAAGAATCCAAGAGTATATTATAAAACATCAGCAGCTTAATGTTCCAAGATTTTTTTCATTTATACCTATAATTTTAAAGTTAGTATATGTTTATAAGTATTTATGTTTTCCTGCAAATTATAATATTTTCATTTACGATGACATAAGCATTGCTTATTATTTATTATCATATTTCTGTGAATCAATGTGCTGCGGCTATCATGAGGATAAGTACGTTCTAACTTGTAATAAGTAATAATACCTTTTCATTAATTTATTAATGACCATCTGGAACATTAAATAAATCAATCGAATCTTTTATATATGCCAATAGCAGTGCAGTTATTTAATGTTAATTATAATCATAGTCTTAGAACAGCTGGCAGAGACTTACACTTCACGCGAGCTTACGAGAGGCTAACTTAGTTCAGGAACTAACGAAGTGGCTGCATTAATTACTCAAATTAGAACAAGGTTGGTTTCAATATCGGCCGCTTACACCAAATATTTTATGAAACAGCGTTCGAAATTTAGAGCTGAAATATTGTTTAATCCATCAACAAATTTTGTGTAACGTAAAATATGCCTTTACTCTACATCCCCATGTAGTGCTAAAGAGTGGCAAAATTGTTTGGGTCGTTAACTCAAAAATGCCTGAGTGATCTAATGCTTTAATTAAATTCCTAGATTTAATTACGAGATCTCTTGTTAATGGTCCGTTAATTTTCGAGTTATGTGCCGTATGTTTAATATTATAATAATTATTTTATAATGCATTCATCTATATGTAGGAAAAAATTAAGACTGACAGACTTACCTATTCATAAACACCTAACTATTCATTCCACCGGGTGTAGATTCTTGTAGTTTCTTCTCCACGCGTCTTCTCCACGACGAAAGAACCGTTATTGTCCTGTGTACATATGTAGTTTTCTTAAAAAGTAAATCACGATAAGGTAAAAATATTTAGAAGTCCTTAATAGATTAATATTACTCGATAACTGCATTGCAACCCTCGTTTGGCTGTACTGTAGCTAGTCTGTACGTTGTACTTTGATTATTTTTTAAATATTTGATTGCAGAAAAGCTTAAGATTCGTAGAAATGAATATAACAAGTTTCCTGGTCTCGTATCTGTGTCTGACCTTTCCTCTGAAACCACGTGATCGAATTTTATGACATCGACAAGGTTAAACTCATAATTTTTAGTAAAGTCTTAATGTTTGTCAAATTTGATGCTTGCTATTCTACGGATTGAGAAAAGTTTAATATAACTTTTATTTAGAAACAAAAAAAAATTCTTATAAAAATACTTATTTCGCTGATTCTTAAAATTCAACTCCTTCAGGAGTCTTAACTTCTTAATCCGCAATAAGTTTATCGATACTTTTGCTATCTTCTACCGAACTTGGGTTACTTAATGACGTTTCACTATCTCTGACCAATTAACTAATCTCTAATAATTTATGAGCTGAGATAGCCACGTAGATTCATACCGGAGATTAATATATATCACATCCGAACAAAGAATTTTGACTTGTTAGATGCGTGTTCATAATTATTCGACTCGATAATTTTTCAGCTCGACTGAAGGTAAACGTCGTGAGGAAAACTGCCTATACTGTGGAGCTCAGTCAAAGAATAAGCGAACCTATTCATTAAACAGAAGATACTTTTGCCTAGCACATTAACACTAAAACAGGTTTTTACTGTACTTTAATATATAATTTCATACACACATGATTTACGTCATGACATATCTAGACGCATTGCTATGAAACGAAGTAAAAATTTATATGACAATATGTCAATAAATAACTTTAGATTTTCAAGAATGTTTAATTTAAAACGTTACTATTCCACTTATGGGTGTTGTAGATATTCAAGGCGTTCATATCCAAGACATATAAATGTTGCAACATTGAATTCATGTGCGAATTACGAAATATCACCTGCGGTTATGATAGTGTCGCTTTGAACATATTTAGAAACCTGCGCAGGTCGGTTCGGTGCAGTGTTATTTAATACACGACCTATTTGTGGTCAAGCATGCTAGACGCTCCAACCACCTCGCTGGCTAGTAATCCTAAACCTGTTTTAAGGTTACTTTACATTGCAAATCTAATCTGGTACACTCATTCGAATGATACGCTTATGTCTCTATCAACTTAGAGTACAAAAAGAATGAACGACGAATTCGTGGTTCAAGATTTAGTGAATAATAAGAACAAGTCGTATCCGCTCGCGTAAGAGCAAATAAATTTTCAGTCACCATTCTGTTCAACTCTCCTCATTATATCTGTTGATACATATTGTTATCCGGACATTACGGTTTTAATTAAACAGACTCGGACCAAAAAAAATATTTATTGTCTGTAAAACAGTATCTTCAACTTAATTACCTATTTTAATTTGCGATCATAAATTTAATCGCTCTGCTCGTCATGGTTACCGCTTTCGCTTATATATTATTTTCGTAATGAAACCATATCCAGTACTCGAGCTACATTCAAAGAGTGCTTGAATTAACTTAGGCTCCATTGTAATTATGTTTATGTTTTAATGAGTTTACCGATCTTCGGCTGTAATGCGCTGCTGTACAAAACAACGGTAATGTTGAACAGTTTATTTGTTTTATGTTGCCTGATATACCGGGTCGTCTTTAAACGTTTCTCTAATATACTTAATATCATAATAATTGTATCTCCACGCAGCATTCGCATCAAATGTTTCACTTGTAAAATGTATCTAAAATAAGTTCAGGATTATTCTTTAGCTAAAGAAGTTATGGCTAACAATGATGTTTAAAATAACGTCGACGTTGAAAATTAAATTATTTGTTCATTTCCAAACTTCCCTACTACAGAGGACTCGTGCGACGATCATAATAAGTAGGTCAAGTAACCGTTTGGTGTGTAGAGGAGTGAGCAATCACACGCGCCACCCGCCTAATTGAAGTCCAATGTCGCGCAGCCCGCCCACGGTGATTGATACCGCCCGGCCGCCTGACTGCCAGCCCGTGCGGCTTCTAATAACTGCCACTGTGCAGACGTACGTGGCGCCTGTACTGTGTCCTGTCAAATGGCTACATATACAGCCATATATCCTTATCTCTTTCATCTCTATTCGAAAATGTACGAATTAACTGCAGGGACAAAAAGCTTTATAATTATATGCATCCAAATACAGGGGTACCTGCAAAAATGTACCCGCAAAAACGTAGACATAAAGGCAATAATATAGCAGGCGTCTAATTAGTTGCGCCATCGCCATCAATATCCATTAACGGCGCCACACGCGACGCTGACCGGCCGCGTCGCGCCGCCGCCGTCGCCTCGCCGACTGGCCGCCGGCCGGTGCTTGTGACGATTACCAACACTCTATCACGATGCGATAGAGATTTGCACTTTCCAGAATAAATAGGGGTTGTAATGTACAAACATTCTACCATATTACTTTGTTTAATATTTGGAAGATTCGTTTAAATTTATTTTCAAATAATGCATTTATGTCGTACTCCTATGAATAGAAACAGGTATTATAGGTGCACAAACTGGTCATGCTTCTAATGAATACTATTATTAAATATCAAATAGAGTAAGCGTGCAGTGAGCCCGCGGGGTGATCAGATTTAATTCGAAACTTCTTCACCTCTCGGTCCTAAAGGGTTGCCCGTTGCCCTAATCTTTGAACTATGACTTGACCGTTAATACGCATATATAATTTGGTCTTCGATTATTTAAACTGTGGAATGGCATGCTACGAATAAATTAGTTTCATGTTAGGGAACAAAGCCGGTCTTAGATCCGAATAACGGTTATAGAATGGTCTTTGTGAGAGTTGAAATTGTTCTATTTTAGCTGATGCTTAATATTATTGTAACATATTAAGATATGTGGGCAAGTTATCACCATAATATTAATTTGAAATTATTTAAAAAGAATATTATTGCCAGTTTATTCTCCAAAATATGTCAACGAAACTGACTCTACATAGGATAACAATTTTATATTTTTAAGTTTAATTAAACAATATTTAAAATTATTTTAACGTTTTTGCTAATAAACGTCATTTTGACCATTCGATTTGATAACCCGTAAAAAACGTGACCTCCAGATGTAAGTCGCTTATAAACCCCAGTTTCTACACTTCATTTACATAGCCAAGGAATCCTATGCACTTTGTATGCACTCGCATCTCACTTTATAATTCAAATGATTCACGCGATCCCGGGGTGGATTTGAGGAAATGTGAGAAATTGTAACGGAATTTTTAACGACTCTACACTCTTTATCTTAGAAAATGTGTTAGCATTCGAATACATATTAATATCATGTTTATATTATATTATTGTGGAATGTGTTGCCATAAAACAGTACATTTGGAATTTACCTGAGATTACCTTTTTTTATATAAAAATAATAAGAACAAATGTATTCATTACTGTTTCAATAAAGTCGAGTTTAATATGGCAGCCGTTTTTATATAAACAGTCAGCTGTATTCAATAAATCTAAATTATTAAATGTTGACGAGACGATTTCTGGAAATAATTTAATGTACTTCCTCATAAAAAAGATCGATACAAATGTATGTTAAAAATCAGCTAGAGCACCTGCGTTGACGACTGTTTTCCGATTGCTATAGAGTAATAAAAACACATATGGTATTGTGAGCCTAAGGTGCACCTTACAAACTTTACTATCTAAAGTATAATCTATCATGGTATTATGAACATTTCATTTAATGCATGAAACTGAAAAAAAAAATAACAAAAGCTCTCATCTGCTATCCTTATCCCGTATCTGTTTTCCCGTATCGATGATCGATAAAAATATATTCAACTACCTTATAAATGGTATCTTCAATTATTTCACACAAAAATATAAGATACATTTACAATATACGAAGTGTTTTTACCAATATAATTCATTGTAAACCAGTTGTTAATTAATTTTATTGCTATTTTAATATACCGTTTGTTCTCTGTTCATGTTTGAGATTAAATATGATTTTATCTGGAACAAATATAGATTTGCATCATGCAAGTTGGAAATCATCATTAATCTTTTGTATCATTGTAATTTGGTGTTGTTAATAGCTTAGCTTTTAATAGGAATCTAAAATCGTATGAAAAATGCTTTGGAACTCTCTGGCCAGTGTATCGTTTTTTCATTAACGTTGGTTATATTGAATCACTTTCAACAGCGACCATGTTTATTGTTGAAGATTTTCACTTAACATTGGATAGGCAATTGGATCGTCTGTTGTCTTGTTAAAAAAGATCGATTTAACTTGCAATTTAACTTGATGTTACTATCTCACTATCATCAAGTGCCTTGTTAATCTAGTCTGCCAGTCCCGATCCTAGTGTAAAATACTGAATCAGCCCACTGAATAAGTTTTTCTGTCAATAAATTCTAAATAGCAGTCTGAAGTTTCGCTCGCCGTAGCCGCTGGAATACATCATCATCATCATCAGATTATCATAAACGCAATCGAAACAACGACCTGAGTTGCTAAGGGCACACCAGTTCATAGCACGTGCGAGACATGAGATGAAGCACGATTGATTTGCTTCGTGCTAAGCGTTGCAACCTTGGCCGGTGTAATCAAATTAGATGACTCATATTACCTCACGCTAATTAACGCTAACTCCAAGCATAACATCGCTGGAGACCAGGAATCTTATCACTGCAACGCCAACTAGCGTCGCTTAGATACAATAAGTGTCATCATTACATTTTACGATATATGTATAAGGATACTATATAAAGCTGTGTTAATGATACAAACGCGATAACAATTAACTCGTATTCCTTTATTATAATATTTCTCGTTATTATATAAATTACGGAATGTATAACTATTTTTATTGTGATAACATATTAACTTTAAAATGAAACAATAACTCTGTCCATTTCGTGGATGAGCGTAGGAGAGTTCACGCAAATGGTAACTTCCTATATTACGTCATTTTGTTATGATTCAGAGAGTCGGTTTCATTAGCCACAGCTTCGTAGACTCACTTCGGTTTGAATTTAACTCTGACCTCGACACTCATTTGGATTTTTATGATACGACTCACAAAGATATTTATTTATAAAAACTGTATAACCTATTGTTGTATAATTAACTACATACAGTCGAATTCTTGAGACTTTAATAAATGAATGCGTCGCCAATTTTATTCTCTATGCAGAATTTGATAGCTAAATACGGCAGTATATTACTGTAACAATTTCAAAATGCTGATTACGGGGTAACATGAACAGAAATCCGAGCTCGGAACAATATTACGATTACGTCATTCATAGAGTAAGTGCATTAATGTTGGCAGCGGTGGCGCCATCTTTGTGTACCTCGGTATGGGCCTGTTTCTGATGTGAAAAGCAGTTTTCCGAGGAATAAATAATAGAATGTCAGTCTGAAGCTAGCATAAAAACTAATGTTTCTTTCCTATGTTATTTAACCTACGTAGATAAAACAAAATATATTTACTAGGCAGTTTTAATGTTGCTTGCATAATATATTTTTTAAATATTATGTTTATTTGTAAAATTTTATTTAAATTACAGTTACCCTTTACAGTCGTAAAATAACGCATATACTTTTTACTATTTTTCATTTATTATCCTGAGTTTAAGTTTTACTCTTATATTTTTAAATATATTTATGTTATAATGGAATTTTTAAGTATACGTACGTACAGCAGTTAAAAACAAAAATCAAACTTATTAGGAAATATTTTTGTGAGGTGCAAACTTCATACGCAATTGCAGCAACATGATACTGTAAATAAGTGTTCCTTTATGAAACTTCGCAAAGCCAACACGAGACCGCGCTTATTTAGAAACGACGATGTCGAGCAGATGACGCCCAAACAAATCTCAATATCTGGCATATGGAATGAATATTTAGAGTGAGACAACACAACAAACGTTTCTCCATACAGTTATAAGAACATCGAAAATAGATTCTGCAAATGGGGTTACACGCACCTGTTATTTAGCTTTCAGGCTGAAGGTACGAGGGGAGGCGGGGTTACAGCGCATTCATTAATAATGGCCCGCAAAGAGACGCTCTTATTTACGACCTGCGGTGACTTGGCCGAACCACATGCACGCGATCCTATGCGCCGCGCTGGCGAGGCGTAGCTAATACCGAAAATTTAAACATTAACTCTAAAGTAACACAAGATAACCAAATCATCACGACACAAATGCTTATTAGGTTTCGTTTTATTTGTTTTTGTATGTATTCGATATGTGAAATCATTGACATCAACTAATCCGCTAATCGTGTTTTACGTATCTTGTCCAGTTACTTATTTGGCTGATACCATACAGGCTTAATAGCCGTCAAATGGACAACCGATTGATTTGAATCATTCGTTGTACGCATAAGGTAAAGCCAATACAATAGGGTGGAATGGAAACCATAATATATTTAATCATTGGAAACATCTGTATAAAGGATACACTAATATGCAATAGTGGCAAAATAAACACAAGAAAATGTAGAATTCTTTATTTGAGTATCATATTTAGAATGTAATGTTAACATTTAATAAGAAATGGCTTTGCATACCATATTTTTGAATCACCTAACATTATCTACGGACTTATGATGATTCGCAATTTATTTGTGTACGCGATGTTCTTTGTACCTGGAATGAATTTATTATGACTCACTGTTTTTTATTAAATATCTCAATTCAGCGCATGTGTTTCTATTATTACGTACTAATATCCTTGAAACGGGAGGTAAAGAGTCTGAAACCATTCTTTAACACGTTTTATGCGCTGAGAGGATTTAGTCTAACTGCTCCTATTATAAAATAAAAAGTGCCAATCATAAAGTGGAATTTCACGTTGTTACAACAGATATGGATCAAATAAACTTCGCAAGCATCGTACTAAATTCGTGCATAAACAGTAAGATTGTCGGACTAGCAGGCGAGATGAGGTAAGCGACCTTAAAAGCCACTTAGCACACAGTGCTCTTAGTGCCGCTTGCTGCGTCTCTTATTACTTTGATAATATTTCGGCTTATAACGTCAGTGTCAGCACAACACTTCGATACATCATTGAAATAATTTGCCTTACTACTACTAAGCAACAAACGCCTACTACTTTATTAAAATGTTATTTTGATGGTCAAGTTTAACTTAGTACTTAATATGTATTAACAAATCCAATTACAGTAACCGTAAATTAGCCGTAAGATTTTCAATTTATAATACATGATATAAAATAAATTTACTAAGAGCGAAGCCTTACTTATGGGTTGTTAAATAACAACAGCAAATATCAGTATATGCCAATAGAAGTCTTTCATTTCCGTGCCCACATCACGGATCCGGAACTCAATTCTGTACGTGTATCATTCAAAGAAGAGCGAACGTTCAGTTTTGACCAAAGGTCTGAAATCAAATTCAATGAATCCACAATATTTTTCCAATTTCTTACATTTTCTATATAAAACATGACCTTGACAATAATTTCTTACATTACAGAATAAACTTAAGACTTGTTAGAAACTCAAGTTTCGTAAAAAAAAACATTCATCTACACACATTCAATATTTCCAACGTGGTTAGTTTACGTGCACTTTAAAATCCTAAGAGATAAGTGCCATTACGCAACAAGGAATCAGATGAGGCGAGTTAATTAACGTTTATGCACCGTCATCCAGCAGGTACGGCCCGCGGTTTCACCTGCGTTGTGGCCTGCGAGAGCGATTTCCCTGTACCGTTTTTAATTAAACACGGAAATAGCTATAATAAAATACTCAATTTTAAAGGATTATTTTGTCGAAACTTCGGTACTAAGCGAATAAATGTTTATTGAATTTATTAAGCTTCAAATTTCGCTATGTTAAACACAATACTTTGCATAATTGTAATAAATAAATGTTTTTCGTATCTTTAATATTTTTTACAAAGAGATAAGAGTGTCTCATATTTTATTTAAATAGTATCACGTTAATGAACATAATATGACTTTTTGTTTAAGCTCATTTTTAATTAAATGTTAATAATATAAAAATGTATAAAATAAATCGCGAATTATGCCTTCATGCTCCTAACTCAAGTACGTCAATTACAGCGATGCGCTTCAAGGAAGCTAACCAATTTCTAAATTCTTTGTACATGTAATTTAACTTAATTGGTATATGGCAGCGGTGGACCGAGAATTTTAGCCGCTTTGTTGAAATCGCAAATAGCAAGTTTATCATCACCAATTCGAAAGATTTAATATTATGTTCTATTTTTATTATCTCATAAATTATTTTTTATTAAAGCATATAATTAAACAATTGTATGTCATACTTTGCGTATGCTCAATCTTAATGAATGATACAGGAAACTCGACGCGTGCGCAGTGAGTTGATGTGGAGATGAGATGCGTGGGTGCATCCCCGCGGGCTTATTTATTGTTCAACAATTGGCTATTTAATGTTCAGATAAGATGCGACTTGCTCTAAATAATATAAATAGGTCGGATGTCATAATTAAAGAATCTTAGATGGCATTTTTGTGTTACGTGAAGATGAAGTAATGATAGTTTCAATGGAGGCGTGAAATGATGTGGTGTAAGATTATCGCTTGTTCGCGAATGGTAAACGTATTTTCAATGTGTGTTTGGTTGTATTGATTGTAAGATTGTGTGAGTGCTGCGTTTGGCGTGGGACGGAACAGTGCATTTTTTGCGGGCATAAGATGAACGGCAGTTCATTGAACTTCCATCGTCTCGAGGACACCGAATTCGCCAACGAAGCGCATCTTCCTTATATTACAATTAATTAAACATTTGCCAAAAATATGAATCACTGCTAATTACTTCTTTTATTATATTAAATTAATAGAAGGCAGTACTGAATGCTTATATTTATCAAGTTGTTAATCATTAATGAATTAACTTTAATTGTGATATGCATTAAAATACGATTTTTTCTGTATATTTGGATATTTTAAATATTAAACATCAAATCCATTAACACGCATAAAATAGAGTGTACACGATACTTAACTAAAAATGATTGCCAAATAATTTATTTATTGCCGATTTAGATTATTTTTATTAATATGTGAGTAAACTGTAAATGCAATATATGATTAATTAAACATTGCAAGTTTTAAGGTATCAGCATCTTTTTTTTTATACGTTTGTCAAATAACGAAATGTTGCCAATACTTCACTGTAAAATCATTTACACCCTGACATGAAATGAGGTATTCGTAGAACAAATTAGCTATATAATATGTTTGCCTAAAAAGGTTAATAAATTCTCTTTTCGTGCGACACAAAGCCACGTGGCACGTAAAATGTAATCTTATAGAATGTATTACGCTATTAAAATGTTTAAAAAATAAACGTTTCGCGACGAGACGGCCGCAAGAAGTGTATAAATGAGCCTTTAGAGTTTAGATGTTACGCTCGAAGGCGCGCGACGCAAAAACGAGCTCACGTCGTCATCGCATCGTGACTGCGGCGTGGCCTGCACTGTCTTGTTGCATACTCGACTACATGGCTAACAAATCATTCCAAATTTGTCTGAAATTCAGTGTGCAAATATAAAAGAATATTGCGGTCTGCTTGACTTTTACGTTGCAGATTCGAGATTGGAACTTCTAGTCAATACGGTTTCCCTTATGTAATGCCCTCCCCGATTCTGTCCGATTTTATAATGTCTTCGTTTTCTATTCTGTCTGTGTTGTCTTTTCCATATCCGTATGTGCTGATTGCACTTTACTTTGATGTCATAATGTAACGTCTATTATCAGTTAGCATTTATGGCACATATAAAAGAATTTTCTACGCCTAACTATTTTTTACCATTACTTTAACATCTCTAAATGACTCATTTTGTAATCTATTTAATATCGCAGACTATTTCGAAATCTGTTAATACTAATTTTGTCTCTTCAAGGCGTTCAATAAATATTATATATACGAAATTTATAAATAATATTTATACATTCATTATCTACTGTTAAAAAATATTTAAAAAGACGACAAAACACTAACCATATTATGATAATTATAATGAAATGTACGAATTTCTACATTATGATAATACGAATCTCATGGAATTGTTCCCATTCGTATCCAGCGCGATATTGTGGACGGTTTGCGTGTCCTCGGGCAGGTCACGCGCAGTACGCAAACTTGTTCCAGCGCACTTTCACCGTGCTTCGCCAGCACCAATCTCGCGCACTCGCTTACACATCCGAATAATGTCCTATTCTTTCATGCGTCCTTTAATTATTTTTATTATAAGCCTTATGAAAAAAAATGGGATTTGCATTTACCTACAAATATGCGTTTTTTATATTGGTAGCAAATGTTTTAATAACAATATTTTGCTAATAAGTTACAGTTATTATGACGTCTAATTTATTGATTGTCCTTCTTTAAAGCTCTTTCGATTATAATAAGTCGTCATATAAAACACATTGACCGGCTTAAACTATACACAATCAACGGGGCGGGCGGAAGTGTGGCAGTGGCGAAAAGCTCGCAACTGCATGAGGAGAAAGGAAGCGGCGCGCCGCGCGGCGTGATAAGGCAGCCGGCTGGCGTCGCGCGTCGGGGTATGGGAGGGGGAGCGGGGGGCGCGGGAGCGGCGCAGCCGAGGGGTCCAGTGCGGGGTGAGGGGTGCGCGCGCAGCGACGCCCCGCGCCGCGCCACTCGCCTCCCGTCAGTCGCCTGCCGACTCCGCTTGTGCTTGTGTGACTCGCGCCGCTCTGTGCACTGCACTCGTGCTCCGAACACGACGCGTGCCGCCCTACCGTGGCCGCGAACGCGACCTTACCGACCTACCGGCGAATCGTTTTTCCTAACTTACGTGCGACTTGCTATGATTTGACTTTTGGACATTTGCGCTCCCTTACCCGGCTTGTTTACCCCTCATCATGTAAGTGTTACCGCTCATTATATTAGAAACGTTCGTAATTATTAAATTGGTAACTTACGTTAAAGTGAGCATCGTGAAAGTTTGTGAATAAAACTAGTGTTTCTATGGTATCCTACATCATTATCGTGTTCATGTATATTGCTAGTGTTCTCATATTTTGTGAAATCGGAATTCTATTGATGGCGTTTTATGAAATTCGAAGGAAAATTAGCAATAATAGCGATCAGTGCCCGAGTGATATGCGTTAGTTCAACGGTCGTTGAGAAGTTGTCTGCGTCCCCGCATGAGAGCTTTCGCATTGGGTAACTGGACCCACTCAGTGCATTGACGAATGCGCTGCCAGCGCTTTTGCACGAACTCCCAAAGTTAAAAAGCTCCCGTATTACTTACTTTAATAAGCCATACAAAGTAAAGTACGGCATAACCCACCGATTATCTTGTCCTTTGGTGAAAAACGAAATGTATATCGTATCGTATATCGTATTTTTATCATAGTTGCTAAGAAATGTGTCCGAAAATGGTATGTACATATATTTGTTAAATTTAGTAAAATAATCTATTAACTTATCATTTTTAAACGTCATGCATAAAACATTATTCATTGCTTATTTTATAAGCTAAAAAAAATCCTAAAAGGTATTCGTAGTTTATTCACTCTGATGACGTTTGGTGAATTCCAAATGAATTATTTATATATATATATATAATATTCATATGTAACCTGTAAATTTTTTTAAAGTTGTGAAAACCTCCACAAATCTTACTAATGCAAAGATTAAGAGAGAAGTTATCGAATGTGATAATTTAGAGATAAATCTCCACCGTCTTCAGAGATATATCTCTTCTAAAAAGCTTTGTGGTGAACAGATTTTAGCGATATTCTATTATAATTTCAATTTGATTCCCTTTGCGCCCCAAAGAATAAAAAAACCAAATCGTGAAACGTATTTAATCTTTTCACATTCCCCAAATAAAATGAGTCGAGTCGATAAAAAAATCATATACGTTATGTTATATTCAGTTTTTCCATATAAAATAATAAACCATTTAGTAATTTCAAAATTGGAAAGGATTAACAATTAACGTTATGAATAATGTGCATGTGTTAATTTTGAAAATTCTCGGTATATTGGATCAGCTAAACTCCACAATGGTCTGTTTGCACCGTTTCATCTACGAGGGTAACAGCTGGCTCCGCTACCTGCTCACAACAATGAAACCTCTGTCAATAGAGCTCTCGCTCTACTACAATATTTTTGTTTTATTTTATTATTTTAAATTCTAAAACCGCAAAAAAGCATGAGAGGCTATGAAACTCTTTTATATTCAAGCTTTTAAAAAATAGTTCCTCAAATAAAACGCTTTTCGATGTTACAAAAATGTTAAGCCCGTATGAAAATGAATAAAAATGTCATCCCCGATGCTGTTTCCCTGAGATAGTTGAAATTGATGTAGTTGTGATTGTTTTATAAAAATATACTAAAATCCAAGTGGCCACTAGTTGTTATCTTAAATTTTTTTTATCTTATCTCTGTAAAATATAAACGGATATGAGACACGGATCCAAGCTGCAGATTACTCGACTAAATTAATCACTGATAAGAAACTGTTACGCTAAAGATAGCTTGCCTGTGTTTTAAAAAGTCATTAAAAATACAGACAAATTATAAATTTGGCAAGCAAAATTATTTAATTTCATTATCTAACCGTATCCGTGAGACATTACACAAAATACGTATGCGTATTTGTGAGTAAAGTGACTTGACATAAACTTTACAGATATTTTTGTTGTTGATGTGTTTTTGTATCGTCTTCGATGCTATCAGTTTAATGTAATGCTATACGAGGGCTCCCAACTTCTCAACCAGTCACAGTACCATGTTCGATAAGGCGTGCACATTAACGACCGTGCTGCAGCGATAGCGCCGGAATCGTGTAATTTGCGCCTCGTAAATTTTAAACCGTCGCAAATTTTTCGCCTCTCTTGCTAATTACTAGTCTGCTAGCGTCCACTGAGGCTGCTTAATGTGCTTCGTACATGTCCCGAATGCGAGAGCAGTACTGGTTGCAATCTGCTCCGCACAGGTAACAATGGCCTTTGTTTTGACTGCCGGAACTGACCTACGTGCTCGACTAAAATTTGGTTTGCTTTGCACATTATTTGCATCAATTTGTTCGGTCTAGGTAAGTCATCAACCATTGTCGCTTTTGGAAGAGACTATTATTATTCAAATAATATAAAACTAAATTCCTTTAAATCTCAACATCTTCAATTTATCTTGGTTCATTTTGTAGAAAATATACGACTTAGTGAAATTATGATTTTAAAAATGTCTTTAAGCTGATGAGTCAGGAAACGCGTGCCCAACGAATGTAGAGCCGTGCGCAGAATAACCAATGACGATAAACTTCGCCGACGACATCTTATGAATCTAGACTTAATTCTCCTCCCCAATGTTTGTATTGCACCAAATAATATTCAATACTCATGTAGGTAAGTTACTCGAATACAAATACAACTATATCCTAAACAAGAATTAAAGGTGAGGCGCCGGGCACATTCGTTTTATGATTGCAGCTAAAGTTTAATGACTCACAAATAAAACACAAATACATGTTTATTGGTAAAAATAAATTTTGAACACGTTATATAGAACTTATTATAATTAAAACTTCGTTTTGTCTCATTAAAAACACATAGTTTTATCAGATGATATGGTTTGTATAACCACAGTAATAAGATGGAAATTATGAATGTAAATTAGTATTATTGCTGATTTCTCGTTCATGTGTCACAGAGGTCAGTTAGCAGTCAACATAATTATCTAACAAAAAAAAAACAGATGAGTTAATGCCATGTTATATAGATAGTAAACATTAACAAAGACATACATATATTAAAAAAGAAAGGTAAAACCTAATAATAATATACAATACGCTGCTTAGAACAAATGCCATAATTAAAATTTTTTGAATAATAAATTTGGTGTAGTTGTTTAAATTTCATCAAACTTCTTAAAAGAGAGTATAAATCTTTTCATTAATTGGAAGGACTACTACATAGTTACTATTAACATTATTAAACTTGTGAAATTATGTAGACGCGCATCGCTTTTACAATGGACAAGTCTTATTTGAATTTGAGTTGGTAATAGCTTGTAATAGTGAAAATAAAATTATTTATTGTAATAATTATTATTTGGAGCGTGCCACGTCTGAAATGAAGCGTGTCGAAGGCGATCGTATTGATAGTTTTTGCGTGGCCGGCGCGAGCGCGCCGGAGCGCGACACCACTGCCCAAGGTCATCTCCCGCTCTTGTCTACTTCGTTTTCCGCTTTATTATTTGATGGCCTCGTCGCTGAAACCTTTTTGTCTCCTAGACTGTTTGTTGTCCCATTTCGTTTCTGGTCGCTGCCGTTACTAAGTATAAGCTTGAACAACCACAAGAAAGAGGACCAGCGTTAACCAATTTAGTTTTTGTGCTCAGAAAATAAACTATTTTATAATCGATTGTGTTACGGTTTACGACGTAAATGAGATTTTAAATTTAATACTTCCTTGTAGCTATAGTAATCTTCTTATGCAAGTCATGTAAACGTTTTAATAACAACTTGATTCTTTTTTGTTCAATAATAATAAAATGTTACACGTTCAAATGGTGTTCGGAGTAACAGATTATATTTTAAAGATTGACAAAACTGCAATAAAAACAATACTGTCATATAACTTATTTTAGTAAGAATAAGGTGTATGTATGTATGTGCTAAATTTAACACTTGTTAAGAAATTCTTTTCTATTCAATTATTCATAATTTTGGTGCGAAATAATTGGTAGTTTTTATGTTTGCAATGCTTGAACAGTCATGAAAAACTAATCTAACTATTTTTGCTGGCAATTTAAAATACTTAGGAAACTTATTACCAAAGCATGTTGAAACCACAAAATTTTCAAATTATCCTATGTTTGACACAGCTTTAGGAAAACAAAGAATAATAATTTCAAATAGTGCAAATGGTTACTTTAGACCTGCTTTGTATATAATTCGAATAAACTTATAAATGTATTTAGTTCTAGCATAAAAACGCAATATTAGTCAATAGATAAATTGAATAAGTGGGACAGTCATAATCAACGTCGATACAAATGTCACGTTATAAAGTTCAATCGTGTGTGGGCAACGGCAGCGAGGGAAAGGTGCGGTTGAATGTGGTAATACCAGGCATTAATTTACTAGCATACTAATACGTTTTGTAATAAGCAGTCATAAGAAAAATTGTAACAATTACTTTTAGATAATGTTGCTCCATGCTCGCTCTTTGTATTCCGATTGTCTTGATAGCTCAGCGGTAAAAGCGCCCACCGAAATGGTGGGAGACCCAGGTTCGATTCCCGGTCAAGACCATGGATGCAAAGCAGCGACATGACCAATCAGTGTTATTGCATTTAACCGCATTATTCGCAACCCTAAAATCGTGAACATTTTCTGTATTGCAATTTGATCGAATCTTCGATCACAAAGGCCCAGCCCAACTGTTTTTCTCCCCCCTCCACACCACCCTCGCACCCGACCGCTTTCACGAGATTCTTATTTAGATTCGCTTCCGTCTGATTGCTCTTGGTAATCTTTTCACTGGGTTATTGAATGTCTTCTCCGTGCGTGTCGAGCATCTAAGAAACCCAGCCAGCGGCGCCTCACCCGTGAAAGGAATCAGACGTTATCCTTTGACGCCACCATTCTCAGTTGCTTGTTTAATGCTCGAAATAAAACGATGTCCATTTGCTTTGAATTTTACTTATACATATTATGTGTACTCAATGCGAATACATTTCCGATTCGTTTCGTTTCTTTCTTTACGAATGCCAGCGCAATGCGCTTATAATACAAGATGCTGAATAAGAGATGCAAACTTACAAAGCTTATTACTACAAGGGACGCTCACGTTTTATTGAATGTATATTTATTTATTAGAGTTAGACTTAAATGATTCATACTACCTATTTTTTACATAATAATAAATTAGTTATAGATATTAAGTAATATTTTGATGAGATTGACGTTTATAATTATGTTTTAGACATTGAAACATTATGATTACTGTTGACTAAAATTATTGTTGGGGAATTTTAAAGAATAATAATCGGATATTACTTTTTATAATAAAGTAACAAGATAAAACGTTGATGTTCCGAAGAGACTTCACATAAGTATGTGTATTAAGATCTAAATTAACATATATTTGGTATGACATCACTGTACTGACAAACATGACTGGCATTTTAATTGACTTGTCCAATAAGAAGGCGTGCTCGCCGTCATAATAATGCTACTACACCTATATCACACATAAAATTTGAAGATTGTGCACGGTGAGGAGCGCGACGATGCGTTGCCGCACACTGAGCTATTTTCAACTGGGTTATGCTTTAAATAGCGCATTACGATAGGATTTGGTTTCATGAGTTTTTCCCTGTTACCGGCCCCAGACAGCTACGTTCCTCTTCACGGCGCCCACATAGTGAATGTTCCACCTCCTAAAGCTCATCGGTCTGTTCGCTCATCTCGTTCGTTTCATAATTCTCTCGCAATAGCCTGTTCCTCGATTTTTGGTGTCCAGTTTATATTTTATGTGACTATTATTTTTTGGCTGCAAGTAATGATGTCGCCAGTATTTACGTCCGCGTCTGGCTGGCGTTATTATTGGTACGACACCTGTTTAAATCGCGCACATCATGTTCCCGTAAATACACCTCATCCACCACTGTCCGTCACATAAAGCAATCAGTGTATTCATATATCTCATATTTTGCTTAATAGCATTGCATGTTAATTAATAGTATTACTATCACAAAAGAGAAATCGCAACACATTGAACCATAAAGATATCTGAGGTATTTATATAACAAGTCTACATATTCGTTATTGTGCAGTTAATATAACATATTGACGATTATGGAAATTATTAACACTTCGGTGTTAAAATTATTACAACCTAACATTGTTTCGTCTCTAATCATCTTCACGAAGTCTAACAATATCTTAAAGTGGTATATATTGTTTGGTTTTGTATAATCAATTTAAATAGACAAAGACGTAATACTTTGTTGTTTCCTTATCAAATATAAAAAATGATTTAATTCGAGTTTTTTATATTCGAAATAGCTACTAAACAAACCTTTCAATCATTTCCCCTTTTTGAAATGATGTTATTCGAGGTATTATCTTCATACGCAACATTTGGTAACTGTAAACGATTAACCAAGTATTTTTAGTTTAAATGACTTTATTGCCAACTAACAATATAATATGACGGAGCTAGATGTCGTGATGATTGCCTCGAATAATATACACTAGCAAGAATTTTGACGTAAATAGCGCGGGCCTAGGAACGGCCGCGGCGCACGCTTTCTAACCCGGTAGCCGCTTGTGCTTGGCTCCGGGGCTGACCGCCCGGAGAGTAACCATTGTGTTTTGTTGTTCGCAGAGTTGAGCCCCGCACCGCACCGGCTTGTTCGCTGACCGCCGAGCCGCTAATCTAGCTTTTTTCGCGCCCTACCGTCGCCTGCCCAGATCCACACCGGCCGCCGCCGTCATGCTCGCACATCAAGCACCGCTCGCCCTCTACTAAATCAACCGTCAACATCGATACGAACGCGTGTGATAATAATATTTTAATACTTGCCTAAATAAGCCTGCAACGTCGGTGTCTTTAATTCTAACATAATTCTAAGGTTAATATTTAGTAATTAATTATCGTTGAACCTCGGAATATCGTCGTGGTGTTCCGTGTCCCTTCGCGTGTGTAGTAGTGTTTGTAGTGAAGGGTGCGCCAGCGCCGAAGTGGTCACAGAATCAACTTGCCGCGCGAAAGTGAGAAGTGCATGCTCGGAGCGCGCGGGCGCGCTCGCTCCCCTCTGCATATGCGCCGCACTCGCTCTAAGTAATTGTGCGCGCTACTCCTACTCCCCCCAACACAGTGGCAACGATGGCAACCATGGTGAACATGAATAGCCTCCTGAATGGAAAAGACTCACGTTGGCTGCAACTCGAAGTGTGCCGCGAGTTCCAACGTAATAAGTGCTCGCGTCCCGACACCGAGTGCAAGTTCGCACATCCTCCGGCAACCGTTGAAGTACAGAATGGAAGGGTCACCGCTTGTTACGACAGTATCAAGGTAAGTTTATATTTTACTGGCAAATGTCTGCGGCAAATATGTCTATATAAAAATGTTAACTTACGGAAACACATATACCATTTTTCACACAATTTTATTAACGCAATAGTTTCCCTATTATATTAATTTGCATCTTAAAGAGAAGATTAGTAGTCTAACAAAGACATACTGTATAACATTTAATGTTTGCGTATAATTGTGTGTAGGTTTTATGGTTTGATTGCAATAATAATCGATTTGGAAAAAAAAAACTTTATTCATGAATAAGTAATATGTCAATAAAACCATCACAATGAAGTTAGTTAGTTCAATTAATACGAACAATTATATATTTATTTATTTATTGTAATTACAAAATCCAGAAAACAAAAATGAAGTTGTAAGTAAATATAATGTAATCTTTAGTTATATCGTTTTTTGAAATACTTGAGAAAGTAAGTAAATTAAAATAATAAATTGCGGTATATTTTTTTTTAATAAATTTGAAACTTACTTTATTTTTTTTTTAAATAGCACCATACAAATTTTCGTTATGAAGTTAAACATAAAAAGTTAGATACATAATTATTTTTTAATACAAGTCAATTAAAAAAGTATCCTTTTATTAATCAATAAATAACAATAAACCATACTTACAACATACCTACAAATTAAATACTTTCCAGTAATGTATATATCACTTAAAATATTAAGCGGAGAATAGATTCAAAGAAAAGACTTGTATGGGACTCTTAAATAGTTAAATGGATATAAAAAGCTAATATATGAAAGTACATCGGGTTTACTTAATAATGTAATTATGCTCGCGACACTTGCCTTTATAGTTACGTGTGAGCCATATCCGTATTTTAATTAACTAGCGCTTAAGATTAAATAGTTTGCACATAAACATCTACATAATTTCAAGAAACCGAATATGTCCTTAAAACGTTACAGTGATTTTCAACTTGAATTAGACAAAGCTTGAGACAACATTTTCACCGCCGCCATTTCGAGCACCGACCTCAATACCAAGGCTAGCCTGAAGTGACGTCAGCCGCCCCACCGAAGCCGTCTACCATTGTATGGGAATTGGCATCGTGCTAACATAATGAACAGAACGATGACTCGACGGCGCCTTAGCTTATTGTAGTCATTCCAATCGATATGTACCGAAGTTATGTAATTATTCCGTATCGGGAGTATAACATTATCATTATCCTTAATGTCTGTATCCACGTCCGCCAGGCTATATAATAATCGCTATAACGGTTGTCATATTATTATTTATCAAAATATGAAGTTTTTTATGGAATATTTTTTAAAATATTTAAACCGCACGACATAACAGTTTATCGTCCAGTTTGTAGGGGCATAACGTGATACGGTGTTATCAGTTCAGTTGAATGACGTGATAATGTGTATGTATTTTGGCGAATGTGTCGCGATAAAAATATTCCGGTATGGTTTATTACATTAGATAAGCCTAGTTGCATTAAACGATAAAATCAATGATATTTATTATTTATATAATTGCACCTGGCAATGTTAATGTAATAATTGTATCTTAAATTATAATGAAATACACATATAAATCATACAAAAGTTACTCAAATATTAATCGAGTGGGTAATGCGATCAAAAGAAACAAGGATCGGTAGTTGGAAGCCTATCCGTTCATTCGGCAAAGATTTCTACGGTTGTCGTGTCGAATGTCCGCGCTTTATTTACAATAACTCGTTCTGTACGTAAACCTTTAAAAGTCGCTGTCATAGCCCCATTCTCATCTCCTCCGCATTATCCGTGGGCGGTAAAAGCCATAAGGTTATAATAAAATGCTAAATAATTTTCGTCACACTTTGTTCTTGCCTTTCATCAAAGTTTTGGTTTAAATTTATATATAACAACCGATTTTTAACTCATTAATAATTCTAAGTACAATAAGATAATAGTAAAACAAATTATTTAATTACTACAAAAACTTAAAATAGAATATATGTATAGATACGCAGAAATCAAGCAAGCTAATACGTTTAAAGCGGTTATGTTTATCCCGAGACGTTAAACAATAGGCAAGCGTCGTGCATTGTACGGGCTTTTGTGCATCGCGGTATCGGCGTGCAACAATGGGGATGCCGACGTTGACGCCCGTACTCCTAGTGCAGCCAATGCTTATCTTCGATTTTGGTGCAATCTCATTTCCTTATCCGAAAATTGGTAGAACTTTTGATTATCCCTGAGAATAATTATGTACATTTAATATTAATACACATGTTCATAGTATGTAATTTATTTTGCTGATCAACATATCAAATTACGTTTATAATTCAGATAACTACCGATACAAAATTAAATAGGCTTATATAGAGTGACCCATTGAACTCGTTACGGCATATTGCTACATCAATAAACAAAAATGTAAAAATATATAATCCAAGCATTTCTATACTCAAATGAAATTATCAATAAATACTTACACTTTGTAATAGTCAATACCGTTTATGAAATTTACTGCTAACGAAACCATTTTTGGCTGTAATTTAATTATTACTCTTGCTACACTCGTGTCATCGACCCAGAGTTCTAGGAAATAAATTCGATACATTTGCGATTAAGTCCGCCATCTTAGTGTAAATTGTCACATGTTCCAAGCGCAATCGAGAACTGATCAAACAAGGCCGCCCTCGCCCGCATCCCGCCGCACCGCGAAAACGTCTCCCGTGATTAAGCCTTCAATTACGCGATATGACGAGGGGGTCATATTTGATTAGGCTACGTGTTGTGTTGATTAAAACGAGCTTATTGACTTATTCACTTAATCTAACCCACTCGCGCCGAAGTCAGCGTATCAAACCGGATTTCGAAATATCACTTCGCATCTGAAAACGTCGTGATTCGTGTCGTCACCTGACATTAAAATGGCCATGAATCATTGACCATGTGTGAGAAGATTATGGGCAGAACGAGCGCGATCGTGAGGATGGTCTAACCGCCTACCTGCATCAACGCTAATTAGGACATGTTGAAAATAAAAATGTGTTAGTATTACAGCGCTGTATTTATCGACATGTAATCATATTATTTAGTATGTATATATATTGTGTCTGGTCTTGTGCATATAAAACAGATAGCGACAATAAAGCATCCAGATATATTTGGGTTCCCGCGAGGGACATTAAAAACCGTTGTACGCAGAGAATGCCACGGGCACATTGCACATATAACATAAACGTAAATTTTGAATAATTACACTTCTTTTTCCCCACCGTGCTGTGGCTGTTCCGGTTTAACTTCACACTGAAATACATTACGGAACTATTTTTAATTAAAAATGTTAGTTCTATTGGCAACACATTGAGCCAATACAAGTTTTTTTTAAATGATTAAATTAAAAAGTCATGTAAGCTAAAGTTTAATAAAATAAAATTACATAATTAACAAAAGCGTTGATCATCAATTGTGTCACGAATCGGATACGGTCTCGACTACTTGCTAAGTCAACCAGATACTGACATCATCGCTGTTCAACACTTGTTCGTTTTGTTTACCTCTTTCCTCATCAACTAAATCGTGTCTAGAAACTGACGCAACGATTTAGCTTTACATATTAAACTTTGCAATCAATAATTATTGTCTTTTACATTTTTATTTTTTAACAATTGATAATTAATTATTGACAGGCAACTTAAAAGTTATTATAATATCTATCTAATAAACAACTGAAGTGATATATATGTCGACTTGCCAAACATTAAAATAAATATTTTGCTGTTTTTTAAAGTCAATTTACCATTTATTATAAGAGAACTTTCTCGTCTTTGTCAAATGTCTACCGTAATTACTACCGCGTTTAACATGGGCTAAGAGTCATGATGTTTTCAAATATTTCAAAATAAATAAGTTAAAATATACATAAAATGCGCTGTATGTTATTTTTATATTTTTTATTTCAAAACTACAATTGCCTACGTACGTGGGTTGGGGCGAGTCGTGACAGTTGCAGCGATAACCTATGTTTTTCGACATGACGACGAGTCAAAAATATATTATTGTGTACAGGTCCGCCCCCGCATCCACTTTCATCACGCCGCAATACGCTTTTAAATAGTACTCGTCCAATAGAATCGATGACGCTGCAAAAAATACAAACAGATTGGAAAATGCATAGACAACTTATATATTAGCACTGTTTCGTAATTTAAAAAAAAATCTTAATATGACCGTTTATACCGAAACGTAGGTATTGTATTTCAACTTATGACACATCTATGTTTTTCATACGTGCACATCGTTTATTTTAATTTGTTATTTATTATTATTAACGCGGAGAATAAAACTTTTATCATTCGGAAGGTAAAAAAAAGTTAATTACAAATAAACAAAATTCAATTCTTACAAAAAATAGTCGCTTTAGTAATAATGGGGCCTGCTAGTTCATTATCATCATTTAAAACTGATGAATAAATATTTTATTCCTAACTTATTGATAACTTTGAATAGCCTTAAAGCATATTACCTACGTTGTTTAAAAAAAAAAAACAACGGGTTGCACTCCGGGAGTGCCGGCAGAAGTGAAAACTTGAATATTAACGTTGTGTATTTTTGGAATGATTAGGGAAAAATTTTGCTCGAATTGCTTTAATTATCAGTATTAAAGTACTATCATTTATGTGATAAAATACAATATTCATTTATTGCGCTATCGTACACAAACATGACAATTTATATTACATAAAAAATTTAACACTTCAAAATCCGTCTTACGAATTTTCAATCAAGGTCACGTGACCTGACGCGAGTTTAACAATTTTTACCCATCACAAAAAAGTGCACAACGCCGCTAAAGAAGTTTTTACTTCAAAAATTTAACACGTCAGAATCCGTCTAACAAATTTTCAATCAGGGTCACGTGACTTGACGCGAGTTTAACATTTTTTACCCATCATAAAAAAGTGCAAAACGCCGCTAAAGAAGTTTTCACTTCAAAAATACTTTTGCCAACTTAATCTGTTTTATTACTTCAAAAGCGAACATGAAAACGACACCTGACGATTACCGAACCATTAAAATGGATCACTGCCATTGTCATCAAAAGAGGAAAACGGAACAGAGTGCGTTTTGCGAATCGATACGCTGAAGTTTATATAGTCCTTTTTACTATTTTTAGAAACTGCTCGCCAAATGTTCCGTTATAGAACATTTGGAGCGTTTAAAAGCTGCCAGTAATCTCGACTTGCGCTTTGTCCGGTATGCCAGAGTTGTTTCACAGGTTGCGAACTTTGCGGCCGACCGCGTGCCTGCCCTCCCGCGCCGATTGATGGCTCTCTCTACCCGCCTATTCATTGCTGCCGTGTTCAGAGTCACGTGGACAAACAATATACAAAACATTACCGACAACCCATTCAAAGACAATCTTATGTTTATAGAATGAGCGTAATAAGACAGTTACTAAATTACCAATTAAATTCGTACGTAATTAATTATTTATTTCAATGTAAGAATAAGCTCCAAACCTCCTCACAAGAGGAGAAGAGGCCTTAGCCCAGCAGTGGGACATTCACAGGCTGTTACTTTAATGTAAGAATAGATTTGTATTAAATTTTATTCGATTGTTGTTTCTTTTTTGTTTAAAGATCAGATGCCAAAATAATATTATTTCTTATTTAAATAATTTTATAACGAAGCGCGATTGTTATAATATATTAGTATATATCAAGGTCGCTGGTTCTCAAACCTGGTTTAAATTTAAAATTGAGTAGCAACGAAACGTAAATGCTTACATAAATTATAATGAGACATGTGTATTGTGTATATTTTGTAATTTTAATCGTCTTTTTTTAAAGTATCGGTCTCAATAACCTGTCTTATATATCCAACCTGACTATCGCCCGTTAATTATTTTAATATAGAAAAAAATATCCAGTTTATATATAGTAAAGTGTGCCAATAATAATAAATCGACGGATTGATATAACAATCGTCTTTAAAAATATAGCCTGGTATGAAAACTAAAAAAAAACATGCATATTTTACAATATCTTTATGTAATAGCTGTTTTTCAAATTACTATTAGCAGTTTATATTACATATAATAACTAATTTTCGAATTAAAGTTAAAACACAATGTGGTCATGATATCAAAGGAACTTTGAGAAATAAATTTAAAGATCATTCCATCGATTAGTACATAATATCTTAGTGCGATTAAAATCTCTGATTATTAGTTTCAAATAAAAAATTAATTATAATTAAAATATATTATTCAAGTATGCTGTACAAGCGCTTTTGAATCGTTATTTCATGATTAAATACGGTCGATTACATAAAACCGGCAAGAAGCTCGTTAGTTTTTTACTTCATGCTAAACGTATTCATTTTATCATCATCTATACAATGTACAGATTGACAACACAGAAATGGTGGAACATGATATTTCTACGGTGTTGATTAAAATTGTCCATTTTTCTAAACCAAAGCTGGCCCTTTGGAATAACCCAGTAAATGAAGGCCCTGTATGTAATTGATCATTTTATTCCGTATTCTAAAACCAATTAGCATAATTAACACGACTGATCAAAACCCACTGTTTTGCCGACAAGCATTCATTAACATTGCACGATTCTGAACATTCAGGTAGCATGCTGTCGCTTGTATTAGATTTTAAAATCACTCAATCTGACCTGGATTGAACGCCAACCTGCTTTAAATAATTGCTGTATAAATTGACGTTCAATTCTAATTGTGCCAGCGTTTGGTTTCGCTTGAATATTCGGATACTAACTGAAATGCACACGAGTGGTATATATTTGCTGAGTTTAGCGATTCAAACGATCTATCATATAATATAACTTTTTTGTCTGTTATCGTTTCATTGTTTTTTCAAACAATAAAACATAAAGTAAATATAAGAAGTTAATACTAGTTCTTACTTTCACATGTCGTGATAAGTAGGGTGTCACGTTTCGTTCGCTCGCTCGTTTCCCCACTCCGTTCAAATTGCCCTGCGATTGGAATCGTACGCTCCTTGCACTAGCCGATAATTTGCTATTAAAAATCGAAAAAAACTGTTCTTTTCTTCATTAATTAATGTAATTTTTTTTTTAATAATTACCATTTTTCCATAGACTTTTATACATAATAACTATCTTGCAAATATCTTATATAAATATTGACGTACTCTATCTACGTACGTAAATTCCTTTAAACACTGTAAAAATGTTTCGTCGAGAAAAGTAACGCGCGAGCTGAATTCTCGCTTTCTAAAAACGTTGGTCTCTAAATTTAATCTTTCCACAGAGCTGATCGTGGATGAAATATACCGTCGTGCCGTGTCCATTAGGCAAAGTCTATTTTTGGATAATGCTCGGATTGACAAAATTATATTTACGTTCACTTGATATTTCGTCGTCGTGCTAAGATGCAAGCAAGAAAAGGACATTACGGCCTTGTTATAAAGGAATATAAGTATTATTTTTTCGTAATGAACTTTTGTTATGCCTCCTCGTTTAATGGAAACCACATCGACTATTCTTACTAGCATTTCCAGAGTCGTCAATAAAAAATACCACGAATCGTTCGCGATAGGGAGGGGCGGCGTGCGGCGCATTCCTACATGCCGCGCATTTCCATCCGATATTGCGCCGCCATTATACCCTGCTCCTCGGGCCCCGTGCAACCATCCCCCTCGCCCTTTAATTAAACGGTGAGGCTCGAGAGACACGTCTCTAGCAACGTGGAAAATCACATAAATAGCTCACAAAGTTAACGCGCGCTTACTCAGTCCACTGACACTACATCCAAAGTGCCGAAATATACTAAGTTCTCTACGATCTTCTTATCCAATAACATGTATGGACTGATTTATGAGATCGAATCGCGTTTCATTTAATTTAAGGAAGATATATGTCTACAGCGCCGTTACCATGGCGACGACAAGGTGAAACAATGCGTGTAATTTAACAGCATTAACCTCCTTTCTCAGCACATCCGTAATAAAATAAAAGCGTCTCGAGCAGGGTCCGTAATAGTAGTAGGCCTCGTCGGTGGGTGTCGGGCGTAATGAGCTCGACTTTATCTGTGGCCATTTGCATGCAAAGTGTATCAGCCTCGACCTTGGCACCTTGCATCATGCTACACGCACTGAATTCGATGCCGACCGCGAGTTTTACGTCACTGCGCTCTTCCGTCGATATGTTTAAAAAATTGTATGTCTTGTGTGCGCAAGCTTCTCTGGTCTAATTATAAAATCCGTTTACGTGTTACTACATAGTAATAATAATTAACAATAATTATGGCTTGAAACGTTATTGTTGTAGTTTTTACCTGCTCGACCTTTTCAATAAATATTATTTTATATTACCAGATTAAGATAAGACAAATGTATGAAGATTATGTAAATGTGCTGGAAATGTCAATTGAACTTGTCGCTATGCAGATATGTATGAATAAAAATGGACGATATTCAACAAAACATAAATCATAGATTGTTTTTAAAAACTCGTTAAAGTTTGGTCGTTCGAGCATTAGCTTTGATTGCATTATGAAAATTATGGAATCGTATATGAAAGTACTATCTAAAGTTAAAATTTCGGAGTTGGTTCCCGCATCTTAGTTACGTCTGATGTGGGACATACGCGAGTAAGCGCCCTCTTCAGATTCATACTTATCATATAGTAAAATACTTTTGCACTATTTTTTGGTAGAATGTATATTGCATTTAATTTAAATAAAATACATTTCATATTTATTTAATGTCCATTACGTATGTATACGTTTGCATATTTCTTGCTAGTTGTGCAAACTGCATGAGTGTCGAAATTGTTAAGCGTTCGCATACTTGTGACATGAATCGTCAAAATAGAATGAGTGTCATGACTGTAAATCCGATCTAGCTTAAGAATCATATAACGTTAAGAAAACGTTTAATATAAAATGAAAAATGAGTAAAATATATTTCAATATTTATAAATAACATTTAATTTTTTTCGTATACCTTTTATCCTGGTATGAGTATAGTACTTAATGAATTCAAGTCGATTTTATGTCACTACTTTGTACTATCGAAGGAGGTACAAAAGAGGACTTTTGTTTTATACACTGTCTTACACAAATGACAGCTGTTTATGACAAAGGTACTCGAAGGAAAAAAAATATCTGGTCTGACATAGACTATAGTAGAGTAGAAATATTGTACATGAAGAGTGAACGAAAAAAAAAAAACAAAAATAAAATCAATAGACTAATAATCATTTTGATAATACAGCTTACCTTTTAGATCTTAAAAATATTTACAAAAAAAATTTAATGGATTTATTAGTTTTTTATAAATCACTGAAATATATATCGTTATTTATATATTTAGGAAAAAATAATGGTAACAGAAACCGTTAAGCTCGATTAATTTGTAGAACTGTGTTAATTCTTATCTCGTTGCTTTATAGATAATAAAAGATAAGAACAATAGTAGGTACAATGTATGAACCGACGCGGTGATAGCTGTCTGCATATAGCCACAGGCGAGGAGTTCGGAATCGGTCGCCAGAGGATTACTATGATTAATTGTTATATTTTTAAATCACAACTTTAATTACACCTTGTCGTGGCACTACAATAGAATTAAAGTCACTACAATTATATTCATTAATTTCTTATACCGACGTCTGCAAATACCGCGCGTGGGATACCTTTAACAGTATAGACACAAAAAAATTATCTTTGTAAATTAATATATTATTTTATTATCTGTGTATTCGTAACGGAGCAGTTTTTGTCTATGAACATTTTTAAATATTTTGGAACGTTTGTATATATACCTAATCTACCTATATTTCAATGTCTTGATTACATATGCATTAGATCAACGTATTATATGCGCTAAAAAAGGCTAATAAAAATATCGGGGAATTCCCCTCTGCTTAGTAATAATATTAATATCAATAAATGCTAGCATATGGACGGATGTAGGCTATATAGCATATTTAAAAGTTGTAATTTTTATGTTATAGATCAACACAGTCCAGAAAGAGTGATATTAGTCCGGATGTTCTTTTTTTGCTGCGATAATTGTAACAAATCGCCGAAAATATAGATTCATTCAGATTAGCTAGGCTATTATATTAATCTCCATCTCAATTTCTTACATCTCTTTATTATTATTTTTTTTAAAACCATTGCAAAAAAACTGCTCCGTTAATTTCATGTAAATTATTTATAAACTGTATCTGCATATCCATCGTCATCGCGAATTAAGTCACAGACTTAGCAAGTCGTCTATAACGCGAGCTAGAATTTTTTACTCTGTGCAAACAGACTCGTATCCGGACGTGTTTGTGGCGTTTCACGCGCTTGTGTACTCATTCGAAAATAAAAATAATACATGCAAAAGCAACCTGTTATACACAAAATGACGTTAGTACTTCTTGTCTTAAGGATTCATGTCTTCCCTCGATCTTTTCCTTCGACACCAATCACGAGATTAAACACAAATTGAACCACTTCGATAGTATTGGATTCTTGGCCGGATTTGAAACTGATTTTCGGCGGGACTACGGCTGTATGATATCAAAATTCGTATAAGCACCATTTCTGCCACATTTTTAGGGAACTCAAACTGGTAATAGTTGATCTAACTCTTACCATTCATACGTATTTTTAACATTTGTAATCAACGGAAACGCGTTGTCATACCGTCTTTCGTAGTGCGTATTAAAATTTTCCTCTTAACTTCGCCGGCCTAAGATTCTAAATAACATAAATCGTTTCGCGAAAGTGCATTTCAAGCCTCAGGGTAAATCCCGCTTCATGGCGCACTCTTAGGACGTTTTACATGACAATTCCTGTGTCCCCCAGGCGAGTATCGCGTAACTCGAGAGCTTTCGCAGAGCTATCTCGACACGTCACTACTTTACGTAGTTACTTTTAATGGAATATTTATTTCTTACAATATGCGTATACAATATTCGCCACATTATTTTTTTGACATTTTCAAGAAACAAAAATCATTATAGTATGTATTAGTTAAAATGAATTAATAAAACAGCACTATCCTAAATAAATCTCAATTTCTCTTTAGAAAATTATACCTGAAACGATGTTGCAAAATGTTGTGTAGTTATAGGCTATGTGAGGTGAAAGTGTATAGTGCGATGTTAATACTCCAAAAATTATAGTTATATACACTAGTGAAAGGCGGAAACTGTCCATAAGAAGATATGCGGTTCAAATTAAATATTAAAATGTAATTTCATTATAAACGAAAATTTCATTTGAGTATTCTAAAGGGTCAACAAATACATTTTTCAAAGCGAGTTAGTTGGGGAGCTTCGGGTGTTCTTTCGCGACTGTGTTTGCATAATTGAATATCTACATTCACTAGTCGCGTCACGCGCGCCTCTACCCGACTTAGCATCCTTAATTGCCCTACGTATTATTTGCCAATTAAAGTAAATTCTCATCGCGGACGTGACACGAAACCAGTATAATTTCGCAGCTAAGAGATTTTCACCCTAGAAAGTCCTTTTATGTATGCAAATAAACGTATAACAAACTTGCGAATTTATGCCGTTATTTCGTGTAACTGTTAGACCCGTAATCTCATCATAATTAATCAAATATTTGTATCGTGCAGCTCTATAAACAAAGGTGTTAAATTATATTGCAATTATTTCAAATTTCCAATAGCAAATTCTGCTTTACGAGTAGTATAAATTAAGATAATTAACTTTGATTTCAATATATGTACGTAATATTATAAATGATACGATGGTAAAATATGCGATGCGAACCGTGCTTAGAATTCAAGGCCACTCGTACAGTGTAGAAAGCGAGTTCCTGATCCGTCCGGGAATGGCTCGCTCATTCCCGACTGCTCAACAGGAATGCGTGCAAAATAAACAAGTATAACCGGTTTCCTTGCGCATCATGCGCTTTGTCCACTCGAAAGCAGACATAGCCATAGCCTGTCCCTCTCGCACTTGCAGCGTTGGCTCTTACCGCATTAGCATATCACAATCCCGTCATCCTTGCAAGAAAACCACAAGAACGCCAGTCATACGACACACATCGTATCTTATCCAAAGTTATTGATTTAATATTCGCCTGCCGTCGGTACTTGCGATATCAGATTATATTATCGCAACAATATTGAAACATTACGATATCCTATTAAAGCTTATTTATATAATTGAAACATAAACTATAAACAATTTAATCCTTAACTTTTTCGCGTACTTTGTAACTTTACCGATAATATTTTAGAGTTGCAAAAAGGTTGTGGTTTGAATGCGGACGATGTTACGTTGCAACGAACGATAGTCGGCTACGCCCATATATCTTCTGACGGCCACGTGATCTATTGCCGCCTATCAAACCCCACTACAAGCTTTCTATGTCGTTATAGCCGATTATTAACGATAATAAAATATGTGTCAGAAGCGGTTGATATATGAAATATTTACACAAAACTATTAGTAAAAAAAGTTTTCGAACTAACTGCGAAGCTTTGCTTGTGCTACCTAGAAAATATAAATTATTAATTGACGTCACTAAAAAGTAACTAAAACCTCTGTGTAATAAGAGTAGAAAGGTTAAAAAATTGCACATTTATTAGTAAGTATTAAAAAGACATCTTTGAAAGTGTATTACAACTTTTAAGGCACCCGCCGAATATGATAGAGGTGGTACTCTTTTTTGAACACCAGCTTTTTTTTATATAATAGCTAAGCGGTCGAGCAAATGTCTCATCCGATGGTAAATGGTCACCATCGTCCATATATATTGGCGCTGTTAGAAATATTAACCATTTATTACATCGTCAATGTGCCACCAACCTTAATAATTATAACTAAGAGATTATTTGCCATGTGAATAGTCACATTGGCTCACTCGCCCATTAAGCTGAAACATAATAATATTAGGTATTGCTCTTTGGCGGTAGAATACGTGATGAGTGGGTGGTACCTACCCAAATGGGTAGGCACAAAACCCTACCACCAAGTAGGGAGTTAAACTTCGCCATTCGAATTAATATATATTCAAGAATCTCACCAAAACTCCAAGTGCATGCAGGGAGACTACATTACAATTTACGTTTGTTTTACGTTAAAATCACAGAGATGCTTACAAAACATAAACCCGCTATAGTTAGAATCCACATGTTCTATACAACGAGCCATTACAACTTGTGAACATGTAAATAATTTTGATTTCGTATTTGCAAACCTTTGATTAACAAGTAGCTATTTATGTAATATAAAAAATATAATTACAAACCGAATAAGATTTACTAAATATCTTAATTTTATATGAAATTTTTATATAAAATTATAAAATCCAACAAAAAAATTAATAGCTTAGTGATAAAATAATGCATACAAACTATACTGACATTTTTCTCTTAACGTTCTAGTTCTCCAATTTAAATTCCATTTCAAAAATTGAACAATACAATTAAATATATATAAGATAGGTTATTGAGTTAAAAACGCGTGGAGCGCAGCAAATTTGGAATAATGAAATGTCATTTCATTACATATATTTTAATGATATATATTTAGGATTTACATAAGAACTGATTATGAAAATGGAATGCATAAAAATCAAATATATATAATAATAAGTATGAAACAAAATGAAACTATTTAAGACATTAGCATTAGCATAGTATTATGTATGCAAAAAAGTGCAACTCATTAACTCGTCGTTTGCTCGTTAGCCATGCAATTCTCTGACGACGTATAAGGTGTGATCATGTGGAAGCAATTCACGACTCCACGCTAAAAGGAGTCTGACGTACTACGTATAACAGCTTCTTGTACTGCACCAGTTGGCACCAAATATTCACTTAATAAATATTAATTTAATAACATTAAAAAAAAACATACCATGTTAATAGGATGATATGCCAAAACTTGTCATATTAATCATAAGAAGTTTATTAAACAGATTACGAGGAGGCTGCATCGCAAGATTAAACTAGGAACTTTAGGGGACGCTGACCTAATATCGATCATTTGTCTTTATTGGTTCTCTCGGAACGAACATAAAATGAATCACTGTTCTTATTCGTTTCCCTTTAGCAGTTTTGTCGGATGTTATTATAAGAACACTAAAACATTTTTCTACTCCGTGATCAAGTACTGTTGTAAAAGTGGTTTTTGTTTTTATATGACGGCTTGGCTTAAAGACTAGGAGTAGAGAAATAGAATAAGTTGGCGGAAGTTAATTATTTAGCTAAGTAAGTATGTACAGTTTATAAAGTCAATGAGGTTCTATTCATGAGTACAAAGAGAAGGTGGTGCGATTATTATCGCTGAGGCGCGTGGTGCCGAGCGCAGGAGAGTTTTTGTCGGCGGGTTCGTTAGTCGGCACGAGGTGGCGCCGCTACAGTACTCGTGCTCGAGTGCGCTCCTCCAACTCTTTAACTGCCTACATGAAGGACACTCGACGGTGCACTCTCCTATTATAAACTGCTCTTTTAATGGTTTGCGCCGATTTTAATTATTTTCCCGATTTTATTTCAAGTTTGTTTTAACATCAAGGTACACACTCCGACTGTGTTTCGAATGAACTTTTTTTTTTTTTACGAACACTGCTTCCGTCGATTATTGGTGACTCATTATTAATTAATGCTTTTAAATCTTAAATCTGCCGCTCTATTTTCGCGTCAAGGTAACGAGGCGCTCCGAACCTCTTAACGCGTACTCGTTCATCGCCGAGTGGAAGTGCTCCCGAGTTCCTTTCTCTAACGAAGACATTCAGAGTTTTTTGTTTAGCGTGCCACTAAGCTATCGACATGAAATTTCAAGGATGAACTGCTTCGTATCATGTTACATGATAGGCTACTCGCGCAAAACAACATACCGGTATCGTATACGAAACGCAAATTCGGACAGTAATCCCGTTAGTTCGCAATAGGCTGACCGCTTCGGATACCACGCCAACAAAATCTATTAAGTGCGCTAGCTCTCTCCATAGCTGCGTACGATAATGCAGGCATTGTGCAGCACCGCCACAGCTTACGACTAACCATTCGGTTATATTCCACAACTGCTGATTATCACACGCACAATATCCAACAAATTGGATAATACACTTAAAATACAATCGAGCTGCGGATGCGTCGTAATCTACTGATGCGGCTGACGATGAGCATATTAATTTGTCGCGGGAATAGGATTAAAACAACAACGAAAGGAATTTAACGTTCTAAGCGTGCCGCACTTCAGCTTAAAAGAATACTAGCAAATTTAAACAAGCGATGACAAATATAATACATATATAAATCACTTTGAAAGAATTTCCATTTAAAAACTAATTTAAAGTGATCTTCTATGTTATTTTTTGTGTGAAATGAAACCAAAAACTTATAGCGGCTTACAGAAGTTTCGTTGAATGATTTACAATACAATTTATGTGATTACGAGTAAAGTTTTTATTTCATGATTTATAATAATAATAGCTTAGCTATAAATATAGTGTTCTAGACAATTTATAATAAATGTACCTTTAAGTTCCATTATTATTTATCTTTTATTTAATACTGTTACAAAACACAAACTACATACGTTTGGTACATTATATACACAAACATTATCAACCAGCCAACCTTAAGAAGTGTAGTTAAGAACGTTTATATTTGTGCAATAAAACAGAACTCAAACAAAGAAAATAAATAAAAAATACTCCAATACATTCGAAACGATTATATTTATATATAAAACTTTACAATGACCAGTAAATAATATTAGGTACAGTAAGATTGAATATTACTAAAAGCTGAACAATTTCAGATAGCTCAGACTTGAGATTTGTTTCCATCGTATAGTAATCTATAGAAATTGTGTATGTTACTTCCGATATTGCGAATGTAAGCAATATTTCTTACTTTGACAGTAAGATCGTGGCAGCCCGCTCCGCGCCGTCGGTCGTCTTCGCCTTCCAACTTTCTAGGCGTCCGCGTCGCTTCACCGTGTTTCGTCTCGTGAAAAGTTTAAAACTGTGCGCTTTAGATTCTTTATTGTCTTCACGGGAAATGTCTTTCTACATTAAGTTTTTATATTTTTTATTCGACGTGAATAATACGTAATGTAAATTCGTAAAATATCGTTGTAAATAAAATAGAAATATTTTGTCAAACCAAAGCATCTCTTAGCAACAACATCACCTCGCGACCGTTAACAACGTCTTATATGTGAAGATATAACTACTGGTTTTTCTTTGTAGCTCCGCCTTTTAACAGTCCTCTCAACGCTCCTCCCTTTGCTTTTTACTTTGCCGTTCTCTTGAATAGGATGTATAGTTTTGTTTGAAATATACGTTTTACGATTCGCTGTTCATCTTTGTATGTCACTAATGCGCACACAAAGGCTGTAATCTTGACCATTCGTACGACTTGTACGAACAACTTAGAGTCGTTTGATTATATGTAAAAAATTTAAATATTGATGCAGATCGCGAGTAAGAAAATGAAGAAGTCAACAAAAGAAATCCCACCGGGTAATACCCGTGTCAGCGCAAATCGAAATTTTACCGTCGCCGTCGCGGACACCGTCAGTTAACTTGTAACTCACTTTTGATGTATCGTTGTTTTTCAGTAGTTAGAAACGTTGAAGCATCACGTTCGGAAAACTTTTGGGTCCACTGCTTTACAAGCTTGATATTAGTATATACAACGTCTAAAGTTTTCACTAACTTGCTCATATGATAACAACATACCTCATGAACCGCCTAGATAAGCTTGAAATTGTACACTTAGTTGAACTTTAAAACAAGTAGCAGTAAAATACATTGTTTGTTAGCATACTGAGGATAATTTGTATTCTGATATAAACCAAACATGTAGTTTTTTTAAATTAATTTCTTTGTATATTTAAATGTATTTATTGCTATTTCGAGTATGTCGGTATCAATAAATAATACAATTAGCAGCTACATAAATATCTTAAATTGACAAATAAGAAACTAATTTATGTAATACTTGTCCGTTTCAGGTAATTAAGAACATTTGTTATCAACGTAAAATGGTAGTAAAGAAACGGTGAGTACGTTCGTCAGTCTGTCTTCCAGGGTTTTATGTAAATTGCAGCCGATAAAACAACCTTCGTTCGTGCGTGGCTCATTTGCATTCATAGGCTCGTAACCCATGCTCGTACGCTGTTGCAGGTTAAACCTACGTACGGGTAAACGTAAAACTGCTGCCTTGCCTTCTGCAAAATAATTTACGACTGCCCATGTAATATGTCCAGGCCCCGATATGAGTTACCGATGAGGAGCGTTAGGTCCTGGCGTTACCGTTCAATTTACATATTATATTAAACTCGCCTTCGTCGTAACCTCTATTCCTCGTCGCCACCGGTAGTTACGCTCAAACTTTTCTCAATTTTTTCGCCCATAAAACGCCCAAAACGAAAGTTTTTCCGTCCGCCTCGTGAGGTCGAGTGTAAATACAGTTTTTATAATGTACTTAGTCACTCTGTCGCCCTCCGAAACAGGACTTCTTTAATAAGACGCTCGTTACTTTTGTACTTTTTCAGAAATTTACGTCATAAATAAACCTTAAAAATTTGAAGTTCAAAATCTTTTCAAGAGTAAAAATATTGAATTATTTTATATTATAGTAGACTTTATTCTTTCAACATGGTTTCGAATAGAAAAATAATTTGATACATACTTATTTATATATTTTCAATAATATATATATATACATATATATATATATATGTAAATGATACATTTATTTCTTGTTAAAGTATTAGTTATCACATAATTAATTATTCATTAATTTAAATATACTATAGTGTTAAACATTATACCAATATTTAGATATAAATATCCTCATCTCCCCCACCTCCCAAACAAAGTTTTTTTACATCAGGCGTAATCATCTGCTAGAAAAGTTTCAACTGAATTTTTCCTCTCAAATAAAAAATATAGAAGTATACATGGGCTATCCATGTAACAGTATGAAAAAATAATGACAATAACATAAGATATATGGATGTACGCAAGAATCTTAAAAAATAAAACAAACTACAAATTTATATACATTAAATACGATTGAATGAATTCTTCGCTTTTCCGCCTGCTAAAAATTTGATGTAAAAATATTATCTTTACCATATGATGAATCGTTTCTAAAATAATTACCATGTTGACATATTTATTTTTATTACCAAAGCTTTTGCGTTCGAAATTAATTTAAATCATGCAAACAGGAAAGCGGACTTTAAATATTTATAACCATAATTTATCCTTATTACGTGCTGTAACATAATACACTTAGTCATTTCTGTTTCACGACTGCCTGCTTCGTCGGAAGAAGCAGTTAGATAAACAAACATACGCAACAGCAATGTTTACAATGAGTATGTGAGTGAAATCCGTGAAAACACGAGCCGTATTTTGTTGTTTTTTAATGAAATAGTTTAAGTTTATTAGTCTCAAACTATTTGAAAATGTGATAACTGCAATTTTAGTTCGGGAAAACGATGTCATTTATTATATTAAACTATGATTTTAAAATTTATTTATTCTCATTATATTATTTATATATTTTGTTTTATTTATTTATGTTACGGATTATGAGAGCTAAGGAAAAGAGAGTGCACCTATGTTTGTGCACACACTTTTGTGCACTATAATATCTCCTGCGCAATTGGCTAATCTCTCTTGAGATTAGCCGCCGTGGCCGAAATCGGTCTGGAGGACCTTATATTTTGTTACAACATTACATATATATAATTATTTTGTTACAATAAAAACAGAATAATGTAAGATTACTTATGATTACGGAAATGGTTAGTCCCTTCTCGTTAAAACTTTTCGAAATTTGACGCACGCTACAAATTTTTTATTGGTTTATATTTTGTACGTTTTATTCTTTGTAAATTTATTTTTGATCCTAGTCTATTTTTGGTAATTGAGCCTTCGGCTCGGTTCTATTTGCAGGAGCTACTTAGTACGGAGAAGAGAGCGTTCGAAGACAGACTCTGTCTCCCGATAGCGTCAATCTAACGCTCAATTAGGGCAATGCGATTATCCGATCTGTATCCAGAATCATGGACGATTTCCGCGCATCGCCCCAAGACAAGCGCGCAAAACTTTATTAATTAAGCCCTGTCTTATCTCTTGTTAGCACTCATTCTATTATTTGTCTTTTCGCCACTCATTTCCATAATTTCATCGAGTAATTACTTACCACTAAACTGCGAATTTCTCATTTAGTTTGCATATTTTGACACTGTTCCTATTTATAACATTAAAATATTTACATTACTCAAATTTTAAACTTTAAACATTTCGTTCTCCTTTTAATGAGTTTGAAACGAAACTTAAAATTAGAATTTATATTCTGAGGAGTAGTTCGCCGTCACAAATATAGACTCGAGCGACAGTTTGACCATTGTTTTCCGGTTTTATGAGTTACGGCTTTGTAGTAGATAAGTTGCGGTGCGTCAGTTACGAACCACTAAGGGTGGTTATGTATGGGCAGAACGACAACGTCCACTCTCCCCCTCTGTGTGTTTAATTAGCTTAATTGACATCGCGAGGCGCGGTGTCCGAGCGTTTGTTTGCACTATTGTGTTACCGGGTTCGCCGGCGAACTACGTCGTTGACGATGTTGTTAATAAAGCTGTGTCGTCTAATGTCTAAAATTTGTCTTTGATGTGAAACCATCAGATCTATGTAATAATTAATTAATTTATCATTAGCTTACGGGGAACAATGTATGACGCGGTTTATCTCAATCTTAATAAGTGATCATGTATTCATGACAGTGACAAACGACATTATAACTGTACGGTTGTATACAACATAAAAACTACATGACACGATGATTTGATAATGATATGTATTTGTTGAAATTCGTTAGCTTAAATGTAAAAAAATATAATATTATATTTGAACAAAATGCCTTTCGTATTGCGTACAGCTCCGTAGGGATTTGATTAAACGTTGACTCAATATAGCGCCATACGGCACTGCTCACAGTTCGTTGTACTTGTACAGACGTCCTGAGTTCGCCCTTCCGCCAGCCACGTGGTAATATCAAATAAATTAGGTAATATTTTATCACGAAACATCTTTTAATTTCTTAATTACTAGTAGTAGTTTATACATGTAGAATTATATAGATTATATACAATTAAGCTACCAAACAAAAATGTTTTCAATTATAAAAATTAAAACGTTGAAACTATTATTTAAGCATTCAATGTATGAAAGCAATTTTTCTTATCATCTCAAGGTTTTTTATATTTATAAATATAGTAATTTATATCAAATGAAATTTTATATATTCTTGGAACTACTAATCACAAACAAAAGATTAATAAAAAATAGTTCACTATATAATAATTTTTTTTTTATGGTTATTAATTTTGGGTCCTAATTATTTGTATTCGATTGGGTAATTGAGATATGACGTCATCAATTATAAGTTGGTATAAAAAAAACTTAAAGCCGACCCGTCCCAGAGGTAAGAAGGCGTAAATCTTAACCGATGATCATGGGTTCAAACTACGTTCATGAATTTCATGTGCTTAATTTGTGATTATAATTCATCTCGTGCTTGACGGTGAAGGAAAATCATCGTGAGACCTGCATGTGTCAAGTTTCACTGAAATTCTGTTACATGTGTGTGTATTCCACCAACGTATTGGAGCAGCGTGGTGGAATAAGCTCCAAACCTTCTTCTCAAAAAGAGGAGAAGATGCCTTTGTCCATCAGTGGCACATTCACAGGTTGTTGCATAAAAAAACCTTGTTAAATACAAGCTTGCATTTAATCCATGTATTGAAAATTAATAAAGTGAATTCAATAAGATTGTATATTATTAACAGCACCAAAATTGTATGCAATATTTCATCACAATTGGTTGCTTGGGTGGAACTGGTTTAAAGTTCAGTTGCAAGATTTGACCTACATATACTAACAGTTAAAATCGAAGAAAAGCATGTGAAAATCAATTTCAATCAAAAGCTTACGATTATCCTATATAATTAAAAACTTAAATAAATATGTATTTTTTATAATTAAATAATGTAAAATAAAAACACAATACAATTTAATAATTCATTTATAAAATTGCATCCCAAAAACAATTGGGGAACAAATCTTCCGACTCCTGAGTTGGAGTTATATTTACGCATAACTAAATTGGAAAAGATTTGATGTGACACTACAAGGGTTTGTTCAGTGAGTCGTTATTTTCAAAAGAAATTCCTGGTTTAATATATAATACAACCGATGCATTATCACTTTTAATTAAGAGCCAATTACCGCTAAAAGTATGCAGAATGATATATCCCGCTATATATTACGCAACGAACTGTCCAGACTAGTTATTCACTGCATTTTGTAATTGAAAGTACAGGAAGTTAGTTGCAGTGTTCCTATGTTGTTGACTTATGTATAAAGTTAGTGAAAGTGTAGTAGGGCAAGTGTACCGATCGTTTCCTGCTAATGAATATCTCTAGCTCGTCATACATAGACGCGTGTGATTAATCTCGCCCCTAACAAAGGACTCCGACTGTAAAGGCCCTCCACATGATCGATCATCCACCTCCAGGAATAAAAATAATAATAAATAATAGGGTGCCGGGTCTATTGTTCAAACAATGCTCGCATGTCGGTTATAGTTTTTAGTAGATATGCTTTAATAGAAAGATTTTTTTTTTCATTTAGTACTTTAAATATGCTTTTATTTTAAATAACTAAACTGATTCTCGATGTACTATTTCACCTTTGCGAGTTACGTCACGTCTTAGACATTTCTCGTATAATTTCAATTTTAATCAAAGTGTAAATTTGTACTGTGAATTCGCAATTACAATTTATATGTTAATGAGCAGTAGAAAAACTTCGTAGTGATATACGAAAAACTCTAAAATATTTATATCTTATCCAGTAATCTCTTGTGGATTAGATTAGGAGGGTGAACTTTTCCTCGCCCTTATCGTTAACAGGAAAACAGGTCTTGGTCGAGTAGTAAAACTTTATGCGGGCTTACATAATATTTTTGATAGTTACGTCAATAAGTCGAAGTGAAGTCTGACGTATGCAGTAAAGCCGATACACTATAATTTCTCAAGTGTGATCAAAACTTAATTGTAAATACACAATCACATATGTAATCTATACAGTATATGTTAATGTAGCTTCAGATTCGCGTAGAAGTCTCGTTCTGCACATAAATAACTTTATATGAACGCTCTAAATCTCATTACGGCCACTGTAATAGCTTCCAAGGCTCCGCTGTCGGCTGTGACGGGAATATAAAGCAAGCCTGATTTATTCCTCCAAATTAACCGCATCACTGTACAGTTTGGGAGTAAGACGAACAATAGAAGCCAAGTCTGTACACTAGCTCCTCAACTAGAGTAGTATATGAGTCAGCTCGAAGTCATATACTCGGTGGTAGAGCTTTGTGCAAGCCCGTCTGGGTAGGTACCACCCACTCATCAGATATTCTACCGCAAAACAGCAGTACTTTGTACTGTTGTGTTCCGGTTTGAAGGGTGAGTGAGCCAGTGTAATTACAGGCACAAGGGACATAACATCTTAGTTCCCTAGGTTGGTGGCGCATTGGCGTTGTAAGCGATAGTTAAAATTTCTTACAATGCCATTGTCTATGGGCGTTGGTGACCACTTACCATCAGGTGACCCATATGCTCGTCAACCTTCCTATACAATAAAAAAAAAAAAAATAATGAAAGAAAGTTGAGAAAAATGTATCAAGCAGATAAAATATTTACTTAAGAATGACTACCATTTTTTTACAATTATACGATTACAATGAGACAATGAAAAATTCGCGAGATGAAAAATTTAAAGAATCCGGACTTCGAAACCGCCGCCTCCTTTACAGGCGTCACCAGGACACTCGATAGCGTAATACCAAAACAAATGGCCTTCTTTGTCGCGCTTATTTTTCAATGAGTTATGTCCATAAGATAGAATGATATGTATATACTTATGGCACCTGATACTTATATGAAATGCCTTTGTTTTATGTTTTCAGAATGCATAGTATGAAGCAGCTGTGCTGATATAAGTTTCACGAGACGGTTGCACTTTTCGCAAGTTCGTTTTATTCGTCTCTCTATTCACTAGAGAATCGCTTCCAATCAGGGTCCTTTTAATTGGAGCAGACTGAGCTCTGTAAACATGATCTCGTTTTACATCCAACTTTCCTTAATTCAGTTAATTTCAAGTATCATTCAGTGATTATGTTAAGCTTGGATTATACAAAAATACATAGCAACAATAGACGCGTCAGATTTATTTTATTTAAATCCTGATTAATCAACAAAAAACTAATTTATCTCAACAAATTCGATTCTTTTCGCGTCCGAGTGACTGTAGCAGAATATAGCGGCGCACATCGATCCGATCTCTGTTACCGAACAAAGCGAGATGAAATTTTAATCGGCCGCGTTGTCTGCCATCGCAGAAGTTGGCCGCCGAGCCGGCGCCGGCGTTTACTCGTATTGTAATGAGCGGACTCGGCCGACACGCGGCGTGGGATACACCTGAATAAAACATACGCCGAAGTGCCTGAGCCCAGTAAATCGCAGGTGAACTCCACTGAAAATTGATTGCTGATCAATTCTCGACTTCGTGTCTATCCCTTTAGAATCGTTGTTAGATCGGTGCCATACTTTTTATGAACCCCAAATTATACCCCAGGTCGATTGAATTTTTGTTGATACTCTCTCTCTAGAACTCTCAGTATTCCTAACATGAAGCATATATAAAATCAAATTCAGTTATTAATCATAGTAACATAAAATATGCATGTGAACTAAACTGTAATCACAATGCATTAATAATTTTGAAAGTGAAATATACACGCATTACTTTCACTCACAATTATTTTGAATACTCTTATAAAAAACGTAACGAATCGTGGATACCCGTGCCAGCTTCGTGTTCGACTTCAAACCAGGTTCCAAATTATTTAATAATTTATATCATCTTTAGATTCTTTGTTGCATATTTATCAAATTAATTAAGGAGTAATATTACAAATATAAATATAATAAAATAACATACATATATTTAAATTGTATTTAATTTTTTACTCAGTCTAATTTTAATTAAGCGAAAATATCAACAAAGCACCTATAATAACATAGGAAAGATCTTCTTTTATAAGTCGTTAAGTTGTTGTGGAGGGTGCTTGCCAAGAGTTCGATGCTACAGAACCGGCGACTAGCAATCTCGTTAAAATCTACGACGAAACTCTGCAATGGCGTTTTCCTGCCATCCTGTATAGATGGCGCATTCTCTACTTACAAGATTGTATACGAAACAACTATAAAAAAACGAAGAATGTGTTGAACTTTTGTTTTATTTTTTTTAATGTATCAATTATTATTTATTTCATCTAAAGTAAACTATGATTATGCGTGACACACTCGAAAGTCCTTATAGTTGTCATCGAGTATGTTTAACCCTTAATACTGTCCACTTCCATTGGGAGTCTATCGTTAGGAGCGCGGTGTCTCCGGGCAGGGCCCCTTATCGCATACGCTACGAGTAATGACGTCTTCGATGGCTGGCTAATGGCCTCCGCGGTAGCACTTAGATACGCAAATGAGCATTGAAAAGCCATCACGATTACACATTACCAACCAAAGTGTAAATTGTGTGCAATAATTCCTATTTTAATGTACCTACTGTAATGTAATTGACACCGTTTTTAAAATAGGTACCTAATTAAATTTTGGTACAAGTTTTATCTCGAAAATTTGTTTTGATGTTTTTTTCCTCTATACAAAATAAAGCTGACGACTTTAAAGGCAAAAGTTACTTGTTATGCAATAACAACACTTCTAAACACTTAATCGAACTTTTAGTCACCTAACATAGAAATGAGAAGATAAAACTTCTTCATAGCGCTACTAATACACAAGGTATCATGTTGCTCTTCCAAGCTGCTCGTCCAATTAGGCTATGCGCAATGTCACCAACACTTCAAACCCCCAATATAAAAGCGATGTGAAGTGAAAGTGACCCCATAAAATATCAATTTTAAAATGTAAAGAAATTCGGAATTTTCATTTTCTGTAAGAAGTTTCTGTGAATTCAAACAAATATGTATATCATGAAGGATTTTTTTTAAATATGTACTGTAACGTACGTAATTGTATTTACTAATTCGCGATTATTTAGATTAACATGGCAAATCATTTACATATATATTTTTAAAAACGAGGACAAAATTATGATACCTCATGTGATTTCAGAAGTGTCACTTTAGTTTTTATAATTTAACATTTAACGAAATAATAAAATAAATATTATACCGACAATAGTCTTGATTAATTTCCGATATCTCTTGATTCTTGCAATTACTTTGATTATAAAAAAGATATTATTATATATATATCAGTAGGTATTATATTCGTAAATGAATAAATTTAAAGAAAACATATTATATGAATATATAATTTTATTTAATGCAAAAGAAATACATTATACAACAAGTCTGATAAACATTTTAATTGCAAAGCATGTACATATGTAATATGTGTATATCTCTGTTCAGAATTTTACATAGTATTATCCGAGCTGCAATCATGACAGGCCCTGAGTAGTCGACTTGTGGTTGAATCTCGCCAGGCATTTGCGCGGTCGCAACAAATATACGAATGCTTGAACTGTCGATTATTGGGGAGCTATAGAAAAATCGTCCCCCTCAACCTGCCTCCCACTATTTGTGTGAAAGTTTGAACGCTTCTCGCAAAACACTATTTTTCATAGAAAGATTTTATGCTACCGTGGTAAGAATTCAAACGCTTACTTTTAAAGTGTTTTTAAGCTTAGATTAATTTTCCTTTTTCTGTTTTAATTATTAAATGATAATTATATTTTTATAATATCCGAAAATTTATAATGTTATCGTATTTCAAGCAAAATTAATTCCTAGCTCCGCTTAACGTCAACGAAAATCCTTGTCAACCCAAATTTAGGCTTACGGAGAAACTCGAAACCCAAACTAAGTTATAGTTTTTACTTGTATAATTTTCTTATTGCTAGTGGGTAAATCGTAGTAAAAACAAATTATTGTATTTTACAGTTCTATGACCCATTTCATTAGGAATTACAGAAACCCTCGACCCTCGATTACAAAACATATGTATTAAATTATGACACAAAATTTTCGCATTAGATAATCTCTTATTTAAATGCAAAATCTTTACACGTTTATTTCTTAATAATGTCAAGATCGTTTATAGTCCGAATCATATGATATTGACTATGAATAAACTTATGTCGTAACAATTATGATAGAAATTGCCTTTTTACATCTTTGGTCACGTATTATTCAAATACAAATTATATTGTAGCTTAAATGGATTATCAACTTCACCTTAAAATACGTTCATTTTTTACTGAAACTCTCAATCTTATATTAAATAATTTAAATAATTATATTACATTTGTTGGAACTCATTATAATGTTCCTAAAGCCAGCTTAAACCGAACGAGCTAATAACATAAGCGTATATTTTTATTTAAAAGTTACGTAAATGTTCATAGCGTCTATGAAATGAAATATTGTAACTAGAATAATCTAGTGCAATCTAAAAGCCAGAGTAATTTATTCACTTCAAAAGATGTTTGTTGCGGTACTAACAATGCAGAAAGCCGGCGATGTGGCGCCCGCCCAGCTGTAAATGAGGTGCGCATTAATAACCAACTATGGAATAAATGTTATTGTTTGTCATAAACTTTGCTTTATGGGTCTCCACTTCCTCGGCCTTCGATGGCTTTATAAACATTACTGTCGGATTGAAGTTTATTTTATTCAACTAACGGTGCAATAAATTATTAGCTTTTATTCAAACTGAATTACATACAGCAGTTCAATCTTATTTTGACGTTTAAAGAATATAAATCCAATGTCTTACATCCACGTAGGATCGCTGAGTTAAGGCAAAAGTTGCGCTTAGTTTTGCTGTAATATTTTCCTCGGCGTCCTATCTGCTCTCGAAGACTTTTCATATTTAGCAAAACGCCAACTTGCATTGCTACGAACATATTTATTTTCATTTTGTATCTCTCAAAGGAATGATGTCGTAACAACTGGGTTTTCGTATTGGATCTTTAGATGAAAAGTATATAAATTATTTTAATTTCGTTATAAGATCCGATTGATCATAATATGATTTATATATTTTATCCAATACAATTTATTAGTGTCAATTCATAAAGAAATACTTGTATACGATTCGACTGCAATAATATATATTTTGTGAAAATATCATGAAAGTAACTTTTTCGGATCGGTAATTTGGAAAGCAAGCTTAACGGAATCCGAACGAGTTGTGAATCTATGATGACGACGCAGTACGATTCGGCTTATTTGTATGTAGCTCAGCCTCGCTCAGAGGGCGGATCCGAGACGTTCAGCGCAATTTTTCAACGCTTCGATTTCGTGTTTGGGAAGTCGATAGAGCAACCGCAGTGCAGCCGCGATCTCCCCACTGCACCTGCTCTCGCGCTGTGCCACGTACTGCAACTTTAATCTCCGATCCGGCAACGCACGACCGCGCATCGACGCGACGCTATATTTCAATTAATTCGACCATCCATAACGACGTGAAATCTCACATCGATTAGCTCGAACCCACTTGCTGTCCAACGAGCGCTTGACATGCCGTTAGGGCGCATCGAATTTTCTGGTTGACATTATTCGTATATGTATCTTGATCAAAATCAAAACCAATAAGTTTGTCGTTCAAATTTATTATTTACTGGATCAATGTTTTTATAGTGGTGGTCGGCAATAATTGCTTTAGTCGAATACACACGAATCGAAATAATCATTAGCGCCTTGGAGTTCATTTGTCGTGTTAGACTTTGGGGTGTTTTTCATGCCACTGCATGCATTTACTATGGCTGTACATAGTAAATAAAACAAAGGTTTTATTAAAGGGTTGTTTACACAATTTAAATAGTATAATGAGTAAAAATAGGTCTGAGCGATCTCATTAGTAATGCCTTTTTTCTAGTTTTATTGATTCGTTTATTTTAATATAAATAAATTATTTTACCTTTATATCTCAATTCAAATCGTCGTCGTTATTGGTCTTTAAAATAAACGATAAATATTTATTTGATTAAATCTGTGAACGTCCACTTTAACAGTTATAAATTCCATCGCCTTATAAGAGAGTTCTATATAGAATTTATCGGTTCATTTCTTATTCTTATTGCGAGCGCTAGGGCGGCGCACGTGTCCGCTCCGCTGCTGAATCAACTTAACCCGACCGCCGCTGCCTCTCCGCAACTGAATGAACTTAATTTGATTTCGATTGTATTTAGCCCCACCCACGTTCCCACCTAATGACCGAAAAGAACAGAGTAATCCTTTTTTTATAGCTACCGGTCTAAATTTGAATCAAAACCTTTGTTCTACCTTTGCTCATTTTCATTGCTTTTATACCTTCATATAGTGAATTTGTCACTAAATGAAGGTTCAATTAATTTACACTTTGAAATAGAATACGAATGCATGAGAAACATTTGGTTTTAATTAGTTTTATTTATAAAGTTTATACTACGCTTTAAACTGTTTTAAATGATAACTGTTGTAAAAAAATAAATGTATAAGATAACTTAAGATGAAAAAATAAGTAGAACAAATACAAGGTATCGAAAATTGTTCCCATCTCTTCGTTTACATTGAAACCAATAGCAGCAATAAATTACCCAAAACAATGAAGTCCCCCAAAATTCGATTGGATAAAGTTTACAGAAAGTAAAGTTGTTTGTAAAAACCGCAAGCAAGTTTGCAGCGACGTTACATTGTAGAGACAACTGGCACCGCGGACGCACAAAGTAATTAGATAGCTGTTGTACTGTTCACTTGTTCAGCGCTTTTCCAATGAACGGTCGCTCGTTCTCTTGTTTAATTGCAGCCCAAACCGTAACGGACAGCGGCCCGTTTTTGTCCAACCCCAATGAGACGAGCCTCGCATCCTTTAATGACTCCCCACCCCTCTCTTAGTAAACCTTCTATTTGTAATAGACGTGTGCATACAGTCGCTAACTACGTTATAAATGCTTTTCTATTAATTGCTTTTGTTAATCCATTATTTAAGTATAAATTCTCAATTGTCTATCGAAATATTACGATATTTTAATTGATTAAATTATCATATTACACAAATAAAATGCCTTATATAATACATGTATTGTCGATAAGCAGTGCACTGTTTAGATACATCATTATTCATATTGAGATTCTATTGTGCGTGCTAATTCAGCACTCACGGTACATACTCAAAACTTTGCCTCCAATCTATCTCGGTTCCGCCCGCATTCGGCACCGCGTGAATAATTCACGCTCCCGGAATGAGTTGCCCGGATCGGATGCCGCATGTAATTCCACATTTTCGCACCAACAGCCTCCCGAGCACGCGTTTAAGTTTTTGCCCGCGACCCGTGCCTCTATTCACGGTTAATTTTCCGAATTCAATTTTACAACCCATTCACTTAGAGAACGTTGCGAAAATACTTTGCGTTTATTTAATTAGACCCGCGTAGGGTTTTAGATGTTTAACTTAATCGGGTCATTATTTTTTTGTTTCACAATTTAAATTGATTTTAATTATCGTAGCATATATAGTTTACTAATTCGCGTTGCTAACTTTTAATTGCAATTATAAAGTTCATTTTTTACGTTAATTCATTTCATGAAATCGAAATAAACAAAATAACTAATCATGGTAAAGCTGTTGTTATCGGTTGTGTCATCTTCTATTAGTCACTTGAACTTTTTGTTATTTGTTGACATTAAATGGATTTAAGACTCAGAAAGATGACGTAAACAATACTTATTTAATTGCAAAGTCTTCTCGCCCTTCCTACATCGTATCAAATGATGACTTCATATAATGACGTCAGCGTTTAATTACTAGTCCTCGTTATAACATTACTGTTATCAATAAAAATATTTATTGGTAAGAAGTATGTTATCTATAACAAGTTATCTATAGCATAAAAATATTACCAACAGAATATTAAGTGTTAATATTATCAAAATAATTGCATTTAAGACATGATAAATCAATTTATATTTTCTAAACACTAAATTAATTTCGGAATAACGATTCATTAGCTGGTAGTAATTAATTATAGGGTGTCGTTTATTTACCCAGTCGCCCAATAAGCCAATTTGTGGTAGGTAAGAACGCGACTTAGCTCGCAACGTCATGCAATAACAATTTGTCATAATCTCCATATTTGCTATTACTGTCGAGTATTAAGCAGTAAACAACGATTAACTATATTATCATCATCGAAACTCAGAACTGTTGAAGACAACTATTCAACTGAAGTTTCTGACGTTTTATTTATGTTACTAAAATAATAGTACGACTATACTATAGGATTCGTGCATTTTATTGGTGTTGTATGTTAATTTTTTAGTTTTCATTTTTTTTTTTTTAATTAATTAAGTAATTAAACGTAAAAATAAAAGTCATTTAGGTTACCCAACATCGACCTCGTTGCACTTAGAAGCTTTCAGTCGAGGTGTCAAATATTACTTTCCTCAGTCTTTTCTTGCTTGTCATCGCCGCTGCTCGTTCTCGGGACATTATGTTTTTGCTTGAAAAATAAATCGTGACGCATTGAAAATCACATAAAGGAGAGCGTGGAGGCTTTAAGAGGCGTCAATCAAATATTTTTCCAAGGTAACTCGTTCGAAACGCCGAAACAAAGAGGTGCAGTTTCGAAACAATCAAATTAATTTTCCTCGTTGTTGTTTAATTAGCGCCGACTCTTGGATGGCTGGGTGGGCGCCGGGCGGCCGGTGTTTATCATCGGAAACAATCGCAACCATCCGAGCTGTCCCCCCTACCCATGCCGCTTCCGCGGAACCCATTATTATCGAAGTTAAGACTTTACACCACAATGACTACAATTCGTCACTCCCAACGACTTTATTATTATTAAAGTTATTGTCTAACTTAACCTATGTCTGATAACGAACAAAATTACTAATCCTGATTTCTCTTTTGTTACAGGTAAAACCATATTTCATGCTGACTACAATTATTTCTCGATATAACTTACCGCAAGTATTCACGAAAATTTTAATATAATTTAAATGGATAATAATCATAGTATGTTACATCAATGTATGTACATACGTTTGTATGTACCATTACGTCTATGTGTGTTTGTCGGTGAACTAAAAAAATGAAATAACATACATCGTGCGAAGCCCTACCAAGGTAATCTGAAGCCGTATCTAATTAAATTGTAGCCGTATTTGCCTCGAACAGGTCATTCCTTGTTCAGTCGTCTACCAGTTCGGACTCGTCAAATTGTGAACTCTTCAAATTTAAATTAAGAAAATGTGTTCAGATTCATAAACAGCATTTCGGACTCCTTAGGTGAGAAAACCCCGGCATTTGCATTTAATTAGTAACAATCGTTGTTTAGTAAGTGTTTTCGACCATATTACTTAGCTTCGTACTAACACAATTAGGCTAATTAGATTTTCAATAAAACATGTACTTAGAATATTAAAGTTTTTTAGAACATTTTCCACATTCCGATTTAAAAGTAATCACTGCTTCCTACATTTCGAAGTTTTCTAGACTAGTTAGTAATAGTCCAGACATTAATGTTTAATAAGAAAACTTCACTTCAGTTTGCTCGTGGCCTCGGTCTGCGGCAGCGTCTAATCTAATTATCCAGTGAGCTCTTCAAAAAATTACCAAGTGTGATGCGAGCGCAATAACTTTACTTGATACTTCAACTCTTGAGAAATGTATAAATCCAGAGGTAACGAATACGTGACTTTATTGTTTATATAATATATACATTTTATTAACATCGGTACTCTTACGTTTTATAACATCATCGTAAAAGGGAAAAGTTATACATGACCGCATTCTGTCCCTTTATTCAGAGGTCCGCCCGCTACTAATTCACTACGACGCTTGTAAGTGCTCGCCCTTATAATAAGGGGAAATAACATTTCTCCCCAGACGATAATTGCGTTTCTTCATTTTCATTACTTATATCGTATCGTATATGACGAGTTATAGACGTGGTTATTACCTATACTTAAGGCGCCCTAAACGAAGGGATTACCGCTAGTTTCCGGCTCTACTCGGCCCGACCTGGAACTTTGACCTCGAGGTGATTCCTTTCCCTTCATTTTATAAACCTGTTTTACTAGATACGAAATGCGTCATTATTGTATGTTAATCGCAGCGAAAACCGTATTAGCGCCGTTGATACAATAACTAGGGGTACACTTAAACCGAAGGTAATTCGAAGTTCAAATCCACAGCAGTGCTGATTTAATGCTATTATCTTCTTTTCCTAAATGCAAGAAAAAACATGCATAAGTGACAAGTTATTCTGAGGTTTATATATATATACTCCGACCCACAGGAGTAACAAATATGGTTATGCTAAATAATTTACCTTCTCATTTATCGAGCAATTTTTATGAATTCGAATTATTAAAGAAATCGTTGAAATGAAGAGGATCAAAGGTCACCTTCAAGTGATTTTTATTTATATAATTGTAAAAATTATATCTACTAATAAATAAGCACAAATAATTTAAATATCTTAAGAATTATTTCCTTGTAATATAAAAGTGTTACTTTGAATAATAAAATGAATATATATTTTTAATACAAGCAATTTAGATAAACGTGCAAAATTCGTATTCAACGATAAATATAGCGATGTTACTAGCTCACTCTGTATCGTTCAGGAAAATATCCAGTTTACTATTTGATATGCCGCTTTATCACGTCAATTTTGCATAATGTATAATATCTCGCCAGCGTATAAAGTAAGTTAACATATTGCTAGTTTATTTCGTCGGCGGGCAAAACGGCTCAGCTCAGAGGCTCGTATTTGTAACGCGACGGGTTATTAATAGCCGCGATAGCAGGTAGCCCGCGGCATAACACGATATTTGGGAAATCCGGATTTGCATAGGATAATGGGAGCGTGGCGGTGCAATTCGCAGTTTGGTGATGGCGACTCGCTCGCGATACCGACCGACTAAAGCACCAGCTGCAAATTGTTCAGCCTAATTGTAAATTTTGTCGTCTTCACTTCATACTGTTCGTGTTTCTTGTTTAACAAACATTTCAAATTGAATAGAATCGATTGGGACATTTTGAAGAATAAAGTAAAACTAATATGAATTATAATTTATAATGTTTTAAGCGCATACATTTTATGAATGTTACAATTTAAATTTTACTAGCTTTTATTCTCGAATGTTTTATTTGCGTTTCGCCTAAAAATAGTTAGACGCAAGATTTCTGTATTTATTATTTTTTTTTTTATTGCATAGGAAGGCGGACGAGCGTATGGGCCACCTGATGGTAAGTGATCACCAACGCTCATAGACATTGGTATTGTAAGAGATGTTACCATCGCTTACATCGCCAATACGCCACCAACCTTGGGAACTAAGTGTTATGTCCCTTGTGCCTGTAATTACACTGGCTCACTCACCCTTCAAACCGGAACACAACAATAGCAAGTACTGCTGTTTTACGGTAGAATATCTTATGAGTGGGTGGTACCTACCCAGAAGAGCTTGCACGAAGCCCTACCCACCCACCAAGTAAATTAAAGAAATAGGTAATAATTATGAAACAGAATGCTTCTTCGTTAGAATCGTATTTTATTTCGTAGTGCTGTCTTTGAACTTTATTTACATTTGACAACATTTAAAATTTGTAAATGTAGTACAAATTTTTAATTTTAATGTTCTAGAAAATTATTTCTAAAAATGCTTATTAACGAGTTAATAAATGTATAAATCAGATGACGCAATTAGTTCATACGCAATCAAAAACTATTTAATCTCAAAACGGATGATAATAATTAGAGGAGGCCTAAAACAAACGGGGAGGAAAGGAGGGGAGGCAGGGTCGTCGCGTGCCTGATGTATGCGCCGCCGCCGCGACGCCAGACCCGCCGGCGTCGCGTCGCCGTCCCATAATGCAGATATCGTGCACCACCACCGCAGCCTTTGCGTTTTCGCCGTTTACCTCCACGCGAATCTAGACCCCCATCGCGTTGCTGCCAAATACCCAGTTTTATGGTTCCAGGAAATCGTTACTCAAGACGCGGCTTAGGTCTACAAAATATGTTCGAGGTTATGGCAACTTTAACTTTAAAATAATATTGTCGAACGGTAATCTTATATAATCTCACAAAACTTAAGTTTAATTATTCATATACGAAGAGGTACCTGCAATCGGGTAACGTTTAGCATATTTTCAGAGTTTCCGGCATCAAACAATCAAAGGGCATCCTAATGACTTGGTTTTGGTGTTGGAGTGTTTATTCACACACTCTTATGTCGACCTTTGATTGATGCGTAGCATAATGATGCGGGAAACTATTTCCTTCACATTTCCTCCACTCAATAAAGTATCGAATATGCTTATTTATATGTTCGCGTCAGTTTATTTGGGGCTTTGTCAATGCGGCCCGTAGTGCCGACTACACTTGAAAGACCGTCATTTGTCAAGATTACGGCTGTTTGGGGATTGAGATATGAAAAGCGGTTATTGTTTAGAATATTTTCCTTACCCAAATACGGATCCCGTTTTTTGATACCAACAATTATATGTATAACCCATAAAGCTGTATCCTATTTATCATGCCTTATTTCACGCATCACGCAATAAAGACTTACAAACATCGTACGTGTTTTGAAAAGAATTCCAAGTAGACACTTTAGTGACATCATTTTTATTTACAGACTAAAACTGTCGATGTATTTTTAACTTTTAATTTATATTTAATGGATGGATTTGCTTAGGCGGATGCTTATACAATTAGCACGCTGCGTACGAATCTCTTCAGTCACGGACTGGCGCCGAGTGGCAATTACGATATTTTATCCTCAATAAAAGTGCACTCGGCGTTAACGTCGACGTCCGAAGGAAACTCCCCGTCTATAAAGTTAATGTGAGCGTACGAAGATTTCAATGACATGTTAGACAAGAACATGGACGCTATGCGCTAGACGAAGTGCCGTAATGTTAAATAAGTTTATCAAAATGTCAACGAAAAGCTATTTTATTATAGGTATATTTTGTTTTGTCTCGTGCAAAAACATCACATTATGTTCTGTATGTGTTTACCTCATCAATATGTCTAAATTGCGAATAATGGCAGTCGTATAGCGTGTGATAGAACATTTTGGCGCTATTAATCTGACAGCACTGTGCTATATCGAGACGCTGGAGGCGGCACATTTATTTTATGTGCCAGCAATGTTACATACGCCATAAAAGTCGTTAGGACGGCGTAACGTCTCGCCAACGTCTTGGCCGCTGTAATTACGAGTGCCTCTATAGTATTCCTATAACTATAGCGTCAGACACCGCTCGTGCCTAGAGCCCCTTGTCGCATTTCGGGCCCCCCACATTAACCTAACATGGAGCAATAAAAGTCTCACACCTAATGTATTTAATAGTACACAACATCGTATATTAGGTACGATAATATAACACTTCGACTTTGCAAACAAAATTACAAATAATTTAATGTAGCTATAAATCAAGTAAAATCTCATATAAGATTCCTTGGGGGCTGTAAAGCTTGGTGCACACTCGGTTATTCGCGTCCTTATTACATACAGTAACATTATCTTAATGAATATAAATGAATCAAGGTAATTAAAAACTAAAGCTGAAGCGAATCGAAAGATAGCGAAAGCGGCTTAAGAAAACATAATCATAACAATGAGGTTTTCTTTTTGAATTCACTTCGTTAATAACTCGACTGTGTAAAGAAAGTTGATTTACGCGGACATGTTTACTAAGTTCTCGGATTTTAGTGAGTGGAATACGATGTAGCGTGGGAAAGACACCGGGTGCAACGCAGACTTTGAAGTATTCTAACTGGAATTCGTTTATTCTGTACTGCCAATGTAATAGGATACTTTGAGAAAAGTCACTTTTATTTTAAAAAATAGTTTAAAAGACAAATAAAATATTAATCAATTGATACAAATTTATAATTTTATTTAAAAACAAAGATTGATGAATACAGAATATTATGTCAATTGAAAAGTAGCTTCAAATATAGCAATAATATAGCTTCGTCTTAGAGCAAGCAATAAGAGCATTACACTGTACTATACGTAGAAGTGTGCAAATTAGATTGCGTGTGTCAAGCTGTCGCGGAGCTGATGTTACCTCTAGGGTCAGGAACGGGACGCAGATGGAAATTTATCACGCCCGCCGGAGCTGAGACTACAAGTTCGCGCATTAAACGACTCCGGGACATTAGCCGCTTGCAAGATGCCGCCCGAGATCATAATTAAGTGCCGCCCAATTTATCGGTCCGACCCGCACCCGAAAACTCCCCTTAAACTTCCCTTATCGTACCTACTAAAGGCTCTTTATTTTGTAGTTAGTTCGCCTCGCAATTATCGCCTTTTATCTTCGTCGACACGGCATCGTTGATCGTTCTCGTACAAGAATCGAAACATGAATAATTATAAGATTAATTATTTAGTATGATTACACATTATACATTTCGAGAATAAAAACTTAGTAGATGGTTTCTTGCTACTGACCAATATCTTGACAACTGACATCGCTAAATACCGTTGCCAAAGTGACCCAAAAATCTCCATTCATCGAGAATCTATTGTCATTTATAACGAAAGGCAGACAAACGACACAAAACCAAAAAATGTTGTTTAATAGGTCACAGTTTAATAATGAAGTGTATAGGTATGTCGTTCAAGTCATTGGCTGAAGTAAACGAGCGAATCGAAGTGTGTCAAGCGAGCATGCCGTGACAGCGCTCGTCTGCTTAGACTAATTACTGCAGCAGCTCGCAGTGGCTAAACGGGTTAGGTAGTGTTGACCCGCCTAACTTGGCAACGTTTTACATCATGTTCTCTATCTTCATTTAGTCACTAAATCGCTTATTACCTATTGTTATTATCATCATGACATTTCTACAATAAAATTAAACTGTTCTAACAAATAAAGTTAATGAAAGTCGCCATCCAAATCTTAACAGATTTGATGTTTTAACTCAGGGATGCGTTAGTAAAGCGGGCAATTTACGACGGGCCTATAAGTAACAAGATTCATTAAGGCAGTTACAAAGTAGCGGCGTTCCTAAAGCGAATGGCCCTCGAGCTTACAGCGTTCATAATGGCCGTACGAGCCGGCGCGACCGAGGCGCCGCGCGCGTTTTAATGAAACACCTGGAGAGGTCGTGCCTGCTTCCGTTGCATTAATCTCGCTGTTCGCACCCCGCGGATGCCCGTTCACACCATCTGTATTATAATCAGTGTTGACCCAATTCATTTAATGATTACCATCTAACTTAGAAACCTTGATTATTTGTATTATTAATATTTTGAACAATATAATTTTTTCAATGAAATAAAAGAAATTTAAATGAGACGGTTCATCAGTAGTAACAACTACATAGTATAAGTCTAATATTATATCCAGACATTTAAAAGTAAGCAACTAATATTAAAGCCGGGATAAACAACGGCTGACCGTCCGCCGGCGGCAACGGCAAAAGTGGCCGAGATAACTCCGCGCACGAATGCATATTTTAACGTTAAGCTACGGCACCGCGATGCAAACTTGTTTGGAACTTCACCAGAGTGAATAATTCTTGATTTAAGATTTCTCCTGAAAGAACTAGCTTTTTCTCTTTGTAGTTTTTAAATGTTCGCAAATATAATAAGGATTGTAACTGGAGCATGTTGGCTTTTGTAAAGCATTATAAGGATTTGGTTTCATGTGTGCTCGTACACTCGATACGTATATTTGCGTTACGTGACTCGTGAGCAATTTGAACGTAGTGGTGCTTGGCACCGCCCAGAAAAATTGAAAATAAAAAAGTAGCACGAGCGCGAGGCGTAAACACGCGCCCCTCTCGCGTGACGGCTCATTAGCCACTCCCCTGCGCCTCTATAAATCATTTTAAATTCAAATTCTACTTTCTTCCAGAATTGACTTTGCTTACCTAATTCCCTTCGTAGCCGCAAAATTTTGTAAATTATATTTCACCCTACTCTCCTTTTTGACGATTGAAAAATTATTTTTTACATCCGGGTTCAAACTTCTTCACATATCGTAAATATCTGATTAAATTTCATTTCAATCGTTTACTTCAAAAATTAGTTTTTATAAATTTTTAATTTTAACTATGCTACTATGTAGGCGCCTTAAATATATTCACACAAATATCAAAACATATCATGTAGACAAAATGTAGCGGGATAGGCACGTGGCCACGTGCCATGGATACCGACGCACACTAGCGCGTCACATGGAGGACACTTATACACAGGTACAAAAGTTGGCACATGCCACCGGTCGTTTCTATTCCCGTCCCTGTTCGACATCATGAACATTTTTGGCACCCACTTCGTGCGTACAAGTGGGCTTTAGAATCTAACTGTGAGTGTGTCATTCATCTAATCGTCAGCTCATTGTTTTCCTAGTGTATCGATTTGCAGTGGCGCGTGTCGTGTCGGCCAATAGTAAGCTAGCTCGCTGTACAACGATGCGCTTACGGCCGATGATATTTTCTCGCCAGCGTGTCGCCAATCATCAATTACGTACGATCAATCGATAACCACGTGCTTCTAATTAATAACCTATTACTAATTCATTTATTTCTTAAATCGAAAATCCAAGTTTATTTGTTGTATCGTCACTGCGGCTTTTTGTAATGATTATTAAACAATTTAATATTTTGAAGTAAGTACGCGATTTATCTTACTCACTAACATTATAAAGGGGAAATTGTCTTTGGATGCTAGGCATTTAATTGCACTCGAAAAACTCGACGGCATAGCTCGACGGTATCTAATAAAAACATTATTAAAGTCGCTTATGTCATAAAATAATTCATACTATATATATTTTTAATTGTTTATGAAAACTATTATTATTAAAAAGCAAAGTGCTAGAATGACATAAACTCCTTAGGAAAGGAATAGTAACTTTATTTTAAACGTAGAACCTTTTAACAACTGAAAGTATTTTTTTTATTTTATAAAGAATGACTCGACGAGTCATTTAACATATTAATTAGTTAGTCTCGTTAAGTCGGTCGTCGCTAGCACGGCGAAGTCACGGACGTGAGGCTCGTCGGCAGTAACGAAGGTGCCGGCGCGTGCCGCCTGCCCGACTGCAGCGACTGCATTGCACTACACTGCACTCGAGGACCGTTCGTTATACGCGTTACAGCTTTAAAGAGCACTCGGCGGCTTTACTCGACTCCACGAGACAAAAACGCCTTCGTTCATTTTTCATTGATGTCATTTTTCCTCAACGATACACACTTTGCGGTATATTCTTAGATTGATATAAAAAACGCGTTAATATTTTTTTCTAAACACTAGTTATTACATTCATAGGGAAGAATGTTTATTGTACATATATGTATTCGTTTATGATTTATATTTCTTCACTTAACCTTTTCGTAGACTATTCTTGTCAAATATTTGGATTGATGCGGAGTAAATGACACTTAGGCAACCCCCTGTTGCAAGAGAGTATTGTGTCATAAAGGATCCGGCAAGGGAGGCATTCTCGTTTCTCTCTTCTCTACTTTCACAAACATGTTATTAGTTTTGGACGATTATTGTCCATCCTGCGACCGTTAACCCTTCACCCTTCTCCCCGACAAGTACCCATTGAACATTCAATGCTAGGCCGACATAACCAATATCATTCCAAAAGTAGATATTACTTCTTATTTCTACCATATTTTATCAGTACATTTTTGTATTATTTGTAAATTTGACTAGACTAGAACGTTGACGGTGACGGTGAAGGAAAACATCGTGAGAAAACCTGCATGTGTCAAATTTCACTGAAATTCTGTCACATGTGAATTCCACCAACCCGCATTGGAGCAGCGTGGTGGAATAAGCTCCAAACCTTCTCTTCACAAGAGGAGAAGAGGCCTTAGCCGAGCAGTGGGACATTCACGGGCTGTTACTTTAGAACGTTTTGGGACATTCTAGTCTATGTTTTCATAATTACATTTCAACTTATCAGAAATATATATCAATTTACTTTTTTATACAAATATAAAAATATAGTACTACAATGTTACTGCAATATTAAACAATAAACTATTATTTTTTCGACTAAATGTCCAAAAGCTGCAGTATTAATATAATTTAATACGTTATTTCGGCTTATAACGAAAACCGTTCGTTTAGAGCAGAATAATGCTTATAAGGCAAATGTTATCAAATTTCTAAAAATCGATAACATTTTAATAGACAGAGATAGTTGCAGCAATTAATGCATTGTAATGTGTAGCGAGGGTTGCAGCGCTGACCATCCGTCTGAGGCGAGGCGGCCATTCGTCACGGCGGGAATCTGTCACACTAATCGATGAGTCCACCTGCATGCATCCAAATTCCAAACTATTGAAGGCGACACTTTGAATAATTTATATTAAACATTAAGATACTTTTATAGCAACTGTAATGTACCTTTTTGTGGTAATTACATAATAGAAAGAGATACAAAGCCTTTGTAGCTATGATACGACTACTTAATAAAAAATAAATTAAAATTAATAATTAAATATTTCAAATATTGTAAACAATAAAATAAAGTTAAATTTTCACCAAATATAAGAAACTAATTGTTAAATCCGTCCTTTCTAATAAATAGTAGTTTGATAGACCAAACCGAGTTATCGTAGTTAAGATAGGAACGTGATCACCCATTCAAGTTTCACAAACGGCTTGCTAGGAATCGAAACTCGGTTAAGTAGACGGCGCGGCGTAACAGGAAATAATAACTTTATCCCAAGCTTAACTGCGAGAGGACCGTCCAACTAACATTATGCCTGCCAGTAACAAGTTAATCTAAATGCAACCGACTGCTTCTACCAGCTAGTTGTAGCACGCATCGCCGAAGTTTAATAACTGAGAAATTTGGAATACGATCATATGGAGTCTGAATTCGATCGAACTGTTTATTTATGATATTTAGAAAATTATTAAGTTGCAAAATATGTTTGCATTTTTTACTTAGCTAAGACTTCTACAGTTAGTTAATTAGTTATACTGGTTAGTTATACTGGTTTAGCCGATTTCCTATATACAACAAAACGAAAATAGTGTTTGATTTCTTCATTTATTTTACTTTCTTCATTTATTTTACTTTCCTTGGACACACGCTTCACTGAGCAAACTAGTATGAACTGTTTTAAATTGAAACTGACATGACAGTTCTATTTAAATGAAATAAAAAACAAGCTTTTTTTTTATCCATGTACTAAAAATATCTAATTCAAGAAATTAAATATAATCTTGTATTGTCAACGGCACTGAAGCTGAGTGCAAAATTTCAACACATACAGTTAGATGGTTTAAATTTTAATAAACACGTGACAGTGTACATGTAATCGTTCGGTACATCTCTCTAATTGTTTTTTTCAGTGCAATACTTATTTACCACGCATTAAATATTATATATAAACTTACAATTTGTTCTAAACATCATGTATTGTTACGTAGTAATTTAACCCTTACAATACAACACCAAGAAAAATAAAATCGGACCATAAACATTATCAGTTGAGTTTCTAACTAAAATTGCTTTGGTATTCAGTTAAAGTTTGTTTGTTTAAGTATTTTCTTTAAAACGGCGATAAGCTCTTTTCCCGTTTTTTTTTTCACTGAATAAAATATTGCGTGGAGCTCGCCGTTTAGAGATAAAACGTCGACGAAGCTCTTCCTGTCACGTCCTGCGACAGTTAATTACGCGAATGTAAATAAATCATCATAGACGGGTGCGGTGAATTTCGAAAATAATTATCTCGTATTTCATTGGTGCTGAAATTAACATGAAAATAACGTAAGAATAACAAATGAACAGTTCTGGAATATTTGGTGATTTATTTGAAGGATCTTGCCTCGAATCAAATGTGTAATATATAAATTTCTATATTTTTCAGGGACGGTGTAACCGCGAGAAGCCACCCTGCAAGTATTTCCACCCACCGCAGCATCTCAAAGATCAGCTTCTCATTAACGGTCGGAATCACCTAGCATTAAAGAACGCCTTAATGCAGCAGATGGGATTGACGCCAGGCCAGGTGCTCCCTGGCCAAGTTCCAACCGTGGTGAGTTAAATTAATTTTACATATGCTAACACTAAATGAATGCTTCGAACGATCGGCCCTCGAGAAGTAAGTAGGCACATTGTGCACGCAAAACGCAGCTTTCGGTGTAACTTGCTGTTTAATTTTCGAGTATTCATTGATTTACACGTAGATAATTCATATATATAGGCATTTAAATTGTTCCTTAATCGTTTTTTGTTAGTAAGTCTTATAAATGATGTATACAAAAGTTTAGTCTTAATACTTCAATTAAAATCAACTCATTTTGTTAGGAAAATTCATTAGATGCAGCTCAGTATTTGTTGCAAGTTAATAGTTATTTACCTTCTTACTTGCTCTTGGAGTTCTGGGCTTCAATTTAAAGTTTTACTCTCAATTTAGTAGTATTAACATTTATGTAGATGTATGTATGATTTCCTGTTAAGATTATTTGTTATTATTATATTCAATGACAGGAACAATTTAAATATTTTGCCGATGGCCGATCGCTCCTTACCGCTTAAGCATGTTTGTATTGTATAATTTTATTCGTTCCTTAAGTGGCATGTCTATTCTCCAAACTTACTCACATTTGTATGAACTGGGTATAAGCGGTAATGCAAATTAAATCACTGAAATATATTCCCTCACTATTCACACTATTGCTAACGTTACGGCCCGATCTCCTCGGGGTCTCTCCTCGCACCACCGCCTCTATGTTCTCCTTCAGGAGCTTTTAGTTCGTTCATATGCAACGGCTGCGCTTGAGTAGAAAAGCTGGTTAAACTAGTGCGCGGAGTGACGTCGAGGGGCGAAGGACGGGCGCGGGCTGTTCCTCGCACGATAAGTAGCGTGTTGTGATGTTTTGTGTTGAGGTGGGCGGCGTGAGCGGAGCGGGAGCGGCTGCGAGCCACCTCGCCGCGCTGGATCCGATCAGTCTCGCCCTGCTCGCTCCGCAGGTAACCAGACTACAGTCGCTACGTCGCTGCCGGCCCTTCGCACCGATCGTACCATTCGCCTAGCCCCCCTCAATGCTGTCCCAATGACCTTTTTTTACTTAGTTTATATAATATTAGCACTTTCGTTTTACAATAACAAAAGAATATTTCCAAACCTGACTCCTTCTCCTTTGGCCGGTGGAGGTAGCTTACTGGACAAACCGTATGCTTTTTGATTCTTCGACAATAAATACTTAAACAAAGCATGCCAAGCTTAAATCTGCTAACTTTATTTACTTGAACTAATAAGTACTTACCTATGCATACATATTTTATTTATGCTTTTATTAAGGTTCCTAGGGCTTTTTGGATTTCATTAGTATTTATAACTGTGGATCAATTGAACTAACAAAAAAATGTGTTTTTGCTACAATTTAAGTTTTAACTAATTTGATGTATTTATCTTAGGCAACCTCGCCGTACTTATCGGGTGTACCAGGCGTAGGGTCGACGTATGCCCAGTATTATGCGCCTCAGTTGGTGCCCGCGGTGCTTGGGCATGACCCGTCCGCAGCCGCCGCCTCACCGCTGGGCGTCATGCAGCAACCTGTGCTGCAGCAGAAATTGCCGCGCACTGACCGTCTCGAGGTAAGAACATTACGTTGCCGGTTTGAATCTCTGAATATCCTTAACCCCTGAGTAGCGCTTCCTGATGTTGCTACATATTTCGGGGACCGACACAAATGATCATTAATATAATTCAGAAAATAAATATTATTTAAAAAACTTAAAAACATATTTGATTTTGTAAATAATTATGTGTCGGTTTCCTAAGCAAAGTTAAGGCGATGCAGCCTATACCTGTCCCCGTGTGTCTGTGGTGCGTGGGCGCACTGGCTCAATACGTCTGCGCGTTCGCTTTGCGAGCATCACTCGCTTCACTCTCTCCCCGGTGAAGGGTCTACACTGTTGGCGCAATGACGGCAACATTGCCACGCTTTCTCTAAAATATCAAAAAAACACACACATACTTACGTTACTATCATTGGTAGAACCGAAAATATAGAATGTCACATTTCACAAACAGAGCTGTTGCCTCCTTGGCTTGAGTAAAAAAACTATTACAATATATTTGTGCCTACATTGTAGTGGTGCCAGTTTAATTGCAAAACCTTTAATAAAGTAATTAGTTTCATAAAAAAAACGATAGATATGCGACGGATGCGTTTTTTATAGCATAAACTTTAGAAATTAAAAAAAAGCGGCGTCGCGTGAATTTTTACTTCTCTCACATTAGCTAACAAAAATACAATCAGTAGATATTTTATTTGACATACTAGTTTGCCTTTCAACATGATCAATATAATAACTTAAATCTGATGTTATTAGTTCGTGTAGTAATCGAAACACATTACAAGCACGGTTCGGAAGTAACTGAAAAAAATATCAAAATAAGTTCGCGTAGATTAGGCTCGCATATGAACGGTAGACAGTCGGTACGATGTAGACGGGTAGAGAGGCGCGCGTACGCCCACCGGAGCGCGGGGCGCGAGCGGCGACATGGCTGGTGTGTGGTGGTGCAGGTGTGCCGAGAGTTCCAGCGCGGCGCGTGCAAGCGCGCCGAGTCCGAGTGTCGCTTCGCACACCCGCCGCCGCCCGTGGTCGCCCACGACGACGGCTGTGTCACGGTGTGCATGGACGCAGTCAAGGGCCGCTGCGTCCGCGACCCCTGCCGCTATTTCCACCCTCCCCTGCACCTGCAGGCGCACCTTAAGGCGCAGGCGCGCGGCGCGGTACGCCACCAGGCTGCACGCTCTCGCCTCGCTCGCTCGCGCTCGCTTATCTTCTTCCGCTTGGTCTCGCTCGCCGCGGCGCCGCTTATGTTTCGCAGAGCTTGTTCTGTTCAGTTCGCCGCGGTGTCGTTCCGCGTCACGCTTCCGTCGCACTCACGCTTCACTTTTAATTTTTTTATCTATCGCATAATATCACCTTATGCCAAGCTTTAGGTGTATTCTGTGCATCTATTACATCGTTATTGTTTCTGTCCCGTCCTGCGACGCTTGGCTTCACGTAGACGGCCGCCGCATCGCAGCAGCCGGCAGCGAGCGCGACTTCGGAGCCGGGCAAGAAACGTCCGGCGCCCGCCGAGCTCGAGCCGCCACCGGTACAGCCGCCAGCTTTGCACGCTTCTCCTCCCCCACCCGCTCCCGCCCGCACGCTCCCCGCGGCCCCTCCCGGGCGACGCGGCGCGGGCTGGACGCCCCCGCCCGCCCGTGCCGCGCCGCCCTCATTACCCTGACCTCGAACCCATAGAACCCCGCTCAACCGTCTTGTTTCTCTTTTCAGATGGACATGAAAAGCGTCGGCTCCTTCTATTACGATAACTTCGTAAGTATCACGACGGCTACGAGATCGACTATAACAGAGACATCGGATCACACATCGACAGAAATAACTAACCCACTCGTCTATCATTTCAGGCCTTTCCCGGAGTGGTGCCGTATAAGCGACCCGCCGCGGACAAAGCCGGAGTTCCCGTGTATCAGCCGGCGACTACGTATCAACAACTGATGCAGCTTCAGCAGCCATTCGTGCCCGTGTCATGTGAGTACCCCGCGCCCGCCTCGTCCGCCCCGCCGGCCGCGGTTACGGCCGTATCGGGTGCCACGAGTGCTCCCCAGCCCGCGCCACCCCCGCAGCCCGCGCCACCGCCCGCGCAACAAGTACAGTCCGCGCCCGTGCAGCCCGCGTCGCCGCCCGCTCCTAGCGGCGACGCTTCCGCGCCCGACCCCGCCGCCGTGGCGAAAGAGGTCGCGCACAAGAACTACGCAGCCGCTCTCGCACTCGCTGCGCAGCAGTCCGCCATGGCGCACGCGGCTGCAGCCTACACGCAGCAGGCGTTCAAGGCCCGCGCCGCCATGCCGGGGCTCATGCGCGCTCCTTTGATGATGAGGCCGGGCTGGCCCGGGCCGCCCATGCACATGCCCGCCTTCTACCAGCAGCCGTACATGTACGCGATGCCGCCGCCCACGCCGCCGTCGGCGGCCGCGGCGGCTGCGGCTGCGGCTGCCGCGGTCAATCCCTACAAAAAAATGAAGACGACCTAAGTGAGTGCGCGGGTGGGCCGCGGCCGGAGGGGCGCGGGGCGCGGGGTCTCCGCGTAGAGACTCGTACGTGTGCGATCGAGTGTGGCCCCGGCCTGTCGGGGTATTAGCGCTAGGCGTGTTGTCACATTTGTATTGTATTATTGTAAGGACGAAGCGAACGGTTTCCGTCTCGCGGATGTCTAGGTAGTTTTACGCTATAATATCTATTCTATTATGTATCTACTCACTTACCGTTTTATCTTATGCGTGTATATTTCTCGTATCTACGATCCCGGTAATAATAACGCTTGAAATGCATGACTGTACGTTTTTTATTACCTCTTGTCGATCGTCGTTTATCGTGAGTATCGTCGTACTGAGAGTTGAGCGCTTGGTCCGTCGATCCCGTTTCCCGCTACGTACACGCTTGTTCTCGGAGGAGCTCCGCACGGGTGCGCTTTGGCCATTGTGTCGACCCAGTACCTAGTGGTTACCGGCTTGCAGCAGCGAGCCCGCACCTAACACAGCCGCCTTCTAATTTTCGCATGGATAGAACCCACCACCCCTATATACGTTTGGCTCATCAGGTATTATACTCATTATTCTAGTGCTCCTTGTGTGTGCTAAGTGTGCCGGCGTGTTCATCATTAGAGCTGCGGAGCTGACGAGCGTCGCTCTCGCGTTTTCTTTTAAGTCGCACTTCTTTCTATTTATTTTTAACGCTTTCTGTTACATGCCTTCCGAATGACCGCTTCGGCTGTCGTCCGCATTGCAATCTTTTGTCGCTTTTTGTTTCGACCCGGACAGGCTGTGCGCCGCCCAACGCTCCCTATGTGGAGTACACGGACGAGCGCGGACAGGTAACGAGTGCCGCGTGCCGCACGCTTGCCCCGCAAACGCTACGCTAGAACGCCACCCGTAAACGCGAGCGATTTTTGAGCATGTCGCTTATTAACCCTAATTTACTCCTGAAACTTTAAAGTCGGCACCTATAGGTCTTTCGGCGGCTTTTCTGCACTCCTGCTCTTTCGATCACGGGCTCAAGTGTGTTCGCTCTAACCAAACTCGCATATCACCTCTACCTGCTCCTTTGCCTATGATATATATAACCTTTACTTTTGTCAGTCGACAACATTTCATATCAAGAAATTCATACAAGTTATATAAAATCAGAAATATATAATTATATGGAACTAATTGATCGAAAAACGCAATTAACGATAACATCATTCTATTTAATTTGCAAATATAATATATTCAATACTTCCTATGAGCTTGCTTCGTAAGTTCGCTTTTGTAGTAACATTTAGTTATGCTTTAGGTGATTAAAAGTAGACTACGCGCTTAATGATAGCGAACTAAACATCATGCCGTCCTGTTATTCGGGCCACTGTAACAAGGTCGAGGTACGCTTGGTAAAGCTTCGTGTCGACCTAACACGTTCGCTGTGCGAAAGATACAAAAATACATTGAAAGAATCTTCCTGTATCGCTTGGCGGCCGGTGGGAACGTAATTTTATTCTTCGAAAGCTACCTTTAAGTAACCGCCAAATTTTTCTTAATAATTAAGACACAGAGCATTTGGAACTTTCTGTGCTAATAAATAACGACACATCTGAACTGATGGCGTAGCTTGTGAAGCAGAGCAAACGTATGAATGTCATCGTCACATCCATCATTTAGTCATTGTGCTGTAACTGTATCTGTATCAGTTATATTGTATTGAACAGTTGATGCTACAACTTACCTCTTGATGATTTTTAGTTTTTGTATAGTGAAACATACTTGCTTTCAAATGTGGAAGAAGTCACTCTACAGTATTGCCTTGCTTACACCCGGTAAGATATAATCAGCTTACTTTAATATCCTCAATATAAGTGATTTCCTGTTTGTAGCCTATACTGAAACACCGCTTTATGGTGACATGGATCTATTCAAGTCTATTTATATAACAAGAGCAATTAATTCGAGTTAACAAAAAATAAATTTTGCACAATGCGGTCATTTCAGTAAAGGTAATATTTTATTAATAAATACATAACGAAGCCAGATATTTATTTTCTGTCAATGAGTTGGCGACATAAAGATATATTATGTAGTATTTGCTAGATTGTAATTAATTGGTTATAATTAAATGTTCCTAACTGATATTAAGTCGAAACATGTCAACTCATTGGCAGAAGGTCACCTCCGACAGAGTCAACTATCAACTACAAAAGGGGGTTATTTTCACTAATATCAAGCTAAGTGCTTTATAAGTAAATGTAATTTAATGCGTAGTTGGTAATTGAAATGCAGGTGGTGAGATAAGAGGAGTCAAAGTGAGGCCCTTGGTTATTTAACATCAACATAATGAGCGTCCGTCTGAAGACGCAATTTTTATATTTTTCTTTGTGCTCGGGCCAATTAACCACTTTGAGTTTTCTTATTCAATGCTTAAAGTGCTTCGCCGTTGCGGCTTCAGTTCCTCGCTTAAGACTTGTTGAAGCCTCTCTGATGCTTACTTGAAGTACTCACCGTAGACGTAATTAATATACTTGGTTTTCTTTTGTTTGTCGTACAGTAACCGCACTCTCTAATGGTCATTATGTTGCAGTTTGTACTACCACTAACATGTCACGTCCAGAACTGTCATGTAAGCTAAAGGTATAAATTTAATTTGTCTTTTTACATATAACCATGCCTACCTATCGTTACCGATCAGCATGACCGTCCTCGGTTCCACTACTGAGAACTTGCGATGGACTCACCACAGCCGACGCAGACACATTTCGCAAATATCCCCACACAGCCTATTTAAGCTTTTTTTTTATAGCGACCGTTGGTTTTTATGGGTACACTTTGGACGCTACAGAACCTATAGAACGCCCTCGCCCTGGTACAAATTGTCTAGCATCATGCTTTAGCTTTTTTGTAAAATATAGTCACGCTTAAATAAGATTGGCTGCGCAATAATGATTATATTTCAAGCGTTCTGCATGCCATTTAGATATTATATATTCATACCTACTTGCATAGTGCAGCGTACTTTAACACTACTCTGACGGTTACGGAACTTATTTACAACAAGACGCCTCCGGGCTCGTAGTGTATTACCTGTGTACAGCTCCATACGATAACGGATATTACAATATAAAAGTGACACACTGTCAACGCGCCACTTGATCAAAGAATGCTTGGAAGGTACAATCATATTGTGCAACAAATCTTGTAAGGTTATTGTAATATTAAAGCAGCAACAAGATTTGATTTCGAGCAATTTCGCCTTCCGTGTGTCTTATTTTTGTTATTTAAATAATACCGTAGCGATTGAGAAACTACACACGCATTTGTTTAATTCACTAGAGGGTCAATATGAATACAATATGGTATAGTTACATATCAAATATCAATAGGTAGATACCGGTACCTTTGCTCTTTGATATTACAAAAACTACTTCGGCGTTTTTTTCAGACGGCTGTGCAATGAGGATACTTTTCAGTGTCAGATGTATGAATGTTCATAAAGTAATAGAGTTAGCATTAACACTATTAACATAAATAAAATTCATAAACCGTCAGATATTTCACATAAAATACTCTACAAACAAATGTAGTGTTTTCAAATATACATCTTTAAATTATTTTAAATATTTTTGACTGTTTATGAAGTAGACGATTTAGTTGGTGTCATTCAAACAGTTTTTGCACAATATTAGACAAACGCGATATGATTAAATTGTCATCGGAGGACTTTCGCATGATATGAAAATTGAAGTTTATGGATATCAAATACACTATTACTGACATTGCAACATATTGTCTCTTTATTACAATAGTGACGCTGAATGGTAACAAAAATGGTTGTTTGATAAATGGCTGTTCGATCTCAATTTTACAAACTGGAAACATAAAACACGAAAACGTTGTCAATTCGTACAAATGTTGTCGCAAAACTGTTCGAATGTACACGTAATCACAAATAAATACTTATGAATTATTTTTACGCTTTTCAGTTACTGGACACCCTCCCGGTGTGCCAAGATTTTAATCGACAAGGATGTACGAGACCTACCTGCAGATTCGTTCATATTCGTGAAGGTACTACCGAATTAATATTACTACATTATTAACGTGTCTGTTAAAAATTGTGTAACTCAATATTATCTATCTTTAAACAAATGATTAATTTCTATGTATTCACAATTTTCATAGTATTGTAAAATATTACGTTTATAAAATTTTTCTTAAGAACCTGCATGATGAATATTATATTCCGAAATCCTGAAAATATCCTTCCTTTTGCATGATCTGTCACTAATACGTAGGTTAGTGTTTAAATAGCGTTACCAGATCTTATAGATAATTAATTTATACTAGAATAGTCTTTTTTAAAGTAGACGTGTAGAGAATACCTATCGATTGATCATTAGCCTGTTGTTGATGTATCAATGAAAAATAGAATAATTGTAGTTGTTTTAGTTAAACCGAGTTAGTATTCATTGATCCATTCTGTACTCCTTGTTATCAATATTCTCATAAATTACATTCATGTATATTAAACATTAATTACACAATATTAGTTTACTCCCAAATAATAAGAGTAGTTGAAGTACATAGTCTCAGTTTTACAAAATAAAAATTCAACTAATTTTGTTATCACACAATAATGTTATTGTACAGCGTATCTTGGTCGATCGAAGGAGATGCGGTTTCTGTACCTTGTACTCATAACGTATAACGTGGTGCTACAGGGTGCGGGCTGCAGGTGGTGGGGTGCCGCGTGGTGGTGTGCCGCGACGCCGCCGCTGGCACGTGCCGCCGCGCCGCCTGCCGCTACTACCACATCCCCGTGCAGCTGCCGCCCGCGCTGCGTCCCCCCTAACATGCCCCCACCCGCACGCCACCCTTCTCCCTCCCACGCCCTCACCCCACACCCATTCCCACACTGCACGTCGCCCGCGCCCCTCGTTATCCATATCGATCGCGCCTCTGACACACTCGGGAAAGGCAGGTTTCTATCGGCTGGCACTGTCGCTCCCGCGGCGGAGGTGATGATATCTAGTGAGTTCGGTTAGTGCGAGAGGCGGAGGTGAGCCGCGTTGTCGGCGCGCTTCCGCCGCTCGCTCATGTTTGACTTCGGGAAAGAGTGTGTACATAAGTAGCGGGATATGATTCTCAGGCACGGTCATGCGATTGTGATATGAATAGAATTCGAGACGCCGGAGCCGTTTGAATGATTTATCGAGGTCGTACCGAGATCGTCGAATAGTAGTTAGTGAGGTTTCAAATGTTTTATTACTATTGAATATTATTTTTTTAAGATACGATATGAGTTCCTGTAAAAATCGACGCGACCGCCCGTCGGCTCGTGTGAGATTTGTTGTATATAAGCAAGGTAATGTTCAGCTTCTGCCGAAGGCCGAGGCCGGAGTCAAAAGTTGCACCACCCCACTCCTACTGTGAGCATTTTTGTGAGAATTATGTTATTTTTTTATTATGTTGTAAAATTATGTTTTTATAGATGACAAGTTTTACATTAGAGTAGATTAAGATGATCGATGATGAAACACCAATAGTGTAGCCGCTTCTCTCCTTCGGCACCGATATTTTTGACGCCGGAGCACAATACGCGTCGTGGAGCGCCTCGTCCGCTCGGTTGTCGTTTCCGTGCCGCGCCCCCCCTACCCCCACTTAGAATAGATCACGACACTCGTAGAGTGATAGTGGACTAACAAATCGAAATACAATGAACGTTGTCGGACAATATTAAAACGAAGAAGGCATACTTCCATGCTATTTACCTAAATTATAGGATAGAACGTTGGCTTTTATTCCAGATAGATTTTGCTAGATAATCATTATGTTCCCGATCGATCCCTGTCTATCGAAGCACAAATAGCGACCGACGATCGAGTCCGATCGACCCGTCAACTAGTCCAGATTACAGAAATAGCTCCCTTGTATTGTTTCCGACATGAACAGTATTAACTTTTGATCAAATTTATCTCGTCGTATGTATGTAGAGGTGATATGCGGATAGAGAGGCAAGGGAGGCGCCGCGCGGGCCGCCCGGCCGGCGCCGGCGCGCGCGGGGCCGCCGGCGCCGGCCGGTGCGACGCGCGCGCCGCTCTCTCGGGGCGAGGAAGCCCGATGCCTGATGTTATTCCTAGTCCATATCCTTTTTGTTGATCAGTCATGCGATTAATGTTAGAATAAAAATATTAATAATTTGATTTATTCCTCCCATTTAGTGGATATTTTGATAATGATATATTAATAATGAAATATTTAAGATACATAATACATATTTGATTCTAAATCCTGATAAAGTGACACTACATTAGTAATTTAGTCGGAGGGATACTTGTGCCGTGATTATATTTTTAGGTATATATTATGAAATAATTCCTAGCGTCGGAATTAAAGAAGTGATTAATGTGTAAGTGCGTTATATTTATTGTCGTATATCGTAAGTGAAATGCCATATCGATAAAAGATGAATAGCGGAGGGTGGAGTTAAACTCGACAGGAAGAGGTGCGTTTTGTTTGCGTTGGTTGTTATAATCGTCCGAGCCGCCGGCTGGAGGACAGTTCGCTTTTATCAATACGGCACTATATGACTCTTAAATACATAAGTTGTCTTTTTGTTTGTGTTAAAATTTATCGTTTCATTGATTATTTGTTACCTTTAATTTTTATTATCAAAATTTTATGATCTGACGCATTTATTGTAAGACAATCGATTACTTTTATAATTAATTAGTGTGATAATAATGATTATGGTATCAAATTGCCGTTATAATATTGAACATCGAAAGTATCCTTCCTCTTTAGAAGGGACTCTTCTGGCCCAAGGTTTCTAGTGGATTTTATATTTTTCTTTTTGTTGTATTTTTAATGTTGCGTGTGTCTTACACATAATATATTTCATTTTGTGATATTTTTAACTATAAAGTACTGTTATTATAAATCCAAATGGAATAATGAAGACCTAATTAATTAAATATTCAAGAATTTATTTGTAAATCACAAAAAAAAAATGTAAAACTGTAAATATATTAACAAAAAAAAAAAAGAACTGCAACACAATAATTATTGATTATAATGATATCTCTCATCAAGTACACTGTAAGTTCTTCGATACCTAAATAATGGTATGTTATTATGTAGTAGGTACAGTCTACTAAAGGTAAACCGGTCCAGTGAACAAATTATTGATAATATTGTGAACATTTTTTTATTCACGAGCAATCACAGAAAGTACATGACATTGTAATATTATTTATGAAATTACTATGTGATGTGATCTTCGGATCAATTTTGAGTACAGTATAGATAATAAACAACTGAATATGTCACGTGGTTCTTTATTTCCTTACCTCTTAGTCTGCACTTTGATCGAATGTAAAAATATAAGCGCATGTGTGATGTCGCAAGCAGCCGCTAGTATTATATAAAATTATAATTCTGGGTCTTATACAAAGAAACATCATCGAATTATACTTTGCGATTAAAATAAATGTGTTATAATCTTATATACCCAAATGGTTGCTTTATATACATATATATAAATTAAAGCACATAGTGTATCATAGAATTAGTTTCATTAAAATATGTAATAAAGATATTTAACTTATTATTAGCACTTACTTACCTAACATCATATAAAATTATGTCAGTATCACACTGATTGGGGTAAAATGAAGGCCATAATAAAATGGTTGGTTTCTATATAGACATAGTCCCAAATTATATTTAAATTAATACCTTAGTAGTATCTACCAGTCCATAATGCTTAGATCGCTTACAATTAGATTTTGTAATATTTACGCTACAAGCCATAATTCTAATTTATATGGGTTATTTAAAAAAAAAAAAATAGTTCATGGAAGTCTTGAAGTGAAATTTAAAAGATAAGTTGTAGTAAAGATAAATCTTTTGAAAATTTTATTTGATTACTGGTAGATCCAAATGAAGAAAGAAGGGAACATGCTACACTTGAACCCTAAGACTGAATATTGATAGCCTTTTTCAACGTCAACATTAAATAGAAGTTATTTGTTGAAATTACTGAATCATTCAGAGAACAGCCCACAAGATATTATTTAAATACAAAACAATTATTTTCTAATTAATAGAATGTGATGTTGCTTAAAAAAAAAACCTTAATATGATAAGAGAACTTGCAATCATTATGTTACTAATAGATCAAGTAGCACTACTAGTTCTCCAGTTTTAATTTTAGTTAAGTAACATGCATAAGAGCTGTCTTGCATACAGCGAGTACCTTTAATACACTTGCGAAGATATTATTAGTATACAATTTATTTTATAAGCCGATAGATGCCTGAATGGTCACGATAATCAGTTAGTATGTGGTCAGCACCGCATAGACCTCAATTACTAATATAAAAATATACATTTAGAAATACATGTCGTTCTTTCTGATTACTACAATCTGTGACACAATGGACAGGTGCTTTCTATTCAACGGGACTGCAATCCGACACAACCGAGGAGACGACAGTAACGAGGCTACAAGTACCAACTAACACATTAAAATATAAACTATTCATGCAAGATAAATAATTATGGCTAGATACCTTCAATAATAAGTTAACCCGGAACATATACAACCTTGACACATTTTTTATTGAAAACCCAAGCTGGTAAATATAAGACGTAAATAAATCTTAAAATTTTGATTCGAAACATGCATTTCTTTGCATTGTCTTGTAAATTAATTTAAAAAAATTGTATTAAAATAAAAAGCCTATTTACGTAGGTAAGAAAGTGGGGTACTAGTACCTTGGTATACCTACTAGTAAAGTAATAAGTGTAACTAATTTCAATTTTATTATTCGAGCTACCTATTGCATTAGAATAATTACGAAAAATGACAAATTGTTTTAAAAGCTAATATTACAAGGAGAGTCCAAATATATACCTACTCTATTCGGTGAAAATAAAACGGTACTGTAGGCATATTTGAAACTGTATTAAAATTACAATTTAAAAATAGAATAGATCAGATATTAATCTTTATGAGAAAATCGCTCAGTGTGACTTGGTTTTATAAATAGGTACTCTATTTATTCGGTAATAGGATATAATTTTCGATTAATATTGTTTAATATGTTCTTTATTTAAATAAAAGATATTTAGAAAGCTTCGGATACGTTTCAATTGACCCTGAGTAAGTATCAATTGAAGACGTCGGAGCGTCACGGTAGCATGCGCAAGCGATCCCGTGGCGCTCCCGTTAAGACGGGAAGGTTACCGCTGGGTTTTTAGTGGGTATTCCGATGACCGGGGCACACTCGGTGCCTTGGACATATGGCGAGCCCCACCTACCCCCCCCCCCCCCCCCTGTTCCCGTGGGGGGAAACGCGTAAAGCGTTTTCCCAGCGTCAAAAAATTAAATAAAAAATGGTATAACTAATTCACCACGGCCATGAGTCATTCTACTGCTGAACAACAAGGTTTTTTATTGAGTAGACTCAATAGACTTAACATGGAATACTTGGTGGTACTTGGTCGTTTTCCCAGCGTCAAAAAAAAAAAAGGTATCAATTGATGTGTGCTTGGTAAACAGTAAACACCAAACACACTTCAATAATATCATATAATGTGTGAAGTGCGAAAGAATGTTTATTATGAAAATAAATGAACCTTTTTTGGTAAGTATGATCAATTTAATTCAATGACATGAATAACTCAAATATATCAAATATTTAACATAACTTTTTTTCTTTATATAAACGTAATAATTTATTTGAAAAATTGGTATAGGTAATTTTGTTATTGCAAACTGTCTGAATTATTCTTTAATCTAATACAATTTAAATTTCAATATGCGAGTTTCAGCGGCTTAAACAACGAGAGATTAGCGAAGTAATAGCACGATATTTTTTCAGTAGTGCTTGTTGATTTCTGAATGTATCAAATCTACAGACATAATTCCATGTACTTGTAGTTATTGAATTGTATTTCTTTCGGGTTTTTTCTGGTACAAGTGATTCAAATAATAAATGTTATTATGTATATTTTTCATAGAACTATAGATAAACGCGATTAAACCACATATTTCCACAGAATCATGACTTTAAAAATAAAACTACAACAACTACAAAAATCGCTACATATTTAAATATGATTGAATGTGAACGTTTTGGGATTTTCTGTTTTTGACATCATGGGAAAATAAACTGGCGACACTGCAATATTATGTCATAAGTTATATGTCTAATTGACTATTGTGATTTGTGTGTCCTTTAGAAAGTGTTTCGAGTTTTGTTGTAATTGTTATTATTTATAAAGTGAATTTATAATATTGTAAACTTAAGAAATGTGCTTTAGTAACAAATTATGTTGTATTTTTTATGACCATAAGTTTGAACCTTAACAAGATATTTAGTTTTGCGAATGTGAGCAACGACTGTTATCATGTTTACTAAAAACCTGTGTAGATACTTTTTATTTAATACTTTTCGTGTTTTCAGAACAAATATTGAAAAGAAAAAATGTTCGCGAGTTTAAAAAGTAAAATTAAGGAAGAAACTGGCAGCGACATTAGCAAATTGACTAGTAGCTGGCGAACCGGGGCCTTTTTGGGGCGAATTACTTTAAGGGATGATTCGGTACGATCTTTATAAAACTGCTTTAATTTAATATTACTATTTTGTAAAATTAAAAGTAAAAAAAACTATTATCTAAGAATATACTTGAAAACAATAGTCAAAGTTTCTTATGCCTATCTTTAATTAATAATAATCAAAACCCACCAACAGCTTAATTGGTACAATTATTTGTAGCTATTCAATCTACAGTTTCAAAAAAAAAAATGTGTTTCTCTGTTTAAAATTCCATAATATTTTGTGTTTACTTTTTAATCTATTTCAGTCTACAACAAGTCCATCAACTTCAGGTGGGCCCGGAGATTCAACATCAGATGTGAGTCCTGAGTTATTTATATGTGTAAAAAAACTTACTATTATTATTAGATAGACTCAGTTAAACAAGCACTATAGCTTAGGGTTATATTATATGTTATATTTAAGTACCTACCAATAATACATAATATGATGTAACATTGTTATATAAAAGCATCAGTCTTTCAATTATTGAATTCGGTCAATTGGTTTGAATAATATAATTATGTTTTTTTCTTTTGGTAATTAATTGAGAAACAGTATGTACACTGTTTTATCCATTATGAATCTATTCCTTAATATTAAAATATACACTTATTTATAATTCAAATGAGTGTTGATTCTATATATTATCGAAAATAGATTTAATTTGTAATTATTTTACAAAGAATAAAATACATTTTCATAGATGTCAGTTTTCATTTCAAAATACAATGTATACTCTTTATAACGTTAAATCCCCTATAAAGTAGAAGTGAGCCCCATTTGGTTGGTTTACCTTAATACCCCCACACATTGATAAACTCACTCCATATAACGGTACTCTCTATAATGATAAAAAATGCTCAGTACTTACACTGTAGTTTACAGAGTCTAATAAGTTATTTAGTATTAAGTGTGAAACCACCTCTTCATTTATCTACCAGTTGTTAGCTTGACCTTGTAAGTTCAATCATTAAAAATAAACTGCAATATTTTCTATTTTGTCAAGGTCTGCGATTTTTTATCGTCACGACTGAATCAATACACTATTGATAGTTATACTAGTACTTGATTGTAGTATTTTTTTCAATATTTTAAACTAGCATTTTGTCCACGTTTTTACTCCGTAGTTCCCATTCCCGTGGGATTATGGGGACAAAATGTATCCTATGTTACTCGCAGTTAATGTAGCTTTAGTAGCATTGGTGAATGAATTTTCAAAATTGGTTTAATGTAATGGTAAATGGGACTGCTAAATGCTAATGGTTGAGTGATAGCAATTAACCAACTATTTCATTGCATTACAATATAAAGACACAGATTTACATGGCTCAACAAATGGTCCATTCAAAGTCAAAATCTTGATACAGTATATAAGCATTAAACTTGTTTATTTATTTTCAAAAATCTACCAATGTAATTGTTGTTCCTTTGGTGAACCCAATATTATCGCTTGTTGATTAATATTTCAGGACACTGATAGTAGAGGTCTGTGGGTCTGCATTAGTAGGTATCACAGACTTATCAGTTTGACCGCCAAATATTTATATAGTTACAGTTTGAGGCTGATTGAATGTAATTACATATTCACATAATATCTTACGTTAGGCTTTCAGCTATCTCAAGAGAAGCCAAGTAATTGTCAAACTTGGTTAAATTGACAAACCAGCCAGATGCAACTGTGTGTAGTTTGCTTTTAACCATGTTAGACCGATAATGTCTTGGCCATGGTAGGAATGTTATATTATTATAGTACCATGTCTATGAATGGAAGTGAATACTTGATAAGGTGGCTTTGTGGTTTGCTCTTCTTTCTTATGATTCCTCCTCTATCACAGGGACAAATGAGTGACATTCTTATTTCCATTTCTTTTTATTGTATAGGTAGGCGGACAAGCATATGGGCCACCTGATGGTAAGTGGTCACCAACATCCATAGACAATGGCATTGCAAGATATGTTAACCATCGCTTACATCGCCAATGCGCCACCAACCCTGGGAACTAAGATGTCATGTCCCTTGTGCCTGTAATTACACTAGCTCACTCACCCTTCAAACCAGAACACAACAATACAAATGACTGCAGTTATGCAGTAGAATATCTGATGAGTGGGTGGTATCTACTCAGATGAGCTTGCACAAAGCTCTACCACCAAGTATTCCATGTTAAGTCTATTGAGTCTATTCAATAAAAAACCTTGTTGTTCAGCAGTAGAATGACTCATGCCCGTGGTGAATTAGTTATACCATTTTTATTTTTTTTGACGCTGAGTAAACGCATTACGCGTTTCCCCCCACGGGAACAGTAGGGGGGGGGGGCATGTGGGGCTCGCCATATATCCAAGGCACCGAGTGTGCCCCGGTCATCGGAATACCCACTAAAAACCCAGCGGTACCCTTCCCGTCTTAACGGGAGCGCCACGGGATCGCTTGCGCATGCTACCGTGACGCTCCGGAATTAGTTATACCAGGCCAACAGTGCATTTTATATTATACATACTATAAATATATTTTGTTACAGTCCATATCACCACAACTGCACACCTACTTATCGGACCGCACTGGTGGGGAAGTGGACCAAGCAGCTCTTCAACAACAGTATGCTGAACAGTTAGAGATTAAATTAAGAGATAGAGATTTGTACTGGGAGCAAAAAATTGAAGAACTGAAACTTTCATTGGCTACTGTACAAGGTAATACATTCTTTTAATATTTTTTTTTTATTAAATATGCAACTCTTAGAACTTCCTTTTAGTTGGTCTAGTGACTAGCTTATATGGCTGCAGATTCCGACATCCTGGGGTCGGCCCCTGGTCGGACCAATTTTAATGATCAGTCAGCATAGCAGTTGTTTTGATTATCATATCATATCAAGAATAAATGAGTCCAAATTATGTATGTATTTTTTTTAAATTAAATAGGTGAAGAAGCCCTTGCAGCGCAAGCTGTGGCACGAACAGCTCAAGCTGAGGCCTCCAAAGCAATTACAGCCCGAGATGCAGCTGAGAAGCAGCTCAGTGAACTGAGAGCGCGACTTGCAGCTGCAGAGAACGCCCAGGACAAACTCGATACACTAACTGTAAGTAGATATTTTCTCATAGAAAACGTGCATGAAAACGTACGTGCAATCAATCTTGTAGACAAAATTCGTAAACGTTCACAGATGCAATTATAGTAATAAATATAGGCATCAAAATTAATGTTTTGATAAGATTTGGTACACTCCATTAAGTATCACTACGTAAAGGACATCGAAGCGTGAAACCGCCCGCCAAAAATAAGCAAAAAAAAAAAAACAGTAATTTAATCGCTTATTAAACAGTGGTCATAAATGACGTTTGTCTTAATATTTTTAGGGGCTATAGATGTAGTATGAGGCGACACATAAAACTCTAGTCTAGTACTTTCACATAACAACGAGTCGGTACGTTCCCCGCAGGAGGAGGTGGAGCAGTGCCGGCGCGAGTGGGCTCGCGAGCGCGGCGAGCTGGCGGGCGCGCTGGGAGCGGCGGAGGCGCGCGCGCGGGACGCGGCCGACGCGCTCGAGGTGCTGCGCGCCGCGCTGCCGCCCGCGCACCCGCACCACCACCTGCACGACGACGGTAAGCCTGTCCGCGGACACGTTTCGTGAAATATGAACTTGATTTCAATTGTATAAAATATATTGGATGTATATATATTTTTTTTAAAAGCCAGGAATTAGTCTGTAACTTAAGCAAGCGATGCAATTACTCCCACTGAGTGGCTTAATTTATGTAAGTGGATCATTACTTCTTTTTACTATTTTCTTAACGACTAGATGCGTGAAAGGTAATGATGATCATTTAAATGTTATTGTAATTGATATGCGGTAGTTGAGGTAAGTGCATATCATTGAAAAAGAAATCGTCAGCCGTGCGATATCTGTTTGCGGCTGAACATTAGATTGAATATCCTCGTCTGTCTTTTAAATTAAAAACGAATACAATAATAATAATAACAATAACCGTAGACAAGCGAGAGCTGAAGCCGACGGGGTGCGAGGAGTTCGACCGCGTGTGTCGCGAGCGCGCCGTGCTGTCGCGTCAGCTGCAGGAGGCCAAGATGGCGTTGGCCGACGTCAAGACCTCGTGGAGCGGACAGATCGCCTCGCTGGAGACTCAGGTCAGCTTCAACACGTCTCAACTGCTCCATAGCCGTATACATCAAATATTATATTCAAAAACGCGAAAACTACTGATACTGATGTTAGTTTTGCATCGACATACAGCTTGTATCTCTATGCGGACGAGAACGTATACCCATCGTATGAAGCTACATTTATTTATGCCAAAATAAAATAATAATATTTGTATCGATTTATTTTATAACATTTATTGTATTTATGTATTCAGTGCAAACACACAAAGTCAATCTATTTATATGAACACGTATTAAATTCGGTGTGATCACGAAGACAAGTTACAATATTAAACGGGTAAGTTAATATTTAAATAGTTTAGCTAACAATGTTCTCGATATTCATTCCTCTCTCGAGTATAAACACATACTACGTATAAAACTGCCTGATATACATACACACTTAACCTCAACTGTTTATTTTCAAATGCATGTAATTCTAAAATGATTAATTTCCATTCTTAACGACATGTATATAAATATTTTCTACACTAACACGTTTATAATATATCGAATATATTATCTGTGATATAAATTGTTGAAGATTTACCCCGCCAGGTGGCGCGCGTGTCGCGACAGGCGGGCGAGGAGGGCGCCGAGAGACGGAGGGTCGAAGTTGAGAAAAAGGAATTACAAGAGAAATTAGATAACTTGTCTGTCGAATTGGAAAAAACAAAGCAAAACCTTGCTAACAGTGAAGCTAAGGTTAGTAATCCAACAGGGCACCCGATTTACTGGTATGAGTCATGATTCGTATTTTTATTATTTTCAAATATTGCTTTATAGTTTAAAAATCACGATCAATACAATTTTATTTTAATGACATTATACAATTTATATTTCACTTTTACTTAGAAAATATTTTAAGTTTTATTTTCAATTCAAAATTCTTCATGTATACGGGGTTATTGGTAACGACCCAGCGACCTCGCAGGACTAGATATTTAACACCATAAGCAACAACTTTTGTTCTACGACTTTTGATAAATTGTTAGATTTTATTTTCATACAAAAATAAGTATTAATTTCCCGCTTGAACGCTTATAAATCTACAAGCATCGCAAAGATCGACGCATCGCGTCGCGTCGTCCTTTCTTTTATGAATGAAATATAGACCTACAAATGTCACGACAGTACGACAATAACTTGTAAAACCATTTTTTTTTTTTCATGTATTGAGTTATATCCGAACTCGTAACAAATAACCCTGTATATTAAATAACTAAACGTATGATTTTAATTTATTTATTATATCTAATATTATAAAGTTATAGTTTTTTCTTTAATTGAATATTAAAAAGATAAAACTTTCGATATAATATTACGTTATTACAAGAACCAATTTCAAATATGTACTATCAATGTTTAGAATTGACGCTAGACGCATATTTAAATTTTATACAAAAAATTCCAAAAACTGATAAAATGAAACCATTTGGTACATTGAATGGTATCTTATATGTTTAGATGTAAGCGGTAAATGTTTATAACTGAACTTTCAAGGAGTTTGGAAAATTCATTGAATTAAAACTTAATGTAAAGCAATTCGTTTACAACAATTCTTCAAGAAATATTCCATCGAAATGAATTTGTCGCAAACAGTTCGACACATCGAAAAACAACTCGCTAAAAAACAATTCGTCGAATAATATTTGGTGACAACCACAATTTTGAGTTGAAATAAAACACACGAGAGCTTCGTTTTGAAATTATAAGACAGAAGGTAATTTACGTTTCTTATCTCGTTCTGTCATTCATGGCGTAACATCGTAAGTGAATGTTAATACAATGTAAACTGCACTTTATAGCTCGGCAATAAGGCATAGTTTAGGTTGAAATTATTGCCACATTTGAGTATGGTTTTTGTTCGTGAATCGTTATCTAGTAGTATTGTTGAGCGAAGCATTGAACACGTGGAAACAGTGGGTCCGAAACATCTAAGTGTGTATGAGTGTGAAATCGCAGAATACGTGGAAGTAGTAGGGTAGGTCAAAACGGTTCTAACCACCTCAGGTTCGAATCATGCATTTGTTCACCGAAAATGTTTTGATGATCGAATGACTAATTGACTGTCGCAGAACTGTTTTCGGCGAATTCTTGTTTGTTAAATATTTTTTTGATTAATTGAGCTCGACGAATTGTAATTTGAAAAATTGTTTTTGATGAATTTTCTGGAGACCTCTTTCAGTCTTATGTTTGGCAATAAGGATTTGTAAAGATCTTTATAAACAAATATAAGGTTTCAAATACAGGTGCGCAGTCGTTTTCTATCGTTCTTACGATCGAATCCACGTGATCATATAGCTATTACAATATTTATTCTTATAAAATATCTGAATTTTGCGCCTCTAAATAACTGTATTACACCTTCAGAGATTCAGTGCACGATGTTTAGACCCTCATAGAGGCAACAATTGCATCCGCGTACGTATGGCCGCTCTCAATGTATAGTTAGACAGGCTAAGTGTTATGTGCGAGTCGGTCAATCAGTATCGGCAGTTCTAACCGTTGTGTGGGCGCCAGGTGTGGCGGCTGAGCGCGGAGACGCAGGCGCAGTCGCGCGAGCTGCGGGCCCTGCGCGCGCACACAGCCGTGAGTCCCAGCCTCTACAGCATTTAGCCTGCCACCCACACGCGACCACCGGCCTGCTCGAGTCGCTCCTCGCAGACGTACCCGACCCCAATACACACCAGAACTCGCACATATAGATACCAACATTAAAAACGAAAATCATGTATTCCATAGCGAATTCATTAATAACTGAAAACAAAAACCTCAAAGTGCGGAAACACTAACGGCGTTACAAGAGACGGGGTCGAATTATTATTAAAAAGTTTTAAGTTCAACACTTGTGTGCAATAAGAAGTGATAATAAAATTATGACTTTATTTTATACTGTATAGGAAACTAATCGATTATAATGATTTTCTACAAATCGATATTTTTGAAAATCGATATCTACAGTTTGGAATTAAATCGATTAGGGTTGCCACACTGAATCCATGTATCTATATTATATGAAATGTACAAATAAAAAGAGGAATTATGAGTAAAACAAGGTGAAAATTTACCTATTTGTATTACGTACTTATTAGAATTACTTAATAAAATTAGTCATTTCTTATTAACATCCTTGATATATTTATCGTTTTTGTTTTTGGCAGCTCAATATTTATGTTCCTATTTTATTAAAACATTCCAATTTTATATTTTAAGAACATCATAATATTTTATTAGAATTAATTAAATATGGGTAATTAAATATCCATCACATAATTGTATTTCTTTCATCTATTTTATTATTTTAAATAGAAAAAAGCACTTTATTTTTCACTGTATTTGGTGTTCTCTCTCTAGTGTAACTTTGGTGTAGTCACTTAGATCGTATTTTGATTTGTCATTTTATCAAGAAAGATTAAAGATAATGTACACATCACATGACTCGAGTGATGACAGATAACACGGCGTGTCAATATTTTTCCTTATTCACTTAATTGTATAAATTGTTTGAGTGTACACGTTCCACGTAAGTTTTAAGAATATTTTTATCTTATTTTATAAAAAAAAAAAATGTATACAATCACAGCAGCAATTCGATAGCTTCTATTTTTTGATTGTTATAGTTATCTGTATTTTTGTTACACAAGTAAATATATTTTATATTACTGCACTTTTTAGAGAATAAAGTTTATTTTATTATTTTTTGAATATTTTTATTTACCTTCTAGCTAGTAGCGATAGCATTGTCATTAAGCTTTCTTTTCACGGTCGTATACATAGGTCTTGCAACTGAGTCCAATTTCAGTGGTGAGAGATAGGTGCGAGTGTGTTACAACTGCTAATTCGCAATACCATCCGCTTTACGTACTACGTCGCTGCTATCGAAGCTGATATTTTTCTCTCCCAATTATTGTGTTATTTAATCATTGTTATATCGTTTTGTTGAGTTTTGCGGATTTTTTCTTATTTAACTGTTTTGTTTGGATTTGAAAAAGTGTTCGGGATAATCATTACGCGAATTGTCATGCCTCTGGCGGCCGTAAATTGAACTTAACAGCGTCATTATGTCAATGTACACCATGCTGAAATTGCAAGACCTGTGTATACGACCGTGTTTCTATTTGCATATTTGTATTCGAAATTTAAAAGTAATGTGAATGCTTAAGTAAGGTTATATTGTCAGTTTGTTTCATTCTAAATAGGGCTTTGCTTTTTGATTTAGTATTAAGTGTATTTATAATGCATGGTATGATCGTAACGGTGAAAGTAATATACGAGCTTTGATTTTATTTCACCTGTTAGTATGTGTGTGTCAAAGTGTCAACCAGTTGTGTTGAAATATTGCACACGTCGTCTTTTGTCCTTTGTCTGTTGTCTATACCATTTAGTACAATAATTTTTTTTTTCCATAATTTAATAAAAGCTTGTATTTATAATACTTATATAATATTATTTTAAATTTATTATTTTTACATTATTAAGTTATTATTATATTAAGAGCGCTTTATTTAGTACATGAAAATTAATATCTTTTTTTCTAAACAATTTAATTCTTAATTTATATCAAATATTAATTGGATATTTTAAAATAATTCCCAAAATGGAAAAATATATATAGCGCATGTCATGGAGTAATATAACGATCACTTTTATATATTTAGTAAATATACCTTACTATGATATATATAATGTCAATATATTCACAGGATATGACAGCTGAGCTCGAGAGCCGTATCGCGGCTCTGACCGAGGAGAAGCGAGAACTTGCTGAGGCACTCGAAAACGAACGGACACTGGTCAAAATACTGCGGGAGAAGATCGACAAGTCGAACCGGCTATACGACGAACAGAAGGTCGAGGTCAACCACCTCAACACCATGATGACTGATATGCAACACGACTATGTCGATATACAAAGGAAGTTCGACAAGTGAGCAAATTTAATTTTGATTTTATCGAATGAATTAATTGATGACTTGACGAGCCGGTTGGCGTGGTTTGGTAGATACTTGCCTTTCGTGCCGCAGGTCGTGGGTTCGATTCCCACCCAGGGCAGATATTTGTGTGCATGAACGTGTCTGTTTCTTCTGATACTGGGCGTAATTATCTATATAAGTATGTATTTACAAAAGAAAAGTAGTATATGTAGTATATCAGTTGTCTGGTTTCCATAGCAAGAGCTCTGCCTAGGTTGGGGAACAGATGGCCTTGTGTGAATAATGTCCTACTATATTATTATGTATTATTATTATTATATTGAAAACGATATTTAACTGAACAAGTTAAAAGTTAATCCAATAATGTAATTTTAAACTCAAGTAAAACTAAATTATCCTCTTATGACGTGAACGTTAACGCGATATTTACATAATATCAGCAATATGTGCCACAGCTGTATTCACAAACAAACATTACAAATTGAAAACATTTAAGAGCTATATTCAAAACTATTTAACCTACATGTTCAATAGGTCATTATAATTTTAATTAATGGATCGTTCGTTTAAGACAATCGTTTTTCTTAATTTGCATATACTTATTATAATATATCTTTTTTACACGGTCACACAAATTTATAGTAAAAAGAGACAAAATACAATTATTAAGTGTCCAAAAAAATTGAATATTATTATACTGCCAGTTACAATTATATTTTTTAAATAAAAAAGTAATTTACTTTTTTATCATTGCCGTAATTTTTAAGATATTCTATTTTTTATATTTGAAACGTATTAATAGAAAAAAATACTATACAGTGTGTAACAAAAACCCTGTCCGACCCGTGAAGTGGTTATTAGGTATCGTGAGTCGATTCTATTTATGTAATAATTTTTAAAATACTAAGCAAAAAATTTATCCCGGTAAAAAATAACAATTAAATGATGAAAATTACATGGCAACACAGGCGCGGGAAATAGCGCTCGATAGCTCTTACCTATCGGGTAGCTAAGACACGAAGTCATGACCTCAGTAGTCCATGTGCTTACCACCAACAGTGTCGTTAAACACAATTAATATTAATTATAAGTAATTTTTTTTGCTTAGTATTTTAAAAATGATTACATAAATAGAACCAACTAACGATACCTAATAACCACTTCACGTGTCGGACGGGGTTTTTGTTACACACTGTATATACTCTAACAATACTTATGTATAGTTTGCTTTTTATATAAAAAGTGAAAGTGAAATAATAATACGTGCATATTTAGTTATAATCAAGAATTCCACGAAATTTCACTAAAGAAAACGTTATTTGCATTTTTGCCTTATTTTTATTACGATAACGTGACATACATTGTTAAGCAAATAGAGGAAAACATATTATTTTAATATTATGTTCAAGTATATTTAAACTAGACATTATTATTTAAATTTAATAGGACCAGACGAATCCAATCTGTAATATAACTCTCCTCTTCCCCTGCACTTTCTACCTTTCTTTTCTCTCTATGCAGAAGTGGGACTTTTAAAAGCTGTTACCCAAGTTATATTATCGTACAATGTTATAGAGAGAAAAGAGAGAAAGACGAGGCTCTGCTACGCAACGCCCACATGTCTCAGAACATCGAGATGAGCCAGTGCAACGTGCGGTACATGGAGACTGAAATAGTTGATCTCAAAAATAAAATCGCTGAACTGGAAGGTGTTATTGCGCAGCACAAAGAGGTATGCAAATGTATCTTATATGTACGCTTACCAAATATAATGTATATTTTTAAATATTACCGTTTTTAATTATGTATTTATATTAAGGTCCTCCAGACCGATTTCGGCCACGGCGGCCAATCTCAAGAGAGATTAGCCAACTGCGCAGGAGATATTATAGTGCACAAGTGTGTGCGCAAACACAGGTGCACTCTCTTTTCCTTAGCTCTCATAATCCGATGGGACGGCAATCCGACACGACCGGAAAGAGTTCAGGCGCAGGACCAACGGCTTAACGTGCTTTCCGAGGCACGGGAGTGTACACACTTCCAATTTCCAGACTCCGGGCTGCTACTGAGAATTTTCTGACAGAAAAACCCAATAACTATTTATTGGCCCGACCTGGGAATTGAACCCAGGACCACCGGGTCTGCGGCCTTATATCTAGCCACTAGACCAACGAGGCAGTATTTATATTATTATTGTATTTATCAATATATACATATATAGTCAACAAATAAATATTTATCGGAAGTTTTATAGCTGTATGTTTAATAACTATGAAGTAAATGAACATTATTTTTTGTTTTTTTCTAGAACCAAGCCGAGTGTATGATTATAAAAGAGAACGAGACGGCTAGATTAAAAGAAATGGAAGAGTTGAAAAAAAACATCGAGGCGTTTACAGAGAGCGAGAGCGCTCTTAAGAGAAACATACAAGACTTACAAACTGAAATCTGTGATAAGAATAAGGTTCGGCTCATGACGTTACCTTAAATCATTCGTTGGAAACGTTTCATTACGAATTTTAAAACATTTATTTATTCATATTTCAGAAAATAAAGACTTTAGATAATCGAATATCAGACATGAAGAAAACTCTACAGAGAGAATTACAGAGTAGTAAGTCCGATCTCTCATCGGCAGAAGAACAAGATATAAGTAGACGGTGAGTTATTTTATTTTATGTCGATACCTAATCAGAGGCGTACAAGCCTTCTTAATCAATTCATTATTACTTTAATTATGAATTTAGATATCATTTATAGTGTATGAGAACACTACAAAACAACAGACTATGATGAATTCAATATGATTAAAAGATATCGTCGTCGCCGTCGTCGTTGAAAAAAACAATAAAATACGACATATTGAAAAATATCTCGAAGTTTTAAATAAAATAATTATTCAGGGGTAAAAAATATATATATATGTAAAAAAATTGTTGTATTTACAATATCAATAAACAAATATGTGATAGCCATAGAGACTCGCCATGTACACGACATGTAATAGTAGCCTTACTTTTTTTTTACCCACTGACGGCAATGTTAGGTTAAATTATAACAAACTAGATTCTAGATTCTATATTTAGTTGTACGATTAACGCGTATTTCTCATATTAACTGAATTGTATACTTTTTCGAGAAATAAAAGAAGTCGACAACCGATGTCGATCGGAGCATTCGTCTATCATTGGTCCCGAGCTACCCGCCCGCAGGTACCTGAAGCACGTGGTGCTGCGCTTCCTGACGGCGCGCGAGCTGGAGGCGCGGCAGCTGACGCGCGCGCTGGCGGCGCTGCTGCGGCTGTCGGCGCACGAGGAGGCGCTGCTGCGCGACGCGCTGCCCGCGCGCTCCGGCCTCGCCGCCTGGTTCCCCTCGCTCAGCGCCTGAGCGATGCCGACACTTCCGTACCTACACCATTCGAGCGGCAGCCGACGCTATTAGAGACAGACTCGCTCACTCTATTCGATACACACGCCGCACCGCACTCGAGACGATCGGCCGGGAGCCCGCGGGCTGCTGGGGGGACGTAAACGTGCAATAAAATATTAGATTGTCACACGTGACTTGTGGAATTGAGCATTAGTATAGAAACATTCGTTAAATATGTTGATTACGTGCGAATATTATATGTTAAAGGGGAAGAAGATAAATGTGTGAACGCCTGAGACGTAAACGAGTTGAGCTTTAACGTTATTTGGACTCGAGTTTTTTTTTTATTTGTTTGTAAACGATTTATTAATCATTGTTCGCTTTGAGTTTTGTGATATTTATAAAGTTTAAAAATTATTTACAATTTTAAGTTTAAATATATTTACTTTTACATACCTTTTTAGTTTTAAATATTTGATGTATGTAACATTTTTGAAATTGAAACATGTGTATGAATGAATCCCGACTGCATTACCGACATGTTCAATATATACATAATAATCGTAACATGTACTTTGTAAATTTTTACTTTTGTATTTAATCATGTAGTATAATTAAATACAAAAAATTACTATAAATGTTTGAAAATAATGCCTTAATAGTTGCTAGTCAGACTAAATATGTACAGTTAATAATTGTATTAAGTATAATCGTTGACGGTTAACAAAGTTCAGAGACAGGCTTCCTTTTAAGTCATCAATAGGGTTCTAAATAAAACTAAAAATGTCAAAGCAAGCACTGCCGCTCTATAATGTAATTATGTAATGTAATTGACTTATAATGTTGACTCGTATAATGCTTTGGATTGTTTAATTCATGATTTCTACACATTCAAGAGCTGAGATGGAGTGTTTAGAACACATTTATCTCAGCCGAATATTGCTTAATATTGTATCCGCCAAGCCGCATTGGAGCAGCGTGGTGGCGAATAAGCTGCGGGACATTTACGGGCTGTTTACTCTACACGTTAGAAATCATGATTTCAATCCACTTAGAATTGTTATATAAATAATTTTTGGGTTTTGAAAATACAGTAATATTTTGTAGATCTATATCAACTCGTATACCAAATACATGAGTCAGAGTTTACAAACTTTATTATCATTTAAATGTCCACTGACAATGTACATTTGGCAATTATACATAAGTAATAATTTAATCCTTATTTACTTTTCATAAATTTTCATATGAACGTTTTTTCATATAATGCAAAAACATTTAGGCAACAGTCGGTTCATACAAATATATAGTTATAAAAATCGAATATAATGAAATATATATCAAACATATATCTATACATAAACATGATCTGATACACACAGCTCTAGCTATTAGTACTTACAGAATTGTAGATATTGTTTCATAGATCTTGTTTAAATTATTCTAGTCTTAATCTTCTCGAAATTATAAGTTAAGTATGAAATTTATAAAATAAAAATTGTTTAAAGTTTTGACAGCGTAGACCCAGTAGTTTCTTCCTTTATTGTTTTCTTAATAGTATTACAAATCAATGTATTTTTTTTTTCATATTATATTTATTGTTTGTTGTTTTAAAGAAAATGTAGCTTTTATTTTTTTTTATTTAAATAAATGATATTTTTAAATTATGCGTAATCTATTTATTTTATATAAATCTATATTTTATTTTAAATCATTTGAAATTCAATATAGTACATGAAATCATTGATGTTAACCTATTTTATAATTCAGATTATTTGTCAATACTTTTCAATAAAATTGCATTGCAGTTAGATCAAATAGCTAACGTAACAAGTAAAAAGCTATGTCTAAATTAATGATTGCGTTAATTAAATTGAAAGTAATTGATTGTTTATTTTTGCAGCAATTATCAAATAAAATCGAGAGCGAGCTTTTTAATTGTATATTTATTTTTATATTTCCAAACAATAAACTTCACTTGCAAAAACAAATTTAACAGCAATGTTTGTGGTTGAGCTCTCCTTGTATGCAATCATTGCATGTTTTACGCAGAGTTTAGCTTTAAAAATATGTGGGTGTTTATTTAAAAGCGACAGGACCATCGGTACCTTTACGTCCCGTGCTCTCTGAGACACACATTCTATGCAAACTATAGGCTAGGTAAAGTTGCCAAAAATATTTCAACGGCCATTTTAAAACTTTTTTTTTTTTTTGTGTATGAGTTAGGTACTAGATATTTAAACAAAGGTACTAAATATTAAAACAAAAGTACTAAATAGGTACTAAATGCTGGTAGTATTTTAAAAAGTCCAAGATTTATAGACATTCGCTCTGCATAAAATCTCGCTACTCGATTTTTCGATTGGATTATGTTAGGCGGTACCGCCACAGTATTAAACGGAGTTTTTGTCATCCCAGACTGTTGGCGAGCTTTAGCCGCCATCTTGGAAAACGTCTTTTCGCAAATATCTCAAAACGGGAGGTTTTACGTTAAAAATAATAGAAACCTTTTTTGTAGAGAATAAAATTTCCCATGTTTTTTGTTGTCTGGGTTGACAAAAACTCGGTTTTATACGTATGTAGGGGGTGCCTTCTAACGTATTCCAATCGAAAAATCAAGTAGCGGGATGTTATGTATAGCGAACGTAATTTTGGTGCTAAAATTCCTGGACTAAAAGCAGATCCGTCATTTTGTACAGTACGTGTATAGGTTCGAAAGTATAAACACTTCACATGTATTAAAAGAAAAATAAGCGGCTGGCTTGTCCTTCATTTCTGCCGAGTATTTTGGTACATGATGCCGTTACCAACAATTTCTAAGTTTCAGTACAAATAAAATTATTTTGTGTGTTCTTTAAATTCATCGTTAAAAAAAATGAAATAAAAAAACATGTTTTCGTAGGATTTTATTTACAACTTACAGTATTTTCCCCGAGCAGTCAGTACAGCCCTACTATTGCGGTCCTTGTGACAAGGCACAATTAAGATCTATATTAATTAACGTTGCTATGCATATTGTAGGTATTCGAAAATGAATATTAAATATAGGAACCCTAAAACACAACTTAAAAGACTAGACTGCGGAATGTTATCTACAATTTAGCTACAAAGGGTAGTAGGTGCTATTATAATATTTAAATGAGTGATTGTCAATATCGCTTTCGAAATGACCACGTTTATAATAAACACCAAAGCCAGCCTACTGATTTTATTTAAATTAAACTTTAAATTTATACAATAGTAAAAGTGAAAAAATACAATTAAGATCAATTATTTCATTCATTACATTCGTTAAGTATGTTCATTAATCATTGAGGCAAATTATTGGTCATTTTCACAAACTAAATATTTCATAAAATTGGACTTGTGACACAAATTTATCAGACTTTACTAATAGTCTGCCAACATACAAAATAACGACTTTGGAGACTATACGTCTGACTAAATATTACTCAACTTGCAAAACATATGCAAATAGAAAACTTAGCAAGCAATAAAACTGACTATTTTGAGATCCGATATTTTATAGTGTTTTACATTGTTATTATTGAAAAGAGAATATTATTTAAAAAATTGTCTATGGTGGACTAACGATAAGTACAAAAACTTTGATTTTGTTTAAATCTATATTGAGACTAATAAAATAACTACGATATGAGATACTAAATTGACTCCCACTTGTATTGTCAATAAATAATTTACATTATAAAATGAATTACAATTTTATTTAAAGTCGCAAGTCTTTACATAAAACCATCAGATCACAGCACATATTAAAAAGCTTATAATATACATATAAAAGAGGTTTAACTAATTTTATTAACAAATTTAAAAGAATTCGCATTTTGTTTATACATACCTAATGGGATCTTAAATTTTGAAGGTCTCAGACCTTGAAACACCTGGTTACTTACTAGTGTACTTGAGACACATCACCAATATATATTTTTAATTCCTTTCCCTGTATTGCTACCAATGAGACCAAAGTGCAAAAAATATGTAAAAATGTAATTTTATTTAAATGAGTTTTTTTTCTTTTATCAACACCCTTGGGTGCAACGATTGAACGCATTCAATTTACTTTTCTAGCCACTGATAATTTTTTTACACTTTTGTTTCGTTGACGAGAGTATAAACATTCAGCCTAAACTCTGACTTAGACTAATCTATTTTACGTTACTATGACAGGTCTGGTGACATCTCGCCAATGGTCCATTTGCACTAGTAGTTACAACGCTCGCACTGCCATCGTGCAATATCGAAAGTATGTAATTGTGTAAACTTTATAAATTTATCTTTTAGAAACGATACAAAGTAATAAATTAAATAAATAATTGTAACATCTTCATGGTTAATATACATACATATATTGGTTTAGTTGCAGAAGTATTCGATGATTTGTCAAGCGTGTAACTAAAACAACAAATGTCCTCTACTATAATATATCGAGACAGCGTTTTGTTGGTGGACGTTTATAGTTTAAATCGCCCGTTGCATATGTCGTTGAAGAGCTGTGTAGTGAGCGGTACAAATTCCGCGCCCGACCTGAAGAACAGTGGGTCCTTAATCACATCTGGATCGAAACCTTCCTTCTGGTATTTCAGCTTCTTTAATTTGAATGTGCCTGTAAAATAAATTAATTATATTGGGTCGTCACAACGACAAAGGTTTCACATCACAAATAAAAATATAAAAATTTAAAGAGGCGACTTTTAAAAGAACATATATACTTAGTTAATATTGAATACAATCTTTTCTATGCACAAATCGTGCAGTAAAGCCCCAAGCATAAATAGCAATGATACTATGGTGCATACTCTCCAGTAAGTAAACATATAGTAGGAAGCGTTCCGATCAGAACGGTTCCTATGAAATAATATCGGTAGCCTCCTAAATTAATCGTTTGTACTAACTGGTGATTTCAATATCGGACACGAAGCGCAGGAAGAGTGGTCGCGCGTAGGACGGCAGCGCGTGGTCGAGTGCGCGCGACAACTGGCGCGCGTCCGCCGCCGCGTCGCCGCACGCCTCCCCCGCGCCCGCCGCGCCCCCCGCGCCGCCCGCCGCGCCGCACGCCGCGCCCGCCGCGCGCAGAGCCACGGCCGCCATGCCGGCGCGCCCCTCCGTCTGCGGGATCTGCAGCCGACGAGACGGGGCCTTGTTATACAACTAGCTCGACGCTCCTTAACTAATTATATCATCGAAGTAACGACACCTCACATCCCGCGATTGGGAGAGCAATAAAGGTGTAAGAAGTGGTGTATATTTCTTAGTGGTTCCGCCCTGTGATCACGTGGACCTTTGAAGTTGCCTACGGGCTAAGATGAGTCTGCCTCCGCGGTACGCACCGACACCCCGTACACGACGCAGTCCCGCTGCTGCAGCGCGGCGCACACGGCGTCCTCCACCTCGGCCGTGGCCACGTTCTCCCCCTTCCACTTGTACGTGTCGCCGGTGCGGTCGCGGAAGAACAGGTACCCGAGCTCGTCCGCCACGAGGATGTCTCCGCTAACGAAGGCCGCGTCGCCCGCGCGGAACACGTTGCGGACCAGCTTCTTGTTGCTGTCGCTCTACACACACGTTTGTATGAGGTTTATTATCTGTTTGTGTCACATACAATATCATTAGAATCATTAGGTGTATGTAATAGAACAGAAGATCTGAGACATCTGCTTCGTTAAATAATACAACATATCAAATTCAAATCTCACTTTATCGACATAGCCGTAGTACTCCCTGGCTGCATTGCCCTGCGCGATTAGACCGATGAACATGCCGGGCTCGTCTGGAATACAGAACACCTCATTAATATCAAACGAATTGTGTGATTTTATTTAAACGAAGCTACATTATACATTCAAAGATGTGCGTGTTTATTATAAATTATGAATGAATTATCTTTCATCGCTTACACAATTGACAATGTTATATTATATTTAAGATCTGCGAGTTGAACCTTCGGATAGCGTCTCATAAAACGGAGGCGCTATGGTTCCATAAGCCGCCGAGGAGCAGGGAAACGCCCGATTCGCAAGGCCACGTGGAGTTTTGAAGAGCACTTCGAGCACCTAGTCCCTCGGATCGAGAAGGTAGCGGGTACGGGTGATATACAGAATGAACCGTTTTTCTTTTGCCGGTTATTCTCAGGGCTAATTGTTTCTTTTGCGAACCGGTGGTAGTTTTTAGTTTGACTATCAATAAGTAAGTATGCGAAAGCGACGAGACACCTTCCCGGCTTACGCAGGTAATGACCGGTCATGGTATCTTTGGAGAATACTGTTTGGCTGTTTAAGATCGGACGCGCCACGATAGCGATGTGCCCTGAGGCGCAGACGGACACCGCCTAGCATAAAGCTGGAGGCATGCCTCGCTTGGAGTGCAAAGCTGGAGATTCTGGTCCGCTAGGTAGGACAGGGCCTCTCCCTGTAGACAATCGTGGCGGCGATGCTCCGCGAGGAATCGGTATGGAGGGCCGTAATCGCAGTGGCTTTTGTAGGTAAAAATCCCACATAAACCGGTTCCCTCCCTCTCCAAGGGCGGCTCGTAATCTCGTATCTAAATCGTACCTAATCCTTGTTTAAATAGACTTGCATAATGAGGTTGAGGCGCTTTTTGGTGTGACAAAAATTCAGTAATGTAATAAATTAAAATCTACGTTTTAAAACACATGTTGAGAGAAAAAATCATTCGGCCGCACAATTTTTATTCACAATTAGTTAAAAATGATAAAGAGTCATGTCAAAACTAATTTATTGAAAGGAGCTGCATCGTAATATATTTAAAATTATTGTTACAAAAGTATTCTATAAGCATGGAATGCGTGACAACTTCTTCTGTTATTCTAGTTATGGAGGTAGAACCGGAAAACCGTATCCGTCCAATCGCATTAATAATACCATGGTTAAGTAAGTTAAGTTTTTATAACACTAACGTTATTTATACAAAGAAAAAAATATTATAACTGTTGTACAGAAAAGTTTAGACTAACATCTTAATTTGTGTATACGACGACAAATGTTTTAAGTCTCACTTTTGTAAAATTAACTAAGTGTTCCTCATATTAACTGTAACCCATATTAAATTTGTATTGAATTTAATTTTATTGTTTGAATTACATAACTCATACCTACAATATCCATCACTATTATCAAAAAGTTTGAAATATAATTATTTACAACTGTTCGGCAAATAATGGCGAAGTTGTTATCGGAGGTGAACTTCAAAGTGAAAAATAATTGAAAACATTACATATGTTACTTTTTTTGTAATATAAAATGGGATTATATAATCAAAAGTCCATCTTTTCATAATTCCTCTCACCATTTAAATGGATTATTGATTATCTGCTGAATCGATTGCGTTGCAGTGTGTTTTTAAAAACACATAACAGCTGTTAATTTTAAACGGAAACTTGAAACACTTACTGGGTAGACATCGAATGCAGAACCCGTCTGGTCCGCGCACGAGTTCGCCGGTGTCGTCTGTGCGGACAAGCGCAATCGGGTGCAGGATCGTCGGCACCAGCTTGGGAAGGAAACCCACCGCGCCGACAGTATTGTCCACGTTAACTACGAAGTTAAACACGGGAATATTATGAAAAATTATACATCACTAAGATAACATTAATTAACTGTCCATGTCTAATATACTTTTTTTCTCATAGTACGAGATCCGGCTTATTGTGTACGCTATGAACGTAGTGATCTTGCAGCCGGAACTTATATGTATATAATTTAAAAAACATGAAATCCTATGATTTATACTGTTAACATTTATTATTCAAAAACATTATGACAAGGACATAGATCACTATATAATCTCACTTATTATTTAATATATAACGCTATCGATCGTAGGTAGCATTATATAGTAGTGACCAGACATCCTATTATCATCGACCGTAACAGCACGTTTTGAATTCCTGAGTAAAATCTAATTGAGTACTTCATTTGGTGGGTGTCGGAAATGTAATTTTAAATAATTTTATAATTAATAAGCTACATACAAAACAATATAGTTGCATTGTTAGTTTCAAAGAGTACTAAAATATTTTTCACTCCAAATAAGGGTAATGCTTGTGTTAAGAGTCAGTGAGAGGCAAGAGTAAGAATTGTCCATGGTTTCAGGATCTAAGGATGAATAGTTTACGGGAAACTAGATTTATTATTAGAATAACTAGATATTTTACAGAGAAGATTAACTAAAGTTTAAATTTAAAGGTTAATTACAAATATTATTTATCTTTTTAAGGACAAAGTGCAGCAATGTATTCGTAATCGCGATAAAAAAACAAACTTCTCACATTTACTTTAAATTGTTCGACGACGGCGTTATTTTCTTGAGAATACCAATTCGGCACTATACCAATTTTAATTGACGCTTTGAGCAAAGAAATTCATTTTTAGGACGTCTTATTTAAATATAATACCGTTGTTAATGCCAAGTGCTACAAAATTCAAAGGAATTAAGAACATATTTCAGAGATTTATTTTTTTATTTCTCCGTTCATTTAATTATAACATAAGTGCAGTTAATTGTGTTTACTACAGTAATTATCTGTCTATTTTTGTATACAATTATAAGTACCTATTCTATTCTATTGTAATAATGAAACCGTAATTACATACAATCATTTTCATTACATGTAGTATATGATAGTGCAGCGTACAGACGACTCTGATGCAATCTATTATTAGACGTAATTAATTGCCAACTATTTTAATGTCGTTGACATTTAAAATTAACTTTGTTTGTTTGTTACATTTGTTTTACAATTTCAGACAATGTACAATTTAATTGACTGGCTATTTATAAAACGTTTTGCGTGAAGATTTAGTAGACGCGTTTAGAACGATTAGGTAATTACTTATCTTTTAGTTTCACAAATCAGAGAACCGAATTTCGTTACATACAATTTCGATATTATCATGTACGAGTATAGTGTGACCGGGTAGAGGTGGTCGGTGGTCATCATTCTACTGTGAATGAAACTGTTTTTATATAATAAAAACAGTGTTAGTTACTCAATGTCGATTTTTGAAGACGTGAAAACGAAACAATCTAACTAACTTATTTAAATATTTATAATATTATTAAGGATTAAGCATACATTTTTTTTTAATGTAAATTATCGTATTTTTTAATGATTATATGCTTTAGCCTGCTTTTGAGCTTTGTAATTTAACTTAAGCTCGACGTTGGAAGAAAAATTCTTAATTTCCTGTTCCTATACAACTATGAATTGTCATAATAAATACCAAGTTATTAATTTTAAGGAGAAGCTGTAATATTACAACGTCCACAACACTTATCATTAAACAAAGATAGAATGTGTTTATTTCGTGCTAAATCAAACACAACAATCAAATACTCGAGATAATAAATAATGCACTCACTAATGTTGGCGTTCCCCTCTGTCGCTCCGTATATTTCATTTATCTGCGGCACTTTGAACCTAAACAGAGATTATTATATTATGTATATAAAAGAATTATAAAACGATAATGTAAAATAAACTATTACACACAAAGTTGTTTGAAGGATATCAGGAGCTACTAGTTCGACATTAGAGGTAAAAACATTTCGTGTTCGATAGTCAATTTGTTGAGTAAGATTATGATTTATGATATATATAAGTTTGAATATAGGCTATAAGTATGTTATACTTTGTCCATTCGTTTATTTTCTTTTTGACAATTTAGGAAAATTCGAAATGAGTGACGCCCTCACAAGTAACCGATTCGATTTGAAATAATAATCGATTTTATTTAAGAAGAAACTTTCGAATCGATTTAATGTTTAAATACTAATTATTCGTTTATTATTTTTTTTAAATTATATATGAAATAAATAAATAATAAATCAGTAAAATAGTAATATTGACTCTTGATTTAAACATGATTTAGACATTATTAACCACGCGCTTTAAAGTTAAATTTCACTAATGCGTGCATATTTACATTTGAAGGCAGCCGTCAAAAAATAAATAAATGAATGAACAGAGTTATTATTCTTTACTCTTGGTTTTAACTTAAATTCCAAGATTTCGACTTAATTCCTTGTAAAAATAATCAATCTTGGTGTCATAGATACTATTTTTATTTCCTATTTTTTATTAAATTTACAGAAACAATACTTACATGAAGTTAAAATTAATTTTATCATATGATCGATTTATCGTATTTCAAGAACTGTTTTATGGTCTGTGGTTGTTTGTTATGCACAGGGCACTTCACTACACTTCAATAAAGTACGAAATTACTGTAGTACATTATTCCGAAAAATAAAAATATAATTTATAGGCGTGAGCTGTCAAAAAGAAAATAAACGGTTCGACAGACTATAGGGAGCGGAGTATTACCATAAATAACATTCGTTCGGTGATGTACTCGCCGTGTATGAAGCAGACATCAAATTTACAATTATAACATTAAACGTAGCTAGTTTCCGCTCGCGCGTTATAGGAGGGGGGGGGGTTAGAGGTTGCGTCTTAAGTACCCTATGCCCTTTTCGTTACTTCTAAAAACGTGTATGTAAAATTTCATGATACAGGATGAGTAGTTAAGACGTGAAAGCGTAAAAAGGAAACAAACTCACTTTAGTATTTATGATAATTTATAAAGATTACATTTTAATTACGATCAAACCGCGTGACATACGATGACTTTAAAATAAAATGATTCATCATAGTCGTTATCACATTGTTTGCGTCGTTAGTTTATTGACTAGTTTGTATTGCGAGTCAATATTGTGTGTTTATTTTTAAATGTAATTAATTATGTAGGTTATACTAATCTTACAAACTAATCCTATCATTTTCGATATATTTTGGGAATACTACGTCATGTCCCAAAATCATAAAGCGAACTTGTAAACCGCAGACGATCGATGCAATCCGTATTAGGTAATTAATAATAAAATGTAAAGCTTTAGTGTGGTAGGTAGTAAGGTAGTGGTTAGTGTGGTAGTAAGTAAGGTATGACCGCCCACCTGTCGACGACCTGCTGCCAGATGGCGGGCCGCATGCCGTTCCCCACGAGGATGCGCACGCGGTGCTGCGTGTCCGTGTCGCGGGGCGGCGCCGACACCAGGTAGCGGCACATCTCGCCGATGTACTGCGCCACCTGACCACCGTACGATATATTTAGACGAACAGTACTAAACACATTTAAACAAATCATTGTACAAAGAAAACTGAAACCGGATCTAATGGCAGACATGTTTACGATAATAAACAACTTGAACCTTGAATTTCCGCGCCAGCATTCGCTTATCTAATTAACCTGTGATATTCGTGAAAAGATGACATTTTTGAATGTCGACAAAGTTGTTATTGGAACTTTGGAATTGAAATGACAGTACATTTAAGCAGTATCAAATGAAATAGTATTGTAAAATAAAATATAAAGATATATATTAATGACGATTTGATTTGGTAAAATAACACTTTTTGTTCTGTGATATATTTTTCAATGGCTCTTGCTAGTCGTCCGATAACCGAGTGAATAAAATAAATTAATCGTCCGCTAAAATGGATATATGTGCTCATCAAAACATTAGTGATCATGGCCCGATTCGGTTCTGGCGATGTGCTTAAAAGTAACCTAACATAACCTAACCTACATGACTGCCCTAGAATTCTAAGTGTAATAGGCGAATCGAGAGAAACAGCGGGAGTGAAGTAATTTTTCGTATTTAACCCATTTTAGCGGACGATTAATTAATTTTATTCATCCGGTAATCGGACGACTAGACACTTGGATTTTTCAATTGTATATGTGAAAAACATTACAAAGAGACTGAAGCCCTTATTATCATCCCCTAGCCTTATAACGATTAAAAAACAAATCAAGTAGAACCTCTGGTAATGGGAACAAACGATGAGAATTCGTGCCATTTCGTTCATGTAATATCTGTCTATGAAGCGATCGTTAATTGAATAAATGAATATAAACATTCCAAGCGAACACGTAAAGATTCGGGTGGCAGTTAAGACTCACCGTGCAGTCGTATTTGATGCAGTCAGTCCAGTAGTGCGTGACGGAGAACTTGCTGCGCAGCACGGAGGGGATGCCGTCCACGAGCGCGGCGCCCGTGCCCACCAGCCCGCCCGCCGTGTGGTACAGCGGCAGCGGGTTGTACACGCGGTCCGACGAGCGCAGCCCGAGCATGTGGACCGTCGCCACCACTATCAACAGGTACCTAGCCGAATTGTAGTATAAGAGTCTTTATAGTACGTATTACATGGCGAAACTGCTGAAATGTTATCTAACTGATTAAATTACTAAATAGTAAGTGATTTCATTTTGCCTTCGAATATTTATATTGGATCGATCGAGGATTTTAATACAGGTTTGCACTGAGCGTAAGGCACCATAAAAATGAGATAGTATAACATCTCCTTTCGATAAAAGCTAAGCCTATATAATGGAAACAATACAAATGAATGTAATTAGATTTAAGGAATTATTAAAGCTATTGCCTAATACCTCATACTTACTTTGAATTTGGTAACACGGCAGCTTTAGGCATCCCGGTAGTTCCTGACGTGTATATGTACAGAAGAGTGTCTTTGTATTGTGGTTTTTCCGTCACTATCGGGTATTCTGGCGGATGTTTGTACATTTCGGCGCGGAGGTCAATGACTCCAGGCGCACAATCCCCGTACAGCTGGAAAAGCTTCAGCTCCGGTGGAAGCTGATCCCCTAATTCTGCGATTGCTAGGTAAGAAAATAAATAATTATTTCGCCGCAAGTTTTGCATAGGACGTAATTGAGCCATCACAACCTGTGGATAGCTTAAGCCGATTAAGGGATTTTTGTTAAGCACATTTAACAATATGCGACATTGTAAGTGCTTTAACAAACTATATTGTAATAGGAAATCAATCTACCAGCAATAGCATTTCCAAGGTCGGCGTCAGACAGGCGGCCGTAAGTCTGACAAATCCATTGCAATATCATACCAAAGAGGGCGACCCAAAACAAATAAGAAACAGGAAATCGAATGAATGCAAATTCCGTAAAAAAACATACCTCTAAGAATAAGAGAAACTAGGGTGACTGCATGATTTTCAATAAGATACATTATAAAACAAAAAATTAAACAAAATTCATTCAAAGCAGTTCGTCAAGTAATCTATTAGGGAGTTAAAACGTGTTACTGCATACAATTATTTCTAAATTACATACTCGTGTGGCAATTAGATCAAGTCAGAGTCAGTATATATAGCTAAAACACGCTATACGCTTGTATCATCATAAATAAAAAAAAACTGTTTAAAGGTTAAGCGACCGCGGGTTGGAAAACACGTAGAAATCAATAACCAAGTCTAGTCTACCTACCGCCAATCATAATAAATTCAATTTCTAAGTGAGTAGGTATCTAATGTTCAATCGATTATGCTTTCCATTTAACTGGCTTCATTATTAATATTGTTTTTTTTCAACTTTTATTAAAATATTGTTTAAAATTCGTGATATCTAAATGAGATTAATACATTTTCCTAAATAATTACATATTTTATATGAAGGCAGTCGTGACAACGGAGCGGTCTGATACAACTCGTCACCTCCGTCGTAATAATTACATAGTTGAGTTGATACTAAATCAATGATCAATGCAACCTATATGGGATTTATTATGTTACGTCCGTCGTATAGTAACTATACTGGCTCACTCACCAATGCTATATTGAATTATCCCGCTACGCTACGTTTATAATGTTATATAAATAATGTTAGAGTTATAATCTCACCACTAGCCAACGGATCCGAGAAGATAATCGCCTTTGCCTTAGCGACTTGGATGCAGTGGAGCAGCGGTCGGTGTCGGAGGTTATTGTTGATGAGCGCAGACACCGCGCCGAGCTTCGCCATACCGAGCCAGGTGTACACGTACTCGGCGCAATTAGGCATAAAAACACACACAACATCGCCTAGCTTCAATCCTAAGTGATCTTGCATCACTCTAGCTACCCTGTTCGAGTTATCCGCAATCTGTAAATCAGTTCAACACTTCAAAATGGTCTTATATAATATCTCCATCACATAAGTAAGAGGAAATTTTATTTACGCATAAGAAAACAATTACTCAATTAATTATCCAACATACAACGAAGTTTGTATATGAGGTACCTCTCTGAAGGTCCAAGTTTTGTCTCCGATCATAATAAAGCACGGTGCATCGGGATATTTCAACGCTCGCTTCGTGAACAGCTCCGCCACGGTGCAATTGTTGCGCCCCCACCGCTTCGAGCGCACCATCGCGTTTGCATACCGCCATAGAAATCTGACACAGATACATCATTATGCGAACAATATTAACTAAAATTTGTATTAAAAAACATAAAAGCATCATTTGTGAAAATAAAAAAAATATTTTCTGAACTATTTAGCTCTATGTGTTTCTTTTATTTGACTAAATTCTCAAAATATATATCACATTTTGTACGTGTCTTAATATTTCCGTTAAATTTAAATATATTTAGTATTAAAACGACTTATGGATGACATCAACAAAACATTTTCTTTTTAAATAAGAAGCATTCACAATTTGTGAGGGTTAATTATGTTGACCCAGTAAAAATAAATAACGTTATTTTATACAAAACACCTGTTACGTATCAATTCGTATCTGTTTAAGGTTTTATCCAACAATACACATATGTAAGTAGGTAAAGAAAAATCGATCGATATTAATTGAACTTTTCCAAGGACCGTGCAGCCGCTTTCTAATAAAATATTCATACGAGAAAAATGTCATACCTTCGGGTCTTGATACTTTGGAAATTTTATATATTAAAAATAATTTATAGTCGAAACAGCAATTAATCAAATAAAATGCCACACTCTTTGTTATCAATGGGCCGTGATTTGTAATGTAGGTTAAAAGCACTCTTATATACATTTGCGTTTATTGTGAAATAAGTTACGAAATATATATTTTTTAATAAACTAATGAGCATATTGACTCTTAATATTTAAAATAATATCACCGTCTTTCAATAAGAATTTTGCGTTTTAAAATAAAATAAAAACTGAGTAGGTTTGTGTGTACTTGTATAGGGTTTTCCAATAGGGACGCTTGAACTTTGACAGCTGATTGTGGCCATGTTGTTTGAGTGACAGCTGTCAAATGCAGTGTGTTATATTCATTCCGTCCTCCCAAACCACCATGGCAGGTTACAGTGTCGAGCAGCACGTGCAAATCATAAAATTGTTTTATGAAAATGGGTCTTCAGTTCGAGCAACGTTCCGCGCACTTCGCCCGTTTTACGGTCGCGATGATCGTCCTGCCGAGTCGACTATCCGTCGATTGGTGGACAAATTCGAGTCAACCGGGTCAGTTAACAACAGGGCCGGTTCCCGTGCGTCAACGTAACGCGAGATCTGCCGAGAATATCGCCGCTGTGCGCGACAGTGTCCTCGAAAACCCGCGGCAGTCAATTCCGCGTCGCGCACAGGAACTCGGCCTTTCGCAGACGACAACTTGGCGAATTTTGCGTTGTGACTTGAGCCTGCACCCGTACAAGATCCAGCTGACCCAAGAGCTCAAGGTTAATGACCATAGACAGCGCCGTGTGTTCGCTGACTGGGCATTAGAGCAGTTGGAAGTTGACGCCGATTTTGGCAAAAAAATCATCTTCAGCGACGAGGCGCATTTTTGGATGAATGGCTATGTCAACAAGCAAAATTGCCGTATTTGGGACGAGACCAATCCACACGAGGTTCACCAAGTGGCAATGCACCCGCAGAAAGTGACTGTTTGGTGCGGATTTTGGGCCGGAGGCGTGATTGGTCCGTATTTTTTCGAAAACGATAATGGTGTGGCCGTCACCGTCAATGGTGAGCGATACCGGTCGATGATAACCAACTTCTTTTGGCCTGAAATCGAGAATATGGATCTGGACAACATGTGGTTTCAACAGGACGGCGCTACGTGCCACACAGCACACGCTACGATGGAAGTTCTGCACGATCAAGCGCCCTTAATGGAAAACCCTATAGAATTAACCGCCTTATTCATAAACTTTATTTAACTGGTGATTAGTTAAACAATATTTTGTCTTCTTCTTTCGTATGACAAATCAATAATGACAGAAAGAGACAAATCAGTGTTTAGCTAACCAGTAACTGAGCAACGTTTATAAATAAGGCCGTAAGTTCCTATAGGTTAAATGGGTTAAGCTACCTGTACCTCGGCACACGTGTCAATCAATTGTGTGTTTAAATATAAAAAATCTTATACCTATTTATTTTATTTTTGATCGTTTATAATCATTTTTAGAAATAAAGGTGAAAATAAAGTTTTTACACGATATTCCGTACCAATCTGCTTAAAACTGTACGCTTAATAGTCAAATGAATGAACACCATCAATAAAATATTCTGTTTAGACCACGATCAAACGGCACTGCGGCGCTAGTCCGCTCCAGTGAAGTCGACGCGATCGTAATCCTATAATTAAATGAAGACCACGTAGCCTTGGTCGTACTTGCAACGCCGAGAAATGTTTCATAACTTATGAAACTGTAATCGCACGATCAATAACCAATTTAAAAGCTTTTTTAATGACTGTTCAGTACCCTAAGATTCGTTTTTTAGGGTTCCGTACCTCAAAAGGAAAAAGAACCCTTGTAGGATCACTTTGTTGTCCGTCCGTCCGTCCGTCTGTCTGTTTGTCTGTCAAGACCCTTTATCTCGGGAACGCGTGGAGATATCGAAATGAAATTAAAACGATATACTCTACAGTCTACAGTCTACAGTCACTTGAAGCTGTGAAAAAATCAAACTTATCGTAAAAAAAAGATACGCCGTTTATGCCAAGAAACGGTGGTCCAAATTTTGAATTGAATGTGTCACAGTCCATCGTATGAAAGGGCTTCATTGCCACTAGTTTAAACAGATTTGTAATTATTTTTATGATGTATAGTTTTCGATTTATGATGAAAAATGAAACAAAACCTTGTTCCTTTTTTATAAGTAGGTATAATTTTGGTGTATGTAGTAGCTAACAGTTTGCACTGTTATGCATACCTGCTTATTTAAAATTTTGTAATTGAACACAACCACACTAAATATGTACCTACAAATTTGTACGGAACCCTCGGTGGGCGAGTCCGACTAGCACTTGTCCGGTTTTTTTTTTATAGCATAGGTAGGCGGAGATGCATATGGGCCACCTGATGGTAAGTGGTCACCAACACCCATAGACAATGATATTGTAAGAAATGTTAACCATAGCGATGTAAGCATGGCCAACGTGCCACCAACCTTGGGAACTAAGATGCTATGTCCCTTGTGCCTGAAGTCGTGAAATATTTCTCATTTTTTCATAATATAGGTAGACGGACGGATAAATGGGCCACCTCTTGTGATACATGGTCACCACCGCCCAAAGACATTGGCGCCGTAAAAAATATTAACTATTCCTTAGATCGCATAGGAAGATACATCTTAAAACCCTTGTGCCTGCAGACACTGGCTCACTCTCTCTTCCAACAGGAACACAAAAATACCAAGTATTTATGTTTAGCAGTACCTAGAAATGATGAGCATGAATTTAAGGCATCTAAATTTTTTTTTTCTGCTTATCGGTTTGTCTGATTGTCTGTACGTTTACGCACGCTAATCTTAGAAACGGCTTAACAGATTTAGATGCGGCGGTCACTTATGTATTGTGGCTAACTTCACTTAAAATTGTGTTTGTTTTATTTCAATCGGTTCATAAATAATAAAGTTATGTCAATTTAAAGAATCACGTCGAACATTTATTCGATCAAAATGCTATAAAATAACCGATCAGTTGAATTAGCTAAAACTTTAGCTACCTATAAGTGATAGCTTGAAAAATGATGATCAATGATGATTGAAAGTTTAAAGGGACAAAACAAAGTGAAAGAAATGATCAGTTTCGGAGATTTAGATACTTCCAATGTAAGTTGAGCTCAGAGCGGGTCAATCATATTAAATAGGGTTCAACTTATGCTGGTCGTTTAACGCGCCCACTCGTAGATATTGTCTATCTTTTATAGTTGATTGTATTACCTTTTGTATGGTAATCAAATTTGTGCTAAACTAATACATTATTTGCAAAGAATTATAAACATGGCATTAAATCTTATGAAAGATATCGAGATAAGATCATAGACAATACTAAGACAGTAATAATAAGTTTTTAGTACTTTTTATAGTTTTGACAGTAGTTGAGTAGGTTGTTTGAAAAAACTCACGGTAGCATGCGCAAGCGATCCCGTGGCGCTCCCGTTAAGACGGGAAGGGTACTACTGGGTTTTTAGTGGGTATTCCGATGACCGGGGCACACTCGGTGCCTTGGACATACGGCGAGCCCCACATACCCCCCCCCCCACTGTTCCCGTGGTGGGTGGTGGTTCCCAGCGTCAAAAAAAGAAAAGTTGTTTGGAAAATACGATAAAACTACAGAAAACGGGCCTCACCTCCGATTTTATTCATTTTGAAATACATTATTCTACACATTTTTCCGAGTAATTTGATTTATGTTTATACGTAAAAGGTGGTCTCTATTAGTTTAGGAGATATATGGTTTTAAAAGTTCCGTTCGTCTTGTAGTTACGATACCTACTCTGTCAGAAATACTATACGTCTGCTCTTAGTCATTTATTTAAGATAAACGCGGATAAAATCGCGGGCACAGCTAGTTTTAAACTTAAGTTATAATTCTTAGGTTTCTTAGAATTATGACTTATATTTTATACCTATACAATATAAAATATATCGTTGATAATAATCAAGTATTTTTTCAGTACCTACTTGATTAAAACGAATATTTACACATTAATTAAATGTCTAAACAAAAAAATCTAATGTTTTTCACAGAAGAACATACAGTCCCAGTCGCTCAACGTTGCGAAAGAATAAAATTGTGAAATGTTACTTACAGATTTGTTTAGATTATAATGTCAAGATAAAGGAGATAAGACAAATCAGAGACGTAGAACTTCGCAACTATCGGTGTGAAGTATGTTTTTTATAATGCTTCAAAATATAAAGTGCTTATTAAATAATTTAGTTATGTTTACATAAAATAAGACAAATGGGAGTAGCGATCCTGTACAGAGAGTTCTCTGCTCTAAATAAGTAACCCGTTCTATTACTGTATATTAAATAAATTATAGTTTTTCGTAAACAGTTGCTTGTTTCTTATAAAATTTTAGAAGTTAACTGGTATCGCTCAGAAATATTCATTTTATTGTTGTGTTCTATTGTATTTATGTAGGGTATATGATTTCAGACAGTATGTAGTATGTAGTTATATATACGTAATCAAATAATTGCCTGTTTTCACTGAAGTGTACGACCAACATATCAACATGTATATCAACAAATAATAATAAGACAAACAGATTCAAATGAATCCATTTTTACCAATAATTATGATACCTTTACGCAAATCAATGAACTTTCGAGAAAAATATAAATAAAAAAGTTTATTATTTTTTATATAATATACCGATTAAAATAGTTAAAACGTAAAGTTGATTGAAATTTTTAACTATAAGATTGGTACAGGAAAAAACTGGAGTTCGCACGCACAATGGGCAAAGTTCAAATTTAAATTTAGCTCGCCACATATAACCACTGCAAGTGTTGCGTACCTACCTAGATTCTTGGGAGCTTTAAAAAATAAACGTCGATTGTGCGTCTGTACTAGAAATATGCGATATTTTTATATAAAATTATACTTAGTACTTACATTACAGCTTCATTTGTTACGATATTTTAATGTAAAGATATTATAAAATTCACAATTAGATTTTCCTATTGTATTATCATTAAAGGACGAAAATATGTTCGTCAATTTAGAAATCATCTCCGAGTTTAATTTTAATTTGTCACACATTTCTAGAAAAGTATGTCATGACCCTAATCAAACGACAAGTAATGAATCATATTTAGTAGTTACGCAGAGAAATTACAGTTTTGTTTATTCATGGGTATCTTTAATCCTATTGATCGAGCACCAAATTAATCGATGTTGTTATGAGTGTGTTTTACAATTTATGTTGATCACGTGATGGTTGTGGTATTTTTTTGTTTTCTTTATGTTTTTAATAAAAAAGGGTAGATAGATAAATAGTGTTCTTTAAAGATTTTTGCTATGCGAAATAATATAAAAAAAAATAAAAAAATTATTTTTTATTCCAGAACAAGGTTCCATATTTACATTAAATAATAATAATGATAATTACAATTTAAATTACAATTGGAATTAAATTAAAATTAAATTGAATTAATTAATTGAGAAAAAAAAGATAATTAAATTACATTTAAAAATTAAAAAAAAATTAAAATTAAAAATGAATAATTTACATAATACACTAATTACTTAAAGATTTACTCCATACATCACTCAACACACACCCTGCAGGTTTGCATGTACATGCGACCAGTGCCTGGTTATGTATCCTACATTGATTTGCACAGTTGCCTGTATGAGCTCGTTACCGCTTCGTAAGTAGCGCTGCCATGTTGTCGCGATTTTTTGCCTCATTAGAGCCCAGAACCCATGAAGTCGGCCCGCAACAAACATTCCTGAGGCAGTGCAGTAGCGAGATAACCAAATAGTATATAAAGAAAAATGTGTCTTTGTGACACGAGTGATTAAATTTAAAACAATGTTGGAGATGCATTAAAAATTAAATTATAATTTATATGTCATTCCGTAAAAACTGACTTATCAAAATGACTTATTTTCTATCACGATGAATGTTTATGGTTGAAATACCTAACCTACAGTTACTTATAACTTAATTAACAACAAACAAACAATTATACACATATATAATTAATTAAGTGCTCTTTATCAATGTTTTATATGGAATTAATAAATTAGCACAACAAGCTACACGGCAGTCGGCACGCGCGGTAATGAAGCGTCATTTACGAACTTGCCAGTTTACGCTTCTTATCACAACTTCTCTTCTTATTTACGAATCAATATATATTGCTACTGAACTAATCACAATTTTTTCATATTCAATAATAATTATGTATTATATAAGGAACCTAAAGATTTAAATTATGGTTTTTTTTTAATAATGATAGATACTTTTTTTGCCTACCTTCTCAAAATCTGGGACGGTACTTGATATGGCAACGATACGTATCGCTGTATGCCTTCGTTTAGTTTTAAACTTTTAAATCTTTAACGTTACGCGGTTAATGCGCTAGCTGCCTTGGTTCGCTCAATGACAAACGTAGCCTTGCCTTGGCCCCAGGATCGATTCCTGCTACTTTAGAAGCAAACGACATATGCAGAGATGATAGCAAAACACCTGATGGTTTTGTCCTTGAGAGGGATGTGATTTGCGTAGAAAGCTCATGTCCCATAGCAGCGTTTTAAGCTGATCTAATACATACTCAAGCCCGGTATATACTCTCTTAACTAACAAGTATGGATTTGCGGGGATAGGTTATGAGTCCATGGTCATCTGATATAGCTTATCAGTGGTCTACTTTCTTTCTTCAAATATATACATATTACATTTTTTTAGTCCACAACAAGCGAGGGTGAAATTCTAGGAAAAAATGTTTGCGCAACTCCTAACTCTTATGCCATTTATAATAATAAATAAAATATTTAGCTATGATATACAGGGTATATAAGGTCTGATAAAACTTATTCGTTTTACAGTCCTTATCTATGAATATGTTTTAAAAAGATGGCTCAGTAGTTAGAACACGTGAATTTAGCCGGTTATTAAGTGTTCAAACCCAGACAAGCATCACTGAATTATCAGTTGTTTAACTTGTGTTTATAATGTTTCGAGGCATAGGAAATCATCGTATAAAAACCTGCATTTGTTGGACGAAAATTTCCCACGTCTGCCATTATTTATTCTCAGTATCACCACACGAAATCTCAATAGTATTACAAAGGCAATACACATAATAATGAAATACATATGATAATTGTGTTTCTTTTTAAATATAATCACAAAATACATCAGATACCTAAAAATTCATGCATCAGATCATCTTAAAATTAAATATAATTAAAAATATATTTAATTTAAAAATTTAATTATCCCGTCAAAAACTTGTTATATAGGGTTTTCCAATAGGGACGCTTGAACTTTGACAGCTGATTGCGGCCATGTTGTTTGAGTGACAGCTGTCAAATGCAGTGTGTTATATTCATTCCGTCCTCCCAAACCACCATGGTTACAGTGTCGAGCAGCACGTGCAAATCATAAAATTGTTGTATGAAAATGGGTCTTCAGTTCGAGCAACGTTCCGCGCACTTCGCCCGTTTTACGGTCGCGATGATCGTCCTGCCGAGTCGACTATCCGTCGATTGGTGGACAAATTCGAGTCAACCGGGTCAGTTAACAATCAGCCGGTTCCCGTGCGTCAACGTAACGCGAGATCTGCCGAGAATATCGCCGCTGTGCGCGACAGTGTCCTCGAAAACCCGCGGCAGTCAATTCCGCGTCGCGCACAGGAACTCGGCCTTTCGCAGACGACAACTTGGCGAATTTTGCGTTGTGACTTGAGCCTGCACCCGTACAAGATCCAGCTGACTCAAGAGCTCAAGGTAAATGACCATAGACAGCGCCGTGTGTTCACTGACTGGGCATTAGAGCAGTTGGAAGTTGACGCCGATTTTGGCAAAAAAATCATCTTCAGTGACGAGGCGCATTTTTGGATGAATGGCTATGTCAACAAGCAAAATTGCCGTATTTGGGACGAGACCAATCCACACGAGGTTCACCAAGTGGCAATGCACCCGCAGAAAGTGACTGTTTGGTGCGGATTTTGGGCCGGAGGCGTGATTGGTCCGTATTTTTTCGAAAACGATAATGGTGTGGCCGTCACCGTCAATGGTGAGCGATACCGGTCGATGATAACCAACTTCTTTTGGCCTGAAATCGAGAATATGGATCTGGACAACATGTGGTTTCAACAGGACGGCGCTACGTGCCACACAGCACACGCTACGATGGAAGCTCTGCACGATCAAGCGCCCTTAATGGAAAACCCTATAGGTGTAATTATCGTTCACAAATAACGATAAATATCTGCTGTAAAAATAATAATCATTAAAATTAAAAATGAACACATAAAAATTTAAATATATAATATATTTAAGTTGTAAAAATGATAGAATCATTAATATATTAAAAATCAACACGGAAGTTGAAATTATAAAAAAAACATCCTTTTCAATGATAGTGAATCTGAAATCCAGAGTCTCATAGGTCGTTTGCGGTTATTTATTTCAGTACACTATGATATTATTATATTATTATCAAAAATAAGTATCGTCGATCGATCTGACGATTGTGATTAATTTTAACATTCATCACTAGATATGGCTATAAAAGATTATGAGGCGAGGTCCCTAGGACCCCATTATTACTTGAACTATTTCTTATGCGATACCCTCAAATAGGAATGCAAAAAGCTTGTAAGATAAAATCATACTAAAAAGCCTTCAAAGATGTTATTACACTTGAGTTAATATTACACTTGAAGTCGAATTACACTAATCGGTTGTTTCCATAGTAGTAGTCAAAAATAATATAATTTTACTCCGAAAAGGGGGCCTCAAATGTCGAAGAGCCTTGGGACCTTGGATCTCCAAGTCTGTAGTGACAACAATAGTTCAATAAAATGCTTAGATACTGCAGACTAAATACGAATTGACTTGATTATAAAGTGCACTTGTTAAAGATAAGTTTTTATAATTATTAAAAGAAATAAATTGTATAATATTAAAATTGAAAGGATTTCCTATACTCGTCTATAAATTACGTAAACAATTTGAATGATCAAGATCAAAATGACTTTTGACTTTTAACATGTCTTATAAGATGTTGTATTATCCAAGTAATACGACCCAAATAATTATTTTACAAAACAGGCATTTTGTTAGTTGGATGTATAATCAAGCTTAAAATTGAGTTAAAATTAATATTTAAAAATATATATATCGGTACCGTATCGTCATTTGGTATTAAACTAAGGAAGTTTATTCTTCAAATACGTCGCGGAACCAACGTTAATGTAGAGTAACTTGTACCGAAGTAACATCGATCGAAGTCTTAACCATGTTGGCGCCAGCAGTATGTTAATGCTTGCGTTAAATAAAAAAAGATCTAAAGTCATTCGTAATATTTCGTACAATACATACATCCTAATCTCCATTAATAAAAATACGTCTATATATTATAATACAAGAAAACGGAACCCGTTCACTCAAGTCACAAATATTTGTTTTTTCAAATAAAAAATTGTATTACGAGGTTAATATATTATTGGCGGATAATTTTTTCAAATTTATATGTCGCGGATATTTCCTTGGCAACCATTTATATAGTAATATATTATCTAAAATTTATATAGTCTTTTAATCATCCCAAATGTAAATAAATGATCATTCATCTTACCCTAATTTAGAACCAAATGTTTTATAGACCTTAAAACAAACATAAACTTCCATTTACTCTTTTTTCTACAGATTTAATGACTATTATCTAAAACAACCAAACGTTCAAATTTTACCAGTTATAAAATTATATCAAAAATAATTAATAATTACCTATATATTATTTATTACAATATACAGTTAATTAAATCAGTTAGTTAAAGTTAATTAAAATCGAAACTAAATGTTCGCAATATAATTGTGTACTATCTGCTTGTTAGTAGGACCTGAGACGTACTTATTACTTATTGTAATATACCATAGTTATAGTAGGTATTTTAAAGAAAATTAATATTATTATTATATTTTAATTATAAAATAATTAATATATACAATACAAGATTTCAATGTCATTGCATTTTTAATTTGATGAAATGATGAGAAACGTTCTCGGCCGTTTTTTAAAATGTCAGCAACAATAATTTTGATTGTTTCTTACTGGGGTTGAATTTTTTTTATTTTAATTTATATTCAGTATTTGACGGCAGTAAAATTAAAATTAATTAAAATTAATTTCCATGAAAACTAAAGTGCACTTGTAAAAGATGTAATGTCTATTCTATACTTATGGGGTATTTCCAACGAGATCCCATGATATTAATATCTACTGATATTAATTATCCCTATGGATTTGCGAACAAGTAACATTTTGAATGTCGGCGACCTTGCTCTCGCAACTTTGGAAGTCAAATTAAAGTGATTATAAATAATTATTTATATTGTAGTGCATAATATAGTAGAACCATAAACAAATTCAATGGTACGTAAATCTAGCGTTAATTTTTCTTTAGGTCTTTATTCAATTAGAATAGGGTATCTTTAGTTTTATTCATTATTATTAATTAATGATAATTTTGACATTATATATTAAATATTTTAGTCAACTCTTGACAACTGAAGTTGGTCGCAAATATTTCGAAAAAAATAGGTTAATATAATCGCTGCTATGTTATATATAATAGTCGTTGGAACTAAAGGCGGACTTAATGCATGAAGGCATTCTCTGCCAGTCAACCTTTACGTCAAACAGAAATCCACGAAGGCGGTAATTAGTAATCAACGCACAAAAATATACTATAAGTACTTATATATAAAACAATAAAAATACATGTATATACTTATATCAAATATAGATATAGGAAGTAGGAACCCAGAAACTGCGATTGATATAAATTTGACTTCCATGTAAATATCGTTAAGTAAAATCGTACTTAAAACATTTATTCAAACTGAAATAAGTTATCTTTCAACAAAAGTAATTATTTAAAAAAATAAATATGGGTCAATGCAACTGCTATATAAAATACTTTTTATGCAAATAATTGATAACGTGTGTATTTAAATTCATTACTTGTGTCGTATTTTATCCTTTAAACGCTTTTGTAGCTACCGATTCCATAGGATTCTATATCAAGTACAGTATTATGGATTTAATGTTTTGATTACATAAAGTGCGACACATATTAGGTAGTTTGTTATATAATAATGCAAAACACCTATTGCTAATGGGCCCACCATTACCAAGGTCTGGACGATAAAAGTCCTAAAAAGATTAAAATTTTGTAAATTTAATTTAACTATATATATAAAGTTAAATAAGAATTTAGTGTCAAAAAAGGATTAGACTATAGACTCGATATCGGATGAATGAAAAGCTATAAGGTTTCATTATCACCGCGAAACATATTAAAGACATAAGTATGCAAAAAGCGTATCAAACCGACGCAGCCATCATTTAATTTTAATATCGGTACGCAAATATTTAATCTCGTACTTCTGTTTCTACGTCTAATGATGGATAACGGTACACATAAATATTGCGACATATAAGAGGATGTTAAAATTAAACTAACCAACACTCAATTACTATTTATTAGGTGTCTACAAACCTAGCACAATTTCTATGTACTCTACAAAATATGCCGGGTGTTATACAACTTTCAGATTTTTAGTCGGTATTTACGTCTTCAATATTTTTAATTAGGTTATAAAGCCTCGCCAAAATATCATAAGCATTATATTTATCTTTAAACAATGGCATATTATTTTAAAATGAATAACCAATCCAAAAAGAATGAATGACTACTGAATTTATTCAAAAACTCTAAAACGGTATTAGCTCGTAATTAAAAATTGAACAACTACCTTACCTGTTTAAAAGGATCAACCTACTTTGGTTCTTTGTTACAGAGCTATTTAAAATGTTAATTTTTTCAAACAATGTTTTCGTTCATCTAATCACAATGTTCAGGAAAATTACAAAAATATTTTTTCTAGTCTACTATTTACATATTATGTCAAACGTCACATGTCACAATTATTTGTCGTAGGGTTTTAATACTCACTTGCAATCCCTAGGTAAAGTTTTCACGATCACATAAATTCGTTTCCTGTATCGATAGACGCAAGGCGCGACTGCGAGGATCGCAAAAATTGCCGCTTTCGAGAGCGTACTCAGCACGGCGGCCATCGCGGCGGCTAATGCCATAAGGGCGACGAGCGCTGCCAAAAGTGCGTCCATGCTGGCGAATAGCCCAGTGGGACGCACAAATATCTATCCACACACTGAGAACCAAACAAACGCACTGATAATACGTAAACGCCGCGCGTATGATACGTGTACCGGCAATGAACAGTTTTCTGTAAATGCGCAGCAGCAAGGACGTGCGCCCAACGCTACTCGACACGTCAATGGCGGAGCGCCCCTCGGCACCAGATGCACATGCGCGAACAGCTGATCCCCGAAGGGACCGCTTGATACACAAAAAAATAACCGTTACCTAATTCATGTAAAGAGAGTACAAAAAAATGACAAAAATGTATGACCATTTATCTATTCGATAAATTTTACTGACATTTTGTTATTTGGCTTAATTCCAAAATTTAAATATGACATACCTACATTTTTTTTTTCAAAATTATTAGCACGAGATACATTATGCTGCTTGGTATTTCAAGATAAATAAATTGACTATACCTTCTAATTACACTCATACAGTGAGTGTAAAAAGTATTCGTACACTGGGCTTTTTTTGCAAAAAACAGAGATAATTTTTGAAACATATTGATCAAATAAAAATTATTTATTCTTATTCCCTCAATAATACTAAATAAAAATAACTTATAATGAGAATATTTCAGTTTGCAAAACAAAAAATAACGAAAAAGAGAGACCCCCCCCCCTCCCTCTTCAGTTATTGAGAGAATATTTTATAATGTTAATTTGTACAATATATATATATTTAGATATGTGTGTAATTTTATACATGATTTTTTATAAAAAAGATAAGTGTACGAATAATTTATACACTCACCGTATATTTTCTAAAAAAGTGAAAAGCTCATCTCTGTCTATCTCATTTAAATATAAATACGATAGCTTTGTTAACAGATATAAATAAGCACTTGGCCGTCCGTGTACGATACTCATTATTTGATAGGATAGGTTTTAGAGTGCAATACTGTGACTCGCTTTGCGAAACTAAAATTATCTATTCAAAAAAAAAATTATAATGATATTGTCGTCTAGCTAATGTGTCAAGCAGTCGGTGTATCCAAACAATTCTAAATATTACAAACCCATGCTAAATGATCAGGATCCACTTAACACTCGGCACATACAAAAACCTTATTTTTCTTTTGAGTAGGCTGATGCTTATGTTGATGGTAAACGGTAACCTCTGCTCATCGATATATTTACGCAATTTAATTTGTTAGAGGTATTGCCTACTTGCTCTATTTAACGTACCCGGTAAATCGATTCCCACTTGTAATACAAGTACCTCATCTTTAAGTACATAATATTTAAATACATACAAATTTACAATAAGTACAATAGAATCATTTTATTATGACTCCGTCTATATTGAGCAACCGCTTATTATGAAGTAATTACACAGCGAAGTTTGTTTTTCGTATAAAATTCTTTATAACTAAGTCGGATAATTATAATGATTTCGTTTATAGTGACGTGTCGCTTATTGTGACCCATTTTTAATAAATTGCGTCCGGTTATATTGACCTGCATGATTCTTAACACCTTCGGCAATGTCCGGGAAAGGAAGAGGAAGTCGAGGAAGAACCATTACCTACCGCAGAAGAGGCATTAAAAGCTGCAGAATTGTTATCACGATTTGTTTATTGCAATATAGAAAATGATAATTGGAGGATGGCGATGTCTTCTTGACACAATAGTATCAGAGACTTATTACAATATAAGGAAAAAACAAAGGCAAACAAGCATTACTGATTTCTTATGTAAAAAATGAAAAAAAATATATATATACATATGTACTTATTACGTACAATATATATTTTTTTGATTTATCTCTATTTTGTTTCTCTATTAAAATAAATACATATTAACAAAAACAGGAGATTGTTTATTTTCTACAAAATGTTTTGTATGACGTCCGCTTAGTATGACGTGTTTGTTATTTTCCTTCGATGTCATTATAAACGGATTCCACTGTATTTAGAAAAAAAACTCCGCCTTTATTATAAGACACAGAACATTGAAATAAAACAACAGTATTTAAAAATCCAATTTACTTTTAGGCATTTCGCAAAATTACCCTTTACCTTGAAATCTTATTCTAAAATATAAAAAAAAAAACATTAAAAAAATCACCTCAGTCTTTACGTTCAGACTGGAATGACAATAAAAAGTTTATAACATCAATCAACTTTAAGCTGATATTTATTTGTAATTGCAACAAGGGCAAGTAATAAATAATAAAACCTCTTTAAATAAATCAAACAAAATTGTAAATGGAATTATTCATTAATAATGAAATCATTAAATTAATCATAACATAAGCAGATCAATTTATAGTAAAAACATTTCAAAATAGTATTTTTATTTTATTTACACAATAACATCAAATGACCAAAACAATAATTAAAACAAAACAAAATATATAATATAAGTAAAAATATATTATATATATATATTTTTTAACATAATAATATTCAAATATATTCAAGAACCAATACCGTATTTGTAACCCGTTTCATAATTATTTAAGTACAAAGTTCATAAAACAATAATAGTTGTGATTGTGTTGTATTTTTATTGTAAATGGAAGCATAGTTACATACAAATAGAATGAAATCCATTGATTCAATATATTTTCATTTACAATACGAATTTTCATCTTTAAACAATGGACAATAAGGGTATATTTTGAGTATCAAGTAAATTATACTAAAATTTAGAGCAAATAGGACATATGTAACCTACTGGACTCATTCAATTACTATCAATTATTCGCTGTAACGTAAAATTTGTCGGTAATAATCAACATAATCTTAAAAACGATTATCAAAATACAATCATACTTATATATTTATTCAGACGATTTAAAAATCGAATCGTTTCGTTATTTTAAAGTATTGTATGATATTTTCGTTTTTTATTTTGTACGCCTGATATGAAAGTATAATTTCAATTCTTAGCTATCAATTTTATTTGTGTATTATTCGATCAATTCGTTTTGAAATTTACATAAAGATCCAGATGAAATAAGACTTTATTTTTTTTTCATTTTGTTTTCAACATTGATATACATGATTAAGAATTTCAGATTAATTTTAATAACTTGTGTTTTATTTAAATTTAGAAAAAGCATCATTTTATTTTAATAACACAATTATATTTCAAACAAATTTGTTTTATGTAATTTTAAGTGATATATTACATTATGTAAAACACAATTTTGAACATAATAACAAAAATAAAACTGTTTTTTACTTATTGCAACATATAAGTAAAAATACATTAAAAATAAGTTTAGCATTAAATTACAAATTATTATAGTTTAACATTGAAATTTGGTACACACAAACTTTTTATCTTATTTAATAATGAAACAATTTAATTGTTCTTTTTTTTCTTTTTATCAGATCTAGTAGTAACACAGTTGTCTTCTAGACATATATGTCAGATCTACATTACAGAACATTTAGGGTAATTAGTTAAACACACAATCACATTGGTATTCATACTCGATGAAGTTAATGATCTGGTTAGAAATGAAATGTATGCATATTCTATTGTTCAGGTACTCTCGCAATAGCGATCACTTTTAAACTAGAACAATGTGTATGATAAATAGTTGATTGTAACAATTGTAGCAGAGAAATGCCAACAAAAGCGTTTTAAAGTTAAACTTCTTTGAACGCGAAGATAGTTAAATTACAAGTTGAAAATTGGATACAACGTTTGAGTGTAACGTTTCTGATGCAAAAAGGTTTCACTTTTTGCAAACCATTTTTTCTCTTCACATCGTCCACACAACAATATATTTTACAATATCTAATATATTAACAATAATTTTTGTAAAATTTAATTTTGAATTAAATGGAATATTTTTCTAGGTAACATATGATAATCAGATCAACACATCACAGTCGAATGGTACCATTTAATATTTTCTCGTACTCCTCAGGTCCTAACGGCAAATACTTCCCCTGTTTCAAGTCCAAGTAATAAAGTCTATCATCCTTCACTAAACTCGGATTGAAGCCGTCCTTTTGTAAATCAGTTTTCTTCATTTTAAATGTACCTGTTATCAAAATCAATATATAACTTATTCAAGCATGATCTTTACTTACGTAGGAAATTAAATGTACAACTACTACAGTCACAACGGACATAACATCTTCGTTCCCAAGGTTGGTGAGATAATGGCGATGTAAGGAATGGTTGATATTTCTTACATCGGCAATGTCAAGGGGCGCTGGTGACCACGTGCAATCAGGTGGCCCAGTTTTTTTAATTTTTTTTCTTGTATAAATAGGCGGGCGAGTGTATTTATCAGTCCACATACCTATTTCATAAAAAAATGTACATTCTAACAAGAATAACCGGCAAGAAACTCATTAGTTTATTAAAACATTACTTTTAAACACCTTTCAATTTAAATCTGTATGTTTCTTTACTAATTTTATAAATGAAATAAAACAACATATAAATTAATAAATAATTATAATTAAACTTGTTATTAAATTTCATTATCGGGGTTATTTGTAACGACCCAGCAACCTCGCAGGACTAGACAGCTAACACCATAAGCAACAACTTTTGTTCTACGACTTTTGATAATTTGTTAGATTTTATCTTCATACAAAAATAAGTATTAATTTAATTTCCCGCTTGAACGTTTATAAATCTACGCGCATCGAAAAGATCGACGCCTCGCGTCATCATAGTCCTACAAATTTCACGACAGTACGACAAAAGCTTGTAAAATCATATTTTTTTTTCATGTATTGAGTTATGTCCGAAGTCGTAGAACAAAAGTTGTTGCTTATGATGTTAGCTGTCTAGTCCTGCGAGGTTGCCGGGTCGTTACAAATAACCCTGTATAGATCAATTGTAGTTTTTAATAATAGTAGATAAGCATTTTAAATAAAATAAACACAAAGAAGCATAACCAATACGTTAGACGTCTATTTATTATCTCTTCTAAGAATTTTATATCATTCAATGATTTTTGGACTTCTTTGAACACGAAGATAGTTAAATTACAAGTTGAAAATTGGATGCAACGTTTGAGTAACGTTTCTGATGCAAAAAAGGTTTCACAAACTAACCCTCTTACGCTCTTAATTAAGGTTATATCGGTGTTGTATAGTTCGTCTTCTCACAATTCTTTGTCTTTTTCATTCCGGTGTTAAAATACGAAATACAGAAAGGGAGAAATATATGTGTAAACTATTCTACTGCTAAATATAGTATTTTAGTAAGGCAGTAATTGTATTCGGTTATCATATGTTAATATTGTCTTGTTGTTCATATCTTAATTATTATGAAATAAATAAATTAATATAAATTAGAAAAATATAAGTTTACCAGTCATATCCATACTGGGCATGACCCTCAGGAAGACAGGTCTCGCGTAGGGCGGCAGGTCTCGCGCCAGGTCCTTCGCCAGGCGCTGCAGGTCCAGCGTCCCGTCGCCGTCCACGATCCCGCACATACCGGCGCGACCCTCCGTGTTTGGCACCTAGCAGACATTAAAAACTACATTTTATTTCAGATTCAATTACTAGATTACATTTTTCCATTGTGTTTCAGTTGGGAGCTACCCAAGATCTCAACCGGTGACGCTGTCAAGCTGTAGATCTTTCAGAAAAAAAATTAAAAAAAAACTAAAGTTGTTGCGATTTGACATGACACAATATAATATGTTGAAATTCTGACTAATATTAATAACGGGAAAATGAGTTTGTTTGTTAAGCTTACAAGGCTAAACCACTAAGCCGATTTAAAAAATTCTTTCACCAATGGAAAGCTTCCTTATCAGCGAGTAAATTCCCACGGGAACGGGAGCTACCTTCCCCGTCATCCGATCTAATCTGTTATGTTCCTTATTAATGAAGCAATAAAGTCGAATGTGAATTACCATGACACCATAAACAACAGCGTCTCTATGGTCGGCTACTGTAGAAATGGCGGCTTCCACTTCACTCGTGCTGACGTTCTCGCCGCGCCAACGGAACGTGTCTCCGGTGCGGTCGCGGAAATACAAGTAGCCGAGTTCATCCGCTACTAAAATGTCACCTGTAAACAAACTTTTTTTTTTTAATTTATAATTTGTAGGTGCAAATGGGCCACCTGATAGCAAGCGGTACTGTGTATTGAACCTTACATAGGCAACACGCTATAAAACTTTTAGATGTAATGTTCTAATTCAAACCGGAACACAACAATAAGAAGTATTGTTGTTTGACGGTAGAATGTGATAATTGGTGGTAACTACCCAAACGGGAAAAATATTTGTAGTATTGGTAGGAAGACAAGAATAGACAAAATGACACTTATGCAAGAATTCGATGTACGTAGTAGCTAGCGCAAATTGGTTTATTTCGATTTCAGTCAATGTGTGTAATTACACTACTATATACAAACGCAAAAACGTCTCCAAGCTGATTAATCTGTACATCTCTCAATTATGTATATAAAATTATAATAAATACGCACGCATGATCTTAACATCTTCAATTGTATGTGTGCCAATATAACCAAGCCTTTTTGTGGCTGACGGCCAACCAATAAGATATGTATTTACAAAGAACATAAAATGTCCAATAAACGCAGATATTATTTACAACTGATAATAATATTTACAAAAGATAAACAATAGTAACTATCTTTTAATGATGTTTCGATGTTATCTATCATAACTTGGTGGTGGTACAAGTGGGTCTGGGTGGATTCCATCTACTAATCACTTATTCTACCGCTAAACAGCACTACTTAGTATCGTTATGTCCGGTTTGAAGGGTGAGTGAGTCAGTGTATTTATAAGCACACGTTTCCAAGGTTGGTGGCGTATCGACGATAAAAGGAATGAATAAATAAAGTGTGCATCAGTGTCCGCGAGTGTGATCATGCAATACAGAAAAATCAGCTGGCTAGTCTCTTTTCAGAATGGCCGTGTCCGAAACTGGTAAACAGGTCTTAATTAATTACCGGATATAAAGGCGGAGTCGCCATGCGTGAAGACATCCCTCACTACCTTCTTATCGGAGGCGGTCTTGTCCACGTATCCAAGGTACTCGCGCGTCGGGTTGTTGGGTGATATCTTGCCAACGAACACGCCCGGCTCGTCCGCTTGAGCGAACTGATGGAAACAATGTTATATTACTGTTCTTCAAATAAAATATTTATAGGTGAGACTAATAGAGTCTCATGTGAAGGAGACTTCTGTTATCATGAATTAAAAATATAAAGTATAGGAAACGAAGAGGAAAGTGCAGGTCAGTCACCTCCTCGTGCTCACCGACATGGTAGGTAGGCATCGGAGTCACGGTAGCACGCCCAAGCGATCCCGATCCTCGAGAGAAGGTGAGAGTGCCGCTGGTTTTTTAGTGGATATTCCGGCGCCTTCAATGTCGGCGAGGCCCACATACCCTCCACCTCATATGGGGGACACGCGTAAATGCGTTTTTCCAGCGAAAAAAAAAAGATACGCATCGGAAATCTTTGCATGGAAAACTGATACTGATGAGACACCGCAGCCTTTCCGTCCTTTTTTACTTTTATTCATATGAGGAAATGAGTTGCGGTGGAACATTTACTAGCTGCTAATATGTATTACATTATTCGACGTATATATTTGAAAACGTCAAAGCAGTCAAATAATACTGTGCGGTTAATTCGCGTAATAAGTTTGCTGACGATAAAGAAACATTCATTTTCATCAACACGTTTCTAAAGAATTAAATAATATATATACATACAAATACCAGAATTCCTTTTACGTTATCATACAAACTCGACTGACTGCCTCGTTGGTCTAGTGGCTAGATATAAAGCTGCAGACCCGGTGGTCCTGGGTTCAATTCCCAGGTCGGGCCAATAAATAGTTATTGGGTTTTTCTGTCAGAAAATTCTCAGTAGCAGCCCGGAGTCTGGAAGTTGGAAGTGTGTACACTCCCGTGCCTCGGAAAGCACGTTAAGCCGTTGGTCCTGCGCCTGAACTCTTTCCGGTTGTGTCGGATTGCCGTCCCATCGGATTATGAGAGCTAAGGAAAAGAGAGTGCACCCGTGTTTGCGCACACACTTGTGCACTATAATATCTCCTGCGCAGTTGGCTAATCTCTCTTGAGATTGGCCGCCGTGGTCGAAATCGGTCTGGAGGAACTTATCACACAAATATTCAAAATTTTACAAATTTCGAACTCCTCCAGAAGTTAAGTCAATTATAAAATTCGATCTTCAAAGGTATTGCCCAAAGTTAATTAATAAAAATGTGGTATTTTCTTTGTTGGAATTTATATAAGTCCTCTGTTACCTGACAAAGTCCTCGTGCATCTCTAATGGGCTCTCCAGTTTCCTGGTCGACTTTGATAATTGCGATTGGATAGACTTTTGGGAAGATCCGCGACACGAAACCAATCGCGCCTGGAGTGCCGTCAGTGTTGGCTGTAAACAAAAAACAAATCAAGTTTAAAAATTATAATCCTATTTTTTCAAGTGTTAATTTTTTTTTTATATTGTATAGGCGGAAGGTCATATGGGGGCCACCTGATGTTAAGTGGTCACCAACGCCCCTAGACATTGGCATTGTCAGAAATGTTAACCATCGCTTACATCGCCAATGCGCCACCAACCTTGGGAACTAAGATGTCTAAGATGACTAAGATGTTGTCTCTTGTGCCTGTAATTACACTGGCTCAGTCACCCTTCAAACAGATCACAACAATAGCAAGTACTGCTGTTTTGTTTTGATATCTGATGAGCTACCCAGACGCGCTTGCACAAAGTCCTACCACCGAGCGAACTTATAATTTTTTTTGAACCTGATTTACATTTAGATTAAAGGAATTTGGCTTTGTCTCGCAGTATCACACAGGCCTTGAGTACTTACTAAATACAATAATATAACTTCATCGTTTATATATCTATACCTTATACATATTTTATATTTTTACTAACTAACCGCCCCTTTGACTGACTTCACACTAATTTAATTTAAATTAAATCCAGATTTCATTTAAACTAAACCTTACCAAGCCTTCCTAACCCGTATTAATACATGGCTACGTCATTCGAATTTTTCCACAATTTCGACTTACAATTTCTTAGATATTAGCGCTGTAAAAAATATCAACCGTTTCTTACATCGCCAATTCACCGCCAACATTGTTAGTTTAACACTTGTGTCCGTGATTTTTTTTAAATTTAGTTTAGAAAAAAAAGTACATTTAAATTACTGTCTTTTATTTTTGGTACCTAAAATTCCCGAATACGAATTTATATTTAACTATACGAGTATTTTACACCGACTGAAGTCGGGACGGGCAGCTAGTACATTAACATAAATTTATTCTTTATCATTCAATATATCCCAAATATTTATATCGCTCCCGTGTCCCAATTAAAATGATGAAAACTTAATTCGATAAGAATAAAAACAACTAAACGAAATAATTATTAATAATACCGCACTAAAATTACTCGTTTATTTGAATTGTGAAGACGATACATAAATAACAATTTCCATACCGCGCTTCGTTAATCCAGTTGTTAAAATATTGATACGCTAAAACTATAATTTATTGTAATATATTCTAAATAATACATAACCGCTGACGCTCGACGCAAGTCTTGCATGGACTTTGTACTACTCGTTCGGTTGATATGAGTCTGCGCCTCTCAAACAAAATGGAAAGCGAAATTTGATAACAGATTCCAGAGTAATTAGTTCGTAGGTTTAATCGGAGATGTAATTTAAACGTTTTTGTATTTTTTATTTTTATTTAACAGGTAAGCGGACTGGCCCGTCGTCCACTTTATAAGTAATCGATCAACTCCACCCATATTAGCGATGTAAAATAGCCGTTCCATACACCAACCTTGGGATGTTACGTTCCTTGTATGCCTTGTGAATAATGTCCCAGGATAATATTATTATTAAAATTTACTTTCACATTTCTAGCATTAATTAAGATAACAAGAGAGAAAAAAATATCAAAAGAACCCAACTCAAATCAATTAGCAAAAACAAACGATTAAACATATTGTGTACATAGAGATTCATTATATACATTGCAGCGGAAGAAAAAAGTCGAATTAATATTATAAGAATCAAAATGTACTATGTATCATCTTGTAAGAACTTAAGCCATTTCACAAGATTAAAATTTACAACCAGTTCGAAATACTGATTCGTTGATTGTTCGTATTCATAAAATAAAATACTTGTCAGTTGTTAATCTGTAAGAACAGACACAATACCAACTTCAGAATACGATATTGAAATGTCTGAAAGTGATGTTAACTGAAATAGTTATAACATTTAAATGATACATTGATACTCGGTGGTTGAGGTTGAGCTTTGTGCAAGCTCGTCTGTGTAGGTACCACCCACTCATCAGATATTTTACCGCTAAACAGCACTGTACTTTGTATTGTTGTGTTCCGGTTTGAAGGGTGAGTGCACCAGTGTAATAACATGCAGGGACATAACATCTTAGCTCCCAAGGCTGGTGGCGCATTGGCGATGTAAGCGATGGTTAACATTTCTTACAATGCCAATGTCTATGGGCGTTGGTGACCACTTATCATCAGGTTGCCCAAATGCTCGTCCGTCTACATATACTATAAAAAAACACGCTTGAAAATATCAAACCAAATAAACGTACGAATATAAATATACGTCAGTGATCTAACTTTACTCATAGTAACTTTGTTTTAATTTGAGTTTTTATGAAAGTAATTCGATTGATAAAGTTGTTAAATACGATCTTAACTTTTTTATCTGTTATATTTAATATACATTTGTACTCGTAAAGCTGAAAAAAATATACAAGTGTAATTACCGATATTAGCGTTCCCCTCCGTCGCTCCGTAGAATTCTGTGACGTACTTTATGTTGAATCGTGTCACGAATTCCGTCCAGATCTGAAATACGTGCAAGAATATAAATCGTATTACAGCATGAGTAATTGACAACTTATTTCGTATTTTTAATCTACTATATGTAATCTGTTGGAGTTATTTATTATTAAGTTAATAAACTACATAAATGGACAAAGGTGGATCAAACGCCCGTCTAGGTGGGTACCATCCACTCAATACACAAGTAGTACTTGTGGTTTGAACGGTGAGTGAGCCAGTGTAAGTAAAGGCACAAGGGACATTACATCTTAGTTCTCAAGGTTGGTGGCGCATTGAAGGTTATGTGGTTAATATTACTTAGAGTTCCAATATTAATATAGATATTTGCAAGTAGAGTAATAGATGACTGGGCGATCCAGAAGGGCTTACACGAAGCATTATTTAATTATACAGCATTAATACAATATTATAGTTTTAAATGACGTTAGTATGCAAAGTGTAATAACGCCGTTTTTATTTAATTATATCATTAACATAATTATAGCTCTGTATGCGATATAATTGAACAGTAGATTAAGATATAAAGGCACAGACACACTTTGCCTATAAAAAAGTATACCTAGTTACTGTTTTTTTGTATAAAACTTTGTTATATACTTTACAATAGATAACTTTAATGATTCAATGTAAATATATATATTACCGCAAGATATGACGTTAGTTTAAATCAACTGTTTGAGTACTAGTTATTTACAATAAAAATATTAAGTTAATAATGAGCCAGCAGTACATCACTGTTTATAAGTTATTTTTAGAACTTAAATGATCAAACTGATCCATTGAAGATTGAAGAACATAAACATAATCTTAGAGTATTTTTCCGTATGACGAACATTTCCTCAAGTTATTATAACATAATACATTGTAATGAATACCTACTTACATTTTATATTTTAAGTAGATTTTAACGGATACGGTACGACGCTCATATTGAAATATTAAATTATGAAACCAAATTGTTTATATTCACTATTGAGAATAAGTATATAGTTATAAATATATACGATGATATTATAAACAAGAACGACTTTAAATTCAAATTCTAAAAAAAATACAAAACAATTTTAATAATAAATTCGATTCGATGCGTTTTCATTACATTAATGGTTGTATAGATTAATACATGTCAAATTTTTTTACCTGTGGCCTTAGCCCGTTGCCATATATGACGCGGACGTTGTGTTGCTTATCGGCGGGGGAAGGAGGCGTCGCTAGGACGTAGCGACACATTTCGCCGATATAATGCGCGGCCTGGAAGAAAAAATAAAGTTAACGATTTAAACCTCTTGTGTGTGTTCACGTTTAAATATTATTTGTAATCGAGACAAGGTCAAATGGAACGATGTTAGATTTATTATAATTTATCACGTTGAATGCCATATTATGTGTCCTTTTGTAATACTCTAGTGAGTACGACACATGCCACGTCCGAAGGCTTGTATTACCGCTAGCATACACAATTTCACTGATTTTACTATTGGAATCAAAAGCGGTATGGAGGCACGCACACACAGCAGTGCTATCGGTACTTTCGGGCTCTGGGTATGATTTCTGATTCAAAAACTATATCAATAAATATAAATGAATGATAAAGTGAAAAATCTGAAGGAGCACAGTTATTGGGACAGTCAATGTGTTTTTTTATGACAATCCTGATAGAAATTTAAATTATTATTCCTTCTCCTTAGAATAGCTGGTTATTAGACCAATGACTATAGAGTAATGAAAGGTCTTATGTAAACTGTAAGTTGTTTAAAAAAATCAAACTTAAAGGTAAGCATACGGCGTCCAGCCTAAAGGTAACAATCAGTATCTTAACACTATTGGTCAACGCCTAAAGACTTACGCCTTGTAACTGGCTTAACTATTCTAATGTATAGTACCCTTAAAATGTTAAGAAGACTACCACGATTGCACTGACAGCATTTCATGCAACGCTTGAAGGTTCGCCTCGCAATGTTTTCTCGACCGCTGAGCACGAGATGAATTATTATGAATACATAATCTTGCTCGTTTAAAGTGAAAGGTTATTATTATTTGCTCTAATTCTATATACAATTTTAAGATTTATATTAATATAATTTAAAGTCGATAATACAATGACTTATACGAACAATAAAATGAACATTTTTTGATAATTTTTCTACACAAAAACAATTTTATATGCTACTGTAATTGTTGCTATTAAATATCAGTCAATGAAATGATTTTTTTCGTATTAATTATATTTTAAGCGCAAAAATAAAAAACAATACATATTAATGATGCGTCGTGTATGAGAAGCAACCAATGTTAAAATGTACTTTAGACTTTCTGACCTCGTTACACTCGCAGCATTAATTCATAAACATTATGAAGCAATTTGTCTTTTTTTGTATACGTTTTTATCATACGAATATAAATCCACGTTTGCTATAACATTAAAATAATCATAATAATCGTTTGTACAGTGAAAATAGATTAGTCTATTCGTAAGCACTACAATGAAGAGAAGATCGTCCTTAGTAATATTATAAAAGTGAGTATTATGAAATTTGTAAAAGACGTTGTTAGGGATACAGAAAAGGACATAAGCAGGATACATAACACCTCCTTATGACAAGGTAGAATGTAATTTAAGTCAAACGTATTAAATTTTAACGAAAAATAAATAAAGATGAGACCTATCGTTGAACTATAAACAAAGATAGAGCGGTCATTTTTACGAAATAGAGATATAGTGTGAAAATATTTAGTTAATTTGATTTATTAGGCATGTATGCGTCTGTTTATCCGATACGATATATATATATATACGATCATCGGATCGTGGGTTCAAACCCGGGCAAGCACCACTGAATTTCATGTGCTTAATTTATGATTATAATTCATCTCGTGCTTGACGGTGAAGGAAAACATCGTGAGGAAACCTGCATGTGTCAACTTTCACTGAAATTCTGTCACATGTGTATTCCACCAATCCGCATTGGAGCAGCGTGGTGGAATAAGCTCCAAAAAAAACCTTCTTCTCAAAAGAGGAGAAGAGGCCTTAGCCCAGCAGTGGGACATTCACAGGCTGTTACTTTTTAAATATGTAGTGACATTTACAGTCGGTGCTAATTATGCACTAAGTATAAATAAACAAAGTTGACATTTTCAAGATATTTTTAGTCAACGAGTATGATACTACGAATAAAATGTTAATTACTCAGTTCACTTGTAAAATAGTCGGAATTACATTGTTTAGCCGTTTTATCTATATCCTTTAAGTTTCATGTAATATAATTCATACATTAATGATATTAATGTATTTTATTACTGTAATAACACACACGCGCAAACACACACGCATACACACACTCACACAGAGAGAGACACACACAGATATGACTACTGGTAAAGACATACGTAGTTAACGATTTGAAATTAATTTTCATAAGATACCGTAGAGTTTACCGATCTTATATGTGGCCTTGCGCCATCATAATATGTTCTTTGTGTGTACCAATTTTCATCAAGATTGGTCAAGCCGTTCTTGAGTTATAAGAAGACAGACAGACAGATAGACAGACAAAAATTTAAAAAATAGTATAATAAGAATCACTGCATCATAAAACGAATATTTATCACAAAATTAGGTGAAAAAAATGTACAGACAGAACCAATAGATTTTTATAGTAGTACATAGTATATTAAATCATATCTTAGAGCCGAGATGGTCCAGTGGAAATAAAACACGTGGATCTGTTCGAAAACCAAGACCAATTGTAACTAGAGCATTATTTTACGTGCATTGTTTATGGTTGTAATGCGATGCGATCGCGTATTCTATGGTAAAAGAAACCATGGTGAAGAAACCTGCCTGTGTCTGATGAAACTGAGTATTATGTACCGCAGTGGAGCGCGGCGATATAAACTCAAAACCTTAACGGGACAACATACTTTACAAAAAATATATTTTACAAAAAAAAAAAACATCTTTAAAAATAAATTTAAGCACTTGTTAATACTTGTAAGTACTTGTGTGAATTCAAGAACGAATAATAAATAATAAAACAGTGTTCTTAGTATTAAAAAAAGAAACAGTCAAACTTACCGTTGCCTTGTATTTAGCGCAGTCTGGGAAATATTGCGATGCTGAGAACTTGGACTTTAACACGACCGTGCAACCGAACAATAATGCTTGTCCCACACTAACGACGCCGCCAGCAGTATGGTAGAGCGGCAGTGGACAATATACTATATCAGATGAGTTAAGCCTCATATTGTGGAGACCACAAGCCATAAACACAAATCTGTGAAAAAAAAATACACGTTGCAGACATTTTTAACTTAATAAATGCTAAGTGAAATTATATTTTATTGTAAATCGAAAAAATGACAAATATTAAAAAAAAAAAGAATAATTAAATGAATGAACGAGTAATGACTGTTCGACCTATTGACCGGACCGGAATGACATTTAATATGTAAGGTTATATTCTATATTTAAATACAGTTAAGTATTTTGTACGAAATGCAATTAAAAACGAAACATCATTGCAAGTTAAGCTTCGTATAATTTTCGCAATTCAATAACAGTTTTGTGTATATTTAAAATTATCAAAGAATTATATGAATTTGTAAAATTAGTATTAACGAGAATAATTTCAAGCTAGTCACGTCAATAAAAGTCAAAACGCAGCTATTTGTATAGTAATAATTATTATGTTCTAAAATCTTCAAAACGTGCTACATCTGATAAAAGTTATATGTTTATCGGTTTAGTAGTTATTTTTCAGTTTGGCAATACAAAATGAACGTCTCCTTATTTAATCATATAGATAGAACATATGTATTTACTTCTAATATTTTAATTTGTAATCAGAGTTCACTGTAGTGACCCTGCAAATTCGAGCAAAGGCAACATTTCAAGCAAATCAAGCCATTTTTCGTGCTAGTCGCTTAATTAGGAAACGTTTAAAATGAATATGGCATTTATTTTGATAAGGATTAATAATGTGTGACAAATAAATCGAACGAATGTTATCGTTTATTTTTTGCCATATTTTTAAATTTAAAAACGGTTACTGCGACTTGACTGTAAAAAAGATATATATACGTTTCTAGGTTTTAATGCACGCCTTTTCAAAGTCTTTGATTTAGCAGTATATTATATTTAAGTTTATTTATTTAAATAAATACATATCTTCAAAATTACACAACTACAATTTTTTTTAAATTACAAAAGCTATGGTTAAATCTCAATGAAATACATATGTTTCTTGTTGGGACGCAGATTGACTGTCAGTCTACTTTTAAAATATCTGCATGAGGATATAATATTAATTTGTATCGTAAGAGAAAAACGAAAAATACATAATTACATCTGAACTTTCTTTAAATGTAATTAAAAAATTTATACATATTGAATTGTATAATTATATTTACTTATTTAACTAAAGGCATTTGTTTTAAAGATGTTTGAGTTTATCGTACCTATTAATTATTGACGATAGTTTGTTACTCTTTAAAGTTGATATAAAAACGATAAAACGACAGACGATGTAAACAACTCATAATCACGGATAGAAAACAATATTAAAAACAAAAGACGACACGACAAGTAATTAGGTTTTGAACGATAAATAAAGGCAGATATTGGTTAATAGAATTACTCTAAGTAACTTATGAATATGACTTTTTTTATTAATCACTATAGATTCAAAGATTAATTGGTATTCCCATTTGTCAACCCCGACAGATAGACTCAGCCACGCAACTTACACGTTTAGGAAAGATAGACAATTAATGGATATTGATCCTCATTGATTTGTACATTTTTGATATTTTCATAGTATTTTATTGTATATTATTTTAGAGTGATACTGCAGACATAGAAAATGTATTCGTTCTTCAAAAAAAGGAAGTGTTGCCGCGATTTAATCTCAGAGCTTATGAATTCGTTCGAGATATTTTTAAAAAACTTGGAATACTTACTGTGCCGTTAGTATATTTACAAAAACATTCCACCACCACCAAACAATTCCACCCATCGTTATTATATTAATAGAAACAAGTAAAAACACGAAAAGTGAACAAAAGCTTGGTATCGTAACAATTTTCCATCTCCGCCGCGTACGCTTCTACAATACAATTCCGCAAATACTTTAAGAAAGATTAGTGGGACGTTTACTCGATAATAGATTATAAATATTATAAAAATAAATAACGAATTTAATTTAATTTAATTAACGTGCCACCTGTAAAGAATTACAGTATTTTTTTCTGCCAGTTCTCCGCGGTAAAATCATGTCGTGATTAACTATAAGTATTGCAACTTTTACTATAAATAAATAAAATTTACTAGAATAAAGTATACTATATTATATAAATGCAAATGTGTGTGTTTGAATGTTTGTGATTCACGCTCGAAAGACTTTTCATGAAACGGGACACACGGTTCTTTATATTTTTCGTAAAAAAATAAGTAACTAATATTATTTTATTAAAGTCGAGCCAAGCTGACAATAACAGCTAATTATGAATTTATAAAAAAGATAATCAGAGTTAAGGTAGTATGCAGGCATACAATAATGTGAGAAAATTTAAAATAAATTCGGTTTTAAAACTAACAATAGACCATGAATAATAGTTATCTTATTATAATACACCTCGTCCCATTCATTTAAAATAATCTCTAAAAACATTAAACATTTTATCAGACCTAGACCGTTAATTTTTTAAAATAAATTATTATTAAAGATTTTTAACAAACAATAGTGTTTAAGTTTTGCAACATTTCAATATAAAGAAAAATCTTTACATGACATAGTATAAGAATAACGCGTCATATTTTCGAAAGCTCTAAGAAACCTTTCGACGTATATAAGAAAGATTACAACGTCACTGGTAGGATAATATTATTCTTGAGTGAAATCGCAGAACATTCATCTTATGGTAGTATCAAATGAAAATTGTTTGAGTCCAACATTTCTACATCTTTTAAAAAAAAAAACCTGAGACAAGGATTGCGTTTTATAAATAACTTAAAATGTTTTTAATAAAACTTGCATATATTTTATCTTCGCCTATGTCATTAACCTTACCGCATACAGATTAAAAATACATTATTGCAGAATAAGTCATAAGGTCAATTAAATTGATAGTAGCATGTCTAATAAGGTTCTAATGGTACTGGTTACAACACGATTTTAGTAAGACTATAACTATTATTAGAATAATACCGACCGGTCAGAGAAAGTGGGAATCGAGGCAGTGAAAGTTTAACTGAGACCGCAAAGAGTAATGTTTATGTAAGGATCATGTAAGAAACATATATTTTGTATGTATGTATTTAATAAGTTCCATGACTTTGGTATTGGAACAAAATATTTGTGATTTATTTTAAAACATCTTTATAATTGCTTTAATATTACTTATTTATATTATAAATTATAGTTTATATAAGGTTTTTTTTTTCAATTAATATGATGTATTATTAAATTTAATCTTTATGTAATTTAAATACAATCGAATGTCATGTAAAACGCTGCGTAATACATAGAATTATTATTCTATGGCGTAATATATAAACAATTAAGATTACGGAATATTCTTTCAATTGTGTTTTAATTATTTTATATATTTGTGTATGTATTTATTATACTCCACACGTGTATTATGATAATAACAATTTTTTTTGTAAATTAATTAAATAAAGATTGTATTTAATTAATTTGCAAACGTCATACATAAATTTATATGTACAGTAAAATAAACACATGTGAATTGAATATAACAGCTTGTATATTTGTGCTTCAAGGATAATAATAATATTAAGACTATATATAACTTGTCGAAAATAATAAAACCGGACGTGTGCGAACGGACTCGCCCACCGAGGGTCCCTATAAATTTGTAGGTACATATTTAGGGTTATGTTTAATATAACGGAAAATACCCTATAAATTTTGATTCCCTTGAGAGTGTCGAAATATACGTTTTTTGCGGCATAAACGGCCGTAACTTTTTTTTACATTAACTTAGTAGTTTGATTTTTTCACAGCTTCAAGAAACTGTAGACCTGGGTATATCGTTTTAATTTCAACTCGATACCTCGACACGTTCCCAAGATAAAGGGTCTTGACAGATATACAGACGGGCGGACGGACAACAAAGTGATCCTATAAGGGTTCCGTTTTTTTCCTTTTGAGGTACGGAACCCTAAAAATCGACGAAATTTATAAATTCAATCTATACTAGTATTATATATATAAATCTAAATAACTCTGTGCGTCTATTACGCTTTCAAAGATAAACCACTCAACCGATTTTGATAAGATTCGGTAAGAAGCAAGCTGGAACCCGAAGAACAGACATAGGTTACCTTTTTTAACTAATATACGCTCCCCTTCCCCGAATACTTGTGAATAGCGAATACTTGTGTTGAATAATTCCTAAGACTTACCTTGAATTAGAAATAACAGCCGCCTTTGGTAGCCCGGTTGTACCTGACGTGTAAATGTACAAGAGTCTTCCCTGGAAACCATCAGCGTCAGCTAGGGTCCAGGGAGCTGGTGGGGTGATCTCTAATAGTGAAGTCAAATCACTTAAACCGTCACCACTTGCATTTTTCTCCGCCTTGGTCGTATTCAAGGGTCGATGAGAAAATTTAAATAATTTCAATGCAGGATCCAATTGACTAGATATATCTTGAATTGCTGCAACAAATACACGGATCTATGAAATTTTTCTGATTTAAAAAATACGATAAACTTTGTGAAAACAGCGTCCTACCTGATTGATATTCATCGGTAAATATAAGGACATTGCATTTAGCAACATTGATAGAATGCAATAGCGCATTGCCTCTTTGGTTAGTGTTAATGAATGGCGTAATGCCGCCTAGTCTAGCGTTGCCCAGCCACAGTGCCGGCATTTGAGGCGAATTGTTGACAAGCAGACCGACGATGCTGCCTTTCTTTACTCCGTGCTTCTTCAGAACAGCAGTCACGCGTAAACTATAATCTTCGACCTTTAGAAAAATTAAAAAAGTATATATACATATAAATTTTTAGCAAAGAACACGTGACGGTAAGGGCCACCCCATAAACATAGGCATTGTAAGAATTATTAACTATTCCTTACAACGTCTATGCACCACCAACCTTGGGGAAAAAGATGTAATTACACTGGCTCTCTCACAATCCGATAAACAATTCTAAGTATTTCTGTTTGGCAGAAGAATATATAAGAGGGTGGTGAACTACCAGACTGGCTGGCATAAAACCCTTCCACTAAATAATAAAGTAAATAAAAACATATGTTAACCAATAAAAAAACCTAATTACTTAAGTATCATGACAATAACACTGAATAAAAGTATATTTTCGCTTTGTTTATTCACCAAATTGAGTTACAAACAGGCTGGCTATATAGTTGACAGATTTTGATAAATTATATAAATATTTACAGTTGGTCTACACATTAATCATCTGTTAAATTATTGTTTGTTCCAACTAAGATTTATACATATAATGACTGCCTCGTTGGTCTAGTGGCTAGATATTAGGCTGCAGACCCGGTGGTCCTGGGTTCAATTCCCAGGTCGGGCCAATAAATAGTTATTGGGTTTTTCTGTCAGAAAATTCTCAGTAGCAGCCCGGAGTCTGGAAGGTGGAAGTGTGTACACTCCCGTGCCTCGGAAAGCACGTTAAGCCGTTGGTCCTGCGCCTGAACTCTTTCCGGTCATGTCGTATTGCCGTCCCATCGGATTATGAGAGCTAAGGAAAAGAGAGTGCACCTGTGTTTGCGCACACACTTGTGCACTATAATATCTCCTGCGCAGTTGGCTAATCTCTCTTGAGATTGGCCGCCGTGGCCGAAATCGGTCTGGAGGACCTTATATATATAATTACTACATGTATACATTTCATAGACACGAAATATATTAGAATCTACAGAAATGTATATAAAAACTTGTCATTCATTTTTTTTGTATTTATTATAAAAGAAATGATTATCTATAGAAAATTTTAAATTATAATCATATAAGGAAATTAATTTCAACCATCATTGGATTCTATTTAAAATAGAAAATTCATTTATAACTATCAAAATATAGAAATGACCCACTCGCAATACATATTGTTGTCATAGTATGTTGCCAATGTACATATTATAGCAAAATGGTAAATACAAAATATACAGACTTATATTATAAGAATCAAATGGGTAGATTTCTAGTTAAGTGAAACAATTTCGAATTAAGAAAACTCATTTAAATTTTTTATAAGTATGAATTTCTTTTTGGTTCATATTTACTCTGTCAAACTTGTATATTAGCTATGTTCCTTAAGGCATTAATTCTCAAAAAAATTTTCATTTATGTTCAAAAACTAATGAATCATTCTTCTATATTAAAATAAATTAATGTTGATAAAGACATCATATACAACCATGATATTTTATTATAAGATCATAATATATTAGTTTTCAACAATATTACAGTGTATGTATAAACAAACACAAGACCCACCCTAATATCAATTTTTAAAATTACCTAATTGGCATAAGGCTTTTTGTACTGCAAATCTTATCATATTTCTTTATATTGATTTAACATAAAGCTAAATCATGTACAATAGGGAATTAAGTACTAATATTATGTACATTTGTATGTTTAACATACCTCTTTGAAAGTCCAAACTTCATCTTGGAATAAGAAGCATGGTTTGTTCGGATTCCTTTGGACTGTTTCATGGAATATATCAGGTAAAGTCCAATTTTTTCTTGATAGTGTTCTTGTTATCCACAATATCTTGAGGTAACACCATAATGCTCTAAGAACATTTCATAGATTAGTTTTAAGATTCTGAATAAGACCTAGACAGACTAGTTTAGTCAGACGTTAGGTATGTATGTAAATTTTTTATTAGACTAACAATGGATATTTTTAAGTTTTTTTATTTTATATTATACTTTCTAAATATGTATTAATAATAACAATGATTTTAAATTCACCATATCATAACATTTCATATATATTTTTATATTTAGGTAAATTCACTAAAACATTTTATATAATTTAAATTATAAAATGATAAGTATATTTAAAAAATATATAAAATTCATTAAAAACATTGAGCTATTCAACAATTTTATACATTTTCTCTAAAGATCAGAATAGTGTATAATCACTATTCATAAATGAACCAAAAGAAATACTTCACTACAATGACATTGTTAAAATTTATACCTAATAAACTAGTTAAGTAAGAATGGTATAGTTATTGTACAACTTTACCTGAGGTCTCTGGGTGCTGTTTTGATTGCTACATAGCACCATCTCGAGTGGAATAATAATACATAAATACCACAAACTATTAAGGATACTAGAATAGTTTGCAAGAGGCCAAGGTATAGCCAAACGGCGTAAAACGCAGAGAATACGCCGATTGCCGCGATCATCCTGACTGATCTACGCCACGACACGCGACCGACTGACAAGCGAAAACGTCGATGACCCAACGTGATTACTGCAAACTACTTTTACTGATTTACAGAAACTTCATACTATATACTATTTTTGAATTTATTTAGTATTATTTGTCATTTAAGCTGTTTCATGAAACTGATCTATTTCCATATAAGTAAGATACACTGATGTCTAAATAAAAACAAAAACATTTTAAATATTTTAATGTAGGTATCTTATTTATATATAAAAATAGGTATAACACTAAATAAAACGTAATGACGTATACTTTAATTGGTTTCCTTGCCAAAACAAATCCTATTATTGTTTATAAAGCAAAATATCATCAACGTTTTGATTTTATTGAAGTAAATAAGAAATGTTCGAGTCTTCGATACTTCGCTTCAAGCTTTCGACAATTGTCAATGTCAATGTCAAAACATAAATTGGAATGGAAAAAATGTAATTGTCAATTATAATAATTTTTAGAGATTTGACTCGATAAATGTTCTTTAATAAAATCGATGTTATCGATACCTCGGTATTGAGACATTACAATATTTTTTTTAGACTTTTAAAAATGTAAATTTTTAAAACAAATCCTATTATTGTTTCTAAAGCAAAATATCATCAACGTTTTGATTTTATTGAAGTAATTGAAGTAAATAAGAAATGTTCGAATCTTCGAGACTTCGCTTCAAGCTTTCGACAATTGTCAATGTCAATGTCAAAACATAAAATGAAATGGAAAAAATGTCATTGTAAATTATAATCACGGTCGTATACACCGATTTTTAATTGAAATTGGACTAAGTTTCAAGACCTGTGTATACGACCGTGATTATAATAATTTTTAGAGATTTGACTCGATAAATGTTATTTAATAAAATCGATGTTATCGATACCTCGGTATTGACACATTATTATATTTTTTTTAGACTTTTAACCATATTCATATCTATCATATACTTTTAAAAATGTACATTTTAAAAATTTATATTTTTAAAAGTATATGGTAGAATATATATTAATATATATTTATCTGGAATATCTGTACCAATGGATTAAGACTGGGCTGGCAGCAAAAGGGCCACCTTAATCTAGTCAGTGGTCACCACCGCTTATAGACTTTGGTACTGTAAGAAATATTAACCATGCCTTATATTTATTTATTTATTTGTAAAAGAACACATATAAAGCATTGAAAGAAAAAAATGAACTTATAAAACAATAATAATGTATCTAATATGCATGTCAATTACAAGTGTCCATAGCACTTCCAGATTCATTCTAATCAAATTAAATTCAAATTAAAAGTAACAAAAAATTTATCAGTAAATTTTTAAAAATGTCCTAATTAAGTATGACATTAATGTCATTGTTACAATAATAAAAGAAAAAAAAACAATCAATTGGCGAAATCATAAAAAATATTAATTCAAATTTAAAACTAATCATGCATTTTATAATAGTTAAATGATTTATTTCTAAAGATTGAGGGAGAGTCATAAAAAATGTCAATGCCAAGAATTAATTTCACGATAATATTATATTTATTACACAACCGTACCAAAGGAGCCTGTTTATCAATATTAGACTTTACACAAGGAGTGTGAAATATTTTGTGGTCGTGAGTACTTCTGTGTGCGCTGGACGGAACTGATATCAATATTCTCTCGATTAATTTTGAACTGGTGAGCTTATAGTTAATTATATTGTGTAGGAAGTTAAGTTCTAACATTGCGCGCCTACTACGAAGACAAATCATTTTAAATTTTGCCAAACGCTCTTTGTATAAGCGAAAAATCCTTTTCATTAAAGGCAAGGTGTTTCGTAAAAGCTCGCCGAACACTCTCAATACGCTGAGAGTGTACGCTATACAGTGGATTCCATATCAATCTGGCATACTCAAGACAGCTGCACACTAAAGAATTGTATAAGAGTAATTTAGTTTTCCTTGAATATCCTTGTGTGTTCCGCTTGATAAAACCAAGATTTTGAGCAGCTTTAACAACAAGGTTAATCGCCCGTCTATAGTGACTCCTAAGTCTTTAATTTGCGATAACTCTTGTAGTGTTTTATTTTCAATATAGTAACTAGAAACAAGCGGTTTTTTCTTTCGGGTAAATTTTATATGAAAACATTTGCCTACGTTAAGAGTCATATTGTTGACATGACACCATGCAATAATATTGTTGAGGTCGTGTTGTATTAAATCTATGTCTAAATTGGATTTTACTATTTTGTATATTTTGAGATCGTCTGCAAATAATGAACACTTACAATACTTTATATTCTCAGTAATATCATTTATAAAAACGAGAAACAAAAGAGGACCCAAATGTGAGCCCTGTGGAACCCCACTTTTAGCAAAATATGTCTCAGATTCAAACCCAGTTACGGCAACTGTAATAGATCTTTGTGACAAATACGACTGAAACCATCTAAGAAGGGTAGTCCAAGGCTATACTGATGTAATTTATTAAGAAGTATTTGATGGTTTACTTTGTCAAATGCGCTGCTGAAATCAGTATATATAGCATCTATCTGGTCCCCCCTATTCATTGCTAATGCCAAGTCTAAAGTAAAAAGTGTTAAATTAGTTGGAACTGATAACCCGTCTCTAAAACCATGTTGCGAATGTGTGATGATGCTGTTAAAATGTTTGCTAAGTAAGGGATACACAAGGCTCTCAAACAGTTTAGAAAGACAGGAGAGGATGGAGATTAGACGGCAGTTTTTAATGTCCGATCGGTCCCCTTTTTTATAAACTGGTACTATTCTAGCTTTTTTCCATTCCTCGGGGAAAATACCGTTCTTCATAGAACTATTAAAAATGATCATCAATGGAAATGCTTGAGCAGATCCGCATCTTTTAATGAAAATAGGTGGAATTCCGTCTGTTCCTGCACTCTTTTGGGAATCTAATGATATAATGTTGTAATGTTAGAATGTGAGTTATGTGAGTGTGTAGTGTCATATATATCACTAGGAGTTAACGTATGTGTAGTTTCATTAGAATAGACAGAAGAAAAGTGGCTAGCGAAAAGGTTGGCTATTTCTCCTCTTGAGCTAGTGCTTATGCCATCCAACACATAGATGAAGGCAAAAGATTAACATTACGTTTGCTTTTATAGTAATTCCAAAATGAAGTCGGGTTCTTGTGAATATTATGTTCAATGTTTTTTATGTGGTTACTGTAACAACTATCAAATAAATCATGACAGCGACTACGCAATATTTGAAATTCAAGTTTATCCCTAGGGTTACCATATTTACGATATATATAATTTAGTAAGGCTGTGGTTGAACCAATTAGGATACTTAGGATTCCGTAATTTTCGCTTGGGTACCAATCGCTCTATTATTTCATACAAAGTGCTGTAAAGTATTTCTACCATGGCATTAATATTATTACAATTGGAAAATTTATAGTACCAATCTATATCATTTAATTCGTTACCAATCTGTGCATAATCAGCCTTATAAAAATTGTATCGTATAGAGACTTTGGGTCGGATGTATGATATATGCGGGTAAGAAACACTTATTAACAGATTAGGATGATACAGATCCAATCTATTTAGTAAATCAAGAGGCTTAGCTACCGTTACATTAGCCATATTACTAATTACCAAGTCTAAAACTCTATCATCACAATTTTTAATATTATTGTACTGGTGCAAGCCGTTAGCAGACATGAAATCAATTAACGAGTAACCGAGAGCGTTATGATAATTTGATGGAATCATATATATCAACACCTGCAGTCCATTGAATAAGGCCCATATTAAAGTCGCCTATTACTATTACATCATCAATTTGGTTAGTAACAATATCTATCTTTCAAAAAATTTTTTAGCATTCTCGAGTTTGACCGGCGGTGGTAGGTAGGCAACACAAAGACCGACTTTTTCAATAGAATGATCACTGGTTATTTCTAATATGACCCATATAATTTCATCGTCAGTCTCCCAATGAGGTACTCGGCACGAACGATGTACGACGATCGAATGTAGCGCGAATCAAACAGTTCATTACTTGAGATTGTGGAGTTCAACTAAGTTTCAGTAAAAACTACAACTTTATAATCAGAATTTAGCATATTTTTCAGGATATTGTTCGTTTTTGTTCTTAAGCCTCTTACGTTTTGATAGTATATATCTAACATTTTGTAAACTTAACAACTATAGCATTGGTAGAAATAATAACGTTAGTTTATAAGCTTTAGACAATCTTCATTTTTTATTTGTTTTGCCTGACTGAATTCATCCTTACGTACGAAATTTTTTCCATTTCTAACCCAAGTGAAACGGTATTTCATTTCCTTGGTTCTAATACGTGTCGCTGCGTGAAGTGCTTTATTGCTGGCGATAAATGTTCCGAGACATATATAGGTTTACATGTCCCTCCAAATCCAAGGTGATGTGAATTTAGTTTTTGTTTTAAATTATTTTTTTATCGAATTGAGCAACAGCCTCTAACATCGCGTCACGATGTTGCCTACTTTTGGTTGCTTATTTAAACATTCGGGACACTTCCAGTTATTTTTTTTATGTAAATCCATTTGGTGAAACTGTTTTAGAGGTACATTATTCCACATTCTATATCATATTTCGCTTTTCAATCAATGCAAGTAAGAAATTATTTTTTAGGTAATGTCATTTTGCATCCAGCACATACATTATTTATTGTATGTGACCATTATGTATTGGACATTTTCGTAAGTAAATCTTTGTTACAAAAATTTAAATGTTAATACATATTATGAAGAAACTGAGACTCGAACGACGATTTGCCAATGAGCCACCAATCTTGGGAACTAAATACATATGTTAGGTACGTTCTTTTTGCATATAGCTACATTGGCTCACTCACCCTTCAAACTGTACCACAATAACACTGAATGTGAATATTGTATTCGGTGGTTAAGTTTTTTGACACATTATAATTAAGCAATGTATATACTAAGCTTCTGCTCTCACACCTTTGTTATATTATATTCTAATTGTCAAGTTTCCCACGTTTAAAGGTTTTCTTAATGTTCCCAAAAACGTTGTTACTTTGTGACGTGCCTCATATTGTTGATCAGGATCTAAACCTCTACCACATACGACGCTTTCTTTTCCCAAGCTCTTGCTACCGGATATTAAAGCCAACCCTTTTTTTCTACCGTCGGGCACGAGATGAATTGTAAACACAAATTAAGCACATGGAAATTGAGTAGTGTTTGTCTGGATTCGAATTCGAATTTGCGATCATCGGCTACCACTTCTACTTAGCTTTTATATTACTTACGGTTTATATAAACAATAATCTGTTAGATATAAATTAGCATTAGGCTAAGTATTCTATGACGAAGTTATGGTTATCAAGTAATACGTAAACCACATTATGTATAACTGAGATGTTTCAATAAAAGACAACGTGTCGATCATACGGTTTATTGACGACTGCCGATCACTGCAAACGTCACAATACTTATACCCTACATTACACCTTCACCCTTATTTGAATATAACCCAACAACATAACAAACAGAAAACAAATCACAATAACAGGGTTAATATAATTGTATTAACATAATATAAAATACACGAGAAAAAAAAAAAAGAAAATAATAATAAAGAAATAAAAATAAAAAAAATTACCTAATCTAAAATAATTAAAAAAAAAAAAAAAAACTTTCAACGAAACTTATATCTAGGCGGATTATCTTTGCGACATTGACGTATGGGACGAGACTGGGGCGGTTCAACGGGTGGGGATGGAGGCTGAGTAACATTAGAAACCGTCTGTTCTATGCAATCTTCCAATTGTTCCGGTTCGTCTGAAGGTTTACCTATTGCTGCTGAAACATCGCCTGCGGAAATGGCTGTTTCGTGCATTCTTTGTTCCGTCGTCAGCTTTGTTTCTGCGTTGACACTAACTGGGCTAGGAGGACAGATTAGTGAACTCCGCTTCCGTTGTTTAAGTTGGTCAATGTGCTTGTGAGTTTCCCTTCCTAATGTATCGGTAACCTTGTAATCTGTGGTCCCTAACCTTTCTACTACCTTCCCGGAAACCCATTTATCGTGACCAGTATACTGACGAAGCCATACCTCATCTCCTGGAAGCAATTGTCGCGAGTCACCTATACTGTATTTTTGTTGACACTCTTGAGCATTTCTAACCTTAAGTTAGTTCCCTACTAGGTCTCATAGCATCAAATTTAGTACGTAAACGGCGGCCATACATAAGCATTGCTGGCGTTTCGCCCGTTGTACAATGTTCTGTATTTCGATAATAAAGCAAAAAATTATTTAAAAATAAATTAATATCTACTTTCTGCCTCACGGCCTTTTTAATAACTTTTTTAATTGTATGAACAGCGTTTTCTGCCGCACCATTTGAAGCAGGGTGATATGGAGCTGAAAATATATGTTGAATGCCATTCCTACTTATATACTGTAAGAAATCATTACTAGTGAAAGGCGGGCCGTTATCCGATACTATTTGCTTAGGTAAACCGAAACGAGCAAAAACACCACTTAACACATTGATTGTGTGATTAGCTGCTGTGCTAGGGACCTGGCTGACTTCGATCCATTTTGTTCTTGCGTCAACCATTATTAAATAAATTCGACCAGCAAGGGGGCCTAAGAAATCCAGGTGTACGCGAGCCCACGGCTTATCCGGCCAAGGCCATGGACAAGGCATATGCCGTGAAGGCGCTTCACTCTCCGCGATACATACACTACAGTTACGGCATGTCTTTTCTATGGCTTCGTCTAAGCCCGGCCACCATACATAGCTCCTAGCAAAAGATTTTGTCTTAACTATACCCATATGAGCCTCATGTAAATCTGTTAAAACTTTGTACCTGCAGGCTTCCGGTATTACAACTCTGTAGCCCCACATCACACAACCTAGTTCCTCATATAACTCATTTTTGCGATTAAAATATGGATTGAGAGGAACAATCTCATTATGGGACGGCCACTCATCCCGTATATATCTTAGTACTCTGCTCAGTAATTGGTCCCGGCTTGTTTGTTTTTTAATCTCATTGTAATCTAATAACAAAGCATTTTGTGCAAAATGTAAATAAGATTGTTCTGGAATTTTTACAGTTCCCTTAACTGTGTAATGGGCTGGTAATCGCGATAAGCCATCGGCGCCGTTTTTTTTAGATGTTACGTACTCAATATCATATGTATAGGCAGATAATTTAATAGCCCAACGTTGTAACCGATTAGCGGCCATTGACGGGATTCCTTGTTTAGGACCAAATATAGTGACTAATGGTTTATGGTCGGTGCGAAGTGTAAAACGCCTACCGTACAAATACTGATGCAATTTTTCTAAACAGAAAACAATAGCTAAAGCCTCGCGCTCAATCTGAGAATAATATTTCTCCGCATTCGTTAGCGCCCGCGATACAAACACAACCGGCCGCTCCCGCACACTATCTCCGTCCCTATCACATAATTGAGTCAGCACGCCGCCTATTCCGCGCGCGCTCGCATCACACGTTAAAAACAATTTTTTGTTCGGGTCGTAGTGTACAAGCACATCGGCGCTTATTAAAATCGATTTAATTAACTTAAATGCTGACTCACACTCACTGTCCCATCTCCAACTTACACCTTTTCTAAGTAAATTGTACAATGGTGCCAATATAGAACTTAAATTTTTTACAAATTTTGCATAAAAATTAATTGTACCTAAAAAAACCCTCAAGTCTGTTATGTTATTAGGACAAGGCATATTTACTATTCCCTCAACCTTCTCCGGGTCCATCTTAATGCCCTCGGATGAAATAATAAATCCTAAATACTTAACCTCATTGGTCATAAAACAGCATTTATTTTTTTTAAGTTTCATTCCGTTACTACGTAAACGCTCTAAAACCTTCTCTAAAGTAATTAAATGCTCTTTAATATTTGATGAACTAATAATGATGTCGTCTAAAAATACTTCTACGCATGGAATATCATTCAAAAGGTTCGCCATAATTCTTTGAAAAATCCCCGGGCTCGAAGATAAACCATACACTAATCTTTTATACTTGAAAAGTCCTTTATGAGTATTAATAACAGTTAAATTATCGGGGTCATCCAACTCAATCTGGTTATATGCCTGTGTGAGATCTATCTTCGTAAATATTTTTGCACCATTTAATTTAACCAACAGGTCGTTTATTCGCGGCAATGGATATCTATCGACCAACAGAACTGGATTCAAGGTTATCTTATGGTCAGCACAGATACGGAGTCCACCATCAGCCTTACGTACCGGTACCAACGGCGTAGCCCAGTCCGCGCTATCTACGGGCTCAATGACCCCAGCACGCAGCATACCTTCCAGCTCCGATTCGACGCTCTCGCGCAGTGAATATGGCACGGGCCGCGCTCGACAGAATACCGGCGTCACCCCCTCGCGCACCCTTAGCCGAGCCTTACATCCAGTGAACCGGCCCAGTCCCTCCGAGAATATATCTTTAAATCTGTTGAGTAACCACATTAATTCACTATTACAATTACTTATTTTATTAAAGTTCATTTCTATGCTGTTTTGATACGACGGTATTTTAATTCCTAATTCCGAAAGCCACTGTCTCCCTAATAAAGAAGTGGTACCGCCGTCAATTACAAATAATTCAATTAATTTAGATACATCTCCATATCTAACTTGTGGTTTGAATACTCCTAAGGGCTTAATCATAGTGCCATCATAGAATTTAAATGCCATATTTGACTTTTCTAACGGTCTATTTTTAAAAAGTTCATTATAAGTTTTTTTGCTTATACAAGACACTAAAGAACCCGTGTCAATTTCCATGGGTAATTTTATTCGATCAACAACAATCGTTAAACTCACCGGATTATAATTATTTAGACTGAGTTGATGTAAATCTTCTATAACTGGAATATTCTCCTCATCGTCTGATAAAGGAGGTTCGTCCTCCCCTAGCAATTCCGATTGCGTCGATCTCTCATCCGCTGTGTAGACATGAGCTGCCAGGCTGTTGGTTGGAAACCCGTGTCTCGGGTCCGCGCGTCCAGGGCACACCCTACGCAAATGTCCCCTCTGTCTACATTGCCCACAGATAAAACGTTTGTAACGACACACATCACTTTGATGATCCTTCGATCCACAAGCCGCACAGTCACTTTTTGAGTCGTTATCCCGGCGCCTTAACCCCGCTGTCGGGCCATGCAGGCCTCCACGTCCGCGGCGACCCCGGTTGCTCCGCGCGGCCACGTGCACCGCATGCACGGCCTCCACCACGCCATGGCTATTTTCGGTACCGCAACCGACCGTCTGTTCCACTGCTGCCGCATCCCTCTCAGCTGCTTCCATGGCACAGGAAATTCTAACGGCATTCTTATATTGCAGATTTTCTTCAGCAAACAAACGTTGTCTGACTGCTTCGCTTCGCAATCCACATACCAGCTGATCCCGTAAATTCTCCTCCAATACGGATCCGAACTCACAATACTTCGACATTTTTTTTAGTTCTGATATGTATTGTAAAATAGATTCACCCGCATTTTGCCTTCTTTGTCTAAAACGATATCTTTCTGCCATAAACGATGGTTTTGGTTGTAAATGATCGGTCATGAGTTTCACCACTGCCGCATAAGTTTTCGTGCTGGGTTTCTCCGGGCTTGTTAAATTACTTAACAATTCATAAGATTCATCGCCCATCGCCGCAATTAAAGTGGGTAGCCAGAGCTCTTCTTTGACCGCGTTTACTTTAAAAAACATTTCTGCTCGTTCAATATACAATGTCCAATTTCCCGATTTAACGTTAAACTCTGATAGTTTCCCGATCGACATAATGTAATGCACGATTAATATTTATCCTCGTTCGCCACTGAGATGTTTCAATAAAAGACAACGTGTCGATCATACGGTTTATTGACGACTGCCGATCACTGCAAACGTCACAATACTTATACCCTACATTACAATAACATGTATATGTAATAATCCAAATAAACTAAAGTCAAGCTACAGAAAGAAGAAAAGCCAGAAAACTACAGAAGGTAGAAAAGCCAGAAACTACAGCAAAACTTTTCTTAAGGAAAGCTATCTTATATGGGAGACAGGCAGACAAAATGTCCAGCTGTAAGCAGTAAATAACAGTTCAAAATGTAGTATGAATGTAGCAGCTGTAAACGGATTGAAGTGTGTCGAGTGTGACAGCAGAGTATGCAAAACTTACACTATTTACATATGCAAAAATAATTTTGTAAGCATACCTAAAATAACATCTGTGACGAAAAATAATACACAACATTTAATTATATAGTATCATTGTTTCTTATTTTAAAAAGTGCTTCATAACGAAGCGGCTGTCTTTCATTACTTCTGCTCTAATAACTTTTGGCGCTGTTTTCAAAATTTACCCTGATGTAATTGTAGCGCCACCCTAATTTAACACATTTCGGTGGACACTTTTTCATACACGGATAGTCCTCTTTATCTGTACCCTCCATAGTTCCAGGAAAGCACTTCAAGCATTTGAAGACCATTATAACAACCAATACCAAAAATTATAGGGGTATGTCGGAAAAAACAAATCATAGACATTAATTGTTATATTTTATATATTTATCTTATAAATAATTAAAACTTATCTACAACCAAACAAAAAAAATATACGATACACGCAACAGTAAAATACTAATTACCTACCACAATAATTTACGTTTATTTATTAATAGTTAATTTGATTCTTTCATAATTACCTACCCCAAAACGATATTATCAGTCAATTCTTAGGAATAATGTAATTCATTTAAATTTTCATTCATATTAATGTAAAATAAAATTATTATTTAGCTATTGTTTCACAACACAAAAGGCATTTCATACGTAAAAATGAAGTATAAAATCACAGTCTTATTTGTCCTGATATAATTTTGTCATATTCTTCAGTACCTAAACTAATATATTTGTCTAATTTTGTATCGAAGTAATAAAGTTTGTCTTTGATAACATTAGGGTCATATCCTTCTTTCTGTAAATCGACCTTGCGAAGTTTGAATGTAGCTGAAATTAAAAAAAAAAATGTTACGATTATGCCCCGTTTAGTCATTACCGTAGTTATCTTATATAATATTTATGAAATGAAAGACTATATAATAATTAAGAAAATAATCGATTCGAAATCGATCGTGCCACAAGTCGTGTCAAGCATCATTCGATATAATAATCAACTAGTTTTATTATTCGTTGACCAAATATTATCAAAATTAATTTCAGAGTTCTCTTTTCTGTTCTATTTCGTGTTAAATTTAATTGTTAAATTGAAGTCAAGTCAAAAGATTACAAAATGAAACTAATACTGAATTATTATTAAAAGCCAAGAAATATGTATTGCATACCAGTCATATCCATGACCGACATAATCCTTATGAAAACAGGTCTTGCGTATTTGGGCAGGTCTTTGGCTACGTCTTTGGCCAACTTGTCCAAGTCCAAACTGCCATCCTTGTCCACTATACCGCACATACCCGCTCGTCCTTCTATGTTGGGTATCTGAAATGAAAGTGTTTTTAAAATCAAGTAAGCCGTTATAATCTTAGTGTAATAAATAAATTAAAAATAAGGGATATAATTTGTAAGTCTATGTGAAAATTTAGTTATATCTTGTTATGGGTTCAAATCCAGGAAGGCACCGCTGAATTTTTATGTAAGTGTTTATAATTCATCTCGTGCTCAGGAAAACATCGTTAGGAAAGTGTTACTTTAATACTTTTTTTGTTTATATCGTAGTTCGCTTTGCTTATCTATTATTTATTTTAGGCATAAGAAATAATTTCACTCTACATACTTCCACCCCATATACAACAGCATCTCGTTGGTCAGCAACCCTGGAAATGGCAGCCTCCACTTCAGTGGTGCTGACGTTCTCTCCACGCCATCTGAACGTGTCCCCGGTGCGGTCGCGGAAGTATAAGTAGCCGAGCTCATCGGCTACTAAAATATCCCCTGGAAATACAAAACTTGGTATTATTCACAATTAAGCTGTACATATGTAGTTAAATTTCCAATAAAACTTCGGGAATGATGCATATATACAGTTTAATATCCGCTAGATAAAAAATTGCTTTATAAATTTTTTGTAGGTATATAATAATTAACCCATTTGATATAAATGTATTACCTGATATAAAAGCCGAGTCTCCGTAGTTAAATACGTCTCTTACGATCTTCTTCTCAGAGGCTTCTTTATCAACGTAGCCGAGGAATGCGCGAGAAGGATTATTCGGTTTTATTTTACCAATAAATACACCAGGTTCATGTGGTTGTGCCAGCTGTAACATTAAAAGATTCATTTATTTTATTTATTGGACGTAGAATCATGACGATTGAACAGTATTCCGTCAGTATTACGTCTTCATAATAACTATTATAATTATGGCCGACCATTGCACCCATTAAACAGGAGCAATTAAAGAGGTTTAATATAAAAAAATAATTAAAAATACCTGACAGAGGCCTTGTGCGTCTCTTATAGGTTCTCCTGTATCTTCGTTCACTTTAATAATGGCGATAGGGTAGACTGCAGGAATAATTCTTGAAACGAACCCTATAGCTCCAGTTTTGTTGTTAACATTGACTGAAAGCATACAAATAATTCATATAAATTCATTGATATTTATTTAAATAATACTTCTCGGTAAATATAAATTTAAAAACACTCGACAATTACACAGTATTTGAAGTGAAAATTCAATGTAATAAAATAACTTTATAAAACAAAAATTCTCAATTACAAAAAACTATCTTTTACAAGATGTTATTGTTTGACTGCCTCGTTGGTCTAGTGGCTATATGTAAGGCCGCAGACACGGTGGTCCTGGGTTCAATTCCCAGGTCGGGCAAATAAAATGTTATTGGGATTATCTATCGAAATTTCTCAGTAGCAGCCCGGGTTCTGGAAGTTGGAAGTGTGTACATTCCCGTGCCTCGGAAAGCACGTAAAGCCGTTGGTCCTGCGCCTGAACTCTTCCGGTCGGGTCGGGTTGCCGTTCCATCGGATTATGAGAATAAGGCAATAGAGAGTGCACCTGTGTTTGCGCATACACTTGTGCACTATAATATGTCCTGCGCAGTTGGCTAATCTCTCTTGAGATTGGCCGCCGTGGCCGAAATCGGTCAGGAAGACCATTATTATTGTTTGTGCCTGCCTCGTGGTTAGATGTAAGGCCGCAGAGCCAGAGGTCCTGTGTTCAAATCCAAGGTCGGGCCTATAAAAAGTTATTGGTTTGTCAGAAAATTCTCAGTAGCAGCCCGTGTACACTCCCGTCCCTCGGAAAGCACGTAAAGCACGTTGGTCCTGCGCCTGAACTCTTTCTGGTCGTGTCAGATTGCCATCCCATCAGATTATGAGAGCTAGGGAATATGGAGTGCACCTGTGCTTGCACACACACTTGTGCCCTATAATATCTGCTCGGCAAAAAAATCCGTAGGTAATTCTTTATCGTCGATCATATTATATTTATAGGCACATCATACACAGTACGCTGAAATTTATGTATTCTAAATATAAGTAAAATCTTTTACCAACCACATAATCTTTAACCTACTTATTTAATACTTTTTTCACATGAGCTCTAAATTTAACAATTCATACTAAATATATTAATATACTTTTCATATAAATACTTGTAGTTGTAAAGCATCTGCTTCATTGCTATGACGCGTGTGCGGGGTACGCGAGGCCGCAACAAAAAAAAATACGAATACGTATAATATAGCTGTTACTAGATTATTATTTTTTTCATAATTAATCATTTAGGTATTAATAAAACGGATAATTAATATTGCTTATTTTGTTTTGCTTCAATATTTGTCATCAATATTTTATGAAATAAATAAAAAATGGTCATTGCATTTGTTATTATAGACGAGCCGGTTAGCACGGTTGGTGAGACACTTGCCTTACACGCTGCAGGTCGTGGGTTCGATTCCCACCCAGGACAGACATTTATGTCCATGAAGATGTCTGTTTGTCCTGAGTCTGGGTGTAATTATCTATATATTTAAAAAAGAAAAGTAGGATATGTAAGTATATCAGTTATCTGGTTTCCATAGAACAAGCTCTGCTTAGTTTGGGATCAGATGGCCCTGTGTGAATTGTGTCCCAGGATATTTATATCTTTAAAGTTATCACATAACCGTTTATATTAATACATATTTTTACCGTTAATATTAATTCAACATTTCATATTATATATATTTATTTAATAAAAAAAGGTTGTAGCTTATGTCTTTACGAAATACAATTTTTTATCACAAAGGTCGGTAAAGGTCGTTTTTTTAGTCGCACGAACAATAGCTGTTGGGTGGCTAGTAAGGGCAATGTACTAAAGCTAACTGATTTTAACAGTAATTAATAATCCGGAATAATGATACATTTTTTTATTTTCGACTTTACATAAAAGAAAACTTTCTAAATCAATGCTTAAGACTTTAAAAATCTTTAAAAAAGTATCAAAATTATTTGTTATACATGTAAAAAAACCGATGTGTTTTTATAACACGTACCTAACCTTTAAGCTTGTGGTTAGATTTGGATTGTTTTTAATTATTTAAATTCCTTGATCCAATACCTATAAGTCCTATAAAATGTCATGCGATACATACGATTATTTCTTTACAACAATTATAATTTTTAAAATTCATTTTACTAATAACCTCGAGGTGCAATTATTAATATGGGCAGTACATTGTCACTTAATTTATACTCTGTCCACCTGGTTTTTCACTTTTTGTTGGTCGGAAATAGTGAGTGCGGCAACGTAACATTTTAATTATAGTGTCGATTGTCGTTTTTTTTGCTGTTGAATAAAGTTTTCTTATTTGAATAAATATTTATGAATAATTTTTAAATACAAATCAATATACGTACATTTGCCGTTTTGTCAAATTTATATTTAATTATAGCGGTTAATATCATTAAAATAAAATATCCACGTTTTATTCTTCATATCATTACATATTATTATGTATATTAGAAGTAATAAATAATATTCAGAAACCTGAAAGCAAATGCTAAGATTACATGCATCTAAGACATCCCTTCATAATAATATGATCTTGCAAGTTTAATAAATTATTTAGTTACTTCGTATTAGACGTATCTAGGAAGCGTTGTAATATCGTCATCGTCGTAATATCTTCTGTCAAATTGTATGATATTGATATCCCTAATCCCTAATTTAGATTAATTATCCCTAATTTAGATTATTTAATTAAGATATAATTAATTAATCTAAATTTGTATTAGTGATTTAGTAAATACATTTAAAAAAAAAAAGAAATAGTATAAATAACTAGAAGTGAATTAAAAATAATTAATGATTACCTATATTTGCGTTTCCTTCTGTTGCTCCATAAAATTCGACCACCCTCTTTATACCGAAACGGTTTACGAAGTCAGTCCATATCTGCAAATATAATGGTAATTTATTAAAACAATACAGTGTTTTTTTGGCACATTTAAAAGAAATATCCCTTTTAATTTTGTATATTTTTATTTATTTCTATTTTGTATATTTATTATTTAAAATATAATGTTTCTAATAACTTAGTCTATGTAGAATAGCTTGTAGGCGTTGATCTTAGCGATAGATATGCTTAAATTCAGACAAACGTAACTGAAATGTTTCCAGCTGTTACAATAGTCAGGAAGTGAGATGATGTTTTTTACTATTCTACCCTGCCAGATTAACCACGTAGCAAGATTAGCAATTGCTATGGGCCCCGCGCAAAAGGGGGCCCCACAGGGGCAAGTTATAAGTAAAAAAATATATTTTATTAAATTAAGAGAGATTTCCTTCCACCAGATCAAGGGGCCTTCGAAAAAAATTGCTACGGTCCCCGTGCTTGTTTAATCTAGCACTGGCCATATGGAACACATATATTGTGATATATAACTATCAATAGTAAGGCTTATAGACAAAATCGGGGTTTTTACAGATAAAATAATTTATATGTTTAAGAGTATTTATTAAGCAACTGTCTAAACTCACCGTTGGTCGCATTCCGTTTCCATAGACGGTGCGCACTTTGTGCTGCTTGTCAGTGGGAGAGGGTGGCGTGGCAAGCACATAGCGGCACATCTCACCGATGTAGTGCGCCGCCTAGAGCACACGATAAAAATATACATAAGCGTGCTACTTAAGCGTTTTCTTAATATGGTCATAGATCGGAAAAATTTGAAAAAAAAAAGTAAAGGGAAGAAGAAACTTCAGGATGAACCATCGAAATATATAGCATGATGTCTCTGAGATCAGCGCTATATCGAGATAGTGACCGTGAGTAATCGATCTTAAATCAGATTCAAATGCCATTCATTGTAGAATGTAAAATCGCTTAAGCTCACAAGAGAAAGTTTCTAATATTTAAATCGAATATATTCATAGCTAAAGAAAACACAATAACTAAACGAATTAAGTTATTTTTTCAACCTCATACTGAACTAATTCGAAGCATTCTTCTTTTATTTAGTTAATTAAAAGAAAATATTTTTCAGAAATATCATGTAATTTCATATTAATACGGAAATCAATTGTTTACCGTTGCGTTATATTTAATGCAGTCTGGGAAATATGCTGAAGCGGAGAACTTTAATTTTAACGCCACAGTGCATCCGAAGATAAAAGCATTTCCCATTGTGATAACACCACCAGCTGAGTGGTAAAGCGGCATCGGACAGTAAATAACATCCTTAGAATTTAATCCTCCTAAGTAATGGACACCTGACGCCATGAAAACCATTCTGAAAAAACAAATAAATAACTAAATAATCTAATAATTACCAAGCGGATATTTTTTAGTTTAGGCTGTAAGCACCAGCTAACAGCACGCACCAGGGTATCCTCGATATATCCGCCAACAACTGTGGGAACTAAGATGTTACGCTCCTTGTACCTATAGCTACACTGGTTCACTCACCCTTTCAACAATACTAAGTATCGTTGGTTGGATTAATGAGTGCTATCTATACGAATGTAATATATAGGTTGGCTATTTGGTTGTTTCACGTGTTCGTTGATTTGTTTATTCATTCACATCCACATTCATATAATATGAATCTGTCATTCATAGTTCTAAGTTATTTTTTGGATTCAGATCATAATTTACAACCGCTTAAAATAATTACCGAGATGGGGATATAACAGCCGCTTTCGGTAGTCCTGTTGTACCAGACGTGTAGATGTACAGCAGTCTGCCAGTGAAGCCTTCACCCTCGGAGTTCGACCATTGCGCTGGTGGCGTAGACTCCAGTAAATGCGTCAAATCGTTATCAGAGCCGACTACTTTCACAGCGCTATCCGATGTGTTTAATGGACGGCGGGTGAACTTTAATAGTTTGATTGAGTCATTTATTTCTTTCTTTATATCTTGAATAGCTAAAAAAAATAAAAAAATGGTATAGTTTTAACTTAAACTACCTTGGATACTAAAATTAGGATAACCCGTATCCTTGGGTGTAGTAACTTTCTATATATTTTTAAAGTTAATATTATGACTATTTATATAATACTTTTATAAAACAACGAAAATGTGATTACACTTACCAGATTCGAACTCACTGCCGTAAATTACGAAGTCGCATTTGGCAATGTTTATTGAATGGAGCAAAGTATTGCCCGTTTGATGAGTGTTTATAAGAGGAGAAATACCACCAATGCGAGCTATACCGAGCCAGATTGCAGGCATTTCAGGGTAATTGCTAGCCATAACGGCGACAGTGTCACCACGCTTCACACCTTGTGCTCGAAGTACTGCTGAAACGCGAAGACTATACTCCTCTACCTAAAACATTACATTAATTTTAAATAGGCACAAAAACATCTAGTAAAATAGTCCCGAGGAAAGGATCTGAAATAAAAATATCCATATCTAGATACGTCTAAGCTCTACGATTTTTTAAGATTTGCTGCGTATATTTCGTAATCTCGTGCTCGACGGTGATGCGGTGAAGTAAGAGGTGGCGAAATAATTCAGAAACACGTATATCAACTAATATGCAGGGAAACAGCGTTATAATTAAAAAACATTATAAATTATTGCACATAGTTTTATATCTTAAATCTTGGATGAATCGCCTTGACCGCTTGTAATATAAGAGCGTTGAATTATAATCAGGTAGCCGGCAACTGATAACAATCCCTAACCTGGATTTGAAGAACAATTTATTGCTTCCTTAAGGGTTTATTAGGTCAGATGTTAATCGCACCGACGTAAAAGCTAGTAACATTTCAAATCTGGGTTGTTAATCCTAATAACATAATTAAAATGCTTGGAAATTTTTAATTACTGTATTAGGAAATAATAAAAATAAATTTTCATCAAAAGTAAGGTAAGGCTGGGTCTTGACCCATCAGGGGGGCCGTAATATGTCCCCCTCCTGCTGGTCTCTCCCGCCTGTCTCTCCTTATAAGGGGAAGTTTTGGATCTAATTCCACCACGCTGCTCCAAGCCTGGTTGGGTTTCATCATGGTGTTTTCAAGATGATTTCAATGAATAATTTAAATGATTTTATTATCTTAAAATTGGTCGTGGTTGGGTTTTCTATTGCAAGTATAAGTATATTACAAAGTTAAACACATACAATGTTCAATATTTTGAAGCAGGTACGTCATTGAGATCTGACAAGGTCAAAAGGTTTGAAGCCAACAATAATATTTATTATTTCAAGCATTATAGTGTGATTTTACAACAACAACTAAACACAACAGTAACTAAAATCTAAATGTTAGTTATGTTAGTACTTATAACTAAGTTTTAAGTACAGATGTTTATTCTTCAAATCAGCTGTTTTTTATAAATTAGTATGTTTTATGTAAATCTTATGTTGGAAGACGGGGAGGGGGGTGTTCCGTGTTTGATATTTTATTATACTTCGTCTGAATTCTTAAGGCAATTTCTCTTTACTTTTATAGTTTTAAAATGAATTAAATTTTTACATAAGACTAAAAGTAAAATAACTTCTCATTTTCGAAAAGGTTTAAGAGCATATTATTACACAGCACTACTCCTATGTGGGTTGTTGATACATATGAAGCAGATATTCATCCGACACATTGCATGTCTTACAATATTATCCTATACCGCCGAACTCGAGATACACGATAAACGCAAATTAAGTACATGAAAACTCAGTGATTCTTGTCTGGATTTGAATCTGCAATCTTAGGTTACTAGGTTCTAGCCACTGCGCCATCTCTTGACTGAATAAGCTGTTTTTATTTAGGACTAATTGATTGATGAAAGAATTATAATGTAGTAAGTAATGATTTTATTTGTTAAAATTTTATGAAATTAAAGTTTAAAGTAAAATATATACCAATACTGTATAAGCTGACGAATTATTTTATGACATTTATGCATTCATTATTAATGTTCACATTTGTAAATACTTTCGGCAAACAAGTTAAACACGCTATACCGGTTAATATTTTTGCTTGTAGTGAGTGTAGATTAATGATATATCAATGTCAGCCAATTTTTTACGAAACATATCACGTACGCCACTGCTTTACAAAATTTGCGCTTTGATTCGGTATTATAATTGGATTACCTACCTACGAGTACTGGTCACAGATAATACTGTGGTAGGTACGTTCCGAAGGATTGTATTTAACAGGTATCATGTGCTTAAAATAAATTTATCAATACATTTAAACCTTTAATATTTATATTTTAGCTTTTATTTAATTATAACGTAGTTCGTTTTTCAATTTTAATTATGTATCGTTTTCGGTTGTTAATTTTTTTTTTGAACGAAATTTATTTTCATCTACGACCTACGTCACAGTGAGTTTAGAATAAAGAAGTTTAATTTTGTTCTTTTAAATTAACTGCAACTTTTTAAAACACGTCAGCTAAACAAAGTTACGGATAAATCATAATATATATATCTCATAGAAACTTGAAAAACGTTACTAGTAAAAAAAATATCTTATAATCACATATTCTAAGTATCTAATTAGTAATAATAATAGTACAATTATAATGATTACATTTAATACTTTATAAACAATTAATACTAGAATATCAGGTGGAGTATTATTATTAGTAAAAAGGAAACCTTTAAACGCTAGTACTAGCAATGTTTGGTAGTTTTTATTTTTAGCATGACTTTGAAACTCCGACTGATTTCCGTTGATAACCGAAAATTACCACTCGCTGACAGCAAAAAGTATATAACCACTTAGAACCACGTCCCTAAACATGCTGTAAGCCTTAGCACGTATAACGACGTATAGTATAATAAACTATTTATTTTAAAATATTTACCTGTTGGAACGTCCATGACTCGTCTTCAAATAAGAAGCATACTTTTTTCGGATGTCTTTTAACTGTTTCGTGGAATATATCTGGCATGGACCAATTTTTCTTAGTAAATTTACTCGTTAATCTCAAAATTTTTATATAGCAGTAGAGAGCCCTGAAAAATATAAATAAGTTAGAAAAAGAGAATTACTTAGCTTAAAATTTTACCTAAAATGTTTAGTTTTGTCTTTTTTAATTTAAGTATTTTTAGATCTGAATAAGTTTCCTTATAACACCAGCGATGTAATCTGTTGAAATTGAATCTCGTGGAACACTTGACGGGCAAAAGTGATTGTTTTGACGAATCGTTAAGACAGAAATTCGTTTGTATTTCTTTATTTAACGAATATCCATTTTATATTCAGTATTCGCCACATTCGATAAGCTTACACATAAATTAAAAATATTCTTCAAAGATGACTCTATGCTTGTCACAATAGGTAAGCCATTTATATTAATGCATACATGTTTCGGTAGGTACTTATTTTATACAAATTTTTACTGTTCTGGTACTCTAGCTTTACCTATATGGTTGATAAATTTCCTTAAGAAATATAATATTCCATTTTAGTTTGATCTTAAAGAAAAAATGTTTCTTCCACTCAAATACTTTTTAAATTTAACTTACTTCCTCACAACCCTTCATTGTGGTCTACAGAGAACAGTCACAGATAATTTAAGATTACCAAATATTCGTATCGATTAAAACCCACATTCAACCCATTACCTTCTCTAAACATTTAAAACACAAAATTGTATTTTGGACTTACTTGAAATCTCTAGGAGCAGTTTGTATAGCGACCCATAGCCATTTAGAAAAATAGATTATTAAGTATACGGATCCTATGACCGCAAACACAATGAGGCTTATCTGCCAACTGAAGAACACCCAGGCAACTGCACACGCCGCCACTAGGACGGCTAAAGCGAACACCATCACTATTATGTGTATCCAGGGTAAGCTTGTGTCATTTGTTCCAATTTTCCCTTTTTCGATGTCTTTTCTTTCATTATCCTGAAATATATGTTTGTTGGTTGATTCGTAAATATAAACTTCACGTTAACAATCATCTACTACTATCAGGGACTGTGATTAGATAAGAAAAACGCAATGACGTACTAGTACCCCTCACACATTGACGCATACACTTCAATATTCGAAACTGCTAAAAAACATTGATTTATAACTAGTATCTATTGACGTATTTACTTAATACTTTGTTTTTTTTTTTTAATACAATGTAACAATATCTTGAATGCATAGTATAATTTCTTTTAGGTACTTATTATTTGATCAATATCTGTTAAGATTTTTTTATTTATTTTCTCATTTGATTGATAAACCGTTTGTTTGCAAACGTGAGTGTGTATAATATCTATCTCTTAATATCCACATTATAGTTAGCTCAATCCACGCCCCACTATATATTTTCAAGTGGGGAAAGCGCGGGACGATTAGCTGACATTAGTCTATTATTATCGTTATTACTGCATGCTAAAATATGTGGCCATCATCATAATAATACATTTATACTTTTTTATATAAATACTTGTATTTAAAAATAATTATTTAAAGTGATATGTGGAATAGAGTTTATTTCCAGTTGACTACGACTCTCTTTTGTCATTTAGCTTAGTGTGCGTGTGCTAGCTTGTGCATAGCAATAGAACTCACACTAGCAGATTCCATTGCACACTTATAACATAGCGATTATCAAAACAGTGCAGCGCGTCATCGTGAATAGAAATATCTATATGAGTTTCCAAGGATTCGTTTTGCAACTTTGGGTATACGTGTGTGTTTAAATGTATGTATTCGTATATGTCACCTTACTCAACCTGCGACCCGTGGGCTTTTGTGTTTAGTTGGCCCACTTGATGTTAGTTTTATTTGAAGGATTTTATTAATACCGAAATAATTTTAATTAAGGTCCTCCAGACCGATTTCGGCCACGGCGGCCAATCTCAAGAGAGATTAGCCAACTGCGCAGGAGATATTATAGTGCACGAGTGTGTGCGCAAACACAGGTGCACTCTCTTTTCCTTAGCTCTCATAATCCGATGGGACGGCAATCCGACACGACTGGAAAGAGTTCAGGCGCAGGACCAACGCCTTAACGTGCTTTTCGAGGCACGGGAGTGTACACACTTCCAACTTCCTGACTCCGGGCCGCTACTGAGAATTTTCTGACAGAAAAACCCAATAACTATTTATTGGCCCGACCTGGGAATTGAACCCAGGACCACCGGGTCAGCGGCCTTATATCTAGCCACTAGACCAACGAGGCAGTCAAATTTTAATTAAATAGTTGATTGCGGCCACGGACACTGCAAAGTGCTTAATACGTCATGAAATGATAAAAATTATTCATAGTTGTTTAATTTAATTTGTAACAATCCCGAAACCTAAGAGGTCATTACCTAAATATTTTTTGTTTGCGGCCCGCGACACCATGACTAACACGTGTTTGTGGCCTCTATAAAGAAAAGGATAAATATCGCTGGTATATGTCATTTTCACTTCACATATAAATATCTCAAAACGAAATAACAAAATAAACTTTAAACTAATGTTTTATGACGATGTCGAAAAGTAGGTGAATAATAGAAACAGTACAAGACTAATAAAACTAATTACTGGCAAAATTAGAACTGTCGTGTAAATAAGTATTAACAATTCGAATTAAAATGTAATATACACCTAATAAAAATGTAAATAATTTGAATATAAAAAAGTACATAATATACATTAAATTTCGTATGTGATGTACCTATGATTTTGTTATAACTGAAGACTTCGGTGAAAATTAACATAATGCTGCGACCATACTCAAAAAAAACATAAAATTATCAACTACTGAAAATAAACATAAATCATCGTGATATTGTATTTAGTTATTTACGACTTTTGTGGCAGTGATTTTTGTTAAAAAACTCACCAATTTATAATTGGATTCCGTTCCTTTCATATTATTGTTAGCCTCGATATTTGACATCTTCGTGATTTTTATTGAAAAATATGTCAATTACCCATATATTTCTTAATAGCTTGAACTTACTGTGACTCCGAATCGTTCATTTTGTTCAGTAAAATTATAACATCACCTGTAACAATTAAAAAACACATATTTAAAAAGGTTAATTCTTATTGTATCGTAAATAACTTTGATTGTGAAACTTCTCCATCATTTCATTCAACGTTTGAATTTGTAAAGCTTGTTTAAATGTGTAATATACACACTTATTTATAACAGTGTACCTACCTAACACTTCCGTCACCCCGTCTACCAAGAGATATATATTTTTTATTATTATTTGTAATAGATACTTACGGCCTTATTTATAAACGTTGCTTAGTTACTGGTTAGCTAAACACTGATTTGTCTCTTTCTGTCATAATTGATTTGACATACGAAAGAAGAAGACAAAATATTGTTAAATTAATCACCAGTTAAACAAAGTTTATGAATAAGGCGGTTACAATACAAACTTTAGTATAAGTTAATATATTTGTACTTACAATTTTTTATGTTACAAAAAACATAACATAAAAAATTGTCAACAGTTAATATTTTTCTCATTAAGCTATGTGTAAAATTTGCATATTGAACTTATCAGTGGCATTGGCCCTAATGACTGAATTACAGGTTTTTTATACAAATTTGGCGGTCAAACCGATCCGTATATGTTTTAAACATGAAAAATTTATTTGTTTTTAGTTAACATAATTATTTCATTTTTAAAATATAAAATAATTATTAATAAATAAATGAGACCACATTTTTATTCTTAACGTAATATTCAAAATGTAATTTTATTCATCTTAAGTATTTCATAATTGTAATAGCGAAATTAATACAAAATTACAAATGAAATTAAACATTTTTTAATCTAAAAGTAGTTATTATTTATTGTGTTTATATCTATTTTTTTTTGGGCAATCTAACGAATATTTACCTTAAAATACATTTTTTACAAGAATATTCTATTTCAACCTTGGATATCAATTTTATACCAATTCCACCCAAACGATTAAGCTGAAATTTTGGAAAGTTAAGTTATTATTGGTGATTATTGCAATGCATATCTACTTAACAATATTCATCTTAGCTCATTGTATTAATAAAAACCGTTTTATTTTTCTTTTTTATATATTTTAATAAAATGTACCAAAGTTCAGTTCGCAGTTAATAATCAAATGAAAATATGGAGCGATCACAAACTGAAGGTTGACATAAAAACTAAAGAACTCACGCGACGTTTCCGATGCAGCATCGAGAAAGGAAAGTAAGAGTCAATGACCTTCATACATAATTTCATATCAACGTTGAGAGCGAAAGCAAAGCTATCGAATTTCTTTACTACCCTTCCTTTCACACTCAACATTGCGTTGAGATTTAAATCTTATGGATATTATTCATACATAAGTATTATTTGACAAAAATATATATAAAAATGCCATATAATAAAAATGTGATGACCCTACGCTGATCTTAAATGAAGGACGTACTATTCGAATTCAGATAAGTGCTACTGGTTTTTCAACAACTATATTTGTATTTGTTAATGATCGTGATCATCGGTGAAGGATAATATCGCAGAGAATTAATAATATATGCGTAAATTAAAAATAATTATGATTACAGTACGTAGTAGAGTCCTAGTCCTCAAGAGATGGAGAAAAATATAATCAGCTCATAAAAACATTTGCTATGAAATTATACAAAGTTACGTACTTATCAGAATAGATAATAAAAAATAGTTAAGAATATTTGTTCCGATCTTCCTTATCTGGCGATAAATAAGGATATTTAATCTTTATGGCGCAATAAATAGCAGGAAATATTAGATGTCATACAAAATCGAATAATAAGATTATTTTTTATTTAAAACAAAACCGTAAGAATCTTGTGTACCTCTATTTACTGTACAGATTAAATATAAATATCCAAAATTAGCGTGTAAATATAACGTAAAAAAATCAATATTGATTTGTGAACGAGATTTCGTCATTCTTATATTATACTTCTAGTGTCATGTTAAATATTTATTCCACCGACTTATTTACATTATTACTAAACGATTTCGAGAGCTTTGCCGTTTTGACATTAAATGCCGTTGAGATTTAGTCAAAATTGTTTGCAAGAACCTACTATAAAAAATATTTTATTTTATTTTATTGTATAGTTAGGCGAACGAGCATGTGGACCACCTGATGGCAAGTGGTCACCAACGCCCATAGACAATGGCATTGTAAGCAATGTTAACCATCGCTTACATCGCCAATGCGCCATACAACCTTGGGAACTAAGATGTTATGTCCCTTGTGCCTGTAATTACACAGGCTCACTCACCCTTCAAACCGGAACACAACAATACCAAGTACTGCTGTTTTGCGGTAGAATATCTGATGAGTGGGTGGTACCTACCCAGACGAGCTTGCACAAAGCTCTACCACTAAGTAAATAGTAGGTATTTAGAAAGCGTTCGATTTAATAGAAGTTTAATGTAAACATGCATCATCATGCATACAAAGCTATATATGTGAATATCACCAATAACGTCTGAAAGTGCTAATCGATGGAAAGCTGCCAATTTGTAAATAGAAACTAATGTTTAATCTGTATTAAATTTAACACATTAGAACTTTTTAGTAACAATAATATAAGATAGTATATGATTTACTTTATATTAGTGTCCAATGGGATTATTATACATGTTGAAATTAGTTATTATCTATATCTGTATAAATAGCCTCAGACCAAGCAGTTCTGTACCTTTTCTCCTCTGTCTGACAAACGATTTTCTTTTTTTTGTATGGTAACCATTGACGGGCTTTAGTGTTATCAAAAAAAAAAAAAACAAAATATTAGAAAAATAATCGAAACATACAAATTCATATAATTATGTGTTCATTAAGCCCAGACGAGCTTCCACAAAGCTCTACCACTAAGTGAAATAATTATTATATTTAAAAATAATATAAGTTATAATATTACTGTTATTACGGAAAAATTGGCCGAACACCACTGTAAAATATAATACATGTTCGCTTAAAACCTGTACCTGGCAAACCTATCCATAGAGATTCCATATCCATAGAGGAGGTATTGGGTGACTCATTATTTACAAAACCAATTTTAACTACCATGTAAAACTTGATGGTTGAAAGTTTTAATATTTTGATGGGAAGTGGCTACTACATTGTAAATATATATATAATTTATAATTTAAATAAATCTATATCGCCAACCTTGGGAACTAATCGTAAGAAGTTCGCTCAAGCCCGAACACCAACTAAAAACATTGCTTAGCCTAAGTTTATTTTTATGGTAAGTGTTTGTTCCTTTTTTGAAGTCGGTTAAAACATATGAATGAACTAACCTATGTCAATAACTACTTGAAAACGGACCTTAAGTAATTTGTAGATGATCAAGGTAATTCTTAGATAAATATTTAATTTATTGAGCTCGTGGAACTCACGAAGTATGGATATTCTAAGAATATAAAGAGGGAGATTATATTTATTCATAATGATTATAAATAATACCGAGTTACACACAATAGCGCGTTTATTATTCAATAGAGGTTCCATAGAAAATTAAGTTGTAAATACCCACATAGTATAATTTCAAAGAAATTTTATGACGTAAATATTCTTCTATGTAATAAAGTATAATATTTCTACTAATAGGACATTTTTAAGTTTTAAAACTATGAAATGCTGCCTTGAAAGCAAGGCAAAATAAATTTGAAGCTGGATTAAAAGCTTATATAATGAAAGAACCTTCGAAACAACTCTTTATTTATTATTTATATTTATTTGTATTTCTTAAAACAACTTTAAAGTAATAAAAATAAATACGACATAAGCAAGTCTTATTGCAAATGTTTATTAATAAGAAAAAGTAAAATAATAATTATTCATTATTTAAATTATATTTATTAATAATGTTTTTCACAACAATCGCCCCAATAAAAGCAAATATATCTGCATATTCTTCTTCTTCATATTGATTAAAAAACATAAATTCATTCAAAGGTATGAAAAGACAAGCGTAGTCAAAATTTGTCTGAACGATTTTTTAACCCTGTGTGCGTTGCTTCCGAATTTTCTTTTATTTTCCATTATTTATTTACGGATTTTAACAGATATTTTTTACTTCAATTTTATTTTTCAAGGTTCTTTACGTATTATATAATAGGCATTTTGGTATGTACAACTAAAAGGGTTTGCAAACATTTTTTTATTGAAGAAACACCGTTAAAATCTATGTTGTATAAATTCCCTAACAACTATAGATAAGGGACTCTATATATATATATATATATATATATATATATATATATATATATATATATATATGTATAAGTATAAGACATTAATAATTAAAGAAGTCAAAATCTTCAACTGTTCACAGACAATATTTAATAATTTTATTTTCCGTATTAGATCTTTTTACGCCTCGGTATGTGTGGACAGCGCAGCGAGTGTGTAGGGCTGCCATTCAATACTTAGTAACGTGATCTGAGAAATGGTTTAAAGGCATTAATTTATTCAGGCAGCTTGCTGACCTTGCTGCGTAATTGGTTGCAGTTCGACGAATAAGCTCAGACATATTTATTTTCTGATTTAGATTTAATTTCGTGTTATTTTTACAAGCGGAAAACTTTATCGTTAACATTGGCTGTATAATCAATGCACATATAGGGTTTTCCAATAGGGACGCTTGAACTTTGACAGCTGATTGCGGCCATGTTGTTTGAGTGTCAGCTGTCAAATGCAGTGTGTTATATTCATTCCGTCCTCCCAAACCACCATGGCAGGTTACAGTGTCGAGCAGCACGTGCAAATCATAAAATTGTTTTATGAAAATGGGTCTTCAGTTCGAGCAACGTTCCGCGCACTTCGCCCGTTTTACGGTCGCGATGATCGTCCTGCCGAGTCGACTATCCGTCGATTGGTGGACAAATTCGAGTCAACCGGGTCAGTTAACAATCAGCCGGTTCCCGTGCGTCAACGTAACGCGAGATCTGCCGAGAATATCGCCGCTGTGCGCGACAGTGTCCTCGAAAACCCGCGGCAGTCAATTTCACGTCGCGCACAGGAACTCGGCCTTTCGCAGACGACAACTTGGCGAATTTTGCGTTGTGACTTGAGCCTGCACCCGTACAAGATCCAGCTGACCCAAGAGCTCAAGGTTAATGACCATAGACAGCGCCGTGTGTTCGCTGACTGGGCATTAGAGCAGTTGGAAGTTGACGCCGATTTTGGCAAAAAAATCATCTTCAGCGACGAGGCGCATTTTTGGATGAATGGCTATGTCAACAAGCAAAATTGCCGTATTTGGGACGAGGCCAATCCACACGAGGTTCACCAAGTGGCAATGCACCCGCAGAAAGTGACTGTTTGGTGCGGATTTTGGGCCGGAGGCGTGATTGGTCCGTATTTTTTCGAAAACGATAATGGTGTGGCCGTCACCGTCAATGGTGAGCGATACCGGTCGATGATAACCAACTTCTTTTGCCTGAAATCGAGAATATGGATCTGGACAACATGTGGTTTCAACAGGACGGCGCTACGTGCCACACAGCACACGCTACGATGAAAGTTCTGCACGATCAAGCGCCCTTTAATGGAAAACCCTATACATGCTAATCGACGGGTAACAGTATTGCCAACTATCCATTTAAGGGAATCTTCCTAACAAAGACAGATTTCAAAGACATCACTATATATGTACATATTATGTATATATAAAAAATACTACTTATAATTGAAAAAAAATACAAATAACGAACATGGCAATGGTAGGTATCTCATCTTAATCACTGTGTTAATAATTTATTGATTCTGTAAGATAATGTAAAGAATAAAAACGAACCACAAATATATACATAAATATAGTCATATTTCATACATTAACTACTTTGATTATCAAAATAGCAACTGTTTATTTGAAAAGTAAAATAAAATTTCATTAAAGAAAACAAACTTGGGCTGGAAACGTGTAGTTACGGGAGGCGGGTGATAGCGGTACCTACCTAATTTCATTTTCTGTACTCCGCACAACGTTTTGCAAAATTTTATGGTGATCAGTTGAGTAATTAAGGCGTGAAAGCGTAATAAAACAAAGTTACTTACCTTACTAAGATTCCTGAGTAATAACCGAACATACAATTCAATCGTTATCGCTAAAAACTTATAATTTTGAAAAGACGTCGTTAGAAAAAGCGTAACAAACAAACAAATTCCCTTTTTTATTTATAAAATTAATTATATACATATTATGTTTTGTTAATCTTATGTTTAAACTAGCTTGTAAGAACTTATATGTTAATACGAACTCATAAAAATATGTGAAATTCTTAATGTATCAGTAAACCGCAAATCATTTGTAAAGGTGAGTAATATAAAAACATACAATTTGACTTGGCAAATTGAAGGATTATTCACATGCGGTCGAGTCTACTTATTCGTATGCAACGCAAGTTTCTTTCTCTAGAGTCAAACGCCTCTTTGTCAAGTACATATAGTAATTTATGTGTCATGAGCGACCTCGGGGTGTTGAACTGAGAATTAATCGCTAATTGTCGAAAAACATAACTGCAGTTTAATGAAAAAGACTGACGTTATAGTCAATAATGTTAAAAATATAATATAAAATTGACAATATATGTATTTAAATGCTCATGAGTTTTTAAACATTAATTAATGTGACGTGGCCTTTGTTGTTTTAAATCGTATAAAAATACAACATAAATATATTTCCTTGCGGTTAAGGTTGAATTTTATAAATTATATTGTTTATAATGTCTCGTGCATTACTAAAGAGTTCATAAAAATAATAATATTATAAAACATCCTGATTAAATTACTACATAATTGGTCAGCTAAGACTTTACTTAGAAAATTGAAATTTGTTATACTATTACAATCAAGCAAAAGTACAAATAAGTTAATACACATAGATACAGGCCACTTTTTTTTAATAATATTCCATAAAAATATTATGTATTCTATCCATTACTTTATCAATACGTCAACGTCCGAAGTCTGAACTGTCATAACTTCACTTAAATCTAACTGTACTTTTAGCTGCCTTTTTTTACGAGCTAGTTTTTAATAGCTTGTTAATAATATTTATATATAGAGTTCAAAAATTTAAATATAGGTAGCGTTGTCAAACACTTATCGTTCACGATAAAATCGGAATTTAAATCATAATTTCCAACTGTGAAATCATATTACATTATCTGAGAAAAATGCAAATAACAAATAATTATTACGGAATGAAACTCAATGACTGTTTTTATAATAATGCACACGTTTAGCGATATCAAAACTAAAAGGAAAGCTGTAGATATTTGCGTCTTACTTTCTCTTTCATTTGCCAGTTAGTGAAAGATTTGTACCTACCAGTGAGGTAGGAGTTAAAATATCTACAGGATGTTGTAATTGTTACAGGTTTAATATTGCCTTTCTAATAAGCAACATTATAAACTAAATTAGTAGAAAGTTATTTGCAATAAGAGTTATAAATAAAAAAAATTATGCATTTTAATACATTACTAGCTGCTTGCACGGGTAGACTACGTTAAAGTAATAACACGTTTATATTGAAGTATAAACATACAAAGAAAAAATCGCGGGCGTACGCAGAATAACCCACCAAATCTTCACAATCGGATCAATGATTGAGTAACTCATACAGAACAAACATGTAAACATTCATTTTTAAGGTTCCGTACCCAAAGGGTAAAACGGGACCCTATTACGTAGACTGCTGTCCGTCCGTCCGTCCGTCTGTCACCAGGCTGTATCTCTTGAACCGTGATGGTTAGTAGAAATTTTCACAGATGATGTATTTTTGTTGCCGCTATAACAACAAATACTAAAAACAGAATAAAATAAATATTTAATATCGTCATTTACAATTGAAAATGAAAATAATATTTCTTATGGGTAAATTTTTTGCTTAGAATTTTAAAAATGATTACATAAATAGAATGATTACATAAATAGAACCGAACGGACAGGGTTTTTTACACTCTATATAATTGCTTGCGAGATGTATTGGATAATTTTTTTCGAGAAAATTTAAAGAGACATTGTAGCTCATGCCGGACATTGGTTATAAGTAAAATAATAACTTTTTAAATTAAATATAATAACGGTTCTCCTGGGTAACCAAACTTGTCGATTAATACCACTCTGTTGAGACTAATTAGAGATTGCGAGTGATCTAAATTCTCACTTGTGTTTGTATTGGGACTATCATATTATCTTTTCAAAATTGTTATTTGTGTACCTTGTTATTGAAAACATTAATAAGGAAATACGTAAATTTTATATTTATAAGTTTTAACTAGGAAGTTATTTCATTAAGCCTCCAAAAGTGGTTTTACTGTCCCTTTTAAATACTTACGAACTTTTTTAGATTTGTTTGCGATCAATTAATCACAATCACTAATCACATCAACATATAAAATAATTTAAGTGATCACAAAACTTTTAATTTCTTTTATTAAATAATAATATAGTATATAATAATAAATATAGAAAGAATTAAACTCATTTATTGATTGTTAAACCATCCCCAACCAACTTTTCGTAAAAAAAAAACATTTCAATTTGCGATTATTGTTTTCATTCTTATAATTTCAGATATATGATGTTATGTGAAAAAGTGGCAATCGTTTCTTACCTAAGGTGTATATCAATAAAGTCGTTAGTTTTAAACTAATAACCTATTCAGCCTATTACCTGTAAAAATGGTTGAACATTAAGATACAATAATTATCGTTTTATTACACTTCTCTTTTTATTTTCACTTTTGATAGATTTTAAAAGTTTTCTGGGATCCCAGTGAAATAACTTAAGTAATATTTGCCGAATAAAAATATTACTAACCCAGTATAATTCCTGGGCGAAACCCTGCGCGTATATTTAGAAGCATTGAGAGCGGACTATTTATTTAAATTTACCCCTAAACCCTTATTTATAACGGAAGTCATACAGTGCTATATTTATAAACTGCACAGATACCTCTTCAAAGACAAAGACTGAAATGATTCTGTTTGTTTTAATATCGACTGCGTCACTACAAAGTAGAATGTCATAGGACATTACACTGTAGACGTAACTAAAAATACATCAGGCAAGCCGTATCGACATTTGTTGTTAGTGATAATATTTTTGACCGCATTATATATGCTACAGAGCCGAGTCTACTTGCCAATCTATTAATATGAGGCACCATTCCAGTTTAGTATATCTTTAGTTGTTGTAATTTACGCACTATTTTAAATGATGAATATTATTCCAAATATTTTATCTCGTTTTTGTCATCATTGTGTCCGGATCGAACCGATCTCAGTTAAAGTCAATACGGAGTGTAGTATTTACATTTATTCATTTTGTTTTACTTTTTAAATAATCATTTAAACAAAGCTGAATATCACTTATATGATGACGTCAAATTCGAACGGATGAACAGAAAAAAATAGTTTTACATGAAGAACAAATGAAAACAAAAAGTGTACTTACAATAAAAACTGAAGGCCATCTTCGAGATGAAAATGCCAAAACATGTACGACTAATTGTCATAATGCTATGAAAACGACAAAAAACAATGCAGGTACATTATTAATGTTGGCATATTTGATATTAATGTACTGAGAGTCCGTTTATTCGATTACCATTGCCATACTTACCTGCCTATTGTACCATTAACTTTGTTGTATTTCGCCACCAGAAAGCGTTACGGTATATCAAAAAATCGCCATGAAAATTGGTCAGAACCAGGTTATGCTAGTATATACGCCTATATACGTATCATATCGACATTAAGAATAAACTATTTTAATGAGAAGTTACAATATAATGTTGCTCAACACGGACTGTGGATAATTGCAGAAGAACAAAGATTAATTTCTTGCAGAGTGATTAAAAGCATGCAAGATCATGCAGTCAATGTATACATTAAAATTCACTGTTTTATTGTTTTGTGTTGTATATAAGTAACAATACGTTTCTATTAAATTTTAAGTCACATACGAAGAAACGGTACACAATGCTTCGTCTTCTATTTTCAAATTTCAATTTGTTTGATGTCAGAAAAATTAAATCGGCCACGTTTTTTTTTTTATAAAAGTCGGTCTGGCATGCATTCTTATGATAAGTGGTTACCGCCCAGAGACATTGGATCTATAAGAAATATTAACCATTACATCGCTCTTACGCCACCAACCTTGGGAACTAAGAAGTTACGTCCATTGTGCCTGTAATTACATTGGCTCACTCACCCTTCAGACCGGAACACAACAATACTTAGTAGTGTTTAGCAGTTAAATAAATGATGAAATGGTGGTACCAACCCAAACAGACAAAATACCACCGAGCGAACAACGTTTATTATTGAAGCTATAAATATTCTATATCTTTTAAAACATCATCAAACTCACAATGACAGGACAATAAAATATTACTTAAAATTTATTAAAAACTAAATAAATAATATTTTAACAACATGGATATTAAACGTATTACTTATAAAACAGGTTAAATGAATACATGAATCAAATTTCATTGCAACGCTAGAGAAGTAAATTTAAAAGAATAAATATGTTAAATGATTTTCGTGATTTTCGTTATATAATATTTGAACGCACTTATTTGAGAAAGATCAAAAAAGGGAGAAGAGAGGAAGAAATAATAAGTAACTTTACAATCTGCTTGTCTGCCTGTATCTACCCATACTGAGATAACTTGCATGTGGTTTAACATAAAAAATCACAATATTACAACTATTCGATATTAAGGTATTGAAGTGTCTAACAATTCTGTTGAGACCGAGTGACCTAGATTGGTCTTGGACATTGATCCTTCGAATATTTTGTTTTTTTGTTTATTCTTAGTAATCTAGATGGTGCTGAAATATCATAACGTAAAAGTAAGTAATTGTAGTCAAACAATATATACATATATATTATTTGTAGAACCAGCAAATAAAATTTTTGTGTTCGATTTATTGGTTTATTTTAGACGTTCAAATAGAAGTATTTGACGATGAGGTCTTCACCTGATGGTAAGTGATCATCATCGCCTATAGACTCCGTCTAGTAAAAAAGTATATATGTATCCATTTTATATAGAGAACTTATTTACACACACACTTCGTACTGATACACTTACTGAAATATTATGTAGCCACGTAATATCTTATCATGTCAAAGTAGAAAAAATGGTTTTGGTATCATTGATTTTATATCTTTTATTAAATTTGTTTTTATATATTTTTTAATTAAATGACGGAAGCTAAAACCCTAGGTTTTATACTTGATTGTTTACTGATATTTTGTAGCAGGTGATAGACAATATCAAAGTAAGTATCAAATGGTGATTTACAAACATTAATCGTAACGACTGACATTGCTATACCGTTATGGAAAACGTAATGAGTGTCCCATCGCTATTAACCCGATAATACCATTGAATCTATCATTGTCAGTAATCGTAGCCTTGAAGTGTACCATGCAACGAATATATTCATTAGCAATAAAGCATATACGTAACTAAAGTAAGATGCTTTTGTTCTTTTACAAAGCCATTATATAGCTATATCCGTTACGATAAAGAAAAATAATTATAGAATATAATCACTTAAATACGTAAAAATACTTATATTATAAAGTCGAGTCGTATTATAGTCGACATGACACAGTGATTAGAACATGTGAATCTGTACCGAAGATTACGCGTTTAAGCCCGAGCAAGCGTTGCTAAATTTTCGTGTGGAAAATTTAATGTGTCGTATGAAAATCTGCGATGTATGTGCCCACCAAAACACGTCGTCAGATCCGAAACTTGACGAATAAAATGTAATTGTAAACAGCGTCCACAAAAAGTAATTAGCACCAAATATAATCTTATCCATCGATCATTTGAATCGGAATTACTCTAACGCAAACTCGCAATTTCGCAGATAATAGATAAAGTATTTAATTTTTATCACAGATTATGTTAGATAATTATTATGAACTGTAATATCACTGATAAAAAAATAATAATATGTATATAAATAACCCTGTATGGTTATTTGCAACAACTCTTGTTCTACGAGTTCGGACATAACTCAATACATGACAAAAAAATGATTTTACAAGGTTTTGTCGTACTGTCGTGATATTTGTAGGTCTATATTTCATTCATAAACGAAAGGAGGACGCGACGCATCGATCTTTGCGATGCGCGTAGACTTATAATTAAATTAATACTTATTTTTGTATGAAAATAAAATCTAACAAATTATCAAAAGTCGTAGAACAAAAGTTGTTGCTTATGGTGTTAGCTATCTAGTCCTGCGAGGTTGCTGGTTACATTACAAATAACCTTGTATATGTGAAAATAATTAGAATCCATATTTAATTTCTATGTACCTACCAGCTATGATTTTAATTTATCTGCAAACAATAAAACAAATCACCATTCATTTTTTCAATATAAGGAAATAGAATTCGTTATTAATATCAATAGTAGGTAGGTACTTATGTAACTCTTCTGATCAAAATCAATATTCGAAATAAACAAATAAAAATTTATGAATTTCATTTAATAAAGTCTTAAAGAAATAACTACTGACGATTAGTTGTATTTTTACTACAACCAAAGGTGTCTACAAATTTAAACTACTTTGTCTGTCTATTTCTTTTTAATTCACTTCCACACTTGCTTAATTTTAGGTTTATTTTTTAAAATAAAATAGCGTAAGAATCTAGAAAAACTATATTCGAGTCCGAATAATAGCTCAGTAGGTTACACATTTGTTTGAATTTAAAAAAAACTATAAACCAATGGAAGATACAACAAATAGACGAACAAAAAGTCTGAATAAACTACAAGAATTCATTAAAAAATTATTTGTTATAGAAATTAATCTTATTCCTTTTATTATTTATCTAACATGGCTTAATGAGCAGCTTCAAGACCGCGTGTACTTTAACTTCTTTAAAGAAATATGTTAACTTTTGTACAAAATATTCGCCTTGAAAATAATCACAAAAATACACATATCATTTATACAGAGAGCACAATGGATATCGTCTTACAAATGTTAGTAAAAATATTTGTGACGTGAGAATAGTCTTAGCGGATAAAGTAGAAAGTAGGTGTAGAAATATGGACCAAGTAAAATAATTTTACCCATCACTAGTTGCAATCTGGTAAAGCGTACAATTTTTTTAATTAATTATATTAACGTGACTTATATTGTGTAATACTACTTTATTTTAAGTGTTGAAACATTATTGTTCCTTGCAAATATTTTATTATTTAGAAGAACATGAAATTCACGTTCGTCGTGTCAATAGTCTAAATTTAAAGTGGGTGAAACTACGAGTTTTATAAAAATAAAAGAAAAGAAGAATATAATAATATAAACTAACACCTTTTCCGAAACCTGTATGTTTTTATTGGGTAAGTTTTTTTTTCAGTTACATTACCAAAATACTCCTCATTTATTACTATAAATTTATCAATATTTATCGAAACTTAAAACAAACTCAAAAACCTTATTAAGGTAATGTTCCAACTACTTTGATTTGCTGAAGCTGCAGGTCTTTTAAAATAAAAAATAAATTCAATAGGTCAATGACTTGTGAATTAAGATATATCATGTTTTAAATATGTACAACTTTCACGTTTATTTTTACCCTACTATGGTGAAACCAAAAGGAGGATGAATATGATTTCAGCAATACAATGTATGTATGTTCATCTGTTCCCGCACGTTTTATAAGCTAATAGTATAATAAAATATAATAACTTAATATTGTCAGCGATTATTAATGCGAGTAAAAAAAAAATATATATTTTCTAGCAGTAAAATTTTATATTTTTCGAAACCAACTGTATGGTAAATACTATCGAATGATTTCATAACTTAGCTAGTAATTGTCGAACATTACAAAACAGCGTTACAATCTGGCGTATACACAATCTGGTTGACATACTGGCAAGTATGCCAATGCCAGTAATTTTTTCTGAGAAAAATAATTTAATTTTTTTTTACAAATAAAATTTATTTATTACTACTACTACCTTCTTATGTTTTTCGTGTTTTCAAAGTGGATTTGAGTGGTGGTTTTATAATTTCAAATAGGTACATTTTGGTTAGAGTAAATTATTAATTAGATTTATTAAATACCATTTATATATCCCACTAAAAACATAATTTGCGTAAAAATATCGATTACCCATAAAACGCCTATTCTTAAAAAAAAGTTCGAGTAATTATTTTTTTTTGTAGTCTATGTACAAATAAATATAAAACTCACCCCTAATACTACTGCGTTTTCCAAATAATAACTTTACTAAAATCCTTAATGAAGCTATATGTGTTTAGTTACGCGTACAGCGACGACGTTACTTTTCGAGTTGGTTGCGTGCACTCTCGGCAGCGACGCGTGATACGAACTGTGTGGCAGCCGATAGTCGAGAGTCGCACGGCGGAAGACGGAGTCCGGTGGGGTACATGGTGATTGTGTTCTTGATAACAATTCGTGGGATATAGACATAACACATCTCACCATTCACGCAATGTGTAGAAAACAGACTTGAACTCTGAAAGACGTTCATTCGAAAGTCTTTGGTTATTGTATTGTGGGTTACGGTGCAGTAAACTGCACGTTTAAGCTTTATTTTATGATTTATTATTATATTCCTAAAGTTGTATTTACATTAAAGGCAATTATTGACAAATGACTGGCATCGAAATTTTGAAATCAATTCAAGATTAATTCGATTTTCAATCAACTATTTAAAAGCGCCAATTGAATAACTGAATTATGAATCAATTTGACATTTTAAATGAATACACAGATATTGATAGTCGAGGATCTCTCTTAAAACAAGTACCGCGGCAGCGGCCGATTCCATGTTCACTAGGCGATGTCCTTTAAAAGTAGCCTAAAATAACCTAACCTACATGACTTTGCCCTAGAATTTTTTATTTTTTTTCATATTTGAAGTCTTCCCCTTCCTCAATATTGCATGAAATATCATTCATATTGATAAAAAACATGTCATAAAAATTTGGAGCCATTTTTCATAAAAGCCGCGATTGTAAATATTTACCGGTATTTGTTAAATGAAAAAAATATATATAATTTATTTCAAAATATCTAAGCGACTGCAACTCTTGATAAGTATATCTAAATATATGTATATGTATTGTACAACGTACTTAACTTATTTTTATATCTCCTTTGAATTTATATAAATTAATATTACAGGAATGTTTCTTATTTATCTATGAATAATGATTTTCTATATTTCTTCAATTCAATAGAATGTTGGATACATAACACAAAATAGATAGTTCCCATTGAAATAATATAGCTAATGTATTGTTAAATACTCAGTAAGATTTTATGAATAGCATACGATAAAATATCAAAACAATATTCTGAATTTAAGATATAAACCTACTGCATGTCAAGTTGCGAGGCACTGCAAGCAATTTACATGATTGTTTCAAGAACAATGATATATATAATTATAATAATCACTCACGTAGCATGTCCAAACGAACATCACCTCAATGATGACTGTAATGCAACGAGCGTTGATCAATGCTCATGGCTGTTGACCGACAGCTGATTATCATATCATAGCTTTTCATGATCGTGAATAGATAGTATACCCATATTATGTTTTTTTTTTTTTAAATTAGACTTTTACTGAATCTCAATGCATATTTTAGTTAATAAACGATTAAACTTGTTCAACACAAGATTTACACAAGTTTTTTCATGTGGATTTGTGCTGGTGTGAAATTAAGCATAAATTTTAATAAGTTGATGTTTCGAATTACAAAATGATATCTTTTTTAATTTGAGTTTTTAATGAAGAAAATATTGAAATGCTTAGTGAAACAATAAGAAAAAGTCAAAAAAATAAGTTATAAATTTATCATTTTTGGCCTTATCCGAGATTTATCTTTTAATCTCATATAAAATACTTACAAATTAATAAAATATACGGATTCTCCATTTTGTTTTTTAAAAAGTATAGGTGGACGGAACGGACAACTAAATATGAAACAGAAATATTAACCATTCCTTACAACGCCAACGCGCCACCTACCTTGGAACTAAAATATACATAATTAAAACCCTTGTTTCTGTAGTTACACTGGGTCACTCACCCATCAAATGGGAACACAGCATACTATTATATTTCGCGGTAAAATTTGTATTTAGTGCCTTTGCGTAGTGTATGTAGTAAAGCGTTATCGTTTTTTCGTCTATAAGTAAAATATAATTAAATATAACAAGAGTGTAATAGCGATTGTTGTGGTGACAGGGACAGGCACTAGTGTGGGACGCTACATATGTATGTAACATATGCCCCATCTCAAAGTAACATCTAGAAACAAAACTAAAGGCGATTGTTATAAGGATGTACGTACTTACTCGTATGCTAATCACAATCCACAGATACAAATCTGATTATTATTTATCAAAAAAAATATCTCGTAATAAATAATTATGTATTATCAATCATGGATTTAATAACAGGCTAATCTTATAATTATCTAATATAACTATAAAAACACCTTTGTACCATTTCATGTTTTACCCCCACCAGACTATTTTATTTAATTAATAGTCATTTTAAAATCAAAATAAAACTTTACGCTTTAATAAAAGTCAAGATGACATGCATCCATATTTACTTAATAACCATTCACATTCATTACTAACATTCTTCTTCTTCGCGAAGAAACATGATGACAATCATCCCTCAGCATTACCATCCATGATAACAACAATTGAACTCAATTTAACTTAATAAACATTCTTATATTTTACCTTAAGTAATTTCCCTAAACAAGACTAAGCAATATATGGGGTTTTCCAATAGGGACGCTTGAACTTTGACAACTGATTGCGGCCATGTTGTTTGAGTGACAGCTGTCAAATGCAGTGTGTTATATTCATTCCGTCCTCCCAAACCACCATGGCAGGTTACAGTGTCGAGCAGCACGTGCAAATCATAAAATTGTTTTATGAAAATGGGTCTTCAGTTCGAGCAACGTTCCGCGCACTTCGCCCGTTTTACGGTCGCGATGATCGTCCTGCCGAGTCGACTATCCGTCGATTGGTGGACAAATTCGAGTCAACCGGGTCGGTTAGCGAGCATTTCGATATATACAAAAAAATACAAAATACAATCTTTAATTCCATACCAAGTTTTGATTTGCTTTGTTTCATATCGACAGCTATTAATATTCAGATCAGTACAAATTGGGTTAATTAATTAATTTGATCCAGTCAAATGCGTTCTCGAGTTATAGAGCTTCAAATTTGTAAAATGTGTACTAATTTATTTGAATTATTTGACAAACATGGTAGAGCTAACTAGCGTGGTAGAGCTATGTGCAAGCTCATCAGGGTAGGTACCACCCACTCGTCAGATATTCTACCGCAAAACAGAAGTACTTGGTATTGTTGTGTTCCGGTTTGAAGGGCAAGTGAGCCAGTGTAATTACAGGCACAAGGGACATAACATCTTAGTTCCCAAGGTTGGTGGCGTATTGGCGATGTTAGCGATAGTAAACATTTATTACATTGCCAATGTCTAAGGGCGTTGGTGATCACTTACCATCAGGTGGTCCATATGCTCGTTCGCCTACCTATCACGTCCGTCCGTATGTCCGTATGTATGTATATATAATATACATTATCGGTTTACGCGGCGCACAGCAGTAAAGCATCAAATTGAAAAGTTTTATACCGACATCAAGAATCATCTTCAAAAATTTGACATCTAAATCATTCCATTGCTAAAAAGCGTATGAAAATCTGTTCGGTCCTTTTTAAGTTTAACGCGTTCGGACAGACAGGTGCGGTGGGCGAACTTGTGATTAATTAGTCATTTCTAGATTATTATTTAATTTCAATTCCAGACATATAATTTTTACTCTATGTTTGGTACGAGCGCCGAGTTATTAACAAGAACACAATAAAACAATAAATCTCTATGTCTACTTGCACCATTGGACGTATATAAAATTTGGGCAAGTACATATGGCATGGTAACTCAGGTGGACAATACACATGGAAAAATATTTTCCTGTATGTACCTTATATTTAGTAGATTTAAATGTAATTTATAAACATACCTTTTTACAGAGAATAAATCGAATTTCATTTTAAGTTTCCGATTCGCAGAATGGTAGCATTAGCTTATTTGACAACCAAAAAATCAATGATAATGTCATTAATGTGACATGTCAAACATTTGACACTTCGACCTTGCTTGATCACATACAGACACATGATCTCAGATTGCCGGTATTCGGTTAACTGTAAAAGTAGTTCCTTATCGACATATTTTGTCTTTATATGTATATAGTTTTATTGTTGCTATATTAAAGTAATATGTCTCACTTCAAATTGATTTCTTCAATAAAAGCTTCTGATGTAATACCTGTTAATAAATATGTATCCGATTGGACTGGATTAACGGTAATAATAGCAAACGTCGAGGGTCCCTTGGTCAAAGGATTTTTTTGTCTTGGTACGTGACCATTAATAATATTTATTTTTTTGTAAAATACCTGCGGCTCTACGCCGAGCCACATATACCTATATTAAAAGTGCTTGGTAAACAAAATATTCTTTTTTAGCAACGGAAGCTCATGATGATGACGGCTTGCCGCATACCTTAGAACATCTTATCTTCTTGGGCTCTAAACGCTACCCCTACAAGGGTATCCTAGATTTATTAGCCAATCGTTGCATGGCTCACGGCACCAATGCCTGGACTGACATTGATCACACCTGTTATACCATCCACACTGCCGGGGATGCTGGGATGTTAACTTTATTGCCTATCTACCTTGATCATATCCTGAGACCTACACTCACTGACCAAGGTTTTACAACTGAGGTCCACCATATTGATGGTGATGGAGAAGATGCAGGTGTTGTGTATTGTGAAATGCAAGGACGAGAAAATACAGCTGATTGCAGGTGCATTATGATGAAATATTATAATCAAGTATTTTTCAAAAATGTCATAAATATAAGTTTCGTAAATTATAAATGTTTTCTTAACAAATATGTTCCAGGTGTGAGTTGAGCTTACAACGTGCAATGTATCCTAATAGTGGATACTCATCGGAGACAGGTGGAATAATGAAAAATCTTAGAACTTCTACAAACAATACTAAAGTAAATATAAATGTTTGCATACTTAACAAATTATTTATAGTTATTTTAATTGTGTCATTTTTCGGTAATCAGATATTATTTATAGTTACCTTTACTTTCAAGAGTCATCATATAGATAAGCATGTTCTCATCTGTAGTAAACTTATATTTATAAAAATTACTTTCTTTTTAAATATTAATAGGTGCACCGTGTGGTTTCACTCAGTTGAATGCCTGTTACAAACAGTTCGCCATACGGTTAATCTGTTTGTGTATAATTATTGTTCTCAATAAACAGTATATTAAATGCAAAAAAAGTTGTTATTTCTGTGATTAAACTCTAGCATTATAATATAAAAGTAACATTGTTATTTCAAAACAATTTTTAGGTACGAGATTTTCATAAGAAGTTCTATAGAGCAGAAAATTTGACAATTATCCTAACAGGCCAAATTGAAGCTGAAGATGTTTTCAAAGCACTTGCTATTGTGGAGGATGACATCATGATGGATCTAAAACAATTGGTACTTATAATATAGTGACCATTCAGGTAGTTTAACAAACTGAATTTAAATCTTGAGTTTTCATCGGAAATAATGCAGTGACTTTAAAGAAGGTATCATGACACAAAAATATGATTTTAAGTAATTGACAGTTTCATGTTTTTGAGATGATAATTCATGTACATAGACCATTCATCCCTTACATTAAGAGCTTATTTTATTTTAGGATTTAGTTATTATTCTTTTTTATTGATAAATTTCATAATAGTCAGTTGAGTAGTAAAGATGTAAAAGCAAACAAACAAACTTACTTTCACATTTAAAATGTTTCACAAATATTTTATATAAATGATATAAGGCACTTTTTAACGCAAGCTTTTACAATATTTAGGGAAAGAAGGAGCCTCAAGAAGAATGGATTAAACCATGGCAAACTATTCCTCCTCCGCCAAACTATGGAGAGCGAAGGGAGCACTGGCCCGCTGATACTGAAGATTGTGGACAGGTCTTTATTCTTTTATAAAGAAAATAGTCAGGTATCTGATTTTTTTTAACAGTATTGTAAAATAACAAACACAGTAAGGTAGTCCTTAATGAATAAAAAAAGTCCTGGAGTATTTGTATGACATGTTTAATTGTTTGTGTACATAATTACATACAGTGGTGGTCATATAATTAGAAACACTTCTTATCGTCACTTGTCGTTGCAGTGCTGTTATTGAAAATAAGGGATACGCCACTAAATATTAATTATAACTATTACTAGGCTGTGGATAGTAGCTATTTCGTAAATAACAATACTAATTACTAATACTTAAAATAAAATTGTTTTTTATATTTTTTGTTGTTGTTTCTAATTAGTTAACCATTATTGTTCAAACCTTAAAACTGATTTAAATGTTTGTCCGTAATGTAATATGGAAACTACACTTGTGTAATGGGATTTATATTGTTTTCTAATAGATGATAAATTGTTGAACATATTGTTGTCCTATTTATTGTTTAATTTCAAAATTGAAACGATTGCGGTGAAATATCTTACATAATGTCAAGGACCGTTGGTAGTGTTTCTAATTATACGACCACCACTGTATATGACTGCATAGCTAGTCTAATGGCTAGCTTATAAGGACGCAAGTCCTAGGCCAAAGAGTTGGGTTCGTTATCGAGTCTTTCTATCAAGAAACTCTTAATGCAACCTAGAGCTAGAAAGTTTATTTCTTTTATTCCCATGCCACAGAATACAAAAAATGTTGGCTATTTACCTAATCTCTCTTCGCTATTTATAGTTATTGTCGCACTATGAAAATTAAGGATTGGAAAGTGCTTGTGTTTGTGCACACTTGTGCATTATAATATCTTCTGTTCAAATGACCAAAAGCTTTTGAGATTGGCGACAGTGGACGCTGGCAGCAGGACAATCTTACATATCCAACTACAGCAATAATGGTCTTAACTGATTTGTAAAATGCTAAATTATATAAGTATATGTACACGTTTTTTGATTATATTTTTTTTATTTGTAGATCGTTACTGTTAAAACGACAAACAGAAAATGTTTTAATGAGTAATCTATGTAAATGAATCGTACAGGTGCTGTTCGGCTGGCGCGGGCCGCTGCTGACGGAGGCTGCGGCGCTGACGGAGCTGACGGGCTGCGCGGTGCTGCTGCGCTACCTGTGCGACACAGCAGCTGCGCCTCTGCAGCGCCGCCTCGTCGAGCGCGAGGACGCGCTGGCCGGAGACGTTAGCCACTCGCACCACATTAGCTTACCGCCTTGTGCATGATGCTTCCTTTGATTGCGCAAATATTAACAACTTTTAAATATCACACTACTGGAATAGTTGCTTGGTGGAAATATGAGGCAGATTTTCGTTTAAAGCATATTTTTCCTTTCGCCGTGAGCGAGATTAATTATAAACACATATGGAGCACGTACAAACTCTGTGACCTCGATTACCTGTTCTACCCACTGGGCCATCCGGGCTCCTAGTCACACATTAATGTATGTCGAACTTTTTTAAAATCTATCCAGAAACATCTATGTGGACTGGTATGAATATTCTGTTTGGTCTCTATATACAGTAATTGTAGTTTAAAAAAAAAGATAATTATTTTATGATGTCATCTTGTTAGCTTACTTGTCGCCCTTGAGTTCTAATTGCGATGTTATTGGAATGGAGAACACAAAGTCATGAATATGTTTGTTCCCAGGTTTCCTACAATCTAACTGAAAACATCGCGCCGTTAATTAAAATCGAGTTGGACAACGTTCCAATGGATAAGTTGGAAACCGCTCGGGACGAAGCTCGTGAATGTCTAAAGAGTGTTATCTCTGGCGAGGAAGCTATCGATATGGATCGTATGAAGCGACTCTTAAGAAAGCAGCTGAGAGAGACAATGGCCAGTCTAGAGTCTGATCCACACCATGCGATTGCTTTCAGATGTATAGGCGATGCTTTATATTCACAGAATGAGCAAGACGTGAGTACCACATGATTATATTGGAGAATATATTCTTCATCAAAACTTTTATGGAGGATTATATTTATTATAAATGGCACTTATGCTATATCTTTGGCTGAAGCAAAGATCAACGACCTGTAAATGTCCAACTGCTGGACTCATACCTCCTGTCTTAAGGAGATTGTTAGACCACCATGCACACTGCTCTAATGCCGATTGGCGAATAAACATATGCTTAAATTTCATTGTTTATGTTTTCTGCCACTGCATTAAAACAGGAAAACTCAGTGCTCATTTTTAAATTGAATCCACAGTATTTGGTTTAAACTCACTACAAACCAACTCGCCTTTTAAAATCATACTTTATCCTCAAAAGAAATCTTTTTTCAGTTTGTGTCTCGTATGAATCCACAACAAACTCTACATGAATTACTGGCAGAAAATGTAGATTATTGGTTGGGACTTTTGACAAAGTACTTTTCTGATGATTTAGTCACAATCATCGGATCGCCTAGTATTGCATTGCAAGCTAAGTAAGTATAAAATATATATCATTTTAATACTTATAACCATAACAGCTTATCTTATATATAAAAATCGATATTGATTCGTTCTTAGTTACTGGTGATCGCCATGACAATTGACATAGGCAAGTCATTAAATATTAAAGAAAATGTAGACATTTCGTTGCGAGGTTTGAATTGTGTTTGCAAATTGATGATAATGTAACGCCAACTTTATGCGTGAGTAATTATTGTTGGACAAAATGTAACAAACATATCAGTCTCAGTCGGTCCTTTGCACTCGAAGTAATGTGATTACATTTATACTTTTAATATACACATATTGACTCACATTATTTTATGGTATAGTAAGATATGAAAGGTATACATTACTAATGGCCTTTTTGTTTCTTTAAGAATGGCAGAAGAAGAAAAGAAGAGAATAGAAGAACAAAGAGCTAAATTAGGTGAAAGTGGATTAGCTGAAAAGGCTAAACAACTGGAGGAAGCTATGGAGTTTAATGAGGTAATGTCAATTTGATTTGAATCAAAATCAGAATTTAAATGGTCCGGGAGCAGTGCGTTGTAGTACACTACTCGAGTAGTCCCCGGTGAGACGAGCCCGTTAGCTAACCCCCTCCCGGCCCAGCGCGCGCCCCCGGGCGGCACGCTGGCGGCCGTGCCCGTGCCGGCGTGCGACGCGCTGCGCTGCCACCACATCCGCTCGTGGAGCACCGGCGCCGAGCCCTGCCCCCACTTCGACCTGACGCAGGTGCCGCTCTACGCGAGGGTCCACAGCCTGAACACCAACTTTGTATATGTGAGTAAATATCGAGTTTATATGATGTGTATTCGGTATTCGAACTGCTTCTAAAAATACTATGTAACAGTTTACAATTGAACTTTGTGAAATGTAGTAATATATTCGTATAAACTATGTTATATAAAGTGTTTTTGTGTTAATACACATTTTTCTTTAATTGTATATTTGACAAAACCTTTCAGATAAATATAATCCTCGATACAACGAAAGTGGATCAAACTACGCGCAAGTGGCTTCCTCTCCTCCTCAATGCGCTGGCCGAGTGTCCGGTGTGGCGCGGTAATGAACTGATATCGCACGAGGAAGTTATCTCGACGACGGAGCAGCTGACGGTGACCTTCTCCAATGATATCGGGTTCGGTCGTCCCGGTAACTTTGCAGTGGGACAGTTCGGCAACTTTGTTCACATTGAAACAAGGGTATGAATCTTATTATTGATTTTATTCATCGAAGTATTTTATGTTTTGTTTAGTTCTGGAGGAGTAGAATTAAACCCTATTTTAATCCACGTTTGTCGTAACAGCCATCATGTCATCCACATGTATTCCCAAGGACACCGGACGGGCGTAAATTCTGAAAGATCCTTTTTCTAGCATTATTATAAAATATTGCTCCACCAAGTAAATAGAATAGCAAGTGGAGAATGACACTATAAAGACACCTAATATACAAATTTAAACATAGCTTTTTTTTCAATTCATTAGTCTCAATAACATTGCCGTTTGTTTGTTCCAGTGTGAACCGGAAGATTACGAGGAAGTTGTTAATCATCTTTATGAGGTATTATATGCAGCTGAAATAACTAAGGAAAGACTATTAGTATTCACTCAGAGATTGCTTAATGATGTATCTCAGGTACAAAATAAAAACAATACATATTTAATCTATGGTTAATATTTTTTAAATTTAGTTATGAATAAATTTTGTTCCACTTAGGTAAGAAGAAACGGTCACAAAATGGTATATGACATCCTACGGGACTCGCTTTACTCAAAAGACAGTAATGTCCACTGGAGTTCTGTACTTCGGCAACAGAAATTCCTCAAAGAACTCATAGAGCAGCTAAACGCGGGCGGCGACTCTGCTGAAGCGGCGCTCAATGAAGCGAAACGAACGTTCAAGAACATCACAGAGAGTGCGTGGTTACATCTCGCTACCGACTTCGAGCGGTACAAGATCAGTGTGGAACCGTGGAAAAGATTTGCGAGAGAAAACGAAATCACTCCTCTCGAGTAAGTTTACAAAATATTCTCATTCTATATTATAGCTGTCAAGGAATTTGTATCGCTGAGGTTGCAGCGAGTGACGTCACAGCAGTTCATTTATTTGTTGTTTTCTTATAGTTAAATTACACTCGCTTTATTTATATTCGTCAATCGTTATAATTTTGGCGTCTTTATTCTTTTCACTTCATTGATTGATGATTGATTATTATAAACCAATATACAAAAACAAAAACGCAAGACAAATTAAATTTTGTATATTATTTAGCGTTTTGGTCAAACATTTTACAGGCCTAAGCTGTACATGGACGCGGAGCTGATGAGCGGATGGGGTGGAGGCATGGTGGTCGGAGTGGGCGGCTTAGAGTCTTCGTTCGTGGTGCAGCTGAGTCCTGGCCCGCTGGGCTTCGCCCTGTCCGACGCCGCGCCGCTGGCCGTCGCTCTAAACTACTTCACACAGCTGGAGGTGCGCACTTGTACACTAACGGCCTTATTTATAAACGTTGCTTAGTTACTGGTTAGCTAAACACTGATTTGTCTCTTTCTGTCATTATTGATTTGACATACGAAAGAAGAAGACAAAATGTTGTTTAACTAATCACCAGTTAAATAAAGTTTATGAAAAAGGCGGTTACACATTACACTCTTTTGTAACTAATTATTGAAGTAGACACAGCGACAATAAGAAGTAATCAAATATAAAGACACATTTTTATATACATTTCCTACGCAAACTTTCGCGTATACTTAGCTGCCCGCCCTTTTTAATTTCAAACTTTTTAATTAATTTTCAAATTCACATTATTTTAAATACCTAACCATAAGCATAATACAATAAATATAAGGCATACAATGTGTCCGTTCTCCTTCATCCTTTTTTTTTAAATAACCTTTGGTCTTTTCGCGGCAGGGTCCGATGTGGCGATTGATACGCGGATGTGGACTTTCATATGGCTACGGTATTCGTCCATCGCCAAACGAAGGGCGCCTTGCCTTTTCGCTGTACCGTGCTACCAACGCTGTGGCGGCCTACACAAAGGCTAAGACCATTGTGGTAAATATATTAATAAAAACACAAATAGTATAATAATGTGTATGATTTTTTTTAAATTATGTTATTAATTTTATTTATTTATTTTTAGGAGGAATATTTAGCAGAAGGTGTCTTCGATGAAGATCTATTCGAGTCGGCTAAAAGTACAGCGCTGTTCGAGGTAGTGGAGAACGAAAAGTGTCCCGCCGACGTCGTCTGCCAATCTCTCTTTAATTTTATCAAACAAGCGGGAGAAACATATAACAGGTAAGTTTTTTGTCCAACTAATATGAAACATACATACATGGTATACATGGTACCCCTACATATTTACAGAATGGATAAAAACGATTATATGTTCTTTATTTTTTGAGATAACTACTATACATCAGGCTCAATGTCACCGTAGCAAAGCCCAAGATAAAATTTCGGTCTTTCCGCCTCGCAAGCGAACACTACCAAAAAAGCATAACGCGTACACGAAACTTTGTACAAATATTTTTCCAAAAAATCTTAATATAAATCTAAGACAACATAAAAATTAAGTAACAATAATAAGCATTTCTATACAACTGTCACTTTTGACAAATATAAGCATTACATTTGCCTAACAAGAAGTAAAAGGTAGAGGTAGAAGTGCCCGCGCAGTCGCTCTGCCTCTGAATACACAGTCTACAAATGACAGCTATACAGAGCGTGTACGTGTAGTGGTAGAGGTGAGTGTTACTAAATGTGACCAGGGTTGGATACAGGTACAGAAAAAATTATGCTACATTTCAAATAATGACCTTTTTTTTTAGTCTACATTTCACTTGTTTATGTAGCCCATTTATATAGGGTTTTCCAATAGGGACGCTTGAACTTTGACAGCTGATTACGGCCATGTTGTTTGAGTGACAGCTGTCAAATGCAGTGTGTTATATTCATTCCGTCCTCCCAAACCACCATGGCAGGTTACAGTGTCGAGCAGCACGTGCAAATCATAAAATTGTTTTATGAAAATGGGTCTTCAGTTCGAGCAACGTTCCGCGCACTTCGCCCGTTTTACGGTCGCGATGATCGTCCTGCCGAGTCGACTATCCGTCGATTGGTGGACAAATTCGAGTCAACCGGGTCAGTTAACAATCAGCCGGTTCCCGTGCGTCAACGTAACGCGAGATCTGCCGAGAATATCGCCGCTGTGCGCGACAGTGTCCTCGAAAACCCGCGGCAGTCAATTCCGCGTCGCGCACAGGAACTCGGCCTTTCGCAGACGACAACTTGGCGAATTTTGCGTTGTGACTTGAGCCTGCACCCGTACAAGATCCAGCTGACCCAAGAGCTCAAGGTTAATGACCATAGACAGCGCCGTGTGTTCGCTGACTGGGCATTAGAGCAGTTGGAAGTTGACGCCGATTTTGGCAAAAAAATCATCTTCAGGGACGAGGCGCATTTTTGGATGAATGGCTATGTCAACAAGCAAAATTGCCGTATTTGGGACAAGACCAATCCACACGAGGTTCACCAAGTGGCAATGCACCCGCAGAAAGTGACTGTTTGGTGCGGATTTTGGGCCGGAGGCGTGGTTGGTCCGTATTTTTTCGAAAACGATAATGGTGTGGCCGTCACCGTCAATGGTGAGCGATACCGGTCGATGATAACCAACTTCTTTTGGCCTGAAATCGAGAATATGGATCTGGACAACATGTGGTTTCAACAGGACGGCGCTACGTGCCACACAGCACACGCTACGATGGAAGTTCTGCACGATCAAGCGCCCTTAATGGAAAACCCTATACTTGAAGGGTAATACGGATGACCATTTTCCTTTTTTTTTTTGCAGTAATTTTAACGTGATATCATCTTAATTTTTTCATTTTTAGGAAACAAACAGCATTATATAATACATAATACAAATCGGTCGGCCTAGATAAAATTATGGTATTTTCGCGTAGTTAAGTGGCCTTACAATACAACATACTACACACTGTGAAATAATGGTACAAATAGTATAATTATACCACGAAATCCAACCCTGTACCCGGCAGAGAGCTGGTGCGCGCGATCGCGGCCGTGACGCCCGAGGCGGCGCACGCGGCGGCGCGGCGCTGGCTGAGCGCGCTGTTCGCGGGCGACAGCAAGCTGGCCGTCGTGTGCCATCCCAGCAAGGTCGTCGATGTGCAGGCCGCCTTCCGCAAGTACGTAATCTACTCGCTACTAAAGTTCACTTCACCGCTATATACGCTTCCACCTAAAACTAGAGTCACAGTCAAAGTACGAGTTTCTTTTTTGCCTATGTTTTAAAGTATTTAACTACAAAAAAATATAATATTTGAATGAAATGTTAACTTATGATCTAAGTGATGGTAATTTACATCATTTTTTTATATAAAATGTTAAAACCAATTACTAGTCCCTCATCTGACATTCTTTAAATTATTTAATTTTAAGAGAACTTTTAGTTTTGTTATTTAATAAAAAATCCTCTATAAGTGCTTAAGACTCGTTTACTTTTACAGAATAAACGTGCAATTGGATGTGTTCGAGTCGATGGAAGCATCACATTTCAACAAATAGCATTATACGATACGCTAACTTACTTTCTTTTAAAATATACAGTGTATTATTTTTTGCATTTATCGTAAGTTTAATGCAGTATTTTAATCTCATTATCAATATAAAGATTTATATAATGTTTTTATTATACGTATAGGAACTTAAAACTGCTTGGCTGTGCCTAACCATATTTAGCTAATTAAGGCGTGGATATAAGCGAGATGACTTCATTTGAGTTACAAATATATTTTTATCTACAGCATATATAGTATTTCCCCTTGTTTATTTTTTTTTTTTTAAACAATGTAATGTAGTCAAAGGTATTGATACGCTAAGTACCCTTTGTTTTCGTATAAATTCAATAGTTAAATTATAGACAAGATATATTTTGATTTATGAGACATTATGCCGAATAGATCTATGAGCTGTGGACACTTCTGTCTTCAAACAGCGCACAGAAGTTGCGAGGTCTGCGCAGGGTAAATTCATCAATCATAACGCCGAAGCGAGCCAGGTCAATGACGTATATCCGCCCCTTAAATATTGTGTAAACTTGAATATCATGCCATAGAATTAACAATGTTATAATATCCATATTTTTTATTTTCGTGACAATAAAAATAAATAAAACAAATGTTTATTTGATGATTTTATTTTAATCACCGTTAATCTTAAAGTTATGTCTATACAAAAAATATAACTTAAATATAGTCAGATATTTAGTGAACATTATTATAAATCATCTCACAACCGCTGCAACATCTCCAATATAAAATTCGAACCTTCCCATGAAAACATTTGATTCTTTAATATTACATTCACGAATGATCAACAGCAATATCTGTCAACAAAAATATTGAGAATGTAGAGAAGGCTTTATTTTAAAGACTCCTTATATTAAATATTTAACCTATTTTAACGAGCAAGTCAGCTTTCTACTTGAGCTCTCCGCTACATTCTGCACCATCTACAATAAAATATTTATAGAATTAACAATAATGTATTGTTGTCATAAAATTTTGAATCAAACTACATACATTCGAATTGTTACAATATTTGCACATTATTTTATTTTTGTAGCAGATCCTATCTGTTCAAATAATACTGGCTAATTTTATTTATCTGCCATTTGAAATGCTTCTCGTTATTGAGGTAAAAATACTGGCCTAAAAATAATTAACTCTTCAATATTAATAAAATAGGCCATTGACACCATCTCTCATGTCTGTTTAAACATAAACGTCCATCACAATACCACGAGTTTAGGATAAAATACAGTTTTATTTTATAATTGTAATTAGGTATTACCTTTATTATTAATAAATTGTACATGCAAGGATATATTTACATTAATTATCAATAACACTTTAAAATTTAATGATAACTCTACACTTGTCCGGTGTGCATTTTAAAATGCATAATACAGCACCAACATAATTATAAACCGGAAGTTAGTATTTATTTAATGATGTCATAATGATAACATATCTGTACATAATTTGATGTCAACCCATCATCAATGTTTTGACATCGAAAACTAATAACTTAGATCTTAGGGCATGATAACTATACTAACAACTTTAGTAAGTAAAAAGATTTGGTAGAACATTAAAATTACCTAAACTTAAATTATAATGTTACTACAAACATCTAACAGATTACAGTTTCCTATATATGACGATTAATTGCAATATTTAATTATTTTACAATAGAAGAGGCGGCCCCATTTACATTAAATAACATCTTCGACGACAACGAATTCAATGTTTGCACGTGGACGCTTTTATTTTATAACGTAACACTTGAAGCTATAACATAAAAAAAGATAGCAAATTTGACTATTTCATTTGTTCAAAAGAGTAAAGCGTACACATGAAACATAACAATTTTGTCATTTTTAAGCCCATAACGATTTACAAACCCGACCTTGGTAGTGATCATATTCGTCGACCGAGAAACTAACAAATTTAACTATCATTTTACCATTTCAGGCGTGTCGCAGAGCTCGGGTGACGAATGACGTTGAAAGTTTCCCAGATGACAAACAAACTAACAGTCTCATTACTGAATCCTTATCTTTATTCACTATTTTCAAAAACATAAAATTATAGAATAATAATGATTAATGACATACATCACCATCCAAGAACGGAGTTACAGAGAATGAGATAGCAATACACTGTTTTTTACCGTTTCATTCGTTCAACGAGCGAAAGAAGGAAATGATGATAACATCGGCATACCGATTGTAGTTCTGAAAGAAACATAATTTTATTTGATTGTCGAAGTTGATAATCGAAGTTGATGATGATTAAGCGAATATTTTTTAATAAAGATACAGCTATTGAGTGTATGTTATGTTTCTTCGGGTTTCTAAAGTTCCAGTATTTCAATATTATTTTATTTTTTAAATCTTTATAAATTTATTAAAGTGGGGACTATTGTGACTCATTAACGTCACTTGATAAATATAATGAAATTATTATAAAAAGTAAATCTTAGTAAAAAAATGAAACATACCGTTTAAAGAACATTTTATAGAAATCTTAAAAAATGTTACACACATAAGATTAACATTCAAAAAGAGAAAGTTAATATAATCATACTAAAATTAAATTATTGGTAATACTCCCTAACAATAATTTGTAATTAGTAAGAAATCAAATGAGATGTTATCTATATAAGATGGAATGATAAATTGTAATTAACAAATCGATTTTTTTTAAATATATCCAAATTATTGACATAACTTTATAACGAATAATTTATTTACCGAACTTTTTATACATTATTAAAAAATGTTGTCGACGAGAATACTGTTTCTTTGTTTATTTTTGTAGATCTGATAAAACCTAACTTTGGTCAATAACATTTCCTAGCAATAAATACAATTACTACTTAAAGTCGTCAATAACGTAATTTTAATTCAATTCAATAATTATTTTTGTCATTGCATTACGTTAAAAAAATCGTAAATTCTATTAAACATTGATCAATGTCTGTTGTATAGACGGGACGATCCATTTACATAATGTAGGCACAATATCTTAGTATTTATTAGTTCAGGTCACGACGTTCTGTACATTTTGAACGTTATTGTTATTTATGTTTGTACAAATTTAAAAATAACAATAGAAGTGTTCTTCGATAACTACTAGAGATTAGATATTTTTGTTAATATTAATTTAATCAATACGACCGTGCCATACTAGATATTCCTATCTGGCATAGCCTTACTTTACTTTGATAAAAGCATATAATATCGTATGTGATGCTACGAACGCCGATACTTTATTTTTTCTTAACGATTAAATTTAATCAATTTAATTAGTTCTACGCAAGTCAGAACCATCACAGATCGTCTCCATATTATCTAAGAATTACGAGCGTTAGAGGACGAAAACCAGTGTTGCCAACATTGTTTAGTTAAGAAAATATTAAGGGAAATTATAGTTTAACTTTATTTTAAAAAGAAAGACTTTTCTTTAAATCGATGTCTAATGTTTACAAATTTTCACCTTAAAAAAGTGTTTTAATTAATGTGTTGGCGACACTGGACGGAACTGAGCCAATCTCAGGTAGAGACGAAACCACTCTCGGCTCGCTCTCGGTCTACGGTCCCGTGAAACAGTTTACAAGGTCATGCTCTTACATGATAGAGTTGGTGTCAATGGGCGGCGCGTGGTTGCGGAGCGCTTCTCGTATGAAGGTGCCGATGTTGTTCTCTGCGATGAGGTGGAAGAAGAACAGGTGCTCGAAGCTCTTGAGGGAGATGGAGCGCAGGGCGGGCAGGCGCAGCAGCAGCGACGCGAAGCGGCCCTCCTCCGAGCTGTGCGCTCGTCTGCAGTACTCGTCCAAGCAGGAGAACATCTGCCGAGTTTTAATTATATTGTTATTTTCTTATTTCACTTGCTACTACTATCTTGTCAATCACGGCTCGCTCGTACATACCTTTTCTCTGAGGACGTCGACGTCTTGTCGATTCTTTAGACCCTTTACGTCTGAAAAATTAAATGGATATTATTAATAATTATTGACAGCTGTTGACAAAAAAATGTATACAAGCATAATTTGCATAACTGCATAACTTTTACATTAATAAAATAAACTCAATGAAAGCAACTACGATTTGTTCTGTAATATTCATAGTTAACAGTTGAAATTACACTATAATACAACATTCCGTCGTTCGGAGCCTCGTGTGGGTTTAGTGAACACAACAAAAAAAAGTATTTGCCAGGCTTGCTGTCGCCTGTCTGGCGATAAATTTCTAAGATTATTATGTGGTGGGAGGTGTCGTACGTACCGGGGTTGAGCAGCACGATGGCCTTGAGCGCGACGTACTCGGCCTGGTCCATGCGCAGCGCGCGCATCTTCAGCGACAGCTCGGACAGCACGCGGTCGAAGATCTGCCCCACGCCCGCCTGCAGCGCTGAGTTGCGGTGCAGCGTCATGCCTGCCAGTAACACCGACGTTGAACAGATGTCGAATACATTGCAATATATTTATTCTTTCTTGTAACTGAGACTAAAGATACAATAATTTACGGTAACGTTTAACTATTACTACATATGGACATTCGTGTACATTGCTAAATTACTATTTTCGACGTTAGCGCTTTGTTTGCACAAAGCTCGTCTGGGTAGGTAACTAGGTACCACCCACTCATCAGATATCCTACAGCAGTACTGGGTACTGTTGTGTTCCGGTTTGAAGGGTAAGTGAGCCAGTGTAATTACAGGCACAAGGGACTTAACATCTTAGTTCCCAAGGTTGGTGGCGCATTGGCGACGTTAGCGATGGTTAACATTTCTTACAATGCCATTGTCTATGGGCGTTAGTGACCACAAATAAACGCATGATACCATCGAGATACGAGAACTGTTTGTGAGTTGTCTTGTTATCACGAACATTGCAAACACAAGTTTTAGTAAATTGATTATTACATATTGAAATCTTTATTATGATAAGTTTAAAGTTGCCACAACGTTTTCTGAACTGCTTTTTTACCTCAAATGTGTTAAGCACTTTAGTTACGTCGTCTCATTTACAAACTATTTTCCGGCAGCGGCTTTACCTACGTGTGGTGACTTCGTGTTTCGCAAACTAACTCACTTTGGCATTTATAATATTAGTTAGTATAAATCATGTTACCCGGCATGAGACACATGAGCTGTGGCGGCGCGGCGCTCCGGGTGCCGTCAATGTTCTCCCGATCGTCCTCCAAGTACTGCGAAACATTACATTAGATATTTATATAATTCATTTTTATATAGACAATGAAATTGCATTTATTGGTTGTACGACTTTATTATTATTAATTATATACTTGACGAGACGGTTGGCGTGGTTGGTAGGCAGAGTATCGCCTTTCGCGCCGTAGGTTCGATTTCCACCCAGGACATATATTTGTGTGCATGAACATGTCTGTTTGTCTTTGTATTTACAAAAGAAAAGTAGTATATATGTAAGTATATCAGTTGTCCGGTTTCCATAGTACAAGCCCTGCTTAGTTTGGGATCAGATGGCTGTATGTGAATAATGTCCCAGGATATTATTTTATTATTATTATAATGTAATATGGCAATATTATTATTATTACCTCCATAGAGCGCCAGGCGATAGCGAACAACAGCAACTCGTTCCAGGAGCCCTTGATGAGCAGCACCTGGTCGTCCAACTCCAGCTGGCTAAAGTGCGGGATGTCGCGCGCCCACACAACAAGGGCAGCGATCTGTTTGTTACCTGAAATTAACAATTATAAACTATTAACAATCCTCTAGTCGAATATTGAAATAATATTAAATATTAATTGAATTCAAAAAAAGTGATGTTTGTTCGTGTATGATTTTTACATTTACACGATAACATTTATGGGAAGGTTTGAAATGCAACCCTTATATACAGAGTTGAAGTTCAAGCAATATATGAAACCAATGTTATAATGATATAATATTTTTAATAAGGATAAATGTTTGCATGTTCGCCTTTTATGCGTTGTTAAACCATTAATCCGATTATGATTAAACTTAGCTAGTTGTAAGTTAATGTATGTTTGTACTTAAATACACGTTCCAGGTAGACCACACAAGCTAACCCAGGCCGGGTAACTAATAAGTTTTATAATTTTAAAAATACATAGTTTTATCGATAAATTATATGAAAACAGAATATAGTTTCTAGAATATCAAATATACCAATAGATAATGTCTGTATATCCCAATCTAATCAATACATTATTAACGTTTTTATAGACAAAAAACACATCCCGATGTAGTTTTAATTAAACTAAAATGTTTCTATGAGATTTTATCAATTATGCTTCATTCCTAGATAAAGTGTTACCAACAAAGTATTTAAAACTTTTTAGATTGAATAAATTATACAGTTTAAATGTAATATAAATTTCTGATAAGTAATTAACATGTAGAATGTATTTATCTTTTAAATTAATAGGTAACTTAATATTTTTATAATCTTGAAGTATATTTAAAGTTTAGCTCCGAATTTTTATTTAATAACTTGTAGTTGAATAGCGCTGGTGACCTTCAGCGCGGGCCATGGCGTAGAGCAGGAAGAACGACCGCTCTAAGCGCCATATAGAAAAGGGCGAAAATGTCAAAATCAATTTCTAGAGACATATATAAGCTTTGTTTGATTTTTTTTATAATTATTATTTCCATAACCGAAATGCAATTCAAAGATAACTCGGTGCTGGTGACCATTCATCATAGAATGTGTTCTTCGCTAGCCAAGTCTGTTCATCTTGAGTCCATATACCAGGTACGGCTCTAAGCTAAAAGCAAGCTATCGAGATTACTAGATACTGGGCTCGCGTTGGATCTTGCGGACAAAGCTACGCGTGTTCAGTATTAAGGCTTTAAGTAATGTAGTAATGTCTTTATCCATTGATGAAAGGACTTTAGTATGACATCAATAAAACTATTGAAATGATAACGTATGTAGACTTCACCATTGCTTTGGAGCAGTGTTGTCGAGTGAATTCCAATTTCCAAACATTATCCGGTGTGAGATTAACTAGCCATTACGTATTTACTACAAATATGTGTAAACATGTATCTATTTTATGTATATAAACATAGCTAGAATTCGCGTGCAAAATAAAATGTCGTTTAAAACCTGTTAATAATTATGCATATTATTTTACATGTGTAAATGACTATCAAATGTTCATATTGATATTTTGTTATTGAATTTTAATCAAGACTTTCTTGTTTTATTTTTATCGAAAGAAACGAATCAAAAAAAGTCGATATTCAACATTGTTGGAATGTTTTAAACAATCAGACATCATATTCTGGATGATATAAATAAGGCCCTTTTTGATACCATTTAAACTTATTTACGTGTGTAATTTTAATAATATATATTTTATAAACATAAATATATCTTTATATTCAAGTAATAGAACATGCAACAGAATTTATACACAACACACATAACTGGTTTATTTCTATTTCTATAGAGCGGGGAAGGAGTGAGGGAGAAGGAAGTTCAGAAAGGCATAACCAAATTTTAAATTAATATTTTGATTATTTTTCTGAATGACGTATAACGGCACGATTATCATGAAACAGACGCTGTTTATTAAAAGGTTTATTATATGTAAATAAATATATATATTTTGAATCGCCATTTCACACTTATAGTGTTCCAGGAGGTAAAACGTTCATTATTTCAGAGTAACAGTTATTTAAATTGTGTCCTACCTATTTGACAAAGACTGGATACCGGCGCACGGTAGCGCGGCGGAACGTTGCTGTCGGGTCCGACACGAAGAAACTGAAATTCCTCAGACGGATCAGCCACCAGAGACTCCATCTCCAAAAGTCGTTCGATCGATAGCTCCTGAAAAATGTTATCAAGAAGGAATCAATCAAATAGCATCTTGAAGCACTTTTAATCGTAATTTTACATATAAGTTTACATTAAATGAAAATCCTATGCCGGATGTGGATTCTATGAAGACAAAAAACTCAGTAATTATTTACAACTAATTAAATAACATAATTTTAAGGCAAAGTTAATGCAAATCTTTATAGGAATTACGTACGAAATTCCATAGTATATACTTTCAAGTATTCTCTAAAGTAAGTTTTAGTATACATAATATACTAAAGACTAATTTATATAGAAATCACTGCTAAAGGTTTATTATTAATACCTCCATAGAGCGCCAGGCGATACCGAACAACAGCAACTCGTTGCTGTTGTTCGCTAGCACGCTAGCAGCTATATTATTATATGCTAGCAGCGTATAAGATGTAACATATTTAAATTTATTAGAGATAATTTATAACAGCCGAGATGGCCCAGTGGGGTAAGAACGCGTGAATCTTAACCGATGATCGTGGGTTCAATCCAGACAAGCACCACTGAATTTCATGTGCTTAATTTGTGATTATAATTTATCTCGTGCTTGACGGAGAAGGAAAACATCGGAGCAGGTTGCATGTGTCAAATTTCAATCACATGAAATTCTGTCACATGTGTATTCCGCCAACCCGCATTGGAGCAGCGTGGTGGAATAAGCTCTTAACCTTCTCTTCAAATTAGGAGAAGAGGCCTTAACCCAGCAGTGGGACATTCACAGGCTGTTACTGTTTATAACAGCTGTCAGAAGGGAAACACAAAAAACATCAAACTGTAACTTATGTAATAACAACTTAAACAAATTATGCTTTACTTACTGGACAATCAATAAATGCATTAAATTAACAGAACGTGAATAAAAAAAAACGTTTGAAATTGACAAAAGCGATAGAAAATGACTAATTTAACAAACGACGAAAGTATAATACGCATGATGACTGATTTTGAAATAATCTTCAATAATGTAGATACGTCTACTATTACTAAAAATAGTTGTATTTCAGTAATAAACTAACTATTTACGCAAATAATTGCATTTTCATTTACTTATTTTGAATTTCGCTCGAAAACACCCAGGTGTCATGGCGCCTGCACCTGAGTCGTGACGTCACGCCGTAATAAATTAGGGATAGGTTAATATCGATATTTGTCTGTATTAGCTAATACAAATATATTCATTAAGTAATATTTATAATACTTAAGGTAATATGTGAATATATACTAATATCTAATATACAGCCTGTCTCATGATAACATATGACGTAAACGTAAAAAATATTTTTAAGATAGTAAAATGATTTATTTTTTATTTGTACATAGAAAACATCAGCTTTTTTAGTCGGATACGTAAGATACATCGTTTGAAATTTAAATATCGGTACAAACTTAGAATAATAGCGTGATTATTTTAAGGGTTCAAATATCAATCTTTTGTTTATATTATGAAAGTTTTTAAGTAGTAAGATAAATAAATACCACCACAGAACCTATTATCGTTCTAATTTATTACGTAAACTCATTTTATTTCAAAAGCAATATTGTCATAGTCAGAAAGTATGAAATATTGATGCATTTTAAATATCGAATATACGATATTTAAAAAAAATATCAACAGTCCTCAATGTTGTGTCGTATCTATGAATCTTAGTTTCATTGTTTTATGTTTTTGCGATCGCTTTTGTTAGTGACATAATTTAATTACTAGCTTTCTTTTTCTAAATTTTAAGTGTTCTTCGTAAACCATTTTTCTTGTTTAGGTGAGATGCATGGTAGATGTATATATAATAATTTATGTTGCGAGTAAAATTGTGTACATTTTATATTGAACAATTGTTAGTGTTAATATTAATTAAAAATAATTTTAAAGGATAGTTTTTGTTAGGTTAATCTTTTTTTGGTAAATAAAGTGAAGAATTTAGTCTCGTCCCAATACTAACATAATTTGGATTATTTCGATAAATTCAACATTGTAAACAAAAAAGGTACATATAATCGGTTTCAGAATATATAGATACGATATTCGATATTCAAAACCGATATTTAGATACGATTCGATATCGCTTCAAAGTGATATTACCCATGTCTATGTTATAGAAGTTGAGGCGTGACGTCATTTGCTCCGATAGGTGTTTCAAATAAAATGGCCGATTGCAGAATTTTATACTTTTATTTTTTGGAATATCTTATTAATCTCAATATGTATATTAAAATGGGATCATTTTTTCGATTACTTTTAAAATAGTTTCTTCTCTAAAATCATTTATTTTTTAATTCTTTAATACTGTCATCATGCCTATTAAGATCGGTGACGACAGTTAAAAATGCTATTAATTTATGGCGCAGCGTACAATATTTTTTAATATACGCAATTTATATAATAATCGGATGTTTTGGGTTACTTGGGTTTTTATTACATAATTCTTCAATTTATTAGAGAATAGTGATCAAGATTATCAAAAATATCGCTAAATTACATTTTTATGGTACTTTTGAAGGACTAAAACACATCTTAGTTATTAACTCCGGATGATTTATAACTGATTTAAAAAAGAAATATTGTCTCTTTTAAATTTCTGAGAATTTCTTTCAATCGTAGGTTATAGTCATAGTACTTCTATAGGTCCAATGCCACATAAATCGGTATTCAATCAACTATCTGAATATGGATATAATTATGGGAATTCCATACATTGCTGCAGTAACAATTAAAGTTTTTACAATTACGCAATACCTACACATCATATAGTGGTCTATTTAAAGATTATTAGATAACGGAGCTTTCGAGTATAATCTAAGTATAATATATAAACTGCCTTTAAAAGTATTTATAATGCTGTATTTCTAGATTAAATTATTTTCATGAACAAAACAAAAATAATAAGATTTATAATATTGAGGTATTCTATTTTTCCAACACCACCTACGTAAATTTAGTACTTAGATAGATTATTTTGGAAGAATTTAACATCTTCCAAGAAATAACGGGTTTCAAACTTCATAAAAAAAAAATGGACGTGAGTTTGTTAAACTTAATGAAGTCAAATATTTTAAAGAGTTGGTGACCGAGCTAATACCCTTGCATAACGCTTGAAAGGACACTGATACAAAAATCTCTTGATTTCTACAATTGACCCTCTGCCACTTAAGTATGATTCACACAATTATGGAATAAAAGAAGACATACCATAATTACTTTACTAATCTTAGGTAGACTGCTGGCATTGACAGTTAGTAGATTTTAATCGGGATTTGAAGAAGCCATGTTGATTAGCAGAGATATAATGTTGAAACTATAAGACGATATTTTAATTATACAAATACCTTTAAGCAAGATATACCATTAAGTCGACCAAAACCGATCTAAAATATAATACAATCATAGTTGCACCGTGCACGTAATATATACCGATATTCAAACACAGACATACAGACAGGTACACATGATGACACACTGAATAATTTATCATTCTTTAATCGTACTGTGGTACAGACACACAAGTCGGTAATTAAATGTTTCCTGAAAACAAGTATAGTAGGCGGTTAATTACTTGGCAACGATAGAATTTTTAAGTGCGGAAACGACAAAACAACAAGTAACAACTTATGTATGTATATGTCACGACTATCTAAAAATAAGTAAATGAAGGCTATTTTTATCTAATACTAATTTATTGTACTGGCTTCAAATTACACGCAAAGAATTAACATAATATAATATCATAAAATCAACCGCGACATTTATTTATGTTGAGTTTATATTATACCTATACAATAGTTTCGAGAGAAATAACGGCGACATAACGATTATAATATTAAATACATATTTACTAGTACAAAGTAATCTATCCTCTATACTTTGAAGGACGTAGACCTTGGCCGAGGCCACAGAATAAATTATACCTACAACCTTGTGACTAACGAACTAGCAATGTCATACCTAAGTATCATAGTGTTTATGTCTCCCACACCTACTTAAGAAATTATCATTTATTTAAAGCCAAGTAAAAATTGTGTAAAGAATAAATCAAACAAAGCTTTATTGTAATACATATTTCTGGTATAACATGCGGTATCAACTAATTAATCCCACAGGTGGGCAGAGATTTCCTTTCTTGTTCAGAGAAAAGATTTAGTGTTTCGGTTGAGCGTGGCATAGATCATATTTTCTTTCGACACGTGTAGGTTTCCTAACGATAATTTATCGTCCAGTATGAGATAAAAATAATAAGCCCAAATATCGCAAGAGACACCCGAAGTCTTCGTTAAGTATCAACAATCAATCAACGATCTTCATTAAATTAAATCATAAAAATGAATTTGTTTTTTTGTCTCATTTTAAAGTTAATTCAATTAATATAATGCGCAAACTACCCAATATTAATAAAGCTTTTTTGTACTGATTCGCTTACCTAGAATTAGCAATACTACTTAATGAGCTTCAATCAAATCCAAATACTAATTAAGCCTAACCATCCCATAAGATCGAGGATAAAAATCATTGATAAATATCAATTGACTACTTTGACATTTTGACGCATATATACCAACAAACTTTGTCTTGCATAATAAAAAAAGAAAAAAGAAAGAAATTTAATAGGTATCAAAAGATATAAGAATAATTCAATAATGAATGAACCGATGAAGAGGCAGTCAATTTTGTATTGCTTCTATTATTGGATACCATGATGTCTTTTATAGATGTTGCCAATATTATTTCGGTAATAAATTTATATTACTACATAATTAACGAACGTTGGAAAGAAACATTATGTAACAGTTATTTAGGTTTACCCTGACGTTCTAGATCGTTCGCGGGTAATGTTATCGATTGGCAGTAACTTATGACTAACACACATATAAAAATTTTTAGTAATAGAAGCATTTATTATGAGCGTTTAATAACCCACACAAACACAAATAAAAATCACAATAAACCGCTGTATATATATAATAAAACACATGTACATATATTTATATCGACACGGTTTATAATTGTGTCCGTTATTGATCCATTCAACTTCAACGACCGTGTGTTCATTTTAAACAAATCTTGTAACTGTGTAACTAAAATTAGTTTAGCACTTAAATACGTCATAGTGTATAAAATACGTCATAGTGTATAAAATACGTCATAGTGTATAAAATACGTCATAATGTTCTAAAGTCGAATTAAATAGATTATTTAAAGAAAATATAAAAAATACGAGATGAAAGCAATAATACGTCAAAACAACAATACGAAATACAATATTGCATTCAGTGAGAAATTTAACACTGATATTGATACTTAAATCGATGTTATAGCCTTTAAATCTAACAGTCGTTCTGATTTTTTCCTACATCTTCAACAATATTCGTCGTTTTCAGACATTTCAAACAAAACCTTTTAAGAATTCTACAACAAAACCTTCCCCATGAATTACTTTGTCCATTGGTTTAAGCCGTATGAAAACCCGTTCAGTAGTTTTTGAGTTTAAGACGTTCAGACAGACTTATGCGGCGGGGAGGGGGTGGGGATGAAAGGCCTTTGTTTTATAATATATATTTAGTATATTCGGACAAATATTTAAATTACAAACATTGAAGTTATGACAAAAAAAATATTAACACAGGATATACAAAATCTATTTTTTGAGGTCGAGTTTGACTGAAATATTTTAAACAAGTGAGATATACTATGAGAAAACAATACGTTAATTGTTCATGGTTTCTGTAATAGTAATAAATTTAAAAAAAAGTTTACCTTGAAATCACATTTCTATTATATATTTGTTAAACGGATAGATTAACAAGCGATGATACAAAACTACGCACTAAATTTTAGTTAAAAAAAATCTGATAAGTTCAGCAACAACACGATTTTGCAACCGTTCCGGAAACGGCAGCTGGTTTAACAAATGGCGAATTTTGTTATTTCGTTGATTTCCTCGAAGGGAATTTGATATGAAATATTCATAACATCGTAATACGTGTAAACGAACATTTAGGTGAAAGAACAGTTATGATATGTAAAAAATCATATCTTTGGAATACGTTATACTTAAAATACTATTCGTATTTAAAGCTTAATGTCACATATATAAATAAGTATTTGTTTTAATATACAGATATAATATTATCGAACACTATTAAAATGTTTAGTCATCATAAAGTTGATTCTCCATCTTCGTGACAGATCGATTGTGTTCTGGACATGATGGTTAAAGATTATTTTAACTATTTACAAAATAATAACATAAAATACATATAATAAATATCAGTACAATTTGAAATCGCATTCCTTACGTGTCGAGCTAAATTGGAAGCGAATCTTGGACGCGCCATACATCATAAGTACGTATTAACGAATCATAACAGCAATCAGGTAATTAACACACTATTCCTATATTATCCACAAACTAGTCTACTCTTTATCCATAGACTAGTTTCCTTATAATTCGTAGAAATACGTTTCCTTGGATTCTTAGTCCATATAAACTTATACGGATAGTATTCGCCCGCGGCTTCGCCTGCGTGTAACGGGAGAGGGCTCGTATTAGGTAAAAAATGGCCGTCCTTGGGTTTCAAGCTTGATTCGTACCAATTTTATCAAAATCGGTTCAGTAGCCTTGTAAGCGTAACAGACAGAGCTACTTTCGCATTTGTAATATTAGTAAAGTCTAGTAAGAATAGAGTAGAGCGACGATTAATCTTTAAAAATAACGATTGTTCCTGGATTTTTTGACAACTCGAAATTTTCACGAAGGTAATGTATTAAAATAGGTATCAAGTTGAGACTTAAAATAAATACATCTCATCGTCATCGTCAATTAAGGTTCTCGTTACGAGGGAATTACTTTGATAGCCAAGCAATAAACAAGGAAATCTGAGCGCGTCACTGCCCACCTTATTTTTAGTGCAGTCATTGTAGTTAATTACCTGAGACATTTTTATTGACTATTTAACATTTATTTGCCTGCAAGTATGACCTCTACCTGTTATATACGTATAGAAAAAAAGTAACAATGCCATTTCCTCTCAAAAAGATTTGGAGCTCATATCACCATGCGGATTCGATACGAGTCCCTAACTCGATTCATATGTGGCTGAATGCTATCCCACTCATTTCCTACTCAATGTTTTCCTTCACTACTTAGCATGAGATGGATTATTATAGAACAAAAATTAAGCTCATGAAAACTCAGTAGTGTTTGGTAAGATTTGAACCTGCGATTTTCTGTACAATCCTATATAAATACATTTAATTGTAATTACTTTGGTTACAAAAATGGTTCAATAACGAATGATTAATTGAATAATATAACCTTAAGAATAAAGAGATAACGATTTAAAGTTTTCGATAAACACTCCTTAGTCAAAAATCAAATCAAAATCATCAATACATTTAATTTTTTTATTTTTTTGGTATAGCTTGGCGGACGAGCATATGGGCCACCTGATGGTAAGTGGTCACCAACGACCATAGACAATGGCATTGTAAGAAATGTTAACCATCACTTACATTGCCAATGCGCCACCAACCTTGGGAACTAAGATGTTATGTCCCTTGTGCCTGTAATTACTCTGGCTCACTCACCCTTCAAACCGGAACACAACAATACAAAGTACTGCTGTTTTGCGGTAGAATATCTGATGAGTGGGTGGTACCTACCCAGACGAGCTTGCACAAAGCTCTACCACCGAGTAGTAATTATAAATAAATCTTTAAATCTTTACAAGTTATATGATAACGTTTGTTTTTGTAAGACTTAATTTCTATTATAATAGGAAATAGTAAAAAAAGAAACAATAAATACATGAATTACTTGTACTGAGCTGCTCGGATGTGCGTCCTCAGCTCCCCTGGCCGCTCGCTGTCTCTCCTCTTGCACGGCCTCCCTCTTCATACCGCACGCGAGGCATTTCTGATAACGACAGTACTGGCAACGATTTCTCTGACGCTTGTCGATGATACAATTCCTCTCCTCGCGACAGGCGTATGTGAGATCCTTCCGGACGGTACGTTTGAAGAAACCTTTGCATCCTTCGCAACTGTAAACGAAACATAGGCTAATTCAGATGTTAAACTTTACAACTAATACCATATTTTTATTTCATTTGTGTTCATCATCGTTTATACAGAAGTAGTAAAGTAACAGCCTGTGAATGTCCCACTGCTGAGCTAAGGTCTCTTCTCCTTTTTTTTTGGTGAGAAGGTTTAGAGCTTATTCCACCACGCTGCTCCAATGCGGGTAGGTGGAAGTCGTTTTTACAACCTGGAGTCTAATTCTACTAACAAATCGTCACTTTATCGTAATCGAATCGGATCGTAATAATTGCTGCTTATCCATTTCCCTATTCTTTAAATTAAGACTTAACGGCATATAGTAATATCACATCGGTTATATCATATAGATAGTCGAAATTGAATTGGACTAGAATCGATAACGTATCGCAACTGACACAAATTAGAAGAAATTTGCCACCTTAGGTCGTTAGGTCGCTCGGACTTTTAAACAATTTCCACCAAATTTATTGTGATCGAGTAGAAATTTTATACACATTATCGGTATTAGTATCAATATAATCTATAGCCTATTACAATCCCACGAGGGCTAAAGACAAGTAATCTGACATCGAATTGATGTGATATTATTATTATTATTTTATGAGATTTTTGAAAATGTAGCATTTTTGAATGTCGGATAAGCTTTTATCACAATTCTGGAAGTAAAATTAAAGTATATTGTTAGTTAAATGAAATGATATAGCAGAGCCATTAGACAATCGCCTATATGCCTATATACCTGTTTTATGTTTAATTCGTTTTATAACGTAGATTAAACATTGATTTTAATAAAATCAGGTATAAATAGTGATTTTCAAACAGCAAGAAGCTATATAAATTATTATTAATTTCAATAGTTCTATAAATTAATTTCTATGTAAACTTTATTCAATCCGTACTTAATATCAAATCTCTTGAAGACTCACAAGAGGCAAAGTATTCGATTACCTATAAAATTAAACGATATCAAACCTATTAATTTTTATTAGAACGATTTGTTTAAAATTTATCGCATCTTTAGGATCAGTGTCTGTCTACCAACATTATATTTAATAGCGATATTAAAAAAGAAAATTGCGCACGTGAAAATTTTCACACATTCGGACATCAATAACGATTTCAAAAGCGATTCCCACAGACATTTGTCACGATTGGTTGGTTAACGATTATTTGAAAAACAAAAAATATATATATTATAACTGTAACTAATCTACATTATACTCAGGTATACATATTTTTTTTTTAGTAAAACCATTGGAATACAGCTGTATCGGAACCATGAAAAGCTGACAGGATGTGCGAAACATAAGGGATATATAAGATGTTTTTTAATGTCTACATTAAAAAAGTATTAAATACATACACAAAACTTATACCAGAATATGTATCGAGTTTCGGAGATAAATAGCAGGAGAAGCCGGAATTTCATCCTTTGTACTTGTATATTTAGGAATTATCATATTTTTAATTATATTATATTCATAAAATTATATGTTCATCAAAACTCAAAATGGCGTCAATACAAACAAATGTTTCGCAAATAGCGCTGATTATTATTGAAGAGAGATAAATATACTTGCAACCGTCTAACGATCTAATGATGTCGAACAAAAAACTATTTTATGTCCTCATTTCGAGAAACAGGTGAATGAAACCATTAATTATCACATCAGATTATATGATTAGAAATACCCCGAATGTAAAAAGTATATATAAGAATATGCCCGTGTGTTATAATATACTGCACTAATGAGAAAAATTATAACTTTATCTATTTAAATAAAACGTTTTTTAATCGCGTAAATTAGCATTTTAAATCATTAACATATCATATTAGAAAAAATACACTATTTCATAACGATTAAATTATAAAATCAATCTAGGTAATATATACAAATATATATATACATATACATATATACATACACATATATATATATATATATATATATATATATATATACATTTTATATATTTTGTTAACTTTTTTTCGGAGACCAGACGAACAAATATTCCATCTAATGTTAACATGTTCAAACTTCCTTCTCGTGACAGTGAAACGAAATTGATCGTCGAGTTTAAGCAATACGAGATTGATATTTGTCCTCCATCCTGAGTAATCACGAGCGAGCGAGTCGCAACAAGCAAGAAAGTGCGCACTTAGGCAATTCCCTCTAGTCGAGTCATTAATAACGTCATTATTCTGAGAGGATGACACGAATCACCTTAAAGGCATGCGTCCACTGTCAACGTTAATCCGTATCCGGCTTTATTTAGCGACGACGACCATACATAAGTTATAACGATAATACTCATATGCGTTAAATAAAGATAATAGGCGACGTGATATAAAGAAAATATACGAAGTCACGAGTGAAAGTCAAAGTAATCAAATACGTTTATCAAAAGTGATAAACATATCAAAGGCTATCGCCATACATACGCTGGGAATATTATTTTCAAACATTGTTTAATTGTTTTATTTTACGTAAATAGTGCTTAGTTACCTTTAGATATAGAATTTATATAAAACTTTTCGAGTCGTAAATATATTATATATATATATATATATATATATATATTTTATTACTTTACATGAAGGTCGACCCTTCATGTAAAGTAATAAAATAAAACCAAATTTTTACCATATATACATTTTGTACAAATATATTAATAATGTTTTTGTTTTCGTTCTTGAGCATTTTTATCTGACGACATGTGTAATTATTTTGTTGCGTGTACATTTCGAAAGTACGTCGCTGCCATATTTAGAGAAATATACCACTTTCACATGAATCATTACAGCTGTTCTGTACCCTAAAATCAATGATGTTTTTGCAATAATTCCGATTTTTTAGCGAACACGTTAAGATGAAATGACGTTATATTAGCAAAGTCCAATGATACACTCAAATAAAAATAAAAAAAACTTTTTAAAGTGAAAACCCCTTTGATCAAGAATCCAAAACGAAGAGACAGAACCATTCCGAAACCAGTTTCGGTCCAGATATTTAAGGAACACTTAAAAAATGTTACATATAAGGCTGGCTCTACCCATGTCCAGGTCTCGGGCCTCGGCGGCCGCTGCGAGCGTGACGCACGAAACACTAAATAACGTTTGCAGATCGATAGAATATAACATCGTTTCTTTATAATGAATGCAACTTACAAACCAATCTTATAACTTATGTTTTAATATGTATACGTATTTTTTGCCTCTGAGTCAATTTCCTGTACAGTTAGTTTTTTCTTCATAAATGTATAATTAAATATCAATTTCGCTGTTGAATATTTACGTAACACGTGACCGAGTACGTGAACAACAAAAGAATATTAAGGCAAAATTATGGAAATACGGGTATTGCAAAATCAATTTATGTCGGCTACCCATAATCCATTTACCTGCCTCCGACTGAATGATTTTCAACCTAAAGTATTCTCAAGGTGAAAATAAAATGTCTCTTGCATGACATTACAGACGGCCGACGATCGATAGAATTGCAAATTGTTTCGATAATACATAAGTTGAGATTGTACAAAGGTGGAATAATACAGTACACGAGCCGCCTCCCACGCGTTCGCAGCTGTACTAAATTGTTTGAAGAATTGTAACACGCGAGAATTATTCAATTTTGTACGATAAAATTATTCATCCACAAGCCACCGACGGCGCTGTACCTAGTAGCAACCTGTCTACAGCAATATATATACCTTCATTATATTTTCGTACATAACTGCTGTCTAGAAGTCTAGACAGGACCGTGTATATTTATACTTATAAAAGTAATACTATTACAGCCACGGTGCATGTAGAGCTTTAATAAAATTGAGTTTCCGAGACGCGCCGTTGCCGCCTCTTATCATTTATTATCCTCTAAATTATTTGACATCGATATATTTTAATCAAATGAATATAATGAAATACCATCCAGCGACATGAATGCTACATTTTTTCAAAGCATTTTTTGCTTTTGTAATCTCAAATAGATTAAATTGGCAAAAAGGGACGTCAACTTTATTTTTTATCGTTGCTTCTGAACAACCACAAGTAAGAAAAAGATTTCATCACATGTTATCAGATTTACTTGTAAATATTTAAACAAATAAATTAAGTACTGAAATTAATCTAAAAGAATAACTGCCGAGTTTCTTGTCGTTTTCATCCAATCTACATCCCAACTGACAGTAGCTATATAGGTAATAGTTTTACATTTAACTGACACGAAAGGTTTGTAAAATCTATCTATCTATTGTCTAGATACGGACTATAACGGCTCAGTCAGGAACTACTGTGTTAAAGTGTACATTGATTGTATACCTGTACACTCCATAATGTTTCCCCGATGCTCTGTCACCGCAAATCGAACAAAGGTGCTTGGAACCGCTGAGAGGATGGTTCGGGGGATAATTCCTCATTGCGGGCGGGGAGGTGGCGTCGTCCCGCATCCCGTCCAGCATCGCCGTGTCTGGCTTCATCTCCGGCGGAGACATCGGAGACATAAACCCCGCCTCTATGTTCAGCCCTGTAAAATAATTTTAATTTAAAACAAACTATAATGTAATAATAAAGGTAAACATATATGTATTCCATAATTAATTACCGGATACAATATTCTTATGATATTCTATATAGACCACATAGTTACTGTATAATTTTGTTTTGATATTGACTGATTTATGATGTTGAAAGGGTAATTTATTCAGTTTGACAATCGTAATCATGCACAACATTAGTTATGTAATCTGGCAATACCAGCGGATCATATATATTTATAAAAATTACGTAAATACCTAGAGATTTATGACTAAATATGCGTAGTTGGTTATGAAGAACGTACTTAACAATTGCACCATATTGTGGTATTATTCGAACTACAAAATGTATCGTGGCGAATAATGATATAGAAAATAAACAAAAATGTCGGTGATTCAGAAAAACCCGATCAAACCGGTCCATTACAGTTGGACTTTGTGGCCAGTTAAAAATAAGTAAACAGACACCCTCTCGATAAAAATTCAATAAAGTATACTTTTCTTTGACAGCTCTTATTATTATAAGATTTCTATTTTATTTTATAACTTTATGTCAATGTTCGTAATACGAATTTTTTTGACTTAATTATATTCAACATTTATGTATGTATGTATGTTATACTCAAGCTAAAAGTTGATTTAAATAAAATTAAATAAAATGCAACTTTTTTAGAAATAATCCTTTACAATACGTGAATAAGAACATATTAAATTTAAATAAAAACTTAGTTTATAAACTAATAAAACAGTGTGGAAAAATTTCAGCATAATCGGTTAGGTGTAACTAGTTTAAAATTCAGTTGGAAAACTTGATCCAAATGTACTAACAGGTTAAGTTAAATGAAAGCTTAAAATAATACCTACTAGATAGTATGTAGTTCCAATAGATAGGGCACATCTTAATCAATGGGTAAGACAATAATTCAAGTAAACTCACTTGTATTTACAATCTATCAAAATGCGAAATTTTAGTATGTAGATAATATTTAACTGCAATTCAGAAGAGTAGCGATTCTAGCTCTGAATCGTTTTCCTTAAATTTAATAAAACCTTTAAGTGTTCTTCTTCTAGAAAAAGACCTTTCCTCTTGAGGATGTAGTTTGGAGGTTTTTCTGCCACTTAACCAACACCATCCAATACTGAAGCAGTGTTAGAATTTTATTTGAAACATAAACTACTATTTATACATATATATTTCTAAATATAATGAAGTCAATTTACACGACTAATAGTAAAAGCATACAAAGTCTTTGAGCCGGTATAAAAAAACGGAAAAAAACTAAAAAAAAAAACAGAATAACATTTTCATGAGTACCATTTAAGACTGCGAAGCTTCGAGATTATACAGAATTCACGAGGAAGCCGTTTATGTTAATAGTCCCTTAGTATTCAGCATTATAAATTACAATCGCCAAACGAAAAACACGATTCAGAGGCACCGCGACAAAAGGAGACTTTAACGTTGCCTTAAGGAGAGGCCGAAAATACAACTGAAGTCTCTCCGAGGCGTATCGGAACAAAGTTCATGTATCGTTAAAAGATTATGTACTTTATTCTATATAATATACTATACTTTATATTATTTAATTGTTTGTCCTAGCTAACTATCAACGCACAGACATAATAATACGACTGAGTCTAAGAAGCCGATATTTGGAACATAGATTTATTTAATAGCGTAAGAACGGAATTTTAGAATTAACAATTTTAATGGGGCTTAACAACATTGATGGGGGGACAGTGGTAAATGAGAAAGTTAAATGTATGAAAGTCTTTGTTCTTTGAAGTCAAAATAACGTAAAACAAAGGTAAGTTCTGTTTGTTATTTTCCGCATTCACGCAACAAACAAATAATCTACTAAAATTTATATGGAGCCTTATATTATTTTAGTATATAATGTGATGAATATACAGGGTTATTTGTAAAGTACCAGCAACCTCGCAGGACTAGATAGCTAACACTATAAGCAACAACTTTTGTTCTACGAGTTCGGATATAACTAAATACATGAAAAAAAAAAGTTTTTACAAGTTTTTGTTGTACTGTCGTGACATTTGAAGGTCTGTTTCTTTCATAAGCGAAAGGACGACGCGACGCTCGCGCGCGCTTAATCTTTGCGATGTGCGTAGATTTATAAACGTTCAAGCGAGAAATTAATACTTATTTTTGTATGAAAATAAAATCTAACAAATTATAAAAAGTCGTAGGACAAAAGTTGTTGCTTATAGTGTTAGCTATCTAGTCCTGCGAGGTTGCTGGTACTTTACAAATAACCCTGTATATATACTTTTTTTTTACCCTTAACCAGCCAGCGTTTGACCGTTGTCTTGCCTGATGTTAAGCATCGACACGGTCTACGCTTGCCTAGACGATAACTGTTTACACTGGATTTGAAGACACCAACGTTGTACCTATCGGGAAATAGAGACTCAGGCAAAGTATTCCACACTTTAGCAGTGCGAATGATAAATGTGGATTCGAAGCGCTTAGTATGTAGGGTATATGTTGCACATTGTTAAATATATATTGAGATGCACTAATACTTCGTCTGTAACATATTTTGTAATTCACAAGATCAATCAATAAAAAAAAGTATTGCTTCATTACGTATTTGTCACGCAAACGTTATCGACTTAACACATAAAATTCAAACGTTTTCTGTAAATATTAATTGCATTATTGCAATCGGGACCAGTAGATTTAGATATATATATATATGTATCTTATAACTAAATATTAATTTAGACATATTATAATATAACGCAAATAATAAGTATACTTAGTGCTTTTACTGAAAACAGAATACCTGGACCCTACGATGAGATACATATATCATTAAAGTAGTAATGCCGTAAGGGGGATAACTAAATCGCTCGGCGCGATACTTATTATTTTATAAGATTTGTATATATGATATGGATAAACGAAGGGTGCCTGTTCAGACCCGAGCATGCAACGCTGAATTTTCATGTAGTTTAATTTCTGTTTATAATAATTTATCTCGTGCCCGGCGGTGAAGGGTAACCTGTATGCGTCAGATGAATATCTTCCACATCTGTATCTCGAGTCTCTACCAATATCCATTGTTGTATCCTCGAATAAACTCTCAACCGCTTCAAAAGATGAGGCCTTCGTTCAGCAGAGGGAAATTTACATGTTGTTACCTTAAAAATATCATGCCACAGAAATGCTTGTATTAATTTCGAATCGTGAATTTATTTGCATGATCGGATAAGATCGACAACTTAATATTACGTTCAACTTAATTTTACTACACACACTGAGTACAGACGTCCAACACGCGGATTCCTATCGACTATTGCACACAGGTAATAAACACAACTAAAAGTATTTCGAATTTTTTTAATATCCTTAATTACCGACCACCGTACATAGTAAAATTTATAAATTAAAAAAAACACAATCGGACATCAATATCAGCCAAAGAAATTTATGAGTGAAATAGAACTGCAGATATAAAGTTAACGAATGATCTCACTTCTCAGTAAAATGTTTAGTAGGTATACACTGTAAACTGTAAAATGCGACGCAACTCTTTAAGGAAACATAAAATATGATAGAGTTATGTGAAATAAAATAATACAGAAAATATTTATTTATAAACAGCAAATGTTACGAAATATAAAGCCCGACAAAAGAAAATAGTGTAAATGTGTGCGGTTTTGTGTTTGTGTGTGTTTATATAATGCTGCAGATTCTGAGGTACTGGGTTCAAACCCTAATTAGGCCAATTAGGTTATTGACTTTCTCTGTCGAGATATTCCCAATAGCATCCCGGATTCCTAAGTTGGCAGTATTTCTACTCCCGTTTCTCGACAAGCACGTGAAACCGTTCGTCCTGCTCCTGATCTTGTTCCGGTCCTGTGTATGTCTGTTTTCAAACCGGATTTCAATTATTAATGTGAACCTTATTTGGACAGGATAAGATATAATCTCATTTGTAAAGTTTAAGTAAAACGTTACAAATATAACAAAATTGTTATAATCCTATGACTTACAGAAAGTTTTTAAATAAAGAACAAAGAGAATGAAAAATCGAATTCGCTTCCGTGTGTTTGAATAATGCAGTCCATATTTTAATACGTGAACATCAAACTGTCGTACATTTCTTTGGTATTTATTATGAAAGGAAAGGAATTAAACTTATATCATTCGAAATGTACCGAGATGTGCATAAAAATGTAAATCCAGATTATAACTACACGACATATTATTAAAAATGCGACGAGTCCATGAAATTTTAAAACAGGTATTTTAAAAAATATATACGGGCTCACGAAACGCCCTGCAGATGTGAAACATCGAAATTGATGGTTATCGTATGTATTTATAGATAAATATTGCTTAAATAAATAAAACCATTATAATAAAGTTAATTTTTGAACTAAACGCCTCTCCTAAATGTCTATATCTTCAATGGATACCATCTCATAGTGGCATAAGGGAGAACGATTTAGTAGATGAGCTTGCAAGATGTGCATGTATAGGTGGCTTAATAGTAAATACTAAACCATTTTATAGCGAGTGTTTATTTGTTTCTAAGAGTCGTTGTTTGGAATTATGGAAAACATATTTCGATGAAAGGTCCACCAAGAAGGGTATTTGGTACTTGACTATTCAGCCGGAACCGAAGAGTTCTCCTTGGATCAACAATAACTTAAATAGATTAGATATAGTAATAGATTTAAGAATACGTTCTGGACACATTCCATTGAACAAGTTTGCTTATATGATGGACAAGACTAGCTCCCCTAATTGTGAGGAATGTGATAAGATCGAAGATGTATATCATATTTTAATGGAATGTATCCGGAACGAATCATTACGTAGCGAAATATTTATGTCCCATGGTGTTATTAGAGAAGTCGGGGGATTAAACTGTGTCCTGGCATTTCCTCGGGTCCTCGGGTGCCAGGGCTCTTTATAAACTTGTAAGACTGGTTTGAGAGTAAGATGATCCAAATCTTCATCCCTCAAGCCCAATTTTCCGGTTAAGGAAGACGTATAGAGCGTCATAGTCATTTGTGTGACCAAGCTCTTTACATAACGAAGAAAAAAAAACATTGATTATCTTAACAATCTTTCTTTTCGCTATCATAATACTTAGCAAAGAAGTTTATAGATCACGCGCCACGCACACAAAAGGGAGTCGAGAGCGAAGGCAAAGAGGAGCCATGGTGGTATACGATAATATGATGACATTTGCCGTCACGGCATACGAGACGGTTTTACCCCCAAGGTGCGAATAGATTTCACATCAAAATATATGTACAATGTAAAAAGTACAGTAGCAAGATTTGAACTACACCTACCAACAGGTGATAATAGAAACTTGTAAAACGAAGAACATAAGGGCGCCAGTTACATCTCATGCAACATTTGTAATTCTTGTAAATGTACATTGAATTTTGAGATAACAATAAAGAATATATAAATCAAGTGTTGGCATCTACGCATTTATGGCGATTGTATTTAGTAATCACTAAGTAAGACCAATCAACCAATCACGATTCGTCTAAAAAAAAGGTAGGAAAAAATAGGTAAATTATTAAATCTTTGTTTATTAGAACAATAAATAATTGGTACATTATACATTTGCGTATCAAATATCCACTCAAAGGCTTTCTTATACCTTGTTATACACTAACAAGGGAAGCTTGCTTAATAATACTATTTATAGACGACGAAAAGAATAAAGGAGAAAATTCGCAGTAATATGAAATTGTATACAGAATATTTATAGAACAAAAATTACATTATAACAAAATAGCTCAGACGAAAGAGCTGTCAATCAAAGCGTAAACAATGAACGATATGAATTATTATATAATAAGTTTGAATCAATACACTGAGGGCAGTATTAGGAGGCTTGAAACTAGCCAATAAAATTAATAAGGCTTCGTGTTTGTATAACAATTTCCTTCAACCGTTGAAAAAAATAAACATACATAAAATATATAAACCAATAGTCTTTCTTTTTATAGCGACTTTCTTTGCACTTTCAAAAATACTTATAAATAAATTTGATTTTAAAAATAAAATGAAAATTGAGGACAATCGTACAACAAATAATTCAAGTACGTCTTTCGAGATTTCGAAAACTGGTTCTCCGAGGGCATTCGAAATTACTTTAACGTTGTCGACAAAAATGAATTTTCTCATTACATTATAATGACCAATCTTTCATCTTTTGGATCATCCTTGTAATGAACGAGACGATCGTTTATCAAGAATTATTATTGTCAAGTTGCGTGAAACAGATACAAACAGGCCACAAACAATCCCATCAAACTACATTATTTTATCATTATATACTATATAATCATCCAAGATTTAAAAATATATAATAACGCTTAATAAATAAAAAGAGTTTTTAAAAATTAGGTGTGTAAACCTTGTTTTAACCGAATTAAGCAAGCAAGGTCCGCCGGGCCAAATCTATTTAATGAGCAATGTACCAACTTCTGCATGAACAAATATTTTTAATATTTCTATCCCTTGAGTTATTATACTTACCAGAAAGTTTCTATCGGTTATTAAGATACCATTTCTATCGATAGATTTATAGTAAATTCAATGGGACGTTATATAGATTGGTTTATTAAAACTAAAAGTTTTAGATACAATATATTGGTTGTCGATATCAAATTTAACTTAATTAATTATAAAAAAGTGTTAAAATAACTGTTGGGGAGAAAACATAATTATTTCGCTTACACAACACCCACGATCTAATAAAGAAATTACTTTTATAATTGGATATACTTTTAATTACTTTTAACTGATATATGTTTTATTTTTATTAAATACCTACCCGATGTTAATTAACTGATATAGCATGTTACTTAACTACTACGATATGCAAAATAGCTTTTAAATATAGAAATGCTATATTTTCACATTTGCCGTTTAATATTTTAAGACAAATTATGATATTTACAATACATAAGAGGTATTACTTCGTAAAATTTATACAAATTACATTTTTGATATATAGTCTTTCAAAGCAAATCGAATTCATGTTCACTGGTCCTGCTACGAATTCTAATTAGATCTTAAATTGGAATTCTTCTCCTTTGATAGATGCTAAATAATTCTCAACATACATATAGATACATATATATATATTTTTATAAGAAATGTGATATTAGGAGTATTGACATTATTTTTGTACAATTAAGAAACATCAAACAAATTATTCTTATTTGTGTATTTCTTCTAATAATAATCCAATCAAATGATAAATATATAATAAGACAAAATTACAATTTGTTTATCTGTCGTGTAACTAAATAATAATGTATGTATGTATATTAATTTGTTTAGCCGATTAAACATTTATTCCACTTATTGACCATAAATAATTTGTACAGACTTACAAATATGTTTAGAATAATTTTAACTGTAATAATAGTTTAATTTAAGCTGAATCAAAGAATTAGCTTTTACTAAGACCGCGAATAATATTTGTATTGTCTACGGTTTGGAAATAAAAAAAGTATTTTTATTTACATTGCATGTCAATAGAGCAGTCAACGGTGGGCATATTAGAAGTCGTCCCGAAACCCTGTAGCATGTTGGGAGCCGGCGCAGGCGCTGCAGGAGGCGGCTGCTGTGGGCCCGGCGGCGCCGGTCGCGCCCAATTGATCAATGCAGTCACTGACATCGTCGGCTTGTCTTTCTTCGCCACGCTAGACATGGCCACGCACTAGCATCCTCACATCACTGCACTACGATCGGCCTTATCGACACGTCTACTAAAGATCACACTTTGAAATCAACTAAGCGTCACAACCTTATGCTCCGTATCGTAAAATCAAATGGACTGATCTATCTTATCCTTGAAATAAAAACAGTCGAAACGTTACAATTAATTGCGCATACCGATGCGCTTATGAATACGTAAGTGAGGAGCGCGAAGGAGTCGTCACAGCCACCGGGGACAAAGCAGACTTCGTTGTGACATTGTGATAGCGGCTGTTATTGCACCCGATGCGCCGACGCAGCGATGGCGATATCGCAGTGCTCTGCGTCAACAAAGCGTCGCGAGCTTCAACAGTGAAGGTTAGTTTGTGACTAATGCGCGCTTAAATTCAACGAGTTCAAAATTGACAAAAAATGTACCCGACAACTTCCGCGCGGTTACTGGCATGAAGGTCTCAACTCAACAGGCTCACTCAAGGTCCGCATACAATCATACGTGAATAAATCCCATATTATGTCGAAAAACTAGTTGTTATAATCGATTTTTTTGCCAACGTCCAGTAAATGACATGTAGAGAATTGAACCAAATATTATTTATGTTATTTATTAGTCGCGTTAGGAGAGGAATCATATAAATAATTGGACTTGTTAGCAGTCGGCCTTCGCGAACGTCGCTGCCGCTGCTGTAATTAAGTTTTACGTCACTCGCGGACCGAACACCCCGCGCTAGCCTCTACCATTACATTTTTACGCTATGTCACTCTGCTGAATTAAATGTTATCTAAATACAAATAGACCTACTAGTTAGACATAAGTAAAAAAAAAATGCAACTCGACATTACAATCCCTTATTGATTTATCAAAAACTTTTTATCGATTCCTATCATCCATCAATAATTCGCTAAGTCTACTTTCTCGCTGATAATGCACGACCTTCCTTACATTTGCTACACGTACCTACGTATATACGATTAACGATTAATATGAATACCTATCATATATTTGAAACGATAATGAGTATAAACTCTTTGTTTTTATTTTACGTCTCATTAGATCGTTACTCCATTTCATACAAAGTTTGAGACGAAGACTTTATGTAGATTAAATATGTAGTTCTTAAAATGAACTCGCGAGAAGAGCTAATTAGTATTACTGTTAGTTAGTTTATATATTAGGTACCTATATGCAAATTTCTTGCAAACGTGTTCCGTACTGTGAAAACATAAATTAGAATGAATAGATTAAACATTCAAAAGAGATTTAATGTCCAAGTCTTGGTTGTCTGATACAAAGGTACGTATTTTAATAGTACATTATCCATTACTATAGATTAATATCTTTAAGATAGTCGTGATAATGTTAACTGGCGCATTACCATTTGTTTTGTTATAATTTAATACATTCACAAATGCTACTGCAAAGAAATTTCATTTGCCAGAGTAATGAATAATAAATTTAACATTTCGTTATTATTGTTTTGATGCAAAGTTCACTTATTTGTCAGTTAATAAGATACAACGGATACACGAGTCCCTACATATGTGTGGCCTTGGATTAAGTGCGTACACGTCTCCACGTGTATTTTCGTGTTTATCATAAATATACATATATATACCGTGTCCTAAAAGTATTTACGGCGATTTTCGATCTTTTTCCAAAATCAAACACCGATATTCGAGTATTTCTTTTTTTAGTATTAATTTTAAATATTAATAGAGTAAATGAAGGCGCAATATGAAAAATAACTATTTATATTGAAATAGTATTTATCAAAATTCTACTCTCCCTCCGAGTACAGCGATCTTGGGGATAAATGAAGGTATTACCTAATCCATATATGTATGTTATTTCTAAAACACAATATATATTGTATAGTATAATTCTATACTATGCTCTTTAGTATTTTTTTTAGTTTGAATGTTTAATTTAATAACACATATTAGTAAATTTCACTTGATGGTAGAGCTTTGTGAAAGCTCGTCTGGGTAGGTACCACCCACTCATCAGATATTCTACCGCAAAACAGGAGTACTAGGTACTATTGTGTTCCGGTTTGAAGGATGAGTGAGCCAGTGTAATTACAGGCACCAGGGACATAAAATCTTAGTTCCCAAGGTTGGTGGCGCATTGGCGATGTAAGCGATGGTTAACATCTCTTACAATGCCAATGTTTATGGGCGTTGGTGACCACTTACCACCAGGTGGCCCATACGCTCGTCCGCCTAACTATGCTATAAAAAAATCCGTTTCATTAAATCATGATATATATATTTTTTTAATTACTACATTTTATATTATAATATCGCCATAAAAATACAGTCACAATTAAAATACTAGAATATCATTAATTAATTATGAATTCAAATTGTAATGAATATAAAGTATTAAAATACAACTATAAAAATATTATATATAATATATATAGTAAGCATAATTACATAATATAATATAATATTATAGCATAGGTATAATTTATGAGATCACAATAGTCGTATCACCAAAATGGCGCCGATCGTTTCTTCGATAAAGCCGATTAAAGATCAACTGATTTAAAATTTAAAGTTTTATATTATATGTAAACATTTTGTATTTTTATAATTCAAAAACCTGAATTTTGATTCAGTAAAGTCGTTTATCATGTATTTTTATAACGAAATAAGCTAGGTGTCATATAGCGCATTGGTAAGGAACTATTAACGAGAAACTCTATGTATATGAATTCATTGTTTTCATATCAAATTGCGTCTTGATTTCGTAAAACATAACCGATACTTTTTAATTTAAACTTACTTTTTAATATCCAAATGACTCGGACCTCGGTAAAGATAAGTAGTTTAAGTACGAATAAATAAAAATTCAATAACTGTATCGAAAACGCTTTAAGTATTATTGTATAACAAATATGTACTTAGAATCACAATTAACAATCTTCGATATTTTTTTTAGAGATGTCGTTTTAGTAGTAGTTAGGTCAGAAGCATTCGTCTCTTTTATCTTGTTTTTGTCATGATAATTGATCGGCATCGACTTTTACCCACTAAATGTGAATTTATGTTCGAATAAATAATATAAATATTGTAATTTATCACATACTATGAATATGTATAATTTATTTTAAATATATATAAATAATACCCATAGTAACTAATAGCTAGCCGACTATACACCATTCACAATTTATTATACATTTACTTATATAAGAATACATTATTTTGTTTTAAATGAAGACGCTAGATGATTATAAAATTATTATGAATCATAATTAACATAATATAATATATAAGTTTATTATGTAGCATATAATACAGTTACGTCGTTGTTACGTGAATCTTTAATTACTGTTTTTTTTTCACTCTGACATATTCAGTCAATATATATATATAAATTAATTTAAAATTATATAAAGATATTATCGATCATAAAATAGAAAATAATAAGTTAATGTTTAAAACATTACTATAATATTTATTAACTTTTAAATATTATTGAATAGTAAGTCTTTGTTTTAGCCGTACATATTATATTATACAATGTGTAACCTATCAAGCAAATACATTTGATTCCCAGATATACAACACATGTAAACGAATGGACGTCTAAATAAGTGAGCTTTAAAAATCAATAATATACGCAACTGTAAGCAATTATCCAAAGAATTTACATGAAATATTTTATGTGCATATACGTAGATCACTTTATGTTAGTAGTTGTAAACAAATAGTTTTGGTTTATATTTATTAAATTTAGTTTTTATTTTCGTAATTATAATATGGTAACATTTACATGGTCAATTGTGAAGAACTTTCTTTTCTTTAAATCGTTTGAGTTATTTTATACATATGACGATATTTCGTGTCAGTTCATAAAACGGGTTCGAAATATGTATATAATATGATACAGTAAAAGCAGTCATCTAGAGATTTGCACTGAAATAAATAAAATAGGAAGAACAAATTCTTTAATACATTGAATCTTTTTTGCAGATATACTTGTAACTCAAATGGTATATATTTCTTAAAAGGATATTAATTGGTCTTCATGACGAAGTAGGGAAATATACCTTACCTAAATTAATTTATTACAACTTATACAAGCAAACTGTTTTAATAAGGAATCGTAAAATTTCCTTTATATTAATAAATTACATAGTAGTATCAATGTAAACGAAAAATGTCAACAAATATATTAAAATAATTACGGGAAGAGAAAGAAATAAAAAAAAAATAAGCCTTCGAGACTAACGGCCTTATTCATAAACGTTGCTTAGTTACTGTTTAGCTAAACACTGGTTTGTCTCTTTCTGTCATTATTGATTTGACATACGAAAGAAGAAGACAAACTGTTGTTTAACTAATCACCAGTTAAATAAAGTTTATGAATAAGGCGGTAAGTCGATACAAAATTTACAATTCATTAAAAAATGAATATAAATCATAGTCTAACATAATTTTATTTTATAGCATCAATCAAACTCCTCCATGGTCTTACGTAACATAACGTAATCTGTGCTCATTTGGCACAATATTAAAAAAAAACATCAAAGAAAAATATACACCCACACACCGTTGATATTCAAAAGCCCTTTTTGTAAATTTATGACAAGCAAATATAATGTCATCGCTATAAACGAATGCGACGAAAATACCTTTTTCCCTCGAAACTGTCAATCAATCACACGTATTCACTGGTAAGTATCTCTGACAACCTTCGCCTATGAAACCGATAGCCTCGTGAGAAAATTTGTTCCTGTGTACGGAGACGAGAAAAATGGTGTAGGCGTAAAGAGTTGAAGATATACAAAAGAAAACGTGGGCTCAATATGTAAATCCGAGTAGAATTATTATCAAAAAAAATTTGAAAATAACTATTACCATCATACCATTTTTAACAAAAAATATTACTTTATTCATGCTTTAAACTTTACTCATTAATCGATCTCATACAAATATATATATTATATAAGTACTAATTTTTGTTTTATAATTTGTTATCTAAATATATTATAATAATTTTATTGTTTCTTTTTCTTTTTAATTTGATTAATTCTATTGTATTGGTAGTTAAAATTGGATTTAATTCTTTTTTTTATATTGGTTAGTTTGGTTTATATTATTTTTGTTACAGACGACGTATCACCTCGTATGAGTACCTGTTTAATTTGTTAATTTTAAGTGTTTAGTGATAAGTCGTTGGTGTAACTATCTTAAATAAATAAATAAAATAAAAATGCCTACATACGCATATTTGCAAACACATAAACACTTCAGGACTTAAAATTAGTTTTGGATGTTTTTAACACTAAACCTATATATTTAAAGTAAATAAGCAATAGCTATACTTTAATGTATATTAAATTATTATTATTAAAAACGTAAAAAGCTTACTTTTCCTCTACATATCAACATAAATTGTTAAATTAAATACTTATAACACCATCAGGTTTGACAATATAAATTTTATAACGTAGAAAGTAATTCATATTACAGAAATATAATTTAAAAAAATCGCTAGTTACAACTTTCGCGTAACATTGCATTATTCAGTAATGGTTTTAAACGCGTAGAGATTACTCTAAGCAAGAATGTTTCCACTTTCTTTACTTTCCTCATTACATACGATAAACATGAATGCATACGTGCATGCAGAATTGCAATAGAAACAGAGCTAGCTTGACAGCCGGCGAATGCTATCGATCCACGGCGACCTTGACTTGACGTGCCCGCGAGCCACAATTATCATTGACAAAAGTGACAACAGCATCGCGCGCGCACCTTATCACTTATATGTGTTATACTTTCATTTTGTCATTGAACATAGGAATTGTTTTTTACGTCCTAAATATTTATTGTTAGGAAATATTTTACAAAATAATAAAAAAACAATGTATGATTGTAGGAGAAACAGGTGAGGTAAACTAAAAGACGTCTGTCCTAGATTTGACCCGGGTGAGCGGGTGAGCGGGTAGCGGGTGCGGTGAGTCAAGGCGCGGGGGCGGTGCGACGCGTGCACTTGCCGCGAGATATAGGTAAACGGAACGCAGAGAAGCGAGCCACGGGGGCCTGTGACCTTGGCGATTCTCTGACGACTACAGGTGGTTTTTGTTTGCGCTCGTTGCAAAGATCGCCGAATCTTACTCCGTGTTGAGGCCGCTTGGGACCGCGCGGGGGGAATGCAACCGGAACTTATCCGAAACAATGCTTCTCTATTTACAATGCAAGTCACGTATAAAATTCACATCCCTATTATTATTAAATGTAACCTATTAAACAATAAACGTTTTAATCGTTTTAATCTAAATACACTTTAAATAGGAGAATAATATTATTAGACTAACTAATGTAACGTAAAAGCGTAAGGTAGGTAATTACATTTTTAAATGTTAGTAGAACGATTTCATCCTAATATAAACTTACGAGTTCCTTACTAAAAAAAAAATCAATTATAACTTTAAGCAACACCTATTGGGTTTAAAATTTTGAATACATTTAAAACGAAATATCTTTATTCGTATAAAATTATGTTCAGATGTATACTGCCGTCGTAAGGAAAAAAGACGCATCTACAAAAAAAGTAAGTTTGGAGAAAATAAATGATTTATACATTTAAAATTAAAATAGTCGCTGTGGAAAGAAAAAATAAAATAAAAGTATTTTGTTTGTGTATGGCTATGTGTTAGCGCCTGTCATAAAAGCATAGCAATCTTATTACCACTTATTTATACGAATGTGACCATATGTCATCGTGGTAGACGGTACCCACACAATACTCAAGTTGTGTACATTTTAATTGTTAGTTAATCGTTTTCGCCATGTCATTAGGCAGACGAATTTAAATGCTCAACCTATACGCACGTCAAATAAAGAGCTATTAATTTTACATGTATTGAGTTTTCTTTAGACTCATTTACTACAATACACTATGCATTATACAATTATCTATAATAATGACTAAAAAAAAAAAAAAAATACTTATTAGAAAATAATTAAATCATACTTTCTATTTCTTCTCAGTAAAAAAATCATGGATAAATAAGTAATACTACGTAGTAAAGACGCATCTACGTAAATGCGTTCTTTCAATTTAGCAATTTATAAAAACGTCTTTTCTTTTTAGCTATTTGTAATAAGTATTTAGACAAAAAAACAGACGTTTCACCTATTTGGTGCTTTTCAACTTGATAATTTAGTATGACATATATACTTTCTTCACATAAATTATACACCTGTGACCTACCTACAATGCTAGGATCGGCTATTTTTTTAGAAATGTATATAAAATGATCAAAAATGTATTTATCATCCATAAATCGTTAATTATATTATCTGCACACAAGCGTTCTTTAACATTTTTTTTAAATTTAACAACAGAAGCAATATGTACTCTTTATGGGATTCTGTTCTAAGGGGTTTTCCAATAGGGACGCTTGAACTTTGACAGCTGATTGCGGCCATGTTGTTTGAGTGACAGCTGTCAAATGCAGTGTGTTATATTCATTCCGTCCTCCCAAACCACCATGGCAGGTTACAGTGTCGAGCAGCACGTGCAAATCATAAAATTGTTTTATGAAAATGGGTCTTCAGTTCGAGCAACGTTCCGCGCACTTCGCCCGTTTTACGGTCGCGATGATCGTCCTGCCGAGTCGACTATCCGTCGATTGGTGGACAAATTCGAGTCAACCGGGTCAGTTAACAATCAGCCGGTTCCCGTGCGTCAACGTAACGCGAGATCTGCCGAGAATATCGCCGCTGTGCGCGACAGTGTCCTCGAAAACCCGCGGCAGTCGATTCCGCGTCGCGCACAGGAACTCGGCCTTTCGCAGACGACAACTTGGCGAATTTTGCGTTGTGACTTGAGCCTGCACCCGTACAAGATCCAGTTGACCCAAGAGCTCAAGGTTAATGACCATAGACAGCGCCGTGTGTTCGCTGACTGGGCATTAGAGCAGTTGGAAGTTGACGCCGATTTTGGCAAAAAAATCATCTTCAGCGACGAGGCGCATTTTTGGATGAATGGCTATGTCAACAAGCAAAATTACCGTATTTGGGACGAGACCAATCCACACGAGGTTCACCAAGTGGCAATGCACCCGCAGAAAGTGACTGTTTGGTGCGGATTTTGGGCCGGAGGCGTGATTGGTCCGTATTTTTTCGAAAACGATAATGGTGTGGCCGTCACCGTCAATGGTGAGCGATACCGGTCGATGATAACCAACTTCTTTTGGCCTGAAATCGAGAATATGGATCTGGACAACATGTGGTTTCAACAGGACGGCGCTACGTGCCACACAGCACACGCTACGATGGAAGTTCTGCACGAGCAAGCGCCCTTAATGGAAAACCCTATAGAATACATTGTCCCACAAAAGAGTTACTGAATATGGAGTCGAGTAATTAGTTTGTGTTACTTCTTTACACCAATGTACGAATATCAAATTTTTTCACAAGATCATAATGATTTCCGTACATGCATAACATTACATAATGTGTATTGAGAATCAAAAATTCATATTTTAATCTCTTTGCATATCTGTCTTAGAGATTATTTAGCTCCTAGGTTATAGATTGCGAATAGACCTCTACTGCAGCACAAATATCGTATTGATAGCTTCAACATTACCTTACAGTATAATGACGTGAGACATTACAGAGTTAAAATTACGAAAATATACAAAGCAAACCGTATCAACATCGGTAAATAACTCGCCTATTTGTAAATATGGGGGCCATTGCAACTTGGCATCAATATTAAGGCCAAGAAATGCAGTTTATTCAATTGGATTCATCGACTCCCCATTGATAAGTCCATTAGCCTTTACTTTTTCACATTCGGTATGCTTCGGTTTCCAATGTCAATGGATAGTGATGACCACATACCTATTATAATAAAATAAAAAAATCTGTCTCATAATATGGGAAGAATGTACGATGAGCTCGCACATAGAAGCAGTAGACAGAACTCTAAGAGATCTAAGAAGCTCAGACAAAATTATAGAGTAGTTAACTACGTAATCCCACTAAGATAGATAAACAATTGTTTAATCCGGATAAGTAATTAATATAGCGACTATGTCTATGGATCACACATGTCGCTCAGATATTATTACTCTTACCTGCCTGGGCGCAATACGTTATAATATTGCGTTATACTTATTTTGGTTAATACTACGACGAAAAGAGATATTTATGTAGATACGTCTTTCTTTCTTAGCATAATGATCATGACAGCGTAATTGTGTCTTTATTATGTGTACACATGTAGAAGCGTCTTTTCATTGTATGAATCTCGTTATTGTTTTGATTGTAAAATAGACGCATTTACGTATTTGCGTCTTTTCAACTTAGTAACCATCAGAAACGTCTTTTTTCCTTAGTGGTTGATTAAATTTTTTGCAAATACGTCTTATTTATGCACTGCTAAATAAGGTTCTATAAGTCTAAGAATAATATAAAAAATACTGGCAGATGCGTCTTTTTTTACTGATTCTAAAAATGGGAAAAACTCAATTTTGAAAAAATGTTAGATGCGTCCTTTTCCTTAGGACGGCAGTATGTATGTACATACTTCTTCTAAAAGTGCTTCAAGTACAGTGAATTTCTATACGAAATTACCTTTAACATAAGTAAAATAATCTTATCAGTCTTCGTATTCATTTTAAAGGTACTTGAATTTTAATATGTTTATACACGCAACAATTATTTCAAGCTCATTACTTCACTTTGAGATAGTTATAGCATGTAGACATAATCACAATATGTACATAAGTACCAAATATAAATGATGTAAGACGCATATATACCTTATTAATAACAAAGAACATGGCTACATTTAAATATAATATATTTTTTTAAAAGCTACAAAATTTCTTTTTCAATAGCTTCTTAGCAACAGATAGTAAGAGTACGTTCTTATTCAACATGACTAGTAGTTTAACTTATAAAAAATCAATATCTTTGTTTAAAACACAATATAATTAATGATAGAAACGAGAGTACAAATAACGTACCTACAGCAAAGTATTACATAATTCCGACAGCTAAGACCTTGGCCGTGACCAAGCAACGATTCCCGAGGCGTGACGCGGCTCACTCACGCCCGCGATTAGCCGTCTACGATAACGATTATATTTTAATAACATTCTATATAAAAAACGCAAATTAAGTTCCTAACATATGACCTTTCTTCAATAAAGAAATTTCATGTATAAACAAAAAATAATCGTAACAAATATTCCCTTCAGAATTTAAAAGTCATATAACATTTAAATCGTCATGTTACACCGTTGAATTAAAATTAATGGTATCAATAGTACATATTCTACCGCAATGAACCGGCAATAAACACAGTAGTCAATCTTTTCCATCAATTTACAATTAAAAGGTTAATTAAATACAATGATCTATTATTTATCTTGCATGAAAACCAATTAATACCAATCCTATGTTTCTTCAGATAAATTCAGAGAAAAGTAAACACTTATTCATAAGTCTAGCCATGAAAAATATTTAGGCGATAGCAAATTGACATGGCAAAGTCATATAGACCACGTTAAGGCAAAAATTTCACCCTTAATAGGTGCATTACGATGAATATCACCTTGTATTCCTAAAAAAGTACGCACAGTTATATACAATGCATTAGTAAAACCACATTTGGAATACCTGGTTGAAATCTGGGGAACAGCTGCAAAGACAAACTTACAAAAACTACAAACTCTCCAAAACAAAATTATTAAAACACTATACAAACACGATTATTTGACACAAACCGAAAATTTACAAAGAGACCAAAATTCTTAACATTAATCAGTTATACACACTCAAAACTTGCGTTCTTATTAAGAAAATAATTACTCAAGAGATACACTCCCAATTAAACTTTCAAAAGAAAACTCATACACACTACACAAGGAGACGAAATAAATTAGAGTTGCCAAAAATTAGAACTAACTATGGCAAAAAAAAAAATAATGTTCGAAGGAGTGCAAATTTACAATAAGTTACCCGAAGAAATTATAAACAGTGAAAGTTCAACTATATTCAAGAATCGCCTTATCAAATATATACAAAGTAACTATTAGTTAATGTGGTCTCACCGCTATGCGTTGCTTTGTAAGCTTTTATAATTATTATTTCTAAAACTACCTTCATCTTTTTAAATTTTTAACTTCTTATTTACTGTATCCGAGACACTATTTTTTAAACTATATTAACATATAAAATTGTAATTTTCTCATTTTAAGTGAATTTTTTTTTTTGTATTCTTTATGAGAAATAATTGTCTTTAAACCGACTTATCAATATCACGTTCCCGTCTTGCTAAATTTACTCAGAATATAAGATAGTACAAGTCATAAGCGAGAAAAATAGTACAGTATATTGGGTGACCCCAAAATGCAATACATTTTTTGACACAGGAAGACCAATCATTCAAAATGACAAGCCTGATAATATTTTCTATCACTAGCATTAAAAATTCTGTGACGCCATTTTGAACTATAAAGCAATCCAGTGCAAATACACCACAAACTACTATTTCTTTTTTTTAATTTACTATTTACTAGAGTCGCAACAAATATTCGGTTACTATTCGTATTCGACATTTTTTAATAATGAATAGTGTAACTTTTAAATGATGCTGAAGAAACATTGCTACTTCAAGAAAGTGTAATTCTTTTTATGTATGTAAAGGATCACTAGAATGTCACATAAGTATGTAATGACTTTTTTCTAAATAATCGAAAGTAGGAAATTATTAAAATTTAAGTTAATTAGATTCTTTTTATGAGGTTTAGTTATGACTAAACAAAATTTATTCTAAAAATCAAATTAATGCTCATTATTTGCAAACCAATAATATAAATAACCTATTCCAAGATTTTAATTTTATTTTTCTTTGATTTCGTCGTTTCATATTAAATCATAGACTTCAAATTTTAATTACTATTTATTAAAAATAACAGAAGTGAATACGTCGTAGGTTATGTTATCAAATTTTTCGCATTTTTGCGGTTAGGAAGGCAATTCGTTCATTAATCAGGCCGAATAGTTTGGGCGATTATACTATTCGTTGCAACACTAATATTTACGAAAGAATCGAGGCATCGCTAATTATATAGTTAGTTAAAAGATCGCATTCTACTTCACTACAAAATTAAGGGTAGGAAAAAATATAAACTAATTTTAATTAATAAAATCGCAGACTAATTATGGATATATAGAGTTTAAACAAACGTGTATAAACGCTACCTATCTTAAATCTAAAACATTTCACAAGTCATAAACATACATAGCCCACGTTCTTCGCGAATGGGAATAAAAAAAAAACAAACTTAACCCACATACCCTATTATCAGAAGGTCAAGACAGGTGACTGTAGGTCATAGGAAAGTTATAACGACTTCACAAAAACATGACGATATATCGTAGTACTCAAACACGGCACGACAACTAGTACGATTCTCTCAGTTCAACGATAGGGCCAACGTACGATGTCTTGTTGTCTGGCACTATAAGACCTCGCACAAATTATACAAAACGTACTTTTGTACGAAACAAAAATACACGAGAATTAGGGTGCAAAACCTTTTTTTTTTATATAGTTCTGTCGCAAGTCGTTTTATTTTGAGTGATTGTACACTAAACAAAATCACCCATAAACAAAGCTATTCCTAAACAGTTCTATAACTTCATCGATGACCTACGCTGTAAAGTTGATAAAGATTAACCGCCTTATTCATAAACTTTATTTAACTGGTGATTAGTTAAACAATATTTTGTCTTCTTCTTTCGTATGTCAAATCAATAATGACAGAAAGAGACAAATCAGTGTTTAGCTAAACAGTAACTAAGCAACGTTTATGAATAAGGCCGTAAGGCTTTTGTCCAGTAAGCACGCACATCAGTTCCTCTCACTCGTGCCGAAGAACTAAAAACTGAACCCACAAGCATTTCGCACAAACACTACGATTTATCGTTCGTCCGATGTCGTGTATTAGATAGCGAAACGATCTTCAATTTGACAACGATTGTGTGATCAAGTCAAACAAATTTGTCGAATTTTCACACACGACTCGATATATCGTTCAGTTTTAAACAAAACTTACGACGTCATTGCCTTGATAACCAGCATATTATTATTTATTTAATAATGTAAAGTAGTCTGAATATATACATCTTAGAATGCAAATTTATATCGTACTAGCTGTGCCCGCGGTTTCACCCGCGGAAAATTAATAAAAATATAATGAATAAAAATCAGCCTAGAACCTTCCTCGATAAAAGGACAAAACGACACAAAAAAAATTATAAATTCGAACCTGTATTTCGTGAGATTAGCCGGATCACACAAACAAACTCTTCAGCTTTATACATTAGTACAGGTAAAAATATATTGTGATTTTTTTATATAAAATAAACTCATTACGTAACTTCTAATTATTATAAAACGTTTTTTATATCGGCCTAAAACGCCAAAACTTTACCCGTCGTGGTGGTCAACAATCATTATACGAGTACGTTAATTATCAGAGTGATTATGCTCAGTTTTGTGATCATAATTTTGCGGTTTAATCATTGTTAAAAGTACATAGTTTGGGTAAAGCAACTTCATGGAAGATAAATCACATCGCAAAAAAATGCTAGTTTTATAGTGAAATACATAATTATATTTTCATTAACTCGCTTTCTTGTCTCTTTGTTACTTCAGTAGATTATAGGCTAACTTTGCGATAAGCTTAATACATAGATTAGGACTAAATGATATAGTAATATTAACTATGTAGCTGCCTTGTCTCATAAGTACAAATATTGCAATCGAATTTAAACTAAAATCCCAATGAGCAAGCTACTTGTAACTTTAAACATAGCTCAGAAGATTGAAAAAGGCAGATAATATAACATAGTTTACTAAAAAATAAATAAAATACTTAACCACGCCGGTTAAACCAGAAACAAATAAACGCTTTCAAAACGCAGTAAAAATCATTTTGATAAATATGAATTATTATTACATATTATAACAATATCGACAATATATCAGCTAAGTAATACAAATCTTGCGAGTTCAGTAATATTAACAGAAAAAACATGTGTATTTGTACATTTCTTTGCTCTTACCCATGTTTATCAGTGCTATTTTTTCTTAATAAAAAACGGTTCATTTATTTTTCTTTAAGGTTTTTTTAATAATATTCATTTTGGTTTTTTTTTTAAGGTTACTATTTTCTTTAAATTAAGTAAAGAATACTAAATATAAAACGTCAACCGAATAAACAAAATGACAATATTTACAAAAACTAAAATAAAATAGCGTATTAGTATGCCAAAAATTAGGTAGCACGAGGGCAGCAATGAATTCTAATAAACTAGAAGACCTTGAAAATGATACAATACTGTTGAATAACAACGTAATAAAATAATATAACGCCGACTCACTATTTTATTCAATGCACAGTTTACTGTCAACCATTTTATAATAATACTCATAAATTAAAATGAAAATATAAAGAAAAAGTACTTCAAGTACAAAATTTACAAGAAAATCTCATAGTTATAGATGAAAACCCGATGACAACAAAGAATATCAGCTACACTGTGTCGCAGTAACGATTATATCAAATCGCTGTTAATATAAACGACAAACGTGAGCATAAAAGTGCAGTAAAATTGTATAGCAAAGTGACTTTTTATGTAACTAACTTATTTCAGATTTTATGATTTATAATTACAGTACATTAAATGGAATTGCGTTTATTTTTTTTTTTACCTATCAAAAATCTTATAACCACAGCTCGCGATTATTATGACCATAATTATTCCATGTCCGGTAATTTAAAATCGCGTTTTATTTGAGTTTGGAATTAGGTTCAATTTATTTGAATGGAGATTGACGACACATTCAAGAATTATTATAATTAAATTGGCTAATACTGACAATGTTTAGGGATTTTGTTTTTTATATTACGTTTATCACTTACATATTTTAAGTTTTACATGTTAAGTTCCTTGAAATATTTCCATCGTGAAATGTTAATTATTCTACAAATTTACTTCTTTTAAGATTTGCCTCAACGACTGAACAAATTGAGCGTTTCTTTATGAAATACGTAGATTGCTCGTAAAATATTTTAAACTAAAATAGATTTAAAGATATTTTTCGAGTATACCACGCTATTAGATAAATATATTTCATAGTTCAATTGTATTGAAAATCAAACAAAACACATAAGAAGTTTCAAGTTTGTTCAGTTTTTAAGTTGTAAGCCTGATGAGGAGCCAGTCATCAGCGCTCTTTGGCACGTTTTCGACAGTCAGTTACATCACCCTGACGTCAACCTATCAAACGGGGAAATTTCATGTTTTATCTTGTTAGAAAAGTGAAGATTACACATCAATGGAAATGCAACGACTAGAGCGATAGAACAGATAAACGTGTTCACCTCCATTGGAGTCAATACACCGGCAACCTTGCAATGCTCTTTACGACTCATGTCAGATAAAGACAGGGCGTAAAAACATTATAACTTTATATGCGCGCAATATTAAGAAAATAAGTTTAACACTTCCTTGACTTGGTATTTTATATTACTGAAAATTAAATCCTAAATGCCATAAACGCGATGAACTCAATTGCAAAAGAAGAAATCAACTATACAATATTAACATTGACATTTTTACAATACAAAAAAAAAAAAAGACAGTAACTTCTAAGACAAATTATATTTAACATTTGTATTATTCGTACGGTTATGCCTGTATAATATTTTAGTTTTTTTATTGAAAATTATAATATAATTATCCATTGTGTACAACTATAAAAAAAATTAAATAAAAAAAACACAATTACATATTAAGTTTTCTGATATTGATGAGAATAAGACAAACACAATGCATTCGCAATTAAAAGTGGCGAGGGCGCATGGGTGCAGCCACAACGTAGGTCATCAAGATTCGATTAAAAATTACGATGTATGACTAGTATTGGATGCCGGTCACAGATCGTACATCGATTTTTGAGTGCGTCGCGAACGTCGCCGGACACGCGGCGGATGCGAACGGCGTCGCTGTTCTGACTGCCGCGCCGCGTCCCCGCTCTTACCCCGCTCCACCGTTTGTTTTGCTGTATTTTCGTTGTTAATCATTCTCCTTGACCTTGTGCGACGTCGAGTGGTCCACTGCACACGACTGCGCACCCCTCACCCTGCCATCCGCCCGCGTTGCCTGTCGCGACGCATCACACGTGCTACTGCTCCCTTAAACCGCATCATGCAATTTGACCACGGTACCATTATCTTCTTACCGTGATTTCAATCATCATACTTTTTGTAATTTGAAAAAAGTAAGAGACTTATAGGGTCTTCATCAATTATTCTTCTTCTAAAAATATATACCTATATTACTTTTCATATTAGAACAGAACAGACCAAACTCGTCCATACTTAACCCACTTGCATAAATAGCACATTTAAATCTATATTATGTAAATATAGTTAATTCATTTGTTTATGTACATATTCTCTAAGTATAATGAATATATAATACAGGAATATAATATTATGTCAGAATATTATAATATTATTGTTCCTTAAAATACTCAATGATTACATACAAATTATAATTTACATAAGGGTAAATAGATCTATTATTATAGAAGCTTTGACGGCAATATAATATAATTTATTTGTGAATAAAAAATCAATTAACATTGTACATCAATCGAAATTCATCATTATGAATTTAAATAAATGAAACGTCAATAATGGCGCCATCTGTTTGCTACACTTGTAAATTGTATTAGCGCCATCTCTGACGGATTACTTAAACTACTATCTAAAGTAACCGTAAATAATTGTTTATCTAGGTATTAGAGATATATTTTTTATTTGAAGCTTTTACAAAATAAGAGTTTTTTTTAATGTTTTGAAATCTTAATGGACTTCAAACATTATTTCTCTCTAGATCTTCAGATAAAACATATAATTTGAAGAATGAATAAACCTTTTTTTGTAAGACTTGTTAATTTAAACATTAATATTATTTCTGTATAAGTATTAATACCAAAAAATATTTATTATTTGAATACAAATATAATACAATCATTTAAATATTGTTAGACTCTAATCACAATACAATATTTTTCATTGAACTTTAAAAGACATATAATAATACTTTTTAGCATTGAAAGATGAACCAATGAAAATAAGTGTGTTTATTACCACATTTAAAATACAGTTAAAAAAAGTTATTTGTTTTTTATAATATTGCAATAATATTTTGATTTAAAATACTTATTTCTTATAATATAGATTTATCAAATCATAAATAATTTAAATAATATATTTCAATAGTAAATGGAAATATTTTCTTTATCATAGCTTGTATTAGTTGCATTAAATTGTGACACATGCTAGTTTTAATGTCTGTCACCAGATAAAGCTATAGTAATTAAAATGCTATTGTATTATTGATTCAATATCATAGTGTGGTAATATCAGTGACAAATTACTTTTCAGAAATCAATGTTATAAATGTGTTTTTTTCTTTCATTATTTTATTAGTGTTAAGTATAATGTTACAAAATTGGTCACTTCAATATTAACAAAAATAAAAAACAGTAATTATTTTTCAGTATTACTGTGTTATTGGCTAAACTGTTAGTTGACTCAATTCACTTTACTACAAATAACATGAGATAATTATCACATTTAAAACTAAATTGCTTTTATAAAAAAATATCCATTTGTGTTAATAAATGAAGAAAGGTTAGATCATCCTTTTTTTAGGCATGTGAACATTACACAGTTTATTTTTCATTAATAACCATTGGTTTCTTTGAAACAATTTTAGTCCAATTAACCAACGAAAAGATTAGTCTAAGCGAAGACTTTCATTCTTTGATTTAAGAAGTATTTTTTACTTGCCTGGTTCTCTCGAGGGCTCCATCATCTGCCGTAATTTACTTATCTTCTACAACACCACTTTCATATATTAGTTCACTCACAACGATGAACCTGTCAGTAACAAGGTCGTTGAACTAAATATACCTATAAATTCAAATATTACACTATTGCAGCAAATGCTATACAGTTTGAAAACAAACACTTTTAACAAAACTATGTTAACAGGGAGTTTGATTAAAATTATAATATAGTCAATTTATTATAAATATTGTTTCTTTCAAAGTATCTAATCCCACAAAGTGACAAAACCAAAAACATATAGCGTCACGTCATCCAAACGTCATTTATTTACTTGAAGCAGGTAATATTTCAATTATTTTATTTGTTAGATCATTTCACGTGAAGACGATTTTACCAATTATTTTATTAATTATTATATTTTTTGAAAATATGACCTTATAATGAAACAAATAGATTATAATACTGTTTTCATTAAAATGTTACATTAGTTGTTTACTAAAATATAATTAATAATGAAATAAAAATTCATTGTTTTATTACCATATAATAATTTTTTTACAGGTAAAAGAAGTATATAATGTATTAGTTTTGGATTTACTAAGACAATAAAATAGTCTATAAGCCGCGTTAACATCTGCGTTATGCTACATATGTACAGGCAGATACCAAGACAATGTTTAGTATTTGTTTTTAATTGTTGTTATATATGCTATTTTTTAATTTGTAAATTAAATAATATTGAAATTTTGTGATAAATCAATAACATTTAATATTATATTACTTTAATTGTAGCTTTAAGAATTAATATCATATATAGACTCAACTTCAATATGAAAAGTTCATTCCACGTTCATTCCACGGTCGTATACACAGGTCTTGCAACTTCAGTAGCGGAGGTACGTTAACATATTGACGTTGTTAAGTTCAATTTACGGCCCCCAGAGGCATGACGATACGTTCGTGCTGGATACAGATACTCAAAAAATTATTGTACATGGAAGATAAAATTATACTATTCGTCCAAAATTATATCACGTTTGACCGATGCTCTCGCTTTTAGATTAGATGAGATACATATATAATAAGCACAACACGGGTTGTTTTATTGTGCACTAAAGTAAAATTCGTTATCGTACAGTTCAGAGTAGTATTTTAAATATTTTTATATCGGGAATTTTTTTTTTATAAATATATTGACGATTGAGTATTTTTTTTCGCACTAAAGCAAAATTCGTTATGGACAATTTTGGAAGATAAATATTGAAAACATGTGGAAAACTATTAAAATTATTAAACTATATATAAATCGTTCGCGTAATAATTATCCCGAACACTTTTTCAAATCCAAACTAAACAGTTAAATAACAAAACAAAAATAACAACAAATCCGCAAAACTCAACAAAACAATATAACAATAACACAATACTTGGGAGAGAAAAATATACGCCGCATGTCATTCAACTTGGCGATAGCAGCGATATATAGCGGGCGAAAATGCGAAATAGAAGTTGTAATACGCTCGCTCCTCACTCACCACTGAAATTGGATTAGGTTGCAAGACCATTGACAGGTTCCATAAATGACATATCACAGACAATTCAAGTTTTATTATAAAACGCTTATGTGCTCTGTGGTTTAGATAAGCTGAAGGACATAAATAGCTATTTTTTCCCGGCCGCTCCGCTAAACTTAAACGTAACTTATCAAGCTATCAGTTTATTGTAAGTTACAGTTTGTGTAAGTCGTCTAGTAAAATACTTTATAAAATCGTTTCAAAAACAACCAGTGAATCAGCCACATAATGGAAAATAAAGCTGATTTTCAATATCCACATACTTTTGTTTTACTTGGAGCTTCGGGTGATCTGGCTAAGAAAAAAATTTATCCTACTATTTGGTATTTGTACCGTGACAATTTATTACCAAAAAATACGAAATTTATTGGTTATGCGCGAACGAAACAGACTTTGGAAGATGTTAAAGAAAAATCGAAGAAATACATCAAATTGCGGCCTGGAGATGAAAGTAAACTAAAAGAATTTTGGGAAGCTAATGATTACGTTTCTGGTTCTTATGATAAAAGGGTTGATTACGAATTTCTAAATCAACATATTAGCAAATCTGAAAAGGGATCTGTTGCTAATAGAATATTTTACTTAGCAGTTCCTCCAACAGTATTTGAAGATGTTACAGTGAACATAAGGAATGCATGTGTTGCTATCAAAGGATACACTCGGGTAATAATCGAAAAACCATTTGGGAGAGATGATGAAAGCTCTGATAAATTAAGCAGTCATTTGGCTGGTTTATTTAAAGAAGAACAAATTTATAGAATCGACCATTACCTTGGAAAAGAAATGGTACAAAACTTAATGACAATTAGATTTGCTAATCAAATTTTTAGCCCATCGTGGAATAGAGAAAATATTGCATCTGTTTTGATATCATTTAAGGAACCTTTTGGTACAGAGGGTAGAGGTGGTTATTTTGATAGTTTTGGCATTGTACGTGATGTAATGCAAAATCACCTCTTGCAAATACTATCTCTAGTTGCCATGGAGAAGCCGGTAACATTAAATCCCAATGACATAAGAGATGAAAAAGTTAAAGTTCTTAGACATATTAAGCCTATAGACCTCAAAAATTTGCTTGTTGGGCAGTATGTCGGTAACCCTAATGGACAAGGAGAAGAAAAATTGGGTTACCTTGATGATCCCACAGTTCCTAAAGATTCTGTTACTCCAACATATGCAGTAGCTGTTATATATATAGATAACTCCCGATGGCAAGGAGTGCCTTTTATACTTCGTTGTGGAAAAGCACTCAATGAAAGAAAAGCTGAAGTAAGAGTGCAGTATAAAGATGTACCTGGGGATATTTTTGAAGGTCATACAAAAAGAAATGAATTAGTAATACGTGTCCAGCCTGGAGAAGCACTATATTTAAAATTGATGAGCAAATCTCCTGGAATGAAGTTTGATTTAATGGAAACAGAGCTGGACTTAACTTACAGTATGCGCTATAGAGAAACCGATGTACCTGATGCTTACGAAAGATTAATACTTGATGTTTTCACTGGAACTCAAATGCATTTTGTACGAAATGATGAATTGAAGGAAGCATGGCGTATTTTCACTCCAGTGTTGAAGCAATTAGAGGTAGAACGTATCAAACCCCTTCCCTATATGTATGGATCTCGTGGACCACGTGAAGCAGATGCTAAGTTGGCTGAATGTGACTTTAAATATTCAGGATCTTACAAATGGCAAAAACCTACACTTGGTTAATATGGTCAGCAATGAAAATTGAACTAAAGGTGGAGGTATATTTTTATTAAGGTTTAGCACTTGCTTTTTTTTAATTTGAATATTTATTATACATAAGAATAGTTTTGAAGGTGGAAGGAAGGATTTACTTGTCATTCCAATTTTGTCATTGTTAATTTCATTTTATTCCTAAGGTCATTTAAAGGTCGAATTTCTTAACATGCATTGCATTCAAGTTTCTAATAAATTTTATGTCAATGTTGGAAATTAATTATCAAATTTAAATGTTTAAAATTCGATAATTATATATAAATAAGATAATAATTAAAATCACACAGAATGTTCTTTATGAAAGTCTATCATATATCTTGCATCTTGTGATTATGCAGAGGTCAAATTTTTAACCTTGAAATGCAGATTAACTGTTTATGCATTAATTCTATTATTAAAGCAATTTAATTTTAAATCAACCAAATTCATTCCTAAAAGCATTTAAATTATATATATATATATATATATATATATATATATGTAACATTTAATTGGATTGTGAACACTATATATACTCTGTAGTTGATATTATTTACATGGTACTTTTGCTCAAAACAATGATGAAGCAATTCTGTTACATTATTCAATCATACTCTATATTCACTGTGTCACAAGTGTTTGTTGTGTTGAATATCACTCATAGATTAGTTTCCTGTACAGTTTTAAGGACACAGACACAAGAGGCTCAAGAGTTGTCAATTAAAATTATGAACACTCTCATAGCAATTTAATATTTTTAGTGTTTGTATTAAATACAACCCCTTTTAATGTTATTTATAAATTGTTATTCTTATTTTTGATAAATTAAAATTGGTTTGTTTTTTATTATAAATAGAGAAAACATATATAAAATGTTTGTTTTTTATTGAGAAAATATTCAATAATTATAATGTTTATATAATAACTAGATTTGTGTTATATACCATTTTATATTTAGGTGTATAATTGTTATAAAAAAACATTTGAAGTATCAGTTATCATGTCCAGCCTTCGGGGCTTTAAACTTTATATTAAATGTTACATATTTTCAAACAATTTTTGTACACTTATACAATGTTGATGTTTCAAAAATATTTTATACTAAATTTATGAAGATGGTGGTGATATACAATGGATAAAAATACTTTTTAATATATTTTTATGATTATGAAATGTGTATTAATCAGAGTACAATTAAGTATCCTGGTGAAAATCAATGGTTATTTAAAACAACTTCATGTAATTTACGTTTTATATTAAAAAAAGTGCCTGAGTTATTAATGATTTTAGACATAATTAGCATGTGTTGCAATACCTTTATCAAAAACATAATTATTAATTTTTATATATGTAGTTATATTTAATACTTTGATATCAAGCTTTATTATATTAAGACGACGGTGCCCTGAATACAAAAAGTATGACGTTATATAAAACCTGGATATGGCTAAGATAGAGATGTTATTACATACATAATAGTTGAAAAGACCATACGAATTGGATTTGTATCACGAGTTTTATACCCCATTTACATATTGCTCCGGATTCGCCTGATTTGTTTAGCGAAACATTCAAGGACACTTAAACCTTTTAGTAACGAAAAAGAATTATCTGATTCGGGAAGGAATGTTTTTACATTATAATGGAATAAAGACGCGTGCTCCGGACATTTGCTGTTAAAAATATATGAATAATAGAAATGATAACTTATTTAAAAACTTCGAACCCAACGTGTACACAAATCAATTCCTCTTTTTTTTCACGCAGTGACTCAATGCACGGAAACCTTCAGAAAGGTACCCGAGACGACGATGTCGCGACGTCGTCTCCGCCGAAAATCAATTCCTTTACGGTATCAGGTCGCCTATTTTTCTTAAAGAAACAGGTTTGGTCTTAACGCTTACCCACTAATAACGAAAACTTACTCTTAATCAGAGAGGTAAAGAAAGAAAAAACATCTTAAAGATTATTTTTTTAAATCTACCTATAATTTGCAGTTTATCAATCAAATATGAAATTATCGAATTAAATACGATTTAATGAAGTTTAACCTCAACGACAGTCAAGCCTTTGGAATCCTTGAAATCGTTGAATAAGGTGGGTTCAAGGTGGGCTGGGGATTATTATTCCATCATTTGTTTATTGTGTAGATACTTGTATAAGATGTCGTGCCTGTATTAAATTTTACCGCGATACTTAGGTTAAATTTAAATTAAATGTGGTTTGTTATTTTTTGGATGCAGTAGCAGGCTTCTTCAGCATTTATTTACAACTAAAGCTGTTGAACTAAACTGAATTATCTAGCTACGTAAATATACTTTTTTCGAAACTGAATATTTACTTAAAGCAATGAATTGCACAAGGGTCAAGATTAGTTTATTTATTTAACAACTTTATTGACCACCACAAAAAGCAGTTCGAGCAAAAGGCGGATAATACCTGAAGGCATTCCGCCTGCCAGTCAACCTTTATTCAAAACAGAAATCCGTGAAGGCGGTAATTAGTAAATGATATTATGAACAATACAATTAATATAAGTAGACAAAAATATACATACATACCATATGTAATTTAAAAAAGCATTATGGCCTCCTTGGAGTATTATTGTTCTGTGATCATGGCAGTTCCGTCAACAGCGGATTAAATATTCAAAATTGGAAAATGTTTTATAAAAGCACAAATTTAAGAAGCAGTATCTACTCACTAAATTCTTTTTCATTTACCATGTACTTTAAACATAATAAATGCTGATGGCTGGAAATTTGCTAATTAATATATTTTTTAAAAGAAAACCGTTAAAAATTTGTTATGTTATAAAGTGGTTATAAACGAAGATGACTTCACTTTTTTGTATGTGTATTCCATCCGAATTAGGTCTACCATTATCTATTTAACTACATTTAATTATAGGAGAATACTTAAACACAAATCTTCAATAAATAAGTTCAATAATGTTTTTATTCATACATTTAATTGTCTGTCTTATAAATTTATAATATTAATCATTTAAATTAATTTCTACATAATGCCCGGTTTACATTATTCCAGTCCAGTGATCTAGCGAGATTCCAGTCCAGTGCTGGACTGGATCTGTAACGTCTACATTATTCCAGTTATTTAGAAGCCGTTGAAGTGTGAACACTATAGTGACAATGATTTCAAGAAGAGATCAGTTTCGAAAATGTTTCAAACGTGCTCAATCACTCTTGCTACAAGAAGTTATTAATGAGGTTGATAAGGAACTAAAAAAAAAGGAACGGATTTGGGTGAGAAATTGGATCAGCGAAAGAGATCAAAAAGGAGGGTCAGCAATACTTTTGCAACAACTGAAGATAGAAGATCCCAATGAATATAGACTGGCACTGAGAATGACAGCAGAAAACTTTGAAGAACTGTTATCATTAGTTTCGATTAATATCCAGCGTAAGAATACGTTGTTCAGAGATGCTATACCCGCAAAATTAAAGTTAGAAGTCACTCTTTCTTTTTTAAGTACTGGAGATAGTTACAGAAGCCTCAGTCGTATGTTTCGATTGCCAAAACCAACTATTTCAAAAATTATACCAGAAGTCTGTCAAGAAATTAAAAGGGCATTAAAAGACCACATCAAGGTAATATTTTTTTTATTAAGTATCATATCTATGACAAATTAAGCATTATTGAAAGCATTCATGATTATATAATGTATTCTGGGTCATCGCTTACTACATTTAACGAGTCCTCGGTGGTTTGTGTATCTACAGATGCTGGACTATTCAATGGCATATAAGTACTACTACTCGTGCTTGGTCTTGACGCATAATTGTAATTTGGTCTATTCGGTTTTATAGGACTATTCAAATCGTGTAGTCGACATCTTGTTATCACACTCTGTATTTCTTCTTGGCCTAGGATAGCCTGTTCTGTAGAAAGGGTTCTTAATTGCTTCGCAATGTGTTTCCCGAAGATGTCGAATTCATCTTCCACTGTTTCTGATTTGGATAAATCGTATTGCATATCTTTCATGCTGTGAAATTTTACTTCTTTTCTTTCGCGGTTCTGATAGACTTACTCCTGGGTTTGTATGGGTAGGGTTGGTCCCACATTGGTCACTAGGTTGAGTATTGTCAGTATTTTGTTTATTTTGAGCATCATCAGTATTTCCCTGAAAATAAAATATTTTTACTTTCTTTTTGCAGATACCCACTGCGGAACAATGGAAACAAGTCGAGGAAGGCTTTCGGAATAAGTGGAACTTTCCTTTGTGCTACGGAGCGTTAGACGGAAAACACATAAAAATTACTGGCTCCTATGAATATGGAAGTACGGACTTTAATTATAAAAAAGAAAACAGCATAGTATTGATGGCTCTTGTTGACCATGATTACTGTTTTATGTATATCAATGTGGGCGCAAATGGAAGCGCTTCGGATGGTGGTATTTTCAAAAACTGTTCCATTTTTACTGAATTAGAAAATGGCAGTTTTATTCCAGAAGATGGAGTGATTGTGGCTGATGCAGCATTTCCACTAAAAACATACTTAATGAAACCATATCCTGGGGCTAATTTAACTTTTGAACAAAAAATATATAATTACAGGCTGTCCCGTGCTAGACGCGTTGTAGAAAACGCTTTTGGAATATTAGTAAGTCGATTCAGAATTTTCGAAAAAGCTATTTCAACTAAGTTACATACTGTGGATCACATTGTGTATGCAGCTTGCTCTCTACACAATTGGTTGAGAAAAAAGTCAAGCAATTATATGACTACTTCTTGTGTAGACCATGACGATCACAACGACCATCATTTGATTAATGGAACATGGAGATCCGAAATAACCTCTTTAGATAGTATCATACAGCAGGGCAGTAACAACTCAGCAACACATGCCAGACATGGGAAAAAAGAATTCAATTTACTAATTATTTTGTGAACGAAGGAAAAGTACCATGGCAAAATCATATGATACATTGATAAATTTGTGTGTTTTAACAAATAATATGCTACTAAAATAAAAATAAATAAAAATCTTAAAATAAATACCTGTGTTTTACGCTTCACCATCACATTTTTAATAAATGAATTGAATTCGGCGAACCATTTCACTTTGGGTTGGTAAACATTGCCACTAGCACCAGATGTGGATGATTTCTTAATCTTGTCTAGTTCAAGGTAGTATGTCGAACGAATGCTTTTTATTTTGTTTTTCACATCTTCCGGTGTGAATCCTTCAATTTCCATACCAATGCACAGATTTTGCAAAGCAGTTTGGCGCATAGCTTTGTTTTTATAATGATCTGATGTTATATCCCATAAACACGGATTTTCTCTGTATATAGTGACAAACTTTACAGTTTCGTCTTCAGATAACTTCTTCACCATTGTTAAATCCTTTTTCTTTGCAAAAAAGTCCGCAAAAACAACCAACACGTGTGTACTTCGTCAGCACTGGAATGGCACTGGATTGGCCGTCTACATTATTCCAGTTGCACTGGATTGGTCGCACTGGATTCAAAAGTAGACCGCGAATCCAGTTACTGGACTGGAATGCTTACTGGATTCAGTTCATTCCAGGACCGGCTTACATTTTTCCAGTAAGCAATCCAGTACTGGACTAGATCGCTGGACTGGAATAATGTAAACCGGGCATAAATGACATGTATTTTATTTTTAAACTTGTTCTTATTATGTTAATAATTGAATCATTTATTTGCGTTTTCAACTAACTTCGCATCAAGTTTTTATTTAAGTGTTTGGTATTTTATTAAGAAAATTGTTACATTTCGAATATAGATTAATTGAATGTAATTTACAGATGATATTCTCGTTATGAAAACTATAATGACATTTTTTGTTATTTTAGTTAGTCTAAAATGCAAAATTCATAATATTGGTAACTCGTTTTGAAAAAAATTTATTTATTTTAAAAACATAACAGATAACAAAACATTAATGACAGCGACAATGTTGGTGATATTTTGTTCTACACTGTCGCTGTCAGCTGAGTTTAGTTTACGTCGTGCAAGCAATGGTGGTGTTATGATAAAATATTATTATTATTAAAAATCAGTATTGTGTTGTGCGTTATGTCGTTGCCAATGCTACTGAACTGCATGGTATAATAAAATGAATCTTTTCGATTATCTGATTACGCAAAATCTTATTTAGATATGTAATGATTATCGAGTAATTTCATGGTTGTTTGTGTAAGTATTGTATCTTTGTTGTTTGAACGCAAAAAAATAACACGTTCCATTTTGATGTTCGATCTTAATATTATAAAATTTTAATTACACGTGCTTATGATTTCGTCAATCTTTCGTGAAATATGGAATACGTTGAAAAAAAGCGAGCACAATCGATTTTATTTGTTCAATATTTATGACGTCTGTGTTTATTTTTGGGCAGATTTTGCTTCTTTTAATATATCTAAACATAAAAATATAGTATAACTGTTATAAAACTGAGATTCTATAAATTTTGGAAACACATTATATAATTTAAACACTGTTTAGATAAATAACTAATACTAAATTGCTCTATTAAATAGTTATTTGAGGTCACAGAGATAATTAAGATTATTTAAGGTAAATGTGCACATATAGCTCGTAATTTTGTTATTATTCTCTTTAATTAGTAGATTTGGAGTTATAATGTTCTATTAAAATTAATTAATACTATTACCAAACACATATCTCTATTTAGGATTTAACAAATTCTATAAGTATAACTTGTAAATTATAATAATTTTTTTTACAGCTTTATTACTTCGTAGATATGATTAAACAGGGAAATATAAATTTAAATGTGTAATTAATGGAAAAGTTTTAATAAAAAAACACAACATGCTTTACGTTTTTCATGTAGATGCTGGTCAAATGACCACTTATGATATGAACCTAACTTTACAAAGGTAAGAAAGCTTTTAAGAAAATTTTAACATGAAATTACTTAAAAATTATAATAAAAGGTAAACTAGGTAATAAAAAATGTTATTTTTTTATTTAAACAAAAACTGGTAAAAAACTATTGTAAATAAAATTAGAGATATGAACTAAAGAATGAAGAAACTAAATGTTCTAATATATCTATATTTGTTATGTAGAACTAAGAAGTTGGACAATAAATAAATCGTAACTTTTATTCTATTTTGTCATATATTGCAATTTAAATAAAATTGATAATTTTAGATTTAGTGCAACTACACCATTAACTTCTTATATAGAACAGGCTAAAATGACTATTAATATACAATATTATCCATTGTTTTATGTTAATAATATAAATTTACAGTGTTGCCAGCTTAAAAACTGCTATAGAAAGGAAAACAAAAATTCCTGCATCTTCTCTTGTGCTCCTTGTAAGTGGAGGAGAAGTTTTGCAGTCAGATCACATGGTATCTTCCTATAGTGCTGGTACAGATACTAATCCTATATATATGTTTAGTAAGCCATCAGTAAAGGAAAGCCATTTACAGCAATCAAGTAAGTAAGAATTGAGTTTGTTGAAAATAACGTAACATAATGTAACCTATAACTAAGGTCCTCCAGACCGATTTCGGTCACGGCGGCCAATCTCAAGAGAGATTAGCCAACTGCGCAGGACATATTATAGTGCACAAGTGTGTGCGCAAACACAGGTGCACTCTCTTTTCCTTAGCTCTCATAATCCGATGGGACGGCAATCCGACACGACCGGAAAGAGTTCAGGCGCAGGACCAACGGCTTAACGTGCTTTCCGAGGCACGGGAGTGTACACACTTCCAACTTTCAGACTCCGGGCTGCTACTGAGAATTTTCTGACAGAAAAACCCAATAACTATTTATTGGCCCGACCTGGGAATTGAACCCAGGACCACCGGGTCTGCGGCCTTATATCTAGCCACTAGAGCAACGAGGAACCTATAACTAGTATATATGTAAACATAGTATCATCTATAGTATGGCTTAATGTAACTACAGTGTTGAGTGCAATATATGAGTTTGCCAAGGTACTGTCAAATTAAATATTGGTTAAAACTATTATGATGTAAAATAAGAACTAAATTTTAATTTATACCAAGATAATACATTGGACCAAAGTTCATAGATGATAAACACAATAGCATAGTTCCTTTAAATTATTTTTTTTTTTTTTTACACCCCTGTACTTGTGAAATAAGGCTTCTAATAAGCTGTCCACACTTCTCTTGCACCTTTAAATTTTTTAATTTTTCACACTTTTTCGTTATTTAGACATAAATTTCTCTATATATTTTTTGATAAAAATATAATATATTCATACCTTTTACATATTTTACTGATCTCTGTTGTTTTATTGAATAATATATTTATTACTGTTTATTTGTTAAAATGTCGCATTAATATTTTAGTGTGCGATCTCAGTCCTATAGTGGAGTTGAGTACAGGTGAATTTCGAAGCGATAGTCGGAGTGCTTTTGATGGCAAATCAGTGGCCGAGCTGAAGAGTGCTGTTGAGAAATGTTGCTCACTTCCACGCAACTTAGAAACAGTTATATCATGTGCTAATTTAGCAAAACAATTCAGCAATCTTGCTCATGATGTATCCAGGAGTTGTGATCAGTTAGTACTTGAACAGCATTTACAACATCAGGTAAATTGAATTTAACATTTAAACTAAAGTAAAAAAAATAAAAAATCAAGTAGGTAGGCAGACTGGCAAATGGACAACCTGAAGTTAAATGATTACTATCATAGATATTGGTACTGTTGGAAATATTAAATATCCTTTACAATGTCAATGCTCCTCCAACCTTGGGAATTAAGATGTTATGTCTCTTGTGCATATAGTAATATTGGACTCCTCTCCATTTAGATAGACTGTTTTGAGTTGTTTCTTCGCTGCAATTTCTGTTCAGATTGGTGGATACGAAGTTTTATCTGAAATATTCAGATTTCCTTACTCAATGCTTTCATGAGATATACATATTCATCATTCATCAGCCCTGCTTTATTATGCACTACAATCTTCAATGACATTCAATGCGATTTTTTTTTCGAGTATCCATACTTTAGATCTCGGCCAAGATGAGATGGAGTCATCACTTTGGAGTCATAATTGGTTCTTTATATTAATATTTTGTTACAAATTTAATTTGTTTTTACACACTATGTATTATTTTTTTTATTTTAATTCATTATTATTATTTCAGGGTTGGGCAGCCGTAGTTGCTAATTTGGAAGATATATTTAATGAATTCTGTGAAAGGTCAAAAAGTTTCAAAGAGTCTTTTAAAAAGCATAGATTAAAAAAGGAAGAATATCATGAAAAGTTAAATACGTAAGTAATGGTGGTATTTATTTTTTTAAGGTTTTAATAACTTGCGTAAATAGTGTGTCATATCATTCATCTCAATACAATCAATCTTTTAACAATACAATTAGAGAAATATATACAATAATTTGTTTTAAATGGCCACAAATAAATTATGTTCTCAAAAGTTTTTTATATAATAAATAAATAATAATTTGTAGATAAATTTAGTTTAGTTTAGCTTAGAGGATCAGATGTTAAAAAAGTTATGAACTTTTTGTTATTATTGTAATTGTGATTCATAATAACTTGATTTTTTCTTGTGCACAATTTATTTTGGTATGTATTTTAATATTTAACTTTTTTTTCTTACAGATTAAATGATGTGCTTGAGTCATTAGGAAAAATTCCAATACTATCGGCACTGCAACTAAACGCCGAAGCTCACCGGTTTTCTGCCTTTGATGTTTTTGAAGAGACAGATTTCGAAGGTCATCATTATGGCGTCAATCCAGCATTGGGAAGCAGCTCTGAAAATAGAACTGCTGATTTTGGTACTGGTGTATTCAAGTTATCAGAGGAGGATGGTAAGAAAAATATATGTCAAATATAAAGAATCTAAGGTATATTCCAATCACAGAAAGGGTAAAGATAAACAGACCTTAGATTTACACATTCAATGTAATTTGCATATAGCTCTCCTATACAGTGGACTACGAATAATCCATGATTAATTATTGTTATATATAATAGAAGCCTGATTATTACTTAACTATTAATATAAATTTGTAATGTAAAAGTTCCGATAAAAATCCGATCCGAAAAAAAAAACCGATTTCAATAATCGACTGTAGAATATTAAGTAAGAAAGTTTAGGAAATTTACTATATGAAAATGAAACATAAAGATAGTATATTATATCTGTTCAAGCAAAACTACCAGTGCATTGTTATAAGTAAATTGTATGATTACTTACCCTATATAAATAGACATTAAGTAAATTGCATTAAAGTTGATTAACTAAGCGGAAGTCACCGTTGACAATGGACCTTTGTTTAAACTTCTAAAATATGGTAATTTATTTAGCGTGACGACATTTGACGCATATGTATAAATTGTTCAGACTATATGCACATTATATATAATAAACAATTTAAAAATATTTCTTTTGAATAAAGATTTACGGCCTTATTTATAAACGTTGCTTAATTACTGTTTAGCTAAACATTGTTTATTTTTTTATTAATTTTTATTTTTTTTTTTATTGTATAGATCCGCGGACGAGCATGTGGGCCACCTGATGGTAAGTGGTCACCAACGCCCATAGACAATGGCATTGTAAGAAATGTTAACCATCGCTTACATTGCCAATGCGCCACCAACCTTGGGAACTAAGATGTTATGTCCCTTGTGCCTGTAATTACACTGGCTCACTCACCCTTCAAACCGGAACACAACAATACAAAGTACTGCTGTTTTGCGGTAGAATATCTGATGAGTGGGTGGTACCTACCCAGACGAGCTTGCACAAAGCTCTACCACCGAGTATTATTGATTTGTCTCTTTCTATCATTATTGATTTGACATACGAAAGAAGAAGACAAAATATTGTTTAACTAATCACCAGTTAAATAAAGTTTATGAATAAGGCGGTTAATTGTAGCTATTTATGAAATTGCATTTAAAGTTTACTTTAAGTAAACTAAAGTGAAGTATATAGTATTTAAATAAAGCGATTACAAATCATGATCTGTTTTTTTGTTTTAGTGTTTGATCAGAGGAATACTTCGACAAGTAATGATGGCGCGACTTCGTCAGAGGGTGGTCAAGTAATTGAAGATTTAGATGAAGGGGTAACGTTTAAAGCTCCTTCCTGTGAGAGTAAGGATGAGCCGACATTATTGCATTGGATACTTGCTCAAGGGAATAAGGCTTCACTGCAAGACATTCTCGATTACTGTCAGAAGGGTCTGGCTTTGGTAAGGATTTTATATATATTTTTTTATATGGCAACACAACATAACTAAACCTCTATGGCCTATTCCAACCACATGAGGAGTAAAGAGAAATAAACAACCTTGACATTGAATTGACGCGATATTATTGGTCGAGAGAAAAAAATGACGTCTTGAACGTCGGTGAAGTAGTTATCGAAATTTTGGAATCTATATTGATCAGAAAAATAATATATTTTCAGATCGATGCTGAGCCTTTAAAAGAACGTGAAGCCGAATTATATCATATACTTGAGTATGCGAACATGCATGGTTTGAAGCAAATCAAAGGTATCGAGGACCGCTTGTATGGATTAGACCAGCTGCTAAGTGACGTGAAAAAAATCGAGCGAGATCAACGTGATCAAGCAGCTTCCCTTATTCAGGTGAGCTTAGTTTAGATAGCTTGCCTTTAGAAAATTGTTAAATAAATCATTCTTATTATATCAGGCTGTATCTGTTTTCGCAGTATCGAGAGCGGCTCAATACTGTCTGTGATCCGTCTGTGCTGCCCACTCTGGTGGAGTCGCATTGGCGACAATTAGAGAAGTTACTGAAAGGTCATCAGGAGCTGGTCGAAATCAGACGGCGCATTACGAAGTCTAAAGAAGAACTGTCACATAACTTAAAGGCTAGACTAGAGTAAGCCAATAATTAAAATATATTTTTCGTTAAAAATCATACGATGCACTAGAACCTTAAATAAAATAATAGCTTACTGCAATAAAATAATCAAAAAATCGTTCCTGTTTCTGTACCCTCTGAAATGATCGCTATGACACAAATATACCCACGAAGTGTTAATATTTTGTCCATTGGCAGAGCGGTGCTGAAGATCGAGAACTCGATGTCGGTGCAGGATGCGCACGCCATGCTGTCGTTTCAGTGCTTTAACCGCCTGGCGCGGTACTTCGGCATCGTTTCGCAGCTGCACCGCGCGCCCGCTGTGTTCGTGCGCGCCGTGCACGAGGTCGCGCGGCGCCGGACCTTCTCGAGCGCGCACCTCAAGGTCAGTCCACAGCCGCTTACGGCACCTCGGCATCGTGTCGCGGCTGCACGGGCGCCGTGATATCTTGCACCGCCGAGCATGATATGAATAAATTATAAACACAAAAATAGTATTTAAAAGCTCATTGGTCGAATTTGTAACCGCATCCTTCAGCTTCTATTCTTAGACGTATTGAACGAAAAAAATTGAAATTCAATTGCATTTGATTTTTTCATTCTCATTATTTCTTCAGTGGGCGACGGATTTAGCTGAAAAGTTACTGAAAATTCACGAAGAAGAAGTTAATCGACGTCAGGAATTTAATATCCACTTCGACGACCACTTCCTTAAGAGCCTCTTTCCCGGTGTGACGGACCTCCCTCCACCGTTTGCGACACAAGCGCCACCGCCGTTCGACGCGAAATTGCCGAAGCTCACAAATGAGGATGTTGAATTCATAAACGATTCCTTCCCCGAATTGGGAACCGATGTTCCAAAGCATGATATGGAGCTTATTGTCAAATTCTTTCAGCAAAGGTGAGCCGTTGTTCATGCTTAGTTTTCTTAGCACTTTATTAAATTTTCTAGCTGTTTTTGTATCAAAGTGTAATAGTACTCAGAGTTCCTAGAGAGTGTTAATAAGAAATGAACGCGTTTACAGCGCAATGCGTTTGCGTAATCCCAAAAACGTATATGAACATATTTGTCTGATGGGTCTATTGAAAAAAATTAATGGTACAGCGCCACTTTTAATTATAAAATTTCCTGGTTTAATTTATATAATAGTTTGTGATGTAAGGACATCGCCTTTTATATATTATATAAAGATGTGTTTTTCAGATTAAATGCATCTGAACATGAAGAAAAAGATGTGGATGTTCAAGTTGATTTTGATAAGTAAGTACATATTTAGCACTTAGTACAGATAGCAACGCTTTTACGTAACGCGAGCACATAATTATTTCAAATTAATTTAAAAGATTTTATAACGAAAGTGTCTTATTATTTCACTGTTTATTGTCTATCTATGTCCCTCTCGTACGTCCCTAAACTGAATAAAATGATTTTTCTTTAAGCCGTTTAACTTCAGTTTTATATTAATCCTTACTAATATGAATAAATGCGAAAATGTGTTACCATACAATAAAACTTTAAGGTTACAAAATGGTTACATAATAAAAAAAATTTTGTCAATTGTGCTAGCTGTTGTGACTGACGTCATTTTATAAGGACCGACGATGGCTTTCTCGCAATGAACGAATAATAGATACATACATAAATAGATAGAATTTATTGTACACCCAAAAAATAAAAAAAATGACAAGCTAATTATTGTAAACCCAGTATGGGTTTACTTTGGCGGCTTTATCACCACATAGGGATCTCTATGGTCTGCACAATATTATATTTTATTAACTGGAACCTGAAACCGGTGCTCTATCTATCGTGTATTTATAAAAACAAAATATTTGAGTAACCATGAGTTGTTTATTCCCGCAGAGATTTTGAATCAGAGACCGATACAGATTTCGAGAAACTTAGTCGGCAGAGTGGGTCGAAGCAAAAGATGGACATCTCCACGACTTGCGTTCCGGAGACGATGGCCGTTTCGACCGTCACTGAGGTGCGAACTCTACCTGTTATACCGGAAACCAGCCCTAGGGACGAGTTTGTCAACTCGGAGTTTTATATCGAAGAGTCCCTACCCTCCAGCTTGGAGTGGGGCCGCGATGGACAGGTGCACTTATATATCAAACATTACCACTCAGATAAGTTGTTATACGATATTTAAAGTTTTTAATTTTGTTGTTATAGATCGATTCTTATTAGATAATAATTTAATATTTGAATATAGAACTTGATTAAAATCTTTTTGTCATGTCCTTATCTGTGTGGTCGCGTAACTAGTTGTTTTTCGTTGCTCCTGTCTTCGCCGGCCCCAGATAGCGTTAGTGCTTTTCGTTCAAATTTAAGTTCTTTTATTTATTTGAATTGAATGCTTCGTTTTGTTCACCCTTTTCATAGATGTAATATTTTTTCATTCAAACATTTTTATTTTTATTTTTATGTAGTATTTTATTTCTTTAGGACAATATGGATACTCAAAAAATTAATATCGAAAAGTTACAAGACTTCCTATTACAAGTCTTTAGTTTATGCAAAATAAATATAGTTCTCATAAAGGAAGAACTAGTCAAGCTTAAAAATGAAGTTGATGAGCAAAAAAAGTTTACAAAAAACATATTTCAATCAATAACTGATGCATGGGAGAGAAATAACGAAGAAGCAGAAATAAGACTTCGTGAGCAAACTCAAAGGCTGACAGTAGACCATGAGTTAGAACTGAGCGATATGAAGGCAGCTATTCATGAAAAAGAGAATGCTATCTGTAATTTAAAGAAAGAGACAGATAAATTAAAATTAATGCATCAGAATGAAATACAAAAATTGGAGAATGATCATCAAAATACTAAAGATTTGCTCGAAAAAACGCGTGAAGAGTTAAAAGTTTTTGAGAAGAAATTGGAAGAAGTCGAGGTTCAAAAGCAAAAAGATCTAAAAGAAATCCAAGAAAAAATGCACTTGGAATACAAAGCCGAGATTGAGTCATTGAGATCTAGGTAAATAGACTAGTATCTTTTAGATTATTTTTAAAGTTTAATTAGAAATTAACTACTTTTATTAGACATGACAAAATGTGGTGTGACATAATTTAAAATCATAATCATAGTTATTTAAAAAAAAAAAAAACATATATAATTTCTCAGGTTCCGTCTCGTGGCTCTGACAAATAACATGGATCGATCGCCTTCGGAGTCGAGTCTTGAGAAAATTGAACGTACTGACGTTATCGAGATAAGCAATCACAACGCCATCGTTATGCAGACGAAGGAGAACGCCGAAGTTGAAAAAGAAAAAGCCGTCAAAGAGGCCGTCGAGAAGTGTATAGCAGAATGCGAGCAGAAGTTGAGTGCGGAGACGACGCTGTTGAAAGCGAAATATGAAGCTGATAAACAGGTTTGTTAACATCATTCTTATTTAGCCTTACCGTCCCTTCCTAATTCCTTTCCATTATGCTTTAAAATAAGCATAATGGCAATCTGTAAACTACATGACAAAAGGATTGGTCAGATTTTTATTTATTTATTTGGAAATCCAACAGTTAATAATTAAATTACATAATACTTATTATACTAACTGTTATTTATTATTTACCTTTTTTTAAAATGCTTTTGCTGATGTAATAACTCTCACGTTCTCGATTGATGATTGCGTTTAAGAATAATTATCTTCATTGCCTCTTTTGATACTACTGGCTTTTAGATGAAGTGGTTCTCCAATTCTGTCGGAACCACACGGCATCTATATCGTCGTCAAACACTATTTTATTTTTGTAAAGACTCAAAAAGGAATTTATTAGATTTGGAAACATTATTAGTTAATAATGTGTCGAGTTCCGTTTAAAACATCCAAATGCTACATACATTCAGCATATTCCTGTTGTGCTGCAGAATTAACGGTTCCTATCCGAAACTTGGCTCTATGTCGAAGACGTTGGTTGACTGTAACCGTTGTTTGTAAGAGGTTTTGAAAAATATTATTTTTAATAATAAATATGATGTTCGAACTTCACAGGTATCGATAAACGAAGTCACCCGCCGTCTGCTGTCAGAGAAGGACCGGCAGCTGGAACTGCTGCGCGAGCGAGAACAGATGTTGACGCGCGAGTGTAGCAAGTACCGAGATACCATACAGCAGCTCACCGACCCAGAGACTAATGATTACGACAGTCTATTGAAAACTCAGGTACAGATCATTAAGGTTCTTGCATTAATAGAACATGCATAAGCTTAATATGCTTGTTTACATGACTGTAGTTTCCACCTTAGACCAGTGCTATAATTTTTATCAATCAAATCATAGAATGATTTGATTGATAAAAATTATAGGTGTAAAATTAAAATATGTATTAAAATTTATACGTGTTTATATTGTAATGTAATGTATTAAAATTCGACGGGTGCAAAGTGAAAAGAGTTATCTACAAAAATGCTACTTTACAGCAGAGCGAAAAGATTGAAAATATGTAATAATTTCTTAACGAATTGGATTTTTTTTTGTAAACTTTATCATTACTTGTTTGTACTCTTAGGCGTATTTATACTAAATCATAATACGTAATTTATTATTATTTTACGAGATTTTGCAGTTGCTCGTATGTACATGGTACTATAAATAATTTCAACTGAGTCAACTGCCAGTTTTTTTTTTTTATTGTATATGTTAGTGGACGAGCATGTGGGCCACCTGATGGTAAGTGGTCACCAACGCCCATAGACAGTGATTTGTATATTTGCCATGCCAGTTGGTCGTATACACAAGGGAATCCAAATTTCATATATAAATATTATTTGCTTTAATGCACAGTAATACTTATTTAGTGAAACGTTTAATTTTAGGGGAAGCTAGCACCTAAATCATTTTAATGAAAATTATATTTATTACACAACATAATAATGTAGATAGCTTTTTATACTTCGTATTTTTATAAGTAATGTACTACGATCAATGAGGTAAAATGAAATAATATATAACTTTAATTGAAACTTTTTATTTGGAATAAAATCAATTTGAATTATTTAAACTTCTGCGTGAACAAAATCGAAAAAAAAAATGAACTTAATTTTAATTAAATTGCACATTTTTGACTTACATGCATAATCAATCGAAAGGTATCGAAAAGTACTATGGCGATTTATACTCATCGCGAGTACCTCCACATGAGTCCCACAGAGCAGATGACCCACGAGCTAGACTGACACGCCACCTGTCAGACGAGCTTCCCGACATCGACTTGGGCGAGATTAGTATTGCTCTCGAACAACTTGGAAACAACAAGGCTCCAGGAGATGGACGGACGGAGACGGAATGAGCTCAGAACTTCTGAAAGCAGGAGGAACACCAGTTCTGAAAGAGCTGGTTAACATCTTCAATTCCGGCCTCCATAATGGTATTACACCGAAGACATGGAGCAAAGGTTGTTTTTCATGAAGGGTGATAAAGCTCTTCTGAATAATTACCGCCTCATTTCACTTTTAAGCCACGTTTACAAGCTGTTTTCGAGGGTAATCACGAACCATCTTGCCCAAAGATTCGATGACTTCCAACTCGTTGAGCAGGCTGGGTTTCGAAAAGGCTTCAGTACCGTAGACCACATATACACACACTTAGGTAAATAATGCAGAAGACCGAGGAATATAATCAGCCTCTATGCCAAGCGTTTGTGGACTAGGAAAAAAGCCTTCGATACCATCGAGACCTGGGCTGTTCTGGAATCCATGCAGAGATGCGTAATTGCTTGTCGGTATGTCCAGGTGTTGAAGTGTTTGTACGAAGCCGCAACCATGACCATTCAAGTACAAGATCAGAGCACAAGACCAACCCAATTGCACCGCGGGGTAAGACAAGGGTATGTAATTTCACTGAAACTTTTTACTAATGCAATGAAGGACGTCTTCAAGACGCTCGATTGAAACGGACGCGGCATCGACCTAAATGACCAACACTTGACACATCTGCGATTTGCCGACGACATTTTCATCATGGCGAAGACTGCTGGATTTGGAAGAGATGCTAAACAGCCTGAGCGATTCTTCAAGACAAGTAGGTCTCGGGATGAACATTGAATAGACCAAAATTATGGTCAATCAACATGTATCCCCGAGACCAGTGGTCTTAAATGGTTATCCACTCGAAGTTGTGCAAGAATACATCTACCTGGGCCAAACTATTTAACTGAGCTGGCACAACTTTGAGAAGTAGGCTAAAAGAAGAATACGTTTGGTCTGGGCGGTATTCGGGAGGTTACGTCATATTTTTGAATCGTCGATCCCACAGTCGCTCAAGACCAGGGTCTTTAATCAGTGCGTCCTACCTGTAATGACTTATGGTGCCGAAACTTGGACACTCACCGTAGGACTGGTCCACAAAATTAAGGTCGCTCAGCGAGCAATAGAACGCGCGATGCTTGGAGTTTCTCTGGCAGATAGAATCCGAAATGAGGACATTCACTAGAGAACTAAAGTCACCGACATCGCGCGTAGAATCAGCTCGCTGAAGTGGAAGTGCGCTGGTCATTTCTCCAGGCGCCTTGATGGCCGATAGAGCCGACACGTGCTAGAGTGGAAACCACGCTTAGGCAAACGTAGTTTAGGACACCCTGTGGCGAGGTGGACCGACAATTTAAAAAAGGTGGCAGGTACAGGATAGATGTGGCCTGCCCAAAATCGGGATGGTTGGCATTCTATAGGGATGGCTTTCGTTCAGCAGCGGACGGATAAAGGTTAAAAAATAACAGAAATAAACAATATACTTGGTTTCTTCATTATTATGATGACTTCAGAAGAAGAGAGATGAGGCTCGAGGTAGATGCAGAAGAAGACGTCATCGGCACGATTCGGTCTGCTTGAGGCTTATTTTTATTTAAAGCTGAGTCGCCAAGATCGTCAATAAGTTAATTTAATACATCATCTTCTAAAGGGCGATGTTTATCGAAGAGATAGTTTACCAAATATAAGTACTGGATGTACTTATATTAGGTCAACTATCATTAAACTACCATCTTGCATATTTGAAGCTGAATTTTCTGTAAACAGAAACAACAAACATATAGCACATAAGAAGTTGAACAAAACTATGCGAAGTAAATCATAATATCTACAATGACAGCGATGTAGAAAGAGTCAAATGGTATATGGCTTTCTATGCGCCGGTACTTTAAAAAAATATACATTTTAATTCTAATAACAACAAAAATTAAGGTTACAACTTAAAAAATATTAAACAATTACATTAATACATACCATTAACTGTTTCACGGTTATTGCATTTCGTGAGTTTCAGCAGCTCTTCTGTTTCAGTAATAGCGAATTGTTTTCTTGTTTTTCCTAATTGCACTAACAACTCAATTGAAAACTACAAAAGAATCTCGAAATATGACTGACATCAGACATATAGTTTACTTTACCTAAAAAATAACGGTAGCCGGCGAAGCGCGTGTCAACTGACTGATGACTTTTTGTGTAAGCGCATGGATGCCCTGCGGCCCCGCGTTAATGCGGCCATCGTTACTTGGTCGCGTCTACTTCGTCGTGTTTTGAAGAAACTACGTAGCTGACATTTTTTACGTGCGGAAAATGCTGAAAAAAAGTGATATATGCCAAAAATAATACGTCATGTTATAAAGAATTATTTAATGAAACCATTAATGCAAAAAACAAAAAAACATGGTTTTGTAGTTAGCTTTATTTACTTTGCGCCCGTCGAATTTGTACGTATTTATATGTAGTGATAATGAGTAGTGATTTATGTGAAGTTAAATTTTTCAGTTTGCAACTCTCGAAAATGAAAAAGCTCTACTGCAGCAACAGGTAGCCGATCTAAAGAAGGAGCTGGAAAAGAAGAGCGATGAAGCCGAAAAGAGCAGGGAAGACGAAAATAGTGACGGCAGGTAAGATGGATAGCCTTGATATCGTTTAAAAATTGCATTTCGTTCTTATACGAGTGAAAAAGAGCTTCGACCATTGTGACCATAAAGGATGGTCACTGGTATATTCAAAATATTCTCAATGGGTGGCTGATTTATAAAAACAAGTCAATCATCGAAAAGTTTTAATATTTTTTAATTTGACTCACCGGCTCATTAACTTTGTTCGATTAATTGTGCGGAGCCTGAAGTGTGCGCGTGCGCAGGTCGCCCCCGCGGCGGCGCGCGCGCTGCCACACGCCGCTGGGGCTGGCGAGCGGCGCGCTCAGCCTGTCGTCGTGCCTGCCCGGCCACACCGTGCTCGTGCTGTGGGACCCGCAGCACCTCAACTACACCGTGTTGCAGGTGCAGGCTCCGGCTGCTCGATGGCTTTTTAATATATATTGATAAAAATATATACTGGTCGTATAATTAGAAACACTACCAAACGGTCCTTGACATCATGTAAGATACTTCACCGCAATCGTTTTTTTTTTGAAATTAAACAATAAATAGGACAACAATATGTTCAACGATTTATCATTTATTAGAAAAACAATATAAATCCCATTACACAAGTGCAGTTTCAATATTAAATTACGGACAAACATTTAAATCAGTTTTAAGGTATGAACAATAACGGTCAACTAATTAGAAACAACTACAAAAAATATAAAAAACAATATTTTTTTAAGTATTAGTAATTAGTATTGTTATTTAGTGGCGTATCCCTTATTTTCAATAACAGCACTGCAACGACGTGGCATTGATTCAATCAATTTCATAAATTTTTCTAGGGGGATTGAATTCCATGCTTCGACAAATGCTTCATATAGTTCGTTTTGACTAGTGTTAAGTTTGTTTGAGACTTTCTTTTTAACAATATACCAGATATTTTCTATCGGGTTTAATGTGCTCTAAGATATTTTTGTATTGCCATTGATCCATTGTACTTTCAATCTTCCTAACGGGTCCAATGTTACCGCCACCTTGCTTGACTATACTCATTGTGTATTTATAATTAAAAGCATTGTTTACAGGGTGTCTAACATGCCGTTTTCCATCGGAATTTACCATATTTATTTTTGTTTCATATGAAAATAACACTTTTTTCCATTCTCGTACCATATTTTTTAGCTAATAATAATCGCTTCTCTCGGTGTTGCTTGGTAAGAAGCGGTACCTTTCGAAAGATCTTCCTAACAATTTAGCTTCCACTAATCTTCGGCATATCAGTCTTGACGAGATGTTTCTCGGGTCATCAGGCGAAAAAACTTTATTTTTAATCTGGTTGGAGCCTTTACTTGGGTCTTTTTTAGCAACACGAACGATTAGCGTATCTTGTCTGGGAAAGGATTTTCTTGGCCGAGCCTTTCTAAGAAGATTTTCAACAGTTCCATGTGTTTTATAATGATCAATTGCATTAAAAACTTTCTTAACAGAACAATTTAAATGCTTAGCTATTCTTCTGTACTCAACATTATTAATTATTGAATGTGTATATTTTTTACGAAAATTTGTACGTTGAAGTTATATTTTCTTTATACATAAGAAGTGTTTCTAATTATATGACCACCACTCTATATAAGAAAGAAACCCGCTGCGTTTCTTTCGCCGATTCTTCTCAGGGTGTTTGTTTTCCGAACCGGTGGTAGTTTCTAGTTTGACTATCAATAAGCATGCGTAATCCTTCGATGTTGAATAAAGTACCTATTTTAATTTTGATAGCTAAGTTTTTTTTTTGTAGACTGTAAATTTATTTTTTAAATGATTATAAACAAAGTTTAAGAAATATGTATATTAAGAGATAAAATAAATAAATAAATAGGTGACATTAAAAGATTAATTTCAAATACAGGAAGCATCGATAATGTACTTCGTGCACGGCGACTGTCTGTCTGCTCTCGATCTGAGTATACAAGTGAAGAACGAGAGTGAACGACGACTGTATGCCATTGCTACGGTAGAATCGAAGGAGTACTGTTACGCTAAGAAGGTAAAATTTTATTATTAAAATTTCATATTTCTGTTTACAATAATAACATAAAAAATTAATTTACTATGTAATATATAAACTTCGCAATTAAAATTCTTTGTTCTCAATACCGTGTTGAAAAAAATCAAGCGTTAATTCGAATCGAACTCATTCAATGCTTTTACTCACTGCGCCGAGTAAATGGCAAGAAAATGAAAATAAAGATTACATTGAGTGTATTTATTATATGTGTGGCGTATGAGCCAACTGACCCTTAACCAATGATTGTGGGTTCAAACTCAAATGCCTCAATTTTTTTTGTGTACAGTTTATGGTAGTGCACCATCAGCAAAAAAATGAATAAACAAATACATTTTATATTTTATTGTTTTTAGTGATAGACTAATCCATATTCAAGCATCATATATTTGTGTATAAATAATTATTCGTTATAATATTGTATCTAAAGCCTCCCCTTTACCCTGAAATTGTTCAACCCAAACATTTTTCCATTCTTCTACAGTTATGACATTCAATTTTGTTTCAGTTAATGTCAGTTTTCACTTTCTTCCATATATTTTATTATGAAGTAATTAATAAACAAAATGTCACTTCTAACGCTACTTATGTGAGTACGGCACGTGGTAGCTAGCGCAAACTGGCTTACTCCGGTTTTAGACATTATATGAATTACACTACTGCAACCGCAAAAACATTCCGAAAGGCTCATATCTGTTGCATCCCAGCTGACTGATCTGTATTGGTAATTTGAATTGTGCTCATTAATGAACGAAACACATCGTTGAAAATGTGCCAGATGACATCCAACCGGTATTTATAACATTTCTATCCACTAAAACCTTTTGTACCAGCGTGGGTAAACTCTAAATTTCTCCTCAAGAGCAGAGGGGTGATCATAACAATATTTATTAGGTAACTTTTTCAATTGAATTTTATTTATATTTCAGAGCGGCAATCGCTACCAAATGCTTCGCGGCTCTCGCTTCTACCGCGTGCGTGTAAAGCCGTTGAAGCCGCACCTTCCACATCCGTCTTGCTGTGATCAAAGACACAAGCAGGGTAATCATCCTTGTCAATACAACGAGCTATAAGACCCAGCACACAAACTGCAAAGACAACAACTAACGATAAAGCACATGTATATTTATCACATAACATATCAAATCAGCTACTTTAAGCACAGATACTGAATTTAGCTTATTGACCGTCAGTGTGATGTCTGTAAATGTAAAATTGCATACACTTTTGTTTAGCAACTCCGTGTATTTGTTATGTAACATATGCTTACATATTATGGTTATATAGTAGAATTTATTTATAGTTTTAGATTTTGTAGCATATCGTATTAATGTAGTTTTTTAACGATGTTCTATATAATAATCTTTTTTACGCCTATATGCAACTAATGTTTGTATAATCCGTGTCAATGAAGAAAATATTTATATATGGCGACCAATGTCGTGCTTACGATCAGTTACGTCACACTAAAGGCGTCTCTGTGCTGTCTTATACGGGGGAAAGAAATCGCAAACATTTATGAAATTACTTTCAGGTTTTGTTTTTGGTTTGTTTTTTTGATAGTTTTGTTGTCAAAATTATGTCGCTGTTTATACCAACAAAAGAACTTTCCGCGATTTATATATATTTTCTTTCGTGACGCTCGTCATACTTCACACGTGTTTCGGAACAGACATAGCATATTTTAGCATATATTGTTTCCTGTTAGTTGTAGATGTCAAGGCACTCTATCAGTTTGTCCGCGCTTATAGCTAGAGCCTCATAGAATAGCTTAAGTCGCATGTAATCGTATTTGTAACACTGGCGCACGCGCAGATGCAGATTGCATTGCAGAGTCAATGAGGAGCAGCGTGCTGCCCGTGTTCAGCGGCAACCGACCGCTCAAGAAATGGTTGACCTACGTGCATGCCCCAGGTCTTTGCTTTTACTCTTCATCCTTCCATTTGTGTTCATTTACATTAATTTGTTATTGACTGGTTTTGCTACTTACCATATTTGTCTATTTTGTTAATAAATGTTTTATATGTAACAAATTACTATTATTAACTTCGTAACTAAGGCGTTTAACGTCTGTACTACGAATTCAAAGGAAGTCATTTCCCTACCGAGGAGAGCCGCGATGTGTAATCTGCAACGGGATGGTTCAATTCATATTTAAAGAATGTTGTTCTTAGACATGCAAAAATCGGTGGACACCAGTCAGTCGACAAGTTCCAACACGGACGATGCGAATCGCGTGGAAGTCGCGACGGCCACCCTCATCAACCTGGAGTCTCCCGTGTCCACGAGCGAGGCCGGGCCTATGCCGAGCATCGCGTCGGAGGACCAGCTCGATTCCATCGAGTCCAGCGAACGTTGGCAATCGGCTAAGATGCAAATGTCTATAGCGAGTGTCGTGTAAGTGTAGTCAATAAATGAGTCTTATTATTATGTGTATTCACAAAAAGAAAAGAAAAAAAACATTTTTACAATAGGCTACTGCATTATTTTGATCTGCTCTTATTAGTCTAGTGACGTTGTATGTCGACATATGTGTCGCACGTGTGTGTGCGCACCTTATCTCTCTTCGATCATGTCGGATTGCCGTCCCATCGAACTTACGGAATGTAGTTAGCTAGACTTAAGATTGCCGCGATAGCCGAAATTCAGAACTTGTTGATAGAATTTCAAGAAATTGCAGAACCGACATGGAATGCAGCGTGGGGCGCTTCCCCGGGGCGGAGTCGCGCGAGCCGTCTGCGGCGCCCGAGCTGGCCGAGGAGGCGGCGCCCTGACCGCCGGCCCCTGCGCGAGGCTGACACGCCAACTCGCCACAGGAGCACCAGGAGAGCCGAAGCTGTTTGTGATATTGTTTCGGTAATCTAAGGAGTGATCGCTGCGATGTGTGCGATGTAAACCTTGAATCTGTCGTAAACGTTTCATTAGTCGTTTTTAAATTAAGATCACAGGGCGACCGAGAGTCGGTTTTATCTTTTAGGATAATAGACTTGATTCGATTCGTTAATTTTTATTATAACGACGCATAAATATATCGAGAACGTAAGAATTGAAAAGTGCGTATCATTATGAACATTTTATTAATGTATCCACCTAAGTGACGTCTTCCATGATTTTAAAACATAACATGGAACACATAATTGCATAATTATCTTTTTCGACATTCATATATTTTGTATAAATGTAATGAAAATTATAATGAATTTTTCATATATTTTATTAATGATTGGAAGTAAGATTTAAATTTTCTTATGAAACTTGGATATAATAAGTCCTTGCGACGTGAACGCGATTCATTTTTCTCGGATTTAAATTACCTGCAGATATTTCTGCTCGAATTGTATTCGCTCGTGTGATTTTCTTCTTAATAGTACAAATTCTTATTTAGTCTTTCTGAAGGTTTGAAGACGTTATTTGTTTTGCGTCAACGACTTCATACTTTATTGATATTTTATAAATTTGTGTTGTGGTAACTCTTATATTTATTCCTTATGTTGTTGTCCGAAAGATTATAACAATGTAGCTATATTATAAATCTTATATTATTATTGGTGATGTCATATTGTATTGTAGCACAAAAAAATACTATATAAATTAACACTCGTATTTATTTTGCTCATAGTTACGTTTATATAATTAGAGTACTCGAAATATATTGTTCTTATAACATTCGTGTCTAAATACAGCTGTAGTTAGTTGCATTGATCCTTAAGATTTGTCCTTATATGTCTACTATCTTGATACCTAAGTCATAGCGATTATATAGAGGACCTCGGTCCCATCGATAAGAATTATCTCGTGTGTAGGCTTCCGAATGAAAACGCTTAACAATCGATCTCGCTTCAACTTTAATTCTTCGATTACTAAATAGCTTCCACACATCACCATTTGTAGTATTTTCAGATAAAAGTACGAATTTAGCTATCTCATAGTATGATTAATAATTGTTACTAATAATCGAAGCACAGTCTTTTGCGTCCGATATAGATTGTTTTAGCAATTATATTCTATAATAAAATTGAAATCTGAAGCGCAAATTTCAATGTTTATTGTATTGAAAATTAACGGGAGCATGCTTCGTGTTAAAATTTGTTTGTGGCCTTAAAATGTGGCGCCCGACGTGGGGCTATGTGTCTCTAAACTAATTTAGGATAATACAAGATGTAGCTTGTTTATTTTAAATATGGTTAGAGACAACGCTCGGCTTTGCCGACTGCTGTGATAGTGCGTGCTGTGCTCTCCTCAGTCCCATTGTTAATGGTTTTTATTATGGCAACATTAATTTTAGTAATTATATTAGGGCCTATTATTAAGGACGTAATTTTAATCACAAAATTTTGGTCTAGATAAGAATGCTTTGTATTGGTAAAATTGTTCACCCCTCTCAAGGCCCAGGTAAGCAATATGCAGTTCTAAAAGTGATCGTAACACTGCGGTGTAGGAGGTAGGGGAGAATGACACGGTATTGTGATTGGCTTAACTGTATAGTAACAACGATGCCGCAATAAAATGTATCTTTTTATTCTTTGTTATTAAAGTATCGGTAAAAGTTATAAAAGTTGTTATTGTAAATAAAGGATTGTTGATAATTAGATTATTGTCAACATTGTGAATCCTAATCGAATTTGCGCTGGACGCAAATTGCAATTACAGCCGATATTGGAATTGTTAATACATATAATTATTGTATTTGACAGTTTAAGGGATCGCTTGCAGTTGCATATGCATAATAATTCTACCGTGTGATCGCTTTATGGACTATTTTGTAGTGACCAATTTTATCGTTAGAAATTAAAATGTAAAATTGACAATTTTAATGTAATTTTTATATACAATAAATAGACGATTTTATAAAAACATTTTTTATTTATTTATTCAGTGTACTCCTCTAAAGTATTTAAGTTATGCACTGATTAACAATTAATTATTTATCATCGGATCCTTAATTTAAAGGAACAAATCATTTTTCTTCTATCGAAACACAAACATTTCTTAAATAATAATTACAGATAAAATAACAAATCTATTTACAATTTACAACAAATATGTACAAATTTAAATAAAAAATACTATTATAATAATGAACTAAAGGCGTTGACGGTTTGTGAGGGATGTACGTCGTAATATTGTTTGCATTCGGGCACCTCGTGTGTGTTGAAGGCACAATCGGAATAGTTCCACCCTTGCATATCTAAGTTGTTTTGAGCGCAGTCCTGTCCGTATCTGTAATATCGCTGGTCTTGCATCTCCATGACCGGTGAAGGATCTCTCACGTGTTCCATGGGGTAGTACTGAGCCTCTTCAGGATAATATGTTTGGTGGACATAAGACTGTTGATCACAGTATGATTCAGCTTGTTGATAGTGATTACCAAATAGTTCGGGCGATGGTGTTTCGCTAGATTCCGAGCCACCTGCGGCACGTTGCCATTCCAACCAATACGCGTCTTCGGGCCTGGAATTTTCACTATTTAAATCCGCGAACGTGGGTGGAGATTCTAGCGTGTTCTCTTCGATTGGAAAGTCGAGACGAATTGGTTGATCGAGTTGGAATATCTCTTCTGGATGGAATATGTCGTCGGCAGGTAAAGCGTTTGGATCGTATGTTTGATGTGGTTGAAGTGATTGAGCTGGTTGTGTTGGAGGCACGTAGGCTGTGTAGGACTGATGTTCCGTTGGAGTCCACGCGGCAGCTGCGTAAGGCTCTGCTGCAGTTTCGGAGCGCCATCGGCAATTACACTCGAACGGTCCGCAGGTACAGGTAAGAGCTGTTAAACACAAAATAAAGAGTCAATACTCGTTTTTGGTAAGTATGAGAACTGAAGTTATTAAGCTGAGATAGTTCTCAGGATCATTTTAATTATAGTAAATAATAACAGCAATTTAGCAGACAGACCTACATTTACTTTATGAAGACTGTGTTATCCCCATTATTTTAATGACTTTTGAGGAATCTAATAAAAAACTACAAATCCAATTACTTACTTCTTTGGTTATCAGGTATAAGCGGCGGCGGTTGTGGGTGCATGTTGATTTTTTGTTGAATGTGTTTATCCGGTTTGACAGTTAATATTTTGTCGGCGATGGCTGCATCTCTTGCGAGTAGTAAAGCGAGGCCGCGGACTCTTCTGCCTGCACCGAGCGATCTTCGTACTTCACTGGCCCCTTTAGCCTCTGGCCGCGGGTGGTCATGAGATCCTTTCGCTTGGAAAAAGATGGCGTGTTCGGTATGACGCCAAAAATGTGTAACAGGGTAGCCGCAGTGACCTCGACATGGTTGAACTTCTAAACGCCCGCCGTTGCAGAGTCTGTTTGGACAGGGCTTACCTGTAATAAAAATGAGGATAAGTTTTGGATCAATTTTATAGTACTAGAAATAAGGACCTATGCGCAGCACATAAGAGAGAAAGAGAGTTTTGTAATATAGTTGTAGAAATGAGAAATAAACAATGAAAACATAATAACTACGTATAGTTTCAAAACATTTATAAATTCGTCATCAGTAGTATTACTATATAGTATATATTAATTCGATCAAGCACAATATCGCGGTATCTTTGAAACTACCAATTTTATTATTATATTTTAAAACAAATAGCATTAGCGGTCAACAATTGTTATAATTTACGAATTGCATTACAATAACATCTCCTGTACTGTTGAATAAATAATATAGTTTGAGTGAAAATAGTTCGGGGGGACTAGTTATACAAAATTAATTCTAACCTGATAATATTTCTACATAACTTATTTTTGGCATCTTGACGCAATTTAATTTTGTATATATTATAGTTATAGTACTAAATATTTTGAGGCGTATTTACTCTATGGACATGCACGGGGCGGCAGGTCTCGTAGCGGCGGAGACCTAGGCGCCTTTTATAATTGTTACCCATTTATTAACCGAACTTAAAGGACCTACCTAATCAACATCACACAAGTAGGAACTCTAGAAGTCTTAAATAATTACCTAGGTTATTAACCATACTTAATAATACGTTTTCCAAAAATTTAAAGAGCGTATTTTTTTTCTGCGGCTCTGGTCCATTTCATTTAGTAGTTACGGCACGGATATGGGGTAGGTTTACGTGAAACGTAAAACTAATTAGATAGAGGCGGAAACAATGATATACCTATGAATTACCTTGTTGCTTTTTCCTGGCTTTATCACATATAGCCGGTCTCAAGTGAACTCTCGACCCGTCAGGTAGCCGGCATCTTGTAGAGCAGACGAGCACGCCGAGGCAGCTTTTCTTCAATATGTGTACGTTGTGATTATTTGTGTTCCTCATTGCCCAGCCTGAAGCATGTCTCCTCGCTTCTTCGCAGCCGGGCGGGTACACGCGCCGTACGTGCCCGTCGCACCACTCGCCGAACGTATCGAAACTGGTGACCCTGGGAACTACGGCATCATTGATGTCCCATTCTGCTGATGCTGGTCCTTCAGACATATCCGCTCGGCTTGTACTGTAATATACATTTTAATTTGATGCTGTTGTCTTATTTTTGTCGTTAACGAATAAATGTAATAGTATATTGATAATTTTATTTAAAATATGTTAATTATTGGTAACATGAAAAATTATAAATGTAAACTTAATGAAATTTTCACATCAATTGTTTCCAACTGTTCTACAGACTACCTACAATTTTCATAAAAAATATATAGTAATAAAAATATGTAATAAATCTTTACATAAACTTTATTTATACGTAGCGAATGTTAAATAGTATGTAACACCAGATAAAGCTCCCCTTCACAAGCTCGTTAAGCCAATTGCTACAGAAATGCCTACTGAAGGGGCTGACGTTAATTGGATAAATCGCTTTTTAAAAGAAATTCCTGTAAAGAAAGAAGGGGGCCGCTATTTGTTGAAGCATATTACCAACAAAACAAACTAAAAATTAGGCTACGCGAATACTTGTACTAAGAGCAGGGAAGGAAAAGGCGAATGCAAATTTTTATTTTTTTTTAAGAGTAAAATAATTTTTTGGCTATTAGAAATTTATTTTTGTATACAAAATAGCTGTTGATTATTTTATTAGATACACAATTTATTTGAAGTTGATTATTAAGTTTGTTTTGACAAAATTGTTTAAATTCAAATTATTTTTCACATTCTCAAATATTATATGATTTTCTTTACTTGAAAATTATTTAGTATGTTTCGTTAAACTCAAATACTCTTTAACATTTGTATAGAACATATCTACGAGTTTATTTGAGTGAAAGTTCTTAATGCTCCATTCTATTATTCCGAAGCAATAGACGCGTCACGTTTTCAATAGGCTTCAATTAAATTCAATTGCTGTCCCTCCAACACCTACCACAATTCACCCCAGCTTGACTGTTGTTAGCATTCCGTTTGCCGTAAATATATTAAAAATTTATTTATCTACAGATGAAGACATTTTTTTAATTATGGTTTTATTTGTAATATAGTATAGTATATTGCCATTCATCATAATTGTCGGTATTTAGGATATAAAATGTCGTGTGAATATATTTATGAAGATTCGTATCTAGTTATTCTAAGCTGTTTAAATTTTTTTTAGTAAAAGTATAGATAACTTTATGATTTTATACTTACAATAAATTTAAAATATCATCAACCTTTAAGAGATTCCTGAACTTTGTCAATACATTTTTAAAATTTTACTTTCATTTCTAGAGAGAACTATATTTAACCTTTAATATCCTATTTTGATTTCGTAGGTACCTAATCATTTTAGAAAGAATGTGATTAAGCAATCAAAATATTGTGTTCTTGCAAAGTTGAGAGGCTTTTAACAATCGTAAAACTCCGTTAATTTTTAACAGACATCAAAAAGAGCAGATAAGTGTGTATTAATTTTCCGACACAATTTTTTTTTATTTGGTAAACGCATTATTTATTTAATCAACAACTTAAATAATTTTTACTTATACAATTTAGAGAATTTTGTTAAACATAGATAGTAATTTAAAACTTTAGTTTCTACTCCAAGCTCTACTTACTATTATATTAAATTTTGTATTGTTTAAACAAAACATATTGCGTAATAATTGACTCAATATTCATTATTGTTGTTTCTTAGGTTCAGAAAAATGTTAATTTATCTTTTTGATTTTACTTAACCTTATTTAAATTACCATATTACTAATTTTAAAATATTATAAAGTAAATAGTTAGAAATAACCTAATTGTTAGTATAGCTACGTATTTATACTTACAGGATAACCATCTCCGATAAAAGCAATGTTGTAACAGCACAGTAGCCGTCCTATTATACAAACATCAAACACAGTCCACAAAACACAATAAACACGATTTTTAATCATAAAAAATGTTTGAATATATATATATATTTTGTTGTTTCGTTTTAACATACGCACAGTTTGTGTGTCATGTAGCACACGCATTGAAAGCTCATAGCTCACTGACTTTAACAACAAAAATAAACATGGGGTTGATTTCTCCCACCATTCAAGTGAGGTGGGGTATTCATATACGCCAATGAAATCGTGGCATTCGTGCGACTCCACCTCTTAGCAAATTTAGACCAATCTGATCGGGTTTCCAACTAACCAATAGGAGTTTTTGGATAAAATAAAGTTACATTTTCAGGGAAAATTGTGATGGGTAATTTCAGTGACACATTACCTACTTACATATTGTTTGCGAAAGTATTGATTTTTGTCTAACATACATATAATTAATATATATGTTTCTATGTATTGAGAAAAAAATCAATGTACTTATGTTTTTTTTAAGAAATAAATAAAATCATCAAATTACGTATTTTGAATGTTATAATTAAAAAAATAAAGACACATTTTAATAATTGAATCTAAGAAATGTTTTAAGGGGTTGTTAATATTTTCGTCGATGTAGAAAAATATCGTAAGAAATCCTTCATATTATGTTGTATGGAATTCAAATATTTTTGTGGGTGAGTACCTACTTATTAAACTCTTATAAAAAATAGAATTATTTCTCTCTTTTAGTAAAAAAGTACTTCAAGCAACAGTCGGTAAATTTCCGACTGCTATTGAAAATATAACCTTCTTCATTTGAAGTCGGTTAAAATACAAGTAAAAGCTATCCAAAATAAAAATCAGCTAAGTTTTGAAGTGATCCTTCTTTGGAATTTTCGAGATTGAAATTACAAAATCCAATTTGACTGCGACTTTTCTATATGTAACGTTCAAATGAATTTCATGGTGGTAGGGCTCGTCTAGGTAACCACCCAGACGAGCCTGCACAGATATTCTATCGCAAAACAGTAGTACTTGGTATTATTGTATGTCCGTTTGAAAGGTGAATGAGTAAATGTAACTGTAGGCACGAGGGAAATAACATACCATCAGGTGGCTCATTTGCCCGTCCGCCTAACTTATCTATAAAAAAGCATAGCAAAACGGTTATACTTACTTCTGTAACGAGTATCGACATGAACACGCTTTAATTATTTAATTTACTCTAAAAATATTAGTATTTCTTTTGAAAATATTTAAAGTAATTACCAGTTACTGGTCCGACTTCAGGACCCTGGGATTTGCAGCATTATAAGTTAACCACTAAACCAATGAGGCGGTCAGCGCGATTGAGTAACAAACATATTACAAGTAAGATAAGATTTAGTATTCCATCTCAAGTTATAAAGTGCGTTTTCTAGACACTTTTATGTTGTTGGTTCTCATTAATTTGTTTTGTTTTACCAATGTTTGAAAAAGGATATAACTTATCAAACAATTTTAAATACTTCTTTTAATTACTGTAAATGGTAATTAAAACTTATTTGCGATAACAATTGAGTCGCAAATAACATTAATTGTAAGCACGTTAGTACTTCAGCTAGTAGATATGCATAGGTTGATTAAAAAAGGGTGCGAGATGCGGGTATACGAACGGCGCTTGCGCATAGACTTGGGAGTTTGTTTTTGAAAAGCTATATTCTGGAATTCGGTTATAATATAATACAAGCACTTTCGTCGCGTAGGAAATCAATACCTACTATTTGTTACTTTTAACGGAAATTATTTTAAATTAATTCGTGTAACGCTTGTTATGAGAAATATTCACTCATTCATTTTTCAAATGCTAGGTGATGTATATTGTATATTATTATATGTACTATGCAATTTTTTTATAAAGTATTTCAAGAAATAATGTGTTGTCATACTAATAAAATAGAGAGGCGACATTTATTTGATTTTTTTTTCAGATTTAAGTCAAATATGTTTATGAGTTCCATTTAATTATCATCAACTTAATTGGAAAGAAAATTGACATGCCGAGCGTATTGCAAGCGAGTTATCAAATAATTACAATAATTATGTTATTAATTTTGAACTTTCACATGAATCATTTATACATGGTAAAAGCACAAAATCGTTTACGACGTGTTTTAAAAGATTACAAACTTTTTTACCTAGATACATACCTACTTACCTAAATGGATTACATAAACATCGGTGTTACAGAAAGTAACGGATACAGTAATATTCTAAGCATATTTACTTTAAGCTGGATCAAGTCCTTAAAGATTTTAAGAAGTTGTTGTCGGTATTCTTGAAGTATTTCGTTTATCATGTACTTTATATTGTACTTTCTAGTTATTAAAGTATGTTTGGGATTTTCGTTTAATTATTTATTATTCATTATTATATTTGGAAAAGAAATGCCGAGGTAGCTCTGTTAAACAAAATTAGAACGTAATTATCGATGATATTGAACTTGAGATGGTGAGCAAATTCTCTATGTGTTTAAATGTATAATGTATAATTTTATACATTTATAAATTAGTAAAATGAGTTTGATTTTAATCAATCCACATCATTAGTTATTTGTCTAGTCATAACCTATAGCTAATGTCACAATATTTTGGGTAAAGGCTTAACCAAAGCCGGATTAAAATCACGGTACTATTTCGATATGGCCGACAGTACGATAAAGTGATTTTCTGCCCTATCTTTTGTTTGTCATGCTGTAAACAAAGGCTAATCCTATTTTTAGATATCCATTCTAGAAATGAAGATTTAATTTTCTTTTGCAGATATTACAAATGATCTATGTAAACCATAAACAAATGTTCCGTTAAAATCTTTTGTCGGTTTCGTTACGTTGCAAAATAAGATATAATCTTTAGCGCTATTGATTTGAGAGTATTATATAAAATAAAATATTTGCCTTTTTTGTCCGTGACTTTTTTTTGATTGATTTTATTGTGTTATTTGAGTTAATGACAGTTTTTTTTTTATTGTATATGTAGGCGGACGAGCATATGGGCCACCTGATGGTAAGTGGTCACCAACGCCCATAGACATTGGCACTGTAAGAAATGTTAACCAGCGCTTACATCACCAATGCGCCACCAACCTTGGGAACTAAGATGTTATGTCCCTTGTGCCTGTAATTACACTGGCTCACTCATCCTTCAAACCGGAACACAACAATACAAAGTACTGCTGTTTTGCGGTAGAATATCTGATGAGTGGGTGGTACCTACCCAGACGAGCTAGCACAAAGCTTTACCACCGAGTAAATCAGTTAAATACAATAACCTGTTTGAGCTTGTTTCTTTCTCTTTTTAGATGAAGTAAATATATAGGGTTAAGTTTACAAATTACTTATTCTGAATATATTAATTAATAATTCATATGTATGTTTTGGCTGAGTGAAATAAAAGGGGGAGCCATTTTAACCAATGTATATCTTAGGTAACCGTGAATATGGGTTAAAGCCCGGTTGGTTTAATGAGTTTTATATGTCTCATTTGTGATAATCATCTCGTACACGGCGGTGATGGAAAACATCGTAAGGAATCCTCTATGTAGCACCAAACCGTAACAGAGCAGAGCTTCAAACCTTTAAGAGGAGAGGACGCCTCTGCCCCGCAGTGGATACTTACAGCCTGTACTTTTTTTAAAGTTTTATTTAAATACAACAAATTCTTCTCTAAGATGAACAAATGTTGGCTTAAAAGACTAAAGTTAGGTATACAGATGTATGTTCTATCATTGGCCAATGGTCGGTGATCCCCTTCCGCTGTCGTGTTCATTACCAATTGACGCCCGAATAAGAGTAGTTACGTAGTACGAACAATTTGCGTCCCCTCACTTCTACGGAAGTCGTCAATTCGCGAAATTGACAACAATTCCGTTATAGAATAAGATGCTCGGCATGCAATTCGTATGAGAAGTTTTTATGTAGATGTATCGCAATTTAAACACCACCAAGTGTATGTATGTATCAAGTATTATTAAAACAACAGCATTACTTAAATATAAATGAAAATACATAAGACACTTTGTTATACATGTAATGAACATTTTATATGAACCTTAATTTCGATTTCTAAGTTAACATTCTTTTATATTCTTATATTTGATTATATTAATTTTGCTTTAGATAACAATTGACGTTTAGGTCAATCATCGTTGTCACTTTTCCGAGGGGTATAAACTCTTATGTACGTAGGTATATCCGAGTTGCTAAGTAATTATGTGTGGTGGGAAACAATTGTAAGTAATAAGAATTAAGGATATAATGAACCTGATGAAAATATGTATAAATTTTTTGTCCATTTTTAGTTAATCTTAAATTTTGCACATTAAGCTTGAGGTTGGCTGCTCTTTGCTTTGATTCGTAGCGTTCGACGTAATCAGATTAAGATTTTAAGTCCCTTAAGTAAGGAAACAAACAAAGTATTTCATGTCACATCTATTATTTTTGTGTACGAATTAATTGTTCTTTATGGAATGTCCAACTATTTATAGGCTTATCCACTTTAAGAGTTTCCGACTTTGACACCCAAAGTTGCGGTGCAGAATTGTATGGTGACTTAGCTTTTGAGACCGCTCTTATAAACATGGCGAGTTGTTCCTTGTTAAGTTTGTGTTACTCGAGTCAATTAGGTAAATTTAATTTATATCATGAATGATTATACTAAGCGCCTAATGCTTATTAGAAGTAACTAAACTAGCTACGAGCTTGCTTAAAGCTCTACCACCGGAAAATCTAGGAATTTCGTTCAAATTTTAGATGTCATTCTTAATTTAAAATACGTATTTTCTAAATATTCTTTAAATTGCCCTATTTAAATCTCGTTTTATACACACTATATCACTGCCTGATTATTGACTAAAATAAACAAGACGAACTATTTTATTTCGCTCGGAAGGAAAGTACAGAATATAACATTACAAATAAAACTGTCTACGGTTGATGTTAGCATTTGTATCTGAAACAGTCTGTTTAAAGGGGAACGAGAGTAAACAGTGGAATTTAGTTCTGAGACTACACGATCTATCAAAGAAACAAAGGACATGTGACAATTTGAAAATTTTCTCACAGAAATGTAACAGTTTTTATACAATAAATATATGTAACGTTATATTTTTGCTATTTAGTAATTATTTTTTATTAATTATATCTTTATAAAAGTATTTGATAAAAACAATACGTATTTTGAATTGATCATAATAAATAACATTTTTTTTATACGTTATATTTTATGCATTAAAAATGCATTTATTAATTATTTAAAATATATTTTATACCTGGTCATACTGATAACAAATCAGTACACTACATGTGAACATTGTTCGTAAATCAGGCACAGGTTGCGATCTGTCCGTGACACCGAAGATAACCCTTCGCTACTGATACGAAATCTCCATATCTATCTATTGAGCCCACCCTAGTTTCATGGGCTTTTCCACACAAGCGACGCTCAAACAAAGGATCAAATTAAACAAATCTGCAGACAATCGCGTTCCGATGAACACCGACATGAAAGAGAGCTAATCAAACAACTATTTCGAACCCTGAACAAATAGCACGCCCCCGCGTCGGGTGCAACTGTCAAGCTACAAATACGTTTATGATTGACCTACGATTTAAACACAATCGACTATCTCCCATAACTAATCCGATGCCTTGAAATGCGCAATCGTTTTTGTGAAATTGAACTACAGCTTTGCCGGGTGTGGAGTTAGTTAATCGTTTTATAAAGTCATGCCTTTCTATATTTTGCAAATTTCGATTGTTGCGTAAATACTTTTGCGTCGCGATTATAGCAATGATGTATATATCTGGACGTTTTAAACGGGGTATTTTTTTTGTTTGTCATTAATAATTATCACGATATTCATAACTAAACTTAGTGCACAATTATCTGATAAGAATAATAGAGTAGCCGAAAGCAATTTTAAATTTTCAATAACATAACCCTTAATTTGATGTCGAGTTACATATTCAAATTCAAAAGCATTATTTATACCAGATAAAATGAGACGACTTTTTTATGGTATAGGTAGGTGGACGAGCAATGGGCCACCTGATGGTAAGTGTTCACCGACGTCCATAGACGTAGATGGCATTGTAAGAAATGTTAACCATCGCTTACATCGCCAATGCGGCACCAACCTTGGGAACTAAGATGTTATGTCCCTTGTGCCTGTAACTACACTGGCTCACTCACCCTTCATAAGCAGAGATGCCCAGAGAGCCCAGTGGTAAGAACGTGTGAATCTTAACCGATGATCGTGGGTTCAAGCCCGGGTAAGCACCACTGAATTTCATGTGCTTAATTTGTGATTATAATTCATCTCGTGCTTGGCGGTGAAGAAAAACATCGTGAGGAAACCTGCATGTGTCAAATTTCAATGAAATTCGGTCACATGTGTATTCCACCAACCCGCATTGGAGCAGCGTGGTGGAATAAACTCCAAACCTTCTCCTCAAAAGAGGAGAAGAGGCCTTAGCCCAGCAGTGGGACAGTCATAGGCTGTTAGTGTTACTTACCCTTCAAATCGAAACACAACAATACAAAGTATTGCTATTTTGCGGTAGAATATTTGATGAGTGGGTGGTACCTACCCAGACGAGTTTGCACAAAGCCCTACCACTGAGTAAAATCCTATTTTATTTGCAACGATGGCAAAAAGTTGTGTAGAAATAAGACATAAATTATTTTCTTCTTTGTAATGTGTACCTAACCCCTTTTTTCATCGTTTTCTAGATGTGGATATAAAAAATAAGCATTTGCAATTTCATATTGAATATTTTGTTGACTTAGAAATTGGTGTATCCTGCTTTTTCAAAAGGAACCACAAAATTATAACGTATTTTATAATTTGGTAAATACCTTGAAGCCAATAGCGAATAAAAAGACAAGGTGAAAACTGACACTGTAGTTTTGTTGTGAAAAGCCGTGTGTTCGCTGTTAATTTATTGTCGTCCGTTATCTATACGATGCGGGTGCGCGTGCGCCGGCCGCTGCAGCCATGGCGACGGGACCTCCACCATTTTACATGCAGCACGTGACTTCTGGCAACTGTGCATGTTTTTTTATTGTATTATGTATATAAAAAACTTTCCATCATGTATATTTTAAATGCTATATAGTTGTCATACATATTAATTGTTTACCAACGCTTTCATATTATTTTATCTTTCTATATTGGAACCTTCTCGTTTAATGTTTATACCCTGATTCGTATTCGAAATACAATTTGAGATAATATGGTGTTGTTGTTAATTAATATATTAATCATAAATTTATTATTATATTGTAATAATATGATTTAAAACAAATAAATAATCATTGTTCCTATTTTATGCTCGTGTATACAAAATATAACCCTTCCTATTTATCGATTAGATTTCGCGAAAATATTTATTTTGCATAAAATAGGGCTCAACGTAATATTTTTGCATTAATTCTATAGTGTACATGATTTAGAGTCAAATTATACAAATTACTTCGTGTATATGCGTTAGGCCTTTTGTCGATGAGATACCGTGTAATTTATATTTATTATATTAATAAGTATTATTTTCGTCACTCTTAAGGCTGTTTAAACTTTAGCTATTGTCATTTTAAATTGTATATAAAAAAAAATGACGACTAAATTAAGATATGGTGTACAAATTATGAAACGGAATACTTATTAAAAAAATATCCTGTAGTAATTGATTCTATATTTTTGTTTTAACTAGTTAGCTGACAATCTGGGGTAATTTACATTATAAAATATTTTTCAAAACGCTTATTACTTTGGCAAATTCTATAATGGTATGCTCTTGTTTTAACGTCACTGGTATTTATGTGTCTAATACGAGCGTTTTGTAGGATATTATTGAAGGTATTATAAATGATGAGTTGTAACACGTTACAAAGTAATTATGGTCAGGCCATTTCACGCTCACCCCCAAAACAAAAGCACCTATAGGGAGGTTAGGGGAATAATCTAATAAAGGAATAAAGATGTTGCGTGATTGTGAGATATCATGACGTGGGAACCACTTTGATTGGTGGTTTTTAATTAATTGACGCCTCTAATAGGAAGTTCACGTTGCTCAGCGTGGGAAAGGATTTTTCGATTTCATTTATTGTATTTATTGTAAGAGGAAAATTATGATCAAAAACTTTAACCATATATTGTGAATTATCTATATAAAAATATGCAAAGACAAAACAGTTCAGTAACCTTTTTTATTCTCTCAACTGATTTTCTTTTTTTTTTAGCAAGTGACGAGCTTTCGTGTTACCAAAATAATAATGGAAATAATAGTAAAAAAAATATGTTCGAAACATATAAAATGCTTTATTTTATTTGTAATTGACATAAAGGAAGATGATCCACTAATAGTAGGTTGGTACAATGCCAGGAAATCGGATATTTTACATTGCCTTCAATTTTGAATTCACAAAAAGCACTCGGTCGACCATTAAATTTTATTTCAACCCGCAAATAGCAAAGGGTGGTAAAATCGGCAGGGCGTTCTCGAGGCATAAATAATGGCAAAAAACATATTGCGTTGTTGCTGTGCTCATTATGCGCAATTAGCTACGATTGTGACAGCATCATGTGAACGGATATTATTTTATTTTATTTCGAATGTGATCGTTTTTGGCGCGCGTGTCGTTTCATTGTTTAATAATTTTATAATATATTTTTATATTCAAATGCCGAGATGTAGCTGTGAAGTTATATCGGTCGTGAGTTCAAAACTGAATAAATTTGTCAATGAGTATTTTTGTGCTTAAGTCGTGTTCTATTTCTTTCGTCGTTTATAAATCTTTGCTTGGTAGTGATGGAAAATAACGGAAGAAAATCTGCATCTAAAGCATAGAATTGTACTATATATTTTCCATCAACTCGCATTTGACATTACTTTATCAAATTGAAAGACATGAATGTATTATTTCAATACTTGATGCTTGCAAATTTTATTTAAATTGTATTACGTGGAGGATTAATTAGGAGTTCCTGGCACGTTATGTCCCATAACGTTTCCGACGTTGGGACGCGCATTGGCAGTGTAAAGAAATATTTATACTTATAAAATGCCAGTGTGTGGTAGTGCTTTGTGCAAGCTCGTCTGGGTAGGTAACACCGACTCATCAGATATTCTACCGCAAAACAGCAGAACTTGGTATTGTTGTGTTCCGGCTTGAAGCGTGAGTGAGTCAGTGTAATTACAGGCACAAGGAACATAACATCTTAGTTCCCAAGATTGGTGGCGCAATGGCGATGGTTAACATCTCTTACAATGCCAATGTCTATGGGCGTTGGTGACCACTTACCATCAGGTGGACCATATGATCGTTCGCCTACCTATACTATAAAAATAAAAAACATCTATAAGTCTCTAGATCATATCGAGAGGCTTAATAATCCATCTGACGGACTCCATTGCAAATTAAAAAATCAACTATATCATTTTTCATCATTTATATGGAATACATAACAGACTTCATAACATTGTAAATAAAGTAACACGATTCAAATAAGTTAGAAACGTTCGGTTTGTAACTTTATACTAATATCCTTTAAAGAGTTTCAAATAATTTGTAAACGCTAAACAACAGTTTGGGTTTGATTAAGCTAATACTTTATTGACCCTCCGTTAACCGAACGCATTAGTAAAATTAGAGCGGTGGGAAAGGGTTAAGCACTGCCAATACTTTATGTTTATTGTTATTAGAACAATATTTGTACGTTCGAGATGTACGGTTATGGTTATTGTTGAAAGCTAACACGAATAGAATATGCTATTACTAATTTGGTAACATTTAACCAATATTCAATGAAAACTGTCGTAACTTATATTATAAAGTTTTTAAAATATTACTGAGTTTCGAAAGGGTTAATATAAAAAATACCAATTAATGGCAACACATTAATGTCTATGGGGTTCTTGATATCTTTTTTTTTTTTGTAAAAAAATAAATATGTAGTCATTGAAATATTTTGTAGTTATGTTTAAAGACTAGTTTCCAACCGCGTGAGAGTGAAGTAGGAGCAGGTGTCTAAAGTCAGGTATCCTATGTGTCAGGGTATAAGCTCGGTGGTAGAGCTTTGTGCTAGCTCGTCTGGATAGGTACCACCCACTCATCAGATATTCTTCCGCAAAACAGCAGTACTTTGTATTGTTGTGTTCCGGTTTGAAGGGTGAGTGAGCCAGTGTAATTACAGGTGCAAGGGACATAACATCTTAGTTCCCAAGGTTGGTGGCGCATTGGTGATGCAAGCGATGGTTAACATTTCTTACAATGCCAATGTCTATGGGCGTTGGTGACCACTTATTATCTGGTTGCCCATATGCTCGTCCGCCTATCTATGCAATAAAAAGAAAGATCCTTATGCCTGATCCAAATACGTTCAGTATTTTTTGCGTAAAGGAGTAACAAATATCCATTCAACCATCCTCCCAAACTTTCACATTTATAATATGAGAAGGATATGATTATATGAAAATTATCTTTCATTATTTTAAGCTATTATTATATTATTATATACATTTGACTACAAAAAGCCCGAATAATGGACATATGAAAATATATTGCGTAACATATTAAATCTGTTTTCCTCATTTAGAAACCAATACATTATTTTATAATAATCAAAATATTTAATAACCAAAGTATATTGAATAAAAATTAGCAAAGTATTCAAGTATTATATAATAAATCATGCCCACCGGTCAGTTTGAAATCGAAAACATTTATTATCGGGATTCGATATTGTTATCAATTTGACTACCGCTGGTCACGTCCCGGCTACACTTCCTATTGTTAGATTTCTATTTTGTGAGATTTATTTGTACTTACTGATAATAATTATTGATTGTATAATAATGAAAAGGAATTAATGATTCAAAAATATTTGTAAACACGGCTCATTGTAATCTTTAAATATTGTCATCGTATACTATTATATATACGTATAAAGCATTTTTATACACAAATGCTTAATTATAAATACTTAAAACTAATAGATAGTGTACATAATACTAAAATATTTGAGATGTTAAGATAATTAATGTGATATTTGGGCCTCATAATTATTTGATGTGCTATGCTGGTGAGATTGGTGAGACGGAAAAACGCTTAAATTAGAAATTAGACATGATTCAAAGACTAGATTATTTAATTGTTTTTAGAAATAGAACGTAATCTTACTTTAATTATAAGGCTGAATAGAAGTAGAAAATAATAACTTTTTAAATTTCGCAAAAAAAAAAGATGTTTATTATTTTTTTTGCATCGCAATATTGTTCCCTATTTCATATTAACAATTTAAATAGCATTTATTTCAGTTCGTTACAACACCGAGACGAAGTATAATCAGAAGTAGCTATTGTGGTTTTTTAAATGTCAAAAAGTTAGTATAATTACTATTGACAGTTCATTAATAACGACACAAGATGCTGAGGGGAGATGATTAGAGCCGGTGATAAAGTGCACGGCTGCCAATGCGATTACTGGTGTGAGTAGACTTCAAACTGGCGTACTTGATCATATGTATTTTATTTTTAAACATTTTTACTTTATTAATTTAGTAATATAGTTATAAAAGAAGAAATTAAAAAAAAGTTTATTAATTTACCTTGTATTTATAATTACAATGTTTAGGTTGATTTAAAAAGTAATTTATGTACTACATGTTTTTTTTCTTACTTCAAACATGATATTACGATTGTTATAATACAAGCAATCATACTGTACTTTATCGCACAATTTTAGAAAAGGTGTCTCTAAATCGGATCTGTAGGTGGTGTAGATACTTAATTGTAAGTTTATAATTTTGTTTTTGACACAAAGACCTGGTTGCCTAGTAATTAAAAAAATAGAAAGATTTTTTCTTATTCTGAAATGCATATAATCTTTTTTTTAAGCTACAGTAGCTAAAAGTAAAACTATTATTTATATGTATTTATAAATAAATTTCTGTGAGTGTTTGTATTGCAGGTGTCACTTAACTACTTTCTTGACAGATTATCGACACGCGCTGTGAATTACCTGCGGTCCTGCACCCAGCCTAACAGCATGTTTACCTGTGCTCGTGCGCAGCGCGTTCCGGCCACGTGGGCGCGACAGACCGTGCCCGCACGTGGATGCGCCCGCCCGCGTCTCCTATCTTGTCCAGTAAAGTACTTTTACTTGTCAAGTATATTGACTATAAAACATTATTGCGTTACTTGACGTGTGACTTATGAATTTTAAATTATTTTTCAGTATGATATATTCTCATTAATTTTTTTCGTTATCAAAGTTTTCACGTTTAAAAAGTATATTTTTGTTTATAAATACTTGAGTAGGTATATAAAATACCAATTCCCTTGGGTTACTTGCAATTTAAAGTATCAAATCAAGCACCTTATCCTTATCAATTCGCATATTTGACATATTCTGTTATTTCATTGTTTTTCAAATATCACTCAGACTTCATTCTCTCACAAAGGAGTGAAAAGACGAAATCGGTGTCGGATGTTCCGAATACAATGTTGAACATCAAATCGATGCGTTTACGTAAATACGGACCGCCTTTTATTATCTGTGAAGTTCGATTGTGGCTTGAACTCACCCCTCTAACCATTCACGAAGGATGATTGATCTACGGCAGATTGACAGATTTTTTTTATAAAACCACCCGAGGGTCGGCACCAGCAAGCGAATATTAAAGGCAATTGTTGTTTAATTTTTACATTGGAAGGGCGATGCATTTCGAGTGTTGTAATAATGTTTTGATAATAGCAGTATCCGTTCAGCTCATATTTCTTATTCAGAGTGCGTGGGACTCGACCGCGACCAGTCGCCCGGTGATTTCATTACGAGGGCCTGTTTGAATTTAAAACGGTAATCAAGTCCGTTAACTTACACCTTGCTTACTTTGTTTAACCTTTTAAGTGACAGATACTCTTATAACTAATATACATGATCACAATATTATATCAACACTTTCACGTTTTTTACAATAGTTTATCGGTCATGACACCTTTTTTTAATGACTGGCGTGATATCCATCCTTCATATTATTAAGAGTTTTTTTTTAGTTCTCAATTTAAATTTTAGTAACACAAGATTTTTTTATTGAAATTTGCGGTCCTTTGACAGCTTGCGTTTGAGCGTTGACCCTTGACGTGCGCTGACTGGGCTTAACATTTTTTTTCTTTTTATCCGCATCTGGACAAAAGCTGAAGCTATTCGATAGTTTAACACAATGTACCCACTGATCCTCATTGATCGCCAATTACTGGACATTAAGTACCTTAAACGCTTTTCATATCCGCTATTTGTAGCAACAAATCAAATAATATAAAAAACATACAATAGTTCGTTGAAGATTTCTATGCAATATTGTTAGGGAGTTTTTATTCGTTTATAAGCTTGTTTTTTTTATAAGTCCAGCAACAATAGCTTGTGGGAGCTTAGCGCTTTCTAGGGCAATTTTGATTTTGATATTAACATTCGCTTAAGGTCGGAAAGCCTTGTAACAAATATGATTTTAGTTGATATTATTAAACTATTTTTATGTTCAGCGATTTATGATATAAAATAGTTTTAAGACATAATTTATAGTGTAGTTAAAGTAATTTAGTTTAGTTTTTCTGTAGTTAGTAATCTGATTCTTCTCTGACGTTCTTTTCAAAATGAGAGTAGGCTTTAACTCTTCAGGGGAAAATTTACGCGTTCTGCTATTTTTTTTAGTAATCTGATAGTTTATTATTTCTAATATTAAATTAATATGAATTATGAGGACTTACCTTTACTTCAAATTATTTGTAAATAACTGTGTGGGTATATAATAGTACTTAGATAGTACAGTATCGCTACGCGTGCCGGGAGCGCAACAAGGTGTGTTCGGGTGCGCACGCGTCGCTGATTCCATTGTCGTTCCGGTCACGCTCATTGCTCGCACCCTGAACACACGGGAACGTATTATTGCATTTTTATTGCGCATCTTCAAAGCTTTGTTACTTTTGTTCGATTTTTTTTAAATTTGCTTTTTATAGATAGAAACGTCGGTCCACGATGTATGTTTTCACGCTGTAATACGCCAATGATTCTTTTATAGGTCGTTCAATATTGTGTTAAAATAGTTTCTGTGTTCGATAATTATTTCATGAAAAGAATGAAAACGCAAAAAGTATCCACTTTCGAAATTGGATAGCAATTGAATTAAAAGCCATTGTTTGTACCATGTTAGCTATTTCGTTATGTTAGAAATATGGTTAAAATTACATAGTAAATATAATAATATACTTAGGAGAATTAATGTAAGTATTAAAGTGTAAGAAGTTGAAGTATAGTCAAGTAAATACCTGTCACTATTTTTTTTGTTATTTTACTGCCGTGTCTACTCTAGTTGACCGCAAAATATTCTGCCAGTCATGTATAGTTTAATTGAATGTTAAAAAAATGATACACTTATATTCAATAAATAAATAAGTACTTACAATACTTTGCATATATAAATAATTTCATTGATGAGTAAATGAAGAATGTTTTGTTAGTAAATTTTTGTATTTCACGGAAGTGATGTACGAGATCGTAAATAAAAGTAATCCATTTTCAGGTTGTTATTGAAATAATAATTTAAAAATATCCTTTTCGTCTTATAAGAACATATCTGATTATGACTTTGGTTTCAAGTTGTTCATCATCCAGTCAAAGGTCTCACGTTGATACAGACAATTATATGAGAACCATGCTACTAATTCTATAACAAGTCATAAGATGTCATGAGTCACGTGCTCTTGAGACGGCACTCGGCTTGAGCATGGTCAGTACCGTGAATCAGTCAATGAATCAGGCGGAGCCGCGCCGTCTGCCTTGCATGCGGGCTGCTCTCTGGGTCACGCCTTCTTCATGGCAATACCATATTGAATACTTTCACTATAAGATAAATTAAGTTAGTATAATATAATATAGACAGTGGATTCACTAAGTTTTGTTAAAATTATCATTTTGAACATCCTTTTATTAATTCTATTACATACCTTTTTATGTGAAATATCCTCAATCGTAGAGAGTGCAGTCGTAAACCTTGACATAAAATAGAAGATCTTGCATATATCATTATTTATAGAAAAAAAGAAGTGTTTTTTAGAAATGTGTAGTTCATCGGTGAATTAGTAAAAGATATGTACGAGTAGGTACTGAACTACCGCACAAGAGCATTCGATGTTTAGTATGACAAATAGAACTTCGGCCGTCGGTCGTTTCTGACCTAAAATGTTATAATAGTAGGTACATGCTTATTGTTAGATCTAGAAAACTAGTTATGACTATCAAGTTCGCTTTTTCACGTTTTATCATATTATTATATATTTTTTGATATTCAGAATATGCATATCCTATTTGGATAATAATCTTAAAAAATATTTTATATAATAATCTTAAATAATAATTTAATACTAATAATATGCAGAAGGTAAATTTTCGGCGGCGAAAAGAGCAGCAAGGGTATTTACACCTTAAGCTATACGAAAATTGTCTTATGTTTCGTTTGTTATCATTGTTTTTGAGGAAAAATTCTGCAAAATAAAACGACTTTCAACAAAAACATTTTTGTCAACGTTCAAAAAACACGGGGACAATTTTTAGACTAATTTTATTTCGGATCAGGTATAATTTGGTTATAGCTAGAAATAGCGTTTTGTAACTTGCTACTGCCCCATTTCAAAATATCCCTGTATGTTAATTGCATATAATTTCCATAAACATTTTTCGTTCTCTTTTTTAATTAATTATGTTAAGTATATTAAAATACCATGATTACACATATTTATCTCATTTTAAACCACGACCGTTATTTTGAACGTTGACACGCGACCGCAACCAAATATTGTGATAATCCGCCTCTTCACATTGTCACTCGATGACTTGATAAAAAATCATAAAATGATCTCCACCCGTCATCCCTCGGGACCACTCCACTGAAAGCAGTCTTCTTCCCTTCATTCCCATAATCTATTCCAATTAACTGACAGCGGCATATTGTGATATTAACACAATGCATTCATGCCCCCCCTCGATTTACGTAAGTATTTTAAATAAGGTAATAATCGATTTTATTTCCAGAGTGAATTAGTTTTAATTTTCTATGTTACGTTTTGTACTGATTTTGTTAAAGAGATTTTCGGTTGAGGGCGTTGTTTAAATGTATTTATACTTGTGTGACTTATATCACTAATGTGTCTGTAACTTTATTAACGATGTATCCGCTGTTCTGTGGTCGGTGTTTACCTTAAGTGTTAGTAAAAAGATTGTTGAAGATAATATATTGTATCCTTCTTCTTAGTAAGTTGATAATCTAAAAAAACTATACCAGACTTACAATCAGGAATGAGCCGATAATTTGGTCTAGGTTAGAAATTTGGCATAGGGCTTGAGGGCTTACCGAACATGGTGGTAGGGTCTTGCAAGCCCATCTGGGTAGGTCTAACCCACTCATAACATATTATACCGCCAAACAGCAATGCTTAGTATTGTCGTGTTCCGGTATGAAGTGTGAGTGAGCCAGTGTAACTGACACAAGAGTCATAACATGTTAGTTCGCAAGGTTGGTTGCGCATTGGCCTTGTAAGTGATGGTTAATATTTCTTACTGCGCTAATATTAACGGGTGGTTTTGACTACTTATCATTCATTTGTCAGTCCGCCTATCGATTTCATATTAAAAAAATATATGCCGAACATTCTGCCGAATAAATATTATTATTAAATATTGTGTGGTGATACGAAATCCTCTGTGCGCGAGTCCGACTCGCACTTGCCCAGTTTTTATTGTTTATTTTAGTATAATAATTAAAGGTTAAACTTTATCCTATTTATAATGTATCCATATCTATCGAATAACCGTTACCGACTAATCAAGATGGATAAGCGAGCAGTCCTCGACAACCCTCCGTTACTTATGGCAGCTATTAAGTATGATGCTATCGCTATTGTCTTTGTCTTTTCCCACAATCACTCGATTTAAGGACGGTATTAACAAAGGTACGAAGAGCAGGGGTGAGGTTGACCGTAGGTAAGTCGAGTGTTTGTTTAACTTCTAAAAGTAGTTAGTAAACAAGTAAATTTTACATCATAACTAAAATAAGTCTAGAAGGTAATTCTGCCGTGCTTCCAAACCGTTCATCGCAATCTCCTAAAAATAAAATTTTAAAAGACTTCATACAGACAAACAAACAACACCCCTTACTTTTCTATAGAAATATCAAGTTGCAGAGAAAAAGCTGAGTTTGTACAGTCGACAGCACATGCAAGCACATCTGAGTTGTCACGAGCTTAGTTTGTGTTAATTATCCATCTCTTGCTCAGCGGTGAAGGAACAATCCTGAGGATATCTGCATACATGTTTGATAACATTCTGTCACATATGTATTGCACCAATCCGCAAGGGTACTGTTATAACTCCAAACCTTACAGGAAGAATCGCAACTGGATCGTTTTATTGTTAGAATAGGGTAAAAGCTAAACGTCAATGATTATGTTTCGATTCAATTCCGATAACGTATTAATTATGTTAGTTAAATTAGCCTCCAGTACGCTCACCAGATCCTAACACTATTAGGGTATGGGCATATTTGGGATAAAATCGGTAGCGAAATTAAACAAAGGAATCTAAGACCAGCTAATAAAAGAGACCTAGCGTGTGCTTTAGTTAATGAATAGAATGTCATGCCATAAAGTGTTTTTGGTACTTAATAAAAAGTATACCCAGACGGATGTGGGTAATTTTGACAGCAAGGGGACGTAATAATAAATAGTGAGTGAGCTAAACCGCAGAAAATTTTCACCCGTTCGATCAATTTTCTATTTTCCCTCTCACAAAGATAACTTTCCTTAGAACTATTGTGTAATGATTTTTGTCTTTAATTGAATCTAAATTTTCTTTGGCTTAACAATGTTAGTTTTAATCTTGTTTTAATTATTTATTACGCCATACGTGTAATGAAGTTTTTAATCCTTTTTTTGCGCTCTTACAAATGTTACGTCTATGAGTGTATAATGTGTTTTACTATATTTGAATTTGCTCATAAAATAAATGATTTCCCACACAAAGCGCAATTTGTGGTTGATAACATCAATATACTAGTTACGATCGATAATTTTAACTTACATCCATGTATCGATATTACCGGTAATGAGTGACGTTCTCAGGAATCAGCGGGGTATTCGGGGGAGACGATATCGCCGTGTGAGATCTTTTCTATTTTACAAATCGATTCCCGAACAATATTGTAACTGCTAATATTACAGTTTGCGTTTATTTTGATACGTATAAAAATACTTTTTAATTACGGTCTACGGTCTTACGGGGAAGATTCAACAACATTCAACAACTATTATGTTACGAAATAGTTATTTTTTAAAATTTCCTTCGGTTGATATATTTTGATTATATTAGTAATTGATTAAACAAAAATTGATTTAACTTTAAATTATACTCTTATACGTATTTAAAGTGTATTCACTCAATACCCCAAGCGCAGCACCACTGCAGCGTGCCCGTTGAAAGAGCCGGCGGGCGGCGGAGCGGCGGCGGCGCGCAGGTGGCCGACACACGATATCCCATTGATCGGGACGATGCTCGTTCGTAGCCTCTTTCATTTGTCTCCTCTCAAAAGAATTCCTCGCAGACAACGCTCACTGCGCTACTAATTACGCGCGGCCAAAGATTATGATATGCAGAATATTTATATGGGTCACAAAAAGAAGCAGACGGTATATGTATATATTTTAATAATTCTATTAAATTTTAAATTCATAATAGAAAATAAGAATTCCTCATTTGAACATCAGCTTAGACCTCAGTCCCTGTTGATCCAGTGAAAAGAACCTTAGCCGAAATCGCAGATTCAATGCGGGTTTTTTTCGTGCTTAAGTTTTGTTTGTTTTTGTGTTTAATTTATCTAATGCGCTTAATACCATTGAATGAAGTAAAAACATTATGACGATACCTATATGTTTCAGGTTCATCCTCCGATGCTAAGTGAAGCAACATATTCACAAACACCTTAACATGGGATGATATGACCTTTTCCCAGACACTTATGTAATATACCTAATTGATATTTTATGTAATTATTATCTGTGCTCTACAGTTTTGCCCGTATTAAATTAATTTTCTACATGCCTTACTTCGTATAACTTACCGTAATGGTTGGCGTGATTAAATATTTCTTAATAAACAAACTATTTTTGTACATCGTCATCTCATTAATATGAAATAAATTTCGATTTTTTTTACTGATTTCTAGCGTATTAGTCTTTGTCAGTATTTCTGACTCATCTTGCGTGTGCGCACAAAATGCGCGAACGATTCAAACGAAATGAAAAGCGTTTTGTGGAGCCCATTCGTTCAATATTGAGAGCGCATGTGCGGTAACACAAAAGCTCTGCAATATTTTGATTTGCTGTACCTATTGATGATTAGTATTGTTAGTAAAACCTAATATCCTTACATATTTGTTATCATAATTATACTTTTAATCAATTAAGATTATTTCATATTCAAAATTTGATCAACCATTAGAACCAAGTTAGTTGAATTAACTATTTCAAGCACCAAGTTAATTTTAGGCTCTATATTCAAGAAGTGATGATTGAATTGAAAAAAACACACAATCTTTATAATGTCTAGTTAATGTTAGATTTTTGTTACGTGTCATGGATTGCGTCCATATTTCTTTGGGCGAAATTCTACATATATAGATATGAAGAAACACATTGTTGTTGACAAACATTGTTCCGTTCATTTCCGATTATTAAACTATACTTATACCTGAGCCATACTTTGGTGTTGAACATTGAAAGGGAGGATCCTCCGACCAGACGGGTGTTGGTCTGGTGGGCTACCGCCCGACGGTTGTTGTCGGGTTCTTGTATATATGTTCAATGTTTTAGTTTTTCGTATGTGGCGAGATAGATGTCGCTACAATAGTTTTCTTTTTCTAACAAAAGGAGTATCTCACTGAATATGAAAACAATTAATATGCATTAATATATAATTTTAACATATAAACATAATCAGACTAATATAACTGTTACGGTAGCGTTTGACGATTCCAAAGTACCTGTAAAAGTATATATAAATAAAAATAATTTGGTAAGATTACACATTTGATTAATGATGGTGAAAAGTAATGTTCTTTTTCCATGCTTCAAACATTTACTTAGAATGTAGTAGTTATTGTAAGCAATTTATAATCATACGTTCATAATTTTTGTTATCTCTAAATAGTAAATAAAGTTATTTTATTTGATTAATTAAAAATTCATAACAAAATTATTCGATGCGGAATATTAAGCATTGTGCATAGATTCTTACTATTCGTTAAGGTTTTAAAAACGACGAATAATAATTAATAGAATTATATGATTGTTTTTTTAATATTATAAAATATCCACACCCGCCCTGTGACCGCGACACGTGCCTCCGCCCGTATGTTGCTTTAGATTCTAACGTACTTACCGGTAATTACTTTGTCTTTGACCAAACGTTGCATTTCCATTTTGTCATTAGCAATTGGCTATTAATTCCTAGATTATTAGTAGATGTAGGCATAGGGGCTCGCAATTTTCGCGACACAGCTGCTTTGGATATCTGTGCAAAAACTTTTCTACAAGGAAAGCCACCTGCGTTTGCCTGATTCAATATATCTGTATCTAATCATGGTTCGTGTTTGTAGTCACGCCTTATAAAGACTTGCAGTTGACTTAATTGGTTGTTAATTTTTTTCTCGATTAGGCGCTCCTAAAAAGTTATAGATTAAGCTGTAAAGTTTTAAATACACAAATTATATTCAGGTCAAATTCATACAAAAAATTGTTTATTAAAAAATATAAATACTGATTAATTTATTATTTCTGGATACATTTTAATTAAAAATCTATTAATGGCTTAACTGTCAAACTATTAATCAAATTTCGCAGTCTATTAGAACTTATAACAACTTAACACTAAATCAAGCATACCTAAAAGGTAGGTAAAGTAAGTACTTTTAAAAGTATATTTTACATTTTGATACTGATAATATGTTTTCACATGTGAAATAAATTTGTAGAACTTCATCTTTGAATTATAAAAGTCAAAACTTGTTAAATAAGATGTGCGATTTTCATGTCTTTATATTGAAGGGATTTTTAATTATAAAATGTGTCAGCGCAGTCGAGCGCCTTAATGTTTTGTTTATTTATTATTTATACATTCACTATTGGCAAGTTTATAATTATTATGCAATTTCATAAAATGAAATCGCAACAACTGGTTAATCTAGTTAAGAGAACACATTAAAATAGGGTTGAAAACGTTCTAGTATTTAAATTAAAAAAATACTATTAAAATGACCGATTTAATTTCGATATTCGAAACTTATTAATCTAAGAATAAAATATTTGGTATTTCTGTTTGTTGTTTTTTTCTATTAGGAGAATATTTAGCACATCTCTTTACAGATAATTTTAGACTCTAATTCTAAGCATGCCGGCTAGTTAATTTATATTTAAAAAAAACAAATGTCACGTGAACGTTATTAAATGTTTATGCAAATTTTTATCAGAGTTAAAGGACAATAACGCAATTTGATATTAAAAAATGAATTCCATTGCATGGCGAAAATTTGACAGGCACGGCGCGTATCGATCGTGTATCTGATACTTATAATTATTCAATGCCTTGCAATCTTTACTCATCACATAAATAAGTGTCTTATAAAAATATTATTTATTTACCAAAGATATTAGTCAAAGTCCCTGTCCATCCACGTGGGCAGCACCTGTTAGCTAAATATATCTACCTAGTGCAATCATCCTTGCATCTGCCGGGTAGATTATTACGCAATAACTCTATGTTAATAGATTGTCCCCGTATCCAGATGTGCTCGGACCGAACGATGAACTTGTGATGATTTTTATATCGACTGGCATATAAAAAGAAAAGTAAATAGTGAAGAGCATTAAGCTTTTTATAGTAAATACGACTTTTATAAATTACTAGCGCTACCCGTCACGATTTTGCTCAAAGAAATTGAAAAAATATTTTTTTGAATGTTATCGGCGGTGGCGTGCGTGTCTCTTATTATTCTACATACAAATTAGACTATTAATGTTGCAATCATTAAGAATGTTGTACCAACCCTCTCTGGGGTGTTTAAATTTTGCTAAACTTTCTTAGTGCACCTCTATATTACGAAACGGAAGTCCAAATGTGCCTGTGTTTATATACGTCTCATGAAGAAACGTTAACTCTATAGAATATCTCGTCGTTCGGCAGATTTGAAGGCATCAGACCTCGCGGTCGGGCGCCTATGCGATGGACTGAAGTGAAGTGTACTAGGATGACAGCTGACAGAGGTTAATATCCTGAAGATAATAACCTCAGCCAAACTTCATGACGACCACGACCGCTCTGCAAAGAGCGTATCGACTAAGATAATATTATATGGTCATTAAAAATTCTTTAAATTTAAAAATGATATGGTCCTTAATTGATCTTTATGTTAATTTTGGTTTTCGTTACATGCATTTCTACATAATATTAATTATAAATGAAATTAATACCAAAATATAAATGTTTTCTTTTTAAATTTAAGACTTGCCGTAAAATTAATGAGTACAATATATGCATATTTACCATACCAGGTAGCCAACCACTGCCTCGTTGGTCTAGTGGCTACATGCAGACACAGGCCGCAGACACAGTGGTCCTGGGTTCAAATCCCAGGTCGGGCCAATATGTATAATGTTATTGAGATTCTCTGTTGAAAAATTCTCAGTAGCAGCCTGGAGTCTGGAAGTTGGAAGTGTGTACACTCCCGTGCCTCGGAAAGCACGTAAAGCCGTTGGTCCTGCGCCTGAACTCTTTCCGGTCGCATCGGATTGCCGTCCCATCGGGTTATGAGAGTTAGGGAATAGAGAGTGCACCTGTGTTTGCGCACACACTTGTGCACTATATTAAAAAACTACACCAACCAATTTAGCAGATACCAAATTTCTTTTTATGCTGACAGTTACCAGATATGAGAAAAAACCCGCTGAGTTTCTTTCGCCGGTTCTTCTAAGGTATTTTTTTTCCGAAACGGTAGTTGTTTCTAATTTGACGACAAATATGTAATGATGCAATAATATTCAAAAAAGGATTTTCATCCGAAAAAAAAGATGATCAGTGCTGTTGTAAATCGATGATTATTTTGTTAATAGATTGATGTTCTAGAAAGATCTTGTTCTTATTTCCACAGCAATATATCACCTTATTAGGTTCCTGGAACCCGTACAGCTACTATTTTTTTCAATCCTATGCGTTTAGCCGCAACTTATTTTTTATTTATTTAATGTTCTAAAACATTGTAACTGGTCTAGCTATTTCAAGCCTTGAACTCGTTTATTCATTTGTTTTTATTATTACCGATGAATAAAATCAAGTGATTCAAGCTTTAAAATCTGCTCGTTGCCTCTTTGTATATTCATTTATGGGCAGACAGGTGTGATACGTGAGTTAGGATTCATAGAAATAAAATAGTAGATTTTCCTGTATAATAGGTGATAAAAAAAGAACACTTAGATGTTTCCAGTAGCTTTGAGACCAAATAAACTATATTTAAGTAAGTATGAAAAAACACTAATAAATAAAACAGGACTATGGCTTTAATTGCTTCAACATAATACGGCTCAAAATAGTATTTACGAGAAAACTAGTAGTTTTTAAATATTGTATCATTACCAAAACAAAAACAGTTTTAAAGGAAACATAAATATAAGTTCCGCGAAAAATAGAAAAAATAATAATAATATAGTATCAGTGTGCTACGGCGCGCGGCGGTTTTACTTCAGCAATTAGCCTGGTGCCGCACGAATACTAGGTAATATACGCTAAACACTTAAATAATAATTTTGTTACAGATGTAATATATATGTAAAAGCTAAAAAAACTTTGACAATTGTCCCGCCGATGTTCTTAAAACATGTTCAACCTGTCTGAAATGACGACTTCGCTAATTTCTTTCATTAGTGTGTTATCTCAATTATAGTGAACGGAGTAATAATTTGTAAATAAAATCGAATAATTGTTATTACAGTTGATGGTCACATGGAGAAAAAATGTATTCTAAGAAATCTCGAGTATGAATTGAATTTGCTCAATTAAAATAGAAAATTTTTTTTTTACTCATTTTGAAATAATGTAGCGTCGCTAATTAATAATTATTGGTAAATTATTATTTGTAAATAATATGTTATAATGTTTATTACAACGCAATAAAGCCATTAAAATTAATTGACGAATACTATTATTATTGATTAAAATCATAAAATCTTATTGAGCTTATTGTCCGAGTGTCATAAATCGATTTTGAAATCAATGTATATGAAAATATATGATTCGCGTTTACTTCCCATCGCGGCACGTGTTACTAATTGTGGGCCCGCATTCATTGATTGACTAGACTATACCGAGACATGGCACTGATATAAATTCAAAAAAATTTCAGTAGTCATATTAAATTATATTACACATAAGAATTACTAATATTCGCGCTGCCCTATTTAACTAGGTTTTATTTTTTAATTTTTAATCGCCAATAGGCAAATATTGCATCTTACAGTCTTTGTCTATATATATTTTTTAATTTCTTTTAATATATTTGTTCAAATTGCTAGTTTTAATTTACATGCATTTATAAGGTATGAATAAATTTTATCATACTTTATATACCTTAAAACCAAACACTTTTGTCAAGTTAAAAATTAAGTTAAATAAAAAAAGGCAGTTTTTCCGCCAAAAAATGCCGTTTATATTTTTTTTAGTTGCTTAGATTTAAACTAGTGGATTGCTAAGAAAAGTATTATAATTACCTACATAATAAGTAGTAAAATACTTATAATTTTTACATAATTTATTCAATTACAAAGATACATTAAGTATATAGGTATTTTTTTATTTAATAATAAACAGCAACGAAAATACAGATAAAAAAGATATACAGCTTAAAAATATTCTGCATTTTTTGCACCTATATAATGACATGTTTGGTATTCGTAGTAAAAAGTGTATTATTGACAGCCGACCAGGTGGTCTGAAGCGATTCACAAGCGCAGCTTGTTTCCATATATGAAGTTTGATTTCTTGGCTGATAATTAAATTAGATATAACATAATTCATCGATACATTTACCTTCATTTATTAAAAAAAAAAAACAAAAAATTATATTATGAAGATTGTAATAATTTATCTGTGACTAATTTGAATCAATCATATTAAAAAACTGGTAGTATTTGATTTTAAATAATGATTCCTTTTATTCTTTAGTTAATGTATGCATTTCTTTACAAACCCTCATAGAAACATATAATTCTGACTGTGGTTTGATCGTAAACTTTTGCAGCTTTTACTCTTAGAGAAACAATTGCACGTTAAATGGTATGTTATTTTGACTCTTAATTTATTTGCAAGTACAATTAACATAATTATTTTTTGTTGTTGGGAAATAACATGACTTTAATTTGAATGTTTTTTTGTATACTATCGACCAGCTACTCGTTTCGTGTTCACACGGATAAATTTAGAATTTTATCCGTGTCTCATATATCCTATGATATGTCTTTTTTTTCATTTTCATTTTAAAAATATTATTAATTTAATATTAATTTTAAAATTGTTATCCGTGTGATATTTATTATTACTTTATCAATCGTCCAAATTGTAAAATGTAGTACGGCTTAGTTTTGGTAGCGTTTCACGTTCCCTTTCCTTCCCCGGCTTCCCGTCTCCTTTTTATCCGCTTATTCCGTATTATTCCGACTATTTTTATACGTGCAAAGTTAGTATTTCTCTAAATTTCACGCTATAAATATTTAAACCATACAACAAAAACCAAAAACAATGCGATATGTGAGTAAAAGTCACAGTGCTTACGCTATCTGGAAAAGGATTTTCCTAATTACTTGGGGTGTTTTGTTTGGTGCTATCAGCGTGTAACGAGCCGCAAATGGGTCTACGGTGATCGCGCGATCATGCGGGCCGCCCTCCGCCCCCGTCGCGTCAAAGGCCTTTGTGCTGACGCGACTCGGGATATAGTTATGAGCGCAGAACGAAGCGGAAGCGGAAATGATAGATAGATACTTGTATGAGTAATTTCATAATTCAGGTTGTTTAAAAATTTGCTCAATACGTTCGAAGAGAGAAAGATTGTAAATTCCACTACGCTGCTTCAATAACGGTTAGTTGGATACACGTGGCAGATTTTCATCAGGTTTCCTCAGTATGTTTTCCTACACTTGCGAGCACGAGATGAATTATTATGAAGACAAATTCAGCATTGTAATTCAATATCGTTTAAGATTCTCGCGTTCAAATCAGGCCATCTCGGCTCGGTATTTTAAAAAGTATGTGTCCAGCAAAGTGAAAAATTCCTACTAAAAGGAATCAACTAACAGACAGGTCATTTACATTCTGCTTATCATTATGATTATCTTTTTATATTTGATTTGTTGCTTTTAATAAGTTCATATTTGATTTCAAAAAGATGAAAATTAAAACGCCATTTTCTCCTCGCTATGAACGCAACCTTAACAGATAAGCTCGCAATACCCAGCAACGGAATCTCATGTCTATCCTTGTTAATTAGTTTATCTCATACGAGCAGTGCAATTAGCCCATAGAATCTGGTACAAGGATTATTTGGAGGTGCGCGGCCAAAGCTCTTTGAGTCTTTTTCTTTATAATTTTTTCTTTAAAGATACTGAATTTTCTTTTATGTGTTTTGAGTATTTACCTGTTTCGTGAGTTTATGCTTTGTTTTTGTTTCAATGATTAGGTACTTAAAGTACGGCTTAGATTTTTTTATTGTTTTCACCTTGAAGTTAATTTAAAGAAGTTTATTTTATAAATTAATAATAACAATTACCTTATAAGTAAAGTAAAGATTTACATTCGGGCAATTCTATCATTGTTCTCTGTATGTAGTTAGTGCATTTATCGATCGTACAGAAAACATTTGCATTCGAAGCGTTAAATAGGATACCATACGTATAGATATTTGTGACACTATGTGAAATATTTATTTAACTCTATATTTAAAAAATATAGCATTTTTTATTAATTTAATTAAGGATTTCCAACAAAGGATACACAGTTACAAGTACATTGAATCGTGGAATATTATTATAAAATATGTGTACTCCGTCAATTACAGGAGACCACATCAAGCACATTTACATTTTTCATTAAATTAAAAGATGTGAGAGAGTGCGGAAAAAACAATATGAAATTTTTGATAAACATCAGTCTCTTTAGTTTTGTACGTAATTTTCAAGTAATAATATAAGTAAGTCACACACACACACGCTTCACTCTTGACATTACACGAACATTTTCTGCAATAAGTTTCGAGTATGTTCTTACAGAATAGCCCTAAAGGTCTTAATTGATTATAACAACATTCGTTATAATATATGACATATATTTTTTTCGTTTTATTTAAATATCTTCTTATATTTCACTCCAATTAATCATTTATAAAAATATATTTATAGTTTCGGTTAAAAAATGACGTCACAAATAACTATAAATTATGATATTTAGTGACAACCAAACGTTGTATGTTAAAGGGGTTAAGAGCTGTTTAACTCATTTAAATATCTGCCATCACTGAAGAGGACAATGCGTTTTAACAATTATGTTAATGATATGAATGCAATATGGTCTGTGAATTGCATTATTATCTGAGATCGACACGCGATGTTTAATTTAAAGTGCTCTATGATTATTTTTATGCTATTAAATTAACTTTATAGGAATATTTAACTAAATGAGTAAAGAAGACAAATGTGACATACAATTGTTATTGTAATCTTATTTGTATATTTTTTAATACGTAGTTTAAAAATATATCGAATTACATTAAATTAGTGTTGCATTTATTCGCGATTGAAGTGAATTGAAAACGTGTTTTGTTTGCACTCTTGAGGAGAGACGCGGATGACCACAACAAGACCTTGACAGTTCAAGAAGCCTCTCGCCTAGTCGAAGGGTCCTTGCTCCTGATTTATAGCCTCCGAAAACCACAGGGATTCAATGTTCCTTTGTTGCAATACACTTTTATTGAATAATAAAATTTCTCCACGAAATGGAATGACTTTATAGGTCATAATTTCTTTCACTTTAAAATCCTTAACATTAACTATTAGGAATATTGAATAATAATTTATTGGTAGGTAGTATTGATAATTATATTTTCTAAATATTGAACACCAGCTAGCTGGTGCCCGTGACTTCGTCCGCGTGAATGTCGGTTTTATTATTCATTATTACTGTCTCCTGTTGCTCTTTTTTTACCGCCCACACTCGTTTTATGATTATTCAATATACAGTTTTATTTCTTTATGTATGATTTACGGTGTAAAATTTAGTTTTTCTTACAAAATATTTTTTTCAGTTGTGCTTAACTCATTACTTCATACGACTTTTTACCTGCTATAACAATATCGAGTCGTATTTACACACAAATTTTCTGTCTTCTTCTACGAACAGTTAATTTTTTTTTGTAATTCTAATTACAAAAGTGAAGAAGCTATTTTTAATATCAACAATGTAAATAGCGTGACGACAATAGCACAAAACTAAAACACATTCGTGCCACAGATAACATCGCTCGGTAAAACGAATACACTGAGATAATGAGTCGATGAATAATAATGAGGTTTGTAAGTGTGAATCATCAAATATATTTAAATTGTTATCAATTAAAAGCAATATAATAGCGATTTGAGTCGGGTAGGTCCAGCCATATGGCGCAGTGGCGCACGGGTGCATGTAGAGCCATGAAAATGGCCTGAGATATCGCGTCGATATGATATTTGATATACCTAATTATATATTAATCTAATAATATAATATAATTAATTTATATAGTATTTTGTATAATAAATCTTTTATTTAACTAGTTAATTTATTCGATTTTTTCATACTTTATTTTTTAATAAAAGTTTCTATAACATTTTGCTCATTACTTATTATAACTTTACTTGGTGGTAAAGCTACGTGCCAGTGTAAGTACAGGCACAAATCACATAACATCTGAGTTCCTAAGCTTGGTGGCGCATTGACAATGTAAGAAATTGTAATATTGTATTTCCTACTGCGTCAATATCTAGTTAACCTCTATGGGGGACGGTGAACACTTACTATCAGGTGGCTCATTTAGAAAAAGGTCAGGGAGTACCTATTTCGTAAAAACAAAAAAAAAAAACAAAAAGTGATATTTATCTATTTGAATAAAATAAATTAATGTTTGAGTAATTATAAGTTTTAATAAGCATCATCTATTTCTAAATTATTGCTAATATATCTTTTATCACGAAATTGAATTATTATTACTCGACCCACCAACTTAAAGTGATACATTATTTGTGTGTATATTGCCATTTTACGACTAAGTTCTATATTGCATTTCAAATCTTCTTAATATCTTACAGCATTTTTCTATAGCCATAAAAATACACTTGTACATGTGCAGCTAGCGCTCTCTTCTGGACTAAAAAATGTATGTTTTCAATTCCTATTCTCACATTTAAGAGCCACACTGGTTCATGTAAATTTGTCGGGCTCAATTGAAGTTAATAGGTATGTTCGGAGGGTGAGGATAGCCAGCTGACGCGAGGTGTGAGGGAATGTGGTCCTCCCTTGAAACTCGTCGACGGCTTAGAATTGATGGTCAAATAAAATTTAAGCTGATTGTTATACCACACGAATTTTGTACATTTTAATTGCTTAAATTTTATGTTTTTTATTAACTAATATCTAATTAATGCCTTATCATCATTGATCCAGTTATTTATTCATAAATTATATGAATCAATCGCAAAATCCTTTTTAAACATTTCAGGAAATTGATAAAAGCTAACTATGAATATCGTGTTTACATACCGTGTTAATAATACCGATAATATCGTATTTAAATAAGATAAATAAATAGCGTTAAGCTTGCATTAAGTGTGAGCTTCACGGTGACCGCAGTGGTAGCAAGTTTAGCTCGCATTGTCTATGGAAGACGAGTGGCAATGACAGCTGTATTGATAACAATCTTGTCGGGGACACGTGGAATAGTCTGTAGCACGCGCCGTGAACCGATAGCGGGTGACTACCTATTCGGATACCCTATGCAGTTTTTGTTTCACTGGACTGTGGCCATTCGGGTTAGTATTTTTTTGCGTGTATTCATTTTAAATATTGCTTTGATTTAAATAATGATTAAGTATAATATTTTCTATTTATTAAAAGTCGTTTTCATTTTTTTATTTTGATAATAAGCGAAATCTTATTGCAATTGAGGAATTTATAGTTTCAGATACTATTTACGTAGTTGGTAACCCAACTACATAGAAAGTTATCCAAGTGTCATACTTATGTATACAGTCAATAGGATTTTTTAAATTTAGTCACTAGTGAAATAACTATTTTCTGATAGAAATACAATTAACTAATAAGATATTCTCAGGCAAGAAGCAATCATAACAGCTGTGCAACGCGTGTGGTCGAAAATAGACATATTTTTATTTCGTTTTTTATGGATTTACGAATAATACTTTTCCCTCGAATATTACCTCTCCGCCTCTTATAATTTCATATATACTAATAAAGTGTATGTCAAATTTATAGATAAATTTTGTTTAGGTTCGTCTCTATTTATTCCGAATGTTTGGACCCTACATTTTATACTCAGTTTGTAAGATTGTTTTTGAATATTTTTAATAAAAATAAATGATATACAATACCTAAATGTTTATCATTTATGTTATGGCAAAATACCTAAATGTCAGTTACCATTTTTTTATTGCAATAATTTAAAGAAACGCCATGCGCAAACATCCAAAATTAGGTATCAAGATATAATTGAATTTGATTTATTAAACAATTTTTGAAACTTAAAATTCTACGGAATCCTACAAAACTTTAAAAATTTAGAAGTCTATGTGATTACATTCGAACTCGCCTGAATTATGAAGTTTAAGAACGTTCTAGATTGATTTTAATATGTCATAGGCAGCTGCAATTACACCTGCGTACATTGCCTAGATATCTAATGCAGTTCACGAAGATTCTTGTTAAAAGATTTCATAGTTTAATAAAATAAGGCGGGTAGACCATGGAAGGCCATGCTCCTTTGAAGGCCAATTATTAAAAAGTCTTGGTTATTGTCTTGTGATGACAAATTCCTTCTAATCACACTAATATCCATCAAACTTAAGGACACAGACGCGGCGGCGAATCGCTCGCGTCGCTATTTTGTTGGTGCGGTCCAAGTCCTCGCTTCGTAGACTTTGGTCGTCATCGTTAAAATTGTTATTTGCGCGCACAGCATAACGCTGTAAGTTAAAGTAAGTTTTTAAGTAAATACCCTATTATTATCTTTTTTTTTTTACTGTGAACTGTCTTATAATGATTTGTTATGGTATTAAAGACAAAAATAATAATTTTGCTTCAGTTTCAGTTAAAATATCGGTAGTGTTCCTAGGAAAGCCGGTGGTTCCTTATAAGGCCCATCAAAAATTTTACGGTTGACCTTGCTAGGGTACACTGGACTTACTAGGAACATCTATAAACAAACATACAAAACGACGATTAAGAAAAGAGGAAAGTCTAGAAGTAAGCGAGAACAAAAAAAGGAAAACATAAATACGTGTCTATTATCTTATTAAATATAAAAAAAAGTTTGTGATAGGTGATAATTATTGTTAGTTTGGCCTTCTTAGGAACATTTTGGCCTTACAAAGACCCCTAAGAAGGCCATTATAGGTCAATTTATTTTTTTATAATTTCAGCCTAAAACGCATTGGCAACCTATTTGATATCGATATAATACATATTACTATTATTTTTAAATCATTTCCATTAAAATATTCTTAGTTATACCATGGCGTTCAAGGAATGTTCGATGAGCTTTTTATAGATAACTGTAATATATCAAGTATTTAATGCTTCGTTTAAATGAAAGAGCTTTTTATGTAGTTTTAGTAAAAGCGGATATTTTGATTGTTACAACTCTACTTTTAAGTTGAACGACTGATTTATAATATTGGCCTTGTATGGAGCCCTGTTCCTTGCAAGGCCGTTTGAATGAGCTTAATAAAACTTAAGTTTTATAAATAGTGATTACATCTAGAATAAAAAAAGTAATTTATATGTTACACAATAAAACAAAGTATAACTTTTCTTTTTTTTTTCAGCATATCGCCGTCCACTGCTGTACGAAAGCCTCCCCCAAAGAACGCCAACCATCCCGATCTTGGGCAGCCCGCATCCATCCCGTACCTAGTATTACTTGAATAACTCTGATAATAATAATAATACTTTAACTGTGTTTTGCGTGAATGTCCCATTTGCATTGATGGAAAACTTTTCAAGGGACAACGTGGCCTATCAACCCATTGCAGCCGACGTCATAACCCAAATATTCTCCTAGAACCAGATGAGAAACTAAGGTCAGCGAATCATTTTAATCTTTTTAATGCAGAGAATAATGAGATATTAAGCAATACACTAATATGGAAAAGACTCGCACTCCTTAAACACGGGGTCAAGTTGGTAAAACATATCCCGAGAGGGGCTCGAGCGTCAGTGGCTCGTTGTTTCACAGAGTGTGTGTCCAAAGTTTCATTGGAAAATACAACTCAAGCGTGGGAAGAATATCTCACTTTTTATATAGAGTATTAAATATAGAAAATCGTAACAAAGACATCTCTCTAACTTACATATTATATATATAATAAGACAAATCCTTCTGCTTATCATACCAAGCTTATCGAGAACAAAATAAGCGATGGAAATGTCAGAAGCGCTACAAATCTATTATTTTCGAATGATATTTTGGCAACAAATACATTCGAGACGCTAAAGGCCCTCCAGGATAAACATCCTTTACCAAAACAACCTTCCCAACCTCCCTTTCTCCCTGTAGACTACACAAAGGCTCTACATATTTCTAAGGATGCTATCCAGGCTGGGATTTATTCTTTCTCAAATGGTTCTGCTGGAGGTTTGTACGGTCTTACCCCACAACACCTAAAAAACTTGTTAAGTTCCTCAGTTTTTTATGAAGACAAGGAAAAATTAATTCGGGAATTAACAAACTTAGTTAATTTAATGCTCTCTGGACGAGTTCCAGATACAATCACGACGGTTATGGTGGAAATTTAGTGGCTTTACTAAAAAAAGATGGAGGAATACGTCCCATTGCAGTTGGTAGCACCATTCGGCGACTAGCCTCTGCTGTAATATATTAAGAAGCAAATTAAAAAATTAATTCATGCCTCAACAACTGGGTTTGGGTATACAGGGGGGATGTGAAGCGGCAGTCCATTCTGCTAGAACATTTTTAAGCAAATCCGAAAATTATGAATTTTTCGTCAAAATTGACGTTCGGAATGCGTTCAACTCGGTTGATCGGGGAGCTATGTTAACAGAAATTCAAAAATAAATTCCAGAAATTTTTGATTATATGTGGCAATGTTATGGTTCCCCCTCAAAATTATTGTTTGGCGAACATGAAATTAATTCATCAGTAGGCTGTCATCAAGGTGACTCACTTGGCCCCGCCATATTTAGTTTGGTTATACAACAAATAATTTCATTATTAAATTCAAAATTAAATTTATGGTACCTCGATGATGGCTCTTTGGGAGGAGATGTTACAACAGTCATTGGGGACTTAAAAGACATTTTAAAAAATTTGAAAACATAGGCCTTAATTTAAATTACAGTAAATATGAAGTATATTTTTCAGAAAATATTTCTCTTTCGCAAGAAAATAAAAACAATATTTTAAGTGATTTAAACCTTTTAATCAATATTATTACGGTGCCTAAGCATTCTTTAACTTTCAAACGTTTATTAGACATTAATCCACATATAACCATTTTACGTCGGGCTATGGTCACAGCATCGATTCCTGCTACATTAGAACCGAATGGTTTATGCAGAGATGAAGGCAAGAGATCTGATGGAGCAACATTAGTGCCATGGTCGATGGGACGTGTTCTTGTGTGGGATGCAACTTGCGTAGATACACTGGCAGTATCTCATATTAAAAATACGTTTCGCAAGGCCAGTGCAGCCGCTGAAGCTACTCAAATACTTAAGCGTCGCAAATATTCATTATTATCAAACGAATATGAATTTGCGGGGCTGGGTTTCGAAACATTACAACAATGAACAAAAATGCTCGCTTCGACTAAAATAAGATCTACAAACTTTATTATATAATTGATATCCGTTTCACCTAAGTGCTACTACTATTTAGGTACCTACAATATTTAACCGCCAAACATCAAAACTTGGCATTGTTGTGTGCCGGTTGGAAGTAGTGAGCAATTGTAACTACACGCACGAGGTACATCACATCTTGGTTTCCAACATTGGTGATGGCACATTGGCGCATTTTTCGGCGCCACTATCTATAGGCGGTGACCACTCATCGTCAGATGGGCCATAATCATAATCCTTCACCATAATCCTTCTGCGTACTTATGTAGTAAAAAAATGAACAGGAAAATATTATTTTATTACGTTTTAAAATAAAAATACTTCGTCGCGGATTAAATGTAAGGATTAAATATGTGTATTAAATCTAACTTCTAAGGGCTGGCGCCAATACGCACACCTGTCCGCTCAATCCCATACACACATTTGTTTGCCACTTAGATAAAATAAGATAACGCGACACTAAACCAGATCTTGTGTCGTTTTTATAAAGCTTGTGTTGATTAAAGATAACTACTAATGTTGTTTCCGTTTTATGCATTAAACTGTTAATCAAAGGTCTGGTTACTACGTGTTTATTTTTAACGATCCATATCAGAATTATAGCGAGGTGTAATAAATATTATATTAATATTACAAAGAGCTTAGTTTTGTTAGCTGCTTTTATGGTAGCGCAAAAAAAATTTTTTTTTATATCGCTCTGTATAGTTTTTACTCGGTGGTAGAGCTTTGTGCTAGCTCGTCTGGGTAGGTACCACCCACTCATCAGATATTCTACCGCAAAACAGCAGTACTTTGTGTTGTTGTGTTCCGGTTTGAAGGGTGAGTGAGCCAGTGTAATTACAGGCACAAGGGACATAACATCTTAGTTCCCAAGGTTGGTGGCGCAGTGGTGATGTTGTTTTTTTTAAGAAATATACAAACCACTGTCTATGGGCGTTGGTGACCACTTACCATCAGGTGGCCCACATAGTCGTCCACTAACCTATAATATAAAAAAAAAAGAAGTTTAATTTTAAAATAGAAGGTTACTTACTAGGTGTCATTAGGTATAAATAGGTAATAATTAATTAAATATTAATTAAAATATCATCCGTAAAATAATTAATGTGTACTTAATCGATATATCATCTACGTAATTTGATATGAATTATAAATCCTCAATAATGGTAATTTAATATTTGATTTGTTAAACCTTATTTATACATATATGTATATAGTAACCAATTATATTTTATTGGTTTATTTTATACTCGTATAAAAAAATACAATTCAAAGTACCTAAACAAAAAGATTTTTCATCTTTTGTGCATTTTTTATCATAGAGAATTAAAAAAGTTTAATTGTCTCTATCTCTCATTTCCATGAGAACGTATATATTAATTATCCTTTAAATGATCAGCGCGTCCGTCGCTCACACTGTTATACTAAACAAAAGGGTTGGACTTTCGAGTACTATTGTTTTTCAGCTATAAATCTAATGGATTGCGTAATTATGACCTTTAATATGTGACAGTCGCTTTGTAACATGTAAATTTATCCGGGAGCATATTGCGGGGTGAAGTGGGGTGGGAAAGAATCAGCAGTTCTAATATTGGGGCGCAACGGGACGCCACTTCACCGCGTGTTTTGTTCTGGGGTAAGTTATGAACACTAAAAATGCAATATTTGTTTTAAGTACTAGGGATATTTTAAGCGATTATTGTTTATATAGATTTATTAAGTGTTATCTATTTTATTTATAACTAATATAAATAAAAGGTTTTATATGCAATCATAACATTGCTGGCTGTTAACCTTACGATCTATTCTTGTCAATTTAAAAAAAAAGAATGAACAAAAAACGGGATTTGGAATATATATTTTTCATAGTGAACAAAAGAATAACTACTTTTATAGTGTGGTAGCTACCGTCAGTCATATTAGATTAATGATATATTTATATAACCTACAACTCTTCGGACGGTTCGGCGAATCCAATGATAGTTATTTCTTTGAAATCGGAAGTGCAGTTAAGATAGGTTAGACTTTATGTTTCACAGTATACAAAATAACGACTTACTTTATTCAAATAATCCTCTTTACTTATGAACAATTATTATTCGGTCTTATCTATAAAACATTTTTTAGCGAATGATTACTTATGCTGTGTTTTTTCTTTTGAATGTCAAATCAATAAATACGGAAAGAAAAGAAATCAAAGTTTAACAAAACTGCAATCAACGTTATAAGTAATTTTAATATTTATTTTTATCGATTTGAAAATATAAAAACTGTTAACGGTTACTAGGTGTCATTAGGTATAAATAATAGTTCATTAAATATTAATTAATAAAACATGCGTAAAATAATTAATGTGTAAAAGTAACAGCCTGTGAATGTCCCACTGCTGGGCTAAGGCCTCTTCTCCTCTTTTGAGAAGAAGGTAATTAATGTGTACTTAACTGATATATGATCTACGTAATTAGATACTTAATAATTTTTAAATGCATTTTTTTTTATAAATAATAAAATTTAATGATTCTTATTGATGGATCTTTAAGATGTTTAATTTCGAAAAGATTTTTCATGTAAAAAAACCTAAAGTATCCACTAAGTTATTGTTTTAATAAGTTATAAAAACATATAAACTAACTTAGAAATGATTTTTAGGAATTTTATAGGTAATCAAATATAATTAAAAGAATTATTAATAATTAGTAAATCTTTTTACACTTCTTTCATTTCAATTTTATCATCAGCAAATGGCTAAAAAGTATTTTTTTAATAACAACATTTTGTACCATTTTTTTACGAATTTTATTATGAAAATATTTTAAGTAAGAATGAAAATTGAAAATAGTAAGTTTTATTTTGATTTACATGTTGAAGTGCTAGTATTCGATTCCTTAGATAAGTAAAAAGAAACGACAATATCTAAAGACCGATCGCTTACAGTAGAAACAATGAAAATAATTGAAAGAACGGAAGTATGTGCCCCTACACTAGTCTGACCACTCGAGTGGTGAACTGTAGAGGCATTTGTCGCAATCGTAGCCTTATTGCGATTGTTGTATTGTTTAACACAAAGCCGTAAGTAGCCACTCGATGTGAGAAACTGTTGCGAATATACAGAATTCGCGTGTGGGAATGTGGGTCTAAATGCATAATAAGCAAGAGAAATAAAGATTTTTTCCATTGTAAGATTTAAGGGTCATTTAAATAAAAGTAACTGTAATCAATACTTTACTTTTTTTTGCAGGTATGTAAAAATAAAATGACTTAGTTCTTTTAATTTACTTATCGATAACAGTTTTTATATTAGAAAATATTATGTATTTATTTATTTATTAGATTGGCTTAGTTAATGCTTTGTAGTACATTTATGATACTAATAATATCTGCGAATCAGGCATAACTAATGGGTAATGACCAGTATTGTTATTTATTACCACATTGAAGTTAGTATTCACTTCAGACCAATACATTTGTTATATACTGTATGTTATGTACATATGTATTAGGCTACTTAAGGCACAATATTAACGTAAAGTTTTTAAATATATTTTTTAGTCTACACTTTTTTTTTTAAATAATCTGGATTATTTAGAAATATACGTTATATTTGTAATAATAATTTTGTGTCATTCCATACATAAAGTTATTCTAAATATCGAATTTTAATAGTACCCTAATCTGAATTCAATAACAAAGTATTAAAATAACGTTTGAGTAATCAATTGGGCGAGAACGTATCGTCCATCGAGATAGCGCTATGGTGGTCCATTGTGGGCCGACGCCCTGTGGTTCGCGACGCACTCGCTTTCCATTCATACAATGTGACGAATGTTTTATTCCTATTTTTATAATTGCTGCATTTACTTCCGCTTAGATGACCACTTCAAAAGCCAGAGTTTGTGGGAAGATTGTTACTTATGTTCAAACATTTGTAACGTATAGTTTATTAATTCTTTGATTAATCCGGCGTAGTCCATTCTTGCGATTTTTTTTGTGGATTTCATTCTAAAACTGCGAAATTAAACGAAGAAAAAATATCGCTGTTCAAAATCTTAGATCGCGACAAAGTTCATGGTTCTGAGACGTCCCGTGGAGACCTAGCTTCGAGTTGGTGTATTGTTAGTTCACACCGTTATCAAAGAGTTTGGTAGTTGCAACGAGATAGATCAAACAGATAAGTAAGTTCTCACCTCCCCGTGGTCGCGGTGTCGTTAAAGGGTTCGCCGAATAATTGCAACAATCAATAAGAACGAGCCATCGAACAATTTGTATGGTATTTGTGCGGGCTGTCTCCCGCTGATGCTATCGACGCTCCTTAGGGTGCCGGTCGACAGTAGTGGGAATCCTATGTAAGGGTTACTTTCTCACACTTCAAGGGTTTGATTATGCAATTAAAATTTTGGCAACAGTAATCTTACCATTACATTCTATATCGTGATATTTAAAAAAAAACACGCTTGGTATATTATTTTAATTATACTTAGGTTATACCTACCCACTTATGAAAGTTGATATCACTTAAATTTATTTCTTAGTAACTTAAAAGTAACATAAACAAAAACATGTAAATAAATTAAGGTTTACTGAGAAATGATGAAACAAAACCATAACTTAAATCAAGCTCCATAATAAGACATAAACATCACCTCGTTGCAATATGTCACGTATAACAAAGCGCTGCGGTAACGGTCCTCATCATTTGTCTGCCGTAACCCTGTTATTTATGATCTCCTGCCGAAGAAGGAGGACAAAAACGGGGCTGCTGTTAAATATTTGCCTGAGACAAGAGGGGGCGATAATTCGAGGCTATTATGACGTCATTTCACGCCCTTTGTGCGATCGTCACGTCGTGTCATCTGCTCCTCGAGACGCCTGCCTCTACTATCTCTCGATTATATCTATTGTGTCATTTTTTTAGTGCGCGCGAGTCGGATGCGCCACCGACGATGAATTTGTCTCGTACGCATCTTCGCTCGACTTCGCTGTAAAAACTTTTGAGGAGCTGCCCTATTGTCTCGTGGCCCTTTTACGAGCTCCGTTTTGTGACGCTGTTATTGTTTGCGGTCGATAAACATCTCGCCACTAGGTAGGTAGGGATCATTAATACTTTTGCCGGTGGTTCATTTTAATAGAGCTTTATCGGATTTGTTTGTCAATTATAGTTGTTTTGAAAGGTTGTTTGAGACATCAAACGGATTTTTTATTTCAGAATGGAGTTAATAAACAAAGACGTATTGGGGCTTAAAAACGATTTCACATTCAATTCGATTTTTTCTTTCAAACAAGATCCACAACTTGTTTCGGCTATAGATAAACTATTCCAAAAGGAAAAACCTGGATTAAATCTAGTTTTACCAGAACGAAAATTAGACTTCGGCGAAGTTTGTCAACTTCTAAAAGGATCATCAACTAATAAAGGTATCGAATGTTATGTAGTTAAACTTTATAAAAAACAATGATGAATAATTTGGGCAAAAGTAGCTAAATTTAAGTTATAAAAATATTATACGTCAAATAAGAAATAAAGATTGCATTATATTATGTAAGGTGAATTTTTGGAGCTGTCCCTAGAAGAAGCAAATAATAAAAGAAGAGGACTTATGAAAAAAATAGAAAAGATTTTGGAAGATGTCAATAACAATGCACAGAGCGGCTCTACGCCTAAACTAGTTATACGTAATCAGAGCTTATGGAGCAATTGCATTTATGATTTAGATCGGTAATTCATTAATTAATATTCATATTCATTAACCAATATTACCATTCTATCATGTCACACATACTTTTAATTTGATTTTAGTGTTACTTTAAAAAGTTTACAAGTTGCCAAAAAGACAACATTGCTATATTCAAACACTGACGATAAATCGCGTTTTAATACAATTGTTTTTGTTTTGACCAAAGCTCATGAATTGCTTTCGAAAAATTTGTCAGTAACAAGGAGGTATGATTTAATATTTTAAGGACCTATAAAATTATTAGTCCTAATTAATGTTAGAAATCATTAACAAATATACTTTTTATAGAGAACTATTCTATCAGAATATTTCAAGATTTAGAAACCAAACTAAATTAGATGTTGGTGTCAGAGACGTTTGCTGCTTGCTTGACACTCCACCGTGGAGCTTAGGCATTGTTGCAACAGCGAAAGGTCTTATAGCAGGTCCTTTAAAAATTTTGAATACGGACGGAGCTGTCATGGACTGTATGGTAACAGGCGGTAAGGTTACGAAACACTTAGACAAAAAAAATAACAATTTTGAAATCAATTAAAACATAAAATGAACACATTATATTTTAAGGCATCTTAATACCACAAGATATTAACGGGATCAAAGAATTTCAGTCGACAGCTAAGTACATCTTGGTGGTGGAAAAAGATGCAATTTTCCAAAAGTTACTCGATGAAGGGGCACTTATACGTTTGGGTCCTGTAATTATATTAACGGTAATAAGTTGACTATTTTAAATTGATTTTAAAGACACTTTTAGAATCAATAGCTTTATTTAAAGTTTGAAGCTCTATATTCGTTAGGCTGGTCCTAACCTAACTGAGAAAATGCGTTCCTGACGTTGTCAATTTTGTCGTTATGTCGTGAATGAGAAGAAATAAATAGATGACATAAACTTGTAACAGTACAATTAAAAAAAAGTTTTCTTATTTATTTGTTTCTGAAATAAATATAAATTTATTGAAAGTTGACATAATTATATAGATTTTGATTTTGATATGACATTTTTCGTTAAAAGAGCAAATAAACGATAATGATTATTTTATCACAAATTCTGCGCCACTTAAAGTTACATCAATACCTTTCGAATAAAAGTCCTTTCGATTAAGGTTCACGGACCTGTCAGAAACGCATTCTTTCGGTGGCCGTTGATTTGATAAATCAAAACTTAATAATACAGTCAGTATGCTGTACGACATCTTAGTTTCCAAGTTCGGTGGCGCATTGGCAATGTAAGTGATTGTTAACATTTCTTACAATGCCAATATGTATGGGCGTTGATGACCATCTTACCTATCAGATGGTCCATATTATTATAAATATTTATTGTCCGTTATTTTGTACCTATTTTTTAATCATGTTACAAGGGCAAGGGATATCCTGACGTTTGTACTAGACAGCTGCTTTGCCGATTAGTGACAGAGTTGCGATTGAAAGCGCTCGCGCTGGTGGACTACGACCCTCATGGGTATGAGATCTTCCTTACATACAAATATGGTTCACTGGTAAGGTTTTCTACATATTTCGTGAAAATTTAATTTTAGTTAAGAAATAGTTAAATTTTAATACAGTAAATATAGTAAGAGCCAACAATTGTCCTACTGCGTGACTTTCTCTTCTACTAAGGATATGATTGGGAGATTTAGTTTGAATCTGAATTACTTAACAAGTTATACTTTGTTTTTTGGGAAAAATATTGTTCAAACTCCACTTCCCAAACACGTCACTTCTAACGTGTTAGACGAGACGATGACGAGCACTTTAATTTTACTTAAATAATACAATAACAATAATCTCTTCTATGTAAAAATAACAAACTACAGCGCTATATAATTTACTACTAACGCCATCTAGTATCACGTAACAAAAACTAATATAATAATACTTTTTATTTATTATGATATTATAACCTGTGATATGACCTTAACCATTTTTTTGTTCAATTGTTATTTGTTTTAAGTTGGCGAATATCAATCACTATATATTTGAATATTCGTTTATTTAATCTGTTATATGAATGATATTTCCTTGAATTGTATGTTAATCGTTTACAGCACGGATTTGCGACACATTATTAGACTGTAACTTTAAAAAAAACTTTATATAATACTTACATTGTAATAATAATTATTTCTATTTCCCTTATAAGAGAATATTTTTAATCATCATGATTTTTATATTTACTTTCTTATAGAGGGAGTAACAAAAACCATTTTTGTTACATTCTGCATAAACGGTTTTTGTTACAGTCTGTATTTATGTATTAAAAGTTGAACAATAAAATTATTATCAATAATAAGCTTATAATGTTTCGTGTTATATATTCGTTGTGCTAATATAATCTATATTATATACATTAGCTATGAAATAAAAGGATTAATTTATTACAGGGACAATCACACTTATCAGATACACTAGCTTGTAGTAGCTTGTTACTACTTGGAGTTCGCCCCAATGATGTTATGACTCTAGCACCTAAGGCCGCTCGTTTACCACTAACAGGGCTGGATAAACGTAAACTTACGTCTTTGATAAAAAGACCTTATCTAGAATCACCAACAGGTTAATTATCTTCTTCATTATAGTATTTTTTCTTACTTTTTAGGATTAGTTAAGATCAGATAAAACCAAACCAGTTTGGAGAGGTTTTTTGCTTAAAACAAACTTTAACTTACACCAAAATAAAATAGTTTGCGCTAGCTACCAAGTGCATCGACCTCTCGCATACGTAGCGTTAGAAATGTGATTTTGTTTATATAACCTTTCTAACTAATTACTTCATAATTAAATATATGGGGGTACCTAAGTGAAAAATAACGTCGCAAAAAAATATTTATTTGTTTTATTGATTTGATCGGTGTTATGTGTCATGACGATACGCTAATATTAGTTTTATTAAGAGTTGGTAGGTAGACTGGCGCATGGACCACCAGACGGTAATTGGTTCATCACCGCACAAGAAATATTAACCATCCATTACAACTCCAATTTGCCAATAGTGGGAATTAAAATGTAATGTACCTTATAGTTACACTGGCTCACTCACCGTTCAAACTGCTGCTTGGCGGTATATAAAGTGATGATTGGGTGGCAACATCCCAGATGGGCTTACATTAAGTCAATTACATACAGTATTCGTAAAGTAATTGATGTTAATAATGTAGGTAGCGATTTCTAGGGAACCGAATTAAAGAAGACCTGACGGGTATGCTGGCGAGTGGTACGAAGGCAGAGATAGAAGCTGTGGCTTCCACCACCGCGGCGCTCTGTGATTCGTACTTGCCTTCCAAAATTATACAAGCTGATTATTTAGGATGACGTCATTAAGAACATTTGTAAAATTAAATACCTACTTCAATAAACTATTAAAACAAAACGAGGTCGTTTTATTCAATGATCATATCTCAATATTTAGTCTCAATATATTACAAACAATGAAACAACATTTTTTTAATTATTATATCTCCCTACCGTAATTTTAATATAGAGTTTAATAAGTAAGTATCTAATAGTAAAATACTAGAATGAAAACTCGTAAATGTATTAAATTAATATATCCATTGTGATAATAATAAATTTGTAATCAAAGTTCAATTGTATCGTCTTTTTTATGTAGGTATTGCCATTGCCATTTACGATCTCCGATTTAGGTGAAAAATGTTTCTGATGAAGGACTTTTTCTTTTTTTTTATGTATCTTTACATAGATGTATAACTATGTAGTATAATCTATCATGCCTATCATGAGTGTATTAATAAATATAGTCGATTACTTTTTGTTTTATAATAATACTAGCTTTTCAGCGTGGATGAAAATATGTTACTCGCTGATAATGTAGCTTTCCATTGGTAAAATAATTTTTGAAATCGGTTTAGTCGCGCGTGAATGCGTTACAAACAAATAAACAAGCTCACTTTCGCATTTATAATATTAGTTAGGATTAGGATTATACGCAAAGTTACTACTAATGACATCTAGTGTTAACTTTAGTATTTACTAAAGTTAACACAAGATGTCATTAGTAATAATAATAAATCCTTAACAGCGCCATCTAGCGCATTCTTTCAATTTAATAATGAAAGTATTGTAGTACATCATAGCATAGTTCCCTTATTATAGTATAGATGGCGTCACAAACTTAATGTGATAGTTGTCAAAATTACTGGTTTACTACTATTATTAGATTTATTATCTTATAAAAAAATGACAAATAAATCGTTGTATAAAATGTAACTTATGTCAGATTATATATTATATTATTAGTCTCATTATATTTTTATGAATAAACCATATATCGTTGCAAAATTACTGAGTTATGATGGAAAGTAGTACTGATCCATCAAATGAAAAGAAATGGGCACTTAAAGCAAAATCCTTTTCGAGCGGACCGAAAAAACTCAAAAGTGAACCTATTAAACGTAAATCTTTTAATGAAAATGAAGCAGTTCGGTCTTTAGACCTAGCTGTGGGAAGGTTAAAGAAAAGTAAACTTGTGAATGGAGAATTCAGTGGAAATAGTGCTCATACGACTTTAGTGCGAAGTACTACAACTAATATGTTTATTGACAGCGTTGCAAGTCCCAGTAGAAATTTTAGTGATATTGAAAATACGTCATTAATTTCTTTGAATTTTTCTCATTACGAATTAATGAGAAATCTTTCACGTTCTAACTGCAACTCTGACGGCGCATTTAGCGTTACACATGACGCGTTTTCTAGTCTTACGGATATCGCTTCAGACAGAGACGAAAACCTAGAACGATATTTTCGCAGCGTTGATATGTGGGGCCGGTTTTCCAAGCCAAGGGAAAACAAATAATACAGCGATTTTCTTATATGCCCATTATTATAAATTTGATAGTTAAGAAATATGTATTGAAAGGAATTATGAAATCAAATTTACTCAATAACGATTATGAAAATTTTATTTATTCAAAGAAATTTTACATTAATAACAGAATAATCTCAGAATTTACAAATAAACATACCGATCTATACAACACTGTAACTCTTAAAAGAGACGATAAGATTTATAACACTGATTAACAACAACGTAGAATATAAATTTTCTCTAGGGCCATCAAACGGCGCGTTACTGAATACAATAATTTATAAGATTGCCCTGTATCTTGTAACAAATATGACGTGCTAACCTAATGAGAACATATTCAGGTTCAGACAAAGACAGGCTTGCAATAGTTTATTAGATAAGAGAAAGTGTATATTATTGTGTTCAACATCGCGCTTTCCATCGATCTAATCGCTAAGGAGCAATCTGTGACAGTCTACAGTTACAAAGGCGGACACTACACTGCATCTTAACTACACTCGACGCTTTTATTATTAAATTAACAAATTTTACTGGTTATTATAACTATTATCATATTTTAAAAATATATTCGTTAATCAATGTATGATATTAACAAAAAAAAAATCTGTTAAAATTATTGATAGCATTGTTATTGAAATAACGTATCGAGTGTAGTCAAGTGTTCTTGCAGAAGAATTCTAAAGACACAGCGTTACTGACCGACATTAACAACACATCTATTGTATCTGAGGAAACTAGGACAGAAGTTTACAACTAATTCAATAGACTCAAAAACATTATTGAAATAAATCGTAGCAGTCCTGAGTTGAGATAAGGAAATAATTGACATAGTCATCACATAGTTCCTACATTCCCCAAGAGTACTATCTATGGTATTGGAAGCTTTCGCTACATTGGAAGACCAAACGACTATTATGAAAGGAAAAGTGACCACCGAGAGAAGCAGCGAGAAAATGATTCAGTGATTTAAATACTGAATTGATATTTAATAATAATCTGCCACATTATTCGATTACAACTACTTGTTTTAAATTGGTGTTTTATTATACCGAAAATCTCAATTTATAAGATATCCATTGAGAGCTCCTCATTCTAATAATTAAGGTATCGCAAAGTTGATACTCAACCTTGCAAGCACTTTTATTATTATTTCTCGTAGCAGCAGGTCATATAACGTACCTATTTATTATTGTATAACTATAGAACTTTTCGCTAAAGAAATCAATATAACATGATGTAAATTTTAAAGCACCCGGTTTCCGAACTCTCTCATATTTATAATAACTATAAAATTTTCATATTTTTTTGATGTATACATAGCCCGTAATATATTGTCTAGGTTTGTTATATAATTTACGGATGAAAGCAACATTATGTCAATTTTATTTATTTATTGGTTGATGGAAGAATTTTAAAAGTTCTAAATTATAGTTAATCTTACAGTTAGTTTTAATAAATACAACGAATTCGATTTGACTAGGCCCTACGTATATCAGATGCAGATATATTTATTTAATATATTTAATACAATATCGATAAAATTTTGCAATAGAAGAATCACAGCATCCTTAAGACCATAACGGCGTTTGAAATTAATGTCATCGACATATCGTAGGTATTTTAATTGTAAAATTTAGACCAAATTGGCAGTCTTCACAAACATGGAATGTACGATATGCGTCTATGCAGGTATCTGATAACACTTACCAATTACATCGGCTGACAACATTATACCTATACAACAACGAGTTACCTACTAATGTCTCAGTAAACGTCAAATGAACATTACATTCATATAATCTAGCCATTCTGTCTCTATTCACATAATATGTTTAAAAATTCTAATCATAAAAGACATTTTCACATTAAATTGACCAACTATTTGTTTTACTTTTCAGTACTCTTATTTCACAACAGCAATAATTGTTTCTTTACTTTAGTACGATGTCTCTACATTTAGTAACTTCACGGTTACCAATATGTATCCGAATTTCGAACCACGGCTGACGGTCTGCGACTGCATTAAGTAATTTATTTCGAAGGCAATTTCTAGCTCATAATTCTACTTTGTACATGCTTCTTATGTTTTATATTATTTCCGATGCTTATAGTGAGACAGTGACTACATGAATCCGAACATATGATTAAATACGAATAGTTTTGATATTTGTGTGTGAAGACTTACTGGTCCGACATATTACTTCATATATTTAAATTTTTTGTTTATAAATTATATTTAAAATAATACTTAACAGATTAATTCTATATCTTCGACGGATAAATTAACTTGAATTATATATATTGAAATTATCGTGATTATGTAAACGTGATAGAAGTGACGTTTAACAATTATTCGACTGACTTAGTGACTAGAGGGTTAGACTGGATACGAGTTATGGTGCAAAAGCCGCTGAGGAGTAGAGGATGATCAAGGTCACTTTTTTTCTAAACATTACAATCGATTACAAATATGAAGTATCTGTCATAATATATAATTATTTCTAAATTTATTTGTTCACACGTCCGTATGAGGTATTTTTAACAGCACTAACATTATAAAACATTACTTTAAAATTCTGTAACACAATAATGAAAAATAATAATATATGTTGTAAAAGGCCTAATGGATTCCCTATAGGATAAGCTCCTCATTATAATTTTTAACATTATTTTTTTTTAAATATTTTATGAGAGTTATAAGAAAAGATTTATAAATTTTTATCGTAAATTATTAATAAGAACAGGGTATGTAATAGTTATGTATCAATAACGTTATATACGGTTAGAGTACAATAGTTTTAAAAAGATGGAAGTAGAAAGGGTTACCGTAAAGCCTAAAGGGTAAAGCTCGAATCGCTATGAATATATATAAACACATATATATATATATAATATATATATAATAACCAGAGAGGAAATCACGAATGCATTAGCGTTATAAGACGAGTCGAATGATCGTTTCAGCTTTTAAATCTTGTTACAGCACTAACTTTTATTTCAATATTAAAATTCTTATCATAGGTGATATTTTTAGTCCATAGAAAGGCAAATGTTGCTTAAGCGATGTCAATGGAGCTTACTAGAAAGATATCGATATGAAAAATTAAGTTAACGTATGATTTTCTTTCTTAAAACTATAAATTAGGTACGTATTTTTTTTAAATTTCTCGGGGAATCCCGTCATATTTATTGTTTGAACGTTTTCAATATTACTTTAGTATGTTTCAATATTATATTAGTTACATTTTAGTCACATATATGATATACATATTATCTAGCATCCTTCTAGGAAGGCGTAAATTAAATTAATCTGAGAACACAATTTAAAGCACTATCTCATTTACATATTTACAAAATATGATAACAACTATACATAATAATTATTATTATAAAATTAAAGAATGTAATTACGCAAAACTTATTAGGACTTATCATGAACGATTAATTTTATCTATCTGGTGGAGGCAGCTTGGTGTCTTCTGGATCAAGAGAGAGGCACTCTCGGAGATAGTCTTCCATAGACCTGTATACGTGCTCGATGACGCCTTTCAGATCGTGACCCTCGTCAGCATACGCCTGAAATTAAAAACAAAAACTGTATTACAGTTATGATTAAAAAATGCATTCTCGGATAAATTTAACTTTCATATTTTTTATTTAACCGATTTCGCATTAATAAACTTGAATGCAAACAAAATATTTACTTTCTTTACTGTTCCAAATCGACAATGCACCACAATAATCGTGTTTATAATCTTACTGTTAATTGATGCTGTCGCAATTAAATTAATTAAACAGCACTAAAAGCTGTGGGTTAGTGTATATGGCAGGATTTCATCACCTCTGAGCACGAGTTAAAGTATATATTATAATCACGAGTTCTCAGCGATGCCGAATTAAAAATAAAATAATAATTAAATTTTAAATTACAATTAAGTATCTCCGGAGTATAAATGAATCGTACTAACTTGGTATCGGAAGAGCACGCCGGCGTCGGTGAGCGCGCGCGCCAGCTGCAGCGCGTGCGGGTAGGGCGCGCTCATGTCGGCCATGCCGTGGATGAGGTAGAGCGCGTGTCGCGGCACGTGGTGCGCGCGTTGCGACGCGTCTGCCTCCACGTACCCCTTGTAGTTGATAGATGGCATGCCCAGGATACGCTCCGTGAATGCTGCATCTAAAATGGACATAGCATTTAAAAATATATGGAATATTACATTACACAAATAAGACAATTTTAAATAAATAATTATATTTTATTTTCTCTTTTACATCTTTTTGTTTCTATATAAACATTGACTGTAGCTTTCATTTCTTTTGTTTTGTATCTTCAGTTTTATGGCTCCGTTAATTTATTATTTATATCTACATGCATCCCAGGAGACTTTTTTTAAATAAATGTAATAATAACTATTATAATTTAAGTTAATATCATTTAGAAAACTTTAGCTAATTAATTACAATTAAAATATTATAATTTTATCGAAAAATTATGTAGAGCGGATTTAAAATCAGTAAAAAGTTGAGAGCTGTGACGCGTCAGTAGAGCTCACTCAACGTTTTCATGTTTGACGTGTACAAAATAATGTGCTAGAACGAACTTGGTTCGTTAGCTTTAGTTTATTACTGAGTTAATTTTTCGAATATTCCGTTATTCCGAAGACGAAATACATATACTCACTGTAATACAGCCAATCCGTGATCGGCGACACGGCTATACCGCACTTCAGCGTTGATTGTTGGGAACCCAAAAGCATCGATGTGACGTAGCCACCGTATCCCCAACCCCAAACGGCTACACGTGTTACATCCAAAAATTTGAAGGTTTCTAATAAATATCTGAAAGTTATATATTCAAAATTATTTAGTTACAATACCTTAATTCATATTTTATAACATACCGTATGTAATCAATATATGTAGTAAAATAAGAATGTCGTTACGTACATAAGTGATACTATAATATATTTGGTAGTAAGTATACCTAATAACAGCCAACTGGTCAGCCACCTCGACTCCACCGAGGCGACCGCGGAGCAGAGCTCGAGGAAGACCTCGTGCTCCTGCTACGTCTAATTTAACGTAAACTACGTCGTTACGTGAGGACATATACGTTCCCCAGTCTACAAGAAACTGATCAGTTACTTGTTGACTTCCAGGCCGCCCATCCCTGTAAATAATTGATGTGCTTTAAAATGATCTCATACTCCAATCACTTATATAAAAGTCTTATTACATAGCAAAGATAAGACATCGGAACAAATAATTTCAGCGGATCGGTAGACCCGTTGAATCCAACAGATATCTAGGATTGAAACAATAATTAAAAGTAACCAAAAAATAACCTAAATAGTATATCTTACACATGAACGAGAACTGGAAAAGCGGCATCACGAAGTTCCTCGCGCCATGAAGGCGGAAGGAACAATTGAACCCGGGCTTTAGACCCACTACTTAACTGCACGTCAAATGATCTTCTCGTTGGTAATGCCAACTCACGTAATCGTACTGATCTGAAAGATTGCAACGAGTATTTCGATACCAATTAAAGGATTTCCAGAAGATAATTATTTTAAAATAATCTTATATTTTTTAGGAAAATAATAGCTCTTACCTATAAGGCCTCGTATCGTATAATATTCTTTCTAACTTATGTGTTCTAGCGTCATGAAGTCCAGCAAGCGGTGGACCAGGGCCCATACATTCAAGAACATAGTGCGTTATTCCTAGCTTCGGTTTCGCGGGGGAGAATGTCGCACTCCAGAAAGTGCAATTTGCGTAATGTAGGCGAGCAGGCCAAACGGCAAGCTCGCAAGTTAAGCAACGTGGCTCTTCTCGCTCAGCACGGGCTCTAACAGAGTTGCTTCCACCACCATAACTCGGATCACGCACCACATAAACTTGTCTTTGTCCCGGTCTATCTGCACTACCTATAAGAGAAATCATTTTTCAAAACGACTGTTGTAATGGAACAAACGACAAACCAAAATCCACAAATCTGACAGCTGACACAACTTCGACACACTTCTAATACACAATATAAAATAATATGCTTTTTGGAACTAAAGAGACAATGAGCTAAGCAAATAAGGTGAACTAAATGATATCAGGTTAGTAACTGAGGCAACTGCACTATTCAACAAACACCACTCAGCTGCAATGAATTCTTATACTTAATTCGATTAGCTTCGGTGGCCATATCAGGTTGCTGATTATGTGAGTGAAACTTTTCGTTGTCAAAACCTTCAATAAAAGAAAAACGAATATATGAATGTTCTAAATTAAAAACTATTAAGTATCCAATGGTAAAATTTCTTACCTAAGTAATAAACTAAATGATTTTCCTGATCCCACGCTAGAATTTTCGCGACTTCCACTTTACCGTGTGATAGAACAGCCATGCGCTGGCGCAATACATCGACATGTTTTATATGTGTATAGTATTGGCCTCCGCCTTCTTGCACTGCTGCTAAAAGTAGAAATGCGCCGCCATCTTCCGAATAAACTGGTTGTTGATGGACTTCTAACCAAGGTTCATCAGTCGCCTTTTCAGAATGCGTCTATAAAAATAAATCTTAGAATAATACCGTGTCCATTATAAATTATAGAAAAAAGTAAGCCCTTGATACCTCTGTGCATGTCCAATTTGGTGCATAACAGCTGCTGTAGACGGTATAATTTTGAGCTCGATTCATCCATACTACTCCAATGTGAGAGTTTTCTTTGCCCACCCATTGGGCTGATATGAGGTAATATTCACTGGAATCAATCATAAATTATACATTTATGCTATTTTTTATATTAAATAATATGTATTTAATATATGTATATTTTGGTGTCAATATTGTGTTACTTAATAACAGTATTTTTATTATTTATAAATTCAACTCTCCTTACATTCCATCTAAAGTACTTGGAGGTTTGACTTCCCATCTGGGAGGGGATGTAACATTTTGAACCGCTATTATCCATAAAGTTACTTGGGGTATGGAACTGCCAGGCTGAGAATTAAAAACGTATTTATCATGTAAAATTAGTTTCAAGAAATTAATTACTAAAAAAATATTTATATATATAACTTTGAAAACATCACTATAATATTTTAAAAATACACTTATTTACCGTGGGGTATCTCACAGAAACGTGATCAGGGAAAACAGATGGAATACTGTTGTTGAGGGTCGGGAGCAGAAAGCCTGATCTGGACGCACCAGTGCCACCAATCCCTTCGGATATGTGCGGAAATCTCAGCTCCGACACCTTGCTGTCATCATATTGGACATATAAAACGAATGTGCCGTCTGTAGATCCCCAAGTCGCTGATGCTGTTTTTGTCACCTCCTCTGTGATAAGAACAAATTTTTTTTCCAAAATTAATTTCTAAATTTCTGACAAGAAATTTGCTATCTACTGAATTTATGCTCCAAAGAACTGGTACACCAACCTTGATATAACCAATCCGATACTCCATTATACACGCGACCCGGACTAGCATCGGTTGTAAGACGGAGCAGAGGTGCTCTCCGAGCTGGAGGCGCTGGTCTAGCGAGGACCTCGTTATCTGCGACAAGCAACAGTGCGCCCTCCGTACCGAGCCAAGCCGCGTGTTGCCATTCCCAACTGCTTTGACCTTCACCGAACAAGGGGATGTGGTGGCTAAGAAAAACAAGGTTTTATTTAATATTCAATTTAATAAAATTGTTAATAAGAAGCATTTTTTTATAAATAACCTTAAAAATTAAATTGAAAATGTGTTCCTTATTTCATAAACAATTTTAATTATATAGATATTCAAATTCGAATATGTTTGAAAATAGTGCAATAAAAAAACTGTTCTGAAATAAATTTTATTTAGGAGTAAGTAAATAAGTCTGCTTTAAAGAAAGGTCTTTGTAGGAACTTCAAAAACAATAAATCTCGACTGTAAGTTACGGGAGACATCTTTCACAACTTAGCTTAAACATTATATAAATGCGCATTGAACTTCCTTTTGTCTTTCAATCCTAGGATAAATAAATGTTTTAATAAAAATAGATTCGGAGATTATTTTTAGTACATGCTGAAATTTAAAAAAGTATTCATTTAAAACGTGCATGAAAAGTTCTGAAATGAAATAAAGAAAGGCTTCAACTTCAAAGTCATGCCATAGACATCATTAATTTTTTTTAATACCACCACATGTGATATTAAAGGAAATAGTTTCACGCTCGTTTGTTCTTGCATTTTGAAGAAAAGTCGAAGTATTGTTTGTATACAGGAGGATTTAATTTAATCCTCACTCTTAATACTAATGTGTATTAAAGATAATAATTAATTCTCAAAATTTATTCGTACTTAAAATTTTCGCTCGTTTATAGAGCGGAAGAGCCTTTCGAGCGACTATGGAAATAACAGCGCCCTTTAGGTGTTGGCTTCAAGGCGTTCAGGGCACCGACCGCACTCTATTTATTTCCATCCACTCATTATATGTAGCCTTATCATATAGTATTATATAGTAAACTTAAATTTTTAAACATACTGTTATTCTACGAAGCTATAAACACAAATAACTAACACTCATAAGCATTTTATAAGCAGCTAGAAGCATTTTTAAGGCACATTAAAAATAATAGTAAAATTCTACAAACGATATCTTAGCGCACATGAAAATTCTTACTCATTTGTGACGTCATAAACTGTGTAGTGTGCCGTGAAGGTTCGTCGATAAACCTATAACAAATATAGTGGAGTTATTTGCGAAATTAATCCTCTGTTATGACCGTTGGGTGACTACCACCAACCAACCACTCATTGTTCTACCGTCGAACATCAATACTTTATTTCTGTGTTCCCCTTAAGGGGCGAGTTATTAAAGGTAAAGGGACGAGACATTTTAGGTTCGATAGTTGGCGACGCATTTTACGGTAAGAAATGGTTTACATTTCCTTACAGATTGTGGTGGAATTCGTGGTCCTGGGTTCGAAACCCTGATCAGATTATTTAAAAATGATTGAGTTTTCTTGACATGAAATATCAAATTCCACCTGAAATACCAAATGTTGGTCCTGCATCTGAACTCTTTCTGGTCAAGTCGGATAGTCGTCCTTAGTGAGGGAAAATGAAGGAATAGAGAATTTTTCTATGTTTGTGCACCCACTTGATAACCATATCTCCTGCGCAGTTGGTTATTCCATGAAACAGCTTGAAACCGGTAAGGAGGAAATCATATTGTTTACAATTTCAATGACACTGGTGACTACTTACCACTAGGAGGAACAGAAAATAAAAAAAATATTTAACTGAATTTTATGCTGTGTAATACGTACCTCCTTGATATTGTGTTGGAACAACACATAGCGAAGGTTTGGTGAACACTGATATCCCCGTACATTGAGCTGCCTCTGGATGTATGAACAATAAATAGCTTAATTAAATCGCTTACGATTAATTACGTTAAGTACACATGAATTGTTTATTTCTCGAGCGTGAGTGATGTTTACTTTATAACAATTAAATTATAGCCTTAAAATATACTAAATTAAAGTATAATATTTAATTAATTAATGAATTATTAAATAAATTTACCAAATCTTATTTGATTTTAATAACATAAGCATAAAGTTTGTATTATTAACTTTGTTTCTCGATATTACTCGAGTTAAAACTGTAGTTGTTTAGCAAAAACTTTAATTGATAGAGTACTTAAATAAAAAATTTATATAATGATTCAAATTGCTCTCGCAGTTCTTGATTATTTTTGTTAATTATACAAACTCTTTAAAATAAAAAAACGTGTGCGTCTTGGGACGCTCGACAGAAGTGATAATATTTATTAGTAATATTTATTAGTAGTAATAATATATTAAATATAAAATAAATTAGTACTTGAGAGTTGCTAAATTATTATAAGTACTATCTGTATACGCCACGATGGCGTTTGGTTGGTAACTCTCAGGTAAAGCAGTCCGCGTCGGTAATAGTGGCGCCGTAACGCGTTACGTTACGAAGCGGATTACCCTCCCATAAGAAATTATCACTTCAATAATATAAATGTATATAAACAAAATCCAAGCACTTTTGTATCGTCATTTTATAAAATATTTAAATAACAAAATTAATAAGAATGTGCACTTTCAAGTCAACAATATGTACGTCACACGTTTACTTGGCGGTACTTAATGCAAGCCCGTCTGGATAGGCAACACCCATTCATCACATATTTTACCGCCGAACAGTAATACTCAATATTGTTCTGTTTCGTTTTGAAGTATAGTAGTAGTAGTAACAGTCTATGAATTTCCCACTGCTGGGCTAAGGCCTCTTCTCCTCTTTTTAAGGAGAAGGTTTGGAGTTTATTCCACCACACTGCTTCAATGCGGGTTGGTAGAATATATAGGTGGCAGAGTTTCAGTGAAATTTGACACATGCAGGTTTCCTCACGATGTTTTGCTTCACCGTCAAGCACGAGATGAATTATAATCAGAAATCGGTTTTGAAGTATGAGTCAGTCTAAATATAGGCGCAAGGGACATAACATACAATCTCCCAATTGGTTGCGTATTTGCGTTGTTTATATGACTATGTTATATACGTTAGTACCTTACGATGTATTATGATATTAATATATGATGTCACGGCATATACCATGTGGTTACTCGTATACACGTCTATGTAATATGCGCTTTTGCCGCAGTATGTAACCGTTATTGGCAGCCAGCAGCCAGCTTAACAGCACTGCGCACCTCGCACGATGCTAACAGGCAATTCAGGTGGGAAAATTGAATTTGCATTGTTTCAAACTACGGAACTTTGACCGGACTCAGTTTCAAGGAAAATTTACGGGATAATTTTAAGAGGCGCCTTAGCAATTCCCACGCTGCATAACATTCAAAACTTTGTTTCCTAACTGCAAAGGTACGTCGTAAATATTTTAAGTCTTTATTTTTACGCTTCATATGACAAAATTAAATTATTATATAAAAGTGTTTGGAGTTTCATTCGGGATGCTTACATTAAATTATTTATGATTGTTACATGTATATTATGATTGATGAAATAGTATTTGTCGGTTCTTCTCGCTTTTAATCAACAGGTAGTAGCTTAAAATTAATTGTAGCGTTGCAAAATGACGATTCGATAGTGATCGTGAGAGCATACGTGAATAAGGTTTATTTTTATTATATATAATATTTTAGCCAATATTGTTATTAATATTTGTTTAATTTAAATAAGGTTGATATATTTTCATATTTTATAATTTTTAGTGGTATTGTAGAGAGGATAAATTTTGAAATTCTATAAAAATTCCAATTTTAAAATATAATATTCTACATTATATAATTTAAACCTATGACCATATATTATTCATTCTATAAGAATTAAATGTAAACTCGTATAAACTATAACATATTTAAATCGAATGAAAATGTTAAACGTAGAACTAATTTTATTTTCCACAAGTTGCAAATGAAGTTAAGATCAAGACATTTCTAGAACTGTGATTACTTTCTACTTTGTTCTTTCAGATATTGCTTTTGCGGTCCACTCTTTTAACTTCTTTATGTTTTAAAAACATTGTTGAACGAAACAGTAGTTTTTTTAATGTCTTTTTCATATCATTCAAAGTAACAATTAAATCTATTAGTACTATATTGTTGATAATAACTAATTAGCCTTAGGGACAAAGCGATCGCATTTAGGCCGTTTCAAATATATTATATATTAATTGTAAGCTTAAATTGTTAGAGATAATTTATGCCGTTGGTTAGTTATAAGCTAGTTTTATCATATCTGACGTATTTATTTCCGAACCGGCCGCAATACATAAGTGTAAAACATAATACTAACGAGAGTGTGATTCGTGACGAGTACAGTGAGGGAGTTGTTGAAGGTATCGAGCGCCAACAGACCGCCGTCGTCGGCTTGGTATACGAGCTGATGAGAGCTGACCCAAGTGGTAGGTAGTCGCTCGCCTGTTAAGTCTCCCCTCAGGAATTCGTCGAGCCGCATTCGACGACCGGACCAGTACAGTAACTCGTCCACATACCTGACAAAAAATCTACTATCAAAAACAAGTTTAAATTAATTAATTTAATAATAACTAATTACATTCTTCGTATAGAAGCCCTCTCCAGAAAATCACCCAAATGATTCACTGTAAAATAGATTCACAATCGATCGAAACTTGAACTATTAATTTATTAAAATAGACTAAATATGAATTACTTCTACTAGATACCAAGAAAATATGTGTGCGATTTATGCAGAGTAGAAGAGAACCACACCCTATCTCAACACGTGGGTGTTATAAGAACCGCCTCAAGGGAACCGCCTAAGGGATTTAATGTGATAAGCGCAAACATCGATGCTTTCAGTATTCAATGCTTCAACAACCTATGTGGCGGCGAAACATCAACCCACTAGCAAAACATTTCTTCTTCTTGGAACAAGGACAAGCGAATAATCACGTATGTTAAAATGTACGAATAATGTTAGCACGAGCTTCTGCATTACGAATGCAAACGATTTATTTGTTGTATTTCAGTGCCTGAGGCCGTATTTCTGGAAAGGAATTTCCGCGTGTGAATTATGTCCGACGTATAACATTGTAAAGCGATTTTCACATGCGAACTTGCATGCAATCACATTTGGTACGTCACTAATATCGGGTACAAGGTACGTTGGATGTACCCAATGGCAATAAATATATATGAAGTCGTACACATGTAGGAAATAAGGTCGGATATACTGAAAACACATTCTGCTGTAGCCAACTATACATGCGCAATGCAGTTGTGACACACAGTAGGTGCGTTACTTATGAGCGTTGTTTAGTGAGTGATTAGTTAAATGCCGCGTCTTCTTCTTTCGAATGTCAAATCAATAATGTCAGAAAGGGAGAAATTAGTGTTCAATTAAATAGCTGTTAAGCATTAGTCAGTGAGGCTGTTCTATTGTAAAGTATATTCAGGTTGTTATTTTCATAAAAAGTATATTATTACATTACATAACATATTTTGATTTTTTTAAGCTTCGGCAGTGCCATTCTGTAATAACTCTCTCCTTATCTCTGTACTAACATCTACGTATAAATAAATATTATATCGAATGCCGCATACGTCTTTCTGACATTTCACGATCGCATTCTGCGGTGAGATTAGATTTTGTTTTTACAGGATCGCTCTACAGCTACTAAAAGGTTAACATTGATGTTTACAATAAACCTGTAGATATAAATAGATATATGTATATACATGTTAATAGATAATTGTAATGACCGTTAGCTTATAATAAACTTAGCTAGATTTATGTATAAAAACTATAAGCTGTATAAAAACGATAAGGGGTCTCAAAAAAAGTGTACTTTAATTAGAAAGAACATTTATATGTCTTGAATATATATAATTTTGTAATATGCAAAAATTCCGACTCAAACTGTGTTTTAAAATGTAGATTTTAATTGACCAAAAATCACCCACAACCTCTTTTATATCGACCTCCTAAATTCGACGACGTCGATTGCGTTTTGTAGCATTTGGGAAACTAAGTATGAACGCTATTTTGTTATATGAAGTGACCTTGCCATTTCACTCTACTGTAAGCCGCGCAAAAGAACTGCACAACTTATTGAATGGGGGAATTTTATATTTTGTTGACAAAATTCGTTAAGGTTTTTCTATCTACGTATCTACGTTTTCCTATAGATTATATTATAATATTTTTTAATTTATAATAAATAAATAATGTTTTCAAATATAACATAAATAAACTATGTATATAGACGAAATAGTTAACATTAACTTACCCTAGTAAATATATGGCGGTGACGATACCAGCGATTACAAAACTGATGACCATCAACGAAAATATGATGCTCCTCCAGTTGTGCCCATCTCCTGGGTAAAGATCCTGGGACAAGAAATATTCAACTTTAAGTTTAACAAATACATATTCATTGGTATTTCTGTAAATATTATTGACCTATATATACATAACGTACAGTAATGTAAAATTAAAAGCTGCTTCAATGTGAGTCGGGATACACGTGCCGAAATCTATCATTCGACATGTGCAGGTTTCCTTACGATGTTTTCCTTTACGTGTAAGGCGAGCACGTATTATAAACAAAAATTAACCAAATGAAAACTCAGTAGTGCGCGTACGGGTTTGAACCTGCAATCTATTTTTACATTACGTATTCTAACCAGCGCCCGATGGTGGCTCATCTTGGTTCTAATTCATTAATGTATAAAATGTTGCATTTTAATTCGATTTCAACATAGTTTATCAGCTCTTAAACGTGTTGGTGCGGCTGCGGACAAACACTCACGGAGAGAGGCTCGTAGCACGAGGACTTATTTCGCTAGGGCGGGACGGTAAAACCAACACTTTTCAAGCAACATTTTATAACTGGCACTGACGAAGTCGTATTTAAATTCACGAAGAAGATATTTTTGCTGTGTTCATTTTCTATATTTAAATTTACTTGAGCATAATTTGAAAAAAGCTTCCTTAAGTAATTTGAAGAAATTGTTTTGGCTTAGAAATTGTACGATCCGAAAAGTATCTCTTTCTCTCTCTATTTTCAAATCATTAATATATTTATGAGAGACTTTTTAGAAAATTTCATCTACTGCACAAATTATATAATAAATTGAATTTATATACATTGATATAGCGGTTAAGTTCGCTTGTAATACTAAGCTCAACATATATACTTTTATGCTATAAAATATATCGATAAATATTTAATATATTATAGACTGGAAAACCTTGGAATTCAATAAATGACGAAAATCCTTCAAAATCTGTCCTTTTAGCGTAAATAATGTGTATTTGAATTATAGAAGTAGATTATTTAAATTATTAGGTAGCGGCGGTAGTGTTAAATAAAGAAGTGGTTATGTTGTATTGTAATAACTTGCAAATATCATTTTTAACGATTAAAAAGAGGCAGTGTTTTTGAAATCACAGACAGATAATTTTATTTATTTATATACCTCCTCTTTCGCAGATTTCGGGTCGGCGACCTGCAGCGTCTCGTCGGGCGGGAGGCGCCAGGAGCCGCCGCCGCCGCCGCCGCCCGAGCGGTCCGTGTGGCCGGTGGCGTGCATGCGCCGCCGCACCCGCCGCGCGCGCACCCGCCACCGCGCCGCCCTACGCGCCCGCGCGAACCCGCACCGCCCGAGCGCCCGCGCGATCCGCGCCACAAGAACGCGGCGCACGCACCTCCATCACTGTTGACAAAATTTGGATCTGTTATTTTAATAAATAATAATAACAATATGTTATATACTTCTATATATAGGATATATCATTAAAATACATTTTTCTTGTTATTTATCCGCACGAATCCGGGACAATTAGCTAGTTTTATATATAAACGCTGAAAAGACGAAGCTTTAAACCAGAGGATCCCAGACTCTTTTCTCATAGACCACTTTCAAAATTTAGCTGGTTTTGGTGGGCTGCAGGGACATTTCTACCATATTCCCAAAACTTGACAAAAAATGTGAAGATTAGATCTAACTATGGATTTTGCGTTGTGGCTGAGTTCAAACCACTAAGGTTTGAACCACTAAGGGTTGAAGAATATAATAGTTTTCAAAAAAAAAGTGAGAATTGATTGGTTAATTAATTAATTGATTGTGCTGTGAGTGGATGTCGAAAAAGTAAAGTTGGCCAATCAAAGAAGTGATTCCATCCAATTATTAACAAGGAAAAGTCGCTGGGATTTAAGATAAGTCAAGTCAACATTTTAGTTCTTCACTATCGAAAGCAAATAAATTTTCGTGGACCCAGCTTACGAATTGTGAACCTCCATTTTTTTGTCACGTCGAGTCTCCTGTGGACCCTGGACCACTTTGGGAACTAAGGCTTTAAAAAATCATAAATCAATTACACATATGTAATTGATATATAAGAAAACACGATACAATACTATTTTAAAATTGTTTTTCTAAGAAAATATCTTCTTCGCTTACAACATTGTCTATTAATTGATCAACCTTCTTTATGTGAATACATAGGGAAAATCAATTAACTGTGTATACAAATTGAGAGCAGTAGACTTAATTAGTCCAAGGGGCGCGGTCGCTATCTAAACAGCTACCCGTTAAAGGTATTGCGTAGTATCGCGACTGAATGAAAAAATTAAATGAATAAAATATATTTTTATGCAAAAGTAATATTTTATTCAAATTGTGTTTTTTCTTTATACTGTGGCTTTTCCCTTTTTGAAAAATAATAATCATTTATTTCAGATTAGAAATCCATGGAATTGTTAATTACAATTTTCTAAGATTATGTTTATGTTACTAAAATGAATTGAAGTTAAATTTAATTTGATGTAGTATTCGATTTTCGTTTCGAGCAATTTTTTTGATTTGCGACACATAAGTAATTTGTGTCATAATATATTCGGGGTTATTTTTAGAAAAGTTATCGTGTGAATATTGTTTCATCGTTTATTTTTTCCGTGTATTATAGAAATGGAATAAAAAGTCTGATTGCCATATAATATATTTATATTGATTGTCATTTGTCTCGATGATCCAGTAGTTCGCTTAGTAGGCTGCAGACCCATATTAGGTCTTAGCCTTGTAAGTAATTTTAAAATAATCAAAACATAAATATGTGTTCTCAAATTGAGAGAAACTTAAATCTAATAATTGGGGGTCTATTACTACGTTTATAAAATTTGTTAACAATCACGAAGATACCAAAATTGGCACATATCTTTCTTTTTGCTGGATAGACGTCCGCGAAACACGGGTTTTGCGGTAATCATCTGTTAAAGGAATCACGACGCATTACGGAACTTAATAGGCAAAATTCCTATTTATTATCTATGACTGGAACTACTTAAGACTTGAAGACTTAGTTATATGATTGAGATAATTTTGTTCCAACGTTATTTTTTATCTAAATATAGCAACAGTGACGCAAAACTATCATGCAAAATAAAAAGCTAATGAAATGGAAGCTACTGTTTTGGTTTCCTTATATCTTTTTCTTTATATCTAAATGTTAGAATTTGCAATTCAATCTTTAATTTACTGTTTTATATAATATGCAATTTTAATTAAATCATGTAAAACAATAAAAAGTATGGAAAATGAGTAAAGAAAAAATAATTAATTATTAACTATTATTACTTTTTGTAACGATAGACTACTATGATATTTCTTTATTATTCTGGCATATTACATACTTGAATGTGGTATTTTAATTTTAATAGAGAAAATTCGCATGTCTTATCTATGTCTTGAACTACTAAGAGAGTTGAAGACTTAGCTATATATATGATCAAGATCATTTTGTTTCAACGTTATTTTTTATCTAAATATAACATCAGTGACGCAAAACTCTCATGCAAAATAAAAAGTTAATGAAACGGAAGCTACTGTTTTAGTTTCCTTATTATATCTTTTTCTTTATATCAATATGCTTGAATTTGCAATTCAATTTTTATTTTAATTTTTAATAGATATAATTTAATAATAGAATATTTGTAGCTCAATTCATAAAATCAAGTCAATTAATAATATTTGTTGTTTGTTGAAAAAAAATCTAGCAAAAACTGACCAAATTAATTTTGGGACATCAATCAACATCAATCATTTAACTAATAAAAGTCACAGTATTTTACATTTTGTTAAATGTTGGTATTCCTATTTTTAAGTAAGTATAATGCGTATTTTCTTATTTAGACATTCATAAATTTTCCTATGTTAAGACAACTGTAGTATTAATTCATTCTAAAATATCTTAAGCGGCAACTATTTTTACTAATGTATTAAAATACAGTAATATCTATTTATGTTTTATCAGTTCACATGATCACCGTGTATACAAAAATAATTGAGTAAAATATGTTATCGCTTATAATAACAAATATGCATTACAATATGGGCACTATGCCTGTAGGCTAAGTGGCGACACGAGAAAATAAAAACGTGTGGATTTGGCAAGAATACCGCTGACATACATTCCTTTTTTCTGTGGTGTCGACCAGACCAGTGTGTTAATTGTACCAGGCGGGTAGAAATCGCTGGGAGAAAGCTTTAATGGTTTTATCTAGTCCAAAAAATGTCGACGCTCTAGTAATAATTCACAGAGATTCACATCTGAGCCGGAACGTTACAAAGTAAGCGAGTTGAATATTTAAATGAAAAACCGCAGTTGAAATGGAATTTACCAGAAGTAATTTTACTTGCAGATGAATGATTCCAATTAAGATGAAAAGTTGAGGAGTAATAGATTAGCGTGGTATGGGCATGTGATGAGGAGGGATGAAAAGCATGTAACTAGAAGGGTGATGAGTATGAATGATGATAAATATAGTGGACGGGGGAGTCTGAAGAAAGTGTGGATGGATTGCGTAAGAAAGGATCTGTATGAAAGGGGTAGTAATGAGATGACGAGTGACAGATGGAAGTGGAATGAAAATACACGTTATGCCGACCCCAGTAGTGGGATAAGGACAGGAAGAAGAATATAAATGATTCATATTATATAGATTAATATAAAGTTGTTACATTATCTTAATCTCGTTAAAGTATAAAGTATGTCAATGTAGTGAAAGTTTTAGTTGTAAGTTGGTTTGACTAAGATTAATTGGATGCAACGGACGAATTCTCCGGAGCAAGGACATAAATCGTATAATTAATAACAGTAGGTCTTTCAATTTTAAGAATTGTCATATTTAATTTTTTACGAACGATCTCAAACCTCTGAGGACTTTTCGAGATGGAAGCTGCATTGCAGATGTTGGCCTCCTGAGCAATGACATAATGATTCATATTTTCTTTTGACGAAATAGGTTACAGAACATTGTCTATATGCTCTTGAGTAAAACAACACGTTTATCAATTTACGATCCGTGAGTTAATTTAAGTATATTTTTTTATTTAACCGCTCATAAGAAATCGTATAAAATGCGTAAAGCACTATTTGCATTACATTCTATCGACGTTTCTGCAATAATTACATTATATTAAAAAAGAGGGGAGCGAGCTTTACGCTTATGCGTAAAGTTATTATTTAGTATTTGAAAGGTACATTATTTCAGATGGAAATAGGCTATATATTATGAACATATGTATATATATATATATATATTAGCTAAAGTAATGATGATATTTGTCAACTAAGAAAAAAATATGCATTTTGAAAGTTTCCACGGCGTGCGTGAGAATAGTTAAAGTTGCTCGAATATAATTGATATATAACTAAACTGTTCCTCATGAAAAGTTAAAAAGAAAGTTCGCAATAACATATAACTATCTTTTATAGATAATTCACAGCACACAGCAGAATAGATCGGTTGACGATTGTTTATATCTCATTACTTAAGAATAGCGCGGCTTAAATCCCATACGAAGCCGGGACGGGCAGCAAGTGACGATAATGTTTTTTTTTTTAATTTTTTATCTGTCTGTATAAGCACGCTTATTTCCGAAACTTCTGAATTAATTGAAATCAGATGAAAGTCAAAAAAATTATTACCGTATAAAGATATAATAAATCAGTTAAAACAGTGTATCTGTACATGAAATAAATTTGAAAAAAAAACGAGTGTGGGCGATGAAAAAATGGGCACGAAAATGCATTTTATAATGTTAAGATTCATTATAGACATCTATACTACTATATAAATCTATTGGCTCTGTCTGTACATTTTTTTTGACCTAATTTTGTGATAAATTATCGTTTTATGATGCAGTGATTCACATTATACTATTTTTTTCATTTTTGTCTGTCTGTCTGTCTGTCTGTCTGTATGTCTTCTTATAACTCAAGAACGGCTTGACCAATCTTGATGAAAATTGGTACACACAAAGAACATGTGATGGCGCAAATATTAGGTCATATATAAGATCGGTAAACCCTACGGTATTTTATGAAAATTAATTTCAAATCGTTAATTACGTATTTGTTCACCATTTGTGTGTGTGGATGTGTGTGTGTGTGTGTGTGTGTGCGCACGTGTGTTATTATAGTAATAAAATAATTTATTATATTTTTATTCATTATAAAACCGACGTGCGCGCGGACGAAGTCGCAGGCACCGGCTATATAATGTCTCAGTATATAATTTGTTAATCTCTTTGACAATAACAACTTATCTATTAATAGTATAAGTATGTTGTGTTGTCATTTGTTATTTTGAATATCAATATAAATATTTTTACATCGTATTTGAATAGCGTTTATTTTTAAATTTAGTTTTTATTTTCAATTTTGTTTTTATTGAACTTTATCAAAGGTGAGATTTTGTGCATGAAAAACGATGAAATTGGCAAACGGCCAGTCCAATTAATTTAGTCTTTAGGATCGGCTCTGCTTGACTAGGACGTTGGATGATGATTTAGTTCAGCCTATACAACATTTATTTTGCTGTGGAAGCAAAATTTACTTCATACTGCTTAAATTAAATGGAAAATACGACATAAAATCCCTAAGAACCAAGCAAACTAAGTAAAATAACAACAGATAAAGAAAAACATTAAAAATGTATATAGTTGGATTAAATTATACGTTTAAGTGCTAATAATTATTTTCTACTGCAAGATTTTTTCATTTTAATCGAAATTTCGATTCAGTTACTATTGGTAATAACTTTCTACTATTAAGTTATTATAGTCTTCAGAGTTTTAATTAAAATTTGGATAAAGCGTTCAAAAGGAAATCTTTTAACTTACATGTTTTTAATAACTTTAAGCTAATAATATCTTCACCCTTATATTATACAAGCATTATATTAGTTTCATTTGTATGTAACTCACACAGTATGTAAGCAAATCTAGGAAGTCGATTTTAACTTACTCCTTAGGCTTCGTGTACATAATGCCGCAGCCGTATCGACATAGGACCACAAGTTTGTGCTATATTAATAACAATCGCGTACGGAACTGCTGATGGCTCGTTACCATTTCGTATATATATTACGATGGTCAGTGCAATGACTTATAAAGACCTCTTCAAAGGCCACTTTGCCTTACATTTATTATACTTCTGAAGAATACTTCTAGCAGAAGTATTCTTCGTCAAACAAGAAACCACCACCGGCTCGGAAAAGAAACACCCAGCCCTGAGAAGAACTTGCGAAAGAAACTCAGCGGGTTGTTTTTTTATTCATTTTTTTTAATGTATATGTTGTTTACCCACAAAAAAAACAATAGACATAGCCATGCGGCGATCGTCTCATTCCTAAGGTGTGCTATCATCCATAAATTCATTAATTGTATAATAACCTTAAGCACATAAGCGTTTCTTTACAATTTTTTTAAATTAAGCAACTGAGCGTTTTGACCGCTTTCTGGGATCCTGTTGTAGAATCGTATACATTGCCCCACAAAAGAGTTATTGACTCTATGCAGTCGAGTAACGGGAGTAATTAATTTGTGTTTGTTCCTTGTACCAATGTTATGAGTATCACATTTTCTCACAAAATCATTATCGTTTTTCCGTTCATACATAACATTACATATTATGTATCGAGAAGTAACAGTTAATATTTTAATTTCTCTAAATTTCTGTCTTAGGTATTCTTTAGCTCCTAGGTTATAGATTGCGCGAATAGCCCTTTTCTGCAGTACAAATATCGTATTGATAGCGGCCGTATTACCCCACAGCATAAAGCAGTAAGACATTATACTTTGAAAATAACTAAAATATACAATTGTCAAAAGTTCGAGCGAACCTTCTCTGATTCCATAGTGATTTAATTTCCTGACCAGTTTCTACCGCCAAACAGCAATACTTAGTATTTTTGTGTTCTAGTGTGAAGGATGAGTGAGCCATCGGAACTGTAGGCACAAGGCACAAATAACGTATTAATTTCCAACACAAAAACCACATCCAAAGGCAATACTACTTATAGCATTAGATTTAACCTATATAAATTATACAAAAGAAATTTATAATGATCCAATTAGCAAAATACTCTCAACGATGTGCAACCGAAGATTTATTAGCTTAATAAAAGTCAGTTGGCAAAGGAAGAGGGTGGTCAAGTTAATTGAAGAAGACCCCGCAACTGAGCAGATAACCTTAGTCACCTACACTTACCGCCATACTAATCAGACTAAAACTGGATGCGCATTGGTCGTCTCTTACGTCATCAGCCATTGACCAATGGGCAATGACCATTCTGATTAAATTTCAATTAGTTCATCTGACGTTTCATAAGCTGAAGGCTAGTCATATCAATGGCTACTACCACAACCTCAAGTACTCGGCAATCTCCCTGACCTCTCGTTAGTAGATAAGCCAAGCCTAGCAACTAAGGATAAGCCAATAAAAAGGTCAAATTGTAAGCAAGTAGCTAAAGCCACGTAGGAATTTCAAGGGCAAAGACCTTCAGCAGTGAAGTAATACGACCGAGAAAAATTGAAAAAAATATTTTGCTATAAATTTTTGCTGTGTTGTAATTTGTTTAAAATATTTTAGGGCGTTCAACTGAAAGAAATGAAAGGTGTTTGCATCAGGGTCATTTCTCTTATATGTATGAACATTAAAAACGTACGTATGCATTCTTACTAAAAAGTAAATTACAAATAAATAAAAATTAGATTTACTAATCTGACTGTATATTGGACGTTAATTGATCGCCTATTACGTCATTGGCTGCCACGGATCAATAACCAATCAGAATTATTTAATCAAATTTAATTACCAATTGCAATTGAGTTTGATTAATGCTAGTTTAATGACTGCATCTATCTCATGTTTGCAATAAAATAAATATAAATCACTTAAATGTACATAAATACAACTAATATAATTTCTTCCCCTTAATGTTTGTTAGATTTATGCTTCTAACGCTACCAGTTGCCATTCAAGGCGCTTCGGCTTTCACATAAAATGATGACTGCTGATCTATTCGTATTCTCAAATGACTTAAATTCTCTTATCTTTCTTAAATGCTTTCGGCGACAATTAAAAACAGGGATAAAATTTCATGGTCTTTATGGCGGTTTTATGAGCTTAATATTAGCATGATATAATGTGTATGCTTTACGTTAGATAAGCAGAAATCATAAATTGAAGACTAGGAAAAACATATCTAAAGTACTTTTTGCGTAAAAATTATAACAAAAAAATACCTATTAGTATTAGGTACTAAAGCTTTGTTCTTATGAAATTCACCTTAAGCTACTACTTCGAATGAAATGTAACTTTAACATTATGCGAGTTTGTAGTTTCAGAGTAATTTTATACTTATTTATTAGTTTATATGTTATATATATTTTTGAGATCTAGCCTATTATGTCAACGTAGTCAGGGAGAAAATTGTCTGTCATTACCTTCAAAAGCTACTAGAAAAGTTACACTTAAACTTTGTAATATTTGTAGATAAATAAAATATCTAAAGAAAAGTCTGCGACGGCCTTACCTTTTATGTAGATAAGTTACAGTAGTCATTCTCATCTTTAAATATAGGACAAATTAAAGTGTAATATCATTGTTACATAGTATTCTTAATTAATAATAAGTATTCCGTATATTTTTTTTAAATAACACTTTTTATGTTAACATTTTTAATTTAGACCCGTAATATTTGCACTGGTAGAAATTTCAGGTTTATTCAAATATATAACAAGATGAATAAGCCTGAAAAAAACAATCTAGTTTATAAACCGCAATGGAGAAATGTGAAGGAATGAGGTTATAATATCATGGGTTAAAATGTGGAACATGCATTTACATTCGTTCCTTTTAGTTGTAATAATTTGTTCCAATTAACTAAAACCTACTTGCTTAAAAACTCAATGTTATTTACTTATTGAATGACATTTAAAGAAACCAAACCAAACGTGGCCATTGCGGGACGCACAGTAGATTGAATAAAATCAGGAGTTTGGTTATTAGAATTAAATATATAATTTTGGGGGGGGGGGGGTGACAGCATTGGTATAAGAGAACATATTTTGCCGTCACAGCATACGAGTCGGTCTTACTATTGCCAATTGATTTTTTAAGATCAAAAATATACAACAATGGTGGTGATAAATGTGGTTTATTTCATTAAAAATTTATATTTATTTTATTTTAATGGTGGTAGGGCTTTCTGCAAGCTCCTCTGGGTAGGTACCACCTATTCATCAGATATTCTACCGCAACACAGTAGTACTTGGTGTTGTTGTGTTTCGGTTTGCAGGGTGAGTGAGCTAGTGTAATTACAAGCACAAGGGACATAAAAAGTTAGTTCCCAAGGTTGGTGGCGCATTGCCGAGATGGTTAACATTTCTTATAATGCCATTGTCTATGTGCGTTGGTAACCATTTACCATCAGGTGGCCCATATCCTCGCTCGCTTACCTATTCTATAAAAAAAATACATTTTTTATGTACAGTTGTATCAAGATATTGTATGAGTTATATTTAGTGATTGCATTTCGTTCCAAAATAATATAAATAGTCTTTTGTTTGAAAATTTTACTTTATTCCGAGAAGTTCATTGTCCACCGGCTTTGTTTCGGTGTGAAAAGCTTTTCGTGCACTCTGAATCTTATCTGTTCAATATAGCCTGTAGGATTAGCAATGCCGCCATGAAAAATTGTTTAGCGGAATGTAATAGACTTCTAGGAAAATAAATAGGGAATATTGTGTATAAATTTTTCTGAATGGGTTAAGTTAATGAACTTATTTTTATAATGTATGTCTTTTAATGATGATTAAAAATGTTTATTAAAACATTTCTTCCACGAACTCCTCTTTTGCTATTGAGAAAAATAATTAGAAGTTTAATTGATGTGTTTAAAGAGTATCTAATTGTTATCCAGATATTCTAAGCTAAATACGTTGAGACAATATTCTAAAATTTATATATTTTGACAACGTTTCCAAATGTAACGTTTTAAAACTAACCGCTTCTGACGCAAAATAAAGCGCTTCAATTTCCTTTTATCACAGAGCAGGTAATGAATGCAACCACAAATGTGCTTAACGCGAAAAACTCAAAGATAATTAAACCTCACGAGTTAAATATTGGACTAGATTTTAAGCCTTTGATTACTATCTACGTGTTATTTGAACTCCAATCAGAGAGTTATCTCAGTTCTATCAAACCAAATTTCACTGTAAAGTTTTTTACGATACCCATAGAACAGCTAAATATGATTCTTTGGAATAATGTCCATTTTCATTTACTAAAAATGTTTATTTGTAAAAAACCAGAAAGTTTATCTTTCCACCTCTGAATGTATAATATTGCATAATACGACGTCGAAATTGATTTATTATTGAAAGATAATATTAAAATAATAAGATATACTGAGTGATACTGAAATGTGTTGGCCACGGTCCAATCATGTAATATTAAAATGGAATTTGCTATCTTTCAACTCAAAATATGGCAAGGTTTTTAAGCTTCACTCTGCAGGTTTTCTTTCATTCTTGGAGAGGAATATCTTCATAATTTAGTACCGGTCATTTTTGCTGTAACGCTCATGTTGATTTTTCACAACCTTTTTATATGTGCTAACTGGATTTTTTTTTTGTTGCATGAAATTTGCATCGTGTGAAATATTCTTTATGAAATAAGAGCTTTTTAATACTTTTATTAAGTATTTATGGAAAGCGTAATATATTTTATTTCCTTAAGATCTAGATCCTACAGTTAGTAGACTAGTTGATAATGGCAAATAAATTGCCATTATCAAAAGTTAATCTAGTTAGGTTGCCTAGCTTAAATAACAAGAGTTCGTATTCCGGGTAAATAAGTTATTGTGTTTTCCGTCAAGTCCTACTCAGACCTGAATTAAAAGTTTGGTGGAAGTATAATATCCCGTGCCTTGGAAAGCACGTTAAACGATCTAATATAAAAAATACTAAGTAGTGTTGTTTAGCGGTACAATAAGCGACGAGGGGTAAGTATCATCGTCTAACCAGACGGGCTTGCACAAAGCGCCCTACCACCTAGTCGTGTCAGTTAGTCAATCCTTTTAACTATGAAAGATAACTAACTAACACACGTATGCAAACAGTTGTGTACTATATAACTACTGTGGTTAGACTCCAATTTAGCCGTAACTCAAAGTTGAACAGGAGAAATTGATTTTAAATGTAAATCATTTATATTTTTAAATTGCTGTTTACATCATTTTCGAGGTCTGCAGCCCAATGATGCAATCAGTCTTAAAAAAATAGCACCACTGCATTAAAATAAATTTTCCGAGTTAATTTTGCATATAAAGTCCGGGTTTACAACAATCTTCGCGTTATTGTTATTCAGATAAATTGTATAAAAGCATTAACATTTCGAGGTACAATAAAACCTTTTAGTTCCGCGTTGTTAATTCTGCTATTTAATTTGTTCCTCTGTAATATTGTTTTTAATGATTTCAATTACGTGATAAATAATACTGGGGAAGCTCGTGATTTTGTTATTGTTATCTATTCATTCAATAATGAAAAAAAATCATCATCATCATCATCATCATCCCTTTGTCGTCCACTGCTGGACATAGGACTCTCCAATGGCACGCCACTGAGCTCGAACTTCAGCTCTCAATCTCCATCCACTGCCACTTTACGTATATCGTCACTCCACCTTGCACTTGGTGGTAGAGCTTCGTGCAAGCTCGTCTGGGTAGGTACCACCCACTCATCAGATATTCTACCGCAAAACAGCAGTACTTTGTATTGTTGTGTTCCGGTTTGAAGGGTGAGTGAGCCAGTGTAATTACAGGCACAAGGGACATAACATCTTAGTTCCCAAGGTTGGTGGCGCATTGGCAATGTAAGTGATGGTTAACATTTCTTACAATGCCATTGTCTATGGGCATTGGTAACCACTTTCCATCAGGTGGCCCACATGCTCGTCCGCCAACCTATATAATAAAAAAAAAAAAAAAAAAAACCTAGCCGGAGGGCGTCTTACGCTACGCATATACAACGCAGAGTTACATTCAGGTAAATCTGGGTCGGGTATACCTTTCTGAAGGTATTAAGAAGGACTGCATGAAAAAAAAGGTAAATAGTAAATAAGCTTAAAATATAAATGATTACAATAAGTTAATTTAAACACAATACGAGTACAATAAGTACTCGTATTTTTTAAATAAGCGTAATAGAATTAAAAATGAATGTCATCGATATGATTTTAACATGATCTTGGATAGTTTTAAATGTTTTTTTTAGCATTCGAGTAAATAACAAACGCTTAAGCCAGAAAAGTTAATAGTTTTATTATGATGACTTTAGTGTTATGTTAAAGACATGCATTATGACGATTCGAAAAAAAAATTTAGTTTTTCTTTCAAGAAATTCTCAGTAGCTTACCAAAGTTTGGAGCCAATATTGATTAAAAAAATATTTAATTATAAAAAGATTTTACAAGGCGAGCGTTGGTCGCCATCTTGTTATAACACAGCCATAAAAAACATTCATCTTTAAGAATGTAGCTTATTAAGTTTTATAATTATTAAAACAATCGCTAACGAAATTGCCGATAACATTGTAAGTATGTAATATGACGCTTGAATTCATAAAATTTTAATGACTCTTGCGACAATTTGATTGTCTTTTGAATTTGACATTAAAATCGGTAATATATTATAATGTAAGGAATCGCTTGCTTTATCTTAATATGAGTTTTGTAATGTTTAACCATTAATGTTGTCCTTTTTTATTACGCGATGAGTCGCAAGTGTTAATATTATTATTATTAATTGTTCTGGTACTCGTCGTGGCGCTGTCAGGCGCTGCAATATTACTTGTCTGCTCCATTATGATGGCAATTTCTTCTCGAAAAATATCGAGTATTCCTTTTTCATTAACGTGTACGTTGTTTGCTTACGTGTACGTTATTGAAAAAGAAACATTTGATATGAATGTTGCTCTTTTTCTAAACGCTTTCATGATATTGATTATATTTTTTAATATTAGGTTAATTACGTTAATTAAGTTTCATTGAGTATATTAAAATAAAATCTTTCATGTATATAAAAAAAATAATGTAGATGTTGAATTAAAAGTCCAAAAAACAAAATCTTACCACCCGTTCGAAGGGTTCTGAATGCATCAGACCTGAGAAGAATTAACGGAAGAAAGAGAGCAGAATTATATTTTGTTTAATTATTAAAAAAAATAGCTGTTGATATGTAGCTTTACTTCAATGAGTTTCTTGCTGTTTTTGCGTTATAAAACCTACGAAACAAAAATATTTTTTACTATCAAATCAAATCATCAAATCAATGATCAAATTTTTGACGACAATGCGTATCTACTATCAATACTATCAATAATCAATTCTGTCACTGAAAGCTACTGAAAGGAAAGCAATCACTTACTCCGATTACAATTGACTTACTTCTTATTTCCAGCTCCTGTATTTCAATGGAGCACGCGCAAGCTCTATCTGTTATTAATCGGTCCGCAACGCTTTATTAAATCTCAATCTATTCGTTGATTAACCTTTCATTTATTTTATTTTTATAACAGTAACAAAAATGGCGCCCGAAGACGAAAAAGCGTCTTCGTCTTTTATAGCGGTCTCTGATAATATCTTTAGTTAAAAAATATTGTTAAATAAAAGCACTTTTTTTCTTTCAAATGCACTTAGTTTTTTGAACATTCCGATAACACATATAAAATATATAAATAGTGTAATATACTCTATAAAAATAATAACAAGGTGCATAATGTTTTTGTTTTATAATATAAGTACATTAATTTGAATCGGAGAAATAATAGCATTTCAATTGACTTTAGAAACGATATTCGATTTATTACGTGCTATTTAAGAGCTAGTAAAGGATTTACTTTAGGTTTGTGTTCAGTTGTAAGGGGCTTTAAGTTTATATTCACCTTTAGAATACAGATACGAATGCTGTTGACCCAAGAAATATAAAGCCTCTCTTTGAGGTATGGTATAATAGCGAAGAAGATAAGGACGAGCAAAATTCTACGAAGTTTGATTAGTATTCACTGAGCCCGATACTTAGAAATATGATCAAACTTTCATAGACGAAAGATAGATCTTATGAATAAATTGTACATCCGTTCTAATTTATTCAGTAGTTCTACAGATAAATCTTTGTCGCGGACATCGGGGTAGTACGTTATTGCCAATATTGGAGAGAAAAGGAAAGAATCTACTTGGTCGCTCTTTGCTCTGATAGATAGCAATTTTCCAGGAAAAGTAATTATTTATTAAAATGAATTTCATAATTTTTAACAGTGTCCAGCAGTTGCATTTGGCTATCCAATAAAAATGGTAGTAGATTTTTTGATAGGCCCCCGACTGCAAATTAGAATTGCAATAATTTTTTTGAATTTACTTGTAGCCTAAGAATCGAATTACATCGACTGAATATTTTTCTATTAAATGAAATATTATGTACTATATAATATGTTTAAGGGTCTTTGGATTAACAAGCATATCAGGGGTTATAAAGGCATCGAAAAATCTAAGAGAGCTAGTGCAGATGTCGCCATATCTTTATTCAACATGGCTTAAATCATCTCATACCTTTTCAAGATCTGTAAGTGTACTGTGTGTATATAAGCCAGGATTTAATTGAATAGAATTTTTTTTGAGCGGCAATATTAAATAATTTCGGGAGAGAAGAGATTCTGTTTGATCAGTAAAACAATATTTAAATCATCAGATCAAGAGAATGACAAACACAAAGAATTGAGTATGATAAAAAAAAAACAATATCTGTCGATTTTAAGTGCTGAAATGTATGACAACCTGACTCTATACCATTATCTTATTATATATCAACTATAAAATAACTATTATATATGTATTAAAACACGATAGATTGTAAGATGATTGATTTGATTAAAGGTGCTTCTAGATTTTTGCGTCATACTCATAAGTTATCTGTGGGTAGTGCATATTATGCTCCAACCATAAATCTCTTCATGCTTTAAGGATTTTGTCTGCTTACTGCCATCGTCTGTATACGGGGGATGGATAAAATCTATACCGTCAGATCATGTCGCAGTGACGTGTTCAACGAATTTATTTCCGAGATTCGACGAATTGCATTAAAACAGTTCTAACATATTTATTATATTGGAAAATTCATTTATTTACTAAAAATTGTTAAAAAATATAAGCATCTAAGTTCTATATATATATATATATATATATAATTGATTATATATATTATAACTTTATTTTTATTTTAAAAAACTATAATTATTGTAGAAAATTACCTGCTTTAGACATGTGCGAAAAATAAAAGTATAATATATTAAGTATTGAGCATAATAATATTATGATTCTTATTCGTTTCTTAAGCCGTTACATTGTGAAAATAAATGTATTATGACGTCCTTCTGATCGATTTGCGCTCAAGGCGGCCACTCTCAAAGAATAGCTTGGTTGCAGAATTTGTCATAATGTGGAACTGTTGGCGTAAACTCAAGTGCAAGTAGGATGGAAATTCTATGCGAACGAATAGAGATCAGACGTACGATTAACGGCTTTATTGATGCACTGTAAACACTACAACCTCCGACACCCCGTACTGAACTCTGAGCCTGAACGCAGGACCGGATATGCTGCCTTACAAGCTATTAACGCGACTAATAAGGCCAATAAGTATAATACCAGTTATTTTCGTTTCTCGCTTTTAAAGTACGAGTGGTTTTTAGTAAAAATATTATCTAGTATGTAAAGTCATTTCATAATTTACTATTAAACTATCCAATCTTTGAAAGTACCGGTTATTTGAGCTTTTACCGATCAAAAGAACCATTAGCGGAGATGAAGTTGCAACGATGAATTAAAAGGGAAAAATCAATGGGCTTGTATTTAAAGGTTTTCATAATCGCACTTGATATCAGATAAGATTGTTTGAAGTAATGTGACTCTTTTTAAAATTAAAATGTATTTTTATTTACGTGACAAGGTAATTATTATTAAATTTTGTTAATATTTTTACGCATATTAAAAACGTTTATGGTTGTACCTTTGTACGTGATAATTTCAGTAGTTACAGTGTGATTTAAAACATTTTTAGGGAGTGATAGTAGGTATATTAGGGAGTGTTATAGGCTATCCGCCTTATTCATAAACTTTATTTAACTGGTGATTAGTTAAACAACAGTTTGTCTTCTTCTTTCGTATGTCAAATCCATATTGACAGAAAGAGACAAATCAGTGTTTAGCTAAACAGTAACTAAGCAACGTTTATAAATAAGGCCGTAAATAACTTCACGTCACTACCCTAATGAGTGGAGCAGTAACCATAAATGTCATTCAGTATGGCAAACTAAAGACAAAATACGCGTTGGAAAATACATACATATAAAAAAAATAAAGTACTTAACATGTATAAGATTCGGTGAAGTACCTGTGTACAGCAGTACTTGGTATTGTTGTGTTCCGGTTTGAAGGGTGAGTGAGCCAGTGTAATTACAGGCACAAGGGACATAACATCTTAGTTCCCAAGGTTGGTGGCGTATTGGCGATGTAAGCGATGGGTAACATTTCTTACAATGCCATTGTCTATGGACGTTGGTGACCACTTACCATCAGATGGCCCATATGATCGTCCGCCTTCCTACACAATAATAAAAAAAACCAGTGAATAAATGTTAATAATCATTCTTAGAATAACAGTAAATTTAATTAAGATAAAAGTAATATCATTAAAACCTCTTTTTAAATTATTATAAAATTCTATTAATTAAAAAATACCACAATCCGCTCTAGCCGTAATAAAGTATAACTAAAAAGTGTTTATATTAAATACGAATACGAAAGAGCCAGTATCAACAGAATCTCATGAATATATTCATGGCACTAAGTTCAATGGAGGATATCTTGAAGCTTAAATTTCAATTGTTTATCGGCCACCTCTGATTTACACGTTGTATTAATATCTGACTTTATCCCGAGCATTTTGCTACATCATTGTACAATTAAATTATTATATGAACCAAAATGGCTCTTCATTATAATTTTATTTAAGGAATGTTTAAGCATTCAAAAATAATTATTTTAATATTTATGTGTATTTATATGTGTATATAGATGGGTTAGCTGATAAAAAAATCGATTTAAGTTAAGTTAAAGTTAAATATCTAAGTTTTCAGAAACAGAAGAAAGGTAGCAGAAGCGTATTGAAAAGTTTCTACATCTCAAAATTCACAATTCACTAATGTTTTTGGCTTTAGGAAATCGAATCGAGACGTTCCATTTTAAACTTGCTGGTAGTCATATTTCTTTTGGAAAAGTTAGTTAAAAATGTTTTCCTTTTAAAATTGTCCTGTTTGACAATATATTTTCAATTCACGTCCGTTCTACTGTATTGTATCGGCACGGGTGCCAAGTATTTGGAGGCAGTAAAATTCATGAAACAAAGAAAAAAAAAAAGTGATAGAATGCCGGCTCTAAGCGTCCAGATAAAGCGTAGTAGCCAGCAAGCTGTGTTACGTCACTGCAGTCGGAAAGTGCAAAGAAGTCAGAGTCGAATTATATTGCTAGAAAACAAAATTTATTTATTTATTTTAGTGCAAAGAAAAAAACAGGTACTCGCCTAATTTTAGGAACAAAATTATTTTTAATTATTTTCATATGAGACGAAATAATTAACCTCATCCATTAAATAATAAATTAAATTATATAATATTATAAAAGTGTTCGCGTCGGTATTAAGCGGTTTTAGCGCTACTTATATACTTTCTACACATAAGGTCAGAAGCCGACTGTGGTACATGGGCACGTGACAAGTGTACTTGTACTTATATCACTATCGTGAATATTACTATTTTATATCTTATGTCGCGTGCGTTGAATCGAGTGTGTAGCGTATTAGCGCATCGCAGTGAACTACAAGTTCGTTTTAAGCACGTGTTGCTATGGTATTCATAGCATTATATAAAGCACCATCAGCAAAATTCTAACTTAAATTAATGCACTTTGCTCACCTAGTTGATAGTACGTGTATATTATACTGAACGATCGTTGCAGTAGCATTTTTTACTATTCGTTTTTTACATAAAAATGTTATACATGATGAAGATAAATTGTAATATCAAATCGAAGCTGAAAATTATTCAAATTGAATTTGTATTAAATCTACTTTAATGTTCTATGGAGTTACAATTTTAGTAGCCAGTACCAATAAATCCGGTATCAATGTCACGTTCTCACGAGCTATCGGTTGCAAACGATACCTGACATGCACACGGCGTAAGCTAACGTGGCTATGTTAAAATCACGTTTTAACTGCAGCCTGCTTGTTGCATAACCTCTTTATAGTGACAATGTAACCCGTGTCATAAACATAAGCGTAACGCGTCACTTGTTATCCTCAAACACGCTTTAATAAATAGTTGATATTAATTAATTAGTAATTAAAATATAAAATAAAATATACTATATTAAAATATACACTTTCGATTGCGCTTGGTTTGTTATAATATAATTAATCTAAATTAAATTAAAGGTATGATTATTGTAATGCCTTTCATATTACGTAATCAATTAATTAAAATTGAATTCATATGAAACGTCAATAGCTGTTGTTTTTCTAAATAAATAACATGAAATGGATTGTGAGCTATACACTCATGTACCAATTTTGTCTTATTTATTATTTAATTTTATTAAAATGTAATTATTAATGTCTATGGTATTTGATTTTAGAATGATCATTAGTATTATCGCAGAAACAAGAGATTTTTATTATTGTACAATAAAATACAATTAACAAACGTTAATGCGACAGATTTGTAAGTAGATATCGCAAGCCGTCCATTCAAGCGTGTTGGAGTTCGTAGTTACTCGTCGTAGTTATTCACGGCTTATGTTCAATTGTGAAACAATAATGATACTACTATGGAAATAACTTTTAAAAATATTTCGTAAATTGATGACATGAATCGTTTAATTTAAAGATCATTGGAATATAATTGGCAATGACCTAAATGTAAAGAGAATAGTGTACATAATACATATAATTTAAAAGTAAAAGTAAAGTACTGCTGAACTTAAGGCCTCTTCCTTTGCCGGCCTTTTGTTCTTATTTGGAGCCTATTCCACCACGCTGCTCCAATGCGGGTTGGTGGAATACACATGTGGCAGAATTTGTTTGAAAATTGACACATGCAGGTTTCCTCACGATGTTTTCCTTCACAGTCAAGCACGAGATGAATTATAAACACAAATTAAGCACATAAAAATTCAGTGGTGTCTGCACAGGTTTGAACCCACGATCATCGGTTAAGATTCACGCGTTCTAGCCACTGGGCCATCTCGGCTTTTTAACATATAATGTATTGATTTTAAATGATATGTATATCTTTTATGGCTGAGCTGAGCCGTGATGGCCCAGAGGCTAGAACAAGTGAATCTTAATTGTTGATAGTGAGTCCACAGCCAGACAAGAACAAGTGAATTTGTGTATGCTTGATGAGGGTTGATAATTCATCTTATGCCCGGCGGTGAAGGAAAAGATCTTAAGGAAATCTGCATGTGTCAGATGAAAATGTGCCACATGTGTATTCCCTCATTTGAGCAGCGAAGTGTAAAAAGTGTTGCAAGCTGTTATATTACATTAATATCTAATCAGGAAATATAAGTTTATTTAGTTTTGAGTTATGTAGTTTAGAGTTAATTCAAATTCTTTAAATCTTTCGGGCAAGCAATTTATTTTATGGTATAGGAGCCTTCCTATGGACGAGCATATGGGTCACCTGATAGTAAGTGGTCACCAACGCGCATAGACAGTGGCATTGTACATTTATTTAAAAAAAAAAGCATCGTCACTGCACCACCAACATAAAATAATATATCTGATGAGTGGGTGGTACCTACCCAGACGAGCTTGCACAAAGCCCTACCACCAAGTAAAATTGTGAGTAGATGTTTTGACAAGTTACTATTGGTTATCCAACTATGACCATGGTAAATTGTTCACGATATAATTTTATTTAATATGTCAAATAAGAAATTCAATAATCCCGTATAATGTTACAAAAAATTTGCTAAAACTTTTAATTTTTAAAACGAAACTGTTGTTATTTTACCTCCGGAGTCTCGGGTGACGTCATCGTGTGGAGGATAAATGACACGTTCGGTTTTCATAGTATTTAATGAACATGCGGTATCTAGCCTGCTCTAAATCTGTGGCTAATGTACTGGATACCACAATATCAGTTGTAACAGTTGCTATATGCTAGCACCGACAGTTGATGAATATGTCGTTTTCATAGACATTTAATAGAATGGTATCTTTCTTTAATTCAAAAACTTGATACAAATTGAATAAAATGAGATTTTTTTATCTTTGTACGACTAGTATGCCGTGAAGGCAAATTGCGCGGCGTTTGCTACATAGCAGCAAAGATTGTCAATTTATGACTACCTTAAGTTATATCAAAAAAATATGCAACTTATAATTGTATTCTCATTATAGACACATTTTCTGACAAAAAGAGAATCTGAGTTTTTTTTTTTGAGAAAATCATTCTGAGAATTTTCTGACAAATCAAGTATCATTTATAGACACATGCTATTGAGGACTTTTCTGTAGGCCTTTTTACGAATTTCGCTGTTTCACCGGCGTTCCATCGATATTGCATCTGCCTTGCGTGACGATCACATTTCTAAAAATAATAATAAATAAAGCTAGTCCAGTCGAGAGGCATTTGAAAATACATTTTCTTAAATTAAGTTCCTCTTAATCTGTTAATACATTAGTAACCTCATTAATCTTGCCCTCCCGTGTGTATTCGCATGTCATTTATACGGCACGCAAAAGAGATTAACGTGGAGAGCTTAGTCGCTAAAAAACTGAAAAAATATATAACACAAACCATATATAATTTTCTTTAATTACGGTAATAATTTTACACAACTAATAAAACAAATATAAGCAAAAGGAACGGAAAGATAATCTCATTTTTAATATTAATTTTAAATCGTTAATGGATCAATGTTTTTTAATCGTTATTGTGTGTAGCCATACAAACAAAAACAGTATAATGTGTAAGAATACATTTTCGGCTTTAAGTAATATGACAGTATCTTGGGTATTTTTAATTTTTTTTTAAATTGTCCTTTAATCTTTCAAATTGTTGTTAAGATATATACGTATATGAATCCTTAAAAGTAGGTTTAACTTTGAGTTTGTTTTTATTGATCTACAGAACACTATTGAGAGATAACAGAGAAATAAAAAAACAGCTAATCCTTATAGTCTCAGAAATATGAGAAAAATAATGAAAAGTATTTAAGCTGTTAAACTAAAATGCAAATTATTAAAAAAATAATCGCATTATTGTCGATTTCTCAAATTGGTCAAGAACATACCTAGATAGTGCGGAGAATTGGTGGCGTAACAATTGAAGAGCTCACTCGAAGTCGGTTCATTACCTCGAGTCGTAATGCCCGGTCCCTGCCCAGGATGTAACAAGCTTATTGCCTTTACTACGAGTAGGGAAGCCAATCTCAGATAGCAATGTACTCTTATTTGAAACTCATTCTACTTATTTTTATTCCGCGATCCTTCTTTCATTATTCACAAGATTCGAAGCTTGAGCTTTTAAGGAAAACCGTACAAATATTTTTCAATTATGTAAAATAAAAAATATTTTAGTAAGTTTTTGAATTTGTCGATTAAAATATTTTATTAGTTTATGTATATAAAAGTATAAACATATTTTTACTCTCGTATCAAACTTATTTAACTAATTTTCAATCTACACTCCTTGTTTTAATATTCAAAAACCAAAAGAGTTTTACAGAAAATCTTCACAAAAATAATTTGTTTAATTTTTTTTCTCTAACGTAATCAATATTACCGAAGCAAATCTCTTTAATCTGTTTTTGTGTTTGACGATTTAAATGTTTAGGTGATAGATATTTGTGTATTTACTATAACATAGTATGAATATTGGAAATGTCTATCGAAGCGTGTAAATCAAGAGCGGTTGCCAACTCATTGTATTTGTGTATCGAGACATACACAGCCTGTACGTTCCTTCTCCTTAATTAGTTACACTCGAACTATCGAATATTGCTCAATAGATGATGGCTCCGTTTTATGTTTGTAGACAAAAAAAAATAAAGTATTTTGTGATATGTACAATAATAAAAAAAGGTTTGACTCGTTTAGAATATGTTTATTTTTAAATTATCGCTTGATTGTCTCGTCCAAGGAGTAATAGAGGTCGCAAGGATAAAGGATTCGCAGTACCTATTCGCATAGATGGAATTTTAGATGTATTTGAACCTACTACCAGGTGATAGTTCTGAAGTATAGACGGTATAGGAACATTTTTCTATATTTACTTTTCTATTTAGTTTTAGATTAAAAAATAATTTTCAAAAGGAATAAAAAGTATCATAAGTGTATGAGATTCATAAAAGATAAAAATAAAAGTAACTCGTTGCCTGAAAGAGATCACTATAAGTGATAAGGTCGCCTTTGCATACTTTATGTACTAGTTGTATGTACTACTCTTTCGTATAATTTTTGTTAACTGAGTGCAATAAAGACTTAATAAATAAATAAAAATAATAAAAAATATGGATAAAAGAGCCTCTAATGATTTTATGACAAATCAAGTATTAAGCATGTATTTGATCACTGCAGTGAACGTAACATAACCTGATACAGTACAGGAAATTGTTAGAACAAGAAGTTAGTGATTCTGATGACGGCATTCATTTCTCAGTTCTCTTTTCTCTCGATTCTTTTTAGGTCCTTGCACCTCATTATACGTCCAAAGAAGGCCAGCGGCTATTATGAGAGTGCTTCCTAGTTTTTGTTACAAAAAATCTCGGTAATTTTCCTTTTTCCAAGTAATAATAATGTTATCCGTCTAAGATTTTTGTATGATTTTATTTACAATACAATATAACAAATTTCTGAACGTAATTTGTTAGTTTTATAATATTTATAGGTAATGTGATATATATAATTATACATATATGATGCCACCACATATTACTCATTGTAATTTATTTCACCATATCGGAAATATACTTGCTTTGCGTTTTATCGTTTTTTCCGTATTCATCATACATGGAGGAACTTTGTCATGAATGGTACACACGATTTACGACAAAGTTAATAAAGAATAAATTAGTGTATATTTTATTACAAAAAATTGGTAAACTTTGACTACACGCCAACATGCAGGTAACATCTTAAACTTCACGTTTGCTAGCCACTGGAGCATTTTGGCTTTTATTTCATGGGACTAGAAAATATTCCTTTGTAAAATATGGAATACTTTTTAATTAGCTCTTGATCTTCATTATCTCTTCATTTGTTGCTACATTGCTACACTTACTTTATTACCTAATAAAGAGCAAAATACCTCGTCTATAAGAACCGTGAAGAGCGAGTTTTTCACATAAAGTATGATTTTATGAACGTTCATTCATTTAATCGCCCAGTTCATTTAGCCGGAAGAATTCAGCCGTAATTAACTTTTAACATTCGAGAGGAGAAAATTGATTCCATTTAACAGCCTGCATCAATTAATAGTATAATGTAATGCGTTTAAGAGTAATTCTTACGATTGTGTACGATTATTGACTGACCTTTTAGTGACTTGACAATTTGAATTTGCTCATAGATTCTTAAAATTGTTGCCAAGAATTATTTTATTACCAAAATGAAAAAAAACGTTTATGACGCCATTTATAACATTTAAATTTATAATTAAAGCCTATTTGCCGTGTGATTTCAAAAATCTAAAATTTTATTATTATATTATAAGCAAACTATGTAAGATTGACCAACGAACGATTTAAAATTTTGTAGCTTAACAGCCTTGTTTACACAGATAAGTAATAAAACAATGCTGTGTCTTTTTCTTCCGAATGTCAAATAAATAATGACAGAAGAAGATAAATCAATGTAAATAAACAGCCGCTAAGCAACGTTTATAAGTCACGACGTTAATGTGTACTTGTAGACAAATGTAGTCTGATTTACGTTTCTTTTAATATATTTTTTATTAAAAATCTGCATCTTTTAACAATATTGGATAGATATTTCAATTTTTGTATTTTTTTTTCATTCATATAAATTAGTTTGATTATTTTTTTATATTTTAATTAATATATGTTAAGATAAATAAATCGTTTAATGTGATGAAGTATTTTTTATTTTAGAGATGTATACTTTAGGTCGAATAACAAATAAGTTTCTCAGCGTGTGCCAGCTGTGCTTAATATGTCGGGCGTGAACCTAGACCTCGGGCGAGGACAAACAGACCGATCCCAATTTATTACCTGCAACGCAACTGCTTCGCCTATATAAAATACAAATAAAATCTTTTTTGAAATTGCAAAAACTTTCCATGTTATTACTTGCGTATCCTTTACTTTTAAATATATAAAATACAAAACAAAACAATGTATTTATAAATATAACAGCATCTAGTTATAAATCCCAATTACGGCAACGCAAGAATATTCAGAGTTAAAATTGAAATATCTTGAAAAATGCTCAGGAAGGTAACAATGTTAAAAGCAAAATTTACGATTTGATTAAACTTTCTGCAGTCTCCAAACAATGCCTCGGCTTGCTGAACTAGGATTCAAAGTTTGTTAACACTTCGTACATCGCGTTAGTTTTCATATTGAATACCTTTTTTTATTCTGTTTTTTTTTTCCTGCTTTTATGTATTGTCTGTTGCTGAACTTGTTCGTGTAATGGAAGCATACAATTCTACTCATGACAATAACAAGGCCAATGTTTCATTACAAAAGTTAGAAAAAGTTTCACATTTTAAATGTTATCCGAGTGTAACTGGCTGCAAAAAAGCTGGACGGAAGTGGCTGTGACCGGAATGTACGTTGCTACGAACAATCGACTTTAATTTGCCGAAAAAATTACTTTCGTTATTAAGCGTCGGAAAAAAATTATCACATTTTATTACGTTACTATGTTTTGATACTTAATTATACATTTTAACAAAATTCTAAACGATTTATAAGCGACAAATTGTTTGAATTCATTTGTGCTATTTTATTTACGTCACGTTATGTATGTATTTAGTGCTGCTAGCCTAATTCACACGTTCGGAACTCTCTATAATTTGGATGGGTGGAATAATCAAAATTCGACTTTGTGTTAAGCGGGAATATTAAGGGAATTAAGCGTTGTTACAATAATTTGGATGTTATATTCATTGTTCTGGTCAGTTAGCGTCATTTCAGAACATATTTATATTGTTTTTTCTTGTAATATATTATGGAGGTAAGTTTATCAATTAACACTAGTGGAGTTAGTTTGTTTAATATAATAATTCCTTTTCACTTTTTAAACAACACAAATATCACAACTGAAATAAATTGTTTCTTTTCTTTTCATTCCTATTTCATTTTCATTTCAATTTGGAGTGACCAATACTCACTAGTATTCTCTTGACGTCTGGAGACGTTTCGCTTACTCTATGCATTTTCCTTTCTACCTTCGGTTTGAATTTAACGTTCGGTGAGCTAACTCAATCACGTTTTAATTATGGATTTTTTTTCAGAATATTTAGAAATCGAATAATACATTTATATAAAACTTTCCTTGTGTTTGGCATACAAAACAAAATAATTTAGGAATGTCATATTTTTATTTAGAGTTTATAGGGAATAACATCACTTAATGGAATTCTAAAGAATTCAAATAATAATTTAATTGATAGATAATAATGAAGATTAATTCTTTATTCAAACTTATTTTTTGGAAGACGCTTTCATTATTTCAATGGCAGTATAAATGCTGAAATATTTCAATTGTCTTGTCGTAGATGCAGCTTCCTGGCTGATTGCATTCAAAATGTTGCCGTTACTCTAGGCTTGCTGAGCCAGTTCCCTAATTAAGTTAAAACTATCCAAGCACAAGCGGAGTTAGTTTTTACCGGCATGGCGAACGATGGTCGAATAACCTAAGATAACCCTGTTACCTCAAGTGACACCACACACTCCGACTCACTTACATAACAAAAATATGCTGGCATATTTTGTTATTGATTAACGCAAAGCAAATAAAACAAAAATAATACTGTATAACGTTTAGTTTTGTATTACTAACTAGCGTTTCCCGCGGCTTTGCCCGCGACATGATCAAAAATAATAAAATATGTTAATTATGGTCTATTTTAGCTGTGAAAACAGTAAATTTCAAGTAGACCAGACCATTTTTTATACTAATGTGTCTAACCCATTTCTTTAGTTTGGGGTTGAATTTTCAAAAATGACAAAAAACGTATGCATTTATTTTTGCTCAGAAGCTTTAAAAGTTTCGAAAACCCTGGAATACGTATATATTCATTTATAACCAGAGGCTTGTATATAAAACTTTATGCTTCTTACATCAAAAATCACGGACCCGCGATACAAACTTTCTTGCGGGGTAGTTTTAAAAACCCTGATATATATATTTATCTATTTCTAACGAGAGGCTTGTATATAAAATTTCATGCTTCTTACATGAAAAATGACGGAGTCCCCATGCAAATTTTCAACCCCTATTTGACCCATTTGGAAGGTAGATTATCAAAAACCCTTAAATAGGTTTTTATTTATTTCCAACCAGAAGTTTGTATACAAAATTTCATGCTTCTTACTTCAAAAATGACGGAGTTCCCATGCAAATTTCCATCCCCTATTTCACCCTCTTGGGGGGTAAATTTTCAAAAACCTTGAATTACATATTTATTAATATCTAACCAAAAACTTGTATATAAAATTTCATGCTTCTTACATCAAAAATGACGAACTGCCCATATAAACTTTCAACCCCTATTTCACCCTCTTAGGTGGTGAATTTTGGAAATTCTGATTTGCGTACTTATTTATTTCCAACCAGAAGCTTGTATACGAAATATCATGCTTCTACCTCTGAAAATGACGGATTTCCATACAACGGTTCAACCCCTATTTCACCCTCTTGGGGGGTAAATTTTCAAAAACCTTAAATTACATATTTATTCATATCTAACCAAAGATTGTATATAAAATGTCATGCTTCTTACATCAAAAATGACGAACTGCCCATATAAACTTTCAACCCCTATTTCACCCTCTTAGGTGGTGAATTTTGGAAAACTCTGATTTGCGTACTTATTTATTTCCAACCAGAAGCTTGTATACGAAATATCATGCTTCTACCTCTGAAAATGACAGATTTCCATACAACGGTTCATCACTTATTTCACTTCCTTAGGGGCGGAATTTCCAAAAATCCTTTCTTAGTACGCGTTTTCATCATAAAATGCATCAACTGTCAAAATTTCAAGTCTCTAACCCCAGTGGTTAAGGCTCTGCGTTGATGAGTCAGTTAGGACAAGTCTTTTTATATATATAGATATCATATATACGTATACAACTTAATCTTTTGTATTTTAAATATCGAATTTTAGAATGAATTTAACATGAATTATTCTTTTGTTTTGTAAAGGAAGGTTATGGTTTTAACGGAATTCAAGTTTTTTTTTCTGTACCAACGTTCGTCAGACCGGTAAATAAAGCATTGGTACTAAATAGCAAAAAAACTGTGTTTTTTGTATGTTCATTCTCTTTACTCATTATTTATTACTTAGGAAGCGAGAGAGATTTTTTCAGGTAAATGGAGTTAATAGAAGTAAAAAATAGTACCTGAATATTCTTCACATTTTACTGACGTAGAGATACATTATATTAAGTGACTGATTTTTTTTATACTTACATACATATTATACGTACATACATAAGTAGCCCATGCATTTCGTGAAAATTAAAGGATTACAAAATTCCGCAAATAGGACGAGTAACATAGACTTTGTAGGTTAATGAATTCTTAGAAAGCTGGAGACCGCTTTCATCTCTTTATTCAAATGTAAAAAGGGTTGAAGTTTTCACTAATTGGCCTGTATTTTATTCCAAATATTTAAAGGGTTTTGATACATTAAGAATCTCTCATGCCTTATAGAATAATTTAGTGCACACACTATTTCTTTACTATCATAAACCGATCAGCAATCCGATACGACCGGATAGACTTTTGACCCAGGACCAACGGCCTTACATTGCTAAGATGTAAGCTGCGGGCTTCTACTACGATTTTTTTTTAACTTTTTACGGCCTAACACGATTTGAAATTAGGACCTCTTGATGTGCAGTTTTGTCAGATAGACACGAATACTACTTCTAAACTCTTTTATCATCTTCGAGGCAATGGCATTGTCTAAAATAATTGTTTACGTTGATTTTCGCAAATGTACAGTTTCTATGTGAAGTTCACGTTCTATAGAACATGACGTACATAATAACTCATATTTAGGTATCTTTTTAATGGGACCGTAATTGTTCTTTATGTTACATGCATTGAGAAATATGTGCTACATAAAGTGTTGTAATGTATACTAAAGTGAAAAAACCCACACTCTAAAAAATTTAAACCACAGTTTTAAAAGCCTAGAGTTTTCTTACGTATTGTCGAATTGGTAATTTATTTGTGTATATTTAGTGCTTCTAAAACGTTATTTTTATAATTAATCTCCTGTATGTCATAGCTATATTATATACTTTTTAAGGATATGTATTTGATATCTGATATCTTATTATCATCAATGCTACATATTCGAATTAATTGTAAAAGCGAGGCAAATTAAACGTTACATTTTCTAATTTTCAACACAGAAGATTTGAAATTGACAGAGTTGTATACTTCGAGTCTGACATAGTCCTACAAGCTGGACAAAGGGGTCCTGGGTAAGAAGTTGCACGAAGAAAAGGGCACGTGGCACGTTCATCCGACACATGCAGGTTTTTCTCACGATGTCTTCCTCAACCGTTGAACATGAAATGATTTAATCTTACCATTCTCAACGCAAGTCAAAAGAAAATTTACGCACATCGGTGCTGGTCCGGATTTGAACTCGAGACCTTCGGATTAACACGGTTTCTCCACTGGGCTTGATTAGTTCGTTAGTCAATATTTGAATTCAATAAAATTGTAATACCTTTAGTTAGAAGATTTTTTTTTATATCTAAGATTGAACCACCTCAAAACAACCATCTTCATTTGACATCCAATACCTGGAACAAGTAAATACATTATTAGTTTAATTTTTTTATAAAGAAAGAAAAGAAATATCAATGTTTATTTTAATTAATGTTATTATTACTTAAGAACAAAATCAAAATATATTATTGAAATAATAAAACGCACAGCATAGCTGCTTTTTATTCAATTGTCATTTTAGACGTGTATCAAACCCTCAGCTTTATAATATATTGTTTCGCTATCGATTGCTACTCTTTTCCATTTATTATTTGCTATATATATATATATATATATATATATATTTGGTAGAAAACGCAATGTTTAATATTTTTTTAATTGAAAAAGGGTGGTGAAAATCCTGTTATTGTTAGAAATTTTCTATATAATATTATCTTGTCTTTATTTATATAATAATAATAATGTCCTCCAGACCGATTTTGGTCACGGCGGCCATACTCAAGAGAGATTAGCCAACTGCGCAGAAGATATTATAGTGCACAAGTATGTGCGCAAACACAGGTGCACTCACTACTCCCTAGCTCTCATAATCCGATGGGACGGCAATCTGACACGACCGGTAAGAGTTCAGGCGCAGGACCAACGGCTTTACGTGCTTTCCAAGGCACGGGAGTGTACACACTTCTAACTTCCAGACTCCGGGGTGCTACTGAGAATTTACTGACAGAAAAACCCAATAGCTTTTTATTGGCCTGACCTGGGAATTGAACCCAGGACCACCGGGTCTGCGACCTTATATCTAACCACTAGACCAACGAGGCAGTTATTTATATATATATATATATGATGAATATAAAAATATACACGATTTCATTTAACAATACAATACGGTCTATGTAGTAGACTTAATCGTTCGATACATGCGCGTAACACATTCTTTTGAAAGAATGGATATCGAATAAATCTTAAGTGTTTTCCTAAGATTAATCCATCTCCAAAGGAAATATTAGAGGTCGGCCAGGGCGTGACTGATGTTAACCTCACTTAGCTAATGATGACTCAGGCCGTTGATGTTTACGAAAAACTATTACCTATACGCTAGCCACTTTGTTAAAACGCCCATTAGTGGCTATATAGGCGAATTTTATCTGTAAGTTTTTGCTTGTAATGCTTTTTTCGGATTTATCCAGCGAAATTTCAAATAGTCAACACGTTTGTTTTGAATCAATGTAAATATATACTACGGGAGAATATGGTGCAATTGTTTTTTTTTTAATTAGCTTTTATTCAGCAATAAATGTTTTTACTAACTAATAAAAAGTTAGCAGGACTTTATGCAGGCCTTTTTATTCCCAAATATCAGTTATTCTACTACCAAATACCAATATTTTCTATTGTTGGATTTCGGTTTCAATGGTAAGCGACCCAGTGTTATTAAAAACACGGGCATACAATGTTATGTCATGTGGTTGTGTCGGTTCATTGATGGTGAATTGGTTTATATTCCTAACAATGACACTCGCATTATTTGATATCCATCTGACTGCAATCGTAAATAAATATCACAAATCAATACAATTTTATAAATAACAAAATTAGCGTTAATATTTTTTGTTGTGCATGTAAGAAACAGCAGTGATATATATTCCATAATAACCAGTTTACAACTGCTACAGAAACGCAAATGTGACATAAATGAATCGCCAAATTTATCCGCAGATATAGTCCTAAAGCCAAGCTACAGGTTTTTCAATTTGCAGGCAGGGAATCTACGAATTAAGTGCTACGTATTATAGTCAGTAAGGCTGCGTTCATACCTGCTATAACGTACCAATATAATTAACAGATAACCTTCGAATAGGTAAAAGAAAATTAGATACAAAGTACTTTAAAATTTCAATCTGTTATTAATAAAGAATAAACGGAAATACAAAAGAAAAAGTTTGAAGGCAAACAAAAAACTTGAAGTATAAATGATCGTCTTAAGTAGAATTTCATAGTTTTTTATTCCTCTAACATTCAAGTAATAGGTTTAAACCGTGAATTGAATAGTTCAACTAGTTGCTCGTGGAAGTCCTCGTCGAGTTTTTAGTTTTACCGTTATAATATAAAGTAATACACTTTTACGTTTTATTCTTAAAAAGTCAGTTTTAAATTCTAAAATATAAATACATTTGCGGAAAGCAAAGTATGTACGAGTACATTCAATTTTCCTTTCTTTTTTATTTTAATACTCTTAAAACTCGCTTTTTAAAAATCTCAGTAGTGGTAGTAATAGGCGGTGGTAATAACCTTATATCATATGGCGCATTTGCCTTTCGCCTATTTTATATAAATAAAAATATTACCTGGAAATTATATAAAAATAAGAATTTGTTTTGATGTAAATACAATTTCAAAATTGTTAAACTTTAACATCAGAAATTCAGATATTTCATACACTATAATTATTTGAATTGAGAACTGACATCTCTTATTTCTAAAGTCAAAACGATATACGGATATTTGAAAGCAACCTTGTGTCTCATAATTAATCAAGACTGAGGGCCATTCCCGAAACAATGTGAAACAGACGAATAAAGCAATAAGTCAGGGCCTCCAATAAAGCCATTTGTTAAGATCGGTGCCTATAGATTCGCTTGATCCTCTCGGTCGTGATATTTCCCTCGGTGAACGCGTTTCAAATTAATCCATGAAATCCGATAAGATAAGCTCTTAACAACAAACGAAATACTAATTGAAATATCATTCCATTTACATTCAAGTGATTATATTGTTTATATTATTGACTGCCTCGTTGATCCAGTGGATACATGTAAGGCCGCGGACACGGTGGTCCTGGGTTCAAATCCCAGGTCGGGCCAATAAAATGTTATTGAGATTTTCTGTCGAAAATTCTCAGGCCCGGAGTCTGGAAGTTGGAAGTGTGTACACTGTGTGCCTCGGAAAGCACGTTAAGCCGTTGGTCCTGCGCGTGAACTCTTTCCGGTCGTGTCGGATTGCCGTCCCATCGGGTTATAAGAGTTAGGGAATAGAGAGTGCACCTGTGTTTGCGCACACACTTGTGCACTATAATATGTCCTGCGCAGTTGGCTAATTTATATAAATGAGATTGGCCGCCGTGACCGAAATCGGTCTGGAGGACCATTACATTATTATTATATTGTTTATGTGTATATTCTAATTTTAAACAAGATGTTACTTTTAATATATAAATATTGTGAGTGTGAGTGATGTGAGTATGTTTTATATAAGTTATATCTTGTTTATATTATATTAATCTACCACATTTAATTACTTAATTTATTATAGTAGAATAAAATATATTTGTTTTTTGTCGGAAAAAAATTATGTTGCTTTAACTGTTTACTATTTATAAACTAAGATACCGCTACACATACATGTATATATTTTGTCATGGAGTAGACTTTTATAGCACTAAACCCTTGTTATTTTTTATTTATTTACTTAAAACACAATACTGTTAACATTGTTATGTAAAGTCAAATGTCGTATTTATATGTACGTTGCATTTACATAAATACCGGCTTATATACTTTATATTTAAAATCATTGCGCTATTGACGCTTGACTTTATAAATTATCTTGAATGTTAGAATTTAAACTGTATTTTAGAAATAAGTTGCGAATAATGAAAGTAAGAATAGCCACAAATCCACTACAATCATTTCGCTCAATGTGAAACAGCTGCAAAGTCTTATCGGTTTGCACAAAAAGCAAAGTACTTTTGCAAGTCAGGAGATATTTTCTTTGTGATTTATTAACACTCGTATTTTCAACATCGAGAAGAATTGTTTTTAAAGAAATACGGAGACGTTGCTTGATTGTATCTCAAAATCAAATCAAAGTTATTTATAATAATATCATTTTATACATCGAACTATTGTCGATTTAAATGATCTTGCCTTTGGAGATGGAGGAGAGCTGAGAGCGGCTGTTTCTTTATATTAATATTAAATATATTACATATATCTCCTCCCGAGGAAAAGGTTTGGAACATATTCCACCACGTTCGTCCAATACGGGTTGTATGCGGCAGAATTTTATCCGACACATGTAGATTTCCTCTTTCACCGCCGAGCACGAGATAAATTATAAACACAAATTAAGCACATGAAATTAGTGTGTGTCTGGGTTTGAACGTTTAATCTTCGATTAAGAATCACGTGTTCTAATCGCCTTAGATTGATATTAATATAACACATAAATATTCCAAAGATTTTATGGCCTTATTAAATATCGAAACGCATAACATTATTGTATAGTATTTATTATATTGTACAATAATGTATAATAACATTATTGTATAATATTTATTATATTATACAATAATGTTATGCTTTTCATATTATATCTACTACTATCGTATTATATTGATATAGAGATTTATTTCGTTTCAAGCATATAGATGTATCATGAACGAAGGGATTGGGTTTACACAGATCCTTGAATTCGAAAATGCGAGAATATTGCCAATTCGCGATAAATATTAGGTATCAAGTTCGCCACTACTCCCTCGGGATATAGGCCAACCAACTAGGTCAGAAAGTTTTTATTTTATTTTATTTTATTTAATGTATTTTTCAGAGTGTTCTTTGTAAAGTTAAGATAGTTAAAGTTTAAAATCGCATTTATATTCTACAACAATTAATCCCTAAAAATAACTTCCACTTCTGGGTTATGACTCTTATTTTAAGAACGCTTGTAGTTTATTCCACGACGTTGTTTTATTACGGGTTGGTGGATATACATGTGGCGCAATTTATCAGACTAGGTTTCTAAGCTTTTTTCCTTCACCACCAAGCATGAAATGGATTAAAACAAAAATTAAGCAGATGGAAATTCAGCGATGCTTGCTCGGGTAGGAACCCTTAGTCTTCGGTTAAGATTCACGTATTCCAACCACTGGATCGTCCCGGTTCTAAGTAAATATAATTTATCCTATTTTAATCTGTGTATTTTCACTCACATTTATGTGTACGATTAAATGCTGAGTAGTAATATTTTTGCAATTACAATTGTATGGGAATCACGCGTATTACGTAACAAAAATATTAATAGTAAAATAATTATACCTCCAGTGAAATCGTTACCGTAAAGACCTATGTTGTTTGTATTATGAAATTAATCAACAGCAATTTAAGTTATAATCAAGGTAAATAATGTATTACAGTTTGAATATAATGTTAAAAAGTATTCTATTATTAAGAAAAATATTCAATAAAAATATTTAAAAACATTATACAAAGAACTATTTTTTACTTATAAGAAATCTCTGGTAGAAAAACACACATTAAATGTTTTAGTCATAAATGTCATAAAAAGTTACACTTTAAACTATAAAATTAAATATACGTATACATAAAACGAAGTACATACAATAAAATATACATATAACAATAACGTTTGAAGCATGTGGCGCTTCAGTCTATGTTTTAAATATTTTGTGTTAGGATTATTTAAGAATATATAATCAGGAAGAATATTCTACAAACGTGTGATACGAATAGAAAAGAATTTTCCAAAGAAAGTGTTATAAAAGTCAGCACAGGTGATTTCAATAGTAACACATAAACTATTCATAGAAGGACATACCTGAAAATATTTATGTTAGTATATATGTAATGTATGTTAGTATATGTTATGTTAGTATATATGTAATGTAATGTTAGGAAGTAGGTGTTCTGGCGACCGATAAGTAGCCAGTCAACGCTATTCGTATAAACAATATAATGGATCAATTGTAAAGTTGTTTTAATATGCCAATCAGCTACTTAAAAGTTAGTCAGATAATTCAGAATATCGATCGAATATATAAAAAAATATTCGTTAAAAATAGATTTAAGTTATTTTAAAGAAAGATTTAATAATACACCAAAAAAACATCAGAAGTTAATCAATTTTAGATAAATAAAAGATTAATTAATTTATCTTAAATAGTTTTAAAAAAAATATAATAACATAACACGAAGGCTCGCCAATAGCTACAAAACAAAAATAAAACAGATTACAAACAGAGGACAAAAAGAATTGAACTGTTTTTCCTTTGCCTATGTAAAAAGATTAAAAATATTAAGCGAAAGACACGTTAATATATGCATACCAAATAAATATATGCTTCGAATAAATAATTTATAGCTTAAAAGATTTATAAATCATTAAAACTATGTAAGGCCCTTCATACTGTGTTTACTGCGAGTAACACTAGTGGTTTCAGCCGAACACTGTTTGCATTTATCAGCCCCAAGCTTACTCGGGTTAACAAAGGCTTACCGAGACCACATCATCTCTCTTGTCTTATACAAGCTGAAAGCGTCGTCAGGGCTTAATTTAACTAGCACTAAATCAATTTTACTTAACCGTTATTGTTGCCTGAAGTATATATAAGAACTTTAGTATAAATATGTGTATATAAAACACTAGTTGAAATACTCTTGGCATATACAAAGTAAAATTTTAAACTAACTATTCTAAGCTGCATTGAAATGCGACACCCCAAGGGAGTGCAGTGTTGGCTCGTGAATACACAGAATTATTCGGTGGAAAAATACACAGGTGTTTCAATCGACGTTGGGTCTAGTCAGAGAAAAAAAATAAACCTCTCAATTTGGAATAAAATCGTTCCACGTAACTGATTTTTGCCTTGTAAGAAATAAATTAATTCTTCGGTTATTTGCAGCATCCTGTAATTTAATTAGTTGGCAATTTGTGGTACCGTCAGAGCGCGAACGTGCAACGAATGCCATCCTGCTCAACAAATTTCATTACTGGCTGTTGTTGTATGCATACCCTTAAGAAACGGTTAGCGAAGACGGAAAATTAATTGCGCCTTATTAATTTTCTAGAAATTTCTTAATAAGACCCATACTTTTTTTTATAACTAAGTTTAAAAATATTACTAAATAAAATAATAAAGGTGCTTATATTTTTGTCAAATGAGAAAAATATGGCCTTATTTTATAATTGATTTGGACAATAATTGAATTTCTGTCTATTTAAATAAGTAAGTGGTAGCTTGTAAGGCATATTTATAAAGTATAACATAATAAACGACGTATTTATTTTTATTTAAATAAATATTAATCAAAAAGATACAAGATTACATGTTTATTTCAGGTTTAAATATATAAAAGCGTTGCACAACAATGTGAAAAATCTTTTAAAGAGGCTTATCGTTTAAAGTCGATGCGGCAAGAAACATTAAGTCAATTACTTTAAGTTAAAAAAGGTGAACTTAAGTGATTGATTATATTGATGCAACTTGCTAGCTTGCTATTCTGAGCGAAGAACGATAAGGGCCATAAATCAAGACGATAAAAACTGTAACAATTGAATTCGATTCTGCCGATAATGAATTCTTCAACGGACTCGAGTCACTTGATTTTTAGTTGTTATTGTTTTCAATTATATCACGTTCTCGTATAGAACCCGGGTCAAAGTCTAATTGACTTATTTGGTTAAAATCTAAGCGTTCATTGGTCGCTATCGAATCATCGAATGTCACCGATCAATAATCATTTAGATTAAAATTAAATTGACTGATTTGACAATAACCAGCGTTTCAGAAACTGGCGGTGTGATTAACCGTAAAAGAAGGTATGCATCGCTAGAACAAGCTTAACACTTAGTTATAAAAGGCATTCAAATATAAGCAAAGAAAAGTTTTGAAATTAAATAATCTAATCATGTGAAACTATTTATTGATAGACATTTTAATCGGATCAGAAGAGAACACATTCGTTTTGTTATCTTGAACTGCCTCCGAGATGCTGAAGATGATATTGAATTATCTTTTTTTAAGTATGCTGCGACGTAAAATCTGTAAAGCTACGGTCGCACCTTTGCTTTCAAAGGACTGCAAGGCGCCTTGTAGTAATGTTTGGTCGCTCAAGTATGTCTGATCCCTAAACGGAAAATAATTAATTTAATTATTACATTAATGTTTTAACCTATTAATATTTACATGTATTCCTATGGCATTTGACTGTACATATTACTTTTTGCTTCTTAAGTTATTTCTTTTTATTGTAAAATGTTTACGTCATTAAAAATTGAACAACAACTCTTTCTTCATTTTATTTTTCTTTGCAAAATTTTTATCCCATCTCTTGTATTTTAAAAGTGACTAACTGTAGTTATATAGCAATAATAGTAGCCAAAGTTAATTAGTTACTATTTTCACACGATATTACACGACACGAACGTAACACGCAAAGAAGAGTAATAGTACTCTATAATCAGATTTTACTTTATATATAACTAGTTTTTCCTCACGGCTTCACGCGCGTGTTGTGGAAGGAGGTTAGGTGTTAGGTATAAGAAGTACTTTCTTTGGGTCTATTTTTCTTTTTTAAATTATAGGACGGCGGACGAGCTTGTGGGCCACCTGATGGTAGGTGGTCACCAACGCCCATAGACAATGGCATTGTAAGAAATGTTAACCATCTCTTACATCGCCAATGCACCACCAACCTTGGGAACTTAAGATATTATGTCCCTTGTGCCTGTAATTACACTGGCTCACTCACCCTTCAAACCGAAACACAACAATACCAAGTACTGCTGTTTTGCGGTAGAATATCTGATGAGTGGGTGGTACCTACCCAGACGAGCTTGCACAAAGCTCTACCACTAAGTACCAAATCAACGATCAAGCTATTCTACTTTTACGCATGATCCTTTAACCTTTGTGTATTGTTCCATTCTTAGCACTCTAAGAAGTAGAGTGGAAGATACGAATATATAAGCAGAGCATTATATATACTGATATATGTTATTAGTTATAAAAACCTAGGTTGAAATTGAAAAAGTTCAACTACTCTCGATTGCTTGGTAAAATTTGTTTTTAAAATTTCTATTTTATTCTATATGTCAGATGTATGTTTCAGACTACAATTTGAATCGTGTTATATTGAAATTGAGGCGAGTAGCGTAGCGTTTTATAATATTTTTAAGACAGACATCCTGACGAATGCGGATACTATATGGTCTCGATTACGTAAGTGGCGAGAAAAGAGAGAAAAGGAAACAGCATCAACGAGAATTTGAAATATTGCCAAGTATATGCGTCGGTACGAATTGATTTTGCCTTCTTTTGTGATCTTCGACGTTAAGATACAGTTTCTTATTTTTCCATTTTATTTCAATTGATTGGTTTATCTTAGCTGCTAAAACCGTTTACTTTTTCATGCAACAGTTTACTTCAACAAAAACATTTAAAATTTAAGTCAAGCTGAAAGTCATGCGGTATTGTCTATAATGATTAATTAAATCATTTTCTCAGCTGTTTCTGTTTCTGGCGCTCCGATTACAGATGTTTCCTTTTTATTTTATCGTTAAATTATATTAGTCTCTTATTTCGTAATAATTGCTTAGTTCGAATTAATTGTGGTTAGATGACGTATCCATGTTGGTTTAAGTAAATGTAAGATTAGGAATAGCGTTTACCCCAATTGAAGTTGTTTTTACATGAACATATAATTTATACAGTATAAAATAAACTCAATTCAAAAATATAAATACATAGTGACTTAAAGTAGAATGAGTGTAAAGAAGTATTTCTACGATAGGACCGATATAGAGAGGGCTTTAACCCGGTCCACGAGGCTTATGCTAATATCTCCTAATGCGAGTATTGGAGTACTGGCCACATGTTATTTAACTATACTTTATTTTATGATCAGTAATACATTTGGCGAATGTATTTAGGAGCAAATGTATTTTATTGTTCAATCGTAAACTTACTAATGCATTACTAGTGACATGCCTTGACTTTGCACGATTACAGATTTTAGTGGAAATAACATTTTTTTTACTGTTTTACATAAAAGTAATATAGAATCGTCATTGTACAAGAATTAAGGCTGCCACGGTTTCGGAATGTAGGATTTTATTAAAATAACCAGTATTCAACTTTGAACTTAATTTTTTTTAAAAATTCAATTTGTTCCCACATTCTGCATGAAAAGAAAGTTATACTAACGACGGGCTTTTGCATTATTTATATCTGGTACGTATCTCTTCTCAATTTATATTTTATTAATCAATATAAACAGCTTCGTTGATGAATATTTAAGATTCTTTATAGGCTATATATGAAATAAATTGTTATTATTGTAATCATTGATAATTAATTAATTATTTCTTGTCATTTGAACTCGTACGTTATATAATATTTTTAATATCTCACCTATAAGAAAAATAATGTGTGCTGTATTTGATTTCATTTTGAATTTAATATAAAAATGAATTATCAAATGCATTTTGACCTAAAAACTTTTAATATATCAAAATAAAAACCAGAAAGCTAGCATTAAGCAATAGCCATTTATTTTTACGACAAAAAACTTATTAATCAATAAAAATATGATACAGATTTATAAATGGCGACTATCTAGACAAATACTCAAATGAAAAAAAGTCAATCATAAAAAAATCTACGACTCAATTTTAAATTTATGAAAGAATTGACTTTATAATTGGAACCTTAAGGGCTAAGATCTTAGGTTCAAAACATATTTTTGTTCACTGAAGCATGTGCAAGCAAAAACGATCTTCTGACTAAATTGACAAATAAAAATTCTCACAGAAAAATCGAACCTGCGTGCTCTGAATCGGAGAGTTAGAAAATCGGACAGACGGACAATCGAAGTTAAATTTAATGTATATTCGAAATCTGAAAAGATTAAAAGTTGTTTTATAGGAAGTTAAAAATCCCGAACGTATTTTAGATAAAGCTTAAGGATTGTGTATTTTCAATGTCTCGTTTACTTAGTAATTATCTTAAATGGCAGCAGATCATGATGTGCTAACTCAAGCCCTGGCTGATAAAAAGTTATTGGGTTTTCAGGTCCAGAAATTCTCAGTAGTAGCCCGAAGCTTCGAAGTTGACTTGTTTACACTCCCGAGCCTCGGTTATCATGTGAAACGCCTGATTTCTCTCCGATCGTGTCGAATCGCCGTCCTATCGGATTATGAAAGTAAGGGAATTGATAGTGTACCTGTGTTAACGCACACACAGTCATGATGATCACTATAACATCTCTTCTTGCACGACTGCTCGCTGTTAGTTCAAGATTTTTAGATTTTCGCTTCGCTTCGTATTCGCTCTGCATAAAGTCCCGCTACTCAATTTTTCGATTGGATTATGTTAGGGGGATCTCCTAAGTATAAATCCGAGTTTTTGTCTTACCAGACCGTAAGCGTTAGCCGCCATCTTGGAAAACGTATTTTCGGAAACGGTAAGTTTTACGTTAAAAATAGTACAGATTTTTTTTTGTAGAAAATAAAATTTCCTATAATTAATAATTTCATTTTTTTTCTCTATTGTTAATATTTTACGAGATATAGTTAGTTAAAAACACCGACTTTTGGTTTTCGTAAAATATCTCAATCGTTTTTTGAAATACGAAAAAAATTGTAAACGAAGGTTGGTGAACCATGCCTAGATATTAGGAGTTTTTGTCACTGATCTTTTACTTTAGTTTTCGTACATACACGATTTCAATATGAAGTATATGTTTATATGAACATATTATATTATTTAAAAACTTCATAGAAATAGATACATATTGGAAACAAGTTATTTGCAACGACACAAGTTGTATTTAAATATTGATCGACCGACAAGTACGACTCGACTGCAGTTTGATAAGCATTCAAATTACACTCTCTTAGTTCTGGGCAAATATCGCACCTGACTAGTGTATTGCAAATTTACTGGCTATTTCAAATTTTTTTTCTTGTTAACAGTACGTGATACAATAAAAAAAAGACAAAGAAAAAAAAACATCTCGCTGAGTTTCTTTCGCCGATTCTTCTCAGGGCTGGGTATTTTTTTCCGAATCGGTGGTAGTTTCTAAATTGACTATCAATAAGAAAGTGTAATACTTCAATATTGAATAATGTATTTTGAATTTTGAATTTTATATAGAAAAGAATGTCATATTTTTCGAACGAAGTTCTTTAGAACGCGGCTTAGACCAGAGTGAAATGGCAGTGGGCCAAGGTCACGTCATATAACGAAATAGCGTTCATACATCGTGCCTACTAAATCCTACAAAATGTGTTGGGCGGTTGAAGACAGTACTGCGCCAGCGGAGTGGAGGACGCCAAACGATCGAGCGTGAACTGTATAGTGCCCCTATCATTTTATTATTAATTAAGATAAATACTTAAATATAACAAACTAAATCAAAAGAATTAATTTAACTTAAAATACTTTCCTAACGTTTTTAAGAATACAAAAACAAAAATATAAAGATATAAGAACCAATAGCGCCGCGGCTTACGAGCCGAACGCAAGTCCCAGGTCCGAACCTTGGGCTATTCAATTCCCATCATAAAATTTGTTTAATTGGAGGGGATAAATTACTAAATAGAAACTATATTAGAATATTCCTTAAAAAAGGGATTGCTATTATTATAAATATTGTTACTTGAATTTAAAAATTTAAATCGTTTCTTAATCTTTGATTAGAGAGTGGCGTAAAGGAAGTTGAACCGCTTTTTGGTGTGACGAAAATACACTCGGTGGTAGAGCTTTGTGCAAGCTCGTCTGGGTAGGTACCACCCACTCATCAGATATTCTACCGCAAAACAGCAGTACTTTGTATTGTTGTGTTCCGGTTTGAAGGGTGAGTGAGCCAGTGTAATTACAGACACAAGGGACATAACATCTTAGTTCCCAAGGTTGGTGGCGCATTGGCAGTGTAAGTGATGGTTAACATTTCTTACAATGCCATTGTCTATGGGCGTTGGTGACCACTTACCATCAGGTGGCCCATATGCTCGTCCGCCAACCTATACAATAAAATAAAATAAAAAATAAAAATAAAAAAAATAAACGTTTTGAGTCGAAAAAATATCGTAAAGAAATTAGTTTCTGACGGGGGAACGGAGCCCAGATCACACAAATTTTTTTTTTTTTTTTTAGTACGACATATAAATTTAGATGAATATGTCTATTGAAAATATCTGCGAAATGACATGTTATTATAGTTTGAAAATTATTCTAAATAAATACTTAATAATAAAATATATAATATCAGCTATAAAATATTGTTACCCGAGTATAAAATATTTTCGAATCGTCTAATAATATACTCGGTTACTTATATTAGTTATTTTATTGGACATAAATTCTGCGGTGAGTTGAGAGCATTTCATTATCCAAGCTATTTAAACGCTGTGTCATAAACTCTATTTGCCATGATACGGTTCGCTGGTTCGATGCGCAGTAAATAGTTTTAACGAGACGTTAACGACACACCAACATATTAATTCTGTGTGTGATATTCAATTACTTTATTAAATGTTTTAAAATGTTTAACACATATCATTTAAATTTTTAATTTATTATTTTGTAAATGATTAAATACCTATTAGCGTCGCCTAGTGATGAAACTTCGACTATAAACATAACTGGTTTGTTTTTTAGGAACCAATATGAATTATCTTATTCTCTTATTTCCGATTTTTTTTCACCAATGGTCGTTAGTAATTACCAGATGATTCTGAACTGCTATGTATTTAATTTATTTAGATAATAAATCCCTTTCAAACTAATAAGAAACTAAGCTTATTAACCTTAGTTACTAATTAGTTACAACTTTCTGGTTTATTCAATAGAATAAAGTTTATTAGTTTTGTGTTAAATACGTACATAGTTAAGTATTCTGGACTTGAAAATGATAATCACTTTCTCAATTAATTCTAATTAATTCTTTAAACAAAGTTTTAATAGTTGCAGTTCATACAGCAGCAGTTCAAATAGTTTAAAAGTTTATAAAATTAACTTATAGATATTAAGTTTGTCAACTTTGCATAAATATTATGTGCGCACGTGCGATGGCATATAGCTTTAGTTGACCATGTAAGTTCTTCTTCTTCTTGTGACCATGTAACTTCTTTTGTCAGGATAATCTCAATAGTGCTTCGGATTTCGGAAGTTAGCAGTGGGTACACTGCCATGCTTCGGAAAGCATGGAGTCTTGCAGCTGAATTCCCATTGTATCGGATGTTGAGATTTCCCATTGTATCTGATGTCGAGATAGCATAATGGAATAGAGACTAAATTTAGAAGTATGTTTGCTCATATACTTGTGAACTATAAAAGTTCCTGCTTAGTATGCTAGTCTCTCTTGAGAACAGCCGCCGTTACCGAAATCGGTCACATGGACAGTCGACAAAATATATCTCAAACAACCTTCAAAGCGAGATCGATCCTCAAAGAAACCTCTTAGGAGTAGAAGATGATGGTAAAGTGAGCTTTATGTGTTTAATTTGAGTTTATATCCCATTTATTGCACGGCGATAAAGAAGTGAGCATGAGTCGGATGAAATTTTGTAACTTGTCATTTAACTATTAACATACTATCAGATTGTTTGAATTAATATGATATGAAGAGGAAGGTTGCATTTATTACTAGTAATATATGATGCAAAACATCGCTAACTAGTTCAAGTACCCACTAAAGTAGCTTGCTCCAGTAAGCAACCCACCTTCAATTGACTCAGTATCTAAGATACGGGTGGGCTGTGTTTGCCGTCTCCAGGCTTATGGTGGCATTGGTTTTTGGTATATAGTACGTTTTTTATACTCGTTATAAGCATACAGATCTTCACCCGCAACTTCGTTCACATGATATTAGTGGTCTATGTTCAGCATTTTACAAATTGATTTTTGGTGATAAATAGTCCGACAGAAATAATAAAATAAAATTTTAATAACAATAACGTTATAATAATATTAGAACGATAATAACTTTATTGTCTGTTATGTTTGTTATAAATAAAATTTCATAAATTTGACCAGCATCCAGTGACATTGTATTTAATAGATCTATCTGGTCTACATGCCGCATTCTCTTTCCACTATTACAGAGACACCCGCGATATCCAGATAATCTCCCCTTTCGCATAACCACAAATATTTACGTTCCTCCATAAAAGCCGTTATTTCAAAACATCGCATTGTATTACCTCACCATTAGGCATAGAGTTGGATGAGACAATTTGCACAGCGGCAAACACATTGTATATCTCGTATTTGACTCGGCTGGACGCTCCATGGCAGGTTCATTAGTATTAGGAGGACTTTACTTTCGTTCTGTTAAAAGGAAATTAAATGGAGTAATGAAAATGCCCCAGGTATGTTCGCAGGAAATTCCGACGGATATGAATCGAAATATAGTAGCGACTTTTTAGATTTTTTCACGAATTGATCGCAGTTAGCGCGGTGTGTGGGGTGAACTCTATTTATATTTTAAAAGATCACAAATTATTGAACTTATATTAGACTCAAGAGTTAACTTGTTAAGTTTAATTTAAATGTCAATACTAAAATGCTTATAGGCATTTTGATTTTGAAAACGTAGCAAATGCAGAAGTTCGTTAATTTAATTGAATTTCCGCAAGACCTGTAAGTTTGTAAACCTGTTGTTATCTACTAAATACTAACGTCAGCAAACACACAGTAGTTGTATTGCGAACTACGCCTTGTAACAAAGCAGATCTACAAGCGAACAGATGAACTTTAATTGACCGAGGCAATCTGACACGCTCTCCGACTCTGGACTTTATGTATTCTAGAATTAAAACTTATACGAAACAATGCAGCTTAATCTAGATTTTCTGAAGTTTTTGAACGAGACTAGAAATTTCAGAGCGCAAATGTTTTTACAATAAGAATAATGCGAGCCTTGAGCCTTCGGGCTAATTACCGCTGTCTGAAATAAGAAAAATGTGACGAGCATAAACACAGTGAAAAATATATCAAAAGGCTGGTAATAATTATTTACTCGGTGGTAGAGCTTTGTGCAAGCTCGTCTGGGTAGGTATCACCCACTCATCAGATATTCTACCGCAAAACAGCAGTACTTTGTGTTGTTGTGTTCCGGTTTGAAGGGTGAGTGAGCCAGTGTAATTACAGGCACAAGGGACATAACATCTTAATTCCCAAGGTTGGTGGCGCAGTGGTGACGTTGTTTTTTTTTTAAGAAATATACAAACCACTGTCTAAGGGCGTTTGTGACCACTTACCATCAAGTGGCACTCACGCTCGTCCACTAATATAGGGTTTTCCATTAAGGGCGCTTGATCGTGCAGAACTTCCATCGTAGCGTGTGCTGTGTGGCACGTAGCGCCGTCCTGTTGAAACCACATGTTGTCCAGATCCATATTCTCGATTTCAGGCCAAAAGAAGTTGGTTATCACCGACCGGTATCGCTCACCATTGACGGTGACGGCCACACCATTATCGTTTTCGAAAAAATACGGACCAATCACGCCTCCGGCCCAAAATCCGCACCAAACAGTCACTTTCTGCGGGTGCATTGCCACTTGGTGAACCTCGTGTGGATTGGTCTCGTCCCAAATACGGCAATTTTGCTTGTTGACATAGCCATTCATCCAAAAATGCGCCTCGTCGCTGAAGATGATTTTTTTGCCAAAATCGGCGTCAACTTCCAATTGCTCTAATGCCCAGTCAGCGAACACACGGCGCTGTCTATGGTTATTAACCTTGAGCTCTTGGGTCAGCTGGATCTTGTACGGGTGCAGGCTCAAGTCACAACGCAAAATTCGCCAAGTTGTCGTCTGCGAAAGGCCGAGTTCCTGTGCGCGACGCGGAATTGACTGCCGCGGGTTTTCGAGGACACTGTCGCGCACAGCGGCGATATTCTCGGCAGATCTCGCGTTACGTTGACGCACGGGAAACGGCTGATTGTTAACTGACCCGGTTGACTCGAATTTGTCCACCAATCGACGGATAGTCGACTCGGCAGGACGATCATCGCGACCGTAAAACGGGCGAAGTGCGCGGAACGTTGCTCGAACTGAAGACCCATTTTCATAAAACAATTTTATGATTTGCACGTGCTGCTCGACACTGTAACCTGCCATGGTGGTTTGGGAGGACGGAATGAATATAACACACTGCATTTGACAGCTGTCACTCAAACAACATGGCCGCAATCAGCTGTCAAAGTTCAAGCGTCCCTATTGGAAAACCCTATATATATAAAAAAAAAAATATATTTATTGTTGTACTCCTACTGAAGATTGAGAAACGCTTTTATTACATTCAAAAATTCATTCTCGTAGTATTATTATTATTGTTTATGTAGTAAGACGAGAAAATAGACAATGCAATGGATAATACATATAAATTGGTGAGAAACCTGTTCACATTTTTATGGTCAATAAAAGTTTGAAAAAATAACATATAATCAAAATCCAAGTTACTTACATATTATTATCTTCAGATGATATATTCTTTTAATTATTATTATATTCTAAACAAGTATTATCATACTTTTATTTGTGTTAAATTATATTCTTACAACATTATTTGAACTATAAAAAATATTAACTCGATAAAAAACTTATACGAATACATGCAAGGAGCGTTTTCCCCAAGTATCAAAACGATGAAGATTTAACCATTCGAACAATGTATCCAACAGACGTTCGTCGTGTTGCTATTGTTGAAATACATACGATGAAACTTCGAAGACTTGCATAACCTATTCAACTATTCTATGCTGTAGAATAATCTTCAATACCGAGTTTTAAGATTAGTATTATTCTATTTTTGAGATAAAATCATCTTATTCATGATATGTTATAATATAATTAAATGATTAAAAATATATCATCAATTTAAACAAGAATGTAACACATATTTAACTGTACTATATTAAGGTAAGCACTTTATTTCTCAACTAAAATAATACTTTAATAATTAGATATAACGTAGTTTAGTTTTCTTAAAGTTTAAATCTTTGTTACAATAGGAGTTAAAAGCTCCAATAACAACTATTATATTCGATGAAATGTGTCGCGCTGACTCGCCAGCTCCTAATTACAGTGGTGTCGACATATTTCCGCGCTGTGGCCCGTCGTTCCCATTCTTTGCTCGATTGTCACTCGTATAATGTCATCATATCTAGCGTTTTATTTTTACAGTTTCTTTTTTTTTTCAGAAAAAGCGAATTTAGTTTAAGCAAGATCTGTGGAAAACGATAACTAAATGAAATTGATTGTTTCTTCTTCTCTCAGTGATTCTGTTACGTATTCTTTAATAAGCGTGGGTTTTATAACTATTTGTCAACAAAATTAATTTCGATCCATCGACAAGTATTAAAAAATATTTATAAAGTTTGTTTTTTAATAATTAAAAAAAAAAGATAATAATTGTTAAAATAATAAATGCGAAGCATATTTTTTACATAAAAATGGTCTCTACTATTTTTGTTGCTCGTAAAACTCATTAAATTACATTTAAATTATTCAGGAATTAACGATACCCATTTATTTAAATTAAATTTCTGCATTTCGCTCACACCAACATTCCTTTTTCTATACTTTCGATGTTTCATTTATATTCCGTGTGTATTTAACCATTTTTTTGTGATATTTATTCATTAATCTTTTGGTTATGTTACACTAAAAAAATTAAAACACTTAAACATGAATCTTACTTAAGTAAAACTTATCCCTTAGTCGTACAAACCAAATAAATCTGCAGTCCCATCACTGCATAAACAAGCTATCCAGAGGTGATTGATGACCGCTAGCTGATTGATATATGCCGCGCTCGCGTCAGATGCCGACTCGGAGATGACGTATAAATCAAAGTTGTGTTATATTTCAATGAAATATATTATTAGTGAAATCATTTCACAATACACTCGTTATTTATGTTTGAAACCAAATTAATTAATTATGTTTACGATTATATTAATGATATTTCAAAGCGTTGGTATTGTATTTTGTTTAATCGCTATTAATTATGCATTCGCAGAATTATAATGTGGTAATGTTCATTCATAAGTTTTTACTATTAAAAATAACATTAATATATTTCAGTACGCGAAAATAACATAAAACCTCTTTTGAAAATAATACTGCATTGCAGAATATACTCGCCACTGTGACATATAGCATGACCATTGTTCCATAATAGAATACGTTCTAAGCATTGATTCATATGGCAGATATAGCAGCAATGATTAAGTGAGTTCCTGCTTTGTACCAAAATTCAGGCTTAAAACATAAATATCTGGCAGAACAGTCCATTCTTATCTGCGTGTAACGATTTATAACCGTAATGGGAATGCTAATTTCGCACGTTTTAGCGCAATAAGCAGAGTTTATCATCGCAACTAAATTAACGCCCATTGTGAAGTTAGCTTCGCGTGTTCCGACGGATTCGTACACCGGAAATGGCATTCGCTGTAGGCAGGGTCACTTCGCGCTTTAAAGGGAACAAAATACGGGTTAATTGTTTTTTTAAGCCTTGATTTTAAATACGAAAGATAAAAGCTTACTACACCACGCGAAGGCTTTATCAGTCACGTTCTTTAAAACAATTTATTTGTACACTTTATCAAGCTTTCTTGTTGGGAAACAGGTTTTATATCTGCATAGCATTGGTCACGCATTTATGTTTTTGGCTCTGGGTTACATTTATAAGACTTACTATGTCACTACATAAGCCATTCCAGATATGTACATAATAACAATAAATCTTGAAATCGTAAAAGTCATGAGCTCCTGTCTCATGACTGACATAAACAACGACGGTCTTTGAGATATAAAAAACAGCTGCAATCTTAACCTATTCTTCTCCTCCTAGTAGTCTGATGGGACGTCAATCGGATGCGATCGGAGCGATATAAGGAATAAGATCGTCGTTTCAATATGACACATCTATGTCTGAGCTGAGTGAAAAATGATCTCACCTCCCCCCCCCCCCACAAACTCCTCCGTGAGTCCGGTAGCGTGAAGTCAAACGTATCTACGGCTAGAGTGCACGTCATATATTTTAAGCCCCGTCGGGGGTATGACCACACCACAATCACACAACCAAGCCAAATTACTAGACCATCGATGCTGTTGATGATGTAAAAGTAATCAGATCTCAAATGTAACATGCCAGCCAACAAAACATTTGTACAGTGTATAAGAATCTTATGGATCAAAATACATCGACTGTATAATTTCATTAAAATAAATGAAATTCTGAACCCTGTGTACGGTATACTGTGTATATAGTGTACTGACCATTGTAACCATAACAGTTTTAAATAAGGTACATGAATATTTAACTACGTTCTCGGGAACACGAGATGCCATTTTTCATCTTCAAAACTAATATATATATATATATATATATATATATATATATATATATATATATATATATATAATATAATAGGCCTCTACATCTATGATAGATGATTTAAGCTGCATCGCGAAGACACTTGCGTTCGTGACGAAAGAGTCCGATTCGAGAGAGGATCCGTCGGCCGCACTCCCGACAAGTGTATGTGCCTCCAGATGGAGATTGAGGGGGTTTGAGGTCCGCTCTTGACGTCAAAACTAATACTGTAATAGATTACAGGCATAGTGAATTTTTATATAAACGAAATAAAAAATACATGAATAGAATGGACAATTACATCATAAGGGTTTTAACATTTGAAAACACACACAAGATGTCAAACATTAATATTATTAGCGGTTTCATTACCCGTAAAGTTTGCGTGCTGCCCGCGGACGGGTGGACTGTAATTTATACCCATTCAGTGCCAACCCCATGATAGCTAGACCGCTCTCAATTAGAATTGCTAAAACATCTGACTGGGACGTGCCCTTCCTCGATAATCAACTTGGCCACTTTATGTACTTCAGTGCTATCAGCGAGAACTAAAATAGAAATTCCATTCCGCTAAAGTAACATTTATTCAGCATTTAAATAGTATTGCCATCATAAGAAAATTGTATTTAGACGTTACTGGAGAGACAAATTAAACCTCTGAGTTAAATTGTCCATATTTAATGTTTGACTTGTAGCTAACTTTATAAACATTCAATTTAATCCTGTAATCTAACAATGATACAGAAATGTTTATAAGAGGCTAGGTTCGGTATTTATAGGATCCTTGTTACATGAAAATAAAGAAGAATAAATAATAAAGACTAAATAAAAAATGACAATAGCGATGATACCTTTAATGTATATTTGTATTAGATTTGCATTATTCTTTACATATATCTTAAATATTCTACCGCAAAACAGCAGTACTAGGTATTGTTGTGTTCCGGTTTGAAGGGTGAGGCAATGTAATTACAGGCACAAGGGACATAACATCTTAGTTCCCAAGGTTGGTGGCGAATTATAGATGTTTTTTTTTTAAAGAAATGTACGATGCCAGGGGCATCGTACATTTCTATGGACGTTGGTGACTACTTACCATCATGTGGCCCATATGCTCGAACGCCTACCTATACTATAAAAAAAACAGCAAAGCAATTGTACTAACAAACCATCAGAGTTCATATATATTTATGAGTTGACATGTTAAATTAAAATTAGGTACACTGCATGGAATATTAATCATAACAAGGTAATATAATTACTCCCTCTTTTCAAATTCATAAGCCACAGTGGTAACTGCGTAACTGCTCACGACAATAAAACAGCGAGAAAACAAAGATCTTGGAAGTAGTTAGTACAACTCGCTTCTATTATCTTTTGAATAATGGAGATGGTTTATAAAGAATTGTAAAGAGAGAAAACTGGGTTACCGCTCTAAAATGCTTGATGATGCATATTCCTTGCTTGCTTTAGGTAAGTTTCCTCCATAAAACTTTAATTTGCATATGCTTAAACGCGACTATTGTGTGAAAAGTAATATATTATCGATAAGACGTTAGATTCTGAGATAAATTGTTCTCTTGTAGATATTTCAGTCCCCATTCACACCTTGTTCGAAGCGAGATAGAACGGATCCAATGCATTTCTTAAACGATTGACGATTGATTACAAAGAAACTTCTAGATGGGCGAACTGCAATATAGGTAACATAGATATCTGTCATCTATATTTTATCAGTTTATTTGTACTTACCTGATACTAACATGATTATAAAATTATTTGTATATAGACATGTATTTTATTTAATCTTTCTCAAAGATCTAACATTACGTCAGATTTTGTTTCCTTAGTAAGAATACAATAAGCTTGGAAAAATGTAAAAACATTCGTTTTGTAAGTTATAAGGCTACCTTCATAAAATTAAATATAGTTCACAAATATATGGATACAAATAAAGATGTTGTATTGAAGATACATTCATCAGGATTAAGTTGAGTATCGAGAACAAAGTACTTAAATAAGTGGGCCAGAATGACCGCGAACGCACTGGCCAAGAGGCTTGGCAGCTTGACGGGTAATCGATCATCTAAGACGTGTAGTGATGAATGGCGTGCCTCGATGTAATATTGATAAACCCAAGTCTCACTATGGAAATTACACGATTAAAGCCCATAATTTCCACTTGTTAAATTTATTACCGAGATAAAATAAGAATGATTTAAATACGTTTTTTGGGAAATTGTATATGAAGTTGTGGTTATTTTTATTAATAAGTTTTATATGTTTTTCTTCGTTGAAAATTAAGCTTTTCATCATTATTACAAATTACCATGATATCTGATATGCAAATAAAGCGGGTATATGATCATTACGAATGTTAATTATTCTAATAACTCGACGTAGTTAGCATGTTGCTCGTCATGCATTAAAGTTCGTTCAACTGTAGATAAAGTAATTCTAAATTTAATAATTTTCGATGCTCGTAAAACTTGTTAGTACATATGTTTATTTATTATACTGCTAAGCTCAATACTTCAACACATTTTTATAACAGACATTAGTTAAAGAAGTTTTTTTTTTTTTTTAATTAATTTATTTAAGGTCGCTTTTTAACATCTAAGGTTATTAGCGACCACAATAATAAGACAATTATTATACAAGTTTATACACATGAATTAATTTCAAAAAATTTAAGGTTTATTTATATCCTTTTTGATTTAAACATTCTTTTAAACTATTAGGTAGATGACATAATCGTTTTTCATTATTGAAAGCCGTACATTCAACTAAAAGATGAAAAACAGTCAAGTCAAGTCCACATTTACATTTGTTTTTGACGGTTTTGGTTATTAAGTGGATGTGAGTCATATTGGTATGGCCTATACGCAGTCTGGTAATTACTACTTGATCTCTTCTACATCTGAATGAAATATGGGGAGTTGTCAAAAATTGAATTTCGTATACCAAATAATTTTGATGTATTTTCTAATTTCCAACTCTGATCCCAAACCTTTTTTATTTCATTTTTGAAGTATTTAGTTAAAGAAGTTATTTACACTGTGTGACCTAAAACTTAACATGCTTATCAAGAGGATTTATTACTATATAATTTAAATTTAAAAAAAAAAACTTATTTTGATTTCATCACATTACGAGTACTTAAAGTAACATCGATGTTCTTGCATTTTGAATAGTCCTAACAATTTTGTCTCCACGTCACTTTACTGGTGAAGGGTTTTATGCAAGCTCGTCTGGGTACCCACTATATAGATATTGTACCGCAAATTTGTGTTGGTAAGTGTGCCAGTGTAATTACAGACACAAGAGATATAACATCTCAGTTCCCAATATTGGTGGCGCATTGGCGATGTAAGCGATGTAATGTCTATGGACATTGGTGAACACTTACCATCAGGTGGCCCATTTGATCGTCCGCCTTTTCTTTCGCGCTTTCCTCTCGCTGCCGTTCCGCGGCCTCCTTCTGCGAGAGTGTTATGTCGACCATTTCCAACCAGCATCTCTCACCGTTGAGCATGGCATTAATCACGCTCGGCAGCGAGAGATCTCCGCCGACTATTTCCGCCAGGGTATGCCTCTGAGGCCCCCACACAGCACACTCCGTCAGGGTGTGGTGCGCCATGTCCAGTGGCGCATCACACTCGTGGCAGGAGGATGATACCTCCCGCCTCGCTGTCTTGTGCAGGTACTTACCGAAACAGCCATGTCCGGTAAGCACAGCGTTAGCCTGAACGTAAGTGTGCCACTTTTCCTTACCCAGCGACTCGTGGGGCCAAATCGGCTCCACTGTCGCTAGGCCTGCTGATGGAGACCTCAGGTCCTCCTCCCATCTACGAATCAGGGCTTGCTGGGTTATTTAATATTCCGCCTATCTAACTATAAAAAAAAGTATAAATTTTAAAAATATTATTTTAGTAAGAACAATACATAAGAAAGAAAGTTGTAAATATATCAATTCTTGCTCAAAAATGTTAACATCATTGATTCATTCATTCATTGGATTTTAGTTCCGTTACGTTGAATCCACTTATAAGATCTCAAATCAGAATTCGAATCCAGCTTTTGAGTTATAAGACAAGCTAGCTTGCTTTAATTTAAATGAATTTATAGATCTCATTACACAGTTTACAGTTTCTGAGTTGATTGAATCTTGTTTTCTTGGAACTACAGATGATCTACAATAATGAACCTTATTTGTTTTTGATGAAATATACACGAAATTTATCAAAAATAAACATTATTATATGTTCAACTTTAATTTGTTTTTATTGTTTTTAAATTACGTAAAAACAAATATCTAAGAAAACATTTTCAGTGTTTTAAAATGTATCTCCGAGCTGTGCGGTTGCAAAATGAAAACATATTAAATTATTTATATATTGTTTACGCTTAAAAGCTCAATTATTATTTACTTTTCACAAATGACTGTTAACTTTTTTAATTTCTCCTGGGCAAAATTTCCAGGGATAAGATAAATGTTGTGACAATGAATCCACTACACTATCACATTACGTCATAAATGCACATCCCTATACTAAATCAAAACATGGTATCGTTTGTACATTGAAACTAGTGCAGAGGGTATAAATATTTTAGATATCTGTTTTTATTTTTTTTATGTTAGATATGCAACGTTTCATTCGGGTCGTGAATAACATTTTATCCATTTGAACTATGACCGGTAGCGTATTGAAAATAGACAAATGAAATTCATTGCATCGTAAAATGGAAAAACTGGTTTTACCTATTTTATCTATCTTCTAAACATTTAATAATATTTCATTACAAAGAATACTAGCTTCCGCTCGCGGCTACGTCCACGTGTGAGTGGTGGGGTCAGGTTTTAGGTAGCCTACGTGTTAAGTCATGGTATAAAGTATAAACTATCTCTATTTCAAATTTTATTCAAAGTCGAAGTTTATGTGTCAAAGAGTAGCAAAGATCCATCAATCCTCGCAAACTTTTGCGTATATAATATTTATAGGATACACATGATTCACATTATAATTTAATTTAAAAAGTTAACAAACAAAACCTAAGCGAAGATTGAGTGTTCGAATATCTGTGAAACCTGCTATAATTATGGTCACCACCACTATATCCACCAACCCACACTGGAACACAGTGGTGGAATAAGTTCGAAACCTTAAGAGGTAAAGTTATCTTTAGGCAATAAGAAGATGTAACACATTTACGATCTATTACTTTAAGGGCCAAATATTATCTGCTTTATAATTAATTATCCTCAAAGCACATGAACACAGCCTTCACAAAAACAAGCAATAAGAAATGTAGTGAGTTGTTGAACAAAGTTTCCAGCGTCCAATCTTACGTGATCTGTCCCTAGTGTCTTCCTAGCTGGTTTTCGTTTCATTGATTCAAACATTTCATCAAATTAAAGTTGAGGTTTCACATTACCCAGTGCAAATGGTAGCAACTCTAACCAATACTGTAACCGATTCTGTAGAAAAAATTCGTTTACTTTAAATTAGAATTTATTCATCTTAGTATAAATATATATTTTGTCTATGTAGCTTGATTAAATTGAAGTAGTTTTACTTTAAGTTAGAGCTCTACAAATCACTAATTAATTGTGTTCTAGTCAAAAGAGAGTCTTCCTTTGGCAATAGTGAATTCTGAAAATAAGTTAAGTTTACTTTTAAGGTAATGGATATTTTTAACGACCAACTCGCTTAGGCCACGTGTATAATTAAAATGTATAGAGTTGGTTCACATGCACTGCCCATGTTAGTCATGTTTTATTACGAATTAACTTAAAAAATATAATTTATACTATAATCGTTATATTAACAAATATTATTTGTTTATATTTTTTAATATATTAAAAAGGGCAGTTGATGTAGTTTTTTTCTGTTTTGATAAATATGCATTAATTTGAATATCATCAATTTGTATATTTCACGAAACATTAATTGTTAAAATCGCGTGTCGGAACTCATTATATAGTAGAATCAGTCTTGTTTAATTACAAAGCTTTTAAAAGGGGCTTCACACCAATTACTCTCTACTTTTGTAAAATAAGTGTCTCTTTTATGTCAAATAAATGAAATAACTCAAATTAGATCTCATTCCATCTACAGAATTTGCATATTCGCCGTGCTGCAAATTGCATTAAACTTTTTTTATTAAAACTGAATAGCAAAATAAAAGAATTATACATGCTTTATATGAGAACGGCGAATTTTTCGACGAATTTGACGAATGAAAATGTTAATTATATTTTTATTTTGCACACGGCACCGGCATTTCGTGTTTTATATTTTACTAACATTTTGCACGCGGTTTCATCCGCGTAGTTCCCGTTCCCGTGAGAATGAGGGGACAAAAAGTAGCCTATGTTACTTGCTGATAATGTAGTGGAAGAGTGTTTAAAACCGGCTTAAAGGTTTAAGCGTGAAAGTGAAACAAACAAACTCACTTTCGCATTTATAATATTAGTTTGGATTACTTATATATATAAAGTATTTATTGAGTTTGTGTATGAGATTTTATTCAATATTTAATTTATTTTAATTTAATTTATTTCAATATTTTATTCCGCACTCGCAGTTTGCCAAAGATCAATGGAGTGTAGTGTTCTGGGTATCAAATTATCAGACCGAGTTAGGAATACTGCGATCCACTTAAAAGCTGGAATCAGCACTCACAAAGCTGTGATGTTGAAATGGAACTGGGCAGGACATATCTGTCGAATCTCAGATGATCTCTGGCCCAAAGCAACAACCAAATGAGTCCTCCGTAATGGCCATCGACATAGCAGCAGGCCTCGACGGAGATGGCGAGATGAACTGGACTCCTATCGGAAATATTGGTTCAATATGGCAGAAAATAGGGAACTGTGGCTGCTGATAATAATAATATTTTCTCAGTTAATTCGTATACTGTCTACTCGTCTATTGTCTTTGTTTTATGTTATTCTTTATATTATTACTGCTATTTACTTAAGTATTTGCGTATTGTTTGCTAAAAAATATTTTATAAGAAATTTTCTTTTGTTTGCAATGTGTGCACATATGTTATAAAGCAAATTTAAATATCGATGTGTGATGTGTGATATAATTTATTTAAAATAATTTGTAGTTTTTATTTTTTTACAAAAATCCTATCACACAATTTCGCTTAGTAAAAGATAATAAAAGACTTTATATATAGAGGTTAAAATATTTAAAAAATAAAATTAACTTTAGATAAGTAAAGAAGTGCCTACTATACAAGTACCTCATTGAGCAAGTGCCTTCGATAATATTACGTACAGAATATTAAGCACAAAACTTTCAATCAAATACCGAATGTAATATATTCGTGGAGTGTAGCAGGTGCAATGAAATTAAATCAATGAAATTTATGCAACACTTCGAATGGAAATCGTAAATTATTTGAAATCGTCGCGGAGGCCTTCGTAAATTTGTTTTTAGTGTCTAATTTTGTCTAAATGGTAAGGGATAGCAAAAGGAAGAAATAATAAGGCTTCCAACATTAAAATCGATTTGAAAAATGAATATTTTAATAAGTTAAAAGAGAATTTATATTATTTTAGAAAATACTAAAATTATTTTTAGAATTATTAAATTTAATTTAAAAAAAAGCTGAATTTATAAAGTTTTATATTTTTGCACTTTATTTAGTAGTTTTCTTAAGAAACTTATGAGTAAAAATAGCTGAAATTTAAATAAAATTCTTAATTCAAATGGAAATACAGAACAATAGAATATAGAGCTAAAATAGAATTGTTATGCATAGTTCCCAGCGGGAGACGGTTATTTACTGTCGAATGGTGCATTGTAAATTTATTCGCCAATCAATCTGTTGACTGCATCAACCATTACACGGACTTGTGCAAATGTGTTGCGGCGTGCAATGAGGCCCGTGAAGCTGGTCATTGATTTTATTAAGCCGTAAGGCCGTAATACTTTATTGTGCCTTGCTCGCTTGTGTCGTTTTTAATAAAACCAAATACAGGTAAACTTTTTGTTGTGTTTTTTATAAAAACGTAGTTATATTTAAGAGTTTCATTATAACAATTGAAATACAAGTTATCAGTAGTTACAACTCTTGTCATCGCTATAGATAAGTTAGAGATAGGTCTTACAGCGAATGTTCTAGATTTTTAAAAGCGATATCAGTAAGACACTTTTAAAAATGGAACCTTTGTGAAAATTTTATTCAAATATCCTTTGAAACGTTCTCGTTAAAATGGAACATTAACGTTTTAAATTGAACTATGGAAGTTATATCTTTGTGAATGAGACGTCTATATTATATTTTATCTTATTTTTTAATTATGTGAAAATATAACTTTTTGACGAATCTTGTAAGAAAAAAATAATAAAACCATAAGTATATAATAATGATAAAAAAATATATATAAGCAGCCTTTAGTCATTATTTTACAAGATTTCATTAAATGAACCACCGGATCGGAATTTAGACTTTACGGAGAAGAACTAGCAAGTATCTCAGTAGTTATTACCAACTCAGATATTTTTTCGCCCATCAGTCTGACAACTACTTTCCATAGGAATGCCTTAAGTAAATTTAAGTAGGTTGGTTGAGGTGTACTGGAGTGACAGATGCGTTTAACAAATATATCCTTAGTCGGCTCTTAAAACACAAACGGATTAAGTATAAACTCGATCCTACTCCAAAACCACACGATATGTTGAGATAAAACAAAACGGATATTCAATATTTTTAATGATTGCGATATTATAATTTGTTTAAAAATATTTTACGATTTATTTCAATGTACATCTATTAGTATGTATATTAAAGATGCGTCTGGTACCTATTTCTTATCATAATGAAATAACAATTACTTTTGTATCCATAGTATTTTTCCCCTTTTAATAATTTATCGTTATTGTTATGCCTCGAGTTGTGATTTATTTAGTCGGTCCGCGGTGCGCAAACCAATTTTCTTCGAATCTGGAAACATTTCATCCAATACTTTCGCTGGGGCCTTCAATTTTCCGATAACGTTCTATTTTATACAAAATTGAACTATCTGATTATAACTCAATCGTTTATTATTTATCTTTCATTTTAAATTAAATCAACAAATAGATTTCAAATAACGTTTAGTATTCTTAAGGACTTTACTAAAATTCGAGTCGTAATTTCAAGTTTGACGCTTCGAAAGTACTTTACAGACGGACTGACTGAAAATTCCGATAGCTTTAAGTTTTAGAATCAAAAGGGAGATTTTTTACGAGGAAACTTTTTGATAGCGTAAAGAACTAACGTATATACAAAACGCTTCAATAAGTCAGACATTATATTTATTTGTCTATAAAACTCTCCAGTCGTAAATATTATTTATATGATAATGTGAAGTACTTTTTAAAAGGTCCAGTTTAATTTTTCCGCTTACATTCACGGTTCTCTTAATGATACAATAAAATGCGCTTTTGCCACCATCGACATTAGTTTTGGTATATATAATTATAGTTACATAGACATACGTATATATGTACATATATACGCGTAAGCTTGAAGTTTTTATTTATAATTAAAATAAAATTAGATTTTTTATTCATTAATAATATAAATACTCTAAGTTTTCTTTCAGTATTTTTAGAATTAAATTATGCTCTATGTAGTCAGCAACATTATTGTAATAACGAAGTATTTATTTGAACACATTAAAATATTTTTTTTTAGATTTTACAATAATATTGCAACAATGAAATTCAGAGTTTTAGCGGAATAAAAAAGAGTATGTTTTATGGACTCGTCTGTGGCGAAATAAAGAACTTTAATGAATGTGAAGACTTCATCCATTCACACATCAACCCTTTTGTGTCACAGTTGAGGATTACGCTTCATACCTCCTCATTATAAAAGTGGTCTTTGTTTGAAAATGGAGCATTAATGTACCGTTATACGTTTCAACAGAATTCAAATTGCAATATTATTTTTTATACTTTTAATTTCTAACAATAGATTTGGAAACTGTATTTTTTTCTCTATTCAACAGCGCAGCGGTATTTTCTTTACGCAATGGCATAAGATATTCAATTGTAATATTGGTATATAAAAAAAAATTCCACAGAGTGTTGGCAATGTAGGCCAGCAATTTAGCAGCGTACCATAACTGCTGTGCTCTAAAATGATGGGGCTTGCACAGTTGTTGCAGGCACAAGGTATGCATCTTAGTAGCAACACATTGATCGTATAAACAGTGATTTATATTTCTTCTTAGTACCGGCATGTATAGCCGAGGTGAACGCTTACCAACAGGTGGCCCATACGCTTAGTCTGCTTTGCAAAAATGAAAAATAAATTTAACTATACGCAATCTAAATAGACTTTATATAAGCAGCTTTGAATTATCATTTACAAGACAATTAGATCTTAAACAATCACTCGCTTAGAATTTAGATTTCTATCAGACGCGACAAGAAATTAATTAGTTATGCGCGTAGATATGCATTCTCAGTATAACGCGGAAACTTCAGAGTAGTTTAACGAAATTCCGTATGGAAAGCTTAACCACTTTCTTATAGCATATATTATAGCGGAAACTGAATTGATTTGAATTGCGGAGCCAATATGAAAACGCTGTTTTTCAGTATTATGCAAATGTGGTATTACTAAAAGTATTGCATTTACAAAAATATTTAGCACAGAGACCTTATTAAATTTTTTTGTAAGAACTTCCTAGTCACTATCTTATAAATTATAATGATAATAAATAATAAAATTGGTGAATACGTCTTAAATTACCATGGTTATATATAATTACATAAATATTGACATAACAAACAGCTTTGCAACAAAGCAATTTTATCTTTGCTTGAAATAAAATATTCATTACGAAAATCTCAAAAATCTGATTCATCAAGTCAATTCTTAAAATTACAATTTTTTGAATTTAATTAATTTCAGCGTTTCGGCTCGGCTATTCGTCCTCCCGGGTGGAAACCATAAAACCTAATGGACTTTCGCTGTCTAGCAGTAATTTTGTATGCTCTTAACGGAACCCTGCAATCTTACTGGAATTCACAAATATATATTCAGCTGGCGGCGAGTGACTCTAATGTAAAACTTTTCTCTGAATTTAAATTAGGGCAGCGTGTGACCCTGTTTTAATACTATTGATAAGATACAACACGAATACTAAGAAAAGTTTTTTAAACAAACGCTATTGTATAACATTTCATATACAAATTAACACATTTTATTTTAACATTATATATAATTTTCAAATAAATTTGCTTCAAGATTACTTTGAACTCTCAGTAATTTGTTTTGTTCTGGATCTGGTATGTTTATAAATTATTTTAAGCAGAAAATCAATCAGCAAAATGTCTGCCAATTTTTTCGTTTTTCGAGAGTCGAATCGAATGGACGTAATTAAAGCCATGAATAAATGACGTAGAAGAGCTTATTTTTTACATTTTCAAAACTACGCCCCGCGAGCAGGGCCCTAGATTACTGCCGCATGGAATTTCTTTGTTTCGAGGTTATTTCTGAACATAAGCTTTAGAGAAACACATGAATAATTTGGTACTCTTTTTTCTACAAAATGAAGTGTATAATATATATAGTGATTCATAATGATCTGAATTTATAACATTATCGATATAAAACATGAGCAATGCTCGCCAGATCCCTAGCCAGAAGGTAAATTGGCTCCTAACATCAACAAATATTCCGGTAAGCAATACCATAAAATCAATTCCTGCTAAATTCTATGCTAGTCATCTATAATTCTGTCAATAAGGTTTTCTATTTACGTCAATATGTTGCTTTTAGTGCACAATATGTCTTCATTTAAACGTTCAATAGCGACCATTAATTTAAAGCACATTGATCTCCAAAACTCAATTATTTCCCGCGAGTAATATAAATTCAATTTCTAATCGGCATTCCCTTGAATAGGAGATAAATATAAGTTTATTACGTCATCTTTCATTATTAAAATTTGCGTAAGGAAAATTACTCATGAGAGGTTTAAATAAATATTCTAAGCTATAATTAAATGAATGAAAAATTATTTTAGTTATTAGATAAATATAGATATTAAGAACAAGCTTGTATTTTCTGCGCTTAAACTTTTCAGTACAATATTTCGTATTGTCTTGGAATGAAAATACTGCCATCTAGCGACAATAATCAGAATTCCTTACAAATCGCATTTAATGTCAACTTAATCGAATAAGTAAAAAAAGTCGTACTAGGCACTTAAGAGAATGCAAAATATCAGTTATAACGGTTGAGTGAAAGTGAGTTTAAATTCAGTTGCGTGTTGTGACAAACTGACATGTAAAGCTAAATAACAACCGAAGGCGTAATAGACGAATGAGAAGACAAACATGACGGAGTATCGCTTATGTTTGCAAGAAATACTTCTAAAGTGATTGTAATTAAAGTAGCGTTGACTCATCTGTTCGCGACAGTTTTGGTAAACGGCACAATTCGCGAGGGATATAAAATAAATCGGAAAACATTATTGGGAGACTGGGAAGCGGAATTCAAAGCGATGTAGCGTTGATAAGCCAAAACGGCGAGCCCGGCTGCGTCAAACTTTAGGAGATTGCGTAATTTCAATTCAAAGTACACGTTCAACCGAATGCTTCTTAGGGCTACCAAAACATAGCCATGGGAAATTTCAATCCAATAATAGCGTGCTCTGGGGACGACAAAAGGAAACTTTTGAAATTCAGATAGGGTTATTGTGCGGGTCGAATGTGACAATAGGTCCTCTGCAAGCAGACGTGTTGAATTGATCAATCGCGCCGCAATGTTTTGGTCGTGTAAGAAACGGTAGAGGACTAGAGAGGCACTCAGCGGCCATTCAATTTCAATTTAATTCACATAGTTTGCTGAAGAAAATCTGTATTGCATATTAAACACGTAGTTTTCTATTATGGTTTCTAGTAAAAATAAAAAAATAACTATCAAATTAATATATACTATTCAAAAGACTAATAAATTAATATCAAAGATACCATTTTATAAATTGTGTTATAAAAATAATGTTATATAGTTTAATAATTATAATATAGCGCATATTAAAGAATACAAAACTTTTAGTTAAAGTCCTCTTTTATTTAACTATTTTATCGTTTGACAGAAAGCTTGTTAGCGAACGAGTTGAAATATATAATTTATGTCATCGTAAAGTACGCCACTGAAGGATGCTACAAAGAAGGATGAACTAGTATCTAGATCATAAGCTCTTGATTTATTTATATTCCTGAGCTAACTATTAAATAAATACTGCAGTGAATGAAAACGAACTGTAATTAATATTCACGAGTGAGGTGGGTGTGAACCGCGCAAAATACACTACTCATTAATAAATACTTCACGAATATATATAATTCTAAGTGACATCGTAATTTTCCAACATGCTATGCTATTTTACATGTTTTGTATATCGAATTAAAATACGATTATATCATTTAAATATAATTTTACCATTTATATTTGTAGTGAGCATGAACAAGGTTTAAAGACATGCAGATACTATAATAAGGTACATAATATGTAATTTTATTCTGTTTTTATATCATATGTAAAGAACATTGATCTTTAAAAATGATCGTTAAACAAAAAAATACTAATCCTTACTTATATCATAAATGCGAATGTGAATTTGTCTGTTTGTAACGCTTCCACGCCTAAGCCACTAAGCCAATTTTTAAAATTCTTTCACCAACGGAAAGTTACATTAACAGCGAGTAACATAGGCTAATTTTTGTCCTTTGTGTTTGTTATCGATAAACTTTGAAACTTCATAACCGATTATGTTAATTCTTTAACCATTAGAACGCTGCTTTATCCAGAAGTAAATAGTCTATATTTTATTTAAATTTAAATATTACGACTATAATTTACTTAATAATAAGATTTCGATATTATATTATATTTATATTATTATTCTACACGGCTAAACGAATAATATTATGAAATGTTCAAACATAATAAGTTATACAAATGTTTATCATGTCGTGACATTCAGTAGTTAAATGCGTGAATGTCGTCCTTCAGGAGCCAACTTTATGGGTACACCCGCTTCAGCGGAATTTCAAGTAATTTGTATAGAACATTAAAAACATTTTGAATGGAATTACCCTTTCATTCAATTGTTTAAATGGAAGTTATTGTTTCATTCAATTGTTTAAAACTAAATTAAATATATTCCGACATCATCAACAAATGTTCCATTCCTGTTATATATAATCACTAAACTAAACTTAGAAGACTTTCTATTTTTTTAAACATGACAAAATAGTAATAAGTGTTGTTATATCATATAATTACGATTAAAAGGTTGTATATAATATGTTGGTTTCTAAATCTTATTCTAGAAAGTAACATCTGAATTAATTTGCAGGTACAAGCTAACTAGATCGTTGGGTGTTATAGACAAGACAAGTAAAGTATATTTGATATTTTTTATTGTACGTCAGATATTTGCGTAAATTGCGACGTGTTCAAGAAGATTAAACGGCATTCGATTTTTAAATTTTCGTTATGAAATTTAATTAAACCATTTTAAGAATAAAATAAAATAAAATTGATATAGATTAACAGTTAAAAACTCGTGTACAAGATTACGTTTATTTTTGTGCGTGCGTACACAATAAGCGTACATTCTACGATTCTACTACGAGCTTGCGTGCTTAATCTCAGTGAGGCTACGCCGAAGTCGCGGTAGGATGACGACGTAGCTGACGTAAATCTTATTTTAGTTTTACGGCTATTTCACATTCGATGTACATGTCTGCATTATAACTGTGATAATGTAAAGTATAAAAATTTACCAATAATCCATAAATTTTATAGTGTGCATTTTAAATAGCATACTAAAAATTATGTTCACTTTCAATCTGTAATAACATATGTATAAAAATGTTGTTTGGTTAAAACATTTATTATATCGCTTGTTTTATGTATAAACTTACATAATTTCAATTATACTAATATAATAAAGAAATGAGTTTTATTTTATCTAAGGAAGCGGTCGAACGATAAGATGATTTAGCGTAGTACTATACGGCGTGCCGTTTAACCTATGCGAAATCCGATTACTACTTAATTATAAAAAAAGTTTTCCCAGGAAAGTTAAAAATACAAAATACAACATCTTATGATTCAGTTCGATTTGTGCCAAGAGATCGGTTCAAATCTTTGTTAACACAAAACACTAACCGCCTTATTCATAAACCTTTTTTACCTGGTGATTAGTTAAACAATATTTTGTCTTCTGCTTTCGTATGTCAAATCAATAATGACAGAAAGAGACAAATCAGTGTTTAGCTAAACAGTAACTAAGCAACGTTTATGAATAAGGCCGTAAGCCTTTTATGTATTAAACAAGTATTTATAATTAATTAAAATTCACCAAGTTGCATGTATAAGATCACTCTACATATCTCCTAAACACCAGTTCACCGTATATGTACCATCTACCTACATACTTGTAAAATAACCCTAATAAATGGTCAGCCTTAGCGTCCGCTGCAATTCATTATATTCTAAAATACGTTATTTGAATATAATTACGGCAAGGTGAAAGTTTATCAGTGACATTATGTTTAAAGGTAAAGGCCAACCGCTACATTTAAGTCCATTATAAATTTCATGCTGTAATATATTGCATTAATTTGATCGTAATACAAGTCAAGGTTGAACATAATTGGACCTTCAATGCTCCTTGGAAAATACAGGTGCAATTTGTGTTACTATTAATAGGTAAGATTGCGTCATATGTTCGATAAAAATATCATTTAAAATTATCTCTTTCTATACACAAAGTATCTGTACGCAAATACACAAAAACAAATCGTTAATATATTTAGATTTCTGAAGCCTAGTTCATAAAAATAAATTTCTAAATTAACTAATATTGGTTTTCGATTAGGTAGTATTTTAAATTATGTATTACTAATATTTATTTAATTAATATGTTATTGGTGCGGTGTTGTGATTTTCAAGTGAAGTGGTAAGACTGAACGAAGTATTTCATATGTATTTTAAATGATAAATCGGTCGGTGATTTAATAAATAAATAAACGAAACAGATTTCATAGTCATGTCTTTATTTATAGAAAAAGAAAGACAATCTACGCGATGGCTAGTGATTAAAACATTGTCTCCGTTTTGTCTTTGCACTACATTGTCCATAGGATCTACATTGTTATGTCCCTTGTGCTTGTAATTACAGTGACTCATTACTCGCCTTTTATACCGCAATTGTATTGCGAAGAATTGCTGTGTGTCAGTAGAATTACTGGTAATAAAGTGGGTAGCGTCATTCGTCGACACAGACACACCTCTACTACGCCTAAGCTCTACGAAAATGCAGTGCAGCTAATTTGAGTTAATAGTCGAGTTTATGATTTGGTTATTTTATTGCGAAAATTTAGAATATAAGCAAAAAATTGACTCGATAAATAATAAACGTAATAATATTTACTACAAAATTAGGATTTACTAAACTTCGTATTGTGTTTTTTTTTAACAAAGACAATTATGTCTAGTTCAAACAACAAAATTAACATCCCGTTTATATTTAGTTAATTGGCTAGAAGGCTACTATTATATGTCCAAAAGGATTTATTGTTATTGCATAAGCATTGCGTGCTATGGTTAATAGATTACTCGTCCAGAACTGGACGCTGATTGCATCTAAATGGTTTTACGACGCAAACTTAAACCAGGATAAACACTGCGGTGCTTTGAAGTCGCTCAATGGAATATATTAAACTGAATATTTCGTCTTTAGTATTTTAATTTTTTACTATTAATACTATAATTTTAGGTATATACACGAAGACGTTATTTACGCGGGCATGGGGAGGGGGAGAGGGTGCCTTAAGGCTTCTTGACATTTCTGATATAAGATGTCCTTTGCATGATATTGTAATGCGCCTATATATGCAACTTTCAACAAAATATTTTTACTAAACCTAGCATTGCCTTGTCAGCTAGATTATAGTAAATACAACAAGACAAATCTTTTGTTTGTCCTCACTGACTATCAACGCACAGCCAAAACTACCAAGTCTTGAAATATAGATTTATTTTATAACGTATGCATCCACTAAGAAAGGTTTTTTCAACTTTAAGGAAGGAAATGGGAGTAACTTTGTATGAATTTTACACATACGAGTTCAGGACGGACAACCTATATATATTATAACCCTAAGCTCGCACATTCTTCACACTGCAAGACAAATTATTGTTATTAATTTTGTTACATATATCATATATGTGTGTTTAAAAAAATAGAATATAATAAATATTCTAAAAATCCAACGATTTGTTATAATAATAGTACGATAAAATAAGAATAGGTTTGTTAGTAGAATGGATAAGTAGTTTCCGATCCCATCTGCTCGTAATACAATTCTGTCTTAAGATCAAGAGATGTGTATTGAACTCCACGCAATCGAGTGTGATTAGTGCGATACGGGACCCTATTAACTAGTTCAATATTTGATCATTACATGAATAGAATGAACAAGGAAAAGCTACGATATGTGTCAACAAATGCACGACGTTCATTGTATGGTATTCTATTATTGATATATTTTATTTTTACAAACGATCGTTGATTATTGTACCATAAATGTCAGTTTGTTTCAAAATCAATTTTGAATGGATACAGAATATTAATATTTTTCATTATAATCAAATTAAGTTTTATTTTTTTAATAATTAAGAGTATATGTTAATTACAAGTATGATTTAAGCTTTTATGTGTAACGCAAACATAATATTGTTATAAAGTTATCTCTAGAGATCAGTCTAAAATTACGCTGTAAAAGGACCCGACACGGTATTATTAAATCGTTAATCCTTACTCAGTAGTTGTAAGGTAACGTACCGTTGGTAATATCGTACGCTGCTTGTTTATTGGATGACTTTTTATTTTTATTACAATCGAAACATACTTTTGTCATAAATGTAAGTAAATAAATACGAACTATTTTTTAATTATATAATGATCATTATTTACTCCTTTGGGTAAGCCAACGTGACAAACAGTCATTAGAAATTAAAAGGATACAAATTAGGTCTATGGATAAATGTTACCATACTCATAGGTAACCTTAACACGCAAAAGAGACTAGAATGTTTTAAACGACTTTCAAAAAATAAGTTTTGTTGTTTTTTTATTATTCTTTCATATGATTCACCACGGTAATCGAAATACTCCTAAAATTGTTCTAATATGTAAATGATTACAGTGTTATTCTTATATGCATATTTATAGACACATACAGTATTTATATGATATTATACATTTGTTGATCGATAACATTGAATGTATGTTTAAATACTTGGGCATAGTTGGACTTGGTACTGGTTTAGAATCGGACCACATAATTCATATAATATGTTATTATTTTTTTTTTCAAAACTACTGTCTATATATGTGTTCATATTCATTGCGAGAGTTGCACGTAACAGTATAATGTTTTATGTTATTGAAGTATATACCCATATATTATTGTGGTTTATGGTATATAATTTCGCTTATTTCATTAAGGTTTTAAAATAAAAAACTTGACCGATAAAAAACTGTTGAATTTCCGTCGCCGAGTCTCGGGCCTGGGTATTTTCATTTCCGAACCGATGTTAGTTTTTTTACTTTGCCTAAGTTTAACGTTTCAATATTGAAGAAATAAATTTGAAATGGCCTCCTTGGTCTAGTAGCTAGTTGGTAGTAGGCTGCAGATCCTAGGTCTCGGTGTTGAGCCACATATAAAGGTCCTCCAGACCGATTTCGGCCCGGCGGCCAATCTCAAGAGAGATTAGCCAACTGCGCAGGAGATATTATAGTGCACAAGTGTGTGCGCAAGCACAGGTGCACTCTCTTTTCCTTAGCTCTCATAATCCGATGGGACGGCAATCCGACACGACCGGAAAAACCCAATAACAATTTATTGGCCCGACCTGGGAATTGAACCCAGGACCACCGGGTCTGCGGCCTTATATCTAGCCACTAGACCAACGAGGCAGTCAAAATAGTCACATAAAAAGTCGTGTTTTCACTCGAGAAATTATACACATAGTTACACATATTACAGAACGGAACATGGAAGCTGGTAATGTTTACACTACCATGCCTCGTATAGGGGTTTGCTCCTTGGCCCAGCTTCTATCTTTGACCTGTAAAGGTCAAAGATAAGCATAGTCTAGATAAGTCTCACCAAACATCACACATAGCCACTATTATCACCATTGCACTTTTCTCCTCGGTAAGTGACATGACGCAATCGGTTAGTTTTGTCGCGAACTGTACCTAAGACTAAGCAATATCCACATCTACTTGAGTAGCAGATTCGCACCGTGTTTCACAAGTTTCTCTTTACTAAAGTTGGGGATTTAGTATCAAAGTTATAAGGATATCGTAACCGCGCATACATTCAGTAATACACGGATGTAATAACCAGAAACTTTCATTATATTAATATACAAACTTTGTTTTATTGCTACAGAGTTGAGTCTTACGGCGTCTTCGTTTCACCTGAGAAAATACTATATATCAACTTCCTAGTATACTCTTTTCCTACGTCTATACTTGTATTATTAGAGCAAATTTAAACCCGAAAGTATTCCTTTAATCATTATTCTAAATCTGAGAATTTAAAAAACGTTATATTCAATATGTTTTTAGTATTACTTTATATGAAATATTTAATTTCAGAATATCTTTATCAATTAACTTTTAATGCAACACAATATAATTTACAAATAGGTCAGCGGTAACATTTATTAAACTATAGGTACGTTTTGTATTAGTATTTAGTAATTAAGAGGTATAAAATACTTAATTATATAATGAAAGGAATAACATCAATTAACTTTATAATATTCTACATCTTCTGTGCCAATAACATAGCAGTACAATATCAGTACATAGCAGTACATAACAGTAGCATAGCTAATTTTAAAAATACACTTCTATGTGTACTGAAAAAAGCTATTAAATTTAACAGTTTATTTTGCGGTCGCTACGATAACGATCAACAGTTTATTACAGCGGTATTATGCGCGTTTAAAAAAAAAACAAAACGATAAAATCGGCAGAAGGCTTCTGGATTGGTCGTATGTAGATATCACTTCATGTTTTAGAAAGTATTCGGGAGAGATCCGAACAAATCGGATTTGCGTTCAATTTTCTAGACTTTAGGAAGCTTGCCGAATTTAGCCGAGAAAAACTTGACCCAAATACAATGCTAGGAAACTCCTAAATCCTGCGCCTTAAAATTTAGACTTTGAGATTTAAACCTTTACTGATTCGACATTCACGAAATCTTGCTTTATTTATGCTTAGTAGTAATGGCAATGGCAAATGTGTATTGAACACATAAACTTTAGTTTGGCGACCCCATAAATTATTTATTCGATTGTAAATTCACATAAATCTTTCTTACATTACAGTTCACATTTAAAGAAAAAGAAGGGTCATATATTATTAAAACTCGAGCGTCATTCGGGCAGGAAGGAAAGAGTCGTGCAGGTGGATATCACGTCTCGTAGAAACGAGAGGCTGTAGCGAGGCAGGCTGCCTCCCGCTCACATTTGTCACCTATACGGCCAACATTAACATCTTCTATCACCCGACGAGCTCGGCCTAGCGAATATATTTAATTAAAATTACCGCACGCCACCCTAGAGGGCTCGCATGTATGATCACGGAGCCGGAGATAAAAGCGTGACTGAACTGAGGTCGAGTGCTAAAAGTTACCCTTTGTAGCAGAAATGTCGTTTGTGACGCGACAATGCAGAAAATAAAAGCCAGTAGTACGTGTTGTGTAAATAGGTGAAGCTATTTTTTTCAATGTTTCAGATAGCTATATAAAAGTTTCTTAATAGAATACTAGGTTCAATTATTAAAAACTAGCTACCCGTTCCGGCTTCGCACGGGTAGAACAATGTTTATATTAAAGGACAAACATACAACAAATGCGACAAAGTTAAAATCTTGCTTTTTTTTTTGGAAAGTGTCTTCGCGATTTTATCACCTACAATCCGATGAATGGTTCAGCAATGGTTACACCAAAACATACAAACATTCATTTAATTTATTAAGAGAAGGGAAAATAATAGATATGTACTTGATGTTTCTATATCAAAACATAAGCGTTTTAAGCTATGTAGTATATTTCACGAAATACTAGATATATTTATTTCAATTGACATGTAATATATTTATTTTACATTATTTACGATATGAAAATGAGCTTGCGTAACTATTTTCTACTAGTACATCAATTTTCACCTTAATTTATTATATAACAAATTGCAATCACTCAAAATAATATTTGTCGACATATGCAGGGATGCATCAATTAATTACCCAACGTCATCTGCCAATTACGAGGTCAACGTTATTAATTTGCAATGGACCCGTGCCAAGACGCAGGTGTACGCGATGAGTAATTGCCAAAACACCACATTCAAATTATTCATATTATTCATAACTGCCGCATTCATATTGTGGCTAGCTTATAAAAATAAGTGCGAAGCCTGGATTCAAGTCCTTGGTCAGGCAAATAAAAAGGTTTATCAGTGAAGAATCATCCACAGTAATACATAGTATGGAGTTATGAAATTTGCAGTGTTTCCAATATCTTGTCTCGGAAGCTCGTTATGCCTTTGTTACTGCGCCGGATCCCTTTCTGGTCATGTTTAATTTCTCGTCGCATCAGATTATGAGATTGAAATACTAGAGACTGCAACTGTTTGTGTACAAACATGTGCACTATAATACCTAGCGTCGCATTTGGTTGGATTGAAATCGACCGTCAGCACAAGTTTATCACCGTCTATACATTCACGTTAACTAAAAATACAGTAATTTAGACTTTATTCATCAACATAATATTTTATTTTATTTATTTATTTTATTTAATACTTATCGCACAACAAAAAAAAAACATATAAGTAATAGAAAACAATCAAACTACAAATGGTGCGCAAAGGCGGTCTTATCGCTTATAGCGATCTCTCACAGACAACCTTTGGTGACTGGAGCTTTGCAAGAGAACAGGTGGATGCATTTAAAATTCAAAGGAGAAACTAAATAATACATAATAAAACACTTATAATATATATATATATATATATATATATATATATATACCTTACTTCGTGATTGACAAATAATAACTTTTTAAGCGATGTTTAAAGATATTTAATGAATTCGATTGTCGAATATCAGTGGGTAGTGTATTCCATAGTTTTATGGATAGTTTTATGGTTTCATGACTTGTTTTTTTTCTTTCCCCCGTCTTATCTAGATCGCTGTCTTAGTGATAAGGCCACCTCTTGTACAACTTCCTTGACTGTATTTTATTTATTATTCCATTGCACAATAAATAATATTTGTATTCTTAAGTTAATTTTATTTATGTGAGCTGTTCAATTAAACGCAGTTCATTACACAGTCAGTCTTGTTACATAAATGGCGCAAACTACTCGACTCAACTGAGCCTCGGTCTACGTCCGTCAGATGTCCGACTCTTTGAAAATACAGCTCCTTAATTAACTATGAAACATCCTTGTATACATTTGGAAGAAATATTTATATGAGTTGATTTAACATATCGGGATGAAATAGTTCCTTCTTACCGATAGCTTATTTATTGTTGAAAATAGGTCGAGTGGTAAACAGCCCGTAAATATCCTTCATAGTTTGCAAAAGACTTCTCTGTAAAGCAATTGAAGATTGATAGATAAATAGGTCCGAATTTCATCTGACACAAGCAGGTTTCCCACAATATTCTTCTTTAACTTTAAGTACGAATTGAAATATAAAAACATTAACAACGCGTAAAAATCAGTGCTACTCTTAAGAGTTTTTGAATTCGGTTAAGAATCATAGAACGTTATATGCGACATTGATTGTAATAGTTATCTCACTCGGTGGTAGAGCTTTGTGGAAGCTCGTCTGGGTAGGTACCACCCACTCATCAGATATTCTACCGCAAAACAGCAGTACTTTGTATTGTTGTGTTCCGGTTTGAAGGGTGAGTGAGCCAGTGTAATTACAGGCACAAGGGATATAACATCTTAGTTCCCAAGGTTGGTGGCGCATTGGCAATGTAAGTGATGGTTAACATTTCTTACAATGCCATTGTCTATGGGCGTTGGTGACCACTTACCATCAGGTGGCCCATATGCTCGTCCGCCAACCTATACAATAAAAAAAAAAAAAAAGTTGAACGACTGCCTCGTCGGTCTAGTGGCTAGATATAAGGCCGCAGATCCGGTGGTCCTGGGTTCAATTCCCAGGTCGGGCCAATAAATTGTTATTGGGTTTTTCTGTCAGAAAATTCTCAGTAGCAGCCCGGAGTCTGGAAGTAGGAAGTGTGTACACTCCCGTGCCTCGGAAAGCACGTAAAGCCATTGGTCCTGCGTCTTTCCGGTCGTGTCGGATTACCGTCCCATCGAATTATGAGAGCTAGGGAATAGTGAGTGCACCTGTGTATGCACACACACTTGTGCACTATAATATCTCCTACGTAGTTAGCTAATCTCTCTTGAGATTGGCCGCCGCGACCGAAATCGATCTGGAGGACATTAATAGTTGAAATACTTAATAGATTCACATATCAACATAACGTATCACTGTAAATCGGGTTTTAATAATTCACGAAGAGAGTTCTTACAGAATAATACTGTTGATAAGAAAGCAAATATATTTAATTTAGCAATAGACTTAAATTAATAAAAATAACTAGAAAATGTGCTAAAATCGCACCATACAAGGATGCATAAGTCAATGTTTAACTTGCAAACTATTAATTGAGTACACAAATCGACGTTAATGTACTAAAAATAAGCCGTTCACAAACCGGTTACAACATGCGCAAAGAATGTTTTGTTTATTCTACAATATAGTGTAAACCTACACTGTAAGTAGTAATGTATATTAATAGTGTAATACTTCGATCACTAATAAGAACTGTAATAAACTCTTCTAGCACTCGACTGAAATAAATGTAAACCCAGAGAAACAACAAAGAAAATTAGGAAGGTTAAGAAGGTAATAATGCTGTCATATGTTCATTTTCAAGTTCACGAATTTTAACCAGAGGTATCTTGAATCTGGGCTTCTAATTTTTACGGAGAAAAATATCATGAAAATCAGTATATGTGAAATTTTGCCGCATAAGCATTCATTAAACTGCATTCGTGTTTTAAGTACCTGGATGACCGAGCTTTGCTAGGTATTTTATTTTTTTGGTAAATTGTGTTTTTTAGAAATTATATTTAAATACGAATTACATACTGATGAAAAACACTCATTGGCTGGTGTTGCTTAACAACGCCATCTACTTGCATTTATTTTAATTTAAAAAAAATATTATTTTTACTCCCCAACCAATCATCATATTTTTCAGTTTATGTTTAAGTTGATTATCGATAACGTTGGTTATTAAAAACACGGATAAAACGACATTTTCTAAAAATGAATCCTAGCTAGATCGATTTATCGCCCCCGAAACTTCCTGCATAATAAATTTCATGAAAATCGTTGGAGCCGTTTCCGAGATTCAGATTATAAAATAATTGCTCGTTTAAAGATATAAGATATAAATCTTAAAAGTTATTTAGATTTTTACCAACTCGATTTATTCTCCTCTCTGTACCAAATGTATCAAAGGTTTTCTAGAATAGCTTGCTCATTGAGATAACTCCGCCTTTGTACACTTTTTTTGTTTTTTATTTAGTTAAAATTACTTCTTGTATAATCATTTGTGCGCAGTAAATATATTTGTAACAACCATGAAAAAATGTTTATTTATTGTAGTAAAGAACAAAACGAATTATAGATCATGATTGTACACATGAAGCCAATTAGTAAAACTGTATACAGCTAAATTGTAACAGCTTTTTAATAGGGGTTTCTTTCAAGTTGATATTAAACACAAAAATACGCTTTAATATTATACTTTAATTTCTTTGTACTACGCTTTCTTTCCACTTAAATTAATAGGACAGCTTCGTACCGTAGTAGTTTTACAATGCGATAAAGTGCTGCGATCAATTCGTATGTACGAACTAAATAGATTAGCTCTTAAAACCGAACTCTTGTTTCATACTAACTACTTACCTTCTTTAAGTCATTAAAAATTAGTTACTTACTTAACTTACGACTTGAGCCAAGATAAGCTTAATTTTAAATTCTACAAGCGCATTTAGAAATTTCTAGACATAAGAATTAACAAACCCAACCCTAGACTTTTCTTTAATGGGCAAGTCTTGGAGCTTATTCCACCACGCGTATACTTTTATGTTGAATATTATATACTATTTTATAACGATTTTAAAGTTTTCACCACGTAATATTAGTCTTATTTTGTATTAACACCTAAAGTTTGCTTGGATTTATCAATATGGCTGTCTTTGTAAAACTTACTTGTATATATTCAGATAATATAGAGATAAATATAAAAAATGGCAGAATACGGACACTAAAGAAGTTTTTGCTGCATTCTATATAATTCTTATATGAGCTTAATGTAAGCTGTTTTGGCTGTCTTTATTTTATAATGATTTTAAATGTTTGTAAGAAATATAAACATAACATAACAGTCGACGATAGGTACCTTTGTAAACGTGTCCCAGGCTAGTTCATACTTCCAACAAATATAAATACGTTTCAATATTAACTTACATTTTATTAAATTATAATTTACAAGTGTTACACAATTATGTTTTAATAGTAATGAAAAAGTAACAAATTCAAGTAGAGTCGCGTGTTTAGTTTTTATAAGTACTTATATATGTATATAATATTATGTTGTTCATATTGTTAATCTAAGTAGCGATCGTTAACACTAATACACAGGTCTATTACCTTCGATGAATGTGTTGACTCGTTGTTAATTGGTTAATGTATTAGTTAGAAATGTTATTGTTATATTTAATTTGTTTTTTTTATTTAAATTACAATTTCTCAATAGATACGCGCGTACCGCGCCTTGAGTTATATTTCGGTTCTTAATTATATATAAACCAAATGTGTATGGTATTTAGTTCTGTCTGTCAGAGACGACAGACAGACAGACTACAGAGAACTAATGTTATCGACATAGCCCAAAGGATTAGTAAGCTGAAGTGGCAGTAGGCTGGACACATATGTCGCAGAACCGACAACCGTTGGAGTAGACGTGTTCTGGAGTGGAGACCACGCCTTGGCAAGCATAACGTAGGACGTCCTCCGACTAGGTGGAGTGACGATATACTCAAAGTGGCTGGCAGCGGATAGAGATTGAGAGCTGAAGATCGAGCTCAGTGGCGTGCCATTGGAGAGTCCTATGTCCAGCAGTGGACGACAAAGGGATGATGATGATGAATTATATATAATATAATGTTTGCTCTGGTATTAAAATGTCAAGAACTAAATCTATAAATATTAAATGTCGTACTCATATATATACATCAGTGACTTTATACATAATAAATGAAAAATAACTTACGAACTGAGGCATGAGAGTGACATTTTCAACGTCCTAACAAAGGATCGTGGGCACTGCAGCCTTAAAATCAAAGTCACTTGACGTTTTGTCTATTAAATATATGCTAATTACACTACCCTTTAGTGTATTGTAAATGATTCAGCAACAACGCGGTGAGTGGCCTATAGCAATTTAGCTAAAATGTTCTTGAAAACATTTTGAACTTTGTGTTTTTAATAGAGTACCCTTATAAACAATGCATGTATGTAAAATGAATTTTAATAAGCATTGTTGAAAAGATTAATTCCACTCCTTTGTTAAAAATAAAATATTTACTCTTGATGGAGGCTATGTTAACATTTTTTTATTATAAAAAGAACCTTGAGCCATTACAATTATGTTATTTAAATAATGTGTATAATTAAAATCAGATTACATATTGTAATTTTGTTAACTAAATAAAATGTGCGTAAAATTACGTCAAAAGAGCTTAATGAACAATTCATTACAACATGTAAGCGTTACGGGTGGTTTAGTATAATATAACATATTTGTTGTATTTAGTGTTATTAATAAAATAATAAAATAAAATAAACTTTATTTAAGATAAGTAGCATCCATAGTGTGTTAGTAACATATTGATTAGAAAAACATAATGATCAACTAATTGCTTAAAACAACACGTTTCAGAAACAAACAAAAAAATGTTAATGATTGTCGTTATAATAAATTGAATGTCCTTATCGACATTCAATTTAGTTTTTATAGCAATTAAAAATGGCCGACTTCGACAGATTTTAGTAAAAGTAAAAGCTAATAATAAAAATAAAATATCTTATTTTTTTATACCTTGTCTGTAAAATATTTACTATAAATAACCCTTAAATACTTTATATTTGATTATATAATTTATTATAACCAATATAATATTAAAAATCGGTTAAAATTATCGGCTTGTACGCGCAGGTTTTGAAACAACGAACGGTCGCTACGCTGAGGTCCTGACTGATAGTATAAGGTCGATGACACACCCAACGAAATTGACATGACACATTACTATTTATTTAAAAACAATGACTATTTACTTAAAATATTTTATTAATACCAAAGAAATAACTAATGAAATCTTTTAAACTTAATAAATATGTAAATTTGATTTATGAAATAATATATATAAATTATTCATCAATAATATAAGTAGAGTCTAGATAAGAGGCGTTACTAAGACTAGTTAGGGTTAATGTGCAAAAAATATAAATTGATAATAATTTAATTAAATAATTTTAAAAATATATCATAATTTTATCCTTACAACGCGGACCTGTATCGAAATTACCGTTTTAGGCCGAAGCCGGGCAGGATCATCTGACGTCGCTCGTTACGTCACAACCGCGCCCCCGCCCCGCCCGCACGTGCGTCAGTGCCTCCCTTCACGCAAATTGTTCGCCAAAAACAACATCGATTTAATACTCCACCAATGAATGTAAGCTAAATTTATTTTTGCATGCCAACCGAACTCTATGGTCGTTATTAAAAAAACACTGATTTGTTTATTATCTGATAGACGGAAACGGCTGTTTCACTTGGCATCCTATTCCGTTGTTTACAGGTAAACTTTAAAACGTAAAGTAAATATTATAGCGATATATCTTCGATTTGATTTGTACAAATGTCGTCAATACGCGAGGTGGCACGTATTCGTTCTCCAATAACTCTAACACTAAGACAAACTTTGTAAACTAAATTTTACTTATAACGATTTAACGAGCTACTACAAATATTAAGAATGAGTCTATATGATTTAGTTTCGCGGTACCTAATTAAACCTTTAATTTTTTTAATTAAAAACTATTTTTTATTAATAATAAAACATGTTTTAAATTTTTTTATAATCTATCTTATAAACAATTTCTTAAACTATCGTCTTAAACTGTATAAAGAAATCTAAACACAAACTCTATAATCACGATTAAAATCTGTAGTATGTTATAGTGAGCTGATTAATATAACTTTTTAAAATCCCTTTGTTGCCGTCATAAAGATGGGCTCTGTGACGTAATCAATAGATATCGCAACTCAGCACTATCTCTTAAGCCGTCTCGAACGACGAGCTTCAATAAGTGCTTAACGCTAAGCTTCATGTTATTTTTATAATTTATCTAATACAAACAACATTATATCATCAAATTAAACCAAAATATAGTTAAACGATGTTTATATTAATTTGGCGTTTTGCTGAAAATAGATCAGGTGTTCTGCGAACTAATGATTTCACGTCAGTAGGCTGCGTGCAATACGACAAGCTTTGCGACGACCGGAAATATTCCATTCCATTTATTCTAGAAAATGGACAACATGTTTTTAATTTTATATAGTGTGTATAAATAAAAATAACTATAATTATTGTGTAATTAAGATTGTGATTATTTATATATTTTATAATCAAGATTTGCTGGAGATATTCAGATAATAATAATTGTAAATTCACCTATTAAATTGTAAACACGATTTTTTTATTTTTCATGTGTCATATGTTTCGTTTCGTTTTAAATTAAATTAGCAGTGTTGTATTAAAATTTTGCACTTATTTTGCATTGTAACATCGTGTCATAAAACCTGCTTAACACGACTTGGTCTAAAACATATCATTTATATTAGAATTGAGATAAAAACAAATATTAACACTTTAATGAAATAACTATCACTTAACTAAAAACATTACTAATATTATTTATCCATATGTATCTATTTATAACTATATTTGTGTTTATCAACAAAAAAATCTTATAGGGTCAGTCTCAAAGAAATTTCAATTATCGCGTCATATACAAGTTTTGCAATTTTTTTATTTATCTAATATTGTTGTTTATTACATGAAGTTTTGTATTTAAGGCCTTTTAATAAAATGGAATTGTTGGAAGCATTTAAATATGTCAGTTAAACTGCAAAATCTTGACTCGGTACAAAATGAGCTTTGAAAATGTTTTTCATCCGATGCTTTTGTACGTTAGAAACCGATTTCAACGTCATATCTGACATATCCAATAAGCTATGGAAAGGCAAATGTTCGTCGGATTGACTTCTTTCGCATTGCTTTATCTTCAAAATGAAAATTCGATCTAAATTGAGCCGAAAGCTGGTTGGAACGGGCTCTATGCTCATATTTGCTCACGTCCGTGCCGCACTGTGAACGTATGGGATACGGGCCAAGTTATATCACTCAGGCTTCTAAAAGAAAACGTGAGTACATTTCTTTGAGTCTTACCTAGTCATAAACATTAAAGATCGATTTGTCAAGTTATGTTACTGTACTTAAAGTGTATGCTCGTATCTTATAAATATGATGAATAAAGGAGTTATGTTCGTTTGTTTTTCCTTAATTCGCCCAATAAACACTAGTTCAATTTATGTACCCTTGGCATTATGATAATTTATATTTGCTACGATATGATTATAAGTTGTTTGAGGCGAGATGCGACCCAAGGGTTTTATAAATTAAATTCCACCATTTGTGTCCATCAAACTGCATTGATGCAGAGTAAAGAAATAAATCAACGCTTCTTTCTAAAAGGAGGTAAAAAATAATTGCCTATAACTTAATTACTTAATAACTAATAAGGCAAATTAATTTAGATAAGTAATTACAAGATCAACTCATTCGAAAGCTTATAATTTATATTACGTAAGGGAACTTGGCACCAAAAATAGTTGTGAATAATATCGGAATATTTTCTTAACGTACCCAGTGACTAAATTATGACGAGCCTTTGTCAGACAACAACGTCATTAGTTTTAAGCTCTTCGTTTTTTTAAGCCGCGAAACGTATTACTTAAGGGTAAAATATGTTACGTCCTATAGGAAATACTGTATCACGAATCAAACCAAAACGATAGAAAAGCAGAATGGTTTCAACAAGTAACTCGTATAGGTTACTGTACCTGCATAATATATTCCACATGCTTTGAGCAGATACATCGGATCAAAATGATATTCTGGGGGAATTCAACATTGTAACAACAAGTCCCATGTCTTTGTTTCGCATCGATTTGATCAAACGTTTCAAAGCACATGTTACACAAGTGTACACGTTGCTTTATTTTTATGTTGTCTTTATAAACATTCTGAATAAAATAGGTGCATTATGCACGCTTTCGCTTCGTTGTGTAAAATACGAGTTGCGGAAAAGAAAAATCTTAAATTCTGGTACTCCGAATACATTGTTATGGTAACGTCATTGCAGATGCTCCCGCTACGTTTCTTGTTACAGTATTTTCAGATATTTCGTTTTTCTACGATTGTTTTCTGGCAAATTATAATCGTAACATGTTTGTTTACGATTACAAATACTGTATTTTATTAGATTCGAGCTCTTTAATAGCGGTGAGTTTTAGATTAAAAACAAAAATAAATTGTATTTTTTCTTTTAACTTCAGTCTTATAAAATAAGATATTTTGATGTATTTCTATACAACTGCAAGGTATTGTTGATCGTACTCAAAGCGATTCTAGTACGTGCATACACCTACGTGAGCCATTTCAAGCGGAGAATAATAAGAAACAACGAGCGCTTAATATTGGTAAAAGCTATATTTAAACACGCAACCTTTGATAAATTTCATGAAAAGTAATAGCTGAGCATATAATAGAAATTACAATTCATTTCCTGCCTTTGATTGAAGTCTTAACCGTTTTTCTTACCTCTCTTTCTTTTATTTACCTCTCGTGTAAAAGAGAGCTTAGATTTGAGAGAGATTAGATTCAGTAGTTAGAGCACTAGGTTCGGATTCAAACTCGGACAAACAATACTGCGTAACAAACAATACTAATTATGCGCTTAATTTGTGTTTATAATTCATCTTGTGATCAGTGGTAATGGAATACATCGTAAGGAAATCTGTACGCGTCGTACATGTGAATTACTTTACTTTTATAAAAATAACCAAGGCATCATTTTATCATTTACAATTTTATTCTTTATATTTTTAGGAAGGTGAACGAGAGTTTGAAATTTAATCGAAATTTAAATCTATTTAATTATGCTTACACTCATTCATATAATAACAAATTTGTTTTCATGCAATTTTGTATAAATTAGTAGGTGAGTCAAAAGTTCGTATGATGTGTATATATCCTAATTAATAAAGTCCAGATCACTACAATAATAGCGCCAAACAACTTTCGCTTTTATACGTTGTTTACGAGTTTCTAAATTTTAATGGATCATAAAATTTCATACATAAGCAATGTAAATCTTGTTAAAAATCATAAGCTGTTTCAAAAATAAAATAAAATGTGATAAAAATGCATGTTTTATTAAGAGGTATTTTTATGTGTACTACATAGCTAGTTGGAGTCAAGCTCAAAATAGTTACAACAATGTTTCATTTAGCAATATAAACAACTATATTATATAATAACGAACATAATTAAATGCTTACAAATCTTACTTGTGGTCGTATTATAGTATATTACCATATACAAAAGTTATGACATTACTAAAATATATGGCGCCACTTGGGTACCTCAATAGAAAATTGAAATCGGTCCAGCTATATTCAAGGAACGAGTAACATTTTAAAAAAACATACGAGTCTAGCATCTTTAAGGTAGTCTTTGTTTTTCTTAATTTGACGTTGTCATATTTAAATGTTTTCTTGTGGTCAAGGAGAAGTCCATAGGAACGATTAACGCGTTATAAACCATTTTTTTATTTCAATTACATTTTGAAACTTATAGTTATAAATATTTTTAAGAGCACAGACGAATCTGCACTAGATCGTTGTATTTATTATTTTAAAAAAATATATAATTATAAAACTTAAAGAAAAATAAAGAGATCTGTCATTAATAGCAGACAGAATAAAATATAGGGATAAAAAAGGCATTTAATTTTTTAAAAACGTTGCTTAGCGACTGTTTAATTAAACACATATTCTCTCTTTCTGCCATTACTAATTTGACATTTTAAAGAAGAAGACACTATTGTTTGTCTAATTACCTACTAAATAATGTTTATAAGTAAGGCCGGTAATATTTATGACATGATTTAATTGTCAATGTGAAAAGGGAATGTTATCGGTTTTACCGTGTTCTGTTGATTTCTTGGTCGTCAATGTTCGCAATTGCAACCAGGGCAGAATTGCCGCCATTTACTAGCGATTAAATTGTCGACACAATGTCATATACTTCGACGATATCGGTATGACAGTACAAGCGATTGAAATAATGTTTATGAGATATCTGCTTTATTTGTGAATTTTATTCTTTATTTAAAAATATTAATCATCTATTCGTTTTATCGTTTATCGGTAAATTTAATAAGTATGTGTGTGTAAAATGTTTTATATAAGACGTATTTGTATACATATATTACATTATTTATATACATATATTACATTATTTATATACATATATTACATTTCTTTAATGACATTCATAAGCGGAATTATTAGATAAGTATACACTATAAATATATAGATAGCTTCATTTGTTTAATAATAACTATAAATTTCAAACATATTTTAAAGATTTCTAAATTAAAACTAAATTACAAAATCTAATGAATGAATTTATCGAAGATTATATAAACTGTAACCTCCATATTGCTAACTTCAATAAAGCATATTCAATGTTAATTGTAGTAATTAATTAAACGACAGTATTACTAAATGACGTACATTTGTTCTACTTAGCACCAGGTGACTTCTCTGCAATCAATATTAGCAATCGAATTCTATCAGAATTACTGTAGTATACCGACGATTAATGACAATAATTTAACGCAGCGGTAACTGCAACTATCTTCAGCGGCTAAGGTCGTTAGATCAATTCCCGTCTGAGTTAAATATATTGAACTTGTCTTCTCTGTATCCCCAGACTCTAAATTCTGTACCGCACGACACAACTGTAATCGATGCAATTAATAGCATTCTCAGACATTTCCTAATGATTTGCAACGGTGAATTCTCGAATATAATAAACGCGGGTCTCAGTTTTCATGTTACAATCCTAATTCTTGAGCTATTACAGTACATACATATTTCGCGAAATTATATTATATTTCAAAACTAAAACTATTCCTATATAAAGCGTGTAACAAAATTGAATTGTTATTAGGTATCGTGTGTCGGTTCTATTTATGTAATAATTTTTAAAATACAAAGAAAAAACATAACGCCGGTTTTTTTTTTATTAATTGACGAAAATTACGTGGCAACAGTGTCGTTAAACACAATTAATATATTTTGTTAAGTATTTTTTTGTCCTGTATATGGATTAATAATGATTTGGAGATCTCTTCATTATTATTCTATAATAATTGTAATTATATACATATATTGAGTATCCTATAGTACCAGACGTATGAGAGGCTTATTAAATTTAAGCAGCCGGAGTTTTGAAGTTGGCTACAAACTCCTAGGCGCCGAAAAGCACGCTGAGTCGCCGGTTCTAAGTTTTTCCCGTCATGTCGTATTTTCTATCCATTAGGATTATGAAAGTGCACGTGTGTTTTCTTACCCATATGTGCATTATGAAATGGAACCTTTAGTCACCGATTAAATTGACCGCTGTGGCTGTAGTGATACAAATACCAAAAACCATATTGTAACTGAATTATAAATTTTATTTTTAAATTACATTATTTTATTTTAATTTTGTCGTGCTCGCAATATCTCAATGCTGATGATTAGGTTTTTGAAAGTCCTTCTTAGCTTTATCAAATATTGTTTTTATATTCACCGGATTTAAATTTGTGTTAGAGCAACTGTAATACCAGAGGACCAATGAGCGGTCTCCTCCTAAGTAAGGGAGACTGCAGTCACCTTCCTATTTACCTAGTAGTGATACAAGTTGGTAGCGTTTAGCGACCCACTGGCTTAATTTGACATGTGTATTTAAAATACAGCTGTATTCCTGGTGATGCTAAGGTTCTATATGCTTAGATTTCTACGGTTAAAATTAACGTGTTGTTTCTGACCGAATAAAATAATATGACAAAATATAAGGATTATGTTTATGGAAACCCTGAAAAGGCTATAAATAATGGGCGTTGAGGATTTTGTTTGTACAACGTTAAGTGTTTTGTTTGGCAGTCTATTTACTAGTACAAGACGTAAATAAGTCGATTTTATTGAAAAATAGTTTTAATAGAAAAATAACTGCTTACTATACTCTTGAACTCTTAAGGCTTCTGCTTATAAAATAGTGTTATCAACATATATACTCAGGAAAGCGGGGCAAATATTAGATTTTGTACGAAAGATCTTCATTTTAGAAGCTAGAATTATAAAAATTAAAGTTTATACTTCTGTTTATAAATAAAAGTATTTTAGGGAATTCAACCTCTAAGCGGTTACATAAAAGTTGAAATTTTGTATGGATGTTATTAATTTTCATAGTTACAAGACATGTAGAAACTTGGTTATTTACTAGTATATATATAATATACTAGTAAATAAAAAAAATCTGATGGTTTCTGAAATGTTGCCGATGAGAAATATCCATACGGCTTGTCTTATATAAATTCGGATGCTATATATTTACCATATATATAAGATTAATAAACTTCGACCCTGTTTGACCGATTACAATTTGGTACATATATGTAATCCTTCGTGGTGATGGTTTATATACTATCCACTTTGTTGTAACTCGCGGCTAGATGACGCAGCACATGAACTTAAAAGCCGTTTAACTGACCGTCATTTAAATTAACGTATAAGTACATACATACAGTCAGGACGTCGGCCGGGTTATGCTGGTCTTATAAATATTATTATGAATTGTAACATACGAAAAGTCAATAAATAAGTCAATAACGACGGTATTGAAATATACTAAAGCATTACAGCACATTTGCTATATCAAATAAAATTATGACAAAATTTAAAAGAATGTTGTAAAAGCTATATCGAGACATTATAACTTATAATAATTAATAAGGCGTAATAACCACTCGTGACATATGTAAACAGTGACAAAATTAATATAATTAACATTCGCGAAGGCCACGGCAAATGTCGCGACAGTTGGAGTGACGCCAGAGTATTAATAGAGTACTTGTACTAATATTAATGTGATACATTAGATAATCGGGAAGCGACGCTGTTTACGTTATGTAAAACGAATGCCATTGAAATTATTGAAAAGTTTAACTGCGTCGAACGAATTGATTTCGACGCAGCAAGCTTGACAAAAATAACTTTCGGCCTGTAACTTTCATTACCGTGTTTAAAAGCGATTTCATCTGAAGTTAACTGAATTTAGCGTGTCGTAGTTGAAATATGATGGAAATGTATTTTTTATGAACATACATATATTGTATGTTCAATTTGAAAACCGTTCCCACTTAAATACTTTGGGGGTTTTAGGTCAGTTAGCAGTGTCGATGTTATTTAGACTTAAGGAGTGTTTGAGCTAAGGCGAAACGTGCGAGATAGGGAACGAGATTTTACGTAATTAGCTCTCTCGTTTCACCTCTTAGATACTTCTGGTATGTCATACAATATATTTGTTTAAAGTTTATTTTATGCTTTATAAGTAAAGACAAAATCTAAAACAGTATGTGACAATAGATTGAAAATCAATTGGAATTATGGGTATTGAATTGATACATTGAAAATTATAACTCTGATATATCATTTAAATACTTCTTTACATGTTAACATCTAAAAACAAACTCATAACTCACTAAAGAACACGAACGTGAAATGTCATAAAGTCATAAGCGACTGACTTTTGTCTATAACAATAATAACGTTTAAAAGTTTTAAGGATATACGCGTCAGTATAGCATATCACCGCTTTCAAAATTTAACGAGTGTGATACGAAGTGAGGTCTTAAAGAATAGCGCTGCTGGCATGAATGGATAGTGTTTCACATCCTACTTTTTACTTTAAAACCAGCCTTTGAATGTTTTTCATTTTAAAATGTAGTCTGATTCTTGTCATTAACAAAAAATCTAGTCATAAATTCTAAAATTATTAAATAAAATAAATATTTATTCTGCTTGCACAACACAGAAACAAAAAGAACTATGAACAGTATATATCGTCATTATCGTATTGTTAATTATAATTAACAGCAAAAAACATCCAAAGAGTATACATTTATATAATCCATTCAATAGTTATTATTAGTAAGTAGAATTTTTTGAATGGTCAAATATACGAATATACCGAAATTTATCAAAGACCATAATAAAATTTTCGAAGGCTGTATTTTGTTCATAGAATTTAAGTAACATTTACTTATCTAATAGACATGTAATTTTGATATATGATACCTTATAAGATACATACACATGTTTATTTCACGAGAAAACGGCATTTTATGCATTTTAACGGCATGAAAAAAAATGGCTGAAATAGTTGTTATAGTTTTTAAATAGTATGTTTGTTTTTTATTATGTAAGTGGAGGCTCACCTGAGCCTCCTGCTAGTTTGCCCCCACTTACATCAGGTGATGGAAAGTGACTATCACCGCCTATGGACACCTGCAACATCCGAGGGCTTGCAGGAGCTCTGCCGGCCTTTAAGGAAAGAGTACTGCTTTTTTCTTGAAGGTTTCGGTCATATCGGTTGAGAAAAGTCGCCAGTAAACTAGTTCCACAGATTGATTGTGCTAGGCAGAAAATGCCTTAAAAATCGCGCTAGTGTGGATTTCCGGACATCGCGGTGGTGAGGATGGATATTCGAATTCTGGCGCGATGTCCGGTGGTGAAATTTAGCGGCCGGGACTAATCCAAACAACAACTCAGTGAGCTTTGATAAAATACAGTACGTATCTTTTATATAGATTAAATTGCTGATATAATAAACATCGTACTCTATTTTTATTTTCATTTTCACGTTCATGTTCCATTGATAACAAGAACAGTGCCTTGCGCTATACTTATTTGTAGCACATGTATAAAATGTATCAAAAGTAAATGTACCAATTTTCGTTTATATCATTAGATTTTTTTATTGTTTGCTATTCGGGCCATAAGTTACGGGGTTATTAAATAACTTTGAAATAATGTTCGCATAAGAAAAATTTTATACCATAATTAAGTTCAAGTTAGAAGTGGGTTAATAAGTCGATATTAAAAAAACTAAAACAAATAAAATTAAGTATACTACTTTGTATTATCATCAGCACCAAGATATTAGCCTAATCGGTTAATTGGAAGTTATTGTAAATAAATATACGAGATTTGTTCTGGACATCAAAATTTAACTGATTTATACAAAAACTTTCAACGAAACGGCGCACTCATATAGTTTATTCATGTTTACGATTCCCAATACTAATTATATAAAATAAATTCAGGAAACAAAGTTTACTTACCTTTATAACATCGTTGTGTGTTGGTCTGTCCTGTTCAAGAAATACACTGTTCTTCTCTGATCGATATATATTCTCAAATAAACGTTAATACCGCACTTATAAAAACTACACTTGTGTCAAGTTAATGATTGTGTGATATACTGGCGAGGCACTTGATAAGAATTATGTACGATTTAACAGCACTTTTTTAGCACTAATATTAATAATGTTAAAAGTCTTGACGCGATCAGTTATCTCTTGACATACGCCTTTGAAGCATTTGGCATCTGTAACAATATTAATCTTTTTTATAATTATATTTGTACGTGTTTTATATTAACTTCACTTGTATGAATGTATCAAAATATACTAAGGCAATTTAATGCTTGGCGAATGACTTTGAATGAATACCGACAAGTTGAATGATGAAGCCAGGAGACAGTTGAACTCTGGAATGACTACTAGCAAAACCGAGTTTGAGTTTTGGTTTGTTTTGATGAAAACATTGTCTTAAAAGCCTGTTTTTTTAAACAATAATTTATATTATTTAATATGAATAGCATAATATATAAGTTTCGAAGTAAAATAAGATGTACAATGACAATAACATAAATAAGAAAGGGACCATGAACTTTTGAAACGTTATTAAAACCCGCTACGCCGCATGGCATGGAAAGAACCGATAATAATTCACAAAATAACATCTAATTATAGCAGCGACTGCTCACCCTCGAACCGAAATTTAACATTTTATACCCAGTATCCTGAATATATTTATTTTTTCTTGATAGTATCGGAAATCAATAAGGATTCTCTATTTTAACGCTGAGCACGCTCCCGTATAGATGCAGACGTGACGATGGCAATTTTGTCTAAAATATATATTGAGATTCGCGATAATACCCTCGATAATCAGCAACAATTATAAAATAAAGAGTTTTCAATTGAGATTTACAAATGGATTGATAAAATGATGTAACAGAACAGATGGACCGGGAGATACTGACACAAATTTCCTTGTTATTTGTACCAGTATGGTGAGTCGAGTAGCTATTTATTTTTTGTGACATATTAGAGTCAACCAACTCAACCCTCGAGTGTCGTAAGACCCGCCGGCTAAGAGATTTTTTGTGTTAAGCGCATTTGTCAACACCATTGGCACTTAGTATCTCAACAACCCTTATGGTGGCGAGGAAATCAACATACAAGCAAAACCATTCCAGTTTTGTAACTAAAATGATCAACAAAATATAATTTTTTAGAATGTTTATCATGTTTGTGCCAAACAAGGCACAGTATCTATATCATCGTTTTTAAAGAAATACAGCGGTAGATATAATAATAATAAAGAACTTTATTCACCAAAAAATTATATAATATCTATAAGGCTAATTCTAGAGTTTCTTTAACTGTAAAAAAATCAGGAAATCAGTCTCTTTTTACAAAGTCTTATAACCATAATAAACAACAAATATATTATAATGCGTTTTTGAATTTTGTAGAGACTATCTATACATGTATCAATATGAGTGTACGTATTATAATATCAGTTTTGTTTCCGACTTCTATATACTTCCTGATGTTTTTTTTCCTTAGATGAGAATGAGATTTTTCTTGCATCGAAATTAGCACGAGAAAAACTCACTCATACTCGCCCCTATTCTTCTATCTCGGCTTCTTTCTTTGGAAACGAATATATCTTAGAGCATCGTTACTCAAACTGGGTAACATGAGGATCGCGGACAGGTATAAGAGGGGTATCAATATATCCTAATCCTAACCAATATTATAAATGCGAATGTGAGTTTGTTTCTTTGTTACGCTTTCACGCCTAAACCACTTAACGGTCTTAAAAAATATTTCACCAATGGAAATCTACATTATTAGCGAGTAACATAGGCTACATTTTGTCCTCGTATTCCCAAGGAAACGGAAACTACGCGGGTGAAACTGCGGGCAAAACGCTAGTCTAAAATAATAATAACAATATCACACACAAAAAAAAAGAGTTTCTATAACGCAAGTTTATTTGTGACGAGGGGGATGATCTTATAAGCATAAGTTCCCTCTAACATGTGAAGCGATCGTTACTGGCTATTACTAAAATTTGGTCATTAACCCTAGGTAGGATAGTAAGATTATTTCAAACGGCTATAATATGATGAAATATACAGCATACTTTGGCTAGTGATACGGAAAATAAAAAAATTACAACAATTTTAAACTTGGATTTCATTCTACCTCTTATTTATCCCAATAATAATTTTTTCTTGTATGTTCTTTAGGAATTCTAGAGATTAGATAGTATGCCTTTACACTTAGTTATTTGTTTAGAGTTTTTCACTCTGTGTATTTTTTTATATCTATCTTATTACTGGTTAGTCTGCCTGTGATTCTAAAATAACTGCTTATTTTTTAATTATCAATTTATTAACGTTTTTTTTTATTTTGGACTACCTGCTATATAATCATTTAATTATTCAATATGTTTAATTCAAATATGAAATATAAGGATACGAAGTTTATTTCTCATCAAGAACAAGCTCACTTACACGAGAAACTAATTACATAATTTTCTTACATCTATATTATAATTATGTGTGACTTTATACAAAACAAAGGAGATACAATTTTTTCAAATCAAGCTTTGACAGTATTTTCTTAGTTCAGTCTTAAATTTTACGAAAGATTTTTCATTAAATAGTTCTTTGGGTAAGGTTTTGGTAAATACCTGCACCTTTAAACATATTGGTTCTTGAGCCAAACAATTTGTCCTGGTTTATGGTAATTATAATTTATATTTAAAATGTGCTTTGAAATAGCAGATATTGAAGGATTATCGTCACAAATTGAATTCTACACACATCTTACTATTTATTATAATAGGTAGAATAATTCAAAATAGCTATATCATGAAACCACGACATTCCATATTGTATCACAGTTTTTTTTTTTTTTTTTTTTTTTTTAAGAGGGGGCAAACGAGCAGGAGGCCCACCTGATGTTAAGTGACTACCACCGCCCATGGACATCTGCAACATCTGAGGACTTGCAGGTGCGTTGCCGGCCTTTGAGGAAAGAGTACGCTCTCTTCTTGAAGGTTTTTATGTCATATCGGTTCGGAAAAATCGCCGGCGAAAGCTGGTTCCACAGAGTGATTGTGCGAGGCAGAAAATGCCTTAGGAAACGCGCTGTTGTGGATTTCCAGACATCGAGGTGGTGAGGATGGAATTTTGAGTTCTGGCGTGATGTCCGGTGGTGAAATTCAGCGGCCGGGACTAAACCAAACAACTCCTCAGAACACTCCCCGTGATATATACGATAGAGTATGCAGAGTGACCCAACATCTCTACGCAAATCCAAAGTATCAAGCCGGGCGTATAAAGTTCCGACTGGGCGAAAAATAAACCAGCCCTCCTGTCACCAGTGAAGCCAATAAGACAGGGTGTAGTCATTTAGAAATGCTTTACCACTTTCTAAGGTCCAAATGTAACGACTGCGAACGGCACAATAATATATGTAGATCAGAAAAGTTATTGTTAATTGTTTATTATAAATATCAAACGTTTTGTACAAAAACTGTGAAAAGGATTTAGTTTGCTTAAAGTTATACTAAAAATTATAGGAAAATTGCATATTATATGCAGTGCAATTTATAACTCGATATCTACTCAATTACTGTTTTTTTTTTTTAAAGTTTTATTACCGACAGGTAATAGCTTGCGACATTGGATCCGTGGATGCGCTTAGCGTGGGATTAACGTGAGTTAATAAAATATTTGTTGTATATTTATTAAAAGCCGACCCCGTATACAGTCCGAATTTTTTTCTTAATTTTTTGTTTATTTACTATATACGTAATTTCATATACAGTAATTCGGAAAAAGTCAACTTGGACCTGGAGAACCGGCGAAAGTAGCTCAGCTTTTTATTCAACGTGATTGTTTATAATTTTTAATATATAAAATTATAAAAATTAAATGTGTATTTATTTTGAAAAACAAAAGATACAATATGTTTAAATGACCAAACGGTAAGAGATAAAGTAGCAGTCACTTTAAGCCATAAATTTACTATTTCATTACGTATATATGTATTTGCGCTTAAACTTCTGTATACAATATTCAGCAGACAGACAATAAATTCATGAAAGTACCTTAATTAAGTTTGGTAAAGCTAATTCATGGACATGTACAATGTTATTTTTAAACATCATTTTTTAGTTAACAATGAAGGTTACTATTTTACAATAAATAAGTGTATTGTAATAAATAAATACTTGTGAAAAGAGAAAGCTCAATTTTATATTTTCTTTCTGTGATAGATAAAACATCTACTTATTATATTATATTAAAATAATACATAGAACATGAATAATAGTAAATAATTTAATTCCATTACCTCATATACAGTTTATCTCAAAATTCGTAAATGTTAAATGGTTTTAAAAACGAATAACGTATTGAACACATAAAATATGGATTATATCGTGGGCGGCTGCGGAAATGAAATGGTAAATACGTGGATAATAAATTAGGTTTTTATTAAAATAAAAATTAATGAGGACAAGCAAAAGAAAATTTATGTACGATATTTCAATTATATTATACTAGCGTTTTGCCCGTGGTTTCACCCGCGTAGTTCCCGTTCCTATGGGAATGCGGGGACAAAATGTAGCCTATGTTACTCGCTGGTAATGTAGATTTCTATCGGTGAAAGAATTTTCAAAATCGGCTTAGTGGTTTACGCGTGAAAGCGTAATAAACAAACCCACGTTCGCATTTATAATATTTGTTAGGATTATTAAGTTCAATAAATAAAACTATCTAATTTTAAAATTACTAGGTTTCAATATCTTCAATTGACATTAATTAGTTTACTAGGATCGAGTGGATTAAGATCAGCTTTATTATCATCAATAGGGTAACCGCGGCGACATCGGCAAGCCAGTAGCCAAGAGTCATAACTAGCTCAGAAGCCTAGAGAGCAATTAGGCGGAAAGAGGAAATTGCATCTCTTGGGGATAACTCACAAATTGCCCCAAACGTCAGCGAGATTCCAGCTGAAAAGACAATTTGCAGTTCCTATTAGTTTTCCGGATCCCAAAGTTCAGAAATGTTATGACTTGTTCGCTAAAGCCAGATGTAAATGGTTATGCCTTTTTCTTAGTTCTTTAGTGCAGTTACGTCGAGTTAACTTACTTCAAATATGTTTTCGCGGTAGCTTTGGTTAACTGTAATTGGAAAATTGAACCAATATATATATTCCAATACAACGAGTATTTACCTTAAATACGGAACCATACTAAAGTTTCGTGTGAAAAGCCCATTTTGAAGTTAACGCGACCACGGCGTTGAAGATTGTTGTAACTAAACAAAGGCAACACGGAAATTACGCAAGTCTAAAATGTGAAGGAAATATCAGATTGTTTGTTTTAGTTGGACTAATAAAACACACAATCACCGATGGAGTAGCGTTTTATTAGAATTAGTGGGTCTCCGGTGCCAGGCTTGCCTCGGCACAGGGACTGCTTTTATTGAAACAATTCCTATAAAAGAGGATAAAAATGTCATCGTTTGAAAAACGAGTTTCAATTATTATTTCGAATAAAACAAAAGCTATGGAAAAGTAAATAAATTAAACGTGTAATATTTTTGCAATAAAATATATATGCATTAAAAACATTTAACCGCGATTTGTATGAGCCTACTTAAAAATAAAATTATTTCACTCTAAGCTGTGTGATGGATTGTAAGTAACTTAACAATTTGATTATCTTCGACGCATAAGTAATTTTATATGTTACTAAATAAGTGAGGAACAATTTAATTTAAGATTTTTTTTTTGTTTTTCCTATTACATGTGTGTATGTAATTATAACAACTTTTATAATATATATAATTTCAATTTTATCAGAAATAGCTATCTATATTATTTAAGGTCTGACCAATGATTTTTCGATGATGCAATTGATCAAATTCACAAATTCTATAAAGAGGTAAATTTTGATTTGATTCCTACGAAAATAATCAATGATCTAATCCAAGGTATCAATTTTCTTCCTATAAAAGTCATTATTTGGCGAGTTCTGCGAAAACTATCAATGATACCTAAAATAATGGACTACATGTTTATAGTACTTATCATTACCTACAAAAAGTCCTTCTAAACTACTATAGTTAAGTCACAATAAGTAGGTAAAATCCTTATGCAATTAAATAGTTTCATCATAAAGGTCAATTATGTACATGTAAACTCATCTTTAAATTATTCGAATTGGACTTCTCCATTAGAACTCATGATGGATATAATAATGGAAAAAGTAAGACATCACGATCGCACAGTAGTTCGCCAAGTCTATTATTTATTTTTTTACACATTTTATTTGTTGTAAACTTTTGTTGTAAACTAGAAACAGTTGAACAGTTTGTTAGTAATTATAGAATTTTTTATTATTTATTCTCAGGCGCATGAGACATAACATCTTAGTTCCCACACAGAAGCCGCAGACAGAACTCCTCAAATTATGGGAGTATTTTTCGGTGACTTTTTTCAAGCACTTTCTGTTATGAGTTAGTTTTAAAATTAATGATATATTCATGATATTTACTAAGATAGATAATTGTTTCGCACGAAATCGGGACGGGCCGCTAGTTATGTGATAGTTTTTAACATGCATGCCGGATACTTGATCCAAACACTGAACACACGAGAAAATAATCATTATTATAAGTTTTTAATAAAACAACAAATGTGGGCCCATTGTATCGAATGTTACGCAAAAGCAACTCCGATAGCTAACTTCAATAATTTTTAACAATACAATAAATATCTTCATCACACGACCGAATGAACTCATTCACTGATTATAAAACTTGTAATTTAAATTACAACTTAAATAATAACCAGTTTGTTAAAACTATGAAAACATAAAAAAATATATTACATAATATGATGTTTTAATTGAAAATATACTCAACAATGTGAGACAAAATGCGATTCATTCGTTCTTTGAATGGATTAAATCGACAATTAAGACAATAAATTTAATAATGTTTTTGATTAAAACGAATTTAACAAACAACGTTGTTTATTTGTAAATTATGATTCAAACTTTACAATTTTTTTTTTATTATTAGTGTAATTCACATTTTTTTTTTTAATAAATGAATACGAATATCCCAAAAAACTCCACGTGGCCGCAGGTACGAGCTGTGTAAATTAAGAGGTAAATACATGGGCGTATGATGATGCTGCCAAATATCGATCAAAATCGTATGACGAACGGTGTTGAATTGGTTTGATTATGATCGCTCAAATATATTTTAAGTTCTACGCTATTATTCGTCAGTTGCATTAATAAATAAAATCACATATTTTATATAATACAAACGTCACCCATCTTAGTGTAATGTCTCCGTAAATTCCTTAGCTTTATTAGAGTATCCTTTATGGAATACTGTAGCAGAAAATGTTACATAAATAAATTAAGGGCTACATTACTTCTTGACACACGATCTTTGTAAATGAAGAAATTTGCGTATATTACAATCAAACTATAAATCGCTGTCTTATGAGTATGACTATATAAATATGAGTATATAAATGTGTCTTTACAATATTTTCCCAATTTTCTAAACTATTTTCTTAATGTAGAAATGTAGATGCGCGCGGTTGGTATTTGGCGTAAAGCCAGTATCTATTGCTCTTTTCTCTCATGACATCTTCAATGAGATAAAATATCCACATTTTTTTATTCAATATGTCTTTAGTCAATAGGTTAGTCTGTATTTTGTACTACACCGTTTCGTAAAGTCTTCACGTTATTACCTTTTGTCTTTTAATCAATACACACCTGATATGAATAAAAGTTTCTGTTATAAAAGTAATAGCATCGTTTATTATACACACGGTTAAAATTATCTTGGTTCATTTTTAAAGCAAAAGAATTCTTACCAGTACTTTAAAAAGTGAGCTTTTGATCCCCCTTTTAAAAGAACCGATCCACCTTCCCCAACAACACATACGACTAAGAGTCCGACTGAAATATTAGCGAGTCCCGTCTGAATTAGTGATATGATGAATGAAAAGTGCAAATATAAAAGTGGTCCTATGGGCAGGGAGCACTGTGGGAGAGTAACGGCCCGTCATGTACCTGGTGGCGGTATCGCGAGCGCAATCCGCGGTGCACAGAACGCAGCGAGTGGGCGAGAGCGACCCGCGTCGGCCGCCTGCTGCGAGCGACTGCCGCCCGGGCCGCGCCGCCGCGCCGCGCGCCACGCACCGCCTGCACCGGCACCACACACCGGCACCACCGCACCGCTGCACGCCAAGCTGCCCGGCCGAGACCACCTGCCACCGCTGCAGCTTCACGCACCCTACGAATATCGATGTTTTTTGCCAGGATTTGTGCGGAGCACAGGGTTCGCGGGGGTAGCACGCACCGCGTGACGCGGGGGGCCGGTCCTGCGCGCTGCGTCACGCATCTGTCTCGACGATTTCTTGCGTGCTCCCGCAACCCGCCATCTGCAGAGACGCGTTTCGAGGCAAGCGCGCGCCGCCCGCCCATGTCACATTGCTACGGTGTTAATGCCCTCCGTGTCACTCACTTTTGCCTTTAACTCTGAATAAAATTCTCAAAAACGTTATTAATTAAGATGTCTTTTGAGAAAAATATTTTTTATTCACTGTTTGACTAATAAATCTACTGAAGAAAAACATAAAATAATATTTTATTACACTTAGAAAAATAAGAAAATATTAAAGTAATAAAGAAACAATAAATTTAATTGAATCAATCTATTATGAGTGAGAATTAAATATTTTAATATATTAAGTACCTACTAATACCAATATTTAAAAATATAATATTCTACCTTCATATTTCTAGCATTTCGACACAGGATTGTTATCGATTAGGACGCCAACTATTGAAACTAATGATACAATGCAACCGAGGCTGATCTCGAGAAAAATTGTGGCTTTCTTTTATGTTACACACACGGCTACACACCGTAACTGAGAGCCATTTGCGACTTAGCTTCACTCGAAAATATTTTTCGTCTACATATGTTATATTAATTATATATATTGTCATTTTTAAAATAAATGTTAATAAACCCTTTTTTACCAATCATTGTGAATGTGAATAAATATGGAATAAAATATATATCTATATCTATATATAGAGTGGCATAATAGATTCCACAAAGATTAAGCCTATTTGTCGATAATGCTTATAAAGAAATGGTTTAATGTAGAGAATACATACTGAAATCTAATACTTATTTTAGCCTACAGGATGATGAGATCTGTAGCCGTCCCCGAAACATGTGACTTTCTCTATAAATAAAATAAGTAAAACTAGATCATTACCTACATAATTATATAAACATGTTTTTTTAGAATTCGAAAAAAATAGCATCAAATTAATACCACTATATGAAAATATATTTTGATGAATCAAACTTTAAAATATTATACGAAGAAGTCGTACTTTATAATTTAGTTTTAGTTAATGCGCAAGCATCGCTTAACACGCGGAAAATTAGCTTTGTATAAACTCGTGTCGCTATGAAAATCTTAAAACAGCGAGAGTATACGCTTGTTCTGCGCTTAAAACATACATGGAATAATTATTCTCGATTTTTTTTTAAAGAAGATAACTCAAATGGTAGTTATTTCTTTTTCATTCCTAAGCATGTTTTCATAGAAAGTTTTAGGCGTAAATTTTCATTATCTTAGTAAAGTACAGTGTTAGTGGACCATAGATTTATCATCGACGGAGAAGCCAAACCATGCTTTATTCGCTTCACTTGCCGACATTTCGGCGCCTTAGTCTAGCGCCAGACAAACTCATTGCCAGCAAAGAGAATTTTAGTTGCTTTGTTTAAAATGCAATAATGCGCAACTGAAACGAGTACCAGTTCACTGTTCTGTGGTAATGAGAGAGAATATCACACTTTATTATTTTGTAATAATGTATGTAAGAAATAAAACTAAACGGTAATTCAAGTAACATGCCTAAAACGTTACTGCCGTAAATTTATGTTTTGTTCACACGCATAACTAGAAGTATGTTATAAAATTAGTGAATATGTTTATATTCGACATGGTAAAATAAGAATCTGCTTATAACACGCATTACCGCTTACAATTAAGTATGTGTTCAAGGAGTATTATAAGATATGAATATCCAATAAATATGAATAGTGTTTTCTTCTGACCCAATTCATCAACCGCAAAGCCATGCGTTGGCTCCGATGTCCAAAATGTTAACATTGGATTATTTTTAATTTTATGTCATACAATGCCACGGACATATTTTAAATTGGGGTTAAGTTGCATGGCACCATATTAAATTATAATAAACAAAATATGTCGAACGCTTTTGAATTTTATAACTTATTTTATGATTTATAACTTATAGGATTGTATTATATCATTAAATTAGCTTTATTTAATTATTTTTGTATACTGCACCTTAACTTAAATACTATAATCTTAACATATCTTAAATAAAATAATGTTTTGGTGTTTATTAATTCATGATTAATTATTTATCATTGTAATTACCGCATAATGCTTAAACGGCTGAATACTCTAGATTGAATTACGCATGAGGACATTTTATATTTTGAAATAACACATAGGATAGTTTTTATCTCGGAAAAACATATGATTCCTATTGGCTACCTATTTATTATAATTTTATTATAATCTCTTCAAACGAAAACACCTGAACGAAATGTGTAAAGCGAACTGAGAATTAATATGTAGATATGAAATAACCCTTAAGATGCTTTTTGAAAAATTAACGGTTTTTGAAATATTTATTATAAGTTTTCTATGTTACAATCAACTTCGTGTGTAGATGTGTGTGTGATAAATCTAGAGATAGGTATATATATTTACTAGCTGTGCCCACGGTTTCACCCGCGTATAATTAATAAAAATATAATGAATAAAAATCAGCCTAGAACCTTCCTCGATAAAAGTACTATAAAACACAAAAATAATTTTTAAATTCGAGTAGTTCCTGAGATTAGCCGGATCAAACAAACAAACTCTTCGGCTTTATATATTAATATAGATATACAGTTGATATACATACTAAACACAAATATTAATACCAAGCACCGTAACGAGTATCAGATCGCTCGCGATCTTTGAGGAAATGTCTAGTGGCAGTAGAGGTGTTAATTTTTTTCATAAGCATTTATAATATTAGGAAGTATTTTGAAGCTATTAAGTTTTATATATGATTATAGTATATTATAGAATAGAATTAGAAAGAGTTAGAAAATGTTGTTTAACAGCATTTTTGAAATTTGAAATTGATTGTGCACGTCTTATAGCCAGAGGTGATTTATTCCAGCAACGCAGCCTGAATTGTAAAAGGATAACTGTAAAATGAAGAAGAGTGCGAAGAAAATTCGAGAAAAAGATTGCCATAAGGACGGAGGCAACGCTCATAGGAATGATTAAGGAATTTAAGCCGTTTTTTTTTAAATACGATGAAGAAATAGTGTTGAACAATATACAGTTAGTTTGTTCTAACATGGTTAATAAAACGTAAAACAAATTCTTTCTGTCCGCAGCTTAGAGTAGAGAGAGAGAGGGAGAGACCATGAGAAGAGGACATGTTAGTACCGTACTTTTCTGAGCAATTTTTTTATAAATTATATAAGATTTTAACGAATATAAACTCTGATGAGATGAGGAATACTCCACGTTGAGAAAAAATCGCTTCTAACTATAAATTATACAGTATTCAAACATGGCGTAGATATTCCTTATACTACAAAGATGATAACCTAAAAATGGGTTTTTCGGAAATCTATCACGACGAGATGACAAGGAGAAAAGCACAAAGAGATTATATACAAAAAATTAACTAAGTAATAAGGATATTTTCTCTATTATATTGTAACCGCCTTATGCCGTGGTTGAGTTTTGAAAATCTTGAAAATGCGAAAATCTTAAAGTTGTGTGCCCTTCAAAGCCTTTAATTATATTAAAAAAGAGTTGCTTTTTCTTTTAAAATAAAGAGTTAATGAGTCTTTCAAAATAGGAGATAGATTACCTGGTAGGATATATTTTATTTATTTTTAATATTATATTGATCGCCTAGACTATACATAAATATCGTGCTTGAACCTATTACGAGTATCATTATGTAGGTGCCTTTCCTGTCATAAAAATAAATATTTAAAAAATGCTTCTACATAATAATAAAAACAATACATATATATATATATACAGACAAACGTACGGTATGAGTTCTTTTTTTCAATAACATTTTGTTTAGTATAGAAAAAACAACTAAACTCTAAAAGTCAGAATAAAAGTACTTTTATTGAATTAGTGCGTTATGATGTAGGTGGAAGTAATTGCCGAAATTGGTATGTGAAGTTTTCTCTGTCTATAATAAAGCAATACGGTAAAGCACTCGGGTAATACACAAAAGGAAATTAAAATCAATGTCTAAATATAAATTATGAATATATCTATGTAACATTTTTTGTGAATACGGATGCATAATGGGCTGCATGATATTTTAACACATAAAACCTTGTTAGTTAATTAATCGTATTAAATTATATACAACTGCAAGGCTCGTAGTTCGTACTATAGAGTAAAAAAATTAAATAGCCTGAAAACTACCTTGACTAATAACTACCATATTATCCGAGTCAAAACTTAAGTAAGTTACGCAAAACTCGTTCATGATACGTTATCTGTTAATTACAATATAGTGAGTCAGAAATCAGAAAGCAACTTAAGGAAAACATTATTTTATTTTTCAAAAAAACATCAATTTAATCTTTATGACTTACAGGGTAACTTTTGAATACACATAGATTGTAAAGCCGGAAGTGGTGGACCTCGAAATCGTACTGTCAGTTGTACAATTCTCTCAGCTTCTCTTATACCACTTATTTTGGCACCATCAACAGTAGCAAAGTGTCCAGCTACCGTTGCTTCCCCCGCAAATAAAAGTATTGGTGGAATTGGTTCACTAGGTCCGGGTAATGGACAAGCTAAGGCTCTCTGTGCATGACCATTTGTACAATGACAAGCATATGAAAACGCTCCTAAAAAGTAAGGATCAGAAGTCCAATGTGATCTCAATATTCTTGTAGGATAAGGTACAAATTTGTTTCCAGACGATCTTTTTATAAGATCTGTGATACCTTGGGCTACATCCTTATCACAGAGCCCCTCCATCATTAATGCTTCTTTTCCTACAACCAGTGCACTTATTACATGTTTACTTGTTGGTACTGCCTGTATTTTCCTCACCCCACGTGTCCAATCATTTCTACACATTGCGCTGTTTGGATTATAGATAAAATTCAAATCAGCATTATGCCAAAACCAAAATGGTCTGCAGTATTCCAAATAAATTTTATTACAATAACCAAATCCTAAACATCTCATTGCATCTATTTTGGATGCTGGAAGAGCTGGACAAAACATTTTTGCAGAATTTGCACCAAGGACTCCTATAGAAACAGTTACAATGACATAATCAGCTGGAAATTCTTCACCATCAGTAGTACATACTGTTGCACGAAATCCAGATTTCTGGCTTGTTCCCCAATATATACAGTTGACTGGCTTGCAGTAGCGAATGGTTCCTTCTGGTATTTGTCTTAATAAAGGTGCCAGTATGCCAACTAAGCCTAATGGAACCCGTACTTCTCCACCAGGCATATTCATATAACATCCCGAATGATCAGCACATAACATTGAAGTATCATCATTGCATTTAGCACGTAACATGTGAGTAAGACCAAACATAATTTTTGCTGCATAATGTTGCTGTTCCACTGGATATTCGTGTAATTCCTGTTGAATACGTAGACTCATAAAGTTTATTAAAGAGCCATGTTGTTTGTTTCCCCCAAGACAAAATATGTTTGCAGCTTCTTCTTCTATTTGGCGAAATTTGTAATAAGCTGTGATAGTGGGTGGCAATGCCATATTTTCTGATACGACTTTTTTTAAGAGTCCTTTTGGTTGCTCAGCACCAGGTACACCAGGACGCGGTGGTGTCTCAGTAGCAGTCATTGAATAGATAGGATGAGATGAAAAATTTTCTGGTTTCCCTTCAGCTCCTAATTCAGCTACTATATCACCTAGCCAGCAAGAATGTATACGACCTCCAGGTCTAAAACAAAAATATTGCTAATAATATTTATACCGTTAAATTGTCTTAATATTCTGAAAATAATTACAATACTAAGTTCTCATTGTGATAATAAAATTAATTTTGTAAATGGTTTATTACTAAGCTTTTGTACCTTTCATATGCTTCTAATATAACAATATTATTAATGCCGCGTTCGGACAGTCTCGCCGCCGCAGAAAGTCCAGCCACACCAGCTCCTATTATTACTACGCGAGGTTCAGGAAAGCATTTATCAGGATCGCATGCATCTACGGCGCATATTCCACGATCTTCCAAGTCTGGACCACAATCGTATGGTGGAGGAGTTTTCTCTGTCATTCTACAGATATAATATTTATAAGTTGGACTTTTATATCAGATCATTACTAAACAGTTCAACAAATTAAATATGAATATAATACCTTCTTTTTATCATCATTTGCCATTTTATAATCGATTTAAAATATTTTTCACGAATAATTTTCATATGGATAACAATAAATTTTCTTTCAAAAGTTATATTGTCAACGTCACAAGTGGACTGACTTATCTTGTATCGAAAGTTTGTTTCATTTTTTTTAAATATTTGTGAATTATTCTATTCCATATTTATTAGAAAAATGTTTTACTGTAATGTTGTTAGTATCTATTTAATCCTTCTTTTTTAATTCAATGTTTTTTATTAAGCAATTAAGCTTTACTCTTAGATTTAAAAAGTATAACTAAATAGAGTTTTTATAGTCTTACTATTTGAGAAGAAAACTATGACTTATACCGTGACATTTAAATTATTTATTTATTATTTGAGGATACATTTTTAAAACGACAGTCGTATCTCTGCAGACAGGTGACTGAATTAGTATCGTCTCAAGTGATATGCAAATAGATTTTTGAGCAAAACTACGTCTTCAAAGTTTTGTTTTAAATCGAAGCAGACAACATGAAAAATAAAAAAAATATATAAAAAACCTTCCTGTCTTTATTATAATTCTCCATAAACAAATAGTACACATTCCTCCCGTACATACATTCATAAAATTATTACTTTTTCTTAATGATTTAAGTGAATTATTTATAAATAGTTTTAAGAATGTACAGTAGTTATATCAATGTATATAATATGGATGTCGCTATACAATAAATAATTTCATGGAGTCACAAACTATAACAGTCAGTAATCACAGTCTTAACTTGTACTTTAAGTAATACTCTTAATTATTATCCGAAACACTCCGTCCAAAAGTGGTCCAACGTGTGATAGAAATGTCGACTCACGCCTCGCAAGGAATGATTCTCGTCAGTGTAACTCTGTAACAATAATAATTATTATGAGAATAAGATGACAGTTATGTGAGGTGATTGATGATTGAACTTTACTTCGAAACAACAAACTTTTTTATCTTTATTTGTCAGCATTTATTCCATGCTATGAAAGATTATTTTTGTACTGAAACGAATAAGCTTGTTTGTATTGCTACAAGCAAAAAAAAGTGTGCAAAATTAAAAAAATAAGAACAGATTTACTGTTGATTCGAATAACCTAGAATAAAATATTATTTCGTTTTTAATACCATTTGCTCAAAAGCTATGTCGGCTCGCTGTAATTTCTTAGCCAATTGCATGCTGTGTTGGAAGTGAACGTTGTCGTCGCCAGTACCGTGCACGATCAAATACTGGCGTCCGCGCAATTTCTCTGCTACCTTCATCAAATCCGAATTCTCATAACCTGCTGGGTTATTTTGCGGCGTGTCCATATACCGCTCCGTGTAAATTGAATCTGTATAACATTATATGAATATAAAATTAGTAGTTAATAAATGAAAAATATTCATTTATTTTTCTACTTTAAATAAAAATGGATATATTATATTATGTTATCATAATATCATTATGTTAACTCAGTAAATAAGTAAATTACATTGGAATATATTTTGTTACATTATTTTGATTGATTTCAAGACTTATCACTATATTATATACATAATAATGTCGTCCAGACCGATTTCGGTCAGGGCGATAAATCCCAAGAGAGATGAGCCAACTGCGCAGGAGCTATTATAGTGCACAAGTGTGTGCGCAAACACAGATGTACTCACTATTCCCTAGCTCTTATAATCCGATGGGACGGCAATCCGACACGACCGGAAAGAGTTTAGGCGCAGGACCAACGGCATTACGTGCTTTCCTAGTCACGGGAGTGTACACACTTCCAACTTCCAGACTCCGGACTGTTATTGAAAATTTTCTAACAGAGAAACCCAATAACTATTTATTGGCCCGACCTGGGAATTGAAACCAGGACCAACGGATCTGCAGCCTTATATCTAGCCACTAGACCAACGAGGCAGTCAATTAATTTTACATTACCATAACAAAAGATTAACATGACAGCCAAAAAAACCTGTAAGTCATGGTTCGTACAAAGTTCTGAATGTTATTAGTATGCAAAATAGAATGAAAAACGTTATTTCGTCATAAGCAGATACAGCATCACAAGCGTTATTTCCTAAACTGAATAAATAGTGAGATTATCATTACCGTAGTAGAGCCAGGAGGTGACGGGTGCGACTGCAGCGGCACAAGCGAGAGTATGCTCCTCATCTTTTATCAACATCATGGTGCTCGCATAACCACCGTAGCTCCAACCCCAAACACCGATACGATTAGGATCGATGAATGAGTACATCTTCACTAAACGCCTATGGAAAATACAAATAAATATATTTATTTAAATTTATTCATTAAGTGAGGATTTTTTAGACAGTAAAAACAAAATAAAACATGCTTAGACTTTTAATAAAATATTCTGCATTTTATTATTATTTTAGAATCTAAATTAAAAAAAATACTATATTCAAATTGAACCTAATTATAACTTAATTTCAATTTTAATAAAATTTGTTATGATTTTTTATATAAGATTTAAACTGTCGCATTGATAAACATGAACATATTGGTAACATCGTGCTTAGGATTATGATAAAAAAAAAAAAATTATTCGTTACTTCCATTGAAGAAGTTGAAAAAGACTTGAACCATAGAGTAATAGTGCGAAACATTTTTCAAACTTATAGTACCACCGTCTTAGTGCCTCCACTAGTGATAAAGTTGTCGTTTCTTTATACCCCAGAGAAGCGGAACTGCGATACACTGGCAAATTACCATCATTTCTACAGTAGCTATTTTACATTTCGATTTGTATGTATTTATTTAAATAAGACTTCATTTCACGATGAAAAATATTAACAATATGTTTCATTATATGCCATGTATTTAGAAATACCGTACATATTTAACGAAGCTTAATGCCCTGGACAATATATAGGAAAATATTATATTAAGGAAAATGAACAGGTGCTCATAACGATAACGCTATAACTTAGATAATGTTGAAATAAGTTCAATAATTATATTATGCTTTCATTCCTAATTTCAATATTTTTTTATGTCGGTATATAATATACACTAACAAAGTTACGTAAAGTAAAATCGAAGTTACTTTCACATTGTTTATTTACGTTTTGCACAAAAGATAATTGAATGGAAAGGAATGGAATCCGTTCAATTACAATTCTGTAACGTAAATATGTTGTAACGGTAACCAATAAAATTGTATGGTTTACATTCCATGTGAACTAATAAAGGAAGCCTTTGCTCACAAGCGAGACTATTAAGTTATTCGATGTTTTTTAAACAATTAACGTACAAATTTCTCAAAATATAAATGACTACAGTAATTGGTAACAATGGCTAAATGAAATACATAAAAATAGATAATACCTTATCGCGTCTAACGTATCTGTTATTTCCACTGTCCCTAGCGCATCGTTGACGGCGTGCATCGCTTCGACCCCCATCACACTAGAGCCCCGTACGTCAATAGACGCTATTATGAAACTTCGATTGCTGCTTAAGTACATATTATAATATTCTGAAAAATTGCACAAATATTATAAATCTTTGGATGTTCGTTACTCAATCAAGCTTAAACGGTGACGGATTTTTTAAAGTTTGGACATATAAGTAAAAAAAAATAATTGTAGTTACCCAAATCATAACTATCCATAACTCTAGAAGTTCCAGGCCCAGCGTACAATCTAACGACCATCGGATACTTCTTTCCTGTTTCCATTTCTGGAGGCAATAGTAGCTTGACGTTTGACTTTAAATCTTCTCCTAACGGCATCATATTGAATAGAGCCATAGGCAACTTGTATTGTTTTAATTTCTGAGCCAATCTCTTATTTTCTGTTAGCGTTTTGTACGAGTCTTTCTGTAATTTATAACAAAAGTCAGTATTCTACAAATATAATTTTATAATTCTATATTTAAAATTTCGAACATTATATTTTAGAATGTCTTTAATTTTTTTTTATATCGTATTAATTGGACGTAATGATAGTAAATTATTTATTATTATTACATACCTGACTCATATAAAAGTACGTTACAGCAGGCACATTTATAGCGCTACACGAAATAATCGCGTAACTTCCACTCGTTGAAAACATTCCATCAGCTTGGTGACAGTTTGCTTTATTACATGTTATACATTTTGCATTTCCACGAGAAGTTGACCATAATTGTCTCTTCCAAGGTTCTGTTCCTGGAGATACAATATAATATACTGTATCTGTGTCTAGGTTCCATCCTAATATCTCGGTAACCGTTGAATTTCCTGGAGACAAATCTTCAGTTTGCATCGTATTAAAATCGAAACGACCTAGGTGCATAAATCTCTGTCCCTTATAAGGTAAAGGCTGTATTTCCAAAATTTTCGTTCCAGTTTTATCAAAGAATGGTTGACGGATATCAATCCAACCATTAGATTCAGTTTGATGCTTCAATATGTTGCATTTATTTTGTATTAAATCACAATTAACTAATACGCTTACATTCTGCCTTCTATTTAACCATAGCACGATTAAATTATTATCTGTGGCCCAGTTTACTCTTCCTAAAATGTGATCCAATCCAACGATATCAGCCGGTGCTACTATCATTGATGCAATCTTTGATTCGTTCAATTTAAAAACCCGCAGTTGGACGATTGGGTTCGTGCGACCTGCCTGACAAATAAATTATATTTAATAAAACAGATATGGAATTTTTTGTAATAAATAATTAGTTCAAACCAACCTTGGGATATTTGAAGTGAACCATTAGAGGGTATTGGTTGTCGAATTCGGATGGCTCTCCGTAGTAAGGGTAAACAGCCGATTCCACTTCAGTGTCGTTGAACGAAGCCACGGCCAAGTAACTTCCGTTAGGCGAAAACCACATTGCTTCCGCGGCATTAAACACTTCCTCTAATTGTTAGAACAAAATATATACATTAGTTTAAACACGTTTGATATTATTATATGTAGTTATAACGTAACATCTTACGATATTATAAGGGCAAATGCTATGTCATGTTTGTTCTATCTCTAGTTTAATACCAGATCATAGTTAAATTGCTTAATTTGTGATTATAATTCATCTCGTGCTTGACGATGAAGGACAACGTCGTGAGGAAACCTGCATGTGTCAAATTTCATTGAAATTCTAACACATCTATTCCACCAACCCGCATTGGAGCAGCGTGGTGAAATAAGCTTCAAACCTTTTCCTCAAAAGACGATAAGAGGCCTTAGCCCAGCAGCGGGACACTCACAGGCTGTTACTGTATAATTAAGTTGCAAGCTAGTATCAGTAAATACCTAGCACATGACACAACAAGCAAATGACATTCGAGGCTTAACGGGCGGAAAGTTCATAGTAATAGTTGTTCGTTTTACCTTCATATATCCAATCTGTGACGCCATGGTAAATATTACCCGGTACTCCGTCAACAGTGAGCGCCACTACTTCATCAGGCTTTGCGACATCAGGCACGTAATACACATTGTTATTTTGAACATACGCCAGCGCGTGATCGTTGCCCCATACAACAACTTGGAGGAGGCCATCGCCTATGTGGGAGATTGACCTGTTATGTAAATATTTATATTATTTATTCACAATTGTATACCTTTACATCAACAAGAGAGTCTGTACACAATGGTTAGTTTATATAACTACATGCTAAGTTCGTAAAGAAAAGCAGTAACCATATATATTAATGAAGTACTTGTCATGTGCATGTTTACAGACATGTATATTTCAAATAAAATAGAAGTAATTTTGGTTAGCACAGCTTATTAGGCAACTTATAGCCAGACTAGTAAATGGGTCACCTAATGGTAAATTGTCACCGCCCCCCTTAGACAAACTAGACTTGAACAGTTCTACCACCTTCATTTTGTCAATTATATATCCATGCTTGTTAGAATATATTATAAGACCAGGAATGATAATCATCTAAGATCATATCGTTATGGTACTTACTTATTTTCAAGGTCGTACACCGAGTATTCCGCCAAACTTGAATATCGATACACCTGAAATTTTAACGAACTTAATAGTATTATACCTCACAATACCCTCACTTACAATATCATATAACCTTCGTTCGTACGTGGATAACTTATAATTATCTTTAAAATATTATGAAACAGCTTCTTTTGTAATGTAAATTTATTTAAAAAACTATTGGGTTTTTACATCTAGCGATTACTTTCAAGGCCGCTGTATTTGTTAGGAACAGATTATTTGCTCAAGTATCCGTTATCATTATTGGCTGTCTTTTACGTAAATTATAAAATGAAGGGATCACTTGACCATGGAGTTAACTAAACCTATTAAGTAGTGCGTTGTTACATATCAAGTTATTTAAAGTTGCTCAGAAATACCTTTGTAACTAAATGTATTATATTAAGGTTAAAATCGATGTTTTCTTAATCGAATATTGTGTTCGTAATAAGTAAATTTATAATAACTAGTGTTTGCTCAGTGCAAAAGTCGACCATAATCAAGAAATAATTCAAAATTTAAGAAAAACATATGTACGTTTTTTTTAATAACACTTAATAGTTACCAAACAAAAAAAAACAGTCGATAAACGTAAAAGTTATAATGAATACGACACTGAACTGTTTTTGTATTTTTTTTTGTCTTTTTCTATTTATGTATCGATATATTTCACAGCTTATGTATACCAATGATGAGAGAAGGGCCTGACTAACACTAAGGTCTAAGCGACCGGGTTTGTTTCAACAAAATCGTTGCTTATCAACACGCATGTATGTTTTGCCTACAAAATTTAATAATTTAAATATAAATTATGTTTTATATATACACGTTTATCAGATCAAACTATTCAATCATTTATAACTTTTTTTATTATTATATTCTGATACAAGTTGAAATTGCAACTAACGTTCCGCATTTATATGCGCAATTATTATATTATTTTAATTATATTCTATTGCTTATGCAAATAAATAATTAATCAAATAATATCTATTTTATTTTCTAATGATATTACTCGCTCGAAAATTTCAGAGATAACGTACTTAACTTCCGTAGTAAATTAATTAAATAAGTTAAATCAACGAAGGAATGTTTAAGGTAAATATATATTTTCATATGAAACACCCGTGTGTAATGCAGATAAAGTAAATTAAGAATACGAGTATTGAATGTAACATTATATTTTTACACTAACATTCTGCATCTGTTTATCTATTGGAGGTACTTATTTTTGAGATGTAACCCGTTTTGCATTATTCTTTAGAATTATATTAAATATGCACATAGACAATAAGTTACATCAATAGTGATCACTAAAAATTTGCTGCCATTGTTCTTATCTGTCTAATCTGTTACTTAAAACGTAAAGATGAACAGTTTTATTTGAACGCACAAGGATTGAATCTCAGGATCTTTAAGACCGATTTAAACCATTTTTGCATTATACCCCATTCATTCAGAAACATCACGACCGACGGGAGCGGAGCAGTAACGCTTAAAGTAGATGCAATCGCGCGTCAACTTGAATCAACATAAAAGTAAAAAACGCACCTTTTTCCGATTTGCAGTTAGCAATAAGTATTTTTGGTCTTTTGAGAAAGATGATACTGCAAAACGGCTCAAGTTAAGCTGAAAAAAATAAAATAAGTAACTAAAGGTAATGAATTTGTTATTATTACTAATTAATATGTATTTAAAATAGATGGGTAGATTTACAAGTGGTCAGCACGGCCCATAGACATTGGCAGTGTTAGAAATATTACACATCCCTTACATGTTGGTCGGTAGGTTGTGTATGTACAATATTACACTGGCTAACTTCGCCCTCATTTCAAACCGGAGAACAACAATACTAAGTATTGCTATTTGGTGGTAGAATATCAGATGAGTGGGTGGTATCTGCCCAGTCGAGCTTGCACAAACCTCAACCACCAAGTAACGAATTATATATGTATCTAATATAATAAAATACATATATAATTCGTTACTTGGTGGTAGATCTGAGTTCCCAAGGTGGGTGGGGCATTGGCGCTGTTTTTTTTTAAAATAAATGGACAATGCCACTGTTTATGGGCGTTGGTGACCACTTATCATCAGGTGGCCCATACGCTCGTCCGCCTACATATACTATAAAAAAGGGGTAAGCCGAGATGACCCAGTGGTTAGAACGCGTGAATCTTAACCGATGATCGTGTTTTCAAACCCGGGCAAGCACCACTGAATTTTTAATGTGCTTAATATGTATTTATAGTTCATCTCGTGCTTGACGGTGAAGGAAAACATCCTGAGAAAACCTGCATGTGTCTAATTTCACTAAAATTCTGCCACATGTGAATTCCACCGACCCGCATTGGAGCAGCGTGGTTGAATAAGCTCCAAAAAAGTTCTCCTCAAAAAGTAGAGGAGGCCTTAGTTCAGCAGTGGGACATTCACAGGCTGTTACAGAATTAAATATATCTAATTATATACTCACTAATTCGGATTCATCCAGAATGGTAACATAACTGTCACTGACGACATCGTGTTTGTTAATTGCGCCGGGCTCAACAATTATGTACTCCGAATCTAGAATAAATTGGGTAATATAAAAAAGATGTTTTCGATTAAGTTGTAATTTACACAAATTCGTAGGTTTTGAACCATATAAAATACAATTTTGGTTATGCTTAACCTTCATTCGTTATTTAATAAAGTATTTATTTGGTTAAAAAAATAATAGAAGAAATAAAATGATAATTCGAAGTTTAATGAACCAATAATGATGATGCAAGAAAAACCGTCATTGTATTTTGCCGCGAATAAATGTGAAATCTTTAGTTTTATATATGATATTATTAAATTTATTACTCCACAGACTTTTGCCTCCATGCTTTTTTCTATAAATTTCCTTCTTTTTGTCTTTATTGGTCTTATATGAATCCATTAAATTAATATTATCAATGCCATATTAGTCTATTACCGCAATACTTAGTAATTATCTTAATAACTAATACACGCTGGTGTCTTTGTAACGTTATATTTAAAATATATTTGATCACAGGTACCTGAAATCCAATCGACCGCTACTCTTTCGGGAAAAAAATCATGTTGCAAGGGTATCAACTCCTCTAATGTAAATGTTTTTTGAATCATCTGGGGAGACGCAATCGTTTCAGTAACACTCCATACTAAAGTCACTGCTAATAAAACAACCGGAGATGCCTGTAAATAAAAAAAATTGTTAATATTTTTTTTTAACGAGCCAGGATATAAATAATATATGAACTAACTGTTACACCGTCAATGCGCTACCAACCATAGACCCTAAGATGTTGTGTATTTTGTTCCTGTAAATGTAAAGACAGTATTTTGATAGTTTAATGTTAAAAATAGACAATCTTTAATAGTACCTTAGCTGTTTTTGAGATGATGACCTTTATGATTCGATTTCAATCAATTCGTCGGCCACTTTACAAATGTAATGATTATCGTTTTTGGTAATGGAATTTGTTTAGTCACGAACAACATCACGATAAAAAATAATTAATAACTTTTTATACGTGGTTATTTTTAGAACAATAATTATAAGTGTAACTTACAATTGTTGTTATGAATAGTGATGAATAATGAGTGTTGGAACGAAGTTGGAAATGTGTACACTCCCGTGCCTCGGAAACCACGTAAAGCCGTTGGTTCTGAGCCTGAACTCTTTCCGGTAGTGTCGGATTGTCGTCCCATCGGATTATGAGAGCTAGGGAATGGAGAGTGCACCTGTGTGTGCAACTCACACTTGTGAACTATAATATCTCCTGTGCAGTTAGCTAATCTCTCTTGAGATTGGCCGCCGTGGACGAAATCGGTCTGGAGGACATTATTATTATTATATCGGTGTATTCAGTACATCAGCTTGTATATCTGATTTATTAACTTTTATTTCATTTTAATTGTTTATTTTTTAATTAATTTGTTTAATAGATGTTCACATCAGAATAAAAAGATTATATAGTCTAAAAATTAAGGTAATAATAATAATAATACTCATCTGAACTACTTACATTATTTATTACATCATTTTTTTATTAAAAACGTCAGAACAGTTAATGTACTGTTTTACTGTTTAGAAGGAATCTGATCGTAAGTCTCGTAGACTCACATGAGCAAATCGTATAGTTATTTAACATTTTTGAAATGCTGTTTATCCTTATAGCATGATACGTGACGCGGTCCATAATGTTTCTAATGATTTTATAAAAAGAACAAAGTAATTGATAGTAGGTACCCTGCTTGTCTAAAATCATACGTAAATTTAGCGCTACAATATAAGTTTTGTACTGTTAGTTCGGTGACTGAACAAGATTGTTTTGTCAATGTCAATATAAATTGGAGGTCTTATTCGGATTATCAATTTGACAACCAATCGATATAGAGAAGCTTTGTTAAAAAATAATTTCAACATTGGGTAATTAATTAATACTTTATATCAACAATTTACAATAAACAGCTCACATATTATTTTTTATTAAAATGCCGATTTCGCCGGATCATGTAAATGGAAGCACCCGAAATTCTTAAAAAATTATATGTCTTATACCAGGTAAAAACAAAAAATATTTACGTCATAAAATAAACCCATAAAATATTGAATTCACAACGATCTTAAAATATACCTAACCATAACATAATTAACATTATTGTATATAATTGCACATTTATGTACATACGGATATATACATAATCTAAATTACTATATTTTTTTATTTATTATGTTTTAAAAAATATTAACGTTCAACGTAATTTCTCTATATCTTTTATAGTCTATTTATATATGAGTAAGTATAAAAGAAATATAGTTTATTAACTTTAAATGAAACGATTCAATATTTTACTTTTTTTATTATTATTAATAAATAATAAAAATTGGGATTACACCTTGTAATTCACAAATGCGGTGTTCATGCTGATAAAACATGGCCAAACATCGTATGACCCCCGATATATATAAGAATTATTTTATAGATCAAAGGCTATCATAGTATTCTCAAATTGATCTTATCTAAATTTTGAGAGATGTGACATCACATGAAAATTTAAATATAATAGATATCGCCTACATTGAGTCAGTAAGTTTATATTGTTTACTAGTATGGGAAGGAACCGCAAGGGCAAAAGTTATTTAGACAGAAAATGTGCAACGTTTGATTAAAGGTTACAAGACTACGTTTCAACTCATCGAGATCGAAGAAATTAACAAAAATGCCGTTATCTCTGCAATTATCATTGCAACAGTTTGTTTCTAACCAGTATGACAGATGAGCCTATAGCTTATACAATAAAAACAATAAACATAAAGAAAGTAATTAAAAATATGTGATTAAAACAAAAGGTTGAAGAATAAAATTATGATAATAATATGCACTTCTGGATCTTGCAACTCTTTTAAAAAAACACTAATATACTCGTACAGTTTATTGTAACTGCTTAACTTAATTTTTTTCCACTTAGTTATCTTTCTATCCTTTCCGTTCTTCAATCTGTATAAATTAGATTTAAAATGATTATTATGAAGCGAAACTTCACAGGCGTTTTATGCTTACTAGGAAGTCTCGACACTGTATTGAGTTTTAGAGGTAAATAAAATAAATATTCATTTTATACATAAATTATAATATGTATTTATAAACGAATTAAATATATTTTCGGTATTATAAAAGTATTGCTTTATCTTTATATCGCGTGATTGTGATGTCAAAGAAATATGTCATTAACACTAAACAATAGATGTGTAATGTATTGTCTTTCTTTGAATGAATTTAATCAATGAATAGGATTTTACTGATTATTCACAGTTTGCCATTTTTTTGTGCCCATGTTACGCGCACTTATCTTATTTATCTTCGCACACTGTTTACCAATTTTCGTGATTTTTTTGATTGCCCTAGTGCAATGATATATAAATTTTTATTTTATTAATTAATTTTTTTATATATTATTTATATATATCAATGTATTAGTGGTGTTAATATATAAAGAAAAATAACATCCGTCTGATTAGCATAAGGGTGTAAAATAGGAGATTCGTCTCTTGCTGTGTACATGTTACTGTACAAGTTATAAACTTCGAAATTTTGATATATTATTATATAAATGAACAGGTTGAGAGTTGTTCAATTTATATTTAAATAAATATTTCTTTCCTTAAGGTCTGTAAACAATTCAACGTTTTTTTTTGTAACGCGTTTGACATATATACTAATAGTATGGTATTTACCATAAAAAAGCTTTATACATGTTCACTTAAACTTAAACTTTACATTCATGTTTTATATTATGTTTAAATTTTATTCTACCGGCATTTATTGCGTAGGCATTTATTGTTTCATTAAAAATATATATCAAGTAAATAAAAATTTAATTCAGTTTATATATTATTTCCTTTAGATCTAATCAACGTGCATTAAGTAGATTGAAAATGCTATAGATTTTTTTAACATAAGCCAAAAAACCGGTTCAATTATATAATTATTTTCTAGTTACGTTTTATAAATTTAGAATATATTTTTATGATAATTAATCAAAAATACTGATTCCTATATAATAGCCACCAAATTCCATTTCTTCACAATTCATTTTATAAATTAAATTTACTTAAATCTTTTATTTATACACATACTATAATAGTTTTTATCAGTACTATAAACATTTGCAGTAAATATTATTTTATTATAATTTTCCTTAAATATAGGTATAAGTTAATGAAACTTTTAGTGCGCGTGGTATAAATAATTCTCTAATGAGTATTGTTACAAAGCAATTATCGTTCGCATTCCTTTTTGAAATCTATCACATTAACACTATGTCAAATCCAATTAGAAAAACCAAGGTAATAATCAAAAATCGCGTCAAACAAATCGCGTTTATTTCTACTCTGTTATCGACACGTATTAACCTACCATTAAATTGATTATTTCAAAATATTAAACATATTATTCAACGCTCTTTGATTGTTCTATTATAATAAAAGTTGTGTTTTAAAACATTACACAAACATTATAAACAAACAGATAAAAACAATGAAAGTACTGGCCATTTTACGTGAACGAATACTCCCAGGTCACAGGACAAGAGGATGACTCCTCGTCAATGATTTAAGTGGTCCAATCAGATCACATCACACCAATAGGCAACTCAAAATGTTAACTGTACGCACGAGTTCGCTCGACGCCGCACCAACGTAAACTGCGCGCGAGCACTTTATGCTATGCGGACTTTTGATTTCAAAAATCGAACCTGCATTCAATCGCTTAGTGCCTATGTATATAAAAAAAAGATAAAAATATTTATACCAGTCTGTATAAACCTATATATGACAGAACTTATATACGTAATTAAATTTTTAAATTGCTTATTCCATATGTCTCTTAAAGAGTGCTACGCCCTTAATTAACTTGAATATTATTACTTATAAGTAATAGCAAATACAAAGAAAACGTTATTGTGTTTTCGACGGCAGTTATAATTTTTGCAAAGTTTAACCGCATTACCTACATGTGAGTGATTTTTTACTGGAGCGTGATATTGTTGATTGTATTACAAAAAGTATGCTATTTCTTGCGTATGTTTACACACAATTATTTTATCATTATGAGTAAACGATCCATTTAGTATTAGAGTAATTTCGTTGGAAGAATATACGTTACAAATAATTACTTACGTTTTCTCAATAAAAAAATGCTACGTTTTTTTTTGCTTTGTTTCAGAGTTATATTTAAGATTAAACTCTTCTATATAAATCAGTACTGGATGTAAATAAAAACATACTCAATAATTAAATATAAAAAGATTACATTTTAATACTGATACTAAAATATTATTTTTCAAATCCCAAACATTTATCTTTAAAGACTTTATATTTACTTATCTTTTAAGAAATACTTGGTAAATTAATATATATAAATGTATATTTCGAAATTCTTTAACGATTATTTTCGTGTAGCTAATTACTTGTGACAATATAACGAAATATTTAGCCACTAATGAGATTTGGTTGTGGTTTTATATCTTATCAGAATACTTCAAAACCGCGATGCTACTGTATCGAACAAAAAGTAATTATATAGTATACATATTTATATAATGTATAAATTGCCAGTTAGATTTACAAGATTTGAAAAAAGGATTTATAGCTTAAAAAAATACTGGCTTATAATTTTGATTTTCCCTGTTACAAGTTAATGACTACATCATTAACGTCCTACGACCGTTCTATGGCGCCCGCTTAGCGTTGAATTTTGGGAAACTTATACAAAAGTATTATTATACAAGAATAACGTTATTTATATATTAGTTAAACTAAATATCTATTAATGACTGTTGTTGTTGTGATAAAATTAAAAATATAATGTCATTATATTGGCCTTATAATATATTATTTTACCTAGATTCAATTAATGACGTTTTTTAGTGACGCAATATTAAGTTCAATAATCGTAAAATATCGATTTTAAGAGGTAACCGCACACACTAGACAAGACAGTTGATCTCATACATAAGACTGCATTTTATACAACATGTATTATATTTATTTATATACCTACTATTACATCCGACTCGTCAACAGCGTAACTATTACGTAGTTCAAAATACTGTTTTTAAAAACTTACATAATATATGATATGTTTTTATCGAGATCGTAATTATTTAATAAAAAAGATATATTTCTAAAAACATGATATTAACAAAGGGTATTAATAGTTGTCTTTTCTTATATCTGCGCCCGTGTTTAAGAAGGCAATAAACAAAGGAGAATTCTACTCAGCTGAGAAAAGGCCAACTCCTCGCTTCGCTACGCTCTAATTGAATTTAACAAATGGAACGCAGCAACGAGTGTCACAGTACTCAGTCGGGCGTGTTTCTTGCGTTGACGCAACGCACGTCGCACGTCCGACGTTCGGATCGAACCTCTAGAGAGCACATACACATTTGTACGGAATATCCTTTTAATATATTTTGTTTATAACATTTGTCTAATAATTGTCTGAAATAAATATACAATATTTTAATTTTTTATACAATGTGAGAGAGCGTGTGCGGATAATTGTATTTAAACGATATTATATTCAACTAAGCTGATTTAAAAACATTATGATTTTAAATAAAGCACACTGAGAGAAAGTATGTGTGAATATTATGTAACACTATACTTAATTTCGATAATCCTTCAAGTACGATTAAAATTTGTCTCGTTTTGGTACCGTGGAGATAAAATGTGAGAAATCTTGCATTTATTAAAAGAGAAATTTAGAGACTATCGCCCAGCAGTTTAATCTGTAAACGTGGGCTCAAAACAGTTTTAGTGACAAATTTCGACTAGTGTATATGCAGTTATTTAGTTAAACATGATATAAACGTCGATGAGTAACATTAAATCAAATTAACTATAATGCAACTTACATAATTGCACAACACTAAACATTATATAAGTATTCAATAGAATGCGATACCCTTATTATATTAACAAAGTAAATGATCAATAACAATAAAAATATTCTGAACCTATAATTTTAATGGAGTTTTAATTGTTTTTTGTTAACTATTGAATCATTAAACACTATTTGTAAATTTCTCATAATTATATTTAAAGTGATAATTAATATTAATTATATCGACACCCAAATTATTATTTCATTATTATTCAACAAGAGAAAACGATGGACGAATAAGAAAACTATAGACGTTTGCGCCCATTATCTTAAATCATGCCCATATTTAGATCCAAAACAAATGCTAATCGCCGAGATTGCCAAGAGGTGGCCCACGTTTCTCATAATCAAAGCTTGCAGGTTTCTCATAATCAAACCCGTGCAAGAACAACTGAATTTTAATAATCTTTGTTTAAATTTATTTATAATTCATTTCACGTTCAGCGGAAAAGAAAACATTAGGAACTGTCATGTACCAATACGGATTAGAGCAGCGTGGTGGAATATGCTCTCCTTTTCATCAAAAGGCCTTAATTAATGGAATATTAATAGGCTGTTTTTCCTTTACTTTAACCAAATGTCACGGCAGCTTAAAAAAAGAACCATTTGTATATTATAACTGAATTTTACAACTTAGTCGTTATCCTTATGCTATTTTAAAGTAGGATAAGGCGAGCAGTAATATTAGCATACTATAAAATAACATTATTGTTTTATGGAAATACTTAATTGATTAAAACAAGCTAATTGAATTCTGAGTATTTTCACATTTAACTTATGAAAATTATGCATTAACATGATAATTAATTTTATCATAATATAAATAATTATGCGGATAAATGAATATAATCTAACACTAGCTTTACGAGTATAATCGTTGACAAAAAATAACCTTTTGCGTGCTTTTTTCCCCTTGCAGTGATGTATTATTATAACGTATAAGTTTTGTTTCATCATTATAATAGTATTATCTGTATTTATATATGCAAATTTGTTTATTTTATGACGAATATAACCCTAGTGAACAGCGTACAACAAAGTCCGGCCTGCGAAGTAATTATGACGTAATAGTGGCGAGTACAACTATCGCCTTACTGCAGTTATGTGAGCACGTGTTGCACAAGACCTTTCGAATGTCTAGGATAAACAATAATACAGACGACCTACATGACCAGTGTTATTTGGAATTCGTCCATTTTTATGACGCAAATATTATTTACCGTTAAGTGACACAATTAAAAAAACAAAATTAAAAAATGTACCTATTGCACAAAACGTGGAATGCTAACAGCGTTTCCCCGTTGAATCGCAATTCCGAACTACTGAGCGAAAAATGAACCAGGCAGTCCTATCTACAGAAGGGGCAATAAAACGAAAAGTTATACACATATTTTAATAATGATTGCACTATTACTCCAAAGTCCAAGTGTTCAACTGCTAAAGGAATGAATACATATATTTATTTATTTTTTTTAAAAGGCGGACGGGCAAATGGGGCACCTGATAATAAGTGATTACCACCGTTACGTGCGGACATTGACTGTAAAAAATACTAATCAATCCTTACACCGCAATCCGCCATCAACCTTGGAAACTAAGATATTATGATCCTTGTGCCTTTTTTATACTATAGGTAGGCAGACGAGCACATGGGCCACCTGATGGTAAGTGGTCACCAACGCCCATTGACATGACAGTGGCATTGTCTATTTCTTTAAAAAAAACATCGCCAATTCGCCACCAAGCTTGAGAACTAAGATGTTATATCCCTTGTACCTGTAATTAAACTGGCTCACTCACCCTTCAAACCGGAACATAACAATACCAAGCAATGCTGTTTTGCGGCAGAATATCTAATGAGTGGGTGGTAGACGTTCCCAGACGAGCTTGCACAAACCTCTTCCACCGAGTAAAACCCTTTAGTTTTACTAGCTCATCTACAAACTGAAACGTAATAATACTAAGTTGTAATGTTTAGCTGGTTCGTTTGGTTGTTGGTCGAACCTATCAGACGGGCTTGCTCAAAGTCCTACCACCAAGTCAATGTCTTTCATAGCCGAGCATATTTTAATATGAGACGTTTTCTTAATAATTAATTTGTAACTCTGCCTATTACAAATATGAAAAAAATGCATTTTTATTAGCATCGTACTGTTTCTAAACGTAAAATCGTTAATGTTCCATACTATTAAGATGTAAAAATATACTCATTAAAGAACAATAATTCTATACTATATTTGCATGGTGTATTCGACATTGTAATTGGGTTTCGAAAGTATAAAAATGTATTACTTCCTATCGGGAATCTTTTACGGAAGACTTCGTGCAGAAAGCGGAAGGAAAAACGAAACAGACGATATGATATATTACTTATTGTAACCATTATTTATGAACATTCTTCGAAAATATAAAATTGTTGAAGTAATATCAAGTCCTTATCTTTCCTTAGTCTATTTTTATGTTTTTTTTTTCACAATTAAGAGCATTATACTATATCGGGATTGTTGGCGTTCTATGGGGGAGGCTTTCGGCAGGACGGAAAAAGGCAGAAAAAAAAAGTTACTATACTCAAAAATAACAGTTGTAATAAGTGTTTAATAATAATAACCAATTATAGGTTATATTTATGCTGTAAAAATAGATATTGAACAAATTAAATTTAAAAATGTAAATATTTATGTGTCCATAGTCCAGTTTTATAGACATACTTAATATGTTAACATAAATATAAAAAAGGTTCGAATTTTAAAAAAGAAAAAAGATTATGAATTCATAAGCGCAAAGGATTTCCAATAAATAGTTGTATGAGACACACATACTGTTTGCTTGAATAAAATTATTTATCAACTATTAGTTTTGGTCTTTGATTTAAATTTATCTCGGTTTTGATTGGATACAGATAAACCTAAAAGACATTTACATCCATTTAAGGCACGCAGTAAGTTTGTTTTGTACAAAAAAAAAATATAATAGATGAATTGTGATTGTAAATTAATAAAAATAATAATGAAATTAATATTAAGATAAGACAAAATATCTCATAATTCATCTTACATATATTTTAGTGAAATTTTAATCGAAAGAAAGCAGTAAGAATTGTTGCATGATAAATGACAATAAATATAAGATCGTAATCAGCATCCTGTCAAATGGATGCGAAATTCTCGGAAAATTTAAAGAAATCGTAATTGCCTACGTGTATGAAATTTTATGAGTTGTGTTTGAGGATAAATGTACCTATATGACATAAAATGTAGTGCGTCAGAACTATTATATTGAATATTTATTAATTATTATCAACTTATTAGAAGATAACTGTAACATATCAGTAACATTTTCATTCAATAATATAAATTTAAAACCTCTAACATGCTTAATAATGAATGTCTGTCTATCATTAGTGTGCTAGTTATCCTTTTACATTTGGTATATTATATAAATATTTAATATAATTTCCTTTTTTTATCTAATACTTATTTCCAATTTAGTTTTTTGTAGAACCAAGAGACTACCACCAAACTACAACTATGAAATTTTAACAAAATTGAAAAGGTTTTTTTCTTTTGTTTTTAAATAAAATAAAGATTATTATACATCATTTATTTTTATATTATCATCACTGATCACTGTATTGCAGAATCTCAAATATCCATAAAAACGTGTCAGAGAATAACTCGAACTCAACTCGAAGGAATTAAAATTCCACTTAAGTGTTGTGTATTGTATAATCGTGATCGGTCACATCTCCTTTCACTTTTGTCGGACGCCAACCTCCATTCCCATTGACGTGCATCGGATATTATATTAAAGTTACAAAGGATACCGTACTAGAGTATCTATTTAAATGATTTTGTTGTCCATTCAGACATCCTTATACCATTATTGGGACTCTAGCTTCTACTTTTTTTATTGAACAAAGTAGTTCAACTACCGAAGATTTGAATACTATATATCGTTCTGTTAATTATATTAATAATAGGAATTGTTATTTCGCTTTTAACAAGTAATTAGTTGTGTATTGTTCTTCTTTAGAATGTCAAATCATTGATGGCAAAAAGAAAGAAATCATTGTCAAACAAAGTTTACAAGTAAGTAAATGTTTAAACTTGTTCCGTACTAATACTTCCGTATCTATCCGTACCTATAATCCTAAGAGTCTTTAAATAGGAACACGTCAGTGAAAAATATTACTATTTAGCGGTATATAATATTTGAGGAGTTATTAAATGAAACTACCAAGAGAGGCTTGCACAACGCCCTATCACCAATAATCATTAAAAAATTATTATAAAATATTGCCTTCACTTGCAGATTATTAAGCTGGGATAGGATATCTAAATACGCCTCTATCTTTAGAATTAGTAAAAGTATCCGCTTGAAAATGTTCCATCGCTGCGTTTTAAGCAGCTTTGTAAGCAGCACAATTACGCTAAAACCGTATCTTATTAATATATATATATATATATATTAATAAGATACGGTATAAGGTGCAACAATAAAATAAAAACACTATATTAATACGATCATAAATACTGTCACAATAACAAGTACAGGTTAAGATTTTATCTTTCTATATATTTCCGTATCAGACAAAAATATTGCACAGATAATTAAATTAAAAAAAAAATTGTTGATATAAATATAGCATAAATTATTCAAAGTGGTTTACGTATAGTAATGCCGGACTATTGTTCTTTAATTTTAGATACTATTGTATTAAATATGGCGTAACAGAAATAAAGCGGAAAGGAATTCAAGCAATCGTCATTGTAGATAATATACTTATCATTGTAGATAATATACTTACGTCATAACCACAACAATTTTTCATAAATAACCACGTATTTAGTGACGTGTTTTACAAATGTTTTTTTAATGACCAGGGTAATATAATAAGAAAAGCAATACCTTATAAAACTTTATTAATATTCTTCGTTGATGGATTTACAGAATACATATTATCTTTTCATTATACACGTGGAAGTAAAAGTATATTTCGCGCTTTAATTAAATGCGCCAAGGACATTGGAATACGGAGCATTTATTTAAACAAAAACTAGTCTTGTACTAGTCTCAGCAATGTATCGACTAGGTATTACGACATAAATGGTTTTTATTTTTATCTAGGCTTATTAGAACTATGTTACGCTTCATCGGGGATACCGATGCATTTTTCCCAATAACGATTCATTGTACCGTATCTGTGCATGTTGACTCCAGCCAGACTGTGAGCTTCATCGGGATATGACTGAGAACAAATTATCTAATTAGACAGACCTTAATACAATTATTTTTATCATTTATTATCTAAAACAATAATGATTTGATTGTCCAAAATTATTTATTTTTTTACATTATTATTATTATTACATTATTTATTTACATTATTTTCAGCAAGGAGTTTGGAAGCCGGCAGTATTTAAAAATTCCTTTGCCTCGGAAAGTACGTTAAGCGTTTGGTCCTACTCCTGTACTCTCTCGGCAGTTGAGAATTACAGAGTGAAACTGTATTGTCGCACACAATTGAGAACTATGATATCTCCTGTACAGTTAGTTATTGTCGAATCGGTCAGGAGAACAACATCATCAAATTGCATATTCAAATGTATCCCTTTTTACACGACTGCCCAAAAAAGGGGTTCATGCATGCCCTAACAGATTTTAGTGTTCTGTTAGAATCATACATCATTCCGAGTGACACCAGCTCTAATTTTTTACTTGTTAGTTCGTTGTGTGGCAGAAAATTCGTGTTTATTAATTTTTGACATCAGTTATTTCTTTGAGTAATACTCACCATCTGATCAAATGGAATGTTAAGTTCCGCGAGGATCTTGAACAGCTTGGCAGCGTTCTGGTAGTGAACGTTGTCGTCAGCATTACCGTGCATGACATAGAATTTCTTGCCTCGAAGTTTCTCCGCCAGCAATGTCACATCACCAGCTTCGTAACCAGATAAATTGTCTTCAGCGGTGGGAACACCCATGTATCGCTCGGTGTACATTGTATCTGAAATTAATACATAAGGAAGTTATTTATAGTAACTTTTGCCATGACCATAATCTTATAACATTGATGAAAATTAGTGATAATAAGTCTTTGATATCTGGGTAGATATCGCGTAGATAAATATCAATTAATCTACCAGTAAATATTTTAAAGAGAATACTTTAAAGAGTTCAATGCCAATTTGAATGCTATGTGAACAAGAGTCATAACATCTTAGATCCTATAAAGATGGTTAAAGAATACATAATATTTTTTATAGTTTCAATATATGTGTGCCGATGCTACCACTTACCACCAGGTTGTTTCTATTTAAAACAAAAAAAATCCTTGAATGAAAAAGAAATGAAAATTACAATATTCAATCTAGTCTAGCTCAAGTATTATTGGCTTATTTTCGAAACACTAAAAACATGCTTGATTACATAATTATGCGCATTCCGTAGAAGACTTAAAGAACTTCAGTTGTTAGTTAGACAAATAATTGTGCTGTCCATTAAGTTACTTTCTATTAGAATGCAGCTGCTGATACTCACTATAATACAACCAAGAAGTGACGGGTGCAGTTGACACGCCACACTGGAACATCTTCTGGTCATCGTGGACCAAGGTCAAGAGCGTGGCATATCCTCCATAACTGTGGCCCCAGATAGCAACACGGTCGGGATCCATGAATCCGTAGCGACTTAGCACTTGTCTAAAATTATGAATAAGGCAGATATTTATGAAATATGGATTCAAAGATTACTCAAAAAAATATCGGTCAATGGAATTATTCAGACTTACGTATAAAGTACATATAAGTGCAATTTAGGATTTATTAGTATTCTGTTTTTATTGATGTAATAATCTATTAATAAAACAATTAATCAATTAATAAAACAGTAGCACATGGACGTGCTAATCCAAAAAAAACAAACAAAAGTTTCGAAACGAAACCACGCGGGCAATTAGGCGTAAAGGTTGAGTAAGAAGTGAGGACAACAAATAACCCAAGGTATCAGAATCAACCCCTTTTTTTTTTTTGTTTAACGAGGAGGAAAGGCATTTACGCCTGCCGCCCGGTCGGGGGACCGGGACTGGTATGTGGGACTCCCGGGGCAGAAGGCCCCGTCCTACCCACTAAAACCTCCTCGAAATTCCGCCTCTCCGCAAGGCGGCAGGGCCACGGGAACGCGTTAGCTTGCAACCGCGACCCTGCCAGCGGCAGTCGCTAAAAGGCGACACACCTCGAAGGCGCGCCAGGATGTTAGGGCGCGCCTATCTGCTCCGCCTCCGTCTGTGCTGTGACGGACTCCCCCGAGTCCACCACTGGAGGCCGGGCGTCAGGGGCCGACGCCCCGCGGCGGATCAGGTGGCTGGCTCCGCCGCCAACCATACTCAGGGCCAGGTCATTGCGGCAACGTGCGACCTGCAAACGCACGTCGCCGCCGACCAGGCCGCCTTCGGCGCAGCGGGAGGGAGTTGGAGTCGTCCTCCCGCTGTCGTTCTGCCGCCTCCTTCTGCGACATCACTGTATCGCAGAAGACGCAGAATGCCACCCAGGCCTCTTTGCTTCCCGCCATTTTCCTTGCAATGGCGGGAAGCGAAAGATCTCGTCCGAAAACCGTGGACAGGGCTGCGCGAGGCTCCGCCCAAGCTGGGCACTCTGCGCGCGTGTGCTCGGCCGTGTCCACGGCTCCATCACCACAGTGGTGGCACCTCGGCGAGGGTTCCCTACCCACCACCTCACACAGGTACCTGCCAAAGCAGCCGTGGCCTGTCAAAAGCTGTGTGAGGTGGTATGTAGGTGGGCCGTGCTTGCGCTCGACCCATTCCTTCAGAATTGGCCGAATGGCCGCTACGAGTTCCGCACTCGCTCCCGGAACTCGTAGTCTTTCCGCCCATTCTGTGATGACGTTCCCGCGGGCCTCATCCCGCCACTGCCGGACCTCACTAGGGTGGGGCCGGTTTCCCTCCGCTCTTGCTTCCTTGACCCGCCAGTAGACGCTCGAATTGGCCTCGGCCTCGAGGTCCCATGGCGGGCTTCCGGAGAGCAAGGTGGCCGCCGTGAAGGACACCGTGTGGTACGCTCGAGCCGGGCACTCAGAGCGTCCGCCCATATCGGCGCTCCGTAGAGCGCCATCGAGCGCACCACGCCGGTGTACAGGCGCTTGCAGAGGGAAATCAGAATCAACCCTGCGAGATCTCGCTAAGCGGCCCTTAAGTACTAGAACCGCTGAACTAGTAACAAGAACTTAACTTGAATTGGTCTGTAATAAACAAAATATATTACCTTAAAACAACAAAATGATCAAAGATTTCAACAGTTCCAAGCGCATTGTTGAGAGAGTATAGCATTTCCTGTCCGTTCAGGCCCGCCCCTCGTCTGTCCGCCAACATGTAAATGGTGTTACGGCTGGTGGTGAGGTATGAATGGTAACCTAAAATATTTATGATTCAACTATAAGTCCTTCCAGAAAATATTTTATTTGATAGATGCTGCCCTACTGGAGTACCTATCAATAAGCTATTAAATTTTAACGTAGATATACATCTTAATACAATTTTTATCAACCAAGATGAGTCGGTGGAATAACAGGTATCCCAACAGAAGTTTGTGGTTTCAAGTCCGAGCAAGCACAAAGATCTATAAAAATAAATATCATCAACGCCAGATTACAAAGAATACTCATATACACTTACCAACAGTGAAAGTATCATACACGGTATTGGTGTTCGGTCCTGAATACACATAGAACACGACCGGGTACTTCGTGGTAGTGTCACTAACATTCAGTCCAGGGGGTAAGAACAGCCTCACGGGTGCCGGGTAACCATTTTCAAGAGGGACCGTCGTTATAATGCTCTGTGGTCTGCTTTTACCAAATAGACGGTCACGTACGATCTGATTGTCCTCCCAAACGTATAAGGTTTGACGAGTCTGTTGGACAAGAGTGCTATGCTTTAAATGAAATATATAACTTAAAAATGAAATGTGTAAAATATACAAATGCAGGTAATGAAATATAAGAACTGACAGCGACCCGTTCGCATGAAATCGACTGTAAAAATATTTGTATAAATATAATTTATTTATACAAATATTTTTCAAACATATTTTCAAACATAAAATGTAATTATATGAGTAGTGTAAATATTTATATTAAATAATACGATGTGCGATATTGATTTATGTGTGAAAAGTGTAGAATGCCGTCTAAAGAATGTTTGTCGTTTATATTATTTGGGAATGCCAAGTCACATGTTGGCGTACATATGTTTTATTATTTCTATGACATAGAATAGACACTAAAACCTCTAAGGAATGACGATTGTTGCACCTCAGACATGCTGCCAATTACTCTACTGAGGTAATGAGGTTGAGTGGCGATGCTCTAACATGATTTTAGCGTCCATATGACATTTATTGTGGGCGGAAACAATAAAGTATGAATAGATAACAAACCTATTTTTATGTATGACGTAGATAAAGATTCTATTACGAATCAACGTCGTCTCGATCTTCTAAGAAGAAGGAATCTAAATGAGAATTTGCTACGGACTCACCAATGGGTCGATGATGTAGGTGGCAGAGGGCTCCTCGGGCGACTGGCAGGTGATGGTGAGATAGGAGGCTTGGTGGCTGGCAGTGGCCGTGGCCCAGGCGCACGGGCCGCCGTCCGGCAGGCGCAGGGCGCAGCTGAGGCAGCCCGCGCGCGCGCCCGACACGTGCACCTGCGACTGCCACGGCGCGCCCGTCACCGTCCGCGTGTAGTAGCTACGAATTTTATTTAACTCAATCCATGTGGGACTCAAATCTTCAAACTGAATTTTGTAACACCACCAGTTACTCCACTTTGGAAACACTTTTGGTAATTGTGATAATACAATGTAGTACAAACATTTTTTAACTCATTGTAGTGTATGGATTAAATAGAATATGGTTTAAAAAAACTTTGGTTTTTTTAATATGAGGAAAATAATTAACAAGCATATTATGGCACTCTTAGAGATTGATGCTGATGATGTTCGCCCGACTTCTGCTTACCGAGCACGATAGTATGAAGATTACATTTTTACACTATACAATTTTGCATTGTAAACAGTAAAAAATTCAAAATTCCAAACTTCGGGTTACTGAGAATTTTCTACAGAAACTTAATCACTATAATAACAATCTTAACAACTTTTTATTTTCCGGGAGCTTAGCCCAGAATCACGGAGTCGAGCCTTACGAGTTAGCTACTATACAAACGAAGCAGTTAATAATTTTAGTGACATGATAATCATTAATAAGCCATCAGTCATCTAAATTGGTATTTCTCTTGTTCATGATTCAATGACATCTTGAGGCTTATCGTTAGTGTATTTTTAAACTCTAAACCAGAGGTACCCAGCCTCTTTTTTCTCATAGTCCACTTTCAAAATTTAGCTGGTCTCGGTGGATCATACTGACCATACTACCATATTCCCAAAACTCGACAAACAATGTGAAGATAAGATCTAACTACGGAAATTTGCGTTGCGGCTGATTTCCAACCACGAATTAATAGTTATCGAAATAAAAGGGAGAATTGATTGTTTTGACAAGTAACAGTCGCTTCCGCTTTTTTTTTAATGTAAGAGGGGCAAGCGAATTCGTGGCTCACCTGATGGAAAATGACTACCACCGCCCATGGACATCTGCAACATAGGTGATAGGTCAAGCCAATCTTAGTTCTTCACTATGGAAAGCAAACGAATTTTCGTGGACGCCCGCTTGGGAATTATGAACCCCCATTTTTTTGTCACGCCAACGTAAGCCCCCGTCGAGTCTTCCGTGGACCCCTGGGGGTCCACCTGGACCACTTTGGGAACTAAGGCTCTAAACGAACGCGTATTGTTGTACAATATCTTGTGTTGATTATAAAGACACAGTTTGTGTTTTGACATATAAAATAAGTTGATATAATTAAAATATTTTTATAACACCAATCCTCTAAGAGAATACCTTTAATAAATTGTTTTTATAGTCACTAACACGGAAATGACGGCAATTATCATAATTATAATGCAGACCTCGAAGTTGGTCTTACTGTTTGTTTTCATGCAAATGCCTAAAGATAATGCAAACCACATCAGAAAATTATTTGATTCAAATATACATAACGTTATACAGATTCGTTACGAACATATTAAGTGTTTGGCAAAATGTAGTTATCTAAATTCACATTTGATTTTGATGACATAAAGCTGTTATGTAAAATATATCTGATAATTTAAACAACTTAATACTCGCTCGGATGACCTCCTTTATTCTCCTTAAAATTAAAATATCCAAAAATACATTCTCAACGGATGCTAACTGTATAACATAAACCTATAATGCGATATTTTAAATTTCGAGCCTCAATAGTTTCGGATGTGCATTGATATTCAATCACACAACAACTAAACAACAAAAGATTTTATATAAGATATACATAAAATACTCACTATGCCAAATTATCTTCATCCATTCCAACGAAATTATTCACAGTGAATGCTCCAGGGGTGACGGAACTCGATACGATATCTCCATTGAGTCTTATACTGACATACAAATGCTGCCAAATGTTTCCATCCGCTTGTTCCATGGACCAACGAGTTGACACATAGAAATCTCCAGCTCTACTGAAGCGGGGCAAAGCTATGGGTACCCAACCATTAGACTGTGAACGATGTTCCTCCTAGGAAAAAAGGCAAATGTTTTAATTACATAAAATAGAAATATTTAGTATGTAAGGCGGATAGATCAAGTGGATCTTAAACGACGATCACTGTTTTAAATCCAGATAAGCAACATTTATTGTTAATTTTGTTAAATTTTGTGTTTATAATTCATCTCTTGTTTAGCTGTGAAGTAAAACATTGTGATGATAGCATCTTGCATTTACCAACCTCGAGTTGGAGTAAGCTTCAGAACGGTTTTTTTATAACTATCACATAATTTATACCTTTGTGTTCCACAGGACTTTTATATTTTTTTTTATTGGATAGGTAGGCAGACGAGCATATGGGCCACCTGATGGTAAGTGGTCATCAACGTCCTTAGACATTAGGAGTGTAAGAAATGTTAACCATTGCTTACATCGCCAATGCGCCACCAACCTTGGGAACTAAGATGTTATGTCCCTTGTGCCTGTAATTACACTGGCTCACTCACCCTTCAAATAACACAACAATAATAAGTACTGCTGTTTTGCGGTTCAATATCTGATGTGTAGATGGTACCTACCCAGACGAGCTTGCACAAAGCTCTACCACCAAGTGAACCATTATTAAGAAATCTTTAAAAATGGGGAATTAACAATTTTATACAATGCTTATTTCATTTCAATAACATCAATTATCGTGTAGAAAATAATATTCTTCGAATTAACTTACCTCGCACTGTAAACTAACGATATTGCATATCCTCAGAACAGTATAATTCTGTCTGCGGTTCAGCCAATGTGCAGCAATCTCTGTTGCACTGGGCCAAGTAACTCCTCCTAGGATGTGATCATCTGTGACAGCGATTGGAGCCTCTAGGTTTATGAATGAAAGAGTAGTCGCTGCTGTTCTAAGATCGACTACACGAAGACTTACTTTAGGATTTACACGGCCGACCTGCGAATAAATGTACCGTCAAAATAACAAAATACTGTACCGTCAAAATATCAGAACAGTGGTATTTCAATCGATTAATTTCGAAAAATATAAGTTTACCTTTGGGTATTTAAGATGAACGAGTTCGGGATACAAATCATCTGGATCACTCTTATCTACGAAGTAATAATACGAGTATGTTTCCACTAATGTGTCGTCGTAACTGGCAAAAGCTAAATAGTTGCCATCAGGAGAGAACCAGGTCGCTTGTCCAGTGTACATGACGTCCTCTGAAACCATAGTAAATGTTCTTCTTGAGACCATATATACATACGTAGTCACTATCGAATCCTCGTTGGTCGTTTCGAAACTGCCTCGTTGGTCTAGTGGCTAGATATAAGGCTGCAGACCCGATGGTCCTGGGTTCAATTCCTAGGTCGGGCCAATAAAAAGTTATTGGGATTTTCTGTCAGAAAATTCTCAGTAGCAGCCCGGAGTTTGGAAGGTGGAAGTGTGTACACTCCCGTGCCTCGGAAAGCACGTTAAGCCGTTGGTCGGATTGCCGTCCCATCGGATTATGAGAGCTAGGGAAGAGAGAGTGCACCCGTTTTTGCGCAAACACTTGTGCACTATAATATCTCCTGCACAGTTGGCTAATCTGCCTTGAGATTAGTCGCCGTGGCCGAAATCGGTCTGGAGGACGTTACCGAATCCTGGTATAAATTAACCAATTTTAATGTCAAAAGGTTATCAGTATCACATAGCTCTTCGCTACACCGCCCACAAACTTATTTTTACTCCTATGTCAAATTGTTTCAAATTATAGTGCGGATTTTTTCGTAATCTTAGCCCTGTCAACCTATCTGGCAACGATGGAATTTTAAATACGAGTAAAATTATTATGGCATTTTACCTTCATAAACCCAATCAGCATGACCATTGTAAATGACTCCAGGGATGCCATCCGTGGTGATCTGCACGGGCTGGTCGGAGTTTTCCGGTAAATAGTACAAGTTATTGTCCAACACATACGCTAAGGAATGCCCACCGCCGAATATGCACAGCTGTAGTCGCTGATGATTCGCGATGTTTTTTACATTGCTACCGATGAAACATTATTAAAGTTTAAGCTTCATACGCCATTAATAAGCACCAAATATGTTATGTAAATGTACCTACCTGAATGAAGTCATACTAACATACAATGAATAGCAAGCAAAAGAAACGAAGAATGATTAAGAAAAAATAATCGGCTGTATAAAAACAAAGCTTGATCATTGTTCGTATTATATGCATCATCGTTAAAACCTGGTACGTTTGTCTCTTATTGGTGGCGCATGAATCGTATCGGATTTTTTTTTAAATGCAATTGCAATGATATTTTTGCAAGTTCTTTATTAAATAAATGTCGTAGTTGGTAATAAGAATTGTTAAATAAACGAATATGTTATCTATTTTTAATTTTATAGATTGGGTAGGCGGACGGGCATATGGGCCATCTGGTGGTAAGTGGTCACCAACGCCCATAGACTTTGAAATTGTAAGAAACGTTAACCATCGCTTACATCGCCAATGCGCCACCAACCTTGGGAACTAAGATGTTATGTCCATTGTGCCTGTAATTACACTGGCTTCAAACCGGAACACAACAATAACAAGTAATGCTGTTTTACGGTAGAATATCTGATGAGTTGGTGGTACCTACCCAGACGAGCTTACACAAAGCCCTAGCACCAGTAAACTTGTTAAGTTACTAGAAAGACGCTTTATTTAATTTGGTACTATAATTTCTTTGTAAGCTTCTTTTTACATGTGTAATATTATTCTTATCAACAATAAGAGTGGATGTACATTTTTCACACCTCTTTATTTCATCTTAATAAATTACATTATAAAAAAGCTTAGTATTACTAACTTACCCTGTAGCTATTTCGTAGAGAGCGAATTTAGCCGTTGTCGAATATCTGTATACCTACGATTATAATTTTTTTTTATAAAAAAGTAATATGCGATTAAAATGTTGTATAATTCTGTATCTGTTAGGATTATAGGTATAATATATCCAACATTATCTTTATTTATATTTTTATAACGGATCGTATTTAAAGATAACAATACTAAGAGTTAGATTAGATGGTGTCGTAGGTAATTTGAATTTTTGAAATTTACTTAACAAAACTTTTTGATATTTAAAAACGGATATTTAATAAAACTATTTAAAATACAAATACAATAGTTCTTCGCATCAATTGTGATCACTTACCGATTCTACTTCGCTTGGGGCCAAAATGTATCGTCTATCCTCTGAGAGTATAGGCCTGGTGGTGTTCAGAAAACTCTGGGTGAATTATAAAAATAATGTCAATTAGTGTCTAATGAATACATTATGTTAAATTTTTAAAAAAGTTATGCAAATATAACAGCCTGGTATTGTATCATTGCTGTGCTAAGGAGCTTAGGTTAAGGTTTGGAGCTGATTTCACCTCTCTACTCCAATGCGGATCGATGGAAAATACAGTGACTGGACCATTTCGGCTCTCAAGGATAAAAAGTTACTCATTATAATGCGAAAACAATATTTGGCCAGAGATGGTCTTAAGTTTGTTTTAATGAAGCAATACGATGTTTTAAAAACTTATATCCGCCAATAGGTTCGCATTGGTGGATATTAAATTAGTCGATATCTTTGTGACGATTTATTTCACTGAGCACGAGATGAATTATAATCACAAATTAAGCAAATTAATACTGAATGGAACATTTGTTCTTTGGTTAAAAACCACGTCTTCTATCCACTGGGTAAAATCTTGATAAGTAATTGAAACAAGTTGATATCGGTGGCGGATATAAGTTTTTAAAACATCGTATTGCTTCATTAAAACAAACTTAAGACCATCTCTGGCCAAATGCAACGTGTTAGAATATGCTCCAATAATTCTCCTTAATAGAAGCTTTTACAAACATTGGGCTTATAGTACAATTATGAATTTAACAAATTGATTACCATTAATTCTCCAGATACGAGCACGTTTCTAGAAAGTGTTGGGACATCAAATACATAGATACCCGGCTCACCGGCTATCGTATACGTGAACTCAGTATCTGTAACATAGAAGTTGGTTTTCTGTATTGTAAATTGATTATGGCGCATTAATAAACAAGAGCAAAGCTATACAAATTTTATGTAATAAGTAAAATGTATAAAAAACGTAAAATTATTTATCCCTCTAATTATCGTCATGGCGCATCTGTTCTTAAAGGTTTTTATAGTACAATTGAAAGAGACTTTTTATCGTCATTTTTAATGCAACTACTTACATATCTTTCTAATATGATTGATTGAGATATTTGCTTTCATAAATTTGTCTTTTACTTATTTTTTTTTTTTTTTTGTTAATTTGTACCTTCTGTTTGTATTTATTACCAGATATCCATGTTCCAGTGAAACCTCGTTGTGCAAACTGCCCCGTTACGAACTCTTCCAATGTGAAAGGGTTCTCCGCACTGACCGCGACCACCAGCGATACGTACACCAACCACGTTTGCATCTTTTCCAGCGAATATAATCGATTTAAATAATGATTTTGATATTTTCAAAATCAAACTAATATTGTTAAAACAATATACACAAAAAAAAAAGATTAATTAAGATAAGTTAGAATTGAATGAATTGGACAAATTATTTTCTTACCATATTAAAGTACACTATCGCTAGTTACATTGGTTGACGGTTGCAGCCCGCCAACACAACTGGATCATTGTTACATATCAAAAATGTATTCTTATCCGAGATAAAGTATATATCTTGTGATAAAAGATAATTACTGTACGAATCCTAAATACAATATTATTAGGTCGAATATGATTAGATACGTGTTAAATAATAACCTTTAAATATTCACAGCATTAGAACACAGATAAGGTTAAAATAAAACAAACATGTAATGGGGAAATGTTTATTAGACATCAAATGAAGGGAATTATAATATAATATGGATATTATTTTCATACAATTTCAAACATGTCACTATATATAACCAGATACATATATTCGAGGATATAATACATACATCGAATGATCCGAATATTGAAACTCCAGTTAATGTCTTATTTCATATGTATTAACTTCAATTCACTCGTCCAGATAAGATTCCCCCGACGACGTCCAAGATTTGTCCACTAAAGATTTACTTTATTATATTATTACTTTCACGATTTCTTCGGAGATAGTATCAAGTTGAATCCAACGTTCTTTGTAAAATGAAATCACAGTACCAAACGTGTAAATTTCGTATGATGCAGCCCTGACTCTTTCGCAAAGGAGTGCGGTGAGTCAGCGATTGTAGCGCATTTCACCCGATCGCGGAACGCAAAGGGTATCGTTTCCACTGCGGAGATCCAAAATGTCTGCCTCGATCAATCAAGCGACTGCGATACTCCGACGACGAATTAAATCATAGGATTTCTTCCGGTTCCTTTCTATAACATTTCGTATAAAATAAATTTATTTGCTTTACTGCTTCACAAGTTTTCATAATCTTGAAAGTATCTCCTTTAAACCTAGTTCAACCTACATCTAAATTATGTATTAAGCAATATTTTTACATTAAAATTATACTGCTATGGACAGCGTGATTCGAAACCTGAAAAGAAACATCGACTTCGCGACAAAGCGTTAATAGTGTAAGTGTAAAGCTCATTAAGTATGAGAATATGTTAATGTTGTCATACTCATGACGAATATTTTGTGTGAGTGTGCATGAATATGTGTGTGTGTGTTGTGTTTTGTATGTAAAATATATTAGTGTGTCCTGCATGAGATGACGTGTGCAGGTGTTTGTGTGTGTATGAGTCTGTTATGTATGACGAGTAAATGTAAGGCTGAATGTATGGGCGGTAGACGGACCCTGTCTAATGTCTGCGGTGCGTTCGACGTAGCTCCTGCAGCCGCCTCTCGTGCTCGGCCATATGTTGTCGCCGTTGCTCCTCTTTTATTGCTATCTAAAACAAAGTTATACTGTGTATACATTTTATTCAAATTCAAACTAGAAACTACCACCGGTTTGGTAAAGAAATACCCAGCCCTGAGAAGAACCGGCGAAAGAAACTCAGAAATTACTACTACTACTACTTATTTATAAATCATCTGTATGTAAATATAAAATGACATTTCTTACCGTTTCCGCAGAAAGCGGAAGCCAATATATGCACGGAGTTGTTTTTGTCTTTCTAAATAAATCATCCAATAACTTGGCTGGTGCCTCCTCCTCTTTTTTCTTAAACTTCCTCGCTGAAAGCAGAAAAAACATATTTTCAGAGTGCGAGAAAAGCCACCAACATTTTATATTTAACCTGCATACCAGTACCAATGACGAGTGACAGATGTCGTTTGCGCGAAAAGCAAAACAACAGTTTTTATCAGAAAAAAACATTACTCGAAAAACCATATATGGACCAATAGCTCTACGGGTTACGAACCGCACGCAAGTCCCAGGTTCGAACCTTGGGCTATAATCACAATTCCCATCATAAACTTTGTTTAATTGGAGGAGTAAATTACTAAAATCATATAAGAATTCCTTAAAATGGGAATTGCTATTAATATAAAAATTGTAAATTAATTTTTAAAATTTAATTGTTTCTTGATCTTTAATTAGAGAGTGGCCATAAAGGAAGTTGAGATGCTTTTTTGTTTGACAATATACAGTAATGTAATCAAATAAAATCTACATTTTAAAACACGTTTTCTTGGTGGTAGAACTTTGTGCAAGTTTGTCTGGGTAGGTACCACCCACTCATCAGATATTCTACCGCAAAACAGCAGTACTTTGTATTGTTGTGTTCCGGTTTGAAGGGTGAGTGAGCCAATGTAATTACAGGCACAAGGGACATAACATCTTAGTTCCCAAGGTTGGTGGCGCATTGGTGATGTAAGCGATGGTTAACATTTCTTACAGTGCCAATGTCTATGGGCGTTGGTGACCACTTACCATCAGATGGCCCATATGCTAGTCCATCTACCTATACAATAAAAAAAAAAAAAAAAAAAAAAAAGAGTCGAGAAAATATCGCAAGGAACTTCGTTCTTGACGGGGGTCCTCGGGGATAGATACAACCTTCAAAATTATGATGCAGTTAGTCAATCGTTAATTATTTTATTCTTAATTTGTAATTGAAACTCTTTGAACAAAATCAAATCAAAGTTATATATATATATATATATAGATTTTGTATACATTGCTTTAGACAAGCAATTTAAAAAACAACCTACATGGTTCTGGACTTCTTTCGGGAGTGCGGTGTCTTCTTTTTTCAAGCGGTCGTTCATCTCGTAGCATCTTGTCTGGTCGTCCGGTTTCCTTGTTCTTCTCATTCTTGCCAAAGTCCCACTCACGCATTGAAGCTTTCTTCTCCCATGGTTTTTCCTTCAAATATTGAAAAATCAACAAATTTTATTCAAAATAATTTTAAATTATGTCTAGAATTCCAAGTAACAAAAACATATGAATTTTAAGGAAAAGTAAAAAAAGTAAAGTAACAGCCTGTGAATGTCCTACTGCTGAGCTAAGGCCTCTTCTTTTTTTTTTGAGGAAATGTACCACTGAATTTTCATGTGCTTATAATTCATCTCATGCTTGACGGTGAAGGAAAACATCATGAGGAAACCTGCATGTGTCAAATTTTACTCAAGTTCTGCCACATGTGTATTCCACCAACCCGCATTGGAGCAGCATGGTGGAATAAACTCCAAACCTTCTCCTCAATTTTAAGGAAGTAATGAAATTTGTTTATATTAAGGAAATAAAAAATAAATGTTATAAGTACTATTTCTCCTTTTTCTCTCTTTAAATCTTGCTCTCGTAGCCAATCTTCAACAGTACCAGGAATTGTTGAAGCTTGAGCATTATCTGTGTCTTCATTTGCTTTAGCTTTGTCAAAGTCTTCCTCTGTTGAGAAATCTACATGTAACGTCTTAGGATTTGACACCGGCCAAGTTACTCCATGTAAAGCATGACGAGTCTCTACAGCTTGACTGAAATAAGGTATAGAGGAATTATTTTCTTAATTTTTATCAATTTTAGTGATTATTTTAATGACAATTTTATGCATTAAATATAAATAACAATTAAAAATGTATATATCATCATAATATAATAATACAAAAATATTAATAATTGGAATAAATATACTTACTCTTCATTTTCATATTTTACAAAACATTTTGATTTTATTCTGTCAATCCAAAATCCATTCTCCATAATTTTTCCAGTTCTTTGTAATAAATTTTTCAACTGTGGCAATGTAAATGGCCTCACCAAGTTTGTTATATACAGAATGCTGGACTGTTTATGCTTTGGGGGACTCGGTGGTCTTGATATAAAATTATCACTGTCCCTGACAATAGATATTTTCCTCATTGATGCAAGATTTGAATCCTTTGCTTTAACATTCTCTTTATCCTTGTCTTCCAATTTATAATCCTTGTGGATTTCTACATTTTCTGTATTGTCAATAACAATCTTTGGCAATACTGGCCTTTCAACTTTAGCAACTACCTCAACACGCTTATGCTTCTTTTCTTCAATAACTTCATCAAACTCTGTAGGCTTAACGTCAGGTATTATCTCCTTCAGAATATCAGTGGAAATTGTTAAAGATTTTTGTGTGGACAATTTACTTGGACGTGAACCCCATCTTCTTTTCCTATTGATTACCAATGGTATTGTTTGCTCATTGGAAACCTCTTGAATAGTTTGGTCATTTGAAGTATTTGGAATAGAATTATTCCTAGAAATATCTTGAGATTTACTCTCGGGCAAATCTTCAGAAACATCTTCAGAACTTTTGTTATTGATGACATCTTGATTAATTTTAATATTGGGAACATCTTCAGCAGTTTGGTTATTCTTATCATCATTAATAATTTTGTTATCAGGAACTTCATCATCTTGAGTAGTTATACAATTGGGAACATCTACAAGTATTTCATCATTTGATTCATTTTTAGTGTTTTCTTCTTCCTGAATGGTTTTGTTATTTGAAACTTCTGGACTCCTTTGTGCCTTTGGAATGTCAGTAGTAGACTGGTTATTATCCTCTTTCTCATTTATCTGGTCTTTGTGTATCATTTCCGTAGTCTCAGTGGTTACTTCAACATTGGTTTCTATAGTATCTACTTTTGCCTTCCCTGATTCTACAATTTTAGTGCTCTCTACAACATCATTTTTATTAATACTTATTACGTCCTCATTATTAGAGTCTCTTTTTCCTGAAATTTCAGTTGTACTTTCATTAATACTTACCTCATTTGAGACAACACTGCTAATATCTTTGTCCTCATCTAAAGTAGCTTTAGCATCTTCCCCCTGAGATTCATTTAGACTCATCTCTGAAGATTCAATTCTACTTTCATCAGCATGTAATTCTAAAATTTCTGATTTTTCTTCTGACAGGCTCCTTTTTCTTATTGGGCTCTCATTTTTTTGGGAGTTACCGTCTTTATCATTGTCATCGTCCGATTTAGGAGAAACAACTGTTGTATCGGCATCAGATGGCTTATCTTTAGATTCACTATCTTTGGATTCCTCTTGAGCCTTTTGGTCAGTATCTTTGCCTTCACTTGATTCCGTTGATTCTACCTTGTCATCTTTAACTTCTTCAGTTGTTGTTGACATTGGTGTCTCATCAGCTGCAGTTTTATTTTGTGGTGTGCTTTCACTAACTTCAGTAGACTCAGGTTCCGTCGTCAATGATGTTTGTGACGCTACTTCAGCCTCATCTCCTTGACTATCTTGATTCTTATCTGTAATATCCTTAGATTCAGTTAATCTCTTAGAACGATGTTTTGACTTCTTCTTTTCCTCTCCTTCTACACTTTGAGTATCACTCGAACTAGTTGCTCGTGTGTGCTTCCTTCTGCTTCTAGGTGATCTGTCGGGCCTTTCTGGTGTGGAGGCCGGACGAGCAAGACATATTTTAAGCTTTTTAATCTCACCAACATCCCCGGAACTTTCAGTAGCTTTAACGTGCCACACTTGCTCTTGTGACTCTTCGGGACTGTCTTCCTTTGCAGGTTTTGGCGGGACGTTGGTCTCGGGTTGACTGACCACGACTGCTTCTTTGGGAGCAGTATCTTCAGCTGATTCACTTTCTGAAGATGAAGAATGTTTTCTGCGACGAGTTCTAGTCCGCTTTACTTTTTCAACCTTTTCCTTAGGCTCAGGAGAGCTTCTTGTTTTTTTAGTGGCGGTGCGTTCGCTTTTACGACGCATAGTTGTGAAAGTTCTGATTTTAAATGAGATACAACTATAAGATGTTTTAAGATCAATCTGTAATATTAAATAGTTATTTGCAAATAACAATAGTTATTTTCTTTAACTTATTTTTGACACAAATCTCACTAACAATTGAAAGGAGGTTCAGAACTTCACAGAATGGTAGACATGTTGGAAATATTAACCAAACGGGTTACAGATTAAAAATAGAATAGTGTTGTTCTTATTAATTTAAAATTACGATTATCAAACGAAATAAAATAAATTTTGCGCATTAGGAAAATGTTTTAAAAAATCCTATTTGAATAGATTAAGGTCATTAGTAATTGAATGGTAATTGATAGATTACCATTAATTATTATACTATATACAATATTTTAGTACCTATTAGAGCACATTATAATTCAATAACTTAATCACGTGTTTGTATCACAAGTATTTCATTTTATTTCTAAATATTTATTTCTTTACTTTGCTTTTGCTGTGAGTAATTGAAAATTAACAATCTGTTAGTAAAAAATGTAAAAATGACGTTCGCTTATCGCTTGATAGCACGGTCGTATACACAGGTCTTGCAACTTCAATATGGGGTACGTTGACATAATGACGCTGTTAAGTTCAATTTATGGCCGCCAGAGGAATGATAATTCGCGTAATAATTATCCCGAACACTTTTTCAAATCCAAATAAAACAGTTAAATAATAAAACAAAAATAAAAAAAAATCCGCAAACCTCAACAAAACGATATAATAATGATTAATAACACAATACTTGGGAAGAAAAATATTAGCTTCGATAGCAGCGACGTAGTATCTCAAGCGGATGGTATTGGGAATTAGCAGTTGTAACACACTCGCACCTATCTCTCACCACTGAAATTGGACTCAGTTGCAAGACCTGTGTATACGACCGTGCTTGATAGAGCCAGCTAGCTGCACCTGTCATTGTTAAAAATGATTTTTCTTCCGAATTATTTCTTAAGTATTTAAAACAAATTGACTAATACGGTTTTATAATGTCAAGGTATAGTGATGATTTGTTGTTTATTGTATAATAATATTAACTATTAATTTAAACTGCCTTATGATAAAATATTTAATTCTTTTGTTACAGATACTATGGGCTTAATAAGTCACATTAGCGGTCCGGCACTCTATTTATGTGTGTTTAAAGGTGTACTTGGAGAATGATAATGAATTATTATCATCTTTAACGTCCGTTGAATTATTCAATAATGGGTAACCAAAATAGTTGCTGCTGTTACCGAAGTCCTTCGCCGATCAGAAAGGACATCGTTAAACTCGAAGATTATCTCCCTGAAGGGGAAGTTAGTTCAAATAATATTCAACACATCAGTGAGAGGGAACCAGATGATGGAGATATAGACCCATCCCAGGATCCGATTGCTGGCACAATCTTCATGGAAAGATCAAAAGCCTCAATCGAGAATGGTATTACAAGAAAGCGAAGTCAACATCAAATAGCGGAAAATAAATTGAAAAAAAGCAGTTCCTGTTCTACTATATACTTAGACGATAGCACTGTATCTCAACCAAATTTAAAAAACACAGTAAAATGTGTTGCCCTGGCAATATATTACCATATAAAGAACAGAACATCAGAAAGAAGACTAGATATATTTGACGAAAAATTGCATCCATTGAGTAAAGAAGGTGTCAGTGAAGATTATGACAAATATAATCCTGAACACAAGCAGATTTATAAGTTTGTACGAACATTATTTAATGCTGCTCAATTGACAGCTGAGTGTGCTATTATTACTTTAGTATATTTGGAGAGACTTCTCATTTGTGCCGAACTTGATATTGCACCTTCTAATTGGAAAAGAATAGTCTTGGGAGCAATTCTGCTTGCAAGTAAGGTCTGGGATGATCAAGCTGTATGGAATGTTGATTATTGTCAAATATTGAAGGATATCACAGTGGAAGATATGAATGAATTAGAAAGACAATTTTTAGAAATGCTACAGTTCAATATTAATGTCCCCTCAAGTGTATATGCTAAATATTATTTTGACTTGCGTACCCTTGCTGAAGCTAATGACTTAGCATTCCCTAGTGAGCCATTGAGTAAGGAAAGAGCACAAAAGTTAGAAGCAATGTCAAGAGTGATGGAGGATAAAATATCAGCTGAAGTTGTTAAGAATGGTATCAAGAAGTGGTCAAGTTTAGATAATGTCAATTCTGGTGCAGGTGTGAGGCGTAGTGTGGCCATATTATCTTAATTATTTATCTCAATTAAAAATTTGGATCCATATTCAATTGATATATTAATATCTATGGATTCCATTGTATTTAGAATGTCTGCACCAGATTGAAGAATAATTTGATTTTTGGTACAGTATTTCAAAACATTGATTAATTTCAAGGAATGTGATGTTATTTGCCAAATATCATATTTGAGAAGTTTTAGAAAAGATTATACATTGGTATAATTATGGTTACAACATTTACTATAAAAAAGTATTTAGTATTATGCATGTAAAAATGTTAAGCCCTCTCCTCTCATGAAGACCTGGAGCTATGGGTTGGTGGATATTGTATGTAAACATATAATATAAAAATTAGTTTACATTAAAAGTGCACAAAAGCTGGTGAATTGTAATGGGATACTATTAGTCATTCTGTAATTTTTCAGTCATGAGTTACACTACTAATAGTTCTTAACATGAAAGACTTACAAAATGTGGTCCAATATTTTTTGTATTATATCCATAATCATTAATTTGCTACTTAATTCTTTAACATAATTTATGTTTCATTATACTGTATTGGCTTCGAGTATGTTTAGTTGTTATATGAAGCACTAATCAAATAAGTATGCTTCCAAAATTTTGATGCTTAGTTTTAACTTAGACTATTACTAGGATGTGCAAGTGCATTGACTGATATAAGAATCTTGTGACTGTGGTGTGAATGTTTTAGTCGACAGAATTTTTAATAAATTTATTTTTAACTATTATTGCATTTACGGTGTCCGACATAGTTATATATGAAATTATGCCAAATTATTTTGTAATCAAATAAGAATAAATTTCATTAATCACTCATTGTTAAATTGTACAACCGAAGTGTTGGTTTTAATGTGAAATTACCAATATATGTAATTATTATATTATACAATAAATAGGAATTGATTAAGTTGAACTATTTAAAGCAATTAACATTTTGTGAATAAGCTATGCAGTCCATACTTTATGTATCTTTAATGTAATTAAGCAAAAATAAACATTTTATATGAGACTTTCAATAGAAACTTTATTGCTGCTGATGTAATTATTTTTTTCAACAATTAACATATTTAAACTTCCTTCCTATTATTTTATGCTATTGTAGGTTATATTTAAAGGAGATGTACAACAAAATGAGAACAGATATTGTTTAATATACACACTACTCACTATACATGCAAACAGTACACTGTATAAGGTAAATAAGTAGGTAGAAACAAAAACATCACTTATTTTGTCTTCATGCTAATGGCTTAAGATCTTTCAAATATGAGCTGTAGTTTTCTAACATATCAATAACTTCATTACTCTTATTAGTCTTTTCATCAAATTCTGACCCAACTGACCATAATGTTTCTAAGTCATATACCTTTCGCGTTTTTTCTGAAAATATATGCAGGGCTATATTACCTGCAAATATATAATAGTTTATTAAGATTTCTATTAGGAATATTATTTTCTTTTCAGAATGAAGTTTTTGAAAAGCCTTTATTTATACCTAAATCTAAAGCCATCCATTCTTCAGAATCTTTGCCCTCAATTTTTGGTATATAGTCATTTTTATGACATTTCTTTTTATAAACCTTCCTTACAAACTCGGCTAATGCCAGAATATGTCTTTTACTTCTTGCACTGACTACACATATATAATCTACATAATTAATTTCTTTTGGAACAGTAGCTACAAATATGTCTTTCGAGTTCTCTCTTTGCAGTAATTCTACAAGATCTTCTATTTCATATACACCATTTCGTCCTCCTGTAATAAGTTTTTTTTTATTTTTTAGACTACATACACAATTATTATTAATAGTAAATTTTTCATCGAAAATATTTTTTAAGTTCCTTCAAAATGAAATTTTGTTATATATAAATTGGTTTTTCATTCTACATATTTAACAAGTGTCCTAATTCTCAATTATAAAGTACACAGATGGTTGAGGTTAATATTACTCAGAACAAGAAAGTATATTTGAAGATATGTTTAAGGAACTAAAGCTTACTTTCTAAATTAATTCCATCAAATTCATCACTTAAAATGGGATATTTGTCTTCTATGTAAAGTTCATCAGCAGTATGTTCAATCACTGGTGAGTTTGTTTCTGTTATAACCTGAAATTTAGTAGCTATCGCAGGAGAAGTTTGGCTACTTGACTTTGGAGGGTTTCTAGGATTTAGCAAACATATCCCATTATGAAAATAACTTTTATTTATCCTATAAGTAAGATAACCTTTAGGATTTTTTGGGTAACTCACACATTTCTGATGGGTAACGACTTTCAATAGTATATTTTTAAACATTTTACTAAATTCAAATAATTACATTACATAAGATAATTTTAAATCAGTAACTTAATAAAATCTTATATTAGAAAAAAATATATAACGTTTCATTTGATTGTTTGGTTTAGAACTTTAATCTTGTCAAATGAAATATTTAATTTGACAGTGACGTTGGTCATTGATCAGAAATCAGATACTACGTCATTTCCATTTGATTATTTTTCTTCATCACATTTTAAATCACCTTAAAAATATATGTATTTTGTAATAATAAATAAAACGTCGATAAAGATATATCTAATATTTTTTCAATATGTAACAATTAGTATATAACAATACATATTAATTGATAGTAAGGCTATTGCATATATTAATTTTTTTCATCAATAATATGCTAGGCATTAGGTAACATATCTCGGCCAAGGAAAGGAATGTACGCTAAATAATTACCTGAAATCTGGAAACGGCTTTAATCTCTTCATTAGTATGCGTAAACTGTTATTCCCTTTAATACCATCTAAAAAATTTTTTTAAATAGAGTATTTTTCAACTTCCTTAATTTCTAACGACGGAATTTGATATTAGCAATATGTTATAAAATTTACATATAAGAAAATTTTTTCTCTAGAAATTAGCTTTCTGAGATTAAATTAGCTCTCACCCGAAACTTCTTCTCACAAATTCTATATTGATAAAACTATTTTATATACTTAAAAAAAGATGGGAAATGATAGCAGATTTGTATTATAACGATAACAGTTATTAATAAAATAAGTTGTTTTTGAAGTAGATATTAAATATAAAGTACTTAGGTAAAGGAAATTAAAATATTGCGACCCGCATTTCTGTTTTTGCAACTTCAGAAAACAAATGTCGGCCACAATTATCGAAACGTAATTTTTTTTATTCTCTACTTAAATTAAATACAAATATATTTGCTATCAACAAGAGACAACAGAACTTTTCAAGTTGTCTCTTGTTGATAACAAATATATGTATCGGTATGATTGTAACGGTTTCTACGAAGACTTGTAAACCAGCAAAGAATAGATAAATGTACCTTATTAAAAAAAGTTTATAGGGCATTTTAGGACCCGATTTGCTTCGTTACAGTTACAGTCGCTAACAAAACTAACAAGTAACAACCTACTTTTTGTATTTTAGAATTTGATATCTTTGTTGTTAAAATTGATTGTAAGGATCAGGTCAGGTCGAATCAAATTACGTGAAAGTAAGCTACGATTTTCTTCGCTTAAATAAAAAATGTTATCTTTAAAAACACAAAAGTATGCTACAGGACAGAAGTTATCATTGAATCAACAATTTTATCTAATCGTATTTTATCAATAGGAGTGGGTAACCTTACACATAACATGATTCATTTGTTTTAAAAATAATGAAGTTTTCCTATTGATCAACAGCATTATATATGAAAAAGTTCTAACCGTAGAAAAGTGATAATTATTTCAAAATTAACATATACCTAACTATGTGGTTGTAAAAATAAAAGTCTTAAGCTCCGTAATATTCAGAGTTTTTATCATGAGTGTTTATAGATAATTTTGTAACAATGGTGGTATGTGAACTGGATCAAGAAGTCTCGGGTGAGATTTTGGGAAGGAAAATCCCGGCGTGGCAAGCACTTCTACTCCAGCGAGTGCTCCCATCGTGTGGAGGTCTGGTCCTTTTTTTAATCGTCGTTTGCTTCGATATCACACTCGTCTATGAACACATAAACAAAGGTGATAAAGCGTGAGTAAATCATTTGTTTATATACATAAAACAAAAGCTGTGTGAAATAAATAAATTTGTATTTTTGTCAAAATTACAAAACGTAAAAATAGAGCTTTTACAAATTATCATTCTTACTTAAACGTTGCTTAGCGGCTGTTTAGTAATTTTCTCTTTCTGACATTATTAGTTTAATATTTGAAAGAAAAGGACATAATATCTATCATCACCATAATATAATAGCTAGCAATACAAATATTATTGGCAGTCAAATGAAATTGAATTGGAATTGTAGCAATATTTTTGAGATTGTTATCTACAAGCAGAAAAAAGTCTATCTACAGCTTATACTTTTTTATTAATACTAACTTTCAGCGACATCATTGCAACGTCGAACCGTATAGTACAGTCGTATCCGTATAATTGTGCTACTAGTGTATTATATCTATCCAGACGGATTCGCATAAATCCCTGCCACTATGTACATATTAAGTAAATAGAATTTACATGATTAAACCAGTTAAGACATTTCTTTATTTCTCAATAGGCTCGGTATATTCCTCATCATATTGATGGTATTGCCAGCGATTTTATCACTGGTGTTCACGTTAGCCTCACCACCGCCAGGCTTGCAAACAGAAGACTCAGCATTTACAGTGACTTTAAAGAATAATGACATTAAATGGATATTTGAGGAATTATTTCGTGCTCTCTTTTTTCCGATTACTGTTATTGGCAGGTTAGTATAAATATCAATACGTATTACCTTACTTACTTAATATTTTTGTTAGATAAGAACAGCCGAAATGACCCAGTGGAACACGTAAATCTTGGCCATAGATGGCGGGTTCAAAACCGGACAAGCACCGCTGAGTTTTCACGTACTTAAATTGTGTTTATAATTAATTTATTCAAATCGCGCTCGGCTGTGAAGGAAAACATTAGGTAACCCGCATATGTCGGATGATTCTGCTACATGTACCTTCCCTTCCCGCATCGGAGCAGCGTGGTCAAATAATCTATAAGCCTCCTAAAAAGGATAGGCCTTGCCTAGTAGTGGGACATTTATATTTACTTCGCTTTAGAGAAGAATCACAAACTAATGATTTTTATGGGAAAGTTTTGATTGTTCATAAAGAACAAGTCACATAAAATACTACGTAATGCTTATAACTACTGATTATGTAAAATGTATGTTAAACTTTTTATTCCATACATTGTTTCTTTAGTAATGTATAATTATTGTAATATTTCGTTTTGCAATACAATATTACTCGTAAAAAGTAGTACACAATCTTATGATACAAATTATTTCAAAGATTTTTGTCTCCCATATCTAGTGAGCACCGAGCTGTTATAAAACAAAAGCTTTTCTTTGTTACATAAGTGAATACATAGATTTAATTTACGTTGCAGATACTGCTATTTAATATTCTGGTGGATAGAAGCAGTGTACGCGGCCCGCGAGCAAGATGAGGAACGAACGCGGGAAGCTCTCTCTCGGGCCCGCGAGCCTTCTTCCATGGAACTGTATCTATTTCTGCAGGCCTTCATACATTGCGCGCCCCACGCCATTATCAATATCCTAGACATGATGGCACGTTATGCGAATCCTGCATTTGATAAGAGTACGTATTACACATTTAATGTCTTATAACTGTAATATACTGCAATATTATGTGCATTAACTTTTATCTCTAATAATAAAAATTAATAAAATTATATTGAACGGTAAGTTTTATATATGAATGTTCATATCTTCGTTTTTAATTTATTTTACAGTCACCCTGCAAGCAGTTAGTATGATTGCAGCATCACTTCGAATGGCCAGTACAGCTACAATGTACAGAAGATTTGAAAGGGAAAAATTGTGCGGTCGGAAATATCCGTGGAATAATAATAACAACAAAATTGAAAATGAAAATGCGAATAAAGAAAATGTAGAGAAAACTGACGAAAACCAAGAAAACGATTCTTTGTACGAATCGATAATGAAAAGACAGTCATCTATATCACAGAATAATGTTAGTAACAGAGAACAAGCGAATAGTGATTTAATTCAATTTTCTCCTCGTAGTTCAGAACTTCAGAGCACTTTTTATGATGATGATATCGTGTCAACTTCGGATGAAAGCTCAGATTATTTGCCACAGGCTCTTAACGAGGAGCTGGAAAGCGATGACGAATACGTTAGACCCATATCAATTATAGATAAAGTCGCGCCGCGGAGGCGTGATACACACTATACGATTGAGAGAGTGTACGTTCCAGCACCGCCGGTGACTCCGGCGCCACGACCAGGCTCCTTCGCTGTGTGGGCGGAAAGATTAGTCGAGAATGCGGAGTCGATTCCCACTTGGCTATCTGCGCCGCCAAGAAGAAAACACTGGGAAGTAATCCAGGACGAGCCTGATATTCCGCGACGGATACCGCGATCTTACATGCGTGGTCTTGAACCTCAAGACGCGACGGCCGCTTTGATTAATTTCTTAGGATGGTACGCGTTTTTCGTGGCACGTTTGCTCTCTATAGCTGCATTTATAGACTTTTTTCCATTCGTTGCGATTATTATTTTAATGTCTCACTATCAAGTGATGCTATTATTTTTAATAGTCCCGCAAGCGAGTACTGTGAAGAGAGCGTTCTATGTGTTCCTCGCGTTCATATACTTGTTTTGCCTTATGGAGTTTAAGATCCGTTTCCGCCACGTCCGCGTGTGGCATATGTTTTGGATCATAGTGTGTACTGTGGAGATCGTTGTATTCATCTCGGTGTGGGCGACTGTCGATAACAAACTACATAATTGGTGGAGAAGTTATATTGTTATAGTAACAATTGTGAGCATGGTGCTTAGTTATTTGCTATTTCTAGTGTATTTTCTACTTTTACAGCCACGAGAGACTGTTGTTTGTATAAATACTAATAATACTAAGAATATTAAAAAATAACTATATTGTATACTATTTATATATTTTGAAATAAATTCAATGAAAACAATGACTCAATTATTATTCTGTTCTAAAAGTTATGTGGGTAGCAATCGTGACGTGTTTTACAAAGATTGGCGGTGACACTAGTATTTATTGTTTTTTCCTAACAGAAAACTCGTAAAAGTATTGCGCAACGCTTACGTTTACACTTAGAACATGAGACCCGTATGTATGGCACCCCATTCTTCTACGCTTACATTCCGAAAGGTGCATGGCGTAATACACTTACAGCAATAAACATGACGCTTTTGTGTTAGTCACTTCAAAGAAAAGTATACGCTTCACGGCTGTGATTGAAGTCTTCCTTTTGGTCGTTAATGCAGCTGTACAATTTTTACACATTTCCCTTTGTCTTGTTATTGATTTATTCTCAGAAAAAATCTGCACGAGAATAGAAGGTATCAATCTTTTCAGCCATAAGCACGTTTTAGATATTGATCCATGCAATACAAGATTTTGATTTTTTTGCTTTTCCTCCGTAATATATTATATATCTAACGGCTTTAAGCTCAGAACAATAATCTCGCATATAAGATAATATATCGAATAGCATATATTAAACAAATTTAAATGTGTGACAAATTCTTAAGCACTTTTCTTAATTCCATATTCAATAATTATGATTTTTGTTATTCAAAACAACAAAAATATTAATTATTACACTTAGTAAATGAGCCTTCGCCTTTATGAGTCGGTCTCTGTATGATAACACAGATCTTCATTCATTATGAAGTTGCGAATCATATTTTTTATCAGACGTATTAATTTTGTCAGATGGTTATCGAATAGGTCATTGGTTATTTTTAGAATAAGCTTTTTTTAAATTTTTATAGCGTAGAAAAACTTAATTTATTGAGTCTCTTGAAATTATTTAAAATATAGTAGATAGATTTTATAGTTTCATTAATAAATATACATACGACTTTATTATCTAGTTGTGTCACTCTATGTAGATTTAAAAGAAATTTTGCAATAATGTTCCTTACTTAGGGAAAAGTTGAAAAACGATTTGAGGAAAAACAACTCTTAAATTTTAAGTAAAGGATATATCAAAATTTGTTAGAAAAAATGTATATGAAAGTTATTAATATTTAAAGTTATCGATATCGGGGTATTTTAGAGTTTTTGATATATTTGTATTTTGTAAGTTACGAAAGTGTGTATGTGTGTAATATTTTGTAATTAGACAAGTGAACGTTCCGTGATTCTCGTTAACTTTTTTTTTTTGTCGGAACTATTTTTTCGCCACAAATAAAGAGTAAAAAAGATTGCATATGCAGAGCAGCAGCAAAAACTCAAGCATTTGAGAAAAAACTGAGTTATTGCCGTTGGGACATTTTATAAAGCATATGTCTAGTAGAATCTGAGGTAAGTCTTTAATGTTGCCATTGTTACATTCATACTGACATTTCAAGGTAATCTTTTTTAGAATTACACTTTTTACTAAATTATTGGGTGATGATAGACAAATGTATGCGCTACTAAACTTATTAGTTTTAGTATATTTGTTAATATAGAATTGCATAACACATATTAAATTTATAACTATAATAATAACGAGAGTATAAAACTCCATTACCAGACAATTTCATGGAAATCAGAACGATAATGATTTATATAGGCTATACAGTATGGGGCCGCGGTGTTGCAAAGTTGAGTGAGCTTTAAGTCGCGGCATGCACTTTGATGATTATTTTTTGCTAATTTACCGTGCCCTGTCGATGGAAATCCGGAGATGAGAGCCCGCTTCGGTAATTGCAGTCAGACGAGAACGATGTTATTATATTATCGAAACTTACAAGGCGACTAAATTAAAGCACCGAGCTGCATTATGCTTACATTAGGTTTAATGTAGGAAAATTATTATAATATTCCATCGAGATGACGGTTAAATTTGTAACAGCCTTAATGCTTTTGAAATTATAATATGAAATAAGTAGTACGAAAGGTGTTTCTGATCGAATATCTAATCTATTACACACATAAATAATTGATGGCTCTTTACTTACTACAAAGTATTTCCGAAAATAACTTTGCTAGTAGATCGATTTTGTCAATTTTTTATTTACTGGTCTTATAGGAATACTGTATTATACTATAACCGACAACAATTCTGTCTATATTTTTATAATTTAATTAATTATTTTGCATTTCGTGAGTGTCTAATATTTTATATATTTTCGATAAGTATATTTTTTATTTAAAAATTATATGATATTGACGAGACAACATAACAAAGAAAAAAAAATACTTGTAAAAGTCTCAAGCGAGCATCGATGAATCACGTCGTAATTAAATTAGCATTTGCAAGATGTAATACGCCCGTGTATTCAGATAAGATTCGACTTACAAGTTCTTTAAATGAGTTTTATATGGAGCAAAGACATGATTTACGTCTTACGTAGTATCGAATAGAATCTTAGAAAGGTATGTAATAATTTAATTGTTATCTTTGGTCTGGGCTGACCAATAGTACTATTTCATTCTCTGTCTATCCCCTGTCTAAAGATGCATTATGTTCTCGTTCGCGATTGAAACTAAGCGGCAACAAATCGATATAGCCTCAAGTAGTGGGATACAATGCAGAGAGTAAGGAAGAGCATAAATAAGCACTTGCTGTCAGCAGAGGCCGGGCCAAGGCCCTCGACCGCCGGCCGCTTGCAATCCGACACTTCTTGTACTCAATTTTCTATACTAATTTGCAGATCTCGGTGTAGGGTTGAAATTTATGACCATAATCCTAATTAATTGTTATTTATTAAGAAAAATAATTGATGACTTTTTTTTTGTACATCAATGCAAAATGTTTTCAAACCTTCTTAGCCATTTAAGGAATGGCTACAAAAATAACTTTTCAAATACTATTTTGGCATTGTAAAGTAAAGTCTACCATTGATTAGAATCCGTTAGTTTGATATCCATATTTTTGTTTGTGACATTTGTTATTTACTTTCATCAGAAAGACATGCAACGATATATGTAATGATCGGTGAAATCTATAAATGAACTCATGATAAGAATCGTTAATTGTTACTTATAGTGAAACACGATATATGTATATATTTTAATACACCTAGTATTTCCATATGTATTTAATTAATCGGTTTTCAATCTGGGAAGTAAATAAGAAATAAAAATAGAACGTAAACATATAAATGATAAGAACTTATTGCATGTCGCTTTTCAAGAGAAAATATTTACTAAATCTATCTCGACGTTTATATTATAATATAGTAACGAATGAAAGTCTACAATTATGGCCTATCAATATATTTAAGGTGGGCAAACAAGTTCGTTAGTAGCGAATGCGATATCGCGTGTCGATAGCCCTGACGTCCCGACTCACGAGTAAAGAGGCGGAACCTTACAACGGGCTGCGTTGTGCGTGCTCGGCAATAAATCGAATTCGCTGAGGACAGCGCCGTTGTCCGGCGAGATGGACGCGTGCGATACTTTCCTCATATATCCGATAGCAAAGGCATCTACACTAAGCCTTACCAAGCCCTTAATCACTACAATACGTACATACAAAAACAACCATCGCTTATCTTCGCTGTAATTTATTGAAACACGAATAGAAAGAGACAAGTTGAACAGAAATTAATGTTATTCGAACATCTGAATGTAACCAATGCAACTATATAGATTTCTATCTACCTATTTGATTGAACAGCCTTATGATTAGTTATAACAATTGTACGTATTGCCTTTAGCAGGCAAAGCCTGTTAAATGTTTGTAATAAATCCTGGTGTTATACAAATCGAAGCTATTTCAAATACAAATAGAGTATCAATAAACTCTATTGGATCTGACATAACCTAAAGTAGTTGTAACTTGTAATACTTACTTTCAATTATTGATTACAATAATGTTATCTTAATTTAGATTTATTCTAAAACTAAGTGGTTATTTGTAGTTTGCCAATATTTAAAATTGACATCATACTCTTTTACATAGATAAACAACGTTTAGAAAACGAAATACTTAGACAATACTTACGAGCCATCAATATTCAGAAATGATGTAGACATAATTGCAAAGTGATATTTGAACGTTTTGTTTTGTAAACAAAAAGCAAATAAGATAAATCGAATAGCAACGAAACCTTAACAGTTCTTTATTTTTAGGAAGCAATAAAGATAGTCCGATATGTTTACACGCACAAAGTTCAAGAATGTTAATCAATAAACATCAACTGGTCACGTACGGGACAATGCCTACTGATAACAGATATCTTCGAGCAAGCCTGGCTCGGAGCGCTTTCGCCGAGCGTATGCATTTCTCCGCAACGCATCTCGTGATAACATAATGACTTTCCACATTGACTCATACAAGTCTCCATCTCATGTACATATATATATGTACACAAACAAATAAACAAACAATTTAAGTTCTATGAACTGTTCGAGGAGATACTAAATTCATGTCACGAGTTATCTGGAATGAATTTTGTAATGGCATACGCTTTCCGTTTCGCCGTTTGCGAGATATATGACGACGCTAATTATCTTAAATCGTTGTGGTATAATTATTACATAATAATGTGTGTGAACAAACTTCGTATACAGATACTAAGTTAGATACGGGTCGATTATAACATTTTAACGTTATTGGCTTTGTATTAGCTTCGTAAATATTATATTTATAGTTAAAGTGGATTTAATACATACTAATAAGAATAAAGTAAAAAAAAATTCATATAACATGCTTCTTTGCTATATTGATAGAAATAGAAAAAAATAGTTTTCATGTAAGCAGTAAATCTAAGGTTCTATACAGTGTTCGAGCATGTGACAACCTTGAAGGTGAATAGGTATGCAAAGAACGTGATTTAAATCTTAATATGAATCGCTTTGCTCCGCCTGATTTAGTATTTCTACTGATTAACTGAAGAATCTAATTGAATCACTAATTTTCTCACAGTGAAAATTTTCCACTGTGATTTAAATTTAATTCAAGATAAAGGCTTGAAATGTTCAGGGAAATCTATAATATATACCTGGTAATCCTATTTCAATTTACAAAATGTAAACGATCAAAAAGGCTTAGCAATTAATTTGGCTATTAATTCAACAAGTAGCTCTACAACACGTTGAAAGGTGAAGATGTTCAATTGTAGATATTATTATTCCGTTTGATGTCATATTTGTCTAGTGGATATCCAATATAGTCCTGGTATCTTCCCAGGATCCTCCTGGGTCCTATTTCTGTCAAGGAATTCTCAGTAGCAAACCAGTGTTTGACAGTGCGCGTGAACTCGTTCTGTTCGAGTTTTGCCAGTGTTGTCAATTGCCCGTCTCTTTTAAAGATGGACACGGTGGCCGCAGTCGATCAGTATCATCAAGTTTTTATTTTTGTGAGGAAAATAAACAGCAAATATTACACGCATTAAAACATTAATTCAATTGTAAATAAACCAATTAATTTTCCACTTAAATCTAATTAGTACATAGCAATAAACATACACATAAACAACTCCGTAAGATTATGAATATCTAATAATTAATATCAATATACATAAACTAGAATAAAAAGTAAATAGTGAAGTATTATACATTATACAATTACGAGAAGTAAGATTTGATATATGAACCGGGCTCTGGAATAGCCAACAAGCCGCGTCTGTTTAAGGTTCTGTAAATCATATATATTTTAAAATGTAAAAATAGAAACAAACATCTTTGGAGTATGTTCACAAGATAATTAAAATTTAATCTTATGAATAGCCTAGAAAGCTAAAGTTTTAAAGTTTCTAACATTAACAAAGGTTAAGACTTTAAAATAGTCACTAAGAAAGCTACTCTTTAATGAGTTCGTTGCAAATCATCAATTTTAATTTTGCAAATAAATTGATTTTTTTTTACAGTAAACAAACAAATATATATTGTGGTTTATATAAATATCGCCTTTTTACTAGAAATAGTTCGATTACATATACCTGTTTCCTAGTAATGTTAGAAACAATTATTCAAAAAGAAAATCCGTATGTAAGCTGACCGACACTTTCTTCCTTTTTTAAAGTTTGCCGCATAATCTAGTTATGTTGTTAAAATTAAAAAATAAATAATTATCATACATTATATTACTCTCAGAAGTTTTGATAATATTTGCAATAGCAATTCAAAATCCATTCCAAGCATAATCACATGACAATGGCGAAGCATTAAATATAGGTGCTACAACTACGCCAGACAATAATTTTACACTGATTAAATTAGCTCAAAATAAAATTCCATTAAAAATTAAAATAAAAAAAAAACTTTATAACCATTTATTATTTTAACTGTGGAATACCAGAAGACGAATGAATTAGCGCGTCTTGATCGATGTCTAAAACTGAACAATGATCGCAGTGATTTGTTTATGAAACGAATATAAGTTCATGTCTGCAAAAAATTTAAAGTTGCTTTGTACTTTCTGTTTAATGTGTAGGCGGAAGACAATGATTGCACGACTAGACATTGATTTAGGACATAATTTACAACGTTATATTAATTTCGCGGACGTCAATGAAATCTTCGTGTGCGGTCAAACAGACGATTGATTTATAATCACTATAACATTGTAATGTCTCTAAAGAATGAATTGGTTAATCTCTCTACGTCAACATTTGCGTCATAGTGCCAAAATAAGGAATACAATGAGATATTTATGGTCTATTGCGTTTCAAAAATAACCGAAGAAAATCAATCCTAACTAGGATATTGGTACAATAAATATAGTATCAACATTAAATATACTCGTATTTCAATTTGTACGTTAGCTATTATTATAACTTACTAGCTACCCGTTCCAACTTAACACAAGTAAAATAAATGTCTACATAAAAAGTTTTGAAAGACAAACATATAGATAAAAATTCTTGTTTTTTTACCTTCATACGCATAGCAACTTACTAAGTTTCATCACAATCAGATTAATGGTTTAGAAACGTTGATACGTTACGCTAAAGTATACAAAAAGAATATGTGTATGCTATAACTTAAACGAATAGTAAACGGAACAATATTTTCATTTAACCTTTACGTAGGTAGATACATAGATTTTCACTTCTAAGCCGACAGACTAAATTATTTGATGTATGAATCAAAGCATTTACTTCGACACAGTGAGTACGACCTGTCTCTATTTAATCGCCGAGTAATATTTTAAATAAAGGACTAGTGTCAATAGTGAACATTAATATTTCGACCTTGTATCGTTAGACCAAAAATTTAGTTAGATTTGAAGGGGATTACGACTGTAACAAAGATTATTTTAGCCAATAAATCAACTCTGTAAAGATTAAAACATACATTGATTTATAGATAATCAATTAAGCATAAGCAATGAAATATAATAAAACGATACAACTATTTACTTAAGCCTCATACCAATACCTTAGGCATAGCATGTAATTTAATAAAATTAATATTAGTCAATAAGTTAAGTATACATTTGAACTAATAATTAAGTCTATAATTTAGTCGGACTTCGTTTTAAATAGTAAATTTATATTATAACTGATCGCTTATGTTGTCAATTACTACCTACTCTTATACAATTCCTATAAGAAGCCTCGTGCCTAATTTACTGACAATATTCCCTTGTTCGATACTGATAAATGGTTTTAATTATGGATAATCATAAACATCTTAACGTGTTCTTTAAAATTCTACATTTGAATGCAAAATTAAAAGAGCAATATGTATTTTATATTTTTATTTGATATTTCTTTAATATATCATATTATAATTCATAAATGAACATATTCATCAGTCATCCAATTTCTCTCCCTTAATAAAATTTCCAAAAATCCTTTCTCAGTGGATGTTTACGTTATAAAATAAACCTATGTTTTAAATTTCAGCTTTCTAGACTACTAGTTTTGGCTTTGCATTGATAGTAGGCAGTCAGGAAAAAAAGTTTTTATAAGTAGTTATATATTAGGAATTAATAAACCAAAAAATATAACTAAAACATGTTAGTATTTTCTTCTTTTAAAATGAATTTAACAAGCTTTATTTAAATTCTGGTTCAAGTTTTTTTTAATTCAGTTAGTTTAAAACACTTAAATCCAACCAAAATCGTACTGAAATTTTGCACACGTTTTTGACTCTACTACTTGAATTTAATTCGATTTTTTTTATCTGAAAAGCTTGGTATGACGTTTTTATACTGTGTGCCTATTGATTCTGTTACCGCTCTAATCTACTTATGGCATTTGCCATCAGACTTCCGCAACTCTTTATGGACAACTCAGTAACACATGAATAAAATATATTTTAACTAGAAAGAACTAATATTTACCAAGACAATATTTAACAAACACTTTCGTGGTCTGTATTGGTGGGACCTATATGAGAAATTAAGAATTAAGCCACATAAATTGTCAACAATATCGGTAGGATGCTTCTATCGTGAGTTTTTACGACATATTATTTGATGTATAGTTGCTGTAAAGTTTGAGTCAACCATCATAATGACTACTGTTCGTACCTAACCATCTGCTACTAACTTGAACTTATCGTATCGCACGCGCTACGGAAATTTTCCTTTGGAATAAACAGAACTGTAAGCAAGTATGTATACATTTAAAATATATATATATATATATATATATATATATGTATATATGTATACATTTAAGAAGTCCCTGCTTCGTTCGGGTAGTACAAGGGTCGACATGAAACCTTTTAGATCGTGTTTTAGAACGGGTACGGTACGGGTACACAGAACAACTAATCAAAGCTTAATCTCAATTGAAAGATTAGAACGCATAGAAGACATATATTCATTTTTATTTAATAAAATTGCAAATTTTATTTCGGTACATTTTGTTTACTTTTACAAATAATTGTTGTTATTTGATAAACTAATGAAATCGTATATCTTTTATATAATATATATAAGTAAATTTATTTCGTTGCCCAGGTGGCCAGGTACATGAAATACTTGGGCCTCACATTGGGCGGTCGCTGGGGCTTCGAGGAACACTTCGAGCGCCTAGCCCCCCGGATCGAGAAGGTAACGGGTGCTATGCACAGACTGCTGCCTACTCATGGGGGACCGAGGGAGGAAGTTCGCCGTCTTTATGCCGGTGTCGTGCGATCGATGGCTCTCTACGGGGCGCCCGTTTGGTCTCATAGGCTATCGGGCGTTCGCCGCTGCAGGACTAAGATCCAAAGTTCGCAGCGGAGAGTGGCGGGTGGCCATGGATTAGCGCATAGTGCGGGGATATCGTACGATATCCTACGAGGCGGCAACCGTCCTAGCGCGCTTTCCGCCCTTGGACATTCTGGCGGATATGGACGCGAGGATCTATCAACAGATCCGCATCCTCCGTCAGAACGGTGAAAGCGCGCCCCCTCCGAGTGCGCTCGAGGCGTTGAAGCGGCGGGAACATAGGAGGGCTCTTGCGACGTGGCGCCACCGTCTCTGCGAAGAACGGTACGCGCGCAAACGCGTCATCGGAGCGATCCTGCCAGCCTTCGAAGCCTGGATGAGACGAAAGCGACGAGTCACCTTCCGACTTACGCAGGTAATGACCGGTCACGGTTGTTTTGGAGAATACCTGTGTAAGATCGGACGCGAAGCGACGGCGATGTACAACCACTGTGCCGGGAACCAGGACACTGCCCAGCACACATTGGAAGCGTGCCCAGCGTGGAGTGCGGAGAGGGAGATCCTGGTCCGTGAAGTCGGACAAGACCTGTCCCTGCGAGCAATCGTGTCGGCGATGCTCCGCAAGGAATCGGCGTGGAGGGCTGTAGCTTCCTTCTGTGAGACCGTCAGCCCCGACGCCCAGAGCTTAAAAGATAGGGTGTAACCCTAGGGCCGTGGATGCGTGAGGTGGGGGCCTCACGTGTCTATTTCAGACGGCCCTGAGGAGGACGTACGCACTAGCGAGGAATGAGGGGGGGGCAAAATTACCTTCGCCCCCTGAGGAGAGCTCCGCCAAGCTACGAGCGGAGCAGAGCACGGGATGGGCCGCAGATGCGTTATATCAACACGATCCCGCAGCCTCTCCGTGCCAAGGACGGCCATCGCATTGGTTTTAGTGGGTAAGAACCTCACATAACCCGTTCCCTCCCCTATAGGGAGCCGGTTATGCGGTACCTTTTTGAAGGAATCCACAGCGAAAAAAAATTAAATAAATAAAAGAAAAGGATGCTTTGCAACCGAGAGCGGAATATAATACACATATTGTACAAATCCTAGTTCTGTAGAACTGTTTAATAATTCTCCATTTTGTTCGCTAGAAACTTTCGTTTTAGAGATAAGTCCTTTGCCACGGGAACATTTCAATAGCAATATTTGTTAAAAATATTGTTTTTAAGAATTCAATTATGTCAGCGGCTTCGAGCGCGTATTTTAGTTTCAGACTAAGTCTTCATTTTGTCTTTCTATTTTTTGGGGTATACCTTTCATAAAACAAATATTAATAGAAATCAATACCTTAAATACTTTTATATATTTATTAAACGAGTTTTTATGTAAATTTATTTTTAATTAAATATGTACAGAAACGTAAATTATATATTTTTATCAAATGTTTGTAGCTATAGCAAATACTTATGCTATTAAGATAACGACAAGGCCCTTTTTAAAAATATAATTAATTTAGCCTTAAATGAATATAATTCCATTCCTTATAATAAAAGATAATAATTCGATTATCGAAAAAAATTTATTTTACGTAATAATCACGTGTTTTCCCACAAACAAGACGCTTATACTTTAAACACATTGCGACAGAACAAGGCTTCTTGTATTAGGTTCGATGAGTTTGTAAGAGCTATTATTATGGGTTGTACAAAGGATGACTAGTGAGAACAATACTAACACACCGTAACGCGTACTGGTATACAAGTCTCTCTTTACGGGCGTGCGTGCGTGACGGGAGCGACCTACATCGTAACTTCGACGAGGTTTGTCTATTCAAATCGCGGATGGCACGGAATCTAATTAACATTAGTTGAAGAGTAGATGCAGTGCATAAGTATACTGGAATTCCCTTGGAACTTTGTTTCTTATGTTAAAGATGACCTGAAAAGACAAATCTAAAGCTACATTTGGGCTAAGAGATTACCGCAATGCTGTGTCGTCTACACAATAGGCATTTTATATATATAAGGAATTTTATTATAATTTTAATCAAATTCACAATCTTTATGTATCCATACATATAAGATGGCATACAATTGTTTATTACATCACTAACTGCAAATACTTGGTATAAATGTCCATAATAGATTTGATAAGAAAACTATAAACCGTTTAAATCATTAATTTTAATAAATAAGTAATCAGTACTTTCTGGCATTGTGTTTTAAAACATATTTTATTAGAACAATCCCTTTGTATAACTAATTTACTAATGAACAGTTATTTTTATTTTTTGAGATTATTTTTACAATATACACAATGACACACACACACAGAGACAGCTTATACATATGAAAATTAAAATGTGTTTTTTGAAGTATAAACCAAATAAAGAAATAATAAAAATAATCTAAAATGAAACAAATCAAAATTGACCTTTTTTCCAAATTAGAATATACCTATAATATCATACATGATACATACATATAGTTTTATTTCTGTATCTGAACCATTATCTTAAAATATATAACATCAATGTGTAATATACGCGAATATACCCGTTTGAGAAACACAAAGAACTTCAATAACATCGTAGGCTTTACAGTTGGGAGCGTATTGACGAAATTACATGCTTCAGGCAATTTAGAGAGGCAGGATTAGCGCATTGCCCTATCAAAGATGCGTATAGCGTAAATAAATTATTTGCATAAAAAAGCAGCGGTCTGCATGTAATTTGGTCTGCATATTACCTTCGTAAATTAATATACTTCGTTTTTTTTAAATTAAAAAGTACTTCTTACAATATTATGTAGTCGTTTATATATCATATTGAATGAGATTGTTTTGTAGTTGACTTAGATTGTTCTTGATATAAACGACTAGAAAGAAAAATTTACATTGATAGGAACGTACTTACACGCAATTTACACACATTGTAATCCAAACGCACACATGTACGCGCGTACACGTATTAACACATCAGCTTTAAAAACATGAATATGAAATCTGAAAAGAAAAACTTATTAATAAAATAATTAATGCTGAAAATATACAGTTACGAAGTGCAGTTTAGTCTTCATTCAAGAGTGAGTTATTTGCATGCATGATACGCTGATAACCATACAGATTACTTTCTTCTCTAGATTAATTCAAAAACATTTCTAAATATCCTTTTTATAGTCGATATTACAAAGGATATTTACTCTAACATACGTAACAACATACATATATATATGTGTTTATTCATTTTATTACCTTCTATAGAGTTTCTGACCGGTTGAGGAACATCTTAGAATTTAATTAATCTTGTAAAACTATTTAAAAGTGCTCGTAAGCGCACATTAGAAGAAAGTATTAATTTGTTTCGTTACTTAGATTAATTTTCTGATTTCTTAGTCCATTTAATTATATAGAAAATATTTACAATTTGATTGCATTGCAATTAGTTTCGCATAGCAACTTACCAAGCCTATCACGGTAGCTAACTTAATCGTGTCTCAATCAATTAGCCTGAGTTGATTAATTTGAAAACAGTCACGCAAATACGAAGTTCCAATGGACTACCGATTAGATTAAAACTGTTAGGACTTTGAAACAGTGTGGAAAGTGCTTATGTTTGTTTTATTTGGTTTCGACATTCCATTAAAATTGAATGGGATCAAATGTCTATTGTTTATCGCAATATTACTTTGAGACAAATTGATTGTAAAGGCATTCAGTCGTCTCTTATTTATTTAAGTGCTTTATCATGTCAAATATTTAATATAAATTCAGAGAAGTGATGAAGTCCTTTTTTTACCGCAAAATTCTGAATTTAATTAAAAAATGCAGTCTGAATAGAATACGCAAGCTCAAAGTAGACATAATATGTCAAAAGAAATTCAAAATGGCTAACCTGAACTCACTGGACTAATAAGCCCTTGCAAGCTAAGAGTGAACTTTCTACTCGAACATTGCCTCAAGCACATTAATAATAGTTTTTATTTTGTGATTGAAAGGTATATTTTATTACTATTTAAATATTTACCACAGATTAAATAATATAACAAAGCTGTCTTAGATACTAAGCAACAATTATGTTTAATTATGATGAAATAATGTTATTATTGTCAATATTATTCGATCAAATAATATTTCGCAATTACTAAATAATACTTTGAACTTTTGAAAAAAAAAAAAAAAGTAATGTTAAGGGTTTTAAACGCCCAACTGCTAGATGCCTCCTCTGACTATTGTAGAGAAGATTTGGCTACAAAAGTGGCAAATTTCTTCCAACGTATAAGATTTCAATTATTTTCTTTCAACCCATATCTCGAGATGAATAAGGAACATGAAACTTGATACACACAAATTAAAGACATGAAAACTATGTAGTGCTCCTAGGTTTGTTCCCGCGATCTTCAAACAGGATTCAAATCATTTTCTTTGATATATTAAAATTTATAATGAGATTAATTATCAAAGTGTTTGTTTAAAAGGTAACGACGATAGTAAACTCACGATAATTTATCAGCACCATTTTAAACGAGCAATGTTTTCTTATACGACACGAATTGTTTACACATTAGCATAAAAAAGATATAGAGGTAGTTACTCTAGCAATACATCAATCATCCAGCTAATTAGTATTGTAGTGTGTGACGATTACCTATTAAAGCACGATGTACGATTGTAAATAAACTGTTAGTTTTAAACTATATTTTCGATTGGGTTTATTCGGGTTTATTTTTTTCTCTTTGCATTAAACAAATTACTGTAGTCAACGTTATTGATAAAACTTAGTTCTTAAGCGCCTAATTATAGATATGAAACATCAAAGCCAAGAAAACTAATAATTATTATTTAATATCAAAGACAGAAATAAATTAAAAAATAAAATCTGTATTATTAATTAATTTCATGATAACGATATTTTAATCCTTTATTCGCATTTATTCATGTAATTCATAGTATAAGGAATGTAAAAGAAGAAATCAACTTAATAAATAAACGAAGGTGTAAATGTTAATATGTTAAACTTAGCGGCAATGTATTTTCCCATGGCATACTATCAAAGAACACATAAATCAAGTTGAATAATTGTCGAAAGGTAGCATAGTTAAAACGTTCACGGTGTAATGTGTTGCATTTTTATTTTATATGTGTACGCTTTTTGTTATATTTCACTCACATTCCTAAAGCTATGATCCACGTGTTATAACTACCTATTTGAATTGAGACAATAAAGCTCTACTAATGAGTCATCGAACATTATTTTTATTGTATAGTTAGGCGGACGAGGAAATGAACAGCTGATGGTAAGTGGTCACCAACGCCCATAGACAATAACATTGTAAGAAATGTTAACCATCACTTACATCGCCAATGCACCACCAACCTTGGGAACTAAGATGTTATAAGTATGAATTACACTGACTCACTCACCCTTCAAACCGGAACACAACAATACAAAGAACTGCTGTTTTGCGTTAGAATATCTGATAAGTGGGTGGTGCCTACCCAGACGAGCTTGCACAAAGCCCTACCACCGAGTAAAGTAATATTTACTACTATTTCTTGTGTAGATTTTGTCGTACGGTTGTACGATTTTGTAGTTATGATTATAATCAAATCTTAAAGAAATATTATTTGTTCGAATTAATTTCAACTTTTAAGAAATAGACATATATATATATATATATATATATATATATATATATATATATGGGGTTTTCCAATAGGGACGCTTGAACTTTGACAGCTGATTGCGGCCATGTTGTTTAAGTGACAGCTGTCAAATGCAGTGTGTTATATTCATTCCGTCCTCCCAAACCACCATGGCAGGTTACAGTGTCGTGCAGCACGTGCAAATCATAAAATTGTTTTATGAAAATGGGTCTTCAGTTCGAGCAACGTTCCGCGCACTTCGCCCGTTTTACGGTCGCGATGATCGTCCTGCCGAGTCGACTATCCGTCGATTGGTGGACAAATTCGAGTCATCCGGGTCAGTTAACAATCAGCCGGTTCCCGTGCGTCAACGTAACGCGAGATCTGCCGAGAATATCGCCGCTGTGCGCGACAGTGTCCTCGAAAACCCGCGGCAGTCAATTCCGCGTCGCGCACAGGAACTCGGCCTTTCGCAGACGACAACTTGGCGAATTTTGCGTTGTGACTTGAGCCTGCACCCGTACAAGATCCAGCTGACCCAAGAGCTCAAGGTTAATGACCATAGACAGCGCCGTGTGTTCGCTGACTGGGCATTAGAGCAGTTGCAAGTTGACGCCGATTTTGGCAAAAAAATCATCTTCAGCGACGAGGCGCATTTTTGGATGAATGGCTATGTCAACAAGCAAAATTGCCGTATTTGGGACGAGACCAATCCACACGAGGTTCACCAAGTGGCAATGCACCCGCAGAAAGTGACTGTTTGGTGCGGATTTTGGGCCGGAGGCGTGATTGGTCCGTATTTTTTCGAAAACGATAATGGTGTGGCCGTCACCGTCAATGGTGAGCGATACCGGTCGATGATAACCAACTTCTTTTGGCCTGAAATCGAGAATATGGATCTGGACAACATGTGGTTTCAACAGGACGGCGCTACGTGCCACACAGCACACGCTACGATGGAAGTTCTGCACGATCAAGCGCCCTTAATGGAAAACCCTATATATATTTTATAACATCCAAGCACTTTTCAAGTTTAAAATATTATTTTCACAGTTCGGCTAATCCTTAAAGTTTAAATTATCGGAATAAGTGATACAGAATCAAAATACTTTACGTTTCTGTAATATCGTGGGTTATCTGACACAAATACCCGACATAACTCGTCTTTATGACGATAAATACTAAATAACAAATCGTTCTCCACCACTGACAGTCAAGTAATGGTTGCTGGCATTCGTATCTGCGACGTTGGTAACCATTAAATAAATTTATAGCGAAAATAAAAGGTACACTTATACACAGTGTAGCCTCAGGCCAGGTCCTAACAAATGACAAGTTACTATTCGTGAAATGTTTGAGTTATGTCTGCAGGATTTGTAATCGTTTCCATTTGGTAATGTAAAATTCATCGAACTCCATTTTGTTATACATATATGGTGAATATTAAAACTTAAATAAAATGTTATTGTTTATATATAACGTATTAAATGAATACGTTTACACCGTTCCTAAACCATTCGTTTGATAAATTTGAAACTTGATACAATTATTGTTGTCGACAATTCTGTGAAGACTTCTAGTATGGTAGCTTTAACGTAGGTACGTAAATAAGTAGGTACACCGACAGCGAACGATTCGTATCAGATTTTATTTTCAGACAATTAAATGCATACAATGCCGGGCATTAAAGCTAGTAAATATATAAATTGTACTATAATATTCTGTCTTCGTGTACGCGAATGTTACAATTACTAAATATTTTTATAATTACCGATACGCTTCAGATATGTATTTGTAGGAAATAAAACTTAACGCGTACCTAATTCACCTGTAAGATTTTTTTGTTCTTACAAAAATAATATTGATATTTAATATTGATGTTTGATAAAGATTATAAAAAAAAATCAATAACTTTTTATCAATTTCATGACGTTCGAAATTTGTAATTAATTTTAAATCAAGTCTCAAATAATATTGATTTATGGATCTTCGATGTCAACTCATTTGAATCCGTTGCTAATCAAGTCTTCTTTAATACTACTTCATTAATCACTTTGTCTTGATCTTAAGCAAAAATGTTACTGTGATAAATAATGTATGTGTAATATTATAATGAATGAGATTGAATGGTTTTTCTTGTCTGTGTGTCGAGTTTTTATTGGTAAGTAATAAATTATATTTCGTATAGCGAAAACTAAAATATTAATTGAATCATATAAATAAAATAATAAAATACAACGAACAATAATTGTTGTTCATCACTAGTAACTACTTATTACCTAACAGTCGTGCCTGCTTAACACATAAATATTTCTCGCAATCAGGTTTCATAGATATATTGTAGACAATACAGTGTAATTAGTGGCTTCATTTTTCATATTGTTACGAGATATCGACTGATCAATAAATCATCGCCGTCGTTTCATTCAATCAAACAGCTGTTTGTTATACAAAATTGATCCTTATATAAATTAATATTCATTTAACTCTGCTACATTTGATTTGATGTTTTTCAATGTCCCAAAACAAAGTAATGTTAACTGAACTGAACTAAACTGGTGCTTGCCGTGATCTGCCGTGTTATTATGTAATTAATTTGTGTTTATAATTAACCGTCTCTCGCGGTGAAAGCGAACATCGGGAGGACTGGATCACGTGGTATAGTAAGCCTCTTCTTAAGAAAAGAGGAGGTTTTCATTTAACAGGTTATTCATGTATTAAATTTAATTAAAAATACAATAGCAATAAACATGAAACAACAAAGGAGCTTATATTACGCATAATTTTGGGGTCTGCTATATTAGTGGGGCGTAATAAATTGCGTTGTTGGTAAATAGCAGCAGATCAAGGCCTGCGGTTCACATCCCGGGTCGAGCCAATAAAAAGTTATTGGGCTTTTCTTGCGCAAAATTCTCAGTAGCAGCCTAGAGTATAGAATATGGCAGTGTGTACACTCCCGCGCCTCGAAAAGCCCGTAGAGCCGTAAGTCCTCGAATTGAACTCTTTCGTTCGTGTCGGATTTGCCTTCGATTCTAAGTAGCTCCTCAAACCGTACATGCCAATCATACGATCTAAGATATTGTATCTCTTGTGCCTGTATTTATACTGGTTCAAACATCTTTGAAATCGGAATACGGCAATAATTCCAACAAAAGCTTCTCTTTCTAATCTTTAACCTATAATAAGTTTTCGCTAAGGTTACCACGTTTATATTAATTGTTTTATTTTCATTTTATAATATAGATAGGTAGACGGTAGACCTGATGGTAAGTAGAAGTCACCACCGCTCATAGTCAATATTAATCAATCCTTACATAACCAATGAGCTACCAGCCTTGTGAACTAAGATGTTATGCCCCATGTACCCGTAGTTACTTGTTACACTGGCTCACGCACCATTCGAACTGGACTACATAACAATACTAAATATTACTGTTTTGCGGTAGAATATGTGTTGTACCTATACATACGAGCTTGCAAAAGCCCTACCACCGAGTAACCATCTTCATCTCAGATCTTATCTTCGTATCTTTCAGAACCAAAACCGTATTACGATTTAGATAGACAGCTCACCAACTTCACTATTTCTTAGAACTACTCACCTAATAGCTCCTCCTATAAAAATCAAACACAAAGTGATTCGAGAATTAGATTTGTACAGGCTTTTATGAATTGTAAGTAAATGACTCGGTGGTAGAGCTTTGTGCAAGCTCGTCTGGGTAGGTACCACCCACTCATCAGATATTCTACCGCAAAACAGCAGTACTTAGTATTGTTGTGTTCCGGTTTGAAGGGTGAGTGAGCCAGTGTAATTACAGGCACAAGGGACATAACATCTTAGTTCCCAAGGTTGGTGGCGCATTGGCGATGTAAGCGATGGTTAACATTTCTTACAATGCCATTGTTTATGGGCATTGGTGACCACTTACCAATAGGTGGCCCATATGCTCGTCCGCCTACCTATACAATAAAAAAAAAAAAAAAAAAAAAAAAAAAAAAAAAATGATATTTCTTCTTTTTTTCACAAAAAAGACATCTGTCATATTTGATAAAATATTTCTAAGAGCATAATCGTGTTCAAACTTATATTATCTGTTATTTAATGAAAATCTCATTTAAAAATCTTAATTATATTTTAATATTTTCAATTAATGAATAACAGAGTAACAAACAATTTACTAACTTATATTAAAAAACTGGATAATGATTTTTTTGGTTAACCGAGTATGGTGATATATTATTCGAATATGGTGATATATTATTCGAATATGGTTATATATTATTTTGATGCGTGTATTCTTGAAATGTTTCAATTATTATATTCAATGTACATATCACTTTCCGACATTACACGACAGTTTTCGAGATTTTTCTTAAAGAATAGAACTACTGCAGTTCGAGCACAAATCTTAGTACTATATTTCTTCCCCCGTTGAGAATGACCGCCGTCGTTGAAATCCTTGCCAAATGTCAAATGGCATCACCGAATATTTACAATTTATGCCTGATATATTTTGCTAGCAATATTGGTCATGTTAAAACTGAAACCGTCAATTTAACATACATAATAAAAATCATTATCCTCGTCTCTATTTCCCCGATTTTACAGGAAATCTTTGTTTATTATCAGGAACCGAATATTCCGGAGGTTAAGATATAGAAATTAATTGTTTACATAACGTCAGAGAGTTATAAAGATATGATATTAAAGACCACTTAACGGTAGAACAACAAAACCCTAAAATTAAATTTGAAATTAGAATCCATTTAGAGCACCCGTTTTACATCCGGCATTTTAACCGGAAGGAACAGAACATGGAATATTAATTGTATTTTATCCCTTATGGAGATACAATAAGAATAACTTATATTTGTAAGAGAAAGGAGAGGTTAATAGCTTAGCCTTATATTTACCTATATATATATATATTTTAATTTTTTTAATTGATTTGTTTAATATCGTTTTAAATAATCTTCAAAATGTTTTCTACTCTATCTAAATATATACTAACTATAATCTTATATATTTTTTATCCAAAACCCTATTCTCGTGACGTGTATGACGTCGTGAATAATCTAATTATTCTATTTATAATATTACTAGATGTTAATTTCCCATAAATGCCAATGTCTTTATACAGGTCCAGGTTACATCAATATAAATTTAATTAAGATCGGTTCTATGGTACAATCAAAAGGCAAACAGATAAGAGTTCCTTTCGTATTAATAATCTTCATAATAATATTGAATGAATGCCTACATTAGTTTTTTTTAAAAGGGCCCGTGTTAATTCTTGTTATAAATTTATATTATTTGAAATCAGATGACATGAATCTTTACTTATGAACATTGGCTTAAATGTCTATAAAAAAGCGTAACTGGTTTTTTATCCAAAAAAATATAAAAATGCTGTTGAAGTTTGAAGGTCTTAAGAGATTGGCGAAGAAAAGGCTTCTTGTGCATGTCCAGTCACCTTTGTAATTCTATACTCTATAAGTTATAAAACATTACGTCAAAGTGTACACGATTATGCATACGCAAGTCACAACATTTATAAGTTACTCTTCAAAGTATACTAAAAGCACGAACAATTTGTATGCGACATCAATGTTAGCCGAGGTTTATTACCAGCTCGGTAGGCGACTTTCACACAGGGCATCCACGAAAACATGTTTAATAGATAGGGATACCAATCGCGAACTGGACAGCGACTCATGTGGGAGTAGGTAGGAGTTTCCAGTCTACAGACATATTGCCCAACGCCTCTCATGTTTCTTCACATAGTACCTGCTTAATGTCAATTTGCTTTTAGTGATTAAAGCATTAACAGCACTTAAGTGAGACCTGCATTAAAGCCAATATTAATATGTAAACTCGATTTCATGATCCCAGTTTAAAGGTCTAACGGCAAATTGCGAGAGATGTGCTCAAACTAATAAGGCTTTGAATTTATCTCTTAACTAAAAACAGTATTTGCGAAAGACATAAAAATAATTGAATACCTTTTATTACATGGATAATTACTGTAAGGCTTCCAATAAAAATAAAAACATATAAAAGTATATGTTATTAAAATAAATAGTATTTGTAGATGTCAAAGAGTTTTCAATATCGTTTTTGAACACAAATATTTACGCATAAAAAGTTTTTTATTTAATTGCAAAAAAATCAAAGTTATTTTAATCTATCAACAAGCCAACGCTTATTTGTGAAGAGCAATTAGGATGTGAAGGGTAAATAAAGTGATCTATTTGAATAATTCGGAGTAGGCGGGAGGTGTGCGGCGGGACGCGGTGGCGCGTAGTGCCCGGAGGCGGGAGTAGCGCCGAAGGATGCCCACTCCGATACAGCGTGGGACTACAGCGAGACGCCTCACGCTTCCCGCTCTACGAACTACGCCGCGTACGCACACTTTTTTTCAGCGAAAACGCGTGTTAAAAGGAATTAATCGGAAGTAATATGCATCTGCGATTCATTTTCTGGATTCGTAAAGCTACAAAGTATAGTGATTGTGAAGTGCTTGAACGAGTTTTAGATTCAATTCATCCTTATTATACATTTGTTGTTTTTGGAAAAGTGATCACGTTAAACTACTTTTAGATAAAAAAAAGTATTAGTTAAAGACAAATAGTGAATATCATATGACTTGTTAATTATATCGAAGTGTTGCAATGTGTTTTTAAAATAATCACAAGTGTAAAAATGAAGAAAAAAAATCAAGTTCAATCTACAGACCGGCCGAATAGGAAGCGAAGGGTAAGTTTAGTGAAAAGTCGGAAAACTATTCCATCCGGTCCCTCGCAACGAATATGATTTTAATTTTTAACTCTTTAAATAAGTGCTTATTTACTAAAGGACACGACGTTTCTATCAAATTTAATTTGATTGATATATTTTTAAATGAGATTAATTTAAGATATTATATTTTTATGGTGTTCGATATATTAATTAAACGCTTATTTAAACATGTTTATAATCATCATATATGCAAAGTTCAATTTGATTGACCCCAATTAGTATTTTTCTTAATATAATTGAAATACTGATTTAAGATATTGTGTATGTATACACATTACACTCTATGAACTATTAGAAAAAATTGTAGAGTACGAATAAATACAAGACAGAGTTGGTCATTATTAATTTTGTAGGGCTTTTTTTATAATAAATCCAATTCTTTGTACATACACTCAAATTAGCCAACTGAAGATAAAAGACGGCAACTGAGTCTTCCGATTTAAAATGACGCCTCTATGACTGAGTTTGATCTTTAATCATTTTCCCATAAAAACACGTCATCATTAAAATTATTCGCGTGCCTATCTCCTTCGTCTTGGGGTCATCATTGGGGGGGTCATGAAATAGTATTTGGCAGACTTTAACGGTTGACCGTCTACCCGTAGCCATACCTCCTTAGGAATGCGTTTGCTGGTCGGTTTGTTTTCGCCACCATAATAGCTTAAACGCTCCATTTTATTGATAGTTGCCTTCAACAAAATATTTTTTACCCAGCATTTCACTTACCGTTTCGTATAAACGTAAGATTGAATAGCCATTACTCAAAGGGCTTCATTTTTGCAAATATCTCTAGTTAATTCTAATTGGATCACAATTATTATTGAAATATTTCAAAAAGTACGGTAAAGTTATATTCAATTTTATTACAACATTAGGGTCTATTCTCTTTTTAAATAATAATTAACTTTGAAGAATTATTTATAAATAGCGAATTAAATTGTATTATTTGAAAAAGTTTTGTTTTTAATATAGAGAGATAGTACCACTCTATATTTAAAAAAAGTGATTAAGCATATAAGAAAATTTTGTTAAATATTATGATAGCGTTGGTTGTAGCTGGCTGTTTTAGCTTATAAAGAGTATCAGTACAAAAAATTAGATAAATTATTGAATATCAGAATATACATATGCAGTAATAACTGCTAGAATGTCTGCAATATTTTTACTAAGCTCTTAAGGATCATTCAATAATATAAAAAATATCTAACAAGTCACGTTCAACATTATTTATAAAAGCCTTAGTTGTTATAGGTAGAAAAACACATCAAGAAATCTACTTATAAAAAATCTATGTTCGTATATGTATATAGTGACGTCATGACGGATGCATAATCTACACTTCTTTCTTAATGATAATTATCTTAGACATACACAATATGTCGATACTTAAAGAACATTCTTAGCTTTTTATTCTTTTTCATATATATAAATATGAATGTAACAGCTATTTAAATGTAAGTTATTTAAAAGAAAAAAACAATGTAAAAAATACATAAGTAAAATATAAACAAAATATTAAAATACTTTCGGAATAGGTAACTTTCCTACACGTTTGAATACTGTCGTATTGTATGCAATTGAGTTTTTTTACTTTTAGGAGAGTTATGAAGTAACATTAAATAAGCAAGTTATTAGATCAACACTGCAACCCTTTATTTTCTTGGATAACATAGACATGGACGCCGTAAGAAATATTAATCATCCCTTACATTGCAAATGCGCAACCGATCTTGTGAACTAAGATGCTATGTTATTTGTGTCTGTGGTTACACTAGCTAGTATTACTGTTTGGCGGTAGAATATCTGATGAGCGGGTGGTACCTACCCAGACTCTCCCACCAAGTAAAGGCTCATATTAGGTTACCAAATCAACTTGATACATTTCTTCGTCACACTTTCTAAAACCAATTAAAAATATTATACTACCAAATGCTAAAAATATTTGAATGAAACATTAACATAAATGATAACAAAAAAATCTTATAATTATTTCTCATAATTATATATATATATATAAGTTGAAAAACGCGACTGTACAAATCATGCCCGCCTGGAATGCAGGAAAGAATGCGGAAAATACTTATCCCATTGAATCGCAATTCCCTATCCTCTGGGTAAAAAATGTACAAGCCCTCCTAACCAGTAGAGGCAATAAGATGAGGTACTATACTTTTAATAAAGCTATTATGAAGCTTTATGAAAAGTATTACAACTATAAAAAACAACTTAAAGAATATTTTAATAATAAATACATTTTTTGCTACTTTCATTTGATCATGAGAACAACTGTTACTTAATATTGCCTTCTTGTGAATTAATTATAATGTAAAAAAGCTCATGTATTTTCATTTTAAGCGCTTCTCTAGTCGTAGGTTAATGGAAGGGCACCTCCACTGATTCTACTGCTAAACAGCAATATTATGTGTTTCGGTGTGAAGAGTGATTGAGCCAGTGTGATTTGAGTCTGTTATCACTACAAGGGACAAAGGTCTTAACTTCTTAGTTCCAAAGGCTGTTGGCGCATTGACAATGTGTGTAATTAATGATGATTTATATTTTTTACATTGCCAATGTCTATGGGCGTTATTGACCACTTCCTATAATTTGGCAGTCTGGTAATCTGTTATAAATAAATAAATATGTATACTCTATAAAAAATAAATTTGTCACCAACTTTTTTCAACCTTCAATTTGCTGGAATCATTTTTAAATCATGTTTGATGAAATCGAACCTATGTAAATAGTTTAGCTTTTAATTTCTAACAACTATTTTATATAAGATTTATTTTCTATTTAAAGTTATTCTATTTTAGTCTAATTGTTCTTGTCAACCTATATATATTATAAAACATTGTTTAAAGCATTTAAGTTCTTAATAAACCTTGAAGTACCTAGAATAAGCTGGTACTTTATTTCAATACCTTCTCATCAAGACCTTCGTCAGGAATAAGTTAATAGAAATTAAGCAAATTCAATGCTTTATTAGAACCCACTTTACTTACTCTATCTCTTTCTTAGAATTTATTAAATACGTATTTATATAAGTGCTAATGGTACTAATAATAACGTACCATTTATTGCCATTGTTGTTAAGCGTAATATATACGATGATATTAAATAGTTGAATGTATAAACAAATTATGTTTGTGTATTTTATAAAGATAATAGGTAAATATTTATTTTTAAATATCTATAGTATCACTGAAATTGTCCTTTGTTTTCTTATGTACATTCTACTCTAAAGAAACGAGTGCAATAAACAACAATAACTTTATATTGTATATGCTTAACTCAAATGTTTTTTACAAACTATTAAATAATCTGGTGAAAAAAGTATATTACACATCACGTAGAATATAGTTTGTTGATGGATGGACTATAATAACAATTAAATCTCTCTCTCTTTCTCTCTCTAAAATAGAATTGAGAAATTTTTAGTTCACCAATCCACAGTTACATTTTATCAACTATTTACTAATGATATTTACCAATAATATACATGAAACATTTAAATATTATTAAAGGTTAATATTTACAGATAAATTGTGTGAAATCAAAGGTATACGAGTATTGTCAATATAAACCATAGCTATACTATTTTTTTATTTACAGAAAGAAGTTTTAGCGTTGGCGAATTTGCAATATAAAACGAATTTGTAATACAAAGAGTAACACGGTTTATTTAAAGTGTGGGATCTATGTGGGTATTTGATTAGCGTTAATACGGGAAATAATTCAAAGTCTACTTAAAATTCAAACACTGTCTGGGTGTTAAACAGTTTAATCGCATCCGTAATTCAATTAACACGAATCAGAGAAACGCTAATAATATTAAATCTTTATTATTGTTTCTAATTTCCTTCGTTAAGGTTTTTCCGATTCTATTTATTAATACAAATAAATATTTAAGTTATTTTACAAAATCAAAATAAGTCAATATCGTGTCAAAAATACATCTAAGTATATATTAATGAGGAATACGTAACGTTATTTTTTTAATTGAAGGAAAGTGATGTATACATAATATATAGTATATAAAATATATATAGTATATAAAAGTTAGTAACCTACCCGTGAAATGTTAAGTAGCTAAGGTTTTATGTTTATCCAATTATATACTTTTTAATATGTCTTACCGCCCGCCTCCTGTTTTTTCTCATGTGTTTATTTAAATATAATGTTATATAAGTATCTAAAACAACAGACGTCTTAATTAATTAGACGTGTACGTAGCCTGGCAACTAATAAAATTTGAACGATTCTTACGTGATACCAAAAAAAAAACTTATTTAATATTAGTATCATACTCCGTATTTTTTCTTGGACAAAAATATAGTATTTGTTGACACAGACCCAGTAATTTCAGTTAATTTCAACAAAATTCATATAGCGGGGATGCCTGCACAGAAAACAAAAGCAAATTTATCGTTATTTTTAACCACAGGCATTAATAACAATAACCACTACATATTATAAATCTAAGTCCCCCCGCCGTTTGTCTGAACGCGTTAAATTAAAAAAGTATCATATTAATTTTCACCAATGGACGGACTGATTCGTGAGGAAAGTTTAGGTATACAATACATTCAGATTTTTATGTAAATTAGCTGAAATCTTACGATGATTAGATAGGAAAAATGCCGACTGGGAGCTTTGCAGGCTTGCGCCGCGAATACCAATAGAGATAAATGTATTACGATGTAAAAGTTTTATGTAGACCCGTATTCAGCCCGTGCAGTCAGGACGGATTGTTGGTAATTACATAAAATATATTGCTCTATGAATAAATCTAGGAATAATCATTTAATTTATACATTCAGCCTCAACAATATTTTTAATAACAATCATAAAACCATTATTATTATTACCATTATTTCGTATATATTATAAAATGGTTTTTTTATTGTTATAAAATGTTGTTCTAAGGTTTATTATAAAAAAATATATCAAAAAATTTGATACTTTGTATAACATGTACTATTTACATATTAAAAATGTTTTACTTATTAATATTATTACTGACTTCTCCTTTCTATGTCTTCCATTGGAATTTATTAATTAAATGAAATTTAGCCGCCGTTCCTTGGTGTAGCAATTATACCGTTTCGCTTGGCGTAAATTCAATTTCAATAATAGTTTTTTCGAAATATTTCAATAGAGTAACGAACATCCAAACACAAGCTTTCGAATTTATAATATCAGTAAAATACACCAAATATATATCATACAAAATAATGTATACTCGTACTTTATTGACATGTTAAATTTATGTTACATACAGACTACTCATTCAATATTTCTTATGTTATAATCGGTCATATATTTCTTCAGAGTCAAACAGTATATATTTGATAAGAATCGAATCAATTGCTTAAACATACGCCACGGTGTTGTAACGTGAACGTTTTGGTCCATACAGCGAGGCCTGTAATAAAATTTTGAATGTTCACATTTAATGCAAATGATATATTCAGAGTATTACAAAACGTTTTATTGATACTTTAAACTTTTTAAATTGCGCTTTATTCTTCTTTGTATTTCGTGTTAAAGCTATTCAACGAAAGTGTTTTGAGTCATGAGTCATGAGTGATTATTATTAGAGATAAAGACTTATACGATATATCTTAAGATATTTCTAATTCCATTTGCTACCCACAAATTGTTTGTGTACAATGTAATTGATCATTACCAAAAATGATATTGCTGGACACATCTAGTCTATGCGCCATCGCATTAAGCATCAAACTTTCTTAGCAGTCTATGAAAGCGTAGGACGCGATAACGAAAGCTAGCAAAACCGAAATATATCATGGGTCAGCGCTGCTAACTATGAGTATTATTATCATTGGGTGCAGTCAAAGCACGATTTAGAATTATTTATTGACCACTAACTTGCAGCGCGTGATGCGATCTGTTTGCGGTGCTCTTTGAATGTAAATAAATTTATAGTCTTAAAGTTGCCACATTTGGATTGTAAAGTTACATTATTTTTTACGAGTAAACAACAAGACTTTGTCTTTACGGACGTGACTCTCTCGATTTCACTTCCTTATATATATTTAATAAAATGCTGTAGGTGTTCAACATTATATACGATCGTTTTTGTAAACTTAAAAATTGTCACATTTGTAGGCTATTTTTTTGTAAATTGACTTTTTATTTCCCATCGATTCAAAAAGTTCGAATGGAAAGAAAAGACAAAAATACCTACTCTTTGTTTTTATAACAGATTCAAAATAATCTCTTGTTCTTTATTCCGTAATGCTTATCTTATTTAATACTAAACACACTTCTAATGTTGTAAGGTCATTGGCATAATGTCTAACTATAATGCCATGTTTGTAAGCGTTGGGTATATGCCAGCTGTAATTTTTTGTTGCGTCGCGTTAAGGTACCCATATACGGTAAGACTGCCTTTCTACAATCTTATATTACGTGATTGATCGACATATTGGATCATAGAAAAAATCATGTTTTATGTATTTATTTTATTCTCATGGCTTATATAATAGATATTAATAGCTTATATTTGACAGATTTATAATAAGATTTTTTTATAGCCAATACTTTCAAGTATTTATTGACGTTAAATTTTCTTTCATTTAAACAAATTACTGCTACTTATTCTAGGGTATAAGAATTTCAATTGTTTTTTAATCTTAGTTAACGGTGAGACTAATGTCTGATAAAAGGTGGTTTTCATACAGATAAAATTAAGTCAGAGGTACATAAAAGCTTTTTTCTGGACAAGCTTTAACAAAAATAACAATACTGTTGACTAAGTAATGACACGTGTTATAATGTTTCCGAGCCGGGGCAAACCCACCAGATTTTGAAAATGTTAATACTAAATCATTGTTACTAAACGAATAATATTATACTGGTTAGGATTTTATGACTGTTTTTAAAAGGCCAAACTAGTTTGCACTTTTTATTATGTCTTTTATTACAAACAAACAAACTCTTCAGCTTTATATATCAATATAGATGTAGATTAGATTATTTAGTGAAACGACATATAATGTTTTCTAATATAATAATAGATTTGGGTACAGTTTTGACGGATATATGCTACGAAGAATATATTTGAGTTTTTAATACTTAGTATTTTATTTAATACTTGACATAACTGACCGAATAGATTAATTAAAGAAAAACCATAAAAAATCAACGCAAGTTTGTTTTTCTTTTAAGTTTTAAAATTTTGTCTATTGCCATTCTTTAGTTTTTGTACGTAATTTTACGAAGGACTTTTTTAAAGATTTTTTCGTATTAGTAACTAAGTAAATTTATAATAACATATTATTATCATCGTTATCTATAGTAAGCAATATTTTTGTCCGCTTTGTAGTGGAATTCGATATTAAAATATATTATAGAACTGACATGCATATCAATAAAATTGGCGTTATAAATTACATAGTGTAAAAATGGGCAAATTATACGTCTATATAGTTAAATGTTTTTTTAAACTATTAATAACAGTCCAACTCATTCATAAATTATCGGAAGATGGCGCTATAAACCATGTTCGGCGACGATTACAAGGCGGTCGAACTAGCTAATAATGATTCAATTATCATTTCTCGGACTTAAACATTTTGATATAAATTATAGATTATACAGAGCATGTTTATGGTAAATAAATATTTATAAAGATGATTTTAGTACCGTGTTTAAAAGCATATGCAAAAATGTTTTTCATTCAAATATTCATAATGGTGAATATTCAACGTAAGGCAACGTTTACATTAGAACAATAAAAAAGAATCCGTTGTGTCTGCAGTAAGAACCAAGCGTTCTGTAAATGTGGCTTCCTTAGGTGAAAATTTAATAATATTGTTTAATTACAAAACGAGAATATGGAATCCGAAAGGCACTTAAAACTTGATTTATTTATGATAATGTTTAATTAAGGTCTTTTAATTAATAAGTTATCTACATTACCTACTATTTATTACTGCAAATAAGCCAATGACAACATAATTAACACGTTTGTTACACCTTCGACGCTTAAAAACTGGAAGTGTGATTTAAATGTCAGCGTTATATTTATATTATTTTAATCTTATATCGAAGAATATTCCTTTTTATAATAAATCATTGACCTCAGGGTTAAGATAATTTATAATTCTTTGCATTTCAGTGTCAACGAGAAAAACACTGGTTCCCTGGTGGTACTTATTTCTTTAGACATACCAGTTTTGATAATAACAATATGATAAATCGGCATATTATACTGCATTATCTTGGTGTGGATTACAGCACCGTGCCTACACGGTTTTGGCTTTTATTGATGTCGTGTCAGTGAATAAAAATCCATGCAGCGTATTTAGATAAGAAATAACTATTTATAACTATCATAAATATTTATTAAAAATATTTTATAGAATTGTTACATCTTCCCACCACCTATTGTTATACCTTCGACGCTTAAAAACTGGAAGTGTGATTTAAATGCCAGCGTTATATTTATATTATCTTAATCTTATATCGAAGACTATTGCTTTTTATAATAAATCATTGACCTCAGGGTTAAGATAATTCATAATTCTTTGCTTTTCAGTGTCAACGAGAAAACCACTGGTTCCCACTTATTTCTTTAGACATACCATTTTTGATAATAACAATATGATAAATCGGCATATTAGTGTGGATTACAGCACCGTGGGCCTACACGGTTTTGGCTTTTATTGATGTCGTGTCAGTGAATAAAAATCCAAGCAGTGTGTTTAGATAAGAAATAACTATTTATAACTATCATAAATATTTATTAAAAAATTTAGGATATTCTTATCACTTTGAACATATAATATTTTTCTTTTTGTAGAAAAAATATTAGGCATAACTATGATTTTACTATGCATAAAATCGGTATTTCCGGTTACTTTCAATAAAGCAACATGTTATAAGCACAATGGAACGTTATTTTGTTTCCCCAATGCCTTATATTTAATTAGTTACTAGAGGTTTACTTTACTTTGGTAAAGAACGTATAGTGACAATTATCAAAAAGCAGTGAATGCACCCTTTTAATAATAAGTCTCAGGACCGCGTAAAGACAATCATATAGTGAAGATGTCCGCCTTATCTCGCGTTTTATCTCGGAACGTGACCTCACTATCTAACGGGTCCCCGCCCGCCCATCTCACCACAGAATTCTCAGTCGAAGTCAAATGCAAATAAATATGAGCCGCAGTGTGTTTAACTCAACGAAAACCATTAATTTAGAAATGCCGATCTGTCTTTAATTATTTACGGTCGGACCACCTTGTCTGTTTATTAATTGATCGTATGATAAGCTTTTCTTGTAACCCAATCACAAGGAATAATGTTTTCTCTGTAACTGTTGTATGATTTATATTTTGACGTTTAACAACGTTTGAAAGCTAGCAATTAACAAGAGATTTATAAACGAAACGACTAATATTGTGTTAATTTAAATGTACTGCCGTAGTCAAATACATCATACCGTTTTAAGCAATTTTTAAATGTTACACACAAATAAATTTGTATCGTATGTAAATATCAAACAATAAAACACTTCGGTAATTTTCAATTATAATAAATCATGATTATTATCATGCCTGTAATGAAGCTAATATTTTATAAATGATACTTTTTAGTATTAAAAATAAGCATTTATATTAATGAAAATATATCACTTTTTAAAGTATTCGTACATGGATAATAAAGCGCGTGAATGTTATCGAATATATAAATCAAGTGATAGCGAAGTGACGCGCAGACACCGGACATGGACCGAGGGGTCCCAACCGACGGGCACGTGGGGCATGTCCACTTATTTATTGAGCAAAATATGTCATAGAGCTCAACACCGACTGCTTTTTTAATGATATAAAATTGCAAAATATTCATATGTTGTCAAAAATATACGGCAAATTGTTTTAAATTTTGTAGTACAAGCTTAAATGGCTTATAATATAAGTACGTAATGTTAGTATCATTCTTTTAGCAATGTAATTGATTTCTTTTAAAAATTTCTTACAGCTGTTTGAGTATTTTAATCACATTATCACACGCAGACTTTCGTATAATTTTAGTAAAGTAAATGTATTACACTTGTGTATCTGAAAAAAGCCGAGATGTCCCAGTGGTAAGAACGCGTGAATCTTAACCAATGACCTTGGGTTCAAACCCGGGCAAGCACCACTGAATTTCAATTTGTGATTATAATTCATCTCGTGCTTGACGTTGAAGGAAAACATCGTGAGGAAACCTGCATGTGTCAAATTTCACTGGAATTCTGTATTCCACCAACCCACATTGGAGCAGCGTGGTGGAATAATCTCCAAGCCTTCTCCTCAAAAGAGGAGAAGAGGCCTTAGCCCAGCAGTGGGCCATTCACAGGCTATTACTGTACTGTGTATATCAAACTCTAAAATAACGTTTGCTATTAAATGTATTATTATTATTTTTATTTAATTCAAATATGTTTACCTGCATTGTTGGATTTTTACTAGTAAATAACGGTTCAGAAAAATATTTTAACGTATTCGCATTACATTGTTTTTAGTATAGAGAATCATTTCAATACTGTCAAATGCATTACCCAGGACAAAGCTAAAAGTCAAAAGCATGTCATAAATAATGTTTACCAGAAAGAAAAACAAAACGTGCCAAACTTCGTCGAAAACAAACAATTATAAATTATAATCATATAATTATATCTTAGGTACTCAATAAAAATACCCAACTAATTAATATTTGGTATTGGCCTTCTGTCGTTACTCAATTAACTAATTGACGCGATAAATATCATTTGGCTCAATTCAAATATTAGAAATAAATATCCATTTAATTAGCAGATCAAATGCGAAAATACATTTATATGGCAACCAAATTATAGAAATAATTGCTTGATTTCCCAATATAAGCAAGATAATGGATTTCTATTTTAGTTTATTTATGTCATGATATTCCATAAGCACTACGTTTTATTATGTGTGTGTGTGTGTGTTTGTATACTCGTGTTCGAATTTTGGCCACGGCGGCAAATTTCAAAGGCAAGCCAATAGCGCCAGATATAATAATTATTATGATAGTCCGCAAAGGTATGCAGGCTTTATTCCCTAACTCTCTTAGACCGGTGAGATATCAGACAGTGTATCACAGCCATCTTTCGACTATTTTTTTTTTGTTATGAGAAGAACTTGTGGAGAAAAGCTAATATTATAAAACCGCGTTTTGTAAAATATTTCTTGGACATCTGTGTAAACAAATGAAAATACTTCGTGTATATAAATAATTATACAATTTTTAAATATTAAGAATATATTACATGAAGGTCGGCTTTCTTTATTATATTAATGCAGCGTTGTGTAACGGTAATTAAAGTTATAAGGTTATAACAACATATTTGAATTCTTAGTTTTGGTGATATCAGTGCCAAGGGTCAACAGCTCGATATGATATGAAACGAATAACTAACATCCATTTTAATAAAGGTATTGGAGTTTTAAAAACATTTTGTAATAAACAATTTCATTATTTGTTTTTAATTTTATTACCTTAACGTTTAAAGTTATTGTGAATTACTTCAATAAAAGTTGTTCTTAATTTCTCGCGACATCGAACTATGGCAACATACGCGTTGTGCGTATGAATATAAATTTTTTATTCTATCAAACTTAGATTGAACAAAATTAACTCTGTAAGGATTGGTGAATTAACAAGATGATATTCGTATAAAAAAATATTACTTTTTTTTTATCTAGCATAGGTAGGCGGACGACCATATGGGCCACCTGATGGTATGTGGTCACCAATGCCCATAGACATTGGGATTGTAAGAGATGTTAACCATCGTTTACATTGCAAATGCGCCACCAACCTTGGGAACTAAGATGTTATGTCCCTTATGCCTGTAATTATACTGGCTCACTCACCCTTCAAACCAGAACATAACAATGTACTGCTGTTTTGCGCTAGAATATCTGATGAGTGGGTGGTACCTACCCAGACGAGCTTGCACAAAGCTCTACCACCAAGTACCTACTCACCTACTTGCATGTCCCTAGGAGATATTGATATAAACATTGTGTATTTTGGATATCGTTATTTGCAGAAGTATGTTTATGAAGTTTTTTAGCGAATATGTACATACTAACTCTTCAAAACAAAAGTAAATAATTACCACCAATTTGAGTGCACTTTCTGCGGAAACGCAAATAGTAAATTTCAAGCCGATTTTTTTAAATTTTATACTAATGTATTCACCCCATTTCTCCCGTTTGGAGTTGAATTTCTAAAAACGACGAAATACGTATGCATTTATTTTTTTATCAGTAGTTTTAATACTAAATCATCATTTTTGATGTAAGAAGAATGATAATTATACCCATAAAAACTTTCAACCCCTATTTTACCCTCTTAGGGGATAGATTTTTAAAAACGCTGAAATACATTTATATTTATTTCTAACCAGAAGCTTGTATGTATATTAAATTTAACGCTTCTAACTTTAAAAATAACGAGTTTCTATATAATCGTTCATCCCTTATTTTAACCCTTTATGGGTGGAATTTCCAGAAATCCTTACTTAGTGGCTGTTTACAGCATAAAATGTATCAATTACCATAATTTCATATTCATAACTTTTGATAGACTCGACCGATTTTGATGAAATAAGGACTAAACGGAACGTTGAAATAGTTTTTATAATAATTTGGTTATTTTAATTTGTAATTTATAGCCGTTTCAAAGATTAGCCTGGAAAAACAGACAGACAGACAGACAAAAATTTTAAAATATTGTTTTGGTAAATCGCAAATAGCCATATAAACTTTAAAAGAGGCAGTTATTATCACAGAACAAATCAGAATAATCACAGGCAAATACTTCAATTTTATTTATATGTATATAGATGTACAGATTATATTAATAATAATGATAACAGTTTAGCGATATCGAATATAATATATACTTACATCCATGAATGGAAAAGTAAAATCAGACACCGCGGCGTACCTTTTATTCACCGACAAAACATTTCGCATATAAATACTCATATTAAAAGTTAGCTTTTCAAGTTAAAGAGCTTTTAATGTTGTATGTACAAGTAATGATAGGTATTTATTAAGTGGAAGCGCAGTGGGAACTCGCTGTAAATGTAGTACCTAATTAACGTCACTTGCTCCTGCGCAGTAACCATAAACCGCCTGTGTCACTACTCACGCGCCATAAATGGATAAAATGTTGAATTCCTGCGTTTTTCTTTTACAATGCTCGATGAGAATCGTCGACTACAGTCTCTGGCTGATAAATCTTTATCGATTGCTAAAATCTTATCTTTAAAGAGTTCAGAAAATACGAGCAATCGTTAAAATTTCGCATTAATTAAGGAAAATAAAGTATGACTGTTAATTATTTTTTGTAGACGTTTTTATGCTTTATTTTTGACTAGAAAATTCCAAAATCAAACCCAAATAACTGTGATACTTTGTACGTTTTAACACATGACTAATACACACATTAACTAATTAATTTTTAGAATTTAACCTGAGTAATAACAAGGTAACTTTTATATTATATTTACTTTCTACCGTCAAAATTATAAATAATTTAAATAATAAGCAATTCAAAAAGACTTTCTTTATCATTGATAAGACAGACCTCGACTAGCCACACAGGTTATATATTTGACATTAACTACCTTATTAAGGTAGGTAGGTGAAGTCCCCATACCTCGATGTCGATGTCGAATGGTTTTATTAAAACAAATCATTGTAAACTATCCTTAGCTCATATCCCAGTAGTCTCATGTGAAGGTTTAAAACAATATAAGCGATTAACTCTTTGATATATCTGTTCGTTTGTTTTATTGTTTTTGTATTATCTTATATTTTAACTCCACAATTATCCAAGTCAACGTCACTTTGTAATTAAGGAGCTGTTACAGGCATATAATTATCACTACATACAATTCCTACACAATAGCTACAATCCCGTTAAAATTGAAGTTTTAGCCTAGCTTCGATTAAGTTAACTTTTTATTAACAAAAATAATATTATAAATAAAACGGAATTAGTTTAAACAAATAATTAAAAATGAAAACTGAGCTCAAGTGTAAAATCATCTTTATTATAATTCTTATTAATTTTTATTGCTGATTGAGATAAAAATCCACTGAGATATTTTATTTTATTAGTTAAAAATCAGACTTACGTGATTAAAAAATACTTAACTTAAATCTTAAAAACATAATATATACGTATGATAAAATATTGTTTTTACTAGTTGTTTGTTATTTCAATCTATTTATATCACTAATTATATTTTGTTTATTTTTATAAATAGGTAAAGGATTTAATCAGTTGCGTGCCGTAGGTTTAGAATTAACAGTAATGCTGATTAATTAATTATTAATCCTACGGCAAGTTTCATCCTAACAAATATAAATGTTATTTATATATAATAAACTCATAAATACTGGTGGTAGATCTTTGTGCAAGCTCGTCTGGGTAGATACTACCCACTCATCAGATATTTTACCGCAAAACAGCAGTACTTGTTATTGTTGTGTTCCGATTTGAAGGATGAGTGAGACAGTGTAATAACAGGCTCGGTGGTAGAGCTTTGTGCAAGCTCGTCTGGGTAGGTACCAATCACTCATCAGATATTCTACCGCAAAACAGCAGTACTTTGTATTGCTGTGTTCCGGTTTGAAGGGTGAGTGAGCCAGTGTAATTACAGGCACAAGGGACATAACATCTTAGTTCCCAAGGTTGGTGGCGTATTGGCGATGTAAGCGATGGTTAACATTTCTTACAGTGCCAATGTCTATGGGCGTTGGTGACCACTTACCATAAGATGGCCCATATGGTCGTCCGCCAATCTATACAATAAAAAATAAAAAAACTCATAACATAATAAGTGTATCATACAAATTTACGACCTTACTAATAAACGCTGTTTAGGGAATGATTAATGAATCAATGCAGTATTCTTTCTATTATTATTAACTAATGATATAAATCAGTGTTTAACTAAACAGCCGCTAAGCAACGTTTATAAGTAAGGTCGTTAATATTTAAAGATTTAAATATTAACGCTTTCTCTTGTTCTTCTTCATAAAAGATGTTATACATTGAGGCATAAATAACGTAATTTTATCACTAGAACTGAAAATATTTCTGTATTTTGTAACTTAGTTTTGTATTAAAAAACTTCTAAGTCAAATATTTCAAACAAAGCTCTAAATAAATGTATTTTTTTATAAAATTTAGTATTTTTAAGTTTCTACAACTATATTATAAATACAATCCTATTTTTTTTAATGACGTCGTATCTTCTATCGGCATATATGAAATTAACCTATCTATGTAGAGTGAATGCTTTCTTGATGTTGTATCGTGCAAAAATAACCAATATCGACGGCGTTAAGTGCTAGACGACAGTCGAATAAACAGCTGGAGCGGCTCAAGGGCGCTCGCGTTTTGGGTGAACACGAAGCAGCCCACGCCGCGGTCCATAATGCACATACTCCGATACGTGGCCACTTACCCACGCGTAATCATTTCCGATAATATAAATATTTTATTGAATCTGTTATTTGCGGATATCCATACCGTTTCGAAACGACACAGAAATATAAGTTTGTAGCGCGCAGAATTTTTTTCCAATCAAATTTTATTTTCGTCGACTACGTAATTTTATGTAAAGCTCTTGAAAATGAATTACAACAAATGTCTGTATTGTTTCAGTAGAATCTATAACACGATATTTAAAATATATTTAAAAATAAAATTGAGTTTAAATTGTTATACATTTTATCAAACAGCCTTCTAAACTCAACAGGATTGTGTATGTGTAACGAACATAAGCAAAACTTATGACAAAACGGAAAAATACTGCTCTTATTTGTATCACTTAGGTATTAGTGGAAACTTTATTGCTTTGTGTGTTATTTTATTGTTGTTTCTTCTATTCTATTTTTACACAAACACACACACACATTCACATATTATTTTCTTAAATATTGTTAACGATATAATTTAATATTGTTATAAAAAACATAGACATAATTACATATAGTACATAATCTGTTTGTTACATAAAAAGAGAGGAACGGGTCTTTAGTCTTGTAGTTAGAAGATAGAGTTTCAAAAACATTTATGATTTTTATTGAAGTGAAAAAAAAATCATATGAAAAACATTCTAATTTATTACGTTAACTAGAATTTAATATTATTATTGGATAACAACAGAAATCGGTAGATTTTCTCGAGAAGCAATTAAGGTAAATATATTACTATATAACTTATTCTTCGTCACGTAAAATATCACCTTTGAGTGATCAATCAAGTTGTATTGCGAAATTGATTACTTGTATTACTCCGCATTTATAGTAAATTGAAGAAAGAATGTTATCGAAACAATGTTGTAAAAAATAATATTAAGCTCTAAGATATACCTTCTCAGTAGATAAAATACCGAGTAACGATAATTCTTTTTTATTCTTATTGGATATATTTCTCCAATTTATTTTATGTAGGGACAATATTACGCCATGAATAATCATTCAATATTTTTTAAATTATAATATCTAGTGTCAATTGGTTTTGGTGTCCATAAAGAATAAATCATACGCGCAAAACATACCTTCTCAATTTTAAGTCGATTAATAATGGATTGTAGAAACGAGTTAATTATTTAAAAAAATGGAATTTATTAGTCATTAGAGTTATTTATAAGATGAAAAAAAGAATGATAAATTGATAAAGCAGGCAAATATACTTTTAATAAAATAACCTGAGGGTTTCATTAGACGCAATTTTGTTTTTATTTAGTTGCTGCATAAAATGATTATCTCTAACACTCGACAGTAAATAAAACCACTCTGGAACCTGCCGCCCCGGGCGAACGAAACTTGCGCCCTTAGAAAAAGATCCACTGGTAATTTTATTGGATACCTTGTTTATTTAAATATTTTTGTATCATTAATTGGAAAAGAGGGCATCCCAGGGGACAATCACAATTCTACAAAAAAATATCATCTTATCGCCATCGAATCGAAACGTAATCTTTGCCGTTTAACTGTTTATAAATTAGTAGAATTAGTCCCCAGTATATGAGAAAATCCATCAATACGGGCTTTTGTGATCTGATTTGACTTACGATGACTTACTGGGATCAAATAAAGCGAAATCTCAAGTGTAATGATATAAATGCGTCTAATAAGAGAACGTTACGTAACAGTGCAATGTGCATGCTACATTGAAACGGTACAATGTCTAATTAAAGGTTCATAGCATGTGGGTCGACAGAATGAAGAATTTCAATTTGGCAATTCCTGAACGTTATATTAAATATACATACAAATGTTTTTTTTTTAAATATTGTACAGTTAAATAATGTTGCTAGCCTATTTTTATATTATTCTTATATATTACTCGGTGGTAGAGCTTTGTGCAAGCTTGCCTGGGTAGGTACCACCCACTTATCAGATATTCTACCGCAAAACAGCAGTACTTTGTATTGTTGTGTTCCGGCTTAAAGGGTGAGTGAGCCAGTGTAATTAAAGGCACAAGGGACATAACATCTTAGTTCCCAAGGTTGGTGGCGCATTGGCGATGTAAGCGAAGATTAACATCTCTTACAATGCCAATGTCTATGGGCGTTGGTGACCACTTACCATCAGGTGGCCCATATGCTCGTCCGCCAAACTAAACAATAAAAAAAAAAACAGTTCTTCAAGACTCGGGTCTCGGGGTAAACATAGAAAATACCAAAATTATCGTCAACCATCATATATCCCCGAGACTGGTGGTCGTAATTGGCTCTCTACTCGAAGTTGTGCAGCAAAACATCTACCTGGGCCGAACTATACAACTGGGCCGGCACAACTTTGAGAAGAAGGCCAAAAGGAGAATACGTTTGTGCTGGGAATACGGGAGGTTGTGTCATATTTTTGAATAGTCTATCCCACAGTCACTTAAGACCAGGGTATTTAATTAGTGCGTCCTGCCTGTAATAACTTACGGTGCCAAAACGTGGACACTCACTGTAGGGCTGGTTCACAAATTTAAGGTCGCTCGTTTTTCTAGATAGAATCCGAAATAAGTGAATTAAAGTCACCGACATCGTGCGTAGACTTAGCACGTTGAAGTGGAAGTGGGCTGGTCATGTCTCCAGATGTATTGATGACCAATGGAACCGACACGTGTTACAATGGAGATCACGTTTAGATAAAGGTAGTGTAGGACGCCCTGTGGTAAAGTGAACCGAAGATTTGAAAAAGGTGGCAGGTATGGGATGGAGGGAGGGTTTCGTCCAGTAGAGGACGGCAATAAGCTGAATTATATTATATAATTAGGAAAATAAGAGCCCTTGAATTTGCTTTAACGACAAAAATTTTATGAGAAATGTATAAAATTGACCCACAACTTTTAATCAATTAGGTGATATAGCTATTCATGTATTTCATACATTTCACTTGTGACTGACAAATTAAAATTATTTGTGCTGTTTCTAAAAGAACTTAAAAATATATGTTAACCCCAAATATAAGAGATTGACAGCAACATTTTTAGTACTATCGTATTAATTTATAGGTAGTGCACAAAAGAAGCGACACCATTCAAACCGTATAAGATTAAACTCCTAATTAAGATATTTGACGTTACTCAGTAAGGTCCTTGATAAGTAGAAGTCGAAAACGCAAAAGGCGTTCAATTAGCGTACTCTATTAGATTAGTAAAACTGATTTTGTTCATCAACTAAGAAAATGACAGTATATAGTATTTCCAATTGATATTCATTCAATGTTTAAATATACTATTGGTTCATAAACAATACTCAAACTACTAGCCCTGACCCTTCAATCAGACAAAGTAAACTATGTATGTGAGTCAATAACCGAGTCCAATGTAGTTTCGAAGCTACCTATCCAGCAATTCACATGTTCCAAATGCGCATTTCCGTATTAAGTCCCGACGCCCGGTCTTCATGATACATGATGATAACCACTCAAAATCATATAAACGAGTAATCGTGACTAAAAATACTTTTAACAAGCCATCAGTTACACACTATATCAACGACAAAAATGTTTTGTTTAAATAAATACAATTTAATTTATTCGATCTATTTCCTATGAAAAGTTCTAGAATGGCTCTAAAACATTGATTCATAGTCACTGAAGATTATAGATATAAAATAAATGTTTTAATATAAATGATGAACATGAACACTCGCCCTTATATTGAGGATTGGTACTTGAATTTCAAATGAGCACAATTTTGTTGCAGACGTATATATCTGTAAGCCGATACATTAATAAATTACATTCTTGCACATCCTCACGCCTAGCTCCAACGCTTTCTCTAAGATTGCAAAAGAAACTTCCTTATACATATGAGTAGGTAAACGATCGCCCGTCATTTAAATCCCCCATCATACAAATCACAAATTTTTATTCAATTTGAATAGTGTGGAAAACATATTTTTATATATAACATGAAATGTTACAGTAAATTTTAAACTTACTTTATTATCAAAAGGTAATTTTAAATCTTGTCCATTGAATATCTAGTAGGTACGATAAACTCATTTTTAGAAAAAAGATAATAAATACGTTTTAACAAAGTTTACATTACAAGTCTAGCTTTCGGCTGTATTAACACTCAATCAGTAATCAAGAACTAGGATACTGGAGTAAGTAACAAAATTTTAAATTAGCACAAATTGCGGTAGAGCAAACAACGATTACCGAAATAACGTTAAGAGAAATCAGGACAACACTAAAATAATCTAAACGAAGTTTTATTGCAACATAAACTCGTATAAACCATTCTGTTAACCACAATACACAATTGTATTTCGAACTGCATTACAATTAACATATCAAACATGGATATAAAACTGCAATCGGTAAATTAAACATCATTTATCCTTCGTGGAAGATTAATTAAAAATAAACACTCATGCGCGCATCGAATTAGAAGTTTACGGGTTGATGGGATAATAAAAAGTGCTCATTTTGACACCAATCTGGTGTTTATTATTTGGGACAAATGTGACCCGCCGCTCGTAACCTAACACCACGCCGTCTGTCGACCGACACTACTCAAGTTGTTTGATCTACTGAGAGCTTTTTAAACTTTTTATGTCATAGTTTAGTGAGCTTTAGCGGCTTTATTGTTGAGTAAACGTCTTAGAATTATCATTCCCGGCAGTCGTGAGGGACTTTGATTATTTTTTGTTGGAATAAAGTAGTTCCAACCATTAGATATATTGGATTTATAATAATGTACATTATTTTTTATAAAACGAATCAATGGTGGGATAATTTTCTTAAACATAACTTCTCAGCCACGCACTACTAAAAGCTTTCAAATGTATAATCAGTAGCGTTGAAAGAAACATAATTATAAGATAAATAAAATATATATTAAGGGCTCTACTGGGCTTGTGTTATATCTTCTAATGCATAGAGATCTTGATATGTTGTTGATGCTACGGAAAGACTTTTGTTTTGTTAAAAAGCAAAGATAGAACGGCTCGACGGCCGACACTTTAGTAAAATAGACAGACCAATAGTTCCCAACTGGAAATGATTATGCAGTAGATGTAATGATAAGATCCGATAAAATTACATAAGCATGCAACTAACGTCAAGTTTTAAACAAATAAATAAATATGGTTTTCTTATAAGATACTATTAACTAATCTTTATAACCTATTAAACTATTATTTATATTTTATTTATAGCATTTTGAAATAAAATATATTCTAACGACAAAAACCAATATTCTTTAAAATGATTATTAATGCAAATATAATTGACAACTTAACCCAGCTTATTTAACAAAATAAAAAATCATAATATGAACTTAAAAGTATCTATTTCAGAAAAAATGTTCACTCTTGCTTTAAGCGGACAAACGCTAAGCGGTCGGATTTTTAAATAAACATTTTTAATGATCGGCCCGCGCCCGCGCTCTGCCAGGTGTACGCAGACGGTGCTCTCGCGCACACACCCCCCACTTCCCTACACGTACCTTCCTACCTACTTCTTTTGTTCCTATTCATAGAATTTCCTGACATGACCTGTAACAATAATCAAATTATATTTCTTAGGAAGGGCATTATAAATATTTGGAAAATGTATTCATAGATGAGGCAAGTATTACAAATAAGACTGTATATTGAACGTACAAATATGTAGGTGTCATTGTGAATGTACCTTTACAAATATATTTCTGGTAATGAGTAAACTTTGTTTGCTCTAATTTTTTTTAAATATGTTTATTATAACAAAACCTTAGACGCTTCATTTATGATATAATAAGAACAAAACAAATACTTATTACAGACATAAGAGAAATGGTGTTATCGATGTACATATATGAAGAGGTCAATGGTTATCTTTAAAATTGTGTTTTCCTTTATTTATTTTTATTTCAACATCTTTATTAAAACTGGCACTAACAATTATTGTAGGTACTTATATTCAATTATGTTGAAAAATAAATTAATAATACATATTTATTAGTAATGCATTTATGTAGTTATATTAAAATAAATATTTATATATTTGTTACAAAATAACTTGATTTTATTTATTTTTGAAAATTATATTTTTTCTTTACCGTTAAGAAAATTAACATATCATTTTCTTACAGTCATCACACATCTTTACTTATCAGTCTTTAGAAGCAAACAAACCGTGTATATTTTAATGTTTATATGACTTATGTTTTAAATAATTTGTTTATATAATTAAATTAAATATGTATAGTTAGTATTAGGCCAAATATTTACTAATTTGTTACGAAAATTATAATTAATAATTATAACTTTTATAATAACTCAACAAGAGAGTACTGTAATTATTTCTATTGTTCGACTGAACACAGAAAGGCGATTGAGTTGGGCTTCGGGCTAACTTGCTACACGATATTTCTATAACGATCAATCAAACCAATTATCGAACATACTTGCGAACTCTAATAATAATCCAATATTATTTAAATATAAACTTTTAATTTTGTATTGTTCATGCAAAAAGATACATAAAATTTAATACTTACGTAAAAAAAGTTATGTTTACTATATTTATAAATAAATTACCTATATAAAGTTTTGAGTATTTTAAGCGTGATGTAAAAATAATAATTAATATAAATTAAAAAAAATAAAGAGTAACTCTTTTTTGTCGAAGGGCAATGACACAATGTGTGCGTGGTCGAACAAAAATATTATTTTCTCAAAACGTTAATATCGAGTATTTTAGAAAGTCGAATTTTATCACGAACAAGGAAATATTTCAATATGGCAATCCTTACTAAGCCTATCTTAGACACTTAAAATATCAAAGTTAACTCCAATTGAATCAATAAATAGACTTGGATAAAATAAACATTATGTTATAATAGTAATACTGTTGTGTTCCGACATGCTTTGTTACCGTGATGATCGTATTTCAACTATTATGTTATCTAAAATATCCAATGTTATTGATTAAATAATTGTTAGTATGAGTAGGCGTTATGGCCAATGATGTAAACAAAATATGTCATTAAGCAAGTATTTTTGTACCAGCGTTGTCTTAAAATAAATTTACTCTAAACCGTAAGTTGATAAAAGATAGCCGTTTTTGACAAGATTAAAAAACCTATTTAACTCTTAACAAAAAACTAACATACCTACCTGAATCAGGTACACAATAGTTTTTTAATCACTTGCTCTCATGAAATGCAAATTAGTCCTAATTAAATATCTAGTTCTACAACTTTTTATTAAATGACAGACAACAGCACTGACGGATTGCCCTAGCGAGTTTAGATTAATAATAATGACAAACTATACCATCAGTGCATCAACTGTCCGCTAAATCGTGTGAAAAAAAACCTTGAAAATCAGTGTACAATGTTGTGAAAAGTCTAACATTTATCGCAAATCGCACTGTCTAATCTTATGTAGTCTAGACAATATGTGGGGGGTATTATTTTTGATGCAAGAGTTTGACGTAGCTGCTTGAAAGTGTCGCGACCGCTTGATCAAGCATAGCTCCAGTCGTGCGTCTTGTACCATAATCACTTTGTTCGACCACCTGACAGGACGAATACCAACAAAATGCTTCGAACCCGATCAAACTGCTTGTCGTTTGCATCAAGCCGCTCGATCGAGCAGAAAAAACTTGATGATTGCTTTCAGCTTCTTGACCGTCACGGAAGCCTTACTACTAGTTAGTTATTGTTTTGTTATTTCGAAATTACGCCAATGTGGGTCTGCGTTGACTTTGTGCATTGGTCTTGTTCCGGATCGATTACATTTCACTCCGACCACAATGAAGCTTCTCCTTAACAACTAAGCCCGTTAGATGAATGCTCGTTGATTGTGAAACTTTGTAATATTAGAATATGGATGTTATTACACGCTTTGGAAATATTTGATCGTATTTTATATTATTTATTTTTAGTAATCGTTCTTTCATATTTATAATTTATAATATATCATAATATAATCTCATTGACTTGTAACGTTTTAAGCGGTCATAGTGATTCGATTACGTATGGATAAATCTCGTACGAGCGCATGTAATCCTTTCAAAATGAAACTTTTAATTAGCTTCAACATTGAATGACATAATACAAATGGTTGAAGTTGACGGTACAAAATAAATGAAGTGTATTTTAAAAAAGCTTTTCATTTCACGCTATTTAATTATATTAAACACTTTCAAAGGCATTATAAGATGTGCATATAATGAAAATGATAACTTGTAAATATCCAACAAATGGGCAAAGGTATCCCAATTTTTATATTATGAAGGTTTCAAGATTAGTTATAGTGCTTGCCCGGTTTAGAATCCGCTACCTTCGGTTAAGATCCGCATTTTCCATCCACTGGGCTATCTCGGCGAAACGTTAATGGGTTGCCACCTATCAGATCTAAGTAGGAGCTTAGCCATCTTCTTAACTAAAAAGCAATATAGTTTAGTGTTTATACAACTTTACCGATTGTTTAAGAGAATCATCTGTTCAGAAGTTAAACATCAGAAACCGAGGCGCTTGCTTTTTTGGCACGCCTTTATTGTAAAAATTACAAATTAAAATAATAAAATTATAGTTCATCAACAATCAAATGCAAAAGTTTAATACGATTGTTCGTTTTAACGAAAAGTTAGTTAGTAGATTGTATTGTTTGAAGGTCTAGTGGGACATAACTCAAACATCGCAACATAGTTAATCAAAATTCGATTAATTTGACGCGGCGAGATAAATTAGATTACACATGGAAATATCTAATTTTCATATTGCTTTGGACATTACACGATTTATTATACCTGACATTATGTATACGGTTTATTGATATTGATTGAATATAAATGTGTAAAAATCAATACCAGTGATCTTTAGAAGATAGTATTTATAATAAAATGATTTATTTATAATTTAAATACACGTGGGAGCACAGTACCTCTTGAGAAGCTTATGATCCGAAATTTGCAGATTGTGCGTGCCCACTGTCCAGGTCTATCTTAACTTCAGATCACGTGCTCTAATCACAGATGTATTTTCATTTAAATTATCATAAGAGACAGTTGCACAAATATTATAAGTCTGTGAGAAATAAATTACTTGTTACATTGTACATGTGTTACATTGTTATAAATGTAGATTTTTTCCGTTAAGCGTGCATCAACGAAGTTACAGGCTTTCGATATCAGTCTGCGGAACTTCGACATTTTTAAGCTATACTACAATTATACAAAGACTCAAGAAATTATTGGATTAAGTTGCGAAAGAATCAAGATGTTCATTACATAGTTTGTGGCAGAAAAGACAGATTCTATTGCACTGCAAACAGTTAATTTGTACGCTAATATTTTTTGATTATTCCCAAATAAACTACTAAATATAATTTTGAACTCACTTTACTCAATAATCGATAATAATGAATTTATATAAACGTGGTACTTTAAACATGACCCACCTTAAGTCGTATAATATCATTCAAAAGTCAATAAACTTATCCCGAATCGAAGTAGTAACCACAGACCATTGACGTCGAGATTGTAAAGGTCGCGGCATTGAAGATGATATATATTTTTTTAATATTGAGATATTCGATCTGTCGCCAGTACTTAGCTAATACTTTTTCGTTTTAACACGTCGAACGGATGTATTTTTTAAAAATATTTGTGTATGTATCTAACATATTATATAGGTACCTATGCCTATATACGTCTTAAAACTGTATACTATAATAACACGGGAATATCATATCAATCGAGCTAGGCGTTATGTTACTTGTCCCTGTTTATAATTACACTCGTTCAATGGCTGTAACAAGTCTTACTAAAGAAAAAAGTGCACAAGTGAATTAACTTTTGCCGCATAAGAAAGAGAAATAACAATAATATAGCTCGCGAAAAATTCTTGCTAAAGCGATTCGCAAAGTTTCAAGTACTTTAAGCATCTATTTTAAACATCTGAGAGTAAATGATTTATTTATACTATATTGCAAAGACCACAGACTTTTTATAAGAATCACATTATTTATATAATATACAAACTTGAAATAAACAAGGCAGAATCGAACAATCGATATATTTATTTTAAAAAGGCGTTATGTTTACGTGAAAATTTTCATATACATACGTATTTAAATTTTAATGCTGCAATCATTCATGTTTATTGTCTATAAGTACTCGTATACCTATTATATGTGCACGTGTGGGCGTTTCTCAATAGTAACATCTTTTCATAAAACATTTTAGATCTTACAATCGAACAACGCATAACTCGGGAGTAACTCTTTAAAATGAGGACTATAAAACATCAATAACTCATTTATGGATATGATATTATTGATTTATCGTAACCTCAGGCAGCCGCGGAGTGGGCACGCACCACGATAAGGTGTCCAAAATAACTGCATCGGGCTCCTCGAACGTTCAAGATGAATTTCAATTCATTCTCGTTATATTTACGTTATTTTGATTTGGTAAAACGATAAGTAAATAATTAAAATAAAAAGCTCTGTATGATGTTCCATTTTAAACTTATATAGTTTTTAATTTTAACTACCATTGATTGATAGAAAAGGATTGAACTATTATATATAGGTATTTAATCTGTTATTGGAATTTATAATGTATTTAGTTTTTAAATATACAAATTCTAAACATACAAAGATAGCATAAAACCAAATCGCTGCTTTTTGCATCGACGAAGTTCATAATGTTTACCATTTTGTATGCGCGTGTTAATTAATATGTATGGAAACGCATTATAATTAGTAGTGAGAATCTGTTGTAAAACCTTGTTTACTATGGATGACGGATAGTTGTTTGTGAAATCCATATAAATCGCGTTTATGTTGAGTCGTATCTATCTATGAGCATAATAAATTCTCAGAGAATTCGTGACTGTTTTTTTTAATAAATGAAAGTAATAAAATATTGCTAAAAATGAATGCTATGTTATTTTACTTGATTGATACTTTTATTTTGAATTTGCCAACCGAATTTGGAATAGATTAAAACACATAAAGGGGCACTTATTCATATCGTAAGTATGAACATTTACGGCCGTATTTATAAACGTTGCTTAGTTACTGTTTAGCTAAACACTGATTTGTCTCTTTCTGTCATTATTGATTTGACATACGAAAGAAGAAGACAAACTGTTGTTTAACTAATCACCAGTTAAATAAAGTTTATGAATAAGGCGGTTAAACGTTGAAATATAGTAAAGCTTTGTTTGTTTGTTTCGTGTCAACCAACATTACCACCATAATGATAACTTGTTCCAAAAATTTTTTTATAAGAAATACATTACCTACATTTTTTGCTTCTTGCGGAATAGCTAAGTTATTATATATATGAAAAAAAAATTCATCATGAATTAAATAATATCCATTAATAATATTATTTAATTCATGATGAAAAATTATTTTTCGCATTTCAAATGAGAAATTGCGACAGCACCAGGATGGCGTGTTCAAAATGTAACTAGACACGTGTAATTGTAAAGTTATTAAAAAAAAATACGTGTATATTTTATAGTTCTCTACATTTCACTGACGATGAGCCAACATCTTTTAAGAAATACCTACCTATTTTTACAATAATTTTTTTTTTAATTACAGTTGTCACGTGAGAAATCTACAAAACTAGCTAGGGTTGCTAGAGAAGAAGCACGACCTAAGCAGGCGAGCCAAAATAATACAAGTGAGTATCTAATATTAGATGAGTATATGGATATTTATTCATTTAAGGCTTAAATATACGAGTACAGATACAACTCCTCTATCTATTGATCATGACGTTCCTGCAACAGAAAAAAACGCAGACATTTTTCAAAAGCCGCTCTTGAGACAACTACTATTCTATTACAATATCTAACTACCGTCTAGTTTTCATTTTATAATCGTTAGATATCGTATAACATATGTTTAATTTTACAAGCTTTTATTTAAATATACCTAGGTCAAAGCTTGCAATTTAATTGTAAACAACATCCGAATGAGCTAACATTTTGCGCTCATAAATTGTATAGGTATTGATATTTTGCGTTATAGTAACGACATAAAATAATAAAACCTTTTTATTTTAGTAACATTTATCTATGGTGGATGCGAAACTTTATCTTGTGGAGCAGAAGCTGCATGTATTCAACACAACAATACTGTGCATTATTGTGTATGCACATCTAACGCTGAACCCGCCAAAGAAGGTGTTAAATGTCCCCGAAGTACAGGTAATATATTACATTTTATACCATTAAATTATAAAAAAAAAACAAAACCAATTCGAAAATTAAAAAGATTTCTTTAATAAATTAATTGTTCTTATATATCAAATGTATTTTATAAAACCTGTGAATTGTAGTGCCCCTGACTCAGCGTCAAGCGATCCACAATGTAATCCCACCGCGGCCGTCAAACGCCACCGACCTCAGATACCCACCGTCGTCGCCCACCGCTCAAGTAAGACTATCCATCATCATTAACACATCGTGTTTTATCTCCTTATCTAACAATTTACAAGATACAAGTACGCATTATAATAAAGACAACGTAATCAAGATCAAAGAATACCCTTTTATAGATATAATAATAATTTAAAAAATTTAACCCAAAATGTTAAAACGATGACATTTAGTGTTTTAGACGATTAACTTTGAATACGATAATTACTTATAGTATTCAATTTAATAATAATGATCCTGATACTGACATTATTTAAAACATAAATTATACGAATCTTTACGATTGCCAACTGCCAAATGTTCAATTTATGATGTACATCATTTTGTTGTTCTTGTAATATTGTATTTGATGCTAACTATTATACATATATGTTATACTGCCAAATTCTAATAAAATAGAATTTCAATATTTAATTATTAGATATCTAAAATTTTTATTAATAAGTGAAATTGTCTTTGTGATAATCCAAAAGTAATTTGCCGAAATGATTGCATTTATGTAAATTGATTATGAGATTACGGGATTCTATAAAGTTTTATTTAAATTTAAATAAGAAGCCCAAAAAATAGCTGATCCGACTCTTATAAATTTCTTATTAAATAATCGCTTGAGTTTTAATTTCATGATATGTAAATAAGAAACCATCTGTAGGATAAATAAAATGGTAAAAAGAGACATTTTAATACAGTTTCAGTTTAACTTAAAAATTACTTTAAAAGTATTAACTTTGGGAATGTGAATGGTGTGAATGATGAAACCTATATATACATGAACGAACACGACAAATAAAATGTTAGCCTTTCAAGTCAAAATCACTAATTCGATTATACTTTATCAATCGTGATAGTATTGTTTCGGACCACGCTATTACGAACTGGATCGAATATGAAATCAGAGTTCCTCCATCGTAACTGATAAATATTCATGGTACCCTTGATAACATTTTTCGATGACGACGAAAGATGTTATAATAACTGTATCGTATATGTAGCAGCGATTACTAAAATAAAACTCTATAGGTACAAATAATTTCGAAGTTAGACCAACAAAGTGTAATGAACTTATAAGTAAAAGCGACAATAGTGTCGTTATTATGTTTATTGTATGTAATTCATATCAATATAAAAAAATTATAACCTTATTTTACATCAAGTATGATGAAAATGACTTAGTAATTATTTTCTCATTATGTAAACCCATATTAAATAATCTTTAAAATGTTTTTTTTTAATAATTTTTTTGGGCTTAACTTTGTGAAATAAAATAAGATCCTTATCACAATCTGTTTCACGTCAACCTATCTAGATAAATATTAAAATTTACTAATTTTATTTAAGGTAAACATTGCCTATATCTTATTCCAGTACATACCGTAATAACATAGTAACAAGGGGCGTAGCTTGTCCCCGATGGGCCCTGCATCAAAATTTGATGGCCCTTCATCCTAACTGCGGCGATGACCTTTTTTCTCCAGTGAATTTAGCGCCAAATTTATTTTTCAAATATGTATAATATTTTCATTATTTCCGGGAAAAAATTTGCGTACGTTCTTCGAGTGAAATTTTGGATTTTTTTCTTACTCGGGTTCGGGGCCCCTGTAGCTAGGAGGCTTCGTATCTTTGATACAGCTGATACGGCGGTAGCTACGCCTCTAGTAGTAACAATCTGTAAGTTTCGTAGCTGGCCAAGGCCCACTCCCTTGTAAAGGAACAGGCTTAGAGTTTATTCTACCCCGCTACTTCTCAGCTGTGATTAATGAAAATACATTTATGGTAGAATTTTATAAAAAAAATGCGTGAGATAACCTCTAATCAATCGATTATACACTTACTCCACAGTTTTATTCATACCAACGATTTTCAACTATTGAACAGTATTAGCACAATTACACAAACACACACACACACACACAAAATTTAATATTAAAAATAAGATTAAGTTATAATATTCATGTCATTGTAGAAACATATATTTAAATTTGGACCCATTTTATTTTTAGGCAACGAACTCACTTGTGAGCAGTGAAATAATAGCAGAAGCAACGGCAAGCAGCGATGCAGCCATTTTAGGACCAGGAGCCTACTCCAGTGCGAGTGCCCCAGTGCTATTGAGCATGGCAGCAGGGTGTGGGTTACTATTGCTCATAGTTTCGATAGTTATATTCTACCTCAGAAGACGAATATGTAAAATCGATAGAAAAGACAAACCGGTACGTTTAATAATTTTAATTAAAAGCTTTGTACCTTTTTTGCCCTGTACACGGCGCTTACAAAATAAATAAATATCTCAACTTAAATTTAAATAATGAAATATAAATTTTTATTTACGAAATAATATCTTATATAAAAGCATGAATATTCACAGGTCTATGTTTAATCATTTTATATATTTGTTGCTTTGTCCATGCTTGCGATGTTTTTGCTTAGCGTACGTTATGTTTATAGCGTATTCGGCCAGGAGAACCACTACTTGCTGAACGGTATATAACGAACCCGCAGTACGGCGTGTGCGGTGCAGGGAATGTTTCGGCCCCGGTTACTGTGCCAGGATCACCTGCTCCTCCGCCATCAAATAAAGGAAACGAGCCGCAAGTTACACTCTTAGAAAGAAGTGCTTTAACGTTCCTGGAAGAAGTTGGTGAAGGATGCTTTGGGAAAGTTTATAAAGGTACTATATATATATATATATATATATCTCTATTTTAACGTCCATTATTTTAGGAACCTTCTTAAACTTACCTGATGGCAAGTGGTCATCTTCGTACCTCGTTCCTCCTTACACCGTAAACCATGGGTTCAAAGATGCCATGTCCCTTAAGCCTACAATTATACGGGCACACTCACCCTACAATACAGCAAAACAAAGTCCGCACTCGGTTTAGTGGTACCACCTCTGGCTAATTATTTCCAACTCATTCACTCAACTATATCGAAATCATTGTTATTAAATGTTATATTATTATAAACAGGGGTTCTCAGAAGTAGCACAGCTGAACAGCAAGTTGCTATAAAGGTCCTAAAAGACAGTGCTGGACGTAGCGCAGAAGAAGATTTTGTAAGAGAAGTTTCCATAATGTCAGCATTCCGTCATCCTAATATATTAACACTAATAGGCGTAGTATACAGAGGTATGTCTATCAAAATATATACTTAATTTAAACTGTACTTATTATATATGCTTATTCACTTTCTTTTATATGTTGAAATGTTGAAAATAAAAATGTCTATTATTATTCCAGATGATACAAATGTAAGTCCATGGATGGTTTTTGAGTACATGGAGTGGGGTGACTTAGCGGGTGTATTACGCGGTTCTCGGGGAGGGAGACGACCCGGCTTAGTGCTCGATGAATCAGCTTTACTGCACGTAGCTCTGGGAGTAGCGCGTGGAATGCAATATCTGGCATCCAGAAGGTTTGTGCACAGGGATCTGGCTGCAAGGAATTGTCTAGTAGGTACTAATTTAGCGGTTAAAATAGCGGATTTCGGGATGTCTCGTGATGTTTACACGTGTGATTACTATAAAATGGGTCGTGAACGACCTATGCCTGTGCGCTGGATGTCACCAGAAAGTATTGTTTACGCTAGATTTACTCATGAATCCGATGTTTGGTCTTACGGTGTAGTTCTTTGGGAAATTTATAGTCGCGGAAAACAACCGTTTTACGGTTGTAACAACTATGACGCTTCAAAGAAAATTTTACGGGGAATACTTCTAGTGCCACCAGATGATTGCCCACGATTCGCATGTGAGCTAATGAGAGCATGCTGGGCAATAGATCCCAGGGATAGAATAATGTTCGATGAAATATGTACAAAACTAGAAGCTGCTCAAGCAACTGGTCCCGATTCTAGCCCTCAAATGCGACTACCTCGGCCACCGGTGGGACCTTTAGAATCAGAAGGCTACTTAGTTCCTAATCCACCACCCACCACTGTAGATTACTTAAAACCTCTACCAGACCTTGACCCAGACTCCGACTTCAGTGAAGACGAAGACGTTGAAGAATATACTTGACGTCCGGACCCCGCGCCCAGGTCGCAATATGTTCCCCGTACTTCACCCTTGGCTGCTGCAAGGTGGACTGCCTTCACATTCCTATCACGAATGGATAATGAATATTTTGAGTGCTAAATAAACACTCGCTATAGTGTATAACCAATCTAAAACTATTTACATGGAATGTAATGCCTGAATTATCTTAATGTAGAAATAATACTCAAATATATTATGACGTGTGATATTATGTGTTTGAAAATATGAGCGTGTGTATGTGTGTGTTAAATAATCTTAAAATATTAAAGAACATCATTTCGAATACTGTGCCATATAATTATTATATACCAAAAATATATGTGATGGTCTTTAATGGATTTATTACAATTCTATATTTTATTCAAATGTAACTAATACAGTCATGTAGCTTATATGTATCTTGTACAGTACCAGTAACGTATAAAATAAATGTATTCATTTATAAAAATATAATGATCCTTGCTAGTAAATTGTATTTAATTACTTTACTGTAGATGTTTTTTTTTATAATGTATAAAATATAATTATTCAATTACAAAAATAAAATGAGATTTATGTACATTTAATTTGGACGATAACGTACGCCTGTTATCGTCTGTTTCAATAAATGTACAGTTTAATAATAGATAATTGTTAATCTACATATTTAGCAATTTTCTTATAACTTATTAAGGTATTATTTATTTATATACTGAAAATAATGTGAATATACTAACTTTAACGTAAATGCCAAAATATCATTGAAGTAATAAGAGCATAGAAAACCCTACTGATAATAATATACAGAATAACAAAGTTAGCTGCAACAATTGTCGCTTTAAACTATAAATACTTATATACATAGGTAATACGTGTATTTTGGAAAATATAGATGCGACGAAGTAACTATTTTAAGGATCATAATAATTATTATTATTACAATAGCAATTATTATTATTGTACTTGTAATTTAAAATGCATCTTCCTTTTAATTAACTATTAACTGTCAAATATGTCATAACCGTCTTTGTAAAATACGCGTGTTCTATATTGGCCAAGTACTCCGGGTAGTAAATAGTCACGAGTGGTATGATTACGCGATGTGTGATTGTTTAATGCAAATTTTTTACTCATTCAATAGCGTGTACGTTACCTTTTGTTTGTAATTCCGATTATTGTCACTAGTCAGCACTGTTTTTAATCCATAAAAATCGTAGTTATCGTCAACGCTATCGAATAGTTATAAAAACTCGCTCACAGGCACAAATATATAAGATTTTAGAAAAGAAATCGAGACATTTTGTCGGTATCATTGACAGTAACGAAAATTGAAGTTAGAATAATATTTATATTTTAATGTTTTATCAAGAGCGAAAGTCACAGGCCAACTGTGTATCGCCTATTGTACTGTCTAACTGTGTCAAATACTAATTAATCATTTAATATTTAACATGTAAATACATAGACATAATTATGTTGATAAATAATTTCAAATCTTTTTACATAGATTCAATTCTACGTATTGTGTAGTAAAAACTTTTTATAGAATATAATAAAGAGTATTCTGAATAGAATTATGACATGACATTGTAAATTTTATAGTAACAAAACTTTTTGTGAAGGTACCTTTTTTAAATTTATTACCTTTTTACCATTATATTTTAATACGCGGTTTTAATTAAATGGGTAAACAATATATTATACTTTTAATACTAAAGCATTTTAAAATTCATAACATAAAATGTAAAACTTAAATATTAAAAAAAATATATATGTATTAACATTTGTATTGTAATACCTACAAAATCTTTTTCATTAAATATTTTCAAAAATTAATATAAGAAATATAAACAAATGTTCAAGTTCTATAATAACATCACGATAAAAACATATTGATTACATTTTTCATGATCCGATATTTGTTTTACTTTTCAATATCCATTTCTAAGAAGACGAGACGTTAAGACGATTTGCTAATATTAATAGAAAACCAAGAAAAAAGCTATTGTTGGATAATTTTAATATCAATATAAAGTATAGTGATGAAGATTATGGCGAAGATGAGGTGAACGATAGCTTCGTTATGCGACAATTTAATTTAATTATTGCAATTTTTTTTATAGTCACATGCTGAAATGCACTTTGGGATATTTTTGATATGCATCATTGCCTAGACATAACCTACATCTAACATTCACAATTCTATATGTATTAAATTATCTGCATTTAACAATAGATAAAGATATTTGGCATGGAAGAAGGTATTAAAAATTAAAAATTATGATAAATGATTTCAAAATTATTTAACAATAGTTTGTCTTTATTTGTTTTTCTGTATTTCCTTGGTGTAACAATTATTTTACTGGTCGATGCTTCAGCTTTCGTATGTATGTGAACAATCACCCATATTATATTTCATAAAATTTAGTCCATCAGTTATTATGGATTGGAATTTAAGACAACAAATTAGATATGGTATCACTTATATGTTGCAGCCGCTATCAAAATATAACATTAATTGACAAGATGTCGATATTAGATCCGATATTTGCCTCACACCAATATATCCATATCGGAATAACTTTACTGTAACTCATCTGTAGACAACTAGACAGATTTTTTTATCTGTGAGAATATTAATCATCTATAAATATTTTACCTGTATTCAAATAGTTTGACGGCAGAAAAACCAACACCTACTAATGTCAAATCGTTATTCGATCTCCTAGATTTCGGCGTTTATTGTTGTGATCATCAATAAAAAAAAATTTAATATGTGAAGTCAGTGCTTTACATCATAAAATTAAAAAAAAAATCTAACACGAATGTAATTCATGGTGTCGCATTTTGAATAGGTCATAATGCCTCCAGTAATTTCTAGGAATAAGAAGAATGGCGCTGAATACGAGGTAAATATTTCTGATAAAACATAAAAATTACGCATACCAAGCTTTCTATTTTCTAACTGAAGCTCCAAGTGGAACACTCAATGTTGACTGTATTGAACACTCGCTTATGTTGTTATTTAGAGAGCTGCAGTTGCTTTAAAATACATTTTATCTCATATAAACCTGTTTCTGCAAAGCTATAATTATTCTTTATTTATTTTGTTAATATTTTGTATGTAGAACTTCTATAATATATTGTTTAACTTTTATAACCTTATGACTAATTTATTATTGAATTATTGGATTAAATATTTATATTACATTAATAATTATTTCATAAAGTACTTTAAATATTTTTAACAGTTGGGCTATAGGATTATGTCCTTCTAACTGTATTCATCAATCATTCAGATGGGACAGCCTGTCATACATACATAAATTAAATCATTAATATTTAAGTATGTAACATTCAACAAAGGCATACTATCCTTTTGAACAAACAATAAAGCCAGTGATGTAATGTATTCATAAGAAACCATTTCTTATATAATATTGTATGTGAAAACTCTTATAATAATAGTTACAAAATATTAACCAATTTTAAATAAAAATAAAAACAGAACACTGAACATTCAAAAACTGTTTATTTAATTAAAAACACTGTGATAATTGGTAAAATGTTTATATAATGTCTGTTTTCAGAATGTATTAAGCAATAAGTGCAATGTTCTAGACTTTGAAAAATACATACAGGAGAATAAAACATTATTATTAAATGATCCATTAAGAGATATTTTACTTTACCCGACAGATGATGTTTCTGTAAGTATTAGAAACATTTAAATTGTTACGTAAAATCATAGTTTATATCTATGTAAAGAGTTCATAAGCTATAGGCCCAATGTAATGGCCTAAATTTATTTGCATTGATATAATTAATAGTTTGTCATTATTTAAAATTTGCTACAATGTTATCAGTCTATTGTGAATCTAAATAACGTACTTTTGTTAAACATCTAATAAATAAATTATATTCTAAACTTATTAAAATTGCTTGAAGAAAATCGCATTTGTGTACATTGCAAGTCATATTTATAGAGTGTAGTCCTTCCTCGTCGTTGGAGAACTGTGACAACAGCAGTGCCGGATGTAAGGACGGCTGCAACATGCCCTTTACTTACAAGACAGGCATTGCTAAGCTACGCATCCAGTTGGAATCTCGTGCATTACAAATACAACAACTATTCTGGTTCTTATCTAAATTTGCCTAGGTAAAATATTTTCCTTATTGATATTGGAATGAACTATATTTAAATATGTTATGTATGTGTATATATTATAATAAACATTTATATTAGGCTAGCTGTGCCCGCGGTTTCACCTGCATGTAATTAATAAAAATAAGCCTAGAGCCTTCCTCGATAAAAGGACTATCCAACACAAAAAAACATTTAAATTGAAACTAGTAGTTCCTGAGACTAGCCGGATCAAAAAAACAAACTTCAACTTTATATATTAGTATAGATTTCAAAACATGGATATCTATTGATGGGTTATCTTGATGCATCTCATACGCAACTTGGAATATCATTAGCTATGTAATTAGCATAGTTCTCATGGTCATAGTTTTGTTTACTGATAATTAAGGTTATTCCACACTATCACATATCTGACTCACTTCCTATCCATTGAATAACAGACTTATTGTAAAATATGAACAATGCTGATAATTGTTCTTATTTTAAATAGTTAACAGTCCCATAATGACTATGAAATATTTTACTATATTAATAATTTCCATATATAAATTCGACTTTTTGTAAATGTTTTTGGCCGAGAAAGACGTGGCGAGAAACTTTTTTCATCAAGGAACTTTTTTTTTTTATTGTATAGGTATTGTTTATGGTAAGTGGTCACCAACGCCCATAGACAATGGCAACATAAGAAATGTTAACCATCGCTTACATCGCCAATGCGCCACCAATGTTGGGAACTAAGATGTTATATCCCTCGTGCCTGTAATTACACTGGCTCACTCACCCTTCAAACCGGAACACCACAACACAAGATACTGTTGTTTTGCGGTAGAATATCTGATGAGTGGGTGGTACCTACCCAGACGAGCTTGCACAAAGTGCTACCACCGAGAAATTTAATATTTCTTAATAATTCAATATTTCTGACTATAAATTGACGCGTCGTATTCATACTTCCGTTCATCATTATACTGCATTATCTATTTAGTTTTGCGAAAAACCTTGACATTTATTTATTAAAACCTATATATCAACTTCCATATTTCTAAAGACAAAAATAATGAACATAAATCCAAAATTGTATAAAATCATAGACACAACATAACATTTAAAAATATATAACTAAGAAATATTCGAGGCAGTATACTATAACGTCAGCATGGAAGCTCAAATCCTAAATTTTATAATTGTATTGCTTTCATTAATAAAATTTAAATATTAATTGCAAGCAACATCAAGGTATAAGTTCAAGGATTAATAAATAATTATACATATCAAAGAACTTGACTTTACAATAGTTGTTATGATGCTGAAATCCTCTAAATGTTATGACATTGAATTGCATATTTATTATAACAACCATGAATATTGATGTATAATCATTGCTCAATGTTTATAATAATAACTATTAACATTTACATTATTAAAGAGGTTGAATTTCATAACAATTTAATGAAATAAATTTTGAATTATTTTTAATATTTTGTTTATCAATTTCTCTTTAAAATACTTATTTAATTAAATAAATTTTACTCACGAATATGAATGTTTATAACGCTTAAAATAATTGTATGTAACAATGTATTATTAATGTTAAATGAAATTGATTCTACATTTTATAATATTTAAACAGACCAATCGGGAATAAATTGTCTGAGGAAGTTTATGATATAGATACAGAAACAGATATTGATAATGAAGCTCAAACAAAGGTTGATATTGGAACCAAAGAAGGTTACTTGCTCAAAGGTCCAGAAATCGGCTCAGATAGGATATTTAGCAATCTTGCTTCTAAATCGTTCAAGAAGCGCTACTGCTCAATGGTTCGAGAAGCCGACGGTGCGTATATCCTCGAAGTTTATAAGGATGAGAAGAAAACAGACACGAAGCTCACTATCGTCATGGATTTCTGCTCGGACGTGGTTAAGGTATTTGTACTAATATTAAATTTATATAAAATAACAGCTCGTAAATATTCCACAACTGGGAAAAGGAATCTTCTAGAATTTCATCTGAAACATGCACGATGTTTTCCTTCTGAGATTAATTACAATAATATTAGGTACTAGCTGTGCCCGGAGGCTTCACCCGCGTATAATGATTAAAAGTATAATAAACTATTTTACTACTATAATAACACACGCGCACACACGCATACACACACATTTGAAATTAATTTTCATAAGATACCGTAGGGTTTACCGATCTTATATATGGCCTTACATTTGCGCCATCACATGTTCTTTGTCTGTACTCATTTTCATCAAGATTGGTCAAGCCGTTCTTGAGTTATAAGAAAACATACAGACAGACAGACAAAAATGAAAAAAAATGTATAATGAAACCCGCGATTTTTACTTACGATTTACGTTTTTTGGCTACTGGGGCTACGTTCTTTGAGCTCTTTATATGAAGCTAGATTTTACTAGTGCTCATACAATTAAAAGGTATTATGTCTCCATCTTCGAACAGCCGGTCAAAATCATAATAGAATATCATTAATATAGGTAAATTATTTACTCTTTATTATTTACAAAAGCCCTAAATAATCATGGCTTATGATTCTGAACACAATCATTAATTTATGAACCTTAAATCATTAGAGAATTCTGCAAAAAGAGGCGTCAATGGCATTAAAAGCGCAAAGCCGTTATCTATCTGATTCGCTTACAAAATATACAGACTTGATCTTATTTCTTAGTATTTAGAGCGTAAACGAACAAACTAGTAAGTACCTGTTTTTCTCTGGTTACGAGTTTATGGGGCATGTTTCTTTTCAACGGACGCCGGGAGTTTATTAGGTCCCATAAAAATGGATTTAATTGCGTAGTTTTAAATGTCTTTTAATTTAAATAAAAGTTGCTTATATAGCATAATAGCAGAGTCAAGTTATTACAAAATATGCAAATTCATTTTGATTCCTTTTTTAGGGTTCCGTACCCAAAGGGTAAAATGGGAACTCTATTACTAAGACTCCGCTGTCCGTCAATCCAACCGTCCGTCCGTCTGTCTGTCACCAGACTGTATCTCATGAACTGTGGTAGTTACACAGCAAATTTACAGTTGAAATTTTCGCAGATGATATAGTTCTGTTGCCGCTATAACAACAAATACTAAAACAGAATAAAATAAATATTTACGGGGGCTCCGATACAACAGACATGATTTTTTTGCCGTTTTTATAGATAATATTAAGGAACTCGTCGTGCGCGAGTCCGACTCGCATTTGGCCGGTTTTTTACAACACGCGAAATAATGACTCCAAACACTCAGATTAACATCTCATTGCTTTTTATATTTGGATTAGCTTTAATTAAATTAACGGTTTGCTGAACAAAAAACAAAATATCCGGTCAACATGTTTATGAGATAAACATTTATTGTAGCTCCATTACTTTTTCCGCCGATGAATGTAAAATCTTTTTCATTAACTCATTGTTTTGCTTATTCGACAATTAAATAATTGAAGGAATTACTTGAAATCAGACAAGAAATACTATTTTCTAAGAACACATTTGTGAAATGTTGAAGTTGAAAACCGACTTACGACGATACGCTAGTTTGATTCGTGTGAAAGTTTTATAAATGTACTATAACTTTTACTATTATACGAGCTATAGTATATTAGTTAATGGCGCATATAACTTTCTGACATTTAACGAACATGTTCTGCGGCGAGTTTTGTGTTTGTTTATACAGAACAGCTCTATAGGTCAATGTCATGTACATTAATAAACACCAACGAAAAAAAAAGTATTAATATTTTAAATGTTCCCATTTTAGAACACAAAACGCGGGAAATATTGTTTCGAATTGCGCATGTCTGGCAATAAAGGATACACGTTCGCAACTGAAAATGAGGAGGATATGAACGATTGGATTAATGCATTTATAGCGGCACTGAAAAAGAATCAGGACCAAGACGGTCCACAATCGGACGAAGTGCTGGACAAAGGTTATAAACATGCAACATTTTATCACAATGTTTATATTACTTATCCTTCTGTTATTAATCGAATTTACACGTCGAGTTAAAATAATAACTTTCCAAATTATCATTATTATACATATAATTTATTGAAAAAGGTTCTTCCAAGCACTATTCAAGATTAAATGGAATTTAAAGCTGCCGAAAAGAATATGAATTAACTATTCTTATCCATAACTTAAATTACATTGTCATGTTTGTATAAACGATTAAAATTGTATATCCTGCACTAAAATTAACGAATACTAATTTCACGTTTATTTTTATCTACATGATCATGTATAAGCGTATTACACGCCTTATGTATAATAAATTTATAAAGTTAAAACGAAATTTATAAGCAAATACATACATATATACATATATGAAAATACTGTTATTTATAAAATCTACCTAATTAGTTACTTTTGGAATCGAACCCAATCAGAAAAATGAGCGATTTTTTTTATTTTTTTTAATATTTTCTTTAGATGCAGACATATCTCTGACCGCGGAGCCGCCTCCTCCAACGTACGGCACCCTGAAAGGTCTCGAGCACAGTATGAATCCACTGCTGATGCGATATTCTCGCGAAACAGACTTGTCGATAGCAGCAGCGCGTAATGATTGTCGTTCGAACATCTTCTTTTTACCTTACAAACGAGCACCCTCGCCGGAACCGCAATTGGAACCTTTCAAGTAAGTTATTTAAAGACGATTGAGCTTTAAAAACTGTTCATTTTATCTACGATATTGTATATTCAGCTCAATCGACGTTATGGAAATGGTTTGAAATTCCGTTACAATTAGATATGAAGCTCAACAAAACTTTTAAAAACTATTTCTTGCCAATTTTTCCTTTCAGAGAACATTTCGGCCAAAGAATTTTGCTCAAATGTGAAAGTTTAAAGTTTAGGTTACAAGCGCCCATAGATGGCGATAAAGAACTGCTATGCCAAGTCGAGCCATATTTCACGTATTTAGCGCTGTACGACGCCCGAAGTGGCAAGAAAGTTACGGAAAATTTTCATTTTGACGTCAATCATGCCGCCGTGAAGGATCTAGTCAAAGAAAATGAGTGCACAAAGTCATTAGTAGAAAATTTTAGCTACGATGTTAAGTTAGACGTTAAACAGATACCAGATGAATGGTTCAGAACAAAGAGACAGGTACTTTATAATATAAAAAAAATATTTATATTGTTTTATATTACTCTAATTTTTTGTCTCATTTCAGGTTGTGTTGTCGGTAAACAATCCCCATCCAGATCTATTTATAGTAGTAAAAATTGATAAAATCCTTCAAGGTCATGTGAACCAGGTTCTCGAGCCTTATATGAAGGCTACAAAAGATCCTCGCTTAGGACTCAAAGTCCACAAAACAATTCAAGCGTACGCCAACCGAGTTGGAAACTATCGGATGCCTTTTGCTTGGGCTGCTAAACCATTGTTCAAGTAATATATAAAAAAATTATTCACTATTATTATTAATCTGTGATTGCTTATATTATATATTTTTCTATGATACAGATTATACAGCAATGATTTGGATGTAACACCAGAATTTCCCGCAATATATCGCCAAGAACCAAATAAGATGTCCGATGAGGATATACTCAAAATCTTATCCGATTACCGAAAACCGGAAAAATTGGCGAAACTAACTGTGATACCAGGATGGCTGAGCATCAATATACAACAAAGTGTGGAACAAATACCAAGTATGAAATATGCAGTAATTTTATTAGATAACATAATAAGGATTCTCTTAGGCTTATAGAGGAATCCTTATAAACTTTGACTTACTTGTTTATCCGCTTTTAACATTTGCATAATGAATAAAGTGCATTAAGAAAAATGTTCTTTAATGCATTTTACCAGAGTCGATATGTTTCAGTTGATAGTTACGAATATCGCAGATTTAAATCCGTGACAGAACCTCGTGAGTTTTTATGTCCGTCCGAGTTTTTATGTCTCTGAGTTTATATATGGCGGTGGTGATCACTTATCATCAGATGGCCTATTTTTCAGTCTGTCTTCTTTAAATTAAAAAAAACATATATATGTGATTATTAAAGAACAGCAATCTTAGTATGAAAAGACAATTTAGCTTGTTGATCAATAAAGCTAGTGATGTACAAATTTATAATTTATATAAAAATATAAACATTTAACCAATTCATATATACTATATAAGCTTACTGTAGTGAAACCAACCTAAGACTAAAGTCAAACTTTGTCCTTTGAGTGAAACGAATCTGATGGAAAAATGTTATTGTGTTAACTTTATTTCTGTCACGTTTGCCGTTTCATTTTTTATATTATTCAAAGTCCCTAATGACTATTTACATCTTGTTCATAGATTGTATGACGAGCTCCTACGCAGCCTTAAAGCCGTTTCCACTGCCACCGCCATCGCCTCTTACCTTGGAACTGGCCACATTGAACCTAGAACCGGAACAACCTTACGCGGCGTTCATACACCATTTGTATGTCCGACCGCTGTCGTTGAACTTCGAGTCGCAGAAAATGTTCGTTAGAGCAAGGAACATCGCCTGCTCTATTGAGCTAAAGGAAAACGACTCCGGCGATGTTAAGCCATTACAGGTATAGTAAATATGGATTAGTACGTTTATAGCAAATTGTTGTTAAGAAAACAATTTCAAAAGTAAATTATTTACTAGTAGGTAGTAGGGATATCTGCAAGTCTGTGTTATTATTGCTCCATCCAGTCCACATATCTATTTTATTAAAAAAGGTAAGCTCCGAACTGAATTGCTTTTATCATCATATGGAAACAGTTTTTTATTTATTCTCTAGTTAATTCTGGTAACACTTTTTTTTATTTTGCTAGGTTATATATGGACGGACAGGTATGACGTCACAATACCGTTGCTCTGTATTGCATCACAATGCAAATCCTAATTGGTGCGATGAAGCTAAAATAAGACTACCAACTACAATAACAGCATCGCATCATTTGCTGTTTACCTTCCATCACATATCATGCGATCTTGCCAAGAAGAATGATACGAATGTGGAAACCTGTATAGGGTAAAAACGGAGTGCATTTATTATTAATATAATATGAATACTTATTTTCCCTACTATACAGCCCAAAAGTTCAGAATCGAGCCTGCAAACTTCACATCGTTGGACAATCCATATACTGATTAAGCTTAGATGCATTCAATAAGAAATAATAATATGGTAATGCATTGAAAAAAACAAACAAGTAGTATATCAAACTTCTCTAAATACATTATGTATGTAAAAAGCGAATTTGATGTACTAAATAAATTTAAAAAAAACAAAAAATTTCCATTTATTTTTTCTTAACTTATCTTTATAGTCAACTTGCCTTGATACAATATTTATATGGATTCTAGGTATGCTTGGGTGCCGTTGCTGAAAAACGACAAGCTTATTGATGAGTTTGTGAGCTTGCCTATAGCTACACATTTACCGTCTGGATATTTATCAATACAACCCCTCGGTCTCGGCAAGGGGGTAAGATATTCCAATTCATCAAAATTAAACAAGTACTTTTTTGCCAATTGCCACTTTTAGTACAGAATGTTTGAATGTTAAAATGATGAAATATTGATTGATTGATTGATGTTAAGTAAGTGTAAACGCAGTTGTAAAGTCATCTGTCAAATGTAGCTGTCAAGTGTCAATTTATATAAACTTCTTGCACCATCTCCCGCCATTACTGACACTATTATAATTTTTTTTAATTTCTTAAATTTATGACTACACTATATGCAGTTGCTAGAATGTAAATGTTATGTAAAGCAATTATTTTGTAACCGAATCATTCTACTACACAGAACACGGGCCCAGAAGTAGTTTGGGTTGAAGGAGAAAAGCCTCTATTCCGTTGCCAACTGGTCCTGGACTCGACGGTAGCCACTCGGGACGTCCACTTACACAATCTATTCTCACAAATCGAGCGCCTGATCAAGACCAGTTCTCCCCCCACCTCCCCCACGCCCCCGCCGTGGCATGACGTATGTAACGCACTCAAATCTGCGCACGCGATTAATCTCAGTTCTTTGATCGCATTCCTACCAACGATTTTCAATCAACTTTTTGATCTTATGGTAAGCACTTAATCATTACTACAGGAATATTTTTTTTTTTGGAAGCAAGCTTACTTTTGTTTTAACCATGTAAATTACGACACTAAAACTATGAAGCAACATTTACGTACTACGTCAAATTCCGTGTACTGATATTTAATTTTGATTTTCGGTTTTCTACTCTCAGACGATTGAAAAAGGATACTCACACGATATGGGCTTCCAAGTGGTTAAATTAATTGTACATTTTGTACATTTGATACATGACTGTGGCAGGAAAGATCTTCTCGACAGTTATGTAAAGGTACTTCACTCTCAGATTTTTAAACACCCCCACACACACACACACTTTTAGTGTTTAAGCATTTCTGGATATAATTCAAATGTTGTAATACCGTTTCGAAAAGAGAGCTGATTTTAAGCATTAAATATTATTTTAAATACAAATTATGTATTTACAATAATACAAATAGATTTTTTTATAAATTACATACCCATAGTTCCTACATGAGATCCAGAAATTATTCAATCCATTCAATTTTGTCAGATATATACTCAGAAACAGAGTAGACTTTACTAATAAGATTATTTTTAATAAATAATAATTGAAGCCGGCTTAGTGGCAACTCAAGTGTAGATTTTGGAATTTTATTGAAGAGGCGTATACCTAATCAATATATTTTATTAGACAACTGATAGTAGCCGCCGAGATGGCCCAGTGGTAGGAACCAGTGAATCTTAACCAATGATTGTGGGTTCAAACTCGGGCAAGTACCATTGAATTTCATGTGCTTAATTTGTGATTATAATTCATCTGGTGCATGACGGTGAAGGAAAACATCGTGAGGAAACCTGCATGTGCCAAATTTCACTGAAATGCTGTCACATGTGTATTCCACCAACCCACATTGGAGCAGCGTGGTCGAATAAGCTCCATAAATCTTCTCCTCAATAAGAGGAGAAGAGGCCTTAGTCCAGCAGTGGGACATTCACAGGCTGTTACTGAACTGATACCAATCACTTTTTTTGTTATTTATATTATGAGTATAAACATAAAAACTCGTGTCTTTTTTTATCTTTCCAGTATGTATTCAACTGTGTGGAATTCAAATTACACACTGTGCTGACAGCACCCTTGCACATGTTCGTGGACCCCAATCAGCAGGATTTTCTGATGTGTCAAAAGTTTATGCAGTATTCCAGTTTTTTCTTCGACATCATTATTAAGAGTATGGCGCAATATTTAATAAATACAGGAAGGATAAAGGTATAATAGTTTTATTATAAAAAATCTGGCATTTCAACTTGAGATGTGTGAGATGAACATAGATAAAATCTTGGGAATTATATATCTCTAATTCATAGTTTTACATAGAATACTTTAAACTTTAATATACATATTATATTCCAGATAGTGCAATTTATATCTTTGGATACATTATTACCATAGTGAATAGTCAGAATAATATACACCACGTATATACACCCTACTAGCATCCATAAGAAAATTGTCCATGAAAAAGCTAATTTAACTAATTTTAATATTTATGCCTTTGCCTTATGAATCGTCATTCCCCTTTTTCACAGATGTCTCGGAACGAACGGTTTCACAGTGACTTACTAGAAAACATAGACAAATTGGTATCGACCGTCGAGCCTTCGCATATTTTGCAGCAGCCAATGCAGACCCATATATTCAACAAAAATTTAGCCGTATTTTTAAAAGTAATTTTTATCAACTTAATTGAATATAAGTATTTAAAATAAATCATTATTTACAGAGTTATTTGTAAGAAACCATAACAACAACATTTGTTGTTTTTTGTGATAATCTTGACGAGGACATATTTAGTAGGGAGTGAGTCACAACAATAATTCGGAAACTACCCACATAATGTTGATTGCATTGATTTATATTTTTATTAATAATATAACCTAAATTATATTATATAATAGAACATAAGTTGTCGCTTATGAATAAGCTATGATGTAATAAAAAAAAGAATAATATCAGTCCTGCGAGGATTTTAAATGTTTTACAAATACCCCTGTATATAATTTCTTTAAATCATGAAATTAAAATTTAATCTTATTTTCTTTTTCAGTCATGCCTCTCGTTTATGGATCGTGGGTTCATATTCCGCCAAGTGAAGAAGTATTTAGAAAAATTTAAAGCGTGCGACCCGAAAGCATTGTTCGATTTTAAATTTACATTTTTACAAACGATCTGCTCCCACGAGCACTATGTTCCTTTCAACTTGCCGCTACAAGCTAACAAAATAGCCAAAGATTCAGATGAAGGTGAGAAAAATATTCCAATTTATAAAACATTTACTATTCTCTTATAGTAATAGCCTGTGAATGTCGCACTGCTAAGCTTAGGCCTCCTCTCCTTTTTTGGGGGAAAAGTTTCAGCTCATTCCACCTCGCTGCTTTAATGCGGGTTGGTGGAATACACACATGGCCGAATTTTAGTGAAATACAACACATGCTGATTTCCTCACGTTGTTTTCCATCACCGTCAAGCACAAGATGAGTTATAATCAAAATTAAACACATAAAATTCAGTGGTGCTTGCCCGGGTTTGAGCCCACGATCATCGGTTAAGATTCACGCGTTCTTACCACTGGGCCATCTCGGCTTATACTATTATCTTAATTATGAATTTCATTCCCTGGTAGCCTATTTCGTGGACGAGCTGTGTACAAGTTACAACTACAAATAACAAAGATATAACAATTTCAAATATCTTAAAATAAATAACACGTTGCTATTAGTTGTATGTTAATAACATTTTGTAGAAGTTAATCGAAACTTTATATTTTCAACAGAACCGTCAAGATTACGATTGACTGACGAGTTTGTAATGAGACACTTTCTTGCCGGGACCCTTATGAAACAGGTAGGTTAAGTTATTTAGCCACAAGAATATTTCAACCACAAGAGGGGTAAAGATAGATAAATAATTTTGACATCGATATGATCGGTCGATCCCGAATAATCTATGATATTTACTATGGATTTTCGAAAAAAGTGTTTCAAAACACTTTCACCGAAGTAATAATCGGAACTTTGGAAATTAAAGTAAGATGGTTATGACCAATTAAGTGGGATCGTTATATCATAAATAAAGGCAAATTATTAAGAACCGTTTCTAATGCGTAACGTATTAGAAAATCGCATGAAATACGTAAATCTGAGGTTCGATTATTCTCAGCCCTCGATCGGAATATACCCAAACATGTCGTAAAAATGAAGAGGCCCATAACGTATATTAAGTCACGAACAGTAAAAGCGGTAACACGGCTCGGTGCGCGCAGGTGGAGCAGTCGCTGCGCGAGGCGCCGCAGAAGCGTCGCGCGGCGCTGGGCGTGCTGCGCGCGCTGCTCGCCAAGCACGAGCACGACGAGCGCTACCGCACGCGCCAGGCGCGCGCGCGCCTCGCGCAGCTCTACGCGCCCTGGCTGTGCGTCGTGCTCGGTGCGTGCGCCCGACCCCGCCCGACGACGTATGTATTACCCGTATCTGTAATAACGTTAATCGCTTCAGACAACGCCCATCGTCTGGTCACTAAGACGCTCGCCAGTCCGGTGCTGGAGAACGGCCACGACGAGGGGGACGGCGACGCGACCGGTCTCTCTGCGCCCGGCGGCCCCCAGAAGGAGGTCGCGTCCGCTAGCAGCACCCCGCGGAGGAACAGGCTGACGCTGCATTTCGATCACACGCCGGTCCGCAATTCCGCCCACTTCAAGGATCCCCCGAATATCGGCGGCACCTTGTACGGCAAAGGTTCGTATTTAGCTTTGTGACGTTCCGGCCGTGGGCCTATCGATCTCGATTTTCGTATTTACCTCGTTTTTCGTTTGATCGATTCGTTTGTGGTGGTTCATCATTAATTATGTTTGTAGATAACGCAAATAACATGTCGCAAAGCTCTTTAGAGTCGGTCTCGACCATGTCCGGCGGTGATTCGTTGCCGCGAAACGCTCGGTTAGATTTGAGTGAAATAGGGGATCAAGTTAACAGGTAAATTAATTTATTTTATAGGTAATGTATACATCATTTCATATACTTTATTCATTTTGTAAGATTTTTTTATAATTGAAATTATATATATATGGAAAAAAAACACAAAATTATGTGACTCACTTCTAATTTACTTCTTGTTAAAAACATAGTTTAGATTACAGAAATAGTAAATAGGCCACTTTTATTTTAATATACTAATATTCATATATATATATATATATATATATATATATATATATATATATATAATCTAAAGTTGGACTTTCCGAGAAATTCGCGCATAGATTCTACTGTAAATTTTAATTAAATATTTTACCCATTGGTAAATCAGACAGCAAACTTTTATTAAGACCTTGATGGGTACCATTTGCTTCTCAGTGTCGTAAAAGTGCAATATATTTATAATAAATTGTAAAATATGTGTTATTGTAATCCTATCGATTCAATCGATACATTCAGATACATTTGAGTTAGATTGGGCAATCTGTAACTGTTGAATTGTGAAGTTACGACAGTTAAACGTTACGACTAAATCAGACCGGCAAACTTAGATTGTGCGTATAAGACAGACGGTTAAATAAATATATTTAGAATAATTTGACTGCTTTTATTATTTTATTTCATTTATTCTTCGTACATATTCTTAGTTCATATCGTATCAGTTAATGTTTTCAATATATTAATGGATGTAATTCGTTCGTGTGGTCCAGATTTGGTGTGATGTCCGCGGAGGAGGTGCGCGATGTGCTTTTGTGTTTCCTATTTGTTTTGAAATATTTGGACGAAGATAGACTAGTTGAGTGGTGGAGGACTCAATCGCAAGCGCAACAACAATCCTTTTTCAATGTTTTAGAGTAAGTTGTTATTATAAGACCTTCTTATTTATATATCCTGGGACATTATTCACACAAGGCCAACTGATCCAAAACAGAGCATGTACTATGAAAACCAGACAACTGATATACTTACATATACTATTTTTCTATTGTAAATTCATACTTATATACATAAATACACCCAGACTCAGGACAAACAGACATGTTCATGCACACAAATGTCGGTCCTGGGTGGGAATCGAACCCACGACCTGCGGCGTGAAAGGCAAGTAAGTATCTTACCAATCACGCCAACCGGCTCGTCAAATTGTATAAAAACCTTCATAAAAATAAATTTAAAAAATCCTTTTATTCCATTATATTTTCAAAATAACAATCTAGTGAATGTAAATAAATCTTTATACAGATAAAATTATTAAAAGCACATATCTATTTCAGAATATGTGCAGAACAGTTTCAATATATAGGTAGGAAGAAAATCCTATCAGAGTTGCGCGTGCCATCCCCGGACTGCAACGGCAAGCCGAAGCCAATGAAAGCCAGGACTTTGCCCGCTAGAATGAGCCCACCAGACTTCTCGAAAGAACCGCCGATAATTGTCGAGAAGAACAATACTGTTAACAGGGAAAATCTAGTCAATACTTCGGTTACAAATGGTAGGATGTGTTTTTTTTAATAGTCTACAATAAAATGAGCGATCGATTCGATAATCTAGATGAATATGTATCTATGAGCTTTTGATCAATTACAACTTAGTAAAATTAAATTATTTAAAATAAGCAGTATAAAATATAATAGCCTTTACATTTGACATTATATATACATTAAGGCCTCCTATCCTTTTGAGAGGGTTTGGGGCTTATTCGATCACGGTGCTCCAATACGGGTTGTGGCATACACTTATAACAGATTTTCATTCGACAAGCACGATGATGATTTATAAACACAAATTAAGCACATACTCAGCAGTGCTTGCACCCATATTTATATATCAGGATTTGTGTGTTCTAAAAATTGGGTAACCTCGGCTTTTCATATAAAATAATTTTAATGAAATGTTATGGTTTAGTTTTCAATTTTTTACTAAGCAAAAGTTCTCCTTTCAGAGCTGGAAACGATGTCGGAATACACAGTACTGTCCGCCGGTTGCCTGGCCACGGAAGTGGGACTCACCATCATAGACAGGGCTTGCTTATTCATGCGAAACCTGGGACCAGCGGACGGGGCCGCGGCTAGACCGTATATCAAACTACTGCAGTACCCGCAGAGCGAAACTCTATATAAGCATCTCTTTGCGGCTCTAAGAGCCTACATCAATCAATACTCCGAGACGCTCTTCGAAGGTACGGTCAATATAACTCACCGTTAATCTTTCCACTGCCTCGTATATGCCTCCCGATTCCTCGAAGAGTAGGTTTCAAAGTTAGTCTCACTTGAGTTTCGACGTTCATGTAAGTAACATGCGGCAAAACTTCATTCGACGCCTGAAACGTCAACAATGAAATGAAACGTACGAGTACATGTGAAGTCAGCTGAGCTGTAGCGCGGTGTCGGCAGGCGGCGGCGCGCTGTGCGGCGCGTGCGTGCGCGCGGTGGTGGCGCAGTGCGCGGCGCGCGCGGCGTGGCTGCGGCGCGAGGCGGCGGCCGCGCTCTACCTGCTCATGCGCGCCAACTTCCAGCACAGGGCGCGGGCCAACCTCACGCGCGTGCATCTGCAGGTCCGCGACACTCTTACATATACTTTCTTTGACTCTTGACGAGCTTCTGGGCCGATTTATTTTAGCGATTCGGCTTTTATTGTGATCTCTCGATTTAAATAAAGAAAATCTAATGAAAGATTGATATATATATATATATATATATATATATAAATTGTTTTTTTTTTTTGTATCATCAGGTCATCATCGCCGTGTCGAAACTGCAGGATAGTTCGACGACGCTCAACTGTAAACGGTTTCAGGAGTCGCTCTCGGTCATAAATTGTTTCGCTACCGGCGATAAGGCTATGAAAGGAACGGGTAAAGTAACATTTGTGCGCTGTTAAAAACGAAATAACATTTGCATTAATACTTTTTGTTAAAGCTAATTTTTTAAGTTTCCGACATAGCTATGAATCTGCTGTACGTGTAATCATGTACTTTATGAAAATATAAATTGCTTGAACGATAACTCTTTACTTACTAGAGACTACTTAACGGGACAGGTATAAATAAAATTTAGTATTTTTACTCTGTAGTTAATCCTAAAGTAACATACCGAATGTACAAGCTACTTAATGCATGTTACGTGTTATATACGAGTCGTATGTTTAGGTTTATCAAGCGAAGTGGCGGAGTTGATGCGACGCGTCCGCACAGTGGTGGGGGCGCGCGCGCGCCTCGCGGGCGTCGGCGGCGCGGCTGGTGCAGGTTACTAACCTTATTATTCCTTCTAATCTTGTTCTAATTTTATGCAGTATTTTGAATGATGGAAAATAAATTATTATAATTCAATTTAATTATGTTAAATAATACGAAAAGCTTCGAGTTCTCCAGCCATTCTGCGACAATATTATATTAAAACAGGAGTAGATTTAAATTCTTCAATACATATCATATGGTATAATCTATAAATAAACGCCCGCGCCGTCATAGACTGCATCATAATAATTTTGAATTGAGTCGTGGGTTGCGATGTCGACCGGTCCGTAGGCGCGGGCAGCGTGCACCTGGCCGAGCTGCAGCACGCGCTGGCGGCGTCGTGCCGCGCCACGCCGCGCCTGCGCCACGCCTGGCTCGCCACGCTCGCCGAGCACCACGCGCGCCACGCCGACCACGACGAGGTGACGCACGCGCACACACACACGCACGCACCCTCAAACACGCACACACACCCTTTTCTAACAACCATACTGTCAATGTTTGCTTTTAAACGTATATGATGTTATCATTTTAAAACAACATATATAAACTAAATTTAAACTTAGTTATCATTTGGAAATTATTTACCGAATGAAGAAATAAGTATGATTTTGTTACAGTCGGGTTATATATTTTACTATCTCTTCTTGCAGGCAATGTGTTGCCAGCTTCACATAGCTGCACTCATAGCGGAGTATCTGAAGGAACGTGGAACCCAATCCTGGGGCGCGGAAGCCTTCGATGGTTTATCGAAGAACATTCCGAGAGATGAAACGGGCATTAAGATAGACGAAGGTTAGTGAATATTTTGTTTATTCTTACAATAATACATTTTTAATATCTATAAACACCACAGTGAAATCGGGTTAGAGTTAGCCAGAAATTAACTAGATTACTTAATATGTTACTGGAATAAATTGGTACGCCTATCAAAACGTTATTTCATATCTATTTTTCCTACGTAAAAATAGCACATCTCAAGACTCGTCTTGAACTATATATAAACACTTTAATCACTTTTTATATGAGTCATATTAGAGGAGCCATGAGGAACAATTTCGCAGTCTTCCTTATACTGGTATGATAAAATGTAACTAGTTATATCCCTGAAAGTGTCAAGAGGGCACAACGGGGTACACCCGGGGACCTCCATTAATCGAGGCTCCGCTGAGTCGTCATCCCAGTAGAAGATCTGAAAGTTACAATATATATATATATATATATATATATATATATATAGCCATTTACTAATATCTTAATTATTTAAAAAAAATTAAATGGGATTGGATGATCTCTCCGACAATTTAAGAAAAACGGGTTTAATTTTACTGTACTTTCACGGTCAATGAAATAACGTCCGTGCATTATATTATGTAATACGTAAGTTATTGAATTCTTGTCTTAAAAATATTACTAATAAAATAAATCCATTAAAATGTAAGTAATGTAAAACTGAAGCTCATACTTTATATCCATATCGTTGTCCATGGCTCAAAGCGTTTTGCTCCTTGTTCCCTTGTTTCGACGGTTGCTTTTCGTGTAACTCGAACAATAGCGCGGCGCCCGGGTCGGGCAGGCGGGGCGGCGGCGCGACGCACGCTGCCAGTAAGGCGGCCACGGTCACGGGCGTACCGATACGTACGACCGCTTTTGGGCTCGCTGGGTCGTTCCCGTGTAACTCGGCTTCTTCTATTATCTCTGATACGAGTGCACCTGCCAATTCAATTATTTCTATAGATATTATATTATAGTTCATCATTGGTCTCCCTAATAATGTTCTAAAACCATACGTTCGGTAAGGCATAATTGTGTAAAATGTGTTATTTATGAAAAAAACACTTTGTAATAATAATGATAATGAAAGTTAAAAGACAATTATTCAAAAATAATACATACTTTAATTCGTTTAATATTTATATTAATATTAAAGGTAGAAAAATATGGTTTGAAGGAGTTAAACATTGTTCTGTTAGACACTCCTCCAAATCCCAATTCAAACTATTGGAAGTAACAACGTCAACCACTTAGTGTATGTAAAATACAGTACTATCATTAAAACAAAATGACAATAAGAACTCATTACACTTCTGGCACCGACTAAATGAGCCCATCCTATACGAGCGGGCCGAAACAAACTTAAACAAGTGACTGAGACTGAATTGATTACGCCAGTAACAGCGCACGTGTTCCTATACTCGTACATGGTGTTTTGTTCGTAATATTTATCTATTACTACATAGCACACTACTTCGAAGCGGTAAAGGTACATGACGCAAACAAATTTCATTAGTGCCCCATTCTAGCACCCCAGAATTTAAATTTTATATAACTTAAGGGGAAATGTTTGTGTATATACGTGTGTCTATGAGCGTTTTATGTTACTCACAATTTTTTACATGCGACTCTTTATTTGTATAACAAACAACATAATTACATATTTATTTAACTTCAATAATTTAGCTGTCTTGTATATTTATATTAAAATAATTGCATAAATGACGTAAAATTTGTCGATTCAGCAATAATCGCATCTAGAGCGAATTTTTAGGTATTAATTTTGTAGTTGCATAAATGACTCTTTGTAAAACATACTAGTTTGGTTTTATCATGATTTAATATGGCCATGTACACTTTAATATTTGCAGAAGGTCGGTGTTGAAATGCGGGCAAGTGCCATTGAGCTGTCAAATACTACTTTTTGTGTTAATAATAATAATTTATCTCGTCCGTAGAAAAGATTAAAAATGTAAAAAAAAATTAAGTAATAATTTTTGTTCAAAAAGTTTTAAAACTATATACCACAAAAGTTTTGATTGAGATTATTTTAACCAGTACTTCGTGACCGTTGATGTTGTAATATTTTATTAAAACTTACCTGCGCTCAGTTTTCTTAGTAGGTTATTATGAAACATCATAGCGTATTCCAACCTGGCGACATCCATCAACTTTCTTTTCACATGCTTCGCCCATTTTGGATTGGGGACTTTTATGTCATCCTAAAATATTTTTTTTTATTTCATTGAGTAAAATTTTTATCGAGCATGTAGGATAGAGATTGTTATTTAATTATTAATCGGCTTACGTACTTGTATTAAGAATAGGTTGTTTAAATTGTACGCATCTTGGGGTGTACTGAAGTTAGTTCCGGTCATGTGTGCTATCTTCTGGAAAAGATCTCGGTAAGGTGTAAGTAAACCTTCCTCCGAATATGCTTTCAGCAGCCTCCTTTTCTCTTGAATGTACCGTGGACAATTTTCTTCGTAAAGAATCTAAATATATATATATATATATATATCTTGTTATAAGGTCATAGTGACGAGACAATTTAATTAGACTATCACAGATAGTGTCATTTAAAATTTTTTTTGTTGTAATAATGGAAAGTATATATATATATATATATAATAGTAAGTATATATAGTATATTCAATTATAGATAATTAAATTGAAAAAAAAAAAACATTTTGAATTACTAGATAATTTCACTTTGTAGTTATTAATGGTACAAAGGAATGATATTGACTTATTAAATTTAGACTACCAGAGGCCAAAAGGCATATTTTAGTAGGAATATTTTGCAATTCAAAGACTTTTGTATACTCGTATTCTCACCGCATTGTCAAATCATAAATTAATAACTGTTCCTAATGATTATATTATTTTTTATATGTTAGTTCATATTGTTGTGATAAACGAGTCGTAGTAACAAAAATGGAAATAGATTTATCGATATCCTCTAAAATAAAATATGTAAACAAATTTCTTTAAACAAAAAAGATAGAATGTATGGCTGGCTATCTTATTATTTATTATTTATTCCTAACTTAGTTTTCAATTTTGCACCACACCCTATCAATTAATTATAAAAAATAATGTTTTCCCTCCGACCAGACGGGTGTTAGTCTGGTGGAAAAGGGAGGATCCTCCGACCAGATGTTTAATTTTTGATTTACAATAGCAATTATTATTATTTGCAAATAGTGTTTTGTGATGTCATATGAATAAACTATCATAAAAAAAGTTTTTTGTACTTACAAAGTCTTTATTCCGCGGTAGATAAGTATATGGTACGGGCTGCCAGTTCATAGTGTTATTCCAAATTTGGTTCGGCGGCGGTGGCCATAGCCCGGCTGCTATCAGCAGCGCTGTCATCTTACTAAGATTCGTATCGGATGCTATAACTTTAGTTTTATCTGGAATGCAAATTTTAGACAAAATCATCAATATAGTGTTCACTCGGTGATAGAGCTTTGTGCAAGCTCGTCTGAGTAGGTACCACCCACTCATTAGATATTCTACCGCAAAACCGCAGTGCTTGGTATCTTTGTGATCCGGATTGAAGGGTGGATTGAGCCAGTGTAATTACAGGCACAAGGGACATAACATCTTAGTTCCCAAGGTTGGTGGCGCATTGGCGATGTTTTTTTTAAAGAAATGTACAATACCACTGTCTATGGGCGTTGGTAACCACTTACCATTAGGTGGCCCAAAAGCTCGTCCGCCTACCTATACTATAAAAAAAAACATAACACATTAATTACATCAATTTGGACTTGTTCCTATATAATTTGCTTAAAATCTACATAGGCAACTTACATAAAAATGCACATTATATTTTTAGACGCATAATATCTAAATAAATTTAAATTGATGCTGAAGTCCTGCATATATTTTGAGAAATGTAAATGAAAGATACATTTCCATTATCTATTAGCTACAAGTAGGTGTATGCTGTCAAGTTTCAAATGAGTACGCGGTGTCAAGTTTCATTTGAAATAACAATCTGTTTTTAAGAAAAGAAAAAAAGAATTTCAAAAATATAATTAAATTTAATAAATTATAAAAAATCTTAAACTCACCACTTTCGTAATAAGGTCCTAAGAAGTCGTTGTATCTCTTTCTAAGTAATGCGCCCATTTCGAAAGTTTGTAACTTTCCTTCCTGTAGAATTTAATAATCAGAGTTAAAGAGAGAAAAAATATATACATATAAATAAACGCTTTTCTGTCAGTTGAATGACGTACATTAGAGTTGATAAATCATTATTAGACTTGACAGTAATCTACGCCTCTCGACACCTCGTTCCTGTTTAGAATACGACCTTCAGGAGTCGAGCTCCCTCCGGCGCACCAGGAAGTAAACGCTTCAGCGCGACCTACCTTCGGTCGACCCTCGAATATCATGTGCGAAATATCTAGACATAGAATTCAAATAGCTAACCAGCTTAGTATAGTCAATAGATGTATAGAATTAACATCAGTAAATTAAACTTAATTTATCAACTTTAACTATAGTGAATATATGCTCTATAATAATAGGCAAGCGTAACGAAACCGTATTAATTCGACAAAAAGAGGAAATACGCTGAGATACTTTTGTTAACACTGATGGTTTCCGTACAAAACTAAATATAATGAAATCGACGTGACGTAAATACATAGTGTATATATATATATATATATATATATATATATATATATATATATATAATTCTATGAAATTGATATTTATTGAATAATAATAGCATATCAATTCGAATGACTTATTATGTCAAAATTTATCAATTTGTTAGTGACTAGAGAACTGAACAGGCTCAACGAGGCTCATAATTGATAAATAATTTTATTCAAAACTCGCATTTACAAATTTTATATATTAGTTGAAACTGAGAATTTTCCTGTTGTTGTGTTAATAAACTCAGCGTCAAAAAAATCGCACCTTTTGGTATTTTGACTTCAAGCAACTATAAACCCTATTTCATCTATGGTAAGGTATAAGTGTGGGGCCTCATTTTAAAGGTTATTGAATCCTTTAAATAATAAAACTGTGATAGTGATTACTAAGCATATAAAAAACATTTTTCATGAAAAAAGGAAAAACACGCTAAAATTACTTAATTTAATTAATTTAAAAACATAACAAAATTAAAAAATACAGTAAAACAAATTCTTAAAACTAAACTTAGAACCTAGTGTTACCTCCCTTAGCCCTAATTACAGCCTCCATGCGATCCTTCATTGACCTCACCAACGTCACGATGCGTTCTTGAGGAATGTCACTCCACTCCTCGACGACGGTGTCCCGAAGCTTTTCAAGGGTGGCACGGGCAGTATCACGAGACCGCACCCGGCGTTTCAGATCATCCCAAAGGTGCTCTATGGGATTCAGGTCAGGACTTCTCGCTGGCCACTGCATCACGGGGATCCCAACCTGATTCAGGTAGTCCCGAACAATGATTGCCGTATGGGAGCGGGCGTTGTCGTGCATGAATGTGAATTCAGGCCCGACAAAACCAGCATACGGGACCACATGGTCCTCCAGTATCTCTGTGATGTACCGATGAGCAGTCAGGGACCCCTGGCCACGTGCACCTCCAGTGCAGGAGACGCACACAAGGTCGGTTTTTCCTTGGATTGAAATTCCGACCCAGAACATGCAGGATCCTCCTCTGTAGCTGACGGTTTCTTCAAAGCAGACCTGTGAGTACCGTTCCCCCTGCCTCCTGTACACGCCTATCATTGCAGAAAAGGCATACCCTAGTCTCGTCGGAGAAGAGGACAGACTTCCATTGGTCGAACGTCCAATCCACGTGGTCTCGGGCAAACTGAAGTCTGACTCGCCTATGCTCTGCTGTCAATTTGGGGCCAGTAGCAGCCCTACGGGCCTGGATTTTCTTCTCTCGCAGCCTTCTTCTTATTGTGGAGACGCTCACCGACGTCCTCCGAGTTGTTCGGAGCTGCTGTTGCAGCTCAACAGCGTTGGAGAATCGGTTACGCAAAGACGTCGACACAATATAGCCTCTGGTCGTCTCTGTCGGAAGTGCAACGTCGTCTTCCGGATCCATGCTTCCTGATGTAGCCTCCAATCTCCTGGAACCGCTGGGATACTCGTTTCACCCGGAAACGGCTTATGTTGAGTTGTCGAGCAATATCAACTTGGCGTAGTCCTGATTGCAGTAGTGCTACCACTTGAGCTGCTTCTTCTGCCGTGGTATCCATTTTTCAGAGTTTTTTTCTTACTGGAGCTGTTTAGGTGTGACTTCTGTGATGTCTGGATAGCTAATGACCCATAATTAATTTTCACCCCCCCTTTTATTCGTGTCCAAGGTGGCACAAGTAGTGAGTCCTCTAATGAGCTTTTCAGCACTTTTTTTTTAAAGACCCTAACGTTTCGTGATTATTGTTTTTACAGAAAAGAACGATACGCGTTTTTAAAGTGTATTAATTGTGCTTTCAAATGATATTAATTTTGGTAGGGTACAATAAATAAGTTAAGAGTATTATTCGCTTGAAGTCAAAATTTCAAAAGGTGCGATTTTTTTGACGCCGAGTGTATAAATAAAACCAAAAATAATTACTTTGCTACCATGCAGGGTTGGCAGCGTACTGGCAATGTCAGCTATTGTAAATTAGTTTTGCAATGTGAATTATTGTGAACAAGAACGACCACTTACCATTAATAAGCTTTAGCCTGGTCTGCCATTCTGTTCTTTAAAAATAGTTAATTTAGATAAATGTTTTGTCGTCATTACTATATAAAATGTGAGTCCAGATAAGTTTGCTAAAGTATATAAAGATTAAGTAACCTAAGTACTTACATTAGTCATGGCTCCAGCGCCGTAAGGCGCAAATACGTGGTCCGGTGGTGGCGCTCCGAGCATTGCTAACTCACGCTCGCTGGGCGTTCGCTCTCCATGGGACATAAGCTATTTAATATAAATTTGGTACAAGTTACAAGTATAATCAAAATATTATCAAATCATATTATATGTATACTGAATAATGTAAGTACAGGTAACACAATTGCAGACGATTTGTATTTTTCAATATATAATTGATTTAATAATTATATGATGTAAAAACTTACATTACTACATATTACGAAATAGTGTGTTGCTATAATTATAGACATACTAATATCTTTTTAATTTTATGATTTACGTCAATTACTTATATATCAATTTATCTATTAATTGTTCAATATAAATATATAGATATATATATATCTTACCACGTGGACTTGTCGCAGTATTGTGACTTCGACTGTATTGTCCCTCATCAAGATCACTGCTACGAGGGCTAAATTAAAAATAACTGATTATTACCTAAGTATAATATACACAATTTGATTCATTTACTTGCAAATAGTCCCATATTTATATTATTGGTTTATCGAAATAGTCAAAAAATCGATGTAATACTCTTCCTGTAAAATGTATCTGCTTTCTTAGAGTATTTAAACTTTAAACGGATTTATGTTATGTATAACGTAACCGCCACACGGCTCGTCAAAGATACCTATCTTATTATGGAAAAGGATTTTCTGGATTGCATACGAACCGGCGATAAGAGAGACGCCCACCAACACGCCGAGGCAACAGCAGGTGTGTTCGGTGCGCATACTCGGCATCGCGTCCGCCGCGTTGGTCGGCACCTCCTCGCGACCGCCCTCTTTCCTATAAAAGAAAAGTAAAAATTAACAGCCTATAAACGTTTTTTAACTAACAATATATTAGTTCCTGCTCAAAAAATAATATCCCTCTAATATCTAATAACTTATCATATTCGACTTTCGTTATGTACTCGTGTCATTGTCTCGAGGTACAATTGCTACTTCTATATTACGTGTATATAGATTTAACGTCTCAACCGGCATAAACCGATAGAATCGAAACGCCGAAGAAGTATGAGAAACAGATCCATTAAGAGATATATATTTTTTGACAGCTTTGCTGTCTTTACTGTAAAGAAACACCTTCCTCGCGACATAATATAACAATAGCGATATGCGAATATGAATATCATTCATTTCTATAACTAGCTATAATATTTTTTTTATATGCAATCTTCCTCCGATTCTAATATAATTATGCAGTATTTCTGCTTACAATCTTCGAGTTTTACTTCTTTCACTTCTGAGGGTATATTTACAAAAATGTTATATTTTTTTGAAGTGATAAGTTCTTATGGGAGGGTAAACCGCTTCGTAACGTAACGCGTTGCGGTGCCACTATTACCGACGCGGACTGCTTTACCTAAGAGTTACCAACCTAACGCCATCTAGCGTATACAAATAGTACTTATAATAATTTAGCAACTCGCAAGTACTAATTTAAATTATATTTAATATATTATAATTAATAATAAATATTATCACTTCTGTCGAGCGTCCCGAGATGTCCCCTTTTTTTAATAGCATAGGTAGGCGCCCGAGCATATGGGCCACCTGATGGTAAGTAGTCACCAACGCCCATAGACATTGGCATTGTAAGAGATGATAACCGTCGCTTACATCGCCAATACGCCACCAACCTTGGGAACTAAGATGTTATGTCCCTTGTCCCTGTAATTACACTGGCTCACTCACCCTTCAAACCGGAACACAACAGTAGCAAGTACTGCTGTTTTGCGCTAGAATATCTGATGAGTGGGTGGTACCTACCCAGACGAGCTTGCACAAAACCGGTACGGAAACGGTAACAAACATTGAATTTAAACGAAATAAAGACAAATTTGTATAACCAAGTTTCCTTTAGCGCAATTATTCATTCCTTGGACAAGGTGTTCGCTTTTATTATAAAATACCACGAATACCTTTTTAGCTTTACCAATTATAGTTTAAATGTTTGAATTATATCCTGCATGAATATCAACAAATCTATATACTTTGACATCTCTATATATTATATTAAATAGAGTATTGTCTTTTTTTTATAATCTTTAAAATCATTAGTTTGCAATGTAAATATATCTGTGGATAGGAATTTATACTAGAGGTATTATTAAATAATTATATTGAATATGTATCTTCAATGACCTATAATAACGAGCTACTTAAATTGTCATAAAATATTATCTATAAATGACATGTTTCGATAGTTGACAATTCATCTCAATAGTTATTAATCAAATTCACGTGTTTATTTATAAAATATATAAAGTTAATAGTTAGAATAAGCACGAATGCATTCGATACTCACATTGTCCTCCGCCGGGTTAACAGCTCTACATTGTAGTCCTATCGTGACCCGTGCCTTCACTTATAGTATTGCATCCCAAAAATTCTATGACAGTTTCATTATAAACACAATGGGTGTGTAAGATCGTACGTTCGGAACAGACGGATACAAGGAGAGCGGAAGCGAACGAAGCGCGAAGTGATGTCCCACTGAGCGACACGGGACGTTCGTCAGATTCACGGTCGTTGCAACCTGCCGCTCAGATGATTAACTTTGTCCAATCGATTGTACGATATCTATTTACACGTACGAATAAACCGACCGACGCGCGACGCTGTCGTTTGAATAGGTGTACCTGCGCCCCGGTGACGCCCTTGCCGACATCGCATTCAATTGAAACTACTGATTTTATCTTGTTATTATACTACATACAAAATGATATTTTATGTGACAAGCAACTTATTGCTAATTTGAACTCAACAATCGTTTCTTGTGTACTATTCTTATACCACGCTCGGTATGTAAAGTTCACATTTGGGTTTGGCTTCTATATGAATGTTATAAGTATGTTAAGCTCAATATATATCCATAAAATAAAGTCGAAACAACATATGACCCTCGTATAGTGCATCGGTTACGGTTGATTTTGTTTGATAGAGTGAATTAAAAGATTGCGATGGCTGTATGCGAACGAACTACACCTTCCGTTTATCGTCGTTTGCAAACTGCGATGTGTTTCTGATCCCCCAGTGCATATAACAAAATATTCAATATTAACGTTAGTAATATCTTAAACATTTTATTGCAATATTTCAGAAGTAATTAGCCTTAACAGTCTACGTCGGTAATATAATTCTACAGAAATACTAAAAGTAAATATGAAAAAGGGCTTTTTTTTTAAGTACTTATATATTTTATCAGCGACTGTTGGATAGTAATATTACCCTAGTTTAATAAGATCGAATTTATTTAATAAAAGGCGTGTTTCCTTTTCTAAAACTATATTTTTTATGATTCCTAAACCAATATCAGTACTAGAGCTGTATAGGAGGAGACTGTAATAACATATATAAGGAGGTAAATAATGGCAAACTGCTTTGAAATTTTATACTGAAAATAAAAATATAAATACATTTTTAGTGGAAACTGTTAATGAAAATACAAATACTAATAAACAAATATCTAAAATTCAAGCCGAATAAATCGTTCTTTGACTATGTAGTAACGTTAGATACTTTTCTATATCTCACTAAAGGATTTCGCGTTATTATTATTTAGTTGCATATTCAATAACGAGACGCCAAAAAACTAGTTTTCATAAAGGCAAGTAAACTAGACTATCAATTTAAAAATCTAAATAATGTGTAATTAAAAACTCCCTCCTTTCAACAGTCACAATAGAAATACTCACTTTGAACACACAATGTTCGTTAAATGCACCATAGCGTAGCAGTAATGTTATTCACGTAGAACTTGTTCGTGTCACATAATTATTATTTATTAACAACCCAAAGTGATTCGACCAACTAACTATCTTTGTTAAACTCTACGTATCTTATTTGTTAAGAAATCTGATAAACTGTAATTAAATATAAGAGCATGTCTAGGACTATTTAATTGTTATCGAGATAAAACTGTTTCGATGCATCATTATACACTCAATGTTTCTTATGCGTAACGATTACTTTGTAAAGATTTTAAATCTTTTGGAACGAGTTTTCCGACCGGCCAATCGCAAAAACTAGCCAACGAACTCAGGATATTATAGTACATGAGTGCATGTGTGCAATCACAGATGCGCCTGTTTATTCAAAGTCATAATCGGAGGGGAACTCAAACCAACACGACCAGACAGAGATGAGGCGCAGGAACCGAAGCAATGATACCGTTTTCCGAAACACGGAAGTATAAAATTTTCAACTTGCTAAGTTCGGGCTGATCATTTCTGTACCAAGAATCTAATGCCCAATGCCAATTTTCTAATACCTCAATCTTATATGCAAGAACATGGTCTGGTGGCTAGCATAGACAGATATATGTATGATTAAATTTGCGAGCAGTTCCCGTCGCGGCAACGTCCGCTGAAATGTATATTATTTATCCTTGTAGTATTTTATCGCTTTTTTTACTATTTTGATTTCTGTTTAGAATAATTATCTGATTATTTATTATTATTAAGCAATAAACCATACATAATTATTATTTTAGCGCAAGACATCTGTCTTATGCATCATAAATGACGATATTCATTTTTTTATCTTGTACTTTTGGAAATCCAAAAAGATAAAGATCAGTAGAGATTGCTGTAGCGATAAGACCGCTTTTGCATAATTTTGCATGCTCAAATATGCCTTGATGACGTGTGGGCAATAAAAAATATAAATAAATTAAGTAACCAACCTTTATATTTAGGACTTATTAATATTGGGAAACAGAAAAAACACATTGTAAATCACAGCCAGTTTATTGTATGTTCACAACAATTAATATATTACGAAGAAAATGTTTAATACATTTTCTTTGATACATGGAAATAATTTACTTTCACTATTAAAAATTCTTTTTAATTTTCATTTAAATTGCATTTCATTTTTCTTATTAAACATATTAGTCGACAGGTTTGAAATGTTTTATTTTAAATGATTATTTTAACTTATCGGATTCAAACATAGGCTTTTATGATCATTTCGAGATATTACATACTCTTGCGTTAAGTTAATGAAAGTGTCATAGTCGCAAAAAAATTGTCCTCCGCAACCATCAATGGGTAGTACAATTCCTGGACCTCCGCCATCTGCCGCGTACGTCACCTAACAATGACATAAGTTATATGAAATGTTTTATATCATAAAAAAACAATCATATGTTAAAACAACATTACAACCGTGAGCGTTCTTTATAAGTGTATTTTAAAATGTAACCAAATTATAAAATGAGTAATTTGTGGACTTAAAAACAAACCAAAAATGAAATAATTAAAATTAATTTTAAACATAAAAATCAACACGTAATTTCGACATCGGCCTCGTAACCAATTTTGGTTTAAAAAAAATAATACATTTACAACTTACGGTAAAACCGTATTGTCCAGTTAGAAATCTTTTTCTGAATTCTAAAGATATTGTTGATCCATATTTAGGCTGATGTGGTTTGAAAACCTTTATAGCTACCATGAAACCAGCTACGTTATTTTCATGTGCTGAATATAGACGTAACTTTGGTTGGTCCCGTTTGCCCTCGATTGCTGCGTTCGTAGCATTCAGTACGTCCGATAGAAGTACTCCTGCGATTGAATCGTTACAGGTCATTACCCTTGACATTGACATAAGGAATAGATTGATTGCTTACCATGCTTGTTTAATTGAAATAGTTAATTTTTTTGTTACCTGATGCTAATTTTATCATTTCACTTGTATAGAATTCCAACGCATATTCAATTTTAGTCATTTCTTTTATTTGTGGCATTACGTCATTCGCCCACTTTGGCGCCCTTACGCCAATATTGGCCTGTAAATTTTAAAAGAATTGCTTTAAAGAATTTTCTAAATTCATTCATAAGATTATGTCTGACAATTTCTTTAATAATAGTATTATTAGATAAGCCATTCAACTTTTTTTTAATCAATATTATATGTCAAATATAATAATTAAAACAATGAAAAATACATCGACCTTTCCCACTATTACTCTGAAAATGTATACTTACAATATTATATGTTATATACTAACCAAAGTCTGAAATAAGTTATCTAAATAGAAAACGTCTTCTGGTACGATAATGTCTGTACCTGTTTTTATGGTTAAAAACTTAAAGAGACCTTCGTAAGGCTTTAGTTTTTTTTTAGTTTCAGGTAATTCGTAAATTTGTTTTCTTCGTTCAAGATAACGAGGACAGTTATAATAGTATAACAGCTGAAACAATATTAAATTGTGATAAATATGTAAAATAATTTTTAAGGTAGTTAGGTATTATGTAATACGATCATATTTATATATTGTCATAACGCTTTGTAAGGAACTTCCAATAAACATAATAATATTACGTGTAGTACATGTGACTTTCGAACATACTCCATTAAAACTGCTAACATCCGTTGAACAAATACTAGAAGTTAAAGATTTTTGGCTTATTATTTTATTCGTTTAAATAAAGTCTCAGACCACTTTATAATTTGCAACATAGTCTTTATGTGAATTTATATTAGGTCCTTACATATGAAATTAGCGTTTTGTCGTACTGACCACTTTGATCTGAAATATCTCCTCTTTGGTTAAGAATTCCAAATTCAAATTTATAAATTCATTTAGCTGGTTCATTTGAGTTTTGAAAACAGTCATTCATTAGTTTTTTCCTTGTTATTTTTTTCTTTGGCGTCGCTTATTACCGCTCAATGGAAAACATGAAATATCGATATATTTACGAGTACGAGTTCTACCGTGGCACCAGTGTTGTAGAAACAGCTCGAAGAATTAATGATGTGTACGGTGCTGGTGTCGCAAAAGAAAGCACGGTACGTTTTTGGTTTCAACGTTTTCGTTCTGGAAATTTCGACCTTCAGAACCAACCCCGTGGACGGCCGGAGACCAAAGTGGAAAATGAAGAATTAAAGGCTATTGTGGAAGTGGATCCATCACAAAGCACTTCAGAGATAGCTGCAGGCTCGTCGTAAAACAGTATTAATCCACTAGAAGCAAATCGGGAAAGTAAAAAAACTTGAACGATTGGTACCTCATAAATTGAGTGAATCGAACTTGCAAACACGCATCGACTGCTGTGTTACTTTGCTCAACCGACACAATAATGAAGGAAGAATCGAATCATTACTTGTGATGAAAAGTGGATACTGTACGATAATCGGAAGCGCTCGTCGCAATGGCTGAACCCTGGAGACCCAGCCAAATCCTGCCTTAAACGAAAATTTACTCAGAAAAAGTTACTTGTGAGTGTTTGGTGGACTAGCGCCGGTGTCGTTCTACAGTTTTCTAAAATCTGGCCAAACGATTACAGCAGATATCTATTGTTAGTAACTGCAAACCCTGAAGGAAGAACTAGCTGCTAAACAACCGAGATTGGTCAATCGCTCTAGGCCACTGCTGCTTCACGACAACGTAAGACCACATACTGCACAACAAACAACCACTAAGTTAGATGAGCTACAATTTGAATGTCTGCGACATCTACCGTACTTCCGGGACCTTGCTCCAACAAATTACCAATTTTTCCGGAATTTGGACAACTTCTTACAAGGAAAACAATTCAACTCCGATGCGGCAGTCAAACCGCCTTCAAAGAGTTTATTGATTCTCGCCCCCATGGTTTTTTTAGTAAAGGCATCAACGAACTACCTATGAGATGGCAAAGATAACAACGGTGCATACTTTGATTAATTAAATATATTTACAAAAAAATAATTTACTTTATATTCCTCCCATACAAAACGCCAATTTCATATGTAAGGACCTATTATTACACTAGCCGTTCCACGCAGTTTCACTCGCGGAACGTTACTGCTCTGCCTCCGTGAGTATATTATTTCGCGATAAATGAGATGTCTAACGTAATTATTTTTTTTTTTTCAAATATTAATGATAGATCTTGAGATTGATCTCGTTCAAACAAAGAAAAGCCCTTATATAAAAGTATAGCCACTTTTTAATTTATTTTAATTATACTACAAATTAATATAAATATTAATGTTTTCCCGTGTAAAGTTTCGTTTTTTATTTATATATGATACTCACATCGTCATCATCAAAGGCTAGTGTATCGTAAGGTACAGGTTGCCAGTTGAGGAAAGGGTTCCACTTCTGAGCTGGTGGAGGCGGGTAAATGGCACTCAGGGCAGTCAATACTGTCATTTTAGTGCGAGAGTAGTCAGTGGTTCGAACGGAAATTTCATCGGGCAAATACAATTTAGAAATAAGGTTGTCATAGCGTTCTCTCAAATATTCTCCAACAAGATACCCTCGCTGTTTACCTTTCTGTTTAAAAATAAATATTTTGTATAAAAATTAACTGTCATTATTTAAAGTGTGTATTAATAATAGTTTTTATTTATTTTTTACTTACATTCGTTAATGCTCTTTTCCCGTAAGGAAAGAATACTTTGTCATAGTTTTGGTCTGTTGGAAATTTTTTTAATTCTTCTTCGTCCGGCGTTCTGTCACCATGTCGAAATACCTAAGAAAATAAATGCTTGGAATAAATAATTGTAACAACAAAACACTTTTATTTGGGAAGTGATTATGTATTATCGATGAAAATTAATAAGTAAAGTTTCTTTATTCATTTTAATAGATCATTAAATTGGAATAATCTGAAATATATTAAATTGACTTTAGGACCAAATAACAAATGAAACGGACGTACCACAAAAGCCATTAAGAGCTCGGTGTTGGCTAGCTCATATTCTATAGGATCATACTTGTTATTTGGGTCTAAAGTATGACCCACTAGAAACTTCTTGTGATATTTTTCCTCGCCAGCTCTAACGGCCACGGCCATCAAGGCTATCATATACACCAAATCCATATTTTGATTTCTATAAACAATTAACGAACATTTATGCGACGTTCCTTATCGGAATTATCTACGCGCGTTCGCGAACCGATTTCAACTGCCGTACTCAGAGCCTCTCCTCCATTTATATAGAGATAAGTATTATGTTCGTTTAGTTTATACAGAGTCGCAAGTAGTTTTTCACATCACCCAACATTTTATCATTTATTGAAAACGATTAACGAAACTAATGTCATAAACGATTTGTGTCTACGTTAACTAATGTCATAAACGAAATACCCAATCACTTTCGATTAGCCCGACCTGGGGTTTGAACGCAGGACTACAGGATCTGCGGCCTAATATTAAGTCACTAGACCAAAGAGGCAGTCAAATTCATTCAGTCAAGGTCATTTATTAATACGGTTAGAATGTCACTAAACCCAATTAGTTTTTAATTATTTAAAACCTAATTAAACACTTAGTCATAAGGTTTTTTTTAATATCACATATTATATCTGTAATAAATATTTTGTTCAATAAATATATCACTGTTGATATTATTCATAAACACTTATAAATGCCTAATTAAAATGTATTCATTAACAAAAAAATCTAAAGGTAAAGTACCTCTTTGTAATAAAAGTTTGTAATTAGTCTGGTTTAAGGAAAATCGATTGTAACACTTTGAAACACGTATTTACCAGCGATCGTCAACCGTCAGGCTTGACGAATTATGCTCTAATAATTTCATGGAAGCAATGGATAAAACTCTTAAAAAATTAATTACTCTTTTTAAAAATAAACTGTACACAAAACATAGTCACCATATTTTTATTACATATTAGAATATAAAAGTTTTCGGTTTTTTATACTAAGATACACTGTTTATTATATTCGCTGCGAGATAGTAACACATCTCTAGTAAGGGTAAGGAACGTTTCGTAATCACATATCGGCTTTCCTCCACAGCCTTCAATTGGTAAAACAACACCGGGGCCTCCTGCTTCCGCTGCATATACAACCTGTAAAATAAACAATACAAAAATTTCAAAAACTATTTATACTTAACTGCTTATTGACAACTGATCTGCCCAGCGGATTCTTCTCTTATTGACACATGGAACTAGTCAATGCAGCACCGTAACATAATAACCAATCGATTCGATTATATTACCCTTATATCCCTTATTCCGTCCAATAAAAAATTACATGATGTGTTTACGAATATTCGTATATACAAATGAATAAGGTCCTCCAGACCGATTTCGGCCACGGCGGCCAATCTCAAGAGAGATTAGATACAAATGAATACAAATAGCTTAAAGTATCAAATTTGCAACTCTGTACATATTTAGTTATATGAGCGCTTGAAAATTTAAGTATAAATCATTTATGTCCTGTTTAAATTTGGTAGAACATAAAATATAATTAAGTATTTATGTAAAATAAAATTAGTAATGTTCTTTGTTATAACTTATTGTAAGAAGGCAAACGAGCAAATAAGCCTTGGCAGAGGTTTGTGATAGTCCAGTAGTTCTCATCCACACAACACACATTCTACAGAAATAATAACTAGTTTAAATAATAATACAAATATATATTATTCTACCGCAAAACTGCAGTACTTGTTATTGTTGCGTTCCGGTTTGAAGGGTGAGTGAGCCAGTGTAATAACATCTTAGTTCCCAAGGTTGGTGGCGCATTGACAATGTAAGCGATGGTTAACATTTCTTACACTGCCGATGTCTAAGGGCGTTGGTCACCACTTACCATCAGGTGGCCCATATGCTCGTCCGCCTACCTATCCTATAAAAAAAGCAATAGCTAATATTAATGAGTTCCGATTTTAAAGATGGAGTGAGCCAGTGTAACTACAGGCATTTACTTTTTCATTTATTTTGTATAATTATATCTAAAATTATAGGCAAAATTAAGTCCCAAACTTAATAGTCACCATTATTCCGTATTTTCCTGTTTTCACGTTCTTTCTCAATTCTAAGGAAACAGTCGATCCATACTTAGGCTGATGTGGCTTAAACACTCTTGCGGCCGCTAAGAGGGCTGCCACGTTATTTTCATGTCCCGAATACAGGCGTAATTTCACTTGTTCTTCATTACCGGCGATGGCTGCATCTATTGCTTCAATTATTTCAGCCATAAGTACACCTGATTTTTCAAAATGTTTATTTAGTACTATTTTTTTATAAACATATTATATGTGAAAACATTGAAAGTGTTTAAAAGACTAGATTACCGAGTCATTAGATTTATAAAAGCTTAGTCATTTCTTTTTTCATTTATCACGATATATATAACATATTATAGTGTGACAATGAAACATTACAAAAGTAATTTACAAAAACGGGTCGATTTTATTAAGTATGCGATTTCAAAGTCTTCGCTAGAAAAGGACTACTTCTATGGTGTTCCCTAATAGTTTTGGTCAAATTTTGATATAGAAATCTTCAATTTTGGCGAACAATACTTTACCGGGTCAACCGATTTAAATGACTTCAAGGTTCTTTCATAAAGATTTAAAAAGCATTTTTATAATATTTCTTCGAAAACATTGGTTAACAAATTCAAGTTAAAAATATTACCTCCAGATAATCTTATCAAATCTTTATTGTAGAATAAACAAAGATATTCGATTTTAGTAACTTCTTTAATTTTTGGCATTAGAATATCAACCCATTGTGGAAGCGATACACCAGTGTTATTCTGAAATTTAAATGATTTTATACTAGTTGCCCGTCCCAACATCGTACGGGTGAAATTAATTTACACACACGTACAGGACAATTATACATATAGAAGAGATAAAATTATAAAGCAGTTTTATTTTACTGGATTCACATTCCTTATATTTGTACGTCCTGCACATACCTGATTTACTTTCGGTTTTTAATGATGATGTTTTATCGGCTCAAATTAACCGAAAATGAAATATATATGTAAGTATGTATTTATTTTTAACATCTTATTTTTACTGAACTTATTAGTTAACTCTATATTTTTATAAAGACTTTGTTTTATTTCATCTCTGTACATAAAAATGATTGGTTCACCCATTCCGACAATTGATATAAATAAATTATACCTGCATTACTTTCTGAGACTTCCGCCACGGCAATCTATTGAGGTCTTTAGCAAATCTAGTCACTTTGATGTTATAAAAATACGATAATAATAATACATGTATGTCGCCCATGATAATGGAGTAGGTAATACAATGCTTGACATAATATCATACCAATGTCTGAAATAAATTGTCCAAAAAGAAAACACTTTCAGGTGTTTTTATAGTCGCTCCTGTTTTAGCGCTTAATACTTCAAATAAGTTTTCATATGAACTAATTAGTGTGCGTAATTGTGGCAGTTCATAAATGTTGTTTTTCAACTCTAGGTATCGCGGGCAGTTAGCAAAATGTAGAAGCTGAAAAATATTGAACTTTTATTAGTTACATAAATATCACATGCACAAATGTCACGTGTTCTCTCGAATATCAATTCTATCTATCTATTTACATGTATGTATGTATGTAATATATATCATTACTTACGTCGTCATTTTTCCATGCCATTGTGTCGTACGGTATGGGCTGCCAATTCAATTTTGTGTTCCACCTCTGAACTGCTTGTGGAGGATACATTGCCGCCAATGCAATTAGGGCAGTCATCTTAGTACGCGCGTAGTCTGTCGTGCGCACAGATATTTCATCGGGTAAATATAATTGAGATATGGTATCATTATAGCGTTTCCTCAAATATTCTCCCACAAGGAATGCACGTTCTTTGCCTTTCTGTTAAATTAAATAAAGAATAATCATGATCTATGTCTATTGTTTTAATTAATTATTATTATGCCCCTTTCCCATATATCTTGTAAGCAGTCGTCTGACCAAAGGTTACGTAGAAGAGTTCGCTTAAGCAGCGTACCTTTAACTTTCTGTCAATATGTGTGTTTTTTTTTTGCTGTCGGATTGCAATAAAGAATAAAAAAATATTATTATTATGTGATTAATGATTATTGAAAGTTAGGAGAGTGCAAATTATATAATTTGAAGAGTACTGTGCACATATGTGCAAGTGAATTCCGACTTCACTCGATACTAGTGATACTTATTACGAAATCATTTAAAAGGTCGAATTAAAACAATTTCACAATACTTATGATCAGATACACATATTCTATATATATATATATATATATATATATATGTTTTTAAATAAAAACATTTAGGAAACAAACATTTCTAAAATTGTGCAAAACTCATGACCGCAACCTAATTAATAGGTTAACCTTTAACTGTTCGCTCTAAATATACAAATAATATATTTTAATTCATTTTTGTTTAAATATCGTATACATTAAACTAAAACTTACATTTGTCAGTGCCTTCTTTCCGTATGGATAGAAAATACTCTCGTTAAATTGTCCTGATGGATATTTATCTAACTCCAGTTGGTCCGGTGTCCTATCGCCATGTCTGAAAACCTAAAAATTACTGTAATATGAAGTTAAATATGATGACATATTATGATCAATTATTGTAGATATTGCACTTCAGTTATAATGTTATAATTACTATTAACCTTGTGCTATTTGGGAATAAACAGATTTCGTGTAACAATATAATATCAACAAAACCTTTATTTATTAATGGTAATAATAGGAAGGAAATATACAAAAGCTTGCAAAGAAAAGTAATATAATTAATGAGTCAAAAACGGTCTGCGTACGAAATTGTTTACCATACAAGTTGATCTGACTGAATATTTTCTCACAGAAAAACTCAATAACCTTTTATTGGCCCGACCTGGGAATTGAATCCAAGACCTTCAGGTATGCGGTCTTACATCTAGCCACTAGACCAGGGCAGTCACAATGAGATAAATAAATGTTTAGTAAAAATTAAAATTAGCTAAATAAAATAAATTGGTTAATGCAAACAGGCTACATTGACATAATTAAGGCGAGCAAGTAAGAATTTGACTACAGTGAAAAATTTATAACAAAATAAAAGAGTAAATATTAAGATAAGTCTATACATATATTAATACATTATATTTTTATAACACGTAATAACTTACAAAAAGAATAAAACACGTTAATTTTATCTAATGTTTTGACAAACCATTAGGTATTCCAATGCTGTTGTATTTATCATTATAATTCATTACATATATATATATATATATATAATTTCACAAGAAAAGTAGAGAACATAAACCTGAACACATTACAAACCCATACATATTGTAATATGTACATACATATAATTGTCGCTTAGCTACAGGCTGCTGTGAAAGAATTACTAACGTTAGTGCTGTTACTGTATAGCCATGAACAAATATTTAACGTTTCTTATTTTAAAAAATGTACTTTAAACATGATGTAAGTATATGAAAACAAATGATGTACCATTTGATATTATATACTTGCGTCGCATTTGTTACAAGTTAGTAGTAAGCAATTTTTATATTAGCATCTTCTTAAAATTCTACAAAGAGTCACAAGCAATTACCTATACGATATCATTTTTGGTTGACAACTTCAGGTTTTATTTTCGTCAACGACCTAAGTTGCCATTTTTATTTATTTGAGACGCAGCTAAGATAAAAATCAAATTAATTTATACTATATATATTTTTTATTGCTTTCTTATTATTATTTGATCAAATGAATTATAAGAAAAATATAATTCAAAAATAGTAGTTCATATATAGAATTAGTACACTTACCACAAACGATAACACCAATTTATTATAGTCCAAATAATCAGTTTCAGAATTCGCCGTACTATTATTGAGTTCTTTCGGTAATTCTCCAAGCGTTGGCATCCATTGATCTACTGGCGAAAACAAAGCCGGCTCTATCACAAAACTAAACAAAAGAATCGCTTCCAACATAATGTCGAACGAGATTTAATATCATAATGTCACTGCCTTAACAAGTCCACATGGACTGCAAATATGTCAGGCCGAATTCTATTTATATAGTATGTCCAATATAATTTCAATTTTCAGTATGCTCTTAATGTGTCTGTTTCAAAATGCCTACTTTCCATGTTTTCACGGTGTATTTTGATATCAATTAAAATCATGCGTATCTAATGTGCCTTCATCATACACTCGTACAAGAGCTAGTATTATCACACTAAGAAATTATAATACATGTCGTGTACAATTCGATATATTTTATTATTATATTACAATACCGGTATTTTTGTAAATGTCAAAATTAGCAATCTAAGTCCTTAAGACTCGTATAAAAATAATTATAACCAATAAAAACTTGCTTGACTTGATATCCGGTTATAAAATACAAATACGTACGTATAAATAAACTGAATGAAGAATAGACTAATTAGTAATTGCGATAATTACAATATAATTATGTATTATAATATACATAGTAAATTCACATTGTGCTTATCGCAATTTTCTTTAATAAATATACTTTAAATACATTTTAATTTCCAACATACTACTCTAATTGTAAGACATCTATTGGCGCGCCTTGGTATTTGGACATAAAACCAACTCGTATACCGTAACGGCAAAAAAATTACGTTGCAGTTATAACCTTTTATACTTATGGATGGTATTTAAATATACATATATATTTTTTTATAATTTTTTTGTTTTATTGTATAGGTAGGTGGACGAGCATATGGGCCACCTGGTGGTAAGTGGTCACCAACGCCCATAGACAAAGGCATTGTAAGAAATGTTAACTATCGCTTACATCCCCAATGCGCCATTAACCTTGGAAACTAAGATGTTATGTGCTTGTAATTACACTGGCTCACTCACACTTCACACCGGAACACTTTAGAATATCTGATGAGTGAGTGCCTACCCAGACGAGCTTGCACAAAAGCTCCACCACCGAGTAAATTTTCTTTATTTTAAAAAATATACTATTACTGAGATATTGCATAAATATTTAGAAAAATAAATAACGAATAAATTAAATAAGAAAAATAATCGTAGTGTTTGGTTCATTATTTAATTTTTGTTACAGGTATGACAGACGTCCATTACAACGAACAATCGCTACTAGATCAACTGATGCTTTGTACGGAGTACGTTGATAAAGCGGAACGATACGAACTCCTGGGACCTTTGTACCGGCTCGTGATTCCGATATACGAGCGAAGGAAGGATTATCAAGCGCTCCTCACGTGTTACCAACATCTAACCAAAGCTTACGCTAAAGTCATCGAAGTCACCAATTCAGGGAAAAGACTTTTAGGCAGATTCTATCGAGTGGCCTTTTTCGGAAAAGCCCACTTCGGCGATGACGAAGAAGGCGTCGAGTTTATTTACAAGGAACCGAAATTGACGTCACTGAGCGAAATCTCAGAAAAACTTCAAAATTTCTACGAGCAAAAATTCGGTACTGACTGCGTCAAAATGATAATGGATTCGGCGCCGGTAAGGAAATACGAATAAATTAGACCGGTACTTACGATTACTTAGATAAGTCAATAATAAAGACATTGATTTTGGAGGTCAAACTCAGTTCTGCGAACGCGTAATATTTCCATTTGCACAAATTAGTGTATAAATTCAAACTACAAATTTTTGTAACAAGAATTTAAAACTTTGAACATTCATTTAATTATCAAATTAATATCACCAGTACTAAAAAGAAAACACAAAGAATAGCTCAGCGCAATAAATTGTATCACTATTTAGATTTACATCTATCGTCTAACAAGTGATTGTTTGTATGTGTGGGTCAAATCTAGCAACCGAATTTAGGCTAACTCCATCATCTAATCAATTGAAATGAAATTTTGCTGACGCTTTTGGTGTTACGATTTTCGGTTACTATAAAATAATATCCTAATTTAATTTGTTTTAATAGAAGATGTCAACCATTTCTTTATGCCGAATTTTGATGTTGAACATTTTTGGTCAGTTATGAGTAGCTAAATAAAATTTTTATAATATATATTAACTGACAGGTAAATCGCGACGAGTTAGACAGCAAACTGGCTTACATCCAAGTGACATGGGTGCGTGCGTCTCCCGAAGGAATGTCGGCCACACACTCGGGAGGAGAAGGCTCCTTCGACAGGGTCCATAACGTCAGACGTTTCGTCTTCGAGACTCCCTTCACTAGAGACGGAGCTGCCCGCGGGCCCGTGCATCACCAGAGACTTCGGCTTACCCATCTCACTGGTATAATTTATCATATATTTTTTGCATGGAGAAAGTTTTGTGCTATCTTATTTGTTGTAACTTTCCGCTAGATGCCGCTGCATCATTTCAACTTCTATACCGTTCACACGACCCCTATGTCAATATATACACAATTACACAGGCTACAACGCTTGTCCAGTTTTGCTGGTATAATATAAATAAGGAAAAATAAAATTAAGGGTGAAAATATTTTCAGCTGATAGCTGGTTCCCGTATGTAAAGCGTCGCCTGCCGGTTATTGAAACCCAAGTGGAAGAGAAAAGTCCCATAGAAGTCGCGGTTTCCGAGATGGAAAGTCAGGTGGGCGAACTAGTGGAAATCGTCAACGCCAAAGCGCCAGATATCAAGAAACTGCAACTCAGGTATAAATATTCTTACATGCACATTGTAAATGTTAAACTTTAAAGCATATTACCTAGAAGTCGTAAAATTTTGAGATGAGGAATCATAATTTTGTATGTGAAATTCAAAAATAAACGTTAAATGTTTAATATCAAGGTCTATTTTACAAAACTACTTCTTGATATAATATATAATTAACATTATCATAAAACTGCTATATGTAAAGAGAATTTAATAATGTCATTTGCTCGTATTTTTACAATATTAAATACTTCCTACAACGGGCACGAGTGAATGTTAAACTATCTATTAACGCAAACTTTTTTTTTAGATTACAAGGCAGCATATGCGTGCAAGTGAATGCTGGTCCATTAGCATATGCGAATGCATTCCTAGATCCAACGTTAGCTCCGATGTATCCAGATGATATGGTCGATAAATTAAAGGCTATATTTAAGTAAGGCCTTTTGAATAAGTTTATTTAATTTTATATTTTTTTGTCACAGAAGACTTTAATAATTATACTCTAGCTGCATAAAGCTTTGCCTTTTCCCAAATAAAAGGAAAAGTTTAACAAAAAAAAAAACACATTAATAGTGCAATGCAAATTGTAATACATCTTAATCACAAGTAAGTAAAATCGATCGTTAATTGTTATGAATATGAATATGAATATTTATTACGTTTTTTCAGGGAATTTCTGACAGTTTGCCACGCGGCTCTGCAGCTGAATGCGAAATTAATAAGCTCGGACCAGGTGACGTACCAGGAGGCCCTCGAATCAAACTACTATAAGCTAAGCGATTCCCTCTCCAGCATGCTGGGCCAGCCCCTGCAGGACATACTCGTCAATGGAAACCTCAGCACCACTGTCACTGGGGTCGAACTCGATTCAAGCAATGCTTAAAATATTAAACTCTTACTATCTCTATATGTATTGCCAATTTTCGAATCACGAAAATATAAGTTAGAAATGATCATTTACATACATATTACTCGTATAGGTATATCTTGATCATTCTCTAAATTTTGAATTGTAACTACGTTAGCTATACTTTGACTTGCTACCAGTACATAGTTTGAAAATAAAATCAGTAAATTATGTACAACTAACTACTATAATCTACACATAGCTACAGACGATGATCGATTCGGGATTTTTTTTTTTTTACTTTATAATAGTTCATTTACATTAAACCTCTTTAAATGTACGTAATTGTAACGTATAATTTTGCTCTTTTCGTCTATCAACATACTAAATTTTTCGGCGTATTACCAAAAATTATATCTCCTGTAGAGTCGTAGATGTTCTTAAATTTATTTAGGTTGTATTTCACGATAATCACGTGCATTATTGATAGATATCAAGACATTTATAAAATAAAGGTCTGCATGTAATCTCATTTTTATAAATGGTAATTATTCGATAAACGTTTAGATAGGACTTCTATAATTCTAAATAATGTCGTTAAGGTTGCTTTTTATTTTGACAGTTAATAAACAATCGTTTAGTATTGTTCAATTATAATATCAAAATGTACTACTTTTATATAATTAAATATCAATTTTTTACATACGAATCTAATCTAATATTAAATTTATATCAAAATTTTACAGATGCAAAATCCCATCTCTCAAAATATAACCTTTTTATAATTTCCATAGACACGATAACAACAAATGATACTAAACAGTTAGTAAACAAAATTTAAGCTGAACAAACTATACAAGTCAATTACAAGATCCTTCCTGTTTGTATACAATTACTTGCAAGTTCAATGAAGTATTTCGGTACTATATTTTATACATAGAGTGTATATTCCAATCGAAGAAGGATTAAAGATAAACAGTACTGAGATATACTAAAATGTACCAAGCGATTTTTAATAGTTTCGCTGTAATTTATTATACACTAAACAGTTATATATTAATATATATTTATTTATAATACAACACTATTTCATTCACCGACGTATATCCACTTTGATTAATTCAGAAGTTCCGGTAAGATATACGGATATCCATAATGAATATCATTCGTTCGATTCGATGTCAAAGTTGTTTATATCTGTTTACTCCTCTTGCGGTTGGAACAGACTGCAGTCAGTATAGAATCTATTCAGGAAGTAATTCAAGTCAATATGCTGTAGAACAACCTTAGGATTTGAGTTTACTTACTGAATGAGATACTGCATTATTAACAATATAATATACAACAAATATAATTTTGATGAATGTTTTGGATCAATTTAGTTAACTTGTTTCATTTTAAATTTATTTTGAGCTCTTGGTTTATATTATTTACATAGTTCATTTAAAATTATTTTTTTATTGAGTTAATATATGTTTGTCTCATATATATATATATATATATATATATATATATATATATATATATATATGTATAATATTATTTTATATACTATGGTATATAACGTCTTAATAACTTGTTCAAGACTTGAAACTAAACTAAAGCTATGAATTCATTTGTAAAATATTGTTTATATTGTATACTATGTATGTTAACTTTCTAAATTGTATTCGTAGGAGCAATCATTTTCAGATGGTAGCTAGGAAAGGACCATATACATTTTATGTTCGTTATTCGAGATATTGGACTAGTTTACGGAAAATTCTTATTTAATTCGCGATTAAGTGAATTTTAACTAAATCAATTCTAAACGGAAAAAATGTAAGTTAGGCCTATCGCTATTTCCTCACGAAAACTTACGAAATAAGTTGACTATTTTATACTTTTGTGACTTATATTATGATAAAATAGACGTATTTCTTTATAATGGCTATCGAGGAATAATACTGTCTTATTGTATAAACATGACAATTGAAATAAAAATAAGTTATTGGTTTATCCAAATTATTCAGGAACTGCAGAAACGAGATGTTGCCATATATATATTATTTATTCCAACAAAATATTTATTTTTATTCTTGGCACCCTTGGCAGCTTGTTTGAATAATGAAACAAGTATTTAAGCGTGATCAGAAATCGTAGATAATATGATCGATATGGTCGTACCAAAGTCCCTCCGCATTTAGACGTTTTCTCTTTACTAAAATGTAACAATATCAAATACAACTTGATATAACTTGTTCCAATTTTATAAGTATTAATATATGCTATAAGATTTAAAGTTCCTCTGTACTTCAACTTCAAACTTTACACAATTAATTTTGACACTTATTTATTACGCATTTTGAAATGCAATTATTATACTAATGTATATTTAAATGTACTTGCAGATTAATATAGATATCGCTCAACCAAAATGTACTTTTTTCAAGACTAATCATCTAGTTATATATAAGTCATAACACAAGAACAGAGTTCGTTATCAATTACTTTTGTCTATTTGTAATCAGATTAATAATGTAACTGAAATTATTCAATATTACGATTACAGATTAATAAATAATCATTAGTCACATAATTTGATTACTTTCGTTTATTTGTAATCCTAATTAATGATTACACTACATTTTTGCCCAAACCTGCTCAAGACCTATCTATCACAAAAGCATCATAAACACAGATCTTAAATTAAAAAAAAAAACAAAGAGACAAAGTCAAAAAAAAAAAAGTCAACTGGAAAAAGTAGTCATTTCTTTGTCTATGAACCCGTATTTACTAATACGGGCGGAAAAGTGTAAAAGCCATCGTACGGCCATAAGTTATCTGAGAAAGATAGGCTGTAAAGGGGGCTATTGCTTAGTTCTCCGTCCTTGAATTGTTTAATAATTCTTCAACGTAAATCGTCACGCTACCTACACGTTACTGTTTACTGTACTTTATATTATAAACATGCGTTAATGATTATCTTACACTTGTAACAGATAACACTATTTTAAATAAGCTTTTTATAAATTTTAAACTTTCTTACATTTATTCAATATATGCAAACATAAGATAAATATAATTAAAATAAGCTTTTTTTATTTAGTTTTCAGCAATAGTACTGTTTATATTATCTAATCCTTTTGTAATTACCCTAAAAATTGACGCTTTCGAGAAACGCTCTACTACGTGCGCAACGTGCTATAATTGTTTTTTTTTTACGTAAATCCAGCTATTTAAAGCCATGTGTTTATAAGAAATGATACAATTCATAATAGATGTAATTTAATTTTTAAATTTAAAAAACATTTTAGTACAAGTTAATGTTCCGTTTTAATTTTATGAGAAGTTTAATGTCAGTGTTTATTTATTGTGTTGTTACTATTGGTAATTATGTTACATATTTCTATTTTTATTTTAAAGTAATATATTCTCATTATAAATACTCTTCTCATTCCATTTATTTGTAACATTATCATAAATATCACAATAATTATTGTAGTAATAATATAAAATTAATAACACATGTAACCTTATTAGAACACATTGCTAAAGATTTTAAGTTTTATAAATTTTTCACATTTAACAATGGCAAGACTACTAATTATTTGTTATGTTTGTAAATCATTTTCATTTATTACATAAACTGTAAGTAGATAAGTTGATAACAATATGTTGATATTCAAATTAAGAACAATGTATTTAAAATGAAATGATTGCATTGAACTGCAAAAGTCTTTTTTGTTAAATACATACAAAAAAATATGTAAAAATGTTGGTATCTATGATAAACAATACCAAAATATTTTCGGTGAAAGTAATGAAATTAAAAAACATTAAACATATAGTTTGTAATTAAATTTAAAATTGATATATTTAGATCCAAAGATACAGTTGCTGTGTGTATTTATTCAAATTATTTTTAATTAGGTAAAAAATCTTCCATTTTACTAAAACAATTTTGGTGGATATTATGATAGATAAACAGTTACTTTTTGATAAACATTGTTACATAAAGTACTTAAATATCCCTTTGTTTTTTTCAAATTGTAAATTATTATTTAAATGTGGATTATCAATATCTTATAGATAGGTGCGCCATAAAATGTATAATTAATTGTTCTATGTACTCAGTAGTAATTTTACAATATATCTGCACAAATTAATATAAATCAAGTAATTTGTAACTTGATCTGATTTGTAATCTGGATTTGCTGTTTTAATACATTTATAAGAATAGTAATTGTTTTTTATTAACCAAAGATTCCCAAAAAAATATTAAAGATTTATTTTAATAATCTTTTTGGGTATAATACAACAAAAATACATACTACCGCAATTTTATCTGAATTCATAGGTCATATTTATGAAGCAATGTAATAGCATGAAACGCTTATTTTGACATTAAAATAAAGGTCATTAGTTTAACTTTAACCCAATACGACCAATACTATATTCATAATAGTAATGATGACAGCGATCATATAATTTAGCTCATTCCAAAAAGCCCTAATTTACAGACTACATGTCCACAATTTCACAAACTCTGGTTATCAAATAAATAAAAGCTTGTTTTTAATACTATTATTCGTCGTTTAGGTACTTTTCTCGTTTTATATTTAAAAAATGCTAAATACAATATATTAACTATTTATTTTTAAATGATTATAATTAGATTTCTTCTTCTATGTCTGCTGAGTAATGCAGGTTGACAATCCATAAATAATTTGTAACAGATAATACCTAATTATATTTAACCAAATTTTTATAAGTTTCGTATTTTTAACTTAAATTCAAATGTCATATAGTTCCAGCTGTTAAAAGTATTTTATTTAGGGTACTTTAGTTTTATTTTAGGGGAAAACATTTTGGAGGCTAGCAATCCAGCGTCGGAAATTCACTGCAAATTAGAAATAGATCACGATTCACGCACGAACTTACTATTGTCTTAGTCTTCTATCTATGTATTTGTATTCGTATTGCTTCTCAATTCACATTTCAATTTTCACATAGAAAACTTTACCAGAAGTTCATTAATAATTTAATAGTGTAATTACATTTGTTTTTTCAAAACCATTTTAAAATCTTGCCAAGGACATGGAAGACGAATTAGAAGACAGGGTTTTACACCAAACATACGTTTCGTTTATGAAAATCTTTTCGCGATTTACAAGTAGTGTTGCGTTTGACACTCCAGTGAGCTATTTATGGAAAATGGTGCGACTTTATTTACTACGATCAGAAGTGCTAGTGTTCACCTTAGGGATAATTATATTCTTTATGTATCTTCAAACCATCGGGCTATGGAGTCGAACTCTTTTAAGCAGGTTGTCACAGGCTATGAGTCCTATAAATGCTGTCCAGCGCATGAAGTTAATGGAAGGCTCTGAAACCGATAAACAAAGTTGGGAACTGAAAGGTTCATCAAGTGCAGCTTATGCAATCAAAGGCCGAAGAATGCATATGGAAGATAAATTTATTATTAACGAAAACATAAATAATACCGGCATTTCATTGTTTGCTATTTTTGACGGACACGGTGGGGAATTTGCTGCTAACTACGCTAAAGAACATCTTATACAAAACCTTTATAACAAAGTTGTAGAATTAAGTGCTTTCAAAGAAGGCAAAACAGTCATCACTCCTCAAAGGGATAGTCCCGAAGAACCAAAGAAAGAAGAAAACACTGTTACTGTAGAAAGAAAGACTAGTTTTAAAAAATCTGCAAGTACTGCTGATGATACATCCAAGAAAGAGATTACAGACCCTGAGCTACTGGCACAACTCTCTAAAGCAAGACCAATTATCACAAGAGAAGTTAGACCAATTAAACCTGTAAAAAACATTGCTGTTCCACTATCAAGCTACATGGACAAAGGAAAGATAAACTATGGTAAATTATTGACAGATGAGGTCCTTGCTGCTGATAGGCTCCTAGTCGAAGCTGCAAAGCGGTCTATGAATGTTGCTGGAACCACAGCCTTAATTGCTGTGCTAGAAGACAACTATCTCATAGTAGCTAATGTTGGTGATTCCAGAGGAGTTATGTGTGATAGTCGTGGTAATGCCATTCCTGTGTCATTCGACCATAAGCCACAACAGGTAAGAGTCCATAAAACTTTAACTATGTTAAAAAATAACACTATAAATTTAATAATATATAATGCATTATATCAAAAATTAGTTTCCAAATTACAATTTTTGTTTTATTTGTGATAGGTGCGGGAACAAAAGAGGATTGAAGCAGCAGGAGGTTACATAGCTTTTAATGGAGTGTGGAGAGTGGCAGGCATTTTGGCGACATCTCGAGCTATGGGTGATTATCCTTTAAAAGATAAAAAATTTGTGATTGCTGATCCTGATATACTTACTTTTAACCTTGATGACCACAAACCAATGTTCTTGGTATTAGCATCTGATGGCTTATGGGACACTTTTACAAATGAAGAAGCGGTTAAATTTATAAAAGAAAGATTAGATGAACCAGACTATGGAGCCAAGAGTTTAACCCTACAAGCTTATTATAGAGGATCTGTTGACAATATTACAGTTTTAGTAATTAACTTTCTAAGTAGTCAATTTTCAATGCAATAACCATTTTAATTTATTAAATATTTTAGTTATGTATAGCTGATCCACAAAGAAAATATTTTATTACTATGTACAATATGAAAATAAATCTTCTACTGGTAATATTGGACTTATAAGCAGAAAAATTATTATTATGAAAGAAACCTTTTTGGTTTGTATTTAATGTTAATTACCAAGTGATGAATCGAAGTCCAATTGAAAAGACAGCCTTTTTACAGATAATACAAATATGTTTTTTAAAAATTTACCATTTTAAAATTCATAAAAATTCATTACATAATTTTACAATATAACAAATGTATTATGTGTATATATTTAATATTAAAATTTGATAAATATGTACATACATGTCTCTTAGGGATAATAAATTGTATTTTTTATTGTTAACAAAATAATATCATATTTTTAAAATTGAAAGTTGTAAACTATTTGTGTGGTTGTGATTGTTCTCTGTAAAATGATGTCATAATATTAGCAATTTTTATGCATAATTTATATTTAAGATCAAGTTTATTATGTACTTAAAATATTACAATGATTTACACATGGCTTTTTAAAATACTCTTCAGTGACTTAAATTTAATCTATTTTTCATTTTATGATTGGTTATAAACTTTATAAAACTACTTAGTCAATGTCACAAAAATATGAAATGCAAACTAAAAAAAGATTACCTATCTTTTTTTAGTTTGCATTTCATATTTCCCAAATGAAAAATTGATTTAAAAAATAAAATTAACTAATGGTTGAAAAAGAACTTAAAATTGAATATATCGTCAAACCGTGGACTCTGGTAAATACCGTTGATAAAATTTCATATTAGACATATAGGTATAAAATATTAAATACCTATCTTGCCATCTGAAGGAGAACAAATATATTAATGACATTATTTATCATATCGTGTAGCAATATGTGTGAAACCTTCATATTTTAATAGCCAGTTAATGATGGATTGGTACTTATTAACGCTTTTTTTACTATAGAATTATTGTCATCTTACTTTAAAATTAGAATTACAAAACAAGACCCATGAAATCATTCAATTTATTTTTATTGTTTTTAATCGTTTTCTTTTACATTTATTCAAATCCAAGAATGCATTTTAACCCAAGCTATATTTTTTATTTAGACATAGTCTTGAATAAGCTTACTTTTTACCATTGGTGCTAGTCATTAATCCTTCACTATTTTACATGTTATGCATAATCCTAATTTAGTGCAATATGAGTGAATAGAGAATAAATTCAACTTTATCTGTTGTCTTAGACTAAAATATCATATAGATGTTGTATACTGGTAAAAAACCTAATTGTAATTACCCGTAATTTGGTTATGCTATTGATAATTTTTTTTATTCTTTGAAGTTTACACTTTTTATTGTCATCTGAAAGGCTTTTATAAACTTGAGGGAAAAATATATAAAATATATTATATTGTTTAGTTTTTGCCAAAACATTGACAAAATTTGGGGCCAAATTATTCTATTCTATTTTTTTTCATTAACAGTATAAATTTCATAATTTTGTGTTGCGTTCATTAAAATGTTATTTTAAGTTAACGTATATTTGCATTATTGAAGCTTTATTAGCATTTTAGCCTGCCTTAGGTTTAGTTAGTCGCTTAACTTTTAAATTTATATTATGTTTTATTACAAGATAATTTTGTTGTTACAATTTTCAATCTAAATCTTTTTTAGTAACCCAGGTACTAAATTGAATTCTTCATAAAATATTCTATACTAATACTCATGCCAATTAAACAGTTTCAACTTTACAGAATTTAACAGGTGTAAACCGTTTTTAATATGTACCTGCATGTATTTATGATTCTATAATAAGTATATTATATATGAGTGTCTAAAAATTGTAGAATTTATGAATTGTAACTTTTTATATGTGAAACATATGCAGGTGTAATAAATAAAATTAAAGTTTATCCTATACAGACTTTCATTGTTCTCACTTATACATACTCTTTTACGAAACATATTCAACAAATATTTTAGGTTTTATTTGTTTTATAAATTGCATTTCGTATTCTCAATATTGTCTATACATCATTAGTACTTATTTAATTTCAAAATTGAGGGATTATTGTGAAAAATGTTTTTTGCAAATACCTCGAATGTTATTAATGAGAGAAAAATATAAATTAATCTATCTTGTGGATCTTTATATTCAGGGAAGATCTATTGCATTGGAAATTTAAATTACAATAAAAATCAATTGAAACTTAATATTTATTATTAATTTACTTTAAAAGATATCAATAAAAGACAGTTTTAGAATAATAATAAGATATTGTTAACGAAAAGGAATCCAATCCACAACAATAAAATTTAAGATACTTCACCTTGAAGCTACACCATACGTCTCTATTGATCATAAAACCAAAACACAGCATTTTATATCGGAGTTTTTTGTTATACACGAAATGAAATTATATTATTTAAATATTTATATTTATACATTATATTATTATTATGTTATTTGTAAATAAAGTTTTATGTTTACATTTTATCATTTCCATCAAACATTATGAAGTGGTTTGGATCCTTATCATTAAATATTTGTACCTGAATTTTTGAAACTATCAAAACCGAAAATACTTATAGACTTAATTGTTGCTATATGTTAATTTTTAGCTGCGAATCGCGAGTAAATTGGGCGGATCTACGAAGGCAGTATAACATATTATCTTGCCCATATACACCATGACTAGAGTTGGCAATTAGAAGGTATAGCATAAGCATTTGAAGCTACAAATCCAAGAGCTTAATTATCTAACATTGCACATCATATTAAAATTTCAAAAGGCACTGTAAATCAGAACTGCTTATAAAATATATCAATATTTATTATTAATATTTTCTTAGGCACATGAGCGTCAATCTATACTGATTTTTACCAGTGCGTTATATTGAGTAACATATAATTTCATACATTGACCAATAATGGATTTTCTACAAAATTCATTCCATAAAAAAAAGAATCATTTAAAATAATATTTACCTACCTATATTAAAAAAAAAAACTAAAGAACACAAAATGCATTTACACTGCACTTAAACATAAATTGTGAAACAAAAACGAATTTAATTGTGATGTATATTATTCAACATGATATAATTTATTCTCGTTGCTTCAAAGGATTTCGAATTCATCGTCGGAATCATCAAACTGGCGATCCACCTCTTCGAATTCTAAAACAATAAAAATATATTATTAAAAGTTACTGAAAAATAGATACATATATCAAAAACTCTGTGTAAATTCTAATTATAAAGACTATCTTGGATAAATAAGTCATGAGAAGGATGTCATGTCTTGCTCTTTATACGTCTTACTCTATGACACTCAATTACGTATCAATATATCGAAGTAACAGAAATAGAAAATTAGTAACACGATTTATTATAATTAAAACTTAAAAACAAATCTGTAACTGATTTGTTTTAGTTGTTTAAATGATTTAGTAATAGTTTGAAAGCATAAGATTTAATTGAAACGTGTTACTCAAATGGATTTTATAGATGGTAATTGGTGCACTGCAAGTGCAATGATCTTATATTATCCTGCAGGTGGTCTTTAATTCTACAATTTTTTTTACAATTTAAATAATATTTATAATAAAAACCTGTAAAAAGAGTGGTATTTTGCAAATCAATATCATTAACACTTGGTCCCCAATGAGCAGGTCGCTTTTCACATATTTCAAATAGAGGTTGGCTCTCTTGCATTAATGTATTCTCTATTGTTACGCATAACTCATCAAAATCACTTTTTGTTCGACACAGGAAGCACTATAAAAAAAGGACAAATGCAATATAAAAATATTTACGACAACCACAAATTAACTTTTATCAGAAGAATAATTATTATTTAATTAAATTTTATAATTCATCAAACTAATTCTTTAGACATATTTCTGAAAATAATAAATAAATGTTCAATAATCATTTTAATTATAATGGTATGAAATTTTATTTTTCAACTCATGTGCTCATCATAGTCATTAAAGACTGATCACATGATACAGCAAATAAAAAAATCGATTTAACATATAAGAAGAATAGTTAAGGATCAATCATCACATACCACAGCCACTGAAGGATCCATAGAGAGCATAGGTATTCTCGAAGCATATTTACAATGATACGAACAATCCATTTCTTTCTGTTCATCTGTTATTTTATTCTGAAGACATTCAAGACAATTTAATATAAAAACATTGCTTACACAATTAAACATGACTGAAACACACGCTCAGGCTTTAATCATGACAGATTATTTACTATATTTGACGAAAAACGAACCTGTCAGAAAATACCTTTTTGTTAAATTAAATTCAATCACAGTTTTCATACCTCAACTAAACCGGACCGTTGTGTAGTGTGTGGATCTAAGTATACAACTTCATCACCAACACAACCTATAAGATAAAGAGCCTGGTTGGGTTTACCGCCGATCACACCAACTGACTGTGGCGATTGGAAGCAAATCTACAAAATAAAAATTGTCATTATTGGCTTATCACCCAAAATCACTCAAAATCCAATTCTTACGCCTTAACTGTAATACCAAGATTAGAAAAAATTGGAGTACCTAATCTTTAAATAGAGAATGAGAATTTCTTGATGGTTTACACTTTACTTGGTGGTGATTTGGGTCTAATGTGCAACATTAACAGCTTGTCATATAGAGACAGGATATTGTAATATAATTATATTTATTATATTAATATGATGATACCACTAATAAAGGTTACATTGCACACTTGCACTGTAGCAATTGGAAAAAAGAGTATGGCTCATCATTATGAATCAAACTATCTCATCTTGGTTTGTATTAATATGTCCTTATTGTTTTAAACATTAAAAATAAAATATATTTTATTCAAGTAGACTTTTACAAGCCATTTTACTTGATAATTAATAAAAATATAGCTTTATATTGATGATTCTGAGAAGAACCAGCATTTTATTTTTATTTTAATTATAAATACCTTTAGTCCCTCAATATATACAGGGTTGATTTCACTTAGTCCAAGTCTGAGAGGTACTATTAATAAGAGCGGCATCCAGTCTGACACAATAATATTGTCCGGATTATCTGATGAGTCCCCTCTGTCATTATTTACAATGCACTGTTGCACTGAAATTAAAAATAAGTAATATTTAATTGTGTAAAAAAAGTGTTGCAAGGAAAAATATTTCTTTTTCAATTTTAGTATAAGATGATTTGAGTAATTGCTCAATTGCTTTTATTAAGGTATATTGACGACAGGCACTTTTCCATAAAAAGTTATTGTATCTTTCAATAATTATCCAGTGGACAGCTAAGAGGCAGCTGGGCTGAATAAACCGAATTATTATTCCAAGAAATTCAATGTCAAATTTAAATCCTTTTTTTATTACACTATTAGGTTATTATTCATCTTAATTTTTTATTTCTAATGATTAATTAATTTATAAGACAATTAAATTTTAAATAATATTCTATTTGCATAGCAAAAATATTGAACAAAAATTTCCTGTTTATTTATAGTATAATTATGATTAAGATAATGTGTTTGTTTATTGTGTACTTACAGATATCTTCTTTAACAACAGTATTATCTAATGCAACATGGATGACCAGTGAACTCCATTTATCATATACAACTAGTTTTCTGAAAATTGTACAAAAAAAATCTATTAACTTAAAATGCTAAATAATTAACATGCATTTTTATTCTTATCAAAACTGTAAGGCTTATCTTCTTAGCCTAATAGATTATTAGTTACAATTAAAAACAGTTATTTAAATTAAGTATTAAAGTTTTGGTCAAATTCTACATTTAAAAAAACACATAATAGTCGAATACAAGACTTTCTTAAATTACTCCTACTAATATTTTAAATGTGAAACTTTTGGATGAATTTTAGAATGGAGATATGTACTTCCATGACTTAACACATATATACCTAACACCGATCCACCCTTAGACACAGATAAAGCAGCGAGAGGAAACGAATACTAATTAGATAAATGAATTGGAGGAATACCATTTGTGATATTATGTAATTAGTCCAATGACTTGTGTTAATAAGATAACTTTTGAACTATTAGTACTGAATATATAACAAGATATAATTTTAGGAATTACTCTTACTTGAGCACTTGTGCAACAGTATTGGGTCCAAACCATTGACCCACTTCCTTCCCCTCACAAGCCCCCATTAATGCAACCTGATGAATTGAATATGGTGCTTGTTTCCTTTCTTCAAATCTTTGGACTATTTTTAAATATGTTGGATCTCTAAAATCAGTCAAGAAACATTTAAAAAAAAAAAGTAAAATTACTTAAAAATTGTATATTTTGTTTAACGTATTTGTACAAAAATAATAAATTGGTATTAAAAAATTACCTTGTTTCTGGAGTCCATACCCAGTCTGAAGATAAATGTATTCTCACAAGAGCTACTCCAAGTACCATCTGCCCACATCGTAACATACAACCCCACCCTTTATCCGAAGTTAGACCCTCATCGCCTATAGGGACAAAACCTTTTCTGTAGGTACACCAGATAATGGAACTAATATCACGTCTAATTCGGTCTAGATCTGAAAAAAAAATATTGGATATTTGGTCATTCTTTTCATTCTTGGACTACGAAAATTTCATTACAATATTTTACCTTGTACCGTGCTGTATTTTTTACCCAATATCCAAACATTATCTTTTGTTTTAGGAATATCATCTGGTTCGACGTTATTTCCATCAGGCGAAAGGTAGCATATATCAAACATGGCATCCATGTTTGAGCATATTTTTTTTACAATTACTTATTGTAATAGATTATATTATGTACAAAAGAACGTTAACAAGATATAACTTTACAAAACAGCTGACAAAGAAAGCAACTTCAGAAACAAATCACGACGTAGATAGAATACTGTTTATTATTATGTTTTGTAAACATGTCATTGCAGCTTGTCTGAACGTCACAAACTGTTGCAATGCAGATTACCAACTATAAAATAAACTTTTAAGCAAAAGCTAAAGCTACTTCTAAAATAAAAAAAATCAGCGACAATATAAATAATTGTATATTATTTGTGGATACTCGCACTCTGCCTATATAATCAACTGAATGCTTCGACAAACGTAAATTAAAATGTTATCTTTTTTATTTGGGGTGACAAGTGATATATTCTAATATTGAGTTCGAAATAAAAAAACTAATCTGTAATAGGATATTTTGCCAATACTGCATGTCTTTAAGGTCTTCATGTCTTGCAAGGATTTAAAGATTTTAGGTACCGTCAAACATAGCATCTTTACCTAAGCATAGCCTGTACTAGTTTCCATTGAATATTTTTTATATGTGGAAGAAGGCTCAATTTTAGTCATATTGGTAGATTTTACAATAAATTGTGGTATTCCAAAAAGTGTTTCAAGCTTTCAACTATGTTAATTGTCAAAATATTGAACTTTTTCATCCCATATGATGAAATATTTTCATATTAAAGAACTACATATGTACCTAGGTAAATAATTAGCTTGAGTATTGACGTATAATTTAAGAAGAAATTATACTATTCTTTATCTTGTCAAATGTTATATATTGTCACTTTATTATGTACAATTCTTTAAGTTAATAAAAGCCAAGTTTCCTTTTGGTTTTGTCTTTTATGTATCAATTTTATTAACTTAAAATATGTCTCAAGATAATTATGTCGATACAACACATGTTTTTTCTCAAGGCACGATGTCTCGCTATCTCCGACCCGACAGATTTGATATAGAACCAAGTTCTAGAAATTCCAATTTAAAATGGACGCATTGGCGATTTACGTTTACAAATTTTTTGTCCGAAGAAATTACTATTAATACTCCTGACTCGATGAAACTGATGCTATTGGTAAATCATTTAGCTCCATCTATTTTTTCATATATTCGAGATTGTAAATTTTATGAAGATGCAATAAAAATACTTGATAATATCTACATTAAACCTAAAAATGAAATTCTAGCACGTCACATATTAATTTCTAGAAAACAGCGTCCGGAAGAATCCATTTCTGAATATTCTAGAGCATTGAAACTTTTGGCTCATGACTGTATATTTAAAAACGTTACTGCCGAAGAACATGAACAGCAGACAATTCGAGGAGCTTTTATTGCTGGCATTACATCTCAGAAAATTCGAGAACGTCTTTTAGAAAACAATACAATTACTTTAGATGAGGCTTTAAATCAAGCTATGTCACTGGAAACTGCAGAACAAAGTTCAGAAATAATTACTGGGAATACAAATTCATTACAACTGAATGCGCCCTCAAATAATATAACTGATTTAAATCCAAATGTGGCTGTATCTACTTTACAGCGGAGACGCTGCTTCTTTTGCGGTGGAAATATACACCAAAGAATAAAATGTCCTGCCTTTAAAGTAACATGTCAACTGTGTTCTAAACAAGGTCATTTCGCTAAGGTCTGTCGAAGCAACAATCAACAAACTGCAAATGCTCTAACTACAGACTCAGAGGTAAATTACAATTTAAACAAAAATGTCTTAGCTGCTTCGCCTAGTAGCTTACTAAAAGCTACCATAACAGTTTTGATAAATAATACACGCGCTGATGCATTAATAGACACAGGAAGCTCTGTTAGTTTTATAGACAAAAATTTAGTGGAAATAATGAACCTAAAAAAACGACCCTGCAAACAAACTATTACTTTAGCATCGTTGGCACATGTGTCATTCGTAGAAGGTATGTGCTATGCTACGGTTAAGCTAGATCGTCATGTCTATGAACAATGTCAACTCTTAATAGTAAACAATCTTTGTGCTGATGTCATTATAGGCCATGACATACTGAAAAATCATTCGACATTAGAATTTAAATTTGGAGGTAATAGAGAGCCATTAAAAATATGTAATGTTATAAATGCATCTGTTCCGCCTGTGTCTTTATTTACTAACTTGGCACATAATATTAAGCCTGTGGCGGTAAAATCTAGACGATATAGTAAAGCAGATAGCGATTTTATAAATACTGAAATTTCAAATCTTCTAGCAGATGGAGTTATTGAACCTAGCATTTCACCTTGGCGTGCTCAAGTCCTAGTTACTGGAGGAGGAGTACATCGAAAACGTTTAGTAGTAGACTATTCACAAACTATCAACAGATTTACACTCTTAGATGCATATCCTTTGCCAAATATAGAAAACGTAATATCTAAAATTGCAAAATATAACTATTTTAGTCAAATAGATTTAAAAAGTGCCTACCATCAAATTCCGATACTAGAAAAAGAAAAACTTTTTACTGCTTTTGAAGCCTGTGGTAACCTATACCAATTTACAAGAATACCGTTTGGAGTGACAAATGGAGTAGCAGCATTTCAACGAGCTTTAAATTTTATAATTAACACGGAACACCTGAAAGGTACATTTTGCTATTTAGATGATCTTACTGTGGCTGGAAGGGACAAAGATGAACATGATCAAAACTTAAATTGTTTTATGGATGCTGTCAAGAAGTACAATTTAACAATTAATGAACAAAAATCTATCTTTGGTGTCACTTCTATTAATCTGCTTGGATACAATATAAAGGACAATACTGTCAAACCCGATTCTGATAGATTGAAACCATTATTAGACCTGCCAATTCCGACGAATAACGTTGAATTAAAAAGAACATTAGGTTTTTTTGCTCACTACGCGAAATGGATAAACAATTTTTCACAGAAAATACATCCATTGGTTAGTATTAAGTCTTTTCCCGTCGATAATACTGCAAAACGTTGCTTTGCGTCATTGAAATCAGAAATAGATAAGTCAACTTTAACAGTTATTGATGACAATGAGATTCTCACTGTAGAGACTGACGCATCGGAATTTGCCATTGCTGCATCTCTTTCTCAAAAGGGACGTCCTATAGCTTTTTTCTCTAGAACCCTTTCAGATTCAGAACGAAGACAATCTTCAATCGAAAAAGAAGCATGCGCCATTGTAGAGAGTCTTCGCAAATGGCGTCATTACTTAACTTGTAAAAACTTTTTACTTTTAACAGATCAACGCTCTGTTACATTTATATTTAATCAAAAGCATTGCAGTAAAATAAAAAATGAAAAGCTTGAACGATGGCGTCTCGAATTATCTTGTTTTAAATATGATATAAGTTATCGTCCGGGTAAAGAAAACACAGTTGCTGATACTTTATCAAGAGTATGTGCTCACATGAATACTGATAAATTACGTGAGCTGCATAATTCTCTCTGTCATCCTGGCATTGTAAGAATGATGCATTGGGTTCGTATGAAAAATTTACCGTATTCGGTAAATGATATAAAGTCTGTTACACTGTCTTGCCCAATTTGTGCTGAAGTTAAACCTCGATTTATACAATCTAAAGGTGAGCTAATTAAAGCAACAACACCTTTTGAGCGACTAAACATTGACTTCAAAGGACCTTTACCGTCGAATACTTCAAATAAATACTTATTAACAATAATTGATGAATACAGTAGATTTCCTTTCGCATATGCCTGTAAGGAAATGACAACTTCAACTGTTATAAGATGTTTACAAGATTTGTTTTACATGTTCGGAACACCTCTTTATATACATAGCGATAGAGGATCTGCTTTTATTTCTAAAGAGCTTACAGATTTTTTAAATTCCTTGGGAATCGCTTGTAGCAGAACAACAGCTTATAATCCACGTGGCAATGGTCAAATCGAGCGTCTTAATGGTACTTTGTGGAAAACTTTACAACTTGCTCTTCGCGAAAGAGAAATGCCAATTGAAAACTGGGAGCAATTTTTGCCAATGACGTTACATGCAATTCGTTCACTTCTATGTATACCAATTAATACAACCCCTCACGAACGGCTATTTAATCATCCCCGCAGATCATCTAATGGAGAATCATTACCCTCTTGGTTAGTTCCTGGACCTGTGCTAATGAAAAAAAATATCCGTAATAAATATGATCCGTATGTTGAAGAGGTAGAACTATTACAAAGTAATCCCTATTACTCTTTCGTAAAGCATAAAAATGGACGCGAATCAACAGTTTCAAACCGAAATTTAGCTCCACTCCCTTCTCCTATTGTAGACTCTATGAATCAAAATATAGAAGAAGAATTAAATGATTCAAATATAAAAAGTCAGAAAGAACAAGAAGACACAGTAGATGTTTTTTATGACTCTGAAGATCGAGCTCCAAGTTCGGAACACAAGTATGTGGAGAATATACAATCTGCAGCGCCAAGCACATCTGGTGATCATCATCTTAGGAGATCCGCAAGGACAAGACGCACTCCATATTATTTAAAAGATTACAGCTGTGTGTTAGAAAAGATAGAGGGGGTGAATGACGTATAATTTAAGAAGAAATTATACTATTCTTTATCTTGTCAAATGTTATATATTGTCACTTTATTATGTACAATTCTTTAAGTTAATAAAAGCCAAGTTTCCTTTTGGTTTTGTCTTTTATGTATCAAGTATCTTTCAGATATATTCAAGATGCCTACAAAAAGTAAAAAATTAATAAATAATGTTTTATTATTTTTTTGACAACCCTGCCGACATTCAGATGTTTCTATGAAAGTTTTGAAATTCTTGGGTCAACTTTACCTATTGATAGTGCTTACTTAAACAAACATAACACCTTCAAAAATAAAAACGTCGCTTTCGTCCTGGCACTATGCCAGGACGATCGGTAAATTTATGTCACGTGCTCTCTGGGGCACACAATCTATGCAAACTGTAGGCTAGGTAAAGATGCCAAAATTGTGTCAATTTTACCCCGCTCATACTTTTGGCTATTATAGCATTTCTATGTGAGATTTAGTAGTATTCAACGGTTCAATTAAAAGAGTAATAAAAACACCTATTTGTAAAAAATCATCAATAAAAACTTAAACAATAAGATCCATGTTGAGGTATATTGCAAAATAGTAAAAAAATATAGTAATGTTGCCACAGTTGACGTAAGGTAACATGGCACGAGCCCAGGGCTGCCAGATGAACGATTTAAATCGTACTTGAACGATTTTTTGGCATTTTTACTCATGTACGATCGCTAGACCAAGATCGTACGGAAAATATACGTTTTTTATATACCTGGCAACTTTTTATATTGAAAAGAACTTGCTACATGCCCCGAAATTGATACATGCGGGCATGTATCAATTTGGGGAGTTCCCCAACAACGCGTGAATAGATCTATTACTTGAATCCCTTTGTACAATCATATAAAGGCTATTTTTGTTTACATTTTTACGATACTTCTCAGTAATAATTGTGACTTGACAAAAACCTATTTTTGTCATCAGTCTCGAATCTCCATTTGTACATGTCTTGAGTGCTTATTTTGTATTATTTCATTACATTCAAGCAAGAATGAGTGACGAAGAAGAGCGACCTGTGCAAGTTACTCCAAAAAAGAAATTTGCTAAAATTGGAAAGCCTTTTGCATCAGAGAGGGACAAAAACAGAGCACAGAAGTATCGTCCTGATTGGGAAAAACTAGATTTGTTTAAGGACTGGTTAGGACCTGGTAAAAACCAATTTTAAGCCAGGTGTAGCCAAGTTTACGCCAACAACAGAAATGTTAAATAATATGACCACAGAAAATGTAAATAATTCGAATAAATAGTTTTATTGGCATTTCTTTTCTAAAATGTTGACTACTACTTTTTTTTATTTATTATAGAAACTTTGTACTTGTAGGTTGTACGACATTTTCATTTCAATATAACCTTGGAATACGATTTTTTTATAGTTGGTGTACGATCACACCTTTTTTTCACCTGGCAGCCCTGCACGAGCCTAAGGCTTGACATCTAACATAATTGAGTATGACAACGACATGAAGTCATAAACATTAACATTTTCAAGTTTCAAAGCGTAACATTGGTAGAATATTTTGAGTTTAAATAGAATATATAGATACTCGTCAGAGAAAAACGAATTGCAAAGTGTTTATCTATTTCGTTTTCAAAACAATAATTTGGTCTTGTAAAGTAATCGCACAATAAATTTACAAATAAAATACGTCAATTGATTAGTGCAGTAGTATTATCCGTTTGATTACTTATTTTACAAATATGGATTCAAGTCCACTTGATTATGTAGCCCAGGCATGTATGGATTTAACTGAATCAATGATATCTGCAAATAGTGAAGCCGAACGTGACTCCCTCATATTAAACCACATAAAAAAAGTTTGGGCAGTGGTACCGCCGATTGAAGACTTTAAAAAAAGTAAACTTTCAAACGTTCTTAATAATAATTCTGTCAAGTATAAATAAGTAGACCATAAACGAATGAATATTTTATTATAATTATATTGTAGATTTGGAGTGGGTGAATGTGTCCGAACCGCTTTCCCTTAATCAGCATTGTGCAGAAAAAGTAGTTGTTTTGGACTTTTGGACTTACTGCTGCATAAACTGCTACCATATACTACCGGACTTGGCACATTTAGAAAAACTACATAAAACTGATAATAGCTTGGTTGTGGTATGTTTTTCTTAATATGTTCATAATACAGATTATATTCATAATAATAATTAAGAATTATTAAAAACTAAAAATCTTTACAATTTTATAGCAAATCTAAGGGTTTTTATCATAGTTTATTTGTGAACTTATTACTTATTTTAAAGAACAATAATCGGTATTTTTCAGATTGGTGTACACTGTGCTAAGTTTAGTAATGAGAAGGTATTCGGGAATGTATTGGCGGCTGTACAGAGATACAACATTCATCATCCTGTAGTAAATGATTCTGACAGTTGCATGTGGGATACACTGGGGATTAGATGTTGGCCTACTCTTCTTATATTAGGTATGAATATTTCAAACATTATATAAAATTCTTTTTCTTAACGCAATTCATTCTATATATATTTTTCTATAATAAGATAATACATTAATAATTGTTGATATATAAATTGGTTTTAACAGCATTTTAAATTAATATCCTGTTCTTATAATTAATTGTTATACATTGAGGTATATTTTATAAAAGGAATATTTTTATTACACATTTTAATCATCTACACACAAACACTTTTTAACATGCCTAATTTATTTTCAAAATAATCCCACATTAGACATTGAAGGATATTATTACAGGGAAATTGGCATGTGTTATTTGCTCCGCTTTATCTATCTGTTTTATATCCACTGCCATTGGTGGATATAGATAGATTTCATCCAGCGGTGAACTAATGAACAAGATTCAAGACTTAATTTAATAGGTGAAATTACCTTTGATAGACAGTGGAATAGCCGAAACAAGTGAATCTTAACCGATGATCGAGGGTTCAAACCCGGACAAGCACCACTGAATTATTCATATGTTTAATTTGTGTTTATAATTGATCTCATGCTTGACGGTGAAAGAAAACATTGTGGGAAAACTGCATGTGTCAAATTTCAGTGAAATTCAATAAGCTCCACAGCTTCTCAAAAAAGGAGAGGAGGCCTTAGCCCAGCAGTGGGACAGTTACAGGCTGGTACTGTACTGACATTGAAAGCTTTTAGATCGTACTATTTTGTTTTTATAATTTTTCATCTGTTTGTAGGTCCATCTAACAAGCCAATCTTTATCATAACTGGGGAAGGACACAGAGATGAACTTGTTTGGTACGTCGGAACTGCTATACGTCATTTCACATCTCGTCTCTCGACAGTCTCACTACCTTTGTCAATAAATACTCACTTAAAATCTAAGGAGAATAACGTCCTTTATTTTCCTAGTAAGGTTTGTGATAGTTTTGTTTAAAGCCTGCAATAATGTTCATTCACCATTATCAATATTATATAATTAATCACAACCATATAATTTGCATTCATTCATACATTCTTTTTAATAGCTTCTTTATGATATATAATGTGGACAAATCATTACTTTTTTACGTCCTAAAAAAATATTGTTTGCCTGATAGAGGTCCTATAAATATAAATATGCTTTCATATTAAAACCAAAAAATGTATTAAAAAAAATAGTAAAATGATATAATTTTTTTTCACATGCATATAATTTTCTTTTAGCTTGCACTGAACCCATTCTACCGCGGTCGGGGCGAGGAGCCCTTTCTGGCGATATCGGACACAGGTCATCATCGAGTACTACTGACAGACTGCTCGGGTATCATACTTCGTATAATCGGTGGACCCGAACCGGGCTTTAAAGATGGAAGTAAGTATTTACAATCACAATTGTATTATAAAATAACAATATAATGCATACAATCTGTACCAAATACGAAGGAATGCCATCAATAATAATAACAACAACTTGTACTTATTAAATAAAGTATTATATATAATATGGGACATAACATCTTAGTTCCCAGTAGGCTGGTGGCGCATAAGCTCACCCGCGTACCAATTCTATAAAAGAAATATATATAACATGAACTCAAACGAAGGGGTTTCCCAGAGTTCAGCGAGGCGGCGTTCAACGCGCCGCAGGGCGTGTGCTGGCTGTCGAGCGCCGTGCTGGTGGTGTGCGACACCAACAACCACGCGCTGCGCGCCGTGCACCTCGACGAGGGCAGCGTCGAGGTGCTGGCCGGCACGGGCCGCCAGGCCGCCGTCGGCGACAAGGGTACTGCGAGCATTACGGCATGAGAACATGTCCTGAACGCAAAGAGAGATGTTACTCGTACCAATGTATATTACATTGGTACAGATTATATCAAAAATTCTTTAGTTTCTATGTTACGCGCACCTAAACATGTTTTATATGTTTGTGGTTGTTCCTTGTACCAATGCTATGAGTATCACATTTTCTCACAAAATCATTAATATTTTTCCGTACATACATAACATTACATAATATGTATTGTATTGAGAAGCAACAGTAATGTTTTAATTTCTTTAAATTTTTGTCTTAGTGATTTATTTCGCCTAGGCTATAGATTGCGCGAATAGTTTTCTTTCCCAGCACAAATTTCGTATTGATAGCGTTACCCCACAGTATAATGCCGTAAGACTAGAAGTATACTGTGAAAAAAACTAAAATATATAAGGCACAAAAGGACAGATAGAGGGTAGCACCTACCCTCTATCTGTCCTTTTGTGAATATCTATAAAGTACAGACAAAACTGTATAATAGTATAGATTAACATTGATTGAATTGATTATTTGTTCAGTCAAATAGTAATATAATAGTGCCTACGGTATGAATTATAGTCATATACTATGGATTTCTCTGAAAAAAAACTTAATTTACTTGAAAGTACAACTGAACTAGTAGCGTATCCCTAATTGAATGATGTTGCAGGGGGAAAATGTCTGGGTCTCCAAGCGCTGTCGTCTCCGTGGGACGTGCTCCTGTACTCCACTCCCGACATGGACATGTCGGTGCGGCCAACGCCACCCCCTCCGCCGCCGCCCCCCGGACACTCTCCCCTCGTCCAAGAGAAGCCTGACGTAGAGAATGTTAAAGGTAAACCTTCGTTTTCCAGATTCTAGACATCAAGTCAGTAACCCTATTTTCAATAATAAAAAATCCTAATTTCAATGTTAAATATTGTATTTATTTTGCTTGAACTTATCTGTTTCTAAAATAAATTACGGTTATCGAATCGGCATACATTGTTTCGACATTTATTATCATGTTAAAATGCTAGCGCAACATTGACAATTTATTTCGTATATTCAAGTTATCAAGTCGCATAAAACATTCAATGTACATATGACAAGAATTCGATGTACATATTATGTGTTTCAAATATATAACCGTGAGTGCCGGCGACGGTAAGCTAAAATAATAATAAAAGTATACATCGATCGTGCGAAAAATATTTACAGTTGGGGACATAATATAGGGTTTTCCATTAAGGGCGCTTGATCGCGCAGAACTTCCATAGTAGCGTGTGCTGTGTGGCACGTAGCGCCGTCCTGTTGAAACCACATGTTGTCCAGATCCATATTCTCGATTTCAGGCCAAAAGAAGTTGGTTATCATCGACCGGTATCGCTCACCATTGACGGTGACGGCCACACCATTATCGTTTTCGAAAAAATACGGACCAATCACGCCTCCGGCCCAAAATCCGCACCAAACAGTCACTTTCTGCGGGTGCATTGCCACTTGGTGAACCTCGTGTGGATTGGTCTCGTCCCAAATACGGCAATTTTGCTTGTTGACATAGCCATTCATCCAAAAATGCGCCTCGTCGCTGAAGATGATTTTTTTGCCAAAATCGGCGTCAACTTCCAACTGCTCTAATGCCCAGTCAGCGAACACACGGCGCTGTCTATGGTCATTAACCTTGAGCTCTTGGGTCAGCTGGATCTTGTACGGGTGCAGGCTCAAGTCACAACGCAAAATTCGCCAAGTTGTCGTCTGCGAAAGGGCGCGACGCGGAATTGACTGCCGCGGGTTTTCGAGGACACTGTCGCGCACAGCGGCGATATTCTCGGCAGATCTCGCGTTACGGTGACGCACGGGAACCGGCTGATTGTTAACTGACCCGGTTGACTCGAATTTGTCCACCAATCGACGGATAGTCGACTCGGCAGGACGATCATCGCGACCGTAAAACGGGCGAAGTGCGCGGAACGTTGCTCGAACTGAAGACCCATTTTCATAAAACAATTTTATGATTTGCACGTGCTGCTCGACACTGTAACCTGCCATGGTGGTTTGGGAGGACGGAATGAATATAACACACTGCATTTGACAGCTGTCACTCAAACAACATGGCCGCAATCAGCTGTCAAAGTTCAAGCGCCCCTATTGGAAAACCCTTTATATACATATATAAATAACAAACAGATAATAATAAAAAATTGACAATTAACAGAAATAACTATTGAAAAATCTCAGTAAGCGTTTAGCTCACAGGTTAAGAAACTACAATGTTATGTCGTTCATCGCTAATATAAATAGCGTTGGGTTTTCGGTCTATGATAGCGAGCCGATCCGAGCGAGAATTAAATAGACCAAATATTGAATAATATATCAATATAAATAATTTTTCAGAAAAAGAAAAAAAAGACGAGAAACGCCGTGTACTTTTGATCGCTTGCGCTGGTTCGCATCAAATATGGGCTCTTTTCCTCGACAACACCATTTGGTGGAAATATAAGGCATTTTCCGAAGGTGAGTTGTATAATATTTTGCTTCAAAGTAATCGGAAGCGATATTTTTCATATAATTTGAATTAACGGTAGTTAGATAAATTCTAACTAAAGATTTATTTGAGTTTTGAGAAGATTATGATATTATGTCTGAATGTCATATTTTGGGATGATACGCTCGCCTGGAAGGTAACGTAAAAGTCGCAGGATCATGGTATAGTCCGAACAGTTCACATATAGCTCCCCCCCCCCAGGCACGTGCGCGGCGGTGGCGGGCTCGGGCGCGGAGGCGGCGCGCAACAGCACGTACGCCGCGTCGGCCGCCTTCGCGCAGCCCTCGGGACTCGCGCTGCGGAACGGTGAGCGGAATACTTCGTATTATAATATGAAACAATATCTTAAGTCGCGTCTTTAAATATTTTTTCGGCTTTTATCTTAAGTAAGAATAATAATTAAAAAAATATATGACCCGTCGAATATTATGTTATTTGTACTTAAAAATCATGATTTTAATATACCTTGAAATCTTCTTACAGTGACAATGTAAGATATTATAAAGCAATAATAACATTTTGTTGTATACAGGTAGCAGTCCGGAAATATTTATAGCGGATTCGGAGAGTTCCTCTATAAGAAGATTAGCGCTTTCGACTGGACAGGTCTCCACGCTTTGTGGCGGAGACCGAAATCCTTTAGTATGTATTTCAGTATTCAAAGTTTCAACTCTCTGTTTAATAAAAAACTCTCTGTTTCAAATAATTTTATACACGAATATTTTGAATTATATCTGAAAAGCTAACTTTATTATTATGTAGCGGAATATGTAATTAAAACGCTACAAGAAAAAAAGTCGGCGAACTGACTGCTGGCTCTTTGGCTCAAACCCTCTGTAGCGGCGGTAATAAAATCTATTATTTAATAGTGTTATTGGCAGCCGAGTGCTAGGATATATAAAACGAGACTGACTGAAATACATGGTCGTGCTAAATCATAGATATTATTACATCATATTTCCAATAAGGAATGAAACTAATACATTGTTATGGTGCTACCTGCTGACGATATTGATGGATGAACTTAACACAAAACATTTCTCTGAGCTCACCTTTACAACACGTAAATGATTCCATTCTACGTATGGAAATAACAAGCTCTGTTAATAAATATGTTATTTTTTCAGAATCTTTTTGCTTACGGAGACGTTGATGACGTGGGCGTCGAAGCTAAACTACAACATCCGATGGCCGTTGCTTACTGTGAATCTAACAAAACTTTGTACGTTGCCGATACTTACAATCATAAAATCAAGAAAGTAGACGTTGGACCCCAAAAAGTGACCACGTTAAATCCAACGATGATCGAAACGACGGACCCAGCTAAGTTCAACGAACCCTCCGGCCTCTCTACCAGTACGGATGGAAAATATCTCTACATAGCCGACACGAACAATCATAGCATAAAAATACTTAATCTAGCCAAAAATGTATGTCAAGAATTCAAAGTACGTCTCCCAGATCCGAAGTTCACCGAACCCGAGAACTTAATACTATACAAGAATGACTTATTCGTGAACAGAAAATGCGGCAATCTCATAATATTCTTTAATGTGAGTTTAGACGCGGAAACGAAAAGCGTTAAGTTCACACCGGGCGCGCCGCAGAACTGGCACGTTTGCGTTCGTGACGAAAATGACAAGGACGTGACAGTTGACGATTTCGAATTCGTCGGTTGTTCTTACAAAGGTACAAAGTTACCGGGCAGAGTAGAAATGAAGCTTAAATTCAGAACCGATAAGACACATTATCGCTTATACCTCAGCTTCCAAACAGCGCTGTGTGATGCTACCGTATGTTTTGCTCATTCTTTCACGATACGGTCTACAATTTTGGTTCGAGACTCGGTGAAAATGGTTGAATCATACAAGATAACTTGTAAGGTCAATCCGGTAAATCGAAATGAACAAAAATCGGAAACGAATAAAACTTAACTTAGCTTCTAACGCAAACGATACAAATAAAAGTATAGCATTTGTTATAGGACAGATCGTCTGCTTATGAATGTAAAGTAACTATTTTGCCAAATTCGATGAAAACTATGAGTATATTTTGTAGATTGCACTATATATTTTCTTATACATTAATTATACATAGTGTTTTATTACACTACTCGAATGCGAAATAAGAATCGCGTTTTAGGTTCACTCTTGTTGTTGTTTGTTACAAATTTTAACAATATTTCAATACTGTACATATACTCATATATTCTTAATAATTACGTAGCTAAATTTAATATAATGAACTTTGAACATGTTTTCCAATTTCAATTAAACATACAGTAATGTAGTAATCAATTAAAATTTATGTTCTAATTTTGTCAATGATAAAAAAAAAGATTCCATATCGAATTAAGTCTATTAATTATTTTACGCATAAGCAGGAAATACGGAAACACTAAAAAACTTCTTAATTTAACATAGTTGTAAGAAAAAAGATTTAAGTTAACTTAGGTCATATGCTGTTCCATTTATATTCTTTGCGTAAATGCAAGTAATGTATATAATAATATGATGTATTATTTTGTGAATAAATAATTACAAAAATAGCTTCTATTTTATTTAGTAATAAAAGTATAGTTCCCTTCTGTATTATTGCTATTATTACGGCCGAATACTGAAACGGCCCTCAAAGTTAAACGCTACTTAACATTAGGAAGCTCCTAAATTAGTATGGGAAATTGTAAATTAACGGCGTCTCAAATAATTAAGTTGCATTTAATATTTAAGTGACGTTTCAGTATTCGGCCGTTTGTCTTTGATATTAGTTTATTCAACTATAAACTAAATAAGCGTTAATCGTCACTTAGTTAACTGATATAGAGCTTGCAAGTAGCCTTGTGGCACACTAATGAAAGATATTAGGTTGAGACCATAGACAATTTAATATCTTTTACCTAACACCTTTCTGATAAAGATAAAAATAAGTGATTTAATTAATTGGCTTACCATACCCGCTCATAGTATAATTTTAACGGTATTAAGAGTAAAATATAAGTTAAATAATAATCCTCTAAAAGTAAAAAGTATATCTCATCAAACATATTCAATATGACCATTCCAATGAGTTTTCACACAAAACTTCTTTTCCTTTATTTCACAAATCTGTCTTTCTTGACACTTCTCAGAAAAACATTTCTTCTGTATACTGCAATATACTTTCAGTTTGTATAAATATAACCATATTTCTGACATTCAAACGGGTTAATTAAATATTAGATGCAATCGGCTACGGCTCATTTTCAACGATGACTAATCAAAGGAAATATTCACTTTTATATTAACAGGCCGATGTTTGTACGTTAAACATATTGGAAAAATACATATAGTCTTTATTATATATAGTCTTTATTAAAGCAACACAACAATTTTTAGAATTTTTGTTTGTACCTTCGTATCCGTATCGGAATTGAATGTGGTTTTTACCGACGTATTGCTTAACTTAAAACATAGGTTGCTTGTTTGTCTGTGCGTCTGTGCACGGTAATCTTAGAAACGGCTTCACTGTTTTGGGTGTGATTTTCACTTATTATTATGCTTATTATATTGTGGCAAACTTTACTTGAAATTTAGTGTTTGTTTCATTTCAGTCGGCTTATAAATGAAAAAGTTATGTCATTTTAAATAATCACGTCGATCATTTATTCGATAATAATGCTATAAAATAACTGTTGTGTTAACAGAATTCGAATTGAATAATGATTTACTAATTGCGTAAAATAATTAAATTTGATTCAAAATAAAGATATAAATTGTAACGGATTTTATTTTGAATATTGTCACAGTAAATTAAATATTTTAACAATATATTGAACATCAAAAATGTACTTAAAATTTGCAAACAATGTCAATAGTCTACTATAAATTAAATATTAACAGCTTGATAAATAATAGTCATATATTTTCCAATAACTATTGAAATATAAATTTCGTGTTTTAGACATTTATAAAATAAAATCATTTAAACAAACATAAAATGAAATCGATCATTCTTATTGCTTGGAGCGCCATCTATGAACACAGATATATATAGTTATTATCAAAAATCGTGCCATTACAATATACATCCACTGGGTCAGATTGAACCTGGCCCTTCGGACCAAAATTTATGACACGGCAAGTTAATTTGTCGGGGAGGACAAACCCAGGTAAAGGGGGCAACCCCGAGGCACGTACCCAGACTGTCTTTATGGGTCAGTCAGGACACCTTACACAATTACAATGTAGTACCTTTAATTGCGGCCAGTAAGTAGTGTTCACGACATTATAGAATTTGATACAAATTCAAAAACATTATACATTTATTCATGACTTTCTTTTCTCTTATTTTGAGTATTTTTTAAGTTTGAATGTATGATTTTTATATTTTTTCTACTAATTTCACTTCTGATTACTCATCAACCATATAAAATAGAAAGAGTCAGTAATGAAGAGAAAGAGACTGGAGGCATAACGCTAAATCGTTATGTGACACTTTCTGCCATTTCACTCTACCGTAAGCCGCGTACACGTTGTTCACGTTGTTCCAAAAACAGCGTGTTCACGTTTTCATAACCCATGTCATTAATTATAATAGACAGTTTTTTATAGTTTGTACTTTTTATAATTTTGACATATTTTAACAGGTAGTTGAGTACGTTGTTTGAAAATACTCATACTTAAGTATTTGTTTTCGCTTTGTAGCTTAAAGTTAGATAGGTATTTCGTCCCGTTACGGCATACATTTTTTCCTCGTTGTTTTGTTTAGTACCATTTTTTAAATACACAGATTTACTTTTCAGTTTCCTATTAAGGTATCACTTGCAGTCACAATAAATAAAGCACAGGGAAATATATATGTTTTTTTAATTTTTTAATAAAAAACCCAATAAGTACTAATATCCATAAACTAAACTAAAAATATTGTATATACTGAAATATTATAAGTCTGCTCTTAGTAATTTCTTTAACTTATACGCGGGTAAAACTGTGGGCACAGCTAGTTAAGTAAATATAAAACGATCTTTCCTTTAGCATAGTAAATAATGATGGAACATAAAAAAATATATTATAACGAGAAAGGTGGCTTTGACATTTCTTAACAGGATACGAACACTTGATAGAAACAACAGCAATTTAATATGATCACGACTTCTTTGACCTCGCCAAATATTTCTGTTAAACCAGCAGCAAATGAAATGTGGTTTCGGATTTATTGATTTCACGCAAGAGCAACAGGATGTGACTAAAGAAACATTACGATATAGTATTAGTTATTGTATTAAACACTTAATAATAAAAAGTTTAAAGTAAATTTACAGAACAAAAGGTAATTAAAATTAAAACAAACAAGAACAAGTAACGTCGGTAGGTATATATTTATTTATGTTAGTTATATGCCCAATTAGTAATTAAAATTAGAATATACTATAGCAGTAGTCTACTATGGGATTATCTTAAATATATATGATAAAATTATTACCAGTTAGAGCTAATGATGATAAGCAAACAGCTGAACAGGTTTTCTTTAATAACAGCTAAGAACATTCTCAAACGTTAAATTTCAATCAAAAACTAATGTCTTTATTTGTTAGTATGCCAGATTGTAAGTAGGATCTATACAAGAATAAATACAAGCGATTGGGTAATGAGATATATTTACTTATTTATGTATTCATGTGTATGAAATAGTCACGTAGTCGCATTTTAACACGAATTTAATAAAAGGCTAGCTGTAAATATTTAATTTTACTAAAAAATATACAGTACAGCCTGTTAATGTCCCAGTGCTGGGCTAAAGTCTCTTCTCCTCTTTTTGAGGAGAAGGTTTGGAGCTTATTCCACCACGCTGCTCCAATGCGGGTTGGTGGAATACACATGTGACAGAATTTCAGTGAAATTTGACACATGCAGGTTTCATCACGATGTTTTCCTTCACCGTTAAGCACAAGATGAATTATAATCACAAATTAAGTACATGAAATTCAGTTGCTCGGGTTTGAACCCACGATCATCGGTTAAGATTCACGCATTGTTATCACTGGGCCATCTCGGCTTACAACAATATAATATTCATTATTATATTTTATTCAATTTATGCATTTTAATAGATATACAAAATATATATATATACCATATATACAGCGATAAAAGAGAATTAACTTAGAGTAGAAATATATATTAGAGTAATATCAAGACGTCTCAGCAGACGTATTTCATTTTGCGATATAGTCCAGTATCGATTGATCAAATTAGGAGTCGACAAGGCTTACCGTGATAATGAGCCACGTGACAATGGTTGCATATAGGCCGCGTGTAAGGCCTTTTGGTAATGTTCGTGTGTGCTTGTGTGGGTAAAGGTACGTTTAATACAACTATATCAGCCGTTCATATGGCGCATCCGATCAAAAGACCCTGGTTATTAATAAACGATGTGTTTTACTGAGGTCTCGGCAGTTTGCAGTAATAAACATAGGAATCGGATCAGTGGCCTCTATATATAAAATGCAATTTAAGCCATTATTATGGCATATTGATACGTTTATGAATTAAAGGTCTTCTGCTCATATGCCAGTAATTTAAACGGACGTAAAGTCACGATAACGGGTCGATTGAATGACCTTTAATATTATACCTGCTTTATTTTAGCTATCGCCCGAAGCTTTTTTACGCAATACTCCATTCCCTAGCCGTGCTTAAAGATAGCAACAATTACTAATACTTTTTGCGTTGGACATCGTGGAATAAAAAGTTAGAGGTCGTTCACTTAGTAACATACTTATCTACATATAAGTATTACTTGTACTACAGAATTACTTGATTAAACAATTACCTTGATAAAATATTAGCATTTCAAATCTGTCCAGATATTTTTGACTAATATTAGTTTTGTAAAAATAGGAATTTGAATATAACAAACTTGCAGCGACCTTTGCTAAACCGCAAATTTAGCATTGTAGCAAAGAGTAATGTCATTTTGGTGAATTATGTGAACGAGTCAGTGATATCAGTCAGGTGCGAGATGCTCGGGCAAGCGGGCTAAGGTCGCTCCAATCATTACAGCCTCAATGTCCCAAAACAATCGCATCGTGGGTCGTCAATTAGTTTCTTCTAGTTCGTGCTTTAAAATATTTAAAGTTATAAATAAAACTCCACAACGCGTGATTACTTTCAAAGATTAAGTACTTGCGAATAATTATACTTAACATAATATAAGGTTGGAAAAGATAATATGTTATGATGAACAAGTAGATACACAACGGTACTTACATCCTACATACATATTTTTGAAGTTGCAGTTAAATATTGTTAATAAAAAAGATAACTTATAAGCTCATCTATATATGTTTCTTTTTTTGGATGAATGATTTTCATTTTACGTTATAATATTATTTAATTAAGCCTGTCTAAAATATCTTGGTATACTACCTATGATGCCAACACAGCAAAGAAAACTGTTGTTAGCTCCTCAATAGGAAGTTGCTGATGCCGATTTTTATTGATATTCATCGACTCTATATGCAGAATTTTCAGTGGTCTAGCTATATTTTTTTTTAAATTTGTAATTTTATATTGCACAGTTTAAATTACAACCTTAATTTTAATCGTCTAAAGTCCGAATGACGAGGTTGACGAGAATATGTACATGTAATTAATAAACGTCTATTTATATTGAATGCAAAAATGCAAATACATACATGCATTTGCTTAAGATGCAAAATGAACAATTACCTGTGCATACAATACATTTTATTTAGACTTTTAAGACTTCTGACTAGTATTGTAGTGACTACTGATTAGGATAGACGATTATTGAACGATAAAATTATAAAAACAAGGACTAGTCTATTACACAACTGTTGTTTAAACATTTTTTAGTGAAATTCTCCTGAGCATATGATAGGTAAACGGCTGTAAATTAAAATATGACATCCATTTAATTAAGTTGGAACCATCTGTTTTAGACATACTTATTAACAATGTCATGCTTCTTTTTCGACTATCGGATTGAATTATCCATGTATATGTTATAGTCAGCATTAACAGTAGGTTTTCACCCGTCACAACGGTAAAATAGTAAATAGCAACAGAATAGAAATGATATATGCTATGAATACGTTTTAAGCAAACCAAATTGCAAAAAATTGACTTTTTAGAAATAGAACACCAAATCAAATAAATTGATGTAAATTACTTGTCAGTTAATATTAATAATCCAATTAAAACAAAACAAATGCTTCTTTTTTTTAATAATGCTGTTGTATGGACCAAGGGGTCTCCTAACTATATGCATAATCATTTTTTTTATAGGTATGTGTTGGAATTTTCTTTTCGCTCTCTACTGGACTATTATTTTTATTTGTAGATTGTGATGCAAATATGAAATTTTTATATACATATTTTAATTATCTAGTTACTAAGGAAATCCATCATTTGTACTTCTTGGATTCGCCCTCAGCTGTTAGATTATATTTATTTGTTTGGTATGCAAAGCTTACCGCCGATCGTTGCGTTATGCGTAGAATAATAACGCACATTCTTGGCAAATTGATATAAGCGTACCGATTCCATAATTACTCTGTTATAAAGTTTAATGCATAAGAATCTTTATGTACAGATGGATTATAAAAGAGTAATAAAAATGATGAAATATTTGTTGTGTTTGTTGTTGTAACTTTTTAGTAAATGTAAAAATTAGTAAAATACTGCTTTTGGTATTCAATAGGTATACTTACTCTTAATATATTTTTATCGTATTTTATGATTTTTCTTACGTTTAACAATAAAATAAATAATAATAACAATTTAGTATATATTTATTTTATAAATTCATTTAAAAAAAAGCACTGTCAACAAGGACTATCTAACTGCGCAATTTTATATAAAACTGTCGACTTGCGAGAAAAAATTGTAGGTATTTAAACTATAGGTACTTTTCTGATAGATCGATTGGTGCTATAAAATTCAAATTTGTTAATCTCTTGCAATAGTTAGAGATTACAATTTTGTTTTATCAATTTTTAGTCTAATATATAGTTTTATAATTATTTATAATATCTATATTTAAAAAAAAATAATATGTTCCTAAACCGAAAAAAAACAAAAGTTATATTATATATTATAATATCTTATTTCATTTTTAGGCTCGGTTCTGTTAAAATACTCAAATAAATATAGAGATTTAAATGAATTCAAATCTTGAAGGTGAGAGCAACATCACGTGTTGCTATGCAAATTTCATTATTAGTGAGCATCATGACATGTCGTTAGATATCAACAATCGTGCCTGGTATCAGCGGCTCTTACATTATTATACTAAAATCAAGTTGGAATGTCGTAATATATAGCATTGCCAAATGCTGTTGTTTAAAGCTTTGTTTTATTTGTAAATACATAAAAACCAGTTAAAATATTAAATAAATATTTTGACCGAGTTAATCTTCATGTGGTTTAATTTATTTATTTGATTGGCCAAAGAATAGTAATTACATTTTATATTGAATTTAAGTAACACGGTAACATCATTAAATGCGCATTTTTAATGTCTCACAATTTCCACAAAATTGTAACACTTTTGTTGAACAATATATTTCCCATGAATAACACAATAACATTTGGCAATTGCTGTTAAAAGAGGACTCGAAAAGTAGATATTATTAATTAAAGGTTTTTGTATAATATGATTCATTGAAGGATGTTAATTAGTGCTGACATTAAGCCTTTATAGGTACAACGTGGTTATATAGCTGAACTATTTATTATAATTTGTTCTAATAAGAATAAAATACATTACTTCATTCTAATAAAATCATTATTGCATACTTTTCATTTTATTCTTACAATAAATCGATTTATGTATGGAAAAATATATTTAATGCATTAAAAATTTAAGCGTTAGGCGAAAAAATATTACAATATTAATAATGGATCAGATTTTTTCAAATAATTCAAAGGGATCTTATCTTTGAATCGTCATTTTACAAAATAAATTAAATTTAAAGGTATTATCAGTCCCGAGTGTAGAGTATACCGAGAAGAACCGGTAAGAAACTCATTATTTATTGATGAATAAGAGATCAATAATATAAATATGTAAATATAATATTATCATATAACACTACGATATACTATTTTAACGGATAGGTCATTTATGTACGTTTACGTAAACAATTTGAAGATTACATGGAAAAAATACAATCAAGTACATAGATTTGAGTTTATTTACGAATTGATATTTTATTGAAAGCTCTTCCTTCTGTTTTGTATATTGTGATTTTCACTTTAAGACGAAGATATCACGGATAACCTTTTAAATAATCAAAACACTTTTAGTTAAATTATAATAAAAAAATTAAAAAGGTCACTTCACTTCAAGAACAATAAATGTATTCCAAGTGCACAACTTTCGAGGCTTTTCATTTTCCCTACATTACTTGTATTGCGTAATTTTATGCATAAGGTCACCAAATCCTTTTTAGCTGTATGTCCCGCGAAGCATTTTGTATTAGCATACAATTCATTGATCATACATAACTAAATATACGTATTTTATAACAATGTATGCTCGTAAGTTATTAACTACTAGTCGCCGAGTGCTGGTGTGAATTCCACCTCCACATTTAGATTTTGCGATAGAGTTCCTTTGTTTTAAATACAAACGAAATACAAATGCAAGGTATATAATTATTTATTCGAAATAATTAGGCCGTCTCGTGTTGTGGCTAAGTTACAACCCAATAGATATTACAAAATGTAAAGAAAAATAACTTCTAAATTCTTCGAATCAGATGATGGGTATTGTGTAGGTAGATAGGTAGAGTGGTTGCACAGGCTTTCGAGTGGTTATGCATAAGACTAACGCCTAACATGGACGAAGACAGCGAGATGTACTTATAGCCAGAAATAGCGTCCCAAAAACTTTTAGTGGAGGGAGTGTACTAACTGCAGCTGTCTGGAGACTACTATGTAGCTTATATGGCTACTATACTAGCGATTACACTTCCGGGCCTCGAAAGCACATAAAGCCGTTGATCCTGTGACCGAACTCCTACCGGTCGTGTTTATCGCTGTCTCATATAATATAGGGGACACCGTGGCTGAAATAAGGTCTGAAGAAAATACTTAATGAAATTTATTCTTTTATAGATTTTTAAATAAATCTTCATTTCATGTTAGTATTAAAATTAATTAATTAGAAATTAAAATCAAAAAAATATCAAGCTACTTCGCTTGATATTTTTTTGATAACATAACAAACAAATTAGTACAGAAGTAAATTAATACATATGTAAATATTAAGCTAAAAATATCTACCATTTAATGACACGAATTATTTAATAATATACCTATGGTATAATTTGAGTCACATGACTAACGACTTAAAGCCATTAGAAATAATTCTGCACGCGTACACATATTATGTCTTATATAAATAATAATTTATGCGCCAAGATTTTTTACCTAGCGACTATTAAACGCTGAGATGAGCCGGAGATCCGTTTCTTAGATCCGTGTATGTTTCCTGCGATAGATGTATAACCAGCCTAAAACAATGACTACGGAACCATACGAAGGCTATGACTGTTACATGTATATGGTATAGGACATTCGTTTTCTTTAAATCTAGCAATACTTCAATTTAAAAATTACATAGTAGATTTAACTTGCCCCTATGCATATTGGTGTTGGTTGGCAAATGTGTACGAATTTTACACGACACACAGATGTCACGATACAAAACAAGCATATTTAGTGCTTGCACAGATTTAAAATTTAAACACACGACCTTTGGTAATAATCCACATATTCTATAACTGGGCATCACGGTTTATCAATCCTTCATAAATGTTATTTTCAAGAAGAGTTAACGACACCTTTTATTGACAGTTTTATTTGAAGTTTATAGTTTACTAGCTGTGCCCCGCAGCTTTACCCGCGTATAATTAATAAAAATATTATAAATTATTTTATTACTATAATAACACACACAGACACAAACACACACACATACCCAAACACACAAACACACACACACACGCACACACACACACACACACACACACACAAATACGTAATTAACGATTTGAAATTAATTTTCATGAGATACCGTAGGGTTTACCGATCTTATATATGGCCTATCAGTTGTGCCATCACATGTTCTTTGTGTGTACCAATTTTCATCACGATTGGTCAAGCCGTTCTTGAGTTATAAGAAGACATACAGACAGACAGACAAAAATGAAAAAATAGTATAATGTGAATAACTGCATCATAAAACGATTATTTATCACAAAATTAAGTGAAAAAAATATGTACAGACAGAACCAATAGATTTATATAGTAGTATAGATACAAATTATACTTAAGTGATATGTTATTGCTGAATAGTCAAGGTCGGATGCCGTTACAAAGCAAACCGACAATCGATTAATAAGTACTAATAGTTTTATTGGTCTGTCGATCCTACAAACTCGTATATATAAGTCATTTATAATAAACTACAGACTATAAATGCAATATTAATTATATCAATAACATTAAATTCATGTTTTGCAGGCTTTACTTTGAATGAAAATAAAAAATAAGACATATTATTTTATCTTTTTTGCTTTAATATTATTATATTATATTTTTAATAAAATATATTTATTTCATTACCTCGCAGCTTAATCCGCGTTAATCTTAGATATAAAATTATAATCCAATCATAAGCTTCACATCACAAGTGTTGATAAGCCAAATTGTTTTTAAAACCTGAGGTTTATAGTCATTACCTAATTGATAGGTTTCTGGGTTATTATTAATAATATCCTATAGAATTAATGAAATACCAATAATACCATCAAGCTTCTATGTTATTTGAATTATTATATTAGGTTAATTTTCGGTAAAGATCCTTATATATGAAATAAGCGTTTTGTCGGAAATATCTCCTCTTTGTTTAAGAATTCCAAATTCAAATTTATAAATTCATTTAGCTGGTACATTTGAGTTTTGAAAACAGTCATTCATTTGTTTTTTCCTCATTATTTTTTTCTTTGGCGTCGCACAATGGAAAACATGAAATATCGGTATATTTACTACCGTGGCACCAGTGCTGCAGAAACAGCTCGAAGGATTAATGTGTACGGCGCTGGTGACGCAAAAGAAAGCACGGTACGTTTTGGGTTTCAACGTTTTCGTTCTGGAAATTTTGACCTTCAGAACCAACCCCGTGGACGGCCGGAGACCAAAGTGGAAAATGAAGAAATAAAGGCTATTGTGAAAGCGGATCCATCACAAAGCACTTCAGAGATAGCTGCAGGCTTCGGGGTAAGTGATAAAACTGTAAATACTTTAATCCACTTGAAGCAAATCGGGAAAGTAAAAAAACTTGAACCATGGGTACCTCATGATTGAGTGAATCGTACTTGCAAACACGCGTCGACTGCTGTGTTACTGTGCTCAACCGACACAATAATGAAGGGGTTTTAAATCGAATCATTACTTGTGATAAAAAGTGGATACTGTACGATAATCGGAAGCGCTCGTCGCAATGGCTGAACCCTGGAGACCCAGCCAAATCCTGCCCTAAACGAAAATTGACTCAGAAAATGTTACTTATGAGTGTTTGGTGGACTAGCGCCGGTGTCGTTCACTACAGTTTTCTAAAAGCTGGCCAAACGATTACGGTAGATATCTATTGTCAGCAACTACAAGCCACGAAGGAAGAACTAGCTGCTAAACAACCGAGATTGGTCAATCGCTCTAGGCCACTGCTGCTTCACGACAACGCAAGACCACACACTGCACAACAAACAACCACAGGTTAGATGAGCTACAATTGGAATGTCTGCGACATCCGCCGTACTCCCCGGACCTTGCTCCAACAGATTACCATTTTTTCCGGAATTTGGACAACTTCTTACAAGGAAAAAATTCAACTCCGATGCGGCAGTCCAAACCGCCTTCAAAGAGTTTATTGATTCTCGCCCCCATGTTTTTTTTAGTAAAGGGATCAATGAACTACCTATGAGATGGCAAAAGTGCATAGATAACAACGGATGCACCGTTGTTATCTTTGATTAATTAAATATATTTTACAAAAAAAAATTTACTTTATATTCCTTCCGTACGAAACGCCAATTTCATATGTAAGGACCTAATATTAATTTTATTTAAGTATTACTAAGACTGCCGACGTTTTCTTTTTAAAGAAATGTACAACGTCTGTGGGCGTTAGTGACCACTTACCATCAGAGGGCACACATGCTCGTCCTCCTACCTATACTATAAAAAAAAGATATATGTTAAATTAAAATAATTCGATGTAAGAACAATTATTACGATTGTATAATGGCATGAGTGATAGATGGCGGTAATAAAATCTGTCAGTTTCCTGAATCGCGCTGTCTAGATTCGCTAATTAAAATATATAATGTGAAAGAGATTTTGTTGAAATGATCAGACTCAATAAATTATAGTGTGGCAAGTGGAAAGCTCTTCCTTTGTTTTATTTACCGTTTGATCCCCCGACATTAGTTCGGTGTAAACATTGGTCCTTCGAGCCGGATGATTAGTGAAGAAGAAGATACTAGCAGAGGTGCCCTCTGGTCATATACGGGCACCTCTCCAGTCCTTACCAATATTTTGGTTATCGTTGTGAAGCAGACACAGATAAAAAAGAGTTGGTGCTGAGAAGGGATAGTTGTGAAGTCAGCAAAGCGATAACAAAGCAATTCGAAAATTGCAACAGCTTTAAGAAGCGCTAGAAGAAACTTATTTACTACATGGAAAGGAAAGTGTGTTGTAGTGAAGTGATACTGGAAAACCGTGAGTAAACTATTTCAAATAACATTTAAAAGGAAGTAATATCGTAAAAGTGAATAAATAAAAATTTGAACATTTTATTAATATAGACTTGGACTTCTTTAAATAATAAGGCAAAAGTCTGTTGAGACGGGGAACCTATGCCCGATTTGACATAAATGTTATTGTAAAAAAGACTTTTTCCGAATTATTTTAGCCTTATTATTTTAAAACCAAATTTTTGTTATCGTATATGGTTTTCATTGTGTTTTAATTTAAATTGTATAATTAATTTGTAATTGGTTTGAAGTTTGTGCAACTCTTCTTGTCAATTTTCTGTAAATATGTCGTTAGCGTCGCTTATTAGAATTCAATTAGATGTTTGTAAAAGACTATTAAATGCTCAAAATAATTATAAAAACTTTTCTAAGGACAAGATTACTCAACCGTATGTGGAAGTAATGTTAGAACATTTTGAAGCTTTGTGGTCACAATTTACTTCAACACATACTGACATTATAAAAGATTACGATGACATAGATGTAGATTCAACTTTGTATGTAAAAAATAAAATTTATGATAATGCTGAAAATGTATATAATGATATGAAATGTCAAATAAAATTTGATTTGCTTAAGTTAAAGGATGAGGCTCAAAGGCTTAACACGTCAAATACTTCTGAGTCGATTAGTAATGGAAATAATATTAAGTTACCTAGAATAACGATACCTACGTTTTCAGGTAAATATACAGAGTGGTCGACTTTTCGGGATTTATTTTTGTCATTGATAGATAAAAACGATACTTTAGATAAAGTTCAGAAATTACACTACCTTAAAAGCTGTCTCACTCTTCCCTTGTTTTATTTACCGTTTGATCCCCCGACATTAGTTCGGCGTAAACAACGATATTACAGCTATTTAATTATTTCAGTAACAGCCTGTGAATGTCCCACTGCTGGGCTAAGGCCTCTTCTCCTCTTTTGAGGAGAAGGTTTGGAGCTTATTCCACCACGCTGCTCCAATACGGGTTGGTGGAATATATATGTGACAGAATTTCAGTAAAATTTGACACATGCAGGTTTCCTCACGATGTTTTCCTTTACCGTCCAGCTCGAGATGAATTATAATTACAAATTAAGCACATAAAATTCAGTGGTGCTTGCCCGGGTTTGAATCCACGATCATCGATTAAGATTCACGCGTTCTTATTAATATGAATGGTATGGTCTTTAATCATTTAATAGCAACAAACTTAATTCCGGTTTTGATTCATATGAAAGGCAAATACTACTGGAAAGACAAAAGATGCAGGTGGATATAGCTCCATTTTTGAGTTAGACGTTTGTAACTTATTTTAAACAATAAATATTACAATTGTACATTTGGCCATCTTAGGATGAGTGGTCACCACCGTCCATAGACATAAATATTGTTTCGATGCGCGTACGCAGCAATGGTACGTAACCATTGCTGCGAATCCTGCAAAGGTTCATGACTCAAAAAGATTTATCTTTGTATGTGTGTCCTTCAATAAAAACTCAACGCGAGGAAGCTAGTTTGATATAAATATAATTTTAACCTTTAAATTTATATTCCATATTTTATTTTATTTGGTTAAATAGAGCAAATTTTAAACTCATATGAACATTTATTTATTTAAATATTTTAATGATCTTCTAAAATAAATATGAAATAAGAGTTAATACCAAAGTACGAGTTGGTAACCAAAATAATAATAGAAATAAAATCCATTATGGATTTATTTTGAATTATTTTTAAGTTTAATATTGGCCCACGTATTGATACAAAAAATCTACTCAAAACAATATTTAAAAAAATTAGAAAACACTGATTTTAATAGCATTGTGTGACAAACTTGATTATGTGATTTGCTCTAGGAGAAAAAATAAACTTCGAGATTTTTCAAATTATTTTATGTAAACAACTTATAAACGAATATGGCCTAATGTTGATTACAGATAGCAATCAAATATTCTGCTTAAATATTATATGTATAATATTATAGGTAATTAAACGTTGTTTATGCCAACTATAAGTTTGCTCGTAATTGAATCTTGCAAATTATTGTAATGAAATATATTGAGATGATCTTAAAGTACCGATCCTGTTATCCCTGAGTACATTACATTCTCTTCCTTGAATTAAAATAATCCGATTACGATTCGATAGATACAGCTACTTACAACTCTCAAAAAACTAAAGGCATTTTCAAGAACATATAAATAGCAATAATCAATAAAGTTCATGAATTAGTCATTTTCTTTTTAATCTATAAATGTTGTTTAACGGGTAATTGAATAACAATGCTGTGTTCTTTTTTCGAATTTCAAATCATTGATGACAGAAAGAGATAAATTAGTGTTTAACAAAACATCCGCAAATTAACGTTTACAAGGAAGGCCGTTAAAGATCGGTGGTAGATCTTTGTGCAAGCTCGTCTGGGTATGTACCACTCACTTATCAGATATTCTACCGCAAAACAGCAGTACTTTGTATTGTTGTGTTCCGGTTTGAAGGGTGAGTGAGCCAGTGTAATTACAGGCACAAGGGACATAACATCTTAGTTCCCAAGGTTGGTGGCGCATTGGCAATGTAAGCGATGGTTAAATTTCTTACAATGCCATTGTCTATGGGCGTTGGTGACCACTTACCATCAGGTGGCCCATATGCTCGTCCGCCTACCTATACAATAAAAAAAAAAAAGAATTTATACTAAACAAAAAAATATTTTTTCGTATCATGTCGCTGGAATATGAATTTTCTATATTGCAGTTATGTAATGTACATGACGTTACACGTCTCGCTTTCGGAAATGATCTAGAGTTTAGGCGTATGATAACGTTTCCGACGTTGCTAGTTAGATAAATTCCGATGAATAAATATATTAGGCGTAGGATTATTGAAGAATAATATGGAACCTTTGGCCTGCAATTATCCCGCGAAGTTTCTTTCGTCAATACTTCACAAATCTGTCATATTACTTTCCGAAGCGTTGGTAAATTTTATACAATTAATAATGTAAGTAGCTTATAATTTTAATACATATTTTCGTTCGACAGTTTTAGTTTTAATACGACATTTCTTAAACAGTTCAGGAGCCGATCCAACTTTTCTCTCATCTCTTCCTTAGAATAGGAAAAAGATGAAACAGCAACGATTATAATTGTTTCGATTGGATTGCGATAAATTCACAATTTGTTAGTGGAATTGTCCCTCAGTAAAATGTACATAGTTGATGAGTTTTAACACTAAGTGTTATAAATATGTCGGTACAGATTGATTTAATATTGGAAGGCCACCCACTGGATAGTAAGGGATCGTCGCCCATAGACATTGGTATTGTAATTAATATTAACCATTCCACATTCATTGCACTATCAATGCGCCACCAACGGTGTGAATTAAATTGTTGTCTTGTGCCTGTGGGTATGTTGGCTTTTCGGCATTTAAACCAAAACACTGTTTTCGAATTCAAAGAAAAAGTCCTTCATGGGGTAAGGTATCAATTCTATAATAAAACTCGCAGACCATTTAACGTTTGCCGATAAATAAATTATGAATTGTTCAAAATAATAATAAATGAAGTACATTCATTGATGCTCTATGGGATACATAAAATTAATTGTATTTCATTTGAAGTAATTACATAATATGTTTATTATGATTGATGGAAAAGAATATAAAGATTTTCTTACCTGTTCTGCCTCCTCAGTATATTTTATATTTCGAACCACGTGGTCGTGCAAAATGATAATTTAAAAGTACTTGTAAAAGCCGACTTGAATAAAGTATATTTTGATATTGCTACAAAATATTGCAAAAAATAACAAATTCTCTTAACTCGTGACCCACTGATGTGACTCACATTCACGTCGATCCAACTTAAGGTTATGATAACACTACTAAGAAATCCTTGCGATTAATATTAATTTACTATCAATGAATATTAATAATTTTAAGAAGCACTATAGAGTAGACGTTTTGTCGTATAGAAGCAAATAACAATTTCCATTTACCTGTAAAGAAGAATAACCATATTTTACTTATTAAGTACTGATTCCACGTTACTTACATTGATTACACGACGGTATTGTGTCCTATAATAGGTGAAAGAAAATATCTTAACCCACCTATACCCTAAAATTCACAATAAAATGTTGAGGTCTATCGTTAAGTCTAGCCATCTGTGCAGGAGATATTTTAGTGCTGAAGTGTGTACGCAAACACAAGTGCACTCTCTGTTCTCTCACTCTCGTAGTTCGACACGACCGGAGAGCCATCAGGCGCATTACCACGAATACTGCTACTACTTAATCCCACCCAGTACTCTAAGGCTGACTGGAAAATATCCCTTTTTGGGATAACCCCGTTTTTGTAAACGCATAATTTAAAATAGCATTAAGATTTTTTATTAACAGACAAACAACTGCTTCACACACTTTCTGAGACGTGAGAATAGTCAACTTAAATCAAACTCAAAATCTTAAATCAGTTTGGACAGAAGTACAAAAGACTTAAGAAAAACTGGCGTAAGAAACTAAGTGTGATTATTCTTTATTTCTAAAGTTTGTTAACAATTACAAAAACGTCTATCGGGATCACATGTTTTATTAAGTCTGTGCAATAAGGTAATATATATAATTTCTTAAAATTAAATTCGGAATGTAAATTTAGAGAAACATTAACTTTTTTCTGAGTTTCTTGACAGATATTTATAGCATATAATATAATTTAGGATATATTAATTTTAATTAATTTATTTAAAATATTATATAGAATATTTTTTCTTTAATTGTATTGTACTACATTACCGTATGCTGCTTCCTTTACGGCTTAACATATATAAAACATGTGCTAAAATTTCTTCACAATGCATTGCATGTGAATTGCAAATACAAATGATGCACTCAAAAAACACATCATAGGCAACTCAAAATATTAATGATGCATTAATGTTGAGATATTCAAACAACTATTGCACATTTCAACTCAATAAAAAACTGATTAAAAATATAAGTAGTATGACTTATAGGTAAGCATTTTTATCATTTTTAGCAAGACTATTAATAGAGATAACAAAAGATATAGATTTGTGAGTGTTTATTTTTTATTTTTATGATCTGTGCGTCATCAAATGAACGTTTTTATTCATGAATTAACGGATATTATATTTTAATGTAACACTGAATAAGATAAGTAGAAACGTTGATTTACTATTGCGTATATATATACCCAAATACCTAAGTACAGACAGAAGGATCTTTCCACCAGGATTTTCAGAGGTCAAGTTACACTGGCGATGTATAGCGCGTGAAGCTGTCCCACCATGAGCGTGCGCCTCATCCCCGCTACGTTGACTATAAAAGACTTCGTCCAAACCAGCCGCGCGCTATTACAACAGTGTCTTTGTGAATTTTTCCCGCCGTATATTTATCATCGAATAAGGTAAGTCACATTTAATATAGGGTAGTCGGAGGGATGATTCGGGATTAACAATCTTTTTTTGGAAATCTAACTGATTAATTGCACTTTTAAAAATAAAATATATATATATATATATATACACATCGAGGTGCTTTATCTGATTTCATTCATACAGTACATAAAAAATAATATGTTATAAAACGTATAGAATATTTAGTATTAAAATTATTATATAAACTTAATAATAACTAAATAACGACCACTACGTATGTTGCGTCAAAGTTCACGCAAAGATTGCTGCTATTATACAGACAGCTTGACACAAAGATTGACATTAAAATTGGCCAATGTTCCATTTGCGTCCTTTTATTTTCAATTTTGACAAACAAGGATTGTACAAAGTCGTATGTGTGTCAAGCTGCAGTTGCAACACGATGTTCAGGTTATCGCGCACCCTTTTTGAACCAACTAGTCTTAAAAATAAACAATAAAAAGTTATTATAAATCTATAAATAAATATAACAATTTTATTATAATTATCATTACAAATAATAAAATGTGTATTACAAATAATACACATTTTTATATATACATATATATAAATTATATAAAATGCTCAGGCTATAATACATATCATATTTTGGTGAATTTTAACGATAACTTTTCATACAAAGTCGCAACATTTTTTTTTTTAATTTAATAATTGTCGAAGATGTTTTATTTTAAATATTGTTTGCTAATTTATCTTGATAAAAATTGTTAAACCAAAAATATAAGGAGAGAAAGTATGAGCTATTATTTTTATTTGTGTGCTATTATTTTTAAACTAAACAATGAAAAAAGAAATTGTGTTACTATATGTAATGTTTTATAATTTTTCAATCATTTGAAATAAATAAATAGTAGTGAATCCGCGTTCAGTATGAGTTCATCTCTTGCCGGTAGTTCTCAAAAACGCTGTAACAATAAATAATTATTTGACTCCTCAATTTTATTAATTTTTAATAAGTAAAATATTTTTGAATGAAATAAAACAGATAATAATTAATCATTCCGTTAGTTTGTTTATTGTATGCATAATTAGTGGATCAAAGTCAAAAGTTTCATAACATAGCATTGTGAAGGTCGCCCCACCGGTAAAGATGTCGACTTTCAAATTAATATTCTGTGACAAAATATATAACCGAATGTTTAAGATGCTGGATAAAACCTGTTCTAAGTAGACTTTTAGAGAAATGGTCGTGTCATACCTGCAGCCTACTAATAGCCTAGAATAACATTTACTTTTTAAACATAAGATAAGAATCATACTTTTTCCTTTCTATTCATGTGCGTACAAAAATAAACTGAATTTAAACATCGGACGACAAGTCCATAACGTACTGAATAAATATTCTTTGATAAATATATATATATATATATATATATATATATATATATATATATATAAATGTACACCAAATGAGTACTTACAACGAAATAGTTAAATTGCTCCAAGTTTTTTAAACTGATCATACGGACGTGAGGTGACGTGACGTGACGTGATAGGTATATGCCTACGTCAACAATTTTTATATTTACAAATCAAGGCAATTCAATCATAATTTCATACAAACCAAGTCTACATATTATGACGTCACAATGATTTCATGGACCTATCCTAATCCTATATCTGTTTTATAAAATTAAATACATTCGTGTTTACAAAATAGTTAGTAATCTAGTAATTATTAAATGGAAACCAAAAAAACATATGAATAAAATATAAAATCTTATTTTCGGTTAAAATTAAATTTGGTATAAAATTCAATGAATAATCAAATTAAAAATAAGTTATTTTAATAAAAACTATAAAAAGCTAGAATAAATTCTGAAATCGAATTGATATTAAATACGCAAATTTAATTCTTTTTTATCGATCTTTAGTAGCTTTAAATTATTTTAATCAACAATCATAAACTAGTTCCTATCAGAATTTAATATGAGTGAATTGAATGACTTGGACGAGCAATACAGATTTTAATCGACATCGAAAATCTTAGTTATTTACCAGGTTTTATATAAGATTCAGGTTTTACATATTTGTTATTTGTGTTTCTAATAATTCAAAAGCGTTACTCGTAGTAATACATTTATGTTTTTATAGGATCCACAAAATAGTAAGCCGATAAACTTTCACATCATTATAGTTTTACATATGTGTATTATAATCATGTTTATATATTATATATTTTTTGAGTTACATTATTACATTACGTCAATATGGGTGGAGAGAAAATCGCAAATGTGATCTTATATATGTACACTTTGTTTGTAAATATACGCATTTAATTAAAAATGTTTAGGTAAAAAAGATTTATTTGACATTTGTTACTGAAGGTATTTATAATAATTTAACAATTATATGCACGTTAGGGGTGCATTTTAGCGTTTTATGTATTAGCTCTCCGCATACTTAAAAACTAAGTTGCCTACACCGCAAAGTCAGTACAATAGTTCTTATAAGGTAAGCTATAAATTTAAATTTTATAAATTTTGTAGGCGAACTTTAAATTCCGCAGTTAAACTTTGCCTACAATTTATTAATAATAAATTTAAATTTGATGTTAAATAACATTAATAGATAAGGCATATTACACAAGATGAGATGTCTTCTACACAAAATATATTAATTTAATTTAATTACAGTTGACTATTTATTAAATTTGAGAACGAGTCCGCTCAGCTCGGTGGAACCTATTTTGCGGTGGACAGTCTAGTCATAAATCAGTATAAAAATCCTATAAAGTGGCTACTCGAATACGCGAAACATTTTTATAACAATCAAATTCAGGAATAATTAAATATTACTTGAATTCTATACAAAATAAATAAATATTATTTCTGAAATATTTATTTTATTGCTTTATTTGCATTGCATAATTTTAATATAATAATAAGCATCTTCTATTGTGTTTATGTACATTGCTTCTTGATGAATATGCATAATTTATAAGATATTTGGCAATTATAGTAATTATAATGATTTATGTATGTAAAAATGACAACATTTAAATTAAATGACATCTCACAAAGATTTATTATATTTCATATTCTTGAATTCATGAAATAAATTACAATATTTTATTTATTTCGTAATATATTCTCTCAATAGACTACCATTTGAGTTTTGTGTTTGGTACTTATCTACATTTAAAAAAAAAAAATCTTTGTTTAATTTTACTGGACCATCGTATGAAATATCTTCAAACGGGTAACGTAACATATAGCATGCCTGTTATAGTATTCAGTAGTCGTGGTCTTTGTTAAATGATATCACCAAAATGTATAATGCGGACTGTATTTTAAAATATGTTGATATTAATCGTACAAAATAACCTCAATATCCAATAGCAATTTTTGTTACATGCAATAGCATGCATAGCAAACCACATGCTTCGCTCAGCGTGAATTAAATTTTATTAATTAATATTGTTGTATTGTTATTTAAAAAAGGTACCTGCTATCATATTTCACAATATAATCAACTAGTTATTTTTTACAATTATTGATATACCTAATTTGGTCCAGTTCTTTGGATATTTTTGCGAAAAGAATATCCAAACAAAAATTTTATAATGATCAATAATAAAGCATATTAAAATAATCGGTATTCGGGATGCCCTAATATTGTTTTTTGTTGCTTTAATTTTTTTAAATTTAAATGAGTACCTCTGGTTACGTGAAAATGGAAAACGCTATCATCCAAAAAAACCGGCCAAATCTGTGTAAAGTGTACATTTATTTAGTGTTACGTAAAATAAACTTGAAAGTGTCAAGTCGAAATATCTTTATTATGCTACTTTTCAAGGACGACGAAAGCATATTTATTGGAACGAAAAAATATTTACCCAACATTTTTTTTGTATTATTTTATTTATAAATTAAATCAAATTCAACTAATTTCAGATCGAATTAAGTAATTCTTGGTAAAAATAAAAGTAAAACATTAACAATACTTTCACCTACGTACAGATACTATTAATGTATATATTTGAAGTAAAAGCTCTAAAATTAAAACTAATTTATATGTCGGATGTGTAGCGCAGGCTATTATGAAGTCTGACAGGCGTTTTGTTTGCAATAGTCTCTTTTGACTCATCGACCATTTTACGTTATTTATCTGTGTCATTCGAAAATGAAAAATATTTTTATTTTTATAGCAAAGCAAATTTGAGACAAATATTTACCTATGCTTAGGCTTATTGATTTGAACACGTGAATCTTAATCGTAAATTGCAGGTAAGCCAGTATAACCGGGAAAATTCATAATTCATCTCGTTCGAAAAAAAACATCGTATAAAGGAAATCTGCTTGTGTCGGATGATTGGTGCGAGTACGTATATTGTATATACACCGACCTGCATTCGAGCAGCGTGGTGGAATATGCTCCAGATCTTCTACTCAAAAGAAGAGAGGCCTTAGCCCAGCAGTGCGACTGTTTTTAACTTTATATCTAATTAAATGATATTTGAATAGTTAAAAAAATTACAAAAAAGTAACGAAAAGTTTTGTAGATCACGAAATAGTAAACTGTAAATACAAAAAAGTTTTAAGTTAAAGTAATTGTCTATTTGATTAATAAAATTTATTCTCGTAGTACTCTGTTAGTCTTGTCTACAAACCAACGCCCCACGTAAACATCACAACTTCAATCGGTTTTTTTTTAGTTTGTGAGAACATGTTTTTAGTTGGCGCCTTCAGAAGACATTCGCATTGTAGTAAGAATTTAAGTCTCACGGCAGCAATACGATAGAGCCACTGATTATGGACTCCAGCAGCTAAGGCCGAATTGAGTAACGTATTGTAGAATTAACACAAATTATTCTACCTAAGTCCTAAGTTTTTATTATTAAATAAAATATTATAAAATAAAAACGAATTGAATATGAATTTGAACTCGCTTTTTTTGTCTGTTTTATATTCACGTTATTCCGTTTTTTCGAGAAATTATAATAAAGTTTTTAAGGAATTACTGATATTCCTATGTAACCTCTCTAATTAAGCGTATAGCTTATGTTAGGAGTGGGGATTACAATGGGGTCAAAATCGAACCTGCGACTTTTACATCGTTAGGCGGTCCGTAAACCATTGCGCTATTGACGATTAGTTATAAAATAATTGCGGACTTATGACACTATATTACTACATATTTGATGTAAGTATTTACGATCCGATACTATCTACATCAAGCCCTTTGTTTGCAAATCGTTTGTTAATCTCACTACTGAGTTGTACTAAGATTAGAGATTGGATATTTTAACAACAATGTATTCAAACAAAGAGAACGTCCAAGATTCATTAAAAGAACTAAAGTTTTTTTTTAAATATTTTTTAGTTCAAAGGTGGTAAAAAAATTGTAACTGACACAGCTATACCGTCACATTGAAACGCAAATAGAACATAAGAATAAAATAAAAATTTCTATTCATTTGTACATTGTACTAGATGTCATTTCTAATATAATTACTCTATTCTGAGGTCGCGTGTTCTAGGTGGTTGTGGGACAAATGGCAAGTTGCGCAACGGTTCAAGGCTACTATAAGCTGAATATAATAACTTAGCGCATATTATTTTTTATTGTTTAATCGCCGGATGGTTCTCTGATAGAACAATAGTGGTATGGAGTAATATACGTGAAATTATTAAATCCGATGCAATTCAACTCAATATTAAATAAAACTCCATTTAATAAAATTAATGAAGATGAAGATGAAGATATGATAACTGAGTTTGTGTTAAGACAATTTAAGCATCTGCCATATTTTAGAAATTTCAATTTATTTTGTTTGTGATTCTTTGACTAAAAAGTTTTTATATTATTTTTAAGTTCAAGAATTTCGTATATTAATTATTAAAAATTAAGTTAAAATATTTAAAAATTATTAATTATTAAAAATTAAGTTAAAATATTTAAAAATTATTAATTATTAAAAATTAAATTAGAAAATGACTACAAAAAATAATTTGCTTAAACTTTCTAAAATTTAAAAGAAAGTAAAGTCTAATATTTTCTTAATCATTTAAATTCGTATATTAACTTATACAAGAATTTTATATTTGTTCATAAAATATTTGAATAGTTTTTCTCATTGGAAGTTGTTAATAAAGTTGAACTTGAAGAGCTCGTTGATGTCTTCTACAAAGATCGAATATCGAGTGTCGCAAATCGACGAATATAATAATTTTACATTTAAAACCAGTTAAATAGTTGCGTAAATATAAGTCATTATTAAACCTAGGAGATATATTATAGTAATTTGGTCAATCATGATATGGCACGTGTTGCAATGATGTGATCAAACATTGCACAAGACACGACTCATGTAAGCGTCTCTGTTTCTGATGTGATCAATATCAATACAATACATTTATATATCGACGTATTGAAAGGGTTTGTGGGACATTCTAAGATAAAATCAATCCCATGAGATTGTATACTGAAATTATATTGAAACAATTTTTATTCTTGTAGTAGTGTTGCATTCATTATTACTTTAGTAATTGTCCTATTAAGCAGCAATCTTGTTAGCGATAGCGTCAAAATTATTTGTCAATATTAAAATCTATTAAGATCTCAACGATTTAAAAGTTTTCCCACTAGATCATGTAATTTAGCATAATTTTGAGTAAAACTTTTTCCAAACTGACAACTTGATCAATTGTATTCATAAAAAATAATTAGTATTAATTGTAAGTTTACACGAGTTGAACGGATAAAAAAACGTATTAGTCTCGTGTTGGGTTTGCGTAGACGACCGTAAGAAGGTTGAATTATGCACACATTACATCAATGCGGAGTCGAAACTATCGCAATTTTAATTAGGAAACTTCTAACAAGACTATTTCGTAACTTTAACTCATAAAAGAGGTGCCTAATTTAAATAATACTTGTACTTGCAAAATCTTATTTAAGTTTCATATGTACTCATAAGTATTATGTTGGTCAGTGCATGTGTTATATATTATTTTCTTGACGAAATCCGGTAATTACGACGTTTAAAATTTATCTTAATCATGTAAACACTGAATAGAAAGTTGTTATTACTTTAAATTATTCATTTATTTAGCCCGAACAACTTACGGTAATAGATCTAATAAATAATTAAATCTTAAAAGTTATGTCGAATCATAGTAAAAGTTAATCATAAGCCCTCATACTTTACTACTTAAATTGCAAACAATGTGAGGAAAAAAAAGACACGAGATTAACAAACACTAAAGACATAACTATTTGAATTCAGTTGTCAAATTAAAACCGATTAATAAGTATATAATAGTACTATAAAAAAATTGTGTCTATTTTTATTATAAATAATAATAGACATAAAATCATATGCGTTTTACTCAGTTCTATAGTACGTACATATTTTCTCAAATGATATCAGAGATATATTCTTAAAACGATTAAAACCGCATTAAATCAACTACATGTACCTTCATGGCAATATTATATAAATTTGAGTTTGTGATGGTGTTGATGAGCTTAAGCAAAGTGGCGTAGTTAGGCGGATATAAGTCCCGGTGCGGTGGTGCATTGATTGATTGCATTGGAGGAATCTACAGGCGTAAAATATTATACATATTCTTGCTAGTATGTGTCAAATCACTTTCATAAATTGTTTTATTTTTAATATTTTACCCTGAGAGGCTCCGTCACTTTTGGGGGTCCTGGTGCACCGCACCGTTTTGTCCTATAACAGCTACGCCACTGTTTAAGTATGGAATGTAAGATTAAACAACGATAATGTTCGTTATGTTTTCTAATTAAATCCTAAGCTTAATAAACAGCATTGAACTTGGCTTCAACTACGCGATCATGAAGATACATCATTCCGCTAATTAATGTGTAAATATCACCGACGGCATGTGTGATTTCCTTGCTAATACAAACATTACAAAACATTAACGGTAAATAATAAATATTCAACATTACTAGGGGATGAGATAATCGTGTGTATAAGAATAGTTTATATAATCTATGATAATACAACACGATTAATTTACAAAAAAGTATTTTCATGAAGGACTTAATATATTCAGATCACAAATGTTAATAATGGCCGCGTGGAGTGACGACAAGAATATCACCAGTTGTCATTTAGTCGTAATTCCGTTTCCTTTTGCTAAAATGAACCATCTCTGCTGTCATCTCACCAGTTGAGCCATTGAGCAATAAGACGGGCCTTTTCTTACATCTTTAAGATTTCTTGCACTGATATTCTCAGTTTTAATTGCAAACGGTTAAAATATGTTGGAATAGATTGTGGTATGTGAATAAGTTTTTAAGTTAAATTTGCATACGTTGCAAAACAAATTTTAAAGTTCATATGTAAAGTAGATCAATGATGCCTTTTGAGAAAATTTCAATAATATTGCAAGTTCATATTGAATTATCATTTAACGAATTCTTAATAAATGTCAAATATAAACAATGTAAGCGGATGTAGCTTTATATGTATTTGTATACAGTTTTTTTTAATTTATTTACAAAAATACAAATAGCCATCTTGAGTTCTTTATTTCAATTTTTTTTATGATCACTTTGGCATGTAAGTTTTCTAGTAAAACAAACGCACCAACGCATCTAGGTATTATAATTATGTTACTATAATATTCTATTCTATGCTGAATATGTCACTGAAAAGTAATTAAATAAAATAAATAAAGAAGTTTTTAGGATTTCATATTTTTTTTTTATTTAATACTTTTTGGATAACAGAATAAAGGCTGAAATCAAATAAGGACTAGTCTATTTTAATATTATTAAATATTCAATGATTTTTTAATATAGAATATATTGTTCGATTATTTTATAGATCGAAAAGGTAATATTAAAAATATTTATTTCATTAATAAACGTTGAACACCGGTAACTTCTATAAGATTTTAACATATTGTTGTAATCAAGTTATTAATATGTCAGTAAAAGTTTTACTTGTGTGAAGACATCGATGTTGTGGAGAAATAACAAATTAGGTCATGAATAGAATTTCGAATGAAGTATAAGAGTTTTCGCGTTGTAATAAACGTTGAATACAAATGATATACACAAAGTGCTTAATAGAATATTCACGGATGTAACTTTACGCGGAACTTGTTCTTTTATGGCTAGTAGCAATGGTAGGGACTTATATGTAGTTAAAAAAAAGTTATATACCTAGGAAGTAATATATACTTTGAAATAATACTGTGAAATAAAATGTTTTCTCATATACACTTCATTGAATTTTAATAAAGTATTTCTACGTTATATACTCTACCTAATACTTATATTACTTTTAAATTTCACACTCTACAGTTATTACTAATAAGTTTATAAAAAAACATCAGACGAAATTGACATAATAAAATTTCCTTATCAAACGATTTACAAGTATACATTTTGTATTTTTAACATCATTCATTCGACCTAACGTAAAACCTTTGTACAAAATATTATTTACAATTGATCGTAGAGGCTTATGATTAGAACGTTTCAAGAATTGACAAGGCGTACTAGATTGTCTGCATAAAGCACCTCACGAAGCATCGTGAGACGCGAACGAATCTGATGGTCCGGCCTCGAAAGCTTGCAAAACTGTGGTGCATTGTGGTGAGCCTCGCACTAAATTCACGATTGGTAAATACAGACTACCATTGAATTTGTCAGCATTTGATGAATGTTCCACATGTGGTTACGTTTAAAATAACGAAGTTTATTTTCTTTTAAAATTATACAAATTTACATATAATCGAAGATGTCGTTAGATGTATTATAGCTGTTACTGTTACTAGTTTACGATAGTTGATAAAACTTGCGATAATCATCATTATGATAATGAAATGACACATTCCAAATAAAAGTCTTAAGATCAACTTGTAATATATGTATATCGTTATACCCACTCATAGCAATCATAACGTAACCATAGAAACAAATCCCATGAATATTCAAGACTTAATAATATAAGCGATCATACGAGAATACTTCTTTAGTTTTCAATGTCAACTAGTGAGGATGTATAATGTAAGCTTATATTACCATTAATCTAGATTATCACGATTCTAAGGCGAGGGTATTAATTAGATCTAACCCTGATATTACACGACGCGCCGTCACAACTGCGCCTATGGTGACGTGTTGTATTATATATTGATGAAGTGGATCGCAATTATCCTCTTACGGCAATTACATCAGTTAAAAGCGATAATACGTGTCAAGGCTGGCCTCACTTGCTAGGCGACTCCTCTGCATTCCACTTAACGACAGCCACATGCTTCCGGGTGTTTACTCATGCTGCTTTTATTCTTATATTGATGCCATGGAGTCTATATTAGCATATCGTGTACGTGTGTACATAAAATCAACGAGTTTTTACTCATCGACGCATATAGTGACATTAATTTGATCCATTGATTATTCTGATAGACCTTTGCAATAGACAAATAGATTGCTCAACGTTTAACTCCGACGTAATGAGCACTGTGTGATAATCGTGTCGAGGAATATAGCAAAAAAGGCAGTGTTAGCGATTGCATTGTCGCAGAGATTGTGACACGGTTAACAGTTTACGCTTGTTAATAAATTAGGTCGAAGTGTTTCGTTTACATGTGTATTGTGGCCGGTGGCGGCCGAGGCGTCGCGTCTCGGGCGCGCCCGCTGTTTCGCGTACCGTCCGACAAAGTTGCGTAACATACGATAGGCTCGCAGGGCCGCGTGATCGATGTCCCGCAAGCTATAAACTGACACTTTGTTGAAGCCTATCAAAGGACTGATATATGCAACTAAATCAATAATGTCTCAGATACCATAAATCTTACGAGCCGAGAATAAGCAATAAATTTTCTTTTCTGAATATAATAAATTACGCATCTTTATTAAGACATTTGTTATATACATCCAATTAGTTTATTCTATGAAACCGTTTTGATTTACATAAAAATATAATTACTAAAATACTTAGCCTAATTTTCATACGGCAAAGCACTCATTCATATTAGTTTGGTCACCAAAACGACGGGTGACAGGTTAAATTTGTATATTTGCACTAAACTTTAAAATACGGCAGTGGCGTAACACAAAAAGCTCGTAGGCTATAAAATACGTATTTCGAATGAACTCTTAATGCGGCTGCATACATACGGTGAAAAAAAAGCTTTAAAAGCAGACTTATTCGTAACTATAACGAAACTGATAAAATATGAACGTAAGTTATCATATATTTTTGTTAAGCTGTAAACATTTACGGCCTTATTCATAAACGTTGCTTAGTTACTGTTTAGCTAAACACTGATTCGTCTCTTTCTTTCTTTGAATAAGAAGACAAAATATTGTTTAACTAATCACCAGTTAAATAAAGTTTATGAATAAGGCGGTTAGTGTTTAATTTTCTGATAATGTTAATATGAATAAATACTCAGGCGATTTCGTAACTAAATACAAATGTTGAGCTTCTAAAAGTCAATCGTGAGTTCGAAAACCTCTCGCTCATTATTCTTGTAAATTCTGACGGCCTATTAAAAATCTATTAAGTCGATACGTTGGTATTTAAATAGCTCCTATATATCTTAAAGTTTAACGTTAAAAATAATATTCTTCTGCTTATGCAACACGTTCCATGGACCAGTCCATCCGGTGACACATTAATTATTATCAACATTTCTGCTCGGTTACGTTGTATGTAATCCGATCTTGGCGTGTGATGCAGATTTATTATAATAAGCGATGAAGCATTCATGTATCGTTATAAACATATTTTGTTTATTTCATTCTCATTTAACACTATACTTATGTAAAACTGACTTTAGCATGTTGTTTATTCAATAAGTTGAAAAATCATGATAAAAGCAATTATTAATAAGGATGACTTATGTTATGTTTTTTCAAAAAATATGCGTATAATATAACTTCGGAGAGTATCTTGAGAATTTGTTACTGTAATTTCAAAATAATAAAATTTTCATGTAATTTTATATTTATTTATATTAAGACTATTAACTTGTTATCTACGGCACCGAAAGCTTGTAGCGATTTTGAATGATATTTAAAAAAAAAATTTTCTTCAGATGCAGGCGTGGGTAATGGTGGCGTGCGCAACAGCGCTAGCGGCGTTGGCCTCTGCGCAAAAACCTGGAAGATTCCTATCCTTGCCTGTGGCCTCGAAATGCGCCAATAGTAAGTAGTTTGTTTAAATTCAGGTTATTTGAACATGCCTCCGTAGCCAAACCATTACAATACTAGGTTAGGATGCAAGAGTTGGCAAACTCGGCGCAATACAGTTGCATCATTTATTTTTGAGGTAAGATGTATGTTCTGAGTAAATAGGCGAACGTTATCCTAGCTTACTGTTCTAGAAGATCTTGAGAATTGATATATTGTTACTACGTGGTGGCAAAACCAATATGGCATAGCTTTATGTATAACTTTTATTACTTCCTATATGGACTATAATCCAGCAAGAGGATCGTAAGCTATACTTGGTTATTTTCGATTGAATACTTTTAATTAACTATCTTTAAGAAATTCTTTTTAAAATCTATTAACATAAAACAGTTTTTGCACAAATATTAGTATTCATTGCTTTTACTACTATTGATACTAAATCTTTTGTTTCGAAAACATTGTCTTTTAAATAAATTTTCTCCTATGTATGTTATAACACAATAAATTTAATGTTAAAACTAAAGGTGTAATCTAAGGAACAGGTTATAACCCAACGAAATCTTCTATAAAATACTTTATGGTCTACGAACCAGTCAAACATTACTCTTATGTTAATTTTCCATTAGGCTTGCTTTGAAATTTAAATATTTAATTTAAAAATAATTCCTCAGTTTAAGTTAAAAATACGTGTATAAGTTATAAGTAACTTGTATATGAATATTAATTGTTATGTTTTTCTTATTAAGCTATTTATTTATGTAAAACTGGTACATATTTGATTTAAATTATATAAAATACACATCTGCCTATCTTATATTAGATTATACATACACTCGGTGGTAGGGCTTTGTGCAAGCTCGTCTGGGTAGGTACCACCCACTCATCAGATATTCTATCGCAAAACAGCAGTACTTGGCCCTTAGTATTGTTGTGTTCCGGTTTGAAGGGTGATTGAGCCAGTGTAATTACAGGCACAAGGGACATAACATCTTAGTTTCCAAGGTTGGTGGCGTATTGGCGATGTAAGCGATGGTTAACATTTCTTACAATGCCATTGTCTATGGGCGTTGGTGGCCACTTACCATCAGGTGGCCCATATGCTCGTCCACCTATCTATAAAATAAAATACACTTAAGAAATCATATACAACGTTCATTAACAACAATTATTTAAAGTTGTGTCTTAGAATAATCATAATTGATCGTTTTTATTATAAAGTAGGTGGATGGGCGAATGGGCCACCTAATAGTTTGTCGTCACCGCCGCCTGTAGAATTTGGCGCTGTAAGTAATATTAACTATTCCTCACATTGCCAATGCGCCACCAACCTTGGGTACTGATCCGGTATCTATTTAAAACACAAACTCATTAAGTCGTTCGTTTTTTTTGGCATTATTTATACCTTGACCTCTTATTTAATAACCTTAAAAGATCAAGTGATGTACCGAGAGGAAAAATAATATCGCTACACGTACAACTAATTAAAACTAAACTATAACTCAACATTCTCCTCAAATATCACAAAATTATCACGACCTTTTTATTGTTAACAAATAACGTTATAGTAAATCTCAATATATTATTATACAAGTCTTATGTTTTGGATAAAATAAAATGAATTTTGTAAAGCATTTGAATTTGAATGAAATTTTGAATAAAACAATAACTTAACCAACTTAGGCATTGAAAGTAAAAGTTCAGTTCAATGACCTGCCAAGGTCACGGGCGGCGGGACGCACGTGCCGTGCCCGAGGAAAGCGCTTTTCCTTGTCTAACACAAGCGCTTTGTCCCTATATAACCTAAACATGTGACAATTTCGTTTGTATAGTTAAGATAAAAGCTTTATATAAGTCCATTGACTTTAACGTTATATATAAAGTCAAATGTAAAGTAATACTTAAGTAAAAATAAAAAGGATTTTTTAATCAAAAGATTACAAATATAATAAATTGTGCTATAATCCTGAGTTCGGGGTATCGGTATTATTGTTGATTACAATACTTTAATTCTTAATGGAAACTATATTCAAATTCTTCTACTAGTTTTCAAGACGACCTGATCTGCCCTATAGAGAAAAATCGAGCTGCTGAATTTACAAACGTAATGTTGAAAACGGGAAGTACATTAAGGCAACGATTCCGCTTACTGGGAAACATTACACAACAGACATGGTGAAAATGAATGAATCACGTAACAACAAAACCAGTCAATATGATAAGGTTATTCGAACCATGTTCCAAGATCAAAGTGTTTCGTAACACCATAATAATTTACGACAATTTAAAACTTGAAAAACATTAAGGAAGATTAATAGGCTTAGAATTTTTACATTTTATATCTCTGTTTCACAATCAAGTATAAATAAATAAATTATAGAAGAAAAAAACGACTAACTTTCATCCGCCACCTCGCTTCCTTATATAGGGTTTTCCATTAAGGGCGCTTGATCGTGCAGAACTTCCATCGTAGCGTGTGCTGTGTGGCACGTAGCGCCGTCCTGTTGAAACCACATGTTGTCCAGATCCATATTCTCGATTTCAGGCCAAAAGAAGTTGGTTATCATCGACCGGTATCGCTCACCATTGACGGTGACGGCCACACCATTATCGTTTTCGAAAAAATACGGACCAATCACGCCTCCGGCCCAAAATCCGCACCAAGCAGTCACTTTCTGCGGGTGCATTGCCACTTGGTGAACCTCGTGTGGATTGGTCTCGTCCCAAATACGGCAATTTTGCTTGTTGACATAGCCATTCATCCAAAAATGCGCCTCGTCGCTGAAGATGATTTTTTTGCCAAAATCGGCGTCAACTTCCAACTGCTCTAATGCCCAGTCAGCGAACACACGGCGCTGTCTATGGTCATTAACCTTGAGCTCTTGGGTCAGCTGGATCTTGTACGGGTGCAGGCTCAAGTCACAACGCAAAATTCGCCAAGTTGTCGTCTGCGAAAGGCCGAGTTTCTGTGCGCGACGCGGAATTGACTGCCGCGGGTTTTCGAGGACACTGTCGCGCACAGCGGCGATATTCTCGGCAGGTCTCGCGTTACGTTGACGCACGGGAACCGGCTGATTGTTAACTGACCCGGTTGACTCGAATTTGTCCACCAATCGACGGATAGTCGACTCGGCAGGACGATCATCGCGACCGTAAAACGGGCGAAGTGCGCGGAACGTTGCTCGAACTGAAGACAACAATTTTATGATTTGCACGTGCTGCTCGACACTGTAACCTGCCATGGTGGTTTGGGAGGACGGAATGAATATAACACACTGCATTTGACAGCTGTCACTCAAACAACATGGCCGCAATCAGCTGTCAAAGTTCAAGCGTCCCTATTGGAAAACCCCATACTTTTGCGGGATGTAAACTAGATTATTTCATTCTCCATCCCATGCTCATAAATCCCAAGTCAATCCGTCAATCGCTGCTGCCTAAAGAACAAACAACAAAACAAACATTCTAACGTAGGTATTTATAAAATGACCGAGACAAACAAATTGATTTTAAACGAAATTTCTCAGGATCTAAATGCAGCAGAGATGTGGAATAAACTCCAAACCGAATCTTTATGAGATCCTGACAGAGTCTAGCAGTAGCAAATTAACGAGCTGCTACTTTATGTAGGAATATGTATATGTATAAAAAGTATAAAAAGTATTTAATTATAATTATTAATTATTTTTACTTGGTGGTAGGGCTTTGTGCAAGCTCGTCTGGGTAGGTACCACCCATTCATCAGATATTCTACCGCAAAACAGCAGTACTTGGTATTGCTGTGTTCCGGTTTGAAGGGTGAGTGAGCCAATATAATTACAGACACAAGGGACATAACATCTTAGTTCCCAAGGTTGGTAGCGCATTGGCGATGTAAGCGATGGTTAACATATCTTACAATGCCTTTGTCTATGGGCGTTGGTGACCACTTATCATCAGGTGGCCCATACGCTCGTCCGCCTACCTACACAATAAGAATTAAAAAAAATTAGTCATGGCAGGAAAGCATATTTGGAATATGAAAGTCAAAACAATTTCTCGTCTAAAGAATTACTTATTCATATTTCACGCAATTTATATATAAATACGTAATTTTATTTCCGCATGTTAAATGGCTGGTTTACCACAAATGATAATAACAATCGGAAAAGATAGAGAAATAGATAGAATAGACCTATGTTCGCTTAAGAAGGTATTTAACTAAAACATAAAATGTAAGTACATATTTCAGCCAATTTATACAAAAACGTAATGAATTATACACTCATATACTCCTCATATATCCCTCCGTCTATTGATGAACACCGTATGAAAACCGTACACCGTACCGTAGTACACCATAGTACTTTTGGAGTTTATCGTGTTCAGACAGACAGTCAGACACGGCAGAGGGACTCTGGTTTATAATATTTCGTGATGTAAGAAAAGCCTTAAATCTAAGAAATTAATGATATTTTATCTTTAGAATTTGGCACAATTTTTGGATAGTAAATGAAATCTATTTTATCATAAAAAGATGAATTTATAAAAAATATAGAAGAAAGCTAGTACATTGTACATTTTTAATACATCCCTAAAAATCAAAAAACCCTATCAGACAGCCAATTCTAATAACAATTTGTCACTTTATCGCAATCGAATCGTAGCGTGAATCGTCATCGTTGCCGTTTATCCGTTTTCCTATTCTTTAATTTAATTATCGACTATTGGCATAAAAGTTAACAATTAAGTTTGGTTTTGACATAACGGTATATTATTATCGGTTCGCTTCCGATTCGACTAAATATAGTTCAGTTAATTGGATCGGAATCGAATCGGGAACGTTTCGTAATCGTTATAGATTAGTAGAATTCGGCCTCAGGTTATGGGAGTTACTTTTGAAAGGTATAGAAGTAGAAGATCAATGAATTTACATGACACATTTTTACAAAAATGAATTTTACTACGAGCAATATTTTAAAATAGGATAAACGCTTCTTCGACCTACTTACATTACACAAAAAGCTGTTTCTCTCCCCAGTGCTTTTTATAATATTTTTTCACATTTATGCAGCTACTTATGTAATTTTAGTAATAAATTAATCATTATTATTTATTCATTTTATGATACTGGACATTATAGTATATCTAAGTCACATTAAAAATAAATGTTGAAATAGCTAAAACATCTCGAAATCAAAATTTAATTTTAAAATCCATTCGAAGTTTTACCTATGACAAAACTTAACTAATATTATAAATCACTATCAGACGAAATTAAGGTAAACGTAAAATATAGGAATAAATATGAACCATGACATTTAATTATTGGTAAAGTGTGCTTTATAAAAATAAATTCTCACATTGATTAGATCGTACGCTAGTAAAATAAAATCACAAAATCAAGGATGTTGCAATACAACCTTCATCGGATTCTAACCTTTCAATTCTATAAACCTATTGTAAAAATATACTTAAATTCGCTGCAGCAATAATCTTATTATGTTATAGAATATAACTGCCATTGGAATTAAAAGCATCGACATTATTTATCGTTTTATTACTTTAGTCGTAAGTTATTAAAGATCTAATAAAAATCAGATTAATTCGGATATTCCAAGTTTAGTTAATGAATAAACTTAACATTACGTAAAAATATTTACATTATATTTAATTGGTTTAGTATTTACAAAATGTAAACCCATAACTTATTTTGGCAAAAGCAGGCAATAAACTTCATCCCACATATGAAGGTTTCGCGAAATGAGTTATAAAAATAAATTACGCACATGAATCTTACTGGTGCTTGCCCAGGTTTGAACCCGCGATCTTAGCTTAGGAGGTTCGTTTTCTACCCGCCTTCACTTAAGCATAAAACTTTGATTTTTTCATTTTATTGCAGTGTAACGATTGGTGTAAATTACTACTTGAACTCATATTATTTTACTAACAGATTGCTGCGAATAATACTGAATATCCACATTAAGTTCCCAACGAAACCTGTTGAATATTTTACAATTTGAATATGTTAAATCGTTAGCGATTATTCGTGGAAGATTAATGTGGTGTTCTACTCGCTAAGTTTCTATTGTGTTGTGTGCTCTATCTCAGACAATCACACATCTGTTTGTCTGTCAGCACAAGGCCTCATTCAGTATAATAATTGTCCGTCGTGCGAATCTTAGCACATTCAACTAACATACATGTCTCCATTGCAAAAAAAAATTGTAATATATCTTACTTGTAATAATCTTAACGTGACAAGTGTGTGTGACATAAAATATAGTACCAGCTTATGACGGGCAAAAATTTATTCTTTTCAATCTAAATATATATTTTATTTACAACTCAAAACCGAAGATGCTAAATGATTTAGCATATTTATTATAAGCTTTTACGTTGTAAGCTGATCTTCCGGTAATTTGACAAATTTATGTTAATGTCTTGAGTTATTTTAACCAGTAGGTATTTTGGAAATACTAATTGTAATATCATAAATCATGTCTTAGATGTATTTTCGTATTCGTTTATTATGTGTAGCTGTTATTATACGTTATTTAAATTAGGCAATTATTGTCAAATAATCATGTAGCTAAAAAATGTAGAAGAGTACTTATGCATGTTCCTTGGCCTAGATGGAACTGCGTGACAGACGCATCTGTTCGACTAGGTCGTTAGATCAACAATGTCAAACATCTACTGTAACGCTTATGATAGTTAACTTATTTTATTAGACTTAAATACATTGTAATAATAATGTTTACAACAATATAACTCTCAGAGAACTAAAAACTTTAATATATGAATATAGTTTTGATCTATGTTATGACGACGCAAAATTATTTTCAATGTAGAATATTAATAAGTCATCAAATTTTATTATCTATACTACTATACCTAAATAAATATATAAATCTATTGGTTCTGTCTGTACATTTCTTTTTTTTTACCTAATTTTGTGATAAATAATCGTTTTATGATGCAGTGATTGACATTATACTATTTTTTTCATTTTTGTCTGTCTGTCTGTCTGTATGTCTTCTTAACTAAAATCAAGAACGGCTTGACCAATCTTAATGAAAATTGGTACACACAAAGAACATGTGATGGCGCAAATGTTAGGCCATATAAGGTCCTCCAGACCGATTTCGGCCACGGCGGTCAATCTCAAGGGAGATTAGCCAACTGCGCAGGACATATTATAGTGCACAAGTGTGTGCGCAAACACAGGTGCACTCTCTTTTCCTTAACTCTCATAATCCGATGGGACGGCAATCCGACACGACCGGAAAGAGTTCAGGCGCAGTACCAACGGCTTAACGTGCTTTCCGAGGCACGGGTGTGTACACACTTCCAACTTCCAGAATCCGGGCTGCTACTGAGAATTTTCTGACAGAAAAACCCAATAACTATTTATTGGCCCGACCTGGGAATTGAACCCAGGACCACCGGCCTTATATCTAGCCACTAGACCAACGAGGCAGGCCATATATAAGATCGGTAAACCCTACGGTATCTTATGAAAATTTATTTCAAATCGTTAATTACGGATTTCTTTACCAGTAGCCATATGTGTGTGTGTGTGTGTGTGCGTATATGTGTTATTATAGTTATAAAATAATTTATTATATTTTTATTAATTATACGCGGGTGAAGCCGCGGCTACAGCTAGTATTTCATAAAACTCCATCGACGCCCTTAATTGGTTTTTTGATATTTATTGTGTCTTAAGGTTTTATTTCCAGGCTTAAGGTTTTATATCATAATCGTAATTTCCATCAATTATTTTGGTAGCGGTTGGTCTTTTATACCTTCTCGTTAGGTGACCACTCTCGTTGCACAATACGAAAAGGTCGCCGTCGCAGGGTTATGTAAAGACGTGTTTCATACGTCTTTACAACAAAATGCCGGGTTAAATTTGAGTCGCTTATTTAATTCAATTAGAAGTCATCAATGTCATGACCGTGATACAAGTTATCGTTCAGCAACTGACCCGTAGCTCGAGGTTCATTTTTCGTTAAGACGTGCTAACAATTTTGTAAATAAAGCTAGTAAATATTTTTATTTGTATTATTTCACCGAACCGGAAAATGTCACCGATTGTCACCGTTCTAAGTGGTCAAAATTATTATAGTAGCCTTGTCTTAATAATTTTATAATTGCAAATAAAAATAAATAAACCTCCGTTTTCAGGGCCTAAGGAATTCTTCTACCGTGGTCACAATTACTTCTACAGCGGACACGTTCCCGAACTCGCTAACAGGAAAGTAGACTGGTTAGATGGACGCAATATCTGCCGAGAGTATTGCATGGACCTTGTTTCAATGGAAACTCAAGAAGAAAATAATCTAATTTTCAAGCTTATACAACAAAGTAAGTTTTTACAACACATTATTACATAAAAATACATATAGCATGTATTTATTACATTTGATCCTGATTAGTCATAACAGTTTATAAAAGTATTTATTTTTTATTTGTGATTGCAATACTTTATTAGACAGGTATATAACGATTTTTTTCATTTAATTACTTACATCAAAAATATTTTATCATTTTATTTACATGGTTTTAAGCCCAATATATCTTAGGTTTAAAATAGTTATGCCATATATGTTATACTTATTTTTAGTATTTAACGATTCATGTTATTTTCTATTATTATAATACTAATAAACTAATAATTATAGTGTTAACATTGCAAGCATTACATAGTGCATGTAATAAAGCGAAGGTACTGCAGATATTATAAGAACGAACGATCGAAATATAAACGGTTATCCATAGGCAAAATTAAACATTACTTACAACTTTCCCGCGGCTTAATTTTTTTAATTTAGCGTTTTAAATCTAGTTTTTATTAATTCCAGACGATATTCCGTACATATGGACCTCTGGCCGTCTTTGCGACTTCAAGGGATGTGAGTCACGTAAAGATCTCGAGCCTAAGAACGTCTTCGGATGGTTCTGGTCTGCCAATCGCGAAAAGATGTCGCCAACCAACCAGGTTTGTAAAAAATAACAATACAGATTAGTTAGGTGTTTGTTGAAACTAGAACTACTATTAAGTCTGTGCATGTTCTCTGACTCTTATTACAATTTCTGTCTGTATGGCAACTGATTAATTATTATAAATTTTACATTTCATCCGTATGAAAATGTTTTTAGAGGCAGAAAATGAGAAAGAAAGTATTTTATTTGAATTTCTTTTCTTCAAATATTTATCTATATTTGAAACCTATTTTTACTCAATGTCTTAACTTTTATAATATTTAGATGTTTCAAAACAGAATTGTGTACAATTATTTTTATTTCGTAATTTTAATAGATTCCCAACGGTTGGGGCTACAACCCATGGTCGCAAACCGGACACAAGAAGCTACGTCAACCTGACAACGCTGAGTTTGACATCAACTCGACCTCAGAATCATGTCTCAGCGTCCTTAACAACGTGTATAATGACGGTATCGCGTGGCACGACGTCGCTTGCTATCACGAGAAACCTGTGGTCTGCGAGGACTCAGAAGAACTCCTTAATTACGTAGCAAGCAACAACCCTAAGCTCCGTCTGTGATTTAAAAACCTTATCAAGCTTATTTCAAAATTACTTCAATTAACATAATTGTGTAATTCGACGAGCAATTTACCTAAAGCTGTTTATACTTATGTATATTAAATGCTCAAGTGTGAAAGTAGCTTTAGGCTTACAACAAATAACAGACTAACATCAATAATATACATAGCACCGTATTTTAATCATGCACATTTCTCATTTTATTAGGACTTGCCATATTCTAAACGTGTAGCGATCTCTTCTACACGCACTGCCTTTCCGTCGTACAATTTTTTTGTACAGAATAGCATAAGTCTAAATAAGTTTAACTAAGTTTATTTTATGTAAGGGAAGAATTTCTATTTGTATATAAAATAAAATCAAAAACATAATATATTTGTTTTATTAAGAAACCTCTGTCACAAAAAAAAACAAACTGTATACTATTATTATAGTAAACTTACATCAAACTTAATATTTAATTTTTTAAATAAATCAGTCAATAACAAAAAATAGCTCTGGTCTAATTACTTAGAAGTAATTAATAAAGGTATTCCTTATCTCTTTCTTTCTTCATTTCTTATAATGTAGTTAGACGAAAGGGAGATGGCCTGATAGTAAGTGGTGGCCACCTCCATAGATATTGGCACCGTATCAAAATATAATAGTGACCTAAGATATTTTGTCCCTTGTATCAACATATATATATAAAAACACAATGTTTAATGAATTTTTTATAAAATGTTAAGGTGTAATAACATTTGAGTGCCTGTATGAGAATCCTCTGCCAATACATTTAAGATCATAATCCTTGTAGCGCTCACAGATACTTAAATCTCTGGCTTTATTTATTAAAATACTCAAAACATTATATTCACGACCATTTAGAATCACATAACTGTTAGAATATTTTTCTATGTCAGATGGTGATATTTTAAATGCACTTCTGTCCTCACACTGTCCTGAAGAATATACAAGATCAGTATTGCCATCTTCAAAAACTGATTCAAATAGAGTTTCCAAGTTTGGAACTGTTTTCAAAATCTCTTGATATTGTTTCAAATTTAATTGCATTGTTATTTCTGGAGGATTAAACCCAGGTATTCTTGGCTTCAATGAGCAAGCACGGTGACGTCTACGGCTTACATATAGTTTTGTGAAATCTGTAACAAGAAAATGTACATATAAAATAAAATATTTTTAAAAGACTTCAATTTAAGTACTTTTTTACCTGTAATGTAAGTTTCTTGATTTTTTTCTAGAAACACTGGCCAAGTTACCAATTCATCTACTATATTGACAACTCCTTTTTTTGGTATTTCAAGAAATAAGTTTCCAATGACCTTTATGAAATATATAAAAATATGTTGAATATTGAAATTGTGTATAGGTATATATAATTTATTTATTTAAATATGAAAAGATTAAATTATTTTATTATAATTACCACATGATTATGCACTGTTGTCAAAAGAGCTATTGGCAGAAAATAAATTCTCAGTGCACTTTTTATAAGTTGCTGAGATTTTTCTATGCAACCTTGTGTCCATGATGTAGTTGTTTTATTTATAATTTTGCAGTCATCCGTCAATACCTAGATAAATGAAAATAATAATAGAATAATTTTTATTTTAAAATGTACTATATTAAAATGTACATTTAAATATATAGATAAAACAGTTTAGCTTAATACTAGATAAGTAATTACTTTATCAATTGGTACGACGCCATGTATACTGGCTTCAAATACTTTCGTTGGTAATTTTCTGTACTCTAATGGAAGATCTATAAAAAAAGTTTTTTCATTTGGACGCAAAAATATTCCATAGTCTATCAACCATATCAAAAACTGTTTTTCCATCGAAACAACACCACGAGTCCACCTGTTTTTCCACATAACAGCAACATACTGAAAATTATTAAAATTGAGTTGTTTTTTTTTCACGTTAGACGAAAAGTAAATTGTATAAATTGGTATTAACTTACTTGACCATGGTTTGCCTCTGTAATTATATTCTTATTTACTGAAAATTGATTGACTTCAGAATCATTTTCAAGTTTAAAACAATTTTCACGATAATCTTCAGTAACACAAAAAAATGAGAAAGGATTTGTAAAACTCGTTATATTTATATTCATTTTAAACTATTATTGTAACTTATAATTTTTTTCTAAATAATAATTTGTTTAATAAATAACCAATATAGTAATCCTAAATTCAAAGCAAGTAAAATTCAATTTGTCATAAAATATCAAAACAAAAGAAAACGAGGGTGAATAAAATATTATTGTAGATAGTTGCCGATTAGTAATTGTCAATTGACAGCTTTATTAATTTCCGCGCGAACAGCAACACAATTTAGGCCAATATCAAAGTATTCTCATTAATTATCGCGGTATTATAAGCACTTATTTAATAATAGAAAAATAACTTAATACGACGAGAATATTTATTGAAGTTAATTTATTTGAAATTTTTTATTACATTAAATACGTAAAGTTCAAATTTTGTCAACTGTACGGAATAAAAAAGTAAAATAAAAAAGGTGATAATTAAATAAGACATTAAATTTAAAATTAAAATAGATTGACTTATAACACTTTTTTTGTAGATAGAAGAAATATGTACCTATATAATGTTTCATAAAATGTTAAAATTTTATTTTTATCTCATAATAGTAATACAACTTTTCGAAATAGAACATTTTCGAAATTTACTTTTGATTTAAAAAAGGATAAGCCTATCAAGTATTTTTACCATCAAATGTACATCTTGTAAAACTGGGGTGTGTGTGTTTTTTATAATGTTTTTTTCTATAATACTAATAAAAAAAACATTATCATTGATGATACTACTAAGGTACAATATTTTATAACTTTGAAATATAATTTTGCGCCTACAATAACCCTGGGCTAATGACACAGTAAAAAGAATAAGCGTTTTAAAAACAACAGGCGCATAACACTTTAAATTACGCACATACGTGATGGTTATTATGTTTACTGCAGGTAGTAAAACCATGACGTAAATACAGATGAGAGAAGCTATTGTCTGCGACATTATTCTCATATTTTGTTTTAAGACACAAAAACACATGTACATGTAACGTAAGTATCAATAATTTCCACGCTAAAATCCACGCTTTCTCTAGTACATAAAACTTCCAAATATTGAAAAAAAAGTATATTTAATAAGAAATATACATATACATATATATTTACATATAAAAAATCTTTATTTTATATTATAATGATACAACATATTTACAACGCTGCTAATTCTACAAACAAATTGCCACTTTATCGCAATCGAATCGAAGAGTGTTCGCTGCGGTTTATCCGTTTTCCTATTCTTTAATTTAATTATGGACTATTGCCATAAAAGTTAACAATTAAGTTTGGTTTTGACATAACGGTATATGTTAACATCATATCGGTTCGGTTCCGATCCGAATAAATATAAAATAGTCAAAGTTGGATCGGAATCGAATCAGGAACGTATCGTAATCGTGATAGCTTAGCAGAATTCGGCTCCTGAACCTTCTGCTTTATTATTATAATAGTATAATTCGTACATAACTACTTACGGGATGTCTAATGAGCTTTTTTGATTCAAATTGATTTAAAACTTATTAACTTCGACATGCCGGTTGGCGTGGTTGGTAGCGGAGAGGGGTCATGATGGGAACGTTTGAACCTCAATTAAACTATTATTTTGGTGTTTATACTATTATTTTTTATTTTAATAATCATCTTTGGTAATCGACTTGCCATTCTTGAGCACCACGAAGAGGTGGGGCCACGTCTTTCAGAGGCTCAGTACAGGTTCAGGGAGGGTCAATTAACCATCGATACCCTAGAAGCCCTAAAGACCCGGAGCATGGAAGCGATGGTCCAAGGGGACGTGGCCTTAGCGGTATCGCCGGACGTAGCACACGCCTTCAAGACTATAAGGGAATTTCGATACCAAGGGGTGCCTTCCTATCTCAGAAGGCTGTTAAGGGGCTGTAAGGGGGCATACCACCAAGGACCGGGTGGTCCTCTGGGAGGGGGGCGATGGGTAACTTGTTCGGCATCGGGTAGGCTGCGGCGTTCCACAAGGGTTTGTTCTCGGTCCAATCTTGTGAACGTCAGTTTCGACTATCTCCTACGAGCACCCGTTCTTCCCGGGATGAGGGTGTTGTGTTATGCCGATATCACTCTCATCTCGGCGACAGGGTGGAATTTCCAGTTGGCGGTCTGCCTGACCGAAGTTAAAGCTGATGCCAGAGCGGTGAGAGCTATAGGTCAATTGGTTTCTGAGATAAGGCAAGTACCCCGTCTTACCAGCCACCCCGTCTTGCCCCTCATTCCCCTAGATACTTCCCTTTCGCGCCGCAGTTCGTGGCAAAACTAAAAATAAAAGGGCGTAAATATGCATCCACTATTTCGATTTCTTCACTAGACTAGAGAGAAAGCATGTCTAAGTAATGTTTATCAAGTTTTGAGTTGTTTCTAACGCTGGTAAGGTTATGTTACCTCAGTGTTCTGGGAGTAGTGAAGTAATCTTTTTCAGAACATGATACATACCGTGGATGGACGCTTAATACATACTAATCAAATTTATTCCGAAAGTGCGTAAAGCGATTAAAAAAAATCGTCGCGGTAAACTGTCATTGAGCGTGTTGTTTCGTCACGATAGAACTCGTACTTTTCGATCCAATCGATGGAAATTGCCCTCTACGCAATCCGTAGGGCTAGCTTCGATTTCTTCGACCAATTCCTTCCGAGTTAGCCCCTAGTGATTTTTTATTATTCCCTAAAATGTAAGGGCATATTCCCACGAATATGCCCTTACATTTTAGGGAATAATAAAAAATCACTCCACAGCTAAATTAACAATGATGACGCATTAAGGGCAACTGTAGATGAGGTTTTGAGGGTCAAGAAAATGATATTTTTTGAAATGTTAATAATAAGTTATTCCAAATATATTGAATTAGACAGAGCTATTTTTTTGAAGATTGAACCAACTTCGGATTTTCACAGTAATGTATTTAAGTGCATACGTACAGAAATTAATTAAACAATGAAGATGTTTTTAAATTAAATAAGCAGTTTAAAAAAATGTTTTTGTAAATTTTATGTTTTGTTAAATTAAATTATATTTTATTTTTTAGTTTAAATTGAACAAATGTTAAAAAAATGTGTTGTCGAATTGGACAGCGTAACTACTACACAGTTTAATACTGTAGTATATATTGTGACTGCCTCGTTGGTCTAGTGGCTAGATATAAGGCCGCAGACTCGGTGGTCCTGGGTTCAATTCCCAGGTCGGGCCAATAAATAGTTATTGGGTTTCTCTGTCAGAAAATTCTCAGTCGTTTATCGCCGGGTACTTAAAGTTACTTTTCATGCAACCAACCTTCTTGTTCGTCAAAGATGGTGGAATAAAAAGATTGTCGCAAACGCAGACACAGATAAAGAAAAATAAAAAAGGTAACTATACGTAAAAAAAATTTAAGTTACACTCTCTATTCCCTCACTCATAGTCCGATAGAACGGCAAATCCAACACGACCGCCAATATTTGAATTCTAGTTGATTTATCCTACTACTAACTGTTGCACTGGGAATCAAAAGTAGTTATTAAGCCATTTATTGCTATTTATTTTCAGTATTTATATTGTTTACACCTTTATAGGATATATTAATAGCCAATTTATCGCAATGGGTAAAACAGGCGAATATTAACCGTAGATAACCGATTCAAACCCGACACGCAATAACATACAGTCTTACTAATAAACGTTGCTACAGTCTGTTTAGTTAAACACTGATTACGCTTTTAATGAAATTGTTGATTTGACATTCAAAAGCAGACAATGTATTGTTTAAATAATCACCTGCTAATCATAGTTTATAAGTAAGGTTGATAGTTTTTACGTGATAAAGTGTTCTTATTTATCTCGTGTTGACGACCAAGTAACATCGTAAAGACACGTAAGAAGAAAGGGTCAAATGAAATTGGCTAATTAATATCTATCACCTCACACTAGAGCTGTGAAGAGCTTCAAACAGGACCTTACTGTACTTATTTCGTTAAAAATTAAATATTTTGTAGATAAATTTTATTTACAATTAAATTTATTTTTGTATTCTTGTAAGGTTCTTATAGTTCATGCGAATTTTGTGTGGATTAGAATCTACACATCACATCTTTTTAGGATTTTTCATATTTAAGCTAAGTATTACAAATCGAAAAAAAGTTAATTCCGACGTTTTATGGAACCAAAGCACCATTCCACACTTATTGTTAGTGTGCTTTAGTTTATACATACATAATAACGTTATATTAAAAGAAATGTATGTTGCAAGTAACCTAGTTATAAATAATACGCAGAACAAAAAGTAGGTATAATATATGTAGGCAGGTTCATTGTGTCATTTTAAAGTTAATTTTTGAGATTCCCACATAATTAAAATCTACATTAATACCAACATGTACGCAAATCCTATTATTGTTGCTATATATGTTACGAAAGAGAAAAGCACTCAATGTTTATTATGTTATCAATTACATCACAGTTTTCACGAAGACAGATAACTCCACTGATTAGTATATCACTCGCCGTTTGATATGCTTGTTCTTGTTCAAACCAATCAATGATTGCAAATGATTATCGCACGTCGATTGTTCGTTGATGCTAAGGTATTTTGTGGTAACTATGTAAAATTTAGCAGAGTAACATTTTGTTAATACTTGAAATTGCAGAGCTCGAGAATTGTAGGTTGCTATCAAGATATAATGTGTTGCGGCAATGTTGGTATGTGATGGCGATGATGGGCTGATGTCGGTGAAGATTGGAAGCGGCGGCTCTCCCGACGACGACGACGGGCATACGCACGGAATGCAGCAGGCGGGGCGGGGCGCGGGCGGCTGCTGCTGCCGCGGCGACGCTCGCTGCTGCCCGCCGCCCGCCTCGCCAGTCAGCCGCGCGCCACCCGACACGACTGTTGTTCGAGAAGCGCGTCTCGCCAACTCCGCTCGCACGCAGGTATGTACACGCGACCTTCTCATTACTTCATACACCCGTCCAAAACCGAATAGGTGGGCGTCATAAGAAGCGCCCGACCGCACGGTTTTTACCTTGCGATCCTGTCGCCCGGTGACCAGAAATAGCCGTTGACCGCTCGAACAAACTATTCTTCCTCTTCGATAACGGCGATATCTTTACCTTACAAATATTTGCAAAATGGGAATCTCTAAGCGACTTACCGGTCAACGCTTCTGTGGCTTTATCAGTGTTACATATTTATTATTTGTCGGCGGTGCGGTGAGGTCAGCGAGCGTGTGAGGCGATGTGCGCCTTATCGTGAATGGCGTAGGGTCGTAGCGGTCTGCGAGCGCCGCAGCGCGTCCGACCTCGGGTTGTTCTCTGTCTTTACTCTGCTCTTGCGTCGTTCCTATTTACTATAGGTTTGAGATAGCAATGCTATCGTACCTCATTATTGCTTATATACATAATTTAACAGTTGACGAAATACGTCCTCAGTTCCATTGCGATAGCAACAACTATTTGTTACAACCATAAGATAAGTTCTTAGGTGCCACTTGTTGTTTAAGATGGTTAATAATTTGTCATGCGGCAATGATCATACGAAAGAAATTCAAATGTTACGAAACATCTTAGATATCGTATCGCACCATTTAAAAAGGCAACACTGTTCATATGTCAAATGATTAGATGACTGGTAAGTGGAAACGTGACTTACCCATATAAGCTTGTTAACTGTTGAGTATTTTTACACTACAATCATTGTTTGTTACATGTATACAACATCTACGATAATGTTAATTCCGCGTGACTACAAAACCTACTACCGCTTCAAAGTTATCCTCGGGACAGAAGCACAGTAGGTAGTAGAATATATTTGTAAAATGATGCGTGTAGAGTTATCGAGGGATCCTACGCTCGTCCGGTGTTGTCTTCGCCAGCACCGCGTTGTGCGTGTACAGTAATATTACATAGCGCAAGGTAATCTCGCCCTTACATAGATGAAAACACGTCATAAAATAGCGTGATGTTACGTTTGTACTTAGTGTACCCTCGACGCATCGTTCAACAGCTCTCGGCCTCGTTATACTCAATATACCCTAAACTCGCACCAATAGACGACCGCATTAGGGGCATATCTGCTTGCCAGACCTACGGTATAAACTATTTTTCGAAACCAAGGCAGGATTGAGATCCCGTCGCCCAAGAGAGTGAAAGATGGGGGTGGGTGAGAGGGTAGCGTTCCCCTTAGGTCCGCAAGAGTGGTTCGCCCCGGACTAACAACTAGGATTTGCCAAATCGGCAGCTTTTACGGTGAAGCTGTCGTATAATTTGTTGCGTAATGCGTTAATAAGGTGATTTATTTTGAAATCTTTTGTAGAGACTATGCATTATACTATTCAGCCATGATAACAGCGTAATCATTTTAGTTCATAGACCTAATTAGCGCATCTTTCTACATCTCGAATATAGGTAAGGTTTCATGTCAATGCGCAGACAAGTTCTCGTGCTACTGCCAATGCCATACCGAGTTACGCCCCTGACACACCTTATAGATTGTGTGGCTTATTCTTTGTATAGACGCTTTGTTTTAACATAACATATAAAGAAAATCATTTACTTATCTATGTTAAAATTACATTTAATCTGATATTATTGTCATTCTGGAGTAAGAATGAATACTCAACCCTGAGATTGACTTGCTTACCATATTAAGTAAGTTCAGTGAATATCTTTTATCTAATATAATTCCTAATCTGCTTCTTGAGGAGCAATTTTTTGAAAAAGCGACCTGTCTGTCATCTGATACTAAGATTATTATAATTACCTACGTAAACTTACGCTTATCACACCTTTAAACATGAAATGTTATTTTAAACTCTCTTGGCTTTCAACACTTACCAACTATAATAATATACAATGTGATATATATATATGGCTAAAAAACATTTCAACGATATTTTTTCCTAACGGAAGACAGAAACCCGATCAAGGACATACCCGAGTTGATTACGTAATTGTCGTCTGCCTCCACTGTTTTCACGCAAAGCACCTAGCGAATTCAATTTTGGAGAAATATTTTTCGACACCATTCGGCTGCGTCATACCTATTATGTACGAAGATTTTATCAGTCTTAAAAATGTTAAAAAGCTCTCCATTTATTGATTACAATTATTAACAGGAAAACAAAAAATACATTAAGTTCAAGTAAAAATACGTTTTAATTCGTTCTATATAAAAAAAAAAATTCAAATATTTATAAAAAAACTTATAGGTATAGATTTTTCGCGTTAGTTACTTCTTTCAAGGTGTAATTTCATTAAATTTCATGTAGCGTGCTACAAGGAGTAAGCCTCGATAAAGCTTTAACTTAACCAAAAGTACAAGGAATAGGCACGAATGTAAAAACCATTTATATTTCCCAGAATTGTTTAAGGATAGAGTTAATTGCTGAAGATCTCTTAAATTAGCATCTTAGCATCAATGATTGAGGCTTTTAGCTTTATATTAACGCTATGACGACGACGTTTCGGTAAATCCCATATTGAAAAAGATACAACACTGCACCTGCATTAGATGGTCGAATAATTCGCATGTGTCGTGGTGAGATTGTTAAGCGCACCTCGGGCGGCGTGCGGCAGCTGCATTGCAGCTGACAGACTTGCACATTTGCTCGTTTTGCAGCAACTAACAGAATCCTGCACACACCATATCTGTATATATGGACAACGTTGAATGTCCTTATTCTAACTAGTCTGTCCCTAACGTCTGACGTTGGTTAATACTGATTAATTATGAGCGACGCGGACGAATGAATTAACAAGCTGGAGAACTCGATTGTTTTTTATCCTTATAAAGTTTTTCAAAGGTTTCCGTCACAATAACTATAATCATTTTTAAGGTTTTTTAATGTCAATTTGTTTATTTGGTTTGGCAATGGATTTTTCTTGCAATATTCATTTAAATATCATTTATCGTTGTTTCGCTTAATTATGTGAATTCATATTAAGATTACAAGATTTATTCTAAATCTTGAGGGAATGACTGACTGACTATGGGATCGATTTAATAAATAAATCATTATGCTATAAATCTAAATAAAAGCGTATTCAGTTGTGTAAATAGCTTAATACTTTATTTAAAAACTAAACTGTTGATCCGCTACAGATCATAAATTTCTAAATAATGTTTATTTAAAACAAGAAATGAAGAAAACAATTTTTAGACATGTTAGATTTATGATTTATTGAAACCTATTTAAATGGCGTAAACAGACTATATCGTATTCATAGACTAATAATCTAAAAAAAATATATTTGGTAAAATACCTACTAATTACAGTCACTGAAATAGAACACAAGTTTTTTTTTAAATATTATTTTATATTTTGATAAAAACCGAAACTTTTATCACCGATCAGAATCTTTGTAGAGGAGGAGGATTGTAGAGGTTTGTCTTTACTCTTAGTAGTCACCTTTAAATATAGAAGAAAACTTCTCCGGAATATTTTTTTCACTATTCCAGTCAATTATCTCTTTAAAACAGGGCAATATTTTGATTGGCAGTTTCGATTTAATACACTTTCTTGGAAATTAAAAAGAAATTGTAAAAGAATTTCAAAGTTATTTCTTAAGTTAAAACTAGAGTTTCTTGGAAGACAGACTAGCAAATCTGCTTGATGACGGTAAGTGGTCTCAATTTCCCATAGACAAGTACTGTAAAAAGTATAAACCAACTCTTACATTTTCAATGCACCGTCGACCACATGATCTAAAACGTTCACCTGTCAAGAATCAGTAATACAAAGTATTGCTAATTGGCGGCAGAATTCATGGCATTATCACACACACAAGGAACGTTTTACCAACGATAGGGCCTTTGGTAAGCTAATTGCATTTTAAATCAAATGTTCGTAAAATAAATAAGGAAATGACATTTTTTTAACTTATTTTGAATTTGACTAAGGTACATATACAAAGTGCTCGTATTTATTGTGTTTGGTGTGTCCTTGTGTTTTTTTTAGTTTCTCTGAATATTGTATTTTTGGTAACTAATAATACTACTATATTGTAGGTATTATAAATTCACATGCATGAGTAGGAAATATAGCTTGCATTGAAATAAAAATATCGATCGATAATAATAATAATTAATGAAAGAGAGTTGGTTGTGTGGTTGGTTAACAACTCGATTCGAAAATTAATTAATTTTTGAATGAAGTTAAACGTGAACTTATATATTTTTCATGTGTTCTTATTTGAAAATATAGGTGTTACTATGTTAACTGTTTTAAGAAATGAAATAAAATCTTTTAATATTTAATTATTCTTTAAAAAAAATCCTATATGAAACTTTTTCAGCAACAGAATTAAGACTTGACCCAAGAAATGAAACATGATTCAAAATTATTTTTACATGTAAAAAAATAAATTTAATGTATTTTTGACATGAAAAAAGCGTTTCGTTATTCTATTTCTTATTAATTAACATAGGCAATAATTAATATAGATTTATATTGTTTACTTAGTGTATTCTTACTAAATTTTACAAGTATGACTTTAAACTAATTGTTCGATTTGGTGATGCATAATATTGCTATTCTAAACAACGCGAAATCAGACCAAAACTTAAGTTTAATAATAACTTTATATTTTAAATGTACTTCTTCGCAACAAGAGCTGTACTAAATGTTGACTGATGAGATATCAGTAGTTGTCATTTCACTCTCCATAAAAAATAGAATGTCATTGTATACAATTACTATCATTGAATTAAACTACAGTGTATTCGAAACATTTATAGTTCTTATTTTATCATATGAATTAACTCTTCGTAACATCTAACGCCTGCACTTATTTATTTCTCTATTTATAAATATCTGAAATGATAAATGTATGTGTATATATTTTAAATTCTGATCGGAGTATTTTCTTTGAACTTATCTGGCATATATCTAGTATCCGATTCAATAATTAAAAAATCTATATTTTATGTATATCACCTTAAAAAAGTTAATACTACTAATACAGTAGTATTTATAACTATTTTCGTACTATACAGTTCGAAATATGGCATTTGAGTGTTTCAGTCGTTTGCATAGATATCTATAACTTTATCGTGCTATGCGGGAAAGATTACTCGGGGAACGGGTTACGGGGAAGTTATTAGTCCTTCTTTGTAACTCAGCTCAAACACTGTAACGTTATATCCGGCAAGTCGAAGAATGTGGACATGACTCGACTATGCGTAATGTAATACGTAGGTAGGGGACCGTGGGTAGGCGTTGAACTGCCGAAGAGACGGGGCGGCCCCCGTCATTCCCGGAGGTCTTGCGATGTAGACTAGGGGGTTACTTTCCTGCTTCGTTTCTACACATACAATTACAAGGCCGAGGATGCGAGGTCGCCTCTTATTTAGCTTCACTCTTCTGACCGGCAATTAGGTCAGCAGATAGCAGACGGACTCAATTGAATTATTAATTATTACAAGTATAGTTTTGATGCTTAAAGATAAGTTGTCCAAAAAATATATTTCTTGTACATACTCTAACTTCCTTAGGAAAGATTAAAATTTAACACTTTCTTATTATTTTAAGAGATTACTAATTTTTAATACTCCTATAATGTGTAAAATACGATAGCTAACTTCATCATTAAGCATAATCATCATCAGTCTATTGTTATTTTAAATAATAAAATCATATCAACGTAGATAAAAATGGCTAAAGATATTGAGTCAATCAATATTATTAAAAAAGGTCTTTGAAAATATCATCGGATCAATAGCGATGGATTTTGATAAATCACATTTTCTTTGTCGTAAATTGTTATGTAGTTACGTGCAGTCTTGCACAATTCTAACATACCTTCAATCGGTACAATATGCTGAATCGCTATTGCTGTCATTTAACTGAGATATCGTTATCAACGATACGCCTTGCTCGCGGTATTCTGTGAAACCACATAAGACTGCGTTGCTAATAACTTGTGCGTACGCCTTTCTCTTTGCAATTTCGATTAATATACCAATTAAAGACGTTCTAAAAGTCAAAATATATGAAATACTAATTCTAAGTCATTTTCAATTAATTTATTACTTATGAAAATTATAATTATTAATAACTTAATAGTTAGTATATTTGGTACTTGTAGCGAAAAACAGGATAGTCAGCAGACATTTCCAATTCAATTATACCGCTCCCTTGTAATGTCCGCGTCACTGAAACGAAAAGAGGTCGTTCGTGTTCGCGCCAGCCATCGCACCCAGCCAACAATGAAGAGCGGCACGCGTTGCCAGTGCTATATTCAACAACTTACTATACATACAAAAGTCTGCGTGCAGATAGACGGCCGCATGCTTTGTAGGCGGCATGTAATATATGCGTGGTCGCTCTCGACTGACTCTATATCCATGTGTTGTCGACGCTTGGCTCCGAACGGGCGTCGCACTCGCATCGCCGTGACCTCACTGCGCAGGCGCCGCCGCTGCCGGTCGCAATACCTAAATATGACCTAAACGCGAACGTTTCTTTGATACACTTTTAGCGATATTATTTGTTATCACCAACAATAACATTTATCAACTTATTTTAAAACGTATATATATAAAAGGTATTAGGTATAGATGATAATTTTAACAATTGGTTATGGTAGAATGTGCTATTTACATACAACTCAAACACACAAAACATGCAAACCAGTGCTCTCTTAATCATTCTGACATACTCGATTTAGTTGTTTGTTTGCGGTTGTTATTTGGCACATGGTGCATTAGATTCGAGGTGGCACGTTTCTTACGTAGAGTCCACGAGGCCACACAACACCTGACAAGATAGCAGCTGGCGGCCGGCTGGTTGCGCATGGACACAACGAAACTAGTTTCCAACCAAGCAGACGTTTCTATATGACATACCACCGACAAATAACCTTAGATAATACATCATTAATTTTATAAAACGTAGATTGTTTCATTTGATTTTTAAAAACCGTAGATGCATTAATGTTAGTTATAAAAAATGTTATAAATATCTTAATTATATATGTTTCCTATCGTCTTATCGTGGCTATCGATGTAGCGGCCGTCCATTACTTCGTCCTCGAGCGTATTTTTCCGATGTTATAAGATTCGCGAAAAGGCAACGTACCGAGTTTGCTAGCGACGCACAGTAGTTGTTTACACGAGTAGCTGTAGGTAGGTATTATATAGCTGTACATAGACTGTGTCCGTAAAGACACTATATATATGTAGCTGCGTAGGCAGCGGCGGCGGTACCACAAACCCACGGCGACGGCGTCGTCGGACGACCCTGATAATTTGCTGCGTTCACGTTACTTCAACGGCTTCTTGCGCCACAGAATTCCGTTCTTCTTAGGTTTCTGAAGTTTTATGCAACCGATAACTAGACTATTTACTTTCTATGATGTATTCAAACAATTTCATTTTCCTACTTTTCAACAATGGTAGATCAATAAGAAAGATAATTATATTAATGGCTCTACGTGCTTTATTAGAAATAGATAATTTATGATATGAGGAACATAATAATGTTTAGATATTTGTATAAAATAATGAAATGATACAAAACAAAATTAAGATTTGCTTATCGTTATGCCTAGGTGGTAAATATACACATATGTATATCGTTTTAGGTTTTCCATGATACGGGATCTAAACAAGATCATTATCATTTAGTGTGCATCGCGGTTTAACAAGGGATGCAAATGAAGGGCAATCTGTGTGGTGTTAGTTGGATGTTGTTGTCTAGTGGCATCGATATTGACTCATAATGAAAATCACAGAAGTAACTAACAAACAAGTCAGCGTGACTACACTCATGCACGAGTCGATCGGTCAAAGCGAAGCGTCCATGACACCTAAATGAGCGAGCAGCACCTCTGCTATCTGGTGCTTTGATAAGACGCATTATCTGCGTGCCTCGGCGCGGGAGGGACATGAATTGCGATCGGTTGAATGTTGAGTGGCGCATGTCGGTTTCGAGTGACTCGGGGCACAGCCGACGTTGCTCGCACATGTTGCGGAACGTGCAGGCGGCAGAGGGGCACGCGGGGCGGAGGACGGGAGCGCCAGGGACAGCGTCAGGCGTCAGCACACCGGCTCACCGCGGCACGCACACACGCGCATCACCGACACGACGCCCGCGCCCGAAGAGCGTCATTGCGCCTTATCGTAGCCATCTTTAAACGAGCACGATGCACGCCACCGACGTCGGTACGAATTCCATTTGAGAACGCTGTTGTCATGATTGCCGTCAACAACTGCACTCCTTTCATTCTCCTTTAAAAACGCGTCGCTTGGCTGGCACCTCCTTCAAGGTTATGGTGACCTGTCAGACCGGTGATATGCTCGTGCACGAAACTTCACAATATTATGTTCAAATAGCCTTAATTTTTTTATTATTGTTCTAAAAAATAGCTATGTATTAATACATCTTATTAACTTAATAATTAATGTTATTATTTTTTGTTTAAGAAAGATTTAAAAGCGTCATTATATCGTCTTATTGCTGTATAGATGTGTATGCCGCCACAAAAGATCATTCTTGGCGTTAAGTAGGTAAGGCGCATGTCACCTCTAGCAAGATGTTCTTGTGGCTACCATCTGTACAGTATCGATCTCCGGAGGGTGGAATGGGTCGACATCCCGTCGAATTCATCTCCACAATGACGGTGGTGTTAGTTAGGCTCTCGTATTTTCCAGCCTGGAGGCTGTCGGGCGGTTGTTAAAGGAAACTGCCTACGTAGTCGGCCTCTAGCGGCTGTTCGGTCGAAGTACGGAATATGTTGTCGTGCGGCTATATATAGATTGTGTTGGCGAAGCTGCGAACTGCGACCGCGCCCGCCGCCGTCGCCGCCGCCGCACCGCCGCACCGCGTCGACGACACCGCCCGACGAAAGGTCAATTGGCGCGCAAATTATTTGCGTCGCTAAATCAAATGTTGCTTACCATTCTACAGATATACATTATAATACTCCGTATATTATTAGACGGTAGACAATTTTAAATCTATTTCCTGTTATGCCTCCATCGTCTCTTATCCATCTGTGAATAGATACATACGTATATATACATGACGGCGTTAATTTTGTCAGCGTTGTTGCAAACTGCAACACTGTCAATTTAGTATCTAACTTCAAGCCCATGGTGCAAGCAAACGTTAATTAAACACAATTTTTATTTAAATGTAGTTGTTGTTAAAACTGTTGTATCGCTGGTTATTACACAGCCTCGATCAGTCTGTCAGGTTAGTTGTGCTTCGGAACGAGTTTGATACAAGAAGTGGTGAGACTGTCGAGGTCGCGCGAAGCGAACGCTTTGACACACTATTATTGCTTATTTGCAGCTATGGTTAGTCACGCTTGGAACGACTGAACACACTGCTAACAACTATAAGAGTATCGTGTGAGAAGAATGACACAACACAATATTATGGAACATCACGTGTTAGGCTACGGATCTGCAGAATTGTTTCCTCTTAGTGTGATTCATACTTTTCTAAAAAAAAATTGTAACTTCGTAATAAATTACATTATATTTGCGATTTAATTAAACTCCATAACTTTTTTAAACTTTTAAACCAGAAGTCCCACCCAAAGCGGTTGTTAAATATAACATTGTATAATTATAATATTTTTAGAAAAGTATTAACAATACAACATGTCATTGCGCTACAAAACACAGGATCTGAGAGGTCCCTGGTGCCTGTAATTACATCAGTCTGTCACCATTCAAATATGAACACAACAATTTTATTGCTGTTTGGCGGTAGAATAACCGCAAAGTGGATCGTACCCATCTAATAGGTAATCGGTAGAATCGGTAGACTTTTGATTAATGCTGAATATCGGGGCATTTTAATTTCTTCATGATTTAGTAATTGACATCGCGATCATCTATGACAACTATTGAAATTGTTTTTGGCATCTCCAACAGTCTTAATCATGGATTCTGGTGCGACCTCGTTTTAACATTGCGACCCATTTTTACTGTCGCATAAGATAGAGCAGTAGGCATCTATCTCCTGCGTTTTTTTTTTTTCGCAAATTATCCGAATTTTTTTTAAGTAATTCTTAGTTTGAACAAATAATATAATATTACGAACGTCGAATATATTATCTATTTTTTAAAACGTATTTGTATAACACAATCTAATCACGGTCTATTAATGGAACCTTAATTAACATTTATATTTAGAAAAACTGTTTTTAGCACTTTAGGGTAATTTTAATTATTAAATTTTTCGATATGTGTCATTTTTAACGTTATATTATAATAGTTAGTTCAGAAATTTATTTACTCGCCATTGTATAACTAAGTGTCGGAAAATTGCCAATATTATTTCGAGTGTGTAGCTTACCTTATATACCGAACAATGTAAACAATGGAATTGTCGAACTTTGAAGATTCCTAAGAACTCAATATATTATGAGTTGGTTGGTATAATTTCGGCTTCTTTAAACTAGGGATTTTTTTAAAACATAATATGAGATTATATACATCTGCAAAAAATATAGAAATTTGTCACAATGTACACAATATATGATTAAATTATTAAGTTTATTGTTATCCGTGCGCTGCCAGGGCGAATAACTAGTCAATACACTCTGATAATTTTACTACGGTAATTCTATATCAGTTTTTAGAATTACAATGCTTTCACACTAATTATAGTATCGGCGAATAGTTTTCGAAACACTAATGTACCTAACACGTGAAACAGCTCACATCCTTTTATAATCTAATTTAAGTTACATAACAATATATTATTCACGCGGGAACCCGTTCGTTGATATACATACGTCGACGTGACTTTATGCGACCGCTATGATATTGGAGATCGCGATATCGACTCGACTGAACTCCAATGCTGATGTATGATTTAACGCCATCGAAAGCAATCTGTTGTAATGAGAAGAAGTAATCATAGCTCATGTTATTACGAGCGATATCCTATCTAATATTATAAATGCTTTGTTAAAATAATTTGTTGCTCGCTTATTACTTACTTAACTGTTCATCATGAAATTTTGCTAACACGTTGTTAGGTGTACAGAGAATGTAGACCGTCCCTCCAGGCGTGGGTGAAACCGTGTGCGGACACTAGTCTGTAGTTGATAAATGACCGCTTTTTACGTCCCTCTACCTGCGCTGGGTTCTACTTTGTAAAGTTAAGCTTTAATTTTTTTAATGTCATTGAATCAGTAAGTAATAATATACAAACTCAGCAATGCTTTTAAGAGAATTTCCATATATCATGTACGGTTTAGAATTTTCAAGAAAAAATATAATAACAGTCAAAAAATGTCGTGAAACAACGATAGTGTGCTAAACATCTACTTCCGGACGATATTTCTTCTCATTAAAAGTATTTTAAAGAAGAAAATATTGTACTGTATTTGTAAAACATAACCAAATAAAAAATAATGAATCTATGTGTGTCATGTTAAATAAATATGTACCGTCGCTTTAATAATGTTCCTGTTTGATTGAACATACTGTATCGGATGAAAGCAAGAGTTTGCTGTCCTCCATAATTCCCAACGACGCGATATGCCCGATGCTCGCGATAGGGGTCGAACTTGAAAGAGACGAGAGTGAAAGGAATACTTGATTTTATTTTATGAAGTTCCGAACGTCGCGACTCTTAAGTTATTATTTAAATGTTACAGATTAAGTTTAAGCGTTATTACTTACTAACGTATGTTCATTATATTGTATTTTTTCTTGAATTGTATGATATGAAAATGTTTATTTCAATTATTAAATATGCGACGGTGTATTTAAAAACTTTTATTACTATCGATAGTTGTGGTTTTTCATGTTTACTATTCCAAGTAGTTGTTCTTCTGTTACCTTCGCGTTTGTGGTTTTGATAAACGCTATCACTTCACAATTTTACACCATGTGTTTGGGGAATGTCCTCAAAATATTTATTAGAATTATACTCTACGGTCAGACATTTTGTTTAGGTGCCTTGCAAGAGGAGCAACTCTTTGTCTTTAATATTAAATAGCGGTTTTAAGTGAGTGGTCGCTATTTTTAAATTCATTGTCATAATAACACACGGGCGTCACCCGCATCGTGGCGCGGCGTGCGAACATTGTAAACACGCGTATGTGAGAGTACCTACATAGGTAGAGGTTGAAGCCCGTGGTAGATGACATCCCTGCATCCCCGGACAGCGCCGGCTGTACGGCTCTATAAATACACAGCAGGTGTGGTGAGCGAGCGGGGAACGGGGCGCGCGGGGCGGGGGCATCCGCCTCTGCAGCGCTCCAAAGCGTTCGCAGCGGCCAACGGACCTTAGCGACGCCATATCGATTGCGAGGGCTCCCCCTGTGGCGCGCCGTCGCTCATTGTGCTCGGGCTGGGATGCCTTCTCCGGCGTTTCCTGCCTCTGGCTCGTCAAGTTGTCTGTGTGGACCCGTCCCTCGCCCCGCAACCCGCCTTGGCCTGTGCCGGTCTCACCAGGACGTCCGCCAGCTGCTTCAACTGCATAAGTGCTTACACGACGCGTACTCAATTTTTAAGTAATTCACCCCACCATAACAATGTTGTTACATGTTGGCTTTGAATCGTTTTCTTAAATCATGCAAACTTTAATCTTGTTTTAAAATGGTACACACACAGATTTAAAAATACATAGTTCACTCCGTCAATCTGAAAATAAATGTTTTGGTTATTGCAAGAAATAATGTATAACAATTAGTAATTGAAAACTTTTCGACAGCGAAAATGGTTTTAGCAATCTGCAGTTAGTGGTTAATAAGTCATTTATGATATTTTATAATAGTTTAATTAGTGATAACTTGTTGAATTACTCTATTATCAATAAAGAACATGATGAATACATAAATAATACACTAGCAACTATAGCAGTTTCACAGACATTTAAAAATTTGTAATCGCAAATTAATAGCTTGTTGACGTTCATTGACAAATAGTATGAATATATTGACTATGTTGAATGGAAATTAACACAATCTAAATTATTTTTTGAAGACTGTTCAGCAAGAAAATAACTTAATGCGTTTCTTCTTCACGTGAAGATATAACTTTGGTCGTGTTGCTGTAACATTTTATTTTATAAGTGTTGTATATTATTTTGCGGCGATCTACGAATGTCATACATAAGCTTTGCAAAACCATATTATTACGTTTGTCTTTCAATGATGTATTGTTAGTACAACCACTGTTGCTACTACTATAGGGAAGAAGTTAAATACCGTTCGCTAGATGGCGCTTAAAACTTTTATAAACTGTTTTGTAATGATTAAATGACTGTCTGCACACAACTGAAACGATTTTGATTGAATTTATTGTAGAAATATATATTTCGTTAAATGCTATAATAACTAAATTCCGGACTTTTATAATGTGTGAAGTTAGCGAAGAGGCAAAAATGATACAAAATTGAAAAGAAAATATATCGCCTTAAAAATAACACATGTTCCGCCAAAGGTACGTAGAGGTACCTTATGTATTGATTTAATAGTTTAACACATATACCTATCATACATAACATATACAATTATTGCATATGTGAATAAAATTCCATCAACTCTACTATGATAGTATTTTTTACAAACGAAATAAAATTAAACGATTTTTTATTGTGATTAAAGTCATCGGTAATGTTTCGCTTGTGTAGTCAAGGTGTACCTCATTTACCTCTGCACCTTTTACTGTCAGAAAAGACTTCAACGCCGTCTACTCAAACATTAAATATGTACCAAATACAATAATTTACTATTCACGACATCATTTCGCAGGTCATTTTATTGTTATTGATATAATATTGCAATTAGAAGGTCAACAACCGAAGAAATAAATAACTTCTACAACACAGATGAGTAACACAAACAAAATTAATCTTTAGAATGATTTAATCGATTGTTTTATAATTTGATCTAAAATGATGATATAGGCGTATAAATAGCTTTTGTTTATATGATTATATGCCACGTCTGTGACTAGACATTCTTGTATTATGAGTTTTACTGTTTTAGTAGTTTTAGTAACATTACGGATTCTTTGCTTTTATATATAACGTAACGAATGAGGACTGCCACAGTGGAGGTCGCCTGCTGCGTCGACTCCCCTAACCGCGCTCAGTGTCGAGGAGGAGAAAAACATAGGATCATCACAACGGTCGGCGGACCCTCCGCACCCGTCCCGCGCCCACGCGCCCTCGGGCCGACCGCCAGCCGCCACCGGCGCTTGCCGGTCGCGGGTCGCCTCATCGCCTGCCAGCCGGCCGCCTCATTCTGCCGGCGACGTTCTCGCGCTTCGCACACGCGGTTACGCGACCGCTGCTGCGCGCTTCTCGCCTCGTCAGTGCACGACACCGCGCCCCTCGCCGCGCCCCGCCTCCCGCCGCAGACCCTTGTCTCGGAACGTTTAACCGACACCGAGCATTGTTTTGTTGCAGTGGAGTATGCTACAACAGATGTCCTCGCCGCACAGCGCGCAACTCGGCGAGGTCGCGACTCTCGTGCGCTCCCTCGAAGGCCGCCTGTGCGGCGACGCATCTTCGGAGGCTTCCTCAGATGCCGCCGAAGATAGTGAATTACCACAGTGCAAGATAAAAAGAAACTACAACTGCACCAAGTGCATGTTTTATACGCAGAATCCACGCGCTTATCTCGTGCATACTCGTGACGTGCACTTTGAAAAACTTAAGATTTACGATTGTCCACATTGTGTTTATGCTTCACGACATCATCAAAAACTTACAAGACATATCAGAATGGTACATGAAAGTACGATTATAAGCAAAGAATCCGATACTCTACCATCTACATCTGAAAACTTGGAACCTCTGGACAGAATAGAAGAGATGTTCGAAGAAATAGAAGAATGTGATGACTCGCAGATGGATATCGATGATGATAACGAAGAGTCACTCGAGCGCTCATTTGACGCCGAGGTAGTACCGTCAGGATTATCAACAGATAGAAGTAAATTCTTTTCTTGCAGTAAATGCAACTACGTTACCCACATTAGAGCTAGATATACAAAGCATGTAAAGTATCACTCGATGCCTATGATTAAGTGTACTATGTGCGATTTTCGGACGCCTTATAAATGGAATTTAGATCGTCATATGAAAAACCACGGAGGCAACGGAAGCTTCCACTGTTCTATGTGTAACTTTACCGCAGATATTAGACAAAGTTTGACGGTACATGAAATGAATCATCACACACCGCCTGCTGGTCAATCAAGTTCGAGTCGCCGTCGCAACCGGGTGGGCGCCAGTGACATGCCCACTTATGTCGATATGTCGGACGGAAACACACTCATCTTGAAAGAGGAGGAAGGGAGCGGAGACTCACGGTCCTCAAACTCTGCATCGGTGAGTGTCGCGTTGAGTGCAGAGGCCGCGCCTAGGGGCCGCAGTGGTCGGTGACGTCATGCCTCTTATCACTCCGGCTTTGCGGAGTGACTGCTCTGCACTCCATACGGCCCCTCGCGCGCTCTTGCATCATGCTTTGATCTATGCATGTTGTTGTTCAAGTTTGCGTTTGCGTGCATGAAAATATTTGTCTACAAAGTCCATTGTATAACGTAATTAACAATGATACCAAACATCTTCATAATACTTATTTTCGATACTAATTTACAGACATAAAACCATTACATAAATTATCTTTTAATTATATTGTAAACAAACGATTAAGTATTAAAAAAAATAAGGGACAGCTCGAACCAGAAAAATACGTTACATTTTGTAGCTGCTAATTATAACAATAACACAACGGTAACATTTCGATCTCATATAGGTTTTATGTTTTGTCTACATTTAAAAAAAAAATTAAAGTTATAATGACTTACGAGTAGTTTATAAAATTAATCGTTATTACAATTTTTTTTTAATTATACTTTTATTTATTTTAAATATAAACGAATAATTATTTACAATGTACTTTATCAAAATATTCTTTAATATATATTTATTTTCTAATCTCAATACGAGCCATATGCTCGGAGTGGGAGCGATATCAGTCCAAGTAAGGATCGAACCTGCGACGTTGTGACTGCGGCTACCGTTGAGCCGTTTACATTAATTCTATTATAGAGGCAACAAGATTCTATTATTGTTAATCTTATTCGTAGCATTCACCTTTTTAAATATTGTTTGTTATTTTTTTCATGCATGATAACATTGAACGTTTTCAGATGTTCTTAGCTTTTATAAATAAATCAGACGAGGTAATGTCTAGTCACAGATGTATATAGTCATTTTCATATAAGTATTAGATGCTAAAGAAATTTTACGTACTAATGATTAATTATTGAGCAAAACAGACTTATCTTTTTTTGGCATCCGTTTTTTTTAAATCAATCCTCAATAAACATCGACGTTTTTTCAAAAATAAAGTTACGGAAAAGTGAATATTATTGTTTGAAAGTATAATTATGTAATTATTTATTGTTTTGCACGAACTTAACATATTTGTTAATTAGGTTAGTACACTTTTTGGGAGTAAACAATACATACATATACTACACGCGATGGTAATTAAATGTTAATGATAATGTACGATGTCCTTTATTTTATAATATCAAATACCCACTTTATAGCTTTTGAAAACAAAAAATAATTCGTAAGCTAATTTGCACTTTTAAAATTAAGCAAAGTTGTATTAAACAAATCATTAAAAAATGTTTTTGTTTCGTTTCAGGAAATGGGTCTACAGTACATGGACAAAGACATCGTGAGTTGTAATAGCGACTCTAACGAGGCTTCATCTTCTGACGCTATAAAAAGTGAAAATTTGCATATTACAAAAGAAGTAGAAAATGATATTACATCGGAAGAAGCAAAAAATCAAAAACAATGTAAAAAAATACCAAGACCGATTCCACAACTTATTCCTTTAAATGCATCAACGCCAAATCAAAACAAAACACTTCCTGGAGAGCCTCCAGCTAAAAAATTTAAGGAAACTACATCGCAGTCAGATATTCAAAAAACTGATAATTTACCTATAGATATTACTTTAACTCCAGTAAATAATGTAGTGAGTAAAGATATTTCTAACCGCAAAAAGAATGAATCATTTTTTGATCGATTAAAAGAAAGGTTATTAACAGAAACGGGAGAAGAAGGTTCACTTATATGTAAGAATTGTGGTTTCGAAAGTAAATGCTTGTCAGAACATTCTGTTCATGAAAAAAATTGTACATCTCAATCAAATCGAATGTTATCCAATGCTTTACATTCGAGCTTAGGATCGACAAGGTGCCAAAACTGTAGACATCGATGCAAGTCAAGTGCCGATTTATACATACACATGCAAACATGCGGAAAGAAAGATAACAAATTTGACCATGCATCAGAAGTAAATAATCAAGATAGTAGCGAAGCTGTAACGGGTAATCAAGAAAAGGAAGTAGAGCCACATCCAATGGAAAACGTCGTTTTTGTTTGGAATAATATAAGTCACGACTCAAATAAATTTGATGTACCATTAGACATAAGTATTAATGATGATTCTACGCTACCAGAACAAAATAGAAATTTAGATCCTGATATTGTTGATGATAATGAAACTATGAACCTATCACCTAGTCAAGCAGTTGGGAAAAAAGTATTTAAATGTCCACACTGTTTGTTCTGGGCATCAACTGCTTCAAGGTTCCATGTCCATATAGTTGGACATTTAAACAAGAAACCATTTGAATGCTCATTGTGTAAGTATAAATCAAATTGGAGATGGGATATTACAAAGCATATTAAACTTAAATCGGCTCGAGATCCCGATCATATAGAAGCAAAAGTACTTATGACAGATGAGACTGGTAGGCGCAATTACAGCAAATATAATAAATTTTTAGCAATGCCTATTTTAAACGAAAACGGTGAAAATGAATTTCATTACATTGACCAAAATACATCTGTGGACACTGCGCTAGACGATGACGCGTTTAGTGATGTAACTGATGGAATGAATACACCATTTGAAATGCAACCACTTAATTTACAAACTCTGAACAGTGATCACAAATATGAATTAGATAACAGAAGTCTTGATGCTAAAAAACCTAAAAAAACACTTTGGAAATGCAAAAAATGCAATTACAAGTTAGTATATTCTTTAAGTTTTTTTTTTCACTGAACCGTTTACAAACAATTATATACTAGCACTAAAAATGTCTTTAATGTTAAACAGCTAGTTATTCCTACCTCCAACGAAATAACTAATTAGTGCGATTTTTAAAATTTTTAATAATTGCAGAGATTCATCGAGAGAAGCATTACTAGAACATGTTCGAGAGCACTCGAAGCCCGATGAGTGTTTGGAAGAAACTAAGCCTATCATGAATAAAAAACCCGAGAACATGCCTGATCCTGCCGACTTGGCGTATAGATGCGGACACTGCAACCAATTGTCTAATTGGAAGCATGTTATACAGGTTAGCATCAACTTTTAATGAAAAAATATTTAGTAAATAGTTTCTGATTTCATCACTTTAACAATTAACGGTATAAATATATGTACATCAGCCGTGATTTTTTATAATTGAGAAGTGACTTTGTTCGGCTGGACGTTCTTTACCTACAGATATATTTTTGACTTGCTACGGTTGCATTTACCAGATATAAGCAATATCAATATATTGCTTATTTAATTTTTTTATAGTGGAATTTTATTTATTGTAGATTCAAGTTGACAAACTCTGTCCATAAATATAAATGTTGAACCATTGTAAACATTTTTTACTTTTGCATTTTCAGAGACATTGCCGATTAAAGCATGATGGCGTAATTAAAGTCATCACCACAGTTAAACCAAAACCCGATTTAAATGCAATGTCAAGCAATGAAATCAGTTCTGACACTTGCACGAAATGTCCATATAAAGCCAGCGACAAGAATACACTTATGGCGCATTTACAACAACATCAGCCGTCACCGCACTCAATATTTAAATGTTACTTTTGCCCGTTCTTTGTGAAAGACGAACATGAATTAACTCAACATCTTATTTTACACGGCATTACTGATCCAGAAGATTATATATCAAAAGCAATGGGATGCAAATCGCCTTTACCAGAGCAAGGAGCACACGTTTTACCAAACTCTTCATCGACGAAAAGACATAAATGTACAGAATGTCCATATGAAACTAATAGTAAGTCTCAGTTTATGTATCATGAGCAATTCCATCGGTTACCGGCTGATACTCCATACAAATGTCAAGAGTGTAATTACAGTGTTTCAAAAAGGCACTTGCTTCATCAACACATGCGTGTTCATGGCATTATTGCGAAAAAAGGTGAAATAGAAGCTGAGTTAGAATCTTTTTCATCCAATTCTAATCAGGTAGATGCACAGTCTGAATTTTCGATGAACCTTGATGAAATTCCTTTCGTGTGGGTATCGGCTAAGAATGAATTTCACAAAATGTATAAATGTCGTTATTGTTCATACGTAAACTCACAAAAATGTAAAATACCTAATCATGAAAAAATACACTGTATTGTATTTGAAAATAGTGACATAACAATATATAAATGTCTGGAATGTAAATTCACATGCGATAATAAAGGGAGATTATCAGAGCACTCCAAAACTCATGGAGAAATATATGGCAGAATTTACTGTCCTGTTGAATCAGATTCACCAGATGAAGAACAAATAGCTAAGTTGCGTAAAGTTATTGAGAGAGAGAAAAATAACATGGAAGATGAATTTGTTAAAGAAGAGGAAAATCAAAATGAAGGTAAAGAAACGAGAACATTATACTTCTGTCAAAAATGTCCAGCGAGATTCTTTGCAGACAGTGAATTAAAAGTCCACGATAAATTCCACGATTTAACATTTTCAAATAAATGTAAGGCTTGTGAATTTTCAGTACCACTAGAAAATGAATTAAGTACCCATAATTTGGTACACACCGATGAATATAATACAAAAACAAAAATGCTTAAATTCATTCATAAAATTCATAGTCTTTATAAAGAACCTAAACTGCAACTTTTTCATTGTCCACTTACTTCAGATGTGACATGGGTAGTAGCTAATCCCGGAAAAAATTATGAATTTCATGAAAATGTTACTAAGAAATCATCAGATACAAAACATGTGCCAAAACAGTACTTTTGCAAAGAATGCCCAGCCAAGTTCTTCAAAACTTCTGCATTAAGTTATCATATGGGACTACATGGAGGAGAAGGTGAACATAAATGTAAAAAATGTAGTTATGCTGTTAAAAATATTGGAAACCTAGCTAAACATGAAATATTACATGAAAACGAAAATAAATCTGCTACCTGTGATTATGAATCTGGTGATGATTTAGATTATAAAAATATACCTTTATCGGGAACTGACTTATTCCAAAGAAAAACAGAAGCCCAGAAAAGAGTTTTAACAGACAAAGATAAGCTTGTAAAGCCAAATGATCATTTCCCCCCAGTGCTTCAAGCTGATCCTCAGTTTGGATATTTAATGCATGGCAATCCAGAATTCATTTATCCAACTTACCTTAAAAATGGACGACAGAAGGAAAAACGCTATAAATGTCACAAATGCCCATCAGCGTTTGAAAAACGTGAACAATATAAAATACATTTATCATTGCATGGTTCAAAACAAAGATACAAATGTGAATTATGCGACTATTCTGTGAAGTATTATGCCAATTATGTCCAACATATGAGAAAACACCAAATGAACGATGAAGCCCAAGCAGAACGAAAGAAAGATGTAAATGGTTATGTAGAATCTGAAGTCGAAAATACTGAAAACAAAAAAGATGAGAGTGGCGAAAACTTTAACTTAGCTATTAAAACTATGCCCAAAAGACCTCCTCGAACTGATTTCCAACAATTTTCAATTAGTGATCAACAAACACTTCGATTATTACAACGTCGACGTTCTATGAATCATACAGGAAAGGACGCTACTACTTCAGACCTTTCTCCTACAAAGGATCGGAAACTACACATGTGCCTTTTATGTCCATACACGAACCAACGTCAAGATGCCCTAAGTAATCATTACAGAAGGCATGATGAAACTGACGTCCTCAATGGTGGTAATCATAAATGTTCATTTTGTGATTTAGTAGTGGTTCAATCGCATTTTCTTCGAGAGCATTTAAAAACTCATTTTAATTACCAAAAGAACCTAACCCCCGAGTGTTTCGTGGCTAATGAAAACGTTACTTTTTCTGTTACAAAATTAGAAGAAAATGAAGAAAGTAAATCGACTTGTGATCTCAAATTAGATATGCTAAATCAAAATAGTATGTGCAATGAAAACAAAATATTTGTAAAAATTAAAACAGGTGAACTGTTTGTTGAATAGTTTATATTTAATTTAAGTGTAGTTGTAAGTTAAAATAAGTATTTACAATAAGCAAAATTATTACGAAAAGAAATAGTTCCATAAAAAGGAGCCAAAAACTGAAACTGTCGATATTCACCAAAGTATAGCTTGCCATATTAGTTTAGAACACTTGGCGAATTTTTCGGATCATTTTTGGGTGCAGTACAGTTACATACATGTCTGGCCAGTAACATAAAGGAAACTTCAATTAAACTCGAAACTACTTTCTATTGTACCTATAAACATTAAATCAAATAAAAGATTTAATAAGGGATCAATGAAAAAATCTAATTTTAAATAAATTATTACATTTTTGGAGCATTGGATAGAACTGATCAGTCATAAATTGAAGATAGTTACAATCAATTGTATTCAAATAATGTGATTAAAAGATGCAAATTAATTATGTAAATTTACCCATTTAAAACATTAATAACTTTGTTTAGAATTTTAGATCAACAAAATGTGTTTAATTCAAAAAGTATTTTTTTTTAAGTGTAATTATTCTTCTCATGAAAGGTGTTGCAATCCATCCATTACATATTTCAATATATAATGCTGAAATATGGACTATTATTTTAATGATAAAATAAAATTCCTGAAAGTACCTAAGAAACTGTATTCAAATATTTATGGAAATATCATTGCTTTTTAAGTATAATACTTTTATTATTATTACATGTTTGAAATTTAAAAATTGTTCAATTATATGTTATACTTAAAAATATATCATAAAATAAGTAGAACAGAAAGTACAGTTTTTTAAGGTTGGCACTGAAAACAAAATTTAAATTTCACTCTTTTGAGTAGCTTTGATGGTCTGTTTTAGTTAAAAGGTAAAAATATAATTTTGATCCACACATTAGAAACTTTAAACTGACAATAACCTATTAACATTACATGAATTCAATATAAAAATATAATAACTTTAGTTATAAATATAAAAATTTAAAACAATATCATAAAGGTATATCACTCTTTTTGTGTATGTATTTATTTTGGCTAGTGAGTAGGACATTTAAAAAACATATTTTTGCAGACTTTTTGATTGAATTTAAAAAGTAAGAAGCTAGGCACTGTCAAACCATATAAATATAGAATATCATTTTAATATGCTCTTAAGAGCACATTCCTTTTGTGAGTAAAAGAATTTAGAGAAATATATAGCAATGTGATAAAATACTTGTAGTTTAAATCATTAAAGAACCCACCCATAGATTGTAAAAAAAATTGCCAATCACTTAAAGCAAGTTAATTTATTCATTTATTTTAAAACTAGGATCCTTATCTACTTCACACAATTCCATTTTCAATTATAGCAAAAGGACAATGCAATGAAATGGGAAAACAATTCATAGTAAAAGTTAAGAATATTTATTTGATACACCAGTGTATCATACAATAAAAGATACACTATTTCTCTAAATATATTAAAAGCAGTCTTAACAAAACTTCCAGCGATTGCCACATTCATTGCATAAAACAAAAGTAGTCATAGGTTCATCTGAACTTCTAGTTTGTAGTTGACTGTAAGTACAATTCTTCTTCTTGCACTTACCACATTTGAGCATTTCCGTTTTAGTACCCTGCACTGTTGCGAGTTGAGCGTCATCAATAGCTTCTTTTATAAATTTCTCCCGTAGTTTTTTCATTTCATCACTTGCCATCTCTTCTGGAGTCATTTTGGCAAGACGAGAAGCAGTGATCACTCCATTCAAGAAATTTGTTCTCAATGTAGGGTTTTTAGGATCCTTAAGGTTTGCTACTCGAGAACGGACCCGATTTCTGTACCTCATGTCAGTGTTTTTGAACTCGGCGTAAATGCATTCTTCCAACTCTTCAGAAAGTTCCTCAGAAGATGCACATGCATTAGGATTTTCACCATCAATTTTTAATGCTTGCATCAGCAACTCTCTACATTTTAGTCTGATAGCATCAGTGGTATTTGACTGTGGTGGAAACGATGCTGGTAATTTTTTGTCTTTCTCTTTTTCATCTCTTTTCTCTTTATCTTTGCTCGAGTCTTTCTTAGACTTTGACGAGCCACCTGAATCCTTGGAAGGTGTAGCTGGTGTTGATAAAAACTTTTTCCAGTTTTTAATTAATGTTTTGCACAATGATATAACTTCTTCATCCTTACTGGACTTGCGTAAAGCATTAACTGTCATCCCTATCCTAGTTTTGGTAAGGACATCTAAGTTAATGGCCATTGTTTGTAGAGCCTTTAAAAGATCCAGTGCCTCTTCTTGACCCTATAAAGAAAAAATAAACATTACTTATTCATAAAACAAACCTAAAAAGACTACTATGTATATATATAAAATCGCATTTTATTTATTAATTCTGATATCCAGCTTTGAGTGTTTCAGTTTAATAGTTTTGTTTTTCTATAATAGCTCATCTAAATCAGAAAACGTGCTCACGCGGTGTTGCTTTTATTTAAGTTGCATTTCAGTACCTACTAAAATTATTGTCGTTCTATTATATACTATTACCACACCTACCGTGCCATCTTCTGATGTCATCTTAGTTAATTTCTTTTGTATTTTCATTACATCTTCTTCAACACTCATTTTTGTTTATAAAATGCCAAAACTTGCTTCCCGCCTAATTTAACAAACAATTTATGAAAAATATTGGTAAATCGACCACCATACTATACAAGCATAGACTAGAAAAAATTGACACACCGGCTTAATGTCATTTTCAAACATTGCCATATATAAAATCTATCGCAACAATTAAAAACAAAATTAACCAAATAATTTATTGCTAAGGATAAAAAACAGTCTTCATTATATTAGAGAAAAATAATAATATTAATATCTTTAAAATAAGTTTATTTTAATATGACACCATCACAGAAAAATTGCGACATGTCGCCTCAAGTCACTTTGGCGGTATGAAGTCAAAATTTTTAACCGTTATTAAAGTAGATAAGGTAAAGACATTCAAAACAAATAATATAATAGATTTAAAGTTATGCATTTTTACAGATATTTCACGTATTGTAATTGTTTTTATAAGTGATAACACACTTAGTAAAGTGGAAAGAATGCTCGGAATTAATAAAATTCATATATGATTCTACTGTTTTACAATTAAATGAAATTTATAAGGTAACATTTAGTTCTTTCGGCCAATTTAATTACCATAGAATAATAACGCTTAGAAGGAGTGTAAGCCCAAGCGAATTGAAGTCATTCAAATTGTGACTAGTCTCAATACATTTGACGTCACGTCAGTTGTCACGATAAAGTGTCATAGTAAACATCTCGCGCAATTTATCAAAAAATGACTTACTGTGTAGTAAAAGGGAGTCGCAACACTCCACATAAAAAAATAAGGATAAGAAAATCACTTTTCACACGTAAGTACTATTTGGCAACTTATAATTTTAGCTAAAATATATTCATCAAAACATAAAAAGAATTTGTAAACAAAAGTCGTCATTACAATAAAAATGTTACCAACTATGGAAAATATATTTACCACGATTGCTTAATATTTTAAATAATAAAAATAAATAAACATTTGAAATTATTATTTTAACTTTTTTAAGTTACTTATAAAACATTAATACTGTTCAACTAATTATAATTTTTTTCTTCTTAATGATTAAACATAAAATAAAAGCAATACTAAATAAATTAAAAAAAGAGATCATTATAATAATAAAAGCTAAAATGAAATAAATAATAATGCAATATATAATTATAATACTTATTGATTAATTGTAATCTTTTTTAGCTTTCCTTCGAATTCAATTGCTGTTGCTCGATGGATAGATAAAATACAACTTAATCGAAGAGAAGAATATTCAGCGAAAACTTTTCAGCGTTGTTTAATTAATTTTAATGAAAAAATAATAATGTCCAATATTATTGTCTGACAAATTGTCACATCTGAATACAACCTACACAATAATTCAAATTATATAATGCAAAAATTGTAATTTGTATTGTATTTATGTGATTTTGTTTTAAACGTTACTTGTGTGTGTACTGAACCCGTTTAATTTATTTAGTAAGCATTTTCCTAATTAGTATGCATGTTTTGTATTTATGTTATTGATTAATATTAAAATCCAAATTTATATTGTTTCTTCTTACATATCCCGTCCTTATTCCTTACAAACCTGTCAGCGTTGTTTAATTAATTTTAATGAAAAAATAATAATATCCAATATTATTGTCTGACAAATTGTCACATCTGAATACAACCTACGTAATAATTCAAATTAATTAAATGCAAACAAATATATTTTATAATTCAAGTTCAAACGATATCAATTTCCTCACTTTATGGGGAAAATGTGTATTCACTTGCAACATAATTCGGTCATATGTGGGCGTGTCGGTGTATGTAACGTACGTGACACTTACACACATTAATTCTAGTGACTTCAATTTTGAGCGAAACTTTGTATGATCCTTCTAAGCGTTATTATTCTATGTTAATTACAATAATTAACGTCGAACAGCTCATCCGACTAATCTGTCACTTAAACATTGTAGCCAGCAGTCAGATATTTTTATTACTTTTTATTAAAGGCTTCCATTAAACTATTTACAAGATAACTTTAATGGAGCTGTATTAAACAAGCCCTTGATTACCATAAGCGCACAAGAATAAGAACTCACGGCGGTACTTTAAATACGCTTAGGGTATGCTTGGCCCCTACATTTATTCTTAAATGATGAAATTAAAATAACAGTAGTGCCGAACAGAATCGACCAAACACTGAATTGTACTGAATAAAACGCACGCTATACATATAAGTATAGCTATCTCGCTCACACTCAAACGTACGTATAGTGTTCTTTCGCTCTTACGGCGGCCATTTAAATACACTATGTTTGGCCTCTAGGTTTGGTCTGGCAGCTGACAAAATCTATTAAAATAGCCCCCTAAATATCGTAGACAAAAATCAAGTGTCAGACTGTAAGTAAGGTTGCGATTTTTTTTTGATATTTAAATTGTCTGGCAATTAATACGGCCGACAAAAGGTATCTGGCAGTATTAATTTCAAATTGTGTACAATATTCCCTACAACATACGTAAGAATCAGTCGTCAGACTGATTCTTACGATTCTTACGTAAGTAAAGTGAGTACAATTTTTACCTACCTCTAGCACCTGGTATCTGAGAATTGGCCGTCGTCGGCCCAAGGCTAGCGGGTATGTATACATACTAATACTACACTATTCTACATATTTGATCCGTCAGAAAATAAGGAAGGTCTGGGTGTCCCTGGGATCTTACTCTATATGTGTTTTTATATAAATATAATATAATTTGGAAAATACTTATAAATACTATAGTGTCAACTCTAATAACGCTAGACAGTGTAACAAAGCTCTAGACCACGGTCGTATACACAGGTCTTGCAACTGAGTCCAATTTCAATTGTGAGAGATGAGGTGCGAGTGTGTAACAACTGCTAATTCGCAATACCATCCGCTTAAGTTACTACGACGCTGCTATCGAAGCTGATATTTTTCATTATTATTTGTGTTATTTAATCATTGTTATATCGTTTTGTTGAGTTGAGTGCTCTAGACTCTAGAGCAGCGATACTCAACATTTTCTTTATAGGGGTCACAAACACGTGTTGGTCATGGTGTCGCGTCCCGCAAACATTTAATGCGTATATTTAAAAAAACAATTGACGTTTCAATGATTTTGCAGAGTCTGTCTAAAAGTGTTAATAAAAACCTTTGAAATTTAAAATAATTCAAAATAAAATAACTTCAGGTTGAGAGCCGCTGCTCTAGAATATCGTCGGTGTGATTGCATTTTATTATTCAAATTATACAAAGCGCCTCATCCGGTCTTCTTAGCAATTAATAGTTTGTGTAGAAAGTAATGTAATCAAAATTGCTAAATAGGAGAGTGGAAACTTTTTTTTTATAGAATCGGTAGGCGAACGACCATATGGGCCACCTGATGGTAAGTAAGTAAGAAATGTTAACCATCGCTTACATTGCAAATGCGCAACCAACCATGGGAATTATGCCTCAAAATGAGTAATAATATGCCTCTTGTGCCTGTAATTACATCATAATAAAACTTTATTAAAAATTAAACGAGTGTATATAATAATATGCAAAATGGGAAATATAAATAAACCGATAGAAATACAGGAAAATCATAAGATGTAAAAATATAAAAACAATATCCAATGTGAAAGTCAATACCTTCCAATCGGAGTATGATATATATTAAAATTAAACGATTAGAAAATCGCATAAATTACATGCGATTTTCTAATCGTTCTGCTGTATTATGCACTATAAACAGTTCTTGATTAATTAACCCTTATTTATAATACAATACTATTTCAATTAACTAGTTATAACCACATTAATTTAACTTTCGAAGTTCCGATTACAACTTCGCGGACATTGAAAACGCTATCTTTTCGCGAGTCCATAGTTAATATCACAGATTATAGGCTACTCTACACTAAAAGTAGGGATTCTGATAGGCGCGCCAGTCATTGCATGCTGCTTCTTGTTTCGCTGTTTCAAATTGTTTAATTCATAACACACTGTTGTATAAAAGTATGGGAGAAAATCTGTGTAAACATCTAAATTTGTTTTGCTAAAAAATTCATTGGTTAGCCAAATCACTCACTGGCGAAGTACCTATATAATTGTTATGCATGTTTTCGGTAGGAAAACTAAAAGAGTTTTAAAAATTTATAGCATTTAGTATACAATTTTAAAGGTACTTATAATAATATAATTAAGATCATATGAATTTTCGATATTTAAACCAGAATCGTTCTTGCCTTGCTTAACAGTTTAGAGGCCATATTATTATATACTGTAATTTGACCTTTATTACTATTTAAGGGCGAACAAGTAGCTTATGTATTAGGTCAGAATAATCTACTTAGCTAATGCTAGTTAAAATCGCAGCTTCGCCCGCGTGGAATTCGTTTCTCTATAAAAACCCTTAAACCAATAACTGTACCGAAGTGAAGTGAAGTATTTTATTTAATGACGAAGGTTAAGAAATAGATCTATAATTACTAGGATCCCTTTTGATTTTAGTTTTAATAAAAATTTTATACTCCACGTTAAATAAAATTCAAATAAAATTTCATTACGTTATCAAGTATGTATGTACCTAAGTATAATGATTATTTATTTATTGAGAGGAGATTAATTTGTATATTTATTTTGTAATCAATAGTGTTACAATTCATTTTTGTACAATGATCAATAATTACAAAATTAGACAAAGTAGATTACACAATATATACAAAAATTATGACTAATTAAATATAACATATATGAAATAAAAATATATAATTGTATGTGTGTGAGAGAGTGTGCGTCTATATACATATGAGTTATTGGGTGTTTGAAAGTGTAAGTATGATTTTGCTACCTATTCGTCATTTAGGAGGATGCGTAGTTAAGTATAAGAAAAATTTCAACTTCTTGATGTCGTAATGTGAATTGTTAAATGAGGAATGTGGACGGTGGAATAGTTTTATTATTAAACGGAACAGATATATATGTACAATCACTCGGATAACTTTAATATCGCGATGTAGGATACGTCAGTTTTTAGTTTTCGTATGTGGCGAGATAGATGTCGCTACAGTCATTTTAATTTCGCTTGATGTTTTATTATTATCTCCTTTTTTTAATTATATTGTAGAATATATTAACTGTAGTATAGTTGAATGGCGTTTGTATCGAGGTATTAAAGATGAAGTATTGAGTGAAAATTTGCTAGCAAAGAAGCATAGTCAACTTTTTTTAACAATATGATTGCTTGCAAGGTTAGCATATCGCTAAAGCTCCTTCAGTTCTCAGTTCACCACTCTCACTTCAGTTTACCACGGGAGCAGGATTGAATTAAAATAAAGAGCAATATTTTTAATTATCCTGTTAGTAAGTCAAGGAACAGAGAAAAAAAAAGGTCTATCGTTAATTGAAAAGTGCTATTATTTTATAATAAGAGCAGTATTTTTAATTATACTGTTAGTAAGTGAGAGAAAAAAAATAAGGTCAACCATTTATCGAAAAGTGGTATTATTTTATAATATAACTAGCTGCCCATCCTAACTTCGTATGGGTAAACTAAGGATTTTATCCCGTGCATTTTTTAATCAAAAAGATATACCCAATTCGCCCATACAGTACAGTGTATGTGTTCGGTACAGGGCATATAATAATAATGCATAAAGTAAAGTACAACATGCTCTACATATGTTTTTATTTATTGGAACAAAGTTATTTTACTACTGCAAAGTAGAGTGACCTGGCAGAAATTGTCATTTAACAAAAAAGATTTGTCCTCCAAGCGACCTTTCCCCTCTTTTTTTCTTACTGATTCATTATATTCGTATTAGCGTTTATATAGCGTATCTATCTTGTATGTGTATGTATGTGTAAGTGTGCAAATTTTCAGATTTGACAATAAGGTTTGTATGCGGCCAATGAGATAATCTCAATTCTATACAAATGTAAATATAATTTGAACTCTTTTTTTAACTTATAATTTGCTATTTTATATTTAATTTTGAATAAATTACTATTTTCTTAAAGTATTAAATTATTTATCAATTTTAATTCTTACTTTACATGTTTGCATTGAAAACATAATAAAAATAAGATAAAATATACACATGTGAAAGAGAGAGTTAATTAAGATGGGCAACGCTTTTTGGTGTGATAAAAAAGTAAGAACAATTTCCTCCTTTTTTTTCGCTGGAAAAATGATTTTACGCGTTTCCTCCACATGTAGTGAGGGGTATGTGGGGCTCACTGGCGCTGAAAGTGCCGGAATACTCACTAAAAAACCAGCGGTATCTTCTCCGTTTGGTCGGAGGGCGCCATGAGATCGCTTGCGCATGCTACCGTGACGCCCCGGGGTTCCCGGATACAGAGAACGCCCTTAGCCCCGGTGTCTGTTAAGATGCGCATAGCGCCTAAGCTTTCTCCCCGGTCTTCTTCGACGAATCGAATCAGCGGAGGCATTTTTCTCGCGCTGCTGCTCCGCGACCTCCTTCCTTTGCGACATAGCACTACGAAGGAGACCATAATAAGATGGCGTTAATCACGCTCGGCAGCGAGAGATCTCCACCGACTATCCCCGCCAGGGTATGCCTCTGAGGCCCCACGCAGCACACTCCGAAGATTAATTTCTTCATGACCGATTTCGACCGCCATAGCAATCTCAAGAAAGATTTGCCAACTACGCAGGACGTATTATAGTGCAAAAGTGTGTGCGTAAACACAGGTGCACTCTTATAATCCGATAGGACGGTAAACCGACGCGAACGGTAAAAGTTTAGTTAAGAGGCAGGACCAACGGCTTTACGTGCTTTTCGTGGCACATGAGTTTGACAAATATACAGAAATATAATCATTAAAAATCTATATTTTAAAACACGTTTTAAGTTAAAAAAAATATCGCAAAGAACTTCGTTCTTCCCGGGGGTCCCCCGATTGCACATTTTTTATTATATTTTTAGGTTCTGTCTACGGTTTCTATGTGCTCATGCATAGGTCTAACGCATATACATAATACACACACATTTTTGTTATTTAACTTACCTTTCACATTATTTTTCCTTAAGAATAATACAGTAGAAATACTCTTAATATTAATAATAATAATAATTACAGCACTGCAAATTTATAATAAATTTAGTTGAGAATTACACGGAAATGATAAAATGATAATTGTAAACGTCACTACTGCGATCGATGTACAAACAATAATAATAGCCGAAATTTTCCCGAAAATTGTGTAAGAAATGAGATATAGCTTATTGCAAGAGAGACAGGAGAACGCTCCCATCCCTACTTCGTGCTGCTTACGTCGATAACTGATCAAGTGTTAATTGATCCAGTTATCGACCGAGGTTGAAAATGATTGAAGTACTAATATCACTATTAAAAAATAGTTGTATGTATTTTTTAATGCCACATAAAAAAATAAAAAAACAAAAGAATTTGTCCAAAAAATTTAAAAAAGATTTTTGGGCTGAGCCACACTTAACACTTAGGGGTATAAAAATTAGTTATAAATCTATTCTCAGACCTACAGAATATACATATAAAATTTCATCAAAATCGGTCAAGCCGTTTCGGAGGAGTATAAACACTAAAACTGTGACACGAGATTTTTATATATATAGATATATCTGTATCCAACCCTGCACGGGAATACTAATTTTCCGTCTTCCGTACCAGGCTTTGAGCCACCTCGGTACAAGGATTTCTGAGTGGCCATCTAACATCCCTGCTACTAATACAGTTCGATCCAGTTGCGATTAGATTTGTCCTTGGTGGAACGTCAAAAGTTTACAATTAAGTTTGACTAGACATGGTTTTTTGGCTTTTGTATATTATGGTACCATCATACTGATTCGGTTTTTAGGAGGAATAGTCGAAGTTGGATCGGAATCGATTCGAGAACGTTAATAAACGTTTTACATAAGTGCAATTGGACTCCTATTTTAAAATTGTGTACAATACAGACTTAGTAAATAAATAAATCAATATGGTCATTCAATGTAAATATATTGTATTTTATTATGACTGCCTCGTTGGTCTAGTGGCTAGATATAAGGCCGCAGACCCGGTGGTCCTGGGTTCAATTCCCAGGTCGGGCCAATAAATAGTTATTGGGTTTTTCTGTCAGAAAATTCTCAGTAGCAGCCCGGAGTCTGGAAGTTGGAAGTGTGTACACTCCCGTGCCTCGGAAAGCACGTTAAGCCGTTGGTCCTGCGCCTGAACTCTTTTCGGTCGTGTCGAATTGCCGTCCCATCGGATTATGAGAGCTAAGGAAAAGAGAGTGTACCTGTGTTTGCGCACACACTTGTGCACTATAATATGTCCTGCGCAGTTGGCTAATCTCTCTTGAGATTGGCCGCCGTGGCCGAAATCAGTCTGGAGGACCTTAAAATAAGGCGGTAGACCCGGTGGTCTTGGGTTCAATTCCCAGGTCGGGCCAATAAAAAGTTACTGGGATTTTCTATCAAAAAATTCTCAATAGCAGCCCGGTGTTTGGAAGGTGGAAGTGTGTACACTCTCGTGCCTCGTAAAGCACGTTAAGCCGTTGGTCCTTCGCCTGAACTCTTTCCGGTCGTGTCGGATTGCCGTCCCATCGGATTATGAGAGCTGTGGAAGAGAGAGTGCATCCGTGTTTGCACACACTTGTGCACTATAATATCTCCTGCGCAGTTGGCTAATCTCTCGTGAGATTGGCCACCGTGGCCGAAATTGGTCTGGAGGACGTGTATGATGATGATGCCTAAATCTCTAACAGTATTTACTTTAACTATGTACATGTACATTTATTGATGTTGACGGTAAACCTATTGTTAGCATAATATTCTATTAAGGCTTTTAAATCTTCCTGCAACTTAAGATAATCATCCATGTAACGAATTCGCAGCATTTTTTTAATGAACTGATTCATGATTCATTTTTATTTTGTAAATAGGTACCTACAATAAACGGCATGTGTAGGTGAGTAAGATGGGTATTTTCCTAGATGCAATCGTTCAATTATTGTTTATTTACACTTTAAATATTTAAACATTATAGGAACAGAATATTATACATTTTAAAATATTTAAAAAATACAAATGGCCAATATTAGAAACGGCAACATCGCAACAACAACAATGCAATACTTAATTCGTTCAGTATAGGCTTATTACGTATTACGTACCTTATATATTTTGATTACCCGTATAATTGTTAGAAATGATGATACTTTGCAAACAAAAATGCTACTTACTCATTGTGACACAGGTTAAAATTTTCCTCATAATGGAAAAACCAAGGTACAACATTTTAAGAAATTACAATAAATTTTTAGAGGTTCATATCGCTGTCATATATTTTCCTTAAGCTAGAATGCGTAATAAAATTTATCCCCGTTTACCCTATAGCTAGGTTATAGGTTTATCTTAAAACAGGGCTGGCAGTGCCACAATTGTTTTTTTTATTAAAAGGAAAATAATGGAATTATATTAACAAACAAATATTAAATTCGAATAAAACAATATTCGAGTGTAAAGTTTATGTGTTAGTTTTAAGCTCGTGCCGCATCAGCGCTAGACCGACGTTAATAACAATTTATAAAAAGGTATTTATTTATTTATTTATTTAGGTTTATCAACAGTTGTTACAATATAAAACTTAAAACTTACTATAGATACAATTAAAATAAACAAAATATCAAACGCAATTGTACAACTAATTATAGATAAACACTGCATGCTTATTTAAAAACTTATAGACTATGTGCTTAAAATACTTAAAATCAGTTAGACTATGTAAAATTTAAATATAATATAAAACAATAAAGAGAAAAAAATATAGGGAAAAAGAACAATAACCTTAAATAACGGAGACCTTACTTAATTAAAAAAAAACAAAAACGAAAAAACTACATATACTATACAAACGAAAAAACTACACGATACAAAAATCTGAACTACTATTAATATTTGCTTAGGGTAGTTTAAGTATCTTTTAAATTTTTTTGCGAAATTGAATTAATGAGTCATTGTATACATCAAGTGCATTACTGAATTTATTATACAGGCCGGACAAACGTGGAACCGGCAAATATCGGGCTAAAACCATACGACGCCTTGGAACAGAAAAAACGTTCTCTATTCTCTTACGTGGAAATCTGTACGGTACTCTCAACTTAAATTCGCTTTCAAATTAAAAGGCATAAAGATAACCTCCTTCTTTTTGTAGTTTCTCTTCCGGTATTACAGATATCCATGGGTGGTCACTTTCTATCAGATAGCTGACTTCAGCTGACTCTTGTTCTTTTGCCCGATCTTCAATAAAAAAGAAATACAAATTGATATTAAACTTTCATCTTTAATTTATAGCTGTTAGAAATAGTCCATGTTGCATATTCACGATTTGATTTTTCTGTCAGTAATAAATTGTCAGTAGCGGATTTTAAGGGTTTACATTCCTTTGTCTTCGGAAAGCACGAAAATCCACTGGTCCTGCGCCTGCGCAATAATGTCAGACTACCGTCCCATTACCGGACCAGACTTCGGGGCGACAGCGCAATGTACAACTTCTGCCCCAAAGAACAGAGTGGCTTCCTAGCATCGCCGTAAGCGTTGCCCGTGTTAAGATTAGACGTTTTTTCAGAGATTAAAAAAAAACAAACTCTTCTCGCATAAAAATAACAATAACAAATATTATTAAATTTAATAATTTGTAAAACTTAAATTTTATAGCCCTACGACCTTGCAACAGTAACAACCCTAACAAAAGAAACAATGACTTACAAGTGTAGGTAAAGTCATCGAAATTCTCAAAACAATATAATTTTATAGGTACAATGATTTACATATATATTTCTTTTAATATAAGTTTTATTAAAAGACTATTTATTAGATTATGATGTCGCAGTTTTATATCTGAAAATCACAATAATTTCAAATGACAAAAAACAACTAAAATACCTGATTTATCTTATACACCTATATCGTATGTAAATAAAAATAGAAGCTTGATTTATCCGTCTTATTTGGTTGCGTCTGTGCATTGCTGAACGTGGAATAGATAGCTCTACCTCTTACATTATATTGATTTTTAATACTAACGAACAATATTTCTAAGACGAGTCAAACTGTATAAGCATGAAAAAACGGTAGCAGCGACAGTGTTGATGGGCACTTCTGGGCGGACTTGAAATTCCATCCAGAGAATAAAAAATAAATAAAAATATTTTTTTTAATCTTGACTTGTTGCGCCTTTTCTCTGACATCATGGCATTCACTGTTTGATCGAAAATTTATTACGAATAGACATACCAAATTAAATTAACAAAATTAAGGATATACAAGAAATAAACAACAACTTAATCGCTTTCTGTTTATAGATTTTTTTAATAAGCTATAAATTATCTTTAAGAATAGTATGAAGGTGGGATCGACTTAATTGATATAACCAAATTAAGCTGGGATAATATTTTTCAGTTAATTATGAAACACATAACACCATGATTAGGTCGCGGGCTATATAAATGCTCTATGATTTAGCTAATGGAAATATTAATTTTAAAAAATAGTTTTATTTTTATTTTGAACATAAATATTAAAATGAATGCGACACTTTGTGCATAATACTAAGACAATGCATAACATTTTCTACATTAAAATTTCTCCAACAATTTAGCATGTCATAAGTTAATTTTTTTCAATATTCGAAAATCTGCTTGTCATACTGATTTATCATTTTGAGACAAAGTGCTAATTTATTACGCACGTTTCTACGTGATCTAAGTAAATCGACCCTGAAGTTCATATGTAGGGGAGATGGGGTACTTAACGTTTGAACCTCAATTAATATAATATTTTGGTGTTTATACTATCATTTTTTATTTTAATTATCATCTTTGGTAATCGGTCTTCCATGATTCAATGTAATTAGGAACATATGTTATATAATTAAACAAAAAATTCTCAAAACGTAGAAAAAGTCAGAACTCCCCATCTTGCCCCTTCCCTCGGGTAAGATGGGGTTTGCAAAGGTTTATTTATTTTTGCTGATAAAATTCGCCAGTAAACGTCGCATCTTCATCTTCACCATCTATGCCAGCAGAGCTGCAGTAAGCCCATTTGCCGCATTCAGCACAAGCACACTTCTCTTTGGACATTGTATTTTTAATAGCCGCACATTTTCTTTACTTCTCTTATTGCTTTTTTTCTTTCACTTTTCTTCCTGTGTCAGCTTCTTTTTTTCTTATAATCTTTTATATCGCTATATAAAGTTATAATTGCAGTTTATTCTCGTTTTCTAATAGCGCGAGAAACTTTGCGTGTTACTGGAAAGAGCATGATTTGCTGGAGACTGGCCACAGAAAATGTTGATTTTTGTAGAGTATGTATGTATCCCGTGTTGCCCTCCTATGTCCAATTAAATTTAAAAATTAACCTTAAAAACCAAAGTTTCCGCACAAAAATAAACAAGTGCTTGCCTGCAAGTATGATTGTTGACGCATGTAAATAACCTTGTTTGTATTTTGAAATGTTGTTAGAAACAATACAATCACGCTTTTTTTTTTTTTTTATAGTTCCCGGGATGGCAAATGACTCTACTTCACCTGATGGTAAGTGATAGTAAAGTCCAAACGCGACGACGGCTAGTGCAGTCAGGAAGAATGACTTGCACTAGCCGCCCCCGCCTTGCCGGCCCGCAAGATGCCTCTTCACGCCTCGTTTGAAGGAACCCGGGTCATAAGAGGAGGGGTGTGCTGGTAACGAATTCCATGTTTTAGCGGTGCGACAAAGAAAAGAGTTGCCAAATTTCTTCGTGCGCGATGGAATTGATGTCACAGTTAGTCGGTGACATCGAGAGCCAGCACGCGTAGATTTGTGAAGGAAAGGAGAAGCAGGAATGAGGGTGAATAGCTCCTCTGAGCACTCGCCGTGATACAGTCGATAGAAAGCGCTCAGTGCCGCTATCTCTCGACGCAACTGTAAAGGCTCGAGGGTGTTGGTGACCTTTACGTCGCCAATAATGCGAACCGCACGTCGCTGCAACCGATCCAAGGCCTCCAGTAAGTACTTAGCGGAGCCATCCCAAAGGTGCGAGCAAAATTCGACGCAGGACCACACCTGTGTTTTATACAACAGGAGCAGTTGTTGTGGCGTGAAAAAACGCCGCACCTTGTTCAGGACTCCGAGTTTTCGTGAGGCTGTTTTAATAACAGCCTCGATGTGATCCTTTGGATTGAGGTCGCACCGAACGTCAATTCCCAGTATGGCGACTTTGCCTTGTATCTCCAGCGTAGTGCCACAGAGGGAAGGAGGAGGGGAAAATGGTGACTTTTTCGCTGTGAGAGCGCATACCTGTGTTTTCTTGGCGTTGAACTCAACAAGATTATCAGAGCCCCATTTGGCAATGAGTCCTAACGTTCTATCGAGTTCAACAACAAGATCCCTCCGTCTCTCCCCAGTTTCCGCCCGCCCAGCTCCTGCGCGTCCGTGGTATCCCCCGTGCACTGTACTATCATCTGCATAGCAATGTATGTTCCCGAGAGAGAGCATATCATTGATATGCAGAAGAAAGAGTGTGGGGGATAGCACAGACCCCTGGGGGACCCCAGCATTCACTACATGGAATTTTGAAGCGCAGCCATCAACTAAAACGCGAAGGCTACGCTTGTGTAGGAAGCTGGCAATCCAGGTGCAGAGCTGAGCTGGCAGACCGTATGCCGGCAGCTTGGAGAGAAGACTTCTGTGCCAGACCTTGTCAAAAGCCTTGGAGATATCGAGGCTGACAGCCAACGATTCCCCACGCTTGTCGATAGCTTCACCCCAGAGGTGTGTTACGTACGCTAGAAGATCACCTGTGGACCGTTTCGGTCGAAACCCGTATTGACGATCATTAACAACACTACAACTAAGGTGAAAAACCCTTAGCAAATCACCAAAAGCTTTTTTTTCAATTTTACAATAAATAACGAGGTACAGTCGCCCTATGACATTTCGGACTAACAACCGGCATGGCAACAATGTGTTATGAGCAAAAATATTCATGTTTGGCCATTTGGTTTCTGAGGTAAAGCAGGTACTCCATCTTACCAGCAAGCCCATCTTGCCCCACCTTCCCCTATTTGGTTCCAAAAAAATATGACTAAGAATTTGTTATTACGTCTTGATTATTATGGTTATGACAAATACTGTTTACAATGACGGTGCAATAAATAACTACTTGCCTGTTTACCTTACGTAGATACTGTTATTATACAGTAACAGCCTGTGTATGTCCTACTTCTGGGGTAAGGCCTCTTTTTCTCTTTTGAGGGGAAGGTTTGGAGCTTATTCCACCGCGCTGGGCCCGCTTCCAATGCGGGTTGGTGGAATACACATGTGACAGAATGTCAGTGAAATTTTTTATTAAGAATTATCGGTTAAGATTTACGCGTTCTTACCGCTGTGCTTTCATGTTATTATACATTCAAACTAATTTAGCTAGCTTTTAATTAATAAAATTATATGAATATTATAGAAATATTTTCGTAATCGATCTGAATAAAGAAAAAATATATAATAATCAAACGTAAATTAGATAAAAGTTTTGTGAATAATATTTTTCTTTCATTTCCAACTGCTATATAAATTATCAATGAATATTTTTTTTATAGAATAGGTAGGCGATCGAGCATGTGGGACACTTGATGGTAAGCGGTCACCAACGCCCATAGACATTGGCATAGTAAGAAATCTTAACCATTCCTTCGACAATGCGCTACCAACTAAGATTGTATACCCCTTGTGTCTGAAGTTTTACTGGCTCACTCACCCTTCCAACTCAAACATAACAATACTACGTATTGCTGTTTAGCGGTAAAATATGTGATGAATAGGTACTACCCACCTACGGGCTACGGGCTTGCACAAAGCCTTACTACCAAGTAACGATATGTTACCGTAAGCATTTTAATATGATTCTAACTAGGTTCATTTATTGGCTGATTGTGTAAAAAAAAGCCATGAGGTAAAATTTCACGCCTTATATATTCTGTAGAAAGAGAGAAATAAATAAAAATAAGAGAATATAAAATATCATACAAAAGTATGCTTACATCAATTACTATTTCTTTCAAACAACCTCTGATTAATCTTAAAGGAAAAGAAATTAACTAATATTTAAGATAAAATAAATATCATCGTGGGTGTCTTAAGAGTAGATTTTTTTTTATCAAGCGCATTCATCAATCGAGTTACCGCTTTAATTATCCGTATAGTACGGGAAACCAAAATACCAGTAATACGAGGAGAATTAACGATAGACAGAAAACCAATCAAAAAAATACTAAGTCATTTCCAGAAAGCTTCTACGCGGCCCTAAAATAATTGGGCTGCAAATGCAAGCAATTATTTAATAAATAGGTTATTTTTACGTTGGCAAATTATAATAATGAAAAGTGAAAACTTGCCATAATATTGTTTCTGATTTTAATTTACGTTTGTTTACAATAAAAATAAATAAATATATAATAATTGGATTTAATATTAGAAATTTGAATTATATTTAAATTGACTCAAAAAATCGATTAATAAATATAAATTTCAACAAAACAACGGCCTCCGTTTATAAATTAATAAATTATAAAATGCAAACAGGTCAAAATATTTTTATTTTTAGTTACTACTTATCTGAGTTTATTTTATTTTATTTTATATTTTAGTAAGGAGAGACGATACTTTCCTGTGCAACTATAAAACAAAATTGCAATAAAGATAATGTTACCTGCACATCAATTTACTAGAATAAAGTACAAAAATTGTTAATGTTTCTATGAATTACAACAAAGAATAAAGGAATCACAGAAGCACCTCTAAGTTCTAAATATACTAGTAGTTATAAATTTATTATAAACAAATAAAATGGTCGAAAAATTTTAATTAGCAAACAAGTCGACTCGTGGGTAGTGTAACAGACAAAATAACTTATTATATAATTAAAATGTTGTATCATTAACTATTTCCATGGATTGTTAAATATATTTCGAAAAGACTACGGTCACCATTTTTATGGCCTGACTGCGTCGAAATCTTTACCGATTGTAATCTCAAAGCTTCAAGAATTCGCATATCGTTCCCATAATAATAGTCACGTAATTTAAAAAAAAAAAAAATTGTATGTTCTGTAGGTATAAAAAAATCTTTGACATGCGCCCTTCCAAAGCGAATACAGCGTTGGAAGCGATATATAGCTTAAAAGTTGCGAGGTCGCGTCGTTGTGATCCATTCACGCAATACGTAAGTAGCCTGCTCCTCGTGTCGTCTAACTTTAAGGTAAAATACCGTTAAATATAAATCAACAAAGATAAATAATTTAAATGTGTTGTAGATTAGGTTACGATATTATTTTGTAATATATATATATGTATTACGGAATTGAAAAATTATATATATTTCCGTATAAATTTATTATTTTGCTATAAAATATTAAATAATAAAATAAGTAGGTAAGCTTTTATTTTTATTAAATTTTTATAAGCTGTATATGAAACGTACATATTTTATTATCGATTATTTTTTGTAGTATAAATAACCATATTGCATTCAGTTCAAAATATTCTTTTAGATTTTTTGCATGTCCACTTAAACTAAACTTTGATTTTTTTAACCGTTTCAATTTTATCACAAATGGCTTACTATATATTTGGCGGCAAGCAAACCTTAATTCTATGTAGGTAACAAACTAAGTTACACATATAGGAAGGTCATGTCAAGCAACATACGAATCGTAATTACAAATTTAGCGTTATAGTCTCGTGAAGTTTTATTTATTTTGCATATTTGAGCAATCGCCGACAATCCGTTGGTGTTTCAACACATACAGAACCAGTCTCTAAGAAAACGTTGCTTGGGATAAGAAGAACAGAAAGGACCTTGACCGAGTTTAACATGTTTTGTTGTGATTTTCGATTGATTTGAATGCTGTTATTGGGTTAAATTAATATCATCATCATTATGTACGGCTTTACTCATAAATATTGTATAAGGGTGATTAGTTAATCAACGCTGTCTTCATTTTTCTAATGTCATATCAATTATTACAGAAAGAATCAGTATATAACTAAACAGTCGCTAAACAAAGCTTATAGGGCTTATAATGCTTCAGACGTTTAAAAATACCTTACTTTGTTACAGAAACAAATTTAAGATGTGGTTCCCGTATTTCGCTCTGTTCCTCGTTGTGGTGGCGTACGCAGATGGATACTCCGTGGGTGCTCCTGAGAGCGCTTGCAAGGACATGATCCCAAGACATCCCGTTCCTCCCCAAAAAAAAGCCGCACCATACGTAATTTCTACAAGCACCAAGGTGAGAAAAATAAAAAGTATTTATATATTTTATTTATTTGAACAATTATGTTTTTATTTTTCATTATTAGTTATTTTTGTGAGCAGTGATTAATTTTTTATTTAAGTAATAATGGAACTTGTTAAATAACCAAATCACATATTTTGTACATATTTACAATAAACCTGAAATATCCTTTCACTTTGCCTGCATTCACCTTAAACGAAATATACGAATATAGTTATTGTTATTTACAAGAAATTAACTTAACACTTACCTGTAATCATTGTTAGTATAGAAAATGAGTAAAAGGTTTATTTTGGCATTTCAAAATGCATAGATAATATCATGATTCCGTAATTTATTATATTATAAAAAAGTATATATTATAGTGCGATAAAAACTGGAATCTTTAAAAATAAATAAGCACCTAATTAATTTGTATATCCGCTGTTTTTACTAATAATAATAAATATAAATTATTAATTATCCTGCAGGAAGTCAAGGCGGGTACACCCATGCAAGTCACGATTTCTGGTAAAAGTGCTAACGACACTATTCGTGGGATTATGTTGCAAGCGCGAGCGGGTGACAAAATCGTCGGAGTCTTCCAAGTAGACTCCAACCACCCTCTTGCCAGGACTATGAACTGCGGCGTTGATGGTGTAAGTACTCATTATTTATTAGTTTCTCCGCGCCGTTTCAATTGCGTTAAACGTTACTGCACCGCCCCCGTGTGTCGTAGCGTGATATTTCCTGATAAATGAGTCATCAAATGCATTTTTTTTTTAATTAGACAGCTAGATGCTTTATTTATTACGTTCAAACCAAAAAACAAACCCTTCAGCTTTATATATTAGATAGATATATGTAAAAGCAATAAATCCAATACGCCTTGCTATATAATATGTAGCACAAGCCATCAGCCATCGCGCGTTTATTTCTTTGATTTAACAATAAACACTTCGGCTGTTAGCCGCACAGTACATTGGCCAGTTACATTACGCACGAGTACTGTAATATAATAAAAATGCCATAAAATACAAAACAATAATTTATTCAGGCCAAGATTGAGATGGAGTATAGAGACATATTAATCTAACCCAAGATTGCGGGTTCAAACCCAGGAAACGACTAAAATTTAATGTGCTTAATCTGTGCTTATAATAAAATTTCATCACGTGTTCGACGGTAAAAAAACATCATGGGTCGGATGAAAATCTGTCACATGTATTGTGCCATCAACCTGCTTGAATTTGGAGCAATATGGTGGAATACGCTCTAAATATTCTGTTCAAATGGAGAAGTTCTAGCCAAGCTGTAGGGTACTAGGCTGTTATACCATAATTACCTTTATGTAAATTAGGATACCATATCGCTTACCAGACTAACTAAAAATACATGTAACTTTGTGTTGATTGTATAAATATTTTTAAATAAGCCCATCAGATGGCCGGCAACGATTAAGATTTAATTCTATTGCTATAAAGTAACAATTTGTTAGTAAAATTGACTTTCAGTTTCTATAGAATTTAGTAGCTGGCATATATATACATGACTCTATTACTATAAAAATGTAAAGCAAGCGCTCAATTTTGCTAATTATCTTTCACGCTAATCAAGGTATGGCACAAACCAAATTAACCTTACTAGTATATTCAATAAGCTGAACGAGAAAAAGTGCTGGCTTACCCTGAAAAGACACGGTGCCTAAAAGACTTCGTATTTATATTATACCTTAATAATTTTATTCATTGGCATATCTCTATTATTCTAAAATGAAGTTTGCCTTCTTATTAAGCATACCTACGTACTTACTAAAATATTGAATAGAATATATTTAAAAAAATATTTCGATTTGAATTATGAAATAGTACGGCTCTAGTTCTAATGTATATATACGGGACAATTAATTATCATGCTATTTTTAGTAAGTAGGTAGGTATATTATGCGTATAATATTGACTTCACAAATTTTTATTTCATTAATTCGAATACTTTTCAAATAGATATGAAGACGTGAGACATACCATAAAATAAAATTAAAAAAAAACGTTTCCTATCTCTTTTTTATTTAATAAAATAACCCACGCGCCACTCTCTTATAAATACTGAATATTCTTTAGAAAAGTATTGTTTCTGTTTTTCATTATGAACAAGTTTACGAATATTAATTGGAGGTACACATGTTATATTCTAAATCGAATTGAATCTGATTTTATCTCTGAATTAATCTATTCGTTAAAAGTATTATAACATGACTGAAAAATGTTTCAACTTAGGACCAAGGTTTATGTCAAGGTCTAATGTATCTTAAATTTATTCAACTTCCTTGTTACTGCTACGTTTAAATAACGTCACGTATTGTCAGTATTTTTGATTGTAAAAAACGATTATAATCATTTATATACCTACCTAAACTTTATTAGAGGCCTTCACGTTCTAGGCTGTCAGTTTTGTGACAATATAATTCGTATGCATATAATATCGTTAGGCTAATGGCTAGCTTAGTTGGAATCCGGGATTGTGTTGAATATATTTTATTTCTATTTATACTATATATATTAGAAACATAAAAAGCTGAGGTCAAATATATTATTAAAATAATTAGAGTCCTTTATAGACGTATTTCAATAATTACGTAACAAATTTCGACAGTAGATACCATCATAAATCACATCATCCAAGCGCGACCTCATATATTACCTCAGCCTTGAATGTTGCAATCTTCAGTTTTAGAAGCCCATAATAAACGACTTATGTGTGCTGAGTGTAGGAATTCTTGAATGTTAAAGTAAATTAGTTATATAGCTACTGTACAGTCTATACAACTGTTTTATTACTATGAATAATAATAACAAATATTACTGCATTTTTTATTCTTATTCTTACATGAACAATTTATTACAGGTTTTAAAAAACATATAGCTTAAAATATACTTTTCATTTTAATGTAAAATATTATTTATTAATGTCTAGTTAGAAAACGATGAGTCGGTATGGAGAATTTTCTCGTTAATTAAAATAAGAAAACACGTAGATTACTTTTTTTCAATTTTAGGACACAATAACCCACAAGAAGCACGAGCATGCGGACGACCAACAAACAGTAACTTTCACATGGACTCCACCAGCTGACTTCAACGACATCATCAAATTTAGGTGAACGCTTATTTATTTTTCATTTCAATGATTTTTTAATAAAAAATTAATGTGTAAAAAGATATGTGGTCGAAATTCGTTAGAAAGTTGGCGAATTTTGACATGTATATGTTATAAAATACTTCAAGCCAATTATTTGAAGTCTTCTACATAAAAAATATATTTTGTATTAAACTAATTTAGTAACAATATTTTTTACAGAGCTACTATTGCTCTCAACGGCGCTGTGTTCTGGGTTGGCGTGGAGTCCGCACCGATAAAAGTAACACAATAAATCACTAAATACTAGAGATACTTACTTATGTGTATCTTATTGAAGTATTTTTTATAATTTGAATAAGCTGTGAAATGTAATTTATATGAAATAAAAAAGTTCAATAAATTATGCCCTTTATTTCCAAAACATAGAAAATAAAAAAGTACCGAAGATTTTTTTTAACAATTTTTTTTTTATTCTAATTGTAGCACCTAGAAAAATTGTCTTAGAGATCAATACAATAATAAATGATAAATATTATAATAGGAACAAACACTCATATTTATAGACAAGTTTTAAATTATTAGGTAAGATTTAATGAAAATAGGTGGAATAGATAGGTTATTTGATTCAACTTAACTATGAATATGAATGTTTAGAACCGTGAATTACTCAAGTGCATGAGAACCATGAAGTCTTTGATTACATCTTATTTAAGAATCAAGTTCCAACTACATCTGAGACGAAGCAATTCCAATGAATTTGTACTGACTAATTAAACCTATTATTATAAAATCTTCAAGTTTCAATTATGGCAGTATATTCAATAGTGACCAACTCATTAATTAAGAACTATATATTTTAATTAATACAATGGAATGGAAGAAAATGTATGTAATCTATTTACAAAAAAGACTAATTTATTGAAACAAAGATTTGCCTTTATTTTTTTAGTTTATTATAATTTAAATGCAAATCAATCATGAAAATTATTGTAATTAGTTTGTGATATATAATTATTTATATGTTAGTATCTTTTCTATTTATTAAGTCACTGCTGGATTTTATAATATTTAATTTCAGTTCTCACATATAATTTTTACTGCAATTAATTTTTATTAATAATTAAGGAATTAAGATAAGATTTAGAATGGTTTGACTAGTTTAATATATTGATTTTGATGTTCTTATCTTTGTTTGTTATAAAAGTGTAAAATGGTTGTCTACATAAACTTGTAACAACCAGGAATAGTCCTAATAATAATAAGCTTGCTGAGATATACATCATATAACCATAAATAATCTAACTACTATGTAGTATGTATGTTTTCGAATATATAAACATAAGTTTGATATTGTAGCACATCTATGCTATGATTTCACACAAACTGCTTTATTTTTTTCAGATATATAGAGAAATCTCTGTTGTTCAAATATTCAAAATAATAATATAAATACAGGGGGTACAGCAGCTTATAATTAAACCATATAATTTCCAAATGCTATGCATTACTTTGGCTGACTATATTAGACATTAGTGATAATAAAATAAAGATTAATAAAAAAAGCAAACATAAATGTTTAACATTAAAAGTAAATATATAATAGTATAGACCTTACATGTATACGTCATTTGAATAATACAATTCATGACTTTAATGTAAAATTCCTTAAACTTTACTTTCTTAAGAAAATGTATTTTAACATTACACGTATCATGACAACTTTTCGGTTCTTAATTTAAATGTTACTTGTATTTAAACTATGGTATACGTTATAAAGAGAAAAATACACCATCAAAACACTACTTTTACCTGATAGAAGACAAATATGGAACGACTTGAGCGTACAAGAGAAATTTGTAGGATAAATGTAAATGTTTAGAAAACACTAATTGACTACGGCACATAAATTCCTACGGACACCAAATATGTATCAGATTGTTTTAGATATATGGAGATAAAAGTTTGATTAATACTAATAAAAGGATATGCAACATTTACTTAATGTAACATTGGCTATCTTATTAAGAGTACATACTTATTAAAAGCATTTATATTTATAATGAGAATATTTTACTTGTGCTACCTACATTCTGCTTACACATCAAAGTATTTAAGCTAATTTATTTGATTACACATACATTTGGAAGCTTAAGTTTAGACTGGATATATTTTAAATAAAAAATAAAAAAATAACACTAGGCCTGTGTGTATTGCTTATAAAATATTATTGTAATGAATGTTAAAAAAAAGCTAATTATTCTAATTTTGTATAATATTATCAAATACGCCTGGTCCATTTGCAAAACGAAAAAATAACACAGCCTCCTTTTAGCCTTTGTAATGGACTTTATAATTTTCATAATTTTTAAGTATGTTTCTTTTAAAATTATACTGAGAAATTTACTTCTAAATTATTAAAGATAATAAATTAATATACTAAAATAAATGAGAAATTTCAATTACTAGAAACATAATCTATTTGGTTTTAGGTAAATGCATTTTCATTTCAAAGTTTCTTATCTAAATATGAGAAATCACAGATAATACTGAACTGACAATAAATAAATACATATAGTTTAAACGTAAATTGCAATTGGCTATCATTGGTTCTGTATGAAATAGCTTTGTCTCTTTAATTGTCTATACAATGATATATACTTTCCAGCAGCTGATGTTCGTGGCACTACATACCGCTTACAGAAGAGTTTAGGGTCGCATGCTCTATCTGACAATTCCCCACAGTCAAGTGCTTGTAAAAATGCCAATACAAAAGTAAAGCAGTTGTGACGCTCCTCGTTATACCTTTCTGCCTCCCACAAAGATCTAAGACTCACCTGAAATTGAAAATCATACATGTTAATAATACATATTGTAAAAATTCAAAGTCTAAGTGTAAAATTTCATTAATTTATTGTTACATATAAGATCATTAAAAAGCTAAAATAATTTTTCATAAAAATAAATTACCTTTAATAACACACTATCCCAGATTTCATTCCACAGTTCGTCAAACTGTTCTAACAAAAGACATTGGTCCCAGTCCACACTAGTTTCACATTCACTCCACTTTTTAGTCACAGGGTCAACGGCACGGATGCCCTCTATGCTGAACTCTACTACATACCCTTGAGAGTTAGTGACCCCTATATGCAAATCTTTGGAGTTATAGTAGTCACTGAAACACAATGGACATATTGTATTCTTATCTAAAAGGGATGTGAGTCATTTACAAGGAATTGTCTGAGCAATAATACTTCAATTCCAAAAAAAAATTGAATACTTACTTGAGGAAATCCCCATGAGTGGGTTTCATGACGATTGCTCGTGGATGCTGAGAGGCTTTAACGAAAGGATATGGTACTCTATAACAAAAATAGGGTGCTTAAAAAACAAGCAGTTTCGGATGTAATTAAATCGCATATACTAAAATTCTACATACCTAAATGGCAACAAATTGTAGTCGTATCTATCCAGTTTCTGTTGACAAACAGGACAATTTTCGGGTATTATGGTACAAAAAACTTTGTGTTCACAATGGTGGAAACAAAGAATACCCGGATCCATTTTTAGAAGGTTTTCTGTAGTAACGTAAATTAAACGAACACTTTTTTGGTTTAATCTTAACTGTAGAATTGTTACCAAGTTTTTCGGTAAAATAAAATTAAATAATAAGCCGCAATATATGACTGACTAAGCAAAATTCTAATTGGAATCTAGATCTATTGTCCCACCGCTGAGCTCCTTCCACTTCTTGAAGGCCTTTATAGTAACGTTCGAAAGTGGTGTACGTCAAAAATCAAAGAGTCGTTTATTTATTAAATAAATACATAAAATATAGTAATTATAAAATGATATAACAAATCTTAAACACCAAAGAAAAGAACAAATTTTAATTTTGTTTAAGCTTATAATAAAATCCAAATATTTAAACTTCGCCTCTGAAACTATCAAGGTGAAGCTATTGGAACGCACTTTATACTATAATGTCAGTTTAAGATGACTGCGATTTTATTGGTTATTCAAAACCTAACTTTTTGTTATTGGATAGAATATAAATCATTAGAAATAAAGCGGCAATTTTGAAAAATATAATTAATATGCATATAATAATCGCATAATATAAAATGAGGAATTATTTTAATACATGCTTTTTATGTTTATCTATACAATATAGGTCTGTCCAAAAAAAACATTTTTGTAGAACTTTATATTAGAGCCGAGCAAACCCAGATACTTAATTCCAAGTGTATAAAGTAATAATTATAAACTGAAAATGAGTTCGATAAAAGAAAGCAATTTAGCATTCCAATTTCATTATTAAGAGCACAACATAAAATTTTGTCAATAATTGAGGCATCATTGACCGCGAGTATTGTGTTCACGGTTGCTATAGCAATATAGGCTTGATAAACCACACCTATATAGACCTATTTGAAGTGTTCTAAGTATTATACGATCAAACTTTTCTATACTCATTTTAATACTAATAGTTTTAAATGTAATAATAGAATATTTCGTTTTTACTAATTTTCACTAATTAATAATAATTATTCGTGAAGTATTGTTATACCTATATGAAATAAGAAAAAGATAACGTGTTAAGTATTAATACCTAAATAGACTCTGATTTAAGTTATTCCGTGAGTCTTGTAGTGATAAAAAGTAAAATAGTGATAAATACAACTAATTAATTGCTCATTTAAATAAGTAAGGTAAAATAAACATCTAACCATGCATCCTAGCAACGTATTGTAAATTATTTTAAGAAAATGTATAAAGATAGGCAAGAGAGACAATTAAAATTTGTAAGTTGGATACTAGTTACGATACCAGTGGTTTCAGCCGGCATCGCTTGCCTTACCAATCCTTGCCTGCACGGCATTTGTATCGATGACATAAACAGGTAATCAATTATATTTATGTATTAAATATATTCATTATAAAAGCATTTTATATGAAATAAAGAAATCATGTAATCATGATTTCTTTATTTCATATAAAATATAGCATAAATAATTTTACGCTTGTATTTTAAGTGAATATTATAATCAATTCAATATTTTATAGCCTTAATTAAATTAAGGAAACTATTAATGAAATAAATGTATGTAAGGTAGCTGTGCAAAATATATTTGCATTGTAAACTAGGATCTACCCTTAAAAAAAAAATTGTTATCCTTTACCTTTAATCAAATTTCTAAATCACCAATTGTCATGAACTATATATTGGGGCCCATTTCGAGTTTAAATTAATATATACAGCCAATGGGTTCCGCGACTCGCGAAGAATATGTCTAATAAGTATTATTAATTGCTTTCCATTTTTATTTTACTTACGACACCCTAGATTTGTTATTAAAGGAAGACAGGTAGGCGTTAGTGTAAGTTCTAAAATCTAGGATCTAAAAACTACCTTTCAACTACCTTCAATAGTCTAATCCCTGTACCATATTGTCTATATTGTCTACAAATATATCTATAAATTTACAGCACGTATGCCTGTTATTGCACCGATGGCTACACAGGGATTCAATGTCAAACGAACTGGGACGAGTGTTGGTCGAACCCATGCCAGAACGGTGGCGTATGCATTGATGGTGTCGCAACTTATAATTGTTCTTGCCCAGATGGATTTATAGGTATGTGAGTTTTTATGGCTTAGTAGGGGCAATCGGACAGCAAGCTCACCTGATGCATAGTAACTAAAACCACCCATGGACATTTGCAATATCGGAGGTGCGTTGCCGGCCTTTGAGGCTTAATTAAATATACGGCGAAAGCAGATATCCTTTCTAATGTAAAAATTTGGTTTGAATTTAGGCCCCTTACGCCCCTTACAAGTCCACAGTGAAGGTGGAAGAGGTTGCCTTGCTACCTGCTCCGCTTACCCCGAATAGTATTGAACGCAAAATTAATTATATATGAATATTTATTTTTAATAACTATATAGATTATAAAGAGATAAAAAAGGCTAACAGTAGGTAATAGTAACGTTTATATTTATTTTAATTTACTTTAAAGGAGATAATTGTGAAACTAACTTCAACGAGTGCGAATCGAACCCTTGTCGAAACAACGGCACATGTATCGACATGACAAACGAATATATTTGTCATTGTATACCTGGTTTCTCTGGTGAACATTGTGAACTGGACGTCGCCGTTTGTAACTCAACCGAAGAGGAGAGGTGTTACAATGGCGGAGAATGTATAGAAGGACCTGGCTTTAAATTTTATTGCAAATGTTCAGCAGGTGATTATTTTGAAATAAGTATTATATCATTAATCCATCTCATATTCAGTATACTCAAGTACACTTACTTACACACACACACACACACGTACACAAGCACGCACGCATGCACGCACCCACGCACGCAAGCACGCATGAACGAACGCACGCACACACACACACACACACGCACACTCACACACATATATATATTTTCTATCAAAGTGAAATACAAATAGTCTCAGTAAATAATGTATGTATGTGTATTATTATTTTAGGTTGGGCGGGTATAAAATGCGAGGAGCAAATTGATGAATGCCAATCAGATCCGTGTAAAAATGGTGGCATATGTATCGACGTGCACGCTGATTATATGTGTGCATGTGCTTATGGTAACAACATTTTTTTTTAATTTGATTTTAGGGATAATTACGCTTTTTGTATTAGTTTCAACAATATAAAAGCTTTATATATTTGTTTCTTGTTTAAGGATTCACAGGCAAGGACTGTGAAGTTCAAATTGAGTTTTGCGACGAAGACTCTTGTAGTAATAACGCTCTATGCGTCGTAGAAGATGGCGTCAGAATTTGCTATTGCGTTCCTGACTATCACGGTGAAAGATGCGAACTGCAATATGACGAATGTCTCTTAGGACCTAGGTAATTGTGAGCTTTGCTAATGACCTATCGCAATTAATAAAAATTGATTAAAATGATTACACGGATTAAAGAAAATCTTATTTCAAATAGTTATTTAAATTTATAACATACCTCTGCTTTATCAAAACAATATTATCTAAAAACCTGATGAAATATTCTATTGCTAATATTGCTTTGATTAATTGGCTTATGTGTTTTATATTTTCATCCTAGATGCATGAATGGAGGAACTTGTATTGACGGTATCGATAATTTTACATGTTCATGTCCACCGAGGCTTACTGGAGCTTTATGCGAATGTTTTATACTTGATGATGAGAGCTACGATTGCGAGTACGTCAGCCCAACTTTACTCCCAGGGTATAATGAAACTATTGTTTTTAAAACAACATATTCAGAGTCAACAACTGTAGGTAGTATAACGACAATTGATTTTACTAAATATAGCATGAGTAAAGACACCGGGGCCACAGCAGAAGTTATCCCGGAAACTTCTACTTGGAAGAGTTCCAGTGAACCGCTAACTATTATTACTTCTGTTGCTATAACAACAGAAATGCCTTCAACGAATACGGAAATAAGTACAACGACAAATATATCTAAAACTGATGAACCAGATTTATTAACTACGACAATGACTGACACAATATTAACAGAGTCTACTACAATTAAAACCGATTCAACAACAGAAGCCATAACTTCATTAATGACACAAGAGACTTTAGAAAGTGACAATAATAAAATTGAAACTACAACAGAATGTATTGACTCTTGTATAAAATACAACGCATCCACAATAAACTTACCACCTGAATTAACAACATTTTCGTCTACTGAAACAAGTTCATCGTTAATAACAACTAAACAAACACCCGAAATAACATTGGCTATTGAAGAAAATACTTCAACAACAATAACTAGATCAGCTGATAATACAACGGAAACAGAAACGACAAGGATATTAATTACAGAAACGACAACAAAGCTGGAACTAGATACTGTTACCACTAGCCCTCAACTTGATTTACACACTGACAAAATGTTTACAGATACACCCGTAGATATTACAGATTACACCACATCTACTTCTTCTTCGACTGAAGCAATGGAATCTAGTACTGAACTAGATACTACACAATCATACCCCACTAGTCACTCAGAATGTACGGATTTTCTCTGCAATAATCATGGAACTTGTATTAACGGACTACATGGTAGTAGAGTACGTATTATATTTTTCAAATGAAGACTTATTATTATAATTTTGATTGTTTCGTTGGTCTAGTCTAGTGGTCTGAGCTTCAAATTTCTCCTCAAGAGGAGATGAGGATTTAGCCCAGCAATGGGATATTTATAGGCTGTTATTTTAATGGCAGCTAGCCATAGCAGGTATAGCACTCCAAAGCCTTCAAGCCTGGTAATCCCGAGTCAGGCAAATAAAAAATTATTCGGTTTTTTTGACAAGAAATTTTCGGTACAAGCCTGGTGTCTGAAATCGATCCCCAGGAACACATCATAATTTCCATTAGTATATAAGATTTATAATTTCTCTAATTTCTAGTGTCACTGTCTCTTTAATTACGGCGGAAGATTTTGCGAGGAAGAAATTATCATAAAATCAGCCGCATTCGATGGAAATTCATTTATATCTCATCAAGTCAGAAACTCAACTTCAATAGCAATACAATTTAATGCAAAAACTCTCATTACCGATGGACAAATAATGCACGTGGATATAGTCAAGGGATCATATATGAAACTTTATATGAACTTTGGTTTATTGAAATTTGAGTTTTCATGTGGTTATCAGACAATGTTGCTAAGTGAACTAAAAACTTACGTTAATAAAGGATATCTTATGAAAATTGAAACGAGGTACGTCTTAAAAATAATTTTGAAGAATTCCAATTATTTAAATACATAATATATACTGTTCAAATTTGCAGGTTGGATCTATATTTAAAAGAAAACCATTGCAACGGTACTCTTCGACTTAACGATACTGTGGCTATGAGCGGAGGACAAGTCGCTAGCCTAACCTCTCTCGATAAAAACACCATTATATTCTTAGGAAATGTTCCATATACCAATCACTCTGACAACAAACCATTTGTTGGATGTATAAAGGACTTGATTGTAACTATAAAAATTTTCATTACATACATTAAAAGAAATATAATAAAGGCTTAACATCCATAAAAACTCTACATATAATACTTAAATAATGGAAAAACACTTCCACATATTTCAGGTAAATGGAGAAAAACGCGATATATTTAGAGACGCTTTCGACGCGGCTGCAGTAACAGAATGTTCTTCTTTATCCTGTTTATCTTCACCGTGTCTGAACGGAGGCACGTGTAGTGATCGAGGTGATAGCTATACTTGTTCCTGTGCTAATGGGTATGTACAAAAATATGATATGGTTTACTATTCAAAGCAGCATCTGTGGTTTTCTGTCGTTTTTTTAGTTTTCGACGCCGATCAGTGCGCTTGCCATTTACCTAGCTCACGATAAAACACACATTAACTACAGATGCGTATATATATATAATGCGATATTGCGTAGAAGAAAGTGTGAATTTGATTCCAAAAAACAAGAAGAAAAAGTAATAATTGTTTCCAGCTGGATTGGAAACCATTGCAACCAATCTGTTTGCGACCACAATCCTTGTCAGTCCGGAGGCAGTTGCGTTCCTCATCCAGGAAGTGGATTCTTGTGTCTTTGTCCTTACGGCAAACATGGAATATTTTGCGAGTATAGTAAGTGATTTTGATATGTTTAAAGGTTGCAGCTGAAATTTTACTTGTTAGTTATTAGTTTTATTTACGGGATTGTTACATTAAGCATGATACACAAGCAGGCAGGTTTTTTGATAATAGCTCAAAATAAACATTATCATTATCCCATATAAGTTATACCTTGATTACAATAATTGAGGGACTTTTTTTGATTCTACATTCGATGGCAACTGGCCACCATTTCTCTTCAGAGTAAGGTTATATTTGATTTCGGCTTTTATTTAGAAGATAAATAACAATTTTCTTGTGTCTATAGATGTTGAAATATCTCGTCCGTCGTTATCGCCTATATCAACTGGCGTTTCTGCATACGTGATATACCCTCTGTCTCCTGCTGCCATGAATTCAGATCGCTTCGACTTACGCCTGCGCTTTCAAACAGCGGACATGGATCAGATCGCTCTGTTAGCCTATGTCGGACAAAGTGGACGACATGATTCTAAGAGTCAACATATAGCATTGACTTTCGTGAAAGGCTATATTATGTTAACTTGGAATATGGGAAGTGGTAAGAAGCATTACAAGATGGGTATATACATGTCATTATGTCAACAATGTTACGAGTTTACATTATCGTTGAGTCCGTTGATTTCAAACTTCTATTTTGTACTGAAGGTACTCCTATGTGTATAATCGCTATTATTGGTATTTAGTCTTTGCATATACACCAATATACTATTCACGTATTAATCGTCACGAGTTAACTGTTCACACGCAACCTTGAGGTGGACTGTCAATACTATCTTATGAAAGATATCGAGATGAGATCATAGACCATTTTTAGTACTTTTTATAGTTTTGACATACATATTCCTAACTCTGTGTACCTACAGTATACGGATAAGTAGTCAAAACAAGATGTCGGCGAGCTGTTTACGGTCAGGTCCGCGGCGCCTGTTCACGTCCCGCGCGCTGGGGGCGCGGCGCGGCGGGCACGCGGTGCGCGCGTGGCGTCGCGGCCGCAGCGCCGGCCTCGTCGTCGACGGTCGGCTCAACGTCACCGGGAACGCTCCCGCCGGCCGCTCCAACATGACGCTCCTGCCTTATATCTATATTGGTAAAGCTATCGAACACATTTGGATGCTACTGCTTGATTATTATTAAAAAGTTTGATATTCTAATTTTGAAAACGAACGAATGTGTGAAATGTTAATCACATTGTCGTTCAAGGTTGAATATGCAACTCTCACAACGGCATCGGTCGTCTTGTATGCCGTTGAGCTTTTGAGGCTCGAATTGCATTGTAACCTTAAATCTTTAATTATATTACTTAATTTTGAAAACCTAATTAGTTTATATTTGAACAAAAACCAAAATTTGTAGGCGGTCACCCATCCAAGGATTTCCGTGATCTGCCCCATGATATACCGCTGCACAGCGGCTGGCGTGGCTGCGTGTGGGAAGTGGCGGGCCAGGCGGTGGGTGCGGGTGCCGTGGGGGGGCGCGGTGTGGGGCAGTGTGGGGTCGCGCAGTGCACCGCCAAGTCCTGCAATGCTCCACGAGGAGTGTGTATACACTCACCAGCTACTTATGGGTATATACTAGCAATATTGAAGCTCATTGAGTTTAAGTAATAATTATGAACTCAAAAATCTACAATAATCTTTTGAAATTATTTGGCCCAATAGAGAATCAGGATCTTTCTGTATTTGATTTTAATTGATAATTATGCTAAACTAAATATTATGACTTGATAATAATTTCTGAAAGGCGTTTTTTAACTCCTTAACAAATTACAGATGTATATGCAACGAAGGTTGGTTCGGTGCGACGTGTGCCAATGTGCAAAGTCCATGTGATAGTTCACGATCGCAGTGTAAAGGAGCCTGCGTCCTAACGATCGATGACGCGCAGTGTGACTGTCCTTATGGCAAAACTGGAATCAATTGTGATCAAGGTCAGTTTTATTAAACTACTAACTAACTTGATCTTGGAGCTCTTGTTTGTTAGAAAAATAAACAAAATAATAGAAAAAATATTTAGAAAAGCAATTTTGTTAAAAAATGACCTGAAGTTGTTTAGTATAAGTACATTAAATTATACAATAATTGTTTATAACAACAAGGGTTTATCAACCCATATCAACAATAGTTGCAAACTAATACATGGTTTTTTGTGGTCAACACTCAACACACACAGTTCCATTACAAGGTACACTTTCATAATTCCAGATTTAGTTCCAATAGATATGTTATTCACCGGTACAAGATCTTACCTAACACTCCACCCGCGGTCGATATCAAGCGTCAGTTTGTCCCTAGAAGCGGAAATCAAACCAATGAATGAGCGAGGACTTGTGATATTTGTAAAGACTCCTCATTTCTACACGGCTCTTTCACTCCAAGGTGGTTTGTTGGAGTATCGCTGGACAGGTAAATAAAGAAATAAGAACAATTCGATAAGGTGTCAATTATAAAATATTAACTTGGGCTTTTTGGCTACTATTTTATTTCTCTTAACTGAATTTAGGCTGGATTTCTTGGTATTGAATGGTAAACGAAACAATTATTTAATACGAGTATTTGTAGGCCTATTGTCAAGCGCACTCGTCTGAAAAGTGTTTTTTATTAAAGTTTATAAATTCTCAATCAGGAACTCTATTAATTTAAAGACGATTTTAATTGCAAGCAGGGCCAGATTTTGGGCATCCAGGTCTGTAGCCCCGGGTATAATAGAAATCTAAAAATAAGCATCACCATTTCGACGTGTAACCTTTATTGCCCCCGGGCTAGGATTCTGGAATCTCTAAATCCGGCCCTGATTGTTAGTGATTCGCTGTTGGATAAGGACATTTTTTAATTTTTAGATCTCCTCTCCGGCCTGACGTCGCTAGTTCGATCAGGGGTGGTTGTGTCAATGTCTCAATGGCACAATGTGAAGGCTGGTCGTTATGGTAACAGGCTGTATGTGTGGGTCGACGGAGCACTGAGCACTGAACCGATGTTAGCTCATGCCTATCCTCACACGGCCAGCGATGCATCCATTGTTATAGGTATCTGAATTTATTGAGTTTTCTTCAATTGGTATTTCACTTCAAAAAAGTTTTCAATTTTTTTTAATTTTACCATATTTAATTTCCATTTTCAAATATGACATGACATGATTAAATAACTTAGAGAAGGTACTTCATACTCGTAAGTTTGAAGTACTATTTCTTATGTACTTAAAAAAAACCGGCGAAATTGAGTAATTTATTATTAATCATAAATGTCTGAAGTCTGTAGAAATTTTGCTCTTTTGGGCATACATTAAAATTACGTTTTTCAAATAAGTCTTATCGTAATTTATATCTAGGTGGAGCAAAAGACTTGTCGACTCTTCCTTTCGACGTGATGTCAGGACCACCAGAATCATATAGCGGTTGTCTTAGAAATTTTCATGTTAACAATATATTGCTGCCACTTGAACAACAGAATATTAAAGGTAATTTTTTTATAATTGTAGAATGCTACAAGCGCAGTTTGTTTATTTCGACATCTTGCAGTGTAATATACTATCTCATGAAAGATATCCAATGGCAATATCCGATACATGGGTCAGACAAGCATTACCCTAATTCCTTAGTTCCCTAAGAGACTCGACGGGGGTCTACGTCGGCGTGACAAAGAAATGGGGGTTAAATCGTAAGCGGGGTCCACGAAAATTGATTTTCGATAGTGAAGAACTAAAATGTTGGCTTGACTTCACCTATCTATGTAGGCAGATAATATTTTAAGCTCAGCGACTGTTGTAAAAAAGTGTAGATGGAATCACTTTTTCGATTGGCCAACTTTACTTTTTTGTCATCCACTCACAGCACAATCAATTAATTATTAATAACCAATCAATTCTCAGTTTTTTTTCGAAAACTATTGATTCGTGGTTGGAACTCAGTCGCAACGGAAAATTTCCATAGTTAAATCCAACCTTCACATTTTTTTGTCGAGTTTTGGGAATATGATATAAATGTAAAATAAATTTTGAAAGTGGTCTATCAGAAGTAAGAGTCTGGGAATTCTGCCCTAATTAATACTTCAAATTGGTGAGGGCCGTTTTAAGGGACTTTATTTAATGATAGTGTACTATGACTATTGCACTTTTTCAAATACCACTGCACGCGACTATCGTTCTCTACGTCGTCGTAACATGAACAAGCAAGAAGGTAGCAAACCTAATACCATAAGGCATTTTTACAGCACATAACTGTGTTAAAACGAAACATACATATGTTAATGTAAACGCTACGTCCACCGCGCACATACAATTTAAGGGTTAAGCAACGTTTGTTTAACCTGTATGAAATTTTTCGTAATAAATTAAAGACCTTAGACCTCATAACATCCTACACATAGTATTGCCACGTGAATGTGTTTTACATTTAATATATACTTTGTTATATATGTTAAATGAATATTTTCGAAAAAAATAATAAAAGAAACTGTATTTATAAGAAACCATTGAAACTTTTAAACTAAAAGCATTGGCGTTTTGAAGGCAGAGCCAATATAATGAAATAACTTTATTGTTGTCTGTGAGAACACCTGAAAAGTTAAGTGATTTTTTTCCTATAACTTTTTTATTTTTTTTATTTTATTATATAGGTAGGCGGACGAGCTTTTGGGCCACCTGATGGTAAGTGGTCACCGACGCCCATAGCCCATTGTATGAAATGTTAACTATCGCTTACATCGCCAATGCGCCGCCAACCATGGGAACTAAGATGTTATGTCCCTTGTGCCTGTAATTACACTGGCTCACTCACCCTTCAAACCAGAACACAACAATACAAAGTATTCCTGTTTTGCGGTAGAATATGAGTGGGTGGTACCTACCCAGGCGAGCTTGCACAAAGCTCTACCACCGAGTGATTTATGACTTTTCAGAAGAAGATATGTCATATATTCAATCATAAACACTATGTAAGTATTTATATAATATGAGTTTATATCGTATGGTTTTGATTTTAGTTCAGCTCCGTTTCAGCTCGTATTCGACATTTAACTGCAGTCTTATTGCTTAGAAGTTCATTATTTACTATTATTATTTAGATTATTTACACTAAGCCTTAACTGTCACAGATGGAGTGTCTTACATAGTCTTACTTTTGTTATTGTACTTTGAAAACCAATAAGTTCTCACCAGTGAATAATACCACCAGTATAAAACGTACATATGTGAATGAGGAGCATAAAAGGTCCTAAGATTGATAATGATTTTGAAACCCATATTAACTTGAGACTTTGCCTCATCGTCATCGTTCGTTCGTGCAATAAAAATCAAAAGCCTCTTATCTCTAATTCCGCAGCGGTATAATTTGGAGAATATATATTGTACACGGTCAACTTATATGGATAAAGACACGCGTGACTTCACCTATGGTCTATAGATATTCTTAACCAGCCCCATTTATTTTTACTTTATAGAGGGTCAGAATATAGGGGCTTGTGAGGGTGCCGCTTGTAGTGGAACAAGTCTGGGTAACTTGAGATGTCGTCGTGCCGCGTGTCGTCCAAACCAGTGCGGCACGGGACGCTGCTATAAGGGACGGTGTCTCTGTCCCGCCGGCCAGACTGGATTACGATGTGAGAAACGTAAGTACAAACATATTTGTATTATCATCAAAATCTTTATTCAATATAGAATCATTAAATTACTTATTCAGTAACAGCCTGTGAATGTCCCGCTGCTGGGCTAAGGCCTCTTCTCCTCTTTTAAGGAGATGGTTAGGAGCTTATTCCACCACGCTGCTCCAATGCGGGTTGGTGGAATACACATGTGGCAGAATTTCAGTGAAATTAGACACATGCAGGTTTCCTCACGATGTTTTCGTTCACCGTCAAGCACGAGATGAATAATAATCACAAATTAAGCACATTAAATTCAATGGTGCTTGCCTGGGTTTGAACCTACGATCATCGGATAAGATTCACGCGTTCTTACCACTGGACCATCTCGGCTTACCTTACTAACTTACTTATTAATTGTCAAAAAATCTACCACAAGAAGCACCTTAGAAGCGACAATCGTATTTAATTTCTTTAAATTTATATTTTAATAAAACCTTCCAGGTTATATATTATGCGTTGATATAAGCTCCCTTAAGACTTGTTTTATCTTTATAGTAGATGCCTTTGACAGATAGGTACTTAAACTTTTTATGTTATTATCTAGATGTTTAAATATGTTAAAATCTGAAATTTACCATAATTATATTTATTCATCATTCATTCAATTTATATATATAATTAATATTAATTTTAACAAAATATATACAAATGTTAAAAGTATATTAATTAATGAAAAAATTAAACAACAGATATAAACGTGACAATCCCGCAATTCGACGGAGAAGCCCTATTGTCTGTATCGCGTGCGCCGTCCGCACGTTCCGGACAACGCCTCAGCTCAACCGTTTATACGCCTTCCCACGTTTCGCTTAATTTCACCACCGCTGAACCTAACGGTCTTCTCCTATGGATTAATATGGTATTTATATAATTATTTTTATATAACACCAAGAACATTAATTGATAAATTCATTACTCAATTTTGAGTTTGACTATAACTGACACTGATTAGAGTGCTCATAAACAAACTAAATGTTAGTGATAATAATTAACGAAATTATTTTCGAAATAAATTTGTATTCTAAAAATATCATAGATATGAAATAAAGACCTTATTATCTGTAATTGCGTGTGTGAGAATCAAACATTGAAACAGAATTTTAAGCAAGATCTATATAAGTGATTGATCTGAATTTTTCACACACTTTAACAATAGTATGCGTTAACAATAGTATTTAATTAGTACTGGTGTAGGAACATAGGTAGAAAATCTTTCTTCTGAAAACTTTTTTTATTATCTTTGAAACTTATTACATAAACATAAAATATATTGTTACTTTACAGGGAACCGATAATTTAGGTTTAGGTCTAGAAAACGGATACATTAAACTGACGTGGTCTCTACATTGCAATAACTCATCTAAACAGGAAAAAACTAGAGACTATTTACCCATACCGCCAAAGCTAATATCTAGTCTAGTACACGCAGGATTCATGGCTAATGGGGAATGGCATTCGATATCGTTGATATTTAAAAAATATATAACCGTTAGTGTTGATCAAAAGACTTATGTAGAGGAACAATGTCATAACGATCAGGAAAATGAAGATATTGATTTATATATAGGTAAGTATTTACAGTATGCAAATTCCGAGTACAGACCCGATCTTTTATTCAATAAAAATGATGATGATGATAATGTCCTCCTGAATGATTTCGGCCACGATCTCAAGAGATTAACCAACAGCGTAAGACAAGTGTGTGCGCAAACACAGGTGCACTCTCTATGTTTTCACTCTCATAATCCGATGGGACGCCATCCGACACGAACAGAGTTCAGGCGCAGAATCAACGGTTTTAGGTGCTGCCCGAGGCACAGGAGTGCACATACTTCCAACTTCCAGATTCCGAGCTGCTACTGAGATTTTTTCGACAGAAACTTAGTAACTTTTTATCAGCTTGACCTGGGGTTTGAATTGGAATCACCTGTCTTCGTTGAGACCTTCTCACTGTTTATGATCTCCTGATACATGACACACTCGCTGCATAATCAGGATTGGATTGAACCCACACATATCTAGTTACTAGTCCAACGAGGCAGTCAAAATATAATAACGTTAAAACCAGTAACCCCTTAGTTAATCACGTTATAATTTTTCTTAGAGTTAATTTAATTAAGATTATTGAAAATTATTGTAATATTAATGAAAAAAATGTTCATTATCGTTTTTATTCTTTCAAAGGTGGTACAGTCAATGAAGACGTCGACGCTAAAAAAAATTTTCCCTACAACTTCAGAGGCTGCATTGACAAAATCTCTACAAAAGAAGGCACAATTTTGACCAATTACACCGAAGTCTACAGTGAAAACATCCAATCATGTCAATTGTTCCCATCGGCTTAGAATGTGACAAGTCGAAATGACACAAAGAAAAAGATCACACTTCTTGCACTACACAAAACTATTTACATTATTAATAAAAAAAAAAAAAAATCGAAAATGATGATTTTATTCATTTTAAATAATGAATATCTCATTATACAAATTTGAAATTTTATCGGTAAAATGTATATTAAATTGTATCGATATAACGAAAATTTGATTTTAAATGTTATACTTGTGGCAGCTCTACAATAAACCAAAAATCAATCATTATTATTATAAGTGTTATTACCTTAAGCCACAATTAGTGTTAAGACGTACAAATTAAGAATTATTATTGGTCATTTATAAGACGACTTTTTATTTGATATAATATGTAATTGTTCGCTTCAAAATATATGTATTGTGTGGATATAGTTGATAAGTAAATAAATAATCATAGTACAAAACGTTTCTAGTCCTGTTCATACAATCAATCAATTGATCGTGATTCACATGTTACCTTCAGTTAAATATTGAATAATTTAATATTGTAATCTAAGTTATTTTTTCTCTCTTATTGTAATTGTATTGTAACATTCATATAAAAACTGTTTTTGTAATTGCTAGATACTGACCATAAATACTTTTATTAGAACAACTGTTTCATAGACAAGTTATTTATTGTGGTTTGTTAATGAAATTAAAACTTTCACCATACACAAAATATAATTTTATTGATATATCCATGTTTAATAAATTGTATACATAACATCATCAAATATTATATTATAAACATATACATTTAGTTATACGTTACTTATTCAAACACAAATACAATACGAGATGTTATCTCCATTAATCATATGTATTAATTTTAAAACGTTTAGTCTCAACACTGTAATAATTTCCATTGGCATACAGATTCGATGCCTCTTTAAAGAAGCTCATAAACATAAGTTTTATTTACATTCCCACGTTAAAGCAACAATTAAGTCGTTGAGTTCATTAGGCCTATTTACAAAGTGGAATACAAAGTTGGAATGCATTACTGTAGTACACAATTTAGCTTGCAATTGGTGTATCTTACAAAACGTTTAACACATTTAGGAACATCGATTCCTTCATTTATACGACTATAGAATATTTATATAAGTTCTAAAAAATAAATATATTATATTAAGCCATAAAATAAATAAATTGCACAATTAGAATTATAAAACTTTCAAAATATTAACCATTTCACCTATAAATGTATGTTGATAGCTGTGCTTACAACATAACATTTAAAAATTATTTCATTGACACTGAATTGGATACGAAACATTTTCTGCACCAAAAATTATGATAAGTTATGTAAATTATACTTTGAAAAAAAACATCAAACATAGGAATGTCTATGATTACAATAAGAATATATATATAAGTATATATATGAACAGAATACGGTGATCACAGAATATTAGTATTAACAACATTTAAGCTTAAATTCGTGCATTAAATAAGCTTTATGTCCCCGACAAAGTATAAACATTGACAGCTTGAACTAGCAACACTGAATGCGATAAGGTTTATAAGATAACAATCATCAATTAAAGTCATTATTACATTAATATGACTTTAATCCACAAATATTTTAAACATTTATATGTGAATAATGACACTTAGAACATCGATGCACTTTCTACAATATAATTCGTATAATTGAATACAATTTAAAACATACTCTGCTTAACTATAGAGAAATTAATTCATTTAAAAATATAATTAGATTGATGTCAATTAATATTTTCCTAATATATTGATTAATTAAAGTAACAAACACCAATATGGGATCATTCTATTCTCCTTTTTTTGTATTTTTTTTTTGGAACAATTATTTCTTAGAAATATGTTCAAGTTTGACAATTCCTTATCAATATACACCGGGTGGTAACAATCTCGATAAATTTATAATCTCTAAATTCATAAACAATTTATTCTATATTACATAATGTCATCAATTAGAAGTCATGTTCTATTATTTTAAAAAATAAGACTATAATCAATTAAAACTTGGAAGGTACGTTATACAGTTAAATAACACTATCGGCAGAATACAAAATGGCGTTAATTTTTTTAAACACCGATGGCGGCAACGCTTCAGTCACTGAAAGGATCTAAACTTCCTTCTTTGATTTTAGCTTGCAATATGTATAATTAAAATATTAAAACATTGTCAAAATAAACATCAGCATTTAGAAACAATCATGTAGACAAAGCATTATATTTTCAAAATCAGTCTCATTCGCATAAGGAAGTGATCACAGTACACACACTGGAAACTCGTTGCAGAAAAAGGGGCCTTGTCCCTCTCAACAGAACAATTATATTAGAGCACCTTGATTGCTAACTTGCTATACTTAAATATGATAAAAACTTGCAACAGACCGATTGATTCTTATAAAAATATTAAATGTCTGGAAAACACGGAGCCAAGAAGACTAATTATATTAATTGGAAGTACACTTTGTATCACTATAAATAAAGTCGCTTTTATTTATTTATTTATATATATATATATTTAAAATTTTACTGCTATTTTAGTAATTATAGTAAAAAAGGAAATGTTAAAAGCATAGACTAGATGTGAAGATCTGTGAAAATTTACAGACTCATATGAATGTTTGTCACACTTCCAAAAATACAATTCATTTAAAAATGGCAGTCCCACAATGTATTTCTTAAAAAATATTACAAAGTTGAGAATACAAAATAGTCATCGGTGTGGTCACTAGGCCGCTAGAGATACAGTCGGTTACGTAATTTAAGAAACAGATATGATAATAAATTCTCTCTTCTCATAATTTTCATTAACTGAAATTAAAATATAAATATAAAGCGATAATGACACATTACCACGTGCCATCCGTCATCTGATGGCGGCGACACACTTTTTATATTTAATTATCTACTATATACATATAAATATTTTAGATGCTTTTATAACGGGTGGTCATCAATAAGAAAGCGAGGATTCTAAAAAAAAAAACGAAACAATTACGTAGGCGGGTACTCGATCGTCCTCGACTCGTCAGTCGAGCGACGCAAGCTCGGAGAGATAATTTTCTCAGGGCGGTACATACCACAGGGGGCACCAGAGACATCAAATACGCTATAAAATCACATCGAATGAGCTATGAAATAGAAGAATAATTGCACTCCTAACGCCTCGGTCTATCCGGCCGGACCGACCGGGCCAAATTCGCGTATTCCGAACCCAATCCGTAACCGTATCGAACCGGTCGAGTCGTCGGGGTCTCCCTCGGCGAGGCGGCGCGGCGCTCACAGGCGGGCGAGGGCGCGCGGCCGCATCGCCGCCAGCTCGCGTCACGGGCGCGGCTCCACCAGGCGCTGCACCAGCACCGCCACCAGCACGGCCACCACCAGGAAGCCAGCGGCTATCAGCAGCGCCGTGTGACTCGGCGACAGCGAGCGCGGCGCTCGCGAGCGACGCGGCCGCGCCGGCGCCGGCGCGGGCGGTACCACCACGCGCGCCGCCGGCGACCACGCGCTGGCCAGCCCGCAGCGCACGGCGCCCACGCGAACTTGGTACTCGCCGCCGTACTCCAGCTCTTCCAGTTGGTAGCGGGTTTCGGGACCGGAGTATATCTATAGATGTTGGAGTACGTTTTAAACAAATAAAGAAATTGATGAGATGATATTTAGATTTTCGAACTGGCGACTTAAACTGATCACTAAATTTTGGGTTGCACTTAAATTACCTCGAGGAACTTGCCGACTTTGCTTAATTGGGCACAAGAAACGAAAGAAAACTATACTATGGAATAAACATAAGAGTAAGAAGGTTCCTTTCGCCTTCAAATTTGATACAATGCAATGCGTTTCACTCGTTCCAAATATATGTAACTGGATATCGGTCGCCGTCTACTGAGCGGGATTCAGGTGAAAATAACAAATATCACTTACCTCTTTGAAAATAGCGTCCTTGGCCCGCGCACACTGCAGCACGTAGTCGGCGTCGTCCACGGCGTCCCAGGAGACGAGCGCGGCGCGCGGCGCGAGCGGCGCGACGGCGGGCGCGGGGGGCGCGGGCGGGGGCGCAGCCGCCGTGCGCGCCGCCACCGCCGGCCCCCACGCGCCGCGCCCGCCGCGCTCGTCGCTCGCTCGTATCCGGAACGAGTACGATGTCGCCTCGCGCAGCTTCTTCACCTTGCACGAGTGCGCCGATCCCCGGTAGACCGGCCGGAATTCGCGAGCGTCCGGGGGACGCATCTCGACGCAGTACTGTGCGCCCTGGACTCCGGCGTCCCACTCGAGACGCAGATGGTTGTGAGCGGCCTGCGCGCAACGGATCGCGGGTGGCGCGGGTGGCCGAGGTCGCGTCGTCACCCGCGCCTCCTCGGACCAATCGCCGAGGCCGAGTTCGTTGAGCGCCGCGATGCGCACTCGATAGACGGTGTCGGGCGAGAGTCCTTCCACGAGCCGCTCCGGCGTCGGCCCCTCTGTTTCGAAAGCGGTGTCGTCGATTTCGATCCGATAACGGAGCACCTCGGCACCGTGGTCGGCCGGAACTCGCCAGTGTAGACGCAGGGAGTCGGCGGTGGCGTCGTGGCGCAGACCGACGGGCACGGCGGGCGGAGCGCGCGGAGTAAGGACGTCCTTTACGGGTGACCAGGCGCCGCGTCCCGCCGAGTTAGTTGCGCAAACGCGGAAGAAATAAGGCGTGAATGGTGTCAATTTCCCTATTTTACAGACGGTATCCATGCCTCTATATACTTCCGTATAGGTATCGTCCACATTAGTCGCGCTCATCTGTAAGCGGAAATCTACGATGGGTGCACCATTGTTTGGGGGAGCCGTCCACTCCACATGGGCACTACGCGAAGTCTCCAAAGTGACATTCGGCGCTTCAGGAGTATCAGGTGGCGCCGGTGCTGTCTTGAACCTCAACGCCGTTGAAGGTGGTCCGGCGCCTACCCTGTTACAAGCCGTTACCCACATGCGATATTCGCGACCTGGTAGAAGTTCTCGTACTATACATTCAGATTCCAGGCCAACATACACTAAACGCACTAAGCCATCTGTATCGGCAAGTTCAAGTCGATATTCGGTTAGCGGTGCTCCACCGATACAGTCGGGCGTTCGCCAACGTACAGACACCAGCGTCGAGCGAGGTGCACTAGCCATCTCCGGGGGACTACAAGCGCTAGGACACGTGGCTTCCGTCACCACGGTCTCGGTGGACGACCACTCGCTCTCGCCGGCGACGTTCGAGCAGCGCACTCGAGCGCGGTACTGCGTGCCGGGTAGGAGTCGATCGCAGTGCGCCTCGCGATCGGGACCTCGATATGCGCAGCTGAAGCCCTCGCCGCCGTCTATTTCTAAAGTGTAAGACTCGACGGCAGTGCCCCCGTCGTCCGTGGGAGAGTCCCACCTCAGTCGAAAAGCACGGGAATGGATCTTACCGCGTGACAGAGGTCGCCCGGGTGGCCCGGGCCGCTCGGGCAATGTACGGTAGGTGACTTCCGTTGACCAGGGTCCCATCCCATCGGCGGTTTCGCTTCTTAAACGGAAACGATAATCGCTAGCTCGACGAAGTCTATCACAAACGTACTCACAGTCGGGACCCGAGTAAACTACTAAATATCCGTGGCCCTGTGATACATCGTCCATTTGCAAGGTGAATTCTTCTTCTGCCTCGCGTTTCCAAGCTAGAGCGAGAGACGTGGACTCCGCCGTCGTCAGGACAGGTGGGGCGGGGGCGGGCGGCGGTGGCCCGGCAGTCCAGACGACAGTTTCTTCACTCCACTCGCCACGCCCACATTCATTAACAGCAGCGATACGGAATCGATAACGTGTTTGCTGTTGTAGATTGTTCACTGTATGCTGGGGCGTTCGCGGGCGCTTTATTTCCGTGAATCCCTCGCCGGCATCCATCTCTAGAATGAAATGCGTTATTCTCGCTCCGTTGTCGGCGACTGAGGACCATCTTAACAAGGCCGATGTTCGCGTCCTTTGTTGGACACGTGCAGGACTTGGTTTGTCGGGAGGCGCAGGTGGTGCACGGAAAGTAGCTGCTTCGCTCGCCGCACCCGTTATCTCGCCCGCTCTAATTTGTAAGCACACTGAATACTCACAGCCAGGCCTCAGATCTCGAACCCTTAAAATATAAAAAACCAACCATTATTACATAATATACAGAATATGTCAACTTAACAAAATAACAACAAACTAGTAAGATACTAACCGACATGACAATGACGCGCCACTATATATAGCTTTATATCTGCCACGGTCACCCAATAAGAGATCGTAAGTAAGCTCGACGTTGGGAAGTGTAACGCCTTCAGGTAGTGGCGAGTTCCACTGCACAAGTGCACTAGTTGGGGTCATATCACTGACCTGGAATTATATTCATTCAATAAAAATATACAAAAAAAAATAACATGTACAATAAGTCAATTATTATTATTAACATAATAATGTTCATATTAACATAAAATTACTTGGCTTTAATTACTTGAAAATCTGATTATTATATATTAGTAGGCACAAATGTGTGGTATACAGGGTTATTTGTAACACACCAGCAACCTTGCAGGACTAGATAGCTATCACCAAAAGCAACAACTTATGTTCTAAAACTTTTGATAATTTGTTAGATATTATGTTCATATTAAAGTATTAATTTAATTTCCCGCTTTAACGTTTATAAATCTACGCGCATCGCAAAGATTAAGCGCGCACTAGCATCGCGTCGTCCTTTCGTTTATGAATGAAATATAGACCTACAAATGTCACGACAGTACGACAAAAACTTGTAACATCATAATTTTTTCATGTATTGAGTTATGTCCGAAGTCGTAGAACAAAAGTTGTTGCTTATGATGTTAGCTATCTAGTCTTGCGAGGTTGTTGGTGTGTTACAAATAACCCTGTATATGTAAATAGTGAAAATATACCTGAGGTGTACGTGTGGCTGACAGCAAGTCAAGTAATGCTTGAGTATCGTTGTCGTCGTCGCCCTGCACAGACGCTCCCGCCGACGAACCTTCGCCCTCGGACCATGCGCCAGAAGATGCACCGCCACTACCACCGCTACGCCCATTTAACTCTTTCCGCGGTGATAGTGATGGTGTACTGGCGCCAGAGTTTACCTCTATACAAAGATTTTTATCGTGTTACAAATAATCTTATAATTTTTATTCTCACTTGGATATTTAATCTTAAATTGATTAATATTAAAAACAAATAATAGATTTAAAACAATATATTATTATAAAAATAATAAAATATATTCAATGATAGGGTTCCAAAGAAGTTCCAATTAAAAAATTATTTGAGTAGGAAATAATTATGACTAAAATAAAAACATTTGCAAACATAAAAAATAATGTACATAATTTTTTTTTAATGTATTTCAATACAGCCATTTGGTTGGAAGCAAAACATTAAAATTTAATGCATTCAATAAATATAAATTTGTACTTCAACATAAAAACTAAAATAACATATTATCTTACCCATGCCATTATTCCTGTTAGTATGTTTACGTTCTAATTTCTGCTTAAGTTTCGAGTATTGACGCTGGGTTCGTTCATCTTTTTGATACACTGGTGGAGGTGGTGAATGTTGCATATGGTGTGGTGGCACAGGGTGAAAATGAGCTGGGTATCCTCCACCATAATAATGTTGTGGACCACCTGCACCATTCGTTGGGCCCTAGAATATTGAATAACACAAACTTGTTATCATTCAAAATTTAAACATACTGTAGTTTAAGCTTGCACAAAACATTAACATATTCCATCTTACATTTGAAAATATTTAGTAATAACTGTACCTTAAAGGTATCGTCAGAAGGATTTTCTTCCATACTATGTTCAGAGCCACTCATTTTATTAGCTAAAATTATATTTATTAACAACTCTACACACAACCGACATATCAACAAGATACACGTCACTAGCCACGTCCACCGACTCGACTGATAACGTTCCTATGTAATACAATCATTAGGTGATTTTTATACAGCTATGGTAAGAAGTCTCTGATACGTAAGAAATAAAGGCTCACACAATATAGTCGGGTGTTTATGTTATCAAGTAGTACACGTGTACTCATTCGAATTTACAGAAAAACGCGAAACAATCGATAAGTCGACAGAAATTGTTTGCATAGGTGTCGAATAATACGATGTACAATTCAGGCGCATTTATTAACGTTTGACATTCCGATTTCATATCGATTTATTTTATGGTCAAATAAACATAATATTGCATTAATCATATATGTATATCTTCACTTTGTTTTTGAAACTGACACAACATTGGATCGAATAAAAGCTCGCACATAATTATTTCAAAACGATTTAATTCTTTATACATTCATAAGTTAAAGTGATTAGTTTTTCAAATATCTTAACATTTCAAAATGAAGTAAATAAATAATAGCATTAATTCCAAACTTTACTAATACTTTACTGACGCTTTGAAATGTCACTCTATATGTCTTTGTCAAAGTGACATTACAAAATGTTCACAAAGCCGACTACAATCAAAATATTCAACCGAACGTCGACGAATCATTTTGGGTATAGGTGCTATACTATAAAAAAAACTATCGAGTATCGTGTAATAATAATAATAAAAGCAATATATCTAAAAAATGTACTATGTGGAACAGATAATGAAAATAGAATATTTCGTTAATATTTAAAAATATTTTATGTAAATCACCTTTTAATAAATCAATGGATGTTTAAAAACGCTTAAAACAGTTCGCTGTTTTTGTCTTGCTGATTAAAAATAGCAACAACAAGATAAAAAGAGTTCTTCCCCCTAGTAATAAATAATAGTAAAAACAGACACTTACATAGTGATGCGGTGGTTGATGATGTGGTGGTGGTTGATGGTGGGGCGGTTGATGATGAGGAGGCTGGTGGTGAGGTCCGTGATGTGGATGCGGCTGCGCGTGATGTGCCACTAAATAGTGCCGCATGCCCTCATCCAATACTGGCGGCAACATGGGTGGCATCATCGTCGCTGAAGTAACAACTGGCATACCACCTAAAATATAAAGAAAATTTTAACTGAATATGTTTTACTGTTATGTAACTACACACACACACACATTTAGTAATACTTATCTAAGGAACTATACATATTATGTATGTATATTATACCAATATAACACCAAATTGTAGTAACCTAGTATTAGTACCACTCTTAACGTTTTTTTCTACAGCCCTAAAGATTTCTTTATCCAATTTTTAATATTTATGACCTCGCTTAAGAATATATAATACATATGACGTATTCGATTTTTTTTTTCATTTTACTTAATTTTCTACGTAATACATACGGTATTATAACAAATATTCTATAAACTACTTTTCTTGCGTTATAAAAAAGGCTAGTTTTGGCGTGTGGATAGCTTAAGTCGGCCCGAATATACTTTTGAATTTTGATAAACCCCAATTCTTTACACAGACAAAATGTATCAGACTTAAATGTAACTACATAATCCAAAATTATAGCTTTAATTACCATGTCCGTCTAGGACATATTTGGATGTGATTTAAACCGAATGAAAAAAAAAAGAACAGTTTGATCTTGATAAGACCACCAATACTGACATCAGCGTCGCATCGGCCGTCCCGCTTCGTAACACAGTGCTTTATGAATGAACTTGTTTTCGGCATTCGCAGAAACCGCTTTTTATGGATTATTCACTTTAAGTTTGTGGTGTCAACGTTTAGAATAATTTTCGAATAAACATGCCACGCAACCCGACCGCAATGATTTAAGCAATTTACAAGAATCCCGAAATAACCTTGATGCTCTTATTTTATGCAAGTAAAAGGGCCTCTTTAGTTGTCAGTCATATTTTCTTTGTTTCGCGAGTTCTACCTTTTGTAATTACCTAATTGCTCAATTTTGTAATAATAGAGTTGTTTCATAGGTAATTTACATTTCTTGTTATGATCTGACAGTTTTGGTTTTTGTTAGCTGCATGGATCGAACATGCATTATTATCCGTGACATCTACAGAACATTTTTTCGCGATATCTAGATTACAATTATTATTATTTGACTTGACTCGAAAAGAACAATCTCGAATAACGTCTGTTAGAGAAGAAAACTAATAAGAAATCAAAGTCTGGTCCTTCACTCCACAGACTGACTTTTATAGACGCGTAAAGAGTTCAATATCTTCGCGATGGTATGATAGACAAAATCGTCAGGAGTCATTCCCCTTCGGTTCAATAGCGTCACGTCTAACCAAATTTATGTCTAACGAAATTCAATTTAATATTCAACGCTTAAGGTTAATATTTTAATAAAATACAATGTTGGCCTGAATATGGTAATATTAAATACACCAATAACACAATATTTAAATACAACACATTTATATAAAAAAACAGATGCTCATCAATGGCATGTAATATAAATTATGTTATTTTAATTAAATTTAAATAAATATGTTACATAACTTATTCGCTATCAGCATTTTCAAATTCAACTTAAAAAATATCATATTATTTGATTCTGGTTACATAATGTATATATATATATATATATGGGTAGATAACTAAATTGTATAATGCTGTTTCTTACGTGGACGTGGTCCCTAACTGCGCGACTAGTGCATTAATTCAAGGTCGCTCAGCGTGCTATGGAGCGAGCTATGCTCGGAGTATTTTAAAAGGAATAAATCAGAAATGAGATTATCCGAAGAAGAACCGGAATTTGCGACATAGCTTGCAAAATTAAACCTTGGAAACGAATGGAGAGCGCGAAACCACAAATGCAATGTAGGGCCTTATTAATATTATGGTAAAAAAAATATACTGTGGTACTAATATGTCGCTAACTTAATTTTATTCTGGCATCATAACTTACAGTGGTGGTCGTAGAATTAGAAACACTACCAACGGTCCTTGACATTATGTAAGATACTTCACCGCAATCGTTTTTATTTTGAAATTAAACAATAAATAGGGCAACAATATGTTCAACAATTTATCATTTATTAGAAAAACAATATAAATCCCATTACACAAGAGCAGTTTCAATATTACATTACGGACAAACATTTAAATTGTTTTAAGGTATGAACAATAATAGTCAACTAATTAGAAACAACAACAAAAAATATAAAAAACAATATTTTTTTAGTATTAGTAATTAGTATTGTTATTTACGAAATAGCTACTATCCACAGCCTACCAATAGTTATAATTAATAATTAGTGGCATGTCCCTTATTTTCAATAACAGCACTGCAACGACGTGGCATTGATTCAATCAATTTCATACATTTTTCTAGGGGGATTGAATTCCATGCTTCAACAAATGCTTCATATAGTTCGTTTTGACTGGTGTTACGTTTGTTTGAGACTTTCTTTTTAATAATATACCAGAAATTTTCTATCGGGTTTAAATCCGGACTATTTGCTGGCCAGTCTAAAACGGATATACGCTGTTCGCTAAGGAAACATTTGACGCTATTAGCCGTGTGTTTAGGGTCATTGTCATGCTGAAAATTCCAGGTTATAGGCAAATGATCGTCCGAATAGGGAATCATTGTGTGCTCTAAGATATTTTTGTATTGACATTGATCCATTGTAGCGCCACCGTGCTTGACTATACTCCTTGTGTATTTATAATTAAAACCATTGTTTACAGGGCGTCTAACATAGCGCTTTCCATCGGAATTTACCATATTTATTTTTGTTTCATCTGAAAATAACACCTTTTTCCATTCTCGTACCGTCCAATTAACATTTTTTTGCGAATAATAATCGCTTCTCTCGGTGTTTATTTATTTATTTATTGAATAAGGCTTACCAACTAGAGTACATACACACAAATACAATTAGCAAAATAACATTACATAGTTTCTTTTTTGTATATTACTCTAAATTAAAGGTATGCACAACATTTTCATAACAATAATATATTGTACTAACAGTTTACTTTTTTTGTGTTTAAATATTAAAAGGTATTGACTACATACATACGCTCTGCTAAAATAATAATATTAGAAAAATAAATAATATATTTCTATAAACAAAAAATAAAACACTACATGACCTCTTTAAGATACTTTTTAACATTGTACATTTTATTAGAAAATATATCTATATCAGGAATTTTCCTAAAGATTTCATTATAGTTTCTCAAAATTTTGTTTAACGGCGAGTTTTGCCCGAATTTATTTTGTCTTAAATAAATGTAAAATGACTGATAATTACTTAATCGCGCGGAGCAGCGTGCAACTTGTAGTCCAATCCAGTGTTGCTTGGTAAGAAGCGGTACCTTTCGAAAGATTCTTCCAAACAATTTAGCTTCCACTAATCTTCGGCGTATCAGTCTTGACGAGATGTTTATCGGATCATCAGGCGAAAAATCTTTATTTTTAATCTGATTGGATCCTTTACTTGGGTCTTTTTTAGCAACACGAACGATTAGCGTATCTTCTCTGGGAGAAGATTTTCTTGGCCCAGCCTTTCTAAGAACATTTTCAACAGTTCCATATGTTTTATAATGATCAATTGCCCAAAAACTTTCTTAACAGAACAATTTAAGTGCTCAGCTATTCTTCTGATCTATATGTAAATTAACAATGATTTGCCTAGTTGACGCGTCACTACTTTTATTTTTGCCCATTTTGAACAAAACAAAATTCAGATTAAATTTTGAATTGCCGCCAAAATAATAGAAAAAGAAATAAATGTTATTCTCCAATTTCAAAAAAAGAACGAGCTATGGATTTTTTTTTTAATGTTTCTAATTAGGTGTCCATGCGGCCAGTAACAGAAAATATACTCCTACATACATTTTAATCACATTTTGTAATTAAAAGATGTTTTATATTTTATGCATTTAATGAGTTTTTTATTTGAGTGGCTATATTATTGTATGATTTTTAATTATTGAATGTGTTTTTTTATTCATAAGAAGTGTTTCTAATTATATGACCACCACTGTATATGAGACCTTTATTCAAATTTGCTTATTAAAATAGAAAATGTTTAATGTTTTAAATAATTGTAATCATATTTTTACAATTATTTATTCAATTTAATCATATTTTTACGAGTATTTATTCAACAAGTAGTAGGTACGGTTAGACATTTTTTTTCTCAAAAGATTTACTTAAATAAGTCACTTGGAATTGGGCAGGACACTTGGTCAAGTGTTATGGCAGTGAAGTAATTTGATTGTTACGTCCAATTAAGTTGGATTATTTATGAAAAAAAAAAATGTTGCTAAATATATTTAAAAAAAACTAAACAACTACTAAAATTAATTATAAAAAATAAATACTCGTTCAAATATTGAATGCTATTAAGTGCTTTGAGCGACATTCAATGTTTATTTACCTTGGATAATAAAACATTCCTATGACATTTAAAAAAATGTCATCAAGTTTTATATACATAGGTACGTCATATTTTTACAATTATTTAAAAATTTAAACATTTTCTATTTTAATAAGCAAAAGTCACTTACAGAGAAAATTACAAAGCAATTAGTAGAAAAATTAAATCGAAAGTACACAGTTTATACTGAAATAGTACTTAGAGGCTATTTAAGACGGTATAACTCACAATTGTTGATCTTTTATATATTTTTGAATATGTAAATCCCGTTCAAATTTAAATATTGTATGTATAAATAATATTATATTTGTCATGGTTGTATCAATCCAAAAAAAAATAATAATTGATTGAGGCAGAAAATGGACTATGAATTATATTAACAAATAAATCTGAGGGCTGCTTCTAATATTTTTTTATAAAATCCCTCTATTTTTATAAGAATAAAAAGACTTTGGTTTTATATTCATTTCGCGAAAAACAACATATCCTATCGCACATCACCCTTTTTTAATTAGCATACACATCAAAAGAACTACAACTAGTCAAAAGACGTATACCTACTTCAAAAAAACGTAAGAAAAAGCACAGAAATCAAATCGCGTCGCGAGGAGGAATCGTTTAAGGGATGCGCGGGCGAAATCTGAAATTATGCTAGCTTTAGACCCACTCTTAAATAATATGACAACGAAACGTAGGTAATAATTAACTATATCATACACACTTAATTACATACCATAATCGGTGTGCACAGCGCACACGTGCGCATGTTGAGGGTGCTGCTGGGGATGCGGGCATATTTCAGACGGTACGTAGTATGCCTCCGACGGGTAGTACTCGCCGTAGTAGCCGTCGGGCACACCACCCCCGCCTCCCTCCGCCACTCCCACACCCACCATTGCAGCGTCTAGCAGCGCATCGCACGCTGCCGCCCGCGACGCATCCGTGGCGACCGCGGCCCCGTTGTGCGTTTGTCAAACTGAAACAATGTTCATAAACATTAAAATTACACACATTTACTACTTTGACTGCGCCAAGCCTGAGAATATGATTTATTTATTCTATTAGTGAGTATGAAATTAAGAATAAACAGCGTTTTAGATTTGTATCGATTACGATTATTGTAATTGTCTGATTAGCATAGTCAAGTTGTGAACATGAACTTATTCTTGGGCGCGATACGAAAATTCGGTAAACCAGCTAAGTATTTCTTCTAAATATCTCAGCCCTTGTATCAACTCCTACAAAGCATATAAATATGCTAGTAACTGAATGAGAAAAGCAAATCTCAATATATTATGTAAAACAAAATAAATATAATTTATTGAAATAATAAAGTAATCTTAATATAATCTTATTCTACATAATGGAAGGAAAATTACTACTACGTCTGATCCAGGACTATTATGTTACCAGCAACAAGTGTCACTAACCGTTACGGTCTAATATGTTTGACACATTATATCTGAGAAAATCGATCATGAAATATAAGTATGCTCCACTTACTTATTTCCTCGCGTCTCGTATTGCCAAACAGAAGTCAGCAATGCGGGCTTGGCCATATTATTTTTCTAACAATTTACGTAACATTTATTACATATGGGTAAAATAACTACGTAGTTATTGATAAATAATATTGGAGCAATACTTTTGTCTGTCATTCATGAAAATTAGGAAACGTATAAAGAAATGTCAAAACTTATATTAGCGATATTTACTTTCAAGTGTCGGTAAGGCACTCACTCGATAAAGAGATTATATTAGGAGTTTTAATTTTCCTTAATGGTATTTACTTCTACTGCTAGCTCATGATTGTAAATTTGTTTATTGATATAACTAAAAACTTAACGTTTGACAGGTACTAAATGCCTTATATTAATTTTATTCATAGGAAGTGTAATTGTATCAATATCACGAAACTAAGATTCTTAACTTATTAACGATCTTACATTGATCGCAATCATAATGAATCCTGATTAATTTCAACAATTATAATATTATTAATAAAAGAAACTAAAATTATTGTGTTAAGCCATTTAGTTAATTTAGTAAATTAGTAACAGTATTTATGATAAACATTTTTAAAAGTATTATGAGAAGTGTGTATTTTTAATTTTATATATTTAATCTCATTAACCGTAATAGGCGAAGGCAATAGTGCAGCGCAGTTGCACAAGGTTCTTCGGCAAATCGATATCGACATCCGCGTGAGCGCATCGTGACGGCATTTGCCTTTTAAATGGGGTGCTGTCATGGCGCCTCACGAGTTCTGCGTGGATGCGCCCGTTATCTGTGTCAGTGATTGTGGTTTAGAACACCTTGTCGACGAACATTCGCCACTCATGTCGGCTCGTGTTGAAAACGCTTCCAACATTCACATGCTCTATAGTACCGAACTCTATAACTTTTAATACACTAGTGGGTATGGAATATAAACTAGAAATAATGGACTATAAACATTATCTTTAATGTAATATTTAATAACGAATTTCTAACAAAAAATATATGGGTTAGATATACCGAGATGGTTTGACGTCATAAAAAATAGCATGTGTTTGTTGATTTATTATTGTTCTAGAGGAACGCATTTAGAATCGTTTTAAGTTGGGAAATCCATATTGTAAAAGGTTAAATTAATATACATACAACATTATTTTCACAGAAAATACTTATCGGTGTGCTTTAACATATTTACCTTCTTATCTGAAGGTCTAACAAAAAGTTACAAAAAATCGATAAGAGTGTACGTACAATTAATGAGGTCTTTATTTATCTACTAGCAAATTTCCTCGAGTTAACACGCGTTTATTTTTATGATCGTCGATTTATAACGTTATAAAGTCGAAAGATTTGACACAAAGTAACCCAAAATATACGATAACTTTAATTTGAATGTGACTTTTGAGACATGATAGCCTTTTTGTTTTATTTTACATACATTTTTCGTTTTAAAATCGATACTTAATAAAATTTATCAACTATAATTTAATTGTCTATATTAAAAGAAAGTTGAAAGTTATCCGAAGTGAGGTTGAAATATTTACTTATATAATCAATTATTATATTGATGGAATATGAAAGCGGAAACTTCGCCATCGCTGCTTTATTTTGATTATATTATCTTACATGCAATTTACAGAAATATGAAGCGGTCTTCGAATGTGGGGAACTCCCCTTGTAACTCGAAACCATTTGTTGATAACTATATAACTTGTGTCGTACTCATAACATTCTCGGAATTTGTATGGATATACTTCAGTAATAGTATTTAGATAGATATTCGTAATTATATAGCTAATGTTACAAAATATTACGATTGAAAGTAAAAAGATTGAGGTCACAAATCCTATGTCCATAATATTCATAGTGCATTTTTAATTTTAAAAAGTTTATGCACTTAAACTACGTAGGTACATAAACTTTTTAAATTAAATTTTATAATATAACAAATTATTGAATCAAATACCAAAAGGATTGACGTCATTATTTCTTAAACAGTATATTATTGTAAAGGTATTCGGTTTGTTACAATGTAATGTATAAAGAATATTAGTGTTCTCAAGACGATCATTCATCGCTCTCGATCATATTCAATTGAATAAACGAGGAGGTGGCGACTGCCTGCGTTCGCGCCGGATTCTATACACGTTGTTATGTAAATAGGAGGACGGCCCTTTGGAATCGTAATTAGGGATACACTTTTTTAATAAACACCCTTGTCATTATAAGATGTATCAAATATATCATGTATACAGTTTAAATTTATTGATATCTTATTGATTACAATTGGTTTTCAATTAAAACGACGGTTAAAAAAATTATTATGTTATATATGCTTTTTTTTATAATTTATTGCAAGAAGTGTGTGAAAATTTGCCATCTGATAGAAGTGAATCACACCGTCCATGCGCGGCCCGCCAACCTTGGAATATAAGATGTTACGATCCTTGTGCCTGTAATTACATTGACTCACTTATACTTTAAGCCGGAACACCGCAGTACAAAGGATTGACGTTTGGCGTTAGAATAACTGTTGAGTGGGTGGTAGCTACTACCTAGCCAGACTTGCGTAAAACTTTATCTATAAGTACCTACAATTTTAACTCCGTTAACTCTTTTTCATGGCATCATTTAAAAAGAAAATTTGGCAACAAAATGACAACACTGCCAAAGTCTCTATACAAAACAAATTCACACTGCCTAAATCATGAGCTTAAATTTAAATCGTCCATACGCTTAAATTATAATAATAATAATAATACTTTATTGTTATCCATTACATACATATTCTACAAAAAAAATAGCCCTGACTCCTGAACTGGTGTTACCCGTGTGTCAGAAGTCAGAATTATGAAAGCATTTGATATAGAAAAATAATTTAAAAATATGATATTCTACGTGGTATAGATATATCTTGATGTCGACTTGAACTTATATTTCTACACATTTATTTGGTATTTGACATTATCATGACCTACGTTTATTTTAATTGCCTTACTTGTGATCGGTAAGCGAGTGTCTAGATGAACACCAATTTCTCCCTTTCTGTTATCATTGATTTGACATTCGAAAGAAGACGACACAACCTTGTTTAAGTGATCACCCTCTACATTTTATTATTACACGCATTAGTAATGCCCTTACACATAACTATTTTTTTTGTTATCTCCCGTAACTCTTGAAGGTATAACATAGATGGTAATATTTTTTCTTTAATGATATTGTTTTCAGTTCACATTTCTTTTTTATATTTTCAGATAAAATAAAAAAGTGACAGGCTTGCAATTAAAATTAATATCGTAATATTTAAAAAGGCGGATGATATATTTTTTATTATGATTGAGGTTAGACTATCAACTGACTCATATTGTTTGACCCAATATAGACACTGACTGACTCATCCATCAAAAATGTACATGTTTTTAAAGTTAAAATAAGTTTAACAATTACTACATACAATATCTTGAAAAGAGATTCTTATATATCTTATCGATTTTTTGTTGAGACTTGTACTTGTTTAAATAAATAAAGTTAAATATAGTCTAATTTGTAGCCATACATATTCCTTACTTCATATACTTAAATATCTACAGACATTTTTATATTTATTTAGTAATTCATGTTCCCTATAAACACCGAAACAGGACCGGTATGCAGGGTATTTCCAAATGTCGAGAAGCGCAAAAGGAAATCATCTGAACGCGTCGTCTGAGACGTTCCAAGAATTAATTTACATAGTAAATGTGAGGATTGAACGAACTGGCCTACTGCGCGATACGCCGAAACGAAAACCGGCTCTGGGCTCTATAGAAAAAAGGATGTTGCAAAACAACGATAATATATTTAACGGTTGGTTACTCTGATAGTTAACTATTTCCTCAATGATCGAGGTTTTATGCCCCCTATGATTTAGAAATAGTGTTAAAATACTTTATCGTCTAATATACAGAATGAAATATAAAATTAAACTTAACTAATAATATTAGACTTTTATTATTATTTTAACATCAAACAGCCTTTGGAAAGATTACTGTAATAAAACACGTAACTATCCACTCAAAGAGGTTAGATAATTTTATAGTAATTTGGACAAACGTTTATTTTGAATACAGATCTTACCAGCGTCTTGCCTCTTGTGTCTTGTTATTGTACTTGGGAATTGCACCAAGTTTGGACGATATGGTAAAAAGCCTTTTTTGTTTTTTATCTTTGAATAATTTGTGAAATTAATAAAATAAAAAATATTTTTATTTTAAATCTTGCTTGTTGCTAACGCACAAAACGAAGTACACTGAAAAGATTTTTGTATTCCCCTGTTTGGATATTAATTGAACTAAATCTCGAATTGTATAATGTGGTACAAATTTTAAGTTTTGGTACTTATTATTGAACGCTACTTCGAGCCATTTGGCTTAAGCTTATAGTTTCATCAGCCGGCAACGCAGAGTACGTTCCGTATGAGTATCAAGAAACGAAATGTAATCATGTAACTCCAATCTCGATAGGAATAGTGTTCATTATACACGAACAAGCTACCGTAACCGTGCTTCATGAAGCGTGACTTATTTCGTTACAAGCTCCATGTATCACTGACAAAAGAAATTATGACAGATCGTATTTTAGTTATTATCCCTCTGTACAAACATGATCAATATAAAAAGTTAATACTATAAAAACACGTTAATAGTGTTTGTTTGACTGTCTCGTTCGTCTAGTGGCTAGATATAAGGCCGCAGACCCGGTGGTCCTGGGTTCAATTCAAAGGTCGGGCCAATAAATAGTTATTGGGTTTTTCTGTCAGAAAATTCTCAGTAGCAGCCCGGAGTCTGGAAGGTGGAAGTGTGTACATTCCCGTGCCTCGGAAAGCAAGTTAAGCCGTTGGTCCTGGTTGAACTATTTCCGGTCGTGTCAGATTGCCGTCCCATCGGATTATGAGAGCTAAGAAAAAGAGAGTGCACCTGTGTTTGCGCACACGCTTGTGCACTATAATATATCCTGCGCATTTGGCTAATCTCTCTTGAGATTGGCCGCCGTGGCCGAAATCGGTCTGTAGGACCTTATTCTTATTAGTGTTTGAGTCCATTTATATTTTTAAATTTTCTTTTGTCAAATGTAGCCTTTTACGCGGCTTTTGACTTTTTTTTATTAACGACCATGATATGTAGCATAATACTAGAAAAATAATATTGGCGATAAATATTTTTTATACTAGATGAAAAATATAGATAGAGAGGAAAGTAACTCTGCCCGTTTATTACGCTACGCTACGGCTAAACCACTGGACATATTTTGATGAAATTTTGAATGGAACAAGATTGAACCTCACCTGCCCCCATTTCCTAACACGCGGGCGAAAACGAGTTCAAAACAACTTGTTACTTGCGCTAGATTGAAAAATGCTATCTTATTTTGTATATAAACTTTAATAACGAGGGATCCCAATGTAGTCGCCGTTCATCGAGAAAAGCATGATGAAATATTCTTATATTGAATTCGGCAGATTTATTAATATTACTCTATACTACTTTTATAAATATTTCATACACATATGTCAATTTTAGTTATATCTTTTCAAATATTTATGTACGTTTGCATGAAAAATATATTTTCACATAAGTCGATGTTAGTATCTACAATAAATTATATAATTCGATAAGACGGAATATTTTACGAAATCTAGTTAATTTAATTTATATATACCTAATACGCACCTAATCTGCAGACTTTTGGTCCTTGCCCTTTTTCATAGCTATACGAATGATTGTTCTAATGAGACGAAATCTTTGCCCAACACTTGTACATTTACGGGGTGACTACTGATGCTATGATTTTAATAAATCTATTTTCTGCCATCAAATTGAATTTTAATGCACTTCATTATCATTAGCCAATCCAGGAGCGATTAACAAAAATCACGACAGACGACAAGGGAACTGGCAGAAAAACTGAAATATACAGTGCTGTAGAGAAACATCTTCATCATTCGTTAAGATAATTGAAAGAAAAATGGTCAACGGGAAACGATACGGAAAGTTGTTCCATATGGATACGGCTAAGAGTTAAAGAGAAAAGACCTAATCAGCAATATTAAGTTATTATGCTGCACGACAACGTCATAACGCCAATATGACCAAGGAAGGAATTCAGGGTAGTGTTGCCTCACCCGCCATGCTCTCCCGATTTGGCACCAACGCATTTCCATCTCTGTGGATATCTGTCATATGCTATGTGCAGTTTCGTTCAATACTAATACAGAATTGAGAGCTTGGTTAGATGATGTTTTCGAAGTTTGTCAAAATCACGTTAATTCTACCAACGAGATATCGAAAATCTCATTGAACGTTGGAAAGAATGAACCTTATTTACACAAGGGAGAATTCATTGTCAATTAAACACTTGTTAAATGATTTAAAATTAAAACAGCGGGTACTTAGTTGCCAACCCAATATTAGGACTCATTTTATACATTCTGCCATTTAAATAGACAGTAACGCAATAAGGTTTAGTCCATAATAATGTCATAGTTAGTTTCGCTGCACGGTCCGTCTGGTCGCTGGCCGCGATCAGTAGACGGGAACATCACATCAACTATCCATCGCTACTGTTATTTGTTCTGATATGTCCTCTAAATGTCTTACAATATTATATCTAATTTACATGTCAGTCACGGTAATTTATTTATATATACTTGTTTTAAGTCACTCTAAATTGAATGGTTGCTTATTGCAATGTAGGCCATTTCAATGAATTTAATTTTTTGAGTTCATATTTGGTTTCTTTTATAGTATAGTATAGGTAGGCGGACGAGCATATGGGCCACCTGATGGTAATCACCAACACCCATAGACAGTGGCATTGTACATTTCTTTAAAAAAATAAAATCGCCAATACGTCACCAACCTTGGGAACTAAGATGTTATGTCCCTTATGTGTTACACTGGCTCACTCACCGTTTAAACTGGAATACAACAATACTATTTACTGCTGTTTTGCGGTAGAATATATGATGATTGGGTGGTACCACCCAGACGAGCTTGCACAAAGCTCTACCACCGAGTGACATATACATTGTATATTAAACTGTCACAACTTATATAGTTTCATTGTTTATTGACATTTTGTAAAACCTGATTTGCATTTAATTAAGAAAATAACAGTAATTAATATATTTTTATATTAATTATGACCGGTAGAAACATCGAGCGTGGGCGGTGCCCCTAGTACAACGTGGGCGGCTTATGACGTATTTATCCAACAAAAAATATCTTAGTTTATATCAGACGCCTACGTTATATTTGAAATATAAGTCTGAATCGGTACAACTTATAGGGTGGATGGTTTCAAGACATTCTCTGCACAAGCGAACGTTATTGATTGAGCGATTATGAACAAAGATATATTATCTATTGTTAAATATTATAATCAAAGTTGTAAAGTCTCTACAGTCAATTAAATTATAATTAGACTTGACTTTTGTTAAAACACAATTATAAAAAAATAAATATTTTTTACGTCTTATCCATTCAGGCGTAAAAGTACTTAAACCGGAAATGGTGTACACTTGAACTCTGTATGGCCTATTCCTGGCTCGGGGCCAATGCGTCGCGGCTCGAGGGATTGTATTAGTTGTAGATAAAATGGCTTTTAGTTGGCGCTCCACCCTCTAAGCTTTTATTTGATACTGAAAACATGTGTACACAAGCTATAAAAATGATAATAGTACCTATTTAATTAATTATGTACACTTTATATTTAACCGTAATTACATTTATTTTCCACGACACACATTTTTTTATTATTATCAGACTATTATTCAATTATTTTACAGAAACAAATTATGCGATAACGATTTAGATAACGCGTACCTTTGTTATAGAATGCACTAGAATTAATTGCACCGAATGATTCCTTTAAAATTTATCTTTAGGAAACATTCTCGATAAAATATATTCAAATCAAGCCTGTGTATATTTTCGGGCCTTATATCAAAAATGTTTGATTATTTTCACATTTAACACCAACTGAGGGAAGGCCAACGAGATAATAATTGCGAGAGGAGACTGAGCGGTAAATAGCAAGGCCACAGATAATTAATTGCTATTTTGGACACACTGGATTTCCGTCAGATATTACATTCAGAATATAATTGACATTACTCATTATATTAAAAATTAACTGATATATTCCTAAAGTCCACATCTTGTTTGAATGCGAAGTTTTAATTAAAATTACGTTTAATTAGTTACGAAGCAATATAATTTTATACATTTCAGTATAGTTTTTATTTTATTTTAAAACATCATTTATATCAAGTATAGACTATAAAATCTAAATACTCTGTAAACATGACGGAGCCGCTCAAACGATGCAACTACGAGTGTGACCTAATTTTCTTTGATAAGTTGTTTTATTAAGCATAATATTAGGCAACGTTGATGACAGGGAATTTAATTTAAAAGCGCTTTGTTGTGATCACTATAAAATTAAGTAAGTATGACGGTACGTACGTATATAATATTATGTTTAACGTTCCGGTACCTAGCTTTTACAAGATCAAAAGATTCTAGTACAATAATAGATATAATTTAGTTGGTGGTAGAGCTTTGTGCAAGCTCGTCTGGGTAGATACCACCCACTCATCAGATATTCTACCGCAAAACAGCAGTACTTGGTATTGTTGTGTTCCGGTTTGAAGGGTGAATGAGCCAGTGTAATTACAGGCACAAGGGACATAACATCTTAATTCCCAAGGTTGATGGCACATTGACGATGTAAGCGATGGTTAACATCTCTTACAATGCCAATGTCTATAGGCGTTGGTGACCACTTACCATCAGGTGGCCCATATGCTCGTCCGCCTACCTATGCTATAAAAAATATATAAAAAATCGAATTCACCATATTTATAACAAATGTCAAATTTAATTTTTATGTATTTCATAATCATATCATTGTATGTTTTAACGACGCGTATTTAAACGACAACTAAAAAATGTTGCCATCCGTGGAATTTAAAATGTTTCTGATAAAAAATACGTTAACAAAGCTACAAACAATGTAACAGTAATAAACATATTATGTAGTTAAATAAAAAATATTAAAACTATATTGATTATTTATGTATCACCTAGAACGTTATTTATATTTATCGTTTAATAACAACCCGATATATTATTATTTTTTGCATTGTAAACAAATAACGAAGAAAATAATTGCATTTTAGCGTTAAATTAGGCATATTATAAATTAATTATTGTTATTAAATTAATTAAATTGTAATATCCTCCATTCGTTGCCCATTAATTAATTGTGGTTTTCTGTCTATTATCCTACCAAAACAAGAAAGTGTTATAATAATGTCATTATCATGTAATAAAAGGCAATGGAAGCGTAACGGAAAATATACCTATATAGGTAGAAACGTCGCAGGAAATGCCGTTCGAGTAATTCAATGTGTTATTATTATTCGCAATGTGCCATTTACACGCAATTATTTCATAACAATTCCTCTAATAACAGCTGCTCTGATAACGGTTTGATAATTTAATCGACATTCAAGCTGACGACTAGTTTGGTGCATGGATTGCATACGAGTATAGAATAAACAAGATAAGGCAGTGTTGTATATTTAGAAGTTAGGGATACCGTAGATAATTTCTGCATGCGATATAAATACTAATAGCAACAATTATCATTCGTTCAGACGTATGAATCATTTATACGTACTACAGTATTAACACACAATACTGAACATATATATTTTAAATTCAAAAGGCATTAACGGTGGAACCGTTCCAAAATTTTTTAATACGAATGAAATATCTTTATCAATTTATATGTGACTAAAATCCAATTCTAAATATTAATAAATAAAAATTGATGTTTTATCAAAAAATCATATTGTTAATAAGTATGCTACATAGTTGCATAATTTGAATTATGAACTATTTTGAAGCTCTTTTTTTTTATAACATAGGGAGGCGAACGCGCATATTGGCCACCTGATGGTAAGTGGTCACCAACACCCATAGACATTGGCATTGTAAGAGATGTTAACCATCGCTTACATCACAAACGCGCAAACAACCTTGGGAACTAAGATGTTATGTCCCTTGTGCCTGTAATTACACTGGCTCACCCTTCAAACCGGAACACAACAATACCAAGTAATGCTGTTTTTTTTGGTATAATATCTGATGAGTGGGTGGTACCTACCCAGGCGAGCTTGCACAAAGCCATTCCACCAAGTGGAATGCTCGATGTCATTATAATAATTTAAAATTAATAATAAAATAAAATACTTATTAAAAAAAATAAAAAATCCGTCATCGCTACCACTAACCGGTTAAAGGCGAAGATTGCAGTTACCATCAACATCGAATTTATTTGTTTCGTATTTATGTATCGAGTTATCGGTTTTTACGATAAAACATTCATAACCGTGTTTAAAGTACATTGTTGTTTTAACAGACTCAATAAGACTATCACCACCGTACTTGGGCCGAGCATCGACCTCCGAATCATTCGTGCGCCAGACGACACGATCCGTTGCCCGCGGCCGATGTCGCCCGACGTCATGTCTCGACACACCTGAATTGAATAACAATTGACTCCAACTAGCAACGAGAGCTCCATATATTTAGTATCTACAATATCATCATCTAATAAAATGTTAATTATTTACTTCAAAAATATTGTTCTTTACTTAAAACCAATACCAGTACCAATAACAGTTGGGAAAAATATATTAAAATATATTAAATATATTAATGAAAAATTAAATTATAATAATTATATTAAAAATTAAAATTATGTTGAAAAATAATTTCTGTAGACATTGATTTAGATTCGATAATTTGCTTATTGCATTTAGTCTGAACTCTTCAGTTTTGTACCATTTAAAAGTACCGGCATATTTTTAACAAAGAAATACAAATAACAAAACTATTTTATTATTACGAATGTGGTAAATGAAAATAGAACGAAGTATAAAGCATTTATTATAACGCGGAATGCGCAAACGCAATTCATATTGAGTCAGTGTGAAAAAAAAATGTCATTAGCATTAAAGGTGCCTAGTTAAGTGTTACACACATTCGTCAGAACAGTTTCGAAACCAATTCCATTCAAATATGTAAGCGGCGGCGTAAGCTATTCATCATTACAAATAACGTAGTCGAGCTGTTTTATGTAAAATAGTGCTTTATTCAAGTAAAAACTATCGGCGTCCGTTTCTGCATTGCATCTGCACGATTCCGCAGATGAGGCTGAGCGCTTATCTTCCGCAGGATACAGCGCGTTTTCCGCCGTGCCGTTGCGATAGCGCCACCTACGCCTCTCGCGCTAACATTCTTATCCACCTCGATCACAAATTTATGTAAAATAAAAGAAATCAATGTAAGCGTTTTTTTTCGCCAACTTGGATGGTATAAATTGCAGAGTCGGCGTCATATAGTTCAGTCTAAAATGTGTACACAACAAAACATGGTTTACAACAAAACGCGGCTCGCGTGTCCACCTTATTGTGTCCGTGTCGGTCAATTAGCAGCCCTTAATGGACTTCATTCACGCGACGAACGTTATGAATGAAAGCTGATTTAATATAGAATTACTAATGCACAACATAGTAAAAGGAACCGGCCATTGAAAGCTTTCAACCTTTTATGCAGCATAATATCAAATTTCTTATTTAATTTTATTAAAAGTGGCATAAAATCTTGAAGATTATCAATAATATAATTTTTTTGGCTATTATGTACCAATATAAAATTAATATATTTTTTAATAATGTTATTGATGTTATAACGTCAGCTTTTTAAATTATTCATGTTTCGTATAACCTTAAACAGTAAAAATTAAAGACCGACAACCGAATATAATATTATGATTCATCAAATTCGCACTGATAACACCTATTGACGAACATGTCCAAATGTTTTAAAATACATATATTATGTATATAAAATAGTATTTAACTTAATTTGACTTGACCTGCGCTGAGCATTTTTTTTTTTTCGTAGATTGAAAACTTATATTATGAGATAAATCTGGCGATATATGGATTCGGAAATTAAAACCTACGAATAAGTAAAGTTTTATGACCAATTATCCTTATTCCATTATTCTTCAAAAATTTTACATAAAAGTATGTTTTTTTTAGTATCTTATTCAATGCGTAGATTCTTTATTTCGATAACATCACTCTTCGACATACGTATATTTAAAGAAATGCATAATTATGATATAGCATGATTGTTATTTTATTCTGCATAATTCAAACTTAATTACAAAAAAATGAGTATCGAAGTAAATGAAATCTCTGCTTTAAGTGTGTAATTTTGAAGATATTGTTTGCATTTCCTGCTAGATTATAAAGTTTGTTATGTTTAGTTAGAAGCTCAAAAGAGTGCGCTTGCGCATTGGTTTAAACATACTCAAGTGGGGACTACAAAAATAAAATGCGGCTAGAGATATGCTATAATAAGTATATTCAATTCAACTACGATTCTCGCAGAACAAACTTCTAAATTAAGATGAATGCACAGCATTCTAGGAATACTTAAACAGAAACATCATTGGTTGAGCGAAGTGAACGTGTTCGGTGAAAGGCAGAGAATCGTTCAATAATTGCCTGTTCTTTCGCATCATCTGCTATAAACTTTCTCTCTTATTGTCTTGCAAGAGACCAGTTCACTTCTGATTACGTATTCTATTAGAACTGCAACATCGGTTGGACGCAATATATCTATAACACACTCTCAAAAACATAACAACCTAGTCTCAACTATCTCGATGAAGAGTTGCAGATCTAAACTCGTCTAAAAATAAAAAAAAAAAACACGTCTAAAGCTTTGAACCAACGTACAATGAACGCCAACCGATATAGCATGATTTAGTTTTTAATATCGAATAATTTAGGAGTAATATTATATATTCTTTCCATTCTAAGCCAGTATGATAAAATTAAATATATCTAAGTGATTATAATAAACACTTCTTGGTAGTTTTAAATATCTTTGATGAAAAATCAATCAAGAACACTATGACTGTGTTCTCGTTATGCGGAAACATCTGGTTACATTTTGATGAATTTATTAGCACTTCTGTCGCTTACGTAGAATGGATAAATAAAAAAAAAGCGGATATAGTAAAGAATTAATAAAAAAAAATGAAATCACACACACACATAAAGTAATGTTCTAAGCGAAAACGTGTAAAAGCGTGGTAAAATTTTATTAATCCCATTCGGGTAAAGTTGTATTATAATAATTAATTTAATTGTTACAATTATCAGAATATTAACTAGTACAGTAAATAATTGTAAAACCAAAATGTAGGGTCGTACCCTTAACGGAGTGAGAAAGCAGCGGCAATGACCTTCCGCGCGCTCCAATCCAGCTTCAAACAATAAGCAATCGAGACACGAATGTTCAAAAAACAAAATTTACGTGAGTGGTGTTAATATTTGAAGTGAAACATATCTAAAAAAATCTATTTTTACTTGGAACACAAGAATTATTAACAATTTGGTCTCCTCGAATCAACCGATTTCTTTCTAAGATTATTTATCGATTTTTATAAACTTAAAGTGTGTATTAATTAACATATTTACAAACTCAAATTCAATTGAAATGAAATAAAAGGTAATTAATTATTATTTCTATAATAACTAGATTTAACGTTGACAAGTAAGTAAGTGTTTAATAGTTAAATCTCAAATAATTTGTACGGATTTATTTTCCTAATAATGATAAAGACAATCCACATTTTTATCAACCCTATCAAGCCTATCAACACGCCATAACAATAAATAAATGAACTCATGTAATAAAAGTTCTGTGTTCATTGGAACGTTAGTTGGCGAGATAATTAAGATTCAATTCGTGGCGGGGCTAGCAGACTGAATATCAAATAAACCAGTTGACGAGGAGACAGACCAGCTTAATTTAAAGCAGTATTAAGAAGATATATTATGTCCTGTCAAACCGAATTTGTATTTCGTTTACCTATGAAAATAGAAAACAATTATAATAGTATATATGGGATTTGAAACAATACAATGCTGATTCTTATTCTTATTATAATGTCGATTTCATTATTTACACGTGCTCAATTATTTTTTTGTGCACCAACTATATATACATATTCTACGTCAGCGTGTTGCGTATGGTTTTCCAAATAAAATACAACTGAGTTGACGAATAAATTGATGTAGGTATGAGAAAAAAAGCTATTAAAATTGTAAACTTAACTAGCGAATAATTGTTCGTTCATGTATTTTATTATTTTTCAAGATAATAATCTAACCTCGTGTGCACCGTGCGTCATATTTTGTTGAGTCTTGTTTTTTAAAAATTGCTTATATTAAAGAGTAAGCGCTATTATGTGTACAGAGTAATTAAATTTTTTTAAGATAATGTTTACATTAAATTAGCTTTTTAGTATAAAAATATTCCGTTTTACGAATACGTGTTATCAATTTAAAATGTGACAATTACTAAAACAGAATAGATTGTTGCTATGCTCCTATAATTGAAATACAGCACAAGTCGCACAATATGAACGTGTAATAGGACAAATCTCAGTCCCATGGCGTATGCACTTAGGTGTACATACGCGTTATAAATCGTTTACTTAAGGCGACAACTCAAGCGCGTTCGTCGCATACTAAGAATTAATATTTCCTATTTGTTTTCATAGGCGTGTTGTGAGCTTTGTTACCATCACTATCCTAATAAAGGAAGTGAATCCAATTATTTTAAAGAATAGTGTCTGTTTTAAATTAATAACTAATAGTCATAATTTCTTCTCAGTTAAGCGTAAAAGGAATGTTAAGCATTAATCTAATATTATGAGTGGGTACAACAAAAGGTGAGGCTCGATCTTGCGATTTTTACATCGCTGGTCGGTCCATATTACCGTTGAGCTATTAAGGCTTATACTTACTAATATAATAACGCTGTAGTTTGTTTGAACGTTTTTAGTCTCTGGAACTATAAAAAGGTCTTTTTTTGCATTTGATGCATTTATGAGCATTAATTGAGCATGGCTATTAAACATCAGCTGCTTACAAACTAACTAAACGTAAGCTGGAACGCCGCGAGTGAAAACGCGCGGCGTAGTGATGTAGTTCATTAATTATTATACATGCATTCTAAGTATAGAATTAGAATTTGTTTTTATTAATATGTTTCAAGCATAAACATAATAATAACAGAAACACTATATATTATATTTTGAAATATTTTAAAATAACATATATTAAGTGTAAGTAAATAAAAATTAAGATTTTATTTTATAATGTTGTTGTAATTTAGCTATATATACTAATTATTTTTGATAGCAGAAAGCAAAATTTATACGTATATAGGTACTTGAAATACAAGATTACAGTTTGACGTAGTTGCACAGCCTGACGCATTATAACTGCGATTATAATGAACTACTCCATAAATAGCCACGTTACTCATAATTCACAAACCACACACAACAATTTCACAAATTGACTCACTTGTTCTGGGAGATTATTATACTTTCCTTCTACTACTCATTAATTAAAACACTAATTCATTCAATTAACTGATTCATTTTAAACAATGAATTAAAAGACGTAACAAACAATTTCGCTCCTTACTGTGATTTAGATGTATTTTTGTTTCATAATTTGTCTATCATAGACAAATTTTAATTTTTATAGTTTAAAGCTTATGTTAAAAATCATGAATATTTTAATTATAAAGTATATTAAACTGTAGATTCAATATTATTTTATTTCCCCTGCATAAATGGTGTGTCCCTTGTGTCTGTAGTTACCCTGACTAACTTATCCTACATACCCTTGATAAGGGTGGTACCCACCTGGTACCTACCCAGACAAGTTTGATTGATTATTGACGATGAAAAGGGTACATAGTTTTTTGTCGATTCTTCTCAGTAGAATCTAGACATTCCGTACCGGTGCTAACTATACATTCAATTTATGATATAAAACGACTTACACAGGCTCATGTAAATAAAGCCTGTATAAAAATATTTTATTTTTTAATTGTAATGTTTTTGAAGGTTACCTTGTGTGTTGTGAGGATGTAGCAGGCTAATAACCACATCGATGAATAAATAAAATGAGAGGACGTCGAACGATGTCTGCGACATTCCATTGTGGTGAGTGTACGGGAAATTTTACAAAGGTTACAGAATACTAAAATGATTTCTTATAATGGTCCTAAATAAGTAATTTAAAAAAATATATTTTTCGCTTCGGTTAGTCAAATAAATTACAAAGCAATACAAGATATAATTAATATTAGAGATTTTATAAGCTAACAACACATGTGGATTACAAATAAATATCATTTGTATCACAATTCAATAAAAATGTCGACAATGACATGTATCTACTTCTATATTAATACTTCGAATAATGAAGGAAGCAACATTAGACAGATATTTAAAAAAAAAAGTTTTCTTAATATTACCGTGCATGTATGTATAGCTCAATATGTACCTAAATATTTTAATGCTCATAACGTTGACATATTAATTAAAAGCAACCCCTTCTGGGTTGCTTTTAATTAATCCGTTTCTTAAATCAAACGAGAACTTTGCATAACGAAAGGTCATGGACACCGATTGTTTAATCCTGTCTAAAATAAAAATCAAAAAGATATAGACAGAATCGGGAAATATATTGACTTTTAATTTGTAAATAACAAAAATATTTATTTTATAAACTTATCTAATATTAAATTTATATAACATAATTATTATTATAGTCTAAAACTAAACTAAATTAAAAAATAAAATAAAATACCCATTAAATTTTTAAAGAAAAAACGTCTAAAAGATTGTCCTGTGGCATTGTATCGGGAAATTATTAACTTTACCAATGTATATAATTATTAATTCGGGGCAGTATTGATATACAATAACAATAACAAGCCTTAAGTGCGCTTCTTACAAGAACATATATTTTTGCTAGAATCTTGAATAATTAGCAATGGCATTTAAACAACATTTCTGCCTCGATTTTATTCGTTTATTAAACAACTTAAGTCTAAACCAATACCAAGACATGTGCAATCGGTTTTTGTTTAGTATGAATCTAACATAATCTCAAATGACTCGTCGCTATTGGAATGTGGCTGTTGATCGCACGAAGCACATAGCGCTAGATAATTGAAACGTTCCGTAAGTAGAAAATAGGCAACACATCCGCTACGTTTCTTTCTTTACAAAACCTAATATGTTTAACGAACTAAAGTTAAAATTATATAAGAAGGCTTGAAAACAATGATAAATATTACAATATGCATATAGAAAGCATTTTAGAAAGGAATAGAAGGTGCGCATGAACCGCAGACGGCAGCAACGACGAGGTGAGCGAACGGCGCTGCGCTGTGCCTGCACCGACGCCGGTTACGACACCACGCGGAACTGACGGCCTTCACTGTCAACCTTATTTACTCCCGCTTTTCGCATACCGCACGTATGCCACTTACTTATTTTCTTGCTTAATGTCAACATATTATATACATTTTTTGGGAAGTTATTTTGAACTATTTTTATATTTACATCAATCTCATAATATTATCATCACATTGTTATGAATCAGATCTTCAGATGATTCCAAGCAATCGCAGAGATCTAGATCGATGTAATTGTAGCTTTTATAATAAATATTAAATATTATTCTCGGTTAAAAAGTGTTCGTGAAAGAATTTTATAAAATGCACGCAATATCTCAAACGTTTCCACTGCGTTCTACAATAACACAGTAATAACGCGGCCCCTCAATTACCGGCGTGTATGCAGTGCCACGCGCACAGCCGCGGCCGAGACCAGGAGCCACAATAGGCGCCTCTATTTAGTTGTACCAGTATATGCGATGAATACTTTAAGCGATGAACTCACAGGCCACGGTTACGGCTCGGCGAGGACGTATCATCCTCAGCTGACACTCAGCTGTTACATCCATTAGGATGAACTCACCCGTCCCGCTGTGATCTCTGGCATTGCAATTATGTTGCTTAATAGTGTTAATTGCGAAACTACTTGATTCACTTAAAATGAATTATGTTGTTACAAACATAACCGTTTAGATTACATTTAAAAAAATATTAATCGAAATGATCATATAGATCATTTCTTAATTACTTTTAAAATTAGATCGTAAAACTTAGTAACGACCGTTAACATAAACATAAGCCAAGAAAGAAATTATATGAATGTAAGCTTGCATACTACCAACCATAAATCTGATATGAGCTGTCAGTTTGCTGTTGAGTAATGTTTCAGAATCCAATCTAATTGCTTGGTTAGCGAGACCAGCTGCTGTCAGACGACATAAAACATTTGAAGTCGCCGCAAATGTGAATGGAACTGACACGTCATTTATTTCTCTGCTCCAAAGAAAATGAGTGCAGTTAATGAGTGATGCGCATAAAGTCTCAATGTTTTATTGTACTTTATAATAGCCGATGGAATCACAAATGCAAAAGAATAAATCATATATATTCTATGGTCAGTTTCATTATCACGATCAAATAAAAAAATGGCATATTATTTACAATTATTTATTAGCGTGTCGACTTATTCAAATAAAAACTTTATTTAGAATTCAGCTTTATTGACGATTGTCACGCAATTATAATCAAAACAATTATTGTACAAACTATTAAAACGGAATGGTAAAAATATTTACTCAAAACATTTTATCTATGTAGATCATGCGAATTTGTTAATTGCTGAATACTTGAACGTGAGACTAATTTTCGGTTACGTTTTGGATAATGCATTTTTCATGCATGCATCTGGAACAGAATAAAAATATATGTATCTTCATAAAATTGGAGCACTGCAATAGCACTGCAACTTCGAGGTTTGCAAAGCGACATCAAAATATAGACTACTAGGCTATACTTTTGAATCGTCGTTTTACAAGATTAATTTAAATTTCCCACCGGTTTGAAATGCAGATTTTGCCGAGAAACACTGGCAAGAAACATAGTGTTACTTTTTTTCGACAATTCTTTATATATACATATATGTAATTAAATACAAAAGGAAATCGATGAATGAACTCTACTCTTTTTATCCTCTATATACAGAATCCTTTATCGAGAATACGTCTTATTTATCAAAGTTAACTTTAAAATTTAATATATTAATTGGTAAAGCAAGAATCTTATCATCTGCGAAATACACATTAGCTCTTGTTTGGGGGGTGATTGGTGGATGAACCAGTATACCTACAGACACAAGGGTCATAACATCTTAGTTCCCAAGGTTGGTGATGCATTAACAATGTAAGGGCTGGTTTATATTTCTTACAGAGCTATTGTCTATAGGTCATTTACTATCAGGTGGTTCATATGCATATCTGCCAATCAATCTGCTAACGAGAATTTAAAAACAATTGTTACCTTTTAAATATTCTACAATAAAGAGTTTATAATCTTGGAACGTTAAGTTATGGCTGTGAGAAGCATACACACTTCTAATCTTCTCATGAATATGAATAAAATTATTCAATTGGCACTTATAAATCTAACTATTTTTTAATGCAATAAAGATGCAGTCTTACAACAATGTAACCGGATAATCATACTTCAATTACAAGATTTTAATGAGGTAACGAGGAGTTTGAACACGTGGCTTACATATGTCGCTGCATAACAAGTCCACATGTTTTGCTAAATAGCGATATCTGTGTCCATGATTCATTATATATAACTGCAATCGCGTCGAAAACGAATAGATAATGATGTTATTCATAAAATTGATAATTAGTTAAACATAATGAACAAATGTCAATAAACAAGTTTTATAGACTTCCAGGGTTGAATTTAGCGTCGCTGTGTTTTGTTACAAAAATTATCTTCATAAATCTTATTTAGAACCAAATGAAGACTACTTACTTTTGTTTAATCGAATGCGCAGAGAATAGATTATTTACTATTTTAATAGTGAGTCACTTAAAAAAATGAATAGTTTTATAAAAAATATCTTTGTTATAATAAAAATAATAAATTGCGTTTTAGTTATATATCTCTTGCCATTATATCATGCCGTTTCTTTGGGATCGGCATTCTCCCATTGATTTCCATCTCTGTTATTATTAATATAATATGACATATTACAGTTTCATTAACGATACATAATTTAGTAAAGACTAAGTTTCATTAATTTAAATCTATATTGATATAGACAATATTACGTAAAATACAGATAAAATTTTAAATTGGGCGTCGAACGATATTGCCATTGTATCTACAGGAACACACGTAGCCAGGGCACAAGAAAGGCCGCTGTTCCAGGAACAATGAAAACTTTTTTTTTAAAACCGTCTGTACATTACCATACAACGTGATGGCTCCAATACGCACCACTTGTCTGCATACGTACCTGCAAATTAGAAACAAAATATGAATCACAAGATAAACTCAAATATTCCTCATTGAAAACATTACCTTATCAAACTACGTAAATAATGTGTTTACACATATATATCTTACATTTATTATATACATTACATTTATATCTTAAAAGTAATCGTAAGTAAGTTACAATATGGTTCATTAATGTTTGCCCTAAGACTTGAATTAATTAAGGCTATTAATTAAAGTTGTTATTATTAAAAATATAGCTGTTTTTGAATTGAACTTGAAAAATATTATTCAAGAGCATTAAAATGCTCTATACATATTTATTTATGTACTCACATATAACCATCACGATTAAATTACGAATAAAGGATCGCTAATAGTTTTAATTTACGTCATAATCGTTCGCGTTAGAATAACAGATGTTGTTGCATGTAATTATATATTCGGCTACATTTCAGGTTAACGACGTGGTGAAAGTCGACGTGATTTATCTCAGTTCCCAGTGCAATCGTGACGTAACTACAATCATTTCGAATGACTAACGATGAACCGAGCTTTGAGTATCTGACATGAAGTAATTCACGAAGTACGAACTCGCTGTTCTTTAATAAAGGCGACGCCATTGTATTGTTTGCATTCATGTAACAGTCATTCTCAGAATTGTTATGCCTACACAGATTAAGAGCAGCTATCAAACAGGCTGTCATCAAATGAATTGCCACTGTTTTACGTCTGTAACCGAGTACATTGGTACTGTTTCTTTAATTTATCTCTTTGTTACTAGGGGACGTTTCCCGACATTTATTTATTACAGTATTATTTAGTAAATAGCAAATATTATTGATTCCAATACAAAGGTTTTTATTGAAACTAAAGTTTCTTTAGAAATAAGTTCATATTTAAGTTTTTGGGGTGTTAAAACCAACATTAACATGCTTGAAAATCGGTACTCGGAAACATTCGCATGTAACACATTTTAGTGATGTTTTTAATGTAAGCAATTGTTTTTGTAGTTTGAAACACGAGTGGTGTTTTATTTTTATTTTTGATTTGCGAAGCCATTTTTGAGGGGGCGAGGTGTTAGGTCCTTAATATCCTTATTTGTACCCCTTACAAAGTGTATGCAAAATGTCATAATAATCGGTGTAGTAATTAAGACGTAAAAGCGTAAAAAACAAACAAACTCACTTTCAAATTTATAATATTAGCAATTATAAGATTTATCACATATTATAGGCATGAGTGCATAATGATTTACATTTTGAAATTCCAGCTACTACTGTAAAAGTATGACGGAGTAAAATACCTTAATGTATAAGGAAAAATTCTTCTAAAAGAAGAGTAGCTTGATGTTGAATGGGAAAGACTAAAAAACATAATAGGTCTCAATAAAAGCATTTCTTCCAATAAGCGCAACTATGTAATTTCAAAAGCGCGTCGGTTTTGAAAACTGTCTAAGGAACAAAAAGTTATTTGGGGCCATAATGAGTTTAAAGGAACCTTCTTTTCACTTCGAGACAAGAGGAAATGTATTTGTATTACATCGCAGGGAGTTTATGCTATTTAGAAAGAAATAGCACTTTTATTCAAGACTCATGTGATTATTAATCTTTGAGATTATCATCAGAAATCGGCCTGAAGTTGATCGTGTCTCATCAAGATATACTTTTGCTTTGGACTAACTGCTGATCTTTAAATCCAGCAAATAAGCTGTACAATATCCCTAATATTTTAGTGCGATATTGATGAAGTGAAGAAATTAGATTACAATCATTGGGCACTAGAAATAGTGAATTACATAGCAGATGTAAAAATTTAAGATATTATCTCAAAATTTAAAGCAAAAGAAAACAATGTTAATGGCATTAGTGACATATTGTTAGAATTATCAAACTACAAACAAATAATTTAAAGGAAAAAAATGACAAAGAAGTAGTTATACATGCATTATTTGATCTTTCTTATTTTGTTTCCATATTATGTGCCTAGAAACATTTGTTTATGTAAACTTGAACGAGAAGTGTTCCACTCGCGGTGTTTTCATAAGTCAAATCTGTTTTTTGCATATAAATCGCAAATAATTAAATAAATAAATTTTGAAAAATAATCATCGCCGATATCCTTTTTTACTTTACATTGTTTAATTGATGTATCCTGTTTCAAAATATATTGTTATAAAAGCTATACACTTCACATACTATGTTTTTGTACTACGATCTGGAAAAGTGAAAGAAGTGAAAGAGGTCTAGTGTTCTGGATGTTTTGTTGCACCCGCAATAGCAATTGAGACCTCTCTTATGAGTATACATATACCATCTAAATTCTTATAAGAAATTAAAAGAGAACAGTTTGGAACATTCATAGAATAATTTCGTAAAAAATGTTTATACTTAGCAAATTTCATACAAGACCTTAAATCGTAAATGATGCCCCCGATAGGAATTGATATACATATATCTCGTACATATATCAAACTAATATGTTACTCCAAATCAAGATCAATAATGAATACTACTTATAACAACTATGATAGACCAACTAATTGGCGGTATCGTCTTTGTATTATGTATATAAATGATTTACTGCGAATGTACTTGTAGCATAAAATATTATACATTTTTTAACATTGATTATAAATAAAATTATACCATATGCGACATTATTTCAATTTTATTTTTTTATTGGTCGTAAAAATATTGTTCTGGTTAAAAACAAACATACATGAACGGAAAATTCCTGTCAGACTTACTCATTGTAACAACTGACCGGTAGAATGTGGCGATTATCATAAATATACTTCTTTACATTATTATTAATAGTACAATATCTGCCAGCACCAAGCATTTATAAATATTTATATAAATTACTGTTGGTACGGTCATATTTATTAACATTATCAATGGACACACGGCAAACATAACAAGAACTGTAGAGGGTTGATCTTAATAATACTCTTAACTAGTGTGTTATTTCTTTAGAATAAGGGATAAACATACTTTTTAATTATATCTGACGATAGTTTTAATACGAAAGACGTAATTGGGCAACTGGCTAGTACGTATTTGAGGTGAGAGAGCGGGACATAAACGATATTAGGGGGGGGTGTCTACGAGATAGGTTAGTTATAGGTTTTTAGCGTAAGTGGGCGCCGTCATCGGTACATGCAGCTCTCCTCCGGGCACGGGCGCGGCCAGGATGAAGGCGAGCGGGGCGGGGGCCGCCCACGACCTCTTATCGATCGCCACCCTAACACAATTGCACCACTTGTTACATCGCCCACTATTATAACAATCCCTATAAATCCAGGATCATTTTATTTTTTACAAATATAAGCCGATATTGATTTCAAATAGAGCTGTTACAATTTAAAAATTAAGCCTCTAAAAACAACATCAACCGGTAGAAAAGCGTACATACACAATAATAAACAAATTATCGTTAAATAAAAACTGTGTTCGATCAGATTGGGGTCTTACGGAACAGTGCCAAATTCAGATATTTGACGATTGCCGGCTACGATAAGGGAAGTGGGTAGCGCAATCAAGCCTCGGAAGGCTTATCATGAGCTGATAACGAACGGTTCGACTCTCGCGTGTGCCGCCATTTGTGTTCTCCCAAAACATTTGCAAATTTATGACTTAAAATTCCTTCCTGATTATTATTGGCCAATGTTGAAATTTTAGTAACATAAGTAATAATATAATAATATGAAATAACTTTTATTTCAGAGATTTATCCATAGTTAAATCGTAGTAATGGAACAATTTGAATTCGGCTTCATTAAGAGGCGGTGTATCTTTTTAATAAATAAATAATGACATTCACAATAATTATAAAAATAATTAACAGAACGGATTGTGATTTAACTAAATAAAATAATTAAATGTTTTTTTTTTTCATTTTCATCTAACGAACTTTTCATAAATTTATTTAATCGATTAGCTGATTTTATCAATATAATCGAACAGGTGAGCTTGATATTAAGTAATCCATTGCTCGAGTACGTGGGTGTACCAACTAGGTGTAACGACCTGCTAGTAGGTGATCCACTTCTGAGTACTAAACTGGTGTAAACATCGGAATCATATTTCGATAACATTAATTAATAATAATTTCAAACTCTAATAATATATGACTAGCATGAAATATATAGTAATTAATATGTAATATGTAATAAATGTATTTATAAATTCATTATTGTGTAAAACGTTACCAAATTTATACAAATATAAATTATAATTTTCTACAAAACTATTAGATTATTTAAAAAAATCTTATAATACCAATAATAATGTCATCTAGACCAATTTTGTAAACAATTCAACGAAGAATAACCAACTGCACAGGATATTTTATAGCGTTCTAGTATATACGCAAACACAGCTGTGCACTTTCTGTTTCATCAATCTCATAATCCAAATAGTATAGCAATCCGAGAGAGTTCAGGTGCAGGTTTTCGTGCTTCCCTAGGCACGAGATACACTGCCGTCTTCCAAACCTTGGTCTGGTGCTGAAAATTTTCTTCATAAAATTAAAATTGACAACGAGTATGCAAAATATTATAATGATCGGCTGAGTTTGAATAGTTAAGATGTGAAAGCGTAAGAAACAAACAAAATCACTTTAACATTTATAATATTAGTAAGGATATATTTGTATATAGAGCGGCGATAAGTACCTAGGATTTACGAGTACTGGGCCGAAAAAGTTGACAGAGATGATAAAATAAAATCTGTATAAGTTAGATAGATGTAAGTACATAAGACTACACTATTTGACTTGGTAAATGAAGTGTTGTTGGAGAAAGTGTCGTGTGGTGAGGGCAAAGATGCGATGACGGCGGAGAGATCGCGAACATGTATTTAGTCATTTATGAGATGGCAGTTATTAGCGTAACTGCGATGTGGTTACGACAAATGACAGTCAATAAATATAAGTTAACAAAATGCAGAAATACAAAAATATTGTTTCAAGCTTCAATTGAAATCCTTATTGTTGTATACATCGTTCGTACATACCCACGCTTTCGTAAATGACGAAATGTTTATGTTTATTGCTTTATTGCACATGACAACTTATTTGGGCAGTTAAAACGGTCATATCGTGTAATTGTCCAAGATTTATTGAATCTCACTGCGTGTAAGCAGATTGTAACGGAGGCCAGTATCTATGCACCGAGCCACAATAAAAATGATTAACAGAACACGAAACTCTTAGTTTCACTGTAGCAATTATGTATTGACAATATAAACATAATATGAAGGAATACGTGGCGTATCATTTGTACCTCAATTATATACTACACATGTACGTGCCTCAGACATCTTAACCAGTTACCAACTCGACGAGGAAAATCCACATCCTGTTCATACTGCCACGACTGCATAACTGCGTCAAAGAAACCTAATCATTGTAATAAGACATCTTTATGCACAACAAGCGTTTAATTTATGTTTGAGCGATAATAACAGTTATCAAAAAAGTCCACCGCTAGAAACCAATATTTAGTATTATGTTTTGGTTCGAAGGGTGAGTTAGCCTGTATAATTACGAGCACAAGGGCCATAACTTCTTCAAGGTTAGTTACAGGTACGTCTATTTATATTTAGCGCTACGACCTACTTCCGTAGCGTTCCTGAGTATATTACATTTTCAATAATGTAGATTTTTATACTAACGGTTTCATTACCTGGCTTAAAACTATTTTATATCATGTTATCATTATTTATATTTTTATATTGGCAACAGAAGAATAAAAATACGTACTAACTCTATGATTGCTAAAATAATAAAATATATCTACTGAATTGTGTGTGACAAACAGTATAATAATATATTGTTTTAAGGTCTAGATTTCTAGAACGATTAATTGTAAGTATAAAAAAAAATTAGGATCTTAGACATCGCGAAAATATGAATGTAGCCATTGTATGACACATTACAATAATATGGGCGAAAAATACATTTTAAAACATTTAGGCTCTTAATATAATGTAATTTCTCTAGCAGATCGAAGTAATGCGTTTTGTATCTGCGTCGCATCGCGTCGGTAGTGCGAGGTGCGCTTGCGCGGTCAATGTTCGCTTGCCGCCCGCTGGGCCCCACGCATCCACTAGCGCGAAAATAATGCAGCCACCTCAGTCGTTACGCTTGTTTTGACTATATTATTTATTTAAACAATTGCATTTGTCTTCGTTTTAGAACAAAACTACCCGTTAAGTCTTTATTTTATAAACAATCCTCAAGAAGTTACAAAAAGGCGTATGTGCATTTATGGTAAATTATGTCTAGAAAATATTGCGTTGCATCAATGCGTTGCACAAATGTGATGCGTTTACATAAACAACAAAGTTGAAGTTGGATAAAGCTGAAAGTAAAAGTAACAGGTTCAAAATTATATTTTATAGACTAGTAAATATTCATGAGGTCTACGTTTATAAAAGCTAAGTTCGTCTGTCTGTTCATAGCTTAAAACCTTTAGTATTTTTAACTTTTATTTTTACTTAAACAGTAGTCTATATAGCTGTTGTGGAAAGAAGATTTATAACATTTTTTTTAAGATCTTAATTTTTGTACAATCAATAAATATTATTTATTGAGGCCAAAATTATTTTTAAGGATTTTGCTACCTATTGTGCTATATTATAACCTAGTGTCGGGACGCGACATGAAATTTTTTATAGCAATTGTAAGACATATTTTTGGTAATGTTAAGTAGGTATACATATAATAGGTACGTTTTATAATATTACTTCATTATCACATTTATTTAATTTATACTAAACAGGTAGTTTAATTTATCGCAACTCAAATGCAATAAGACTTTCGTTATTTTTATCGCTAGAGCTTAAACTGAAACCGTGAATCATTGAGAAGCACAACCGTGGTGGTTTTCTTTCATTAAAAATTGCTAATTCTAAATTTAATTTACGAAAATTACGTGTAATCTTGACTGAAACGAGTTGCGACGGCGACAGACCGGCGGCGAGGGGCGAGCGGGGTCTGCGTTCAACGAACGTCCGCGAGCCGGCACGGGCCCAAGGTCGCCACTCGTCGCACTTCTCTCTCGCTTCTCGCTCTCTGCTGAGCGTACGCCACCACCACCGCTACCGCCGCACGCTACGCCTACCGTAATGCCCATTTGCTCAGTCGACAATCTCGCTTCGCTTTTACAAATTATCTACATTATTATTAAAAATAATGATGTAATCGCGTAAGTACATGACAAAAACAATAACAAAACATTTCAAGGTCAACTAAGATAACAAATCATTCTCTTTTGAAATATTAATTATAAACAAGAACTCAGTTTCATAAAACGATTGTTACTAAAAGCGCTGAATGTCACAGAGTCAGAATTTTGTACCGGATGTTTATACAATATGCAACTCATGCAGTGTCGAAATTCTAAAAGTGAACGCCGTATAATGCAATCTTTTATTAGTTAAATACCATCGAAGGAATGAAGTAAATAGAATTCATGAAGTGAAGTATATTCAATTGAAGTTGTTGTTAGTGTCGAAATAGTTCTAAGTTAAAAATAATTTAAAAATAGTACAAAACGCTGTCCGCACTCTGCTAAGCATATTATATATAAACGACATGCTAATGTGAACTTGAAATTACAAGATACGGCATAGTAGGCATCACAATACAAATTATAAAAAACACAGTAAATATATCAATACAAATTAAATATGTTAATGACTAAAGTGACCAGGTACTGAATTAATTCAACCTTTGAATTAAATCTTTCAAAAGATGTTCAACCGAATTAATTTAACCTAGTACTGTTCAATTATTATGTATTAATGAAACAACTAAAATATGTAAGAGGTCAGTCCACGTCATCCCTTGTCGTAATTTTTTCCTTAGTCTAACCTAGCGTCACGACAGCGGAGAAATTCCTCGAGTATTCGGTTCAACGGCCGCGCCGCGAGTAACAAATGCGCTTGTGTGAGAGCCGTACACGCACACACGCACATCCGTGCTTCTGCAAACACGACGAACCCGTTACACTCTTAGGGTCTACTTTGCTTATTACCACTGAACCTGAATACTTTTACTAACCTCCAATTAATAAAACATTACATTCACAATTTGATTAAACGGAACAAAATATTTGCTTTGCATACAATGAAATTACCGCTATCATTTATATCATAAATATTTCATACGATCCATATAACTTAACTAATAAAGTCTTGTCATGTGTAGTTTTTATCAGTACAAGTATATATTTACGAGCAACCTACTTAAAAGTCGAGCGTCGCTTCGGCGCTGGCAATAGGTACGCAATATAAAGGAAATTACACCGTGCTGCAGTCGGTGAGAGGAGACCCACCGCGGAATGCGATTATAACTTTAAATTTCATCATCGAAAAAGATGAGCATATCTTTATTGACTTCAGAGAAGTGTACGCAATATCATTAGCGAAATTAGCATTTACTCATGCGGGCATGTTGCAAAATACAAAATTACAAAAAAATACTTAAGTTCCCTATCATATTACTCGGTATCATGCTGTTGCCGCTAAGTGGAAAATGGAAAATTTCTCTTTTAGCTTGTCAAAACAAGAATTTTTATTAATCACTACGAAAATATTGTTTCATAATCGCATTATTTGTAAATGTTTACTCTTTAATTAAAACACACAATTGAAGTTTAGAAGTTATTGTAAATTCCAGAGATCAATAATTATATGATCTGGTTTAGTATAACCCCCGGGGGGTTCCATCGCGATATACGGGAGCGGTATTTTTTTAGACATAATATTTATTATCTTTTTGTTAAAAATCAGGTAACACGATATTTACGTTAGCTAAAGATACAACCGATATATCTTATTCAAAAAAATATAGAATTCGTTGTTTGAAAATATGCATGATGCTTCCATGTGAAGTGCTGCCATTATTTTAATTACAGATTCCGGCAGTATGATTCTTGATTATAGACAGAAAGATTCAAGTAACAATTGAAGAATAAAACGATTGCTTATAAAATATGAAATGCTGATATTTATTTCAAAAATATATACTTGCGTTCTTCCTTGCGTTTTGAGAATATAAATTCAATACATCGACACAACAACAAACAACAATACAATCTAAAAACACACAACAAACACACCGAATAGCATTGTATGCCATACAATATGATAGGCATACTTAAATAAATATAAAGTACTTTTGATATTTAACATATTAAAAATAAATTATAGTTGTCTTCTGTCTAAGTTGACTTCTTTTTTTTATTTATAAACAAGAATACGACTATCAAATCGAATATGTCAAGGTAAGCTGCTTACAAAGGTTTCAATGCAGGCTATTATTCTAGCACCAATAAACATGATACACTGTTCAATGTACCTATTGAGAGGAAGAAAAAATAAATAAAATATTTGTCCTAAATAATAAGAATGCCATTTTAAATTGAAATTTTTTGTTTATTACTGCGCCGGTTGAATTATTTCACATTAAAAATTGAAAATGAAAATCACGTTTCGAAAATTATTTCTAATTAAAGAACTTTAGATTGCGTAAAATCCTTTAGTACATTTTTATTGTCTTGCTACTCGTTCCGTCAAATTTCAATCAATTTACACAAAACCTTATACTATATTACAAGCTTTTATATTTATATAGTTCATGAATCACTCCGTCCATTGATGAAAAGTGATAACCGTATCAAAATAATTTCAGCAGTTTTTTAGTTTATCACGTTCAGACAGACAGACGCGGCGGGGGGAGTTTGTTTTATATGATGATTAAAAATGTTCCATCATAAAAAATAAATGCAAAATTTAAGATCATTTTGTGCAAGACATTGCAATAACTGCAGTAAATCCTGCTGAATTGATGTCTGCGTTTGACATTTTATTCTCATTAGACGACAATTAATCGTAAGAACATTGGTCTTATAATAAAACCTTTTTTTTTAAATTCGCTTGCCCTTATGCAATTTAACAAAACTATTTTCGATATTACGTATAAATTCATTATTCACATCCACAGTCACGATATGCTTTTTGTATTTACAACAACCAGTCTACTAATCTATAATGATTACGATACGTCCTCGATTCAATTCCGATCCAACTTTGACTAATCTATATTATTCGAATCGGAAACGAACCGATAATATGTTAACATATACCGTTATGTCAAAAGCATACTTAATTGTTAACTTTTATGTCAATAGTTCATAATTACATTAAAGAATAGGGAAACGGATAAACGGCAACGATCACGCTTCGATTCGATTGCGATTAAATGACAAATTGTTGGTCGAATTGGCCCCCAGGTAGATATATAATAGGTACTTAATTCTTTTTTTCGCGTTGCACTTAGTATACAAATTATTCTGAAGAATATGGTATAGTTCTTTGAACTATGTATAATAATTAATACAAAGCACTGTAAATTTTCTTGTCGTCCTCTCTGTTGTTGTTGTCTTTTAGTTGTCCTCTCGTCTCAACAGCGCCGCAGCAACTGATTTTTGGTATTTGATGACGAAACAAATATAATAAACTAGCTATGACCCGCGGTTTCACCCGCGTATAATTAATAAAAATATAGTAAATAAAAATAAACCTAGAGCCTTCCTCGATAAAAGGACTATCTAACACAAAAATAATTTTTAAATTCGAGCCAGTAGTTTCCGAGATTAGCCGGATCAAACAAACAAACTCTGCAGCTTTATATATTAGTATAGATATGTTTTAAGTATGGGTGCCAAGTGGGTGAGATACGAAAAGAAGTGTGGTTTTTCGCGAAAAGAACATGTGAGATTTTTGATCAGAAACCCTTGAAATAAATTTAATTCACGGTACATAAAAGAACGCCCTTTTTTATTATATATAACACAACTCTTGTTACGATTTCTTTATGGGTTTTACTCCGTAGTTCGATTCAAAAATGTTTTCTTTTTGCTTTCGCTTTTTTTGATTTAGCTTCACTTTAACCCTTGACTAAAAATAGGTGTTTTGAATACTACTGGTATAATATATATAAGGTGGCTAGGCGCTAGGTCATACGGTGTATCTTCGTCGATAAACCCATCTTAATATTTTCTTACAAGTAAAATTTCGTTGGGCGCGATAAAAATAAAATTTCAAGAACGCAAATGAGCGCCACGTTTCCAATGCAAACGTACGTATTAGATGCACTGCATGAGCGGTTTTAGCTGAACGATCTAATTCTCGCATAATATAAAATATGAAAGATGTAACAATATCAACAATAGTTCCGAGAATTAACAAAAGAGCTCATTTGAGCTATCTGAAACGAGATTAAAGGTCGTCGAGATTGTGTAAATTTGACCCGACACCCGGACTCTACACGATAAAATATTTAAACAACTACACAGTAACAAGATACAAATAATGTAGCGCTCTCATTATAATTGTTTGTTTTTTAATAGTAATCTATAAAATTTATATTAAAAAACGTTTAAGCTTTGTTTTGTAAAATAAAAATATCGATAGCATACATTGTAGTGTATAACCGAAATATTATTTTACTTATTTAACGATTTATTTAACAAAATAATAAATAACACCATATTTATTATTATTTATCTAAAACCAGATCGTTTTAGCATTATAGATAAGCGCTTTAACATTTTTTTTTTTTGGAAAAATACCTGAATAATATTTACATATTTCAATAAACAAAAGAGTTAGGTACCTACTATCTAGTACTCAAATAAATTATTTGTATTTAAGTTAGTATTAAAATTCGGAAGCAGTAGAATTGATTGTTGTTTCTAACGAAAGTATTGCTTACTTAATAATTGAAATTATATTACTATCTAGTATCTACTAACCTAGTAATAAGAAACTACTGCCTATTGTTTCTTATAAAACTTTATTTCTAGATACATACATAAAGAATACAATTATTAGACAAGACTTTAAATAAAGATCATATTAATTAACATGAAAAAAAAAACATATTCTGAGAAATATGCTGATAATATAAATTATTGAACAATTTTTTTACATCAAATTAAAAATAAGACTGGTAATATAAGTAATAGTAGGACACGGAGCGGAAGACGTAAGGGAGTTTCGAAATATAGCACGCATTATCTATCCAACACAATTCTCGTGCTTTGTTACAAGATACCAAAATGCATATGCATGATAAAAATGCGCAACAAACAATAATGGATGTCCAAAAATACATATTACAGGAAAGTACTCCGTAGTTTTTTGTCTCATTGTAAAAGCATTAATTTTTGCAATTTTTTGCATTTATTAGTATAAAATATAAGCGTATAAGCATACACCAGTTGAAAATCAAAAATACAGAACAACAGTAGTTAGGTACTGAAGTAAATCTTAAAGCAATAAAATTTTAAGGGGTTAATGAAAATCTGTAAGCCCATAAATTAAAATTTTAGCTAAATATATCATAGCGTAGGTGGCATGAGACACGAGACTCGTGCCGCCATGTCGATCAACGCCCACAATTATCTATCAGATATAAACATTCTCCAGCGGAGATATACATTCCAATAGGAACATAATGTTGCAAATATGCAATGATCCTGACAGAAGCAGCGGCGAACTCAGATTCACACTGACATTGCGTATATTCCGGCATCCCATATGGAATGCGGTCGCTTGACCGGCAGCGCACCTCCCCGCGCCGACGCCCGCTCTCTTCCAGGCTCCATGTTTTCTTACCATTCATTTCCGTATACCATATGGAATATTGATATAGGACAATTCTTACAAGATTCCAAACAGTCAAAAGTTTCTCTTAAGCAAAACATAAAAACCTTTAGTTTTAGGATAATCGCGTCTTCTATGACGTCATAACTATTTATATGAAAGTTGATTTGCAATTACGTGCACCTGTAGGTGTTCATTATAAACCAAAATGGAAAGATATATGGTCGATATAGTAGTAAATTTGCGATTACACAGTTATCAATATCCATTACTAGAACATGACGTTCCAGAGCGCGACGGGACGGCCGCCACGTCGGAACGACACGATGGTCCATGTATACGGTCAACATTCGCCAAAACAAGTATTTCACTCACCTTCAACAAAAAGCTGTCGATGGGTATTATAAATATCCACTGACTCGGACGCACAGATAATCCGGTTATCGTCCGTACGGCACAAATATACACCACACCAAAACGACAACATAAATAAAGGCGGGAGGAACCACCGGTTACGCCGCGGTACGGGTAACGCCGGCGAACTCTTCGTAATGATTGAATTGCTACTGGGAAAATGCACGGGGCGGGGTTGTCGATTGTAATAAACGGTCGGGTTCCAGAGGTCGGTCACTGGCGGTGGGAGTGCGAGCGAGCAGCCGCAATTTACAGACACGCTGGGCGAAGCCGCGGAGAATACTGAGTGGCGAGCGACGGACACTTCCCTCGTCCCTCCGATACACGCGGGACGAAGGGGGGCCGCGACGACGTGGCGACCTCTGCGCCGCCGCACGCCGCCCGGGCAGCCAGCCGCTCCGCTCCGAAGCTGCCTCCCGCGCTTCGCTCTCGCTAGTCGCTCATCTTTGCCCGCTATGTCGCTTAGCAACGAGACGCCGCCGTCGAAACCATCGTCGTCAGCCCTGAGCACACCCATCGGTATCAAATCTTTACATTACATCATTGATGTAATATACATATTGAGCATTATTATATTTTTTACATAATTACATTATTATCATCTTTATACTTGAAAGAAAGAATAGGTAAACATACGAAATATGTTTTTTTTTTTATTTATCTTAATTTCGAATGTGTTACCTATCTAATGGCTAGTCATTTCTTCAATAATTGTAATGGGAGATGGCCCTCCTGGTACCATCAACTCATTAGGTCACTTAACTAATATTCTAACGAAAGGCATCAATACTTTTATTATTGTGCTCTGACGTGAAATGTAGACCAATGCAATTTCAAAAAAGACACGAAATACTTATTAGCTTATGTCACACTGTCTGCTACACCTTGACTATTCATATCAGGTTAACATCTAACAAATAATTTACTAATTAGCGCCAAATTTATAAAAATAGACAGTTGAATACTTCTAGGAAGTATTTGTTTCAAGCTGGTTGAATGTAATCAGTTTCTTCATTATCCTACAATTATTGCACTTTCTTTCCCATTGTTAGCGTGATGAAATCAGTTTTACTATCTAACGATAGAGCGAGATTAGCAAGCGGGTACTACTCGTTAGCCGCATTTGATGCTGCCCCTGTACTTTCACTAGTTACCTGCTACCCGAACATGCAACAAGTTACAACCAGTTGTTTATCATGCTTATGTACGAAGTACTAGGAGCAATTGATACGTATGGATCATCTAAGTCATTATACGGAAGCTGTCACTACAATTTTCTCCAATATGGCATTTGAAGGATAATTAAATAATAGGAAATATATCTTTATCAAGTATAAATAGTATAATATAACACCGATTATGTAATGGCATCGCGATTTGACGAAAAATTCGATGAATATTCGTAGCGACACGAGCAACCATATTACCGCGTTTGTATTCAATTTTTCAGTTGAACAATAATTGAGCAATGGACTACGTTCTAGCGGCTTCTAGAGTCAATTGGTAAATTAATAGATAGAAGCGGTGACAGCCTTATGCTTCAGTTATTATATCAAACTTATAGAAGGCAAAAGATAGATTATGTTAATATCTATTTATTTTGCAAAAAGAATTCTATACCTATAATATCTGGTACATACATTTGAAAACAGTTTAAGATTTTCCATTACTGATAAATTATTCAAGTACAAATTACTTTCCTGCAAATTGTATTAGTTTATAACATTATAAATGCGTCACCGTAATGTATCGTATCTAATTTTAGATTTTTATGTGTGAAATTAAGATTTTTGCTAAAGACGAAAAAAGTCTTATTACTTGTAAAATTACGATAAGCTATTTACAATAAATAACTTTCAGATTTTTTTACAGATTCCCTTTTTAGATATATTTCATAGAGTTGTCTAAAATTATCATTGTAGCAACAATACAACAAATTAAATATAATGTAGTTATTAAAATGCAGGTGAAGCCATAGGTAAGGAATGTTGGTGTTGGAAGGAGGGGATTGTTATAAAAAAGTACATAGGCTACTTCCTCAGGGTTCATGCTTACTTTATACTAAATTTCATAAAAATCGGTTCAGTGTCTTATTTTAAATTTATTTTTTCCCCGTGCTTGTCTTTGTAATCCAGGCACAGGTACCTTGTCAAATCAGTGTTGGGTGAACAGACAGTGGTGGTGCCGTTAGACGTCGAATGTAATTTGTTAATTCTTGTATTGAAGTTTCCCTATAAGTTTAAACATGTTAAACTACAAATATATAAGTAAAACAATTATTTGTAAATTTATTGTATTTATTTCAAAACTAATGTAAAGAACTGTTTCATTTATCATACATGTCATACAACCGACTTAAACCTAGTACATTTTTCGGCCCAACTTATATAAAAAAATAGTATTGTGTTATTTTATATATTTTTGTAACTGGTAACAGATTACAGATGGTCACTTTTTATTGCGACAATATGACGCTAGCTTGTTTGAAGCTTGTAAGAAAGACCCCGAAAGCAAGAACAGACTGATACCAAGACCACGTGTTTCTAATCTACAGTATTTTATATTGTGACTAATTCGTAACTTCCGATCAGTCACATGCAAAAGTACTGCGATAAGAATTCAAACCTTTGATTCGAATTGAATTAAATGATTTTACATTATTTAATCTTTATTATATTTATGCAATGTAATTATTTATTTTCAAAACAATCACAGTCTTACGAAAACCTCAGTTCAGTTCACATTCAATACGATATTCGTACCATACATAAACATTCAAACATCAACGAATAGTGTAATAGTAAGTATTTCTTAATTAATGATAGTCTCGAATTAGTTATTTACTTGGTAATCACAACAAATGTTATACTTTATTTTTCATGTATTACGAAATTTATTTGACAGACACCAACCTACTACAATTTGTTGCTCGTCACCTAAATTTCATTTTTAAGTTAAGTCAAAATCACAATTAAACATTATTTATAATTATCGATGTGTAGAGATCAGTTTATTATAGAAAAAGATATACATATTTTGATACGAGTAACAAATTCTCATCGAAAAACATTTTTATGCGAAGCATTATACATCATATTATTTAAAGCCATGGATGCCATGCCGGATCCATTCGACATAAATTGTCGTGACTGTTAGCTGCAGCAACTAGTGTGGCCACCTTGCTGTCTGGACCGTCAAATAGTGCGAGGGAGTTCAGGCGATTCATTATAACTGTGACGGCCTTCGTAACCATATTAATAATAGTTTCGTTATCCATTTCCATTGGTTTATTTTCAGCGGAAGTACCCGCCGTCGGAAGACCGGACTTATCCTCAAGGCGTTTTCTATATCCGGTGACCATTTCGTCACGTAGGATGGTTCGTAGAATGGACTGAATCTGTACAAAATACATTATTTACATTAAATATATATATATATATATATACATCTCAATTTGCTACTAGAAGTACTCTCCAAGGTTGATAAATTGAATCCACAGGACTTTTATTGTGTCCGTTCACGAATGTTCTTTACACATAACTGAACTGGTTATGTGTAAGTATACCTGTGAGTCAGACCATAGACACAGCCTTCAATAGATATCGACACCACTTAAATATAAGTGAGAAACGGGTATACGATCGTATATAAAAAAAAACAATGAAAAGATATGTAATATGATGCTTGTCGTTTATGTCTTTTTATACCTTGAAATTAGGTGTTACGAGACAGCGAGCCACAGCAATGGCGGATGCCGTGAGGGGGCCGGTGATGCCAATGTTGGTGAGCAGCTCGGAAATATTCGGCGTCAGTCGGAATGGCACCGGTCTGTTCCCATCCAATTCGCCTATAACAAAGTCGAAACCATATAGTTTTATGTATTTACCTAATTTTTACACAAAATATATTCACATAAGACACTATATAAATATGAATTAATTATAAATAAGTTATTAAAATGTACGTAAAGTTAAAAGCAACATGTTCCTTCAGTTTATATTTTAGGTAATAACACATTTCTTAATTGAAATTTTATGATTCTATAATTATTTAAAAGTTAAAATTATTCAAATATATATCGTCTGCAAGTCCTGTTTCATATCCGTTTAATACGTGTGACATTTAAGCAGATCTTAATTAAATTGCAACTAATAATATTGCAACTCATTTTTTATATCTCGATCGTCATAACGAAAACACGTTTTCCAGTATAAAATAGAGAACTTAAAACTTGTTAATTTTTAACGAAGTAAATTGCACTCTTTTATAACGTAAATAAAATGAAAAAACTCGTTCAGGTTTAGCGAGATCGTCTGCGTGCCATTAAAACTTGAAGGCTTTTAAGTGCTTTAAAATCATAAAAATGTAATGACTAATCTTTTATTTCTTTTCATCTTAGTAGAGCTTTAACTGACAACAACAAAATCCATTCTCGATTTTTAATCTACGAATGATGTTATGTTACTCCTGTTACTCAATTTTATTGTCAGATGTGTACATACCCAGAAAGCGTGCAAAATGCCTGATACTAAATAAAAAAAATGTAAAGCAATGTTTGCGTATTGTGTTATTATATAATTAGTGAGTTCATGAATTGGAAATGACACAATAGCCTCCTGGCTATTTCTTTGACAGTTACAAAATCTGTCAAAAAGGCCAGTTCTTCTCATGACATGGTTTTTTATTTTCCGAACCGGTAGCAGTTTTTATTTTGACGAGCAATAAGTAATTTTGTGCTTTAATATTGAATAAGGAATTGAATATTGAATAAGGATTTACATTTTGAATTATTTTTTTTGTGTTTTTACATTTTATTTAAATCTCATCTAACAAGAATTTTATCTATACCTAAATGAATATGCTAACTGACTCACTGTCATACAAGAGCTTAAATTATAAGATGCCAGCTAATAGGGAAAAAGTTTGGAGGAGACATTCGATATGACATATCGAAAATAAAATCCACATAGTATTATGCAGATTTCGGCATAATAGTAATAGAGCCAAATCATTTAATCCGTGTGTTCGATACAACTAAAGGAACTTTCTTTGTTTTAAGTACAGCCGTCAAAAACATCATCAGTCAATCACTAATACCAATCGACGCCGACCCCGAATCATGATGACACCGTAAATTTTTTGCTACGAATGATTTAGTAGTGACTAGTAGTACATTTTTGTTCAGTAGCGACTAATGAGTACCTGTGGTGTCGTCGACGTCGAACTTGAAGTAGGCGACGTTGAGCAGGCCCGAGTCGTGGTGCACGTAGAGCATGTCGGGGTTGAGGCGCGTGAGGTGCAGCACGTACTCGGCGAAGGCGGCTAGCGCCAGCTGCAGCGTCAGCATCTTGCGGAACGTCCAGTAGTCCGTGGGCGCCGCGAACGTGCGCGCCGCCCACTCGCGCACCAGCCCGCGCGGCACCATCGTCGCCTGCACCTGCGGGACGAGGCGTACTGTGTACCGACGGCAGACCACGCATCCATTGTGTACTTGTGTTTGAGATATTTATAACTGAAAATTTACTTCTCGTAAAATATCGCGCAAAACTTGGTGTGACGCTTGCGATCCCCGAGCTTGAACGGCGGCCAATCTTTCGTAGTAGCGAGCTACTGGAGCATCGTACTCGACACCCCTAAAACATAAAAGTGTCGAATTAATATTGTTTAATTTGTGACTTTAATTACAATTATCTGTTAGATACGACATACCTGTTAGCGCATTCATTTCGGTAAATGTCCAACAGAGATATTGAACTCGGGTTGTCCTCGACGAGGCGCATTTGAGGCGACACCGACACGACTCGGGGCACAGTGAAGTGCAAAAATCTTCGAGAAGTTTCCTTTTGTTTGCCGAGATAGTGGTTAAGCATCCTCAGTAACTGAAGGACCCGCTCTTCTCTTCTAGCGTCACCCAGTCCGGAATCGTTGACTACGAGGTAGGGATATATCTTCCCATTATGTCCACGTATGTATAATCTACGCGCAGAAGTATTGTGCTTCTGAACGATCTCCACGCGAGGCATGAAGCGGGCTATTCTAACGTGGTAGTGAGTATGTTTCGGCAACAGAAATTCACCCGGAAGTTCGACTTCAGCCGTCTTCAAACTAAAGTTTGATAGGAACCTACATTTTTCTTCAATGAGGAATGATCTGTGTGAAACAATTTACACATAGGTTAGTTTAAAATGTATATATTTTTCACGGGAGCTGGTCGTGTGTTAAGCATTTACCGAGTAACTATGATGTTTGGGTTAGTACGTGTCACATGTAAGTGATGTAAGCTGGTTAAGTCTGCTAACTAATTTGCCCGAAAGCCGGTGAGTTGGTATACATCCGACTCGTATCTACTGTATCATGAAGTAAGCACCACTACAGCAAAAACGTGAGATGGACGGCACAGTTCAAAACGAATGATTGAGTATTTACCTCACTCGCGAGTCTCAGTGCTGTAGAGCTACTTACTTGGGCAGAACCTTTGTTTTGGCCTCGAGTATCTTGACCCATTTCCTAAGTTTTTGTATGAGGTTTTGTAATTTCATAGCGTTGGGTTGTGTGAAGTCGAAATCGGCAGTGAACTGAGTCTTCATCTTCTGGAAGACGGGATCCTGCACGGTGGCCTGCGCGCGTCTCGCGAGGCTCTCCGAGGCAGCTGAAGAGAATGCACCACTTACAGAACTTGAAACACTTTCTGTAGACATACAAAATGGAGTACATGTATAAAACGACACTCGCATCGGCCACTCTCATACATACATACAGGTTACATGTTAGAATTTTCAAAAAAAAAAAAACAGCTCGAAAGCATTAAACACGACACATCTGTAATCAAAGTGATAAGTGAATCAAATCGCATAGCAAGATGAAGGTGTTAATTCTATAACTATAATTATAAAATAATATGTTTTTCGTTATCATAAATTCATAACTACATACGTACGTACAACCGACTACAAACTATAACTTGTATATAGATACCAGGTATATAGATAAGTTTAGGCTGTGCGTTGTATGTTAACCGGTCATTTTAAAATTGTATTAATTAGATATTATTAAAGTTCATTACTTAGTATTTCTTCTTTAACTATCATAAATATACATAAAACAAATTTCTCATACATATGAATATATACAATCAAGTTTAGCAATTATTGTTGAGATCTATACATGTTCATCAATATATGTATATAAAAAGACTTGTAATACCTAATACCTAATAATACCTAATAAAAAATACCATTAAAAAAAAACCAATAACTTACTATACAGAAAAATCATAGATAAATTTAAATTTATGGGTTTATACATAAGAATACTTTGAATGATATGTTATTATAATTGAATGCAATTATCGCCGTCTAACATAGATGAATCGTAGATTATGGCAGCCGATGATTATGGTGTTGTTTGTTACAATTTACAAGTATGTATATATATTGAAATATTAACTATAAGCGTTTTACGTTAAAGTATGGATTTTAGTTACGTGGCTGTTTGCGAAAGGAGTGCAATAAGGAAATCAGAGTTTGTAAATCTCTCTGCTATAAAAACTATATTCGCTTATTCCGCAACCGAAATGCATTTATATATGATACAAATCGCATACATGTTTTGCTTCGCTGTTTTTCCAATTGTTGCAAAGTGCAATTTATGCAAACCGACATTTAAAAAATGACGGATTCCTGTTCTCTCTGTTTTTTATCGAACGACATACACGAAAACCGCAGAAATCCGATATGAGTGTAAACGTGTTTGTTGATGAAAATCAATATATTTGCGAAACGAACTTGAGCACAAAAAAAAAACTATTTATTTAAACACCTGGTGTTCTTGTAGTAGTAGCAATAAAGAAATAGCGGTAAGACCGGTCGAGAAGTTTAATTCCATTAATATATAAATATGTATTTTATATACAGTATCATTATCATTTTCAAATTCAAATTCAGTTACACATAACTAAATAAAACTTTTGCATGCTTGTCATTTGTTTTAGTGAAGCTTTACAAATGAAAGTATATGAAGTTTCCGATATTGGTGGAAAAAAATCAAGACACAACTTTAAGGAAGAATTAAACAACCAAAAATCCTTTGCGTATACGAGGACGAATCTCTTCGAATACATCATACAGAGTACAAGTGGTAATAAGTAATTTGTTAGATAATGGCTGCTATGCCTTTTAATCCAAAAAATTTCAAAGTGTCGCGCGTCTGCGAGAATGACTTAAAGAGAAAGCTAAAGTAAACATAAGAGGTGGCTATTGAAGTTTTTTTTTTTATAGCATAGGAAGGCGGACGAGCATATGGGCCACCTGATGGTAAGTGGACACCAACGCACATAGACATTGGCATTGTAAGAGATGTGAATCATCGCCTACATCGCCAATGCGCCACCAATTAGGGAACTAAGATGTTATGTCCTTTGTGCCTGTAATTACACTAGCTCGCTAGTACTGCTGTTTTGCGGTAGAGTATCTGATGAGTGGGTGGTACCTACCCAGACGAGCTTGCACGAAGCTCTACCGACAAGTAAAAGTGTTGTGATCACAACCTACTATATTTACAACGTATTTCTCGAATATCCTACAGTAATAAGTCATTTTCCCGCAACTAAAAGAATTCTATATAATACACACTTCACTCGTGGAAAATTACACGAGATGTTATAAAATTATTCCACTAAAGCGATTTTAACAAACAAACTTACTATCGCATACGAGTAAAGAATAGTACCAACATTGAACACTAGTAAATTGGTGCGATGTGAATGGTGGTGTTATTATGTATAGGTGAAGGTGGTGGTACCAAACAGAGTTATGTGCACCGAAGCCGTGAACTCACACTTATTGAACTATTTTATTTTGGAAATTAAGCTATTAAAACTATTGAATGGTAGTTTCGAAGTCTGTTACTGAGCCTAGCTCACGTTCAGCTTCGGTAAAAGTGTATTAAAATAAAAAAATCTACTACCTACTGCAATTTTTAATTCGTGTTCAAGCTTCCTGTCACTCGAACTACTGTATAAAATGTTCGATGTTGATCGCACACGGTAGCGCTCCAAATACTATTTCTCTGTCGCGCTCAAGCAACTAAATGTTTATCCCGACTGTTCAATGTATTTTTGCATTTACAGAGACGCGTCAGATTTATATCAAATAGGTTTTATGTTCTTCTTCTTATTAATGTAACTCTCAGCGATATTTACATTTAAACAAGAAACTAAAAGTAGCCCAACAATTGCAATAAGACCTAAACAAAAGCAGATGTTTTAAAGCTTATTTTCTGTTTGCTTTGTTTTGAATTCCGTAAAACTAACACAATCTATAAAATATTATAAATTCGAAACTAACTCTGTCTTCCTGTTTTGATTTTGATGAAATTTGGCATGAAGCAAGCTTGAACCCCAAGGTTCATACCTTATACCATACCATAACGATGACCCCCTCCCACCCGAAAAACTTTATATAATTAATAAATAAAAAAATAAGAAAAATGGCAAATACGAAATGGGCACGCCTGCGCGAAGTCTAGATAAAATGGCAAACGAGGAGTAAATATACTGTCGAGTATAAATTGATTACACTGCATGTTGCTACAATATGAAGTACCATAAAAACTATTTTTTATTTACAATTATAATTTTAAAACTTGTGCCAAAACCGGAAACGTAGACAACGAACATTTGCCTATTTATACTATTTTCTACGTAATAAATAAAAATGACGATAAAGTAAACTAATACAGGCCTGGCGCGCGGCCGTATCAGTTTAAACTAACTTGCGGTTCGACGCCGATGCGACATCGGCTTCGTGTACATGAAGCTCGTTGTCGTTCATAATTATTTTCGTAACAATTCTCTCAGTATTGGCGCACATTTATAAACATTCGCTAAGCGCGTGGAGAGGGTACTCACTTATCCCGATACCGATGCCGAAGGTGGAGACGACTTTCTTGATGAAGTTAAGCGTGTGCGGCGTCACAGTGGCCACGGCTACGGCCGAGCGGTGGTGGAACGCCACCACGTAGCACTTCGCGAGCCCCGCACGCAACTGCCGAAGCACCTCCTCGTACCAGTTTTCGCGGAACCATACCATCTAAATCGTGACATACAATTCGGTGAATCTCACACACGCATACACACGTTTAAACAACGAATAAGATCTCCCACTTGGAGTGAAAATATAGAGCACCCGTCGCATTAAGTTCGTACACTAAACTAGCAATAGTAAAAACAAACTGGTCGTCAGCGGTCCGCGCACCTGGTCGACGATGCCCTCGAGCGAGGACAGCACGGTGGGGTGTATCTCTCGCTGCAGCTGCATGATCTTGGAGCAGCGCCACATGGGCAGCGTGGCCTTGATGGGCCCCGCCTCCGCGCCGCCCGCCGCGCCGCCCGCCGACGTCGACGCGCTCTCGCCGGCCTTCGCTGCACTCTGTACAGATTTTAAATTTGGTTCGTTATATACATTCTTATGAAGATGTAAGTAAAATTTTATGTTTCTACGTTAGAATAATATCGTGGTAGACTAACGGTGCCGGCTGCGGCGGGCGCAGACTGCGGCAGGTGCGCGGCGAGGCTCTCTGCGCTCTTGTGACGTTCGCGTTGCTCGATCTTGAGAGTCAGGTATAACGTGCGGATCGGGAAGTACACCGCTTGTGGGTACAATCGACCGACCTGAAAGGACCACCATCAAATTCACATTTAATTCTTATCACAGAACGAATCGATCAATTTTGGTCTCGTGGTACCAACATATGTTATCACTATTAGCAACGATTCTTATTACAACGACGTAATATTATGGTAGCATTAAAAAAACATGTTTAAATATAGTCCTGTGAACATAATGTAAACTTAATATTAACTTACGTGGCTTAGCAAGTTCAATATGACGTTTCCATCGTACTGCACGAGGCACGCGAGTAACTGCGGTATCCACGGTAGCCACTGCACGGGCGGCACTCCTACTGAGTACTTGTCTAGCGCCTCTGCGAGGCTATTTTTCTCGTCGTCAAAACTTAACATCCATAGTACCTAAGAAAATAAAATTATACAATATAATTATTTAAAAAAAAAACCCACAACCTTTTTATAGATTTTTTTACTAATTGATGGTTGGAAAAAGTACATAATTTACAGGCAAGAATACAACTTCGTTTTACTGAAACCTGCTTCTAGAAGGTAAGATATTCAGGTATAGATACATATTAAATACAATTCCGTTACATACCTTTGCACAATATTTTCTAGATTTTGATTCATTTTGATGTCTACAGGCGTGAAGGAAACAAGTCATAGCGGAAACACCGACTTGCGTCTGACGAGGGTCTCTTATAAAGATCTGCTCTAAGTAATCACCCCAGAGGGCCCAAGCCTTCACGAGGGTGTCGTGTAGTTGTACGGCCGCAGCGAACGCTTTGTTCGCATCCTCCGATCGACCCAACTGAGCCAAAAGCAAACCTTTGAATGCGTAGAACTCGGCCGTCATTTCTTTCGTAAAGTACTTGAAGTTAGTGGACTCTATCATATCTAACCCTTCTTGCAATTCATCCTTTCCCTCAGTCCACGACATCTGTATGTGACATTTAACTTGCTGACGTATTTTCTGAAAGCAGTCCACTATCGGAACGCTCGGAATGGTGTATATGCGATGTAATGAGTCGAGACAAACACCGGAGAGGTTATGTTTTCTTGCAATTTTAGCAAAATGAATGATTGCCTAGAAAAATAATACATTTTAATATAAAAAATTTCAAAAATATCATAAACTTGAGTCTTGCGCGTTATATTCGAACGAGAATAGAGACCTGTGCACTGGCATGTACGCCAAGCATGCTATGGTTGGAGGCGTGGTCCGTCTGCGAGTCGTAGTGCGAGGCGATGAATTGGTAATGGTGCTGACGCCATGTGAAAATGGCACCCCAGTGCGACAGCGGGTCCGCCACCACGGGCAGCCGGTTGCGCCACGTCTTCACTATGGCCTTCATGTCGTGCAGCGAAGTCGGCCGACTGTGCAGGAGTCCCTGCCGAACGAAAACGCGATCGTATAGTTTAACGGCAGTATTAGTTTATAGTCTCGCTCTGGTCGAATGGCGAGCGATGTACTGACGGTGTGTATCTGCGCGGCCTCGCTGAGCTCCATGAGCTGCTGCGCGGCGCGCAGGAGCGGCAGGTGCGCGTGCGACACGAGGCGCGGCAGGCGGCGCCACTCGCGCAGGCACTGCGCCGCCGCCGCCTCCGCGTGGCGCTCCACGCCGCTCAGCTGCTGCTCGCCGCCCGCGCAGATGCACAGGTACCCGCGGTACAGGTTCACGAGCCACGCTGAGGAATATTATTAATGTTCACGTTTGTCTCTACCTTATCTAATTGACGATACTCATTTCTATCCGACCGTACCTAATTCTTTGGGACAGTTGTACTCGACCTCGGCGAGCGCATCTTTCATTGTCGGCCAATTCGGGTTCCTCCATGAGCTCTCTAGTATCAAAAATGGATCTCGAACGTTTCTCGTCAATCCGAGTTCTAGGAGCGAATCCCATTGATTCAGTTCCTTCGCACATTTGATCCAGTGTTGAGTCCATAGAGTGCACTCCTTGTGCATGTTGTAGGACGACGGATTCGCAGAGTATTCTTGTTTTAGTTTAGCCATAGCGACGTCGTAGGCGGCCTAGAGATTATAATTAATATTTAAAATACATTATTCATCAATCAAAAATACACAATATAAATAGCATTAAATTTAAATATGTATGTATTCAATACTAGTGCTTCACCCGCTACTTCGTCCGCTTTTAAAAACTATTATTTAACGTAAATACGTAAATTAGTATTTGTTAAATAGACTAAACGTAGTACGGTTACAGTTTGTTCAAACCATGTTATTTTCCTTATTTAAAGAATATTTATACCCGTCATAATTTCTAAACGAAAAGTCCGATCCAAATAATTTAAAGTGGAATTTACACGTACATAATCAACCTTAATTATCAAACCATTTAAATGGATAAGGATTAATAACATGATACTAATATCACCACTATTAAATTCCGCCCGTATTTGAACTTAATCATTTTAAACTATTATTGTATAGGGTTTTCCAATAGGGACGCTTGAACTTTGACAGCTGATTGCGGCCATGTTGTTTGAGTGACAGCTGTCAAATGCAGTGTGTTATATTCATTCCGTCCTCCCAAACCACCATGGCAGGTTACAGTGTCGAGCAGCACGTGCAAATCATAAAATTGTTTTATGAAAAATGGGTCTTCAGTTCGAGCAACGTTCCGCGTACTTCGCCCGTTTTACGGTCGCGATGATCGTCCTGCCGAGTCGACTATCCGTCGATTGGTGGACAAATTCGAGTCAACCGGGTCAGTTAACAATCAGCCGGTTCCCGTGCGTCAACGTAACGCGAGATCTGCCGAGAATATCGCCGCTGTGCGCGACAGTGTCCTCGAAAACCCGCGGCAGTCAATTCCGCGTCGCGCACAGGAACTCGGCCTTTCGCAGACGACAACTTGGCGAATTTTGCGTTGTGACTTGAGCCTGCACCCGTACAAGATCCAGCTGACCCAAGAGCTCAAGGTTAATGACCATAGACAGCGCCGTGTGTTCGCTGACTGGGCATTAGAGCAGTTGGAAGTTGACGCCGATTTTGGCAAAAAAATCATCTTCAGCGACGAGGCGCATTTTTGGATGAATGGCTATGTCAACAAGCAAAATTGCCGTATTTGGGACGAGACCAATCCACACGAGGTTCACCAAGTGGCAATGCACCCGCAGAAAGTGACTGTTTGGTGCGGATTTTGGGCCGGAGGCGTGATTGGTCCGTATTTTTTCGAAAACGATAATGGTGTGGCCGTCACCGTCAATGGTGAGCGATACCGGTCGATGATAACCAACTTCTTTTGGCCTGAAATCGAGAATATGGATCTGGACAACATGTGGTTTCAACAGGACGGCGCTACGTGCCACACAGCACACGCTACGATGGAAGTTCTGCACGAGCAATTTCTGGACATGGTCATCTCGCGCGGAGGCGACGTGAACTGGCCACCGAGATCGTGCGATTTGACCCCGCTGGACTTTTTCTTGTGGGGTTTTCTTAAGTCGCAGGTCTATGCCAACAAGCCGCAAACCACCGATGCCCTCAAAGTCAACATACGCCACGCCATCGATCAAATACAGCCCGATTTGTGCGCCAGAGTCATCGAAAATTGGACCTTTCGTGTGCGCGCCACCAACCGAAGCCGTGGCGGTCATTTGAATGATGTCATATTCCATACATAATGGGGTCGATAGACCTTCCAAATAAAAAAAAAATTCGCAAATATCTATCCTACATGTATTTTTTTTTGCATTTCAAAGATCAAGCGCCCTTAATGGAAAACCCTATAGTATAACTATATGAGTAATCATGAGTACTATTAAAATATAGAACACTATTTATATATCGTCAATAGTTTTCGCAGCGCAAGCTAAATAATGATGATTATAGGCAACATTTTCATACCTTGGGTTACATCGTTCCATTTTAGGTAAGGATCTCTAATTTTTTTTAAAATATATTATAGCCTATGTTACTCAGTAAAGATGTAGCTTTTGATGATGATGAATCGGGCGAGTAGTTTTTGAGTTAAATCATAACAAACAAACAAAAAATTAAATCTTTCCTCTTTATTATATTAGTATAGATATACATACCTGTGCTTGCTCGAAGAAGCCCTGCTGTTCATATGCAATAGCGACGTTAGTCTCCCGATACCGAGCATGCTTCTGCCACAGACCAGACCACATATCTTCTTCTTGTAGTAGTTCATACATATCACTTAAGGAATCTAAAACCTCCTACATAACAGTAAACATTTTAGTAAGAACAATTTAGCGATATTTATTATCTCGTTACTAGTACCAGTACTTACAGTCGGCGTGGTTGATTCAACATCATAATCGTATATTTCAAGTGCCTCTCGGACGGTCCGTCCGCTCGTTTGGTCGATAGCCATTTGTTCCAAATTGAGTGTCATTCGATGCCATAAATTGTGCGTCTTTCCGAGATATTTCATCATAGGCCTAATATTAATAAGATGAGATTTATTTATAAATTATCTATGAACGTCTACATCATATTAGGTTTACTTATTTTTAGAACCTTTAACAGATATTCCACACACTTAAATTACAGAAAATATTAAAAAATATTTTAATGATTTAATTGAAAGTGAAAGTACTCACGGTTTAATGGAAACCGGTGGATTGCATCGAGCGAGCGCTTCTATAAACGTATTAAGTGCACTCAACGGTTGGTCTCTCTGAATAACGTGCACTCCCGATATTATGAACGGCACGATCTCGTTCATTACGGTCTGAAAACGGATTCAGTGTTTAACATAGAGGACGACACTAGACGCAGGCGGCTCGGGCAGCGCGCACTCACGGCCAGCTGGCGCTCGTCGAAGGCGGCCCACAGCGCGGGGAACAGGCGCAGCCACGTGTGGTGCGCCAGCGCGTCGTCCATGTGCGCGAGCTGCGCCGCCGCCGCCACGAGCTGCTCCGTGCGCACGCGCCGCGCCAGCTCCAGGAACTCCGACTGCTTGGCGACTATCTGGTTCAGGGCGCGTTGTCTGCGAGAACGTGTGCACGAAACGTATTATTGATCACATTTATATATATTTTTTTTATATATTTTTTTATTTTCTAAATACAGATGTGATAAAAATGGTTTACCCACTATATAATAATAATAAAAAAAAAAATACAATTAATACCTAGGCACGTTTTTAGTCAAATCATCTTTCTGATTGGAACTGGAGTCCAAATCCATATCGAGAACGTCCTCCTTATCTGGATCGAGTGAATCGCTGAATCCGTCTGCAGATTCTTCTTTCACATTGCTGAATATCACGAACGATTTTCTCTCCTCGCTATCGGCCCAGTTTATTACTGCCGTTATATTTGGAAGTAAGTACTTTGAATTCGATAAACGAATCTGAGAACCTGAAAATGGTATCGTTTATTAAACAATTGCACAGTAATATTACAAATAAAATAAATAAAAATAATTAATTGAAACACTCACTAGAAACGCAAGTAACAAGCAGTAATTCCAAACACTGCTTGATCCAAAAATGCTGCCCGATATGTTCCCAATTTTGAGAGCAGATGATATAAAGTAAACGATCAAATATTCGTCGACGCACGCTACCGTCATAAACTTCGAAGAACTTAGCTCGGATATGTGGTTGGGGACATCGCAGACCCGCAAGGAATGCTGGTTCCAATTTCATTGACAGTTCAGTAATTTTTAGATGTTCATCTCTAAAAATATTATGAAAATTAGTGACCTAGGTTTAAAAAATAATAATATTTCAAACTTACGGTGTTCTATACTTATATATAAAAAAAAATCGCATAAAGCCATGAGTAAAAGCTAGTGCAATATAGATTAACAGACAACATCGTTTAATATGTATATTAAACAAAAAAATTCAATCGAATGTTTTAACTAAGAAATATTTAGATAGAATTACCTGTACACATAGTTAATAAGATCAAGGAAGTGAGCATTCAGCTCAAGATCATCAGGGAATCTTTTCTCCACATACTGCATGAGCTTTACAAGCAGTATAGACTTCTCACGTAAAGACGGCGCAGCTCCAGCCGCCGCACCCTTCCATTTCACCCATTCCTCTACCATACGAGTGATAGCTTTCATAACCTATGTACATTTATCAAGAGTTAATTTTAAAGACAATTAAATTGCATAACAATCTAAAAAAAAAATACTACGAATTCTCACTTTAGCGTCATTTGTTTTTTCAATAAGTCCAACAAGTATTGTACCAATGAAAGTTTTCCTCGTTTCTACCGGCATAACAGACACGCGTGCTTTCAAGAGATCTAGTGCCAAAATCTAGAACAAAAATAATATTTTTTTTAAACATAGAATAAAATAAATGTTATTAAAATATAACCTGTCATTGTTGTTTTATACAAAATAATCTGTACTATAATATTTAAGCGGACATAATAAAGACATAATAAAGACAACTCTTACCAGAAGGTCCGAGGTAGCTGCATCAGGATTGGGTGCGACGTGGTCTCGCGCCATGCGCTGCAGCACGCGCATGAGCGGCAGCAGCAGGCGGTCCACGTAGCCGGCGCTGGACGCGCAGCACGCCTTCAGCATCATCAGCGGCCCCAGCAGCGCGCCCGCGCCGCCGGTCGTGCCCGCCGTGCCGCCGCCGCTGCCACCTCCGCCAGTCGACTTCTCGTACGTCGCCAGTCCCTCGAAAGCGTACTTGCTCACGCAAGCGTACAACGTTTCCAGTTCTTCGTACTATCGTAAAGAATAACATTTACTTATTAGATGTTAACATTTGGATAGATCGTCGAAAGCTTACAAGCTATAACTATGTTATCAATAAATATGAACTTAAAATAATTAAATATGAAACACATTAAGTCTGTCAACAAGTTTAACGTTTATGCCAAAATGTCACCTTAGAAGCTTGTGCCGCCCCGGAGGGCTCAGTGGGGAAGAGCGCCGTCAACTTAGCGAGCAGGTTGTGCGTAAGTCGAACGATCTTCGCATTAGTCGACGCCACGCAGGCCGCTAATCCTCTCTGGAGCGGTTTCAGAGCGGCAAGAATCTGTTCACGTCGCAACACTCCCAACAGGAACACGAGCAGTTCGAGAGCAGTACATGCGTTAGCGCACGCCGCCGCGTTAGTGTCGGCCGTCGAAAATACCTACGAATAGAGTAAGAACTTCGGAGTACTCCCTCTTCGACTTGGACTTCCGAGCTGTCATACAACTATGTGTGAATTACGTTACAAAATAGCTATTTTCTACAAACGTATACGATGCTACAAGCATTTAGAAGACGAGTACTTTATCGAGCCAGACGAGCTTCGGTTCGCAGAGATGCGGCCACACGTCGGGCTTGAGCGCGGCGCGCAGCAGCAGCACGCAGCGCCGCGACAGCTGCTCGCCCGGCGAGCCGCCCGCGCCCGGCGCCGCGCCGCCCGCGCCCCCCGCCGCGCCCGCCACGCTGCCCTCGTTCACCTGCCGGACACCCCGTCAGCGCTCGTGCGATCACTTCTCCCGCCGCTCCGTCACACCGCACATACCTGACACGCTAGCCTCAGCAGTAAGTTGACGACGACGTCGACGTGTTGCCTGTCGAGCGGCTTGGCCGCGTCGGGTTCCACTCGCGACACGCACGCCTGCGGGCTGGCCCAGCCCGTGTTGAGCGCTTTACGGGATTCGTTGCCACTTTCGTCGGACGAGATGCGCTTTATGGCTCCGCTGGGGGACGTCGCCACCTAAAACCGAATTCCAAATGTACGCTCGAGTATTTTATGAAATAAAAACGAAACGATTTCCTGGAAGTATTCGCTTCAGGTATGAGATCGAGGTCTTACGACGGTTTCGACGGGCGCGTGATCGCGTATGCGCTGCAGGTCCCACTTGAGCGCCACCTCGGCGAGGTCCACGGCGAGGCGGCGGTGCTCCAGCGACGCGGTAGCCGAGAAGCCCAGTCGCTGCATCGCGGCCACCATGTGCCCCACTAGTGCGTGACGCACTGGATAGTACACCTACACGCAATATAAGTATAGATATAAACTGTGAAAGCACATACAATTATGTGGTTTAAAAATCTTACAATATATATAGATGCCTGACACCATACCTTGTAGTGCCGAACCACCAACTGCAAGATGTGGAACAGCTGCTGAACCGAATGGCCGTCCTCGACGATGATCTTCTTGGTCCAGTGCGTGAGCATGGTGTTCCCGTCCTCCATGCGCTGCGGCATAGCGGGCGTGAGGATCTCCAGCGCCGCGCGCACCACCGCGCGCGCCTCCACCGCGTGCGCCTTCAGCAGGCTGTGGAACACTGCGCCGCACGTGCCGCGTTACTGCTCCGGTGTGTGTGTGTATGTGTGTCCGGTACATCGACACGTATTGAATGACAACATTTGTTTAATTGTAATAGGTTAAAGTTAAAATTACCTTGCAAAACGATACGCTTATGAATAGCAAATTTCGCGATGATGTGACTCAGCAATAGATGTCCGTGATATCTACGACGAGAAAACGACGGATAAGACCAGAATATAATAAACGCCAAAATAGCAGAGGATTGAGACCTACCTCGTGGCGGGGTCGACGAAGTTCTTGCCGAGCAGACAGGGCCAGGCGAAGGTCATGAGGCGGCGCAGCTTGTTCCCCTGTTTCTTGTTGTTGGCGTCGTGGATGTGCGCGGAGGCCTGCTCCAACAGCAGGCAGGCGAACTGCAGCAGCGATATGCGCACCGCGTCCGAGCAAGCGAATGGATTCTCCGGGTCTATCACCTGGGGTTAAATATTGATGTTGTTACAGAACATATTATCCATTCCAGGAGTTCAACCTTAATTCCTCCGGTCTCTAGGCCGGTGCCCTATAGGCCCAGACATAAATCCGGAGCTGATCCGGAATATAAAATTATACATTGTTATTAAATACTTGTAAACAAAAAAAAATACTTACATTGTTAATAAAAACGGATACAACGTTATCTGGGTTATCTTGGTAAGGCGCAGGCGGACCTCCCACAATCTTCTGGCCCTTATCAAAACTGACAGCAAAACATGGAATGAGAATCATCTGCAGGACTTTTGCTTTGAGCTCTTGTGACATGGCGTCACTCGAAAAATGCTCCACGAAGCGGAAGAAGGCGGAACGCTTCCATTCGACTGTATAATTCTGGGCTACAGTGTTCTCGAGGAAATCGCGAAGAAACTGTTGGGAAAGACGATTTCATTGGTGTTGTTTCGGTTATTTATGTATTGTTGTATTTATAATTAATTTCAAACAACAAATAAAAATATAAAAACATAAAAGTATCTGTTCTTACTTGAAAATCGGGTATGAAACGATCGCAGAGTGCACGCAATAACTGAAACAGCAAATCGATATTCGACGGGTGATGACAGAAGTAATGCAGTAATATCTTAACAATCAATTTGGGCTCCTTCCAGTGCGTACAGTCCACATTTTCCACTTTTTTGTGAACATCCTGAAAAATATAACACATTAATTAATTGACACCTCCGTCGATCAATCAGTAAGTAGTGTTGTAAGAAAAATAAATTAAAGGAAAGAAGAAATGGAAGTTGTAATCGAATCGCTACTCACGTGATACTGATCGCTGCACCAGATACGCTTGAGCAGCTCGATGAGGTCGTGCTGCGCGGAGAGCCACTGGTCGTCGAACTTAATGAGCAGCGACACGACGCGCACGGCCTGGAACTGCATCTCCGAGCGGTCGGCCGGCGCCGCGGCCGCGCCCAGCGAGCCGGCCGCCAGCAGCTGCATCAGCCGCTGCTTCTTGGACGTCTGCAGGGCCTCTCGGAACGCGGGCCCCGCTTCGGAGTGTTTCACTAGATACACGAGGAAACGGCTCCACTGCTGATCTTTTATGTTATTATCACTCATTATCAGATCTAGTGTCTCCTTAGGGTACCTATAAAATATTCAACTGAGTTAACCCATGGTCAATCTACATAACCTATAAATGAAATAAATAGTGATATCGACATGATTTCAGTGAAATCTAAAACAATTGCACTTGTTATTAAAATATGGGTTAATAAGCTGACATTTATTATTTTATACATTATATATTTTTATTTTTTTCCCGATGTTTCGACAGAACTAAGCCTATCGTGGTCATGAGCAAACTAAATAATCCACGCACTAAGTCAAAATCGTTGACATAAACTGAAAATGCTTTCCGTTTATCCCTCGAAAAGTTAAAAATTAAAATAGTGTTTATGAAATTACCTTAATAGGAATTTTACGAGTGGCTCCCTGAATGGCGATCCAGCTTCGATCATTAGCGATTTCTCGGTATGGAAAATAAGACGACAAAGAACATCGATAAAACGAGGGGAGGCGGCTGGTATTTGATGGAATATGCCAATTAATATTATAATTTTCTGTTCATTTTCCATATTTTTAGAAACACTTTGTAGGAAGTTTCCACCTAAAACAAATAATACATTAAAAACATCACCTACGATAATATATTTGTATATTAATATTTTTTATTTATATAATATGTTTTTTTCTATTGAATAGAGCCACCTGATAGTAAGTGGTCACCTTACGCCTATAGATATTGGTATTGTAAGAAATGTTAACCATCGCTTACATCGCCAATTCGCCACCAACCTTAGGAACTAAGACCTGGTCCCTTGTGCCTGTAATTACACTGGCTCAATCACCCTTCAAACCGGAACACAACAATAACAAGTACTGCTGTCTTGCGGTAGAATATCTTATAAGTGGGTGGTACCTACCCAGACGGGCTTGCACAAAGCTCTACTACCAGTAAATGTGTAATGTATATATTTTCATCTTCTCGTTAAACACCTTACTTACCTCTATTTGTTTGAATTGAGTAATCCAGTAGTTTTTTCAATAGTTGTAGTAATTGTTCACAGAGTTTTTCACTGAATGTGGAAGGGAATAACTGAGTCAAATAAGAGAGTCGCTTCGCTCCATTTACACTGAGATTGCGATGATCGCCCAATGTTAGTAAAAGTGGTCGCATCACAGGATGAACCATTTCCATGTCAATTTGGAAACCAGATAAGTATTTTTGCATACATTCGAATCCTGCCTGGAAACAATGTAATACATTTAATAAAATAGTACATAATCCAGGCGAAAGTACATTTGCGTGTAATATAATAAATGGAAATTCGATGGCCATACATAACATATAGTCAGTATATTGGTGAAGCATATCATGTCTGCTGCTTCGAGCATTACCTTACACTCGTCCTTTGTTACATGATCTTTTTATATGCATTCGCTGAATACCCTTAGCGTGTTCCTTCGTCTCCTTGATTATATTATATGTTTAAGTCTATATTTATTTGACTAAATCATTGAACCGATAAGTTAAATAAGACTACCATCAAAAACAAACTATATCAGATGGGTCAGAAATAAATGTGACATAAGTATATATATATGGTATGTTCCATAGGCAACATACCTGCTGCAGCTCGAGGTCGCTCTTCTCGAGAGACTTGTAGAGCACCTGGAAGATCTTCTCGCGGCAGACCTTCTCCTGTATGTAGTGGCAGGCGGCCAGCGCGCGCAGGGCGGACGCGCGCAGCGGCACGAGGTTGACGCCCTTGTAGCACGGCAGCTTGCCCAGCATGGCGTCCTCCGCCTCGCACAGCGACAGCAGCTCGCGGAAGAACACCTTGTGCTCGTTGATGTTCAGATCTGCGGCCGGAGGTTACATCTCCATTTATTGCTTTTCATAAATAAATATCTCTGTTGCGATCATATATATATATATGGTGGTCGTATAATTAGAAACACTACCCACGGTCCTTGATATTATGAAAGATACTTCACCGCAATCGTTTTTATTTTGAAATTAAACAATAAATAGGACAACAATATGTTCAACGATTTATCCTTTATTAGAAAAACAATATAAATCCCATTACACAAGTGCAGTTTCAATATTACATTACGGACAAACATTTAAATCAGTTTTAAGGTATGAACAATAATGGTCAACTAATTAGACACAACAACAAAAAATATAAAAAACAATATTTTTTTAAGTATTAATAATCAGTATTGTTATTTACGAAATAGCTACTATCCACAGCCTACCAATAGTTATAATTAATATTTAGTGGCGTATCCCTTATTTTCAATAACAGCACTGCAACGGCGTGGCATTGATTCAATCAATTTCATACATTTTTCTAGGGGGATTGAATTCCATGCTTCAACAAATGCTTCATATAGTTCGTTTTGACTGGTGTTACGTTTGTTTGAGACTTTCTTTTTAACAATATACCAGAAATTTTCTATCGGGTTTAAATCCGGACTATTTGCTGGCCAGTCTAAAACGGATATACGCTGTTCGCTAAGGAAACATTTGACGCTTATTAGCCGTGTGTTTAGGGTCATTGTCATGCTGAAAGATCCAGGTTATAGGCAAATGATCGTCCGAGTAGGGAATCATGGTGTGCTCTAAGATATGTTTGTATTGACATTGATCCATTGTACAGCCACCGTGCTTGACTATACTCCTTGTGTATTTATAATTAAAACCATTGTTTACAGGGCGTCTAACATAGCGCTTTCCATCGGAATTTACCATATTTATTTTTGTTTCATCTGAAAATAACACCTTTTTCCATTCTCGTACCGTCCAATTAACATTTTTTTGGGAATAATAATCGCTTCTCTCGGTGTTGCTTGGTAAGAAGCGGTACCTTTCGAGAAATTCTTACAAACAATTTAGCTTCCACTAATCTTCGGCGTATCAGTCTTGACGAGATGTTTCTCGGGTCATCAGACGAAAAAACTTTATTTTTAATCTGATTGGAGCCTTTACTTGGGTCTTTTTTAACAACACGAACGATTAGCGTATCTTCTCTGGGAGAGGATTTTCTTGGCCGAGCCTTTCTAAGGACATTTTCAACAGTTCCATGTGTTTTATAATGATCAATTGCATTAAAAACATTCTTAACAGAACAATTTTAATGCTCAGCTTTTCTTCTGTACGCCCACTTATGATGTAAATTAACAATGATTTGCCTAGTTGATGCGTCACTACTTTTATTTTTGCCCATTTTGAACAATTTAAAATTCAGATTAAATTTTGAATTGCCGCCAAAATAATAGAAAAAGAAATGTTATTCTCCAATTTCAAAAAAAGAACGAGCTATTGAGGCTTTTTTAAAATGTTTCTAATTAGGCGTCCAAGCGGCCAGTAACAGAAAATAAACTCCTATAAGACTCATTTTGCAATTAAAAGTAAGATATGTTTTATATTTTATGCATTTAATGAGTTTTTTATTTGAGTGGCTATATTATTGCATGATTATTAATTATTGAATATGTATATTTTTTACGAAGATTTGTACGTTGAAGTTATACTTTCTTTATTCATAAGAAATGTTTCTAATCACATAACCATCATTGTATATTAAAAAAAAATATGTATTAGTGTTACCTATTGTGAACAGTCTCGGCTTTAATGTTGTGCAGAATGTTGTTCCATCCATGAGACCCATCTGCGCATTGGCCGGCTGATGTCGAAGTAAATGTTTCTTCGGCGGAATAATATCGGCTAGCACTTCTCGATGCGGGTCCATCACTTCGGTTACAGTTTTATTTTGTAATTCCGCTATTAGTTCCAAGGATTTCATTGCCTAAAAGTATTTATTATTATTTTAGTATTATTAAATCAATAATGTCTCCAATTGTGTGTAAATTATTGTGATTATAATAGGTTTTTTAATACCTGCTGCCGAACTAGTAGATGTGGGCTGGTAACTTGTAATACGAGTTCTTGCAGGACGTCGTGCAGAGCACGAGCCTTGGCTACGGCCACGTCGCCCTCGGGCTCCACGACCTGCCCACCCGGCCCCGACACGCACACTCGCACCAAACGTTCCAGGTTCACTGTGGCCATGTCGATAGCTCCAGACGATACTTCACCGGTGAGGTCCATCATAACGAAAAGTACAGCCTTCAAAAATGTAAATACGTGTTTGTAAACCCATTCGGGCGCCATCTTTTCAAACATAAACTTGACGGCGATGCATCCACCCAGTTTCGCATACCAGGCCCGCTCGTAACATAACGCTGACATTCGTTCTGCTAGATACTCCATCAGAGGTAAACGGCATGCGCGTTCTTTACTGCCTAGGACAGTTGCCGCAGTCTCTATCATTAAAACTAATGCCAGGTGGCCCGGCTTACAAAGTTCCTTCTCCTCGTGACCCATTACGACAGCGATAGCATCGACTAGCACTAAAGCATCGAGGCCTTCTTTGGGGCCCCCTGAACCAGCGAACGGACCGGCCTCTTGTGCGATAGCTACCAATGTATAATGACGAACCAGAGATACCATAGTCGGCAAAACATGGTGACGCAATTCTTTGATCGCCGCCGCAACAAACATCCCTGTCAGTGCAGTTCGATGAGTGTTTCTAACGATATTGTTACTACATTTATAGTAAGGGCCGTTCTGAGGCGGAATCTTTCCTTCGAGGAAACTAGGGTGATTGAATAACTTCTGCAGAGTGGCCTTGTCATCGTCTAAATTTAATGACGCCGCTAAATAGCATCGAAGTACTTCCCAACATTGGCGTCGGTAGAACGGATCAGTCGTACTAGACTTCAATGCCGAGAATGCGGTTTCTATAATCTTATCCACTTCAAAATCAATCGGTTTCGGTTGATCTTGGAAGTAAGCCTGGACAGCAGGAGGAGGAGCGTCAGTCTCTCGGTATTCCAGTCTTTGTGGTTCGATCATCATTTTCCTATTCCCACCGCCAAATTTCCCAAGCACTCTGAATGCTATCCTTGCAACCTCATTGTTTTGAAGTGTTCTCCATAGAGCTTGCATGAGATCAGCCCTGACAGGCTGTATATGTTCATATAAGAAATCTGGTTGTAAGTTATCCACGCAGAGTTCTAAGGTTCGTAATCCCTGAGATATTAACGTGTGGGACCCGTTGAGTGCAGATACCAATGGATCCATCAACATAGGTAAATAAGGCAATAGGCTACTAAGTCTAACGGGAACAGTTAGACACAACTCGACGAAAAGATCTTTCATGTGTTGTTTATGGAGACCACTCTGAAGGCGATTCAGTCCTTCCAATAGATTAGGAAGTAAAGGCAAAAACTCCTGATAAAGTAAGTCGTGACTGCCGCCCCCGATTGATCGGAATAAGGCTCGTAGCAGCAAAAAATAATTATAGGGTTCCTTTGCCGTCATTGCATAATCCATTGCCTTGTTGACTATACTATGCAGGTGCGGTCGAAGCATTTGTTCATTTTCAGTAGGAAAAAGACTAACCGAACCAAAGACTAATTTAAACAGTCTCAGATAAAGGTTCGACCTTTCTATATTAGTTCCCATTTCTTCCATACGTTTCAACAGGTATTCTACAAGAACAGTCGCAAATATTGGCGATGTTGCTGGATTTGACAAAAATGTGTTTGCTATAATTTGTAATGTAGGATTTTTATTTATTCTTTCAACCATGTGAGATATTGTTGCTGTAAAGATTTCTTGAAATGTTTGAGGGTTCATCATTGAAAACTAAAAATGAAGAGATAAACATTAAAATAGTTATTAAGGATTGTCACTAAACATTGTATTATATTCTTTTGAGTATATAGTACTTACCACACCACTAAAATGTTCTAACACTTCTTTTTCTTCCTTGGATCGGACATGAGGTTGCGCAGGTGGTTGCGCTGGTGCTCTCGGAGCAGCTAATGTATAAATATCTAAAGATTGTAAGCCCCAGCGTACAAGCCTAATGAAAACTAAAGTTTCTCGGGCACTAAATTGCTTTTGACCTGTAATTGTCGTTGTTGATGTTCCTTCACTGTTAGTTGTAGTCTAAAAGAAAATATAAAATCATAAATCTCCAACAAACGAGTGAGTTAAAATGGTTTTACCGTTAATATAATTATAAACTTACTTTACAAGAAGCGCATCCCCATGTGATTGTTTTGACTCCACAAACGAGTGTTTTAACAAGAGTTCTGTAGTCTCCAACATTGAGGTTACTCATTTGTGATGTAGGAAAACCTATTTTTGACTTCTCCTCTGCTTTACTTATACTGTCAAGAAAATCTGTTGTAGGTTTCTCTTCCTCAACTTTAACCTCAGCTGTGGATGTGCTGGGTGCAGGTGTAGTAGGAGTGTTCGGACTAGTATTAGCCGTAATGCCATTTGTGCCATTTGGAGTAGGTGGTGTTGTTTGTTTACTAAAGAAAAACAATTATAAATAAAATATACTTGCATATACTAACACATATGTATTAAAGTTCAAAGAAAATCTAATCAAAGTGTAACAATTAAAGTATACCTATCTTATATTACTTTATATATTATTTAATATTCAGAAAATGTAAAAAATATTCACATGTCATACATAAAATTTATTTTAGTTCTTAATCTACATATTATATAAACTTAAACATAAAATGATTACATACCATTTAGCCATGAGAGCTGGTAGCTGAAGCTTAGAGATAGTCTTGAACTTGAGCACAAACACCTCTAGGATGCGCATGAGCAGGTGTCGACCTTGAGGTGCACCGGCTTCGCTCTCCGACCGTTGGCGAATGCAATCCACTAGATTCAGCAACAGCTTGCAAGACATTGTCTGGATGCTGTTGGAATAAGTAGAATTCATCAAGTTATATAGCAAATACTGCAGAGTAATTTAGCATTAATATTTCATGACTCCCTTGCATGATGCTGTACAATGTTATTCAATTTTATACTTATTACATTATGTACAATTTTTAATTGAGAACTATTATAAAGAAATTTCATACATAAAACATTGTTTCAGTGACAATTAAAAACATATGCAAAAGATCTTTTAAAATAAATATATTGTAAGTTACTGAAAACTTAATTGAAATAATCTAAGTTATAATATCATACAGGTACAATAGTTTTGAGATAATAGTATTTACTTCATAAAATAGAGATTAAAGAAATAATTTTGCATTTATGTGGATTTAAGGTTTCACTGTTTCGTCCCTAATGGGGTTACAAATGTATTGCTTTAAAAACATACTCATATTTGTATTCATTTCCACACGCAAAGAAGCAAAAAATTGTGTTTGTTTTAATTTATTCTTAAATATATAAACTTACCTGGTTGGCAAAGACTCATCATGAACATTTTTAGAAAACAAGTGAGCTGCAATAGCCAAATCTGTTAATGGAAGATGTTGCCGGACATGATGAACCAAGTCAGCTAGAGTTGAGTATGCAAGAGGACGAAGGGACTCATGCACCGTCCAACCTCCGCCAAGCAATACTTCTTCGTCAAAAAGACGTTCCATATATGGAACAAATTCTGTAAGGTAAGTTATTGATTAAAATAACATTATAAGTAAACAAAAAAATAGTAGTTCTGTAATCTGTATAAATGTGCCATATTAACTTACTCAGTCTTAAATCTGTAGCTAATATGTGTCTTGTAGCTATTACAAGTTCCTTTCTTAAGTGTGCCACTTCAGGTGGGCATAGTGTCAAAAGTCCAATGATACCTTTTACCATCAAGCTTGCATGGTTTGCAATTGTATCTTGATATATTCGTATAATATATGCCAAAAATGCCAAAGTTTTTATTTGAGCTCCCATAAAGTCAACAAATACTTCTTTATTGAAAGATGTTGATTGCCTAAAATACAATAAACTTTCACAACATATGCTTTTCATTTTATACATTATCTTTGGGTATTAGCAAAAACCATGCTTTAGTGTTTAAAAAAAGTCTGATCTTTGTTAAAACCCGAATACAATGGAGGAAAAAAAGTACTAATAATATTATATGCCTCCATTGCTCAATTATACCTGTGAGTTGCAGCCGGTTGCAGTGTTATAGTTTCCATAATCAGCGGTATGAAATTGCTAACTTCTTGATGAACATTTTGCTTATATAGTTGGTACATAAGAACAACTATAATTGGTAGTTCCTGAATAACTTTTAAAGATAACACTGATCTCGGAATTAGGTTATACTGAAAATAATTGCTTATTAATTAATAGATTTATTAAATTGAAAATTTAAGCTTTATAGAAATTGAAAAAATTATATTAAATATTTTACTAAAATGGAATTCAAAAAATGACAAAACTTACAGTCACTACACTTCCATCCAGTAACTTTTTCTCTGTATGTATTGGTGTAGTTGTGTATGTTTCTTGGAGAAGCTGCTCAATATTGACTTCAGATAAATCTTTAACTCTAATTGTAGGTTTAGGCTCAAATATTTTCGGTAAGTGATTTGGCAAATCAGAATAAATACCTTTAACCCATTGGAGAAATTTATGAATCTAGAAAATAATTTAATCACATATTCAAAATGGATATAGAAAATGTTAAAGTGAATATATATTAAAGCAATTACATTTTTAGAAATTTCAAACTGTTATAGACACTAGAATCATACTTACATCAACTTCTGTGCTATAAGCAGGTCTATATTGCTTGTGAAGTTCCATAAATATCTTCAAGCAAACCAATACATTCTCTTCATTTTCAATTTCCATGAGCTTTAGCATAAGTATTAATATACTTTTGACATAAGGCCTAAGAGTTTCACTTATAGGTAATCGGTGAATCATCTCTAATATTAATTTTCGAACTTGTTGTATATTGTATTCAGCTATAAAATGTGGTTCACCTTCTTGTAAGATCTTAAGAAATATTTTAAGAGAATGATCTAAGAATTGAGGGTACTGTGGTGAACTTAATATTACCTATTAAAATTTCAAGAATTATTAATAAACATATTTTATGGTAATGTATAATTAAAATATTAAATTATATTTAATTTTACTAATCAAATAATGTTATTAATAATAAATATTATTTGATTAGTAAATCTTACCTCAAAATTTTCACTAAGTTCCTGTGCAGCTTTGAGTTTGATTTCATCTTTGGCACCGGGGTCCGCTAGCATAGTCACATAGCTACGATAGGTATTCATTTGTGTATGAGGATCCCCTGGACCACCAGTGGCCATCGAAGCCATCATTTTTTATAAATGGTTTCACGCGTGTAAAATACTACCCGGCATACTAAAACTAAAAAAAATATAACAAATCGTATTGAGCTACTTGAATCACATATTACTTACTACCAGTCCAATAAATATCAATACAAATAACCATGTTTAAAAATGAGTAAAACAAAAGAAGCTCCCTAAACTAAAATAATTAATTTAAAATGTAGTATTTAGTTTGTTGTAATATTGGTTTAATAAAACGCAGCATTTCAGACTTCATAGGAAAGTGCAAGGCTGCCAACTCTTAAAAATTATATCTACTCTAAATTACCCATGAAACATTGGAAAAAATTGAAAATTTCCATTATCCCTGTAATGAAAATATCTATCGAAAATTAAAGTAGAGAAGATAATTAGTATATTTACAAGCGTAATTATTTATTTAAACCATCATTTTTATTTCAATTTAATTTTTTGTACATAATTTGCCTTCAATTTTAGGGCAGCTTTCCTAAATTGGCAACTCTGAATTAATCTGACTCTTCCAATTTCTAAAACAGTGATAATTATGATTAGTATTTTTATACAATAAATTAATATTAAATTCTTAATAACCGACATAGTTAAAATAATTTTAATTACATCGAAAATCATTAACTTATATTTGAGGCTGTTTTCAATAGAGATTTTCAAAATGTTTTAGGTATTAATATTTTTTTAAAGGTTTTAATGTAAATTAGCCTTTTTTTTAATCATTTTTGTAATAGAATATTTTGAAATATGATTTTTAATATAAAAAAATGTCTATACTCTTTGATAAATATATAATTTGGTAATGAAAAACAGTGGGAGAGAGTTCTTACCTGGTAGAGATGGTGAAATTTTTTAAACGAATTAATTCTAAATTTTACACGGCTTTGTTAATTTGCTTAAAATCATTTTATAATCATTGTGATCATAGATTTTATGTTAATTCAAATCTATGGTTACACAAGTATATAGAGTAAAAATTGAGGTGAGTAACAGAAATTGAAAAAAAAAAACTTGTTTATTCCGTGTCATCCGCATCGATGTATGCTTTTAATATTTTCTTATAATAAAATGGGTTGAATATTCAAATAAAACAAACTCAGTGATTGTTAATGTTAAAACGATAATAGACATTATTGGTGGAGACAATTTAAAATGTGATCATGGCTGCATTTGTGATAGTATTAGTTATAACATTTTGGCTTCGATGCACAATAGTGTATGGATATGAGTTTATATCGCAATATCCCAAAAATCAAAATGAAACATTCCACTTTAACCATCTCGTCGTTGACAAAGTGAGCGGCCAAGTATATGCAGGTTCTTTGAATACACTACATCAGCTTAGTCCAGACTTGAAACCGCTTCATGTTGTGCGGACTGGGCCTAAGCTTGACAATCCAGTTTGCCATGCTAGTGGTTGTCCGACGGCAGATATTCAAACCACTTGGACTGATAATGTTAATAAAATTTTAGTGATTGATCAGGAATCCAGAATTGTGATAGCCTGTGGATCAGTGGCTCAGGGATCGTGTTTCAAATATAAGCTGGGTGACCTTACAGCTGAACCTGAGTTTGTTCCTGAGAGTGTTGCTGCAAACGATGCGGAAGCCTCCACATACGCTTTTATCGGTCCTGAGAGATATAATTCCTGGGACCGCTCCAATGTACTTTATGTAGGAACAACATTTACAAATAATGGAGAATATAGACACGACGTTCCTGCTATATCCAGTCGCGATCTTATGACATTGCAACTGGCTCAATTTACATTTTCTAAGCAAAGTTTAATACAAATAGATGTCAAATACAGGGACAATTTTCTTGTGCAATATGTGTATGGATTTAATGCTAGTGACTATGCGTACTTTCTTATTATACAGAAACATTCTCACCTTGCTGGTAATGAGGAACTTGGATATGTGTCACGTTTAGCTCGTACTTGTGTGAATGATGACAATTATAATAGTTATACAGAAGTAACATTGGAATGTAATGTTCGTGAAGAAACAACTGTGAGTAAGAGTGAAATTGTCAATTATAACTTAGTTCAAGATGCTAAAATTGCTAAGGCAGGTGTAAATTTAGCCAGTCAGTTAGGAATTGAAACAGGAGATACCATCCTTGTGGCATCTTTCAGCCCATCAAAAGGAATATCTAATGAACCTACACCTAAGTCAGCTGTTTGTGTATTCTCATTACAAGAGATAGAAATTAAGTTTAATGAAAATGTTCACATGTGTTTTAATGGTAGTACTAAGGCACGTAATATGGGCTACATATCAGGTATGATTTCAGATGGTAAATGTCCAAGTGTTGGTTCCACAGGTAATATCCTTAATTTTTGTGAAGTAGGCTTAAAAATAAGTGGTCTCTATCCTATCAAAGCTATGTCAGTGATACATTGGAATGACACATTGATTACGTCAGTAACAATGTCTGTAACAGGTTTACATACTGTTGCCTTTTTAGGTACTAGTGAAGGCATAATTAAAAAAGTGCTCATAGACGCTGATAAGGCTTTGGAATATTCTAATGAACTGCTTCTACCTGGTCAAAAAATTATGCCGGATACTACTCTTTCCCCTTATGGTAAAACTGTTTATATATTAGCCAATTATTCAATTGTTCAAATACCTACTGAAAAGTGTGCAGAACATGGCAATTGTTCTTCTTGTTTAGAATCAAATGATCCTCACTGTGGCTGGTGCTCTTTAGAAAAACGATGTACAGTACAAAATATGTGTCAAAAAGGTACTCAAAGTGCACCCAGATGGTTGTCACAGTATACTGGTCAACAATGTATTGATTTTGAACAAATTTTACCCGATCGAATATCAATGTCAGAAGTCACAACTGTTCAACTTATAATTAGAACTTTACCAGAACTTCCATTTGGAGCAAAATATAAATGTGTTTTTGGTACTGCTCCTCCAATAGATGCTGCAGTGACATCCAATGGGCTTGCATGTCCAACACCTGATATTAAACACAGACCAAAAATACCACAGAACCAAGACCATGTATATGTACCTCTTTCTGTGCACTCTTCAGAAACAAATAAAGATTTTGTTTCTCGTAATTTTGCTTTCTATGATTGTTCAAAACACATAACATGTCACACATGTATCATGAGTGAGTGGGCTTGTAATTGGTGTATTTATGATAATAAATGTACACATGATGCACCTGTATGCCAAAGAACCATTATAAGTGGGGAGAAAAATCCCATCAAGCTTCTCAACCATGGTATTGGTCACTGTCCTAGAATAAGGCAGTATAAAAAACCAATTTTGTTACCAAACAATGTGCCTAAAGAACTGGAACTTGAAGTAGAAAATTTACCACATTTACAACCTGGACATACTGGATTTCAGTGTATTGTTAGTATTGAATTGGCTAATATGATATTGCCAGCTAGAGTTGAATCTAATCATTTTATTGTATGTGACAAAACAATGTATTCTTATGAGGAAGATGTAGGAGAGTATAATATAAGTGTAAAAGTATTTTGGAATCATAAACATTACATAGATACAATTACAATTACTTTATACAAGTGTGAAATTCTTGGATCTCACAGAGACCATGCTGACTGTTCTCTTTGTATTACACGCAATTCTGTCTATCAGTGTACATGGTGTGGCAATTCATGTTCTTATAGTGAATCCTGTTTAGACAATCCTGTAACAGAATGTCCCAAACCTCGAATTGATATGATAAAACCATTAAGTGGCCCTATAGAAGGTGGAACATTGGTAACTATTGAAGGCAGTAATTTAGGTCTCAGAGTTGAAGAAGTAACTGGTAAAGTTCGAATTGGTGAAGTATTATGCGAAATTGTAGATTTCGAAGTGTCTGTAAGTATAACATGTAAGACAGGTCCATCTAATGTATCAGTTGTAGCCCCGGTGATTGTCGAAAATGATGCAGGCTATACGGAATCCTCTGTCCTGTTTAGTTATAAAAATATAAAGTTACAAGGTATTTATCCTTCTATTGGACCTGTATCAGGAGGTACACAATTAGCTATAGGGGGTCAACATCTTAACATTGGATCAACAATTTCAGCATATTTAGATGAATTACTATGTTCTGTAAATAAAACACAAACATCAAATAGTAGGTTGATATGCATTACCCCCAAAGCCAATATGCCACGCATTATTCACACTTTGACAGTGTCCATAGATAACGCAAATCGAACATTGTATGGAGATTTATTTAATTATACAGCAGACCCTACCATTATGGAGATAAAACCATTGAAAAGTTTTGTTTCTGGTGGAAGAATGATAACAGTTCATGGTACTAATTTGCATACTATCCAAAAACCTCTCATGAAACTCTATTATGTAAATGAAGTTGTTCCTGTTAATGCTACAGCTTGCACTGTACTTAATTCAAATCAAATGGAATGTCCAAGTCCAGCTGTAAATAAAAAATATTATGATATATTACAAGCAACTAAATCCCAAACTAGTACTCCACAAATTGCTATGAAGGTAGGATTCGTCATGGATAATGTGGAAACAATGCATGATTTGGAAAAATATTTCAATCCACCAAGAACTCATATGGTTTTTGTTGAAGATCCCCATGTTTATCAATTTCCAAATCAAATCAAATTGTATAAAGGCGACCCTTTAGTGATTGAAGGCGAAAATCTCATTAGAGCGAGTGACGAATCAGATGTAATTGTGACGATTGGAACTCAACTGTGCAATGTTACAAGTCTTACTATGCAACAATTATTATGCACCCCACCTGAAGTTCAACCTACCAATACCGATGAAAATGGTTTCCAGATAACAGATATCAATCTACCTTTAGTAGTTGTGAAGATTGGTAGGAATTTGCGATTTCCTATTGGGTACTTGCATTATGAACTTTTAAGAAATTATAATTTTCCACCAGAAGCGATAGCTGGAATTGCTGCAGGAACATTTTTCTTAGTACTTATATTTATGATTGTTTTGGTTATGTACAGAAGACGAAGTACAAAAGCAGAACGAGAATACAAAAGGATACAAATACAAATGGACACGCTAGAGAGCAACGTCCGATTAGAGTGTAAATTAGCTTTTGCAGAACTTCAAACTGATATGTCGGATTTGGCAGCAGATCTGGAACATTCTGGAATACCTACATTGGATCATGTGAATTATGTTATGAAAGTATTTTTTCCTGGCGTATCTGACCATCCTATTTTAAATGTTCAGCGTCAATTTATAAATACGCCACGAACAAATTACGATGCAGCCATGATTCAGTTTGAACAACTTTTAAATAATAAATGTTTCCTTCTGTCATTTATAGACACATTGGAGTCCCAAAAATCTTTTAATATTAGGGACAAAGTTAATGTGGCATCATTATTGATGGTTATTCTTATGGGTAAAATGGAATATGCTACCGATATTTTGAAGTCTCTGCTGTTGCGTCTTATTGATAAATCGGTTTGTACAAAACATCCTCAACTAATGTTAAGAAGAACAGAGAGCGTGGTTGAAAAAATGCTTACAAATTGGATGGCTCTTTGCATGTATTATTATTTAAAAGATTATGCAGGTTCATCGCTGTTCCTATTGTTCAAAGCAATAAAGCATCAAATTGAAAAAGGTGTAGTTGATGCTATAACTCACGAAGCTAGATATTCTTTATCAGAAGAAAAACTCTTAAAGGAACAAATAGACTATCAAATTGTTACTTTACATATAGTACAAGATGATTTTGATGATAAAATCCAATGTAAAGTTTTAGACTGTGATAGTATATCACAAGTTAAATCTAAAATATTGGATGCTTTATTTAAAAATACTCCTTTCAGTATGCGACCTTCCGTCCACGAAGTTGATTTAGAATGGAGACATGGCCGAGGTGGCCATGTTACTCTTCAAGATGAAGATCTTACAACGAAAACTCTAAATGGCTGGAGAAAATTAAATACTTTAGCTCACTATGGAGTTAAAGAATCTGCTGTTATGTCTTTAATTTCACGACAAAATGACAGTTTCAATACTCCATATAAGATTCCTTGCAAAAATTGCACAGGAATTTATTGTTCAAATACCCATATTAGAGTATATAAAAGTGATATAAGCGACCAAAACGTGCACTACTATCATTTAGTCAAACCTATTGAGTACCAACACATTGTGAATAAATCTTCAGAACACAGTCACAAAGCCATTCCGGAAATATTTCTCACGAGACTTCTCTCTACTAAAGGTACGGTTCATAAGTTTGTCGATGACTTTTTCGGTACGATTTTGACAGTAAATGAAGTTTTACCACCTGCTGTTAAATGGCTCTTTGATCTTTTTGACGACGCTGCCAGAGTACACGGCATTATTAACCCTGAAGTCGTTCATGCATGGAAATCTAACAGTTTACCGTTAAGATTTTGGGTCAATCTTATAAAAAATCCAGATTTCATTTTTGATATTAATAAAACTTCGACAGTAGATTCCTCTTTATCTGTGATTGCTCAAACATTTATGGATGCTTGTTCTTTAACAGAACATAGACTGTGTAAAGATTCACCATCCAATAAATTACTTTTTGCTAAAGACCTGCCAACCTATAGGGAAATGGTTATACAATTTTACCAAGCCGTCTCTCAATTACCTCAAGTATCCGACCAAGAGCTAAGTACCTCTATGCAGCAGCTTTCAGTTGAACAACTGAATGAGTTTGATACCCTCTCAGCTTTGAAAGAGTTGTACATTTACGTCAGTAAATATAGAGAACAAATTATATTAGGGCTAGAAAACAAAATGCACTTAGCTCATAAATTAGATAATGTAGCGTGCACTTTGGAAGGGGATCCTGCAGCTGTATGCTGACTATATGATAATACAAGTTACAATTTAATAACATTCACATAATTTATTTATAAAACAGAATTTTTGTACAAAGAGCTTTAATTTATTTTGAAAAATACTCATATATATATCTCATTTGTAAAAAAGACTGTAAAATATCAGTTTAAAGCAATATTGTTTTTAAAATGAATATTAAGGACATTATTAGCACCATGACAATTCGAAATAATATTTTTAACAATTTATTGTTTCATACTTACCAAGATTGCATTTATTATGAAATAAATTTTATAAAAATATTTTCCTCCCAGTGGCCATATTTTATTATTACCTATATGCCATTTTTAATTTAGTAGATAAAATTATAAGTATTATGACTAAAAATATATTAAGTCTTATGATTTCCTAAAATATTAGATCTGACACAGATATTAAGTTAATTGTAAATTTATTCATGTATGCTGCTAAAATACTTAATATTGATGTTTATTAATGTAAGATTGTATGTGTAAAGAGAATAATGTAAGGAAAATGTTGTGATATTTGTATTTGGAATAATTATAACTCTTGATCTTTTTCATTCACTCTTTCATTGGCTTCTTTAGTCGCACATAAAAATATTTAGTTTCATTAAGCTTTAATTTTAGTTGCATGCTTTTATTAAATTATTTGTATGAAGACATATTAATAAAATCAATTGTGTATATTAAAAACTAATCATGTAAAGTGATACTTTATTATTTTCTTTATTATTGTGATTCCATTAAAATACCTAATAAAACGATCCTAAACAATATACAATTATAATATAAAAATAATATTGACAATTGATTTTATGAGCTCAAAAGTTGTAAGTTATAATTTCAAACATTATTTAATTAATATTCATTGTTATTGATCTCTTTTTATTGCTCAACACAATTAAAACGAATAGCATTGTTTTTTTTTTTTCAAATCATAAAAGTAATTAAAATGGATATCATATTTTTAAGAATGTCATTATAATATTCCATTTACAAAGTAATTTAAGATTAGTTTTAACTTGTTAGTGTTTAAGGCATCGTAAATTCACCCGTCTCTTAAAAATTTTATATAATTGACTTAGAAATATACTTATTTATCAAATTTTTTGTAATGATTAATTTAATTACAAATGGAAAAAATTTAAAACACGTGTTTTATTTTAATCACATTTATTAGGCCTGCACTAAGGAAATTTCACCAAGACTTTATTAATCAAACACTTCAAATTTAATTTATAGTTATTATGATCAATACTTAACATTGAACGTAACGTTGACAAATTTTGAACAGAATTAGCAACAATATTTTCTATAAAAATAGTTTAATACCAAAGTAATATATTTAAGGCTCACACTACACCAGTACTATTTTTTAGGCACTATATAATAACGTATACGACACGTATTTTCTATAATTTCTTTTTCTACCGTTTAGGTCATGATAAGCCGCTTGCGGCATATCGTAAGCTAGTGTGATAAAACAATTAAGCTAGCTTTTTCGGTATACATCATGTCATTCCAAACTGAAAATGACTCGATTTTTTTCATAAATTGTTATTGAAACTTTCGTTATAAACATAATATATAAAAAAAAATCATATGTCCATAACAAAACAGTGTTTGTATAATACAAAATAATTTTGACTTAAGACATGCATTATTTTTTTACACACAATTTATTTGAGATTTAACTAGAACTATTTATTTGGAATTTAAGAATGTTCTTATTATTTGCAAAACAGTTCAAATCACACATCAACAGGAGATTTCACATTGAGGAATTTCATATTTAAACTTTTACTTTTCACACAGAATATGCAACATAAGTCAATTAAATAAATAAATCTATCTTAATTTTAATAAGTTTATACAAAGTATAAAATGAGGAAACGTTTGTGCAAGGAAAAATAATAATTCATGAAATTAGGTTATATTGGTCCATTAAATACAGTCTTTTATTAATTATACAAATCTTTATTATTTTTATTGTTTCATTATTAATGAAATACTGCATATAAGTTAGATGTAAGAATAAATCTCGCAATAGGCTAATTCAATGGTGATTATAATTTGAACACTAAATAATTGTATGGTTTTCAAACAAAATTCCTATCAAATAAATCTGAAATTCTAAAATAAATTAATACAGAATAATTTAAGAAAACATTTAAAACGATTCTACACGTAGGGTATGTGAAAGCAAATTTTGGTGGAGTACTTAGCCTTACATTTTGTGCTTAGCTTGGAATTTGTACTATGTAACATAAAAATGGTAACATAATAAATTAATTAAAACATTGGATCATTTTGTAATTATAATAGATTTATATATATAATAAGTTTTATATGTTAAGCACCTCAAAATCTAATCTAATAACATTTAATTTTTATATTAAAATATTTATAAAAATTGCTAACTTCACTTTTAAATGTGGGTTAACATGCGTTATATTTATACTCTTGATACATTTGTCGGTAATATTGGTTTTTGTGTGCATCAAAATAGTTTATAATATTGCATCGATTCTCAATACTGTAGATATAGTAATATTGCATGTGTATGCTGACTTTTAATGCTTGATTTAAAATGATATTATTATCAATTGTATATATATTATGTAGTTAGAGACATTTAACGGGTTTAATTATAATATGACGTTTTTTAATAACAATTCTTTATCCAAAACAATTCATATGATTATAGTACCTACCTATAATGAACCTTTTAAGGTTTTTGTCCAAAACACTATTATTGTTTTTTTTAATAAGTTTGCGTAACATCGAATATGATAGATGTACTTAATTCCATCATATTATTAATGACGTTTGGTAAAGCCATTAATAAAGGCGAAAACAAAGTACGACGATATAGACACATGTTTGAGTAAAAATATTACTATTTGATTTGAATACACTGCAATTTTATTGTTTGGAAATTAGCTATTATAGAATTTACGTAAAGAATAAGAAATATATCATACTATTACCAACAAAATGCTTAATGCTTTTTCTGTCCTTAGATTAGATAAAGCAGAATATGCCTACATTTACAACTATAAATCTACATCTCAAATCTTAGTATAACACTAACAACATATTGTACGACCTTAGAAGTCACAAACATATATGATATAAGCTACATTTGCATACAGGGTTTCACCCGAATTGAACACGTCGTTACGTTATTAATATACAAATACATTAATAAATAATACAATAAAATAAATGCAAATAATGTAAAACCTCACATAGTTCATCACAAAACTCGTAAGTATGTGTTACATATAAGTAATACACAACACTGGAACGTCAATAACTTCTCCATCGTTTATTGACGATAAATTTTCATTCGAAATAATCAGCAAGCATTATTAACTATAAAAGATCACATGGAATCACTATTACATCAAAAATTAAAACAATTGTATTAAATACTATAGCGATATAAATTAAGATAGGCCCTTGGCAATTGTTATTTACGTAATCAGTAATCAAACATGAGTTTTTGCATCAATTTTCGTTCAAAACACGGACAAAAGTGATCTTCATTATTTTCTTAATAATTATTTTCAATATATTATATTCAAACGTACACGTGTGGAATAATATAGGAATATTTTAATCTCCTCGATAGGAACGTAAGCCTATCGACACGAACTCCACATCGTCGCTAAATCATCAACAACTATCTACAGACAATTTCCTACTAGTGATGTAGTCTACGCATTCGTCGCGGCCTTGTCGAGCGGGTCCCGGTAGATGATGGTGGCGGACTTGATGAGGTCGGGCTCGTCGCAGTGCGCGGCGGGCTCGCTCGGCGCGTCGCGCGGCTCGCACTTGTGGTGCGCCATGAGCAGCCCGCCCACCAGCGCCGCCAGCGCGCGGTCCAGCCACGTCACGGGGTTGGCGTACACCAGCCCGCCCTCGTAGAACCCGAGGTGGCCGCCGTGCGACAGCTCGAGGTACATCACCTTGTCGTGTGAGCCTGTAATAGATATTATACATTGTAAGTAAAATTATAGTGAATGGTGACTTTTGCATTTGTAATATTATTTTTAATTAAAAATCACCGTGTCGTTGTGCAGAAAGGTTCCAACTAACAGAATCACTAATAAAATTTATTAAGATTTAAAACATAAAACTATCTTCATAGCGACAGTAACCGTTACATAATGCTATAAAATGTATTTATACATTACATAAGGTAACAGGAATACTGTCATTATAAAAATAGTTTTCTCTTTTGATGCTCCCCTCCCCCTACTCCGTTAACATAATATATACAATCACACGAGTCAGAATATCTTCTCATACATTTTGGTTTCACAAATATAATCCCTGATCGTATCGTAAATGAAGTTTTTATCGGTTCCGGATTCGAATTCACCTGCGCTAAAGGTCACAAAGCTACATTAATAAGACAATTTAGTGGTCCTTGCATTGGTAGCTGTTGCGTAATTTAGTGTATGATCGCAAGGTATTTTATAACGACTTATACTATACACAATACGAAACATTTTTAAGTGCGCGTTTTCTTACAACACGATATCATTGGAACTGTTAACCTTGCACATTAATTGCACACTGTTTTCATACCGTGAAGGAACCGGCGTTTATTAGTATCAGATCCGTTATCGGTTTCTTTAAATCGCGTAACGATTTCCGCGTTCTGTGTGAAGAAGACTTCAAAGATAAGGGATTTTTTAACTCTGTAAACACGATTTACTTTTATAATTTTATGAAAATATTTAATGATATAATTTATGTAAAGAATTACATGACACTAATAAAAAAGACATATCGTCGTTACAATTTTACGATATTTGTTTACAATTTTTATCGTTAGATAAGAAATTGATAGTAAATTACGTTACTCAACTCCACGTTCAATATTCATTAGCTTAAGTAAATTCATTACCACTCACTCACAAATTTCTTCAATTCTTCTTCAAAACAAAAATATTGTAATCTTTAATTTACTTTTTCAATGTAATGTAAACAGCGGAAAGTTTATTAACCTTGAAGTTATCTTTAAAAATCCCGGAACGGTAGGTGGACGAGCATTTGGGCCAACTGATGGTAAGTGGTCACCAACGCCCATAAACATTAGTATTGTAAGAAATGTTAACCATCGCTTACATCACCAATGCGCCACCAACCCTGGGAACTAAGATGTTATGTTCCCTGTGCCCGTAATTACACTGGCTCACTCACCCTTCAAACCGGAACACAATAATACAAGTGTATTTATTAGTCCTATAAAATTTACTTTAAACTCTTCTAATATAGTTAGTTATTTTAATATTTTATAATTTAAAAAAAAAATAAAAATTTATACTAACTGACAAATTCTCTGATGTGAGGCAGCAGCGGTTCGGGTACAATCGGATCATCTCGGGCGTTTATAAATATCATTGGTGTCTTTATATTTTGTAAGTAGAAGGCCGACGAACTCCATTTGTACAACTCCGTTACCGAATTGAAACCGTGCACTTTCCTGTAATGTAAGAAATAAATTCCTATATTGCACTAAATTTTAAAACTTCTACTAAAGTATACTAATATAAGATTTCTGTTCTCGCTGTTTACGAAATAGAAATAGATCGATTAAAAAAATATACGATGACATGGTCTCATTATTATTATTAATGTTAACACACGATCGCAAAATTATTTAAAATAAGTAATTAAAGTCTAAATAAGAAATCATGTAGGTATTCATATAAATTTAGGACTAAAAAAAGTTGCTTTTCCTTTTAATCTTAAGACATGAGAAAGATATATAATGTTTGGCCTGTCCTTTCAATACAAATAGTCGTATCATTTACTAAAGATAGAGAGAGAAGCAACACAAGGTACTATCAATTATAATCGTATTTTATAATAGTATATACCTTGAGTATGCCTCGTCCAAGTCAGGCAAAGTTCCCGCCGACACGATCGTGGTTTCGTCGAGCGAGTATCGACTCTTCATTTCTGGACTCAGAAGCATACGCTTATGTCTCGTGATTATATTGCGATAGTTATCAGTCATTATGTAAAGGTAGAATCGACGGAAGTTTTGCCATTGAAGTAAATACACCATCGTACTGAAATAAATTTTACTTTAATTATTATATTGTATCTATTATTTTATATACATATATATCTATTAACTTATTAACTATTGCTAACTATTGTCGAAATAGCCCATTGGTTACGTGAATCTCAACAGAAAATGTCAGGTTCGAACCCGAGCGGTACACAACTGAATTTCCATGACGTTCTTTATTTGTGCTTTAATTAATATCTTTCTCGACGGTGAAGGTCAACGTCGTAACATGTAGCGGACGAAAATATGTCACATGTTTAGCTTGCATTGTAGCAGCGTGCTTCAAACCTTCTCCTCAAATAGAAAGGTGTGCTTAGCCCAGCAGTGGGACTTTCTTCGAGCTGTTACTCAAATTAAGTTACAAAATTATGTATGTATAAAGTATTAATATTTAAGACCTATTAGTGTTGAGAGCAACCCTGACATGATTAAGTACGTCATGAATATTATGCTCTATTAAGATTATATCTTTGTTTAGACTCGTTGAATGTTCTAGCAGATATGAAATGAGAATATAATGTAATCGCATAGCTTGCCTTTTTATATCTGAAACTATTGAGCCTACAGTTATGATAAACATTGACGTATCTTGGGTTATTATTCAGGGTGGGCCTGGGCCTCTACTACGATACAAAATCGAACTATGACTGTTCGAAAGTTCGGTTTCGTTTCGTATTTTGATATTTAATCTAAGGAGGTTATGTCAAAACATGAAACGAACTTTACGGGTACGTCACCTTGCCTGTATTCAAAACGAAACGGAATGTACTGTATAATAGTATATATGTAATGAAAGCTAAGTACAATGTACATAGATTTCTCGGCTGTCTATATACGGTCTCGGTCTTCTATAAGCGCCTATGACGATAAAATACCTTTATTGAGGCATAACTTATACTTTAAAGAAAAATAGATTTACTCGATAAGGAATTGTATACATTAGGCCTAGAATTTTACACCCTTTCGGCCTTAATCAACATAATTATCCCCACTTCAAGAGCCGCACAATGACCTTTCGTTCTATTTAGTAGCAACTAGATGTTTTCTTTTAAATATTTGTGCGTGAAATATAATAACATAAGCAGATGTGAAAGCCGATAACATTACACGACTATGTATTTATAATGTCAAGGTGATAAAAAATTGAAGCATTTTTTTAAATTTTAATTTCAAAATAGAGTTTTTAAGTTTTTTATGTTACTTATGTATCCCTGTTTGCAAATTTGAGGTAGAATCGTCAATTAAATGCTTCATATTATATAAAAGGACATTAAGGGCATAATATTATAAAAAAACTTTAAAGTCGCTACATTGATTACCGTGGGAATATTTAACAATGCACGGGTGCCACCTCAGAATGACGTGGTCACAGTGACTCATGACCGTTTCAAATTATACATTTCGGTAGATACAACATCCGTAAGATAAATGCCTTATCTTTATATTAACTGGCGCAAAATATCTGAGTATTTTTATCTAGATATTACATGTACGTAAATCGTACGATGTAACTACATACTATAGTTTTCTACGGCTCTGATAAAATTAATATTTTATATATGTATGTATCTCGGTTGTTTTATTGAACTTATTTTTTTAATTCTAACCAATTTTTAGTTGAATAAATTATGTAAAACATTGGCCTTTTTAGTATTAAAATATTCATTTACTTAACGTTTCACTTATTATTGCGAAAATTTGATTTGTAATAAAATTGGAAAATATACACTACCGACGAAAAGCTTCCGGACAAAAATTCAAAAGAGTTCCGGGACGGGTTTTCGTGCCATTTCGCCGGTAGTTAGCCTAGGCCAATTTAACCAACGCCATTTTAAAGAGAAGGGTTCCACCTTCAATTTGGCTTTTTTTTTTAAATCCGATTTTATTAACAGTCAACACTCCGTTTTGAAAACGACCATTTTTGTCTTTTTTTTTTCAACTGTTTTGAGTGGACCCCGTTTCTAGTAAAAATGTTTTTCATGCATTTCTTTGAATAAAATCATAAAGGGAGAAGCCCAAGCTTCAATTTCATTATTGAGAAATTTTTCTACGATTTTTTTTTGCGAAGATTTTTCGTTTTTTCTGGAAAAAATGATTATTTGAAAAATGTTCCGGAGGACGAAAACGACTGTTAAAAAAATTGTAGAACTTTTTCAAAAAAGCCAAATTGAAGATGAAACTCTTTTCTTTAAAACGGCGTTGGTTAAATTGGCCTAGGCTAACTACCGGCGAAATGGCACGAAAAACCGTCCCGGAACTCTTTTGAATTTTTGCCCGGAAACTTTTCGCCGGTAGTGTATTAACTTTAATTCATCAATTGTTATACTTTTAGTAAATTATTTTATTACACGAGAATGATAGCGAATTTGTCCGAAAGTATCAAAAATTTTGGACGTTTTTTAAGACGATAAACACGCAAAGAGATAACCTGACGGTATATCCTCATCATAGCCCTTAAGACTGATACTGCATGAAGTAAAAGCAGATGTGAAAGATAAATCTTTCTTCAATTTAAATAGGCTGCTATTTAAATTGAAGAAAGATTCATCTTTACCCCGTATGAAACAAGCTGTGATGTACGTCCATTATGTCTCTAATTAAACTGGCTGTTAAGCCACCCATCAAACTGGAATACAGCAATACAATCAAGCAATAGAATAAAATATTAGTGGCTGGAAACCAACCAGATGTGCACAAAAAATTACCACTGGTAAATTTTTTGAGAAAAATACAAATATATTTCCAATAGATTCATATTGGAATATGTTTGAGTATGTTTTAATAATCTATCAATTATTTATTAACAGATAGCATAACGTGACAGTATTCTATACTCAGGTGATAGATAGAACGTATTATCGCTGAGCTTTATCCAATACATAATATAGGTAATAGATGAAACCGCAAATAAATAAATTTAAATCAAAGTACCATTTGCGCAATAGTTTGCACAAATATTTTATTACTACGTGATTCGCCGCAAAATTAACTTCCTAGTAACAAAATGTCCAAATACTCGAAACGTCTATTTAGCAAAGCAATACGATTTTATTTTTAAAATGTATGTGTATATTACATAGTAAAACTTCTAATTATTCTCGTTACTTCTATACGGCCGAGTGAAATTTGAAAAAATCGTCTAATTTTCATAATGTCTGAAAACTTTTGAGGCAATACGTTATATTACGTACGTTATACGTTTGAAGAGATCACTCGGTATTATATACATACTAATTAGTGATTGTATTTTTTATATTTGTGTCAAAAATGGGTTATGTGACAAAACACAAAACCTTTGCGTTTTATAAATATTTTTTTTTACATATTATTTGATTACCTTCTGTATTTTGCGACATCTTAAGGGCCTCTCGACGCCCTTTCCTCCGAGTGATCATTAATACGATAACATAATTATAAATTGCGCAGTGTGTTATAAGAAAAGACTGTTATGAAGAGTAAACGGTAATTAGCATGAGTGACGAAACTAGTGATTTGTCATACTTTTCGTCTGTAATATATCTATAAATTATAATGGAAACCCATTTTTTTTTTCTTTTTACTAAATGAAAGTCTATTGAATCTTCATTAAACACAATTACGAAAATATATTTCGTAGACTTTATTCCTTCGATAATTGAAATCATAACGTACACTATACCGCTACATTAGTACAAAATTTTTTTTTATAGATTTTCAGTTATGTCATATATTTCGATATTTCGTTATTTATAGACGTATTCATTATAAGATCAAGATTCTATTACATAATATGTATATGTGTTAATTTATACCACAAACTAAAGCAACGTTCTTATTATTATATTTTTTAATGATATTTAAAAAGGACATTATATTCAATGTCATATGATAAATTAAAATAGTTCACTTATAAATTATTGTTGTATATAAATTATAGCAAGTAATTATTTATTATTGTTTTCGTTTCGGTAAATTACGTAATAATTAAAATTATTTAAAGTTTTATCTACAATATAAAGAGTTAAATAATTATTACTTTTAAGAGTGAGGGAAATTAAAAAATCATTTATACGGAGGTGGACCGACTATTTAAAAAAGGTGGCAGGTATGACATGGATGCGGGCTGCCCAAGATCGAGATGGTTGGTGTTTTATGGGGGAGGCTTTCGTGCAGCAGTGGATGTTAATAGGCTGCGAATTATATCTTATACTTTTTCAAATTTATAAATTACTTGTTAACTATAAATAGATTTAATGATCCTGATAATTGCTGAGTCAAAAGCACATCTCGCTTTGCAAATACATAAAAATTGACATGGTCGCAAAAAAGTGCGTAAAATTACAATAAGTACAGATATTATTTATGAAGAAATTACGTTAGTTCTTTTTTTTAATAATTTTTTTCTTAATTTATATTATACAGTAACAAAATTCGTGTCCGACCCGTGAAGTGGTTATTAGGTATCGTGTGTCGGTTCTATTTTTGTAATAATTTTTAAAATACTAAGCAAAAAAATTACTTAATAAAATATATTAATTGTGTTTAACGACACTGTTGGTGGTAAAAACGTGGACTACTGAGGTCATGACCTCGTGTCTTAGGTTCCCGATAGGTAAGAGCTATCGAGCGCTATTGCCCGCACCTGTGTTGCCATGTAATTTTAGTCAAGTAATAATATAATTTAATTTTAGTAAGGTCAGCTCAGCTCCGAAAGAAATTGCTACGGGCTCCGCGCTTGCTTAATCTGGCACTGACAAGCGACATAACATCTCAGTTCACTTGTGAAAGTTTATACTTCATACAAAGCAGATGTCTATGTGTATTGGCGACCACTTACTTCAAACCACTACAATTTGCTAACAAAAATCATATTAGTAAAGAAAGTTAGTAAGAGTATTCTGTGTCATAATATATGTATATCTGACAAAAATACATGGACTGAATAATTGTTGAATAACGTGTATAAATAAATCAGTTATTGCTATTTTATACAAATTTGTAACTGAGCCACTTGCTGGTGGTTTTCGCGGTTGAATCCAAATTCGGAACCGGTGGTCACGCTTGACTATTTCAAAAGTACTTATAAAAACATTTTTATTTTATCTGTTCATACTTATATCGACCTACGTACTCGTATACTTCTTTTCTTAGTAGCAAATAAAATAAAAAAACTATTACTAAATAAGACTAATTAAATTTAAACAATCTTATCTAATGAAAAAATCATTGTATTGTTCGTCGATAAATTTTGACTGCATCGAGCTTTCGAGAACATACGTATTACCTACGTTATTTATTACCATACATTTATTTTAGGAATACAAAAATAATACACGAGTCATACAATGTTATACCAACTCTTAAGCACGATGTTATCCAAATAAACATTACTCACTCGATGGCATTGTATCCCTGGCATATCGATATACCGCCAATTATATTCTTGGGTCTCTTCCTCTCCTCGCCGAGATACTTCGTTATCAAATTACCGCCTAGACTGAATCCAACCAATATAAGTTTCGTATTAGGATATCTCTCCAACAGATTCTCTATCATGTAATTGAAGTCATCTGTGTGACCTGCGAAAAAAATATATACTAAAGATAAACGTTTCGTATGTGTAAATATGCCGTTTGCAATCAAGAGCGTTAGCCTTGACGCTTAAAGATAACTTTCAACATGTCAAACTTGCGTGACAGAATAACCGGCTGCCCAAATCCGAATTTGGTTATATATATTTTTTATATTTTAATGTAAACATATTCATTCAACAATAATAAAATTCATGTTTTCTTACAAAACACGATACATCTTCATTGTTTTTTTTGCTTGACAATAGTTTTTGACTTCCCGGTATTGATGACTCATGCATAATAATTATCATAAGTGATGACATCAAATCAAATATGTATCTAAAATTATTGTTAGAAAACTTACCACGGCCTAACATGTATATAATTTATGACAAATTTTACACAATATCATTTGCTATAAGAAATTAACTTGGAAATATTTTTAATGAGATAGTTAATTGACTCATTTGTTTGATTTTGATTTATGTGTAACTATGTCCTAAATGACCGTTATAATATATCGCAGGGCTTTTTACAATAACTTTATAAAACAATATAATTATTTACGTACGTATCTTATACATTAATTTTAACCTAACCTTTGATTAAATTACGCAGTTGTTTAAAACATACAAATACTAAAAAGAGGTAAATTTTGTTTGTTTCTTTTCGGTGTCATGCATAAACTTCTTATCGGATTGATTATTTTATTTTATAGTTTTAGGTACATATATTATGTAGTATATAAATAGGTCGCATATTTTCTGAGTGGATTTAAATTATTACCACTGTAAGGGTTCTTCTACTGTTGCTTACATATTTCTCATTAGTACGTTCAAAGTCGGTTCAAGGTAGCTAGTTGTAAAATAAAGTTAGACACATTTTTACAAACGATAAAACTTAATAATTTCTCTGAAATATAAATAAGTGTTTAATACGATAATGTCAAATACAATTCGTTATCAAATTACGACTAATTATTGCTGCACATATTTAATTTCATTGAAGTAAACTAAAATAACATACTGATACACGTTCAACATACAGTTCACTTGTTTTAATTGATGAAAACATTAATAAACATTATTTTTTATTTCTACATGGAATCAAATCTTTATAAGCATTATAAAGCAGTATATAAATAATATTTTAATCATTTATTATCAAAAATAATCATTAGTAGTAATGTAAGTGTTTTTTTTTTTTTAATTTAATCTATAATTTAAGTAGTTTCGTGTTCGTACTTCGTTGGCCTCGTAAGTCAGACCTGACCTGAAATCGTGGGTTCATTAAAATGCAAATAAACCTCCACAAAAGTTTTATATTTTATTGTTATCGACCACATTGCCTGGGTCAATACAAACATCAAAAAGCCCTTTATGCCAGACACAATTTATTTAAAATATTGATGTAGCTTACATTAGTTGATGTTACAGGTTTCCAGCTAGAGTTATTGAAACATAGTACTAGAAACTCTATTCTGTACATGATAAAACGCTACGATAGACATCTTGTTTCGGAGTTGGTAAGCCGAATCAAATTACCTCGATGTTAAGTAGAAATATAGTATCAATTATATTGTTACTAATACTAACACATACTTATTTTGTCTATATTATCCTAAGATTATATACGCGAAAGTGAGTGATTGAACCGCGGTCGGAATTCAATATTAAGTATATTATTATAAGGGAAAAAAAAATTATATAGACAATCTAAAATAATATACAGTGGTGGTCGTATAATTAGAAACACTACCAACGGTCCTTGACATTATGTAAAATACTTCACCGCAATCGTTTTTATTTTGAAATTAAACAATAAATAGGACAACAATATTTTCAACGATTTATCATTTATTAGAAAAACAATATAAATCCCATTACACAAGTGCAGTTTCAATATTACATTACGGACAAACATTTAAATTAGTTTTAAGGTATGAACAATAATGATCAACTAATTAGAAACAACAACAAAAAAGTATAAAAAACAATATGTTTTAAGTATTAGTAATTAGTATTGTTATTTACGAAATAGCTACTAACCACAGCCTACCAATAGTTATATCAGCACTGCAACGACGTGGCTGGCATTGATTCAATCAATTTCATACATTTTTCTAGGGGGGTTGAATTCCATGCTTCAACAAATGCTTCATACAGTTCGTTTTGACTGGTGTTACGTTTGTTTGAGACTTTCTTTTTAACGATATACCAGAGATTTTATATCGGGTTTAAATCCGGACTATTTGTTGGCCAGTCTTAATATGCTGTTCGCTAAGGAAACATTTGACGCTATTGGCCGTGTGTTTAGCTGTAAAATTCCGATTAAATTTTGAATTGCCGCCAAAATAATAGAAAAAGATATGTTATTCTCCAATTTTAAAAAAAGAACGAGCTATGGATGCTTTTTTAAAACATTTTACAGAAAATAAACTTCTATAAGACTCATTTTGTAATTAAAAGTAAGATATGTTTTATATTTTATGCATTTAATGAGGTTTTTTATTTGAGTGGCTATATTATTACATGATTATTAATTATTGAATGTGTATATTCTTTACGAAGATTTGTACGTTGAAGTTATTCTTTCTTTATTCATAAGAAATGTTTCTAATTATATGACCACTACTGTATACAGTTGGAAGATTATATTATATTGCCTACAACTACGTTGTTAAAAAAAACCTTTACATAATTTTTTATGATTTTGTTTATTTAAAAAAAGACTAATTCGATGTTTTTAAAATCAATTTCACTTCTCGCTGTTAAATATATATTTGAACTAGTTGTGCTGCGCGGTTTCACCCGCGTATAATTAATAAAAATAAGCCAAGAGCCTTCATCGATAAAAGGGATATCCAACACAAAAAGATTTTTTTAATTCGACCAGTAGCTTTATATATTAGTATAGATTTAGTCTCGAAACTCGAGGTCCTGGATTCAATATCAATAATTTATACATACTTCTTTCAATAACTATAACTTATACAACAGATCTTTAAATAGAAGTAAGCAACAGTCTAACTTTAGAAGGATTATCTCAGAATATAATCCGAAACAGTCATCAACACGAGATTTGAATTAATACAATTTAAGCATTTATATTTTGCACAAATAGCTAATAACACTTTCATTATTCATTACTTGGTTTTGAACCGGAGATATTTCGTTGAGGACCATGATTTCTAATGGTCTTCGGATCGTTTTTCAAAATCTAAATCAATTTTAACAACAGTCTACTACAGCTACATCAAGCGTTTTCCATGTTTAGTTTGTAAAGACGAATGGATCAAATATTGCATAATATTATACAGACACTATGACGTTACTTTTGTATGTATGTACACATATAATATAGTCTGTATTTATTTCGTAATATCGATGCTGTTATTTTTTATTCCATTTTTACCGAGTGACGTAATTTACGAATGTCGTCAACCTTGACATTGTCTACATAAACCTCGAATAAATCGTGCAGTCGAACAAGAGAGGAAAACTATGCGTTCCTAATTTTTGAAACAATCAAACATACTAAATAAACACTTAACGTGAATCATTTCAAATAAATGTATAAACGCTGATCATTTGTAATTTAATTACGAGTATCGAATCAGTTTTCATAGCATTGACAAACTCGTTTCGCCAATCAAATCGATCCATTGTATTTTATATAAATATATTAATTTAATTAATTGCATGTACTTTACTTTGTGGTAGAGCTTACTTGGTGTTAGAGCTTTGTTGCAAGCTCGTCTGGGTAGGTACCACCCACTCATCAGATATTCTACTGCAAAACAGCAGTACTTGGTATTGTTGTGTAGGCACAAGGGACATAACATTGTTGGTGGCCCATTGGCGATGTAAGCGATAGTTAACATCTCTTACAATGCCAATATCTATGGGGTTGGTGACCACTTATCATCAGGTGGCCTAAATGCTCGTCTGCCTAACTATGCTATAAAAAAAAATGTTGGGTAAGATACTAAAGATGGTGGGCCACCCGTCGGGTCAACACGGTAATTTGAGCATCTAGCCGGCGGCGGTGGCTCCCCAAGAGAATATCACTAGTTTTTTTGTGGTTATTCTAGCACACTCAATGCCAATGAGTCCTACATAACCTCTCGTTTCTTGCGGAATAACGAATAAAATGCGTTTTTCTATCGAAAACAAAAACAAAGTATACTCAAGATAGTACAGTAGTTCTTAAAGAAATGTAATTAACATTCCTTGGATCACACATACGGACAAAAGGACAAAACTTTAAATTGCTAAAACAGAAACTCTTTTCGTCCTATTATACGTATTTATGGTTGTATACTTTGGTCCATTGCTAAGGGCGGAACGATAGAGTGAAATTCATCGCATTGGGGATCTTTTAGATTGTGTTACCCAGACCTATAATTTGAGAGTAACGTGATACTTATTTATTTTTATAACTTAAGTTATTTTTTATTTAGAACGAAACGAAAAATAATAATATATTTCTTAAATTCTGGTATAACACTTTTAATTAATACACTTTATAATTATTGAAACGCTCAATTTCTAAACTTTCTATTATAATTAAGCGAAACGATTTGTTCTGTGAAAGTGTTATGCGTGTTAAAAAATATTTCTATTGTGTCTTAATTAAAAAAGTAATTTACGCTGTCTTCCTGACCGATATCAGTCAAAGGAAAAGAGGATATGTCGGCTATCAGATACGACCGATGAGTTTAGGTGCAGGATTAGCGGGTTCTCATATATTCTTTCAGAGGCACAGGAATGAAAACATTCCCAGCTTCCAAACATCGTTCTTCTTTTCAATTTCTTATCAGAAAACCAAATAGCTCTTTACTGATCCGATTCGGTACTTGAACACAGAACCTCGGAAATTGCAGTTTTAGAAGACAGCCAATAGACCAACGAGTTCGCACGCCAGTACGAATTTAATTAATACATATTAATTAAGTTCTAAAATTTACGAAACATACCATACGAGAATATTCTAGCGCCGGTAACTGGCACGCTGTTCAGCGCACCAATGTGGTTGAGGACAGCACATCTGTAGCCGTGTCTCTGAGAATAGTGCACGTATGTGCGGATGTACACACTCTCCGATGTATTGCCGATGCCGGGACATATTGCCACTGTTACGTCATCTATATAACAAGAAACGTTGATGATTCCGATGCTAAATATGAACAATTGGATGGATTGTTCGATCAATTTGCAATATTGATTCGTTATGAATCATTTTTCTATTCAACAGTGCATGGTTGTTTTGTTAAAATAGCTAAGCAATTTGTTAAAATAATAGTTAAATGTCGGTACTAAAAGTACATTCTTACTTTCTAACTGTAATAAGTATGAGGCAAAGGCCCCTAATTAGGTCGAAATCATTAAAAAGAGCAGTCAAGTGATAACAAAATATTTTTCTTCTTCAATCATGTTACCTAGTTAGTATATAATAGTATCACTTTAAATATATAATAAAATTTTGTTACTTCTTAAAGTTTTGTTTAAAACCAAGTGCTTACAAAAAGTACATTAACATTGTGGTTAATGCAATATAAGTGCACTTCTGAGTTGACAGGTCGTTCATCGAATGGGCTACGTCACTTGGAAATAGTGAAGAATTTACGATAAACACATTATTATCTTTTGGCCTACTTTGGACCTATATTGTTAAAAATTATATGATCATGTCAATTCAAAATAAAACAGTACACAAACAATATTTTCTTAAATACTCACTATTTTTTAAAATACATACATATATGTTTATTTTATTACTATACCTTCATGTTCTGCTCCTACGGGTTCGTACAAATCATAGGTTAGCGTCGATTTATCAGGCAAGATTAAGGAAATTCTTCCTCCTATAGGCCATGGGCATCGTACACGACCTATCAGGCTATGAAGAATGGTCTGTACATGACCACTAAATCCCCATAATCGGGTTGGAATGTAACTGAAACAAGTAAAACAATCATTTTACTTTAAAATAGTCTTTTATAAATAATATTTATATGTAAGCAATACAATTTGTTGATGAAAACTTTGTAAATATTTTATCTATAAAATACCAACTCCTTACTATGTTTCAAATTGTAGTAAAGGTTTTTAGTGATAGATTTTAAACCATTACATACTGATAATCAAAGAGTTAGAACCCCATTGTTTGTTAGACAAATAGTAATATTTTTTCAAATGTAATTGCTTAATCAAAAAACAAATTTGTAATTCAGGCATAGTATGAGAACTAAGCTAAACAACTTTGTCTATCAAGACCCATATTTTCATGGATATAAATTCATATTATTTAGTAATGTATAACAGAGTGAAAATTGATAGCATTTGTATTATTTAAATCTCATGTCTAAATTGTTATAGAAACTGTACTTGTCCATTTTTTCTATTCATTGTATTGATAAGTATTATAAAAACTACCTTAGAACATACAATAAGTATTATTTATTATAAAAGACTAATTCTACTGTGCAAATTATAATTTTAAATATAAAATATTATAACACAAGCTTGTAACTTTAACTTAAAATGAAGAATGAGAACATGTTTACTAAAGAAGTTATTTATTTAATATAACATTTATTAAAATAAGAACATTGATATATAGTGTTACTGATAAAACCAAGTTTTATAATAAGTGCCTATGATACAATTTGACGAATGAGTTGTTTATTATATGATTACAAAGCTTTACCTAGTGAGAAAATGTACTATGATCGTTTTTACAAATATATTTATTATTTTATGGCTTATGCATGAAATTGTACTTTCTATACGACCTTGATAGGTATTTATCTAGGTTTTGGTATATAAATATACAGTATTAAACTAGACTAAGATTTTGTTTGTGAAAGCATATAGCTACCGTAAACATAACCATATACCGTAACATGTTTTCTTTTAGGAATTGGACAAAGTAAGTATTAATTTTAGTAAACATGACATCATCTAATAGGCAGTGTGTGTGAACGGTGATTCTTATAAATAAAACTCAATAAATACGGATGCACTTACGGTTCATTCAGGAATGGTGCAATGAATAGAATATTTTCAATAAAATTTCTATCTCTGCCGTATATAACAGGCTTATGAGGTTGACTATTTACATTAAGTATTCGAAAAAGCACACACAGAATAACAGCAATTACTGCAAGAAGAACTGTAGACATTTTAGAAAGATACTTTTAACAACCACTCTCCAAATATTTAAAGAAATCTACATAATAGCGGCAAAATTGCTTAGACGGATAAGTTAAATTCTCATGGCAAGATGCCACGACCCCACTACCACCAGCCACGGATAGAAAACTAAAATGAAAAATTAATATTTAAATTAATGTCAAGTTATTTTGTCAGTCTTTCTAGAATCTATATGACATGACATAAGTCTCGTTTAGTTGCCATACGCGAATTAGTATAATTTTTTTCTTTTCTAAATCTATAACAAGTTACACATAAATTATAGGTACATAGTATACAAAAAGTATTAATTTCTAATTTAAAATGTTGTGGGTAGCTTTGCGTCGAGAGAGAATCGGGAGGAACTTTATTAAAATTGTTTATAAAAAAAAAAAAGTTTATAATGTGAATAAAACCTTAGATTAATAAAGCATTATTATTCTAAGAATAAAATTAAATTTTGGCCGATTAATTGAACATTATTCAAAATGTTATTCTATCTATTATCCAAACATCCCTTATTCATTATTATTCAATGGCATACCTATCAATTCTGTCTCTACTACTCTCTTTGCATATAAAAAACTATGTCGACTAATAAAAAAATATCTAATTTCTAAAGACTTTAAATCGGACAAACAATATACACATATTAAATATTATTGTGTTTCACTTTGTTGCTGTTTTCGTACAAATTGTTTTCCATTGCATTCGTTAATTTTTTGCTTTCTTCTTCCTTTGCAAATAATACATGAGAGAAATAAAGTTTACTATTAAATAATAAATATAGAATTAACTTTAATAAAATGAAAGTGTCGTTTATTAATTATAATTATATTTATAGAATACTGTGACAGTGTGGCTGTTGTGATTTCATATTTTTCGACATATTAAACAATATTTCTTTCATTAAACAAATTAAATAACAAACAACATTAAATTTGTTCAGATTGATTTAAATTCTTTAGGTGAAAATCGAAAATCAATAATTGACCCTATCTATATATAAAATAAACTTAAAAATACCAAATACAAATTATTATGCCTTGTCATCAATTATTGCTAAACAAAAATACATATACTCGTAGCATATACTATATCGAAAAAGATTTCAATCGACTTTATCTATGCTTGTTTTCAATTTATACGATATAAAAATTCGTAGATATGCAAAAAAATAGCACATTTTGTAGTGTTTCAGGTGTCCCTAAAACCGTTCTCTGGTAATATCAATTGGTTATCGGAACAGTAGTTTCCCATTTAATTTTTAATTGTATAGATAGTACACATTATAAAGATAGAGTAGGTATGTATACTATGCGTGTACATAAATATTGTCATAGCGTAAAAAATATTGAGTAATTTGAACAGGATTGGTTAAAATGTTATAAGCAAAAGAAAATTCTACATTAACATGACTGAACTTGGTAATTATTCGGTATCGCGGCACCAGCGATTTTGGGGCTGTTTTTTTTTTAAAGACTTCCCTGAACTTTTTCTTTATTACCATTAAAATATTTAATTATTGTATCGTGTTAAATTCAATCATATTGCGTTAGATAAAACAATAACAAAATTCGAATAAGAACATAGTTTTATTAGAGAAAATGTTCATATACTGAAATAATTGTCTACCAACAAATAACAATAATGTGAAAATATTTAATTGAAAAATCATACAGTAAAACTTCTTTGTTTCAGTCACCAAAGAAAAACAAGTTTGTGTGGCAACTAGCAGTGCATTAAGTAAGTAAATATATTGTTGATATTGATATATTTTTGTATAATCGATTAAAAAAAAACAAACTCATTGCGGGTTACGGACAGTGAAATTTGTCACAAAATTATTTTACTACAGTAACATAGAATTGAATATATTGTAACAAATTTCATGTCTCAATAAACCAAACCATAATTATCAAGTATAAAATTAATATTAAGGTTTCTTATTTTTTCATTTGTATTACATCTCCAGTTTTCTTCTAAAACTTTTTCTTAATGTTTGTCAAGTAGAAAAGAGAGCTTAAATTTACACATTTAATTTTAAAGTATAATTAAATTAAAAAAAACCACAAACCAATCCTATATTTCGTAACCAACGTCATATTGTTGTCGTGTCGTACAAAATACCTATTGTCAAATAACAACGACAATGGTATAAACTAAAAGGGCAGAGAAACCGAATGTTAAAATTCGTAACAATACTAATCTTATAGATAAAAAAAAAAATAGTTAGTAAAAAAAAATCAAGTGCAAATTTATGATTATTTATTTTACAATGTTACAATTCGCAATCATTTTTATTTTACGTCTTTTATTGTTTATAATATATATATATTATATACACTCAGCTCATAAAAAAATAAATAAAGCACATCTGAAATTATTATACTTTTTTATAAGCTGCTTTTGAGATTAATATTTATGCTTTGAATTATTTTAAGTTTAGCAAATCATACTTAACAAATTTTAAATCTTTTTTGAAGATATTTTTATAACAACTGTGACTCTTCACTGTTTTCTTTAATATTGCTAATTTATTTATTTATTTCCAGTTGCCCTTTAGATCGACTTCTAATGTTATCTATTATGTATTAACATACTTTAAATACTTAAAATATTAACAGTCCTTAATAATGTCATCTAAGTATAAGTACCTAGATACTATTACATATTATCTAAATATTGTGATTGAGAGTGAGCAATATTTTCTTATAATAAAGTTATTGTGACGAAATTTCAAAATTGTTATTAAAATGGTTTATTTAATGTTTTACGATCCAACACATAAGATTTTTGTTATTTAATTTGAAAAGTAAGATATCACAAGTGTATAAACATATAGTGACAGAAAATAAGCACAAAATAATTTATAAATAATTGTACATGATTTTGTACATAACAAATTACAATAAGTTTGTAAAATTTACAAAAAATAAATTAAATTACGTAACTTGATTTTAAGAAAACAATTAATCAATAAGTTTAATATTACTTTGGTGATATAGTTACCTCCTATGTTATCCACAGTAGAAGACTATTACACAATTTAATATTTATTTTTTAAATTAAAAATATCAATTTTGTAATTTATTTTATACCTAACACAAGTTTGTGTTTAAATTTAATAGACGAATATATCGATTTAATGTAATTCAACAAATCTGAAGAAAAGAACGATTTCTCAAATAAGATTAAATGAAATATTAACAAGAGTTCAAATCAATTACACAATAAATAAAATGTAGTAACACTTGTACAAATCAAAATCACAATTTAAACATCGAAATTATGGAGTTATTACTGCTAATTCAATGAAAAAGGGGTCATCAAAATATGATTAAATAAATGTACTAAAGCCATTAATTATCTAATTTAGTAATTTTTATGACCTTATAAAAATATTAAGATTTGTCCAAAAATCAAGCATGGGTTTCGATTTATTGGTCTTTAAAATCAAGTGATAATTTATTATAGCTGTCCATTTCGTTTTCATATCTTCAAAGTAGTTTTATTAAATTATAATACCTGATGTATAATCAAGTATTCTCAGGGAAATAAATATCTGTACATAATCTTAGCAATAAACTAAAGCTAAAGCAAAACTAAATCCTATTCCTATATAGTACTAAATCATAACTTATCCAAAAATACACTTAGAAAAGCAAAATATGGCTTATAATATAACAACAAAATATTGTGATGGCATGCCTAAAATAATAGAAATATAACATGAAACTAATAGAGAAAAATTCGCATCAAGTAATCATAAAATCAAACATACTTAATTGATTTATACTCTATTAAAATAATTATTATTATAAGTTTAAGCTATTTGTGTAAAAATTGAGTTTAAAATTGTAGAATTCTCAAAATAAAATGAAATTAATGAAAACACTATAGAAGATCTTTAAATGCATTTTGCATAATAAGTTTCTATTTGAAATACGACAGTAGAAATAGTAGCCACAAATTATGTTTCAAACAAAACTATTCCACAACAATGAATTAAGACCATAGGCATATATTTCAACAGTTAATTTACTTTATTTTAAAGCAAATTTGGAAAATTTATATTTTATGCTGAATATGTGCAGAGAATTCTAAAGAGTGTGTTTTATTTTAAATTCCATACAATTCAATTCTATGGATTCTGTTTTGTTTTTCTTGAAGTATATAGCTCACTTCTCTGACAATAAACCCATGTTCTTTACATTATTGAATTAAGTTATTAGCTGCGAGTATAGTTTGAAAATCGAACTTCAAGCAGATTTTTGCTTGATTTTACATTAAGTGTACACATCAAGTTAAAATAAATTTAATTAGATATTTCCTTGCTTTGCTTGACCAAGTGAGGATATTGAGCAGTTACTACAAATTTCAGAATGAGTTTGTTTTAAATATAATATTCTTATAATGTAAACTATTGTACTTTAATAGTTTAATATCCTAGTGATTTTAATAATAATACCCGAAGTATTTTAATAATGATTTACAATGTTTTACTTTAGCTTAAGCTAAATTATTTACTTCTTTACAACAATACTTTTGAAAAAATGTTAAGGACATAGCAAAGTATTGTAATAATTTAATAGATTTCAGCCTTGGAATCCTCACTTCAGCCTTAGCCCTGTATATAATTGTATATAAGTTAAAAGATAAGAAGATATAATATTATATATCAAATTTAATATTTAGTACAGAATAAACTTGTGCTGGCATTTATATAGAGTTCATTACATAACATTAACTCTTTACTTTTAATAAATTGTGATATATGTATGTTATTTTAACAATTTATGATAATGCTAAAATGGAGGTACAATTAATTTCTAAAGTTATAAATGTATCCTGTATAAATATATTTTCTATAATTACTTATGATTTTAATACTTTTGACCAAATGGAGCCCACCTCAATCCCTCTATGTAACTCGAAATAATTATATATACAACATACAATTTAACATTAATAGTCTTAGAGACGATAGTGTTAATGTTTTGAAAATACACAGTCAAAGTTTTGATTGGATTAAAAAAATGAAACTTCACATTTCTAACATATAGCACCACCATTTCTACAACCACATTCCACTGTTTAAACTGTCACATTTGTGTTAACTTGATCAGTCAGATGAGCCACTAGGTTACTGCTTGTATCCTTCCATGTGTATACTTGGAACATAATGTTGTATTTGGTATGGCAAGATTGAGAAGATATGAGCATAGAGGGGGTCAGCGTATGAGACAAGTGAGACAGAGCTCAGCCGACCCGATGCAGTCGTCGTGGCAGAAGGCACCGCATTTCTTGCACAGGATCATGGCACGTAGGTTACACACACACGCGTCATCTGCGCCAACACTTCGGCAACGAGTAACATTCTATAAATGAAATTATAATGATTATTTTTTTACTAATAATTAAGAAAGTAACCCATCAACCATTAATAAATAAAAGTGTAAGTATTTTCACTATAAAAGTATATAAATACTAGATACATACTACATTAGAATTCTGATTAGAAGGTGGAGCACTTGATGCCCTAGGAGCAACATTAGGTGTTCTCTGAACCAGGATATATTGCCCCATGTTGTTTGACCGATTCTCATTAATCTGGAATTACAATAAACAAAATTGATTTATGTACAAATTTGAAACATTAATAGACATAACAAATAAAGAAATAATGGTCCATTTATTGCCTCAATTTTGTTATGGGACAAGTCTGAATTATCGTTATTTGTTAATCCAGTAAGTTTACGTAAGTAATTGTTTTGTTTTAATCATTCATATTGACCAATACATACCTCGGTATGAGGCATGATAGATGCGGGTATCTGTCTGACCAGTACCGGCGGCGGAGGTCGAGGAGGTCGCGTGGGTCGTGTGAGCAATGCAGGCGGTGGCCTCAGCTGGCCGCGTAACGCATCGCGATTTGGACTATTTTGAATCACGGCTTGACAGATCTGATAACTACGCTCCAGGTTCACAGCACCAGGGGGTACTTTGTTAGAGCTGCGACTCCTGTAGAAAACAGGTCCCACATTAAAATTTTTTTTCAAATTATTATTAATAAAGTCTAAGGACCAAGATGTGATTATAACCTGTGAATTTTAACAGATGATTATGAATGATGATATTAAACATGTTGAGAAAGCCTCCATGAGTCTAATTTCACTGAAATTCTGGCACATGTGTATCCACCCCGCATTGGTAGTGTGGTGGTATAAGCTTCTCCTCAAGGGGAGAGGAAGCCTTAGCCAGCAGTGGGACATTTACAGGCAGTAACTTTTTTTTTTATTACAGTCTATTTATGTATAAGAAAAAAAAAAGTTTTATATTAAAGCAGTCAAATTATCTAACTTCAACTTCTATTTATGATGGCTAATAAGAATAAATACTTCTAAATAGCATTTTTGTTTATGAAATAATAAACATTAATGTCTTATATATAAACACTAAAGTAATACTAGCATGAAGTTTGATAAACATACTATAATTTTAATCTATGATCACATGAACTGATGTTATACATACATAATCTGATATATTTTATCAGATTTCTTGACATAATTAATAAAAATTACTTGCCATGTAAAAAAATACTTTTCATATACCTGTTGGATTCCTTTCCAGATTTTGACTTTTTGCCGGGGATCCTCACACTTTGGGTTACCATCGTTGAGTTAATTGAGGCATTAGTAACTGAAGTGCTGGAAACCATACTAGCTGTTGGTTCACATTCCTGTTTAACTAAAACATCTTTCATTGATTGACAACTTTCTGATGAGTTTGAAGATTCCATATTATAATTTGTATCACGATCTGTCTTGTACATGCAATTTTCATCATTAATATTAACATCTTCCATGCTAGTTTTAGAGTCTTCACTAACATACTTAGCATTATCCATATTTATATTTGCAAAATTTTGTATATTGATAACATTTTCATTCTGCACCCAATCACTCTCACTTTTCCATGACACTGCTGAGTTTTTAGGTTTTGCTGGATCTTGCAAGTGATCATCTGGGTATGAAACCACCTAAGAGTAATTGTAATGAATTTATATGTAGGATAAGTCGAGAAAAAAGTAAGAAGTATGTTACAAACTCATACTTACTGATGTATTTGTAACTTCCATCATTGGAATTGAAGGATTTTGTGCCATTGGCATTGTTACAACAGCAGTTACATCTGTAACATTTATAATTGTATTTTAAGCACACTTACCATTCCAAGTTTTAATTAGTCCAAATATGACAATGTCTAATTTTTGTTTAAGTACCCTCATAAGTAATTTAATGTAAGAATTACTTACTTGTTTCACTCATATATGATGTAAGTTCCATCAGATTTGTTTGGGGAGCATACTTGGCATCTTCACTTTCTATAAATTCAATAAATTCTATATAGTAATGTAAAATTTGTTTACATATTACAATACATTTTGTCTGCTATCACATCATACTTACGAGACGTTAATATTGGCAATCCACTAGTTTCTAGTATAAATGATTCAGCATCTTTGAAGTGTTCATCATAATAATTAGGAACAATACCATCTATTTCTTTGACTTTGTGATCACTTTTTTCTGTATTGTTTAAATCACTTTTATTTGTAGGGTGTTCAATTGGTTGCTTTGCTGAGTAATCTAATTCCTCAATTACTTCCATTTTTTCATATGAGACATCTTTAGAAACAAGTGTTGGTGATTTGTTATTCTGTAGTGAAACTGTACTGTATGCATCTATCACAGTTTCCCGGAACCCAGTCACATACTCATCCTGGCTGTCATGAGCTGGAGATTCTTTAACATTTTCTTTATTAATTGGTGTTATTTCTTGGGCTTCTATTTCAGCATTTTCATATTCATGTGGAATATTGTCAGAAGTTTCATTTACAAGTGAGACATTATTCAAATGGTTTTCTATCTTCAAGCTAGAAATAGATGATACACTATGTTCATCATACTCATAAACAGAGGCTGTGGCTTTACTGTCCTCACTATTGGTGTCACCTTGATCCTGACCAGAGTACAGATTGAGGTCCTCATTCTGAGACATTTGTTCATTGTTATAGTTTGTTTCACCATCTGAACCATTGTTACTCTCTGGATCTTCAGTCTTCATAGTTATGTAGCTGGTATTATCAACATCATAATCATCCTCATATCTAATTCTTTTCGAAAATTGATAAACATTAATGTCATTACTCAATCTTTTAGTTGTCTCTGGCATGCTGTTTGCAAAGTCTGCTGTTTTATCTTCATCACAGTCTTTAGATGCATTTGATTCTTCAATTTTAACAACACACAAGTCTAAATCTTGTTTAATTTCATTTCCAGAGTCATTGTCTGCTAAAAGCAGGGGATCAACAGGTGTTGTTGGTACAGATTCTTCTATCCTAGTAATGGAAGATGAATCAGAGAAACTGAAGTCCATCTGACACTCTACATAGCCTTGGCTCTTAACATGTTTAAGTGGCAGCAAGCCCGGTACAGGGGCAGATGATTTATTGCTAACTGAAACAGAGTCATCTTCAGCTTCTTCAGCCTCTTTCGCTGAGGACCTAGTTACTGCACCAACAGAACGCAATCTTTTACTAGAGCTTGAAGATTTACTTTTTTTTATCTTTGGAACAGTGCTACTGCTAGTTATTGAAGCAGTTGGTCTTAGTTTTATAGTCGTTTTCAGAGAAGGTCTCTCTGAATTTAAATTCATAGAAGATTTTTCTCTTTGTGATTTTTCTCCCCAAAATGGCTCAAAATGTTTTAACTTCCATGGGTCAATCTTACTCTTTTCTTTTTCTGCTTCACTCTTCATTTTTTGTTGATTTTCTGGAGTAAATTCTCCTCCAGACAGAGATTCTTGCCACTCCAAGCATGCACGAGCAAAAAATTCATTATTAAGACTAGATGAACTTAAACGACCGGAAGTGCTTGGCCTATCTACATTAGGTAGTAATTGTCCCAACTTATATTGATATAAAGGAGGAAGTAGTGAAAATGTATGCTTATTTAAAAGAGCTCTAATATTTGTGTTAACTAATATGGAATCTGGAGTTTCTAAGTCTATGCAGCCTTCTCTTGTCTGTTGTAATTGAGCTGCTGTTGAAAGTTTTTTGCTGCTACGTTTTCTAGGTTTTATACAAAATCCTGGAATACTAGCCAAAACTTCCCGCATAGTCGATGGTCTACTATTAGAGGAAGAGCTAGTGTCTGCACAAGATGTGGCTGCAGTCCATTCTCGGTTTTCAGGCGGTGGAGGAGGTGGTAATGGTTTGACTATTATTCTTGGCAAAGGTCTAGAATGATTTGAGCTCTTTTTTCTACGCTTTGATTGTTTTCTTGAAGAGTGTTTACTAGATTTTTCACCGTCTTGCGGAATGCGAATTACCGTATACTGTTCGTTGTTGTTGCATGCCAAGTATTTACTCTCAGACGAGTTATCTGAATATTCAATCTCATTATTAACAGGTTCCATTGGTGATACGTCCAACTCCATTGTTAACAACGTGCTTAGTATTAATAGTTTTGTAATAGTATTTTACAACGAAGAAGTACTTAATGCCGCAGCTAATCACTACTTCAACCCATTGTGTATTTCTTCACATACTATGCATATATGAAATCTTTCATGTGTGATACTAGAAACGAATAACATTTAATCATCACTTATTTGAAATAATTCAAGGTTAAACAACATAGTATTCATTCCTTTTCACAACAGAAGAGCGAAAATCAAAATGTCACAACAACGCAGAAAATGGATTCCGCTAACATACGTTCCGTTCTAAGTTACTTAGATGATAATTTGGTTTACATTTAATAGACTATTTTAATTATTAACATTTTATTTTATAGTAACTGGTAAGATAAATTATTAATAAAAAAATGTGGTTAAATAACTAAAACTATACTTATTAAAATCATAACAAGAAGCATAATAGAAAGCTTTCTTTATAAAAACATTTTATTATAAAAAATATATTTTCATTACTTTTGCACTATAATTAGATATTGAGCACAAAAGCAAATAAAAATTTCAAAAAGGATGATATAAGCTTATTTAAAATTAAGACAATTAAAATCAAAGACAAAATCAAGGGCGTAAGATTTATACGTTTTGAAGGGAAACCAGAGTAAGCTTCTTTTAAACACAACACACAATTATTATGCAAAACAGGTTAAAAATTTATAATATTTAATTATTAAAAATAGAAGTAAAACTTTTTAATATATATTATACTTTTTATAATCATTGTTATTATTTTATTAATATTGAATATAATTTTACTTAACGCTTTCGTATTTTTCAAACGCCGTAAACTAGGAGTAAAATTTAGGTAGAAGTAAACATGAGTTGAAAATTAGTATTAAAAGCTATTTTCGAGAGATAACACAGATGTTAAGACAAAAAAATAATATTATGATTAAATTTGAGAATGCCTCGAAACTACTTTAATTCGATCGTTGCTGTCCCGATTGTATAAAAGTACGGGATGCGATTGACTATGACAGTAAATTCGTATAATATGTAGTAATAATCAAATTTATTTTTAAGAAAATAATTTACTATTACCTATTCAACTACTACTACTAAGTACCTATTCAATGAATGGTTCAAACAAAAATAATATCTTTTGTCTAGTCTAGTAAGTCTATGACTAATTAACTAGTAGTTAAATTTATTCTCTTTGGTACATAACCAAAGATAATTTAACCAGCCAAAGTTTGGTTTGGCTTTATCTTTATGTTGCAGCCGCCATTTTGGTCTTTTCATGTGGTTAATTTTTACTGAGACGCGTTTTGTATTATATCGTTAATCTAAAGTATTTTTCTTAATTGACATTATAAATTTTGTCAACTAGTTTTAATATAGTGCTTTGGTATAATATAAAGTCTTATTGTTCACCAATATGGGACGTGGAAGGTAATTATTATGTGTATAAGATTTATTAAATTTATTTTCAATCAAAATGAATATATCATTAACTTAATTGATTTATTGTTTTCTTGCTCATAAAAATGTAGAGACCGCAGTCGAGATAGGCGTCGCAGTCGAACTAGGAGTAGAAGCAGAAGCCGAAGCCGTAGTCCGCGCTATGGTCTTGGATCAGGTGGTGGCGGCGGCGGTGGCGGCGGCGGTGGATATGGCGGAGGCGGCCGTAGAAGCAATCCAGGAGCAAATCTTCGCAAGCCCAAATGGGATTTAAGTAGGCTGAAACCATTTAAAAAGGATTTTTATATACCACACAGTGAAGTAGAAAATAGACCCGAGTCAGAAGTGGAAGCTTGGAGAAGTGAAAATGAAATAACATTAAAAGGCCGTAACATACCTAAACCAACGCTATCTTTTGATGAAGCTGGTTTTCCAGATTACGTTATGGATGAAATTGATAAAATGGGATTTTCCAAACCAACTCCAATTCAAGCCCAAGGTTGGCCAATTGCTTTAAGTGGCTATGATATGGTTGGCATTGCTTCAACAGGTTCAGGAAAAACTTTATCCTATATATTGCCAGCTATTGTTCATATAAATAATCAACCAAAATCAAGTAGAGGTGATGGGCCTATGGCCTTAGTTTTAGCTCCAACAAGGGAACTGGCTCAACAGATTCAAGAAGTTTGTGATAAATTTGCAAATACGTCAAAAATCCACAATACTTGTTTGTTTGGAGGTGCTCCAAAAGGACCACAGGCTAGGGACTTGGATGCTGGGGTTGAAATTGTAATTGCCACACCTGGACGTTTGTTAGATTTCTTGGAAAGTGGAAGAACTAATCTAAAGAGATGCACTTATTTAGTCTTAGATGAAGCTGACAGAATGTTGGATATGGGTTTTGAACCTCAAATAAGAAAAATAATAGAACAAATACGACCAGACAGGCAGACCCTTATGTGGTCTGCTACTTGGCCTAGGGAAGTCCAAAGTTTAGCTTCAGAATTTTTAAAAGATTACTTACAAATTAATGTTGGATCATTGCAACTGGCTGCAAATCATAATATCTTACAAATTATCGATGTTTGTATGGAGTATGAAAAGGAAACTAAATTAAGCACTTTATTAAAAGAAATAATGGCAGAGAAAGAAAATAAAACCATCATTTTTATTGAGACAAAACGACGAGTAGATGATATTACAAGAAAAATGAAAAGAGATGGGTAAGTCTTGTTGACTGTCTCCTTTAAACTTTACTTTAAAATACAGTAAAGTTTATTAACCAGATTTGCTTTTTAGTAAGTTTATAAACAAAAATTTAGCAATTTCATGTAATGTGCAACCATCACAATTTACAGGTGGCCAGCTGTTTGTATTCATGGTGACAAATCACAGAATGAACGTGACTGGGTATTACAAGGTAAGACAGGACTGGGTAATGTTGATTTTTGAAATATGTTTTATTATCTTTTGTTTTATTTGATATTCTATAAACATTTGTATCATATTATTAAAACAGATTCCTTTTCCCTTCAACTAAAAATTATTATCCTAAAAAGTGGCGACAGTAAAAAAATGACGAACATCGAAACAAGTCGAGAAGCGGTGTCGGACTGAAGTAGCACGCGAGTCGCGGGTGTGGCAATCCTGCCACGCGTCACTTGACGCGTGTCGCGCATAAACGGTATCTGAACACATGTCTGCATGTGCAGGCTGAGGCGAGCTGCGGCCGGGCGGCGAGGGCGGCGGCCCGCGGGCGATGTCGCCGCTAAGCGCCCGGCGGCCGCACCGCTCCGCCCCTATTGACGGGGCTAAGCCCTAAGCACTCAGAGTTGCCACCGCGGCTAGTCTGCGCCGCTTCTCGCGCGTGCGGCGCGGCGGGGTTGGCGTTCGGCCTCGCCGGGGGGCCCGAGGCGCGGGGTGGCCCGCCGCCGCTCCGAGTCGGCGCTCGAGGCTCCCCGTGCGCTCGCCGTTCACGTCTCGCTTTGCGCCTCTTGCGCTCTCGGACGCCCTTATTAGTCCTAATTGACATTTCGAACGAACTGTACACCATCACTTTTCGATGGGATCGTTAAAAGTAGTAAGTTTCGAACATATAGCGACATATACACCGTCCGAGATGTTTTTGGCTACAGTCGGTCGATTGATATATTTATGGCATTCATTATAGGTTGTGATTTATATTGATTTTATAATATTTATTATACATATGATGAAAATATTTAAATATTGTTTTCTTATTATGTATTCATAATTTTGATCAAATAATACAAAATATGCAACTATTTCATTACATATGTTAAGCATATTATATATTGTCAAATAATATATAACTCAACTGCTACTAATAATCAAGATTATCATTAGCAAATACATATTCACATTAACTTTATGATGATCAAGTGTTTGTACTAGTAATTAAATTAATATTTATAATTGATAAAATTGAAACTGGTTATATTTTATTAAATTAGTAATTTTAGCGAAATCCTTCTAGTTTGTATTATCTACATTTATATTTATAGATCATTTTATGCTTAAAGATATACTTACAAAATATATCATTTCAGATTTTCGCAGTGGAAAAGCTCCTATTCTTGTAGCAACAGATGTTGCCGCGAGAGGATTAGGTATGTGTATAGTTTTGCTATGACGTGACTCTTTTTATGGTCACATTTTTTTGCTTATATTTATTTGATTTGAATATCTTTTTTCAGATGTTGATGATGTCAAGTTTGTAATAAATTTTGATTACCCCAGTAACTCTGAAGATTATGTTCACCGAATTGGTAGAACAGGTAGAACCAATAAAACCGGAACCGCATATACATTTTTTACACCATCAAACGCTGCTAAGGCTGCAGATCTTGTGTCAGTGTTAAAAGAAGCCAAACAAGTAGTTAATCCTAAGCTGCAAGAGCTAGCAGAACGAGGTGGTGGTGGTGGCAGAAGTAAGTATTGCAACAAGACTCAAATGTTTGGCTCAATTTTTAAACTAGACAATATATTAATGCTTGTCACTATCTTCTTAGGACACCGTGGTCGTGGTGGCAGATACCGAAGAGGACGTCGATCCAGATCTCGATCCCGTTCTCGCGATCGACGTCGTCGGTCACGTACGCGTTCACGATCCCGAGATCGCCGTCGGCGCAGACACAGCTCATCCAGATCGTCACGCAGCAGGTCATCGAGATCTTCGAGAAGTCATTCGCGCTCCCGTTCCCGTTCACGTAGCCGATCTCGCTCAGGCAAGTGCAGCCCACTGAAGGATTCTAATATTGGGCCCCAGCCTGCGACTCAGGCTCTGCTGCCGACGCCCAAACCACTTTTGCCCACACCTATTGGTCCCCAACTACCTCCCTCACATTTTGATAGACCTAACGGCAAAGTTTCCTCAACACCTCCCATTCGCAATAATGAAACGCGATCAAATGATACAGACTTTTCTCCTAGTAATAATATAAATAATAATGTTAATAATCACATAAATCATGATACCAATTTACAGCAACAACAGCAACAGCAGGCAAACTCTATTCCACCTTTAATGGCTATAAATCCTCAAATGAATATGTGTGTTCCTCCTCCGATGAACGGTCAAGGCTTTATGATGCCTCCATACTTTCCCAGTGATCAATATGGAATGATGATGCCAACATTTCCTCCTAATGCCATGCTCAATACTACTGGCTGGGGAGCACCACCTCCACCCCCTCCTCCTCCTCCTCCTACAGAAAGTAGTGGTGGGCCTCAAAACAGTTATGACTATGGACAAAGTGGCTCGGGGCAAAGTCGCCTTCCAGAGTCAGATTCCAGAAAACGAGGAAGTCGTTCTGGTGGCCTCGGAACTTCGAGCTCGTTTGGCTTGGGCTCTGGCGGCCTGGGTTCCGAAGGGGGCTTCGGATCATCCAGCGGTGGCCTGGGCTCAGCTGACAACTATGGCGGTGGTCTCGGATCAGGCGGCCTAGGCTCTGGTGGCGGCCTTGGCTCCGATGAGAGCCAAAGCGGCTCCCGGTCACGGGGCAGTCGTGACCGACGTCGGCGAGGAAGAGGAAGAGACCATGATGACTATAACTCGGATAGCCCGAGTGGTGGTCTCGGGTCTTACGGCTCGGGCGGCCTCGAAGGCGGCCTGGGTCAGGCAACTGGCGGATTAGCTACTGGCGGATTAGCTACTGGCGGTCTTGGCGTACCCCATGGGAGCCTCTTGCCGCGCATGCTTCCGCAGAACGTTGGCGACTTCGGAGGACAACAGAGCGCGAACTTTACAGCTTTCGGTTCATATGGGTCTAAAAACAATAAAAGAAATCAACCTGAAAATGACGGTAGTAATTATGATAGTAGTAACATGAATGGTGTCGATTATTATGGCCAAAATGTGGGACCTGGCCGACCGTTCACATCTAGTATGGATCCAGTTATTTCTAATGGTGCAATGGCTAATGGCTCCGTGGGGTACAGAAATGACCGCCAGGGCAGTCGCCAACGACGGTGAATAAGATCGAGGTTTGTTATATTCAAACCAATGCAAGCTCGTCTCCCTAACAATACCAATTTTGAGATGCCATCCATAAAATGTCATTATTAGATATGATTGTTCTCTTTAATTTTTTATTATGGTTATGGTTGGTGTGTCAAAAACACTATTATTTTTATTAATAAATAATTAACTTTTGTATTCACAAAGAAGGAGTGCAATATTTTTATATTTGTTTTTTTTTTTTACAGAGAACGGCTATAATGGTGACTCTCGTCGACGCAGGAGGCGATAAAACTGAATAATTCGGCACTAACAGAAAAAGTAAAATAAATTAAGGAATTGCTATTTTCATTCCATATGTATCTGACAGTACTGATTTGATTTTTATATTGATAAAAAATAATACATTTTATAAAAGATTAAATTTACAATGATTGCTTAAAGTAGTATTAAGAATACATTGGTATTTTTAAGTTTTATATTAAAAAACAATGTTAGTATAATGTGAACATGTTTTAGTGTATATTAACGTATACCATACATAATTAAGAATAAAAATAACACTATGATTAAATCTTATATACTTGCAATGCCTTTTTATAATAGATGCAAAAAAATCTTAATGTAACTGATAAGGCAGTAGTGTGTTTTATTAATTAAGATCTGTACATTTAGTAATGTTAAAAAAAGAAACCAAAAGTGGAGAGGTTTTTTTGTAATTGCACTTAATTTTTAATTATTTCTCACTTCACTGGTATAATGTGCAAAAAATATTACAAAGTTAAGCTTGTTCTTTAAAAAGATAGATATTCTCATTGGAATGTATCTAATAACAATCGTTGTATTCATTTGACTTTAAGTCTGAATTAGTGTATAATTTACTTGAGTAGTAGTGTATTTTATTAATGAAAATAAAATTCCTTTACATACTGGAAAGAGTTTAATTTTTGTGTTTAAAAAAAACCAAACTAATGGCTAGCTGGTTAGATTAATTTACTATTATGCGAATGGCAACAATTATGTTTCCAAGACAACTATTGACTGATCAATAAAGTGAAAAAATTCATATAACAGTTATAATGAGTTTTTGTGTTGATCTAGTCTCTGAAGACTCATTTTATGAAAATATAACATTGGGAATAACAAAAGTCTTAGGTAATTAAAGTAATCTTTATTCATAAAGCAACTAAATTTAATATACCAATCATTGGTAAGAATTAGCTTTGTGTTTAGGTAAAAATTTAAATCCATCTGGAACTGGACCTAGTAACATTTCACTTATTTTAACCCAGTCAGCACAGTTTCCAGATGCCATTAAAGTTTCCAAATCATTGCGACCAAAGTACAATGGAGGCCTTTCATTAATTTTTTGAGGAGGTCTTTCTAATAATCCCACAGGTATATAGCGGTATAAAAATGAAAGCCATTCGAGTAGAAAGCGTCTTGTATTTTCTACACCTTGTGTGTCTGAGCCCCAATGCTCTAATCCAAAGTTGGTGAATTTTTTTATTATATCGAATCTTTCATTACTGCTTATGTCCCACAATTTCTGCTCCTTTATTTCTGTAAATATCCATGGCTTTATTAATGCACCCCTACCAATCATGACACCTTGAACTGTTGGTGCTACTTCTCTTCTGTAGATATAATCTTCATAACTTAAAATATCCCCATTACCAAAAACAGGACAAGGCAAACCTATTTTAGCACAAGATTCAATGTAATCCCAATCGGCTAATTTTGTATATCTTGCTTCTCTGGACCTGCCATGTAGTGTTATTAGTGAAGCACCCCAATCTACTACTTTTGGTATAATGTTGTGTGCAATTTTTTTGTCCTGGTATATACCAGTCCGCATTTTTACAGTAAATGGTATGTTTAAAAGGCTTGAGGCACTTCTAACTGATGCTTCTAAAGCAGGCATTCTGTGCATCATTCCACTGCCTCCACCTTTCTTATAAATTAAATCTATTGGACATCCGAGATTTAAGTCAATAAAATCTAATTCTGTATTTTCTTTCAATAACTGAGCTACTTTTGCAATCCCATAAGCATTGTTTCCACATATTTGAGCTCCAAATATATCCTCTGATTCATGTCTTTTCACCAATGCCCATTCCTGTTTTAGACCTTTTAATAAAGATTCACATAAAGCCATTTCACCACATGTGATATCAGCCCCATATTGTTTGCAAATTCTTCTAAATGGTAAATTACCCACAGTCGTTAGAGGACTGAGGAATAATTTATTGTTCCAATCAATTTTCTTTCTTTCTCTTGGTAATAATTTAATCAAATCATCATCTATAACCGCTCCACTTTTGCTTATGATTTTATCATTCTCTATTATTGAGTTATTAGTGTCACTTTCAATTTCTTTTTTTTCAGATTTATTCTTGGTGTCTAAAGATTTAACCAATTTTTCAGCTAAGGAAAAATCATATTTTCGTTTTTGTAAACTTATTTGAAGTGATTGTTGTAAAGTATTTTTAACATCTTCTTTCCAAGTGCTACATTTAGTTTCATCAATAATGTTAAGTCCATCTTTTGTTGTATGTGCAGAACCAAACCGACATGTAATTCCTCTGGGGCACCTTCCTCGAATGTTAAACAAATGACATATATCACCTAAATCTTTTTGTTTTGAGCTTAAGTACTCTATGGGATTGTGAATGTATTTGCACTTAGTAAACTGGCAGGCCTTAATTTCATCTTTGGAAATAATATTTATTATAGTTGGGCATGGTTTATTTTGTTTATCATCTTTAAATGTTTTTGGTCTTGCTTTGTTTTGGCCTCGTCTTTTTACCTTGCATGTATTATTAGACGGATCTTCATTTTTATCGCATCGGATCTTTTTAGTTTCAGTGTCATTATCATTATCTTCACTTAATTTACGCTTATTAATTATTTCATTCTTTTCTGTTTTATATTTATCTTGCTTCTGTATTATGAACTCTTTTTTTATATCACAAACACCAGCATTAGGATTTGTCATTATGTATTATCTAATTTAAAATATTTATATAAGCTTTTTTAAGATAAGTATAATTTGTCAATTTAGAGGTTATAGTTATTATCTTCCATTAAACATCTCATAAAATTGCAATTAATATATTTTAATATAATTGCTTAGCTAAACAAACAACGGATATTTAATGTACATTACAAAGAAGTATGAAATATTATTTATAAACATTGGCAATGTGTTGTACCATACCTCCCGGGTACCCGTCTACGGTCTAAGGCACGGTTGTATACACAGGTCTGGCAACTGAGTCCAATTTCAGTGGTGAGAGATGAGGTGCGAGTGTGTAACAATTGCTAATTCGTAATACCATCCGCTTGAGGTACTACGTCGCTGCTATCAAAGCTGATATTTTTGTCTCCCAAGTATTGTGTTATTTAATCATTGTTATATCGTTTTGTTGAGTTTTGCGGATTTTTTGATATTTTTGTTTTGTTATTTAACTGTTTTGTTTGGATTTGAAAAAATGTTCGGGATAATTATTCATTCGCCAATTGTCATGCCTCTGGCGGCCGTAAATTGAACTTAACAGCATCAGTATGTCAACGTACCCCATACTGAAGTTGCAAGACCTGTGTATACGACCGTGGTCTAAGGCTAAGCTATCAGCTTATCAGCTATGTATTGGCAGACTTTAGTTGGTTCAATAATAAACGTCAGACTTCAATTTTTTTTAAATTTTATATTTTTTGGTTCAATAATATAATACTGGACTTATTATTAATATTTGCAATACAATAATTGATGTAATGATGATTTTATTTTTTCAATTAAAATAAACATGGCAATTAAATTTATGATAAATGAAGAGTATTTTTGAAAATAATTTCTCACTTTCTATGTCATTTTATGTAATTTTGAGGTTTATGATTGTTAAAGCTAACAAGTTATACTATAATACTTGCATAGAGACCTATTCAAATCTGTAAATATATATATATATCTATAGATATAGTATGGTATACCTTCATATAGAAAAGTTTATATTTATAAAACAACACTTTTTTTAGAGTCCGATTCAAGAATATCTAATGTTGTCGTTGAACGCCGCCCACCATGCGACCGTGTTGCGCTTTCAAATTGGGAACAGAGACATTCGGCAACATTACCAGAAGATTTGCGCAATTTTTATGCATCGACTGATGGTTTTGAGTTATCCTGGCATTATAAATACTCAGGAAAGAAACTTTTTGTTATTTTAATTGTTTAAAATGCAAGCGAACGAAGGATAACTGATGGTATTTGGTCATTTCCGTCAAGATAACTTTATGAATTGTAAAATTGAAACATTAAATAAAATACCGCCTCACTTATCATTAAAACGGAAGGTAATATTGTTTAGTTGTGGTCGTACCTGCCCTGTTAGATGTGTTTACACAAAATAGGTGATAAGCGGGGACGTAGCTACCATCTTATCAGCCGTATCAAAGATATAGGCCCCCTACACAGGGGCCCGAACCCCTTGTTCGTTGTTTTGTAAGCAAAAATTCGTAAAATGGTATACAAAATCTCACTTGAACTCTTAGGCCATAGGGTAAATTTCCCGTGAAAAATTTAAATATTATACACATTTGAAAAATAAATTTGAATAGCTAGTGCGTAGTAGCTAACTCGTTGACGGTCTAGGCACTAAATTCACGTGCCTGGGGGTTTGCTTATTGGCGACGGGAGGTGTCGTAAATATGTTAATCTTTATATAAGGATGTCATTTTATACTCTATTGGTAAATTAGTTAAACAATATAAATAAATAGCAAAAAACTAAATAAAAGTAAATAAAAGGAACCAAAGTATTTCAATGTACCTATAACGAACGAACGCCGCAGTTAGGAAGAAGGGCCCCCTACCAAATTTTGATACAGGCCTCATCAAGGGCAAGCTACGCCCCGAGTGATAAGAGTGTGATTATTATTTCATTAAACAATAATGTTGAATATTTATTGCAGCGGATGAAATTTTGTCTGTGGGTTCCATAAGAGTAAACGCTTTAAACGATTTGTGCTTGGGTTCTGCACTCAAAGATCTATTAGATTTTTCACTCACACGTCCAAATAATGGTCCTCGTCCGGTACTGAATACTAAAAGTAAGGTTTTCGAACTTGACAACTGCAGAAATATAGGAAAGGTACGAAAGTAATAAATATTTCTTGTTTGATTATTTATTGATTAAAATATATTTTATTTCGATATGATTTGACTGCTATAATTCTAAATGATCTCCATTATCTTATATTCATATTTTCTAAATTGTTTTTTACATCACTAAAAAAATATGGTAGTTACATTTAAAATATAGCAAGCATGCGCACGCACATACATGTAACCATTTACCATATTGGTTTTGGATTACCTTACATGAATTAGTAATAAGGCAATTTGTATTGTAATACTATGTAATAATTTAATGGGAAGGAACTGACTTCGGACGCACGGTTAACACCAGTTCAGGAGTCTGGGCTATTTTTTAAAATATGTATGTAATGGATAACAATAAAGTATTATTATTATTAGTAGTATTACGGTGTTATGCATGAGTTATGGTGTTATATGGCTTCGATCGTGTGATCGTATTCACATTTCCTTTTCGTTAAATTATCTTAATACATAATTTCAAACATAGAAACAAGCTGTGAATCAAATAAAACACAGTTTGTTGTATAAATTGTAACTTCCGGATTACTTTCAGGTGTGTTTGATATACACTGGTGGATGTTGGTCTATATGGCTTGCAACGAGAGAGGGGTCATGGGGTTGGTTAGCGCATTCGTTTAGCCATTATTTCAGAATGGCTCTCGTGCATCTCGGTTTACCAGGCTGGCAGGCGGCCTTTGCTAATTTGCCTCTAATACCATGGGCTGAGGTAATGTATGTTTTTTTCATTAGATTTAGTTATTTGAAATAAATAGTTTTTCAAAAATATAAGTAGCTCGAAAAATGTACTCGGCGTGGCTCGCGAAGGAAAACATTGTGAGGAATCCTGCATGCGTTGGATAAAAATCCGCCACATGTGTATGCATCTGCATTCGATTAATCTGATGGAATAAGATCTAACCTTCTCCGCAAAAGGAGATGATCCCAGCGGTAGCACATTTACAGGCAGTTACTGAACTTCACTTTAAAGCGATTAAAATAAGCCACTGTAGGTGAGTACTATAAAAATATTGTTACTGGTTTGGCTGGAGTTAATTTACTGAGTGTTCTTATTTTATTTATGTTATAATTTATAGGAAATATAATATTATTTTTCTCACAATCACAGCAATTATTTCTTCTGCTGGCGCCGCATCTTTTGGAGAAAACAGATATTGAAGAAAACGCGATCTCTCTTACCAACGAGACTGGTCTGAACCACATTGATCCTACCATTTTTAAGACTTCAGTGCGTCATCACAAAAATACATCTCGGCCATCAAACCAATAACCTTAAAAAAATCTTATGTGTTGGCATATGTTTAATAAAAATTGTTTATTGCAGTTTCAAGAATATGATGTTTTATTATTTAAATTGGCGATAAAAATAAAATTAAACATGGAGTAAATTTAATCGCGAAAATAAAATAAAGCGTAAACTTACATATTAATGTATATTGAAAATCCTCGATATAATAAAATTTACAGCTAATTAACAAAATAAAATGGACGGAATGTAAAATCCTTATGAAATTCAAGCTAATATTACAATAAGAATATCTATGGTATACAAGTTCATATAATTAACATTAGCAAATCGTAGTTCATTAGAGAAAATTCTAAAAGCTATTGAACTATTTTATACATATTATTTTAAATCGCTCCATAATTTGTAGTGAAGAATTAATTTAAAAAAATATGAAGTGATGTCTTTGTAATACAAAACCTTACATTTCTAAGTGGCAACTTATTTCAATTAACAGTACATACAGAAGATACTAGCTGAGACATATTAATTAATCGATAATTTGTGAAAGTGTGTTTTATAAGTAAATGCATTACATTCTTTGCGAATGATCGTCTTACAATTACATAAACTTAGAACCTTTTTATACACCTAAAATACACATTACCTATCGTTACTTAAGTAACAGATAACTATATCCAGGTGGGATTAAATTTTTAATACTTTAAAGAGATTGTGATCGTAATCGAGTGGTTTAAGAACCTGCGTTAAATAGGGATCAGCGCCGATCATAGAGCAAGACTGTGCCGTTCCGTTTGGCCGCCACATTGGCACCAATATTACTGCTGCCTACCTACAGTCTTGCGTTCCAGTATGTTTATGGAATATCTTATCTAAAAATAAATCTCCAAGACTCTTGCATACGATTCCTCGTCGTATAGAGCTCCTTGCACCTGATAATTCCGACAGAGTTTTATTTTAGTTCCTCCTATCACCTGGAGCATAGAGCGACTGCACCCTCGATCCTACCCTAGGGCCAGCGCTGATAGGAATTATAAGAACATTTACATTTGTAATGGTAACAATTTTCCTATGGAAGGGTACATTAAGATATAAAATTATTGGAATGATTATTACCAGTTATGTTAAAGCAGCTGTGACTGCGGTTCATTTATATCTCGATTATATTCGAGACAAAATTATGAAGACAACTTATAATATAATTACATTATTCAATCTAAGACAGTTGATAACATTACGGTTATATATAAACATGTGATGATAAATATCTCTTTAGAAACAATAGATTTATTGTTTGAAATAAATTTTGTTCATGAAAAAATAAAAACATATTTAAACTATTTAAAAGGGTAAAAGAATATATGTATATATGTAAGTTCTATATAATTATTTGTGATTATTTCGATTTGATAAATAGCAGAGAAATTGTTTTGGTGTAAGGTGTTCATAGTAGCGAGATCAATGTTTGTGTATGGTGTCAATTTTACTTTTAAATTTTTTTTTTTTTTTAATTCTAATATTTCTTGTTTATGCCATCTCGTTTGGTAATTAAAGTGATTAATAATATTCATAATTAAAGATAATGACGATGATATATTAAAAAATATCAACGGTCGATATAAATTCGTAACGTGATGGTTTATTTTCCTTTAATACTGGTTGCATTTTTCACGAATACCTATTTTAAAGTAATAGTCGAATAACGCGTGTTGTTTAAATTGACCATTATTTCTATTTCTCATAATGATTCTTTTATCATATTCTATTATATATTGTTGTGATCGGTGTAATATCAAGTATAAGAATCTATCTTCAAAGCCGTTCATGTAACATTTGCTCAAAATGTTCTAAATGCAATTGGCTTAGCATATCAACTCTAAGGTTTGAAACTATCAACTACTTAGCGTTATAGAAGCCTACTATGTAATATTTCGTTGATACACGGATCGCTCAGTAGATCCAGGTGACGGGCACCCACTGGTGGTCGGTGGACAGCGAGTGCAGCGCGTCCATGAGGCGCGCGTGCGTGGTGTCCGAGTTGCTGTTGGTGAGCACCAGGTCGATGTACTTCTCGTACTGGCGCTGGATGCGCGCGCTGTCTTCTAGAGTCTGTTTCATGTCTTCTTCCTGTAAATTATGTTAGCCTCATTTTGATGTTTTTTATTAGTTGTAACCGTAGAATCTTAGATGTTAATTCTCTTGTGCATGTAAATGCTCATTCACCCTAAAGACCCGACCGCAGTACACGAAGTGTAGCCGTGAAGCGGAAGAATGGCTGACAAGTGGGTGTTACACCTGGTATTGTACAGTTTTATCACCAGTAGTTACTTGAGAAATGGTTAGACCTTATTTTATTTGTGTAATTCAAATATAAATTTAAGTATGAAATCCAGGTTACCTCGTATAGTGACGCAAGCGACTCCAATGTGCGCGCGCGTCTCGAACTGTAGCGTATGGAGCTCTGCCGATCGAACTACACGGCGCATGCGCAACCGTCACAAACATAAAAGTTTACATCTACTACAAAACATGCCATAAAATAATTTCAGATATATATATAAAAAATCTATTAGGAAAAATAATAACAAAACTATTCTATATTATCTACTATAATAACTCAAGTATATAATATATGAACAAAATTTTATACATGCTGTACTGTATGCAGGGATATGAGAACTAGAACTGTTGTTTTTTTTTTTTTAAATTTTTAAATCTGTTTTTTATTTAAGAATAATTTTAGAAAGAGAACTAGTTTTTACCGTTAAGTTGCGGTTGGAGGCGTATGTGAGATTACGTAATTGTTCGATACCCGGCGCTGAGATCATTACAACGTACGGCAAAAATTCGCTACTGTTGTGCAGGAGTTTGAGTGATTGCGGAGCGCAGTCCAGTATACACATTTTACCTATTCAACATATTAAATAAAAATAAATTATAATAAATATATCATCGTTTAAAAGAGTTACTTTAACCTTTAAATGTAAATCAGTAATTTATACTTATATTTCATTAATAATGTTATAAGAGGCGGTGTAGTGTTGCGACGGGAAAAGGAGATGAGTGGAGTCATTTTAACTTGTTTATTTTTGTAATCGTTTTGGAGTTTATATATTAAAAAAAAAAAACGTTTACCTTCTTTAATAACAGCTCTTATAGAGTCCAAATGAGTTCCATACAGATGTCCATTGTGTTCTCCGTACTCTAGAAAGCGTCCCGCGTGGGCATCGCGCTCCATCTCCTCGCGGGATACGAACCAGTACGACATGCCATTCTCTTCGAGGGGTCGAGGAGGACGTGACGTATCTATAAAATATATTTCATAGTTTTTTAAAATATTTATAACAATAATAAATGTCCATTATAGGCATATTGTTTTTTTTTGCATATGAGGCATAATTAATTTTTTCAAAGCATATTGTAATATGAAAATTGCATTAATTTTTCTAATATTAAAATTGTTCTTATATGTATTGTTACGAAAAAGTCTTACATACTATTGTGGTCAATTTAATGATGCAGGTTATGTTTAATCGATGGTAGGGCTTTGTGCAAGTCCATCTGGGGAGGTACCTGCCACTCATTAGATATTCTAAAGCTAAACAGCAATACATAGTCTTGTTTCGTTCAGTTTGAAGGGTGAGTGAGCCAGTGTAACTACAGCCACAACGGATTTAACAACTTCGTTCCCAAGGTCGGTGGCATATTGGCATATGTAAGGAATATTTAATATTTTTTACATCACCAATGTCTACAGGCGGCGGTGACCACTTAACATCAGGTGGTCCATTAGCGAGCTCGCCTACCGATACCATAAAATAAATCCGGCGGTACTGACGCGGCACGACGGCCCCGAAGCGGTCGGGCTGGTCCTGTATGAGGCGGTTCTTGAGCGTGCGGCGGCCCACCCCGCGCGTGCCCACGAGCGCCAGCACGCGGCGCAGGAAGGGCGGCGTGCGCGCGACCTCCTCGTACAGCGCCAGCTCCGCGCCCTCCAGCTGCACGCTCGACCGCGACTCGTACACGAACTTCTTTTTCTTTTTTGATATCTAAAATTTCGACACCGACAATTTATACTACGCTAACTCGAGGCTTACGCTAACTATAAGTTAGCGTAATATTTTAATAATTTAAATCGAGTGATTTAAAAAGTACCATTAGTTAGTGTTATATAAGATTTGTAAATTCGTTATTTTTGGTTTTTTTCTTCACGATTTTTTTAATACATATAAAAACAAACAAATTTTAAGCACCTTCGCATAAAAAAACGAATTTGCCTAAAGTTAGCGTAGTATAAATTGTTGGTGTCGATTTATTTATGTATGTCTATTACTACTATCCGATTGTCATATTTATGTGACGAGTTGTAAGTTTTAACAAATATTTAGGATGTTTTACTTATATCACGCACTAGCTGTGCCCGCGGTTTCACCCGCGTATAATTAATAAAAATGTAATGAATAAAAATCAGCTTAGAACCTTCCTCGATAAAAGGACTATACAACACAAAAATAATTTTTAAATTCGAATCAGTAGTTCCTGAGATTAGCCGGATCAAACAAACTCTTCAGCTTATATACAGATATGTAACTTATCTAAGATACAAGTATCTGAAATACAGATACAAGATACAAAATACGTATTTTCATCTTGTATCTATAAAACTTTTTTTAAATTCATTTTGTATCTTGTATTTAAATACCTTTTGTTTGGTATCTTAGTAATTTGCAGATACTATGTTTCTGAAATACTTTTATTAAGGTCCTCCAGACCGATTTCGGCCACGGCGGCCAATCTCAAGAGAGATTAGCCAACTGTGCAGGAGATATTATAGTGCACAAGTGTGTGCGCAAACACAGATGCACTCTTTTTTCGCTAGCTCTCATAATCCGATGGGACGGCAATCCGACACGACCGGAAAGAGTTCAGGCGAAGGACCAACGGCTTAACGTGCTTTCCGAGGTACGGGAGTGTACACACTTCCAACTTCCAGACTCCGGGCTGTTACTGCGAATTTTCTGACAGAAAAAACCAATAACTTTATATTGGCCCGACCTGGGAATTGAACCCAGGACCACTGGGTCTGCGACCTTATATCTAGCCACTAGACCAACGAGGCAGTCATGTTATTAAATTATAGATATATAATATTATGGTTATGAATATTATGATCTGCAAGCGGAAAAATATACTTATTATGGTTCTCTGTTACCCGAGCTAGTGAGAATTCAACATGTGATTATTTGAATAATAATAATATACTTTCATTTAAAAAAACGTTTTTTACTAAAGTATTTTATCTATAAAAAGTATTCAAAAGATACGTATTTTATATCTAGTATTTGAGATACAATTCCAGAAAGTTATTTGCATCTGGTATCTCAAATACTTAATTTAAAAGTATTTTGCATTTTGTATTCCAGATACTTTATTTAAGGTATTTTGTACATCCCTGCTTATATATATATTAGTATAGATTTTATCTTAATGTAATACTTTGAACATATCTATTAGTAGTAATCGAACTAAGTCAATGAACTGATGATAGATTAGAATTTCACCAGGTCTTTACAGAATTGTCAAAAGTTTGTAATAACTAATATTATAAATACGACAGTAACTCTGTTTCTGTTTGTATCTGTTTGTCTGTTATGCTTTCACTGCTAAGCCACTGAACCGATTTTGTAGACATTTGGTATAAAACAAGCTTAAACCCCAAGGGACATAGGTTATTTTATTATACGTAACACCTTAACCAAAAATTGCGGGGCGGGGGCGAAAACTAGACAAAAAATACAGCTTTTAAAAATAACATATATTAGTAACAGCTTGTAAGTATCTCACTGTTCAACAAAGGCCACGAGCCAAGATTTGATCTTACAGATGCTCTTACAGATATGGCTTATTAATTCTTGGAGGATTCCTTCATCCCATGCATGAGATGAATCACAAACACTAATTAAGCACATGAATCTCTGGGGTGCTTGTATTGGGTTTTTACCATTCATCTGTTCTAGCCACTGGGCCAGGTCGGAACATATAACTCAATATAGAAATTTAAAATACACTTACTCTCGCTCCACATATACTAATTTTATGAACAAAATCAGCCTCGGGTGGTACATAAGCCTTTCGTCTCTCTTCCAACTCAGGAGATGGAACTAAACCTACTACGTCAGGTTTTTCCACATGACTTGCCTGCCACCAATTAGGATCTCTTCTGTCTGATACCTATGAAAAGAGCATAATTATAATAATAAAATGTTAGTGAATTTTTTTTTTAAATGTCTGGCATTATTTTGACTTACTTGTAAAATATCACCTTTCTTAAATTCTAAACCAATCTCTTTACATGGCAATAATGTATCTTCGGAGGGATCGTAATCAAATAAGGCTCTCATATAACACTGAAAATTATATAAACAATAAATAAGAAAAAACTTATTGACAATATAAATATTATATTAGTTTATTTTTAGTCTAATATTTATGACTTACACTTAATTTATTAGTTAATTGAGCATTCTTTTCCTTAAGGTTAGGTCCAACTTTGAGTGTTACTCTATCATTTGGCTTAGAGACAGCTTCTTTTAGCTGATCTTCGGTGTTTATTTGTACTCCATCCACTTCTAGCAACACATCACCTACACTGAGCAGTGCTTGCTTTGCTGCTGCACTGCCAGCGAGGATTCTAGCTACTATCAACTGACCATGTTCATCGGTTGTAACCTAAAATAAATTGACTACTTACAGTATGAACATAAATTCATCCACTTAATATAATTCATTATAACTTTATAAAATAAATGAAATTGGTAACATATATTTATCTTATTGAATAACACATAATCCTAGAGATAAAGATTGTTGAGTTTGTATGTTGTATGTATGAAACATTATAAGTACTTACGGTTAATCCCAATGGCTGTCCAGGTACTTTTCTAAGCCCTACAACTTTAACAGTTTCTACTGGCATGTCTCCGTTTTGATCTGGACTTATATCAAGGCTTTCAGCTATGTCTTTCTGTTCTTCTTTTAAAATTTTCTCGTCAATCCCAGATCCACGCTCAAGCCAGATTTTCCCGATTTGATCATGAGCGTCAATCAGTGCCTATTTAAAAGACTAAATAATTAAGAAGTAAAGATGAAGAAACATTTACTAACATTATACATGATTATCAAATAAGAAGTATAAATGTATATTTAAGTTGGATTTTACACAAATATTGAGTGCTTCACTGGACTATGGTATAATGTCACTTATTCTTTAATGTCATTAATACATAATTCGAATTACAGCCATAAAGTCCAAAAAATAAACACTTTGGGAAGTTCATTTAATGTTAAATTCTTACCTTAAAATGTACTCGGGACAACAATATAGCTAGTTCAGCTTGCTCGATAGTCCGTATGTTGTTGCCACGATATTCACTGAGCAACTTTATTATGTTTACATTATCCAGGGAGACTGGCTTTACGATCAAGTCCTCCTCCGAATCGATCGCCTATAACATCAACACGTACACTAAGATCTACTTAAAATTTAAATCTTTTATTTATGCATAAAGATTTTACAACAAAAAGAATGAAACAAAAAACAGGCTTAGGCGTGGCACTAGTTTATTTCATAATTTTGAATTAAAACTTTTATTTTAAACACAACACGTACCACAATATTTGATAATAAGTATAAAAAAATACATAAAATATGGCAAAATTATTCTATATATATATAAATTAATAAATTTTTAACGTATAAACTGGCCAATATAAAAGTACACACCCACTCGATTTCTTATTGAGAATTCGTTTCGTATTGCGTGTTTTTGTTTAAGTGTATGCACATCGTAAAAATATATTTCATACTCTATTGCCTTTTCATAGAGCTGAAAGTTCATTTCGAATACGACACAGTATTAATGACACAGAAATGATATTAACAATGTCTGTGTCTGTCAAAAGTTGCTTTAAGGAACAGATAAAAAATAATATACAACAATAGTTTTAAGATTTTTTTTTTAAGCAAAGCAAATCAATTTATGTGGGTGAGCAGCCTACACAATATAATTGATTGACCTTAAAAATCACTTTTCATCGTTTTTTTAAGTTTAATTTTGTAGATGTATATTAAATATGCTTCGCTCAAATGAGGCAACGTTGTAAGATGTGACAATTTCTTCTAGTTTTCCATCCTTATATATAATTACTTATTATTAACCACCCTTGAAGTATTCTTACCTGATTTGTTCCCGTTCAATGGCGTAAGCAAGTAATTTGGTGGAGCACTGACAAAATGAATTAAGAGCGCTTACAATAAAAAAATATATGCAGTATATATTTATTTATATATATATATATATTTTTTTATTGCAGTTTGGCGTACGAACATATGGGCCACCTGATGGTAAGTGGCCCATAGACATTGGCATGTTAAGCAACGCTTACATCGCCAATGCGCCACCAACCTTGGGAACTAAGATTTTATGTCCCTTGTGCTTGTAATTACTCTGGCTCACTAACCCTTCAAACCGGAACACAACAATACCAAGTACTGCTGTTTTGCGGTAGAATATCTGATGAGTGGGTGGTACCTACCCAGACGAGCTTGCACAAAGCTCTACCTCATATTACCGTTTATTATACTTACACCATACTTCCTAGCAAAATCGGGACTTTCTACGATGCTTTTTAAAAATATCACTTCATGATTGGATAGATCTTCTTCTGGCTGCGGTTCTTCTTGTATTTCTATAAAAATAATAGTAAAATATTCATTTGTGTAAGATAAATATAATTAAATACAAATAGTCTAAGTTATTATAAATAAGTATTATATTAAAATAATATGATTTTTTTATATATTAATACTACCTACATACTTATTTATATTTCAAGTTACACTTTCTTTATTACTAGTTCGCTATAAATTAATACATATGAGCAGTGACAAATTTACCAGCAGGTTGAGTAGGCTTTAGCCTAGGGCAGTAGATTTTTGGGGCGGCAAATTTAGGGACCAAATATTTTTATTTTTGCTATCTCATAGATATGAAAAAGATTTGTCACTCTTGCTTGTCATTGAACATTTAACGGTGCAGAAAAACTTCCATATTCAAAAGCAGAGATTTCCAGACTTTTTTCGCCAGCTTCAAAAAATGGCGTCAATATCGTGAAAATGTGTAAATCCGCCACTACATATGAGTATGGAATTAATAATTAATTTTAAATCCCAAAGAGTGCCGTCTTCTACAACATCACTTACTTTAGTTATACTGCAAAGATTCCTTATAGGGAACTTAGATTTTAAGACTTTACCTAGAAGCGTAAGCGAAGCATTCAACTTTCGTATTTAATTCCAAAGTAACAACAACCCTTGTTTCGGAAGAACTTAAATCTGAGAAGAACAAATAATCGGCGTTTTTTTTGTTTATGTTTGAATTTGATGTAAACTCAGATAAATAATGCTATTTACCATATTATTAACATTACTGGTTATATTTTTTTTGAGCTGGGTCACAAACAATATAGCGCCCATTATATATATATTCAGTGGTGATCGTATAATTAGAAACACTACCAACGGTGCTTGAAATTATGTAAGATACTTCACCGTAATCGTTTTTATTTTGAAATTAAACAATAAATAGGACAACAATATGTTCAACGATTTATCATTTATTAGAAAAACAATATTAATCTCATTATACAAGTGCAGTTTCAATATAACATTACGGACAAACATTTAAATCGTACAAAGTTTTAAGGTATGAACAATAATGGTCAACTAATCAGAAACAACAACAAAAAAGTATAAAAAACAATATTTTTAACATTGATTCAATCAATTTCATACATTTTTCTAGGGGAATTGAATTCCATGCTTCATATAGTTCGTTTTGACTGGTGTTACGTTTGCTTGAGACTTTCTTTTTAACAATATACCAGAGATTTTCTATCGGGTTTAAATCCGGACTATTTGCTGGCCAGTCTAAAACGGATATAGGTTGTTCGCTAAGGAAACATTTGACACTATTGGCCATGTGTTTAGGGTCATTGTCATGCTGAAAGATCCAGGTTACAGGCAAATGATCGTCCGAGTAGGGAATCATTGTGTGTTCTAAGATATTTTTGTATTGACATTGATCCATTGTACCTTCAATCTGCCGAACGGGTCCAACTCCACATCCGGAAAAACACCCCCAAATTTTAATGTTACCGCCACCGTGCTTGACTATACTCCTTGTGTATTTATAATTAAAAGCATTGTTTACAGGACGTCTAACATAGCGCTTTCCATCGGAATTTACCATATTTATTTTTGTTTCATCTGAAAATAGCACTTTTTTCCATTCTCGTACCGGTCAATTAACATATTTTTTAGCGAATAATAATCGCTGCTCTCGGTGTTGCTCGGTAAGAAGGGATACCTTTCGAGAGTTTCTTCCAAACAATTTAGCTTCCACTAATCTTCGGCGTATCAGTCTTGACGAGATGTTCCTCGGGTCATCAGGCGAAAAAACTTTATTTTATATTTTTATATTTTTAATCTGGTTGGAGCCTTTACTTGGTTCTTTTTTAGCAACACGAACGATACGCGTATCTTCTCTTGGAGAGGTTTTTCTTGGCCGAGCCTTTCTAAGAACATTTTTAACAGTTCCATGTGTTTTATAATGATGAATTGCATTAAAAACTTTCTTAACAGAACAATTTAAATGCTCAGCTATTCTTCTGTACGCCCACTTATGATCTATATGTAAATTAACAATTATTTGCCTAGTTGACGCGTCACAACTTTTGTTTTTGCCCATTTTGAACAAAATAAAATTCAGATTAAATTTTGAATTGCCGCCAAAATAATAAAAAAAGCCAAGAAAGAAATGTTATTCTCCAATTTCAAACAAAGAACGAATTATAGATGATTTTTAAAATGTTTCTAATTAGGCGTCCAAGCGGCCAGTAACAGAAAATAAACTCCTACATGTGTAAGACTCATTTTGTAATTAAAAGTAAGATATGTTTTATATTTTATGCATTTAATGAGTTTTTTATTTGAGTGGCTATATTATTGCATGAATATTAATTATTGAATGTGTATATTTTTTACGAACATTTGTGCGTTGAATTTATACTTTCTTTATTCATAAGAAGTGTTTCTAATTATATGACCACCATGTATATTTTGAATGTAAAAGAAAGCTCAGGGTGAGATTACTTGGTCTAGAAAAACTATTTAAAATTATTTGAAATTTATTAAGAATAAAATTTAGATTTTTTTAAAAAGTCTTTTCTTTTGGAAAACGATAAAAGTTAAACAAGCAGACATTCATTGAATATTTATTCATTTACAGAGTGAAATTGAGAATTTTTTTTATTGATATGACACTTTTGAGGAGACCCAGTTACCCAATTCATCTCGACATGGTGATATAATATAACACAAATTAGATATTTCCTACTAATTCTTCTATATAATTATTGAGTCGGAATTGTGGGGTGTAAAAGAACATTTCCAAATCTTCTCGAAACAATTGGGCAAGTGCATTGCTGGGGGCGCTTGCTTGCCCAATAAAGTTTTGGTAACGAAAACAAAGTGCATCGACGTGCATTTGTAAAGTCGTAAGGTGCTTGTACAATTGAGTTAATTTTTACCTTTTATTAGTCTAAGTACAGTCTCAGTATCAGTCTAAGTATGACAGTGAGGCTACATTGCGTCTTAATCAAAATATTGTAAACCTTGTTGGTCTAGTGACTAGATATAAGGCTGTAGTTGGTCCATGCCAGGCCGAGGTCCTGGGTTCAAAGCCCAGGCTTAGACATTAAAAAGATATTGGTATTTCTATCGAAAAATTCTCAGTAGCAGGCCGAGGCACACTCCGTAAATTGCCTTGTAAAGTCATTTGTCCTGCGCGTGAACACTTTCGGTTTGTGTCGGATTTGTCGTCCTTTCGAATTATGAATGTTATATGTTGTAATATGAGTGTAGTTTTCTGCAATACCTGTAAATTTTAGTTCGTTGGGGTTTTTTTATAATTAATTTATCTTCAAGATTACATGTCGTTACAAGAGATTTATACACGTAATCAATAATAATGTATCATGTAATAGCTGATCAGTGTTAGGAATATGTCGAATCATTAAAAATTATTAAATGGTCTATGGTTTCATCGTAAAATCTTTGATTAGATTTAGATTATCAATATGCTACAAGGCTACGTGTGACTATGTCTGATAACTTTGTAACAATGAACACATAAATAGTGGATTATTAAATAAGCAATTCAAAAGACGTCTAGTGACAATAAAACAATCAGTTTGTACAATAGAATGTTTTCTAATATAGCCACTCGAGTTGAACTATTTCTATCCACGGTCAGTGTCACTAATAGAAACATGATAGATGTATGATCGGTCTATACGAAAATAGATTCTTATGCTTTATTTTGCTTTTGTTTGGTTAGTAGATGCTTTGCATCGTGGACGTAGTCATCTATTTTGAATTTCATCATAGCTAATTCACAGAGTTTTTATATTTTAAATCGATATTCGTTTGACCTTATTTTTTATTTCTTAGGTATGTTCGTGTTGTAAATATCCTGCTACTATAACTCATATGTTATAATACACACACAGTTCATGTCAATGACAAGTGCAACTCTATTAAGCATCGGCAAAATAATAAAAAAATGTATGGCCGCGGTTAAAACGAGAATATTATAATACTTATATAAAATGAGTGTCGATTTCGATTACTGTTCCTATAATGAACTTAATACATCTCATCGTAGACACTTCTTTTTGTCTCATGAATTATAATATTTACGATAGTAGTAATAGTAATTTAGATAAATAAATAAAAAAGTGTTAAGGGTAATTTTATTTATAAAAAAAGCATAAATTTAATATATTATTTATTTTGATGAGGAATTTTGATAGAACTATTAATTATATTATATCGCGGGATCAATTAAGTGTGGTTTGTTTTTCTCATTTTTCAAATTGTGAAAATTGTTTCAGTGACATTAATATAAGATGGATGATATACATTATACTTATGCTGTCTTGAGCTTTTCTAGAAACATTAAAGATATTATTAGGAGCAATCTTCGTATATATCTGTAATGGTTTTGTACTCGGACCAAGATTTTGCTCTCTGACTACTTTGACAAGACGTGATTTATACTTTAAAAATAATAAAATGGTATTACAAAAGATTTTTTAAAAGCAATCTTGTATTATTTGTATTAAAACGAACAATAAAAATAGAATAATAGTTTGTACTTTACTATAATCTAAAGTGAATGCAAAATTTAAATTTAAGCGATTGGGTGTAAATTGATTTTAGAACCTGTTTTAGAATTTATTTACAAAATTACACACATCCCAACAGATTTAACGTTAAAAAAAGGCTTGCAAAAGTCGTGTTACACAACCAGATTGGTTTTGATTTAAAAAAAGTGTTTATAATTCATTCATTCAGGCAGTTACTTTTTTTATTTATATTTAATAAAAAACACCACTTTAATGACACATTTATAAAATATATTCTTGTAATGGCTATCAATATCTCATTCTTTACTCTAAGGACACAGTACGGTCCCCCAGAAAGAGGCCAAGAAACGTCGCAGTCGTTTGTCGTTCTAAAAGTGCAATCTGTCAATCATATACATACCCAAAATAAGCCATTTATGTGATTGATAAAAATCGTGATTTGAATCGTCACTATTTTAAACGTTTGCTCTTTTAAACTAAATCAGATTTACAATGTTTTTATATACAGTTATAGTATGCACAGTTGTTCCTGATTAATGCAGGGGGCATTGGGACCAGAGCTTAAATCCAAGCAGCTTTAAACAAAAAGTACTCTTTTAATTCGTCATAGATTTGTTGACAAAATGTGTCTTCAAAAAATTTAAACATTTGTTAAATGGTTAGTTAACTATATATTTCCGATATTTTATTACATATATTTGTTTCATTCTCCTTGAACTTTCTGCGAGTCTTATGCAATCTGAAAGCAGAGGTTACACAGTAACATACCGTGTTCTTTGCAGATTCGGAAGCAAAATTTAATTTAACTTGTAAACGACGTGCTTATTCGAAAGAAAATATATATTTCAAACTGGGTTAGTCCTCTTGTTGTCTCTTTTTTACAATTGAATAATTACGTGTTGTGAGGGTAACGCATTTCATTAAATAAATTTTCAAGCGAGCATAATTATAAATATGTAATCAAAATAACATATGATTTTCTTGCGGATTCAGAATCCATCCCATTTGCCGAGTTTTGACTAAGTATAAGTGAAAGTGTGATATTAGACGGCAGACGACGATCTCTGTTATAATAATTTGTATAGAAATAAATGTAGTTAAATAATATTAATGCAATTTAAATAACTTAGTAAATAATAAACAAAAATTTTATTTTACTAAGTAAAGAAGATTACCGACCGACGGAGAAATGGCTGTAAGCTAAATTCGATGAATCATATGCCATGCAAAAAATAACCACATTGCGAAAATACTTAAGTCGTGACATATATTTACGTGCTACGACTTCCAAGGAATGCCCTGCCAATCACAAAATGAAAATTACACAAAATATAATAGCAGCTTTTATTATTAACACACTAAGAACACTGCCACTTAAATTTAAAATCTTTGAAAAGTTTAAATTTTTCTTTTACCTTCTCTAATTGATGTGTGAGAAGTTGTCGTTCAATTGTTTTTATTGACTCTGGTTTGTTTGTTTATCAAATAGTTAAGATACTCAATTAAATTCTGATTGTTTATAGTCATATAGCATATTTTACTATAATTCTTTTTGTAGTCTTACATAAATCTAACACTTATCTTTTTCAGTTTATCAACGTAAACGGTGTAAATACTATAAGTTAACACATAGCACTGTCATATATGCGAAGAGCAATCCGAATCCATTGTTAATAAAAAAGGGATAACATATCAATTACAGGTTTAGCACTAAACTCACTTAGGATTTTAAAATTGAAGCGAAACTATTATGTCGATAGTTTGCGAATACATTAAGTGTATGCGCAAACATTTTAATGAGGCTTTGCGGATGTCTGGTACGTATCGTGTTTGACATTATGTGTGAAGCGATATATTCTATCTACTGAGTGGATTACAATGTTTGAATAGTAATTTGTTTCACATTAGATTTGAGGTTAAGTTTATTCACACGCCGATTTGCAAACAACTCACCGTCATCGGGAGGTTTATTGCTGACGAAGTCTCTAAATCCTCGCCAGTTAACCGTGTAACGTCCACTACGTCGCACCATCATTTGGATCACAGGGGTGCAACAGTAAATAACACGAAATATTCACCGTGCAGGTCGTGGCATCACCCGCATATGTAGCAGACGTGCACGACACTCGCAGTTGCGTATACACGTCACGCGGCCGCGCCGTCAGCTGGGCGAGCGTGACGCGTCACATCGCCGCCCGCCCTCGCGCCTGCGCACAGCATTCGCTGAAACGCGCTAGAGCTGCCTATTACCTCTGATTATTAATATCGATGTTTTTATTTCGCTCGCTTAATATTGAATTAGGTTGTGTATCACTTATTTTTGCTTTTTCCTTGGTAGTGTTTATTATTATGTATTTGATTTATAAAAACACCATACTCGTACATAGCAAATAAAATGCAGTGTGTAGGCGACACACACCTAAATAGGTGATTGTTTGAAAAATTATCCAGCTTCTTTTATTTACGAGACCCTTTAATGATTTTAGTGTTATATTATAAAATAAAATACCTACATTATATGACGATTTTTTGCGTTGATTATTATTTAAACAAAATCTTCTTATTTCTATTAAAGCGCAAGCTAATATTACAACGACATTATTTTAATTTAAATATAATTTACAAGTCGATATAACGTTATCTGTAAGCACTAGTCAAGAGCCGCCCTCCTCAGACCGCCGCCCGACCCCGTTAATATTTCGCAACTGTACTCCATTCGGCTTCCTCGTCTGATATGCTTTAGCGACGCTGCAAGGAAATAACAATAAGTTCTGAAATGACTTTCTCATGTAAACGTTAACACATAAATAAAACTACAAAATTGAGTCACATTTTATTTCATTAGTGAAATATGTTTTATTTAGAAAATAACATTACCTACGTGAATTTATAGCGTAAACTAAGATAAAAATATTGATTTTTTGTTTATTATTCATACGAATCCCGATGTTTAAATTAATAAGTTTTGTATTTCTTTCCAACATAATATTTACTTGTATTGAATTATTACTGAATATACATTACATTACTTTGTAATAATAATCTGGGATTTTGATTTAGCTTTAGGCAAGATTGAAATTTAAGCAATGTACTCTGTATATTAAATAAACTAAGATAAAGACATTCGCGAAGCGTTCAATTCAAGTTCACACGTTGCTTAATCGGCTTAATTTAGTTTGTGATACATTATGTTGTGTGAATTTATGTATAAAAATATAACTAGAGTGCGTATTTTAATATTAAAAAATATGTAACCATCTATCAAATCGATATTTATATAGTACGTAGTGTTAAATTAATTTGTAAAATCGTTAAAAACTTTGTTTAATTTATTTATAGCAGGACGACAGTGTGGCACCTTCCATAGGATCGATGGTGTTTTGTTCCTCGTGTCTTCGTGCACTGAATACCTCACCCTTCAGACTGTATCAAAGCACTCCAAATTATTGATGTTTGAATTATTGAGGCAGTAGAATAATTGATGATGGGGTGGCACCCACCCAGACTGGTTTTGTCTATCAGTAGAATTTAATATTTTTTTTCCAGTTTGGCATGGTTTAATAATTTGCTATGCAGACGGCTATAAAGTATCCATAGTTAGAATTTCGACTTGTCGTAAAATATCTTCGTAGTATTTTAGTATTATAAGGTCAGCAAATATAAAAGCTCATAAAATGTTACGATACGACTGTAAAAATTTCGTTATTAATAGACTTGAAAGTAGTTTTATGAAAAGTAGGTCTAAAAACATTTAGATACATATTTTTCTATTGGTTGGGAGTTCGATGACGGAACAAATGTAAATGATTGGCCTCATTATTTGTTTAAATCTGTGGCCCTCTCTTGACATAAAGTTGATCATAAGCATTCTCAATAAATAATTTTACTATTTATCAGTGACCTCACATATAAGATTGATTTGCAAATGCGCAGAAAATGCTACAAGGAAGGCTCTATTACATTAATGCTAGGATCTTCTTAAAGATTAGTGGTAGAGTGAATTTCGCTACTTAAACGTTCCTCGAAGATTTCTTCTGAAGCTTTAAATTTTTTTATTAAGTTCAATAAAACAAAATTAAAAGCACTGCATATTTATGTATTGAAGTTATTACATTTCGTTATATTTAACAACAGGATAAGTAAGTATATTTATTTGCAGGGCTTCGTAATTACTGTCGTTCTTTAACAAGCATATACTTCGTTCGTTTTTACAGCGTTTTACAGAGTAAGTAAACTATGTATATTCAATAATGATAATGAACTAAGACGAGCCGGATATTTCCAAATTATTGCTGTTCATAATATCGAACAAGTGATACACGTGATATTTGTATTATTATTATTAGTAACGAGCGAACTCATATGCTGTTCGTTATTATCATTGTTACTAACTTGATATACGAGTAGTTAGAAAAGTTCTTTGACATGAAAATATAATAAAATACATTCAACTCTTAAAAAGTGATTGGTCGTTTTTTTGATTTCTTAATAAGTTTAACTCAATGTAATATTTTGATTGCTTGTAATATTTTTCTCGAAACCAACAAATATTATTATTGCATTCGTTTTATATACGATTGTTTTGAAATTTGATTCTATTTTCGGCTAAAAGATAAAGCGAAATAACACGTGCTTATCTGAATAGTGGTCTATCTCGTTAATTAGCCATATTTAATGTTAATTGCATCAAAATCTCAATGAACCTAAATGAGTTCACGACAGTTTTTAAATTATCCTGCATAAAGCTGCTTATTACTAATATATTGCGTAATATCTAAAATATTGCCAACCTAGCAATATTTTAGATATTGTATTGTAATAATATAATAAAGTATTGTAATAATATAAGATTCCTCAATAATTTATGTTTGATTTTTTATTTATTTAAAAATTAACGATGATACAAGACGTAAAAATAAAAATCAAGAAAGTCGTAATATGTTATGCATAATAAATGATCTCAATTGGCCGGGCCTATGTATGTGGTTTTAATGAACTTTTCGCGAGTAAGTGTCCATGTCGTACGTGCTTTGGATAATTGGATTAAAATTTTGGTTACTAAAAATTAGCTAATATTATTTTATTTATATTGCTTTTTTAATTACTTATCTTTAATTTTATGATTTTTTAATTACATTTAACAATTTATTGACTTACGATTATTGGAGTTGCTTAAAATAAAAAATAATAAGAATTTTTTAATTCAAAATCTACCTTATACTTTTGAAGTATTAAAAAAATATTAATGAGCTATATCTACTATAAAATATTAATAATAAATTATTTATAATTGTGATTGACATTTATCGTTGTTTACATGACCACAGACGTATAAATTCTTAAGAAGAGGCATGACGAGGCACAGTCCATGTCACAAAAACCCGTGTTTGCGATTACAGTTGTATTTGTTGTCTTTTAAATTTGATTCTAGTGTTAGTTCAATCATAATTTGATATTATTTTAAATAAGCAGAGGTCATGATCCTGACTGTCAGTGTAAGAGGAAGTAAATGATTACATTTAAGTTGTTAGGGTTATACAATGAGATATCATTCCCCGATTAATTTTTATTCATATACAACTGACGTCAATGGTTTTTGTATATGAAACTTTTATATTAAGTGATTATAAATTCGTTATTTTAAAAGTATGATAGGAGAAAATATTTTAATGAAATTCACTGATAGTTAAATTTTTAACATAACAAATAACATTTTTCAGAAGGTACAACAAAATCAGCAGACGATAAGTTAGGTTATGTTACCAGTTTTCACTTATGTTTTTATTATTGAATTTAAAATTAAAAATTGTTAGTAAAATATAACTATAAATGTATTAAATAATAAAACATTGTAGCGCATTTTAATCTATGAGATCTTTCTTCGTCTACATTAATTTAAAATAGATTTAATATAAGGTATTATGCATTAAAAAGGAAATTTGAGTGAAAACTCGATGCTGTTGTGTATATTTACAATTTCCTTTGATAACGATGAATATTGCTCTGTATTCGATAAATAAAATTAATGTGAACACCGATAAGGTCCAGTTTGCGCATTAGGCGCGTGCTCGTCAGTGATAATGAGGGTCACAGGGTACCTTTATAAATGAGCTCCAGAGTTCTAGTTATCGCAGTCTCTTTATGAGTAAATGAACCGTCGCCGGTTCTTACACACACTTAAAATAAAGTAATAAAAAAAAATATAATGCCGTGGACTAGCACGAACAGGTAGGTACCAACATTTAATTGACTAAATATTACAAAACAATTTAAATAAAAAATAACATTGTCAAATATTCATTTTTGTATATTTCAGAATTTATGCGAAACCCTCAAACACAAGTTCAGGTGAAGCAGGCCCGCTAGTTGCAATGGGAGCTAAATCTGCTACTACGGCTGCCGCGGACACAGGCGGCCGCTTTGAACTCAGTGACCATGGATATGGAAAGAGTTCTGTTAAACTCTTACACGTGCACAGAGACGGGGAGTACCATGTCATCAGAGAGTTTGAAGTGTCTACAGAATTAAAACTTGCATCAGAGTCCGCATATATCATAGGCGATAACAAAGAGGTCGTAGCTACTGACTCTCAAAAGAACACCGTTTATTTACTTGCGAAGAAATATGGAATTAAGACACCCGAAGAGTTTGGTGCGGTTGTAGTGAATCATTTCCTCTATACGTATAGACAAGTCGTCGAAGCAAAGTGTCACATTATAGAATATCCGTGGGAACGGTTGCAAGCGGGCACTCCACATAATCATGCATTCGTATTTGCCCCGACTGCAACTAGATGGTGCGAAGTCTCACAAATTCGACACGGTATGTTGTTCATATCATTTTAAATGATGTAATGTAATGTACTGTATTGGTACATAATGTCAACAGTTGCCTAATAAATTAATAATTTCCCCAGAGGCTGTCGCTGTAAAGTCTGGGTTAAAAGGTCTTCGTGTTTTGAAGACTACGCAGTCCGCTTTCGTTGATTTCGTTCAAGACGAGTATACGACGTTAGCTGATGCTCCTGAAAGAATATTTAGGTACTTTTATTATTTATTACAGATATATCATTTCAAGCACCATATTAGAGCGGTATTTTATAGCGGTGTATTTTATTACTTTACAGTACCATAGTTGAAGCAGAATGGTCATACGACAACATGAAATCAGCAGATTTCGACAATGCATGGTTGACCGTGAAAGATGCTATTTTGGAAAAATTCGCCGGTCCACCAGACACCGGCGTTTATTCACCGTCTGTACAACACACATTGTACCAAGCAGAAAAAACCGTCCTAGAAAAAGTATCCGAGGTAAAATTTTCATTTAGTTAATTTAAAAATACTATTGAAAAGTAAAATCAAAAGAGCCTTAATTTCAAATCATTGTGTTGCTTAACTGCCGATATTTTATGTAGATTGGATTATTAACATTATCTGGATGAACTTAAGCCGACCGTTTCATTTTAGTGTACCTATTAATATATTACTATTCAATTTTCATATTTATTGCATAACCAAAAATCTACCTCATTATTTTAAATGTAATTTCTTAGAAACGTCAGATTAAATTTTGTATGTCTAGTACGTTTTAAGTACTATTATTAATTAGTTCAACTCAAAATATCTACGTGTTTAGTAATAATTAAGCTCATTTTAGTCAAATCTTTACTTAAACAAGGCTACAATAATAAGTGATATAAAGTGTTTATGTTCGTGATTATGTGTTGGGGTTATCTCCGTAATTGTTGTTCAGCTTTGTGTGATGTTTGAAAGAACCAATAAATTAATATAAGTTATTTATTAACGTAATGAGTTCACGTGATGTATATTTTTGGTGTTCGAATATTATTTAAATTTAACATAAAGTATTATTCGTAGGTATATTTTGATAAAACAAAATGTGAAGGATTTTAGAGCATTTCAATTTAATAGACATATTTTGATTTGTAGCATCGTATTGGCAGTAGTGTTGTTTTTTCGAAAATTCTATATTTAGTTATCGATACTGGCGATACGAGGCGTCACACCCTTATTAGTTATCGGTTCACGTGACATACAGCTATACGTCCCCCGTTGCGGTCAAAGTTTATCTATAACTTCTTCAAAGCAAGCGTCATACTCATTTTTGTATATTATCACTAAGTTGATAAGAAAAATGAAAAACATATTTATCTATATTGAAATTTAGCGATTTAGAGATCAGCAGCGCTATTGTCTACGAACTCACATCGTATTTTAATGGTGAAATGTTTAAAACGCACTTTATCGTGATACGATATTTGGGTGCGTGTTCTTTTTAAATGTTATAATTATTTCAATCGAAGTCGCATATCACTTTCTGACATTATACAAACGCGCGGTGAGTTTCGAGTTCCTAAAGAAAAGCTCTACTGTAGCTTATAAAATAAATAAGAAAACATACTTACATCCTTGTTACAGATTACGTGGATTCGGATGTCAATGCCGAATAAGCATTATCTCAACATTGACGTTTCGAAATTCCCCGCGAATGTGACCAAAGGTGATCCTCGTCACTACATATACCAGCCCATCGACAAGCCAGCGGGTCTCATCTACGCGCAACTTCGCAGACGTCCTAAAAGCCACTTGTGACCTTAAGCACCCTAGACTATCGAAGCGACAGTCTGATTCACTTAGGCCCTAAGATATAAATACGGAGATATCATGCAACATAATAATTACGTGTTGCGGCATGAAATTGTTAATCAGTTTACTTTATTTTGTATTTCTGTTTAATATTCTTGATGTTGCGATTGATATTGCCCTCGAGTAAGAAATATGGCATTTCCCTTATAGTAAGGGCAATCAAATGTAAAATAAATAAGTGTTGTATCTTATAGTGTTCTTATAATATTAGCGCTGAAATAAGGTTTTTTATACAATATTCTAAAACTACAAAAAGCACAGGATATAAAAAAAAATATCTAGTCAAGATTATATCTGAGCGATGTGCTTTTACGGTGTAGGAAGAAGTGTTTGTCAAAGACTTTTAAAACACCAAATTATGTTTTAGTACAAATACGATGTTACTATATTAATAAATCAAATAAGTATTATAAATGTGTTTATTAATTTATCGTTTATATAACTCAAGAAAATAATCCCATTGTCTTAAGAGAAAAAGTAGTTCGTCTGCTTAGGGTCGATCTTTTAATTGCCTATTAAGGTTTGTCATAAAAATTAAATTGTCTTCAGAGAAATTTGCGTTCATAACATGTAAAAATATCACACTTATACACTATTTGGTGATTAAAAATTCGGCGAATATTAAAATTTCAATAAAAACACTTTGTAATTAAAAACAGGTTATAATTATCATGGTTTTATTACGAAGTATAAACTGCTTTTTAACAGCACTATCAAAATGACTATTTACTTAACAATATTGACATGTGTTTTAAAACAATACCAATTGAAATAACAAGTAAAACAATAATATTAAGTTACAACTTTTCACTTAAAATATAACATTTTATAGGCGTTTTGTTCCAATAATTTTATCAGCCAAAGCATATAACTCCTCCACTGTCTGTAAGAAAAATAAAAAAATCATTAAATATTCGTAGTTCTTGGATAGTTTTTTAACATTTTTTATTTAGTAGTTGAGTTTGTAATTGATATATTTTACTTTATTGAATGTAGGATGAAAAATAAAGTCAACATAGAATTTAAAACACATACGTAAGGTAGGCAATTAGCTACCAGTTGCAAAATTTTATAATGTGTTATGAGTTGATTTAATATTAATTGTTTTTATTTATACTATATAAGTCTACTTCGCTTGGCATTATAAATGTAATGAGTCGCAAAGTTGATTATAAATTTTACTATTGACACTGACGATGGAGGTAAAGCTACCTAATCAATGGAGACAATTACAGAATGACTTATTTTTTTGAAATAACATTGACTTTATTGACTTTATGATTTTTGATATAATTGCAATTATTAAATATGCATATGAATGAGTAGACTTGCAGAAATAAAACATTTTTGTCGTACGTGATCTTCAGCGAATCCACTGAATAGCAGTGCTTCTACATTTTAGTAAACAAGGTCAAGAATATCTTATATTTTACAAGGAGTCCTTGTAAACTACACTTTTCTCAATTAAAATAACGCAAAAAAAATTATACACTTTTTCTCAAACTTTCTTTCTCAAGGGTATTGTAACGAGCTTATATTTTTTATTAATATATTTTTTGTTTGTTTGTTGGCATAATATATATCAGTACTCTTTGTCCGTCAGCTCTGTCTCTACAACAGATAATTTATTCCTAATTAACAGGGAAAATAAATATTTAATATAACTATAACAACAAAAGCGGGTATAATATTATATTGATTAATCGATACATTAATTAAATAGACGTTCCGATGGTCGCGTGGTTTATTGATTCTTTTTCTGTTATTTTGACTTTGATGTATGAAGTGTTAGAGATTTATATATTCTACAGACCTTAAAATTCTTTCTGAAGGATTGTAATTACTCTTATAAATTTTTAATAAAAATAGTACAAAGTTCTGAAGTTTCTACTCACGAATACCTACTATTTCTTCACATTTTTTTTTAATAGGTGAATAATATTAGACCCTTTTTCAAAATTTTCCTTATATATGGAAAAGACTGAAAATAAATGTATCTGGAAAAAGTTCACCATCTCAAATGTCGACTAAATGGAGCATATTTTTTCGTATAAGCATTGCAGAAATCTGTAGTTGGCTTTGCAAGACTTCTATCATCGTCAGTTTGCCGCTAACCATGGCATGTAAGATGTATAAGTCTTTGCTGTAACTACAAAAACTGACTTACACTTCAAAAGAGTGCAATATTAATGATCGTTAGTACGGATTTCGACCAAAACGGTCCACCGGTGATCTTCTAGCGTACATAACACACCTCTGGGGTGAAGCCATCGATAATCGTGGGGAATCGTTGGCTGTCAGCCTCAATATCTCCAAAGCTTTCGACAGAGTCTAGCACAGAAGTCTTCTTTCCAAGCTGGCGGCCTTCAGCTCAGCTCTGCACCTGGATTGCCAGCTTTCTACACAAGCGTAGCCTTCACGTTTTAGTTGATGGTTGCGCTTCACAATTCCATGTAATGAATGCTGGGGTCCCCCAGTGGTCTGTGTTATCCCCACACTCTTTCTTCTGCATATCAATGATACGCTCTCTCTTGGGTACATACATTGCTATGCAGATGATAGTACAGTGCACGGAGGATACCATGGACGTGCAGTAGCCGGGCGGTCGAAAACTGAGGAGAGGCGAAGGGATCTTGTTGTTGAACTAGAAAGGACGTTAGGACTCATTGCTAAATGGGGCTCTAAAAATTTTGTTGAGTTTAATGTCAAGAGATACAGGTATGCGACTTACAGCGGAAAATTCACCATATATTTTCTGTATTGTGAACTGTTTTTTTATAATTATTTAATTGAATATATTAATAGCATGTTTATGATTCGCTCGTTGATTACGGTCGTAAGGGAGTTCAATAAGAAAAGTGCGTGCTGTCCGCAGACCAAGTCGCAAAAGTCCCAAATATTCTTTTTTGTTTTAAAAAAAAAAGTAGATAATGAAGTTATATGCGTATTAATTTTCTAAATAATATAATAATTTGGTTCATATAATGCAATAGGCATACGTGACTAACAGGTTTGTTTCAACGAAAAGTTAAATGCCATAGAATGATAAGATCAGGGTATTCGTATCAATAAAATAGATTAGGATAGTAATCGTTCGAGTAATGACTAGTTGAAATGTAAACACAACAATACATAATTTAAAATTGTTGCTTAAACGATTACCCTTTTTTATAAAATTGATATAATATTATTTAATTCAGTTGTTTAACATCATATGCCTTTCGAGGGACTTGTATTATTACCATAATTATCACTTAATACTCTGTATATACAACGTTATTTTACGTTAACCAGTTTAAATAAGCATGTTGTAACTCCCTGTAAGAAAAACCTAGTAACCTAGGGCTTATAAAGTATAACATAAAATTACATACCTATAATTTTGTTAGTGGTTCTATTATTAATAAATTAATTTACTCCGGCACCGGCACAGACCCTCGGCTCATAATATCTAATAAAAGATGTTAAGAAGATCTCGTATACGATTACTATTTTTGAACTAGTTAGACATATTCCTAACAGGGCCGATTACTAATGAGAAAAAAAGTCCACTTTCGTCTTTCGTCCACGTTCCAACTTGATAAAACTTTGTCCCGAAACAGATCGACTGAGGATTTGAAGCGGACAATGGGAAACCACGGAGATTTTGAACAACATTCTTCATTTTAATTGTGAAATCAATATTTCGTTGCCATTGTACTCTTATATGAACAACAATCGAGGCAAATAAAATAAAAAATAAACTCAAAAGGAAAAGTGGCGCAGCTAGCTCGCCTCGATTTTGTCCAGTACCAAGTCGCTACTTATTTATTTTCGATAGGGTTTACAAAAAATCCGATCTAAGTGAATGTCTACGTCGCGAAAGGAGTAACAATGCTAAATTTTAAGTCACTCGCACCAGTAGTTTCGGAGATCCAGAGACTCTCAGTCACTGGTATTTCGCTGATATATAATAGTTTAAAAATATTAGAAATAGTCACCTATTAGTTTCATTTATGTGACTTGTTAAAACAAACCAATTGAGTTGAGCTTGAGGGGTTATTTCAAGATGCACACAAAATGACAAGTTCATACAGTACTCCGATTAAACATTGTTTATCGTAGTATTTTTTTGAAACTATGAAAAATCTAAAATGCATAATTATTAAAAATGATCAGCCCGTTACGAATATGCATTAAATATTTTAATAAAGTTACGTATTAGCTAAATTTTGTTTCTAATAAAATTAAATTTATAGAGAAATGAACCAATACCTTAAAACAGATATACATTTTCAGTATGCTGTCACTTTTTTTTTATAACACTAGATCACGTACTAATTGAACGTAAGAGTTGAATGTATGTAATACGTATAGTTCACTACATGGGTGTAATTCTATGGATGATCATAGAATGTTTAAAGTTTATCTAAATAACTTGAGATTCAGAGTCCAAAGGGTCAGCCTAGCCAGCACACCAGCCGTGTTTATCTAGTTCATACCGGTTTGACACGAGCCCATGTTAAATGTTTTCATTTATACAAAATGATTTGAATTCATTATCATTGAAATAAATTAGAAACGGTGTATATTATACTTTTGTATCTAACTATTCATTTCAAGTAATGTGTATTTTTAAATATTTCTCGAGTGTTTGTATTAAAAAAGTTATACATTATTTTCATTATATTTGATTTAACTTAAATAGACAAAAATTAAAATTTACCAATAAGCTCAAAAATGATCGCATCATAATATTAAATTGATTTCCTCACCGTAAGACTTTTTAGTGTTTTGACGTCATTGGTTTCATATTTGAGGACAGCAAATTGTTCGTCAGTGAAGCGAAAACCCTTATCGATATCCACTTGTTTGAGCTGCTCTAACTCTTCAGCGCACTTACGAAGCAATTGTTCTGGTGTTAGCTGCTCACCTTCTTCACTCGCAATTTCCGCTTCGGTTTCTTCATCTACTGTCTAATAAGTTCCGCCATTTTAGATAATTATACTTCTATATATTATAATTAAATTGTAAATATACTTGTAGAATTGGATATATAATGATAACTCTACAATTGAATGTTACTTTACATAAATTGACAATCAAAATCAATCATTGATAATTATGATGGCGGTACTAAGAATTTGTACACTATGATGAGTATGAGTTAATTTAAAACTTGGTAAATAATTAAAAGTAAATGTAACCATTTTTGTCGATGGTAGAGCAGATTAATAATAAATATTCAAAATTTCCCAACAACAAAATAAATTATCTTTTCCAAAATTAACAGATTATAGTAAGGTAAGAAAAGATTTTATAACACGAAATATAATATGTACGAAGGTGAATGTCCTACCTGATCAAATCTTTGCGAAGCTTTTAATTTTCTGTAATAAGCATCAGCTCGCTTCTTTGCGGCTCTTGCAACTTCCTTGTTCACCATCCGCCAAAATACGAACACGGGATGATGGAAGAGCTCGGGTGGACATTCTTTTAGTGGTGTCTTTCCAACCAGGATAAGACGTTTTAATCTTTCCATTTCGTCAAGCTAAAAATCATACGTGACCGTAATTATAATTTATACTTTCTTCTGTTAGTAATACATTGTAATTAAATACAAAATTGAATCGAGTGTCTAGACTTGACATTTCTCTAGGTTAAAGAAGATTACAATTTATCTCTCTATAGCAAACACAAACACACATGTAAAACGGATTACAACACGTGCAATGTATTTACGAAGATATAATAAAGTTGCACTCTTTTAATGTTTGAATCAATTATATTATTGATATTAAGTATATTTGTGTAGAACAAATAAGTTTCAATCTTTGAGATTGAGGTAGGAACATTTTAAGCTAAATTTACAAATTGAAAATAAAAACCAAATAAAATTTGAAACAAAACATCATTAATATAATAAGTATACACGTCTTCACATATCAAATTGGGAGACATTTCCTCCGTTAGGTTTCAACAGGAATTGTAACATGTTAGGTAATCATAGTACTTACGACTCGGGAGGAGATCCTCTTGTTGAGGTTTTCCTCATTGACAGCTCGAATTCTCTCTTCCAGCTCGGTCATGTAAGCTTTGTCGGTGAGCCGAACGAGATTCGAGCCCATATGCTTCTCGAGGCGGGCCCGGACATGCGGGTGAGCGAAACTGAAAATTAATAGAATTCCAATTAAGATGCCTGTATTTTTTTATTTTACGAGTACCTACAAATATTTATTTTAAAATCTCGAATTGGTTTAACAATAGAACGAGTTTGATAAAAACATCAGATGTGCCGTTACTTTTTAGCTACTCAGTCATTGAAATGATTTCATTGATTAATTAAATTGTATGAAAAAATATAAAGTTGTCAGTGAAATATTTTTATTAAATTACTTTAGCAGCCACACTTATCGTTTACTTACGTAATTACCATGTAGTTTGCAAATTTTTAGGACTCGTTTTGAAAGAAAACCTTTATAATTTTTCTTAAGGAGCGAATTGCGAAGCCACTAGTAAAACGTCCCTGACGTAAAGTATTAGTAGTTTTGACGCTGGGCGCCCGTGTCATAGTTGAGACCTTTATCACGGCAGCGGGTAGGCTGGCACGGTATGGCACGGCTCCCACCGATACCACATGTACACATTTTCATGTAACGTGGTGTTTATACTTGACTGTCGATAGTTTTGATAAAGCAACTCTAATTCGATTTTAGTCACGGTTAATTCAGACAATTACGGTCTAACCATTGCTTAAAACCTAAGAAAGGTTGTAATATATTTCGTTTAAACCAAACAAATTTGTTTTATATTATATAGAATTGCAGTAGCTCAATATATTCCAATAGATCAATATATACAATTACAAAACGTAAAAAATCTCAATATTTCTAGTTATGTTTCCCATCCCCATAATTATCCCATCAAATATTTTACAAAACATCTATTTACTGTAATTAATGCTGATCATAATTCAATGGGTTCCATCATTGATATTTAAAATATTTAATATATTTTTTCGTTGCAGTCTATCTACTTCTTTAGGTTTCATGACAATAAGTTTTTGAGAATTGTCATACATGGCTTCGGAATTACTGTTTGAGTATTTGGCAGCGGTTTTGGAGCATAAACTAAGTATTTCATGACTGTGGGCTCTCGATTGAATATCAAAATTATTCTCGAATTATAAATAAGAACTCAGAGCTAAGAATAATAAATAGCATCATATTATATCAATAAAGTATTTCAAAACAAAATGTTATCTATGAAAAATATCGATTTGCTTAAATTAAGATTAAAATATGGTTTGGTCTAAATTTGAAACACTCTTAATACACACAAATATTAATAATGTTGACAATGAGACGATTATTACCACTATATAGTAAAATAAAATTACCATTTTAATATTATAATATTTTGATAACGTGGTGAACAATGAACATGTGTTAAATATGTTCGCCCAAATTCAGACCAGCTGCGAAAATTTTAGCTTTAAAATCGGGTCCAAGTATGTCATTATCTGTTTTAATGACCGATAAAGATACCGTGACGAAATAGTGACACATAAAAACTGTCTACACGCAACGATATTTGCCGGTTAGGTTACTATTATTGGCGCTTAAAAGGGTTCACTTGTAATTGTGTGTACTGAGCCTTTATCGCCACGAGCCGGGTAGGTAAATTTAGGGCGTAGGCGGCGTCATTGATAACATGCAGAACTTTGAACGTGATAGATAGCACATAAAAATTATACTATCAATCTGTTTCATATATTACACAGTGTTTTATATTGCTAGTTGAATTTGAATTACCTACATGCAATAATAATGAATATCGTTTAATTTTTCATTCAACGCGTCTGAAAATCACTAAATGAAATACATGAAAAAACTGTAAATATGACAAATAAATCAACCCAATATACAATAAGTTATACAAATGGCTTATTATGAAATGACGATTATGTTGTTTAGATGAAGATTCGGAACATCCATATGCTTTTTTTTAAAATATAAAGTCGTCATAGATGTTTGTGTATTGGGTTATGTTTGAATTTTTTATTTTTATAAAATATTTGCTCCTAATTTAAAATAACAAAACTACATAACATTCATAACTCAACAATTTAAAGTGATCGTGCCCAATCAAGTTTAAATTTAAATTAGTCTTACTCGTGTCAGGTGTAATTTTTCTTATCTCTGTAGCAGACTGTTACTATGCTACGATATCGCGTTGTTTATTGGATACAGTTATAATTTGGTACTGTTAGTTTTTCTTTTATAAAACTTTGGAGCGTACTTTAAGACATTGTGACTTATTGAGACTTTAAGGCTTGTGAAAGTTCTGAAACTAATGATTGTTCCATTTTCAATTCATTTAAGAACATTTAGTGAATAATGGCTATTTTCTTTATTGTATATATTTTATGAATTTGTTTCATGTATTTTCAATATTAACATATTTATAAGTACATTTGACCAGCCTTATTTTTGAACGAGGCCATAATAAACGCAGAATAGAAACAAAAATGTGTGATTTTAATGAAATAATACGTTACTAAATAAATAAAAGCAAACTAAAAAAGCTTATTTTTATATTATATTGTTATTATATAAGGTGGATGGACCATGGAAGGCCACTCTAACGAATAAACAGTTTTTATTAGTTTATTTACTGTATAAATGAAAGAAACGAATTATTAAGTAATACTTTGTTTTATTGTGTGACATATAAATTACTTTTTTTAATTCTAGATGTAATCAATATTTATAAAACTTAAGCTCTTCTAAACGGCCTTGCAAGGAACGGGGCTCCATACAAGGGCAATATTATAAATTAGTCGTTCAACTTAAAAGTAGAGTTGTAACAATCAAAATATCCCCTTTTACTAAAACTACATAAAAAGCTTTTTCATTTAAACGAAACATTAAATGCTTAATATATTACAATTATCTATAAAAAGCTCATCGAACATTCCTTGAACGCCATGGTATGACTAAAAATATATTAATGGAAATTATTTAAAAATAATAGTAATGAGTAGTATATCGATATCAAATAGGTTGTCAATGCGTTTTAGGCTGAAATTATAAAAAAATAAATTGGCCTTCTTATGGGTCCGTTCTTTGTATGACCAAAATGTTCCTAAGAAGGCCAAACTAACAATAATTATCACCTATCACAAGCTTTTTTTATATTTAATAAGATAATAGACACGTATTTATGTTTTCCTTATTTTGTTCTCGCTTACTTGTAGACTTTCTTTATATCTTAATCATCGTTTTGTATGCTTGTTAGTAGATGTTCCTAGTAAGGCCCGTGTACCCTAGCAAGGCCAACCGTAAAATTTTTGATAGTCCTTATAAGGAACCACTGACTTTCCTAGGAATACTACCGATATTTTAACTGAAACTGAAGCAAAATTATTATTTTTGTCTTTAGTTCCATAATAAATCCTTATATGACAATTAAAAGTAAAAAAAAAAGATAACAATTTGCTGTGCGCGTGAATAACAATTTTAACGTTGACGATCAAAATCTACGAAGCGAGGGACCTCATCAACATTATAGCGACGCGAGCGACTCGCCGACGTGTCCCTGTCCTTAAGTTTGATGGATCTTAGTGTGACTAGAAGGAATTTGTCATCACATGACAATAACCAAGGTGGTGGACCTTATATATATAGGGTTTTCCATTAAGGGCGCTTGATCGTGCAGAACTTCCATCGTAGCGTGTGCTGTGTGGCACGTAGCGCCGTCCTGTTGAAACCACATGTTGTCCAGATCCATATTCTCGATTTCAGGCCAAAAGAAGTTGGTTATCATCGACCGGTATCGCTCACCATTGACGGTGACGGCCACACCATTATCGTTTTCGAAAAAATACGGACCAATCACGCCTCCGGCCCAAAATCCGCACCAAACAGTCACTTTCTGCGGGTGCATTGCCACTTGGTGAACCTCGTGTGGATTGGTCTCGTCCCAAATACGGCAATTTTGCTTGTTGACATAGCCATTCATCCAAAAATGCGCCTCGTCGCTGAAGATGATTTTTTTGCCAAAATCGGCGTCAACTTCCAACTGCTCTAATGCCCAGTCAGCGAACACACGGCGCTGTCTATGGTCATTAACCTTGAGCTCTTGGGTCAGCTGGATCTTGTACGGGTGCAGGCTCAAGTCACAACGCAAAATTCGCCAAGTTGTCGTCTGCGAAAGGCCGAGTTCCTGTGCGCGACGCGGAATTGACTGCCGCGGGTTTTCGAGGACACTGTCGCGCACAGCGGCGATATTCTCGGCAGATCTCGCGTTACGTTGACGCACGGGAACCGGCTGATTGTTAACTGACCCGGTTGACTCGAATTTGTCCACCAATCGACGGATAGTTGACTCGGCAGGACGATCATCGCGACCGTAAAACGGGCGAAGTGCGTGGAACGTTGCTCGAACTGAAGACCCATTTTCATAAAACAATTTTATGATTTGCACGTGCTGCTCGACACTGTAACCTGCCATGGTGGTTTGGGAGGACGGAATGAATATAACACACTGCATTTGACAGCTGTCACTTAAACAACATGGCCGCAATCAGCTGTCAAAGTTCAAACGTCCCTATTGGAAAACCCTATATATACCGGAGCATGGCCTTCCATGGTCCACCCACCTTATATAAGGAGGCTCCTTTGAAGGCCAACTATTAAAAAGTCTTGTCTTTATATATTATATATATTGTGTTTTATTATTAAAAAAGCTCCGTATGACTCTGGTAATAACGGTAGATAGAAAGTTTCTACTAGTGTTAATTCATAGAATGCATTTGTATTGGAGAAAAAAAAATGCATAACCAAACGATGATTTACACACTGTTATTAGAGAGTGGGACCAGAGTTCATACAAATCCAGGCATCATATGTCGCATATTTAGTGAACGGCTAGTTTCACGCAGACTCTCGGCGGTCCGTCGCTGCATAACTCCAAATCCAAAAGCGGATCCCCTTTCGGAGAGATTCCATCCGCAATAAAGGGGATTTTGTAAAATATCTCACAGGGTGACGATACCCCTAAAGCGCATTCAAATCTTGGATAGTCTGTGCAAATATGAATGCGAGAGTCTGTAGCAGTCACGTGTCCTCCATGAGAAGGACAAAAGCTTGAAGCATTGAAGTAGAGGGAACGTCTACGCGACAGCCAGCTTGTTTGCTGAACCGTCATATCAGTCTTCAGATTCAAATTTGTACCAGATGGTACGCGAAGCAAGTACAATGATCCACCTGTGCGGAGCGAACTGGGATATCACACAGCATATACCAGAGGTGTAATCCGCTTGGATACTTATGACCTTAATATTTTCTGTTTGCGAGCAGACAGAAAGAAGGTTTCTTTACTGTGTTATTTAAAACAATTGTTTTGAATAAAGCTATGTTGAAATTGTTGTAAAGTAAATATTTCCCTTAATTATACTAGTAATTAAGGGAAAATGCTGTAGAAGACTGACTCGCTAGGAGAATATGATTAATTAATATGCAATCTATATATATAAAAAGACTTGTCCTGACTGACTCATCAACGCAGAGCCTTAACCACTGGGGTTAAAGACTTGAAATTTTGGCAGTTGATGCATTTTATGATGAAAACGCGTACTAAGAAAGGATTTTTGGAAATTCCACCCCTAAGGAGGTGAAATAAGGGATGAACCGTTGTATGGAAATCCGTCATTTTCAGAGGTAGAAGCATGATATTTCGTATACAAGCTTCTGGTTGGAAATAAATAAGTACGCAAATCAGAGTTTTCCAAAGTTCACCACTTAAGGGGGTGAAATAGGAGTTTATTAATTATTTAAGTTTATATGGGCAGTTCGTCATTTTTTATGTAAGAAGCATGAAATTTTATATACAAGTTTTTGGTTAGATATTAATAAAAATGTAATTCAAGGTTTTTGAAAATTTACCCCTCCAGAAGGTGAAATAGGGGTTGACAATTTGCATGGGAACTCCGTCATTTTTGAAGTAAGAAGCATGACATTTTGTATACAAGCTTCTGGATGGAAATAAATAAATAACTATTAAAGGGTTTTTGAAAATCTAACTTCCAAGAGGGTGAAATAGGGGTTGAAAATTCGCATGAGGACTCTGTAATTTTTCATGTAAGAAGCATGAAATTTTGTATGGTAGCTTCTGTTTGGAAATAAATAAATACGTATTTCAGGGTTGTCGAAAATCTACCCCCCAAGAGGGTGAAATGGGGGTTGATAGTTTGCATGGGGTCTCCGTAATTTTTCATATAAGAATCATGAAATTTTATATACTAGCTTCTGTTTAGAAATAAATAAGTATTTCAGGCTTTTTTAAAAACTACCCCGCAAGAGGGTGAAATAGGGGTTGAAGGTTTGTATGGCGGGTCTGTCATTTTTGATATAAGGGGCATGAAATTTTATATACAAGCCTCTAGTTAGAAATAGATAAATACGTATTTCAGGGTTTTCGAAAATCTAACCCCCAAGAGAGTGAAATAGGGTTTGAAAATTTGTATGGCGGGTCCGTCATTTTTGATGTAAGAAGCATGAAATTTTATATACTAACTTCCGTTTAGAAATAAATATATACGTATTTCAGGGCTTTTTAAAAACTACCCCGCAAGAGAGTGAAATAGGGGTTGAAAGTTTGTATCGCGGGTTCGTCATTTTTCATGTAAGAATCATGAAATTTTATATACAAGCTTCTGTTTAGAAATAAATAAGTATTTCAGGGTCTTTTAAAAACAACCCCGCAAGAGGGTGAAATAGGGCTTGAAGGTTTGTATGGTGGGTCTGATATTTTTGATATAAGAAGCATGAAATGTTATACTTTTTTTTTTATTGTATAAGTAGGCGGACGAACGTTTGGGCCACCTGATGGTAAGTGGTAACCAACACCCATAGACAATGGCATTGTAAGAAATGTTAACCATCGCTTACACTGCCAATGCGCCACCAACCTTGGGAACTAAGATGTTACGTCCCTTGTGCCTGTAATTACACTGGCTCACTCACCCTTCAAGCCGAAACACAACAATACAAAGTACTGCTGTTTTGCGGTAGAATATATGATGAGTGGGTGGTAGGTAACCCAGACGAGCTTGCACAAAGCTCTACCACCGAGTAAGAGTAAAATATACAAGCCTCTGGTTAGAAAAAGATAAATACGTATTTCAGGGTCTTTTAAAAACTACCCCGCAAGAACGTTAAATACGGGGTTGAAAGTTTGTATAGCGGTCCGTCATTTTTGATGTAAAAAGCATGCAATTTCATGTACAAGCCTCTGGTTAGAAATAGATAAATATAAATTTCAGGGTTTTTTAAAAACTACCCCACAAGGAGGTAATAAGCGTGGTTGAAAGTTTGTATCACGGGTCCTTGATTTTTGATGTAAGAATCATAAAATTTTATATACAAGCCTCTGGTCATACATGAATAAATACGTATTCCAGCAAAAATAAATGCATACGTATTTTGTCATTTTTGAAAATTCAATCCCAAACTGGAGAAATGGGTTAGACACATTAGTATAAAAAAAATGGTCTGATCTGCTTGAAATTTACTGTTTTCACAGCTAAAATAAACCATAATTAACATATTTTATTATTTTTGATTGTCGCGGGCAAAGCCGCGGGGGAACCGCTAGTATTTGTATAAAGCTACTTTGTTAACTATAGACGGAGATTAAATGTTTGATTTTAGAAGGCCCAACTCGCAGATCTTATCGACGACGATGTTAAAAATTCTCCCCCGATGCCAGCACCAACGTGTCGTCTGCAAACGCTGACATCTTCAGATATAGCGACTCGCAGAACTGCATCGTACGCGAGGTTCCACAACAGAGGCCCCAAAACTGACCCCTGCGGGACCCCACAGCAAACCTCTCTCCGTGTCCTCGTACCGTCTTGCTCCATATATGAAACGTATCTGTCGAGCAAGTAGCCACCAACTATTGCCTGCAGGTAAGGGGGCACACGATGGTGTAAGAGTGCCCTCCAAATAGCGTCCCAGGGCAACATGTTGAATGCGTTGAAGATATCGAGACTTATCGTCAACGCCACGCCACCCTGGGCCAACGCCTGCTCCGACAGAGGCCGGACGCGCAAGATTGCGTCGACAGTCAAAAGGCCCTGTCGGAAGCCGACTTGGCACTCAGTCAGGTCAGAGCCGACACGAGACAGATGCCCCCACAGACGAGAAGCGACAATTCGCCCAAAAAGCTTGCCAGCCTCGTCCAACAGACATATGGGACGGTACGTAAAGAGATTCTGCAGCCCTACCATCCTTCTTCAAGAGAACCAAATACGCCTCTTTCGAGACATTGGGGAACATACCAGTCCGGAGGCAGCTGTCGAACCGCCGCCTCAGCCTATTCCCCAATGAAGCCGAAGCTAACATCAGCGAACGCCCCGGAATCCCGTCGGGGCCCGGCGCGGTGTTACGAGCCCGCATGCGATCAATCGCACGGCTTCAATGTGTTTATTATAACATCTTGGGCACCTAACGGCAGTAATTGTCAATAAAAATGAAATGGATAAATCGATATATATATTTTTTTAAACATCAACGTAAATAAGTGATTTTTTTTATTTTTATTTATTGTTTTGTTTTATTATTTCAAATCGGATATCAGATAATTAAGCCTCACCATAATTATCCGATATCGGGACGTCACTAATAATGATGTAAATGAATAAAAAATTACATACATTTCTTTCGATTACTTCATTAGATCGATTGACCTTGTTGCAATTTTTTGTAAAGTAGTAATCACATTTTGTTTGGAAATGTACATTGTTATGAACAAATATTGTGTATACTACGTCATAAGGTTATCAGTTACATTAATATATGTTATTGCAAATTTTGTTGGTAATTTATTTGAGCGGTATATCATAAACATGGCGCAATTTCTAGAGTGAAATCATCTATTCTACCTTAAAACTGTAGTAACGGTTATGTATTGCAACAGGAAAAACCTCTTCATAGTTTTTGTTTATAAAGAGAAGATATAATATTTCTAGGCTATAGTAAATGTATACGCATACATTTACTATAGCCTGTTCCGAGTGCCACCATGACGTAATTATTGCACTGAGGGTTGGCTCCCGACGAACGAATTCTTCAACTGATGTGAAATGCGAATATCCATTGTGATACCCCGTTATAAGCGATATAGTGACATAACCACTAGACTCTGGGTTAGTTTTTGACAAGGGAACTGCACAAAGGTCAATAGTATCGACGCGAAATTCCGTACACAAATTTAATAGTGATTATTTGTGATAGTTCATTCGCTTAGATGATTTTCACTTTATTCAGTCAAAACCTGTACAATTATCGGCAAAAGTCGCGGCACTGCTGTACGAAAGTTGCAAATTATATTAAACTGGTAAAGGGTAGTACTGTCAACCATGCCGTTGTCTATTTAGGGTCAAAGATTAGGTGCTGGCCAAGCCTATGTTTGCTTTAAGTACCGTGAAGTCACTAGACGGTATCTTTATGGAAGAACTAAACTATAACTATAATTTATTTATTACATGTAAATTTTAATGAAAAATAACATCTTGATTATAATACTTATTTACAGTAAATACAATTTAATTATAATTACATAAATAAACTTTTTATAGACCTATTTAGGCTGTGACCATCAAACTCATAAAATATTTATTGTTAACAATGCTAACGTTGTTGCATCGGAACTTTTATTTCGAAGCGAAATTATGTTTCAAGGTTAATAAGCAAATGTTGGAATACGACCACTATTATATTGCCTTTAATTAGATGGTCAGTTTACATTATCCACTAGACTAAAGTCCCTTGGATCGACCAAGGACCTTTTAGGTTTTTTAGTTAATATTTTAAAGTAATTAATAGTTTCAAATATTATTCAATGCTAAACATCCATAATGAGAAGGAATTAAATAATATATAACAAAAAACTTTACTGAAATTCTGCCAAATGTGTGTCCACGACCCCGCCTTGGAGCAGCGTGGTTGAATAAATTCCAAATTTTCTCCTCAAGGGGAGGAGGCCTTAACCCAGAAGTGGGACATTAACACGGTGGTACTTTTTCACATGCTTATTTTTAATACTACAAAATAAAAATAACCCTAAGAAAAATATTAGTATTATTTAAGTCGTAAAAGCAACGAGAATTTTGTTTGAAGTATATCATATATCTTATATATATTGTATTTCATATATTTTCCTGTTTTCGTTTGTTATATATTATGTATGCAGATATTTATACGAACAAACATCAAGCAAGTCATGAAGTGTGGAGTCCCGAACTGTTTACATATTGTATCCGAAATTATACGTTACGTCACGTTTTTGTACACGTCATTAATTTGACGCGAGAGTTTACAGCGCTGTCATATAAATACGATCCGATTATGCGAGACCTGAAGAATGCTCCTTCAAAATTTCAACTATGAAATCTCGCCTGAATCACGAGCAATAAATAGCGCGCATTTTTATGGGCCGTTACTTTTATACAGAAGTGTTTTCATGAATTACAGCTGGAAAAGACAGGAAGTGGCAAGCTGAGGATAATTTTAAGTGATTCAATATATATTAGGATAAAATACAAAAGGAATAGACATTACACATATATAAAACGACCAATTTTCATTATTTCATCCGACAGTTACTTGGAAATAAAATAACCTAACCTAAACCGCCAAATCTATAGCTGCGGTGGCGTTAATACGTAAGTACCTTATATAGAAATTCTAGAATTAGGTCAATTATTTTTTGCGAATAAAGATATAAAAAAATATCGAGGTGTTTCCTTCTATGCATTAACCCATAAGATTGAATTTACTCGATATTACTACTGAATTGCTAACACTATCAGATATTTATAAAAATAGTTTCACAAAAATAACTCTATTTAATGAAGATATTCAATTTAAAATACAAGTAAAATTGTATACCGATTACATATATCAAAATATATTGCACGTATAAAGAAAATAGGCAATAGATTATAATATTCAAATAATTTTGATGATTAAGTATCCTCAAACGAATATTAGTCATATCAATCAATATGCTGATAGAATGGTAGGATGATAACGTGTGAATCATTTATTTAATTGAAAATGTATACAAAAAGTTTTTAAAAGAAACATCAATTTATATCCCCGTTTAAAAACATATATCAAATATATCACTATCAATAGAAACATTTAGAAAATCAGTAGCCAGTTAAACTGTCGGTAGTAAAACTGAAAAGCTGTGATATTTTTAAAGTCATAAAACGCACGTCTCGGACTTTAAAGCTTCTTAAATACTCCGGTCTATTTACTGCGTTAGCATCACTTTCGGGGAAGTTTACACATAGTTATATTTGTACAGTCTTCATTGTGGTGGCTTGAATTGAAGATATAAAAACGTACATTCTCATCGTTTCCATTAAGATTTTAAAATATCCGGATCGACGGAACAAAGTATCGATTAGATTTGTTGATGACTAATCGATTTGTATGTAAATCTATCGACTTATTGATGATGATAAGTGTAATTATATATAGCTATAATTTTTTGTGTGCAGTTTTTATTTTTTTAATATATTTTTTATTAGGATACGAATAACGACCTACCTTATAAGGAAAATTTAAGAAATAGACTATTCGATGTTTATTTTTTAAATATTTCACCGTATTTATTATTAAAAATGATATGTACAGTTATCATCTTAGTCGCCAAATTCAATCATTTCGGCTAAATATTTGTTATAAAATGTAGGTATACATAAAATTGCGAATGACGCAAAACGTTACGTTCATAGTTATTATCTCGGAAGCACTTTGTACCAGAACAAAACATATCTTGATAGAGTAAACTTTTCAGATCTTCCATTTAAATTACATAATGAAATAGTATATAACATCTCGTTTATATACTATTGTGACGTCTGTTAGACTCGAAGAAATATTTTTAAATATTCAGTCACAGCTTTAAGTTACGCTTAAACTAATAAAGGTATTATGGTAATGTTTTCCTATTTTATGAACAACACAAGTCAAGCCATATTTCAAATGGATTGTAATGTTTACATTAGCACTTAATTACATGTGATTATCCCGATTGCACAACGTAATTATAAATTTAATAAATAAAATGAGTGCATTATATTGTGCGTTTTAAGTGCATTATACGCAAAGAGCTTTTGTTTCATTAAATGTGCTTTACTAAATTTATTGGAAGGCACCTGAGCGCTGATTTTGTTCTTGGAGATTCGATGAGTGATATAAAATCATCACAGTCGCCTGTTGATCTGCGGCGACCACGATCTGCTAGTAGTTCGATGGTGGTCCAGAACGAACCCTCCGAAGCGTTCGACGACGACCGCTGCATGGTTGGTATTGCTATGCTACTGCATGTTGCTTCACTCGCGATCTAAGGTGCAATGACTGTGGCACCATTACCCTCGCCAAGAGGCAACCACCTTAACACCCCCTTGCACCCTACGCGTCACACGCGAACATTAATCTCACGCCCCGAAACCTATCATATTCTCCCCGCTTTTATTCAAATTTATTGACAGAATGTTTAAATAGGGGTTAATTCGCTTCATTTCATCAACTTGTAATTATCAGATTTTGAAAGGACTTTTTTATTAGTTTTTCATTGTTATTTTTAATTGAAACTGAAAGAATATTTCAAATTATCGTGATAAAGTTTTCATAGATTTAAAGTAAGAAATGAATAATCAGTAAATAATAGTTGACATGTAGTAATAATGAGAGAAATAAATATGTTAGTCCAGTAACGTGGAACTCTGCCCAGTGCGTCAATTTTTTAGTTCAAAGGCTCGACCGAGGTGTGACCCAGATGGCGCCAACGTCGCCAGCCCCGACCGGGTCAGCTGATACTAAGGCCTTCGGATCACGAAAATAATCCAAACAAACTTTTAATTTATTACTCGCGGGCATATTTATACGACTACTCATCGGGAATTCAGTTTTTGATAAGACATGTATATACATCTAATTTTTTATAAACTCAACGAGGAAAATCCTTAATTTATATTATTATGCTTGGTAAGAGTTAGTAAAGTCGTGACGAATAAATAGTTTATTTAGCATGACCATCTTATGGAGTAGGTGCTTATCCAGCATTTTTCCTTCCAAATATTTTACTTTTTTATAAAGAAAATATATTTCATAAAACAGATCATAACCGAAAACTTATAAGTATTCATTTAGTGGTAGAATATCTCATGAGTAGGTGGTACCTACCCAGACGGGCATGCACAAAGCCCTACCAATAGGTCAAAAATACATGTAAATACATACATGTTCTGGGGATTATTTTCTTAACAGGCTAGCACTAGATACATTGTAAACATAATTTTAGCGCACAAAAATCTCAGTTATTCGCGGTTCTGAAGTTCGGGGGCATCTTTTCATATTCAATAATACATTTCAGTTCAATGTTTAGTTATATGTATTAACTAAACTGGAAAATAATGCAAGCGAAAAATCTACTAATGCTGTGTAATATTCTGTCAGCAACAGATACTTAATAATCAATTGATATCACGTTGCTAAAAATATATTCGTAAATTACATGTGTCTAGTGATAGACAGTCATGTTTTTATTACGATAAATTTATCTAGTACGGTCACGATGTTATAAAAAACGTGAGGTCAACATATCAAATCTTATTTCTCATTGTTTAGAATCAAAGTAAAAATAGTTTATATAGTTACAAGCTTATTTTTAAGCAGATAGTTTTAGCTATTATTGTAGGTATTTTTAATTAATATTAATTAATATAACTTAAATAAAATATTTTAAATATGTTTATTTAATGTATGATTTATTTTTTTATGTAATTTGATTTTATCATATTTTATACGCTTTTATGTATGTTTTGTTTTTATTTAATTTTAGTGATTATGTAATTATTATAGTTGGAAACTTAGCTGGTTTATGTATTATTTTATATTATTATGCTAGAAGTGTTATCACTTTGTATGTCTCTTTGTTAATATAAATAAATAAATGTTTTTATAAAAACTGTAATTTCTTGTATCTTTTTCTAATTATATCAGTTCATTTTCTTTTAATAGTAGAAAAGCTTTTTTAGGATCATTGTTTAAATATTTAAAATAAATAATTTTGGTGTGTAAAGTGCAAATAGTATGATAACTTACGCATATTGAATGATTTTTGCCTGCCACCATCTTGGTAGATTAAGTAACTGAAATCTTTTCATTTTTTTTCTTCCAGTTTCTCCCTCACCGACTTCATATTCTCCTTCCACCTTTATAAATCATAAGGTATTGATATATTAACATTAGGGGTTAATAGAATTAAAATAAGTAATAATCTTATTCATTAAAATAAATTTTATATAAATGTGTTTTATATTATGTTAAAATACTAATGACTCATTACCTGTATTTTAACTCGCTTGTCTTTATCATCGCCCTGTGGGTTATCGTCTTTTTTTGTGTCACCCATTTCAATTATTTAGCATATAAATTTACAGAGAATTTTGTTTATAAAAATAAAATTACAAATGTACTATTTTACATAATGTATTTTTTCATTTTCACGAAAATTTTGTATTAAAACATTAAATCAAAAAATATATCATTGATTACGGCAATTTGGAAAAAGTCATTTTTCTTTTCTTTTCATTTTGTAATGGATATGCAATAAGCAGCCAGTATTTGTTGATATTAAAAATATGTCTAAGTATTAATCATTAACTATTACTGAAATATTTGTTAGATGCAATGATTTAAAAAAAGTTCTCTTTGGTTAGATATAATAATAATACTAATAATATCCTGGGACATTATTCACACACTGCCATCTGATCCCAAACGAAGCAGCGCTTGTACTATGGAAACCAGACAACTGATATACTTCATCTACTACTTTTCTTTTGAAAATACATACTTATATAGATAAATACACCAGATTCACGTTCAACAGACATGTTAATTTTTTTTTCTATTGTATTTTATGCACACAAATGTCTGTCCTGGGTGGGAATCGAACCCACGACCTGCGGCGCGAACGGCTCCACGCCAACCGAAGATATGATTAACAGTACGTTTTAATGCTCAAGTTTTGAAGTTTAATTTTCATTTGATTTTATTAGTTAACTTTGATTACTTATTCGAATAACTTTTAACAAGTCAGTTATTATTGTTTAAGTCTTTAATAAATATGCTTTCATAGAAAAGCAGAAATTTGTTTATTTTAATTCGTATACGAATCCCAAAGCTTGATGAGTTTTTCTCTTTTATCTTATTAATTAATTAATTTTGCAAAAAAAATTACTTACACAAACAATATTTCAGGGGAGTGCACTTCCGATTCCATAACGACTAATTACTTTACACTAACGCCTCGAAATGATTAATGGAAATATATAAAATGACGTTTTTTTGTGAAAATGACGAGTGTGAACTTTCAAAAGATAAGATAATGATTACTGAAACATTCTTATTAATTAGTGCGTCTTTGTTATGCGCATTTTATCGTATTATTATTGAAGGGCGTTACTTGACTTCTGACATTTTAGCAATACAATCTGCTTTATTAGACTCGTAGTAATCCAGAACTAAACTAAACAAATATTATATTTATTTATCCGAGGATCTACCATTCCGTTTATTGAGAAATATTATATAGTAAATACATATATACAGCATCAAGCTTGGATTCATGACGGTAGACCAACGGTGTAACGGGTGAAACCGTACCAAGCAGCTAGTTTTCATTATATATTTGTTTTAAAACTAGTTATGAAGTATCTATAAAGGTCTCAAGCCACACACGCACATTATTAGTTTGTAAGTGCCTACTGTGTAAAAGAAACATTAATTATAAAAACTATTACATCTATACTACTATATAAATCTATTGGTTCTGTCTGTACTTTTTTTTTTTTTACCTAATTTTGTGATAAATAATCGTTTTATGATGCAGTGATTCATTATATTAATTTTTTCATTTTGGTCTGTCTGTCTGTCTGTATGTCTTCTTATAACTCAAGAACGGCTTGACCAATCTTGATGAAAATTGGTACACACAAAGAACGTGTGATGGCGTAAATGTTAGGCCATATATAAGATTGGTAAACCCTACGGTATCTTATCAAAATTAATTTCAAATCATTAATTACGTATTTATTTACCAGTAGCCATATGTGTGTGTGTGCGCGTGTGCGTGTGTGTGTGTGTGCGCGCGTGTATGTTATTATAGTAATAAAATAATTTATTATATTTTTATTAATTATACGCGGGTGATGCCGCGGGGCACAGCTAGTACATAATAAAACCACATTCATTTGTCATCATTGTATTTAAACCTTGCATATATACGTGTTGTATAATCATATGTTATTATCAGATAGTTTTATAGATGTTTTGGATATGAAGTGATCATTATGAAAACATTTCCATCTCTCTCGTATCTCAGGTTCAACCGGTCCCCAATCACTACTCGGTTTACAGCTTTCACGTAATCTCTGAAAGTTGAATATTATATTTAGATTATATTAATAAGTTTCTTCGATCCAAGCATTCGAAGCCATTTTGTCATTCCGAAACGTAAAGTGAAAGAACGAATATCTACCGCTACTCTTCTCACGGTGCGTCGGTGCGGGCTGGTCAGCGTCCGTCCGTAATATCACGCACCGTGGCAAGCAACCTTACGCAGAGGCCGATTTGATACTCCCGGAAACTTTCAATAATCGGAATCTCCATTCGGGTATTTTTTACGAGGTCTATGTACATTTGGTGTTTTTAAGCGTTGATGTTTGTTGGTTCAACGATGGCACTAGTACTAAAACCAACTCACCACCAGTTTATTTCGCTGGTTTTTCTCAGGCCTGAGGTGCTTATTTCCGAACCGGTGGTAGATTTGTGATAATCAATAAGCAAGTGTAATGCTTCTACATTGAATAAAGAAATTTGAATTTGAATTTGCCGCCTGAGGCCCGAACCTACTCGGCCTAAAGGGAAATCTAGCCCTGAACACAAGAATGTTTTAGATGCCCAAGAATACCTTGATTATTATCTACACATTTATGTAAATAAAAAATTGTATTTAAAAATATATAGTAGTACTATATATGTATTTGAAGTCACGTGTTATGTTTTTGAAAAACATATTATCTACTTTAAATAATACTAGCTCCTTTTCTTCCTTTTTAAAAGGCAAAATGGTTGCTATTGTAAGAAAAAAAAAATTTACTCTAAATTTAATTTATAGTAATCTCTTAAAGACCTGTTTAAAGGATCCTTTTGCCAAACAGAGTGTTTTAGTCGCATGGATCGGCACGCAGATTACAGACACAAGTGCTACGGTCCAACCCGCCCAGCCTGAAGCATCTCGTAAAGAGTACGTTGCTATTATCTAAAAATAACTTATATTCTAATATCAGTGTTTACACAATTTAATAAATAATAACATTTAAAAAAGGGAAGGTGTAGAAAGCATAATTGCTAAAAAAGTTTAAGTGAATAGATATTAATTTCTTGTATATTGAGTTAATATCTAATAATAATAAAGTAATTAGTGCGAGAGAAAAGTTAATTTATTGATTATGTTTTATTATAAATTCTTACCAGAAGTAACACGGGTATTACGTATCTCCATAAAGTAATCCACATCGGTCTTAAATGTCTGCCCGTCATAAATAGAACGTCTATGGCTAGCTTTTTGGGTCCATAGGTGTATACGGCACCTATAAGCTCAAGACCACATACAACGGGTACGCATGCTATCGCTACATGAGCGTCTAAAAGGCCAATTACGTGTAAGCCGCCCTGCAATTGAAAACAAATAATATTGTTTAATTTGTATTGAATTTTATTTTTTAATTGTGAATTATGTAAGATTGCGATTATACAGATGAGTAACATATTCAAGGTAAGTAACAATAATTATATTTTCTCAAGAATGAGAGATACTAATGAGAGCCGATAATGATAATGTGGGCCACCTGATGGTCACCAACGCCCATAGACATTGGCATTGTAAGAGATGTTAAACGTCGCTTACATCGCCAATGCGCCACCAACCTTGGGAAGTAAGATGTTATGTCCTTTGTGCCTGTAATTACACTGGCTCATTCACCCTTCAAAACGGAACACAAAAATACCAAGTACTGCTGTTTTGCAGTAGAATATCTGAGAACCAGTAAAATATCCAGACACGGGTTGAGGACCTCTTAAAAATGTGGAAATTATTTACGAAAAGAATTTCACCCTAGTAGCACCATAAATTGTACACAAAAGTGAAAATTGATCGTTTTAAATCGTTTCCAATTTAAAATGATAGAATCGAATTGGAATAGTCTGATTGATCGCATGCATGTGAAATGACAGTTCGTCGATGATTTTATTCGATCTACAACCTGTATATATATGTGGATACCTGTCTGTCAAATATCTTTTCAAATTAATTCACTCATTCCTTTGATTCATCATAGTGAAGTTTTTTTTAACGTATTAATATCTTATACAATCATGTATCCAGGCACCTTGATGGACGATGGAGCCGACACGTGTTAGAGTGGAGACCACGATTGGGCAAACGTAGTGTAGTACGCCCGCCGTAGTGTGGCGAGGTGGACCGACGATTTCAAAAAGGTGGCAGGTATGACATGGATGCGGGCTGTCCAAGATCGAGATGGTTGGTGTTTTATGGGGGAAGCTTTCGTGCAGCAGTGGATGTTAATATGCTGAGAATTATATCTTATACTTTTTTCACATTTATAAATTACTTGTTAACTAAAAATAGATTTAATGATCCTGATAATTGCTGAGTCTCGCTTTGCTCATACAAAAAAATATGACATGGTCGCAAAAAGTGCGTAAAATTACAATAAGTACAGATATTATTTATGAAGAAATTACGTTAGTTTTTTTTTTAAATATTTTTTTTTCTTAATTTATATTATACAGGATTTTTTGCTTAGTATTTAATACAAAATTATTACATAAATAGAATCGGCACACGATACCTAATAACCACTTCACGGGTCGGACACGAATTTTGCTACACGCTGTATACTTACTCTTTTTATAAAAGTAATAAAATTGTTAATATCTGCTCTGAAAACGATAACTAATATTTTTTACTTTGTATTTTTAAATTCGTAGTAAAGAAATCTGTAAACGATTTCAAATTATCTATCCAATTATCTACAAAAGCATGCAAATATGCATCGTAGTCGTAACGACTAGTAACTATAAACAGTTTCAACCCCATAGCGTGAATAAGGCCATTCACCCTTAGCGGAAACAAAAACAGAAACTTTACGATCCAACAAAACAGCAAATTGTATAACGGTTAAATCATTCATAGTGGTTATAATATATTAATAAAGTTTGTTACGTTTAAATTCCAGTGAAGTTATTACAGGGAGAGAATGAAATACGAAAAATGTATTTATAAATGTGTGAGATATCTGATTAACATTATACTATACAAGAGTAAACACTATTATAAAGCTGGGAAGTGCGCATTGGAATGTGCTAATAACGGTAACTAATAGTTCGATTTGCTTTAGTTAGCGGGTTTATAGTGCCCGTAAGATATAAGTATTATAACTTTATGCTACAATCTTAAGAAGTAGCGCAGGCATATCAACTAATCTGGCTAACTGTATTGGTACTAGCTAGTAATTGTGCATGTTTATGTATTTTTTTTTTCTATAAAATAGCTAAGCAGTCGGCCAAAAGAGCCATCTGATTGTAAGTGGTAACCACCATAGATGCTCCACCACCTTGGGAACTGAGACGTTTTGCCCTTTTGCCTGTAATCTCACGCCCTTCAAACCGGAACACAATAATACTAAATATTGACGTTTTGCGGTAGAATATTTGATGAGTGGTACTTACTAAGACGGGCTTGCACAGAGCCCTCTCAACAAGTATGTTATATAAAATGTACATGGTTATGTACTTATCGGTATATAAAACGTGAAGGATTAGATGATTTTGCATGCGTGAATAAAAAGAAAAGTGGAAGGAAAAGTGGAGGACACGTCTTAACAGACGAATCACGCGTCCTAACATGAGTTTTCACGTGCCATATACATGTCTTTATAACACATATCAAGCATTATTTTTATCAGTAATTTATGTATAATTATTATTATTCGTGTTTACTCCGTTCTGATGTATCTTTGTCAATGAAAAAATATTTACATTAACGGTTTTGTTTTGCGCATCATAGTATAGTTTTGAAATAATGTAATTCGAAAATTATGGTACCAACTTCAAAATAGTTTATTTGGTTGGTAATTTTTTGTATACTTACACTATAAATATGCTTATGTACACTATAAATATGACTTAATTTCGACGAACCTCAGTATTACAGATGATTGAAAGACTAAACAGGATCAAGCATGTCAGAAATGTGAAAAGCTTTTTACGTTTGCGTAATTGCGTAAATTCGTCCAAGAGGCCGGCGATGATTGATTCAATTGTAACAAACTGTAAACAACATTTAGATTAACATACACACGTTATTCAAAATGAACTAAAAATATACTTATGTAAATGAGCATAAAGTTGTTTTTGCATTAAACTAAATTATATTGTAACTATAAACTTACCATGGTATCAATACCGAGAAAGAACAGCATAACAAAGAATGTTATGGCCCAAAAGTTAGGTGCAGGCATCATTGATACAGCAGTTGGGTAAGTGATGAAAGCCAATCCAGGACCAGCAGAGGCTACTTGTCCTACGGGTACTCCTGCACGCTCTGCAGCAAACCCAAGGACAGAAAATACGACAAATCCCGCCCATATACTTGTCCCGCTATTCACAAGCGGAATTATTATTGAAGACCTAGAAAAATGGCATTTGCTTTTGATGAAACTAATTGATACTGTTGAAAATACATAAATAGTTGTACAGGTGTGCTGACAATTTCTCATTCCGTGAGAGATAATTTTGTCTACTTTTAAAGTTGTTATAATTATTTATTTTTTCAGCATTTTGCCGTCCACTGCCTGCTTTAACATTAAAATATTTAATGTTAAATACACTGAATATTAACCACATATAATATTAACCACACTACATTTGCATAACCATGATCTCTACTCTAGCACGTGTCGGCTCCATTGGCTATTTTTTTATTAAAATATTATGATATTATAAAAACGTTTACAAGTACGCTCAACTACGCACACACCAAATGATTTTAGTTATAACAAATATATTACACAGGTTTCCGAAACGTAGACATTTTTAAAATATGATCTTTCAAATATCGGGCATATTAAAATATCTTTGAAAGTTAATAAAATATATGAAAACAAACCGTAAATTATCATAGTGAAATCTGTTAAAACTTGCCATGCTGACAAGGCCTCCCCAGCCGGGACCAAGAGAGTAGAATATCTGTGTAGCTGCATCAGCCCAAACCTAGATGTAGGGGAAATATATAATATGCATAATGTGTTAAATATATATTTTTTATGAAACCAATACATTTAATTCTTATTTCATTAAATTTAAATCACACATTGGCGTTTATTGTTTTAGTATTATAATTAGAACAAAAAGAGTTTTACTTTGAATTTTCTTATGTGTTATTGAAAAAGATAAGGCTGTCTCGTCGCCTAATTATTGGTGATTTTAATTAATTGTATGTTATATGAATATTATAAAAAAAATACTAACAAAATTGAAAACAAAAAGATTTTGTATTCTTTTGTACGCATGAAACATTAGACTCATGTGCATTTTGGTATTTTACGACGTGAGCGAAGAACTTATCCTGGGTACTACGAAAAATAAATTTGTTACACAAAATTGAGATAGAATTTTGTTTTGGAGATCAAACACATTTAAATGTGATTAAGTAAAATATTCTCCGTAAAATATACCGGTTCAAAATACCTTCGGTTTCGTTAATTGGTTCCAATCCGGAAGAACAAAGTAGAGTATACCCTGCCAAGCGCCTGGCAACGTTATGCCACGAATGAATAAGGCACAAAGCACTACATACGGAAATATAACTGTGAAGTACACGATCTGTGGGCATAAATAGGATTACGAGAAGTCCACTTTTAGGAAAAGAATGTCAATATTCCAATAAAAGTTATTCTCAGATTTCTTGCAAGCTTACCTTTCCAACGCTTTTAACTCCATTACAAATGCAGAGATAGACTATAACCCAGCAGATCACATTGCACCAGAATATAGGCCATACTATACCTCCGATATGGGTAATACCGGAAGACATGTTCAATAAGCGAATACTGAAATTAAATATTCATAACAATCACATTTGGGAATGAGACGATCGCCTCATGGCTATTTCTGTTGTTTTTTTTTGTGTAAACAATATATGATATATAAACCGGTGGTAGTTTCTAGTTTGACAATCAATAAGAAAGTGTAATACTTCAATATTGAATAAAGTATTTTGAATTTGTATAAATTACTTTTATTTTTAAATGGATTTCCATTTGATAAATAAAAAAATTAAACAGTTGCTACTATTTTGTTTCTTGCAGTTATTGGTTTTATATGATTGTACGTGTGTACATCTTACTTATTGATTTTTTTTTAGTTTTCTTAAATGTGCTGGAAGCAATTACTTCAATGATATGAATGCCATTGCCATGATTGTACTGAGTTCTCTTTGACATTTCTTTGCGTCTGTTTTGTTTCTTGTTAAAATAATAACGTGTTTAAAAGATATGTATCTCAATCTTGAGAACATATGTGAAGTCAGGGGAATTAGCAAAAAAAAATGGCATTTAATTCACGTCACATACATTTTAATAAAAAATAGAATCTCTTATTTTTTCTTAGATTATTAAATTTTAATCAAGGAATTTGAACTAAAGGTTAAGGTGACTAAATAACTTTTACTTGAAAAACAGATTAAAATAATTGTTATTGTATCAAAGATCTTACTGGAAGAATTCATCTTCTGGCGTCGTGACTGATCTGTTTGCTATTAAGCTGTAATTTCCAGTAATCTGTAAATTTATAAGGAATATAATAACGTAGCAACTATAAACATATTCTGTATACATTACTTTCTAAATATACCTCTAGACACTTTTCAGTATTCCAAGAATTACCACAACTTTGCCAAGGCAGCGGCGAACTGAAGGAATGATATATGTATAAAATTGGATATGACATTATTGACGCGAAGTAAATTATAGCTATTACGTTTAAAATAATCGCAGCGTAGCCTGCTCCTGTAAATATTGAGATGTTAATACACTACTAGGAAATTTATGTGATTAATATTTGTATATAATACATATATTTAATATATTTAATTAATTTATGTTAATGATTTTCGTTTACAGAGTACGAAATTGATCGTTTGTAGTGACTCGTTCGGCGTTTGAAATGTAATGACTAGTTGGTCACTATAGTTCAAGCGACTAAGACTGCAGGTACCAAGGTCCTAGGTTCAAACCCCGGTTCAGGCCAATAAAATATTGATGGTTTCTTCTGTTGAGCAATTTCCAGGCCAGCAGCAGCCGCCAGCCAGGAGCCTCGAAGTTGGTAATGTATACACTGCCGTGCTTCGAGAAATACGTAAAGCCGTTTATACTGCGCCTGATTTTTTTGGTCGTGTCGAATTGCCGTTTCATCAGATATAGAGAGTGATTTAATAGATAGTGAACTTGTGTTTGTGCACACACATTTGTGCACTATAATATTGGCTAGTCTTTCTTGACGATATCGTCGGCATCTCGTTTACTCATTGTATAAAACAATAAATAAAGGATTTCTATGGAGATATTTATTAATAAAGTTTGTTTTCAATACCGTTGCAATACGGTAATGAATGTATATAAAAATACATTTATTTAAAAAAATATATATAATTACGTAAATACCTTTGAACAATGGATTTATGTTGAATACTGAAATGCATCCTGCACTCGCAAATTGCCCAAGGAGAGTCTCTAAATAAACAAGTGGAATACCACATGTTACAAGTGTCAACAAGTATGGGATGAGGAATGCGCCTGAAATATTATAATCGCAAATCATCTTAAATAATTGAATGCAGTTAACTTACCGTACGTTTTAAAATAAATGTACCTAAACTATATTTCGATATTATTAGTGTTATCTTGAAAGGTTTGGTTTTTGAGGTTTATTTTTAATTGGTTGTATAAATAACGTGAAGTGAATTAAGTTATTATTATGGGTTTGGCTAAATTTACTCTAGTAATCTGTCTTGAATAAGAATAGGCTATGCCGAAGTAATTGTAGGTCGGCCTATTGGTAGTAAGTATAGGCATACCAATCGTTTACAACTTTCATAGACAATAAATATAATTTACAATTCGAATAACCAGCCTTTATTTTTTAATGATTAAAATGAGCTATTTAAAGAACTTACCTCCTCCATTTCTATAACATAGGTAAGGAAACCTCCACAAGTTTCCAATGCCGACAGCATATCCCAGACATGATAACAAGTATTCAAGCTGGCTACCCCAGCGTTCGTGCACTGCTCCCGCCATTCAAAATAAACTAAACTATATATGGCCCTAACAAGATCAGACCGATTGTTCGAATTGAGGATATGTCCATTTATCTATTTAAAATATCAATTCTATAAAGTTGAATTGTTGTAAGTGAACTTAGAACTGTAGATTGCCAAACCGAACATAGAACCTGAAGTGTCAAAGCTCTATTTGTCCGCAATATTTGATTATATTTAGCAGAGAGAAGCGCTAAAAACGTTAAAACCACATTTATCTTAGAGCGAATGTTTAGGTTGCTCAACACAATTTAATTACAAAGTTTCAATTATTGATTTTTCGTCTAAATATCAAAGTGTGAACAGGCTCACAGGCTTAAGCGCGTCACACTAATTTCTCATTATGATGATGTCCTCCTGACAGATTTCGGCCAAGGCGACCATCTCAAGTGAGAGTAGCCAACTGTGCAGAACATAGTATAGTGTAGAACTATGTGCGCCAACACAGGTGCACTCTCTATTGCCTCACTCTCATAATCCGGTGGGATGGCTAATCCGACACAACCGGAAATAATTCAGTTGCAGGACCAACAGCTTTACGTCGTTTATCGTATCGTATATCTACGTTTCTCAGGCACTGGGAAACACCGAATTCTACCGTAAAACAGCAGTACTTGTTATTGTTGTGTTCCGGTTTGAAGGGTGAGTGAGCCAGTGTAATTACAGGCACAAGAGAGATAACATCTTAGTTTCCAAGGTTGGTGGCGCATTGTCGATGTAAGCGATGGTTAACATTTCTTACACTGCCAATGTTTAAGGGCGTTGGTGACCACTCACCATCAGGTGGCCCATATGTGGATCCACCTACCTATCCTATTAAAAAAAAGTTTTCTAACTTCCAAACTCCGGGCTGCTACTGAGCAAATTTTTGATGGAAAGAACCTCAATATCTTTTTATTGGTCCGACCTGGTGCTTGAACCGAGGTTCACGGGATCTGCGGCCGTATAACTAGCCACTATACCAACAAGGTAAATTCTTCATACCAGCGATGATAGACGAAGAATGAAATAGCAATGACAATAACATAAAATTGGTGGGAATGGGACGGTAAAAATTTAAACACATATACAGTGGTGGTCGTATAATTAGAAACACTACCAACGGTCCTTGACATTATGTAAGATACTTCACCGCAATCGTTTTTATTTAGAAATTAAACAATAAATAGGACAACAATATGTTCAACGATTTATCATTTATTAGAAAAACAATATAAATCCCATTACACAAATGCAGTTTCAATATTACATTACGGACAAACATTTAAATCAGTTTTAAGGTATGAACAATAATGGTCAACTAATTAGAAACAACAACAAAAAATATAAAGAACAATATTTTTTTAAGTATTAGTAATTAGTATTGTTATTTACGAAATAGTTACTATCCACAGCCAAACAATAGTTTCAATTAATATTTAGTGGCGTATCCCTTACTTTCAATAACAGCACTGCAACGACGTGGCATTGATTCAATCAATTACATACATTTTTCTAGGGGGATTGAATTCCATGCTTCAACAAATGCTTCATATAGTTCGTTTTGACTGGTGTTGCGTTTGCTTGAGACTTTCTTTATAACAATATACCAGAGATTTTCTATCGGATTTAAATCCAGACTATTTGCTGGCCAGTCTAAAACGGATATACGCTGTTCGTTAAGGAAACATTTGACGCTATTGGCCGTGTGTTTAGGGTCATTGTCATTCTGAGAGATCCAGGTTATAGGTAAATGATCGTCCGAGTAGGGAATCATTGTGTGCTCTAAGATATTTTTGTATTGCCACCGTGCTTGACTATACTTCTTGTGTATTTATAATTAAAAGCATTGTTTACAGGGCGTCTAACTTAGCGCTTTCCATCGGAATTTACCATATTTATTTTTGTTTTATCTGAAAATAACACTTTTTTCCATTCTCGTGCCGTCCAATTAACATATTTTTTTGCGAATAATAATCGCTTCTCTCTATGTTGCTCGGTAAGAAGCGGTACCTTTCGAGAGATTCTTACACGTCACTACTTTTATTTTTGCCCATTTTGAACAAAATTAAATTCAGATTAAATTTTGAATTGCCGCCAAAACAAAAGAAAAAGAAATGTTATTCTCCAATTTCAAACAAAGAACGAGCTATGGATGCTTTTTTAAAATGTTTTTAATTAGGCGTCCAAGCGGTCAGTAACAGAAAATAAACTCCTACATGTGTAAAACTCATTTTGTAATTAAAATTAAGATATGTTTTATATTTTATGCATTTAATGAGTTTTTTATTTGTGTGGCTATATTATTGCATGATTATTAATTATTGAATGTGTATTTTTTTACGAATGTACGTTGAAGTTATACTTTCTTTATTCATAAGAAGTGTTTCTAATTATATGACCACCACTGTATATTTTGTAAAATTTATTCGTGCAAAATACATTATTTTTTTTATATTCGTAAAGTTTCTATTCCAAATCCAAAGTGGCAGGTTAGGTTTTCTGGTGGAAACTGTTTGGTCGAACCAGGATCTGTGTCAGGTTTGACTTTAGGCGTCTTTACAGCTGCCAGAGTATACTGTAATACCTGTGTAACAATTAATGAAATATTAGGTCCTTACATATGAAATTAGCGTTTTGTCGTACTGGCCACTTTGATCTGAAATATCTCCTCTTTGGTTAAGAATTCCAAATTCAAATTTATAAATTCATTTAGCTGGTATATTTGAGTTTTGAAAACAGTCATTCATTTGTTTTTTCCTCATTATTTTTTCTTTGGCGTCACTTATTATCGCACAATGGAAAACATGAAATATCGGTATATTTACGAGTACGAGTTCTACCGTGTCACCAGCGCTGCAGAAACAGCTCGAAGGATTAATGATGTGTACGGCGCTGGTGTCGCAAAAGAAAGCACGGTACGTTTTTGGTTTCAACGTTTTCGTTCTGGAAATTTCGATCTTCAGAACCAAACGGCCGGAGACCAAAGTGGAAAATGAAGAATTAAAGGCTATTGTGGAAGCGGATCCATCATAAAGCACTTCAGAGATAGCTGCTGCGGGTTAAGTGATAAAACTGTAAATACTTTAATCCACTTGAAGTAAATCGGGAAAGTAAAAAAAACTTGAACGATGGGTACCTTATGAATTGAAGAAGACTGCGCCTGTCCCGGACGGTGTTCCCGGGCGTGTTCTGTGCGACGCCCTGGAATACTTAGGTGCAGGGCTTCGGGGGCTGTTTGACGAATGTCTGAACAGCGGGCAGTTTCCGAAGCCTTGGAAGCAGGGAAAGTTGGTGCTGTTGCCGAAGGAGGGTCGACCACCTGGTTCTTCCTCGGCGTACAGGCCAATTGTGCTGCTGAACGAGACGGGCAAGTTGTTTGGGAAGATTCTCGCAGCCCGTCTCGTTCAGCATCTCGATGAGGTTGGTCCGGGTCTATCAGAGGCTCAGTTCGGTTTCAGGGCGGGTCGTTCGACGGTCGACGCCCTGAGCGCCCTGAAGACTCGGTCCACGGAAGCGGTGGCCCAGGGGCAAGTGGTCCTGGCGGTTTCGCTGGACGTTGCGAACGCCTTCAACAGCCTCCCATTTGAGACGATCAGGGAGGCATTCCGATACCCTGGGGTGCCGACCTATCTGAGGAGGCTGTTGGAAGCGTACCTCCAGGACCGAGAAGTCGTCTGGGCTGAGGGCGACGGGAGGTTGGTCCGGCGTCGGGTAGACTGCGGCGTTTTACAGGGGTCGGTTCTCGGCCCAATTCTGTGGAACGTCGGCTTCGATTGGCTCCTGAGAGCCCCCGTTCTTCCCAGTATGTGGGTGTTGTGTTATACAGACGACACCCTCATCACCACGACGGGGTGGGACTTTCGGGAGGCAGCCCGCCTGGCCGAGGTTGGAACGACCCTAACCGTGGACCGAATGGAAATGCTGGGCCTGAGGGTCTCCATATCCAAAACGGAGGCCCTCCTCTTCCACGGTCCACGGAGGGGCCCCCCACGAGGGGCGAGTATCACCGTCCCGTGGACGGTGATACTATAAAATTAAATGCCCAGATGAGGTATCTGGGCCTGATCCTGGACGGTAGATGGAGCTTCGGGCAGCACTTTGTCCAACTGGGCCCGAAGCTCATCAACACTGCTGCTGCATTGGGCCGCCTCCTACCCAATGTGGGAGGGCCGGAATCACCATGCCGGCGCCTATACGCCGTTGTGGTGCGCTCCATGGCGCTGTACGGTGCACCTATTTGGATGGACGCTTTTACCGCTCAGAACAAGACCCTTTTGCAGAGACCGCAGAGGGTCATAGCGGTGAGGGCGATACGTGGTTACCGTACGGTGTCATGGACGGCAGCTACACTTCTTGCGGGCGATCCGCCCTGGGAACTCCAGGCGGAGGTGCTCGCAGAAGTGTACCGGTTTCGGGTGGAAGCCAGAGCGAGTGGCGGCCGTCCAGGATCCGCGGAGGTGGGACAAATCAGGGCTCTAGCCCAGCAAGCCCTGATTCGTAAATGGGAGGAGGACCTGAGGTCCCCATCAGCAGGTCTAACGACAGTGCAGACGATTCGGCCCCACTTGAGTCGCTGGTTAAGGAAAAGTGGCACACTTACGTTTAGGCTGACGCAGGTGCTTAGCTGTTTCGGTAAGTACCTGCACAAGATAGCGAGGCAGGAGGTATCACCCTCCTGCCACGAGTGTGCCACCCTGACGGAGTGTGCTGCTTGGGGGCCTCAGAGGCATTCCTTGGCGGCGATAGTCGGCGGAGATCTCTCGCTGCCGAGCGTGATTGACGTTATGCTTGACAGCGAGAGGTGCTGGTTGGAAATGGTTTCCTATACCTTCTGCGAGAGTATCATGTCGCAGAAGGAGGCCGCGGAGCGACAGCGTAAGGAAAGTGCCTCCGCTGATTCGATCCGTCAAAGACGACCGGGGAGGAGACGTAGGCGCTATGCGCACCTTCTCCCCCCGCCTTAATAGTCGCCTGGGCTAAGTGGTTTCCCTGTATGCGGGAACCCCCTTAGAAATGGAGGCCCGCATAGGCGGGGTCGGGGCGTCATAGTAGCATGCGCGAGAGATCCCGTGGCGCCTCCTAACCAGACGGAGAGGTTACCGCTGGTTTTTTAGTGGGTAGTCCGGCGCCTTCAGTGGCGGTGAGCCCCACATACCCCCCCACTTCATGTGGGGGAAACACGTAAAGGCGGTTATAAAACTCGTCCGAACAGATTTAGATGCTCTGGCTTATTAATTGAAAAATATAATTTTTATTCTCCAACTCTACTGTTATTCCCACTAATTTTACAAGTCAGCTCTGCTATACCCATTAGACCACCCAACGGTAAATGCATCGATGCACTTTTATGCTCTCATTGCGAATATTCTTGGTGGTACTGGTTGTATAACTAGGTACACTATCCACTGCAAAATGTAAAACAATTACAGAAAGGTCACCGTCTCCCCATTGGATAGCTTCGTCTGTGATCAGTGTGTCGTCCCAATGGAAGTGTTGAGAGGGTTGGCTCCAGTCCGGCCGCTTGAGCACGCACTTAATGGAAGCCAGCGTGACTCGCTGTTCCCCCGGAGCTCTTAGAGACATCGCGCTTTTCTTATCTGGCTTACTTTGTTTACCCATAACTGTCTATTAAAAGGAAACTTATGTTGTATTCACTAGTTTTCTGTCAGCGTATACTATTTCCGGTCTATAAACGATCGAATTTAAATTAATTTTAATTAACATACATGTTATGCCTTTGATACGATTCTACGTTAGCGCGGAACCATTAAACCGACAAACACATTTACATAGGCAATGTTTTAATATTTTTAATATATTAATTTAAATTATATTGAAGAGCAGAAGTTTTTGTAAACTGTCCACGAGAGACTATGTGCAGGCAATATTTAATATTGTAAATTAAACCAATTTACAATAGAAAGGTGCACTAGTAAATGTAAGAAATTATCTGAATAAATAAAAACTTATAATTATGCGTGTTACTAAAATAAATCATGTTTTGAAGAAATAATTAAAGGAAAAAGTGCAATCCGATGAAAACGTTAACAAGAAACATAATATATTAAAACAATGCCATGATAACATATCTAAATTGAATTCAATTATTTGCTTATTGTTGGTGATAAACTCACCACTGTGTACACGAGTCTAACGGTAATGACCGAGCGGAATGTATCTCTCAAAGCGAGAAGATTCGGACAAAATATTTTAATAGTTGGTTCTTGGAAATTCATTATCTTGTTCCATTGGACACGATTACTCTCGAATACTGTGAAATGGCAGATTTCACGAGAGTTCTTTGCCATCAAATGATTGTATATGTCCGGTTCGTAACATGATGTGGAAGCTCGTAATTTTGATGATTCTAAAATAATAAACAAATCATATTTACATAAGAGATAAATCGATAACATTTTTATTTATTTTTATTGTATAGGTCGGCAGACGAGCATATGGGCCACCTGATGGTAAGTGGTAACCAACGTCCATAGACAATGGCATTGTAAGAAATGTTAACCATCGCTTACATCACCAATGTGCCACCAACCTTAGGAACTAAGTTGTTATGTCCCTTGTGCCTGTAACTACACTGGCTCACTCACCCTTCAAACCGTAACAGAACAGTAACAAGTACTGCTATTTTGCGGTAGAATATCTGATGAGTGGGTGGTACCTACCCAGACAAGCTAGCACAAAGCTCTACCACCGAGTATACCACTGTTAAAATAGAGTTCCTATATTATTAGTGATTTGCTATTTATATTGATAATGTTAAGAAAGAAGGACGCCTCTGACACCATCGTAGAACCACGTTATCAATATAATCTGCAACGAAATAAATAAAATAAACGGCAACGAAAAACATCGGAGTGTTTAGTTACTTCTGTGGTAGTCTATCTTTCTGATTTAAATAAAAGTATACCTCATGCTCACTAGAAATGTGTCAACTAAATATTCACAAATTTCCGAGTTGAGGGATAAGACAAAGTAATCAGAATTTTCAAATATTGAGGTAACTATCGATTATTAGTTTTAAAAACGGTGCACCTTAAACTTGAATCAATCGATCCGATAAAAACGTTATAAATATGTACATTTATTATAACATACCTACTGCAATTTTACTTTCTGCAAATGATGGAGTCGGCGCCGCGGATGGCCATTCATCATCTTCTGGCGGTGGTAACATTTCAATAAGTGACTCGTTGTTACGGAACATTAAAAACTTTCGTCGCATTGAATCTAAGAGAGGCAATTCTAATTCGACGTGAAAAGCAGTTATAGCACCCTGAAATAATTTCGATACCTTAAATAAGAGATCGAAAAAATTCAATAAAAAAAACAAATGACACACTCGATAGCTAATATAAATAACGTCCTCCAGACCGATTTCGGCCACGGCGGCCAATCTCAAGAGACATTAGCCAACTGCGCAGCAGATATTATAGTGCACAAGTGTGTGCGCAAACACAGGTGCACTCTTTCTTCCCTAGCTCTCATAATCCGATGGGATGGCAATCCGACACGACCGGAAAGAGTTCAGGGGCAGGACCAACGGCTTAACGTGCTTTCCGAGGCACGAGAGTGTACACACTTCCACCTTCCAAACTCCGGGCTGCTACTTTTCTGACATAAAATCCCAATAACTTTTTATTGGCTCGACCTGGGAATTGAACCCAGGACCACCGGGTCAGCGGCCTTATATCTAGCCACGAGACCAACGACGTGATACTCTATAGTTACAAGACTATCGAGTATCACGTCGTGAGCTTGTGTTGGTTTCAAATTGATAAAATAATTAAAGTTATTATTAAAAAATTCGTAAAACGTTGATATACTCTAAATGTGATTGAACATTGACATGCCTTATGTGATGATAGTTGAAGCTAATCAGCTTGAATCATAAGAATAACTTTATTCAAGACAATACAGGCATTGGAGAAACAATATCATATAAAAAAATAAGCTAATAAAGTACTTATACTCTGTGGACAATGTATTCATAATTTATTTTGTACCTACTTGTTTTCCTCGTTCGGTATACTATAACGCATTTTTTTCTACTACTTTTTTATACATTACCTTATCAGGCTTAGGGGGTTGGGGCACGGACATTATTCGAAAGATAGTGAAATTAAAATAAGCAGAGCGTAAATCATCTGGATGTGGTTCGAAAGGCTCTAACGGCCTATCAGTAGGTAGAATTTCCCGAGAGTCTAGCCATCGTAGTCTTGGTAGTCGCATTAATGTTATGCGGGCGTAGGCTGCACACACCTAAACAGGTCGTGACGTTAGAAATTAATATAGCCATTTATGAGTTATAATGAAGTCAAATATTTATAATTTATTTTGTAAATTGGTTGTTCATAGAGTATACTAGGCGATCTAAAAGTATTGAAAAATGGGTAAGTATTTGTACTTATTATTCTATGACATGATATTGACGTTGAAAGAATGATGTGCGAATGAAATTATAGCGCCATCTACATGAAAATTTTTAAAGTAGAAAACATACGGCGCATGGGTTGCCGGCGAGTTGTAAAGCAATCAGACTGGGCAGGAGAGCTAGTGCACTTAGTACCACTTGTATATCATAGATGTCGTTGTCTGACAAATCTAACACCGTTATATTGTGTGACAGCCTTGATAGCCCACTTACACTATCTAAAAATTATATAGAATACTACACTATCTAAAAATTATACACAATATCAGAATAAAATTAATTCATTTTTAAACGAATATGTAATTTTAACTATGAATTAGTGACTCGCTCTAGTTAAAGTAAATATTTATTTGTTTTTTAGGACCCAGATTTGTATTAATATGCTATTGATTTCGTTCGTACCTCAAAACAAACCCCTATGAGTTCATTAAATCAGAATAGATTTAAATAACTGCATTAATTCATAAATTTCAAAACAAATAAATATTTATTATCAAACAAAGTTATAATAGCAACTCTTAGCTGGTTCGACTTTAGAATCAACTGATACAATATTATGAGATATAAAAACTTTTTAATAATAACGCCGAATTTTTCACCAAAACTGACCTACGTACATATGTACTAAACTATTTTGATGGAATTTCCAATAATTATCTTTTATAGTAGCTATTTTAAATATAAGTTAAAATATACTAGATTCTAAGAAATGTAGAGACATTAACATTGATAGATTTAGGCTTGGCTGGGTGTGTACTACTCACTCATCAGTTGTTTGAAGCAATTAGAAGGATGCATTTGCCAGTATCGTTACATTTATTAAGAACGTAACATCTTTTAGGTTATAACTTTGAATTATTAAATAAAACTAAAAGTGAATTTTATTTCTATTTAAAACAAATGTTTTCCATAATAGTTTACAATTATTTCAGTAAACATGTCTATACATATGTATTAATATGGAGATCTATCTATGTATAAAGCTGGAGAGTATGTTTGTTTTGGCCGATGCCTTTCACTAAAATACATTAGAGGCTCTACATTTCGAACTGGTAATGCTTTACGTTTAATAATATTATCTAATCTTGTAAAATGTCAATTAAAAGCAAAGGAGAGACACAGAGCCTACTTAAAAAAATATACGTATTTTGGTTTGGAGAGGGGAAAACCCTTTGCTTGTTTTCTTTGTAAAATAAATAAATAATTAATATTATGTAATAAATAATCAACTAATTGATAAACCTGACCTAAATGTCATATATTTTCTTATGTATGAATGCATGTTAAGTCAAATTAAATTACAACACGTTTTGTTCAATAGTAGATTGCACCCGTGGTTTTGCCAATAAGTGAAATAGGTTTTCTGCTAGTATATCTTACTTGTATCCTTGAGATGTGTAATAAACAAACGTACTTATTTTTCACTAATAAGTTAGAATAATGTGCCGTTTATACTATAAAATTAAGTTATTTATTGACAAACCATTGGTGAGTATGTTCCTGGCGAGTCCTAAATAAATCAAATTAGACGGCAATTGTTCAACGAAAATCTCCACATTGCTGATTCGATTATTCTGTAATTCCAGTATTCGTAATCCCCGTGGAAGGCAATTCGTGTCAACCTTAGATATGTAGTTGCCACAAAGATTTAAAGTTGATAATTTTGTAAACTTTTTCAAAGATTCATCAAAGTCTGTCATCTATAAAGGAGTATATTATATAGTTATCAAATTAAATAATAAGGTCCTCCAGGCCGATTTCGGCCACAGCGGCAATCTCGAGAGAGATTAGCCAACTACGCAGGAGATATAGTACACAAGTGTGTGTGCAAACACAGGTGCACTCTCTTTTCTTTAGCTCTCATAAACCGATGGGACGGCAATCCGACACGACCGGAAAGAGTTCAGGCGCAGGACCAACGGCTTAACGTGCTTTCCGAGGCACGGGAGTGTACACACTTCCACCTTCCAGACTCCGGGCTGCTACTGAGAATTTTATGACAGAAAAACCCAATAACTATTTATTGGCCCGACCTGGGAATTGAACCCAGGACCACCGGGTCTGCGGCCTTATATATCTAGCCACTAGACCAAAGTCAAAAATTAAATAAACGCAGGGCTTAACAGAAACGCTTAATTTGAAGCTTTCCTTCGACGTATTTATTAAAAGTTGCTTTCAATTATTTATATAAATCAAGTCAAGTCTGAAATAATGAATTCTTTGTTGGGATCAACCACAACATTTTACCTTCAGGTAATTTTATTCGAAATCAATTAAAATAGTCGAATTAGACAAAACAAATAGAAATTATTCTTTATTTCTGTAAAAAAATAGTATCAAACTGCGTAATTAATCAAATCCGATCTATAATCAATGTTTATAAATCAAATACATTCCAAACGAGAAAAACATGTCACGATTAAGTTAATTTACGATCGTAATCAATTAAACTCAGAATATAATAAATCATACTTCCTCAACGTACCTCACAATCGTTCACTCTCAATACATTGACCATGTTCAAATTCAATTTAAGTATTTCGCGGTCATTACGTCGCACGGCGGTGCTTATCAAATCAATCAAATTATCAGTTAATGCATTATTATTTTTAAAACATTCTTTTCCTTCATCGTTTGAAAATTTTTCGTTATCCCATAAAGCTATCGAAAGTAATATTTCCCATTGTTGATCAAGAGTGAAATTAGAAGCCTCATCAAGAAATCCATTAAGGATACTCTTTTTTATTTTATTTTGTAATGCTTTTGAAAATGTAACTTTTGGTATATGTTCTTTATTACATTTTTGTCTATGGTATCGAGCTGCTTCTTCTGCTATTGTCCAAGATATACCAGTATCGATTCTTTCTTGAAAACCTATTTTAAAAATGTTCTCATTACTGACTTCATACTGTTTTACTTTACATAAATTTTGATGTCAACACATTTTTTATATGGTAAGTACCGACATTAATTCACATGGAGTTTTCTATTTGAAGTCCAAACATACTTCTTATTATTATTTATTAATATTACACCAATAAAGTAAGCACTAAATCACTAGTATAAAAATAAAAACAGTTATTAAGATACATACTAAATGCGGCCTAGAACCAAATATTACTGTAACAAATTGATACAAAAAAAAAAAAACAAATAAATGTGGAATAGTATTTTCATAAAATTATTATTATTAATCATTCCTATAAGTATTCTTAAGAAAGGTTCGTTATTCTGCAAATGATTCTTTTCTAAGGGCAGAAATAAAATATGAATGTAATTAACACATGATTATCTTTTTATATTACAGTAGGGATGTGGTGAAAATTTGCGCTTCAGTACTAAGAAATTATAACCCGTTAAACATACAATTGACATATGCATACCTTCTATAACATCTTCCGGAATATAGTTTAGGCTAGAATTACTAATACTAGGCCGTAAGACTGGAACGAGTGGTTTTTTCGTTGCAGTGTCTTTGGATTTAGGTAACATAGTGTTTTAATACACATATAGGTATTAATAATAGCAATACTTTAGCAATTTGAGTAAAATGTTGAAGTTAGAAATATGTAATTGGATTAGTATTTTGAAATTAATATAGAAAATGTTTGACATATATGTATAATGTCATAAAAGAAAATATTGTCACTTTTCGTACACTTCTTAATGCAAGATATTTTTTTATAACGTGCAGTTTTTAATAGCTGCCTCATTAGCTACACGTGACAGAAGTAAAACCTTTTTCGTCATAAACATTCTATTGTAATATTGCGCTCAAAATGAACCTTTCAAAAATGTTTTAGTTTAAACTATACTATTACACGAGTATATATACAAAATTGTGAAAATATACAAAAAAACATTATTTTCAAAATAAAAATATTAATATTTACAGTGTCAATGACGCCGATATAAAAATAGGAGAGCACTAATTAGTTTCAATCGTTTTAGTAGTTTGGCGCGATTCTCACGTCAGTGATGTCGTTAAAGCAGTATCGTCATCAGGTTGGTTCAGTTTGTCGGTAGACGTCGCTACGGTTGCTCAAAAGTTTCCTATCGCTGTGTATTCGCATAATCTACGCGTGCCAATGTGTGTGTTGCATTTTTAAATAGTGTACCTAAATAATTTGATCGTGTGTGCGACTGACGAATGCTGTTAATTCATTTATTTAAACATAACTCGTGTGGTCGCATGTTGATACCGACGTGCATACTTTCGTCCATTTGTGCTATTGCTATGAAAATTGCGTGTGCTCCTTTCCCGAGAGTCACGATATGAGTGGTGCGTGTAAACTGACAATGACATTAGTAATCTGTGATGTAAGCGCGCGGCAAATTTGAGTTACTTTCTGAAGAATGTTGATATTAAGATATATTTTTTGCATAGAGTGCAATATATTCTTGCGAGTTGTGATGTTCAGTGAAAGTTGTCGGAACTAGTGGACTTGTTGTCATTGTCGTACCGTGCATACGTTGATGCCCTTGTATTATTGGCAATACACCATATATGCGAAGAATTTGTATACTTCTTCCGTAATAGGCTTATTTGTTGAAATAAATAAATCATTTGACAGGTAAATATATTTTTTTTTTTATAGAAATCAAAAGTAACCGTGTGGACGGTTATGTGACTGAATAAATAAATATAAATTTATATAAGGTCGATAAACGCATTAGGTGCAGGTCGCATTGATTGACATTAAAATGCCCGACGTTATAAATATATATAACAAATATATTTTTTAAATACCATCTGTGTAGGTTTTGTTTAATTAATATACTACTCTATAAAGTTAGGAACATATATTTTATAAAAGTATAATTTTATTAGCACTTAAAATTTAAGCCATATTTAGGTACAACATTTTTAATGTTTTCAATACGGAACTTTCTTTTGCATTTGTTTACGAATTTCTTTCTGATAAAAAAATGATTGTATATAATTTGATATTGTATTCATAAATATTAAACGGATTTAAATCGTTATATTATTTATTTTTTAATATACTAATAAAGCCTATTGGTATCCGTTGTGTATTATCTGTAGAGAAGTTCTGTTGTTTTATTAAATAATTTGTATTTTTCGTGATCGAATCGTATTTTCAGTATATAAAGTTAATAAAAATATGTATTTTAAAACATAAATAGTTGCGTTTCTCAGGGTTTCCTTGATTTATAAGGATATTTTAACCTATAATAATTAATTAGTATTATGTTATTTATATAAATGTCATTTGTTTTTTTTCTGTTTTATAAAATTATAATCTTAATTACCATTTGTAATTTTCAATTTTAAAATAAATAATAAATATATTAATGTATAATCAATAGAATTAATTATGTAACTTTAAATTTTATTAAGGCTTTTTATGCTTTATAAAAAGCCTTAATACAATTGTTTTATGATTTATGTATTTATTATTTATTTCAAAATTGTTAGTTACGTACTCATATATTAAGATGTTTTTAACAATCTAAACTTATGATATATTAAAAATACATTAATAACTGTTTACGCCCATGAACTTTAAAATAAAACTCGCATTTTTGATCCGCCGGTTCTCCTCGGATCTGGGTGGTTTCTTTTCCGAACCTGTGGTAAATTAGCGGCCATAAGCGGTTGTACTGCATTAACCATAGAATAATAAAGCTAAGTATAGACCCAAGCGGATTGAAGCCATTTCAATTCCTCCTAAACTAAAAAATGTAGTAATAGTAATAGGGTATCACAACGCTACTCATAAAAAAATAAGGATAAGAAAATCACATTTCACACGTAAGTAATATTTAGCAACTTATAATTTTAGGTAAATACATTCATCAAAACATAAAAATAATTTGTAAAGAAAAGACGTCATTGATAAAAATGTTGTCAGCTATGGAAAGCATATTTACCACTATGGCTTAATATTTTAGATAATAAAAATCTAATAATTATTTAAAATTATTACATTAACTTTATTAAATTACATATAAAACATTAATACTGTTAAAGTAATTATAAATATGTTTTTTATTTTCTTTATGATTATATATAAAATAAAAGCAACACTAAATAATACTATTAAATAAATTAAAAAAAGAGTATGTTTTAAAAAATAAAAGCTAAAATTTACTAAATAATATTGCAATATATAAACTTGAAATATATAAACATTGGCATAAAAGGTAACGTACTAAAAATATTAAAATCATATCTGACAAACAGGTCGCAAGTTGTTAGAATTGGAAGTATCCAAAGTGTGACTTAGCCCATCAATTATGGAGTCCCGCAGGGCTCCATTTTGGGACCACTTCTTTTTCTCATATATATAAACAGTATCTCAGCATTGGAACTACATGGTCACTTAACTTTGTATGCAGATGACACTTGGTTGTTTTATTTTGAAAACAAAATAAGTGATATTATGGCTAAGGCACAAGAAGATCTAGATTTTTAGTACGAATGGTTCCATTATAATTTATTAACGATAAATGCTTCCAAGACATGTTATATAATATTTAAACCAAAAAATAAAATTATTCCACAACATTATGCGCTAACTGTTAATAACTTTCCAATCGAGCAGAAAACTTGTGAAAAATATCTTGGTTTAAGAATCGATAACTACTTAACTATCAACAACCACATAGACCACATTAAAAAATAAACTTTGCTTTTTAATTGGCTCACTAAAAATTTTTTCTAGATGCATACCTCAAAAACTACGCCATACTATTTACAACTCCTTGGTCAAATCACATCTCTTATATTTAATCGAAATATGGGGTAATGCTGCTAAAACTAAATTAAACGAAATTTAGCGAAAGCAAAATAAAATGATAAAGATCCTTTTAGATATTCCTCTCTTACTCCTACAACAAAAATTGTCAATGAAACAAAAATTATGAACCTGCGACAACTTTATATATGTTATATATATCTTGTATCTTAATACGAAAAATTATTAGTGAATCGATACACTCTGATTTGTCGTTTGTGGAGCATGTAAGTAAGCGTATCACCCGCTGACCTGGTTTACTAGTTTTACAAAAAATTCTAACAAAGTATGCAAGAAAGGATATAACGTTTAAGGGAGTACAACTTTATAACAAATTACCATCCACTATAAAAAATGTAAACTCAATTAACGAGTTCAAGTATCGGCTCTCACACTATATTTTGAACAAATAATACTGAAATAATAACATAAGAAACATACTTGATATCTCGTTGTCTGAGTACCTACCAACACGGCTACCATTGTTATATTTAACTATCTTTATTGTTATTCTCATGTAAGTGACGTTCGTCTTTTTGAGAATAAAGTTTCTTTGAACTGAACTGATATATAATTGTAATACTTTTACAAACAAACAGTACAATTTCCTTGCTTTATGGGGGAAATGTCTATTAACTTGCAACATAATTCGGTCGTATATGTGTGTGTCGGTGAATGTAATTACGTGACACTTACGCACACACTAATTCTAAAGTTGCTTCAATTTTGAGCGAAACTATATATGGCACTATCCTTCTAAGCGTTATTATTCTATGGCATTATAGCTATATTTTCCACTTTTCCGAAACTTTGAACAGAAACATACTCGATTTATAAGTATTTAACATATACAGTTCAATTTCTAGAAACTAGCTGATTGACTTCTTATGCTTATGATGGTTAAATTAAGTCGATTTATTTTAAAAATATGTTTTTGTATATAAGATAAAGTAAAAATTAAATGTAACCAACAGATGATGATATTTTTTAAAATAATTAAGAGTTTTCGTAATCCTAAAATGTCGATTGTGATGCTGCTCGGAAAAAATACACTCAGCCAAATAAAAAAAAGGCAATCAGAATAAAGGACAAGTTTCACCAAATGTACATACACGTCTGTTTTCAGTTTAATCAGTTTTAGAAAAAATTAAATCTGTTTACAGACACTGCGATCGCAACTGACCTTGTACTTCGACCCCCAATCTTGAGATCTTATCAAAAAATCAAAATTGTATGATATCGCCGGAATTTGACTAAGATAAATCTCATATATATATGATTATATAGTATATATAGTATAGTATATATAGTAGGTATATTTAGTTCTAATATTTTAAATCAAAAATGTTTTTGATATCTTTTACAACATCTTGACAGAGGCCGAACTAGAAGAACTGAAACTACTTAGGTATTTCCACTTTACAGCGAAGGCTTTTTACAACGTTGGTATTCGTTAGAGATCTAAAAAAGTCAGTTACTGAATCAGATACCTGATGTAGTAAAATAGACTAGAAAATAGGCTAAAACTTTTTTTTAATTTTTATTTGTCATGAAATGTAGAAACATGTTCAAAAGTTTATTGTTATTGTTTATTATTATTTATATTTAGTGATTTAGCTAGTTGAGGCGATGGAACAAAGATAGAATTGATATTGACTGAAGGTTACGGTTCCACGTCCGAATAAACAACTTTTAGCTTATCATGGGCAAAATAGATTTTTAAAATATTTAAATGTTCCGTGGCAAAGAAAAACATTTTGTAAAATATGGCGTTCTATATTTTATCAATATAGAATAATAGAGTTTATGTACAACAAAAATGTCTTTATCGACAGAAGTTTTCATTACGTTCATTATTTTATAGATAATTTATCTCCATAAGTGTAATTAAAAACTCTCAGTAACAGTGAATGTCCCACTGCTGGGCTAAGGCTACTTCTTCTCTTTTTGAGGAGTAGGTGTGGTGCTTATTCCACCACGCTGCTCCAATGCGGATTGGTGGAATACACATGTGACAGAATTTCAGTGAAATTTGACACATGCAGGTTTCCTCACGATGTTTTCTTTCATTGACACAAATTAAGCACCTCAGACCCACGATCATCGGTTAATATTCACGCGTTCTTACTACTGGGCCATCTCGGCTCTAAAAACTCTCACTCAAAATTAAAGGAATAAGTATAATAAATTATATCTCTTGTATATACGTTTCTTCTTTATATTAACTGCTTAAAATACATAGACGTAATGATTAAAATATCTCTAGATCTGCGGAACTAACAATTTTAAAACCGATTTACAGTAATTTATTTTGATGCATGTATCCTTTATGTGTTATAATTATTATTTTAAATGTTGCATTCTAACATTTCACAATAATTTTCTTTTGCGGTGAGTTTTGAGTTCGTGTTTCAGAATAGCTCTAGTGTTATCGTTTGTGATTATGAGATTATGACAAAGAGAGATGAATTATGTAGTGCGTATTATTTTAAAGTGCTTTAAAAGTACGTCAATAAAGAATTGTTTTACTTCTATTAGGTACAAGCTAGTACTTGTACAGCGGAATTTCTGAATTGTTCCTCTTATGTCAATACAACTTTAAGCTACCATTAGTTTAATATCAATATATATTGATATTATTAATAAAGGAAGGCAGTTCATATCAATATTATCAAATAATATTATATTTTTATTTCAGATCAACACGATGTCGTTCACAATGAAAGAAGGGGGTTTCGGGGTGGGTGACTATGTCGCGTTCGGTGTACTGTGCGCGTCGTCTTGTGCCGGTGGGTTGTGGTATAGTGCTATAGGGTCTAGGAGCAAGGCTTTGGTAGACATTAAGGATTACCTACTTGGAGGAAAGGCGATGTCAACTTTTCCTGTCGCTATGTCGTTGATTGCCAGGTAAATTAATTTTATTTTGTTATCTGTATTACACGTTGGAACTTTTAGTTAGGGCAGCAAGGCGGTTACATATCTATCTTAATTACTTAATATATTTGTCTTAACTTTTAAGTTGGTACTTTTCGCAAAGCATATTTGAATTACCAATCTAAATAAAGTGACCGAAATGTTTTTGTATTTGAAATAAAATAATCATAAGATATAAATCTAAGATAAAATTAATTTTCAGCCGTGTGAAAAGAATAAATTGTTAGAAATATAAAAAATCTTGCAATTATAATAAAATTAATTACTACGTGTGACTACATATTTCCATCTACGTTTCCACTAAAAAAACTGCTTGGAATTAAAAAATACAATTTCATTTTATTTCATAATAATTAGTAACAAGTAATTATTATATAATAAAATATTATATACAGTTGTCATTTTTTAATCAAAATTTTCAGTATGTTTTTATTATGTTCTAAAATGTTATATTTTATTGTAATTTCGGATATGTCCAGTAAGTAATTTAATTACAGTTAGTTTTTTTAAATACCTTGCATACATTCTGTTAACTGGATCGAATGGTATAATGTTGTTATCAAAAAGCGCGGATGGGCTTTTCGGAACTTTATCCTTTTTTTAATATAGAAACCATAGTATCAACCTTTGCTTACTTTAGTACATAATTAAAGTAATTTGATTCAACCTGATTACGACAAAAATGTAAGTGTTTTAATATAGTTAAAAGTTATTCTTGAAATCATACGATAAAATTAAGTGAATTCAGTATAGTTTCAATAAACTTTTAATATATAAACTGTATTTAATTTTTTTAATTGAACCACGTTTCGGTAATTGTTTATACGATTCATTGATTCAATCATATAAAATCTACAATTGTATAATAACTGTATTATAGGGATGTTAGTTAAATAAAATCTTTAAATTGTTATTGCAACATACTCGCAAGTATTAAATAACTAACTCGCAGTATTACATCTTTACTGTCTAGCTTGTCATAAGTAATAAGTTATTTTCCTGTGCCTTTATTTACATTGGCTAACTTACCTATTGCAATTTAAAACATTCTTGCACTGCGATTCTGTAAAAACTCACTTCAAATCAAAGTTGAAATAATATTTTGTTATAAATGAATGAATGAGTGAATGAATCTTATAATTGTAATAGTAAATATTAAGCTTCGATTTTGTTCTCAAGAATAAACCTACTAAGCCTTACTACGAGTACAATGTTGCTTATACGATTGTTCAGATTGTTTATAACTTTTATAAACTTTTACATCATAAACTATGTTAAATCTTTCATAACCTGTCACCACGAACGAGCAGAATATTAGTCAGTCAAAAGTATTCATAGTTGCACAATAAACAGCAGACTAAAAACGGTACGGTAACGGAGCACAAAATTATGTTAAAATGATTTAATTAATAATCTGAAAAACGGTGCCGATACACTAAATATCCTTGTACTCTTATAAGTTAAGTAATTATGACTATAATTAATTTTAATTTATAATTTTATATTGCAACCATTTTTGTAAAAAAATATATATTTGAATATAAAAAAATATTCTTAATTCTTAAAAAATATTCTAGTGTATGTAAATAATATTTTCATTACGAGAAGAACTACGAGTATCAACAATGTTTTCCCATTATGAGCTGTTCTTACAAACACATTTATGAATGTGTTGTATAGAGACTGAATGTAACCGCCTATTTCATAGTATTCGTATTATGTAATAAATACGATATTATGCAAAATATTATTAGAATCATATAAAATGCACCGTAAACTTCTCTAATATTCTCAATTGAATAAAATAGTTGCTCCAGAAAAAAAGACCATAAAAAAATTTTCGTTTCCGAAACTTGGCCTATTTAGAAATCCGACACTGGTTGTTTTGACGTGTTTCACCAATTATCTCTTTAATGAAGTCCACGTGACGAATGTCATAAGAGGCGTTTTTTGATAACTATGTTGGGGATTACAATTTCTCAGCAATATTACATATTCTTATACGATTTAACTATTCTTATGTTGTATATATAAGAGTATTTGTCTGTATTTTCTATGCAGAAAATCACGAACAACTCTAATTAATTAATAGTATATAGATACGAACGGCTTTTCATATGTTAAAAAATAAATTGAATAGTGATTTTAACTGATAACCTTGTAATAAGCTAGCTACAGTTAAATAAATCAAATTTTAATTGCTTATTACTAAAATAATTTCAAGTACTAAAGAACACCATGTATATATACCAATATATACCTTGTAGGCCTAGGCATAAATGCGGGGCTATAATAAATGTAAAATGATATGTCTTGCATATGTTTTACCTATGTTTATTTATTAAATCTTCAAGGAAGATAAACATTTACTGAGAAACTAATTAAGTCATTACAGATTACACAGACAGGAGAAAAATTAAACAAATAATAACAGGCAGACGTAGTAATAAAACTGCATTAATAGATAAAAAAATAAAAGAATACAGCTTATGTTTATACAATCCAAATATATTTCAATTAAATTAATATTAAATATATCTTTTTTTTTATCATAGCTATGTTTCCGGAGTCACAATCCTCGGTACGCCGGCAGAAATCTACAACTACGGTACACAGTACTGGCTGGTGATCATTGGTATCACCCTTAGCTGTGTCGTGGTGGCCACCGTGTATTTACCTGTGTTTTGTACGCTCAGATTGTCGTCATCATATGAAGTAAGTTCATGTTTAAGTATAGTGTAACAACCAGTAATTGTATAATTGTAATGCTTAGGCTTCATCTATTGTTAATACGTAGAATTCTATAGCAACCCGTCACGCTTGTACACCGAAACATTATGAACAATCTGTAATTCGAATTTTACGTTTTATTTCGTATAATCAAGGTTTTTTTTAACGATTATTGCTTTCTCCAGCGATGTTTTACTCGTTTTGTAATTGTGTATACTTATGTAAATATTAGTAATAGATGCTGAATGCTTTATATACATAATAGTACTTTATTATTATAATGTATTTTCACAGATTCATTCCCGAGGTATCATATAATATAATAAGCCGTTGATTATATAATATCAAATTTGTCATTTCAATAATAGTATATAATAGATGATTTATATTTGACTGACTTAGTAACCATAGCTAATAGATGCTGTGCGTAGTTTGCGGAATATTTTGCAGCTCATGATAAACAGAATAGGCCTTACGACTGTAACTCGGTGTCAATGTTGTGTTTGCTTCCTTATCAAACCAAACTGAATTTTACAAGCGCTGGCTATTGAGCATCATTTATTTATTGGCTAACTCACACCGATTGGCCTAAATATTATTTAGTGATATTTTTTTAAATTATTTTATGAATTAAATGTAAATAATATAAAAGGCTGATTCTATGAAATAATATGTCATTGCTAAACATAAGATTAGTCCAGTAATGCTATTCTGAAAGAACACTCCGTATACACTCGTGAAATATTGTAATCTTACGCTGATTTACTATTTTCCCTATCTTCGAGTTTTATAATAAGTCGATGTCGTATATCACTTTCTGACATTTCACGATCTAATCTGCAGTATATGGCTATTCGATGAAATTGAGAGACAAATATAAAATATTTACAAATTAATTTAATTCATTTCAATTAAAGATAAAGTAGGTTTATGATTATATGTTTTATATGGTATATTAATTCATAAATATAAATATAACTATATAATAATAATAATAATAATAATATCCTGGGACATTATTCACACACGGACATCTGATCTCAAACTAACCAGAGCTTGTACTATGGAAACCAGAAAACTGATATACTAAATATACTACTTTTCTTTTGTAAATACATACTTATATAGATAATTGCACCCAGACTCACGTTAAACAGACATGTTCATGCACACAAATATCTGTCCTGGGTGGGAATCGAACCCACGACCTGCGGCGCGAAAGGCAGGTATCTACTAACCACGCCAACCGGCTCGTTAAACTATTTATGTATTTAATCTTTCTGAGGATAAATAAATATGGCTTATGCTTGTTACAAGAAAGAAATGCATTTAATAATGTTATTCGTTTATTGAAATTTAAACAATAAAATAAAGCTTAGGCTTTATTCTTAGGGATATCCTTAGGGATAAAATAAGAATAAATTTGATCTTCATGATGTCTCTCAATTGGATCATTTATCGTAAGTCGATTTAGTTAGATCTTATCTGTATTAGGTGATCTATCACAAGCGGGGGCTTGACGTGCGCCGACGTATTATGTGGACTTTGTACGATGGAAATAAAACTATGTTCACATTACGTCATCGATAAGTTGCATAAAAAGTACGCTGTTTAAGAGTCGCATTGAGCTAAAAGGTAATCGGTACTTCCCTAGTCTCTTAATTATTAAAAATAAAAGTTATTTATGACATATAACTGTATTTTTAAAGTTATTTTAATGGAATGTTATGATTTAGATTTAAAAAAAAACTTAATACAAACTGAAGTTTACAAGCGCTGGCTATTGATAATCATTAATTATTTATTACCTTACTCACATCGATTGGCCTAAATATTCTTTAGCGATAGTTTTTTTAAAATTATTTTATGAATTAAATATAAATAATATAAACGGCAGATTCCATGAAATAATATGTCATTGCTAATCATAAGATCAGTCCAGTAATGATATTCTGAGAGAACACTCCGTAATTTACTCGTGAAATATTGTAAACATACGCTGATGCACTATTTTCGCTATCTTCGACTACATAAACAGTTCCCTAGTCTCTTAATTATTAAAAATAAAAGTTATTTATGACATGTAACTGTATTTTCAAATTTGTTTTATTGGTATGTTATGATTTAGATTTAAAAAAAAAATTAATACAAATTTTATCGAGTCTGTGTTAAAATACATCATCTTTGTGATTTTCGAAAATGGAAACGAATCTGAAAAAAGGGTAAAAAAATATAAAACTAGATAAATTATAGCTCCTCGCAGTTTTGTGGTTGACCTTACCGACTAATTCGGTTTGTTTGCAAACAAATAAAGCAAATTATTTGTTTTGTCAGAAATATATGTTACCAACAATGTGTCACCAACTTCGGGAACTAAGATGTTAAATCACTTGAGCCTGTAGTTACTCTGGCTCACTCAAACCGGAACGCTTGTTTTGCGTGAATGTGGTACTTACCGAGACGAGTTTGCAGAAAGCCCTATCACCTACTTGCGTTTTGTGGTAAAAAAGTAAATAAATAGTAGGAGAACATAGACATAGATATTAGTTCTATTCAGCTTATTATTAAACAAATGAATTATAGAAAAACAAAACTCGCTCATGTTATTAAACTTCATTTTTTTATTGCCTTCGAATTATAATTATTTGTAACCGTATTAAATGTTACTTTGAAAAGTCACTCACAATATTATTTAAATAAAAATAAATTAAATAAAAATATAATTCAAAATGTATGTCATCAAGGTTCCGATAATCTTAATAAGTACACGATATAAAGTTGTAAGTGGAAACTCTAAACATGTTGCCGTTTTTTTCATTATTTACAATTGTTTGTTTATCACTTAATGAAGAAACTATTTCATAGATAATATATTATAAAATTTTACGTGCCGGTTTGTAGATAATTGCCTTTCCCGCCGCAGATCATGGGTTCGATTTCCACCCAGGCGAGACATTTGTGTGCACGAACATGTCTGTTTTTTATATAAGTATGTATTTACAAAAAAAGAAAAGTAGTATATGTAGTATATCAGTTGTCTGGTTTACAAAGCACGAGCTCTGCTTAGCTTGGGATCAGACGGCCTCGTGTGAATAATGTCCCTGCATATTATATTATTTATATTATAAATAGAGCAATTGTTTCAGTATTTAGAACTTCGGTTCAATCGCCATGTTCGAGCGGTAGCATCAATACTATTTTTATTGGACGAGGTAAGTTATTACTTATGTTCATAATGCTTTAGTTGTTTCACCAGTTGCATATAAAAATGTTGGTTTACATCTGTATAAAAAATATATAATGAGAAAAATTATGTACCTACATCTGCTTACTGATTATGTCCTTATAAATGTCTAATATATGATTTGACTTCACGAAAAGGCCTCTAGGGATAAAGTTAAATGGTTGAACTACTACAATCCTAAAGAAGTTGTATCACACATCAAACATGATAATAACTCAACTTCAGTATCTCTGCTATAAACTTTGTCAATATCAATGTTGATGATGTTTACTGAATTTAAAAATAAAGTTTATTCTAGACTATGATATGCTAGTTTTCCTTGGTGGCAATTACATTTTAATTATTCCGTTTCGTGAATCAATAAAAAAAGTACCCTATGTGTTATTCAGGTCTGTATTTCGATTCTCAAGGCCCCCTAGGCAGATTTAAATTTGAGTTCTTTCTGTTCCGAAGCGGTCAGAGTGAAATTATATTATTTTTGGCTGATCGAAGCCCCTCGGCTGGCGAGGTCTCTAGACAACTGCCTTGTAGGCCTAGGCATAAATGCTTTACTGGTGCTATCCCACTTCTGTGCAAACGAATGTGAATGTTTTATTACAATATGTTCAGCAGTTTGCAATAAACATACAAATAGACCTAATTTAGTACACATAATATAAAATTAAAACAGTATTACTTACAATTTTACGAGTGTGGAAGATTCCCTTTCCCTTTAAAGCGATGAATATTATAACAAAAACATGTCAACGCTCTTTGTACATATTAACATATGTATATGATGTTTGATTAAATCAGCGATAAAATGGATACAGCTATTAAAACGTATTAAAGATAACTGGGTTATTAAACGACATTATTTGCAACGATTTGATTTAATGTTATTATTTAATCTGTGTGACATAACAAGTATTCTATTTTAGATGCTATGATAAAATAAAATAGGTAACTCAGATAAATATGTACGACATCTAATGAATCTGTTACAGGCATCACTTATTACAATTAATTATATGTTGTGTTTACATACTGCGATATTTATTAATGAATACCACATCGATATTGACGTGGCATTGATTCAATCAGTTTCATACATTTTTCTAGGGGAATTGAATTCCATGCTTCAACGAATGCTTCATATAGTTCGTTTTGACTGGTGTTACGTTTGTTTGAGACTTTTTTTTTAACAACCAGAGATTTTCTATCGGGTTTAAATTCGGACTATTTGCTGGCCAGTCTAAAACGGATATACGCTGTTCGCTAAGGAAACATTTGCCGCTACTGGCCGTGTGTTTAGGGTCATTGTCATGCTAATAGATCCAGGTTATAGGCAAATGATCGTCCGAGTAGGGAATCATTGTGTGCTCTAAGATATTTTTGTATTGCCGTTGATCCATTGTATCGCCACCGTGCTTGACTATACTCCTTGTGTATTTATAATTAAAAGCATTGTTTACAGGGCGTCTAACATAGCGCTTTCCATCGGAATTTACCATATGTATTTTTGTTTTATCTGAAAATAACACCTTTTTCCATTCTCGTGCCGTCCAATTAACATATTTTTTAGCGAATAATAATCGCTTTTCTCGGTGTTGCTTGGTAAGAAGCGGTACCTATCGAGAGATTCTTCCAAACAATTTAGCTTCCACTAAACTTCGGCGTATCAGTCTTGACGAGATATTTCTCGGGTCATCAGGCGAAAAAACTTTATTTTATCTGGTTGGGGCCTTTACTTGGGTCTTTTTAAGCAACACGAACGATTAGCTTATCTTCTCTGGGAGAGGATTTTCTTGGCCTTTCTAAGAACATTTTCAACAGTTCCATGTGTTTTATAATGATCAATTGCATTAAAAACTTTCTTAACAGAACAATTTAAATGCTCAGCTATTCTTCTGTACGCCCACTTATGATCTATATGTAAATTAACAATGATTTGCCTAGTTAACGCGTCACTACATTTTTTTTGCCCATTTTGAACAAAATAAAATTCAGATTAAATTTGGAATTGCCGCCAAAATAATAGAAAAATAAATGTTATTCTCCAATTTCAAAAAAAGAAAGAGCTGTGGATGCTTTTTTAAAATGTTTCTAATTAGGCGTCCAAGCGGCCAGTAACAGAAAATAAACTCCTACATGTGTAAGACTCATTTTGTAATTAAAAGTAAAATATGTTTTATATTTTATACATTTAATGAGTTTTTTATTTGAGTGGCTATATTATTGCATTATTATTAATTATTAATTGTGTATATTTTTACGAACATTTGTACGTTGAAGTTATACTTTATTTTTCATAAGAAGAGTTTCTTATTATATGACCACCACTGTATGTATATATTATATTAGATTTTTCTGTAAGTTGTGGCATTACATTATATAAATAATAAATAGGTATACTAAGAACATAGATGAGATAAAATGGTTTAAAAATTTAGGAATGCAAAGAGGTAAATCCATAATTTAAGAAGTATTTTTAACCACAATAAACTCCACCGACATTTATTCAACATATAAATGAAAATGCAACTATTTTACATCTATTTTCAATTCAGTACATATATTTAACTAACAATCGTCCAAGTTACGATTTGTTAGAGAATATTTTCAATGGAAAATGAAAGAAAAAAAAATAACATTGTGGTTTAACACTCAGAATCTGAGTAATGAAACATCATATTGTATTTGGTTCAAGTTTTGCAATAAAAAACCTTGATTGTTGCGAGTACAAGGAGTAGAAAATTATTTACAACAATAGTATATAAATATTAATTTGAAGAATTTTGTAAATAATATTTGTCAATAAATAATATAATCATATTAATAACATTTTAATATAATTGTTCATAACCACTTCTAGTTTCTTATAAAATTCGAAACATCATAAAATATATCAAGTGATCGGAAAAAATAAAAAGTGAATTGAAGTGAAAAATAACTTAATTTATATATACCTATAAAATAGAATACATTTTTAAGAAGGCTTATTAATCTAGAAACAGTTAGGAATGTAGAGTTTACCGATAAAATCCGAAAAATACGGATGCGGTTTTCACTTTTTATAATAGCTGTATGTACACACAAAATATAACTATTCTGTTTTCCTATGAACCATTGTGTATTTTAACATTTCAGTTTTGAAAAAAAAAACAATAATGTCAAGATTAAAACTTGTCAAATATGTTAATGTGAAAATTGCTATTTAATCCATATTTATTTATTTTGTGCTCGCTAGCGATTTTTACATAATTACTAAAAGAACATAAAATACATGTTATAATATAAAATTAAAACATGTAGTACAGAATAATGCAAAATCATTCAAAAGCAAACGCAACTTGGAAATAAATTAACATATAATTACAAATTAATTAGAAAAAGAAAACAGCTGTGAATATCCGAAATTAAATAATCAAAGTGGGACTGAATAACTTTATTCATATAAATTAATTTGTGCAAAAAATGAAACTAAAATAAGAAAAATGTATTGCTTTATAAAATCTGAGGGCAATCTATTGACCTAGAAACAATCGCTGCTAGAAAAACAAAAGGATACTGTCCAAGGTGCAACAGACCTGATATGCCTTGGACCGTATTTGTATTATGGACAAATGAATATGAACACAGTTGATATTGCTGTAATACGTTATTTTATTATTTGTACTAGTGATTATAATAAACGCAATGGATATCAAAATCTTTAATCAACATTTAAAGTGAATGCTTGACGAAAAAATTCACGAAGTTGTTTATTTCTTATGTTTAATGCGGTAGTATCAATTAATTAATAGCTTCTAATTGCTGGCCAAGGATGTTCATGAATCTGGACTTTACTCGCGTTACGATTCAATGTGCGGGACAATGGTTAATTGACCATTTTACGAGTAAGTGTGTATTCATTTACACAAGTCTTGTCGACGAATTCTGACTTTGGATCGACTTACACTGATCGACAGGCGAATCGAATACACGTAGTTCACGTATCTATTATCCAGATCTGTGTGTTCTATCCAGATTAAATTATAACCTTGGTTTTATAAAGTACTTTCAATAAATGCTTTATAAATTATTGATTCTATATAGTTCGTTTATATTTGAATTCGTGTATGTATGTATAATTATACTTTTTTTATTTCCAGGTATTGTTCCTGCCCATGGTTGTTTATGTTCCTGCACTAGCATTTAATCAATGTAAGTAAATAAATTGCTCAATACGTACGTTATTTCATATTCTCGCCATAATCCATCATATAATTTTATTGTATATGATTTATATACTCTCAGTTACGACGAAGACATGATAGAGTACATAATATTGTTTTTTTTTTTATATAAATATTTAAATAATAATACCCTGTCTTATTGCCTTCACTGGTGACAGGAGAGCTGGTTATTTTTTGGCTCAGAAAATCAGAATTGCAATTCATGCTGCTAGCATTCTCGCCACCATTCCACGCGGTCATGATTTGTACAATCTAAAGTTGCTATTTTTAATTACGATTTGTACACACTTATTCAAGTCTTCAATGTAAAGATTGTTACGTAAACAAGTATATTTAAATTTATTTTTTTGCGTAACATAAAACCCACTTAAAACGAAATATAAACTTACCTTACATAAATAATAAAATTTCATTTTAGATAAAACATGAACTGAAATTTTTATTGTGTGAATAACCTTTTCAAATTTGAAACATTAACATTATTAGATAACCGTTATTTATAATTAATTATAACGTTATATTTAGAAGGGAAAATAATTGAGCATTGTTTAACATTAAATTTATTCTTTAGATATGTCTTGTATCATATAAACAATACAATAGTAGATTATCATAGCACAGGATATTTAGAAGGTTACAACCACTTCCGACGTCGAAGGTGTCCGTCCTCATACAGGAGGACGTCCTTAGGAAGGAAGGGAATTATTACGTAGATTCACTGCGTAATAATACTATCAGCATGATATAAGTTTTTATAACATGTTTCTCTGGTATTTCTGACATCGATTGATCTCTTGATATATCTGTATCTTTTAAATCAGATTTACGCGATTCTGCTTGTACTAGATAAATATAAATTTTAGTTTTGTATACACGTAGCTCTATCAAAGTTGAATGACTCTTGTATTGAAAACGTCAATATTGAATTGTACTGTGTACGCAAATGATTTGACTTATTGCCTTTTACACATTCGATAGGTACAGTTTTATGTTATTAAATATTAGCTGTCTGTCTCGGCTCACAATAAAAAAAATTGGCGGTTCCGTGACATTCTTTTCAATAATGAGATATTTTAAACCAATATTAATATATAATTTACAAATAATGTTGGAAACCACATCCAAATCCCCAATGTGTAGTTTAATAAAAGCGAGTAAACGGACAGATATAAAAAGAGACTTAGTACACTATTTATTTGAATATTATCACAATAATTATCTTCGATTAACCTTACATGGATGTGATTAGGTAGTGACATATTAGTGGTTGGTAGGTAGTGCCTTACACAAGTACCTACACAGGTACTATGGTATTGTTTTTTATTAGTACAATTACCTTTACGATTCATAAAATTCAATGTTATTATACTGAATTAAAATTAACCAAAATTCATTGTGAAAATTATATTTGTCTGTTTTTTCAAATATTTTTATTTTTTTCCAGTAACGGGTTTCAATGTGTTTGCCGTGGGTGGTGCGATGGTTGCAATATGCGGCCTTTATACAGTATTAGTGAGTACATTTTTGTTGTTTTGTTTATATGTTTTTTGTTACAATGAGATATAAATTATTCGTGTAACAACTAAATTTTTGACAGGTCATTATTTTAACGAATACCTTGTTATGTTTCGGTTTTAAAAGTGAGAAATGTCGCATAGAGGAAATATATTATTTGACATCCTATGGCTGGTGTTGCACGTTAATAGTGCCAGGAATGGTTATTATTTCCCATAATTATGATTAAGTATACAAACTTGTGCCCATGTCGATATATGAATTAAGAATTAAATAATTTTTAAAATGATTTAGTAAGAAAGATTTTTCTATATTTCCATATAAATCAATCTCTTTATCGTTGAAGGGAACCGTGGTTTGATAATAATACATATTATGATCAGCGTAACCTTGTTTTTTCTCATGTTTCTTTGTTCGCATCGCCATGTCATTATAATGTAGATTATAGACTTCAAGATCATCTATACAGAAAATACTAAAGAAAAAAAATGAAAATAAAAACACATAGTTTTTTCACCATAAACTATATACAGACAGAACATTTTAGTTCTTCGGGTTGGTGGCACATTAGCTATGTAAGGAATGGTTAATTTTTATTGTAGTGTCAATGTATATAGGCCGGCCTCAAGTCTTTCCAATTAAAAAAAAATAAAATATCTATATGTAGGGTGGTCTGCGTGCGGTGGTGTGGACAGACTCGGTGCAGACAGGCGTGATGTTCATCGGCGTGGTGCTGGTGGCTGCGGCCGGCACACTCGCCGTCGGTGGCTTTGGAGACGTGCTCAGTATAGCTAAAGAGTCTGGAAGACTTGACTTGTCAAAGTGAGTAATATTGTACGAAAATTAATATCTTTACAAATTAAATTAAATGGTCAATTAAATGGTTAAATGGTCTTACTTGGCCCAAAGGTTTTCCCTTACCGTACAGCGCGGAAACGCGGCCAGCTTGTGGGCTGCTTTGCGTCAAGTGCGAATCGGGAGGGGATTTATAATTATTATTTTTAATCTAATTGTGATTTATTATCTACGAATTATAACTTAATATATATACAAATAAAATGATTACATAATGTAAATCTATTTTTTAATTTATAATTTTCATTGTTTATTTTTATATTAGTCATTGATACATTTCCTTCATTTAAGTAAATTATATCATGATATCCCGGAATCGGTAAGACTGACTTTTATTTAAATAGAAAGACGACTGGTTATTATTCGAATTATTAGTATTCGAATAGTTAATTAATAATATGTAACAGCTTATTTAAATCTTAGTTATAAATGTACCGTGTAACATAAAAATTCGATGACTTCCAACCAGTTGAGCAGGCTGGGTTTCGAAATGGCTTCAGTACCGTAGACCACATACACACTTAGGCAAATAATACAAAAGACCGAAGAATACAATCAGCCTCTATGACCATGACCGCCCAATTATAAGATCAGAGTACAAGACCAATCCAATTGCATCGTGGGGTAAGACAGGGGGATGTAATCTCCCCGAAACTTTTTACCAATGCATTGGAGGACGACTTCAAGACGCTCGATTGGAACGGACGCGGTATTAATATGAATGGCCAACACATTACACATCTGCGATTTGCCGACGACATTGTCATCATGGCGGAGACTCTGCAGGATTTGGAAGAGATGCTAAACAGCCTGAGCGATTCTTCAAGACAAGTAGATCTCGGAATGAACATAGAAAAGACCAAAATTATGGTCAACCATCATATATCCCCGAGACATATCCCCGGTGGTCGTAAATGGCTCTCCAATTAGTGCAGGAATACATCTACCTGGGCCAAACAATACAACTGGGCCGGCACAACTTTGAGAAGGAGGCCAAAAGAAGAATACATTTGGGCTGGGCGGCATTCGGGAGGTTGCGTCATATTTTTGAATCGTCGATTCCACAATCCCGTAAGACCAGGGTTTTTAACCAGTGCGTCCTACCTGTAATGACTTACGGTGCCGAAACGTGGACACTCACCGTAGGACTGGTCCACAACTTTAACGTTGCTCAGCGAGCTATGGAACGCGCGATGCTTGGGGTTTCTCTGGTAGATAGAATCCGAAATGAGTACATTCGCCAGAGAACTAAAGTCACCGACATCGCGCGTAGAATTAGCACGGTGAAGTGGAAGTGGGCCGGTCATGTCTCCAGACGCATTGATGGCCGATGGAGCCGACACGTGTTAGAGTGGAGACCACGTTTAAGCAAACGTAGTGTAGGACGCCCTGCAACAAGGTGGACCGGTGGACGATTTGAAAAAGGTGGCAGGTACGGGATGGATGCGGGCTGCCCAAGATCGGGATGGTTGGCGTTCTTTGGGGGATGCTTTCGTCGAGCAGTGGACGGCGATAAGGTGAAAAAAATACATAAAATAGAATATAATTTCTAACCAATCCGATTTAATAATTATGGTGTTTAACTGTTTATCGAGTAGTGCTCGATTAGTCGGCCACGTGATCTCACGTCCTCTCCATGATGATGTTAACCCAGTCTTCCCAAAAACATGTCGAACAATTAATTCAACATAACGTAAGAGGAGTACATTATAAAAAAATAAAATTTGAATATATTAGTTTTATTTCGTCTATTGTTTTGATTGCTTGTTTGACGTAGATACTCTATCAAAACTTTAAAACGCTATAAAATATTATGTGAATTGTGATTATGAAAACAAATTGTATTATATTATAATTTAAAATGAACTCTATAAAAACATTTGTACCCAATTAAGTCATATATAATGTGGTGGTTAAATTACAAATAATGTTCATGACTATTCTTGTTTTTCGGTTTTGTTAATGTACTTAAACTTGACGTTCTATTTATTAAAATGTCTTAAGTATCAATTGGGGGTAGAGTTTTGGTAGTAAATAAATAAGCAATATTGAAATATGACGGCAATGACTGCGCAGAATGCCTTTAGCTGCCACAGGCGGCAGACAGGCAATGACGACTGAGACACGTCTCTATAACGTACGATTTAAGGAATTGATGAAAGAAATTTTTTATATGTGTGTATATGTATGTCCGAGTGATTAAAAAATATTTAATTTTGCTTTTATTTTAATTTAGGAAGAACTCAGCTCTTAATCTGTCATTTTCATATACATTACTACTTTTTATTATATGAATTATGTTTGTCTTACAGCTGGAGTTTTTCTCCATACGAGCGACAAACGGGATGGGGTGCAGTGGTGGGTGGTTTTCTATATTGGACTTGCTTCAATTCCGTCAACCAGACTATGGTGCAGCGATATATAGCGCTTCCGAGCAAACGGGAAGCTATTACGTAAGAACTGTTCATTATTATTGCATTTAACATATTGATGAGTACTAGATACTCATCAAGAAATATTGTCTTGAAAAGTCCTAGGACTCTTAAGGTTTACTAGAAAGTAATCATATACAGATAATCTCAAAAGAAAACTTAATTCATTAAGAATTTTTCTTTCAGTTTTTTCTTATAAATAATCTAGCGACTGTATGCGAGTCTTTGATTGACAAACAACAGTACAATCATATAAACGAACCTGTACGATTTTAATTGTTGTTTTCTATATCTTCTGAATAGAATTTTTTGCCATGGACACCCAGATAAATTAGTTTAGAGACGTTTTTGTGTCGTAGTTTAATAGTAAAACGTGCCACATTCAAACTAATTTGGCTGTAAGTACTGATGACTTTGAGCAAGTTCGACTAGTATTTACCACCCATCCTGGTTTGGGCGGTTATGATGATGTTGTCCAGTTGCTCATCGCCCTTCTAGATAAGATAGATACGACTGTCTCTCCTCAGCGCGTTAGCTATATTCTGCTTGGGCGCGATTCTCGCGATAACTCTGTGCGTTTGGTGCGGGCTGGCGGCGTGGGGCGCGTGGGTGCGCAGCGGCTGCGCGGCTGCGGGCGCGCCGCTCGTGGACGACCGTCTGCTGCCGGCCTTCGTCACGTACGTGGCAGACGTTCAGCACCTACCTGGACTCTCAGGCGTCTTCCTTGCCGGCGTCTTTGGGGCTGGCTTGAGGTGAGATTCGACACATAGAGATATATCGATGTTGGTAAGTCGCTAATTACCCTGCTATTTGTATATCGCTTACTTCTGATCCAGAAGATCTTTTTTAAAAAACTTTGAGTAGGCAGGTATAACTTTTCTAAGTTTAAAAATTTTATGCTCTGAAATTGAATTGGACGTGTTGAGAACCAACAGTTGGTCGATTCCCTCAGTTCCCTGTCAGCGGTACTGAACGCTTGCGCGCTGGTGGCGGTGGAGGACATCCTGCACGGCTGGCTGCGCATGCGCCTGAGGCCGCTGGCGGAGGGCATCCTCGCGCGCTCCGTCACCGCCGCGCTCGCCGCGCTCTCCGTAGTAATGCTCATTGTTATAGAGAAGCTCGGCGGGGTCCTCGGTAAGTGATCTCTATTGCATTCGTATTATTCGTACGATTTTCTTCTGCCTACTTAAATCGTAAATTATTACGTCACGCTTGTAAAATTTGGCAAAGATCCCGCCGTGTCGTTCATAAAAATAATTATCTTCTTGCAATGCGTATAAAGTTGACGTCATTTTTATATAACGATTTTTAACGTCATCGCGAATGTATGTCGTCGTCTCGAATAGAAGAATAGAAAATGTTGCGAGTTTTAAGCAAAATTTCTGTTTTCAATAGTAAAACTATATGTAAGTAAGAATATTTGTGGCCCGATGTTTTGGGAGCCAATCGCAAAAATGCCATGATGTCTCAAGCTCATGAGAGCTTATGCTTGATTTTTTTACAGTGTAAAAACTGTCTTACGATTAATGAGGTTTGAATCATTCAGCCGGTTCAGCACGATAGTTTTATCGGAATACGCGAACAGTTAGGGATCTGCTCCCATAGCGGAGGTATAGTGTGATGTGGTCGGCGTGCGCAGGCGTGGCGACGGCGCTGTCGGCGATCGCGGCGAGCGCGACGTGCGGCATGTTCACGCTGGGCATGTCGTGCTGGTGGGTGGGCCCGCGCGGCGCCGTGTGGGGCGCGGGCGCGGGCGCGGCGCTGGCGGGCGCCGTGTCGCTCGGCACGCAGGCCGCCGCCGCCGCCGGGCTGCGCGCGCCGCCGCTCGCCGTCGCCGCGGACTGCGCGCTCAACGCCACCTACGCGTCGCTCCAGAACGACCTGGTGAGCGACCACTTTACCCCTTCTGTTGTCCCCTCGCTTCCCTGACAAATATCACCAATGGTGTCGTTGTCACTTTTGATTACGATGGCTGAATATACTCTTTCTGGCTGATTATTGCTGTCTCGAAGAAATTTGAAGTTATTCGACAGTATGATTTGGGAGTCGGCGTGTGAGGACTTATGGATTAGCTTGAAATTAAGAGGGAGTAGCAGCAGCAGCAGCAGTATTAATATATGTATGTGTTTCTTACCTGACACCACCTTTGGATTGGAATTATGTTGACACCTTTCTATATAACTAAAGTAAACGAAAAGTCATCTATTATGTTGCTGGGGGATTTTAACTTAAGTGACGAATTGTGGAAATACAAAGCTGAAGCTAGCTTTCTTTTGCCATCGATAAACGATGGGTACGTAGTAAATAGCTTTCTAAACAACATTACATTTAATAATCATTACCAATGTAAATGTGTTTCGAGTGAAAATGGAAAAATGTTGGGTCTAGTTTTTTCTACCAACCCAGCTTGCATATTTATTTCCAAAGTTTTAGCACCTCTAGTACCGTCTGACATTCATCTTCAAAATATTAATACAAACGTCTTCATATGCCACTGTCAAATATAGTAAAATCCTAAGATATAATTACACAAAATGTAAGGTTCATTCAATATAAATTGATTTCAGGAAAGCGATTGATGTTTTGAACCACAGGTAATTATTGAAAAAATTTGAACATATGGGAATTCATGATTCTTTATTGAGATGATTTGAGTCATATCTACAAAAACGTTCACAATTAGTTAATTTTCGAGTTATTAAGTCAGCAGAAAATAAGGTAGCTTCAGGAGTACCTCAAGGATCACACTTAGGCCCTATAAATTTTTTAATTTTTGTAAATGATTTATGCTTTAATATAAAATGAAATTTTAAATCTACTGTTGATGGCTTAAAAATTTTTCGTGTAATAAATAACGAGTTAGATAAGCTAATATTGCAAACGAATATAAATTATATTTATGATTGGTGTCACTTAAATCAAATGTACTTCAACCCCACAAAATATTTTCACATTTCAAAATCGGTGACATATTACATTAATAACAATTCAACTTTCCAAGAAGTAACGAGCATACGTGATCTTGGCGTTATAATTGATAGTTCATTAAGTTATAGGCTACATGTTGATCTATAATAAAAAAGCATCTAAACTATCTGGATTTATTATTAGACAGTTAATAATATTTAAGCAACCAAGTGTTTTTATTCTTTTATTTAATACCTTCGTTCCAAATATCCTGAAGTATTGTAATGTAGTGTAGGTATCACATAAATAGACTTGAATGTGTTCAAAAGAGATTTTTATATCATTTTTCTTACACTGATAATGAATGTCACGAATTTAAATCGTACACACAGAGACTCCATTTTTACAGAGTAATTTCACTTTACACTCGGAGAAAAAAAAACGACATTATTTTTCTTTACAAGTTAATATATTCATGGGCTTATTGACTCGTCCGGTATCCTGCAATGCATACAATTTTCCATCCCTCCTCAAAATAGTCGCTTTTGTCTTCCTACCTCTAGAACAAATGTAATTAGCCACTCGCCTTTATTTTCATTACGCCTTTTTTATGATTGTCATTTTGCTTGGTAGACCTATGAACATAAAATAAAAATTTTGTTCTTTCATTATCCAACGTCATCGTTCTTGCAAAACTTAAGTTTTTTCGTACGTTAATGGTAGTTAGGTAAACCATATTCAGTGTAAGCGAACCCTACTCATTGATGGAGACGTCGACGATCTGATCGAATCTAAGCCTTTTTCAACAGTTTTATTTATTTTCAGGTCAATTTTTATGCTACAAACTTTATATTTAAAAACTGTATCTTTAACTTTCAGGATCCAGAAACGATATTCCCTCTGTTCCGTGTATCGTATCACTGGATTGCACCTCTCGGTCTTCTAGCGACCCTCACCGTGGGTTCCATTGTCGGCTGGTTTTTCGATAAACGGGATGATTCTAAGATGGACGCGGAGCTTTTCTCACCTATCGTTTGGAGGTTCTTACCGAGAGAGGCTCAAGAAAATTCTGGATTAACGAGACGAGCCCTGAACACGAAGAATGTGGATTCTCCGACACCATCTGTACCTCTCATTCTTGGCCAGGCTTCGGATAAAGTACGTGTGCATTATTACGCTTCACTTAATTACTCAGTCACAGAGATACTCATCCACGTTCACGTAATTAGGTCATATAATAATATTTATGGGTGAGGTAAGATCCGGACTATAGGAATTTCTAGTAAGCGCTTCCATCAATCGAGCACGTGCCTTTTTATTATGTTTTTGAGTGAACCCGCAACAAAAGCATTCCAAGGAGGGTTGGACCGGACTTGGAAGTCAGTAAAATCCTATTTTCTTGAGTTTACATACTGTGGCGACCCCAAATTCAAGGGGACAACGGCAAACAAATAATGATTTAATTTCTCATAGCTTTCTACCTAGTCCATAAAATACCTTTTACACGGAGATTGACTTATAGTCAAACCCTTGTCAACATTGATTTCTCCTGGAAAGCTAAATTTAATATGATATACAATGTCACTATATTGAGGGTTATCTATGTTTTATTAATATCTTAATTTTAAATACTTATGACAATTTCTCTTAAATATTTAATTAAATTATATAAATTATTGTCAGTTAAAATCAATATGACAGAAATCTTATAAAAGGTGTCCTTGTGTTATTGGTTTTTGTTTACACACCTGTATACTATTTACTTATTAATTATATTATGATAACTGACATTGACCTTGCTCACACGCAGCCTTGAGACGGACTATCAATAGTCTTATGAAATATATAGACATTTTTTAGTATTTTTTATAGTTTTGACATATTCGTAACATTCCTGGACTAGCTCAATTAAAAAACTACCACTATGGGATTTTCTTTCAGTTTTTTTTATTTCTTACTAGCATATCGAATTAATAGTAAATTCACAAAGCACAAAGTAATGGAAGACATCGTGAGAAAATCAATTTCAAATGCAATAGTAAAACACGTGTATGGACTATGGACCACATTGAAGCAGCTAGATGGAATAATCCAAACCTTTGTTCCAATAGTAGAGGAAGCTTTTGTCCAGCTGTGGGACATATATTACTTAAATTTCCAAGTACTGATACGACAGATTAAATTTTAATAAATGAAAATGCTTTATTACCAATAACAATCTTCCATAACAAGAATCATATAATATTTTCTATAATATGTACGATATCTTAAAATAATAATAATCAAATTTACATACAATACAATTATATAAAAAAAAAAATAATTGAAAATATTTTCTTCATTTATGCATTTCCTTAAAATAATATTTATGTATCGTTTTCGTATCGTATAATGTATCATTGTATATTTTTTAAATTTCAGATTGAAATGAACGGAGAGACCAGTAGATGATGTGCCACCTTAGAATTATGATTAAAATCGAATATGAAAACAACGGAATCGAATTAAAATAGATTTTAAAGCGAGTATTGAATATATGTTAATAATTTTTAATATTTCACAAAAACAAAATAGTTTTTATGTCATAGGTAAGTCGCGTTATTTTAATGTACACAGAATCAGTATCACTTTATGTACTTAATAAAATACAAAGTCATTTGTATACAAATTGTAGTTATATAACTTATATATATTTTATTTTAAGTTAAAAGTGTAGACGATTCATTCCTATGAGAATATTTCAAACAAATTGTACAAAAACGAACCGAGGCAAAATAAAGTGGGTTTTGGGTGTTGTTATATATGTTTGGTCTTAAGTTGACCGAAATGGCTCAGTGATTAGAGCACGCGAATATTAATCGAATAATGTGAGTTCAAATCTATACAAGCACTCTTTCCATATGCCAAATTTGTATTTACAAATCTCGTGCTAAACGGGAATGAAAACATTTCGTGCACCGTATGAAAATCTACCACATTCACTATTCATCCAGCAACATACAAGGTGCAATAAGTGCGTGGTGGAATTAGTTCCCAACTTTTTAAGAGTAGCCCAGCTTTGGGACATTAACTAACTTTTACTATATTATATTAAGAGGTTGATTGTGATTGCAGTTGTATTTGTAATAGACTTGTAAGACAATATTTGTAGAAATTAAATTAGAAAGAAAATATACAGTGTGTAACAAAAGCCCTGTCCGACGCGTGAAGTTAAATAAATAAGTGGTTATTAGGTATCGTGAGTTGGTTCTATTTATGTAATCATAAAAAAATATTAATTGTGTTTAACGACATTGGTGGTGGTAAACAAATGGACAACTGAGACCATGACCTCGTGTCTTAGCTACCCGATAGGTAAGAACTATCAAGCGCTGTCGCCCGCGCCTGGGTTGCCAGGTAATTTTCGTCATTTAATTAAATTAAATTTTATTCGGGGTAAATATTTGCTTAGTATATTAAAAAATATTACATAAATAGAACCGAACTGAACCGAACTCACGATACCTAATAACCACTTCACGGATATGACAGGGTTTTTGTAACACACTGTATAATTTATATCACAACTTACACATATAATAAGTAATTATTTATTACTTCAAAATTTTACCGATATAATATATTTTGTATAATTATATAAATTTACTAAACGATATCGGAATTATGTAGATATATGTTATGGTTTATTTAAACTGGACTGCTGATTCGAATATTATAATATTTTTAATTATAGATTGAAAAATTAATCTGTTATAACTCCACTTGTTAGTGTTAAAGTATATTTTGTAAGTTATCTTTAGAGAAAATTTTATTTTCAATGATTATTTTAATCGAATATATTTATGTATCAAAAAAATATTATGAAAACGTTGATGTTTTTAACGGGCCGACTATAGTGTTATATATTTCATTGTTTACAATATTGAAGTTCGTTTTTTACAAAATATATTAAAACAAGTTAATTTAATTTTGACTATATTCGAAATTTTAATATTTGATAATATCACTAGAGGTCAGAGTAATTTTAGAGTAATATCTTGTAGTAGTGACTTTAATGGAGTAATTAACTTCTGTCAATGTGTAGTTGGACATCTTCCCGCTACATTGCATTTTGACAGTTTTGTGAAAGTTATCGAATCGAACGCACTCGACGTTTAAACACGGAAATTAACGAACATTTTTTCAAATAGTCGTCGGTCAGTCGGTTTTAATTAGCTTAAAAATTAAAAATACAAGGTTAGTTTGTCGGAAGCTTACATCTATCTTGTATTGTTATGAGACTGAAAGAAACGAAAATGAATGCCATAAGTTTTTTTATAATACAGATTATAACCACTACTGTTATTGCCATAATCATTTCGGTAATATTATTTGGATAATGGTTATAAATTATCTAAAACTAAAATAGAAGGGCCTTCAATTTATAATGTACTAGATTACCGTAAAGCGCTTCAAAAACGACCCGAAAAATAACAGCACAAATCGATTGTGGTTTTATTTTAAATTAGTATGGTCCAATCATTACCAATGTAAGACGTCAACATTTGTATAAATAACCACCGCAATAGCGTAAGTAAAATGTTGTGTTTGTAATTATCTGCTTTATTGCTAACGAAATAAGGTTGAATTTGGAACAAAAGTTATTGTACATTTCCTCTCTTCTGTCATTCATGGCGTAAGATCGTAAGTGAATATTAATACAATCTAAACCGCAGTTTATTGCTCGGGAACAAGGCATAGCTTAGGTTGAAATTATTAAACCTTTACATCGTTTTCTCCATTTTATTGTATAGTCAGTCGGTGCCACATTTGAGTATTGTTTTAGTTCGTGAAGCGTGTTCTAGTTGTAATGTTGATCGAAGAGAAGGGCACAGTTGTTATAAGATACAGATATTGTAAAATTTTACTTAATGGTTTATTATATGATGTAATAAACAAAATTAGATTAGACTCTAAGCCGTATTATAACTAGTAGGAATAAGTACAAACCTATCCTGGTAACTATTGACTCACTGAAGATCAAAAATAATCGGTTTTGATTTGGTGCAAACCAGAGTGAGCCAGTGTACAATGGGACCCATACTTTTAAGACCATATGTAAGCAATGTAAGATATTTGTTAGCAGTTATACCATTACAAAGAAAACAAGAATAGTTTTAATGAATTTGTCTGAATCGTAAGGAAAGTCATTTAATTCTTTAAAATATCTTATAGAATATGTTGTTGATTTCGTTCGGAAATTTATCATTATTCATATCGAATATTATTAAAAATCATTTCGATTTAATTAAAATAGTTGAAGTATATTATATACCAGTGAAACAAATCATTGATACAATATATTTTATTATATGCGTATGTGATTTTAAGCTAATTTGACATTAAAAATATTGCTATCTTTTACACTCGCATGAAGTAAAAATGGGCAAACTATAGGATGTCGCTCGTAGTCTTAGCAACGTTTATAATAAAATTAAGACCGATATAATGAAGCGTTAATTAGTGATTTAACACAATCCTAATAATAATATATTATGCTTATCTGTAGTACGAGTTTAATATTTAGTTATAAAGCAATTTACTTTCGGTTTTCTTGTAAATCTGTCAAATAGGTAGAATATATTGTATCCTGATGTTCGTTAATCAAGTACCTGATTTCACGGTTGACATGATAATAAAATCTTATAAAGTTTATATTTTTCTAAATAATACATTTCGCAGTTGAATGTTGTTTACTAAAATAGTATTTTATTATAATAATATGTTAAATAAAGTTTTTTGCGATATTTTTTGCATTTTTATTTGTCCTAGTTAGTATTATAAATAAGTTTAATTTAGATTTAGGTATAAATGTAGGCTATATGGAAATATAGTAATTAACATTTTTTTACCTTAAAAATTAAAAACACGATTTTACTTGAATGAATGAATGAGAGTCACTTGGGTTGATGTAAGGATTCTAACGATGGCCAATACAGTCAAATATATACATATTACACTCCTTTTTTTTGGGCAGTCGTATAAAATCGTGTGAAAAGAAAGCTATTCGTTTAGTGGCACTTGGTAAGACATTTATTTATTTATTTTTATTTATACTTTATTGTACACCACAACAATTTTTCTTTACAATAAATTAGACAGCCTATATAAACGTAGCATACAATTTTGGCGACCTTATCGCTACATAGCGATCTCTTCCAGGCAACCAACGGTGTAAGGAATAACCCATAGGATATGAGGTAGGTGGTGCAGTAATAACAAAATAAAATAACATTATAATAATAATCTATACCAAAAACAAACTAATAAATACATGTCAATATAAATAAAAAATACACATATAATATATCTATATATAAATTATATTATCAATACATACTAAAATTACAAGTATAAAATATAAATATATACAATAAATATGATACTAAAAACGATAAGTTCTCAAACAACACGAGACAAGAAAGAAAAATAATCCAAAAAACAGAATAAAAATAAAAGAAAAGTGATCTTTTACAAGTTTTTTAAAAATACTTATGGATTTGGCCTCCCGAATATTTAAAGGGAGGTCGTTCCAGAGTTTAATCCAGTACAGGCTTACTGTAAAATAATTATTATAAAAGGATGCCTATAGGAAGGATATCATTTATATTAGTAACCATAGAGAACATACTTTATAGATTATTTTTTCTATAGTTTAATGGCGGTATACATTTTATATTTATAATCCTTTTTTGTGTAATAAAACTCAGGTCCTATTATGATATTTTTTAAATAGTATCATTCCTCATTACTGGAAACCATAACAAACATTCTAGTACATATTCAGTACACGTGCGACAATTTCTTCGCTTTTGACTTTCGTAAGTTATAAAATGGCGGAGGCGTGTAGAATAACGTAAATACAGGCGTTAGAGTTGTCGAGTCGGCGCGTGCTCGTGATTTACATTCGCTTGCTCCGCTATTAAAAGTCCCACAATGCGTTTAACGACTTGTCTTAAGATCTCCGACGTACCGAATGTTAAATTTATTCGGATGAAAGATGCTCGTCGGTCTATTTATTACTATTCAAAGTTAACTCCCTTAGAAATATGTCAAATCAGTAAAATAGTAGTTAAATTGTCTTCCAATTTATCTTAACATTTTCGATCTGCAGTTCTATTCTATAACCCACTTCATTACAGTATGTAATGTTACAGTAATGTAGATTGTCATTAATATTCTTATTGTATTTTTTTTGTACTTAAATTACTTTTTAAAACTTTATTTTATATACTTTAATTATTTGTTAATCACTTGTTCTTATTAGGTTCACTCCATGTTTCAATGTAACAGTTGGAACTTTGTTGGCTAATGTGAGACTTACTTTGGTATCAAAAGTTTGTATATTATATTATGCTGTATTTTCCCCAAAAATAAATAAATAAATTACCCACGCGTGAAATGTTGACAACCGATGGTGGTATAATATTTCGATGCGGGTGGGTATTCTTCATTTGTTATAATTATCTATCAATGTCAAATGTCACTTTTTGACATCGAAATGCACCGCAAAATCGATTTTGCGGTGCGTTTCGATTTTGCTCTTACAGAAGAGCTTAAGTCTTTACTGTTAATATTGAAAGTAGGCCAAAGGCTATGTGTGTGTGTACACACAGACTCTAGTCTATTCTGAATGTCTTTCTAGGAATTAATAATAGTAAATTAATAAACAAGACGACGAATTCATAGAAAAGACATATAGTGCTAAACAAGACTATTGAGTTGTAGTGATATGAAAACTGAAGAGAGCTAATATCGAGTTTTTACTTTTGATGTAAGTATTCATCAGTGAGATGTAATTGTAAGTCAATTATAATTTGAATAACTGATGTTCGCCTAATAGTCCGATTTCGACCATAATCATTATTGAAAAATAAATAACGTATAGATTAAAAAAAAAACACATATTTTTTATAATTATTTGATCATTACATCTCCTTACTTCTAATTTTCACTTTATTAATTCTAAGCTTTAATGTCCTTTACGTTGTAAATTAAAGAGAGCGCTTTCTTAGCGTTAAGACCGCCTTTGGTACATACTGTGATTTTTTTTTGTGTATATAGTTGTATGTTTCCGCGACTCTTTTGGTGTACAACAAAGTATATTCTATTCTGTTCCATTCTAACGTACTGTTTCTGTATATTTTTTATTGAAACAATATATAATTGTCACTAGCTAACAAATAAAATAAAGGAAAATGTTGACAAATAGAGAAATAGGTACTGAGCTGTTCGCTCTTCGCCTATTTAGTTAGTAATTCTAAAGTGAAAGATCCGAAACCTCTAAATTAAAACAGATCCACAAAGATCGAGTCTGTGGTTTTAAAAATGTCTTGATTATTTCCTTGTGTACATATTTTCATGAGTGTCTCATTCACCTCGCATACCAATATACAAAAAAAACAAAATATAAATTATGATATTATTTGCTAAAAAAAGCCGACTACATTCAACGCGAAATCGAGACACTGTCACTTGTACAAGTTAATAAGTTTCATTATTTTTTGTTTTTAAATACAAAACCTGCGCTATTAGTCTTTATCGGGTCAAACTGCTTGAGGTCGAAGAATCGCCTCAATCGGGACGAATAGATATATGGTAATGTGACCAGTTGATCGCCATGTTAAGTGTTAATCGAAAATTTATTCATAAATATATTTTAAAAAAAATTCAGAGTTTACTATCCATTTGAATGCTCTTAAGAAAACAAGAATAAATTAATTTATTATAACGCTTATAAATTGAGAATTTCTAGCATTAGCAATCGTAAAAGCAATTGCGACGTCGAAAAACCGCTTGAAGGAGGCTCGATCGTAAACTCAGTTGGTCTAAGGATTGTTTAATTGTTTTCAGGCGAAATAAAAGTAAGCCTTCCTGCATTTGTGCGTAAAATTACCTAAGTCGAAGGAGTTTTTAAAGCTTTTGAAGGACTTGAAGTGGCGAAATAAATAAGACTTTATTGCTGCACTAACATTAATATTATTTATAAGACTTAAGTGGTTAATTGAAAACATGCATTCTTAGATTAAGAAAATAATTAAAGAAAATTTAAACATATATTATATTTTATTGGATAATTATAAAATAATTGAAATATAAGATTATTACTTGATTCAATAACATTACCAAAATATACCTTACATCTGTAAGCCGGACACGCGCGACATATTAAATCTCCAAAAAGTCATAATGTTTTAATAGCATCATTATACAGACCAAGAAATGTTGTAGTGATGATGCAATGGCCTTTACAAATATAAAGACGCCACCCGTGGCGACTGTTATGCGAGTCACTTTATTGTCCTCATAAAAAGCACGCGGCCCTCCGCGGTAGACGCCCAATTAATTAATGAGCCAACTTGAAAATTAATTACCCCATTGAGACTCGGAGGTGTTTCAAATAACGACACTTAAGCGTTTCTTACCGATGGGAAATTTTGCGTTTTATGTCCTGGGTTTATACGTCAAGTTCGCTCGTTCCTAAATGAGAGAATGTCGATTCTGCTTCTAAATAATAAAAGTGAAATGTAAATTTTCAAAGCAATTTGCTTTAATTCAATTTAAATTAAATTAATTATTAAAAGCGAGAGTAACATAATTAAGCAATATATAGCTATTTTTTAAATGATCCTGCTTACAGCAACAATAATTTAGTTAATCGAATAATTTGAAATATCAAATTCGAAGAATACTAAGAAAGCAATAATAAGAAATAAACTTAAATTGATAGTTTTTGCCTGATTTATTTTGTCATCCCTTTAAGCCTATACAATTGGCTGACAATACTATGAAGTACGAAACGTGTAGTATAAAATAACAGATTGTTAGTATGGATTAGGCCGCTCGATCTGATTTCTCAGGTCGTTATCACCGTATCAGCCCTCCCTCCAAGACGGTCATTGGTCAGAGCTCGTTTACGCCCCTTGGAAAAATTGTGACCGAAACGACAAGCTTAATGTCTTACATTATATCTTCAAGTTTTCAAAAAAATGCTTCTTAAAACTTTTACGTATTATTTTTTATATTAATTAAATTGTTTTCTAATTAATCTAATAAAATTCCATGTGTTCAAAATTTTAATTATGAAAATTAATATTACAGAAATAATGAATGGAATATATGAATTGAAAATAATTGAAAAGCATAAATTAAAGCGCATATTACGCTACGCATACAATCTTCAATCAAACGTTTTATATAAAAACGTTGCTAATTTAACAGTTATCGTTATTGTACCCAAGGAACACATCAAAAACTGTTTTGAGTTACTTTTAAATAAAAATGTAAGATAAAAATGTTATACTCTATATATTTTTCTTTCAAACGTGCTTTTAAAACAACAAAGGCTCATTTACCGAAAACATTAGCTTGCCTAATCGACTCGTGATGCGACGCGGCCGCCTCGAATGAGGTGTTTTAATAGAGTTCTCCTGCACTATGTAACTTTGTGCGAGTGTCAGCTTCAAACGAATACGGAAATGCAGTTGAGAGAAGGGAAATAATGGAGAAGATAAAAAAATAATTTTCTTATGTTTTACTTTTTAATAAATCTCTAACATTTATTGCAACGCAAATCTTAAACAAAGATCCCACGTAAATCAAGTACAGCTGAGTTACTTATTATGAAATAGGTATTTATAAATCATCACTTGGTCGTAGAAGAACACGCCCGCAAACCTGCATATGTCAGAAATAATTTTTTTTTTTTTTTTTTATTGTATAGATTGGCGGGCGAGCATATGGGCCACCTGATGGTAAGTGGTCACCAACGCCCATAGACAATAGCATTGTAAGAAATGTTAACTATCACTTACATTGCCAATGCGCCACCAACCTTGGGAACTAAGATGTTATGTCCCTTGTGCCTGTAATTACACTGGCTCACTCACCCTTCAAACCGGAACACAACAATACAAAGTACTGCTGTTTTGCGGTAGAATATCTGATGAGTGGGTGGTACCTACCCAGACGAGCTTGCACAAAGCTCTACCACCGAGTAAATATTGACATAAATTGTTACATCCATATACATAGAGTATATATATATAGCAGTTGTTGGATGGCAAAAGACAGCTATTAGTCCTTAATTTACCACCGGCATCAATTTAATGTAAATCTATCACATTTACATTAAGTTAACAATTTTGTTTTAAAAACACTATGTTTTAGGTTTATTTTAACTGTTATTGTAATTTATTGTCATATAAATGATATTTACATATGTATTCATCTAGCTAGCTATTACCGTGTTTCTGGCTTGTCTTTAATGTAAGTTTATTTTGCTCGTATTGTGAGGTGGCGAGGCGAGTGTTTAAATTATCATCCTTGTACGCCGCAACGAATCAAGACTATGTATATTATGATAACATAATTAAGCAAACGGTACGTCTAAAATAAATAAATTGTGGAAGATGTTGGTTCTTGCTATTATATAATATACATATATGTAATTATGTAATATATAAATATATTATATTATGAATCGATAAAATTTTTTTCTTTGATTTTTGATTTAATACGATTTAATATACTTTTTAAGAATCTAATACAACTTTTAAAAGAATACATCAAAAATATCATAACTTTTCTTAGAGCTCTGTGATCGAAGCGCTGTGTCGCCTCATTTAATCGGCACATTACATGCAAAGTGCATCTCTCACATGTAAAACAGTCCCGGCGGGTATTTAAATTTTCGCCTTTCCCCGTAATTCGAGTGCAGACAAAGGCTTCCCGAGGAAACACCGTTAATGTGCTAACCGGTGTATATCAACCGATACACGTGTCTACATTCTTTGCATGTTAATGTAACGCGAACCAGTGTTATTTTAAGAGAATTTAAATTAAAAAACGTAGCTTGTCGAAATTGCAATTGTAACTTCCTGATGAAATGTTTTATTCTCGTAACGAAGTTTCGCTGAAAACTCTATTAACATTCAGTACAATCCAACATTTTTTAACTCATGAGTTCATACTCAAAATCAAAGCTTTAATACCACAAATGCATTTTGATTTTTTTACGAAAATGGATTCCAACGAATTAATCCTTTTGCGAAAAAGTCGAATGGTGAATACGAAAAAAAATCGATGAAGAGACAACAAACGAATTTCCGACTTGTCAAAGTAAATCTCTGGCCGACAATACGAATGGCAATAAAATCCACCGCCGGGATTTAACTGGCGATTGCTAAGCTCTAACCCCTACTAAGAGTCATTGTTTACATTTCGATCGAGACCAAAATATTTATATAAATATGTATTTATGACAAAAAATAAAATGAAAGCTATATATATAAAATAATTATAAATTTTAGATTTATAAAGAATATATTATAGTTAATTATAAAGTTAGTAGAGTTCAAATATTATTTACATTTTTTTCTGTTTATTTTTATATAATATCGCTTCGCTAATATAATATAATATAACTTCACCCGCAACTTCGTCCGATCAAAAGTCTGATCCGAATAGTTTAAGGTGGAATTTTCTTGTACATAATCAACCTTAATTATCAAACCATTTAATAAGGATTGATATTATATTATTGAACTTAATAATTTAAACAAAAACTGTTATTGTGTCTAAACTATAATAGTTAGGCATATACCATCGCACTTTATTGTTAGCAATCATGAGTAATATTAATATGTCGAATACTATTTTGTATATCGTCAATATTTTTCGCAACGCACGCAAAATAATTACTTTTATAGGCGACACTTTGATACCTTGGGTTACATTATTCCATCTTAGGTAGGGATCTATAATTTTTTTTTAAATATATTGTGGCCTATGTTACTCGGTAAAGATGTAGCTTTCTAATGGTGAAAGAATTTTAAAAATCGGTTGATTAGCTTTTGAGTTAAATCGTAACAAACTAACAAAAAATCAAATCTTTCTTTATAATATTAGTATAGATTTGTACGTATATTTTTTATACAACAATTACGGTAATTAAGAATCAGATTTACATCATGAAAGGAGTTTACCTGGGTACTTGTATAATTGTATATTTTACATTACCTTACCTACCAATAGATAGAATCCCATTTATATCATTATTATATTAATGTTAATACATATAACCAACAAAAATCAATACATTTTTAAATTATTATGTCTTTAATTTTATCTCACATTAATAAAATCATAAAAATGTCTTTAGTAGGAGTATCGGAATTGCCATGTGGAAAGGTATTGCCATTCGCAATTTTTGAGAGGATCTAGTAAAACGGTGTAATTTGCGATAAGCAGCGGTTGGTCGACACTTAACTGGACAAGATAGAGATCTGCCAATATGGGGTCGTGCTCCGTTTTGTGGACTAGGAAAAACTCACTTTTTTGTACAAGATTACGAGAGAATTAGTTGGATTTGAGGATACGTTACAGGGGTGAATAAAATAACGATAATATGATATCTGATGCAATGTGTGTAATACTTTATATTTTGATGCGAATAACACTTTGTCGTTCTTATTTAATTTATTTTTGCAACAATAGCGATAAGGAATACTAAATAATTTATATTTATGAACAACAACTCTCAGTGCATTTAAAGATATCTTAGGAACTCCAGTGTAATAGTGCCGCTTCCGGCAGACGCCTCGCGGGCATTAATTGAAGTCCGTCGTAGCCACTTCATTTTCAATAGTCCAGAGACCAGTGCCTCGGCCTCAGTGCACTCTCCCACTCGCCAGGTGGACGCTTTGTACAGTCTGTTTGCTAAAGACCTCGTATTTATTTTAGATTCCATTGTGTTCCGCTCCGACGCTTTGTCGGAAAATAGCCCACTCGCGTACCACCATCGCTTTGTTAATTTTATTAATACGTGAAACATTTATAAAACGCGACCGCACGAGCGAATTAATGAGTTTTATTGTTATACGGAGTGTGTTCTCAAAATGAAGCGTTCCCCGGCTTAGAAGTCTAAATTCATAAAGGGTGAATGCTTGGATTTCCACGTTTAAATTTATGCAGTTTATTTTATAATTGCCTTCACTTGAGCAATTATACACGGTGTAAACGGTGCGCAACTTAGAGCACCTGCGCCATACAACTTCTCGTATAAAATTGTTCAAATACCTCTTTGAATGTTACTCGTGCGTGTGTCGTGTTTATTGTAAGAAAAACCGAGCGTTTGAGACTTTGTATATATATATATATATATTTTCATACGTCCAAGAGGTTACAAAAGGTGGATATGTTTGGGATTTCAGTATTCGGACCTTACGTAAATAACTGAAAATTCCGTTGAAGCGGACCAACAAAAGAATTTAATAATACGGCAATGGCTGGGCGGAGACGCGGGGCGGCGCCCTCCGCCGGTAAGCTTATTATCGCGCCCGGTCGGGGTCGTGCTACCAAGAACATATTTGCTTTGTACGCGAATGTCAACCGGCCGTTGCCGCGGCCCGAACAGAGTCAATAGCGAAAGTTTGTGCGCCCGCTTAAACATTAAAGAGCTCGCAATGTTTAGCGACGGCGCAAATTAAAATAGGCTTTATGCGAAATCTAATTTGCGAAGTAGGGAACCGAGTGTTTCCTTTGAACGGGGTACCTGTCCTGAAGGTGGTTGTTTGTATTAGTAATGGAATTAATTCGGCTCCTGATTTTCTATGAAAGCAACGAAAATAATTTGTGTTAAATTTTAAAACGGTCTCTTTAATGGTAAACGAAAATTTTATTTTGTTTTATTTTTAAGTTTAAGTATTTTCAAGACTTTAAAGTATGTAATAAAATGTAAAATGAAAAACAGATTCCGTATAGGAAAACAAGCGTACATTTATTACGACGTGGGTACATAATTAGTAAGTAAGGCCAGGGATCAAACATACGAACCTTCAAATTAACTTTACAACGGATAGCTTTCAAAATAAACGTGGGCCATTCGCAAAGTTTGCAACTAGCCGGCATTAAACGAAACTATATTAAAGATTCAGAGAGGGTTCGTTAAGTTACACCTAACCGCAGGTGGAGTGCCACGAAGCCTTTGCGAGGGTTCTTGAATAAGTCAACAGAACGATGAATTTATTTTCTAGAAGTGAACGCGTAATAAAAATTCAGTATTGTATACTCAGTCTTCAGTATAGTAGTTCGTTAAAAACGTAATCTGACAAGAATACCTACAATTGGATGATAAGATTTTATCATCCAATATATATAACGGGACGTCGGGAAAGCTGGGCTTGAATCTAATAGCTGATTCGTGAATTCGTTAATACGGGAATCCATGGCGGGCGTTATACTTCAGGAAACGTTAAAATAAGTGGACAGAAATATTGACTTTTGTTACAACTTTAATTGTACAAAGACTTATTACTTGTACAATTAGGGACTACAATAATAATTAGCGATTTAGAGCCAATGGGTTTGCGAATGATCACCGCGTACCACCGCTGTCAACAAGTCCATCATTGACATGACGTTCGCCTTGACAGACACAACTCCATTCGGCGCTAACCGCTCTAATAAACTGAACAGAATAATTTACCAACGACAAAAATTAACAAAATTAATTATAACTCTCAAAATTAACTGATTATCATTATTTAATAATATCACGCTCCGTTATATATATTATAGAAGTTGTAATGTAGGTACAATAAACAAAAATACTAATGTGCGGAATATTTAATAATACTAATATCATCTAATTGAAATGTCATGTCTTCAGATTAATGGTTCAAGTGCAGACTACTTCAAGTCGTTTTAATTTTCAAATTTTGCTTGTAAATTGTCAAAGAAAACATTTGCATGTGAGTGTGTCTCGATTGTCGAACCTCTGTAGAAGAGGATATCTTATATTATAATTATTTTCAATGGACATTACTTTTCTGTCAATTGGGACGCTACTTGCTAGGAATTGTTATGACAACAAACTTATTAAAAAAACAAATCTATTTTGTTTACACATAGACACGTTATAAGAAAAATATCTTTGTTACGCAAAGCCACTCCGACAGCACAAGATGCAAGCGCAGCAGCAACATGACGGCATTGACCTCAATCGACGACCCTTAGCAACAACCTAAATTCATTTCAATCGTACGTGACCTCCGCAGTATTCAAGCATAGCAGGAAGGCGTAATGACCAATGCTTGATCTAACATCGATCAGTAGTCACCCAATTATCTTAATTAGTTATAGTTTTAACTCTTAATGATTATTACTTGATCCCACTTCGATCGGTAGGCAACAGTCATTAATTTAATTAATTATATTTTTAAATCAATAAATTAATTTAAGTAAATTTGTATTTTTCTGTATCCGCTGGCTACACTCAACGTAATATCCTTGTAAATATTTAAATTGCCACTTCTAGAGTTTTAATTCCACTTGCGTTGGAACATAGGCTCTTACTGTTGCATTCGTCATGTAAAGGAAGAGGAAGGTTTGAGTGATTACCATTTTTATTTGAAACACTATTTTAACTGTTGTACTTTCCCAGCATATAAAATACTTATTTTTATATGCTTTACGTAAGCTACAGTAGTTTATTTGCTATTTTTTTTTATATATATTTAGCTAGTTCAGTAAATTTTTTTTGGGACATATCTCTAAGCTCAGTATAGTTTTCCTAATAAAATTCTAATACATTTTTAAACCACTTTCCTAAACTTCTTGTGTAATAATATGATTAATATGAAATGAATATTAATGACCGGTTTTGTTGAAGGGTTCTGTTAATGTTACCAAATTGAAATATGTGTACAAAATTATTTCGAAGAGGCGTACATTCCAATATATTATCCAATACATTATAAAATTAAATTACTCATTTTATTAAATCAATATTGCTTACATTAAATGAATTTAAGTTAAATTTTTTTTATTTTTCAAATTCAAAATAATACAAAATGTTTTATCTAACAAGGTTGCATATCTAACATGCATTCTATCGAGAAGAACCGGCAAGTCTCTCAGTTGTTACTCATACTTAGTAAATGTTAAAGTTCGCTCAGTAAACGAAAAATGTTCAGAAAATTATTATTTTATGATTTATTAGGCAAAATATCTCATGTGTTTTGCCAGGAGATAACAGTTTATATTTCTTTCGGTCCATCTCGTTACATCTCGGCAAGTCTCCAAGTACAGCGGCTAATCGGTTTATCTGACCGCAGACCGCGGACGGCTCAAAGGGCCTTCGCAAAAAGCCACCCTTTGACTGCGTCTTCAAATATTTGCGTCGAACGCCACAAGCGCGCATTATTTTCAGTATAAACATTAATAATCCTTTATGAAACCATGCGGGCTGAGGTCAACATTGAATTCCTTTTTAGTGAATACTTACGAGCTTAAATTCGGTGTAAATTTAAACTACATTTTCTGTTTATTACTTAGTTAAGTATTCGCAGTAACCTTAAATTAGTTAAGCGTTCACTAGAAGCGTGCAAATATTGCATCTCGTGAGTCGTTAATTAAATCAGTCATGATCAAACCTCTACGTTTGCCTTCGAGTGCAGATGTTTACCTGTCGGCAGATTTAATATTGATAGCGGAGGCTACGACGGTCCCGCGGCGAACGTGAAGCAACAGTGTCAACGTGCATGTTAAGGCACGCCACATACGGTTATATTAAACGAATCGTTCAGAATTTAGAAACGTATAAGATCAGGCGCCTTTACTATAAAATTTCGTTCGTAGTTTAAGAATTTCTCTAGAACATAAAAGAGAGTAATAAGTTGAATAGCCCGTCCAGGGGATTCTAAAAATCCACCGCGTACCTTTCACTCAAACGGATGCCTCGACATGCCAACTTTCATAAATATCAAAGCAGGCTTACCGAAAACAATTTCTTGTGAATCCACGGGCGGTGTTCACACGTCGCTTCGCTGGCGGTGGCTAACACAATTTTATTCGAGCATAAAAAACGAGCTCATCATGCAAACGCCAAAGCCGTGGGACGTGGCCTGCTCCCACAGTACCGCGGTAAAACAATTTATCTGCATCGACGGAATTACGAGCGGTGCGCCGTGAATAAAATATGTCGCCGGCTGTCAGTCGAAGGAAGATGTCTGTCTGTCTAAGCGGCCAGGGTTGAAACATCTCTTTATTACAACGAGTATTGTATATCGGTTCGCTACTCAATGCTCTCATTAAGAACATTTTTTTTAAATTTATAATTTACGTTCGGATTTATTTATTAGATGACGTACCTATAATTTTGAGTCGACTTTTTTTAACATTCAAAACAAGAATGTAAATGTAAACACCTAGATTTACTTCGCTCTAAATTTTTTCCTTGTATTATATAGATGTCTATTTTAGTAATTAACTTAAAAATTAATTGTTCCACATTTTTATATAGAATATACTTATAGGTTAGTTACAATTATTAACGTTTCTAATAAATATATGTGATAAGCTTATATTAAAATGATATTTAAACAATTCTGTTAAAATATAAAACTTAAATAATAATTTCTTACTTCTCCTTGTTGAAACCCTGCCACCAAATTTGACTGGCAGAGCGACGTGAGATCTCAAAAATTAGGTCCTGACAAATATACTTGGCGTATTTTTACCATTTTTGCCAAGTTATCCGACAATGATGGTCGGACGTGGACTTGTGACGTGACGTCTCCTCGGGAACCGGTAATCCTCGGGGATGAATGAATTAGGGTTACGGCATATCTTAAATTGTTTATGCGATATCCAAAAATTTATCGATATTAAATATTTGTAACAAGTTGGATACATATTTGATATGTACCACATTTACATAATTTATATACTTTTAAAAACGTAGTATAGAGGCAACAACTAATATAATCGAGGTATGTTCTGATTTAGCAACAGTTCTCTGCATGTGTATACTGATGATTTTTTGGACACTGGTTGTAATTATTTGTCGGCTGGCATAAAGCCATTTTGGACTGATCTTATTTATTTTATATATTTGTCTATTTATTTTATTAACGAAACATGTAGTTTCTATGCTATATATTTAGTTATTTACGTACTAAATACGAATAAGTGAGTAATATTTACGTAACAAATAAAAAAATATTTTTATGAACAATAATTATAAATAATTATTAATATACCTATTAATTGCTATTGTAGATAAAGATTGGTCAGTATATATCTGAATAATTTGAATTAATGCATTTTTTTTATAATGCAGTTATGAATATATACAGATATTCAAAGGCCATAATTTAAAAAAAAATAAGTTTTGTAACGGTGTGAAAAATTGTATAACGTAAATCCTCCCTTTAAAAAAAGTTCGCAATTTGTTATGAAAAACGTATTTTCCGGTCGATTAGTCTGCCGTCGGAATATCAATTGAGTCGCTAAACATTCATATTAAATATGCTGTGCGATGACAAAAAAAAATATCAGAGGAATTCATATGAAATATTAATCAAATAAGGGCTTCAAAAAAAATATTTTATTAATATAAAATTCTTTATAAAAATTACTTTTATATATCGTTTCTGAATGATTACTATTAACTTTTTTCACAACCGAGTTACCGTAACCTCCAAACTTTCGCCTCAAAAGGAGAGTCCTTCGCCCAACAGTGGGATATTTACAGACTTTACAAATAATTGGCATATATTTAAAAGAGAATCGGCTCCCTAACGTATGGACTACGGCTGCGATTCTTGGACAATTAAGATTTAAGTTTTCATATTTCTCATGTGAAATAGTTATTATTAGTTCTCTGTGTTTTGTTCATTTGTATTCATTAGAGAATATAAAACTAATTATTTCCTTATTTGTAATTAATTACATGCTTATATTTTCCGCTCTGCTGTTTCCATGTTAACTAGTGTGTATAATATAGGTACTGTTACTATTAAAGTAATCCATTAATAATAAATACACTGACTTTTTGCGTATTTAATTGGGACTTTTTGCGTATTTAATTGGGACTTAATTTATACTTACGACCTATACAGTAGTATTTTATGCCTTTAATTATATTCCTTTATTTATTGTACACGACAAAAAACAGTAAAACACGCCAATATTGAAGCCCTAACCTGTATTTTACGTACAATTAAATATTCGTGTTCCTTTTATTTAATTTATTTTGTAATTGCGCTGTAAATTATACGAAAAAGGGCAAATGAGTACGACCACCTGATGGGAAGAAGTCAACATCGCTATAAATGTTGGTACTGTAATACGTGTAAACAGATCCATCTGAGTAGAGAGAAGAATATCCTTCGTTATACTTAAAATCTGAAGTGCAACTATTTTGCATGAATCTTTATCACGTTGATTGTGAAATGTCATGTGATAGCCCATATTTATGTGTATATAGCTTTTAAGGTATCAAAATAACGTATCACCAATACTTGTACTTGGTAATAATGCTAATTGTGTTCCGGCTTGAGGGTAAAGTGCAGGCACAAGATGTTATACATCTAATTTCCAAAGGTTGGTGGCGTATTAAAACAACAATGGTTCCCATCGGTGTGGTTATTATTTCTAACGGTGATGACGATTTACTGTAAGGCTACCCGTTTGTCAGTCTACCTACCATTTTTAAATAGAAAAGAGAGAGAGAGAGGGAGAAATACGAAATGAGTATTTTTCAAAATGCACTGTCAGAACATAGCATTACAATGTTGTCAATATTTAGCAGTACAAAAATGGCAATTATTTTCAAAAGACATACAACATAAATTTGATATAAATTCCAGACAATTAATTACATAAGTTTATATTTTTTCCTTCTAAAATTCTTTTCACCCTCGGTAACTTTACGTCCCGGCCGATTAGTCTGCAACTGGAATATCAATTGAGTATTAAATTGCGCATTGAGACGTGAGATTGTAGAATACTCGGAGCATTTACTTATATAATTGTAATAATTGCTTAATCATCATCACTAGAGTAGCCAATAAGCTTAATTTTCCCAGGACACATTACAAAATCGAAATGTGATTTTCGTTTTTTTAAATGTTGTTTTTATATTATAATGCCATAGCCTTAGCAATAATAGAGCAAGATTTAAAAAAGAAAAACAAAGACTTTTCCTGAAAATTCAATGCTTAACGTGTTTTCTTCATTTTATTTATCTTAGTAAGGCAAGCGAGTCAATGGGTCTTCTTAAGGTTAAGGTAAGTGGTCTCCAGGTACATAGACATAAGTCAGTCCGTCAATGCACGGCCAACCATGAGATCTAAGATGCTACACCCTTATATCTGTAATTACACTGGCTGACTCATACTTCAAACAGAATGCTACAGTACAGAGTATTGAAGATTTATTTAAGTTTTGAAGACGAAAATCAGTTTCTAAGGTGTATATGTAACATATAAAAATAACTTCCTCTAAACGCTATATACCTTGTCGATTTATTTCCACTTTCTCTTTAGTTGTGGATTTGGTGACCCTTTTAATAATGTCATAAAAACAGAATTATTAAGTTCTTTGTTCAATTGTATTCATGTGATCGATATAATAATCGATATTATATATCTACATATAATTGCTATTAGTTGTTTGTTACAAATAATCTCAAAAACTAACAGTCAGACAACCCCTGGAATTGAAATATCGTTAATGTTTTGTATTATTGTGTTAATTTCGTACAAGATTGAAATCATTATGATAATGGTTATATATTTTGTTTTTGGGTAATGGATAAATTAACATTTTCTCATAGTAATAATAGGTAAATTGTAAAGTAACAATTTAAAGTCACTGCTTAACTGTAGTTCGAGAGTGGAATGTCAAATTAATATATTACAAATACGATTTATTTTCTAGGATATAATAGCCGTTTCCAGAATGGTTTTATACTCCTTAAATGGAGGTTCATCCTTATGATACAAGTAGGTGATAGTGACTTCGATTTTATTTTGTTAGTGCCTATGTATATATGTGAATTTATTTTCAAGCGATTTATCTTACTGCGAAAATGCATAATATAATGCGCTTTACAATATAGCGCCACATAGCACAATAACTAATTCTACTACTAAAATTGAAAAGTTTGGAAGCACATCTGTTTAAGCAAAACAAAAGATTGCTGAATTATGTGATGTGTGGTAAAATTAGCAGCAAAATTAAGTTTTACGACCGTTTATGATTGTTTACCTAAAAACAAAAGGATTATCGTCCCACATTCATCAAGTTTTATTAAATTCTTTGATTTTAGAGTAATACGTGTTTTATAACTTAATCCGTCGAGTTATTTTAAACAATGGAGTTTTATGGAACATTTTTGATGGTTTGAACTTTTTTTAGACACTATTTATTTGCAATTGAGCATTTACACGCGAAAGTTGTTAAATTAACATTGTCTTTATTCAATAAATTGCGACAATCGTTTTGACCGTATTTTTTCTTAAATGGTAAAACGCAAGCATGTCACGTATGAACATCGAACAAAAATTTCTGTCCGATTATTTTTCATTTAAAACATTATCTGATAAATAAAAATTAAATTATGGCCAGAAAAACATTATGTGTAAGGGAGCACAACCGCAAAATATCTTGTTTACTGAAAAAAGAGATTCCAAAATTTTGCAAGCGTTCATGAAATATTAAAGTTATTTATTGAGAATAATGTTAAATTAATTTTACAAAAATCCTGTCTCGGTTTAGAATTTGTTTTAAAAATATTCTAAAACACTAACTCATTTTAAGTAAACTGTTATGTTCTTATGAGAAAGTTCTTAAAACCTAAAGATAAAATGAAGAACAATATAATAATTACATATATCCGAGGTATTCCAACGTCGCCTTACTTATCCTTTAAGATGAAGCAAACAGTCGCAAAGCGGTTGAATATTGATAAAATAAATATTGAATCACGTGACCGTGCGACGATTGTCTACGAAGCTACGGTGTTTGCGCCCCGATAAGTCATCGAAGTTACGTTCAACAGTCGAAAGGAAAATGTCGAGGTATTTTATATTTTAATTCAGCATTGGAGATTTGAAATGGTCTTTTAGCTTTAAGAATTTCAATTTATTTTGTTTGTTAAATTATTTCATTTTATTTTAGTATTTCGTATTAATATACTCATAATTCATGTGAAATAGTTATAAAAATGTATTGTCTTGGTTTATTTATAAATGTGCCATCTGATTGTAAGTGGTTACCGCCTATTGATATTGGCGCTGCAAGAACATCACCAATGCGCCACCAACCTTTGTAATTAAGATTACGTGTCCTTTGTGCCTATAGATAAACTAGAATCATAATTTTGTATTTGAATTTGGTTAACAAAGACCAAATTTATTATTATAATTTGTTTAAGTATTGATAAATATTTGAACTATATCATTCATAACAAATCTAATAAAATGATAATTATGTAGGTATCTATTACTTAAGAAATAAAGCCGAATTTTTAGATATATGTATGTATCCCATAGATAATAAGATTATATATATTACTAGCTGACCGTCCCGACTTCTTACGGGTAAAATAAGGATTTTATCCCGTGCACTTTTTAATCAATAAGATATAAACATTCGCTCATACAGTACAGTGTTATGTGTGTTCGGTACAGGGCATATAATAATAATGCATAAAGTACAACATGCTCTACATATTTTTTCATTTATTGGAACAAAGTTCTTTTACTACTGCAAAGTAGAGTGACCTGGCGGAAATTGTCATGTAACAAAAAAGCGTTGTCCTCCAAGCGACCTTCCCCCTCTTTCTTTCTTACTGATTCTTTCTATTCTAGCGGTTGTCACATACAACGTATGTATGTGTAAGTGTGCAAATTTTCAGATTTGACAATAACATTGAAGTTATCTCATTGGGATAAAATTATAATTATAATTATATTTATCTAATTATGAATAAATTTTTATTTATTGTGAGATCTCCACCGACTATCGCCGCCAGGGTATGTCTCTGAGGCCCCCACGCAGCACACTCCGATGAAATATTTACTATATTTTTAGGCTCTGTTTACGGTTTCTTTGTGCTCATGCTCATTGTACAATGGTCCCACACTATGATATAAACCTTTTTGAAAGAGTTGGCCCGTTATTTGTTTTTTTTTTTATTATAATAGGTCTAACGCCTTACATAAGTACACACATATTTTTGTTATTTAACTTACCTTTCACAACATTTTTCCTTAAGTATAATACAATAGAAATACTCTTAATATTAATAATTAATAATAATAATAATTACAGCACTGCAAATTTATAATAAATTTAGTTGAGAATTACACGGAAATACTAATTTATTGTAAACGTCACTACTGCGATCGATGTGCAAACAATAATAATGGATGGATTTTTTTCCGAAAACTGTGTAAGAAATGAGATGCAGCTTATTGCAAGAGAGTCAGGAGAACGCTCCCATCCCTACTCCGTGCTGCTTACATGGTGAGAAGTAACACCAATAGATTCCTGACGAGGATAACTAATCAAGTGTTAATTGATCCAGTTACCGACCGATGTTGAAAATGATTGAATTACTAATATCACTATTAAAAAATAGGGGTTGATGGTAGAAGAGTGAAAATTTAGGGTTGTATGTATTTTTTAATGCCACACAATAAAAAAAAAAAAGAATATGCCCAAAAAATTTAAAATAAAAGTTTTGTGGTGAACCACCCTTAACACTTAGGGGCATAAAAAATAGTTATAAACCTATTCTCAGACCTACAGAATATACGTATAAAATTTCATCAAAATCGGTCAAGCCGTTTCGGAGGAGTATAAACACTAAAACTGTGACACGAGATTTTTATATACATATATAGATTACTATTAAATAATAATCTTCATTACCTTACTTCGATTATAAGGGTGTTTGAGTTAGATCAATAACAACAAAGTCAAAACTATGAAGATCACATTGTTGACAGCGATTTTTTTTTTAAATTTGAAATATTATCAGTTTAAAAAAGTTAATTAATAGTCGATAAAAAAAACAAGTTGTATTTTTATTATTCATTTAAAAACTCAAAAGGTTATAATATGTCCAACACTGTAAATAAGTTATCAAAGGAAACTTAATATCACAGAATAGTAAAACTCGATAAGCTGACTCAGAATCCAATGACTTCCACGGTCCCTTTACGGATCACAGCTCGCTTGTTCAGAACCACCGAATATCCGTTTGCTTTACTGGTCAGGAAGGATTTCGTCTGAATAAATAGACTGCTTCGAATACACTCAATGTCAGAACAAACGCTTGTTGGAAGAATTCGGACGGAAAAAGGATTGATTTGCTGCAAAATGTTCTCTTGTAACTTTATTTTATGTATATTAGACTTATTTATTACGTTTTTAGGAACCATATAGGGCCGTAGGTATTCATAGTTTTTCAGAGTATTTATGCAGTCTCTTTTGATCATACTTTTAATTGCCGAAATATTTTAAATCATATACTCATTTAATTAAAGCCAGGCGTCACTTAATTATTTTACCATTAAAGATGGTCAACCAAAAAAGGAGAAGGTTCATTAATATATAAATGTAACTACGGTCACAAAGACATGATATTCATATCTATTGAACCCCAGATTATTTGAAATAGCTTAAAATTAAAATAAAACAACTGTTTAATAATAAGAAAAGTATCTCTTATTTCGATTTTTTTTATTATTATTCTATAGGTAGGCGGACGAGCGTATGGGTCACCAACGCCCTTAGACAATGGCATTGTAAGAAATGTTAAGCATCGCTTACATTGCCCATGCGCCACCAATCTTGGGAACTAAGATATTATGTCTCTTGTGCCTGTGATTACACTGGCTCACTCACCCTTCAAACCGGAACACAACAATACAAAGTACTGCTGTTTTGCGGTAGAATATCTGATGAGTGGGTGGTACCTACCCAGACGAGCTTGCACAAAGCTCTACCACCGAGAAAATGTTTTGTTTCTATAAAATTTGAATAGAATAGTTGTATATTATTATTTAACATGGAATAAAATAAATGTATATTTATATTACCTTTTAACTTGAAAATGTCTGCTCTTCCATATAAAATAATAATTGATATCCTCTTTTTAGTACAAAAGCTGGTAAGTAATATAAGTTTTTATTACAACAACTGTAATGAAAAAATATTCATCAAGTAAGAGTATGCCCTATTCCAATCGGAGTAGAAATAAAGGTAACATACAAATTGCATGCGATTTTCTAATCGTTCTGCTGTATTATGTACTATAAGCAGTTCTTGATTAATTTACTCTTATTTATTATACAACACTATTCGAATTAACTAGTTATAACCACATTAATTGAACTTTCGAAGTTCCGATTACAACTTCGTGGACATTGAAAACGTCCACGAAGCCGAACGTCCGTCAAATTTTATTTGGGTTTACCCGTTGTGGTTGAAATAGGCTATAACTATTTTGTAAGATCGAAAACTACGTCGTGAAATGTAAAAAAAGTGTTATTGCGACATCGACTATAATAATAATAACATTTCAAGAATACATGCATCACAATAGTATAAGTTGGTTGTCAGTATTTCACGCGAGAGTAATAAAATGAGCTCTTACAGAAAAGCACTGCAGCGGCGGTCATAATTATCAATTTACGTACGATAATTTCATAATTTAATAAAAATTAAAATCTAACTTCTAAATAAATCTAGTTTCGCCTGTGAATAGATAGATGATAGAATAGATAGAGAATATAATAAGTGGTTATATTACTTATTTAAGTTTTAATGTTTCATCAGTAGGTACTTATTTAGAAAGCTACGCCGAAAACAGATAAAAATATTTTTGGACAATATTTTACTTTTAAACAATTTTTTTATATTAATAACCAATTTCATTTAATCAAAGTATAATTGCATTGTATATGACAAACTAATCTCTTAGACCAATAATGACACAGCTCAATTTCATGTGGGTTTCACTAATCGTACATGCAGCGGTCAATTTCGTTGTGAATGAGTCGCCGGCGGAGGCTTTTGTGTCTTCGCCTCGATTCTAATTGAAACTATTTTGGACACAGGACAATGCAGCATTGTCCGCGTGTCCGGCGGTGTTTGCCGCCTTTATTAATTCAGGTGGGCGTGTCTCGCAGTGGGCGGGGCGAGGTGGTACGTGGTTTTCGGACCCGCCCACCGGCGCGGCGCACTTCGCGGCGGGAAGCGACGTCGCGTCGCCGTTCAGTCGGTCTGCTGACGCGACGTCCGCTGCTCATCTTCGTGCGGACTTCGAAATAACTTTCCACCAACTCATCGAATTGTTTCGTAAAGTTCATAAGACTGTAGTTAACTTGTTGTAAGGATTGTTGTTGCGTGCTGGTGAGGCGCTGTACAATACCTGTCGCACGACCTCACATACACGCCAAGTAAGTTTAGTATTAAATTGCAACTAATTTCAAATTAATAACAGCTTTCGATAATCAAAGGTTTAAGGATTTTTCAACTTATTTTTTTAATAGATATGAGGACATTAAAAATTATAATTCGTAAATTTTTGATAGGTCTCTCAACTAAAGTAGACTTAATATAATTAGGAATAAATCTCGAATACAATGTTTTTAAATAAAGAAAAAATGTTTCATGACCAAACTACCTACTCTTAAAAAAAAAAAACAAAAAATACGGTAGGTTTTACTTGGTAAAAATATCCATCGTCATTTTTAGTAATAAGTATCAAACCTATCATCAAATAACATTTATAATTATATGATATAACATAGTAAATAAGAAATAATTACTTAATAATGAAATTAATTTATAACAAATCTTTCTATATTATTCAAATAACAATTCCAAACTTTTACGTCATTCTTGCACTTTACACGACGAATAGTACAATAATACACCTCAAGCAATTTAAACAAATCAATCGTCATCTATTCGTTTCCGAACGCTTTTTCTAGTAAAAAACTCCCGCCCAAACCATGTTACCCCTCCACTCCCGCTTCCCCGCGCAGGCCCCGCTCAAATCATCGCTGACAATGCCGATTCGTTTTATTGGCTCTACGATCTTTTTATGGCAATTCGCGGATCGCTTTCACATTTCGTTTGGGGTCCTTTGTCGTTGCTGATCTTTTCAACGATTTTTCTTTGCCAATTTTGATTAGGTTCGATTTTTTTGCGGTGATTCTAAAAAACGATTGCTTTCTTAATACTTTTTTTTTATTTGTATATATGTACAATGTTATGTACATACTACTTATTATATATCTATTGAAGAAATAAAATAGCGAGGAGCTAGTGAAGCTAGTACTTTTTTATTTTGTTTGGTATGAAAATTTATTATGGTTTTCCTCCTGAACCTGGTGTTAAAATCAAGTTTATTCAATTTGATAATCCCAGGCATAGAGAACTTGTTTTTTAAAAAATGTTTTAAATGAAGCATATGAAAGCATTTTAACTAGTGCCATCTAATGTCATCCTTATTAATGCAAATCCTTTTATCCTTTTTCAAACAATGCATTCTAAGCAAAAATGCGCTTAGAAAAACTAACGACCAAGAATAATAGGCGTTAAGCGTGATGATATCGTATAATGAGGTCGCGCCGATAACGATGCCGCTCGTTACTGGCGATTAGAAGTCACTGTGACGTACAGACTATAATAACTATGCACTTTTATAAATCCTTAAATCTCGTAATGACGAATCAAATCGAAATATATTTAATTCTATGGAGCATTCACAAAAACTTTTGAAACGTCATTTTATCTAAATTTGAAAAAAAACTATTAAAAATAAATTGGGCTGTTTATATCGGATCAAATTAATATATATTTTTTGAAATTTAAAATTCATAATTTCAATTTAATTTTAATAATTAATAAAACTATTCTGCGATTTTATTATAAGTTATGTATTTCCAAATTTATTTACATTGTTACGTTTTTAAAAAGTACGGACGTATATAAGGTGAAGGTATATTTAAATATAAAATAATTATTGGAAAATACCGTGACATACTTATAAGTAGATAATATTTCAAGATAAATTTGTCAATATTAATAATAATTGATATTTTCTGCAATGTCATTTCACCGCTTGAGGGACTTATTTGTGTATAGATTTTAAGATAACAAAAATCGCACAACTCTTTTTGTTTTCTTCCAAATGATAATTAAGAATTTCAAATACATTATAATAGTAAATAATCAGTAAGTACTTGATTAAGTTAGTTCTTATTTTATTCAAAGTGAATGCTGTGTTTTATTATAGAGACAAAAAATGTCGAGCTAAAATTTAATATAGAGGCCCAGTGGATAGAACACGTTGATCTTAACCGAAGATATTAAGTTCAAATCCAAGAAAGCTCCAAGTTTAAACGTCATTGGGTGTTAACGTACTTTTGTTTTTATAATTCATCTCATGCTCAGCGATGAAGGAAAATATCGAGAGAGAACCTGCATACGTAAATGTATACGATAACAAATATTTCGAAAATATTCTGATACCCGATTTAAAGCTGCGCGGTGGACTCACTACAAACCTCTTCCTTAACTCAGGATAATACCTTTGCCTAACAAGGGGGATTTTAGCGGACTATTATTATATACATTACGCTGATTATATATTTTTGTACTGTTTGAAAAAGTTTTTAGTTCAACAATAAATTTAGAAAAATTTAAATCTACACTTTTTTAATTTATAGCTACTAATATAACGACAATTTTAATTTATAGCTACTAATATAACGATATAGTATAAAATAATATAGTTATATTAGGTGTTACTGACGCTGTGAAACCGCCGTTAACGGGATCTAATATGTGACGTATATCCCTTGTGCTTATTAATACCTGGTGTATCGCTTATCACTTTGAACTAGACCACATCAGTACGAAGCATTAAGTTGTATTTCTGTTTGAAGATAGAATTATTTTCGAGTGGATCGTACCCACACTGACGTACCTGCTCAAAGTCCTACCACTGAGAATATAATTCATAACAAAATTATGAATATAATGTTTTATAAAAATACGAGAGGGCCAATTCAAATAAGTTAATCATGTAATAAAAATCATTTAGAGATCACATCGATATCATACACTAACCGATAAGAGCTACCACGGTAACCAGACGTAAAGAATAGGTAACGACTTGATGCTGCAAAGCCTATTGTATTGCAGATATTCGCTTACAATACATTAATTTCAGAAATGTTGCTTAATAAATTAATAGAATACTTATGTAATTATTAGATAAATATTAAATTTAAAATATACTAAATGATTTTAAGAAGTGGTATTTTATATTAATTTAAAATAATCATCATCATTAATTAATATTTTGAAACATAATATAATTTAATTATGTATTATATTCTTTCTTGAGACATTTTATTACTTATTATTTAAAGCATATAAGTTAAAACAGTTATTATATGAAACATAATTATTATCTTTGTGTAATTACATTTTATTAACATGGAATAATTATCAGAGTGGATAAATTAAAAAACTGAGATAGTATCGAAAATTCCCTTATTTTCACTGTCATTGTTTAATTTCAGAATGATTATATATTTTAAAGATTTAAAAGGATCCGAGATATAAATAAACCAAATTCTTCGGCTTCGACGTTTTCGTTTTTTTAAAACAGCCCTTCTGACAATTCGTGCACAACAGTCACTCTACGTCATACTTAACAAATTTAATTAATTAATTTAATAATTATTGAAAAGCTGAAAATATGGGTTTTATTGTAGTACTGAAATTGTTTGACATATATCACTATTTTTTTATCGTTGAAATGAATCTTGATATTATTGCCTTTAAGAAAACCAGGTGTAGTGATTTTACTAAAAAAAATTTTTATTCAAGTGTTTTACTTTATTAATATATAATAAGGAATAAGAAGTGTCTTCCTTATTGGAGATACATTCAACAAGCTTACATTACACATTACTCTAAAGTTATATGTCCATACACTCCCTCAATTATAGGAAGGACACCACATCATCCATTTAATATACCTGTATATGATTATTAAAGAAATAATACTAATAAACTATTTATTTTTTGAAATAGGTACACTTTTATTCTAATTAATTTAATTGGTAATAATCTACAATTTTATTTAAGCAAAATAAATAATAATGAAGCTAGCTAGTAATCGATAAGGAAAAATTAATGCTAAATGTACCAATTGATGAGCTAGCAGTTACAGGAATAACTGTATCACGTCTGCTTCTATCGCTGACAATTAAGTCCAGTATAATAAATATGAGCAAAGATAAAGGCATATTTTTACTAATGGCGTAATTTTTTAGACCATCTCAAAATATAGATGGCTTCGTTTAGAAAAAGCCGTATAAAGTTGACGAGTACAAATAAACGAATAATAAACATAAATAATGTTATTTGTATATGTTTTCAATTTATATGTTATGACTTAATTAATGTTATAAATGATTAGCAGTGATGATTATTACATATGTAACTTTTAAAACGATTTCATAAAACTTAAGCCTGATCAAAGACCCCGTCGGAAAATGCAGGTTCGGGTCGACACTACCCCGGGATTTATTTAATTAACCTATTCATTGCCGGTCTCGAAAAACATTTGCTTAGATGGCGATATATATTTGAAATAATATATAAATAATGTTGTTTGACGGTAGCATATGTGATGGTATGGTACATACATAGATTAGCTTGTACAAAGCTTTAACACAAAGGAACTCTGGATAAGATCCACTTGTTCTGCTCACCATCTCGCTCCGAACTAATTAATAGCTAATAGAAAATTGTTAACAATTATGTTGTACACAATTTGTGTATTTTTTCAGAAAATCCTAACTAATACTATAAATGTTCACTTTCACGCCTAAACCAATTAACTGATTTTAAGAATTCTTTCACCATTGAAAAGCAACATTATCAGTAACATAAGTTTCATTTTTTCCCCGTTTTCCCAAGGAAACGCGGGTGAAATCGCGGACAAAACGCTGGTATTTAATAAATTTAATATTTACTTCATTTTAATTCATATTATTTTATCTATTTAAAAAACTTTAGCTAAGCGACTGTTAATTATTGTCTCCACTGGTGACAGGAGGGCTGGTTCATTTTTCGTCCAGAGGATGGGAATTGCGATTCAACGGGTAAATGCTACTAGAATTCTTGCCACCATTCCACGTAATTATTTGTTCTGTGGCTATTTTTGATTTTGATTTGTACTTAAGTTATTAATATAAAATTCTTATGTTTATAAATCGATAAACCGTTAATGGGTAGCCAGCTTCTAACAAAATTATTAATTAAGCTTGGCTTAAAAGAAAAAAAAAGGAAGATTCATGTGAAAATATTATAGTTGGTATATACATTTTCTGTATTATATTATTTATTCATTTTACTGGCGACTTAACTCTTTACATACTTTGTTTTGATATAAAGTAGCGTAAACAACTGTAGAAAAAAATGTGTAAAAGTATAGGAACAATAGTGTACGAGTCATAATTTATACTAATATTATAAATGCGAAAGTAGCATTATCTGTCTGTTACGCTTTCACGACTAAACCACTGAACCGCTTTTAATTGGCTTTGTACTTTGTTCAAGTAAGGTATACTTTTTTACATAACACCCTAAAGCGCTGACGAAAACAACAAATACATAATATAACTCATTAATATTTAAATAAAAAACAATTTTGTAGACTTATTCAATAAAATTTATTGAAGTCATTTTAGAGACTCGATCATTATTACCAACAAAACAATCGATGAAATTAATAATAATGTTTTACTTAACTTATTAGTTAATTGGCTTCTTGGCTGTAGAATACATGATGAATGGTAGTAGGTACCAGACGAGCTTGCACAAAGCCGACCACGAAGACAATTGCTTAATTTAAATTATGACGCAAAATTAAAAAAGTAAAGCAGATATCACAATTAAATGTTGTTCTCGAATAAATATTTTGAATTCGGATAATTGTTTATGCAATCGTTTTAAATCGAGTAACACTTTTGAAATTCGAATCACAACCCATCGCAGAGCGTATACGTGGCATGTGTGTGACAGTAATGGGCGAGTTAGTAATATATGGCTTTAAATTATGTGCACACATTTGTATATTAATCTGTCCAATAAAATTAGTCCAACTGACTGAGCGTTGTGTGTGATTAAAGTGCTGTTCAAATGACAGAGTTATATGAAGAATGGACTGTCGCAATGTCAGCTTAAAGCTATAACGCTAAATAAAATTGTTGCGATGTTGTGACAGACTGCCAAATATCGATACAAGGGATAGAATAATCTTAGGTCATATATTGATCTAGCCGTGCCATGCGGTTACATCAAAGTATTTTTTTTAATTATTTATAGAATAATAAATAATCTTAACAATAGATAGAACTTACTTTAAATGTCTTTATTTTTAACGAGATTTTTGACTCAAACAATAAGTTATCACTGTACCAAGTGGTATGGTTATGTGGTAATAGACAAACAGGCGGACCGACAGTTTTATTTTTAAATTGTTTATTTGGGCTCGTAAATTATGACAATACATTAAGAAATTCTAAAAAATATTCAATGTACAGATGCTGCTGGCTTACAGTTTTATTAAGTTAGTTAACTATACTTTATATACCTCTCTATTATTTATTCATGTTTCTTAAATGACCTGTTTCGGTGATCATTAATCATCATAACTGACCCAGAATATTAGTCTTATGTTTTTGAGTGAGAGTTATAATAATGAAATAACAATGCTAGTGACGCAACATCGGCCGCACAACACAACAACATCGATTAACTTCACGGACGAATGTTGTCGAAACATTGAAACAAACAAATTACTTTTGGTAATGTTAACACTGAAACCATACTTAACCTTATTTAATAGTAATTAATTTAAAAATATGTACATATTGTATAAATAGCTATAGTCTAACAAGGATATTTTGGCGCGTGGCCAAAATCGGAATTAATATCGGACCTTGTCAAATGTCATATTTTGAGAGCCGCTGCAACAGATAAGTGTTACCATATCTAATTGGAAATCCTAAATTCCCATTCATAATAATTACTGATGAACTAAATTTTATAAAATATATAGTAATATAATGTCGTTATTAATTTTTTTAGTAAAATTGTTACAACGTGTCATATTCAAACCAGTAAAGACAAACTATTATTGGATAATTTTAATAGTGATATATTGCGAGATTATGGCAAAAGTAATGAGGTCTTCGACATGCGACAATTTGATTAAATTATTGCAAAACATAATTATCGTAAAATAAATTATTTTTAAATACCTCATTGCCTAGATATAATACCGAATAGTAAATACCTGTTAAGCAGAGCATGTTACATTTAACAATAGTTTCAGAAATTTGGTTCGATACAAGGTACTTATTATTAACAATATTGGTGGTGGTAGTAAAAGTTATAGCGTATTTTTAAGTAATTAAATTATTAGGCAAAACTCAATAATAAGCATTCATGTTTTACCTAAAATAAGGAGTTTTTTTAATCTGTTAACTTTTAAACTACTACTACTTACTACCTCTAACGGTATCATTGGATTGTAACAAGATCCTTTTCGCACCATAGTTAAAATCAATGTCAATTTTTACTATGATTTTGTTCATCAAATGTAAAAAAAAAAAGTATAAGCTATAGAGCTGCAATAAAATACGTAGCAACTACATTCAATATAATTTAGTTCAATTTGTTTATTTTTATGATAAAGAAGATACACATTAAAAATTGCCTTCAGTTTAATTGCGTAAAATCATTTGGTAAAAGCGGTGAAGCTATTAATAAATTAAAATAAAACGAGTAACATCTAGCGAAATTCACTATAAGCGGTGGCACACCTGAAATCAGGGAATGCTTTGCTTCGTAACAAGCGAACGCGAAAGGATTCAGTGAGCGCATTAAAACCAGATGAGGGATAAAAGTTCCCGCAAATGATGGTAAATGATCGTTTCAAACGGGCGGTGGTGCCGCGCGGACTAACGACTCTTTATGAATGAATAACAGATCGGTTACAGACGGGATGGGATGTGTCGTGCGGACGCCTCGTTAGCGCTTAGCGGTCGGGCAGCGCAGAGTTGCGTTACTAACGCGTCACAGCACCGAAACTATAACTTTACGAATAATAGGATACCTACACGTTATGATCAAATCAAAATCAAAATTTAATAAAAATCCTATGCCACTATAACATTTAACTTTTATTTATAAAAAAAAACTTGTGTAGAGGTTTTATTAAAATAATTATTTTCTATTTTGTAAATAGGACATATGTACCATGCAGAAACAGTTATGTGTTTTATTCAATATAAGTCAATTTAAAAACAAATGTAAAAAACTATTTAATATTTATATTAAAATATCAATTTTAGACACCATATTTTACGAACTAATTTAGAATTATAATTCAAATTAAATGTTATTGTTATGTTTTTTAATCTTATGTATCAAGCAAATAAACGATCCCACTAAAAATGTCTATAGCTCTGCTATCGTACATATAACAAATAAAGTACAAAAAATTTAAAAAAAAAATTTGCACGCTTTATCCGCGTTTTCGCCGCTCGTTTGCCGATGCAGCACGGCCGATTGGTTTAGTTAGCAGTGAGCGTCGCGCCTCATTTGCTTGCCGCGACACCAACGTGCGACTTTGTTAGTACTCTTTTCACCCCGCACCAGATTCTAACTATCTCTCTGATAAATCGGTGTCATATAAACGTTTACGGGATGCATTTTGATCTGCGTGCGGTGCGCCTTTAATGATGTCTAGAGCGTGTGTAGTTATCATATCGTGGAATTCGTGTGATATTTTTTTTTTCCTTAGTTTTTTTTTGTGAAAAAATTTATATAAAAAATATAATTCCGTTCAGATCATATAAGGTACAAACTTTATTTCTTTATTCGTCAATTAAAGATATACAGTTCATTAAAAATTCTTCATATTGAAAACGTATTATATACAAATATCTAAAATGATAACTTATATACCAAATAAAATACCGGAAGTATATAATTAAAATTAGAAGGGTAAAGCTAAGTCTCATACATTGTTTGCTTAATGTACTTAAAGTAATATAAGTTCTTAGAATTACAAATTCTTGACAATATTTACATTTTTATTTATGAGTATTTTTGTCAATTTAATTTAATTATGATTTAGAGAAATAATTATTATCATTTATTTGTATTACTAGGGAATAACGCAAGTCAATAATCGGGTAAATTTTATCGTTTCAGTAATATCAGTTAATTTCAATAAAGATTAAATCTTTGCAACTAGTCAGGTAAAGAACGAAAGTTATTAGTTTCATTATATAACTTTACATTTTAATAATATGCTTTAAAATGTAAAACAGATACACATGTATCACTAATTTAAATATCGTGCCCGAGATTTCTTTGTAGTTTTTCGTTTGTCTATGCCTCAGGATGGCTCGGCGTGTGCGAGCCATTAAAACCGCTTGCCGATGTCAGGTGACGTGTGTGAAAAATAGTGGATCGAGTAGAGGGCAGGGGGTGACGTCAAGAGTTGTCGTTAGCGTTAATGATTTCTTAATGATTGTGCCTCTGGCCTGCTACGCTTTGGTTTACCTTGCCGACGTTTTATTCAATAGACGCGGAACCTACATCTACATTTGGTTAAACTGTTCGTACTCAGTCGAGAAAGAACTTTTTTAACCAAAAATATCGGAGATATGAAGGTGTTAATGAATGCTTGCATTGTTTTAATTGCAAAGTGCGCATTTGTGTTTAATGATCCGTTAATGATTGCGCCTGCGGCCTGCTTTTTATCGTAGATATTACAGCGTATCATTTGTATTGGCGTGCAGTACAGGGGAAAAATCTACTAAGAAATTGTCACTTTATCGCAATTGAATCGGAACGCAAACCGCTTAACCGTTTTCCTATTTCACTAACTCAACGGACCAGTTACGGTTCGGACGAATTTGGATTGTAATAGAATCGGGAACGTATCGTAACCGTTATAAATAAGTAGAATTGTACAGGGTACAATTAAAAAGTAAAATATTATAAATTAATTAATTAGTTGATATAGTCCATACAAAGGTAGAGCGTTAGAAACTTATTATCTCAATCTAAAAAGTTTCACAATATTAGAATTAACGGTGTTCGCTTAATAAATAAAGTGAAAGTAGATATCGATGACAGTAATGAAGGATAAGACAAGTAATCATGGCAAGCGGATCAAGAGGCGTGCGGCGCGCCGCTGGCGACCCATTAAAAATAATCGATGCTCGCAAAATATCGAGAGCTCCCACTAATGACATCGCGAAAACAAAGCGGAGCCGCACTAGGAACCGGTAGTGGGGCGTTAGAGATTGATTCTGGGCAAACGGTTTGGGAACCGCTGGCAAAACAACTGGTGACGATTTTATTTTATCTTTTTCGAAGCATTTTTACCCAATACGCATCCGACCATTCCGTTTAATAAATGCTTACTATATTTATATATATATTGAGAATTTTTATTTCCTTTATAATCTGTAAGCATACTGCATAAAAACTATGTTTGTTTTTAAGACATTATAGAGGCAAAATTTAAGCATAGCGAGAGTTCACAGCGGTTTCGCCGAAATTATTTGATAATATTGAAATTACTGTATAAATATTGAATAAATAAATTATATCACGAATACAAGCAAATAGCCCGTGCGCTATTTATAATTTAAATTTAAAAAAATCGATCGAATCGAAAATAAACATGATGTACTATAATTATATCATATGCATCCGTCCATGTTGTTCGCTTGTATTGTTTCTGGTAGATTCCCACACTTATACTTACAGACCTTAACCAAACTACAAAAAAAGAAATATGATAGGAAAAAAAAAATAAAAAAAAATAATTATTGTTTGTTGGGACTAAATGAAGTATGTCTATTGCGACCCATGCGAGAAGACACCGTTCTTTCTTACATTCTAATATTGGCAATTAACTTATAACACAAACTTTGCATAAAAAATATAAATATAATCCTACAAGGAATTGTACAAGTATCTTCATCTGCGTGTGTTGTGTTATTTTTTGTTGTAGAAAATTTAATAGGATATTTGAAGGAAAATTTTGTTTGATCAAGATCCCTTCTAAATAATCGTAGCATAAAATAAGTACTTCACACTGTTTTATTATATTGGAAATATAAAGGGATGTTACGAGGCCTGTAAGTGAAATTTATTTCCTAAATTCGGTACATAATAGGCTAATTCATGTGGAAGATGTTTGCGGAACGCCGCCGCGCGTTCGCGTTCTCTTGTTTTTCTTACTAAATGAAATTATTGCGCGAATAAAATATTTTACCGTCTGTCAATTTGGCTGGTTCACTTCGTCGAAATGTTCCGTTGGATATTAAGCAGAGGTTAACATTTTATTTGCACGGAGTTATTGCCTGAATGCCGGCGTCTCGGCGTGATGTTGTTAAATTCTCTTCGGTACATCGGGCGCGTTGGTGGGCCATTATTGCTTGCAAGACAATGCCTTCGAATAAAACAAAAAATGTTTATTTGTTTCGTGGTGTTGGACTTTTACTTTGATAACTGTAATAAGTTTTGTAAAGGTAATTAATTAATTGAAATTTAGAAATATGATTTTTTTATAAACTGAAATGTTTATATCTTTAAAATAACAAAGTGAATCATTTTTGCGCTAGCAATATGAATATTCATTTTGAAAAATAAAAGGAATAATATGTAGATTGAATTGAAGCACGGCTCGAAACAGCGAGATGGTTAGAGGCGCGTCAGATTGAATGAACCTGTGATAGGAATGGAGTTGTATGCAACAAAGCTGATGTAATTGGTGCATTGTAGGCGGCCGCAGGCGGGCATCGTTAGCCTTTCTTTCGTAGACGCGGTTTTGTCCGGGCTTGTTAATTAACTATGAAATTAATTGATGCAGCAAAGTTTCCGAGTGAAACTTGAATTAATTGGCACGTCCGACTTCAGTCTAATTAGGAGCCCGAGGCTTTTCAGTTTTCAGTATCGCGCTCGTTGAAGCCGTGAAAAACACACACAAAAGTGTTGTGAGTGAACGGTTTGCGCACGGGAATTTTCGTATCAAAGTACGACTGAACCGCTAATTGCGACTCGCTGCCGACTCCCAAGATAGCGAGCACTTAAAGGCGAAATAGTCACTCGTAAGAATACAATAAGATAATGAATACAGTTAGGTGTGGTTACAGTTCGCAATTCGTATTGAGCACTTACAATTTGTATTATGTCTATTCAAATGGATAACTTTATTTGAAAACCGTTTCTTATTAAAATACTTTAACAACGAAACAATACAATAAAATAAAAATAGTAATAATAATTTGTAGGATTTTAACATCCCGTTAATTTTTTCTCTCATACATTTCACACATGCAAAACCGCAGCGTATTATTATATAACCCATGAATCGTATCTCGTATAATATTTTAAAGTTTATTCGATAAGGGCCAACGGGAACGAGGTTTTTCTTGAGGCTATAGCGCTCAATAATTAGCATACATTATGAATTATCGGAAATGACCCTCCGACACCCCTAATTACACGTTGTACGTTATCTCTCTGTAATAAATAAGTAATTCTTTATTATACGTTTCCAATTAGACAGATATATTTGCTGTGGTGATTCATATTTTATTTCTGTTACGTGTTAATTGAGTTTATGGCGGCGATGTTTTTACACTTCGTTATTTATATTTGTGTATGTTTGTTAGTATTTTGCAGTTATATCGTCATGTAGGAATATTTTAAAATTTTATATTAATGTGATATTTGCTACATAATTTCAGCGTTCATTGCGTGAAATAAATATTTAAACATAGAATAAATAAATTATATCAATAAATATTATAATAAATAATAGCTCTAGAATCATTAAATAATTGTTTTGCGATCGTTGTAAAAATATGAAAGTATTTTAATTTATTTTATTCTAGCATTCCTGCGCGGTCACGATTTGTACAGTTACTATTTTTAACTTTTATTTGTATTTATTTAAGGCCTTAATGTTAATAAATGTTGTACTTAAAATTAAAACAAAAAACTGAAGTAGAAAAATATTTATTTAACTTTGCGTATTGTTAAAATAACATTTGATTTCTATATTTCGGTCCCTAATAAAATAGCTGTAAATATTTTCCGTGGAAATATCGGGCCAAGCAGGAGCTTAGGGTGAAAATGTTGAAATACATCCAATCATTCAGTTTGTGCGACCGTGCCGGTGCGTCTCAACAGGCTTACAGCCGGTATCGCTCCATAGGTTTTTAAATAAATACCACGTAAATACTTACTTTAAGAATACACGGTTGAATAATTTCACGAAGAACGTTAGTATTTATCATTGTTACATTAAGCTCTCGATATGGGTTTTTGTACACATTTTTATATATTTTATTACAACATATTCCAATTAAAATATAAAATATCGATTAGATTTTAATACTTTATTAGAATATATTTACATATTAAGTCGTTAACAGACTGTTTTATTTGAATCTTATTTGTTCGATAGCAGCTGATGACGTAGGAGGCGACCAATGAAAATTCATTATTTAGTCATATTCGTATAGACTTTGACAAGCGTTTCAGAATCTATAAGATAAGCTGTTATTAAATATATATATTATAAAAAGGCGTGTAATGGTAACCTAATCTATAATTTAGTCATGTAACATGATTATGAATTATAAAAAATATATCGTAATATTCATTAATTCCTGGTCAATCTAATATATAATCTTTTGACCTAAGTCGAAATATTTTGAGTGAAAATATTTTGTTTTAAGATAATAAACTAGACTTATAAAGACTGTTGAAATGAATAGGCAATAGGAAAAGAAATAAAAGAATATACTTTAATACTACTTGGTCGTAGTGCTGGGTACCACTCACTCATCAGATTCTAGCGCAGCAGCAAAACAGCAGTACTTGGTGTTGTTGTGTTCCGGTTTGAAGGGTGAGTGAGCCTGTGTAATTACAGGCACAAGGGACATAAAATCTTAGTTCCCAAGGTTGGTGGTGCATTGGCGATGTAAGCGATGGTTAACATTTCTTACAATGTCATTGTCTATGGGCGTTGGTGACTTACCATCAGGTGGCCAATATAATTGTCCACCTACCTACGCTATAAAAAAAAATACGAATATATAATTTTATAGATAAAATGTTCAATCTTAAGACTCTTGATCTTATGTCATACTCATTTCCGCCCGCGGTTTCGTCCTGGGGGGAGGGGAGTGCATCGTTACGGTTCTTTATGTCATTTCATTTGTATTGTCATTGGTTGACGAAAAGTAAAGCCGTGAAGCGAAATTCACTGTCGCACTCACATTTATAATATAAGTTAGTATTTAATTTTAGGTATAGCACTGTTAAAATAATATTAATTAATTAAATTAAGACGTACTTAATAACATCACAATGCTTAGGTCGTTAGCCAGACGAAATCAAATGTTAAAAGCTAAAGTCACACATTGATACAAATAAAAGTAATATTTTTATAACATTTCAAGTGTACAGTGCTTGGTGGAGTGACCGTTAATGACCTGTCCGGTAATGCGAAATCACTTCGTTAGCGGGAAGAGGGACCATTGTCACGGTAAAGAGTTCTCGATTCTTACTCAGATAATGCTGTATTATTCAAAAGGTCTTGGCCTTGATAATGATTAAATTATGGGAGATTTGTCTTGTTTCGGTTATAAAGATTTATCATATGTTGACATTTAAAAGTTTCAAAACAACTAAAAACGAACCAAAGTTATAATTTGAAAATTTATTTTCATAGTATAAAAGTTGTAAACTGGATTTCTATTAATTAACTTAATTTGCCGAGATTACTACTAATTGAAATAACTTTATTCAAATTGAATTAATCGAGGAGATATATTAATACCAATATTAACCCAATAAGTGTTCCACCCAGACGGTCATATTTGTTATGAAGTAATCAAGATTACCATATAATTAATTTTATTTAATAAAAATAAGTAAGTATTTTCAATGTTGCTTTTTTTATATCTTCATAGAAAATATGATCTTAATTCTTCGCAAAATTAATTATTATCCGATCATAATAATAATTGTGATCCGTTGCGAAACAAAAAATAATGCTTTTGATTACAAGCAAAAAAAAAAAAATACATCATAGTCTATAGATTAACATCCTCAATAAATAAGCTATTTAATGTAAAAATATTCAACTTTATACAATTGTATAGTATATTCGAAAAAATAACATTTGATTGTATAATATTCGCAGAAAATCAACCGAAAATATCAAACCGATAATATCTTTATTTGATTAAATCCTAAAAGATAGGAACATGTATAAGTTCCCAACCCGAGTGCGGACTAACAAACTGAGCTAATATATACGAATTTACGTATGCGTTCCCATCATAATATTCAATACCTAACCGAGAACAAGACGAGTTCACGCAAACATTCAGGATACTGGATTCTCTCTAGTACAAGTTCAAATGTATTCACGGTAAACAGTTATTTTGAATTACCAACGCTAAATGAGAAAGATCAAAAATATTGTCGATTCTATATCGTAATATTAGAATTTATTAACCCGCTTCATTGCCGGTTTAGTTTATGCATTAAATTTTTTATATTACATTAGTCATTTATTTTAGGAAGACGGACGACTCGATTGGAAGTGGTCATTATCGCTTAAAGTCTTTTATGAAAATATTTGATTTTCTTGCAGTAATAGCCTGCTGCAAGAAGGCAAGTCACTCTTACACAGTCGAATCTCTGTAAATCATAGGATCTAAAATGTCAGGCCTTATGCATTTGTCGAAATCGTCGAGAGTGTTCGGAATACGCCCAAAATCATTGTTGATAATTTCAGGGAAACAATTATGAATTTGCATGTTTCGAACATTATTTTTTCGTCCGTATAACCACCAAACAAGAAAACGATTTTTTTTGACGCACAGAGGAGAAAAAGGCTTTGTCTATTTATATATGGATATAACAATTAAATAATTGTAAGATACGTATACAATATTACCTTATACATTACATTTAGATGGGGTAAACATTTTATGGTTTTAATTTACTATAGCAAGACTTTAGCGCGTAGTTTAAAAATTGTCATATAATTTTAGTATGGTAATATAAACAAATATATTTTAGTTAGATTGTATTTTTTATAAATGCACATTAAAGCACAAGGGACATAACATCTCAGTTCCCAAGGTTGGTGGCGCATTGGCGATGTAAGCGATGGTTAACATTTCTTACAATGCCAATGTCTATGGGCGTTGGTGACCACTTACCATCAGGTGGCCCATATGCGCGTCCGACTACCTAAAGAATAAAAAATAAAAATAAATAACTTCACTATCATTCAATCTATAAGCTCTATAGATTTAGTTTTTGGTTTAGTGCGATCATTGTTATAATACTTGATTTAAATATTACGATTGTGTGAATGTGCTAAAATTATCAAGTTGCCAAAGTGTCACATTCAACAGTAACGAAACTGCATTAGCGACACTTGGCACGACCTTAACCTTAACATGAATCGGCACTTAAATTTTTAACGACAACACGACATGCCAACAACAATAACATAAACAACAATAAGCTATTAGACAACTTGGAAATTTTCCGGTTATTTTCGATTCACACCGATTGTTACTGTCGACTCGGCCATTTCAAGGGCTATAACTCCGTTCGAGAGCCGCGTCGAGTGAGGTCTATGGCCTATGTCGCTATGGTATCGTATATCCGCGGTAAGTATATTTACGGGCTCTATAATACCCGAGATTTATCGAGAACGGCGTAATTAGCGGGCGCGCCTATTTATATCCGATTCACTAGTCGAAGCGAGTCGCAGCAACTTTATTAATACAGATTTATCGGCGCTAATGAGGCATTTGAACTTTCCGCGCCCGATATTTAATTTATTGAATTTAATTTTTATTTTATATATGGAGGTAACGAAGTTTATCGTATTTATTATATCTCGAAGCAGTTACACTAAGTAAAATCGATGTTTATCTGTCATAAATTAGTATAAATATGTTGGTGCAGGCGAGTGCGCCGGCGCCGAGGGCGAACGTAAATCACGCACAACCGCTTATTAAGTTGTTACGGCCGCCATGTTTGTTGCCCACGCGTGCCCGCTCTCTGCAATATGTCCACGCCCTTATATTTGTGCTCACAATCTTGTAGTCTCGCTATATTTACAGGTGTTTTTTTGCTTTATAATACAACATTACATACATTTCACATTTCTAAAATAAATCCTGCAACAAGGATTATAGCTTAGTCATTTCGTCAATAAATGTGTTGCAGCCAGTTCATTGGAAAAATATTTTTATGACAGTGTACGTTAAACAGAAAGAAAAAATAATGTAACAAATATTTAAAAAACACTATGAGTGATAGAACATCTTGCGTGTTTCTAGTGATTCATTGAATGACGTTCAGCTTTTTACCATAGTAAATAAAGTATGGGCAAGCTTTAAAGGTATTGTGTATGGCAATAGACGAGAAAGTTGTGCTTCTTTGTAAACGCAGACAACAATGAGCCATTACGAATTAGCTATCGATTTATCTGCCAATGGTTTTCACGGCCTCATTCCGGATCCACGCCTCCGGTCGTAGGCGGGCGTAAGATGAATAATATCTTCAACATTTGCATTTGCGATAATCTGATGTATTCAACCTTTTGTTAATATGCAACTTTATTGTTCTGTTTTATCCGACGAAATACATTACATTGCATATATATTTATATTTTTGTATTCATTATTATGACCATACCGTACCATGGGTCAAAACATTATATTATACGAGTAGAAGAAAGTCCCCCCGCCGCGTCTGCCTATAAAACTACCAAACATATTTTTCATACGGTTTTCACCATCGGACAGAGTGATTCATGGGGATGATTTTGGTGAATAATTCATTAAGTTTTTATATTAATTAGCTGAAAGATGACGTTGATTGTCAAAATTGTCGGAAAAAACATGATGACTAGGAGCCTTACAGGCCTGAGCCGCGTAAACTAATAGTTATATCATATATTACGATATAAACATTTTACTTAAACCCTTTAACAACTATAATAAAATTATAGCTTTAATTATGTTTCTTCATAATGTCAGCTTCGAGACCAATGATTTGCGATGAATGATTTTGAGTGAGTGTGTTGTGTGTCTTTTATGAATTTGCATTTAATCTATTTTGCAATCATTAAAATTTAAAATAAATTAATTTTAATTTAAGTGCAAATTTGAAGAAAGGATTACGATTTTGAGTTTATAAACAAGATTAAATAAGATATATGTTTGTTTTAATATATGTTATTACAATGAAACACAATTTGTTATTACAGAATTCTTGTATGTACTTAGATTATTTATATTGGTGCTGATTTTTTTACTAAACTTAAAATAACGATAATGAGGTTTTTTATATTTGTAATAATGTTTTATAAATTAAATTGTCCACAATTTATTTTAATGTTTGGCCACAAGACTAAAACGACTTAGGAGCTGCGATATAAAGTATTTCTTTTAACACAAAAGTTTTCAATGTCGAAATTTACTTATGCCAAATAGCACCTTAAATTTGGGGCTACCAGTAAAAGATAATGTTGTAGTAAAACTTAACTGATATCGTAATTAAATCCAAAAAGGACAATTTAGGTCCTACAGGTTTGCATGTGGTAGGCTTTGTGCGGGCTCGTCTTGGTGAGTACCTTATGGGTATTGTTTTTTTTCTAAACCCAATGTCGTTAGAGGCATAACATAACACGTAAAGAGTGATATTTACGTCAAACGCTTTGCCTTCCAACGATCTACTTAAATAAAAACAGTTTGTATGCCAATGATACCGATAATTACTGTCCCCTTCAACACTATATTATCGTAGAAACGACTTCCAATTGCTTGACCCATATATACGTTCTATTTTTTTATGTAAATGTCAGTTTTGATTATAGTGCTTAGTTTTTATATTATCATCATATCAAAGGTATGTTAAGTATGAAATAACGGTGAGTACGTGACGATATGTTCGTACTTCGTGAGAAGCGCACCTCGCCCCGTCAGACCTCTGAGCAATGGGAAGAAAAAACGTAATCGTATTTGTTATTATCTCGTAAGGTATCGATTATTGGCGATTGAGGTTGGCCGTGGTTTGGTAATGCGAATGCTTTTTATGTTTGACCCGTACGATCCCTGTACAAATGAGTTTTTATTTTTATTCGATTCGATGCTTAAATTGTTTTTTCTTTTTTGGTTTAGCTTAAGATGATCGTTGATTAATATGTACAATATTTCACGTCAATTGTATGTACAAAAAATGGTTTATTAGTCTTGATATCTTATATATTGTTAAAAGTTAGCTATTTATTTTCAAATAAAAATTCTATAATTAACAACACACGTTCAATTTTTTTGTGACTGGTCTGATTCTTCGAATTTCAAATTTCGAATGTGTTCGTTTTAAGCTCTCCAGCATTCACTTTTGTATTTATAAAAATATGTATATTATATACTTTGTAAGTATATACGTACATATGCTTTTAAATATTTCTTTCGTGTCGCGTACGTTAATTACAAATGATGGTGAATTTAAAATATGTTAATTAAAATACGTGAGCTTTAAGTTAATTTGTTTCAGTTTTTTTTAATTGAAGTTCTAAATTTAAGGTGATGGAACTGGTGTCTAAAGATATACGTGAAAATTCCATTTTATTCTATCAACATCACTCAGTATTAATTGTCAAATGTTGTGACACAATAAGTTAATTAAGGTAAGCGACCGTAAGTGAAGTCGCACCATGTTCCTTACAAGTCTCTCCACTCACGCAGTCATTGGTTAAAAGACTCGTGCTATTTGAGTACCCATCACTGTAATAAGCCTCGTAACATGTACATGTAATGCTCGCGGAGATGTGACGTCATTACTCTGGTTTTTTTCGCAATTTGTCGGGAAACATTAATTAAAACACTCCCTCGGTATTTGAGACAGTGAAGCGACTTACGTAAGGCCGGTGGCACAATGGGAGTAGACGTGGAAAAAAATCGAATTAATAAACTATAAAACAAACATCATCAACTTTATTTTTTTTAAGTTTCAAGTTTTTTTTTTATGGTATAAAATATGTTAAGTAAGTTTGTTCATTAAACTGGACTAAAGGTAATTAGAGATTTTTTTATTTTTTGAATGTTTAGTTAGCCTATAATTGTTTATATATTTTGTTACAATATATTTATACATGCAATTAGACAAATGTTTTTCTGAATATATTATATCGTTGGCTTCCTATTTGATAAAATTAAATTAAATAAAGTATCCCGCTGCTACGTATGTCGGATATAATATTTATAACATTTGCACACGCATCATAATAGCATATCAATGTAAGTTGGATTCTAATAATTCACGAGTGAGATACGAAGTGAGCGCTTACAGAATATCACTACGGGTATAATTAATATGTTTTATTATTAATTTAGGTGCATAATTATTTGAAATTAATATGTTATTATGTTAATGTAGTAGTAGTAACAGCCTATGACTGCCCCACAGCTGGACTAAGGCCTCTTCTCCTCTTTTGTGGAGAAGGTTTGGAGCTTATTCCACCACGCTGTTCCAATGCAGGCAGGTGGAATATATATGTGACAGAATTTCAGTGAAATTTGACACATGCAAGTTTCCTCGCGATGTTTTCCTTCACCGTCAAGCACGAGATGAATTATAATCACAAATTAAGCACATTAAATTCAGTGGTGCATAGCCGGGTTTGAACCCTCGATCATCGGTTAAGTTTCACGCGTTCTTACCAATGGGCCATCTCTACCTGTCATATATTTAGTATTTCAATGTATTGTTACAAGTTCCATCACATAAAAATTAAACGTAAACACAAAATTTTCATATATTTACTAGTCTATTGTGTTTTTATTTGAAATTAAGTTTTCAAACTGGCAAATGGGCTACTCGATGGTAAATGGTCACCACCACCCAAAGACTTTTTACTGTAAGAATCCCATCCCTAACATCACCAATGCGCCGCCAACCTTTGGAACTAAGTCGTTATGTACCTTGTGTCTCTTTACACTGGCCACTCACCCTTCAAACCGGAGCACAGCAGTAATGCTGTTTGGCAGTAAATTGAGTGGTTATTACACAGAAAGGCTTGCACAAAGCCATACCATCAAGTTAATTCATAAGGCTGCAGACGCCGACGTTCAAAACCCGGGTAAGACCAATGTATTAATTGAGTTATTCTGTCCAGAATTTCTCAGTGGCTGAGTGGATATAGGAAGTTAGCAGTATCACAATTTATTGCTTGGATAACAACCGATCCCATCTATGTCTGATCACTATCGGTCATCTCATATAACCATCACATCGGAATATCAGAGCCAGGGAAAAGACATTACATATCTATTTGCGTATGCACTTATACATTCCGCGGCGGTAGAGCTTTGTGCAAGCTCGTCTAGGTAGGTACCACCCACTCCTCAGATATTGTACCGCAAAATAGCAGTACTTGGTATTGTTGTGTTCTGGTTTGAAGGGTGAGTGAGCCAGTGTAATTACAGGCACAAGGGACATAACATGTTAGTTCCAATAGGCATAGGCTTATAAATATTATATTAAAAAGAATGCCTATGCCTACAATAAATTTTCTTTTTTATCAAGGTTGCCTAGAAGAGATCACTTGAAGTGACAAGGCCGCCTTTGCATACTTTGTGTACTACCTGTTCTTTTGTAAATTGTAAATGTTTGTAAATTGTGTGCAATCTTGATAAATAAATAAAATTATCGATGGTCGTGAATAACATGTCTGCAAGGTATATTTTGTATGGATAAACGTCACTCTTAATAAATGTTATTCTTTATTGCGATTAAAAGCCGGCGACGAACATTGAGTCGGGTACGGGTTACTACTTAATCATCTTGTTGTATCTTATATAGATTACGGGATACAATAGCTAATCTCAAGCCGCGGACTGGTCTGTGAACCGAGTAAGTGTGCCCCGAGCATAACACGTCGTCATTTCCTCGAAAGTAATTCAAATGGAATCGTGTGCGCCGTTATTAAATATTTCATAACTTACCTCCCCCCGCGGCCCGCGCCCGCGCCCTCTGTCTCACGGCCTCCCCACCAACCGCATATTAAAGTCATAAAAAAGGGTTGTTTGATCTATCCCCTAAAACAATTTACATATCTCCGCTCAGGCCGTCGCTAAATTATTTAATTAAGAGAGGCATAAGTTTTTATTATTTTAATATGGCAGACATAAAATTGTGTTAATGGAACGATGCCGCAGTGGCCTTAATTCCAACCCGAAAACCGCGCGATTATAAACACCGTAAGGATAAACGTAGCACTCAAAATAACCTATAGATCCTTTAATAAATTATGATATGTATTAAGTAAGAGAATACTAAGAGGATTTAATGAAATCTCGACGTCTTTGATATAATCTGTTGAGAGCTTTTATCGTACTCTCAGATATTAAACCGTAAACTTTCATATTTAATAAAATATATTTTGGTTAAATCTTTAAAATTAAATAATTATGTGGTTAATCTAAAAATAAACTTTATTTATTGTTTCCCTTTATAAAGAAAGTTTCTTAAGGAAACACAAAAAAAAAAAACAGTTACAGCTGTTTTGTTTTTACGAAACAAAAAAAACACATCACCTATAAGATCGAAATAAAATAAGTTGTCCAAATAGTGTTGACGTTGATGGTACAGTAAAAGTTAATATTATGTTATATTACCTGTGTCTCGGAACTCGTCCGTTTTATTGCTCTAGATACAGCTAGAAACATTTTATTAAAAACATTTGAAACCGCGGTGTAAAGGACATTAAACACAATAAAAACTGTCCCAGGAATGCCGGTGCTATTGTCTCTCGGTATTTTAAGCAGTTTGTAATGAAAAGGCGATTACTAGCGGCCGATCTTTGTCCGGTGCTCTGTAAATGCAATACATACGTTAAAAACAAATGCAAATATTTTAATTTAAAAAAAAATGTGTATCACAAACAAAAGTCCTATCAGTACTTGAAATTAAAACAACTTTTTTTTTTCTATTTTATTCAGAATTTTACCTTCATTTTGGGATACGCAGAATCAAGTATTTGATTAAGCATTCATTTCATATATTTATAGCTAATTAATGATAACATTTGCTTTTTAATATTTGTATGTATAGAATTGCCATTTTAAAAATATAACTCTATTTGCTTATAAATATCTAGACCAAAAGTGGCGCTGTATCCCGTGGAATGCGTAACATTTAGCAAGCGAGCATTCGAGTGGGTGGATTTCCTGACCACCCCAGGTTAATGAGAACATTTTTATGTGTTTTCGCAATGAGGAATGTAAATTCGGCGGTTACCAGCGCGTTACACTCGCCATTGTTTTAATTTCTTCTCTTTAAGCTAGGACTATACGGTTAAATTCATTAACCCTCCACTGCATTACGTGGGTACTTTAGGACTTAGTTGTTTTTGTTTTTTATTGTTCTCCCAAATGTGTACGTTATATACGAGTTTTTGGAAAGGGATTAAGGGTAGACTTACACTGTTTATTATGCTTATATTATACCTCGGCTTTCTTTTGTTTTATTTTGATAAATTAAGGTGTATTATATATTGTGTTAGAAAGTTAAGACAAAATATAAAACTGTATTTCTAATATAATTAAAAGTTTCATATGTTTTTTAATGGATTTAATATGTTATTAATTAAAAATGACTTTGTCCTATTAATTTCACTAGAAAATTTAAAATAAAATTATTGAACTGTAGGTAACAAGAATAACTGACGTTACAAAGTTAGCGCTCTCACCCAAATTATTTTATTGTAATCAATCAGTGGATGGCGCGCAACGAGCCCAATACCCGCCAAATTGCGAGGCGACCGAGTCAACCATGTTTTCATTCAATTTTTTTTCGATAACGAATATTTTAAATGGAAACGTGCAATTTATTTCATTCACTTGCAGGTGATTACTTATGATGTGCTTGTTAACTGCATTTCACGGGTTACACTCAAATCAGATTTTTTTCACGCGTCCTTGATTGGGACGATTTTGTACAAACTGCAGTTACAAATTATTATTTACCAAAAAATAATAATATGCGCATTTAATACAATTATTTATAGTACCAAGAGTTCGTTTGGTATAAATTTACAATATTTTTTATACTACTCGTATTTCTATTATTGATAAAAGGATATTCAGTACCTATTGCTTTGCCTTTGTCTATTTATATAAAGATACCGAAATAAAATATTTATTTTTATTTTATTTATTTATTCTTTATTGCACACACTACGAAAACATAACAAATACAAAGAACAAGTTTTACATAATATAGTATGCAAAGGCGGCCTTATCACTTACAGTGTACATCTCTTCCAGGCAACCTCTAGAGTAAAATCATATTGTTGTTAGCCAGGAGAATTGATCGGGCATAGTGTGCGAACAATTTAAACATAAAAAATCATTAAATATTTATAAACTTAATAAAATATATAACATAATGAAACAAATACTCTTATATATATAATCATACATATACACTTATACATACATAGATACATATTTATATATAGTCCTTATATCACGTTATTTTTTTATTTTTTTTAATCTGTAGCTTTTTATTACTCATATTTTTCTTGTTTTAATTGCATTAATTTATTACACACCGTATGAAAATATGCAATAGGTGATCGGTACGTGAAAAGTTCGAGAATTTGTCAGAGTTGGGAACTGCCTCGAGGCTGGTTCAATTACGCGAACGCGTCGTTCAGCCAATAATTGGCACCGGAGTCCGCGACAAAGCGCCCACAATAGGCTCTGATTAATTTCCGAACTACACCCGAATTCTAACTAGCAAACACGCGACGCTCGAAACGGCCCGGGAAAATTACTTCTCTGTTTAGTCTGAACGACTCTGTACCTCGCATTGTCTTCGTGCGTACCTAGTTTTTGTTAGTAAAATATGGGCTTTGTGACATATTTTATGGCTGTTTTATACTGCAGCGAGTATATTTTTCAATTGAGCATGTTTTTTCAAGTTAATAATTTTTTTTATAATAATTCAAATATAAATATAACAACAGGCACAAAGTAATTGGCGTCGTAAGGGTTAGGTAATATTTCTTAGCGCCAATGCCTATGGGCGGTGGAGACCGTCAGGTTGCCAACTTGCCTATCTATCCATCTATTTTAAATTAAAATAAAAGTAATTGTAAGATACACCATCAAAATATAGTTAGTAAATTTAATTATTGAACTATATCCGTCCGCAATCTAAACATATTCCATAGCTAATTCACACTCATTAGCGCCGATTCATTAGAATATTATCATCAAACGTTAATTGTATTTACTTGTGTGCAAACATAATATAATAATTTTCGCTTACATTATACACGAGTTAATGTTATTTGTTCAAATAAGGAAAACTAATAGAGTATTAGAGTTGTTTTCAAGTTAACAAGACGGTACTTCAATATTTATTTATAAAAAAACAACACTTAATGTTTTTAAATAGACTTATTATGACATCGTTTTATAATAACGAATAACATAGTATCAATATTTTAAAATTAGAACCTTTTATTATACTATTTAATTAAGTTCGACATATGAAATTAGGATATAAATAAAAATTCATTCGACTCAAAATTGTTTAAATATAGGTATTATTGAAGCCGTGCGAAATGTTAATTGAATCTCCCAGTATCAGATATGCCAGTGGGCCAGTGCGCCCACTACGAAGGAAATTAAACGTCATTCGGTCACTTTCTTCGCGGCACAATGCAGATTAATCTGCAGACAAGCCTCATTATTAAGACTGCGACGTAAATAGGATGCCTGAACATTGTAACGAATGAAATAGTTTTTAATTAAGTAATGGTTTAACTTTGTATTGAAACAATCTAGTATAATGTTAATATGTAATGCTAAAGCCAAACGAACATAACTATATTTTATTAAGTGTTCGACAAAAATGATAAACAAATGAAATGAATCGTATCACCATTTTAGACGGTTAATCAAAGGAATACACGTGATTCACTGATTTTAATTAGGTGTGAGCAGCATGAAAAGGAATGTTGGTGACATTCAGAAGAATTGCAAACGGAAAACGCTAATTATTTCAGTGGACTTTGTATGATGATAATTATTACGTAATAAATAAATATACTATAAATAAATAGTATTTTGAACCCATTACATACATTACATTTTTTTTAGTTTCAAATAGGTAGGTTGCCAATCTGCCTACCTAAATAGGCCACCTGGGGACCAATTCCACTAACAAATTGCTCCTTTATCGCAATCGAATCGAAGCGTGATCGTTGTCGTTTATCCGTTTTCCTATCCTATAATTTAATTATTGATCGGAATCGAATCGGGAATGTAGCGTAATCGTTATAACTTAGCAGAATTTGCCACCTTAAGACCTAATTATCTTTTCGTATACAATAATAATAATTATAAATTCATCCCAATTACAAATATAAACCAGAAAATTTATTAGACAACAGGCACCATAAAAACTACCATAGATAAATAATAACTGACAAAACTGATTGCAATAACTGACAAAACATACTGATTATAATGGAACAGATATTACAGTTCACCATAAAACGATCGATAGAATCGATATTTTAAAGATAGAACCGTTGCTAATTCACATAACATACAAACCATAATATCTGAATAATTAAGTAAATATCAAGCTCTTGCCATTGAAATTAAAACTCTATGGAAGCGTAAATAGTACACATAGTCCCAATACTTTTATCCACATCAAATCTCTGACAAAAAGTCTTAAGACGTTTCATACCAACATATATAGTCGACATGCCCCAGACATTCATAATTCTTAACAACTGCTTTATGACCCAAATAACAAAACTCACTTTCGCATTTATAATAATAGTAAGGATTGTTCGGTTGTACATTTGTTTTTGACTCTCGGGCAATTTTAATGACTCGGGCAACGCGCTATAATATCGCATAAATTTTTCCAAAAAAATAACAGCCGACTTCGACAGTAACAACATTTGTTTGATACGTTCATAGCGAAAAAAATTGCAAAAAATACTTGATCTATATATTAATAATAAGATTAATATAAAATGCGATCGATCGAATGAGATGCGACACCAGATGAATTATAAGCACAAATTAAGCACATGAAAATTCAAAGGTGCTTGCCCGGGTTTGAACTAACGACCTTCGATTAAGATTCGCGTGTTCTGACCACTAAGCCGTATCGGGCTATAATAGCATTATAATAAATAATAATTTACAAAGGTTGTTAACAAAGAAAACATGATAAAATATTGAATTTATTGTTAATAGTTTCAATGGGCGCGTACTTAGTTTCTGTACGTCATTAGTTTCTGAGAGCAGCTATGAATCGTTGCAGCAGGAAATTAAACGCCGTCGACCGGCTACTGCAGTCCTGTCTTCAGCCGCTTAATTACACTTGCCTGCTCCTCAACGCACATATTATCATGTGAACAACTTAAGCCTCCTTAGACTTTGAATTTATCGAAGGCAGCGACGATAAAACTACAGATATGTATAATTGAGACCGTAGACGCTGGTTTGTTTAAATAACATGAATTTACTTACCTAGTTATTTAATGAGTAAAATAATTTAATTTATTTTACTGTAAGATTTATACGAATCAAGTTTTAATGATAATCTTTAATTAAATTACATTTGTTTTAATATAAAACAAACCTTGACTTGAGGTTATATCTTTTTTAATAATATTATTTACGTTACATTAAGTAAAGAAATTATTTATTAAGTTCCGTTCACAAATATATTCAATTAATGATAAGTGCATTTAAATGCATGAATTACGTTATATATAAATATATGGTTGAAACTGAGGTTTAATTAATATCGAATGTACAAAGTGAAATATGAACAAACAACAAAACTAACAACAGCATCAAACGTATTAATAACAAGTACTAAATATTATTTTATATCTATAATATATTAAACGGGATTTATTAAAATAAAACTTGACTGTATTTTCCAAAATTATTATGTTCTCTAATTCAATGTTATTGTTTTAAATATGATTATTTAAGATCAATTGTCACGATGTCCAGTTAAAAGTTCACATATAAAAATATTTAGAATCTTTATAATTTAAGCACATTTACGATAGCAACCACAAAAAAATACCCGTAAAAAATTAAAAATCACCTATGTAGGGTATAAAAAATAAAGCTATCTTATATGTCGGATGAAAATCTGAGTATCCACCTATCCTCACTAAATAATGTAGTGGAATAAGTTTCAAACCTTTTCCACAAAATGGGAGGAGGCCCTAGAAGAGCAGTGGGCTATTTACAGACTGTTACTAATGTAGAATAAGAATTATAAAGTTTTCTTTCATGTGATTCAATTTAATTCCATTTTTAAATTAAAAATATATGTAATTAAGCTCTACAATAAAATCAAACGTCACCCTGAACGAGTAAATAATGCATATAATTGAAACGGCACGGCACTCAAAATCCATTAGCTAATAGTCGCGGTGACGTGACGGGCTTCGTCGCGGGACTGTCCGGGCGGTTTAATTTCCTGGTGACGGCGACTACTGATTGTAGCAGCTAGTCACTGTCGAGAAGAACACGCTATATCAAAATCTAAATATTACGATAGAAGAAAAACATTTTAGTTACTTTTTATATATATGTTTTTAACCAAACTTTAATAGAGTAAGATGTAAGAAAACATATGTCTTTCGTATTTGCCGCAGAGGTCACTGAAACTAGTTGCCCCGGTTGTCTTACTGTATTTCATATGTTCTCTACTTGACCAAGTAAATTTGGTCCGTGAAGGCTAATGTTATATAGGGTTTTCCAATAGGGACGCTTGAACTTTGACAGCTGATTGCGGCCATGTTGTTTGAGTGACAGCTGTCAAATGCAGTGTGTTATATTCATTCCGTCCTCCCAAACCACCAGGCAGATCTGGACAACATGTGGTTTCAACAGGACGGCGCTACGTGCCACACAGCACACGCTACGATGGAAGTTCTGCACGATCAAGCGCCCTTAATGGAAAACCCTATAGAATAGCTAGAACATTACAAATAAATTAACAAGTGTGACCGCAATCACATATGGTTTCGTTTTCTACTCTCATAGATCGGTGATGGGAATTATTATTATTTATACGAATCGGAAATAAACAGTCATAATTTTCTTGCATTTATTTGTAGTCGGTACAGTGTTGTAAGGTGTTTGAAAAAAGAATTTATCTAGAGAGAAGACTAGTAAATATAGGCCATAGTAAGGCCGTAAGTCCAGTCACATATTTGACATTAAATCTCCTTGGAAATGCTTTTGCTGCTGAATCTATTCCATGCCATTATATAGGTGGTCGAGGCGCGATTTTGATTGATAAATTCGCTAAACAAAAAATCCTATAAAAGGCTCTTTCGGAACCACAGTTTAAATACATCGAAATAATCATTGAGTATAAACAGATGGAAGTACTATTATTATTAAAAAAACATGTTATACTCGATAAATCATTAAAGCGAACTATCGTGTTTCTTATCAGAATCGCTCGTAGAACGTGCGCCTACGTCGCCAATTAGAGGCGTACTTGGCAAATGGCTCATTAACACTCGTTTTCAGGCACGGTCATCAGGATCATCAGTTATTTATTTTCTTGTAGAGGACATGTAGGTAATTAAAAAATATTTTATTAACAAATATATATTATGTAATGGAATTAAACACAATCACCTGCAAAGGGGTTGAATGCGCTTAACAGATATCCTTTCATGATTTTCTGCTATTCTATTCATTATTCAATTGAAGCATTTAATTATAGGTTCGATGCGAATATTTGGTTCCTTTTTTTTTCAATATTTATTAATTAATAAATATGTTTTTTATATATTTTACTACAAAATGAGTGATTGACTTGTGCAATATTGAATTTACCAATTATTTTATTAAGTAAAATTTTTATATTTCTTTTATATATACGAAAGTTAGCGTGCTTGGTATCACAATCGTTTTAGAGCGTGCGCCCGCGCCGCCAATTAGACGGACGCTCGGCAAATGGCCCATTAACACTCGCTTACACTACGGTCATCGCGTTCATCTATTCCTTACTATCTAAAGCTTCTTTTAGATTAGCGTGAATATATCTAATTGGAGTTAATGTTCATTAAAATTTGCGAGGTAATCTTTTTAGAATTATCCATAGCAAGCTGCAATGCAACCATTTATATTGCAATCTCCTTAGTTTGAATTCTGGATCATTTCACTAAAAAGTTATTGCGTTTGTCTGTCAAGATTTTCTCAGTAGCAGTAGGATTGTTTTTCTTTCGGGCCTCGGAAAGCTCGTAAAGCTGTTTGGTTCTCCCCGATCGTGCTGGATGCCACTGTTTGCGTACACCTACTCTTGTCCGTAATATAAAATTGGCCATAACGTGGTCGTGGCTACTTGAACCAGATAGCCCCATTGTCTATCTAACTTTAGACACACAAAGGTTTAGATTTTCTGCAAACAATCTAGCGCCTTACATCACTATTAAAATATTTCAGATATGAAGAATCATAGAATTATAATTATAGATTATATATTTTATTTCCTATATATGCTCATTTCACTTGATATGAAATAATGGCTATATTTTTGCATAATTTTATTTAAATATAATAAAATTATGCAAAAATATAGCCATTATTTGTCTTATGCAGTTTTAAGATTTATCTTAATATCAAATTTTGACGTAGCCCATTAATAAGTTATACGTTCAAATCTCTAACAGTCTAAATATTTAAACTGACAATTAGTGTTTACTTAAACATTGTTGAATAAGGCTCATTACTCGATGAATAACTATAAATGATCATTATATATATATAGATAAAAAGATTTGGAGTATTCATTGATTGTCATTAAGGAAAAGTAATAAAATAATTGCATCTAATTTTATCAGTCATGAGACTATTTATAACTACTGGGATTCTTGCCGGTTCTTCTCGATTTAATAAACATTCAAAACCAGTTGTTTACATTCAACTGAATACTGTTAATTGATGATCACTGAGCACCTTCAGTGCTTATAAAAGCCTACTTGATTAAATAATATTCTGATTTTCATATATATATATATGTATATTTCTATAAAAAAGGGAGGCAGACTGACAAATGGGCGACCTGATCACTTATGGCACTCACTACTGCCGATAGACATTGGCGCCGTAAGAACATTGGAAACTAAGATGTCCCTTATACCTGCGGTGGTGGCTCACGTGGCGTTTTTTTTTTGTATAGGCTAGATAGGCGGACGAGCATATGGGCCGCCTGATGGTAAGTGGTCACCAATGCCCTTAGACATTGGCAGTGTAAGAAATGTTAACCATCGCTTACATCGCCAATGCCTCCAACCTCCAACCTTGGGAACTAAGATGTTATGTCCTTTGTGCCTGTAATTACACTGGCTCATTCACCCTTCGAACAGGAACACAACAATAACAAGTACTGCTGTTTTACGGTAGAATATCTGATGAGTGGGTGGTACCTACCCAGACAAGCTTGCACAAAGCTTTACCACCAAGTAAATAATATTAATTATTGTTGTTTGGCTGTATAATATGTGATGAATGGGTGGTACCTAAACAGACAGGTTTGCACATAGCCTTGCCACCAATATTAAAAAGAAAACAAAAATATTCTTATGAATCTATTAATGGAACCAAGTATATACGATGGTCCGTTTTAATAACGTGTCGGAGAATTTGAGCGTCTGACCGTGAGGGTTAATTGAGTGCCGTCACTCTCTACACTGCAGCTAATGTGAGATCGATTCTATTATCTGTGTGAATGGTGATTGTACGACACTATTTCAGCTTTCATTCGCAAAATGTCTAGCAATTTAATTATTACTGAGGCCTTTACTGCACAGTATTATCATTAATAGTTTCATATAACCAGTTAAAAATGGATTTAATATTTCAGAAAAGATAAGATATCCATATTAATATAGTTTTAATTTAATAAATAAATTAGTATTAAAAATGATTAGTATTAAGACTGTATAATGCTCTAAAAACGTAACAAAATAGTATTGTACCATAGAGCGACATGACCCGACCGTATAACTCAGATCACGATATGCATATGACTGAACAGTTACATCACCCGATTCGAGGAAAACTTTCAAATTAAATCGCGAACGGCAACTCGGGAGCTAGTCTAGGTCTTTAATAGCACGCGATCGGGTGAACGTTTCGCGTTAATTAATTGGGTGTTTTCACACGTCAGCGAGTAGATCTCGCCAAATAGATCGGCGCATGCGGCCCTTAATTAGCTATATCTTCGGGCCCGATCGCATGCGCCGCGTATTCCGCCACGCCAATTTGGTGCTGCTCTTCGCTACGGCATACTAGACAGATAAGGACTAGAATGCTAGGCAATAACCTCATTATGAAATAACCAGGCTTCTGCCGTTTGTTCGATTGTTGGATAAGATTCATTTCGTTTGTAATGACTGTTGCATCGTGGGTTGTTTATCATTTCGCGTTACGTAAATTGAAACGCTTTAACGTTTCACTTTTTTTTTCTGTTATTGGCAAATACAAGTTTTTTAATAAAGATTTTATATTTTATTAGGCAAGAATATGATTTTACATTTTTTTTAATTGGTATCATCAATTACATATAGCTTACCGCAGCAAAATAGCTTTCAATTTATTTAATGAAGCTGTTATTCACAAGTCATTTGTAATATCGTAACAAAAATAGCCGCGTCAGTTACACGATTAGACCGACAGCGATCGAGTCTCGCACGTGGAGTGTCCCGTCCGACATCCATTGAGCGAGAGCCAGATTGATAGCCGTCGGGAAACAATTACCTTTTTGTCGGCAAAGCGATAAACCACTAATTACAATAAGTGATCATTGACTTTTTTAATTAGGCCGCCCATTGAGGCGTCCATCATCGCGAGTAATAGTTGCCAGTCAGTTTATTTAATAAAACCCGCAGCGACTTCGGAATGTTCATAGTTCGCTCGCGGAATTTTCTGCTATAAACTCTCAATGTTTTGCGACTGAGAATTTTTCAATATTAAAGTGGAGATGTAGTGTCAGGAATCACGGTATTGCTGTCGATTACGAACATTTAAAATAATTAGAAGCGTATTTATAGACAGCGCGACAAAAAGTCGTAGTATTAAGCGTGTGTATTTTAATGTCAGTATGTAAGACGGGCGAGTGTAACCTGTTTTCGTGTACGTACGATCGCTGCATTCCTTTCGTAAACACGAGAGATGAGCAAGCGGTCGCGGGACGGTACCGCACCGGGCGCGCGGGCCGCACTCGCCGGGGCATCGTCCGCGTCGTGAGAAACGAATGTTCCCGGCCTCTAATTACGTTTTATGCGATATCGCCATTTAATTAGCAACATGTTTCCCATTCCGAAACATTAATTAATATTTTCATCAGAGTTCTCTGCATTTAACTGTGCTTTTATTACTCGCTCGAGATTTAATAAAGATTCCCGACCACCCTCGTCGGGGTATTATTGTTTTTAATTTCTTATTGAATTTGTTTTACTTTATCCGATTGTTTCATTTTATTAATAATATATTTTTATAATCTTTAACGAAACTAAAATAAAATGAATATTAACCGTTAGCAGAACTAATCGACATACAATATTATGTACTTAATTTTATGGTAAATTTTTGTATATCATAACGTGCTTATCATTGATAACAATACAAGGAAAAGTGAAAGAGTGACAATGCTGACACGAATGATGAATTCGCCAAATAAGGGACACGATCAATTTGACGGTGGTTCAATACTTAATTGTATCGAGGGATTAATAGCCGATCCACGTACTTGCAGACAAATTGCGACGGCTGACCGCGAGTAATGACATTACTGGTATGACATCTCTCTTACGTGCGCCACGTTATTGGAAACTCGTTAATAGCCGATTGTTTACGTTTGGACAATTTTCTCGACGTCATTTACTTGTTCAGAGACGAGTGAAGACACAAGTGGGTTATTGAGTTGTAAAGTATTTTTTAACGCTAACCGAAAATAGCGGTTTGCTTTTTTTTTTTCAATTATATTTCACGAAGGTCACCCACGTTCAGACCGACACTTCTTTGAATTGTTCCTGTTATAATCTCTATTTTTGTCTTGTTTGCATAATACGAATCGATGAAACTCCTGTTATTCTACGTATTTAAGGTCCAAGAGCGTGAGAACAGCCCTCCAAGGAAACTAATTACAGTGAATGCGGCTGGGTCTTCAGTTAATTAGAGACAGAGTGGTTCAACCCTCTTAATTAATAGGCACTCGAGTTAGAGGCCCTTATGCTTACCTCTGCTGTTTTGTTTCAATTGTTCAATTTCTGATAAAACATAAGAAGGTATTGTGTTATGATTATAATTACCTTGAAAGATTATTTATTTAGTTAGAATTTTATTAAGTTGTTTCATTTACGTCGGTCTTCACATTAATTCATTTATGAGCCAAATTATTGTGTTGTTAATTTTGTATTTATATTGATGAAAATGTTATTTCACTTTAATATAAAGCTGTAATCAGTTTAAATATTAATTTTTTTTACAACAAATAATTAAGTGTAATTCTTCTATATTTAATAAAGATTTTGACTTTGAGTTTTGACTGAATTTTAATAAGTAAGCCCTTGGCATAATATAGCATATGTATAGAAAAGCATATTTAATGGAATAGCTTCCGTCTATGTGGTAAGTCTGGGTATCTAGGTAGTTAGATTACTATATCTTTTCTAAATTTCATCCAAATCTGATCAGTAGTTTTTACGTGGTTGATATTTCTTACGAGGGCAAAGTCTACGGGCGTTACACACTTACCATCAGCGTGTTCACCAAAATAGGATATTTTATTTTAAAAAAAACATTTTTCTATTACGTCACAAAATAAACAAATCAATTCGTTCGCAAATAAAATTCTGATAGCATCACTAATCTTTACGATGTGCCAATGCAGAGTCGTAAACGTGAATATAACCTGTGACAATTGTGCATTTAATGTACCCATGTACCGTAATACCTAAAACTATATTTCGAGTTGGAACATGACTCTTCGATTAACATAAAATTGAGAGGACTGAGCGTGGGCGCAGGTTCCGATACTAGTGTTATCGAATGTTGCTTTAGAAAAAAACAGATGTTTTAGTATCACGAACAATTACTTAGTGTCAAGTGTTTTCGATTTATAAGATTCCTCAGTACATACATTGATTTATTTTCGAATAGTGTGAAGAATATAAAAAAGACTAAGTTTGTATGTGAATGTTAAATTATTTCGTTTAATATAATGAAGATAAGTTATACTAAGACATTGAAAAAAGAATGCTCTTTTTAAAAAATATGTAAGAATTTATAAAAACGATAATAAGATGAATTTTGTTTTGTTCGTACTCGTGTTTCCAACATGGAATGAGTTCAATGAATGAAACCTGACACGAAACCCGTTTAAAAACTGATCTTTCTTCTTGGGGTGAAGATACACAGTAAGCTGTTTAAATAAATCTATAAACAGATAATTAAAGATTATACAATAATACCTAAAGCTAAATAACAGATAAAAGTTAAGTAACAGCCTTTAAATATCACACACCTGGGTTATGACTTATTGAGCCCCGTAGCAGATTTTATCTAACGAACACTACTTGGTGGTAGGGCTTTGTGCAAGCTCGTCTGGGTAGGTACCACCCACTCATCAGATATTCTACCGCAAAGCAGCAGTACTTGTTATTGTTGTGTTCCGGTTCGAAGGGTGAGTGAGCCAGTGTAATTACAGGCACAAGAGACATAACATCTTAGTTCACAAGGTTTGTGGCGCATTGGCAACGTAAGCGATGGTTAATATCTCTTACAATGCCAATGTCTATGGGCGTTGGTGACCACTTACCATCAGGTGGCCCATATGCTATAAAAAAAGAATAAATTTAAATGGATTCCGATGTAATTTTATAAGAATTACACAGTAAAGTACATAAAACCGCATATTTTCAGAGCAGACTATGCGATTTAACATAATATCATTTAAAATGGTCCACGAACACGAAACCGCATGAGTTCATTATATTATGTCGCAATGAGGGCCGAAAAATAATTAGAAGTTACTCGACCTCAACTCGAAAACAAACCGCGAGTCTCGACATTGACCCGAGACTACGTCTTCATCTATGGTGCAACTGCGGTTACACCCATGGAGAGACAAGCTATTATAGGCCAGCTATCATAGGGAATAAGGCCCATTTTTCCATTAGAAGTATCTACCAACCCGCATTGTAACAGCATGGTGGAATAAACTCTAAACTTTCCGCAAGAGAATAGGAGGTTTATGCTCAAATGTGGGACGTTTACAAGCTGATCATACTTTACTACGAATTTTGTTATCTTTTTAGTCTATGGTACTCAAAATATCTCCTGAAACTTTAGAATCTTTGCCTTCGTACATCCTCCATTACGTTGTCTTCCTTTATTACAATACATTACAACCAAACCCTTAAATAACAGCTATTTCGATGTGAATGTACGGTTTATATTGCATTATATCGAGATGTGGGTAAAATTCATCGTTAGAGTTAGGTTGGCTTCAAATCAACCACACAACCGAGTATCATAAGTGTTAGTATTTACAAATCATCTCGTCACGTCATTAGGCATTTCGAGACAAGCACAATGTTTTTCAAATATCATTGTCAATAAGTTCCAAGCTCTTAAACAGAAAGAATGCCTCTGCCAATGTTACTACAGACTGTTTTTTACATCTTTGTACCATTAAAACACTATTCTATATTTGAGTATAATTTCCAATCATTTATATTTTATATAAGTATTTAATACAACTTTTTTATATTATGATTAAAAAATATAAATTGTACGATTTTGTATTTCTAAGTATGTTAAATATTAAATGAACATCAACAAAAAAAACATGGTTATAATCAGAAGATCTTATTAATTTTTTAAATTTAAAATACAATCATGAATATTGAAGAGATTCTCATATAATTATAAACGGAATGATAAGGTAATAAAAAAGAAGCATTGACACTTTCGTTATATCTTAGTATATGATAGCGAAGTATTTTTGATGATAACCCATTGGATGGGTAACGGGTGCTGAGCTATTGCAAATTTTAATATAATTTTGACATTTACACACAATAACTTGTACATAAAAATTATACCACTGTCTTAGCACTAACGATTTAAATAATGAAGCGGTAGTGCTAAGTCGAGCTTAACTTGTTTTGCTATATTAACGCGCATGCCAAGAATGTATTAACAAAGAAAGAGTTTAATATTACAAGACGATTTTTTTTATAAATATTTTATACAGTAATTTTCATGGTTCGCGTACATTGCAATAATATGAACGTACGGGATCAATAACTCATATCCAATTAGCTTATTACCAAGTACAGGATACTTGTCGTCGAGTATTACAGAGTACAATGTTTTAGTACTGAAGATTAACGGTTTACAAATGTAGAAATGTAGTCTGACATGTCTGATGCGGAGTGCCGATGCAAAGCTCTGATAACATTCCGACTCAGGATTCGAACACGAAATTCTTGACGTGGTCAAATCTGAACCATACTTGAGGTACTACGTTTCTCTCCTGACATACGTATATGTATGGTTGAATGTGAGGAATTCACGGTCTGTTGATTGAAGCGCGTCTTCCATTGCGCCCGAGCTGCCAATCTAGGAGTCGGTTCGGGCAGCTTGCGGCGCAATGTCCTGCATTCCGCAGCTTGACGACGTGGCATATCCGACGAGAGGTCATCACTAAGCGATAGGATCATGACAGAGAATTCGTCGGTCGGCTGCCGGTGGAATGCGAGCGGTAATTGATTTGTCCTGCGTAATCGACGGCCTGAACGGGATTGACGGGAATATCGAGACGTCATGCTCGCCTACGGAGTACCACGCTATGTAGCGTTTACCAACCTCTGATTCTTAGTATGCAATTGACTAATAATATTCTCTGACAAATTGTCTTCAAATTCTTTACTTTATCAAAGCAAACTTTCTGATTCGACTAACAGTGCAATATATATTTATATTATTACAAATCTCACAACAACTTCGCGTGATGAAATATTCAATATAAAAATAAGATTAGAACAAAATATACAATAAATACGTCGATTTATTTGTATAGCGATGTACATTTCTTAGGTTTTATATCATATCGAGACTTCATAATGAAATATTGAAAGTCAAATAGCTATTCTCCGCACGCGAACGTTCAACTGATCCGGTCCTAACGTGAAACTAACCGCGCGAAGCCAAATAAAATTAATATTCATAGCCGTTGTATTTATTGGCTTTCAATTAGTATAATCTTAATGGAGCATTAACATACGCGCGGGCGGCGCGTCCAAGTATGCCATAACCGTCGTAGTGTTGTCGACACATAGTTTGTAATGTGCCTTAAGTTACTGATTTAGACACAATTTATTATTTACATAATGAGTCTAAAACTCAGATTATCTTATTCAAATTATTTATTTGATTGAAATGTTTGTATAGTATTTATCTTACTACGTTTTCAACACTTAATGAAATCGTAATATTGTAAATAATCACCGTATCATTAAGCGCGTTAAATTTTAGCTATCTTGAAATGGAAATAAATTGTTCAAAAGTGTCCCAGTTAAACTCTAGTTAGAATAATTACATAAATGGGCAACCGAGTCAATTCTACGCTGGCAACTCTGGTCGCGGAAGGCTCGCAGCCGATGACCTCAACGGACCGGTTCCCGCGGTACCCCTCCCCACTCTCCCCCCTACCCTCCTGCCCCTCTCGCGCGAGTCGTTTCATTACGTTATTATTATATTAAATGCTATAATACACATTGTAGGCATTAGTCCGCTGAGACGTCGTCCTAAGAAAGTGGAATGTATAAACTTAGTTACGTCTCTTCCAAAGTTTCCTTTTAGATTAGCGCGAGAGATCTTTATAACTTTTATGAATGCCAAATTGTTGTCCCTACATCCTTCATAACGCGCTAGTTTCTGAGTAAAAGTATCCGGCTCTTACAAATTTCGCGACATTGTTTTATTGTTCAAATATATGCAAGCAGCGTAAGCATATAAATACTTTTGTAAGACATTTAAATATTAAATGTAAATCAACTTGCAATAATTTATAAATGTACAATACAAAAAAAAATCAACTTCGATTATATAGCTAACATTTTTTTATATATTCAAATTAATTTGCTTGATTAACGGCAATTAATTAAGTAAGTAAGTAATGCATAAGTTAAAGAAAATTGTGGAAAAAACCGTTAACCCGCGAGAAAGAAACATGTAGAGAAACTAATTATTCTGCATTTTGTCATGAAGACTGTTTCGTCACATTCCTCTTAACTAAAATATTATTTAAGGCGTTATCTCGATGCAAGACTCATGGGTTTTTCTTATTAAGTCTTTATTAAATCTATAAACCTTTTCATTTTCAATATATTAATTATTTTTAAATGATATGTACTCAAAAATAGTGTGTAACGTTTAATACTGAACTTACTGATGTAGGTATTATAGTCTACATTCGAAAATGCAAAGGAGATTGACATTAACTCCTAGTACTAGTCGAACACATTAGTACCTAATGAATGAAAATTGAACCCGCAATAATTAACGTGAAAGGCACCTCCGTATCTAATGTATCATTCGCAAAAAATAAATATTTTCGTTTCGAATAACTGTTGATGTCAGTTTTTACATTCTAGACGCATATTGTAATAAATAGATATTAAGTGCTTTAATGTTATATGTTATTAATGGCCTCATGTGCAGAGGTGAACGAACTATATTTCTGCACAATACTTCTAGGTTAATCCTAACTAATATGTCTCTCGAATTGTTATGACCAATTCTTTTTTTTTGTAAATATTATTGGTAACGAGTTCATCTTAAGCTGTCTAGATTACTATCACAAATATATGATAATGATCGCCAATACTCGGAAGAAAGATTATTCTTATCCAACTCTATTGGTTTGCCCATAAACGATGTTAGATGGTAATAATTGCATGTAAAACGGGTTACGTGTTGGAATCTGGAATTAGAATAGTCAGCTGTCATTAGAGTGATTTCTGGAAAATTCTAGAAAAAATGTATTATAAGAATATGTTAGGTAGTAATATGTAAAAATTTAACGTGTTTCATAACATTGATATAAATGATAACAATGTGGTTTATTAATTAATTTTATGATTTTGAAACATAAATAATAAGTTTTAAAAGAGAAATAATTTATTAATATAAAATATATTACACGTGTAACGAATGTTTTTCAGAAAATAGATTATAATAACACGTACGACACAAATAAATATAAATACACAATGTAATAGAAAACAATAGTCGCCTTTCGTATCGTATACATTGTTTGTAGATTATGTCCTATAATATATATATAAATAATTCATTGTGTAAACACATTCACTTCGTGTTATTTCATTTTATTACTTATAATATAAATGTGAAAGTGAATACGTTTATTTGTCCTGCTTTCGCGAATCGTAATGATAATGAAAACGTCTTGATCATACAATTACAATATTTTGTAACTTAACGAGTGACCGAATATTATTATATTTAAAAAACCTTTATGGTTAAACCTTTTTGAGCTTGGGTAGACTCCCATATGTTAACCTTTTTGATTCAAACATAACTATTTTACATCGCTCTGTTCCGGTTTGAAGAGTGACTGAGTCAGTGTAAACAACAACGCTTGACACATAAGATCTTAGCTTACGAATAGAGGAATAAATTATTACGTTACATAGGTACCTTAACACTGGCCACTCATATTCTACTAGAGTTTAAAACTAAAACGTAAAAAATATAAATACGTTTTTTATTATATCTTGTCATTCGAGAAATTATATTTTTACCAGTATTATCTTCATATCAAATTATGTTAAACAAAATTATGTTACAACGGATTAACCCGTCATAGATCAGTTATAATAAAAAAAATATGCAAAATAGTTCATACAATTAAAATCAACGTAAACATAGTAAGAATTTGCTAAGTATTTTAACAAATTTAATAATTTCCTGTTTTCACAATTTGTAGTTATTTTGTAAGGTATTGTTTTCGTAGGGCTGCGGTTTCAGACGCCAAATAGCATGAATATTGAGCCTATGAATTATATTAACTAAATATGACCGAATTTTAAAGTTTATTGTTTTGTAAACTTGAAAATTAAAAATATTATTTTTGTGTCTTTAATGACATAAGGTGGCGGGTTCAAACACAATTAACATATGCACTTAATTTAAGTATATATAATTCATCTCGAACTTGGCGTTGAAGAAAAACATCTCGAGCAACATGTGTCGTGAGCAATGTGTGTTACATTTGTTTCCATTAACCTGCACTCGAGCAGCGTGGTGGGATACGCTTCAAGCAACTCCTGAAGAGATGGGGAAGCCCTTTGCCCAGCCGTAGCACAATTATTAGTTGTTAACGATGTATCTTGTTGTTTCGACATTGATATAGCAAGTATCTATTACTGTAAATAATATTTTAGTATATGACAGTATATTATGTAGTCTATACCGTTTTTCATATGAAATTAGAAATATATTTAGTATTAATAGTAATTATGTACCTATATCCATAAAATACCTTATCTTTTCGTAGCTATGTATATAATGACTTTTAACTTAATTTCGTTAATACTAAAAACCAAAAGAGACACTCGCAAAGTGTGTGTCCAGAATTATTTCTAATTATAGATGCGGCCGGACCGGACGAGTCGGGGCGCGTTGCAGAATAAAGCACATTACAAAATATCGCGTTACATCGTTCGGTGCACTTGATCATGCCGTTGTCCGAACTCTTTTATTTGTGAACCTTGTTTCTTTTTATTTATACCGCTTTGAGCGACCGCGACGACCGCACCGCTTAACGCACAACGCCGACCGAACCCACAAATAGATCTTCTAACCAGTATTAATTTGTGTGAAACCGTCCTTAAAATCAATATTCATTTACAATAACCGTCGCTTGCGGTGAGGACTGCTCGTAAGTTTAAGTAACGAGACTGGTTGACTTTTTCGAAATCGTGCGTTTTATTTTTAACAATGACAATCTTTGCTTATTCAAATTAAATTATCTTTTAAATCGCTACAATTTAAATTATATTTCATTTGAACCATAAAAGTAAGATTATCTTTGGCATCATTTTAAAATGTTTGACTAAGTAAGGTCTCGTACAGAAAGAAATAAACAAAATCTTTTATTCAGGATAAAACAGGTAGGTAACTCAGATAAAAAATATTAACTAAATAATCAATCGACATATTTAAAAAATAATAATAATAAAAAAACATGAAACAAAAATAAACATTTTAGTATTAACCAAAAATTCACAAATAAACAAAACAAAAACACTATATATTCATAAAAATCGCACATACATATAAATATATAATAAAATTAATATGCTACAGTGTGTGCCACTCTGATTTGACAACCATGGTTCGCTGAAACACTTGATATCTTACGAAGTTTCAAAGCTGCCATTAATTTATTTATAATTAATCAATAGGACAAGTCGTTAATCATTATTACTAACATAATACATAAAATGATTTAATAATATCTAGTTAAAGACAAAACAGTTGAAGGTCTTTGGCAATGGAATAAGAACAGAATTGGCACGTTAGAATACAAGCGGTAATAGACCGGGAGGAGTGCGTGCAGAGGCCGTAGCTCGCCGACCAATTTATTCGCCGGGACGTCAGATTTCGAGGGCCTCGTTACGACTAAGCCTCCAATTAGACTTATCCCTAATTAAGAGATGCCAATAAATTACCCTCCATCACGGGCTAACGAAGACGCGCCGCACTAATAACGCTAATTGATTTTGAGTAATGAGCTCGAGTTTTGATGGAGCTGATTGCGAGACGCGAGGGGGCGCCATCGATCGCGTTATTGCCAATAAGAGAACTCCGTCCTAGTTCATCGTGTTCGATATCGCGGCGCTTTAGAAAATGGTTGGTCTATGAATTTCCGATAATAGCTTCTGTATATACGATAAGAGTCATAATTTATTTATTAATACTTTCGAAAATACAATCGTGTGTTTTACCACAAAATAGTTTACTGTTTCAACTAGTAGCCTAGTAACTACATTGTAAGGCCGCTTCCGAGCTTGAATCGCTATGAATATAACTATAAATCCTGCCTCTTATCTCCCTCCACATCGGATTGACGTCTCATATAACTATATAGTTACATTATAATATAAAAACCTTCAAAGCACCATAATCTCAATCAGCCGCTTCTCATAGAAAATAGCTGGCATTAAAAATTTGATCTCTAAGACATTATTATTTTACTAATCCATTATCATATATTTTTTTAATAAAAGTCATTAAACTTTAAAATAAACCACTTTATACTGAATGTTGAATATAAAATTTGAACTAGACTTGGTGTGTATACTTTAATAGGTATAATGAAGAACAATTATTTAATTACGTATGAAATAATTTAGATCGCAATCTAGGCACAATAATATTTTGTATAAAGAGCTTATTTAACGTCGATTTGATTTCACTCTTTAAACATAAAATATAAATTATTTCAAGTTACTTTAACATTTTCATTCATAAATTGCTTTTTAACTAAAAATAACGCTCGCTTGTTTGAAATGAAATAATTGTCTTAAAAACAGCACAGCGTCTATCTTTACGGTAGTAGTTTGAGTAACTGCATATTTAAATTTATAACATCAGCGGAAGAAACCAATCGCAAGTTAGTATCAACAAGAAACTGCGGGTAATTTTCCTTTAATTGAATTCCATTAACATACTAAAAGCTTGCTTTTAATTACTAAGACCAAACATTGGATTCGCTTGAAATATTCCGTGATAGACGAATGTCATTTAATATGGAAATATCTTATTAGGACTTTACGTGACGAGCGTTTAAATAAGCGTGAGATAAATAAATTCTAGAAGTATTTTCTTGTGTTAATTTACATTTATTATAAATTGATTGTAAACAACATTATTAACTTTATATAATAGTTAAAGAAAATAATTTTATACCAAACTAATATAGTCTTTTCGTATTCCATAAAGTACAGACAGTCTGTTAATGTCCCGTTGCTGAGTTCGGCGTCTACACCTCTTTGATTTTGAACATGTTTTTATTTATATGTAACGGGTTTTCAAATAATGTATATTATGCACATACATTACGTTAAATATAATCGTATTTTTTTACATTTTTTTACTGATAATCGTAATAATGATTTAGAAAAAGTTTTATACATAAGGTTAAGTAGTTCAATATTATTATGTAGACTAAGGATCGTCCCCGTAATATGTCCCGCAGCGAAAGCAAACAACGTCAGGAAAAAATATCTTATAATTCTCATATACTGAAAGAAGATTTTTTATCTGATGGGAAAATGTGTCATCTTATGGTCAGTGTTCTGCCCCTAGTTATTAGTAAATGTAAGAAGTACCTCATTGCTAGTTTGGTATACTCTCTCAAACTCGCATGATTAAATTCAAATTTCAAATGAAAATATTTATTGTTTTTTTTTTAGATTATTAATAAATAATTTAAGTTTGATCAAAGTTTATTGTGATTTGTCTTTATAATCTAAGATTTATTAATATCTATAATTAACATTATTGTAGTTCTATAAACGGTGTTTAAACCATACAAAAACCCTAGATAGCAATCAATTATTTTAATTCATGGAAATCAAAACCACTACAATCAAAAAGTCTCAATACATCTCGATCAAAAAAGGATGCTAAACGAACATCTTAATAGTTTCAGTGCAGTGCTATTTTTATATAAATATACATATAGTAATTTAAATTTATTTTACATTATTATTAAATTTGTTCCATGTGTATATTTATTTGTGATACAAAATTAGTAATGTGAATAACGTACTTATATTATTAATTATGTATTTCGAACAAACCTTGCATAATTATTAGTGTACTTCATGGTGCATCCATTGTGTTTAATATTCATTAATTACGTACATTTGACTAAGTTTGAACGACTATGTATTTTTCTACTTTGACTATGTATGTATATACCATTATTTCTCTTAAAAATATAATTACTCATTATACGCTTCTGTCCATCTCCAATTCCAAAGTTACTTCTTTGTCAAATTTAATTTTTATTGGTTTAGTCGTGATGAGGTAACAAACAAACAGATTTATTTTCGCTACAGATAATGCAATTGTTATTGTTTTAATATATTTTTTATGAATTACAAATTAGTATAGTTTTTCAAATACAACAGTTACAACCGGTAAATCATAAAAGCCTCCCATGGTTACAAAGGAGAAAGCTTAGAGCTTTTTTCACCCCAACGTGGATAGGTGGATAAAACACGAGACAAGTGTTCAAAAATTTTAACGTGTGGTGCCTGTCAGAGTTTGAAGAAGCGATCTTCGGTGTTAAATTTAAAAAAAAACAGAACTGGTTTGAAACGATTCACAAATACCTCTATGTTTCAGAAAAAAAAAACTGTTATAAAATAGTCATAAGTTATAAAAAATTAAAAGGACGGCTTGCATGTTGTTATTCATTTAAATAAATACTTTGCACGTCTCTCGGTAAACAAGTACTAAGTATGTAAACATAATTTTCACAGTCATGTTAATTTTCCTAACCAATAGTTAATGTCCACTTTGGTTAGAGGCGCATAAAGTAAATAGTTCGGATTATATTAACTATTTAGGTGCAAAACTCAAACATATTGCACGATGTGAAGGTATTTAGAGGACTGGCTTTGACTGTAGAGTTTTACTTGATTATATAGATATTAAACCATTTATTTATTGACAAAATTAAACTACTCTACTTATTTGGTAAAACTAACATTGAACGATATATTATTATAAATTTTCCGAACACACATGTATTGAATACAAAATATTGTTATTAGTCCTGTTGTGCATTCACTGTTAGTACAATGATTAATCGCAATGTGTTGGGGACTTTCTAAAATCAAATAATGATAACATAATGTTTAATCCTAGTGTAAGTAAAATTAGACTTAATATTAAAAAAAACATCTTAAGCTAATAAACTATTAGTGACTTAGACAAATGGCAAGAGTCAATACTGTGGAACTTAAAATTAATTCTGAATCAAATTTCTTTAATGTTCACGAGCTCGTCTAGGTCGATGAAGCCATACCTTGCGTCCGCGCAGCGTGACTAGCGCGTAGATGCTATCGCGTTGACGCTGATATCCGACCACTATCACGGCCCGATCCGATTATAGGTGTCTATTCGGATTGAGGCGAGTAATTTCTTTTAATGTTTATAATCTGTTTATATCAAAATATATACCGATATATATATCCAATGCCGTACTTTATTGCTTTGTCACCTCCAAACAACTCAAACAAGAACTAAACTTTGATCTATCTAAAAAATTTCCATGGCTCAGTATGTTTATTTTATTATTTGTAAATATTAGCATCAAGATATTGGGGACGAAAGAAATATTCACGCATATGTATGTATACATATACACACATCCAAACACACAAACATTTATTAAAAACATAGAATGTACCTTGAAATATAATTATTAATTTGTCTGAAATTCAAAAGAAAACTTAATAATTATAAATTATTTTTAGAAGCTTATATCATTTTAAAAGTATATTGTATAGTATATTGAATTTGAATCAATATGTTCATTACTATATTATAATATAACATAGAACCGTGATAACGATTTAACTACGATAACGATGAGGTAAAATCTAGAACGCATAGGATATTGGTTTTAAAAAGCATACACATAAGGTAGATTATTGAATGCATCACTTCGAAGAACAAGTTTGTGGTGTCATTAACAAAGTAACGCTTGGATGAAATAATGCTGATAGAGTTATTGCTAGTCACTCTTCAGATTCTTGTAAATAGAAGCAACTTATAAAGTATACGTAAAATGACCAATGCTAACAGCATTGGTCGTTATCTTTGTACCACTCAATATAATTTTATTTGTGGTGCTAGAAACAAATTACAATAAATAAAGCAGTTTCTTCTACCTATTCTTTTAAGAGTTCATTTATGCATTAGACACATATATAAAGTATGGTATATTTTTTTTCCTTCGTAGAGTTTTTAAGATGCAACAAATGTGAGGTGCGTAAAATATTTTTTGTAAAACTTCATCCAATAAATCCGTTAAAGCCTTAATTTCTTTCTATAAAAGTACGGCTATGAAAGTCATTTTAACATAAAATAACGCAAAGCAGCATTTTCATAAACGAACGAAACTACGCACGGTAAAAACCAGCAGCTTCTAGGCCAACGTACATATCTGGACTATTTTAAAGTTCGAAATCCGGCACATTATCCTGCTGGACCAAACCGCTACTCTGAAGGGTACAAATTACTATAGGGTTATGTCCAGCAGTGGACTAGTAAAGACTCCAATAATTCTGGATGAATAGCTTAAGACCTGTTACTGGCCGGAAACTATAAAATATGACTGATCCGATTTGATCAGTCTTGTAATTCGATATGTAAAATGCCACATTATTGAACTGCCTTAGACAGCAAGTACACTTAATTAGTCAATATACAAATATAGTTATAAGCTGGCTGTGCTACAGGAGAGTCAACCTCATGCCATGCCATTCCATATGATTATGAATTTACTGATAAAAAATAATTATGTATTCCAGTTAAGACCACAGTAAATACACGACGAAGTTCGTTCAATCAATAAATAGACGGTCTTGCAAAATTAAGATGACAAGGTAATTTTTTGGTCAAACTGACAATTTCTTATTGGTACCTTACACGTAAGTTGTTTCAAATTGAAGGAGTGTACAAATAAGTCTTCGCGAAAATTAATATTTAAAGATTTAAAGTTAATTTCATCCAGTTTAATGATCCAAGATAACTTGTGCCATGATATATTTTATTCATAAGATATACTATGAGAACGTCCTGGGTTGAAGCCTCGGCTCTAGTGGATAATTAGTTATTGAGATTTTCTATTGACAAATTCTCAATGGCAGCCCGCTGTCTGGAAGTGGGGAGGGGTAAATTGCCGTGCCTCGGAAAACACGTAACAGCATCGGTCCTACATCACAACTATTTGCATTCGTGTCGAATTTGATTTAGATAGAGTTTTCTGTGTTTACGCACACACTTGAGCACTATAATATGTCTAGCGGAGATCTTCAGTCTTTCATGAGAATGCCGAAGTCGGTCAGAAGAACATCATAATTTTTTGCAAATTACTACATATTTATATACTGGAAACATTTATAAACATATGTACATATTTCAAACAAATTCCACATGTTTTAATCAACCCTGCAATGCATTGCTAATATAATATAAATATGGTGTTAATACAGGTAATTTTAGTTTGCATAATAACTACGCATGCTTAGCAGCAGCTGCTTTTCAAGCAGGCGGCATATCGCGCCTGGATCAATGGCTGCGTTAGCGGGACATCTAACATTGACTTACTGAAAGCAACCTACAACAAAAGCTCCAAGTCCTGTATTAAGGCATATACGAGAGCGGATGCACAGCGCATTGTGCAGATTGGTCAAGACCTTGTTTCGCATCCTAGGGGCTCCCGTAGCTTCTGGCGTATGACCAAGTCTGTGCAAAACAATTTTTGCCAACCTTCGCTGCCACCGCTCAGGAATCCGGACGGATCGCTAGCTCACAGTCCGCAAGAGAAAGCCGATCTTCTGGCAAAACTCTTTGCGGATAACGCTGTGATCGATGATTGCAGTGCGCTGCCACCTTCAATACCTTCATGTGGCCACACGATGCCTGACATCAAAATCAAGCAGCGTGATGTGCATGCAGCGCTGCAATCACTCGATATACGGAAAGCTAGCGGTCCCGATAGAATATATATATCATATATATCAGCCATAGTGCTGAAGAAGTGTGCAGCGGAGCTGTCTCCCGTGTTGACGCGCCTGTTTCAGCTGTCTCTCTCTCTACAGGATGTGTGCCGGATTCTTGGAGAAAAGCGAATGTGCAAGCGGTTCCCAAAAAAGGGGATCGGTCTGACCCGGCAAATTATCGGCCAATAGCTATCACCTCAATACTTTGTAAGGTGATGGAACGGATCATAACAACCAACTGATCACTGTCTAATTAATGATCGTCGGAGTCCTGAACAAGGTGCGACGTTTTTTCACGCCACAACAACTGCTCCTGTTGTTTAAAACACAGGTGCGGTCTTGCGTCAAATATTGCTCGCACCTCTGGGATGGCTCCGCTAAGTACTTACTGGAGGCCTTGGATCGGTTGCAGCGACGTGCGGGTCGCATTATTGGCGACGTAAAGGTCACCAACACCCTTGAGCCTTTACAATTGCGTCGGGAGATAGCGGCACTGAGCGCTTTCTATCGACTGTATCACGGCGATTGCTCAGAGGAATAATTCCTCTGAAGAATAATTATCTCTACTACCACTTACCATCAGGTGGAGTAGAGTCATTTCCACTCCCGGGAACTATAAAAAAATAAAGCGCATCTCCCAATATTTCATGCGCTTGTCAATTTGTCATGAATACCACACACTATTGATTTCCGATATAGTAAAGTGTGTTATATCGTTCTGTGTTTTTTATTTATTTTGAATAATAAAATACTATTAACATATTTCTTGTTGTAATCGACTTTTATTAATGGTTATTTCGATTTTATCAAACATTGAATAATATAATTAGTAATTTAATAATTAATTTTATACATAACACCACTCTTGATATCATGCCAAGCGCCACCGTAAATGATCTCACTAAAATATAAAGTTTGGGCATTTGATTTTTAATCTTTGTTCAAAGATTAAGTAATGTTTTCCTTATGAATATTATTCATAAAGAAAACATTCTTTAATTTGCTATTTCTGGACGTAATCGACTTGTGTTTTTTAAATATAATTAGGGGGTAAACGAACAGACAGTCCACCTGCTACATACGGCTACGGGGAGTGGCTGATGTTTTGCCGGCCGATATTTATATACATATTTAATCAAAGGCTGATATTAAACCTACATGGAGGCATTATTTTTCAAAAACTCTTAGCTGGTCAGACGGATACATGATATAGGAAATTCACATACAAACACAAATACAGTAAAAATTGTGTACCTACAAAAATTATATTAGAAAGGCGGTAGCGTGTTGGAAAGTATTTTAACATTATATTTAAATGAGTTCCAAAGCCTTTCTATATCAGTCTTATTTCAGCTACAAACGTATACATAGTCATATTTTCGCATTTATAATATTAGTCGAAAATTGTTTTACGATCTACATAAGTTTGCCTTCTATGTGTTCCTAAAATCATCCGATTTTGATGAAACTTTGGTAAGTGGTTCTGCGTGCGGAAGCAACCCTGGTACCAAAAAACAAAACTTTTTCTTTTCTTTTTATAGACCATTATTCAAACAAGACAGATAGCTAGTTAATAATAAATGTGAGTTGACAGATTAAAACAAACGTTTTTACATGTAATAATTATATATAACCAAAAACTATTATAATATTTTTGACATTTTATTAAAGGATTCGTTTTGAAAATAGAAATTGATAGATCGTTTGCTAGTCTGGGTATTATTATTTATGTTTATATGCAAACTAAAAATTATTAAGCTACGACACATTCAAAGACTACGTATCAAGTTTAATTCGAATCCGTGATGCAATATCAAAGTGATGTAGTAATAAATATCAAACAGCCACAAAATGTATCCTAACTAATATTATAAATGCGTAAGTGAGTTTGTTTATTTGTTACGCTTTCACGAGTAAACCAAACAGCCGATTTTAAAAATTCTTTCACCAATGGAAAGCTACTTTATTTGCGAGTAACTTAGGCTACATTTAATTCCCGTATTCCCACGGGAAAGGAAACTACGCGGGTGATACCGCGGGTAAAACGCTAGTTAATAATAAATAATTATAGCGCACAGTGGAACGCATACTTTATTCAAGTGAGCACTCAATCCAACGAACAATAGATAAAAGATAAGCGATGTAAATAACCTCGGTGGTATCTATGATTTCTTAGCTCCGACCATCTGATACTATTGAGTGGAATGCTTAACAAACGTATTTAACTCATAATCTTGTTACTTTTGATACCTTTATTGCACGAGAGGTGAACATAAACATATGTATCTATTATTTTTTTTTATGTCCGTATATTTAACGAATCATTATTGTGCATCAGTAACCGATCGTTTTTTGTTACGAGTACCACCACCAAGTTGAACAAGCCCATTTAGGCACGTACCGCCAAAATGCAATACTCAGTATTGTTGTCCAGTAAAAGCAATTCAAGTCGTATATACGTAACATACATGCGTCTTCGAAACTCATTTTTCTTATTAGGACGCTTTTGAATTACACATAGTAAACGATTCATTTCTGAAATTTGAAAAATTGAATATAAAAGTTTGATATTAACTAATTTAAATTCATTTCTTAAATGTAGAAGCATACACTTACTTATTGATAGTTAAAACAAAAACTACTACCGTTTCAGAAAAGGAACTACCCTGACCTGAGAAGAACCGGTGAAAGTGACGAGTCTTTTGTTAAATTTTATAATTGTAAATTTATTATAGAAATTCTTCTTCCCCATCTTAGCGTTTGTCCCGCCCCGTGATTTCTTCCGCTTGCCTGCTTTCCAGTTTTCCGATTTGTCTTCGAATCAGGACGTCTTCATCAGTGACATAACAACTCACCATGGACAAACGACGCTTTACATTTTTTTTAATTTTTCCAACTAGCAATCTTTGGGATTAACTCTCATTTAATAACTGAGTTTCTATCGTTATTTTTAGTAGGATATACATTTAAAATTATTATTTAAATAATTTAATTACTTGGCTGTAAATCAATTTAAGGACATTAAACTATAAGTTAAAAAAAAAAATTTATTGTGCAAGTGTATAAATTCATACATTGCTAATATTATGATATTTAATATTCAAGATGGAAGTTCCATGAATGTTATTGAGTATATATAATATTTTATTGTAACATACATACGTCATACATACAGTGGTGGTCATATAATTAGAAACACTTCTTATGAATAAAGAAAGTATAACTTCAACGAACAAATGTTTGTAAAAAATATTCACATTCAATAATTAATAATCATGCAATAATATAGCCACTCAAATAAAAAACTTATTAAATGCCTAAAATATAAAACATATCTTACTTTTAATTACAAAATGAGTCTTACACATGTAGGAGTTTATTTTCTGTTACTGGCCGCTTGGACGCCTAATTAGAAACATTTTAAAAAAGCATCCATAGCTCGTTCTTTTTTTGAAATTGGAGAATAACATTTCTTTTTCTATTATTTTGGCGGCAATTCAAAATTTTATCTGAATTTTATTTTGTTCAAAATGGGCAAAAATAAAAGTAGTGACGCGTCAACTAGGCAAATCATTGTTAATTTACATATAGATCATAAGTGGGCGTACAGAAGAATAGCTGAGCATTTAAATTGTTCTGTTAAGAAAGTTTTTAATGCAGTTGATCATTATAAAACACATGGAACTGTTGAAAATGTTCTTAGAAAGGCTCGGCCAAGAAAATCCTCTCCCAGAAAAAATACAGTTTTTCGTAAATTCCGATGGAAAGCGCTATGTTAGACGCCCTGTAAACAATGCTTTTAATTATAAATACACAAGGAGTATAGTCAAGCACGGTAGCGGTACAATGGATCAATGGCAATACAAAAATATCTTAGAGCACACAATGATTCCCTACTCGGACGATCATTTGCTTATAACCTGGATTAGGGTCATTTTCATGCTGAAAGAGCATGAAAATGACCCTAAACACACGGCCAATAGCGTCAAATGTTTCTTAGCGAACAGCGTATATCCGTTTTAGACTGGCCAGCAAATAGTCCGGATTTAAACCCGATAGAAAATCTCTGGTATATTGTTAAAAAGAAAGTCTCAAACAAACGTAACACCAGTCAAAATGAACTATATGAAGCATTTGTTGAAGCATGGAATTCAATTCCCCTAGAAAAATGTATGAAATTTATTGAATCAATGCCACGTCGTTGCTGTGCTGTTATTGAAAATAAGGGATACGTCACTAAATATTGATTATAACTATTGGTAGGCTGTGGATAGTAGCTATTTCGTAAATAACAATACTAATTACTAATACTTAAAAAATTTGTTTTTTATATTTTTGTAGTTGATCATTATTGTTCATAGCTTAAAACTGATTTAAATGTTTGTCCGTAATGTAATATTGAAACTGCACTTGTGAAATGGGATTTATATTGTTTTTCTAATAAATGATAAATCGTTGAACATACTGTTGTCCTATTTATTGTTTAATTTCAAAATAAAAACGATTGCGGTGAAGTATCTTACATAATGTCAAGGACCGTTGGTAGTGTTTCTAATTATACGACCACCACTGCATATACAATTTACCTCGTAAAAAATATTAAACTCCTGCAAATGTAAAACCTGTAAAACAAAAGTTCCAAAAGTGCTTGTAAGATAATCCTTGAATTAAATATGTAATTGATTTTGATAAATAATGTATGTTAGAAGACTCTTCTGCCAGTAACAAGCTTAATCAAAACAGGCACATGTACTGAATCTGTTTCACACAATCCATACTCTAAAATAATTTCACAAAACTCACTTGCTACCTTTTTCAGATACGCATGTTACAAACAGATACATTTTTAGTGAATGCATTTATCAAAAATAATTTTATAAAAGAATTTACATAAATATAACATTCACCAAAGTCAAGCATATCAGTAAACGTTGTAATCGTCGAGCTACTTTATTGGTTTTACCAAAGACCAGAACCAATCATCGCAAAAATGACCTCATTTAAAAGAGCTCAACTATATATTAAAATACCTTTACATATAAAAAGTGCATTCACTTAACGCATTCAAAAAACACTTAATGCAATATCTTAATCTACAAACTAATGTATAAAGTGGGTGAGTCTCAAATTGTGTGCAAATGAATTGAAGTAAATGTTTTTTTTTTTTTTATTGTATAGGTAGGCGTACGAGCATATGGGCCACCTGATGGTAAGTGGTCACCAACGCCCATAGACAATGGCATTATAAGAAATGTTAACCATCGCTTACATTGCCAATGCGCCACCAACCTTGGGAACTAAGATGTTATGTCCCTTGTGCCTGTAATTACACTGGCTCACTCACCCTTCAAACCGGAACACAACAATACAAAGTACTGCTGTTTTGCGGTAGAATATCTGATGTGTTGGTGGTACCTACCCAGACGAGCTTGCACAAAGCTCTACCACCGAGTATATATGTATGTGTGAGTATATATTTTATTTTGTTTTTTAATATATAAATATAATATATGCATAGTGAATGTAAATTAAAACTTAGTAAAACTCTGTTCTCTAGGAAGTGATTACGTATGTATTATTATTGACAATAATTAAGATCTTTAAGCCTAACGTATGTAGTCACGGTAGTATGCTCAAGCGATCCCTTGACGCTCCTCGTTAAGAAGGAAAGGTTACCTACTGCTGGTTTTTAGTAGGTATTCTGATGTCCCGAACAGCGCACTCGGCGCTTTAGACACCGGCGAGTCCCACTGTCCCCGAGGAGGACACGCGTAATGCGTTTTTCAAGCGTTAAAAAAAAAGATTAGTTATGTAAATGATAAAAAAGCTTGGGGTTAATATTTGCTGATTTTCATATTTTATATATAAATATATACAATAATTAAAATTAATCAAAGATAGCGCAGATGGTCTATTGAATAGATCTCAATTGGAGATCGCGGGTTCAAATCCTGTCAAGTACTATAATAGTATTGACGGTGAAGGAAACCATCATAAGGAAACGAAACTCGCAGTAAAGCAACGTGATGGAATCAGTTCTATCATTCAAGAGAAGGTTTGTTGCTACTGGTATATATGCTAAAAGTGTTGTACTAATTGTAATTGTATGATGTACAATTAATCTATAAAACATAATTCATCCTATATTATATTTATGGATGTTTAGTTAACCAAATTGATTGTCAAGCTGGAAATCAATACATGATAATAAGAAAACACGATCTCGTCCTTTGATGATATTGACACGTACCTCATCCAGTTAAAATCGTAATTAATAAACATCGGAGGTAAATAAACAAGTAATTCGTATATTAGGCAACGTTCGTTACAAGGCGAACCTGTTGTGATTAATTAGTGAGGTAGCTAATTAGCGAGCAAAAGTCAAGTCATTAGTAAACGTAATTGAAACAAGCAACCAACTTTCCAAGAAAAATCTCAGATTAATTTAACTACGCTGTACCATACCTTCGCTTTCGTTACTGAGTAACTCTTACAATTATTATTCTAAGCTTACTTGCTAAATTTAAATGATACGAGTGGTTTCGTTCTATTCAGTTCAAAATTGTGTAGACGATGGATATTTATTTCTTTATTTATTTAACTAGCTCAATCTTACAGTTTTATTTACACTGTATTTTTCCAGCAATGTAAGGGATTGCTGGAAAAACAAATGAAAAATCTGAACGTAGAAACTTAAAACCGCCTTTAGATTATCTGTGTACTGTGGCAAAAATTGCATAATATTTATACAGTGATTCAAATATACAATCCAAATAAGCAAACATAAATATGATTTCTTTTACTACATATAAATAACCTTGAATTTGAATGTAGTTAATAAATCATAAATAAAATATGACATATTTAAGTATTTTGTGTCAATAATTTCATTATCATAATCATGATTTATCTCTTGACCTTATACCAAGATTACGCAGAACAGTTTACAAGCTTCCTGAAAAAAATATTACTTAGAAACGCTCTTGCTGGTGGCTTGTTTCTAACATCATGTGAGTAGTTGAGGCGTTTACTTGCTTAATTGATTAACGCTTAACTGCAATTTTCTTAGTCGGCTTCAACGACACTCATATGTTGATCTTCCAGGTATAGTAACTACTAATAGAAATTATATATCACTTCGTAACAGTAATCCACTGCTGGACATAAGCCTGGTCACTCGCACGCTAATACTGACAGTCTTGTACCGCAATCTTACTAAAATCATTTGACCATCGTCTGTTCTTCTCACTGACCTTTTGCTTCTTTTGCAACTTTGATTCATGTTACGACTTCCTCTCTGGCAAAATGGCACCGTAAGTGAGGAAAGACGGACATATTTAGATATAAATGTATCTCGCAGCTTTCCAAACCGAACCTAAGCCGAAGAGTCTTTCCATCTCCTGTATTTGAGATTTGCGATCAAAAGATAAATAATGTCCAAGATCTATATAATCGCTGACCTCGCCAGTTCTCACGGTCATATGCTGTACGCCTCCTTGAGCATCTGACATTTTTTCTAAAATGATATTCTATTCAATATTATATTTTTTCTAGTCATATAATATTGGCTAAAAATATTTTACTAATATAAATGAGTAGTTCCGCCCACGGCTTCGCCTGCGTGTGAGAGAGTGAGTTAGTTACTCTAAGTCCTAATTGTACCCATGACAATGTACTTAATTATATCTTGATAACAATTAATGATAATTAAGTTATATTACTGAATGAAATAGTTGTACATTTTTGGGGCTACACACCGATCTCAGACGTATTTATAGCAAAACCGTTTAATAAATAATCCAATTGTGGTTTGGCAATTTTTTGGCATCAGTTTAATTTTATATATATATTGAAATGAAATATGGAACTAACTAACATTTACAAAAATTAGAATATAATCGCATGAACCTATTAGAAATACAATAACAACTAAGGAAATTTGCTTTTTAAATCAATAAAGTGAATTTAGCTTTGATATCCCGTCTTTGAAGAAGCGTTGATTTTTTTTTAAATTGGAATTTCGAAATGATATTCCATTTCACGGTTTTAATTAAAATTAGTATAATTTCAAGCAAATTATAGCTAATCTCATAGTCACGAGTCTATCAGCATAATTAAGAATTTACGGTTAAAGACATTTATTTTCTCAAAAGATTTACATTTAAATTAAAATAATAATTATTTATGTACCTACAAATTTTATTAAATGTAAGTATTTTAATTAATATTTATCTTTTAAACAGCGCACTAGCAATTAGGGAAATCCCTACAAAATTATTCTTATGACTTAGAAATGATCATTCGTAAGTTCTTTTTTTAAATGAAATCTAGTGTAATTTAAAAAAAGCACTTGATTGCATAAATATCTATCTATTTATTTTTTGTAACGAAGAGTAATAATTGATGGCCGATAAACCATGTTTAACAACACTTCATTAGGTACATGTTTACGGTACTATTACGCATCTCTTACATCAAAAGTACCGTATAGTTATTATATTTAGAGCACAGCAGTTTTTAGTTAATATCATATGTTTTTCATACATAAAGGTACAGACATTGTACTAAAAAGGCAGAATCAAACTGTTAGGAGGCCAAAATATGATTATTTGAAAATTTTGTTCAAATCAAAATTATTACAAAATCGTCTATCAGAAAGTTAAAAATAATCTATAAAGGAAAACGTTTAAATATCACGTGTGTCCGATACTCAATCGATTTAGTTGATTAGAGTAACATCGATTCTGAAGTTTTATTTGATTTAAAAACGGAACGAGTATCGAATCGTAGCGCAATAGGGCAAAAGCATAAAGCGAAAGATTGCATACCTGTGGCACTCCGCATCGAACGTTCAAGGGCTGGCAATCACTTATATTTTATCTACATTTTTTAATTAATATATTTTTTATATCACTTTTTACTTTATTTAATTTTACTACAACAGTTCATTAAATAAATAAATAATTTGAATTCAAGTTAATTACATTTCTTTCCTCAATACCTTAACATCTTCCTTTTATTAAATAAACTCGCAATAATTAAAAATACATATAAAATACATACAAGGAAAAAGCTCGTTTATACGTCTGACTCTCGTGAAACAGCCTGCGTTAAATAAGACTTAATTAGTAATATCCGAATGGAATATCACTCTAATTAATTTTAATTATATTAATTATCACTTTGAGTAAAAGTGCCAATTTAAAAAGTACACGATAAAATTGTAATTAATTTCGACGTGACAAGTCAACATACCTTTATACAATCATAAAAAATCCATAACATGTTGAATTTTTAAAGAGTTCAATTTTGCGGGCGGTACTTAATTGGTTACAACTGAACGGCGTGAATAATCGAGTTCGTACAGAATAATGGACAAGTTAAATTAATACAGCTAAACAACGTCCGAAATCGAAATGGTTCTGAATCAATTTAGCGTGGCGTTTGCCCACTTACCGAGCTTTGTTGAACTGAGACTCGCTTTGTGACGAGTCCCATCCCTACTGAGTCCAGCGGGGGGTGTTCGATGATTGATGGCTAGCCGGCTGCACGCCGTGCGAAAGCGAGAGAGCACCACAACCGGCCCTCGGATCTCTCGCCCGCACGCGCAGCGGGCTGGCCTCGTAATTGAATGGCAATTACCTGGGCTGTAAATATGACACAAGCGCGTAATTGTAGGAGTGGAGCGCGTGAGGCCCGAGACCGCAGTGTGAACGCGGCCTTTGATATGAATTATTGAAATCACGTGTACGTGAGCCTCAAACGTAAGATAATGTTGAGTGCATTATACAGTATCAGAAGAAATATTATGACCACAATGTTGATTGAGATAGGAACAAAAACTGAAAACATTATGTTCGATAACCGTATTTATATAATTTAATATGCGCTTGTCGATCGTATCTTACTTTTGAAAAACATAAAGATTGTTGTATTTTAAATTTGTTGATGAGAAATAACTTGCCATACGACCATTATCGAGATATATTTTTTGTTAAATATGATGTTTGTACAAAAAGCCGGCAAACTGATAAGCCGTCCTATCCAGGCTACGTATCGTCTACCTGTATATATATACATATTTAATGATACCAAACCAGAAACAAGAAATCAGTTCCATAGATTTCTAAATAGACTACAATTTAAAAAGTTAGAAAACGGCCGTCCGGCCTTTTATACACGACGAGTGATAGATACCCAACCAGCACGCATAGTGTACCTAAGTATCATAATCTAGATATTTAAAAATACATATATGTAATATGTAATAATAAAGTGCAATAATATAATTTATCACAGAAATAAAAATATTTACAATAATAAAAAGGAAATAAATAATAATTGTATTTAAATATAAATTTGTTATTAATGAACAATTACATGATGTTTTTTTTTTTTATTTGCAAACACATGTCGGCAATATGCACGACTGCTAGGCCGTTGCGCCACGGGCACCCTCGCCACCTGTCCTGTGTCCAGAGGGTGCAATAATGACCGACTTATTCGATAGGAACCTATTCCTCTTATAATTAAAATACAGCTTTTAAATCAATCAATAATAAATTCAAATTGTGATTATTGTCACTGGAATTCAAATTGACTACTACGCATCACAAGAATATTTTCATTTTAGATACTATGTGCAATTGTTTGGTGGCTTCGTGCAAACCTCTCTGGTACCACCCACTCAACAGATATTCTACCGCCAAGAAGCCATACTTAATATTGTTGTTGTCGTTTTAAGGTTGAAAAAAGCCATGTAACTATAGATACTACGGACATATCTTAATTCCCAAGTTTAAGACGCATTGGCGATTAGGAGGATGGTTTATATTTCATACAGTGCCAATGTCTATTATAATTGCCAGTCTGCCTACTGAAATATAACTACTGAAATATAACAAAATCGCGTGAATTGAACATCCAAACACCCTTTAATGCTTTACTGCTAGACATGGGTCACTCTTATTAAAGAGGAGAATCAATTCTACATCTGCTTTCACTGAGGGGCTTTCGCCTAGCACGAAATCCTCCGTCGATATCTGCGTTTTATATCTACTGTGTAACTAACAATTATTGATTGTGGCTAAATGTGTGTTTTATCATGAAAAACTTTTATCAATATTGATTCAGCAGTTTTTGCATGATGGCGATCAATCTCCATTACAAACAATTACGTTTTATAATCAGATAGATTTTCAGCTTATTTATTTAAAACTAAGTATTGTAACGTCTCCGTGACGTCATATTTAGCAAAGGGCAAAGATCGTAACAATCAACAACGAAGTCAATAGGTTTCCTGTTATGATTTCTTATGCTTGTTATATAGTTTAAATATAGTGTTTTAATATAGTAGCACAAATAGTAGGACTATTAAATATGTATAAACTCGACTATTCAAACGAGTCTTTTTTTATTATTTATATAATGATCACAAACTCATAATCATTGATTATTATTAATAATTTGTTTAGTTTTTAAATATTCTGTATTTAAATTTTACATCGGAGCCATTATACAAGAACAAACTCGAAACTCAACGTGGATCAAGATCGTGAAATGTCAGATAGTGATTTGCGACATTGACTATAATAATTATTTATTTTATCTATGTGTACGTACACACATATCTTCTTACAATAAACGCTGTTTTTATTAAGAGCTCGTTAGTATTTTTTTTTTAATTTATATTTTATTAAATATTTATCAAACATATTCAGTGTACATATGTTTAAGCAGCACAAGCTGACAAAGCTTATGGGTGCCAAGAATAAATGTTGGAATAAATAAATAAATTATAACATTTGAGGGATATACGCATCAAAATAACCATATATATAAAAATGACTGCCTCTAGTGGCTAGATATAAGGCCGCTGACCCGGGGGTCCTGGGTTCAATTCCCAGGTCGGGCCGATAAAAAGTTATTGGATTTTTCCGTTTGAAAATTCTCAGTAGTCTGGAATTTGGAAGTGTGTACACTCTCGTGCCTTGGAAAGCACGTTAAGCCATTGGTCCTGTACCTTAACTCTTACCGGTCGTGTGGGATTGCCGTCCCAACGAATTATGAGAGCTAGGGAATAGAGAGTGCACCTGTGTATGCGCACACACTTGTGCACTATAATATCTGCTGCACAGTTGGATAATCTCTCTTGAGATTGGTCGCCGTAGCTGAAATCGGTCTGGAGGACATTATTCATTATTTACCAATAAATCAGAATCTAGATATTTAAAAATAGAATAATAAATTGTTGTCATAAAGATTTAATATTATAATGGACCAAATGACAATACAATTTTTATTTCGGTTTTCAACAATTCACGAGTTAGATACGAAGTCAGCTCTTATAAAAATAGCAATCCTGGGGGCCAATTCTACTAACAAATTGTCACTTTATCACAATCGAATCGAAACTTTAATCTTTGGCATTTATCCGTTTTCCTATTATTTAATTAAATTATCGACTATTGGCATAATACTTAGTTCACAATAAAATTTTGTCTTGACATAACGGTATATGTTAACATCATATCGGTTCGATTCCGATCCGAATAAATATAGATTAGTCAAAATTGGATTGTAACTGAATCGGAAACGAATAGTAATCTTTAATTATTAGTAGTAGTGCTGGTTGCTGTTTAGATCATTTGAGTATTAACCATCATTTTTTCATTTATTCTAACGCCACAGACGTACGTGCATAATACTTTGTTTTGATGTGAAGGCAAGTGAGTCAGTATATTGAAGGTCATTAATATTTATGTAATTTTTAACTCAAACTAGGAAGCGTTAGCGTGGGTATATTTAAGTAGTAATTATTTGAAAAAAAACTATCATACAAATATAAATATTATATGGCTGAAGCCATACATATAAACATGTATTATAGTTGAAAATATTTATTCTATCTTTGTATTATATTTTAATTTTATTACATGGTGTCATATTCGTCATATTGAATTTAATCATTCATTAACTTATCGAGTCCGAACATTTATAGAGAAAACTTAGTAGCTACATGGGATCAGATAAACATACTAACATACATAGACTGCTAAAATCATAACACTACTTTTCACTTCGCCGTAATCGAGTAAAAATAGTTAAACTACTAACAAACATACTTCTTTATTTTAATAACTACTGGGTGTTCGGGGCTAGGTTAAGTCTTTTATAAAACTCTGGGTTGACACTATACTAAAATTACTTTTTATGAAAACATTTGTTTTTTAATTACTTATTTAAGAGATTATAATTATCTAATTGCCATCACAATAAAGTATACGCAGAAAAGAAGTTCATATATTATTTGAAAAAATCATGCGCCGTGATCATTATTAATAAGCATAACAAAAAAAGATTTATTTGCTTTATTCTATTTGCTTATCTTATTAGAGCAAATTGATTTCAATGGAAAGTTCCAGTAAATTCCAGTCCTGTATGGTGAATATGAAAAATTTTGAATATGGCAAATAATTCACTCAACTACTTAACGTAACTATGTTAAAACGCTAACAGTGATTCTTTAATTGGCGAGGTGTCGAATTGAAACGAAAGCGGGGAGACGTTAACCGATCCCGGCTGAGTTTTTCTCTTCCCATAAAACAACAGGTGGTTCGATGATCTAACCACATATCCAGAGCAGAGAATGTCAGCATAACAAAAATAGTGAACTCATAACTCATATATTTGCGTTAACACGAGTACGTTTCAACTCTGCCTTCAGGAAATAATACGTGAATGCCACAGAAAAAGAACGCACAAGGTAATCCTGTACGTGCTTATATGCCCATATTCATTACTTTAATCACCGTTTATTATAAGTTATTATGTCTGTTCAAACAAGGACTAAGAAACTTAATTGCATTAATCCGTCTAAAGTTTTCCAAAGGTTAAATCAGGAGGAGGAATAAAAGGAATTGTTTTCTGTTTACAAACCTTCCTTAATTTGGAAAGTTTGCAGCGCTTTAATCAAAGCTACTTTAATATCAATCCTTCATTAAACCGAGCCCTATACAATCATTCATTTGGAGCGTTCTCACGCCTCATTAAAGTCTTTTTCGTTATTCGGCGACCGCGTCTACCGTTTCCCCGAACACAATGAGCGGGTGATTCGGCGGCGAATAACGAGGGCATTTTGTCGGCCGCCTCTCACGTCCGACGCCTTCCGACGCTCAATGAAAGTTTACCTGCAGCCGTAACGAGCGATTTGTCCCCTGGCCCCGGTCCCCGCGCCCCTGGGCCCAAATCAAAGCCCATTCACATCTGCATGCCGACACAATGCTGGCAATTAGGCCGCGCTTGGCCCTACAATCGAACGTAATGCGCGCTCGTTCGATGACGTCGCTAAGCCGGTTGGTCCTGTCTCTCGCCAATTTCATCATTCTTCCAACGCTCTTTAAACTTGCTCTAATCCGAATTCGTAAAAAGGTTCTTGTTACCTGCGCTCAATTTCGTTTAACTTAAGAATCTTTAGAAAATGCAATAATGCAATAGAATCGTTGAAATTGTTAAGACTTATATTACCCTACCTTACCTTGAAAGTACCGACTTTGTAATTATTTATCTATTGTTTATTTTAAAAATCGTTAGGTACTTAATGTAGTAACAGGCAACTGAAAAGAGGCACTGGGCGATTTCTGTATTGTATGAAGGGGAAGGATTTGAGATTAAGTAATAGCGCTATTTTAATGCGGAAGACAAGAAGTTCATATACCCTTGATTCTTTAAAAAAAAAAAAAACATTTTTATTCATACACAATAAATTAAACAATATGTTTTAACTCAAGTGAACTTACGCAGTTTTGTTCTAGAAATGAGACGAGAAAAAATGCTGTTAATAATGGATCTATTACACAGGATAAATAACTATTTAATTTACTACGGTGAAGCTGAGTTTTTTCTAGATTCTTCTCGAAAGACTACATTCCGAACCTATTATAACTTTAAATTATTTAACGAATCATTCAAATTTCAAAAGTGTACCTAAGAGCCTAATTGAATAAAGTGTTTTGATTTGGTTTATACTAATAATAGGTAATAATTAAATAATTTCTGAATGGAATCAGAGTATTGCTTGACGATTATAGATACAGCTGTTGATACTCGGTCACAGGGTCAGGCGTGGAGCGCGTCGGGTCACATCACGTCATCACTTCCTTTGTACCTCAATTTGTAGCCAGGGGTCAAATGTACACCATAAATCTTTCTTGTCTCCTTTATCCACTCCAAATTGGAGACGCACCGATTTAAATTTGAAGTTTGTTGCTCATTGAAATTAATGTTTTAATTTAGAATTAAAATATATCGTAACTTGGTGCCTGATTTTTTTTATATGAACTGTCAAATATTTTTTCATAATTATAGCTTATTAATTTAGTTTTTGTTTTTCATTCTTCTTCTTCTGCCTAGCGTTTTCCCGGCCTAGTAACGCCACGGTCCGCTTTCCTGCATCTTTTCCTCCACTTTGCCCGATCTAAAGCATCCTCCTTAGTGAGATCGTGCTCTCTCATGTCGTCCCTAACGACATCGAGCCAGCGCTTCTTGGGCCTGCCACGGGATCTAGGGCCTTCAACAACAAAGTCCAGGCATCGGTTTCCGACATAGTCTGGCGGTCTGCGGCTAATGTGGCCAAACCATCGCAGACTGCTTTATACGCGTCCCGGTCTTCAGGAGATTTGGTCTCTTGCCACTTTTTAAACTGAGTCTTTTACTCCCGAACTGCCTCCTGTACTGAGTCATTCCACCACCACGTCTCCTTGTCGATGACGCGGCCTCCCTTCGAAGTGCCAAGCACCTGTTTTCCACTGGTGTTCACTGCTGACTGGATCCTAGACCATTGACTATCGACTGATTCTTCAATGTCGGTGCTTAAGTTGGAGCTAGTTACGACTTTACAGAAGTCATCCTGTTTTGGTCCATTCAGCAGCCACCATTTAGTTTTAAGTCTACGTCGTTCAGGCACTTTCTTACATGGTACTACCAGCATGTCCATGACGAGGATGCGGTGTTGTGTTGTAAGGCATTCCCCAGGAATTACTTTACAGTTGGTCACTTTACCGATTTGACTTCTTCTTATGAGCAAGTAGTCGATCTGGGTAGAGTGCGGCCCACTTTTATAGGTGATGAGGTGCTCGGGTTTCTTTTGGGAAAAAGTGTTAACGACGGCAAGGTCTGATAATAAGCAGGTGCTGAGAATTGAATCTCCCTCTGCATTCTCACGACCATAGCCATAGCCGCCATGTACACGTCCATATTCACGTGACTCCTCACCGACATGGCCGTTCAAATCTACACCAATCACGATGCTCTCGGTGTTCGGAATGCAGCGGAGTACGTCTTCCAAGTTATTCCAGAAGGCTTCTTTCTCTGATTCAGAGCTACCGACCTGTGGAGTGAAGCCACTAATAAGATGAGTAATTGCTCCTTCTATCAGTAGCTTAACCCGAAGAAGTCGGTCGCTCAGTCTATCGACTTCTAGAATACCGGTCTGGAATTCCTCGGATAGTACTACGGCCACACCGTTCTTTCCTGAGGGGGAGCCGGAGTAGATCAGCTTGTAACCCTGTCCAATATCACGGGACTTGTTCCCCTTCCACCGAGTTTCTTGCAGGAATGCAACGTGGACCCTGCGCCTCGTCAGTACGTCAGCCAGTTCAAGGGTACGACCTGTGAGAGAGCCGATGTTCCAGGTGGCAAAGCGGAGCTTCTTTTTAGGTACTTGCTTCTTTAGCCGTGCCCGTATTTGACACGGTAGCCCTTTCCCACTTGTCGCAGGTTTAGGGCGATGTGCCTGCGCGTCGTTTTGCGGCGACGCCCTAGCCGTTGTACCTAAAGTTCTTTTCTTCTTTTCCATGTTAAATGGCGGGTACTGGTTTTAAATGGAGCGATTGCCGTCTGACCTCCACAACCTAGAATAGGGAACCAGTTCAGGATAGAGGGATGTTGAGGAAATTTGGTGGGAATACAAGGTATAAGGATACTTATGCCACGGAAGACACAGAGTGTAGCATAAGTAGCTCGGGGAAGGCGGGGTCGCGTACCCGTATGTTTATATCTCTTATACCGGACAGGTACAAGGATACAAACACCCCTGCATTTTAGTTTTTCATTTAGTTTTTGTTTTTCATTATCATCTTAAAAAGTTTTGTATTTTTTTAAACTAACAATATTGGCGCATTATATACTATAGCAACATCGACTGCCTCGTTGGTCTAGTGGCTAAATGTAAGGCCGCAGACACGGTAGTCCTGGGTTCAAATCCCAGGTCGGGCCAATAAAATGTTATTGAGATTTTCTGTCGAAAATTCTCAGTGGCAGTCTCATTGGCTAATCTCTCTTGAGATTGGCCCCCGTGGCCGAAATCGGTCAGGAGAACCATTATTATTACTACAGCAACAATATTTTAAATTATTATTTTATATTGTGGATCACCTTGTAAGGGAAATATATTTAGGTTTAATATCGTATTTTTAGATAAATAAAATAAATAAAAATTATAATATATTTAGTATATAAATAACGATGTTTGCGTTAAAACTCAGTCTCTTCAACTGTTTTTCAAAAACAATTTTTGTTATAATTTCTATCAAATAATATAATTACAATCATTTGTACAAGAAATGCCTTCATGATCGCTTTATTTAGTTTAATATGGTTTAAATACATAATTATATACATATACTATGCAGGTGGATTGTATAAACATGTGGCAAAAACTAATCCGATGCTAAACCTATCTTATTTTGTGACGATTTCATTCACGGAGCACGAGGTAAATTATAACCACAAATTAAGCACATATGCACTGGTTATGGTTGCCGAAGATGGATTTAAACTCTCAATATTGTGATGTGTGTATGAAGACCCACATGTTTTTTTCACTGAATTATCAAGACAAAATACTATCATAATGAATTTAGGTGTTACATTTATGTTATGAAATAAAAGCACGGATTAATAGTTAAAAATTTTAAGAGAATTTACATTAGGTTTTTAACGTTAAAATATTGAAGCTTAAAGCTACGATATTTGAGCCCGTGGTTTCAACCTTCACTGCACTCGTAATCGTCACAATTTCTCTCTAGATGTTTTACGAGTTATGGCAAACCGACGTTACATTAGGACTGGTATGACAAGATAGTTCTCTTGTTCAACTAGAATATCTCAATTTTGAACAAGTTTGTTAATAAAATATTTGAACAGATTTTTGTTTACATTTCATTTATGGGTGAGCTTATGTAAATTTAAATTATCGTTATATTCTGTAAATAATTAAAAGTTTATAATATATAAAACTAACATATAATAACTTATAATTAAAAAATTAAAAATTATAATTATATGCAATTTCTAAATATATTTATAAATCTCATAATACTGTGACAGACTTTCGTCAAATACATATATAATATAATAGGTATAAAAAACTACGGAAGATATTTTCGTTTTGACATGGAAATATTTATGACAGACAGGTAAACAGTTTACCTGTCTGTCTGCGCATCATGCGATAACTATGGACATGACATAGACACATGGCAACTATGTTGCTACTGTTTTGTCCAAACGGTCGTGTATACGATAGCTAATATACTTAAAACTCGTTACGTTTGCGAAGCTGAATGAGCTTATAAAAACTAAATATTTCCATTATTTGTATGTATAATGTTAATAAACCGTTAACTTATGAACTAATTCCACTTAATTACATAAATAATATATTTAAAACCTTTTCGTTTTCGTGAGTTTTAACGCATTGATAAAAAAATCAGTATCGTAAGAATTTTCACAGATTAAGATTAGAACATTAATTTAACATATGACCTCTTACGACTACATTAATATAAATAGGTATACCAATATATCTATTATCTTGGAAAATAATTCAGTTCCCATTTCCGGGGAATTCATTACGAAACATTAACTCTTTATTCAAAGGTTCACGCGATAAAAATGCGTTCTAGCAACTGGTTTTGAATACGGAGCCTGTAGCTTATATAGATAGCGGAAATATACTGATAAAGATTAGAAATATACTTAGAAGGGAATTGGATATCGGTTATAATATGACGAGCCGATTGGCGTGGTTGGTAGCTGCTTGCGTCGTGAGTTCGATTCCCACCCAGGAGAGACGTTTGTGTGTATGCACATGTCTGATTGTCCTAAATCTGGGTGTAATTATCTATATAAGTATGTATTTACAAAAGAAAAGTAGTATATGTAGTATATCAGTTGTCTGGTGTCCATAGTACCAGATCCTAGTTTGGGATCAGATGCCCTTGTGTCTTGTGTGTTCATTTTATCACATGTCTAGTTTATTAATAGAAAATTATAAATTTAATTTAAAAAAAGACAGTGTAATCACTAGGAAAACTTAATGTGAAACTGCAGTTTCGCAAACAAACATTTGGCACACATTGTCAGCATATTGAATGCGAGCAAACATCAAGAGCAACAAAACCAGCGAGTCTTGTATCCTTATTTTACTTCAAGCTTCGACAAAACGGTACAATAATGCCAAATTAACAAGTTAACAATTGCGCAAATCTAGTGTGGGTGATGTCTAGCACACGGGCGTCTGGTGCATCATTAAGGAGCATTCACAGAGTCCGACAATATTCTTCATTTGCGTACCGGGCGGTCGTCATTTGGCACATTGTGTCGGACGAGCTGGATGCCCGCCCTTACAGAGTGCAGTGTGCTGCCGCCTTAATTGTACTCTTGTTTCAACTAAACCATAATTCCTAATACTCGTCTAGTATATTAACGTTTTCATAAAGATTAGACTTATCGTTATTAAAACACTTTATTTATGTGTGTGTGTTATTCAATACTAAATGTGCAAGAGTTAAACGTTGTTATTTATTAAAGCATTAATTGTGTTACAATTATTAAACGCACCTTTCTATTTTCATGAGATACATAAAAAGTGTAACAAAAGTCATTATTCATAGCGGCGGGCGCAGTCCAAAACAAATCTAATAATATCAGCTGTGCCCACTTACACCCATTAAAATTTCCTAACCGCCTCCAATAACTTATCATCCACGTATCCAATTAAAATGTATAATATTAATAATACTAGCATTCACCTGTCACTCTAATCTATCCACTCAGTTACGTTGATACGGCTTTGAACTTTATTTTTAAGGTTATAGAGACCATATCCGAATGTCATTTGTCATAATGTAATGTAAATGAAGAAAAGTGATCGTTGTATAATTGTGTCCATACACGGCTATCAAACATGAATTAGAGAAAGATAAAAAGATCTCCTGTTTTTTTTCTAGCACTCTCGTGCACCGATATTAATACAATCTGCCCGTAATGGAGAGATCCATCAGCGTGTATCGGTTTAAATAGTAAGTCAATTTATATAAATAATTGATGTTATTATGATGATTAAGGAAAGTCTTAATACATAATGTGCAATAAGATATTTATCTTATAAGATAAATAAATAAAATTTACGATGCAAAACTGCTCACTGTCTCTTTGATAAATATTTAATTCTTACGTCTAATAAAAAGTAAATGTGAATATGCAACGATTCTACTACATTTTAGAAAAAGGGTTTGCGCTTATTCCTTCTTGTGTCTCTAGTGCGCGTTGGTACACAATACAGACATACAGAATTTTAGGTTATATTTGGCAGGTTTCCTTATTTTTCTACAAAGCTGTGTACGAGATGTATTATAGGTGGTGGTAGTGCTCACCCGGGTTTGAACTCGCGATCTTACTTTAACGTCAACGTACCTATAGACCAACGAGACCCTTACTTTCAATCTTACATTCGATATTAATTGCTGAAAATATTAAAAAAAATACCATTTACAACCTGCATCAGTATTCCGGTGACTAATATTTTGTACTTAATATGTCTTGTATAAATAAGATAATAATACCTACCTATCTAATACGGCAGACAAACATTTTTTCTATTTACTATTACGAAATAAAAAAATATTTTGTTTAGTTTTTATTGTACATGCATGACATTTAATTTGTGTTTCATCTTATGCTCCTCAGCAGTGAACAAAATCGCAAATAAACATGCAGATGTGAGATGCATTGAATCCATCAACCTGCTCTGAAGAAGCGTGATGCAATACGCTCCAAAACTTACAGCTTCCTTCAAGTCTTTTACAAATGTTTGAACATTATAAAACATATATTAACAATCTTAAGTACTTACAATATTATTAACAAACATGTATCTACAGTAAATACATTTTATTGCATGGCGTAAATTTAACACGTGTTTACATACTATATAATTTAATATATTTATATATCTCAGTCGTGTACGGCAAAAATTACCATACCGTATTTATTAATAAAGACATGATGCCCGTGATTAATAAGGCCCCATTACTATTTTGAAACGGAGCTTACTTCGGTCTTTGTAACAAATATTGCCACATACTATGAAACTGTAATAGATATCATGGCAAATAGAGGTGGACGTCGTTATTTAATTTAATAACTTAGGTTGAAATATTATTCATATATTTAAAATATCAATTAAATCCCGGGACGTAAATTAATATGGAAGAAAACCCTCATATACTTAAATAAAATTATAATGATATACTATTGACCGATTTCGGTCACAGTGCCCAATATCAAGAGAGATTAGCCAACTGCACGGGATATATTGTAGCGCACAAGTGTGTCCGCAAACACAGATGCACTCTTTATTCCGTTACTCTTATAATCCGATGGGACGACAAACCGACACGACCGGAAAGATTTCACGCATAGGACCAACAGCTTAACGTGCTTTCCGAGGCGTAGGAATGAACACATTTCCAACTTCCAGACTCCGGGCTGCTACTGAGAATCTCCGACAGAAAAACCTAGGATTTGAACTCATTACTTCGGGGACCAGCGGCCTTATACATATGTAGTCAAAAGACCAACGAGGTAGTCACTTGAATAAAATATATATTAATAGAAAAAAATAAAATAGAATACACTTTATTGTTACACATAAACTCCGTTATGTCCACAAAAAAAATAAAATTAAAGATCACCTATTTAGCATACAACTTTGAACTTATCGCTACATAGCGATCTCTTTCAGGCAACCAACATCTAACATATTTTGAAAAATATGAATGTCTTCGGCCGATCGAATTACATTTTCAAGATATTATTACCACTCCTGTACCCCGCACACACTTTCATGCGTCCGAGTCGACCTCGATTCCTACTGATAAAAATATATATAATTTATGTTTTTTTTTATTGAAGAAAGTTTTTTGAAAAGTATTCAATTGAGTTAAAAAAGTAATTCCTAATAAAAGCTATTAGTGACGGTTTTATATTATTTAATCGATATTCTTAATTTGATAAACTTTCTGTAATATACTTATATATTATGTAATGATTTATAAAATATTCAATAAGAATTAGGCTTATGAATAATTAATTTAAAATATAAAAGTACACATCAAAGATGATGTTGTGATAGTTGCTTATCTGAGTCCACCTGCGTCCGCGCCTGTGCTGCCTGATCGATCGACCTGAACATTTGATAATGCGATCACCAAATTATAAAATTAATCCACATATATTAACTTCACAAAATCCTTGACTATTATATTTCTTATATTTATAAACACTGAAACATATTTTGTTTTTAGGTTTTCGATTACAAAAAAGAGATATATTTACATCATGAAATAAAAGTAACAAGACAATTTTGAAGATCGTATCCCTTATAAATTTTACAATAAGTAATATTTAAGATTTTTTAACATGATTATATAAATGTAATAACGTTTACGGAATTTTAATATAAATAGGAATGCGATGCGAGATTAAATCTAAAGATTATTTTATCAGGAGTTTAATAAGGTTGTACCTTTATGAATCCTTTATAAGAAAAAAAGTAACGACATATTTTTTTTTTTGTAATGCCAGAATAACATGGCCATAGCTAATGATTAGTGACCTCCGCACATTGGCACTACAAGAAAAGTAAATAGTTAATAATAAAGGTTTGTAGGTTGAGTAGCTATTTTATACAGTTGCATAGACTGAGGTCCTTGCTTCGAATTCTTTGATCGAGTCAATACAAGTTATTAAGTTTTTTCTGTAAAAAAAATTTCATTTGCAGTCTCGAATTACGAAGTTTGTAGTGTTGCTGTCTCATGGCTCGAAACCGCTGATCCAACTTATCATACCTCACCGTCCGTGTCGAACTGTCATCATATTCGATAAAGAGAATGAGGGAACATTTGTGAGCTGTTATATGTATATCTTCTGCCCAGAAGGCTAGTGTCTAAGATTAGATAACTGCGGCCAAAATTTGGTCAGGTCTTTATTTACTAAATTTAACTGACTTTATTAAATAAGATATCAATTTCATTTTAGAATTTAATACTATTATTAAAATTGTAAATTATATATTTTATCACAACAGTATTATAACGACAATTTCTATTAAGTTTTAAATTTGTATCTAAATAAAAAAAAACAAGATTTAACTAGGTGAGTAAGTTTCTGTAATTCATTAAAAGTAATAGTAAAAGTAGAAATGCTTTATAAGAGAAATATTAGAATTTCTTACACGTGTACGTATGTGTATGTGTGCTCACCTTATTAGCTCGCCGTTTGCCGGCATTCGACTTCATCAAAATAACTCACTCTGACTTTATTTTACTTCAGTATGCAAATGCACTCCAATTAGCGGGACTAACGTTCCTTGGTAGGTATTACTCATTATTTCAAGCAAGGATTTTTTGCGAGCGTACTGCGACGCCGTAATTAACTATGAACGGGACGAGTCCTTCAGCGTTTGCTTATTAACGTCTAATCTTTGTTGGCGACGGTCGATCTTAATTTATTCAATTAAATAATTAAACAGTAGGTGAAGGTTGCGGCCCTCTCACTGAAATTTAAAAACTTAACGTTCATTGTCGTAATGACGACTCGACGAGTATACAAGGGGGAGGCGAATTAATCAAATAATACCGCGGAGGTGCGGGGCCGCTGCCCCTCGCCCGCACCCCTCCGTGGCCCCGCGCGCGACCGCGTGCTTCAGTCGCGACCGAAACGCTGCGTGGGGAAGTGTCGTCGATCCCCTCTGACGCATCTACTTTTTTCGAAGTTCTCTATACAGTTTTTGTTCTAAAGTTTTACGAGAAGGTTTTTGTGCTTCAAGTCTTTTGTCCTGTCGAACTTGAAGGATACGAGACTGCATTCGGCGGTGTAGTTAATTAAGTTAATACGTTTAGTGTTTTTTTTGTTATTGTTGAGGTTTTTTTTTGTTTGGTGCATCGTGCCGGTTCGGAGTTCGACGATTCTATTAAGGCACCAAGGCTGGTCGCGTGAGACCTCCGGGAAAAAGCCTTAAGGTAATTATCATTAAGATTTGTTTGTCTTGCTACAGAAATGTAATGTAAATGCAGCGTGTTCACATTCCAAATCTAGTACGAGAACAATGTTGTTTGTTTGTAAACAAAACTGCGTACTTATTATATGTGAAGAAACTAAAACGGCATGTATATTGTCACTACACTACAACTAAGAAAGTACCACATGTTATATAGTATAAAGAACTATTTGACAACTTATTGTCTGACTTCGTCGAACGACGGCCTTTAAGAATATCGTTAAACAAATACCACGAGCAGCTGCAGAGTATTCAAGCTACCTTTTACTTAGAAATACAACAATGCATTGTAAAATACTCGGGAAAGTGCAAGACTTAGTCCTTTGCAGAAACGATGTATTCTTAAAAGTAATAAAATAAATATTTTAACAAACCAGCTAATATATTATAGTAAATTGAAATGTTATATGAAAGCATGCAGCATTCTATTTGATAAATGTGTTCATACATTATCTATGCGTTACAAATAGGCACTATCTGAGAATCAGTAATTAGAAAGATTCGGTGAGCACTGTATTCATTATTTTACTGTCAGGTGAAACTTAATTACTAAAAGATAATTAAACCATTAAAGATTTATTTACTTTGAACATCAATTATGTTTAAAATAGACATCCTTTTAATTAAAGCTTTAACGGAAAGTAAATAGAGAGAAAGAGAGAGAGGGGGGGGGCGAGACTCACAACCCTTCATCATCTTGTGCCAGAAATTAAAGTTTCAAATTGCCTTAAACAAATCAGAAGAAAAAAGATTGCTTCGACTTACGTCATTTTATTGTTGAAATCGTTGCTAAAGAGCTGGTTTGAAAATTAATTTTTAAAATATGTCTAAGCAATATTACACGGACCACTTCATTTCATCGCCGGTTTAATTAAAAACGAGTGCCCGCACCCCTCCCTCCGTTTCGGGTTGAAGTACACCCTGCCCCCGCATGGGCGTCTCGCTCCGCTTATATTTAGATAATTGTACAATCATCTAAATTAATGAGTCTCTCGTCCGGTCCTGGCCTCTATTGTTTTATATTTACGTTACTCAAAGATATATGGAGACAATTTATTTTGTTAATAACGGATTTTCATACCCATGTTGCCAACCTGACGTAGGTCCCAAATAAATCTTAAAGAAATTAGGTTAGTATAATAATAAAAATATATCATTTGTACTAAAAAAGAGTGGAAGAATAAGTAGTCGGGTGTTCATAACTCCCTGTGTTGACGACAGTGATAGAGCTCAATGCAATTAAAAGTTTTACTACGTGCGTGGACGAGGCGCCCGCGCGCGAATATCTACCTTAATTTATGCCAACGATAAGCTTGAGTTATGAGAGCCAATTAATAACTTATTTTAGGTAAGATTTTATCGAGTCAACTATTAAAAGATGCTATGAAATTTAACGAGATCGATTTTTCGAAAACTAATAAGTTTTCAATTACAAATTGATTTTTAGTTTAAATACAGTGCAGCAATGCAAGGTCTTTATTGAAAAGCTAATATCGTTGAGAAAGGAGTTATGAATCTTGATCTGTAAACATCTCAATGTTTGTAAGGAAATTTGTTAGACTTCAGTCTACGGATATGGGAATGTAACCGACGAATCGAATTTAGTCTATCATACATTGCTCTCGCTAAATTAAATGCATCAAGCAATAGAAGGACGGTTGGAACTTGGAGCGGGCAGCTCTCCCCGGAAGGCCCCAGGCGATCTGCCTAATGAACCCGCACCACCCCCGCAGCCTGATTTATTAACGAATTAAATGCATTCTGCTGCACCCTCATGCAAATACATGATATATCTACCTAAATCATACGTTAAGATTATTATGCTCTTAATTAAATTAATTATTGTTTCTATATTCATTTTTTTAATTAATTATAACGCTTCGTGTCTACTCGTACGTGTCATATTTTCTTTTAATAGCTGTTGTTCTTACAATCTCATTTATATAATTAACAAAAATATAATTTTATCTTTTTATTATCCTGCTTTTTAAATTAATATAACGTATATTGACTTAAATATTTTCGTAATATATTTTAATGGCAACACTCACACTATCGATCACGTAGGGGAGACGGGTACTAGTTGTCACAAAATATAAATAACCATTGTTAATTTTAAAACTGGAAATAAAACTGCCATTTTTTCTTAATTAATCATATATTTGGTTAATAAGCCTTTATTAATTGCACTTATTTCTTAGAAAAATTACTAATTTGTATGAATAATTGAGAGATCAAAAATAAAAGTCGAGTGAGACAAGTTACCCCCGGCGTGGGGTAGGTTGTCTCAGGTGACGGTCCTTGTTGTCACAGGTCGCTATTGGCATCACTGTCAGCATCGGAGGCACAATTTGGGCAACAATAAAATAGATCCCTATTTCCACCACATTTCTCATGCACCCACATCTTGCATTTTGTGCATTGAACCCATTCTTCGTGGGGTTTACTGCTTGACCAAGTTCCAAAACATATTAAACACGACGTATCCTGAGATTCTTCTTCTTCTTCGCTACTTAATTGCTTTTGCTTCTTATTTTTCTTTTTCGAAATTACTTTTTTTTTGGATTTTCGTAGTTTTTGTTGCTCTGCTAACGCATTCTTAACTGGGGTGTCAGTTAAAATTGCGGACACTCTTTTTCTTCGATTGCATGTAGTTTTCTTTGCTGGAGCTTTTGGAAATGGTCGTATGGTTTCAGGCGTTGATAAAATTTGTGGTGGAGGAGTAACTGCACTGGTACCAGGAGTTGGTGAGGGTGATCTGCAAACAACTGAGCTGTGTTCTATATTTGGAGCAACGTCGTCTTCAATTTGTGCTACCTGATCGATTTCTTCAATAATTTCTGGTCTGTCTGTGACATATGATGGCGCAAAGTCTGCATCAGTAAAGATGTTACGGTTATAAGGCCATATTCCACTTACTGAAAACCCAGAGATGATGTTTTGAGGAGTTATAGATGGTGGTAAACTAATTTTGACTATAGCAGGAATGTCATAAATTGTCATTGTTTTGCCTGGATGATTCTTGATCCAGTCATCACAAGCAACATTGGCATACCTCTTCAGGGGTCCATAAACACTGCGGTCTAACGGCTGCAGTTTATGGGAGCAATGAGGCGGGAACGACAAGACAACAACACCGTTTTCTTTGCAGTAATCCAAAGTCTTAATGGACAGATGAGAATCATGGTTATCCAAAAGTAACAACAATGGGCGTTCAGAATTGCAGCGAGTGTATCGTACAAAATGCTGGATGAAAATGTAAAAACAGTCTTCGTTCATCCAGCCAGATGGATTGCCGCTACCTGTCGATCCTGTTGGTCCATTGTTGACGAAATGGTCTTTAAAATGTTTTCGAGGGAAAACGAAAAATGGTGGTATGCTATTCCCTGTAGCTGACACTGCAATAGCTAACGTAACTAGCGTACCTCGCTCGGCAGATGTTAATGTGCCAATCTGTTTCATACCTCTTCGTGCGACAATTTTCTGCGGCTTTTGGACAGTAGTGATCCCGGTTTCGTCAACATTCCATATGTCTTGTCCTTCAAATTTGTATTTATCTAAAACTTTTCCTAAGTTATCGAAAAATAAATTAACATTATGAACATTGAAGCTAGTAGCACGTGCGAGGCTGGTCGCTTCAGGTTTTCGAACGCTTAGTTCTTGATGTCGTCGCATAAAACCCTTAAACCATTCTTCACCAGCCATAGCATTGCTCGTCCAAGTATCAGGAAATTTACGATCTAAAGCGACAGCATACTGATAAGCTAATTTACGAACTTCTATAGGGGTCAGCCCAAAGTATATATCGGCAGCTCTTTGTAGATATGCAGACAAATTTTCTTCATCTTCGTCTTTAAAAACTTGCCTTACTTTTACGTACCCTATAGAAGGTATGTTCTCTCTGTCTTTATATTTTTTATAATATCTAGTGAGTGTCCTATAGTTAATATTAAAATCTTTGGCAACACTTCTTATGGAATTGCCAGGTCCCACTGCACTCACTGCTTGCATCATGACTTCTGCACTTATACGACCACGATCAGTGAGTCTTTTTCGATGTCTAGGCATTTTAACTACATGAAAGAAAAACATAACGGTTGTTAGAACATTATAACGTTTAACGGGGTTTGTTGTCACAGTGACAACTAGCCCCATTTTTTTTGAGACAACATGTACCAGACATAAAAAAATATATTTTTACAGAAATAACCTCTAAACGTAAACAATTGATAATGTTGTCCATAAATACGTTAATTTTGCCTTTTTTCTGTTCAAACTATATAAAAAACTCTATAACTAATAAATAAATGTAATCAATAACTTACCTCAAAGAATACACCAAAATTTACTTAACAAAGGTATTTTTATATTTTTTCCAACCCACGTCGATATAGAAGTCTGGCAGCCATGACACTTTCTAATGTTGGTAGCACTTGGATGCGTTCGGAAATACTATGTTTCACTTTCCTTAAATCCTTTTACTTTTATAAATATTGAACTTGTGACAACTAGTACTTGAGACAACGAGGACACCCTTCCCCTATGCTTCTTACAAAGTTGGATATGCTAATACTGAAAACAGTTATGCATGGTGTATGACTAAAAGAAAAGAACTGGCTTATTGAAACAACAATCCTATGTGTTTATTTTGGGTATTAATATATATGTTAATGAATTTTATTGGTAAATGGCGCAATCCACAGGTTAAAAGCGACTAAGTCAACATTGTACATAAAACGTTTTGAAGCACATATTTCTTTTGAACTTTTGATTTAGGTCATATGCTAAAATCATATGCTAAAATCCACTGTCAAAGCTAAATCATTTAATAAAGAACTTATTATTAAACCAAGGAATAAGTTACATGGACAAAAATGGTCCTTGCCTGGGTCACAAAGGGTGGAGCTAATTTCGGAGCGTCTCGGTAGCATGCGCAAGCGATCCCGTGGCGCTCCCGTTCCCCGTAGACGGGAAGGGTACCGCTGGGTTTATAGTGGGTATTCCGATGACCGGGGCACACTCGGTGCCCTGGACATATGGCGAGCCCCACATATCCTCCCCCCACTGTTTCCGTGGGGGGAAAAGCGTAACGCGTTTACCCAGCGATGAAAAAATAAAAAGAAAAGGTTGGAGCTAACTTCGTCACACTGCTCCGCTGCAGGCTTGGCGTCTTTGGCTATCTACAGATTTCCCCAAGATTAGACCTTAATCAGCGAATACAAGATGCATTGTAAACAAATTAAGCATGACGACTGTAATCCTCTCCTGGATTTGACCTCGCGATTTACTCGCTATCTAGGATATCCACGTGCTACCATTTCTGTCCTAAGTAGCGTACAAGTTATAAACAACATGGATCATTCGAATAGTATAAATTTTGAATTAAATTCTCATCTCAGTTCAATCTTAATCAATTTTTATATAGTCATCAGTGTAGTAGTTAGTATTTTACATTAAAGTATTGAATGTAGACGGTCTACTCATATTATTGTTGCATCCATTATTCAGCACCCGGCCGGTAAGGGACCGCGCGCCGGCGCTGCTAAATTATTAAACACGCGTTATAAACACGCCACCCCAACTTGTTCTTGGAATATCTGTACTTGGCGGGAGTAGATCTCAGAATCATTGCTTCTAAGCATAAGTTTTCATAATCTTCTTACTTTTTGTTGTTTTATAAGTCGTTTATCGCTTATTTATTGACATATCTTGCAAAACCATTCATAAGAATACGTTTAACACAGTCATGTACATTATAACCCCTGTTAGATAAATAAATACAAGTTACAGACTTCTAAGACGTCGTCATTTCGGAGAATTAATTTTTTCGGTTCTTAATTTAAATTTAATAACAAAAGATTCTAGTATTTCTTAGTCACACTATTTGAGCCCGAATAGGAATTCTCATTGAGTCAGTAGGCTCACACACCTGCTTTGATATCGCGCATGCCCTCTCCACTCCGTAAGTCCACATTGAACAAACCGGTTTCGATTACAGGTTATACCAACTACAAAGCTACATATCCTTTTGGCGGAAACGAACATCTCGCCATAGATTTAATATTCAATGTATTCGATTATTCCGAAATTCTAATCCATTATTAAATTCGAAAAAAAAATCAATTTTATACATTTATTGTATAATAATTTTTATGAATACTGGCAATTATTTTAACATTTTAATGTGATCTATAAAACCATTGAATATATTTCTAGTTAATATATTAATTTATATTTTAGAAACTTTCCTTCGCAGTGTTTTCATTTCTGTATTGTTATTTGGAAATCGAATATATTTACAGGACGATTACCGTTCTTGTCCACTATTCTAGGAATAACCAATTTAACCTCAGAGAAAAATAAACAAAGTCACACAAAGTTTATTTATTCTGTGGCGAAGATCGTCTCCAACTATGGCATTCAACGATATTTATAAAAACCAGAGACAATAAAGCTATTATTTAAGTACTTGCTATTTATTAATATGGACTTAGTTATTAATATAAATTAAACATGAAATATGTTATTTTCTGAATTGAAATGTAAAAATATATGATGAAAATAAAATCATTTGATGCAATTATAAGAACTTGCATAATTTAGAACTGCTAATGGAATTAAATTATTTTTCTTAGTCTATTATTTAACTAATTAGCATGAATTATTAATGTAAAGTATATAGCATCACGTTATAATTGAATGAAAATTATATCTCCAAAGGCGCCGACGTAACAATATTAATATTAAATAAAATAAAGCATAAAAATGAATCGAACATTGAACGCTAAAAAACGGTATTAAAACGAGAAATATTTAATGTTAGAGACGGAGCGAGATGCAAGATCCGGTTATCCTTAATTTCCCTCCGCGTGCGGCCACTCGACTTGTGCCAGTCATCCTATTTGATTATAGAGGAAATTTAGTATTGTAATTGGTACTAATTATTGTTTTGTAAAACGGACATAAGTGTGGTCGTTTCAAAATCATTAGATAACTGCTCATCAATTTGTGTTACCATCAACAATAAGCAAATTAATGTATAAAAACTGCCATGACGTGTCCACTGCGCCCGTACTTAACCAGCCCACCTAGTAATAAAACATCATCAGCATTTTGGGCGATCTTTCTTTTATCTTAATTATATAATATCCAGAAATTTATCTAATGTGTAACTACGATTAACAGATCTATCCTTTTTGATAATACAAATAATGTCTGTTAAATATAATAAATAGTGCCATATCCTAATGAAGACATAAAATATTATTTTAACTGTTGCCATACAAAGTTATATTGAGGTCTCCTCTTAGGATTCACCTCGTACACCTCGAAAGCGATTACTTCTATGCTTTTTTTAAGATTATATTTAAATAATTATGAAGCACCCATTCCTTTTTTGTCTCCATCTGAATCAAGAAACAAAGCATAATAATCCAGAGTTAGTATTACCAAGGTATTGCTATTAAATATTGTGTAAGAACGTCTAATAAATGGCTATCGTTAGCTAATAACCGCTATAAACGAAGCAAGACAGAGCCCATATTTCACCCGTCGCCATAGCAACGGCCGAAACAAACACGCGCCACGCTGCGAGATTATAAATACTACTAAGTATGGAAGTTGTGAGAGTGCAGTAAAAGCGGTGTGTCCACTATCTGGCCCATAGCTCGATTTAGCCGCAATAACTTGAATCGCTGTGTTAATTCATATTCGCATTCCAATGCATTAGCGACGAACTAATTCATTGTTTATACAATTTAAAAGAAACGCGAATGTTGTCGAACCGGCTATTAATTTCGCGATTTCGAAGTCGTTTTGTTGTTCTTATATATTTTATTAAATGTATCATACGCAGTGACGTATTGTTAGTGTTGACCCTTAAACCTAACCCGTAAGCAGAGTTTAGAACAATATGTTGCTTCATTATCGGGGCGTCCGTATCGCTAACAGCAACTAAGTAGATTACAATCAGCTGGAAAGCTTGTTCGAGACACGAAATTAATTAAAACAAGTTTGTTCGCGGATCCTATGCAACGAACAAAGCCGTGCTGAGTCACTAGGTAATTACACTATAATAGACGGCTGTGAGGCGCCTCAAATATAACATTATCTTTGGGCTCATTACCATAAGCTAATGATGACTTGATGAGCGATTAAGGCAGCAATTTGGTAACGACAAACAATACTGTTTATCAGAAACGTCTCAAATCTTAACTTACCAATAATTTAATTGGAGAAACAAGAAATACATTTAACAGACACATATCCTTATTTCGTTCCTGTTCGTATCGCTTTTTTAATTTCATATTTGAATAAAGAATGAAAATTTATTTTATTTAAATGGTATTTCTCAAAATTAAATGTTGTTATATTTAAAAAAAATCTCAACGATTTCTTAGACATTTTAGTTGTTAGTATAATTTTGTATAGAAAACAAATGTTGGTGTTAATCAATTAACGTAACCTTGGCTTTTATAGAAATAACATTTAATTTAATCAGTGACTACTACTAAAAATATATATCTTGTTCATAGTCTGGCGAATGTAAAAACTTAACAAAATTAATATATAAATTTAATACACACCGCTTGCAGATAATACAATACATGTAACGATTACGAAAACATAAGGAAAATGAATGTAAGAAGCGTTGATTAATTTTAAGTTAAACAGATTACACCACAAAGGCTTCAAGTAACGCAGCCAACCCTTTAAGAATGTTCTAAACGCCAATTTTCTATCCTTATATTGTGGTGATCGCGCCATGTCATCGGGAATTTTAATTATATTCCATGATTAATTATGTGTAACGAGGGAAGATGGCTGATTGATGAGCCGACTTGTTCTTCGTTTGGCATTGTCTCGTATTAATTGCGACTTTTAACATCGTACTCAGTCTCATTGTTTCCAATATAGTGGGCGATCTAATTAAATTTATTTTAAAAGCTGACTCACTGCTTTTATTAATTTTATAATAGCTCAGATAATGTCTATTAAAGTTGTTAGACTGACTCACTCTTAATATCCTTATTAAAATTTAACATTGTGTACGGCAAATTAGTTATTTAATATTAATAACCACGGAAGTTGGATAAATATAGCAAACTAATTGTCTTCGGGATTTGGTCCGGCAATTTAGTTGGTCCTTGATGTCTTTCAACATACATTATTATTTTTTTAATTTAATTTTCCATGTTTTTTTAAATTTAAAATTAAGAATATGACATTGAATATGATAAATGATGTTCTGTAATATGTTTTGAATTTAAGATAGATAATTGTCTATATAATAAATTACCTACAAAGTCTTATTATAATAATTTACATGTAAAATATTTATTTAATTATTATTGGTGTCAAATACCTACGCATAAAGTCTGTCTGATATTGTTTTCGGATCAAATCAAATACCACTAAACTATAAAGATACACTCATCTCACATTGTAATAAGTTTCAAAGTTAAATATAACAAACGTATCTGAAGCTAAAATGTCATTGACTAATACTCAAATAACTGTTTAGTTAAAAATGTTAAAATGTAGCTTATCTTAGTCCCAGTACAATGAGACATCTGTTATATTTGTGACGATTGACGATATCCGTGACCTATTGACAGAAATGTATTCAAGCAATCTCAAGGATGTTTTTGAGGACAATACTAGTTACATACGCATAAAGTTAACTTTTGTATAATATATATGAAACGACCAACTCCGAATTTACAAAAAGCTATCAAGAAGTTAATTATATGAATAATAATGGAATCATTAAATATCGAAATATAGATTCGTAAATGAACCTCTAAGACTAAAGAGTACGAAATGACATCACCATTATTTTAATTGCATACAACCTTGAAAGAGTAATAACAGCCATTTTTTTAAACTGTCAAAATGACATGCAGACGGACAAAAAATATTAACATAAAGTGTAGTTAGTGTTTATTACGTAATAATGTATTTTATAATGGACTTACACATGAATATGAATTTAATTTTCAATTATTTTGTTTGTAATTTTACTTATTTGAAGGTGGAACTTAAGTAGGATATAATTCGGTAGCTCTTGAGTCAATGCCTTATAAAAAGGCTTTTCCTATGATAAAAATACGTATTTGTTAATGTGGTAGTCTATGGAAAGGAAGTTATGTGTCAAATTATTTAAATGAAGTCTAAAATAAATATTAGAACTTTAAGAACAATTCCACAATATTTTTCTTAATAAGCGGGTTTACTTACATTACTTATCGAGAAATTCTTGTCATTTCTCGTCTTAATCAATCGTCTTAATTACTTCTCGATGAGTATGTGCAACCGGATTTTATAATAAAAATAAGCACATATGTTTAATTTATTTGTAAAATCCAAAAAGAATTATATTTATTTACTCACAACATTCTCGTGTAGTAGGAATTATATAATAAAAAAAATATAATTGCATAATTTGTATGATATGCATTTTTAAAATGTATAAAGAATATAATAAAGTTTACGTTATTTAACGATTTAAATGTTTGTACCAGACTTCGATATTTCCCACACACTTTGAAGTCGTCTTTTGTGGTTTATCTAATCTTCACAGGGCGGGATATTTGCACGGTGATAATAATATGGCAAATGACCCATTATACGCCGCGATTTACAACGTTTCTTTGCTTTTCAATCTAAGTATTTTTCCATACACTCCTAATGAGTAATTTTCTTTTCGATCGATAAATTAAAGTCTAATAATTAACATTTAAACGAAGAACACCATTCAAAATATCTAAATTTGATACAAATTTGTTAAAAATTAGTAAATAAAACAAAATTCGACATAAACAGTTCACTCACCCCAGAGTCAGCTAGAGGGTGGCCTAAATTGGCAGCGGTTCAAAAGGGTCCTTCCCATACGTTAAATACGCAATTCGGTGCTCAGTACAATCAGCCAAATGAGCTCGCGTCGATTCAATCAATTACGCATCTTTTTAAAGGCAACATGGGGATGATGAGATCAGTAGGTCATGGTTACTTACTCGATTTGAGTCTATAGATCTTGACAACGAAAATAATTGAGTTTTTAAATATATTGAAATTTGTCTGTGCTACTGTTTTAAGTCATAAGGTTTATTTTAATCAATTATAAATTATAATTTAAGATGCCTAGAGAATGCTTTTGACACAACTCTGTGATCTAATAGAAGAAACATCAAATGACCTGCGTGTGCGCAACAAAAGATATGTGTGATTTTTTGAAAATAAGACTGTCCTTAAATTAAAGTCGTTCATTTATAAAAAGAACTGTCTAATAAAAATAATAACAACGGCGTCTGGGTGTCTGTAGGGGAAGTAGGGGCTAAAGATTCCCGCTGCGTCGCTCGTTAGCTACACAAAAATAGATATATTATTTTTATCTGCCAATTTACCCCAATCTATATCATTGTTAATATTCGATGACAGTTATCATTTAGTAAGAAAAATCAACTGCAATTTTGCGATGATAAAGTTTATCAGTACTATTGTAATATCATGTTAATGATTGATAGTGGTAATAAAAACAAATCTTCACTCAATCCGCTTATTACGATTTTGCTTTAATACGAAAAAAACTCGATGGAATCATGGCTAACTTGAAGTTGTGTTTATAGCCAATATACACTTTTAATTTATTGTTTTTTTTATTTGAGATTGCTATTTAATGAATTTATAAAAACAAAACTAAACAATCTCTTATATGTATATGGTATGCGTTACGTATGAAGAAATTTATGCAAATGTTGAATTCTATTGCCTTAAATATAGATGTTGTCTTAATTAGTCCTATTTTAGATCGTATTTTATTGGGGGTCTAAATTTTATATTAATTCAAAATTTTGGAAAAATAAGTTTTATAAGTATTAAATATTAATATATTTTAAAGATATTTTTTGTTACATTAAAAAAGAATATTAGAGACAAGACTTATTATTAAATACTTTTTTTTTAAGTATAACTAATAATCGGAGTAACATATTGTTGGTCCCGGATGAGATATCGAATAAAAATCATTTGTTTAGTTTAAAAAAAATTGTTTCGGTTCCATCGTTTCAAGCGACGAGCGAACGAATGCGAGCTACGAGCCGTATCTCCGGCCGCAACAATACCTTATCTTATCATTACCGCCCCATCCCGATGAATTACCATAACGCTCATTTGCATGTACCGACGCGCGTTATTTACGAATGGGAGATGACGGATTTTCTTCCGCTGTCGCTGGTTCGGTTACCGGAATGAATTGTCATTTGGGCTTTGTTTCCATTCTGTTCTAAATTCACTTAATATTTAATCATAGTTTAATTATTTATGCATTCATACGCTCTATGTATGCCAAAAAATAAGTTGTGATAATTGAACTTATGAAAAAGAGAGATTGAAGTGATTGATTTTATTTAAAAGATACAAGTGCAATAGACACAGATACAATCAATGAAACTGTTTATTTCATCTTTAATAAAATTTAATTTAAACCCCAGGTAGATAATTCTGTAATTTATCTTCGTTTTGAAAGGTAATGACTTATCATTATATTTTAAAGATATGATATTAAAAAAGTTACGTTAACAACTTAATAAGAAATATCATTGCATATATTTTGGTGAAATTTTAATCGTTACTCAGGGAGATAATACCCTCCCCAGCACATAAAAAAATCCAGGCACTCCGAAAAAAATTGTTCATCAGCCATCTGAACGCAAGTAATATTCGCTTGTAATGTTTTAATGCGCACTCAAAATTAGGGAGCACTGATAAAATGGGAAGCAAGTCTTAAATTACTCACTTACAGAGTAGTTATCCGAAAGAGCTTTTAAATCATTCACAAAACACTAATGGACGTGGGGGGGTTGGTGCGGGGCGAGGGGTGAGCAGATGTAGTCCCAAGCGAGCAATGAAATGAAATGGAGATATAACAATATAAAGGTGTGTGTCTGAATTACCGTGAATTGCAATTCGACAGTGCGGGACGTTCGAATAGAAGGGGAAGACATTTGATAAGTGTTAGAATATTTCTCGAATACGATTTTTAGATCAAAACCATTTAAAAAAAATACGTCTTCAAAACTAGCTTCTTGTAAGTTGTAATCCATTCTTGTAAACCTGTTATGTGTCAGTTCTATTTTGAAAATATACGAAGAAGATCTGGTCACAATTGTTGGTAAAGTGTATCGTTTTAAAATGTTGAGTACTAGATCAGTAGCGTATCTTAGATTAATAATTCATTTCATTTACATGTTGAATAAACTAAAGCACACTGTTCCGGGGAACTGTTGCAGGAATAATAAATGTCGAGGGGTCTGTGAGGGGAGCCCAAGTGCCATTATTATCGGCGGCAATTTAATTAGATCCCCTGCGTTATTACCACTGATTCGTTTTATAATGCCGCTCTAATACCCGTCCGACGACTGCATATAGGTACTCTTGTTTGTTATAGAAAATTTAATACGACAATTCAAATTACAGTTATTGGGAACCAATTATAGTTGCATGTGCTTGCCGACACCAATAGTCACGATATAAATTACTGCTTGCGTCCGATGCTATTCTAATAATAATATTGTCTAACCTATAATAGCCACATAAACCAGTACTTGAGACGTGAGATACGATCTCGATTATAATCCGTTGAAACACGATCTTTACGCATTTATTTACGTCTGAAAGTACTTACAAAACATTAAAATAGCCTTAAACTTGTAAGTATCCGTTTGTCGATGTCGTAAACAGGAAGATTGCGATTGAAAATCACAGCGTTTATTACGCCCGATAGGAATGAACTTCACCTAAAAACCATAAAATTGCTTTCTGTACGTCGGAATTTGACCACTTGATGCAATCACCCGCGGAATAGGCTTCCGGTTCATCGATACTCGTAACGAATCGTTGAAATTCAATAATTATCCCGAACACGACTTCATTCATAAAAAATACTTAGAAAAAAAGTGTGAATGAAAAGAGAAAATTCGTTAGAGTCAACGCGAGCGCTTTTTGTAGGTCGTACAAACCGATCCGACGGCGGTCGTCGATTCTTAACCGTTTCGTTCCGTAGCACACATAGTAGATAAGATTCAAAGTGAACAGGCGGTAATCAGTGCGCGACCAAACGGGTTGAATGGAAGTCCGATCGGCGTCCATTCATTGAAGCCTGGATGCCTTCACGCGAGGGAAGCCTACAACGCTAGCAGCCACGTGTACCACTCACGTACTGCGATACTACACATCTGTATCATTAGTGTATTCTCTCTCGTAGCGTATTGCCCAATCGGTAATTATTTTAAGGTCGCGTTTGTTCACGCATCACAAGAAATACCACGAAGTTATGAATCTAGATCGACGGACCTTATGTTATGATGTTAAATTTAATGTAATTTATTTTCTCCCGCTTTGATCTATGTAAACAGGTCAAATCAAAGTGTAGGAAATGTGTTAGTTATATTTTTATTGCCAGCAGTAATAAATTTATGACTAGTAGGTATACCTACATACGCCCACGCCGCGTTTAGCTCAATAAAATGTTCGGAACACAATAAATATAACACAAGGACGTTCTTCAAAGACGATACTGATGATAATGAAGATAAAAAAAATGTTGTTTAATTACGTATGTTACTATATAGTCCGTATTTATTTGAAAGAAAAAATATCCGTTACATTTATTATAGATGCAATTGTACGGTAATATGTACAGTTTTTAAATTTTGTATAATTATAAACCTTTAAGAGCAAACTATGAAAACATATAACAGTAGTAGTGATTGAAAATGATCAAAGTTGCTTGTAAAATCTAGTCAACCATACTCGTAATTTTGTCTTTCTAAATGGAATGGAATAGGATTAAGAACGGTATTGCATTGACGTTGACTTAATTTGTTCATTGTTCTTACATATTACATGGACGTAAACAAAACATTAACGGCGCCTATTATAGTGTGCAGTCTGTATGAAATTAATGTTTATTCCATGACATAATATAAACACTGGTTCAACGCCAAATGCTACTTTGATGGCATCCTTGGCCTGATATTAATTTAACGCTCATTTTCGCCTCGTTCATAACCATGCTTTATTCTTAATAGATATAGAAAAAAATGTATTACAAGCATATATGTTACATCTATCAACCTGTTGCGTCGGTATATGTATATATGTTATTTATATATGTATAAAAATATAGGCAAATAAATAATTACAAATTGTAAATTCTATGAAAACTTATATTGCAATAATTGTTTATTTTAATTAGACATAATAATATTCATTATAATTATTTTAAGGGGTGAGAACTAGATATATATATATATATATATATATATATATATATATATATATCTTATTTAAAAAAACAAATACAGAAATATCTACTAATGCGACTATATTTTTTTAATATGTATTATTATAATGAGAAACATTTCACTTTTCGTGTGATTAATTAACTTCAAATATTAAAAGTCCTAATTGCTAATTTAAGAGCCATTCACGACCAATGAATTACTAATGAATTTGGTTTTAATTATGTGTTTAAAATAATATTGCAATAAATTAATATAAGCATTTGAAAATACATCGAGTTTTCAATGTGATTGATGTTGATGAGTGAAATTTCATTCGAAACAATAAAACATCAATTAAAAACATTTAAAAATTCTTCTTTTTTCTTAAATGGCTATTTTGTCGATATTTCTATAAAATTGAAATAACTTTTATATCTTAATGACCTACAAATCATTATACTAAATAAAAAACCAACACTCAAATCGTAAAATAAATTCGGGGACATTTTTTGTCTCACGTCATCTTTTGTCCCTCTTCCGTTGAATCAAAGTTTTTATAAAGAGCCCAGTTGAGTTACATTATGACAAACATTCCAGGGTCTGGTTTTGGGAGGGGGATGGAATGCGGCCTACCTGCGCGGGAGTCGACCACCGCTAATCAATTTAGCTTTATTATCGTACAATAACGCTTCATTACAATACATATTTATTTGTTTTTGTAGTTTCTTTGAATGTAATACTAGTTGTTCGTACTGGTCGAGGTCGTCGTATACAATTCTTTAAATAATAATAAGATTTTAGGGCTGATTTAAGATTGAAATTTATAGCAAACGTCTTTAGCACAATTATATGTTGAAACATTTTAAAAATAAACTTAGTAATTTGTTGTCTTTGATGCTTATTGATAATAATATCCTGGGACATTATTCTCAAAAGGCCATCTGATCCCAAACTAAATAGAGCTCGTACTATGGAAACCAAACGACTAATGTACTACATATAACACTACTTTTTTTTGGTAAATACATTCAACCAGACATGTTCATGCACAGAAATGTCTGTCCTGGGTGGGAATCGAACCCACGACCTGCGGCGTGTAAGGCAAGTTTCTACTAACCATGCCAACCGGCTCGTCGAATGCATGTATGCATGACGCATGATATTTTTCGAATTGCATTTTATTTATTATCGTTTATAATACTATAATTAATAATAATAGTAAATGTCTTTATCGGCTTAAAACAAGTAACTTACAATCAAAGAGACCTAGTACAACTACATTAGGACAGCCCGTATCTTAGGGGTCAGTGAATTCCCAATCAGTTCTTAATTTGTCAAACTTATTGTTAGATTTACATTTATATAAGAAATTATTTATTTTTACATTTAAATTGGTTACCAATACATTTAATATATGCAATGTAATAATTTAAGTCTCAATCATTATATTATTCACATTAAAAACATATTAATAATCCAACTTTTAATTTTAATTGTTATTACATATTACACAAATAGTCAAACAACTTATTATTTTAATTCAAATATATGACAGAAAAATAAATTATTATTGTAACGTAGTTTAATTGGGGTGACAAATGAAATCGGGTCACAAGAAGCATGTCAGGGGCCACCTGGCATCTGTCTGTCAGTGTAAAGATTAGGATCTATTCATGTAACTGCATCGTAATATCAACTTTATTTTTAATGTCATAAAGACCAGGTTAATATTCTATTATTATGTTAAGTTTGTCACGATTACAATAATAGGTCATATCAGAGCTTGATCTTTTTCTTGACACATAACCGTTCGTTGAATAATGTGATAGATTTCGACTATTTTTATAATAACAAATATGTAGAGAATTACAAGAAACTTATTGATATAATTAAAAATATATGGAAACACAAATGAAGCTTATTTCAAGTAAGAAAATGAGAAGACACGCTACGTGGTCGGAAACAGCGCAACCCGAACTAAAAAAATCCAATAATATCCTTTAACTTGTCAATCACTTGAAGCCAATCTGACAATTGAGATGGATTTTCATCTGATTTAACAAGGAAAAAAGCTGGTAAATTAGAATCAGTTAATACATCAGTGAGACCACCCACAGTACTCCTGGACAGCCCCATGTCCATCAATGTCACTATTTATTCGTAGAACAAAAAACTTCCATCACCATTCCATCAGTCGTGTATTTTATCATATCTTCGTGATATTTTTTTTCTCATATCAAAGTATTTATAATAAACACGAAGCGATTTTTAAGACGAGGACTTGTTTCGTCTGATTTTTAAATTTAGATTTAGCAACTTTATTTTTGAACGTTAGATTTCAATAGCGGTCACTAACGAAGGTCGTGTATTACATACATTCAAGAGTCATCGTATGTCAAACTGTATAATTAGCTCTCCGAATTGTCAAAGAAAATCCAATGCTTAGTTTTACTGAGTCAAATATTCAAGGCTACACCAGTTTTGTAACACGTAAACATATTTTAAGTAGTTAAAATTACTATTCCTATTGTTTATAACTATAAAATTTAGGAAGCTATAGTCAAAGACTTAGAAGCTAGAAAAGATACTTAGGATAATAAAAATCTTACAGAAATAAATATATTCATAAATATGACATAGTATAAAAACTGCGAAGGAATTAAAAAAAAAATACACGTGTAGCAATTGTTATTAAGTTGAAGAATGCGTAATGAGCATTGTAAGGATAAGCGGAACAGAGCACCGGTAAACTCTAATTAGTTTAAAACAAAGGCATTTGATAGGTGAAATGACATCACGCGGAGCCTCGGGCAAGAGCTAATGAGGTAGAAATGAGCCTCCGATTAACATCCCGCTAGACCATTTATTTGAAACTGGAGTTTTATATCATTAAATAAATATCAAAGACTGTCTTGCAATGATGGAGCCTAATGTTCTTGTATTCTCCAATTATAGACTGTTTTAATTCAAAGTGTACTTTATTAAGCAGTCTTGTTTTTCTTTCCCATTAATTTGTTTCGCAACGTACGACGAAAAAATATTATAGCTCTACGCATATAAGGGCAGAGAATATTGAACCTTATAAGTTGCTTTATTTATTTCCTAATGAAAGAAAAACAAGTTATTTAAGACCATCTATTTCTATAGATCAGATGTTTCGTATGTTTATCATTAAGTAAATCATGTTGTGTTAAAAGCACTTTAGATTTGTATATACATAGTTTGATAGTTATTTATATTTTTCGATCCCGTTATACATAAACGTATTTTTGTACATTAACGTATATTTCTTTTAAAAATATTTATATTAACATTTAGTAACGTTTAGAAAACCGACTATTTAAAAAGGAAAAGAGAAATCATCAATTTAAAGACCATATTTGCATACGACGTCTACACTACACTTTCGGATGTAGGTTAACGAAATGCTATTTCACCCACTTAGCGACTCAATTGCAGCAAATTATGGCCATTATACGTGTAAGTGTATTAAAATTTCCAATAGAAATAATTTTAATACATTTCCAGTCTTCAAAAGTTGCTTCGATGTCGTGACTTAGACACCGAAGTTCCCTTTACAACAAACCCGCAGCCGACTATTAAGAACATCAATAGAGTCATTTGTTGCGCGGTGATTACAAAGCGATCCGATGTCCGGTAATTAGTAGTATTATTTGATTGAAATTAACTACATTTATTATAATTGAACCTTTTATATTCTCCGCAGCCGCGGGCCGTCCCGATCTCCAACTGATCAAAGAAGATTATTAATGATCTGTTATTAATAAACGAATCGCATGTTCGAATAAGTTAAAAAGAAAATCAAAGTGGCGGTAAGACCTGTTATAGAATTAAATGTTGCGGTTGACATCGCATGCGCATTTAACGGTTATACGTCATTTACCGTTTTACCATAACTGTATTTCGTCAAAGAAAAATTGACAAATTTAATTTTACGTTCTTAATAATTGAAATATCTTAATAGGGAAATTACTTAGATTGAAGTTAAGACAATTAATTTAAATTTTAAAGTGGTAACGTAAACAAATGAATATTATTTTAACCATTTTTAATATCGGAAAACTCGTTTTATTTTATTATTATAACTTCATAAATAATTTAATTAAATCCAAGCTTGTACTTATCTCGCCACGCTAATATTAAACCTGATTCATGAATCATTCTTATAAATGAGGTTGTCTAGAATTATTTCAATATTTAATTGGCTCTTTATGTTATGGATAATTATAATTTTATGATGTTAAAAACCTTTACGGGAAATTTAATTTAAATCATTGAATGTTAATTAAGTAATTATGTTTAAAACACACTATAAGGAACTTTGGGCATGTTTTGTTTGTAAAATTGCGTTATAACTTTATTACTACGACAGCCTACTAATGTTCCACTGCTGGACAATACTTTCGACAATGCGAGTTGGGGATTACATACGTATATGGAAGATTTTCATTGACACATGCAGGTTTTCTAATGTTGTTTTTTTACCGCCAAACATAAGATCGTAATCGATTAATAATGATCATAAATGAATGTTACGAAATTCATAATATTGTAATAAAGTAAAAAAAGATAAGGTACGAAACAAACGAAATGACTAATAACGTCATTAATTTTTTTATCACCGGATATTATGAACAATGAAACGCGACAAATGATGAATATATTACACATAAATCAATGTCTTGACTGATAATAAAAAATCTTAAATTATCACTATAACTTGAATCTGATAGAAAGTATATCGAGGCAAAGGCGATAAATAACTGTGACATTGGCATATTCATATCTTTTGGTATGCCCCGGAGCATGTTACGACATAATCACTATAAAATTATTTGAAGCATCATCAACGGGGTCTACGAAGATATTACATTATTTAAATGTTAATGTTATCGAAGTTACACTAATTAATTCTAGTAATCTTTATATGTATGTGTACATACAACGTGGAATTCAGTTGACAAGAATCACTCAAAATCATTAAACGGACGTAATGCCTATTTGACTTGTACACATCAAATATTTTTATTATATTAAAAACCCGTGAATAATTATATTAACTGAAAAAGATGCAGTTATTTTAAAACACAAACAGTACATTAAATTTTATAAATTTATTTTGGTAATTCAGTTTGAGATTAATATACTAGTTACTTTAACGTACACTGAATGGCGCTATCATTATCTTTGGAATCAGCTTAAATACATTGAAAGAGGCACTATAATACTTTACCGGTTGAAACTAGTTTAAAATAAAACATTTAGTTATACCTACGTCAAAGTAGTGACGTGTTTAATTATTCTCTTTCACTTCCCCACTTTTTTTATATCATAACTATTAATACTTTCCGACGTTTACAACACGTTAAGTTTACGTTTTCTTCAACAATTAGACACGCACATTAAATTGTGTTAATTAAAAAATAATTATTATATTTATTGTTTATGGCCGCTTTTCTTTATATATTGTTTAGTTTTATTTCTTAATCTGAAGGAGGGTAGCTTATATAATCTTATAAATGTAATACTATTGTATGAGTTTCTTAAAGAGCTAAGCGCAAGAGCATTGATTATTACAAACGATTATTCTTAATAAAGGGTAAATGATAAATGAGTTATACTTTCAACAAAGTATGTGTTCTGAGTAGGTACACGTTGCGTTTATTTCAAAACAATGAATGATTATTGGTGTGTCATTAGTTGTAAAACGATGATTTCGCTTGATTGTGCAAATTGCATTGACAGAGGAACACTTGTTACAGCTTAGTTATAGCTTATCAGCATTTGTCCATCAGCAATGACAATGTCGTGATGTCATACTTTAACATTGATAACGTGCACAACGCTGCATCAATTCAAACGCTATACTAATCCAAATCCTTTATTTTTATAACATTCTTTTTTCTATCTGTAATATTAAAAATTAACGCACTTATTGTATAAAACTACTTATAACAAGTTTATACGTAGAAACAGACAGTTAACTTTATTTAATTTTATTAATATATTTATGTTTTTTTTTTACTGTTGTATAAATAATGCTTTATCAAATTTGGCTTATTACAATATTAAATAAGAATAACACCAAAACGTATCAAGCAACTTCATAGTCAAGTATTTAGATTTTCTATAATAGACCGATATCAAAATAAAAAAAAAAAAAACGATTTATTGATAAACATCATATCAAGATTTCTATTTATACACATCATACCAAAATTTAAAATTATTTAATATTCATATATTTCTTAAATAATAACTACAGTATAAGGCAGGCTATGTATGTATGTTCTTTTGTTCCTTTGTCCTTTTGTTCCTTTGTCTCCAATATATTTAGTGATATTTATGACTTTGAATTAAACTAATTCCTTTCGATGCAATAATAACAAGATATACAACTGTCGTACTTTTCATTGAATTTGAGTCAGATTTTTTAAAGGATATCTATCGGCTATGATATTCCTTCTGAACAGAGTCAACTGCATACTGAGAATTGGTGTACAGAGAAACCCAATACTTCTTTATACTCTGGGTATCAATTTAGGACCACAAAATCCACATTTTTAATAACTTGCTACTTAACCACAAATGCAAAGGAGATAATAATCGTACCTACGAGTCTGCTTCCATATTTTCTATGAATATTTTAAAATTATATACCATGACTCTATAACAGATAGTTAATATATTTATCGGTCATACAGCTGTTATGGACGCTTGCTTCGGAATGAAGCGCCGCTCTGTTGACCACGAAAACTTGTGAGTAATTTGTGTCGTAATATGGATATGGTACTTAAATACACTACATTAATTTATTTCCATACATTTTTAATACAATATGTAATTCTAATTTACCATATTTTTTAGTATCTTATGAAAATTACATATTACACAGAATTTCATAGATTCTAAGATACACATGTTTTTAACAAATGTACAGATTTCGAGAGCTCTTGAAAAAACGTAATTTCAAAACTGTTTCTAATCTCGATAAATCATTAAGCATTTATATATTACATATATATTTATCCCATTTCCTATTACTACTGAATAAAATAAAGTTCAATTTGTTGAATTGAGTTTTGGTATAAAAACTATTGTAAAATGAAACAAACAATTCGTAACAAAAAAAACTCACTAATTTTGTCGCAACTCGCTAGATTGGCTCTCATAGCTCTGTGTCGCTCCGCTCGGCCGCCTCTAATTACGAGTGGAGTCGGTGAGAGCGGCCGATCTGTAAGCGACATTGTATGCATTTGTATGGTCATTACACGTGTTTTTCGTCACGACACACCTGTTTGACGACAATGACAAATCCTGAACCATTAGTGTCGAGCAAAACGATCCACTTAACATGCGTGACGCGTGTGCCTTCGCTCATAAAAAAATATTTGAGGTTAATAAAATGAATACGGCAAATCATGAGGCGTTTATTTGCACTGCTTACGACGAATTGCCGTCAAAGGTATTCAGTTAAATGTGCAACGGCAAAGGTGTCAAGACTTCTCTAAAAATAATATAGCGTCTTGGTCCGCAGGCCAGGCATTCCACGGCTTGTTCTTTTTATCTGAAGTAGAAAACATTCATTTTTCACCTAAAGCAGTATTGTTCTTATCAAAATGTTTGCGTTTTAATATACATTTTATGTACAAAATGTAAAGCAAGACATTTAATTAAGCAAGTTACTAATAAAATTTACGTATATAATAGATAACATACCCCTTTCCGCATACGAAGCCATATATGGCTCCTCGAAGTTTCATTTTCTTACAGTTAATTTCAATACTAAAATAGAAATGTAAAAATAGTATTGTATTCATTATTTTATCGTTAGACGGATTTTTTTTTTTGTACATGGTAAACCAGCCAGGCGTCGAAATTTACTATTGACTTCAATACGCACTGACAACATAGTCACTTTACTATTTGGGTCAAAAACAATCGTTAATTATGCCAGTAGTACTCAAAGCTACATTCTAATACTAAATTTATAAAATGGGAGGTCTTTCCACACTACAACGAGTAGCGAAATTATATTTATAAATTTTACAAGGCAGACTATGTAGCTGGAACGCATACGAAGCCTCTATGGCTTCACATTATATATTCTTATATAATCATTAATAATTGGTTTTCTTTTCATTAGTTAATACAAACCCAAATAAACATTATTCTCCGTAAAAAAAAAAATGTTAATGTACTTCCTTCATAATTCATGTAGTAAGGGGTTAATACTAACTAACGATGGCAAAATAGATTAAAAATATTTGTATGAAAAAAATACTTAACAACCAATTTGACGGTGGTCAAATAATGTTGTTATAAATATGATTATCATATGTGTATGTATATTATATACATTATTATATAAAATTGGTACATAATTCATCCGACACAAATCGCTTATTTAGTGTTAATGGTATAAAATATGTACCTACCGTTTATGCAAATGTCAACAACAAATTTACAACGTATCAACAAAATGAAATGCGTGCATTTAATATATCAATAAGCAATAAATTTGATGTATAAGATTACGTATACATATCTAACTTACTAGATTTTATTTGGAATGGAATGGAAAACATGATAAAAACTTGACTCGTTTGTATTTACAGACATAATATAATAACATTATACAAAGACCGCAATATTTAAACCGAACTGTTCCTTATTTTGAGGTCACTCCGATGAATAATACGCTTGGACCATTAGCGGTCATTTTATGCAAATATTACACATTAGCCGCCAGCACTGTTTTTATGTATTCATATAGATACAGAACATTCACTAAGATTGAATTAAATGACTCGAATAAAGTGAAATCACTCATTGAATTAAAAACATAATTGTTTTATGCGTGGAAATGTATGTTATGGTGTATATTCGAGTGGAAAAAAACAGGTGCACTCTCTTTACCCTTATACAGACCTCCGCCTTTTGTACTTCTTTCTTGTGTCTTTATATTTAAGTTTATTTGTGTACAATAAAGATAATTTGTATTGTACTGTATTGATAAGACGTAAACCGGATACGAACGGAAAGAGTTCAGATGCAGAACGAACGGTGTTACGTGCTTTGCGAGGTATGGTGCTGGTATATCAACTAATAATAATATCAACTTTGTAACTGCTAATTTGAATTAGTTGAAAAAAGGAACCCAAATTTTTGTTATTGCTTGCCCGGAAACGGACAAGTAAGTTACTATAAAAATAAATTGACCTGACAATAAATTATCTAATTTACTCTAGTTGATAACTTTATTTCATTATGTAGATATATCTAATGAATTTGGTTTGTGTTCCTGTTCTTCATTACAAAAATGAAAGTAACGTATGGCATTTGACAACGAAAAGGAAAAAGTTGAAATCTCAGCCGATTGGATAAAAATAAATAATCAACGCAGCAACGCGCGGTTCGTCAATGAAATGGATATTTTATGTTCTCGGACAACGAGTGCGCTCAATTTAACCACAGTTTTTTAATTATTATGAATGTGAGAAAATAACGAATAGATTGTATAATTAAAATATCAACCTAATTAACTTATTTTATATAATAAACGCTTGGTCAGATAAAAATAATTAATAACGACGTTTTTAAGATTCTAAAGATCCTTAAAACTTTCCTTTCTACATTTCGTTTTCATAATGACAATGTCCGAATTTAATAGACATTCTTTGTGAAGAGTAATTTACTCAGACGTTTAAAAACATAACTATTGCATTTATTAACATTCACAAATCTAATAAAAAGTTCCTCCCATTTTAATCTCGTATAACCTTTAAAAGTATAATCCAACCTAACACCTGAATGTTTTATTTCATTAGTAATGATTGTCATAGACTCAAAGCGGAGCATTCCGTCCGTTGGCGAGGGTGTAGGGGGGAGGAGGGGCGCCGGTGCAACGTCTTCCCCCCGGCTCTAATTAGGCTCACATTCTCATTCCGTTTTCGCGTTTAATTTTGCCGGCGGTTTCGCCTTAATTACGTTATTCGCGGGCTCCGCTGTTGTTCTTGAAACCTTCGTGAAGTTAGTGACCGGTTTTGTGATGTGAACTTCGTATTCGATTTTATTTATTGATTGTATTAGAATTTAGATTATGTTATGTGTTTATTTTTAGTATATGCCAAGTCCACTGTATGGGTTTGGAGTAATTTTGAGAATCTACTGTTCAGGCAAAAAAATAGTCAAAAAATTGAGGAACTAAGGAAGAGATTTTTGGAGAACAAAACATAGGTTGTCTGCAATATATTATCATTATGGAAAACTTATAAACAGCCCCTTTAAACTTTTCAATAAATATTTTTCGTCACAAATATGATTTCATTTTGAAGCAGGGGCAGCCTTACCTTGTGTTACAATCTAAGGGTAAAATGAGTATCTCATAATTCCCCCAGGCTGTTTATAATTTCCCAATTTTGAAATTTTGAGACGTTTTTTTATTCAGTCCAAGCTAATCAATTAAAAATAACGCCGAACGAATGGATATAAGGAAAGTTAGTTTTTTTCCAAATATACAACGCATTGTAATTAATTAAAATAAAATCATCCTACGTAAAAGGTATTTACGAAATTCATGGAAAGCAATCTATTGCGTTCCGTCAATTGTATTAGTTTTTTTTAGCTTCGAATGTAATGGAAATTGATTTTGTGGTATAAACGTGGTTCAATTTTGTATATTGATGCTATAATCGATATTTATACCAATTTGAGGTGACATTTTTATTTCGATATTAACTTTGTTTATATTTTATAACCAGCTACCCTTTCGACTCTGTTCGTGTAAAATTAATAGTTATCTCTCTCATTTCCCCTTTAAGTTGAAATTTCCAAATTCCTGTCTTAGTGTATACTTAGGTTTAAAAATAAAGCTATGTTCCAAATTTAAAATTTCTAAAGTCAGTGGTTTTGGTTGTATGCTGATACTGATAGTAAGGACAATTCAATATTTGTATAATATATATGTATATGTTTTGAATATTAACCTTTACTTGCACTTGTTTTATTACTAACCTAAAGTGTTATATTCTCATCAAACTGACAATTTATCTCGTTGTACAACTTCTTTACAAAAGCAACCATCTAAGGTAATAAAACTGCTTTGAAATGTCTAACACGATGACTTAACAGTTTTGTTGTCAGACATTCGAATGTGCAGTTCATCGCTGTAATTGAAAAAAATCACTTAACAGGTAAATAGAGGGCTGTGACGCTATGAGGAGGCTCGTTCCTCTTTGTTGTCGGTTCGTAATAAGATTTTTAAACGGCAACAAAGTATCCAATCAATGGGGCTTGAATAATGAAAACGGCACCTGCCAAGTTCCCAGGCCACCCTCAACCTAAACACGCACCACGTAACGCGGGAAATAAAACAATAAACGATTTGCAACTCTACCACATACGTGATAAGATTTGTTTGCCTCTGTCACTATATATGGGACTGAAACAGACATAAGTTTGAGTAATTATACACAACTGTATTTCGTGTTACAATGATGACGTAATTTTTATTTATAGATATCCGACAAACACTAGACCAATAATGTAAAAACAACTTGCATTGCATTACTAAAGCCTAAATTCATGTTTAATAAATTTGTATTCGTCTATGACAAATTTTGTGTAGTTAATGTTATACATGTATATATATATATATAATATTGTTAACATACTGTGTATTATAGGTATTAAATCGTCAATCTACCTTAACGTCATAAGGTGGAGTAGCTCCGAATGTCACAGTCGATTTAACGTTACCAGACATACATATTTATATTATCTTCTCTCAAACCTGTTGTTATGCAATTACGAAATTAACTGTTCTCGATTTTTTGTTCGATTTTTATAATATCATTTCTTCATGCATTTAAAAGTCTCGTCGATTATTTGTAATCGTGATTTCTAAATACTTGACTAATATTACAATTTAAATATTGATACATAATAATAACGGCCTATGAAATACCTCCTACCTTCCTAAGATAAAGGTTTAAGAAACATTTTTATCACTGTTTCAATGCGAGTTAGTGTTATTGTACATTAGAAATGCAGATATCAGTTTGATGTTAACATTAGTAAAAACGCGTTATATTGGAACAGGCAGACGCTTGTTTTAAATATTAAAATAAGAATATCAAATGATGATATTGCTAAACGTAAAGTTCGTTGACTTGCAGTCGAATAGTTAATAGTTGCTGTACAATCACGTTCCATTTCAAAGTTTTTATTGTGGTCATAAATCGACCGTTAATCTAGCTAATGGTTGCCCGAGAGCGTCGATTACAATCTCCGAAAGCTGGTACGTGCTACAAAACACGTGTTCGCGAAATCAACAAAACAAAGAAGTAAAAATACACGTAGTCAGTAGATCAGCGTAGTCCGGGTGCGATTTAACGAACTGCTTATAGTTGCACGCGACGGCCGCTCATTAGTACGCACGCAACTCGGTCATGGGGTATTCTACACGCCACCTATGCCAGCCCGCCTGGCCCTTATAGACTTCATTAGACATAGCCGACAACAAGTAATGGCTTTCAACACGCTTGTTTCTTGCTGTAATGCTACAGGATCCCGCAAATATTCGAATCCATACTACATCTCTTTCAAGCTGTCATAATGTTTTATTCAGATCACGCCAACAAATAACAACTTAATCTACAGTTACAACCCTTTACAGTTTCGGACACAAAAATTAACCAAATTACATTTAGCAAAGCAAATCGTTCCAAAAGAAAGGGCTACTGAAATAATTGTCTACTTTACTCTCGGAGAAATAGAATTACAATCTAAATTAATTACGCTTTTAAAGCGTCCGTTATTCTTAATTAGTTTCTGCACCGCAGCGGAAGCTCCCGCGCTCGCCTCGCGTTCTCTTAATGAAGGGTAGTTTCAAATCAGTGCGTTTGATCAACTCTGTGCAGTCTTAATTACGGCACCCGTTCTGCGCGGGACAATCCGGTTATTTATGACTACATAAGCTTGATTATTCTTTAATGAATACTTGTTTTAAAACGTTTAATTAAGTTTTATGGCGACAGCAGCGCTCAGACGGTGCGGGCGTCCCGCCACTCCGCTGGCCGCGAGCTAATTGGATCGGGTTGACGCACCGTTCCGCGTCCCGCACTCGTCCCGCTCGCCATCCCGCAGAAAACCTCACCCCGCTCCTAATTGTATGAAATTGCTAATTGGAAAATTTTATAAACGCGAACGGTCATCCACAGGCCCATACCTATTAAATATGTATACAAAAGAAAACAATTCAAAGCAGTCAATTTTTATAAAAGATTCAATACCAGTTACTGATTTGAATTAGTATATAATTTATTCTCAATGTCAATGTATAACAATATGTTAATTTTGTCCACAGGGCGTGTAGTTGTGGTGGTCGGTGCGAGCGGTCCCCGCTCCAACCGTCAAGCTGGCAGCGAGCGCGTTGAGCATGAACCCGCACTACCACGGGTACGCGGAGCTCAGCTCACCACATCCGCCCTCACCGGAGGCCGCTTTCACATCAAACGGCCACGATTATCCTCACAACAACAACAATCCTGCATTAAAAGAATGTGCGGGCTGCGGAGGCAAAATAGTAGAAAGGTTCCTTCTCCATGCCCTCGACAGATATTGGCATCACGGATGTCTAAAATGTACATGTTGTGGTCAAGCCCTTGCGGATATGGGACGCTCCTTCTACTTCAAAGGCGGAATGATACTGTGCAAAAGCGATTATACGAGGTAAGCTTTTATCACTTAAATTATTTTTTCTTTAAATGTAAACATACTGTGTGTGATTTCATAATTAATCGATGATTGAATAAAACCTTTAACTATTGATACGTACATACATAAGTAATTTATGATTTTGTAAACTCATAAATTAGTATCTGCTTAAATACATTCGTTTTACTTCTCCAGATCATCTTTGATTATCCATAAAAGGTAAAGTTTTTAGTGCATCACCTAACGATGACAATAGCGTGTCTGTCAAACCTTTCGAACATCCAAAAAAGTAACTGAGAAAGCCGCAGGCGCATTGTTATGAAAATGTTTCGAGCCGTTTTATTTTCTACCTGTGGAAGGGACAAAAAGTACAGCTTTGCGAAGTAACCAATCGATGGAATCTCCGAGCCGACTAAATTGATGTCTTTGAAAAACTTTAAGGACTAATTTAGAGTTTCGGTAACAAAGTTTTTAATATGTGTTCTAACTAATTAATGGATATGACGTTCCACCTACCGCATTGTATTTTTAATAAGTTACACGCTACCATAAATTGCAATTAAGGATTATTGTTAGAAGATTGACTGCAAATAATAATAACGTGATTGTAGAAAATTAATGTAATAGAAGATCGCATGGCGCCTCGACCCGCGCCGGTCTCGCACGTGGACCGCAGCTGCCTCGAGGCGCCCTCGACGTTAATTAGCTAAACGCAAGGAATTCGACCCAATTAACTAAGTCCACCCTGCTGTGGTACACGCCTCCCATTATAATTACGCTCTGATTTTCTGTACGTGTCGTCCTTTCTACCTCACTACACATCTATTAACTGTATTCGGCGTATCCTTTATACCACTGTAATTCTGAGCTCGTTCTATTTGCCATTCATAAAGGAAATATAAATTCGTTTTACACTGATTTCCCTTGTTTACCGGCGGTTACGAGCTGAACTAGGAACGAAGAGTGGGCCAACCGCGGCGTGGGTCGTGCGTCGTAGATTCGATAAAGCTCGTCTCACAGTTGACAGAGACGGCGCGGCCTAACGAGCGGCAGGGCAAGGGGTGAGGAGACGGAGGGGGGGGGATGAAGAAGTGCGGTTCCGTGCATGTCTCTGCTGATTGACCCGCGTCACTCGGCAAACAACAACTAACGAGTCGGCCCCTGCGCCTCCAGGTACGGTAATTCGCTCGAATCGCTCCCGCGGCGGCCGCCCGTCGACTTTACTTACACGTCTTCCCTGATTGAGACTCCTTAACGAAATTAACGCTCTCTCACGCAAACAAATACCGCGTTTATCAACCGCCTTTTGTCCCGGTATGATGAATTGCGGTCTCGCCCCACAAAGACGCCGGAGATGTTTCATACTGCTGATTACTGTTTACGCGCAAAATTAGTCGCGGAGTTGTTATCTTTATACGCGGCTCATGACTATGAAAGCGTCGTAAACGTTAAATTAACAATGCTCGATTTTAATTTAGTAATGATTAATTATACCTGCGCTTACGAAATACATGTTCTATATAAAATGTGTAGTGAATGAATGGAACGGTAACATGCCTATTTATACGTTGTGTCATGGCCGCCTGCCTACAAATGAACAAAGTCCGTAGAGATTCAACTACATCAATCGAACTAAATTATTCGATTGAAATGCCCAGCAATCAGAAAACTCGTAGCACGTAGCACCTCTACGAGCAGCAAACAAAATTAGATTCTCTATTTTAATGTTTCTCTTACATATACTACACAAAAACACTATTTTGAATGGATTGTTTGTTTCGAAGTATTAAATAAATATCGGAAGAATTTTTATTAAAAAATATTAAAAAACCTAATAAAAATTTTAATAATTTGCTACTAAATTGTAACTATCGAGCGTTGACCAAATTTACCTGTCAAAGTTGAAAACATTTAAGAGTTAAAAGATCGGAGCGTCGAGGCACGTCCAGCTCTTGAAGCGAGTTCGTTAGAGCTCCGTCAATCAAGGCAATTGCTGCTCAATCGGCAATCAGCCGCCGCTAACGAGCCTGTAAACCAACTTCTTACCACTCGCTCACACTTTCACATTGTTAACCGTCTTCACATTTGCAACTTGTAGTGGAACTTCGTGAATAAATCATTTTTATCATTCAAATATTACGTATGTCTGTGTCGGTACTCGGTTCGGAGTTGGTCGCAGATAATATTCTATTACCCTACTTTCTTTCATCAAGACACGCGTTGAAAATGTTTCAATTATTGAACTGTCACGTTAATAAATTAAATTTTCTCTTAATAAATTATTCTCAGCTATTTTAAAATTATCCGATATACTATTCAATACGAGCATAGCGTGCCGATTTTAAATTAGTTTAAATAAATAAAACATATTTGCGGTCCGTTTAAATTTAAAACTCATTAGTCAAGAGTCCAATGACTTTAATTGGCGTAGTAAACCTACTTTCCAAGTATATTGAAATTAAGGCCAAACCCGGCACGAAATAACTATTTGTATTTACTGAAACACCGCCTTGGCAGAGTAACGACCAAACCCATTCGCTATAAAGGCGGTCTTTTATCAAAGTAATATAAGGTTGTTGAGGCGCCCGTCCATCAATTGTAATTATTCGACGACGAATACATTGTTGGGATAGCATTACTCGACATTATCATGGTAAATATTTATTGCGAACGTTGAAAAGTATTTTATGGAAGCACGTGTCGAGGGCGGGCGGCTTCCAATTTGGTCGTTCGTTAACGCGCAAAAGACGCACAGTTTAATTGCAACCGCCCGCCTCTAATGAGACAGTGCCCCGGACTCGAACGCTTCTCTTGTGCAAATTCACATTGTACGTAAATTGATGTCGCCTAACTCATCTTGATGCCAAGATTTTGTGTACAGCTCCATATCGTCTAGTTGGAAGATCGCCTATTATACATTCGAGCGTTTATAATTGTGTACAATTAGAAACAAACTACATGATTTGCAATCTACGATATGAAAATGAATCTTATTTTTTTATCTTACCGCAAATAATATTAAGTGTAATAAAATTAGAAGAACTCCAGAGCTCTTGGTGTTTAGAAGCTTTGGCAGCGATTATTATTACAGTCTGGATATTATACTGTCGGACGTTACGATGCCACAAAAATTCTCATAAAAAATGTAATGAATAACTAGTAACAGGAGTAGTGAATACATACATCATCAGTTGAGGCCGTAAATCCGTATCGCAAACAAATTGGTTGCGGTCGTAAAGTTAGTTCGAGTTTCTTGTCCTGGTCGAGTCGTGTAAAAGGCTCGTAGCCTGCAACGATTGGATTACGCCGCCGGCGTATGACCCCAATTAATTTCGTTTGTCTCTTTGTCTGTCCGTCGCAGCGTCGTAGCGTCTAAACAGCGCAGACCAAACGACCAATCTATGTCCGGAATTCTATTACCGATATCCACTTTGGTCATGCAAAGTTGTAGCCTTTGGGTAAACTTCAAAAGCATAGTCAGAAATAAGTGTCTCTATTGCTATTGGTATTTTTTGATATTAAATCAAGGATATATTTCAACAGAGTTATCACTTATCTTAATTAAGTGTATTTGTTCTATGTTTATAATTCCTAAATGATTTTATCCTAGTTGTTCTACAAAACCTATGATATAAGTTAGGACAGTGAAAAATGCTGATTGTTAGGTATTAAGATAAACTTTTAACTCTTTCTTAGTCATTTCTTCGTGAAGATACAGATTTTTACTACTAAATTCATTTAAACTGTTATTTCTGTTTATTATTTATTCAATAAAATTTTTTTTTACTCATAAACTTTAAAGTGTATTTTATAAATAATATATACTTAAAATAAAGTAAATCAAGTTTTATCTGCATTTGCTAAAGTAATTAAAAAAATAATAATAATAATGAAAAAATTGAAAAGTGCTTGTTATTGAAATTTATTTGTTTTTAATTATTTCTGTCAATTTTAATGAACCGACTGACCTCGGTTAATGAATGTTATAACAACATATGTATACACGCAAACTTCCGCGCCCACGTATTAAATATATAATTAAATTTATATTTCTTTGATTATCATTTTTATTATAATAACATTTTGAAATTTACCATTACTATATATATGTTTATTTAATTGCTTTAATTGGATTATTGCTTTAGACTTTAATTGGTAAAGTTAAATGTCGTATTAATAAACATTTTATAGCCTCGTATGAAGGTTTTTGAATTTAATTCACTATGCTACGTTTCCATAGGTATTTTTATTGCAAAATATAGTACATGCGTCAATCATCTACATCTTTCTTTTCAACATTAACATTTTGCTGTTCAAAATACTTTACACATAATTTTCGTCTTTCCTGTAGCTTCTGACTACTTCTATTTGAATTGTCTGTTTATGTTGTGTTGTATTGCTTATGTACATAACAGTTATATATTTATTACATTTACATAACTAGCTCGTTATGTTTTTGGAAGATTATCTAATCTGTATGTTGTATTTAACATATTACTACTTAGTGATAAATAACTGAAAATTTTGTTTTTGTTGTTTGTACGAAGGGCATTTATAATATTTATTATTTTTATTTATTTTATTTATTATGTACTTACAAATCTCGATTGTCGAGGCTTTAATTCTGGTTCTTCACTATAAAGTTCTGAATCGATTTCAATGTTAGATTTGTTTGTTTATAAAGAAGTAAAATTACCAAAAAATACAAGTAACATAAAATGATCATGTTAACCATAAGCTATGAGTGTATAAAAATTGAGTTATTTCAGCTGTTATATCGAAATATTAAACATGTACATATTGTAAGAATAATGTTTGCATTAATGACGGTCAGAATAGTTAGAGTATTTGTCAAAATCAATTTAACGATGCCTCTGCCGTCGACGTGAATGTCTCTACAACACATGGCCGTATGTAAATCAGAATACAGATAATCGGCTACTGACAGCTACACACTATTTCCATAATATTTATGAGATAATAATGCGTTTTAACAACGATTATTATTTATCGACGAATGACTAGGTACTATAGTATAAACATTGATTTGGCCTGGTGGCTAGCAAGCGGCTGGCTATTGTTTTTTTTTCATGTCATATAACATTTCTTTTGTGTTACATTATATAATATTATTTTAAAATGTACATCATCATCACACATATTAAGCACTTATAAATTAACAACTTAGGCTATTATTACATCTGATATCTGTGACAATTATAAATGTACACAACATTTCAAAACTTATTTTCTAACTATTAACGATATAAATAAGAATTATGTAACTGCTAAATTGTTATCTAAACTAAGTTAAAAGTTTGAAAACGTAAAATTAATGTATGAAAACAAAAAATTACATTTAAATAAAATATGAATTAAAATAATAATTGCTGTTGAATTTTCTTTTTAAACGATGGTAAGGTATCAAAAAATATGTCAAGATTTGGAATTTTATAACACATGTTGTTACACTCGGCACAGATTCTGTTCATAGATGTGTGTTTACCAATATTTGTACGTTGCAATGATATGTGAAATAATTTCGTTATGGGCTTTCTGGGAGGCCTTGGAGGTACTGAAATGTTAGTACGTAGTAAAAACTGTTCACTCTTAATTATACCGTTGATAATTTTATATAGAAATATTAAGTCATATATTTTCTGACGTTTATTCAAAGTTGTCATTAAAGAATTCCAATCTCGTATTATATGATGCTCTGCTATGCGATATACCCCTAAAATTAAAAGCAAGATGTCTAGTAAATGCACGTTGTACAGATTCGATTCTCTGTGAATAAACTGAATACATGTGTTATGTATATTCGACAATCTGTTGAATTAAAAAAAAAGAAATTAATGGGGATTACATACGGGCTGTAGGTAATTTCGCGTGAACTTTAAATAAGGAAAAATGTACTAAGTAGGAGGGAGACTGACAAGCCAATTCCATCTATTCTTCTTCTTTACTTATTCTTAAACGTACATACGCACAGTACACGTACAAACGTACCGTATTTTTATCATCTATCGTATTTTTTTTGTTTTCAACAAAACAATACCATTTTCTTTTATTTTGCGTAGATTATAATTGGTTGCTTTTGATTTATCATGATTCAGGTATTCTTTACTCGACTGTACTCTCTGAATGTTTAAAAATAGTGTTAAAGAAAACTGAAGCTTAACGACAAATTGTTTATCGGAAAATGTAATAGTGCTTGTCAACACTTTATTGATGTCGTAAGAGTTATTGAACATGTTGGAGCGCGTTCGGCAGAGCACGCCGAAGTCATGTTCAGAAGGCCACGAGAAATTCACGAGAAGAGCCGATCATGGCGTGTGTACACCAACTAGTCTTTGTTATATAAATTGACTCCAGGTTCTTAATTGGAAATTGTCTTACAATGGCAAGGCCATCGCCAGTCTAGACCAGATGCGAGCTGAAAAGATAATTATTTTGGTTTATTTAAGGTTTTTGACTTACGACTACGTTGATGCGCGTTATTTTCTTAGTTGGATTGGTATATTAGTTCAGGTATAAAATTGACCGAGACACTTTCAATAAAAACAAATATAAAGTAACATATACTAAGAAGATTAGTTCTGTTGAAAACATTCATACATAAAAATTATATTTTCTAAGAAACAATACTATGTTAATGAACACATTTATTAGAAAATTCAAATTGATGTATAATATCCACAGAAACGAGACGATCCCCGCACACAGGCGACACACGGGCCAGCTGGGGGGTGAAGTTGGGAGGGCGTGTGTGCGGGGAGAGTGATGTTAATTAATAACGTCTGTCTCACGAGCGCTAACGACGCCGTCACGACTACATTATTTAGCCACCTGATTAGTTCGCAGGAGGCACCTCGCCCGCAGCTCTAATTAGTGAACGACTCTCGTACAGGACTCTCGGTTAAATTTGATTTGTAACTGCACTATCTCTAATTGGAACTTGTTTGTAATTGATGATACTCTGAATCGATGCACTCGTCCGTGATCGGGGGTGAGACCCTATTTACATATATGTTACGAGCGACTAATTCATAAAATATTAAAAGCAAATCCGTACGCTCCGCTCGATTTTTACATGCCAATACGTCCGTCAACAGAACCGAGCGTCTGGTTTTATTTCTATTCTATTATTAAAGCGTTTAATTTAGGGCAACAGTTTTACACACAAAACGATCAAAACGCAATCTCCCCGTGCTGGCCGAATAGGATAGGAAACCTATTCGAAATTGATATGGGTGGAGCGCACGAGCGCATTGCTGCGTCGCGCCTATGCAGCCTCGTAAACGGTACCTGCTCGCCCGATAACGACTCAAATCGGACTCGACGAGGTGTCGAATTCGGAACTCTATGCCATTGTTACACGGATGGTATTAGACTATTGGAAGCAAACGAACGAGACGTGTTAGGTAGACGTACGAATTTTGTTAATAAATAAACGCAGTGCCCAGCGTCCGGCTAGTCGTCGAAAATAGGCAAAAAAAATCACTGGTGAAAATTTGGCGTAAGTATGACAGTGGAATCCGGCATGACGTACACAAATCATTATTCGATAGCCACTATTGTCAAAGGAATTTTTAATATTACTAGCAGAGATTCAGTTTTCAGAAGTTTTAACTTGTCAAACAACGATTTTTATTGGACGGGAAGATCATATTTGGTGTGCACGCAAGAGATAGCCATTGACAGGTGTCGAGTCCCCCTTTTATGTATTCTGTTTGCTTTTGCATTTTATTTTTAATACTTATTTTCCAAAAACGCGTTTATATCATATGAATAAAATTATTGCATAATTTGACAACTCAATCCGTATTGGAACTTACAACAACTTTCATAATCAAGTTATCAATTAGAAAATCAAGTTATCATTTAGTAAAATATTCTCAAATAGATAATTTTTTTTTTCTTTTTATTGTGTAGGTTGGCGGACGAGCGTATGGGCCACCTGATGGTAAGTGGTCACCAACGCCCATAGACAATGGCATTGTAAGAAATGTTAACCATCACCTACATTGCCAATGCGCCACCAACCTTGGGAACTAAGATGTTATGTCCCTTGTGCCTGTAATTACACTGGCTCACTCACCCTTCAAACCGGAACACAACAATACAAAGTACTGCTGTTTTGCGGTAAAATATCTGATGAGTGGGTGGTACCTATCCAGATGAGCTTGCACAAAGCTCTACCACCGAGTGCTCTACCACCGAGTACAATATTTTACAAAATTTACGTTTATTTTATCTTAATTATAAATCGATTATAATAATAAGTCGATTGAGAACTTATAAGAACAAAAGTCAAAACCGCCTAAAAGCCATCATCTTAAAGCAAGATTAGCACGTAATGTAAGTACAGAGATAATTAACCAAATTACAGCGGAATGAAGTAAATTAACGAAACAAATTTGATTAAGATCGAAACGAGCGCGGTTGCGATGACGATCAAATCGTATCAATTACCTAGTTCCCGGCAAGTTTGAGCGCAACTAGTTATAGATCCGCCTCTGATCTTAATTAACCGCGTGTGTTAACCTCGCATGACTACGATGTATGTGAAATAGTTGCAGTTTATAATAAGTAGTCAAATGTCAGGTGTTCCGTTTGTCTTTACTTTATATATAAATGTAATTATATGATTTTAAATACATATAACTGGTATGCGTAATTGAGTATGTTTTAGTTTATTGAATGTAAATAAACATTTAATAAGATTTTTATCTTGTGATTGAAATAGTTGAGAATGATCATAATTATATTTATATTAGTATTGATCAAATATTATGTTGATTATAATTAATTATATTAAATAAAAAAAAAAAAAAAACTAACATAATGACACATCTTATTTTTTATTTCTTAGTGAATTTTCAATTTTTACGTGTAGTATATTAGTAAACCTATTATTCGCAGCATCCCTCGCCCCACCTGCCCCACTCGAATTAGTAAACAAACGTCTTTACGAGCGGTTTTACGAGCCCCGCGATATTTCGGTCTCGCACGCTCCTTTACGACATAATGAATTTGTTGATGAACAGCGTATTAGAAAGTTCGAAATAGACGCGTCTGGTGACCGGACTCCGGCTAGTACGGTCACCGTTGATTAAGTAATTAATCTTTTCTAAAAACGACATTGTGAAGGGCTTTTTGTCCTTGGAAAATTATAAAAAAACGGCGAAATATATCAATCTTTGAAGCAATGATAACACAATATTTCACTTTAGCGCTATCATTAAAATTTAGCATTCAAAATCCTCATTGGTGCATTTGCGATATTCATTGTTTGAGCTGCAAACAATTTGCCTATATTCCTCCAAAAGCGCTGTCGAGATGATGAGTTGACGTCATCGAAGTCATTCCCTCGTCTAACAAACGCGATCGAAGCTATCAATCGAGAGCTCTTTAGAATACATTCTGCATGTTTGGCATCCGATTATCGTGAAAATCGATGTCGAGGGTCGATTTTAAATTAAACTACCTATATATTATTTAAGTTTACTTATAATAATACTGTGCATATAACAAGGAGAACAACTGACACAAAACAAGATATAGACAAAAGCAAAACAATAATTATTAAAATAAATAATTGCAAACATTTTGATTGTGATTCTGCCTGGAAATGAAAACATGCACATCAAAGACATGGAAAACACGTATATAGAGACAAGACAACATAACAAAAACAACTATGCATAAATAAATAAACAACATTTTATATAAAAACGATACGAACGATAAGGATAGAGTTTAATAAGCCCAAGTCTAATTTAGCTTAGCAGTTTTCAAATTTCCGAAGGTTATATTGTTACGTTATATTGACATCATTTTAAGAATAAGTTTAAAAAGTTTTTAATGTTACCCTATTAAAGAGCTCGTGGAATATTGATGTATACAAACAAATTACTATGTTTGAATTCTACAAAAATCAAAAGCAACCAATGTCCAATTATGTCTTTTTATGACTGCATTTGTATATAGAAAAAGTGCACAGGCATGAAATCCATTCAACCAAATATCTTACGACAAGGCGCGCATCGCCGTTTTAGGAAAGAATTGACATTTCAAGACCGAACGGAGTCAGTCGCGGGGCGACCAAACGCCAAGTGATAGTGTGAAGTGAGTTCGTTAATAAGTAACAGTGAAGTCGCGGGCCTCTAAACTGCCTCCGCAGGTCACAACTTTTAATGAGGCAAAATTCCCCGTCGGACTCGATCTGACGTCGTCTTAACGCAACCTGTTCGTTAGCACAAAAACGGGGCACGCTAACGCGCGATTAGAATACAACCCCTGCTTGGAACACACTAGGTACAAACTAACTTATATTAAATATATATTTAAAATTTAAATGAAATAAGCTCCGAATCAAAATTTGTGGCTTATTGTCTACTCAAATACAATTGATTCGGGAAGGATATAATATCGTCCGTCCTCTGTTTTACAATATATAAAATTATGATATCCTAAAAACACAGCATCATACTCAACTGTCATAAAAATAGACATCAGATTTATTGAAAATTTTAACGTCAAAAACCGTTATAATAATTCCTATATAGTGAAATTTCAGTACTGATCAATATTAGATATCATTTAATTTTAAAGTTGAAAAAAATATTGTATGTAATTGTATGGTATTAAATAACTATATTATTTCTTATGGTTCATGTGTAATCAGGTGATAGTGAAATTTAAATTTCACAAATAGATTTTGCCAAAGAGTCCTATGTGAAGTGTCAAGTGTGTCCCAGACCTTACCCGAAAAGATAGCTCGCTAGCGGCGGGCTTTCTCTGTGTTGTTGTCACATTAGCGAATATCTGCGCGGTTAACTCTGTCGATACGTTAATGATGTCGATGGGACGTCTATTACGGCGAAAAAACTCTTTTGTGCCGCGACGCCCGCCGAAGTCGTATGTATGGTGACCACGTGACTCGCTTCGCAGATTATTTATTATCAAACATAATATAATTTATTTTTTATAATTATTTTTTGACGTTATTCCGTTTTCAGAATTTAAATTTTTTGGTAACGCAGTTATTTGCTTATTTCGTACAACAAAAGTTGTTGCTTATGATGTTAGCTATCTAGTCCTGTGAGGTTGCTGGGTCCTTACAAATAATCCTGTATATACTTACATTGTAAAAGTTATTTTACAGGAACTATCTGTCAACGAGTTAGTAACTCATATAACAGGGCAAACACAGTTATTATGTGATAATATTATATAGTTTTACATAATTTTATTATTTTATACAATATTATTATGTCTGAAAAAGTTGACTGAAATTGGTCATGATCAATTTCTGTTACATTTAAATTATGTAAGTAATTGAGACGAATAAAAAAAATCCATGCAATTGTAATGAAGTGACATTACTAAAACTAATATCCCAGGATATTAGTTTCCCAAGAATTTCAAGATATTAGTTAGTACGGTAAATCTTTACGACTTATAAAAACGGATAGTGAAAACTAGTTTATACATAATATGCAATCGACATTATCACGAAAATCTAAACGATAGGCTTAGTTAAAATGGTAAACAAGGTAATAAATGCAAAGGAAAATATAATAAATCTAAATTAAAATTTACCAAAAACAATTCTTTTCGTAGTCTGTCCCTATACAATTTCCATTTAGCACTCTTAGAAACAATATACTTCGTGCAGTTTTTAAATATAAAAAACATAAATTAATAAATAAAAAAAAGAAACATTATTAATTCATGCGTTAGATAAAAATACTTTTCAGTGTAATATCATAACTTCATACACGAGATGAAAAGAAACGTTCACGGCCAATATCCAAAAAACACATTCATAGACAACATTCTAAAAACAGCTTTTTTAAAATTTAATTTTGTTAAAATACGACCGATTACAACAAATTCCAAATGAGAAGTTATTCAAATTTGATATGTGAAAACTTAACTAAATCGTTTCGGTGTAATTGGGGAGTTGAAGTTGTACCAAAATTAAGGAATTATTAGAAAACAATCCGGGCAGGACAGGGGTAAGGGGACGGAAGGAAGGGTGTCTAATTAGGGAGGGGTGAAGGTAATGAGCCGCGATCGCCGGCCCGATATAACGAAAGCTATTTACGCGGTGGTCGCTCGAAAATTGCGAGGTTTTGTTTTAAAAGCGGTAACCGTTTGAGTTTTGCGATTAAGGAGTTTAATTAGACTGTTGTTTACAACCTCATTAAGGCAGGTACGGAACGGCCTCAGATATCGGCCGATAATTTATGAAGTTGAAAAATGAGTTTCGTGCCGAGATTCTGTACAGATTGTGGCCAACAATCCGACTATGAATAAACATGAACTTAGCTCTTAACCCGTTTACGGAACGGCTTATCGTAACTTTTGTCGACTTAATTGTGTTGAGCGAAATGTTTTAGTTCATTGAATAAAATAAACTATTCTTTAGATAATAATATACATTGGACATTTAAAATAAATTGGACTTCCCGAAGGCGGACGGAATATTTATTCCGTCAAGCTAATTTACCGCCTTTTAAATATGTCTTCGTATTAAGTATTAACTTGGCAGCTCATTATTTTTGTATCGTATATCATAACCGTGCAGAGGGAATGATTTAAGGGCGTCGCTGTTAATCGATTCGCCACGGAAGAAATTCAAATTGGTTCTCATTTCCTGCGATCGCCACAAGAGGGAATACGCACAGAGCAAGCACCTGTGAGTGCGCTGCATCCGGCTCGTCCAATTACTGGGCCTTTTACCCTAAATAAAGCACCCTAACGATCGGCCTGGACACAACACAAATGTGCGTCGAGATTCATTAACAATGTTAATATATGCCCGTGTACGTTGAGATCTATAATTTATTATTCCTCGTTTTCGCTTTAAATAACATTATTGTTATTGTAAGCAGCAGCAGTTGCTAAATCTATAAAATCAATGTTATTTTTACATGAAATCAAATCAGAATTAAAAAAAGGAATGGTTATTGTATTATATTTTTAATATAAATGCCACCAGCATCACAAGAAGCAAGTCAGCGAACGAAAGTAATATCAATTAGTTCATTTCACAGGTAACCGAACCACTAGAAAATTTACCTTCCTATTTTGAAAGATGATCATCCATCTTAGTCGCATCTTATAGTCTAACTAACGAGACACGCACACCATTCGAGACATCGTCAAAAACAATCGAAATAAAGATCAAACTCGCGTTGCGGGGCGCTGAAAAAGCTGCTACAGATTAGATGGTCACGATTATATTCAGAGATAAAAAGCCCTTATAGTAATAGATAGAAAGATCACTTCGGCATACATCGCCAGTTCTATAAACGTCGCGAGCTGCAGGATAAGATCTTTGCGAGCGTCTCAGATCGGCACCCCTTTATTTATTTAATCAGACTGAGCGACGGACAATGAGCTATTGTAACTGCTGATATATTGTCCAACTCTGATCTATAATGGCACCACACTTGTTTTATTAGACAGATGAATCGATACGCGGTGTAAATTATTTGTTTATACCGGAGAAATTTCCATAACGTTATCATAACATAATTATTTTCGTATACAACGTTATGCGAATTAACAAATTTCTTAATTAATCAAATCTACAAAATCAAAGTAATACGTACGTATTAATAAAACACAAAGATAACCTTGTTTTTGCTCTATTCAAATCGAGTTTAATTAAGTATATGTTTTTAAATATTACTTTTGTATCGTTAATTAATTAAGCCAGTAATATATTTGCCTATTTAACATAAGCTTAAGTATACCTATAAATTATTCGAGACAGTTTTTCTATATTATATACATCTTAAATCAAAAAAAAGTGTATTAAAAATATTAAGTAATTATTATGGCATTCAAATGGTAAATATAATTTTGTTTATTAGCATATAAACGAGTTCGATGGCTAATCGCATTGCAGCGTCAAAAATGTTTAATTAAAAAGATTGATGCTTAACGGCAGAGCGGGGCACCAGAAGTACAGTGGAGTTGCAAACTTATCTAATTAGTTAGCGGCAAGCGGGGAGCGGGACCTGCACCGTACCGGGTCCCTCCCGGGAGGCGCGCGGGGCGCGGGCAGGTGGGCGCCGGGGACGGGGGCAATTAGCGGTGATAGTCGATTAGCTCATCGTGTGAGCGCGGCTTTTGACAAATGTTGCCAGCAATAAATTATTATTATTTATGAATGTTACAGATAATTGGTGTAATTAATACGCGCGCTCGTGGCCAATTAAATCTGATGTGTTGACCGATGCTTATTACTTTAATTAAATGTGACGGGAATTATGAATTAGTGGTTCTATCGTTTTCAATATTATGTGAACGTTCATTGGTGATAAAAATATCAAGTTTATAAAATAATGTCTACGAACGCGTAAAAATATTTTTGAGATTTGTTACATAAAAAAATATTTGATTTCATTATAAAAACTTGTCGGACCACATATTTTAAATGTTTGAATTAATGCTAAATCTACAAACACTAAATGCAACATTTGATATTATTAACCGTTTATTTTATTTTAATTGACAATTAATTAAAATTTGTGGCTCATAAATAATACAAACCAGTCCGTAGTTTTATTAAGAAAAATATATGATTATTGTTAGGGGAAAATATTTTTTTCAATATTTTTTATAATACTTTACAGAAATATTTAATAGGTAAAAATGACTAACTTTTAACTACTATTTTGAAATACTTAAATATGGTTCTTAAAAATGCTCTTATTTTTAGTCTAGTAGTCTTATATTATAGCCTATGCAACAAGGGGAGTAAAGACAAATAGACAACTTTGATATTGAATGAACGCGATATCATTGGTCGATCTTGTATAATCTATGATTCTCCAAAACATGGCGTCTTGAAAGTTTGCGAAGTTGTTATCGAAACTTTGGAATTAAAATTAATGTGGATAAAAGTAGTACAGTGAAATAATGTTGTATTACAAATTCATATATATTAATTAAGAACTGTTTATAGTACATTATATCAGAGCTTAATAGAAAATCGTATGGAATGTAAATACAAGTTTTGTTTATCTTTATTTCTTCTTCGATTGGAGTAGGCTTTACTTTATTTATTTGCCTTGATGAAGTCAGCTTTTCTTTTCAAAAAGTTAAAATTTATACATAAGGTAAACCTGTAAATTTTTTTTATAGCATAGGTGTGCGTTATTATCGCCAGCCGCCAGCCAGAGGTTAACCATCGCTTACATCGCCAATACGCCACCAACTTTACTCGGTGGTGGAGGTTTGTGCATGCTCGTCTGGGTAGGTACCACCCACTCATCAGATATTCTACCGCAAAACAGCATTACTTTGTATTGTTGTAATAAAAAAAAAACCAACCTTGGGAACTAAGATGTTATGTCCATGGTGCCTGTAATTACACTGGCTCAGTCACCCTTCAAACCGGAACACAACAATAACAAGTAATGCTGTTTTGCGGTAGAATACCTGATGAGTGGGTGGTGTACCTACCCAGGCGAGCTTTCACAAAGTCCTTCCACTAAGTAATAATAGAAACTTAGAGAAAACAAAATCAAATTAGTGATGTGACCCCGTCAACTATGAAAGGTGTTACAAATAATTTTTGAGTATTTATTACAAATATAAAATATTATATGAGTAAAAAGAATACAATACAATTATTCGAAACAGAATGCTTTTATTAAATTCTAAGCTGTATTTATTGTGAGACCATCATTCTTTATTTACTTTTATGCGATAATTCTACGAACTTGCTTAATTCTTAAAAGATCTTAAATTATCACTCTCACCAAATTTTCTTCATACAACTGTTAATTGTCGTCAATTATAAGTTCCCATTATTAAAATGCATTACAAGTCGAGCCATTTAAGTTATTGGATTTTTCTTCAAAAAGTTTACACTCTCGTGCCTCGTAAAGCACGTGAAGATATAATGTCATCATCATCATCGTTAAAATTTGTATATCTTTTAAATATACATACTTTTAATGTTTTTCTACTCCTGTGGAACATTTGTTCTCTGACAAACTTAAATTTGGTTTGAAGAGATTCAAGATGATCTCCTTTTCAAAGCTGGTTGAAAACATTATTTTCATGCCGTTTGCATCATCGAATGTTCAACTCTTTTTGGAAAGTACAACAGAATCTTAAATGAATTTAACCTAAATAAACAATTATTAATTTCATAAGTAGTAATTACTAGATTTTCCATATTCCTCTCGGGCTATTTTAGAAGATTGATTAGTGGAAGTTTATTAATAAAGTCAGGGATCGTAATACTGAGATAATTAATTCTTAGCGCAAGTTAATTGATAAATTAACATTAATTAGAAAAGTTTGCGTCTACTCCCCATCGTTCTGTTTTATTTGGGTATATCGGTTTTGTGGTACGTTCTAGTATAATATACTTTTATTTACAAGTTTGCTTTACGTTTTCAAACAAGAAACCAACTACGTATGTATATCATATTTTTATAAAGTTTCCTTTATTCATTTGTTTTAATTCTACCTATTATATATATAGTAACTGTACCTAAAATTAGTTCATGAAAAAAACCGGTTCATATATTTTTAAAACGTATGTCATTGTTTGATACCAATGAAATAGCTGTTCTTTTTTATAAAATAGGTTAGTGGTCGGCAAATGGGCCACCTGATTGTAAATAGCCGCCGATAGACCTTGACGCTGTCAGAAACATGATCCATTTCGTACACCGCCATTGCGCCACCTACTACTGTGCTTTGGTACTAAGATGTTAAGGCCCTTGTGCCTGTAGTAACACTGGCTCACTCTTCCTTCAGACTAGAACACAAAAACACTAAATATTGCTGTTTGACGGTAGAATATGGGTGCGCTTGCACAAAGCCTTACCACCAAGTGCGAGAAAATTAATAGTTCGAAGATATTGATCCAGGAATAAAAGATTTTTTAACGACTTGTAAAGTAACTGCCCGTATATGTTCAACTACTGTGCAAAGAAATAGATCTATTTGATGATGATATTAATTATACATATAATATTGTATTCATTATGAACAAAACGTGTGAAAAAAGTAAGTGTTATATGAAAATATGTATATGTTTATACATTATATATACGTGTATATTGTTGCGATCAGAATGCGGACGGGCGCAAAGAACGCACATCACTTGTAGACTTTCCGCGACCGGCGGCACAGTAATAGTTCGGTGAGCGGCGCGGGCGGCCACTGGAGTAGAACAGGCGTTTAATTAAAGGACGCTCACCTCACGGCCGCTGTTGTCGGACGGCTCATCGTATGCGCCTTAATTAGTTTCAGACCGCCCTAACGGGCTTATTTTGTTTTTCTCGGATAATTTTTAATTAAACGCTTGATTAAAATGAAAGTTTGCGTAAGTAGCGAGCGAGGAACAATCGGGCCGGAGTTTAGGATAATGAATTGATGGTGTTACTTTGCTCGCTCGACGTTCGCTAGGGACTTAATTAAAAATCGCCGATAGAGTGTGTAGAGGGGAGTTCGGAACGAGTTTATGAAACTTAGTCCGGAGCCTCTGTTGTTTTACTACCTATGTCAATTTGAATACGAGATTGCTTCACGGTTGTGCGTTAATGTTTATAAAAACCGATAGTTTATTTTTTTAACGTTTTAATTGTAGCCACATGTGTGGGTGTGTATGTTCATTCCGAAAATTTACGTTTCCTATATTGGTCCATGTATTTTTATCGGTAAGCAATAAATCTTTTTCATCGCCTTCCCATCACCTACGCTGTATTTAATCGATCGAATAATAAATTATCTCATTTCTTGTCAATATAACTGTGATATAGCCACGTTAAAAATCGATTTAACATCATTGTAAAGTTAGATTATATATTTAAAAAAAAAACGAATACAAAGAGTTCGAAATTCAAATTCTAGCTTAAATATATTTTTCCATGATTTACACGTTAGTTTATCGTGTCTACCGAGTACTACCTCTACGAAGCCTTGCGTCCCGCGTCTTGCGTCTTGCGAGCGAGCGGGCGGCACGCGTCATTAGCAAATTCTTGCCTTGTCGACGCCACGCGCCGCTAACGAGTTTCTTGCTAACGACGTGCTAACTTGATACACCACCGTCCTAACATGCATTGTGATTATAACGACATCCGATAACTCGTCTGCTTTATTACCGCCGTAACTAGCATACTGTAAGCGATCTTTATTACATGCATAAGATGTTAGCAAATTGTTTATGATTTTCTTATGTGTTCATTAAATCATGTATAACATTCAATTTCATTTTACCCCTATTGAGTCAAACAAAATCATATTTAATAGATTTTAACTAAATTTATACTAAATAAAAAAGCTAGTCTTTAATAATCAATATATTTTAAGATAATACTGAATAATAAGTTTTTAAGAATACATTAAAGGTTTTAAGAAATCGATAAAAAATACTTTAATTTTTAAAACTCGAAAAAGATGACATATTACACAAATAACCTTCTATGCTTCCAATTAGACTTCTTGTAATGAATAATGAAAAAATACTATGACAAAAAAATCAAATCTTCATCTCCTACGAAGGGATGGGAAGCAACAAGTAAGATATCCCGTCCCGTATCTCTGTAGGCGAATTTATTGAACGCTCAATCATCAATCAATCGTATTCAAATTGAATATTGCGATGACAATAAAAAATTTAAAATAAATAATCAATTTTGAGTCTGCCAAAGTTTAAAAAAAACTCAGAATAAAAGAGTGTACTTCTAATAAACTGCGACATATTATATTTACTCCCGTTATAGAATTAGTTTTTATTTTATTTTTAATGTCTTTCATCTTTCTAACATAGTTTTGGGTATCTCGCGGAGGATTTGCTCGCAAAGTTTTGTTCCATTAAGTTGGTAAGCCGCTTATGCGTTGCAGGATTTTGGGGCTTTTGCGGTTTTTTTTTTTAATTGAATGCTAATTTCTTTTTTGTAATTTCCATCGAATGTATTTTAAAACAATATTTATAATGTTCCATCTATATAATAAATATGTTATACGTACTAACGACAAATTATTTAAATTTTATCATGCAGTTTTTTATAATGACTACTGATTGAAAAATAAAATAATAGAAGCAATATTTTTTTGAACTCTTTGTTAAAAACGAACGTTCCTACAATTATCAAAGACTCGCCAAACAAACGAAACGCACCCAAGCTTATGTTCCAGCCCAGTCATCAAATCAGCTGGACAGTATAAATTGATTCCAGTGACATCAAGCTAAATTCTATGATTTAATTTTTAAAAAAATCGTCTTAATTTATTTATTTAAATAGTACCTTTGTTCGTTACATTCAAACTATTATAAAACGTATAAAATATTGATTATATTGTTTTGTTTATAATTTATTTTATCATTTGTCTCTGTAACGTCAAAAGTTAAGGAGATACAAGATAAAATCTTTCTCACCTGTCCTTATCCGCTAATGATCTCCCAAGAGCTTTTAAATTATGTTTCTCGTAACAATATAAACTCGACACGTGTACATTCAGAGTCGAGACATTCCCGTAATGAATAAAATAACATGTCAAGATACAGTCTTCATCTTAAATTAATGAGGATTCACGGCAACGTATTCAGTTTTACACGTAACGAAGGCAAATAAACTTCGACTAGCTGGTAGCTGAGACACCAAACTTCCTCATTACACATGTCTTAATTAATATCAGTTTGAAAGGAAACCTAAAAGTTAGTTCCGATTGCGAATTCTAATAAATACGTGACACATATGAAGGTAATCTAAAAGTCTCTAAGATTAATTTTGTACCCTTTTACACGAAACTTGATTAATCTTAAGTAATGAATTGACGTAGAATAATATATACTCATCATATTAAGGCAAAGTAATGAACAAAGAAAAATATATTGTGTCTAATAATGTACAAGCTTATTACGGAGGATTTGTAGATTAAAAGTTTCATATTCACAATATAAGTTTAGATCTCTGATTTCTGATGGCGTATTCGTAACATTTTTATCGATGGGACAAGTTAGTATATCGTGTACCGCACATCCTCGCGAGCGTCCAACACAAATAGATTCGTACATGTTTGTCTTGGCTCGGTTTAATTAATTTTACCTTCATACGCCGATACCTACTGTTTGTCGGGCGTTCCTTAATTGAAAACGCTCTTACCGGAGTAAATGAAACGAAATCCTATTTGCTGCGAGTGATTGAAGTGAATTTATCTTTTAAGACTTTCAAATTTATCTTTTAGCGATGTTTGCTTCAAATTATTTCGAAATGGGGAAGCGCAGGTAATTAAATTTTTATTGGCTTCGAACGGATTGTTACGGTTTATTAATATATTCAGTACGGTTGTAAATAATACGAATCAGTTCGATGGTAATAGCCGCTGCAATAATTACTTATTAAGTATTAAATGAGGCCATTAAATGACAACAGCTGCAACAAGGGCCTCGTGGCTATTGGGTGACTTGGGGAAAATTGATGCTTGCGTTGTTTGCTACGTAATGTATGCGATCGAAGCCACTAAATTAATCAGATATTTCTATTACAATGTGTGACCGGTAATGCATAATAATGCGATGCGGTAGCGTAGGGAGCGATTGAATAATACATCGTTATTTAAATGTTTAAAAAATACTGATTTACAATGTTAAAATAACTAATAGGAACTTTAATAATTCTTACAGCAAACTACATATTGTTTGATTTATATAACGTTATAATAAATTAATGTATTGAGTCACAAATAACAGTGGGCATTTTTCCAATTAAAACTAGCTTTATCAATGGCGGTTCTGTGTTTGCGAAAAAAAACTATATAGTAATGCTTTTTAGGTTTGTCTAATCCCATAAACGTATATAACCATATTTAGGTACTTGTCACCTATACATATATGACAAAATATTTAGGGTAGTGATGCTAAAAAAAAATGCAACTGAACTGCAAGAATTAATGAACCTGAAATTTAAAGAGGCGCAAAACTCTAAGGAATGTTTAATTTCTCAAATCCTAAACATTAATTTTTTTTGCATCTATTTTATAGTTACTGAGCATTGATAGTCAGTCAGTCAGAACATTATAATTTTTATTTATGATATCATTAATAAGTTCACATTTCCCCAACCTCCTCAAATCACTTGAACTATTCAAACGTCTTAAACATTTATAGAAGTGACAACCATTAAAAGATATTGATCATATTAATACTTTATATCTTATCATACATGCTTACACTCATTATAGCTTTAAACTTCAATTACACGCTTAAATGGTAATTCGACCTTAATCCAAATTTAGTGTTGCAATATATCACTTATAATCATTATAAAGACTAAACACGATTATATTTGGTCGGCTTATGTTTATAATGTGAGATTTTTGCCGGAAGTTTTGTTTCTATAATGAACAGACATAATTGCTCAATGCTCAAGTTATTTTAACGTTAGCGATAATAGATTTGACATTTATATTAAGTTTAAATGTATTTATATCAAGGCTCAAACATTATTATTGCGTAATTGTAAAGTTGAGAGTTAGTCCAAGTAGATGCGTTTCATACGGTTTTATATATAGTTCTAAGTTATCTAGAAGATTTAAGTTAGTAGTTTTATTTAATTATTTATTAATTAAGGACCATCTGCAGTCAATACACTTACACATGTAATAATAAAAACATATTCAGAGTTAATATAAAATGCGTGCGCGATTCTTTAAGACGGCCTCAACATGCATTTGTTGTTTATGAAAATAAAATAATGGCACTCCTTTTTAAATGACTTCATTTTCCTTACCATTGGATGTAATCAGGAATTAATTATTATTGATGAAACTCGGAAAATTAATGCAACATGTACATATTAAAAAATAACTAATATGACGATGTATATCCTTGCAACTTCATACAAAGTTATCACTCTATAATAATATAGATTCATACCCGTCAAAAAGCTTGACTACCCGTCTGTTCTAGAATTTATCTACACAGTTTTACTATCGCTGTCATTATTTTGCTTTATTATCCATTTATCAAAGCTTTACGAGCTGTAGGTACATCGCAGAAGACTTCGCTGGTTATAATTTTTATTGCCAAACAAAAATATTTCCTCATTGTTATAATGGTAAGTAAATTGTTAGAAAATACATTAACAATAGTTCGATCGCAAAATCCTGCTGAAAAAACACGTACAAACTCACGTACAACATTGTAATTACAAGCACAGGGAGCACTAAATCTATTCCTCAGGATCTATTCCTGTCTAGTTGGCGACGCATTGACAACATTACAAACGAATATCCTACTATTACGTCATTCTATCTACCTTCACTTTCATTTACTTGCTTTAATGTAATTACGTATTACATAAAGTATTTTTTTACATAATATTTTTGTTTGTATGTACTTAAACATTAATTAAGAAAGTGCTCCTAATATGGTTTGTTATTTCTAGTGAGATAGTATACACGAGTGCGTGGAATTACTTCTACTCTACTCTCATAGGGTAACCACATTACAAAGTAGCCTATGCAATACGTTATACGACCTTTCTAAAAGATCAAGATAAAAATACGGAAACAAAAAAAAATCGGTTCATTTTAAAAGTAGCGTATTTACAGATACAAAATTGTCGTGTAAGACTGCTTATATATATTAAGCCTAATAGACAATTTAAAAACAATTTAATTTTTTTGTAAATTCTTTATTTCAAAAACCTAAACGATTTTTAAACTTGTATACATTACGTATACAAGTTTAAAAATCGTTTAGGTTTTTGTCGATGTTATTTTTTTATTTGTATGTACTCAAATAATAATATACCATTACATTATTAACATTAGCGATTTTCTCAATATTTGGATTAAGACTCTACAAGTCTACTTCAATGCAAGTTAAAAAACTATACTATTCCATGCCTGGATGCAAAACCGAAATATTCCAGAAATTGAATGAACAATCCTCACATAAATAATAACGGAAGATTAGATCAGTCACTTTAATCTATATCTTACTGATAGTGAAATCATGTATTTCATCATCAGATGATTTATTTTCTATTAATTAGACTTTGTCTTATTATATTCGCTGTGTGATGATAGCGACGAATCTCATCCACTGGGTAGATAGAAATCGTCCCGAGAGAATACCTTCCAGAGAACGGGCAGCAGTGTCTGAGTACTATGATCATTATGACATATCACTTATGATCTTGAAGGAAACATTTTTTCAGAAGCGGTCGTCTTTCGGCTGATATGATATGAAACCTACGGCTCTTCTGTGTTTAATGCCGTAAATATTTCAATATTAAATCCACCACTTACAATTGATCCGTTAATGTGATCCACGAATTCGCTTTATTGCTTTACTATTCCTGGTATAGATAGCAACCAATCCATTCCCACAAATATTTTCATTTCCGATGAAATGGATACACATTTAGCTCAGCATACTCATTGGAATCACATATAACTTTAACTCTATTAACTTATTGGTTAATATTTTAGAATTACGTCTTTGAAAATAATAGTACAGATAGAATTATTATAAATAATAAATTATTAATTTTATCAATATATAAACGATTCCGACTTATCATTCTTATAACTACCAACGCTTATATATATAATTTTTTTATAAAAAATCCTAATTACAAATTCTATATCATATGATTTCTGAATCAAATTTAAATTTAATCAAAACTTCTAATAAGTAATTAAACTCTATTGTCAATATAGCGAGTTATTTGACAAAATAATGAATAGATTATTCAGTGTCGTAAAACTTCGTTTACATTTGTACAATCCTAAATTTTGTTCAAACACTAATTAAATTAATGTGAGTTTCGAGAGAGAGAATTTAGTACTCATAAGTTTGATGTTAACTTATTTTCACCAATCTAATGATATATTTGATTATACGAAGAACTATAATGTATGTAATTGGTTCTCATTATTGTTCCAGAATGTTCGGCTCAAGCGGCGCGTGCGCAGCGTGCGGGCAGGCAATACCCGCGAGCGAGTTCGTGATGAGGACGAACGCGCCACAGCAGCCCCTCCACGTCTTCCACATAAAATGCTTCGCGTGCTCAAAGTGCGGCTCACACCTCATGCAAGGCGATAGGTAAATATGTATTTATAAACTTTTAAAAAGTAACGATTATATTAGTCTTAACGATTATATTAGTTAATTTAAAAATTAACTTAATTTAATCTTTGCTTTGACATTATAATAATATAATCAGTTGATAAGATAAAATTTGATAGATTTTCAAACGATATTAAACGCACTTCTCAAAATAGATTACATGAAAAAATTATTACTTTCTCCCATCTCTAATCTATGATAACTTCATTTGTAAAATTGAAATTATACATATATAAAATGATATAGTTTCATATTGAATCCATACTTACTCGATATATTAAAGGTATAAACCAATTAATGTCGAGTTACATTTTTCAACTAGTTTCTTTTTTATACAATATTGAATTGGTGGACGTGCCGATGGGCCACCTGATGGTAAGGGAGGGTTGTTAGGTACCCTGTATGCATACAGACTAGTTGCTAAAGGTTCACTCTCACAGGTACTACATGCTCGCGGGGTCACTAGTCTGTGAACAGGACTGGCAGAAGCTGATGAAGAATGCGAACGCGGCGACTCCCGGTGCGCCTGTGCGCAAGGGCAAAGTAGGTCGTCCGCGTCGTTCGCGCGAATGAGCATTACCTGCGCCTGCGCCGGCGCTTGCGCCAGCGCAACACTCTTACAGAGACTATGAGGAGGTACGTTTTGTTTTACTGTTGATATCGAAGTTATAAAAAGGTTTCCGTGATTATTACTATCATGGTTATTGTATACTGTCTGGCGCTGTAGTTTCTAAACTTGTTTAATTCATTAAGTTCAATTCCTGTTCGTGACGTAGTAATTGTACAGACTCATATTTATTTGGTTCTGGTGTTAGAGTGTTGGTGTTCTCGGAGTAGCCATAGTAGTACTTAGTAGTATGATTTCTTTTGCTATTATAATCGTAAAATAATTATTCATTAAATATTAATTATTATTGTTCTATTTCATAACAGATATTTGAAAATAAGAATAATCAATAAATATTAAATAAAAAAATAAAATCTTCGTTGATTTCATAAGATCATTATATGTGGTCATGCTGCGCTTAAGCGCAGTATTACCACGCTTAAAATGCTTATATCAAATATTAGACAAAAGCTATCCAAATTTAATATTTATATAATGTTTGAAAAATAATTATTCAATATCATTATTTCAATAGTAATGTTAAATAAATGTTGATTCTATATTCAAACGACAATTTTGTAATTCATTTACTCTAATTGCAATTACTATCAATATTATCTAATTAATCGCATAAATTGGAATAGATACACATTGATGTTTAACACTGATATAGCGATACTAATGATTTTGAAATTATATCCCAAATATAAACGCACGTATTTGCTTTTGAATGCCCACCGCACTAATGACTACCAACGATGATTAGTATAATCCAAAGTACACAATTAACAAACTTTTATCCTTATAGCAACTAGGAGCTTGCAATAGCAAATAACTCAAGTTGTTATCCCAAGTTAGTCCTCGTTCCTTTTCCACTTATGCAACACATAGGTGATAATTTCATCAAACAACTCTACGTAAATATACTTAATTCAGGTATGCTTAAAGTACTTCACTTTTGAGTCACAAACAATGTATTGTGCAATCGGTAACGAATCGTTTCGTAACAAATCCGTACATTACAAATCTTGTACAAGCTTGTAATTATTATATAAAATTGGAAGTGAATAGAGGTGTATAAATGCCTCTTTTATCAAATTGATGAAACTATTAAAATAACCGTGATAAATATTATACAATACTTGGATTTTAAACGAAGATTTCGTGTATTAATCTGCACGTGGAACTTGCTCTGAACACTCTCCTTAACGGGAGAGACCTCTACGGGTCCATTAATATTTATCGCTTTACTTATAAACATTGGTCATTTAAATATTGATTTTTCTCTTACTATCTTCATTGACATTCAAAAAAAGAAGACAGCTTTATTTAACTAATCACCACCGAATTTTATTGGTAAACGAGTTCATTAATATAAAAGCCTTCTATTCTATTTAATTCAGAACTCCACTTATATAAAGTCGATTCGTAACAAACCTGACTCAGTTCCTGCTTGAAGTGTGAACAGGTCTAAACACGAAATAAAATATACATGAAGTCGTTACGGGATGTTAGCGTCGTGAATACGTTTTTGTTTCCATTTTTTTATCTGTACACATTTCGTCTCGTATTATCTCCAAGGTCACCCACTTTTAAATCCACTATCTAATAATAAAATTTCAAGTTGTTAAGAAATCCGATACTGTGATATGATCTTACTGTACTAATATCCTTGGCTCATGGTCAGTCTCTTTAATTAATTTCGTAAACAAAATCAAAGTTATGTTTAATTATGTTTTTAATGATTTTTCTAATATTATCAAGTTTTAATTCCGGTTAACACGTAACTATTACGTAATAATATCTCAACGTTTTAAGAAAGATATTGTTTAATAAAGTGTATTTATGTATTGTACACATTTATATTTTATCTTAAAAGAAAACGTCGATGAACGATTTCTCTAGATGACAAATCTATGAATAATTTCCCAAAATTTCGTTTTTTTTTTTATAGCATAGGTACGGACTTTTTGTAGCATAGATATGGGCCACTGATGGTAGGTGGTCACTAACGCCTATAGACATTGGCATTGTAAGAGATGTTAACCATCGCTTACATCGCCAATGCGCCACCAACCTTGGGAAATAAGATGTTATTTCCCTTGTGCCTGTAATCACTCTGGCTCACTCATCCTTCAAACCGGAACATAACCATACTGACTGGTGCATACTGACTGTACTGGTGCTTTGCGCTAGAATATCTGATGAGTGGATGGTACTTACCCAGACGAGCTTGCACTAAGCCCTACTACCAGTAAAATGAAACATATGAAATAATTGTTCACAAAAAAGTACAAAAGCAAATAACGATTTTATAATAACGAGAGAAAATCCTTATAGCTGGTTGGCAATAATTTTAAGCATTCGCCAATGTTTCAGAATTTTTAAAATATATTTGAAAGAATGCAGTGTAAAAAGAGTTCAGTTAAGTTCATAAAAACTGAGTGAGCTGCCTGGGCACTGGTACGGGAGAGATCAATTGCCTGTACTCGCTCTTTTATATTATTTGTTCCTCTAATATAACAATATTAAACTTAAATATATTTAACATGGTTTATGTTTATGTAATGTAAGCGTACGTCGTCGAAGACGTATTTAAATGAACTCTAAGTAAAATACATATTAATGAGACAGTACGAAATGCGTAAAGTCTTGACTGTAAATAATTAATAAATATATAAAAAAGACGCTAATAAATGTAATAAAACAATTTCGTATTAAAAAAATCATTAAAATGTCTATAAGTGGGATACATTTTTATATCAAACTAATATTAACACAACATAATGCGTTTTTTTTTTTTCAGTAAGCACTACACAAGTTACCTTTATTTCTCGTACTAAAAAGTACTTCTTATTAACCAAGACCATCTAACTAATTAGAGTATCTTACAATTAATCTTTATAGCCGACATGCCCCGTTGTTATAACACGTCAATATTAACTGAATATTTTTGGTTCAAACTCAGACAAGAACCACAAATTTTTGATGTGCTTAATTCGTGCTTATATTTTATCTCACGCTCGGCAGTGGGCGATGAAGAAAAACCTCATGAGAAAACTTGTCTAATATCAGATGAAATGAAGCTACATGTGTATTACCGCGTTGGGGCAGCGTGTTAAAATAAACTGCAAACCTTCGATTTAAAATGATACCCTTTCACTTGGTGGTAGGATTTGTGCAAGCCCGTCTGGGTAGGCACCACCCACTCATAATATATTTTACCGTCAAACTAAAACTCAGTATTGGTATGTCCTGGTTTAAATTATAACTACAAGCACAAGGTACATTACATCTTAATAACAACACGGACGTGGTGCATTGACGATGTATGAGGTGGTTTATATTCCTTACAATGCCAAAGACTATAAACTGATGTGAACACTTACTTACCATCGGCACACTTGTCAGTTTTCCTACCCAAAAAATAAACTTACTCAAACTATCCAATTAAAATTTCCAAATCAAACTTATAACATACGTCAAAAATACGATTGTCAATTGCATATTGTTTCATGGAATCTGAACCGATATCCGAAATTTTAAAGCGTCTATGTGAAATAATTTGAGAGTAGGCACTAATAAATTCATTAAACACAACAGACTATTTGATGAGCAAAGAACAGACTTGAAGAATATAGAATTGTATTGAACCGTGGGATATATTTTTTAATTAATTTAATAACTATGAAATTACCTCTAGATTTTCCTACATCATCAGAACAAATTGCGATCTATTAAACACTTGAATGTCCTTCGAATATATTTTTATCGAAATGTCAATATTCTGTTTTGATCTTATTAAACATAAAATATTTACATATAAGTGTATTTGATATAATTTCAAATTAATAGTGTTTCTGCATATATATAAATCTCGACGTTAGATAACATCTCACTTTAAATTCGCAATCAGTTAAAACATCCTGGTCAAGCAATTACGAGACATTTATTATCCGTGACTAAAGCAGCCAACACGTAAAATATTTAATTAATTCCGGTAGCAAATATGGCATAATAAAACGGACATAAGTAATTAGTTTTAATTAAAGTGAACATCTATAATACACGTATGCGTTTTAATGAGGTTTTTTAAAAAAGATTTTACAATATTTTGTGTTTTGTGATAAAAAATTATAAAGGTTTCATTAAAAGCCGACTTTTTATTGAATATAATATACATACAGTTCGAAAAACATTCTTATAAATAATGTACATATATATATGTAAACTGCGGGGATTAATTGTATAGAAGCCTCAGACGAATTCCATTATACACCTATTAGTTCCACAAACATACATATATATGACTAGCACTTCGCCCGCGACTTCGTCCGCGAAACTATTATTTAACGTAAATACGTAAATTTGCATTTATTAATAGACTAAACGCACAGTTGCAGTTTGTTATTCAAACCGTGACAATTTTCTTATTTACAGAATTTTATACCCGTCATAACTTCTAAACCAAAAGACCGATCCGAATAATGTAAAGTGGAATTTACTCTCACATAATTAACCTTAATTATCAAACCATTTAAATGGATAAGTATTAACATCATAATAGTATCAGTATCACCACTATTCGATTCCACCCGTATTTGAATTTATTAATTTAAACTAAAACTGTTATTGTGGCTTAACTATAATAGTTAGGCATATATCATCGCGGACTTTTTTATGAGCAATTATAATTACTATTAATATTTAGAAAACTATTTTATATATCGTCAACAGTTTTCACAGCGCACGCAAAATAATGATTTTTATAGGTAACATTTTGATACCTTGGGTTACATTGTTCCATTTTAGGTAGGGATCTCTAATTTTATTTTTATAAAAATATATAGCCTATGTTACTCAGTAAAGATGTAGCTCTCTAATGGTGAAAGATTTTTTTAAATCAGTCGAGTAGTTTTTAAGTCAAATCGTAACAAACAAACAAAAAATCAAATATTTCCTCTTTATAATATTAGTATAGAAAAACGTACATATGTAAATACTTGCAAAGTTTGACATCGGATACGACAATTAAACGTTAGGTAAATGCTTAATCTGATATACATATATGGAAAGTTTTAATCTATCTATTATATATATATAAAAATCTCGTGTCACAGTGTTAGTGTTTATACTCCTCCGAAACGGCTTGACCGATGTTGATGAAATTTTATATGTATATTCTGTAGGTATGAGAATAGGTTTATAACTATTTTTTATACCCCGAAGTGTTAAGGGTGGCTCACCCCAAAAAAATTTATTTCATTTTTTGGACACATTCTTTTATTTTTACTTTTTTATTATTTGGCATTATAAAATACATACAATTTTCACCCTTCTACCATCAACCCCTATTTTTTAATAGAGATATTAGTAATTCAATCATTTTCAACCTCGGTCGATAACGGGATCAATTAACACTTGATCAGTTATCCCAGTCAGTGGTCTATTGGTGTCACTTCTCACCATGTAAGCAGCACGGAGTAAGGATGGGAGCGTTCTTCTGTCTCTGTTGCAATAAGCTGTATCTCATTTCTTACACAGTTTTCGGAAAAAAAATTGCCATTATTATTGTTTGTAAAGGGTTTTCCAATAGGGACGCTTGAACTTTGACAGCTGATTGCGGCCATGTTGTTTGAGTGACAGCTGTCAAGCAGCTGTCAAACAGCTGGCAGGTTACAGTGTCGAGCAGCACGTGCAAATCATAAAATTGTTTTATGAAAATGGGTCGATTCGATCGACCCATTTTCCAGTATCCATCATTTCCATCGATCGCAGTAGTGATCTTTACAATTATCATTTTATCATTTCCATGTAATTCTCAACTAAATTTATTACAAATTTGCGATATTTTTTTAAAACTTATAACGTGTTTTAAAATGTAGATTTTTAATGATTATATTTCTGTATATTATCACACTCCCGTGCCACGAAAGGCACGTAAAGCCGTTGATCCTGATTCTTACCTGAACTTTTACCGTTCGCGTCGGTTTACCGTCCTATCGGATTATGAGAGTGCACCTGTGTTTACGCACACACTTTTGCACTATAATACGTCCTGCGTAGTTGGCAAATCTTTCTTGAGGTTGGCCATCGCGGTCGAAATCGGTTAGGAGGAAATTATTCTTCGAAGTGTGCTGCGTGGGGCCTCAGAGGCATACCCTGGCGACGATAGTCGCTGGAGATCTCTCGCTGCCGAGCGTGATTAACGCCATTTTGGAAATGGTTTCCTTCTGAGAGAGTGTCATGTCGCAAAAGGAGGCCGCTTAGTGGCAGCGCGAGGAAAATGCCTCCGCTGATTCGATCCGTCGAAGAAGACCGGGGAAAAGGCGTAGGCGCTATGCGCACCTTAACAGCCACCGGGGCTAAGGGGGTCCCTGTATCTGGGAACTCCGGGGCGTCACGGTAGCATGCGCAAGCGATCCCGTGGCCCCCCCGACAAGACGGAGAGGATACCGCTGGGTATTACAGCACCTTCAGCGCCGGTGAACCCCACATACCCCTCACTTCATGTGGGGGAAAACGCGTAAATGCATTTTCCAGCGAAAAAAGGAGAAAATTGTTCCTACTTTTTTATCACACCAAAAAGCGTTGCCCGTGTTATTTTTATTATGTTTTTAATGCAAAAATGTAAAGAAAGAATTGAAGTTGATAAATTTCATTTAATAATTTAGGAAAATAGTAATTTATTCAAAATTAAATATAAAATAGCGAATTATAAGTTAAAAAAAGAGTTCAAATTATATTTACATTTGTATAGAATTAAGGTTATTTCATTGGCCGCACACAATCCGTATTATCAAATCTGAAAATTTGGTCACTTACACATACATACACGTACAACCGCTAGAATAGAAAGAACCAGTAAGAAAGAAAGAAAGCGACCTTCGTTTGGAGGACAACGATTTTTTGTTACATGACAATTTCTGCAAGGTCACCTCTACTTTGAGTAGTAAAAGAACTTTGTTCCAATAAATGGAAAAATATGTAGAGCATGTTGTACTTTACTTTATGCATTGTTATTATATGCCTTGTACCGAACACACATACACTGTACTGTATGGGCGAATTATATCTTATTGATTAAAAAATGCACGGGATAAAATCCTTATTTTACCCGTACGAAGTCGGGTCGGGCAGCTAGTAGTATTTTCTTTGAGAGTTGAATGGTTTGTGATGTTTTTTTTGTCAATACTAATTTCTTATTTTATTCTGACATATTAAATAAGTTTGTATTGACTACTTAAGCTTTGGGCTTCTGTATACATTCTTATTTTATGATACTATACATTTTATATTACCAAAATGTCTTTTAATCTTTTTGTTAAAATATGATTCATATCATAACATTAAATTGCATAAATGTTACTTTAAAAACCACTTAATTTGATCGTATAAAAGTAAATAGAGTCATATAAATATACACATGTCTATATATTCGTTTTAATGTTACATACAAAATGCATGTCCTTTCAAAGGCTTTAAAAATTCAGGAATCATAAACGAAACAATGAGATGAAGACGAGGGAACCTCGCGTTTGATAAACGCTATTGACAACCTTATTTTGTTTTGCGTAAAAGTCACAATTGCAAAACGGACGTGATAAAAACTTTCTTCCAAACATTTTGTGGATTACCGAACCATTTACGCTTTTGCGATTCGAATTGTATTGTGACAAGTAACTGTAACTTTTATTACTTAAATTTAAGACTCCTATTTCTACTAATTACTAAATTCAATGTAATATGCAATTTTGTAAACGTATAAAAGACCAGATATTTTTTATTTTAATAAAACATATAAATAGATCCTGTTTTTTATGGTTTTTTTAAAATTTATTTTAGAAACTCGTATGGAGAGATCCGTTTATGAACACATACGGTATTTTTCTAAAAGAGCTGTTTAACGTACTAATTCGACTATGAGACGTGCGAGGAACATAGTGAAGTAGCAAAGAAATGCAATTAAGCTGTTCAATGAACACCGCACAAAGTCTGCTTTGTTTGTATGAGGTACTCACTCGGATGGAACGCGCGAACTTCGGACACCATGTATCATAATATACCGACCGCATTTAAAACTGTACGCTTTCAACTTTCGCTCGCTTTACCTATTGTTTGTTAAATAACTCAAAAATAAAACGTATTATTTATAATATAAACAATTTTCTAGATGAAATAGTTCTCACAGGATAGTTCATAGAGTTAATTATCTCGTAGGCGACCATCGTCCGAACGCCGCGGGCATCTCCTCGTCTCGCGCTTGCTTACGGCTCTCGCAAAATGCTCTGTTAACCAATTCTAAAGTTTGAATACCCCCAAACTTATTTCGGCAACTCATAAAACTACTGTCCAGTCCTGCTAATAAAGCTTTGGAAGACTGCAAACACCCTGTCTGTCGTCTGGTGTAATTACGTATAAAAAATAAGCCAGTACAGTCAATCGTTAGCCCGAAGGGGATCGATTACAGCTTTATTTAAACTATGTTGTTAACTGCAAAACAAAGAGCTGCTATTACTTTGTGCGAGAGATGACGGTCAAAGGCGCGATGTTAATTGGGAAACACGTGGAAATGACAGCACCTTTATTGCGCTTATGGCGTAAAAATCAAGTTCGGTACCGCCTCGCCACGCTCAAAGACTTGACCATTCACCTGGCGGCTTTGTAACACGATTACTAGGACTTGTCGAAAGTTAATTAAATAACGTTTTTCCAAATTACCCGCCGGGCTCGACATCAAAGTGCCCTCGCACTCGCTTTGGGAATCTTTCACAAAGGACCTGGCTCCGGGCTAGGTTCGGCGCCTGCCTCTCTGATCTCAGTTCGCTGACGTAGTGCGCTGGACAGGTGAGATCCTCAACTCTTTGTCAAAGGATAAGTGAGCAAGCGCTACGCCAGTAAACTTTGTCTGTCTAGAGCCACTTCGGCCTACCTACGGCGCTATTTGAGTTAAACAATCGCTTCATAAAGTTGGACATTTTGATTGATGACTGATATCTATCTATTAGCAATCTAATTCTATATACCGTGAGCGTTCGCGGCACGCGAGGTCGTTTGCAGTAAGTTAGCACGACATTCGAAAGTTACGTTTATTAAATATTCTCTTTTCATTTGATTTACATTTTCAATATCAAATACCTTTAAAAACATGCAAGGGTTTAAATATTTAAATAATGTTTCATGTTTTTACGGGTTTAAGACAAATTGAACGGCAATATTTTTGTCAACGATGGTTATATACATATAAAAAAAATTATAAAAATATACAACAATTAATATATAATAAAATATATTCCATTTTATTTAAATTGATTAAATCTCATGTAAAATAAAACGGATGATCATTTTATTTACAGAATCGACTGAGAATGAAATGAAGTTAATTCTTTCATTAAAATAATGAGTCGAGGTTGTTTACATTAACTCTTTTTTTCTTGCTTAAATGATTAGTGCCCTTCGTGAGAGCGAACCGGACGTCGAACCCGCTACTGTTGCGTGCAGCTAACGATCCGCTGCTCTCACCTAATTTAATTATTTTCACACTAATTATTCGTTTCAAGGTATCTTTGTAAATATAGTTTTATCAAGTACATATAACATATCCCAAATCGTTTACGAGCGTAAAAACTTCTACTTTACGATACGAAGAATTTTGAAGTGGAAGCTATTAGTCGGTGATAATAAGAATTTAGTTTTCTGTATTTGATATAAAATATATATATTTTTTATATTTATATATTGTTGTTGTTCATTGCTTTTAGTTGATCTTTAAATGAAAACATCAAAGATACCCTTTATTCATACCCATACCCCATAACCCATTTTTTGATAAATAGTTTGTAATGTATTTTTTGTCGTATAATAATTTATATGGCGTATATTAATAAGATGAAAAAAATAAAGTCTAGGGTCGGAAGAATTAACAACATACGGCACGTAACAACATTTTTATGTTATCGTTTTTGCTCACAACATAATTTAAGCAAGTACCCTACAAACTACTACTTTTGTAATATTTTCAAATAATTTATGTGTAAATATTCACTAATAGCTCAAATACCGAATGTCGCAATGAAGCTGGTATGAGTTATTAGAGTAGTTAAAATAATAACGATATTACTGGTATTACGTACAAGGTGATCCGCCTCAGACAAAGTGTGTCAAGAAATTAGTGTTTAATTTATTCATCGGGCCCAGTTCGTGTCTAGTTTAGTTATTATGAAGGTAGTTTAGGCGTCATGAGGCTTAGGAATTAATCAACCGGTGACACTACGCGAGAAATCCATTTAATCGAGACCAATTTGATTTTAATTCGTTTTTTATTTTACTTAATTGCAATATATTCGGAATTTAATTCGTTGAAATTAAATCAGTGGATATAAACTATTAATTAAATTAATTGCATATTATGGATGTATATATATATATATATATATATATATATATATATATATATATATGTACAATAAAATAAATTTTCATACTTATAATGAAATAGTGTCTCTATATATACTCATCATAAAAGAACTAAATTTATTGTAATAAAACTAAACAAAGAAGTAATACAAACCGAAAACTTTATTACCATTTTAACTATTCACGTGAACAAAGTCGCGGGCGAAGCGAGACATGAATAATAAAACAATATGAACATAATATATTTACTTTAGGCAACATATTAAACACATATATGCGAAGCAATTTACTAATCCAATTTAAAATTAATAATAAGGCGCTGTACAAAATTTGAAAAGTTTAAACGGCGTCGTTGCTCGGGTCCGTCTATTGCATTTTTATACGAGCAAGACAACCTCTTAGCTTATTAGGGAAGCCAGTTATTAGAGGTCCGAGGGTTCTCTGCGGACGCGAGCGCGGTTTCGGAACGACTTCGTCCCAGTTAATTAGTTAAATGGATACGTCGCTTTCCGGTTGCGTCTATTTTATCGGTTCTACGACTACAATAAACCTCATTTTCTTCTGTGATTCTAGAGTGGATCCATTCAAATCCCCTAAATTGAAATGGAGCTTTCTGCTATTTAATTCGGAATCGACCGGCCGAACGAGGCCAGTGATGCACTTATGCACCGGCACATTTCCCACAGCCCGGTGCGCCGGATCCGCATCTGCACACGACAAAGGACATCCGCCCACAATAGCTCCATTAAAATAATGCAAGTAAATGAGGATTTGCGGAGGCGAGTCCGCCGAATCCGCTCGCGCTCGCCGAGGCCCGAGTTCCGCTCACAATGCTCAGAAGGCCTCGTTGCGACGACGCTTAAAACACTATACACGAACATGTTTCATTAGCTAAGTGGGAGGCTTTTGGTGGTTGAATCTGTGTAATGCACCTAGCTAGATGCTGCGCCGCTTTTACTTAAACGCCGTAATTAAAACGTCCCCTCCCCCCTAAGGGCGCAGTTTAAAACTCGGTTCAACTAGTTCGGAGTGGCCAATTTAGTTTTAGTGTTCCGTATTTAAGATACAAATTTTGAAATTATGTTTTTGTTTTACTCTGTTTTGTTTGCGGAAATCGCTTATATCTGAAAACTGGAGGCCATTGTTTAATTTGAAACTTAAGTTGTACTTTATTCATTGAGCCTTTAATAATTTCTAGACTGACAATATTAATTATTATGTATTTATTATTAACTACTATTATTTGTAATATAAGTTTTAATAATTAAATTATTTAATTATATACACTACACATTTTAAAAAAAATTAAATCAATTTATATTTATTACTTATATGTATAATTACGTTAATCATTAAAATAATTACAAGTAATAACATAAATATGTCAATTGCAATATAAATTATATTAGTAATAATAATCAATTAAAAAGAAAACATGAAATAACTCACTTAACAACGTCTTTTTTCATATCGTAGCGTAAAATCGATTAAAACATATATAAAACCGTACAAACTAAACACTAGCTGAATGCCAATAGAATCGTATCACGTGCAAACATTACAGGACGGTAATAACTTTATTGATCGCTAACGAGGAAAATTGATCGACATTAACGATCTTAATCGCTCGATTCTATGCGTGTCGATGCCCCGTTCCGAGTTAATTTAATTGAAAGCGAGTTGAGTAATTAATTAGTGGGTAGCTCTCAACTCGAGCGGTGTTTACAACGCTCGTACATATTGAATGAGATGAAACGTCTTTACACTGATTAGAAACTCGATTATATTTTTAAGGGTTATATTTAATATATATTAAGCGTTGATTGTAATTACGATGTATTAATTCAAAATATATATTGATTTACTATTTGGTATTATGAAGTACCTGCTTGTTTACGGGAAAAATTACATATAACGATTTTTTTAATTTTTTTATTACAATCTGGTAACACGATCCGACTTCGCAAATTAGTTAAATACACTTATAATAGTGTAATAGCAAGCAAGTGTATTCAAATCAAATCTTGAAATATCTAAGCAAGTACTACGCCTAATTTTGTACACGACAATACTTAGTGACTTATTTGCAAAAGATGTTCTATAGTAATTTGTAAACATTTTGAGTATCTGTAAATCTTGGATACAAAGTTTTCTTGCACCTATTACGAGTATAGTTTTGTGTTTTGATAAAACGCTTGAAAAACGGCTCCGGTTCGTTAATTTTTATACATTAACATTTATGTCGCGAAGACTGCAACATATAAATATTTTATATATGTATTAAACTATCGATTCCGTAGGTTTTTGTGAATCTGAAAAAAAATACACATAAAAACTACACTTAAACCTTAGTGTTAGTAAGAAAAAGAAGCTCGGTTCTATTCCAGGACCTAATCAAATTAAGCCGTACAAACGATCCTATTGGTAGAGAATTATAAAGCAACAAACATTCAAACACACGAATTTTCACATTTATTATATTAACAAAATAATATATCTAAACAACATAAGTGATATTAATTTTATACCTAATTATTTTGTTTATTAATAAGAATTTAATGAAAATAAATTTTACGTACCAAAAAAAAAAAAAACTGTTATTAATTGCATGACTTAAAGTACGATCAAAAATAAACGATCGACAACAACTCTGAGTGCCTTTTTAATTAAAAAATAATATTGAATACGATAATTGCTCTTAATAAAAACATAGTTCCCATCTTTATTATTTGGCATGTTCCCTTCAGCAACTCCGTTTAATAATATAATGTATATATTATGTATTAGTTCTTTTTATAGCTTACTTATCTCAGGCTATCGAAATTCTTTGAATTCAATACAAAAATATCCGCCTGCTAGTTTTGCTGACGGGCAATATTTCCTCAATGTTTTATCAGAAATAAACCTGTTTTTATTTATTATTCATTGTATATATTTATAAACATTACCATTTCCAGTTATGTTTATTATTACACATTTATTTAATAAATAAGCTAAGCAATAATTAACTACCGTTATATATAACATCAGATGTTGATATAATCTATATTCCATATAATCAACAAGGAAATTAATTGGACATCTTGCTATAAGTACTTAGCGTCGGCTAAATAATTACCTACCTGATATTCTATCATCACTAAATAAAATAACAGATATTACCTCGATTACATCGATTATGAATTCGATTTAAAAATAAGAAAATCGATTTAGCTTTGCAATATTTATTTATTAAAGGTCGTATATAATTAAATAAACATATAACTAAATAGACAATTAATCGAATAGGCTCTTAGTACCAACAATTCGGATGTTCAATTTCGATTGATTCGAGAGAGCATCGCGACGCGAGTTAATAGCATTTAATCCCGCTAAAACGCCCGACGATCCTCTATAATGAATATTTATCCTCCACAGAAGTCGACGCATACTTTTATGACGAATACATATTTTAGTAGCCGACGTAATTCCGCTGATTACTTTCTTTAATTTTTCTGAAAACGCTATAACTGTATCTATGCAGATAGGTAAATGTATTAAAGCTCAGAGGGCAAACAGAGTGAATTGTTAAGTAAAAATCCATGTTTTCATTTAGAAAATTATTTGTATTGTGTATCTTTTTTTTAATTTCCTAAATATGTTTGTGTTGATGTAGATGATGTGTATCGATATGTGATTTAAAAGCTTTCAAGATTGTTATTTTATTTATATGATTTTCAATAACAATATTTGATTTTTTTATATGTCGATATTTCTTTTTAAATATTGAATAAAACATTTGCCTAAGTTGATTAAAAAGGATACAATGTTTTTCTCTTTAAAGATAGATGCAAAATAGCGAGACGGGACATTTTCCCCGTCACGTTTATTCACTCAAGAGCAGTGGCGTCTAATTCAGTAATTAATAAGCCCTTAAGCAGCCTCTATGCAGCTCTCTGAGGCTGCGGTCACGTTTGCAGTCATTTTGCTTGTTAGCGCTCATTTTAAAAAGCATTACACTACAATTTCTTAACTAAATTTAACGATGTGTATTTAAATATAACTACAGAACTAATCAACTACAGAAACGGGATTTTTATACATTTATTTTTTATCGTATTCTAAAAATAAACGATCATTACGGGGAAGGAGTTTGCATGTTCAAATCTTTGCTTGTTTGTATTTATATAGTTTATCCCATGGTCAGCGGTTGAATATATGCCTTTATTTACATTGTAGCAACGTTGTAATAAGTGACAAAGCTTAATAGTTTCTTCTCAAAAACAAAAGACAGCCCAGAAATGACAATATTTATTAAGGCTATCTTTATTTTTTATATATAACATTTAAGCAAATATAAAATAATTCTATGGACATACTGCATTAATATTTATTTAATATATTTCTAATATTCTATTATTCGAAATATGTAACTTTCGCAAAAAAAAAAGAGCGCAAGTTCCTCACAATCATCACGTAACATTGCTGTCAATCACATAAAGATTTTTATAAGCACGCTGATTGCAATAAGCAGATGTCTCTGTAATGTGCCCTCGTCCATTAGTCATATGAAACATGTGCCAATACAAATGATATGGAGGTATATTATGAATGGCGGGGGCTAGGGGGCGCCCCGAGGAGGGCCGGGAACACTAATGGATTACATTCGCGCGAGTGAATTAGGATATTGTCGTACGATCTGTTCCGGTGCACTCCTTTACGATCCCTTTCAAACTGTAACCACAGATTAAATATTTATAAAGTGTGGTTTTGGCATGATGAGTATCTATTGATAAATACAAATTAAATGTCAACCCCTGTTTTATTGAATTATAATCTTATCTTTTTTTATTAAGACATTTACACATATTAATAATCTATGTTAATTAAGTTACCAATAGTCTAAAAATAGGCAGGCATTACTTTTAAATCCAATACTATTTACTAACAATAATGAGTGTAAAGATTTAAATAATATTATAATCTATTCTATTAAATTTTAACTTTACTTGACTTGTATATATATTGTATATATTTGAAAGGTAAAAAAAATCTCTCCATATTAAATTAAATAATATCCCAGTAATAAAAATCTCTGATCAAGATCAAGATAAACTTACTTAACGACTGCGTTACAGAAAAATATAACGTCCATAAAATAAAGGATATATGTGATCCCCATGGAAGCATTAAAATAAGAATTATAGTAGCTGCCACAAGACTGTAATTAATGCATACAAATATAAATGTTATCATTCATATATATTATATGAAAGTTTATGTAAAAAAGTCTGTATTTAATTTTTTTATTTAAATTACAGAACAGAACACAATACTTAAGTAATCAAAGTCATAAAATATGTTTTAATGTTCTATATATTATTATTAATGAACCTCATTGGTATTTCTTTTTTAATTATGTATTAATGAAATTCAATCTTGCAATATAATGTTAGTGCCTGAGTCGTCATGCTCACTACTTTCAATGAGCTTTGAATATAATTGCAATTAATCGCAAATCGAAGGCATTTTAACCGGTTCCACTGGGTCGTCAGAACGAACTTTCACTTTTAAACATGCCGTAGCTTCCTGCAACGAGTTATAGAATTATATTTTTAAATTTATTTCTTAACTTACATACGACAGAAGGTAAAGTTGCAAACTTCGTTTACATCCTAAAATGACTCACATAAATCTAAAACTACACATACATACGTCATACGACTGTACAATATAATAATTTGACTGCTCCAAACCTTCTTTTCAATAAGCCCTATCCCGGCACTGGGACATTTACAGGCTGTTACTTTCTTGAGCAATGTTTATATCTCATGTGAATTTGGCTAATCTTAAGTTGCCGCCGTGACCTAAATCGATGAAGAACACATCATGTAATATCCAAAAAAAATATGTAGTAAAACCTTTTTAAAAATGGTTAGGTTGTAGTCATACAATCCAATGTGCCTGATATAACATTATTCACTAATAACGGAATGTTCTTTTTTGAACTTTTCAATTAGCTGCAGGCAAATGTCCTGTAATAGACAGTAAAGTTAAAAAACATAATTTACGCAAAGTAAGACACCGTATATGAGCTGAAAACCGAGTTGCCAGTGCCAAACTCTAGTCTCTCGCTACAAGGATTTCAACTTATCAATTACAGCGTTCGCTACTTACCGCGCGGAAAGGGCAAATTGATTTAATGTAACCGGAGTGCTTTGACGAATATTATTAACGTCTTTTTGCGCCCTCTTTAGAGGTAATGTGCTTTGTTCTTTCTCGGCTTTGAACAACGATTCACACTTATCCGAATCTTAAAGGGTTTGCAGAGAACTATACTTCTAATATTTACTCTCGCCTTGAAAATATTTGTGACATGTTTTTTTCGGCATTTTTTTATGTAATATATAATTTATAAACATTAAATACATAACTAGTAGTGATCGTGAACGTATTTTTTAAGTCCAATATCCGCACTCGCGTATTCATCAGCTTTTCCACCGAAAAACATCAATAAATGTATTGCTGTCTGATTTGAAGGCTAACCCAGTGTCGTGTACACTGGAACATATCATGTTAGATACAATGTTTGGCGGTGGCAGGAAGGAATGGAAAATATATAAATTGCAATGACAATATCTACTTGAATAGGGGACCGTTTACTGACATTTTTAATTTAAAAAACTTACTAAAATAAATTATAATAATCTTTGTCAGTCTTCCAACCGCAGACAGGCTGGGATTATTACTTGTGATTCCGGAAACAAAAGATTTATTTTGATTTAAAATTAGTAGGCCACCGGCTATAGACTATGTCACTGTGAGAGAAAATAACCATACCTCCCATTACCAAAGCTAATTAAGACTAACTTTTGGAATTAAGATGTTCTGTCTGACTCACCCTTCAAACCGGAACACAACAAAACTAAGCCTTTAGATTATTTTTTGGCTTTTTAGCAGTAGAATATATGATGAGTGGGTGTACCTACTCCAGGCACGCTTGCACGAATACCTACTACCAAGTAATTTTTGAATATGGTACACACTGAAAAAAACATAATTTTCTGCATGCATTAGTATCCGCTATCTTGAAGTTATATTTTGAGGATTTTAGCTCTTATTAAGTAGTAAAAAATCTAAATAACGAATTTATGAAAAGCGCTTTTTATGTCATGAGTCAAGTTTATGTATGTAACTTTAACCTTAACTTAGACTTAGACTCGTTTATTGTAAATGCTGAATATATATATATGTAATAACAAAAAATGTGTCAAATTTAACAAGAACATCCAATGCCAATAAATTATTTCGATGTTTTACAGTGTAACAATCAAAATCAAGCTTCGATATAATTGTTGAGCTAATAAATACATTCATCTCATTACCCCGCCATAACTCTTCATTAGCGGGATGCTAATTAATGTGACGTTTACAACGAACGACGATCGTATTTCAGTCGCGCTACGATTGCATTATCTGTCTTGTTCTTATTGCATAAAACCGTAAGCCTTATAATTAAGTTCATATTAATAAATGCCTCGTTGGTTTAATGGTTATTTTATCCGCCAGCAGGTCCTGGGTTGGGCCAATAAGTGTCATTATGTCTTTGCGTTAAGTGAATTTGTCATGGTTCTACTTTTATACTACGAAAACCACGCATGTCTTGTCAGATTGCCGTCTCAACGGCTTAAAAGAGTATGGGAATATACCTGTGTTTACGCACACAATTGCTGTGTAATATCTACATTTTCTAAACATAGGTAGACTAACTCTTGATCCTGTAGTTGCACTGGTTCCCTAACCCTACAAACCGGAACACAACAATACTAAGTATTGTTGTTTGGCGGTAGAATATCTGATGTGTGGGTGCTACCTACCCAGGCAAGTTTGCACAAAGCCACCAACTGATGTACCACGGAGCAGTGTCTAGTTCCGTCTATATCGATTAAAAGATCAATATTAATTTTATTGATGATAATTCAATTGTTATCATTATTCACATATAAAAAACTTGTTTAACTATATTATTTTTGTATTGTGTTCGATTTTTATTTTTATTTTATAGGTAAGCGGACGGGCATATGGGCCGCCTGATGATAAGTGGTCACCAACGCTCATAGACAATGGCATTGTAAGTAATGTTAACCATCGCTTACATCGCCAATACGCCGCCAACCTTGGGAACTAAGATGTTATTTGCCTTGTGCCTGTAATTACACTGACTCAATCAACCTTCAAACCGGAACACAACAATACAAAGTACTGCTGTTTTGCGGTAGAATATCTGATTAGTGGGTGGTATCTACCCAGACGAGCTTGCACAAAGCTCTACCACCGAGAAATATCTGATGAATGGGTGGTAAAAAATAAATAAAGTGGTTTCACTTTGTTGTCTGTGTGTGTAATGTATACTGACATTATGGTCATACACATGCATAGAACTATTTATATCGTTTTAAATAATATACGTTACCGACAGACTTATCTATTGTTATTACTGTGCTACATTACTCTTTGTTAATTACCAATAAAAGTGCATAATTTCCTTTTCTTTGTCGGACAACAAAATGTTTTATAGACATTAAAACGATTCACTCTTCTGCATCATTAGCCACGTTGCTTATTTATGCTATCAAGAATTTAGCATAAATTGCATAACTCGTCTCAGAAAGATAAAATCCATCTTAATCTTTATTTGCGTCATAATTTACTCCTTCTATTGCAAACGACATATAGTAAATATACAATACATAACTTAATGTTATTTGTGTGTGTGCATTTTAAAATGAACACACATAAATTTGGCTTTAAACTGAGTCAGTGCAACTTATTAATTATATATATTTTTTAAAAGTGCTCGAATAACTGACCATATAATATAAATTAAAAAGCCTATTAATAATAACCTATGAGAATTAAATTCAAGCACCAATTGACGTAGCTCATATTTTGGTTATCAGTTAATATTGCATCCTCCGAAAACCATTTTAAATAAAAAAAAACTACCTGCTCTTTGAGAATATCCACATTGTGAGTTTGTCGTGAAAGGTCCTCGAATTTTATAACTATATCAATACAGTATACAATGCGTTATTATAAACAAAATAAATCAACAATTTTCAATTTGTAGTGTTCACTTTTTAGTAACATTTCAGTGATAGAAATTCTTTTCCATTAAATTCATGAAAAAAAATATTGTCTCTTTGTTTGTTGCGTATACGTTTCTATATCATTTTTCAGATTTTGACGCAACTTTACTGAGCAGTTACAATGGTTTTTGAATTTGTTCAACCATTTTATAACGTTTCATCACCTTCATCACATTTGACGCCAAGCCGTCAACAGCTAATCTTAAACATAAAATCATGCTTGTTTTTGTTCATATTACACGTAGTTCATGCCTTTGATTTGAAACTCTGTACAGTGTCTCATACCACTTCCTTAAAGATTTCTTGCGTGGTACCGTCAACGTACAATAGTAGTCGCACGAATCGTAACAAATATTATTTTTCTATACGTAACGCATGCTAAATGACAATGAGCAAATCAAACTTAGACTCGCAATAATTGACTCTTTAGTCCTGACAGTTTCCATTAAAAACAACAATCTCGATAAAATAGTTAATAAGTATAAAAAAAATCATTGTAATTGGTTGCTTCGTTTGGGAGCTTTAAATGCCAAAGGCAGAACACACAGAACTACGGATTGTAACCATTTTTTTATTTAACTTTCAGTCACACATTCATGAATACGTTTAAATATAAAACAATATTATAAATTGATGCCCTGCTCATGAGGAAATCAACTAAAAATATTAGCATTATGCCATTTTATATTCATAAAATAAATTACATTAGTAACCAATCAAATATTTACTAAAAAACAAAAGTAACACGTATCACGCTATGCGTATTTATTCTCAGCGGGCGGCCTCCGTACATTTAATCATCGAGTACTTAATAAAAGGTATAATGTAATATTATTAAACGTGAAAAAGCCATATCACGCCAACTCCATCAGGGATCACCGCTGTAATTAAAGCTTAGGGTAAAACTTCTACGTGAAGATCGTAATCGAGGGCATAATTTTAAATCAAATTAACACTTCAACTTTAAACCGAGGTCATTAATGCCATTACAGCGAAACAATATGGAGTCGTGACCGCACCAATGGATATCTAAATAATAAATAAATAGGCCCGCTGCTATCTCGGCATCGCATCTCCGGGTTAATATTCGACGCCGGAGTTTTATAATTAACAATAAATTCGGCATGTTTTTTGTCGAACACCGAGGGCTCAATGCAACATCGATATTTTTCCTATTATAAACGATAGCGATCTTAATGACATGCGTCGAATATTACATACAGGGAGGGCATACGCCCGTCGCCCGGTCGCGGGTGGTCTGTTACCTTTTTGTCAATTCTTCAATTGTCTCTCATTTTCATTTCTTAAGTACCACCAAAGACTCTCTTCGTCCTCTTACCTGCTTGTAAATAATTAGCTCGTTCTTTTTCCTCGGGCGCTCGATAGGTGCTCTTCAAAAAATCCTTGATTTCCGTTCAAAAACACCAAAAATATTACGGGCTCCCTACTCGAACTGGCTCTGTTATCTCGTTATCCTAATGAAGTCTACGCTAATGACGAGTAGGTAAATAATAGGGCGGCTAATGGGGGCTTTATCATTCTCGAGTGCGCTCCAGGTAAGGGCCAATTAGAGAGGCCGACATCGGCCCATATTGTTCGGCGCAGTGCTCGGTTCGATTACGATTATTTCCGAACGACTCTCAGCACTGATAAATTGGACAAACTATAGCGAATTGACGTCCGCGGTTTGCGGCGCCTATTTTAATTTTCTGTTAAATTGTCGCATTACACGCGTGCCATTGAATTTATGAGCATTTTGTAATTGATATTAATGTTAATGCTACCTCATAATTCAATTTTATCGCTTTATAAAGAGATACATGCATACGTACAGTCTGTTTGTTATTTCAATTTATATTTAAAAATGAAAAAGAATGCAATTATTATCTGAACATACAGGATTTCTTTCGCATTGCAATACCATTGTAGTTGGTAGAAATGCTTTAGCACAAATAGTGTACTTGTATTGGTGTAAAAAAAAACTAAAAATATCATGTACGCTGTAAAACTGTACTTATAATATCTCTATTTTACTCATTGAACCTTAATAAATAGAATATATTTAATTTTATTATAACACGCTATCAGCACCACGACCACTTGGGCTAATTCTACATCAGTCGCGTTACCGTGCTGGGTCGATGTTAACGGGTAGCACTATTACATTTTGGCTTCGTAAATTCACCCTCAATAAAGACGTTCCAGAGAGGAAATGTCGCTTTTTGGTACGCGTTCATTTGCATTTTATTCGATACAAAAATAGTGATACTTTTTTTGCTGCTGTCCCTGTGTGTTATTTTTAAAATACTCTTTATACGAGGATATTTTTTCTAGCGTCAAAATAAATAGCAGAAGGCTGTTTGTTTCATATACTTGTTAATAATGTAAGGAAATTAATGAATTGTGATACCCTTGTTTAATATTAGTTACAAATGTTATGACTGAAGTATGCGTATACACATTAAAACAATTCTGTAATGCTATTATAAAAGTACAATACACACAATTTATACTAGTTTCCTCGTATTTAACTAATACATAGTTAATACATTTTTTATGTTAACCTACATTCCATGAAAATATCATGTTTTATCAAATATAATTATATTGTCCTGGAAAGCACACGTGTACCGCTCAATAAAGATTCTAGAAACATTATTCCAAATTTGAAAAATTATTGTTCGAATTTTAAATAAATAAAAAATAGGTCGCAGATTGTAAAAAACAAAACAGATGGTTACATATTTTATATTTCAGTCTGGTAGCACAGAAGCAAGCGTCTTCAATCCCTTGGCCGTAGTGAAACTTCCCGCCGCTGTTTTTTATTGCGCTGGATTTAAATGCATTTTTGATGTTACGAGATGACACGCGGCGGACTCCCCACCCCCTCCCTATAATTTTCCAACTTGAAACTTCACTACGGTATTAAGCCCTGATTGCCTGAAGAAACTTGGGACATTTTGGCGTATTCTTTGGACTCCCTGTAGATGCCGCGGCGCTGGCGTAGGCCTTTATTACACACTAACAGTGATTTGAATTAATTTTACTTAGTTTTCAGAGAATTTCACTTTATATTATTGCTTCAATATGAATAATTCTTATCATTCTTTCATACAAATTAAAAGTTTTAACTCCGTATTTAATCTGTGGATTTTATTTAAACTGTATTATTTACAATCGTTATATTATTAGGATGCGTGGATAGTATTATTACCCTCGCTATTCACAGATATAAATCTTGCAAAGGTACTTAGAATAATTAAATTAATTTTAATATTTCTTTTTTTTGCCGTAAGTTCAACGAACGTAGATTTACATAATATGTACCTGCTACGGTGGAACATAGCACTTACAATATATCTCTTTAATGTATGAGTATGTATTTAATACTAGATGTTATCCGATTGCTCCGCTTAGTACGATTTAATTTTAGTATTTTTTTTTATAATAACTACTTTATAACGTAATTCGACGTCATAACATCATATCTAATAATCTCATAACTAGAGAATAATCTGAAACATTTGCATATATTCGTAATAATATTTATTAGTAAGATATAACCCGGACAAATATAAAACAACAAAATATTAATTTACTCTCATATCTTTCCTTATTCAATTACCGGACTATACTTACATTATTCCACGATAACACGTGTACAGCCCACCTACTCGAATCCGATCAAAAGGGTTACCATGTACCCGAGCAGTATGATGGTTTTCAATTAAGTTGTTGAGGTTCGATCGGGACTCGCGGCGACACGACAATACGTTTAATGTAGCCTGCGGGCCAGGTGAGACCGCGCGCTGTGAGACCAAGTTTGTATAATGTTTTTATAAGGAATTAATTCATTGTATTTAAAACTTTATAATGTGAAGTTCAACATTTATTTGGGCAAGAGTGGGTCAAATCCACGGTTACCATAGGCGAAAAACAATTCGTTTCGCTTACGAATAGTAGAATTGGTAATGCGATGTATTTCAAAACCTACATTGGCTTGCCACTTAGGCTAAGGATAGTGTATGGAGATTGTAGATACTAGCGTTTCATTAAAAAATTATAATTGTTACCGATCCTTACTAATAGTGATTTTTCAATGAAAAATATATGTTTTTAACTAATGTATATTCGTTTTTCTGTTGTGTGTTATAATTTTTTCTTAAAGTATAATAAGGTCCTCCAGACCGATTTCGGCCACGGCGGCCAATCTCAAAAGAGATTAGCCAACTGCGCAGGACATATTATAGTGCACAAGTGTGTGCGCAAACACAGGTGCACTCTCTTTTCCTTAGCTCTCATAATCCGATGGGACGGCAATCCGACACGATCGGAAAGAGTTCAGGCGCAGGACCAACGGCTTAACGTGCTTTCCGAGGCACGGGAGTGTACACACTTCCAACTTCCAGACTCCGGGCTGCTATTGAGAATTTTCTGACAGAAAAACCCAATAACTATTTATTGGCCCGACCTGGGAATTGAACCCAGGACCACCGGGTCTAAGGCCTTATATCTAGCCACTAGACCAACGAGGCAGGCAGGCAGACCAACCAACGTTTCTTAAAGTAACGTTAATATGACTAGGCATTAAATCCTTTAAAAAATGTTATAATTGACTTTATTAAAATCTGTCAGTTAGTATTATTATTTAAAACTTAATAAGCTTCACATGTTGTAAATAAATTACAGTGTAAGCTAGATTAACATACATATATGTTAATTATGATTAACTCTTTCGTCCAATAATTGATACCAATATCGATTACTTTGAATTTGATAACAATAAAAAAATTACCATAATCGTTGTACAATGATGTATGTGCAATTCTATAATCAATACACATGCAGCGTCTTAAAGCTATAGCTTTATTGATATAATGTCTGGCTGAAATACTTACTGCCCGTCACTAAAATCTCAATTTATCTCTTTTATCCTATGTTTAAATGTAAATTAATTAATGAATATGCAAAAAAGCCTTTGTGTAACGAATGTTTGACGATAACGTATACGTAATATAATATGACAAATGTATGACGTAATATAACGATATATTAATTTCGTAGTTATATTTTTCGTTACGCTTCATACAATTAAAACATTTCGAATGTCGTACTTACCTTAAGAGCTGATATATTTCCACCGTCTCCGCGGCTCGTTGGGCGCGCTAATCTGTAAGTACTACTTAACCTAATGTGAGGCTCTTAACCCTCTAATGAGTTGCAAAGCTCAGATGGCAATAGCTCTATGTAAAAGGCTGTTATGTGTCGACTTGGAATACATATGAAGCTCTATGAAGACTATAAAATATCAAAAAGATTTCGAACAAAAATCATACAATATTAAAACCCTTGTAAACAAATATTCAAAAAAATTTAGTAACTTGATAGGGAGAAAAAATCTTTGTATAAAAACCGTCAATAATATATTATATGCACACATAAATAGGACCCGAAGCTAAAAGCATACTACGCGAAGAAGCAGAACTTCGCTATGCAACTTGCGGCCCAGGTGCGACCGCGTCCACGATTGACTTTCTCCGTCAGTTTTGAGTACTCACTAAAAGGATTGCCATGTTCGTATTGATATTACTCGAAAAAGTTCCTCCCAACCATTTCACTTATAGTCTGATTTCGTTCCATTTATTTCGACGTATTTGACGTTTAAACGAATTCAAGTTTAAAAAAAGTATCGATAGATACAGCAAACGAACATTACGCTGATAGAATAAATGAGAAATAAAATATTGTTTTAAAATCGCCGTACGCTTTACATTACTTAAAGTATGTATAAAGTAATTATTTTTATGCTTCTTTATTTTAATAGTCGATATACCTATATGTATATCCAGTGATTGAACAACAAAATTAAAACTTAGTTAAATCAACTTCATTATGAAAAAGAACAGGAACTTTCGACAAATGAATTAAATGAATATAAGACATATAAGACTGATTTCTGACGCACAGTACATACAGACGTCAGTGCTGTCATTATATAAAATATATAATAAAAATTTATGAATTTAATGAAAGTGAAAATTAAATTCAAAGATTCCATTACATTAATTCCGCCATATAAAGGTTAAGTTAATACAAGCTTAAATCATATTATTATAAAAAACTAATATTTTAAAATATGACGCTTACATCACATACATTTATCCGACTTAAAAAGTTATTATTTAAAACAATAATATTATAACCAATGTATTATCTAGACTTTTTTACAATACACGTATGCACCTGTAGGATGCAGTGCATACAATATTGCAAGGAGGCGTTCGTCCTCCCACCGGCGTATTAATTAGCGTGAGGACTCATCAAAGTTTACCAGTTAATTAGCAACCCTCGCTTAGTCTCTTGCAAACCGACAATGGATATGCTTTTAACGTCATTCGTAATCGTACCGTCGTTAATTTACTTATGTATTTAAATTACAACATAAACATGTCTAAAGTATATAATATAAAGCTTAATGACGAAATAATATCGCTTAAAATAAATTAATTGATATTTTTCTAATTAAGACCGGGATAACGTATTTTGAAACTGAAACATCCAATTAGTAAACGGATCTGACTGACGAAAATGTACCTTATTTTCTATCTATCTATTCTTTCTTGTCAAATAGTGTACCGTGACAAAGGTCCCGTAGGTGGCTGCACCGCAGCTCCAATTATGCTAATGGACATCGCCCGACCTGCATTCATACTCGAAATCCTCCAAGCTGCAGCTAATTTTCGTCTTAAGCGTCGTGTACGACGCAGACGAGCTATTTTAACAAGCGTTCCTTGTCACACAGTCGTAAATATCTATGAGAAAAACGATGACTGTTGTTTGAATGTCTATAACTAAGTTAGTACAAAAATAAGTACGCTTATGTAATATTGAGTTATGACATAACTATTGTCAAAATAAGTATTGTGCCCGTAATACAGGTTCTTAGTAAACTATGAAAGGCATACTATTTATGTTCGTATACACATCGTAGTCCTTGAATCGATTTTAAATTATATTTAAAAATAATATTTATTTTAAAAAACTAGGATCAGTTGCCTCGGAAGAAACCAGTATTTGTCAAGCTGCTATAAATTGACAAATTAGTCACATAAAAGTCTAATTAACACGGAATGTTGACTTTCATTTTGTTATGTTATATTAAACCTCCTCCCCGAACTAATGAATAAAATTAATAAATACCTTTATCCCTTTTTTTTAGTTTAATGTAATTTGTTTAATTTTTTCTTTGACGCATTTTTAATAATATTGGATTTGTATATTATTTATAATTTAAAGTAATATTTTTGAAGTAAAAACAGCGTCGCGACGTAAACGCTAAAAGGTTTGACGCTCGTTTGCTCTGCACTCTGGTTTGTATGCATCGCGACTCATTACTTCACTAATGGAGACCTTAATGAACCAATCTAACAGATTGCTCTCCAATCTTTAGAAAATAACACAGATTAAAAACCCAAGAAACAAGAAGCTATTATTTAATTAATCACTATTTAAAATTGTACTTTTACAATTAAAAGCATATATTTGTGAATATAAAACAATCTATAATACTGGATTGAGAGTCAATGTTCTTCCAAATAAAAATATATTAAAAACTTATTACAGTTAAATATCAACAAAATATGGCACAAAATTAAATTTATTAAACGCTTGACACGCTGCTACTAATAATCGCTAAGGTTGAAGCGTGACTTTTGCGAACTTCTTTACCAACTCCAATTTGTAGCCCGTTTCAGAGACTCGCGAAGTTATATTAAAAGGTCCACAGTAATTTTCTTAACAAACACAATGAATAACGAATGCCTGATATAAAATTCGTGACGGGGACATCTCATCGTGTGTCTCAACCGAGGTGTTTGTCTCTCTTAATTCTGTGTGTTTTTGCTAATTGAGTTCCGCTATCACCTGAGCATTCACACTAGACACGAACACGTTTCGTATATCATTTAGGTGCATCTAATAACAGAGCGAGATGCTCCTTTTTGTAATACTTAGAGCCGTGTTCTATACTCCAAGACAAAGTAGAATTCAATCTACTCCAAATTCAACATAAGGCGCAAGATTTATGATCGACACAAATCGAATTCGCTAACAAACAATATCGTATTCGAGGCGGTACGTAGGATACGATACAAGTATATCAATATTGCAGGCGCTATTAATACGTCCGTCTCATGAGCGGCGGGAGAGCCCCCCGCCCCTTCCCCACAGCCCGCACTCGCCGCTCTTAATTGAATGAGGAGCGGGAATTGTTTCCCAAAATGAAACAATTAATTGTGCAACGGCTATTCCGCCTTACATGGATAATACGTTCGTTTATGGCCTCCTAACGCGGCTGTACGGCGTCCTTTATTGGACCGACTCTAGGAATTTGTGTTCATTGGCGCTCGTATCCAAAATTTAATCGAGAATATATAAGAAGCGACGCATTGTTATCCCTGGCTCGGAAAAAATTGCAGCTGCTCCAATTCGATTGTCTAAAACGATTTCGGTTAACATATTTTATAAAAAATAGAGAGCTCTAACATTGCGCGATTTTATCCCTACATCGTAGACAACCTTTTAGTTTGAATTGCGGCGTTTAAAATTTTCATGGTCAGGTCATAGCACGTATAATGCTGTTATACCGCGTTGAAATTCAGCAAAACACGCGAACATGTGGCGCATTCAACTTGAAGACGCATCGTAAAACTCCTTTACGCCTCTCGACGAGAGCCTCTCAAAACTTTTCATATTCCCCGACCGTAAAACAAGCCAAAAAATACGACCAGCCAAAACATTGTAAATGCTCACTGGTTATCGGCGCAGCCAGCTATTACCGTCGGGGAATTACTTTTAAAACATAGTTTTAACGGTGCTTGTTGCACCCGAAATTACCTGTTTTTCCAGTTTAATGTTCGCTTCGCAAACGATCCTGAAGTGAAAAACAAAGCAAGCAATTAAGACTAACAGAAAACACCAGATATCAATTATTTGGGCGATGGTACTGCTCCATGGGCATGGGCTGTGCATATATGCAGCTATGTAATTATTGTTCGGCGCTATGCAGGATTTCACTAATTACTAAAACATCTCAATTAAACATAATAAATCCTAACGCGGCTAGTGCCACTATCTCTTGTGTTACAGCTGAACGTATGATGCACCCGTGTTCCCTGTACGGACAGGGTGGTCGTGCACACTACGGGGCACACATTCAATTTGCTATTTATCTGGAAATGGATCTAAGTCATTACTTAGCTGAGCGAGAGAGATGGAATAGAATGCAGCGGAAATTACACATTGTGCTACAATATTCATTGCTTACGCTGGCAATTTATTATTGTTTCCGTGATTGATGGATAAAAATAATCTAAGCAGAGCCTACTGTTACTCGGTGGTAGAGCTTTGCGCAAGCTCGTCTGGGTAGGTACCACCCACTCATCAGACATTCTACCGCAAAACAGCAGTACTTTGTGTTGTTGTGTTCCGGTTTGAAGGGTGAGTGAGCCAGTGTAATTACAGGCACAAGGGACATAACATCTTAGTTCCCAAGGTTGGTGGCGCAGTGGTGATGTTGTTTTTTTTTTTAAGAAATATACAAACCTCTGTCTATGGCGTTGGTGACCACTTACCATCAGGTGGCCCACATGCACGTCCACTAAGCTATACTATAAAAAAAAAAACAGTTTTATAACTATATGAATATATGCGACTTCTTTACGAATTAAATGGTTAAGATAATTTTTAAAAATAATTGTATAGGTTACTGGATTACGATTAGTTATTTCTTAACAAATTAGGTATCCTAGAAAATTACTGGGAAAAGAAATAACAAGTAAAACTTATCATAAAATTTAGTTTAACGTCATCATACGTTGAACACATAGTCTTCATTAATGATATTTAAGTAATTTTGACGTCTACATAATAGGCATATTATAACTAAAACTTTGGCATGAAATGTGACGTAAATATTAAAACTCTTTAGAAATTATACTCATTAAGTATGTACATGTAAAAAATTCAAGCACTTAGGCATGTTTTCACTGATAGCTAATTTCGGGGAAAAAGGATAGCTCGCGGGCGCTCAATCACAGGAAGTGCGCCATCTCATCGCGGAAGTGGTTTCTCGTGTCGTCTCGTTCTCGCCCGCCCAGTCTGTGTTTTGTAAACTTGCACTGTTAATGGACGCGTACGTCTACTTGATGTGCTTCGATCGAACGCATTTCACTAGATGGAAAACGCTAGGCCCACGTCGAATTCAATCTTCCGATCACTGTAAAGTGCAGTCCTGTCACGCTGGTCCGAAAATGTTAATTGACTTAGTTGATTAATTCTTGCTTTTGTTTATAATAACTTCACAAAGATGTTTATTAAACAGTAATATGAACATTATTTCTTAAAAACATAATATAATATTATTTTGTATACATGAATGGATTATAAACGACGATAGTACCAGTGGTAGGCAGCACTGCTCAGATTTTCATCTGCTACATTGTTTCCAATTTATCTCATGCACCGCGGTAAACGAAATGTTGTAGACACATTTAGTTTGATATTTGCAGATCCTCATATACCAGAATGATCGAAAGAATACTAACATGTTTATCTACCAAAACCCAGTGAGGCAGTGTGGTCATAGATCATATCTTAGATCACAATCCTTATCCTTTACAAGATAGAAGACCTTTAGGACAAAGAAGTTAATAGGGGACTATTAATATACTTTATTTAGATTTACACAAATGGATATGCGTCCCTAAGGTTCCGCGCAAACGGAAATTGTTGCGGCCACCGACCACTCGTGGCAGCCATCGATCATTTTCGTTTGCTGTACAAAAGAACGTGGCGCGCGAGCCACGTTCTTCACGTTCACCACAGCCAGCGATGGCTGTGGTGGGTGGCCATTTTGCGCGGAGCCTTCTTAGTCATCGTATGCATCACGCAGAAAATTGTAATAGATGGATATGGATTAGTTTATACTGAACTTCAAGCTTAATAGTTTACATTCTTTGTGTGATTTTAAAGAAACACTTCCAAAAAAATGTATAAAAAAATCAAACAAAGTCGCTACGTATTTCGTTCGTACAAAGTTACATTCATTTTATAGTATTTTAAAACTGATTCAACAACTGCGATAACAATTGTTACGTTTGTTTTAATTAAAACTCATGTTAAACACATATTGAGCTATGTAGCAGTGTAATGATTAATAATCGAAATAGAAATTCGAAAATAAAACATGTACGACAAATGTGGCTAAAAAATCTCTTAAACGAAACCTGACATGAGTAGACGAGAGCGCTCGATTAAAATGAATCACAACGGTGCTAATTGGGCCCGCCCCGGCTCATCCAATTAGCCACGACTTAGAAACCCCCAGCCGCAAGCCGCTGTAATCTACCGCCCAATGAGCCCTCTAGGACTCCCGCCAGCGCTCTGTGACTCACGTGTATCATACGAACTTGTACTTGGCTAATCAAATACTTTTATGTCAATATTATTATGAATGCACTCTTTTTATAATTTTATTGACACGTTTCTTTTTAATTTACTTCATATTTAAGTGTTTAAGATAACAAGTTGATGTTTGATAAAATAAATAATTACGCTAATTGAATTTTGAATTTTCGTTAGTTGACTTAATTTGAGAAATTTATTTGGAATGAATAGGTTCAGTTGTTTAGATAAGAAGTGATAACGACTTGCGTTGAGACTTCGCGACATCTTTAATGACATCGAAGTCGGTAGGTGCAGGTTCGCGTGCGCAATTCTTGTTATATCTTTATTACAAAGGAGTGCCTCATTAATTTGGCAGCCCCTCAGAGTTGAGAGTTGACGAACCCTTGACCTGGTTCACAAGAGCCCACGACACTGAACCGCGCTGAATTGAAACGGTGACGCACCTTGCGATACATAATTAACGATCCTCATTACTGCGTTACAAATATCACAATATCACTCATACCCTCCAAGGACTCTCGCCGTCGTACAATTTTCTCCAAATGTTAAACTCCTAAGATTCCCCTCGTATCAAGCCGCAACGCGATATAACTGAGATTATTCGAATAGCACAGCAATTTCTCGACTTCCAAGACTAGACAATTTCGATTATCCTTAATAGTCGTAAGAGTTTTAAAACGGCTCTGATACAAAACTTCTTCCGTTCGGAAGTGTTTCCAGGGCCATGTAGAGCACGAAGCTAGCGAAGTTCGATATTGAATGTCGCATTTTATTGGACAAATTCGATAATCACAAAGTGCAACTGGCGGAAAAGGGGAGCACTGAGGCGCGAGCAATAGAGACGTCGCGGGTCTCGCGCTGACTAGTGAGCATACATGGGCAGACGCGGCGATAGCAGTTAATTTGGAGAGAAACGCGCGTAAAGGGGCTAATGAACGAGGCCGGAGCCCCGTGTCCGCGGACTCGTGCATTTTTAATGGCTCACGCTAGCACACTCACTATTAATATTTACCGAACACGTCAAGAGGGTGCACTTTACCTTTTAGTTAACTAGCGTCCGGCCGTTCATTAAATTTTCACGCGCGTCAGTTTCGGGCGAATTTTCCGCGGCGCTGACCGGGCGGGCGCGGCGGCCGATAACGAGCGCGGACCGGCTCGTTACGGGCAACCAGAGCCCGCGCCCGCACCGCACCACACCGCGTCGTATAAACCTGACCAATTTTTATTAATAATAAACTGTAACTGAAACGCCAGCTTTGAAGTAAAAGAGCAACTCGAACGATAACGACTATCGAGAATTATGCAAAATCCTTTGACGTTAAACTTACCAAAATGTAACATGCTTACATAACAGCAATCAATCACGTATAAGTTTATTTTTGTTACATTACGCGGTATTGAGATACAAACGATTTACAAGTATTAATAAAATTATATACTCGTTTTTAAACGTTATTTTGATAACGACATCTTAAATGAAATATCAATAATTGTTGTTAAAATTATAGTAGTTGTTGCTAATCTGAAAATTTTATTTAAAAGTTTCTAAATCGTAACCTTCTGCAATGTCAAATTGTTCAGTTGAAACCTGTAAAGGAGACGGATGATTAATGCGTACCACTCGCGTGCCGCATCAGCATGAATAAGGAATGAGCGCGCGCGCACGCGACACAACTAACTGCCGGCGCGCACGCGACGCCACACCCTTATTTATTGCCCCACCCCGCACTATCACTTCTATCTCGTAGGGCCGTATCTCTGCTGAAACTTGATGTATTAAATTTACTCTTTTCAGACCATTTACAATGAAGTTTAACTTTGTACATGGTAAACTTTTAGTTTGCGTGGATGACCAATTCCGAAACAACAAGGGTCTAATCGAATCCCTGAGTCCATTTTGATGGAAACAAATTATAATTAAATTTTTTAAGTTCTTAAACCAGAATTGAACAAGTCGGTTTTAAACAAAAAAAAAAAACAATTTGTATGTATGTCAGCCGATTGTGGCTCTAATAAAGTATTTTTTTAAGAAATATTTTTAATATGTTAAATTAACGAAAAATACTCATCTACATACGCGCCAAAAAACGTTGTAAAATTATTAAGCTTCATTAGAATAATAATTATTTTATTTTCTTAAAATTGATGCTTTAAATAATCACGCGCGGAAATAACACGAAACAAATATTTTGTACGTTCTTTCAATATAATTTGGTTAAACGTTTCACTTTTATATATTGTCTATATTTTAAAACTAACAACACAAACCCTTTTTATTATTTATTTTTATAATACCTCATGAAAATAACTAAACCCTCTTGTTCTTATTAGCTAATTAAACGTTGTAAGAGAAATAGACAAACGATTAAAAAAATTATGAACATTTTAAAAATCAATTAGAGATTTGTTTTTGCCAACGGAACTCTAAAAAGCTCACGAAGGTTCCATTCTATCACAGACAGTTCAGTGTTCATTTAGGCTAGCAAAACTTTACAAAAGACCTCTGTAATTATCGTAGATCGCCGAAACTTTTCGGCTCACTTTGAAAGTAATTATTTTTATTCCCCTTAAATATCAAATTTCAAAAATTTACTGTTTAAATAATTTAAAGCAAGTTTTTAAATTACATAAAGATTAAAGATCTTAATTAAAGACTTAAGGTATAAAACTTACATTGAATAATTATATTTGTAAACACGGTATCCGCACGTAATAGTTACGTATTATCTAACTTATATTAAATTGTTTGCGAAACGCTCGACGCTTCCAGCTATTAAATTATTTAGGCGGTCTAGCATTGTGTCGCGAAGTCGGTCCGGTCTACGGTCTACGGTCGCCGCACGAGGTTCCCGCCAATATAAACAGTCGTTAGTGTTGTTACAATCGAATACGAATGTCCCGGCCGTGGGTATCGCTAGCGATCGTTTTGTGTTGGATAAGGGACCGCGTTCACTTAAATACAATGTATATATGACATAGGTAAAATAACGTATTTATATAATGATGATTTAAAAATTAACTGTTGTGAAAAAAAATCTAAGATGCTTCCAATTGATGCCGTCTTGATCTTCTGTATGTCTAATTTATAATATTATTTTATAAACATTTAAATTGCTAATAATTTTCACAGAAAACAAATATATAAAAATACTTCCACAATAAAGTACATTTGTATATCTTGTATATATTTCTTAACAAAATCGTGTTATGAATGCGTCGTGAAGTGAGTATGCTGCTTTACAGTGAGGATGTGTCCCGCAATGTTTGCCCGACTAGTTAATGGAATGCCGATGGACCATTGTACGCGTCGAGACGTTTTCTATTCAATGCCGATATTAAATTAAGCGCGTAAAGCCGTGTACATCTCTATCCCTTCGTAACTTGTTAATACAAACTGTTGTTGTAAATCAATTAACTTGTGATTCATGCCATTGTTACTACAACTGCCGTATAATTAAACTTCCTTATTATATTGTACAGCACTTACAGTTAATTGTATTATGTAAAATTAAATATATGAAAATAAAACACACATGTTCGTTAAAGTTAATATTAAATTTAATTGGATTTATGTTGTTTAATTTTTAATTGGAATGGAAATTTGATGCAATAATTATAAACGTATCTTAATTTTATAGGTTTATTATTTGTAAGGCTTGCAATTAGCAGAGTTCAAAACCATTTCGACCTCGTATTGGATCCCACAATCAACATAGTACAATTTGCAAGTACGATATACGATATTGCAGAATCCTTATACTTATAGCAAGTTTACAATCAAATTGCAGATAAAGAGAGACAGCACAGAGGACCTGCTCATTTAACTACTACTACTTACTACTAGTAATATTCTTGTGCGTTAAATTATAGCTACCCGCCCCGAAGTCTCATGGGTAGAATAAGTGTCTAGAAAAAACGTTTATATTGAAGGTAGACATATAAAGAAAATCTCTTGATTTTTTTGAACCAGGGTCTTGTACGGGCTGATGAATACCAACTTTCCAAACTTTCATCACAACTGGATAATTGGCTTGGAAACGCATAGAGGAACTAACATACTAAGAATCATTTATTTTTACAGATTGTTTAAATAATAAAAATATATAAATAACTATTATAATCCTACCCCGGTATAGTGCCAAGCGATTACAGCAGCGCGTCTGAAGCCAGTTAACCTACATATAGCTTATCGTTCTCCGCTTCTTTCACTATCTTACTGCACGTCCTACGCCTGTGAATGTCCCACTGCTGGGCTAAGCCTTTCTCTCCTTTTTAAGGAGAAGGTTTTAGAGCTTATTCCACCACGCTGCTCCAGTGCGGGTTGGTGGAATTCACACGTGGCAGAATTTCAGAGAAATTAGACACATGCGGTTAAGATTCACGCGTTCTAAAAACGGGGCCATCTCGGCTATATAAAAAAAATTAAGAAATTCGAAATCACTTCACATAATTTCGCATACAATTTATTGAATTGCTAAAGTATCACGTACATCTAAATATAAATAAACGTCAAAACGTTTCAGTACCTTTTCTCCATTGCTTTTCAGAGAAAAAGGTACCATAGGTTATTTTTTAGTCCATCCAATTTGAAAATAGAACGTAGATTTTTTTAATCATCAATATAAAAAAAACGCCCTTAAAATTTAATCTACGCCAAGCGAAGCGGTTAACAGTTAGCTTATATTTCTGATGTAAAATAATAGAACATTCAAGAATATTAGAAGTAATTACAAAGGAACGGTAGAGACATAATAATTGTTTAATTTAATAGAGGCCTTAATAAGCAGAACAATAAAGAATATTGGCCTTAGTAGTACTTTACTTGGAGTTCGGTCTTTGGGGATGTGTAACTCGCACAACTAACAAATTCAATTAGGCGTGTAATGAAAATGGTTTGCCTTACACTATTTGTCCGTATTTATGCAAAATGGAACCACTCGACAAAAACAAATTTCTGAGATATTAAAGGTTTTATAAAAAGATGTGCTATGTCGTTAATTTTTTTTTTTAATATTTATTTTATTTTGATGAATTTATTAATTACTTATTTAAACATGTGTATGTATATTTGCACTCTACTCACTACAAATTTATAGATAATTACGAAAACATGTATGTGGTTCCGTTTTACTTTTAGTAATTGATGGGTTTTCGCATATGCAAAAAGGAACTACAACCCGGAAATATAATAATAAATGAATGAAAGTATGTATTTTATTATAATAAACACATGAAAAGCTCCATAAAATTAGTTCTTCGACATCTTCAGAAATATGTTTAGTAAATATTTTAAAAGGCAAGAACCAACTTCCTATGTACCTTTACCAGCTATTTCTTCTATCCAAACATATGTATTGAAAATATATTGTGCAACCGAAGCTGTCGTTTATAGTAAATAATTCCAGCAGGGATCTTAGGCAGTGGCAGTGTTTTCTGTATATGAAATGTGACTCACTCTACATTGAGTCTTCCCATGTTCCGCGTACAATATCTATGGCTTTTTTCTACTTAGCTGTTTTACAATGGGTAAAATTCGCTTGCAATGTAGCACACTTATTACAAGTGCCTTTTTAAGAGACCATTTAAGATTGAAATATTTGTATATCTTTGAATACATTACTGATTTTTTGAGCATCTCCTATATATTTACAGTATAAATTATATGGTTTGTCAGTAGAGTCATGTGCGGTATAAGATACTCTTTCTCGCGCTCACTCCTTCTATAATGAGATTTATATTTAGGAAGAGAGTTGATGTGGTATCTGATCTGATTTGTGTAACAGGAGACCCTTAGTACAGGGCAACCTAGTTTGGGCTCCTGCCTTCCACATACAAATCTATTTATTACTAAGAGTTTAAAAAAAAAATGTAAACATAAATGTTTTGTGGGAGAGAATATATAAATTTATTATTATTATTATTGTTATCATTGCTGTATTTGGTCATACCTCCACTTTTCAATTCTATTCCATCTTTTAAATCCTGCGACCTCATTTTATTAAGAACAGTGTTTTAAATGTATTTTGTCCAATAAAACAAAAAATCTAAAATTGTCGTGTGGTTCCATATTGCATATATACGGACATTTGTTCACGTGTATTATGCTTAACGAATGTTTTATATGTCAAAAACATTTATTTTAAATTTGGAATACATATTCAACATTCATAATAAAAATAATGCATGTACGTTATTGAATAAAAAAATGAGTGCTTTGTTTTGTTGTTTAGAAGTACGAAAGTTTATTGTTTCAAAAATTAAAGCATATAAGCATACAAGAGTTTTGGAAATGTGAATATCATAATTAAATTTAAAAATATATCTTTTGTTCTATGTATAATTTAAATGTAATATTAAAAATGATATGGTTAATTTACCATGCATGTTTAATTCCTGCACAGAACGGCAAACATTCGGGCGGGCAAGTTTCAATAGCTCGTATTAGTTTGAAACGCAATTGTTTCGACGACGGCGGCAGAGCCCGCGGCGCGCCGGCCATGACAATGAGTCGCCTCCACAAATATTATGCATGTTTAATTATCACCATACCTAATTCATAATCCGACAGTGATAAATTAGCCCGTCCGCCCGTAATTAGGTACGCAATTAATGCGGCACGTTTGAATTCATTACTGCCGAAAGTACTACCCGTGATTTATTACAAGCCGCGTCTTACCGATAATTAATATCACGTTACACGTGCCATATCGAACCCCGTCGACTTGTTTATCAATCACACGCCAACCGCTTCCTGTACACTTTTAACCTTAACTGGCACGATACAATTAATCAGCTCCGAGATCCTCGTATTGTTCACCGCTTCTATTATTAGGTAATAAGCGTGCATTCCGCGGCTTCACGTTATTGGAAACCCTATACGGCTATTTAATTTACCTAGCCGTCCGAGCTGCGCCACCTGGCTCGATGGTGAAACAATTGCCGAGCGCCTAATTATATTTTAATCGCAACATGCCTCCCGTCCCCCTCCTATTGGGGTAAGGGACGAGCGAGGTCGGGGGACACAACACCACTAATTCATTTGTGTTACGAGCTTCGTCCAGCGCGCCGCCTCTAGCGATTGTTTATTCTCATAGGAGAGTTTAGGTCTCCTAAAGCAATACCGACGCTTAAACATATTAACTAAAGCGTTTACGTAAAGGGTTTAATTATGCAGTATACGCTTTAACGTGGGTACAATAGCGCCAAGTTAATTAAGCCCATACACATTGTTTTGAAGGCACGACGTTCTTCGAAACTAATATTATGTACTTGGCTCTTTTTAATGCTGCTTGCTTGAAACGATGTGTACCACTTATTCGTGGTAGAGTAAATGTAGGCAATATTACTTGCACTAACTTGCGCCGAGTTCATCAAGTGCAATAAATATTAAAGTTACAATATCATTGTTAGAACACTCCGTATAAGCGCGCAGCTGTTTCCGTGAACTATTGCCAATTGTGTGGAGACCTTTGTTCGCAGCATTAACTATGAAAGTGTTATTATAGTGTATAACCAATTCGTGTTTCAATCCAAAATATATGCTTGCTTTGCTTAATTTAGAAAAAAAAAAAGTAGACTGTTTTCAAATTCCATAAAGTAAATCTAGAAAAATTCGTACACTGACCGCGGCTTAGAACAGCTTGTTCCGCCGCATAATCAATTTCACAGACGATATATGATAAATGGATGCCAACAGCTGCACCGGCTTTATGATATATATACGGCTAAACGGCTTATTTATAATTTTCTAAAGACATATTAAAAATCCATGTCAATGTTATGAAAATATTACGTATTTTTAATATACATATAAGTAATAAAAAGAAAATATGAAATATTATCGTGATATATATTGCCGTGTCAATTAATAACGAAATGATATCGACACTATTTCATTCAAAGACCAATATCATACGTTGCCGTACTTACATAATTTTTATTGATTGAATTGAGCGTTATTACTTTGATAGAGAGTTAGGAAGATTCGATAGCGGCGTCGTGACGGACATGTTATACGATTTAGCACTAAACGACTTGCTCCTGCGCCCACTCTGCATTAGCCTGAAAGCCTCCTGGAGGGAGGGAGCTCTGCGCATTGGCCATTAGCGTGATTAGAGACCCGGCGCCACTCGCGAATTCTTTAGGCCTCTCATCTCATAATGTTACCTACATATTTCATTATTTATGTAAGCTCTGTTTTACTTCAATCTACTCTCCCAGTGATTACATTCATAATATACATAAGGATCGTCTTTTGATGCGCCAAATGGCTTTGCCAATTATAATAATGTACACGTTGGATGTTGGTTAATTATTTTGTTAATTATTGGAATTAAAAAAAAATGCGTGTATAGTTTTTATTACAATTTCTTTCTTTATGACGATGATATATTATTATAAGCAGCAATTTTTTATTTCACAAAACTTCCTAACCGTCTTATTTATGTTCTTTACAGATGATGGCGTGTTCGTACTTGAGTGCCTCGGGGGTAAAACCCGAACCTGCCATGACGGGATGCTGGACTCCGCCCTATTCTTTGCCGGAGCTTGAACCTAGTCGTGCGATACCACCATTCTTACAGCCACCTCTAACGCCAGTTGTTGCTCCGAGTATCCCCATGACGGAACCAGCGCTCGACCTCACCACATCCCTCAAGCCTCGCGGCCCGTCGTCTAGCGACGGTGACTCTGAGTGACAGTGTTGTGCAAAAGACTATCGAACTATTACCCGGCTAAAGTAAATTATTACTAGCGGCAAAATTACTTAATCAGTCTCAACGAATGTGCGGTCAGTAATAATTCGCGAGCCATTGTTAAGTTATGCTCGGTACACCCGTCAACATAGCTCGTATACACTACTATGAGCATTAAGCAATTCTTCTATATTCTATGGTCCTATAAACAACGTTATGTGACTGTGCTGACGGCTGTACCCACTAAATATTTAATTTCGGTTGTGAAAATGGCAATTTATGTAAAACTTACTCGCTGCTATGTAAATTTCCTTACAATTCTGAATACTTAAAGTGTTAATGTGAATGAGATGTGTTAAACACAAGTGCGTTGTCTCTATTTATAAAGTGATAATGAAATGTAAATGAGCAACTTAAACGGCATATCTTAAACATTATGTGATTTAAGGAAGTAATATTAGAAATCCATACAAAGAATAAATAATTAAGTCGCAAACGAAATAGTCTAGCAGGGCAGGGATTTTTATTGAGTATTGCCCTTTTGTGCACTTATTGTAATCACTTAAAAAAATACAATAAACTCGTGTAATGTTCACTGAATATTTAATTTGAAATAAATTAAAACATCTTCATTATACTACGCAAGAAAATACAATTACAGTTATATTACTTGAAACGATCAAATTGTAGGAACAACAATACTTATTTATAATTTATGCAATTGTAAATGTATGCAAATCACACTTTATCAAATATAAATGACAAATCTATAAATAAAAAATTAAAAACATCAATTTTGTATTCTGTTGCTGATATGATTTCTATTCAACTAAAATGATTATGAATTCTTGCCAAAATGTACCTATTATGATTAACGTTATTTAATTATACATTAAAAAAAACTCTCGCACGCATGCTCTGTGATTTGCAAACTTTGTAAATATCTCGAATAATTGTTATTTCGTTTATAATTAACGAGCTGTTACTTTATCTTCTAATAGCCCGTTTATAATATTCATTAAAATTGTAAATATTAGTATTAAATCTAGAATAAGTAGACACTTGTACCTAAAGTTTAGGCGCAAATTTAGCAATAATTTTGATGCCAACATCTTCAAAGTTTTAACTATGGTTACTTATGGTCTCTGTATATACTGATTTACAATTCTATCATAAATAAACAAACAAATATATGTACACACGAACGAATTTGATTCTAGATTACGTTTCATTTATTATATTTTGTTGCCACATCTAAAAATAGCTTATTTGTTATCTATCTAAGAAAAGGGATTATTGTTAAATAATAAAAATAAAAAACATTTTTTTAACGTAATCTACAATCCATTTCGAATAGTAAGTTATCTTAAACGCTAACATTCCTTTCCTTAATTAGATAAGTCAAATTTTCCATATTTTAAATCATCTATGTCAATGTTTTATGTGTAACGACATATTTAAATAAAAAACGAATGGTTGTTAATAAAAAAATAACATTAATTAACATAGTAGTGTAAAAGCAATATTGTTGTTTGCTATGTGTATTTATGACATGGCATATTTATTATCTGTATAATGTTAGCGTTTAGTGAATCTTGCCATCTGACCGTGTATTACGAGAAATTGTTCGGATATATGATTAAACGGATTCATATACCTAGTACTAATTACTATTGAAAAAATAAAAGTGCATCTGACAATTTCAATAAATGATAGTTATGGTGTTACCATTACTCAAAACAGTAAAATATTACAACCTTATAGCCTAAGACTTGGAGACAGGAGGAGAAATTAAATTTTATAAATTAATCTGATTGTTTCAATTTTACTCCTCATATATCACATTACGATTTCTTTTTATACATCAAATATAAAATTTTAGACTAAAATAAAACAACACCTAATTTAATGAAACATACTGAAATTAATATAATTTAATTTTTACTTGAAGTCATAAAAATTAACTAATTAGTAGGTAACAAATTAATTAGTAAATATAATTTAGTGATTTTTTATGCTTGATAACAATGCCATAACTAATACCGACTATACAGAATGTAACAAAAACCCTGTCCGACCCGTGGACTGGTAATCGGGTATCGTTAGTCGGTTCTATTTGTGTAATCATTTTTAAAATTCAAAGCAAAAAATTTACCCCTAATTTTTTTTAATTTACTTAAATAACGAAAATTACATGGCAACACAGGCGCGGGCGACAGCGCTCAAGAGCTAGCGCTAGAATTTAAAAATGATTACATGAATAGAACCGACTAACGATCCCTGATAACCAGTTCACGGATCGGACAGGGTTTTTGTTACATTCTGTATACTGATATCTTCTCTCGATGCCAGAATATTTAGGTACTTATTTGACAATGTTTTCTATTATTGAAAGAGCATATTAGCTTTTGGCGCCAAGCTCAGAAATCGTTCTATAACTACCGTCCTGTGAAAAACCAACCATTCAGTTCTCTCTTGAATGTCACGGAAAATGTATTTAAAGATTTTCATTTTCCTGTTATAAATACCCATCACGGTTTCTAATAAGAAGTATTTTTTATGATACAAAATGTTTATAATAATAATAATCAAGTAAAATCAATTTTTTTGGCCAAATATCTCATAACAAATATTCGCTAATCCCGTATTTAATATGATAGTCATAATAAAGCCCAACTGGTGGACAGGAGCTGAGATAATCTTAATGTTGGATTGCAACATATTAAAAATAGGTACATGAAGTGTTTTAAAATATATGAAATTTTATAAAGTAAAATATTTCATTTTTATTCATCACAGAAAGCAAATAACCTTAAAAACTCTTTAGTGGACTAGTTAGATAATAATACTTTCTTATTGGTTGTAAAAAAATGTAAAATTTTAATTCCTTTAAGTTTAAACTTATGAAACACTCATCCTTGTTAGACTAAAGTAACTTATCGAAGTTATTTGAATTTATTTTGAAATCCTTGTAAGTAGGTAATAGTAACCACTTTGTGTAGTTTGGTTCGTGCAAGAAACAAGTTTCAAAATAAAAAAAATACTCGCTCAGTACAAATATGAAAAAGAAATAAATATAAGCATATTAAAGTTCACTAAACAATAAATAAGCTTCGAACAGTATTAAAACGTCATTTTAACAACCAAATTACAAGTTATTTTATTTTGTGGCCGAATAAGCGTCCACAGAACTGTTTAACTTTTGTTTAATGAAAACATCAAAAGAAAGAAAATTAATTTTATTGTAATTTAATGCTGAGTTACTGTAATGTTTTTTTTTAAACTCAATTTCATTGCGTTGAGTTAAGAGAAAAGAAACCAGATGGCCGCTGTTTAAAATTGCAAATTGAATGATTATGTAAACAAGCCTTTTGGATGTCTTTTTTGTCCACCTCATGACAAAATTAGACGTCGAGATGTTTAATTAGTATTCAGAAATATTTCCATGGCATTCGTTTTGAAGCGAAAGAAAACGTTGAATTTCATTATAACAGAAATTTTATCAGATATTAGTTTTGTATTATTTTTAAGAATGTTACGGTTGTGTTAAATTACAGCTAAATTTGATTTACTTTTCTGCGTCTATTCCGTTAAGAGTTAAGTTCCTACCTAAATGTGTACTGAAATTTTTATAATTCATATCATTTATCTATACCTAACAATAGATAGATGTTGCTGGTAATTATAGTAGCTACTTAATAAAACTTGTTTTTTAAATGACAATAAGAAACGAGGCAAACGCGAGGTTAGTTTATTTGAATTAACTAATTTTAATAATTCATTAACTGGCAACTATTTTTATACAAGTAAATAAATACATTTATTAAAAATATTTATTATATGTATAGATTATGATCGTATGAAATATACGCATTCGAACGCACTTTACGCATATTGAGCAAGAGTTTTGGACATAGTGAATACAATTGGATTAACTCATTGTTCGCGTATCGTTTGGGGAAATCATCCTACTGTAAAAAGTATTTGTCACAATAAATTCAGTAGAATGATTTCAGTCGATTCAATGTTGACGTGTATCTGTAGCTAGTTCAGGTTTTTTTTTATTTCCAATCCTCCAAATCTTATAGTTTTTCTGCAGCTAGTTTGTATACAGATTTTTCAATAGAACTCATTAACCGGCTTCCGATTCCAAAAAACCGCGAGCTTTGTGAGAATTTATCCGCCGGCAGGACCAATTACGCAGCCATGCTTCCTTCCTGACAGGCAGCATCAAATATGTACTGGGAGCTGCGGCGGAAAAAATGGCAAAAACAGTCGGAAAAATGGCGCGAGCCCTGACTGACGTGTGGACTATGAATGAATGATGGCCACCGAATGCCGGTGACTAATCAATAGCGTCGCCTGCAGGCCATCCTGCAGTATTCACACAGTAATAGCCAAAAATCAGCTACCTAAATCTCGCTCAAGCCTCCGAGTAAAACCTAACCTATATATCATATAAATATAATACATACAGGTGCATACACGGCTGACCATACTAACTGAATACATATATCAATATTTAGAATATTAATTGGAATTAATAACATAAACCCATCTACGGCATCATAAATATCGTATACGCATGAAAAACTAAAGCTATGGTCAAGATAGGGTCATAAAAATGGTTTTCAACATGCACAGTGGTACATACAGTGGTGGTCATATAATTAGAAACACTTCTTATGAATAAAGAAAGTATAACTTCAACGTCCAAATGTTCCTAAAAAATATACACATTCAATAATTAATAATCATGCCATAATATAGCCACTCAAATAAAAAACTTGTAGCGACATCTATCTCGCCACACATGAAAACTAAAAACTGACGTATCCTACATCGCGATTTTAAAGTTATCCGAGAGATTGAACATATATACAAGAACCCGACAACAACCGTCGGGCGGTAGCCCACCAGACTAGCACCCGTCTGGTCGGAGGATCCTCCCTTTTCAATGGTCGATGAGGAACTTTACACCCTGTTCCTCCCAACACCAAAAACTCATTAAATGCATAAAATATAAAACATATCTTACTTTTAATTACAAAATGAGTCTTACACATGTAGGAGTTTATTTTCTGTTACTGGCCGCTTGGACGCCTAATTAGAAACATTTTAAAAAAGCATCCATAGCTCGTTCTTTTTTTTGAAATTGGAGAATAACATTTATTTTTCTATTATTTTGGCAGCAATTCAAAATTTAATCTGAATTTTATTTTGTTCAAAATGGACAAAAATAAAAGTTGTGACACGTCAACTAGGCAAATAATTGTTAATTTACATATAGATTATAAGGGCGTACAGAAGAATAGCTGAGCATTTAAATTGTTCTGTTAAGAAAGTTTTTAATGCAATTGATCATTATAAAACACACGTTGAAAATGTTCTTAGAAGGCTCGGCCAAGAAAAACTTCTCCCAGACGGATGACCCAAGTAAAGGCTCTAACCAGATTAAAAATGAAGTTTTTTCGCCTGATGACCCGAGAAACATCTCGTCAAGACTGATATACCGAAGATTAGTGGAAGCTAAATTGTTTGGAAGAATCTCTCGCAAGGTACCGCTTCTTACCAAGCAACACCGAGGGAAGCGATTATTATTCGCTAAAAAATATGTTAATTGGACGGTACGAGAATGGAAAAATGTGTTATTTTAACACTATGCTAGACGTTCTTTTGCTTATAAATACACAAGGAGTATAGTCAACAATGCTTTTAATTATAAATACACAAGGAGTATAGTCAAGCACGGTGGCGGTAGCATTAAAAGTTTGGGGGTGTTTTTCCGGATGTGGAGTTGGATCCGTTCGGAATATTGAAGGTGCAATGGACCAATGGCAATACAAAAATATCTTAGAGCACACAATGATTTCCTACTCGAACGATCATTTGCCTGTAACCTGGATCTTTCAGCATGACAATGACCCTAAACACACGGCCAATAGCGTCAAAAGTTTCTTTAGCGAACAGCGTATATCCATTTTAGACTGGCCAGCAAATAGTCCGGATTTAAACCCAATAGAAAATCTCTGGTATATTGTTAAAAAGAAAGTCTCAAACAAACGTAACACCAGTCAAAACGAACTATATGAAGCATTTGTTGAAGCATGGAATTCAATCCCCCTAGAAAAATTGATTGAATCAATGCCACGTAGTCGCAGCGCTGTTATTGCAAATAAGGGAAACGCCACTAAATATTAATTATAACTATTGGTAGGCTGTGGATAGTAGCTATTTCGAAAATAACAATACTAATTATATATTGCTTTTTACTATATTGCTTTTTATACTTTTTTGTTGTTGTTACTAATTAGTTGACCATTATTGTTCATATCTTAAAATTGATTTAAATGTTTGTCCGAAATGTAATATTAAAACTGCACTTGTGTAATGGGATTTATATTGTTTTTCTAATAAATGATAAATGGTTGAACATATTGTTGTCCGATTTATTGTTTAATTTCAAAATAAAAACGATTGTGGTCAACTATCTTACATAATGTCAAGAACCGTTGGTAGTGTTTCTAATTATATAAAGAGAATAGGGGATAAAACAGAAAACATTGAGTTAATTGTTATCACATATACATTATACATTTAATTAGGTTCGACATTATTAAAAAAATAGACAAATCCTAATCTATATATAAAATAAAAATTAAACTGATTTCTACCGGTGGTATAGCTTTGTGCATGCTCGCCTGGGTAGGTACCACCTACTGATCAGATATTCTACCGCAAAACCGCAGTACTTGGCACTGCTGTGTTCCGGTTTGAATTGTGAGTGAGCCAGTGTTATTACAGGCACAAGGGACATAACATCTTAGTTCCTAAGGTTGGTGGCGCATTGGCAATATGGTTATGTGGTATGATGGTTAACATTTCTTATAATGCCAATGTCTATGGGCGTTGGTGACCACTTTCTATCAGGTGGCCAGATGCTCGTCCGCCTACCTATACAATAAAAAAAATGGAAGATATATAAGTAAAACTATTATCGGTTGCCTCTATCAACGCAATTGAACCCAAAACAATGATTGTTAGAAATTTTGTCTGATTATCTGTTTGTGCGATTGTGCGCGTTATTCTTATAATATGTATAGCGCGCCGACTGCCGCGCTTCTGTTGTTGTTGAGTTAAATGCAGTGTGTCGGAGACGAACGGTGCTTCTTGGTCCTTATTTTTTAAATACAAAGATATCAGTTTTAAAATGACACAATTTTCTGATTATTATATATTATAATTATGATATTTATGTATTAGGAGACCATAAAAAATAATGTCTCACCAAACGCAGATAACTCCAATCTTGATTAAGGAGCGAGTGTCTCGTGTACCAGGAGATCAAACACAGTGAATTCGTCTCACCGAACACGGATAACTCCTATCCTGATTTGAAAAGAGTTTCTCATGTACCTGAAGATCATAAATAGTGAGAATATTGACTTGAATTGAGAATTGATTGACCCCCTAAAACCTTTTGTATGGTAATCAAATTTGTACTATAATAATGCATTATTTGCTAACTCGTTTTTATAAACACGGCATAAATTCTTATGAAAGATATCGAGATAAGATTATAGACAGATTTTAGGAGTACTTTTTATAATTTTGACACAACAGATAGTTAAGTAGATTGTTTGAAAGTACTCATACCCATGTTTTCGGTTGGTAAATAACTTTGTAAGTTAAAGTTTATGTGTTAGAAAGGTATTTCGTGTCGTATATATTTTTTCTCATTGTTTTGTTACATTTATACTTAGTCGGTTAATTAGCAATACTAGTACTTATTTTTTAAAAAGCCAGATTTACTTATCAGTTGTCTGATACAATTGAAGTGAAGGTGTATTTTCGAGTCACAATAAATAAAGCACGGAGAAAGACATTCAAATATGTCGGAATTATTTAAGTAAATGTTATTTGTCTTACGGCTAATTGTAAGTATCTAGATCCGAATGAAAACTGAAAATGTTGTATATACTGAAATATTATAAGTCGTAGTTCGTGATTTCTTTATGTTATAAGCGGGTGAAAACGCGGACACAAGTAGTACTAAATATATTTTTCGTCTTGTATTTTAAAACTTATATAACTTAAGACTCAGAATAGATTTGTTTAATCATATACGTTTATAACTGAATTAACATTCAGAAGTATATACTATAAGCCGACAACCAGGGACCTAGCCTGCAGCGTTCGTTATGACATGTAGTTACTTAGAATTCAAACTCGACCTGTCCACTCTGCAACTCGAGTACAATATTATTCATTTATTTTTAAATAAAAAATTTGAAAAGTAAACTTTTAAATTAACAAATTTTTAAAAAGAAACTTGTCAATTTATAATATTTAAACAAAGATTTTATTAGGCACATTTGTTAGACAAAATAGTAACTAAATTTTCCGTTACATATTTTCGAAGGAATTGTATATGAAAAGTGTTTTATTCTATAAATGTTTTGAGCACGTTTATTTATGTCTTTTTTATAAGAAATCTTTCTTTCGAGATTAATTGCTGCAATCTTAGAACCTAATTAAATAACACATATATTTATTTATAAATTTTATATATATTTTTATTTCACCGTTCACATATATAGAAAAAAGATACCAACTAAGACAAATCAATATATATATATATATATATATATATATATATATATATATATATATATATTTTATGATTAAAAAATTACACATACGTTTATTTAAATGGAAAAATAAAAGAAACATGTAAATGTGACAAACCTCTTCTGATCGCCGTACGCCGTTCTTTCAGTCTGCTTATTACGATACACTTTAGTGATGTCAGTACTCAGTATACATCATTATGCGTACAATGTCCGGCAAACCATGCTAACATGCCGGCTGGGACTTTAACAAGAGATTTTTCAAATAATAAGAAAAATGATAACGAATGTTTCTTACATACATCTTTGTCTGTTTTCTAAATTTAACCGAAGTAAATAGAAATTTCTGAAACTAAAAAGTTTTTGTTTACAATTAAAATTATTTCGTTTACAAATTTATTCATTTGTGTCAATTATGATAGGTAACAATTTTATTTTTCTGGTTTTATTGAAGATTTAATTTGTCAAGCAATGTGCAATTATACACTGTTTATTTTTTATTTACTTTAAATCAAAATAATCTTTATTCAAATATACTTTTACATAACTATTAGACGTCATTTTAGAAGGTTAGCTAGGTAGACTAACTGCCAAGAAACTCGGTTATTACTATATTATATGGCTAATTATACAAATTAAATATATGCGATTATATTATGTATAAAAAGCGAATACCTACCTACTAAATCGTTATTTCTATATATCGAATATTCTTTGATAGAAGAGTCGTAGAACTTAATTCTAATCCAACAAAAACATTTAATAAATTCTCTGTATAGGCAAAGTTTTAATAGATCGTTTATCCCGCAATCAAGTCTGTAATAAATTAACGCCATTACTAAATTATACCAGCTTCTAGATTAATCTAGAAGTCGGGCCGCAGTCCGCAGCGGCCGCTCTTACATTATTACAGCATTCATTAGAGTTCGCTAATTACTCCTTGCTTTAATGAATAAGCTCTAATGAACCACTTTCTGTTAATTAAAGGCAGCGTGGGGAGGGCGCGGGGCCGCGGGTGGCTCGGAACTTTTCTCCGGGTTCTGATTGCAAATGTGAATTTGTGTAAGTCTGGAAAGAGTGTTTCCGTTGAAAAGGGGTAATGAGGCGGTCGAAGAGCCGAATTAGTTGCACTGCAACGTATACATTACAATTCTAGAAATCAAATCAAATATTAAAAATAACAATTAAGCTTGTCAAAACGATAACATCTTATCCTGTTTAATTAGAAAACGTTAACGCCAATCCAAACATTATTATTAAACGTTCATCTCGATATTCGCAATTTTATTTCTTTGATTATTAAATTAAAACTGTTGAGTTTTGCACAATTTTCTCCTCGATTTCGCTTGGTTACTTGTAGTTACTTATTTATACGGCTTACTATAATTTATGTTGAATATTTTGGGTTGCTATATTAAATTTGTATTTTTATATTTTAATTTAATTCATACGGTTCTTCGTATTTAATTCAAATACTTTTTTACTTAATTATTTTCATACGAAGAAAACAAACAAATATAAATTAATTTCTGCTTTTGTTATTGAAATAACTAAAATTTTATTTTATCCGCTTGGAAATCGTTTCTTTTTTTCAATCTCAAATATAATACCTGCATACAATTTAATGTTTAATAAATTCAGTCTATTAATTTCTATTATAAAATCCGGTCGGCTAGTTAGGCGTTTGTCCGGGTTTTCTTTCGGGTGACAATTGAAATTCTATAAACTGTTAGAAAATTATGATAGTGACAGTAGCTTTACTTATTTTAAATAACAAAATTCTTATAATATACGATAAGCATGGAACTCACAACTCTACGACTTACTTAGATTAGTATAGTATAGTCGTGCAAATTTTAGAAGTATCGTAATTTGTATTATTCAATTTATCAACAAAACAACCATTAAATATGGAGAAGAGCAGGGATTAAATAAATATCGCTGAGCTACCCAGGGAATTGAAAACGTGTTTCTTAACCGAAGATTACGCTGTAAGTCATTTACTTAGATATAACCTAACTTAGTAATAAATTGAATATACAATTACTATTTTTCCATGTAATCATTGTTTTTGATGTGAAAAAAATATTTCTGTTTTATTCAAAAGTCAAAGACAAATTATTGAATATAGAATCATTACACACATATTATTCATTGTCAAAAAAATTTACCACCGGTTTGGAAAGAAACATTTATGACGAAAGAAACTCATTGGGATTTAGTTTTTTCAACAAAAGCATTTGCATTGCAATTATTCATATATTAAGAGTGAAATATTTTTAAAAATATTTAAAAATATTTTAAATATTTTTAAAAATATTTAAAAAAAATTAAATATATATATATATTTAATTTATATATATTTAATACGCCTCCATTACAAATATATATATATATACATATATAAATATATATATATATATATTTGTAATTTGTATATTTGTAATGGAGGCGTATTTCACTCCCAAAGAATTTGCAGACTTGCTGTAAAAATAGATATTGACTAGCTAATAGCTTTGAACTGATTAATATATATGAAATTATTCATTTATTCAGTTTTGACAGTAAACGTAGGTATAAGAACAACAGTATCCTACGATGGCCATTATCACCTCTTCAAGGAAATTAACTGACACACATGTCTAAAAAGTATATTAACCCATTTTATTAAAATAACCACAGAAGTAAAATTATAGTTCTGAAATTTCGATGGTGACGCTGCCTTTTTTTTTTTTTTTTTTTTTTTTTACGCTGGGAAAACGCATGACGCGTTTCCCCCCACGGGAACAGTGGGGGGGGGTATGTGGGGCTCGCCATATGTCCAAGGCACCGAGTGTGCCCCGGTCATCGGAATACCCACTAAAAACCCAGCGGTACCCTTCCCGTCTTAACGGGAGCGCCACGGGATCGCTTGCGCATGCTACCGTGACGCTCCGACGGCCGGCCCGCCTATGCGGGCCTCCATTCACTAGGGAGGAATCCCAGGGTACTGGGAACCCCCCTAGTCCCGGCGGCGCCTATTGTGGCGGGGGGAGAAGGTGCGCAAAGCGCCGCTTTCTTCTCCCCAGTCTTCTGCGGCGGAGCGGGTCCGCAGCGGCATCTTCCTCCCGCTCCCGCTCCGCGGCCTCCTTCTGCGACATCACACTTTCACAGAAGGAGACCATCTCCGACCAGCACCTCTCGCTTCCGAGCATCGCGTTGATGATGCTCGGCAGGGAAAGGTCTCCGCCTACAACCGCCGCCAGGGAATGCCTCTGGGGCCCCCACGCGGCACACTCCGTCAGGGTGTGATGCGCCGTATCAAATGGCGCACCACACTCGTGGCAGGAGGGTGACACCTCCCGCCGCGCTATCTTGTGCAGGTACTTACCGAAGCATCCGTGTCCGGTAAGTACCTGTGTTAACCTGAACGAGAGCGTGCCTCGTTTCCTTCTGACCCAGCGACTCAAGTGAGGACGTATCGCCTCCACTGTCGCCAGGCCCGCCGTGGGGGACCCGAGGTCCTCCTCCCATCGGGTGATCAGAGCTTGCTGGGCTAGAGCCCTGATCCGCCCGACTTCCGCCGACCCTGGACGGTCACCGCGTTCCCTCGCCTCGGCCCGGAAGCGGTACACCTCCGCGAGCACTTCCGCCTGGAGCTCCCAGGGCGGATCGCCCGCGAGGAGGGTCGCCGCTGTCCACGACACCGTACGATAACCCCTTATCGCCCTCACCGCTATCACCCTCTGCGGTTTTCGCAGGAGGGCCCGGTTTGAAGCGGTGAGTGCGTCCACCCAAATCGGGGCACCGTACAGTGCCATCGACTTCACTACGCCGGCATAGAGGCGCCGGCATAGCGATCCCGGTCCTCCCACGTTTGGTAGGAGGCGGCCTAAGGCGGCGGCGGCATTGACGAGCTTCGGGCCGAGCTGCACGAAATGCTGCCCGAAGCTCCAACGCCCGTCCAGGATCAGGCCCAGGTACTTCATCTGGGCCCGCACCTCGATCACCGTCCCGTGGACGGTGATACTCGCCCCTCGTGGGGGGCCCCTCCTTGGACCGTGGAAGAGGAGGGCCTCCGTTTTGGATATGGAGACCCTCAAGCCCAGCATCTCCATCCGGTCCACGGTCAGGGTTGTTCCGACTTCGGCCAGGCGGGCCGCCTCCCGAAAGTCACGCCCCATCGCGGTGATGAGGGTGTCGTCTGCATAGCACAACACCCCCATACCGGGAAGGACGGGGGCTCTCAGGAGCCAATCGAAGCCGACGTTCCACAGAATTGGGCCGAGAACCGACCCCTGTGGAACGCCGCAGCCAACCCGACGCCGGACCAACCTGCCGTCGCCCCCCGCCCAGACGACCTCTCGGTCCTGGAGGTACGACTCCAACAGCCTCCTCAGATAGGTTGGCACCCCATGGTATCGGAGTGCCTCCCTGATTGTCTCGAAAGGGAGACTGTTGAAGGCGTTCGCCACGTCCAGCGAAACCGCCAGGACCACTTGCCCCTGGGCCACTGCTTCCGTGGTCCGAGTCTTCAGGGCGCTCAGGGCATCGACCGTCGAGCGACCCGCCCTGAACCCGAACTGAGCCTCTGAGAGACCCGGACCAACCTCATCGAGGTGCTGAACGAAACGGGCTGCAAGAATCTTCTCAAACAACTTGCCCGTCTCGTTCAGCAGCACAATCGGCCTGTACGCCGAGGAGGAACCGGGCGGTCGACCCTCCTGCGGCAACAGCACCAATTTTCCTTGCTTCCAAGGCTTCGGAAACTGCCCGCTGATCAGACATTCGTCGAACAGCCCCCGAAGCCTTGCACCTAGGTATTCCAGGGCATCGCACAGAACACGCCCTGGAACACCGTCCGGACCCGGCGCTGTCTTCTTGGCCCTCAGGCGACCGAGGGCCATCTCCATTTCCCGCTCCGTGATCAGTGGTGGAGCCACTGCGTACTCTATCACGGAGCGGGGGGCCATAGGCGGAGGGACAAACTCACCCGGGTGGGGAAACAGTTCCCCCACCAGGCGCAGGAGGAGCTCCGGCGGCAGCGTTTCCGTCACGGGGGCGGCTTGGGTGCGGAACTTTCCACGCACACCTCGGTACGGCCGCCCCCATGGATCTCGATTGAGACCCGCCAGCAACTCCTCTCTCGCCTTCTCCTTGGCCTGACTTATCGCCAGCTGCAGATCTTTCTTCAGCTGGCGGTAAGCGGCCAAAAGCTGTCCCTCCAGGTCCGCGTCGAGGCCATTACGCCTTCGACAGCGGACGTAAGCCCTTCGCGCACGGTTGCACGTCGCCCGAAGATCGGCTATTTCGGGCGACCATGGTGACGCTGCCTGGATATACATAAAAAATATACTTAGGTAATCAAAATAATGCAACGATACACAAAAGGCACTGGCAACTTATCACTTTGTTAAATTAAAATCAAATAGGCTCTATTTTTAATGGTATATAATTGGTATCACATTAATTTAAATGTAAAAAAATATTACATTATTTATATTACACGTGTAAATGGGCCACCTGGTGTTAAGTGGGTGATCACCATAGACACCATAGTCATTGGCGATGTAAGAAGTATTAACCATTCCTTAACAACAAATTCTATAAACAGCGTTCAACAGGCATTTGGTAAAAAAGTATTTAGAATAGTTTGTATGTATCCTATCGACAGGGCCGTAGTTTGCCCTTGATGGGCCCTGTATCAAAATTTGGTAGGAGGCCCTTCTTCCTAACTGCGGCGATCGTTCGTGATACATTGGTATACTTTGTTTTCTGTTTTTTTTTGGTTTTAGTATTTTTTGTATTATTTCTATTACATATATTTTTTTTATTTCTAATATGTCTAAACCAATTTACTAATGGCACATAAGATCCTTTTATATAAAGATTAACAAATTTACGACATCTTTGGTGGTCAAGAATCAAACCCCCAGCCACGCGCTTTGACAGTTGACCGTCAAAGAGTTAAACTAGCTGTTCAAATTTATTTTTTAAATGTATTTTCATTTTGTCCCCGAAAGTGTACGGCCTTAGAATTCGAGTGAGATTATGGATAACATTTTACGAATTTTTGCTTACACGGGTTCGGGCCCCTGTAGCTAGGGGGCACCATATTTTTGATAAGGCTGATACGGCAGTAGCCTACGCCTCTGCTTATCGATGTCAGAAAGGCTCCGATATGTTCCCGATCTCATAAAATACTAATTAATATATTATTGTAAATGTGTGTACACTACATCAGAGATATATAGGTACTAAATATTTTTTATAAAAGGTAACCGATATGAGGACTGGTAAGTTATAAATATATTATTCTGAATAGAATCTAATAAAATTATCTAGAATACAACATTATTTACATGTACATTGAAACGGGAGTTAATAATAATAGCAATATATAAATAATCGAATCTATATTTCTGTCTTAATACTTTTTCAATTTTACAACCACTGTTATTTTTTTCGTTGCCATGTACACATTCTCACGTTCGTTATTATAGTTGCCATAGCGACATGACGACGAGAATGATGTTCTGAAATGAGCCGATCGGGTATTAAATTCTGTTGTCACTCGAATGTTACGAGCGGGCTTGATGGACATTTCCAGCTTTAGCTATCGTGGCATGGCTTGGCTTGGCTTGGCTTTATGTAGCGTGGCATTATGTGGCACGACGTTACAACATACTTAATTTCAATATCAGAGGAAAAAAAGGTTTTACTTAAAGTCCAAAAAAAAACAGGTCATATTACGGTTAATTTAATCCATCACTTTCGTTAAATCAATTGAAGGTCCATATTTTAAAGTCTATATCTTGTTACTGCAATGTAAATATTGAATAAATGAATAATTTTCCGGTATCATTGCAATTTCGATGTATCAGCTAGCGTGAAGGTGCTACTTGCTTGTCGACATATTCATTTCTAATAATGTTTTAAAATTGTATTATGATTAATGCAAGTTTTAATTATAGACAGGTATTGATTTCATAACTCTTAGACGAAGAAAGGAAAACCTTTAATTATTTCATCGCTACGACACACGTTTTGTCGTTTTGATTCAATAATATATTTTATATTTGTTAATTGCTTATCATAGAATTTGTAATGATTACTAATTTAAATTATATAAATCCTTAAGACAATATCAGTTCCTTTAAAAATATAAGTTAAGTAGGTTGGTTTATACTTTTAACTTATTCAATTCAGCTGATAAAATACATAATACATGTATGTCGAAACTTTACATCGTATGTATAACTATAACGTAATTAGCCCTAATTTTGTGATGTTACGAAAATAGTACAAATCGCGATATTCGAATGAACTCGAGTCAATGAGCGTGAAAAACTGAAGGATAATCAGGAGTTAACCAACGAGGTTGGTATAAAATCGACTTTCGTTGTATTTCTTTATCAGTCTAACAAAGCAACGTAATACATCAGGCGCTGAAAGAAATTACTTATTGAAAATGCATATCTTTGTCGTGGTAAGTTATAATTATTACTTTTCTAATTTGATTATTATATTACAGTCTTCAGTTTCTTAACTTAATCTAATAACAATGACAAGGAATTGCTTCGAATCCATATCTACATGTTTCCTGGCGATAATTTGAGTGTAAGCTCAAATATCGCCATTTAAATCGCTCTGATTTATATACGCGATCGGTGACGAATACTGTGTTATTTACAGTACAGTAACAGCCTGTGAATGTCCCACTGCTGGGCTAAGGCCTCTTCTCCTCTTTTGAGAAGAAGGTTTTGGAGCTTATTCCACCACGCTGCTCCAATGCGGATTGGTGGAATACACATGTGACAGAATTTCAGTGAAATTTGACACATGCAGGTTTCCTCACGATGTTTTCCTTCACCGTCAAGCACGAGATGAATTATAATCACAAATTAAGCACATGAAATTCAGTGGTGCTTGCCCGGGTTTGAACCCACGATCATCGGTTAAGATTCACGCGTTCTTACCACTGGGCCATCTCGGCTTTTGCACTGGGCCATCTCGGCCTTTTAACTGTGTTATTTAACCATGTGAATTTCAGCACTGTAATAGATTTTTGTTTGCCACAGATTGCCTGTTTTGTCGGTGCAGCCGTCTCTGCTCCAAGCGGAGGATATGAAGTAGCGGCAGTCGACAGCTATGTAAGTTGACACATTTTTTATACCAGCTTTAGGTACTTATAATTAATTATTATTACTTATTAATGAAGAAAACATTGTGATTGAAAGACGTGTTGTTTTTATAAAAATGTTTCTATAGTTCAATTTACCAGATGAAATTGAAACAGTCTGTCAAAAGAATTTATAGCAACAAAATAAGTAATTAAAGAAATCAATAACAATTTTTGTGGTTAAACAAAATTAACGTGTTACATAGCTCATTTACTTTTTGAACCAGTGCCAAACCCATTCAGATGGTACTTCTTCATTTATTATAATATCAAAGTGTGTTCTAGCTTAAAGAGTCAGTGATCTCGTACTGTTTAGTGTAGTGTTACATATACAAGCGCCATAATATCTTAGGTCCCATGGTTAGTGGCACATTGGTGGTTTGCAAGTCATGCACTTCTTGTCTCTATTTACGAAGGTGGCTTATTTACTCGTCTGCCTCCTTAAAATAGATATAAAATATTTAAAGATGTACCCGTAACTACTTATTACATTTTATCCAGATTAGTTAAAATTGGATTTTATTAATTAACATGTATGGTAAAGTCAGTTTTACAGACTATTTGTATTTGTGGTACTAAAGTTTTAAAATAAATACGATTTTTACTCAAAACGTAATTTATCAATATTTCTACACGAAAACGCTAACAGTTTAAAAACAATTTAATTAACAGTAACAAATATATATTTCAGTCCATACCCCGCTATGAATTCAACTACGCTGTCAAAGACCCACAAACTGGAGACAACAAGGCGCAAACAGAGGTTCGCGATGGCGACGTCGTTAAGGGTTCCTACTCTCTCAGTGAGCCCGACGGTACTTTGAGAGTTGTTGACTATACTGCTGATTCCGTACGAGGTTTTAATGCCGTCGTCAAACGTGTCGGCAATGCCGTCCATCCACAGACAATACAGGCCCCCGTGATTAGCAAACAAATCATCCAACCAGTGTACGAGCAAATCGCTCCTATTGCAGCACCCATCCATGGAAATGCTTTCTCGTACTCGTCGAACGTTCTCAACCTTGGGAGCTTGAATGGCGGTTTGGGATTAAATTACGGATTAGGCTTAGGACTCAGCAACGGCTTGGAATACAATCATGGATTGGGACTCAACAACGCCTTGGGACTAGATAGCGACTTGGGATTGAAAGGATCTTTGGACCTCGGTCTTGGTTATGGAGGATACAAACATTAATTCTTTCGTCTTATTAGTTATAAAACTAAGATATGATCTTTCAGTGCCTGAATTGTAACTTACATGGTTTTAAAACATGTATTTGAATAAATAAAAACCATCTACAATTTCATTTTGTATAATTTTTTTATAAAATATTGAACTCTTTTTGAAAATAACAAAAATACTCTGAAGAATTCTCGAGAAACTTCACGAGTTTTTTATTTCAATTACATATGAAGCACTAAACCAATTTACCAATGGAGCTATTCAAATTTATTTTTCAAATGTGTATAATATTTTCAATTTTTTGGCCTTTAAGTTCGAGTGTGATTTTTATAACATTTTACGAATTTTTGTTTACACGGGTTCGTGGCCTCTGTAGCTAGGGGGCCCCGTATCTTTAATACGGCGGCTGATACGGCGGTAGCTACGCCCCTGTGTTGTAAGTCTAAACACGACCACTACACACACCGTCATATTTACACCAACGATATAAAGAACACTGCAACACGATTGGCTGCCGCAGTTATTATTTATTAGTTAATTTAGTGCTCATTGACCATAGTACTCGTGGTAGTTTACTCGGTGGTAGAGCTTTGTGCAAGCTCGTCTGGGTAGGTACCACCCACTCATCAGATATTCTACCGTAAAACAGCAGTACTTTGTATTGTTGTGTTCCGGTTTGAAGTAATTACAGGCACAAGGGACATAACATCTTAGTTCCCAAGGTTGGTGGCGCATTGGCAATGTAAGTGATGGTTAACATTTCTTACAATGCCATTGTCTATGGGTGTTGGTGACCACTTACCATCAGGTGGCCCATATGCTCGTCCGCCAACCTATACAAAAAAAAAAAAAAATAGTAAGTAAATAAAACAACGTTAAATGTACTACACATTTATTTCTCATAAATAAAATACCACTGACACATTTACATAACTTTAAATGCATATAATTTGAGCTGTTGTGAGTCTATACACGACACACACACCAACATATAACACTGAATATTTTCACACCAACGATATAAAGAACACTGCAACGCGATTGGTTGCCGCGGTGTGTGCGTGGCTGCGTATATGTGTGCGCTACGTCACGGTGCTGACGCGCGCGTCTCCGAACAGCCACAGACAGATGCGATCCACCAAATAAGCGAACACCATATCCGCTATTAAAACTTGTACTAAAATCACTCGATACTGAAACAGACATACATTGAATCATTATAACTCAATATATATTAAGAAATATAGATTTATGCTCATACATTTTTCGATATATTTAACAAACAACGAGAAAAAATACTGCTAAGGCGTGTTTGATCCGCCACCTCACAAATAACAAAATCAAAAAATGTTTTATATGTCATAATATTAAGAGCATATTATTTGTGCAATATGTATGCATGTAACATACATATTGCACAGGTATTGTATTACAATTATAATAATCATTTCCGTTTGTTCAATGACGTTTATACAAAACAAAAACATATTTATACTCACATCTGGCGGGAAGTACACGATTTCAAACAAATTGGACAGGTCGGGTAGGACACCGGTTGCCAGCGCGAACACAACACCACCAGATATTAATATACTGTACAGCAATGGTTTGTTGTCACGTAGACCTTCCATGAACGGCTCGCCCTGTCGAAAATTAAGCAAATTAAAATTAGCAGTTATTCTTTTTCAGTTTGACTGCCTGGACGCGGTGGAATTAACTTCAACTCCTCAACATAAAAAGCATTCGTCCATTGAATATTTAACGATATGACTGCCTCGTTGGTCTAGTGGCTAGATATAAGGCCGCAGACCCGGTGGTCCTGGGTTCAATTCCCAGGTCGGGCCAATAAATAGTTATTGGGTTTTTCTGTCAGAAAATTCTCAGTAGCAGCCCGGAGTCTAGAAGTTGGAAGTGTGTACACTCCCGTGCCTCGGAAAGCACGTTAAGCCGTTGGTCCTGCGCCTGAACTCTTTCCGATCGTGTCGGATTGCCGTCCCATCGGATTATGAGAGCTAAGGAAAAGAGAGTGCACCTGTGTTTGCGCACACACTTGTGCACTATAATATGTCCTGCGCAGTTGGCTATCTCTCTTGCGATTGGCCGCCGTGGCCGAAATCGGTCTGGAGGATCTTATTATTTAACGATATAGTATTGTTATCTTTATACGCAAACAAACACGCACGTCCATATACAGCTACTAAGAATCACTTCTTATTGAAGGCAAAAATCTTAAATGCGACTCAAGTTAATTGAGTGTAGTTTTAAAAGGAGCAACGAATTACATATTAGTTAATGGCGGAATAATTTAAAAACCTTTCCATTTTGCCAGCCAGAAACCTTTGGCCAGCAGTTAGACATTTAACCACAAAATTTTTAAACTTTATTAAATGGTAATTGGTATGATGATGGTAACTGGTCACCACCGCACATTGACACTAAAAAATATTAATATCCTCAACCTATAGTTATACTGGCACTATTTAATCGCATCAGAAAATATATTAATTTGCAAAAAATATATTATGTAAACGGTATAATTAAATATACGATATTTAAAATTTATATTATTGTCGTAATCAGTGATTATTAATGCCAAATCTGTGCGCAGTGAAGCTTAGACCAATGTGGTCGACTAGATCCTAATTGCTCGATGATCAACTAAAATTTTTATTATTTATAAAATTATGCACATGCCACTCAAACTTACCCTGTAATTTATAGCAAATGTTGATATCTGCAGTGCCATAGATATAATATAGACGGTACTGTTTACGAGATCCGGCGTAAACACACGCTCTTCATCTTCAGATAAATCCATGTCCAATTTAGGCTTTGTATCCCTGCAATCAATTATTCATTGTTAATAAATACAATTAAATGGGTATCTTTTATCATTTATGAAACATTTCAATTCGGTAAAATTGATCTTTTTACCGAATTGAAATGTTGGCCACGTGATGGTAAGTGGTCACCACCGACCATAGACATTGGCGATGTAAGAAATATTAACCATTCCGTACGTCGGCAATGCGCCACCAACCTTGGGAATTAAGATGTTATGTCTCTTGTGCCTAAAGTTACAATGGCTGACTTACACTTTAAAATTCCGGTTTGAAGATTACAGTAACAGCCTGTGAATGTAACACTGCTGGGCTAAAGCCTCTTCTCCTCTTTTTGAGGAGAAAAGGCTTTATTCTACCACGCTGCTCCAATGCGGGTTGGTGGAATACACATGTGACAGAATTTCAGTGAAATTTGACACATGCAGGTTTCCTCACGATGTTTTCGTTCACCGTCAAGCACGAGATGAATTATAATCAGTGGTGCTTACCCGGGTTGAACCCACGATCATCGGTTAAGAATCACGCGTTCTTACCACTGGGCGATCTCGGTTTTTTGTTTGTTTGAAGATAAATCAAAAATAAATTACTCGCAATTTGATTGAAGTGAATCGTAATTTGCTTTAATAAAGCATATGTTGATTTTTAAAGCATTGAATATACCTTTCGGGAGAACGTAGAGTAGCCTCACGTACTAAATATACCAGACATAAGAAATGCACTGCGAACTGCGCGAGCACCGTCATTACAGTGTAGGCGTTGAAGATATTCGGAAGAGGACGCTGTTTCGACAGTTGCTTCAAAGGCTGAAAACATTGCAAAAAATATATTATTTTACGAAAATATATAAAATATACCGTTATCCCTTATTTAAATTACATAATAATATACAGTTTTGCCAGGTCGAATGAAAATTATTCTGTTAACAAATTTCCTGACAGCATGCCCTTTAGCTGCCACTAGAAATTTCGTTGTTCTGGTGTCTGCACTATACCGTCGTGAGACGTTAAATGCGGTATTTGTTGTCCCATTGAATTTTGAGAGTTAGTGTACTTGTGTTTAAGCACATATATAATATGTCGATGGACTAAATCTGGCAGGCTACAATACAACGACCATAAATGGCAATAGACGTTTTTCTAAATAAATATCCGATTTGCGGGTAACACCAATTGTATTAATCATTTTGCGTGAACATAAGAAACAATACTTTTGTTAAAAATATCTAAATACTAAAAAAAAAAGCAAACAATTACCTTAGATCTCGATATGAACAGAAAGCACGACGCTAACAAAAGACTTTGGAGCGTAGCTTGAACATCACTGAATTTAATACCGTCAAGGTAAAGCACGGACTGACTGTACGCCAATATCAGCGCATTAAGGGCTAAGATCTTAAACATCTGAAGTGTCGTCACGAGAGTGCAACGACCTTGTTTGATGATGTGGCAAACTGTAACATAGAACCAACTTTAAGTTTTATTTATCATTACGTCATTATCAACATTGCAGTAAAAACTGCAATGTTGCAGCAGTAAAAACTGCAGCTGGTGAGTAGATGAAAATACATAAGAATAATAAATTTGAAACAATAAAAATTCATAGTTGGAAAATTGTAGGAGACAAAAAAATTACGTACTACAAAGTATACTAGACAGCCGACTTGTGAAGGGAGCAGCAACGCTAGCATCGCCCAACCTAACGAGCTGAGGCTGATCTTCTTCCTCCAACTTCTTCATTGCGCGTCGCAGCCTCGCCGCGGCCTCGGCCCGAGCCTCGGCGCGAGCGTCCCGCGAGGCCGGCAGGCGACGGGGAAGATCCGGCTCGATTGGACTTGGACGTTCTTCGCGTTTCTCACGTATACGTTCTGGCGCATTTGCAAGAATCGCTACACCCACCTGAAGCATTAAAAATAGACGTTCAGGCAAAATTAAATCCAGAGGATTGTCAAAAACCAATTGATACATAAAATATACTTACATCGGCATGTTTTAAAGCTCCAACATCATTGGTACCGTCACCACACATGAGCGTAACAAATCCGAGAGACTTAAGTGTAACTATGACGAATTCTTTTTGTTTTGGAGCAAATCTAGCGAATACTTTGATATGCGAAATAATTTCCAAAAAAAATTTTGCATGAAATTTGTTCAGGTATGTGAGACCTTCCCCGGTTATGCATAGATCATACTTTTTCGTCAGCTCTTTTGAAGTTTTAAACGGTTCGACTGGTAATTCGACTGTCTCATCAATAGATATCCAATTCCAACTATTATTTGATTCGGTTAAAATTAAAACTTCACTCTTTTGAGTAAATTTAAGCTCTTTCGCAACATGACATGCAGTCAAAGGATTGTCGCCAGTAATCATTACAACGGAATGTGATGCATGTACAATCTCGGCGATTGCTTTTTTCGAATCATTCTTTAAGGGACATGATATAATGACAAAACCAACAAACGTAAGGTCAGATTCGATATCTTCTCTCGATAAATCTCTAATTTCCTGTGACGTTAATTTTCCTAAATTTCTATAACCCAAAGCTAAAACACGCGCACCTCGCCTAGATAAAGTTAAATGTACATGGTCATAATGGCTAGGAACTTCTTTAAGCATAGTTTTGACAGTTTCTGGAGCTCCTTTCACGCTACTTATGTAATGCGTCTCTATAAAACCCCTCTCATTTATTTGATAACCAGCTACTACGGACATCCTTTTAAGAGCACTTGCGAAATGGTTCCGATGGACAATTTTCAAACCGGGCGATTTACCTTTTTTTGGTACAACAGCATCTCCCTTTGTGAGGTTCCATTCAGCTGCCTTCAATGTAGCTTTTTCTAATGGGTCTCCAACGACTCCATCATCTAGTTGTACTAATGAGTGACAAGTGGCCAGAACTTGGATAGTCTCCATAGGAGCCTCTGACAGTGGTATAACTGTAGCATCTGTGTTTTCACCTATTCCTGCCACACCTTCAACTACTAAATTATCACTGGTTAATGTACCAGTTTTGTCAAAACAACATATTTCAACTTTTCCCGCAAAAGGTATCCTAAACGGTTCTGTACAAAATACTGCTAATTTCGATAAAGACAATAAAGATGTATTCACAGCCAATGATAATTCAATTGGCAACTCTGGAGGTACAACTGATGTTAAAATTAGAGTACATTCTAAAAAGAGTTTGTATCTATTTCTTTCTGGATCCTCACACCCTTTTATCCACACATACGCCGCAGCCGCAATTGCAAAAATTAATAGGAACAAAATAAATCCAAAGGTCTCTAGATTGTTAGCTGTAACTCTTTTAACACCAAACAAAATAGTCCGTAAAAGTTTACCCTGGGATGTATTAAAGCCATTACGAATAACATAACCAATACAACCATTATCAGGAGCTTTTAAGCCGGATGACACATTTTTGCTAGGTGACGAGTGCTGAACAATTTTAGTACCACCAAACAACATATGAAGTTTACCATCACCTTCAACATCCAAGTTTTGTTTGAGGTCTTTTTGATTCTCTAAAGGTTCTTTCATCTGTGGAACACTTTCACCGGTTAACATAGATTCATCAACTATACAAGATCCTCTTAACAACAAAATATCACAAGGAACTATATTATCATTCATTGAACGGGTGAGAGACACTATGTCTCCTGGTACCAATTGGTCACTTATAATTTGACGCCATCTTCTGTTTCTATATACATTTATATTATATGGTTTGTTACCCATTTTTCTTATCTCTGCCATATTTCTTAGCTGTTGCTGAACAAGTGTACACTCAAACATAACTAACATAACCAGAGTGAAAATAGAATAGTACCAATATTTATCAAGGCACCATAGAGCAACACAGAATACTTGAAAAACAAAAAATGGTGCAGTTGCCCGTTCTTTAAAAAGTTCCATAAACTCTGGTACAACCTGAAAATGATTAAAAAATAACTTTAAAATTTACTTTTTTTTTAAATAATATATTGTAAATAAAAATATATATAAAATACCATAATCATTTCATTCTTCCCAAATTCTTTCTCAGCTGTAGCAATGGATTCATCATCTGTATATCCTTTTGACTCAATATATTCTTCATATGTTTTATTAGCAGGAAATTCAACTGTATGGAATGTTTTCTTATCCCAATCATAAACATATTTACTTTTTTGAAATATGAACCACACATCTGGAGTCGCATCTTCTGATTTAGTAGACTAAAATGCATTTTTTTCAATTTATTTATTACTTTTAAAGTTGATTTTGTCTGCCCAATAGACAGACACAATCTAGTTTTAACTTTATAAGCACTTCAAAATATAAAATTATAAATTGGCAGACTATTATTTACCTTTGCATGATGAAGTTTGACAATTTCGGAAAATCCATTATTAGAAGTAGGAACTACTTTAACAATTTCTGCTTGTAAAGGATTCTTAACCTACAATTGAAAGGTCAAATTAATAAGTGTTTTATGTTTTTATACTCTTGAGAGTTATTGTACATTACTTACCGGTGTAAATGACAAGAAACATTGAATATGAACACTCCAATAGCAACAAAGACAAATAAAAATGTGTATAACCGCGACCACCGAAACAGTCACAAACCCTGCTTCAAAGTTTTCATCGAAACCGTACACGAATATCCAGCAATAGAAAATTATTGGATAAATTATCAAAAATGGTAGCACTGTTCCTTGGAAAATCGTAGCCAGAGGTTTAAATAGTTGTGTGTATTGAACTAAATCATCTAATGACGAATGCATATTGTTTGGTACCATATTATTAAACTTTTGATATCAAATACAAAATAAATTAATATACTTATAAACTCAGATAATAATCAACATATTTAATCCTAAAAATATACCAATCATTCCAAATATAAATTTACAATTAATATTCGACTAAATTAAATTCAAATGCAATATCCAACATGACACGAGTATCCATGTCACTTGACTTGAATCACTTTGACAATTGACAATTAGGCACTTGAGAAATTTCTCTTATCATGGGTTTTTACGAAATATACTAAACCATAAAATATGCTAATAAGATGTGTCAAACATCAAATTAATTTATATTTATTTATTACTCACTTCCTTATTAAATCCATGTCATTTTTAGAAATACGTACATGTAAAAAATGCTGAATATTTTTGTATGGCTAAATAAATAAATTCTTGAACTAAGACAATATAATGTAGCTGTCAAAATGACTAAGACACTTGCACGTCAAAATTCGCGCCAATTTTAGTTCGTCCTGCTATTTTTCTTGTTTTAGTATTATTAGCGGTACAATAATCATTTATAAAGTGATCACGGTGTTCAAATTATAACCTGTTTTTAGGTTTTGCTATAATGGAATTTAAAATAAAAAGGAAATCTGTAAAAATAGTTACTACTGGCAGTCTTGTTGATGTTTATCCTCATGATTTACAAATGTATAAGGTTCCTCCTACCGATAATATATCATTACAAGAATTTGAAAGTTTAGCTCTGGAGAGGCTTACTTTGCTAAGATCTTTAGCAACAGCCACGACATTAAAAGGACTAAGAATCTTCTCAGAGGAATGGACTGAGTTTGTTATAAGTGATTTGAAAAATCAAGGATTAAAGTACTATGCTAAACTGTGTGAAAAATCTGGTTGTGGGACAACTCAACCAGATTTAGAAGCTAGGCGAAAAGATCACATAGCTCATTTTATACTAAGATTAGCTTATTGTAGAACTGAAGAATTACGTCGGTGGTTTATTTCTCGAGAACTAGAGTTATTTAAAATGAGGTTTATGACTATGAAGACTGATGCTATTGATTCTTTTTTTAAAATAAACAATCTATGCTACACCAATATATCTGATGATGAAAAGAATGAGCTTATGAAATATTTAAGAGAATCAACATTTTATCATAACAATCAAAATATAGAAAACTTTAAATTTTATAAGGTAAAGTTCTTTGAAGTTCTTGACTTGGTTAAAGCGAGAAAAGTTTACCTTCGTGGTGGATATGCTTATATTCCACATAAAGATTTCATTTCAGTGCTATCTGCGCAATTTAGGATGCTGCTGCGGCAAAGTTTGGCAGTGGCTAGTCATCATTTAGGAGAGATTGAACAGGATGAGAGGCTTGTTTCCTTACTCAAAGGCTTGCATCAGTCATACTCTGGTAATGATTTTATAAGTGACAAAAAAGTAACAGTCCCAATAGAAAGCATTGATTCCTTATCTGCTAAATCATTTCCTTTATGTATGAAGCAACTTCACGAACAATTACGGTCTGCCCATCATCTTAAGCACGGTGGGAGATTGCAATATGGACTTTACTTAAAAGGTATAGGTGTTACACTAGAAGATTCCCTTAGATTTTGGAGAGAAGAATTCACAAAAATTATGGAATTAGACAAGTTCGAGAAACAATATGCATATAATATAAGATACAATTATGGAAAAGAAGGTAGCAAAAAAAACTACACTCCTTTCAATTGTTTAAAAATCATAAACACCAACGTAGGACCTGGAGAATGCCACGGCTGTCCGTATAGACATAGTGATTCAAGCATCTTAAAAAATAAACTTAAAGGATATGGACTAGATGCTCAAGGTAATGAAACACTTTGTAATTAATGATTTTATTAATCTCACTTCTTAAATTTATTAAAATTTCAATTATTTTACAGCTGTAAATGATGTCGTAGATATGGCCAAGAAAGGTCACTACCAAATTGCATGTAGTAAATACTTTGATGCAGTTAACAAAACAGATCTTGGCTTGGGTATTAATCATCCCAATCAATTCTTTGAAGAAAGTCAGAAAATTCTAAAAGGTGATATAAAAATTGAGGTAAAAAAAGAAGAAAAGTCTAATACAATTAAAAAAGAATCCAACAATATTGAGGATATGGACTTTGATGAGATTACTGAGTGGAAAGAATAAGTTTTTACTAATAAGAATATTATTAAACTAGTTTTTATTACACAAATGTGTCTATTTTCTTTTTATATACATAGCTTTTTTTGTCATACGACCACAATATAAACCAAATATAAAAATTAATCCTACAATTGATATTCCTACAACTAAAAAGTATTTCTTGGATGGTGATGATGATATTTCATCATACACATCACCAAAATTTTCAATCACATTTACCTGAAAAACATACAATTTCATATTATTACCTTAAAATTATCAGATTAAGACTTCTTACTAATGATGAAATGGAAAGACTGGCTAGGCTGAACTAAGAGTAGCTTTTCGGTATGAGTCCATCCAGCTAAATAGACGATCAGTGGATAGAAAAAATAATTAAGGCTGAATTTGTTCACACCTAGCTTCTCTTCTGTTTTCTCCATACAGTTTTTTATATAATTACTGTATTTTATTTAACCACTAAACAATTAGGAAGATCTAAGCCAAACATACAGGTAAAAAACATTAATTATATATGTGGTAGTAATTCCATATACAGCGTGTAACAAAATTCGTGTCCGACCCGTGAAGTGGTTAGTAGGTATCGTGTGTCGTTTCTATTTATGTAATATGTTTTAAAATACTAAACAAAAAAATTATCACGGATTTTTATTTATTAAATGACGAAAATTACATTGCATCACAGGTGCGGGCAATACCGCTCGATAGCTCTTACCTATCGGGTAGCTAAGACACGAGGTCTTGACCTCAGTAGTCCATGTTTTTACCACCGTGTCGTTAAACACAATTAATATCTTTTTTTAAGTATTTTTGTTGCTTAGTATTTTAAAAATTATTACATATATAGAACCGACACACGATACCTAATGACCACTTCACGGGTCGGACCCGAATTTTGTTACACACTGTATAATTCTTGAAAAAAATGTCATATAGAAGAACTTAGCAAAAATATTTGGATATTTATGGGGCATATGAACGCTTGTGGACTACACGCTACTATGCTAATTTAATAGCCAAATTATAAAACAATTATTCATAAAAAAATCGGTGAAAAAATGAATTGCTAGGCTAAAGTACAACTTAACAAACCACTTGTATGATGTGGTTTGTTAATTATATGAAACTCTATCCATAATAAATATATAAATACTCACTGATGCAACATATCTGTACATTTCTAATCTACTTGATAATTCTTTTTGACATTCTGCTTCGAGCTTCCTGTTACTATCATTAAGAATTATTTTTAAACACTTTAAACCTGTAACAAAAAACAAGCAATAATAAAATCAGAACTTATATAAATTGTTTAATAGTTGACTAAATCTTACGTCTGCCAGCTCCATGTTCAAGATCTTTGCAGTATTTTAATAAATCCAAAGCACATGCGCGCTCCAAAAGTGGATCAGCTTCAATATCAACTTCAGTTTCTTCTATTATTTGTACAACTTCACGAGCACATTCAGCTGATACAATTTTATGATTTAATAGTGCATTCTTCAAACATTCTTCCACCTAGAAATTAAAAACAATTGAAATATTTCAATTCCGAAATCGAGAAGTTTACCAATGACTAGATTTAAGTAAAATTCTTTTTAAAAAAACAATCTATGGTGTATGTATGTAACATTCATTTGTTATTTTAACAATTTTTGGGTATCAGCATCACCTCTTAGAATACTATTGATGATCTTACTTAAAGCAGCTTAGATCTATTTTTTAATGTATTTATTCCATTTTATTTCTTAATCCTATTTTAAAATTGCTTTTTTTAAAAATATTTACCTGACCATCAGAATTCGTAATGGAGTCATTTGGCACTGAACATATTGTTTGTATTTCTGCTTTACATAATTTGCCTAAGAGGGGATCAAGGCGATAATTTAACGCTTGTTCCTTTAACACATTTGCCAGTTCATTTTCACAGGATTTTTCAAGTTTTGACTCTCTAAATTTCTCCTTCAAGCAATATAACATCTTTCCTTGAAGTTCTACATCTTGTGGTTCATTAGCTAAAAGAATTAAATTCTTTTATAGTTATTTTTGTGTGGTTTCAAAAGTGTATGTATGTATGCATATAATTAACTTACCAATTACGTCAGAACAAAACCTTTTTATGTCCCCTTTACAAGAAATTTGTAAGTTATTGTTGAACCGATAATCCATATTTTGTTCTATCATTCTTGTAACAACAACAATTTTACAATTGTTATCGAAGTCTGGTTCCAAACGATGAGCCTAAAAATAAAACATATTTGGTTGTACATTTTTTAAAAACCATTAAATTATATAAAACCTTTCTAAAATGTTTATATCGTTAATTGAAACCATTGAAATGGTCTAACTGGTAGAATTTGAAGATCGCAGATTCAAGCATCAATGAGTTTTTATGAGTTTATATTTTATGTCATGCTGGGTAGCAGAAAAAATGTGAGGAAACCTTCATATGAAATTCTACTACATTTGTAACCAGCATTAGACCAGCACATATAAATTTAAACCTCGTTCTTAAAAGTAGAGATGGCCTTTGCCCAGTCGACAGACAGACATTTAAAGGCTGTAGCTTTTCTATGTACAAAGCATCTGTTATATTAACATAAGATGTATAGGGAAAATTAATGATTTCCGTAAAACCCACCTTCAAGCAATCTAAAAGAACTGTTGGTTCAGTATTGTGACAGTATAAATCTATCATGTCATTGCAGCTTGTTACTAAATGATAGTCAACACCGTTGTCTGAAAATTCTTGTTTTCTTACTACAAATATGGCCTTTCTACAAGTCTCACTTAATTTTCCTTTTGCCGTTTGTAAGCATTCTAAGGCTGCTGATTCTGCATGAGGTACTAAGGGACAAAACTCTTGTAGGTCTTTTTTACAAGCATCCTTAAGATCTGGATCTAAATCAATGCTTTCTTTCTGTTGAAAAAGTTGACTTCTAAGTTGTTGACGACATTCTTTATATATTGTATGTTTCCTTCTAGTTATAGTATCATTTCTTATTATTTCACTCAAACAAATAACAATTTGCAACTTTGTTTGTGCCTTTGGACAGAATCTCATAACATATGATTTGCATGCATTTTTAAACTTTCTGGTAAACCTATAATTTTTTAATGAAATTAATTGTTCATGTTCAATGGCAGCTCTACATTTTACATTCGATTTTATTTCTGGATCATTTTTATGCACAATTAAGCATTCTATAATATCATCTTCATCTTTTTTGCTTTTAAGTTCAGATGAACACAATTTTTCAATGGGAACTCTACAATTTGTGCTAACTACAGGATTCAATTCAATGTGGTCACTTTGTGTTTCTGTAAAGTTAGTTACAGCCTCTTTACATTTAGGAGAAAGCTCCTTAATTTTAGTTTGTAAGCACATAATTTCTTCTCCTTTACCACTATTTTCAAAACATAGATTAGCCAAGTCATCTATACAAGTATCAGCAATCTCAGGAAGTAAATCAACACTGACTGCTCTCTGTCGCATCACTCTTCTCACTTGCTGTTCACATGCTGGTTTCAATATACCTTTGAGTTCTGAATTATAGGCATAATTATAAAGGCATGGTAGTATTAAGGGATCTTTTTCAGATGGGTGTTCATTAATGTCAGCCCAATGTAGTTTAGCTCTACACTGAGTTACAGCGTCAAATTTACATGCTTTATATAACTGTGGATCAAGTTTAAAGTCTCTAGATATGAAGTACTGTATTTGTAGCAATGCTGTTTCACAATCTGTGGTCATTACAGTAGTACCTAGTTTTTCCATGAGGCAAGACATCACTCTTCCATTTCCACCATTAACTTCCCTACAAGCTCTATCCACAACTGGTTTGCATGCTTTGCGTAGAATAGGATCAACTCTCCAATCTTCACCTGGATCAGCTTCTTGTACTAATATCTCTAAAGATCTTTGACAAGCTAAGCTTATTCGTTTGTCTTTTCGTTTTCTTGGTCTGGCATGTTCCATTAGGCAATGTATTGTTTTACCACCAACTTCAATTCCTCTACATAGCATTGTTATGTCATTGGCACAATTCTGCATCAGTTCTGGTGATAACCTATAATCATCCATAAGCATTTTTCTATGATCAGTCATTTCAGCAACACATTCAGGAGAAAGTTTTATACTCTCATTTCGTGAAACATTTTCTAAGCACAGTAAAATTTGTGCTAGTCGTACTCCTTTATCATCAACTACTCCTTTGCGACAATGATATTTACGGATATCTTCTTTACATGATTTCACCAAACCCTTGCTCATTTTATAGTTCATAACCATGTTTCTTTGAACATAAAATAGTTGATCTTGACACCGTTTAGTCATAGCTAAAACAAATATATAATTATAATCATATGTAGTCAAAAATTAAGTTTTTTTATACTAAAACAGTTTTATATACTTACCATTTTCAAATTTGTGTCTTACAAGGCATTTGTACATTAATAATGAATCAGGAACTTCATCTGGACAAAAGTTCTTTTGATCTAAATTACATGCAGCAAAAACAATTTTATCAATTTGTAAAGAACTGTATTTCATTTCTTTTAAAGCAGTCATTTCTGTTTGGCATTCTGGACGCAATGTTTCCTCTAGACTTTGAAGACATATCAATGTATGTGTCTGGGATAGGCTTTTGGGATCTTGTGGTATCCTACCACAATTATGTTCCTCAGTATCATCCAAACAATTCTTCAAAAAATTTCCCGTTATCTGCCAGTCATTAAAAATCAATGTTTCTAATTTGTTTACAGTCCTCCAACAAGATTTATTTTTTAAAATTGGTTTTTTTTTCAAGACGCAGTCTATAGTGTTCAAATTTGTGCCCAGACAATCTATAATACCAGTTTCGTCCTGGCATGGTACTCTCAATTTGTTTTCGAGGAATTTACTGTCAAGTAAATCTGCTTGATGCGACCAAATTTTATGTTGACAAATAAATGGAATTTGAGTTTTGTTGTTATGAGTTGTGTTTAATGCACAAGACAAAATATCAAGATCATCTAACTGTAAACACTGTTTTTCCAATAAAGAACATCCTCTTAAATCCAAAGTATATCTCTCTTTTGCCGTTTTAAAACTTTCTATTTCTTGATATCCTTGGACATTGCTTAAGATAAAAAAGATGAAATAGCACACTGTTTTTGAAATATTAAGATTAAACATTTTATGCGCCGGGTTTATATAGTTAATTATTTATTATTTGTAATCATTGAAAAAACTCGAAAGTATACTTATATTAATATAAATTTTCACTTAATAACGTATCATTTCTTTTGTTTATGAGAATTTAAGCAATACAGCATTAAGTGAGACTTACAAAAAAAAATATAAATTCGCTTACAACTTTTTTATTGCTACGATAGATTGACATTTCAAATTGACAATTTGACAACAAAAATATTAAATATTTTTAATGTTGGTATACGTACCTTGTTTAGTTCTATAAATAGCTTTACTATTATAAATTATAATATCTCATGTAAACTTAAATTAAATAAAAATATAGAGTACCTATTTTTAATTTTTATTTGTTTATATTTTAATTATATTATATCCAGTCAAGGTCACACATATTATTATTACAACATTTTATATCTAAACTATTTAAAATTTAAACGTATGATTAAAAAAACATCCACGACTGTTGATATGGAATAGTATGGATTGCTGCTGAAGCTACTGAAAGTGAAACTATAAGGAATAACTCAACTCTGAATTACTCACTTTCACGTACATATTTTAAATTGAACTGGAGCAAGATAGTTCGCAGCGCTGAATCGCTCTTAAGAAAGATTCTTTATTGTATTAAATATATATTATAAATATTCCTAATCGCTATATTGTTTTTATTTATTTAAATTTAGTTGATTCTATTTTATAATATAATCTGTGCCGCTATAGAATATAGATACTTGTTTTATTTATCACTTTGTCAAATTTATTTTGTCTTTACTGTGTCACTCTTAAACTCCTACAACCTACTAACTACTGTGACTGGACATTTTAATTCGTGATTAGTCGGTGGATCTAAAGTAAATACACACTGTGAATTCTGTGATATATCTCAAGAAATAAAATCATGGAGGGCTTTATCGAAGTCAATGAAATATCAGATTTCGTTTCATACATTAAGAGTGTAAGTATATTGTTGACTACATCGAATGATGCGGCAAATATGTTATTAAAAAATTAAGGAATTTTAAATAAGTACTAAAAATAAATCCAGTAAGAGTAATATGCAAAATTTTAATTTTTATACACTATTTGAAAGTCATATTTTAAAGCCTTTCTATTTATACATCGCACTTGTTATAATAAATCTGTCGGTTATATGAAGACAGTTTTATTTACATTTATTCTCATTCATATTTATATAACATTATTTAGCTCACTTGATACCTGACTTTTTTTTAAACATAATTAATATTATAGATCCTTCTTAAAAAAAAGATATAGTGTAAGCTTAATATGTATCATTAAATTTCAGATTGAATGGAAAGACCCATGGCTCATAGCTCTCCTGTCTTTTCATGTACTTGTTACTTTTACATGTTTCTCAACAAGGAATTATAGCAATTTTCAAATAATCCTTTTCATCACATTATGTAAGTATCATATTTAACAATCTATCTTCCACGATTCCATTTCTTTCTGTAATATATGTATGAGTATTAAGTCAAATTATTGAATCTTATTTAGATTGTGTGGATGATAGCACACCTTGGGAATGAGACGATCGCAGCATGGCTATTTCTTTTCTTTTTTTTTGTAAAAATTACATAAAAAGAGAAAAAAAAAACAGCCTGTTGAGTTTCTTTCGCCGGTCCTTCTCAGGGCTGGGTGTGTTTCTTTTCCGAACCAGTATTAGTTTCTAGTTTAACAATCAGTAAGAAAGTGTAAAACTTCAATATTGAATAAAATATTTTGTATTTGAATTGCATAAAACTACATACACACTAGTAAACATTTGTGTCTTTACATACCAGATACAATATTTACTTGTATCACATATAATTATTAGGTATGTGTTATGGAAATAAGTAGTAATTGTATTGTAAACATTTCTGCTATTTCTACAAATTCAATGTTTGAATATTTTCTATCAAAGAGGATAGAAAACAGTGTTATATATTAAATATTCTCTAGTGTCGACATATTTGTACAATATTTATAAATATGGAAATACTCATAATACCAAAATATTGAATAAGATTTAACTTTAAAGAAAATTGTGAAGCTTGTTAGCGCATGTAAATAAGTATATGCTGTACTTAATAACAACATTCCTTGAAAATAATTTCCTTAACACTGTTCCTGAAAATCTATGTTATTTGTCTTCCACATTCCTTACTGTCTTGTAAGTAAAACTATGAAGTTTCTGTTAATTTTGCTATATAAATGAATCAATTCAGAAAAGTAAATGCACATAAGTGTTGACCAAATGATTTGCCTCAAATTCAATTCGAAAACAATATAATTATTGTAAAACCCTAAATAATAAACTATTAAATCCACTAACACAATGTCTACTGAATAAATAAAAACAATCCAGTTGAGTAGTGAGTAAAAAAACCTAATTTACATGTACAGAAAGTTATTCTTGACCTTTAACAATGCCTGTAAATGTTGCTTGACAATTAATATTGTTAGTGTAAGAGTCTTTGGAGTAATAAATATTCATTGTTAATATTCTAATGTATTCAGTTTTGAGAATGTGTGTTATAAGCGATATGCATATAACAATTGTTTGGCGTTGCTAATGAACAGTATTCACATCTTTAATTTTAATTATATTTATATGATATGTTTGTGTTAGTGAGTTAAAACTAATGTAGAAGTCTTCTAGGAATCCCTTCAACTATGTATTTAGTGTTACTAAATAGTGACTTATCTGAATTGATTTTAGATTTCAGTCTATGGTTGACAGGAAAAGATTAACATATATTGTAATAAAATATTATTGTGATTGCAATTGCTATAGATTCTTTAAAAATCAAGTTATTTATGATAAAGCAATCTGCATAGTATAATAGAAGAAACATGTATTGAAGTTAGTTTATTAAGCTTCATATTGAGATAAATTTACAGCAATTTTTTTTAAATATTATTTACATTTATTTATCTCTGAACAAAAGTTTTGTGTATCTTGCCCTTTAAAAATAATTATAATTTGTGAGTGTTAAGTCCAGTTATGTCTACCTGTCAAGAGATATGACGTTATTATCTAAATTTGTAATTAATTAATTTATAGTATTATTTATTTATTTTTATGAGCTTGTTTTCTATATTGTTTTGTTTTTTTTATTTTATGCATTTGTAAAATAACCAGATAAGAGGTCAAGATGAGGAAAATTGAAATGTAAAAAATGATTGAGACAATGCCACGACAATGCTTTAGCTTTAAAAGTTAAATTAATAATAAATCAAATATGATAATTCGTGTTCAATGACCGCGTGTTTGAATATTAATTTGTTGCTTTACGATAAAAGCCCGAAAATAAATTGGAAATCAAAGTAACGAAATTGTTATTAATTGGAAAAAAGGAACGTTTCATTTTTACCTTTGTATATAAATTATTATTCGAAATTTAAAAGGTATATTTCTTAAAATATTTTTTCTCTTGCAGTATTACTCGTCTATTTTTCGGAGAGCATAAACGAAGTCGCCGCAAGGAACTGGAATCTATTTTCAAGGCAGCAGTACTTCGATAGCAAAGGCCTATTCATATCGGTCGTCTTCTGTATACCTATATTGTTAAACTGCATGATAATGGTGGTAGGTTGATATGTTTTTTCGTATCTCGTATTACAGTCACGCCATGGTCCGATGATTGTGCGTTATCTACACGTTGCACGATTATAACAGTTCTTATTATTAATTTTAGATTATATTAATAAAACAAAGCTCGTCTATCTATACATATATAGTCTTATGTCCTGATTGAATATCAATGCACAGCCAAAACTACTGATTCAAGGAACTTTAAATTTGGAACATAAATTAATTTTATGACGTTATGTTATCACCTGAGAAAAGATATTTGAAGATTTCTACCTTTAGGGGGAAATTTTGAGGTATTTCTTTGTGTGAAAATTAAAAAAATTAAATCTTTATTCCCGTACGAAGGCGAGATAAGCGCCTATAAGATAGGTTGTTATAAAGTTATTTTTATCGCAATTTTTTATTGCAAACAAACATTAAGCGTTCCTAAGGTTACTAATTACTACTTTCCGGTTTCATGTATTATATTAAAAATAAATAACATAAGCGACCGAAATAGTTATAATAAGGTTATAATAATAAAATTATTTCTACATATTATAATAATAATAATATCCTGGGACATTATTCACACACGGCCATCTGGTCCCAAACTAAGCAGAGCTTACACTATGGAAACCAGACAACAGATATACTACATATACTACTTTTTTTTTGTAAATACATCCTTACATGGATAATTACACCCAGACTCAAAACAAACAGACATGTTCATGCACACAAATGTCTGTTCTGGGTGGGAATCGAACCCACGACATGAGGCGCGAAAGGCAAGTATTTACCAACCACGCCAATCGGCTCGTTAATTATGAACAGAATGTTTAACTTATTTTTGTATATATTTAGAATAGTTATGTAGATATTAGTAATGTTAGAATACAAACGTATAATAATTGCATTAATTGACGTTCCGTTTAAGAGACTGTTTGCAATGTATTTATAGCAGCGTAATTAAATTTAAAAAAAAACACAATACTCATTAAATCGCTATAAAGCGTATACATTCATTTATACGGATTGTAAGATTAAAACGGACATTCAAAGGTTACGTTTGTTTAGTTATTTATTCAGATATGTGGTTTAAAATATTTTTCATATGCGAGTGAGCAACTCGAAAATTTCTGGCTTCAAAATTGTATAAACTAAAAACTCACTTAAAATAAAACGATAAAATTAAAATTTTCCTTATTATTTAGCAAATTAATGAGGATTATATTATTATAAAAATCTGTTGTTATTACAATATTTACGATCAATACGAATAGAGAACATTTTCTCTTTTAAAATTGGTCAAAAAAGTTATAAAAATAACGTCGTCGATAAGTCAAATCAAAATGATTTTATAAAGCTGCGTATACATTTCGCTGCGCGAGCCAATGTTCAAGGGTTTCACGCCCATCTATTTAAGCTGCGAATACATACGCAGCTTAAATCGTCGTGTTTTTGTTTATCTCACGCCCACGTATTGATATAAATAGTAATTTTGACCTTAATCTTGATGTTGGTTTAGTGGATTGCATATAAGTTTGCAGATCTCGGGTCCTGGTTTTAAGCTCCCGGTTCAGTCCGATAAAACGTTTTAAAAATTTTTATGGCATAGGAAAGCGGGCCACCTGATGGTAAGTGGTCACCAACGCCCATAGACATTGGCATTGTAAGAGATGTTAACCATCGCTTACATCGCCAATGCGCCACCGACCTTGGAAACTAAGATATTATGTCCCACGTGCCTATAATTACACTGGCTCACTCACCCTTTAAACTTGAATACAACAATACCAAGTACTGCTGTTTTGCGGTAGAATATCTGATGAGTGAGTGGTACCTACCCAGACTAACTTGCACAAAGCCCTACCACCAAGTAAATGAAATTAAATGAAGTACGTCATCATCAACTAATGGTCCGGAAAATAGACATTTCAATTGACAATAATTCGCATAGGGCTGAAAATTGGTTTTTAGCTGTACTAAATATGTAATGAAATATCATAATTCCTTTTCAACGAGATGGAGATCCCAAAAATATTTTAATTTTGATTTGAAACTTTTATGTAATCAAATAATTAAAAAGAACGGTTATTTTGAATTATAAGTATTTGTAATAATTTTAAAATTATTAAACGGTTTTATAATTATTTTGTTTGTTATATGCAATTTTAATAGCATTGAAAATACTTTCAGGGTTCGTGGCTTTATCAATCTACACAACTAATGACAAATCTGAAGAAAGCTCAGCTCAGACAACGCCTCAAAGAACTGAACATGCACAGGGAGCAACAACAGCACATGAAGGCGGAATAAGTAAAACAAACTGTATTCAGAACTGATATGATATATGATTTCTAATATAATATAAGCAATTTTTGTTTAGAAACTTGACCTTGTTCTGATTTTTGCAATACTTTTAAAATTGACGAAGAATGTCTTATCCTAAACTTATGTTCATATTTAGCAACACCTTAATAATTCAGTCAAAGTAAGCATTAAAACCTTCCATGGTGGTTATGCATTGCTCTGTGTTGCATTGGATTTTCGCAGAAATTTATTTTCTAATTGCTAGAGATAAGAATCTTAATAGTAACGCGTTAGTTGTGCTGCTTTTTATTGTTTGAATAACTCACTAGTACTGTACTGTAGGATTAAGATTTTGGTCCTTCGAGCCGGTATATACATATAAAGCTGCGTTCAATGAATGATAGAGTAACTAAAAAATCATGTTATTATTTGAAGTATCGGTGCGACATTTTTCTTTATCTAATATTATTATAAGTCTTATAATATAATCCTATTTCTCTTGACTGACTCAATAATAAAAGAGTATTATGTCTTTGAAAATAAAAGTATATTTTAAACAATAATAATATTATTTGCGTCTATTTAACATTTTCTACTAAATATAAATAAACTATTTCTAACATTTCTCTTCTGTTTCGTACTAAGTTGGTAACTTGGTGATGACTATATTTATGAGCTCTACGTCAATTATTGTCAATGGCCATAATAAGATGTGCAATATTTATTGATTGTTACTATATAAATGTTAATATATAAGTTTAATTGAAATTGGTGTTTGTCCATAAACATAATGACAAAATAATATTTCATTTAAATGCGCTAAGTTATTAATATAACATTAATATAAAAGTAAGTTATATTAAGTAAGACTTACCGCATTCGTTTTAAAGAAAGAAAGTTTCAAATAAAGTTCAAAACCGGGTAACTTAAATGAGAAATAAATGACGACTATTAGAAAATCCCTCTTTATTTCAAAGATCATATTTTAATTAAAGAATGATACAGAAAGTATTTTAACTAAATTTCTGGAATGAGTTTTATTATAAAAGTAATTAAAATTATATTTATTGCGTAATTGGTACACGTTTGCGTAATGGTCATGTAAAGACCGAATTATTGTTGATGCAGAGGCGTAGATGCTACCGCTTTATCAGCCGTCTCAAAGATACGGGTCCCCCTGGGTACAGGGGCCACGCCAGAGACCCTCAAGCCGAGTTAGCAAAAATTCGTAAAATGTTAACCAATATGTCACTCGAACAGTAAAACCGTACTCTAGAGGAACACAATTAATTAACACATTTAAAAAATAAATTTGAATGGGTAGTTTAAGTCGTTGACGGACGAGGCACTTAATTCGCGCGAAAAAAAAAAGTCCCATCGGTCCCCCATCAAATTTTGATCAAGGGCAAGCTACGCCACTGTGTTGGTGGATAAGCGACTAAGACGAAATAATTATATTACGTTAAATCAGTGTCAATATAATTAGTACTGTCAACTTTTATGCCATTTTTAATATGCTACTTTCTCTTACATAAATTTTAGTACATGTTATGGAAATTCCGGATGTTTTCATACTTTGGAGCTTGTTTACATTTTGTCATCTTTGTAATGGAAAGGAATGCTAACGAAATTTAAAGGACGGAATCGGATGTGATAAATTGCAAACAATTACGTACATTTTTGTTTACTGTTATCAAAGTTAGGTTAAATTTTAGAATTAGTAACGTGAAAAATAAAAATAAACAGAATTATATTGCGTGTTTAATTATTTTACGGTCATTAAACACGAATTTGAGAACGAACAAAGAATTTACGATTGCTTATTATGTAAGAAGTTTTACTATTAATTAACTATGAACCAGTTTTGAGTGCGGTTTGGTTAAATCTTGCCTCACCTATATACCTTAATACCACCTTACCGTACCACAATATCCCTTGACTAACTCATCTATGTATAAAAATATATTTGATTCTTTATTCGAATTTGAGAACCACCGTTATTCGATTGTTTAACATTGAGAACCACCGTTATTCGATTGTTTAACATTGCTTTATATGATTAAAAGATACGACTTAGCACAAGGACCATGTTTAGTTAGTTGATGATTATAAATTATCTTCGACAGTTTTAATCCACTTTTTTTTTTTTAATTATGTTAGATTTCTCGCGAAACTAAGTGTAAGTGTGATCATATTGTTAATATCAAATAATTATCTTGATTGGAGCCGTGTACTTAAGTACTTTATTTTAATGCAACATTACATAGGCATGTGAACATATTATATAGTTTATTATGTATTAAATTTTATTGTTAAAACAATTATTGTTAGTCTGGAATCGTGATATTTGAAAGTGTAATTGTATATCATGTAATTATTCGTTAAGGTCAATTTTTGCAATGAACAATTTGTTTTCGATTCGGTTTTTATTTCGGTGAAAATTTTACACAAAAATGTTTATGAAAATTGTGTAGTTGGTTTATAATGTAACACAATAATTACGAGTTCTATTTTATCCGTTTCATTGTATAAATAAGTTGGAATATTACTTTTTTGAAAATACACTGATGAAAGTTACCATGATAATTATTATTATATAATTCGGCGTGTAACACGTTTTGTATGTTTGTATGTGCCATAACATTCACTTTCAGCTTCAAAATACATTAAGTGCCTTAGTACACTTGTTGCTTTTGGTATACAATAATATAAAATTGTTAATAGATTAAGGGCTACACGATAATCACGTGTCGAATCTAAACAATGTATATGATCAGCTCCGGATTTATGCCTAGGTGCAATGCCAACCTAGAGGCTGTGCCCAGCAAAAAATAATATAATTTTGTTCTAACGGCTTCGGAATGGGCTTCAAATGTCAAAGTGCCTAGGGGCCTTGGCTCTCCGAAGTCCGGGCCTTTATATGACATAGAAATGTCGTTAACTTATTTGCCGTGGTTGTTATTGAAATCGTAAATAAATTAATACTCTGTATTGCTTTCAGTGTGATACTTTCGAGTTTTACGGTTAATAAAATCACGTGCTCGCTTGGCTAGCACTAGTGTTGTACTTCATGTTACGGGCACGTGTGATTCACTAGAATAGTGATGTAACAGATCGTACTCTGTTTCTACATCTTATGATAATCAAAAGCATTGACTATAAACATTTTTATGTTTTTTTTTGTGTGATATGTAATTTGTAATACAAATTTAATTGGTAAGTGCTGATAATTCGATGTTAACTTGCCTAATATAACGCAGTAGGCTGAAATTGTTGAATTTCAAACCATAGTCACTATTTTATATTAATTTAAGATTAATGATTTAAGTGCATTTATTCGTAAACAGAATGTGTGAACTATGTAATATATCATCGCTGCATTGCTAAAAAGCCGACGGACATTTTACTAGGAAAAAAAACTTATTTTTAATATGTGTGTTGTAAATAATGTTTTTTTAAAGAAGAAAAGTTTTTTAAAGCGCTGTAAATATTTAGTTTCTGTTTATAAACATGGCTTGTCTTCGTCTACTTTTTATAAGTCCAGCGTTGATGTAGAACACAAAAAACGACATTGTTCGATAGCAATTGATGTATATGTTGCTAAAAATTACAAAAAAGCATACGATTTTATTTTATATGTTATTATAATACAATTAATAATGTAGACTATGTCACGTAATAATTATAGCTATTAAGTGCTTAGAATTTTCACAGTTAGTAACACCGAGTAGAATGTATTAATGACTTAAAATAACAAACAAGACAGTGACTGACTTTGTATGTTATTTAACTTCAATTAATTTATGTATTTTATTGAAGTTAATTGTTGAGCGCGATAATAATAACAAATCAATATTTTGAGTGCATGATTTCTATATAAAATGTTTGATCGAAACGATTCTGATGCAAAAAGATTTTAACTCGCGCACTCTTGGTAAAATAAAGTCATTCATACATTGACTTCATATTCATTAAGATCTCTCATCGTAGATGCGACGGGAGAAATAGACATAATTTGAATTACGTCCATTCTCGTTATATGATTAACGATGTGCAGTTAAGACTGATTGTCAATAACGTAAGCATATTGTTCGTATAAATGATAATAACGCAATCTATATATCACAAGTACATTTAACTTCAAAACTTTTTTGAAGTAAAAACTGCTTTAGCGGCGTTGTGCACCTTTTTGTGATGGGATAAAAAATGTTAAACTCGCGTCAGGTCACGGGACCCTGATTGAAAACTCGTAAGACGGATTTTGAAGTGTTAATTTTTTAATGTATATATTACATTAAAAATTGTCATGTTTGTGTACGATAGCACAATAAATGAATATTGTATTTCATCACATAAATGGTAGTACTTTTATACTGCAAATTTTTTCCCTAATCGTTCCAAAATATCAAAAATGCACAACGTTAATATTCATGTTTTCACTTCTGCCGGCACTCCCGGAGTGCAACCCGTTGTTTTTTTTTAATTACTAATTGTGATTCGAAATATGATTCTTGATACATTATTGTGCTGTTCATTTTTATAAAACATGGCAACTTTAAAAAAAAAAAAAGTATACTATACCATTATTGTAAACGTTGAAAGGACTAATAAATTTATTGTTCTAAGTTTTTTGTTGTGAAGTTAATGGGAACGTATGCATAGGTTTTCTTAAAGAAGAAAGATTCCTGCTATGTGAACCCGCTGTTCACAATATTATCATTTAAATATTTCGGTTTCTTTGATGTTATTTGAAAAGATTACAATCAGTGACGTGATTTTAATTCTCCCGCTCTATGATCTAGGAAGCAGGTCGTAGTCTTATCGAGACATGTCGAGTATCCCGATTCAAATGTGTTTTTTTTTATTTATCATAGTCAATATATAATTATTATTGTTACAAATATTTTAATTAAAACATCACGTTTGCTAGTTTGGTATTAAAGTGGTCGCTTTTCTAGTGCTTATGAAACAAATTTATAGTGAAATGCGTAAGTTTAAGAGTGTCCTTGAATAAAAATGTACATGGTACTTTGAAGATAATAAGATCAATAATTATTTATATAAGGTATACAGTTTTCGTTCTCGTATTGTATATAATAGTTGTCAACATTTCATGTTTTCTTACATTAGTAGCGTATTGCCTAATTCATGTTCTAACCGGTATCCGTTGGTAACCGTAAGCGGCGAAGTATGAAGGAGTGCTTAAATAAAAATTTACGTTATAGAAATAGTTTTATTTATTAATAAAGTCCTATTTTATATAAGTATATGTAGGTTGGTATATTTATCTGGGATTAAATTGTAGTATTCCCACACCATTTGATCATCATGAAAGTGGGCACATACAAATTGTTTCAATGCGTCACTAGATGGCGTTTCTTCATCTATAATTCTATTCCGTTTAAGTCACCCCATTACAACAATGGCGGATTTTCCTATAGGCCGATTTTTTTTTTACGTGTAACTCGAAAATGTGTCCAATGGTTTTTTTCCCATTTTAATTTCACTTCTATAGTTTATTAAATTGTTCATGCTTTACAGCACATATAGGGGCGGCAATCTTTCGTAGGTCTAGGACATCCAACTTATAAAATCCGCCCCTGCATAACAATCGGTATTCAGATATAAAGGCAGCTAGTAATGTTAGTAGTAATATATAAATTCTGTATATATCTAATAGTGTTTTTAATGAAGTCTGAATTTTAACACGCTTTTATTAGGTCGACCTGTACGAACAATGACAAATCAAGATATTCGTAATGCGATATTACTGCGAATACTAGTCGTGCTGCAACTCCAGTTACTGGAGCGCCAATCTGTGTAACCTGCTTCCCGTAAAATCGCTTAACTTGATTTCACAGCAAGTTATACAAAAAGTCTTTCCTGTTCCAGCGCCCCACGCTTTTACAATCAAATATTATAATTAAAAGCACATAGTTTACACTTCAGCCCAGAAATAGAGACAGCTTGAACGATCCATAATTTATTTTTGGTTTTTACGTGCATTTATAAAAGCGTGTTTTTCTAGTTTTTTTTTAAACTATTAATTTATTCATAAATAAAAATAGTTAAAATTTTATATACACATTTATGAAATACACGTTTAAAAACCATTAGCGACTATTTTTTCCTTAACTTCTTTTATCATGAGTGACACTAAGTCGTCCAAGTTTACAGTAGGTTTCCAGTTCCAGTCTCTTCTTGCTTCGCTATCATCGAACACCTGGGGCCAGGAATCAGCTGAAAATATGTACTTAACGTAAATTATATTAGATTTTGACCAAGAGTAGACCAAGTTCCGTAAGATACATTCGTAGGATCCAGTAACGAAATATGAGATGACGTATCTATATATTTGGAAGTAAACCAGAAGGCTATGTGTGATTAGGCTCTATTCCGAATGCTGTTAAAGTAATAAATACGTACCTATGTAGAGTTTTAATGGATACGAGGCTAGATACGTCATGATATTAATACTAACTTTACTTGGTGGTAGAGCTTTGTGCAAGCTCGTCTGAGTAGGTACCACCCACTCATCAGATATTCTACCGCAAAATAGCAGTACTTGGTACTGTTGTGTTCCGGTTTGAAGGGTGAGTGAGCCAGTGTAATTACAGGCACAAGGGACATAACATCTTAGTTCCCAAGGTTGGTGGCGCATTGGCGGTGTAAGGCGGTGTAAAACATTGGTCCAACCCATATATTATAGTCCTCTGGTGTACTGTCAAATATATAGGTTATATATATTATCATAAGTAGAACCTCGATTGTCCGAACCAATTGGGACTGAGACTAGGTCGGATAATCGAAACGTGGGTTTTTGGGGACGAGATCATAATCAACGCCTTTTTACATAAAACAGTACATAAATATATATTAAAATTTGACATTCATATTAACGTTGAAATATATATAATATGTGTATTTTCAACATCTGAAAAAAGTCGAATACTTTTTTTTATAAAATCGTCAATTTTTAATTGACAACCGGCTGTAACGCGTTTTTGAGCGGTCAAGTCTCAACAAACAATGTATCTTTCGCACCAATGTTCGGATAAACTTAGTCATCGTTCGGATAATCGAGGTTCTACTGTAATTAATAATATGATAATTCCATATGCAATTACGTTTATTAATTTATGAGGCATATTCCTAACAGTTTAGTACCTTTATTTCCTCTGGCAACCGAATTTCTTTATTTGATAGCTTAAGTGTTATCAATAAAAAAAATAGAAAAATATGTTCGAAACCTGCGATTTAACATAACATATTATGTTCCTCAAATTTTCAATATCAATATGGGCGAATACTATGTACGTACGAGTATAATGATTGTAACATACCGATATCCTGCCGACTGTCAGGTTTGTATGTGATGGTGAAATCCGGTATATGTTTGATCATCTTGTCAGTTAGTTCTTCAGGAGTGAAGCTCATTGATGTTACATTGTACACTCTTCTGTTAAGCATGTTGTTTGGTGCTTCTAAGAATTCTGAAAGTGCGCGTAAAGCGTCCTTCACGTGCATCATGGGCAGTCTAGTGTCGGGCTTCAAGTAGCATTCGTAGTGACCCTTCCGCAGAACATCGTGGAAAATAGCTATAGCATAGTCTGTAAAACATATTATTAATCAGCTATATGTATTCTTATATAAAAGGCAATCTTTAGACTGACTGATTAATATCAATGCACAACTTGAACTATGAGAGAACATAGAGACTTAAAATTTGGAGATCTTCGTTTAGCAAATGGGATACACATTAGATTGATTTAGCGAGCGAGCGAGCTGTGATTTTAAAACATGATTAAGTACCTATTACATGTAGAAAATACTTTTCATGATTAGAATGAAGAATTACAACGAATCTAAGATATTAAGATGATCTCATAGACATTTTCGTAAGGATTTGTTGCTGTTGGCCCAAGTGGCCTCGACAGCGTTCTCATAGACCTTTTTAACTACGAGTACTTAGACATTCCTAGCAATAAACATGAATGGTTTGTTTATTTATTATAGCGATAAAGTACCCGTAATATGTTATAATATACAGAAAGTTAGTAGGTTTTTATTGTGAGATAGGCTTGCGTTTGACCGCAATCAAGTAAAGTAAGCGTTGATTTGATATACGAGTAGGATCAGACGTCTTTTCCTTTCCATCTTTCACAACATCTATAATAAAACATAGTTTCGAAATGTTCTTAAGCTGTTTGAATGTTTGTTTTGTTTTGTATGGATATGTTTTGAATAGTTTGTGGACTTTTTGGACTAATCTTTTGTTTTAAACGAAAACTAAAATATACTTATTATTTATACTTATAATCAAACTCAGTATGTTTTTGGGTTTCGTTCTTTAATAGTATTAAGGATTTTCACCACAAGCAAGAGTTAAGCAAATGGTTAAAAATATCTTTCTTTTATAAATTTGCACGCAAAAACTTAGTGAAGGTTACTTTACTATATCGACTTGAAGCTATTTGTATTGAAAAGGTAATAAAGACAGCCCTTAAATTACCCAATGCTAGACTAAGGACTTTTATCCTTTTTTGAGAAGTGGTGGATACACGTGGCAGATTTTCATCCAACATTCAAGGAAGAGTTCCTTCTCCTCGGTTGCCCTCGACGATGATATCCTTCACCGCGAATCACGAGATGAATTAAGAAACAAATTAAGCACATGAAAATTCAGTGGTGCTTACTCGGGTTTGAACTCGGAATTATCGGTTAATAAGCTTATCTCCTAACCACTAGGCCATCACGGCTCTTGTATTGATTAGAACTTTAATCTATGCCAATATGAAATATGAGCATTTTGTTATTGTGTGTGTATTTGCCAATGTATGTATAAAACCGACCTGTGGTGCCTCCACCCGGCGGGTCACTTGATATAACGCCTGGGAATCTTAAACAACGGAAGTCCAATCCAAACTTATAGTAGTAATATTCGCCTAACAATTCAGCGTGTACTTTGGATACACCATAAATAGTTCTAGGCCTTTGCACAGTAATATTTGGAGTGGGATTCCTCGGCGAATCAGGTCCAAACGCACCAATAGTACTCGGAACAAATATACGAAGGCCGTATTGCTTTGCAAGTTCAATAACATTATGCATTCCCTCTATATTCACTCGCACTGCTAACGGCACATTCTGTTCACCGATCGCACTAAGAAGTGCTGAAAAATGTATAAGCCAATCTACTCTGTGATTTACAACGATCTTTTGAAGACCTTTAAAATCTAAAATGTCAGCAAAGATATATGGGCCATCGTTAAAAACCTCATTTGTTGGCTTGATAATGTCGGACAGTATTACGTTTTCTTTGCCATATTTTCCCCTTAAATGTTTCGCGCACTCGACTCCGAGTTGACCTAAGCCGCCTGTAAAATAAAATGAGATTAGTCTGTGTGAATTTTGTTCAAGTAATATTTAATTAGACAATCAAAAACGAATATTTAATTTGGCAATCCAATCTAACCCGCCGCCGCCCATTTTATTGTAAAACTGAAATTACATCCTTTTTTATGTTGCCGGTTTATCTATACTAATATATAAAGCTGAAGAGTTTGTTTGTTTGCTCCGGCTAATCTCAGGAACTACTGGTTCGAATTTAAAAATTATTTTTGTGATGTGATATAGTCCTTTTATCGAGGAAGGTTCTAGGCTGATTTTTATTCATTATATTTTTATTAATTATACGCGGGTGAAACCGCGGGCACAGCTAGTTATAATATAAAGTTCAATATATTGCATTCAATTTAAACGTTCTGATTTCGAGAAAATAAGATATCGGTGCGTGATCTACTATTTTAATCTAAGATCTTAATAAGCACGTGTAAATTATATCGAGATGAAAAACAAACATAATATTATTCTCTGTAATACTTGTTTTACAACTGCTCAATGTTTTGTAAACAAAAGTTAATCTAAGCACATTAATGTAAAATCCTTTAAATATACATAACATAAAGTGTGTTATTATTATTTTAGGCGAAATTGTTACTATTATCTTATTATATTTATTCAACTTAAACACATAGCGCATTTAATATGTTTATTACATAATGTTAACTGTATATTACGGTACAAGTAATAAAAAAAAAAAAACTTAAAATACAAAAGGACCGTGTGTTTCTGTAGCATAGCTATATTCGTATTAAATTGATTCCACTAGGAACTAATACTAATTAGTTGGAAAACGTGAAAGGGCTTTATTATAATTTTTTTTTTAATGTTTATATATAGTTTCCTATACACAGTATTTGCAAACATATATAATAGTAAATATATATTGTGGTAGTTCGTTGTTTATCTCATTTCGACGTACGTTTACATATGTAGATGTGGAAACGCGGAAACACTCGTTCGTCAAACAATTCTGATATCATCTAAATTGCGTTATATATTGTTTAGTTTTCTTAGACAATGTAGTTTGCATAGATGAAAATGAAAATGCAAAATTAGGTAATTTCAACTTAGCGCGCTGAACCAAGACTACCCCCATTCATGCATAAGGTAATTGACTCTTGAACATATAACCCAGCGTTACATATTGGCATGCATGCATGCTTGATGCTTGAAAACAACAAAATGAGTACTTTTTCCTTTTAATAAAGCATGAGATCTCTCAAATAAAAAAAGTTCAAGAATAAAAAAAAAAGCACATATTTAGTCACTATTGTAAATTAATATCAGCTAATAGAAATTAGATGAATTATTTACATAACGATTTAAGATATTTATTAACATAGTAGACATAGTCATTGTAGGTAAAGACGCGAGACCAACAATATTTACACTGAAAATTGATAAAAGAAAGTGAGCATAGAAATATGATAAAACGAAAACAACGACAATAATAATTTTAGAATATTTGATATTAATTTTAAAAAAAACCACATCTTTGAAAGAAAAATCGTAAGCTCATAAATTAAGCTATTTTTGAAATAAATTTTCCATAATAATATGGATGATTGACATTTAAAATAAATGTTATTCAATAAATATGTACGTTTTAATAAAGTAGTTTGGTAGGTTGACATATAAATTGACTGTTGTGTGACTAATAATATTGTTGGTCTAAATATCAAGTAGCAAAATTAGAAAAAAACTTCTATTTAGCGATATATGTAGGGCGAGTTCAAATCAATTATTTAAAAAACAGAATCAAATAAATATGGTAGCGACACGGATTGTATTAAGAAACCACATGTCAAGGTTTGCAAAAGCGAACTTAATGTGATATTAAAACCCCAATAAATAAATAATTAGTGTTGTTGTTGCTAAACCCTTATTTAGGTAGGTATATATTTTTCTTTAATATTATTTTAGTAAAATCTAAAATATATATTTATAAATTTTAATTAAAAAACACTTGTAATTTATAGTTACATTATTTAAATAAAACAATTACTATGATATTTTACTGATATGATTATTTATTATGATTTTTTTTTCTCGAAAATAAATAAAGGAAATGTCTATACAACACGTAATTCTACTTTCAGTTTCTATTCCACTACGATATTAATTCTCAAAATACACTTACCGGTGATTAAAATTTTCGGAGGCTTTTTGTTTTGTACATTAGAACTATATCTTCTCGCATTAAGAGCAAATGCATAATAAGCTTTCCTTAATAACGTCATTTTGAACAATATATAATATTTATTCGACAAATTTATTATTGCGAAAATACGTTATAGCTGTCTTATAGACAGATTTATACTGTTAACGTGTTAAGTGAACTGTAAGGTTTATGTGTTAGTATTTGATATCAAAAACTGGTTCTGTATATACATTAGGCGAAAATGAACCTTAATGTAAAGACTGGTCGTGTACCAGTTTACATATTTACGTCACGAATAAATTCTATTGGAGTAAGAGGTGGGTGTGTTTTGAACCTTTACAAATATTTTTTACGATTTTGACATTGAAAGCTATTTACGATTATAAATTTAAAAACATTTCAATGTACAGGATATTATATACTTGATATAGGAAATTAGATTTTTCTGTCATTATATTATAAAAATAATTTGGATCTTTGCTACATTATTTCCAGCAATAAAATAGTTTTAATAATTAAATAATAAATCATTTTGGCAATTCATAATTTGTTGCCTCTATTTTGATATATGTATTTAAAAGGGTTCACTCACTAAACTCGGAATTCGAAGTTTTGTATGAACGTTTCTATATCTGGTCTTATGTTATTTTTTGTTCTTTGGTTTTTTTTTATTGTATAGCTAGGTGGACGAGCATGTACCACCTGATGATAAGTGGTCACCAACGCCCATAGACAATGGCAGTATAAGAGATGTGTATAAAATTTGACTGTCAATGACAGCGGCGGGTCTAACAAGATGGTATTATGCACGAGAATTCCTTTTGGAACGTGTGTAGAGCAGTAAAGAAGGATCTTTCAAAATTTATCTCCCAAAGGGGTTAAATAGAGGATGAAGGTTTGTATGAAAATTCATTCATTTCTGATGTTAGAAATATGGAACTCGATGTTGTGGGTGATACTCTGGCCAGTAGGTTTCAAGATATGTTTTAAAGAACGCCTGAGTAAAGATACTTTTAGCTTAGATTCACTTTCTTCACACCGTTCGACTTTTTATGTGCCCTGTAAGATATATAAATGGCTTCTTAGAACATTAATTCACCGACAGACACCGGCTCTATTGTTTGGTAATTATGTAACATAACGACACAAAGTATTTAGTGGTAGAGTAACTGTTAATGGGTTGAATATACATATAAAGGCAACTCTACCAGTGAAGGGTTAACCATTAGGCTGAATAGGCTAGAGTCTAGGGCGGCAGATTTGAGAGTGTGCAAATTTAGGGACCATATTTTTAATTAGTTAGTAGCACGGTCGTATACACAGGTCTTGCAACTGAATCCAATTTCAGTGGTGAGAGATAGGTGGGAGTGTGTTGCAACTGCTAATTCGCAATACCATCCGCTTTACGTCGCTGCTATCGAAGCTGATATTTTTCTCTCCGAGTATTGTGTTATTTAATCATTGTTATATCGTTTGGTTGAGTTTTGCGGATTTTTTGTTATTGTTGTTATTTAACTGTTTTGTTTGGATTTGAAAATATGTTCGGTATAATTATTACGCGAATTGTCATACCGCTGGCGGCCGTAAATTGAAATTAACAGTGTCATTATGTCAACGTACCCGATACCGAAGTTGCAAGACCTGTGTATACGACCGTGATTAGTAGCTATTGAGACACGGTGAACAAAAAAAAATTTAAAACGGATTTTGATTAACGGATTTATAATTTCAACTAAAATAAATGAGGCATTGGAGAAAAATATATAGTCAACACCTGGAAAATGTGTCAATCTGCCACTTTTATTGATATCTAATAGATACGAGTATCTCATATCCGTGTAAAGTATTGAGAGGGACAAACTAATTTTTCTTCGAAAGCGTTGACATAGTAAATACCATCTCGAATGAAATCAAACTATTAAAACCCACGGCTTCGCCAGCCTGTAATTCATTTCGAAAATCCTTCAAAATCTGCTATTTAAGCGTACAATAACGCTTATTCGAATCGTAGATATATATTATTTAAATTATTAGCTAACTAGTCTAAAATATATAGAAAAATTTGAAATCATAAACATACACTTTAATTTTATTTATTTGAATAGATGTAGGTACATTCTGAAGTTATTATTTTTTTAGTGTTTTTTATTAGTGTATTCTATAAAATATGAGTAGACTCTTCTAAGCAAGCTGTTTAATTGAGATGATTTAAAAACGGCAAAGTATCGGTAGTTTTTGGTTAAATTATCCTTAATGATCTCTATTCTGTAGACAACTTGTGAATCTAAAACACGAATAACGTATGCTATTTACGTACAGCAATTAATTAACATAAAAAAAAAAGAATTTGTTTTACCAAAATAATATTTACTGTCATTTATATTATTCAAATAAATAGAAATGAATTAAAATAAAATTATTTTTAAGCTTAATAAGGAGTGGTGAGATTTTTCCAAAACTGTTTTTATTAATTGAAATTAGTTTTGGAAATTGCGACGGTAGGACTTAAATGTACTTTTTTTTCTAAACGTTTTTTTGGTAAATATTTACAATCTAGGCTTTTGTGAAAAATGGTTCTAAATCTTTATGACATGTTTTTTATCAATAATGAATGATATTTCATGCGATATTGTGGAGGGGGAAGACTTCGAACTTCTTTTAGTAGGCCATTGTTATATGATGTTGACTGTTGTTGTATTGATTGAGATACAAAATATGTAAGTGTAACTCAGTTTTGATACAAATAAATAGTGTAAATAAATCATCGGACAGGTACTAAAGTTTTTTGCGTGTCTCTAACGATTTCGCAATACTGAAGGTCGACTGGTTTCGATGCGGATATCGTACGATCACAAATAACTCGTGAATTTAATAACAAATTTAGTTTCTGAGGCTCTTATTAGCGGGCGTGTCGGCACTCAGGTGCAAAACTAACTAGACTTAATAACAAGTCTGAATATAAATAATAAAAACATGAATAGAAAAATGAATTCTTTTTTACATTATTACTTGAACCTTGAACTTTACTAATCTTGTATATTACTAACAACAGGTACAATTATTTAATATATGTAAATATATACTTATATCCTCATATATAAAATAAATTAAATAAAGTAACTTTTTTTGTACCTATATATTATTCGTGTTAGCTAAATCTGTTTCGACATAAACACAGACTCCTGCTTAGGTAGTCAGACTGACTATTTAGAAAATGTAAATATTTAAATACTACTTAAAATATATATACATCTACTATGTCTATATATATGTGTCACCGTTTTAGTGTTTATACTCCTCCAAAACGGCTTGACCAATTTCGATGAAATTTTATATGTATATTCTGTAGGTCTGAGAACAGACTAACTAATTTTTATACTCCTAAGTGTTAAGGGTGGCTCATCCCAATTTTTTTTTTTCATTTTTTGACTAATTCTTTTATTTTTATTTTTTTATTATGTGGCATTGAAAATACATACAACCCTAAATTTTCACCCTTCTACCCCTATTTTTTAATAGTGATATTAGTAGTTCAATCATTTTCAACCTCGGTCGATAACTGGATCAAGTAACACTTGATCACTTATCCCCGTCAGGGGTCTATTGATGTCACTTCTCACCGTGTAAGCAGCACGGAGTAGGGATGGGAGCATTCTCCTGTCTCTCTTGAAATAAGCTGCATCTCATTTCTTACATAGTTTTCGGAAAAAATTCGGGCATTATTATTGTTTGTACATCGATCGCAGAAGTAGTGACGTTTACAATTATCATTTTATCATTTCCGTGTAATTCTCAACTAAATTTATTATAAATTTACAGTGCAGTGATGTAATTGCAGTGCTGTAATTATTATTATTATTAATATTAATAATAATAAAATCTAATCTATTAAAATCCTTATTTTACTCGTACGAAGTCGGGACGGGCAGCTATTATATATTATATATTTAAATTACACTTGTTTGAATAATTAAATTTAGTCAAACAAGTTCTGTCATTTGATAGACTTCACATGAATGTGTTTTAGAACCTCTTTTTCTAATTATATAAAAAAGCTTATAATTTGATTTGAGTTGAGATGGCCCAGTAGTTAGAACACGTGTTAAAATCTAAGCTTTATTTGTGTTTATAATAAAATTCATCTCGTACTTGGCGGTGACTTCTAAAGTCACACCAAAACGCTGTTTGTGTTTAACAAATTACTCATATGTTATTTACGTCATATGATAATATAAACTGAATATTAGAAGGAAAACAAAAACACACTTTCAATTAATTTAAATTTTCGTCGTTTGTAAGCCCTTTACACTTGCACATAATATGTACGTATAGATAATCAATAAGCCTAAAACGGAAAAGGGCAACGTACGTCCGAAAAATATAAGATCGATCAGCTATTTTTATTTTGTCATTTCGAGCTCTTAAATAATATGTCAATTTTATTGTATAAACATTCCGAGTTGCTACATTGCGGGATTAATCTTGATAAAAATAAATGCAATCTTTATTTTGCAATCAGTCAAAGATTAACGTAAACGATTTTTCAGACATTTTATTTGTTTTAATAAAGCCATTTTGTTAGTAAATAAAACTTGAAACTCGACGTAGAATCGTAATTGATAAGCTACTGCGACCGTACCTGACTCGGTGCCCTACCACTGGTGCCCTTACACTTTGTGCAACCTCGTCTGGGTAGGTAACACCCATTCGTTACATATTCTACCGCTAAACAGCTGTGCTTGGTATTGTTGTGTTCCGGTTTGAAGGGTGAGTGAGCCAGTGTTATTACAGGCATAAGGGACATAACATCTTAGTTCCCAAGGTTGGTGGCGCATTGGCGATGTAAGCGATGGTTAACATTTTTTACAATGCCATTGTTTATGGGCGCTGGTGACCACTTACTATTAGGTGGCCCATATGCTCGTCCGCCTATCTAAGCAATAAAAAAAAGAGTTACAGGAATTATTACAACATTTAAAGCACAAAAGGAATGTTGGTTTGCAAAATTTAGCGATAAGACGGTCGATGTGTTTTACAGTAAGTAATTTTTTTTTCATTTATCAATTAATCGCATTTAAATTTAATGGTACTTTTTCATTTAAAAAGCTTAAAACATTTTAGGTTACTAGAAGCTTTTTCTTGCGTTAAAATTGTAGATATAGATAATACCCATTTGCACATCTACTTCTAAAAGACGAGGTTACGTATGAAGGCACGCGCTACAATGGTGAAAGATAAATTACTTGGTGCGCATCGAGCCATGAACCGAAAGTCTGGTGTTTGCATGCGAAATACACTTTGTATACAGTCCGTGTTTATCTATCGAAGACCTCAGTGGTCCGGTATTGTTTGAAAGTGAACACTGAGTTACGCAATTGTAATACACGGCACGTTAGCCGCATTTGGATAATTGGTGACCGATTCATCTATGGGAATTGTTTTTGACAAAAAGGTAACAGGGTAATCTAAATATAAGGAATTGGATTTAAGTATGCTAATAATAATTAAGGAAGTTTTTTCGGACAAGGGGAGATAAGCAGGTAATACAAGTACTGTATTCTTATATAAACAGAGAACCCTCTCTAAAAATATTTCCTTTTTATTGTGTTGGGTGATTGATTTAAATTTTTAGGAAAATACTGTAGGTAATGAAAACATCTAGAAATCCAATGTTTTTATTTGTCTTTCCGTGTTGTAACTAAATCTGTTATTAAAGTTATAGGTGATCATCATAATAATAATATGCTGCTCAATCGACTGCTGGACATATCTCATATTTTTACATGGATAGTCATTGAAATCGCCAAAATGATTATTTAATAAGTAATGTAAGCTGTATTAAAGTATATTTTAGAATAGAAAAACAGTTTACATAATACATTTATACACTCCATGAGATGTTTTATATCCACTAGTGTTAGCTCAGTCGATCCGACCATAATCACTATTGAAAATTAGAGAAATACATTTGATATAGATTTGCATGTTTTGAACACTTTTTTTAGTAACATTTTTATTTTTTATCGATAACAGCCAATAGGGTAGCAGCTCGCTAGTAGTTCACAAACCAAAAAACAGGCAGTAGAAGAAAAAGTTCTGAACTATTGTCATTGTCTCTTTATATATACTGAATATTAGTATAATAATATTTCCAGTCTGGTGTTTATCAATATATACGTATCATTTGCATGTTAAAGTAATGTAATGAATTTATATAATGGGCTTCGCTAGAATGAAACTTCACCAATCAGTATTATTTTTATTACTATAAGAAAACGGTAGTTTTTTTAAGAGATTATGAATGGGTTTTAATATTTCGAAGAGCATACACGGTTTTTGTGATGATACGTACGATCAGCAAGTAAACTATAACTTTTCTAGTGAAAATAATCTAAATCTCGTTTAAATTATAGTGGAAATAGTGTTTCGGAACTAACAATTCTTATTATGAAAAACATATTCTAATATATTAATTTCTTTAATTTATTATAAAATGTCTGTAAGATATCATTATAGCTTTTTGTGCCTTCTGGTTCTGATCGAAACATCTTCAAAATTCATTGTTAGTAAATCCAGCTAGGTAAGCGATCTTATGGTTCCATCACTTAGGTCCACCCGTTCTTAGTTACATATTATTATGTTTTTTAGGACAAGCCTAAGTTTCGTATTAGGTAATCGCTTGAATACTGTAAAGAGGACATGTTCAACCGCATGAAATTGTGATGACTGCAATCATGATTTAGATACGAGATGAGGAGAAAATGTTATAATTTAGTATTATTACCATTGGAGAGAAGACATAGATATTTTCTAGAAATAGACCCATTATATATGAGTATATAGAACGATATAAGGGACTTTCAGCAAAACGCTGAACCTTCCTACTCATTTGCATAATTTTGTAAGGCATTATTTTTATATTATCGATTATATAAAAAGCGCCTACTTCAATTAGACCTTAATAATTTATCATTTGAGAAAGTGCAACATTGCTATAAAATATTATTAGGAGATAAAGTCATTCCTTCAGAGGAAAATATCTGCAATAGACAAGACAATTATATTTAATATATAGGCAAACGGTAATGGATGGTCACCTTTCCCCATAAACGTTGCCACTATAAGAAATGTTAATTTCCTTACATCGCCAATACGTAGCCATCCACGGGATCTATTATTTTTTAATTACACTGGTTCACTCACCCTTTAAACCAGATTATAGAACTTTAAATAATTGTTATTTTATATAGCATTCATTTATTCGAAGAATTGAAATTATTTATTGGTATTATTTTTAAGTATAAATTTAGGTTTCTTAGGGTATCAGTAAAAAGCATACAGTCTTTTCTTTATGCGAACGTTATTTTAGAATTCATTATAAAGGAAGAAATTATAGTTTATTCACAATAAACGTTAACAACAAATCAATCTAAATGTAGATATCTATGTATCCTTAACATTTTTAACTTAGGTTTGAGATTCCTTAATATATATAAATAAATATAATAGAGATATATTATCTCTATTATATTTATTTATATATAATAGAGATAAATTTTGAATCTCATTTTTAGGATGCACTTTGATGGCTTATAAAGTACGTTTGTTTTTACGACAAGAGATCATGTGACAGTTATGTGCGACGTAACTGTAACAAAACGACTGGTCTCATTAAGTGATTACAAGTTACGTTATAAAACTGTACAAATTTATTTTACTTACATTATACATAACTTCAACTGTCAAATATGTCGTAATAATGAAGGACGAAGGCATTTAGTCAATCGAATAAAAGTTACTATATCATTTAATGCATACATTCGTGTTTTAAAATAAATATATACACTAAGCTTTATATTTATATTAATGATATTCCTAAAATTATCTTATTCTTCACGTGTTTATAATTCAACTCATGCTTGGCGATGAAAGAATATTATGTTGTTTTGAGTCAAGATGGCTCAGTGGTTATAACGCGAGAATCTTAACGGATGATATAGGATTCAAATCCAGGCGGGTTTTCATGTGCGTAATTTTTGCTTATAATTCATCTTGTGCTCTGAAGGAAATCGTCCTGAGGAAACCTGCATGTGTCTAATTTGAATAACATGGTGGAATAAGCTAAATCTAAATGTTCTTCTCAAAGAGATTGGAAACCTTAGCCCAGTAATAGGACATTCATTGACTTTTTCATTACTTTTCTTCTTCCGCTAAGTTGTCATCCATGTTGCATTTAAAACTAATATTAATGATTACAACTGCCTTGTTTGACGAGTTAGCTAGCCTGCTGACGCTGACGTATTGGGTTCAATTCCCTGGTTGGCTCAATAGTAGTGATTGGGTTTATTTGACAAGATTTTTTTAGTATTTGCTGACCCATCGGATTAAGAGCGTCAGGGAATAGGAAATGCACTTATGATTGCACACACAACTGAATTCAATCAGAATGAAAATGATGATACATCATTTATTTCTTTCATTTAAGACAAACTTTCTTTCTTTTTGATTCTTAAAAATTCCATACAAAATCGGCTTTAACTGATTGTCCTAAATATTCCATTGTATAGTTTCGATTAATTTAGAATATTTATGTTTTGCGTAAACGTATTTCCTAAATAACAAGGGCGTCAAATATTAAGGTACAGACAGTAAATAAAAACAATAGCGGCAGTAGTGAAAGTGTTACCTAATCGCTATATACCACTGACCATTGTTTTAAGTTATATTGTTTCGTTACGTCCTTCACGCAATTGGACAATTAAAACTATTATTCGAAATACAGGAAACGTTATTGTAACACAGTCTGATCTTAAATTCGTTTTTTATAAAAACTACCAATAATATATAATCTGATCCAATATCATATAAAAATAATATTCGAGACCTAAAGAATACTACTTAGTTTTTTATGCTCGCAAAGTTTAATTCTTTATCTTGAGTATTTCTATATATATATGTATTTATCTTAATCGAAAAATATATAAGCAAACTGTGAAAAACATGTTTATCTTATACGACTTACGGCCTTACTTATAGACTTTGCTTAGCAAATGATTAGTTAAACAAGGCTGTCTTCTTTCGAATTTCAAATCAATAAAGACAGAGAGAGCGAGAATATTGTTTAAATGAATAGACGCTAAGCAACGAACCAACAATATGAAATAATGTCTTATTTAATTAGAATGGTTTTAAATATTTTCAAAATTAGTAAAAATCCAAAACGTGTATGTTTTTATTTCAGATATTATCATTAACAATCATGATTCATGATTTAAGGATGCTACAATGACAGCCTGTAAGGAATGGAGTTCAACACACAAAAAATATTAATATATCTCACTCTGTTAATACTTGAAGTTACTTTAGGACAAAAAACAATATGTCCTCCACCAGATACAATTCTTCCTTGCATATGTACTCATCGTCAAGACGACATACAAATATGGTAACACAAAATTAAATATGTATACATATATATATTTAAAAATGACTATTTTCTCTAATCGTTCTAATCTTTTTAAGGTGCACGCACAGCGACTTGCCGCAAGTACTAAAAGGTGTTCAAAGGATAGGCGAATATATTAGAAATCCTGTCGATGAATTAATAATTGAAAACAACTATTTACCTTCTTTGCCTGGGAAACTATTTCAAAATGTCAAGATTCTTAGATTAATGATCCGTCACAATGGTCTGGAACGAGTATCGGCAACTTGGTTAGAATCTCAAGAACCACACTTACTAGAAATATTTATAGTGGAAAATGATCTTAAAAGTCTACCATCAGAGAGCTTGATGAAGCTCCAAAATCTGCAAGCTTTAACAATACAATCGCATAATCTTAAAAGAATACCCACCTTAATTAATATGCAAAAACTTCGTTATGTAAGCATACAGTCCGCGACTTTAAGTAGTATAAATGAAAATAGTATTGGAAACTTACCAAATCTTGAAAAGTTGTTTATAAAAGGAAGTTTAAATTTAAATACAATAAAAGAAAATGCTTTCTACAATATGCCAAAACTCAGAAAATTTGAAATAACTGAATGTGGAATTAGATCTATTCACATGCGAGCGCTATCTTTACTTCCACAATTAAATGAATTATCTCTAAGCAATAACAGGATATCAGACGCAACTATGATAGGGAGAGCTACAAGAGACCTACCAATGCTGTCAACATTAAATCTTAATTTTAATATAATAAGTAAATTGAATGAAGGAGCGTTTGTCGATCAACCTATGTTGGAGATTCTATATCTGTCAAACAATAATATCAATATCATACATCACGGGGCTTTTCATAGAGTACCTAAATTAAGAGTAATAGACTTAAATTATAACGAAATAATACGGATACATCCTGAATCATTCTTACAACAATCTGGGAGTGGCGTTGAAGAGTTTTCTCTCATCGGCAACAAAATAATGCACATTTCTGAATTCCGATCTTTACTTGATGCATTGCCACGATTAAGATATTTGGATATGAGTGATAATTTATTGCAAGAAATTCCTCGAGGCGCTCTAAGAGGACATCCAAGCCTAGAACGTTTGCATTTAAACAGAAATAATATAAAAATTATTGACGCAGATGCATTTATTGCCATGCCTGCATTACGAGAGTTACATTTAAGTAATAATTCTTTAAACGATATGAATGAAGGCCCATTTTGGAATTTACCTGCTTTGAAAGGTTTAGATTTGTCTAATAATTATTTTCAAAGGTTACAGCCAAAATTATTGTACAATCTTCCAGCTTTGAGAAGGATTGATTTAAGTAACAATCAATTGACTATAATAGACCCTATTACGTTCATGGAGACTCCTTTGTTAGAATACATAAATATATCAGGGAATGCCTTAATTTCTACACATCCAGCTACCTTTCGTAATTTACCAAATTTATATGAATTGGATGCAAGTTCAAACAGATTAGTTGAATTTCTACCAGGTCTACCAAGAGGCTTAGAGCAATTATATTTACGAAGAAATCAAATAACTAATTTGCCAATACTACCATCACCCGATTTAGATTTGCCTTCTTTAAGAACTCTCGACCTTTCAAATAATGGTATACAAAAAATACAGTATGGAGGTATGAAGACTTTACATAATTTACGGAGATTCTATATAAATCGAAACGGCCTTAGACACGTTGAAGCTACAACTTTTAGTGATTTAGAACGCTTAGAAGTGCTGGACATAAGCGACAATCAAATAATTAATATTCATCCAAAAAGTTTTAGTAAGCTTGCATATCTCAAACAAGTTAACTTACATGGAAATAATATAGAGAATTTTGACTTTATGGCAATACAAAATAATGTTGCACTATCAGCAATCGACTTTAGCAAGAATAAATTAAAAAGTATAAGTCCCAATATAATAAACAGGGGATTAGATGTTGAAATTTTTAATATATCATCCAATAATCTCCACGAATTACCAAATTCTTTAAGCGTATTATCAAAATTGAACGTGTTAGATGCGAGTCATAACTATATCAAAAACTTTGATGGTAATATTGTCAATAATATACAAACTTTAGTAGAAATTAAACTCCACAGTAACAGGCTAACTGAACTAAAGTCTGGAAGCTTTCGTGATTTAAATAATTTGGAATCTATTGATTTAGAAAATAATCAACTTGAAATAATTCACCCGATAGCTATTGCTAATCTGCCTAAGCTAATGTCTATTTACCTAAACAGAAATCATATTATAGAAATACCTGATCGAGCATTTTCAAACCTTTCAAAATTACGGATTATTGAGCTGCAAAGCAACAGATTACAGTATATATCAATACGAGCATTTGAAAATGTACCTTTAGTTCAATATCTTAATTTAAGCAACAATCAACTAATTAATTTGGACAACTTAGGTATTAAACATCTTGTATCACTTGAAGTTCTGGATTTAAGTTTCAATAAGATCACAAGAATTAATAAAGAATCTTTTCAATATATGGAGTGGCTTGTTGAACTGAATTTAGACAATAATCTCATTTGTCATATTAGCAATCAACCATTTGATAACATGCCCAGATTAAAAGTATTGTCTCTACGACATAATAAATTAACATCGGTGTATGAAGATAATTTTGCTAAGTTAAGAAACAATATCGCCATTTTGGATATAGATGGTAAGATTCATCTTCACATTTTCTAACGATTTCACTGTTTTATAATTAATTTACTAATGTTTAATTTTTTATATGTAGGTAACCCCCTTATTTGCAATTGTGCAATTATTTGGTTAAAATCATGGTTGTCGGAATCATCATCTCTTGGGCCAAAATGTGCTGATGGCACATTTGTGAAAGGAATGCCCTTTTCGAAAAATGACTGTTTGAATATAAAATTTAACAGCCAAGATCTAAAATTGTGTACATCATATGAAAATGAAGCATTACTACCAAGCTTAGCTACATCAGAAGTTTATTCATCATTGGATAAAATAAAAGATTATGAAACACACATTAAAAATAATTACCAAGGCAATAAATTAAATAATCGTCCATTGCCAGAAGAATCAGAATATTTTTATGATGAATATGTAGATTACCCATACAATGAAACATTATTAGAAAATATGCATAGTGCTGTTAATCAGTCTAAAAAATCTCATAATCATTTAGGTAATACACCTACAATTTACGCTGCAATGTCCAACACAAGCGCAACTCATAAAAAGACAGGAATTGCTTTGAAAGTTCCAGTCCCTAGCAGTGGTTTCACATTTTTTGGTGTTCCCTTACCATCATTAGACATGGGAAAATTATTAAACACTGGCCGGAAAATCGATTGGTCTGATAATAAAATTAGTCAGCAACATGTTAAAAAATATCAAGTAACTGAACCTCCGAGATTTGAAACTGGTGGATTCTCACCAATGCTTCCTGTTACAACAAATGGTTTTATACCAATACCAGATCCAACAATCAGTACCTTTCATACTACAATAACAGCTAATGAAGGGAATTCCGGTAGTTTTAATACAGAAAATATTAACCATAAAGCTATAGCTGTAGATAATATACCATCAACCATGTCCAGCATAAACAGTACATCTCATAAAAAGGTAAAAAGTGAAATACATGAGCTAGAAGCATTCCACGGTGATGATAATAGTACCCATATAACTTATAATAGAACTAAAAACATCGAAGAGCAGAATATTGATCCTCTAAACATAAGTAAATATAATCTTATGGAGTCTAATCTTACTATTACTCAGGCAACAGAAAAAGAAAGTATAATAACCACAGACACAAGTAATGATATGTCTATTCAGGGATGGCTTGAAACAAGTAGTGTGACTCCAGCACCGCCTATTGTAACAATTGAACCACTACCACATATAAATAAACACATCGAAAGCCAACCTACAGCTCTATCTGCAATTCTTTTACCAAGCAATGATGATTTAATGAAGAACCACAGTAGAACAGCCACAGTAACAAAGGTTAATTTACCACATGCTGAACATTATGATCTTCGATATAATTATTCCCCTGTCATCAATCGTGAGGGTAAGACGAGATTTTCTGAAGAAAGTTTGAATAATAACAAGCCAAGACAAGCCGATAATAATGAATGGTATTATAAGAATTATAACAAGTCTAATCTAGAAACTTATGTTGCACCTGGCATCCAAACTTCGATAGCTTGTAATATTATTTTATATCATATCACCTTAAAATATACAGCAATGTTATGTTTAATCTTAATAATATCTTAGTTGTAATAATAGTAATAAATACTTTCAAACAATTACAACATTTATTTATTTAATTGGATATTCCACACACTACACTTATTGTTACTATTATATTTGTCCATTATTTTCTATGAAAAAGGTTCTTAATTTGTCCAATGCTTTGTATCTATGAGATATTTTGTTTTTTTCCTCTTTTGGTAGTTCTCCATATGTTTTGTCATAACCAATGGGCTGAAATATACAGTCCCAGCCGAAATCTCTAGAACCTCTCGGAGGTACTATTGTACCTTTTGTTATTCCTTGAAAAATAACAATATCATCATTACTATTGCCTGAACTATATGCAAATGTGCAAACTGCTTCTGCTGATTTATCTTCCCAACCCATCAGTAACTTATGTAAGCCTTCCGGTTTTAATTTATCTAGAAACCATTTAATATAAGGTCCAGGAAGGCCACTTAATGCATTAAAACAAAGGCTTGTATCTTCAATAAATACTGGCCTATTTATACAGCGGGCTGCTTCTTGACACTTCTTAATTGATACTTCATTTATTTCTCCCTGCAACTCTGGTAAATCTAATTTATGGCTTACAACTTCCAATGGAAAATTGTTCCCTAAAATAGCTCTCACCTCTTCCAATTTTTTTACATTTCCTGTGACAAATGTAAGAGTTCTTTGATTCATTTTAAATATATAACCGAAATAGAGGGATTTAAAAATGTACTTTGTAGGATAAAAGGTATTGTGTTAATTTTGTTAATAACAGCGCAACATGTGCTTCCATCAATTCGTTTCGTTTAATTCATTACCAATTTGAATTGACTGACAAGTGACATTTGACAAGTCATATGTTTACAGAACCACGGTCGTTTAGGGATGCCCGATGTTAGAAAGACATCGATGTCAACATCGAAGCTAAAACATCGATGTTCGATAATCATCGAAAGGAAAACATCGATGTCAGCCAACATCGATATTTTCTTGCAGCCATCGTCATCAATAAATAAAACAACTATTATCACATGATATTAAAAAAAAGACACAAAGTTATAATTAAAGATGTAAGACTTTAGGGCGTAGAAACACATTATAACTTCCAATACTTTTGTCAATCGACTGTAAAAATAATAATTTTGAAAATGCAGAACCTTTCAACCTGTTGCGCTGTTGATATAGAGTTGAACCAGCCTTCGAAAATAATCTCTCAGATGGCGTTGATGTCGCAATAGTACTTAAATATCTCACCGCAAGTTTTTTCAAAGAACAAGACAGTTTATTTTTTTCGTATTTTGGTAACGTTCAGAATTTGATAAATACTGTGTGTGTGGAAGCGTTCATAGATTTCGGTCGATTATGTGTCCGCGACCAAATTTCGATTAAGTGTCCCTGACATCGATGTTACGATGTTATATATAATACATCGATGCTTTATCTTCGAAAATCGATGATCATCCCTAGGTCGTATACACCGACGACATAATATAAACGACCGTGTACAGAACGTGTACAGAACTTTTAACTTCAAAAGTACAGATTATTATTTTCCTCATTATCTAATTAATTTATTTATTCGAAAACATTTACAACTTCGTTCAAACTTCATAATCATTTATTTTTCTGAATAAATTCTTACACATGTTGTGTCAATAATATGATGAGTGTAACATGTAATAAAACCACGGTCGTATACACAGGTCTTGCAACTTCAATATGGGGTACATTGCACGGTCGTATACGCAGGTCTTAATATTGAAGTTGCAAGACCTGTGTATACGACCGTGGGTACGTTGACATAATGACACTGTTAAGTTCAATTTACGGCCGCCAGCGGTATGACAATTCGCGTTATAATTATCCCGAACACTTTTTTAAAATCCAAACAAAACAGTTAAATAACAAAACAAAAATAACAAAAAATCCGCAAAACTCAACAAAACGATATAACACTGATTAAATAACACAATACTTGGGAGAGAAAAATATCAGCTTCGATGGCGACGTAGTACCTCAAGCGGATGGTATTGCGAATTAGCAGTTATAACACATTCGCACCTCATCTCTCACCACTGAAATTGGACTTAGTTGCAAGACCTGTGTATACGACCGTGAATAAAACTTTTTTTGAAGTGATAACTTCTAACAGGAGGGTAAAACGCTTCGTAACGTAACGCGTTACGGTGCCACTATTACCGACGCGGACTGCTTTACCTGAGAGTTACCAACCTAACGCCATCTAGCGTATACAACGACTACTTATAATAATTTAGCAACTCTCAAGTACTAATTTAAATAATATTTAATATATTATAATTAATAATAAATATTATCACTTCTGTCGAGTGTCTGAAGACGCACACGTTTTTTTTTTAAAAAACATTCATTACTACTCGACTAATTAATCGAAAATCCACTTTTAATTATTTTTTTCCTCAAACAATCTTAATTATAATATAGGAATTTAAGAGGTAAGCCCCAAATATACTGAGATGTCCGATAGATTGAACCCAGAGTTTGTAACCCCTTGAGACTGATTTTCAGTGATATATATTTTTTTAATTACCTTTTTATAAAAACAAATTAGTGTGATTTCATACAAATAAAATATAGTATAATAAGTACGTACGTACGTACTTGTGTTTATTACGTTATTTATTTATTAAGAAGGCGTAGGCATTTTTTTTTACTTAATTTATATCTTAATTTTTTTGGATTATATACTTTTTTATCTGTACTAACCACAGAGCAGTCATATTTTTCTAGAATGACTGTCAAATTCTCGTTTGTTGGTTGATGATCGGCGAATTTACTTTTGTGTCACTTTAGCTTACTATCGTATCAAAATATTTGATTATAGTTGTATTACTTGAATTCAGCAATATTCTCTACCTCTGAATTTTAAATATTAACTCAAAAAATGCCTAGTCAGGATATAGTGACCACAAAGGTGGTTGTTCATCCTTTGGTATTACTTAGTGTCGTAGACCATTTTAATCGTATGGGTAAAATTGGTAACCAAAAGCGTGTCGTTGGAGTTCTTCTTGGCTGTTGGAGAGCAAAGGGTGTGTTGGACGTATCCAATAGTTTTGCAGGTAATTACGTTTTAGCGTTTGGGATAATCCTATTAAATTCGCAAGGAAAGATCTAAGATTTACAATTATTCTTCATTATTTCATGAATGCATTAATAATATATATATATATATATATATATATATATATATATATATATATATATATATATATATATATTTAAAACTAAGTTCCATTTATAGACTAAAACAAACCCATTACCTCAACTGTGATAGATTACTGACTTGACAACTGATATATAATATTTGTTTATTATAAATATACTAACTAAAGTAAATCTATTGAAATTAATCAGTATCATTTTAAATATATATTATTTGGATTTTCAGTTCCCTTTGATGAAGATGATAAAGATAAGTCAGTATGGTTCCTTGATCATGATTATCTGGAAAACATGTATGGAATGTTTAAAAAGGTGAATGCTCGTGAGAAAGTCGTAGGCTGGTATCACACTGGTCCTAAACTACATCAGAATGATGTTGCAATAAATGAGCTTATCAGACGGTACTGTCCTAATTCAGTCTTGGTAATTATTGATGCTAAGCCTAAAGACTTAGGTTTGCCTACTGAGGCATACCAAGCTGTAGAAGAAGTTCATGATGATGGCAGCCCAACAACAAGAACATTTGAACATGTTCCCAGCGAAATCGGAGCTGAGGAAGCTGAAGAAGTGGGTGTAGAACATCTTCTGAGAGATATAAAGGATACAACTGTTGGCAGCCTTTCCCAACGAGTTACTAATCAATTACTTGGTCTTCGTGGACTTCATTCCCAATTGAGTGAAATCCGTGATTATCTAGTTCAAGTCGGACAAGGTTCCTTGCCCATGAACCATCAAATTATTTACCAATTGCAAGATATATTCAATCTGTTGCCTGACATATTTAGTGATAGTTTCCTTGATAACCTTTACATTAAAACAAATGATCAGTCCCTTGTAGTCTATTTAGCTGCCTTAGTAAGATCGATAATTGCCTTACACAATCTCATAAATAATAAAATTACAAATAGAGATGCAGAAGAAGGAAAGAAGGACGACAATAAAGACAAGAAAGAGAAGAAAGATGAAAAGGATGAGAAGAAGGCAGATGATAAAACGAAAGAAAAAAAAGATAAGGAAGACAAAAAGAAGTAACATGGAATCATCATTAGTCTAAGTTGTTTGTAACATTGAATTATTTTAATAAATGGTATATTTACTGATTGACATTTTCTTAAATAATTTAAGAACTCAATTATTGTAAACCTAGATATCACAAATAAATATTAATTATCTATCTTATAAAGATAGGTATAAATATAGATTTGTTTATGGAATTTAAAGTAGTATACAATCATTATGCTTAATAAGCTGGTCATATAACACTATCATTGGGTATTTCTGATAAGATTGATTTATCTATACAATGATGATAAATAATCTAGAACATTGATAAATAATGTGGCAGTTTTCATTTATTGCTGTAGGAGTCATGTAAAGTCCCGGAATATTTAGAATATAAGTAGAATCTCAAAAAGGGGTTAAAAATGGCAGAGCGCGTACAAATATCTGTGAGTTATTGTTGCAAATATTAATTATATCATTTTCGTACAATTTAACATAGTCTCAATAAAATTCTATATATTTTGTAGGACTATGTTTGGTTACAACCGGAGAAGAAGTCTGAATTTGAAATACCGATTGCCGTTAAAGTGCTAAATATTTCTGGTGGTAAAATACAAGTAAAAGACGACAATGGGCAAGTGTTTTCAACGGCTGTTACCAATGTCATTAAGCCGTTACACGCGACGTCTGTTAAGAGCGTGGAAGATATGATCACTCTTGGAGAACTTCAAGAGTACACAATACTTAGAAATCTGCATATACGCTACAATGAACAGCTTATATACGTAAGGATTATTATTTTTAGTTATTAGTCTTTATGTATTTTATAAAAACATTGTTAATATAGTTAGCCATAGATGTAAAAATTGAAGTCGTTAACAATGCACTCTAAAAATGATAAAAAACGCACATCAATATTAATTATTAAAAATAAAACAAGTATGTATCTATATAATATTAGCTTTGATTGTAATTATACGAATTTCGGCGCATTTTTTTTTAAAGCATATCTTTTGCACTTTACGAATGATATAAGTATCATGTACTTTTGCAAAATTCCAATTTTCGATGTGTTTCGATTAATAATAAGCTTATGTTATGGTTGTTTAATTGTTACTAAACGTTATAACTATCTCATACTAATTACTTACGTTGTTTCGTATGATTTTAGAATACAAGATAAGCAAGTAATAGCAAAATTTCTCAAAAGAGCTTTCATTATGAATATTTAACTTAGGGTTACTTAAAGAACATCAGCGTCTACCTAGGTATCGCTAGCGCTTAAAATATTTATAACTTATCTTATTTAAAAGATATTGTTTCGTTTCAGACATATACAGGTACTATGTTAATAGCAATAAATCCATATGAAATATTACCAATTTATACGATGGATCAAATTCATTTTTATCAAGACAGAAATATTGGAGATATACCGCCTCACATATTTGCCATTGGAAATGATTCATACCGAGAATTATTAGATACGTCAACAAATCAGTGTGTGGTAATCAGGTATGCATAATTTGTTTTCGATACAAATATATTACTAGATATTTATGTTATTATTTTAACGCAATAAATTTCAGTGGAGAGAGTGGAGCAGGAAAAACAGAAAGTACCAAATTGTTGTTACAATATCTTGCAGCAGCAAGTGGAAAGCATTCTTGGATTGAACAACAAATCCAAGAAACTAATCCAATTCTAGAAGCTTTCGGAAATGCTAAAACGGTCAAAAATGATAACTCGTCTCGATTCGGAAAATATATTAATATTTATTTCAATCGTAAAGGAGTTATAGAAGGTGGGAATATTGATCAATATCTTCTAGAGAAGTCGAGAATTGTAAGGCAAAGTAAAGGAGAAAGAAACTACCACATATTTTATTCGCTAGTAACTGGACTATCTGCTGATGAAAAAAAGAAGCTAGATCTAGGAAAACCTGCAGACTTTGAATATTTAAATTCAGGAAAAATGCTTACGTGTGATGGGCGTAATGATGCTTTGGAGTTCTCTGATATAAGATCGGCTTTTAAAGTACTTAATTTTTCTGACAACGATGTTTGGGGTATATTCAGCCTCCTGGCAGCAATTTTACACCTGGGGAATCTTAAATTTAAATCTTTTAATGTCAACAATATTGAATCTGCGGAAGTGGCAGATGTAATCAATGCTAATAGAATATCTGCCCTTCTCGGAGTTAACAAAGCACGGTTATGTGAAGCTTTAACTCAGAAAACATTAATAGCTCAAGGTGATAAAATAGTGTCGCCTATTTCGGTTGGAGCGGCGACAGAAGGTCGCGATGCTCTCGTCAAAGCAATATACGGACATATTTTTGAATATATCGTAGAAATTATAAACAAAACATTGCATAAAGATCAACAGCTTACCAGTGGTTCGGTTGGAATTCTTGATATTTTTGGTTTTGAAAATTTTGACTCAAACAGTTTTGAGCAATTGTGCATTAATTATGCGAATGAAAATTTGCAACAGTTTTTCGTAAGACATATTTTCAAGCTTGAACAAGAGCAATACGCAAAAGAAGGGATAACATGGTCAAATATTAACTACGTTGATAATCAAGAAAATCTAGATTTGATTGGGCAGAAACCAATGAATTTACTCTCTCTTATTGATGAAGAATCAAGATTTCCTAAAGGCACAGATCTTACGCTTCTGTCTAAGCTTCATAATAATCACAGCAACAAAAACTCTTATATTACTCCAAAGTCTACACATGAACACAGATTTGGTGTAAGACACTTTGCTGGAGATGTCCAATATGAAGTAACAGGTATTTCTAAATACATTTATAATTAAGACGAATGACGAGCCGGTTGGCGTGGTTGGTAGAAACTTGACTTTCGCGCCGCAGGTCGTGGGTTCGATTCCCACCCACGACAGACATTTGTGTGCTTGAACATGTCTGTTTGTCCTGAGTCTGGGTATAACTATCTATATGAGTGTATTTACAAAAAGAAAAGTGGTATATGTAGTATATCAGTTGTCTGGTTTCCATAGTACGAGCTCTGCTTAGTTTGGGATCAGATGGCCATGTGTGAATAATGTCCCAGGATATTTATTTATTTATTTTAATTAATTAGATTATTTGCTACAAAACATATTATAGTTAAGTTTCCATTAGATTAATAAACAAATTTAAAAAATTTCAGGTTTTCTGGACAAAAACAGAGATATGTTAACCCCAGATATTAAAGAGATGATACTCGATTCTAACAACTCGTTTTTGAAAAATCTGTTTTCTGCGGAAACTATTATTGCTCAAAGCGGTAGCCGAAAAGTTGTTTCTTTAAGTCACAAATTCAAAACTTCACTCGAAGCTCTAATGAAAACTTTGTTTGCTTGTCACCCGTTTTTCATACGGTGTATAAAACCCAACGAACTTAAAAAGCCACGTGTAAGTCTTAATGACTAAAAATTTTTTTTTTAATTTCTAGTACTCTTCTTTTTAAAAACTTTTCACTATTTTCTTTTAGCTTTTTGATCGAGCACTGTGCGTTCGTCAGCTGAGATATGCAGGTTTGATGGAAACTGCAAAAATAAGACAGGCAGGATATCCTATACGATATTCGTACTCTGAGTTTGTGCATCGCTACCGCCTTGTCATTCCTGGAATTCCGCTAGCTCAGAAAACTGATTGCAAAAGCGCTACTCAAAAGATCTGCAGCGAAGTTTTGAAAGATGATGATTTCCGCTTAGGTCATACAAAAGTTTTTCTCAAAGACCATCATGACACGTTGCTTGAAGAATTGCGTCATAAAGTACTAATAACGGCAGTGATCAGAGTCCAGGCAAATGTTCGGCGATTTATCTACAGAAAGAGATATTTGCGGCTTCGAGCTGCAGCTATCACAATTCAGAAACATTTCCGAGCTCGTGGCTTTAGAAGCAAGTTCCTAAAAATGAGAAGGGGCTATCTTAGATTACAAGCAGTTCTAAAAGCGAGAGAACTTAGAAAAACTTTCTTAAACTTAAGAACGTTCTTTAGAAATCTTCAAGCATGTTGTAGAGGTTATCTCGTACGAAAATTAGTTAAGGAAAAGGGTCACATAATAAAAGCTAAATTAGCGCAATTAAAGAAAGAGAAAGAAAATAACTCAGGTGATAATAAAAGAGCCGAGGATGAGTATGAAAAGAAATATAATGATCTTATTTCTTCTATTTGGATAGCAAAAGAACTTGCTGTTGAGAGTAATGTCCAAAACACTACAGTCATAGATGACAGATATGTTGATGATGTTTTCGGATTTTTAAAAGATACTGCAACGCCAGCCGGCACAGTTAGGGGTACTGGATTCGGAATGGTAAATAATTGCCTATTATTCATAACAATATAACTAAGCATCACACAATACTTAAGTTTTGAATAATATATATAAAACTACAATGATTTTCATAAGTGTATTTAATTTCAGTCAACGGCGGCTAAACCAATGGTTTCAAGCGTTATTCCACTACCACAAGAACCAGAAGAAGAACCATTTGATGAATATGACTTTAAAAAGTTTGCAGCCACATATTTCCTTGGAAATATAAGCCATCAGTATTCTCGAAAGCCGTTGAAACACTCCCTATTAGATTTACCATCTCCGATTGACAAAATGGCGTCTCAAGCTATATGGATTACAATTTTGAGGTTTATGGGTGATCTATCGGAACCAAAGTATACAGATGAGAAAATCGATAATATTCCAGTTATGACTAAATTGTACGATACCGTTGGCCGGGCTTTTAAAAAAAGCAAAGAATTTGAGGTGAGTCTGTCTGAAATAAATATTTTATGTAGATTATGTAACAAAAGTAAAAAATATATATATTTTTATATAATAATTATTTTAACTTCATTCAGGAAATGATATATCAAGAACACGGACAGGGAAAAAGGAAATTGCTCCAAAAAACCTTAAAAAAGCAGACGAAATTAAATGAAGAACTTTTCAAAAATCTTGTTAATGATGATATGACAAATGAAATGTACAGTACATGGTTGAATTCACGTCGTAGTACGAATTTGGAAAAACTTCACTTTATTATTGGGCATGGTATTATTAGGAAAGAACTTAGGTAGAAAATTTAAAATAATTTGACTCATCAAATCTGGTAATTAACAATTTTTTTTATTAAATATTTTAAATCATATTTTTTTTGCAGAGATGAAATTTTTGCCCAATTATGCAAGCAACTTACCAACAACCCTTCTAAAGCTTCTTATGCACGGGGTTGGATTTTACTATCTCTTTGTGTTGGCTGTTTTCCACCTTCTGAACGATTTATTACATATCTACGTTCGTTTATTCGCGTAGGTCCGCCTGGTTATGCTCCTTACTGTGAAGGTAGACTTATCAGAACATTTAAAAATGGTCCACGTACGCAGCCTCCTAGTTGGCTAGAATTACAAGCGACGAAAACAAAGAAACCTATTCTTCTTACTGTTACGTTAATGAATGAAACAATAAAAACAGTTCAATCCGATTCAGCAACAACGTCTGAAGAAGTCTGTCAACAAATAGCCGATAACATTGAGCTTTCCGACACATTCGGATTTTCACTGTATATAACATTATATGACAAGGTTCTTTCGCTAGGAAGTGAAGCTGAACATATCATGGACGCTATATCACAATGCGAACAATTTGCACGAGAACAAGGTACTCCTGAAAAGAATGCTCCTTGGCGCTTGTTTTACAGAAAAGAGGTGTTTACACCCTGGCACGATCCAGTGGATGATCCAATAGCTACCAATTTAATCTATCATCAGGTGGTGAAAGGTGTAAAGTATGGAGAATACCGTTGCAATTCGGAAAAAGATTTGGCAATAATAGCAGCACAACAGCACTACATTGAATATGGTCCGCGTATAGACCCTAACGTGTTGAGAAAGGTAATAGTTAACTATATACCAAATCAATTTATTCAATCAAATGATGCCGCCTTAACAAAATGGGAACATCTAATAACAAAAGCTTTTGAATCATCTCAGAGCATACAATCTTCGGCTGATCCTCTACGATGTAAAGAAGATATTGTAATATTTGCTAAAATAAAATGGCCGATGCTCTTTTCAAGATTTTTCGAAGCTATTAAGTTGAAAGGTGACACGATCAATAAAGACCTTATAATTATAGCTGTTAATTGGACTGGTATTTATATCGTAGATCAGTCAGAGCATATACTTCTCGAAATATCGTATCCAGAAGTTACTTACGTAGCCTATGATGATGACAATGAATTTGATAAAGTTGGGAGGATAACAATTCGAACAATACAACAAGAAGAGTTTGTCTTCCAGAGTGTTGACGCGAGTGAAATGAGTGCACTTATTATATATTTGATAGATGGATTAAAAAGACGTTCAATTTATGTTATTACTCAAAGTGATTCCCAAGGATACAGTGATGCAGCGTCATTCCTGCAATATAAGAAAGGTGATCTAATTACACTTTTACAAGAATCGACAGGAGAAACTTTAATGAATGCTACATGGGGTCATGGTGAATGCAATGGCCACGAGGGTCTGTTCCCAACAGAACAAGTATATATTTTACCAACATTATCGAAGCCCTCTTCTATGATACTAGAAGTATTTAAGAAAGGAAATATAAATACTAACAAGAATATTCATTCAAAGTACAACACAATACAAAGGAAAAAAATGCATACGCTTGAAAAGTTTGCCCAGGAACATTTTAGAGAAAATTATGACACTAATGTCACTATATCAAGACAATCAACATTAACTCCAGCTAAAAGAACCGGTGCTGGTAATTTATGGTCTCATTCCCGTGATCCTATAAGAAAACCGTTACTTAAAAAATTACAAGATGATGAGAAGTTGTCTAAAGCAGCGGTTGCATCTTTCATTGCTATACTGAAATATATGGGCGATATGCCAACTCCAAAAGCAAGATCCGTTACTGAATACACTGATGAAATATTCAGACCCACAACCGAACCCGCAATGAGAGATGAGATTTATTGTCAAATAATGAAGCAATTGACAAATAACAGAATACAGCTTAGTGAAGAGAGGGGATGGGAATTATTGTGGCTTGCCACGGGTATTTTTGCTTGTGGACAAGTTTTAATAAAAGAAACTGTAGATTTTTTAAAGACGAGACCGCATCCTATTGCAAAAGATTGTTTAAAACGTATATTTAAAATACAAAGAGGTGGACCAAGAATATATGCCCCGTATGTAGTCGAGGTTGAGGCCATACAACACAGAAGTATGCAAATATATCACAAAGTATACTTTCCGGATGATACCGATGAAGCTTTTGAAGTTGATTCATCTACAAAAGCCAGAGAACTTTGTGAGCAAATAACTGGGCGGCTGAATCTAAAGAACAGTGACGGTTTTAGCCTTTTTGTCAAAATTATAGATAAAGTTTTCTCTGTCCCAGAAAACTATTACTTTTTTGACTTTATTCATGAACTCGTAGAATGGATGAAACAAACGCGTCCAGGACGTGGAGGTAGGTATTAATAATTAAATAAAATTGCGTTAGCCTTTTAATTAAAAATAAACGTTAATTTTATTATTTCAGCAGGAAACCAACTGCAGATGAACTACCAAATATTCTTTATGAAGAAGCTCTGGATTAATACAATACCTGGTAGAGATAAAAACGCGGATCAAATATTTTATTTCCCACAAGAACTCCCAAAATACTTACGTGGATATCATAAAACTTCAAAACAAGATTTAATTGAATTAGCTGCACTTATTTATAGAGCTAGATTTGGCAATGATCAATCTTTATTGCCCCAAATAACACAAATGCTAGGAGAGTTTATACCACCCGATATGACAAGTATCCAATCAAATTCCCAATGGAGGTCTGCGATTAGTGGAGCGTATCTTAAACATGGTCCTATGACTGAAGATGAAGCGAAAGAGCAATTTCTAAAGAAAATCTATCAACTTCCAACATTTGGAACAGCATTCTTTGAAGTTAAGCAAACTTCAGATCCTTCTTACCCCGAAATGGTTGTTATAGGAATAAATAAAAATGGTGTTAGTGTTATACATCCCCAAAGTCGCGTAAGTATTTTTTTATCTGTTATATAACATAAAATTTCGGCTTAACTAAATGGACTAAGTAATTCATTGATAGAAAATACAGTCCAATTAAAAGTAGTAAAAGAACAGTACATAATAATATGTTTATTTTATTTTTTCAGGATTTGTTAGTAACCTATCCATTTTCTCAACTATCTAATTGGTCATCTGGTAATACATTCTTCCACATGACAATGGGCAACTTTGTTCGTGGAACGAAGATCCTTTGTGAAACATCGTTAGGTTACAAAATGGACGACCTTATATCATCATATATTGCTGTATTGCGGCAGGCGTTAAAACAAAAGCAACGGACGTAAAGTTGCTAATAATATATAAGTTACATAATAACCATTGAAAAGCTATTAAATATTTTATAAATTACTCATTGTATTCGTTCCAAACCCAACCTCCCTAAATATTGTAATGTAAATATCATAAATTGGAAAGCAGGAGAGCATTTTTCTACGTCTGAATAGTTTACTACTAGAAATCGTGCGGTGACTATGCAATTTTGATGTCACAATGTCATACCCTCGCAAAGGCATATTACAATTTTTCTGTCTAAAAGTTGATAACGTATTCCTGGTATATATTTTGTATTTTTCTTTAATTTCTTAGATTTTCATGTTTAAACAGCGTGATTTTATTATTTTGCTTGAAAATTACTATAGGTACGATAACTGCAAAAATATATCAAAGGTTCCCTTTATATTTTATTGAATATTTCGATGTAAATAAATATATTCATGTAAAAAAATTTTGTAGTCTGTAAGAGATTTTTCCATTATCATAACCGAGAAATAATGAATCTTTTAAATTTTTACTTATTATATAAACGACGATTTCTCTACTTTTGTTTTTCATTTACATTTTGGTAATGGTAATGACTCACTGTGATTTTTTTTTAAATCTTAGTTTGTAAAACAAACATAATTTTATCATATTTTTAATGACTTTTTATTTTGATTGAACATATTGTTGTTTTTTGAATAATTTTCTGAAATTGGTTTTATTTCATGCTTTTGTTCATTGTCATTTTTATTTATTTATACTTTATTGTAAACCACAACAATTTTTTCTTTACAATAACTTAGACAGCCTATATAAACGTAGCATACAATTTTGGCGACCTTATCGCTACATAGCGATCTCTTCCAGGCAACCAACGGTGTAAGGAATAACCCATAGGATATGAGGTAGGTGGTGCAGTAATAACAAAATAAAATAACATTATAATAATAATCTATACCAAAAACAAACTAATAAATACATGTCAATATAAATAGAAACTACACATATAATTTATATATAGATAAATTATGTGTGTAGTAGTATTATCAATACATACTAAAATTACAAGTATATAATATAAATATATACAATAAATACGATACTAAAAACGATAAGTCCTCAAACAACACGAGACAAGAAAGAAAAATAAACCATAAAAAGAATAAAAATAAAAGAAAATTTTACAAGTTTTTTAAAAATATTTATGGATTTGGCCGAATATTTAAAGGGAGGTCGTTCCAGAGTTTAATAGCCTGTACTGTAAAAGAATTATTATAAAAGGATGACTTGTGATCGGGCACCCTTAAAATCAATTTCTTCGAAGAACGGAGAAATTCTCCAGGTTTCCCTAAAAATAAAAATTTCTGCTTCAAGTAAGGGGGAGTAACAGGGTGAAACAATACACAGTATAGAATAGAAAGGATGTGCATATTGCGGCGAAGTCGGCTGGGTAACCTTTTTGTTTTGTCCTTGGCTCCAGATCTCAGCGTCCCCGCAAATTTGGCGCCCAGGGACGTCTCCCCATCGCGCCCCACCCTAACGCCGACAGTGGAGATTGTAGCTCAAGTAAAAACGTTTTGTGTTCTAGATCTTCAAGGTAAGCAAATTAGCAAATAAATAGACTGACGCGAAAATGATTTTGTTTCATTCTATACAAATATAAAAAATATTATTAATTATATCGATTGAAATTACTTTTCGATCATATTTTTTAATACATTGACTAGAGATGTAGTTGAATAGTGCAGTTCCTGTGCCTTATTCGAGAGGAAAGAATTTAACAAAAAAAAATGTCATAATAGTCAAACCAATGGCTAATGTCAATATTTATTTAAAAAAATTGATTTTAATTGGCATTTTTTTTATTTAAACCGAGTTTAAAGTAACTCACCATTTTTTTTACAGTAAAGATTATTTAAAATAACATTGTACGAAAATGGATACCAAAGAACCTCCTATAGCTTTAGAAAGTGGCTTGGATTTAGGGTTTGTGTTTTATTTAAAATATATTCTCATTCCAAATAGCACTCTATTTGCACTCTATCTAATATTAGTCTGTTCTAAGATAATCAAATGTTGCTTTATTTTTCCATTATAAACATCGTCATATAACAGTTCATATCCCATGGTAAAAAAAATAAACCTGTTACACACCAATGAACAAATGTTTGTTAGCATATTCATACCAATTCCGAGTTAGATCTCACTAGAAACTAAACTAAAATATTATAATCTATTCTTTCAAATTTTAAAGTGCAGCAATTACATTACAGCAAACTTTTTACAACGGGTTCTGTGCTTCATATTAATGAAGATTATGATGACACAGAATATAATGCTGTATTTGATAACAATAAAGACAAAATAATTGATTATATTGGAGAGCCAGTGTCTTCATTTGAAGTTTTTGAGAAACAATTAAAACCAGTAGATGAAAATGGACTTGTCAAGAAGAAGGTTTTGGAAGAAGGTGGAGGATTACCTTTAAATAAAGGATGTACAGTTTCACTCATTTTCTCAGGTTATTGGGAAAATGAGACCGAGCCTTTTGATTACACGAAATCACATAAACCTCTGGTGAGATAATTGACGGTATTAATATTCAATTAACAATAATAATATACTTATTTTATAATTTTAGGTTTAATTATTTCAGGTAGTAAATCTGAATGAAAATGGCTTGTTACCAGGTATACAAATTGCTATAGAATCAATGTTAGTGGGTGAGATGGCTGTGTTTCACTTGTCTTATGTAGTTATGTATGGACAAATGGGTGTCCCACCTAGAATAAAACCTAAGGCTGATTGTATATTTTATATAAAACTTATAAAAAGTATCAATACACCTAAAGAGGGGTAAGTTTACTTTAAAATAATAAATATAGCATATATTTCTGGTTATTATGACACAACATTTTCCTTTGTTATAGGAAACTAGACTTTTCTGAGCCTAATATATTCAATAGAGTTCATCATGAAGTTAAAGTGCTATATAGTTTGGGTGTTACATTACATAAAACAAAAAACTTTACCGGAGCAATACAGTGTTTCAGGAAAGCAATAAATATGTTACACAGATGTAGATTAGCTAATGAAAAAGAAGAGAACATACAAGAGAAGCTATTGATCAAATTGTACATAAACATATTGGTTTGTTATAATGAAACAAAACAACCTCTGAAGTCTTGTACAATATGTCAGGAACTTAATAGGTTAAATAGCCTATGGAATAATGTAAAAGCCCTTTTTCATAATGCTAAGGCTTTGAGAATGATTGGTCAGTTTGATGCAGCACAAAAACGTTTAAAACGAGCTCTGCAGCTGTCTCCTGAGAATGAGAAATTAATTGCAGAATTTACAATTCTCACTAATACAAGAGATTCATGTAATCAAGCAAAACTTATTGAAAATAAAATTCTTGATTTGAATAAAATAAATGATGCATTTAAAAAAGAAGTCGACAATCTAATTAAGAATTTTAAGGAAAATGTTAATATATGTAAACTGACCCTGCCTGGTAATTTAAATGCGGCTGAAATGGATTATATTAAAGAAACCTGTGAGAAAGAAAATTTGTTTTGTAATCAAATTCAGAAAGATTATTTATTAGATAAAGAGGAAGAAAAGATTCCTATAGAATCAAATATAGATTCATTTATTTGAAGGAAACCAAAAAAAGATATGTCATATATGGAGTTTTTATACTAGAAACTAGAAAGATAAATAAATTTGGCTGTGTGATAAAATAAACGTATAAAACTGTGTTATGTTATATTTCTAATAATAAAGTTACTTTAGACAAATGTCTTTTTTTTTTTATATTACCCGGGAGAGTAAATGACTCTACTCCACCTGATGGTAAGTGGTAGTAGAGTCCAAACGCGACGACGGCTAGTGCAGTCAGGACGAATGACTTGCTCTAGCCGCCCCCGCCTCGCCGGCCCGCAAGATGCCTCTTCACGCCTCGTTTGAAGGAACCCAGGTCATAAGAGGAGGGGAACACGTGTGCTGGTAAAGAATTCCATGTTTTGGAGGTGCGACAAAGAAAAGAGTTGCCAAATTTCTTTGTGCGCGATGGAATTGATGTCACAGTTAGGCGGTGACATCGAGAGCCAGCACGCGTAGACTTGTAAAGGAATGGGGAAGCAGGAATGAGGGAGAATAATTCCTCTGAGCACTCGCCGTGATACAATCGGTAGAAAGCGCTCAGGGCCGCTATCTCTCGACGCAATTGTAAAGGCTCGAGGGTGTTGGTGACCTTTACGTCGCCAATAATGCGAATCGCACGTCGCTGCAACCGATCCAAGGCCTCCAGTAAGTACTTAGCGGAGCCATCCCAGAGGTGCGAGCAATATTCGACGCAAGACCGCACCTGTGTTTTATACAACAGGAGCAGTTGTGGCGTGAAAAAACGCCGCACCTTGTTCTCCGACTCCGAGTTTCCGTGAAGCTGTTTTTATAACAGCCTCGATGTGGTCCCTTGGATTGAGGTCGCACCGAACGTCATTTCCCAGTATGGCGACTTTGCTTTGCATAGTCTGCTTATTTTCAAAATTACTTTTCTGATTTTGAAGTTATTCTTATAAAATAAAATCACCCTCATTCAACAAATTATAGTTTATTTAATGCATAATTACATTTATAAAGCTAACTCATGACTACACTCCCGTTGGAACAATATGAACTCTTCAAAATGCAACATTCTGTCTCCTTATTTTAATAATGCAAATGCATGCATGAACCTTAAATATCTACCAGCAATTATAGCTTGTTCATTCATTAGTTTTGTGTCGGAAGGTTTAGCAAAACATTTTGGCCTTGAGGAAGATATGTAACATTTCTTGATTTGGAGAGTTGGTAGGCAATGTCTTCTGCTGCTTCAATACGTCGAAGTTCAACTAGACCTTCACCAGCTGTACCAAAGGATTTGGCAAGCAGGACAGCTGCTTGAGCATCACCCTCAGCTGTAATAATGGCAGCCTTCTTTTGTTGCTCTGCTTTTTCTACTAGGAATCTGGCTTTTTCTGCTTCTTGCTGTGCCACTTGTTTTAATTCGACAGCTTGTGTGAATTCCTTGCCAAAGGTTAAGTGTGTAATTGAAATATCATCTAAAATTAAACCAAACTGTCCTGCTCTTTCTGTTAAGCTGTCATTAACTTTTTGTGACACTACCTGCAATATAGAATAAAATAATATCCATTATAATAAAATAGTCTTTTCCTTCTAAATTAATCTTAATTAAAAAATTGAAGTCTACTTAAAATAGAAACCTTGACAGTGACTATTTCTTGATCATATTGATCTATAACTCATAGATAATTACAAAATAATAAAAAAGTCCATGCTGTTTCCTTCAACAGTTCTCAAGTCACGGTATTTGGAAACAGTGGTAGTTTATTTATTTTGACTATCAGTAAGTAAAGGATACTGTTAGAATTGTAAAAAGTGAATTACAATTTGAAAAAAAAAAATACACACCTCTCTTTGTGTGATTAATTCTCCAGCATCAAACTGTGCAACAACTGCTTTTAAGACTTCAGCGGTAATGGAGGGCAATACTCTTTCATCATAGTCCACTCCAAGGATAGTGTAAATTCTAGGTAACTGATCAGGCACTGGTCTGAACAAGATACGGAGTGTGATATTTACATTCTGAAGATCTGAAAAAATTAATTATATTCTTATTAAATTAGATTTAAGAAAGATTTTTCTTCAGAATAATATTCAACATAAGATTGATGCAAAATCTTATTCAATTCAAATATAAACATAATTAAGTTTTATGAAATCAAACATATTTTGCAGATTATTTACCTTTACTTCCAGTCACTGTAGGTACATTTCTAGGTCTTGATCTGATATCAAAAAGGATAGGTTTCTGTACCCAGGGAATGAAAAAGTGAGTGCCTTCACCCACAACCAAGTTTTTGACACCAGCAAATCTATCGAAGATTACTGCTCGATGACCACCATCCACTGCAATCATTATATTATTATTTCTATATTTGCTTCTTGAAAATTTTAGATAAGTAATTATTTAGTTAATTCTGCAAGCATTCAACATGCTCAGCTTGGATAATGGTTTATGGTTTAAGAAGTTTATTTCTCATTAAGAACAAAAGAAAAAATTCACTTACACGAGAAACTAATTACATTATTTTCTTATATCTATATTATAGTTATGATGATCGGTGTCTTTATATAAAAACAAAAGTGAGTATATATATATATACATATCTTTCTCAATTCAATTTTTGACAGTGTTTTTTCAGTTCGGTCTTAAAATTTTCAAAAGATTTTTCATTAATAATTTTTTTAGGTAAGCTATTGTATAGTAGTGCCCCATTAAACAATATGGTTTTTGAGCCATGACTTTATGTTCTGGCTTTCGGTAATTGTAATTTGTAGTTTGTATTTGTTTCGTGTATTGTATTTATGTGATTTTGTTTTAAAGGTTACTTGTGTGTGTACTGAACCCGTAAGCATTTTCCTAATTAGTATGCATGTTTTGTATTTATGTAATTGATTAATGGATAGTGTGTTCGTTTTCTTTATATAAGAATCTTTTGTCGGGAAGTAGTAGTGTAGTTTAAATAGCGCTTTTAGTAATTTGTTCTGGGATCTTTGAAGATCTTTTAAATTTGTTTTAGTTGCACCCCCCATATTTCTATTAAGTATTCTAATAGTGGCTTTACTAGTGAGTTAGAATTATTATATATAATAATTCTAACTTTATTTGGTATACAACTTGCCGACCTGCGTAAAGCACCCGTTAAAGATGTTATTTTTGACTGTAGATGATCTATATGAGCTTGCCATGTTAATTTAGAATCTAGTATAAGTCCAAGATACTTTTCTTCTTCTGATTGTTTCATTCTTTGATTGTTAATAGCTAATGGATATATCCATATAGCAGGTTTTAGCAACATTTATCGTAAGCAAATTATACTGAAACCACCGTTTAGTGTATCGAGATCAGTTTGAGCATCCGACATCTTATGAAATGAATCACTGAAATAAAACAAGCATATGTCATCTGCATATAAAGTTATTTCACCGATCAAACCGTAATTACCAATATTATTTATGTAGATCAAAAATAATAGGGGGCCTAGGATCGATCCCTGTGGTATTCCACAGAGGATTTCACGAGCACTACTTTTAAAATTTTCGATTTTGACAATCTGTTGCCTACCTGTCAGATACGATTCAAACATTTTGAAAGCTGGTCCAGACACACCAATACTTTGTAATTTATCGAGCAAAATGGTATGCGAGACAGTAACGAAAGGTTTTTTTAAGTCAATGAAAATGCCTACAGCTATCTTTTTTTGGTCGATATTAGTTTTTATTTTGGTTGTTAGATCAATTGTCGCCGAAAGAGTATTTGATATTGCACGAAAACCATACTGTCCTTGAAAGAGAAAATTCATATCTATTAAATATTTATTTAAACGGTTATACAAAATTCGTTCCAATATTTTTGATATAGGATTGATATAGGACAATAGTTCCCGGGATCAGTTTTGGGGCCAGATTTATAAATAGCTTTAGCCATCTTTAAGCTATCCGGAAATACACCCTCCTTCATGCATTTGTTAAAACACAAACACAAATTATTACATATTATATCCCTTATACATTTGATGGTTTTGGGCGTTATACCGTAAATATCGGCACTTGTATTTATTATTAAATTTTTAATGATTGTTTGTATTTCATCTGATGTACATATTTTTAATTCTGAGAGTTTTTATCGTGTGTGTATGAGTTTATTTGTGTGTGAGTGTTAAATTGTTTATTGTTGTTATATTTGTGTGGAATTTCCTTAGCTAATATTACACCGATTGTAGAAAAGTAGCAATTAAAAGTTTCACATATTTCTGTGCCATCATAATATAATATAACTCGCTTAGCGCTGTAATATTAAAAGCTTGTTCTTTACCATTATATAAAGCTGAATTTACAACTCCTCCAACGAGGGCCATTCCCAGTCCCACTTGGCCAATGCGGTTAAAAAGTTGTGCAGCCATTTCTGAAATTAAATGATATAACTGTTAAGCTAAATAAAAGATAAGTGGTGAATCCTGAATGTATTTTATGTAAAAAGAAATCTTAGTCTGTTGTTACACCATATAAAAAGTAATTACAAGAATTATATTTTCATTTCGTATTAAACGCTTTGCTGAGCGTATTAATTATTTGTTGTATTCATTAAGGTATCTCGTTTAATTTACATAATTATGTAATTAGTATTTCAATTTACTTTAAGCATTTTCGGAATAAGTTAGTATAACCTCAAAGTAGCTGGATTGGGATTACTGTAATATTACTTTAAGTTCCGACATATTTATTGAATCTATTACCTAAAATGTATGTAAAATGCAAAATATTTATATTTACTGTATTTACCTATTTATATTTTAAACTTAAGTCACAAAAACCAGATTCGACTCACGTAAGACTTGCGATTATAAGGTACCATAGACTATAGATAACTCAAAACTACAAATATATGAAAAAAAAAACGCTTTAAAAAAAAAAATAGTTCTTTATGTGATAATGTTGCTATTGTTAAAATATAGTGCTATTTGTTTTTAGGAAATAAAAATGATTGAGGTAAAATCAAATAATTTATAATTTATTTTATTCTTAGTACAGCAAATATTTTCAAATCAAAGCATGTTTCCTTAATCTGTTTTATTTAGAGATTGAGATTGCATGAGAGAAGTGAAATTTTATCCGATAAATGTAGCTCCCCTCATAATGTTTTTTTTCGTCATGCGTCATAACGTGAATTATAAATAGTAGAAAAAGTGCGTGTGCGGATTTAAAATTTTAGATTAATTTATTCAACATATATACATGGAACACATGCCCCTCTCAGTTTTTCTATATGAAATAGATTGAATATAAATTGTTAAGGTAAAAGGTTACATACAAAAATGATTGTTCTTCTAACTAAAACAAATAAAGATTTACCGACACTTAAATAAAGCTAAGTGAAACAGATGGTAATTGAGGGAAAAATAAACAAATTGTTTAAATAATAATCGGCTTGAGTCTGCTGAGGGTCGCACGGGTGGCTCAATTATGCAATAACTTTCAATAAGCAAATCATTAGGTTCATAAAGTATAAGATGGTTAAATGTTATTAGAGGTTATTAGGGTAAGAGTGATTGCTGATGCGCCTACGCAGGTTTTATGATTCTTTAATAAGTTATGATATATTATGCTTTCTCACGATGACATATGACAGGGTTCCACAAAAATGTTATAAGGTACATCTCTATGCAAAATAACATATAAATAAAATTGAAGTGTCTGTCTGAGATTTCAAAATAACTGCCTCTTTTAAAGTTGATATGGTTATTTGCGATTGACTAAAACCAAAACAATCATGTTATTTGTTTTTGTCTGTCTGTCTGTCCGTTTGTCCAGGCTTATCTTTGAAACTGCTAAAAAATACCCTTAAGGGTAAAGGTAAATTACGCCTAATCTACGCCTAAAGGGTTAAAATAAGGGATGAACCCGAATAATAATTGTATAAAAACCCATTATTTTTAAAGTTGCATGAATTGTAATATACATACAAACTTCTGGTTAGAAATAAATAAAAATATGTATCAGCGTTTTTGAAAATCTACGCCCTAAGAGGGTAAAATAGCAGTTGCAAGTTTGTATGGGGACTCCGTCATTTTGGATGTAAGAAGAATGATATTTAGTATTAAAGCTAAAGAAGACATGTATGATATCAATTTTATTTCAACCCATTTAAATCACTATAAAATACCTATGTATATTAAGTCAAACTAAAGGAACTCAAAGTAAATTCACAAGTCGAAGATGATTATTAAAGAAATAACTACTTTTTTCTAACCAGAATGACATTTCATGCTTCTTACTTTAAAATCACAGGACAATCCAAATTTCCAAACAATCATTTATCCTTTACTTATACTTAAACGCGAGCGAAGCCGCGGGCAACTGCTAGTTAGATAATAAAATAGGGTTTCACCAGAAGATCTAAAGTCAAGATCTAAAGTCATTTTTAAATAATTATTTTCTGCTTCCACAGCATAGTTCGTAATAAATAAATTCATAAATAATTTAAACCACGATGAAAAACAAAAATCGATAGGTAGATAATAATATGGTACATAAAAGGTACAGCAGTGAATGATCAAATTTCTGCATAAGTTATACATATATTTTTAGGCGTTATGTTATTATTATGGCTAAAATTAAAAATTCCCGTAATAACGGATGTGTTATATAGTAATAATGTACACATTATTGTGATCATCTATAAAAATGTTTGTATTAATACAGTAATATTATTAATATTAAATTGATATAGGTAAGTGTCAATGAACAGTAAAGGTTATGAAGATATAATACAAACTATCAATTGTTTTTTATTGGAAATATATTTTTCTTATGAATATGTCTCTAGTATTGATTGAGTCGTTTTATTTGTTTTTATTATCGGGTTGCGGGTTATCTAGCTATATTTATACATTTATTTTTCACGAATACAAAATTTGGTTTTTGAATAAACATAGTTTCGTCAGATAATATTTTTAGAATCCGAAATAAGCATGTTGGGAACTTTAATTTCCCCTCTAAATATTTTTCTTGAAATTTTTCAAATTAAGTTTTTTTTTAAGTACCTGTTTCGCTGTTGATACATATGTACATATATATATACGTCTATATATATATATATATAGACGTATGTAAGATTCGCTTAGTAGATTGCATGTACAAACAGACAACATCGTTTTTTATATTTTTAACGATAAAAATATAAATATTATGTAACATTTTAAGCATTTATTTTAGCAAAGAAAATAAATATGTAGTTCATTCTTATATATATTATATATACTATTGTTTTATAAATATAAGCCTTCACCTACGACATATTATTCTGCCTGATATTCAAACAGTAAATATTGTTATATCGTGGTTCGCGCACGTCCAATAAATAGCTATTTTATAATTTTAAATTTGCCTTGAAGTGGTAAAGATGCAAATGAAAGTGCCTGATGTCAATCGTTGTTGTTTTTGTCTACCTTTACGACCGGGGATCATTTTGTTTGCTTATCTAAATATAGTGAGTATGTTAATATAAATACTTATAGCAAATGTAAATATAATACTTATTTTTCATAGATTTTTGTAAATATTTACTGCTTATATTATTAATTATATGAAGATTTAAAATGAATCGTCATTAGTCCATTATGAGCCTGAAATTGGCAGCCGAATTGTAGTAGCCAAACACAGTACCCAAGATACCCGAATCTAGACATCCAAAAGATACTTTAAAAAATTCAGAAAATCTGTAGATTTTATATTTTCCTAATAGTAGGCGTCGGTGGAAAATCCTATAAATAGTCTGAGACCTTATTTTGGATGTCTAGAATGTATTCAAACATGATTTAGTAGGGAGCATAGTATACAGCTCGGGTACTCTCGCGAAAACTTTAAAAATTCAGAAAATCTGTAGATTTTATATTTTCCTGATGGTAGGCGTCGATGGAAAATCCTATAAATGGTCTTAGACCTTCTTTTGGATGTCTAGAACGTATTCAAGCATGATTTAGTAGGGAGCATAGCATACAGCTCGGGTACTCTCGCGAAAACTTAAAAAAAAAACAGAAAATTTGTTGATTTTATATTTTTCTGATGATACGCGTCGGTGGAAAATCCTATAAATGGTCTGAGACCTTCTAATAGATGCCTAGAACACATTCGAGCCCGATTCAGTAGGGAATACACCTCGGGTATCTCGGGTACTGTGTTTGGCTGCTACAATTCGGCTGTCAATTTCAGGTTCATAATCCATTTACAGTTTAGCTGCTGATGCTGAATGTGTTTTATTGTAAATAACACATTTTTTAAATATTCTACAGATATTTTCAGTCCTATCGGTAACATGCCTGGTAATAACCACAGAGTTGCAAAGAGATTCAATAACCCACGACGCCTCGGTTGAGGTTATGATATCTACCGTCCTTTTTAGCATTCTCGGTATGGGGGTAATACTCAATTTCTTGCTTCTTATTGCTGGATACCAGGTAAGAACGTCATACACATACTTTAAAGTTCAAGTAAAGTAAAGGTTTCATATTCTATCTATACTGATATATAAAGCTGAAGAGTTTGTTTATTTAATCCGGCTAATCTCAGGAACTACTGGTTCGAATTTGTGTTGGATAGTACTTTTATCGAGGAAGGCTCTAGGCTTATTTTTATTTATTATATTTTTATTAATGATACGCGGGTGAAACCGCGGTGCACAGCTAGTGTTACATTTACAACGTGTAACAAAATTCGTGTCCGACCCGTGAAATGGTTATTAGGTATCGTGAGTCGATTTAATATTTATTACATTGGTTTTGGCCAGAACCTATCGATACTATTAAAATAGCATCGATGGTTTTGTACAATCAATTTAGTTAATGAAAAATCATTAAGATAGTTCAAAATCATCGATAAAATCGATAAGTTTTGGTTAGAACTGATGGGTATTGCAATACTGTCGAATGCATTACTATCGATAGTCAAACTATCGATTATTCTACAACATTACTTCTCCATGTCACGTGACGACGCTCGCTCCGCCGCTTCTTTGAAGAAGCCGACATCGCCTTTCGGCATGAACCAGTGTCGGCTTAACAAAGAAAAATGTGTTCGAACGAAAAGTAATAAAATATTTGGTAATAGTTTAGGGCAGTCTTTCATCACACTCATTAATTTATTTTTATTTGATTTTTTCTTTCTCATTAGTCTTATAAGCTGTGTGGTTAATGTTATTTTTTATGTATTAGTTTTGTAGTAGGATAAAAAATGTATTACTTATAAGTATAAAATTACTGTATGTTTCCCTGAAAAATTTAATAAGTAAATTACGCGCTAGAGTCCAATTAGCTCAGATCATTTGCTGAGAGTGTGAATGACTGGTGGCGTTTTATTTTAGTTGGCAAATAATATCGCACAATATCGCGCAATATCGCGCTTAGTAGTAGTGACACGGCCTTACACGTGCCAGCGGCGTTTCAAAAGCACTCAAAGGAGCCGCCTGAAGAATCTATCGTTGTCACATTTCAAAAAATTTGCTCGATCTTTGGGAATTAGGGCACTAAAATGTGTATTTTAAATTACAATAACATTTTTATGATAATGAATATTTGATATTTAATATTATTTTTAGTTATGTCTATAATACACCAATATGCCCCTTTCAGGACGGACAGGGTTTTTGTTACACACTGTATATATAATAATCTGTATGTAATTGTTTTTTATGTGTAATTTGTACTTTTATTTTGTTATAGTATTAAAATAAGAAATTTAAATATAATTTACATGGTAAAAAATATGATTTTATAAACCGTTTTTTATAGAAAGATATTTCGATGCTGCGTCTTTATAACTACTACGCGCTGGTCACAACGCTAGCCGCTTTAGTGCCAACCTGCTTCCTGTTTTCCAGAAAAATGTTTACGGAAGTGTTCATTGCTTTGTTTGTGATAGGTAAAAAAGATTTTACTTTTTAATATTTTTGCAGAGAAACAGGCTGTTTGAACACCGTTTCAAATTTGCTTATGAATTTTCGTTTTTTTTTAAGTTTTAACTAGTATAAATTATAACTTATATCCAGGGATGTACAAGATACCTTAAATAAAGTATCTGGAATACAAAATGCAAAATACTTTTAAATTATGTATTTGAGATACCAGATGCAAATAACTTTCTGGAATTGTATCTCAAATACTAGATATAAAATACGTATCTTTTGAATACTTTTTATAGATAAAATACTTTAGTAAAAAACGTTTTTTTAAATGAAAGTATATTATTATTATTCAAATAATCACACGTTGAATTCTCACTAGCTCGGGTAACAGAGAACCATAATAAGTATATTTTTCCGCTTGCAGATCATAATATTCATAACCATAATATTATATATCTATAATTTAATAATATGACTGCATCGTTGGTCTAGTGGCTAGATATAAGGTCGCAGACCCAGTGGTCCTGGGTTCAATTTCCAGGTCGGGCCAATATAAAATTATTGGGTTTTTCTGTCAGAAAATTCTCAGTAACAGCCTGGAGTCTGGAATTTGGAAGTGTGTACACTCCCGTGCCTCGGAAAGCACGTTAAGCCGTTGGTCCTGCGCCTGAACTCTTTCCGGTCGTGTCGGATTGCCGTCCCATCGGATTATGAGAGTTAAGGAAAAGAGAGTGCACCTGTGTTTGCGCACACACTTGGGCACTGTAATATGTCCTGCGCAGTTGGCTAATCTCTCTTGAGATTGGCCGCCGTGGCCGAAATCGGTCTGGAGGACCTTACTAAAAGTATTTTAGAAACATAGTATCTACAAATTACTAAGATACCAAACAAAAGGTATTTAAATACAAGATACAAAATGAATTTTAAAAAAGCTTTATAGATACAAGATGAAAATACGTATTTTGTATTTTGTATCTGTATTTCAGATATTTGTATCTTAGATAAGTTACATCTCTGCTTATATCCATAGAGAACAATGCTCATTTTTACTTTTGTAATCTATTGCTCCTGTATTTTTTTAATAGCAATACAGTGTTACGTCATCGTGCTTGTAAGAAGCGAAGTGGTAAAACTAGAAGAAAATAAATTGAAGACGACTGAGGTTACGCATTCACATTTTCAAAACCGTATTGATATTTCGGATCGTGTGACTTTAGTGTAAAATAAAACTAAATTATTTGAAGATTGTTTAAATCTTAGAATTAAATAAAGGACATAATTGAATTTACAAAAAGTCATTGTGTTTATGATTCATCTCGTGATCGACGTTAAAGGACAACATAGAGAGCTCACCTGCATTTGTCACGTAAAATGCTGTCGCATGTGTACATAGCCTTAATACCTCATTGGAACAGCGGCGTGGTGGAATGAACTTCAAGCCTTTTAGAGGTGGCCTTTGACCTGCAGTGGAATATGTACAAGTTGCAGTTTAAATTTTTTAAATCTATTTTTTTAAATTAGGGAAATGTCACCTTATAATAAAAATGTTAATGACAAATCACGACGATTTTAGTTTTGAATTTGTTATCAATAAATTTATCATAACACGTTAATTAATAAGATGGTTGATATTATATTATTATGTTATATTTATAAATAATAAATCATTGGGTCTGGTTTTATTCTAATTGGGAATAGTATGTATCTACTTTATAAATGACTTCAACTTTGTTTGTTGCCTATCAATTAATTTCTATTTTGAACTCAGTCTCGACGTACATATCTGATAATTGCAAAGCAATTCCCTAATAATATCCGTAATGAAAGTTTTAACATAAAATCTTTGCATTCCGCTTACACGATCACGTTGCGGTTTGGTAATGACGAGGAATTATTAAAAAAAATGTAATATTTCCCAATATTTCAAGCACAGGAGCACAGGTGGCCGCCCGCGGGACACCGAGTCGTGACTTACCTCGTCTGCTCCATTGTCAGGGATAATACTCATTGAAATAATAAGGAATATGGTTTAAATGACGGCATATAATGTATACTAAATTGCCAATTAAGTACAATCTGTACTGCCACGCAATGTTTAAGTGTAAGACATATGAACGGTCGGTCCTTACTTAAATAATCGTTGTTATTGGTATGGGACGATATTTTTAAGGTTATTAGGAAGTGAAATTCGTCTTTGGGCTTACCATGATCATATTTAGCTGTACTTTATATTCATATTAGTAAGATAAAATCAAATATTTTTTATACAGAGATAGATAGTACTTACTACCTATCCTGGAAAAATACATAAAAGCGTAGTTGTACGTACAAACTAGTCTTATGAAATTCTACTACATAAATTGGTAATTGAGATTATGATTAAAGAAAATAAATAAGCTTGAATCTACAGTTTATGAATATAAGCTGGCAGTAATATATAAGTAATAATAATAATAAGCATTTGTCTGTCGCGTCGGTGTTGTATTGTGTTTGTCTTACGAGGCTGCAAATCATGAGTACCTACATGACTTCAAATTTATAGTTGGACTAATGCTTTCGGTCTCGCGTCAGAACTTACCAGTCGTGTCGGATTGCCATCCCATCGGATTATTAGATCGAATGAATAAAAAGTGCACCTGTGCTTGCTCATAATATAACATTTTTATAACTATATACTTATAACATACGTAAACTACAACTTTAAATACAATCATTTTTTGGAAGATAGGATATGTGACTTCCGTGGTTCTCGAAGTCTCTAAATTTTGCTATCCAGGGTCGGCTCAATAAAAAAAGTCGTAATTTTCGGTCATTCACAAGAGCAGTCCGGAGTTGGCAGTTTCATTTCTGAACTATATCGTATGGTTCTGGACAAATCTTTCCGGACTTGTCGGATCACCTACATCGGACTATGACAGAGAGAATAGCAATAGCAAAGCCCTGCACTGCTGGCCCTTGATGTGTTTGTTTTTGTAATAAAATTAATTAATCGTAATTTTTTGTAATTAATAGTACCAAAAGCCGTTCCGGCGACAATAGATATAGGTATAAACATTTTCCATATTAGGTGATTGATTCGTCAGTTTATTACTTACGCGAGTAAATAAGCAGTTGACGTTAACATACCAGTAAATATATACAAAGTAAAAGGTATTATTACAGTAATTTGTTATGTTTTACGGTAAATATCAAGCTTTACAGTGGAACGGCAGCTGGTATACGAGTGAGAATACTAAAGCCGCAAACGGTGGGCGGAGAGGGCACGACTGTAATAAACCAAGGACAACATATTATATTAATTAAATATGTTAATAATAACGTTCTCATATCGTTTTAATAGCTCAACATAATTAATAGCCCATGCAAATATTTATTTAGACTGATATAATCAAATTCGCAATGCTATACGGACGCTATGTTGTATGAAAGTGCATGAGTTACTTTTAATTTGGTTTTAGGAAGAGACTCGATTAACCAGGACACTTAATGGTCACATAGTCACCTTGTCCTATAGGAGCTGGTACTGTCAGAAGTGGTTTACACTTTTACCATTGGATCTAAGATGTTATGTCCCTTGCGCCTGCAATTACACTGATTCATTAACTCTTCAAGCTGTGCTGTGTGATTGTAGTGGAAATAGTAAGTTCGTGGTGCCCACATAGGCGAGCCTACACCAGACCTTGCCATTGGTAGAAATATTTACAAAATTTAGCAGTAAATATTAATTAATAACACAAACTAAATGTTAGGATTTCATAATATATAGTTATATTTTTTAACCATATTATATATTTCTAATAATGCACTTCAAAATGATCTATTGAAATGAAATTTTACGAGAATTTTAGAGTAAAAATTTATTAATCATCACAAATGCATGTAGGTATAAAACAAATCATATTCACGCAGAATTTTAAGTATTTAGATAATACATTTGAATACACAGAAATTATAAGCCGCTTATTAAATTTTCTCTAACAAACTACTCTTGTGGCCAAGAAACGAGTGAGTAAGTCGCATCTTATTAATTACTTAACTAAATTGCATAATAGCGTCAATTAAATAACAATTCCCATTATAACTCCGCTCACAGCTACAGAATGGTCTCCCCGGCCATTTTTAAAAAACTACCGAGATTTTAAAAATGGCACTAAGGAGTCCTGTAGAGCGAAATGCACTTATTAGCTGAGGAGGGCGCGCTGAGAGCCTCGCCTAATGGTTGCCATTCATGGGTTGAATGGAGACATGAAATTGCCAACAATTATATACTCTCGCAATGATAACCGTGGATGCTCCAGCTCCGAACCATCGCGGAGACTTACGATTTAGAAGATTTTTATAGAACATCGCGTTTTCAAAAGCTTGGAAGCTTCCGTTAGAAAATTTCTAGATTTTAAATAGCTTCTATAAAATTTTCATGCTACTTAAGTGACGTTGTAAACCAACGATTTAAGATTTTAAATTGTATGCTGTGCATACGGTGACGCATTGAGATATATTGTTGTATCTTTTAAATTAGGAGACAGACTTTCTGCCTTCGCTACATATTCTTTTTGTAAAAAGCCATTTTATATTGTCGTTGTTAAAACTTAAGACACAGTTTATGATTTATTAATGTTGCTGAGCTAAAATTACTTAGGTTTCTATAGTGCAAAGATTTATTATTTATAAACATAACAATAGACCCCAAATATATCCACAATCTGGCAATGCTGTCACAGAGCGCGAGTGACGTCACAACATGGCGGCAGGTAGGCAGGAGCGGAGATAGGATCCGGTCATCCTGCCCATTTCCGGTCTTCACGCGGCCGTGACGCTTCCGGGCACGCGTCGCCGCCGTTGCTTACAACGATCTAGAAAAACTGGAACTGATGTCCGATCTATCGATGCACGCAGTGACAAACAGATGGAGTTTTTATAAACTATGTTGGAGACTTTTGTTATAGATTTTTATTATTAGTATATAATAATAAGAACCATAGCACACGTGTTAAATTTTAGAAGACATATTTTAAAAAGAATAAAATTTCCAACATCATTTAAATAATTATAAATTACACCAGCTTTTACTATTAGTAATTTTTTTTTAACCAATATGTCATTTCCATGATGTCCAAGGTGTTTACATCCGTGTCATGTCGTCACCCGCCGTCCGCAAGATGAGTTTTGTGAAATGATTTCGTTCATGGCGACAATTGAATAACAACGTACCAGTGGGCTGTGGTGGTTATCTTGGACATGTCCACTGAAGTTTGAAAGTATGGACTGGAATATGGACATTATACGTTAGTCGCTGTTCATGATTGTCGTAAAAACAAGTAAAATTATATAAAAGTTCACTATTACCAGTTAAGTACCTATTGTTTTGATGACCCAGAGAAGGGTATGCCGAGTTGATCGCGTAGTAAGATGATTGCTGGTTGAAATACGGATAAACATTATTTACTGATTCTTAGAAAAGGATAAATAATTTATTTACATAATAATTATTTACGTTGAGCTTACAAATCATCTCGTGCTTGGAATATCGAAGGAAAACATCGGGAGAGGCTTGCATATGTAGGACAAGATTCTGCTAGATATTTATCAACCATTGAAGTATCCAAAATGTTAAGAATAAAGCTTTCTTAACAGAAGACTTATATTTAGCAGTTGGATAGTAATAAGACTTTTTTAACTCTTTATAAATAAACAGAGTTTAGCTTTACAAAACTATAATCGCAAAGCTAAAATTGTTGGCGTTGTCAAGAGTTTCCGCGGCAGATCTATTTTAATGTGTAAACTAACAGGTGCCGTCAGGCCCACCTGACATTCCACGTCCATATGTCGAATTTACGAACACACGCGAACTTAAGCCACATTTTATATTAATAAATTTTATATCCTCACCTAAGATATTCTTAATGGACAATAACCATTGATGATTATATAAGAAAAAATATTATCAGTTACAGTACACTAGAAGTAATGTATATCGTAAAACGATTTGCGTTGCAAATATATTGTGATGAGTTTAATGAAAGTTTTGGCTTAACATAAGTGGTAGTTGTGAGTAATTAAAGTCGTTTCTTTTACACCCTTTTAATTTATTTTCTTTTATGAAATAAGAGACATGTGTCAAGTGGTTGACGGTCATTAGTTCCACAGTTGCTAGCTCTTAATCACATTTAATTGTATTTCCTATATAATTTATGCAGGATAATTAAATTTATAAAGACAGTAACTAGTATGAAAAACGGCTAAGTAAGTAATTGCTGAGTTTCTTTGTGGATCTGATAGCTTCACGCTAAATTACGACAACAAATTATAAAATGGTAACCATAACTGCTTTTAATAAAATAAAATATTTTAATTAAGTAATATTTATATGTAGTAATTTATGACCATTGCAGGTCTTTTTTTTTTTCTGTCCCTGGAGAAACGCTTTACGGGTTTCCCCCACATGAAGTGGGTGTGTGGAGGGGGTATGTGGGGCTCGCCGGTACTGAAGGCGCCGGAATACCCACTAAAAAACCAGCGGTATCCTCTCCGTCTGTTCGGAGGGCGCCACGGGATCGCTTGCGCATGCTACCGAGACGCCCCGACGGTCGGCCCGCCTCTGCGGGCCTCGATTTCTAGGGAGGTTCCCGGATACGGGGAGCCCACCTAGCCCAAGCGGCTATTACGGCAGGGGGAGAAGGTGCGCATAGCGCAGACGCCTTCTCCCCGGTCTTCTTCGGCGGAATGAAACAGCGGAGGCAACCTTCTCACGCTGCCGCTCCGCGGCCTCCTTCTGCAACATGACATTCTCGCAGAAGGAGACCATTTCTAATCAGCACCTCTCGCTGTCGAGCATAGCGTTAATCACACTTGGCAGCGAGAGATCTCCGCCGATTATCACCGCCAGGGTATGCCTCTGAGGCCCCCACGCAGCACACTCCGTTAGGGTATGGTGCGCCGTGTTCAGTGGCGTACCACACTCGTGGCAAGAGGGTGATACCTCCCGCCTCGCTATCTTATGCAGGTACTTACCGAAACAGCCATGTCCAGTTAGCACCTGCGTCAGCCTATACGTGAGTGTGCCGCCATACCTTGCTACCCAGCGACTCAAGTGGGGGCGGATCGCCTCCACTGTCGCCACGCCTGCTGATGGGGACCTCAGGTCCTCCTCCCACCTGCGAATCAGCGCTCGTTGGGCTAGAGCCCTGATTCCCTCCACCTCCGCGGATCCTGGACGGTCACCGCTCGCCCTGGCTTGTACCCGAAACCGGTACACTTCTGCGAGCACCTCCGCCTGGAGCTCCCAGGGCGGATCGCCCGCGAGAAGCGTAGCCGCCGTCCACGACACCGTACGGTATCCACGTATCGCCCTCACCGCTATGTCCTTCTGTGGTCTCCGCAGAATGGCCTTGTTCTTAGCGGTGAGAGCGTCCACCCAAATGGGTGCACCGTACAGTGCATTGGAGCGCACCACGCTGGCGTATAGGCGCCGGCATGGTGATTCCGGTCCTCCCACATTGGGTAGGAGGCAGCCCAAGGCAGCAGCAGCGTTGATAAGCTTCGGACTCAGTTGGACAAAGTGCTGCTCGAAGCTCCATCTTCCGTCCACGATCAGGCCCAGATACCTAATCTGGGCCTTTACATTTATCACCGTCCCCTGGACAGTGATACACGCCCCTCGAGGGGGTCCCCGACGAGGACCATGGAATAAGAGGGCCTCCGTTTTTGAGATGGAGACCCTCAAGCCCAACATTCCAATGCGGTCCACCATGAGCGAGGTCCCAACCTCGGCCAGGCAGACCGTCTCCTGGAAATTTCGTCCTGTCGCCGTGATAAGAGTGTCGTCCGCGTAGCACAACACCCCCATCCCGGGAAGGACGAGTGCATGCAGGAGCCAGTCGAAGCCAACGTTCCACAGTTGGGCCGAGAACCGACCCCTGTGGAACGCCGCAACCCACCCGATGCCGGACAAGTCGCCCATCACCCCCCTCCTAGAGGACCATCCGGTCCCGGAGGTACGCCTCCTGAGATAGGAAGGCAACCTATGGTATCGGAGTGCCTCCTTTATAGTCTCGAAAGGAAGACTGTTGAATGCGTTCGCTACGTCCAGCGATACCGCCAGGACCACGTCCCCGCCCTGAACCCGTACTGAGCCTCTGAGAGACCCGGCCCCACCTCCTTGAGGTGCTGAACAAGAGGGGCAGCTATTATCTTCTAAAAGAGCTTGCCCGTCTCATTCAGCAGCACTATTGGCCTGTATGCCGAAGAAGAGTTTTGTGGACGCCCCTTCTTCGGCAACAGGACCAACTTTCCTTCCTTTCATACCTTCGGGAACTGCCCGCAGCGCAGACACTGATCGAACAGATCCCAAAGCTTCCCACCGAGGTACTATTGCAGGTCTGAGGAATAGTGATTTTTTATCACTTTTTCGATAGTGTTTTATTTTAGAAATAAATATCAACTTAATTTATATTATCAACAACGTTTTTCTAAGAAAAGATTTTCGTACTAATTTGAAAACTCTAAATTGTAAATCAAAGGACATGGCCAATTTCTGTATGGCGGCTTGCATAGGTATCGAATTTAATTCACACCAATGAGTTGTGGTGTTTTATATTTGTGAATAGAACAAGAACAACAGAATAGACGTAAAAATTTTCATAAAACCCTTTAATAAGATTGCTGTCAATAAATATAGATTATGAGTTCGCCATGAGTTTGCTATAAAAAATGTCAAATGTCTCTGTGGTCTATTATGGTGGAAGTTGATAAACGGTATTTATATTCTCTCTTCTCTATCTTGCATTATATAATATTCCCAAGTTCAGAGAGGTTAAAAACTACGTAGCATTTCTTTTTTGCAATTTTTATTGCACAATTTATTTACTATCTATGTGTACGTGGAATGTACATTTTTGGCCACTTCATTTTGCAAATTAGCTTTTACCTACATTATGCTCAGATTAGTAATTATCTATAGTATATAATATCGAGGATTGTTTATTTTGCGGTCATTTCTGTGTAAAGCAGATGGATTATTTAGCTCCTAAGTAAATTTGGGCCAATTTAATACATGATTCAACATTAATAAAGCAATTTTGTTGTCCTATTATATGTTTACTAAAGCTAAAAGTAACTAAATGTAAAAGCTTGTGCACGCAGCTATCTTTTAAATTAAGGTTTGAAGGTTACGTGTAATACTGTCTAACAGGGCGTTAGACCGCGAGATACTGACACAAATTTTCCGGTCATTTGTACCAGTATGGCGACTCTACAGGGGTTTAATTACGTAATGACGAAAGGAAAATGATGATCATAGCGCTGGTCCCAATCGCGTGGACGTTAATCGAACGTGTCGGATAAATTGCGGAAGTCGAACGATTTGTTCCACAAAAATTCTTGTATTTTCCGATAGTCGATGGCAAAATAAGGATAGCGTAATGCCATAGCTCTCTGATGTGACTTACAGCTCGCCATACCGACGAGAACATGTTAATTTAAAAATAATAATTGAACCATTTGTACCAGGCTAATTTTTGCACAGATAATCATCATCGAGTAGCCATTCAGGAAAATCACCACGGCATACTTTTCCGACGGTTTTAAATGGCCGCCCTACCACCGCAAAGGTGTAATTTTTTTGGTAACTGTAACGTAACTGGTACAAATGACTGGAAAAATTGTGTCAGTATCTCCCGGTCTATGTCGCTCTCTAGGTTTTTGCGTATAATGTGTCAGGTTTTGATTATGTCACGATGTTATTCGTCACAGCAGATAAATTATGAATTAAAACTAAACACGTTAATTTCAGTGGCAGGGTTTTGACCTCGCGAACTTAAGATAAGCTTAAGATCTAAGTAAAGTGTAACGAGGGCGTTTCAGCTTTAAGTTAAGTTATTAAGTTTATACATACATACATACATACATATATATATATATATATATATATATATATATATATATATATATATATATATATATATATAAACTGTTTTTCTTCATCATTTTACTCATTGGCGCGTTTTCAGTGTCAGCCGTCAATGGATAGCAGATGAAACTGCCTATGTTTTGACCCGAGTTGCAAATTGTCGTTGTTTTCTTTGTTTGTGTTGAGTCTGCAGCGCCTCAATTGTGTGCTAAGTCAATTGAGCGACTTCTATGTTGGACAAAGGAGTTTACGGCCTACAAGAAGCTCTTAAGTAGGTTGACTGATTTTGCTCTTTCCGAATTTTAAGTCCAGTGACATAGACTTTATCTAAGGAAATTATTGAACTTTTATAGTTGTGATTAAACAAGTGGTTAAAGATTGTTGGTTTGTCTTTTTTATGTTTAATTTGGTTAGAATAAGAAAAATACAAAATTTCACTAAAAATACTTTATTAAAATTTTAAACGTCACATAATTAAAAATATTAATCATGGCTATCAAGACAATTTTCTGTCTAATCGTAAGTTTTCTTGCATGCTGTAAGTTATTTTATCTTCAAACAGGAGAACACAAAAGCACCAATCTCAAGCAATCTGAAACAATGAAATAAAAACATTTAATATTTTACTAAAGTTATTTTTGTATTACTGAAGTTGTATTATATTTATGTACTTTCGACGGCGAATTAAATGTAATATAAAGAATGTAGTACGAAAGTGCTTATTTAAAACAGTATATATATATAAGGGCGAATTTGATACACTGTCAGCTCTAGGACTATGAAAGATTACCAGACTATGAGGGGACATAATTTGTAACTTTTAGTAGTCGAAATGTATAAAATAAACAGTGTTTTGTTGTCTAATGTCCAGTTACTCTTATTTATCTCAAGAAACAGTTCGTTTTATAGGTGGTAGAATTACCTACGAGGCGTTATTTAAAACTAAGTTGTTAGTTTTGAAGTCAAAAGTATGTTACATGTATGAAAGACTGTAAAGGCCCGTTACACGTAATTCAAAAACAATCGGTTACTGATGTGCAATAACGAATCGTTAAATAAAGGAACTAAGAATAAATAAGTACAAAAAACTAATAGACATTAAATGCCTCGCTATTGAAGTCCCAATACACGAGTGTGCGAGGAAGGCTTCCGTTAGGGAGGAGTGGAGGCGAATAGTCAAGCGGGTAGCAACATTCATATGACCACGACCGGTCTGCTAAGACCGTACCGACAAAGAAGAAGAAATCTCACTGTCGGGCAAAGGTTTCCTTTGCTTAATTTTATTTCCTATAGTATCTCAATTTTGTAACGCAATCAATATATATTAAAACATAACCAATTAATTACTTTAATTAGCTTTTAAATTGGCCATATTTATTATTTACTTCTATTATGTTACCAACGCAAAAATTAAAATATTTAATAGTGAAATTGTTCTACAAAATAGTTGGGTTCTTAAGTTTTACGTCATTATGTATGTAATAATAATTCCATGAAACAGGCTATGATTGACGAAGCAATTTGTTAATAAGTCAAGCAAGTAATTAAAACTTACAAATATCAAAAGGAGTACAGTTTCTAAAGGGCGATCTGTATCCTAATGGATGGTTGGTTCATTAATCGACTGATTGATATCGACATATGTTGGGTATGATGAATGTGATTTCGTCCCTACGGCCGCCATCCTAATGTGACGTGGCTAATAAGACCCTTCGGTTAATGAAATGGTTACGATATATTATAGATTATAAAGGATTTTAATTTACCTATTATTATTTTAAAAATCTATGTCTATAAGACAATTTTATCATGATTATTTTTTTATAGAAATATAATTAATGTTACCACAGTTGTAAACTATCTATTATATGAGCAATTCTTGTTTATTTATACACAAGTTTTGTTTAAAATTCTTATACAAGCACTGAATTCCAAACTAGCTTTCGCTGTGGTTTGGAAGTCAGTTCCTCCTCAGATTTTCTGTGTGTGTGTGTAAGAGTATGTCTGTATATATTGTGCGAGGATGCGTGCTATGTGTGGATTATGCAATAATTATTTTAGTTTAATTTAAGTTATTAAAGTGACAATAGTCTTAAGGGTCTTCTTTGACGTTTGTTGAAATTCGAAGGTCGGGATTTCGATAGAATTATATAGAAAGCGATGCTCCACAACCTTGAAATAAATCACACAGTTAGCCAATGAATTTAACTTACGTGTAGAGCATTCGAATTTAAGATAATGTTTATGGATAAGTGTAAAAAAAATCAGAAAAATCACTAAAACGTGTAAAATCGCACTTCCTTATTGAGACGAAATTATCGTAATCGTCGAGAATTTAGAAATGAATTTTATCAAATAATAAAGTTAAAACTATAAAGAAACGTCTGGAGTCTTCATTTTTTAATAAACATTTTCTTATTTTTTGTTATAATAAATTACAATGAAATTGTACGCGTTTTCTTATGCGAGTCGCCGATAATCCTCGCAAACCAGTCGGCCACGCGCCTCCGAAGTGAGAGCACGTCGGTTTGCGCCGCATTGATAGATCGCGATCGAACCGTGTACTTACACAAAATCAATGTGTGCGTAAATAGCGTATTTAGTATTTATTTGAACGTTTTAGTTGTCACCGACTGTTCATCATAAATTTTAGGGCGCGCACCGGCTTATGTATTCTGTTTTTTTTTGGTATTTTTAGTGTTTTATCATTTGATACGATATTTTTACTGATAATATTTTGTATATTTTGTAGTTTGATAAAAAAACAAAAAATAACTCGAGTTGAAATTCTAACTAGTTACATAATTATAACACTCTCATATATAATGATACATTGCAATTTTTTTATAAATAAATATAATTTTTTGAAATATTTATATATATAATTACTTATTTCGTCCATTTCCTAGTTATATTGGCCAGTAAAACAACAACTGAGGCAATAAATTTACTGTCGTAAAAATTCAAATTATTCTTATTTTCATTGATAACGTAAAACTAAACAAAGTATTTATAAATAGTGTTTTGAACACTAAATAATAAAAATGACCAAATCCCATTTATGCATAAAACGAAACACGCGTGATGGCCCACCTAACAAACCCTCATTAGTCAGTAAATTACTGACTCTCAACTCAGCGGGCAATATAGTACTCAAGTGGAAATGAGTAGAACGAAGTACATAATCCTTGTAACTGTGATCTAAGAATAGTAGTGGCATCACACTAAAGAACACACTTCCAATTGGAAGACCGCCACGCTTGTATATATAATAAGCTGCGTTAAAAACTTTAATACCGCGATTCAGGGATTATACATTTTTATAACATTTTTCTTTAGAAGTTTAATTATTTTATGTATTTATTCACATATTTTTTTTATATTGAGTAATTAAAGAAATAAAACATTTATTATTACAGTAATAATAATATTGTTCTTATTATTTTAGCATAAAATGTTTCTTTTAGTTTTTTGTTACGTCAAAGCGCTATCTAGTGAGGATATACGAAACGTTTTCATGCCTCATCGTCATCATTGGTTTTGCAAATTGATATTTATCCGATTTCAGACTTACAAATCGATTTCAAAATCCGATTTTAGATATCTGAATTCGGTAATGCCTAGCCTCATCAAATCGCCTGAGAACTTAGCTATCCTTTTATTTTATTAGCTAACATGCTCAGGCAAATATAGTCTTTAGGTACTTTATCAGTAAGGTCGATTATTGTGTAATAGATTTCCGTAGCAGAACCAAGAAACCGAAAGTCAAACTGCAAAATTCCCGCTATCCTTTTTATTCCGCTTTATTCCAATTGGTTAGAAAGAGAGAAAGTGAATTTCATAGTAGAATAAATGTTGTAAAATATATATTTCGATTCAGGAATTATATATTTTTCTTTAGAAGTTTAATTATTTTATGTATTTATTCACATATTTTTTTATATTGAGTAATTAAAAAAATAAAACATTTATTTTTACAGTAATAATAATATTGTTTTTATTATTTTAGCATAAAATGTTTGTTTCAATAATGTTTATATAATGTTTTTCTTGTATTCCTATTGATCTATTTTTATTTCACTTTTTGTATATATACTTGTTCCGTTTTTTAATAAAGCATTCCACATTCGTCTTTCGTCAATTTTTTTTTATTATTCCACATTACGACATCAAGAAGTTTATTTATACCAAACTACTCACCTCAACGCTATAGATATGTATTTGACAACATTTCAAAATCAGTGACAATAAAGTTAAAATTTAGTTTAGGAAAAAAAAGTGCGACGACCCCACTCTGCATACGTATATGTGTGCGTGCCGTGCCCGAGCCTCGATAGTTGCGACAGTAGCGCTAAAAACGTAAAACTTCGTGCGGCGGAACGTCAAAGAAGACCCTTAAGTTAATTACTGCTCAGTTTCCCCATAATCAAGATCCCTAAGCCATTCGTTCATTGTTTTATATAATTATATTGTGTATCTTGGAAATAACTCTAACGATTTGACTCAGTATTTTTTTAACGTACATAATAACGATTTCTTATTTTTGTTCAATACGTATATGTTTGGCCGACCAATACAAGAGTATGTATAAATATGCGTTACGAATATTTCGTGACAAGTCTTTCGAGGCACGTGTCTTTCAAATTTTTCAAATAAGCCGGCCCGTTTATACTGTCGTTCGTAAAATAATTTTCTTTGTGTCGTGCAGCGTGGACTATTAGCGACGGTAATGGGCTATAATGACAATAAATAATCAGCCACATTAAGCGACGTGTGCGAGACGCTCCCGGCCGGAGAGCTCGAGGAGAACACGGATGTTGTTTTGCAATATTGTTTCATATCCTAGTGTATTGTGATTTATAAACATTCCAACGCAACGGTTCAAATTTATGTTTCATAATGCATTATTCAACTAATCTGATATCGATTAAATAGTATTGAATTGACATATAATTGCGAAATTGACTTTAGTCTGGATTTTTTTTCAAAATGTTGAACAATTTATGTAGCAGTGAATTTTATTGAATAATAAATTAAATAATTGTGAACTTATTATAAGATATTTATCATTTTTAAATTAAAATTCAATTCTAATTAAAATTAATACAGATTATTTTAATATAAACTATTACCGGCTTAGAATAAAAAAACACACGAGAAGGAACGGATTCAAAAAACCGTAAGTTTCTTTCCCATGGTCGATATTTTTTAAATTTGTCATTAGCTAACAATATTCTAGTATCTTAGAGATGCTGTAGATTTTTTATTCAGAATTATTAACATTTTTGTAAAAATAATCATGAGAAATGATGACGCTGCTAAAGTGTAAACTTTTCTTCAGTTTTCAACGCCACACCATTGATTATGATTAGATAATTCATTTAAAAATAATAAATTAATTAGGGAAATAAAAAATATATTAGTGTATACTGTTCATGATGAAGAATCTTGTGTATGTATGTTTGTTAAATTGGGATTATATACATTAAAAAATTCACTTAACTTTCTCAAAAAGTTCTGAAGCAAGCGTTAGCCTAGCCGAGGGATACCTATTTACAGGCTATCTGTCTAATATGCTGCTTTACTATATTCACTTATATTTTTGACCTATTTAGGTATGTTGCATACTTGTGTAGATAATTAATAAAATTGTACATATATTGAGTGCAATTATTTGAGCTCATGTAATTTGGCTTCGTGTCCTCTACTTGTAAATACAAACGTGATTTATTGAAAAGTCTTAATATTAAGTGCCACTGTAAGGGCTGTTTAAATTTTAACAATGGGCGTACATTGTGATTGAAGCGCTGGAGTGAAATATTTTAGTTTCGGTTGCATGACGTGTCTTGTAATTTTAAACTACCTTCAGGGCACTATAATTTGATTATTGTAAAATAAATTCATTATTTATTGTATCACGATATTATTATTTTTTTTGCCATTGTATTAATTGCTAAAATTATTTATTTGGGTTTTTATGTTGACATTAGTGAAATTATTTTCGACATAAGCTTCGCTCTATCAAACCTCTCTATTTAAAATTAAGTAATGGATCGTTAAATAGTCAACCTATATAATATGAATAGCCAAAAATAACATATTTAGCACCTTCTTCTCGTATCTTTGTCCACCGATTTCCATTTTTCGTATATATTGCTTTAGAAACAGATCTTTTTTATAATCCATGTGAGCGTTTAGAGCAGTTGACAGTTATTTAGTCGGAGTACATTCAAATTTTTAAAAATTATTTTTGTTGTATATAACCCTCTGAGCCAACATTAATTATGCTTAAATTTGATAAACGAGATCATCCAAATACATTTTAACGAAAAAAAAACAAGAAAAGCATATTTTTAATACTTATTATAACATTCCAATAGTTATAAATCAATATTACATCTAGGATATTACTTTAGAAGTATTAAACTTAAGAGAAATTGTATTTCAAAGTTATCGAAGGATTATCGAGTGGGACAAAAGTTGCGTTTAACGAGCCATTGGCTTGCAGCGTCACGTCTCATAACGAAGCATTTCCAATCTTAATATTGGATAATATTCTGTATACTGTACTTTAGAATTTAATTTCTTACTTTATCATAGCTATAAATTTTCTCTCAAAATAACGATCTTAAAGAAAACTATCATTAAAGTTTAGTTTTGCTGAATTTGCAATGATAATAAATAATTATCTATATTATATAAGATAATAATAATATTACTACTTATTATAAGATAATAATAATAATACTACCACTTTCTTTAAAGTCCTTTTAATTGTTTCTGTACCACTGGGTCGGGATACGGAAAAAGTGACTACTTAATATATTACTCATGTAATAATGGGATGCTTAATTATTATAATACATATAATACCTACACAGTACAGTAACAGTCTGTGAATGTCCAACTGCTGGGTTAAGGCCTCTTCTCCTCTTTTTTGAGGAGAAGGCTTGGAGCTTATTCCACCACGCTGCTCCAATGCGAGTTAGTGGAATACACATGTGGCAGAATTTCAGTGATTAGACACATGCAGGTTTCCTCGATGTTTTCCTTCACCGATAAGCACGAGATGAATTATAATCACAAATTAAGCACATGAAATTCAGTGGTGCTTGCCCGGGTTTGAACCCACGATCATCGATTAAGATTCACGTGTTCTTACTACTGGGCCTATTATATTTGTTTATTAGACAGAATAACAAACAATTCTCGCTTGGCACGTCAGGAGTCTTAATTTAAAGAGGTGAAACTACGAAACGCAGATACTTATATAATAAATTTATATCCTCATACTAGAATAGATAGATAGATTAAATACATTTTCTAAAGATAAGAGCCAAAGATTGGCACTTAATTTAATTAGCAATACAAGATCAACGTACATTGTCTTTACACGTTTATAAAGTAGGTAAACAACATAAAAAATCACTACAAAAAGTTGAATAATAACTGTACAGTCCACCCGCGTTGTATCGGAGCGCCTCATCTCGCGGTAACCTGCGCCCGTATCGCATTACACATAAAATATTTATTATTTATAGCGCGTAATTAATAAAAACACACGCCGTCTACAAAAACAAGTAGCCTAACAGGAAGATATAATAACTCAATCGCGCCTACATTGCTCGGTGCGATTTGTTAGCGTCCTGATTGCATCTCCTCTGCGGAATATAAGACTTCTAAGGCTTGTTCACCAGATGTATAGCATTGTCTGATGCTATATAAGATATATACATATATATCAAGGTTTCTGATGATTTTGAAAACGAATATTGGATTGTAAGTTATATTTTTCCGAAAATGCTTTGAATCTTTTTGCTATTTCATTCGTTAGGTTTTGTGGATAGTGAACCTAAAGGGCTTGGCAGTGTTTATACGGTAGCATAACATGATACCTCGTAGCCTACCGCGCTTACGTGAAACCTGCACCCATCTTTATCATTCCCCTGTGACATATTACAAGAGGTTTATTGGATAGGTTTCGATTTTAGTATGCGTTAACTATAACAATTGTTCTAGAAATAAATGATATCATATTTGATATTGATCGAGAGTGTTCATATTTATTTTAGACGTTAATTACGCTTAAGTAAAATATCATTGAAAAACTAAAATTGATCCCTCGTGAATTTTGAGTTCATCACGTCATTGACGGTAAAAAAACCTGTTGTCAGAAAAAATCTTCCATAAATAGTTATAATAGATTTATTTCAACCAATTTGCATTGAAATGGTCTGAGCACAGGATATCAGATGTTATTTACTTTTAACATTTGATTATTATAATTTTTCCGACACAATAAGTAATCCTCTATGTAATTGATACTTTAAATGTTGAACTTGATAAGATTATATCTTTCATACCGATAGATCCGATCTTCGTATGATAGTAGCGGGTTATTTGATTTCATAATAATAAATAAAAACAATATATAACTCGTCGTAATGTCATTAAACAGTCAAAACAGCACTAATGCACATAGTATTTAGTAATCCCCTAATACATAACAATAATAAATATAATTATTGTACGCACATACAAAGATAAAGAAAAAACTTAAGACTAAGAAGCTAGTAAGATAAAATTAAAGCATGCAAGGGGCGGTCTTATCACTGAAGTAATGAACTCTTCCAGACGACCCTGCATAAAGATGCTTGCAGGACAGTTCGGGAAAGTGCATTGTATACAATACATATAAATATAATAATAAATTTAAAAAAATATATACATATTTTATATAATATTTTAAACCAGTAGTTTATTACACTGATTTTTTAAACCAGTTGCAAGACTTTACTACAGGCTATAGCTGTCTGTATATTTTGTTACCTCTTTTGTTATTGTTTTTGGGAACGGTGTACTTCTGTAATCGGTGAATAGTTAGTTTTATGTTAATGTAAGGCGTTTTTTGAATGTGTGTTATGTAAACTGTTGGGATCCAAATAAATAAAAGTAGCTAATTTATTAAAAAAAAAATGTCCATTAAAAAAGAAAATATATAAAAAGTGAAAAGTATAACACCATAGTTATGATTATTTATTTTTATAACAATAAGCCAATAGGTTACAACACTGGAAGCTTGACGCGGTTACACTACTTATAAATATCCTCAACTTAAATCACAATTATATATCCCTCAACAGTACTTTTAAATAGTCTTTTTATAGTTTATTTAAAGTAAGCCAACTGAAAGTGAACAATAATACTAATTCCAATCAGTCATAACTGATATATTTATTAAGTATAAATGCAAAATTGAGTTTGTTTTCTTGTTGCGTCTTAACTACTCAACTGATCTTCATGATATTTTACATACACGTCAGGAGTTTAGAAAAAGACACATAGCACTAGAACCAGAATACCTATCACCAGAAAAAGACACATAACACCATGGTACCTATCACCTGTCTCCACGAAAACGCGGTCGGTTATGCCCATTCATAATCCATCTTAAGTTAGTGACAAGATTTAAATTAATTAGAAAATGAGGTGGCCAAAAAAGTACATTCCACGCACATATAGATAATAAATATATAATAGGCCTCTACATCTATGACAGATGATTTAAGCTGCATCGCGAAGACACTTGCGTTCATGACTAAAGAGTCTGATGCGAGAGAGGATCCGTCGTCCGCACTCCCGACAAGTGTATGTGCCCCCAGATGGACGGGGGTTTGAGGCCCGCTCTTGACGCCTCGTGCGTTTTTCTTTTAATGCTTCAAACCAGGCATCGTCATGCCTCGATTGACCTTCGTTAACAAGGCGTCGCCACTTGGCACGGTCCTCGGCAAGCTCTTCCCATTGGTTGCTTGGGATGTTAAAAGCAAACATATCACGCTTAGCGCAATCTTTGAAGCGGAGCATAGGCCGCCCAACAGACCTTTTCGCATTTGCAACCTCTCCGAGTAGAATTTGCCTTGGCAGGCGAGTCTGCTCCATTCGATGCACGTGACCCAACCACCGTAACCGTCTCTTTTTGAGAATGGCCTAGACAGGTGTGCCTCGCCTAGAACAGACTCGTTTGTCACACGGTCCTTCCACGTAATGCCCAGAATGTGCTCAAACGCCGTTCTTGTTTTGCGCACGTTCTCCATGATTCTGCTCGATACAATAGTGTGCTTAGGACACATGATTGGTAAACGAGCATTATCGTTTTTACCGTAAGGTGTCTATTGTCCCAAGCCCTTGTACGGAGCCTCCCAAACATAGAGGCTGCTTTGCCGATGCGGAAATCGATCTCTGCATCAAGCGAGAGATTGCTCGACAGTTGCGAACCAAGGTAGCAAAATTTGTTAACCACCACCAAAGGTGCGCCTTTGAGCAAGATGACTGGTTGCTCTAAGCATCCTTGCGCTAAAATAACGGTCTTCTTGAAATTTATGGACATTGAAAAGAGGTCGCACGCCTTGGCAAATTTGTCCATTAGGCTTTGGAGTTGAGCTTGGTCGTGGGAGACAAAGGCAGCGTCGTCAGCAAAGAGGAGGCTATCTACAAATAGATCCTCCCTGTGGCGTTTGGACTTGAGCATCGAGATGTTCTACAGCCTACCATCAGATCGTGTGTGTAGGTGGATGCCTTGCTGGTCATCCCCAAAAGCAACCTTCAGAAGTACCGAGAAGAATATTCCGAACAGGGTAGGGGCCAGTACACAACCTTGACGAACACCACGGCGTACGTCAAATGGCATAGATGTGTTGCCATTGTGCAAAACGGTAGCTTCCATACCTTCGTGAAATGATTGCACTAACTTTAGGAGTTTCGGGGGGCATCCAATTCTGACAAGAACTGAGTACAACCCCTCTCTGCTCACGGTATCAAAAGCCTTGTTTAGGTCTACAAATGCAACGACTAGGGGGATCTGTTGCTCCCTACACTTTTCTTGCAGCTGTCTGAGAGAAAATATCATGTCGACAGTTGACCGTTGGGATCTAAAACCACATTGTGCCTCAAGGTATACGCGGTCAGCGAGCTTCTGTAGTTTGCCTAAAATGGCCCTTGCAAAGACTTTACCGACGATGCTAAGAAGGGATATTCCGCGGTAACAGTTGCAGTCACCGCGATCGCCTTTGCCTTTATAAAGGGTGACGATGTTAGCATCTCGCATATCCTGAGGGACGCAGCTTTCTTCCCAACACTTGGCCAGGTGGTTGTGAAGAATTGGCAAAAGGCACTTAAGCTTGACGATTTCGGTGGTAACATCGTATTTACCAGGACTCTTTCCGCCTTTGAGCTGCTTAACGGCGAGGTAAAGTTCCTCTACGGTGGGTGTGGCGTCTAGCTCGTGCCAAGTTGCCAGGTTTGGGGCAAGCTCCACTGCTTCTGGCTGAATATCCACGGGGCACGAGTAAAGCCCCTTGTAGTGTTCTACCCATCTTGCCATTTGACGGGTGCTGTCTGTTATGACAGAACCGTTGATTTCCTTGAGAGGAGCCGTCTTCTTTGGAGTAGGTCCAAGAGCTCTTTTAATGCCTGCATAAACCCCGCCAATATCCCCTGCATTTGCGCACGTTTGGATGCTTTGGCAGAGCTCTGTCCAATATGCGTTTGCAAAGAAGCGCGTGCTACGCTGGAGTGAGGCTTTTGCCTTCGTGAGATCTTCACGCGTCGCATCACAAGGGTTAAGGCGAAAATTTAAAGCGGCTTGGCGTTTGGAGTCAATCAAGGGAAGTAAGTGCACCTCGTTTTCTAGAAACCAGTCGTAAGTTTTACTTTTTGATAACCAAAAACCTTGCCTGCAGTGTCAGTGAGAAGAGATTTAACTTTCTTCCATTCGAATTGCACTGGTGCCGAACTGTCCCAAGTTGCAACTTCTTCATGGACGAGTGCCCCAAATGACTTCGCTAATTCCGTGTCACGAGTCTTGAAAAGGTTTATCTTTTTTCGTCCAAGCGGCTTGGAAGAATGGACTCTCTTAGGGACAAGTTGGACTATAGTAGCAACAAGACTGTGGTCGGTGTCGAAATCGGCACTGTGAATCGCCCGTGTCTGGAGCGTTTCTCGCAGGTCCCTCCTTCTTGTAAGAGCAAGGTCTAACTGGTGCCAGTGCTTAGATCGGGGGTGCATCTACGAGACTTTCCGCATCATTTTGCCTTTAAAAAAGGTGTTGGTAACACACAGCTGGTGCCTTGAGCAAAACTCCAACAATCGTTGCCCATTGTCGTTAAGTTTGCCTATGCCATGTGCACCGAGGCATTGAGGCCAGGCTGATGTGTCCTGACCGACGCGGGCGTTAAAGTCACCTAAAATGTGCAGTCTGTCAGTAGAATGTACTCCGCGCACGGTTTCTTCGAGCTGGTCGTAGAATTGGTCCTTGGTCTCTGATTTTGAACTAAGTGTCGGCGCGTAGGCGGAAATAAGAGTGACAAAGCCGCTTTTTGTGTTTAGACGCAAGACCATAATCCGCTCGGACACGCCTACAGGTGTCTCTATGGAATTGATGAGATGGTTTCGGACCGCGAAACCTACACCATGCTCTTGTGTTTCCGAGGAACTCTTGCCCTTCCAATAGAAAGTGTAGTTTGCTTCACTCAGAGACCCTTCGTCTTCGGTTCTGGTTTCTTGTAAGGCTACAATATCGATATTGAGCCTTTTGAGCTCCACGTCGATAATGTAAGTTTTGCGCAGCTCTTGGGCGCAATCGGAACTTCCGCAGGTGTTCGGGAAGCCTGTCCTCATAGTTCGGACATTCCACGAGGCAAAGCGCATATAAGCAGCGTCGGTATTGTATTTGGGATTTCTACTGTTTTTTTGAGCAGGTGGTTAATGTTACAGCGTCAACGTCCAGCTGTGAGGCTTGTGTTCCGTTCACCCGGGCGGAACAAGTTAACGCTGAGACGGATCAGTACCTTATTGATCGGGGGCTGCCCGACTTAAAGCAGGCGGTAACTGATCAATGGATCTGCGATGGATCCTCCTACTGTCGAGAGTGGCCCCTGGCGCCCGCACTTACGCCTATTCGTGCTGGCTTATAACCGGTCACTGTCACTCTCCGTGTTGTTTTCCAACTGTTTTCCAACAAACTTCCAACAGCAGGTGAGCAAAGTGTCCTCTCCGCGGATGCTGCTACGCCTGGGTCAGACGACTTTATGGCAGCACGGCCCAGTACCCGTGCCACGCACTCCTCCTCCCCAGCAGGATCCACAGGAATGACGAGTCAATACGTGTGGTGCTGGTTTGGCCGCAGGTGCCGGGCTTGCGCCTAAGCGGAGGAATAAATATATTGTACAATAAAAAATGCAAAAATGAATTACTACGTAGTTTTTAAACTTGGGAGTTTTTATTTCAAAATATTATGTAATGCAAGATGAATTTTAAGTACCGTTTGTCAACTTCCATCGTAATGGAAAACCACAGAGAAAGATAAATACTCATCAAGCCATTAGACATTTTTTGTAGCAAAATCATAATCTACCACGGTCGTATACACAGGTGTTGCAACTTCAGTATGGGGTACGTTGACATAATGACGCTCAATTAAATTAGTTAAGCTCAATTTACGGCCGCCAGAGGCATGACAATTCGCGTAATAATTATTCCGAACACTTTTTCAAAAACAAACAAAACAGGTAATTAACAAAACAAAAATAACAAAAAATCCGCAAAACTCAACAAAACGATACAACAATGATTAAATAACACAATACTTGGGATAGAAAAATATCAGCTTCGATAGCAGCGACGTAGTACGTACAGCGGATGGTATTGTGAATTAGTAGTTGTAACACACTCGCACCTATCTCTCACCACTGAAATTGGACTCAGTTGCAAGATCTGTGTATACGACCGTATAATCTACACTTATTGACAGCACTCTTATTCTGTCAATTTGGGGCCAGTAGCAGCCCTACGGGCCTGGATTTTCTTCTCTCGCAGCCTTCTTCTTATTGTGGAGACGCTCACCGACGTCCTCCGAGCTGTTCGGAGCTGCTGTTGCAGCTCAACAGCGTTGGAGAATCGGTTACGCAAAGACGTCGACACAATATAGCGGTCGTCTCTGTCGGAAGTGCAACGTCGTCTTCCGGATCCATGCTTCCTGATGTAGCCTCCAGTCTCCTGGAACAGCTGGGATACTCGTTTCACCCGGAAACGGCTTATGTTGAGTTGTCGAGCAATATCAACTTGGCGTAGTCCTGATGGCAGTAGTGCTACCACTTGAGCTGCTTCTTCTGCCGTGGTATCCATTTTTCAGGGTTTTTTTCTTACTGGAGCTGTTCAGGTGTGACTTCAGTGATGTCTAGATAGCTAATGACCCATAATTAATTTTTACAACCCCTTTTATTCGTGTCCAAGGTGGCACAAGTAGTGAGTCCTCTAATGAGCTTTTCAGCACTTTTTTTTTAAAGACCCTAACGTTTCGTTATTATTGTTTTTACAGAAAAGAACGATACGCGTTTTTAAAGTGTAATCATTGTGCTTTCAAATGATATTAATTTTGGTAGGGTACAATAAATAAGTTAAGAGTATTATTCGCTTGAAGTCAAAATTTCAAAAGGTGCGATTTTTTTGACGCCGAGTGTACTATGGTCGTATAATGCACATCATTATCATATATTTGAAAGACACTAAGTTTACGTTAACACGGGTGACAGGATGTATGTGCTGTGTAGCGTGGGCAGCGAGTAGCGTAATATATATGAAGGAGTTTAATAAAGTTCTCATGAAAACGCCACAATGTAGCAATGGCTGTAACTTAATCTAAGAGAATGAATCTGCAAATGGGATCTGCGAACGGGGCTTAATCTTGCTGCCTGAGTTATGCTGCCTTTCGTTGCCTTTTTGTTCCCTTGATATTTTTGAAGAACAAAACATTTTTATTTACTTCATTTTTTTCGGATATGAAATGTTTTTACTAGGGAAACATAAAATGTATAAAACTATGTAGTTTGTAATGAACATTTGTGCTTACAGTTCGTGTTATATTTACTAAGTAGTTTAATGAATAACCGCAAATTAGATCATATCGAAAGACGAGATGTCTCAGTAGATAAAAATCATATAGATCATGACAAGTAAAGAGGTACTTAAGTAAGAGGCGGATCAAATCCAGGCAAGTATCCTCTAGTTGCTTTATATAATAATGTACATATGTATTTACACCTTATTTCAGACCCTGCAGTCAAAGTGATATATAAGAATAGTAACGTAAGGTATGACAATGAGCGCAAGACACTCAGTATCTATATCAGAACTAAAACCTCTTTGGGTCAAAAACGTTTCATTTAGAAATATCTTATATAAAACCGTTGCGATTGAATTTGACCTTCAAATTTGGACCTCCCATCGCGTCCAAGGAGTATGCAGTGCAATAATATAGAAACACAATAATTCGTATCGGTGCTTATATGAACTGGTAATGAAATGGTAAATTACTTGACAAATATTGAAACGCAGTGCCTTTTATCAGTATAATGTATTCAGCAAGTCTTATTTTAATAAATATTTGAAATATTTTATAAAATAGGTACGCCGACGGGCAAATTGGCCACTTGATGATAAGTGGTCACCAACGCTCATAGACATTGGCATTGTAATATTAACCATTCCCTGCATTGCTATTGCTCCACCAAACTTGGGAACTATGATGTTATGTTCCTTGTGCCTGTAATTAAACTGGCTCACTCACCCTTCAAACCGGAAACAACAATACTAAGTACAGCTGTTTTGCGGTATATCTGATGAGTGGGTGGTACCTACCAAGACGGGCTTGCACAAAGCCTTACCACCAAGTAATAAGAAAGAAAAGTAAATAAGTAGTACTTTTCCGTGATTTATTATTACGTACCTTATAGACGCATTTCATACGTTTTATTTTAATAAAAACATATCTTATTAATTTGTTCGCATAAAATTAAAAAGTCTTCATCGACTTAATACAGGTAATTTACAAGAAATACAAAACATTTTTATAATTATCATACTAACTAATTTTTATAACTGGCAGACATTGTGCTGTCTGGTTGTCATGTATGGAAGCTTATGAGCTGAATCGCCATCTAGCGAATGCTGGATAATCAGTCAAACAGTGACGACGACTATTACTAGTTCCTATTTTTGATTTAGATACATGTTATATAATACCTACTTACTATTATTATATTAAATAGGTACCTTATTAGGTATGTATTGTTAACTGTTGGATTACCAAATAAATAAATAAATCCAAAATCATTTACGTTAAAAAGGATGCTCCTTTTTAACGTATATGGTTTGGGCTTTAACCGCGATCATGCCTTTTTTATTTTCTTCGACGTTTCAAAATAAGAACATCTTCGTTGAATTTATATATCAGATATTCTACCGCAAAACAGCAGTACTTGCTATTGTTGTGTTCCGGTTGAAGGGTGCGTGAGCCAGTGTAATTACAGGCAAGAGAGATGTAACATCTTAGTTCCCAAGGATGGTGGCGCATTGGTGATGTAAGCGATGGTTAACATCTCTTACATTGCCAATGTCTATGGGCGTTGGTGACTTACCACCAGTTGGCCCGTCCGCCTACCAATGCAAATTAAAAAAAAAACTTTTGTTTTATTATCTGACAATTGATTTGCAACATGATGGTTATATTCATTTAAATTTATCAGTGATATTTGAAGGCGCAATGCAAACGTCAGATGGATTTCGAATAAGATAGTTTCCAAGTAACCGATGTAGCAGCGCAAGGATAATTATTTTAAATGCGAAATAAATTTCGCTTATGTTGCTCAGTTTGTAAGGTAAATACAGTAGCCATTTAATAAATCTTTCGCACTCGACGCCCCCGCACGTAGCTCGCCATACGATATTAGGTCCAGGACGCACAAATGAAAAAAATAGTTATGGATAATTCATAATTTAAATAACTATGTTCATATTTATCAATAATTTTGCACGTATATTCAAAGAAATGAGCATTCCAATATACATATATAGTTATATTTGCGTTATATTTATCCATTTCTCATTTCTTAATCAAAGTTTCAACTAAAACTACTTTCCAGTAGTTTTAAATGACACTTTGCTTTATTAAAAGATACTGAATACTTATTATATTTCATATTATATAAGTACAGTAACACACTGAGAATGTCCCACTGCTGGGCTAAGGCCTCCTCTCCTTTATGAGGAGAAGGTTTGGAGCTTATTCCACCACGCTGCTACAATGCGGGTTGGTGGAATACACCTGTGGAAGAATTTCACTGAAATAAGACACATGCAGGTTTCATCACGATGTTTTCCTTCACCGTCAAGCACGAGTTGGTATTATAAATACAAATTAAGCACATGAAAATTCAGTGGTGCTTGCCCGGGCTTGAACCCACGATCATCGGTTAAGATTATCGCGTTGTAACCACTAGGCCATCTCGGCTTCTTACACCGAATACTGTTAGCATAATACTTTAGCTTTATGTTGATATTTTGTTCTATAAATCTATTTTCTTGTATAGACTTAATTTCCGTCAATATTTTCAAACAAACGAATTTAAAACGTTTTATAGTATTTTTATTTATTTTTCATATTACTTAGACATACACATAAAGAAGTTGATTGGAACTATTTAAATACATGTATGCTTTCTTAGCTGTTTTATTTTTAATTTGTTTTTGTTATAGTTTTAAAATGGAAATTATCAGATAATTGTACCTATTAATTATACAGATATAAAGCATATAATATTATAAATATACTAAGCAGATAGCGTCATATTGCTTTTTAATATATAAAAATGATATTTACCTGATATCTTTACTAGTAAAATTAAAACATTTATTTAATTTTAATAATAGAAATTTATTACATATTTGGCTTTTAAACAATTCTATAAACTTCTCACTTCCAACTTCTTTAGCAATGGAAATAACTATATGTACATAGGTAACAATATTTTATAATTTTTAAAAACTCTAAATCAAAATATTTTTTATTCAAATTGATTTTTACAAGTACTTTTGGTACGTCAAGCATACATTTGGATGGTCATATACACAACTTACAAATATAGCATAAAATATTGCTTAAAATGTAAAAACTATGATTTCAAATTCATCCAAAATGAGTCGATTCGAGTAAAGGTTAGTAATAATTTATACTTGATTGTATAAATTATTTATCTTACTTCGGTTTCCAGCCTTAAATTACTCTATAAGGCACTAAATAAAATATTAACGGTTAAGATAAAAGAATCGCTGCTGTGATTTCCTGTGGCTGCATAAATCTTACCGGGCAGTAGGACGGCGATAAATAACCGGACTTACAGTAAACCTTTGATTTTTTTAATGAATTTCATAACTCTTATTTCGATGTTAATAAGGTTTAAAATGCAATAAAAATATCTGACATCCAGTACTTAGTATGTATTTTTTTCTACAAATGTATATATATTATATGTGTTTATAAAAGGCTATAAATCTACTAAACTGTACATTATGAGTAAATTTTAAAGAGGTTATGGACCAACTGAACGTATAAGGGAGGGCCCATAAAACATGGTTTCATTTTAGAGTTTTTGAATTCCCTTTATATATTCTTATGTGACCCTCTTGGGCAGAACTTTCCTATTACTACAATTTTATAAAAAAAAAATGGTAAGTTTAATTCGGACTTGCGTTGTAATTGACCCAGTTAGGTTCTTAGGCTTTTCTATAAATTTTTAAACGAAACCATACATAGTACGTAGTATACAGTTTTTAAATTTGTTTCAAGAGTTTCTTAGAAATTTCTAAGCCTTTTAAATGATAAAAATAATTAATTTTAGAAATAAGTTACTTCTTTCTTTATAAAAAACAAGGCTGCTTTACGATTAAAATCATTCTAAATTTGAATACTTATAGGAAAAATATATAACACTAAAAGTAAAACAAATGTATTTCATTTTAAAATAGCTTCTGGATGCAACCTACACCGGTCCGAACTCACGGGTACTTAAATAAATAAAAGTCGAAACATTTTACTCACAATATATTAAACGTTAGAATTTCCTTCTTGTCCAATAAAAATGGCGGCGACCAGTATCGTATCTCGCAGGAATACCGGCAGGCCGTAATAAGTCTGAGAAATAAAATAATTTCCAAGTGAAGTATACACACTAATGTTACTAATATTATAATACTCGCGTTCAAGATATCTACTCTAGTAACACCGGAAGATTTAGGTGGGCTTCGGAAAGGTTTATACTGTATGTCGCTAGCAAAACATTAAAAAAAGAAAGCAATGTATGTCCTTAAATTAGAAAATGTTACGTGAAATATTTAGATGATATTGAGCCAAAAACTTAAACACTTAATTTATTTCTATATTATACATGTGTATAATATAGAAATAAATTAAGTACAATAATACGTGTGTATAAAGAGAATAAATCATACACAACTAAAATTAAATTTTGATATAGTTTAGTGTAGTAGGAAAATCTGAACGGTTATTTAAGTTCCAGTTAGTCATAAAATGAGAGATATTTTTCTCTTTATTGTGTTAAAAACACTTCATTGTTTTATTTCTAAAACAATATTCAGTGAGATGGCTCAGTGTTGCATAAAAGCGACATGCGCGCGCGCAGCAGCCACAGCCGGCTCGTAAACCGCGGGACCACACGCGGGCGGAGGTGTGAAGGCAGCGGCCGCGCCCCGGGAGCCCGGCGCATAACTCACGGCCAGCGGGGCGCCTCGCCGGTCATTCATGCCTACCTGCATCGAAGTATCGACACACGAGACACACTGTCTACATTGCACGGATTGTTTCTAGTGAGATTAATAATATACTAGCTGGTTAGAAACAGAAATACTATAACATTTTACCGGATATTCCATATGAGTATATATACAATAAAACAATATCGATAGTTTTTAAATTTGATAGATGTGTCATCTCACCTCCGTAATTTTCTTTTTTGTTTGAAATTAAATTGACTTCTAAATAAGAACCTAATTATAAAATACTTTATGCTCTTCCAATCTCGGAATCTGAACGGAAATCTAATTTGTCTAATTGCGTACAATCATTTTGTAGTGACAAGTTTATTCCATCGAAAACATTTTTAAAATGTTGATTACACAAAAGAAAATATAACAATAAGTATATAATATTTTAGAACTCTACTAGAACTAGATTCAATAGCAATTTATTTTTTGATAAATAAAGCGTCTAATTTCGATAAATGCACATCTAAAGTGCCGTTATAGGTTAAATATTATAAATTAGCGACAATGATGATTCATTTCGCGTGTGAAATAACTAATAACGGGGATCTTTCAATAGATCGTTAGGTTAGTTACTATTTGAAGATGTTGTTGAGTGAAATATCGGTAACTAATGAAATGATTATAAGTTACATAAGAATAATACAACATACACTGTGTTACAAATTGTTGTGTACGTTTTTTTTAGTCTATGGTATTTTTTATTAGTATGATTTGAAGCAGTAGTTACATAATCTATGGTATTATTTTATAGTTTGATTCAAAGCAATAGTTAAAAAGTCAGAAGCAGTTGACGAAATGGGGACGTTGATAGTGATATCTATTCATTTAGTATATCTTAATGACTTCTAGTGTAAAGTATACGCTTAATTGCTTGCAGTGCTATAGTTCTTATAGAAATAAGAACTCACTTCATTACTCACTCGTGAAATATTAACAAGTTACTTATGGTGGTATATACTATTGTGATGCGTATATTCTCGAAATGTTATAATTATTATGGTCGATGTCACATATTACCTTCTGACATTTGACGAACGATTTTTGCGGTGAGTTTCGAGTTTGCTCAAACAGAACAGCCCTATAGATGTCGCTAAAAATGTCCTGCTTATATGTATAGTACAGGATTATTACATAAAAGTTTCAGCCAAAGAACTTGTTTGCTAACTTGTCCAAGGATACGCGCATAACAGTTTAAGTGGTTTTTAACTCTTGTATCATTTAAATATAAAAATATAAAGAATATAATATGGCTTAGTAGTCTTTTGAATAAATAAATATCAATCTACCCAATAATTATTTAAACTTTAACCGCCTTATTTATAAAAATTGGTAAGCGGTTGATTAGTTAAACAATGCTGTGTCTTCTTCTTTCGAATGTCAAATAAGTAATGACCGAAAGAGCGAAATTGCAAGCAACGTTTATAAGTAAGGCCGTAAGTATTTATTGGTATATTTATTAGTAAGTACTTATCTGTTTATTTCCTTTATAATCTTCATAATACATTGTTGAAATAAATTATTGATTTTTTTTTATAATAGCCCTCAATTGTAGTAGAAATCAGAACCAATTTTACTTGGTGGTAGAACTTTGTGCAAGCTCGTCTGGGTAGGTACCACCCACTCATCAGACATTCTACCGCAAAACAGCAGTACTTGGTATTGTTGTGTTCTGGTTTGAAGGATGAGTCTTTCAGTGTAATTAAAGGCACATCAAGGACATAGCATCTTAGTTCCCAAGGTCGGTGGCGCATTGGCGATGTAAGCGATGGTTAACATTTCTTTGCCAATCTATCTCATAGTAATGTGCCACCAATGTGTCAACCAATGTGGTGATCACCACCGCCCATAGACATTGGTGGACATAAACACTTACCAATAGGTGGTCCATCTGCTTGTCCGCTTACCTATTCTATAAAAAAAAAATACGGCCTATTTTCTCAGTTGACATAAAGTTTTATTTTGTATTTTTCATTGTACTGTTACAGTTTGGAATTAACAAATACTATTCTATATAATTCTAATAAACAAATCGTTTAAAGTTTACACAGAGATTTTCGAGTCATCTAGAATTTGTATAATTAAAATGCTATTGTTAATTACAGCCTGTCTGACATGCGTGAAGAGACGGGCATCACTAATAATTAACCTTTGCGGTACAACGCCAACGCGTCCTAAAAAGCACATCGTTACACACCCAAAACTAATTCATCGGAGAACCGTAATTTTCATAAGTACCATTTAAAACATCTCGTTACCTCAACTTTGTAATCCTGTATAAGCGCAGCTCTCGTATTACAAGAGTTAAAAGCAGCGAATTATAATAATGAGACATAACCAATTGCACGAAGCTCACGTCAAATCGGGTTAACTCATGTTGAGTTATGAGCGTTGTCTTTTTTCGAGTTTAGGGGAAATTGCGTTTTATGATGAGACTTAACGGCCCTATTAGTGGCCAAATGGCGCCGTAGAATTCGTGAAAGAAATCAAATTAACGATAACGATGCACGCTAGCTACCGATACTTAAATAATGGGTTGCATCTAATTCGTAACAGGTAAATTGTGGGATGCCTCGCGCGTGGTCGTATTAGACGTGTCATTAGGGCAGCGTTTCCGTAGAGTGTGGACCCTAACAATTATGTTTGCTCGAGTTTGTTCAATGTTGATTATATAAATTTATGTTCTGATAGAACGGAACGGAAGAAAGTTTTTAATGTTCATATAATAGCCGTCAAATCAAAAGCGGTAATGAATTTATCATTTTCGCTTCGTTTCCTAGTTTTTGGTTTAATAACAATGCTTTACACATCATTTCATTAATAAATCAGAAATAGTATGATGTAAGCTCATATCTCATTAATTATATTGAATTATACATTTACTGCAATAATTCTTAAATTAAAAAATATTTTGACTTAGCGTATAATTCGTCATGACTATATTTAATGAAACTCTATGCCAAAAGAGTACAGCTGTCCGGCTCGACTTTTAATTCAACGATTAAGATCGGTAAAAAATACTCAGCATACTACATACTGCACACATATGTACATAAATTAACTTTTTAATTTTAGTTCGTATAAGATAAACCTTCAATATGCAGGTTGTTTTACTTTTATGTCATACTAATTACTAAAATGGGAGTTATCATGTTCATATAATGGTTTTTCTACAAGTGGGGGCGTGATTGTGGAGATGACACGTACACGCGAAACCAACGAGCTTTGTACAAAGCGCTTTAAAGCGAGTTTTGCTTATTTTTGTTAGAACTGCCATTTAATTTTAATAAATAAATATGAACAAAGTACCTGTTGAATAGATTGTTTAGTAACCAGATGTAACGTTTTGTTTCGGATCGAGGAGCTAGGTTGCGCGCGCGCATGTTCTCCCTAATCAAATAGGAGCAACTTCCGTTTCCGATTTAGATGTATTAATAATATATAGTTTCGTAACATAATATTTGTTTTATCCTATTTAATCAGAGTTATGATCTCTTGGAAAGATTATGTATATTTGAACTAAGTTGGAGTTATTAAAAGATAAAAATGTTATAAGCATATTTAATGTGTCTGATTAATTTCTTTTCTATATGATGTCTCGTCGTAAGAGGATTTTTACTTAGTAAAGGAGCATTATCAGCACTTCTAATAACATACTCGATAGACTATAGAAGTTTTACAAAATTTAAATATTGGTTGTGATACTTAACTAATTTAAAAATACTCAGAATGATAATTACTCAACTTTCAAAGGCTGCAATGGTAATATTTTCTTATTCTTATATTTTTTGGTATTCACGTTAAAAAAGGGTTATTTGGAATGTCGTGTAAAGGACGCGCGGATGAAATCTGAAATTTTGCTAGGTTTTGACGTTATTAATTCAATCCCCTCACTGCAACTGACTCAGAGAGAATTACTAGACAGAAAAACACTATAATGTTTTATTTACCGACCTGGAATTCGAACCCGTGTGTTCTCAAGCATTATTATCTAATCGGCACTTAGGTTGTTAGGTTGTATAGTAAAGTTTATGATTACATAGCCACGTATTAAGGGAGTTTGATTAATGCCTGACAAATATCTAAAATTATCTATTTTTTATTTTTTTTATTATGTAGGTAGGCGGACTAGCGTATGGGCCACCTGATGGTAAGTGGTCACCAACGCCCATAGACCATGGCATTGTAAGAAATGTTAATCATCGCTTACAGCGCCAATGCGCCACCAGCCTTGGGAACTAAGATGTTATGTCCCTTGTGCTTGTAATTACACTGGCTCACTCACCCTTCAAACCGGAACACAACAATACATAGTACTGCTGTTTTGCGGTAGAATATCTCATGAGTGGGTGGTGGTAGGAACCACCACGCTCTACCACCGAGTAATTATCGTTTTACTCATACAATAAAAGCTAGATAGCTAATAAATAGCCTGTTAAAGTTCAATGGCTGTGCTAAGGACGGTTCTTCTTTTAAAGACAAACTCTAATCCAATATAGACTGGACGCATGTGACAGATTTTCATTCGACACGTGCAGGTTTCATCGGGATGCTTTTCTTTACAGTAGGCCGTCAGATGAACTATAATCGCAAATTAGCATTAAATTACGATTTCGATACGTTTCCGATTCAATTCCGATTCAACTTTGAATAATCTATATTTATTCGAATCGGAACCGAATCGATAATATACTTACATATACCGTTTTGTCAAAATTAAACGTAATTGTTAACTTGTATGGCAATAGCCCCCGAACAGACGGCGAGGATACGGCTGGTATATACCCTCCACTTCGTGTGAGGGAAATGCGTAAATGCGTTTTTCCAGCGAAAATATATATATATATATATATATATATATATATATATTCGGTTAATGCATGTGTTCTAATCATTGGGCCATCTCCGCTTTTATTATAATAAATATACAAAATTTTGTTTATTTAAAGTTTAATATTAGCGTGTTTTAGCATGCAATGGGAATGTTTTGACGTTACGGGCCGTCGCGCGTGCTTTGAACTCGTGGTTTGTTCCGGTTGCGTGGCAGGTTCAAGTCACATGTCACTGACGCAGTCGATCTCCGTGTCAGAGTGGAATCATTTTCTGTCCGAGCTATATGAAATATTTTATTTCCGAGTATATTAAATTTTCGTATATTATGTATCAGGGTTGTATTATGACACCGAGATTGTATTGCATTGGATACGATTTTTTGTATATCAATATAAAAAATGCAATGATTCATATAAAGATGGAATGACGGATAGACAATATTATTTTTAGTGTGTTAGATCCATAATATAGGAACAAAGATAACGGCGGATTTCATACCTTAGTTATTCAAATACATTTTAGTAGTTTCATACCTTAGTTATTCAAATACATTTTAGTAGTTTCATACCTTAGTTATTCAAATACATTTTATTAGTTTCATACCTTAGTTGGCTCGTTGTTGTCCCTCTATTAGTTAAAATTTTTAATAATCAGAATCTTCGTATGGTTATTTTTTACGACATGCTATAGACACATATTTTAGGTTTTAAGCGTCGAGGTATGGAGCACAGGACGAGACTACTAAAAACAATTCGCAAGTTTTGGCCTTCCCTAATTTATTTCGCCCTAGGCCTGGGCTTATTCGGCCTATAGGACAATTCGCCCCTGAACAATGATTAATACAACATTAAATGTGTATCCCATTATCATCTATAGTATCAACGTGAGAACTGTAGTTTTATTTTTACTTGTAATCATAATAGCTAAAAAATATTCAATAATATTATCTTTACCTTCGTAGTGAATCCATCCATTTAATAATGCTGTTTATTTGTGTTTCTCGATATAAAATGTTCAATAATCTGCTTAAAATACCTGCGCAAATTTAATTTCATCGGGTGATGAAATGTTTTTAAATAAAAAAATAAGATACACATCGGTTATTGAGCCGAGCATAACCAATGCCAGTAACGAATCTGTTAGGATACTTATAAGAAAGCTCGCCTTAAAGTCATAAAACGTATTTTAACATCCATCCGATAATCAATCTAACACGTCATAACTTTGACATCCAGTCTGCCTGGGCATAACTTGAAATTAAAGTTCATTTCAACAAAAATATATCTTATTATCACATATATATGATTTAATTTTTATTAACACAGTTTCGAGATAAATAAAAATAAATCGTAAGACCACTGACCAAATGAGTCTCAATATAAACATGTTAATTCACAATAAAATTGTGGTTTTTTAAGTACAAAGATATGGGGTTTCGTACAAATTGGTAAAATTTGTTTAGTTATGTGATCGTGTGACTGTTAAAACTATAAAAAACTATGTTTATACGTCAAATAGCGGTTTTATCTTTTCAATAATTTATATATGTAAAAACTTTTATTCTATCTATATTTGTAAATAAAGATATTTTGTAAAGTAGATAATGTCACTGACACGACCTTGCGCTATTTTTCTACGTTTTAAAAAAAACTGACAGCTCATTTATAAAATGGCGTAAGGTCACTTCTATTCTTATTTAAATCGAAACGCGAGCGCATGATGAATATTAATCTGATTACGATCGATTGAATGGCAGTGTGGAATGTATCATAAAAATATTTATAGATATAAAAAAGGTATAAAACATTTTACAAATGAGACCGGCACGTGAAAAAACGCAACATCATCGTGTTGTGTGGCGTGTGGCCGGTCACCGCGGTAACCGCAGTCTGAAATACTTAAATTGTGTTTAATGATTTGGGAGGCAGGTAATTACACGCAAATATACAATTTCTAAATGTCTACCATAACCTTTATCTACTCATACTTATTAAATAGGTTGTTAATATAATATTGTTATTGTTTTTAAAGTTTCATTTTTAATAGAGTTATATGAGGAAAGGTCAGTGTAGAGGTGACATTAAAAATTGTATTACCTTAAAAAAATCTAACGCAGGATCCTAATTACCGATACCTGACAGGTGTTAGACTTAAAACTTAAGTGTATCGTCCAAGTTTGATAAATCACAGCACGAATGTTTTGATTTATGAAGCTACGGTTGATGCCGGTCTGTCTCATCATACTCGAGTGACTTATGACCATATAATAAATAATGTAATGTTACTTTGTGTATGTCTATATATTTTTTGTTATTTATATCATTGTAGCAATTTATTTATACAATAAATACATCATAAAGTCTTATCCAACTCTTTTTTTTTTTTTTATTGTATAGGTAGGTGGACGACCATATGGGCCATCTGATGGTAAGTGGTCACCAACGCCCATAGACAAAGGCATTGTAAGAGATGTTAACCATCGCTTACATCGCCAATGTGCCACCAACCTTGGGAACTCGAGTTCGCACGATACGTCCTAGTAGTGCAGTCGTGTTTTTTGTAGTTGTTTACTAATTGCTATCGTAATTCTAAGAAAGACGCGCTCGATCTTATCTAAGATTACGGCGGCCGGCCATATGGCGCGTTACTATGGAAAACGATAACATGAATTATACCGAGTCTAATAGTGTAAACACATTGAGGGAACAAATACAATTACAGGAGAATGAGATGTATGTGGAGGACGAATTAGAAGAACATAGTTTAGAAAATGCTAGCAGACCAACAAAACGAATGAGGGAATTAGATTCTAATGATAGATGGACAACAGTTACTAAAAGAGGAAAAAGGATGGTTAGAAGGAGTATCTGGAACAGCAAAGAAAGTATTGAAGAAGATTTAATATAAATTTGTGTGTATTCAAAAGACATAATGCCTAAACAATTTCCATTAGCGAAATTATTCAAGAAAGAAAATATATTAAATATATCTCGAATAAAATATATAAACCCGTATAAAGTTCTAATTCAGTTTGAGGAAGAAGACAGTACAAAAAAATTAATGTCATGTAATGCTTTAATAGAAAAAGAATGGAGAATGCATAATAGATATGAAGTAGGAATATCATACGGTGTCATTAAGAATGTAGAAATTGAGTTGAGTGAAGAAGATATCAAAGAAAACATTACTAGTGACAGGGATTTAATATCTGTGAAACGATTGATGCGGAGAAATGGTGAATCGGACTGGTTAACGAGTGAAGCAGTTCGATTAGGATTTAAAGGTTCATCTTTACCCCCATATATATATGTATATGATATAAAAATTAAGATTGAGCCATATATATTTCCTGTCACACAGTGTTCTAAATGTTGGCGTTATGGTCATGGTAAAAAAGTATGCCCTAGTACTAAAGTGATATGCCCTAAGTGTGGATCTAATCATGCTAATTGTGAGTCAATAAATCTTAAATGTGTTAATTGTTTAGGATCTCATTTATCTTTGAGCAGGGATTGCCCTACATTTAAAAAAGAAAAAAATATACGAGAAATTAGGGCTGAATTTAATTGTACTTATAAAAAGGCTTTAAAATGTATGTTCCGCCATCCTTACCTGCAAAGATAAAAAATTATACATGTGAAGAAGTTCAAGTGAAAGATATTCCCAGCTCATCACCTAGTCAATTAACCTATGCTGGGGCTGTAAAGTCTACGAAACACATTCAGACACCTGTAACGACACCAAAAAATAAAAAAAATCAACACACAAAAGTACTGTTAATAAAAAAAAATATACAGCTAATAATGAAACATTTAATTGGGAGGCTTTATCTGAGACTGAATCTATCATGGAAGACATTAAGGAAGATGATAACAATAAAGAAGATAGTATGAGAAAAGGGATATTTGTTGTTTTGCTAGAGAAGCTTGCAAATATTCTTTTTAAGAAAAAACTTACAGCGATGAAGAAGATAGAAGAGATTATAGTAGTCTTATTGGAATGGTTTATGAGTGTGATCCAACGTAAATTCGATTTTGTTTCTCCGCTTAAACATTTCTTTAACAGTGGACAGTGAAGTTAAATTGAATAGGATTAACATTATGCAATATAACGCACAGAGTATAAAGGGAAAGCTAGGTACAGTTCGCCAGTTGTTAGTGCAAGAGAAAATTCATATTGCTGCTATATGTGAAACGTGGCTAGACTCAGAAACGAATCTTACTATAAGTGAATATAACATTTATCGAATGGATAGACAAGATAGTTATGGAGGCGTAGCAGTTCTTACTCATCGTTCTGTTAAGGCTCAAATGATACATTTAAATTCTAGACCTAATTTAGGCATTGAAATCATTTTTGTTAAAACTTTGAATTGTTCACATATTAATAATATAGTTGTAGTGTATTGTCCTTCCTCGGTAAGAACTAGTCAGAGTGATTGGGATCATTTATTTTCCTTAGTTGATAAAAACACACTAATATTGGGAGATTTTAATGGCCATCATAAAAATTGGTCTAATAGGATTGATCAAAGAGGTATACAAATTTATAACGCTATACTAAACAGTAATTTTGTAACATTAAACGATTCATCGCCAACTCGTGTTAGACTAGTTAATGGTGTTCTACAAGAGTCTTCTCCGGATATATCAATAGTATCATCGGACGTATCTGTGAAATTTAATTGGAACGTAACTAATGAGACATTAGGAAGTGATCACCTTATTATCAAATTGACAACTTATATTAGCCCCACATTAAAACCTCTTAAAAAAAGGAACTTTAAAAAAGCGAATTGGCCATGTTATCGGGAACAACTTGATCTCATATTCTCCGACTTAAGATTACCAGAAAACCCTCAATGGGCTTACGATATTTTTATATCATATTTAAATGAAGCAGCGGACAAGTATATTCCAAACAGTTACATAAATCAAAACCCAACACTTAATTTCACCCCGAAACCTTATTGGAATAGTAAACTATCAAAACTAGTTGCAGAACGACGGCTGGCTCTTACTAACTTTAGAAAAAACCCTACACCAAGTAATCTCGATGTATTGCAAAAAAAAATATCTGAACTTCAAAATATAATTCGAAAAGCTCATTCTAAATCCTGGCAAAAATATTGTTCGTCATTGAACCAAAGTTCTTCTTCAACTGAATTGTGGCAACGTATGCGCTGGATCAGAGGCTATAGTACTACAAAGTCATATATCGATGAACTACTTACTCACGATGTTTTAAAATCTTTAACCCCCGATTATGTTTTGCCACCCAAGCCCTACTTTAATATCCACAATAGCAGTTTAGAAACTCCTATCTCTATGCAAGAAATTTTATTGGCTATTAAATCGACTGACACAGCACCTGGTTGTGATGGTATATCATACTCAATGATAAAAAATCTACCAGAAAATGGTATTCTCACTTTGCGCTATTTATATAATCAATTCTTATCGTTGAATGTAATACCTCATCAATGGCGTAATATAGCAATCGTCCCTATACCAAAACCAGGAAGAGACTTAAAGCTTACTTCATCCATCCGTCCTATATCCTTGATATCTTGCTTGTGTAAAATGTTTCATTCTATCCTTAACAAGCGATTAGAATGGTATTTTGAAAAAAACAATTTGTTCTCTAACGACACGATAGGCTTTCGAAAAACTCGATCTTGTCACGATAATTTAAGTAATTTAGTTACTCATATATAGATGGGTTTTGCCAGAAAGGAATCTACTCTTGCATGCTTTATCGATATAAATAATGCTTACAACAATGTTAATATTTCAGTCCTATTAAACAGTCTCCATAAATTTGGTGTAGGCATTAAAATTTGCAACTATCTTTGGAACTTTCTTAGTGATCGTTGGCTTAATATTCGTGGTAAAGACCTTAAATACGGGAGATCTACTTGTTTAGGTCTGGCACAAGGTGATCCATTGTCACCCTTATTATTTAATGTAGCTACGATTCATGTTTATTGCGAAGTGTATGGTGACTCTGTTAACATCTCACAGTTCGCTGATGACTATGTAATATATGCTTCAAGTAAAAATATTGCATATGTACAAATGCAGTTACAAAAAGCATTAGGTATATTTAATGAACAAATAGGTAAGATAGGTCTTGATATTTCTTCGAACAAAACTAAAGTTTGTTTATTTTCGAAAGGTAGAAAACAAAATGAAATCCGTTTAAAAGTTAATAACTCTATATTACAATATGTCGAATCTGTGAAATATCTTGGGATGTGGTTGGATCGTTCATTACGTTGGGGTAAACACATAAATGACACGGTACAAAAAATTTCAAAATGTCTTAACGTTTTTAAGGTATTAGCCGGATCGGGTTGGGGGTTCACCCAAAACATTTAAGACGTGTATATACTTCTTTAATACGTAGTAGAATTGATTACGCTTGCTTTTTATATGCCAATGCTGCTAATAGAAATCTTAAAAAGTTAGATACTATACAAAATCAAGCAATGAGAATTATAGGGGGCTTTATTAAAACTACTCCTATCCACGTTATGGAGAGTGAACTTTGTTTGCAACCCTTGTTTATCCGTAGACGATACCTAGCTGGAAAATTTTATTTGAAATCAAAATCCTGAAAATGTAATAAAGTTATAGATTTACTTAACAACATGTCTAATTCGAATGAAAGCCTAAGGTATTGGGAAAATAAACGAAAACCCTTGCTGATCACAATCCATGCAGAATTACAATCGATTCCCATTCAACGTCGGAAGCAGCTAGACATGTTTTCCTTAAAAACTTGGGTTAGCAATATTGAAGTGAATAACGTTGTTAAATGTAACCTTACGCCTTTAAAAAATTCAAAAAATAAATATAGCCTAATAGAAATTAAAACATTAGTTAACCAATTTATTAACAATACATAAAAAATCATTATCAAATATTTACTGACGGATCAAAAGATATAAATGCTTCAGGTGCAGCCTTATATGACGCGCAAACTAAAAATAATTTGAAATTTCAACTAAGTAAATATCATTGTATCATGTTTATAGAATTACAAGCAATTACGGAGGCATATATTGATTCTGTTGAATCTCAGAATTTCGTAATTTTAACAGACTCCAAGAGTGCCCTCCAACATTTAATAAAATGCACTACGAGCTATCGGGGTACTCCAATAGCTTATACTATCCTAGATCAAATTCATAAATTTAATAAAACCACAAAATCTGTTTCTCTTCAATGGATTCCATCTCATGTTGGAATAATTGGCAATGAGAGAGTGGACCTCCTTGCAAAACAAGCTAGTGTCGATGGTATAACAATACCTGTGGACCCACATTTCTCTGATTTGATTTGGGTGCATAAAAAAAAATGTATGTTCTGGTGGGGAGAATATTTTGATAAACGTTCAAAAGAAAAGGGCATATGGTATAGAACTATGCAACCACAACCTTGGAATAAACCCTGGATATATAAATGTGACCTCAGTCGCCAAGATCTCATTACGGCTTTAAGACTTCGCTCCGGACACCTTCCATTAAACTCATTTGCGTATTTAATGAATAAAATAACAACCGCCAATTGCACCGAATGTGGTGTAATTGAAGATATTTATCATATTTTACTGGAATGTGTTCGAAGTGAGTCATTTAGACAGGATATTAATCAGCATTTTAAGACTACCTTAACTATTGCTCAGTGTATTAGTTTTATGGCATTCCCTAACAGTAATGAGGCAAAAATATTGTACAAATTAACTAACAAATATTTAAGTTTAAGAAAATAAAAGTGTATTGTGTAACTAACAGAGCGACATAGTCACAAATGGTGACTAAGCTCTAAAATAATAATAAAAAATAAAAAAAAAACCTTGGGAACTAAGATGTTATGTCCCTTGTGCCTGTAATTAGACTGGCTCACTCACCCTTCAAACCAGAACACAGCAATACCAAGTACTGCTGTTTTGCGGTAGAATATCTGATGAGTGGGTGGTACCTACCCAGACGAGCTTGCACATAGCCCTACCACCAAGTAACAAAGCCCTACCACCAATTAAACTTACTCGTAGTTACAGTAATAGCCTGTGAATATCTCACTGCTGGGCGAAGGCCTCTTCTCCTCTTTTTTGAGGAGAAGGTTTGGAGCTTATTCCATAACGCTGCTCCAATGCGGGTTGGTGGAATACAGATATGACAGAATTTCAGTGAAATTTGACACATGCAGGTTTCGTCACGATCCACTTGAACCCACGATCATCGGTTAAGATTCAGACGTTCTTACCACTGGGCTATCTCGGCTTACTCGTAGAGAGAAGTTAATTAGTCATCTATAATATCGAAGTCAATATGCTAACTCTACCTATGCTATGCTATGGCAGTTATGTGGATTGCGTGCATATGACAATGCCGATATATATATATTTACATGATATATACATATATCGATTGATGGCCGCGTTGCTTTAATAATATTAGGCTGCAAATCCTGAAGTCCTGGGTTCAAGCACCATGTCGAGCCAATAAAAAGATATTGGGTTTTTTTTTTAAATCTCAGTAGCAGCTTGGAGTTAAAAATGTGTTAGACGCAAACATTTTTATCCTCGGATCTCACGTAAAACCTTTGTCCAGCATCTGAACTCCTATAGGTATTGATACTGTAAGAACTATTAACCATCTCATACATTGCCGATGCGCTACCAACCTTTGGAACTAATATGTAGTTACATTGGCTCACTCACCCCTCAAACCGGAACACAATAATACTAAACATTACTGTTTGGTATAATGTGCGATGAGTGGATGGTACCTGGTCCTGGCTTGCAGAAAACCTTATCACCGAGTGAAATACATACACAATTACTAGTGGAATAGTTCCGCCAAAATGATATGTACAATATGCTATCATGTTTATACACTTGGGTTTCATAGTCATGTATATTTGCTTACTTCATGACTTGGGCAATAATATAAAGCAGTAGCCATTACGTTAGTTGTAAATCTTACGAGGTGGAATGCGGCTTACTTCAAAGAACTCAATCAATGTTCAATCATAGCGAAGTGTAACATATCGAGATATATACATAAATATTGATGTACGTCAGCAGATGACATTTAAAAAATATCGATTCGATGATGCGAACTCCGACACTAGACTACATCGGACTTTAACCCGTGACTCGTAAACCTTAGTTAGCTAATTTATAAAAAAATAGGGTGACCATAAATAGGATTAAACATTGCAAATTTTATTTTCTTAATTTTTTGCCAAATATTATCTATACAATGTGACTATATTTTAAGAAAAAAATTCTACTATTTATATAATGTGGCTATGTAATGCTAGTTTTATTTATTTTAAGTAGAAATACATATAATTAATTGTACAATACTTTTTGCAATTATATGTCGATGTAGTTTTGTATCGTAAACTTTACATTCTTGTATTAGAAAAACTACCGTGGTCGAGTCACCACTTCATATGAGACCATTGTATTTATTGATTGACGGTGGGAAAAGTTCTGTCGACTACCCATTCTCTACATGCAACTGCTCCTTGGTCTAGTGACTAGCTTATATAGCCCCGAGGTTTTGGATTCAAAGTTTTTGAATCACTAAATTTTCTAGTGCTTGATTTGTGCTTATTCATCTCGTGCGTAGTGGTAAAGGAAAATAACCTGAGAATGATGATCATCTAACAAATCCAGGTTGATTTGTCGGTTGAGCGTGATGAGATAAGATCTACAGCTTCCTCAAAAAGGAGAGGACGTCTTAGTTCAACCGTGGGCTTGTCCTTTTTGCTTTCAAATTAATAATTAAAATAAAGAAATATTGATATGGAGAAAACGTTGGTTTTAATTTAGGTTGGCATTCATAATGCCTAGCCCCTGAATAATTAGAAACAGCATACAATTTTACATACACATATGGTAACACTAAAATGAATGAATAAATGTACATCTTCATTGATTACATAGCCTGCGATGCAGATTGATGGAGCGGTGTCTTGAAAGGGGGGCATCCCTCCACAGGTGCGCGCGCGCAACCATCACATTTGTCACTGTAGCCGGTGATTATTCATTTCATTGAAACATTAAAGCGTCGAAAACTAATCACTTTGACTAATGGAGCCCCCCGTCGTCACATCTAAAGTTTCACACGTAGTGTAAAATGCCGACAAGCTGACCGACCGTTTAGATAAGACTAAAGAATAGATAAGCACCTATCTATTGTATATAATATGTATATTATATTGAAACTATCTCAATGCATATTTCTAAAAATATTTCAGTTAGGTTAGATGGGTATAAATGGAATAGCATGATAATCGCTTAAATTAAATGTGAATATTTGAAATTATTGTATACATATGTATTAAATCTAACATGGCGGATATGACACGCAAAATACGCCAAGCGATAAAAATAACAAAAATGTGGCAGTCACGGGATGCCCGGCAGATGTGATACATCAAAATTGATGGTTATGGAAATAATCTATAATTAATGTAAATCAATATCGAGTAGAATAAAAAAATATGAATACTTAAAATAAACAATTAATATTTAATGAAGAGATTCAAGCCATTATGTATTTGTACTTCAAAATATTATACTCGGTTCCGAATAAGTATTTTTAAAGAAATTGCTTTATAATTATCATTTTAAAAAATATTACTTTACATTAAAAAGTATTTATTAATTAGACATTTCGTTTCTTTCATGGGTTCTTCGGTTCAAGAATAAGGTGTTTCTAATCCGGTATTCATATAACCGGTGGCAGATTTTCAATAAACAATAAGCAGTCATTTTTGTATTTATTGGTCACTTACACTAATTCTAGTTAGTCAGGATTTATAAAGCATGGTAATGTATGATAATTATTTTCTATTTATTGAGAGTGAAAACTATTCAGTGTTTACACTCCCGTGCAATAAGCCATCACACGCAAAACTTCGTATATTATATCAACGACAGTGATGCTGTCTGGAAATAAAAACATGCAGACTATTAAAGTATCAAATTCTAAAATGGTAGAAACATACCCAAAGGGCACGGCCAACACGTCTCTGGAGACTACATAAAAAATATAATTCTTTATTAAGTCCAACTATAATTTTGAAATTATTACGAAAATTGTTACGACATATGGAAAAAATTATCACATGTAGTATAAATGTCCAGGCATTCGTTTCTGGTTTTTGTTCTTGTGAGATAAAATTTATATTTAAGTTTAGATAAAGCGAAGATTTAAGTGTATATTTCTAGCGTCGTCTTTTCATACGTATGTAATAAAACGGTTCTTACTAAACAAACATATGTAATAAAATTAATGTGAAAGTTCGAATGTTTTGAAGTTTGTTTCACTTTCATGACTTAACATAAAATGGGTGAAAATCTGACATTGACAAGCCAAGAATTAAATGAAAATATATTTTAGAGTAAACAAAATATATAAAATAAATAAATACACACTTCATGTGTTAAAAGAAAACAGTTTTAAGATTTTTCTAACTTCGGTAATGTTAAAGACAACGTTTATGAGAAGGCGCGTACGCAGTCTCAACAGCATAACCTGCAAAAAAGTACCCATAAACAGTCCGTTTATGATGGCAAATAAAGCTGGCCATCTTCCCTGTAGTCCCGTAGTGAATTATTGCTTTATTGCTTCAGAAATATTTCACAAACAGAAAATATTTTATGATTCTCCACTTAAGAACCGCCATATATCATTTTAAGCCATAGATAATAAAATTCGTAAGTCGCCACGGGCGAGACAAAGGTTGTACGGCCGGTTGCAATCCGACGGATCTAAATTAATAACATTACGAATATTTTAATGTAACATAAGCACTATCTCCTAGAATATACTTAAAACTAAGTGAGTTTCTTCTTATGGAATATCTGTAAAAATATATATTTGACAAGACACGGGCAAAACATTAACACGATAAACAACAATGTTTATTCGTATTGAACCTTCATGCTCTGTACCTTTGTTGAATCTAAATTGTTTTTTATTGGCACTTAAACCGAAACACTAGTATTTTATATAATTATGTTTTGAATATTTATTTGAAAAACATAAACACACTCGAGGCATTTCGCATCAGGTCCGAGCAAACATAAAATTGGAATAGTTAATGCTCGAAGAAATCGTTAAAACGAGTGAAGACTGTAATTGGAAGACATTAAACGTAACCAGGATTGTTATATTGTTATAGCTTACTCTTAAAAACCTTTACTGTAGGCATTAGTCGTCAGTATTTACTCATATGTTACAATGTTAAATTCGATAAGCGTACGTTAAATGATTTGTTTAAAATTAACCATATATTCAATCGTTCTTACAAAGATTAGTAGTTGGCTATCTCTCTTGAGATTGGCCGCCGTGGCCTTTACAGTACGTTATATTTGTACTATATTGACTGCCTCGTTGGTCTAGTGGCTAGATATAAGGCCGCAGACCCGGTGGTCCTGGGTTCAATTCCCAGGTCGGGCCAAAAAGTGGTTATTGGATTTTTCTGTCAGAAAATTCTCAATAGCAGCCCGGAGTCTGGAAGTTGGAAGTGTGTACACTCCCGTGCCTCGGAAAGCACGTAAAGCCGTTGGTCCTGCGCCTGAACTCTTTCCGGTCGTGTCGGATTGCCGTCCCATCGGATTATGAGAGCTAGGGAATAGTGAGTGCACCTGTGTTTGTGCATAAACTTGTGCACTATAATATCTCCTGCGCAGTTGGCTAATCTCTCTTGAGATTGGCCGCCATGGCCGAAATCGGTCTGGAGGACGTTATGTTATTTATATTTACTTAAGACTTGAATATTATACAATTTTACAAATTATGGTTATCATATAAAATCAAGTTGCCGACTGCGCAAAAGTAGTGCATCCTTCCTGCGGCAAAGTTTTTGATAGAATAATAAAATTTCACAGACTTTTTTAAGCTTATGCGTTACAGTCCAAACATTTATAATAATTAATATTCAGACAAAAATAAAAGAAATATTTCAACAATCTCATTTGTTTAAAATGTTTCTAAAATTGTCAGGATTATTCCTTTAAGATTTATTGCTTTATCGTTTCTATTTATTTACTTTACGGCTAATATGTGTTGGTCATTATTCAAACGCTCAGTGACATTGTCACTTGTCTCCAAGTATTCAAAGTAAATTTATAGTCGGTAATAAATAGAAGAAATTTCCAAAAAAATACGTGTTAGACAAAGGACTATGTCAAAACACATGTTTACAGCGCTAGAGAAAACAAATATAGTCGCCAAGTTGATTCGACTCGCCCCGTGAGCTTGTCGAAAACAAAAGAAAGGGCCCATTTCGTTCCACAAGCGAATCGACGTTACAGTAACAAAGTTATAATTGTACATTTTTTTTCACCAAGCAACCATGCGTCAACTTCTCAGAAGGTTTGAAGGACATAACTTAGGTGATCCTGTTATTCTTTAACTGAATTAGTGTATCCATTATGAAGGTAGATCTTGTGGCACGTCTCATTAGGATTTTTTCGTACTTATGAGACGGTACATTGACAAATGGCAATCGTTATGGTTATCATTTGTATTGTCGCACAAAAAGAGTTTAATGCGAAACGAAAAGATATTCAAGTATAAGTTGGATATATTTTAAATATATAGTCTATATGTATATACTGATATTGTTTGATAATTATATGCGATAATTGAGATTTGAAAATAAGTCATTAATAACTAAAAGAATGATCTGTGCTAAAAACACGGCTGCTGATGCCATATAATATTTTTAAAATGCAAAAGCATATTTAAAGTTAAATAAGGGATTTATTTCAGAAAAAAAACAAGCAATGTCCGTCTTGAAAAAAATATTTATAGTCTTCTAGCTAATCGATATCAATGTCGATTATGAATATTCTATTCGTTCGTTTGTAAAACGTGTAACTGAAATTCGAAATTCGTACAAAACGAACAACCGCAGTAATGATTGCTTGGGCAGCAATTCAAACGGGACACTACACCAAGCATTCATAATGTATTAACTCGCTAGTAATTTTTCAGCGGTGGCAGCACCGGAAGTGCACCGGCGGCAGCGCCTTTTTGTTTCTGCTGGCCCGTCTCTGATGGGTTTCGGAAGCGAGGTCGCCGTTCGACCGTCCACCAATATTTCACTCGGTGATTTATTAAATGACGTCTCGGTTCTTCCTCCATGCAAATAGTGAACTTTATTAAGGAAATACCTGGCAACGATAAATTAATAAAATACTGATATTTTCAATATATTATTATTAGTATTAACCAATTGTAATTCTAGCGAACGGTGAATAGACTGGAGAGTCCTTAAATATTAGTATGAAATATATATAGATTAAATAATAAATAATATAAGAAAAACTATTATTTACTAAGTCATGATGTAACATTTAAGAAAATAAAACGTTTGAAGTGAAAACATGAATATAATTTCGGTTAAATGCCATAATATTTATTGATATTTCTCACATCTGAAACAATTCATTTCCGTGAGAAATTATGCTCTTGTCTTACAATGAAACAGAATATCATTACGCCATTACACGTAGGTAGTGCGCGTCCAAAATAAACGTACGTTACTCCGTGAGAACGTATTGTTTCACGGCATGTAATCTGCTATATTAACGACTCTGCGGACTTGTAATACTAGATGTCATATATGTCATGATTACTACTTTTCGTTTTCATTGGAATGACCTCTTTTTATTAAACGATTCATCTTTTAATTCTAAACGTAAACAGTGGTGAACAGTTTTTTTTACTAGTGTTTGTTCAGTCGGAATTCGATCAAAATATTAATTAACAGTTTGAGGAAATCGTATATAAATTATTAGGTATAAACCCTAACGTCAATCTATAAAACATAAAATCAGTTGACAAAAAGAAGAGAAAAAGTTACAGAGCTCCTTTGTTTTTGTTTATTTTTATAATAAATATTTTTAGATAAGCTTTTAGTTTATTTTATGTGTGGGTTAAATTTTGCAACTGAATTTTAAGCCAATTAACTTTTTGATTGTGACATTTCAAAGTTAAAGAGAATAGCTTGGTTTTTAATATATTGAAGTGATAACTTCTTATGGGAGGGTAAACCGCTTCGTAACGTAACGCGTTACGGTGCCACTACTACCGACGCGGACTGCTTAACCTGAGAGTTATCAAACTAACGCCATCTAGCGTATACAGATAGTACTTATAATAATAAAGCAACTCTCAAGTACTAATTTAAATTATATTTAATATATTATAATTAATAATAAATATTATCACTTCTGTCGAGCGTCCCGAGACGCACACGTTTTTTATTTTTTTATTAATACATGTTTTGTTAAAGTCATTGTCAAATGCTTGGAAATTTAGGTTCTTTTTTAATTTAGAAGGTGGCGAACGGGCACCTGGATGAACCTGATGGAAAGTGACTGCCACCGCCCAATGACGGTGTGAATGTAAGTTCGTTGCTGGCCTTATGAAAAATGTTGATAAAGTTTCATGGTTTCAAGGCAGGTAATAGTGTAGGTTGATCAAATCCAGGACGACCAATTCACTATTTGATATGATTTCATAGCAAAATTTATTTAACACAGAACGAAATAATAAAAATTATTGTACTGTCGTATTTAGTTCTTTTTCATTCATGCTGATTGTTGTCTATAATTATGGTGTTATTTTTTGGTGTACAACAAGCACAATATAAAGTGTGTGAAAAACATAGTTTTATATATCTAAACCGATAATAATAATCTAAATTTACAAACATTGTACTATTTATTTATTTATTCATTTATTTATTTTTACTTGTAATCAACAGCGTTACAGACAGGTTGTACAGTTATTACTTATTACTAAAGTCTTACTTAGGATTACAATTTTATAATATTACACTTGCAAAAATTAATAATATGTGTAAAAGTTCTATTCACTGATCATTTATTATATTAAAATTAATGTTTTATGAAATGACCACTATAAATAACATGTATATTAAATCATATAAGGAAGAATCGGATGTAGTGGATGGACATTACTGTTCCAGTTTCCTACACGAATTTCATCAAGATAAACATCGAGAAATAAATCTAGAAAAAATATTTCGCATATAGTATGCAATAAAATGACATAGAAAATCCCAGAGACATATCATTCTTTTAAACGCGCCATCAACAAGTTAGTGTGTAATAAATTCAAAAACGTTTACATTAAGAAAGTTCAGCTAACACAAAATATCGTCAGTTAACAGGCGTAACACTGACCATAACTCAATTAAAACAAGGGCTCATTTAAAATTACAATCTTAATAACACGCACGCACCGCCGCGCTCCGCTACCTGGCTTGCGTGATGAACACGTTTCGCTAGAAGGGACATGATTTGGTTGAACTTTTTAACACATAATATGTATACCACTTACATTGATATTAATTTGTTTTCCGTCGATATGACGACGTGATTTTTATTTTGGTTACTTAAGTAGTTTCTAAATAAAATAAAAAAAGTATTTTAAGTATATTCATTAGTTTTGACACCTACTTAAAAACCCTGACAAAAAGGTGTCTGGTTTTTTTATTTAATTTTATTACACATGTAGAAATCTAGAAGTTGATTCGTGTTTTAAAATCATATTCAGTTTCATCGTGGCGGAGAACGTACACAATGTTCAGAATTTTCGAATATATAGTCCCATAGCATAGTGTCATGAAACACGGTACTCGCATTTACATAGTGGAAAGTGTTATAGCTAGAATATATTAAAAACAATCTTTAATGTATACGGCTTGTAGATTTCCGATCATCAATAATCTTAAGATCCAAAGGCCAGCACACGACGACACGACCAGGAGTAAGGCCAGGTGTTTTTCAGATGCAGGGCAGTATGGCGTGTGAGCCGGTTGGCGTGGTTGGTAAGATACTTTCACGCCGTAGGTCGTGAGTTCGATTCCCACCCAGGACAGACATTTGTGTGCATGGACATTTGTGTGTTTGTCCTGAGTCTGGGTGTAATTATCTATATAAGTATGTATTTACAAAAGAAAAGTAGTATATGTAGTATAACAGTTGTCTGGTTTCCATAGTACAAACTCTGCTTAGTTTGGGATCGGATGGCCGTGTGTGAACAATGTCCCAGGATATTATTATTATTATTTATTGGCTTGAACTATATGCAGTGTAAACTTATGACGGCACTAGACCGTTATCACCTAAAGGCAAGATACCAATGGATTGGTCGACTATTTTATATATATTGTAATGTGAGTTTACTTTGTTAGTCTACGTACATAAACGAACATAGTATGTATGTAAACATTGCAACAACAAACATTTTATAGAAAAAAACGGAACGGAGAGGCTTTTTTATCAGAGGTTTTATAACGGAGATATATAATAAATACATTATTGTTTTGTGCAAAGTCAGGAAGGATAGCTAGCAGATATTTAAAGAATGAATATCTTTTAATATAACTAAAAACATACAAACTATTTATTAAAATATTTATATTTTATATTTTTGTTTCTAGAATTGCTACCCTGCAATTTTTCATTATATTTTCAATGTTAAATGATGCCGCTTCTGTTGTATTTAAATCTTCTAATACCTACTTAGATCAAAATTTACGAGATGCGTTGCTAGGTGCCGGTAATTAATGAAATATCGTAAATAACGCATTCCGAGTCGACGTGACGAGTTCAACGATTAACTTGATGATCAATCACGTTGGCCCTTTAGTCCTACTCTACTAATAAAACAAAAGACTGTTTTACGAACAATTACTTTTAATAACGTTATAATCTACTTTTTAATTATTATTTTTATGGATATAAGCATTAAAATTATTAAATATTATACGGTTTTACCTAATAACCGATGATGATATCCTCCTGACCGATTTTGACGGTAGCCAACTGTGTAAGAGATATTAAAGTGCCCAAGTATGTGCGCAAACACAAGGGCTCTCTCTTTTCCTTCACCTCGTCATCCGATGTGACCGGAAAGAGTTCAGTCGCACGAACCACGGCTTTACGTGATTTCTATGGGGTGGGAGTGTAAACGTGTCAACGTCCTGACACCGAGTATTTTTCGATAGAAAAACTGACCGGGTTATTGAGTTTTAAGCCCAGGATCAGGAAAGCCACTATACCAATAGTGCTGTACAATAATAACACGGCTGTCAAGTGGGCAATAATAAATAAATAAAAAAAAATAAAAAACAGAAAGCAGGACTATCACAATAATTTTACCGTTATTTTCGTAACTTAATAAAAATCTGAATATTAATAGCCATCTATCTAGTTTTGTCTATGGCTCGCTTTATTGAGATTAAGATAACATTACCAACATTGCCAGGAAAAAAAAGAAACATATAAATACTTTTTGGTGAGTTTGTTTATATTTTATGTGACGTGTTGATTAAATTTGTTATTGAAATGTTAAGGTCAATAACACACTAGTGAAGGTCAAGATAATCCTAATGTTAAGTGATATTTAAGTATCATAATAATCCTTAATATATAACATGTTTAGACATTAAATGTTTAAATAAATCATACAAGTCATTAGTTTATAATTACTAAATAGTACAATAAAACATTTATGGCTGTTAAATATTTTGATATTTCAATTTCAATCCAAAACATGTTTTATTATACTAAATGGTTACATAGAGGTTATGTTTGATTTTAACAGATGTTGAAATAAAATTTAAGAATAGAATAAAGGTTTATTCCTTGCTTGCATAATGTAGCAGAGTTACATTCGACACTTGCAAGATTTCTCACGATGTTTTCCTACACCGTTGAGCTCATCATTATTATTATATAAACACAATTTAAGCAAGATGAAAAGTCAATTTGAACCTTTCGTTAATATTGGAGCACCTCGGCTCATAAATTAATAAAAAAACTATATATTTATTAATCCTTATTGAAACTACATAGTATTTACAATTACTAAGTATATTATCAAGAGACTAAGTATATTATCAATTATAATATAATTGTTAATAATAAAGTTTGTTAAGGAATAATATCAGCAGAATAAGTTGAATCGCTCACTAAAATGTGTTTTTTTATGTAACAGGGGGCAAACGATCTCTCACGGGCCTCACCTGATGGAAAGTGACTACCACCTCCCATGGACATCTGCAATCCGAGGACTTGCAGATGCGTTGCGGGCCATTTTCTTATATATATGTATGTGTAAACATGGAACTATAAAAGTAAATGAAGGATATATAACATCTATGATCTTGTGGTTAGGTAATGATGTTGTACAAAATTGGTTTTTATCTATTAAAGTGACAAGTGCAAATCTTTGGGTTAGTCAAGTAGTAACAAATTATAAGTTAATTTTGAGTGAGTATACATATTTAATAGTTAAGATGCTTAGTATGATCAATATGGACTGAAACTTGTGCATTTAACAAAATCATTTCAGTCCAAAAGTATCAAGTATTGGCGCGCTCACCAATTTAAACGTAAAATAGAGACATATCTAATCTGTTTGTTAAGTTGCGCGCTACATAACTTGCTATTTATTACAAAATTAATTGTTTACATTTAATAAATAGGTTATAATTTAATTACTCAACTACATAATACGTGTAAGTCAGGCATTCGTTGCCAAATTGTGCGTGTATATTTAAAAAAAAATAAACATATTGGCATATTCTGTCTATTTTAAAATAAGGTGATAAAGTAATTGAAACTAATAATAATTTATTTCAAGTTATCAATTCGTTAAGGTATTAAATTGAAAAAAAGTCCATTCAGTGTTTCTAATTATCCGTGGATAACGTTGAAGCGTGAAAGCAGGATGAACAAACTAATAGTACAAAAGGTCGTATGTTCAATTATATTTACTTTACAGCAGATACAAACTGATTATTTACTTTACGTTATTAATATAACATTTATATTTTTCTCTCCCCTTGTTTTTATAGTAACTCATATAATAAAACGCATCGGTTTTTTTTGTGAATCAATTCTAATGAAGCTTGGCAGTGTTAACACTTACGTGGTTCGGAAAGCACGTAAAGCCGTTGATCCTGCGCCTGAACTCTCTTTGGTTGTGTCGGTTTGTCATCACATCGGATTATGAGGGTCATGAAGTAGAGAGTGCACCTGTGTTTACACACACTTGTGCACTATTTTACCGCACCACCGTGAGCTATGTCGGTCAGGAGAACATCAACATCAATATATAAAATCGTAAATTCTATATTAATTAAAAATAAATTAATTGTAAATAAAAATACATTTACTTAGATTTTATTAATTGAAATTGTAACTTAATTATTACATACGACCTTTTGTAGACAGAAGTATATATAAATATATAAATATACTTCTGTTCATAAATATATATATATATATATATATATATATATATATATATATATGTGTATCAAACTGTACTACTATTATCGAAATGTTTTGTTGTTAATTTTGTGAATATACCGATTGTGTTTCTTTTATCAATAAATAAATATTTGTGGATTGTTTTCATGAGACAAACGGTGCTCTGACGGTAAGTTTTCAAACAACAGTCTTAGGAAGTTCAATTATTTTTTCCAAATAAAGTATCAGTCACAAGGTATACTTATTATGTAATTTAATTGATAACTTCGAAGTGATTATATTATATAAGAAAAGAAAATATTCTGATATTTATTTGATTAATATTTGTTAACATTTTTCATGAGATTTGATTTGAATAATAAGTAAAGCTAGAATAATCAGTGTCATTTCAAGATTGCCATTACATATATTTATATGTACTTACTTCTTGTAAAAATAGGATATATTTTTTTAAATAATTTAAATAATGATAATGACGAATTAATTGACTTTGTGTAAATTAAACTGATATTTGTGTTGATTATGATAATCTTATAATTATGTATGTGTAAATTATATAACATGTATTTTTATTTGTCTTATATTTAACTTATATAATTACAAATTTATATGAAATACAAACTCAGGCAAAAAATTTGTAATTGTTGTTAATTAAAGGTAATAAATAAATATAAGATGAAATTGACTATTATATACAAAAAAATATTTTTCTTATAATATACCTTAATTGACCCAGAGAATAAGACTCCATGCTGTGTTTCATTTAAACCCAAGCAACGGTTCTACAAACGAAATATTATCCTAGAAATCGTTCGTACGCTAGGCATGTACACTAATAATATTACTAGTATTATTTTTAATCGATGTATTTATAAAGTTCCATACAATTAATTACTTCAACCATACGTCACAAATACACAACTTTTAGTTATATAGTAAATAACGCGACAGATAATTTCGTAACTTCAATTCAGTAACAATTATCAATTCAACTATATATTTTGTGTTAAATAAATTTATGAGTATTATAGAAATTCGGTAAAAGTCGTAACAAAAACACTTAAGAGTTTTTTGTTAAAGAAATTGAGCGCGCAGTAATTACTCGCCAACAATGCATAGTCATTGTTCTACGTATATTAGAGTCAAAATTTCACAAACGTCAATTAATATTAATAGACGCCATAGACACCTGAGCCAAAATTTATTATAGAAAAAAACCTCATGATACGATTATTATTAATTTTATTTGGGTTCCGTTGCATTGACTAACATTTAATAGATTTTAAAAAAAAAATTTTTGTTAATTTCATTTTGAGCAAATAGCAAGGAATTATTGTTATGTGGCCGTTTGTGAATACATATTTATTAATATATAAATTAAATTTTTATTCCGTCCATTTGTTTACAACAATTACTTCGTATGTTAACAATGAACAAGATCTATACAATAATTTTGTCAATTTGTGTTTTTGCTTAATAGATTAACATCCGGGATTTATTTAAATATACTTACATATATATAGGATTACGTAATCTCAACGGCGAAAAACAGTAACTGCTGACTTAGTGGAATCTACTTTGATTTAATAATGCTTCTTACTTAGCTTTGAGTAAGGTATATATTTTGATTTTGATATTTTAGTACTTAAAACTTAAGTTTTATATTGTAATCAATGTCTCTAGAAAATAATCATGAGTAGAGGCTGTGTGTGATACCTCTATACATGTATGTGTCTGCCAAACATTTTGGAGTAAATATACGTATCGTATACTTTAAGTGCAATATAAAGGAACCCATCCAACTAATCTCATATTACGACCTGACCCGAACAGACGCGGACGAATTCTTGAAATAAATTAAAAAATGCTCACTCATCATCAATCAAACGATCGATTCCGTCGATATAATTTACTTTTTGTAGTTTTCACAAGAAAGCGCCCGTCACGCAACGCCTGCCAGGTACGGCCTATCGTATGATAATTTTGTGTATAAGGCAATTTAATAATTAACTAAACTAATATCAATTTCCTTATTCATTATGTATATATTTTATTTTTTTAAATATTTTTAGGTGGACGGGAAAATGTGCTACTAGATGGTAAGTCACCATCGTCCATAGACATTGACGCTGCAAGAAATATTAACCATTCGTTATATCGCCACGGTGCAACCAAACTTGGGAACTAAGCCTGCCTGTTTCTGGCTCACTAACCCATCCAACCAACAATAATATTTGTATTGTTGTTTAGCGTTAGAATATGTGATTAGTGTGTGGTATCTATCACAAAGTTAGCTCTTAAGTATATACCTATTGTTATTGTTTATATATATAAAATATATCTCATAAATCTTGCAATAGTCTAATACTTCTCCGTTATCTGTTATTCGTTAGTTAATTGCTCAATCGAAACGGCTAACGATTCGTTACATTTAGTATGAAACGACAGGTCATTTGGCAATACAAGCCTAACTAACGAATAGTTTGAAGCTTTTACAAAATGTTGAAACTATGTAGTTTGTACAAAGCAAGAGTCAAGAGATATAATTAAAGTAACGGCCTCCAGCGGCCCAGTTAAATTCGTCAATCCCATTGGTGACATGTCGAAACGGTTTTGGTCGAAGCAGTAATCGGTTTTCTCCAATAAACGCCGATTAGACGCGCCGGCGTCAGCACGCCCGGGAACCGCCGTGTACATTCGAGTTCAAATTGTCACTCAAAATGTTTTTCGAGTGAGACGAATAAAGGGTTTTATATTATTACTATAATAATACATATATGATAATATATGTATTATGATAATAACTTACAAGAATATTTCATTATAATAAGAACATTTATTCAGTCTACTTTGTAAATTAAATTGAAGAAGAAAATTAGGCCCATTTTTTTCTAATATTGTATACGTATACATATCAGATGTATCTATAATGAGCATACAAATGAAAATAATATATACGACCTAATTAAAAGCATATCTTAAGTTTATATCATAAAAAATATTTTGATCCGTAGATTATTATTATTAAATGGCCAATGATCTTCATAATCTACAATTTCAATAATTTATTTTCCAATGCAGTAAAATTTTTTTTTACTGCATTGGAAAATAAATTATTATGAAAAAAAGGAAGTTATTTTCAGTAATGACTATTAAAGTATATATTATTCATTATAAGTGCATACAGAATATTTGAAATAAAATGTATTTTTTTTGTAACTGTACGTTCTACAGTCGTGACCAAACGGCGATTTCAATTATTATCTAGAAGTCGTTTCTCACTAGCGTGGTAGTAATTTTAATCATGCTGATATCCTATTTTTAATATAAATGGACGACTTTTGACGTCACGTAGTCTGTGTGCTTTTAATAATGAATTAGTTCGTTTTTATAACAAGGTATTAAGTGCAGTCACTTGCTTGGTAGATCTAGTCTCATATATATGAAAACTACGAAAAGTTTCTTTTTAATCTGGCGTTATGTCAAAAAAACAGAAACATTCATTTATTTGTTAATTAATGAATATAATAATAATAATGAGATTCGATTTTACTTTATTCAAATAAAGCAAAAACAAGAGGAAATATATATATATATATATATGTCGCGTAACCAGTTATAATTTTTAAATTTGTTTTTCCCCGTTTATATTTCATCTTCGAATAAAAAACATAGCATTCCATCTGTCTTCTCTAAGCCTTCAAAAACGATAAATAAACACTAGTCAAGTTCTTGTATGGAGTTACATCGAATGGAATATTTTCAAATCATTCGATAAGTTATTGTTATTTTTTGTCTGTTTTTACAATACGACCTGTTACAAGTATTGTTATTTATATAATAATTAAATCAAAAATATATTTGTTAAAACTATTTTGTGTTTTTTTCTTATTGAGGATAATACAGTGCTTAAAATATCAACCAAAAAGCAACCTCAGATGTCATCAATTTCTGAGTAATAACGAGCAATACTGCTTAAAATTTCTTAAATATCATTTTAATGGCATATGAAAATATCGAACATCTTAAGAATAAACGTCTCCGTCCATGGAGTACGGCTAGCAAAGCAAAGTCGGCCCGAGGTGACGGCGCGACTCAAAGCTTCGACAGCCGTCCAGCGTGGCTCATAATTAAGAACGGTGACTGTTGAAAAATGGCTGCCGCCCCCGGCCAGCCGTGAATAATCGTCGTAATTACGATTCGGAATAATTTCCAGCCAGTCATAGCGATGCTATCGGTAGGTGTTGACGAGCGCTCGTTACGCGCACGCAGCGACTCGTTCGACTCGTGGAAATCGCATTTTCTATTGCTTACGAGTCACTACGAGAAAATGTGCAATAAAATAATCTAGTAACAATTAAAAAAAGATTAATTAAATTTGACATTTGTTTTGACATCATTATCTTGTATAATTTAGAAAATATCGTAACATTATTACCTTGCAAATTATAGATACACATAATAATGTGCACAAGTTCGCATGTCATAGCTGTCTTATGGTTCCGTTACCCGTATGCAATGTATTGTGTTAGAAAACGTATCTTATAAATTTACTAAAACATAAAAATATGAAGTAAAATTTTAAGAGTTTTAATTTTGATGGTTGAAACCTTAAATATTTCACAGCAAACCGACACTTAAATTTGACATATTTGATGACACCGAAATTGTAGGGTCTCTTGCTACGACACAACATTAAAAATAATTACAACATACGACAAAAAAATAAGTAATTGATTTATACAAAAAAATATCCTCTAAGGGTTAATAACACAAATAGCAATGTAGACCTTTCTATCATCTTTCTTGCTTAATTAAAATGATCTAAGCGTCGTTGCGGAGGCGTGCCGCTTGCGCCACTTTACGTGGGCAGATTTAATTAGCTGTTAATACTTTTTTTTGGTTGCATCACAACATAACATAGGCTCTGAACTTGTTTAACAGTTCTTTACTCAACGAGTAAAAAGTAGTGGGCTTATGAGATTTCTAAATATAAATAATTATTTAATTAAAAAAAATTATTGCATTTCATTTTTATATTATTATAATTTTCCAAAGTATGATTTTTAATCTATATTCATTGCAAAATTTTAAATGAAGTTGATCTATTACTTGTAATAATACGCCCGAATATTTGTTATCATTTCACGTTTATGATTTGAACAGCAATTATTTTCAAATTAAGGTTTCCGCTTAATAATGTTGCTATTGCAAATAAAGTGATGGCAGATTATTTTTTAGGGAGTTAGCTAAGAACTCAGCGGTTATATTATTACTTTTTTATGTATTTCTTGTATAGTGAAACCTATTTATTATATAATAAAATGATTAAAGATGCGGTGTATCGCTGAAGTGAAAGTCAAATATAATCAGTTGTTGGAAAAATTTTAGGTTATTAATAATTTTTAGACCAATATATTTTATACAGTTTCTAAAAAGAATAATTGTCGTTTTGCAGCCTCAATATAAATAAAACTCATGTTTGTATCATGCCAGGTTAGATTAAAAAAGTTTTGGAATTTTCTGACAAAAAAAATCAGGCATAGTCAGGCAGCTTGAGATCCAACAATCTTTGATCGTAAAAGAATACAGTATGTACCCGTGGAGTTGGAGACAGAGAAGGCGCAGTCGACACGACCAGAAAAAGTTCAGGCGCAGCACCAACTGCTTTACGTTCTTTCTAAAGCACGGGAATGTAAACTTCAAATTTCAGGCCTCTATTGAGAATTTCTTACGGTAAACCTAGTTTTATTGGCTCTAGAACCTCAGCGACTGCAGTCTTCTAAGGTACACTTCTATGGTTAATACGAAGACCAACGAAGAGCATATTAACCAATCAATGCATCGAATTAAACATTTTTTTGCTAAAATGAAACTCTACCTCTATGGAATCTTAATCTCTTAAGTACCTTTAAATTAATTATTATATTAATTCAGAATAAATTATAAAAATAATTTACATATAAATATGCATGAATTTCTACATGACAATGTCCTCCAAGTGACATCGGTTGACTCAGGTGTGTTCTAAATACGTATGTTTGTCTATTAGTGTGTAATGTTGTAATATTGCATATTAAGTTCTCACTGTATGAGGTTACGTTATAATATCGCTAATTTGATATTGTTTTCACCAATTTAGTTTTAAATTAATTTTTAAACGAGATCTAGGTAAATTAATGTAAAATTGAGGAGCTGATATTTATCGCAATGAGATACAGATATCGAATATCACCATTCCATCTCTTCCCGTGGGGGGGCGCAGAAGTCATCTCGAGGGAATATATATAGGGTTTTCCATTAAGGGCGCTTGATCGTGCAGAACTTCCATCGTAGCGTGTGCTGTGTGGCACGTAGCGCCGTCCTGTTGAAACCACATGTTGTCCAGATCCATATTCTCGATTTCAGGCCAAAAGCAGTTGGTTATCATCGACCGGTATCGCTCACCATTGACGGTGACGGCCACACCATTATTGTTTTCGAAAAAATACGGACCAATCACGCCTCCGGCCCAAAATCCGCACCAAACAGTCACTTTCTGCGGGTGCATTGCCACTTGGTGAACCTCGTGTGGATTGGTCTCGTCCCAAATACGGCAATTTTGCTTGTTGACATAGCCATTCATCCAAAAATGCGCCTCGTCGCTGAAGATGATTTTTTTGCCAAAATCGGCGTCAACTTCCAACTGCTCTAATGCCCAGTCAGCGAACACACGGCGCTGTCTATGGTCATTAACCTTGAGCTCTTGGGTCAGCTGGATCTTGTACGGGTGCAGGCTCAAGTCACAACGCAAAATTCGCCAAGTTGTCGTCTGCGAAAGGCCGAGTTCCTGTGCGCGACGCGGAATTGACTGCCGCGGGTTTTCGAGGACACTGTCGCGCACAGCGGCGATATTCTCGGCAGATCTCGCGTTACGTTGACGCACGGGAACCGGCTGATTGTTAACTGACCCGGTTGACTCGAATTTGTCCACCAATCGACGGATAGTCGACTCGGCAGGACGATCATCGCGACCGTAAAACGGGCGAAGTGTGCGGAACGTTGCTCAAACTGAAGACCCATTTTCATAAAACAATTTTATGATTTGCACGTGCTGCTCGACACTGTAACCTGCCATGGTGGTTTGGGAGGACGGAATGAATATAACACACTGCATTTGACAGCTGTCACTCAAACAACATGGCCGCAATCAGCTGTCAAAGTTCAAGCGTCCCTATTGGAAAACCCTATACCAGGGAACGGGTACCAACGTCTCTCGTTTTATGACCATTTTACTGCGATCATCAAACCGTCCGCTAAGCGTGGCTATTATGATATATCACCCTAATGATAGGCATAGCCAAATCATGGCCCGTAGACCCCGGCGGCCCTATCGTGGAAATTCCTGGGGGCCTTTGTTCAGCAGTGGACGTTTTCCGTTTGATACTAATCTATGTAAAATTATTATTATTTAAGTGTCTACTGAGAGCCGAGATTGCCCAAAGGTTAGAGAACGTGTATACTACGAGAATGCTGTATGTATAGAGAGACAGAACTTCTTAGTCCCAAGTTTGGTAGTGCATTGGTGATGTAAGGACTGGTTTATATTTCTAACGGCAATAATGTCGACGGGCAGTGGTAATCACATTATCAGGTCACAAATCTGCTCGTCCACCTAGCTATATTATAAAAAAATAATATGTAAGTTAATTAATATATTTGATAATATTTTTTGGTGTTATTTTTATATCAATGAATTTGTATTTTTGGAGGACACGAATAAACTATGATTATGCACCAACGATTTTTGAAACTTTCTAAATATAACAATTACAAATTTTAGTTCTACTTACACACTAATTTAACAAGGATATAATCTAACTATTAAGGCTATCGTAACCGTGTCTTTGTTTAAATTGTATTTTATTTCAATTCCCACGTTAATAGTCGTAACGGTCGCATCACCAAACTAAATCGATAGATAATGACCGCCTGACCTTCGTACATAAATAGAACCATTTGAATACTAGTTTGACCCTTTATAAAGTTGCGAATATAACTTGTAAGTTCCTTAAATTGATACTTCGCACGTACATCGCATTACGAACCTTAACAAGGAATTTTGCTTGTCTGCCGTGTTCAGATTGTGCTTGGCAAATACTTTTTATTTAAAGGATTGATTTATGACTATATGTCCTTACGGTATTTGTTGCTGAAGTCTTTAGCTGTCTATATTATATAATATATTATTTGTGAAGATTAATATTGAGAGGTTTTTAGTAACGGGAAAAGTCTGAAACGTTTTTCTAGTCAGCTGTAGGCTAAATATTTTTTATGCAATACAGGAAGTTTGTACTTAGATTAACTAAAGTAATGCTTCTAGATTAATTATAGTAATGTTTTTTATAAAGGTCACGAGTTCTCTAGCTTGTATATCGAATGCGTTAACTAGACTCAATTCATAAAATTTTGATTTGTTATTAAAACCAAAAAAGAAAATAACATTTGCGTCAGATAGATATGGAATTCTATAGAGGTTTAGCGTACAAGAAAATGTTCGAAAATCAATCTAAAATATTATACAGGGACTCTGAAAACTAAACTATTTATAAATAATGTTAAAACATTATAAAAGAAAATATTTAGTATACTTAAAAAGCCTTAAGAAAGTTAGTTAAGTATTTCAATCAACTTTATTATGAAATTTATTTTATTGAAATTTTAGGATAAATTATTGTTTGGATAATTTTAAAATGGTTGATAGCTATTACTGTTTTCAATTATATGTTTATTGAACTCATAGATTATCATAAATCCCTTCATTCAATACAGATTGGGAATTCTAGTATATGTAGATAGTGATTTTTCAACCATCGTGCTATTCGTAGTCGTCAGTAATATCTCTATGTAACTTCTTACAAATTCTAGATAATCTTTTTTATTTGCGTCACGAGCATTGATTCATAGATTTCATTTCAATCTGTAGCATCATAGTGGCCAAAAATTGTATAGTTCGAGAGGGAAAGTGTAATTTGCATATAACAATGCAACACCTGTTAGGCCGTCGCGTGTGGGCGTGTGTCACACAATAGCTCTTCATTCAAAATAACAGTTGCAGTGTAAATGAACCTTTTTTATCATCATAAGCTGGCAAGGTCACCTCTTTTACGTGCTATCACATGGTGATATTTGTATTGGATTATGACCTTCACTTCTTTATTGACGAGCTTAAATAGTTATGAATAATTTCGTTTGGGTTGGGATTATCCAGTTTAAACATTGTTTGTTTATTTCTAACCTTTGAACGGTTCGATTATTTTTTACTAAAATATTATTGAAATAAAGCACTAAAACGTACATAATTTTCGTGTAACTTTAATTATTCATGCAACGCACGCTGTAGAATTAAATGCGCACAATTTTTTCCCACTTAGTTGACGAATATCATCATGACTTTAGCTAATTTATATATGTATACATAATATATAGAGCCGAACCTAACCTTTCAAATGAGAATTAATCAAATAGGTACTGTGGTTCCGGAAATTACTTTTCGCTTATAGGTACAATCATAACATTTGCGCTCTCTCTTTCTCATATTAGTATATACATAGCTTAGACGGGGTAAAAACATAACTAATAAGTAATTACGAATGATTACAAAAACTCAACACAAATAAAATACACACAAAGTAATAAAAACATTTTTATTTTTGTAATATCTATCCATTATAACTTGATACGTATTAAATATAAAGTATTTCCTAATGGTATGTACATTTCCCCTCTTTACGACGTCAATAGAATGAAAAATACGAAATTAGGGCGAGTTTTATCACCACATCTACAACCTGAACAAATGATTAGCAAGTTAAACAAGATCATTACGACTATCTTTAAATCTTTCTCATAAACACGTGGTAAGATACCAATCTACATAATACTCTACGAATTTATTAGTTAAAACACTTTTTGCGACTTCGAAATATAAATTTACATACGCCATAGAATTTCTACAATGACAGACAGACAAGTGATCAATTGTATGATTTCGCAAGTGAATAGCGCTTAATGCTAAGGGAACCGGACCGGTGCAGTAACGAGTCTAAGACTGGGTTATTAAATTACGATAATTCTAGAGAACGGACGTTCTGTTGGGGTCGTATCTACAAACCGTTGGCCGGTTTAAGTTAAATAAGGTATAATTAATGTTGACAGGTTCGTTGTTAAGCGAATAGAAAAAAAAATCATTTTATACTATATGAGTTATTATTGCAAAATATTTTTATACTTGTGTGGCGTGCTGTTTTATGCGTAAATCAACAATATAGTAGTAAGCAAAGCGCGTTTAATATGTGTGTACATGTTCGTATATATCTGGATAATGTTGAAATTATTTTTATTCGACTTACAAATAGCCATTTGCCGTCGGGTGGCACGGTTAAGCAAGCTATCACGTGACCTCACATATGCCTTGTATAGTCAGGGGTCTAAGTATTAGTAATAATATGTTTCTATTTTAATGCCTCCTTTTCGATGGGTTTGTCTGGAAGGAATGGCTAATTAGCCATAAGTACGCCCTTTGTACCATTTTCGGCACTATTTTCTGGTGTCCACTTAGTGGTGGTATAAACTAATTAAAAATAAAGGACAAAAAATTGTTGCAAATAATATAAGAAAATTAATTGAGGTGATGCTATCGATGAGCGACTACGAATTGTTTGCCGTTACTTTTTCCTTCCAATAAACTTAACGTCCGCGTATTTGTGCTTTGAAAAGTTTATTTTTCGGTCCATTCGTTATGACTGGTTTTAAGGCTCACTACAAACTAAGTTAAATCGTCTACGTTTGTAAAGGATCTAGGTGATTACCAAAAAATGACTTAACTTCGATAAGGTAGGTTAGTTTCATAATTGTAATTAATGTCAAAATATTGACTTTACAATAAAAAAAAATTAGTTACAGGATGTGGGCAGTAAAGTTAGCTCATCGCTGTGATTAGTAACGTCGATATAATACGGGAAAAATAAAAATGTCTGTTTGATTGAGTATTACCCAGAAACCATTCAATATATTTACAAGATCCTCTGTTAGGTCATATGTATTTTTTGATTAACGATATAAGATAAAGACGATTCAGCATAATGACAATTATAAGAGTTAATGAAATTAAATATACCTTTCTTTATATCAATGACATCGAAATTGTTGATACCATAACAATTACGTCGTAAAATGTGTGTTAACTTCCTTCGTATGATTTCATTTAATTAAACATAGGGACATACATACCGAAAAAGAAATAGCTGCTTCATAGAATAATTTATTATTAATTATAAATTTGAAGTTAAGAAATTAAAAAATTCTTTGAATTGAACGGAGTAACATGTCGCCGTGCGTGCAGCCGGCTTTATGCGCTTATAACGATATTTAAACGTAACTTAAAGAGATGGTGTTACGTGATTGGTGTTTAATTTATTTTCGTAGATGTAATTTTACACCCGATCGGTTGTACGATCTGAAATTATTACTTTCGTTATAATAACGTTACGATAGCCTTTGTGAGGTAATGAGTGGCAAAAAATCGGATAAATCGGATTTTCTTTTCTTATACTGTTACATCTTAATAAGATTTTGTTTTTTTTTTATTACATAATTAATTTATAATCAATAACTGATAAGCGTAATAACTAACGAAGGCTATTTTAATAATTATATTTCAGATAACATCACCATACATATGCTATCTATGTATTGTATTCGAACAAAAATGTAAAGAATGTCGTCTAGTTTAGTAGACATTTTTGATATTTTATTGTAAAATTGACCAACGTTATTATCGCAAAATCAAATGAAAATATAACTCATATTGATATTATTTTATGTCGTAAACATTAAGCAACAATTCGGTTGGCTGGTGAGTGGATTGGCTAGACGTTGTATAGGAGGGGGACGCGGTAGTTCCCACGGTTCTACGGAAGAGTCTTGAGTCTGGGGATGCAATTAAATGTGTGCTAAATATTTGTTAATAATACAAGTTTAAATAAGGGTGTTGTTGTATATTTTATCGATGTTGTCAATCATATTAAAATTGTATTATATCGCTAAAAATTAAAAATAAAACATTATCATGACATACGTATTTAAACTGTTCCAGTTCGGTTCGAAATAATTGTTGCAAAACAGAAAGGACGTCCTGTGTCGAATCTGTAACGCAAACCCAACTTTTGCATGCAGTAACGAAATATTAGTGTACACGAAATTCAACTTTATTGTAATCGGTTAGAGGCTACAGTTCGAGATCAAAGTGATAAATCTATTTGTGACATTGAATATAACGAGCATCCCTTATACGCGTGACGGGTCAAAATCGCGATTTTATTTATAACATGTCGTATTATAGCAGCTGGGGTTTGTCAAGGAGAAAAAAATATATAAGAAAATGGGCCCAAGGTACCCCTCGCCGACACCCTAAGTCGGACCACCCTTCGAACGGGTTTCGCTGTCATAAATCCCACGTGAAAAGATATTTTAAAATGCGTATTAAATTCATTCAGGGCAGAAATAATTCGGTGTGTGACGGTATTTGTTGCGCAGATTTTATGTGAATTCCAACACGTGTAAATGCCTTATCTTTAAATTATATCTTCAGATTACAAATTGCTTGTTAGAAATTAGTAGTGGATTCGGTAAAAGGTTAAACTTTTGTGCGTTTTTAATTAAATATTTAAGCGAGAGAATGTGCAAATATAGTTTGCAAAACACAAACTAATAAATCTTTAAAAAAGTATATAATTAACATTGTCTTATATCATACCTAGTAGCATACTTTATTTGCGTTTAATAAGCACAATAAACATAAACAATAAAACAAAGCGAACAGATGATTCCGATCACTTTCAATTCGACCCGTTACATAAAACATATGATTGCACCCATCCAGCAACAAAAGAATCGATTTAGCAGCAAGAGACACAAACAGACACACCCACTCACCCGGTGACCCACAGAACCAATAAAACACTACAAACGACGTCTTAATTAACCAACAATGACTACATAAAAAGCATTCATTGCCGTCTTAAGTCCGACGCAGACAAGTCGAGTCGCGACGATTTGAGAAACAAAGTCTTTCTAAACAAGTCTCTTTACATCTCGAAACGGATCTATTTAGTTTGAAAATAGAATGTTTGAGCGAATTTCTATAGCACACAGGTATTCTATAAAAATGAGCCTCCTTAACAAGTCTATTAGAGAATAGTCGTGCCTGACGTTTGTGCTCGTCCTTATTATAATCAGTGTGATCATAATAGAACACAAAGGACTACAATGCTTAAACATTGTGTTTATTTTGAACAATTTACACCGATAGATAACACAATAGGTCACAATGGCACATTCGAAAGAACTACAGTCGCGCACACAAATGACACTCGAACAGTCAATGACCCGTGATTGCCTTTGATTCACCTGTTCTCTTTTGTTTAAAGATTGTTCGATAGTTCATGAATGTATTTTTTATAAATATTAAAATTATATATTGGCGTGTTAGATATATGTCTTACAATAAACGTTGTCGACTTTAAGGGTATTTTATAATTTATTTGCCATTTGTAATACAATAGGTATAATAGGATTCAGAGAAAGTGATCTTTTGTGGAGAAAGAATGCTATCTAATAAATTAGTTGAGAAAATAGAATAAAAACTATATGAACGTTCACAATGCTTTTTGCGGCGACTGTATCAAACACCAAAGTTCAATGACCACGAAAATAAAATCACGATATAAATATTTGAGTATCGTCAGGTGACATAAAATTTTGCATAACTATCGAATTTGATGCATTAATGTGTAAATTTTTATTTTGTATCTCGTCCCTGCGGCAATCTTTTTGATATAATATTATGACGTTCGTAATAAAAAGGTGCTAAGACGCGTGCTACGTATTTACATAAAATTATAGATTTTATGAATAATGATTTCATGTTCGATAATAATATGATATTGATGCGTCAATGGCACTATTGTATAAGAAGTGTGAAGTATAAGCGTGTACGTGTAGCTATGTTATCTATCGAATATAACACAAGCTTTTGTGCCCACGGCTTCTTTATTTGGGAAATGTATTTAACATCTTTAAGAAGATTTATATTATCTGAAATTATAATCATTATATTTCACACATTACATCACATTTTAATCCATTTAATAACTAATGGTTAACACTATTATCATGCTAAATTTCTTTTCAATTGATCTTGTAGTGCGAAGAACGCACAAATGTACAGCACAGACGCACAAATATAGCAGACAATATGACCTACAAAGATAGCAACCGATATTCCTTAGCCAGTTCTAGAATATTCTCTGGGCTACCGATATACCTACTTTCATTTCAATTGTTTGAAGAATAGGTAGAATGACGGGCTATTGGGTCATCTGATGGTAAATGGACGTTACCACCCAAAGGCATTGTAAGAAATATTAACTTTTACTTACAATGCTAATACTCCACCAGCCTTGGGAACTAAGATTTAATTAATTTATTTTATTTTTATTATTATATATATTATAGGAAGCCAACGAACGCTGTATACAATTTAGTTGCATATTTTTGAGTGCAATCATAAATAACTTAAATATAAAAATTGCATACCTCACTTATAGGCTAACTTAACATGCATAGGAAAAAAAAATAGTACATTATTTGTAAGTAAACTTAAAAAATAAATAAAATAAAGGTTATTTTAAAACATTGACAATTAAATTAATTAAAGTCAATGTTATATCCTTCGTACCTGTACTTGCGGAAGACAATAATACTAAGTAGTGCTGTTCCGCGGCAGAAGATCTGAGGAGTGGATGGAACCCACCCAGACGAGACTACCCAGACAAACCGAAAACGAGATTGCAAATAGTATATAAATACATTTATAGCATCTCTCTCTCTGGTCGCTCCCTCATGGCTGAGGATCGTGGTCATCAACGGATATGGATGGTGTACACCTAGTGTGGATTATCTGCTTCCACCGATGCCTGTTCATCGCGTCTCTGGCGACCGAGCAAAACTTAATTGAAGATGGGCCTCTCACTTGATCGCTCCATCTAGTTGGGGCCCGTCCCCGGGCTCGTTTTCCTTCCGTATTTCCAACAACGATCAGTTTTTCAAGGCTCTCATCACCCCTTCTCATTATGTGGCCAAAGTATGATATGATACGCTGCAGACAGATCGTGGAAAGTCGGGTTTGGACGTGAAGCTGCGAGAGGATCGATGCATTGGTGCGCTTGGCGGTCCAGGGTATCCTCAGCATGCACCTCCAGAACCACATCTCGAATGCATCAATCCTCTGCCTTTCTTTGGCTCGTATCGTCCAGGTTTCTACACCATACAGGAATATGGGGAATATAAGAGCGCGTATTAGCCGGGCAATTTTCGAGCACATTGCGGATAATAGACTCCCCATAGATCTTGAAAAGTGCCGGAGATAAAATGCAGCCCTGTCGAATTTATAACATACCACTCATAATTATGTTGACTATAAAAATGATTTCATAAAGTTGTATTTCTATGTCCTTACTCACTCACTATCCGACGGGATGACTATCTGACATACTAGAGTTCAGATGCAACACCAACTGGTTTCAAAAGCCACAGGAGTCGTATACAGAACTAACTTCCAATCTCCTGGCTGCTACTGAGATTATTTGACTTTATATTTGACTTAAGGACATGTGTATAATATAATATTTGTATGTTTTATAGTGTTTTCATCAATAGACAATATATTTTAGTGTTGCCATGGCACTATTGATATCAAAAGTATTATGGTCATCGACAATTTCGTGTAATATTGTTATTAATAAAAAAAATTAAGGTTTCAAAAACTTCGTATAAACAATTGCATCTATTCGTACAGAAGAAGTAGCTGACAAATAACTGGAGCTGAATATATTTATTTCAAAAATACTTGTGAAGTATTGTTGAAGTGAAAGTACTTTCAAAAATAGTTCGACGAGTAACTTTCCTAAATAAAGAAACAAGAAATACGATCTGACCAGTGTTATTTAAACTAACTAATTACAAAATCGAATAAATTGACATAACTACGCAAAATTATATTATTGTTTTGATAAATATAATCTATATTTGGGAATAATTAGAATTTATGTATAACGGAAGGTTAATTTGAGTTGTTTATAAAGTAGGTGAGGTGATGCTGCAGTTAAAATTAAATGCGAGCTAGATTGCACGGTGGGCGCGCGATGTCCGGCCGCTACGCGTAATGTTATACCGCCGCGCACTAGTTGGGGAACTAGGGGAACAATGGACGCGAATAAATCCATCATTAATATTATGATATTAATTTTGTTATAATTTTATTAAAACGAAATCATGGCTAAGAGAAATAAATATTGTTAAAAATATACTACAATTCTCTTATTATTATTTTTTGAAGTTTTACATCTTAATCCATTTTATAGTTTGCATTATATACTTTGTTTATTAATTTCTAACTCAATACTTATAATGTATTGATCGTTGTTTGTGGTAACGATTTTTATAGGCATAATTACAATGATTACTAAACAGAATATAGGTATATTCATAAATTATTAAAAGTCGTAAGTTAATCCTTAATTAATTACTATGTATATCATGCAGTTCTATATATGTAAATATTTTCAGTGAAAAATATGGAGATGGCGTTTGCCATACCATTAAGAAATTACTAATATTTAAAATTAATTGTAAAATGTATACCTTAATGAGAGTGAAATAATATTAAATTTTATGTATATTACAAAAATATAACGAAACAAATATAAACTTTATTTTTAATAATGGTCCATTTTTGCCTCGTTCCCCGGTCGCGCTCAGCGGCGCGTGCAACCGCGTAGCGCAGGAAGGCCCGTCTCATCTCGCAGGATGCGGCTGCGCGTGCTATGTGAGCTACCAGCTGATCTATCCTCTTACTGACCACTGACCCTTCATGCTCTTGCGCATACGACTAATTAATAGATTAAATAACGTTGTGCAATTGACTTGAAAACTTTTATATTAACCTCATACCTTAGGGTAGTAAGTTCGGTTTAATAACTAAATAACCAACTATAACTAAGTTAATTAATTTATATTTACTTGGAGGTAGGGCTTTGTGCAAGCTCGTTTGGCTAGGTACCACCCGCTCGTCAGATACTCTACCGTAAAAGAGCAGTATTTGGTATTGTTATGTTCCGGTTTGAAGGGTGATTGAGCCAATGTAATTACAGGCACAAGTAACATCTTAGTTCCCAAGTTTGGTGGCGCATTGGCGATGTAAGCGATGATTAACATCTCTTACAATGTCCATATGCTCGTCCGCCTTACTATCCTATAAAAATTAAAAATGTTACTGAATGTTAAATATATTGGTTAATGTTTTCTTTGCTGTACTCGGTAATCCGAGGACTAACCTTTGAGGCTTAATGCAAGCCCGTTTGGGTAGGTACCACCACTCATCAAATATTCTACAGCCAAATAGCAATATAAAGTTTTATTGTGTTCTGGTTTGAAATGTAAATATTATGAACCATTTTAACTACAAGCATAAAATCTTAGTGACCAAAGTTACTGGCGCAATGACCACTTATCATCATCACTTAGCATGCCATATTTGCCAGTCCAAATACTACCTATAGTAAAATATGAAAATATATATCTATATTTTTATACTTTATTAAAACCATTATTTAGCTGTCACAATCTAACGTAATGCTAAAAACCGTGACAAAAAAGTCTAAATTAACCTAAGAAATAGCTAATAAGATGATTATTTTTTTTAATGGTGATAACTATTGTCGCAGAAATACGGTTAATGTCAATTGGATTTGCAATTATTTTCATAGATTCGAGCGAAAATAGAACTTACTAGAATATTATGAATAAATAGGCTGCTAATAGACAATCAAGTCACTAAATCACTTGCAACAGATAAATAAATAAAGATATAAATAATGTAATCTGTTGAAGTAATTGTCTATTGTTTTTTTATATAAATTAAATATGCTATCGCACGACGATTTGTTTCTTTTATTTATTATCATGGAGATAAATTCGCGATCATTATCTAGTATAAATAAATAAAAACGTTAATGGAATCAGATGTAACACTATTAGTATTTTATTTGTTTTCAACGGTTTAATTGTATTGATTTCTTTTCTGCTATGTATATAATGGTCTTCTTGGAATGAGTTTTACCATTAGTATCTATTTGATTCGAATAAAAGATAAGTCAGTTTGGAAATACAGAAAAGTTCGTACATTTATCGAATTAATTTGTAAAAAAAAACGTGTGCTTCTCGGGACGCTCGACATAAGTGATAATATTTATTATTAATTATAATTTAAATTAGTACTTGAGAGTTTCTAAATTATTATAAGTACGATCTGTATACGCTAGATGGCGTTAGGTTGGTAACTCTCAGGTAAAGTAGTCCGCGTCGGTAATAGTGGTGCCGTAACGCGTTACGTTACGAAGCGGTTTACCCTCCCATAAGAAGTTATCACTTCAAAAATAAACTTTTTTCATTTCTTATAATAACTAATGCTTGTATAATTGTTTGCAATCAGGTGTCAACTTCATATGGCCGTAACTACGTATTTATTAATGAATGTTTAAGGTAGAGATGATCATCATATAATATTAGTACACCTGACCGATTTCATTCACGGTGGCAGGATATATTATTTGTGTTACCAACATGGTTCGATGGGATGCCAATCCAACACGACCGGAGGTCCAATGATTTTAGGTGCTTTCAACCCAAGATCACCAGACCAAGGGGTTTTGGTGTTGACCATTGAAAAGGAAGGATCCTCCGACCAGACGGGTGTTAGTCTGGTGGGCTACTGCCCAACGGTTGTTGTCGGGTTCTTGTATATATGTTCAATCGCTCGGATAACTTTAATATCGCGATGTAGGATACGTCAGTTTTTAGTTTTCATATGTGGCGAGATAGATGTCGCTACATCACTCCCCTCCGAGACCGGAGGTCGATAGCAGGTTGAGTCGTCCATATGTCTTGTGATGTTTGCCGGGCCAATGGAATGTTCCAGTGAGTCGGAACCAGATGCCGCATAGTTCACGGTGAGTCGGAACTGTCTGCGGTGATGCCCCAGTGAGTCGGGGTGATGCTGCAAATGCTCCAGTGAGTCGGAGTGGTGCAGTGCTGCGTAGTGGCTGGCTGCTGCGTCGACCAGGAGAGAAGTGCGTCTCTGCTTGCTAACCGGCCGAAGTGCAGTGTGCTGTGCCAAGGTCGTTGAGAAGACTGTGGGTGATGACCAGGAATGCGCGTCCACTGCATGCTGATGGTCAGGATACCCGTAGTAGTCGTGGATGCTGGCTGGCTGTATGACTCGCTGCTCGAAAGCTTGAGGAAGTGATGATGACGTCACGATGACGTAGTTTTTGCGAAGGCTGCGCTGACGTTCATGCTCGGGGTCACCAGTTTGGTGTTGAGCATTGAAAAGGGAGGATCCTCCGACCAGACGCGTGTTGGTCTGGTGGGCTACCGCCCGACGGTTGTTGTCGGGTTCTTGTATATATGTTCAATCGCTCGGATAACTTTAATATCGCGATGTAGGATACGTCAGTTTTTAGTTTTCATATGTGGCGAGATGGATGTCGCTACAGGCTTAAACCCTAGATCGAGAGATCTGCAGCCTTATGAGTCACTAGACCGATAGTGGAGTTAATAGAGTGGAGATATAAGAATCGAAGGAGTCAGCGATTTTTAACATTTGATATTATCTTGGTATAATCAACCTTTATATATGTTTAATTTCGTTAGCAGCTCTCGAAATACTTAATAAAAATTAGCCAGGATCTTCACGAGTGCTGCCGGTCAATTTGAGGTTTGTCAATGACGATAACCGTACCGTGAAACCGCATTATTAACAAGTACCTAATGTTCAGCTTAAAAATTATAAAGCTTAATCTTCAGCTTATAAATTATAAAAATAGGTAATATAAGATTGTAAGTTCAACACAATTTATTATGGAATGAATGACTGGAACTCTGTGGCTCGTCCGCCTACCTATGTTATATAAATCCAAAGGTTGAATGAAATAATTATTGTAATTCCTGTAGAAATTAACTAGTACGTAATAAAAAAAAAAAAAGGTAAATATCTCACTGCTGGGCTAAGACCATTTGGTTATTTTAGTTCAGCACTTATTTCAGTGAAATTAGACACATGTATATCCTCACGATGTTTCCCTTGACCGCTGAGCACGAGATGAATTATAAATACCAATTAAGCACATACAAATTCGGTGGTGTCATTCAATCGCTTAAGATTAATGCATTCCAATAACTGGACAATCTCGGCTCTACGTCTGTCTCGTCTAATTTAAATAAAGTTAAAGATGTAACCTTTTTATTAAAATATTAATTTTAATAAAAAGGTTACTTCTAGAATTTCATGCCGATTACTCTCTTTAAAAATTTTATTTTGAATCTGTGGTAATGCTCGATTTAAGGTTATCTACTAGTAAGTCAATTGGAATAAAATTTTGAATTTCGAATGTAATGTGTAAGCGACCTCTCTGAGTCTAATCACACTTTCTATAACGGTCTGATACGACTAATTCAAATTACATCGTTTATCAACGTCTCCGCGTCTATTATACTGAATATCTTTCAGCTAATAGCTAATATATAGATATTGTAATGTCGATGTAATGATTTGTAAATATTGCAACACTGACATCAGTATTATATTTATCATCCATCCACTTGTAAATGGCATGGCTATGTATGTATGCATGTAAGTTGTAAGTACATGTAGTGACTAATTATAATTAATATTTAAATATATTCTTATTTTTTCTAATCTAGCTTAAAAGGTATGATTGTTTTATGTTTTCTTTTCTATTTTATAAAATATTTTTTTTACTTATTTCATTTCAATCGACATATTATGCAGATTTTCTCGTAGTATTTTTATCGCCGAGCATGGAACTAATTAGGCAAAAGAAAAAGTTGAGATTGTCTGCGTTTGTAATCGTAACCTACCGTTGGAACCAATTCTACTAACAATTTATCACTGTATCGCAATCGAATCGAATGCCGTTTATCCGTTTTCCTATTCTTTAGTTTAATTGTCGACTATTGGCATAAAAGTTAACAATTAAATTTGGTTTTTGGGTAACATATTGTCGGTTCGTTTCCGATTCAAATAAATTAAATTAAATCAATCAAAGTTGGATTGAAATCGAATCGGGAACGTATCGTAATCGTTATAGATTAGTAGAATTCAGCCCCTGTTCTAATCATTGAACCATTGCGGTTCAAATTTGGCATATATTTCAATATTAATTATTTCATAATCTCGGGGTAGAAAGTAGGATACTTCACCATACTTCACGCCTAATTAAGTCGTGTATTAGTTATTAGACTATCTATATATTGATTATTTAAATATGTATAGGCTACAAAGTTGTCTTTCTGTAACGGGATATTATACCCTCATCGTGACATGTACATGAGACACGGATGACGTCAGGACATTGTTTCCTGCGCGTCGGAAGCGTCAAGGCGGACGGGCTAATGGGTAGACATCCGACGGCTCAGCCGATTTGACACACGAGTATCTGCAATCTGCCTTAAAGAACAAAAAAATTGCACGTTATAGTAATTCTTTTATATAACTTATACATTATAATTATATATTATACATTATAAGCAATATTTACAGCACACCGACTGCCATTGATAGTTTCTAGTTTATTTTAGTTATTTTTCTTTTATTTATACTTTATTAAAAATATAATGGTACTTATTATTATTTCTTTAATAACTAGTTTTACTTAATTATATAATATAATCACACAAAATTATAAAATAAAAATAAAAATTTAATGTTTTATAAAAAAATGTTAAAAAATATTTGATCAAAATGATACATATTTATGAAAAACAGGTACTGAGCTGGCACTCACAGGCATTGATCGTGTCGGTCTGGTGGCTGCGGATGCTGCGCGGGCGCGGCTCCGGAAGCGGAAGTCAGGCGCGTTCTCACTCAGCTGTGGAAAACGGAATCACTAGGTTGGTCGGATGCGAACATATAGTTATAAATGTATGGTGTGTTAGCTATGCATGTTAAATAGAGCAAATTGTTTAAAATACAATGATTTTTGTAAAATATTTCATTGCAAAACATAATCATATATAAAAATATACATTACGCATTTTTAATATATTATGATGAAATATACGAACTGACTTGATTAATATGAGGCACTGTTCGTTTACGTGATTGGGCTTTGTGCAAGTCCATCTGGTACAATCAGCAGAAAACATACATTCTACCGTCGAATAGCAATCATTATTATCGCAAAGGTTTTGAAAAGGTTTGAAAAATTAGTGAACCAGTGTAATTACAGACAAAACACACAACAATACTATTGCCGTTCGGCGGTAGGACACGTGATGAGAGAAAACTATTCCACCAAGATAATTTATTTTAGCTTATATATAATTGAGTATACTAAAACTAATATATATTAAAGCAATTGTACGCTTATTATAGAAATGGATATGCAATAAAATTACGATCTATTTTATTTTTATTATAATGATTACATAATATACAACAAGTATTACTCTATATAAATAAATAATCCTATGAAACTTCGTTGCCGATTATTTATAATCAATGTAAATTTAAAATTTAAATTATTGTGCATAAAATATATATAATATATAACCATACGCAATTAAAATATTACTGTTGTATACATTTCTAGGTAACGTAATGTGTACTTCAGTAACGCTGGTGTCGTGGAGATAATAGTTTTAAAATTTAATTACTCTATATGGTATAAATTCGTACATTAATAACAAAACTTCTTGGATTAATAACGTTATTATTGTGATTTGTCCGTCTAATTTGACTAGTCTAATAAATCTTTTGCAGTACTGATAGATTGACATCGATCATTTTCCTAAAATGATCGGTCAACGTGCTCAAACTTTGGGATGATCTAGATCAAAACTAATAGTAAATTGTGGCATATCGGCCTATCGTGGCCGGTTGAGAGACCGCGTGACATTACGGCGTGACCCCACGCCGTGACCCGCGGCCGCGCCGTGAAATGCGACAAATCGCCGTGCGCCCGCGATGCATCGTGCTATACATTCTCTTAATACTTTTATAACTTGCGATTTATCGTGGGGTTGCGATAACGATGAACGCAATATCTGCATAAATATAACAGTAAAAAGCTAGAGTTAAGAAAATTGGTAATAAAACGGTTCCTATTCTTATTTACAAAATAAATCCAATAATTAATAAAGTATTTATTTATTTGAAATAACAGTAACAGCCCTTAAATGTTGCAATTTGAAAAAATATTTTAAAGATTGGGGCTTATTTTACTTAACAGCTTCGCTACGAACGCAGATGTCTGATACATCTAGTTTTACGTCAAGACCTATTAGAGGTGATTTATAAGCATAAATAACGTCCTCCAGACCAATTTCAGCCACGGCGGCCAATCTCAAGAGAGATTAGCCAACTGCGCTGGAGATATTATAGTGCACAAGTGTGTGCGCAAACACGGGTGCACCCTCTCTTCCCTAGCTTTCATAATCCGATGGGATGGCAATCCGACACGACCGGAAAGAGTTCAGGCGCAGGACCAACGGCTTAACGTGCTTTCCGAGGCACGAGAGTGTATACACTTCCACCTTCCAAACTCCGGGCTGCTACTGAGAATTTTCTGACAGAAAATCCCAATAACTTTTTATTGGCCCGACCTGGGATTTGAACCCAGGACCACCGGGTTTGCGGCCTTATATCTAGCCACTAGACCAACGAGGCTGTTAATAAGCATATATTATATTCAAAAATATAATATATCAAAGTGTTAAAATAATCGTAAATAACAAAAGGCTCTTAATATCCAAAAGAAAGATCATGTGTGGCCCGACTCGCACGTTCCTAATCGCTTATCGAATTATGGAATCCGTCGCCACACTTTCGCAATTACATATTTTATTATTTAAGAGCAATAACTCAAAAACTTGAATGCATACAATTTAGCTGAATTTTGTGATTGATGAAAATATTTAGTTAGTACTATGATAACCATATTTTTCATATTTAAACGTTTTGATTATGGATGAGTTCTCTCCATAAATAATACACTTATCCTATATATATAAAATGTATGTTTGACTGCTATATGCTTCTTTGGTGGAGTTGAGTACACTTGATATACACATAATTGTATATTATACTGTATAATATACATACTCTATTCTTATATCTTTAGATATGAGATATGAACTAAATAAATAATTAAAAGTAAAGTTTTGATACATGTAAGTAACTATCAGAATCGAAACATATTGCACTTAACAAGACCCTTTTGAATATTCGTTTTACAAAATTTAATTTAATTTAATATTACCATCATTAAAAGCTATAATTGAAATTAGATATCAAAATAAAATATAATAATCAAATCAAAATTGTTATGTGTAACTATAACAGCAATATAAGTTAGGAATTAAATGTATTGTATCGCCAAAAACGTTAAGAGAAAAAAGTAATTTCTTATTTCATTGTTGATCCGAGATTGCAGCTCACGAAATCATGCAGAAAGTGATCATCGCTCGCATTGTCACCTTTTGATAGCACGAGGTCAATTTAGACGCATCGCGTGCAATCAGGTCAGAAGTAAATGTAAAATAATTTGCTATAATACTTTTTTAAATGTTTTTCGACAATATTTTCAATCATAAAAGGATTAATTATAAAAAAATAGCATTCCGTATATTGTATTGATAGCACTGCTAGCACACTTTTCTTCTTAACCTATATCTGCCCGTGAGGTAGTGGGGTCGTTTTAGCTTCACTGCAAATAAGAATTGTTGTTATAGTTTAACGTCTTTACTAAGCGACATGTTTCTAGATATATAATTGCTAAGGAGGCTTGGAACTTATTTCATCACATTTCTCCAATAGTGATAGTCCGTTAGTGATATATACGTCCATGTGGCAGAATTTCATAGGACTCATGTAGCTTTCCTCAAGATGGTTCTGTACAATTTAAGTATGGATACGTTGACCGGTACAAATTTTGTCAGTTTTATGTTTGTACATAATGTAGTTTTTCTTTGTATCTTAAATATAGCAATTAGTAAATGAGTTTATGTGTTTAAGGAAATTTTGTATTTAATTATTTTTAATTTAAAATTGATTGGCAATCTAGCAATTTGGTGACCTAATGGTAAATGGTCACTATAGGACTATAGTTCTAATGCCCGTGGACACGGGCATTAGAACTGTGATAAATATTAACCATTTCTTACATCATCAACGCGCCGGCAACCATGGGAACTAAGAGTTTGATCTCTATGTAATTAAAAAACTGATAAAATGTCAAACAAGTGTACATTACAAAAATAAATATACAATCGTATCGGAATCTAAATAATTCCAGAACATTATAGTCCAAACCGTAAATAATAATTCACTAAGAATCAGATATAAAAACACGTAGGATAATTACTCGCGGGACCGGTGCCCCATGAGGGCTTAGCCATAAAGTACGAAGATATTTCGAACGCACATTGGCTTGAATAAATACGATACTTGACGAGCTGTTTATGTCATGGAAGCGGGTTTGCGCAAGCATTCACAGATTTAGTTGAGGGTAGTTGAGTACAGTCGTGTAGATATTTCGTTTCATTGTTTTTGTATGTGTATATTGCAAATTAAAAAATATTTGTCTTACTAAATCTGCTACATATCGTTGGCGCGTATTATATCTTAATTGTTTACTTTTATAGATGTATTTGAAATTATTGTGTACAAATTTTAAATTTATTATTAACTGTAGTAAATTAATTTAAGATTTATAAACACTACTAACTATTCATTTATTTGTTGTAAAAACTTTATTACTTTCTTTACGAGTTTCAATTTCTTTTTTCCTTTAAAATATATTTATATTAAAGATTTTTAATAATAATCAGTTATTTTTATTCAACGTATAAATCTCGGCTTAATAAATGAGTGAGCGACAGTACAGCGGGGCCGGGGCGAGGGGTGGCTGCACACCTGGCCGCCGCAGCTGCGTGCGGCGCGGATCTCACGCGCAGCTTCCTTACCGCGCATGCGTGCACACGCACACCACCGCGTTGTATGTACACATAAAATTATGTGTAGTCGAGAATAATGTACATAACATGTACATAGGAATATTTAAAATGTTTATAAAACTTTTTTTTATTACATTTGTTTACTGATTGATTATTCTTTTCCACATATATATATATATACTTGCTTATTTACTTAGTTTTAAAACTATTGTTTGTATACAAAGAATTGTTTATTATTTTTGGATTTGACATTCATTTTTCCTTTAGATATACCTATGTCATGTATTGTAAGTTAAGTCCTATATAATTAGTATACTGAGGAAAAAAAACAGCCGTAGAAAACAGAGTGTCGATAATATTATAGATAGATACTTTATGTATCGCAAAATGATTAGGACAGTTTATTTTCAAATTGGTACCGTCATATCGAAATAACATAATCATTTTTTCAAAGGCCGGCACTGCACCTCCAAGTCCTCGGATGTTGCAGATGTCCATGGGCAGTGGTAGTCACTTTCCATCAGGTGAGCCTCCTGTTCCTCCAACGCCTCCTCTTACATAAAAAAAGAATGTTGTATCAACAAATATTTTAAAATTCATTGTTTGTTTCAATGTTTTATTATTTTCGACATTTTAAATAAATTGGTTTTATCAATATTTCATTAAAATCTTCTTCACTGCTTTTTTTGCAACTCATAAAGTGATACTTGGCCACATCTTACCAAGATATATCCCTGCTAAACATGACATCTAAAATGTTAGGACTGTTAGGTTTAATATTTTCGTTCGTAATTAATTGCATAATTACCCTTAAAATTGGAACAGAACATTACAAACAATTGCTGTTTAGCGTCAGAATATTGGAGTGATACTCAGACGGGGTGTCACAAAGCACTGTTACCAGTTCAAAAATTCAGTCTTCATTTGTATAAACTACAATTTGATTCTACTGTATCGCGTGAACGAATGGAACAATCCTCTTGTTAATTCCTTTAAAACGTGAACCGCAGGTTATACTATCAGGGCTTTTGACGCAAAACGCATCTAACAGTTTCATGAATGAATGATTCCTAAAAAACATTTCTTACACAAGTTGTATTGTCAGACTATAATAGCAGGCGCCGCTTAACAAAGCGAGTTTACAGGTGTACAATTCACTATAGCTCTTTATAATTCAACCTTTTTATGAAGACCTTTAACGTTTAGTTCATTATATCCTTCAATCTGCTACTTTTGTTGGGCAGTTTACGCACGCGGGGTTCAAGCTAGGCTGGATAGGTTTTAAAAAGCATGATATTGTTATAATATCAATAGTCGCGAACATTTTGTCTGGTATCTTTTGTGTAAGCGATTAACTTAATTATGTATAGTAAACATTCACATTATAATGGGACACTTGATTTCATTGATGCAGCTATCATTTCTGATGTAGATAATAAGCTATTTATACGTAATATATTTAAGGTTACGAATGGAATACTTGAATTGTATGGAATAATTTACATATGTAGTTGATGTAATACATTACCTACTACTAGTTTTTAATTATAAAGTGTATTTGTATATTGTAGAAATCGTATAATTTCTTATAATACTTTACCTTATGTAATATATGTGCCTTATCCCCTCCATCTGAAACGGGATCACACACCCCCCGTCGGTGTACGATTTCGGTTTTTTTGCGCCGTGTGACCGAAAGGCGGGGTTAGGTTACTAGAAAGTCTACACCATTTGCACGTGCATGCTGCGCGGGAGCAAAATGGCGGCCATTTACTCACTGACTTTAATATTTAATAAATGTGAAATGATATAATACCGTTTTATTCAAAAATAAAACTGTTTATTGGGGTTATCGTTGTTTGTTAGATTTTTTAAATGACAGAGATTTTTTATCACGTGAGCGTCATAGCACCAAATATTTCACCATAAATATAGAAAGCACATGTTTAAAAAGAAGGGATCCTCCTTCAATACTTACCCATTTATATATAGGTACAAATAAGTAAATATTTTCAATAGTTATATAAACAGTAAGTTGCTTATCTAGGATTGTGCGAAAATAAATGAAAATTATCTATAATATTTTCTTGTATCAGTTCAAAAGAGCGGAAACCACCACTTCAGTATAACCCGTTGAGATTTAATCCTGGAGCTTGGGATTTTTTTATAAATAAAAACATAGTTTGGGCGTAACGGTAGGAAGTCCTCAATTATTATTCGAGGATATCCGATGTAATTGAAACCAGGTAAATGAATCGGGATTTGGATTGAATATCTTCTATTGATAGAAGTTTCTCATAAAAAACAAGATGAGAACATTTATATAAACTTGAACACAAATGAAAAACGTCTTAACTAATTTAATTAATAAAGAAATTTTGATGTTTTTAAAGTAATGTATTTAGTTTTAAGTTTGTGTTGATAATATGTAAGTATTTAAAAATCATAATAACGATGCTGAAGTAGTGTTTTTTATTGTAATAAGGGCAAAAGAAGGTCCCATTCAAATCTGTCTGCTTTGAAACTCATATTTAAACATTATTTTTGTGTTATGATTTCTATTTTGTTGCTCTTCGTTATAATAAAAACATCGAGGCAACGATCCCGAAGGTACAAGGAAAATTTTTACATCGCACTCGAAGGTAAAACGCCGAGTCACCGGCGCAGGCGCATTGGTTCGTGGGGCGACGTCTTTGATGCAAGCCGACGTTCGACATCGGCCGATAGCCAACAAAACGACAAGGTTCGTGCAACTCTTGTACAAGTTATGAGATATAGCGATTATAGTACTAAATTCAAATAACCAGCTAGATATGTATTTCATTTAATAAAACCAATATAATTAATATGAAAAAATATATTTAATTAATATGTGATCTGCAATGCTATTCTGTAAAAACTCGTCAAAAAAGGCATATCACGCACTCACTCTTGAAATTTTAAAAACTAACTAAAATATTTTTTATGTGGGCATCTCTTAAATGTGTCATATGTATTTTAGCTTGTCATGATCATGTTCTGTATTGTTCTGATCATGTCAATTTGTTTATACAGAATACAGAAACTCTACAATAACACATTTGTATTGTCCATTATGAATTGCACATATGAATTTCATAATGTAGTTTTAAAAATAATCTGATTCCGACTTAATTTTCATACTTTTATGTAATGTAACTTAATAAAGAAGGTCCCTATTGTTTATGGGAACAACTATATTATCCGCTCATGCATTAAGTCATAATTTAAAAAAAACAACGGGGCAGTCTTCCCCGACACTTGTGAGATGATGGTGTGAATTGAACGCTAAGATGAGTGAGCTCGGATAAACACCACGAGTGCAGTAATTGGTTGCTATCTTGTCATACCTTCGGACATTCCAACAATTTTTATAGCTTAGATACGAAAACAATCTTGTAGACATAACTTGATAAAATTGAAAATTAAATCAGTGAAGAAGAAATAGAAAAATATTATGTATGACATACAGACCAACAATAGATTCTTGTTTATATTTCTATTTTTATGTTTAAAAATTGAACACTTTTAACGATATCAATCAAATCAATAGTGACTCCTCTTCTTGAAGAGAAGGTTCCACCACGCTGCAAACGGGTTTGTGGATAAACATGTGGCAGATTTTTATTTAACATATGGCGGTTTCCTTACGATGTTTTCCATTATTGCCGAGCATGAATTACAAACATATAAACCATAACTATAAAGAGAACCCGTTATATCATTTTGATAGAATTCCATCTATTTAATTAATAGGTACTGTTTTAATTACAATTTTTTATTCTTTTGGTACCTTACATTTGTAAAACATTTTTTTATGCAGCCAATATATGCTAAGCTTTCTTTATTCTATCCTGATTTTAGGCTTATTTCATAACGCAGGCATGAAATAAGCCTAAAAAGATGGTTCGTAGATAATTTCAACGGTAAAAGAATTTCATCTGGCATGTGCACTTTTTTGCAAACCGTTTCTAAGCAACGCAACGTGGTGCTTGTTTGGATTTTAAAATTCTTCGATCAAAATCCACGATTCTATCCACTAATCTAAGCATGATTATCTATGTCCATATATACTACCGAAAAACACCTCATACATTACAATGCTTCCTTAAATATTTTTGGAACCAATTATAAGATATGACTGGCGCGCAACCAACGTCGAAGTTACTATGCAGAAACCAACACTATGAAAACAAAAAAGTTACACGTCAATTGAATAAATGGCTTAGAAACGAATATGACACAAGCGACTATACATTCATTTATATATAAATATATTAATATAACATATTTATGTTAAATCAATATATATATTTATATATAACTATTGTTATAAAACAATTAACTTGAATAAATCCCTTGTAACGATTGTAGCAACGAGTAGATTTAGTATTAAAACAACGATATTTTATATTTTCAATTGACACAAATTACACAAAACTCGACATGCGCTAGTAAACAGCAAACATCTCATGTACCCAAAGAACTCAGGTAACATCGGTGAATATTTGCAAAAAAAAATTGGTAATCCTTCCGGCGAGCTTCAGCTTTCGGCAGACTTTGGGACGCCGACTCCGATGATTGGTAAACGCACAAAGTACCCAGGTGTTCAAGGGTTGGTCTTTAAACTAAAATGTACGTTATTTTTATTATTTCCTATAGTTATTTGTATTATATTATATTGTATTTGTATTCTTGTTAGCCTTTGTTTCAAAAAAGGAATGAATTAAAATTAAAATTTTAATTGAAATTGTATTAGAGTAATCTTTAGTATTCTATAATTTAAAGATTTCAGAATCTGTTTAACACTTAAACTATATATAGATAAAACATTTTATGCCATTATTTAATATTATTACGTTATATTTTCTTCAATCTCCAAGTTTAAAAACTTCGAAAATAGAACGCCAAGAACTGTGTACCTTCTCGTGACAGTAAAACTTCTTTGGGTAAGAAAAGTTAAATTTCAAGTTATTAAAACGTTAAATAGAATTGTTTCACTAAAATTAAAGTATAAAATTTTACTAAGAAGTTTTACAACCGTTCCTTTAAGGATGTTTTTTCTTGAATTAACTTCCAAGCTATTTTTTACGTTATGTATTATACATACACAGTCGATAGTTTTAAATTTTAAAGGCTTTGTTACCAACCCTACAACTAGTTAAAAATTATCAATTTATCTTTTGCGATCGCCATTTCGTAGGAGAGGATTACCGTGTTCGCTATTACTGCTTTCTAGGAAGGTAATGCCAGGTAGTGGATTTCAAAGTTTATTGTTCAACAAACTGTTTGCAATTTGATCTTCGTAACAATAACCAGACAAAAATGAACCCTATTAACAACGAATACTATTGATTTCTCAATTATTATTATATTCACAATAATTTGGTCAAAATATTATCAATTCAAGTCAAAATTGGCGTAACTCTTTTTAAAAGTAAGCAGATTTACCGTTACTTATGAATGAATAAAAGTAATAATTTAATAAGAATGGCAAGTCAGTTGTGCGCAAATTATTTCTGCGGGGAAGGGTCTCTTAATTTCTGATAAATTCATATAAATGAGCATATTAATTCCATTTCTCATAGATTTTTCGTATACTTACTTAATAACCATCAATTTCGATGTTTTACATCTACCAAGCGTCTCATGATAGCAACGCTTTTTATTGTTGATTTTAGAATTACATTTTACTGTTTGTTTCCCTTGAATAATAAATAATCTATGTAAACGTTTAGTAGATTAGTCAAAGTCAGGGTATCAGTTATCCGGCGAAACGATTGAGCGGTACTATTAAAATTCCGCTAGGAGATATATATAATTACATTAGCTTGCTTAATTCAGACGTCAATCACGACCCAAAGATAGTTGGTTATTATCATTAACCGCTATGAGATTTTAGTATGTATATTCATATTATATAATAAAACATAAAAATTTAAATAATCAGAATTTATTATCCTTAAAATAAAACATCTTTGGTTGGAAAGCATTAATGGTTATTAGTACTATCCAGCGATTGAAGTTAAGTTTAAAAATATGTGGTAGTTATAGTACCGAGCAAAATTTTATAAATTGAGACCTGCGTTATGTGCATAGACATAGACTTCTTGAGAAAGAGATTCTTGAGTGTCTCAATGACCATAAGTTCCTGTCTCCTAAAAAAGAAAAATAAAGTTCCTCTTGCCGAATTTCCACCGAGTCCAATTTCAAAAACTTACGTAACGTAACGTACGTAAGCACGACTGGAGAGTGATCAGGTGCAAGACCAATGTGTGACCAATGGCTTTACGTGCTATAGGAGATATAGGATTGTTTTGTAACACTGCCCTTTTCTAACTCCAGACTACTACTCATAGTTTCTTAATTAGAAAAACCCCTACAACTTATGTTTGCTCAACCCGGGATTTGAGTCACGGACCTCAGGATAAGCAGACGTCAAAGCTAGTCACTAGATTAAAAGTAGTTTCAAAATCAAAACTACTAATCTAATCGAAATTAATTTTATAGTTAAAGTTTGATAATTTGAAATGCTAAGAATCAGGTAAGTGAAAAGTTAAAATAAGTATAAGAATATAAACAAAATCACCGCACGTTTTCGTAGCAAACATCCATCGTTATGACGGAAATAACCGTGTGAAATCAGCCAAACGTTCGACAAAACGAAAGAAGTCATTTGCTCTCAATAATTACCTGAGCGATTAACGTAACCATCCCGACGCGTGCTGACATATTACAGTTAAACTCGAACCGTATAAAGCAGTAAATAGAGAAAATAAAACAAATTAGTCGAAGGTAACCGTTGGTCATGCGAATCGGACATTAGGACTACAATTTCCTTTTCGATTTTAAGCAATTTATACGAAAATTTTGAATATTCGAATATAGAACATTTACGGTATTCGTTTTTTATAATCGATTAGTAATGCGTTGATAGGAATCGAGATTGAGTGATTGATTACGTAATAATCGGACCGACATTCGACATTTGTATCCGTAATCGGTTACGTACGACTTACGGTTCAGATGCTATAATTAATACTCAAAAGCCATTAATATTAAAGCTACACTATAATTATTATAAGTTATTGTTCTCTTATATCTATTACGCTGTTAATATATCTTGTTAGTCAATTGAAAGCTACATAACGTGAATTTTACATTTGTCAATTCAAACAATGCTATGATATCGGTAGAGTTCATTTGTTAATAATTTGTAATTAGAGGATTGTCGGGGATTTAGGTCAATCAACTTGTTTATGTCAATCGAGAGAGCCTCTACTATAGTCGTTCTATTATGTTAGAAAAAAAATAATGATTGATTTACTCGTGAAGAATTAAGTACTATGACGTCACTGAAACTTTAATATAATAACATTTTGAAATTGAATTAATAAAAGGAATATGTTCTTAAGTATACATATGTGTTTATTGGTTTTATTTTTTACAAAAAAATAAATAATGGCATCAAACAGCACAATTATATAAAATGTGTATGACTTACCTACATCAAAAGGTCAATTCAATACTTCATTAGCCAATCAAATATCTAAAATACATACAAACCAAATTGATACGTATAAGCTAAGTATAAAAATCAAATAACAAAGCATTTAAGCGTAATATTTAGCTGACATAGCCCAGTGATTAGAATATGTGGAACTTAATCGAAGGTTAAGCCATAGCAAGCACCATTGAGTTTTTTTTTAATCATGCGCTTGGCTGTTGTCGTAAGGAGCAAAATGCGGTTGCATGTGTTGAATGCAATCTACCACAAACTTGTATCGTAATCGTGTACCGAATACGTTGGAATTCTTACAGGCTGACAAATATGAAACACATAGTTTATTCCTCATTAATGGCATTAACATTTGATTTTTTGTTGCTATTATACGTCAAATGCATGCACATATTATAAATATAATTTCAAATAATGATGTCTATCATATTAATTAATACTAAATATTTACAGAGGTGATAACGATAACATTTATTGTACCTAGACATTTTTTTTGAAAATTTTTGCATAGTACTTAATTGTGCCGTTGTCCTGGCTAATGTCCTCTACATTCCTCCTGAACATAGAATTGGGACCCAAAATAGGTCTTAACTTGAAGTAACAAATGCAGAATGAATTAAGTATATCTCGATTATTGCCGCTCTCACCAGCCGCGATGTCCGTAGCCATTCGCGTTTAATCTAGAAGTGCTATTTGCCATACTTTTAAGTCATTAAATATAAGAAATAAACCGCTGAAACAGTTCGCAAATTAAAACGAGCCTATAAGTAGAGATCTTCACGCATAATCGTAACCAATCAGTGTTTTAATCATATAACATGCAGGATTATTTAATTGTTAGTAGTTGCGTGAGAAACGCGAACCAGCAGTAGCGAGTTACTTTTAAGTCGCACGTATTATAAATTACCAATTTGCTTAACCATGAAAACTGTCTAAATTTCGTCTCCAGTGTCTTATTTCGAAGCAATAAAGTTCAATTTCGGATGTATTTGGTTTCTGAAACGCGAGTAAAATTTGTATGTACGAGCTAGAGTGGAAATGTGCAAGAAGCATTAATCACAACAGAATTAGCTTTGGCGATCCGCTCCTGAGTGTCCAAGGAGGATTTATATCACGGGAGGTGAGATTGGCCTTATAATGTTTAATGTTATAAAGGCAGGCAAAATAATGCAGATATAACACACTACGGGTTTAAAGTAGTCGCTATTCGTGATTTATGGATAGCTTAGGCTAATATATTATTAGAATATGTACGTCTTTATTATAAGCATTTTGAAGGAAATTAATAAAAAGTAAAGAAAAAATATATCTACTTATTGCCATGTCAAAAGATATATTTACTTAGAAAACAATCCATGCGCCTTGCTAAGAAGTTTAGACGCACTGGTAACATTTTGACACTAAAATTTAATAGCTTTAAATTACGTGAGTCGCTATTTGTGCTAACCCTTAACTAAATTAAAAGCAAATTTACGTGTTCCAAACTGCTCCTAAAATTCCTTGGCCAACCGCCTCCGCGCTGTTGGGGATCGCATAAATACTACTTAACGCTCAGGACACTCCAAATTTAAATGATATAAAATGAAAAAAAAAAACAAACAAAACGGTGTCCAGAATCAGAACGTAACTTTTTAATAATTACCGTCGGACGCGGCGAGTAGCGTCACTAATGTGTGAATGAGATACCCTTTTCAAAATAATTTTGTTTTGAAGCACGTTTTATAGATTTTGACGTTATTTATTCGTGAACCCTCTTTAACGGACTATCCCATTTATCTTAAAATAAACATTTAGATATACGTAATGTGATCCAATAATATATGAATTATTGCTTAATAAAATAAATATGAACATAGAATACTAATCACGATAATTTACCTGCCCACAATAAGTTATTTAGTATTTTGTGATAAAGAGTATTTTCTGTATACATTTAAATAACTGGCGTTGATTGATACAATTGGATGTATTTCGAGTCAATGACAGTTCGACAAACGGTGATTTCATCGATATTGTGAAAACTTTGACAATACATACATTTGCAATGTTGTTGCTAATCTTCCTCTAACGACGTAACCAAGTTCTACCATCAAGATACAGTTTGGCAATATCGACGCGTCTACGTGTGCTACTCCGCCCGTTTAAGTAGCATGTTAGATCAGTTGAATTTGACACCAAAACGTCAGACAATTAAGGAATCGGCAAGCTAACCTCGTGTCAGACCTGCATTGGGCACGCGGTTGATTGGCACGCCTACGATTTATTATTACTAGATAAGACATATACATATAATACATGAGGGTATTACAATAATAATTGTAGTTAACGAGTTTGATTTCAATGATCTGGTTTGGTAGATACTTGCCATTCGCGCCGCAGGTCGTGGATTCGATTCCCACCCAGGACAGACGCTTGTGTGCATGAACATCTCTGTTTGTCCTGAGTCTGGGTGTAATTATCTATATAAGTATTTATTTACAAAAGAAAAGTAGTATATGTAGTATATCAGTTATCTGGTTTCCATAGTACAAGCTTTGCATAGCTTGGGATCAAATGGCCGTGTGTGAATAATGTTCCAGGCTATTTATTTATTTAAAAGTACATATCGTATTCACAATTATTATTATATCAATTAATTTAATAGATATTGTGTTTCCCTTTTTATAGTTGAATAGTTTTCAAATTAAAAAATTATGTACATAGTACATACATAGTGTGATCGTATCTAATTATTTTTTAATGTGAATTGAAACATTGTCTTTATTCAAGAAATTACGAATATCACTATTTAGAAAAAACTTTATATTAAAGTGTGAACTATAAAACTGTTTAATAAAAATAAAAGTATTCTTAGCTTATCAAGTGAGTACAACATCTATGATCATTGGCACAAGTTCGTTTAACATTTATCATATATCATGGGTTCGACGTCTCTCACTGACGTTTTCTCTTCCGTGGGTGACAGCACGTTATGTGCACAAGGACTTTATTGAGGTGCTCACCTTCACACAATGCAATAACCGTTTATATTTTAAATTATAAATATGTTTACGTAATATTTTTAAATATCGAACGATTTTGTTTTGTTTGCTTACTTTTTTAAATAGTTTCAGAGAAACTTTTTAAAATAAAACTATTAACCGGGGTAAAAAGGTTCTTATAATCTAATCGATGTTTTTAATGTAGGTAATGAACAAAATAAAGTTAAAGCACTGGTTTCCATATCATGTTTTATTTGTATTAATAACAATGTTCTATGATAAAACTTCTGTAAATAAAATGTTTGTTCCTACTGGCCTTGACGTCACTGGTTTCGGGGCCGAGTTCTGAAACTCAATCGAGAAAAGGGGAGCCCACGTGAGGGCTCAGTGAGACGAACGTTCCAAGGGTGTCTACTGAAAGACTTCACCTCGACTAAGACGTCGGAATGAAAGGGTTTTACGGAGCACGTGCGTTCAACACGTCCTTCGACGAGATATCGTGGGGTGCCTCGTATCCGCTGGCGGAGGCTAAGTCACACTTACACTGAGTATGGTGTATCTCGTTCTAAATACAGGTCACCTAAGTCTTACGGATATGTTTCGATCACAATTTTCGGGTGAACTAAAGTTCTCTCACAGTAACGCGTTGAAATTTCTTTAAGATGCTTGGATATATGAGTATTACCCATGCATCTCGTAGAACCCGATACATAAAAAAAGCTATTCACTATAGCTTTATTTTATACTATCAGTAATTTAATTGTTTTTAGGCGCGTAAAGTGCGAAGGTTGGAATCGCATAGGTAAGTGCAGGTCGTACGCAGGGTTTGTATAATGCCATCTTATTCTTGGGAGACATTTTACTTACTTTTATATTAATCGGCGTTAGAGTTATACGCAAGCCTATCTGAATAAATTTTAAAGGGGCGCTCACTCTCACTAACTCACCAATCATAAACTGCATCCGATCCGAAATTTTGAACGAGTCACAATACTAATCAATATGACCATTTATTTTGTTTTTTTTTTTACTTTTTTCTGGTATTACTGATGTGTAGTGTTTTATATGTACATAGACAAAACTTATGAAAAAGGCAAACTATTCGAGTAGAGTAACGTGCTAATTGTAATGTTATAAGTGAATTACGAAATATAACGCAATCAAAAAAAGTATAAAAAGTTTTTTTTTATAGTATAGGTAGGCTGACGAGCACATGGGCCATCTGATGGTAAGTGGTCACCAACGCCCATAGACATTGACATTGTAAGAAATGTTAACCATCGCTTACATTGCCATTGCGCCATCAACCTTGGGAACTAAGATGTTATGTCCCTCGTTCCAGTAATTACACTGGCTCACTCACCCTTCAAACCGGAACACAACAATTGCAAGTAGCTGTTTTGCGCCAGAATATCTGCTGAGTGGGTGGTACCTACCCAGACGAGGTTGCACAAAATCCTACCACCAGTAAATATCTACGTCAATGTAATTTAGGATAAGTTCTAAATTAATATCAAATTAAAGCTCAGAATAGTACAACCAAAATTATCAATCAAAAAAGAAAAAAAAAAAACAAAAAAGTACATCAACATCGAACCTGCTAATAGCACCAGCTAAAGGTTCTAGAAAATCAATGTACACAATCACAATATTAATGAAATCCACGGCCTGTTCTATAAAGTTTATTTAACAAGCAAAACGCAAAATAAATAGAGAATAACTTTTTATATATAGACTCCGTGGACGTAACTCAGATGTAACACATCACTAACTCAGAAAAATAATCGGAACTTTTGAACAATTCACTATTTGATCATTTAGTGGTTGTCATTATGAGAGTCTTGTTAAGTATGGTTTTTAACACCTATTTTGATTTTATTTGACCTCTTCAAGAGAACGAGGCGAATCATATAACTAATTTTTAATTTGTCATACACGACGCGTAAAATCCCATTCATAAATAATGTTTAAATATTTAAATCTAGAACGCATGTGTGCAAAGTTGATGTACTTTCTACAGAACATAATTTACAAGTACACCGCGTTCTCGATGACAGCCTGTAAGCACACCAGAGAAGATGGACCGAAATAAAAAATAATAATGCTTACATTCGTATGGGTAATTTCCTTGTCCATTAAATTATATCTAACTTTTATGATCTATTGACGTTAAAGATGGCGTATCTAAAATCGTCTTTATACGTACGTTTAATAGCAACATCAAGAAACTGTTAATAACGAAATTAACTATAAATTATGTAATCGTTAAATGACGTATCAATAAAGATTAATTATAGCACTGGAATTTTATACAACTTGTAAATAATTAAGTTTCTACCTATATAATGTAAGTACCTAATTAATATTTTAAAAGCGTTACGTTATTTTAGGAGTTTATTAAATACTAGCTTTGCAGGCGTTTTCACCCGCGTATAACTAATAAAAATATAATGAATAAAAATCAGCCTAGAACCTTCCTCGATAAAAGGACTATACAACATAAAAATAATTTTTAAATTCGAACCAGTAGTTCCTGAGATTAGCCGGATCAAACAAACAAACTCTTCAGGTTTGTATATTAGTATAGATATATATATATCGCCACCATAAAATTATAACTAATTGTATAGGACTAATGAATATACAGCTTAATTTAATGTTTGGAGCTTAAAATAATATATAATGTCTTGTCCTATCAATTTATTTTAGAATATAGATTATGAAAAAACGAATCAGTGCCGGTATTTAAAACAACACGTGTATTGATATTTAATAAATATTTTCTGAGCAACGATGTGAGCGAGCCTTAATCTACGTTACCGTCTGCAGTGATTGGCGGGCGACATACTTGCGATCAACCGTTAGCTCAGCCTCCTCGGCCCTACCATTAGTCACTAGATTAGATAACAGTACATTCGAATTGTCCACTAATACCTTGATTAGATTAAGCACAGTAATTGGTTAACTATTTCATACAATAACCTTTATGATTCATAGAGGAAATATGAAAGTTAACGGACATTTATTTAAAAAATCGATTGAGTTTTAAATATATGTTTTGATTTTGTTTCATAAAAAAAAAAAATACTAATATTTTTATAATTTGTAAATGACTTCGCTTCTATTTAAATGAAACCATTGTTTCAATCATATTTTACATAAATAATAATATAACTCGACAATTTCAAGACGTGATTCCGGTAACAATCGGTGCCAAGGGTATTTGTGGTCTATTAAACATCGAAGGGTAATTGATTTTATTGTAAGTCGAGTCAATTATGTTCTAACAATAATGTTTTTGTTTCTAATAGGGTTTGCAAATACTCGAATGCTAGAAATTTCCGTAGTAGAGGCTTCGGCGCACTCCACGCCTGCATTGTCATTCGAGTGACACTCACAAATGTTTGTCACTTAACAAAAAGAGCGCTGAGTTATCGACTTCACACATATTGCTATGCCAGATCTTATTGCAACTATGTTCGAGTTAACATCGAAATTTCTAGAAAAATAAAACACTTGTTCAAAAAATAGACATTACAAACATTTTAGTTAAGAGTTAAAAATTTTGTAACTTGTGAATTTCTCGCTGAGCAAAATATCATATCTAAAGTATTGTATATTGTATTTGTCACATATAGAGAAGGATTGGTGCTTATGACATCACGTTGCTTCAACGCTGTTCACGCTGCCTCAGAATTTCATCAGACGCGTGCCGATTTCTGAACTTTTTTTCTACACAATCGAGTATGAGTATGAGATGAATGAATGAACGAAACGTTGATCTAACTCGTGACAGCTCAGTGTTGTTCTTGATTTAAACTCACTGTCTTAGGTTAATATCCAATTTTTATTATTTTTAAATAGAGTTATAAATTTTAATCAACTGAAGCTACACCAGATTGCTTTAGGTATATAATTTTTGTATTGAGAGCATTTACTACTGTAAGAACAACTTATAATGATGATAGTTGATAAATTACTATGTCGATTATCAAGGATATAGGTACATCTTTCATTTATATTCACAATACAAATGACGATTTATTCCCCAAGCTGTATGAACATTACATTATAATAATTTTAATGAACATTAAAATTTTTATAATAGATACTGAAAAAAAATATTATAAATAATTTCAATAGACTGATTTGATTTCACATTGTGACAGAAGTTTAATATTGCCATTGAATATTTAAAAAATAAATAATAATATTAGTAAACAACAATAATTAATTAAAATCTTTAGTAAGCAGTCAGGAGTCAGCAAAGCAATTTATAATTCAGATCATTGTAGTAACTAATGATCTGACGGTACCGACCTAGACACATTTGCACATTATGTACCTTAACTATATTATAACTGTCTTCAAATAAATTAAAATATATTTAGGGAAAACGGACAAACTTTTAACTAGTAAAACTGGATAAAGATATAACTGATTGACAATAAAAAAGATAATAAAAATCTTAAGCTCGAGAAAAAATGAAAACTGTATTAACAAACCTTGTGGCTTGTGTTTTTGTAAAATAAAAACCTAATAGATTTGCGGAAGCTTATTGTTTGTTACCATTATAACCATTATTCAACAGGCATCAGAGTGGAAAACCAGCGGTCGAACATTAATTCTTTGTTTGACTCTATTTATAAATACATAACAACTTACGATACTCAAGATTAACACATGCACTTTATATGTACGAAATTATATTGATTAAGCTTTATGGCTATTTCAAAAAACAATTGGTATTCTACGGACAGATTTCGTTGTGAATGTCGCTAGTTATATTTTAATAACGGCCTTATTCATAAACGTTGCTTAGTTACTGTTTAGCTAAACACTGATTTGTCTCTTTCTGTCATTATTGATTTGACATACGAAAGAAAAAGACAAAATATTGTTTAACTAATCACCAGTTAAATAAAGTTTATGAATAAGGCGGTAAGATTCTACCAGATATCTATCACCACGGCGAGGTGCAAAATAAAGAATGAGCCTATCGGTAGCCATATGTTATGTTTGTATTGAAAAAGTTATGTTAATAAATATTAATTATTATTTGTGTAAACAAAATTTTTGAAAAGTAAGGTCTTTTTGAATTGCTAAGACTTTAGTGTAACCAGTTTTTATAGTAAAAGTGAACTAATTTTTACAGAATCCAACGTGTGGTCAGTTACGTCGTAATTGTTGTATTGCATACAAAACCGCGATTGACGGTTAGTTTTATGAAATAAATTACTTTCTCAATCGAACGTCGAAATTTGTTTCTGGTAATGTATTCATGATTGCATAATTTTTTTTTATTACATAACACTAACTGGCATTTATAAATAAAGAACAATTTTACGACATTTATCTAAAAGTTAAATGAACAGTGTGAAGCTTTTCAATTACTTATTCATATGGACGAGTACGGTTCATATAATATGTATTTTGATGTTTATACTGTAATCATTTTCAATAAATGATCTGACCGATTTCAGCTAAGATGGCCAATCTTTAGTGCACAAGTGTGTGCGCAAACATAAGTGCATTCTCTATTCCCTGAGTCTCATAATCCAATGGGTCGGCAATTCGATCCAACTGGACTGAATACAGGCGCAGAACCAACGGCTTTACGTGCTTTCCGAGGTACGGGAGTATACATACTGCTACTGATAATATTTCGACAGAAAAACCCAATTACTTTTTTTCGACCGAAAAAAAGACCAACGAGGCTATTTAATATGTACTGACGCAATAATAATGACTGTATATAAATGGCAATATATATAATAACTTAAAACGTTACTCTTAGTCTCCCGTTGTATCAATTTGTTAACTGGAACTATTTCATTCAAATAAAATGAAGAAATGAAAGACCGTAAAATAATCAGGATCGTTTTTACTAAGTAAAAGACGAGTAAAAACAAAAACCAATAAGAACTCTTTTACTTTCAAATAGATCCAATTGATACCTAGTTAACAGTAATATTTATATTAATATATATACATATAGATACATATGGTCTTGTATATAAAAATATATACTATTAAATCTTTTTGATATGAATAGTTACTTTTTGGCAAATAACTATAAAAGATGAAACACATGTGTTTTTTTTTATATATTATTGTTACGACTCGCTACTAGATGGAGCCGTAGCACATACACTTATATATGTTGTTCAAAAGATCGCCATGACAATTGGTTTATACATATGTACACCCAGTTAGGATGACTCTGCCAGGATTTGCTAGTTTATAAGTAACATTAAAAAAATAAATGAATGTATTGTATGCGTTCGATCGAAGTTATTTATTCGATTGAGTTGAGCCTTGTCCGGTTATTGGACACTTTCGTGTTGGTTTCTTGCATGAACTATCAGCGCACAATAGGTGACACGCGACACGATTGTGATGAAAAGTTCTCCTTTGGTCACCCTTTGTAGGTTCCTGGCCCAAAATAAAGTAGGTATTTTTTTAAATATAAGTATTTTAATTCCTTAAATAAAAGCGGTTAAGTAGACCCATATTTTATCTTGGTGAACCTGAGACGGGTGCGAGCGGGGACGAGCTTGTAAATAACAAAATAGGACGCGCTAATCTCAGGAATTACAAGTCCATTTTGAATATTTATTAGGTTAATAAACTGTAGAAATGATCTTAAGGAGCGTAGCAGTAATAATAACCGTCAAGCAATATGTCAAATTCTAGGAATAAGGTATTTGAAGTAACTAGGCGTATACAATACCGCTGGGCATCGCTAGTTTTAAAGACATGTCTGTACACAAGCTTACATAACTTGGCTTCGTTCAATGACAGTTCAATGTGTCCTTCGCGACGTCTCCGAAACTTTCTTGAGTCAGTCACGGCGCGCGTGCTCGCTTCGTTTTTTGTCGCGCTGGGTGCCGGCGCGAGCCTGATATTGAAATAATTGCTTTTTCAACGGCACGCCGTGCAAATGACATTCGAGATGGAGGTCGTTTTTTCATGAATGTAGAAGGAAAATTGCCGTTTACGAAATGTTTGGTTTTATTATAAATATAACGAATGAATTATTTTAATAACGTAAAACCCCATGTTCCAGTGCAATGCATTTTTTTATTGGAAGATTTTCATTCTACACCTTGATAGACGATAGATATAATATCGACGTCATTTTCTATACGTATATAAAAGCAAGGATTTATTATAAAATATTTGTAACAAGCTATAAATAAATTGCTGGACTAAGGCCGCTTCTTTTGAGAAAAAAATCGGAACTTCTTTCACCACGCTTCTCCAATACAAATTGAAGCATACAAGCTTCAGTTAAAATTCATGTGTCATGATTGGAAACCACAATTTATTATTTATTCATCTATATTATGTATATGCAGGTGGGTATATATCTTTTTTAATTCTTACAATACAAAAATCATGATACGAATGTTTGTTTTTAATGAATAGAAAGATAAACAAATCATAACAAATATCGAAAAACACTTATAATTAGTCTCGACTCCGCGTTTTGACGTGTTAGTCACATGCAATTATACATACATAGTATTAATTTTTCCAATAATTCGTGAAAACAGTAAAACAGTTAGCGATCTATCGGGACGTACAAGTTAATGAGAGATCGCGTCGGTGGCTTGGTGTTAAAATTTTAAATTGTTGTGTGAACTTTCACAGTCATCGGCCATCGGCTCGCCCTCGGCTTTATAACTAACGATTCGAAGTAAAACGACAACTGTGATGTTTTTTTGTTCCATTCGATCGCCCACGGTCGATGTGAGACCGCTCTTAAATATCATAAATGTTTTGTGCGCCGGCACGTGCTATCGCCTCTTACTTCTGATCCACAGATAACTTTATAACCTTAATTTTCACGGTATATCGATAATAATAGATCTTTATATGACGCATAGGCGCATCTTTATATAGGATGACAATTGATTATTTATACATTTGTTTTAAAGCTTTTGATAATTCCTTTGATATTGTAATATACATAATTTATTATAATAACAACAACAGATTTCTTGTGATGGTAACAATTTTTATCAAAAGTTATTTTTATAATTAAAATTTCGTAATCGTTTCTATAACTTTTTGAAATTTTTGCCTTGCTTACCTTGTTTTCGTTGTAAATATGTTGAAATTGAAACTTAAATTACCATTTACATTTTTTTTTATAAAGAACTCTATCAATACCCATTTTTAAGTAATTCTGAAATCAATCTGCGACATTTACGTTACTTGGCGGCCAGTAAGCCATTACGCTATTGATGCTTACTTATTATTTCACTTTTCCATAGACTTCTGAGTACTATCATCTGGGTAGGTACCACCCGCTTATCAATTATTCCTCTGTCCAATAGCAATAATTTTTATTACTGTATTTCATCTCGAGGGGTACTTCTCATGGTTCAAGACTAGTTGGTGTTAGTGTGATGGTTTAGGAATAGTTAATATTTCTTAAAGTATAAGGTCCTCCATCCTCCGTCCTCTCTCTTGAGATTAGCCAACTGCGCAGGACATATTATAGTGCACAAGTGTGTGCGCAAACACAGGCGCACTCTCTTTTCCTTAGCTCTCATAATCCGATGGGACGGCAATCCGACACGACCGGAAAGAGTTCAGGCGCAGGACCAACGGCTTAACGTGCTTTCCGAGGCACGGGAGTATACACACTTCCAACTTCCAGACTCCGGGCTGCTACTGAGAATTTTCTGACAGAAAAACCCAATAACTATTTATTGGCCCGACCTGGGAATTGAACCCAGGACCACCGGGTCTGCGGCCTTATATCTAGCCACTAGACCAACGAGCAGTCTTAAAGTATAAATGTATATGGATGGTAGTTACCACTTACCGGGTGATCCAATTGAATTTCAATATTTAAAAAAATATCGGCGTAAATTAATTAAATTAGGTTTGAAGAATATATTATTTACAGGTATTTATTGAACATATATACATATATACATGTACATATAACATACACGTTACCAACATATTGAGCTCGGTCCCTAGTTTTATGTACATCCTTATTTAAAAAGTGAATAGCTTCAAGAATTCTTTTAAATTAAATTAAAGTTCGTCTTCGGATGTCTCGCCAAACGGCTAGTATAAACTATGTCGAATTGGCGAGACATCTCCGAAGACAAAGACGTGGAGTTGGAGTATTTGTCACGCACCGTAAATGTTTTGGACAGGGTTTTATGAGCTCTGTAGATTTTATGAGGCTTTCGCGCGGACCATTGTCTCCCATGTCGATTTGCTATGCCTACCCGGGACATTTACAATATAAGTACTGCATCTGCAAGAAATCTGTTCGAATTTTTTACGACACCATTGTTTTAAATGCTACCTGAACACTGAGAAACTAGTTTTCGAGAAACTTCTTTATGATTTTATTTAACACTAAATTATAATTTATTTTAATTGTTTGATTTTTTTGACTACATATTTTGAAATTGATTAATACATTTTGAAATCTTAATAAATAGGTTTCGTACCTATTCGAATATATTATTTTGTGTAAAAAAGTAAGTAAACATTAATATCTGTAAAAGGCTTTACTCTTAAGTTTAGGAGCTTATTGCTCCAAAAGCCTTTACTTGCACCATGTTGCTCCCATAAGGGTCGGTGTTTATACATGTGGCAGCATTTCGTTGGCCACGTGAAGGTTTCATTATTTTTTGCATTACCGAATACCGTAAGCACATGTAGCACGTTAAAGTACAGTTGTATTTTTTAAGATTTGTTAAGATTCACGTGTTGTAGCCATTAGGACATGTGTACACTTAAGAACTTACCATTTTCTAAACACTTTAGTTTTTTTAGCATTGTTGTTAAAATATTGAAATTGAAATTATAACCCTTATCGATCTGCAACAGCAATACTTTTACATTTTCAACATTGGATAAATCTCTGATGAGTCATTATTACATAAAATACGGAAGACGCATCGGCCTGATTCTCTCACCTGACCATTAAACAGTATTTAGTTGGTTAAGGCCTGTTCTGTGCCGGTGCGCAATGTGAGGCGACGTCAAGGCTGCGGTAACCTCGCTGTTTGTGGAGCGTGACGGCGACGTGTTGGCACCCACAATATGACGTCACGTCCCCTAGTCGAAGGTGCCATAGCTGGGCTTCAGTTACGTGTTAATGTTGCTATTCATTTTTGAAATTAAGACTTCTTAACTGATGTTTTTTCTGAGTATAGTAAATACATAATGATAATTATTCAGATAAATAAAATTTAAAGGAAGCCATAGAATAGATTAACAACATTTTAACTAAAACTTATCAAGGATGTATGGTATCATACTGTTACTCAATCCCAGAATTCATTAATTAAACAACAACACAAAAAGTTATTATGATATTGTATTAAAACTCCAGTTCTAAAAGTGTTTGTTATTTATAGGATAAAGGATTTCTGTTATATTCCGTTATTGTATAAAGATTGTTATCGAACTTTTACATAATAAACTGTTTAGAAGTCGTCATCGTTTTGGGTTTGATTACAGTGAGATAAGAGAAGGTGATTTATTTTCACTAAGAAAGATATCACATCTCTTATGTAGTGATTTGTTAATTCATATGATATTAGAAGTAAGGCTACTATAACTATGTTAAAATACATAAGGTATATTAAAAAAAGGGTTTTAACAGCTATTTACATATAAATTGGCTTTGTGTATTATAAAATATATTTAATATGTAATTGAAAAACTATTCCATCAGTCGGTTTCCTTAGATCAATACCGTTTGGTTTCTATAAAATTTGGATGATCTGTATTGAAACTCAGTAATGTAAACAGTTATATTGTCAAAAGGTGGAAGGTAAGGTATATGGAAATGTGTGTTAGTGTCTATAGTTTGCATTGCATTGTAATACTTGTTTACCTATTGTTTTTATTTTTTTATTGTATAGGTTGGCGGACGAGCGTATAGGCCACCTGATGGTAAGTGGTCACCAACACCCATAGACATTGGCATTAAGAAATGTTAACCATCGCTTACATCGCCAATGCGCCACCAACCTTGGGAACTAAGATGTCCCTTGTGCCTATAATTACACTGGCTCAATCACCCTTCGAACCGGAACACAACAATACAAAGTACTGCTATTTTCCGGTTAAATATCTGATGTGTGGGTGGTACCTACCCAGACAAGCTTGCACTAAGCTCTACCACCGAGTAAACTTGTTAACTAATCTTATATTAAAATCCACATGTGGTTCCAAGTCAACTTACTTAAGAGTTTTATACATAAGTATAATTACTACCTTGTATTATACTACTATTATATATTTTAATTAGTATTTTCTATTATACGACTAAATAGGCGAGGTATGTTTGTTACCTATTTCTATATAATATAACTGATTTCTGAACTAAATATATTTTCTCTCAAAGTTATATCATCGATTACAGCATAATTAATATACGCATGCAATAATAATATTTTATCCTGTGTCATTATGAAATTAAACTAAAACAGGTGTGAAATTGAGCTCACTTTTTGTTCGGGCAATAGATTTCGTTGGTCCCGAAGCACGCCACTACGTAATACCTGTCCATTACAGACGTACAAATCACCTAAGCGTCCGTTTAAAACTATATAATTTCGCACTAAACAGAATGATTTGGGAATTTCATCTCGTTATAAATTTCCACCTTTGTTTTTTAACTTCCAACAATTACCGGCGGTTTGTTCCGACAAAGAATTTTTTTGTATGAATCCGGACGGTTGATTGATGGGCGATTATTTTTAGGTTTGATCCGAAGATGCTTCCGAGTTTAAAGATATAAATTTACTGATTATTAGAATAATTATTTATTTCTAAACGATATTGTTTTAAAGATTCATTCACGGTTTTTAATTAATTTAACGGTCACCGTCGAAATTAATTGTTATATAACTTAGAGAATATTTATGTTTTCTAGTTTATTTTATACAAAACTTGTTAAGTTAAACTAAGCATATATACTATAAATACATTTATTTAAAATTTTATTATTAAAAGTATGTTTTTTCTTACATCATTTTTAAAACATATTCGATCAATATAATATATTTAATATATTGAGGGATTGTGCTTTCATTGTTAATAAAATTATGTTCTACTTATCTGTTTCGACCATAGCGGCTATTGTTAACGGATTAGCTAACTGCAAAGGAGATATGAACGGGGCAGACTGTGTGCAAAAATACTGGTGGAGTACAATAGTCCGATGGGCATACCAACACGATTGATGAGACTTCAGGCGTAGATCTAGCAACTTTACATGCTCTGAGATACGGTAATGTATATTTTCGACGGAGATTTTCTCGACAAACTCAATATTTTAAAGGCTCAACTCGTGATTGAATCCAGGACCTCGGAATGTACAGCCTTTTAAGCAAGTCATTTAACTAACAAGGCTGTATATTGTATAATTTTATTAACCAAATATTAATCAAATGAGACGCTTATTTGGACACTTTGGAGCTTGTCTTATCCCTAGTGTAGGTATATAAATATTACAAATTAATTTAGTAAATAATTTGCAACTTCCAATATTAATTGGTATTTTTACATGTATAATAACACATTACATATTCCCTAAAGCTTCCATTTATAGTGGCACAAAGCAAGACCAACAATGTTGTGTATACTTCCCGTACGAAGCTTTTGTAACCATTTCACGGTATTGCCATACAAACAGCGGCCACGACGAATCCGAACGTGGCTATTTGCTAACCATTTGACCCGACTCCTCTCATACCCACTAACCTACTGCGATAAGAAACAACTAAAAATGCCCGATGTATGATTTTTAACTTTCCATCTAAGTCAGAGAGTTGAAATTTGAATATCAGGTTTGATTCATCTTTTTGATGTAATGATGTGTAGACGGTATCAACTGTTTATTTACTGCCAGAGCTTTTCAATCTATCGCTGTTGTATGTTCTCTTTCAGCCTTACGAAAGTCTACTTTATTGTAAAGTTTTTAAGGTTCTATTTTAAGTAAATAGAAACATTGCGCTTATTTTATATCGATTGTATGTTTTGAAAGCAGATAGTGACGGGTGGAAGAGTCTTCAGGACCGTTAGCTGGACCGAACAGTATATTATTTTTAAATAAATAATGATGGAATTCGCCGTAGATGGCGTTAGTGTACATATATAACAAGTAAAATACAAATATAAATAATTTAACCAATATTTTTACACATACATAATTTGCTGTTTATATAATTATCAGTATTAAAAACGGTAATTATTTATTAACGTCTGTAACTCAACTATTGATTCTACAAAGTCGAGTAAAAACGTCCTCTCTCATTTGAAAATAAAATTTGGTCTTCATTCCACGATATTAGTTCAGTACAGGTTGGTAGAAATACATGTATACAGGTCACGAGATGAATTATAAGTAAATTAAAACGCATGTTATCTGCTCGGATTTTAAACATCGACCTTCGGTTAAATTGGACCTTAAATTTAAAAACAAATAAAAGAGTAGCCTTACGCATTTTTTCAAGTCGATAAATAGAAAGGAACATAGATTTACATAGCTTACATTACATTTTACAGTTTGGCTTTTTTAACTCTTTTTGTTGAATTGAGAATTCACATGCACAGATAATGAATCAAATATCAAATTAAACTGTCATCGCCACTTATTTCCTTATTTATTATAACGTAAAGTGTATTTATAAAGTTGTAAATGTCAATTAGGTTTCGTCAATTCAATATAATTTATTACCTAAGCGATTTTTTTGATACTTGTGTATTAAATTTAATAATTAAGTTTTTTTTTAATATAATAAATTATTTAATTGATTGATTAGTTGTTGTCAATGAGCATTTATATTAATAAAGTTACGCAAACATTAAAACATTCCCAATATATGTAGGTAGGTATTAAAGACTGCCTACGGGTTCATACTATATATATTTGAAACAATCAAGCACTTATTTTACGTTATATATTTGTTTGGAAATAATCTTTTTATTTTCATTACTTTTTTGTTTGTCATCATTGTTTTAACTGGCAACATTAAAAGTGTTGTTCTTAAAAATATTGATTTATCATAGTGACCCAGTGAAGGCGAGGCGCCGGCGCGTCTCTGCGCTCGAGGACCCTTCAGTTCACATATAAATTGAACAAACACTTGCTTGTCAGAACTATGTCCTTGTTTCCATTCCGTTACTATTCGGCTGTGTGTGACGAATGATGTAATAACAATAATTACATATAAAAGCGGCAAACCCGCGTCTGTAAATATAATACTCATGCCAATCTAAAATTAAAAAGTGACAAAAAAACGAAGGCGGACAACTGAAAAGTGACAAGAACAAGTCATTAAAAAATGGCGGGTATATCCGTCACAATAACTTGTGTCGTCATACATTTTATGACAAATTAATACCACATTAGTCATAATTAGTTTAAGCATTTAAGCTCTAGGTAACATTATTTGCCATTGCTGAGTGAAAAATTAATAAAATCATGGTTCGAATATGGTCTCCGTATTCTCACATATTTGGCTCCGGAGTACATCTAATCTAGAAATTTATTTGAATTCGCATAACTATAATTTGTAAGAATATCCTTTCGCATTTTAGCAAACATCCGTCAGGGCCTCGCGCGCGACGCATTAAATTATATCATATAATTTGTTGTTATATTCAATATTATTATGATAGATATGATTCACTTTACATATGATCTTATAAACGATATTGTTTTAACCTACACCTACATACGTCCGCCGGGTCAATAACATGTAATAATTTTTAGCAATACGAAGATGTCTACATGCTATTGTCTCCTTTTTTATCTGACACTCGTCGTTCATTTCAAGACAATTCGAACAATGTAAATAAAAATCTTTAGTGTCAAATACCTATTGACATGTCATATATGAAAATTAGTTTCAGAAAAATAATTTAGTTGAATTTCGATTTTTACTTCGATGTATAATTATCTAATTAATAATACACGTTATATGTTTGCCCTTTATATGTATTTTATTATACCCAACCATAAATATGACATAATTATAATAATTTTATCACCACATATATTGCTACACTATTAAGCAGTTATATGCCTAAGCATTTAAAGCCTATTCCAATGGAAGAAAGATTAGATAAATAAACCTTTGATAAATGTATCCCACGCAATTTGTAAATAACTCTGCAACATTATGCACAACAAACACTGTTCGATTAGTATTTATTTATATATAATACAACATTATTTAAATTAACTAGTTATATCTAATTTAATTTTAGTTCCAACTTTTCGATACCAACTCCGCTGATATTAAAGACGCCTATTTCGCGAATCCACAGTAAAAAATTATATATTATAAATTATAGATTACTCAAAATTTCGAATGCTATCGCGTCAATTTAATGTTAAAGTTTACTGTTGTGATTGAAATAGACTAGTAATAAGTAAGACTAAGAATATAAAGCTTTTCATTATGTATATTCTTTGCAATAAATGCCGTCTACAAATTAATATACTTAGTACACCTAAATTCTGGCCAAGTAAAAATAATAAAAATCTAATCAATATAATACAATATACGAATGTAGTCTAGGTGCTGACCTGGTTAAAATTTGGCTTGTGGTTTTGCTCAAATTGGTAACTAAGAAAATAATTCAATTTTCAGCATATTTATAACATGATAATTTTGTATTTTATTTTTGATGTAAATGTAAAAATACATATAAATATACCAAAAAATATGTCATACCTGTATGAGCAGTGAAACATATTATTTATACATTACATATTAACGATATAATTCGGCTCATATATCAGTAAAACTATTAAATAAAACACAAACACGCTTATAAATTCACGGCAGTCGTTAGTACTGAATAATACACATACACACAAAATCAGATCCCTAAAAGTCCACTATACGAAGACTAAACAAAACAAATAATTGGGAATCAAGATGGTAGCAGATAAGGTAATCCGTGTCGAGTTTATTTCTTTTTAATTATTCGGTGGCGAGTCCGCCCCTGGCTAATGACTTTATCGCGCGATTTACGAGCGCCCCTGGGCCTTTTGTTTTTTTTTATGTTAACCTGTAGTTTCATTAGGAACTCGTTTATTTATGGAAATATTCGCATAAGTGACGAAATTGGTTGGAAACGGTGACGTCAACGCCTTTTCGTCAATATTCGTTAAATACTCAATACAGCTTTATTATAAGTTTTATTAAGTAATCGTTTGTGTTTTGACAGATGTCAAATGCAAATCTGTGGCTAAATTAATATTTCAATCCAGTAATTGCTTATTTATATTAAATTTGTAATGTAATTATTTATGCTAGCAATTTTATTCGTATCTTTTGTTTGATTACCAGATTAAATTTTAATCTTTTAATATTTGTTTTCAATTAAATAATAGGTGGAAGGTATCGATTTTTTTAATAATTTTTGATTTTTGCATTATAATAGCTATCGTCGCATATAAATTACACGTACACTATTACTTCAATTACCATAAGATCCTTTTACTAACAAAGTAAATTCAAGTTTGGAATTGACGACTTCGTTTCAATACAATTAATGTCTTGTACGTTATATACGAAACCAGTGGCTAGAATCGCGGGTTCAACCCCGGGCAAGCACCGTTGAGATTTTTTTGTATGTATGTTGTTATGTTAATCGAAAACCATAAGAGTCGATTATTGAAAATTAAAAATTGACTGACTGTTTAAGTTAGAAAATTAAACAGTCTCTATAAAGTCAATAAATGGTAATAAAAAAAAATTAATACTTGTCATTATTTATTATTCAATAATAAGGTTATTTCGTAGTATTAGATGACTTTAGAAAAACTTAAAGGTGACTGAGCCAGTGTAACTACAGGCACAAAGGATGTAACATATTAGTTTCCAAAATTGGTGGCGCAATGGTGTAAAGAATTCTTAGTATTTCTTTCGGCGCCAATGTCTATCAGCGGTGGTGTCTACTTACCATTACGTGACCCATTTGCGCGTGCAAAAGTTATAAAAAAACCTGTTGTTTGATTTTCAATTACCGTTTCTCATAGATCTTAAGTTTTTGATTAATATTAGCTCTAAGAACTTATTACCACAAAGTTGACAAACTATATCGTGTGTCTAGTTGATTATATCATTTAAATTAAACAAAAAAATGATAATATTAATAATTAATTATTTTATATTACATTTTTAATTTTGTTTATTATTACAATTACAAAACAGCGAGCTATAATTACGTGAAATAATTTAAAACTTATATTATAACAAAATCGATCAACATATTTTTATTTGTTTTAAATTGAGAACATTATAATAGAAGACGTTATGTTGGCTGATATATATTATATATAATTAAAATCAATATCAGAACTAAATTAAAAAGAAAAATAAATAAATTGGCAAACTATTTGTTATCTCACCATTTTATCGTATTCGTTTTCTCATTTAATTAACAGGACATTACGATACTTATTCTATTACGATTTTTTTTTATCAAGTGACTCATTAGAAATAAGTCACTTTCCTTTCGTAATGTTATCGCTTCAAACCTTTTAACGTTTCATTAAAGCGACACGCTATCAATACATTACTCGTACAATACGGTAAATTATAGAAATTAAAGATTATACTAGAATATTTGCACTAATTAGTCAATTATATGAATTTTAGTAGAAATAATTTCATCAACATATTATGTAATGAATTGGATTTTAATAGTATTTACAGGAAGCATATGATAAGCATAATTTAGGACTAATGATATTTATGTATAATTTTTAATTAGTATTATCATTCAAAGATACTCTTCTCTGGGGCCTTAAACTATGAAAATCACCATCTAGAGCTTAGGATATTTACTGGCTGGCTGACGGAAAAGAGATCCCAGGACCAATAGTTTTACGTGCTTTCCGAAGCATGGGAATGTAACTTCCTATTTGTTATTTTTTTCTTTTAAATAAAACGAAAGTTTTTACCCTGTTATATGAACTAACGCTGTGAAATAAACATACATTGTCTCACGTAACATACAAAAATATTTTGTACTCAAGGAATAAGAATGTCTCATAAGAATAATATTTAGTAATTTACTAAAACATCAAACTAAGTGAAATCGTTGATTTAAACGTCGATAAGTTATCTTATCTTAAAGCTTATCATGTACATTGTAGATGACACACTACCCTTCCTATCTACTGAACTAAAATGAAATACAATAATATGCGCTATTGTTACTATAATTAAAGGTTATTATTACGTAAAGTATATTCACTGTCCCTTTTACAAATAAATATGAAAATATAGATATGGCACATTGAAAGTTAAAACAATAACTTTTGTTGTTGATTTTTTATATACGGTTTATAAATAATATAATGAAAATATATGAAATAAAAACAAACTAAAACGTTTGTTCAAGCTTATTTAGTAACTTTCAAATCTATAAAAATCTTTAAAAAAGGTAATAATACAATTAATATTCATAATAATCTGACTAATCGCCTTAAAGATTTATTATTTTTGCTTAAATTGGTTTCTTATTTCGAATTTATGTTTTAAAATAACTTGACCGATGATCTGACGTAGATCACCATCTAACTAAAACAAATGTGGTTGCTTGTATCCATAACAAAACGCATAACGCATAACATTTATGTAAATAGATAAGGCTTTTCGGCGGCGCGTTTACGACGGAACACGCTTAATTGTTTTATAATTCTGCCTGAACCCTTTACCGTAATAAAACTTTCCAAAAACAATTTTATTGCTTTTTTTTTCAAACGACTGCCGCTCGCTTGCTTTCAGCATTGTTACGGAACACGAGAATAGAGTAACCGCAAGCAACCCTGTTACTGTGTACAAATGTAAGGGGTAATTTAAATTAAATATGTGTATTACGGTTATTATTACGCGTTTCAATATACAATAACGATTATGAATTTTTCAAGTGGATAAGAGAGCTTGGATAGCTGTGTCATATGGCGAGTTCTATTGAGCCCTCACTAGCTTAATTTTTGCTTGTAATTTAAGTTCGGAAATCAGCTCTTGATGGATGAACTTTTAGCACATTTAATATCCATTGAGAAGGATCTTGAATATACTGTTAGTGTGTTTTAAAAGGAAAGATGGCTTTATCAATGGGTCATTTACGAGCTGTTACTTTTTATTTTTATAACGAATACAGAACTTAAATATCCTGGGACATTATTCACACAAGGCCATCTGATCCCAAACTAAGCAGAGCTCGTACTATGGAAACCAGACAACTGATATACTACATATACTAGTTTTCTGTTGTAAATACATACTTATATAGATAATTACACCCAGACTCAGCACAAACAGACATGTTCACACAAATGTCTGCCCTGGATGGAATCGAACCCACGACCTGTGGCGTGAAAGGAAAGTATCTTACCAACCACGCCAACCAGCTCGTCATAGCTTTTTCTCGGTACCGATTTATTGAATAATATTTATTTATTTTAATATGGTACATTTCTTATTACGAACTGACGGTCAACAGTTGTTAATTAAGTTTATATAATAATGACGAATTTATATAATAAAATCAGGATTAAGTTAAAAATTTAAACATTTTTATTTTCAATTGTATATTAAGAATATTTTAAATACATTTCACTTTTTTAGGACACAAAACATCCCGCCGTTGACGCGAGGGTGTTCAAAGTGTACCTGCGATGCATTGCAACTATTTGCTTAGTTACTAAGAAACTAGTAAACAAAGCTTCTACCCCGTATTACGAAGAAAAAATATATTTAGCCTTGGCTAAGATGAGGCAAGCAATGCCGAAGCGGTCGAGGCAAAAAATATAAATGGAATTTAACTTAGTGCGCTTGACCTTCTCGGAATCGTTAGCAGCCGTAACGGTACTCACACCGCGTCCCCCAGGCCCCAGGTAGTCTCTGCACTTACGAATTATCGTTTGACCATTTTGTTAAGTCGAATAATGTGGTGATTTAGAAATTTTGCAAAAATAATAAAACTACCTTGTTAACTACTACAATCGATACAACTAACTTATTAGTTACATCGATCAACATTCCATAATTCGAATCCTTAGTATTTAGTGTCGCACAACCCTTCACATAAAAAACAATTTTAATGTCAATATGTTTTATTATTACAATCAATTATTGTAATAATAAAATCTAAGTATCATTAAAGAAATTATTTAATTATCGAATTCTCATTTTTATTCGAAAGCTTAATTTATATTTATAACATATAATTTTGTACTTGGATATACTTAAGGTTATCGACCTTTATATAATTAACTAGGTATATTTATGTAACACATCTTATCTACACATTCGAAACCCACACGGCGCCACCCACTTTTCGCCGGTGTTAACGAATCGCCGTTCAAAAACGCTTAATGACAAATGAGACCAAATATTGACAACATAAAAACAAAGAGACCGACATCAGGGGCGGGCCGGTGTCAATCTCAAGAACAAACAAGAATGTTTGAGCAAGGAATTAAGCGGCAAGTTCGGCTGTTTGCACCGTTGACTGCTTTGGATGTGGGAAATCGGTTTGCGACATAAAAACCGCCATGTGGAGCGGATGTCAGGTATTAGTCAAGCAGATGTAACTATTAAGGGTAAAATTATATTATTACTCTTAATAGGTAGAAATTCTAGAGTACATGGAATTGGAAATGTGTTGTATAAAAGGCAGTATTTAACACTGTTAAAATAAAGTACTATAAACAAAATATTACAAACCATTAGATTGTAAATATTATGTTGATTTATATACTTGTCTTATGTCTTGTATATACGATGTTTATCTTTTTTACACAAAAAATCAGTCATGCATAATTATATTTATATATCACGCACACGTGTATATAATGAATACGTTTATTGGAACCTCAGAATAAGTGGCCAAATTAGATTTTAATTTTTTAAGACAATCGTCGATAACTGTTTAATAAATTACCATTTCTCGTTTATAAAATCTAACGCAATTTTATTTTCATTTACCGTATTTCGCTACATAACGTATAATTTTCGTAAGTATATTTATTTATTATTAGTAATGAATCTACCCTTCGAACATAAACATTAATAAATATAAAAATACAAAAAGTATTAGGTATATTTACGTCATATTTTTCATATAATGTTGAAATTGAAAAAATAATTAAATTATTAATAATTACCACTTAACATATTTAAACTGATATAATTGACAACATTAAAAACAATGGTTTCACATAGATTTTTATACAGAGTGTTTAATAAATTACCCGTATGTCAATTTAATATTTTAATAAATACCTACTACGAGACTAACATTATTATTGTATGTTTATAACCTCTTTTTCACATCCGAGACATTTCCTAGGCGTGTGTTTTTAAAGGAACCGCAATAATCACAGCAATGGTGACCGTGAGAGACAATGGTTTGAGATCGTGGGAACAGTCGCCCACCCTTGGGTTTGAGTCCCGGTCGATACCGTGACGGTGGGGCGCGAAATGTGTGACCGGCCTTACATCCGGAATATGTTTTATTATTTTAGATTATTAATATCAAGACCTCGCAATAATATGTAAACAAAAATTTATTTTTTATATGATTCCAGTATGTATGAAGATGTGAATTATATGTGTACACTTAAGCATACCTACTGAGACAATATTAATGCAAGTTATGTATGCTTGTTATAGATAGGGATCAGATAATATTACAGACATTTTGTTTTTCTTATCTTAATATATTATGATGCTTATTGTAACTGTACTTTACATAAATAAATAAGTAACTAGGACTAGACACTAATTAATTATCTAAGAAAAGGTTTCTTAGATAATTAATTAGTGTCTTTGTCAAGATATATAAAAATTGATAAAAATTTGTAAAGATTGTATAAAAATTGTTGAAATTTCATTATTTGGTACCATTGTACTGATAATTATTGAAAAAGAAATAAAATATAACATAAGTATTTTTGTTGAATTTAAGATAGTATTAAAATTCTAGTTGTATAAAATTCTTCATGAACATGACGATAAGAATAATATTACTTTTGAAAGGTAGACTACACATTTAGCGATAAATTTAATCTATTACATTTAATTTAATAAATTCAGTTGGTCTACATTATGGGACCTTTTAATTCTGATTAATTATTTTCGAGATGATATCAACAAATACGATTTTTTTATTAGTGTTAAAACGATATTAAATCTTTAATGATTTAATTTAATTTATATGCATAACTCAAACAATATAAAAACTAAACTCTAATTCTAATCATAAGTTTCGAATGAACTGTATCTAAAATAAGCGAATAATCGTTGTAATAATCTAAGAAAACAATTATATGTGTAAGAAAATTGAGCTATGTGTTACAAATGAAAATAATAACGGTATTTTAATGTTTTCAAATCGAATTACTCAGTGTATCAGTTTCGTAGGTTTACTGTAATCCGAGCTTTGGTGTGTATTCATATTTTCAATATAGAGATTAAATCATTTGAAAAAACATTTCACTTAACCCTCCACTCTGCCTTTCGGAACTAAATGATTTATTAAATTCGTCAGTTCTAATTATAAACGTAGGAAATAACATAAACGCCTTGGTATTATGAATGTTAAGTAACAGTCCATTGTGTAGGTTTTCCTTTATTTAGGTTATAAAAGTTATTTTCATATATTGTGTAAAGTTAATCTTTAGGATATTTTATACAATATAGCGCACTTTAAAACAAAGATATTATGTTTTATGAATAAGATTTGTTTGTTGTGATTTGTTTTAATTTAATTAGATAACATATTTTTTATCATTAGTAAACTAAACCATGTAACATTGAAATTGATACTAGATGAACGTCAGTTGTACAAATAATATTTCAGTCGGAAATTATAAGAAAAAATTGGTATTTCATATTTTGTATAGACTATTTTTTTATATTAATAGATAATACTATTATACTAACAAACATATAGAAGGATCAAGTGTTCGAATATTGAATAATAAAAGATGTAATGAATTCACACCATACGTCACTACACCCCATCGGACGTAAGTGAAAGTAGTGTTTAAATTAATGCGGCTTAAACACTGGGGCGGGATCGCGGGATTGCTATCCCGGGGGACGAAAAAGTGCCTGAATCTATCAACTATTCCCGGGGATTTGATTAAATCCAAACTCACCCCTTGCGTGTTGACAGTAATTGATTGAAATGCGACTTTCCTTGAAGCTATCGACTTCCTTGTTTCAATTGCGCATACAATTCGATTTGACAATATATTCAGTGTGAAATTTATTTTGGTTAAAATGTAATTAAGATTTACCTTAATATCTTAAAGTGAAAGGAATTTGCTTACTCTTTACATTTTTGTTTTAGTAGATATTTCTTCTTGTAAATTTATTTTATATGTCATGTGTATTTAGGTAAAATGTTTTTATAATTGTATGAATCATGTGATTTTCAAAATAATTGTTACTAACTGTTTATGTTTTTTTTTTAATTTCCCTCGAACTCTGCTTGCCTAAGAACCATCAAAATACTTATTTTGATTATTGAATAATAATTTTATAGATAATTCAAGAAATATTGACAACTTTTATAAACGAATTAGAGTGGGGTATTCGAATTTTTATATTGAATCTTTAAGCTACTTAGATATCTAGTGTATGTAAAATTTATTGTTATTTTTTCGAATCGAAACATTTTTTAAATTATAGTAATACTCTACAACCAATATAATTTTCATATTAAAGTGTGTTAAATTAATTATTATTATAAAATCATAAAATTGTTGTATGTCATAAATATCTAATAAAAAAAATATATAAAATATAAATAGATTTGTAAGACACAAATTAACAAAAGTATTAAACGATTTCTTAATCTTTTAATGACTGCAACTGACATGCATTAACCGTGCGCGTTGAAATCTTTAGTATGAGCGCGGATGTAATCGTCAGTAAGGAGTTGTCTTAGTTTAATACAAGCAAATTAAATTATGATAATTATTTGAAATATAAATTTCCTAATATTATAAAATCACATTTGAGGGTTGGAAATAGTTGGGGGTCCAGAACAAAACAGCAGATACAGTTTTAACGCGTCGTTTATTGATAACTTCATTTTTCTCTTCAATATACTTTGTGTCCACTGACTATATAACACTCACTGTACATTTTTGTATTACAATATTTTTAGTCTTTCGAGGCATCATAACTTTCGATTCCATATAACAAATATTTTGTACAATACACGACGGGCGTACGAGAGTGGTGTCGTGGCACGTCTTATCGCTATCTACCTACGCTTTATCGACTAACTCCAACTTCAATCTAGACTTTAACACTATATTTACATATTGTTCAATTTTTTTTGGTATTCAAATAACCCCGTACACTCCGTCATCTCACACGCGTCCTCACGCTTAGCCTATCTTTCGTCCGTACAACACAACTTAAAATATTTTAACTTAAACCATGAAAAAATACAATAATCATAATATAATACAAGATTCATCAACAACATTTAATTGAACGTTCGGCCGTCGGTGGCGAGCAGATATCTCGCCGACGTCAACAGTCCGTAACACTAACAGCGCGGCAGGCGAGCCCGCGATACATTACAAAACAAATAAAGAACATACCTAGAAGTATGTACGCCGATAACGATCACTGTCCTAAGCGAACGAGTCGCAACAAAGTCACTGAGGGAGCGCGCCGACACAACCAGCTCATAGCGGCGGGATGTCGATGTCGCACGCGAAAGGCGATTCTCAGATGAGCGGCATGGCGCGCTCGCCGGCGGCCGCGTATCGCTGCTCGTCGGGCACATGGTACATGTTGATGATGTGACTCAGGTCTTGCTGCCCGTACTCGCGCTTCATCGCTAGCTGCTCGTGAGGGTGGGTCTGCGAGGGCAGGTGTCCGTGGCCACCGAACTCTCGCTTCAACTGTGTCGGAGGCTCATGCGACACGTACTCGCGTTTCAATCCTGGGGGTCCGGGCGACACTGGTTCCGATTTGGCTGATGAGCCGCTTGGTGAATGTGAAGCGCAAGAAGCTGGCAGCGCGTAGCCGCCCGGCGAGCCGGGACCCAGCCCGTACGCAGAAGGAGATGGTGGTTGCGGCAGATATGGCGACCCTTGTCCTCCACCATAATAACCGCCACCATATCCGCCTTGTTGCATCTGAGATACATCATAACGCGGATACCCATATGCCTGTTGTTGATAAGCACTGGGGTCATGCATCATGTATCCGTTAGGCATGTATCCGTTTGGCGCCATCTGATACACATCTCGCGGCTGCTGCGCCGTCGGCGCTGCTGTTCTTTGAGCGTCACCTGCTCCCAGTAACGCTCCACCTCCCAACGGATATTTTTCTTGTTTTTTAGCGAGGGTCTTAGTTTTTCTCCTTGGTCTGTACTTATAATCCGGATGTTCCTTCATGTGAACAGCTCGAAGCCTCTTCGCTTCGTCGATGAACGGTCGCTTCTCAGATTCTGAGAGATCTTTCCACTGAGCACCTAAACGTTTTGAAATTTCCGAGTTGTGCATCTTGGGATTATCGGAGGCCATCTTTCTGCGCTGCCCACGCGACCACACCATAAACGCGTTCATAGGGCGTTTCACCCGTTCTGCATTTGAGTTCTTACTGGAGTTGTTATTATTGTTGTTCGGGGGCTGATGGTGTTGCTGCTGAGGCTGCGTGTGATGCTGAGGCAAAGGCTGGTGTTGATGGTGCTGCAGTTGTTGATGCTGGCCAAGCGGCTGCTGCTGAGGTAGCGACATCATGCCGCCAAGTGCGCCTAGCGATCCATAACCGTGCTGGAGCGCGTGGTGCGGCGGCACAGTCGCATGTAGGCTGCCGCCTTTTAGATCCGTCTCCATCGTCAACATGTCGTCTTCCTGCGGCGCGTACAGCTTGCCGATCCTTCGTTCACCGTACACAACAAGAGAACTTTCGGTCGCTCACATGGACTCGCGGCGGTGCGCTTCGGGATAAAGTCTCGCGGTACCGTACGGCGCGGAGGCTACGTGCGTTGTGAGGTGGTCGTCCGGCGGGCGGCGGCGAGTGCGCTCCCCCCCGCATCCCCCCGCGCGGCGGCCCCGGGGCCCGCCCGTGCCGCGTGCGCTCCAATAGAAGGCGGCCGCGGCCCCGCCCCGCCCGCGCGCTCCCACCCGCCGAGCCCTGCATTTTTAATCGCGTGGCGACCGAGGCGAGCGTACGCCTCGCCGCCGCCGCCTCATGCAAATCACAATTTTGTTTGCCGACGGTGGTTGCACCTCCTCGACCTTAGTTTATGTTGTAAACAACATACGCTATCTAGCTCTTTTGTAGAGAGCTACTTGAAATTTCAATTAAAAAAACTTCTTTCCATGCCCAAGTTCTGTTTAGTAATTAAATTTACTTATTTACTTAGTATATTATTAAAGAAACATTTTAATAATAATAAAAATAGCTTAAAGTAAAAAAATCTACATCTATGTATTTCAATGATGTCCTGTTACTTTTTTGTTACAAAGGTACAAAACAGCTGGATTGACGTTGAAGTATGCACAGCTGTGAGCTAAGTTCAAGGCCTCGCGTAGCGAGATGGCAGCGCGCTAATGTCTACAATAATTCAGATAGTCATTGATGATCACTTACAATATGCCCCTTTGTTCCTATCTACAATAGCGACTTATTCAATTTAAAGACTCATTCACTATTGCATTATGCGATTTTATAAACAATAAATACTATGACACAAGGCCAATTTTACTATTCTTATGCCAGTTATTTGTTACAAAACACTCCGGTAATCCTAGTAATCATAGTAATCCTACGAAACACTATTGAAACATTCTAGAACGGTAGCAGTTGAAGTTTTTTTTATAATTAATTAACTATTTTATAATCGAAAATTGTGACCGCATTGGTCTCTTAAGGTCTTGCGTCAGAAAATTTAATAAAAATGACATAATACATTTAATTTTGTTTTGGTTTCAATTATGTTTTAGATTGTTTTTTGTTTGTTTTGCTTATTTACAATTGTATTGTTTGCAAAATGTACCGTTAATTTTTAATTAAAACATTTTTTTACTATACCTACAATAACTTTTTTATTTTAATGCTAACAAATGTTATGCGTAGAAAGATACTTAGGTATACCTATACCTGGTAGGTTGTGTCAACGATAAAATACTTAGTGGGTAAAAAGTACTAATTTATGGATCCTTACGAGTACATTTAGTGCACTAACTAAATAATTTGTACAGGCAAATGTTAGACAAAAACTTATTAACAAATTAGTTAAACTAATCAACGTATATGGCCTTTAAACTTATTTGCGAAGATAAAGGTTACCTATTCAAATTGCCATATATATTATTTCCCATTTATATTAATTAATTTGTTTTTCCTGTCGACCAAATAGGTAATAGGTAGGTACACTACCTATGTTAGGAACGTACCTATAGCATATTTATTTTTATACAAATAGGATTTTGTAATTCAATCACTATTAAAAAACTTATCACTGTAGGCTATTAGTAAATAACCTAGGTACCTCTATTTAATTTATAACTTTTCCCTTATGTAAGTAGGTACATAAATTAAATAAATACTAAGCAACTTCTTACTTCGCAAGGATACACATAGATACATAGGACGTTTGTATTGTGTAGATACCTATGGAAAATATATAACAACAATCTGTTACCAGCCTGCCTATATATTGCTCTGTCGGCGACGAACCAGCCTACTCAGTGCTAATACATCTTAAAGCGCGCCAATATTTCTTATAACTTTCAACAAATATCCTTTAATATCTTCGAAGTACACGCTCTGTCTGTTTGAAATATATTCATATGTACAAACGAAAATAGTGTTATATTGTACTGCATTTAATTATTATAAGGCTTAATATTGTGTTAAATATATAGTTCGAATCGGACCTGTAACATAGTTATTATCTAATATTGATTTTCAAGTGTTCTTCCGCCTACTTTAAATAAAAATATTTTGTATACCTATATATGTAGGCACAAGTATATAAAATGCAAATTTCATGTCTAGACAAAATAATCACTTTTTATTATTAATATGGCTGATGATAGTTTAAATATTTTTAAATTAAGTAATATAAACTAGTTGAAGGAAATTCCAAATAAGCAAGTCATAAATGTCATTAATCTTATTCATTTAAAAACAAATTTATGCTTATACTCCTCATAAATTTGAATTTATGACTAATTTCAACAAATTACTTGATAGCGAACTAACGGGAAATAATATTTAAACAAAGACATAAGATAAGTTACAAAGCCAGGTAGGTGGTTTCTAAGAAACTAAATTTACTTACAATCGTTAGTGGCAACTAAACTCTTTTGTTTAACAGATTTCCTCGAGCCCCTATCTGTTTTATTGCTCGAGCAATTGTTAAAAAATAACAATAGGTTTAGAAATGTAATTAGAGTTTAAAAAATAATGTTGATTTTAGTGAAAAATATTTTGGTATATCCAAATGATAAAAAAATAAACAGTAAAAAAAAGTTATTTTTTTTAATGTACATACGACATGAACGGTATCTAACTTGATATATCTCTAAATTGCGAATTTTTTTTTCATTGCAAACAATTTAAATCATTAAACTAAAAAAAAAAAACTAGCGATGAACTTTCATCCATGTAAACTTTCGACTTAGCCAAACTAATCCCGGTTTTCCAGATGCCCCATTATCCCGTTTGTCCCTTTGCTATACGAATAAATAAAAAATATACATACATAGGACAATTAAATTAGCAATCTAACTTTGACAAATCAAATACAATGAAATTTATTCAAATATGGTTTTCTGTAAAAAGCTATCATCATTTGATAAGCCTATTTATAATATTTATTTATTCCTGAATAAAAAAAATCCTCAAAAGATTATCCCTATGTTGCAAGTGTTACATCATTAGGCTTTAGATTTAGGGCAGAGGTTAGAGTAAGTAGTATATACCTATTCTTTGCCTATACATACAATAATAATAATGTATCTATTAAAGTAACAAAGACTCAATTAAAGGATACGATATACAAAATATACATTACATATATAATGCCGCTAAAGTTATAACTTTACGATCAATGCAAAGCTATTGTTTTACAGGTCTGATAAATGTTTTTTTTTAAAAACAATTATTAACTTGATAAATTGTTAATACCTATTTCAATGAGTAAATTTTAAATTATGTTAGATCCACTAAAACCTTCTTAGATTTTAAGATTACTATTTAGCAAAAAAAAAAAAACAAATGTAATGATATAACTTATACAACCAATTCGTACGTACGGCTTTTTCGTTTTTAAAAACTGTATTTCGATTACGAATACGTTGCTTTGTTAACGTACAAACTTAAATACTGTTAACATATAGTATTAATGTATTTGAAGGTATAGTAGGTTCCAAATAGTGGATTAAATTTTTTTTTTTTTATTATTAAATAAGCTGGTATTACGTAGTTATAATAATATGTCACCTCACACATATGTATGATGTCACATATATTTATTAATATTTACTCATTCATTTACCCTCTGTACCCCTGACAAAGTGTACCTATCTATGTAAATTTCATGATGTTGATCTTTGAGTGGTTCAAACGTGAGAGCGTAACAAGCAAACAAACGAACGCACTTCACATGAACGTTCTTGTTATCTTATTGATATTAAATTTGTGCTGAACTTTAATTTAACCATATTACCAAAATATTTCTTACTTTTTTCATTAATCACATTAAAAGCCGTCATAACATTATATAAACATATTTAGACAACAACTGATAAAATAGGTATTTATGATATGTAAAGGAGTAATAAAACGACTTATATTTAAATTATATTATATTTTCGTATTTAAAATTGCAGTTTACTATTTCCCAGTAAAACGTTGTTTGCAATTATTATCTTATTAACTAAATGATTATAAAAATATAATAATTATTCTTTCATGTTATCATAATCAATTGTATCTTTTTTCTAATTATTATATATTATAATAAAAATAGGATGCATATTTACAATTTTAATCTTAATTCTATAGGTTCACACGAAAACAAATGTTAATAGAATGATATTAATTTATACATGTAAGGTTTTTAATGGTGTCACTGAAGTTTGCTTTTGTTTTTAGTTAATTATATTGTGGTATTAAAATAACCTAATTTTGACTAGAAACAGTAAATTATCTCTTCATACCGTTGCAATAATACTTTATTAAAAATAATACTTTTAAATAGGTATACATTAGTAGAAAAGAAATTTCAATCTTCCTATTTTACTTTTAACTCTACAGCAATCGTTCTTGATTCAATTTAAGAGCAATGAAAATGCAGGCGTTTTTAAAAAATGAAAAGTCAACACCTCTGTACAACTGAAAACCACTAGTGACAACGCATCGAGTCATTCAATAATTGCTGGTGTTAAATAAAAACCGAGCATCAAACACTCTGCGCGTCCTAATTGGTGCGAGGTGTCACTAATGACAGCCGCGAGAGCGCGAGTGTCGCTGCAAATTAATAATTATTACGCCTGGCAACACTGAGGTGACGCGGCGCCGCAATATGGCCGCCGAGCATTGTTGGCGGGAATCGTCAGTTTCATTTGCAATAATTAATCTGTTAATAGTTGCCTTAATTTTTAAGCAAAGACTGAAGAATTAAAAATTCAAAAAAATATAATTAGCCTTTTACATCTTTTAATGTTCCATTTCTTAAGTATTGTAGAACACCAAATTATTTAGATTCCCAAGATTTTCATTTGTACTTCAAATTTTATTGTGAAATAAAAATATAAAAAAAAGAGTAACCTAATTGGCAATCACGAGTCAAGTATTCTATGCGAATTCTCATATAATATATTGCATCGTACATCTCAAGTCGGAATCGTAGCCGGTGCATGATAATGAAAGGCCAATATTGGGCTCGGAGCGACTGGACACAAACAAGACCGCACGTAAGAGCTATCATCTCTCCTTGCTGGGGGGTGCCACCCCTTGGATCATATGTAGACCTTGGAATACACAGAGTGAACTTTAACAACAAATATTTAATCAACTAATGCCTTCTATTACTTATAATTGAGCTAATTATAAATCAGGTATACTTTTTTATCTAAACAATCCATTATATAAAAATAACTTTGACTTCTGTATGCTAAAGTTGAAATCATATTATAAAATTTTAGGTCATTGTTGTCCAAGAATAAGGGAATAGTGTGTTCATTTTTTTATAAGAACCTAATAAAACCATTCGTGACATTTTTTAATACGTCAAAACTTCGTCTAGGGACGTTGAATTTCACTAAAGATATACTTACAATTTTAAAAGACCATAAAAAGTCTGCAGTCTTCATTTTAATACTCTGTCCGTCACACTTGAATAGGCCTACTGCCTACATACATTATCTGTGTCCAGGGTGTGGGGTTGAGGGGGAGAGGGGGATATCTTCCGGCCGCTGTCTCCGACTCATCAGGCCTATCTTGGGAGCCTGCAAATTAAATAGTAACGTGCGATGGACTGGCCATATCTGAATGTATGTAGATATATAAAATCAGAGAAACGTAAGAACATAGAACGAAATTGAAATTATCAATAAATAAAAATGTTGTGTTAGGAAATAAAGATTTCGTTGTTTCATTAATTTGCTTACATAGCGACAAGTTTTGCCTTTGCAGTTACTAACATAATATAAAAAATTGTTGAACTATAAACCCAAATTTGTTTATTGGCTTAAACGACACTTCTAACTAATTTAACTTTTGGCTGAAAAATACAGCCATCTCTTTCTTAGGTGTGTGATAGCAATACTTATACCTTTAGTCATATTAGGTAAGTTAGGTTCAGAGATTACGTGTGAAAGAATAGGCAAGAAAGTGAAAGAATAGAGACTATTTATTTTGTTATTGTCTCAACTCACCTTTTGTATTAGACAATCAAATTAAACAAAAATATTCTTTCAATTAGTATCTTATAAGCATTTTAGATTCATCTTCTTACACGATTAAATTGAATGTAAAACTGTGACTACTAGATACAGTAATCAATGACAGAAAGAGCGAAATCAGTGTTTAACTCAACAGCCGATAAGCAACGTTTATACCTTACCTTACCTATAATGATAAAAAATAATTTACATATTTGACATAGTAAAAGTATCAAAAGTTACGACTAGTTAGTGACGTTCAAATACTAAAGTGAGATATGTTAAATGAAAAATGGTCATAACTTTTTTATTTATTTAGACAGGCTAAACATTCATTCATTTAAATTAGTTCTAAATCCATTCGTTTCAGTTAAGTTAAATGTTAAATTGCATTAAATAAAGTTGATCGTATGTATTGGTTTTATTGAAGAGCAATTTCTGTGTTTTCTGACGTTATCTAGAACTTATTGTAAATAACACTCGTATGTTTATGATAATATAACAGAATTAAAAATTATGGTGGATATCATTGTGGTAAATTGTTATTTGCTACATTAAATCTTTTCTTACAGTTTCTAATCCTTTTAAAGTTATTTAAATATTTTTGATATGTTTAGAACCTTACATAAAAAGTATACAATTTGAATTACCAGATTAATATAACATTAATATTTAGTGCAATAATTGTATCTACAGTTTTCATAAAATTCTAATAACATAATGTCCAATTAGAGTAAAAACAATTCACAACAGAAAATATTTTTGAATGTTAATCACTTTCAGAATAACACGTTGACTTTGCACAGCTGTTCAAGCTATACATATACTATGTATATAGTACATTACAGTTCAGTCATAGTCAGCTGACAGGTAGAACGATCTGGAACTCCACACCTTGTCCGTCACACGACACTGCGCGCGCATCGCATAGCGTGTTAAAACAACAAAACTACTAAAATTTCCGCGAGGAAAACACTCGTTTTCCGCAACTAAACGTGCGAGCGTCGCGCTCCCAATGCCCAGACTAAACGCGGTCCGTGAAAAAGCACCGCCACAACGCCGACCGACAATGGAAAGCGGTAAAGAATCATAATAATAACAATGACAACAATATGAGATGCTATAATAAAGAGCCGCGGCATTGTGCTAGGCTCGACGCTGGTTCGAAGGGTCGCGAGAGATCGATACTCGGCGGATTGTCTGCGGATGCCGTGAGTGAGCCTTTGTCGGCTTCGCCAGCGGCCGCGGCGCCCTCGGATCGGCCATTCATCGACGTCGCGCCCGCTAATCAGTTCCTATTATCTGCTACGCTCCTAGTACTCGTATTGCACAATAACTAGAACTTCATATCCTAGAAGTCACATTAACTTAGAAATAATTATTAAAACTAATTATACTTTAGTTCTTTAACTCGATACGATATTATAATAAATATATGACTCGTCTAAATTCAGCTGTTTAAACACTATGATATGGACTTGTTGAATGACGTATTTGCTTCGCATATGATTATTTTAAAAGTTTATAAGAGAAAAACGATAATGCTTGGAATCCAATAAGACATTCATGATCCATCAGAGTAAGTTTTGCCAGAGGTGTGAAGTGGCGGTGCGCTTGATGATAAAACATCGAGTTTAATGTAATAATCCGTCGATCGAGCCGTTATCATTAGTTCGATCCAACACACCTCCTGCCGCTTTGCAGATTGAGTTTATGCACTTGCTTAGTGTGGATATAACCAATATTTCTTATAATATTACCCCTTATTTGAATATAGGTATAGATTAAAAAAATATATATTATTATTATTAACTTGAATATTTCAAATACTTCGCGTGATATATCATTCCACACAAATGCCTTATTCCTTAAACAATAAAGATTGTAAAAAGAATGCCTCCGTTATTAAGATTATATTTGTACCAAAAACTCAGTACATTCTTTAACCTATATATCAAAAAAATTGTATAGAAAATACTATACAGCTGCTAAGACCGAAAACTTTTCTATTATAATAGTAGTCACATCCAGTCTATGAACTGTGTATAAAGTCGGCGCGGGCGCAGAGAGCGCACCCCGCGGCGCGCGTCCATCACTATCCGCTCTGCAATTAAACTTCATATCTGGCTAATCCAATTACGTAACAGCACCATCGATTGTCTTTGATCACCAATGCACCGATAGGAAAGATATAATTTCATTATGCACCTGTTGTCTTAAATAAATAATCGGTCAGAGTGACTGTGTTAATTGTAAATTATAATAACTATTAATTACAAGACGATGACGATGATGTCCGATTTCGACCATGGCGGCTAATCTCTAGGGAGACTAGTCCTTTCAGTAGGACATATTATAGTGCATAAGTGTGTGCACAAACCCAGGTGCAATTAATATTCCCTTAGTCTCATAATACGATGGGACGGCAAATCTGGTATGACCGGAAATAATTCAGGCGTAAGATCGACGGCTTTACGTGCTTTTCGAGGCACGGGACTGTACACACTTCCAACCTATCGCCAATTACGCCAGAAATAGTATCATTGAACACCAGCATTATTGAAAACCTCGTATTCGCATTACTAATAAAAAATTTCGGCATTCATTAAATATTTGCCACCAATTTTATTCCATTATGGAATAAATGATCTGGTACTTATTTCATCTATAATTGGATATAAAATTACAAACATATATAAATGTTTATTTGGCGCCTATTAGTTAAGCAAAAAATATTTTGCCATTGATTGCGAAGCGATTAAAACCAATACAAATAACTAAGAATATTAAACAAATTACTAAATATTTTCATGATTGATCATTTGAATAGTATCGCAATAGCAGCTGTCCACTATTATGTACTTACGCGTATATTATTGACGGTTGTGCAATAGCAGTCATGACATATAAGTATGTATAAATGCGTGAACAAGGTGTTAATGATGAGAAGTTAAAAATTTGAATTATAACCGTTAATTTACGACGCCATTTTTAATTAAATGCGATGACTAAGTGCAGGGATCCATCACAGTCGGCACTCGAAGCTGATCTATTATTAATTATTATTTTGATCGATCACGCTCCGTCTTATTTCATTAAAGATCTGATGTTAATTTTACTCTTTTTTGCGATGGGATTATTAATTATGCAGTTTAATAATGCTTGTTAGTTAATGATAGTATTATATAAATGGTGTTTGGTGTTGTAGATTATAAAAAATAGCAAACGATATTTTTTTAGGAATAAGTGTAATATTTTTGAGCCAGGTAATATTTTCACGCTTCACTGGTCACGAGATTAGTAAATTTTCTGTCGAAATAAGAGGTGTGTTTATCCCTCAGCGAGTAATTCGTTCTCGTACCGTAAGGGAACATTATCCGTACCGACCGACGACTTTTCGCAGAAATCAATAATCCTTGGCTTTTTTAAGGATATTTCTTCAGAAACAAACATGTTTCTATCCCTGTCGGTTGTTGGTATCAAAGAGGCCGCGGATTAGCTAACTATTTTTTGTTTGGGCAAAATTTGAAACGTTTTTCGATTAAACGAGAGATTTGGCGTAGTTCGATATTTTCAGAGTTTCGTCGAACAATGGGCTTCCGGGGACTGTTGCTCTCGAGGTATAGCGTGAGAGGATAAACCCTGATCAAGTTCTTGGGAATTATTATATACTGGTTTTAGTTTTATCTAAGTATTCTATTATGTAAGTATAGCTAAAGAATATGAAGTGTTGAGATTAAGAGATCATGTTCATATAATATTACATAGATATTTTTGTTCAATTTGCTTAATATAGACAAATTCACTAGCCTGTTTTATTTTAGTCCATCATAACCGCATCTTATTACCTGGGTTCCTTCAAACGAGGCGTGAAGAGGCATCTTGCGGGCCGGCAAGGCGGGGGCGGCTAGAGCAAGTCATTCGTCCTGACTGCACTAGCCGTCGTCGCGTTTGGACTCTACTACCACTTACCATCAGGTGGAGTAGAGTCATTTGCCCTACCGGGTAATATAAAAAAAAAAATCTGCGGACCGATTGTCTCAAAATCAAGTAGGTACCTACACAACTTCAGCGCCTGCGCTGCTCTTATGGTATTTTAAATATGAAAAGTTGCCAACGTGTCAACGAAAACTGCATCTCGTGCAAAATTTAAATTACCTTAAAGTTTATTTTCTTCTATATGTATATATTTTTATATACCTTTCAAAATATTAAGACCTTATTTTTATAGACTGTTTTCTCTTACGAGTTTATTTGAGAACAAGAGTAATTGAAATGATATTAATAATTATTATTTCTGAAAAGGTAAGTCACGAACAATCTATTAAAAAACAGTTCACGACTAGGGTTAGTGTCATAAGTATCGTGGAAGGAATATTCTCATATCATTCGATAAGTAACACCCACGTGAGGTCAGCACATTTTGCGGCGCGATCGCGGTGTGACACCGACGACGTATCGATCGTATCGCGGTGACGTTGCGATATCGTAATTTGAACACTCCATGAACATGTCCAGTTCATGAAGAAAGGGAATGCTGGTTTATATGTAACCTGTCATTATTTGCTTTATTTTTAAAGACATTTTTGATATTGACGATAAAAGAAATGAAAAGTTAGGCATTATAATAATTAATGTTACAATCTATGAAGTCCTTCTACCGAATACTAAATCTATAATGTTGTTATTTTGCCAAAGTTTCTTATATCCTTCTGAAATTAATATTAAATACAATAAATTATTGTAATTAGTAACAATTTATGTATAATTTTTAATTATAACATTGCTTTCACACTGCCAATGTAAAGTATTTCAAATATTTCGTAGTTCATTCTTTTGTAACATTAAAAGGCTTATATATAGCATTCTTCATAGCAGGATAGTGTGATATTGAAAATATCATTAGATTTACTTAAGCTATCTATCTATCTGTTCCAATTGCAATTTGTTAATCTTTAGTTTTCTTACAGCTTGGTCATAACCTTAAATTCCGTCACAGTAAATAGGTATTTAACGGCTAGACCGAATATATTCTGGCTCTAAATCAAAGTGACAGGTAAGCAAATAGAACAAAACATTCTTCTTCTAGGAATCCCGAAAGTCCTTGCCCATAAATCACTGGACTCCTGACAAATGGATTCTACGAGTTTTTTTACCGCCACTCATTTATTAATAGGGCAAGGGAATGTTTTGGAAAACCAATAAAATGTGCCCCGTCATATACCTGTCTACTGGCAGACAGCGTGGCATTGTTCCTTCACTAGTTTTTTTTTTTAATCGTATACCGCCTCATCGATGTGAAATGTTATAGTTGGCTCCATCATTATTCGTATATTATGTACGCGTTCTAATCACTTCACCGATTGAATAAGGATATTAACACCAATTCTCGTGCTCTTAATAGTCGTAATTTGAACGTGTCGGATATAATAATGGGTATTACTATCGCAATGATTATTCTTTGAATAAACTTTGATGGTAGTGTGTTTTATAGGTGACGTTTATAAAATTTAAAACCATTAGATACTTATACTACGTAATAGCTACCCGATTATCGGCAACTGGAGATTTTTTAATTGATGTCATTCACTTGTCAGGTTCGTGTTATACGTAATTGCAAGGCGATTTAAATATCGTTGATTACGTACGGGGCAAATTAAACAAAATTGTTTTAAATACTTAAGCCTCTGCACCGTCATTGAGAGCGCATGAGTTTCGCGACTAACCTATTTTTGTGAATGGACATTTTTTGTCCCGCTGTGTCGTGTATGCGCAAACAAAGGACTCCTTCAAGGTATTTTGCGCGTGTGAAAGAGGATCCATTCTCTCAATCCTTATGGTATGGACCGAAAAATAATTGTCATTTCCTGCGGCGGCAGAATATTGTTATTCGAATTGCACGACACAAGAGTTGTCGCGGAAAGGTTTCGTGACGGCTTACCGCCGCTCTCGGAACGATTATGTGCGACTTTAATAATTTAAAAGAGTGTGCTCGAGGTGTAAGCTTAATTTGTGTGCCACGTCATTAACTTATGAGATTCCTGTGGCGCTATACAGTTTGTTTTCTATAAAGAAATGTAGACGATTTTAATGTTGTTATAATAAAGCGTTATTTTTATATTTTACGACTAATGGAGAAAGTTCCTAGCCATGGTTGACTTTTAAATGAAACATGAACTATATATTTTAAGTATAGTCTAAAATAATATCCAAAATGTATGAATTACAACGTTATTGTTATTGTCTTCAACAAAGGAAACAATTTTTTTTACCGATATTAGTAGTGCCCATAGATGAACTAAATTATGAATGGTCTTAAATATACTAAATTTAATTACCTGTTACATTATATTATATATATAATAAACATACAAATATAACTTAATAGGAAAAACATTATTCTCTGTAGTATATAATTTTGACCTAACAAAGGATAACTCTAAGTTAAAAATGACGTCATCACGAGTGCAGCTCTTCAATTCAAGTGCAATAATCACATTTTATTTATATTATGAAAGGTTAATGTTCACAAAACATATCTACAAAATGTCAACATATCGCAGTAGCTGAAACCGACACTCACCAATAATAACTTACGTTCCGTGACAACTATACCCAACGTATTCTGAGGCGAGTAATCACGGAGGAAATGACAAGTTTTGGGTCATGAGGCAGCAACGGCATATTTTTCATTACCATTCCAAAACGAAAATATATTCGAAAATAGCTCTTATAATCGATGACTTAGAGGTGTTAAAAGAAATTATTAAATGAAACATGATTTTTGCCAATAGCCAAGACATGGAGGGTAAGTTTCATAGGGTAAGTTAGAAACGTGGGAGGTCAACTCTAATGGCTGCCTGTGACAGGTAACGCGAGACGCGAGACAAAGTGCATCGCAAATGACATTTGTGGAGTTTCCTGATGGAGGTTAATGGTATGTATATGGCTATAATTACAAACGAGTCTACGTTACCTCAGCACTCGTATCAGAGTTGCAAAATTGTTTCAGTAATATGACACCTCGTGCTGACGAGGAAACTAAGTGTGGACTTACACTTGTAGGCGTCTGGTAAATATTGTTATAATACCTATTGTGTATTTAAGCCGATAGTGTTCATTTTCATACATAAAAATATAAGAATGGTATCTTGTTTGAATCGATATCGTTATAGGTTATAATTTATTGTTTTCTATGTATTCTCTTTCTTTATGCGTACATTATGTAGTTAGACGTTAGTAACTATAATCTGTTATGTCTTATGATGCTACAATATTCTACAAACCAGTATTCACTGTTGTGTCTTGGTTTTTATTCCTTTAATGAATAATATTTCTTTTCGGTGCGGTGGTATATACATATACATTTTTCTCTTCTGTTTGTCAACCGACAAATGAATTTTGGAAATAAAGAGTTCAAAAACATGTTCGAAACATGCAAATTCATACCTACTTCGTTTACTAAAATGTATATAAAGGCTTATGTTTCCAGTTGCGCTCGTAAATTAAACATTTTATGATTATTTTGCCAAGCATTCTTCTTTTCTATAACATTATTGACTTCTAAGCAAAATATTCAAAAATGATTAGAATCTATCAGGTCAATATAGGGTAATTGATTAACAATCGGTCATACAAGTGACAGCCAGTAGGTACCATTGCTCAGCCTTACCTCCTTCCCTCTCGAGAAAATAGTTATGGAGCTTATTTAACCACGAATAAGACCATGTATCTAATTACTGAACTATCTCGACTTTCGAATATATAAGTAAGCAAATTAAATGTTTTCATGGTTTTAAATGTTCCAGATTTCGGATACATTTTTATTTAACCTCATCCCCCATATGCAACCTAATGTAATCCGACGCCCGCTGCAGGACACCTGTGTAATCCTTTCATCGTGTATAATACACTTCTAATTCCCTTGATACGGCTTGACATCTAACGCTTTTGTTGTCTTCGAACCTTTTTACCGACAATTAAAGACAGTCCATTGTCTTCTATAGGGAGATGACACAGTTTTTATCAGTTTTTTTCGCCGTCAGAAGTCACTGTTTTGAATAGTTACATGATTTAGTGTGATGTGTTTTGTTGTTTAAACGATTTATGGTAACAAGGGTGTCACGATACCATGTTGGGGTTTGAGTGTGAGGGTTTTTTATTAATTTTAAATTAGTTTCGTTTTTTACTCGTGTAAATTAAAAATATTTTTTTATCAACTATTACAATCGTAAAAAGTGTCAAAAATAGGTTGTATAGAAAATTAAAGAGACATTATGTATCAACAATATTATAAATAGATATAAACTGGCGAAATAAATTCAACCAGATTATATACTCGTAAATTTTTTTGTGTCTATATAAATAGTCATTTTTGTCTGTCCGGTTGTAGGGCTGGTCAAATCCGTTTTCATTACGAAACTCTCATCAGTTTGTGTAAGACCAAATATCAAAACATTTTATTTTACTTCTTCTGTTTCGGTTAAAATAATGAATTAACCAGTGTAATTGTCGGTATTGGCACAAGTTTCATCAACCTTTCCATACCATCTGTGCTAGATGCTATTTGTCACGATACATTGACGATTAATGAGGCCATTCACCTACTCTGCTAAAATACACATAGAAATAACATTAATAAAATTACATGCCTACTCATTATTTATATAATTCTTATAAAAAAGTAGATATTGGTTTCTCGATTTTTGTTTTATTTTGTATTTTAAATTGTCTCTTGAACAGCGTTGAAACACAATCTCAACCGAGGGTGTCATAAGAGCGGACAAGGAACATGTTTCATATTGACACATATATCAATATCATCTGTAGTTACTTAGCTTCCCCAACAGTAAGAAATCAACACATAAGAGAAAGGCAGATCATTGGCTTAAAATTTTGTCAAATTTAATTGGTGGTACCAGTTAAATATTTAAAATCTGTTTACAATATGTTTCATTTAACCAAGCCAACTCTTATGTAACCATTATCATAAACGAAAACAACCTAGGTGGGGTAGGTATGTAAATTATTATTATTCGAAAAATAAAGTTCAATATTTTATTAATATTTTTTTTGGTAAGTTTACCTAATCGACAATATTCGCATCATCGCTGCGACTTTTTTATTTAAAGCGTCAGAAAAACAATAAAACATGTACAAAAAAGCAATTACATTAATCGCAAACCTGGAGGCTTCAGAGGGCTTGAATTAGAGAGTTATTTTTGTGTAGGATCAAAGCGATCGCGCGTCAGTGATGTCTCTTCCGGCAAGATGGCGGCGGCGTCGGCGATTGTTTGATCTGCGAGTAATGAAGTATGCCACCTCTCCCCGCTTCCTGCTGTCGGGGTGTCAAGATACTAAGCTACGTTCGCATATTAGATGTACCTTGCAAACTTATTGGAATTAGCAATTTAGAAATTACATAAAATTCTAATAAGATTTAGTTTTTTTTAAATTCGCTATTAGATGCAATGGTCACTGTAAAGGGTTTCAATTTCTTGGTCTTATGATTGCTGATTCGATTCCAAGTCAAAATATACATCTTTCATATGATTTGACTTTCATATGCTTAAGGTAGAGCAGTTCTCGGTCTAATTAACTTCTTAATAACGTCTTACAAGTTGAATTGATGCAATTATTAAATTTTGATTATGTTTGTTATATCATATAAATACACCTACATTATTTTTAAAATCACTGATGTATAATAATTTACTATCGTTCAAATCGTAATAAATTACCTTCTATAACAACTTTTTCGTTAGTTAAAACATTAAGTTATAAAGATATTTACAAACAATTATTATGTATTTCTTCATCATCTATACTTACCTAAACAAACGATTCACTATACCTACATCGATACCTACTCCAATTAACAAAATATGAGAGATATAATACTTGGTCGACAGACGCGTAGATAGTTTAAGTATAAGGATAACAAGGCGGATTTAAATTCAATTTCATATAGTCCATATTGAGTTATTTAGAGTATAATCGCGTTACCCAGTCCACTAGTGGGGATTACGCGCTTTTTAATAAAGTTGCGCCGGTAGGGGGCGACACTGGGGACATTTTTACACAAAGAGGATTACTTGGTCCGCGTTTATCTCCACCTTACAGCTCAGCTTAGTCTTCTAAATACTTTCTCGCTGAATGCACAGAAGTTTGAGGTGCACGATGTATCTTTGTTATATTCTGATTAATTTTATATCTTATATTGTTATTTATAGCTACTAAAAAAATGTAAATAAATAGTTTATTATATAAAATATATATTGTTTCATTATATTTCATAAAACATAAGGAAACAAATTGAACGATTGATCTAAATATATATAACCTGAGACATTGTAACATCGGTTCCAAGAAAGCGTCGTATTAGCCTCGATAAGACGAAACAAGGAGCAATTGTTGAATTGAATAACGAGGGTGTAACGACACCAACAATGCGCAGACGCAGCCGACAAGTCAATTATCTCGTTGACGACGCACTGGGAACCAGGCGTTCCGGGGTGCGCGAATATTGCCGTCTTCCAGGATGACGCTCTCAACTACTTATTAAGGATCAACATTCAATTCTGTTATCTAAGAAGAAAGACGTATCATTTCATATACATAGAATAATTGTCGTTTGAGTTTGTCTGTTTACAGAAATAGATTTATTTCGCGGTGACGTAATAGTAACCTCTATATACAAGGTCATGCACATTGTGATATATAGCTACTAATTAAGCATAAATTAAACTGAATGTGCTTCCTACTGTGGAATCCAAGTTGACATACCTACCTAATCTGGGTTCAATTAACTCGTAACTAGTTCACGCTGACAAAAAAAAGAAATTATTTGGCTATAACATAACTAATAGTCAATCTTTTACTACCTGTAATTGCAATGGTAAATAGTTATTGATATATAGTTACAAAGTTTTTTTCCGGAAGGTTAAATAACTTTTATGTAGGCATTTGGCATCCTGAATTTGAAAATAAAAACCATTTTCATCGATCAGCTTTAATTTTTGTGATATGGCATATATGTGTAATTTTGTAGAAAAACAAAAAACAATACCATAAAAAAAGTTTAATTTTCGAAAGCAGTCAGAAATGATCTTTTTAATTATTTTCTTGAATGGGATGCTTGTGGTAGGTCTCGTTTCAAACTCTAGCAGTAATCCGCCATCATATGCACGTCCCATCTGCACTTATATATTTCCTCCATGGTACGAATTTCTTGGTGGAATCTTTCTCCTTGTTCATCACTAAAATGCTTTGGTGCTTTAGTATTACCAAGAAAGTTTTTCGAATTCAAATGATTTCCATGCACTGGACTCTGTTTTGTTCATTGTTTTAACAAAATTTTCATCATTAACTAGCAGTTTTTGTGGTCCATCCAATATTCCAGCTTTTAATTTTTCTGTAGTTAGATCAGAGAATTTCTGTGCAATATACTCAAAAAAGTCACCATTATATCTAGCGCCATAACGAATTGTTTCATTATACCAAGTTTTATGTGCAATGATGGCAAAATAATGCATTGTCGCAAACTAACAACACAATTTTGACAAACAGTTTTAGGTACCCACGGTTTGTCCATATTACACACTTGCACCTACTTTAAAGTAGTTGGTATACGCAGTTTTTACAAAATTTGTCACTGATTTTCTATAATTTTGAAAAACATATTCACCACAAATAAAGCAAAAACACTTTGTGGATTGTTTAAACAACGTGTCCTTGATGTAAACATCACAATAATTTTATCTAAACTGATAACAACGCTGTGTTCAATTCGTAAATTTGCGCCTAAAAATAAAAGCTGATAGATAAAAACGACTTTTAGATTTTAATTAACTGCATCAAATTATAAAGGAAAATCGAAAAAAAAAAACTGGAAAATTTAGGTAAAGTCATAATTATGTGCTACAGCTCTAAATAATTAAATATTCTTGGGACCTTAACATGCCGTTTTTTTTATTTATTTTTAATAAAACAACATTTATTAAAAATACAAACAATTCTAAATCTCATCTCCATAAAAACCTAATAATTGGTTTCGATTTCATATTATGATCTTTTGTCAAGATACGATGCGAGACGGAATAAATGTTCACATAAGTAGGAACGAAGATCATACAAACAAAGATATTTTAAAGAGCTAAGAAATGTAATAACGGAAAATTCGGAATGTTTTCAATAACTTAAATGAAGACATTAAAAGAAATTTTAATTATATAAACATAAATATTATTTCAATAATTTCAATTTAGTATCTAACTAAATATACTGCAATAACTAGTACCTGCCCATATATGTCCTTTTCCTGGACTAAGGCCAAAAAGCTCCTTTTGAGGAGAAGGTCTGAACCTTATTCCAAGCCAAGTACAAGTGCGCGTATTAAATTACTTATAGTATTTTTTCTGCACAGTTTTGGAAAATACCTATTTCCTTTCAATTATCAATAATTAAAAGGAAAAACATTGACGTTGACATTGAAAAACGTGCTTAACATTTTGCAAATAAGGATAATTTTGAATATGCTTCACTAATGAACAAAACATTAAAGTTTTGCAAACATTTCAAAATAGTACAAAAAGTTGACATTACGAGTAGTCTCAGCTAATGATTCTATGAAATCGACGTCAGATGTAAAAGTATAAATAAGATAAACCGCCGGTGGTCCCATATGAATATCAATTTGTTTTCCTTAGCGACAACGTCATTAAATTAGCGTCCAAATTGAATCACAACTGCGACAACCTTGCCGGTACGACGTCCCGCGAAACTTTTCCTCCTATTAATTTACAAAACATCTCCGTTGACTGAATGCAAACGAATATAACCCTTCCCATCCCCAAGCTAAGACTTAACTTACGTCGCTGAAAGCGTAAGTTTGTTCATTATTTTTACATGTCATTGTGCAAGTGACACGAGAGAAAGCATTCCAAATTGCGACTCTAAATCCCCGGATTAAAGTCGTTATTCCTTTTAATGCGTTGTGAGGGTGTATCTGGTGAAATTATGATGCAGTCTTTATTCGTGAGCCGTCGGGAGCGGTTGCAGTAATCACCGCGTATCTCCATCCAGGGGTGGGCCGTGAATAGAGCCCTAATGAACTGGATTTAGGAGTTTTTGTGCCGGCGACTCGTCAGCTCAGAGATGCAGCCGAGCAATTATGACGGACCAAACAAACGTAACGCTGAGCTGTAGATGTTATGCGTTCTTTTAATTTACTAAGTCGAAAACTACTAAGATCGAGCGTGTTACGTTAGTAATTATAGTGCGATATACCAGTCTTACTGATACGGCTAAGCCGGAATGGTCAGCGATCGATATAGACTACTTAGATTGATGGGCATTCTCTATGCTGTTTCTACCTTGCCATTATGTTGAGAATCGTCCCGTACCGTCTCTGGGACGTCCAATCGTCCTTAATCTTCTTAGAGCGGAGCGAGCGGAATTATTTGGAATCTAAGCAACTAATATGCTTAGATAATAAAAGGTTTCGCAATTGTTAGGACGTCTTGTCTCCTTAGTACACCTGCACATATTCCCGACCAATTTAATTATATTATTGTATTAAAAGATTTACTGATTAATGAAAATGGTTTTTTCTTATTTTTACTATAGATACCTTCTATATTTACTTGCTATCATTATTGTTTTCTGTACATGCGTTCAATGTAAATAATGTAGGTCTGTGAAATAGAACTTTGACTTAGTTGCGTATCGTAACAATCTAGGTCAAATAACTTTCACCAAACACGTGTCCCGACTTTGAAACTGAGGAATATCATACGAAAAATATATTAATATCGCTCATATTGTCTATTATGTTCATGTACTTCAAACATTCATAGTTACCTAGATAAATTCCCTAAGGAGATTCCCCAGGAGATCAATTTTAAACGACATATGATGAATAATTATTTACAATGAATAAAAGTCTTTGTCTGGTGGAATTTAAAACACAATTTCGAATTTAGGTTCCGAAACCGGCTGTAAAAGATGAGTCTGTTCTTATTTATTTACGGCGGTGCGGCGAGCGAAGTGGAGCGAAGATGATATGAATGATAAATGACCCTCCGAACGCCCCTTCCCCGTCCCGCCTCGCCTCCCCCCGTTCACACGTGAACACACGCCGTGAGATATTCTCCTTATTCTTGGTGTCTGCTAAGTCTCCGTGAATGTCGAGATGTGATAACTGCTTCAATGATGAAAGAACTTGTGACGAATATTGATATCGTTTAGAGACGATTTAAATACCAGAACATTACCATGCCTTACAACTTTGGTTCTTAATAAAATGACTAATGATTTTCTAATAGTCATGATTAAATCATCTTAAAAAAAAGTTTAAATAGTAAGATTTTAAAAATGATGTACCTATTATTAGATTTCTAGTAAGAGCACATATGTACCTATCTGATTAATGGGTGGTTGTGCTCAAGGAACTAATATAAATGCCTTCGATCAATCTTAACGTCTAGTCGAAGTCATCAGAGCTAAACGGATTTTTTCAAGCCAATAGCCGCGCATCAACATGCGTGACGCGCTGCGCGATTGGCCAGCTCTTTTTGTTCCATTTTCGAATCCTTTGTTTTTATTGGTTGACACTTAGCTAAGACAAAGGGGCGATGCAGTGTGTGAGTGTATTTAGTGAAGCGTGTTTGCTTGTGTGGGTTAAGGAATACGCTTCCTGTCTGTGTATAACATAACGTAGGTAAGGTGTGGGATGTGGGTAGCGGGTACGTGCCCCGGGTCTTGATTTTGATATAGGTACGGCCCTTGCGTCCTGCTTATATAAGATACAGTGGACTGTTTATTTTTATTTAGTAAATAGAGAGATATTGAAAAGGTTATATATCCGATTGTATTATATAAAGCTATATAATAGTATCTTTGATCTTACATTCATCTACTAATATCTATGTTCTTATTTTATGTCGCTATATTTTTTTAGTTACCTAATACATAATGATAACATTTTAATTTGTCTATGTACCTACTATCTTAAGCGAAGCATTATTTTATTAAAAGTTAAGATAACCCTTATAATGTGATTCGTTCCTAATAATATACCTATTATCTTACTAAAATTTACGTAACATACTAAAATAAAAAAATAAAAAAATCGATGACTACGATTCTATTAAGCGTGGAATCAAGTCACTGTGACTGAAAATAATTTTAACTCACCTCCAGACGGGTTTTATGATTAATGAATGGGATTATTCAATTAAAGACTCGGCAGGTCGCTTAGGGGTAGACGGTGATGGAGGAGAGGGTGGAAGGGTATTCTTCCCTTGGCTACTTCAGGTCGCTGGCCTAGATAGCTTATGGTTAGCCGTTGATAAGTTATCAATCAGTCTGTTGTTAATTCGTATATTTTTTTAAAGTTAAAAATCTACTCTTAGTAGGTAACTATGTAATTGTTTCTATTCCTAATTTATTTCCACATTTTAATAAAAGCGATATTAATCATATACATACATTGGTAGGTATTATAACATTTATATTAACTTACGCTCCTAATTAGTGTTTGAACTAATTAGGTATTATATTTATTTACTTAAATAGTTTGTATCATTATTTCAGTATAATTTTTATATAGTTAAATTTCACAATTAAAAAAAAAAACAAAAAATGATTTGACAATCATTTATTGAAATTCCGAAATATATATATTAAATAAATATTAGTAAATTTATAAGCTGTATGGTTTTGACACGAATTATCATTCAAATATCTCATACATGCGATGTAGGATGTAACTATATAGGTACATAATATATAAAGTAAATAGCTTAGTTAAACTACCATTCTTAAATATGTTTAACAAACACACGTTTAGTTACCTGCATCCATAACTATCTATCGCCATTGCAACTTCTAGAAGTAAAAGTTACAATAAAATGTTTCTATCTATTTTTTATGAAGCATATTTTATTCATTCTAAACATTTTTGAAATTGATATCCACTGAAAGTTACGATAAACGTTTGATTTCATATAAATATTATCTCAATTGATTTTATTAATTATTAGCTTATTAAATTGTGATCAACTGTGTGTTTATAGTTCGTAGGTAACTAAGTAAACATATCTGAGTTATTGCACGCCTCACTCAAAATAAATCGAAGTCAATCAGTACTACCTAACATACCATTTAATTAATTTGATATGATTATAAATAACAATTGAAAGTGTTCGTATAGATTTCTTTTTATAAAGCTCACATTACATTGATTTTTGTCTTATACCCTTAAAATAGTTGTGGTTTAATTTTCGTTAAATTTACCAAGTCTAGCTTCGGAGTTGTATACATGGGTTAGTTTAATGACGCGTCCACCATCAACCCAGATATACAGCTAGAAGTGCTCATGCAGTGAATGTGAGATGGCCCTCGAGAGGTTCAAGAGGACGCCGAGCACCATCCAGCCGAGCACGAGAGACGTCAATGTCGCCACTGGACTCGATACTATAGATTATCTAGCACACCTAGTCCAGCTAACGGTGACCATTTTTTGGTAGCTTTAATCATGGTAAAATGAACAACCGTTGAATATTAAATATTTTTTTTTCATTTCACAGACCTTTCCCATTAGGATAAGTTTTAATATAGAACAAATATAACAATAAGCAATATTTTAACTTTTTCGTTTTATAATTTTGAATATATTAGCTTACTAGATTTCACTCGCGAATAAGGGACGTGGTTTCTTAGATAATAGGTATAAAAAATAGCCTGTATCCTTCCTTGTGGTTCATAGTTTTTTTGGTTGGTTTAGCCGCAAAAGCGTAATAGAAAAACAGATGTACTTTCGCATTTCTTATTTTCTATTAGTATCGGTTCTATGAATGTAATCGGTGCTTTCCAAGTGAATTAAAAGACAAATGAAAACTTTGGATGATTCCGCAATCAAAATATTTTTCTGTCACAGATGTATATGACACCGTGAGGTAGATCGTTAATATTATATTGAGTTTAACCTACAGTTTAATATTTTGCTTTAAATCAAATTGTAGATTCAACTTTTCTTTATCTTACAGTTAATGTATATGTAATGTGTTATAGATGTGTGATAATATCTAGTTACGTACCTACCTATTAGGCCAGTAGGTACCTAAAAGATAATCGTAGATTTCATAGTAACAATAACAGTCTGTGAATGTCCCCTTGCTGGGCTAAGGCCTCTTCTCCTCTTTTGAGGAGAAGGTTTGGAGCTTATTCCACCACGATGCTCCAATGCGGGTTGGTTGAATACACATGTGACAGAATTTCAGTGAACACAGAGAACACAGTGACACATGCAAGTTTCCTCACGATGTTTTCCTTCACCGTCAAGCACAAGATGAATTATAATCACAAATAAAGCACATGAAATTCAGTGGTGCTTGCCCGGGTTTAAACTTTGAACCCACGATCATCGGTTAAGATTCACGCGTTCTTACCACTGGGCCATCTCGCCAGATTTCATAGTAATATTTATTAATATTGCCATTTTGTTTATTTTTAGCTATGCGTTTACTGTAAAGGATTTTAAATAGAGTTGTTAAATGTTAGGATTTTAATTTCATTTTGTCGGTAATTAGATGACTTTAAAATATTCGTTGTTCAACACATCAGTAGCTTAACCCAGTGATTCTGTCGAGACCATTTGGGCCACGAGCAACAGGACAATTCGAAAAACACTTGACATGAGTCTTAAGAAGTCAAATCCAGAAAATCTATTTGAAAATTGACACAAATATTAATCAAAAGAATTGAACAAAAAACCACTTTTGAAACTGTGATATGATGATCCATCATTTACAGTCTCGATCGCTTTGAAGCGTCTATAGCTCAATTTTATACTATGGCCCGATACAGAAGTCACAGGCTCCACTCTTACCCCTTGGACTATTGTCATGCCCTCTCCTCACACAAGCTTTACGTTTAACTGGAGGGGAAAATAAGAATATTAGTAATCATTTGAATAAAGGCGTTGAAAGCATTGTTTAAAAAAGTTTTATAAAGATCCTTATAGTAACTAGGTATGTTTATAAACCTAGTAGGTATGCCATACCTATGACCGATTGTGTGAATCACTTAACATTAAAATATAAACAAAAATGTACAAATAAATATTGCTAAATTGTTTTGTAATTTTCGTGCTAAACTTAATTTTCAATTTCTGAAGACGCGTGATAACCTGGGACGTATAAGATAAATTATCTTCTCACTCTTTGTTCATATTGGGCCAAAAATCAATAACCTAAATAGCTTTATTCCACAGCAATTTAGGGTTAACCACATTTCACGTAGTAATGAATATCCTAAGGGCGCGCGCGGTGGTTAGATTGCGTTGGTAATTAATGATCTTTGTACAAAGTGCGCGCCGCGCCGTGAACTGGGACGTACATGCCAAGGTTTTTAACATTGAAAAATCGATTAATTTTTAACAATGCTTTTAATATAAGCTTACCGACCGGTTAACTGTCAAACAGAATTTCGCCATGGCGGCATCCTCAACTTAGATTAGCCATCGGCGCGAAATTTATGCACAAGTATGAGCACAAACACAAGAGCACTCTCTATTCTCTCATTCTCGTAATCTGATAGGACGAAAAATCCAACCAGACCGCAAAAAGTTCAGGCAGACAATCAACGGCTTTGCGTACTTTCACGGGAGTGCAAACACTGCCAACTTCCAGACTCCAAGTCGCTGTTGTGAGAACTTTTTACTGGTCCAACCCGCGTTATGAATCTAGGATGCCGGAGTATGTGGCCTTATAGATAAGCGACTAGACCACCGAGCCAATCACAGATTATTGTATAAGTAATCTATAGCTTATTCCAATCGAAGGAGTGAAAAAAACTCAGATTTATGTATTCCTTAGATTTACGTATTTATACAGTAACCGCCTTATTCATAAACTTTATTTAACTGGTGATTAGTTAAACAATACTTTGTCTTCTTCTTTCGTATGTCAAATCAATAATGACAGAAAGAGACAAATCAGTGTTTAGCTAAACAGTAACTAAGCAACGTTTATAAATAAGGCCGTTAGTATTTTTAATTTTAATTTTTATATATTTATGGCTTTGATCTTAATAATTCTTTAACTAATATATTATATGTATTTTCTAGAGCTACAATACAAACTTCTTGATTTATAATATAGCACTATTAGGTACACTTAATTATTTATATCCAATTTAATTTTACTTAATCGAGTGAATTCGAGATCAATTGTTGATTTGTCCATATTCCTCTTGTATTGGGAATAGGCTAGGTACTTAGAAATACTTTAGCCTCGTTTTTCAAGATTATTTTACAACAGATATACTCTAAACTGGCAGGTTAGAATTGATCTACGAGTTTTAATTACAGAATTAAAAGCAATAAAAATGAGTGCGAGCGTTGACAAAAACTAGAGATGGGAATACTTACATTGCATCGTAACAATGAATTTAAGTAAATAGTATTAATTGTGCGAACCTCACGGATAGCCTAACTTAAGCGGGCTTAGAGAAATGCATTCGATTCAAGTCGAAGCAACGTCTATCGCCTTATTTCGTCAATCTTTAATCACGCAACATATCAAATACCTATTGCAGATCATTTCTAAACGTATTCGTATTTTGAACAAATGAATTGATCAATCGAGATATATAACTTTTCTAAAGTAAACAATCAATATACAAGTAAATAATTTTGCTTTTAAAAATCACAGAATTGGACTTTTGTAAACTCAAGTCATATAATCAAAACGCCTACTGTCTTTTTTAAAGTAGGACAGAATTAGGAATATTTAAATGAATATTCAATAATAATAGATACCCAATGTTATTGCTCTAATCGTTATAATTTTTTCATTCGTTATCACTTTTATACTAAAAACACATCGTAAATATTAGCGAGTATTAATATAACTATACATTCCAATAAACAAAATACATTTAAGTCCAGATTTAAAAACAAATATCATTCAAACAAAATAAAACTCATCAGGACTAATGTATAAAATATCCATTTGATAAATTGCTATTTACCGAAGCTTCGCCCGAATATCGTTAAAAATTGTTTTTTTTCTAACAAAACGTCCATTAAACGCGAATTCAACCCCATCCCTTCCGGTATTGTAATAAATGGCGCAATAATGGCACAATATAATATTAACACAAAGTTAAACGCGTTTTTATTTTCCCGCCAAAACTTCAGTGCCGCTCCGTTGAACACGCCGCCATTTCGTCTCTTTACGGGGCATTCTCAAAAAATGGCTCCTGGAATGAAATAAATCGCAAATATTTATCAAATGCATGCCGCTTCGGATACGAGCCAAGGAGGTGACATTAGCCATGACTTTTCAAATAAATACCTAAAATATAATATTTCTCAAATAAGTTTTCATGTTAAGCCAATAAAATAAACGTTTGAAAATCTATTAACCAAGTACAAACATGTTATTATTCTTTTTAATAAATGTTGTTCCTTTTTTTAAATTTGCTATTTAAATTATAAAAAATATATATGAAGACTTATTATAAAACAATGTTCCAAGAGGATATTTTTATTAACCTTTTTAATCCGGTCAAATGTCGATAAATAAATTGTGTCAAAAAGTATCACAGCACTACGTAGGACGAGGTTGAATGCCGGCGGACATTTTGTTTTAGAGTGCGAGATTACGAGAGTTTAGACTTAATGGGCTTGTATTATCAACTTTACTTGGTTATATAACTTTGCTCTTACAATTGACTTTTTTGTTGTAAACAAACAATATTATTTAGAACAGCATGATGGAAAAACTTCAAAGAAAATTGCGTCTTGTTAAGGTAAATTTGTGTGTTTGGATTCTTTACGAAAAACTTATAAATCCTTAGTTTTTTTTTTTAATATAGTGTTTATTGTAATTCATCACTGAAGGAGACATTTAAAGAACGAGATATTTAAGAATTGAAATTTTCTCATCATATTGTTACTGGACATAGCTAGACATAGTTCTAATTTTATAACACTTACAAAAAATACCCATAAATTGTACTTTTCTAAAAGAAAATATGTCTACGTTTTGTATACTACATATGTATTTATGTATATGTTAGAACTATTTTTTAGAAAATCAGTCGGTCGAGTAAATAGCCGGAACTAAGACTTACAGCAGTGCACTCGAAGGCATTATTATAGTCGTTTTTCCAAGTGTCCGTAAAATGTTCGGCGATCGGCTAATCGTCGGAAATTTCATTATCGGCACTCGATGCAACTAAAAATTATTATTGTTCACGCTAAAAGTAGCCATTTAGTCGTGATTGCTGGCCGCGGACTACGGAGGTACTAAGCATCGAATGTTTTTACATTTGTTACATTATTTTCCAGAAGTTTGATTCATATATGTATAAAATATTGGCTAAACTAATAACTATAATTACCTGGTCTAATAAATAGCGAACAACATAAAATGTTTTTTAAACATCGAAGTAATATTCATTAATTTGCAATACATAGATTTTTTTATTGGCTCAGTATATTGCTTTTTGCATAAAATGTTCTGCCAAAATAACGTAACTTATATCATTAATAATATTACATAGCATTACATATCAAAGTAGGTTCCTATGAATAATGACAAAATAATTCAATTGAATAATTAAGTTCGGTGCGTATGTATAGATAACGGAGAAAAATATTAAAAAATCTCGTAAAATATTTTAATAATAATCAGCACTGAGAAGAAACTTAAAAATACCTTACAGTTGACATTACCCTCCGTCCTCAGAGCCCTTCGCTTCCGGTTATCGCAACACAAAGAGGACCGCCCCCCCTGCCTTCCTGCAGGAACAGGAAATACTACCCTTCTATCGCAAGGTCTACCCGTGCGTCTCGGGAATTTTAGAAGTATTTTTGGCCTTAATGACAAATTGTTACGCAAAGTTTTACGTTATGAATGTATGATCTCATTTTAATTAAAATTATGCAAATTAGATTCAACTACATTTGGTGGTTATTATGTAAAATTTACTATTAATTAATAAATAAATTTTAATAAATAGGTATTTTTATGTTAAGTTGTTATTATTCGACCTTTACATGTACATAGTTTTAAGGTACTAAGGACATTTACGATTATAATGTAACGAAATTACAGAATTACAATATTTTTATATTTGTCATCTAACATATATGTGTAAATATATAAAACCTACAAGGAAAATTTTATAAATCGTTCACGAAGTATTTGATTTGACCCTAAATAAAAAAAAAATCGATAACAATCCGAGCTTTTTGTGTGAACCCTAAAAACGTGGAAGTACCAGAAGGGAGACCCCGGAAACGATACTAATGCATCCGAATGCACCCATCGCTCGCACGCGATCAATTCATTAGCTAGGCATTGTTGCACGACCTCAGATTTATTCTAAAAATTAACTACAGGTCAAGTCACTGTTTATTTTTTTATATGGAAAACATACGACATTTATGTCTGTTACGTCAAACAGTGCTATTCTATAACTCACAGACCGAATTACGGTGATACGCTATCTTGGTGCATATATGTATTATATATTATATTTATTATACATTATATATTTATCTTGCTAGCCGATTTAGTCACTATTCTGTTCTCTCTCTCTCTGTGTGTGCGCAATTATAAATTCACTCTCTATTCCTTTCTTCCGACCAATAGTTTTAACAATGATTTTTGAGGCATGTCCAAACTTTGGCTCATTGAACCCAGGACGGAATCTGCAGCTTTGTAAGGTATCCGCTAGAGTAACGAAGTAATCTTACAAAATAACGTAGCTATATCTTATAATAAAATTGTAGGCAGTGTAAGCACGAATATGTAAAGTCATTATAAGTTAAACTGTAAAAATAAAATTCGCCTCTTCATATGTTTTGCTCATATTAATTAAAGTTGCTTTGCGCTCTGGCCTTCATCGAAATCAATTTAATGGTTAAGGCGTAAAATTGTAAAAGACAGACAAACTACCTATATCAGTAGACATAGATTATTCGAAACGTAAAATATCAATTTCATCCAATTTATATAGTGTTGTTGAGAGAGTGCGGTAAAAAATATATTTTATAGATCTATACTTTTTACAGTTTGTGTAAATTGGATGTTGTGGATGAATATTTCTAACAAATATTACGCGATATTTTTATAAGAGCAATGTGATGTATACAGTACAAGCGAATCGATCGATTGCATTGCATTAAACATTAATATTCCCTTAATTTATATTTAATATACATGTTAAGAATATCTAAATCCAGCTGATAGTGCTATATAAGAACGTTGCTGTTATATAAAATATTATATATCATTTGTTTTAGTATTAGGCGTTAGAAAATGTTTTTAAATAATTAATAATTTCTTAGTATCCATATATTCATTGTCAAAAACTTTCATGACATGATTTTAACCATCCTTTTATTATGTAATAATAATAAAAAGTAATTAACACATTACTATTTTATTATCGGAGCTACAAATAAATTTATGGAATTTCTAATGATTATAACTTTGAATCATGCAATATATTATATAAATAATATATAAAATAATAAGTTGTAGTTTTTTATTTTCAAACCAACTCGCATAACCCTCACATAGTGGTCCGGAAGCTTGTACTTTGGCGACACGACTTGCCCATTTATCCCGCTGCCGCTGAAGGGTTAAAAGGTACTCAAGCATATACTACAAAGCGTTTTTAAATTGAAAAATGTTATTATTTCTCGTATTAAAGAATTACAAAGCTTTCTTCAAAACCACAAAATTTGATATTATCCGAAAACAAATAAGATAAGACACAGACATAGAAGGAAAAAAACCTTTTGAATTATATAAAAAGACGCCTAAATGGGTCACCTGATGTCACGTGGTTGCTACTCTCCATACATATTGTCACTATGAGAATTAATATTCCCTATTTGTCATGTAACAATCCATCGCCAACCACGAAAACTAAGATGTTATGTCACTTGAGCCTGTAATTACATTGGCTCACTCGACCTTTATATCGAATACCGGTGGTAGAATTATTAGTACGTGTCGGTAGCTAAAAATAGATCAGTAAGTAGTTGCAAATTCATTGTATTTTGTTGAATTTTATTTAATTTCCTTGGCTGCATTATGAGGTACGTTCATCTATTACCTGCTTATAAAAGGGTAGAGCAGGGTTGACGGCGTTTGAAGCCTTTCTTATTTATTTCACTGCCCTCTTGGCGCCAGAAATACGGACGACCTTTCTTCATAGGGGAGTACCGTACGATGACCGATAGGGTAGGACGGGGTAATTTGGCTTTTGGCGGTGACACTTTTCTGTTATTTTGGAGCAAGTGCTTCGCTAACGTTATAAAACTCAAAAGGTTGATCTATAATGTAAATATTTTATTATATCCTTAGTCTTTCGCTTCTTTTTTAAGAACGACTTTGAAATTTATGCACGATACAATATACCGTAGTTGCTACTAGTAACTTCACATAGCACTGCTTCATATATCATTGCTTGTGATTTTTAAAATTATAAGTGTTAAAGGATTTCCGTTGGTAAAAAATATTTTAACGTCACAGTTATGTAGAACTAGTGCTATGTAAGAAAGTAATTGTTTTTAATATGTCTACGGGCATAGCGGGCGTCCTGCACGAATGGTCCAGTCCGCTATAACCGTATATCTTGTCTTTGTACGCGGCTATTTATGGCTATCCTTATTTTTATTTTAATGCTGATGCGACCGGTGCCACCCAGTCTGACGCACGGCTAATCTTTGGACACCCCTATCGCTATCTACGTAAAACATTAATGGTTTCCGTTATGAAATAATTTAAATAGTTGTTTATATGTTTAAGTAATTTTGATGACAATGTGCAATTTAAATCTTTAGCTTTGCTAATTCCGTAATTAAGTTACGAGAAAAATGTTTTGAAACATTATATTTAATTAAACAATTTCTATAATTACAAATCTTAAAAATAACATAATAACGTTAAAAACATTTTAAAAAAATGTACTTAAATATAAAGTCGGAGGAGTCAATTGTGAAGTATGATAATGAAAGAAAGCAAATTAGTATTAGTACCTACTTTGAGAGCTAAGACCGGACTGAAGTGTTTGCTCAGCGCCAATTTTATAGCGCTGAGGAATCTTTGAGTAATTTTATTCTTATAAGGAAGCTAGGGTTGTACCCTCGCGCAAACAATATTTCACGGTTATAAGTTTCCGATACATGAATTTTATTAACTTTCGCACCCCTGCGCCGCCTGACGGATGGAGTGTTGAGTATTTGTTTTACGCGTCATCAATGTGCCACCAACAGAAATTGTTGGGGTTACGGATTCAGTAATAAACTGATTTTGGCATAATTCGATTATGTATGCGTGTGGGCTTGACAAGCTTCTTACTATAAATAGAAGTACCTAAATACTATTTAATTGTTGGCATACCATTGTCCAGAAACAAGTGTGTAAAATAACCGAAATAAAATTACTGGCGTGCGCCGTTAACTAACTTTCCATATAATTAAATAGTGTGTCGTCAAAAATATTTATGGAATATGTAATTTTATAAAATTACTTAATTCTGATATATACGGATATGTTACTTACACAACACTTGATAAGAGTTTGTGTAAGCTCCTCTGTATATGTACCACCTACTCATCATATATTCTATCACCAAACAACAATACTAAGTACTGTTGTGTTCCGGTTTGAAGGGTTAGTGAGCCAGTGTAACTACAGGAATGGTTTATATTTTTACAACTCCAATGTTATAATTATAATGTAATATAATGTAATGTAATATGTGGTCACCCCACATGCATTCCTTCTTATATTATATAAGAAAACTAATCAATATATTTGACGAAAAATAATCTTGATCTAATGGCGTTTAAGTAAATTATTCGAATAAAATCTCGTGATGCAAATCAGTGAAGGGTGACTGGATGATTTCTAACTTCGCCTTCAATTCGAGAGAAATTGGCTAAAAAATTCCTTAGGAAAATAAAATCGAAGAGCAACTTCCGAAAGTTATCGAAGTTCCCAACAATCCATTACACCGAGTTTCGCAAAAAATTGACTTCGAACTTATTATTTTGAGTGAAAACATCTCGGAGTTTCGTCGCCTCGAATAAGTTCGCCCTCGATCGGCGTCGCCCTTCTCAAAAAACACTTTGACCACACATCATCTAAAATCACTAGCTATTATAAATAAGAATATTTCATTATATAAATACAACAATTTCGCAATCATAACAATCAGTTCAAGTCAGGTCAGAATAACAAAAGTAACAAATTTATGGCTTTCATTTGTTTTGTCTTATTAACAACGAATGCAATAATGTTAATTAATAAAAATATAGGATTAGTAACACCTAATAATACTACCTATATACTAAATATTTGTTAATATAGATGAATATTGAATAATGTTAGTGTTCAAAACAATTTACGTGAAAATGTCATTACAGCGTGCTATAACTGTAACACTTTGGTACCGTTACAGCTATTAGGGTACCTAAGCAGAGTCTGCGCTAACAAACTTTACGGACACTAAAGTCACCACTTTTAGAGGCGCACGAACACTAAACAGCAAACAAAGCTAGCGGCGGCGGCGAGCGGTGTCCGGTCTCGCCACAAAGGCTTTGTAACCGGCACACTGACACGCTTTTTGCGTCACCGCGACTGCTATCGCTCGATGACGTCCCAGTAGATCGATAAGAGGCTCCCACTCGACGGGAATGTTCTATTGTATTACTGACACTACACTGTCTGAGATGTGGAAAATCGTAGCCCTAAAATGAACCGGCACGTGATAGCGTATTGCGTCACGTCCGTCGCGTGAGGAACGCTCCATTGACGTGGCGTGACAGCCTGTGAGTTATTGTTTTGATTAATTCATGATTTCAATATTTGACGCGTATTATTAATGAATTTGACTTTTGATGTTAATATTTGATTACTTTGGTAATTTTACCACTTTTCCCAAATAATACTGTTCAAATAATATTGCTATGGATGAATAACGAAAAGTTTCCTTCAAGCATTGCACTCGAATAAATATAATTTTTATATTTTGGTCTGATATTGGTATCGCGTCGAACAAATGAAAAGTTTCATTTGCTTATTGCCAGTGTTGAAGTTTCTCGGAATCGAAATAAGTTGAGGGCGTAAAATGTTGAAACATATAAAGAAGTATGGAGATACTTAATATTTTCCACACATTGTCCATCTCGATCTGGCCACGTCGAGAGCAAACTTAAGTAAGTACGTGCCGTACATATTTATTAGTTGGTGGTTGTGTAATTAACATAAATTATTAGTTAGTCGCGCGTGAAAAACGTGAGTCACATGCCATCTGTATGCGAGGGAATGTTCCACGACGTCCACGACTCAGCATCTTGTCGAATAATATTCCACTTATAAACGATGACACTGCTAGCTTGTAACGGAATGGACAAAAGCGCTAATATTATTTAATAAGGCTTTGTAATTCTTGTGGTAATTATTTATATCTATAATAATTTCTAGCGACTTTGTCTAGAATGTATGACATGTTAAATTAGTTTTAGTACGTATAACCGCAAAAAGTTTTCAGGAATTAACTTATTAAATACATTTTATTTTTAGACATATTATCGCTTTGGAAGCTGATGAGAAAATGTGCAATTTCTTTAGTAAATACATTAGAATGGTAATATTTATTTGTAATTGTTTATAATACTGCAAATTTTCCATACATAGCTTATGAATTGCGAACAAATTGCTCTATATAGTTGTTTATTAATCTGTGACATTTATATCGTTGTGACTTTTATTTAGATTAAAATATTTAATCTATGGTAAATAAACAAGGCATTTTGGATTCGAAAAATAATAAAGTATTTTTTATAACTTGATTAATTTAGTAATTGTTAATTTTAACTCTTTAAATATAGAATGATGATATTGCAATAAAAATCAATTTAATTATATTTTTAAAGCTACGATTATCTAGTGGCAATTTTATACGGCTGTAGATATCGAGATCTTGGTTCACATCCCGAACCTACCCATTAATACAATTAGTGCTTCCTGCCATTATTTTTAAAAGCATTAACTTGACCTTAGTATAATAATAATAATAATTATTATTATGATATAAAATTACAAACAAAAGTTAGTTTTGCATATATAATTTAAACGAGTGGAATTCAAAGTCTTTTATATTTATTAATAACTTAAAATAATGCAATAGTTTTCTCACTTAATAGTTAATTCGTTAACAATTCAAGCCCTTATGCATTAACTATAAAGATCATATTGCAAAAGAACGTATACGAAGCATATTGTAATAAGCCGTCTAGTATCCAAAGCAATATTGCAAGTTTGAATTCTGAAATATCCTATAAGACCTCTCGAAGCGATTTATCTGCCAATAATAGCAGGAACATATTTCTAATAATAACCATCTTGAAACGATTGTTATAGCGATAAGCGATATATATTTTAATATTCCATTTATGAATTCTTTTTTGTGTTCTTTGTTTGTGAAAATAAATCAATTAAAAAGTATTTATTCAATATACATATTTTTTTTTTTTTTTTTTTATTGTATAATTTGTCGGACGAGCATATGGGCCACCTGATGGTAAGTGGTCACCAACGCCCATAGACAATAGCATTGTAAGAAATGTTAACCATCGCTTACATTGCCAATGCGCCACCAACCTTGGGAACTAAGATGTTATGTCCCTTGTGCCTGTAATTACACTGGCTCACTCTTCCTTCAAACCGGAACACATCATTACAAAGTACTGCTGTTTTGCGGTAAAATATCTGATGAGTGGGTAGTACCTACCCAGACGAGCTTGCACAAAGCTCTACCACCGAGTAAGATAATATACTAAGATAGTAACTCAAAGGTAATAAGTCGCACGCGATAACTAAAATATTATATATATTGATTTGTTACAATCAAACTTAATTACTTGAATGTTTACTATAGGCTACGTCACTATTGAACAATTTCAAGTGCTTCGAATACAAATCGAGGCAAACTATATCTTTCATTGATTACAATCTCGAGGGTTCCGCAGTTGAAAGGGTTCGCTTAAATTATCAAACAGAAGCCACTTGAAAACTGCAATGACACATGTTACATTTCGGTCGCGTTATTGCGGGGTTCGACAACTAGTCTTCCGACTGCTTTGCGCAACCATAGACATCATAACGCTAACATTGTTTAACTTAGTTCCATGTTCATGCATATTAGTTCAGTGTTCATTATATTTGCAGCTTGCTTCGCTCCGTACCTACTTGAGTAATAGTACAATAAAACTAAAGTTTGAAATAAATGAAATTCCATAACTCATTTTGTATCAGCGTCGTCGACATCGCTGCCACGCAAACTCTCCAGGACGCACGCAAAACGAACATTTTTCCAAACGGAACGCCCTCTCGACGTAAAACTCTATAAAAACGTCAAAAAAAAATAACAGTAACATGGCGTATAATGACAGCTGGTCCACTTGAGAACAAAAGGGGAGAGCCGAGTCTCGCCGAGAAAAAAATATACGAAGAGTAAAAACAACTGCGCGTACGTGCACCCGCGGACCGGCGGCGACTGTCCGCTAATAAATTTGCAATCGCGTTCGATTCGTAGCCGCGGTCGGGATACTCGCCTTTCGACAGAGTGGACTCCAACGATACAGTACCGCATAGCACCCACGCTTATATATACCGCCCTCGATCTGAAATTAGGTAGCAGCGTTGAGAAAACTCGTTACGAATATTGCTATATACGTCTCGGGGAGAATAGCACCGCATTCGAGTTTAAAATGCGAATAATAATCGCGCCATTCATAAAAATCCCGTGCGCGGAATGCAAGGAGAGGCCGTGTTTTACACGTTATAATTTTGTGCCGAAAGCAGGCCTAGGAGTAGAGGCAGGCAGGCGGGCGGTTGTTTTGTGCCGAGTGTAGGCTCGGTTCAAATGCCGCGCACGGACCATTAGTTGATGAGCGCACGTGTACACGCCCTACGCTAGACGCCGGGAAAGAGTAACAATTTTCAGCTACAACGTGAAAATGTTTTGTAGTTACAGTTAAAAATATGTTTAGTAAAAGCGTTTTTTGTGCACAATAAATTTTAATGTAACATTTTCGGCCATGCAGTGACTACAGTGACTTCTAAAACAAGCTTTATAATTAGTATATTTTTTATATTATATAGGTGGAAGGGCTAATGGGTCACTCGATGGTAAGTAGTCACCATCGCTCGTGGGACTGACCATACCTTACATCTTCAATACGCCACCAACCTTGAGAACTAAGATGTTATGTCCCTAGCCCCTGCCAGTTACACTGGCTCACTCACATTTCAATCCGGAACACAACAATACTAAATACTGCTACTTTGCGGTAGAATATCTGATGAATGGGTGGTACCTACCCAAACGAGCTTGCACATAGCCCTACCACCAAGTAAAGTAAGTAGGTATTGCTATATACCATCAAAATCGTTTTACAACGTTTGGAACATAAGAGAACTTTTCTAAAAATATATATATATATATTATTTAATAAATAATTCATTAAGTAGTTTGTTCTAAAAATTCAATATATAGTTGATAAATTTTTAATTAAATCATGCTTGTCGGTACTATTTACTCAATCCAAACTGTATGTGGAAAATTTATTCTGTCGAATTAGTAATCTCTAAATGTCTCATACATTTTAAGTTTGCTTCTCATCTCGTATCGAGTAATACTAAATCGGTCCTCCAAAACGATATGTGTTTTATATGAATTAATTCCTCGGCTCACGGACTCCGAAAGCGATTTACTCACGGGCCAGATGGCGCGCGGGGAGATCAATTTGATGATTGCAAAAAACTGCCTGTTTGATGTCGTTCGGCTCCAGCGATACAAATGCTTGGACGTCTTTCGACCTCTATTTTAATTCTTCATACTCTTAAGATTTAAAGCGAGTTATTTAGTTATAAATTTATTATACATATATATAGTTACAATCTATTTATTCAACTTTCCAATTTACAATATTTCAATTTGATAATTAGTTCAATTTATATCTCAGCAATACGTAGGTCACTCCTAATTTATATTTCAAATGTGTAGGTTCTATTTAATTACATTGCTATCAAGTCGGAATAGTGTATTTTTTTTGTAGAAAAAAAAAAAATAAATGTTTTTCTATTTATTTTATACCACAAAAAAAAGTTAGTTATTACATTGTATTATAATGTATGATGCTGTAATATAGTGCAGAAAAATGAGTGTGATGAACTCGGTACCACCCAGTGTAAACGCAGATTGAGGGTAGATACTGTCAGCGGTGAGCGATTTGTTTAATAAGCTTTTATTTATCTCTATAACATGTATATGATATTATTGTATTTACTTGGTATTTTTTAAACGAGAAATCAACATTTTGGCATAATTTTATTGTCCCTTTGCCTGTAAAAATAATATTGTATTCGAAAAAAGTTATTGTTGTCATACGGTTAATTGATTGCAAAATTTAAAAATAGAGAATTAATCCATATTTCTCATCTTAAAAAAGGTACAAATCCATATTTTAAGCTGTCCTAATTTTGAAAATAATAAAAATAGTTTCATTCATGTAAGTCCCAATATAAAATATATGTTATAATAGTTTGATGAACGTAAAATAAACGTCTGGGTGACTTTAATTAATATGCGCTACTTTTATAGTCTGTGGATGTTTTGAGTTTGGATAAAATTGTTTTACTATACGACTAAACATTTACTATTATTAATTATTACCTAATTACAGTTTATGTTTGCTCGCCATTCTGATAAAGATATCATCTCAACCGCTAATCGTTAGAGCGCGAATATCTCGGGTCACGTAAAAACGGACATAGAATTTATTCTTTTATCTTTTATCTTGATCGAATACGAAACGAAATCAAAGTACGACTTTCCCTTCACGGATAAACGTTTGTGTTTAATATTTTATACCTTTCGGTTGGTTTTGAGCGTAAAGACAAACGTCATTTTTATGTTTTCCTCGCTGCCTGACATAGATTTAGGGTAGATAGTGTCAGCGTTGAGCGACAAGCTTAATAAGCATTTATTAAAATACGTGTAAGTTGAAGTGTCTGTAAATATATTAATTAAATATTAAAATGTTAAACTTGTAAATTTTCCTAAATAATATTGACACAGTTTTGCAAAATAATCCCACTGTTGCAAATATTATTTTATTTAGATAATAAAATTTTCGTAAAAAATATTTTGTTATATGGAATATGAAACATCTGTTTTATGTTATAGTTTGTTTTTATTTTATTTAGTGTAGATTATTATATATAATCTATATTGTATACATAAAGATTATTTGGAGTGGATTGATCTTGAGAAGCAAATTTCTTTGAGCGTGGTGTGAGTAAAATTCATCGTCATCCCGTGTCAATCCATTGTTGGAAATAGTCCACTCGCATAAAATTACAAGCTCAAATTCGAAACGTACCTATGTAAGTATAACGTTAGTAAAGTGCATATAGGCAATTCTGTTACGTGTAACCGAATAATATAAATATGTAATACATTCAATTCGAATTTGAATAAAATAATGCATTCACTTTATGAATAAATCGAATTATTTACTCCCAAAATATTTTTTCACAATCTCACCCAGTAAATAATAAACAGCATATCAAAGGCCCCACAGCACCAAGATCAGATAGCACGGCGACGTGTCCTGAATTAATCCCTCTATATGACAACACAATGCCTTCTCATACCTATAATATACACACCTACATACAAACGTGTCTACTAGCTATATATATGCGCCCCGACTTCATCGCAACTTTTATAAAGACATTTTTTGAAGTACAGTTAGTAACAAATAATATTATATATTGATTCGACAAGGCCCAGTGATTTGGCAAGATAAAGCGACGAGACACGTTATGCGTTTTTTTTCTTAAATCACCGCATCAATTACGTGACTTATTATTTATATAGCCTGATAATAGAATTTAAACCAGCAAAGTAAAACTTCTCAATCTTTGTATAATATTATGTTAAAATGAAAGCATGATAAAGACACAAAGTATCATAAATATCAATCAATATCAATGAAAACTCGGTGGCAATAAACATCGATTTATATTTAATTTAAAAATAAGTCTTAAGTTTTTTTGTAAAAAGAGGTCTTTACTACATATTATTATTTTACTACCATTTATCAATGTAAACGACAACCATTGACTCGCAAATTTGTTTTAAAAACACTTCCACGAGTTTTATATTGTAATAAATTCGCTCGGAAATAAATCATAACGACTGGCAGTCATTGAAATCACTTTTCACAGGCGACTACAAGAAAGGGGAGGCCGGGGACAATCGAAAGCCCCGATGAAAGTCGCTAAGAGATACGATAACATCGCACTCTCGATAGCATGCGACCACTGCCCGTATCGCCCCCATCGACTCACCAATAATGAGTCTACAAATCGTGACGGAAATTGAAAGAAAAAACTTCCCAAGCCAGATCTTATCGTTCATCCTAAACGCTCTCGTAAAAATATTAATAAAACATAACTTTTTTCACCCAAACCCACATTAAACTTCGATCCCGTAGGAATTTATTGACAATTACGCGTCAATAAGTGGCAATAAAAGCACAAAGCGTCAATGTCCATAGATTTGAATGTCAATTGTACACAATTGCGTTATGCTGTTTTCGTGGAGGCCCATTCGATTGTGATACTACGACAATTAAAGTTTGACTTTAACTCATCGATTTCTATACGCCGTTTATTATTGTGATAAACATGACGTTTAGCATTGTATTCCCATTAAAGCTTATACGCTACTTCCTTATATAAATCAGTAATAATATACGATATATTTATAATATTCGATACAGCAGTAATTAATATTATTCAGAGACTTCTAATAATAATACATATTTCGCATACAAAACTAGAAAATGGAGATGCCAGTTTTAAAAAAAACAACAAAAAGAAAATTATTCGATTGAGTGATAATAAATTTGAATGATGCCGTGAATTTTATGTACGAACCACTAATAAGACGACATTCGCTTAACCTTATCTCCGATCGAGGAAGTCTAAAAAACGGCTGAGGAGTCCGAGGGGTGCGGCCGCGAGGGCGGAGGGGGCAAGAACAAGAGCCGTCAGTGAAATAGAGATGGATGAACAGTGGGAAATGAAATTCTTTGTGGCATCGCGGTCCCGCAAAAAATGCACAGATTAGATTTTTCCCCTCGCCGAGGGCCGAGGGTAGACGGAGGCAATGATTTTTTACAACGTTCGCGGAGATCTATATAGGAGTTTTAGTTGCAGGATTTGTCGTAACTGCCCTCTGTTTGAGAATTTTAATTTCCTTGATTTGCGTCGGCGTGGCGTTCGAGTTTCATATCCCGCGTAATGACACCGCAAATTGCGGTGTTGTAGACAACATTAAATACCTTAAATCAGTAGTAAAAAAGGTTCGAAAAAAACATTTCATTTCATAATACCTATATATGTATGGAATTATAGATGTATTTTTGTTTAAGTTAAACATAATTATTGGCAAATGATAAGTCTTTTCTTTTTTAAATAGGAGTTATAAAACATTGTCCGGATTTATTTATATGTGGATCAAGCGTAATTTACTGAGCTATTTATTGCTTACCTCAAAATAACGATTTAAATAATGGTATAATAAATATATCACTAACCGAGTCGAGCCCAAAATTACTTCACATGATAGGTGCTTAGCGGCGCGAATTAGCCGAACCCTCCGTAAAAAACAAGAGGGATGCGGTTTTCAACGAAGGCGTCCTAGTGATTTGGCACTTGTACGAAACATCTGTTAGAACATTACAAACAATCTTATGTTACCAATGAAATTCTAACTTTATTACACAAATAATACCCGTTGTCTATCTAGAGCACCCATCGTATACGTGGAATTCATATTCATACTTTGTCTACTATTTTAGTTTCCCAATTTAAAACGCGATTCGTTAAGCTCGCTAGGGGATATTAAAATATAGTTCATTTTTTTTAAATTGAAACACTAGTGTACTATTTAGTTCAAATAAAAAATATCAAAAACATTCTTCAAAACATTAACGTCATTTAAATATCACGTATTTTTAACCGTGAGATTATTTTTAAATAATATTTAGGTACTAATGTTACAAAGACGAAAATCTTTTAAATCGACGTAAGTTTATATCTATTCAAGTATATATATTTTACTTCTTTTCATACAATACATCAATATCAAAATACTTTCCAAGTCTGGATTCAATCGATATAATCCACTGCTTTGTGGCTTGTCATTTGGGGAATAGCCTCTGAATCCCGCTAAGTGTGCTAGCAATTTGTTTGCTTACTTCAAAGTGCCTACGTTTGTTTGATTTAGGCTTCGTATTCGATTTTTTCTTATTACATTATTTTTAATGATATACGAGGTGGCTAGTCTCGATTCTTACCTTTTAAAACTGTTTAATTGCTATTTACTAGCAATTCCAATGTATGTGACATTGTATTTTGTTCTTATAATTTATAAATATTACTACTAAAGTTAAACTATTTCTATGACTAAATCGTAAAACTATATGTAATGAAGTAAATATTGTATTGTTACTTGAAGTAAAGTAAACTCTATGTAAAAATATTTTTTTGATTTGTATTTTTGATAAAAATACAAATGTATCCGAGACCCGGGTACACAGATAATGATAGAAATTTCCATACTAAAAAATATTTCCACGAAAAACTGCTTTATTATCTTTAATGGTCTTAATATAAAACGAATTCGAATTAAAAGAAAAACTTTTCTGTGCTTAGACGAACCGTATTTAGACTATAAATTACCTCATTAAGCGTGGACAAGTTGTCTGCGAGTAGGGGGAAATGGAGAAAAAGAGATCGTTTCCCGAAACTAATTGCCAAACACGATAATTAAAAAACAGACTCCACCAAGAAACGAGGGAAAGGCGAAAAGCGCGAAGTGTTCACCCGCAATTTCCATGATAAAAAAAAAACTCCGTTTTCCTTCGTTACGTCCAAAATAACCATTGTCTCGTGAGCATTTTGTTGTTTTTCCTTCTTTCTTTTGACCTGTCTCATTTCAATTTCGTCCGTCAAACTTTATAATAAGTTATGCAAATTCTTCATTTAGTAAAATACGTTACCGGATGATGACTAACTAACTACCAATATAATATAATATGGTCACATTAAAATGTATAAATAACATCGTCACGTAACAATGATTACTAGTAAATAAAAAAATATGTTTTTTCTCAAATGACAAAGAATAATACATTAAAATAACAATATATAATATTAAGTAAAAACAAGTCGTTTAGTTCAATAAAACCAGTTCTATTTATATATTATCAATGGAAGTTCATTAAAACTCAAATAGTGAAATAATTAAAAGCTCAAGTACATTCGTACGCGGAATCTGTCACTTACAGAGAACGCCTCGGTTAGATCGAAGTGTCTCTGGAGGATGAGGGACCACGTGAACTAAGATAATAATAGAAATAAAGATTGTTCTTATAAAATACACAGCGCAATAACTTAATACTTAAACTGAAATGTGTCATTCTTAAAATAAGTTATCAATCTTACATAACATAATATTTTATATGTTTTATACGTCACTCGGTGGTAGAGCTTTGTTACTCGGTGGTAGAGCTTTGTGGAAGCTCGTCTGGGTAGGTACCACCCGCTCATCAGATATTCTACCGCAAAACAGCAGTACTTAGTTATGTTGTATTCCGGTTTGAAGGGTGAGTGAGCCAGTGTAATTACGGGCACAAGGGACATAACATCTTAGTTCCGAAGGTTGGTGGCGCAATGGCGATGTAAGCGATGGTTAACATTTCTTACAATGCCATTGTCTATGGGCGTTGGTGACCACTTACCATCAGGTGGCCCAAACGCTCGTCCGCCTCCCTATACAATAAAAAAAAAAAAAAAAACGTCACATTCCAACGGAATCTAAAAGCAAGTAAGTGTGAGATTGTTTTTTTTCTAATTTTATTGCCAAAAAAATATCAATTTTTTTAATAATAAGTATTTCAAATATTAAAATTAAATCAACCACTAATCGCAACATTAAATGTCATATAAGCCCTTTAAGGGGTGGATAAATAAATAAATAAGTAGCCCGAATATGGCGGGAGCATAATAACAGACGGCAAACAGCATCAGAAGCCGTGAGATAAAATCGTATTGCGTTGTCAAAAATAAATGAATCCGGGGATTAGTCCGGGACACGGGCAGCGCAATATTGTCGCATGGCGCCCAACGTGGGGCAGTAATAAGCCGCTCAACCCGCGCCAGGGATAAAACTTCTGGCTCTCGCTACGTTTTGTGAAGTAATTATTTTATCTATTATGTTTAGATATAAGATGTTATATATTTTACTTCCAATAAGCTTATTACATACCTACATAACCTTTCTTTTCAATCTTTGGTATAAACTTTTAGTCGTAAACGATAATGAAAATAACGAATGAAATAACCGTTTAATAGAAATTCTCTAGACACTTTATAAAGCAAGCAATTCATCTAGCTTTTAAAAGTATCCGCTTTAGAGTCAGACAGCTAGCCGCCTTTAAGGGACTCTTGAAAACTGATAAACAGTCTCCCTTATCGAAAGCATCTGCAGATTATCGTGCTAGATTCTTTTGTCGGGTAGCGGTAGCGGGTAAGTGAACGGGTGAGATAAACTAGTCCGCGCGATTTCGCAAAGAGAGGGCTCAACGAGCTTCCACTATCGGGAACGAGTTTTATTCCAATCGAATTTACCTCGCTATGAAATACGGATGCTTGTCGACACCTGTATGGTTCCTTGAAAGGATGTACATAAAAACATTTTTATATTGAAATCCAATGAAGTTTAAGTGTTTCGCTTTTAGCATCACTAATAAAATTGAAATAAATCGAATGTCAATGTTTCAAAATAATGAATGAATTTGTATCAATTGAACGAAACGTCTACGATGAAACTCAAAGAATACCAGAGTCGTAAAAAATAAAAAAAATACGACATAAAGATAACGATTTTCAATAAGGCGCAATTTATCAATGGCGTGTCAAACAGTCGATCGGTCGGGCGTCATTTTATCCTATTTGCGTATAAATAGTGGCATCGCGCGACGTTCCGAGTCGTCGCTAATGATACGGAAAATGACATCTTATTTCGGCGCGTAAATCGAAGAAAAAATCGCTCATCTCTCGCCCGTCTGTATGAATATTTTATAGGCGCGTCAACAGCGAAATGACAGGTTTTATCGTTTGAAAATTCGACGAAAATTGCACGAAATGACGCGACGATATTTTTTTATTTAGTGAGAACATCCTTCCGCCAATCAGGAACGTTCATTGTGGTCTCACAATGAGACTGCTCCCTCGGGACGTTTCTGGCGTAATTTTTATTTAACCAACGTGAGCAACAGTTTATTTGAATGTTTAGGTTTCATAAAGTTTTATAATGTGTAATTAAACAGCTTGTCACTGTTTGAATTTACATACGTTTCGCTTTTAAGAATGCTTGTAGGGTGAAAATAGGGTGATGGTTTGTCACATATCGTGTTCAAAAGTTACGTTAAGCTAGTTAATATTGTCAAAAATCACTTGAAATCAGTTACGTTTCCAATTGTTTAATAACGTTTTAAAGACAGCTTAAACAAAAGCTGTCTTTAAAACAACTAATAACTATACTATATTAACTAATAACTATACATAAGCTATATAATTAAGCAAGAAAACCTAATTTCATCACAAATTATAATAAAAAATAAAATTACTTATAATATAATTCGATGATCTCATTTTTTTTAATTAGCAACAAATAAACTTTTTTTTTTTTTTTATTATACGTGTAATATTATAAAAGATTCATTACACGATTAATGTCACCACAAAATAATGATGTTTTAGTTGTTACATAATAATGTTAAGCAGTTTATTGTATTGGGAAACAATCGCGAAATCTGGTGTCGATATTTCTGAACTGTCAAACAATGATTATAAAACGATTCAAGAGCTTCACAAGATCAAAGGCTTATTGAAATCTAAATCCTATAAGTCAATTGATCTTTGGTACGGCGTAAATATCTCTATTAATCTATTTAATTGCTTATTAACGTGACTTCGCCTACGTTCGAATGTTTCGTCTTGTTAATGGGAGCTTTGCTTTGATGTAACTTGTTGCGAAGTGAGTATGTTCAATGTTCCTTACACGTGGGAACAAGTGATATTATAATACAGATGAGTTGTAAGGAGGGGGATACGAGTTTGTTGTTTAACTAATAATGCGATTGATATATGAATAGCAATTTAAACATTTTGAACATGTTTTTGATAAATGACAATTAAATAATAATTAATACTTAAATATATTAGTTTCATTACTTCACTTGAATTTAACGATATATATATAAAACCTTTTAATATATAATTATTATATACCTGTTGAAGTTCTCCCGTGAATCTTATCAATAATATCAAAGCCTTATGCAATGTTAAAGAAATTACGTAGAAAGCAATATCATTTAAATACAAATACACATACATAACAACGGCGTAATTGATTTAAGAACTTATCTACATACATATGTGTAGTTTATGTTTACGTCAATCAGCCTGAACATATTTAGATAAAATATGATACAGAATGAAAACATTGAATTTTCACCGCTAGTTTAAAATTGGTTATTTTGTCAACGACATTTATCATATGAATAAAAATATTACGTAACGTACGGTGTCCAATATTAGGTACCTACATATTATTTGAACGTAAGTTTATTTATATTTTATTAGTACACAAGAAATAATATAAGTGCACTTATACGCTTTGTAAGGGCTAAGACACCTAAAGTATACCTCTTAATGATATGACGCGGCTTTATGTCTGTAGGGAATGGAAATGACGATTTTGGTGACAACATTTTGTTGTGAGCTTAATGCTATAATTGTAATGAACCAAAAGCTATATTTAAGTATATTTAAATTAAAAAAATACGTATTTTATATACACTTGTGTACTTATTAATTATTTTTTTATAATAAAAATCTTCAAACCGACTACATACTTAACATCCAATAAAACTATGAGTAACATACTATAGCAATTGAAGATTGTCCAGAGTATCATATTGACATACAAATATAAAAAAACTAGTAAGCAGTTATAAAAAAATCTCATATCGAAATTGCATCGTAAAGCGAAATACGTAGCGGGTCGCGGTACCATGATCCCCATAAGTCGAAACATATTTCGTGAATTTGTCCCCGTGGGGAACACCTGCCGTAAAGATAAGCTTCTGATGTCTCGCAATATTCTCCTAAAATAACTTCTTACTGCCTCCGGTGCTAGGCAACCGAACGGAGCCCTCTTTCGAGACCCTCGTCGACTATGTACTGGGTTATGTAAAACAGTGATCTCTTAGTAATGGCCGATTTTATGTTCAAATTAAATGTACATATTTGTATTGAGTATTTGTTAACGGAATAAAATTTTTACTTTAAGCAATTGATAAATATTATTGTAATGAGTTATAAGAAAATATATTTGATGTTGATTAAAAATCACTATTTTTTGTTTTTGGGTTTTACCTATTTAATAAAAACTTATTTTAAAGGAATTCGTACTATTAATTCGTAATAATTCCAATTTTATAAACGGTATTCGATTTAAAAAGTTTTTCTTCAGAACAGTAACTAAAACAGTTACCTGTAAAAAGTTTTTAGATATAGGCTTATCAGTTATAGTACGATTACTCTATAGCGTAAGTGTTGTCGGTGTCGTGGAAGGCGGGTGTGGCGAGACAATATTGCGAATTAATTAAGGAAGTCATTACGCGCCGATAGCGCATTAGCCCCACGCATGCGGGAAATTGCCAGCACAAAGGATATTTCCTGCGTTTTCCTCGATTTAAAGCAATTCACGGATTTCTGATTAAACCCCCGCTGCTAAACTCAGATTATTCCCCTTTCAATGCAAAGAATGGTTTATTTCAGACACCGTCAAACTGAATTGTATTTCCTTTCTCTATTGATTTTATGTGATTGCGTGAACATGAAACTCAAAAATGTTGCCTAATAATAATGTATATAATTAGTTTTTATTTTTTATAAAAAGAATAGAATCATTTAAAAAATATATAAATTACTTAACAGTATAATAAGTATCAGCGTACATAATATATATGTTATGGCATGCTAAAAAAACATTAATTTTTATTTATGCATATAAGTATATGTTTTGACTAAAGTTATAATTGATTGTTATATAAAATCAAAGGCCAATAGGAAATTGTGTTCATTAGGTATCAAACCAGGGAAGCTACCGCATCGCAACTAACGCCAACTTTAGATTGCCGCAATAATTATTTATTCCGCTCACTCGCTACCGACTTGGGAACTATTCAGCGTGGAAACGCTATTTCTCCTTGGTCAGATAAGACGTTTGATTCTCCCCATTTTCGCTCCGGACTTTAATTATGGCCTCTGGTTTTGTGTAAAATAGTTGGCCGAGTAATTTAATCTGTATATCAGTATGCGGGGTGGCGTGCAACGACGAGTCACGGAAACCAATGAGACCAAATAACACGATAATATATTACGTCGCTATTCAGATACAATTAAAGTCCTAACAAATATTTATCGTTAGGCGGATAAGCTTAACGAGTAAATGTATTTTTTTCCTAAACTGTTCTCATTAATATTCAGAGTTATGAACCGTTTTATTTCAAAAGAAATATAATACGCCGGCGGCATTGAGGCGTAAAGCTTGTATTTCTATAAAGGACTATAGTATTCTTTCACACTTTTCCCTAAATCAAAACTGCAAACATGTTTTGTTTACCTACTCAACCGCCCCCTTATTCCTTCAGTCGTTGAACTGCATAACTATACGAAGTCGGAGTACCATATAGCGCCGTAAAAAATAAGCGCACATCAGACTCGAGCATGTAATTCTAGCGCACTCTTCCGGCCCGAACAAAGGAGAGAGGGTAAGAACACGAGTTACTCGACACCCGTACCTTACGCAGATTTGTTTCTCACCGTCTCGATGTCTTACGAACAAAACTAATCCCTAACACTTAGAACTTAGACTTTGTTACTGCTTGAAACTTCATCGTGCCATCAAACGTTTCATGGTCGCAGAGACGCAGGAAATTCGCGATAGTCAAATTGTAGTCTTACCGAGCGTGTCGCTATTAAATTATTACATTTGCAACTGTGTTACCGACTTATAAGACACTATTTGCATTACAACAGCCTAAGGAAGGGTCCTTGGATATACGAAGTACGTCACATGAGGACTGCAAAGAAAAATGTACTTTTAACAACGTGAGGATTCTGAGAGACGAATGAAAAAATAAGCTGTAATGGGACGTCTTTCGAGATAATATAGTGAGTACTTTTTACGGAAATTGAAGTACTTTATTTGTTATATACCTGACGCAAGAGTACATTTACCTAAACCTTATTAATAAACTATCGATACTACTGCCTATATTAAGAAAAAAATATTTATATATAATTGTTAAAATATAATTGAACCGGAAGTGGTTACTTAAATAATTATCGACATTACTTAATATGATTCGACAGAACCTTTGTGAAAATCCGTGTTAATATATTTACAAAAGCATAAATCGTCTCGATGCATTTTAAGGCAATGCGTTCCAGCCATTACGCTTCAGCTTGCGTAAACTTCGCCAAGTGATCACTCGGCTAGACGCAACACAAACAAGCGATACGCCCACAAAAACTCTGTACAGGTAAAAAAAAACTCCAAGTGTGTGTCTAGCGCACGTGTGTGAACACTGGAACACTGTTTTACTTATGTCCCCTCGCCTGTAGCTACTTGTAGGTAAGTAGCTATCGTTACTCCTTTGTTCTAGCAGCTGATTGGAGCCGGGCCCGGAAATGCGTGTCACCCCACCCCCTCATTGGTCCGTTTCATTTTCTTAGCGCGAGTGAGACACAGCTAACTCGAGTGTGTAGTTAAGGATACGGATCTGTGTAGACGATAGGTACTAGGTAGGTGTCACGATGTTTTCCTCGTTCGCTGTTTGTGCTGCTCTTGTCTAAGATAAACTATTCGGTGACTTGGCTCGAGTTTGCAAATTGTTTCGACGGGATTGCTTAGTTGGTATTTAGATTTTGAATTAGTTACAATTCGAATTGTTCGCTCTCGTAAAACTTACCGTTTATTCTTAGAACTACATTTTACTCCTTAATTATATATATATGTATGTTTAATTTAATTGACTAACAGTGCACAATAGCTATCGGTACCCATTAAGACACTTCTAATTAAAATTAATTTTGTTATACGTACATAATGATGTATAAGAAATTAGGTAATGAGTCATTGTTAATGTAACGTAAAATTCATTGTTTGTATAGCTAAATGTGTTTGAAATATATAAGTATTAAAAATACAGGTTAAAATACACATGCACACTCTTGATCGCAGGCAGCGATCGACTAACCGCCACTCTATCTGTCAGCCGCAGTCACCGCCACTGATATTGTTTACATTTAAGCGATATTGACACTTACGCGTAAGAACATAAGGGATACATTTATTAGCTTTGTTGATAAACTGAAAGATCTTGGGTATATAATCAATTATGTATGATTCAAGGCGTTGAATAATTTATAAATAGATTTATGATTATTTGTTCATACCTTGTGGTGTATTGTTGATGGGTAGATTGAAAAGCTTCTATTGGTTAAATTTTGTTATTAAAATAAATATGGAGAAGAGAAAATATATGTATAAAAACGTACATATAGAAATATATCATTCAAACCGATAGTGTTTATATATTAAACCATGATTTTTTTCCTTGTTTTTTTATTCATAAATAACTATAATGCGTAGCATTCATTTTAATGGTTATTTAATTTGTGAAACGACTCACAACTGTGCGTGCATCTAATAAGGTCAAAAATGAGAATAAAATTTATATATAAGATAAACCGAAATGACACAGTGGTTAGAACAACTGAACGTTTGGCGAAGATTTGAAGTTCGAATTCGGGCAAGTACTACTGACTTCCATGTGCTGAATTAGTGTTTATAATTCATATCACATCGTGAGCAAAACTTCACGAGTTGAATGAAAATTTGGTACATGTTGCCATCAATCCGCATTGAAGGAACATAGAGAAATAAGCTCCTAATCTTTAAGTTAAGCGGATGGCTTAGCCCAGCAGTTAACAATTTACAAGCTGCCACTAAACTTTTTTTTTAAAGATTAAAAGACATAGGAACCGTCGTAAAAGCGTTACTACTATTATTATATAATTTAAGTAAGAATATATAAAATAACAGAGTAATAATAGATTAGACATGCAGTAGACGAATCGTCTGATTGTTATCGTTGTAACTTTCAAACAGTCTTAAGTCTCATCGAATCTACCTTAATGCAAACAGAAAAACTTTTGTCCGGCCATGCAAAACAGCTAAATAGGCACACGCAAATAAGTTTATGACGTCATAAATCTTGTTACATAACGCTTTATACCTGAAATAATAATACATAACATAAACATGTCTTATTTATATTAAAGATGAAACTTATTTGGTTTCTTAGTTAAAAAAAGATTATATAAAGTAGCAACGCTGCCAAATCTGCCTACACAAATGCCTACACAGCTCGGCATGCAAAACAGCCGGATAGGCACGACGCAGACAGGCAGCGGGCGGCTAATCGGCACTCTATCACGTCGCCGTCACGCGCAGTCGGCACGTGTTCGTGGTGCCTATGAGTACATCACTAATGCCTTACTAATTGTTCATTATGACCGCCGTATTTATAGAACACGTGATTTATAAAATATTTGCTATTCATGATTATATTTATCTTATCTAATTAATATCTTATAAAATATTGAAAGCACCTACTGTAACATTGTAGATGGCAAACACTTTGCATTCAAACAACAAGATCTGTAGTACACGTAGGCTGATACTTAGATTATAGGACTGCCTATAACACGCACCAGTGCGAGTGTGGGGTACGGGTGAACTTTGCAATAATAACTATGGGTATCAAAGTCATGTTGAAAAAAATTTCTTCAATTTTAATTAAGTCATCATTCGTTTGTTTTATTTTAATTTTGGTTTATATAATATAATGTCTTACCCAACGGTCAAGGTAAACATCCCGAGGAAACATGCACGTGATACATTATGTCATTATGACAATTGTATGCTACTTTTATTTATGCTGTCTAAGTTTTTGTAAAAAAAATCTGTTGTGGTGTACAATAAAGTATAAATAAAATAAATAAATAAATTTACTTGGTGGTAGAGCTTTGTGCAAGCTCGTCTGGGTAGGTACCACCCACTCATCAGATATTCTACCGCAAAACAGCAGTACTTGGTACTGTTGTGTTCCGGTTTGAAGGGCGAGTGAGCCAGTGTAATTACAGGCACAAGGGACATAACATCTTAGTTCCTAAGGTTGGTGGCGCATTGGCAATGTGAGCGATGGTTAACATTTCTTACACTGCCAATGTCTATGGGCGTTGGTGACCACTTACCATCAGGTGGCCCATATGCTCGCCCGCCAACCTATAAAATAAAAAATAAAAAATTTAAAGGTTGTTACGTTAACCTTATTTCGAGTCCATGGCATTTTTATAATTATATGGTATTTCGCTCCGTGTAATAATAATTGTATACATTTATATCGACATTATCACATCACTATCGTCATTGCCAAGTTTAATGTGTGCACTTATTTACATTTTTTATTGAGGTACTTGCACAAGATGATAAAAGCAATTACTATTTAAATGATTAAATAACCAAATAAATCAAAAAGAATATCATAGAATGAAATAAAAATAGAAGTAACAATAAAAGTTTGCCTGGCAGCAAAGTTTCAACTTACACAAGCACCTATCAAACTTTAATGATACAACCAGTGAAAAGTTTCATTTCAAAATAAACATTGTTACAATGATCATTGCCCAATCAACAACAAAATTACACAATTCGGACATTATACTCAAACTAAGAATTTAAGTCTCCAGATTAAACCCGAGTTGATTAAAGTTCGGAAAAATTATTTTTAACGAGTTACAGAATCCAGATAAACGTTTCGTCACATTACGTCATCGAGGAGTTTTAAGAATGTTTGTGTCGCAATAAGAATATCAAGTTGACTTAATTTTAATTTACATTATAAGTTGTTTTCCTTGTTATAAAAATTCTCTCACAAATATATTCATGAAATTTTTAATTAAGAACAATTATTTTTGTATTCCGTAGAAATATTTCATAACTTTCAATCTAAATGAGTTATAACATTTACAAAGCAATTTTGTAATGTAATGTTACTGTTTTCGTATTCTTAATTTTATTTATAACTTCGAACAATATCCGTAGGTACTGTATTACGGGTGGTCTTTACACTGATATCGATAAAGAGTTCACATCGATATTTAGTTGATTGTTAGCACACAATAGGATCAGTTAGTCGTTGTTTATTAAAAAATAAAATAAACAGGTGTCTTATGGCTAAAGTTTGGGTACTTGACGTACAATAGAAAATCGCTTTGATATGTTTATCAACCCTTTAAATTTCGGGGGCGGTCTTTTGAGCCGCGAACAATTGGTGGTTTAAGAATGGTTTTTCGATGATTATCGTTAGTTTAGGTTAGTGACAGGTGAGATGTCGCCCGTGAATGAATGGCGTCAATAGTAGTGGATGGTTTGTAAGGTGACACGATAAGATGACATTATAGATATTTTTTGACGCAACGTACAGGTACGTCTTTTATGTTTATTGAATTGTTAATATTTAAAAATAACTCCATGTTATTTTTTGTTCGTGTGAAAAACATATATTTATTTCTTATTTATTTGTTTTCTTCTATTCATTAACTTATATATATTCTTTAAAGGTGTTCGAAATATAAATTTTAATTTTTTTATCAATAATAGGCCAGCGTTTGACCGTTGTCTTGCCTGATTTCAAGCATAGACACGGTCTAGGTTGTAGCACGCTTGCCTAGAAGAAAAATGTTCACTCTGGATTTGAAGACACCAAGTTGTACCTATCAGGAAATACAGTCTCAGCCGAAAGGTTATTCAAATTGTATTAAATAAAAAAAATACAGTTTCTATAATAAAAGCCACCACGTGGTATTCCACCACGTTGCTCTAATCTTTTGTGGTTATTTGGTTGGTCGGAGCCAGAAGATCAACCACCAGGTTTACGTTTACCACCGAATACGGAATGAAGTGTAAACAAAAATAAATGAATGAAGTGTCTACATGAAAACTAATGTTGCTTGCCCTGATTTGAATCCACGTCTACGTCACATTAAAATACTCTGTATTATGTTGGCAATGTTTTACTGCTGTACTAACTTGAATATTTATTGAATAATATTTTCCAAAGAGAATATATTTAAGAGGAAAACAGGAATAGCTATATATCGTGGCGGTTAGTGAAAATTAGATCGAAATATTCTCACACGACTTCAATATTAAAACAAGTGGAACATACAAAAGCGATACTTTAAAAATGCACCAGGAAATACATCGCCAAGTTTCTGTTGAGTAACGCACGGAGCGCGGAGCCTAACCAGCCATGGAGTTAAGGAAACGGCACAAGTTTTAAGATTTGACCGGATTCGTATAAATATATATGTATAAACTCAAATCAAATTTAAAAAAAATTAATATATTTTTACAAGTACTTTTGAATCGTCTACAATATTGGTATTACTATTGGTAGTACTTACGAGTTCGTACCCATTATTTGGTAATAATCAGATACCCATAAAATTAAAACAGAACAGAACAGACAATTGCGGAATTCGAAATTTTTCATCTAAAAACTTATTAACGAATCAAGATTACTGATTAGTTACCTACTTACTCAGTTTTGATTCTATAAGCTTTTTATTAAGATTAGAGTTGAATTAATGAATTGTTAAAAAAAATCTGCGATAGATTTTGGTTCTGAAATATTTTTAAGATGAGTAGGCATGTCGACTATCTGACCATAAGCCGAAATCAAATCATTTTCCTAGTGTTTTATAATACGAGTGAGCTATATAACGATGTCACAAATAGGATAAAAGCAAGCAATGATAAAGCAAATAATATAATAAGTATTAAAATATATGTAATATATATATATATATATATATATTGTAGAGAGATACAAACAGTATTGGAAAATTTTAGTTTTAAACCTGTATGTACGAAATCCCTAATATATCTTGAGAATTTAAACATTTCGATAGTATTTTTTTAAATAAAACAGTATATTCCTAAAAGAGATCATAACCAATTGATTATGTACATATTTTATAATATTTGAAAAGTGTTTATTAAAGAAAGAAATAATATTATGTATATATTAAATAAAAAAATCGTCAGTTAATTTCTGATTATATTCAAATACGTACTTAAGTGGAACTACTCAAATAATACCCTTTTTTTAAAGTAAAGGGAATATAAAAACAAGTGATGGAATTTCATTAAAGTTTTGATAAAAACATCTCCGATTTAAAGATTACAGACAGACTTTTTTTTAAAAGGAATTCGACGACGATGTTGGTGTATAGAAAAAGTCGCTCATTTTCCAAGCTTGCGTCAAATCCTTCAGCGCAGCTGAATAGCTAGTGTCGGCAAGGCGAGCGCCTACCACTGCATATTTATGAAGCGCCTCAAACACTATAAATACTTGATACGGGCGGCCTCGCCGGGTAATGGAGTAAATACAACAGCCTTGCTAATTTGTACTGAATGTCGAACGTTCTCGTCGACTAGCTGGAGAATAACCACAATCTTGGGATTAGCTAAAATGTTACACGACCGTTAATTTTGTAGTATACGCGTACTCATTATATATTTACATCATTTAGATTAGTTGAGGATGAATGCTTTTTTTTTAATTTTCATAAAAGTTTATTACAAATTAAAATTAAACTAACCAATCTTACTAATCTAGGTAGGTACGTAAGTATATGCTAGACTAATATATATATATATATATATACGGTTACTATTAGAGTAATAATAATATTTGTAATTACACGTACATAATAAATATTTTTAGAACTACAATATAATAGGTTGCATCAGTAAAACGTTTAGTCGACCTTCTTAACACTGAATCTGCGTCACCGACGCCTGTACCGACCGATATAGCTTAGATAAACGCGCACATAACTATGCAAACTACTTCTCCAAAGGTACTACAACTTCAAAACATCTTAACGTTGAATGCTGAAAACTGAAAATGGACTTTAACCGGTAAATTTACAGTGTACTTTTGAATAGAATTGCTCTCAGAATATCTGACTCGACTGGTCCGCTCTACACAGTCCACCATTAGCTAGGTACATACCTGTATGAGTGTGGTGGGAACACGAGGTGAATACAGTATGGACGTTGTAGTAAGCCTAAAAAATTAAAGCCGCCAACGCCACTTAGAATGCTAAATAAAGATTTGAATTGTCGCGACGCGCTCCGCAATGCGATAGCGACTTAGATGTGTCACGTTTATGGGATCATTTTACATTCAAAAGGTTAACTTATTCTTTTTTGCTTTCCTTTGTATTACAAATATTTTTAGAAACAACATTTTGATCATTCGTACATAAGTACATACACATTATATATAAAACATATTCATCGAATAAAAAAATGCATATCGAAACTGTTTTCAATTTTCACTTTGTACTTTGGCAGAACAACGACAACAAATGACTACAGCGACATTTTGCGAGAATGGAAAGACATAGAGGTATTTGAATACGCGAGCATTGAATCAATTTAAGGTAATATTGGCGATGCTGTACAATTCCGCTTTATCTGCGGAAGGCGCTAGGAGCTCCCGGATTCAGGGGTCAATGGAGGCCGGAAGAGAATGAATATTCGTTGTGTTGCGGTACGTGTGAGGGCAGTGTGAGTAGTACGTAGTGGGTGGCCAGCTAATCTGCGTGGAGTGTCGCGTATGATTGGGCAGACGATGTCCAATTTTCCGGTAGCGGCATTAGTTGGTCAGACAACAGCCGTCCGCTGACGAACATATTTGAACACCTGAATGTGTACCGTAAACGAATAATGGAATTATTTAATGTTCCTTTTTTGAAAAATTGTATTTGGAATTAAATAATTTAATTTAAGTCTTACGTCATTAATGAAACCCATTCTATATTTCCAATAAAAAATATTGTGTTGTTAAGTGGTAATTAATTCTAATAATTGTATGCGTTAAAAACTTCATTTAAAACAGAAAAAAACATGAAATAACAGAACCGGCGAAGCATTTATACACCTACATAAATGCTTGGCCGTTTCTGTTATTTCGAATTGAATACTAAATTAGCTTAAGTTGAAACTACCTGCTCGCTTTCCAAAAAAAGTTGTTAACAATGTACACAAAACTTCTTAATGTCAATTTGTATTCGCAAACAAGTTCCTCGTAGCAAATACGCTATACGGGCCGCTCTCTAATGATTGTTTGCTGCTGGGGGCAGTACCCGTTAATGCAATATTAATGCAATTCATTAAACCTGCAATTCAAACAGCCCCTCGAACAGAGAGAATTTATTTTGCACTTTATTCGATTTTAGAAACATTGGGGTTCGTATTGACGTAATGTTGTAAAAATAAATTGTTACTAAAGATCTTTAATAAACGTCAAATTTCTTATTTCGATTTTTATTGAATTTGATCTGAACTTAGTATATATAATTTTAAAATTAAAGTTTTGCTTTTATTACATATGTCATTTTTTTTTATTTCAAACTTTGTAATTGATAAATTCAGAGTAAATAATGTTTTATTAATATAACGGCAAAATTTGTGTCGGTCAAACACCGCGTGCCGCAAACATAGAAGTAAAATATATGAGATGAAGGAAAAGAAATCAAGCATATGCCGAGTAAACATTTACTCCGACTGCGGCGTGCGCGCCCCACTCCATTACGTCATTGTTCTCCATCGATTAGCAGTCTGTGACGTCGCGTTTCATAACAGTCGTCCACTCCTTCCCATTGTTCCCATTACTCGTTATTTTCTTACCGAATACTTCAGAATCACGTTTTCTTAGCCAAGGTTATTTTGAAACTTTGTGTTTTGCTACAAAATTTGTACGTTATGTAATATAAATAAAGCAGAAAGTTAAATGTGACCATTTAATTTATAATACACGTTTGTTTTCGAATGTTCTTCGAACTTGTTTAACAAATTTTATTTTGGAACTTTTGTATTTTTGGATTCTTGTTTATTACGTAACTCGTTTATTTCGAAATGTTTTGCCAAATCGAATGTATGGTTAAGATGCCGTGAGAATCAGTGTTCGGTGCTGCTCCCTGGTTTAGAAAAACATATTTTCAACAAAAAATAAAACTTCAATTGCCGGCCGGGGGCGTATAGTGATCGAACTAACCTGTCAGCCCCATGTTAAGTGGTTTTGAAGGAACCTCACGGCCATTGTCCGCATAACCAGTAGCGTGTTTTCTCGGTAAATGTTTGAATTGGTCTCGTATTTATTAATATTATCCCTAGCAATAATAAAATGTGTGTTTATGTTAGAACACATGATGCTTTATGCGATTATTTTATAGAGCGTAGAGCGAGTAATCCGTTCCCAAATCAAATATCTATCAAACAAAATAGTTTTTGCAGATCAATATATAGACATATAAAATTGATATATTTTTATTTAAAAACGTTGTTGCTTGAAAAATATTACTCTATATTAGTATTGAAACTCTAAGTACGTACATTATTTTACCTATAATACACTTATTATACCACAGAACATTGTTCTCTTTACCAAAACAATACATAACTGTATTAATATAAAAACTAATGCATATAATGTAACGAGTAAATCTCTAAAAATAGCAGTCGGATTTGTTATTATTTTCGCTTTTGATAGACTAATTGTTGAGGAAGCTTATACTAATAGGCTATTTAACATCACACTACGGACCTGGACTGGGAAATACAGAAATGTTTAACGCAGGCGAAACCGCGGGAGCAGCGAATATAAACTTAAAAAGTACATTTATTTAATGTATTGCATATTTATTTTGAGAGATAATAATACTTTTTCTTATTTATTAAAGATACAATTTTAGGTCTAATTACTGATTAAATCAATAATAGAGTAATAAATAGAGACAAAGCCTTTTAAAAAATGTTAAAGAACGTCACTTTTCATTCGAACGTGAAAGCCCAATCCGATATTCGCATGGCACTCTCAATTTCAAAGACGCAAGTCGCATCGGAGGCATCCAATCGCATACACGCTTTTGTGCGAGCTCACAATAGCTGCTGCGTGCCATTCAACAGCCACAAAAGTCTGTTTCGCTAAACTCCTTGCTGTAACATTGACCTATTGAACCAACAGGTGATTCACAAAGCGTTTGTTTGGGTGTCTCTGCTGAATTAACGCCCTTTGCCACGAGCGCCAGTTCTCTTTGTGTTGTGCATCGTATAGAGTTCGTTTTGTTACTATTATATGCAGCGTCATTTTTATTTTTGTTATTGACTAATAAATTAGGACTGTTTTTTTATGATATTCGATTCGTTTTTGATGAGTAGATGTATCTGTGTAGAATTTTAAAATGTATTGCGTCTAAATCCAACCTGATATATAATTCACTGGTCAATAAAATTAAAAATAATTAAAGCTATAATTTCATTGACATAAAACAAGGAGGTCGACATTTTTACAGAACAGTATAATATGCAAATTTAGAAGGAACATAATTCCATCGTTAAGCAGCGCTTCGTTATACAACCGACATAATAATACTTATTTATATTCTTAATAATGTTTTAACTTTTTTTTGTAATTAGAAATTTTGTTTTTTATTATATTGTATTGAGATCTTGTATGTGACTCTATGTCTTTCATGCAGTTATCACCTATAATTGAGGAATATTTTTGGCTTTATTTCATCAACTCTGTGTTTTTATGTATTTGTAAGTACTTTTTTGGTGGATTGTAAAATAAAAAAAACAGATTTATAAAATGTGAGCGCGCATGTATGTCAATTATGTATAGTAACGTCACAAATGGTATACTTATACGTCGTAACGGCCCAATATTAAACATTCGCTTTGCTGATAATTCAAAACATTACACAAGATAATGGCAAAATTCATTTCCATGACCATACTAGCTAACTCGAGGTATATGCATGTATCTATATATTCTCTATAGACGTGCATTCGCTATTAATTAATCGTTCCACGCTAATTATACACACAAGTGCGGACCAGAACGGTCAATAGCACAAAGGCTTAGATGTATGTATTTATATACTTGCAACATTGAATATAAGGGTCGGTGTATATGATGTCGAGTGTGCAGTTCTCAAGACATTGATCTTGTACACAAAGCTTTGTCCTGGCCACTGCTGATATCAAAGGAGGCTTACGTGTACTGCACCATTGAGCTTAGTGTTTATGCGAATATTGGAACGATCTTATTGGTAAATCGTAGTGTAATTTTTTTAATGTGTTAATTTTAGATATACGTTTAAATAAGAGGTGGTTGCATAGACCCAGGGTTGAACCGGAGACGATGGGATATTATGACACACCTTACGCTCAGCTGTGTAGGAAAATACGAACTCGCGAAAACGCGACTTCGTCTATGTATGACCATGCTATTTATACTAAGGATCCTTTTACTTATTTTGTCTACATTGTTTGTTTCATTCTTAGTACGAATTATAATGGAACAATATAGTTTTTATACCTGGGTTAAAATAAATAAAATAAAACATAAATTTATTACTTTCAAAGTAAATAATGTGGACTAAATAAGTAAATGAAGCCTTAGAACAAGTAGCATAATTAGGTCAAAAATTTATTCTAACGTGACATGAGTTTATAGAATATTAGTTTCCGCTACTAGGCTCCCTGTAATGGGATACCCTATGTCCTAATCTGTACCTCTAACAACATGTATGCAAAATTTTATAATAATCAGTTAAGTTGTTACAAAAAAAAACATTGCATTTATAATATAATTTAAATTTAAATATTTCCTAAGAATTAATCTTACACTAACTTACGTAAATTGCTAAGCGTTTGTTTAATTTAACACTGATTTCGCTCTTTCTGCTATTAGGGATAAGAAAAAGACAGAATTATTTAACTAATCATCCTCTAAGCAACATTTATAATAAAGGCCTTTTCATACTAAGCTCTATCAAATTTTCCTAATTATAGCGCAGCGTAATATAAGACTTATCTCTTAGAAGTTTTGCAGCTATTCACTTTAATTTATTGAGAGCTATATTCATATTCGCTGGTTTTTCCGCTGACTACCCGAGATGGCGCGGATTCTGCGACTGTTTCGACCTTTGTACCTGTCTATTGTACAGTATAGGTCTTACTGCGATCACTGTGTTTTGATACTATCGTTCCAATGTAATATATGCTAAAATGTGATTTGTAGTGAAATGGATGAGACTGAAATATATATTTCTGTCATACAAGTTAGAAGAAATAACTACTACATGGACCGTATAGGTAATTTTAAGCTGGTAAAAATATATTAAATTTTACAATAAATACTAGGTACAGGTATCGTAAAGTAAGGTGTTGTAATCTCATCTATTAATTTTTATAACAATATTGTTATCTTTGAATAAAATCAATCGATGAACTGAGATTTGATATAAATTGAGTTTGATAATCTTAATATTTATTATTCAAAAATGTTTGAAGAAATGTATCAAAAGTAACGTGTCGATTTATTTGCCCTCGGTTCACCCCCAGTTCGGTTGCAGCGAAAAATGAGCGCATTCGTAGCAGGCTAAACGGGTAATGTCTCCCGTTATTATCATAATAAAATGCACTACATAAACCTGAACAAAAAAATTTACGGAGACTGCAATTTTACGCATATACGTTACTTTTGTCTTTTAAATAAAAGAGCACTACAAAAATCCGTATATTTAAAACAAAAACTAAATCCATTGTTAAAATTTATAGTAACAAACTCTGCAAGGAGGTATAGCGCACAATATATCAAAACAAAAACTTCTGTCTATACTTACCATCGAAGCTGAGTATCAAAGTATTCAGTCGGATTAAGAATAATTAACTAATTTGTCATTTTAATGTCACATGCCATCACGTACGGAGATTGAGCGGCGAAAGAATAAAAACATATAAAAATTTAATCCAAGTTAAGTGTATCGTAAAAACTACAAGTCGGCATAACTCATGCCTTTGCCTTTTGTGCTTTAAAAAATAAAATGGAGGGTTTTGAAAAAAGAACATTAGTTTGCGCGACGGATCAGTCATCCGCGTGTCTTGGCGGGCGACACGTCTCGCATTGAATGTACCTCGCCATGGCCACGATCTTGACACGTGAACTAATGACGATTTGATTTTGAACTTTGAATTGAAGAAATATCTTTGTCATCAATAAGCTACGGATATTTTATGTAAATTCAAATGTCTTAAAGATATCTTGAAATCATTATTGGTATATATTTTCTGCAATCATTGTACTGATAAAAAAATATGGCATAAGCGCGCATATCGTTATATATAACACCTACAACATTAACGGTCTCTCTTATAAAAGTTGCTTAGCAAATGTCAAATCAGTACAGACAGAAAGAGCGAAATCAGTGTTTATAAGTATCATTTATTAATTATTTATTTAGTTAAAATATTATATATACTATTGACATAAAAATTATAGATTAAGTTGGTCAACATAGTAGTTTAATAATCTTAATTTAATACTGAAATAAATATTTGTCATTTTTAGATACTAATTAAAAGGTGAATATATCATCCTACTTTTAAAATGTATAACTCATTTTTAAAGTAAAACGATAACTTGACGGCATGTGGTCATTGATCACGCCGCGTACGCTAACGTCTCAAGTTTAGAGCCATCAACAAAACCACCCACCGTCCGTCAGGTCGTCCGGCTCGTCATGATTAATACTGACTCAACTCATTAGCTGAAGGGCTTAAGAACGCCGTCCCGAGGCACTTAATCACTCGAACAAAGCACTACCTACTCGCAGCCGAAAGCATCATTCTCCGTCAGGAATGCGTTACCGTGGTTTGAGGCGCGAGTTCTCGCGATTTACTACACAAGCACAGTTCCTTCAAATACCTTACAAAATATACAAATAATTTGTTATTATATAAACTAAAAATTAATAAAAGTACTTACAATAATAATAAATATTAATATTAAAATTTATTGTTTTTTTATCCTTTGACGAATTTGTGGTAAAATTCCAATAAATTAAATTCTTATAATTGTTTTAATTTTGCTTATCACTTCTTTTTTAATTATATATTATGAATACGACGAAATTTGTTTTTGTTTTTTCTTTCTAATAATCTATTATTACAAAATAGCAATTTACAATCTGAAATCGAATTGTAGGAATCTCTTAACTTGGGCCAAGTCATTAAAAATGTGAACAGAAAATCGCACTATGTACAAAGGAAGGTTCTTAATACGTCGCTTTGGAATATTGAAATCCTTTACCGAAGACAGCAAATAAGGGATAACGAAAGGGACAAAAAGTAATAAGGAAGGCAAAATGTATTCTCCAAACACATGATGAATATTACCGTCTTGGAGAAAAATGAGTGCATGATCGATATAATGACAAAATATTTAAAGATATTATATTATTTATTGTAACTTGACTTTGTATATGTGTGTGTGCGAGTGTATATGTATTAGAGTTAATAAGATGATAACCATTTCCCTTAATTTTTTACCATAATTTGATCCTTACTTAATTTAATTTATATCCCCAAGTACCTAATTTCTACTTTCGTATTTATCAGTCAGGATTATTATGCGTACATATCCTAAGTGGGTCGGTCAGCTATAATAATTAATAATAATGAATCATTTATTTCGACTAACTAGGATCAAACACAATTCAATAAATAATACAATAAAATGATAAAAAATACAACAATAATAATAGTCCTCCAGACTGATTTCGGCCACGGCGGCCAATCTCAAGTTAGATTAGCCAACTGCGCAGGACATATTATAGTGCACACGTGTGCGCAAACACAGGTGCACTCCCTATTCTCTTACTCTCATAACCCAACGGGGCGGCAATCCGACACGACCGGAAAGAGTTCAGGCGCAGGATCAACGGCTTTACATGCTTTCCGAGGTACGGGAGTGTACACACTTCCAACTGAGAAATTTCGATAGAAAATCTCAAATAACATTTTATTGGCCCGACCTGGTAATTGAACCCAGGACCACCGTGTCTGCGGCCTTACATGTAGCCACGAGGCAGTCATCACAACAATAATATTTTACAGGTAACTGTTCCAATAATTATGTCATGAATTAATTTAAATTAAAATATTAAGTAGGCTATATATATATTTCTTTCAATATAATATGTTATTGATTCTTTTGCTAATTACGCTTTAACATCACTTAGTTGTTAGTACAAACTGTACTAGCATGAATTACGTTGGTAGCAGAACACCATTACTTAAGATAATTTATTTAAAATTACAATTTATGATTAAAACTTAATATTTAATTAAGACTAAATTCTAGATCGAAGTAAAATCTAATAATGAATTATAATATTAATTAATTAATAATGCATCATCGGCTGATGCAACATTTAATCATATCCGTCGTAAATTAATATAATTGAACAAATAATCAAAATGCAATCTAAGTTATATGCCTATACTATAAGTTATATGCTTATGCCCTTCGTAACTCCTACTATTATTGTTATTTTATTTTTATTTTACTTTTTTTTTTATTGTATAGGAAAGCGGACGAGCATATGGACCACCTGATGGTAAGTGGTCATCAACGCCCATAGACATTGGCATTGTAAAAGATGTTACCATCGCTTACATCGCCAATGCGCCACCAACCTTGGGAACTAAGATACTATGTCCCTTGTGCCTGTAATTACACTGGCTCACTTACCCTTCATACCGGAACACAACAATAGCAAGTACTGCTGTTTTGCGGTAGAATATCTGATGAGTGGGTGGTACCTACCCAGACGAGCTTGCACGAAGCCCTACCACCAAGTGAATTGTTTATTGTTTTTTTGTTAATATATCGAGTATGCCAAGGTTGTTTTTTATATTTCTTATATTATGTTATATAACTATTATAGTTAAAAATACATCCCATCAAAAATACGTACTTGTAAAAGTATTTTTGAATAATATAATATTTTGATTTAATTTTCAAATCAAAATTGTAAGTATATCTACTCCATTGACATAGTTAGTGATGTTATATTTATATTAAATGTTAATGAAATATTGCAAATTCGCTTTAGAAAACCTGGGACATGGCCGCTTAAAATTTAATTTCAGATTAATTTGTAAATAATGAAAGAAGTACGACCTGTATTTCTTATTCAATGAAATAATCAACTTTGCAATGTTTCCTTAAAAAATATCGAGCATAATTAACTAATTAGCATTAGCAGTTATATAAAATATATTACAAATTTTTCGTAAACCTTTGAACCGTGAATTGAAAGCTACACAAAAATATGATATATCTTGAGTGCAATTCTAGACTATACATATATATCGCCTGTATATTATGCGCCTGAACTCTTTCCGGTCGTGTCGGATTGCCGTCCCATCGGATTATGAGAGCTAAGGAAAAGAGGGTGCACCTGTGTTTGCGCACACACTTGTGCACTATTATATCTCCTGCGTAGTTGGCTAATCTCGCTTGAAATTGGCCGCCGTGGCCGAAATCGATCTGAAGGACCTTATTATAGTATATAGACGAACGAACGATCCAAACGAACAATCTGAAACATGATTTATTTTTAACGCTAAAGTAACTACTTTAGCGTGAAAAAGAACTCTTAATAATGTTCGTAGCCAATAAATTAATGATATATGTTGAAAATAAAAACATTGAACAACATCAGTGTATAGAAAATCAAGCAACCACAAAATCGTGTAGAAGTAGAAATTCCCAGCGAACTAACACGTCCGCACTATAGCAAGCTGTTTAATTACCATAATTAATTAGATCCGGCGCAGACGTGAGCCGAATAGAGGATTGATGCGGGTAACATATCGACGCCATTAGGCCGAGGTGACGAGTATCGCATCGTATATTTTTAAAAGCCTGTCATTAGGAAGTAAGGTTTTGTTCGACGATATCATACAGAGCGCGATCAATCATTCTAACGTACTGTAACTCACACCGCTCCGTGTGTTGTTCACAGACCGTTACGAATTGTGGTACATGCTTAATACGTCGATATGCATACGTAAAATAAGTTTTGTTTTCCATATTGGCTATTGTTCTTTGATATTTTAATATAATCAATGAGAGTTCGTTTTGATTAATTTAATAACGAAACAATTCTAATAATTTATATCTCGAATGTTAAATTCATATTTCATATTTTTCCAAATACAAATGAGTAACAGTACAATATTCATCCTTTGTTTCTTAGTACGTATATATACTAATATTATAATGCTGGAATGTTTGTATGTCTCATTTGTTATATATGGGCTGATATCTGAAAGTATAAATACTATTTTTAACTATTATAACTTTTAACTCTTACCCTATAAGCCACGGTTCTCAGGACCGAGATAATCACAAATGTCAACCAATCTAGGAAAATATACTGCTATTTAATTAAGACTAACTTGATTTTGTACTCATCATATGTAAAAATGCAATATTATATAAGTAAAATTGTATATTAAGTATCATAACATATAGGTAATAATTCAGTTGCCAGAAAAATACTATTAGTATCTACTGACTTTTTTAGCAGATCTTATCGGTAGTCTTCTTTCTTAAATCAAGATATTTTAAATCGTGATTTTAAGTCTATTTAAATTAAATATATTTTATATTGATTTTTATTCACCGCAGATGAAACCGAGGGTAGAGTTAGATAAATTAATAAATTTAATAACATTACATTTTATATTTAAATTTGAACTAGAGAAAAGAGATATTTCTGAGGTAATATTATAAGTGTATATATTCTTTATTATTGATATCAATGCAATCGTTGAGTTCATAATAACAATCAATAAGGCAATTAGTAACCGCAGCGGGCGAGCTGAAGGGTACGGCCGCCCGCCCTCGCTAATTGTAACTCTATTGCTTATTAGGAGTCTTATTTTATCTTTGTTTTTGAATATGTTTGTACTAGCTCATCGTCTGATTGGTGTAGGTTGAATAATTAGTAGATAGTGGTGAATATTTAACTAGATTTAATTATAATAATAAACACCTGTGCTACTTAGTTAGATTAGTATGTAAGCGTAGGTCACTACGTATGTTTTTTTTAAAAAGCTTAGAAAATTGAATCAAAAAATACAAAGTCACTTCATCACTATATATTTTAATATGTATTATTTTTATTTATCAAAATGCTATGCAGGTGTATCCTTCGAAAACGGAATTGCCCAAGGCCAAAACACAGGAGCCGAGATGTCCCAGGGGCTGGAGAGCGTGATTGTTCATGGGTTCAAGTCCGGGCAAGGAGTACTTTTTTTTATAGCATAGGTAGGCGGACGAGCATATGGACCACCTGATGGGAAGTGGTCACCAACGCCCATAGACAATGGCATTGTAAGAGATGTTAACTAACGCTTAAATCGCTAATTGCAGATTGCAGGATTGCAGCAGCATGGTGGTAAAAGCTCCAAGCTTTATCGAAAGGTATTTGCCCAGTTACGGAACATTTAATATGCCTTAAGTGTTCGACGTCGTTATTACATACCTAAATATTTATTCAACGAAACGAGATTTTTAATCAATTAAAATAGCTTTCTACTAATCAAACAAATCGACTAACGAATATAAGAATCAAAGTGAAGGGTAATGAAAAGAAAGCGTCCATCAAGGTAATGATTAATCGTAGGGCGGGTTCGCGCTGAACATGAACAGTCACGTTCAAGGTACAGCGTGACACTGGATAGTGTGTTCTAATTGATTAATAAATATATATAGATTATATCTATGCTAATATGTAAAGTTAAAGAGTTTCTTCTTTGTTTGTTTCTTTGAACGTGCTAATTTAAGGATATATGTGATAAAAAATAAATATTACGTCAAATATTAATCGATAAACGTTATATTAATTAACATCACGCTATGATCCTAGGGGAGGAACTGTAATGCGGGCAAAACCGCGCTAAGTAGTCTATATATATGTATATATCTAATATAACATGTCCTGACTGACTGATTCATCATCGCCGAGCGTAAACTATTAAAGTTAGGACCATGAAATTTGGTGAGTAAGGTTGTTTTATTGAGTAGACACCCACTAAGGAAGGAATTTTGGAATTTCTACCCATAAGGGGGTGAAATAGGGGTTGAAAGTTTGTATGTAAGTCCGTCATTTTTTATGTAAGAAGCATGAAATTTTATATACAAGCCTCTGGTTAGAAATAAATAAATACGTGTTCGAGGGTTTTCGAAAATGTACCCCCCAAGAGGGTGAAATACGGGGTTGAAAGTTTGTATGGCAGGTCCGTCATTTTTCATGTAAGAAGCATGAAATTTAATTTTAAAGCTTATGAGAATATATAAATATATACGTATTTTGTCATTTTTGAAAATACATCTGCTTGAAATTTTCACAGCAAATTTTTTTTTTTTATAGCCTTGCTTGGCGGACGTTCAAATGGGCCACCTGATGGTTAGTGGTCACCAACGCCCATAGACATTGGCAGTGTATGAAATGTTAACCATCGCTTACATTGCCAATGCGCCACCAACCTTGGGAACTAAGATGTTATGTCCCTTGTGCCTGTAATTACACTGGCTCACTCACCCTTCAAACCGGAACACAACAGTACCAAGTACTGCTGTTTTGCGGTAGAATATCTGATGAGTGGGTGGTACCTACCCAGACGAGCTTGCACAAAGCTCTACCACCAAGTGATGGTGAATAGATCATAATTAACATATTTTATTATATTTGATTATGTTGCGGGCAAAGCCGTGTTTGAGCCGCTGTTTATATAAGCGGATAAACTTTTGTAATTGTAGTTAACTCAACTTAATGTTTTTGGACAATGTATGAATATTAGAATTCGTAGATTCAAGCTCGTGAGTTAGGTTATTGATAAATCAAAACACATTTAAATCTGTTTATTCCCTTCAGTTAGACTGTTGTAAATTTTTATAGATATTTTCTTTTTTTTTTCAAATTCTCATGCAGTGATGTTTTTTGAAAATCTTAAGTTGCTTCGTCTTAACAAATATTGCTTAGAATATTACAAATGTGTACAAATATGAATCAAGTATCTACTAATGTGTGGATGAAAGCGACCCTCTCGTTCCCAGTTCACAGTCTATTAACCTCAGGACGTATTTATTTAGGGTTCTGACGTCATCTATGAACCTTGTAAATGAACGGTCAAAATAATTTGCACGTGCGTTTTTATTAAAACTTTTAATGTTATTTATTGATGAAAACACAATTTATATAACTACCTACATACATATTGTAAGTTACAATCCTATTCAGAAATTCCATGGAAGGCGTTTCGTATTTAGTTAATTAAATGGCAAAATTTTAGCAAATTACGTCGAACTAAGTTATTAGTGCTATTAGTTTGTGCGGATTCGATGCGATTCAAAATATTGAATTGGTTCAAATGCACTATTAATATTATTTAAAGTTATTATTAAAATTTGTCATAATTTTAGTTAAACGTCTTCAAAGCAGACACATCCGCATATATTGCGTAAAAATTCGCAAGAATAAACGCTGCGCGTTTTCTCGCGCATACGCGTACACATTTTAGTACGTATGCGCCTACTTTGCATCGACTGTGAAACCTGAGTATACATACTCTGTGCTCTCGTCCGTATATGGGCGCTGGCAATTATTGTGTTAAAATTAAATTTTAAGCTCTATTATAAATATTTTCTTGTGAGTTAATAATACGTTGAAGGAATACATCATTAATTCATTTTTAATTCGCCCAATACTTATTTTTGTATCAAATATACGAAAAAAACTGATTATATCATCAACAAGAGCTGTTCATAAATTATTTCTCCAAGCGATCCATAGTTATTTAATAATAGAAATATATTCATAGCACATTACGTTTCCAATAAAAATATTGTTTAATTTGTTTATTATAACAATTTGAAATCTCAATATAGTTATCAGTTTTTGTTGGTAATTACAGAATTTTGTTTTGACTACACAAAAGCTATTTTTTTTTTTGTATACAAGCAGTTTTTCAACCTTAGTATGATTATTTTCTTATATTTATTTAAGTAATGCGATCGATCAGCAAATATATAGTAGCTGCGTAAAGTATACCGCGTAGGGCGGAGCTGGGGCGTTCCGGAAGCGTATTACTCGCCAGCGGGCGGAAATCGGCAATATATCGTCGCGATCGCCGCCGGCCAGCGCGTAATCGCATGATGAAGAACCGTATTTACTCGTATATCTTAGAAATGCATGGCCACCATGGCCAGCACCATTATACCTACTTTATATTATAAATTCAAATGTGTGATTTTTGGTCTGACCTTTTACGCAGGAACGGTTTTAGAGATATAAATGAGTTTGAAGGCTTTATCGTGATAAAAAAACGTAAGTTCAATTTATATAAAATGTTGTCATTTTTAATTATTGTTTATGCTTGTGTCAATTTATTTTATTTCTTGTAGATAAACTTCATAAAATTTGAAAGAAATATTAAAAAGATAGTCAACATTTCTGATAATAATAGAAAATAATCATTAACCTAAAAACAGTATTATATAGGTAAGATGTTTTCGTTACTCAATGTAACGAAAACATCTTGATTTACATACGAAATTGATTTCCATACATTATTTATATGATCCACAATATATCCGTAACATTGAGCAATAACCGTTCGCTGTCCGTCGTTTGTCGACCGCCTAGATATATTACAATGTTTACTGTAGTCTAATGTGGGGTATCATTAGCCGGGGCTAGAGACCACGACATTTATTTAACGGCATCCGGCTATAAAAGTGATCCACGACATGCATTCTGCATTGCTGTCCGATGTCCGGTGCTGTATAGTTCTGCTAGATCGGATACATAATACATTATTAACAACTTTTTCTATGATTACCAATACTAATATAATTATGTGTATAAAATCTAGTGAAGTGCAGTGAAATTTTAAGCGAATAATAACTTGTAATTAAAAATAACAGCCTGTGAATATCTCACTGCTGGGTTAAGGCCTGCTTTCCTATTTTGAAGGAGAAGGTTGGAGGTTCCACAATGCTACTCCAATACGGGTTGGTGAAATACATATGTGACAGAATTTTAGTAAAATAGTTAACACGATGTGAGTTGAAATGATACTTCAAAACTATGGAACACATTAGAAACTATCAAAAATAAAGAAAATTGAGAGCAAAAAATTCAGAAAAACAAATGAATGTAAACATTTCTAGTTCCTCCGTGAATCATGTTTAAGAATACGTTATTATTTATGGTATAGAATTTTCAAATTCACTTCCATTTAATGTTAATCCGTGTTATTTTTCCTTAGCCCATGTCCCCACGGAAGTGATAAAGTTTTTCGGTAAAAAAGGCATTCGGGTGGCGATGGCTCGGAAGCAAATTGGGAATTTTTCACTATGCTCGAGATAATCTTGAGATGACCGAACGCAGTCATACAGCGGACTTTGCTCCTCCGAGTGGAACGATAAATTTTAGGTCCTACGATATGATATGAGGTATTTTTATGAAACATGCTAAACATATCGAATACTACTTTTTATATAATAGTTGCTACTTCGACTTATTCATGTATGATTTGGACTAACTTAGTAAACTAAGTTTTGGAAACATAATACTTAATAATGTAAAAGTTCCATATTAATCGATTAAGTAGATATTTTAAAATTAAACAAATACAAGTAAAATAATATTTTTTTAATAATTACTTATTAATCTATTGTTAATTTTGTGTAAATTTATAGTCGAATTACGTTTGTTGTTACAAAGCAATCAGAGTTTTTAAGCATAGAAGAAAAGCAGAAAACGATTACGATGTCCTTCTGCACGATTTCGGCCACGGCGGCCATTCTCAAGTAGCCTAACCAAATGCGCAAGAGAATTATAGTGTGCAAGCACAGGTCCACTCTCTATTCCCTCACTCTCATAGTCCGATGGGACGATACTTAAACACTACTCGCGAGATTTATGAGCACGTTTAACAGTGAAAACCATTTGTTTCACTCTCTAGGCTGCTACTGAGAATATTTTGAAATAAAACCCTAATAACTTCTTATTCTTTCGACCCGGGATTTGAACCTAGGACCTCGACATCTTCGATCTTTTAAGCTAGCTATTAAAAGAACGACGCAGTTGATTTTAAACGTAATGATATATACAAATATGATAAGTTCCAAAAACACGTTTAACAAATAATAATAAATATTCATAATCCAAGCGACAAAAGACACAATAAAAGCCTATAATACAGATTACACTTCACATTATTAAAACCAATCGACAAATTAAAGGTCTCTCCATCACCGAAATGTATTGACAAATGAACAGCAGCGGGTAAAAAGGAAATGAATCTGATTCACAGGAAATAGGACATTGATTCAACGATTCAAATTGAATGATTCAATTGAGGATGACGGCATTGAACCGTCACGGGCCATTTTAACTGCTCCTTACGTTAATGAGACATCTCTTATATGATATTTGAACACTAGTTAACTTATCATTTATACAAGTTATCTGATTTTTATCGAATTTTGTCCTTCATTTATTTATTTGGAAAAAAAAATTAAAACATAAAAAACAAAATTATGTGTAACTTTTAACGAAAAGTGCATCATTATTATATAAGAGTAATTAAATTAATATAATTTAACTTACATAATTTAATATATTGCATAATAATAGCTAGAGTGAAATAAACATAAAAATATGCTCTATACGGCTCTACAAGGTGACATTAAATCATATTCATGATTTTTTTTCTTGTTTTTGAGACAGTGTGAATTTTAGAGAATTATAGACAAGACGATATATAGCGGTGACTATCTAGGAGTGGATACATTTAAAAATATACCTACTGAGATAAGCTTAATTCTAAAAGACAAACAGACTTCAATATTTTGACGGCCTTTCGTAGGAAATTTCAAAACACATCATTTCTTTGACATTTTGAATACAATGATTTCATACTTTACCAAAGTTATTTATTAGACACAGTCGACATCCATCTTATGAATTTAACAAAAAAATGCTCTTTTTGTCAAAATTATGTATTAGTAATTGGTCAATAGACGATTGGCGAAACATTAAATATCCCTTAATCGCCAATGCGCCTCCAACCTTCCTAAGGTTATGTCCTATGTAATCTTTTTATTACGCATCTGAAAATATTATGTCAAAAGCACATTACAACAAAAAATATATAATGTACTTTTGATAAAAGAAAACAATACTAAATTAGACTACTTACATAGAAATGCAATAAAAAATAGTTAAAATATATGTAACCATTAACTTTAATAACTTAAATAACTAACTACGTTCCTATTCACTATAAGCATTAATAATAATAATAATAATAATAATTTATTCATAATTTCAATAAATGTGTATCACTATTAACAATTTATCTGTAATTTAAGAAAACATTGTATATTATAGCTTATATAAAAATATTGTAACAAAATATATATCAATAGGCTAACTTAACATTCAAATAATACCATAATATTTTTTAATCCTATATTACTAAAGCATTTAAGTAGCATTTACTAAAAGTTTTAGTTTTGCTTTTAATTTATTTGGTGACTGGAACTCACTATCCTTCATGGATTATTTAAATAACCTGTGTTAAGGATAGCAATTTACCAACCCCCAGAATGGGTTAGCAGTAAGCGTGGAGCTACATACATGTATATATTAGTTTTTTGAGGCTTAATACAAATAACAATAGTTGTATTTACAAAAAGGAACAATAAGATAGCGATTTTGTGAATGTGTGTGCCGGGAGTGCGTGATAGTTTTTGTGCGAGGTTTGTGTGTGTGTGTGTGTGTTTGCGTGTGCGTGCGCGTGCGCGTGTGTGTGTTTTGTGTGTGTGTGTATCGGTGTGTTTTGTGTGTGTGTGAGAGTGTGAATAAAATAAAATATTAAAAATGAAATATATTTAAAGTATTTGTTAAATCAACTAAAAGGTTGGATCAAAGTATCTTTCAGTTTCTTCATAATTTTTAGAGAGCAAAAAATCTATTAGTTTTTTTTTACATTTTACATACGGCACATTGTAAACAAATATGTCACCATTTATTTTGTTGTATAGATAGGGACCTAAGTAGTAAAAAAAATGTTTAATAAATTTGAATTTTGTTTGGGGTACATCACAGATCAGATCTTTACGGCGTTTAAATCTATTATTTATATAAGGGGTTATCCGGTGTTGTCGAAGAATAGTATCAACAATGAAAAGTTATCTTACGGTAAGTACGCTACATTCTTTATATAATTGTGCAGTTGGATATCGAAGTGGCTTAAAAGAACTAACCTTGAGAATTGCTCGTTGAGCTACTTCTAGAGGTTTCAGAGTTGTTTTAGGAACACCACCCCAACAAGATATACAATAAGAGATAAGTGACTGACATAAAGCGTAATATATAGTACGTATTATAAAGCGATTTGCAATGCTTCGAAGATTTTTGAAGATGTATATTAATTTGCGTACCCTGCCAGTAAGAACGTCAATATGAGCTTTGAAGTTTAGGAGTTTATCCAATGTTAGGCCAAGATATTTCATAGTATCGGTTGACGAAATAGTAGGGCATTGGCAACAATGAGTAAAAAAGCAAGAGTGAGCAGTCAAGACTAAGGGAGTTTTGGGTTGAGAAGTTGAGCGGATAGAATAATTAATAAATTTCGTTTTGGCAGCATTTAGAGTAAGAAAGTTAAGATATATCAAATGATAAATCTTTATGAAAAAAATTTACTAACACATTACTTTTAAGTATTATTAATGCACACATGCTGTCTTTTTAATTAAATTTATAGCTTATTGAAATATTACTCGGAATTCAATTCAAATCTTTTAAAATAAAATATAAATTAATTAAAACTTAAAGCTTTTATTTCAATTGTATAAATTATTATTTTAATATCATAAGTATTACTTACATATTATCAATAATATATCACCCGATCTGAAATTGAAAAAAACAGTGTTAAAACTCTACATTTAAAACGAATATACGGTATATTAAACAAGCTCTGTCATAATAAGTTTGTTGTACTTTAATTACTAGCAAATGATTTTATAAGGAACGCACTTACATATTAATGAAAAATTAATTATTTCCAAACATTATTTTTTCTCATTACCTAGTTCAATGACCGACCCCTGATTTTTCCATCAAAACAATGAACCAAAGCGTATACGCTATTCTATTAGAAAATGATTTAGTCAGAGTCCATCCAACCCCACTTTCCCCGCAATTAGTTGCGCTCAGAACAATGTGCAGTGATTTTTGAATGATCACCCCAGCGCCATCTGGCGTGCTCCGGCAAGTAATATTGGTAATTGCTCCAATACATGTTCCAAATTGATATTAGATGGAACTTGTTTTTTAAACGTTAGGAAAAACATTGAAATGTCAAAAGAGTTTTAAGAAATTAAAAAATACGAATAGAATTAGCCTTATGTAATGAAGAAGTTATAATATTTAAAACCAAATTACTGTGCAGTGTTGGAGTTATTGATCACCTGCTTAAAATGACGTTTCATTTTATACATAAGTCATTTTGTAATATACATAATGTATACTTATTACCTATTTATAAATTATATTGAAGTTGAAAAATATGTTATAAATGAATATGTTTGTATAATATTCTATTATAACATGCAGCCATTGTCCAAGCTTTAATAACAAAAATTAATTAGCTCTCAAAATATTTCTATCGACACCTCTACGAGGTAATATCGTTCGGCGCTTCATAATTAAAATTTCCTACAAAATATTATTAAAGGCACTCAGCTTAATTTGCCAGCATTACGTACGCTCGGCTGTTTATTGGCGCTGAGAAATTAATATTTCGCGCCGATATCAAAAGTTCACGCTCAACTAGCCACCCCCGGGGGTCGGCAATAACTTTATTCGGACGAATTGTCGCAGGTGAGCGACAAATGCGCTTATATTATTATTTTTTTCACCTTCTATTACGGAGATCAAACGTCGTCGTAGTTACATGGCAGCGGGGGAGGGGTGGAGTGCGGGGAGCGCCGGGGACGGGATTATCGCGAATTATTCACGTGCCATAAAGCGCAAATTACATCGGCAGCACGTGCCGTGACTTCTGCAATATTGCGAGAATCCTCCCGCGAGACGCGATCTAAAACAATCGCCACTGGGTGCCGAGCGTGGCTGAATTTAAAATATTGGAAATTTACAGCTCCCACTCTCCGATATTAAATTTTCTCGATACGTATTGAAAATCGCAGCTACATTCATTTTGATAAATTGCAATTAAAACGTCTGCGCCCGAGTGACGTCCAATTATAAGGATACTACGTGTATCGGTCGTCATAATATTTTGCGGAGCGATTACTTCGACGTCACTAAACAAATAGTGTTATTGGGGTCGGGCGTCATAGTGCTTCCGTGGAGCACCTATTAAATTCTGAATGCGAGGTTAATCCGCAATTACCGCCTAGTTATCGCCGGAAGACGGCGGAGATAGTTAGGGCCCGGAAAATATTCCGTTCACTAATTATTCCGCGTAATTAAACGCGCGCATTATCGCCGCCGCCGCCACCACCTGCCGGCATTGTGCGAATGTGATTTACTGCGATCCCGCCGCGATTCCGTTGCGATTCCAAAGCGGCTCCCGGCTCTTTTTGCACCAATTAATTGTCGAATTGCTCGTATATATTAATTGCTATGAAATTAATGTGAAGAGCCCCGATCGATGAGTTGTGCTCCCGCAAACGACTAATCGTGTTAACTGCTTTCAAACTTTGATTTTTCCCATAATAGTGGAAATGTGTAATTTTAATCTATGAATGATAGTTGATTGGTTTTGGAAACCAATTGTTTAGACCTTGAAAATAATATACGAAATTAATATTTGTGATAATAATGTTTTTCGAGTACAATTATTATTGGTATATACTTATGACATAATTAAATAATTATGTCATAAGTAATATATTATTCATGTATCAAGCAAACATGGAAAAAACAAAATTTATGCAAAGCCGTAATGTTAGGCAGATGAAAAAATAATACTACAATGTGGGCTCAGTAATAGGCACGGGTCCACTCTTATTGCGGAAGGCGCTCACTAATTTGCTCCGGAGTACTTCCTCTTATTTTTCCGTCGCCATCTCGACGAAGACATTTTGCAAAAAAAACTATTAAAATGTATTTCGAATTGAGAATATATATTTTTATTTGCATTAAAATTCACAAGACGAATTCATTTAGTTATATTTTGAAAATCGAAGTTTGCAATTCATGTAATCAGTAGCTCACAATAACAACGAAAAACCTACTATTTAGCCTATCCTGTTTAGTAAATTCCATCTTAGTAATCACCCAACTAGAACGAGTTTTATAAGCAACGAGATTTCATACAGTTGGAGTATTAACAACAGTAGCACAAAACGCAGTATTCAACGCTTATACATATTATATTCTATTAACATTTCTGCCGTTTCTATGCAAGAATATCAGAAAATATAAGCTCATTAGTAATTACGGAGGCTGGTGCGGACGTGGCTAAATATTTTCTCGAGGCACCCGCCCGGCCGCAGTAATTAAAAGAACGGAGGTCGCGCTGGAGGGCTGAGGAAAATCAAAAATTATTGTCCACACATTTTCTTGAAAGAAATATTTTCCCCATAATAAGGACTCTTCATTATGTGCGCTTATTTTCGGTCGAGAGAACATTTGCGCTGCGGTTTTAATATAGCAATGATGTACTTTATTATGGTACTATGTCACATTGTTTTAGTGTTATAGTTTTAAACGTCGGTATTAAGTTTTGTTGTGTTTAGTTTTATCACCACGTGATATCTGTATTCGTTTTTGATTTCATTGCTCAAATTACGTTTCTTTAATGTAATTTTTTCGTTCGTTTTAATGTAATGAGACAAACTAGTAAATATATTCGAAAAGTATAACGTATTTAGTATACGTAGGTACTTTATTATTGCTCACATTCTGAAATTAGAGTTACGAAATCAAATTTGCTCGAATTTTATCAATCGACTAATTGTATATACTATTTCATAATGAGTCAGTAATGTTCCACTAAAAGATATTCCATTAAATGATTAAGGCATCACACCAATCATGAATCTTTAAAGAAATTAAAATCATCAACAAGCGTCACGGGAATAATCGAAAAAATCATGGAAATCATCGAATAAATTTCAATTTCCCAGCAACATCATTGAAAATGATAACGTAGAGCGTCATCCCCATTCCACAATGCAGCAATACTCGCCGTAATCGCACCGCAAACATTAATCGCAAAGCATTTTGTTAATGAGGTAAAAAACAACCTTGCGTTGAGTGGCGCGTCATTACGCGTCGAGCGGAGCGGGCGCGGGCGCGGGAGCGGGAGCGGGCGCGGCCAGCTTAATGACACCTCGTGAAAAGCCGAGATGAGTTATTTTTGAGAGGAAAAGGCGAACGTCGAGTGGCGCGGTTGTTTTACGTAGTGGTGGCGTTTTGTTCGAACTAACGAGGTCAATAGTTGAGCGGCGTTCACGGCTCGCGTAGCGTCGGTAACAAGTTCGTGCGTTTGTTATTCTAAGAAGATCATACTGCGTTGATTTTAGCAACATACCAACAATGATTTGTTGGTCTAATTTTGTAAAACAAACTTTTTTTTAAATTATGATCGTAGAGTATATAAAATATAGATGTAGTATAATAACTAAATTAATAGAAAACCAAAAAATATATATTTTTCTATAAATTCTGCATTAGTATTATTGAAATAATACAAAAGATCGTAATTAAATTACATAGCACGTAACAAATTTAATTACATTGAAACACATTACATCATTGATAATTTTGTCATTCCCTTTAGAATTGGATAAAAACAATCAGCAAAAGAATTTTTATATATTTAATGAAACGAATTTATGAAACACCTTACATAAATATACTACATACGTATATTTATGTAAGGTATATATAAATGTACAAGCAACTGTACAAAGAACGTATTAAAATACCACGTCTGGGGAAAGCGACACTACTTTCACGTTCCGTTTTATTTTCACAGACAGACGTACGTCTCGCGTTTACAAAATACTTTACTTCAACAAACACGAATTAAAAATAAATTATAGTTGATGTAATTTGTGTTACAATAAAGAGTAACAACTGATTTTGTCGTCGGTTTGTATCTTATTGTCGATTATGTCAAAAATTAAGCTATTAGAAATGTAAAACTTTTTGTGATATAGTAAATTGCAAAATTAATCTTTTAAATGACCGTCTTTTTTTATTGTATATGTAGGCGGATGAGCATATGGGCCACCTGATGGTAAGTGGTCATCAACACCCATAAACAATGGCATTGTAAGAAATGTTAACCATCGCTTAAATCACCAATCCGCCACCAACCTTGGGAACTGAGATGATATGTCCCTTGTATGTAATTACACTGGTTCACTTACCCTTCAAACCGGAACACAATAATACAAAGTACTGCTGTTTTGCGGTAGAATATCTGATGAGTGGGTGGTACCTAACCAGACGAGCTTGCACAAAGCTCTACCACCGAGTAATGAAAGTTTTAATTTATTATTAGTTATTTGCTTATCAACATAAATATAAGCATATTTTTCCATGGCTCTGGTTTTGCGGTTAAAGTACAAAGCAAAACAAATACAAAAAGTTGATTTTACATCAAAATGGAAACTACGGTTTGTTTCAGAATAGATTAATGGTTATAATGTAGTAGCTAGCTTATATTAAAATCCGAAGTGCTGGATTTTTCTAGAAGAAACCCGGAGTCTGGTATTAGTACTGTTTAGTGTTAGCAATAAGCTGTCCTACACGTACTTTCGGTTGTGTAAACAGTTAGTTACTCTATGGCCGCCGTGGTCGAAATTGGTGACTTAGGAACAAACTAAAAATGTTAACTATTTGTGATGATTGTGTAATTTTATGTCGACATAAACTGTATGCCAAATACAATTATAGAAATATATTATTATACCAAAAAATATATGCTAAAATTGTTACGACAAAGTATATTAAGAAAAACAACATGATGCGAAATTAAGATTATTAAATTAACATTATAAATAATAATTATCCTTCACGTAAAACATCTTCAAAGGTCAAGCAAACAATAATTATATTTTTTTTTATCTAAAAATTATTTAGTTCTTCAGACATTTATATAGCTCAGTATTTTTTACATAAATCCTACTACTGGCAAGTTATTGACTACAAGCAGTTTTACAAGGTTTCAAGTTTAAATCAATATCAAAATTAAAAAGATAATACTACCAAGGCTTCGATAATATAGTAGATTGCACCGCGATTAACCAGCAAGACACTCGTTATTTACTCTACGATTCTATAAATGTGAAAGTGTATTTGTTTGTTTATTTTTATTTTTTTTATTGTATAGGTAGGCGGACGAGCATATGGGCCACCTGATGGTAAGTGGTCACCAACGCCCATAGACATTGGCATTGTAAGAAATGTTAACCATCGCTTACAACGCCAATGCGCCACCAACCCTCGGAAACAAGATGTTATGTCCCTTGTGCCTGTAATTACACTGGCTCACTCACCCTTCAAACCGGAACACAACAATACAAAATACTGCTGTTTGATACGCTTTACTAAACTTACCATTTAACCGATCATCATGAAATTTTATATACACTTCATCAGGTGTACAGAAATATAACATAGAGTAACCGCCTCACAAGCAAGCGAACCCACCGAAAACAGGTATCTCTAGCCTCAAAGTAACAAATAGCCTCAAGTTCCTCCAAAGTAGTATACCTACCATATTAGTGGTAGTACTATAAAAATAAACAAGATATATATTTATTGATCAACCAGTAAGAATCTAGTAGCTTAGTCAACCATTGTATAACTTCAATATATTATAATATATTAGGAAATTAATCTTGCCCAGACATTTCTTAAGGACTAGAGCTATGTTCAGAGTTATGTCATCTATACTTATATTATAAATATATCGAGCTCCCTACCTAAAATGGAACAATGTAACCCAAGGTATCAAATTGTTGCCTATAAAAGTCATTATTTGGCGTGCGCTGCGAAAACTATTGACGGTATAAAAAAATGTGTTCTATATATTAATAGTATTCATGATTGCTCACAAAAACGTCCGCGATGACTAATTATAATAGTTAAGCCACAATTACAGGTTTTGTTTAAATTATTAAGTTCAAATACTAAATAGGTGGAGTCGAATAGAGGTGATATATGTATCATGATATTATTAATCCTTATCCATTTAAATGGTTTGATAATTAAGGTTGATTGTGTACGTTTAAATTCCACTTTAAATTATTCGAATCGGACTTTTACCTCTATATACGTCTATATTCGTTTAGAAGTTATAACAACTTCTAAGCTGATATAGACGGGTCCAAAACGGGTATAAAATTCTCTCAGTAAGAAAAATGTCACAGTTTGAACAAACTGTTAAGTGTCCTACGCTTAATCTATTACCAAATACTAATTTACGATAAATAATAGTTTTTAAATTTTCGCGGACGAAGGCGCGGGGAAAGTGCTTGTATATTATTATATAAGGTGGGTGAACCATGGAAGGCCAATCTAACGAATAAACAGTTTTTATTAGTTTATTTACTGGATAAATGAAAGAAACTTATTATTAAGTAATACTTTGTTTTATTGTGTAACATATAAATTACTTTTTTTTATTCTAGATGTAATCACTATTTATAAAACTTAAGTTTTATTAAGGTCTTCCAAACGGCCTTGCAAGGAACAGGGCTCCATACAAGGCCAATATTATAAATCAGTCGTTCAACTTAAAAGTGGAGTTGTAACAACCAAAATATCTGCTTTTACTAAAACTACATAAAAAGCTCTTTCATTTAAATGAAACATTAAATGCTTAATATATTACAATTATCTATAAAAAGCTCATCGAACATTCCTTGAACGCCATGATATAACTAAGAATGTATTAATGGAAATGATTTAAAAATAATAATAGTAACATGTATTATATCGAAATCAAATAGGTTGCCATTGCGTTTTAGGCTGAAATTATAAAAAAATAAAGTGACCTATAATGGCCTTCCGGGTCCGTTCTTTGTAAGACAAAAATGTTCCTAAGAAAGCCAAACTAACAATAATTATCACCTATCACAAGCTTTTTTTATATTTATGTTTTCCTTTTTTTTTGTTCTCGCTTTTTTATGTCAGGCAAACGAGCAGGAGGCTCACCTGATGGAAAGTGACTACCACCGCCCTTGAACATCTGCAACATCCGAGGACTTGCAGGTGCGTTGCCGGCCTTTGAGGAAAGAGTACGCTCTTATATCGGTTCGGAAAAGTCGCCGGCGAAAGCTGGTTCCACAGAGTGATTGTGCGAGGCAGGAAATGCCTTAGGAAACGCGCTGTTGTGGATTTCCAGACATCGAGGTGGTGAGGATGGAATTTTGAGTTCTGGCGCGATGTCCGGTGGTGAAATTCAGCGGCCGGGACTAAACCAAACAACTCCTCAGAACACTCAGCGTGATATATGCGATAGAGGATGCAGAGTGACCCAACATCTCTACGCAACTCCAAAGGATCAAGCCGCTCGGTAATAGCTTGATCGTCGACAATTCGAACTGCTCTACGTTGAGTGCGGTCAAAAGGAAGAAGCTGGTACTGGGGAGCTCCCGCCCAGAGGTGAGAGCAGTACTCCATGTGGGGCCGAATTTGCGCCTTGTAAAGATTTAGGCGATGAGCCGACGTGAAATACTGTCTCGCCTTGTTGAGCACTCCAAGCTTTTTGGAAGCCAATTTCGCTTTAACTTCCAGTTGACCGCGGAGCTGAACAAAATGTTCTCGCTTACTTGTAGACTTTCCTTTTTTCTTAATCGTCGTTTTGTATGTGTGTTAGTAGATGTTCCTAGTAAGGCCCGTGTACCCTAGCAAGGCCAACCGTAAAATTTTTAATGGGCCTTATAAGGAGCAACCGGCTTTCCTAGAAACACTACCGATATTTTAAATGAAACTGAAGCAAAATTATTATTTTTGTCTTTAGTACCATAACAATCCTTATATGACAATTCACAGTAAAAAAAAAGATAATAATAGGTTATTTACTTAAAAACTTACGTTTTTCTGTGCGCGCGAATAACAATTTTAACATTGACGACCAAAGTCTACGAAGCGAGGGACCTCATCAACAAAATAGAGACGCGAGCGACTCGCCGCCGCGTCTGTGTCCTTAAGTTTGATGGATCTTAGTGTGACTAGAAGGAATTTGTCATCACATGACAATAACCAAGACTTTTTAATAGTTGGCCTTCAAAGGAACATGGCCTTCCATGGTCCACCCACCATACAATTGGCCTTACCACCAAGTGATAATAATAGAATACTATTATTATCACTTGGTGGTAAGGCCCACTCGAAACTTGCTAAACAACTATACTGAGTATTGTTGTGCTCCAGCTTAAAGGCTGAGTACAGGCATAAGGGACATAACATCTCAGTTCTGAAGGTTGTTGGCTCATTGACTTTATATGGAATGGTTTCATACAGTACAAATATAGACTGTGGTGACCACTCACCATGAAATGGCTCATTTGCCAGTCTGCTTACCTATTATAAATAGAAAACAAATTAAAAATATTTTTAACTTACCTGATTTCATAGTAAATACTTGTAATATATACAGACTCATTTACGTATATCGAAGAATTTCCCTTTGAATGCGCCCCCGGTCCAAAAGCTCGCACTCTCGTCACTCATCCTCAAGGTTATGCAACCAGAAACCCGCTTAATCTCGTAACCACATCTCGATTTTCGTCAAAAAAATTAAATAGTATAAAAATGATCACAAGCACCGATAATGCTACCGCTTACGCACTCTTTGTTCGTCCATGATAATAAAACTCAAACAATGACCGAACAAGGCGGCCTCAAACACGCTCTTAAAAAAAATATGTAGTGGATGTTTTCTTATTAAGTTCCCAAGCTCGTCGAGCCTTCTCGAATTTTATTAGTAAATTGATATGATTCGTTTCACAATAAAAGATAAATTTAAAAATATTGAATTAAAAAAGATTTTCTTTTTTTTGGTATTGATTATATTTTCAAACAATTCAAATATATATTCAAATTTTATTTTATATTTCGAATCATAATTATAAAATATATTATAATATTAATATATCTATGAAAGGAGTTATTAATTACCTATGTAATTAGCACAAAATATAAAATTATTTAAAAAAAAAAATGTCGAATATTTATTTTAAGTAATTTCAATCAACAAATACAGTAAACATTCATAAATCCGTTCAATATACACGTGTTTTTATAACGCTGTTGTTTTTATTGTCATGAGTGTAAAATCACATGGAACTTCCCAACCTAATGAATGTACACTCCACGACAAAAATAGTTAATTTTATTAAAACAATATCTTAATCATTTAAAACTTTTATTTGTATAACTTATCCAATAAATACAATTGCCCATGTACATAAATATTATTATTACCATAACTTTAAGCTTATAATTTCAATAATTTTCAGATTTAAAATCAAATACACATTTTGAATTATTATTACACGGCAAATATATTATAAAGTTACTATACACACCTGAAAAATTTAACGAACCTGCGACTAAATTTAAATATCCGCGACCAAGTTTAATTTTTATGCTAATCATATTGGACAACAAACACCGTCAATTACAAATGGTCATACATATTAATTTTTGCTAGCTCCCTTTAAAAAAAATATATCAAAAAGTTTTCGGTTCTGACTGTACCGGCGCGCACCTGGGTCGCCGGGGGCTCTTATTCAAATGCAAATCAAACGTTCCATTTTTAAAATCTACCATCTCGACTCGCCTTGCTTCCGGAACGACTTATGTCCAATAGTTGCCAACAGGCATGTACACTGTCGATCAAAATCGAATCTTATTTAAATAACGGTACAGTTAAAATTGAATCGTTATTTATTTTACTTATGACTATTTAATAACAGATAGGCATGTCGTTTGAGACCTTTTAGGGAAAATTTCGAGTACCCAGGTGTGCTCCCGATCCGGTTAAGGGAAGCGTCCTTGTTAGGGAATCTCGTATAAATGGTTTAATGGTTTGTTTTAATTTCATTTTTACATTCAACGACTCCGAGTTGTAAATTATTGGTAATAAAATGCTTTACACGACTTATATTTAATAAGTTTTGAATAGATTATTAATTCGTTAGATGAATACATTATCATTTTTTTATTTCTTTTTACTAGTAAGTATATACCTACTATTGGACACATGTTAAAACATGTTATGAGGTTTAAAAACACAAATGTTTAATATTCGCGCCTATTCAAATACGAAAGTTATTAACAAATTAATATTAACTAATCGTAGGATAAGTTTTTAAAGAAGTCGACTAGACTTCTCACTAACTGATTTTATTTTCAGTAGATACAGTAAAGAGTAACTTTAATTAAAAATACATAAAACTTGTATAATATTTGATTTTATGTAAATTAGCAATTATAATTTAACTAAATATTATAAATACATTCAATTAATCGCTTAGGAAACTATTTTAACAATTTTCTATTAATCCACATCACACCTCGCATTAGGAGTCATTACCGCGCTAGGTCCTATTGTTGTTTTGTTTTGTTGTTGTGGGGTCAACGACCGACGTAATTACACGTGCAAACTTACCACCCATTGTTCATGCTTTCATATCATTATGTCACTATTCGTTTTTATACACGGACTTAAATTAAATCACCGAGGCGATCTTAGTTATGGCTTTTGATTTTTAAATAAATACAATATTATTTAAAAAAAAAAGTACTTTTAAGATAATACTGATAAAAGGTGTGTTTAAAAATGCCAAAGGAAATACCTTTACCATTGATAGATTGAGTTCTTCGAAATATCCAATCCCAAAAAAAAATTAAGATCATAAACGATTACCGGACCGCACACGAGAGAGCCAGACTGCGTGGCTCCACGTATATCCAACGACCCTAAAACATTGGCTCATATTGGACCCAATCCACCTAACATTCATTTCTATTGTTATAGTCAGAACAAACAATACGACGGCCAATCCTGCACAAACTATAGCACAAACATTTGTTGTTTTTTTCTCACGTAGCCGCCTTAAAATTAGTTGAGGTCGTAAATAATAAATGAATAAGAAAAAATGCCTCGCCACTTCTATAATTGTGTAAAGGTGTAGACGTGTTAACTTAATTTATTTGCAAATTAATTTATAACATAAGATAAAACAAATTTTTAATTTGAAAATCAGTTGTAGCGTAATTTATGACTTACATTTATAATGTCATATAAGTTGTATGTACAAAATAAATTAAGTTTTTGTTATTCATACAAATACACACATATAAAATTATCGCGGTATGTAATTTTAGATAAAACTTATATTCTTACTAATATTATAAATGCGAGAGTGAGTTTGTTTGTTTACTTGTTTGTTACGCTTTAACGTCTTAATTACTCGACCGATCGTCATTAGATTATACTTACACGTTGTCATACCCGTCCTGACCCTCATTTAGTATAAATAAATTTGAATTATATTATTGATATATTAATATTGAAAATTTGATGAAATGTAAGAGTTGTGTACGGTTTCGTCGATTCGTTTCTAGTGGCTTATTACACATTTACAACAAAAGCTTAAGTTTTTGTGAGGAAGATTTATTATAATATTATATTCTAGTTTTTATATTTGAAAATGAAATTAATCTTAAACTACTCATCCGACGTCACGCGAATCATAAAAATCGAAAAAGTCGTCGATAAAAAATAAATAAAAAAAATACCATCCGTCTCTACGAGATCCCGGCCACACAAAGGCCTCCGTAGTTCGCCAACAATAATAATAGTTAATAGTTTCTCGAGTCCTATACAAAAATGATTTAGTGCGCTCAAATGTCGAGCAGTAAATCAAGGACTATCTCAAACCGAATCGTCCAATATTCCACCTATACGGGACATATACATTCTCATTACTCCGAGTTATTCCGTCCGTGATTTAAAATAAATAAATTTTATTACGCCATCTGTCATATTGGAAATTAAACTTGTAATAGCATCGGGCCAGAAGTCAACTCATGCGCAAGTCATTCTCCTTTTGACGTTTACTGTCAATGGGACTTAAGTTACTCTTAATGTGATGGAAATTGTACTTTCCTCATTACGGAGTCGACGTCCGATTTATTACTTTCCAAATATTTATCACGTGTGTCGGTTCTCGTGTTTAACACATTAAACTTAGACAGAAATGCGTTCTTAAATTTTTAGCGAAATATATTATTAAACCAATATAAAAATGAAGATAAATTACCGCATGACAAAAACTTTAGTTAAAAGCTACATAAATTCCTAACACACCTAAGTTCGCCTCAGCTATCAGACAGCTAATGCAGCGTGAAGATGTGCGCACACGCACCGACCTTGTTAACTCATTCCGAATTACGATCCCGTTTTATGTTATATCCTTGAACTCACACAGACTTTTACTACATGTATTTACACAACTTTCGATATATTTCAATCGTTATTATCAACTATTTTAATAAAGTTACTTTTAGTAAAAAGATCAGCCTGTAAATGGCCTATTGCCTAAGGCCTCCTCTGCTTTTGAAAGTTTAGAGATCAATCCACGATGCTGCTCTAATACGACAAATTTTCATTCGTCACCTGAATTTGCGTGTTGCACCACTAGGCCATGCCTAGGTCGGCTCTAAATTGATATGGTAATTATATTATATTTATGAATGTTGTAAAATCAAATAAAAACATAAATATAATAGGTACTGATATTAATGTGATTATTTATTATTAAAACTAATTAGTTATAGTCTTCCCAAAAGAACTCGAGTAAGTGTCAATAAATATCGTAAGTGAAACCGTAAAATTTCATTTAATAAAATTATAAATACTTTTTACTACCGCTCTCTCTGTTAAACACATTAAAAAAGATTCTTTACATAAATAATAACAAAATATTTGTCATCTTTCGATATTTATGTATTAATATAACTATAAATAGTCATAATTTTATTTTTCAACCTAAACTTATAGCCAATACATGATGAACGAAATTCAATCGCAAGATTAGATCGTACTCGAAATAACCACTTGGTTCAATTACATTTCACAAATTATAAATAAAAAAAAGCCGTCACCACTCAAAACTCCATCCAAGCGAATTAAATTCATATACGTAAAGTAATAACAGTGGGCATCAAAAGGCCTCGAATGTCCGTGCGGAGCTTTCCTTTTAATTAGACCCTAAGTACTCGTTAAAAAACAAGATCTTCCCAAACAGACAAAACGGGTACTAACAAACGCCGACTATATAAAAAAACGCTGGATAAATAAGTGGAAAAATACAGGTAAGTCCAAGAGGGGTTTTTGTACGGCCCGGCCGGCCACTTAGGTCATCCTGCGAAATAAAGGCCCAAGTTTTTTTTATATCGCTTTTAAATGCGAAGCCCGTACGTCCAGTCAAACCCGCCTCATCCCCTTCTACGATAATGTGAAAGGAAACAAACGAAAGAAAATGTTTCCGAGCGCCCCGTTCACTTTTATAGAACGTTTGTACGTAGTTTCGATTGCAAATAGTTCGTGTAATTCAGTTAGCTGCCTCTGCGAAACGAATGAAAATTGAGCATCGGAAAATGTCTATTGGTCTACACTTTACCTAGTGAAAAGCCGAGTATTTACAAAATCAGCGAGACGAGTAACGACATGCGGTACTATTACGTAGAAAGCCTTTGTAGTTCCCACGACCTATTGTTCTGATGATTATAACGTCATTCGTAAGGAAAATTGTAAATAATGGGTTTAAAAAAATAAATTAGAAGTTAATAAAATTGTCAAAAAAATCGATTGTCGTTTTAATTATTTTATTATTCTCATTTGAGTGATGGCGCGCTCGCATTACTCCAAATTTATATAAATCTTGGCTTGTTTACGACGAGCTACCCGCCTTTGATATAGTGGTTCCCGTGTGTGAAGCTATACGTTTTCAATTCGGCCAGCGAGGGAGGGTTAGTGCGCTCGACGGCCAGGGGGCGCGGAGTGTTTGAAGCGGTGATTAGTAATGCGGTGGGGGCTTATGGCGAAATAATCTTAGTGGAGACGTTAATGAGAAAACATTTTACTGGTCGCCGGGGCACTTGACTATTAATTAATTTCCTTTGACTTTTATTAAAAAGATTCAATTATAGAATGTTGTAAGGCTATCGAGAGCTCAAGCTACTCATTTAAATAGCCAGCTATTAATTTTGTATTTATACGTCACCGTTTTACTTTTAAGAAGCTAGCACACCAACAAAATGGTAATAAAATTAAAATAAATGGTTATATATTCTTAGATGTTTTCAAATCACATTTCTGATAAAGTTTTATTTCATATCAAACATATTCTTAATTTAAGCAACGATATTAAACTATTATGTACTCTTTACTTGACAGATTAATATCCTTTATTTAAATTTCGAATTCGGAAAAGTTTAATGTATATTCCGCCATGCTGCTCCGGTGCAGGTTGGTTGATACACGTGCAGAATTCCAGACCATATTATCCTTCGCTACCGAGTACGACTAAAGCACAGAAAACTCATTAGTGCTTGTCCGGATGTAACAAGACTTCGAAAAACCACGGCTCGTCTCGAATCGATATGTAAATAATATGTTTCTATTGATCAAATAATTAATTATATTATGGAATGTTTTCTAAAATCGTTCAGTAATAAGCTCTATCGTATAAGAAAGTGAGTTAGATAATTAGGTTAAAGAGCGGGCAGTCGGTACTCGCGCGAACGGCAAATTCCTATTGTCGCGTTATCGGCCGCCCCCAGCCCGGCTGCTAACTTTAATTCCCTTTTGCTTGGCGAATTTTTAATTTGGTCCGGCTTTGCTAGTTGTTGCGTAGAAAATTGCAATATAAATGTTTAAAAGTAAATATTTTCATTGAAAAATAGCACGGAAAGATCTCATTTAGTAAAAACAGCATACATTTGTCTTCTTATTTTCTCAAAGTCTTAATTTATTAAATAATGTATAAAACTTACTTATTGTTTGTAACAAAATAAAACTAAGTCATAATCTGGTTCTAAAATGTATATTTGGAATATAAAAATCAATACTAAAGGTAATATAATAATATACTAATTTTTTTTACTAAATAAAGTACACGGAAGATTACCTTCTCATTTCCGAATGGTAGTTAGTGCTAAATTAAAAAAAGAGGTACACAAAATTGAAACCAGTTACTCGAACATTTTTTCATTATTTAAAACACGAAGTAGTTTCCTATGTAAATACTAAATAGCGATAATATTTCTATATAAATAATAAAAAAAAGCAAATGACAATATCCACTAATAATAATTGAATACGCAGGCTTATACATATAATTTCAATAATAAACTTCATAGTAGCCTCAAGATACATCAGAGCATCTAAAAGCCATAACGTTGGGCACGTGCGGGAACACTCCATCGAGTCGCAATACGCACCCAATCAGGATTATACAAATCCCTCGCGACGGGGAAATAATTACGATCGGAGCTAATCAAGTGATGGGTATTCAGGAAAAATCTACTAAAGTATTGGAACATTGTTGCTGCCCTATATTGTCATCTGTACAAACGTTCGGTTAGATGATAGAACATTGTTTGTTTAGGATATTATTATGATGACAACTAGACGTTTATTAATTACGTACGTTATTTGTGTAAATCAATTTTCAATGCAATATATTTTAAGCCTGCTGTATTTTTACGGTTTAATTCGTAGAAAGAAACGTCGAGTCATTATTTTATGATTTCATTGTCTTACATCTGCGGCTTTAAGTCATTGGTTGTCTTAGTATTCTTAATCTAAACAATTCTTAACAAAGAATTTATCTTCGCACAGTGCCATACATATTGCATATCAATTTGTACAAATCATATTGATAGGCAAAAGCTAATATCCATCCGCACGTGATGAAACGTCCACATCACTGAGCCATGACCACGTCGATGCATCGACGCACACCCTTGTAGCTGTCGCCTTCTAATATGTAAATTACATATGCATCTATAGAAATATTTCGACTTCAACTACGTATTTACAAGACTTGTAATTTGATTGTCGGAAAAGGCTAACTACAGAATTTCTTTCCGATTCGTGGTAAAATCTACATTCCGAACCGGTGGGAGTTTTAAATTTAAATAAGATATAATTATTTTATTTGATTTAATCTTGTAATCGATTCAAAAGCGGGTCTACTTGAATAAAGTATAAAAATATACTAAATAAAAATATTTAGGATTTTTTATAGAATAGGTAAGCGGACGAGGATATGGGCCACCTAATGCTAAATGGTCATCAACGCCCATAGACATTGGCATTGTAAGAAATGTTAACCATTACTTACAACGCCACCAATCTTGGGAACTAAGTTGTTATGTTCCTTGTGCCACTCACCCTTCAACCCGGAACACAACAATACTATGTACTGCACTTTTGCGGTAGAATATCTGATGAGTGGGTGGTAGACGAACTTGCACAAAGCCCTACCACCAGTGGGTGGTGGTGTTGGTATGGTTTTTATAATCGCAAACAATTGGTTTAGTGGAAATTATATTTCTACCTTACATTTAAATTTTGTACATGATAAATAGCGACAAAAAATAACATAAAAGTAATTACACAATATAACCTACATAATTATTATTATAACTTTATCAAATATAATATATATGCATGTTTTGACAAATAACTCTTAAAATATATTATTATGATGTTATATTATGTTCTTATAATAAACATTGTACGCGTGTGCGTGTATCTGTGTGGGTGTGTGCGTATTGTGTGTGTCACAATTTTACTTTTGTAGTATAGTATCAAACTTTTAACTTATAGGCAGCAAAAAATATATAAAACCTATGACTTAACTAACTGGACCACAACTCAATTCATCCATATTACTCACAATTGAATATCATAATAATCATTTAGGCTATAACTAGATATGTCTTCCGGTTCGAAATATTACGTGAACAAATAAACAAATATGATTGAAAGGATTTGAATTAACCTTCGATAAATATCCACTAATCTTTCTGCATAGTCACGTCAACCCAGTCTTAAGTTTGGAACTAATATATCCTTAAACCTCTATTTAAGCTAAATAAAATAAATCTCATATAAAAATAACTCAAAATTTGAGTTAAATATAAGCGTATGTGCCATAAAGTTTTCCTTTTCAAGTTTTCAAAGCGCTTACTAAGCGAGTTCTTCAAATACGTGTTTAGGTTCACTTAGCGAATGAATGTCCGTCTAGTACTGTCCTTGCTATTGAGAACGATCCTGTATTTTTAATGTCAGGTAATCCATTCAAATTGGGGCAAGACTCGAGTTGGACGTTCGGTTTTCTATCGGCTACGAATTAAGTATTGAGGGGATTGACTTTTTGACTTTTTATCCTTACCAGTGAATAAGGACACTTAAAAAGCTTGCATTTGAAACGCATTACCATCGGTTATATATAATACATCTCAGTTTAGCAACAATTATATAAATAAGAATATGCAAATATAAACATGTATTTTTATGATCAATCGTTTAATCAAATTGTGATTTACCATTTCAAAATATTTCAACCTTCATTACAATAAACTAAATAAAAACTTCATTTTAATTACATTTATGTAATCTGCTAATAAGAATAACGCATTGCTAGGGACGGCGGAAAAAGCAGCTGCCACACAAACATCGTATATTTTTCTCGTTCACAAAACATAAAATAAACGGAAACGTGGCAACCCTAACTTTCGAGCTCCGTCAACCAATTACTCTGAAAGACTCGTATAACATCGAGAAGGTATTTCAATTTAGCTTATTGGCTCATGTGCGCCGGGATTTTGACAATTTCTTCCCTGTCCGCTTCCTCGTCCTTTCCATTCCATCTATCAGCCATTTTCTAAGAAAATATTAAGGATACCTCATAAGATGTCTCCCTTAAATTTGGCTACACATCAAATATTATTAAATGACTCCAAGATTATAATGGATTTCGTAATACTAGAATAGTTTCATGTAATATCATTGTATACTGTAATAATATATCTGTTCGTATAATAAGAAGTCAGCTGCATATGTGTGTTGTTCTATACTATATGTTTTAATATACCAAACTGATTTAAAGTAAATTGTAGTATAATGTTTTTTATGAACATTACAAGTATTTTGTACTATGGGATGTAAACAAAAAACAAAAACAGTTTTCGTATAAGAACATCCAGAATTTTTTAAACATTCACTTAATTTAACGAGCTACAACCTTTTGGTAAGCTTAGTTAGTTATTTTATTTTAATTTCCCCTCAAACTAAGCAGCTTATGCTGTGAATAAGAACAATACCCCAAAGATCAAAATCGAACCTATGACCTTTCCATCGATAAGCGGAATGTATTCCTTTAAGCTTTAAGGTTAATTGACAACTAAATACAGCTGTCACTACTATGTTTTTGATGAATAATATAAAGACACGAGTATAAGATTTAAAAACATAAATTAACGTAAGTTTTTGTTCCATTATAAATAACCTTTACTTAAGATTTATTGACCTTTACTCTAATTTTATATTGAGTTTGTGTGGCTTCATCCGATGCGTCGCGGTTAGGGTGCATGCACACGACACTATCGCCTTCTGCTTCATTAGACGGAGGCCGCACTGCTATTCGATAGATTAAACATTTTTTTATGCCACTAGTTCGTTGAATAGATGTTTTATTTACAAAGTTGGCAATATTAGAGTAACCAAATATTTATTTATAGTATATGTATCTTGTTGTTTTAATAGGCCGCCTCGGTAATCTCATGGTTGAAAATTATAAAGCGGGTCTATAAAAGTTATTAAGCCTTACTATTAAGAAATTGTTCGAGTATCTTTACTCTTGGGTACCCCAGTGCCTCAGATAGTTCTCAAACCTAAAATTCTGTGCCTGATCTCTCTTCAATTGCATCAGATTCTTATCCTGTCGGTCTGTGAGGGTCAAGGACCCCAAGGTCAACAAAGGAGCTATGTTATTTTTATTTATATATTTAAATTTATATCATATAAAAAAAAAATGTTTTAGTAAATAATATTTGAACGTTAAGTTAGCCTATTGATATATATTTTGTTACAATATTTTTATATAAGCAATAATACAATGTTTTTCTTAAATCACAGATGAAATTGTTAATAGTTATACACATTTATTGAAATTATAAATAAATTATTATTATTATTATTACTATATTTTACAAGCCGAGATAGTCTAGTGGTGATAACATGTTAATCTTAACCGATGATTGCGGGTTCAAACCAAGGCAAGCACCATAAATTAAGCACTGAATAATCATGTGCTTCATTTATTGTTTATTACTTATTTCGTGCTTAGCGGTAAGGAAAATTAGAAACTTGCACATCGTGATGATGTAAAACTGTCGATGAGGTGTGTCACTGAAATATAGCCACGTGTGTATCGACCAACCCATATTGAAACAGCGTGACGCTGCTCCAATATGGGTTATATAAGCACGTCAAAGACTAGTAATAATATATGCAATTTTATTCATAAAATATACGATAGGTAAACCTACATGATTACAAGAATATCTCATATCATATGGTTTTTCGAAAATATTAAGATTATATAGTGACCATTATTGTTAATTTTAATTTATTTGGACGCGGTGAATGCAAAAAGGTTTTCACTTGTGTCGTATAATGAGTTCCACTTTCAATTTTATTATTTTTAAAGTGGTATGATGTATATATTTTTGATTGGTTTTAAAACTAGTTACTATCTCGAAGTATACAATAATTATAAACGTATATGTACATAAAAGTAGATCGCAACCTTCTTGATATGAACTCAGCATGCTTACGTGCGAATATCATGTGGTACTAAATTAAAAAAGACGACATATTTTTTCATTTTCAAACGAACCTAATAAATTCAAAAGAACCTACTAGAGAAAAGTATATTTTGTACTGATTTGATTTAATTTGATATATTATCATAAATATAATACATAATAATAGCTTATATATTATTTAAGACATTGCTTTGCGTTTTAATTTTGATACTAAAATTTTCTTTTATATGATACTAGTATGATTTTAATTTAGTTCAAGTGACGCACCGAAAATTAGGACGCGTGCATAGGACGCTATCGCCTTCTACTTCATTAGGCGGTGCCCACACTGCTATCGCCACGGGCCAATCATTTTTCATGCCACGTGTACGGCCTCTATGTTTACCTACTTGGTAACATACTTTTTATTTTGGAATTAATACAAAAATCAAAAATTCTCTTAAATCAATTATTACTAATGTTGTCGTATATAAAATAATATAAAATTGGTATATTTTTAAAATAAATCATATTCGTCACAAATCTATATAGTTTGTTCTTGTTACTTAAAAACATTGCTTTTAATGAATACACAAAACCTTTTATGCTACAAAATTTTGACTACACACTGACAAGTTATTTTTACGAACACGTACGTATGTATAATTAAGTACCTACAGCAAAAAAGCTTCTCCGTACAAAAATAATTTTAGCAATAGTTATATAATAAAACTAAAGTTTAATAAACTTTAGGGTTATTTTTATAAACATATTATATGGGTAGGTGTGATATCTCAGGACAAGAACTTCAAGGTTTCTCAGTTCCATCTCGATGGCTGATATTCTGATTGTAATATAATATGTCTATATGATCGTACATATAACGACTGTATTATACATAATATCACATGTCGTACACTAGCGTTCTTTTGTCTATAAATTACCGTTTTAACGGTGATGCTGTAATTCCATTGTCCATGTTGTTCTTACTATCATACTCGTGACATACCGCCAAACCACAATACCTAGTATTATGTTCCGGTTTGATTGGTGAGTTGGTGACGCATTGGCGATGTAAGGAATGATTAATATTTCTTGCAGTGCCGCTTTAGAAGTTGTGGTGACCATTTACTATCAGATGGTCCACTTATCCGTACGCGTACATATTTTATAAATAAAATAGCTTAGAGCAATGAAATATAAATATAAAAACACTATGAGGCCGTCATTAAAATGTGACTTGATTTGAGTATTATTGTTATATCTGTAAACATTTAAATGGTAGCACCATTATTATTCACCGTGACTTAAATCCAATATTATTAAAACGATTCCTTACAAAACCTATTGTTTGTTCGCTAATATTCGAATTTTATTATATTACCTGCACAGACGGTCTAGCAATTTAATTTACGCGCCCCCCGCGGATCGAGGACAATATTCAAATAAGACTTCATCTATTACCCTACCCCATGGTATATGCATTATCAGTCGCTTCGATCACAGACCCTACGACCCCTTGGCCTACGCGTTTATGTTCTAAGATTTTTAGGGACCGTAATCAAATAAGAGTGAACACGGATTGATAAATTAATATATCTTGCCTTGAATTGTATTGTTTTAAGTAAATTTATAGCAACACTCCCCCTTTCCTATGTTTTAATCCAGATATATTACAAAAGTGTTGCCATGTGGAATCGAAATGTTTTGAATTTGCGTAATATATTGTATCACATTTTACTTATTATGATAGATACACAAGTTTCATTCATATGTTTTTTAATTTACATCTTGGGACAATGGTGGTACTTAATCTTATCTTGGTAAATATTTACAATCGCTGCTTTTGCTATAAATGGCTCCAAATTTTTATGACATGTTTTTTATCAATAATAATGATATTTCATGCAATATTAAGGAGGGGGAAGACTACGGACATGATTTTTTTTTTTAAATAATACATGATTGATGTATATGAACAATGAGTGGTAGGGCTCGAGGTAGGTGATCTGAGCGTTCTAGGATGTTCCTGATATGTAAACAAGAGCACTTATCTTATCCCTTATCTTTTAAGTGTATTTTAGGCAATAAAATAATAAAAAAACATATTTTAATTAAGGTACAGTAAAAAACATGTACATTTTAAGAATAATGTAAAATTTTATATCATATTTTTAATTGTAGTACTTAATTTTTTATTGCGACAAAAAATTCATTACAAGCGCAAAAATAATCAAATATATTTTTCGAAATTGGTGTTGTCATATCGTGCAATGATTGAAATCTTACCCCAATCTGAGGCGAGGAGGGCGGAGCTGTGTTTTTTCAACAACCCTTGAGGTGCCCCGTCGCGCTGCTCAGACACATGACCATGTCAATCAGCAGTATGAATGAATATATTCCATCTATTTTGTCACTGACGGCTGTGATTTCACATCGAGCTAAGTAAAATACCTACCTTCTTTTCAGCTTCTATTTCCATAAAGCAATAAAAGCTAATAATATATCTAACCACCATTCTATTTTCCAATACCGAAGGGCTAAGTAGGCTTCCACTCCAAGATATTTTATAATATAATTTTTATTATAATCAGTATTCAACTAAAGGTCTTTTCTACATTTCCGTACTTACACAGCATACACAACGCATTTCGACAATGCATGAAAGCCCATTGTTTAAATTAAAAATAAAACTAAAATTAATATGTTATTTACGTTTATAAGTTAAAGTGGTAGATTTATGATGTCGCTGGACATTTTGAAGATCTTAGTTATAAAGTTTTCTTGTATCTTTTATAGTTTTGGTAGCGTTCACTTGACGAAAGCCTTGCACTTTGTCTGGGCTAACAATTTTTTCCCCGGCTACGTTTATTTAATAAGTTATATCTCAAATATATATGAAATATAAATCCTACTATATATATGTCCTTTATTCCGTACCGAAAGTGGAACCTAGCATAGTATAAAAGTTTTCCATTTGACTGATGAATATTTTTAGCGAGAATCCGAAAATATATGTAACCTTATATTCATACTTAAAATAATAATGAATGTTATATCAATTTTAACGTCCAATTCAAAGTTCATCTTACTAAATCTTTAGCCAATATTTAAGCGTAACACTACTACTACATATGTTATTTACTGTCAAATATCAATATAACCACGGAATATATCAGCAATCAACGTAACACCAGTTCGGAAAGAAATACGCCAGACGTAAGAAAGACCGGAAATAAAACTCAACGGGATTTTTTTAATTCTCAACAATAGTTTATGCTTACACTAAAATTAAAAACGTTATTTTTAAATTGAATTCGTCCTAGAGCGTTATATTCCCAAGGTGTGTTATTATTTAAAAAGTATTTAGTGTTGTAATATCACTTGGAGTTCATTTACGATTTTTTTTATAATTTTACAATTATTATTTTTTTCTAATTGTATTGTATAAAACAATGTCCCGTTAAAAAGTTACTGAGATTGTGTAATCGGGTAACAAAGTTTATATTAGTTTCATGTATATACGTCATAATTTCTGTCAACATGACAACGTAATTAGATAACATCGAGTTGTTTTATATATTGTTTGAACAACTGTTATTATAATTAAAATCTTGTATAACTTTTTATAGAATGATTATGTGCATAATTACATTAGGATTTTTATAATTTAGTACAAAAAGTGTTTTTCTGAGCACGCAAAAGATTTTATTAATATTTATACCCTATAAGATGAGTTCCATATAATAAAACAAAAAAACTAAATAACTATAATACATCAGGCAAGCCATATCTCTGTTAATTAACAAATCACACTTTTTCACCGTAGACCCGATTCTACTAGCTAAGCTATGGGTCTTAATCCAAGACTTCGCATCTATGTATGTATATTGTTTCCAAGCAATTCTGTTAATTCTAAAACGTCTGATACCTTATTTAAACACACTAATTTTAATACATTTAGGCACTATTATGATTATTACTATTCCATTTTCTTTGTTCTTTCAACTTTGAAATAATGTTTTTTTTTTATGTAAGAGTAGGCAAACGGGCAAGGGGCTCACCTGATGGAAAGTGACTACCACCGCCCATGGACATCTGCAACATCCGAGGACTTGCAGGTGCGTTGCCGGCCTTTGAGGAAAGAGTACGCTCTCTTCTTGAAGGTTGCAATGTGATATCGGTTCGGAAAAGTCGCCGGCGAAAGCTGGTTCCACAGAGTGATTGTGCGAGGCAGGAAATGCCTTAGGAAACGCGCTGTTGTGGATTTCCAGACATCGAAGTGGTGAGGATGGAATTTTGAGTTCTGGCGCGATGTCCGGTGGTGAAATTCAGCGGCCGGGACTAAACCAAACAACTCCTCAGAACACTCCCCGTGATATATGCGATAGAGGATGCAGAGTGACCCAACATCTCTACGCAACTCCAAAGGATCAAGCCGCTCGGTAATAGCTTGATCGTCGACAATTCGAACTGCTCTACGTTGAATGCGGTCAAAAGGAAGAAGCTGGTACTGGGGAGCTCCCGCCCAGAGGTGAGAGCAGTACTCCATGTGGGGCCGAATTTGCGCCTTGTAAAGATTTAGGCGATGGGCCGACGTGAAATACTGTCTCGCCTTGTTGAGCACTCCAAGCTTTTTGGAAGCCAATTTGGCTTTAACTTCCAGTTGACCACGGAACTGAACAACGTTCGAAATCTCGACGCCAAGTATCCCGATACTGGCTGTGGCAGTGAGGGGATGATGATTTTGATAATAATTTATATTGGTACTCCACCTATGTACCAAATACTAAAATATATCATAAGATGAATTCCCACGAAGTGTATACAAATATTTATATGATATAAATACAAAGTAGGTACCGATTAGTCGCAGAAAAGTATATTTGAATTGCAATTTTAATTTTTCAGAGCGGGCACTACTGATTTGATGGGGCTCTTTGTGCAGAATAATATCGTGCACGGATCATCGGAGCTGCACTTCGCATTTTCATCTCTGTACACAATAGGAGCGATTTAAAATATTGCATAGAGTTAGTGTTACGATACAACTCTTGTTTTAATATCGCCAGTGGTTGTATACTAATGAAGTACAAGTTTTGGTTGGATAATATAAATACGAACCTTCTCTTGTATTTATAGAGCGTACTATTTTTATACACATACATATATATTTTTTATCAGCTTTATCTAATTTCATTGTGATTAATTATTTAAAACTTATTCTTATAATAATAATATGGCTAAATGTTTAAATACCTTTATCTAATTTTGTTTTTGTGGATTCAATTACATTTTAATGTTGTTAAATTAAATAATTTTAAAGTTGATTACACTAGTTTATAATGACTAAAACTACTTTAAATTGTTGATAAATCAAACTTTATTGTTATTATACATTGAAATACCAAACACAATTTGTTTTACAAATTCTTAAACTACAGTTTAGGATCACGACAATTCAATTTTTGTAAACAGTGAATACGAAATTAATGGTTTATAAATTTGCGCATTGAACCAATCCGACACAAGAAGGGTGAAACAATAGCGCATCAGCACCCCTCCAGTAACCACAGGAGAATATCATAAACGTCGGCTTAAACACTCGTCTCGGAGGATAGTAAATAAAAACATAATAAAATAATAAATTCCACGCAACATATGGCACTAGACAGGAATTCGAATTCGCGGACTAACGTGAAGGGTAGACTGGTTCGACGATATGTTGGTCGATTTGCTTAACTTCCCTTTATAAAACATTATTTACAATATTTGGTTGAATATATTTTTGTACTATTGTGTATTTTTGAATAAAACATGAATGGATCTGATTTGACAGTTACGTAAACATTTGAGTTAACGTATTATATTTTATTTGGAGGCCTACATTACGTAACTTTATGACAATTACTATATATATAATATGTATACACTCATCATGAACAGTAGTTTTGTAATTATAAACTGCCTAGCGAAGTTATTTAAATATATATATATATATACAGTATGTACAACGCGTGAATTTTAGCTAAAGATTGCAGGTAGACCTAGGCAATATTTCTTAATTTCCATGTGCTTAATTATTGTTCATATTTCAACTCGTGCTTGGCGGAAAAAAAATATCGTAAGGCAATCTACGTGTATCTTTTGGCTAGAAATCTGCCATCTACGAATATGTATCCACCAACCAGCATTGGATTATGGTCGTGGAACAAATCCAAAAAGCAGGCGTGAGGAATTTTCTTTTACATTTATAGAACAATAAGGTACTAATAAACAACGACAATTAGATATGCTCTTATAAATAATACAAGACGTAAATATATACAGCATATTTGACATTACATAAATGTTGTTGATTACAAGTAAATAAATAAAATAAATGCCAATTACTGTTCGTTAACAATAATAGTTTCAAATCCATGAATCGATGTTGCGTATCATACAACGTGCACATACATATTTATTCTCTTAAATTGTCCATTATAAATAATATTCCATGAATTTCTTAATTAATTATACGTATACCTACGTATAATTAATTAAAAAATACTAATACTACCACAATATGTAAGTATTATGGTGGTAATTCGCTAGCTACAAATATTTCTATTACACATATTATCAAAACTTTATCGAGAACGCAAATGATGTTTGAAAGTCGAGTAAACATTGAACGTAACGATTCGACACAAGTCGAGCGATCCGCCAACAAATCGAATCGAAACTCTACTCGTGTAATGCAGCTCCCCCGCGATGCATCGAGTGGAGTATCGAGATCGACTCGAGTAATAATCGAACCCTCGCCGCGGTGTCCCGCACTCAATCTCGGGGATTTGTACCGGCGAGCTATTCACTTTTTCAAAACAACTTCTCATTCAAAACTGTTCTTTATTGAAAAGGAAATAAGTGTGTTGGATGTTTTGAGGATATTATACGTAACTTGGTCAAGGTATTCCCTGTGTTGGGGTGACAATCCAAAGAATTGTGGACGGTTATTGAATTTCTTAGCATTTTTGATTTGTCTTCATTTAGTTTGGACTTCATTGGGATTATTGAGCTTTTGTTGTATTTATGTAATATCTACCGTTATGGGGCTTAGTAGAAGTTTTCTCTATTAAAATATATATAATTTTATAAAAAATTAAGACCATTCAAAGCATACACCCGCAATATGGTTTCTGTTTAGAGCGTAGACAAACTATTATTGAACAAAGAACGTACGTAGGAACTGTTTAAAATATATATATATTTTAATAGCCGATAGATTGAAGAACACATATCATCTGTTACTTCGAAGTGTCACGCTTTACTCAAAATGATTTATAAGTTTAGACCATTTTTGAGTGAATCAGCGCGATCTAAGCTTGTGGAGTCCTTGGTTCTGTCTCAGTTGGATTACTGTGATATCCTTTATGGCCCCTGCCTTTATAAAAAGACTGAAAGGAAAATACAGAGGATACAAAATTCTTGTCTTAGATTTTGTTACAATATACCTCGATATTCACATATTACACCTTATTTAAATTCCAAGAATATATTAAATATGAAAAATCGCCGTACACTTAAATTAAATAATATCACTTTCAACTTAAAATATCGTAAAATTCCCAATTATTTGGCGGATAAACTTAAATGGTCCGAAACAAATGAATCCAATTGTAGATTGAGCCGAGTTCCGCGACTAATACTGCCTAGACCACATTTGCAAGCATTTAGAGGTAGCTTTCGCTTCGCAGCTTCAAAGTGTTGGAACGATATCCCACCTCCGATTAAGAACAGTACGTCTCAAAATAAGTTTAAGGCACAATGCAAGCAATGGCTTCTATCTATGCAAAAGACGCAATGTGTCTGGACAAATGTGTGTAAATAAACTTAATATACTTAATTATTATTTTGATTGTAATTTATTAAAATATATATCGCTATTTACTTTTACATTTTAAATATTATTATTTTATTCAATATGAAATATTTTCCTTTTACTAGAATAAAAAAAAAAAAAAAAATGCAAACCTCTGTTTTAATAATGCATGCATGTTATAAATTGTACTCACTTTTATTATTTGGTAATTATATCTTCGTTTACCTTTTACTGCAATGACTGTAACGTTTGTGTTGGCAGCATATGTACAAGGCGTAGACTGAAAAGCAGCCTAGCTGAGACTACGACCTTTTCACCAAATCATCAAATATCATATTGTTAACTCTTCTTTTTATGGTTTTGTAACTTAATTTTGTCTTTGTTTCTTTTTGGTGAATAAAGTTACTTATTATTATTATTATTATTATTATATGACTAGATTTGTTATAAACTAAATATTCTAATAATTTACGGTGATATTATACACACGACGAAATGTACATTAAAGGAACAGATTAAATTTTTTATAGTCGGACAAATATTTTACATAAATCTATTTTACATAAATATTTGTTTGTCGGACAAATATTTTAAATAAATCTATTTTACATCAATATTTGTCCGACTGTAATAATTTAGATTTCAGTAGGTAAATCTTTTTTTCGACTAAATTGTTTCATGAGTATAATGTAGGCAAATCGGACGGGAAACTACCCGATTGGACTTCCTAAAGGGGATGTCGGCCGTCGGGGCGCAGTGGTGCGCAATCCTGAACATTGGTATACTCGTCGTCACACTACTTTATCACCGCGGTTTTTTTATTTAATATAAACAATATATAGATATTGAAACCCGATTTTATTATTACAATAAGAAGAAATTATTAAAATATATGTAAATAAATAAAAGTTTATTATTTAATGTATGGCTTTCCTTAAATTATGAAAAACATCAATCTGAAACTCACAAGATACGTACACGTGACAGAAGTAAAATCTTATTACGTCAGGAAAGTTGAATTCCTATTCACAGGTTAAATAATGTCTTAGTCTTCTTAGTTTTCATAAAAATATTCAGTGTCTTGTTCTTGTTTCTTAATAGATTTTTTAAACGAGTTGAAATATTGAAAACTAGCTGTTCGCGTGACTTTTTCCGAATCAGACTAATTTTTTTCAACATTTCAGTAATTGGATATGCCTATGTTTTTATCCAAGTTCTAGTCTACATACATATCAATTTTTGTTGCTTGCTTTCGTATTTATAATATTGATTCTGATATATATGTAAAAACATTAAACATATACCATTTTAAACCAACTGACATTTAATCTAAAATCTTGATCTATGAATCGGATATATCTATCTTTGGATCTGTCACGCTAAGTCTTCATTTCAATTACAGCGGCAAGCGGCCAAAATTAATTCATATCTTGATTTGCGATACAAGTAGCGGATTACGAGGCGATTTGCTCAAGCTGCAATCGCATCTATGTCACCAGATGATGTGGCAAAGAATATTATTATCCCAGAACCGACGGTCAAGATACCGGAGTAAAATATAATGCCTGAAATTGCTGGGCCTTCTACCATTTTGAGAAGGATATTATTCCACTACCCTACAACAATGCGGTTTGGTGACAGATTATCATACGATACATTTCTATTTCCCGTATGTACTCGCATTCACAAGAATTCCATTCCAATGGCTCAGCGGTCAAAAAAAATATGTAATTGCATTTATAGTGCCTTTAAATAATTATATTTAATATTTTATCTATACCGTAATGTATCTCTTTCGATAATGTACCAATCATTAAAACATACTAATTGCAGTCATGATCAAATTTGAAGTGGATATCATGCTCTATTGAAAATAATTTATAAAGTTTATTAGTCGTATTTATTCTCAACGGTTGAACGTCATGAAAAATACTCTTTGACAATGTTTTTGCACTTTTGATCAGAAGCAGTGGTCTCGCGGTAATAGAGTGCCGGTAGCGACACGTGGCGGCCGCCAACGCACACGCCGGCGCTCGCCGCCCGCACCGCACGTGCCACCACTCCCACCGATTATATGCTACCATCATATGAGAAATTTTAACTAAAACTTTTTAAAACATAACGTAAATCATTTCATTAGCTAATAGATTTAGTATATTTTTTTAGCAATTGAGCTAGGTATGAGGTAATAAGCATTCTAAAACTCACTGTGAAATATTGTCACGCCAATAAACTTCAAGAGCACTTGCGAACTCCTACGTAACCGCAAAATGCTTGTATAGCGAGCACTGTGTACAAGTGCGCTGAACGAAAAGTAATATCTAGGTGTCAACTGCAGGCGATAATCGCGGTGTAAAAAATTGCTCCCAGACCTCGGCACTATTTCCACCCTTGCCGGTATCTGGGCGTTTATCAGCGATAGTATCTGAGTGAGACATCTCTGGTGACGTTTGAAATATGATCGGCGGAGTCCCCGGGGCCCGGCCGGAGCGCGGGAGGCCACGTGCGACGCATATTCAAATCAGCATCGCACGCGACGAGACCCCCGTGTTGGCTAAATACACCCGCCGCGCACCGCCCGGCCCACCCACTTACCAAGGGTCGGCCCTATGTAATCGAATTTGAAAATTATTCTAAAACACTGAATAATGTATTTCGAAGGGACTCACGACGGCCGGAGGCGGCGCACGGCCCGCGCTGATTTTTAAAATAAATTAAACTTAATCAAGTGGGTTCGCGCACCAAAACGGATTAACTTAGCGTTGATTTGACTCCAGAACTGTTTGCTCAGTGCGTGAGGGGTGACAGCTTAAAGGTTATTTGAAACGTTATCAGGTATACATTATTTAGATACATCGAGCATAAGCAAGGGATTAAAACAAGTCAAATATTTGCAGATAAAGTAACAATATTCATGTTTACTTTATTTTTTATCATACACAAATCAAAATTGGACTATTTAATTGAATATCATTATTTTAAATTATTTGGAATCTAACATAAACATTATATATAGATATAGATGTTACAAGCTATTGACTTATAATCTCAAATAAAAATACATAAATATAAGTGAAATATTAACTGCTTATCTGACAAACAATATAGTTGACTTTTATTCATTATCCAATTATATTATTATTGATTCATAATAAATATTAAATAAACCATTACAGAAATCATTATGAAATAAACAAAAAGGACGTTATAATACTAATGTTATGATATAATTATTACTTTTATTACTCTAATAAAAAAAATGAGTTTTAAAACAACATAAAAATGTATAAGATTTTTTTATGGCAATTGGGAAAAATATAAACTATTATACATAACATTTGTTTACTAGATTGTATTATTCCCAGCAACAAGAAGGAGTGTAAAATGTCATCTCAATTGTTTTCGTGAAATTGGTTCATAATTCATTTGCAAAATTTGACCCACACTGTACGTAAGGTTAACAATAACTTACAAAAACAATAATAAATTCACCTCTTTCCATATATCATTTGAATCAAGTTCGAAGTTATCGATTAATCTTCCCTGCCATCAACAAACATCCACTAAAGTTTATGTATCGCAAAAATTTATTAAATTAATATTTTGAAAATTAAATATTGAGTGAGACAATATTAGTTCACTCGCTACATTAAGTTTTATTATACCATGAATACATTTTCCTCGGCGCGATTCGGCACGCAGGGCTGAGGCACCGCCATTAGCGCCCGATATGAAATTAAAATTAAAATATATAAAAAACTACTACGAGCACTCTCGACAGACCGCTAAGGGGCAGCCCTAAAGATTTTATTACATCGAACTACATAGAGTCGAAACTTAAATATCATTACGTGTTATTTATGTAAGGAAAAAAAGGTAATTAAAATCAATTATTTTATGTATTAAGATATAATTTAATATATATATAATTTGTAAAATCGAATATGAAAAGTAATATTTAGTATAAAAAACTACAAAAAAACTTATTTAAAATAACTTTTTTTTGTAAAAATTGACGCAACAGGTATCACATTATCTATTTGATTAAATATTGTAATAGTTATTTTAAATGTTACAATGATTACATACATTACATACTAAGATAAAATATTTGAAAACAGTAAAAAATTGTAACATTTAAAAAAATATATGCGTAATGACAACTCTACGGCTTCGTTTGTAAACTATCATGTAGCGGTGTACAGTAGGGGTGCTACTCGATGATTTGGTTTTTCGATTCGTTACGCCGTCAAACTACCCTCGAAAGCGTACCCTCGAATATGTTCCCTCGCCTTGAATATTATTTATACGTTTGTTAAGTGGAGTTGTACGCGGCCGAGAGGATTATGGCCTGGAGCTCAGCACTTCAACAAACATCGGTTATGATTTCTAATATCGATCGCGGAATTTTAACGACTCTCATGCCTCGTGATGAGTCCTCTTAACGGATGTTAAATTGAAAATATCGTTTTAAGTTCAAAGTGAGCTCAACATAAAATGCTTATTATATTTGTCTATTGAAATTCTGTAAATTTAAACTTTTTTTTGTCGTACTAAATGTGGCTAACAGTACTTGTTTATATTTTAATAATCTTAAGTGAATTCACTAAATACGGGTCAAATACATATGAATGAATGTGTGTAAAAATAACTCTTTATTGCTATAAAACTACGCTAGGAAGACATTTCAAAGTCACAAAAATGAATACATGTTTATAGTGGGTATGCATATTTGTTGAATCTCTGAAAAAACATTCGAAGGTAAACAGGTATTCTATTCCGAAGCGGGCTGCAGTTAGGTATGCAGAGCAAACATATTTTCTCTCGAGACTAGAACGGTGAGCAAACAGTGGCCAACAGGAGCGAAGGTTGGGCCGTGTTTACCCGCTCTGCGTCGCCTGCCCTCATATATTAAACATAGCCAGGTCTACCTTGCCTCGCCTTCTCGTTCCCTCCGCCCGTATACCTATAGCGCTCCGCGACGACAGCGACCTCAAAAAACACAAATTTACCTCGCTACATTCGTTGCGAAATCTCGCTACATAATGTTTCTTTCACCGTAATGAATCCGTTTTTCAGCAATTTTACATCAGCATAAAAATAAGGTCGCGGCAGTTAACACGTTTATCGGGCGCTCATTAAAGCAGAGGGCGATCTTGCTTCGGAGTCGTTAAGCGCGCAATAGTTCGCGAGATCCTCGTAAAAAATATCTCGCAACCGACTTTACGAGCGCCCTTTGTGAATGCATCATTAAATTTCCATCTAAATTTAAATTACGAACGGTACGATTCGACGCGCTCTCTCACGTGTTTCTGTTTTCCTAGTTGGTGGAAATGTTATAATTGCTGCACAGAGAAATGCAGCCGAGTCGAGAATTTGAAAAAAAGATGACGTCAGTTGGAATTATCTTCAGCGCAGCGCAATTGAAACGGCTTTGCGACGGGGCTTAGTGAAAAAGTTGGCGTTCGTTTTAATAATTCCCAGCTCCGGCGCCTCGTCAGAATGCCGTTGTCACTTCGCGGATTAAGCTCCGACACGGTTGAGTTGGGATTTGAGAGTTATTTTAATTTGCATTTTTCGTATAATTCGGAAAAAAAGTGTGATGAATTCCTTTCATATTATGAAACGTTATGTGTTTACTTGTTGAAACTTTACGATCCACTATAGTACATATAGTATCGGAGATGAGGGTCAGAGTCGTTTGTATGCGAATGTATGCTTCCGAAAATACATAAAGACGGCAGGTGAGGAACGGATATCGCGGGTCCGCTATTTAGATAAGGTTATCGTGACCTATATGGTTATATATTTTTTGTTTCTTGCTCACATATGAAATGAGATTAATACGTTTTTATTTTAAAAAGAAACATTATTATTAAACGTAATAGGAACGTATAATCTAAGACAAAACAAAAATAAAAGCACTCGATTAAGCGAAATAATTTGCGAATCATTTAAATGTACAAAATTCGAAGCCGTCGACTTCCCTCCCGACTTCTGGCTTCGGAATGGCGAATAAAACTGGGTAAGAATAAATTGTGACTGGATAAAGCAATATTTGTTCATCTACCCCCGCATTACGACGGTGGCGGCCATTAGCGGGATGCAAATAACGTCTTGTCATTTTTACTTTTTTATTTTTCCTCATTGCTTTGAGATTCGTGCTACTCATCGCTCCCACGGTATCCCGAACCGATACGAAAATAGGATTTACCTTAAAATATATTTCTGTTTTACTTACAATTATTAAACTAATAACTTACAATTATTTACAAACAACAAAAAAAAACATTTATTCAAGGCTCCAACAAGCTATCATAAATCGAAGAACGAGCAAAAATACATATGTAATACTAGTTTTCGCCCGCAGCTTCGCCTGCGTGTTGAGGGTGGGGGGAGACAGGTGTTTGCTGTTATAAAGCCTATGTCCTTTCCTTGATCTTCAAGCTTACTCTATACCAACATTTAACGTAACAGACAGAGTTACATTCGCATTCATAATATTAGTATAGATTATATAAATTATTTACAATCTAATTTATAAAACAAAACAATCATACACGATGACGTATAGCTGGCAATTGTTTCCGTTATGTTTTAATAATTTAATAAACAGATAAAATGTAACAAAACTGATATTGGTGGTTGGACGAATATAATAATTTAAAGTATCACCGCCAATAATAGTGATCATATAAATTCGGATGACCCCAGGGGCTTTCGTGGATGTTTACGAGCGTATAAACGTGTCTCTGTTGCTGCCACTACACGTGCTACATTGTTTTTTATCGGTTTGTACTGACGACTGTACATCAGTTGATTGTTCATCAAATTGTTTTGTGAAGATAAACACTTTTATATTAACATTTAATAGTTAAATGAATACATTATCTAATTTATAAATAAAACTTTTTAATGTCCTGGGACATTATTCACACAATACCATCTTATCCCAAATTAACCAGAGCTTATATTATGGAAACCAGACAACTAATATACTAAATATAATATTTTTCTTTATTTTTCTATATACACATATAGATATATATACCCAGACTCAGGACAAACAGACATGTTCCTGTACACAAATATCTAGCCTGGGTGAGAATCGAACCCACCAACCACGCCAACCGGCTCGTCGAATTATTGGTCTAATTTGCTATATATTATGAAAGGTAAAGAGCATGGTAACCAAGTCACGAGACATTATGGAATGATTGAATGGACCATTCAGTCGGAAGGGTCGGCTAGCGGCGCTTGCGTGGGCGCTCGTAACTTTCGCGCAACAAGATGCGTGCGCGCCACTGCTAACTACCGTCGCCTTATTATACATGGTGTTGTAATTATGGCAAAATAACATTTAGTAATAAAATATACACACTTTTTTATATATAAACTTTGATACAATTATATTTTACTCGACACAAAATAATTTTAATTTGTAAATAATTGACGAGCCGGTTGGCGTGGTTGGTAGATACTTGCCTCTCGCGCCGCAGGTTGTGGGTTCGATTCCCACCCAGGACAGACATTTGTGTGCATGAACTGCATGTCTGTTTGTCCTGAGTCTGGGTGAAATTATCTATATAAGCATGTATTTGCAAAAGAAAAGTAGTATATTATGTAATAGATCAGTTGTCTGGTTTCCATAGTACGAGCTCTGCCTTGTATGAAAAATGTGTCTAATGTCATTTACGTTATTTACCACTATTAAAAGATAGATTCTTAAAACAAACACAATAAAGCAAAGACTACAATATTTATCACCCGGGTATCACCCGGGTATAATTAATAAAAATGTAATAAATTATTTTATTACTATAATACCACACACACACACACATATACATATATATGGCTACTGGTAAAGAAATACGTAATTAACGATTTGAAAGTAATTTTCATAAGATATCGTAGGGTTTACCGATCTTATATATGGCCTATACAGTCAAAAATGAAAAAATAGTATAATGTGAATCACTGCATCATAAAACGATTATTTATCACAAAATTAGGCGAAAAAAAAAAGTAATGTAATGTAATTTTCTTTCTGTCTGTCTATCTGTATGTCTTCTTATAACTGAAGAATGGCTTGACCAATCTTAATGAAAATTGGTACACACAAAGAACATGTGATGGTGCAAATGTTAGGCAATTTATTAATTATACGCGGGTGAAGCCGCGGGGCACAACTAGTAGTAGTATAAATTTAAAGCATCATAATACCATTACTAATAGATGAGTTGGTTTTCTTAATTTCACTAGTGAGATCCGAAGCGAGTCATTACAGAATAGCACTTCATAATCAACTATCAAAAATAATAATTTTGTATAATTAAACATTCCGTATAACACAGGCTTTGCAAGACCAAATCATAACTATATCCAGTCGAGATAGCACGCCACCGGATCAGTCTTTATGGCCTATAAATGTGTAATTCACGCCACCTTAATCCGGCCCAGCCCGAATAAATCTGGATTAGCCGGCCCGCAGCGATTGTGCGATACCTGATTATGCCGTTAACAATTGTAATTGAAAAATAAAACATCTAAGTATACGGACCTGGTAAAGTGTGGACCTTACCTTAAAAGAAACCTGCACTAACCTTTATTGTTATTTATGTTTTATCAAAATATATACACAGCATGCATTCTATGCATAAAATTTAAATAAGCACTTTAAATAAATATCGCACATGGTGTGTCTATCGTTATTTATTGAAAAGGGAAATTAACCTGTAGACGTGAATAGATGGACAAGAAAACTACTAGGACACTCATACATATACATTTACAAGTACATAAATAAGCGCACACAGCCTATATATCGCTCACCTTCGGATGGCTGCTTGTTGGCAGGCCATAAATTAGCTAAAACAAGCGGCAGATGTCTCCCACCCCCACCCTAATGGAAGCATTAGGCACTAATGGCCTTGGACGGTGACGTTTACACATAAATTCGTGTCAAATTTAGGACGTTTCAGCCTATACCGTGTTAACATTGATATAGACTAAGCTTAGCTATTTACAGCATCACATCATATATATTTTTTAAAACAATTTAAATAGTACGTAGATTAATTATTATACCTCATTAAAAAGCGAAATGTAATAATAAAACCAATGAGAATTGCAAGTCGTGAGAAAACTATCCCTCGTTGAGCACCCCCTAAAACAAAGTTATCCCGCTCGCTGGGGCACTAAAAATTCCTCATAATTGAATGAATCAATTCTATCGCCATTAAATCGAGTTACCGAGCATATTGGGTGAGCAAATTTATTTAGCTAATAACCCCGCTCCGCTTGAGCGAGGTTCATCCCTCGTCCGTAATGTTACGTGAGACGAAGATGGGGATATAACGGTTAAATTGTACTTACTGGGTATTCATTTATTTCATATCCTTCATTCTTTTTAATTTGTCTTATAATCAGATGAAATAGATAATTAAAAAAAAATATTACATCCATGAGGAGATTTTGTGCTTTATTTATTATATCCCTGAGAAAAAGTGAAGATGTTTTACATATTTATATATCGGGAATATATCAATATGGTGGAATATTTAATATTAGCTAAAAGCCATTCAACAGTTATGTGAAGTAACAATGACAAGTTACGATCAAGTTACTCATGAAACTCGAATAAATATTTAATCCAAGTGAAAGAGCCGTCAGCGCCACGTTCCGAACTCTCAAACTCGAGGGCGGAACTGAGAACAAACTTGCAGTGCGACAACTAACGTAAATTATTAATACCTGACATAAATTTGCCATAACACCGCCAACTTTGAAAGCTATAGGCTGGCTTAAGACAGCAGTACAAACGAGGTACAAATCTCATGGCGGATGCGACGACGCTAATGACGGCATAAAGCAGCGGGACCGTAACGACCCTTCCTTCCCTCGACTACTTGATCTTATCAATTTACAGGACACGATGCTTGAGATAGTAAATGTCTTTGACGATTTCTGCTGACATCGCGATATATGGAAACATATCTTTTACCTACGAAGGGATTTATATGAAATCCTGTAATTTCATTATAAGATGTAAATTACCTCGCTGACAAAATAATATAAGAATTAAGCAATACTATTACATTATTTTAGTTTACTTGTTAAAACTTTATAATATATAAAACAGACTTTATGAATATAAAATAATCTTGAATATATATATTCAAGTATATCTTACCAATCGAAAGTAATAAAAATATAAATATTTAGGCGATCTTTTCACTTAGGTTCTTACAAATAAGATCAAAGACTAACATTAATATACAAATATATATTATGTAGTATATACTGAATTAATATATAACAAACTTAAAATAATAAATTTCCACACCAGGGTAAGTAAACGAAAGCTTTCCCGTTACGGTATCTCTCACTAGTCGGGTCACGTGCCCGGCGAGTACCAATGTAAGTCCCAATCACTTCGCGCTAAACTAATAAATCGGAAGCGCCGGCGCATACGGATTGCAACTATGGCCTGCATATAAATAAGGTAAATCGGATACATGTGGAAATGCAGAGCTAGATGATTTTTTTAACTTATTCCTTTGTTAGGATAATCTCGAATCTTTCCTTCAGTGTTTGTTATAGAAAAATAATATTATGTTACCTATTTTTGTTTAATATTTTTTAGATTTTCTAAAATATAATGCATTGTAAAATTTCCACGTACAAATATAACCCATGCTGTACAAACATTTCAAATATCGTAGCTAATATAAAATAAAAACGAAACAAAACTGCAGTGAAACGGAAAACTAATTAAGAAACGTGTATAGAAAGAAATTAAAGCGCTCACAAAACCAGTGCAGCTTCAAAAAGATGATCATCCATCGTGAGCGAGGAGTCAATTTATCACCGGGAGAAAAATGAAAACAGCGTACCTACGCGTCCATTAAAAATAGTCGCGCATAGTCGCATGACCCATAAAACGAGAGAGCTACGTGGAGAGAAATACAACCGGGGAAAAAATAGTCGCCACCTCGTCAGCCGAGGCTGCGACGGCCAAAAAAGAAAACCAATTTGCCCGCATGAAAAGGTTCGATCCAATCGCACCGACGTATCCACTCATTTGATATTTTCACTCGATACAGAACAAATTACAAACTGTCGATCCGAACGGAATTATTAGAGCTATTTATTTTTCTGTCACCTGTCGATCGCTGAACGGGCTTATGGAAATCGCTTAGCGCCTCTGATCCAAGTTTTCCTATTAACCTTACTCATTGAAGTATTTACCATTGTATTAAAATTGAAGATTGCCAATAAGCGGCTTTATATTTTCTAATATTGATTTTCCGTGTGATTTCTTGGAGATCGTAACTTTTTCCCGATTTCATTTGTTTGTAATTTGTAAGAGGAAAACGATTTACTTATTTTGTAACGTGTTATGTACAGGCAAATAATCCTTATGTACAGGCAAATACGCGTTTCTGTACATTTTTTTTTTAGATTGTTAGACTTTTCGACTTTTAACGTAAAGTCAAAAATTGAATGTATTTAAAGTTAAACAATTTTTTTCTATCGAAAATCAAGTATTCCGAACATATTAATAATTACACTTACAAGTTAACTGTTATGTATAAAGTCACAAATCGCACCGTCTACATTATCATATTATCATAAATGAAAATAAAAATATAGTTTTATATAGTTAGTGTTATATTAGTATATTGCATAATATATTTTCCATACAGCGTACACATAGCAACATACTGTTGTATATCATCATCTCCCCTCCATAACCATAACAACGACATCGTCAAAAAGAGATCCTTTGAAAGGCACTCCATGAATCAATTAAAGGCAGTTACCTGAATTTTCATCGCGTCTATTATGGTACGATTCTTTGTGATATTTTCACCTCGCAAGTTAATGAGAGGGTCGTATTTTGTGTGGTCGATAAATCATATCGCAAGATTGATGCGTCGCTGAAAGGGAAACGGTTTGATTTGTGAGCGGCGACAATAGCGTGACGTCATGACGCTCTCGCACATCTGTGTTGCGTATAAATATTTTTCTCATTGTTATCATGGAAGTTATTCTATCAACGCCTAACACTTGTATTGCTTTTTAAAAACATTGACATAATTTTTTCATTACGTATTTTCATATCAAAAATAATCATCAAAATAACGCAGTATATTTACATTTGTTTTATCATACTAATAATATATAAATGAATTGGCTCAGTGGATAAAATACCTAGAAGATAACGGTTTTAAATTGGAACAAGCACGATTGATAGTGTATTAGAGTTTACAATTCATCTCGTGCTCGACGGAGAAAGAAGTCGTTCATTAGCCTAAAGTGGAACACCATAGACGGAACTCCTAACCTTCTCCATCAGCATGGGAGATTTTTTTCTAAATAATGTTATTTTGTCAGAAATAAATATTTTCTTCTTACATGTTTTTTTGTGTAAGGTAAGGTTTTATTAAGATTAAATACTTATTTTATTACAGTTAATAATTGTAATATCGTTACGAAATTAAACATGAGAATCGGTAATGAAGTATAATAATATAAGGAGTGACAAAAGATGAGAAGATGATTTCTAGAAATTTCATTAAAATTCCGCTTCGTCAAGTCCGAGGGTGTTCTTCTTTAGGGCTGTCAACGACTTTCATAGGAAATATAACAAAATACCTAAACAACGAAAATTATACTAATTTCATTTTGCGGGTATTGAAATGATATAATTGTTAATAAATACTGTGATTTATATGTGAACAAAATTTGACCACGCGATAAGTAATATTATGTACCCACATGTGATGTCCCCTCAAGGTGCGAGGGAAGAAGGTAGGCTGTAAGGCAGGTGCTTGGTATTCTATGTCTTTTCCTGTACCTCTGACATCGTATACGCAATATCTGTTCACTAGTTAAGAGGTGAAAGCGTAACAAGAAAACTCACTTTCCTGTTTATAATATTAGTTAAGATATTTTAATTTGGATTTCTAAGTTAGGTTATTCCATCAAACTTTATTCCAATTAAATATTTAATTATTATAACGAAATGTCAACATTATATATTACACAATATATTTTAAGTCGTGGTCAATAATATCCATTTAAAAAGTATTTACATTTAAAATTGGTGTTTAATTTTTTTAAACTAAATTCGTATTCTGTATCCTTCATAAAGTGTATGCAAGATTTCATGATGGTCAGTTGCGTAGTTAAGAGGTGAAAGCGTAACAAACATACAAATAAACAAATTTATTTTCTCGTGATTTGTAACATATTCAATGACTTTAAACACATTTGTTTATCTAGTGCAAGTAAATCTTTATCTAAACCCTGAAATCCCAGTGCCTTGGGTGTGGGCGGGCGCGGAGGCTTCGCCGTGGTCCGGAAACGGCGGGGAATTCATTTGGGCGTAATAGGTTTCCTGAGCCGTCCGGCCTCGTCCGGACCGGCACGGACCGTGCGTCCGGCACGCAACGGAAGTGACGTGAGATGACATCGAACGACTTTCTCGTAGTTATTGTTAAGTTTTTAACTTTTATAATTAAACACAATTTATTACATTCATTTAAAATTAAAAGGTTGATAACAAGGAAATAATTCTAAATGTTTGATACCAACCTCATCCGTATGTAGTCGTCATTTAATATATAATTGCAGTTATAATTACATAATTAATTTATAAAAATTTATGTGAATATAGATGTGAATACATCTATAAGCATCGACATTAAATCCATTCTTCAAATAACTCTTAATTTCTCCCGAACTTCGCAGACGAGAGGTTTCATTAAAACTTGTGTGACGTGTCATTAAGTCCCTCGCTTTTGATAATTATTAATATTCAAATCATAATTCCGAGTTAGCCGAGTGAAAAAGCAAAGACGTGTTAACTTATGAATAAATTACGTTAAACTTTTCGTCGTAAATGTTGTAATCTTTGTTGAACACGCGTTGCGATGCGTCAGTATCATAAACACTTAAATATACATACATATCTGAAACATTTCAATACAACTTTTACGACTTTTTGATTGAAAAGCATTTCAGTTTTTAATTTGTGTATAACTTTGTACGTTCACGAAAGGAAACGAATAAAACGTGTTCAACATTTATTACCTTTGATTTTGAACACATTAAAGTACTTCATGCACACCCTTCGAAGTTCTAATCCATGCACCCAGCATTAACTTTGCAAAACAAAAACCAACAACTCGTGAAGTATTATAAAAACAAAATACTAACGCGATTTGCGTTCAAGAGAGCGCAAAATAAAATAACACGACGTAGGCGCGGTTTCGCGCCCCAGGGCACGAGCTTGTAATTTTTCTAGATATTTCATATTTTACCCGTAGACACCCGCCGGCGTTACTACGACGACGTAGGCGCTCGTAGCGCGGCTACGTAGTCTTGGGGGATGCTGTGGGGGCCAGTATATGTATATAAGGAAATTAGACTTAAAATATTAATCCAGCTGTGTATTCAAATTTAGTAACTTACAAAATACTTTGGAAACTTACTACGGAACTGAAAATTCATAACGAGACTATATGGTAAATGCTAATGTTAGTCAATGCTTTACGGCATTTTGGTTGTCAACAAAGAAAAGTAATCGTATAGAAACGACAGATTTTGGTCATATATATATCAAAAACGTAAACCCAATATGGCTTACCTTCAAAAGTCCATAAAGGTATGTATCATTATTAACGTTAAACAAGGCTGTTAACAAAGTACTCATATATAAATATATAAATACTCACTTACGCGGCTCCTGTGTGTTAACAAGTGTAAATGTTATCGCTGTAAGCGATTAGGGCGCTACGGCGACGTATGTTCTGTCATGTATTCGCGCACCTCTCGCCAATGCTCAACACTCGCGATCAAATCAACTCCCTTACTGTTCCTCGACGTACATTTTAAATATTATTAGCTTCGTACTACTACGTTTCAGAATATCTTTACATATTTTATGGGTACGTTATATTATAATTATGACGGGAAGACATTTAAAAATTAAAGATGAATGAAGTAGTAAAAACAACGATTTGGCAATACTTATTCTTATTTATTTTATAGCTACATTAATATAACAATTTAGTAAAAAGACAAACTCAATTGAAAAGTAATACGGTTAGATATTATTATAATAATAGGTATGGAAAATAAAAATATACTGAAATAGTTTAGTATTATCATAGCTATAACTATATAATCATAAGCATATTTGATTAAAAAGTTTGAAGGTTATATATTACAGTATACAATGATATAAATATTATATTGATATAGACCTTTAATTTTTATTTGAAATTATAGACTAACAGCAATTAATAACGTAATGCATAATACCCCAGCCGAGAATCTAAGCGGATGGACGACTTGACACTACGATCACGTGTTTCAAATCGGGCCAAACACTATCTATACTATACTATATATATTAAAATATAAAGCTGAAGAGTTTGTTTGTTTAATCCGGCTAATCTCAGGAACTACAGGATCGAATTTTAAAATTATTTTTGTGTTGTATAGTCCTTTTATCGAGGAAGGTTCTAGGCTGATTTTGATTAATTATACGCGGGTGAAACCGGGGGCACAGCTAGTACTCTATATAACTATAATAATACAACAAGGCTGTAATGTTAGTATAGAAGAACGTTTCGAATTGTCAATTATTCCGAAACAGTGAGCCAGTGTAATTACAGACAATAAGTATGTAATATCTTAGTTCCCATTTGAAGCACATTGACGGTATAAGATGTGGCTTATACTTCTTGCAGCAACATCGCTTGTAAGCTAAGTTGATCACTTATCTTAGGTAGCCATATGAGCCTCCCTAAAATAAATAAATAAAACAAGAAAAGCTTCCCCAAGAAGATAGTAAGCAGTTCCTTTAGTTTGTGTTAGTATAAGTAACAATAGAGCTATGCTTTGCTATGTCAATGTGCTTTCAATCATAAATCTGTAAAATTTATCAGTTTGGCTCGTTGTTCTTAAACTCACAGTAATATTGGACATACTTGTCAAAACCTTGTTTAGTGGGTGATTAGTTATATGCTGATTTCTCTCTTTCTCTCATTATTAATTTGACTTTTGAAAGACGAAGACACAACACTGTTTAACTAATTATTATCAATCTGAACTGCATTTATAGGTAAAGCCGCCAATGCTTAAAATATTAAACAAATTAACATGTAATGAGTCGATTGATTCGTCACATTTTTAATAAACTCTCAGATTCTGGTCGTTATTATATCCCATTACAAATATTAAATAGATCGACTATGAATATAGTGTATTTGTCAATTTATTATATATATTATACATATATGAGAATGAAATGGACATAATATGTCCATTGTCTAAATAATCAAAATACAATTTTTATTTTTTTTATTTAATCATTTATTAATAATTTTATTTTTAATTAATATTTTCATTTTCATATTTTTTAAACATTATATAGACGATGCAATATTTAGCTGGCACATAGCGCTATGTTAGGTTGTACCCTCAGCAGTCGACTTGGCTGTAATTAATTAACGAGCTTAGTTTAAAAGCAGGGCGTAAGACTTGGCTTGGGAGGGATCGCCTCCCAGAGGGTAAGGAGGGGGGGGTCCGTAAGAAATTCGGGGGAAAGTTTATCATATTTAGGCGCAAAATGGCGAATCCAGCGCTCGGATGCCGCCGAGAGATTAATATCTGGGTTTAACTCGCTGCGATGAATTTTGTTGTGAATAATGTCGACATAACTTTACAGTTTTAATCGTGAATGTGTTGTCACCATTTGATTGTTACTGTTTGTTTTGGTGGCCTCGTTTGTTTTACATTATAATATGGCAAAGGTAGCACAGCTTACAGTCAAGTAATATACCATACAATTATTTTATTATCTATTTCTTGGAAAAGTTTTAACATACAGTGTGAATACTTTATTTTATAGAAATAGCTAACATTATTACGTCGCGTGTAGACTTAACGAACTCAACTTGTATTAGGTTATTTACTGTTAACTGTCGCTTTGTTACATATTTAATTAAAGTTTTTTAAATTGTTTTCTTTAATAGGCACTTTTGGTTATAATATATTTTTTTGTTTATAATTTGATGTGGTTCCAGAATTAGATATCGTCATTCAACTAACAATAAAGTAAGATTGTTTTCATGAACAATTAAATGAAGATTAGGTTCATAATAATAAATATAAACTTAGGCCGAAATTTAAAAATTCGTCTTTAGGGAAATCCAAATCCCACACAGCATAATATGGATATTGTTGTTATAATAACACCAACTGTTGTTCGTGTTGTAATAGATCTATTTTTAGAATTTATTCATTATATATCAAGAACTTATACAAGGTTTATACGTATAAAATGTTTATATCATTGTATGAATTATAAATAATTCCTACTGATATGAGAAGTATGATACTATATCCGAATGTACTCAGGATATTTATATGTAATGTTCGTAGAAAAAAGATAGAATTGTAAGCTTTAACATTTGTGTTACATAAGTGAGCTGATTCCACTAAATCTTAAATTTAATAACCTCATAACAATAGTATTCGCGGGTCAAGCAATACTGGCGACACTTCCAAAACTCAGTAATTAATTGCTACTAAATTCGCCCCAATTTGAATCCGGTTACCAAGTCCGCGAAGAAACTTACGACGTACATAAGACTTAAGGGCAGGGCCGGCCGGAAGGAGGGTAAAATGGCGGAGGGCGCGACCCTCCCGGGGGGGTAAGAGGGAGGAAGGACGTGAGATTTACTCTAAGTAATTGCAGTAATAAACACGCAAATATATCACGGCAGGGTAATGAGAGGAAGCGACGAAAATTGCGAACGCAAATTGCGTGTGTGAGATAAGCAATTTTTGACGAGCCTTTTGAGATGTTTCTCTCACTTTTTTTGTTTTTGACAGCTCCCCGCTTTGCTGTCATTTTTGTGGAGTGATTATTTTCTTTGTTTGTTTGTTTAAGCTGATAGATATCAACAATATAAGTTAATATTCCCACATAAAACAGGAACCTTCTAGTAGAAAACTTAAATTAAATATGAATTTATATTTAGGAAAACTGTTTTATTCATACGAAGCATGCATTCGTTCGTTAATGTAATACTTGTGGTTTGAGGAAATAAAAATAATAAGCTGGAATATCTGAAATCTAAATCAAAACAACTTATTTTTATAAAAAAGCCATTAATGTTATGAACATATTTTCACTGAACGCCATTAATATCATATAGAACTGGTCAATTTATCTACATGATACACGATATTTATATTAAGTTAAATTATTAAACGATAAATATGAAAAACTCTTTCCGCGAACAATAAGCGCAACACCGCTATAATATTTGGCAACGGAACAGCCGCGACTTAGAAGCGATGCCGCATTAATTATTCGTCCGAGACAAGAAAGGGGCCGCCCCATTTCCAATATTTATGTGATGTCGATGACTACGCGAAAATATCGGGCGTCGACTCCTTTTTAAAACTTGAAGAAAGGCTCTAGAAAGGCCGCCGGGAAACGAGCCTTTCTTAATGCACAAACAGCACTCGCTCGACTCACCTGCCTACCTTGATTTATTGGGCGGCTTTGTTCAACGCTCGTTACAAGCTTGTTGTTGCGTTTTTAATTTATTTCCACGCCGAAATTTTGCACGTTACAACAATATTTAGTTAGATATTAAAGTAGCGGGAAATTTCGGGAAAGCGAGGCGGTATCTTCATTATTGGTTAAATTAATTAGAATTTATTTATTATTATCGTAAATAATTTTCGGCCATTTTACCTTTATACGACACGTAGTCTCTTTGCAGCATAGAGAAATTTAATATAAGGCAATTCTTTTGAGATGTATATTCTCTAATTAATATGTAAATGTGTCAAGTAAAATATAAAAATTACTTAAAATATAATCAATATTATGAATTATCTCAATAACTTAAGCAAATATATACACATACTCATATATATAAAATTAATTTAAAATCAATAAAATATCATGTCAAGAAGTTAACTCAATACCAAAAATTAATGCTTAAAGTTTCCCAAGGTGACGAAACCAATTGTAAAGAAAGTTCAAAATTGAATCTAGATAGTGTACACTAAATTCATATTCCGTGGAACACATTACGGCCGATACGAAGCGGCAGACGCCGGCAATGGTCCATGAATGAATACGAATTGGCGTCGCCACAAACGGCCGCTGCCCGATTGTCGACGCCACGACTCATTGCCGATTCAACGGCGACTCGCAAATTCACTGTATATATTCTGGGCCAATCCCCGCCGTGATTGCACCTTGGACGTGGTTAGATTTATCTCACTTTGCAAGCCACGTCGCCACCTGCAAGCCGTTTATTTATTGGACACCAAACTTTACAGAATTTCACAATCGAGTAATCTACAAGTCTAACGTTTCCCTAGCGACAAAAAATATTGCATGTTCATTTTATTTAACCCTTATCAAAATGTATTTCATTATAATACTCTTCATTGGCCAGTTAGATAAGTTAGACCACTTAAAATTATCTATAACCTAAATGAACTATTCGAATTATTTTGACTTTGTAGGTTTTACTTTAAAATACAATATTTCTTTATAACAAGAAAAAGGGTTATGTTTTATTAGTCTTATATCGCAAATATTAGAATCTACGCCTGGAATGAGGGTCGGAAGTGCATTTGCATACACGCGTTTGGCATGTAAAAGGCGCATCGATATTTATAAGTGCAAGGATTGGCTCACTTTGTAAATGAATTTGAATAAATTTATAACGAACCGGGTACATAGGTGTATAGGGCCCTATATACTTTTATAACCTAAACTTTAAATCCACCTGAACCACATATAATACCGTGACCTCATCCCAAAGGGGCATGCAAAATTATATACAGGGACGATGACAGGCTATGATCAGACGATCTTCACCCTTCCCTCATCAGTCATAGCGACGTCAGGCGACTAAGCGGCCGCATTCAAATTGCCATCCGATGACGACGTGCTTTCGCGACCCTTGCCTCGCCTTTGGACAACGAAACATATACTAACTTTTGTCGGGAATTCTTCTTTAATGCCTAATATCATCTCGGACTTTTGTTTCTAGCCAACCCTTTTTTAGGAATTTTATTGAATTAACGATTGAATTAGCTTTGATTCGTTAAATTTCACTTCGTTCACATTTAAAACATTATTTCATTTAAATAAATAAACATATCAAAGTTATGATATAACTATATCGTTCCTTTCACACTTATAAAGTGTGAAAGGAACGAAAACTACGATTGAAAAATATAAATAGCTAATTAATATAATTTTATGATCAAATAATTTGCTGAAAATCTATTTCATTTTGCATTCAAAAGCCACTATAAGAATCAACATTGTATAAACAACGATGATTGTGAACAAATTACTGTCGCATCTGAACTATTTATTTTTATTCTATGGCCTCGGCCAGTTTTATAGCGGGGACATACTTTTTACGTCGTTAGATCGGGCTGGATCATCACGGGCTGCGGTGGTTCAGTCGATTATACACAGGGGTGTGATGACTTACAAGCTCTGTGTGGATTATAGAAGCTTTATAAATATCATTTAACAATGTTATTTAATTAACATAAAGTAGCCGTAAAGAGATGGCAGAGAGACTTGGAGTCATGAATAACACATCATTCATGAAAACTGCACGATGCTTCATGTGAAATTTTACCCTAAACGAACAGAGGCACAGCGTCATGGAATAGAAACTCCAAGCGTTGTTCTCAACTGGAATAGAAACCTTTGCCAGCATTGGAATCACAGGCGGCGTTAGGCGTGGGCGACGTGGGCAAGCCCACGGCCTCGTAGTCCGGGGGCTTATGTATTACTTAAAAGCCGCGAACGCGCCGAAAAATTAAACTCGTCCATGAATCAATATTATTGACATAAGTAAATATATTTTTATTCAGTGTAGAAAGAGTGCCTCGCAGGTCAGGCGTACAAGTATGTTTCCAGCGGGAAAAAAGGTGCACTTCCCTTCGCAAAGCGATGGCCTCGCAAAGTGTGTCTCGCCCACATAATATTTAGGTCTTGCACCGCCACTGGTTAGAATACTGATTGATAAAAAAAGTTCTCGAGCAAATTTTGACATAATAGTTGTACCTATTCTATAATCATGATAGTAATATTATAATTATGCACATTGTCTTTAAAATGTCTTCAATTTAATTTATATAATTAGAAAATGTACACCAATTTATACTAATTTATGTTTGGTAGTGCGTTTTTAAATATAATTTCATTCATCCATGATAATAATAGGTAGTTGCTTCATTCATTCACAGCGTCGAAAATCTCATAGAATATGATTTGGGATATCTGTAAACAATTTATAAAATATATTCGATCAAAACAACACCGACACAGCCATTGTTTCATAGAACTATGCTGAATCGTAAAAAAAAATATTTCTTCCTTACTATATAAACATTGAAAAAATATAATTATGATTTCAGTTTTAAGTAACTACTTAATATATTCATATTATACAATTGTAGCAGTTCAAATATATTGTCCCATGTATTTGAGTTCATTTAGATACTTCGACGTACAAGAGCCATCTTCTTGTGTTAAATCTTATATCAAAACATAGTTAAATATATACTAACAAGAGTGTCACAATAATTACAGTTTTAACAACACATTTTACATTCGAGTAGGCAGCTTTACATACATATGTGGACGGTGTAAACATCACATCACATCGAATATCCGTAGTAAAATCGAAAACAAAACGGAAACGCGGCAATAAACATTCATTTCGAAATTAAACACATCTACCTGTGAGTTTACCATCACGAAATCACTAAATGAATAAAACAGTGAGGAATTGGACGCCGAAATTTCGCATTCGACGAATATCAATTTGGCGGAGGGCGGTGGAGGGAGATAAATGAAAAAATATATAAAATACACAGTACCTACGAAACATGAAAGCGGTGAATGGCACTTGTGAAAAATGGACTTGCCGCTCTTCCAGGGAAGCAATCATTCAAACTGGCTGTTGTTTGTTTGTGCTTCTGCTCTTTTTCGCCTAGCAGCAGATATTTTTTGCAAATTTTTTTTATACACTGTCATTCGCAAGTTCAGGTACGGGGACACGTGGTCCGTGACAAAGAAACGAAATATTAATAACCGACATTTTTTAAAGTCCTCAACGAAAGCAATCGTTTATTGTTGTCAATATTTCGTAAATGATTTAACTATGATGCGGCGTTTTTTGCTGCTACCTTGGTCCGCTTCCTTTTGTTGGAAAGTGGGTGGGGCGGCGGCGTTAACGCAGCTAAATTTCTTACATTGTTATGTTTATTTAGGTGCCTAATGGACAGGTAACAGTAGCAGCGAGTTTCATTGAATAATGTTTTATATAAGTTTACTTTACTTCATAAAACGATTAGAAAAACAACACGTTTACGCAATCACATACGCCAATATTCGAAAAGGTCATATGAATTACACTGCAGTATTCACATATCCACTTTCATTCGTATAACTCGGTTCACGTTCATTTTATTATTAAAATGCATGCCCTGAATCAAGTGCAATTTATTAGCTTGCTCAGTTAGCCAGCAACGCTGTAGCGTCCATTACCCTTGTCTACTCGTACCGTTGATCCGAACCCCGGTTGTGGAGGAGTGTTCAACATTTTTTCCTAATTAAAATAATGCCTACTTCTCATTCTTCCTCCCCTATTCATTAACCCAATGTGCTGTAGATAAACGTTGTTTGCCCGAGAGGACGTTCCCTCAAAAATATGCCGGTTGCCGCCCGTTTACCTAAATGAGAAACATTCAGCGTTTCGTTTTTCGGACATATTTTTGAGTCCGCATTCTAATTAGCCAACGCTCTTTTGTATATTTTTAATGAAATGTATCTCTTTTATCGTATTTGTGCCTTGTTTACTTGTTTAATATAGTTATTATGATAACTTTCAAGTAGAATATTCAAGCATACGTCTGGAACATTCTGGGCGATTTTATTTAAATGATAAAAATAAAAAAGTGAATAAAAATAAATGAACCGATGACATTGGAAAATACTCAACTTTTTCGCAGCACTCGACATCTCGACCTCACATTTAACCCGAATTCCAGCAAACTGCATAATTTCGCCACTAATGAGAAGAGAGTCGGCGTCGTCTAATTAGCGCAGCGGAGTTGGTAAGACGCCCACTAAATAGAGGCTGGTGCTAGGAGCTGCAGCGCGAGGGTGTGGGGGCAGCGAGAGGGCGGCGAGGAGGAGGATTTTCCACGGCCGAAGAGCGTCGCTCACCTAATGAAGTGTTTCGCTTTGACACGCGTGTTCGTTAGCAGACCACTTGAGCGATCGCGACGAGCTGTGTTCAGATGACAGCTTCCTCAAATTTACCACTTAAGTGGCGTGCAATGGTACTGCACTTGTTAACTAGTCTGTTACTTATCAGTATTTTAGGGTTTATTTAATTCAATGCAATTATTAAAAATAATTGCACCGACTGATATTAAAATGTTTTTCAAGAAAGTCGAGAGGCAAAAGAAACTCCATTAGAATATAATAGGTACACTTCTTTAATTATTTCATCTAATATGTATGTATGATGTTCATCTTGTCCAAAGTAACTTATCAATATATTGGAGAACGAAACCAGTTCGTGTTAAATGTATGTTTTACTTGTAAGAAAGTCAACTACCTAAATTACGTCTACAAGAATGTTATAAACGATTCTATAAAAATTTGCTTAATAATTATTATATTATAAAATATTTATAGTTTTGCCGCTATTTTCAGAGGTATGTCGAAATTACGTCGGCGATGTAATTCGATTACACAACGATGATACGGTTCCTCCATAGTCTTTCCCAAATATGTCGAGCATTTCTCAATAAATATCCTAAATCAAATAGACCTTTAATAATGACAAAATTATAAGCACTTTTGATCTAGCAGTAAAATAAATAATTAACTAAAGATTTCTCAAATAAATTCATTATATTATATAATTAAGTTATCATAATGATTAAATGGATCGATCTTATGTCTTAGCCATAAACTCCACTCGTTCTAATACTTAATTGTGTTGAACGTCTGCGACTCGAACACAATGGTACGCGCAATCAGTCCAGTCTGCAATATGTATACCTGGAGGTGAAACTAGGGTTGCCAATAGAAAAAATATATTTTCTTACAGATAACACAAAATTTTGATTCGAGGTTTAAAGCTAGAATGCAAATTTTAATTATGATATTTTTATAAAAAAGATATAGATTATATAAGTCGTATGTATTAATATCACTTCTTATATCATGTTCTGTTTTTATATTATGTACATAATTAGATTGTTAGAGAATACACGTTTTATATAGGCACATATATTAACATTATGTTTTTATAAAATGTAATGTAAATTATAGATTACAATCAATCATAGAAGCAGACAGACACAAAACGTTAATCATTAATAAATATTTTATGATGCACTATAATATTTAATCATACTAATTTAACAAAGTAATGAGAAAACATAGATATAGAAATATATATAAACAGATATACTAGATCAATGAAATGGTTTTTTATTATTTAATGAAAAAAAATGTTTCATGTCATGATCTGGTGCATAAAAATAAAAGTAAGTTTAAATGCAAGAACATTTGATTTTATTAATTGCTTAACTTGTTTCGACCACTTGTATGCTTAAAACCAGTATTGTCTTAAAGATGTAAGATTGGTATTACCAAACTACAGTGGAGCATATTTGTGGTTCACTATTCCAGTTCCTCTAACTCTTAATAGGAGATAACTCCGGAGGAGATACATTAGATATTCATAATTATTATGTCATTTTATTAAAATATATATAAAAATATTTATATATATATAAAAATATAATACAGGTAGACAAATGGGCGAATGGGCTACCTGTATGAAGTCACCACCGCGCATTCCTGCGTCTCCAACCTTGAGAGCTAAGATGTGCCCTATTGCCTGAAGTTTCACTGGCTCACTCACCCTTCCAACCAACACAGCAATATTAAGTATTGATGTTTGGCGATAGAATATATGATCAGTTAGTAGTACCTACCCACGCTGGCTTGTACAAAGCCGTACCGATTTATGATCAATTATCGACTCTATATTTGAGGAAAAGATGTGGAGGCTGTTCCACTAGAATACTTCAGTGCAGGTTGGTGGACACACATGTGTTTTTATTCGACACATGTTGGTTCCCTCACGAAGTTTTCCTTCAAAAATAATTGCACAAAGCATATGAAAATACAGATATGCTCGCCTGGATTTGAACTTGTTTAACCACTGGACCATTTTGAGCCAATTCGTATTGATTTATTCAGAATTTTAGTTGGTTACTATAAATTACAACCCTGACAAATTTTCCGTTATCGGGTCTTGTAATCCAGGTATTCAATTTTCAGCTCATAAGATTGTCCATGTCTTATGTTTTTATTTCTCATAATAAATGAGCATGAGATTTCACTTGAGCACAACATTATACACAAAACAAAGATACCTCCACAATATGTAGTAGAATAATTCAAATCACCTATATTTTACGCTATTAAGCTATTAAGTAACAATACAAATCAAAAGAAAATCACTTATAACCACTTTTGTTTTTTATTTATTTTAGGTATCTCGTACAATTCTATCTTAACTAAAACTCCTAGGTACTTATTATTAACCTACCCGATTCAATATGAGTAGAAAAGTAGTATTTTCTTTACATTTTTTATAGCTTGTCTAATGTATAATATTATTATTACCATCCCTGCGAATATGATTTAAAAAAAATTATATAATTTATTTAAAATGTATTATTAAAAAATATTTATAAATTCATGTGCCTTTATGGCAGCTTCAACTTTAAAACCCGTCAACCCGTTCCTAAAACATAGCCAACTTTCCTAATTGTAGCGAGATTTACGAAGGGAGTTGGAACTTGGCAGAGGAAAAAAAGCAATTATACTTCCTGTTTTACCGAGGTGAGGAAGCATATTAAAAAACTTGAAAGCGTTGTCAGCCCTCGAGACTGGAGGAGACACTGATGGCTATTAATTAGAAGGGTAAATGAAGATATTTCATTATTTCTCGCACTCCATGTCTGTTTTTTAACTTGCTTTGGATTCGTAAATTAGTCGTTTGTTTGCAACGTTTATTTTTTTTTAAATATTTTAAACTGAATCTGAAATTATACGTCATTTACTAACTTAACATTTTGAAGAACTATAACTACCGCGATTTTTGTCTGCAGTTTTAACAAACAGAAATTGTGTGTGGTAAATAGTGGTGACTTTACAAATTAACTTTGCGTGTAAAATCGCCATTTTTAGTATATTTCAAATTTCTAATCAGAGTAAGGTTAAATAAATAATATCAGAAAAACTGGTACTAATTTTTGTTTTTCTTTATTCTTCTATCGAGTGGCAAATCAATGCCAGACGGAGACACTGATACCAATACTAACTGTATTTAATTAAAGTCATAAATGTCATATGTGTAATGTCTAAAACAAATGTAAGTCTAACCCAAAATATTAAAGCACTTGCAACAAACTCATTACTTGAACGGAAATTAAATCTTTATCTACTTCGCTCTACTTAAGTTTCACCTTGAAATGTTACTCTCAAAGGACCCAAGGATGTTTCACTTGTTTATGTAATTTCTATTCGAGTGGATAGATTATAAATATATAACATATATCGTATTAAGATATTGATTTAATCCGATTTTATATTGTAATATAAAGGACAAAAACCACTTAAAACTAAAATGAAAAATTGTAATTTTTATCGTATCGAATGAAATTGAATTACTTATTCTATACATAATTGTATCATATCATATGACTGAGTGTCTCGTGTAATAAATTATCCTTGTTTATAATATAATAAGATAATAATAATTCAGTAAATATATCATAAATTGTAGCACATAGCTTATTTTATCAAACAATCTCATAATCAAACACTGCAGTTTGTTAACAAGGTGCTAACTTTACAATTTATGTAAACTGCTCAATGCCCGTTCCACTTATCTGAGATTAAAATCTGGCTGTAACTGAGGTAGGCAGTAGGCAGTAGGCAGCAATCACTCCTCGGGGAGTTCGCTTTATTTTGCGGGATCTTATCTTTACTTAACATATCTGCATATTCATTATGAGATCAATCAAATTATTGTCTCGAAACGTACAGAGGATTTCATTGTTTCGGCGTGCATTAATCTGGATTAAAGCGGAATAAGGGTGGAAGAATATAGGGCATACGTTTTAATAACTTGTGGGTTAAATAATTTAAATTTATTAATCAAAAATGTTTCAATATCTTCATTGAATATAGCTGTAACTACAATAAAATAGACACATACTAATTTTAAGACACCAAAAGGTTATTTAATACTTTTTCAATTCTGAACTAAACGTATAATCTATGTATGAAGTATAGTATTAATCAAAAATCCTTGCATATTATTAGCATTTTTTTTTAATTTAAGAATAATTATTGCATATCCTTTAAGAACAACACATGCCTTTTATACAGCTGTTAGAGCTGAATGAGTGCCTCAAGCATTCCATTGATCCAATTGTCGAAATACCTTCAATAATTCACCTGACATCCTGCCCACCCACTATCGAAGCAAAAAGGATCTTTGTTTCATAGTCCATTCACAAAACTCCATCATTGATTGTTTTAAACAGACTTCACGACGCCGCCTTTGGACCGCTTCGAATGACGATAGATTCTAGTGGTATTGTGTTGCGAAATCACGTTCGGTACGGCCTCTATCGATCAGGGTACTGGACCCCCGGGGCTCGTTTCCGACCAGGTGTCTTTTTGGAATGCATGCCGAAAAACTGCGCTTTAACTCGCATTGGGGAAAAAAAATTGACGCCCATTGTGCGTTTCTGCGTATTCCTCGCATGCCTGCAAGTACCTCAGGTAGAGGCTATTTTATTTGCGACTAAAATTTGATATCTTATAAATATACGTAATTGTATATTACCTATCTTAACTTATGACTTTATAAAAGCTCAATATTAATGGAGCTAAATCACATGTAATGCATATAAATAATGGTTAAAACATATACATCTGAAATAAGTGAATTTTAATAGGTTGTTTTATTGGTGTCAGTATTAGAAATTAAATAAAAACTGTAATTTTCACATTATATCATATTTTTATATTCCAATAGTTGTAAATTAACCCACCCGGGAGGACACAAATCTAAGTATACGACGTGTCGTAAACATCGGTGAAATACGACGCACGTCTATGACAATTGTACAGCAATTGTCGATAACTCCGCAGGACATTAAATTTTTTTAACATTGTCGTTAAATGAAAATGTGCTTTGTTGACTGGGCATTAAGTTTACTTTTATTTTTATTGACATCCCCAGATATAAATCATTAAAACTGAGACACTTACGGGCAGGTAAATGAGAGGTACGCGTAGATTTTTTTTGTTCATCCATCAATGAATTTTGAGAATGAATTTCGGCCATTCCATGTATTATGAGTTTAACAATGCATTGCATTTCGTAATAACGCAAGATTTTTTTATTAAGTTTCGACCAAAATCTGTTCATTAACAAGCAGCTAAAATGTCATTGAATTTGCATCAACATTGTTTACTTTTTAATATTATTCTAAATTAATAAATTCTTAATTAATCTTATCATACCTTACATTATGATACATAAGTTAATGCTAATTTTGATGCGTTACAAACAAATTATGTAGGTACGTGAAAACTCATACGCCTCGCTGTTTTTTGCAAATTTTATTGAGTAATTAACATTACTAACGAGATTGCTGTCATCGGCATTAAATTCTGGCTGTGACCCCTGGCCTCGCTACCTAATAATCAATTTTAATTCATGCGGCTTTTAATTTTGCAATGATGGTACGTGTTTTGATTATACGTGAAAGGTCACATTGAGCTACAAGATAATTCAAGCAGATATATTGGAAAATAAATAGAATATTTCTATTATAGTTTTGATACTATACAAGCATTTCAGTTTTATTTCCTATTTTTGTCATATATAGGAGATTTTCAAGTCATGAAAATCTATCTGTGTATATCTGAATATAAAACATTCATAATTATTTATTTTACGCTAACGTTATGCCCGCGGTTTCACTCGCGTAGTTCCCGGTCCCGTCGGAATACGAACACAAAATGTCGTCTATGTTACTCCCTGATAATGTAGGTTTAAATTGGTGAAAGAATTTTTAAATCAAAGTAACAAACAAACAAACAATATATAATAGTTATGATGGTGGTATGGCTTTGTGCAATCCCGTCTGTTTAAGTACCACCCACTCATTACATATTCTATAGCTATGCAGCAGTACTTAGTATTTTTTTGTTCGTTTCGAAGTATATGTAAGCATTAGCAATGGTTAATAATTCTCACAGTTCTAATGTATGAAGTATCTATGGGCCATGACGACTACTTACCATTAGATTTCAAGAAATTTTCTTTAAAATTATAAGTGTACAAGTGTACAGTGCTATAAACAATATGTTTGTATATATAACAATATATAAATGGTTAAGATGGCTCATAGTTCATCATAAATGGTTTTCGATAATTATTTTTTCGATATAACATTATAAACATATTTTTATCAAGTTCAACATAATTGATGTTGCAGTTAATGCCGGCTGTTAAAAACGGGTCACAAATAACGATGAAAATACATTAAAATTCAGGTGTTAGTTAAAGCGCGTCTCAAGCTGGACAATAGGACAAACACTAAATCAATACTCGCGAAGAAGTAACAATGGTTTCTTGTGGGCGCCTTTATTTCTTGGCCACGTGGGACAGGTGATGCGCACGCGCACATCTGCCTCCACAGAGCTTTCGGCTTGTGCAAGATTTAATCAAGATTTTTTATAGACCGATGACAGTAACGTAGGTATTCCGTCGCAAAACATCGATGACACCTGGGATTTTGTGGCCCGTTTTATTAGTAATATTATTTGACATCGATATTCTTCTTTATTGGAATTTTATTTATTAACAAAGTAATTCATATTTGGATATGTTTTTGAAGCAGTTTACTTTGAATTATAATATTTCTTGTAATTGCTGAACCTTTATTTACACTCACACATCAGTTAATTCTGCCACCGAAAAGCAACTTTGTATCTTTGATTCGTTAATATTTCTTGTAGTGCCAATGTATGAAAGCAATGACCACTTGCCTCCTGGTGGCCCTTTCGTTCGTCTGCTTTCATATACGAAATAAAATTCTACTAATCTATTTCAACTGCCATAAAAGCATTTCTTACAAACGTAGAAATGCAATAGGTCCGTTTTTCTATTCAAGATACGCAGATAAAATTATTAAATTGTATTTAAACGTCATCCGCATACCGAAATGTTATTCAGGACACGACATCTCAATATGCTCTATAAGAGTCGCATTTGTAATAACGAGAAGTATTCCTGCTCGGAGTAAGGTAAGGCGCGAGTCGTGTAACCCCATTAGACTAGGTACGCGAGAGGAATATGCGCGGTCGCTATTGCCTCGCATCCCATCGTACAATGGAACACAAAACGCAGCACTACAAAACGATTACCCTCTCGCCCTGAGTGACTCACATGCCACGGATTTGCGAATCACGTGTCATCAGAATCGACTCGAGTCTCGCACTTTCTCGCTTCTATCATATCATACTAATAATATCAAGAAGCATGTTTTTCAAGCAAACATTTTAATTATTAATTAATTTAAGTTGATTCAATTTAAAGCAATAGCTAACATTGGAGCTCATTATTTTCTATGTATTATATTTTTGCCCAAACCTTGCAGTTCGGAAAGTTTTTCTCTTAGACAAGTACAAGATATAAACACAATTTATAATAAACACAATATATAAGCACCTGAAAACTGTGAAATTTGCCTGACTTATATGAAATCATATAAATTTTCATTCAGAAATGTAAACTAACTATTTTTTTATATTTCTGAATGTAGAGTAAAACCAATTTGGAATTATGATGAATCTGAAATTGTTTTACCGCAACCCAATAATATTGTAACAACTATGTCAGCTTATTGATACTCAGTTTTCCATTAAAAAAATATTATCATTACAACTAGAAAATGGTAAAACGTCAATTTTATTTCTGATTTCATAATACCCAATACGAATTGGCATAATCAAAGTCGTCTAGCGAACACATCAAGCTTCCTAGGTGCGTATAAGTGGTTCCGTGGAAATATTTCAAATCAGGACGGGCAATGGCAGCGCCATACAGGCAATAACGAGCGACGTGACACGCATGCCGCTCATGTGTAGACTGCCTAATGTACATCTGAAAGGGCATCGTATCGAGCCTTTCACCCTATTTATGTCTTGTTTTGAAAAAAATTTAAATCCTTGACTTTTTTGAGTTAAAATGACGTCCTGATAAATCATTTTCATCATTTCGATTTAGCTATATTTATGACGTCACAAAGTGTTATTTTAATCATTTCTAATAGTTTTTACATGTTAACTATATAGACAAGTTTAAGATAAATTAAATCATACCTTAAATTAGATATGCTGTTTCAATATCCTATTGGAATACAACCATTTTGTAGTACGCTAATTGGTAACCAACCAGGCGATTTTGAATCATTACTACATTAAATAAATAATTGTTTACGGAGTTAAGTAAATTTTTTAATGATTAGCACATATATATGGTCAGTATAAAACAAAACGTCTCCTACGGCCGGTGCGTTAGAATGTCATTTAGTGGGATATGGAATGCGCGCGGGCACTATGCGACGTATGTACCAACTACGAACGTACATACCGAATATCCCAAACCCCGAATCCAGAATGTCGAAAAGCCAATGTGACATATTGGAATGTGACTCCATTTATCCCCGCTTCCTATTGGAATCCGGAGTGACGCGGCAAATTGAAAATTGCGGTTCCTATTTTTGGCGTTATTGATAATGCCACTTGTAACTGGCGTCGGAATGCCGAATATCAAATAATAATAGGCGGTTATTGTGAGCTTAAAACAGCGCCATTATTGCAAATGTTTTATATTTTAGTACGAAACGAATATGAACATTTCAGGTGATATTAAAGTGAAAATTACGTTTTATTCATCTTGATATCTGTGTTGAACGGATTTGCCATGGGCTCGTCGGACATGCGAACAAAGTGCACGCATCACACGTCAAAGCGCGCTCCCGGTCAACCCTTGCGTGCTATATTAAATCACATTTTGACAAGCGTACCGTGAAAAATTAATCGAGTGTCGTCGAGTGAGCGGCGCGGGCGGCAGAAAAAATGAAAACATGATGGCATTTCGGTCCCCGGAGCCAGAAAGGTCAGGCGGGCAGCCGCTCGTGAAATGTCTCGCCCTCCGGACACCGGCGACTGCTCCGTTGGGGATATCACTTGACACTACTACCGAAACAATAATACCCTGTCATTTGCAAATGAAAACAAAAGACGGTACAAGCTTAACAAATAATTCTCATTTTTAATTAATTTCTCATTTTGTAATTTATCTGCTTCAACTTCATATAAACTATATAAATAGGCGAACGAATAAGTCTTGATATTTAGCACGAAGACACGCGAGGATCGTTCTCAGTTCTCCCTTACACTGATAACAATAATTAGTCCAATAATTCACGTCGCCATTAGGTACGTTATGATAAACGAGATTCTATAATTAGAAGGGTGCGAATGTAGGTGCCCCTTGATAGTCAACCATTAATACTTATCTTGCACGATATAATGCAATTAATCCGGCAAAAATGTTTTACAATGAATCGTGAGAAATACGCACTTGTTAAAAAACAACGAAAGATCGTTGATATTAGAGGGAATCCGGGCATCCATCATGGCCGTCAGATTAATGTTGTGATGTATGTGCTACATTAAGGCGAAAGAATGATTGAGCCACCGTCGTGTCGATATGCAACTGTATTCGCGAAAATATAGGTATTTGACAAATGTTTCATTCCTTTTAATAAAATATTATGTACTTATGTTATTTAATTCGTAGAGAATGTATAAAATATAAAAAATAAAAAAATATAAATAAAAAATAAAAATAAAAATATACAATATATATAATGTATATAAAACGCATACCTATAAAGATTAGTATTAAAAATTATATCAATTATTATCAATGGAATGACGAACATACACGGCTCAGCGGTAGAACACGTTGATTTTAACCGAATTTTTATATGCTTATATCACATGATCTGTTCTAAAGGAAACATCGAGTTCAGATAATATTCTGTCACATATATTACCATCTGCACTAAAGCGTGATTGAATAAAACTCCAAAAACCTTCTTCTTAAAAGGTACCTATGTCCAGCAATGGGACATTTAAGCTACTTTCAACTCTATTTAATGTATAAAATATATATACCTACGGATTCAACCTACAATTAAATGAACGAATAATTTATCATCCAAAATATTCGTTGCAAACGTTAATTTAATTAATTAGTTATATAGTTACAACCATTACAATCGAAAGCCCCGGGGTTGTGAATATTACCCTCGTAATCAGCATATTCTATGACCATCGAATTTCCGCGCGAACGGGCACATAACAATATCCGACACTAATAAAGGTCTCAATCCTTTCAGCTGTGGCAACATTGTGTAGTCTAATTGGCATTAAAATTCGGAAAGAATTGAGGTAACCCCAAACAAGCGCTTATCGCCACATCAGTGCACTAAGCCAGGAAGCATCCCGGCCTGCACCTAATGAATATTATACGCCCCCAGGTATTATAACGATGGTGGTTGAGAAGCGCCACCATGATTTCATGTATTCTAGTTTTGCATATTATTATTTTATATTTTATTGTTCAAATGTAATATGAATCTTTTATACGATAACTCTTATAATAGTTATTAAAAAAACCATATTATTTTGTATGTTTGTCTTCTATACGTTCCTAAAACATTTATCCAATTATGATGAAACTTTGATCAATTATTCTATGTATGTACGTCCGCGAAGATTGCCACTCCAAAAAAACATAAATAATTCGTCGTACCCTAACATAAACTTTTTATTTAGAACCTTATACGATAACTTAGGTTAAATTATATAAGTTAGCGCTATTATGAGGAGATATTATTTACTATACACATATGTGACGTAATTACACCAATCATGTTATACCATTTGCATTGTAATTCAGAACCGAATTGACGTAATCTTGATAATTGCTGTTTGTGGCGGACTCGCTCATCCGCAATTCGTTACCCATATCTGGTATGATTGCCTTCTATCAAGCGATATTATAAAAACCACATTATTTGTGACAACACTTCATATGTATAATTAATTTGAAAACGTTTTAGTAAATCCAAAGATACACAAAATTGGTAAATATTTTGAACACCCATTAAATAAAATATATAAAAAGGAAATCAAACGAAATTGTCGGAAACGTGTTCTTTACCTTCCCTTTGACCCAAATTATCCGTATTAAGTAGCAAGCCCAAATATTTAAATTCTCTCATTCTAAATATTACCAAATCAATGTCCGCGTAAGTACAAAGCCGAAGGGAGGCAGCCCTCAAGGGACGCGGCATATTATAACCGAGCATAATATCTGCGTCGTCACTCGAGCGCAATAAATACCTAAATAAAGCGCAAATAATACCCAAATCGCTCATCAGAGCGGCGCACCTCCCCCAACTATAATTATCTATAATCAGACCGTACCCCGTCTATAATAAACGGGACTGCAATGTATTGATTACAATCACTATAATTTGCGTACTCCGCATTGACTTCGCTTCTCCGGTACCCTTGCGGTCCGAAACCTATTTTTTTACGAATCAAATTTCAATGACTTTTTCCGTGATTTGATTTACTCGGTGCGGTTGAAAAATACCGCATGTTTCGCGCGTGTTTTTTTTTTTCGGCAATAAATTATTAAGGCAGAGGGACGCGTTGACCCCCGACCTCCAGTCGATTAACCATCACTAGGTCTTCCTTCAATTTCATATTTATAAACGGGGATTACGCAAAAATGCCAGTGTAATGGATCACCTACAGGACTTAGGCCGGGCCGTTGTCGGGGGTGGGAAGGCAAATTTCGGTGGGGGGTAGGGTCTGATCGTCGGACTCATCCATCACGCGGCTCACGCATGTGAATTGGGGCGTTTTATCTGGAGATAGCCGCGGATGGATCATGGATACCTATTTAAATATTTCGTCGCTTAGCGGACGCCTAAGGTACACAGCCATTAGCTAATGGTGCCGCATAATCTATACATTATAGGCCGAAGTATTCTATAAATAACTTAAGATATGTCGTCTTACTATCATCCAAAGAAATTTAAAATGTATTTTGGTTTATTTATTTATTCTTAATAATATACAGTATTTAGGAATAAGATTACGAACAGATTTATTTATTTATAAGATAACCGCTTACAATCAGAGTGCTCTTTTGTCACCTTTTTTTCAAGATTTCATTTAATATAAAATTAGAAACGATTCTTGACCGACCGGATAAGCTAAAATTTTCAGACACTGGTCTCAGCGACAGTACAATCTAGAATAGCAAATTTTTTTTTTTTTTATTACTGTAACTTATTACTTATTTTAAAAGTACTTTATAAGTTGCGTAAGACAAATATTTACCTACAAGACTACTTAAATTTAATAAACAAAAATCGTAAAATTATAGCATATGTATTCGTATTCAATTAAATTTCTTTACGGCTAATGAAATTAGCTTTTATATTCAAACAAAGCTATTTTACAATGTTTGATAAATTAATATTATTTTTACAAAGAATTTGACTCATTACAAATATCCCGGACACGACAGAGACGTGTTACAATCTCAATTGGTCGCGTTCATTTACCTGTCACTCTGTCACGACTCGACTTGGGGACATACGGAATGATTTTTGTCACGATGCCGCAAACTAGAAATACTTCAGAACAAAATATGTGTCGTCACTTTTATTTCAATAACATTGTACTTATCTAAATCAATGCATAAATATGTGTCCTATTATTAATACTATATATTATGCATATATTTTATTATGTAAATATAGTATTAATAATAGGGTTTGTTTTTGTGTACCACCTTATTGAATATTTCTTGAACTTAAGGACTGATAGTGATAGAGAATGCTTTCAGGCATTAAATTTCCTTCTTCCTGTGTTGGATTACTTAAATAAAGATATTGTATGTTATTTTGTCAGTAATAAAACAATAGTCTAAAAATTTTGTGGTTGGAGGCGCATCGGTGATAAAAGACGTGGTCTATAAATATTAAAATGAAAGAGAGAAAATTGAGTTTCTTATTACAAAAAAGAGCATCGATGGTGTAAGTAGTTTATACATATTAGAATGAAAGAAAAAAAATACACTTATTTGTTAAACGTCATATTATAAAACTAAATAGCTGCAATAAAAAAATTGCTGATAAAAACGAAAAATATATACCCAAGCGTATATTAAAGTACAAAATAGATATAAAATATAAAAAATTGTGCGGTTGGGGGACCCCCGTCAGGAACGAAGTTCTGTGCGATATTTGTTGTTTTATCTGTGTTTTAAAATATAGATTTTAATTGATTATATTACTGTATTTTTGTCATACCGAAAAGCATTTCAACCTCCTTTATATCGACCTCTTAAATTCGAACGCCTCGCATTTTGTAGCATTTGTTAGGCACAGTATGAACGCTATTTCGTTACTCACGTGACCTTGCGCCATTGCCATTTCACTCTACTGTAAGCCGAGTAAAAGAACTTCGTTCCAAAAAGAAAATCGTACACTTGTAAGAAATAATGATCATACAATGTAAGAAATATCGCCAGTGTCTATAGTCAAAGCCACTAAACCAGATGCATATAATAAATTATAAATAAGAGCCAATAATGAAATATATGTACAATTAATATCATAAAGTTATCATCATCATAATTCTTATGTAAATGAACATGTATGTACATTATTATTAATCGAATTAACGTTGTTAATAAAAGCGTAATTATAAACGCATTTATTTTCTTGCGACGTTTTGTAACGCAATCACTTTCATGTATTTCACACCTTAAAGAGAAGACGCCATTTCACCAGCTCTGGAGTGATCGACGCGACAGACTCATCATTTGTTGTAACGTACCGATTTAAATAAATGTCACGCTGATTATTATCATCACGTTTAAGGCGAAAGAAAGTCACGGGCCTTCTCAGATTCAAATATATGCAAATCAAATAACAAATGGAAAGAAATTTGTATAGTTTGGTCTTCAATTATTGCATATGAATTCATTATTACAATCAGTTATTTTTATACTTAATTAATTTTAGTACTTCCCTAAGTAAGATTTGAGATTTAATATCATGCACCGGTTAAAGCAATATTTCCATTTTCAATAACAATATCATGCTTCTATCCCTATGTTTATTATTTACATAATAAATTTCACCTCTTCTTTATATCTTGGAATATAGTGTATGTAATCATTTTCACTACGAGAAGATGGCCCAGGGTTGTGGATTCCGAGTTCAAACCCGGGCAAGCACCTCTAAATGTGCTTAATCTGTGCTTTTACGTCATCTAGTTCTTGGTGTTAAGAGAAAACATCGTAAGTGAATTTTTGTGACCCAGTGATTCGTGTGGTTTATATCTCTAACGGTTTAAGCAATATCATTTCATTGCATGAGGATTTGTTCCTTAATAGATAAAGCATACAGTCTTAAGTTATATGTTTTTTTAAATTTTCTATTGGTGTAACCACTCTTGGGAAATATTAATAAATAAAAAAAATACTACGCTTATTGCTTGCGGACTGGAATTACGCAATTTTAGTCTAGATATTAAGTTAAAACGTTTGTTTTTTTGTTTGGATAATTAACTAATTTTTTTGTTTGAATCATAACTAACGTGGCCAATCTACTATCTTTTAAACAATTCACATGTTTCTACATTATATATTGATGATAAGGAAATGATTCCAGTGCTCTTTTTATGTAAATAGCTTATACAGTATTTTTTTTATGGTATATGTTGGCCGTCGAGCATATGGGCCACCTGATGGTAAGTGGTCACCGACGCCCATACACAACGGCATTGTAAAAAATGTTAACTATCGCTTACATGCCAATGCGTCACCAACCTTGCGTCTTAACCTGGGATAAGATGTTATATAACACTATATGTACATACATACAAACTGAAACATGAAAATGCTTTGATATAATATGCTCAACTTAACTCAATATATACATATATGTAGGCCAACCTAGATAGTTTGATTTTTATTTTCTATATGTGAGCTATCCGCTTTACCCGACAGAGAAAAAAGTAAGCTCCATATTTTTTTTTAATTTAATTGTGTATGTGGTTTTTGTGTATGTCAACGTAAACTATTTATGGATGGTTAAGATACAAATTAACTGAATATCATACATAGATACAAATTAACTGAATTTATTTAAAACTATAGGTTAAGTACATTGAACTTTGACAAAACCTTTCGTCGCGACCAACAAAATTTCGATTATTGTTTAACGTGTAGTATTACCTGGATCTCCTGAAGATTTGTAAGTGACAATTTGAGATATGAATCAGACAGACAGACAGAGTGTGACAAAAAGCCTTGTTTTAAGTGCCTGTTTAGTACTAAGAAAATATCTGGATAATGAGACTTTAAATCCGATGACCAAATCACCTTTTGCATTAGGAATTCGTGAGCAAAGAAATGAAAAAGTGGAGCTTATCTACACTACTAGGTACCTAAAGCACAGCGGTATAGTTCTTACGACATCAAAAGGTTTTCTCAATTTTTACACATCGCTATATTTGTATAAAACTGTCACCGGAAAATAGTGACGTTCCGTGCAATCGTATGTATATATAAAATTTTAAATCAAAACCTAGGACCGCTCAAAATTATCTTTACAAGTAAGAAATAATCACGAATTAGAAGTCGTGGTCGTATTTCATTAAATTGACTTTATAATGAAAACTTCATTTACATTTTTTATACTTACCAAAAATGATTTTAAAAAAATCCTTAAATTTCTTCCAGTTCTTAGATTTCGAGTTTCTAATCTGAGCTTGAAACGTATCTATATAGGTTCCTACCAATAAATTAAATTAATTATAATAATATTAAGAAGGCATAGTCACATTCATGATTAAAAAATACAAGTAATAAATTAAATATATTAAACTCAATATAATTATATACGTACATATGTATAAAAATAAACAAACAATAAAATAATTTTGAAAACAAATTTGAACTCGACGTAGGTATATTTGCACCCCCTACCACCCACACGCTCTACGCACTCTTACGGCAGGGCTACAGGACTGATGATAACGAAAAATACACAGACTAAAAAATAACTTTACAACTGTATCCCATAACGAACTATATTTGGAAGATAGCTATATTTTCTTAGTAGCGGTTAATTTGCAAGAGCTTTGTCTCAATAAAAGCGTAAATGAAAATATCAATAAGGATCAATATAAATTAAGCTTCTAAGTATAATTAAGTCTACAACTGTGCCTTATGATTTGTATTTTATTATAATGTTAATAATATATACATGACATGCTATGAGTATAGGCTAGGAAATTACCTTCTTAATTTATAAAAAATATCGCTATATTACCTTTTCATATTAAGATGAACATACTAAAAAAAAGATCGTATTCTTAAATCCGAAAAATCTATTATTGTAACCTTAAAAATATATTCAAACATAAATACTAAGTCTTATAAGAGAAATATACTAAGTCTAATAAGTAGGTATATCTATTTCAAAGCCATGAACAAACGTGTACTCGTAGGTACCCCACTCATCTATTAATTGATTACTAATTATTTAATGAATAGCGCTTCTGTATCAATAAATTATTATTATTTATTGAACCATAATATTATATGTTATAAATAATAATAAAATTTAATTGATAAATTAAATATAAGTATATATAAGTATTCACAAAACATCAAGTTATTTTTTTGATTCCTAAATTAATAAAGGTAAGCTTAATATGATTAATGGTGTATAAATGCTATTAATCTGTTAATTATTATGTCTACGTGCCATGCTCTTGGCAACTAAACATCTTGGTGTAGTTGACTTTACATAGTATTTTAAAAAAACTATATATTGTATAAAATTTGCCACTTTGATTGACAAATATAGGCAACTAAACCGCTTGTCGATGCCGTTATCGGCTCGCTTGCGGTAATTGTTCTTATCATGTTATAAATAGTTGGGAACCCAAACAAGTCAGCGTGCGGCGCCGCAACCGCCCTTGAACTGAGCACCGGAGGCTTTGACGGAGGCTGCATGCGCGGAGCGGGGGCGGGGCCGGCCTGGCCAATCAGCGCCCCTTCACATTTTTCAGCCCCCGCCCGCATCGCCGGACGCTGCCCAAAAACAAAAGGATCAAAGTCGGCGAAACCTATCTCTTTCTTTGTGGGGCCAGCAAACGGGCTTCGATGAGAGGATAGATACAGTGTGTCGCGCGGGCGCGAATCGATAAGCTTTCCCTCCGCGCCGCATCCCCCGCTGCCCCTTCGGCCGCCCGAGGCCCGCGCCCCGCCGCCCGCCGCCCGCCGGCCATTTGCACGGATGTTTACTATTATTATTTTATTGAACGGACGCTATAAGTGGCGAAATAAGAATATTTACAAATCGCGGGAGCGGGCGCTGGCCGGAGCAATTACGGCGGTGCGATAAACGAGTGACACATCATTGTGCCTCCACGACGACGCTCGTATTTCGTAATTGCAACTGGGATGCGTATTATCTAATATTTTAATTTGTTAGACCTATAACCTTACAAATATTCTATGGAGAGGCTTTTTATTGAAAGTATTTTCTTATCTTTATGAGTAATTAATAGGTCTCGATAGATCTTGAACTTGATAACCCAGGTACGCTCACATCCTACATATTTTAAAAGCAGCGTAAGCAAAATATTTTTTTACATACTTTTATATTTTTTTGTATTTTCTCTACATACCTATGAATCTTTATGATATAGTACCTAAGTACCTAACCACCTGCCTAGTATATACCTATTCACAAATGTAAAAAAGAAGGTTTCATTAAAAATTGTTCATCTATCCTAAACATAAAATAGAATATAACAGAAAATACAAACACCTCTCCATACTTTTTATTCATGTCATCTTGTAAGTACCAATGTCGTGACGTTATTTAATTGTAGAGCAATTTATATGAGTAGGAAACATTTTTGAACGGTATGACATCTTTTTAACATTCTGAATTTTTGTCCTTTTTTATTACTTTATTAGACAGACTTCGCTCGAGCAAAATAAGGAATTTGTTGTGCTATTTTTAAACTATGGTTAGGATTATGTTGTGTTGTTATTTTTAAACTGTGGTATATAATTAAACATTCGACAATGGCCGTTATATTCGTCAGTAGGTCTCTACTGTACGTCAGTCTTACGTATGCATATACATAGATACACACTCCACATATTTTTTCACGCGTTTATTTATTGGAATACAGAATTTTTGACATTACTTTTTGACTACGTCAGCATATTAAACTGTATATTTGTCAAAAAATATGCGAAACATTATCATACCGTACAGCTTTATGAGTCTTGAATATATACGTACATAAGCTTGCAAAAATTATATGAAAATATAAAAAGGAAAACCGTACTAGTTTTAGCTGTACTAAGTGGTCAAAATCTAACAAACTACTCGATTAAAGCGAACGTTTCGTAATAAAACATTTCATTTTCTTATAAGCAATTAAAATATATTTTAAAAGCTAAGAAGAAAAATCCTTTAAAAAAATACATTGTTATATAAATATAATAATGATTTAGGCACTAATATCCTCTGTCACTCCGTGCTGGTCCATATCATTCCACCCACAGCCTGTCCATCTTTTTTCGGTCTTCCATTCACCAATCAACCATTTACATACATATATAAAACTCTTGTTATACTTACAACAATTATATCCATAAGCTCCGTACAATATCTGCGTTTCAGTTACGTTTTATAAATTAATTTAAATACATATAAGTATATACATATATTACCTACATAATTTTGTTGAAACCAAGTCCTCCCGTTACGTAGTCTGTAATAATATCTTTAGCTTTAAATTTTCGTCCTATGGAGAACATTGCTTATTTTTTTCACAAAGACCCACACGTTCGCAATAATTTTGACACTTAAGTGGTACGATAGCCGTACTTAAGTGTCAAAATTCAAGTAAATAGATTAAAAATCTTCATAAATAACTATTTAATTATAATTTTCCCATACACCTAACTATATTTTTTAATAAGTCGGTTTATAGATTGATAGATTCATAAATGCACTATAAAGTGATACGCGTAACACTCACTACCTACAACATACATACCTACTTATTTTCCTGTAGCAGATGCAATGAAAATAAACCATAGATTTACATAGTCCGTGCTATTTGCTATCCGCTCTCCTATACTATTAATATTATGCACTAAGTACAAATAATTATTGATTACTGTACATATAGGTACTTATTTAATAACAAACAATTAGGAAATTATTTTATTACTTGGGTATCTATTTATAATACAAAACTTTCAACTTAACTGCTTACTTAAAATTTATATTTTCTTTCATTTTTAGGTAGGCCGTAGGTAGTTAACAACGACATTCAAAACGCAATTTTTTCACGAAATCATTTTGAATGAGATCCTCCTGAACGATTTCGTCCACGGCGGCCAATCTCAAGAGAGATAAGCCAACTGCGCAGGGCACATTATAGTGCACAAGTGTGTGCGCAAACCCGGGTGCACTCTCATAATCCGATAGCAAAGAGTTCAAGCGCAGGACCAACAGCTTTACGTCTTCCAACTTCCAACTTCCGGAATCTTGGACAGAAAAACTTAATAACTTTTTATTGGCTCGACTTGAGATATGAACCCAGGACCTCGGGATTTGCGGCCTTATATCTAGCCACGAAACCAACAAGGCAGTATATTTTGAATACCATAGTCAATTCAAGATAATTTTTTTTAGTTATCTTCTTGCCCTTAAGGAATTGGAAATACTTGCGATCATAGGTATATTTTTAAATAGAGTTTCTTAGACGTTTTCTACTTGTATTATTTCTCACATCTATACTTACTCATAACAATATTATCAATCATAAGTAAATTTTAATAAAACATACTAATACGTGCATGTAGGTAGATAAGCTTAGCAAAAAAAAAATCATATTTAATATCGCTTGTAGTTATAGATGGTAGGTAATAATACGATGGTAGGTATTTAAGTAACTAAGGAAGTTTTTGATTATGATCCTACACAATTCATAGAATCGGTTTTGCCTCAACATTTATTTATCTTTAACGTTTCGGTTTTCATAACATAATAGTTCGTCCACGAATTAATAATATAGTGTAATAAATAAAGAAGTAAGAATATTAGTCTAGCCCCTTACTATTTATTATATGTGATATAGTATCACATATTAATCATAATATCACATACAGAGAGAAATATTACAATTCATTATGGTTTGAAATCATCAGACCAAACAATAAATTTTCACATAATTATAACAATATTTTAGTAAGTTTTCCCTAATTTTGTAGAGAATAAATTCCTTATTTTGATTATCAAAATATATTTGTCACTATTTCCAACAACCTAAAGATTAATCAGCTCCAATACATCATGTATTTTTTCAATGGCTAATTTAGTCAGTATAATAAACGACACATTTTTATAATAAAATGACCAAAGGAATTATTTTTATCTTGTTCAGCTTAATACTTGAGAGCGCCACCTCTAAGGTGCAGCGTAAACTTCTATTTTAATGTAGCAATGCCATCTAGCGCCTCAGAAATGAACGGTACCTTTCAAATTGCCAGTTTCATCTTAGGTTTGCCTTGCCTAGATGGCGTGGCTTCACGAATAACTACATACTTTTTCTAACTAAATATGACTACAAACGTCGTAATTAATCATTTTTTAGACATTATAAATGTGAAAATACATTAAAAATGCAATTTTGTTATAAAAGAAATGATATTTCAAAAAAACTATGTTTGCTGCGTAATAGACTGTTTTACCGACGTAAATATAACTTCCGCTTGCCGCTCGACATCACGCACACGCAAACGCGAGATAATGTAACCAACTTCACTTCGTAAATGTTCGATCTCTTTCAACTACGCCGAGGCTTGTACTTTTGAAGATTGCGCTTTTCGGTAATTATTGTTTTTTTTATTCCTATTATCGTAGTGTTTTATTTTATTTGTGATTATATAGTTAATGGTGAAATTCGCTTACTTATTGTGTCGGGTTAAGAAAATTTGGCGCGTTGAATTCTGTCAACATTAGTTCGAAGTGTTCACACGCAGTAGTGTAAATTATGCACGTGTAAATTGGAATACAATTGTTATTATCCATTTGCAGACATGGCTTTAACAGTTGCACTACCTCTGGCTGGATTGGAGACAGAAAATTTTAATTCGTTCAGGCATATCATAGATATAGCGGGCCTGTCCCAGTCTCAGACGAGCCCGAGCCCATCTGTCTCCAGTGAATCTAGCGGTATCGGCTCATTGGGCTCGTTAAAATCCGAGTCGGTGAATAACGATTCCTTGCCTTCTAGTCCTCAGACAACAGAGAAGGTAAGAAAAGTCAAATAATTTGCACTATTTTGTTTGCGTACGTCCTGGCCTTGACCTCTCTATTTTCATAATATTCCGTAATGGCGAACGTCTTACGCTATCAATGTTGTGTACGATTGACGTCTGATAATGGAAAGATTTTGGGAACTAAACTAGTGCATATTTTACTTACACCATGTATATATTTTTCTTTTATTTGTTTATAAGTATTAAAAAATAAAATTAAAAAGGTTATCGTAATTATACTCGTATAATTAAAAATATCGATTTTTACATTGAACTTAGTCTTATTATGTAGTGAAACTTATTCGTTCGTGTTTATATTCGTATGATAATGTATTTCAGAAATTATTCGAACCCGTTGTGCAACCACAGCCACGTCCGAAAGAGAAAAAAGTTGAAGATGTTACAATATTTTATGGAGGGAACGATATTCTCAACTTGAGTGCTAATCTCACTGATCCTCGATGGAATTACCGTGCCACAGTACTGCCGCCAAACAATCCTGCGCTGTTCTTCGCCAACCGATCGCAGTACCACCGGTTGGGACCGTACGGGACACGCACGCAGTACGTAAAAGATTCTTGCCGCTTGTGTGGCTTCTCATGGGTTGTAGCCGCCACAGATTAATTCGACTATATGACAACGTAAACCTGAACAAACGAAATTTTGGGTTATAACTGGGACACAACAGGGTGCAAATCAGCATCTTTAACTTGTCACATGAGAATGGTGTTAGTTCCGCCATTGTAAAATGTAGCCAACGACTTTAGTTCACTATATTATAATTAATTTATGACCTGACGACCTGACATTCTAGCCTAAGATGCCAGGGATTCCTATTTTCTACCAGGTACTATTTATTTTAGGTAATGAACAAATTTTCCACTTGAACTGAAGTCGCTGGTTCGTGACAATATTATCCTAATATTTTTTTAAAATATGTGCCTGATGTGACCCAGTTCAGATGACTGTGGAACGTGTGTGTGTGGCCATCGTCCCGCGTATTCGTAGAGTTCATTTTAAAAGTGACTTAATACTGTGATCTTAATTTAAAAAAAATGCAATTTTTGACAAATTCTAAGAAACGCGTGACGATCCATTTTAATTTCGTTTTTTTTTTTTAACTTATTTAAATGTGTGATAAATTAAAAGTTAGGATATTATGAAAAGTTAATGCCATATGTTATTTAACAACATACAAAATTGGCATTTTCATCCCAAAAACTAGGATCTTAATGAATCAGTCCTCAAATTCCAATCTTATAAATTAAATTATTTAATATATAATATAAAGACAAAAAAATAATAATATATTATATTACATTTAGTTCCTCTTAGAAATATAAATAATTATTTGTTATCCAAAGAATATTACTTGTTTAATAATGCATATTAAATTATCTACAAATTGTTTGAAGACAATTTATGTCCATTCGCATAAAATCAATTGGTTGAAAAAAAAATTTGACCCATAGGTTTTATGTTTTATTAATTTGAAGCAATATTTAAATTTAAATTATTATGGACTTTTAATTTTAAACGTCATAATGAGTTATTCCCACCATTACATCTTATAGTTATTATTTGAATATTGTTTTATGATAATATTTAGTGTAGGATTATTGATATGAATATGTTCCACAGTCATTAATAAACAGAATCGTCATTGTTACAAACGAAAGGCTGCATCTTGTATATTCAATCCGCTATTTTGACGAGACGGCACGAATTTATAGCCAAGCTGAATGTTAATTTTAAGATTTAATTATGATTGTTGGATTTACCGTCCGAACATAATATAATAGGGATGACATGTCCTCTAGATGTTACGATCTTGACACATTGCCCAAATTATATGTCTCCTATCCACTCTAGTGTGAAAGCTTGAACAACTCGTATAGTTATGTGACAAACCCATGGAAACATAGTAATAATGGGTTATCAGTGCATATCATCACAAATTAAAACAGTGTTTAGATTATTCTAAGGTTTTAGTAGATGTTACAGACCGTTTTAAAACGTTGGGAGTCATTAATATGCCCAGATGCTGGGCTCCTAGTGAAATTATCGTAAGTGTCGTTTACAGACTGGAAAATTCTCTATAAATGCATATTTAAATTGTAATATCCATGGTCTCTTAATTTAGTCAAGATATTTAATAGTGAGTCTCTTAAATTATATGTAAGTAATGTGTAAAATACTAACTACTGTAAATTAATAATAATTGATACTGTCCTTTTGTGCAACTTTGGTTCTGCTATGTTGTGATCAGCTTTAAATTTGAACTGGTATATCTACACTATAATCTTTAAATATTTCCCACAAAGTTATTTTTTATAAAAAAAAATGTTGATACGAGACAATACAGTTTGTAGTTAACAAAATTTTATTTATGTTTATATGGGATTTGATTCAAGGTTTGGCAAATATTATGGAAGGGACCAACGTTGACGCATTGATTTATTTAATATTTTTATAATGATAATTTTATTAGCAGAACTCTACCAAAACAATGGTCTTATCACGATTTCAATTTACATGATTACATTGCATTTTTATCAATTGCTTTATCTATGAGTCATCGCCAATTTATTATGATATATATATATTTATCCAGTAATCAACACAAATGGGCTATGAACATAAACACATAAGTTATAAACAAGTAAGTGAATAATTTACAAAATTTATTATAATATTTATGATTCAGTGGGTCATGACTGAACATATAGCATGGATCTCAGAATGCAGCTTACAGTGATATACCTAACAATAATCCTAAATTGAAAGGCATCTCTAAGTCATATATTAAAATCGAAAAATGTTAGAGGCGCCTTCGCAAGCGGTGTGCTATATTCAGTCACACATACTCACAAAATGGTTGTTATGGTTATTTAAAATGAAATGTTGCATTCAGATTATTATTTAGTTATTAACTTTAATATGACAAGCTTCAATCGAATGTAGTTCAAAGGGTAGTATTTGGAGAGATACGCACAGTTTTTTTTTATATAGTAGCTCTTGTTGTAAAGTCTCCTAAGTCGTAGCGTAGGAGTCCCTGTCGGCAGAGCGCCGCGCTCCCAAATACCAACAGAGGCCGAGGTGCGATGCAATATTTGCATTCCAATTTTTGTTAAGTTAGCAGCCGAAGGGTAGTAGTTGTTAATTATTTTAATCCACATTGCCAAATATATTGGTTGTTGTGCTATTTATGTTAACTGAATGGATTATTATTTTTTCTAAAATATCAATTAGTACCTTCCATTGCAAAGTGTCTTCAAGTGATTTTACAATGTTTTAATCATTTCAATTTTATGCATTTTATTTTGTTTAGTCAAATCATATACATTATATTATATTGTGTTGTATTTTATCTATTGTTCATTCATATTTACGATAAATATTTTTTCTCATTGAACTGTAGTCAAATGACAGTATTTTTATAATGAAAATTGTATGGAATGAAGGGTTTATTGCCTAGACGAGGCGCCCGCGGAATGTCTGCGACCGCCGAGGGGTGCGCGTCCTGTGTATTACGTATCTGATAAGCATTATGTAGGTTTAGCGAAATAGAATTAACTCGGAGACAGACTCCAAGTACCAAAACATATTGGTTTAATGTTGTTCTCTTATTACCGTGATATAGTGCGTCGCGCGCGGCGCAGAGCTCAATATTTTAGTAACCCTTAAGAAAATTAATACCTCTTTTGAAAAGAATATATTATATAGTATATCCAATCGACAATCACATATTATATATTTCCCTGTTTATTTTGATGTGATATCATAAATGACTGATCTGAATTTAGTTTTTAAGTTGGTTATTGATATGCAGTGCTATTTCGAGAGTGTAATTAAGATTTAATATTGAAAGTGCCAATGCTCGTAATTTAATCTTTGACTGTTCCTTTAATGTAGCTGTTTGTAAGGGCAGGCCGTAGCGGCCGGTAGCCCGACCCTCGTCGACTTCACTATAAGCGATCGTCCTTCTTAACACATAAGTTTAAAATTGTTACTTTTAGAAAGGATACACGTAACGTGCACAATCTCAGTAATGCTTGCAATATTATGTATAACATGTAATTCCTCATTTTATAATTTAATCCAGCGTATCTAATGTTAAGAGTACAATATGAGATGATGTTATATCATTCTAGTATCAAAATTAACCGAAGATAATATTATTAGTTAGGTAAAATTTTAACATAGCTTCGTATAATTGGGATGTTTTAGTATTTAGTAGTGTATAATTATGGCGTAGTGGCAAGCGAAATGTCTCGTGATTGGAGTGAAATAATGTTAGTGGCAATAATACTCGTAAGTTCCCTGCCAAGAGACTGTACAGGGTCGCGAGTCGCCGTCGCCCCCCGCGCCGCTCCGAGCGGGCGCGGGCGGGAAGCGGAGACGACGCTTCACATGCGAACGCTACGCACTAGGCGTTTATTTGTTGTAATTATAATAATAGCCGTAGGTATTTTATCGTACTTAAATAATTATTCTTGCGATGCCTTAATTCTGGTTGTCAATTAGACATGTCTGCCTAGAGTGTTATCATTGTTTTTATTTATTTTAGTTTTTTTTTGCTGTTCCGGTTTCCTCCGTGAACTTCCAGTCCAGGCTGTTCTTTTTAAATGATTTTGATGTCGATTTATTTTTACCTAAGTGTTCTTATTAAATGTTACCAAAATGTTTTTAATAAAATATTTTTATATGTATCTTATTGTTTTATTAATATTCCACAACAGCATTTTCCGTAATCAATTACCTGTTTATTTCTCTTTACAACAGTTATAAAAGACAAAAATACAGTTCTATTTATTGATTTCTTGTTTACATTGTCAAGTTTTCGTAATGTAAATATTTCGACGCGGGCGGCATGCCAACTAGCCTATTAACAAATCGGAAAATTGCCCCGTTTCCATTTGCTTTTGATGAATATATAAATTTGTTAGTGTATACTCATTATTTTTTACGTGGCAGCAGTTTCTTATGTCCGAGTAGCTATTATTTTAGGGTTCGGTGCACAGGTAAATTTTTCAAATAGATCGATTATAATTAAAACTGAATTACGAAATCTTTCACTAGCCGGGATAGTATTGTTAATATCAATTAAATTCTGGAAAAAATCGCATACAGCAAATTAATTAAGTGTTCATTTACATCAAATTTAATCAATATTTACCGGACCGGAAAGAGTTAAGGCTTGAGTCGTATGACCAATGGCTTTATCGTCTTTCTGAAGCAACGGAGTGTAAACTCCGACTAAAACTGTCGACTCCGGGCTGCTCCTCGTATAGCCTATTCTAGCCATTAAACTAACGAGTTTATCTGAGTTTTACGGTTGAGATATATGACGTTATTCATATAACAAAAATTAATACCTACTTGTTATTTTATTGAAAAATTATATGATGATGTCATACACATCCCAATGTTTGAACAATCTTTACGTAACTGTCTAGGAATGAAAATGTGTACCTAAAACTAGAAGTAAACAAACAGGTATGTCGATTAACCAGACAGATTGACGACAAGAAAACAACTAATATATGACTCAAAGTGTACGCTTACAATAACAGGGTTTTTACATTCTACGATACCATAACGGGACTTCAAATGTTATACCAGCCTTTCACATTATCCGCAATAACTGCAGGCTGCAGCCCAGTCGGACGAGTCGTTTTAATTAACCGACTTCATTTTTATCTCATTTACCTACGATTGTTTTGACTTTTTGATTGTCACTAAGTTTAAACGAGTGTGGATATTTTTTATAATATGAATTTTGATATGATTAATCAATATCGAATAATTGCATGTAAAAAAGCATTGCAATGCAAGTCAGACTATAGTTATTAACAAGACTAGCAAAATAGGAAAAATATTAAGATGGGATATCGTATCGTAATATGAAAATACTTATACATTGTGATGTCAATTGTCATTATTTTCTTATTCAATGTTATACATATATTATATGTATAATATATCCCCCTTACCGCATACGAAGCCATACATGGCTTCACATTATATATTCTTATATAAAACTTTTTTTCTTTTCCATTAGTTAATACGAAACCCGAAAATACATTATTATCCGTAAAAAAATATTAATGTACTTCCTTCACAATTAATGCAGCAAGTGGTCAATATAATAAAAGAAACATACCTACTCTCAAAAAATGTAGATTTGTAAATTTGGATTAGATAAATTTAATTGCAATTCAGAGAACACGGAAATCTTAAGACGTTCATAGAACGATTGCCAATTTATTTTAGAAAACCGTTCTACATACATTTACACTAAGTATACAGCGCCGTACCTACAGAAGGTTTTAAACTACAAATGATTTTATACATATAATAAAATGACATAATTATTTTTCCAATAACAGTAACAGTTAATATGATCTTCGTTATCCACGAGAAGGTTGTGAGTCGCGACAACGTACCTGCGAAATGTTATGAACTATTGTTTTTTTTAGTTTACTAGCTCTCTGAATCTGAGTACAGGTAAAATCATTAATTTCATGACTGATGGCTGTAGAATAAAGTAAAGTAAACTAATTGAACCATTTGGATATAAATAATATAGAGATCTTATATTTATCTCCAAGATATTGTTCCAATGATAAAAGCGGAAACAAAGAAATACTTTCAACGTTTAACCTCGGTACATCATTGATTACCTGTATTATGATAACAAAATTTTAATCAATGTATTTAAATTTCGTAGGTATCTTGATTACATGTCTTATACATATAATACTTACAAATATAATTTTGAAATATGATAAATTCATATCGATTCCACATATAAATCAATTATTATATATTAATTAATTATACCTCTTCATAATATTTTGTTATTTGTGGTTTATTTATACTCTAACGAGTAATGAAGTCGAGGCAGGTTGCTAACAATATAATACCTATACATCATACATGGAATGTAGTTACATATACTTCATATTAAAAAAAATTACAATAGCGCCATCTGACGTTGTAACGTAGAACGATAATATTAAATAGAAGTTTGTAACTTGTGCAGCGCCATCTCTCGAAACTTTTATAAACTACTAAGAACGTTGCTAAGTTTCACGCAGTTATGTTGGTACGAAATTCTAGATGGCGCTATCCGCAAATTTTATGATAAATCCTATATTAAAATCTGTTTCAGAATGAAGGTTCCATAAAGTCACGCATAAATACTTAATGATCGGTTACTAATATATATTTTTTTAAATATTCGTATACACAAATATGTAATCCCTTTGTATTTTATCTATTATTTGGATTAACGTTATTATTATGCTGCCATATATTTTAATTTCCAGGCTCCATCACAATATAATCTTATGATCATCGACAATATAAAATTATTTTTTAAGTTTTAGTGAAGACGAGCCTGATAATAATTAATGGAAAAATATAAGTACTACTTATTGAAAATGTAACTATAGTAACTCATTCATTAGTGAGACCTTAGACTAGGTTTACTACCAGAAACATTCATGAGTTCATACAAACGATAGGTTTTATGAATATATTTCGAGTCTATGAATAATATTAGCGAAGGAGAATAAGTTAAAATAACAATTACAGATATGTCTAGAATAGAAATTTTCTACTATAACCACTTCATTGCTAATTAGTTTATCTTCAAAAAATAGCCATTTTGAGCAATATCTGTGGTGTAGGGATTCCAGATATAATTGCATCTAATATACCTACTTAATGTAAATATTTGTTCACACTCAGTTTCTCTTTAGAATAAAAAAATAAGTTCTTACAATTCTAATATCATATACTAATAAGATTATGACATTTTATCTTATCATGAGTGTTATTCTTAGAAAAGAAGCTTCAAGCAGCAATTCATTTAAGTACGTACTTTAAAAAGATACAGGCTGTTTTGTCCTGGTGAAATCATTTTTACGAAAAAGAGGTGCATTCTATATATTTTTCATTACATACTTTTTTTTTTTTCGCTGGAAATCCGCAGTTACGCTTTTCCCCCACGTGAAGTGGGGGGGTATGTGGGGCTCACCAGCGCTGAAGGCGCCGGACTACCCACTAAAAAACCAGCGGTATCCTCTCCGTCTGGTCGGGGGACGCCACGGGATCGCTTGCGCATGCTACCGTGACGTCCCGACGGTCGGCCCGCCTATGCGGGCCTCCATGTCTAAGGGGGTTCCCGGATACAGGGAACCCACTTAGCCCCGGCGGCTGTTAAGGCAGGGGGAGAAGGTGCGCATAGCGCCTACGTCTCCTCCCCAGTCTTTTGCGACGGATCGAATCAGCGGAGGCATTTTCCTCGCGCTGTCGCTCCGCGGCCTCCTTCTGCGACATGACACTCTCGCAGAAGGAGATTATTGCCAACCAGCACCCCTCACTGTCGAGCATGGTGTTAATCACGCTCGGCAGCGAGAGATCCCCGCTGACAATCGCCGCCAGGGAATGCCTCTAAGGCCCCCACGCAGCACACTCCGTCAGGGTGTGGTGCGCCGTGTCCAGTGGCGCACCACACTCGTGGCAGGAGGGTGATACCTCCCGCCTCGCTATCCCGTGCAGGTACTTACCAAAGCACCCGTGTCCGGTAAGTACCTGCGTCAACCTGAACGAGAGCGTCCCTCGTTTTCTTTTGACCCAGCGACTCAAGTGGGGACGTGTCGCCTCCACTGTCGCCAGGCCCGCCGTAGGGGACCTCAGGTCCTCCTCCCATCGGGCTATCAGGGCTTGCTGGGCTAAAGCCCTGATCCGCTCGACCTCCGCCGACCCTGGACGGTCGCCGCGGCGTCTCGCCTCGGCCCGGAAGCGATACACCTCTGCGAGCACCTCCGCTTGGAGTTCCCAAGGCGGATCGCCCGCGAGGAGCGTCGCCGCCAAAGAGGCACCGGCAAAGAGGCGCCGGCATAGTGATCCCGGTCCTCCCACGTTGGGTAGGAGGTGGCCCAAGGCGGCGGCGGCGTTGACGAGCTTCGGGCTGATCCGCGCGAAGTGTTGCCTGAAGCTCCATCGCCCGTCCAGGATCAGGCCCAGATACTTCATCTGGGCCTGCACCTTGATCACCGTCCCATGGACGGTGATACTCGCCCCTCGGGGGGGCCTCTCCGTGGACCGTGGAAGAGGAGGGCCTCCGTTTTTTTTTTTTTTTTTATAGTATTGATTAGTGGACGAGCATGTGGGCCACCTGATGGTAAGTGATCACCAACGCCCATAGACAGTGGTTTGTATATTTCTTAAAAAAAAACAACATCACCACTGCGCCACCAACCTTGGGAACTAAGATGTTATGTCCCTTGTGCCTGTAATTACACTGGCTCACTCACCCTTCAAACCGGAACACAACAACACAAAGTACTGCTGTTTTGCGGTAGAATATCTGATGAGTGGGTGGTACCTACCCAGACGAGCTTGCACAAAGCTCTACCACCGAGTGAGATATGGAGACCCTCAGGCCCAGCATTTCCATTCGGTCCACGGTCAGAGCCGTTCCGACTTCGGCCAGGCGGGTCGCCTCCCGATAGTCTCGCCCCGTCGCGGTGATGAGAGTGTCGTCCGCGTAACACAGCACCCCCATACCGGGCAGGATGGGGGCTCTCAGGAGCCAATCGAAACCAACGTTCCACAGAATTGGGCCGAGAACAGACCCCTGTGGAATTCATTACATACTTGGCAAATGAAGATACATCCGTTCTAGCCTTGTATAACCATTTTTGACTAGGAACCATCTTTAAAAAAAAGTACATAAATGTACATGTGTATAAATGTATATGTACATTACGAAATATACAAAATATGTTAAAGCCAGTTCGAACAAAAGTACTACTGACTAAAAACACTATAGGTTTATTTTTATATCTATATAGGTTTATTTGCCGTTTAGTTTTTCAAGTAGATCGACTATAAGGGAGGCGCTATTTGTTCCATCGCTCAATTAATCTTATCGTATTGTAAAAAAAACTAACCTCACCTATATATTTTTTTTCCTTTTTCTGGCGTGTATCTACGCTATTTGAGCGCAAAATATTCTGCCATACCTATATTTTTACTCGTGTAATTTTTAATAATAAAAGATAATGATAGTGACGTTGTCTAGTTATTATTAATTTTCTCGAAACATAAAACATTCCACCATATATAATATATTATGTATACGGGAATTAACAACAATAGGTAATAATCAAAACTTCACGATTGTAACAAAATTGAATAACTGTAGTTGTATTAAAAAACTAATATCTTATGAGTAAATTTATCTTTCTATTATAATAATAACGTCCTTATTCTAAAACTAAGAGTTTCTTAAGAAAACCACTTTTAAAAGGAACGTGTAGGCATATAAGAGTATGTAAACATTTCGAACTATTGTTATATGATGTATATATATAATTATGGTAGCGATGTCATTTTCGTTTGTTATATCCACTTTTGTGTTCGCATAATAGGTGTATTCACTCAGATGGGCGCGAAAAGTGTCGCTTTTATCTGATTTACAATAGACGGGAATCAAAGAAATGACGATATTCAACCTACGGTTGTTCCATTGTCAAACATGCACGGTTTTTTATTTTATTTATTAATAAACGAAAGCTATTTGTATTCTATTTATTTAGTAGAAAAATGTGGAAATGAAATGACTGTAGTCTACAGTTGTTATAAGTATATTACTTTCATATATACGTAAAAATCGAATATCATAATTTACTTTAGTCATTATATAATTACCTACCTACCAAAGTCATTCTATCGAGCCTTGAATATTTATTTACACATTATTATTCTATGTTTACACAGATCTTTAAGTCTAGAATTCGTATTTTAGAACGATGTCTGTTTATTATTGTGTTTATGTAGTTATCTAGATACGATAGAAAAATTGTCTAATGAACTTATTCAGTAAACTTTCATAGATAGATTATTATTTGATCCAATTAGTATGAGAAAACACGTTTAATGTTGTAAATAAATACTTAATTTCATAATTCTAGTGATATATTAAGTAAATTATGCTATCTCTAAACGACAATTTATTCTTTTTATAAAATGGTGATGTTCAAAAATGAATAGTTGTAAGATTTAAAAAATGTTAAAAGCCATTTGGCATACAAATGGCTTTTAACATTTTTTAAATCTTACGGTTATAAAAATAATGCCTTTTCAGATGATGGCGCACCCTGGGATTGAAACAAGGCAGGCAGTATAAAAATATGTCTATGTTCCCAGTGCCACATTAAGCAAGCGCGGGGCCCGTAGCAATTTCTTTCGAATGCAATTTCTTGATCTGACTTTTTTTTAGACCAGGCGCCGGAATACCTACTAAAAGACCAGCGGTATCCTCTCCGTCTGGTCGGGGAGCGCCCCGGGGACGCTTGCGCATGCTACCGTGAGTCCTTGATCTGACCTGATCTGTTAAAAGGAAGTCTCTCTTAAATTAATAAAATATATTTTTTTTGCTCATAATTTGCCCCTGCCTCCTTTTGCGCGGGGCCCATAGCAATTGCTACTCTTGCTAAGTGGTTAATCCGGCCCTGCATGTACCTTTCAGTGCCCCTGAGTCCTGACAACGTATATCCAAAAAGAAATGAAATTTTATTAAACACTCACTTTTGCACTTATAATATTGGTTAGGATTATAAGCATACATATATAAAAAATCTATTAAATATGTTACAAATTTGGCACTGTGTCATTTTTACACATTGTGGTCTCATTATTCTCTTGGTGATTGTATTGACTATAATTTACTCCATTCTGGTGTTTGGAGGTTATTATGGTGTGTAAAGAGTCGAAATGATCCAGTGGTTATAAAACGTGAATTTTAACCAAAGATTGCTGATCGAAGATAAAACCCGTGCAAGCACCTCTGAATTTTCATGCGCTTAATCTTTAATTCGTGCTCGGTGGTGAAGGAAACTATCTAGACGGAGCTTGCAAGTGCCGGATGAAAATTTACCGCATCTGTCATCATCATCCACACCACCCGCATTGCTTGCAAGCATGGTGGAATAAGCTCCAAAAATCTTCTCCTCAAAAGAAACGGTGGGCTCAGTCCAGCAGACGGACATTTACAAGCTGTTCCTGATAAAAGCATTTAACAAGAACTGTTGTTATGAAACTGTTATTGGGTAGTCAATATTTTTTTCTTTAAAGCCTATGTAAAATGTCTTTAAATTTATGTAAAATGCAAAAATCATAAATTTCCCGATGTTCACCTTACGTTTGACAGAGCGCGATAAACAGACATACGGTTGAATAAGTCGAAATTGTGAGAAGCAAAGGTAAATGATTACCGCACGTTTCACCACGCATTGACATTCATGGCTATGATCACTCGCGGCTTATTACAACAGTACAATTCGCCAAAAATGCCTCAATGTACCCAATCAGACTCCTATTTGTTACGATTGGGGTGTGTAAGAGGCTTAAAATTTATCGAAATGGATTATAATGAGTAGTATGCATATATATATTTTTTTAAATTATTATTATCACTTACTAATATTATATACTTTCGGTGTATGATATCGAACCATGATTAGTTAGAGAATTTTAATAACATTGAAATAGACATCTACCATGTCGTTGCTTTCGATACTTTCATAGGACAACTTATTATTTTACTTTACTAATTTAATTAAATTAAAAAAACGCAAGTTTTATATCTACGCCCAGCGTACCTTATAAGTTTAATGTGCAATTTAAATTAATTTATCGCCGGTGATATATGACTATGTTGAGGCACGTAATTAATGGATACCTGCTCATTAATTCTACCGCCAAAAATTATATAACGGTAATATTTTGTATTGCAGTGTTCCATTTTGAAGGGTGAAGAATTTATCTAGGGTTATTTAGGGTAATCACAGGGACACGAAATATTTAATTTTAGTCGGTTTTCTAAATTAAATTATATTCAAATAAAAACTTATAGAAAACGTAGAGTTAACAGTATTCAAGTATTTTCCCTCTTCCATACAAAGAGAAAAAATAGGCATAATTGAACAATAAGCACCGCTGCGAACGCCACTGCCTTAATAAAACATTTCACATCCAATCCTTTGGTCTCGCAAGCCTGTGGAACTTCATATACACTGTCACACGCCGCTTTATTCAAACGAAAAGGCATTTCACATACACTGATGTTTCTTGACGAAGTGCAATAAGAGTGTTACAGAGGCATAAGGTAAGGCGCAAAATTCAATAAACTACCTATTAATGACATTTATGCAGTAAATATCAAAGATGTGCATTTATTGGAGACCGCTGCTTTTTTATAAAGTTTAACCGATTAATCCTTTACCTTACTTGTTTGTTTTTTATATGTATATAAGATAGAGAAGAGATTATTAGATATAGTGACAGAGAATGTCAAGAATAAGGACATATTATGTTACAGATAAAACAAAAAGAAAATGTTTTTTTTTTCTTATTAGAAAAGACAAAGGTATTTACAAGATTTAATTACATTATTAATATATTCTATCATTCCGTCATATTAACATATTGGGATTTAATTTAATCACTTAAATTAACAAATTAGTCCTACCTTTAAAGACTAGAATGTTGAATGTGTATATCTACTCGTACCACTACGATTATTATTATAAAGAGAACAAAAGCATTAACGAAAAAGTCCATTCATAAACCAATAAGTTCAAAGTTGCTTTTGCATTTCTTTTTTAAACTTTTTTTTTCAATAAAGTTAATACTTACACTTTCAGTTAGAGTTAGAATTGTTAGAAAGCGAAGTATAACAATTGTTTCAAATGAAGACGCTTAAAGTTTCGTCCTTTTGAGTGCTTACTAATTTCTGAACATACTGGCTTTGAAAAGGAAAACAGAAAACGTCTCATTGAGAGATTTAAACAGTGGCCCATTGAAAATAGCTGAAGCCTTTAGAAAATCACCCTCCTTTTGAGTCGCTTTTGCAGTCTCTATTTATGATTTCTAAATTTCCATATACAATTTCGTACTTGCTGACCGAAGTTCGTATTGAATACTCATACTGGCATTCGGATGTGTCATTTTGTAAATTTACAATGTTTCAAGACCACGAGTTATTTAGGTTGATTTTCAAGATATATTTAATGCAGGAAAAAATGAAAAATGTCTTTAAAATTAATAATAATTAAAATATAATATAATATTAGAAAATATCATAAAATAATGAGTGATAGTTGAAATATAAATAAGTATATTGTTTGGTTATTTATATTTTTTAATTTCAAAGGTTGTTTTTAACGTACGGAATCTTTCTTTTATTATTTATGTACTAATAATGTAATTTACTTGATAAAGCCATTATTCCATGGCTTTATTGTCCTGATTTTATCGTGTTGATGAACCTAATTTTTTTAAGTCCTTACATATGAAATTAGCGTTTTGTCGTGCTGACCACTTTGATCTGAAATATCTCCTCTTTGGTTGAGAATTCCAAATTCAAATTTATAAATTCATTTAGCTGGTACATTTGAGTTTTGAAAACAGTCATTCATTTGTTTTTTCCTCATTATTTTTTTTTTGGCGTCGCTTATTACCGCACATTGGAAAACATGAAATATCGGTATATTTACGAGTACGAATTCTACCGTGGCACCAGTGCTGCAGAAACAGCTCGAAGGATTAATGATGTGTACGGCGCTGGTGTCGCAAAACAAAGCACGGTACGTTTTTGGTTTCAACGTTTTCGTTCTGAAAATTTCGACCTTCAGAACCGACCCCGTGGACGGCAGGAGACCACAGTGGAAAATGAAGAATTAAAGGCTATTGTGGAAGCGGATCCATCACAAAGCACTTCAGAGATAGCAGCAGGCTTCGGGGTAAGTGATAAAACTGTATTAATCCACTTGAAGCAAATCGGCAAAGTAAAAAAACTTGAAAGAACCCTTCGTTCAAGTTTTTTTACTTTCCCGATTTGACCGCATGAATTGAGTGAATCGAACTTGCAAACACGCGTCGACTGCTGTGTTACTTTGCCGACACAATAATGAAGGGGTTTTGAATCGAATCATTACTTGTGATGAAAAGTGGATACTGTACGATAATCGGAAGCGCTCGTCGCAATGGCTGAACCCTGGAGACCTAGCCAAATCCTGCCCTAAACGAAAATTGACTCAGAAAAAGTTACTTGTGAGTGTTTGGTGGACTAGCGCCGGTGTCGTTCACTACAGCTTTCTAAAATCTGGCCAAACGATTACGGCAGATATCTATTGCCAGCAACTGCAAACCACCATGAAGGAAGAACTAGCTGCTAAACAACCGAGATTGGTCAATCGCTCTAGGCCAGTGCTGCTTCACGACAACGCAAGACCACACACTGCACAACAAACAACCACTAAGTTAGATGAGCTACAATTGGAATATCTGCGACATCCACCGTACTCCCCGGACTTTGCTCCAACAAATTACCATTTTTTCCGGAATTTGGACAACTTCTTACAAGGAAAAAAAATTCAACTCCGATGCGGCAGTCCGAACCGCCTTCAAAGAGTTTATTGATTCTCGCCCCCATGGTTTTTTTAGTAAAGGGATCAATGAACTACCTATGAGATTTCAAAAGTGCATAGATAACAACGGTGTATACTTCGATTAATTAAATATATATTACAAAAAAAAAAATTGACTTTATATTCGTCCCGTAAAAAACGCCAATTTCATATGTAAGGACCTAATATTATAGGTAGGTGGGTTAAAATAGGCCACCACCCGTAAACATTATCGCCATAAGAAATACTAATCCCTTGCGCCACCAGCCTTGGAATCTAAGATTTCTGTTTTATGATAAGATATGTGATGAATCTACCTTGACGTACTTGCACGAAGCCCACGTTTACATTTGTATCACCTTAAATTATAAGATTATAAAATTATTGCATATTTATAGGTAACTGATTATTTAATTATACTTTCATTATTAAGCAAATAGGTTATTGAATGTTAAAACTATAATAAAGTATGATAACTTATACCTTATTGTATATGTTATTATAATTAATAAAGTAAGTAACTTTTAACAATGATTACTCATTAACTAGGTACTGTTTAAAATAGAAAAGCGATCTGGGGCTAACTTAAAAAATAATTAAAATCAAATCAAGCACAAAGAGCTTTAATGAAAAGACTGATACGCTATCGAATGAATGGAAAAGATCCAAAGGGAAATCCTTTAGTTTTCAAGTTGAAATTTCCATTGTACCCATTTTCCTATTTGGTGGTAGACAAAAAGTGGCTGGTTGGTAACACAATTGGGCCATCTTTTGTTCTACGTCGCTCCGGTTCCGGCACCGACGTATTCTTTTAGTGGCGCCTAGAACAACTGTTTCTAGAACGATAGCCTCACAATGCGAACGCGGTATTGTCGCCGCGTTAATTGTTCCTTGCCTCATCTAGTCGAGGGTTAGTTAATAGCTCTGTAATTTGGTGTCGAAAATGTGAAACGGGCAGCCTAAATAACGTTGAAGCTTCTCCGGTTACCAGAAATTACACAAAAATAAACGATATAGCACAAACATTTATAAAGGCATTTTCGTACTCATAATAAGCTTAAAAATAAAGCGAATTGTACGTAATGAAAAAGGAATTAATTTGAATGAACTTTGAAATTGGATCTTCAAGTGCGCTCCAACTAAAATATAGAACATTTTCCACAAAGCTATTCATCGAGCTAGCTAAGAAGTGAATCTTTATGAATGCCACCAAATTGTATGAGAGTAGTCCTCTTTCAAAACTTCTCATGAATAGTGTTAATTCGCTATAGCGAATTTACTCGGAGCTCGTCAATGGACTATTTGGAGACTTGAGAAGCGTACAGCCTCACAAAGTCGCAATATTGTGTATGGAAAACGCGGGAAACGTGAATGGGGGTTTGAGGAAAGTAACACAGCAATGGTACGTTTTGTAAAGATTCCTCACAGGAAATATTTTACAATAGATATATAACGTTTGACATTTCATTTATAGCACGAGCTTTTGTTGACTGTTATTTATATTAAATTATATTTTTGATAACGTCGTTTGGTTTCTTTTGAATATGTTTCCATAGCGTAGCGATTTAACTCAATAGCATATGTTTATATCAGTACATATTTATTTCGTTTTAGTTGTTTCATTTGTAAAGTAAGTACAAAACAAAGATAACTGTAACTGTTACAAACGATCCTTCAAAATAAGGAGTCGAAGCTGATACCAGCTGATACCAGAAAACGTTAAGTGAGTTAGCGAGCGTAAACATAGTCAATAGCTTTCTGACTGGGCGGTACAAATTTCATATAAGTACGTAATTACGAGCAACCCTTGTAGTGACTGTTTTTCAGCAACATCGCATCGCTTCGAAAGCGAAAAGGAAAAAACGGGGCGTGCCTGAACAAAGCCACCCATACAATGGGGCCGTGCGAACAATGCTAACTAGAAGAGATGCTGTGTAGCTTGTATCATTCGCAGATAAAGATGGAAGCCGTTGACAGTTTCTAGAAGTGCTAATTTTCAGTCTATTTTAATGTTGAAGTCATTTTTAATATCAAAAACATTCAGCATTTTTGTTTACGAATAATATTTACGAAGAAAAGAAAGAAGAAAATAACTTGTAATTTGAACATAAAATATACGCGTTTATAATACATATTTGTTTTACATGAAATTGATATTTCATAATTTATCAGTATTTAAAAATTGAGATAATTTTCCAAATCGTACGTAATAGATTCGTTTCATATCGAAATTCCAAATATGTACAAAGAAAACAAAAGCGATCGTAATATCTATCGTGGTATTAAAATTCAAACGACACTTAGAACATTGCACATCCGCAAGCTCAGCACTAACAACAGAGTCCGCAACAATGTGCCCTCTGAAGAGCTCCGAACAATCGAATGAAGACAATAAGCAGCGATACTCCGAGACAAAAAGAGGCGAAATAAAGGCTCACTTGTTTCCTGGCCGCATTGTGAGGAACGGGAGAGGGCAGAGACAAAAGCGTAATGTGCCACGGGCCCAAACAATAGGGACTGAGCCATTATTGTTACTGTAGCGCCGCTTTAGCGAAATATGTACGCGGTGGCACCAGCGAACTTGACATGCTGAGGCGGCCTTGCGTTGAGTTGAGCGCTCAGCGCTGAGCGTCGACTCTCCGAGTTGACTGTGACGCCAACGCACTGATTCGTGTCAATCGTGTAACAGTTAAAGCATAAACTATTATATATGTATTTTCGCACATCATATTTAAAAAAAGAAACTCATAAATATCCATATTCACTTTAATTGGGTAAACAAATTATAAGTACATTCCTATACATACATGTTTATTAGAGCTTGTATCGAAAATGTATAATTATTATTATTCTATAATAATATTTGTACATAATTACAATACTTTTTGCTTTTTTCGCCAACATATCTGTAATTTTATTTTTTGTTTTGTTTCTAAATAAATTCTAACGAAATAGATAAATCTTGATGACCCGAATGTCACTAGGTATCACAGTCTAAGAAGAAGTAGTCATAGAATAATTAAGTAGTAAGTAAGTAGTATATATACACTTATTTCATTAAAAATAATAAAAAAAAAATTTATAAACATTGAATAAAAAAATGATTAAAAAATAAAATCAGCAGCGCTATTCTGTAACAACTCAATTACTCACCCATACAATTTTTATGGTGATATAGTATTTTGATGCGTGTATACTTGAAATGATATAATTATTATGGTCAGTGTCGTATATCGCTTTTTGACAATTCACGACCAATTTATGAGTTTCGAGTTTGCTCTTACAGCATAACCCTTAAGGCACTATATCTGATGCATAATATATCTAACGCATTGTTTAAATTTTACTTCTGTCTTTTTAAAACTAAGAAAAATTTGTATTTATAACAAATTAATTGTATAATACCGTAATATATCACAACAAAACGCTACATTTAAATATGTCCCATGTTAAGTTTTACCTTGCAGTTAGCCAACCAAGAATTACAACTTCTTACCAAAGTCATACTGTAATTATGTAAATCGAACAATATCGTAAGAAAAGATACAATTACATATATGTATTACATATAGCGCATACGTAAAAAGCATATTAAAACGTCTTAAAATATATTTTACTGTTCTGTAAAAAGTATTTTATTTTGTGCAGCAAGTAATTATGATTCAAATCTATCCGAGAGAAATGTGAGATAACGCTACCTTTGCGCGATTTGACATATGACGTGTACAAAGTCCGGCAAAGATGAAATAAATGTTTTTTTTAAATCCTTTAACACAATTTATTTTGATATTAAGAGAAGAGTTACAGTAACTACAAGTAAAATTTTAATTTTGTTTATAAAAAAAGTCAAATATAACAGAGGCTCCATAAGTATTTTTACTATACACCTTAAAGTTCGGCTGCTTATGGCGCTTTACGGCTACTGCGTAAGCTGTGCATACCTAAGTACAAAACACAAAATAATGTTTCATGACCTCACTAATAATCATTGTGTAGCTGGCTGGTTACACAGCGATTTATTTCTTTTTTTATTGAATATGCGATTAGATGTCGAAATTAGTAATCCGTGGAATTACATCGCGAATGCGCCATCAACCTTGAGAACTAAGATGTAATATTCCTTGTGCCTTTAGGTACACTGGCTTCGTATTGCTGCTTGGCGGAATAATTTGTTCAATGGGTGGTACCAGACGGCCATGCGCAAAGCCCTACTGTCAATTGTTATCAATAATTCGACATTCGACAGAAAAAGACAACAACATTGCTTATACAACTGCTCACAACCTTTATTTAGTGAGGGGATTAATATCTAAACTCTCCTTGAGAAATGCACAATGAAATAATGATCATGTCATACCGTATCATGTAACACCGCCAATAGGCTTCTTTGGGATTTTGTTTGAATATTCTATCTTCTAGTACTTTTCAATCATTAATATTTTCTAATTAAGTAAAACAAATTATCGTTCCATCAAAAACCTGCAAAATATTGTAATACTTTGTACTTGTTGCCACCGTCTCTTTCATTAATAAAATGAAAAATTAAAATCTTTTGAACAGCTTCAAAAATAATATCTTTCAATATCTTTATAACGAAATTTATCCAAATATTCTAGATCCCCAATGTGGGCAGCACGCTCGGCCGGCTATGAATAGGAACCGAGGGCAAATCTCCAGACCCAACCGGAACGTATCAAAATTCAATCTTTCACTGTTACATTGCAATATGAAAATTGAATTTTACTCATCGGTATACGAGCTGGGGAGCATGTTTTACAAACATTTTTAATATAATTTAAAACGATTGTATGCGTTGAGGTTGATTTATATGTCTGATTTTTGTTGTAAGGATATATAATATTTTTATTTACTTGTTTATATGATAAGGGTTATGTAACATACATATATGTATATAGAGATTATTAGAGATAAACATCGACCACACAGCCCAGCCAAGCCCAGACCAGGGCTGTGTAGTCGGTGGAGATAAATTATATTTCTTTTCTACTCTTAGTTAATTTCAAACTAAGAAAACCATTATATATGTCAAATAATTGTTGAAAGTGAACTGAAAATGAAAGAACAATTAATAAACCTAAAAATGCAAGTAACATGACATGGATACTCTTAAGCAAAAACAACTCTTCTTAATATAAAACAATGCTGTAATTTATGCAGATACATTTTTTTAAACTTTTTTAAAGGGCACATTTAATGTATTGAAAAGATGTTGAAAGATGAATGGTTGGAACTAAAGGAATAGTTTTAATTGATTGTAGTATTTTTCAATTTATTGATTTTTGAATGAATTTAAAATATTATAAAATAATGATTATCTTAAAGAAGGTTGATCGCTATCATAGTTATGAATCAGCAATAAAAGCTCCATTCAACTCAACCCTATCTTTGCTTGATTAATAAGATTTCGCTGCGTAGGGGTCCTTTGTCCATTTTATTCATATGCTAACTCCGGCTACTTCTGTTTTAGCAGAGAATCACTTCATTGTACTTCATAACAATAGCGAAATTGCGACGCGAACATTATCAACAGAAGCTACATGTTAATATTAGGACATGTTTTTACAAATGTATAAAATACTAACACTAGTTTAGTTGCAGGTCTAAAGTATGATGGAGACGTATATAATAAACAATCGAATCGAATTGTTACGGAATGTTCAAATAATCCTGAAAATAGTAACGTATTAAATACTGTCTACCTTCGATGAATATTTTACAGAAAAAACATTTACAAGAGCGAAATCGATTAAAATTTTTTCGATTACTGCATAGCCAGAAAAAGTAAAAAGATGATCACGTGTTCAAACCTTTTAACTTAGATGAATGTTAACTAAATTATAAAAGAACGTTTTCCGTTAAGCTAGACAAAATTAAACGACACATTTTAATTATGTATTAATTTTATCTTCGGACATTCGGTAAAATTTAAAATAAATATACATTAAATTTAATTGTGTTATAAAATCATTATTATATTACTATATCTTAATTTGACATACTATATCTTATCGTTTAGCATCAATAAACCTATATCAATATTGGCAAGTCACTGCAAACAATGAGATAGTTATAAAGCGCAGGTTTGGTTCTATTGTAATGTATTAATTAATAAAATAAAGGGGGTCAGGGGGTCCTTTTGTCCAGCTAGGATGGATCAGATCTCATTAACCAGTCATTGTGAACAGAACAATGTGGTGGTCAGCGCTCGCACACCGAAGCTATGTCGCGTCATCCTTCCATACAACCTGGCTTTTCTAACGACCCATGATTGAATAACTTATAGATAATTAAACAATGACTTTTAACCGAAGCTGATTTTGTTAAGAATTTTATTATTTATTAATTTTAATAATAAGTACATTGTTTTCATGTGTATAGCTTTTAAAGTGTACAAAAATATAAAGCCTTAAGTGTTACATTATAAATCTCGTAGCATTACGTAGATGCGCTACGCGATTTCTACGGTTGTGCAATATCTTAGTTCTCCGAGCACATTATATCTCTATAAAAAATGCATTAAATTACAATGCTTGCCAAGCATCCAAATTCTAATTCAAGATTCATTTTGCTCTGATAAATTAAAAATTTGGTGTTTATATGATGTTACATACATATTGAATAGATTTAAATATATTTAAGTTCCAGTTGCCATAATAGCAAATTTCGAATGATTAATGATTTGTTTTTCAAAGAAAACTTACTACGATTTCAGTATAATTTTCCATTATATCGGCGTTGTTAAAATGAAAGTTTCTACCCAGACACCCAGACTTTTGAAAACGAACAAAAATCCTTACACAAAAGTCTCCGTCGGACAATAGATGGCGCTTGATCTAGATAACGATATGTTAACATTGTCACAATGGCGACGGTAATGGTGCGATTGTACTTTGACACAATGCTTTTAGATGTCACCTCCAACAATGGACTCGTTCGATAACTGCTACTGTTGTGCTCAGTCAAACGCACCAATCTCACGAAAATATTGCTCAATAAATACTTTGTACACGCAAACAACAATATTGTACACTCCGTGATACGACATCATGTTATCGAACTATGCTATTCAAGATTTATAAGATAGCAGTTTAGAATGAATATACATGTTTTGATAGTTCCTATTTAATAGTTAAAAAAGTCAATCGTATATAAACATGAAAAATGTTTACGCAAGTTTACGATACCGTCGTTAAAGAATTTTCGCTGTACAATATTTCGTAATTTTGGAACGAAACCTTTGAAACATCAGTACTTTAACTCGTATTCCTGCTATTATAAACTTAAATTGCTTAATCAAGTAAGTTAAAAAAATAGCATTCGTTATTAAAATTTGTAATCGTTATATAAAAGTATCAAAACAAGCAGAATTTGTAATTTCTTTATTTCCGTTTATTCAAATACGGTATTGTATTAAGAGATGAAACATAAATGTATGTATATTACATTGAAAATTACTATTGAATCAAATATTTGAATAATTAAGATGAAAAAGAGGATTAAATGTGTCAATGATGTGGAAATTACTAAAGGAAATAAAAAATCTTCTTACTTTTGTTAACGACATAACAAATAATGAATCTTACTACGTTTAAAAAATGTACAAACAAAAAGACATACAGTAGTTTAACAATAGTGGAATTATGTAAGTTTACGTCAAAAACAATCAGTAAATGAAACTATTCAGTACATGCCTATGACAATTCGTACTCAAAATCGACTCCACAACAATAGTTCAGTACTACCATATAAACTTGATCCATTTCCCTCTCTGTATTCTCTTAATCATGCTCTCAAAAAGGACTTGCTTAGAAGTTTCTAGAGATCTTGTAAAACTGGCCGTGTGGCATAAGCCAACTATTCAATGCTATGTTATTCAAATCCGGTGATGGATCACAATTTTGGAGAACATTGTATGAAAACAAATGGTATAGCATAAAGGAGTGAATGTAGTATATGACAGGCTTTGTTTATCAGTAGTTGAGTTACGTCAGTATACACGAGAGAATAGATTTCTTAAATTGTATATATTTAATATTATTGTAGATACATACAAACTATTATTGTCTGTATGTTGGTAGTAAATAATTATAATAATATTTATACTTGAATTTGTAAACATTTTATGAAATACATGGAAATCGTGACATATTCTGTACTAATATTTCCAAGGCTGCTGTTGTCATTTTATATTAATGGTTTCTTAAATATATAGGTTTAATAGGGTATAGATTTTGGCACCGGTAAATTTACTTTTGCGCACAACCTCTATTTATCTGAGCTGAGGTAATCATATTCGGCCATAAAATCAGTAAGATGTCTGAAGACATTTCAAATGAGCTTATAGATGATCGATGAGCTTGTGACCAAATGGTGACAGTTAACTAGACATGGTCAGATATTGGCGTGGGTTTAGTCTTTGATAAAAATGATGATTTACAATAAATCATATGCAAAAATATACGTATGCCTTTTTTAGAGTTTATGCCATGCTCTGCGGGTTGGTGACTATGTAATTCATGTTACCATTAAAACCTGAGTTTAATAATAATAATTATGAAGTTACTCATTTTTGTATACTTGGCCGTGTTGATTTCTGTATACCCAAATATATATATACATCATAGGACGTCATGTCATGAAGCATTGATAACGGAATCGTCAATTAATTACAGGATACGAATATGAGCGTAACGGGGGTTGGTCGAGGACCGTGATGGACGGCGATAAGGGTCATCCACGTCATAATATGGTATTGATTCGTTTGTATTTTTAAATTGCGCCACCGTTTGAGTTTAAAAAAATACCCACTTGTCGTATACATACTCAAATATACTTACGACTTAAAGTTGATCGAAAAACTTTTATTGAGAGCGTCTGCTTTGTACTTGTAAGTAGCGTGCACAATAACTTAATCCTCTTAAACAACTTGTCAGGCTGTTCAATATATAATTCATCTATTATATAATGTATATTTATTGACATATTATATTGTTCGATTTGATAATACGAAAATCTGTCAACAATATACATAGCAGCAGGGTTCCCACGTTTGGCTGTTTGAGAAAATAATAAATAATTGAACATACTAAAGTTTTACTACAAAACAAAATAGTTTTTCAATTAGATTAAGTGTTTGCACGTAGATTTTCATTGGAGGTTCAGGGTTTGAATTCAAACAAGAATTGCATTTGTCATGTACAATGGTGTATACAAAAAATTATGCTCAATAAATATTTGTTCATGTTTTTTTATCCCTTAAATTATCAGAGTACAAGGTCAAGAGATTTAAAGGCTGAAGAGATGATAATTTTAGAAGACCGTGAAATTGCAAATCATTCGTAAAAATTACCCTCTGTCCAGTTTAGTATCAGAATTTATTATGAAATCATTCAACCTTTAGAGGGTTTCAAGAACGTTATATTTAGTATCACCATAATTACAGCTTCTTAATATTATTTAATGTACTAAAATCATCTCTTATTACGTTAAAAAAAGAATAACATTAAAAAGTTAAAAACAAAAATAAGAGTTAGAAAACTGTTAGTAGTTACTAATTAGGACAAGATAGAGGTACCAAGTTTTGCTTTGCGGTATTTCAATATGTCATTGGAATCGTGGTTAGCCCAAAAACCAAACGAACCCTATGTATGAAAATGATATCCAAATCATCAGGTATTTCAGGTAGGTATCAGATTAAGACGACGAGCCGGTTGACGTGGTTGGTAAATACTTGCCTTTCGCGCCGCAGGTCGTGGGTTCGATTCGTACCCAGAACAGACATTTGCGTGCATGAACATGTCTGTTTGTTCTAAGTCTGGGTGTAATTATTATCTATATAAATACGTATTTACAAAAGAAAACTAGTACATGTAGTATATCAGTTGTCTGGTTTCCATAGTACAAGCTCTGCTTAGTTTGGGATCAGATGGCCGTGAGTGATTAATGTCACAGGACATTATTATTATTAAGATTAACATGAAACACACACATACGGAGTTTTACAATGTGTTCTTAGCCTCAGCTTAGGTAACTTTTTAATTTTTTCTTCTTTAATTTTAAGGTATATGTATCAACCCTAACAAGGAACAATGTAGGAAGTTACATAGATCAGGAATTAACAGTCATTGTCCTTGGCACAATAGACCGCGGACGGAGTCGACGTCGCACAATCTAATTAGATAACATTACTATTTCATACATCTAAGCTTGCGATTCATGTATAGATGCAATTCACATGCGCAGCAAAGTTAGATTTGCCCTTAATGTGTAACTATATATCATTTATCAATTACATAAGTCTTTATTTAAAAACAAGTTTTTTTCTCAATATTAATACAAAGTTAATTCTTAATCATTCAAATTTATGAATTTGTTTCTATATTCGTAGTGCTTTATTGTTAATTTTTTTATTTTTTTTTTATTGTATAGGTAGGCGGACGAGCATATGGGCCGCCTGATGGTAAGTTGTCGCCAACGCCAATAGATAATGGCATTGTAAGAAATGTTAACCATCGCTTACATCGCCATGCGCCACCAACCTTGGGAACTAAGATGTCATGTCCCTTGTGCCTGTAATTACACTGGTTCACCTTTCAAACCGGAACACAAAAATACAAAGTACTGCTGTTTTGCAGTAGAACATCTGATGACTGGGTGGTACCTACCCAGACGAACCTTTTTTTTTATATTCCGTTGTTATGCGGACGAGCATATGGGCCACTTGATGGTAAGTGGTCACCAACGCCCATAGACATTGGCATTGTAAGAAATGTTAACCATCGCTTACATCGCCAATGCGCCGCCAACCTTGGGAACTAAGATGTTATGTCCCTTGTGCCTGTAATTACACTGGCTCACTCACCCTTCAAACCGGCACACAACAGTACCAAGTATTGCTGTTTTGCGGTAGAATGGTGGTACCTACCCAGACGAGCTTGCACAAAGCTCTACCACCGAGTAATGTTTTCACTATTTCTGTAATACATAACGTGCCTATATTATTCTTACACACGTCACGATTATAAAACTACAATTCATTGCACTTTCATACAACAGTTTCATCTTAATTTTTTTTCTTACATATCAGTATTTGAAGGCGAAATCTATTTTTTTTTAAACCCAAAAATATCAATTACTTCTTGATTTTAATATTCATAGTGAATATTTCTGTTGTGATCTAGAAGAAAAATGCAAAATAATTACATTCTAATTACAAATATGGTGGTCATCGTGGATTTTTTGTTTTTTTATTTCTCCAATAATAGCATTAACGGACGTGATAACAACTTACCCCGGCTTGTTAACTAGCTAGCTTGTTGCCCAAAGTCGGGGTATGTTGTTACTTTCGACTTAAAAAAATTCTTACAAAAAATGACCCTAACTGCCTTCATATCAAAGTAACACACGTAAGTTGATATAGATCGCATTTTATGAGTTCTAAAATAAAGTTTTCGTAATAAATTTTTGAGGTTAACTAAAAATTAGAACTTTTAACCCCGGTCTCCTATTAGATAATAATAAATAATGTCCTCCAGATCGATTTTCGGCCTCGGTAGCCAATCTCAAGAGAGACTAGCCAACTGCGCAGAAGATATTATAGTGCACAAGTGTGTGCGCAAACTCAGGTGCAGAGTGCACCTGTCTTCCCTAGCTCTCATAATCCGATGGGACGGCAAACCGACACGACCGGAAAGAATTCAGGCACAGGACCAACAACTTAACGTGCTTTCCGAGGCACGGGAGTGTACATACTTTATTCGCCCAGCCTGGGAACAATAGACCGCGAACATAATACGACACGGCATAAGGTCAGGAGCAGGACCAATGGCTTTACGTACCAAGGCACGAGAGTATAATAACTAGCATCCTAACGCCGGAATATGCTATTGCTAATTTTTTGACAGAAAAACACAAACAGTTTAAACTTGACCCGGGATTTGAACCTGGGACCTCAGAATTTGCAGCCTTATGGGACGTCTGCCTAGGACCTCAGAATTTTAAGCCTTGCACCTTGCCACAAAAAATCAAGACAGTCAATAAAAAATAGACAATATTTTTAATATAAGAAATTCCAAACTTAAATTTAACAAATTATATAAAATGTTTATTCTTAATAATTAATATAATTCAATTAATATGTTTGAATATAGTCACAAACATTAATTTTGAAGCAGATATACACACATACCATCCAGCTTCACGATAAAATATTTTATTCGTGTTTCTAAATGTAACAGTATACAGTTTCCCCTTCAAAAATGTGTCTAACGCAAATTGAATGTTTGCATTGCACTTCATTTAGAAACTTCCGCGCGCTACAATAATGCTTATCTTAGTTTTCTCTCCATGTTTCAATATGTGTGTATATATATATCGCTAAATGGGACGTACAGGAAGTATTGTGTTACATTTTGACTATTTCAATATCATACGTACTATATTGTATTTTATTTATAAGGGGAATCCGAAATCAATGTTATCAATATAAGAAAATACATTTTCGACGAGATATAAATATATAAAAAAATTATGTATTATTTATTGTATTGCTATCTATTTTTTGATAAAATAACAATTATAAAAGTATGCCATTTTCTTTTCTGTAATTTCTATTGTTATGTATTTTAATCATGAAAGTGTTACCAGCCTCCTTCACTCGACTTTAATGAAATTTTTAATAATGATTTATTTCTGAATAATTAAAAAGTAATATATAAAGTCTTATTCTGTTATTTTTACTTGAATGTATTAAAGAATTGCTCCAGCAATAACTACGTGATTTAGTAGCAAACATCGAAACATTAAATATCACTTTTATAATATTATTATATTAATATTTATTTTAACTACAATAGAATTATCATTTAACGCAATAAATAAAAATTCACGTCACCCACAGTTCATAAATTCCCCAATAATTAGTAATTTATTTCCGTCTGACAATAACCTGCAGTCTCGCCGCTCCAGCGATCGTATTCACTCGCGGTCACTTTAACTACCGCAATGTGCGGGCCCTTTATATTGGGAGACAGCAGTTTTGTTCGTCTTTGTATGATATGAATGTTATAATGGGATCTTTCATGTCGACTTTCTGTTCTATTTAAAGATAAGATGAAACTTTTATAATACGATTAAATCATAACAAAAGCTACTCGTGTACACCACTTAACTTTTTATCAAAGTCATTGTTTAATAAGTACCTACTTAAATAAATAATATACAACATCTATTAAGAATCATATTTTACTTTCCATATATTTCTTTTAAGATTGATATATAAAGTGAGGGGTCAAGTCAAGAGTCAAGACTAAACCTGTATTTTCAGTTTCCTGGGAGACTTTTATTGCTCACTAGCACTAGCACTTGGCAGCGCACGCCAAATAATGACTTTTATAGGTATCATTTTGATACTTTAGGTTACATTGTTCCATTTTAGGTAGGGATCTCTAATTTTTTTGATAATAAAATATAGCATATGTTACTCAGTAAAGATGTAGCTTTCTAATGGTGGAAGAATTTAAAATCAGTTGAGTATTTTTTGAGTTAAAGCGTAACAAACAAACAAAAAACATCAAATCTTTCCTCTTTAAAATATTAGTATAGATTCACGATATGTACGTATTAAATACTACTACTTAATAGATTTTCGCATAGAAAATTTATAACTTTTTACAAATTTGACATATTCCTTACTAAGATTTCTATGATCCTACAGTATATTAATTTCAGGTGATCTAGAGGTAAATAGATAAATTTTTAATCTCATTAAAACAAAATCAGATGAAAACTACAAATGAAAAACAGGAAACATGTAAAACTATTTATTTATTTATTATTATAAAATCAGACAACCACTAGTCCATTATATATTAGTAAGAATGATAAAATTAAATTAAATTTGTTAGTAACTATGTAGGTATGTATAAAACTATTAGTTTGACGCTTGATAAAGATAAGTGTTTCTACCAATAGAAGTTTTAAATGTAACTATATAATATACAGTCTACATTACAAATAATGTCATTAAATAGACTATTAGAAACCGATTTCTTTGTTTAAAACGAATGACTACGATGTTCTATGGATAACTGCTTATCCGCTTAGTCGATGTGAATAGACGCGGGCGTGTGCGTCGCAACTTGCAGAATATACGGCACCGCAGAGTTCTTTTGTCACGATTATCGTGGAAAATCCGATCGGGGGAAGTGTGGCGGTTGCTTTCAACGGCAAACTGCATTATGAGTTATCTGAGCCGCTGCTCCGACTATATTATATACTCGAGTTTTGTGTAACTAACTTGTGCTGTCCAAGTCTCTAGTTCTCGATGAATATTGCATGATAATTTCCATCAGATTGTCAATAAAATATTTCATAATGAATTTTCATCGTATGATGTTGTAGGTGTAAGATTTGTATATTACGATTAAACTAAGTAGCGTCTTTAATTAGATGGAATAGTGAACAATACCACGTCTGAAAACCACTCAACTAAGTCAATAGTAAAATAATAAAATGTACATTCACTCTTGGTAAAAAAATACTACTTTAATTTGACGTGAACTGTGACTTGACGAGTCGGTTGATGACGTTGGTTTGGTTGAGATAGACAAGCTTTCGCCCCCTGAGGAGAGCTCCGCCGAGCCACGAGCGGAGCACAGCATGGGAGGGGCTGCGGATGCGTTATATCAACACGATCCCGCAGCCTCTCCGATCCGTGCCGAGGACGGCCATCGCAGTGGTTTTAGTGGGTAAGAATCCCACATAACCCGGTTCCTCCCCCAAGAGAGTCGGGTACCTTTCTGAAGGTTTCCACTGCGTGAAAAAAAAAAAAAAAAAGACAAGCTTTCGCGCCGCAGGTCGTAGGCTCGATTCCCACCCAGGACAAACATTTGTGTGCATGAACATATCTACTTATCCTGAGTCTAAGTGTAATTATCTATATTAATTATTTACAACAGAAAAGTAGTATATGTAGTATATCAGTTGTCTGGTTTCGCTCGTCCGCCTTCCTATACAATAAAAAAAAAAAAAAAAAAAAAAAAATTCCATAGTACGAGCTCTGCTACGTTTGGGATCAGATGTCCTTGTGTGAATAATGTATATTATTATATAATATACATTATATGTATAATGGCTATTATTATATTATTACTATTACTATTATTATTAGTCTGTAAATATATTTTTTTGATAACTTTCCTAATATTTATTTCATCTCCAAAGTATTTTGACAACACAAAATTTGTTAGTTAAAACAAGTCAAAATTGCTTACAATTAAAACCATAACTTTTAAGACACCATCTAACGTTCTTACTTAAAACTACACAAATAAATAGTATATATAAAAAGGCTAATTTTCATAAATTTCATTACTAATTAGCTGTTTATTAAAAGTACATTAAAAGTTGGACTACCAGAACACCCATAAGCGATTAATGGTATAGAGTTCGCAACTTCATTCTCTGATTATAATCCATTGAAAATATCCATAAAAGTCGAACATTACCCAAAACAAAGGAGGGGAGGGCCGGGTATTAGGTGCTGCGCCGCCATTGAACAACTTTTGTTCCATTGTGTGTCCACTAGAGGGAGGCCGAACACAAAGACACGGCTCAGACATAGACCGAAATTCATCAGCAACACGATTGTTTGCTACATAAAGGATGCCATTGTCGACAAATATGATATAGTAATACAATGTGGATGCTCTAATTAGAACGAGGAACTTTGCTGAAACAGTGGACGGTATAATAGAAAGTTTGTGTGAGATTATCTCTTTGTTTTATTAAAGTATAAGATAACGATGTTATTGATGGAATGTAAACGTGCAAGTACCTTTAAATAAATTACAATCGTTAAGACATTAACTTTATCATAAAGTCTTTATTATGTTACGTATCACATAGTCTGTTGAAGTTCAGACTACGAGTATGTAACGTGGTGCACAAACACCTCTTTCCATAATGATCTACAAAGCACCAAGCGTCCCTCATGTGCCGAAGTGATTCCCGATCACAATGCCTTCAACTTTCCCTTTTTTCGTATTTGAACTCACTTAAACCGACCGCGATTTGCGGTTTTCTCCCTTTTGTTTACCCTATTTGCTTGCGACGTCCTTTCATATTCGCATGGACTTGAGTGATGTTATTATTGTATCGTTTTACAAAACTCTTGGATTTTTATTTTTTTAAATATTCTAAATAAAAAAACGGCTTTCGAACTGAAATTGCCATACAATTTTATATGTTATTTTTTTTATTTGTGATAGAATCGTTAATAAACTGATAAATTTATGAGAGCCTCAAGAGTGCAGATTCAATCCCGGGCAAGTACCACTCAATTTTCATATGCTTAATTTGTGTTAATAAATTATCTCGTGCTTATCAGTGAAAGAAAAACAATCGTGAGCATCACAAGTTTATCACATGTGTATCCAACTATCATTGGATCAACGCAGTGGAATATGCTTCAAATCATCGCCTCAAAAGGAGAGGAGGCCTTATCCCAGAATCGGGACATTTACAATCTATTATTATGTTAATGTATAATACTTTACTCATATATAAATTACGAGCGACATCTTCGATACAAGAGATCCCCACATCTTAATACAAATAATAGGGTTGTCATCATGCCTAATCTAGCATCGGTTGTCATTCAAAACTATTGTGTCTCGTCGCTAAGCTATTGTTTAGTACATTCGATAAAACGACTCTAGCTGTTTTCCAAGCAGTGGAATTATATCCCTTTGTAATTTAATGCTAAGGGTATGTCGAAAACGCATTGAGTGATTGCATGATAATATTTTTTCTTTTTACGACGTTATATAAAATACAATATTTTTGGCTTTAACAAGGGTGATACTTACTATATGTAACTATACCGTCATTAGATGTTATCCTTTGCTCTAAAGTTGCTCGATCGACGATATATAAAGATCGCGTTTTAACGATAATGCTGCCTTTTTAAACATCTGCAATTATATTTTATTTTACTTAATTAACAAACCAGATTTCAGATGTAATTTTTAACGTTCTTTGTCATGGCCAAATATTTTTTCTTTTTCATAATTTGATTTTAAGGTCTTTATAGAATACTAGCTGTGCCCCGAGGCCTCACCCGCGCATAATTAATAAACAAACACATATGGGTACTGGTAAAAAAATACGTAATCAACGATTTGAAATTAATTTTCATAAAATACCGTAGGTAAATTACCGATCTTATATATGGCCTATCATTTGCGCCATCACATGTTCTTTGTGTGTACCAATTTTCATCAAGATTGGTCAAGCCGTTCTTGGGTTATAAGAAGACATACAGACAGACAGACAGACACAGACAGACAGACAAAAATGAAAAAAATAGTATAATGTGAATCACTGCATCATAAAACGATTATTTATTACAAAATTAGGTGAAAAAAATTTTACAGACAGAGCCAATAGATTTATATAGTAGTATAGATAGATAGTTATATGTGATTTTAGCGGTTTATTAATCCGCAGTTATAATTTTATTTCTCATTTACCTAATTTTTTTTAAAATATTCATTAAATCTAACCAAAAAGTATAAAACATTCGCATCTATACTTTGAAACTTATTTAAGTTATTGACATACGGAATACAATTGTAGCGTGGATTGCGTGCGTTCTATACCCCAAAATACGACACCCCTCAAATTGACAATAGTCCAATGTTGTGTTGCATTAATACTGCTAAATTATACTAGAAAAAAATGCAATAAAGCTCATTGTCCCTAAAACTTATAATCATGTGTCTGTTAAAAGGGCTTATATTAATTTTATATTATTTTTTTTTTTCCATGATATCGGTTTTCCTCTTTATTTGTGTCGAGTTGCAGTTTTCAATCTTCAGTTTAAGTTTAAAGATCTTTATTCCCAAGACACAACGTCCCGTACATGGAAACAATAAATTAATGTAAAGATAAGTGTCGATCGTATGCTATCACAAGTTATTTATCCATTTAATGATGAGAAGATTATATAAACTATAATTATTGCAGTTTCATTTTAACATCCGACCATATTATATTACAAATCAGACAATGACACAAACAAATATAAAAAAGTAAAAAGAAATGTATAACCTTACAGTTTTCTTATAGCCATCATATAGAGCTATTTTTTTTCAGAAACATTTGTTTCTGGACAATATAATAACTATATTCAATATATTTATTATGTACCTATGTGTTGTTGGATTTTAACTATTTTTATAAATATAAAGTAAGAATAAACTTACTTGCAAGAACGTAGAGTCGCAGTAATTTCGCAGTTTAATGAAATATATACATATATAAGAAATAAATTATGATATTCTAGAGGAAATTAAATTCAAGGAAAGAATAATTTAGCAGAACATCAATCGGAAAACTAATATACCTACTACTGTAGTAAAACGAATACCACATTGGTCATGTTTTGGACAATATTAGTTACATCAAAATTAGTTATTTCACTATTTTTATTTGAACTGTTTGTGTACATACTACTTGGTATGCAAGGTAAACATAATGAAGACGACGATCTTTCAAACTGCATTATAATTAATCATAGTTAGGTGATATGTTCTTCAGTAATATAAATACTAAAATAGTTTTTTTTTTTTTATAATATATGGGCCACCTGATGGTAAGTGGTGACCAACGCCCATAGCCATTGGCATTGTAAGATATATTAACTAACGCTGCCATCGCCAATGCGCCACCAACCTTGGGAACTAATATGTTATGTCCCTTGTACCTGTAATTACACTGGCTCACTCACCCTTCAAACCGGAACACAACAATACCAAGTACTGCTGTTAAGATTATTTTCAAAATAAAATTCTATTTTATACCATACAGAGAGATTATTTACCAAATATATTTACTTTTTCGTTTTAGATATAATTAAAATATTTCTATTATAATATCTATGTGTTATCACCACACGAAATTATACTAAAAATATTTTTCAATCTCTATATCTTTTTATATCACAACACAAATATGCTGTCGTACTTAATACCTTTACAGAAATTCAAAGGATAAATGAAATTACCAATTCAACAGTAAACCTATTTATAATACGACTAAATACAAAAGGCAGTTCTTTACACGACACCACATCGGTCTCTTGCCGCATCATGGACACAAAAGCTGCAAAGAATGGCAACTTACAAAGGAGAATGGAAAATAGGTTACACTCTGAAAGGTTGGGTGAAAATTTAAATATTCATGTCAATGTACAACTTAACCACGAAAATGTGAGTAGCTTATGATATCTACCTGTGCATATATTACATACTTAAACGAAACGAATTAATAGAAATACTCGTTTTTTTGAGAAAGTTTCTTATATCAACGTAGTGTATTCCATTTTAAAAATGTAAAGCCGCAGCGTCCTCGTATCACTTGTATAGTCCATAATTGCATTCAATTTTTACAATAGTATGCATTCTATACAAGCCCATAGTATTACCATATCTATGATTACTTATAATGTTATTTGAAATATTGTCATTTACATCATGTTTACCTTGCACAAGTAGGTAGTATGTACACAAACAGTTCAGATAAAAATTGTAAATTAATTAATTTTGATGTTAAATTAATAAATCTTGTCCAAAACATGACCAACATGGTATTCGCTTTACTGCACTAGTAATTATTTTAACTTTCCGATTGATGTTCTACTAAATTCTTTTTTCCCTGAATTTTATTTCCTTTAATATTTCATGATTTATTTCTTATATATGTATCTATTTCATTAAACCGACATTACTGCGTCTCTACATTGTTCTACAAACAGTTCAGATAAAAATTAATATTGTACATTAATTAATGTTGATGTAACTAATCTTGTCCAAAACATGGTATTCGCTTAACTGCATTATAAATTTAATAATAACCTAAGTTTTAGAAACTGCAGCAGAAAATCATATCAGTTGAGAAACTAAAGAGTAAAAAATAAACAAGACAAGGCTTAATATTATAACATTATCCTCCTTGATGTAACGCTGAAATAGAGTATCGTCCACAAAGAGATCCATTCAATAAAGTGGAGATAAATCACAGCCGCGATCGAGCGAACACTTTAAAAGCTGGTTTTAAAACTTCTTTATTAACCTACTTTAAAAGCTATGAGAGAGTAGGTATCTATTGAAAATATAATTAGCATTTAATAATAACCCAAATTTGTAATAATTCTGAAATATTCAAATATAATAATAAAATTTTATGATTATTAAATTATCCGGTTTCACTATTTATCGAGTAATGATTGACAGGTCTGCGACGTGATTCGGACGCGTCCTCTTCATGATGACGTAAAGGGGAACCATTGTTTTCTGGAAACATGTTTAACATATTTCGATTAATAACGTAAGTGAAACCGAAGCATTTTATAAATAATATAATGAAAACAATAACGATAGAATAAACTATAACAGTTGCAAGTTATTTAAATTTCTAAGAAGCGCCCGGAAATATTTACTTGTTCCTTTTAATAAGATTGAAAATGTACAGAGAATGTATTATCCGTTTTTGCAACATTTTTATTGATTCTCGGCTCTTATTGGTCGTAGCGTGATATTATACAGGGTTATTTGTAACACACCAGCAAACTCGCAGGACTAGATAGCTAACATCATAAACGGCGCGACGCGTCGATCTTTGCGATGCGCGTAAATTTATAAACGTTCAAGCGGGAAATTAAATTAATACTTATTTTTGTATCTGTATGAAAATAAAATCTAACAGATTATCAAAAGTCGTAGAACAAACGATGCTGCTTATGGTGTTAGCTATTTAGTCCTGCGAGGTTGCTGGTGTGTTACAAATAACCCTGTATAGGCGAGCCTACCTCGATAAATGGGCTTTCAAACACAAAAATAAATTTTCAATACGAACCAGTAGTTACTGAGATTAGCGGGATCAAACAAACAAACTCTTCACCTTTATATATTAGTTTAAATAAATATATTTTTTCTACAAACAAAAATAGGACCACTTTCAAAGTATGATCAATAGTTGAAAAAAGATTTAAATTCAAATTATTCTTATTAATGGCCTGAGAAGAAACGACGAAAGAAATTCAGTTTTATTAGTATTTTAAATAAAAAATTCTAAAGTGACACAAACCTTAGAGCTGTAGCTGCTACAATCACCTATAACATATACATATGTTATATATACTAATATATAATAATTATATATGTAATAACGTTTTGCATACTTTTTTTTTTATTTACCGGCAACTGTATAAAATTTTTTCCTTTTCTGGGATCCTGTCAATTTAGAAAACCTAATCTACATTGCCCCACAAAGTAGTTATATGACTTTTTGTTATCGAGTAACAGGCGTAATAAGTTTGGTTTGTTACTTATATATTATTGCTGCGAGTATTACATTTTCTTTTTTAAGAAATATACAAACCACTGTCTATGGGCGTTGGTGACCACTTACCACCAGGTGGCCCACATGCTCGTCCACTAACATATACTATAAAAAAAAAACCTCCTGTTTTTAAAATGATATTGATAACCGATTGGACACTTATGACTTCGATATGACAAATTGTTTAAAAATTGTTGAAAAAAGATGCCAAATGTAATTTAGAGTTCAAAGCGTAATATTTGCGTTATTGTCTTATGCCATATATAATTTTCAGAAGTTTCAAATTATTATAAGTACATAAGTTAGCAAAGATTAAATATTGTTACAGTAAAGATTTACTCACTATCACTAAAAAACCAGATCCATAATAGCTTACGATGAATTAGATATAGTTATGATTCTAAATTATTTTATTCTAATACTTCGAGCTATTATTGTGTCCTCAAACACCGGTTTTTTAATTTTATTGATGAATAAAACCGTTTAAAAAAACAGAATCATGAACACATATATCGCTGAAATTAATAATAATTGTATGTTTTCTCTTTGCTTGTACTAAAAACTCTTTCACGTCCCAGGGGACGACTATGACTATGACTCAGAAGTCACCCGTGTGTAGTGATATGGTTTTCGTATATGGAAAATCATATATCGGATATGGTAGTCATATGGGAATGTATGGCGAACATAAATAGTATTATAGTACGCTAAGAAATTTGTAATTTTGAAACTTATAAGTGTGTGGACTAATAATATTCGAGATTCAGTGATAAATGCTTGTTGTGATCAAATCGATCTCCATTTTGATTCTTCTACTTGCTTATCTTACTTTGATTACCATAATAACAACTTGTATACGACTCTTTTTCAGATATACATATTTTTGTTATACATTGTTTTTATTGTCTTGGATATTCTTCTATTGTTGTAATTAAGCTTAAGTTTATTTATATTTAGAGTTACATGAATTTGCTGTAGCTACTATTTTCTTTTTTATGTTTAATTGCAAGCGGTGCAACCAAATATATTTAGTTGTTACGCTAGTCTATGTGTTTTTTTTTAATGTCTTAAGTGTTGTTTTTAGTGTATACAATTGTTGTAAACCTAAATAAATAAATATTCTCGACTGTACGTATATAATTTGTAAAGATTATAGAGCTGTTTGGTTCATTATTAGAACGATAACATTTTCTTTACTTATTTTCGCAGTCTAAAAAAAACGTTAATAAGGTTTATATAAAAGGTACTTGTAAAGAAACAAAATCAGGTTTCAAACATTATTAAGAGACGAGTGATCGGCACTCTGATGAATTTCGGTTTATGTTCAACGCCGTAGAGTCTTTGTGGCTCTTTCAGCAACACAATAGGGACAAAAGTTATTCAACGACAATGCGAGCACCAAATACCGATCGTCCAGCCCCCTACCCCCCCTTTCCAGTAGGTGCCTAACCATTGTTTACTTTAATACTCTTCTTTTATGTATATTATCGATAGAATCATCAATGTAATCGCGAAATTGAATAAGAGAACTGAAAACGTTAAAGCTAAAAGAAACATGTTTAATTTTATAATAACATGATATTTGGTAAATATTCTTTACGTTGTTGTTTAGTCTAATAAATATATTTGCAGTTTATGACAATTTAATGCGAATAATGTTTTAATTATATTATTATTTTAAATGAAAACAATGATATTAGTGAAATAGCAACAAAAACCTTCACTGCCTTACTCATTCATATTAGCAACTTTATGAGCGTGTCACTTTTATTTCCACCGTTGGATATCTTAACGCTACAGTTTCTCGGTTTTGAACAAAGCCGTGTCGAGATGATATCATGCTTAACAATATTTCGTCAGTTACTATTCACGACGGCGGCCCGTTACAAAAAGCCTGAACGTTCCTACAAAAGCTGCAAAGAATGAATGGGTGTGGGTGGTGGGGGTATGTCGATTCAATAGGAGAAAAGAGGGATGTGTAGTTACGTAAGTATGTTTTGTGGTGCGTGCCAGGGAAAGAACGGAGGAAGCTATTTAAAAAAAATATGAACTGTTTAAATATTTACATTCGTAAGGTGTTTTACGAGGTTGGTTCACGGTTATGGATGCTTTGAAGTCCAGGGTGAATTGTGTTGACTTCAAAATGGTTATACTTCTGAAAAAATCCACTTACTCTATTAAAAAAATTATGCAATTCGAATTTGTCATATACTATATACGCTTTGACAACATAGCATAAATACACAAATAATAATCAATAGTTGATGTATGGTATTATAAATAAATATTTGGCAATGTATTTCTTTGATGATGATGTTTTAATAGAAAAGATAATTATTGCAAAATAAAGATGTTTTCTTCTGCTGCATCACTAGCGCTTTAAAATTGTTAGATTTCCCAACTACAAGCCAAGTAACATAGTAACACTAGACTATTACATTTTCAAATAAGCATGACTAATGAGTTCTTAACAAGTAAATAGCAGGTTCTTTTTAGTAGTCCCTCCGACGCGGGGCTATACAAAAGTCGTATACTGGCGGTTTCACGAACAACTTTGAGTGTGACCCCACAAAGCTGTGGAACGTCATTTAAATGCACACGTTTCATTGGCTCTGAATGCTTCAGGGAAGTTGAAAAAGAACGGGCCAATTACGACGCTTTTGTGGCGACGCGACCTCTCGAAGTCTTGAGTGTAACTTTATTTTGTGGGGATCTAAGATTCCTTTCATTTTCGAAATTCGAATGCCACATATCAAAGACTATGATAACCAGGAGAATCAACACAAGTGTAATCATTATGTTAGTGTGCGTTATTTAAGAAAATATTACTGTAAATTAATTTACTAAATGTAATGAGGTACCATTTTAATTTAAAGTAAACTTTTTACTTTTTAAAAAACTAAAAAAATTCTTTCAATGAACTAAAAAGTAGAATTTTGTTTAAAATAAAGTAGCAAAAGAGCTTGCGATCTATTGGCTGACCGACCGACTGAAGCAAAATCTTTTGCGGTTACCTTTCCGTTTCTTCGCCTTCTTTGAATCAAATTCTTTTGACTGAAAATATAGACGGGCTTGGTATTATAAATAAATATATTATTGCTTCAGACTTTCATCGAACATCTTTTAAGGAAATACTTTAATAAGTAAGTATAAAATGCTAATTTCAGAGAAAATTGCAAATTGATTAAAACGCTACCAGTATATATTTTTTAATTTATAAAGTATTAAATGTGAAACGTTTAAGGTTTATAGTATCCTATGAAATAAATAAAAAAAAATATTCTTAATTACTAAACGGCATAGGGTAAGAAAATACTCAAATGTTTATTCCTAATAAATATTAAGTACTCATTAATGTTTAAGCGTATGTTGTGATAGTTTGTAGATGAAAGCGATGAAATGCTTCTATAATGAGAACCAAACAGGTGTAACAACTGCGGACAAGCAACCAATCGTGAATGGGTCAGCGTCATCGATTATGAACGGACCTCCGATCAAAATGCATTTATGGCGTTCGGTCGTTCGTTAGCGGGCCGTCAATGTGGCTCGGTCCACCCGCTATAAATTCCGTATTGAGCGGACACACAACAAAGCACGTTTTGTCTTGCAAATGAAAACGCGCACATTTCGCGGTATTGTGCGCGGCTGTTTCGGTGCCCGCCATTATTAACGGCGAACATGAAAGACAAAAGGTTCGTCTGCAGCACTGAGGCTGGCCTAGATAGCAGATTATTGTACTAACACAATAGAAGCGTTAATTCCCCGAGTCTACCATTATTTTGTTGTTTGCAAGTTTATCGCGTCAATCGATTTCATCGCGATCGGCTTTTGTTTTGGCTACTGTTGGCGCCATTCAGATGTACACGGTTAAATATCAAATTTCATTGTTAATTGCTTGTTATAATATTATCACAGTTATTAAATAATACTAACCTAGTATAGATATTTACAAAAAATTGTTGACGTAAACGTTCTTCTTTTTTCTTAGCATTGGGAAAGAAAGCATTGCGATATTTTTACCCAGAGAAATCTATGGCTCGTGCCGCAATAAACAATCATATTATAAACACTATAATTGTGTTTTGCTAACATCATTACTTTAAGATACAAAAACATTAAACAGTAAGTTAAAATTGTATTTATTAGAACTTTCTTATAAGTATTTATATAAAAAAAAAACAAAATCAATCAATCAATTACCTACGCAAATTATAAAATATTTTAGAATGTTAGACTCCCCACCAACATTATTTAAGTGCTAGTTTCTGAGAAATTTAGTGTGCTATTAAGAAAAAAATACATTTCATATATCACACATTAAATAAAATTAAAAATAACGAATATTCAGAAGAAAAAATGTTTTTGTCATCCCATAAACATTAATTAACAACATTAAATCTTGTCGTTAAAATTTTACTTTACAAAACAATTTTTTCCATGCATTTTTTAGGAGTATTTCTAACAAATTCATAAAATTACGATTAACAAATATAACATCCAATTAATCTTACTAGATTATGTTGAAAAACTTACCGCTTAAAGTTATCCACGGCCAAAAATTCCAATATTTCCAATTGGTATCTCACAAACACAACACATTTTCACAACACAAAAATAATTCTGACCCACTTATTCCAAAATAATTTGGCGGGAATTCGATGTCGGCGAAAAAGTTCAAACGGGCTTCTGTCGCTCCGGCTTACAGTCAAGCGAACGCCATAAAGGAGAGACTGCGGTAGACTGCGAGCCGGCCGGCGAGTGACGTGCACGATTTTGCCGCGCCGAATCCTTGCGCACTACGCTTTAAATCGGTTTCAACCCTAGTAGTGGAGCCTATATGCACATCAGTGCAAGAGTGCATAACTGATTTGAAATCTTAAATAAAAATTACAGAATATAAATAACAAAAACAATTGAAAAATGTAAATATAATTTTGTTCTTTTTTTTTAAATATGTGTATAATTAAAATAGCAATGGCTTCCTATTGTATAAAATTAAACATTAGGAGTTGCATTTGACGAGCCGGTGTGGTTGGTAAGATAATTGCCTTTCACGCCGCAGGTCGTGGGTTCGATTCCCACCCAGGACAGACATTTGTGTGCATGAACATGTCTGTTTGTCCTGAGTCTGGGTGGAATTATCTATATAAGTATGTATTTACAAAAGAAAAGTAGTATATGTCAGTATATCAGTTGTCTGGTTTCCATAGTACAAGCTCTGCTTAGTTTTGGATCAGATTTGACCTTGTGTGAATATTGTCCCAGGATATTATTATTATTATTAATAATAATAATAATGGCCCATAGCTGGGCAAAGGCCACTGAATCGAAAGAGGATTTTTAAGCTTATTCTAAGTTGCATTAATACAAATAATTCTGATTTGCTTACGAAATTACCATTAATCACCGAGCACGAGATGAATTATCAATACCAATTTAGCTCATAAAAAACTTTTTACTGATTTAGAACCTGCATAACTCATTTAAAATCCTCCTTTGATCCACTGAGCAACTCGGCATAAAATTAAGTATTTAGTCAAGTCAACGTTTAAACTATAGGGTTTTCCAATAGGGACGCTTAAACTTTGACAGCTGATTGCGGCCATGTTGTTTGAGTGACAGCTGTCAAATGCAGTGTGTTATATTCATTCCGTCCTCCCAAACCACCATGGCAGGTTACAGTGTCGAGCAGCACGTGCAAATCATAAAATTGTTTTATGAAAATGGGTCTTCAGTTCGAGCAACGTTCCGCGCACTTCGCCCGTTTTACGGTCGCGATGATCGTCCTGCCGAGTCGACTATCCGTCGATTGGTGGACAAATTCGAGTCAACCGGGTCAGTTAACAATCAGCCGGTTCCCGTGCGTCAACGTAACGCGAGATCTGCCGAGAATATCGCCGCTGTGCGCGACAGTGTCCTCGAAAACCCGCGGCAGTCAATTCCGCGTCGCGCACAGGAACGCGGCCTTTCGCAGACGACAACTTGGCGAATTTTGCGTTGTGACTTGAGCCTGCACCCGTACAAGATCCAGCTGACCCAAGAGCTCAAGGTTAATGACCATAGACAGCGCCGTGTGTTCGCTGACTGGGCATTAGAGCAGTTGGAAGTTGACGCCGATTTTGGCAAAAAAATCATCTTCAGCGACAAGGCGCATTTTTGGATGAATGGCTATGTCAACAAGCAAAATTGCCGTATTTGGGACGAGACCAATCCACACGAGGTTCACCAAGTGGCAATGCACCCGCAGAAAGTGACTGTTTGGTGCGGATTTTGGGCCGGAGGCGTGATTGGTCCGTATTTTTTCGAAAACGATAATGGTGTGGCCGTCACCGTCAATGGTGAGCGATACCGGTCGATGATAACCAACTTCTTTTGGCCTGAAATCGAGAATATGGATCTGGACAACATGTGGTTTCAACAGGACGGCGCTACGTGCCACACAGCACACGCTACGATGGAAGTTCTGCACGATCAAGCGCCCTTAATGGAAAACCCTATATATATCCGTTTAAACTATATATGGTCCTTACATATGAAATTGGCGTTTTGTACGGGAGGAATATAAAGTCAATTTTTTTTTTGTAATATATATTTAATTAATCGAAGTATGCACCGTTGTTATCTATGCACTTTTGCCATCTCATAGGTAGTTCATTGATCCCTTTACTAAAAAAACCATGGGGGCGAGAATCAATAAACTCTTTGAAGGCAGTTCGGACTGCCGCATCGGAGTTGAATTTTTTTCCTTGTAAGAAGTTGCCCAAATTCCGGAAAAAATGGTAATCTGTTGGAGCAAGGGCTGGGGAATACGGTGGATGTCGCAGACATTCCAATTGTAGCTATTTAACTTAGTGGTTGTTTGTTATGCAGTATGTGGTCTTGCGTTGTCGTGAAGCAGCAGTGGCCTTGAGCGATTGAACAATCTCGGTTGTTTAGCAGCTAGTTCTTCCTTCATGGTCTGCAGTTGCTGACAATAGATATCTGCCGTAATCGTTTGGCCAGATTTCAGGCTGTAGTGAACGACACCGACGCTAGTCCACCAAACACTCACAAGTAACTTTTTCTGAGTCAATTTTCGTTTAAGGCAGGATTTGGCTGGGTCTCCAGGGATCAACCATTGCGACGAGCGCTTGCGATTATCGTACAGTATCCACTTTTCATCGCAAGTAATGATTCGATTCAAAACCCCTTCATTATTGTGTCGGCAAAGTAACACAGCAGTCGACGCGTGTTTGCAAGTTCGATTCACTCAATTCATGAGGTCAAATCGGGAAAGTAAAAAAACTTGAACGAAGGGTTCTTTCAAGTTTTTTTACTTTCCCGATTTGCTTCAAGTGGATTAATACAGTTTTATCACTTACCCTGAAGCCTGCAGCTATCTCTAAAGTGCTTTGTGATGGATCTTCTTCCACGACAGTCTTTAATTCTTAATTTCCACTTTGGTCTCCGGCCCTCCACGGGGTTGGTTCTGAAGGTCAAAATTTCCAGAACGAAAACGTTGAAACCAAAAACGTACCGTGGTTTTTTTTGCGACACCAGCGCCGTACCTATCATTAATCCGTTAACCATTAACTCGTACTCGTAAATATACCGATATTTCATGTTTTCCATTGTGCGGTAATAAGCGACGCCAAAGAAAAAAATAATGAGGAAAAAACAAATGAATGACTGTTTTCAAAACTCAAATGTACCAGCTAAATGAATTTATAAATTTGAATTTGGAATTCTTAACCAAAGAGGAGATATTTCAGATCAAAGTGGTCAGTACGACAAAACGCTAATTTCATATGTAAGGACCTAATATTTTAGTTTTCAGCATACAAAGACTACTAATTTAATTTCAAATATTGATATATGACAAAAAGCTAAATAACAATATTAATCTAATAAGAAAATAGTAACATTGAGCTTAAAAATTATAAAAAAGAAGATGTCATTAAAGGCGCTTATTTTCGCTAAAGGAAGCATCGAAGACAGCAGAAGTTGATATAAGGTGAAAACATTGAGTAATATGTCCGATGACAATGGTGCGAATGCGGCACAAAGCAGCGTATTGTATTGTGTTATTCCACACAATACACATTGCATACACGAACATAACAAATTTAGTTTCTATACAATAAAACTGTCAAACAATTAACAGCCTTATAATATATAAATTATATTTACGTTTATAAAGAAAATACCAATTTTAGTTCTTTATTCAAATTATTTTATTTAAAAAAAATATTAAAAAATATATTGTATTCAAATTTAAAGTATAGTCTTTTTCTGGCATTGACTTATAAATGAACTTTAATATAAACATAATCGTAAAAAATATTCTGAATAACAATTATTATAAAACTACTGACGCACAAATTAGTTATTTAATATTTTACACATTTTCAGTTATTTATTAAACTGAATTCTTCGGTGAATAAAATATACTACTTTGTATTGTACACATCTATTGAAACGACCTCATAACGTTACTACCTACGAGTACATAAACCTACTCGACCATACACTCTAGAATACAATAGTAGTAGTATGTATTCCGGTCCAAGTCAAGAATACGAAATAAAGTGCATATGTCCTTTACTTCGAACCACATTCTTTGTATCTTGAAATATTATATTATGTAAGAAAAAGTAAAAATAAAACAGATTTAAATCTTTAAAAAAAATTGTGACATTATACAGTGGTGGGTGTCTACAGATCAGAGGTGTTAGTGTGGCACTTCGGTTTTGACTGACTCTTGCGAGAATTAGAAGCCGAAAACAGATGACACACCGTGCTATGACACATAACACGGAGTGAATGCTACAAGGAGGCAACTTTTTAGACGAGGGCTTTAGGGCTTGTCACTAAATCTCGGTTTCCACCTGCTGGCGTTTAAACAGCGACATAAATCAAAGTTAAAACATTATTTATTTCAGTAGGCTCCCTATATTTGTTTATAAGTTAATTATTATTACAATGTTTTAATCGTTCTCAATATATGTATCTATATTAATGTAATATATATCCTGGGACATTCACACAAAACCATCTGATCCCAAACTAAGCAGAGGTCGTACTATGGAAACCAGACAACTGATATACTACATATACTACTTTTCTTTTGTAAATACATACTTATATAGATAATTACACCTAGACTCAGGACAAACAGATATGTTCATACACACAAATATCTGTCCTGGGTGGGAATCAAACCCACGGCCTGCGGCGCGAAGGCAAGTATCTACCAACCACGCCAACCGGCTCGTCAATATTAATACTCTTTGAACTTTCTGATCTGATATAATTGTTAGTGTTATAATTTTTGCCCATAGAGAGTGATTTATATGATGTTTGATTAATTTTAAATAAACTTAATTAGGTATCTATTACGTCACCTGAAAGCTAACAAAGGGAGAGTTTAATTAAATATAACGTTATATTTGGCTGTACATACGTATAAGTTAATACATTCAAAGGAAAAGTTGAAAAGAAATCGTTACCTAGGCACTGAAAATAAATAAGTGTTGAGGAATAAAATAAGTTTCGCGGTCCACCATTGTGCGAGGGACCGCCTTCCAGTCCAAACAGTATTTCTATTGTGTCTGCCATTACCTAGCCCTCTTTTCGCCTTTTGTATTCGCCTCTTCTATTGAAGTGAGACCTTCCCAATGACGCTTTATGGTCGCTTTGAAGTATGCAAGATATATACTTACGTGCTTCCACATAATTCTAAAATATTACGATAACTACAATATTGTACTCGATATAACGTGGCATACGATAAAGATTACAAAAATTTTCGCATAACCAATATAGATTTAATTGTTGAGATCAGTGGCGGTGCAAGACCGAAATTTTAAGTGGGCGAGATACATTTTGCTAGGCCATCACTATTACGCGTTTCCACCGTATGAAGAGAAATGCGGCTGAATTTTTTTTTCCGTGAAACCTACTTGTACGCCTGCCTTGCGCTCCCTAGACTTAATAAAATCGAAATATATTCGATTTTATTAAGTCGCTTTTAAGTAATGCATAACATGCTTCTGAAGAGCGAGGCTCCCGGACCGCGAGGCCCCCAGGACCGAGAGACCGTGGACGGTTGCCCACGCCGCCTACGCCTTGCGCCGCCTCTGGTTGAGATAAGTAAACATTACCAGCCTTACTCATAAACGTTGCCTAGCAACTGTTGAGTTAAACGCTGATTTCGCTCTTTCTGTCATTATTGATTTTACATTCGAAAGAAGAAGACAGCATTGTTTAACTAATCATCCGATAAACAACATTTATAGGGCCGGCAGTTCTAGTAGAAGTTATTATCTGCGAGGCAAATTTCGGGTCATGCCAATAAAAGTTATTCGATTTTTCATTAAGAAACCTCATTAGCAGGCCGGGAAATGTACCGAAAAAGCATGTGAAGCAATGGCTTGGTGCAGGTCTAATTAGTGCACCTGGAATCGTTACAGTCGACTCAGATTTGCCGTTCCATTGGATTATGAGAGTGGGAGAGTAAATAATGCACTTGAGTTAGTGCGCCACCAACCTTGGGTACTAAGATGTTGTCACCTGTGCCCGTAATTACAATGGCTCACTCACCCTTCAAACCGAAAAACAACAATATCAAGTACTGCAGTTTTACGGTAGAATATCTGATGAGTGGGTGGTACCTACCCAGACGAGCTTGCACATAGTCCTACCAGTAAAATGCACTATAATACATTTAATAATATTATGTGATCTTAAACCTGCATCTCTAAAAAAAATTAAGTGGAGATAGCAGCGTTGCGGTTGGACTTCCAAATCTTTTTACTTAATAAAAAACTTTTACGTAGCAAGAACTTTATACTATCATACGCCACTATTAAACTAAAAATTATTATTTAATGTGTTAATACTTTTATATAACAATTTTATATATAATCATAATGTTACAAAGGAGTCACTGAAACAAGTCAAACGAGCCGGGTTTCTATTTATTTAGTCATTGAAGATGCCTATTGCCACTGAATTCTATATTATAATTATGGAAATGCATGCATATGTGTATAATTTAAAATTTACGTGCCATATGTAAATGATGTTTTTGACATTATAAAAATGTGACAGTGTATTCAAATATGAGTTTAATTATTATGTATACTAATATTATAAAAGCGAATGTTGGTAGTTATTTCTGTTAGACTAAAAATGCTAAGAACTTAATATATTTTGGAAATACGAAAAATAATGGCATAACTAAGATTGGAGAACTTACTTTATCTCGGAAAATATTAACAATAGAGAAAAAAGTTTCAAATAAAAATTATGGGTAATTTTATCCTCTACAAAAAAATACGTTTTTTAAGATAGGCAGCTAACGGTCGTGGTCTGGGATGAAAATAACAAACACAAAAAAAAAAACATACAAACGAATTGATAATCTCCTCCTTTTTTGAAGTCGGTTAAAAACTCGGTTTTATACTTAGGGGGTACCCCCTAACATAACCCAATCGAAAAATCGAGTAGCGAGATTATTTTCAGAGCAAACGCATTTTTGGTACTAAAATTCCTGGAATATTAGGCGATTCTTAAACTTAAATGGCTGCCGATTCCGAGATAATATGTTTTCATATGATTCGGATACATTTGTTTAAATGAGCAAGACATAAAAATTTTGCACGCCTGCTTCGGGTGTTATAGCTATTAAGAAATTTAAAAACTTCTTTATTATCTATGACATTACTAGACTAGCTACTTCTATATCCTATTCTAAACGAAGTAGGAATAAAGGTAAACACAGCGTTTTTCTATGCGTTTTATGCACTATAAATAGTTTATCCTTATTTATAATACAACACTATTCCAATTAACTAGTTATAACCACATTAATTTAACTTTCGAAGTTCCGATTACAACTTCACGGACATTGAAAACGCCATCTTTTCGCGTGTCCATAGTGAATATCATAGATTATTCAAGAACTCGACTAATTATATCGCGACAATTGATATCGATGACCAATTATATCGCATTAATTCGGTGCCAAAGTTGTTTATTTGGGTTTATACTTTATTCTTGTTGTGGTTGGAATACGCTATATACGCATTAAGTGACCAGCATAAGCTATCAATTAGACATTATGAATCTATGACAATTTTTTTCTATAGGTCTTATTTAGGATTTATTTAACGATTTGACTTGTAAAACTTTTGGAGTAAAATATTTTGAGAAATGGCAGCCTTGTGATCTGAGGCAGCCAAATCTACAAAGTGTGTATGTGTAAGCAATAGTAAGCATTGGCCTCGCTCAACTTTTCTCACGAAGTGTAGCCAGCTCTAAGTAAAATAATGTCACGTGAGGCACTCATTTAAATGACATACTTAACATTTTTTAAGATTTTAATCATCGTAATAAGACTATCGTGTCATATTGCCGTGCTTCACACCAAAGCTTCATTTTGTTCATCTCGTCTTAATAAAAACATCCTCATCATCCCATATGTTTTAAATATTATGAATTATTACTTTTTTGAATTTACAGTAAAAGTCAAAATTTTCTAAATAACCATAATATCGGGTTTTATTTTTAGAAAAAGAAATATAGTTATACCCAAAAAAATATAATAAACGAACTAAAAAGGTTTTTGATACCACTCATAGGGAGAAAAAATTCAAGTGCTGGCGACACATTTACATGGTAATTGTCAAAGCGAGCGAAGAAATGCGTTTCGGATTTCGATTCGGTGTTCGCCATTTTGATGTCGGTGCTTAGTGCCATCAGAATGAGCGAGTTTTATTAAATTCTAATAAAATATTAATTTTGTGTATATTTGACAAAAGTGTATCAACTGCAATTTGAGTTAAGGTAATAAATCTAATTTTGCATATGTATATTTTTTATAATTTTACTTTGTGGTTGAATCAAGATGGCCGAAACAAATTTTTATCAATTGTTTGATAAATATAAATGTGTATTATACATTTTTTAACCTTTACAGAAAGTAGTAAAGTTATGGAAACCACCCTGGATGCGTCCTTAGTGGCGCAATCCATAAACTACCATGGGCAGCAACTACAAAAAACGTGGGAGGGCGAGCGAGGCGAGGAAGATCTTCCAAAGATCGGCGTAGGTCCGTTGGATTTTGCAGTGTACCAGTCCAGACACAAGCATTTAACTTTTCAAGACCGTGGGAAGAGGCTCAAGTTACATCAGTTTATCGCTAAAGAAGCTAATGCATTATTTGATGCATCGTTATTGGAAGAAACTCCATCATCCTCCACTTTAGGGGCTGATGCCGCTACGCCAGAAGACAGTAAGGACTTTCTTTTTACTTTGCTTACAAGTTTCATTTCATGATCTCATCTATTACCCAATAAGATGATACTTCCATTTATGGAAATAATTCAAGTTTCACTTACGCCCACTTTGCTATTTAAACAAATATATATCCATTGAACTAATTATGTATTTTTATACTTTAATATTTCTCTTTCTGTTTTTCATTATAGATTTGTTTGCATTGATGCCACCATTTGAGACATTTTTGAATGTTGACAAAACAGCCAGATTAAGACATTTTTTTGATGTAAGTATATGATAAATGATCCTTATAACTTATATATAATTATCAGAATTATAATTCATTGAAGTACAAAACAACAAAATTTTCATGTTTTTTTTTTATAGAATGTGAAGACAGGAGAGCTTATCATAGGAGCTGTGATCAACAGAACTGCCTCCGGAATGATGTTGAAGGTGCTCTGTACAGCAGGACCTACATCAAGATATGTTGCTGATATTAATGTTAAGGTAAACTTTAAATGTGCAATTATTAAAATGTACTCATATAAAATAACTATATAAATATTAAAAAAATTAACTTAAAGTGAAAACATGGCAATTAATATATATCTTTCTTTTTTTTTGAGTTTTGTGCATGCTTTTCCAAGTAGGCTCCACCCACATACTATTTCATTATGAGAGTTGGGTATTTTAAAATATTATGCAATATATAAATAATTCGTTTCTACGAATGCGTGAGGGTGGCAGTCGTTTTGCCCCTGACTGTGTTTATAAAATTTCATGACATTCAGTTGAGTTTTTATATGTGAAAACAAAATATAACAGAAAACATTCACTTTCACATTTATAATATGAGCAAGATGTGTTCATCATTTAGTTAAACACTGTTTATGTCTTTCTGCCATTATTGATTTGACATTTGAAATAAGAAGACACAAGATTGTTTAATCAATCACTTCATGTTTATAAGTAAGGATGGATATATTTATGTTCATGTTTATCTATGTCATGTTCACAAAAGTAAATTATCACTTTTCAGGCATAATTATTATGCCTGAAAAGTGTATAACTTCAAATAAATATCCCCTCTATTAAGCTATTATTCGGATTCAGATGTTTTTTCTAGTGTTCTAGGTTTTTTTAATTGATTGTTTTTAGGATTATTAAAAAATGATTAAACCGTCAATTAGTAGACGAAAATAAAGACATTAACTTCAAACATATTTATTTGCTATTTTATATGCAGTTGTGGTCATATAATTAGAAACACTTATGAAAAAAGAAAGTATAACTTCAACTTACAAATGTTCGTAAAAAATATACACATTCAATAATTAATAATCATGCAATAATACAATCACTCTAATAAAAAACCTCATTAAATGCATAAAATATAAAACATATTATCTTACTTTTAATTACAAAATGAGTCATACACATGTAGGAGTTTATTTTCTGTTACTGGCCGCTTGGACGCCTAATTAGAAACATTTTAAAAAAAGCATCGATAGCTCATTCTTTTTTTGAAATTGGAAAATAACATTTCTTTTTCTCTTATTTTGGCGGCAATACAAAATTTAATCTGAATTTTATTTTGTTCAAAATGGGCAAAAATAAAAGTTGTGACGCGTCAACTAGGCAAATAATTGTTAATTTACATATAGATCATAAGTGGGCGTACAGAAGAAAAGCTGAGCATTTAAATTGTTCTGTTAAGAAAGTTTTTAGTGCAATTGATCATTATAAAACACATGGAACTGTTGAAAATGTTCTTAGAAAGGCTCGGCCAAGAAAAACCTCTCTCAGAGAAGATACGCTAATCTTTCGTGTTGCCAAGTAAAGACTCCAACCAGATTAAAAATGAAGTTTTTTCGCCTGATGACCCGAGAAATATCTCGTCACGACTGATACGCCGAAGATTAGTGGAAGCTAAATTGTTTGGAAGAATCTCTCGAAAGGTATCGCTTCTTACCAAGCAACACCGAGAGAAGCGATTATTATTCGCTAAAAAATATGTTAATTGAACAGTACGAGAATGGAAAAAAGTGCTATTTTCAGATGAAACAAAAATAAATTCCGATGAGAAGCGCTATGTTAGACGCCCTGTAAACAATACTTTTAATTATAAATACACAAGGAGTATAGTCAGGCACGGTGGCGGTACAGTGGATCAATAGCAATACAAAAATCGGACGATCATTTGCCTATAACCTGGATTTTTCAGCATGACAATGACCCTAAACACACGGCCAATAGCGTCAAATGTTTCCTTAGCGAATAGCGTATATCCGTTTTAGACTGGCCAGCAAATAGTCCGGATTTAAACCCGATAGAAAATCTCTGGTATATTGTTAAAAAGAAAGTCTCAAACAAACGTAACACCAGTCAAAACGAACTATATGAAGCATTTGTTGAAACATAGAATTCAATCCCCCTAGAAAAATGTATGCAATCAGATCAATGCCACGTCGTTGCAGTGCTGTTATTGAAAATACGCCACTAAATATTAATTATAACTATTGGTAGGCTGTGGATAGTAGCTATTTCGTAAATAACAATACTTATTACTATTACTTAAAAAAATATTGTTTTTTATATTTTTTGTTGTTGTTTCTAATGGTCAACTAGACCATTATTGTTCATACCTTGAAAACTGATTTAAATGTTTGTCCGTAATGTAATATTGAAACTGCACTTGTGTAATGGGATTTATATTGTTTTTCTAATAAATGATAAATCGTTAAACATATTGTTGTCCTATTTATTGTTTAATTTCGAAATAAAAACGATTGCGGTGAAGTATCTTACATAAAGTCAAGGATCGTTGGTAGTGTTTCTAATTATACGACCACCACTGTATGTAAAAAATAATTTATGTTTTGACTTGCAATTGCTCATACCATTGTACCTCCGACTCTTGTTCTCCACCAATGAATATCATTGTTATTATGTGCATCTTAATAAAGATGTAATATATATTTTTTTTTTTTTGAAAATAACTGACAAACTAATCTGTAATATACCAAATTTTCATATTATAGCTTAAACTTTCAGAATATTATGTTTATATGCTATATATTTTTTGATTTAAGCTACAACTCAAACAATATTAAGTCTATAGTTGGATAGGCTAAGTATAAGTATATGTTACACTTACACACGACATTGTGACATAGGAAATTTCTAGAATTCGAAAATATACAGAAATGTCCTCAACAACATATACATGACCAACAGTTTTAAATATATTAAAAGATATTTAATGCATGAAAAAAAAAACAAAATTAAATAATATAATGGCTTAATACAGTTTTCAACCTGATTAAATTTTTACGACATTATAATTTATGCTCACAGTAAAGTGAAGTGTCAGGTCAAGGTTTAATTCACAGGGCCATTCAAAACAAGCATTCATGTTATCATGTGAATATATTTAAATTCAAGTAATAAAATTAGCTTATATTTCAATATGAAGGAATATAGAGGTTATAATATTTGAATATGCATAGTATGTGTGTAATAACCAGAATTGTTTGAAATTATTAAATCAAAGTTTTTGTTGTCAGGCTTTTTTACCTGTGGCAAATATCATACCGGCTGTGGACAAGAAAAATGTGTCAAGAAACTACCTGATGAATGACACTGTGTGCTGTGAAGTTATTGAAGTTATCCCAGACACTGACAAAATGGTGTGCGGCATGAAAGGCGTCACTCGGGGCCCGGACGACCCGCCACCTAAGCCTCCTCTCGGACTCCTCAGCACTGACGATTTTCCACTAATCTACAAGTATGTACTAACTCTTACTACATTGACAGGTGAATCACAATGTTGTCACACCTTTGCAGGGTTGTTAATCACTTTTTTATCACAATTTTTGTTTTTGTCTATCATTGTAATGCTGAAGATGTCATTATCACAAAATCAATAATGTCAAAACGAAATAATTATGAAGACATATGCTGATCACTAAAGTTAAGAACTTGAAGACATCTAAATTATTAACTGTATATACTACAATGAAGATAAGAAGATTAAGATGAACAAACTGAAAAAAAAAGATACAATATATTCCGAATCAATGAAAAATATGTATATTGTTCATGATGCTTTCCATTATTGGTTCTGTTTTGTGTGTTGTGGTTAATTCAATGGTGATTTTTATATTTTCAATGTTAATCAAGCATTGGATAGGAACTTGCAACAAGCTATTATTGTGGATGTTTACACTGTTTTCTGGTCACTTTTTTCAGTACAGAATTTAGACATAACACCAATAGTGACTGATTGCACAAAAACATTGTTTTGAACTTGACAAATTTTTAAAACCTTGGACAATCACGGATGTTATTCATACGCAGTATTTGGACGCGTTGTTAGCTTTAATAGAGGATATTCATCTGATTTTGCATCAAAATCAATATTTTACTAAAATGGAAAAGGTCAGTACATAAACTAGGGTCAATACATTCTGATGTCTGTAAACAGAAATTGTAATTCTGTATTAAAACTTATATTTAATATTGCAGCATTAACGCAAACATTGATTGGACTTTAATGTAATCAGCATTTGTCGGATGTTGGCGTTGTTTATTTATTAAAACTGGACTAGCCGTGGCCGTTAATATATTTAAATATGAGGCTCCCAAAGATGATACAATAGTTTGACAAGCAGCAGCCGTTTACTTCATTTAGTACTGGACACTTAAGCAGGCTACAAAAGGAAACATCTTCCTTCATTATTTTAGGGTGTTTTTTTCTAGGTGTAGCAACAACCCCCAAGACTCTTTTGTAAAACCTACATTATATTGTGACTGTAGCTGAGACATTTTGGTAATATTAATGTCACATTGTCGAAGCAGCATCACCTAATCTATGATGTTATATTTGTGTGTGAAAGAAATAAAATTCAAGTAAAATAACATTTTTTGAACAGCTTCAAAGGAACAGGTGAGGATGAGTATGTGTGACATTATGACTGACATTAGGATCTATTCTAGAGATTCAGTTCATTTTGATTCTTCTTACAGTTAAGTAATAGTCGAATGACTCGCGTCAGAATTGAAAGGATTATGAAAACAATATTGTGGCAAAACTTCTCTTGTCCTAATTGATCGTTTTTTGACAGGAAAACTATGGAAATGAAAGGAGAAAACTATGAAGCCATTTTGGAGAAGAGTCCTGGATTCAGTAATCCTAACTGCGTCCAATATCTCTCTGAACTACTTGGAATTTCCAACATGCACTGCACCAATTTTTCAACGTTAAGGTACAATATTAAAACTTTAAAATAGAAAATATTTATGAATTTTATAACTATTTTTGATTAACCTATTGATTGACACCCAAAAAAATGTCGCTTTACCGCCATACATTTTGAAGCGGCCGCCCGTGAGCGTTCGTGTCTTCTCCGTTTTATATTCTTAGGCGTCTATCGACGTATTCGACATGAGACCGTTGATTTCGACACGAGCTTATTAAGACTTAAAAAGTCACGAGACGCTCATCCTTTTTTAAATCGCCCTCGGTTTTGCATGGGTTAAATGTATACATGTGTAATTTTACAAAAATGCGTAATTTTTTAATGATTAAATAAATGAGCTAAATATATTCACTTGCCTAAGACATTATTTTACTAGGATTACATAATTAAAAAAAAGGTTTCTTATAATAATAATTACTATTTCATATTTCTTTAGGGGAGGATTTTCAATTACCGACTATGCTGATGAACTTCGTCAAGCTCAAGCAAGCAAATGGGCATTTAGGTCTGTAGCTGAAGGTATTGAACACTTTAAAGCAGGAAGACATTCAGAAGCATTCCAATGTCTTAACAAGGCATTGAGCATAGATCCTAGAAACGTAGAAGGTCTTGTTGCAAGAGGAGCTCTTTATGCAAATAGTGGAACATTTAAGAAAGCCATAGAAGACTTTGAAACATCTCTAAAGCTTAATCCTAACCATGCAAATGCACGTAAATATTTAGGAGAGACTCTCGTTGCTTTGGGTCGAAGCTATGAAGACGAGAACAAAATAGCAGAAGCACAGAAGGCTTATGAAGATTGTCTTGCAATAATACCATTCCATGAAGAAGCTCAGAATTCATTAGATTTTCTCAAGAGTAAGACATCTACAACAAAGCCATTGATTGAGCCAGCTGAATTACTTTTGCCGGGGTTGACAGGAGCAAAATCATATGAAATGAAAGAAACACTGAAACAACTCTTAAATTTAACTGAGAAGAAAGAAAAGAAAAAGAAGAAGAAGCGTGGCAAAGGTAAAAAGAAAAGATCAAGCAGCTCTTCGTCATCATCAAGTGATTCATCTAGCTCCAGTTCTTCTTCTGAGTCTTCATCATCATCATCGGATTCAAGTGGTGAGAGTAGTTTTGTTTATTTGTTTCACTTAATTTATTAGTTAAGGTGCAATTTTATGGATTACCCAATAGTGAATACCCTTTGGTTAATGCAAATTATCATCCTTGGCATTATTTTTATAAAACAGTAATAAATACAATTTAAAGGTTATTTACACATTTAAGTTATTAATAAAAATGTTATCTTCTTAATTTAATTTTTGTTTTACAAATTTGAGAACACTGGCTCTCATTAAAACGCTACTCTCACGCATTAAAACTACTTGCGTCATGTTTGATCCATCCCTTTATAACAGTAATACATACCCCATTACCCTAATCCTATATTCAATCATTAAAAACTACTCAATATTTTTTACAACTAAAAACAATTATTTATTTATTTTTAATTCGAAAGATCATGGACTCGTGACCCATAATATCATAGATACAGAAGTGCATGTTTTCAGAATCAGAAGGGCCAAATCGCAAGAAAAAGCGTCGATCGCAGTCAAATAACAAGAGGCAGCGATCACTGTCGCCACTCAGCAAACGCATGGCGATGCTCGGTGACTCAGATTCTGCGTCGCGCACGCACAACTCGCAGTTCAACCACCCCTACGGATACCAGCCGCCCCCGCCGCCAATCGATGAGCCCAGCAGTGTGACCGTGAGATCGCAGGCCGATATTGACTACGAATTAAAGGTGATGTCATATTTTTGTATTTATGTTTTTTTTTTAATGGTATTGGTAGGCGGACATGCAAATGGTCCACTTGATGTTAAGTGGTTACCGCCGCCTATAGACATTAGCGATGTAAGAAATATTAACCATTCTTTATATCGCCAATGCGCGACTAACCTTGGAAACGAAGTTATTATGTCCCTTGTGCCTGTAGTTACACTGGCTCACTCACCCTTCAAACTGGACCAAAACTATGTATTGCTGTTTAGATATCTGATGAGTGGGTGGTACGTACCCAGATGAGCTTACACATAGCCTTACCACCGACTAAAAACAAAGATTAAAGATAAATTGCAACAAAGAAAAAAATATAAGATGATTTATATTAAATATTATGATATTTTAACAGTTTAAATTATGATATGTTGATATAGCGATTACTTAGTTTATTTCAAATTTTGTATATTTATAATCAGGTACGAAAGTTCCTTGAAATGACCAAGGAAGATTCTGACTACGAAGAAAAGGTCCGCAACTTTTTAGAAGAAACAGCACAGTATAAACGCAATCGTAAGATGCAGGAATTAGGTCAGCAGACACAGCCGGGCGCTGCCGATCATGACAAGAAGAAGAAGAAAAAGAAAGACAAGTAAGTGATTCAAATTAAATATATATGATATATAAGTACCTTCGTATAACTAACTTTCAGGCTATTTAATATTTCAGATTTCAAAGTGCTTGGATATATGTATTTTTTCAATTATTTTGCACTTAATAATGCCTCAATAAATCACCTGTACATCATAAAAACTATTCATGTACTGATCTACAAGAAACCAAAAAATCTGGTATCTGAAATTTTGTTAAAATAAAACCACAATAATAGATAATAATGGTTTATCACTTTTGTTTTTTAGAACTTAACGTAAATATTTTTTAATGCTTTAAATGTTATTAGAAAAAAGAAGAAAGAGTCGAAGCGGAAACGCAAAGAGCAGGAAAGAGAAGAAAAGAGAAAAGCAAAGTTGGCGCGAATGTCCAACAACGCTGAGTATAATCTTCGTGACCTTGAAAATATTGGTGACAAAAAACTGAGAGATGCTATAAGGTACACGAATAATAAAAATAATTTACATATTTTTTTTTAATAAATTGCTTGATCAAGAATTTTAATGCTATAATTATATGCAAATTACAGGAAGGAATTAAAAGGGAAATCAAAGAGAGACCTAAGTTCAGAAGGAGAATATGAGCGAAAGCACACACACGAAAAAAGGTAAATAAGGAATATATAATTATAATGAAAGTCAGAAGTTACTACCATTCAATATTGCCTTTTCACACTATCCTTAGTTATTTCTTATATAAACTTAATAATTTTATCTGTTATCTAGCCGGATATTAGACGACATGGAAGGCTTAAAAGAGCTGGAATCAAAACTCAGCGCATACCACGTAATGGTAGAAAAGGAAGTTCTGGGCAAACGAGATGGTCGTAGTTCAGCCAGTCCCATCGATCAAGCACCGCCGCCGCCACTCGAGAAACCTAAATGGAAGATGTCTATGAATGCAGTTAAGGAACCGTGAGTGATATGATTTCATTTGAATATGAAAGCTATAACTAATGACATGTTGTGTCACAAAGTCCTTACATTTATATTTTATATAGTATTGAAAAAACTTGTATTTAATTCTTGTTATGTCAATTATAGGGGTGTAAAGAAAAAGGAAACGCCAGTACAAAAGGGATATAAAGAGCGCTACGCATTCGAAGATAGTTCCGATGATTCACAAGAAGTGCGATCTAAGGTTAGTTATTTAAAGCAACTATAGGGTTTTCCATTAAGGGCGCTTGATCTTTGAAATGCAAAAAAAAATACATATAGGAGAGATATTTGCGAATTTTTTTATTTGGATGGTCTATCGACCCCATTATGTATGGAATATGACATCATTCAAATGACCGCCACGGCTTCGGTTGGTGGCGCGCACACGAAAGGTCCAATTTTCGATGACTCTGGCGCACAAATCGGGCTGTATTTGATCGATGGCGTGGCGTATGTTGACTTTGAGGGCATCGGTGGTTTGCGGCTTGTTGGCATAGACCTGCGACTTAAGAAAACCCCACAAGAAAAAGTCCAGCGGGGTCAAATCGCACGATCTCGGTGGCCAGTTCACGTCGCCTCCGCGCGAGATGACCATGTCCAGAAATTGCTCGTGCAGAACTTCCATCGTAGCGTGTGCTGTGTGGCACGTAGCGCCGTCCTGTTGAAACCACATGTTGTCCAGATCCATATTCTCGATTTCAGGCCAAAAGAAGTTGGTTATCATCGACCGGTATCGCTCACCATTGACGGTGACGGCCACACCATTATCGTTTTCGAAAAAATACGGACCAATCACGCCTCCGGCCCAAAATCCGCACCAAACAGTCACTTTCTGCGGGTGCATTGCCACTTGGTGAACCTCGTGTGGATTGGTCTCGTCCCAAATACGGCAATTTTGCTTGTTGACATAGCCATTCATCCAAAAATGCGCCTCGTCGCTGAAGATGATTTTTTTGCCAAAATCGGCGTCAACTTCCAACTGCTCTAATGCCCAGTCAGCGAACACACGGCGCTGTCTATGGTCATTAACCTTGAGCTCTTGGGTCAGCTGGATCTTGTACGGGTGCAGGCTCAAGTCAAAACGCAAAATTTGCCAAGTTGTCGTCTGCGAAAGGCCGAGTTCCTGTGCGCGACGCGGAATTGACTGCCAAGGGTTTTCGAGGACACTGTCGCGCACAGCGGCGATATTCTCGGCAGATCTCGCGTTACGTTGACGCACGGGAACCGGCTGATTGTTAACTGACCCGGTTGACTCGAATTTGTCCACCAATCGACGGATAGTCGACTCGGCAGGACGATCATCGCAACCGTAAAACGGGCGAAGTGCGCGGAACGTTGCTCGAACTGAAGACCCATTTTCATAAAACAATTTTATGATTTGCACGTGCTGCTCGACACTGTAACCTGCCATGGTGGTTTGGGAGGACGGAATGAATATAACACACTGCATTTGACAGCTGTCACTCAAACAACATGGCCGCAATCAGCTGTCAAAGTTCAAGCGTCCCTATTGGAAAACCCCTTATTTAATACTTGCATTGTACATTTTGTTCGCAACTACCAATACTTTGGACTTTAGGTGCTAATAATAATAAATTATAAATATGACACCTGATGTCCAATCAATATTTCTGAAATAATTAGTGTCGGTATTTATTCAGATATATATAAGATATATTATTCTTGCAAAAATATTGAAGGTCAGTTATAATGATACGTTACAAAAATTAAAGCAGATGTTATCAGATTGTATGTTATTGTTTTAGCAATCTCCTTCGAGTGGCGACAAGAACGTGTCTGTGAGACGCGCAATGGCCATGAAGGAGCCCCCGCCGCTGCCCTCCGCGCCGCCGCCCAAGCCCGGCCGCGAGCCCGACCCGCCCGGCACCGAACCCTCGCACGGCCACCAGCACTCGCACCAGCAGCACCAGTCGCACACCTCGCACGCGCCGGTAACTTATTAATTATGTGCTGGGTGATGTCCCATTATAGAAATCATATATTTTTAATACAAGTATAACTTATGCTTATTGTACAGTAAACCAACAATAAAAGACTCAAGACAATCTATGTTTTTCAGCCTGTTCGCAAAGGAAATATTGTTCTGGACAAATTCGGTTCATTCCGACTCGCGCAAGAGGGCGAGACACCAGTATCAGTGGGTGACGGTCGACCTGAACAGTTTGTAACACGGATCAAGCCACCCACACCGTCTGGGCGCAGGCCAAGATCGCCACCCTCGCCGCGGAGACATTCTTCTAACTCATCGGATGAAGATCGTCGTTCACCAAAACGATCTAGAAGCAGGTTTGTCAAGATTAAAAATGTATTTAAAAAAAGTAGAATTTGTAATTGTGCTACAATTACAAATTTATGATCATTAAAATATCTAATGAATATCTCGTTTATCTAGTGGCTAGCACCTATACAGCTGCAAATCCTGAGATCTGATCCTTTTTCAAGCCAATAACTTAGCTTTTCTGTAAAAAAAGCTCTCAGTGGCACTGCAGTTTTAGATAGTTAGCAGTGCTAATAAAAAGTGCAACTGTTTTTGCGCACTATGGCAACTCCTGTTGTTGTCTCAAGTATTTGACGTCTTTAATATTGTTCACCATTGGAGGACGGCAAAATTTAGTTAAAATGTGAGTACTTTCATTTCGTAGGTCCCGTCCACGCAAATACCGCTCTCGCTCTGGTTCCCGTTCGCGCTCGGGCTCTAGCGCCAGCGGGTCCGTGGCTTCGCGCAGACGCCGCTCCGCTTCGCCGCGCTCGCGTTCGCGCTCGGACGCGAGGAGCTCGTACTACTCGCGAAGCAGATCCCGCTCTCGCTCAGGCTCTAGAGACAGGTGAGCTTTGATACATACAATTAGGTTGATGTTTCATATTTTAATTGTATATAGTTCTTGATAAATATGATGCAGATTTTAAGAAAAACTGCGTGCGTCTAATTTCATGACAGATGCTTTCTATTGGTCTGCAGAAATATAGAAATCAAATTAAATATTTCTAGCTTTTCACATAAAGATTTTAGCTCTGATTATATTCTATATACCATTTATAATTCATATATATTTATATAGATTCCGTCGTTTCGGTCGCCGAGGAGGTAACTGGCGTGGTCGCGGTGGCTTCGAACGTGGTACATACTATCGTCCACGCTTCCACACGTACAACGGAGGCGGCAATCGTGGAAGAGGTAGAGGCGGCGGTGATTTTCGCAGAGACGACGGGCGTCGGTTCCAGCCTGAATGGAGAGACAATCGCTCAAGAGGCGGTAGGCCATTCCGACCGAGGAGGGGTGGCGGAGGACGTGGTAGACCATTCAGGTATATAATTTTTTTACAATATTTATATATTTTTTAATAATAATAAGTATATATGATTTTTGAGTTTTTCGAACACATCATTTGTAATTTAAACTAGAAACAGTTTCGTAACAAATGATCATATAATCGCAGGGGTGGCGGTTTTCGTGACTTCCGTGATAGACGCGGAGGAAGATATTCCCGTTCTCGAAGCCCTGATAGGACTCGTAGATCCAGATCGTACAGTCCCGAAAGACGTGAAAAGGAAAGAGACAGGTTAGTTAAGCGAACGAAAGACATGACAAATATAAAACATGTAAAACACAAATATTTAAAATAAATTTAAACCTTCATTTGTATAAGTAAAAAAAATACAAGTTTACTTACTAACATTTTTATTGACTTTGAACTCGACAGCCACCGTAGCGAAGGTGAATACGAAGAAGAGAGATACGTGGACAGAAAGGAGTATGACGGTAAATGGGCGGACGGAAATGAACCCGAGAGGAATCACGTCGAGGAAAAACAAGAAGAACAACCGCCCAAGGAGTGAACTGCAACGTAAACGTATACAACCACGCACCACCGCCACCTTTCTTACTTTAAAACGATATATAGTTCCCTTCAATTTAATTTTAAGGGTGCTTCTAATATTAATTGTACCCTACTAGGTGTAAATATAGATACGAATGGTCATTAACATAATGTTGATTGATCATTTAATTTGATACAATAATGCAAATTTTGCCCATGTTTACTTTAAAATAATGCTTATGACTTAAAAGTAGTTCTAGTAAGAATTTAGTTTAATGTAATCAGCCGATGAATCACTTATATAAGAACCATTCCACATTTAGAATTTAACAGTTTTGGGTTTTGAGCCTTGGACACTTGGTTCTGATTTTGTGTGAAAGTGCAAATTAAATAAATGTTTTCAGTAAATAATTGTTTTTTATTTAACATATTACTTAAAACTTCTGACCTTTCTAAAGTCTTAAAAAGATAACAGTTATTTAAGAAAGATAAGACAATAACCTGACGGTTAATATAATCAAACTCCCAGTGTTACAAATTTATCCCTTCACTTTCAATAACAGAGACTAAAAGTTACTTAAATAATATATTAAAATCAAATAGTGTTTTGAACAATTATACACTTATCTTTATTACAGAATCGTTCCCTTAATAATATTCATAGACGCCAAATACAATATTTTTCCCAAAATCTGACAAGCCACATATATCCTTCACGTTCTCTCCGTCATGCCAGTACGTGAGTACGCACATGTCAATCGCCGTATATAAAAACTCCTTGGTTATATTGTCGCAGCTATTGCTTATGGCTCGCCTCGACGTCGCGCGTAACAATATAAAGGTAAATTAAAATAGATCATCATTTACATTAATATTGAATAAAAACCGTATTCAAATTTGCAATCCTTGCTAATATTATTAGATAATGGGATTTATTGCTTGTGTATAAAGCATAGTTGCAAACTAGCACTAAAGTTAAAAAAAAAGTTGTACAAAAAATATAATATAATTATACTGTTAACATGAAATGGGAGATCATTCATGTATATCAAAAATGAAAAAGACTCCAAATTTATTTTAGATCACACATAGTCTAAGATCCGGCTGCAAGATCACTACGTTCATAGCATACACAGTCCAAATCTATTTTTTATGTATAATTATAAATGGGAGAACCAATTTTTGCCAGGTTGCCTATTAAAATTTGCCCACGAGTATTTTTAATTAAAATAATATTTATTCAAATTTTCGTGGTTACTACGTGGTTAATCCGGCACTGGTTACAGCCGAATTGAATTTGCACACCAATCAGGTGCAATTTGCATATTGTATTGTTTGTTTTTCTAAAGTTCTAGTTCACCAATAAAACTTTGTTTATTTTATACTAACTTGTTTAATTTTGTTATAATTTCAACAAATAAAAAGAATTGAAATATTTTTTACTTTTTCTATTTATTAGATCCTTGGCCATAAGTCGGCTAAAATTATGTCATGTATCCTAAAAATTACTATATCATTTTATAATACTTGAGGTCATGGGCGTACCCAGCTTTTGTCCCAGGGGGGGCAATTGAGAATTTTCTTAAACAGTGTCCCCCGCGCTTATTTTGCCCTACACGCAACACGAACCATCTACCGAAGCGTTACTTATATGTAGGTATATGCAGGAGAAACACCCCCAGGAGATCCTTTTTTTTATCGCGCTGGAACAACGCATTTACGCGTTTCCCCCACATGAGGGAGTTATGTGGGACTCGTCGGTGCCTGGAACCCCAGAGCACCGGAATTCCCACTAAAAACCAGCGGTACCCTCCCCGCCTACTGTCGCTGCCAGGGAATGCCTCTGGGGTTCCCAAGTGGCAGGAGGGTGATACTTCTCGCCTCGCAATCGCATGCAGGTACTTACCGAAACAACCATATCCGTTAAGCACCTGCGTCAGCCTAAACGTAAGTGTTCCGCTTCTTCTTGCTATCCAGCGACTCAAGTAGGGGCAGATCGCCTCCATTGTTGCCAGGGCTGCTAATGGATACCCCAGGTCCTCTTCCGATCTCCGAATCAGGGCTTTTTGGGCTAGAGATCTAATTCGTCCCACCTCCACTGATCCTGGACGGTCGCCATGCGATCTGGCTTCCACCTGGAACCGGTACACTTTTTTTATGCTGGAAAAACGTGGACTCACCGACAATGAAGGTGCCGGAATACCCACTAAAAACAAGGGGTATCTCCGTCTGATCGGCGCCACGGGATCGCTTGCGCATGCTACCGTGACGCCCCGACGGTTGGCCCGCCTTTGCCCGGAAACCTCGCTATAAATGGAGGCCTGGATACGGGGAACCCACCTAGCCCAGTCGACTATTACGGCGGGGGGAGAAGGTGCGCATAGCGCCGAGGCCTCCTCCCGACCCGGTGCACTTCCGCGAGTGACGGCCTGAGTTCCAAGGGCGGATCGCTTGCGAGAAGTGTCGCCGCCGTCCATGACACCGTACGGTAACCTTGTATCACTTTCACCGATGACTCTCTGCATTCTCCGCAAAAGAGCTTTATTACGAGCGATGAGAGCGTATAGGTTCACCATACAATGCCATGGAGTATACGAAATCGACGTATATGCGTCGGCATGGTGGTTCCGGCCATCCCACGTTGTGTAGGAGGCGGCCTAAGGAGGCAGCAGCATTGATGAGTTTCGGGCCTAGTTGGACAAAATGCTGCCCGAAACTTCACCTTCCGTCCAGGATCAGGCCCAAATACCTCATTTTGGCCTCCACCTACCGCCGTCCACTGGATGACGATACGCGCCCCTCGAGGAGGCCTCCAACGTGGACTGTGGAAAAAGAGAGCCTCCAGCAGTTGACGAAGCCTAGGTATTGCAGAACACGCCCAAAAACCCCGTCTGGACCCGGCGCTGTGGTTCTAGCCCTCAATCGATCCATCCATCTCCTATTATGACTATCAACTTAGAATGTCAATAGAAATTTAGGAAATTTAAGAAAAAAAGGGGAATGTCAGGCGAATGGAAAAAAGAAAGGAAGGCGGACTTTTTCGGTGGATCTTCGGAGGAAGAGATTGGGGAAAAAGGACGCGAGGAAAGCGGGAGACTAATAGGAGATGGAACAAAGAAGAGAGTTAACAGTTGTGGTGGCTCGTTCGAGTAATTTTAATCAATTTAAGTAATTATTAATATGTTAATTTTGATGATATTTCATTATTTATATATTGTCAATACGTAAATTAATTATTGCGTAATGGAGGAAAGGAAATAAATGTTGTAAAGGTTCCTTATTAATTAAAATAACTTAGTTTAGGTTAATAAGAAAGTACGTTATTTCATATTAATTTAACATCTAATAGTTTTTTTTATAGTTAAATACTTTAAAAATGCTTGATCAATTTAGTTTATGTGTATAGAGAGAAAAATAAAAATAATTTGTATTAGTTAAAATATTTGTTTGAATAATAAACCTTCGATATTCCTAATACATATTTAACACTCCATCTGTCGCTCCATGATTTGTGGTGAAGTCACAATTTCCTCAATCACGGAGCGAGGAACTATTTGTGGAGGAACGTGCTCGCCTACGTGAGGAAAAAGATCCCTAACCAGGTGCAGGAGGAGCTCCAGCGACAACGTTTCCGTCTTGAGTGGCGCCATGGGTGCGGAATTTTCCCCGCACACCACGGTAAGTTTTCCCTACGCTCCATGGATATCTATTTTAAAAATTTAATTTAATGTTTCGAGGAACTTCAACAAAACAGTTTATGATGTCTCCCGTGAAAGAATCGATCATACCGTTTACAAGTTTTTATGTACACTGAGCATACCAAGTCCATTTAACTCGTCTTCAGTCTACGTTGATCTCAGTTATTTTATGTATGCTACTAAAAGTTATGGTAGCAGACATAAAATAACTGATCAACAACGTTATCTACATAGGCATACAAAATCCAGGAGGGCCGGTGTCCTCCCCTGTCCCCCCCTGGGTACGCCCATGCTTGAGGTTTTAAATTTTAATACACCATATTTTTATTTTTAAAATAATATTGACGATATATGTTAAAAAGGTTAGAAATTAATTCGAAATAAAAAGTCCCAAGCAGTAATAAAACTATATTTAGTCAATTACATAAGTAAAAAATGATTTAAATAACTCCTTAACTAGTATATTAATTGACTATGTGCGCTTCTTCTTATTTTTATTCTTTGCAGTCTTATTAACAACATTCCAATACCAAAACAGTTGCAAGACCAAGGCCCCGTTTGCAATTGTCGATACACAATAAGTAAGTATAATAATGAAATCTCCAGTTTCCTGTATAGAAGTGAATATTCTTGCTATACTGCCTCCAAACAGCAACAAACATGTAACAGCAGAGAGTTGACCAGTACTTCCATTCTTGTAATTTGTGATAATTTGAATAGACTAAAAATAAAATAAAAAAATACTAAAAATAAAACTAGGTTTATATCTTTCATTTCAAATATTACAAGATTTACACTTTACTGTATTATATATTTAATGCATTACATGTTAATAAATTTAGATAATGCTGTGAAATTTATGCATTTTGTATAATGAATTCGCCTATCATGAGTGAAGTTCACTGGACTCTATATTTTATATACATGTGTAAACAATTCATTCAGGAGAACAAACCAAAATTGTCTCATTACTTTTTATAAAAGACTGGTTGAACTAAATTGAATCAATTTAAGTAATGCTTGCCTCATTTTGTTTCATATTTTACTAACATCATTTAATAAGTTAGGAATGCAGTTTCACTAGGACTTTGACATGACAAAATCAACTGAGCAAAAAATAAAATGAATGCAACACTCAGAAAGTTAAATAATAATATCAGAGGATTAAATCATATAAATAAAGAGGAGGAAATAATCTTTTTAGAAATTAGATTTAAAAAAAATCAAGTTAATACTAGAAATAAAATAAGCCTTTCAAATTACCTTTGCTATAACAATAATAGGAACATTAATAGCTTGCATCATCCATAATATATCCTTTGGTGTATACCCACTGACCAGTGTAGATACTAGACCTACATAAGTAGTTAAAAATATTGTAGCCTTGCCTGGTGCTCCTCCATAATGCAGCACCAGTGAACCTATAGCAGCTGTTTGAATAGCAAGGAATGTTCCTTCACCCCAAGCACTACAACAACATTTATATATTAATTAATCACACTAAATATAAGTTACAATAAAAATCTAGGACTCTTTGTACTAAAAATATATTACTTACCTAAAAGGGAAATTCATAACATAACTATAAGCAAAATTTGCTGTTATAGCAAATAACTCCAAGGAGACTCCATAAATGTTAATACCCTCAGCACTTTTGCTACCGATAATCTTCAAAATTTGTGGTACTTTCACCAAAATTGAACCAGCAATTATACCAATACCGAGCCCTTTACTTAATGTTGTTTTGAAACATGATTCTAAAACAAAAATGTCAAGATCATGTAATGTTAAAACTATATATTTACAGAAGTAACAACATACGGGAAAACTTACCGTCTAAGAAATTGTACTTGACGAAATATTCACTGTAGCATTTTTCCGATAAAATCGATAATATTAAGCCCTTCAAGAATTCTGCCATTTTTAAAATATAAATGTTAATGACATTTATTTAGAATCATCAGATTTTAATATAAAAGTATATAAATGTACTCAGCAATTGATAAAATATTTTGAACTTTGATAAGCCAAATCGGCAGGCACTCTGGCATATAGTAAAGTCAGCTAAAAGTTGACAACAGAGCAGAGAGCACTGACATTAATAAAGTGCTGCCAGTGCCAGCTCTTGAATTTTTTCATATATTTTAGTTGATAAATCCATTACATTAAAACCAAAGCTCTTTCCAAAATTAGAGTATTGCAAAAATAAATTAAACTGTATATATATTTTTTAAATTATTGCCTTATCAGTAATTTCAAGTGTCCGATGTCAGCTATTTTTATCAACTCTTATATGTAAAATACACTGTCCACATCAATGATATTATACCTTCGATCACTAATAAGAACCAGATACACAGTCCCGTACAAAAATAATTTTAAAAGTATCTTATCCCTTAATGTATCTATGTAGTTATATACTTCAAACATAAACACATTAATGCAAATTCAATCTTAAAGGCACCATTTAAAGTTGTATTCACAAAACAATACCTACACATATTTTCTACGAAAATTATTATTATTTTTTAATTATAACATATAATTATTAGAAACTAATGTTAGAACAAGGCTTTACCCGCGTGTTTGGGAGGAAGGGGGAGGGAGGAGGTCGTGTTAAAAGTATGACCTTCCTTGGGGTACAAGCTTGTAAGCAATTTGGTATGAAACCAAATTTTATTAAATGGCTTTTTCATTGGTTTAGTCGCGAAACGTGACAGACAGACTACGTTACTTTCGCATTTATTAAATACTAATTATTCATAAAGATAAAAAGCGTTAACGTCTTTTGATATTTAACAAAAGGTTTGCTGATGATGTGCGATGTACAGTTATCTTTTTGTACACTTCAAGGCGATGAGGCGTGATAGTAGTTTAAAGGGCGAATACACCAATATAACTATTGACACTAGGGACGTAACATCTTAGTTCCCATAAAATCTTATTTCTTACAGCGCCAATGTAAATTATCTACTAAGCACTAACATAAAAAAGGAAAGGTTATTTATTTCAATGAATTAAACATCAAAACTTTATTTTGATGCTTTTAATCTTCAACAGTTAAATGACATTGTGCTTGTGTTTACATATAAATAATGAATTAAGATATATTAATGATTGTATGGATTTATTAATTTTTAATGTCTTAAGTGTCAGGTTTAAATCCATAAGCGATCTTAAAATTAATATTCACTAAATTAAGGGTTTGAGAAATAATATTCGTATGCACAACACTAAAACACAAAATTTAGAAATACTAAATACAAGTGGTGAAGCAATGCATATTATATTCAACAGTGTACTTTAATAATAATACTCTAATGATGACGAATATATAAAATCTAGTCTAATTTAAATCTAAGATTATGCATATTTTCATACAAAATTATATTTTAGACATTATTGACAAGAACAGTGGAAGTACCTATGTCTCTGGTTTGTAACAACGCCTAGAAGATACATTTTTTAATAATTTAATTTAGTGGTATATATTTGCATTTCAACAAATGTCTATATCTACATAACAATTTTCACAATATCTAAAACGTTTGGATTCGTAAATGAGTTGTCATATAACATTATTTGAAAGGCCACCACTATTTGTTGTATCGATATTTACTAACGACCATGTAATTTATTTAAAAATAAAACACAACTAACATTGTTCTGCATCTGAAATTCCCCAATTCAAAGCTCAATATTTTAAATGCATGTATTTTTTGTTTGAATTAAATTGTTACCTGAAATTTGTGTAATAAATATTTTCTATATACAGAAATTTTTAAATAACAGCTCTCATAATATATAGTAAGTTGACCTGTGAAGCTGTTGGTACTGTAAATTATACCATATTATACATATTTTTTATGCAATAAATATAATTGTAGTGTAGTTTTATTATAGGCGATCTAGTGCGTCGTGCGTTCTTTTATCCTATCCCATTGACCGTAATAGCTCTATAAATGTTCTATAGCCTTAATTTTAATTTTGAAGCCAATTATATTCAATACCCAAAATTCTGAGCATTTTATGCAATTTTTATGAGTATTATGCAACGACGCACGCGCATCTAGATTTACAAACAGAAATTAGTAAGCCTCGTTGTTATATCAAGATAATTCTATTGTTTAAGATTTGTAGCATTCAAATAGTTATTTTATCTGTCGAAATTGACCATATAACAATAATTAAAAAGAAACATCAATAATATAAGACTTGTATCACTCATCTTTGTTCGTTTCAGTCTTATGCTAGTATTTAATATAACAAAATATTTTCTAAGTAAGCCTTTGTGTTGTCTCAATCTTTCTTATTGGTGCAACTATAATTTTTTCCATAAGAAACGGTTTGTTCCTTTATATTTTTCCGAGTAAAATAAAAATTAAGTTAATAAAGAAAAGCTATGGGTAAACTATGCAAAAGTTTTTGCGCGGACGGATTGCAATGGAGTTATAATTTTTTCCGAAAATTTACTATTAATGCAGTAATTTTATAGTGAAAAGGAAAAATTTTATGTGAATCAAACCATATATAAATTAAAGGTGGATTGTTTTTCTGTTATATAATATATTTTTGTAAAAAAAATGTATGATACTATAAATAATATTATTTACTACTTAACATTATCTTGTATTAAAGAATGCTTTTGAAACTATTTACCCTTATATATAAATGACATTTTATAAAGTGTGTGTGTGTGTACAAATTGATAAATATCTAGTTAGATTTTCAATAAAATATGAATGTACGTTTTCAAGGGTCTGAGTTTTATTTCGACTTTTTGTAAGCAACTTATTTATTTGGGTATGGAGCCAAATCTATACACAATTTTTAATAATTGGCAGCTCTGAAAATCGATGTCTTTTTCTCGTGTGAAAGGGACAACAAATTTTTGGCAAATACATTAAAGATTCTTTGAAACAAAATCATCATCAGTTACCTAGTTTTTATTTTATTTATAAATCAAATGGATTAATAAGTTTTAATGTCGCTGTTATGATATCACTATTGTTTTGCAAATTTTTAAAATCAAACCCTAATTATGACACTTGGAAAATTTTATCTAACACAAGATACATAGAACTTCAACTTAGCAAAAGTTTATTTTATATTGACAATACCCATCAGAGAGGCTTCAGTGAAAATGATAGTTTGGGTCTTGAATTATTTTTGCCTAAAATTTTCTTTTGTTCTTCTTTAATTCTCTTTTCCTGTTCTTTTTTAAGTTTTTGTCTTTCTTCATCCATTTTTCTTTGTTCTTCTATCATCGCTAGTCTTTCTTCAGCCTAAAAACGAAAAATATGTATTTGTTTAAATTGATTCAATTTTATATCATGATCGAACTTTTTAAATAATTCAAAATAAGAAATGAAGACGAATTTTTTGTCTGTCACTTTGCAACGAAGCAATTCAACTTACCAGCTTGCGTTGGGCTTCCTCTATCTTTCTGTTATTTTCTGCCATGATTTCCTCCAATTCTTTCCTTTTACGAGCTTCTTCCTCCTGTATGATAAAAACATCATATTAATACAATTTTTTAACAGATTTAGTTGCAACAAATGTTTAATAAATATTCAAGAATATACTTATCAATATATAAGAATCAATCAGTATATAATAATATACTTACTAATGGTTTTCAAAACATTATTGAACATAGAATTTCAAATATTGATGAATGACAAATTGTTTTATTTTGTGTTATTTCAATATGTCCTAAATGTTTCGTATTGTCCCTATAAAATTTACAAGTATGCACAATCTATATGTATATACATTTATAGTTACTTAAGCTGCTGTATGCTGTTTAACAGTTTAAGTAACTATATTATTTTTTACATACCTATTCAGTGTTCACTTATATTGTGTCCTATAAATCCTACAACATCATTACTTATGTATGATGTTATTATGTAATATGCCTGAGTATAACATAAACGGTATTGGTTTACAAAAAATAGTTTCAAAAAATACCTTCAGCTGTCAGGCCTGGATCCTCAAGCAGCATCTCCTTAAAATTCTTAGGTCTTCTGGCTCTTGATCAGTCTTCTGACCTGACTTATAGACTACGTGACTGCCAAGGACAGTCAAGTGAACAATTTTAAAATGCTAGCCGGTCACCTTTATGGCATTTACGGTTTAACAGTTCATACAAAAAGAATCTGTCTCGGAGGTGCAAATGACATGCATGTTGGTATTGAATGCAAAAATTGTAAAATATTAAGTCTTTCTTAATGAGTGAACAATTAAGAATTCAAGAAAAAATTCTTGTAAGCACTCGAACTACACCTGACTGGACCTTTAACAGATATGATCGAAAGAATACTTTTATTAGTTTCTTTTGTACATAGTTGGTATAATAAACATTGAACATTATTGGTAGCATGTGTAAGCTGCGAGAACAAATCACATTGTTCCCTCAGTTCATGTGTCACATGTAAGAGCAATATTGCATTGCTTTTACAGATGACTGAAGTGTAAAAAACATAGTTACCTGTCGAGCCATTTCCTCCTGACGTTGCTGTTCTCTTTGCCTTTCTAGTTCCTCCATCATTTCTTTTTCCATCTTCTTCTTTGCCTCTTCAACTCTTTTTGCAACTTCTTGCTCTATTTCATCCTTACGCTTCTCTAGTTCTTCTTCAACCCTCTTCTTTACAAGTAGTTCGATTCTCTTCGCAGCTTCTTCTTCAACTACCTAGAAAATATTTGTCTTTTTATTACTTTCAACATATCTTTATTTATTTGGATGTTATTGTTCCACTTCACTCATAAGTTACATTTACAAAAACCTAATGATTCATAATTTTTCAATTGTATTTGACGATCCTATCACTATTTTAAACATTGAATGTATTTAACTTTATTAATATTCTATGCAATTTTATAATGAAATAAAAAATAAATACACTACAAACAAATAAAAACATGTTACATATTGATTCAACACTTGTTTGCCATGCCATGTTTAGTAGTACATCAGGATAATATGCTAAAAACAGCATTTTGATGACAAGGTTTTAAATTAAACATAAATAAGGATGTTATAAATATTCATGAAAATATACCCAAATGAGGTAGGCGATTTTTTAATAATATTATTGCTTATAAAATATGGGTATATTTGTATATAACAATGATAGTTATATCAGATAGGTTACGTTAATGTAATGTAATTTATTGAAGTTCTAAGCACTATCACATGACGTTTTCCAATTGCATATTTAATTTTTTTGGTTACATTTTAATTTAGCAAAATTACCTTTTGTTCTGCCTCTCTAATACGTCTTTGTCTTTCCATTTCAGCAAGCCGATCCACTTCATCCATTTTACTGCGTCCTTTGGATTTTTTTCTACTAGTTCTATTTGCATCATAAGAACCGCCACTACTAGATGTCGATGACGCTGAATGCGATCTTTTTCTGAAAATTTATGTGCGAATGTTAGTAAGCATTTTATTAAATTAGAAATAATCAAATTGTCTTTACATACCTTGACTTGGAACTCCGTTCTCTAGTTTTCTCAGCGTGCTTAGAACTTCTACTTCGCGATGAAGAGCGATCTTTTGAACGACTCTTCTTTCTTGAATGTTTGCTGCTTTTATGATGTCGTCGTGGTGTTTTACTTCGGGATCTTGATCGACCCATTTCAGAAACTATGAATTGGTGAAAACTTTAATCAATTTTCAAGCAATTATAAATTTTCATAACACGATTGTTGAAACTCCGATGAACGCATTCCATTTTTTTTATAAGCACTAAGCAGTACAGTAAGCACAAACTTAACTTCAGATAGTTGCACTAGCATATAATATTAATTAGGAGTAAACTCTTCATCTATTGTTTAAGCTTATTATGTAACTTTTTTAGCTTCCTATAAATGAAATTATTTATTAAAATTATTGAAGTATGTAATTTTATGAAATATTTTTATGGAAATGTATGATTATATAAAGCTGCGGCTACACTTGCTACTTTATTAGTTGAGGATTTTAGTTGAATCAGTCTTAATACAAAGAAATATATTTATAACTACGATTTTGAACCGGGTGGGAAGCACCAACGATATTATACATGTAAAAAGAACAAGATAATTATGTCTTTAGCGTGCGTAAACTGATGTCTCCGAATCGTCATGATCGGGATGATTTTCTATTAGGTTCTCATCTCCTTGCGTTGCGTTATGTGCGTTGTAAGCAAGTGTGGTTGAAAAACACGAGCTTCACCGGTAACAATGAAAATTTTAAATTTTGTGAAATTATGTTGATATTATTTATTTATGATATATAAATAATTATGATGCTAAAATAAGACATCACTTGTAAATAGCGAAAAATATTTTATTTTTTATTCTAGTGACATATCCAATAATAGAAATAAAAATAAAAATATACTTATTAATAATTTGGCTATATATATGTAAAGAAATGAATTGAGTCATTTAATTTATTCAAAAAATTTGCACAAAATCATATTGAACAATAAGTATATTCTTTTTCCTTGTCATTAATAAAAGATAAAATTGTTGTAGTAGCATTTAACACATCTTTGGAAAAGTTTGAAATGTTATAGTTTTCGTGTTGTTGTATTCCTCCAAATTTAGTTGGATTGGAGTAATTTATTAGGTTTTCAATATTACCAAATTCTATAATACTACCCTTTCCTGCTGGTCCATCATCTAGTCTACTAAAATTGAAATGAGTTTTAATGCCATTTGATCTCAAAAGACTAACTGATTTTCTCAATGTAGGTTTAATATTTGTTACGCTAGAAACAAGCTGAATTTGATTTGAATACTGCTTTGGAGGTTGAGTCGATTCCATTTTTACAAGACATTTAGAATTAGAACTGTCTTCTGATGTAATTCTATCACTTAATTCTTCTAGTTGTCCGTTTATAATGTCTGAAACGTCTTTTGCCTTTTCGAGTTCATATATAGAATTATATGTTTTTGCTTGTATTTTATTTAACAAATCATCATCTTCTTGTGGTTGTTTCATTATCTCATCTTCATCATAATATTGCTTTATCTTTTTTAACACCTTTTTAATGTCATTTTGTTTTGTAATATTTGGACAATCGTATGATTTTTGAATTTCTATTTTTCCTCTGTAAAAATAGTCTAGTGGAAGAGAATAACCACGCGCTATCAATTCTGCTGCACTCCTGTACCGTGGTAATGATATAGGTTGTCGATAAATGCATTCGAATTTTCCAGTTGAAGCTTTTGGGTCTTTTGCATAGTCAATTACAACTACAAAGAAGAATCGTTTGTTATGAGGCTAAAGTTAATATAATACTTAAAGGGTATAATTATTAGCGCATTGGCAGTGTAAAGAATGAACAATTTTTAGAATGACAATGTTTATTGCTAGAGTTGACTACTTATCGTTATATATATATATATAATGTGGACCATTCACTGGTCTTTTTTTTAATATGAAAAAAGTAACTCTTTATAGCAATTTTCTTTTCTAACTGATTTTATACTATACTATATTCTGCAATATAACTACGAGTAACCTACTTCTTCAAAAAAGGAAAGAAAGACCATATCAAATAACTATTAACATGTCACATCTTTGATCAATATATTCACCTTTTATTATATCTGATACTACTGCAGGACAGATTTTAGCTGTAACTTGAGTAGTGTTACGTAAATCAGGGCAAGAATTGATCTCTATTAGCCAAGGGTTGTATTCTTTATCCAAAATAAAGTCACAGCCATAAAGTTCAAAACGGTTTTTGCTCACTGATAATGAGTCTTGACAGCTTAACATTATACCTATAATCGACTTCTTCATTCCTGGATAAATAACATTTCGCCAAACATCATCTTTGCCGATTTTGGCCAAGTAACATTTATATTTGTCCAAGTCCCACATATTATTTGTAGGCAATTCTTTACTACGTTGTTTGCAGTTTTTGTACTTTCTTTGGACAGCATTGTTAGTCAGGTGGATTGATTCATGATAGTTTTTCAAGCTATATTTTTGAGAGCTAAACTTCAAATAACATTCGGTGTACATCCAAATAATTAAAGGATATGTGCTCGTCACAAGATAGTATTGTCTAATGTCGAATTTAGTTTCGTGTATGAGTAGCGGTTCCTCTGAAAGATAAAGTTTGCATATAAAAATATATATAATTTTAAAAAATTGTGACAAGAATTGTTTAAAAAGTGTATAGATCTAATATTTACCAATATATTTTTGGATTACGTATTTTGCGTTCGCCCTATTCAACAAGTCCATAATTACTCCTAATTTTGAGGCCATTCTTATACCTCTGCCTCTTGAACAATACGCTGGTTTTATTATCCAAATGTTGTGACAACCTTCGCAGCTCAATTGTGGACGGTACCTATAAATTTCTTTAAGCAAAAACTTAGCATAACTTAAATATAAGGACAACTTATTGTCGTTGTCCGCTTGAAAAACTTCTTCTTTTGCTATAATGCTGTAGTATTTTTTTAAGAAAGAATGCCACTGTCCAGCACTTACAGATGGTATAGATTGATCAATATCTTTATTCTGTTTACGAAAAAGATACTCTTTACATCGATTTAAAGCAAAAACTATTACGTTCATAGAAATTTCACCAGAAGCAACAAAAACAGGTCGGTCGTTAGCAGCCATAGATAATATCCATTTTAACAAGCTTGTACAAGTCGTGATTTTATAATCTTTAACAAAACCTTCTATTTCACCACTGTCACAAGTGTTATAAGTACGTGGACCGATAACCTCTGCCACGTCTTCAATATAAAACCAATAATTTCTCTTCAATGAGGAGCATAAGCCTTGTTTCGATGTCCATACGGCATCTATTTCCAATTTGTTAATCATTGTATTACAGTCTTTCATAATAATAGAGGATGAACAACGTCGTTCATCTCTTGTGCGCCAAATGAAATTTGGATTATGCTTTTCTACAAAATTGGACAAAAGTAATCCTTCAAGCTCGCTCTGTATTTTAGTTTTACTTGAAAAATTTCCATTTCGTATTTTAGATAAATTCATTCTATTAGATGGAATTTTTTCCACCCAACTTCTAGCCAATAAGGCTTCTCGTACAGCATTGCAACTCCCGTATATAGAAAATATTTTCTTTTGTGTTACAGCCTCCGCTGCTTTGTTTTTTAATTTTCTGTATCTGTTGGATTTGCTTTGACAACTACATATTATGTAACTCTTTTCTTTATAAGACAATCCTTTGGGTAAATTAACATTTCGGTCCGCCATTACATTTAACTTTTTTCTTTCACGTGCTGATTTATACATAAATTTGCTAAATGGTGATAAGAGTCTTCTAACTCCTGCCTTATCATAGTTTTGTTTCTGCAAGAAAATTAATTCATAGCATCAAATATAAACTTTTTATGTCATTTTATTACAAACAAATGTATGTATCTTACCATCAAGTATGTGTAACTATATTACTAGAAAAATACTTGATCTGATTAGGTTACACGCACTGTCAACTCCTTCGCAAGAAGAAAAAGTGGTAGTGTAACCATAAAACTACTATTAGCCAATCTTAAAGTCCAGTAACTCACTTTTTTCTTGTGATATACTCTCTTCTTTCTCATTGGCATGGTTATAAGTTATCGGTTTTAATTTCGAACTCGGGTGCATCATCAAAAAACTAAAATGTTATAAACACTTACGAAAAATTACATTATACTAATTGTACATTAAATTACAATTGGTATAATGTAAAATTCGAATATTAATTTCAGCGTCGCATTAGGCATTGTCTGCTTGGTACCTGCTTAAATGCTCATCCAAATTAGTTAATTAAATAATAATTATTATATTTATTTATACAGCTACCTTTTTATGAAATGAAAAAAGTTACTTTTACTTATGGACTCATTATTAATTTTTGGATTAATTTATTTAATGAAATATTTACATTTTCATTACAAATTTGAAATATGTCAATTGATTGAAAAAAGTCTTAAATAAAAAGTTCAATTGACAGTAATTCGTTTCTCGTGGAGGGAGTCGGGACAAAAGGAATTTAAAGGACGAGGTACATCTGAAATTAAGAAAATAATTTTATCCAATTTTAAAAACTATAATTTAATTTGTGACATAAAATTTGAAAACTTAAATAAGAAACGGATAATCAACAGTTTATAATTTTAATTTAATCCTATTTTAATGTAAACAATAATTTTGTTAACTGGCACAACTATGTTGCATTTTTACTTTTTGAATATACATTTTGAGGATCGTCATTAAGCGGTGTAACAGTTACCCGAAAGGGCGTATAAATTGAAGTACAACTTTTAGAAAACGATATGGATTTCTTAGTTCTACTTTCTTCGCGTAGTTTACAAATACTTCTACCAATAGCGCTTAACTTTTTAATAGTATTTGTTTTATCAACATAACTACGAGAGCTTAACGGTTCTAATAGAGGCTTATGGTTTGAATTAACGATTCCAGATTTAGTTTGTCGTATGATAGGAACTACGGTTTCAGTTCGTGTTGATAGTTTATTTTGAACTGATATTGTAGATCTGAGAATACTAGCCGTCTCCCTTTCCCATTCGACTGGGTCTATGTAACATCGTTTATTACCAACCGACCTGTCAATTTTAGGTTTGTCAGCTTTGCTTGCCGATTCTGTCCGATATTTACCGTTGTGGTTATTAGAAAGGTTATCTTCTGGACGGCAACAGGAATGAGGTACAACTCGACGCTTAGATTCTGCGTTTTTTTCGCGTCTTCCTCGATGTGTCCTAAAAGAGATCGCGGATGTTTTACGCCTTTTATTACAGTTTTTTAGGGTTTGATTCGATTTTACGACAGTTACAGCTTGGCGTACCGTAAGTGAATCCTTGGGGCCAAGTAGTAGGCCGTCTCTATTCATAGGTAAGGCGTCGTATGGGTTTAACCACGTCAGAAAGTCTGTTATTATGGGGCCACTATATTCTGATGGAATCGGTTGATCGGCATCAGGAATTACATCACCGGATGGTATGCGAGGGGCTATAGGAGTGATACTTCTATGTTCGTGTTTCCGTTCTTTTGGCTTTTTAATAATTCGCTTTCCGTTTATACATAATGATAATCCGAGATAAGCCGGCGCTTTTGGAATTATTTGCTTGTAAGCTAACTCAAAGGTTCCCGTATCAGCATCTGGATTGGAACGCTTGTCTAGTACGACTGTGAACAAAACAAAACTAAATACATATATTAAATATAACATTAGGCAATTAAATATTGCCAATAAATTGTCAAATACTTTAAATTGTTCATAATGTTATACCTTTTATTACATCTTCAAGGCACTGGGGACATAATCTTGCAGTAACAGATGTAGTTGGCGCCAAATCAGGACTGGAATTAATCTCAATAAGCCAAGGAGTAAAATCTTCCGTCAACATGAAGTCTGCTCCATATAATTCGAAACTATTCTGTCTTTTGTCCATCGTCTCCTGGCTCGCTAACATAGCTCCAATGAGGCACTGCTTCATTCCTGGATATATTTTTGAATCCCACATTTCATATTTTCCTATCTGTCTTCAAAATGTTCATAAATTATTAGTTTTACTTTAAAATTTATCCATAAATATCACATATCATATTTACCTAAGATAAGCTTTGAAAGTGTGGCAATCCCACATATTTTCGTCGGGCAGGGCCTTGTCACGATCGCCATTGTTCTTGTATTTAGTTTGAACAGCGTTATTCGTGAGATGTACAGACTCATGATAGTTTGACAAACTGAATATTTGGGAACTAAATCGCAAGTAACTGTCTCTATAAAAATATTATTAACATTAAAATGTCTTATCGACAATTCATGTTCATGAATAAAAAAACTGCTTACTTGTATAACCAGATCGTTAGTGGTTGACAATTAGTGATAAGGAACCATTGTCGAATATCAAATTTTGTGTCGTAAATGATTAATGGATTTTCTGAAAAAATAAATAAATGAGTATATCATTACCTTTTAATTAAGAATTGATTTATGAATAATGGTGTCGTTAAGTTTTATTCTGTTGATGATTATTAAAAAATCTACCGATGTATTTTTGCACGACGTATCTCGTCTTCTGCGCAGGAATATTGATAAGGCCTATAATGTCTTTGATATTATTCATAAGTTGGATGCCTTTACCGCGGCACTTGTTTCCGGGCTTTACGATCCAAATATTGAAAACCCCATCAATATCTATCTGAGGCCAAAATTTTGTCATCGTGGTTAAGACCTTACTGGCTTTTCGTTCTATTTGACTGAAAAATAAATACTTTCATACGAAAACGAAAATCCACTTACCGAAGAATTCCTAATTTAATTTAATAAATTGAATACTAATTATATCTTATCATCAATCACCTATCATAAAAATAATGCTATACAAGTGATATACCATAATAAGCAAGAATAAAATAATTTCATTTCGTATTTTTCATTTAAATGTATAATTAGCTTTTAAGTATATTAAGCGATAAGCATTATGTTGATTTCATTTATATATTAAGAAAGGTGTACGACAGACAACAAGCCTCACCCAATACTTGTATTTTTGTCTTCCAAAAATTTAGCATTTTCATGTACCAAGAGATAATGATGCGTAAGAAATTGATCCCATTCATGTTCCCATATGTGTTGTGTTTGATCGTCTGTGTCGTCAATATCTTTATGAGTATAGAATAAAATATATTCATTTAAACGGGAAATTGCAAATTCAATTGAAGTAAATGGAACTTTTCCATTGTTTTTCACTAGATCTTGTTCCTTATGTACTTGCAGCATATTGGATAGCCATTTTATAATGCTTATACAAGCTGTTATTCTAAAGTCATCAATGAATTCTTCTAGACTATCTGAATTATGAATATTATAGCATCGTGGAAACTTAGTTAGTGCTACATCAGGTTCAGTGTACCAATGCATTTGAGTTAATGAAGTGGTTAAACCTTCTTTAGTGGTAAAAATTGATCTGCAAAATCTGATAAACGAAAACAAAGCAAGTTTATTAATATGGAGGTCCTTTCATGTGGTAAAAATAAATTGGAGATTGATATACCTGCTTATTACAACCTCTTTATTACTTAGTAGCCAATCATATTTATCTCTTTTAGACGTCCAAAGAAAATCAACGGAATGATGCTCCATAAATTTGTATAGAATCATTCTCTCTACCTTAGACAGTTCCTTTCCCGAAACTTTCTTCGGATCTACGTTTGGAGTTGGATGACGTACCTTGAACACATTAATTTTTTTAAAGTACGTCAGTACTCTACATCACGGTCGTATTCACAGGTCTTGCCACTTCAGTATGGGGTACGTTGACATAATGACGCTGTTAAGTTCAATTTACGGCCGCCAGAGGCATGACAATTCGCGTAATAATTATCCCGAACACTTTTTCAAATCCAAACATTTAAATAACAAAACAAAAATAACAAAAAATCCGCAAAACTCAATAAAACGATATAACAATGATTAAATAACACAATACTTGGGAGAGAAAAATATCAGCTTCGATAGCAGCGACGTAGTACGTAAAGCGGATGGTATGGCGAATTAGCAGTTGTAACACACTCGCACCTATTTCTCACCACTGAAATTGGACTCAGTTGCAAGACCTGTGTGTGTCGTATACATTTATTTATGTACTGTGCCCGATTTAAGTATCTTTCAATGTATTTATAATATTGAGTGTACTTTATATTTATTGTGAATTTCAAAATTCATAATTTTTACGATCTTGTTTGAAAATAGCTTGAAATATCGCAATCTTGCTACATTTAATAGGATTAAGAAATATTATCATTATTATATTTTTGAATGGTTAATAAAAATGTGGACTATATTCGCTTATTCTAATTTTTAAGCAGTAAGATATATATATACCTTATGTGATTCGTATTTTTCAATCCAGCCTCTTTCGATGAGAGCTCGACGCACCGCAGGAAATCCACCCCCCTTTATCATAAACACTTTTCGTTCCCTCATCGCCGTATCCGCAATCTTTTTTAGTTCATTCCATCTTTCATTGCTTACCCAACTCTTGTAATGTTTTAGTTGGTCAATTGAAGATGAAGTTTCTAATGGTAAAATAAAAAAATATTTAAAGTATTTATAATATAATTTTTGTTTCTTATTTTTTACGAATTCAAGCAAAAGCACTAATGTTGAAAAAAAATTAATTCAAATATATTTGACTGATTTAATTTATGGAAAAATAAAAATATATAGGTAAACTTTTTATATTTTTTTACGTAGCAATAGTTTACACAACCACACCTGGTCCATGTTCAGATTTGGAGAAGGAGACCGCACTAGATGGCCGTAATTCTTTTTTCGCTAAGCTTTCTTTATGGAGTTTAGAGTCTGAAGCAGTCTCTTCCAAATCCATAGTTATAGCCATGAGAAATGCTTACAGTATACTAATATCCTGTAAATAAAAGCGCTAGATAATACCACCATTTTATTTAAATGTAATTCATTGAAACGTGCAATCCATTCACGGTTCTGTGATAAACTGGTAACTACATCAGATTACACCAGTAGGTAGTGCAATAACCTAGTTTAATTTAACCTACTTTGAGAATCCCTCAATATCATCAAGGTATCAACGGCGCTCATCCGCGCCTGGCACAGTATCAGTGACGTCATAAGCACAATCCGTCCTTCAAAAAGCCGTAGAATGGATACGGATATCAAGAACTCAAATTATCCTTACCCGTCGTAATAATAAAGGTATTTCGGAATTATGTCAAGGTAAACGTACACAATGATTTTGAATAAAATACGATTTTCATGTAATTTTGTAACTATAAATTTATTCTCATTTTACAAGCCGTTACGTTATAAATGGCTTTGTCATTTTGTCATCTAATGTTATTAACTACGTCACTGGATATTTATTTTGGCAATTTTCATTTAAAAATACAAACTTATTGTAACATGTATATGTCACACATGAATATAATTCGATAATTTTTTATAGTGTTTATCTGATAGAGAATAGCCTTAAAATACTTTAAAATTAAGTTCGTAATAATTTAAAATAAGTAAGTTTTATTCTATAGCTATTATAGTGTTTACAAATTAGTTTTAAATATTTAGATTAATAACTTTATTTCAGTTTTAAGAGATCGATACTATTATACCTTGTATTATCTCTCTGAACACTAAAAATATTTTTTCAATTAAAGTTTGTACAATACTGACGGTATTGTACAAACCTATTAACAATCCAATTTACATTTAAAACAAATGCAAAAAGAATAAAACTACTAAAACATAATATTTAGTAAGGCAACTTACACAAATATAAAATTAAGATGTACTTTTTAAGTATTAAAAGTACCTAATTGATAAATAAAACCATCATCTAAAACATTACTATTAGCGCATAGTATCCACCATCAACGTATAATAGGTGGCGCGCGAATTGTTAAATTTAAGGGACATCGATGGCATACATTAAACCTCATAAAATATAGTCCACTCTAATGGAGCTGTAAAAAGTAATTGATAATAGTTTAAGTTTCATTAGAGTAGTAGCATAGTAGTTTCAGGAAGGCAGAGCGTTAAGTTTGCGAATATGGTAAATACCTACGTACCCTAAGGAGACACGAAAAAGACAAACATAAAAATCCAAAATAATTCGATCGATAATAATTAGAAAAATGCTTAATTTACTTTATTTAATGACTCTGTCTGCAAACCGCATTTCATTAACATTTAAAAATTATAAATCTAGTCACATTATTTTTATTACTTACATTAAAAAACTTAATTACTTCCTTTCTTCTTCGGATAATAATGATAATTATTGTTTGTTCTTTTTACTTTTCATACAATATAATTTGACGATATTTTTGTTAAAATTAATATTTAAGAACATAGAATTAACTAATTAAAAGACTTAATATATTTGAATTCATGAACATATTTCTTTTTAAATCTTAATTCCATTATCATAAGTTTAAGTATACATTAATTTCGATTTTAATAAAATATAAATAAGATTTTTCAATAATAGTGAACAGCATGCTTTAATACATTACTAACTTCACAGTTAATTTGTTAAGTTGCCGAACGTGTATGTTTTTGACAGCAAGTTAAGTTTTAAGGTTTGCCTATACTGTCTATGACATGAAAGCAAGATGGCGAGTTCATCTCCGGTTGATTGTTCGTTCCGTGTTACTTCAACACACGTTTGATGACATTTTTTATTCGTTCTCTTTTTCGTAATGGACTGGTATTCTTGATATTAACAAAAATAACAGTAGTGTTATAGTGAAATTAACATTAAAATTTTGTAAATATTTTATAATTGAATGTGCATCTATCCCACCTGAGGAATGTTGGTTTTTTTTGAGTGATTTGTGATTCGGTCAGGTGTTTTCATTTTAGATATAAAATTTTGTTCTTGCGCAGTGAGTGAAGTTACCGAGTTCAGATGTATTTGTGTCGTGGGGATGTTAGATGTCGGGACTGTCTTCAATGTTGGGAAACAAAAGCTTGAACTATTTGTTTTGATAGACCGTGATAAAGTTAATTAAGAAGGTCGGACGAAGATACAGCCCCGGCCAAAGTGATGGCCTTCAGTGAGGTAAGTGTCACTTAATATACATTAAAATTGAAAATACATATTTTAATTTTAATAACAACATCGGGGAAGTAATTTGCAAACAAAGTCAAGAAAAATATTATTGTCATTCAAGTTACTGAGCAAGATATTTAGTGAAGTGTAGCTGTATAAAATCAGTTTTTATGGCAATATTCAGGTATGTGTATTTACTCAAGTTATTATCTACATAAATCCTCTTAAGAATGTGTCACTTAAACTGATTATTTTCTATAAATGTTATATCAATATCAGACGAATTGATAAATTTATTACTACTTTATGAAGTACTTACAAATCAGATTTTTAATAATAAATAGTTTAGTTTATAAAATTCTTCATAAATTTTTTACTATTATAATTTTTTAATTTGACAATAACAATACCTTTTAATGCTATTAATATTATTTAAAAAAAAACAACTACATATATTTTTAACTACAATAACATAAGAATGTATTCATAATAGATGTATATTTTATCTCATATGTTATAACTTGTGACATATAATAAAAATAAACTCGTATATACAATAGAAAATGCCGAGTTCTGTAAAAAAAGGTTTGATCGACACAATTATCAGGACTTGTATAATTTTTTTTAAATTATATATAGAATATAAATTATGAACATTATAATTTGAATTATTATTGTATGAGAAGATTTTGGGATATGAAATGTTTTGTAATATGAAGATATGATATGCAATATTTTTGCTATAATTATCCTAATCTTAAAAAGTGACCTTTTTAATTAATTGCTTAATATACTAATAATATATACTACAATTTTAATACACTTTAAGTTTTACATATATTTGTTGTTGATCAACTCTTATCATACACACCAGGAAATTATTAATACCTAAAAATTTGGTATTAAAATTATTTCCTATTTATTTTATGTTTTTTATTTATAAATATGTACTACATGATTAAAGCACATGTTAAAAGATTGTGATTTAAAATTATTGAAATTTATACATTAACATACAAAATACTTGAATAACAATGTCTTAGATTTAAATTTTATTTATTTAAAAGTTGTGTTGCTTTGTTAAATTATATTAGTCATTGATGCTAATGTATTGTTGCTTTTATTAAAGTGAATATATGTTTTGAATATTAAAAGTTGAAAATTTATTATATTCTTTTCTTAGAGGAGTAGTTGACTCCTAAATATTTTTCGGATTAACTAAATTTTATAACATAATCAAGCTCTACTATATAAAATATCTGATTAAGACAAAATAGTAACTATTTTTCTCTTTTATTTATCAGCTATTTTTTTATATTGGCAACATTTTTTTATAACTGGTTCAAATACCTCTTTATCAATTATTTATATAACAATGTAATGTACAACTAGTATAATATTGTAACTTTGAATTAGCTATGTAATTTCAAAATGTGGTGTTTGATGTATTCCCACGGCTCGATTGTTATTCCGCAGCAGAAGAGAGCGTGCGTGCGTGGCCAGCGAGGTGCCCGATATCGCTCGTGAGACCACGCTGTTACGTTTTCGGAGGTCAAACTGTACCGTAACGAGTTTATTAAATGCATAGCAGTTGACCATGTTTGTAGCTTTCAATGTTACAATGCTGAATTCTGATTCAAGCTGCCCGAGATCGGGGCGCATACGATTACTTCTGATAATCAGTTTTGTTCAATTTTTAATTAGCGAACATTGCTTAACAATGACCTAGCAGTATGAAAGTCGAATATTCAATGCCTATCTTGGTCCCTTGGACTATCGTCATATTCCCTCTTCTTCGTAAAGCAAGTTAATAAGGCCATAATATATAAAAAAATAACACGAAAATAAAAAAATGTAAAGTTCAAATATGATTTATATACTATGACTACTGACTAGAGTTTTTTCTATTTGGCTCATAGTTTTCATGTTGGCCCCCCGATCGCACTCATATGACAACAAACGTAGCTATGGTGTCGTAACTAGTCTCACGTGGTCCTATTTAAACAATGACACTGTGTCGATTGTTGCGATAAATGCTTCCTCGCTTAAAAAGAGTACATTTGAATGCAATTCAGAGTATTAAAATTGAGTACTTTTAAAATGTAACGGTACAGATTGTTGATCTAATTATTGCTTTTTCGATGTTACTAATTTAAGAAGTATTAAAAAGGTGCTAAATGTGCTTCTTATACCCTATGAATGTTATCAGTTAATGTTTATAGTAAGAAAAAAAAATCTTATTACGTCAATTATGTAATATAAATTTAGTTGTAAGAAGTAACGTCGTTTTCATTATTATTATAAATAATTTATTTTATCAAACGTTTCAAGAGATAATATAATCAACGGTTAAAGGCTTACCGTGAAATTAATTGTGAAAAAGCCTAATAGAATCGAACACTCCCGTCAGTCATCGTGTCGATTTGAGTAAATCGCAGTTGGCAGTCGTGCGCGCAGGGTCGTTGACCCGGAATTATCAACAATCAAACTACAGCCCTCCAATTTTATGGAAAAACTGCTGCATTATAACTAGCTTACGTTTTTTGTTAAATTATACTTTGTAGAAATTAAATACGGGACTTTAGAACAAGTACGCTTTTTTATTTTCATGTTTTTTTTTTCTAGTTAAGTTTCAGTGTAAAGCTAATTTCAAATGTTGGATTATTTCCAAAGCAGCGTGAGTAGTTTAGTTACATTGTAGAGTTTGTCGTATATAGTAAACACCTGCCCGAGCCAGACATACTTTTGTTTGACTTTTCTGGACCGAAATTCCGAGCTTATTTGATTCTCGTTTACGTTTATACAACACAATACATAACGGAAATTAAAAACGTATACTTTGAAATATATTCGTTATAAAAATGCTCTAGCTGTATACTTGCAACTAAATACTAAAATTGCTTATTTAAGTTATGTTTAATTAAAAAAGTCCTTATTATTTTATATTAATACTTTGCAAATTGTATTTTTCTAAAATAAAATAGCTGTGCCCCGAGGCTTCACCCGCGTATAATTAATAAAAATATAATAAATTATTTTATTACTATAATAACACAACACGTACACACGCACACACACATACACACACAGACACGTACGCACACATACACACATGCGCGAGCACACACACACACACACATGGCTACTGGTAAAGAAATACGTAATTAACGCCATCACATGTTTTTTTTGTGTGTACCAATTTTCATCCAAGTTTTTCAAGCCGTTCTTGAGTTATAAGAAGACATAAAGACAGACAGACAGAAAAAAATGAAAAAAATATTATAATGTGAATCACTGCATCATAAAACGATTATTTATCACAAAATTAGGTGAAAACAAAAAATGTACAGACAGAACCAATAGATTTATATCGTAGTATAGATAATATTATACAGCATACTAATATAGTTTCTAGTAATACTATTTTCAAATCTCAATATTATTAATTTCACTTATAAATATGATATTACTACTTCCATATCCCTAGTAAGTAGAAATGAATGAGAAAGAATAATCGAATGATGGTGATGATGAGCTATATATAACGTCATTATTTATGGCAGTCGACCACAATAAAATCAACATTTGACCTCGCAGTTCTATGATTCATGTGAACTATTGGGCCCGTGGGTGAAAGGTGGGGTACAGTACTGTTTGTTCGATTGCGTGATCTCGGTAACAGTCGACTAAAAAAATATAGTCGTTATTTTAAGAAATACGTATTGTACGAATACAATGGTTTTACAATTATATATTTTTTCGACTGACGAAGAGTAGACCTTTGCCTATGGACTCTGTAATTTTGAGAGATATTAATTATGCTTTCCATTGTCAATGTTCCGCTAATCGTGAGACCTATTTTTTTTGTCTCGTTTCTCTAATAAATACTTTTGTACCAAGCTTTTCAACCCGTAACTATTCAACAGTCTTGTATGTAAAATATAACAATCTTTGACTACTGTTACTTATATTGAACAATAGATATAAATGTCAACGGCCTATTATATTTTATTGGACGATATTATACATAAATACACATGTATTTATAAATCGCTTCTTCTTTCTTAGATATGTTGACAATCCGGAGAGAGTTCAGGAGCAGGATGCATCAGAGTGTATATTTTCAACTTCTAACTATAAACTCCGGGCTGAATGTGATTATAATATATATATATATATATATATATATATATATATATATATAATAAATAATTGAATTAGGATTATTTCATAGTCGTTTCACATAAAATTCGTAAAATTCGAAAAAACAATATGAATAATTGTAAGTTACTCTGAAGCTGTATATAAATATTCCGCACGGAGAGCTATCTACTGCTCAATAACTTAAATTAAAAAATTCCCTTTTCCAATTTTTACTTCCTCCCTCTATGCTAATTTTCGTTTTTGTTTTTTTGAAAGTAACTTTATTTGCAAATATACTTGGTTACTATACTATATTTGAAAAGGTCAATAACATTATATTGCTGAAAAAAAAGGAAATGTTCTCGTGGAAAACAAAAAAGCCAATTTACGATGAAACACGGTTGCATAACAACGTTTATTACCCTAACGTCCCCACCGGTCGCCCTACTTACCGATCATTTAACAAGTCACCACTTTATCATGAAGTATTGCTGGATAAAATATACGGTAGCATGAAAATATTTTTCGCTTGCGAGTGCAGTTTCAATAAAAACAACATGTTTTATAAATATTTGCAATATTCTTGCTTACTTCCAACTTCGGTATGCTCGAAATTCGAATTCAGAAATAAAGTAGAATGAGTTTATTCATAAGGCACATACGGCATAACTGATCTACTCAATAGGTAGTGTTTTGAGATCTTATCTTTTATTAAATTTTTTTAAAGGGTTTTTACATAGCTTATAGTAGTATAAAATATGTAAAAATAACCCCGATTCCCGATTTGCTTCAAGTGGATTAATACAGTTTTATCACTTACCCCGAAGCCTGCAGCTATCTCTGAAGTGCTTTGTGATGGATCCGCTTCCACAATAGCCTTTAATTCTTCATTTTCCACTTTGGTCTCCGGCCGCCCACGGGGTTGGTTCTGAAGGTCGAAATTTCCAGAACGAAAACGTTGAAACCAAAAACGTACCGTGCTTTCTTTTGCGACACTAGCGCCGTACACATCCCTCGAGCTGTTTCTGCAGCACTGGTGCCACGGTAGAACTCGTACTCGTAAAGATACCGATATTTCATGTTTTCCATTGTGCGGTAATAAGTGTTTTCAAAACTCAAATGTACCAGCTAGATGAATTTGGAATTTTTAACCAAAGAGGAGATATTTCAGATCAAAGTGGTCAGTACGACAAAACGCTAATTTCATATGTAGGGACCTAATATATATACATATAGTGTGATAAGTTTTGTGTAGCATCTTAAATCTTTGGTCTGGCGTTTGGTGTTTTACATGTGACTTTCCTCTAACACGCAGACGAGTAATATTACTAGTATTCCATTATTGAATTGTCAGCCTAGTTGTAGGCTTGACAATTTTTCTAGACAGAAAAACATCTATAGTTTTATGCGTACGACTTCAGCTTATATATGAACCAATTAAAAGTACTTGAAGAAGAGTTTATTTTATTGTATTGTAGTTTATTAGTTTCTGGTGTCACGTTGAATAAAAATGTATATTCGTTCGTTCGTTTCATTCACTAAAGCTACGAATCGAAACGAGTTTCTACTTATTTATTTAAATTAAACTATTATAATTATAAGTTGTCTATATTTATTATATAAAATGTTTAATAAAATAAGTCAAATGACTATAGATAATTGTGATCAGCAATAGAATTAAACAATAATTATTATTGGTACGCAAAGTACATCTGAGTTAAGAACAATGCTTTATTTTAATTTAACAAAGATAAGATAATTAGCATTCAAGAATCGTTGTATAACATTATGACGTCATATGCAGAACAATAAGAAATTGCGGCGGCCAAGTTGAAAAAGTTACAAGTTGCAAGTGATTGGCCAAGAGACAATAATAATTCCGCAATGTAAGTTCGATAGAGGTTATTAGTTGAAAGTCTGAATCGTACAAGCAATGAACGAATGTTACCGTTGCTTTAATCTCAATAATAAAGTGAAACGTAATTGATTCAATTGATATAATTGTACATGTTCGATGTTAATATGTATTTTAGGTCTGCGATTGGTTTCAAAAAATAATGGTTCAATTTATAAACTAATTGCTTAAATTATATGTGAACATTCACAGGCTATTAGAGCTCCGGGTGTGTACTTCAGCATTCTTCAGTAAGTTCGTAAATTTAATAATTCTGCTAGATCGTTCTAGGTACTCTATGGAAATAAATATTCATGAAGTAACCAGTTAACTAGTTCTTATGATAAGAAGCCGCATCACATCTCATCTAGCATGTTGTGATTATGTTTTTTTTTTTATCAGTTTCTTTTTTTCAATCACGTGCGGAACTGGTTCTAATAAATATGGTTTGAGGAGTTTTTACTCGTTTATCTCATAGTCGTTTAGTCCAACTACATTTATAATTATTTAGATAATTATAACGGTTATTACTAAATGCAATTCTAAACACGAATTCTATAGCAAAGTCGTTGCAATTGTATCGATTTAAATGGATTAAGTACGATGTAACTGTTAGCTATACTTGGTAATAATTAAAGCCGATCATTACATTAATTGAATTTACTAGTACATCTGCCCTTGGCCTTAGTTCTCGGTTCTCGCCTCTAACGTAGCACAGAGTTAATATACAATTGTTTGTTTTAATACGAATATAAATCATTTAAATTATATACAATGGTTTAGTATAAAAATACATATAAAACCTTTTTTGTATGTTTTTAAATATAAATTTTACTAAACGAAACGTTCTTAGTGTTACATAGCTTTCTGAATTTCGTTCGCCTTGCAAGTAGGTTACTAGGGTCAAAAGTTGAAGACGATGCAAAGTATTTCGTCACGATCGTGGGTGTGTGTCACCTTTACTTATCTATTCATCAAACGACTGTAATTCATGCTAATTGAGTGTGTCGCAATGACCTTGGATGTAGGTTTCTTGTGCATGTTGCATAGTGTGTCTTCTCGACATTGCATTGGTTATGTAAAATTCAGTTCTTTAGTATTGCAACTACTTACTGTACATAATTACTACTTAAGCTAAGATAACTGCTACCTGCTTATCGCCAAGTTTAATAGTCATGGTCTGCGTTCCCAAGCTACGTAACGTCATAAGTAAATCGAAATTTCTCTTGAATTATAATTTTTTTCCATAGTTTGTAATGATAAAGTAATTTCTTTGTGATTGTATTATAAGTGCCCTCGTCGCAAAAGTGTAAATGAAGAATTTATTATGCGATAATCATTACTTTTAAACTATCACCTCCTGGCTATTTCTATCCAATATTTGAAAATTGTAAATATTTTTAAAAGTTTTATAAGAAAACCGCGGAGTTTCTTTTGCCGGTTCTTATCAGGTCGGGGTTATTCTTTTTCCGAACCTTTGGTAGTCCTTTTGCTTTGACAATCAATAAGCAAATGCAACAACTTTACATACAGATTTACAAAAGGTAGGTAATTAGCGTTTAAAAATATATCGTTGATATTAATTCATTACAATAATAGATTTATTGATTTTCTAGATTTTAACGTAATATTACATTTATAGTAAGAAATCGTTAAAAATATACTACTAAATAAACATTTCTAAAAAGTTGATTATAAATAAGACAGTAAAAACTAAATAACATAGACTTAAATTATTATTGCCGCTTAGCCTAACCGCATTAACACCGTTGTATCATTAATTCAGATTGCGTTCCTTATATCGTGTGTCCGATGTTGCGTGACCGTTCGAGTTAGCGACCACTTTCCAAAATTACGCTCATTCTACTGCCGGTGTTCACGTGTTGTTGTCGTACGTCGTTTTGATCGTAAGCTACAATTGTTTGGAACACAATTAATATTAAATTGGTATTGAGAGATCTACGCCCTTCACGGACGAGGAGTTTCTTCGTCCGGAGCCTTGTTGTACAATCAGTATATGCTCATCCTAAACATCCATTGTCTCTGCATTTGAACCCACATGTAAAATTTCAATTACTATATGAGAAGTGCTTCTAATTGTGATTGCAATATTTGACTTAAACAAACTAACGAATATTGCGAGTTAAATGAAAGCATATAATATGATCCGTGTTTGTTTTTTTTATTTAAAAATCATAAAAATCAATCATACATATGTAAGTCTTTTCTCTTGTATGCAAAAATCAAAGATTTAAATAGAGATATGAATTAATTATAGAGGCAGTTTTCTCAAACGTGTTCTAATGTTCTTGCCCTCGCTCATAACTTACGGAGATGTCATGTCTGCATTTTAACTGCTGTATATCATGTAATTTGCATTTCTGATAGTGTTGTCACACATAGCTTAACGCGGTAGTCGTCATGCTTTATTAACTTATTATGACTCGTATCGTCTGTTAGATAACAATGTAAATAAGGTAAAAAAAAGGTCGAGTTTATCATTTGTTTTATCTATATATATATATCAATAAGTAAAGACATAACTGTTCAGTACCTTTTAAACCGGTGTTTGTCGATTGTTTTTTTATATTTGGTAGATATTGACAAGCTTCTAGTGACATCATTAAAAAAATCTTCATAGTAGTATGAATAAAAATTCTAAAAGAGCGATGAGTATTGTTCAAATCGTTCGAATATCATTCAAAACTTGAATCTTAAGAAAAATATCGTAAGGCTTAATATGTATATTTTATAGACTGTAATAAAATAATTTTTGAAAGTATAACGTTATTATAATTACAAGTTTTATTATACGAAATAAAAACATTTTAAATAATTTAGATGTTTTAAGATGTTCATGAGACAAAATGTTCTATTAATGTACATGCTGTTTGGATATACGTCGCAAGGATTGACACAGTTTCGTGTAAGTTAAATTCCTGTACTGTATTAAGCCAACTTGGATAAAGTAGTCGCGACGACACGGCGGGCAAAGAAATGCTGTCTATTTCATTGGAATGTTACACAGAAATAAAAATATGCATTCAGGTCGCGTTCTTGTTTATTTTCGAACGGACATCTACGTGGTTTACTTTTTTTGAAACATCTTATGTAACGAACTTTAAATAATAAAGATTGGTATTATAACTACCAACTACATTCTCATTTACGTGGTCGCCATTTTTTTTGTTAAAATTTAAAAAATTAAATTCAATGAAAACTTCTTCGTAGAAACATTGTCAGTTGCATAATTTGTTTGATTAACACCAAAAATATGATAACGACAACTATTTTCTAACACCTTCGTAATTAGATACGATGTGAAAGCTATTTCCCGGTAAGCCACATGAACTCTCACATTTTCAAGTGGCTGCAACTTATGGAACAATGTTGGCTGTGATATTGTTTATATTTATTGTATTGTCAATTTATTTGTATCGATAAACATTAACAAATAGGACAAATATTTTATTAAATGAGTGTGATTGGTACATAGTGTCATCACCGTTTAATTAGCAGACTATGTTTATGTAATACAAGCATCTTCAAATATTTAAACAGTTTATTTTATCTACCGAGCTGTCAGTAAACAGACGATACTGAATGTTGTTGGTAAAAAAATATCGATAATCAAATATGTCAATATTACAAAATAGACAGTTTGACATTTTCTCATGTCGTTCAAGTTTTTTTTTTTTTTATGTTATAGTTAGGTGGATGGGTGAATGGGCCACCTGATGTTAAGTTACCACTACCGCTCTTAAACATACAATACTAACAGATCCCTTCATCGCCAGCACCACCAACCTTGGGAACGAAGATGTTATTACCTATCAAACCGGATCGCAATAATAGTATTGCTGCTGAAATGTTTACTTTGGGGCTTTGTGCTAGCCCCATCACCAAGTAAGGTTTTGTGTATAATTTATGTAATAAAAGGCATCGAAAATGGTCGCTGTTTTTAAAATAGAAATCATAATATATCCGTATATAATTGAAATTCTATTCTAATTTAATTCATATGAAATACATTAATCTCAACTATTTGCATACCAGACAGATTTGTTACGCGAAGTGCGCGAGAATTTTATGTTATGCTTCAATGAATACTTTGCACTAGCACACTCGGCGTGTGTAAAGCGCTTTTATTTTGATATAGCTTTGCAAATCAAATCACGGAGTGAAGAGAACTTTTTCACTTTATATTTAAATGAACCAAAAATAATCTAACTATGCAGTTTTTTTTTATTATACGAATAATTACAAAATATAGATTGAACGTATCAGACGATAAAGTTTTAGGAATATTAATTTTTGTATCGTAACAAACGAAATTAATGCACCTATCAACGGATGAAATAAGTTTTTTTAATATAAAATTCGTATCGTTTTATAAAATATCTTTTACGCGATTCTAAAGTATATATTTCAGTTGCATAAGCTAACGCTATTTCAACGGTCTTTTTCAGAGACCGTTGAAATAGCGTTCCCGCATTTTCTGTCTGTCGCAACTATTTGTTCAAAAGAAATGTATTTCCACGCTAAACGTCGTTTTATATAATACAATAATGTAAGCGATTGCTGAATATATTTAATATTATAATTGTATTCAACATAATTAGGTATGGTAGTTAAATGGAAAACTTTGTTTGGTTAACCAAATTCCCAAACAATTTTTCTTTTAGTTAAATTTTAAAATACATCAACGTCGAATAGTGTTGGCCGATCGATTTTCTCATTCTCGTTTCAGGTGGAAATAGCTCTTTTCGGACCATTGCATCCGCGCTCGCTGCACAAGTCTGTTTAGATCAAATAAATCGAGTGCTTTTAAATAAGACGCCGCTAGACTGTAAACATTTTATTGGATTTCTTCTCGCCTTTGGTGGAATTGCGTTTGTGTCTTTTACCGATAATCGGATTTATAGTTATTTTGTTTTCTTATTTTCTTTTAAACATTTTATTTAGTACTTTTTTTCAATGTTTTGTTTCGTTTGCAGTATCGTCTTCAGTGTCAATTCACGACTGGTTTTCTATAATTTCTCGTATGTAATCTTAATAAATACGAATCAGACTTTAAATCATTTACAAATGAGTAGCCAATTCTAAAACTAACATCGCGTATAAGCAACATTCACTAGCTAGGTTTTGTTTTCACGTTAAAACCTGTATAGTACGTTGTCGGTCGGATATTGCGCTCTTATGGCATCGTCGCATTCGCTTAATGCGTTTCCGATGTGACGCAAATGATATGTTTTGTACATCTACAACTTCACTCGTAAATAGTACCAGGTGCCAATAGTCTAACTAACCAATTACATGCATTCACTTGACTCATTTAGGTCAGAATTATGCTATAATAGAACTAAAATAAGAATTAAGGTATTTTTCAATTATTGTTATTATTTCAATGTTCTTAGATTCATTTAATGTAGTTAAAATAGATCCCAATTGTTTTCTTTTATAAAAACTGTAATAATTTTTTTAGGATGTAATTTCTTTGTTGTCTGAATGGTAGGAATAGTTGTGTCGTGAACAGTGAAACCTAAACCACACCGATAAATTTTGGGTCCACTGCGTTGAGAGGATTTATGTTCTCACCAACGATGACGTTTAGTGCTATAGCGTCAACTGAATTGTGTCTACCTTGAGATATTATAGCGATATATAAACGTAACTGCTTATTCATTTAGCTCTTAGATTCAGATATCGAATTGATCGATATGATTTCTTTTTAACATCAAGCGCCGCCCGCACCGGCGTCTATAATTATTATGTAATTGAATTACGAGTCGAATTGATGGCCCAGTTGTTAGAACACGTGGATCTTAACCGAAGATTGCGGGAACAAACTCAGGCAAGAATTCATTCCTCTGAATTTTATTTTTATGTTTATGATTCATCTTGTGCTCGGCGGTGACAGAAAATATCGTGAGGAAAGTTGCATGTATCGTATGAAAATCTGCCACATATGATTCCACCAATCCGCATTGGAGCAGTCTGGTGGAATAAACTCTAGTTTCTTTTTAAAAGAAGAAGATGCCTTAGCCCAGCATTGGCACATTTACAGACTGTTCGTTACTTGACTTTGTTTTTTTTTTTTTAATTTAGACTTATTAAATATATTTTCTCAGTGGTCAACTCCAATTGAACTTTTTACCTTATCTTACTTTCATAACATAATTAAAATAAAGAAAGGTAAATGTTACAGGAAATTCTAAATCCACAAGACTTGCATACCTGTTGCGTACGTTAAAATGCACAATCGTTGCCTATTCGAGATCTGTTTGACTCAGTTTTCAATGATGACATTTTTTCCACTTCATTTTTTGTAGTAATGTCTAAAATTGGCATAAAGTAACGGTCGTAAATGATAATGTATGTAAGTCGCGTCATCCAATGTCAAACTTTTATAACAATGTGTGCCATCACCGAAGAATAATAGGCTACACAGTCCAGAACGGTTTGCATTCAGATCACGGCTTCGAGGACGGTGACTCCTTAAGACAGTTCACCCAGCTGCCATGGCCGTCGCGGATTGCACATAGAATACAAATGTCAGATATTGTACGTCTAAACTAAGTCGTTCACCGTCGCGGGCCAGCGAAAATGTTGTAATGCTTTTATCTTGACTTTCGCGTTCACTTACTGGAACGCTTTTTTTAGCTAAATGTATATGCAAGTTAAAATATTTATGAATGAAGAATGTTTGGTTATGTTAAAAAACAAATTATAATATTTTAATCAGGGAAACGTTACCTTAGTCTTCTCTATCGATAAATTAATCGTTGGCTCTAACGAAGTAAATAATGCTATTACAATTGGAGTTGGCACTCTGCGCGTGGGCAATAAAATCAGATTCACTTAGGAGAAAGATTGAATTGATGTTGAGTAAGTACCGACGCTGCTGCGTTGTAGCAAAGCAGCTGGTGCTGCACGGTTCGCTGGCGCCGTTCGCCGCCCGTTGCCCGCGCGCTTGCCTCACCCCCGCTCTCCCTTGCGAAAAATCATAATGCAATTGCCAGGACGGCCGATGTGGAACGCTTAACGAGCACTGGCATCACGCAACCAGTCTACACTCAAATGCGTTGTAACACACACGCCATCCATCACGATGGATTAGTTGTTGTCGGGACAAATTTCTCCTGAGGTGTTCGGTGAAGTGGAAACTAGTGACCGTCTAAGTTACCATTGGATTCTGATATTCAGTGATGTGAACTTTTTACTAGTTGTAAATAGTCTAAAAGTTTTGGTATTTTGATCTTGTAGACATATTTTTTAGTTCTATCATCCATCTTTGACATCTGACTCGTAAAACTGACTATAATTTGAAAAGTAATTTGCATAGGATCGAATTCAGTAGTGACCTTTTTCGTCGAAACAATTGTCCATCAAACAAGAATTAATTCTTTACACGTCTTACTGACGTCCGGTGGTTCATGCTTTCCAAGTGCTCATGTCGAACAGTCTTTGCTTTGCGAACCGTCGGCTGGAATGCCTGCCTGTAGCAAATTTATCAAATTATTGAAATTATAAACGTTGGTAATCGGTTAATTATCAGTCTTAGAATGATAAGGCTATTAAAAATTGTAGAATGCCTTGTCAGTGTGCGATCATCGTTAGTGTTATAAGGTGATATGTGTTATTTAAAGTGTATACAAGTGATACGTGCTTAGTTTTAAAATGTGGGGTGCAGCAGTGTCAAACCCGCCGCATTACCATTATATACAAGGCTCAAACGGCCCTGTTCCTCAGCGAGGCCCTTCTGGACCGATATTATCCGGCCCTAATAATAATAGGCATCTAAGGCCTCAATCGTCATATTCACTGCCACACGGAAGTAACGGTCCGGGCCGGTGGGGCTGGTCTGGTAGTAATGCATCATCGTTTGACCGAAGGCAGATGAAAGTGCCACCACAACCAGCGAGACCAGCACCAGTTCGACCTGCGCATAATAAAAATACTGCGAATTATGTAAGTTTTGAAGTTCAAGAATATTACCCTTAAAAATACTCTAGTATACTGTTTTGAATATAAAGATAATTTAAATAAATTCAAATTATATTTTACGCTATTATATTGTAGTTCATATAACAGTTTTATTTATTTCCTTGTCTCTTGCAATGCGTGTCGGATGTCGACTACGCACGCGTCACCCGATACGAACGAGTTTCTAATATTCGTCCAAGGTATGCTTCTGTCACAATTATCAACAGTGTTGTAAATTTTATGAATACAACGACAATATCCGCGAATTGCGAATCGATTAGCAAATAACTAACTTGCATGACTCAAACAGTGGAAACAAGTAACTACGTCACTTTCATTGAAAACTGGTTTAGTCCGTGCATCGGTTTAGAGATTGTGCGGACAGCGACAATTAAGCACTTTAACTAGCAAGTAACTTACGATTTCATCTTAGATAATTCATTAAATCCTGGCTAATCCAGTTTACAGCGCTAGGCTTTCATGGCTGTATTAGATAGATAAATTATTGTGATTATAGACGTAAATAGACTCACTATTAAAGTTTATTATAGTCTGCTAGTAACGTTTACTAGAAATCTATTTTGATTTATCGATTATGTATTTGTTTTGTTTAAAGCGAAAACATTAAATTCTTATATTCGGTTGTACCATTATAAATATTTAACTAATGTTTTAGACTATACGTAAAAAAAGGCGCATTTCGCGCACAAGCACAGCCGGTGCGAGAAATACGCCATTATATTTTTTTCCAACGTGATTATATTTTAGTATATTTCGTTCGAAAAGTTCACAATTACATAAGCTGCACATACATGAACATAATAAATAACGACACAACAACTAATTGTGTCTTACTAAATACAAACACACCAAAGGTAAATGTATAAATGTTGGTTCATAAATAAAACTACTCACATGTATTAAAGTAATTCTTACGACTAGACTGGAAAAAAATATTCACATTCCATTGGGCCGTTTATCGAACTGCTTGCTATATAGGGTAGAATCTAATGAATGGTAAATGTAGGCGTGAGGACAAGCGCAGATTCGTAGCCACGGATATCGAACTTTTGAATATATATTATTTATACTTACATATTTAAAAATAGAACGAAATAATTTTCGCAATGTTGAGATATTGTTAGATGTTTAAGAGTCATTTCAGAAACCAAGTCATTTCACTAAAATTTAACATAAATATAGATTATTTAATACAATACAAATTGGGCTATGTCTTAGTCAATAATAAACTTCAGTTATTTCAAATTTTGTATCGTCTGCACACCAGCTACCAAACGCAGACTTAAAATGCGGTCGATATCGCATGTTAACCTAGTATAATATAAATGTGTTAGCTACGAACATAATGTCAGGTCGCTCTACTAGCTAATCAAGATCAGCTCTATTTATATAAACATCAAAGTAACTTTGAAACCGTATTTAATTTTAGCGAGAGTTTGAACTTTAAACAAAGTGTACATAATCGTTGAGTTCGACAGTTCGGTACCGGCTGACGTTTTGTGTTAATCACAATACTCCATTGTTTTAAACTAAGCATTGAATATTATTATTTGGAGGGTAACAGTTAGAATCTTAATGTGTCTTCATTGTATGCCTTTAAAGCTCTTGATGATGATGTTCTCTTCGCTTTTTACGATTATACTAGTTTTACTTTAATGGTAAATTGCGTAGGCTCTCTTTTCACAGTCCTCATAGTTCGATGAGTAATAGACAATCACGTCTATAAACGTATATGTATATATATAACAATACTGTTTAATTTTGACACGCAAAATTATGTTATATTTTTTACGATCTAATAATAAGTTTGTAAATAATATATAGTCAAAAAAAGTAAATTAGTCATTTAAGAGGTACTTTTAAAAGGACGTTTTATGTTATCATTGACGTCTTTCGTTCGGAAAGATAAGATTGTGCACAATAATACGTACTGGATCGACAAGCAAAGAATCAATAAATATTATTTACAATTTTTTGCAAGATGAAAAATCGTCATTGAAATAGAATTCAATTCCGACGAGACTTAACATTAGAAAAGACGTTGTTTCTGTTCAACTCAAGTCTCTAAAACATCTTAACTCTACTGAAATATGCCTATCTCTTTCTCTCGTGTTATGTAAAAAAGAATAGCTAATCTTTTGTTAAAATTCATTGTAACTTAAAGATGATTAGATTAATTTGGAATTATTTATATATTTTAAGTTAGAATGAAATAAAATTTTTTTGTAAAACATAGATGCCCTGATACTTACCGTATCTCATTGTTTATTTGCATTTTTTTTTTATCTGTAATACACTAACATCACTTAATTAGTGACAGCTTTTCGTAGAACTTGCTGTAAAACGGCGACGTGAAGTGAAGTGTTTCTTAAAGTTACTTCGAAATAAGTTTAATACAATTTAAAGTTTTGTTTCGAATTTTTTAGAGATTTTGTTTAATCTTTCTGTTTGGTTAAACTACTACAGTGACAAAAATAAAACAACGTATATTATTGTTATAAAAAATGCAGCAATCCGATCCGATCCGAGTGTTTATGTATTTTGTTGACAAGACTTATTATTGTAATTCAAAACTGCATGTAGTATATTCATAATGTCACAACGTAAAATTTAATGTGTATGTTTAATTGGAATATTTGTATATTCTTAGTTAATTATTTTTATATTAATATTTTTTAATTTATGTTTGTAGTTTGTAGTTCGAAAGCATATTCGGAAATGTTTTTTTTTTTTTTTAATATGTAAGCGATATTTTATGTGATAAGTAGATAACATATTTAGTTAATATTTATTCTCTGAATTTTGCGTAAAGTACTTGAAAGGTTTGCATTTTTTTGAAAAATAATAAGGATGGTAACATCCCAAGAAGATTGCAGTTCAATTTAAAAAAAAATCATAAAGACATTTAGAATATATTGTGTTTAATCTTTGCTGTTAATAAATTTATACGAATAATCTTCATTTTCTGAAAAACTGATTAATGTCTGATTAACTAATTTAACTTTCATTTGAATGGGTCAGTGGCAGCCGATGACACCATAGGCGACCGATGGTGTTTAATATTTAGGATTACTTACCCTGAGTTTGCTCAATATTTTACTACATGGTGGAGATATTTCTCCGTGTAGAACTATGAATATAAAACAAAACCACTCTGATTTTAACTCTGTATTGTATACAAATTATAAATAATGTTAAAATAATTACATATCTTGTATATGATAACAAACAATTATTTTTCTTTGTATTCTAATCGTTCAATAAAATATATATTATTCAAACATATTTAATAAAGATCTTCATTTATTCGTGAACCATTAATCCTCTTTTTAAAGTAACCGATGCTAATTTAGGAAGTAATAACAGGTCACAATCAAAGTCCTAATTACATAAAAGAAAATAACGAAAATTTTCTTTGTGTGTGTGTGTGAAATTTCGTTAACGTTTACAAAGGAAGTTTTAATACCGCTCGTCGTTATCCGATTCCGCTGTACCCAGCTACGATTTTTTAATTAAAATCGAAACAGCGTCTCAACAAAGATTGGATAGAATCCGCTTCTATTAACTTTTTTGAGGCCTGTGAAATACTTTGCTTTATTTTTTGAAACCAAACTCAATAAACGCTTTTGTTCGGAGATGAGTTTCATTTTATCACCCCAAAGGGCCTTTACGGGTCGAATTTAAAGAGGGAATTATGACATTACGTGTCCCAGCTTATTATGCGTTGGGGGAATCAGAACATTCTATATGTATAAATAAATGACGAGATAACAGATTTTAAATACTTTATGTCAATATTTGTAAAAACTCCTACGTACTTTAGACAATAATAAAATCCAAATAATATTATATAAGACAGAAATTATGTAGTTATCCGCGTGTTATGACGATTATTTTTTACATATATAATATTCGTTGAAGTACTTTTATTTATATACGTATTTACATCATCATAGCCCTATGCGTTCTATTGCAGACGATTTTTTTACATGATTGTACAGGATCATAAGAAAATGACAAAAAATACACATACCTGCGTTGCTACATGTATATAACATGTTATACCTTTCTAAAAATATGGAAGCCAGGAAAATGTAAGCGATTTAGGTCTCAATATGCCGTAAGCTCCGTCCTCATTTAATCTGGTCACGTCTCCCACCGATGCCCCGCGACTAAACCATATAAAATGATCCACGTGCAATAACTATGATTGCCTTTTTATTTTTCCACGTTATCATCATGCTCTAGTTTCGAAATGTAGCTGATAAATTCGTTTTGAAATGTACATACATAGATCGCCTCTTTCGGTCGTAGATATTATCTGTACGTTAAAAGCGAAATTATGTTTATTTATATCATCTACTTTTAGAAACGAAATAGTTTTCAAGAATATAAAGTGTTCTAAACATAATCAAGTATGTTAGATAAAAGAAAGATTGTTTCTAGATTGTAATGTGTCATAAATTTAACGATGTTTCGGCGTAGCAACGTACGGTTTCCTCAGTAAGAATTCAAACAGTGTACCTGTCGCATACATGAATAAGTTCAAAACAATTTAGGACAGAGTGAGTTAAAATTTGAATAACAATCGATTTTTCACACCGTGGTCGTATGTTTTGTAAAGGCGTCACGTAGCGGCCGGCTCCGCGAGCCTTGACTCCTCGGCAATGTCAGCCAAATGCCAAGAGGTCTTGACTCGTTTGCTAGCATCAGCTCAACATCCCAAATGTTGCGGTATTTTGTTTACTGCGCAATCGTATGCGTCGTCTGTTCATTTTCTTATAACAATTAAAGTCAAATATCTGTAAGTACTTTGTGTAAGTAAATACCGAAGTGTAGATTAACCCTGAATAATACGCAAATAGATTTAATATTATCTTTAAATATACATATGTGATAGTTCGAGGTATGTTAATATTGTAGGAAGTTTGTATTTAATAATCGATGATAAATCGATTTTTTTATCTAAATCCATAATTTATTACATATTATTGACAGGAACTCGGTTCTTTAAATATCGGTTATACTATAAATATCTATTGGGTATTATTTTTTATAATAAAATATCTGTAATCCACCTTTATCGAAATTCCTTCGTTTGAACAATTTAGTTTCTTCTAATCTGATGTTCACTGAACATCTTATCATTACAATAGCACTTAGTCACTTCAAAGGAATGATACAGTTTTTTTTTTAATTTTTGTTATGAATAGATGATATTAAATAATAAACATTAATTTATTATGTTTTAAACGGACATCATAAAACTATTAAAGTTATTGATTGTAATTACGCCTTCTGTTGTTACCGACGTTATTTTTCTTTATCGCCTATGTACTACTGAAATTATTGAAAATTTTATCAATTTGTTATTGAATAAAATAAAACATATATACTGCATATAAAATAAAAAAAATAATCTAATTAAACTATTTGCTCTCAAATATTACAAATAAGACTATTGGTAATGAAGTATATATATGTCATATTGTAAACCCGAATGAATGAATATAATAATTTATTTAGAAAATATTATTTCAATTTTTGTTGTACGACTTTACATGTGAAAATTTTCTGTCATTGCCAAAGAGATATCAATGATTGAATATTATTATTAAAACGTTGTTTGTTTGTTTCAGAAGGTCGACCCCGAGCTGATCTTCACGAAACAAGAGAAGATCGGTAAGGGTTCATTCGGCGAGGTCTTCAAAGGTGTCGACAATAGAACGCAACAGGTCGTTGCTATAAAAATAATTGACCTCGAAGAAGCCGAAGATGAAATCGAAGATATACAGCAGGAGATCATGGTGCTGTCACAGTGCGATAGCCCGTACGTCACTAAATATTATGGATCATACTTGAAGGTAAGATTTTTTTAGAAAGTAAATGAATAATTATATCACGGCCGACATACCAAACAAACGTCTTCAATACGACGTATATAATTTTCTTATTATACGTACAAGGCCGTTTATGATTACGTTATAATTTGTGAAATTAAAAAGTGAGGAAACCACGTATGTACGGAGTTGTGGACGTTTCGTAACTGATATCTATTTAACTATCTGTAATATCAGCGTATGAGTTTTATATAAAGGTGTAAATCGTTTGTTATTACAAAGGATATCCTTACTACATAGTTCGATCTTTAATTAATTTATATTTCGTAATAACTATATATTAATTGATCTTGATTCGTTTTTAATTGCAATTACTTCTTATAAAATACGTATAAAATTGTGTTGTTTATCGTATTTTTCTCTCTGACTCTGGTGTTTATGAGAAATCGTCACCACAACGAAGTGTACGGATAGTTATTATGGGTAATTTTACAATATTGAAGTTGTCTCTTTTGTAATGTATAAGGTATAATGTACATTAAATATTTAATCGAAATAAGATTGTCGGCTATAAGTGGGGTTCTCTTTGGATTACTGGTTTCTTGCTTCGATTTTGTTATGTTTTAAAGTTTTTATAAAATGTACGATTTCACTACGTATGCTATATATATAACGATCTATATTGTCTGTATAGTTGTAAAAACTTTTGGAATTTCATTCTCATATTTTAAACACGACACATAAGACACTTTGTATTATATTAGAGATTTCAAAGAGCTTCCAATGTACTTGACATCTTACGCAATATATCATTTTTAGAGTAGGTAATTTATCTAAATAGTTTTAGTTATTATTCACGTAAATGTTAAATATTTATTAAAAAATATATTTATAATTTTGTCTTAACCTATATATAACGATTATAATTTCCTCGATAGATTTAGTCCAGAGTTCGTAAATATAAAACGGGCGATTGACATGACACAGGCGATTAATCACCGGCTCATTGCCATTCTTACCTGGCGTGCTGAAAGGCATGATTATATGTGGGCGATTTCGTGAATCGCTTCGAAAACAATAGCTGCTTGATTGTTGCGTAAAACGTTTACTCGCGAGAAAGTTGTATTATTTACGTTAACCTTTTGCTCGCCGTTTCGTTCTCATAGTCAAAGATGTTATACCCTATGTATACTCTTTTACGTATCAGATTTCCGATGGGTGTCAAAAACTTTTCCGACGCTCTTTCCATAATCTTATCGGAAAACATTGAGAGCAATAAAATTTTATAAGTAATTAAATGAGCAGTTATTGTTTAAATGATTATTCCGTTTTCGTGGTTTTTCGATAACGGTTTTTAAGATTTGGCTCTAATTTTGTATTTACATAAGGTTTTGTTTTACAAGTTCTCTACCTATATATAGATTTATTGCCAAAAAAAAACCGCAATTTTCACAAACTAATTACTAGAGCCAAGGGAGCTCGATGGCACAGGTAATAATAATATGTTTTGTTTAAATGTTTTTTAACACAAATTGTTGTTTATCACGTTTAAGATCAAAGTGGCTTAAGATTTATACAGCTTCAAACACATCTTTACATATAAATTAAAAAATTACGATTAAATAATTAAAAATGAGTTGATTACCATACGGAAAATTACCGCACGTTATTGTTTGATTTACCTCCACATTTGAACAGCAGCCAGTCATCGTGTTTTGTCGAAAACTGATTATACGAGATGAATGATGTACAGTCCGGGTGTATATCATGTGATCCCTTTGAAAGCGAATGAGAAAGGGTGGCATTTCGCCAGCGCCGACAATAACGTCTGCTCCAGTATGAATGTTATGATCGATATTTGCATTTTTATTACCGACTCCGTTATCGTCCGGTTCTATTTAATATATCCTTTGTTTACTTCGACCAGTGGTGTCATCATTTTATATCAATTTAATATTAATAATACAATCTGTGAAGTCAAACAGATGACGGCTTCATATCAGTAGTTGTGTCTGTATGTATATATGAAATTTATTCTGGTAATTTTCATTTTGGAATATTCAATTGTTACAAGTTAAAAACGTCGAGTTTCGTATCTGAAGTCATTGGGATCACATAATTTGGAAGTGGTAGTGCAGTGGAAATGTTCAATTATTTATGAGGAAGATCTCAGGCATTACGATATATAATACTTTCGATACGTTGCATTTCTCGCTTTGAATAGCTTTGGAATACATGTTTCTATTGCAATCTTGACACACTTTCGAATGCCGTTATTATGCGTGCCTTGCAAAATACGATGCAATATAAACGACTTCGTAGTCAAAATTGCGATACGTGTGATTTTATGCAAATTTAGCAATGTTACATAGATAAAAATATAAAATTGAAATTAAATTAAAAAAAATTGGAGATGGGTTTACGATATTTCTTATTGTAATTTAAATTGCGAAATTATGTATTTAAACGAAATGAAATTTATTTTATAAAACGTATCAAAAATTTGAATGCTGACTGAATATTCAAAACATGTTTAATTTAAAATGATATAATCTACACTAAAATAAAATATAAGTATGTTTTATTCAATTTAATATATCTAAAAATAAATTTATAGCAATATTCGATGCAGCTATGATACGTTTGACGTCGAGTTAAACAACGTCACTGTTAGACAAACATCCGAACACCTTCAGCTTCGAACGTTGTTATTACTAGTTCGGTATGTAAGAGGGAAGTTCTCTCTCAATTAATGAATAGACTTGACGTCCAACGTCGCTCGCCGTGTTTCATTCAGTTTGTACGATTACAAAACTGAAATTAAAATCCATAGTTTTAATTATTAATTTTGACAGCTGACAACTCTTAAGAAACCAACACGATTTTAGAATTTCGAACGTATATTCATCGAAAATTATGATGAAATTAATTATTATTCATATTATTTTCTATTTTTGGAGTAAACATTTTTGAAATTCAAGTAGGTAGGCGGATTTTAGACTGATTCCTAAAACTCAGTAAATTAGTTTGTTACATAATATGATACGAGTCTACAAATATAGACCACGTTAAAACTTTTCAACATGTCTGTCATGTACAAATAGACGGAAAACAAAGATTTCAATGAAATCATTGAAACATAAATGTTCTTATGTAAATAAATAATAGTAAGTCTATAGAAGTTAAGCATAGCTTACGTAAAAACATATATTACTGATGTTAATGAGGCTTGACACGCTATAAATGGTGACATTCAAACACGGTGACCATGACAATGTATTTGTAGCGTGAAATTTTTGCGACTCGTCCTTGAAACGTTTTCGTCATGCCAAAGTAAAATTTGTCTAATATTACTCAGATATTTGTTTAATACTCAAGGTTCAAAACCCAGCCTATAAGCAGGCATATCAGCCTAATTATAAAAATTAAAGTAAATTCCGTAAATTTAAAGTAAGTCCATAAATTTACCATCGCTGAACAACGACCTCTCCTTATCTTTTAGAAGAATGTTTGGAGTTTGTCCAATCACGGTGTTCTAATACGTTTTGGTAGATACAAATTTGGTAGAATCCGATACGTGCAAGTTCTTTAGCATTCATTTGATTTTGTTTATAACTAATTTTTGAATCTTTTGGTCTACATATATATATATCTACATACATTGGTAAAGCGTATTATCCTATTATATATTTCAAAACAGACAGAATCAAGTCCCGGTTATAAGAGAAGTATTCCATTACTGACATATCAGAATGGCAGTCTTCAGTTAATACTTAATAACGCTCTTGAGCGATATTACTTGTGAATCTTAGAGAGTTTCTAGAGAAAGTAAATAACGTAATTTACGAATTACAACGTTCTTGTTACGGTGATATTATTCGATTGATGTAAGTTGTGGCGTCAAATATTAAAGCAAACATTTGTTCAATGTTTCAAACTGTATCTATTTGATTGCTAAATATTCAGGTGTTAAAACATTAATTACGCTACGTTTAATGTCTTGCTAATCGTTATTTGTTGTTGGTGAAAGTGCACTAATGTTGCTTTCGTGCCGTTTGAATGCTCCGTGTATTGTTGACGCTTGATGAGTTTCTACTGCGTATAAAAAAACAAATATTTCTTCAATAAAAAAAACTCGGTAAAAGATTTTCTGTATACAATGTTATATTATAATGAGATTTACTGTATGTTAGAAGTTTAATTAGTTATCTATCTGTGTGATTGTATCAGCTTCTTTATATAAATTAGTAATCTTAAGTTTAGAAGAAATATTCGAATAAAGTGAAATATGTTTCTTGAGAAGTTAATTGACTTTTTAGACTAATTTTAATAATTATAGTCAATATAAGATTAAACGTTACGATGAATCAACATAAATAGTGTATGTAAATGATTCAAAATTATTCAATAAACACGCTCAGACTTGCTTAGACATTGTATTATGTTAATGAATCGACTTCCAACTATACACGAAATAATCTTATTTATTACATGCTACGTGATACACAGAATATTTTCCGTATTGACGTCATCACACTGAATGAATTCGAATGTCGTAGTGCGTTACTGGGAGAGGCTTTTACGTTAACACTTCGCTAATTGTATGGTCAGACAGGACGGGACGGCAACGGAGCGGGACGGGTCGGCGACGGGGCGTGAGCAATTGTACAAATTAATATAAAATAAAAGACGTCTCTCATCGTCTTCGCCCTCGGCATGCCACGTCCCGTCGTCTGTTTGTTGACTAATCTGAATACTCATAGAACACAACGCGTCCCCGTCCCGCCCCGTCCGCTGCCTGACCAAGGCTTAATGAAGGTTAACAGGCCTATAATATGTTTTTTAATAATAGGGATTCACTTACGTAAGCCTCGAGTATTGTTTTCTATTTACGTCATCGCGTTAAATTAATTAAATGATGAGTATATTAGATTAACGAAAGCGATTTAGCGAGATTAGAAATTAAAAAACAAAACAAATTCTCATTATTGTATTAAATTTTAATCTAATTTGTGACGTGCTGAATAAACTGCATGTATAGTTCATGTGTTCGGTCATCTTTTATATCCAGGGAATGGTTATGTGTCTGTTCGTAATTTATCATAAAATTTTATAACAATGTGTTTATATCAATTCGGATTCCAAATAATATTTTTTTATGTGATTAAATTGAAAATATGTACTTATAGATAAAATAAATATTCTTATACAACTGTTGATAGTTTTGTTAATTCATTATTGTTCATGAATATTATACAATGTAAACGTTTACCCTTGGTTTAATACAATTCAACATTATTCCTAGTAATTAGTACAAAATAGCAAAGAGTCCATTTGTTTTTATAGTATTAACAATTATTACGTTAACATTAGGAGCTGCTGTATAATAAATATTTTTTACCTTTGTAGTGAGTCTTTTAAAGTCGTAAAAATTAATAATTTATACGATGTATTTTTTGTAAGTAGAGCATCTTTGATTTTTACTTTAAAAAAAGGTCAAGTTCAGTTAGTTTTATTGTTAAATGACTTTCAAGTAAATTATAAACATTGTTATTCTGGTTGGGCTGGTGGGTATATAATTGATAGTACATATTTCGTTTAAGTGAATGTATATGCACGTGTATGACAAATAAATAAATAAGTGGATACAAATAAATATGTCCTTGCGATGTCCGTGGTTGAGATTGAATATATATACTCCGTTCATATTGAAATTTCGCGTTCATCCTTTCCCTATACCAAAATCCGATCCGTTGCAATATTCACACTAGATATTCCAACGTATGCGTAATATATAAAAACGTAGAAACATGTAAGATGTGGATGCGGATATATAAACGTCCGAGGTGAAGGTCTTCGCTGATTCATCGGGTTTATAGCCTCTTTAAGGAAATACTCGAGGAATGTGGGTAGCAAAATGAGGTAAATGGAATTATGGTTATGAATGAAATTTGAAACAGTGTGAATAATAGTAATATCATTTTTACATACTTGACATTGAATTTAAATGCTTTTATTATAGAATTGTTTAATGACATCTTATATTATATTAGAATTTATATATTATAATCTATCTAGCTGCTCGTTCCGACTTCACGCGGGAAAAAATATAAAAAAGTTACTTTGTAAAAAATCTTCTTTAGCGGGGTGCTTATGTTTTAAAATAAACTAACAAACAGGGCAAGCTAAATAAAATCGTTTAATAAACCTGTGTTCTAAATTTTAATCTTTCTAGACACAATAGTTCGGTTGTGCGTTGATAGTCAGTTCGACAAACGACTTTATGAGTATAATATATTTGAAAGATGAAATTTACATTTACGGTCTCAGGAAATTGTATTTTGTTACATATGTATATTGTAGTTAATTTCCGACTAAAGACGTAAACGGGTCCACATACGAACTTTTTATGTAAACAAACGTATTCATTATACGGTTCATTGCCGAAAATTACCAGCGAATTTATTTCTCCATTCCGCTCATAAATATTCTTCCATGGAACTTCAAAGGAAATTATGTCATGTGAAATAAGAGGTATTTTTCTTTACAAATTATACATACTGAGCAGATATTTTGTTAGAAAATACATGTATTTTCTGTAAAAAAATATTTTTAAAAAGCACCTAATAACTTAAGTAATGTTCAAAATGTAACGTTAAATAAAGGTCTTTGTATATAAGCCGTCCTATTTTAACGAAGGAACAATATAAATGGTTTCAGTCGTATAAAAACAATAAAGTTCACGAGATTGTAGGCCGTAAACGTTACATATCCAACCTTGAACCTCCCTTTATACCATCTAGTGTCAAGGTCCCTACTAAATTTATGAAAATACTTCTTAACAATGGTAGCTCCACGGCCGAAGCCCTGGCACAAAATTACCAATTGTCTCCAATGAACGTTTCGTAGGGATGGCGTACATAAATTACTTTTCGCTGTTACACCGATATTACTAATAAAGGCCGTCCGTTTAAACGGAGGTCATCGACACAACAAAGAAAGACACATGAATGTTAAGTCTATGAGTAATTTTATCAAAGGGTTTTCAACAGCACTCGGATGACGGGTCTCGTAGTTCGGTTCTTATTTGAAACGTCCTTTAGTTTGCCTGCAATGCGGACCCGCGGGGTTGAATGGTGGGAGGGGGGTGCCGTCGCTGGCTAACTTGGAAGGTCAAGAAAGTTTGCAATTTGCTTTATTGGCAGCATTGAACGCGACGACCCGAACACGATTATGAGAAAGTTTTAATTTTGACACAATCCTCGTAATTGTTTCTTAACTGTTATTAAAGGGATTTGCTCGTACTTTTGAAAGTTTAAACTTTAAATTGTTTATAAACTGTGTTGGGATTAGATATCTTGAGTCTAATTAATTGGTATGGTTTGATTTTCATTTGCCCCTTTCTCTTCATTGTCCTTTATAGTATGAAATATTTTGTAATTATTTTCATATATTTAATTATTAAGACAGTTCATTATGTTTTGAAATAAGTTAAGTCAGAATAGCACGAGATAAAGTCCATAGTAAACTACGAGGAGTTTGTAGGAGATTTTTGTAAAGACGTTTTTAGACACGCAATTTTTAACAAATAATTCGCTTATTTCTTATTATTTTTAAATATGAGCACTCATTTTTTATCTTGCACTGAGAATCGAGGTCATACAATTGTATTTGTTTTTAAATGTGCGTCCACATTCTCGAGATAGTATCGAGATAGAGTAAAAACCGTATGATATAAAAAGATTCAGCGCAACAATAATATCTTTGAATGTTAATAAATGTGTTATAACCATCTAAATAATCATTTTAAAAATCGATTGATTGTGGAGTTAAACTTAAATCAAGATTATTGTTTTTTTATCCCCATATGTAAAAATCTTATAATATTTAATTCATAATAGAGCAATTCTTGTATAAGTATATATAATTTATGTAGTGTAACACATAAATGTTCAATTTTTGTAGTTTAGGTTACGTTTGCTTAAGTTTGTTTATATAGGTGTCTGTTCTAAAAAAAAAAGCAAAGGAAACTAATTATTATTATTAGAACTGAGCGAACCTCGGTCGCGCAGGTACTATGCTTTAATTATATAGTGTTTATACAAAATTTAATTTATATATGTTTTAACGTTTATGTGTATAATTATTAGGTGTTAATTTTCCTTAATAATAGGTTTATAATATCCGTTTACACATATAATAATGGTTTGAAGTTGGGGGAGCTATAAATATATTTTATTAGAAACGTCAACCAATATATTTGATAGCGTTCTAAATGGAGTTGGCCTGGTAGGGATTAGCTGTAATCGATAAAGTCGTCTTTGCGACTCACTTTTGCTACTTTTAATATGCTTTTCTTTTTACAAGCTTTTATATATATCTTCGCCTGTTATGGATGGATGTTTTGGTCAAATCGTTTTTGTTTATTTCTGTACTAATCTATACTACTATATAAAGCTGAAGAGTTTGTTTGATCTGCCTAATTTCAGGAACTACTGATTCGAATTTAAAAAATATTTTTGTTTTGGATAGTCCTTTTATCGAGGAAGGCTCTAGGCTTATTTTTATTTATTATATTTTTATTAATTATACGCGGGTGAAACACACCACACACACGGGGCACAGCTAGTAGTAAATAAAACATTGTTATTGAACTGTTTTTATTTTTTTATTATTAATTTTTCAAATTTTTGATTATTTTATCAAATGCCCCAGTGTACATTATTTTCTTCATAATTAAAAAAAAGAACGTAATCAATCAATTTTCTCGTGCCTATATTTATATAAAGTCAAATAATACTTAATTGGAATTTTCGAGAGTCGTAAGTTAAATGGTTTTCCGTATTTCAATAATTCTAATTTACTTTAGGAATGATTATGACATCGCGTTCCATTGAACTGGAATCGCTTTGTAGGTTAAACTAATCATAGCGGCGACGATTTCATTGCCTACCGGTGAACGTTATTTAGACAAGGCCCTAATGTTGGCTAATATACGACCTTATTTAAAGAGTGGTCCGTAATGCGATATTACCATTATTATAAATCATTCGCCAATATAATATAGATTACACGTTCTAGCGCAGTATAAGAGTATGCTATTATAATACATTAGGTGTATATAACATATCAATGTTTCATACATAAAACGTGACAGTGTAAAAGTTTTAATGCTTTTTAATAATCGGATACGGCTAGACTAGGCTATTTGAATATATCTGAAATAATGATAAAATTGTAAATTTACGAATTATTTATATAATATTACGCAGACAAGAAAAGGTTTTGATAATGAAAAATGTCCAGAATAAATGCGTTAGCTAATATTAAATGAAAAAATAAATAATTTATTTTATTTACAAAATGAGACGTATCATTTTAAATATTCAAATTTTTTCATAATGGGAATAAATATGTTCTGTTAAAGCTGAAGGTGGACTGGTTCCTTTGTGTTCGTCAAGGCTTATTATAACTTCGCGTTCTTCACTTAATAAAATATGTTGCGAAGGATTTCGTTGATAGGCCAATGAGTATTGTGTAAAATTATTGTATGAAGTACTTGTGAATTTTACTGAGCCTCGTTGATGAGGGTATGGGTTTGAAAGGAGAAGGTTTTAAAAGGAATATTATTATAATTTTGTAAAAACATTTATCGTTGCTGTAGTGGCTAGTTATAAGGCTGCAGATCTTGAGGACTTGGGCTTAGATTCTCGGCTGGCATAATAAAAAAGTTTTAGGCTTAAGTAAAGAAATTCTCAGTAACACTACTATAGTTTCAACCAGGAGTCATTTAGTCGGCAATGTTAAGCTCCCGTGCCTCGGAAAACACGTAAATATTTTGGCTGATCGCTTTTCGGTTGAGTCAGATTTCCTTTCAATGTGGATGAGGAAATAGATAGTGACCTTGTATATCTGTTGAACCTATTTTACAATCTATATCATCTACACGAGATTTAAATTAGTTAAATGGCAGAGCTAAAATAATCAGTGGGATTTCATTATATATTCGAATACCTCGCCCAAGAATGGATCTATTGGCTTGGTGACGGAAACTTGGCGTTACAAGTTTATATTTATTTATAAAATGTTTGTCACTGTGTCTATTAAAACAACAATATTATTGTTAATACACAAAATATTCCTGTGACTATACTGTGATACCACTGACAGTATTACAACTTTGTTTAAGACATCTGGAAGAACATATCTCCTTTTTGTAGAACGAATAAAGTTTCTATGACTTGTGCTTTACCCCAAAATTACTACATAATTATAACATAAAACATGTTACTATAAAAATATCACATAGTACGTTACGTTTACGTAAACAGTTTTCACTCCACTAAAACGATATTTTATAATGAAGCTCCGCGAAGTGTTATTACATAAAATCCATCAGTCACTCTTTGGAAATTAGTTCCAAATTTCACCACAAAGGTGATGTTCTATGTAATTAACGTTGATTGATTTTGTTGTTCTATTTTTAAATAATTTAGTGAAGAGCGATTATATCGTCTAATTAACATATCTGATGAGTTTGAATTTAAATATATTTGTGTTTTATATATTGGATTGGTAAAAAAATGTTAAGAATGATTAAACTTTCTGATATTATATAGTAACGTAAAATCATTTGTTCATATTATATTATCTCTGATGTTCCCCGTTACACAGAGGATCTTAAGAAATTCAAACTTGATATTCTTAATACCGTATTTACAAAGTCATCTCACGGAATTGAACCATGCATTCTTAATAACGACATAAGCCTTTAGTCGTAGTTAGACTAAAAGCCTTTAGGATGCTGCGTAATCCTAGCATTGCCCTGAGATGATCTTGCTAACGATACGAAATTCTACCTCGCTTATAATATATTTACTAAAATATGCTTTAGGATCGTGTTAAATAATGTACATAGTTTTCTATTTTTACGGTCTTTTGTCTTATCTACTGTATTACTATTCATTAATGATTTATCGTTCAGGACTTTTATTATGAAAGTTTTATTTGGTTTCATATAAACAACAATTTCACGGTAAAACTTTGGTAATTGTTAAAGAAATATTGAAGCTGAAATCATATTGAAGAATTCCGAACATACGTTCCAAAACTTTCTCTTTTGTCCGGAGAACCATGAAAGAATTTAATTTTAAAATATGGTTGCAAGAAAGTAAAACTTTCGTGTAAATTTTGTTTGAGTATTCTCGATGTAGGAGGGCTGGTAAGGACCTCCCGGGCGTTTTGCACTGAACGAGTACCTACGCTGTTAAAGGTCGTGGCCCTAAAATTGAGCACTCGTGCAGTGTTGTCAAGAGCTCGCTGAGGACTCTTACAAGTTAAATAAATAAGCCTGCGTCTACACATGTGAACCTAATTGAATTTTTAAAATGATTTCTAAACTTCATACCATAAAAATAATATCTATGAACGGCCACACTAAATGGCCTTACTAGGAAAAGCAGTGTCGGATTCATATCGTTATCTTCCTCGTCAGTCGTTCGTCAACATTCTCAAACATAAATATTTTATGTTTGCTCTTATTGATATGCAATTCATTGTTAAGCGTTACATATTGAAGATACTGTTGGAAGTGAATAATGACCATTGATGTGTCGTAGGCGTCGTAAATGTATAACGACATCGGTACAGATAAACAAGATTACAATTACTTAGCTACGGTATATGTATGTATATATACATACACATGTACGTCGGTTATGTGGACAGCTTGCATTGCAACGATACAACCTTTGATGCGACCCGACGCGACGCCAATAAATGATCACGGTACAGTGGCAAGAATGAACGAGACGGGAAATTGCTTGAGAGATCACATGTGACAAATTTATTGTCTTATAGGGATTCACGAACAAAGACAATAAAATGTGTATACGGAAAGGTATACACATAAAATAAACCAAAGTGATCCAGGAACGATTTAAATGCGATTTAAGGCTAAAATTCATACAAAGTTAGGCATCCCATTTGATTCCCTTTAAACTTAAAATTTTTAAAAATCCTTCCTTAACGGATGCTGACTTTTTGAAATAAACCTATGTTCCAAATTTCAGCTGTCTAGACTCAGTAGTCAGTCAGTACTCAGGACAAAAAAGATTTTATAAGTATTAAATAATGATATATAGCTCTGTGGAAATGAATTAATGCTCAAAAAACTCAATTGATTATGATAGGATAATTAAATATATATATTTCTAGCTAGTATTTTGATCATGTTACATTGGAATCTGGATTTTAAACATTCTTGCTGTGTTTTAGTTCATTGCTGTTTAGCAAGATACGTCAGTGAAATGAGATGCTATCAAGGGTTTAGGAACGGTCATTTGCCTGCCATCGGATCGCACGAGTTGATACACGCGTTTTGCTTGTCATACCTCAGGGCATATTTAAACGATGATTGTTCTCGAGAACACGAGGACCGTGTTATCTTGAAAAATATCATATACGCTACGGTTACGATCCGACTATAAAGGGGATTCGTTTTTTTTTAATTTCGCTCGATCACGACGTCACAAGATGAGAAATCAATATGCGGAAAATTTAATAGTAACAAAGTCATTTTTGGGATATTTATAATTTGTATGGGCTTAAACTATCAAACAACTACAGCAATGTTTTTCATGTAACTAAAAATCATATTCAAAGAGTTTAAAGGAAAAAATTTCATAGTCATCAGTATTGTATTTTTTTTGCATTCCGTGCTATTTACTGTATATAACCAGGATGAAGATAAGCTGCTCAGAGTGGAATAACGTGAAAGACGGTGCTAGTCCAAAGTTGGTTTAACTTGGGTCACGTGGGTCGCGCGGCGTTTAATCTTATTAAGGGCGTAGCGAGGTTTCCTTAATAACTTAAACGTTGTGGCCTCTGAATATGACGAGCTTGTAAATTTACAGAATTTAATATATATAATTTACTTATATCACATTAATTCCTTATTCAATTTGTTCGTATTACATTCCATTAAATAAAGATTTTGTTTTTACATTCTTTCAAACTTTAGATTTAATGTAAAGTTGGTAGGGGCGTTCTTGACTTGCAAGTATAAAAAAAATCAATCAATCAATAATCACGAGAACTATAATCCTTTTTGCAAATGGGTCCTCGACTTTGGAAATTCGATCCTAGTAATTTAAGTATTTTGTTGCAAATGTGGAGAAAATGGCTTCAAATATTTTGTAAAAAATATGACGCATTTAAAAAAATAATTATAAAAACTCCTTGTAATAAATAGATTTTAATCAATACCGACAGCATTTGATTATGAACTCTATTGACTTTCCATCGAATTGAATTAGACGATGGAGCTGCATACTAAATTAGAAGTAATGCTATAAGCGAAAATTAACGTTAACTCGATAACGACGAGCCTTCGACCGGTTGGGTTTAACCTGTAAATAGAGGTTGCCGGCAAAACTGGACCCCGATGATTGGATTATTGCAAAGCTTCAAACACGTATGCAACAATAACACAATAACAAAATATTTGTGCGATCAGTTTTATTATTTCGTTTGTTCTTTCACAAATTATGATTGCGATATTGTCGAAAGCAATTTTAAATCTTATATTAAAACGATAATCGCTTTAATTTTTATCAATTAAGTATTGCCAAGCCAAATTTTCTAATCAATACTCCACTTTATTTTTTCCTTGTTATTGATTAAAGTTATTAACGGATTATCTTCCAAAATTGTATGTAGGTACATATGTACGTGTAATTGATTGTATTCTTTTTCATATAAAGTATTTATTTTCGAGTATCAGTGACTTCTTATTATAAAAGTTTCTTTACGTTTATTTTGTTGAGTTGTTTATTAATATATTGTTAATATATTTAACTCAAACATTTTAATCACATTTTGACTTATAGTTATTGCAAAAGCTACAGACAATTAACTTGTAAAAGAAAATAACTTTTAAATAAACTAATAATATTAGATATCATCCTTTATACAATATCGGTAGTTTGATTCGTATGATTTATACGATTGCTTACACGGTCGTGATTGCTTTTGTAATATAACGGATCGTTTTTCGTAAGCGACCTTGCAGCTGCTATAAATTCAGTGAATTAGTTGTTGAGCAGGAGCGCATGCGTCACTCAAGCTGTGAGGCCGATGATCTCAAGTTGGTGGTATACTCAAATTAGTATGTAGTTTTCCATTTATTAGTTTGCAGTATTAACGACATCCTTAGTATTAAAAAGTCTAGTAGTATCATTTCGGAGTACGAAATTTGGTTTGGATATTTTTTAAATATTCTTATGAGCAATGTAAACTTCCCCTCGTTGTAAATCGAAATTGTATTTGTATGTATTTCTTGCAGTACATACATAAAAATTTAATAATCTTGGTCTCAATAAATTAAAATTAAAGTATCCTTCTTGATGCGTGTACAGAGCGTAAAATATGTTCTAAAGGCTATTCCAATGGCAAACGGGTTCAAGATACACCAACCTTAGATTTACATAGTCAAAGCTATTCGTTAAATCTAACTATTACGTAGTTCTTTTGTTATGTGGAACGTCAAATTCAAACACTTGTCTCAGTAATCAATTTTAATCATAATCGAGTACAAATGTTCGCCTCTGCCAATCTTCTTGATCAATGCGGGAGAACCGGATTCGCTTGTATAGTAACTCGATGTAATCTCACCTGTGCTGATACTAGTTTTTACAGCTACAACTGTAACTCCTATACACACACATTACCTCACGACCGTCGCAACCGGTCTCAAGGTAGGTCTATTATTTATAGCTTTTAATTCACTTAATAAAATTTCAAACATCTATGATCGAAGATTTTAATTGATAAATAATTATGAATGTAAAACAAATAACAAACAACAGAATATAAAATAAATAATAAATACGTGATAGCTGCTTTTCGTTATTGTGTTTCGCACTTTAACAAAATTCTATTAAAGTTCTGTTCCCTCTTAAATGTCGGGACAGCTGATTGAATTGAAAGGAACGTTTCGTTTCGAAATTGAAATAAACTCCGCGTACAGCTGAGCGTGCTCCTGTGAATATCGGTATTGTTCCTTAAATATTCGAGATACATCAATGGGTTTAATGACTTCGCAATCCTGCTGGTCGGTGCAGTTATAACAATTAAGGACCTCACTTAAAGCTGTTTCTACTGAATGTGGGAATATATTTTAATAAAATTTCGTTCGAAAATCAGTCAAAGTACACAATTTATCTAGGTCAGCACGAAACGTCATTAATACGGGACGGAAGGCAATTAGGCCAGGCCAATAAAACATCGCTATTAACGAACACAGGTCGTTTCTCTGCGCTTCATGCACATACTGCCGCCGTATCGCACTTTACGATTACGGCATCAATTTTACTATTTTTAAGAGATAATATGTCATTATAGATATTATAGATTTTGGCTCCAGGTTTACAGATAGAATTTAATGTAATAATAATATTGTTTATTGTTTTCATATACGTCAGATAAATAATTCATCATTGTTATACGTAGATGATTATATTGTAGGGCGTTGCTTGTTAAATTGAAGTTGGCCTGTTTAAGAGTGGCCCGGTGGACGGAGACGTTGTCGCCATCGCCGATGTCAGAGTTAAGTGTTCGTACACGTAGTATCTACACAAAAGCCGCTCTCACCGCTTTGTTCCGCATCTTTGTTTGACTCGAGGAAGCTACTGTAAAAAACACGTCCAACGCCTTTCCTCCACCTCGAGAATAAATCAGAGGATCTTTTTAAGTTTCAATTATAACTGCAGCACTAACTAGAACAACATAATTATCTTAACGTTTTATTTTTATTTTACGTGATTAGCTATCCAGTCCGCTTCTAGTCGAGATCGAGCTCGCATGTTTGCCTAGTGTTAAATTAGACTAAAAGGCCCTTCCTTATTGACGTTTATGAGACGTCAAGCTGCGGAAATAATCCATTGTCGTCTACCCTTGTCCCCGTCATATGGGGTCTGCGGCTATTTGCGACGATGTGTGTATCAAGTGTCTCTTATAGCGTAGGTAAAATGATTAATTAAACTGGACTCGATATGTTGTCATTCAAATAAAAAAGTTTGCATGTTTTGTTAATGCATTTATAAGTTATTACCTTTGAGTTGACTAAGGTCTAGACGTCTTTTTTAATTAGTACCTTGTTGTATATAGTGCTCGTGTATTTTAATAAGTGAAATTTTATATAATTTAATAATATTAAAACAATATATATATATATAATGTTTCACAAAATATACGCAATTTTTAAATTAACGCTTACGTTGTTAGGTATCTAGTAGTACGTAACGTAGGTAATGAATGGCTCACCTGTTTGAATATAGGCACAAATACATATGTATTAAGTTTAATTTTTAATGTGTATATTAAATACAAACATTTATTAAAGTGTTTAATAGTCCATTTAAACATAATATGTTTTCAATTGTTTTTTTTATATATTCGTTGTTAGCAGTGTATTCTGGCCATGTCAACAGAGTCAACGACCGATCGGCCGTACGGCTGACCGGAGTCGCGATCTGATTGTTGCGCCAATAAGCAATTTGCATGCGTTGGCGCTTGCCATTTGTTTGCCAGAGCTTTGTTCCTTCGATCAATACGGTCATTTTCTATCTAATTACTATTTAATACCGGCTCGTTACTTTTATTTCAGTTACTAAAAAAATTCAAAATAAGAAAATACTTCATTAAGTAGTGATTAATGTTTGTGGTATGTCTTTATCTATACGTTATCTATATTACTATATTTAGTGTTAATTACTGAATACATTACACAGTTATTGCATTTATAAATTAATTATTTATTTTCCGCACCATCGACACTTAATTTATATTTGACTATGTGTAGAAATAGTTAGGCGTTTTATCTTTTGAATTCCGTCCGTTAAGTATAAGAGATACCTTTTCAGAAAAACGAAAAATATTTGGATTAAGTATATTTGATAAGGACAACAATATTTAAGAATAAATTACTAATCATTATAAAATTCACTGTTTTTTCGCTAAGATACTATCGTCGATTTTTCTCAGGTCTAAGGTGTTTATTTTTTGAAAGTCAAAAATATAATGTAAATTTGAATTTTATATATGGCATTCAAATATTTTTATTTGGATACATTAAAATTGTGCCTATTGTTACGTAATTTGTTAATATTCAACGGATTCTTCGACGTGATTCCGACTCCCACTTGACTGGTTTTTATGTCATATGATTGCACAATTAACTCGGCATATAAAGTTCAGTATTACATCGTGCGTAATACATAAAACCAGTCTTATGTGACATACTAGACAAACGCAATCTCAACATCTCAACACCGTCGAAAGGTTTGTCCTACAAATTCATTTGCGGTTCCGTTCAATAGCAAAGGTAAACCGAATAGATTGAACGGCCGATGGAATTCTCTCTCCCTACCGCTATCCTTCACCGGGATTCACTAAAGAGGTTTTATTTGCTTTCGTTTTTTTTTTAATTTTAAGATAGATGAGAAATTTTAATTACGGGTCTACTATGTTAATACTGGCAGACGATAAAAATGTAATTATTAGATATAAGAATTTAAATAAAGAAGCTTCTCAAAATATAAATTATTAAATATCGTATAGAATTTATGAAAGGATAAAATATGCGTAAACGATGCGTAAACGTATTTCAACTGTCTTCATTAAAATGTAAAATGTTAAGCTGTTAGTGGTATTACTAATACAAGTTAAGTGAGTGTAGCTTTTTTATGGTTTACAAACTATAGTAATATCATCGTCTGTAGTTTCTAATTGATAGAAGAGCCTCTTTGAAGCTCGTTGATTAAAAAATGAATGACCTAATCCGTTTAATTTATCTAATCAAAGAAAAAAAATTATACTTAGTAGATATAAAACGCGTATTAGAAAGTGCACCGCTGCTTATATTGGTTTGATTACAATAACGCACGGATAGACTTTGTTACAGAATCGTTACTAAAAATAACGTAATGGGAATAGTGTTTCGAGATGCTTGCATATAATGCTCATGAATCTACGTGATTTATACACCACTTAGCTTAAGAGATATCTGAGTATTCTCAAATTACGTCTATTTCGATAGTAAAACGAAATATTAGAAACGTATTTACACGCTTGTTACTACGGGTACGGTTTAGTTTACATTTTAGTCATAATAAATAGGGAATAATATGTATCATGTAAGTACACGTCGGTCGGTAATGGCAATCATCCATCATATTCGATTTCAGGCACCGTCATATGACACTGGGAGATTTACATATCCAACGACATATTGTCATCGAAAACGTTCGATGTATTAAGGTTATATATGTAATAAATCGAAACGTTTACATAAATATAAAATGACTACATACATAACCCTTAATCGTAAACAATGCTATTTTATAATATATACATATTATATTTTCTATTACTATTAATAGAATATATTTTTTCACAAAGGTTAAGAGACCGATTTTTATCAGGACATGAAGATTTTACCTTGATATTTTTGTGGAGTAATGTTTAGTTCTGTACGTTTATTCTTTCCGGTTCTTTCTCGTTTTATAAATACATACATGTAAAGAAAACTCAATTAAATTAAAATAAAGATACAACAAAGACACGGAGAACAGATCTGTGGATATTTGTTAGTTCAAAGAAGATAAAACGTTCTGTACATTTCCATTACCGACATGACACGAATAGTTTTATATAAAACCAATACGAATACAACAAATTCATTATAAATAAACAGTTCAATAAAGAAAATATTACGTCATTTTTGGTGTTTACTGTTACAACATAGCTTTCGCGTGCTCAATACATGTTTATTTAAGACTAAAATAGATGTGATTCTAAGATGTAATCAATGCCATGTTATACTCATTTAAATTACACATATTCATTAAGATTAGCTTTTTTATTAATGTTTTAAATTAAAATTAAATTATATTACAAAATTGGTCTTGTTGCGCGCGCATATAAACGACTTCACTATCCGAAAGAATGTTTTTTTATTTTTTTTGTTATAAAAAGTCGATTCATAAAAACCTAGAATGAAAGGAACGTTATCAGAAGTCAATTAGTCAACTGCGCGCTGAATAACATTTGTCAGGATTCGATATTATTTATCCTCGGGGTATACACGAAAGAACGATCACTGTACATATACACAAAATCATACTCACATACTAATACACAAAGTACACACGAATATTTTATAAATGCGTATAATCGAACTGTGAAAATATTAAAACATACAGATATTTATACAAACTTTGGTTTCAAAATTAAACGCTATAACTTTGAGAACCCTTAAAAATTTGAGTGAATGTTATGTAAATAAGACAAACGTAATGGAAATATTCAAAATATTTTATATCTGCAATAAGTTAAAAGGCCTATGATTAATTAACGAATTAGATTTGGACAAAAACTTGGGACAGAAACAATTACTTCCAATTTGACCGTTATCGGACTTCTCATTAGTCGAGTAAAGGCTGTATTTAATGGAATCTGTGCCATGTTCCACTTGGGAACCCTTATATTTTTTTCTAACCTACTTTTTCCTTCAATATAACCACGAAATCAATGTTAGTAACAAGGTATACGTACAACGTTGGGATTGTTTTTTCTTCATATAAATTCAGTAAGGAAGTTTATTGTATCAACGTTGATTGTGAGGGTTTGTTATATTTGTGATGTTTGTGTTCAATTTGTCAGTATATCATAAAATCATACTAATTTTCGAAGAATAATTTAGATGTGTATTATGTAACATGTATATAATTCAACGAGGTTTTATTGTAAATGTGTAGTCATTTCGGTTATAATGCACTTGTAGAACAAATGAATAATGGTTATGGTAATGGTTCGAACATATGAATCTTATGCTAATATTGCGGATTTTGTAATTGGTTTTTGTAGTCCATTTCGTGCTCGGCGGTGAGGTGCATCGCGAGGAAACCTCCATGTGACGAACGAAAATCTGTCACATTTGTATCACACTGTATTTGCGCTGCATGATGGAATCAGCTCCGCACCTCAAAAGAAGACTTGGCTTTTAACGTACAGTAGATTTACTTACAGGATGTTATGTTTTATCACTAAATAATATACCATATGGGTAATTGTGACGGACAGTCAATACATATTGTTCTGCTAAGCTACCCGATCAACAACTGTAAATCTATCGCTTTGTGGTGTTGTTTTTTGAGTAATGTCAGAAAGCTAGATCCAAAAACAAAATGAATATGTTAGACAAGGGTTATTTTTGTTATAATGACAATGATAATCTAGTAACTCAGCCTATATTGTCGACATCTAACTATGAATATTTAATTATTCTCGTTGAAGTGAAATTTCTCTACCATTATCTGTCGTCGGATACATCATGAATTCACGATGTTATTGTTTACAAAGCAGTTTAATTACCTACGCTATGAGTCACAGTGCATTGTTTGCCGTCGACCCGTCCCTATGACATATTTGGAAATGCATATGACTAGACTAAATGTGAAAATCAATTAGTGATGTGTCATCACAAATGATGGATTATCGTTTTGTTTGTGGGATGAATGCTAAGCTTCGACTCACAAATATTTTAATTACAACACATATTTACTAATCTGCTTTCTATATAAACTACATAATAATTTGTTTGTGTGTTATTTACATACCTACGTAGTTTTTCTTCTTCAAATCGTGTAACTACTGAGATTCTTGTCGGTTCTTATCGATAGAATTTATATTCTGAATTTTCAATATAATTCCATAATATGATAATTTAAACGTGCTTGTAAAAAGCCTACCCATATCTAGTCATATCTTGTACGCAAAGAAAATATTTTTAATCATTTATGTGATATTAGCGAAATAAATAATTCGTCGTAACAAATAAGATGTTATGTCACTATAAAACTAAGCTGTAAAAAAGTAACATAAATATTGACATTTAATTAATTTCTTAAAATATATATCCTATGTTTATAAATTATGTGACTGTTTTGTTTGTTTGAAGGACTTTTTAATGACATCTAAATATATTTTCCGTATTGAATCAGTTTAAACAAATTTAAGAAATAAATATTTAGTTTTTTATTTTATAGTAGCTCTCCTAGCGCGCGGTTTAGCGTGCGTGTGAGAGGGTGGGGGTAGATGCTACGTCCCTGTGTCGTTTTCTATGCCCTGACAATGCATATGCGAAATTTCATGTTGATCGGTTGAGTAGTTAAAGCTTAACAAACAAATAAACAAACTCACTATCGTATTTACTATTAGTAAGGATTGAGATAAAAACGTTGGTTATATTTGTTTTTAGTTTGGAAGAAAGGTATGCAGCAGTTTCTCATGATCTCGACACTCGACAGCTTATCCCGTTGTTTCCCGCATCGATTGAGATGGAGTGCTATAGTGCAACACAATACTATTTAACCCAAATACGACGCGGGCGGCCCCGTTCAATGACTCACCGATAAAGGGTTGTCCCGTATTGCCGAGTAGGGTCGATTAGAATGGTCCCACACGGTATATATTCTAAGCGTTTTTAGGGTCATGTACTTGATATTAAATCTATGCAACTTGTTTAAATATAGATCATGTGCTAAGCGTTATAAGGTCGTTAATTATGTCTCACATTTTATTGCTTTAAAATATATATTTATATATCATATTTATATGTTAGAAATACTAGTTTCAAGTACTTTTTGTTTATTTAAAACGTGATCATATCAGAATGTAGTCTCGTTTAATTAAATCTTGAAACAAAACAAGTTTATTCTCGTAACTCGCTGTACTGTTTAGAACGGTCAGACCGGTTGAATAACTGGAAGTAATTATCAGCGTCCAAAATACATACAAAATTTTCGAACATTAAAAGACCTTTACTTAGTTGATTCAATAAGGGAGGCGTTGTTTGACGAGTGTTAGCTAATTTGTAAACATCGAAAACGATTGCCTCTAAATTATCTTTTACTGAACAAAATTAGTCTTTTTTTGCGTATATTCAAAGAAATTATTTGTGCTTGTCGTATTGAATTTTGTATAAGTCAAGAATTTTAGAATATTCTCAAGAGTATTTTTCTTTCTCATACATAAATTTCCTTTTAATAATTGCTAACTTAGCTACAAAAAGCTTCACAAAGAAATAAAAATATATCTTTCGATTGAACATTCCTTTTTGGCAAGAAGTACTTTCAGCTTAACACGAACAGCATAAAATATTGGGTTTATAGCAAGTTGCATTTTATATGCTATTTGGATTGGATAGACGAATAAAATGACCTCTGATATGGGAATCTAGACATTTACTACTATTATAAAGAGGAAACATTTGTTTGTTTGTAAACAATAATCTCTGAAACTACTGAACCGATTTAAATAATTATTTCACCATTCGAAAGCCTCATTATCCAGAAGTAACATAGGTTATATTTTATTTCAATAATAAGATTCTTTTAATCACAAAATGAATTCCACGTTGGCGAAGCCGCAAGCATTACTAGTACACAATTTAATTTATGTCCCCATATTTAGCATTCCGAATCTTATCTTCAACCGATCGATGGAGATGACGCATAAGCGCCCGCATACTAACACTATCGACATATCAGAACCTCGGACAATTACATTGGCCTTATCATCAATATCACTCGATTGATATCGAAAGAGTATTCTATTGATTTATTGTTCTCAACCTGAAGTATTCGTCGCAACAAAAATTGTTGCTTATGTTGTTACCTATCTAGTCCTGCGAGGTTGCTGGGTTGTTACAAATAACCCTGTATATGTATATAGAAGAGTTGCGATGAAACTGTGTTCACATAAAACTCTGACCGAATAGCCGAATTTTCGTACAAACTAATCGGCTTTATTAGTGTATATGTCCAGTTGCGGTGTTCGAAATTCTGTCCTGTGATTGGTTCGTTAACATAACAAAAGCAGATAATTCGTTTTTGTTAAATCACGTCACGGTTTCCTGGTTTGATTGTAATGAAATGAAAATAAATAATTCTTATATGTTACCTTAATATAATTTTATACTATACAGTATTATTACAGTAATAAAAATTATACAATTAAAAAAAAAAGAGTAACCACTGATTTTCTTATCGGTTCTGACAATTTTTACAAGTACTTACGAAATCGCTCTGCTTGACGATTCATAAGTACTTGTAAACGTCTAATTGTATAAAAATATTTTGATTTGATTTGAGTAATCAACCGAATACAAAACAAAGACGGGGTCCGAGTTCTACTAATCTATAACGATCTATTACGATACGTTTCCGATTCAATTCCGACCCAATTTTGATTAATCAATATTTATTCGAATCGGAATGGAATCGATAATATCTTAACATATACCGTTATGTCAAAACCAAAGTAAATTTTTAACTTTTATGCCAATAGTCGATATAATTTAATTAAAGAATAGGAAAACGGATAAAAACGGACAATTTGTTAGTAGAATTGACCCCATGAATTGAAACACAACTCTACTAAATATACAAGATGTTATTATAGTCGGTCGATTAAATGGTTAATAGACCTTTCTATATTTGTCTTATAACCTTTTCCGCAAATCCTCATTGCTTGTTACTATAATTAGAGACGCGTGCGGATGAATTTATTTACGAAGGGATGCGATGTCGGCTCCTGGCACGGCCTCGCGACCTACATTATTTATATGCGCCGGCTGAGTAAAGTAAAATACCCTGTAAATATGAATACTTCCATACACACATGCTGAATTTACTTGGGTAGATCGAATTCTTTAACTTTACGATTATTTTAAATGTTAAAGTTTGGATGTTTTTAAATATCATTCTTAAAAATTCGGGCAAAATAAATCGAAGCGGGCAGGTAATTTATTTGTGTATTTATAATTGTTCAATACTTTTGAAAAAACATATTGTTTTAATCTGACTCATTTTTTAATACATTGTTAATTTCATATTATCATTTTATGTTAAAACTAAACTATAAAGTTTAGTGGCATGCAGAAACCACAATGAGGTTATGATTTATAATTTACAAAGTATAAAATTAAGGTTAATGCTTGTACATATATCATTTAATTTAAAAAAAACAACATGTTTTTTTTTAAATGTTTTTATTTAAATTTATATTTATTGATATACACTATATAGTTATTTTTTTATTTAAATCTTTTTAAATCGTACACAGCTGCTCATATATATCATTAGTCATATTTATAGATGCAATCAATATTTGTCAACAAATTTATTTGAGATCGCATGATGCTGCCAACATAATATCACCATGTGTAATTAATCACATCTCGAGAAACATGTTTAAACGGATCGATCAGAGCTTATCTTCATTATTAAGCTCGTGTTCATTACCAATCCGAACCACCACCCTCGTACTTAATTGAATGACATACGTTGACAAATCAATTGAAAGCAAAGCTTTACAATATTGGATCAAATATTGGTCCAAACATGAATATATATTAAAGGTGGATATTTTACAATTTTTAATTTTTGAGCCCAAGTAATTTTCCGCTTTAGTTGTTGCGTTTTTGTCGCTAGCGCGTGCCTCGGCTGCAATGCAGGCGAGTCCTATCCATTGTGCTTCTATGACAATAGTTCCGGTGGTAATTCAAGGGCAGTCTACCATTGTCCAGTGCCGATTCGAACCACTCCCGTATTACGCCATCCTCTAAACACAAAAATCTATTATTTATATAGGTGAAATCTTCTCTTATCTGTCACATTACTACGTTTTCTTGGCATTTTCGTAACGAAATTATGTCATGCAATAGTGCAATTTGCGCTAACTATGTAAAGAAGCAGTGATTTATGACTATGATAATAATTTCCGTGTTGGTTGTGGTAGGAGTCGTAACGACCCGGCAATATAATAGTGGCATTTGCCTCTGCACCATTAGCGGGTCAGCGTTTTTTTAGTAATAACAACACGATTGAAAGTTCAACCTTAATGATAATAGTTTTTAATTCTATTAGATAATAAGATATAAAATTGTTTGGAGTTGACGACATTTATATCATGACGACATCTTCCTTCTTCTTCGATATTAATAATCTTAAGATGAAAACATGTCTGATAAGAAAAATTGAAAATGATAATTTTTAAATCAAAATATTCCCCTTATTTGGTCGAATTCTAGAATACATTAATTACGACTCGGAGTCAGCGGAAATTTGAACAACATTTTATCTGCAGACGACAATAACTTCACCCCAAGTTTCGTAATGACAAAAGTTGTAGCTGTGTTTTCGCATTTCGAATCTCTGAAAACTCTAATCATTTTAGGTATGTGTAAGATAAATGATTTTATCTTATCGTACGTAAACAGGTGTGTAGTTTATCAAGATATTTCGTTGTTAAATATTAATGTCCAACCAAATATTCTTTTGTATTACTTTATATGAAAATATAAAAAATATAAACCATAATAAAATTGGAAGATGTTCCCATTTCCGATGAGTGTAAAGGAATTCAAAGTTTCAGGAAATGTTCATAAACTTTAAGAAATTGACATATGTTTGAGGAAGAACTTTAACATGAAATGTTACAGTAAGAAATTTAGTGGTACATTTTACACTTGCGTTGACAACCAGTTCAGATTATCGTGTTCTATGAATGCCCGCTTCAGGCTTTTAGACCACCATCAGAGAGGATACGAAATTCTAAACAATACGTTTGCATATTTGTCATACATGTATTTATAACTTTCGTTTTGTATCTAGTTTGATTTATTTTATTTTACCGAACGCATACTAAACTAGCTTTACTCGGTGGTAGAGCTTTGTGCAAGCTCGTCTGGGTAGGTACTACCCACTCACCAGATATTCTACCGCAAAACAGCAGTACTTGGTATTGTTGTGTTCCGGTTTGAAGGGTGAGTGACATAACATCTTAGTTCCCAAGGTGGTGGCGCATTGGCGATGTAAGCGATGGTTAACATTTCTTACAATGCCAATGTCTGTGGGCGTTGGTGACCATTTACCATCAGGTGGCCCATATGCTTTCCCGCCTACCTATGCAATAAAAAAATATGGTGGTTAAAATTGGGATATTAGGAATTCCTTGCTATTGTATAATAATAAAAAAATATATGTTATGATTATTAAGCGATATAATTACATTGATTAATTACAGAAACTGACCGGTTCAGCATTACTTCAGTGTAGTTGAAAGTACTTTGTCACTTAACTATTTGCAGGCAAAAGTTGATGCTCTCCATTTCAGCTGTTTGTAAACCTCTCCTAATGGGAAAAGTTTTACATTCTCTAAAACTTTTCGCGATGAAACCTAACCGTCACGATAAAATTAGAATTACGATGACAAAAAAAAAAAATGTTATTACTTCTGTTAACATTTACGTAAAAGTAGCGCTGCTCTGTTTCTTTTAAATTATCAAATTAAGCACTCTTATGAAGTTAAACTTATTATAAATTCTAATAAAGACTGATTGCTCAAACTTAGGGCTGTTATTAAATTAACAACTTTTGTTAAAGTTTCTTAACCTGTCTGGTATGAAATAACTTCATCATTTGTTTAATTATATACACATATATAATATAGATAACATTAAATCTACATGCAGGTGTATATATTTCAATAAATTATTTTTATTTTATTTTTATCTGTTAACCAACATGTGTTCTAATAAACAAACTGTCTTTTTCCAGGTAACTTAAGCAATCTCTTTTTTATATGAAACAAGAAAGAGCTGTTTCATTTCAAGGTTTGTTACTCTTCACGTCTATCTCGTTATCATTTGTGACTTCAATTAATGGTTTTAACACATATTTTTGATCTCATACTTTATAATCGTTAATATATTATTTAGATGTCTTACGTTTCAAAACATAGAAATAATTATTATATATCAATATTTAAACATTTTTTATGTTATGCTTCAATATCTAAAAGTTCGTTTAATTAATTCAACGAGTGCACAGTTAATGGGCGAGTTCGTTCGGTCCGATGCTTCGACTGGAGTGCAGCGGCTCAAATTGTTTACGTCTCCTTGCCCAGCGTCTCTCAGGAGAGCTCGTTCGAAAGTGTCTGTAGCAATTGTGATAATGACCAATGTTTTTTTTTTTGTTTAGACATTTTAAATTTATATATCAAGCGTGAACGTTTAATTGTTAGCTAGTTATTATATAATATTATTTAGGAAAAGATTTTGCTGAAAAAAACAATCGGACTTAAAATTTTAAATACATAATACGAGCCCAGTTTATAAAATAGTCGCGTTTTCTAACAAAGAGAATAAAAACAACGTACGGAAAAACTCAAAGAGCATTTGTTAAATTCAACAATTTTAAAACTCTTATATTCTTTTAAACGAGACTCTCAGTCGCCTTCGGGCCATTTTACTCCATTTCGCAGATCACGATGCGACTGTAGTGGCCATAGAGCTTGTTTGTGCAAGTCTAACGTTGAAAAATTGAAATATAATGGCTTGTAAACCAGGGCTCAGTTTAATGTACCAATCTGTATCCCCACAGTCGACTTCGCTTTTGTAGTTGTCGATTCAATCTCACGGTCGTGACTTCTAACCGAACTAAAATGCGCGCCGTCGCGTCGATTCCTTTCCAAACGAGAATCCTAATAGATTCCGTCACATTGTATATCGTACAAGGTCAGTCGTGTATTCAATTTAAAGTTAATCATATCTTAGATGATCCGAGATGACCCAGTGTCTAGAACATATAAATCATAATAGAAGGTTGTGTGTTAAAATTCAATTCCAGTGGGCAAGCGCCACTGAATTTTCATGTGATTAATTTGTGTTTATGATTCATCTCGTGCTCGAAAATGACGTTATAAACCCTGCATGCTTCAGATGAAATTCTACCAAATGTGTCCACCAACCCGCCTATTGAATAAGCTTCCATCCTTCTCCCCAGTAGGCGCTTTCCCTGTTAGGAGCATCAGCAGCAGTAAGGTTGTTAATTTACATTTCTTCAAGTTTAAGCGACTGAATATTGATAACAAAAATAAAATTCGAAGCTTGAATTTACATTTCAGAGCAAGATACTCGTAGCTTCACAGTGAACATTAAAATATTTCATTCGAAAATATAAGGATGGAACGTCTTTTTAGACTGATTGCAACCCAATTTTATATTTCTTGTGGAAATTTCATCCCTCCATGCTTTTCGTTTTAAATGACAATCTTTAAGCTTTTCCAGTCTCGGACGTCGTTCGTTTATTTGACTTGTGCTCTAAATGTTGACTTTACATTATGTTTCCCAGCCTTTGGCGATTCGTTCACGTGTTGGCGTCGACTTGTGAAAACCTACAAGCTGCCGCTCGTATTTCTTTAGTATTTCATTTAACGTGTGACGTAATATGAAACATTTGTTATTATAAATTACTTTATCGTATAACATTCGATATATTTATTTAATGTTCCCTCGTAGATTTACCCGGATGAGTTCATCATATTTCTTTTAGTGACATGAAATAATATTTACGTTAAAAAAATAATACAATGTTCAAATCTTTTCTAAATATTGGTATTTTGTTTAGTGACTCGTTTGGAATTTACAGATATTTTTTGTAACAAATTTGAAATGGCCTTGATGTTCTTTCATTAAATAATAGTTAGGTATAAATGATTCATTTTTAAAATAAAACAAAAACCATTAAAATCGCCTTAATTGTTATAATAGTTTTTAGACTATAATTTTTAATCAAAAATCGAATCATTTTCAAAATTAAGCATTGGTTATTTTAATATAACGCCTTTCCTTACTACGTGTTCGTTTTTAGAAGTACTAAATGCACCGAGCGATACCGAGCCCGTTATGTTGCGGTCACACGCGATACTCGCGTGAACAAGGAAACATTACACTATTGCTGTTAGATTTTCTTTCAAGCTATTTCCCTTGTGGGGCTCGGGATGGAGCCATTAGGTAACACAAAGAGTTTAAGATCAGTTCACAAGTTTCATATTGTAGCAATAGGATTCCATTTGTTGGTTTCTTTTGAGTTCAAACTTTTACATTAAAGTTGTGAATAAAGTATGATATATGTACATATATCATTTTCAAATGTCGTTTTATGAATATTCTGTTGGTAACTGTATATTACATAATATATTAGGTATATGTATGTATTCACGCTATCTGTTAACAGCTAGCTGCGATTAGTGTTAATTAAATTTTATAATATTAGTTAGATTTATATTTAAAGTAATAATATATAAGAAATTAGCAATTTTTTAAACAACAACAAAGCACGTTCAAGCACGGCACACGTATTTTGGATTTATAATTATTTTTATATTACTATATTTTATTAGCTAAATAAAATAATGAAATTTCTTTTCAATTTAATAAAAGCTCGTTATGATTTGAGAAAAAGTTAGGGCGTTATATAAGATGCTTTTTTTCATATTAAAGAATTTTACATATAAATAATATCTGTGATGCTTTTGGAAAGAAATTATTTTTTCTTAATTTTTAAATATAATTGTGTTCCAGATTTAATTTAATACCTAAACATTTTGTATTAAAAACATATCAATTAAACAAGTTTTTAGTACTTTTCCATTACATTGTTTTCTTTTAGTTACACCAAACAAGCTCCAATGTCAAATTCAGAGTAAAAGTAAACATATTTAAATGATAAAAAATTCTTATAATTGTATGAGACTTGCAAAATGAAAACAACGTACAAATACTCATTCATTCCTGGGGATAGATGACAATGTAAGAAGTACAGACCTATAACGTATGGTTAATATTTTAATAATTCAATTACACATATCTGTTCCAATGTAATATATGATACTTGCGCCCCAGCACATAATTTTGTCGTTGATAAAATATTCACAATCTCATTCCATCGAGTTGCAACCATCAATCCATGTTTCCCTGGTAACCGACTTTATAGCGGTCTTGGAAGATACTTGATTTGTAGGTAAAGGTTTTTCATTTATTACGTAGAAAGGTTTGTAATAAATCTTACCCACTTAGTAAAAAAAATGCGTTACTTAAAGTATAAATTCATGTTATCTATTTTTTTAAATATACCCTCTACTTGAGTAAAGTATAATTTATATTTTATTTAGAAAAAAAATACTTGAGTAAAGTATAATTTATATTTTACTAGCAAATATTCCTTATTACTAGTAAATATTCCTAAAAAAATTATCGTAAAGGGCAATTATAATATACATGAAATGCTTAAAGTAAATAACGTATTTAATTTTATAAGGATTAATATCATATCCGTTTTTATAGCTTTCCAATTATCACATTATTATGTAACAATTTTTTTAAACATTAAAGTGGGTGTAATTATCTGTCCTTAAAAGATAGACATTACGGACTTTTCTGTAGATCTACGTAAGGGGAACAATTTCACCATACATTATTTTGTTATATTTCAAGGGATTTTACAGCGTTTTCGATGAAAGCTCTCAATCGGCTCGTTTTTTTCCGACTCCTTCAACAATTATCGTCATATTTCAACAAATTAACAGAAAACATTAATGAATTATACTCGTAAACATTCCTCTTGAATCACTTTGTCCATAAGTGAAAACCCTATGAAAATCCGTTCAGTACGATTTTAGATTATCGCGTTCATACAGAAAGACAGACGCTGCGGGGGACTTTGTACATATGTATATGTAAAATTTATTAAGAAATAAAATATAAATTATACTTTACTCAAGTAGATCTTATGAACATTTATCAATCATCTCTTTGCGTGATTAAATTAAATATATAGCTAACAAGAATATTTAGTATTACTTTTCAATATAGTTTTTTTTATATACATTATTTTGGATAACTGTTTGCAAAATTCTATAATAATATAATCTTACTTTATTATATAATATAAGCAAGCTAGTGCTGCTAGAGGTATTCAATAAGTACGTATAGAGGTGATAATGGCATGAATCGAGAGTCGTAAATAATAATGCATTGTATTAACATTAGAAAGTACAGTTTCGGCACGAGTGTCTATTCACTGGAATAATGGGCAGTAAAACGACATCACAACTACTTACGAGGCAATAACAAGCGGGTGGAGCCACGGACAATGCGTCTCTAGTGTGCGTGGGAGTCGGCCCGTTTTGCTGACTCGTACTCTCTTCGCTTGACTTACACGTAACCGAGTGATTGCGTGTCATAAGACTGATTATGTCATATGAAAATAACGCATATCAGTCTCGCGTTTAAATTAAAGATACAGATGATTTTGATTGATTTATATTAAGTTAATTTTTATTGTCATTTTAGCTTGTATTGACGGAATGTCACGTTCATGTCTCTTGTGTTAGATGCTAACTTTAAGATTTACGGTCTTGTGATGTACGAAAATGAAAAATGATGCTAAAGTATTTAAATTTTATGTTAGTGCCATAAGCTATGCTTTGTCGCTTTGCACGCAATAATTTATCATTTATAATAAATTATTGTTTACGGGTGAAAATTTCAATTAATTCTAAGTACAGCTTGTAAATGTCCCACTGCTGGGCTAAGGTCTCCTATCCGTTCGAGAAGGTTTGGAGCTTATTTCACCATGCCGTTCCTATGCGGGTAGGTGGTGCAATCCTATATTCCTACACAATCTACTTTTAAACCCAACTAGCAGCATACTGCAGATTTACTCTTGCGTGTGTATATTTATATGTATACAAAGTGTCATGGCGATAGGTTGAACGGTATATAAGTAGACATGCTGCAGCGTCATTTCGTGATCGGTCAAACGGTGTTGAAGTATAATAATCTCGTATATAACATTAATTTTATATATATATATGACATATCCGTTTTCATGTAGTAATCTGACAGATGTACAAATATATACGTATGTACAATATTCGAAAGATATTCGATGTTTACAGTTTATGATAACCCGGACGTTATTCAAATACCGAAAACCGTAAAAGCCTTGCTTGCGAAGAGATATGAGACCTTATAAAATCGTGAGTATCTGTTCGTAATAAAATTTATGTTACGGTACGCTTTAATGCTTCATTACTATTATCATATTAAGTTTTGTTTTACGCGTCATTTTCTTGTGGGCGTACCCATACGTAGTTATGAGAACAATACGACAAATTGACAATAGGGAAATTGCTTAATATTTTACTTCTAAATTAATTGAAAGTTTTCCATTATACTACTATACTTGGTGGTACGAAATAACAGTACGTAGTAATGCTGTTTCGTTTGGAATGGTGTATGAGCCAGTGAAATTATGACCACAAGGGAGATAACATCTTGGTTGCCAAGGTTGGTGGCGCATTGGCGATGTAAGATAAAGTTAATATTTCTTACAGCACCAATGTCTATGGGTTTTGGTGACCACTGCCAATCAGGTGGCCCATGTACCTGTCCGCCTATCTATTACATAAAGAAAGGTAAAATTTGAACATATCCATTTTTTGAGTTTTGTAGAGTTCAATTGTGTGTTTATAGAATCAATGTGCTTGTAAAAAAAAAACAAATACAATCACAATTTATCTTGCTTTCGCATAATGTACAAATTTAAATTCAGCGGGAATATATTTTTTCAAACTAGTCATATACAGTATTAACCACATTTTGTTTGTAAACATAAACATAAGTTTTACCTCATTATAATTCTGTAACTGTATGCGAAGCGATGACGACGAATTATGGTCACTTGTGCGACTTTTCATTGTATTCAAAATGTTTAGTACACAGGATTATTCATGATCTGACTGTGCAATGTTTCGAATAGTAAAAGTGCACGGACCGGCTGTGATGGGTCAAGGACTGATCTCATTGTATACGAACGACATGATCTTAATTTATAATGACAATAGTTTGCCGCCGAGCTAATGGCACGAAGCAGATTAATAGCGCGGCTTACTGACTGTGTTATAGGTATTATTATTATTTAAATAATAATTTCATTTATTTAATAAACTGAACGAAATCTGTGATTCAATAATAAATATAATTAACTCCACACACAATGAAGTCCTATCAAATAATGCCCCTCTAGTGGTCAGTCTTACTGTTATAAGCTATGCAATGTTAACTTAAAGTTTTCTCGTCCAATACGAGATTAAAACATAAATTAAGCAGAATATAATAAAATCTAACGATTATTAAAAATATGTGGTGCTTGCTTAAATTTCAACCCGCAATCTCAGTTAAAATCCACATACTCGACCATCTCGGCGCACGCACATAAGGCAAAGAGACAAAAACACGGATAATTTTATATACTAAGAATACAAACAGTAGTATTATCACTAGATCGAGATATCTTCCAGGCAAACCCATATAGAGTGACGACGACGACGTCGAAACGAATGAACATACCTCTTAATTTGAATGTGTATAATATTTTATCGTTTTTACTAACATAATAGTACAGAAGATGTTATAATATAAGGACTCAATCAGTAACTGATCCTGAATGTTCCATTACCGACGAATTCAGCACTTGAGAACATAAGAGGCTTAAAATGGACCTTTTAATAATCAGAAACTTTTAGTTGAGCCAATTTTAGTGGGATATTCCGTTAAAAAACGAAAGTGACATTATTAAAAAAGTCGACCTTTCATAAGTCAACTCAACGGGTCGCACTTACCTACTCTTATCTCGGGGTCAGGAAATGCAAGCAATACAAAAAAAAAAAAACTCCAGACACCTGTATAGTTTACACAAATATTTGTCACGAACGGGTGTTATTTGACTTTATTGACTGGCTGTTGTCAAATCTACTCAATAAAATTCTAAAAGTGACTGATTGACATATTACGCAGCTTAAATCAATGTGTCAAGAAGCATCAAAATTTGCACAGGGATATTTTGTTACGTAGGTGAGCACTAAGAAAGAGTTTTTTTTAAATTCCACACCCGAACGGGTTAAATAGGAAATAAATATTTTATGTCAGTTCGTTATTTTTAAGCTATATAAATGTGGTACCAATCGTGGTAATTGGTATTTGCGCCTTATTATATGTTCAGTTCTAAAATAACCGTTGTATTTATGTATAAAGTTAATCGTAACGTAATTTTCCGCTCCGCGAAAGATTTATCTACCCTTTAAAGTGTCGCAAAATAAAAGAATAGCAATAAAATCAGAATATTCATTGCTTTGAACGATTCAAGTTGTGATTAATGATACCAGCATCACACTTAATGTTTCGTGATAAACGACGATACTTAAATGAGAGAAGAAGACGTGGTCCAGTGTTTAAAGTCGGTATTGACTTATTGTTACTAAATAAATAGTTTTCAATTAATACTTAAAAGGGTTTTTTAAATATTCCTGATTTATGTTTGTTCAGGAACCGATATTTATATAATCAATAGATATAAGATATTTGTACTTCCTTAAGGTACTTAATACATTTGGAATATGTTAATGTGTATTTAAGATGTTGTCAATGTTCAGTGTTATTTAGTACGTTATATAAAAAAAAAATATTGTGTGGACATTTTAGTTCCCAAAGTTGATGGTATATTGGTTACTTAAGGAACTTATTTCCTACATATGTTTATGGGCGATGGTGACCATTTACCACCAGGTGGCCCCTTGCGCGTCCGCTTACTTATTATATATAAAAAAAGAGGTTGCATAATACTTTTCCATGTCTTGATAAGTTTTATATGATTTAAGGCTTTCCCATATTTTATGTGTTTAATTCAAAACATACGAACTTTTTATTTTAATTTTACGTAGTTGGACAAAAAAAAAATATTTCAACATCGTATTCGAAGGTCAAACTTTTCATTTACACATACATATATCCTAAGTACTTGAATTCGTGACTCTGATAAATACTAACAAATGCGAGTCAGTGGTATCCCTTCTAAAAGAGCTTACTTGTATAGTTTCGTTGCGATAATATTCTAACTGAATTCTATCTGAATGCTACAAGAAAACACGCAAATCCGTTAGGATGTGATTAAAATTATTACATGCTCATACGATGAAGTTTATCTTCAAATAAAGTTGGACCGTAAACCGTACGTACGTATCAGATTGCTTTTATACGATGCAAAAATAGATCTAAGACTTCTTTAAACGGTTTTCTGCTTTTTTATATGTATACTCTATCAAAATATTTCTCGAAAACTTTTTTAAGATCAGTATCTGTTAAATATCTCTATGATCATGTCACCTTATAACATATAATATGAACAATACTTATCCGTTGCTTTCATATATAAAATATTCATTATGATATATTTTACGATAGAACTTTATAGCCGATATCATAATAAACCATATCCATCATGACTTTACTCTCATAAACAGGTATCTGGGTTATCTCTACAAAATTGCCGTGTTTAAATTCTCAAGGTTCCCCATCGTTATACATCGATACCTCGTAAAACATTTTTTTTTTAATCTTTAACGATACTTCGATAGATGTATGTCGTACATTACAAATGTAATCGTTTTCGTTATTTCTCCCGGAAAACATGTAATCTCCGTATTGTTTATTTACTGCTAAAACGAAACTCGCTTTCAAGGATGATAGAACGCCTATAAAATGTCCATTATCGTCATTGTCCGTTCTGCGAGTAAAAGGCTCGTTGTGAGTGACGTCAACTTTTAGTATTAAAACAATTATTAGGTTCTGCGTTCTATAATATCTATGGTTTTTTTTGACTCGAAAGACAATATTCCAATTTCCAATACTCTTTTTTGGCGATTTTTTGTTTCATATCCAGAGGTCCCGCGTGCGATTAATGAGTCTGGTCTGGTCTGGTCTGGTAGGGTTATTGGTTTTTTCTGTCGGAAAATGTCATTAGCAGACTGTAGATACAAAATTGTTAGTGTTTACATTCTAACGGTTAGGAAATGTATTTGGTCTTGCGTCTAATCTCCTACAATATAATCGTTAAATTAGCTATCGACTCGACGAAGACATAATAAGAACCCATTGTGCATTATGTAATTACGCGTCGGATGTTATAAGTTTGCAATGTAATCATTTATAATTATTGTATGCGACACAGTAATAAGTACACACACACACACTCACACACACATGTACATTCAAAACGAACGAACTTTTTGATCATCACGTAGGGATCTGTCAATATTATTTCTATTAAAAATCGAGTAGGTATGTTGAAATAACAAACCGTGACCACCCTCTCTATTTAAAGTTGATAAATTAAAGCTTTCGACTCCTTGGAACACGATTATATATGGAAAACACTGCGTATGAAAAGTACATAAAAATACTCCAGAGTATATACTCCACAGCCCAAGTCAAACTCGAGACTACGGGAGAAACATTTCCAATAGAAAGAGGAGTACGACAAGGTGACCCCATCTCACCCAAGCTGTTTTCGGCGGCTCTAGAGACTATATTTAGGAATCTGCAATGGTAACAAGAAGGACTGAACATAAATGGCGAAAAGCTTTACCACTTACGTTTTGCAGACGTCCTAATTCTGTTTTCAGGTTGCCCAAAAAAGCTAGAGCAAATGTTACAGCAATTGTCAGATCAAAGTGCGAAAGCAGGGCTCACAATGAACACGGCTAAGACGAAAATTATGACTAACAGTTATGGCTTACAACATCATAGTCAATAACGAGAAAATAGAATATGTTGATGTGTATGTATATCTAGGGCAACTAATAGCCACAGAAGATACTATGTACAAAGAAATTGAACGAAAGGTAGCTAACACATGGAATAGATATTGGTCTCTGAGCGAAATTATGGAAAATGAAGACATGCCAATCAAAGAGAAAAGAAAAGTATACAGTACCGTCAACTGTGGCAACATTACCATATTTTTTTACTTTTTTGCAATTTACTTCAACATGGAGCTTGTTGTTTAAGTTTTTATTGATGATTTTTTCCAAATAGGTGTTTCTCTTTTAATTGAACCATTGAATTTTACTAAATCTCACATAGAAACGCTATAATAACCAAAAGTATGAGCGGGGTAAAATTGACACAATTTTGGCATCTTTACCTAGCCTACAGTTTGCATAGATTGTGTGCCCCAGAGAGCACGCGACATAAATTTACCGATCGTCCTGGCGCTATAAAAGCGACGTATTTATTTTTGAAGCTGTTATGTTTGTTTAATTAAGCACTGCCAATACATATACCAAACAATAACATTTATAATAACTCAAGAAATGAGAGTTTAATAAGATTGAATCATTTCGATACACCTCAATAACAATATATCAAATACAATTTAAGATAAGTCACTTATCTACACTTTTATTTTCTGTAAGAAATACCGATTTCTATGCGACGACGCTGCGAACACAATTGACCATATGGGATGAAAAAGTACAATATTTTGACATTTAACATAGCTGCCAGCTTGAAACACTTTTTGTAATACCACAATTTATTATAAAATCTACCAATATGACTAAAATTGCGCCTACTTCCACTTATAAAAAAATATTCAATGGAAGATAAGTCACTTATCTACACTTTGATTTTCTGTAAGAAATACCGATTTCTATGCGACGACGCTGCGAACACAATTGACCATATGGGCTAAAAAGTACAATATTTTGACAATTAACATAGCTGCCAGCTTGAAACACTTTTTGGAATACCACAATTTATCATAAAGTCTACCAATATGACTAAAATTGCGCCTACTTCCACATATAAAAAAATATTCAATGGAAACTAGTATAGGGTATGCTTAGGTAAATATGCTCCCGGAAGGTAAAGATGCCACGTTTGACGGTATGTGCATTCTAACATGTCTCACCTATGGTTGCCAAACATGGGCATGGACAGAAAAACTAATGAGTAAAATAAATGTATGTCAAAATGGGATCGAGAGAAGTGGTATTGGTTTAAAAAGGAAAGATAAAGTAAGATTAGGAAAAACGCAAAAAACACATGTAAAACCTTAAAATAGAAATGGACAGGACATATGTTAAGGGAACAAGAAATGGACTAGAATGGTGACAGAGTGGTACCCCAGAGATGGGAAAAGAAGCAGAGGAGGACAAATTAAACGTTGGGAAGATGACCTAAAAAAAGTTGCTGACCCAGAGTGAATGAGAATGGCTAGATAAAGAGATATATGGAAAATTCTAGAGGAGGCCTATGACGAAGGACAAGCTGTGGATGTAACCGATCGTCTATGGTATTAAACTTATTATACTTAGTTTGTAAATTTAAAACAGCAATAAAGGCTTATTTATTTCTTATTTATTTATTTATTAAATAAAGCTAGTAAAATCTGTGTTGCATCATGTAGCCTCGAGTTATTTATATATTTTATTCTCGTGTATAGTCTAGATCGTCGAAAAAGAATTTTCGCCGAAGATCGTTCAAATCTTAGATAACTTTATGGGGTTTTCCTAAGCTTCAGTTGTGTTTGTAATTTATCCCACACTTGGTGGTTTAGAAAAACACCGTGATGAAATTTATGTGTGTCGGATGGTCACCTGACCAATTTACGGTGACGTAGTGTCGTGGAACAAATTTCCAACCTCATTAACCGAAGAGGGGGCCTTTGCTTAGTTGTGGTACATTTACTGGCTGTTATTGTTGCTGTTGAACATATATAAATTATACTTTGTTTAAGTTTTACAATTCAAGATCAAGATTTCAGTGAGAGTTTTTATGAAAGAAAGACTTCCGACTCTAAACTCGACGATTCAAATATTTATATCTTGATATTCTATTTGAAAATTGCCAATAAACCTTGAATGCTTTATTATGATTCAAGTTCCATAACGAATGCTCGAGAATTCCATCTTATACAAAGTCAAGTGAGTATGCGCTACTGTTAAAGTTTATTTTTCACAAAGTAATGCAACCGGAGCGTCTATTCAAAAAGTTGCGGGTAATGTAGCAAATAACATTGTTGGCCGTTCTATCTTGTATTTAAATTTTTTTCTTAAATTTAATTCAGACGGCTTTTTATTATCAAATAAAAACTGCACCAAAGAGTGAATCACGAAACAGCTCGTCATGAAACCACTTTATCGTAAATATGGTTTGCATTATTTTTACGTAGCGTAGAATAGCCAGACACATTAATTTTGTATAACAATAGAGACGCGACGCTCTCAACTCTATCTAACCTATTATAGAAAAATAAATGACGTCTGACTCGACTTCTAAGTTATTCTTTACTTTATCGAGACGTACACAAACATTAATTAAACATATACTTCGAGATTCTAATTATCACAATGTAACTAGAAATATATTTATACTATATACATTCGTTTGTAAAATCCAACTTATGGTGAAAAGGCTTTAAGGACCCTCACTGGGATTTTATGGGATGATGGCACCGACGGTTTTACGGCGGCACGCGAGAGCTGTACTCGAAATGTTCGAACGAAATCCGTAACCGACAAAGTCGTAGACGTGCATAGTCAATTTTATAGAAGCAATAAAATACGTTATGAACCGAATTCATCTGTTCGCTTTGTTGTAAAATTTTAGTATATTTCATTAGCCGCAAACCATTTAAGTTTATACTTTACTCGTTGCCATATTATTATATACGGTAAGATTGCGTGTAACACGTATACCAACTTTTTATACTTTTACATTTTTAACTCGACTTTTGCTACATTTGTTTGTTTAATTGGGATAATAAACTTTACGTTATTTAAAATTTCCAGCTAACATTTAAACTAAAACAAATTAAGCCTATTACGATATAAATAATGACGCTACGTACAAAGTTTGGGATTACTCACATACTCTGTCTGATTCAGAATTAACGAAAAACTTCTTAATACTATCCCTGAAGAGTTTAAGTTTTTGAGTGTGTTTCCGCGTCCATAGAAATTTACTCCGAAACACTCGCCTCTGAGGGATAATTTCGCTGTCAAGATTAGTGCGGGCTGTCAGTCCCGTGAACTCCCTGATGACAAATGAGGAGAAGTCGACACTAACTTATGTCGTAAGGCGAACAAACTCGATGGACACGTCACGGAAAATTATTCTTTATCGCTAAGATAAATGGAACGTAACTTTATTGGTATCCGTTGTTCGTCCGTTCATATTAAAACACTTTTTCTTGTTGCTGTTGTCTAAATATTTGGGTTTGCTTTTGTTTTAAATAGTAAGTAATATTGCGAGCATATTATAATTTAATTTATGTATTTATTTGTTTTGCTAAAGTACTGTTTTTGTTTTGTAAAGTGAATAAAACAAAAACATCGTTCGAAGCTATAGAGACTGTGAGTCCCTTGCGTTTTGTCCTATCACTTTAAGGATAAGCGGTCCGGGATCTTAAGCACGGCTAATTCTATCCTTATGTGGTTTGAGCCATCCCTAAAGATTTATCTAAAGCTCCTCTGTAAAAACAAATCCATAGATAAGTCCAGAGTAAGGGACGGAAAGATATATACGTTACAAGAGTTTTATCATCGCACTTACACGGATCCTTCTTTATTTTTCTCTTCGAATATTATCGATTTCAGTACACGCCTGAAGTGAATTAATTTTGGTCCCTGATTGAAAAGTTGGAGTGTCGAACTTTCAACGAATATTGGAATTATAGAGGAAGATTCATCCCAAACCGAACCGTTTACATTTATATGTAATTCAGTTTAACATTTATTGTTATTGTAACGCGCTTAAGTAATTATATTGAACATTTATTTTCAAAGTCATATTTTGTTTGCAATGAAATCATGGTCACAGTTTACATAAATTAAGCTAATGTGATTATTATTAAATGTCAATGATAACAAACTAATAATATACATTTGGAATTTTCTAAGATTTATTTAAGCTTTCAATGAAAGTACTTTAAAAATTGCGAACCAATAGACCGGAAGATTATTTAGGTAGGATAAAAGGTAGGGCGTTCGCCCTCCATGCGTTGCCATGGGAACCTTAGACTTGAATTAGTTAAACCAATGAACCTACCCTTTGTTAACGTTCATCAATATAAAGCCTTTTGTCCGCTTTAAATCAATTCTTTTTCAGGTAGCCATTAACAAATGTCATTGAAAGTAGATTATAAAGAAGTAATAACACGAATCTTCCTCTATACTATGTAGATAAGTATTTTAATACTCATCATTGTAAAATGTTGAAACTAATAAGTGTTGAAAGTTCTAATTTGTCTATGACAGGTTGGGCCAACTTGTAATTAAAGTGTGAACACGTTGACCAAACTTTTTATAATAGAGTGCGCTTAATTAATCAACTTATAATTAATATATCTTTGAGGTGCTGTTTTCAGTCAGTCTTGTTGACTGTCTGAGACTTTCAGCAAGTCTCGGATATTATACCCTTATTTAAAGTTCTCTTAGATTAATAGTTCAACATTCTTGTTTTACTTGGGATGTCGCGACGGAGAGGTCTTTGACCTGACGCTTTGCGTCGTCATGGCAACGAGCATACCTACGTGATGCATCTAATAAACTGAGAAAAGGAAATAATTCATCTTTCAATAAATTGTTCTTATTTATTCTTTGGTTTAAAGTTACACGTGAACTTTACGGACTGGTTTTGATTTAATCTTTTACATAAATTTTAACAACAAAATAAAAAACAAAAGGTGACAAGAATAATTTGACAAATACGTTTAGGTATAGTATGTGTGCTTTATCAAACGATGTTCATATTCGATGCTATATATATATATTGATAAAATGATAATATAATGCAAAATATTTTAAACCGTTATTAGGTTATCGTCTTATCAACGATTAAAAATACATAGGTGGGTACTTTGTAATTGCAAATCCATCACCGTGATCATAGCGTGTCCTTATAAAGTAATTAAACAACTAAAGTGAAAATAAAACATCGATCTAGACTAAATTATTAATAATGTTTAATGCTGACGTAAACTACGGAACAGAGTTATCGAAGACGAAAATCATTGTTTAACAGTTCACAATTGTGGCGACTATGTGTGTTTAAATGGAAAAAGCGAGCTTATTTGATATGATCGGTTTATTTACATAACATTTATACGCATTACATTAATTCATCTTGCGGCATTAACGATACGAAATAGTTATATTCATATAATTTTCCACTCCCTCGTAACCGGTACACATCGTATATAATAATGGCGGTGCTCCGTACTTCATGAGGCCACAGCTTCCGATGAGGTGAATTTCGTTAGGGCTGCCCTAAGAGAGTTTTTAAACAATTCCAATAAAGCTATTTTTTTAAAATATAATGTTCGATTCAAATTCGCTTTGGCTTTATCGTATTCAAACAGTGTTGCCGTGTGGATTTTTATAAGATTTACTTTCTACACATGTAACATAGTATTATAGAAATAATAAACGACGTAGAGATTTTATTATTATTATTGTAAATTGATTAAACATTACTGCATAATGCAGTATACCTGGGACTTTGTAGGGGAAGCTATTATCATGTTCATTCTTTTGAAATTATTATTAAATATAAAAGACACGGGTCCGTCATCGTTGTATTATAATTATATTATGTGTAATTAGAGTGTTTGTATAACGAACGTCGATATAAATTCCATTCTCTTAATTATAACACTTGTTTGTTGACACGTAGCCGACGTCAACTTACCTCACGAATCTTACACGAGTGTTATCTATTATTATCATTAAGCAAACGAACGACAAATTAACACATTATCTCGCGTTTGTCAAGAATTTTTATAGTAATGTTAGTTATCTAGTATTAAAATTTTAAACTTCTTATTTTGTAAAGTGTTGTTAATGTTAGCTCTTCGATACAAATTGTCATCATATTTTTTTCATGTTTTTTATTTATTCTGATGTCGATAGTTTTATAGGTTGTGTTTTTGTATAAATATATGTATGTGTGTGCAAAAGTTTCGATCATCTAACATATGTAGGTACATCTAAAAATAATTATGAACCCATTTTGATTATATTAACTCCTAATTTTTTCCGACGCGTTTATGCATAGCTGATTTTTTATTATATGATGAAAATACTGCAGAAGGATAATAACTGTAAATGCGTCAAATTGTTATTTGAGTTTTTGATATTCGGTAATATGTAAACAATATTTAACCTGTAAATTTAAATAATTTATAACCCTATAACAAATCAGCTGATGGAGCGTGAACGAGACGTGCCGGATCCTCGGCCCGTTGCTTCCATTGTCGTCTTCCGCGTTACATTAAACAACGTGGATACGTACATCAGTCACTAGACACACGAGATCATATTCATAACTTAAAACCAGCCCACGCCCCGTGGCGCTCCCTACTCTTTTATTGTCTCCCGTGGCTTTTGGCTCCGTTCCGGAAAGATTTACGACCCATATCCAGTAGGAACTGCAACCGATATCGTAAATAACTCCTCCAAAAAAGAAGGTTCTAACATATACGTACTCAGGTTTCTTCCTCTAATAAATGTTTGGAATGTTTAAACACTCGTATTATATATCTTGTTATATATGTACTTGTAAATATGCAAAATGGAAATTAGTCATTAATTTTATTGATTATTAATATCTAATTCTAAATTACAAATATATTACTAAATGTTTTCTGCTACCGGCCTGCTTTTCTACTATTTATGAATAATAAAGTTTGATTTTCCAAAAAAAAACATAAAAATGAGTTTGATAATTTATCTGAATTTACATTCAGAGAAATTATCAAACTCGTAAAAAACGAACGCGTAAAATTAAATATTAACGATGTCCATACCATTGCATTGATATGGGACCACCTTGAAGTTACACTGAACTCAACATAAAGATAATTATCAAAATCAGATTTATAAACAGGAAAGTTGGTTAAGTTGGTTAAAAATAAAGAAAATCATCTTTTGTCTTATTAAACGGCATTAATCGGCTTCGATGGTAAGTCGGTTAAATATTTACTATAACAAATTTGAAAAATAGTTTAAAAGACCAACCCCCAAAGTAATCAGGTGTAATTGTAACAGCCTGTGAATGTCCCACTGCTGGGCTAAAGCCTCTTCCCCTCTTTTTGAGGAGAAGGTTTGGAGCTTATACGCTGCTCCAATACGGGGTGGTGTGTATTCCACACATGTGACAGAATTTCAGTGAAATTTGACACATGCAGGTTTCCTGACGATGTTTTCCTTCACCATCAAGCACGAGATGAAATTAAGGATATGAAATTTAGTGGTGCTTGCCCGCGTTTGAACCCACGATCATCGGTTAAGATTCACGCGGTCTTACCATCCCGGCCTATACAATTGCTTCGAAGTAAATAGACATAAATATGAATATAGTCGATAAAATATTTACTAACATATATATATATATGTTAGTCATCATCATTGATATATAAATATCAATGATGTTGATATATTTGATTGATATTAATACATATACATATTGTTACTCGCCATTAGATGACATTGCGGTAAATAAACTGCTTTATAGTACAATCGATCATGAATACTGGTATATACACGGATGGGATTTGCTAGTGTAATACAAATTGATTTTCGTATATTAGTTGGTAATCAACTATAATAACAGATGATGTGATATTCTCGCTACAAAGGGCGTCGTCGGTGGCATTCGCGTAAGAAACTTGCGAAAATGTCAAGGTCAACGCGTACTACGGACGATAACTCGATGAATGTTTGTATTGTAACATAATAAAGATTACATTATAACTAGCAGAGGGTTATCAATAATTAATATGTTTATTTAATTAAGATCATACGATGGAAATTATTCAAAACAAGTATACTCTAGTCTATATAAAAAAAAATATATGAGGTAATGTCCTCGCATCATATCTTTCGCTTGTTTTTTGTTTTTATTTTATGTAATTATTTTTTCCAGGGAACAAAATTATGGATTATAATGGAATATCTCGGCGGTGGGTCCGCGTTGGACCTCATGAAAGCGGGGAGCTTCGAGGAGATGCACATAGCAGTAATCCTTCGTGAGGTACTTCGTGGTCTCGATTACCTGCACTCGGAGAGGAAGTTGCACAGAGATATAAAAGCAGCAAACGTACTTCTGAGTGAAATGGGAGATGTCAAATTAGCTGATTTCGGTGAGTAATAAAAAATTTATTTTAGTTGTCTTTAAATAATCTACGGCTGGGCAAAGGCTCACGGCGTTTTCCGTCTTTAACGAGAAAGTATGAAGCCACCACTCCCACTGATTAAAGATCAGCGTTTTCGCGTTCATAGATTTAGTTTAATAGATTTTAATCTGACATATTATGAAGGTTACCTAACGAGATACGGATTTGTTTTCTGCAACGCCAAGCACGAGATGAATAATAAACACCAAATGTTATCTCTAAGGTTTATATTGTATACAAATACAATATAATTTATGCTAATCGAACACAATATTATAATTTATATACACAACAATATAGAAAGTACGTATTATATACTAATACTATTCAATATATCCCAATCGTAATCTCCCTATACTTTGGTTTGTGTAAATATGTAATCAAATTCCCTGTGGTTTTGATTGTTAAACATGTACTACAAGTCTTAATTATTATTACCCAAATTTCAATAAAAACAGGGTTAAGGTTTTTAATATATGTATATCACAATATTGTAATAAACTCAGCGTCAAAAAAATCGCACCTTTTGGTATTTTGACTTTCCCTATTTCATCTATGGTAAGGTATAAGTGTGGGGCCTCATTTTAAAGGTTATTGAATCCTTTAAATAATAAAACTGTGATAGTGATTACTAAGCATATAAAAAACATTTTTCATGAAAAAAGGAAAAACACGCCAAAATTACTTAATTTAATTAATCTAAAAACATAACAAAATTAAAAAATACAGTAAAACAAATTCTTAAAACTAAACTTAGAACCTAGTGTTACCTCCCTTAGCCCTAATTACAGCCTCCATGCGATCCTTCATTGACCTCACCAACGTCACGATGCGTTCTTGAGGAATGTCACTCGACTCCTCGACGACGGTGTCCCGAAGCTGTTCAAGGGTGGCACGGGCAGTATCACGAGACCGCACCCGGCGTTTCAGATCATCCCAAAGGTGCTCTATGGGATTCAGGTCAGGACTTCTCGCTGGCCACTGCATCACGGGGATCCCAACCTGATTCAGGTAGTCCCGAACAATGATTGCCGTATGGGAGCGGGCGTTGTCGTGCATGAATGTGAATTCAGGCCCGACAAAACCAGCATACGGGGCCACATGGTCCTCCAGTATCTCTGTGATGTACCGATGAGCAGTCAGGGACCCCTGGCCACGTGCACCTCCAGTGCAGGAGACGCACACAAGGTCGGTTTTTCCTTAGATTGAAATTCCGCCCCAGAACATGCAGGATCCTCCTCTGTAGCTGACGGTTTCTTCAAAGCAGGCCTGTGAGTACCGTTCCCCCTGCCTCCTGTACACTCTTCTACGCCTATCATTGCAGAAAAGGCATACCCTAGTCTCGTCGGAGAAGAGGACAGACTTCCATTGGTCGAACGTCCAATCCACGTGGTCTCGGGCAAACTGAAGTCTGACTCGCCTATGCTCTGCTGTCAATTTGGGGCCAGTAGCAGCCCTACGGGCCTGGATTTTCTTCTCTCGCAGCCTTCTTCTTACTGTGGAGACGCTCACCGACGTCCTCGGATCGGTTACGCAAAGACGTCGACACAATATAGCGGTCGTCTCTGTCGGAAGTGCAACGTCGTCTTCCGGATCCATACTTCCTGATGTAGCCTCCAGTCTCCTGGAACCGCTGGGATACTCGTTTCACCCGGAAACGGCTTATGTTGAGTTGTCGAGCAATATCAACTTGGCGTAGTCCTGATTGCAGTAGTGCTACCACTTGAGCTGCTTCTTCTGCCGTGGTATCCATTTTTCAGGGTTTTTTTCTTACTGGAGCTGTTCAGGTGTGACTTCTGTGATGTCTGGATAGCTAATGACCCATAATTAATTTTTACCCCCCCTTTTATTCGTGTCCAAGGTGGCACAAGTAGTGAGTCCTTTAATGAGCTTTTCAGCACTTTTTTTTTAAAGACCCTAACGTTTCGTGATTATTGTTTTTACAGAAACACGATACGCGTTTTTAAAGTGTATTAATTGTGCTTTCAAATGATATTAATTTTGATAGGGTACAATAAATAAGTTAAGAGTATTATTCGTTTGAAGTCAAAATTTCAAAAGGTGCGATTTTTTTGACGCCGAGTGTATTACATAAGTAGGTTTCCTCTAGATATTTACTTTAAACATCGAGCACGAGACAGAAAATTGGTGCTCTCCCAGATTTCAACCGCCGATCTAGTTCAAATCATCTTTAACCTCTTAAATACCTTTTCGTATTTAAAAAGCGTCAGTAATTTGTCAGTCATTTACTTTTATAATATCCTACTTTGCTGGTAGGCAGTGCTTTGTTCAAAATAGCCTGCATCCATTTTGTCATAACTAAATGGGTGCCTTGGTGTCAGGCACAAGGGATATAACGTCTTAGAACCTTGGAAAACCGAAAAATTGGCAACGCATTGTCGGCGTAACTGCTTATACTTCTTATAGTGCTAATGTCATAGACAGAGTTACTATCAGGTAACTCATCCATTCGCCAGTCCGTTAGTGATAATTTAAATTTTTTTATAGACAATGCATCCATTTCAAAACAAAAATCTATTCGAATACCGGTTTTATTGTAACATGCAATGTCAATATATAAATATGTACAAGTTTCTCTTTAATGCAAAGTTAGAATCAACACCGTAAATTGGATGAAAACCAGTCAACGAACAACACTGCACTTTCCCCCGTTTTCATGTACAAACGTAACGGGAATGTAGATAATGTGACCGAACAAACGTCGGTTTTGCGTACATGTATGTATTTACAACCGGTGGAAATTGAAACCGCAACCCGTAGACTAGATTATACTCGCTGATATGTAGAGCATGTTTTCGTCACGGATAAAAAAGTATTGCAATTGTTTTTTTTGTGTTGTATCCACGGGAAATAATTGCTGCGGTTTTTATTCTAGTTTAATTTGTAGTATTGAAATAACGAATATGTCTGAGAGTAGACTAGACGAAGTACGACACTCGGTTCGATCTTTTGCTCTTGGTTTTCAGATATTTAATTTATTTTAATTTAATTTATTTTAAGATAATGATTAAACGTTTCCGTATAACAGAACATAAACATCACGCTTTTTATCATTAATTTGATCTTGTATCGAGTAATGAACCGTATATATACATATATATCAATGTTATTTTGACATTAAATTTAAATTTATTAATCCAAATAGTTCGTCCCTGCTGCAACATTGGCTTCCGAGCCCGATCTTCTTTTATTTTCCAACCACTACCAGTCAATTTTCGTATCGTGACCCCACCTAGTCTGAGGAACTCTCTCACGTTTGCCAAGAAGCGGTTTCCTCTCAAGAACTTGTCCAGCCAATCTTAGAAGCCAAACTTAAATTAACGCTTTTAAACAAATAAACATACAAGGTGACATGTCGTATTATGTAATCGAATAAACTCGTTAATATCCTATAGATTATGTTACATCATCTATTAGTTTTAAAGTCAATTATTGTTTATTTAATATTTAGTTAGAATTCTTACTCGTACGAATTGTATTCGCTAGTAAAAACCAATAAACAATGAATAGAATTAATAATCATGAGAAATACAAATGAGAATTGAATGAATCTAATATTGAATGATGTTTCATACCCACTATACAAAACAAATGATAGATAAGAACAGTCAATCTTAATAAACTTGAATTTTCTTCTGTAATGTAATATAATTTTATACTATTATACAAATACATATATTGTATGCCTTATAGTTATGTATTTTATATTATATAATAAAGTATTTAAAAAATACGTTTCGTTTTATAACGGTTCTTTCGGCTACTCCACAAATGATATGCGATGGCTAAGCTACTTATAACAAAATAAGGATTTTTTTAAAATAAAAATGTTAAAACTTCTCAAACAATTAATTTTGCTAATGTTTCGGGCTTTATTGGAATCATGATTACTAGGAATAAAATAGTGATATTTTCTAGTAAGTCATTTATAATAAGATTAAAATATGATTGATAATTAATTAATAAAGCCTTAACGTTTTTGAAATTATTAAATAATAATAAAAATACATACTTGTAATTCATGACATAATTTGTGAGAGGTAAAATCATTTGCATCAGAATCGTTGCACAAAAATAAGCTTGAAATTTTACTCGGATCGCTATTAAAGAAGGCTTACTTCGAATATAACAATTTCGTCATATTACTTACAGCTCCTTTAAAAGTTCTCATACGGTAGCAATATCGTTATTGTACTGGGATTCGATATCGGACGTGATCGGTTTTATTATATTATTGCGTAAACTCGAAGCGGCACGCTTGAACAACTATTTGAGAAAGATTTCAAACTTAGCGACTACATGCAGGCTTGCTACGTATGTGTTTGTTGTATTAAATATTGGAATAAATTAATTAACGTAGCGTTTACTTATGGGAACGTGTGACAAATATAAATATTTGTCATAATTTTCAAATGTTATTTTTTATTTAAGTATGTATTTACAAAATAAAAGTAGTAAATACATGTAGAATATCCTTTGTTTGGTTTCCATAGTACGAGCTCTGCTTAGTTTGGAATCAGATGGCGTTGTGTGAATAATGTCCCAAGATATTATATTATTATAATAATAGCTAACATAATTATAATTCTATTGTTATCTGATAATTGATTTAAAACTGTTAATCGTCTGTTCGTTCGAGTATCACGCGTATCACGTATTATATCATGTCGATGGGAGCTGAAGATAAAACAATATTCGAAAAGTACCTGAACGATACAAAATATGGACTGCGATACAATTTGAATAGACTAAGAGTGTTTTTCGTTTTAACCAACTTCAAATAAATAAGTTCTCATTTCGAATGATTAAATAGATATTTTTTTATTTAACTCTTATGTTTATGAATCGATTTAAATATGATTCGCGTTCATTCATTATATCTCGAAGGTGGTCTCATCAAAATTTAAAATTTTATTGTTATTGGTCATTGTTGACTTTATATTTGAAGCGTACGTTCAGGAAAATATTTGAAGCTGATTTTTTTGTAAAAGTATTTTACATGATATCAAGTCCTTAATAAATTAAAAAAACTTTTTTTAAACAATTTTTAAAATAAACATCTCTGTTTCTCATTCTATTTGAATTTATAGTATTTTTTTTATTTAATTTTAGATATAAAAAGTGTATTAGTTTTATTTAATTTTTTAATGATCATTTTTAACTTATAATGTTGTTAATTTAAATTTAATTATTTATTATGATAGGTGTTATTTATTTAAGATGGATGTTGAGTTTTTTCCTGTAGTTGAGGGACCACAGACTATATAACTAGTGTAATGTGTAATTTATTTATTTGTATCATTCCAAAAAAAAGTATTAACATTTGTTTTTATTCTTGGTCTTAAGCCTTGTCAGCTTGTTTGGGTGCTATAGTGTAATTATCATATCAGTATTTGTAGGTTTCGTACATAATAAAAACAGCCGAGATGTTGATTAGCTCACTTTTCACTTTGTTTATATTAAAATTCATTTTATATCCGGTGGTGATTTAAATCATCACGAGGACAAGCTGAAAGTTTGATAAAATTCTGCAATATGTTTATCCACCAACCAGCCGTAGAGTAGTGTGGTGGAGCAAGCTACAAAAGTTATCGAGATGAGTGAAGTTTTTTTACATATTGTACGGAAAAAATAATTTACAGTTTAGTTTGTAACCGTATTTAAATTGCTTTTTTTTATTCTTATCAGTTTATTTTAAAACAAGCTCCCTGGAGAGTGACGTCGCGTGACACGACAACGTTAATAGTTTTCATAGATCGTAATTGTTTTAGAGTACAATCACTTTATTTTATGTATATTTAACATCAGCGTGTACTATAAACGTCACACTCGTATCGTATATAATAATATTGTTACATTGTTTTGCGTACCTAATTTAGTCGATTAACTGAGTTACTATATTAATATAAGACTAGATGACTTTTTGATAGTTTATAAGGTACATGTATACGTCAAACGCGATACGGGTTATGTTGCGTTTCGAATGGGTGAAAACTAATTCTCAGTCTTCATCGATCATCGATATAAGAACGGTTAAAGGAGAATGTTTTAATAATAATTATGCTCTTTGAAAAACATACATAACAAATACATTTGACATGACAAACTTTCGTTTAGTTTGGCGCAACTAAGTCACTTAACAAATTAAACTTGTCTTAAAAAAGTAAAGTTATTTACAAACTATATAAACGATTATTATATAATATATATATTTATAAAATATAAGGCCAATTAGGTCTCGTAACCGTCATGCCCGTCATTAACTTTAGCCTTGAACGTGAGTGTGTCAATATTTGTTTCTATATTAATTTCAGTGACATAGCTTGATGGACGGGCGCACCTCTATATTATTAAATTGTTTCGCCATTATCGTTAACTCGGGTTCTGTCAGATTTATCATAGTTAGATAAACGTTATCAAAATTATCCACATAGATATTAAGAGTATAGGAGCGAAAAAACTTTTTAATGTATTATTTCCAACTAAGATCGACTCTACCTTAATATAAGAGATCCTTGAATAAGATAACTTTGATATATTTATACGGTATCTTTGCTCGTTCTTTTCTAAGCCAAACTATAATTCTTAATTCTTTGTTATTTTATTTTTTTTATTTAGGAACGAACGAATTCTATTAGTGCTTATAAAAATTAACTGAGGTCTAGTACTAAACTGAATATTAAAAATAAATAGTTGGGTTATTTGTAACTTTTGAATTTTAGATTATTATCTATTGTTTAATGTTATCTGGAATGTCTTGGAAGTATTCTGTTGTTATATAGCGAATAATGGGCTGTAATCGCTTTTTATAGAATTCTTACATAGAGTAACTCTTTAGATTTTTCAATTGACAATTTAAGAAGATACGAGCAATTTTTATTAAGCTCTCTCTAGATTCTCATACCGTCAATGTGCCTCTGATAAGGGTCATTGTTTCTGTTTGGTTGTAGAATGAATAGTGTGTGGGTGGTACTTACTCAGACGGACCTCTCTGACGGACTAAACCCAGCCACCGGTATATAATATACGTCTGATATGTCCTGCTTTTATTTTATACCAGTTTCCGCCCGCGGCATAGCTCGTGTGTGAGGGGATGTGCTAGTTATTCTATGTACCTCCTTTTATGTACCCCTTTTAACGTGTATGCAATATTATGTAATGATCCGTTCATTAATCAAGACGTAGAAACGTAACAAACAAAATTAGTAAGGATAATTAATTATCTTAATTAATGGACTATGCAATGCAAAAAGATTTTTCGATCTGAACTTATAAATCTCGACACACAAACTTTGCTATGCTAAGCTATATAATTTTTAAAAAAACAATCTTTATTAAAATCGAACTTAATTATTTATTAATAAAACCATTTCAGTAAAACACGTATTAAATCGTTTCTTTAGTATAAATATCGCAGAAAATATCTGTTTCTGGACATCTCGCGGAACTAGTTACGATTTTATTTATATAGGGTTTTCCATTAAGGGCGCTTGATCTTTGAAATGCAAAAAAAAATACATGTAGGAGAGGGCGAATTTATTTTTTTTATTTGGAAGGTCTATCGACCCCATTATGTATGGAATATGACATCATTCAAATGACCGCCACGGCTTCGGTTGGTGGCGCGCACACGAAAGGTCCAATTTTCGATGACTCTGGCGCACAAATCGGGCTGTATTTGATCGATGGCGTGTCGTATGTTGACTTTAAGGGCATCGGTGGTTTGCGGCTTGTTGGCATAGACCTGCGACTTAAGAAAACCCCACAAGAAAAAGTCCAGCGGGGTCAAATCGCACGATCTCGGTGGCCAGTTCACGTCGCCTCCGCGCGAGATGACCATGTCCAGAAATTGCTCGTGTGCTGTGTGGCACGTAGCGCCGTCCTGTTGAAACCACATGTTGTCCAGATCCATATTCTCGATTTCAGGCCAAAAGAAGTTGGTTATCATCGACCGGTATCGCTCACCATTGACGGTGACGGCCACACCATTATCGTTTTCGAAAAAATACGGACCAATCACGCCTCCGGCCCAAAATCCGCACCAAACAGTCACTTTCTGCGGGTGCATTGCCACTTGGTGAACCTCGTGTGGATTGGTCTCGTCCCAAATACGGCAATTTTGCTTGTTGACATAGCCATTCATCCAAAAATGCGCCTCGTCGTAAAACGGGCGAAGTGCGCGGAACGTTGCTCGAACTGAAGACCCATTTTCATAAAACAATTTTATGATTTGCACGTGCTGCTCGACACTGTAACCTGCCATGGTGGTTTGGGAGGACGGAATGAATATAACACACTGCATTTGACAGCTGTCACTCAAACAACATGGCCGCAATCAGCTGCCAAAGTTCAAGCGTCCCTATTGGAAAACCCCATATAAAAATACTTCTTTTTGCCTTTACATACTGCATATTGTTCAATATCAAATTATTCGTTCGTATATGTATAAATCAGCTTAAACAAGAGACGACTTGCTAAGTAAACCATATCTATATTGGCTGGCTTTAAGCCAACATTCAATATTTGAACCGGTCGCCTTACTGTATGTGCATTGGAGTCAACACTAAATGTACTCAAGTTCTCGCTGGTGACGTAAAACGTTATGTATATTTCCACGAGCTTATTATGTTATGTCGAGAGGAGGATGAGACATTTAGAGTGCCGTCGTCTGTGTACGACGAGTGCCAAAGTGGTCTTGTACCTTTAGGAATATCTCAAGCAGTAACCTCTTACGAGTATTTTTACGCCATTTTGTTGTTATCTGACCCCGAGAACATTTTAAACAAAATTGTGAATGTTCCGTTTATTTTATTGTATGGTCAACTTTTATTTTTTTCTTTATCGATATTATATGTATCTAAAGATTTTTTTAATAACATTATGTAGTAACGTAACGTTATTTATAGTCGATGAATTTAATTTTCACATTTTCTCCGTTGCGTAGATCAAAGACGTCTTCAACGCTATACACATTCAATGAAATTGTATTAAAATATTATACTTATTCAATTTTTGATTATGTATAACATTTTAAGTGGGAAGTTGTGAATAGTCATCGTAGGCAACGTTGAAATTTTAAATAAAAAAATAAACAGTTTTTGTAATCATATCAAGGACATGCCTTATTTATCGATAACTTTGGTAAACTGAAAGAACTTAACTGGTATCATCTGGAGTCACCAATAAATATATACTCCATTATTTGAATCTAATAATACTCATTAAATTTTCAGGTGTCGCGGGCCAACTAACGAATACAACGAGCAAGCGGAATACGTTCGTCGGTACACCGTTCTGGATGGCGCCTGAAGTGATCAAACAGTCTTGTTATGACAGCAAAGCCGACATATGGTCGTTGGGCATTACAGCCATAGAACTAGCAAAAGGGGAACCGCCCAATTCGGAACTTCATCCCATGAGAGTGCTATTCCTCATACCAAAAAATAACCCTCCCCAGCTGACCGGCAGTTATTCGAAGCCATTCAAAGAGTTCGTCGAGGCGTGCCTGAACAAAGATCCCGAAAATGTAAGCGCCTCCGTTATCTGTGATCGATAAGTGATTGATCGTAGGTTTGAATGACAATGTAATTCTAGGGCGTTTGCCCTCTTCAGCGAGATGTTTCTTACATACAATACGAAGTCTATATTATATATTTAGCATTTATTTGGCAAAATGAATTATATCTCCATTTCTATTTTTTGCTTATCACATATAAACCTTTAAAATATTTCGATTCGATAATGTTTTATTTTTTTGTAATTTCAGAGGCCGACAGCAAAGGAGTTGTTAAAATTTCAGTTCATCAGAAAGGCTAAGAAGAATTCGTATTTAATGGATCTTATAGATAGGTATAAGAAGTGGAAGGCGCAGAGGAGCGAGGAGAGCGAAACCGAGTCGGAGAATTCGGATTCGTGAGTACATTGCAAACATCTAACCGTCTTGTTGGCCATTATCGCACCGACATCGAATGTAAACACATTTTCAAACATACGAATTCATTTTATTCAGATTCTCGACATACTATGAATCTGGTCGTTTGAAAAAGGAATTAAAAGGAATCAGTAAACGACCAATTTTAATAACAAAAGATTATAAGAAGTAAAGATATAAAACAACTAGTTCACTCATTACATAAAGTAAATATTTATCCTTCTATGTGCAATGAATGTTGTTGTGATCTAATTACGTTATGCAATTTAACTATATTTTTAAAAAAAATATCGATACGACGTTTATTACGATTCACGTGGATTTTCGTGTGTTTAGACTCGATTACTAATATGAAAATTATTATTACTTATGTTGAAATGTTTTCAGTATAAGCCGTAGACTATAAAAAAATTGATCTTTTTATCAGTTACGGACTTTTCGAAACTACGCTATTGTTTTAAATAATAAATAGATGATAAAATTTCGTTGATTGTAGAATATAATTGATATGCAAATAATGAATGTATGTACTGAAATTAGTGAGGAACGATAATAATTGAGCTCATGTTGGTTCCCTTGGTAATGTTGTAATACCGAAAGTGTGGCAGCAGCACGTTTAATTGACATTAATTGCAATATGAAAGTACACTTGTAAAATTTGAAGTGATTTTAGGGATGGAAAATATGCTGGTACGGAATTATGCAAATCCAATCGAGTCCGTTTTTCATATTCTCTACAATATAAGCGAGGAAGTATTACAATGTGCATTGATTTTACCTAAATTGATTTAAACTGACTATTCATTCGATATTATAAATAGTTTTTATTTCAATACGGAATAGTGTTCATTAATTAGCAACATATGAACTACGAAATGTATTTTGATAATATATCATTTTAAGTTTTATATGTAAATATTGCCAAGGACATAATTTCGACAGCGATATTAATGTTATAGTGATTGCATTAAATGTTACGCTTATGACTCACTTCGTATTGTGTATCAAGGATAAATACGTTTATTTATTGCTTAAATAGCGCAATTAATTTAAACGTGATCACCGTATCGCGTGTTTTGCTGAATTATAAAAGGATCGAATATGTTCCTTTGTTGAAATCTGGCTAATATTCGTGCTGGAATAGTGCTTTGTAGTTGCATACGTCGTTCTAAATGCATGGTCAATCAACTTCAATGTATTATTACACAAACTCAAAATAAAATATTAAGAAAAATTGTTTTACAAACGAAAATGGCAAAATATTGAATAGTTATGTTGACGATCATATGGGCCACCTGTTGGTAACTGGTCAACAACGCTCATAGACATTAGGATTGTAAGAAATATCAACCATCGCTTACATCGCCAATGCGCCACCAACTTGGGAACTAAGATGTTATGTCCTTTGTGCTTGTAATTACACTGGCTTACTCACTGTTCAAACCGAAACACGACAATACCAAGTACTGCTGTTTTACGGTAGAATATCTGATGAGTGGATGGTTCCTACCCAGACAAGCTTGCACCAAGCTCTACCACTATTAAGATATCATTTGTTTTATAAAAGTAGCCAGTCTCGTCGATATAACATAAATTTGGTTTTGTTACTTTTCCTAATTATACATAATTTTTGCGAACAATTAACTTTATGCCTTTGACGTACTTGTATTCAAAATGTTTCAGTTTTAATGCGATATTTAATTTTAAGCATATAGTGTATCGTTATTGTTCCGCGCGTCAAAATATCAAAGCTCAGTGTTCCCCGACATCACAATGATTGAGAACCGTTGGATTATCAGTATTAAATGTAGCGTGAGTCATTATTGTGATTACCTTTGTCTTAGTTCATAATAGTGTATTATGTCATCTGGTTTCGTAACTCGTTTATATACTTGTCTATTTTATATATTTGTAAATATTACATCGACTTTAGTGTGCGCGATTTATTTCTGAAGGAGTTTGTTTGTGTTAATATTAAATCTTATTTCACGTCAAATCGTAATTTGCATAACGTCGTTAGATTGAAGAATTATGGGGATATTATGTAAAATTACGTACATTCCAATAGACGTCGTTCAAAATGCATGTTAAATCAAATATAGATGTATTGAAATAAACAGTTTGTTCGTATTTATGACTGATTTGTGTTTAATTCTTCCTTCTCGGTAGAATCTAAATTGCGAACCAGTAAGAACTTTAATTTGGAACAAAACCCATGCTTCTATACTACTCGTTTAATAAATATATATTAAAATAAATGTGATTATAGGAAGTAATAGTTCGAAATAAAAAATACTTTGTAATCGTTGCAGCGAGGAGTGCAGCCGCGGTGACAGCGAGGCGGACGAGCCGTGGATCATGACGGTGCGCGGCGGCGCGGGCGCGCGGGCGGCTCCGCTGGCGCACCACGCGCACCTCGCGCACCACGCGCACCACGCGCACCTCGCCGACGACAAGCGGCGCAGCATACACGACGACGCCGGTAAACATAATCATTAACTATATAAGAATAGTTAACGAGTGTGATGGTGGTCTCGCGATTTCGCTCGCCTGGTTTGGATAATTTTACATTATACTTAGATCTTTTCGAATAAGTAAATGCTTTTCGATGTGTAGTTAAAATTAGATTATATTAAAGGTATCCCATAGCTTATACGACAATCTCGAGATTATTGTATTGTTAATGACTTCACGAATATGACACAAGCGAATTGATTATAAACGGACTCATTATCTATTTCTATTGATACTACATTACATAAATGTACAGTGACGGGATACGTAAATAGTTTTAACATGTTGACAATCTTGCGTTTCAGTGATACCTTCCCCTACGTCGCCAGTCGCTCCCAAACAGAACGGTTCGTTGGGCGGTCGCGACGACGTGCCGGCGGACAACCACAACAATCACAGCAACCACAAGCCGGTGCCGCTCAACAACAACACGCCCGACAAGCAACCCGTCAGTAAACATTCAATTCTGTTCACGTACTAAAAATTTAAAAGATAAGCTTAAGCGTAGATAGCAAACGGTCGGTTACCAATTTTCATGACGATCGGCTGCATATTATGGAAGGTGAGGTACTGCAGCGCCATCTATTGGCAACATTAAAACAAAGTGTGTTAATCTCAAAAATAGATATATACAAACATTTTTGTGTATTGTAAGTGAAAACTTCTTTAGGCGCGTTGTGCTGGCTTATCGTAGGGGATAGACTCGAAGCTTCGCCTCACCGATATATTCATGTTAATATAATCTCACCAAAAACATTTTCATGTAAAATGTAGCCAAGACGAGTACATATTATATTGCTGGCACTGTACAAAAGTTATAAGATCTTATGGAGGGCCCAGGTACTGATTCTACACATCTTAACCTAACACTCTGTAATTCTCATCATAGCGTATATCGATCTGCGTGAATCCTAGTCTTAATTTCTCTACGAACTCTACACCTTGTTCAAAATGTGTGCCTTGACGTAGCGACGTAGACATTTCTACGCGTCTTATGAACAGAAAATTATTCGCTAACTAGGCGTTAATTTTGTGCCAATAAGTTCTCGAGTAACGAAACGGCCAAGCCACGGCAAGGTTTTTTTTTTGGGTATTATATATGTAGGCGGACGAGCATATGGGCCACCTGATGGTAAGTGGTCACCAACGCCCATAGACAATGGCAATATAAGAATTGTTAACCATCGCTTACATCGCCAATGCGCCACCAACCTTGGGAAATGTTATATCCCTTGTGCCTGTAATTACACTGGCTCACTCACCCTTCAAATCGGAACACAACAATACCAAGTACTGCTGTTTTGCGGTAGAATATCGGATGAGTGGGTGGACCTACCCAGACGAGCTTGCACAAAGCTCTACCACCAGTAATTGGACAAATATATTTAACGGTTTCAAGTTATCAATTAAACAGACATTAATATATATATATATATATATAAATAATGTGCAATCGTTATTTATGATTCCAGTCGCGCCAGTCGCCGCTCGCGTCGGCCGAGCAGCGCACGAAGGAGCGCGACCGCGCCGAGCGCGCCGAGCGCGACGAGCGCAAGGAGCGGGACGCCGCCAACAGGGACAGCGTCGTCTACAACAACAAAGCGGTGAGCGGCGCTCTCATCTATATCGTCTTTTATAATACAAATAAGTGGATATTACTTCCAAAGTTCTGATAGTAGGTTCGTTCAAACTATTTTTTCGCGAATACATAATGAATATCATAGATTGTTGAAGTACACGACCAATGAAAACGCGTCAATTCGATGTCAAAGTTCTTTTTTTAAACCAGGTTTTTAAGTATGCGATTTTAAATTCAGTCACCTTTATAGGCTGTAATAGTGCAAGAAGAAAACTTTTTTCAGATTTATGATTTTTTGGGGTTTTGTCATATCTACGTACGAGGCGAAATAATAAACTTGTACCGATATTTTAATAATTGTCGCCAAAAGCATAACTTAATATATTTATATTTTCAGTCGTCACCGTTAGATCACAGAGGAGCAAACAACGAGGAGAACAAAGTGAGGCGACACGCTTATCTTCAGCAACTTATATATCCGTTATTAAACGAGGTAACCACCGTTGCTTGTTATAAACACATTTTTTTAGTCAAGCGATCGTTACACATAATATAATGTATTCAGTGCAATGTTTTGTTAAACAAATTTTAAAATTAATTTCTTCTATAATATTATAGTGAAACTTCATGAATAAAAGTTAACTTGAAAGAAAATAATAAAAAGTGAGATATGCTATTCCCCTATGTGCACGATTACGTAAAGAAGTATATAACATTATTTAAAGATATTTCCGTACATAAACTATTATGAGGAATAATTTACACTTCGTTTATCTATTGATATAAACAGTTGATATCGAATTGTTCGCAGCTGTCCCGCAAGCACGGCGCGGGCAGCGCGGGCGCCGTGGAGGAGCTGCGGCGCGCCTTCGACGCCGCCGAGCGCGCCGCGCCGCACCTCACGCGCGCCTTCGTGCAGCAGGTACCGGCCGCACCGCACGGCACACGGCACACGACACGTGGCACACGTCATACATCACACGTCGCACGTCGCACGGCACACGACACACGGCACACGACACACGACGCACGGCACACGACGCACGGCACACGGCACACGGCACACGGCACACGGCACACGGCACACGACACACGACACACGACACACGGCACACTACACACGGCGCACGACACACGACACACGGCGCTCGACACACGACACACGACACACGACACACGGCACACGGCACTCGGCACACGGCACACGACGCACGGCACACGTCGCGCGGTACACGTCACACGGCACACGGCCCACGACACACGACACACGGCACACGGCACACGGCACTCGGCACACGGCACACGACGCACGGCACACGTCGCGCGGTACACGTCACACGGCACACGGCCCACGACACACGTCACACGTCACACGTCACACGTCACACATCACACGTCACACGTCGCACGTCGCACGTCGCACGTCGCACGTCGCACGTCGCACGGGACACAATACACGTCTCTTAGTAAAATACATTTGTTGTCTATTATCATAACGTGTAATACTTGACTGAATACGAAAAAGAAATTAAGGTTCAGGATTGATTGAGAAGTAGATTGGTATCGAAAATTATAAAATGTTCATAAATAAAACTTATTCCTTGCGGTTACAGTCGTTGCTATTAATCGATTTTCATACAAGTATGTATATATAAATGTAAGTGTATATTGAATTTCATTTAGGAAAAAAGAGTAGAGTATTCCGAAGTGGTGGTAGCTTTATATTAAAAATAATATTGTCATATAGTAATTTAAAATAATATCCTACGCTAATCATATTTGTTTTTAAAATTTTATTAATAATTTACTAACCGATCGATATTGTCAAATACATCAATTACTAGATTTTAAGTTTCCAATAATTACATTACTGTTTCCAATACTTATTTATGATTTACGTTACCAGGTGGTACAGAGAGTGGCCACGCAGTCGCACCAACCGTCCCCACCCTCACATAACTCGCAACAGTGGATGAGGTAGGTAAGTAAGATTACATCAATTTTTATACATATATCCGCTAAAATGCTATATAGTGATGGGAGGGATCACTATAGAGCATTTAAGCGGATAAACCCCTTTCTGACGGAAACCAATAAATAGTTAACAGTGTAGAAGTAAAGTAAAGTAGCCTGTGTGAACTATTAGTAACGCCATCGAAGAAATGAATATCTTTAATTCATATCTTCTATCAAAAATATTTTTTGCATTATAGTAATTTACACTTCACGATCAAAATGAATTCCAAAAGACGAGATCTGAGAAAATACAGTACAAGTTACGAGTACTGTATTTACTGTTAAATAAAAACTTACTATATATTTTTAAATTCATTTGACCTTTTATCTGACATTTCACGCTTTATGGAAGATCCCATCTAAATGAAATTGCTGTGCTCAATCCCAACAAATATAAAACACGAATTTCGTGTATTGATTTGATATCGTTGTTGCAGGACCCCGTGACGCGGCGAGTGCGGCGCCTCGTGACGTCACTCCCCCGCGGCGCTACATATATTATATTTTGTTACCCTAACATAGTGGCTAATATTGAACTAAATAAGAGAGAACCTAAATTCCTGCGTTATCGCGTTAATATAAATAGATCATTGATGTGGTCGAAGGGCTTACGGACGTCTGAATTTATTAGTGTTTATAGTTTCTTACTCGCTGACGAGTGGACCACTGGCCGACTGGTCGCAGTCGGCGTTCTCGTTTATGATAATTTTGTTTCGAGGGGTAGAGGACTAATGTCCGTATATTTATTAACGCTGGCAGTATTATGGTGTTGGTGATGCGAAAAAACTATACGAAAGTGAAAGATAATCTTTAATGTTTAAATGTTAACGTTACACTTGAACCGATATACACGTACTATATATTATTTCGTAGTAACGTTTTTTTTTTCTTGTTTTTGAGTATAACTAACGCCATAATTATTATTCAAAAAGTTTGTATGATTAAATCGATGATGTGATTTTTATTAACATAATACGTTTAAAATGTTTATATTTCAATATGCGTTAGTCACGCGTTTGTTTTTAAATTTCTTAACTTACAACATTTATTAATAATATAACGAATTCCTTGACCACAGCGAAATGTAACCGTCGCATATTAATTCTAAAACATATAATAAGATATATATATATACATATATATATATATATTGAACGAACAAATTCTATCCACAATCCGTCTTCTAGTGACCTTACTATACCGATCGTTTGCTAAAGTACCACTTATATTATTCGTATCTGTGACACCATGTTGCTATGCCATAGATAAAAAATATAAACGCTAAAAGTTACGTCTACAGATAGAATATTCGTTTTTCATGTAAATATAAACTTCTTCTCACTGTGAGAGAGAAATCCTCACAAATATAGTAAAAAAAAAAATTTTTTTTTTTTTTCAATTAGTGAGTCGTTTCTGTTGGAAGATATTCGACAGGCTGTTTTGTATGCGTGTTTGTTTGTTTGTAATTCTTACACATTTAATTTATTAATTATCGTCGAGAGCTCATTAGCTACACTTGTCCAATATTTTGCCATATTTTTTTTTTTGTTATTAACAAGTTTTTTTTCTTATAGTCGCCTATATAACGTTAGGCGTCGAAATTCTAACGTATTTGCACTAAAGATAAAGAAAATTTGGTAGTGTTTCTTTAGTGTCATTCCAGACAAAAGACAACATCGTCAGCATTTATAGATTTATTATATTTCGAACTCGATTTCGTTCTTGTTCTAATTTTAATCACTGCGGAGTAGATCATCGTGTGCACTGTGACCGTTGAGGAGCGTTGAAAAGGTTATTAGTTTAGTTTTGAAGAACTTAGTTTATAATCTAATTCGGTTACATACCGACCTTTGTAATAAATCAGCGACTAATGATATGTCTTAAAATATTAATCTAATATTTGTTACGATTTTTTTTTTTTATCTTAATTTTATTTCGTTTAGATAATACCGTTTTGGAGGCGATTCGAACTTTGTATTCGATAACGAGAAGTATTCCGACGCCGCTGACCACACGGTATCGTCACTTGCTTGATATGCGACAATATTTAGCAATCGGAACTATATAGAGTATATTATAACGAAGACTACAAAACAATTACTATTGCTGTGTAAAAATGTAAACCTATTATAAATGTGTAAATTGTGTAGTATAATATAAAGAAAACAGTTTATGAAGTGTTCTTATAAGCGTATGGAGGATAGTTGTGTTCGCGTCCCGGGAGCCGAGCCCGCCTGTTCGTAACTAGTTAAACCCTTTCCATTCTTATGCTAAGTTAGGATGCACTAAATATATTGCCTCTAAAACGTAGTCGGTAAGTCGGCGGGCTCCGCTCCCGGGTCGCATCGTGTTCTGCCTTTTAGTTTTGTTTTGCCATGCGATAAGTGCATGGGAGATGTTAAGTTGATTTCGTGAAGAAACAAAAATTATTTTTCCACTCGATGGTATTATATTGTAATGCGTGTAGTGTTAGAGTTGGGCGAAAATTGTTGATTATTGATTAAAATTAGGTGTTTGTGGCATTGGATCGTAGTCGAGGCGCATCGGCCGGCGGTAGAGGTCGTAGTTGTTACCTACGGGGATTCGCAGGTTGTTCACGATCGCGTCGTTTGGTTCATGGGTAATGTGATCATAATTGCATAGTTAATATAATATATATACAATAATTATAATAATAAACCGATCGTAGTACTGCGTAGAACGTTGCGAGTCGGTCCGTCGCCTGTGCGAGCGAATAGCATGTCGGTTATGAAACAACGCTTTACTGAGTAACTGTGATATAAATATACGGTGAATCGTCCTGGATGTTAGCGGATAAGGCATGCGGCCGCATGTGTCGCGGTGCGCACATGCGCACGGGTGACGTGCAGTCGCCGCACATGTCGCACATGTGCGCACACGTGCGGCCGCGGACGGGCCGGCGCGCTGTGTGCGCGTAACGAGATGTAACCCACTCATGCACCAGTCGAAGTAACAGCTCACGACGCGTACCATTAGTGCAATGGTCAATTAATGTTACGGCGTCATTCTAACACGTTTATGTAGGAAACAAATTTGACTCTGGAATAAAAGAAGTTATTTAATTTTGGATGTGTTGGTTTTATTTATTTCTATGCCCTTTAGTATTAGTTAACAGTCGAAAAGTTACAATAAGTAAAAATACAGTTTATAAAAGATGATTTCACTGATATAACTGCAGTTATATTTATGTTTAATATATATTTATCTTTATGGGTTAACATTATTGTCATGCCACTGCCTCGTTGGTCTAGTGGCTAGATATAAGGCCGCAGACCCGGTGGTCCTGGGTTCAATTCCCAAGTCGGGCCAATATAGTTATTGGGTTTTTCTGTCAGAAAATTCTCAGTAGCAGCCCGGAGTCTGGAAGTTGGAAGTGTGTACACTCCCGTGCCTCGGAAAGCACGTTAAGCCGTTGGTCCTGCGCCTGAACTCTTTCCGGTCGTGTCGGATTGCCGTCCCATCGGATTATGAGAGCTAAGGAAAAGAGAGTGCACCTGTGTTTGCGCACACACTTGTGCACTATAATATGTCCTGCGCAGTTGGCTATCTCTCTTGAGATTGGCCGCCGTGGCCGAAATCGGTCTGGAGGACCTTATTATTACTTATTATTTTGGTCATATAATCTATTGGATATCAATTCTGAAATTATACATTTTCCTTGAAAGTTTTGTTTCACATGGATATACTTAAAATCTTTTGTTCAGTTCTGTTACCGAAGTACTATAAAATAAAATAAGGTGTTGCAGTTATATGATATTTTATTGACTAGGTTACATTCGTACGTTTTTACTATTGTAACAAGCCTATCCAAGCTACCTACAATTAGTGATTAAGGAGATCGGTAAATATTTCTTATTATTAGTATATTTAATTTATGTTATTTTGTTTTCCCATATTTCATTGATATTGTTATAATTTATAAATATGACGTTATATTTTTCTGTTAAGTGGTAACTGCCTTTAATGTTTTTAAGTTGGCAACACAGTCTTATAAAAGGGCGGGAATGGGAGTTGTAAAATTGAATGTATATTAAATGGTTGCTGAGCTCGATATTTGTTTTTATAATTTATGAACAGTATCAACCACGCGCCGACCGCTTCTATTGTAATCCTATATATATTTTGTTTTCAGTTTTATAGATATTTTTTTCTTATATTACTTACGGCCTTATTATGACAATCTTCAGCGTAGGCGTATCCTTAGCGTGTACCAGCGACTCTTGAGTGTGCCAGCAGTCATATGTACGTTTAGTTTATTGCCAGATAGTAATAATTATCGTATCAATGAAAAGGTGGAATCACAATATTTAGTGACAATATTCAGCGTAGGCGTATCCTTATAGTGTACCAGAGAATCATGAGTGTGCTATTATGTACGTTTAGTTTATTGGCAAAATAGTGAATTTTGTGGCAGAAAAATATCGAGTATAGATATAGAGTATAGCATATTCCAACCACAACAGGAATAAGCCCAAATTAACAACTTTGACACCGAATTAATGCGATATTATTGCTTACGATTTGACACGATATAATTGGTCGAGATCTTGAATAAGCTATGATATTCACTATGGACTCGCGAAAAGATGGCGTTTTCAACGTCCGCGAAGTGGTTATCGGAACTTCGAAAGTTAAATTAATGTGGCTACAATTAGTTAATTGGATTAGTGTTGTATTATAATATATATGAGTAAATTAATCAAGAACTTTTTGTAGTGCATAATACAGCAGAACGATTAGAAAATCGCATGCAATTTGTAAATCTACGGTGTGTTTACCTTTATTCCTACTCCGATTGGAATAGGGTTCATAAAAATGATTATATCAATAAAAGGTGGTCTCACTTTAGTGACAATCTTTATTTTTACCACTTTTTACCGGAGTAAAAGTGATTTCTTTTTTCTGGATATTTGTAAAGTATTGGGATATTTCGAAGTCGGGTCAGAGATTAAGAAATCAGTAGAAAGTATTGTTAGAGAAGTAAAAGTATTGTATTGATTTTGAACGAATGAAAAAATAAAGAACAATCGTTTTGGATAATGTATTATCTGTTTATTTTTATATAATACTTTCCGGGTACAAAATGTAAACAATTTTTTATATTCAAAATTATCATTAAGTATATTAGTTTCCATAGGAATCTTTTTATTTTAGTAAAACAGTATTGACATTATAAATGGTATTTTAGTTGTATATGGGTAATATATTCCAAATAAAGTACAAAGATTGATTTATTTTCATTAATTAAATTCCAATAGTAAATTCCAAACATAATCAAGTTAGTCACTATAGGCACAAAGCTAAGTATAACAAAACTATAAATATTTACTAAATTAAGTATAAAGAATCGGGTTATTGATATATTTACAAATAACATTATCAAGTACAATGCAGTCGTATCCTACTTTATACAAACACTTACAAAGCTTATTACTTACTGTAATCATAAGATAACTAATTACATTTTAGTATTTAGTCTGTCATAATTAGGCTTATCTATTTTTGTTGCTGGCAATTTTACTTTATGAAAATTATAATATGTAAATTTATATTGAAATTATATAAGTAAATCAAGAATTATTGCTCTTGCGTTTTTATTATTTTTAATAATTATCATATATTTATATGGAATGACAAAACAGAATGTGTTTTTATACTACCTTAAAATTAAATTAGCATAATCATAGACTCGACGTTTTTATGAATTTTAAATTTAAAAGTATTCGTCATATTTAACATATCCTTTATAGGAACTTTAAAGGCGATTAAAAAAACATTCTTAATAAAAATAATACCAATCTAAAGGCCTTTCATAATTATTTACGGCCAATAATCGACTTATAGGTTGTAATTGTCGAGTGCAAATAAATTTTTAAATTAAATATTTATAATGAAAAAAGATATTTGTAATGCAATTAATTTTTAACTCTACCACTAAACTAAAAGTCGATAAAAATCATTAAATGATGCGTTGACTGGTTTTTATCCAATTCATAAAACACAAGATGATATGAATTTTCGTTTAGAAATTGTGTGATTATAAACGAGTTGTTTGAATGTGTCAGAGTTCGAACAAAACCCGTTAGTCAACTCGACGCAGTTCCGTTGGAGCGGAGATTCTGCCCACGAGATGTGTATCACACCCACAGGCATTACGTGTAAAAATCAGTACAATATCCTACTTTCCTTGTACTTTCACTTCAGAAGTAAGATCTACATTGTTTTTTTTTTTCAATAGACTTTAAATATTTTTTTACAAAATGTATGATAATGTAACGGTAATGAATATTACAATTAAATAATACAACACACAGCATCAGTTCTATATTTATCGACTCTGCAATAACACTATTTTTATATTTCAAATGGAGCTTAAAGAGATCATTTTAAATGGTCAAAAGTATTTTCCATGCCATGCTCTAGTTGGTGCACAGTTAAAGAAAGATAACGGATAAATTGAAGTCATTTGTAAATGTCTCTACACTCACAGAAGTCGATAAATAATTTTGGCCCTACTTATCAACAAAAGCTATTCATATATTACTTTTGTCCACGGCAGGTGTGAAAAGTTAAGGTCACACTCCTCATTCTGCCGTGCGTCAACCATGAGATTACTAATCAAAACATACGATAGCGCGTGAGTCATCAAAACTTATAACACTTATTACTTAATCATCTTAAATATCACAGAGGCATTACATAAAACGCACTATTACTATAAAGATATACATAGTTACAGATTGCGACGCTGACACCGGACGAATCCAATTTCTTCATCATACCGTGTTGATCACAGGCAGTGTTGGAATGGGTAGCGAAACGGGACATCGGGGCCGATCTGTGTCCCCTTCGTCCCGTTGACCCCATGGTCTCAAGGTTCACGATGATTCAGGTAACACCTATGGGAAAAAAAAAACATGAAAGTCAAACGCCTGCCATAGTGAGTCATGTAGGATTTTCGTGACGCAGAATGTGAGTCAGTCGCATTAGCGGTCACAACCCGAATACCGATTGACGACTTCTGTTTGCTTGATGACATTATATATAAACCTTGTTGAATTACAAAGATAAAATCATTATTGCGTATTGGGTATTTACTGTATTATAGTTTATATGAAAACGTCTCATTTGTTTCCTTATACATTACAACTTTCGTTTATATGGGTAACATTGAATGTACGGGACATTGGAGAAGAAGTGTTTAAGGAGCTAAATTAGTAGTAATTGAATCAATAACGGAAGTTGCAATTTTACAGTTGCTGATTACGTAACGTCTAAGATCGTAGATTTTACGAGCTCCGACAGTGAATTCATTCACGTAAGCATTGGTTATCAACATAGATGTTATTAACTAATCCTATATGTTGATTCAGGATATCTCATATCAATGGCCGGGTTTTATGAACTTGCATCCTGTGGGTTCCGTGGAACACGCACAGACAGATTAAGGGGTTTATTCGGTTTTTAAACTATCATTTATCATTTGATAAAATATGTGTGTATGGAAAACATTCGGAAAGGCGGTCTTATCGCTGATCGCTCACAGACAACCATTGGTGAAAGAAAGGTAAGAGAACAGGTAACTGGTAGGCAACTCATTTTCATATATTAAATTATATCAATAAACAAATTCCAAATAATTATATACAAGTAATTAAAACTACATACTATTTATGTTCATGTTAACGTACAAAAACGTCTCGATTCGTTATTATTATATAATTAACATACAGTTGTCAATTCAATTGGTTGACGTCATATAAATATCATCTGTTCAAATTAATATCAGGTTCGTTGTAATGTTGTATAAAAATTATCCACTACTATAAAAAAGTAATAAAGTTTGAAGTTCAATGAAATAAAACAACGTCCTTTTATGCCATGCGAGGCTGCCCGTTATCAGCGTTTCGAACGTACCGTGACCGTAACATATCTTCAATTATTATTTATTATGAGTGGTTTCATTCAAACCTTTAAAGGAAAGACATAGAATAGTATAATAACTATGTTGAATTACGACCAACAATGTTACTTAGGTGTAATAAAAACCAGTACTGATAGACAAATTGATAATTCTGACATCCTTCGATACTTTGTTCGGATGTGAACCGTTTGTGGCTGGCTACAAACATGTCCTTTATGAGACGATATACCAAGCGGAGTCTTGACCTTTTATCGCGGTTCGTATCGACGCTCCTGCACGCATAAATGACCCACGTTCATTCCAATCTAGGGTTGTAATGCGATATATTTTATTAATGTATGCAGTGCATGTATCGGATGAGATTTTGGTATGTATATCGTATACGCAGTGGAGCAGCGTGATGGAATCAGCTCCAAGCCCCATGTCCATTACAAGCTGATACAGATAATATATGACTTTATTGTGACTTAGTATCACGTACGTATGTGTAGTGGGAATATTATTTTAATTGATATAAATATAATTTCAATGATCTTATAGTACAAAATTTGATGTTTACATATTAATATTATATAATACGTAGGAATTCATATATTATATTAGTGGTCGTTCAGTGGTCGATATTCGTTAATAAACATAATTGAAAATTTGAGGAAAAATATATGAATTTGCTTTTGTCGAATGTATGTTGTATTTGTTTTTAATATTATTAATTTACATTTAAAAACACTCAAATCAATAGCTATCAAAGAAAAAAAAGGATGTTAATGAAACGACAAAGTTACTGAACTGTTTCGTCTCTGCCTGTTATATATTAATTTAAAAGTCATATTTCCATTAATTTGGTCATATTACATCGTAGCTGCTTTGATTCTTTGAAATGCATATTAAATAAAAATAAAAAAGTAAGTTATAAAGCGAATATATTAGATATTATTAATAAAATATAGTGTCGTTTTTGGCTATCGGTCGTGTTCAAGTGTAATTGTTGTTTATCCGTCGTTTCAATAAATTGCTTTAGTTATACTTGAACAAATACATTGATGGGTGACTCAAGTCGGTTGATCAAATATGTAAATGTTTGTGTCTGTAGTCCGTGAGTTTAAATCGAGCGTTATCTTCGCCTGCTGGAATCGCATTAGAATATCGACCTTGTTCAAATTATTATTAAGAATATTTTCTTGTTATTATTAATTTTAAAGCTATCTCCGTGTCCACACGTCGTTGTTTGTTAATTATGTGTCAGCATGACTCTTTGTTTGATCGATTTTGAATATCCACGCCTCACTTGTTCTGTATGTAATAAAAAATATTGGAACGTATAAGGACTACATACAATGAGTGTAATCGGTTATTATAGTTATTATTTATACGCCGTATTTTAACCACAGGTGAAACTTAACTATGCCCAATTTTAGTTTATTATTTATGTCGTGTTCGACAGTGATACAAGATATCCTGAAAAAATCATCGTGATGAAAGAAAAACTGCCTAATGTGTACCCACCAATCCGTATTGGAGCAGCAAGGTGGTATAAGCTCCAAACCTCCTCCTCAAAATGAGAGGAAAACCAGTAGCGGGACTTTCACAGGCCGTTACTTTTCTTTTACTATTGTTTATATAGGCATGATTTGAATTTATCTGAATTTATACGTTCAAAAACGTATATATTCAGATAAATTCAAATGTAATTGTAAGATAGGCGGCTCGGTAGGTCCTCCTACACACTATCTAACGGGAAGCAGTTACAACACAGCACTGATATAGTTCACTTTCCAAACGATTATGTAAGGAATGTGCTTTACGATTTAAACGTTCAATTAATTTATAATATTACAAGCAACATAGAACGTTTATATCGGACAAACATATTGTAATGAAATAATATTGATTTTTGGGCCAAAACATTCTTCGGAATTCATCATTGTTACATCACAGACGGATAAATGGTTCAGGAATGCATAGAAGACAAACATACATCTTTATCTATATATATATATATATAGAGATATATATATATATCCGTTTCTGTAAAAATATTTAGATTTATAATTTTATAAAATAATGATATTTAAATGATTACAGCTAATTAAGAATAAATAAAAGATAAAGTTTTACAAGTTATTAATTAAATATATGTAGTATGTTTTTATTTATCTTTAAACAAATTAAGTACTTTTTCATTAAGATAAAGTTTTAATCGTTTATTTATTTTTACTTGAATTTAAATGAATAATGATTCCTTCGCCAAATAAATTTTTAGTAATATATGAAGAAAATATAAATACATACGATAGCTTTCTTTAACAATTCATTGAATATGAGTGAGTCTTAACTGTAATTTTAATTTCGTGTCGTCATTCCGCTTCTATTATTATAATATTCTTGTTAATTGTTTGTCGTATTCGATTTCCAAGAAAAATCATCTAATTTGGATTTTCATATTAATAACGAGGAGCTTAAGAACAGACTTTTAGAAGTGATGACGCATCGCGGTGACATATTTTAGACACATTTAACACTAATTAACTTCTACAAATATAACTACCTAAATACTTTCATTTAGGACATTAAAATACAATTAAAAATGAAACTACATCAGAATGATCGTTATAAGGCGTAAAAACTTTAATCACAACTGAAGGCTGTAATAAATAAATATTATAAATCCTTTAATAAATAAAAATTTCAAAGTTATTATTCAAATTACGATTTATTGGAATTTTGCGGTACAACATATAACAAAGCTTATTAAAGTTTACGTTTTGGGAAATTTAATAACTTAAGAGTACACGTACATGTTTATTTAATGACCGTTATTGTTTATTTTTTTCGAAACGGTCAAACACCGGTAAAATCGAACTGTAAGAATAAATTAAATTTGTTTTTAAGATTATCGCAGTACGAGATGACGACGATGAAGATCAACTTGTTTATATGCTTTATGTATAATGGCTGTCAAGTGTCAACGTAACGTGCGAGACAAGGGGACTGATATAACAGAGGTCAACATAGGTCGCACGAATTGGCCTTCGTTTCTTAATCTAAAATCTATCGGTCGTAGGATATCACTAATTAAGCAAATATAATAACAAATTAATTAGAACGATCAGCGTCAATGACGCAAATGCAATTATAATATTAAAAAAAGAAATTATATATATATAGACTACTAAACGGTTGCTTATAAATTACGTTTCAAAATTAAAAGAGTAATTTCCATAATCGATTTTTAAATTTAAAAGTCATATACATAAAATTAGCCGAAGATTGCGGTTTTGAACCTAAGCACCGGTGAATTTTCATGTGCTTAATTATAATTATTTATTATTGTGTTTATAATTCATCTGTGACACTGTGATGAAGGAGAACATAATGAGGAACCTGCATGTATAAAACTGCTATATGTTTATTAAGCTACAAATCTTCTCCTCAAAAGGAGGAAGGGAGGCCTTTAGAAAGGCACGCAGGTATATGGGCCACCTTCGCCTGGCGACATTGTCACTGGAATAAATATAAGGCTAAGAATTCCGCCTGGGTAGGTACCACCCTCTCATTTCTTACTCTACCACTTAACAACAATACTAGGTTTAGTCGTGTTTTGCGGTGGGTCAGGTAGTGGTGCATTGACGATGTAAGCAATGGTTAATATATCTTACAGCGTCAGTTTCTGTGGCTGTGACACCTTACCAGGCCCATTTACCAGTCCGCCGATCTTTTATAAGTACATAAATAAAATAGCCCACTGTGGATATAGTATAATTTTTTTTAGTTAATTACACAGAAGCTTATCATTTCTAGTTATTGTTTTAACCACAAACTTCAAACATACGAGTTACGAGTACCAATAGGAAATAGGTTGTGGTCGCTGTAACTTGGGCAGTGACATCACCCTGAGGTTGTTATTCGACATTCCGTTTGCAATTATAAGAAATGTTGACAATATATTCTGAGCTAATTATATATAAATACTTATATTTTAATTGGTACTTCTTTGAGCGCGATGATAGTAAAATTCCAATGCAAGCATTTGACTTTAACATTATTTTATGTTCTGGTGAAACGTTTTTGACGGGAATAAGTATCTGCTGTGCCGTGAGTTGTGTGCGGTTTGTTTTTAAATAAATACATTAATGTCCGTATACGTTATATATCTTTCCCTTTATTTAAGAATCCTAACTAATATTATAAACGCAAAAGTGAGTTTGTTTGTTTGTTTGTGCACGCCTAAAGAACATATCGAATTTTAAAAATTGTAGCACAAATGGAAAGCTGCATTATAAACTTGTAAAATTTGTCCTCGCATTCCCACGGAAACGAGAACTACGCGGGTGAAACCGTGGGCAAAACGTTAGTAAATAGATAAAGCTTTACTTGCGTTTTTCTGAAAAAAATCATAAGGGAAACTTTATTTATTTATTCCTAAATAAAAGGAAACATATGTAACAAACTGTAGGTATTCGTTGTTATTTCAATTAACAACTGTCATTCGACAACAGACAAGGTGTTCATTACGATTTTTTCTTTACATAAATAGAACGCGATGAGAAATTTTATTTCCTACCTGTTTTGCCTTCTAGAGTGTTGTAATTTTATGGGTGACTACTTACATTTTCCGCATTATATTTATGTATTATAGTAATTGTGACAATAATAATTATTGTTGTACATTATCTGTCCGGGAATTACGAACAAATTGGAAAAAACCATTTTTGCGTAGTAGTCACCAATTGTAGCTTAATATTATAAATGTTTAAAAGCAATGACAATTAAAGTTGTTCCCGTTTTTGTTTAATACACAGTCAACGTCACCTATTTTCATGGAGAGATTACGCTTAATATTTCAAGAGATTATTGGGAAATATTTTTTTTTAGGCGATGATAAAAGAAGTTTCTCTAGAATGCCTTGCTAATTAATTTCACAGGGTATATAATATGCAGTTATATACTTTCTCAAATTTATACATTGTTGTTTCGTTGGAATATAGCTTTAGGGAGCTTTTTTTAAATAAATGTAGAGCCAATTTAAACTTCTATCTCTTTTACTAGTTTGGACGTTAGGAACGTAGAATTTACATAATCAATGGACACGAATGAAGTTCAAGTATAGTAAAAAAACAATTTAAGCAAAATTGTTTTTTTAAATTGTTTGTCCCTAAAAATACCCTATAGTATGTACTTTGACTTATTCGTCTCAAAGGTCATGAGGCCCTTAGGCGACAGCCTGCAGGCTTCTCCATATAGGCAGTGAAGACATTGTCTGTAATTATTAATAATCGGACACGTACAGTGTAGATAATAATAATATCCTGGGACATTATTCATACAAGGCCATCTGATCTAACTAAACTAACCAGAGCTCGTACCATGGAAAGTAGACAACTGATATACTACGTATACTACTTTTCTTTTGTAAATACTTAAATAGATAATTACACCCAGACTCAAAACAAACAGACATGTTCATGCACACAAATGTCTGTCCCGGGTGGGAATCGAACCTACGACCGGCGACGCGAAAACCAACCACGCCAACCGGTTCGAATCGCGTGACATTTGAAAACATGATATGATATACATTTAAAAATCCTAAATAGTTTGTGTCTTTAATTTTGTTATGCACTATCACGCGTTATTTGATTTTTAAGCAGTTGGAAATGTGATAACGGCTCCTATTTATGGAGCTTGTTACTCCATTTGTTTAGAGTAATTTAAATAATCGCGTAATTTTAATGTTCGCAAATTATACGGTTTGATGGTGTTATGTATACGGTAGTTAATGATGGCAGTTAGAGTGATTTGTTATTCAAGGTTTATCGTAACATGCAGCCGAGCCCGCGACATCGCTTGACTTGGCTTTATATTATATAATTTTTGAACACCGTCTGAACACATGTTTTTCACATTATAGGCGGAAGGACAAATGGGCCAGCTGATGCTAAGTAGTCACCAATGTCCATAGATATTGGCGATGTAAGGAATGGTTATTATTTCTGCGCCATGCGCCATCAACCTAGTGAACTTGGATGTTATGTCCCTTGTGCCGGAGCTAGAATATCTGTTGATACAATATCTGATGAAACCTAACCTACCCAGAAGGGCTTGCACAAAGTCCTAACATCAAGAAAATATATCATATATTTCGTTTCCTTCGCTTATTTTTGAAGTGTTAACTTCTTATGGGAGAGTAAACCGCTTCGTAACGTAACGCGTTACGGCGCCGTTTTACCGACCTAACGCCATCTACAGATAGTACTTATAATAATTTAGTAACTCTCAAATACTAATTTAAATTATATTTAATATATTACAATTAATAATTAATATTATCACTTCTGTCGAGCATCCCGAGACGCACACGTTTTTTTTTGACTTAAGTAAACCTAAGGAATGCTTTTATATTACTTCTACTGCTTGTCAGCGTACGGTTGAGGCGGTTGCTGTTCGATTAATAAATGCCTCTATACTTTATCGAAACTACTTTTATTATATCTAATTGGTCAATTTATATGAAACAAAACATTATATCCAGAGTAACTTGGTGGCAGAGCCTTGTGCAAGCTCGTCTGGGTAGGTACCACCCACTCATCAGGTAATTCTACCTCAAAACAGCAGTACTTGGTATTGTTGTGTTCCGATTTGAAGGGTGAGTGAACCAGTCTAATTGAACTGTAAGTGAACCAGTGTAATTGATTTGTAAGGTGAGTGAACAGGCACAACGGACTTAACATCTTAGTTCCCAAGGTTGGTGGCGCATTGGCGATGTAAGCGATAGCTAACATCTCTTACAATGCCAATGTCTATGGGCGTTGGTGACCACTTACTATCAGGTGGCCCACATGCTTGTCCGCCTTCTTATGTCATAAAAAAAAACTTGGTTTGTGCTTTTCGAGGTATTAGGATCATATACAATAAATTGCACAAATTCGTTATTTATGTACACATAGCAAGGCACAATTCAGTGTTTAAATTATAGTCATTGTTAGGCTTCAATTTAGTATCGTGCGCAATAGCAATAGGTATTTTAATACGACCTTGTCATTATTTCTATCATTATAATATTTACGTCTATTTATAACTAACCGTTTGATTTTTTATTATTTTCATGTTATATTAAGTGCATACACTTAATATGTACTATAGTAATCGGTTATTCGTTTTTGGTTCTTTTTTTAATCGTAGCCATTAAGTAAATAATATTGTTGTTAAAATTAAAATGGTATTAAAATTATTACATATTTATGAACGTAATACTATACGTATAATGGTTAATTATTTAGAAAATTAGTACCGCGTTGAGATTCGATTGATGATTGAAATAAGAACTTGTTTATTTACCTTCTATTATAATAAGAACTAAAAAAATATGATAATTTATCGATGTTTGTAAAAAAATATAGAGGTGCTATATTTTTTAATAATTGTAGAAGTATATATATTTATTTACAACCTTGGTATTCTTGATTCGGATTCCTTTCCCTTTTCAGACTCTAGGTTTATGTAGAGCGTTTGATTTAAACAGCGAGAACTTTGAAATAGTAATCCGGAAAAAAGCCATTATAGTTTTAAGCAATTTTAGCAACATCGTACATGTGGGAGTTGTAAAAATATAAGTGACCTAACCTGACCGCGTTCTTTGACAGATCTATGTATCTATTTAGTGCGCACGCGCAGATGATTATGACCTTGATATTCCAATATGTTTGAGGTCAAAACCAATACTTTCACGGTGGTCAATCATTTGATTTTGTTGCTTAGATCAAGAGCATATTTTTTTAAGAATGATATTCGCACTTTCTCTTTAAGTAACTTTAGACAAGTACCGTTGTGTTGACTCCTTAATTTGTTACGATTTTTTTCTATTTAACTTAAAGTTTAGTGAAATCTAAACTGGTATAACAAGGTCTCTTAAATCATTTTAATAATTCTTAGTTAAAGAAGTTTTTCATTCGTAACCCAATTTACCTAACCACCAAGTCGCATCGGAGCAGCGTGGTGGAATCAACACCTAACTTTCTCAAGAGTAGAACTTTGCCCAGTAGTGAGTTTCTCTATTCACAGAGGTCTATAATACCGCGAACAGTTGTTTTGAAATTTGGAAAATTCTCAGGTATATTTATTTTTTACAAATCAACACATATGGAACATTTATTAATTAATTAAACATCTGTCAATTAAATAAGAAATCCAAAGAAATACTTACATTAATAATATATATAAATTATAAGCTTTATTAATGTTTATTACGAATTTATCACTTTACTACTACTGGACATTTAATGCAATAGGTTTCCAATAATAAATTTTTCATTCTTTAATAAATAAAGTAAGATTTTAGTTTGATATATGTAAGTCATTTGTCTGTTTGTAACACACTAATAACATTCGTTAGGCTGTCAAGCTAAAGAGTGATACTGATAAGCTTATAGTAAATCAAATGTGTTTTGATCTGGTTGGTATTTCAAATAACTGTCGATTTTAGATAGAATAGAATATTACAATATCGTCACACCTAATAATACATAATTCTATTAATTTTATGACAAATGATTTTATTAAATAAAATTTCCAAGGAATTTTCTTGTCCATATAAAAATTGCATCTGCTATCACAGACTGCTATATTTGTACAACTGTTTTAACATATATGAAATAATGTGTTTTAGAAATACAGGATTTTTTTGATGACGTATCATATATAAACTGAAACTTTAAACACCAATAAGAAACGGTCCTGTGTACACCGTATTATATATTTAATGTTAGTAAGTAAATTTTTTTTAAATGTCATAATTTTAACTTAAAGATATTAAACATTGAATAAATAATGTATAAATTGAAATAATTCTTCATTATTCTTTAAAAATAAAAATAAAACATGTCGTTAAATCTAAGAATACGGCAAACAAAGGAACAGAGACCAAGCGTATGCAGTTCATACATCCATACGGAAATAAAAAAAGAATAAGTTAATAATCTGCGTTAACTATACGCCAACCGGAAGGCGCCGATGTCTCGACATTTCTGAGGATACACGATCGGTCGGGTTACATACGGATTAATAAAAATATTTAACACGTATCGCATTCTGGCAAAATAAACTTGTGAATTATTAGCTTCGTATTAATATTCTTTAGATCTGTGATACACTTATTGTAGGAAAGTAAAATAAGTGTCTGTAAATATCCTTATGCTGGTCTAAGGGTTTGCAAGTTTGGAGCTTTACCCACCATACTTCTATAACGGGCTCATGGATACACATGTCAAGAGCATGTTGTCTCATGATGTTTTTATATACCGAACATAATCACCGTGCGTGTCTGAATTACAACCCGGTATCTTTGGTTAGAATTCATTTTTTCTAACCACTGAGTCGAATTGAAGAATTATTGAATTTACTAGGATCGACTATAAAAATCCATTAGAGCTTATCTGAAGTGGTCTAATGATTTATTAGCGAGATTTATGATCAACGAAATTTGTCATTTCATTTAAAGGTATTTTTGTCTAGGCCTTGATTTATATGTGAAGTTTTATAGTTTTATGGATAGGAATGTACATCTCTATATTATGACAGTGCCCACGTTGTTATGCGCGTATTTATATCTTTTTTTATTATAATTCTTCAGTGCGCGTGTATGTCACAGATTTTTTGTTGTTAGTTTTGAATCAACCAACAGACTCTAGAGCGGCACGATGGAATAAACTTTAACCATACATAACTAATAATTAGGTAATTATTAGTTATGTAATATAGGATTTAAATCAAACATGACGCCTTGGTATATAAGCCATGGATAATATAGTGGATTAATATACAAAAGACTAATAAATTAAAGAGTTTATTGTAAATAACAGTAACAGCCTGTGAATGTCCCACTGCTGGGCAAAGGCCTTTTTTGAGGAAAAGGTTTGGAGCTTATTTCACCACGCTGCTCCAATGCGGGTTGGTGGAATACATATGTGACAGAATTTTAGTGAAATTTGACACATGCAGGTTCCCTCACGATGTTTTCCTTCACCGTCAAGCACAAGAACACAATTATAATCAAAAATTAAGCACATGAAATTCAGTGGTGCTTGCCCGGACTTGAACCCACGATCATCGGTTAAGATTCACGCGTTCTTACCACTGGGCCAACACGGCTTTTTTTCATTCTAAATAATGTAGTTAAAAATTAATATGTTCATTTTTAACACACTATAGGAGAATATATTCTGGTACCAGAGTGTACGTGTCGCTTTGTAGCTTTAATATTGCATATTTTCCTTGTTTTGTTTATTTGTGCACGTAATGCGATCATCAAACAAAACAAAAGTTAGTATAGCATCGCAAAATCATTCGTTATCAAAATATTTTGAATTGTTGTGTTCCGATTTGAAGGGTGAGTGAACCAGTGTAATTGCAGGCACAAAGGACATAACATCTTAGTTCCCAAGGTTGGTGGCGCATTGGCGATGTAAGCGATGGTTAACATCTCTTCGATGCCAATGTCTATGGGCGTTGGTGACCACTTACCATCTATAAAATAAAAGAAATAAATAATAAAAATGTATGTACTATATATTAACAATATTTATGTTTCATATTAGTCTACTGGTACTGTATGTAAGCGAATGATAATATATATCTGTAATATTGTATGTTAGAAAAAATAATTATTAATTACTTTATAATTTTAACCCAATATCCAATCGAATGTTAATTTTGTTAATCAACTTATGACCGAAATTGGGATTTAAAAAGTATGGATATTTTTGTTAGGCTTTTAAATTGAAAAAAATAAGAATGGCGGTCTTTGAATGAATGTAATAAATTTATATACAATTGATTAGTGATTGAATTACATTTGTGATTTTTTTAATGAATATTAAAATTAATTAAATAACTTAAGCAGTAGAAAGGAGTTTTCTTACAAATAACTAGATTCCGTAAAACTACGGAAAATAAACATGTTTGTAAGATACTGTGTTCTCAACAAATCGTTTGTGGTTTACTTGAAGCAAATGTGATGTATTAATATAATTGCATTAAGCCCTTATCGGTACATACAGTGACGCTATTCCACATTCAGCGATAATTGATTTATAATGCGTAATAAATTATGCTCGTAACATATATAGCTTTACTTGGATATAAAGAAAACTATAAGACTGACGTTTTTCTTTTAATTTATTGTTTTAAAAATGTGTCACTGCATTATGCGGCATGTTCTGTACGCGGTATTGGCGGAACTTCATGACAATTATTATTATATGACAAGTTATATATTTGTATAATAGAATGCTAAAAGCATTCTCGATAACCTTTGGATGTAAAGGAAATAAACAATTATACGTGTGCAAAAGAAAGATAAATGCATGTCATATAAATGTATAATTTACTTGTATCCATAGATTTTTTTATATGATATAATTACGTGATATAATGAAAAACGAGATTAAAATAATCGTTCTTTACATATTATATTAATAAAGATAAATATCAACGTCATAGTCGACTCGATATATCTCATAAGGTCGAATTTTGTTCATATTTTTAAAAGAAATTCGTTTATTTAGTTTTTGTATACTTGACCTTTCGAATTTTATTGAGTTTTATTTCACTCTTTGTTTAATAAATACTAAAAAAATGTTAACGAAAAATACGCGATAATATATACTTAGATTTTATTGTTTTTTAAATCACTATTGTATATATTATTAATATTTTAAATTATGTTTTGTAATATTGAAATACTATGTTTTAAATAAAGAATCAATATAAACGTTATGTTTTATGATTCAAGAAAGAAAACACACACAATGAACGCTTCCAACATTAAAATGATTACTCACAGCGGCATTCCGATGATACATCGATATTTTGGTTTTTTCGATAATTAGATTTATTCAAAACTAATACAATTATTAATTTTGTGTAATAAACAACTACGTAAAATTATATAGAAAACTAAAGGTCATTGACGTTGCAACTTGCAGCGTGTGAAAAAAAATCCGACGAGTACCGTAGATGACTGTACTTGATTATCGGTTAAGGATGCATCAAAAACATGGATGTAACTCCCATTTCATGTTTTTGCTGGAAGAAAATACAAAACAAACCAATCATTTTAAATCTGGAACGAATATTTAGATTCTTTATTTTTAATTGTAATTCTGTTAATATTTTATATTTTATTTGAAGATAGTTCCACAATATCATTAAAATGTAAATCAAGCTTTAGTTTATCTTCTAAATATGATTAAAGTTTAGAAACTGCAGAGTAATATGAAGAAGCATATTTGTTATTAGTTTCCAGCCCTACCGACTCGCTGCCTGGAGTCACGTAATCCAGTCTGCGCGGGCGCAGGCGGTTACGCGCTAACTGCGAATACGTACCGTTTCAAGTTCTCGTATAAATGACCGACATATCGCAAGGCTGTTGACAACTGCAATAGTGATTTGGATCATGTTTATTTTTTACGTCTCATCGACTTCTTAAGTTACTTAAAATATCTTGTCGGCTAAAGAAATAACTTGAAAATGTATATATGGTTCTGTTTAAAATCTATCGATTTGAATTTAATTGTAAGATCGTACCAAGAACAGAAGTTTGGGACTGCGATGTGAGAATCGCGATATTCATTTACTTAAGCAATTTAAAACAAAACAATAACATTTCGTCTTTTAAAAAAAAAAACTAGGATATAAACAACAACTAAGAATACATACAAGTTTGAACGAGCTAATAACTGAATTAGTATTTTAATCCGGGTCACGGGTGTAGTGACCATTAAGTGAGTAAGTATGCGCCGAGCTTAAAATATCGCGTTACTTTTAAATGTCAAGAAGATAAAACATGAATCAAGTTACTACTTACTTGATAAAATCTTACATTGCTCTTTATCTTAAGCTATCTGGCTCTTACTTTTGATACAATTGAAGCTTTATCTCTATTTTATAGAAGTATTATTGATGATAGACATCCTGTGTGTGATCTTATATGACGTATATTTTATGGAAGACTAGCTCTTATTATTCACGAAATAAGCGTTAAATAACTATATGGATAAAATGTAATGAATAATGTATATGGATCATAATAAATTGCATGTTCATTAAATTCTATATAAATTATTCAATATATAAAACTATAAAGGTTGTCAAAGTTACATGTCTGTCTAAAGTTTTTACTTCTATAAGAATAAAAAAAAATGGTGTGAGTGAAAATGTGTTCACGAGAATTGATGTGTAAATAAAAAATCTTACACTGACGTCATCTGACGCTCGAAATTTACCTGTAATCGTTCTTTGGTTTTATATAGAAAAAATGGTTTTATTGAAATATGTAGAAATTATGTATAATGTGTTCGTGCAAACATTAAAGTAGCGCGTTCGGTTAGTCCATCAATCATTATTCAGTACGTGCTTTGTTCAAAACTATATTGAATTCGATATCATTCTCGTCTATCTTAAATAGGTTTCAAGTAATTTAATATCGTACAATTTTGTCTTAGGATATGAATTGCGCTTTGTTCACTAGAAAATATGTAAAAACACGAATTATAAATCGATATTATAAAATTACTCTAGTTTTCATTGCTTTTATGCGGATTATACAAAAATAATTTGTAAATAATTAAATAACGTATAATTCGCACGACTAACTAACTATCTTTACTTTCTTGTTTGTTTTTCTCGGTAACGTCATCATTGCGAATCTGTTTCGGTTTTACGATTCTGATCTTATGTTCGTCATTTAAAAGTACTCGTAATTATATTAGCCAACTATATTATAGTTAAGAGTATATTATATTTTTAGTTTGATAAAAATAAGTTGCTTGGTATAAGTAGACTTACAGGTACTATAATATGTAGGTTAACAGCCTGATATGTCGATGTGAATTTAGACGTGATTACGTTTAGGGTACGGATTGCTCCTCACAAAAATCAATGTAACGTTCTGTTAGAAACTTAATTTTTCGCGACGTTGTTTCACGTTCTTAATGTTATTGGAAATGTTTTAAGATAAAATAATTAGGCTGAAATAGTTACGCCGTTGAAGTGTGAAATACATGGGGAAACCCGTATTGTTTTCCTTAAGGCTTTTATTAGTCATCTACGTGTATCTTATTTGCACGAATCCACTAATCACTATCAAAAACACAGAATGACATTGTAGAAATTGGTTACGGAAATCTGAGTGTTTTAGCTACGAGACCAACTGGGCTCTGATAACATACATATGTATGTTACCATATGTTATTTTTATCGCACAATACATTTTACAAAAGGCGAGCTCAATGCTAAAATTATTTTATACCAGGCAAAATAAATAAAAAGCGTTTTACTAACCTGATTACCACTTGCCGTACGTAGGGTTCTTAAAGGAGGATGTCGGTGGCTTGTATAGTGGGTTTTCCCCGGTGCAGTCCTCAGCGTCGATGTTCTGGTACATGGGGTCAGCGAGGGGAACGGGTGGGGGACGGTTCTTCCACATCATGTAACCAACAGTAGCTGCTGCCGCTACCACCAGGGCGATAACTCCGAGGACTATCGGCAAGGTTACTGTGGAATAACCATTAATTGTTTATAACAATTAATATAAATTATAATTATATTTTATTAATGACAGCTCAGTGGCGTGCCATTGGAGAGGCCTATGTCCAACAGTGGACGACGAAAGGCTGATGATGATGATGAATGACAGGAATCTTCTAAGCTGTGGTAGCAGCCATTAAAGACTACTATCCACCCCAGATCCTCATCAGGTGACAAGATCAGCTCGATGGTACCATATACCATTTGCGTGATAAGACGCAAAACCACAATACATTTTGTAATATGTTCACGTGACTGCAAAAAATGACTTATTAATTGCGTCAGCAACAGTTAAAATTTGATCAATATACACAACGCAATAAAAAAATTTAAGCCCATTGTCAAACGTAAACACGAACGTCTAATGTTTACAAAAACAAGTGACGGACACAAACAAACATATAACTAATACATCATGATTTGTGTCTCATGTCTGTTACGATTTACCTTAGAACATTGAGTTTAGTTTAAATGGTATCAATATAGTACTACCACACTTTTGTATTTTTATTATGTAATTTACGCCGGCGTGGGATCGGTGTTATACCTATTTCAGAACCCTTGACAACCTGTATGAAAAATTTCATGAAAATCGGTTTAGTAATTAAGACGTGACGAAGACACTAAAAGCGTGTTCATAATTCCAGTCCAATTGGTTATTTGAAATTCAGTTTCGAGATTGGACCCAAAAACTCTTACTAACAGGCGTAGTCAATAAACCCTTATAACAACAGGCTATTTGAATTAACAAAGGATTGTCTATAACGCATATGTACGTCACGCCTACATCTATACTATTATTCTCTCACTAAACCGCTGAACCGACGAAATTCGCTATGAAGCACGTTTGAACCCTTAGGACGGACATAGGCTACTTTTTCATAGCAAACACCAGCTAACACGTGGGCTAAGAAGTAAACAAACGCTAGAATTATATAATGCGCGACGTACCACTTTTACTGTAATCTTTGTTCTATGACGTCATCAAGAGAGTGAAAAGACCCGTTGAATGATGGTTAATTATTTATTTAGGGTAGAGATAAACATTATGATGTAAAACATATGGTGTATTATGAAGTGGAGTGAATTAATGCAACTGTGTAAACTGGACGGTTTCATGTTTTCATATTATAATAACAGCCACTGTTGTTGTTGTTAAGCGCGGTTTTACTCGCGTTTAAACGTTACTGCTTTTTTGTGGGTCGTAGCTTGACGGTATATAGTCTACTAGTTTCAACGCGCGGCTTCGGCCTTGTGTGAGGGAGAGAGGTGTTAACTATGTCCTATTCTGTAACCCTGACAATGTGTGTGTAATACTTTATGATGACCAGACCAGACCACGTATGAAATCGATTCTTAGAGTTTGATGTATGTGACTTTTTAATTTGATCGTGTATTTTTATTTTATTTAATTAATATAAATGTAGATTTATTCAAAGTAAAATAACACTAATTAAGTAGCCAACATTGTGAATGTACGGTCCAATGTTGCATATTCTATTTCAGTATAAACTTCCGAGAAGGAACTGAATGCAATACTCATTCGCTGCAATTCGACGATTTATTTAAAGGGCAAAATATTTTAAGTGGGAGAATCGAAGCGGGTACTGACAGAACTAGTTTTCGTTGTATAATTTAGAATGTTTTATTTCTCTGTTTAACATATGTTTTAATTTATTTTCAACATTTTCCTTTTGTTAGGTGGGCGACATATGCATAGTCCGATCTGATTTCGTTCAGTTCGTTCCTATATATTAATTATATTATTGCATTAAATACAGTAATTCAGCTTCCTATGTAAATAATTTAAATAAATATATTTTTTTTATATATATTTTTTTATATATACATATATATCCTGGGCAAGGAGGCCGCCTGACGGAAAGTGGTTACCACCACCTATAGACATTAGTGCTGTCAGAAATATTAACAATTCCTTACATCGCCAATGCGCCACCAACTTTTGGAACCAAGATGTTATTTCCCTTGTGCCTGTACTATTTACCCTTCCAACCTGAATACAACAAGACTAGGTATTCATGTTTAGCGGTAGAATGTCATGAGTTGGCACCTCTCCAAACGGGCTCGCACAAAGTCCTACTACCAAGTAAACGTCATGATGTTCTGACGTCATGTTAACTGGTAACAAATGGTGTAATTTACAGCAGATAAGAGCACGTGAAGGAGCTGTTGCGGAAAAAACACGTTTTCATATTGTTTACGTCAACCGCTATACGATATTGACATACATACGTTAAACGCAATCTAAAACTCAATGACGCTTTACACACCTAGTTACGTCTTGGAACAGTTATAATAAAAATGAATCAGGTTGGAGATGTTTTTGCGTTTGTAGCTCATACAGTGACTAAAACCGAAATAAACCAGTTCATGCTAGCTACGTAAGTAGTGGTAGAAGTTCCATATTGTTTATAAACGGGAGAGTTAATGTTTAAAAAAAACAAATCACAATTAATGATGACTGGTATAATAATATTAGCTGAGGTAGAAAGTCATAACTGTAGAGGAATAGACAAATGTTTGTCAAAATCCTACTGAAAAGCTAAAGTAATTTCAGGGTAGAGACGACGCCTTATATACAATATCAGAACGACATATTATCATTAATATAAATGTTTTATCGCATAAAAGCGAGGATGGGGATGACAACGAAATGTATGGGGTTAAGGATTCGAATGTTTAAAAATTACTGTATAACTGTTTAATTTGTGTAATATATAGGTAATATACCTACAAAAATAAAATATATGTAAAAATATTGTTAATTTATTTATCTACTGACGGTGCACTACTACAAACACAAAAACGTCTCCGATCTGATTTGGCTGTGTGATATATGCTATATCAGAATAAACATAAAATGACAAATTAATTCATTAAAACATATTATGATATAAGAAATAGTGTAGTTTATATATTTGTGCAACAAGCTTGTGTTTTATATTTATTTGTAATGTATTTGATGTAAACTAAATTATGTCTAATATGGTTGTAGTATACGCTACAAAATGAAAGAGACACTTTCATTGTATGAAAATATGAAGGTAATTATGAGTCCAAAAATATTATAATACTTACAACTGACGGCACCAGCTCGTCTCTCTTGCACGGGATCACATGACTTAGTGACCATGAAGAAGGTTTCATCGTTTCCATCTCTCATCGCCGCGTACTCGTAGTTACACTCGTTAATAGTACCATTGCACCTGACCCAAAGGTGTCTATTGAAGTCATCCTTTTGCGTCATCAACGTCTGATTGTAGTTCTGTCTGAACAACGCGAAGTGACAGGAGTCACATCTACCAGGGATCGGATTAAGGAAGCAATCGTCACAATCGTTAACCGTCATGCAAATGTCAGCGCAATAGTTATCCTTGTCGAAGTATCGGGAACCCTCTCTGTCCGTGAAACATTCGCACTTGTCGCAAGGCCCGCACACGCCATTCCCCGAACACTCGATCTGATTGAAAAATATTGACCAATTACATCAGACGCATTATGAACGTCATTATTTCGATCGCGGGTAGCGTTTGTGATATAAACGCGAGGAATGCAGTTATAATTATCAGTTCTCGCATTTAGTAGATTTATTTGTACATATTTTAGATATTATTGATCACACAGCGTCGTAAGTGATTTCTACACTGAAATTTTACGTAAAACAGTTAGGTATACATAATTGTCTATAATGGTACAAAACTATATATTTAAAAACATTAAATACAGCCTTAATATCACCACCGGTCGCTGGTCCAATTTTGGCCTTCTTCGCAGGTCTAAGGAGCTTATTTCCGAACAGGTGGTAGATTTATGACAATAATTACCTATTTAAGTACCCAATATATGTTTAGTAGTTGTCTTGAAGGTACACTTATTTTTGAAATGTAATCGTATTTTCTGTGTAAGTGGAAAATTAAATCGTATATATATTCGATATTATTCGTCTACTTACGTTATCTCTACCAGAGTCCGTGCAGGGAACATCTCCTCGCTTCACTTCGCAAATTGGTGTTTCACAGAATGCTCCTTTCCTATAAGTTAAGAAATCGTTAATCATATTCAAACATTATTAGGATTCCAAAAATTATAATGGAGTAGTTTAAATGTGACACTTAATTCGATTAATCACATTTTTTACTTTAGACTAGTAGATTCACTGGTGGTAGAGCTTTGCGCAAGCTCGTCTGGGTAGGTACCACCCTCTCATCAGATATTCGACCGCAAAACAGCAGTAGTTGGTATTGTTGTTTCCGTTTGAAGGGTAATTACAGGCACAAGGGGTATAACATCTAAGTTCCCAAGGTTGGTGGCGCATTGGCGATGTAAACGATGGTTAACATTTTTTACAATGGCAATGTCTGTCGTTGGTGACCACATACCATCAGGTGGCCCATACGCCCGTAGGCCTACACATACTATAAAAAAAAATAGGGACAGGCACCTAACCCTTTAGCCAGTGATGGATGAACAACTAATTGGATTATATAAGATGGTCATCTGTAAATGTAAATAACTAGCCGATCCGGAAGACGGTGTTCTTGGCAAAATTAATTTATATAAAAATGTATATCAAGAGGTGCTTAGAGGCTGAAAATAAAGTATTGCCTGTTCTTTAACTAGTCGGATAACAAAATAAAAATCTATCCATATCTAACATCCAGGTGATTATAGGTGCAAAAAATATCATTAAAATCTGTCATGTCACTTAGGAGAAATAAATAATCTGAGATTTTTTTTTTACTATAATCAAAGTAAACAAACGCTTCTCAAAGCGACGAAATCGATTAGCACACTTAACTTAATTTATATTCCTCTTACGACTTTTAGTTTATCGAATATTAATGCGTAGATGCGTAAATCTGATAAAATGTTAAACTAAGAATGCATAAAGTTACTTAAGTATCCACTTCAACTTGTTTGTCTGTCATCGTCTGTTTCATAAGTATTAAGCAAGTTAGATAAGCTTTCAATGTTACTTAGTTATTTCGAACTAAATGTGTCGAAAACGAAATGTTATTTGGATAAGTTAAGATAGCTTTAATTAATATTTAATGGTCATTGATGCGGTTTTTCTAAAACGGGCTATAAACATTACTTTTTCAAGCTATTGAGTATTAATTGATAAAATACTGAATTTATTAAAATATGTTGTTGTAATGTTGGCATTATGTTACGTATCTTGTTATACAAAAACAAACGAATATACACAGATAAACAAACAAACAGATACTCGATTTGTTTTCTATAATCATTAGCATAGTTAGTATTGTGTTCTCTATCTCTCACGTTGGAATTTTCGTAAAAGCTTCGTCTGGGTATAATTTAATTCTAGTGTCAATGGACGGTGGTGACCATTTACCATCAGGTGGCCTATTTGGTAACTGAGCTAACTATTTAATTAAAATGACGACACTCATTTCTTCTTTAAAATTTTATTTGTTTCATTAAAATTGAACCTGAATTGAGTGGAGCATTGGAGATGAAAATCTTAAAGAATGGAATTCTTCAAATTACATTTTAGCTTAGAAAAATATATCTAATGTAGTATGCCATAATTTAATACTAATTATGTATATAACATTCATTTTACGTTGAAAAAAAGTGAAAAAAAAACAATTGGAAACAGTAAAGTAATTGTGTCAAGTGTAATGCAAAGCTCAGGACGCCGCCGTCAAGAAAGTAGGGCTCACAAGTCTATAATTAACTTCGCAGCGACCGACGCCACGCACAGAGATGTTTTTGTTTGGGTGCATTTGTAATTCTGATATATCTAATTGATACTGCAAAAACATTTACGAAGAATATAATTACATGTTTCATTAACCATTGAACCTTCTTCGTAATACATTTATCAATACAATACCGATATACTTTTGTAGATATAAAGCTTTCATATTTCATTGTCTTAAACATTGCCGTCCAAATAACATTGGTGTATATATGTACGTTTAAAAATGTTTCTAGTATAGTTTGATCTTATATGCCTTTTAGAAATTTGTGAAGGCATTCGTTTCTACCTTAATTAATATGTACATAGCTCAATAGCTATATGAACTTATTTGATTTATTACTTCATCATTAATCTCAATTGAACATTAAACATAAATACATATAAATACAAAATGCATATGCATATGCTTACCATCCTTCATTACAAGTGCAGACTCCGCATGACAAACTGCCCCTTCCATTGCAGACCGGTGATCTTTCCACCACTTTATCACTACATGCGCACGCGCAGGGCACATGGAACTTCATTACTGCCTCCTCTTTAATACCTGCGACTGACAGCTTGACGTTGAAGTATTCGGAAATGCCACCGTTCGCGGCGCAGAAGTTTGTTACTGGATTTGCTTTAACGGTAGTAGTGCAAATTGAATCGTGGCAACTGGTCGTATTTGAAACTTGGAAGTTTGATGTCTGAGTCGTATTAACGACTATCTCAACCTATGGAAAATAATATTAATTTTATATCTATAATCTGTATTTATGTTATAGAGTAACTGCCTTATTCATACATATAAACTTTATTTAATTGGTGATTAGTTAAACGACATTTTGTATTCTTCTTTCGTATGTCAAATCAATAATGACAGAAAGAGACAAATCAGTGTTTAGCTAACCAGTAACTAAGCAACGTTTAAAAATAAGGCCGTTAGAGTTTATATGTTTAAATCTTCTGTCAGTTCCATTTCAAAAAGTATTACTGCGATAAATTGCCTATTTACTGAAGGATGTTTATATGATATATAACTTCATATTATGAGCTTGTTAAGTAAAGCTCATAATTATGGCAAACTATGAAATAGGTATGATCTAAATTAAACGCGTCTGCGACTGCGGTAACCACTAGTTTACTTGGTGGTACAGCTTTGTACAAGCTCGTCTGGGTAGGTACCACCCACTCATCAGATATTCTACCGCAAAACAGCAGTACTTGGTATTGTTGTGTTCCGGTTTGAATGGTGAGTGAGCCAGTGTAATTACAGGCACAAGGGACATAACATCTTAGTTCCCAAAATTGGTCGCGCATTGGCGATGTAAGCGATGGTTAACATCTCTTACAATACCAATGTCTATAGGCGTCATATGCTCGCCCGCCTACCAATACAATAAAAAAAAATAGTATGTTTATGAGGTAATTAATCTTCATTTTGAAAACAAACAAAACGACAATGGAATGTTTGACATAATATGTAACATTTCAATTCAATATAGCCTTACTGAAATGATGTGACACACAACCTTCACAACTTCACATTGATAATATTATGTAAAACAGTTAATATATTTATATTATTCAACTGATCGATCGACGTATTTTGCATGTTAATATTAAAACGTATCACTTTGTTAAAGATTCTACTTAAATGCGAAACGCGTAAAGGAATGATTTGTTTCTGATTATTATAAAACGATACTATGGTAATCAATCAATAGTTCTATGGAACTAAACAATAAAACAATTGATGTTAATGTAATGGTTGTTAAATGTTTTAAATAATTTAAGTATCGATTATAATACATAGATTAACGGCCTTATAAACGTTGTTAAGCGGGTGATTTAAACAATTCCGTGTCTCCTTCTTTCGTATGTCAAATCAATGATGACGGAAAGGGACAAACCATATTAGACATTTGTAGTATTTTTTTTTAATTGGACTTTCTCATACCCTACTTCAAATAATAATTAATTCGTTAATTGTTTTTTTATGACAAGGAATTCTGACTAGTGTTGCAATTCTTTGAAAAACTCTGATTACCGTTCCATCCAAGTATGAGTGGGAATAGAAGGTACACTTTTTTTTTGTTTCTCTGGAAAAACGCCTTGACGCGTTTCCCCCACATGAAGTGGGGGGTATGTGGGGCTCACCGGCACTGAAGGCGCCGGAATACCCACTAAAAAACCAGCGGTATCCTCTCCGTCTGGTCGGGGGGCGCCACGGGATCGCTTGCGCATGCTACCGTGACGCCCCGAAAATAGAAGGAACACTTGTACCATTGCACAAAGTGTTTGCAATAAAATATCTCCTTAGGGGATGGTTAGTCTGCGGCGAGCTTGACCATTCAGGCTAAGATTACTAATTACTAAAGTTTTATAATTTCTAAATACTTTTATCATAACGTGAAATGCTTGAAACAGTTTCATGTTACTTGTTATTGTTCATTATATTTATAATTTCGTCTTAATGATGATGAACATCATCAAAATAAATGCGGAAACCACTTATACCTCTCATTTCAAAATAATCTTAAGCATTTGCGTTTTAAGAATGTACAAAATTTTACATTAAATATTTGTTTGTAGGAAGTAAATTATAAACCGGATAATCAACTATGCTTATCATACAATCAACTATAAATGACTTTAAATAGAGTGAAATGTATTTCTCACGGTACAGTAAGACAAATCAATGATTGACAAATATTAGAGTAACAAAAAAATTGTTTTCACAATTTATTTCACAAAATATACTTTTTAAATCCTTCAATTTATTTTTTATTTTTTATTGAATGATCTCTGTTCAATGACCTCGAATTATTCCAATAATGCACTCATTTTGCTAATCTTAAAATCTGAAAGAAGCGCGATATTGTTTTTAATAAAGAACAATATTAATAAAATTTAAAAGACTAACGTAACCGCGAATGCGAGACCGAAAGTAGCCCAAATACAGTTTCGTAGTTTTTCAGATTACAAAATAACTATGAAATACTTTTTTTACAAGACACACACTTCCTTTTAAACAATCATTTACCTGACTCATAATATCTCGCTATGGACTTGGTACCGTCTTACCGCCTTATTCATAAACTTTATTTAACTGGTGATTAGTTAAACAATATTTTGTCTTCTTCTTTCGTATGTCAAATCAATAATGACAGAAAGAGACAAATCAGTTATTAGCTAACCAGTAACTAAGCAACGTTTATAAATAAGGCCGTTAGTTACTATGTAACAGGACAGTTCGACTGCCTGTTCTATTAAAAATATTGTAAAAGCTTAGCCTTTAAGATTTTATAAAATAATTAAATTTTATATTACATAGTACATAACAGATGAACAATATTTAAATAATGTTGCAATCAATATCGAATGTTTAATAAGGTAATCTTATCGCTAACATAAAAACATCTAAACCTATTTCATACAACATACCAACTTCGTAACAAACACAATATATTATTTCCTTGAGTGAAAGTGGTGAAATATAATACGTTTTTAATATATTACCACATATTTCTGACCGCGGCTTCGTTCGCGTGTGTGGGAACGGGGGCTGGTGTTAATGATCGATGTAGTAGTTAAGACGTAAAAGCGTAACAAACAAATAAACAAACTCTCCCATTTATTATACAAGTTAGGTTTAACTATTTTGACCCCACAGCCTAGACAAGTTGATGGTGCTTGGCAAAGTGGAGGGGAAACGACCACGTGGCCGCTTCCCCACACGGTGGTTGGACTAAGTCAACAATCTCACAGGTCTCCAAGTGACCACAACTTTGAGAAAAGCTGAGGGCAGGACGGACTGACCCAGAACGTGACCCAGACCCTGGACCAGAGTGGACACGACCTTCAACAATGAAGCGAACGACCGAGAATAATAATATCAAATACCTTCGGTTCGTTAGACTTGGACGGGTAGCTGATGTCGAATCGATCGTCCATTCCAATTGTGAGGGTCCTAACTCGGTATTTTGGCTGGAAGGATGTTCCGTCCTCATCGACGTTGGATAGGAAATTTAATTTTTCTTGCTCTCCTGGACACCAGTTGTCGTAGCGCATCACGGTGCAGCGTTTCTCCTGAAATAAAATTCATTGTTAAATATATAAAGTAATACCCCTTTAATATCTTAATGCTGTAATTAATAATGTTCGCTACGTTGTCAAATAAAAGACTATTGTGTCTTTGACTTGACAACTATTTATAGTACACTAATCCAGAATAAGAACATAATTTAATTATTACGTCGATGTTAACATTTCTTATTATATTCATGAGCAATTCATGTATGTATTATGTATCTCGGGAACGGCTCTAACGGTATGGCATAAATTTTGTATTGAAATTAGGATATGCTTTGTAAGTATATAAAACATCGGTTTCTTTCCTAAAAAAATCTGATTATTAGAGCCGAGCGAATTTCGGTCGTTCAGAGACTTTATATATAACTAGCTGAGCCCGGGTTTTCATTTTATATATGTGTATGTATAATTAATAAAAATCAGCCTAGAACCTTCCTCGATAAAAGGACTATAAAAGACAAAATTAATTTTTAAATTCGAACCAGTAGTCCCTGAGATTAGCCGGATCAAACAAACAAACTCTTCAGCTTTATATATTAGTATAGATGTATTAGAAATTAACAATTAACAGAGCGAAAAAACAAAAAAAAAAAAAAAAAAAGAAACGAATAATCGTAGTTATACACAGTTCTGTGAATATGTAATTAAAAATAATATATTAAATATGTGCATAGCAGTTCATTTCTCGTATAGCATTATTTTTATCAAATCAAATCAGAGTTAATTCATCCATCGTAATCAGGCCATCGTTTACGTGATAAATCGAACATACATTTTATATTTTCGCATTTTCTGCAAACGAAATCGACAATCGTTATGTGGCTTTGTCTACGCCTTCCCTATATTCTGTTCAAAGTCTTATCGGATGTGGTATTAGTAGCTGTTTTGAGTAAGCCCGATAATGTTACCGACCGAGGCTTTTATGATTATGAATTATTATAACTGATTTTTACGTGAATATTCCATTCATATTGTAAAAAAAATCAATATATGGATTGTCGAATATGATGCATTTAATAAGTTTTAAATTCGCCTGTTTGTAACATAAGCTACTACCTCCAAACCGATTACGCCAATTAAAACCATATTTAATTGTTATTAATTCAATTTAATTTTAATTTGTTGTGGATACATCAATTGTGTTAACATTGCGAATTCATTTAAATGGCTAATTCAACATAAATATTAAAATATTTAATTAATAGCATTGATTAATATTGTAATGAACCAATTAAAATACATTGTTCCATGTACGTTATTTTTCGAAATAATTCGCATGTTATACTTTTATTCATTATTCAAAATAACATTTTAAATCGTTAAACTTAAAATTTTCAAAAATATTTCCTTAGCGAATGCTTACGTTATAAAATAAACCTATTCGCTAAATTTCATCTTTTTAAACTCAGTAATTTATAATTTATGTTAAGTCACTTAGGATAAACTATTTTATAAGTATATTTTATATTATATACTAATAACACGTAGCGTATTATGTCCATTTATTTTAATGCCATATAATGATGGTTATATACTTATCCAATTAGCTAGCTTCTCTATGATACAAATATGGTTATGTCACTACTGCATATGAAGTCTTTATATGGATGAAGCCTGCAATCTAGTTACCTAGAACAACCTTAATTGCTACGTCGCTTTGAAACTAGGATTGATGAAAAACATAAACATATAACATAGACATTTTTTTTGCTATGGTTATACTTGTTTAATTTATAATAATGTGCATGTTTAATTTATAAATGTATGTTCGTTTACCGTTGTCATAATAATATTTAAAAAAAAAAACTTCACTTGTTTAATAAGGAAACATAATCAAAACAATAACTCGTGCTATTTATGTCATGTAGTTAGTTATTATGATATGTAGTTATGAAAAAAATTCCATCGATTTTAATTATCATAGCGGAATTGTCGTTGGCGCCAAGAAGGAACATAATTGAATACTAGCTTGCATACAAAATAGTTGCAGATATTCTCATATTTTATCTTTAAGTGGCATGTAGTTAAAGTCGGATTGAGCCACGTGAAGGCCTCAGGCGATTCAAGTCTCCAGTCCGGATAGTCCACTAGGTTTCAAACCAGCATGTATAGGGTTTTCCATTAAGGGCGCTTGATCTTTGAAATGCAAAAAAAAATACATGTAGGAGAGATATTTGCGAAATTTTTATTTGGAAGGTCTATCGACCCCATTATGTATGGAATATGACATCATTCAAATGACCGCCACGGCTTCGGTTGGTGGCGCGCACACGAAAGGTCCAATTTTCGATGACTCTGGCGCACAAATCGGGCTGTATTTGATCGATGGCGTGGCGTATGTTGACTTTGAGGGCATCGGTGGTTTGCGGCTTGTTGGCATAGACCTGCGACTTAAGAAAACCCCACAAGAAAAAGTCCAGCGGGGTCAAATCGCACGATCTCGGTGGCCAGTTCACGTCGCCTCCGCGCGAGATGACCATGTCCAGAAATTGCTCGTGCAGAACTTCCATCGTAGCGTGTGCTGTGTGGCACGTAGCGCCGTCCTGTTGAAACCACATGTTGTCCAGATCCATATTCTCGATTTCAGGCCAAAAGAAGTTGGTTATCATCGACCGGTATCGCTCACCATTGACGGTGACGGCCACACCATTATCGTTTTCGAAAAAATACGGACCAATCACGCCTCCGGCCCAAAATCCGCACCAAACAGTCACTTTCTGCGGGTGCATTGCCACTTGGTGAACCTCGTGTGGATTGGTCTCGTCCCAAATACGGCAATTTTGCTTGTTGACATAGCCATTCATCTAAAAATGCGCCTCGTCGCTGAAGATGATTTTTTTGCCAAAATCGGCGTCAACTTCCAACTGCTCTAATGCCCAGTCAGCGAACACACGGCGCTGTCTATGGTCATTAACCTTGAGCTCTTGGGTCAGCTGGATCTTGTACGGGTGCAGGCTCAAGTCACAACGCAAAATTCGCCAAGTTGTCGTCTGCGAAATGCCGAGTTCCTGTGCGCGACGCGGAATTGACTGCCGCGGGTTTTCGAGGACACTGTCGCGCACAGCTGTGATATTCTCGGCAGATCTCGCGTTACGTTGACGCACGGGAACCGGCTGATTGTTAACTGACCCGGTTGACTCGAATTTGTCCACCAATCGACGGATAGTCGACTCGGCAGGACGATCATCGCGACCGTAAAACGGGCGAAGTGCGCGGAACGTTGCTCGAACTGAAGACCCATTTTCATAAAACTATTTTATGATTTGCACGTGCTGCTCGACACTGTAACCTGCCATGGTGGTTTGGGAGGACGGAATGAATATAACACACTGCATTTGATAGCTGTCACTCAAACAACATGGCCGCAATCAGCTGTCAAAGTTCAAGCGTCCCTATTGGATAAACATACCAACACCTAATTTTAATATTTTAGTAACATAATCAGTTATGTAAAATTGTTTGTCCTTTATTTATTATTATTATATTTATTTATATATTATTTATTTATAAAATATAAATAAATAATATATAAATAAATACGTACGAAAATAAGCGCACTTTAAAATTACAACCAGTATAGTCCCTGACTCCTGAGCTAGGTATAAACTTATGTAAGAAAATTCAGGAAGCTTAATTTTTTTTTTAGTTTAAATCTTTAAATTATTATAGTTATTTAAATTTTTTCAATTCCATTCAATTATTTGAAACTTCAGCATGTGTTTTACTGATATTTAGTCAAATACAATGTGAATTGCGGAAACAAGTAATATAATAATAATAATAATAATATCCTGGGACATTATTCACACAAAGCCATCTGATACCAAACTAAGCAGAGCTTGTACTATGGAAACCAGACAACTGATATACTTACATAGACTACTTTTCTTTTGTAAATAAATACTTATATAGATAATTACACCCAGACTCAGGACAAACAGACATGTTCATGCACACAAATGTCTATCCTGGGTGGGAATCGAACCCACGACCCTTGGCGTGAAAGGCAAGTATCTTACCAACCACACCAACAGGCTAGTCAAAAATAAAGTATAAAATAAAGTTACACAGTTTCAACACAGTTCGTTCAAAATCAAATTATACTGCATTCAAGTAGGCAAGCATAGGTATGTTAATAAATATTACATTACCCTCTAATAATAATAAGGATATTCTATAACATGTAATTAAAAAAAACATGTCTATGCACTATATGCGTGTTTCCGTATATGAATACTCCTAATAACTGTTGGCGCCACCAATGTGTGTATAATATGGTCATTTAACGTTTAACTTGTTTTACTTAAATTAGAGTTTAATTATATAGAGGCTTAGAATATTAATCTATATATATGATTAAATAAATATTCAACTCTTTGTCTCGAAAATCAGTTATCACAGCTTTAGAAAGCAGCTGACCACTCCACTCACAATGTACAGATAAAAACTATTATACATATATAAATCCGTTTGCGCAATTAAACGCGTGCATATGATCGATTAAACAGAAGCACTCTGTAAGAAAGAATTACGACTATTGCGTAAGTTTTCGGTTTCTATTCTCTTTTGGATTTACAATTACTGGTCTGACTGGCATGTCTACTATTCAGTATACGTTTGTTAATATCGTGTAGACAACGGAAAGTTTGTTTGTTGCAGATATTGGACGCGCAAACACGGAGTGCGCAAGTGAAACAGTTGCATATAAGATGATAACGACTTTCTTTCAAAACAATCTCCATCAAAGAAAACCTACAACAATTGTGCCACAATTTCTTATAAAAATAATATCTTCGAAGAACAACTTCTTCAAGGAAAACAAACAATTACAATTCTATGATGTTCTAATGAATATATTCATCAGGGTATAATTACATAAATGTCTAAGAAATACTATTATAAACATATACAAAAAAGAAACACAAATTTGTAATTTAAAAGACTATTTAAATTATAGTTTTGTAATACACACATAAATAAGCCATTGAGCTTGTTAAAATCGTATGATTTTCATTCAAATCAACCGAGCAGATTTCATAACTACATAGAGTTAATTCGAAAGGTAATTTTAACGTGAATCAAACAGAGATGTCTCGAGGCCATATTGTACAAATTTAATAATATTTTGAAACAAATAATGACTGTAAATAATAACATAAATACGTGTAAATATTTTATTATTTAACAACATTATATAGCTGCTAATAAAACATTTAAAGTCATAGAATTTTTTTTTTATAGAAAATGAAGGCGGACGAGCGTATGGGCCACCAGATGGTAAGTGGTCACCAACGCCCATAGACAATGGCATTGTAAGAAATGTTAACCATCGCTTACATCGCCAATGCACCACCAACCTTGGGAACTAAGACTAACTAAAATGTCCCTTGTGCTGGGTAATTATACTGGCTCACTCACCCTTCAAACCGGAACACAACAATACCAAATACTGCTGTTTTGCGGTAGAATATCTGATGAGTGGGTGGTACCTATCCAGACGAGCTTGCACAAAGCCATGCCAGCAAGTAAATAACAAATTCAACTTTTGGCATAAATTCGAGAGATTATATTGATTGCGTGAAATTGTTATTACAATATTGAAGCAAATTGGATGTTGTATACAAGTTGCAAGAAAATCTCAAAGACTAAAATAAATAGTTTATATAAAGTTATAGCTGTTAAAGGAAATTCGACGTATTTATAAATATTATATATATAATATATGTAATAGAATTGATTAATTATGATACAGGGTTTAATGTGGCAATATTTTTTAATAAATATGATTTATGTTAATATGTTTGTTGTTAAGTGGCAATTCTTAATTTGAATTGCGTTTCAAAATACTTAATAAGAAACGTTTTTTAATTAACTCTTCATAATTTTATTTTATGACGTAAACTTGTAAATTGATAATTATATACATTGCTCCATACATCACTCTGTATCGTAAGTACGATTTGCTGTTATAAGTAAGCTCGGTTCTATTTATATCATTTCAACTTGAATTATACACGACGCAGAGTTCAGACAGCTCTCGATGGATTTATTTTAGAAATACACACATTTATTTGAGAGGCTTATTTGATTGTTGTTAACGTTAGTTGTGTTCTTTGATTCTGTCCACAAAAAAAATAAAAAAACAATCTTTTTTGTAGTTTATAAGAAGACACAATTTGTATAAAAAGTACTCTACCAATTTAACTTGTATTTTTTTTACTAACAATATTCTATTTAATTTTGTTCTTATATAGGTATTTTCGCGTTTAAAATATAAGTTTAGATAATAAACGATTCATATATACTTATATTTTAAATGCGAAAGTAACTCGGAGTGTGTGTCTGTCTGTTACGTTTTCAAGTCTAAACTTGGTATGAAGCAATCTTGATCCCCAAGAAAGGATATAGACAATTTTTTTTTTAACTAACACGTGCCTCCCTCTCTTACATGCAGGCTAAGTCGCGGCCGAAAATAAAAACGAATAAATCTATTTCAATTATTTATTCCTTTTTTATAAGCTGAAATTTTAGGCATGGACGAATCATTGTGATATGTTAGTGCATGTGCGTATGTGTGTGTATTATATGTCCAATATACACAGATAAACGACAAATAAGAAGTTGATGAGAAAGTGCGATAAAACTAATAAAACGATCCTATTATGAAGCAACAGTTAAAAGGGCAATAAACCCTCGCGGGGTGTGTGGGTTGCTATAATAGCAGAGATGCCGATGATTATTCTCCCTTACCACTTATTCTGATTTTAAACGCAATTTTAAAATGTATTTTCTCATTATTTCATAAAAAAATTGAACTACATTTTTTAATAGTTTTGTTTGCTGATTTCTGTGAAAACGATTAAGACAAAACAACTTGTTAATATATTGCAATTTCGTTGATGGGAACGATTATCTACTGAGTTTTTTGTCGTTTCTTCGCAGCAGTATCTGGGGCCGAATTCTACTAAGCTATAACGATTACGATACGTTACCGATTCGATGTGATCCCACTTTGATTATTCTATATTCATTCGGATCGAAACCGAACCGATATGATGTTAACATTTATACCGTAATATCAAAACCAAACTTAATTATTAACATTTATGCCAATAATCGATAATTAAATTAAAGAATAGGAAAACGGATAAACGGCAACGATCACGCTTCGATTCGATTGCGATAAAGTGGCAATTTGTTAGTAGAATTGGTCCCCTGCATTCGGGACCGGTAGCAGCTTAAATGTTTTTTTTTTTTTTATTTTTTTTTTTTTATTGTATAGATTGGCGGACGAGCTTATGGGCCACCTGGTGGTAAGTGGTCACCAACGCCCATAGACAATGGCATTGTAAGAAATGTTAACCATCACTTACAATGCCAATGCGCCACCAACCTTGGGAACTAAGATGTTATGTCCCTTGTGCCTGTAATTACACTGGCTCACTCACCCTTCAAACCGGAACACAACAATACAAAGTACTGCTGTTTTACGGTAGAATATCTAATGAGTGGGTGGTACCTACCCAGACGAGCTTGCACAAAGCTCTACCACCGAGTAACTTATTTTTCTAAAATGACGATTCAAGAGTTGTTTTATAGAGTAGCATTCAAGCATGAATGAAGTATATTTCTATTTTATGCCTATTCTTACATTTTAGTTAACATATTTTTTGTATTAATTACGATAAATTTGAAATTGTATAGTTCATTATATAGTAAGAATCCACGTTTACGAATGCGTGGGATGTTTCTATAAAAGCATTCAACGAAGCCTGCAATCAGAATAAGCTTGCTCCAAGGTGTGGGTGGTAAGTACATTAAAGTTAATACTTATGTATAGGGGAGATCATTGCGACACCTACTAGTTAAGTGCGAGTAACCAGTTCCACTCGTAGTATTCATAAAAAAAAGTAAAATAGAACCGGTTGTTATGTAGGTTTTTATTATTCGGTATGTATCAATATTTTTTACTACGATGTTTAAAGATTGGTTACTTGATGTTATTCGCTTGAGGTCGTGTCTATGGTGAGGAATAAATTTACCTTATCTGTTTTATGTCTGCGAACGAATTTTATAATATTATAGTATGGATAAATAATTATCTTCTTAAAAAACAAAATTGGCTACAAATTAATATCCTATTTTTTTGGGAAAAAATATTTATGACGGTATAAGTTTTTACTTTACATAGGTTACGATTTTCAACGACCAGTAAAATTGTTTTTTTCATTTTGTAAAAAAAAAATCATTCATTTATAAAATATTTCATATTCAATTTATTGTAAAAAATAAATTTAAAATAATATTATTTATATTCTTCTAAATATCTACTGCAGTATTACATCTCATTTATACGTGACATTGGCAGAATATTCGCGCTCAACTAGCGAAAATACTCACCAGAAAAAGAAAAAAAAATAGTAAGATCAGCAATGCTAGTATAATAAGACAATCGTTTATGGTCTTTGTGTTTCTAGTTTCACGGGCTTACCCTTCATACTCGAACAATGAATACATCCGAGTGGGTAGTACCGCCCATCCTTACCCACAGTCACAGTACAGTATATCTTTATATGCATAATTTACGACTTTACGAAGTAAATATATTAATATCATAAATAATGTGACATGAATTATTTTAAGTTTATTGCAAATGTAATGTGGATCGTATGAAGATGCATTATACCAAATGAAACACGTTTTGTTTATAATAAATTCTCATTGTTCCGCCCACACTAGCATTATGGAAGGGTAAATAAAGCCGATTGTAGAGACAATGTTCTGTTTTCATTTTCTTATACGATTCGCCTTTACTGTTTAATAACTGTCACCGACGACGTTGCTTGTATTTCATCTTTCTCTTGGGGAGAACTTTTCGAGAATATTCCACCAAGTTGCTGAAATGTAGGTTGGTGGATACACACGTGGTATTTCATCCGACACATGTAGATATCGTCACGATGTTTTCCGGCCGAGCACGAGATGGCCCAGTAGTTAGAATGCGTGAATCTTAATCAATTATCGCCGGTTCAACGTTCGACGGTGAAAGAAAACGTCGTGAGGAAACCTAAATACCACTACACTTAAATGTCACATCTGTATCCCATTATGTGTATCACCAACCCGCATTGGCGTAGCGAGGTGGAATAAGCTTCAAACATTCTGTTCAAATGGAGAGGAGTCCATAAGCCTTTGAATAAAGTTTGTTACTTAGTAATTAATTGACTAGTAACATTTATGTTTGTTTTTTAAATTCATATCTTCTGGCTAGAAGACTGAATCAGAATCGATCAGAATACTTGTTACTATATTATGTTATTATGTAAATCGTTTAATTAATAATAATTAAACAGATGTTACTTCCACGGTATTTACATTTAAGCAGGATAAAAATATTGATCCTTTGTTTTCCCGAATAATGACATCACCCGCATCTTATGGACTTCGCGGTAACTCCACACCGTTGACTCAGTAACGTAACAATATTATTAAAATAATGCTATTTATATAACTACAGCTATATCAAATATACTTTATTGTTAACCAATAATAAATAATTAAATAGAAATAAGGTAAAAAATGTATGTAACACGATATTCTAGAAGAACGAAATCTTCTAGATACATATGTATTCTATGGGCCATGACAGTAATCAAATGTACTTTCAGATATTGTTTATCGTTTAAAACTTTTAAGGCCTTACAACTATATAACGTTTATTAAATATATTTTAAATTAAATGGGTTTTATAGGTAGGCGGCTAATGGGCACCTGATGGTAAGTGGTCACCGCCCATAAACAATGCCGACGTGAGAAATATTAACCATTCCTTACATCGCCACTACGCCACCAACCTTGGGGCGAAGACGTTATGCCTGTAGTTGCACTGACTCACTCTTCTCTTCTTCTTCTCAATCTCAATCTTTTAAACTAGAACGCAACAAGACGAAGTATTGCTGTTTAGCAGTAGAATATCGGATGAGTGAGTGGTACCTACCCAGACGGGCTTGCATAAAGCCGTACCACCAATTTCTGTTATTATCTTAAATGAAACAAAGTAAGGCTGTCATGGGACTCACGCCGGGCATGCTACATCGAAATTGAAGGTTATTGAAAAATTGAATAATAATATAGAGATTCATTGATAAATAAATGTTTTTCTTATTATTATAATAATATGTATTAGCAACGAAGTACAAGCGCCACGCACACACCAGACGGCCCAAAGAGCGGCGACGGGGAAGTGGAATCACAAAAAATATATAATTAAAGAAAGATAACGAATAAAATGAATAAAACTATATAGGGACTGTAGTAAAATAAATATGTATGAGCGTCAAGTCCTGTCTTACCGCTTCAATATTTTACATGACATTACGTATATGTCTAGTTAAATACAACGTATTTGTTAATGACAAAGTGACATTGATTATAAAATCGTAACGATAACTGTATAAAAGTGTCGCACTGATGTTATAGATACTTTAAAAATATTAATAAACATTTGAAGAGGTCATTGTCCCGTGTCTCAAACAACAGACAGTTGAAATGGTCCGTAGAAAAATCTATACGACGACGTTGGCTTTCCTCCAAGCGATTTAAAGTACAGTTAAAAGTTTTATCGTATGGAAGTGTGTCCAAACTTTGCCAAAGTTTATTTTGTAATTCAGCACCCGTAACAGTACACTTTGTAATGTAAAAATGAAATATTTTTAGTCATCATTTTTGAACGTTCGTTAAGAAATGTTATCATTATGATTAGAAACGTTTTACGGCCTTATGGGATAATACTTTTCGTTCTTTTTTTTGATAATAAAAATAAAAACATACGAGGAAGCGAAGATCACTTACGATAATATTCGATGTTCACGTTTCAATGTAAAGATTTTAATTATACTATAAAATAGGCTTTTGGGATTTCCCGCAGCATTCATTAGAAAGACTTCTTTACCGATTATATATCTGTTTAATGTTTTTGAAATGTCAGTATTGTGTATATCTGTAGTTGGTACATACATATATCAGATAGATGTTACTTAATTGTTTTCAATTAATAAGTGTTTAATATATGTAGGTACTGTAGATGTGCGTTTTCAAATGAATAAATGTCAGACATTTTTATATCATTTTTATTAGATGACAAATAATAATCTTTGATAGAAAATAATTTTAAAATATCTGTTCATAATACACACAATATATATTTATATAGAATTGTGGAATGATAATATACCTTAATTGAGTTACAATGAAATTTACAACATTTTTGCCAATTTGGCTGATCTCCACATTATTTGAGGAAATGTAAATAGAAACAGGTCAACAAACTTTAAAAACATATATTTTTATGACTCATAAATACCTTGAATTCAGTATATAATGCTCTAGTGGATAAAAAAATGAGAGCTGTCTGTCTGATGAAGTTTATATTATTACGAATAGTTCTAACAATTTTACAAAAAAACGATTGAAAAACGAGCTACTAAGTTCTTGTTCACATACCGCCAAAAACAAATGAAATATTATATTTTCAGTTGGAACTTTATCATTGGTTGTAGGGTATAATTAATTATCTTGTGTTAAAGATTAAGATAGAGTAAGTAAGATCCCCTCCAGGGTACTTCTCTGAAGGTTCCCCTCCGAGAAAAAAAGGTCAGATTGCGTAATGTACCTTAAGCGAGCTAATGAAATATTATACCCTTTTTACATATAATTACCAATTTTTTAAAGTTCATCTTGCGAAACAGCACTTTATATGTTATTAATGTTTTACAGTGCGGATATGTAGAGCAACGATAATTACACTAATTTATAGTGCAGCCTGACATTTTTTTATCTTTTAAGGTCGACATTGATCTACACAAATATCTGCAACGGGACCTCGTTTGTCATAAAATATATTAAATATAATGTGATATAACCAATAAAAACCGAAATACAAAATTTATGAACATTATAAAGACCGTGTACAACACTGAATGGAATTGAATTAAATGCCCCAGTGCTGGGCAAGAGTCCACTATTAAGCGGAGGTTGATTTGGCAAAAAATTGGAAAATCAGTTGATCGAGAATTATAAGACTAATAAATAATTGCCTTTCATAATCATTTATTATTTTAATGTTATAACAAAAAAAAAACAAGACACTTAGGTTCGTAAGTTTTTATAACGTTCTTCGACGCGACTTTAATGAGTTACGATAGTAATTGCGAAATTATTTCAATCTCGACCAACAGTTCAGTGTCGGTCAATGCCGTTTAAGCATAACCACTTTTTCATACACGTACAATAAAGCCTCTCCAAATCAATAATTTCGTCTACATTGCGTTTTTTAAATTACCATAGTCAATATTGTTTAGTGTCTACTAAAAACACATATATACGTACTGTTAAATGTTAAATAACATAAATTACATAGTAACTCGTGATAAATTGTCATATTAATTATTATGTTCATGTATAATGTTCAGCTCTGTCGTTAATTATTGTAATATGGTTGAAATAAATCATGATATTATTTATATAATATTTAAAAGAAACTTAGGCTACAGATTAATAAACAATCTGATACCACGGTAGCGAGGTGATATTGATATATTGATAATGTCGCTAATCCTTATCAATTTGTAAGTTTTACGATTATTTAATGCTAATTTTATAAATGTCCTTATGGATATTTATAAAATCAGGCGTCGATTAAATACCAAAAAGTTTCATACAACATTCGTGTTTACATTTTATAATATAGAAGCAAAATATCCGCTTCCGTGTGCAATGAGGTCAAAATAAAGCAAAAATATTTACATTTATTAACCAAATATATGCATATAAATTAAAATTAAACAAAGGGTACTGTACAAATCATGACCACCATTCCACGTGAATGGTGGCAATGGTTAGCAAACTCATTGAATCGCAGTGCCAATGGGCGAAAAAAACAACCAGCCCTGTTATCATGGGCCTAAGCAATAATACTGTATCAGAAAGAGTTTTTTTTTGTTTTAGAAATTTTATAAATCTAGTTTATTATTAATCTACGTGTCTTCAGTGTTAATTGTATCAGAAATGTTATTTATGCCAAAATACATATTTGTTTAAATATCTTAATTTTTTTATTTTATATAAATGCAATTTTAAAAACATTTTTATGTATCGTTTTTACTCAGATTACGCACTGAGCGAGTTAATGTATTGCTTTTACCGAGCCGGTTGAATGTCCGGATTTTATTGGCTTCCAGACATACTCAAATCGAAATACGGATTGTAAATTGGATTAAGTCTACGTATCGGCTTAGAACTCTATCTGTGTAAATAATATGCCACAGACAATATACTTTTTTTTAATATTTTCAACATCAAAGGGACGTCTACTAGAAATAGCTACATAATATACTCTATTAAAAAAACAATTGATGAATATATTTTTTTAACAATATACTTAACATAAAATGAAATTTAATTGATTTCATTAATATTAGAATAACTAAAATATTAAAAATATTTATTTTAGGATGAATAAAGTCGGGTCATTGCTTTCGAAAAATATTGAATGCTTAACGAAATGGACCAATCATTCCATTAATTAAGATTATATTAGTGAAAGGTTACGACCCTTTATATAGGGTTTTCCATTAAGGGCGCTTGATCTTTGAAATGCAAAAAAAAATACATGTAGGAGAGATATTTGCGAAATTTTTTTTTTATTTGAAAGGTCTATCGACCCCATTATGTATGGAATATGACATCATTCAAATGACCGCCACGGCTTCGGTTGGTGGTGCGCACACGAAAGGTCCAATTTTCGATGACTCTGGCGCACAAATCGGGCTGTATTTGATCGATGGCGTGGCGTATGTTGACTTTGAGGGCATCGGTGGTTTGCGGCTTGTTGGCATAGACCTGCGACTTAAGAAAACCCCACAAGAAAAAGTCCAGCGGGGTCAAATCGCACGATCTCGGTGGCCAGTTCACGTCGCCTCCGCGCGAGATGACCATGTCCAGAAATTGCTCGTGCAGAACTTCCATCGTAGCGTGTGCTGTGTGGCACGTAGCGCCGTCCTGTTGAAACCACATGTTGTCCAGATCCATATTCTCGATTTCAGGCCAAAAGAAGTTGGTTATCATCGACCGGTATCGCTCACCATTGACGGTGACGGCCACACCATTATCGTTTTCGAAAAAATACGGACCAATCACGCCTCCGGCCCAAAATCCGCACCAAACAGTCACTTTCTGCGGGTGCATTGCCACTTGGTGAACCTCGTGTGGATTGGTCTCGTCCCAAATACGGCAATTTTGCTTGTTGACATAGCCATTCATTCAAAAATGCGCCTCGTCGCTGAAGATGATTTTTTTGCCAAAATCGGCGTCAACTTCCAACTGCTCTAATGCCCAGTCAGCGAACACACGGCGCTGTCTATGGTCATTAACCTTGAGCTCTTGGGTCAGCTGGATCTTGTACGGGTGCAGGCTCAAGTCACAACGCAAAATTCGCCAAGTTGTCGTCTGCGAAATGCCGAGTTCCTGTGCGCGACGCGGAATTGACTGCCGCGGGTTTTCGAGGACACTGTCGCGCACAGCGGCGATATTCTCGGCAGATCTCGCGTTACGTTGACGCACGGGAACCGGCTGATTGTTAACTGACCCGGTTGACTCGAATTTGTCCACCAATCGACGGATAGTCGACTCGGCAGGACGATCATCGCGACCGTAAAACGGGCGAAGTGCGCGGAACGTTGCTCGAACTGAAGACCCATTTTCATAAAACAATTTTATGATTTGCACGTGCTGCTCGACACTGTAACCTGCCATGGTGGTTTGGGAGGACGGAATGAATATAACACACTGCATTTGACAGCTGTCACTCAAACAACATGGGCGCAATCAGCTGTCAAAGTTCAAGCGTCCCTATTGGAAAACCCCTTAAATACCAACAAGCTGACACAGCCCTTAAGCAAGTCCAGCCCACACGATCAATCATATAACATGAGCTTTATCATTATCCTCAATTACTACAGCCAGATGTATTTGTTTCGAAACATTGAGAAGTTCACGTAAATGTCTTCAATCACAAATTTAAAATGTTGACTCAAAAGTAATTGCCTCGGATTCTCGTGTAAATCAGTGTTATTTAAACGATTATACGGTTGATTAATTGTACGGGCGTTGTTGGTTGTGTCTTGTAATTATTGAAGCGAATTTATATTGTCATTATATGCTGTGGTCGGTGTATGCGCTATTCTTTACTAAGGCTCCCCCTTCACGTTCCTTACTGCTAAGACATTATAGTCGCAGACTTTTATTTTACAAAACAATAAAAACGTTTGAGCTCAAAATAAAATTCATGACTAAGATACTTTCCTTTGGTTTTGACGTGTTTTTTCAAATATTATATATATCTAGAAGAGACTCTATATTTTATTAATGCTAATATATGATTATTTTTGACTGCCTCGTTGGTCTAGTGGCTAGATATAAAGCCGCAGACCCGGTGGTCCTGGGTTCAATTCCCAGGTCGGGCCAATAAATAGTTATTGGGGTTTTCTGTCAGAAAATTCACAGTAGCAGCCCGGAGTCTGGAAGTTGGAAGTGTGTACACTCGCGTGCCTCGGAAAACACGTTAAGCCGTTGGTGCCGTCCCATCGGATTATGAGAGCTAAGGAAAAGAGAATACATCTCTGTTGGCGCACACACTTGTGCACTATAATATCTCCTGCGCAGTTGGCTATGCGCTCTGGTGGTGTCCGAAATCGGTCTGGAGGACCTTATGATTATTTTTAAACAAAAACATACATTAGTTTCATTTTTTTTTAAATAACAATAAAGTCTGATTTGTTTTCTTCTCTAAATGAACGTATATCGTACGTTTTAATTCTCGAATCGTTAAAGCGATGACTTTTCGGTCTTCAACTCCAAGTTGGAGTAATTAAGGTTATATATAATCCGTTCAACGGTCCTGTGATTACACCGCCTCGTTATAAAAATTATGCAATATTTTATTACCAAAACAGGATTCGATATAGGTCAGCGGGTTATATTTATAATTTCTCGGTAACGGTGTGATTGTGCGGATGTTTTGAATCGCACACTTTGCCGCACACGATGCTAACTTATTTGCCCGTTAACTGGAATTATATACATGACGGATTACTTTGTAAATCACGCGCATGTAACTGTTTTGTAAATCGATGCTAATTGTAAACGAAAATGTTTATAATTATCTTGGGAAGTTTGTGAGGCGTATACATTTCATAACAGACGAACGTTCTAATCCCTGATGATGTTTATTTAAGATCGACTGAGATATGCCTCTATTTGTTTTTAGTTATTTCGAAATGTTGGAAATGAATTAAGTACTTATTATTCTGTCATACATTTTTTTGATAAAAGATAATATGGTTTTATAAAAAAAAAAGATTAGATTATAAAATTATTTATAACGATATAAATGTATTATTTTTTTTTTTGGAATACTTAATGGATTTTAAGAAAAACATTACAAGAATAAACATAAATAAAAATATTTTGCTTTGTATGAACGTGTAGTTTTACCTAGTTCCTTGTTTTGTGTTATTTAAATTTTACAAAACATCAAATTCTGTTGTGCGAAGTTAAACGGTAAATGTTTAATAAACATTTGGCACGTGACTTTATATGAAACTAAATGACAAATGAATATTCAAGTTAGACGCGTCTTGTTCATACAAATCAATAGTTTATTATTCAGATGTTAAACTAGATAGAGCGGGCAACATGGCGTTAATATGTTTAGCCGTCCAATTATTTTATGCAAATACAATAAACAAACTGGCATAATCGAATGAGAATGGCACAAAGCCAGCAATTTATCCTCCTATGATTCACCGCATCCTTGTCAGGAATGAAATCACATAACTCTTAAAGCTTGACGACATTAAAAAAGGGTGAAATTGCGTTATAGCTGTGAAACTCGGTATTCTTCGTTGGTTACAAAGAGAAAAATTAAATGAGTGGCTATTTACGAGTCGTCGCGGGTCAAAGGCCTTCTCCTGAAATAAACGTGATACGTATTGTGTATTACTATTTTACTTAGATTTTCTAATATCAAGCCTAAAAAATGAATTATTAGAACTTCACATTTATACTATGGTTTTTATTTCTTGCAATTCTGCGTCTGATTTTAGCTGGATATCATCTCGTCTTTTTTATAAATTAATACTTTAAATAAAAGGTACAGCTTGTATTAGAAGGCCGGATGACAACAGCCCATTGGGTAAGGATCGAACCTGCGACTTTTACATCGCTATGCAGCACGTAAGCCATTGCGCTATTGACGCTTCAAATACTTGTAGTCGTTTTATTTAACTTTTTAAAATACTCATAATTTCCCCTTAGCGAAATTCTATTCAGCCGATTTGTTTAGCTCCACCGGATATTGGAAATTAGGGGTAGCTCAGGAAATTCGTTCATCGATCCATTCCCCTTTTACCACTTCAGCTGATTGTGTAGAATCATCAATATATTTCATGGTGAAGTAATATAAAATTAGCTTATTAACGGTGTTATAAAAAAACCTACAAAAAACTTAATCATTGTCAATTGTTTTGCTGACAGCGTTTCTCTTGACACTGTTCTCTCTGTTCTATAACCCTGACAAATAATGACCGACATTTCAACATTATTGAGTAATAACATCCTAATTTTACCCAGTTATAAGAGTTACGTGAAAATTAGACTCGTAATTAGCGAAGGGCAATTAGTTGGTCAGGTTCATATGTAACCAAACCAAACGGGAAACTAAACAAAGTCGTTTAAAGGAAAAGAAACCTTATCACCTATATACATAATATAGACAATGGAATAACAATGAGGCTTGAATTGCGGTCTTAATGAAAAATGGTTAGAAAGGATCGAAAAAAGCAATTCAGTTCAATTAATATCGATACGATAACCTTTCACAATAGAAAATAGTAGAGATGTAATTTTAAGAACTGGAACCACGTTTGCGCGAGTATAATCGTCAAAATATTCACAGAACATACAATTACAACATCGATATTGTCGTATATTAAAACAATTTTTTTTTATTCATGCTTGTCACGTAAATAATCGAAATTTAAAGCAGTTCAAAAAACTGAGAGATTATTATATATAAATTAAACTTTCGTCGAAATTCGCCGTATCTTCTACTATAAGTTTTATGCTTAATAGTTTTTTTCAGTTTGGCATTCCAAAAAGAACGTATCCTTATTTATTAGTATTGCTTGTTTTTGTCCGTATTATATGGGTCTAGTCATCATTTGATTGAGTGGAAACTTTGTGTATTAATAGAAACATCAATGCGCATATGGCGCGTGTCAATTTTTTAATTTTCATACATATCATATACATATAAATATTGTTAGAAAATAAATAAAAATATCTAGCACTGTATAAGCTACTGTTAAACAAAACATGAAAAGGGCGATATTACAAGTCCAAAAAAAATTTGTTTTTTTTTCATAATTTAGGCCTTGAAGTCGAGAGCATAGACCATAAAATTGAACGGTAAGAAATAACTGCAAACGCATCCTTCGAAGACTACAAGTGACTCGTATACTTGATAAGTACTTATCATAGGAAATACGTATCAGCACGCCTAATGGAAGTCTATTATTAAAAGTTGACTGTCCAAGGCAGGACATACAACCGTATGAAGAACTCTACATATAATTTCAATGCTATTTGATTTACTTATAAAATGTAACAATATAATTAACATCTAGTATGAAAACCTATTCAAAGACTTGCAATAGAGCGTGGTGGAATAAACTCCAAACTTTTAAGAAAACCTTGGGAAAAGGCTTACTTGACACTATAAAAGTAAAAGTTCGTCTGGCTTTCAAGCTTCAACGCCAATCATCGTAAAATTTAGCACATTTAATTATGCAGATATTCGCTAGCAGAATGTTTTCCGTACATGCGTTTAAAAATTCAGCTGAGTTTCTTTCGCCAGTTCTTCTCAGGTCTGAGGTGTTTATTTCCGAACCGGTGGTATATTTATGGCAATCAATAAGCAAGTGTAAAACTTCTACATTGAATAAAGATTTTTGAATTTGAATTTGATTGCAAATAATATAAATGTCGATATGGTCGTCATACTCGGTGGTAGAGCTTTGTGCAAGCTCGTCTGGGTAGGTACCACCCACTCATCAGATATTCTACCACAAAACAACAGTACTTGGTATTGTTGTGTTCCGGTTTGAAGGGTGAGTGAGCCAGTGTAATTACAGGCACAAGGGACATAACATCTTAGTTCCCAAGGTTGGTGGCGCATTGGCGATGTAAGCGATGATTAACATTTCTTACAATGTCATTGTCTATGGGCGTTGGTGACCAATTACCATCATGTGGCCCATACGCTCGTCCGCCTTCCGATACAATAAAAAAAAAAAAAAAAATACTTTGCTCAAGAATCGCCAAGAAACATACATATATGTTGTTGGTATGTTCATATCTTGATTAAGGGTTAAGTTGTTGACCCGGTGACCAGGAGATGCTGCCAATAAAGTTCATGGCTGTGACAGGATCAAAAATAGATACGCTTTTGTACATCAACCGTTATTGACTAAATTGTTTCCTTCCGTTTGTCGTTCTTTTTCTTAAATGGCGGTAGAATTTATTTGTCGAACGTCATGGGATATCCGTTATATATATGTTTTTTTGACATATGTTAGATGGTAATTATGCGAATTAATACATATGATACGTTTATTTTATTTGTAAATTATATTGATACGATAGACACTCGGTGGTAGAGCTTTGTGCAAACTCGTCTGGGTAGGTACCACCCACTCATCAGATATTCTACCGCAAAATAGCAGTACTTTGTATTGTTGATTTCCGGTTTTGAAGGGTGAGTGAGCCAGTGTAATTACAGGCACAAGGGACACAACATCTTAGTTCCCATGGTTGGTGGCGTATTGGCGATGTAAGCGATGGTTAATATTTCTTACGACGAGCCGGTTGGCGTGGTAGGTAAGATCCTTGCCTTTCACGCCGCAGGTCGTGGGTTCGATTCCCACCCAGGACAGACATTTGTGTGCATGAACTTATATGTTTGTCCTGAATCTGGGTGTAATTATGTATATAATATTTATTTACAAAATAAAAGTAGTATATGTAAGTATATCAGTTGTCTGGTTTCCATAGTACGAGTTCTGCTTGGATTGGGATCAGATGGCAGTGTGTGAATAATGTCCCAGGATATTATATTATATTACTATATCTTACAATACCATTGTCCATGGCCTTTGGTGACCACTTACCATGGTCATATGTTCGTCCGCCTACCTATACAATAAAAAAAACGATTTTCAGAAATATTGAAAAATGCGAATGTTTTGAGACCCTAGAGCTTGACTATGTTTTATCGTTTACGTCTATGTGTATAATTACCTCGTCGGTGATAAGTCTAGCTGATAAGTCTACAGATCCTGAGGTCGTAGGTTCAAATCCTGTGTCTGGCCAGTAAATATATCGAGATTTTCGGCTTTAAAATGTTAGGTGTTAGTCCGTTATAAAGCTGACAGTGTTACAGTGCCGTGCCTCGAACAGCACGTAAAAACGTCGTTCCTGCAATTGATTACTCTTCAAATCTTGTCCGATTATCTCATTGGCTTATAAGACTGATATAAGGGGATAACGAGTGCACTTGTCTTTGGGCGTATAAAGTCCGTTGTCTCTAAACTAGTCTCCGTTGATAATCACCGGCTAGAACCGACCGGTCAGAAAGACCCCATCATCATATTATCATCGTGGGTATAATTGTAAATACTTAAAGAAATAGAGATAAATTTAATATTTACATATTATGTCATTAGTCACGTTTTATCTATTTGTTTTGCTTATGATTATAACAATCTTACGTTATTATAATTAATGACAAAGGTAGGGTTACCCGAGGTATAAGAAAAGAACGAGAATGTGAGAGATTTTATTTAGAAAATAAATAAAAATATCGAGTTCCGTTCATTAAATAAGCATATTTTCCTTAATTAATATTTAGCAACGAAGTATATATACATAAGTATATATTGCGCCACACGCAAGCTAGGGAGTAGAGAGCGAGAGAGAAGAGTACCACGACAAAAGGGAGTGTCAAGTCGGCCTCACCCAAAGCGTGCCAATATATTTGATGTTAAGCATCATAAGAATGGGGGAAGGTAGATAAATTTTTGATTCGTTAGAATTGCTTGAAATGTTGGTATAATATGTAAGAGTGTGTGAAAAAGACTGAATTTATGAATAATCCGAGTGACAACCGTGCACCTGGTAACCTGGTGGCTACACTTGCTTAATATATATAATGAATGCATTGAACTTGAATATTTGAGCGTATGTTTGTTTAAAGCAAAGATCATTATCTATTAAACATTTACCTATCATTAATTTCGTTTATATAATCGATTTTTATTTATTGCATTTGATAAAATGCGGATGAATAGTATTATAGCATTTAATATTAAAGATCAAAATCATTCCTTGATAGCGTCATTCAGGTTTTTTTATTAAATAAATAAGCGACGTTATCTTTGCGTTGAATCGTGTTGCAAAAAATCTATCAATATTCAATATTTCGAAGACGTCAAAAGCTAAATACCTATTTCATTTTAACATTTTATTTCGCTTCGTCTAGTTCATTTTTTAAATTTTTAATTAACCGTTTTATAAAATAATTAGTTGTATGAATCACATTACAATGTTATTTTGTCCTTTAAACAGGAAAGCGTTCATGAATTGGAAGATGACAAAGCATCTATTAAATATTTTTGTATGTTTCTGTTTTTTTCATTATGACAATGCATGGCTACTTCATTAACTTTTTAATACGTGTATTTAGATATGAAAGTAAAGCATTTTATCTTTATCTATCAAAAAATATGTTCCAGATTTCTAAACGAATGAGTAAAATAACTTTTTAAAAACACTTAAATATTTTTTTCAACATAAAAACCAAAACGTTTTTTATACCAAATAATAAGTCTCTACATACCTACCCCCTAAGCTTTATATTTTATTTATTTTTAATATGTATTTAATATTACATACCTCTTTTGGATCGTTGCACCAGTGTCCCCCACATCGGATGCATTCGTTGCAGTTTTTTAAGCTATCAAAATCCGAACAATCGCGGTAAACTGCGAAAACTTGCTGGACCAAAAGTAAAACTATCACCGAAAACCTCACTACCGCCATTTTATCAAATAATATTAATTCAATGATAACGTAACTTAAAAACCATTAATAATATATTTTATCACAATCACTATTTATTTTAGAAGCGTCAAATTCGAATGTAGAATAGAACACGTTCGAAATTTAAATTATGGGTACGCGCGCACGTCTACACGACCAGGCACAGACTGTATGAACGACCTCTCTCGCTCACTTGATCAGACAGTTCACGAGATGAATCATCGCTATGAGGAAATTCGCGGAAATAGAAGTCTTTTTTCCGAGAATTATTTAATTTAATTAAAATAATATTTTTTTTTTAAGTAATCTTTTAAAATTAATTAATTTAAGAAGATTATATTTTTTTCTAACCATAAAATGCGTCTTCATAATATTGTGTTACAAATTATATAAAGAAAGTTAAATAGGTATGTTTCTGCAAAATATATTATAATATGACTTCTGTCACATTATTTTTATATAAGAATTAAAATGAAGTCCAGACATAATATATTACAGTTTTATCCTTGTGTTTGCATTGAATGCTTCGTACAAAATTATTGTAATAATATACATTAATAACAATAATTGATACGATATAAATATAGACAAAATATTAAAGTAAAATGTAACAGCGTAAACAAAGGCCTCCCGTTTCTTGAAATGGTTAGTTAATTCACGATAATGCTGAATACACATATGCAGAATTTCGAAACGTGCAGGTTTCCTCAATTAAACACGCAATAGCTCAGTGGTGTTCGTCCGGAATTAAAACTTCATTTTTTAGCTAAGGTTCACCTGTTCACCTGTTCATCGGTTCACTTGCTTCTGGGGCGTTACAGGTCTCAGATAAAAATATACTATAATTTTAAGAGAGATATATTTAGCTATTGTTTTCGGCAGTGGTAAATGAAACACTATTTTCGGTCCATTTATTAAATATTTAGTTTATTTAAAAATCTTAAAGTGGTCGAGTCCATGTGGATTTTAAATTAAACAAATAATGTATATAGGCTAGTATAAATAACAAACTAAAGTCTCTTATATTAAGATTTGTACCTATAGTTATAAAAAAATGTTATTTTAATATCAGGATAAAAATATATAAATAATCTAAATAGACTCGTATTAGACGACACTTATTTTCTAACTTTGTCATACAATTTTATTAATATAAATACAGAATATACAATTGTATGTTTTAAGATATTATTTTGTCCGTTTTGTATTTGTTTTGTAACTGTATCAATTTTTAAAAAGTAATAAATAATTAAATAGTTGTAATGCATCAGATTAGTATGGAAATTCGCTATTTTAGTAAATTTATAATACAATAATCAATACCTTCAAATTCTTTGTGTCCGCAAATTTTGATTAATCATCTTACGATTAAGCACCATTATTTTTGTTTCAATACCTTTTTTAAACTCAACCACAAATTACCATAGTTGTAATAAAGGACATGGTATTTTATGTCACTATATCCTGGTCTTTATATAGAACACATTCAAAATTGGGAAGAAGTTGTTGTAAAAAGTATTATAAATGATTGCAACGTCAATTCCCACAATTATAATGCGTTTGAGTTTAGTAATAACGCCTGATACAATATTTTAGCAATTATATTTCGATATGCTAAGGTGCTATTTTTTATGTAATAATTTAATAAGCGATCAACTAACACCTTGTTATATTAGTTTTATAATTGAAATAAAAACATGGTGGAAATAACGAATTTTACACTCAACAATTTTATGTAATTGACTTTTAAATATTGTATTTAAAAGTCAGTTAGTCAGTCAGTTTATTTACTATTTTATTCCATTCAATAAATTCTCTTGAAGTCAGTGATTTAAACTTAACATAATGTACAGATAGACAGTTCAATTTTTTTTTGCATTAGAAATATCTTAATTCAACAAAAAACAAACACTTAAAATCAGTTCAAGTTGTGCTGCAAGCCACTATATATTTTTTATTTAAAATCCTAAACTGAACGTTTCTTGGAACATTTTTAAGTCGTAAAATTTATGATTTGATTGATCTCTTTCTAAACGCTGGATTATTAAACTTTGTTACAGCTGACTGGTAAATAGGATTGTCACACGGTGAGAGCTGAGCAGCCGCTTCTTTAACAAAGCGGTCGTATTCCCGACGGTCGCGTTTGTCGGTGAGGTACTTCAAAGCCAAGACGGTTGCCAACCCAATGAGAATTAACAACGCTAGACATGTCCCTCCAATTACTGCGAGCAGGAATAAGAATTTTAATTAAAAACCTTTAATTTCAGACGATTCATAATACTTGATTAGTTGAACAATTAATTATTATTAATAAAAAAATTATTGCTATTGTAATATTTTTGTAAATAAACTAATATTTAATAATTTCAGTGTGTATCTATGCAAATCTGAATTTTTTTATCGGATTATGGTCAAAAATATATTTATGAATCTTTTTTTTTACGCACCGTAGTATGTCTCGGCATAATCAAATTCCGATTGAATTTTTAGCTCGATTTCATATTTATCTTTGCTATAGCGATATATGAATCTCGTGTAACAGCCGACATCGATACGTAACTTGGGACATAAGTTCCAATCATCACTGGCATTGTACGCCGTTAAATTTTTATCAGTAGTGATTATAACATTTTCATAGGTCTTGCAAGACGATTCCTTTAAATGGCACAATGCAAGTGGTTCAAGGTTAAGACATTGACGATCGTGGCAAGATTTTTCGCCACAAGATAGTTTACAATATTTGCTGATTACAGTTCTAGCATCCCAGTCGGCTATGTCCTGGCACTGACAATTGCCACATTCGCATTTTCCACGATTGTTGCATATCTAAAATTAAAAAAAAATATTATTGTAAATGTTAATTGAATGAACATAATAAATGTTTGTAAGATATATTGCTTATTGTTTACTAATATTATAAACGCGAACTTGTGTTTGTTACGCTGTCCGCCGTCCACATTTTGGCAATTTAAAGTCATTTTGGCTATTAAACTTATGTAATTGTATCCCAGTTTTGCAAAATAAAATATAAAGAAAGTGTATAAATAGTACGAATTAATATTATGTATAATAGTACGAATTAATATTATGGCAATTTACGATCATACAATCGGCTTTAATAGAGCAGTTAGAGATTCACAGGCTTTTACTTCTGTTTGGTTCTGGCTGGTACTTTATTTAAAGTTAAAGGAAAACTAACGTCATTTCCATCCGTACAGTCTGTTGCGTTTGGACAGGCACACGCGTCACCGACCCAGCCTGGGCTACATTTGCACACACCACAGTCGCATTTGCCATTGGGGTAAGAACACATGATATGATTAGCGTCTCTCGAACAGCTATCTCGGATGCATTCACAGTATTCACGTTCGTATCTAAAAATGACATTATATCAAGCATTACCAATAGCATCATATCTTTTCGGCCATCTCTACGGCCTTCGACATTGGGTCTCTCGGAACATCGTGGATACGACGGCTAACAGGTCCAGTGTCGCCTATACATATGTGTAAAAACTGACGTATTTTTTTTTCAAGTTACTCGATAAGAGGGCTTTGTTAAGCCCATCTGGGTAGGTACCACTCACTCATCACATACTCTTCCGCCGAACAGCAATATATAATATGTTGTGTTTCGGTTTCAAATGTGAGCGAGTCAGAACTACAGATCAAGGGACAAAAAAATTTAGTTCGTAAGGTTAATGCATTGGCGATGTAAGAATAGTTAATGTCTCATAGCACCAATGACTATGGGCGGTAGTGATAGCTTACCATTAGGTGCTTATACTAGTATATTCCTATTTCGTTATACATATTATAGCAATAGTAGTGCAAGTGTCGTAATAAATGTCATCTCGTTACACATACCCGTCTCTACACAAACATTTTCCACGTATACAAGAACCGTGACCGCTACATATCATAGTATCATCAGGAGCTATACAGGTTGAATTATCATTAGGATTGCTACATTTATCACCATATCTGAAAAACATTAAATTATATTAAACAGTTTATAAGATTATGAAGGTAAAATAATAATAACAAAATCACACACATATGCCAATGCATTGTATGAAGATAGAAGTGAAAATCTATTACTACTATATAAATCTATTGGTTCTGTCTGTATTAATAATCATTTTATGGTGCAGTGATTCACATTATACTATTTTTTTCATTTTTGTCTGTCTGTTTGTCTGTATGGCTTCTTATAACTCAAGAACGGCTTGACCAATCTTGATGAAAATTGGTAAACACAAAGAACATGTGATGGCGCAAATGTATAAGATCGGTAAACCCTACGGTATCTTATGAAAATTCATTTCAAATCGTTAATTAAGTATTTCTTTACCAGTAGCCATATACGCGGTTGAAGCTGTGGGACACAGGTAGCCATTCCATAAATCTAGACACTCACATCAATTGATAACAACATAAGTAAGTAAGACAACTGACACACAAGATGAAGACAAAATACCTCGAAATAAAAACATGCATGCACATCAAACTACCAAACTCTAAACTAATAGAAAGATAAATAAAAGGTACGAACAACACCAACAACAGACAATTCTATCTACATCGAAATAGCTTACCCCTGAAATTGTAAATAGCTATATTAGCTTTGTTAATAATTAACACATTAAGAACTATATATATATTTATATATATGTTGAAAGGTGAGCCATTTCGAAGTCATTTGGACGAACAAACCCAAAGAGCAAAACAATCAGTTCGAAAAAAAACAGAGTTCTATTACGAATCGAATGAACTATTTCGACACTACTATTAACAATTTATTTTACAAATCATTAAGTATTATTAAAAAATCAAAATCTAAAATCAGATATATTTCTATTAATATGATTACCTATCCTGGTAGCATTCACAAATACCACATCGTCGTGTCCCGCCATAATTACAAAGCGATGAATTGTGTTTTGTCTCGCAATCGCAAGAGCTCAACATATGGATATTTATTTTCAAATTCTCTTTTATCCCTTCAAATACGACATCTACATTGATATTATCTTTGTTAAAAAATCGTAAGAGTTTGATGGTGCCGGTAATTTTCTTTTCTTCGTTTCCCATAACTTGACAATTACGATTTCCACTATTTTTATAGCAATCAGGACTAAACGAAATTTGTAAATCATCACGGTATTCGCTTTTCATGTGCACTTTTAACTTTAAACTGCGTGTTATTTGCTGTAACAAATGTTCATTATTTATTTAAAATTTACACATATACAGCAGCGTGCAAAAGTTTCGGGCCGCCTTGACTTTTCCATTGGATTGATAAAAAAAATATTTCCTCCCGTCACTGTGAGTTAAAAAATACACAGAAACATCAACTATTACATTGGTTCATAGCATATTTTACGTGTACTACCATTGTGTATAAAAAAATCCTTATTTTGGTAGTTGGTTACCTTGTAGATTGTTTTTAATATCACAGCCATTTCTCTTCCCTTATAAGTAGTCATTTTAGAACCACTTATTCTTTGACTTAACGATTGATAGATATTTTGTACATCATTTCCGACTGCAAATATTATTGTAATCTCATCTTCAGATGCCAGTTTATTTATAATACCAACAGAGGGATAGTCCATTTCCAATTCCTTTGTGTATATACCATTCACTGTGTAACATTTACCATCGTAAGGTTGAAAGATACCTGCCCATTTGCCGTCCCCGGCTGCATGATAAGACTGATCGGTTAAAACAACTACTATCTTTCTAGATTCGTTTCGCCATCCTATTTCATCTTTACAAACTATGACTTGCGCAAGGGCATCTAGTGTACCTTCTTGTACGTCATAGTTTGATCCGAAAGCAGAGTTCTTTACTATATTTTTAAAAACCTCAAAATTTTCAGTCAATTTTAGTCTATTACGAAATGAGTAAGTCAGTGTACTATTTTTAAATCTGAAAATAAAAACAATATAAATTTAATATGCATATTGCTAGTGTTGTAAGGTTTATAGATGCTAACATGCAGGTGTAATTGACATAATTGTTGACAAGTGCCAACGCAGGACAGACACTTGAATCATTAACATGTGTTCATTCTGATCTTCAACTCATTGTAAACGTCGGAGGAATCTTTGCTAGCACCATAACAATTTTTTTTTTTTTAAGTTTAGTACTGTTAAATATCTACACTATAAATTATCCAGAGCTGAATATTATAGTATAATATTAAAATCAAAATTAAATTTCATAATGAAAACATTAAACGATAATAAATATAAACATATTTACTGTGTATATGGTAGTGCGTTCTTATCAACAAAAGTTCCCATTCCCAAAAGCACATTATTGGTCATATTCTGCATCATTCGGTATATATCTTCACTTTTACTGGCCGTTTTATTTTTAATCTGTTCCATGGAAGAAGATCCATCGAAAAGAAAATATAGATCGACGGGATAATTATCGGCTTTTTTAAATGAAAATGAAAAATTAACCGTTTCACCAGGTCTTATATCAATATTAATGACCTGTGGTTTTATTTGTACAACTTTACCGATTTCAGAATTAAAATCAAAGTCTTCTATTTTAGTTACGTTATGTCGTGGATTTATTATATGATCAGATAAACACCAACTATCAAGATTTTCATTTTCCGATACGCATCTGCTAGTGCCATTGAAATTTTCCTGAAAATAAAAGATGTTCTCAATCAATAACTAAATTAAACTCGTTATTTATTTATTTAAAAACTTTATTGACCACCACACGAGTACATGGGACAAAAGGCGGACTTAATACCTGGAGGCATTCTCTGCCAGTCAACCTTTAGGTCAACCAGGAGTCACCGAAGGCGGTAATTAATAAATTACACTACACAACAATACACCTACTTATATATAAAACTATAGAATAAATAAACGTATACGTACATACGCACAGTGTCTACAAAATAAATATCAATTTATAACTACTATATTAAAAACATGTAAATAATAATAGTGCATTATAGATGACAATCGTTAATACAATCAATTTATACAAGTATTAATTCGTAATTTTTTACAAGTACGGATAAAGTTATATTTAATGAGTTTTGAACTTTCAATTACAACACACGTTTGATACATTTAAAAACGACTTAAAAATGAAGGATGTTATCAATTTTGCTGAATAATTTTATTGTATGTTGCGATATTTTTGTCAATTACGAAATGATCTTTTTGTGATTATTTAATAAGGTTTAGCCAATAGTTATTTCAGTTTGTTTTAAAGTCACTAAGGGCAGAACTGCAATTGTAAACTAGAAATTAATCGCTCTTTTCTTTAGCAGCGGGCTTAGAACGGCCTAGCCTTATTTTATTCGTAGTATGCAACTAAAACACTTTTACCTTAACTAAAAAATTATTAATATAAATATTGATTTAAAAAAAAAAAACAGTTAAGCGGTTAATTTTAGTAAACAGTCCGTTAGTTTATTTTATTTAAGTATTTACTCACCGAAGAACACCATGAACACAGGCTGGTGTCTCTAATACATTCATTGCAAGCTTTATGCTGTTTACACGAATTGGTTAATACAATAGGAATGAAAAGGATAAAAAATGAATAAGAAATAATTATCATTATGATCTCTTAATGTTCGGCGGTATTAAAAATCGTTTCAACAGTGCTGGATATTGTTTAATATAATATTTGACGTATTAAAATGGTAAATTAAGGAAAAATGTTCACTTGCTTAGTGGCATTTAAGGAGAGCGACCTTACAACATTGCCTGGTCATTTTCAAACTCATTTTCTTTATTAATTATTATCTACGTTTAAATATTTTTTAATTTTTCTATTTAAGGTGTTTAGTTTTATATTATTTTCAAAATATCTGATGTCGTTTTGTAAATCACGCTATTGATTTATTTAATAAAATTAATAGCGTTTTTTTTAAATTGTTGTACAAGTATTACTTATGACTAAATATATAAGGCCACATAAGAATACAATTTTATAATACAGTTTTATAAAAAGAATATTCTTGCTTTACATTAATGCGAGAAAATCATATACATATATCTACTATATAAATCTATTGGATCTGTCTGTACATTTTTTTTCACCTAATTTTGTGATAAATAATCGTTTTATGATTCACATTCTACTATTCTTTTATCAGTGAGCTGTTTTGTGGAACCGTGATTATTTTTATAATTGGAAATCCTTTTAAATATTGTTATTTTATATTTATTAATCCATTAAAGCTTAAAGGCATTTTTTTAATTAGAATTATAGAATAATTATAAATTTATAATATATATAAATAATTATAAAATAATTCTAACTTAAAAAATGCCTTTTATTGTCAGTTTAAATAAAATATAAAATGATCTGCCCCTTTATAAGTAGGTGAGGATAACGTTACCAGGAAAATATTAATTTATTTAGTCTAATTAGGTTGAATACGTTTCAGGATAACTAACTGTTTAAAGTAGCAGAAGTTATTTTTGGTATTATTATATTTTTAAATGAATAATAATATACCTTCCAGTATTTATATTTATTTATGTAACATGACAAACGATGTCTATTTATGTGATAAAAATTTGGGATATAAAAAAAATAATTGTATAATAAATTTTAACTTAAGTCATCATCAGTTTACTTCCATATTTCTGATAAATAGGTATAAATACCTATTTATCAGAAAGTGGTAAGAACGCGTGAATCTTAACCGATGATCGTGGGTTCAAACCCGGGCAAGCACCACTGAATTTCATGTGCTTAATTTGTGATTATAATTCATCTCGTGCTCGACGGTGAAGGAAAACATCGTGAGGAAACCTGCATGTGTCAAATTTCACTGAAATTCTGTCACATGTGTATTCCACCTATCCGCTTTGGAGCCGCGTGGTGGAATAAGCTCCAAAAACCTTCTTCTCAAAAGAGGAGAAGAGGCCTTAGCCCAGCAGTGGGACATTCACAGACTGTTACTAGGTATAAATACCTAATGTAAATTTGAAACTGTATTATACGTAACTTTTAAAAAAATTGTATAATTAATGTACAAAGATTTTATTTTATGTATTTGTCGATAAAAATAAATATTGTTTGTGAATTACAATATACATAAAATCCGACAGAGATAAATGAGTATAAAATTAATTTTCCGCCTTTAGCAATTCGTATAAACCAACAATAATCAGCTTTAAGCTTGTTTTGTATTATGAAATATAATATTTATATATATCTTCTACATTTACATATATAAAAAAACAACTGACTGATAGACTGATTTTTGAAAATTTATCCACTAGTGATAAAGGGTATAAAAGTTTATATGAAATTCCTTCATATTTAAGGAAATTTGGTATTTAGCAATTATGAATTATGAGGCAGAGGAAGCCGTGAGTAAATCTTTAGTATTATATAAATTAATACCTAACATATATAAAAATATATAAAATCGGCACTCACGCTTTATTTGACTTAGAAATATACCCGCAATCGATTAAATATATTTATATATATTATCACACGAACTAATTGTGACGTGAAACGATCGCATGAAAGGGCTTTCTACTGATAGCTTAATTTACCTTAAAATATTGCACGATCGACTGAGAATAAATAAAGTTTGAAATATAATACATATAATACATGTAAACATAGTACTTAGCGATATTCATTTGAATCATTTGATGTTATATCTCATAGTGAAAAACCGGCTTTAAATGACACTTCTCAGTCCTTATAAACATTACACAGACTAAATTAATACATGAATCAGTCATTATTTTACGCCCTACATCGATGAGCGATATTAAACATGAGTTTTAATTATGTATTATTTTTATTATGCATGAAAATATGTATAGTTTTTTGTGAAACAGACTGCAGTGACTTTGAAACATGTGGGTCTTGTATAGGATACGCTTTGGATCGCTGTGTTTGGTGCTCTGCTGTAAGCGAAATAATTTTACATTATTTATATAGTCAATTTACAAAATGAAAGCTTATAAATTCCCTTTTAATTCTAAAACATATTTAGGAAGTACATGAAGGTCCAAGATGCAAGTCGAAAATTAAGGTAGCCGAAAGCAAGGTTTGGTGTAAAGGTACCCCTATATATGATCCAGAAACAGAAAATATCGTGACAGTGGATAAAGATTTTAATGCAGGGGATAAAGGACAACCGGTTATTCAATTCAGACCTCAGTCTTTGAATATTAAGGCGAGGCCCGGAATACCCGTGAAAATTGCAATGTCATATAAACCTGCAAAGCATTACCCGTTAGATGTATATTATTTGATGGACTACTCACATACTATGACAAAACATGCAGAGACACTTAAAAATCAAGGATTCAAAATCTACAGCGAACTAACGAAGCTTACAAATAACGTTCGCTTAGGTGTTGGAAGTTTCGTTGAGAAAAACTCATTACCATATGTTGAGTAAGTTATTAATAATTCACTTTTGTTTAGTTTCAGACATTTTGACACCAACGTCCATAGACATTGGCATTGTAAAAGATGTTAACCAACGCTAACATCGTCAATGCGCCACCAACCTTGGGAACTAAGATGTTATGTCCCGTGTTCAAACCGGAACACAACAATACCGAGTACTGCTGTTTTGCCTTAGAATATCTGATGAGTGGGTGGTACCTACCCAGACGAGCTTGCACAAAGTTCTACCACCAAGTAAAATGTATTAATTACATATTCTTATTTTTAGTGACTCTCAACAATATTCATATTCGTTTAAAAATCATTTATCTTTGTCTGACGATATGAACAAATTCAGAGAAGCTTTAAATGAAAAACTTAATGGTTCTAATTATGATGACCCTGAAGCTAGCTTAGATGGTCTCATGCAAGCAATGGTTTGCAAAAAAGAAGTGGGTTGGAGAGATAATGCGCGAAAAATTATTGTATTAAGCACTGATTCAACGTACCACAGTGCGGGTGATGGAAAATTTGTCGGTGCAGCTCGACCACATGACATGAAATGTTATGTAGTTAATAATAAATATCAAATGGAGCTCGAATTAGATTATCCATCTGTCAGCCAAATAAATAAAGTAGCTGCAGAAAATAATATCATGATTATATTTTCTGCTGATGAACATGTTGAACCCCACTACAAAGCTTTGGAGAAAAACGTATTAGGTTCAAAATATGTCCCATTAAAAGCAGATTCGACACTGGCAGATGTTATTAAAACAGAATACTTGGTAAGTCATTCTAACCATGTTTGATTTTTATTCCAAATCAAACATTCACCTAAACCATTTATATTTATTTTTAGAGTTTAATTAGAAAAGTTTATCTATATTATAAGATTCCATCATTTATGCATTTAACACTTGATCAAGACTGTAGTAAGGACAATGAATGTGAGCTGAAACATAATCAATCTGTTGAATTAACGGGTACTTTAACAATAACATCGTGTCCACCAAAAAATGATTACAAACACAATGTGGAAATTGGACCCCGAATGTTAAATGAAAAATTGAATATAGAAGTTGATATATATTGTCAATGTGATTGTGAAGAACCAGGAAGTGGGATAGACAGTTCGGATATGTGTAACAATGCTGGGACATATCAATGTGGAATTTGCTATTGCGATAGTGACAGGTGATACGGTTATTTATATCCTAATTGGAAACTAAAAACACTTTTCTCATTTAAATTATTATAATTTCAAAGTGCGAAAACCTTTTAAGGCATATCCGACTCGCATTTAATTAGTTTTTATATTTTATTTTCAGTTATGGATCTACTTGTCAATGTAATGGAATATCAAGTGACGAACGGGATGAAGATCAATGTAAAAAGGATAACGAAACCCTTATCTGTAGCGGGCATGGAACTTGCAGGTAATTAAGTGACTTGTTGTAAAAACTGCCTTGTATAGTATAAAAATGAGTTGTATTTATTTAAAACTTATTTTAACGATATAGCTGCGGGAAATGCGAACCATGTTCACCAGGTTTCTCGGGTCCATACTGTGAATATGACGACAAAGCGTGCCCCAGCCCTGAAGGCTTACTATGCGCTGATCATGGTATATGTAAATATGGACAGTGCCAATGCTTTCCCAATTGGATTGGTGACGATTGCAGGTGTCCTATTAATAATGAAAGCTGCAAAGCTCCTTATTCTAAAGAGGTACCGTACAATAACATTTTACTTCAAAATAATGGTAGTAAAACGAGCACTTCTTTAATAATCTATCTAATGTGTTAATAAAGAACAATCTTACAGGAATATTAAATTATTTCTTATCTCGAAATTTCGAATCCTATATGTCTATAAAAAATTATAAAATGGCTTAGATTTAAAGTTATTTGAATTTGAAAAGCAAATTGAAAATTGGTAATTGGTAGTAAATATAGAATTATATTATATCAGGTATGTTCGGGTAATGGTAAATGCTCATGTGGCAAATGTGAATGCAATGAGTGTTCTGGACAATTTTGCGATGATTGTGAAGAAGTAGCAATGAAACGGTGCAAGGAATTGGAAGATTTTGCATATTGTAATTTCAACGAAAACAAAAACGATTGTGATTTAAAATTTAATCAAACAAACACAGAAGTTACTCTTGTCAATAAAACAGAAATAAATTCACCAGACTGGTACATGGCTAAGTATTGGTGTAGAAAAGTCGTGGAAGATGAACAAATTTTTGTATTTAAATATTATTATTCAACATCTTCGAACAGCAAGTTACATCTCATTATTCAGAATGAGTTAGAGAAGCCACCAATTGCTAATGTGTGGAGTAAGTACATTCATTCAGATTGATCTTATAACAAAAAAAAGATTATATCATTCTCACCGACAAGATGTTTGAGGCTCAAAATATTTTAACTAAGTAATAAAACTTTAGTACTATCAATTATAATATGTATGTAATTCATATATATATATCAATTATTTGATTTCTATCATTTTCTTTTTTCAAGCAACTGTAACCACCGCTAACAAAATCACATTTCTGAGTATTACAATATCATTGTTACACTAAAATAATATTTCATTCACAGTTGCTGTTGGAAGTGTTATAGGTGCGGTATTATTAATTGGACTGATAACTCTAATTGCGTGGAAAGTTCTCGTTGACTTACACGATAAAAGGGAATATGACAAATTCGCAAATGAGTCTGCTGCTGCAGGATTTGATACTTCTTTAAATCCTTTGTATCAATCACCAGCTACGAACTTCTCAAATCCCGCCTATGATGGCTGATCATATAAAATTTGAGTAGTTAAAGGCGTGAAACTTTCATAATATGAAGCTTGTAATAAAATTTTATACTAAAAGACCTTTCATTTTCATATTTTATTTTTTATCACAAAAAATTTAAACATGACAATATATAAATTATTATAAAACATTTGTAAAAATAAATACAAAAACAACACCGACATCGACTTTAACACTGGTTTTAATAGTTTCATAATATTAGTCAATATTTCATGAAGTTAAATTGTTTTTGGTTATTTTATTTGAATTCGTTTTCAAACTGTCGACTATTTTTTGGCCGTCCGAGTGTTTTGACGATCGTGCGAACGTTTTAGACGTGTCGGTGTCTCGTCATTATAAAGTTTATTCTCTCGACGCTGTTCGATATCAAGCTTCGCGAGGACAGCCTAAAAACAAAATTATTTTGATTTGTCTCAACAAATTATACTCGGTGGTAGAGTTTTGTGCAACCTCGTCTGGGTAGGTACCACCCACTCATCAGATATTCTACCGCAAAACAACAGTAAATAACAAAAATAAAAAAAGGTATAGAAGTAAACACTGATTATATATCTAGATTGATTAGATAAGGAACACGTATTCATCTTTTAAAGTAATAATTTAATTTAGAACTTGCAGCGCTGGTCCTTGGGGCCGTGAGTAATAGGAGCCAGGACCAAATTTCAGGGGGCAGGAATATTATTGATAAATTGCAAGTCAAAACCGCAATGGTCTGACCACACAGTTAAAGAGTTTATTTCTACAAAATAAATATATATATTGTATATAAACGCATGATTGCAAGGGTCTCTTAAAAATGGCGCCACCATATTAATGGTGGAGAACACCATTAAAATGGTGGAGTGTTGATGATAATATTACTTGACCCAAACGGGTACGGGAAGTTAATTCCAAGACTTCCCGGTCATAGCATTTTATCGTCCGAACCAATTTTAAATTAGGAATTATTAGTAAGTAAATTTAAAAATTTATTACATTATAAAAACATACTCACTCTATGACTCTCGATTTTGACTCGCTTAGGTTTAGTGCATGTTTGTTTGGGCACTAGATCTCCAGCGGAACGTCTTCCGTCAACAACCATGTTACTGCTTAGGGAATTGCAGTTACAACTGATGAAATTAAAGTTTCAAGTCTTAAATTTATGCGTGCATCAGAATGACTGTACAAAATGACGGATCAACTTTAAAATACTATACTATTAAATAGGTATATACTATACCTATATACTATACCTATTTAATACTATCTTGACGTCAAGACGACCGGACATTTAAATTTATTTTTTTAAATTTGTTCTAGTACTAAATGCTGGTAGTATTTTAAAGCTGATCCGTTACTTTGAACAGACATTTTGATGCACACAAATTTATTTAGTTATATATTTAAGGAAAAATGTAAATGTTAGTTTCCACGTCGTTAATTATATGAAATAGCAGAGTGCTGCTAAGCTATTAAAATTTTGTTTTAAAATCAAAATGAGCTGGTCTGTACTTATTGTGTATTATACTGTCAAAGGTTACATTTTGTACAGCCCCAATGCATTTGAGCAAAAATAATCTCTTGTAGTCTCTTCACCTGCGTATAATTAATAAAAATATAATAAATTATTTTATTACTATAATAAAACACACACACTCACACACACAGATATGGCTACTGGTAAAGAAATACGTAATTAACGATTTGAAATTAATTTTCATAAGATACCGTAGGGTTTACCGATCTTATATATGGCCTAACATTTGCGCCACATGTTATTTGTGTGTACCAATTTTCATCAAGATTGGTCAAGCCGTTCTTGAGTTATAAGAAGACATACAGACAGACAGACAAAAATGAAAATAATAGTATAATGTGAATCACTGCATCATAAAACGAACAAAATTAGGTGAAAAAAAAAAATGTACAGACAGAACCAATAGATTTATATAGTAGTATAGATTTTAATGACAACCACACTCTTATCTTACCTCGGAGGCTTAACTCTATTATAGATTCGTTAAATTGTATAGTTATTATTTAGATTATAGCTTTGTTTTAGTAAGAGTACATAGACGTACACATCCTTCTCGGCAACAGCTGGCGTTTTATTTGTTGATCCTAGACTATTATCACGAGATGTATGTGGAGTATCTCTGCAAACCGCCTCCCTTACTTCCTGTAGGCGACGCCATTCTTCTGCTACCTTACGCTCTAGGTCAGCCACTGTACAATAGATAGTCAGTGGATAATCAGTTATACACTATATCATATTTTAGTTTTGGGATTAATCTTTTTCATATCAACTACCAAAAATTTTTCCTATCAATATATATATTATATTTTAATTTTTTATACAATATTTAAATAAGCAACCCTTTATTAACGTTTTTTTTTAAACGTTTTGGTTATTCTAAGAAAAAATAGTATTAGTTACACTGTTATCTAACTACTAATATGCGAAAAGAAAACTTTGTAAACAACATAAATATAATTATCGCGCGCACAGAGGAGTATGACATTTTGCATAGTTAAAGTTTATATTGAAAACCTAAAATTTATGTCTAATTTGTTACATTGTATACATTATATTCAACCAAAGCTTCAGTTTTCGTATCATTCGAATTTTTCAAATAAATCGATAATCGTTACATAGATTAAAAATTAATCTTCAGAAGAATAAAAGATAATCTTCAGAAGAATAAAATTGTGATATTACATATACACTCATTCGCATTTCGCCGTGGCCGTTCGCATTATTTTCAGAAGCTACTAATAATAAGGGGATTAAATTTTTAAATAAATGTCGCATTATTGGCGAGTTAAGCTGCCTGAATTACCCTGACCGTCCAGCTATGGATCGTGTTATGTAAATTTATATATATTATGAAAATCAACAAAGCAACAAGTGAAATATGTTTGAAGTTTCATTTTTTTAGCAATCAATTTACGTTCGAATTTTAAACAATGAGCGATCACTAGTTCGTGTGAGAGACTAACTATTTTGCTGCATTTGTCGTTGTTTATTCATCCTTTCGCTCTCTGAAGAATCAATTCTTTTCCAGAAAGTTTCCTCCTTATTTAGTCTTGCTTTCCATGTCCGACATACTTTCAAATGCAAAAAAGATAGCTCCTGAGCATCCAACACCTGGAATTAATTAAAGTGTGTTATATATTTCTAACAAAAGTGTTATTTCTAGGTGCTATAAATTTATTAAACTATTCTTTGATAAGTTTAGCTCATTCCAGAATGCATAATAGATAAATATGAAACACTTATGTACATGCATTATGTGAACCTGTGCTTTGTTTTTAATTCATATGCCACACGGATATTAATTATAAAGTTTACTAGTCATATATAAAAAAAAATTTAAAAAATTCTTACTTCAACAGTATCGCTTAATATTTTGTTAGCAATATATTTTAAATAGGCCATCTCTGCCATTTTACGCTGATCAACATCAACTTGTTCGAATATATTACGAATAGTGTCAGAAATATTTATATCAAGTGAACAAGTGCAAGGTCCGTGTGATCTCTTTCTCGGTTTCACATTAAACGCATCTACGCTTGTTTTAGTTAACATTTTGTTTTCTGTACGAGATCTGCCTTTTTTCTTTTTCAATTCTGGCGTTAGAATTTTGACTGGAATCTACGATAACAAAAAAATTAATATTATTTCTTTTGATAAAGTTATATTCTTTACATTTACGAATGAAATACGTTTGAGTGTTGATTACCTCGTCCAAAGTCATACTATTATTAAGTTTTGATTTTAAACAACGGTTTTCATTCCCAAGTTTTTCTGCTTTACGCATAGCTTCTATACTCATAGATCTTAGGTTTTCTATTTCATTTCCATGTTTATTTATTATTTCATGTACTGCTTCTTCGTGAAGATTTTGAATATTCTCAACGCCTTGATTATGTTCACTTATAATGTGCTTAATGTTATTTTCGTATTGAGCTTTAACAGCATCTAATTTCTTTTTGTAATGTTTTTCTAATACTTCCATAGTGTCAGTAAGTTGCTGTATTTTATTTTGATAATCTACTTCAGCTACATCTAGCTTTACTAATATGCCACGATCAGTGACTGCGTTTGTTGATTTGGTGTTAGATTTTGTTGATATGGAATGTTCAGGTGAAGATCTTAATAAACTAGATTTTCCAGATTCTGTGGATCGACTTTTATTGCTAAATCTTTTTTCACTATAACTTTTTCGCAATGGCTTAATATTATCTAATTTTAGATTATTTATGAAATCTATATCATTTTGTACATAGTCCAAAACGTAGTTGAGTCTATAATTACTTCCATTACGCTTTGGTTCATTTGTGTCATTACACACATCTTTTAAAACCGTCGTATTACCGTGAATACGAGACAAATTAGGATTTGAATTACTATTATAAATTGACTTGGCCGGTGATTCTGTTTCTCTACCTTGAGTCTTTGTAGTGTTTACATCATTAGATCTAGATTGATTTCCTTTAAATCTTCTGGTTTGCGCTTTCTGTTTCGAATGAACATTATTATTTTCAGAAATTATTTTATGATGATCAATGACTTGATCATCGCTTACATTCAAAATTGTAGAAGCAATATTAGATTCATCCGTGTTTTTGGAGCTATTACTATTCATTTTAGTATCTGAATGTATGACCCATCTAGAAGAAGCATTTAATGGTCGATTATATGAATCTAAAAACTTTGTATCTGCATCTGATAGAGTGGAAGTCGAGAGATCTGTGAAAACTGTAGGTAAATTAATTTTAAGTATCGGTTTAATAATATCATCATATTTCTTTTCATCATCTGATTGTTTTTTTATATCTTTTATGTTTTTTTGTCTCCTTTGAAGTAGGTCTTCGTTTGTGTGAATAATTGCTCTCTCTACTATCATATTTGTCAAATCGTTTTGAGGCCAAGGTTTGTTTTCGTTGTTAGTTTGTTCATCAAAAATGCTTTGGCTGTCTTTATAAATTAAAAACATGTCCTTATCTGTTGATGCAGGTGAATCATCAAATGCATTTTTTTCTTTAAAACTATTATTGCTATCAAAATCATTTCCATAATTTTTCTGTGTTTTATCATTGCTGCATGCTTTGAAACTTTCAGTTTGATCCTTACTCGTGCAGTTATCATCATCGCAAGTATTTTTAACAGTACTGGCTAGTATTTGTGTACTGCAAATGTCGATAACACTATCATTATTAACCGATGAGTTTAAATTATTTAATATAGGGGACTTTACATTAACAAAGTTTTCTAATAACTTGCGTTCAGTATCTCCCAACATTTCATATTTATGTAGATCAGCTATAGAATATTGCTCTAGTCTACCAAGGCTAAGTCTCTGTACTTTATAGTTCATATAGATATATTTTACGCAATCAACAGTGAGCTTTCCGTCTTCCGTTTTAAAAAAGTCAGTAAGATTTAAATTTCCTTGTTCCTTATTCAATTTTAGTATTTCGGATGCATTTTCAATAGATGCTGTTAACATATTAAAATTACTTTCATTTGTACATTCTATTAAATTACTTTGGGTGTCAGTTTGAGAGTAAACATCTTTACTACTTGAAAGTAGATCTGCCTGAGCTGTAAAATTTTTGGTAGGTTTATTTTTTATTTCTTCAAAATACGTTTGAAGTTCAGCAATTTGCTTATTTTTTTCTTCTATGACAGATTTTGACTTTTCTATGTGTTCTTGGTAGTTATTTTTGTCTGTTATTTCAGCATTGAGTTTTTCTTGTAATTCCCCAATTACGTTTAAGGAATTATCGTACTGATCCTGTAGAGATAATTTTTCTTCTTTCAATTTCGTAATATCACTTTCATTCAATTGCTTAACTCTATTAAAAATTAGCTTTTGGTTCATAATTTCTCCTTCTAAATCATTTATAACCTTTTCATAATTATTTTTTTCACTTTTGAGGTTCTGCAAATGTTCTTCGAGTTTTTTTCTTTCTCTATGTATTTCTTCTTTTTCATGTATTATATTTTGTCTTTCTTTTTCTGCAATTTTCTTAGCTTCATGGGCTTTGGATTTAAGTAATTGATAAGAAGCTTGTACATTACATAAAGTTGTTGTAAATGTACTATTTTTTTCAATAACATATTTATTTATCCGATCCAATGATACCGTTACATCTTTGAGTGTGCTGTTAATCTTAGATAAGTTAGTATCTCCAAGATGTCTTAGCTCTAATTCTTTTATTTTGGAAATAATTTCTAGTCTTTCTTCCTTTAGGTCTTTCATTTGGATGAGGTACTTATTTTCATCTTCAAATGAGTCCTCCATAGTTAATTTAGAAGCATCTAGTTGGGTTCTTTTTTCATTCTGAAGTTGAGCCAGTTCCATTTTCATGTTATGTGTTGCCTTTGAATCTATATGAAATTACATTTGGTAAAATTAATAAATTGTAAAGTATTGGCTTAGTATATGTTTATAATAAGAACTGAGACCAAGACCAATATTATTAAGTACATATATTACATTTATGATAAGGTTTGTTATGTAACAAGTACATTTAAAAAATATAAATTGTTTAATAAAATTATATAGCTATTACGGTGGGCCTCTAATGTCTTAAAAGGTTGCTCAATTCTTTCGTAGCTAAGCTGCCTTATTTGTTCCCCGGATTCAATTATTTCATTTAGATTGTATTGGAGTTTTCTTATTTCATCTTCTAATTCGTTGATGTGGTTTTCTAAGGTAGATATTTTCTTGTCTTTGCTAATAATCTGTTCTGAAAGATCACTTGTAAGAAACTCCTAAAAATGTCAACGTATAAATAATATAATATAGAGTTAAGTTATTTATTTAATCAATTTGTTTATAAAATAATTTAAATTTGTTTTACCGATTCCTCTAATTTATCAAGTAAGTCAGTAATCTTTTTATGATAACATATTTTTTCTTCTCGAAGACGATCTATTTCTTTTTTAATATCGTGATAGCAGACGTGTAGAGATTCAGATTTCGTGGAATTCTAAAATAAGGAAATTGTATATTAATTAATCATTGTTTACCTGATAATTAACATTACATCAAATATATTTTTTTAACCTCAGCACGAACTTGTATCAGGGCCTTTTCTAAGTCTTCGGTATGTATTAACAGACTTTTGCTTTCATTATTTAAACTGTAATTTTCTTGTTGCAATTTATTCAAAACTTCTAGTTGTTTTTCTAAATCTTCCTGCAAGTTTTCTTTCTCCAATTTCAATTTTTCGTGAGCTTCCGTCAAGTTGTTAAAATTTCTTTCTAAGTGTGCATAATCATTCGTTAAGGTATTTAATTGTAATTTCATATTTGACCCTTTAGTTTTTAAAGAATTTATACTACACGAGGCTTGCTGTTCTTGAATTTCTAAATTTTTAATTTTTTCATTTAAGTTTTCATTCTCTTTATTTTTGTTTTCTAGGACGTTGTATAAATCAATGATTTCGGCAGTTTTATTGTAAAAATCTTTTTGTAAACTATTGTTTGTGTCTTTTAATTTTTTGTAATTATCTTTTAGATTAGAAAAAGATTCTTCTATATTTAATTTGTCCTTCAAGTTTAATTGTAAAACTGCGTTTTCTTCACAGATATTGTTATAAGCATTTAGTGAATCTTCTAACGCTTTTTCTACTTGTGAAAATTTATTTTGTAAAAAATTTCTATCGGCTATTAATTTTTGATAAGCCTCGTTTAACTTTATATACTCTTCCTGAAAACATTCAGATTTATGTAACTGATCTATTAAAGTTTCACTTTCTTTTTTCGTTAGTTGAAAAGCATGAAGTATGTTTTCCAGTTCAAACGTTTTGCTATTTAAATCGTTTTGTAGCTTTTCTTTTTCATTTAAAAGATTATCGTGGCTTTCGTTTAATTTATTGAATTTTTGTATTAAAACTTCCTGTTTTTCAAGTTCTATTTTCATTTTTTCAGTTTTGTGATTGACTTCTTCAAAAGACCTTTTAAGTTGAATATTTTCATTCTGTAAAATATGTACACTTTCTAGATTTATTTCACGCAGTAATTGAATTTCTTTTAAAAAATATACGTTATCACTATCTAAACTTTGATCGATAAATCTTTTCGGACTATTGTTTTCCGATTGGTATTTGATTTCTACACATTCATTACTTTCCTCAATGTTAGTATTTTCGTAATTTTTGACATTCTGAAGGATTTTTAGACTTTCTTTATTTGCGGAATGTATCGAGCTAATTGCAATCTTCTTTTCACTTTCGAGTAAAGTCACTTTATTTTCGAAATCGTTGTATATACTTTTTACTTGTCTTACGAGATTCTCGTTTTCAATATTTTTACGATCAAGTTCGTCAGTTAAAACGTTTATTTCTTGTGATTTACTATTTATAATGTAATTTAAATTTTCCACAGCGCTATTATTACTATCTTGTAGCTCGTTTATTTGCATTTGGCATTTCTCTAAATAGTTTCCTAAATATTGATTGGTTTCTTCATATTTTCCTTAAAAAAAGTTAATAATATTATTACTAATGGATATTTATATTATGCATAATATGTAAGTAGGCTAAATCGCATAAAAGATATAAACTATGTTTGATATCCTAACTAATAATGAGTAACGTAGGCTATATTTTATCCCCGTATTCCCACGGGGACAAGAACTACGCGGGTGAAACCACGGGGAAAAGCTCGTAATATATAATGATGTATATAAATGAATAATGTATTACTTTTCCAAGCTTCTATTTCTAGCTTTAACTCATTGATGACTTCAAGTTTTTTTTCAAATTCCTCTTGAAAATATTGTTTCTCCTCTTCAGTACAACACAAAGCATCCTTTAAATTTATTATTTGTTCCTTTTGTGATTTTATTTCAGCCATTAGTTCCATAGTTTGCGTATCATCTTCATTTTGAAGAATCTAGTAATGCAAAATAAATATCTAAACAAAATTAAAAGTATGAAAACAATAATATTTTTTATCAGTTTCTAACATTGTTGCTATCTCCATTCAATATACTATCAATTTGATTTGTGAGGCTCTTTATTTGCTGTTCCTGGCACATCATTTTACACTCACATTCTTTCAATTTACAAATTAAAACATTTCTTTGCTTCTCATAAGACAAACAAATTTCACTTATTCTGTTTTCAAGTTTGATATTTTCATTTCTTAGTTCATCAATGGTGGCAGATTTATTTTTGTTAATTTCTTGCTCAGCCTTTAATTTTGTTTCAATATTGGTTGTCTCTTCAGAAAGTACATAATAGTTTTCTTTTAATGCATCGAGATCTTCCGAACGCTTGCGATAAAATTCTCTGTCTTTCCATAGTTCATTATATTCCCTTAGTTTATTTTGTAAGCATTCAAACTCATTTTCTAATTCAAAGTATTTTTGACAATGTGAATTAAGGCTATCTCTTTCGTGTTTCAGGTTATCATAACAATGTAATAAGTCATCATAATTCAATTGTAAATTTTTCAACCGTTTAAGATTCTTAACGTTTAAATTATCATCTTCAACCACAAAACATTCATCTAATTGATCGTCTTCAGTTTTTTGAGATAAACTTTCTTTGCTAAGTATCTCTTTCATGTCTTCATTTTGCATGATGTCAGCAACAAGATGTGCTCTTTTTGTATCTAAACTGGGTATTTTGCTCTCAGCAGACGTTAATGCAAAAGCAGTCTCTACACGTGTAAAGATTTCAGCACGGTAACATGAGCAATCTTGTTTTACTGTACTTGAATCCTGTGTGCAGGGAGCAATTAAAGCAAGGCTAAATTTCTCTAAGACTTTCATTTTAAAAATAATTTTCCCTTTAACATCTATGCCTCTGGTATCTTTCCCATTAGTCTAAAATGTAATAAATATTGTCGTTACATGTTATATAATTATTTACAATAAAAAAAAAACAATATACATGTCCGTGGCGATTTAATAACTTACTAATAAATCCAAATACTGTTTATATTTTTCATTTTGGCATAACGTTGCGAATATTTTCTCTAGTGCTGTATAAATATGTGCGTAAATACAATATGGTTCACAAACATCGTTTTCCATAACCTGTTACACAAGACATTTGACATTGATTTTTTTTAAATAATAGTTATAAATCTTAAATAATAAAATTTAACTTAATCTACTAACCGCCATTGAAGCATCGTTTAGTAAGCTCCCAACCTCTTCAAAAAGGAGAGCCCAGTATTGGGACATTACCGTCTTTGAAGTATAGACAATAACAGTAGATTCTAATAATCAAAAAACTCACCGCAATAGTATTTTGCATTGCATTTAACTTGGCATCTTTGCATATTATAGTTTCTTGTAATTCATCGATTCTTTTATCATGAGCAGCTAATAAAATGAAATTGATATTTTTTAACTTTTGTTAGTGTTAGTTATATATCCTTAACTGTCTCGGTCTAGTGGCTACATGAAAGGCCACGGACACGCTGGTCCTGGGTTCAATTCCCAGGTCGGGTCGATAAAATGTTATAGAAATTTTCTGTCGAAAATTCTCAGTAGCTGCCCGGAGTCTGGAAATTAGAAGTGTGTACACTCCCGTACCTCGGAAAGCACATAAACCCGTTGGCCCTGCACCTGAACTCTTTCCGGTCGTGTTTGATTGCCGTCCCATCGGGTTATAAGAGTAAGGGAATAGAGAGTGCTCTTGTGTTTGAGCACACACTTGTGCACTATAATATGTCCTAGGCAGTTGGTTAATTTCTCTCGAGATTCGCTGCCGTGGCCGCAATCGGTCTGAAGGACCATTATTGTATATGCTTACGAGTTAACCAAACAAGTTAGTATATTGACAGCACAATGAGGATGAGAACACTGAGAAATAATGTATTATTGTTACTATACAGTAGTCTAATATTGAACGTATTTTTTTATAATATAGGTATACATATATATGTAAGTATATGACATTTGTATACCGTCTTATGGTTGCAACTCTGCAAATAAATAATTTAGAATTTGAATTTTAAATTTATATATATCTTGATTGGTTTATTCAACTACATACTATCAACGTAAATAAACGGATATAGACTTTACTCACAGGTAGCTTTGTCTGAAAATACTCTCATGAAAGATATTGGGATGAGGCAATAGAAAATTTATTATTTTTTAAAGATTTTATATATTCATCATATGAAATAGTGCCTTACATGTACTCGCGTCGACTTTATACGTTTCAAATTGATTGCTTTTCGCTTCCATCTTTGGTATTGATACTTTTCCCATAGTCCACTGCAATTGTTTAATAATATTGAATTTAAAAGTCCAACTCAATTTTAAATAAAGAATATTTTAATGAAAAAAGTAACCTTACCTCATCACCACGTGACTTTCCAGTCTGCAAATAAGATCATTATTATAGATGAGGTTTCAATAACGATTATTTATATTGCTATTATATAACATAAATGTTTATCGTATTACATTAACTAAGTTTTCCGATTTCACTTACATTATTTGTCGACGTATGCTCGATAAAATTTGGGAAGGTTACGGTTCCGTACCATAAAGAGGACGGTTCATGACGCCTATATCAACGTAAATGAAACCGGTATTTAGTAGTAATAAGAAATAAGAATGTTTAAATTGAAGTTAAATCTACCACATGTGTTTTCACGAGAGGTATTTGCCCAGGTGTGGAACAATTACAGGATGATACACAGAGGCGGCGTAAGACGTGGGCCCGCCTACGCCCTCGCGATGTGGAGGGACCCGCGCCCGGAGGTTTATGCATTACTTAAAAGCCGTGAATGCACCGAAAAATTGTACTCGCCGCGATCGATATTTTTATAGATAACTAAATACATATGTTTTTATTCTAGGTCTTGCCTCGCCACTGCTGTTACATACTCACTATTCAATATACTAACCTCTCCAGTATATCGACTGGGCTATAACAAAAAAAAAATGTTGAAAATAGTCACCGTTATTTAAAATAAGTAATAAGATGTGGAAATAAATACATACCTCGTCCCCTCTTGATTTTCCAGTCTGAAAGAAAAATATATTATTAAGTCGTATAATGTATATATGTAGTAAACATATAATTATGCATTATTTATTAAAACATACCTCAAACGCTTCTGAATCAATTCCCTAAAAACAAAAAAGACACATAATATAATACAAGTAATAATATTATCCACAAAACTCTAGTATAATTTGTCGTTTTTTTCTTTACCTCTGTGAAACCAGAAAGATCCAAGTCAAGGCACTGTAAAAATATAACAAAATAATTAATAATAACTAATATCCAGATACAACTATCCAGGATGGGTACAAAAGCTATTTTATTTTTACCATTTCGTCTAGTTCCTTATTGGCTGCCTTAATAGCTGCATGCTGTAAAAATAAAATGATGTATGTACATTTAAAGCTGACACAAATCTAACGCTATTGATTAATGGTTTATTAAGATTAACTTATTACCCCCTCATTAGATATTCTACCGCCAAACACCAGTAGTATTGTTGTGCTTATTAACGTTTATGTTGGTGACCATATTCCATTAGGTGGCCTATTTGTCCGTCCATCCTACTTTATAAAAAAAACCGTAAGGTCTAGACGTTCGATTTAGAGAAATAATATGGATAACACTTTGGTGATAGGGAGGGACAGGGTGTAAAGTTCCTCATCCACCATTGAAAAGGGAGGATCCTCCGAGGTAGATGTTGCTACAACACTATCGAGTCTATTTATTGAGAAATGTATATTTTAACGCTACTATCCTAAGAAGTGAAACAATCATAAACTTTAACCACCAAAATAAACTGTATGATAGAAGTATGTCATGATAGAATGCAAATTTAATGTGGTTGAAACCGCGCCAACACCATGTAATTTTTTTTATTTAATAAATGATTAAATTTCAATATTATTACAACTCTACGTTATATCTTCTCGCCATTTAGGTAACTTCACTCTATTTATTCCGATCGCTTAATGTGAAAGCCGAGATGGCCCAGTGGTAAAAACGCTTTAATATTAACCGACGATCATGGGTTCGAACCCGGGCAAGCACCACTGAATTTCATGTGCTTAATTTGTGATTATAATTCATCTCGTGCTTGACAGTGAAGGAAAACATCATGAGGAAATCTGCATTTGTCTAATTTCACTGAAATTCTGCCACATGTATATTCCACCAACCTCCGTTGGAGCAGTGGTGGAATAAGCTCCAAAACCTTCTCTTCAAAAAAGAAGAGGAGGCCTTAGCCCAGCGGTGGGATATATACAGGCTGTTACTGGTTTAACGTGAGATGCAAGATAATATTCCGATAATACTTACAGCATTAGCTATATCACACTTTTGTTCACACGTTAGATCCAAATCGTTGTAAACAGCCAACATTTGCTCAAATTCTCCTATTTTTCGTTTCAATCGAGAGATCTCCGCATTTTTTGATGTCATCAGTGTGTTGACAATCACGTCGGTCGGTATATATTTGGGTCGATGTGTTTCATTGTTCCTTTTTATAATCTCGACCAAGTGTTCTGTTTTGTCTGAACAGAAGTGAGACCAGGCTCTCGCGTCCGTGCATGATGAGTAGGCTTTCAATTTACCCTCATTTCGTGCCGGTAGGTCGAATAGATCATATTCATTGAACACACGCTCCCTTTTCGTTATAAATGACATCGCCGAAAACTTTGGTCCCAGTAAGTTAATATAATTTGTTTAAACATATAGGCGTTTCTAGTTTTTACGTTTTATAATTATCAGTTATCATTTTACGCATAATATCATTATCTTCAAAAATATTTTGCAACCTTATTACGTACGGTAAATAGTAAATAACAAATATATAAAATATTATTAATTGTCATCAGTTATCTGGACGGAACGGTGACTTATAATTATAGAATGTCAAATTTGAATTAGTGTACTTGTTTTTAATGTCATAATAAAGAGGTTTTAAGATTTCACTCGTGAGGTATTAGTTGTATATATCATACATAAATAATATGTAAGTAATACTGCAGAGAATATTCATGGAGTTAAACCAGTCACTACTGACATATGTCAATTTCGAGACTCAAAATTATAATGTATACACGCTTAGTAAATTCAAAATATGTTAAATATTAGATTTAAATAAATTTATGTCAATTTTGTTTTGTTCAATGTGTAGCCCGAATAGAGTAAAACTATTAGCTCGTAACGAAGGCAAAATTAAATCTTATGAGTCATGCTTTGACATTAGAGCATGGAGTCATGATACTGATACTCGAGTTAGGTACCTCAGGGATTGGATAAAGTGTGATATGCCGATTTATGTAATTCCTGTTTCCACGGTAACCAGCTCTCTAAGAATGATGACTTGGAGACGGCGCGGAAATGTAAGAGACTGAATTTTCTACTATTCATTTATTTGTATCATGCATTTTTTTACATGAACTCTGAAAAAAGGTGTTGCTATATGCATACATTTTATTTAGAACTGATACATTACTATCAACAATCTATTAACATTAATACCGTTATAATATAGGGGACCTGATACCTGTTGAACCTAGGTCATTTTATAACAATTTTCGCTTTGAATAAAACCTTTTATTTCGCTTCATAATTAAGATTCAATAATAATATTTTCAGGTTACGCCAAAATGTCACCCGGATTGTAAGTCTAAAGCGATTCTTGATAGCATCTGCAACTCTTGTCAAGTAATTAAAAATTGTTTTAGAGACGACGAAAATTTTCAAAAATATTTCGAGGATGTTAGTACTTATTGTCTAAACTTAAATATCTATTTTTATTACTATTTTAATTAAAAAAAACTTTATTAGGAGGAATTCGAAACTACTCACTGGCCTTGCGAACGATGTTTGGAAGCTCTAAAGAGCATAAAAATGTTTTGGAGGATAATTTTGGAGAGAGTATTCAAAGTAAAGTTTCCTAAAGGCAGTGAAAGCGATTGTAGCAAGTATAACAACGAAAGTGTCAAAAGTATCGCTAGAATATGGCAACAGGAAGTTGTAGAACAGGCAATTTTTGTGAAGAGTTTAACGCCTTTTATACAAGAACAGCTCAGCCTGAATTCTTTGGCACCATGCTCAAAACATATATGCAATGAAACTTCAACAGGAACAAACAAGATTACTAAAAAGGATGCCTCTACAGACACTAATTTTTCAATATATTGCTATGGTGTCAGCTCAGCATCATTACGTAAAAAAATAAGCAGATATACTTCATTTAAATTCAAAACAGTTGATATCGGGTGTAGTACTAATGGCATAAATAAAGAAAAAAACGTATTATATAGATACAATTTAGATTATTTGCAACAACAATTTAATCAACAAAGTGATGAATTGAGTCAATTAAAAAGGGAGAATTTTTCACTAAAACTTGAACTTCGTAATATACGTAATACTGTTGTACCGTCGTACACACCCGTACTTGTTACTGATAGTAACGCTGTAATACCAAAGCCTTATGAATGTAATTTCGAAGATATTGACACTGAACCTGTCAAAGATATTGAATCGGAAATGATTATAACTATGAAAAATTGTAAAAATAAGGTAATCTATGCTAGTATTCACATATAAATTACAATGATACCAAAGTAATCACCCCTACCCCCACCCCCTGTAAATAAAGGCAACTGTTCGAGCAAAAGACCCAATGTATCTCTGATAAAATCAGCGTAGAAACAAACCTTAAGTATTATGTACTTTCAGGATTTTTTTGCAATTATAGCGCCATCTATCACGAATCACAAAAAATATATTAAATAAAAATTACGTATTTTTTTATGGGGAATCCGACTTTGCAATAAAAAATGGGGGTTTCCATTTGAAATTTCAAAGTTGCCCCAGCCCCTCCCATTACTGTGAACCTTACAGTTTCGAAGATATCTAAGGTGCTAATAGTTATTGGGACACTCAGTATACCACGCAGATGACTAGTCTCCCTTGAGAATAGCCATCGTGGCTGAGAATGTTTTTATTGTTTCTGAGACATGATTGAGCTGCCCATTGCGCTATACATTGATTTCATGTATACGCAATGTGCTCGCTTCTGCTAATAAATATTTGGCTTTTTAAAACTATATCTAACGACATAATTCTACTGTACCTATATACGGACTTTGTCTTATTTATGAATATTAGACAAATGCTCATCAAAAGAATTCTCGCAAATAATCAAAATTAATCATTATCTTAAAGAATTTCAGACACGTGTCAATGCTGCAAGTACTGCATAAAACAAATGACAAAGTAACAAAGGATACCCTAATTGATAATCACCTCAGGAAAAATGAGGATCCTATTGAAGTTTTAACAAAAGGTGATTTTATTAATATCATTATACGTTTATTAATATCATTAGACGCTAGTTGTAAATATATTTACTAAATATGTTTTCCTTTATATAATGTTCATTACTTTCAGTGCACAATGCATTTGGTGCTATTGTAAAAAGAGAGCTTACAATAGCAAATAAAAAGAAATCAAATAGAAAAGATTTTAATATTGACGCTTATCATAGAGTAAGTAGTAATAATTATGATCCGTCTATATCTGCAAGATCGTCACACTCTAATATATCCGATTCGATTTTCGTAAGTTTTCTATTAGCAAGCATTATTAATATATTAAGTAGATTTGAATAACACTTGTTTTAGTATTATTATGCAAGTAGTGTTTTTTCCTTGTGTCTGTAATTACCCGGGGGCCAAATTCTACTAATCTTTAACTATTACGATGCGTTCTCGATTCGATTCCGAATTGGAACCGAACCGATAATATGTTAACATATACCGTTATGTCAAAAACGAACTTAATTGTTAATTTTTATGCCAGTAGTCAATAATTAAATTAAAGAATAGGAAACCGTATAAGAGTCATTATTTACACGGTGGTAGAGCTTTGTGCAAGCTCGTCAGGGTAGGTTCCAACCCCTCATCAGATATTCTACCGCAAAACAGCAGTACTTGGTATTGTTGCGTTCCGGTGTGAAGGGTGAGTGAGCCAGCGTAATTATAGAGACAAGGTACATAACAGTTTTCAAGGTTGGTGGCGCATTGGCGTTGTAAGCGATGATCAACATTTCTTACAATACCATTGTCTATGGGTGTTGGTGACCACTTACTATCAGGTAGCCAATATGCTCGTCCACCTATCTATAATAATAAAAAATATAATATAATAAAAAAAAAACAGCGATCACGCTTCGATTCGATTGCGATAATGTGACAATTTGTTAGTAGAATCCTCCAAACCGGAACACAATAATATTTATTGTTGTATTACTTCTATTTTGAATAAAGAATTTTGATTTCATTTGATTTGACTCCAGTTACAATTTTAAACCCACACATACATACTAGCAGGTGAAATAAACAAAAAAAATAAATAATCATTTTATTTTATTTTCAGGTATCAACAACAGATGTTTTATGATAAAGAAAACAATCCAAATGATGTAAATTTATATGTGATTTGATGTAATAAACGTTGATATGGTCCTTTTCTTTTAATATCATACGAAACGGGACATAATTTTCATCATACGTCCATACAGAAGCTTGTTAGCGTCAATGGCGAATATGAAATCTAAATGGTTGAACTTATTTAGCGGTACTCTATATTTTCCGACCACCGAGTCTATTCCTAGCAATAATTTATCTACGTCTTTCGAACTCGATAGCCAATCATTATCGCCGTAGTGTAGATAAATCGGTGCGGTTATTGCACTTAAATTATATGCTGGCGGAGTAAAAGTACCATATATTCGTTTGTTAGATATCCAACCGTGGTCGAAGTTTGTGAACTTCTTCGACTTGTACAGTTGACCGAAATGAATCATTTGTCTCGTTGACGCACCGGCTGGTGTGTGGCCTAAGACAACAGGAAGCATAGTCTGAAAAAAAAAATTACTTGTTATAGATATACAATTTATTTAGAATGACTGTACAAAATGACAAGTTAGCTTTAAAATACTGCCAGCATTTAGTGCCTATTTAGTACCTTTGATTAAATATTTAATGCCTAAATCATTATCAAAACAAATAAATTTTCATAATAGTCATTCTCATACATGCAATTTCAGTAAAACCGTCTCGTTCGTAATAACAGAAAGAGCGAAATCAGTGTATAAGTCAGGCCGTTAACGTTTTTTTAATTTTTCGTCTAGGATACAAGACGAATATTTTTTATCATAAGTGAAAATTTATAGAAGGTCTCACCTTGTTTAGTTGTGCTTCATTATACCCACACAGAAGAAAAAGCACGTTCGTACAAAGACTCTGCGTTATAGCTTCCTCGAGGCAAAATCTTTTACCAGCTAATTCGTTTATCTTACCGTTCGCTAAAAACTCGTTTTGACCTAGTAATTTTAATATTACCTGAAAAACAATTTATATATATTATATAAAAAAAATGTTTATGAAACAAATCTATACTAATATATAAAGCTGAAGAGTTTATTTGTTTGATCCGGCTAATCTCGGGAACCACTGTTTCGAATTTAAAAATTATTTTTGTGTTGTATAGTGTCCTTTTAGCGAGGAATGTTCTTGACTGATTTTTATTCATTATATTTTTATTAATTAATTATACGCGGGTGAAATCGCGGGCACAGCTGGTATAAAATAAATTATTATATATTCACTTACAAATTATATATATTAATATTATGTATTTACAAATTATTTACTTATCATTGTCTATTGATTGTAATATTGGTATTTGACCTCATAAGTCAAAATGATAGTGAATTCGTAATGGACATTGAATTAATAGTTAATATATAAATGATATACAATATAATAAATGCTTATATAGGCGTACTCATTACTATATTTGTATTTTAATTACATTTTTATTGTTTTCAATGACAGTATTATTTAGTAAAATTAGTATGTATTAACTATTTAGTATTAAATCAAAGTAAACATTGATGTCGTAGAAAATTAAACCTATTCCTTACACCGCCAATGCGCCACCTACCCGGGAACTAAGATGTTATGTCCCTTGTGCCTGGGTAGATGCGATCGGCGCGTGGTCGATACTGTTTGTAAATAAAATACAAATATACAGCTCGGCAGCCATTTATTATATGCGATCATATCTTTTAAAACTCCCTTTTTTAAAAGACCGTGTTGCCAACTTAAAAATATTAAATGGCAGTTACCACTTAACAGAAAAATATTACGTCATACTTATTTATAAATTATAACAAATCAATGAAATATGGGAAAACAAAATAACATAAATTAAATATACTATTAATATGAAATATTATCAACCTCCTTAATCACTAATTGTAGGTAGCTTAGATAGGTTTGTCAAAGTTATACTGACTCAATCATCTTTCAAATCAGAACACTTCAAACAGAAAATTGTTATTCGGCGATAGAATATGCGATGAGTGGGTGGTACCTACTCAATCAGGCTTGCACAAAGCCCTAGTAAGTTATTTTTTTAAGTACAATCTTATAAACAGTTTTTTTTGCGTTCCAATTGCGAAGATACACGCCTGAAAATGAAAAAAAAAAGTGTGCGTCTCGGGACGCTCGACAGAAGTGATAATATTAATTATGAATCATAATATAATAAATATAATTTAAATTAGTACTTGAGAGTTGCTAAATTATTATGAGTACTATCTGTATACGCTAGATGGCGTTAGGTTGGTAACTCTCAGGTAAAGCAGTCCGCGTCGGTAATAGTGATGCCCTAACGCGTTACGTTACGAAGCGGTTTACCCTCCCATAATAAGTTATCACTTCAAAAAATACACAGTTTTGAGTAATTTTACAGGATTAAATGAAATGAAAGAAGCTGAAGCTGTTAATAATGGAATCGATAATTAAAATTGTAATTAATTTTTGTCTCAGGAACTGATGGAAATTGTAATAAACTATTTTTAATAATAGCGTATAGACAGATCATAATTTTGTATATATAGTGCCGGGGTATTTTTTACAACAAACTATGTCTTGTCGCTTCGTTTTTCGTAAATTCAGTTTAAATCAATAAAATAAATCTTCTGTATCTTAACAAATAGGTTGATTTAAGTTGTTAAGTATATATTTTCATAGACTAAATCGATCTTGATATAGTAAAAACTAAACGGTACCTTGAAATACTTCCTATACATACGAATGTAATTCTTAGTCGTTTTGAAGAGTACCCTGGACAGAAAGACGAAAAATAATTCTTGTTTTGGATCTGGAAAGTTGTAAACTTAATTTGAAGTCACTGACAGATGCTTCAATATTATTTAATTGTATATTTTAAGATAAGTACCATGCGTGCTACAAGTGGTTTTTAAAATATCCTACTTTCAGTAAAATCCCCTTGAGATATTAGAAGTATTACCTGTTCTTATCAATACAGAAGTGTTCATATAAGTGTTACTATTATATAATTGAAAGAAAAACAAGATAACAGATCATTTGATATGTTTATTATATATATACTTACTTATTTCAGACCAATTTTTAAAATTAATTAATTTCTGGTCATTAAATATTTTTGCAATAGCAACACCTAATCTCAAAAAAAATTAATGGATTAATTGTCGCTTTATTAATCAGTCTGTAACGTAAAACTTTCTAAATAAAGTTACAGCTATGAAATTAATGAATTGATATCTAATTTTCAAAGCCAAGTCTATCGTATCAATTACACTTTAATGTTACGATTTATACATTAAACATAGATACTAGATAGGCCTTTACGCTTTGCTCAGATTCGTACCGTTTGCAAAAATAGTGTAAAAAATCTCTGGTCTTATCATAATCCATTAATTAGTCCGAAGTCCCTTACCTCCAAGGAGTTTGTAAATGGTGCGATCGCTCTTATTAGAGGACTTCTCATGTTTCCAACAAATGCAACTGGTGCTAATGCTTGCATAGCTTTAATTTTATTGTTATATTCTGGTTTGGTCGAAGTCATAACAAAAAATGCTGTAGTTCCCTGCGAAAATCCAACATACTGAATCTTAGTGACTCCTGTCTCGTTTAACACGTAGTCGATCATAGCTGGTAGATCATAGTAGCCTATTTCGTGCCAGCTGAACTGCCAAAATGCTGATGAAGATGGATTAATTGAAACGTGCTTCCGCGAGTACGTATTGCCTCTGGCGTTTCCCATCCAGACGTCATAACCCGAGTCTGCTAATATGTAAGCTGAAAATGACGAAATATATACTATTTATTTGATAAAATTTTGCTTATGTTTAAGAATTATATGTAACAGATAGAGATGCTTTATCATTGTATAAATATTTTGTAGTCATAGAAAATTAGTTCTGTATTACACAATAAAACGGCATTACATAATAAAAAAAATACTTCTTTAGCGAAGCGTCAACCACATGGGTATTTTCCTCACGATGTTTTCCTTTACAGATAAGCAAGAGATTAATATTATTAACTACTAATATATTAAAAACTTCGTTACTACTTATCTATACTAATATATAAAGCTGAAGAGTTTGTTTGTTTGATCCGGCTAATCTGAGAAATTGCTCAAATGCTGCTCTGGTTCGAATTTAAAAATTATTTTTGTGTTGTATTGTCCTTTTATCGAGGAAGGTTCTAGGCTGATTTTTATCAATTATACTCGGTTGAAACGGCGAGCACAGCTAGTATTGAAATATATATGGACAAATATATTTCAATAGTGTCTATGTATTTGTGGAATACTTAAGTTTAGGCATCCGTAAGGCTATTCTGCAAGAACAAACTCGGAACTCACCATAGAAAACGGTCGTAAAATGTCTGAGTGATATGCAACGCTGACCATAATAATTATATCACTTCAAGCACGGAAATAGTACGTATATCATTATAAGTCGGTTGTCAACATTTCACGGTTGAGTAATGAAGTGAGTTTATCAGAATAGCACTGCTGTTAATAAATCTATCTAGACTTACCCAGTCCCTTCCCTGGACCCATTAGTACCCATTCCGCAGACGAGGAAAGGAGGCCGTGTTGTAAAAATACAACAGGCCTGTTTTCTTGAGAGCTATTTTTTATCCCAAAAGGAATCCTATGCAATTCCAAGACATATTTGTCTTCCGTGTACGTTCGATGGATTTCGCATGGATAGCCGTACTTTCTTATGAGACTAAACTGAAATATTCAATAGTTATATATTTTACAAGTTTTATAAATATTGTTGAAATGTACATTTTTTTGAATCTTAAAACGCGTTAAATACGTTTAAAAATATCTCACATAAGATACGACATTTTTCTTTGTATTTGGAACTGTATTATTTTTAACGACAACTCTTCTAGAAAAATTAAGGATCACTGGCATACAAGGTTATAAGCAAGATTCTATATTATAGGATCTTACACAAAAGTCATTCGCTAGGTATTCAAGAGTTTATTATCGCAATAAAAAAACATACAAAATTAAATTTCCGCATAATATGTTCTACAACTATTACATACAATTTTTTTTTATTGAATGATGATATTTTGTATATTTAAAAATATATTATTAATTGATTGGTGCCTTAACAATTAAGTACCTATTTTAAACCTGTTTGGTAGGGACGCTATAATTTTCAAGTGTTACCTAAGTAATACCTAAGTTACATGCGTTTTATATATTTTAAAAGCGTAATATATTCGCTTAATTTATTTTAAATATGTCTTATATTTGGAGTAATATGTAGGTATATCTTTATTATTTCTGCTAACAAAATTCTGCGTTCAAAGTTTCCTTAATAAAAAAATATATATTTAGAATATCATAGCTTAAATTAAAAAAATTAACGATTTTACGAGATTTAAAAAGCGTAATATACATACAGTATCCAATGAAGCATCTTCATCGACACCATCAAAGGAAATATTGTTAAGAATTTCTTCATCAGCGTACACTAAATATGTTAAATGAATTATTATAAAAATTTTGAACATTGACAAACTAATCAGCATTGTGTTAGACTACCGAAACGAGCACTTTTGTTACAAGAAACCACACTGAAATAGTAGCTGAATTTGAAGACGGTCTTCAAAGGGATTAACTGATAAGGTGGGTAATACTGTATCTATAAAGGTAAATTCGTTTATTTGTGTAATTGATATACCTATTGCATTCTACAAATTGCGTCAGTTTGTCTTGAATTTTTTAGGTATGTATATCTTTTGGTATTATCTTTAATTTTTTTTTTTATTTAATAAAACAACTGAAGGAATCGGAGTGGAATACGAAATATATATAATTTTTTTCGAGATCAGTAAGTCGCCTATAGGATCTAACTTTTTATAATCTGGAACGCAATATTACAGAGTAATGCAGACATACTTACACACTGTACCTATAAAATTATTAATGTACATATTTTTATTTTCTCCCCATTTGATATAACATTAAAATGACCTTACTTGTTTATTTATCTTTTATCACTAGAAAAGGGGTCAAACTCATTAACAATAATTAAATCCACTCCTAACATACAACAATTACGAAATAAGCGGTTTCAAGGTTTACGATTATATGAGATAAAACAAATATCAAATTGTGTGAAGATTAAGATTTGTTTTGTTAGTATTAAATTTAGTAATCCACATCTCAACAAATAATTTCATGTTATTACATAGTATTCTATTTTATATAATAATAATTGTCGAAATACCAAACAGAAGTTATTATTAACAATATTTTTTTGATAGTAAATAGTTATGTCACTGTTTTCGACTGGTTTTCTTACAAAATACCACTGTCAAAAGCATTGCGATATTATAATATTTTATTCGTTTGCCTATCGACTTTCAATGCTATATAATTATGTGGAAATCGTTTAACAAAAAGTAACTTTGATAATAAAATTAAAGAAGACATTTTGTCTAAGCGTAAGCCCGCTGTAGTCAGGGTCTTTAACAATTTCTCATCATACATGTAGGTAGACATTACTAGTTTCAGTGAATTTGTTGATAAATATCATGAATAGATAATAATAAAAACTTAATGTGTGATTTAACTGCTTCGCTTTGTGAAAATAAAATTAAACCTTTCTGTTAGAACGCTTGCAGAACATGTGCATTTGCTTCATATTTGGTTTACGCAAGTATGATCATATCTCCCAGCATCGTAAGTCATTAAAGTGGCTGCCAATACGGTTGCGTCGAAATATGCATGTCCCGTCCTTACTTTATACCATACTCTACCATCCTCAAACTCCAACTTACCTTAAAGAGCGGTTCACCTTTCTCGGCACTAATACACTTATCAACCTACGCTCTGAGCAAGACAATAAATTGCTGATGCCGCTGAGTTGCACTAAAATATATAATTCATTTACAGTAAAAGCTGTCAGACTATGGAATTCCTTGCCTCGTGAAATTCCTCAAGCTGAATCCGTACATATTTTTAAGAGTCGTTTACATAATTATTATTTATCAATATAACTACATAAGAATGTATTTACTATATAAGTATATATATGTATATATATATGTATGTATGCATAAGTGTATAGGTATGTATATATAATCAATTTTATGTATAAATTGTTCGCACACCCGATAAACTCTCCTGGCTAATAACAAAATATGTTTTTTATTATAATAGAGGTTGTCTGGAAAAGATCACTGTAAGTGATAAGGCCGCCTTTGCATACTGTAATAATATGTAATACTCGATCTACTGCATCTGTAATGTATTTATAAATTGTGTCCAATAAAGAATAAATAAATAAATAAAGTAGGTAATTATTGTTGTACTATATATATACCCATAACATAACTATGTTCAATTCCACGATAAAAGTGAATTTCATAGTAATTTTTAAAAGAACCAACAGTTCCATTTTAACATGATAGCAATCATACTGTTTTGTATCATCCAACACGGGATAAAATGAACAACATATGGTAGTTTGCAAAATTATTAAAACTATCTTGTCTAATAACTTATTTATTACATAAATAAAATCGCAGAATATATAACTAACCACTACGTTTTAATAGTATAAAACTTTTTTTTACTTTTCTTTATGTAGCATAACAATTTGAAATTTCCGCGTTCCGCCCATTACGATTTTAGTATTATCTGTTATAAATAATTATAATATTATATCGTTAGAGGTAATATAAACAAATAAATAAATAAATAAACGTTTTTTACATTTTAAATGAATGTTCCTTATATTCATATAAATAAAATAATTTCATTGATACATAATTTCGTCTTCATTTTATTGATCTGCCAACACTAAGATTGTTTTCTTATTCGCAAATCGCATTGACCATTCATACATGAATCTTAATTTGTTTGTTTTTAGATTATATTTCTTTTGTAAACAATTCTGCTTTATGAAGACGCGAAATGGCAAATCAAGAAATCAGTTTAAAATGGAATGGATATCAGAATAATATATTATCAAACGTGAAGGAGTTATTTAAAGACGAAGGTTTATCTGATGTGACACTAGTATCGGAAGGGCAAAGTTTTAAGGCTCATAAAGTTATCCTTTCTGCGAATAGTTCGGTATTTAGAACGATATTTCAGGTAAGTAGCTACTACATTAATATTGGAAGGTTAACATTTTAAGGCTGTTAAAATCATATGTAACGCCCACGTTTTTTTCACAGCAAAACCCCCACAAAGATCCAATTATAGTACTTCATGACATCAATACAGATTCTTTACAAACTTTATTGAGATTTATGTACAATGGTGAAGTGAACGTAACAGAGGAATTTTTGCCAATACTATTAAAGACTGCTGAGGCCTTAAGAATATGCGGCTTGTCTACTGGCAATGATGTCGCACGAGATGATGAGGTAAGCTGAGGCATCTTATATGGAATAGCTATTTTTTTCTTGAAATAAATTCTTTCAACTAACAAATGTTAATTTATACTTTTAGAAAACTGCAACATCTACACAGGCCTTGTCTAAAAAACGAAAGAAAAGCGAGCAGGATGATACTAATAAGAGCAATAAAAAACCAATGTTATGCCCTGTAAAACTAGACAATGCTATCACTGTGTCACACTCTGATGTCGTCAAAAACCCTGTAAGCAATTCATAATCATTTTCACATTTTGTTGTATCATGCATATTACATTTTGAACTTTATAATCATGTTGTTTTGATTGTTTAGTTTCAAGTTTGTTCTTATAGCTCTACAGATATGAAAGTGTATTTGAATTCATGTTAATAAGTTGAATAGTATTTTGTTTTTCATGAAATTCTTTCATAAAACGAAGAGGATATACAGCATATAATGTAGTTACCATTTCTTTTAAAGTGTTTTCCGTAACAGCAATCACTGATAAAAATGGAATTAATATAACTAAAAAGTCATTTCACATATAATCACACCATAAATAATCGATTCAGATCATAGTTTTAAACTTTGATTGTTGTGTTTAATACGTAAATACAAATGTAATGAAACTGTTACAGTTGTAGTATACGCAGTTATAATGATAAATGTATATAATCCAACCGTGGCTCTCATGTCAATGCTCTATATTTTTTTCAGAACATTGTGCCCAAAGTAGAGCCAGTAGATTCACCACTAACCGATTATTCTGGTGATAACACTAATGATACAGACATTGCTGTTCTAGAAGATACACTTGAGAAGAAATACTCAGTTAGTCCTGAAAATGTTTCAAATAAATCTGTGTGTAATACGGCTTCTGATCGTTGTGTTAAGAAGTGGATTAATGAAGTCAGTAGTACACAGCCATGTTTAAACATGATAAATGATAAAAATAATATAGAGCCCGATGATGACAAAGAGATAGAGATTGACAAAGAAGTAGAGACAGTTCTACAGAGTGGTACTATTGTAGAATCATTAAGTATAACGACGGAGAATTTGAATTTTGTCTCTAGTGAAGCACAGAGTGTAAAAGGTATGTTAAAAATAATTTTCACTTGTCTATTATTTTGATATGAACTTTGAGCACTGCCATTTTTAATGATAAAATAACAACAATGTATATTTTTCGGTATATATTTAACTTAAAAATATACTTTGGCAATGTATTTTTAGCACCTGGCCACCCAACTATGATTGCAAGTGTTCATTAAGAAAAAAATATAATTGTGTAATATTTGTAATAGTTTTGGTGTATGTTTTTGTTACATTTTTAGTTTTTTATTTAGTTTGTAGGTATAAAATCAAATAAAATGACTGTCTGTCCATAAGAAATATTTATTTTAATAATGTTTGTTATAATTCATGTTTTATTTTCAGACAAAACTAGTACATGCTATGCAAACCCATCATTCCCATGTCCGTTCTGTCCCAGAGTTTACAACAGCTGGGGTTATAGACGGAGGCATGTTAAATCTAGACACATGACTAATAGGTGAGATACACCGGCTGTGTGCCAATAATTAAGTAAATTGAGAATTATCAAAGACCTTGACAAAACTGAATTAACTTATGTACGAGTCTGTTATGTAAATTCTAAATTGTGTTGTTTGAAAATAATTAGAAAGGAGCAAAAATTGTAAAATGGTGTGATAAGCTTTTAGAGAAAATATTCTTTAATTTACTATTCTTCAGTTTCTAATGTTTTTAATTATGATTAGTTTCAAATCATTTAAATGAACAACTGAAGCGAACCAGTATAAAACTTTAGTTCTCTAGCAATAGTAGCCAGCTCAGTATTAAAAGCCAAATATTATTACAACCCATCCATCCAGATTGCTCATGATTGGCTAAGAAATACAAAGTGTTGAATTTGTTCACATAGTACGATTATATATTATTTTTTCATTACAGACTGTCATGCAAATGGTGCGTCTCAGTACTGCCATCTACAGGAGCGTGGTATTCCCACGCGACCAGAGCTCACGGTGTTCCACACGAGGAGGCAAGAAACTCCCTTGTAGTCATGGTTGAAGCCCATGCAGTACTTACCCTAAATGAACCCAGTGTAGCCCAGTTATTGGGACAAGTTGGTATATCTGATAATAACGGTACTACTGTCAATGACAAAAGTGCCTAGGGTATGTCTTTTTCCTTATAGTTATTTTTGTGTACACTTTAACAAGTAATCTCTCATATATATATGACATGACCTCAAGCTCTAAGTACTTTGAATGATGAAAAAAACTATTTTTAAAAAGTAGTGTCAGCAAAATAATTTAAACATTTAATTAAGAATTATATTACCAAAAGAATTTGATTGCATTACTGATTTCAATGATAGACAAATAATTTTTGACAAAGTTATATTCAATAAGTAGCACCAGCAACTTAAAAACTAGTGTTTGATTTTGTGATATTTTCATTTATTTGATATTATTACATTACGGATAAATGAATTTTAACGCCATTGCGATAAGTAAATAGTTTTTAATACACTCGCACTAGTCTCGGTCATAAACAACTATAATTTTTAATTTTTGCTCATGTCATATTTTAAAAAACAAAACAAATCAATCGAATTGTATTCGATCATGCACTGATAACTTTGATTAACAAATCATGTTAAAACCATTTATTGGGCCAAATCAGATAATGATGACGGCTAGCCAGTAATATAATTAACCAGGGTATTAAATTCTCTCTTATCTGAATTTAATTTTATACATAAAACTGCCAATGTTTGAGAGCTTATTTTAAAGTATTTCTCAATGCAATAGCATTTTGAAAAATATTTATCAATTATAAATTTATATTTTATACGTATGTATTCAGAGGTAGAAGTATATAAATTAACACATATATATTTTGAATAGTCTGTTAGGATTTATGATATAATTCAGAAAATCAATTGTCAATAGACAAAATGAGTTTATCTGGTCTCTAGTATGGTTAAGGTGAGATCTGTTGATCTTATAATATAAAAATCATCGATCTTTTAAACCCATAATTCGTTTGAAATCTGTGGACTTTTCCACATTTATCAGATTTATATTATTTTTTTTACAAATTACCTACGGCGAACTAGATTAACTTTCCTGACAATGCTTTAAGCGAGTCCAAATTAACCTCAAAATGTAGTCATTTTAGAATTATATTGAAAGTGATTATATTAATTTTATTTTAAAACCAGTCTATTAACGTCAATTATAATAATCAAAGCTGAAAACATAAGCGCTATTTTTATATCAATTCATCAATAAGAAGCAATTATTAAGATTATTTCACCATTAATCGCTTTTCATAACATTATACTTGTTGTAAAACCGGTTTATTTATACAGTAACTAATTACTTAATAGAAAAGACGTCGCTTTAAAAATAATTATGAATAAGTAACAACAATGCCTGCATTGTAACAAGCCATTTAATTAAAACTAATTATAATTTAGATTTTATATTTTATTAGTATGGTAACACTATGCCAGTGACGGTAACCAAGTTAATACAATGGTCAGTAAAATTTTTTATAACTTTTCATTATATAATAAATATGGTGATAATTATTTTAGTGTTATTTTGGTATAATTTAGTGATGATGATCTCAACTCAAACAAGTCAAATGTTTAGCAGTTAAGATTCTTAATATTAGATTGTTTAAATAACTCTACAATAAACATATATGATGCATGAGAGTTATATTAAAAACTTTATTAAATAAGTGAAATCATTTGGCTAGTCCATTGATCCACCTTTAAAATATAAATTCATTATTTTTATTTGACTCATCTAAAGCCTAACGGCCTTATTCATAAACGTTGCTTAGTTACTGGTTAGCTAAACACTGATTTGTCCCTTTCTGTCATTATTGATTTGACATACGAAAGAAGAAGACAAAATATTGTTTAACAAATCACCAGTTAAATAAAGTTTATGAATAAGGCGGTAAAAGTTTGTGAAAGAATTTTAAGTAACAAGTATACAAGGAGGTGTCACTAAAATCTACAACTAACTAAATTCAGTAAAAATATTGTTTTAATATGTACTAGATTTAATCTAAAGTTCGAGTATGTACCGCGTTGTGGAATCCTATTTTTGCCGTAATACATTTTCTATGCGGCTCATTTAATTTAATATCGGAGAGTTAGAGTTTTTTATCTTAGAATATCTATAAAACTCTGTTTGGTAATTGTGTTTTTGGAAAAATTCTATTGAGGTTTGGGGATAAAAATGTTTTGTAAGTCAATATCAAAAATTTTTCATGTAAAAATTATAAATTATTTCGAACTGAACAAATATAGAGCTTATGGTAAAAAATATACCCTTTCATATATGAATATGAAGATATTTTTATAACGTAATTTTTTAATGTTCGTAGATTTAAGTCAATTAAAATTCTCGGCAATAACTACGGAATGTGTGGAATGTTATAATACATATAAATATATAGATTTTAGAGGTATCTTAAAATTATATATATGTAAGGCCTAAGTTGAAAATTTGTATTTTTTTAACACAATCCTTAGTGGATCGACACTGAATATTATAGTGACTATTACATATGGGATATTAAAAGAACCTGTGAGAAGACCTAATTTTTATACACATACTTTTTTCAAAATAAAGACTTATTCACATTGAATGCATAAAAAGTTATAAATACAAATTAAGCAATAGGAATTTAAAGTAAAAATTATAAAATAACACTTTTAAATGTTTTTATTGTATAATAATGTTTTATTCAAGTCGTTCAGGATTTTTCTAAGTCGTTTTCCTAACTAACTGTCGTCCAGAAATGTTTTCTCCGTCTCTCGATTACGAATTGAGATTCATGTTTAAACTTTCAACATCCGTACTTATAAGGTGAATAAGGCCTAATTTTTTGTTGTAAAAGATTTTACAAATAATTAATAATTACTCATAAGAAATATTCAGTTCCCGAACAAGTTTAAGTATAAGTTGAATGCATACATAATATTTTTTTATAACTGTAATCAGAATTTGTTTTCTATCAAGCCATTCTTGTTCTGTCTCGTGTCATGTTTCTCGTTTCTCTCAGATTCCAATAGGCCTATTTTCTACATCGTTGTATTATTATATTCTCTCGTATATGTAAAATTACTAAAATTTTAAACCCTAAATCTAACATGTTCTACGAAAAATCTTATTATAATTGAATAAAAAATTACCTAATCTTAACTATGAAAGTGATTTCAAACAGTCTTATAAAAACATATCAAAGTATTCAAGAAATTTAATTGTTTTGTCATATTAAGTCAAAGGGTTTATATTTTTTCCTCCATTTACATTAAAATGTGAACTAGATTATTATTGTGCTGAATTTTCAAATGTATGACTATAAATGTATACACAATAATGTTTCCATATATTTTTATACAGATATTATTTGGTTTAGGGAATATTTAATATATCATTAAGTAACACAGTTTTTCATAACATTTTTATTAAATTTTCCGACACAATTTGGGATGTGAATAATATTTGTAACACAAGTGATAATTTAATCTCATACATAATAAACTAGTTTGAATAAGTTACATGTTACGTTATATATTATGTACTTTATCCATGGTAAAGTCAGACAATAGCCGGTTAAGAAGGACCACACGCTTTACTTTATTAATTCAATAATATTATTGATATTTTTACGTTTAGATGTATAAGTAAATAGTAAGTTACCAAAGCAATTTCGATTAAGCTATATTATTATATGTAAGGAAATTAAAAATGACATATTTTTGTATGATGTGTATGAGATAGTGTGACAAAATTATGATACCATAATGACTTGCTTTAAGTTTTGAAAATTCGTATTTAATATACTTAACTCTATTGAGAAAAATATATTTTACTTAAGCATAACGATAAGCTTTATGTACTAAACAACAAGTAATACATGGCTTTAATATCAAATTCAAAAATATTAATAGAGTAACGCCATAAAATAAGAGGAATGTATGCTTCGATGGAAAATGAGAATAAATATATTTTTTACAAAACATACTTTTGTTTTGCATTTACAAATCTGCCACAGAACCCTCAACGGTTATTCCCGGTGCTAATTCAATCGTTTCAGTTTCATCTTTGTTGTCGCCGAAACCACGATTTTGTTGAGGCGACCTCTTTTCAAAACCGGAGTCATCAAATTCTTGAGAACCTCTATCAAAGTCGTGCTTCGGTGGCAGTTTATTAGAAGCAATTGAATGAGTAGGTGATAGAGCGTCAGATGATGCCTCATTAGGTGAAATAATATGCTTCCTAGAAACCGGTGCCCCATAAGAAGTGTTCACATAACGAGAGTTGGGCGAAAATCTAGTTGAGTTATCTTGGGGATCGTCATGCGTTTCACCCTGTCTCTTCATGGAGGCTCTATTCTTCGGAGTTTTTTTTAGCATAGCTTGAAAATTAAATGGGGGCTCATCATCATCTTCCTCTCTCGAGTCTCTCGAGGATTTAGCCAGGGCCTGTAGTTCGCTGATTGGGTCTGGCAGATCGCTCTTGTCTACGGTAAAACTGCCTCGAGCATTGCTTGATCTACGACCGGCGCTATTTTCCAAGATATCCGTATCGTCGCCGCCGCTAGACCAAGGAGCGGGTGGGTGGTAAAAGCTTTGGGGAGACAGATTTGGTGGCCTTCTATAGATGACGGGTTTGCTAAAACTTTCTCTTCTAGTATATATCTCTGGTTCGTCTGGGGGTAAAGTTGGCACAGGTTGGGATGGGTCTCTGCAGAACGGCACGGTTATGAGCGTTTGAGTGCTCGTTGAAGCTTTGAAAGGGTCCGTTTGTACTGCACTGCAACGACGTTTCAAAGGTTCATCCCATTGTTCGCTGTCAGAATCATATGGACTTGCAAATGTGTCTCTACAATGGAAAACCAATTACAACTTAAGCAAATTATTCAATTTTAAACTCATATTTCCACAATGTATATGGGCGTTTTTCAAAAAAAATAGCACCCCAGAAATGTGTTGTCCACCAATTTCCACAATAAATTTCTCAGCAACCTTTACACATTTCACTAGTAAGAGTAATATTTCTACTACAGAAATGATTTAGAATTATGTTTAAATATACTAAATTACTGAAAAACATTATAAAAATTAAAATATTGTCAAAAATGTAACACAAAAAATCACAATTTAATATGTCCTCCCTACAGCTTGTTAACTTTACAGTTCATTAAAATACCCCCAAATTACATTTATTTAATGTAGTTGTTTGCAATCGAAGCATAAATGTTAGTATTTTAATCACAAGTTTAATATAATACTATAAAAAGGAATCTGAATAAACAATACTTATTTAAAGTTTGTCCTCAAAAAACGGAAGTGGCGGAATTTCCGCCTAAGTAACGCCAATAACTAGGATTACAAAACAAAATTAAGTTACCATTCTCTGGCATTTTTTTAGTGATGGCAACATTATTTCCATTCGGAATGCCCGCCCTTTTCTTCCTTGCTTGTTTTTGACGCATTCCGTTACGTTGTGTTGTGTGGTAGCATGGCGCTAAAAAATGATCCACTAAGAACGGCTTATTTACTGGTAAGTAATAAGTTTATTAATATGTTCTTATTCTGTAGTTTCTTTTTAATTATCCGTGAATAATTTTTATAACACAAATTAAGAATATTTATGATATTTCATATAAAATCATTGCCGGCAATAGTTTGAGGTTATGATTCGTAACATCCATTAAGTAACGTTACGTATAAGCGGACCGAATACGTTACTTAATGGAATTATAAGGACGTGTGCATAAAAGTTTTTTTTACTAGCTGCGCCCCGCGGTTTCACCCGCGTGGAAATGTATGTGTCAAATGGAGACCAATACGAATTTATATAGTAAATTTTAAAAATTTCGATTGGTTCATTCTGATAGGTGATTATGTGATGGGGTGGACACGTTTTGGATTGCAAAAGTATTATACGGGTTTTTGCATTTTAGAGCCGGCGGGGGGCGGACGCGCTCTCTGTGATCTATCTGTGCGTGGTGATTTGTATGTTTGAATCAAGTTAGGTATATTATAATACGTATAGTAAAATACCTGAGTAATTATTTAATTTAAGTTTATTTCTATCCTATTTGTTTATTAAAAAATACGTTTTACATTTTTTTTTTCAGATAAATATTTTCAATTAATATAAAATGCCTCTCACGGGAGCAGAACGTGCAAAGCGGTTTAGAGAGAAATTGAAGCAAGATCCAGAAAAATATGATGCGTACAAGAAAAAGCAAGTGGACAGAGTAAAAAACTGCCAGAAAAAAATTGACGATCTCAATGACGAAGAAAAGGAGAAGAAAAGAAAACAATGGAGAAACCAAAAAGCAGCCCAAAAAAAGAAAAAAAGCACACAAAAGCCAAAGAAAGAGAAAGAAGAAACCAAAGAAATTAAAGTAAGCAAAAATTTAAAGAAGAAACTAAAATGTGCAAATAATTCACTAATAAAGTCTGAAAAACGCGAAGAACGTCTGAAATTGATAGTAGGACGATTAAGGAAAAGATTACAAAGAACCAAATCAGCTTTAGAAGCTAAAGAAAGAGATCTCAAAATACTCAAAAATAAAGTGCAATACATAGAAGAAGATAGGGAAAAGTTAGAAAAATCAATTCAAGAAACATATAAAAACAATTGTAAGACTCAAGAAAGCAAAAGACTATTAAAGAAGATTGTGCAAAATTACGCACAGAAAAGTAACATAAAATATCCTACTCATAAAATATTGGGGCTCAAAAAAAGGATTCGATTTGCCTATAAATCACGAAAGATCAACACTAAAGTGAGAGAAGAGATTCAATCCTTTTTTCTTCGGGACGATGTGACTAGATGCACCGCAGGAAAAAGAGAGTGCAGAACAAAAGAAAAAAATAAAATGCAAATAAGGTACATGGTTGACACATTGTATAATCTTTACCAAACTTACAGAAGAGACGGTGGCAGACATAGTTTCTCAACGTTTTACAGATGTAAACCATTTTACGTATTATCTCCAACTGTCGGCGCCCGAGATACCTGTATGTGTATTAAGCACAGCAACATAGATTTCATCTTACGAGCTTTGAAATCGAATAAAATTGTTTCATACAAAAGTATTGAGGAGATGGTTCATGTATTTTCTTGTGATACAAAATCATTTGATTGTATGCATGGAAAGTGTATAAATTGTAAAACTCCACACATTGAATATAGCAAAGAAAGGTCAAGCGAAGAAATCAAATGGTGGAAATGGATACGAGTAGATCACAAATATGAGAAAACGGGCCGAGAAATAACTACAAAGAAAACTATAAGAGGGGAGCAGAATGGGACCGTCGGTAATTTAGTAACTGAATTGGAGACCGAGTTAGTAACATTCAAAGTACACTATTTTAATTGGAAGGAACAACAGAGACAGTACCGTAAGTGTAAGTGCGTTAATAATTTGAAGGAAGACGAGATAATGATATTGTGTGACTTTTCTGAAAATTTCGATTGCAAATATTCAAACGAGATACAATCGATGCACTTTGGTGCTTCAAAGGCCTCTATAACGATACACACTGGAATTATTATTTTTAAACAAAAATGTCAAACATTTGCTACAGTTTCCGACAGTAACAGCCACGAACCTGATGCTATTTGGGCACATTTATTACCCATTATTAAATACGCCAAAGAAAACCACCCTATTAATGTCATCCACTTCTTTTCCGATGGTCCCACCAGCCAGTACCGGCAAAAGAAGAATTTTTATTTATTAAACTTATTTGCAGACAAACTAAAATTGAAATTTTCCACATGGTCTTTTTCCGAAAGCGGGCATGGGAAAAGCATTGCTGACGGTGTTGGTGGTTCAGTTAAAAGACAGCTTGACACTAGAGTACGTTATGGGACAGATGTGACTAATGCAACAGATGCCTACAATATTTTGAATGCATTTATGAAATCTGTAAAATGTTTTTATATCAACGAAAAAGACATTGAAAACATTCGTAAGCTTATTCCACTTAATATCAAAGCCGTCCCTGGGACAATGAAATTGCACCAAATAATATCAAAACAAAAATATATGATTAATTACAGGCTACTTAGTTGCTTTTGTGGTGATAAAGGAGGGTTATGCAATTGTCATTGTCCGGTAACCCATTTGCTAGTGCCAGTTGGAGCTAATCGTGATGATGACTCTTTTTGAATGACTGAGAAAATCAGGGAAGTTAAAACTTCAGGTAAAAACATTTTCCATGAGAACATCACGGATAATGCCGTTAAAATTGACAATGCAGTTATGGCCAGCAGTACAGAAAATATCCTCTGCGATGATTCATTACTTCCCTCGATTAATGCCGGCGGCGGTGATGATTTAATCCTTCCAGATTCGTGGTTAAAAGACAATAAAATACTTATAGAGCAATCTCATAATATTAAGTCACCATCAATTGTAGCAGCAAAAAATGCAACTATGGTGGAAACCAAAAAAGAGGATTTCCACTATTCAAATCCCAGTCCCAGTGTACCAGCAGATATACCAGTAATTGATCTTACATGTGCACAAAAAATGGTTGCACAGAATGCTCAACAATTACCAAGTCCTAGAAAAAGAGTACACATATTGATGCCTGGACATTCTGGACCACCAACCAAGAAAAGCAGACAGAAAATAAGCGAGAAAGAAAATAAGCGCAAAATGAAAGTATTATTACCAACTACGAGGAGAAACATTCGTTGCTATATCTGCCACCTTTGTAAAAACGATTCTTTATGTCTAAAAGACATGGTTAAATGTATGGTGTGTAAAAATTGGATATGTCAAATTTGTAGTGGCACTGATTCTTTTGATTATATTTGCCCAATATGCCTCGACTCTGATTAGTGATTTTAATCGTTCCTAAGTGTGTTATATGATATAGGATTTTCATAAAGTTATCCAGTACGAAAGTAAATGAAAAATCAAGACTGTAATGAATGACTGACTAAGATTATTAATTATTATTATGTACATTGTACACGTAGCCTAATTTAATCCTATTAGTAACTTTGTGTTCCACCTAAGTAACTGTCCTATTAAAATGTGATGTAAATTTTAAGATTTCTTTAAAATGTATTAGCTGAGAGCTATACTAGAATTACAATATTGTCTTACTTCTCCAAATTTCATTTTATGGTTACCTTAAAACTATGTTAACTTAATGTAAAGATAAATAAAGGGTATTTTGTATGGTGTTACCGGCACAAAAGTGACGTAATGGATGTTTTTCCGAAAAATACTCGTCAATTTATGATTAATCTTTGGTTCATTGTTATGTTTTTTTAAATATTAATATGCTATTAGTTGAATTAAACAAATAAGTAATTATAAATAAATCATTTTATTTGTCTAAATGCCACGTTAAAAAGTTACTTAATGGAACGAATTGTAGATGACTTTTGAAAACAGATTGATATTTTTGTGTTTATATTCATATATCTATACAAAATTTATTAAATTTAGTTAAATTATTTAATAATCTATAGGTTTATCATCAATTTCATGCAGACTTCCGTTCATTAGAAATAAGTTTCCATATAAGTAACGTGCCATTTTTTTTGAAAAACGCCCATATACAACTATAAAAAGGTCTACAAATTGAATCAAAATTTTATGTAAAAATCGGAAACGGTGCAGGTCACACATGATTGCTATAATTTATACAACGTTTTATAGTACATACTTCAAGTGCCAAAACTGGCCTTGGTTATACTTACGTGCTCTTCATAGAAGGATCACACATATGCGATGTATCGAAGAATTGGATTTCGTCCATTCGGAAGGGAAGTTTCCAGACAGTTGGTGGTCCAGAGCCAAGGAAACTTTTTTGCTTAGCATGAGGGTCAACGCGGTCAAGACTTATTGGTGTAATGGTGTTATTAAGCCCTTCGACTATAGCTTGGTTATATATATGAACCTAGAATATAAATATGTCACATATACCCTAAGGTAAGGTAAAGTAAATAATTAAGCTTCAAATAATAAAATGCCCAATAAGAAATTATGCGTTTTCGTTAGCATTTTCCAAAGCTATTGATAAACATACAATAAAAAAATATATACCAAACAAACAAGGTTAATAAACTTTCATATAATTTATAAATTGTTTGTTAAAATAATTTGAGGTACCAAATTTAAAACAAAATCTACTTTGAAAAATATGGTTTTGGTTATAATTTGATTTGATTTTTTTTTATTGTATAGGTAGGCGGACTAGCATATGGGCCACCTGATGGTAAGTGGTCACCAACGCCCATAGACAATGGCATTGTAAGAAATGTTAACCATCGTTTACATTGCTAGTGCGCCACCAACCTTGGGAACTAAGATGTTATGTCCCTTGTACCTGTAATTACATTGGCTCACTCACCCTTCCAACCGGAACACAACTATACAAAGTACTGCTGTTTTGCGGTAGAATATCTGATGAGTGGGTGGTACCTACCCAGACGAGCTTGCACAAAGTTCTACCACCGAGTTTTTATATTTAACTTTTTACATACCTGCTGTGAATAATGAACCAAATCCTGATAGCGAAGGGCTCTGTACTGCAGAAGTACTTGGAAAATCGATCGACTCTTCCATTTCATAGCAAACCGTTTCAGGAACGCAGAAGTCTCCTCATCAATTTGATCAGTAGATTTGTTGACGAGAGGATATGCTTTGCGAACTATGTATCCTCTATAAGCTGATTGAGATAACGATATTTTAAATATTGATCGGAAAGAAAAAACTATTTTATTGATTTTTTATTCTAGATTTTAACTCACCCTTTTGAATGAGTAAAGCTGCGTCTTCTTCAGTAACATTCAGGGATTTTTGTTTCTTCAATTCTTGAACTGAGAATAATACAACACGTTAGAAATAAAGACTTTATTTTTATTTTATGTTCGATGAATTTATTACTTACTGTGCAAATTCTTTGATTTATTTTTAACAGCATTCCTTTTTGCTAAGAAAGTTCGCATCATACTCTGCACTTTCACGATTTTCTTTACTTGGATTTCATACAATCTGTACAAATACAATAGTATATGTATGTAACTATTAATAAAACACAAATAGTAATATAAAACTAATTACTATTATATTTACCTAGATAGAAATTCCTCGTTATAATATTTCAAAAATACTTTCGATTTACCAAGTTCCCATCCTTCCATTTTCAAACGTATCAATAGCAGCCTACAGTTGTCTGCTGTTTCATCGACAGTTTCGTCAAAATCAAAAGCTAAGAAGCGATACCTGTGAATTTATATTCGTTATTTGTAAAGGCTTCATGATCATTTTTTTCGGATATCTGAAAATAAGGCGTTGCCATAACTGACCTTCGAATAAATTCCGCAAATGGTACTCTGCAAGGAAATCCACTTTGACGTGCTTTAGCTGTATCCAAAACAGCTAAGGCTCTTAATTGTTGTCTTATAAGTTCGGTCTGAAAACCACGAGGGTTATCATTTAAGTCTGTCCTAATACACCTCACGTAATGTGTACCACCGCTACCGGGGCCTGAAGAGAGTTGCTTTAGTAGTTCTAAGCTAGTGGCTCGATATGTGGTAGCCGCTGTTCTCATTCTTCGTATTTGTGAATACTGGCCTTTAGAGACTGTGTTAAACTTCTGTAAATAAATGTTTATAATATTTTATGTAAAAAAAAAATCAATTCATGAAAGAAAATTTGCTAATTTTATATGATAGAGTTAGAGTTATAGTCTATATTAAAATGTTATTTTTTTACTTAAATGTTAGTGAACTTACTCTAGCTTTAAGGTTTTCCATTTCCTTTTCAGACTTTGACCGCCCTGCTTGTGCTGTTGATGGGCTTTGATTGGATGCTGCGGTAAGATTACCAGATTTAGTTAATTTATTTTTGAACAGCTGTTGCAGAGTTAGATTTGTCGAAGCTCTCATAGTTTCAATCATTTCAGGGGGGAGGAAGTCTCTATTTTTATCTGCCATTTCCCTTGCATCGTAATTCACTTTACCAGTGTAATGCGCTACGCTAAACTCGTGATTTCCTGAGATCTTAACGTACGGGCCCTTACATTTTGTTTTAATTGTACCTGAAACAAAATTCAAATTTAATAATAAGTAAAAGGTTTTATAATACATTGGAATCCATATAATTTGAGGGAAGTCGTCCTTACTCATAATAAGATCATGGCCGCTACTAGCGCGACTTGCTTCGTCTAATATATGGAAAATACCAAGTGGTTTTCCCATTAACTGGTCCACAGAATTTTTATTGTCATAAAATCTTAAGGTTGTTGTTGGTATCTCTTCTTCAGCCGCTTCTTGCATTTCCCAAACAAACATTCTTTGATTGTACAAAAATTGGATTTGCTCATTTGTTGTGTTAACAATTAACTGTTCTAATCGGTTTCTATGATAACACTCGAAACCAAACATATCTATTAAGCTTACAGAAAATTTATCACCACTGAAACAAAGTATAAATTCAATATTATTGTAGGTATATCAAAAACTAACAATAACTTGGATAAATTTACTTACAATACAGATCTCATAAAGGATAGTTTTGCGTTAATTACGTTAATTAACCAATCCACGAGCCTCTTATAAAGTGCGCTTGCTAGAGTATCACGAGCGTCTCTAGCTTCATCTGTTGCATGTTTCCTTTTAACAGCTGTTCCGTTTTCAATGAGGCAATAATTAAGAAGCGCCCAAAGAAACTTAACTTCTTCAAGCGATAATAATTTTGCGACTTTTTTGGCTTCTTCTAAGTTCTCTATTTCAGCTGAGCCATTTCTTCCATCCCTAAATCTCACATTTCCTAAAACAAGTATTGCAGCTAAAACCGTTTCAAGGAACTTTATGTCTTCTTCTTCCCAGTCTAATATTTTAAGATTTTCAACAAACTCATTGTAGCACTTAACATTTTCTCGAGGGGTCTCTCGTGCGCCTCTCGATCCTCTTGTCGACTCGTCTAAAACTCGTAGATATCGATGATTTCTATTTTGTTCTAAATAAAATTCCTCTAACCTGTTGTTTGCTTCAAGTGCATCATAAAAATAATAAAGAAGATTAAAGTTTGCGTGATTCCTGCAATAAAAAGTGTTTTCGTTTTAGCATATTAGTAGATATATTTACAATAGGTATTCAAAAGTATAAAAGTTTTAAAATCGAAACAAAATTATATGAAGCTTAACTTATATTATGCAAGTGAATTGGTTTGATTGTTACGCTTTCACGTTTTAACTAATCAACCGATCATTTACAGAATAGAACATAGGGTATATAAAATCTGTGCGTTTGGCTCACGCGTGGGCGAAAACGAGGATATTAATAAAAAAAAATACATTATATATTACATGTCTGTAGACGATACACGCCACTTTTCGAGCTGGTATAACCAAAATATTGCTCCACTCAATTTCCCTGAAGTGCCATAAGTTACTTGAACTTGTAATATTCCACGCGTGGAGTTTGAGTTGATAGGCGTCGCTGAACTTATGCATGCTTGAATAACTTTCGTAGCTTTTTGTATTCTCTCTCCTGTATTATTCTTCATAGCACCCAAATATGTAAGATGAGAGAGTGCATGCATCATGTAAGTTGATTTGCCTGATTTACTTTCGCCAGAAAATATTATGTACTGGGGTTCGTTATGGTGGGTCGCATCTTGATGTGCACTATCAGCTACAGCAAAAATGTGAGGTTCATTATCAGACCGCGATTTGCATTCATATTTTTTATGATGCTGAAAAAGAATAGTTAAATTATAACTAAATGACAAATATTGCTATGTAATATAACTTATTATGAAAAGAATGATTGCCTCTTCACTGTAAAGGTCTTCATGTGTATTTGGATTAAGTATTAACAGCACATCGCCAATAAATGACATAAACGATCCTTTCTGATATTTTATTTGAAGTTCACATATAATGTTATCCTCTGTTAAATGTTCTAGAGCAGCAAGATCTTCGACTTGCATAGTTTCAGGGTCTTTTTTGCCTTCGGTAGTGAGAAGGCCATTTTTAATTATTCTATCGGTTGGTTTATAAGGAACTTCTTTCTCTACTAAATCCGCTGCAAGCATTTTTAACTCAGTAGATAGCTGTGAAAGAAAAAAAATCAATAAGCACAGATAAAATATTTTCGATATGCTAAGTACATATTCATGTGGCTTACATGAAAGTCATTTTCTGGAACAGTTTGTATAAATGGATGTTCTTCCAATTCGACCATAAAAGGTCGATGCTCTGGGTTTTTTTCGAGACATCTGGAATAATTATTATATATTAAGCTTTGTTTTTTATGGCTTTAAATATAATGTAAACACGAGTAAAATTAACTTACTCAGTTATGAAATCGTTAATATCATTAGATGACATTGATGGTTTTGCTACAGATGGTGGAGGATTTCTCACTATTTGAAACAATGCTCTTGTAGGATGCATATTCTCAAAAGGAGCTTTGCCATCAACCATTTCGATAGTACTGATTCCTAAAGCCCAGACGTCAGCTCTAATGTCGTATCCTTCTTCACCTCCTGTAATCACTTCTGGTGCTATCCAACTTGGTGACCCGATGCTTGTTCTGGTTTTATCGTGAGTTCCATTTAATTTACACGATAAACCAAAGTCTGTGAGTTTTATTTCACCATCTTTGTTAATTAAAATATTACTACATCTTATATTTCGGTGTATTATTTTATTGTCGTGTAAATAAACGATTGCCTGCAAAAATGAATATTTTTTATCTTTCTCAATAAATATTTATAACGGATGTATATAATATAATATTAGGTAACATGTAAAAAAATGAAAAAGCGAGAACCAAGTATTGATTGGACCAATCAGGACAGTCAACACTTAAAATTGACAATAAATGATAGAACGACCGCCCTTACGAAAGGTTTCTCTGATGAACCGACGATTCTGATGTCAGCGTCAATCAAGTGGTCCACGCCCCTGAGATTCATTGGGAGCTATTTGCATACGTATCGGGACCGAGACCTGTCGCGACTTGTCTGCGCTCTACTGCCTGATATATCATTTGGTTAATGCGTTCGTTACAATCGAGTTCGTTATAGGGTTGCAAGTTTTAAAAGCATTCGTTACTGATTTGTTTTTCTTTTTTTAAACATTTTAGTGTCGTTTAAATAATAGTAGTGCGTTAGAATTGAGAACAGTTAATCATTAATACTATGTATTTATATAGTATCTATTAATTCATGTATGTTTTTGAGATGAAATGAACATTTATAGTAAAATAACATCTTAATGTTTTATCTTTTTGACTAAAAATACAACATTAACCGCAACCGTACCTAACAAGAGATACCTTATCGGTAGATTTGCATGGAAAATGTATCCAACAGAAAGGACGCACTGGTATTGTGAACCAAGTGGCTTGCATAAAGATAATATGCATTTAACGGCTTCTAATTTCTTTTGAGCTTAACACATCAATATGTTTTCTTAACTTAAGTCTTTAAAGTGTAGGCTGTAAGGAATATTATCTATCGATGGAAACGATAGCAAAGGATCATTGACTACTGCGATTGAAGGTCCGTATATCTTGTGTGTGCGAGCATTATTTACGATAATTGAGCGATGCGCCGCGATGGGGGGCCATCATGGTGTTGTCGGACGCGCACCGACATTCACATCGACAAGTTCGACTGTTCCGTCGCGAATCACATCAAATAAAGCGGCATGCATTTTAAGTAATGGCCCTAGATAGTATTTCAGCGTACGTGGACATTCGCCCGGCAATATTTTATTCGACGTCACGCCACAAGAACGAATCGCCCGGACACAGATCGGAGAACAATTGAGTTTGCATTCAAAGTACCTACCAATTGATTCAGCCGTTGAAAGTTGGACTGGCAGGCCCTTTGTTTTATAAACAGCCATCTTGACTCGAATGTGACGAACGACATGTTTATAGTCAGTCGAATATGGACTTACCTTGATCGTATATTTGAGGATGTAAGCGATGTGTTCCTCGGACATTTTTTTGTCCGCCGCCTTAAGTTTTCTGACAATATCAATAACAGATCCATATTCGCATAACTGGAAAATAGACAATCAGTTGAATGTTTTCGTTTATACGTCAGCTACACAGAATAATATAAATGTATTATACACTTTCAAGCTCGTATCCGTATTTACCTCAACGACAAACCATATTCTCGTAGTATATTCGGACTTATCACAGAACACTCCGTAGAAATCGATGAGATTAGGATGTTTGGTGAAATCTCTCAAGATTTTATATTCATCTTGAATGTGTGGTTCGTTCTCTTCGCTATTTATTTGTATCTTAACAGCCACAGCTTTGCCTGCCGCTTGATTATCGTTAGCTCGATGGACTTCGCCAAAAACACCACTACCGATTTTCTTCACAAGAGTATACCGGTCTTGGGGACTTGGAAGAGACGGTATATTAAGACCGTCCTTCATTTTGTTTAGTTGGTCATGTGTTACTGAAACTAGACGAGGAACAAGTAAAACAAGTATAAACATACCTATTTAAAACTCAACATAATATTTATGTGATACTTGGACACTGTTTAATCTACCCGACAAAAAAAAACAAAAATTTTATATAGTCATGAAAAATATTCCAGAGAAATAAAATAAGTCAGCAAACATTAATTTAAAGAAAAAAAGTTATACCACAGAAATTAATAAACTATTTTTTTTTCTAATTCTAAAGATAAATATATGTTTAACATGAACAATCAAATTGAAGTAAAAGAGATACATTTTAAATTTACTTGTTTTATATTAAATGAAGTGTTACGACATGAAATCGAAAAACTGCTCAAAGATCGTTCTGGAAGGTTACTTCTTGATAGACTACGTTCGATGTTACACAGAACATTAAATTTATAAAAAAAAAATGTATTGAATAAAAAAAGTACCTTAGCAAGTGCTTACCGTGTGTTCTGCAACAAGACACAAGCTGAACTAAATTCTAGGAACGTGAGCTCTACCAAGTGCTGGGGCTTCATGTATTAAATCCGCACTAATCCGCTATAACAGTCTTAGACTGCAACTACTTATCATCGCGACTTTGTATGCCAAATTAAAAATAAAATAATTTCATACGAGTATAATATCATAATTTTATTTTTTTATCAATAAACGTTAGTTTTTAATGAATATTGCGTTACTAAAAAGATTAATCAAAGAAAGTAATTTTGATACTAATATTTATTTATACATAGTTGTATAAAACAAATAACTTGACTTAATACTAAAATATTTATTATTATTAATTTGTGTATTTAGACGTTTGTTACACAATCAGTCTTAATACTCGAATGGCTGATTGGATTATTTTAAAAACCGATTCGATTAGGTTGCGTAATATATTATATTATTTATTATATTTATGACTGCCTCGTTGGTCTAGTGGCTAGATATAAGGCCACAGACCCGGTGGTCCTGGGTTCAATTCCCAGGTCGGGCCAATAAATAGTTATTGGGTTTTTCTGTCAGAAAAATCTCAGTGGCAGCCCGGAGTCTGGAAATTGGAAGTGTGTACACTCCCGTGCCTCGGAAAGCACGTAAAGACGTTGGTCCTGCGCCTGAACTCTTTCCGGTCGTGTCGGATTGCCGTCCCATCGGATTATGAGAGCTAGGGAATAGTGAGTGTACCTGTGTTTGCGCATACACTTGTGCACTATAATATCTCCTGCGCAGTTGGCTAATCTCTCTTGAGATTGGCCGCCGTGACCGAAATCGGCCTGGAGGACGTTGTTATATTATTTATTCATAAGAAAGTCATCACTTACATTTCGAAACTGATATGGTTGATGATTAGAATAGGTGGATATTATCTATCTAGACGAATTATTCCCTTTTATTTAGCTTTATTACATGAAAGCTAAACAATAGTTTCATTACATAACGCATATTAATGAATTGAGTTGGTATTTAAAATAACATAAAACAACTAGTACCTACTAACATTTTATTGTTCATTTTTATCTCAAAAACTTTGAGAGATATAATCAAAATGTATGTATGTACTTAGTGTATACATTAATAGGCTTTACTTCTATTAAGTCGGATAATCTTTAATCAATAATTTGTATCCAATAATTAAAGACTAAATCGCGTTCTAGGTATATCGGAAGTTAAAATTTTTTAAATACCTACATTACATAATAAATATGTATACGTAACGATATATTGTTACGTATACATATGACTAAAATTTAAAATTTTATTTATAATAAAATAACTTAATATTCTGATAACGATACCTAGAATGCGTTTTAGTCTTTAATTATTGGATACAAATTATTGATAACTTTGTTTAAATAAATATAAAATTAAGTATCAGCCTGTACGCGTCCCTTAGGTGGGCTAAGTCCTTCTCTATTTATAAGTGAAGGCTCAGAGCCTATTCCACCATACTGCTCTATTACGGGTGGGTTTCGTCACGAGATAATCACCGCCGAGCTCGAGATGAATAAAATGAACAAAAATTAAGCACATGAAAATGAAATGGTGTTTGACCGGGTTTGAATCCGTAATCGGAAGATTTACGTATTCTAACCACTGGGCCATATCTTAAAATAAATATAAATTAAGTAAAAAAATCTTATGTAAATGAATACGTATTTTTTATTTATGAATTTACCATTCCGTTTTATAACAATTCTATTTCCTGTATCTCAAGCATTTCAGTCACGCCATTATGTTATTGATACTCAATGTTATTGGCAGTCGATCCTTATTAATCTCGAAAGCGATCCGTCATACGAAAATGTTCCATGAAGCGTATGCAACACTAAGGGGCGGAACAAAACGTTACCGACTACAAAGCAAACAGTTACTTTAATACTTGAGATGTTTTGTGTACCGTAAACCTGTCAATAATGCTACATTTCCAACTTATCTACAAGCATTGTGTTAAATCTTTCATTTGTCAGATACTTGGTTAATAAGAGAGAATTATTATTGCCTACATTACACACGAACCGAAGATTTACGCCATACGAGTATACCATGACAATTGGCAGGCAGAATTTCGTGCCAATGAAGTTATCGTCGTAGTCTCCAATTAAGTAATCAATAATCCTGAAATTTAGATTATATTGCTTAGAATAAAATCATCAATGCACCTTTAATATTATTAAAAAGGCACGTCTTTAGCGATATGATTAATTGTAAGGTACTATTATTTAGACTGTCTAAGTTTTTGTAAAAAAAATGTGTTGTGGTGTACAATAAAGTGTAAATAAATATAGTAAATAATTGAGTAAAGAAAATAGCTAAAATAAATACCTAGAAGCATTATTAAAAGTCTACCACTTTCCACAGCCAATACCTATTAATTTATTATTCTTATATGTACATATTATGTGTATTGAGCAATAAACAATTACCATTGTTTGCTTTCTAACAGGGTTCTTTATGACATCAAACAAAGTCGACGAACAGAAAAAAAAACTGATACATTTTGCCAAGTATTTGTAATTGAGCTTCTGATTTTCGAGTTTTTGTTGAATATGTCAGTCCTGAAAGTGTCGGAGCAGCACAAAAGCGGCTCTTGATGTTAAAGGGCCAAATTAAACGAAAATAACAGAATAATTGCACCCGCGCCATTGAGACGTCGTTCTGACAAAATACTATGGGTCCAAAATGGATAAAATTCTAAGGGATTTTGACAGCATTCTCTTCGTTAATTGCCCTCAATTTTTAGTAGTGGTTTGAGATTTTGAAATTATCTTATATCTATTTATAGAATGTATTTCGCTTATATATTACAGTTTCTCGAAGGGCTTTACGAAAATGTCTTCATGATATATTGCTAATATTAATTTATTTTAAAATGAAATCGCTTGGGTATTGCCGCTAGCAGAGTTCTTACAGAAAAGCATTGCTTTAATGAGAAAATCCGTTTCAAGCTCATTTATTTCTTAACTAAGACAAGATTTCATTAAATAAAGACATGATTAATTTAATGATTTATTTGAATTCCATAAAATGTTACAATACTGTATTAAATAAAAATAAATATTAAAAATAAAATATCACGATATTGGAAATGTTGGCAACTGAATAACATGGAATAACATTATTTACAACTTATGGAATGTTTGGTAATCTTATAATATTTCTGCGTAATAAGTTATGCGTATCGAAATATAAAAAAATAAAGTTATTACGTATTAAAATTAACTAATATTTACAAAACATTGAATTTATAATAAACGTTTATTTTAATATTTAATCAATTACAAAGTCATATTAATTACGTCTCTAAGTTTCGTCTAATACTGATATTTTAACAAATATAACCTGTGTTTTTATATATTACAACCATTTCATTAAATAAAAATAAAAAACTAGAAAGAAAAATATAAGTATAGGTGCAGATAAAATAAAACTTTTGTTTTTTTTAATACTCGATATTACTGAATAGGTACATCGATCAATATGCATAATATGTATCAATATGGTTGTCAATCCTTCTGTCACATATCAGATTTACATCAATACAACAATGCGTGTATCGATTCTTTAAAGCTAGTAAAGTGTTATAAAAAAACAAAATTTGAATATAAAACAACATGATTTCAAATATGTAATGTTTTGATTTGGTATTTTTAGTTTGGTTTTCAAAATTACAGTATGGCAACATTATTAAATATTCAGATAGTTGTTAAAACTTTTCATTTAATTTTGACATTTGCTATATGGTTTCTATCATTATGAATATATCGTATTCTCAGTAAAGTGCGTGTTTATAATTAGATTATGCAATGCCACACAGGTTAATACATTCTAATACGCCATCTCATGTCGCATTCAATACGTAACATGCATGGTTGAGTAACAAATCAAGTGACTTGCTAACACAACCAGCTGAAGATCATTATGGATTATGAAAATATCTAATCTAAATACAAATGTAATAATCCCACATCATAAGTCATTATTATTACATTATTACCGAATTATGGTTGATTATATATTTATTAACGATCATAATTCATTTATATTGAATTTTAATTAGAAGATCATGATTATTTATTTTAGAAAGCTATTGATTTGAATATAACGATATTGTTAGTTATTTATTTGCATATGGCAACCCATTTGTCGTCCTGGCACTTCTGACAGTCGACTCTGCAGCACCAGTGGAAGGTGCAGTTGCATGGTTTGATGCTGGACTTCCTAATGAGTGCGTGCCCTCTCCCGCAGCAGAGCAAGTCGCATGAACCAGTCCGGGACGTCCTGCCGATGCGGCATACGCGTCCAGATGTACCAGCGGAGTCCATTTTTGGATCTACTTCGCAAAAACTAGGTGATCTATAGACAAAGACATATTTTATAATTAAAATGATTCTTTATATGGAAACTTCTTATTTGAATCTTTTTTCTTCAAAGTTCAACGTAACTGAACATGTCACAGTATCGTTGAGCCATTCTATTTAATTGTCAATTAGTGGTATTTTTTTAAAACTTTAAAATGGAAACAAATATTACGTGTATTTCTTTGTAAATAATAAAATAAATCACTATTATTATTAGGTTATACGTGCTTTTCTAAGAACAGCAAGCTTGTCTTCGGCGCTGGTCTCGCTCGACTTCGCCTTCTACCTCGCGGTCGACCGCGAAGTACTGACGGGTCGTTGTTCAGCTCTTCTTGGGCCACGATGAGTGCCTATCATTTTAATAATAAGACTTTGAAGCTGTATACAAATAAAAGATATTGTGTATACACAATTTCTTATAAATCTCGGTACTTCTTCGATGTTTATAGGTATTTATTATAAACTATTTATTTTTTATTTAAAGTAAATGGACAACCTGATGGTAAGTGGTCATCACCGCTCAAAGACATTGGCATGTAAGAAATATGAATTAGCCATCCCTTACATCGTGAATGCGCCATCGACCTTAGCACCCAAGAGGTTAATTACTGACTTATTGGGGCACCTATGGGACCCATCGAGGATCCCCTGGGCCACAAGGATATCCATTACGACTGACACACTCCCACTCCAAACCATCATATTATAATTACCAAGCATTGCTCTATTGGGGTTGAATATGTGATGAGTTCAACCACCCAAGTTGAAGAGTGAGTGAGCCAGTGTAATTATTAATATTTCCTACATTACCAACGTTTATATGCAGAGATAAATATTTGCAACCACATGTTTGCCAGTAAGTATTTTTTCTTAAATACCTTACCTTTCGGTATTGTCGTTTGATACTCGAAGCCACAACCCTGAAGTCTGGTGCGGCCCGCCAGCACGTTCGCAATTGACAGCTCCCGGAAAGACCGTGACATTTACAGCGAACCTCCATGTGAGATGCTAATATCTAAAAACATATTTGGAATTAATAGAAATGAAATATAATACTTACTCTTAAACGTTAATGCATGCTTCACTGCAAGTTATATTTAGAAGTTTATTGTGTATGTAAGTGGTTCTTATATTATATATATTGAATAATTGATAGTAAATTTATCAAACGACAGCTAACAAATATAATAAATTTGAGTTATCCCGATACGTGATCGCATCTTTGGCACAATTGCATATTAAACCACCCACCTCTAGTTCATAACATTTACATAATTAAACGCCTCACTGCAATCACTCTGACGTCTTAATTTCGCGATTGCCGCCGGCGAACAATTTCCCAAATTGAGTCGGAGCAAAAATTCAAATAAATCGGTGTGCCGGACCGCCTTTCGATCCTGCAGGCCTTAATAACGTGGTATTAAGAGCGCCCGCGATAGAATTCGCCACCCAAGACGTTTGTAATACGTCGTAATGAAGCCGGAATATTAAAAATGGCCCCGAACCGCTTATTATGTTCTCACCTCGGCGGGCGGTTCGTGAAATACGGCGGGCTAATATGGGCCCCGGAGCGGCCGCGGTCGGCCGGGCCGCGCGCCGCCTCAATAGCTTAATAGTGGCGCTATCTACAACACTTTAGGATCATTTCAAGCGACTATCTAAATTAAATTGAACCTCAAATAAACGGTCGAGAAACCAATACGTTTTTCTTACATAATAAATTGCTTTGGCGACTGTGGGTGGTAGATTTATAAACTTAATCGTGTTTTTGGTTTCGGAATTATTTGCCCAATCTAAAGTCGAATAACTAATTTAATCAAAAGTATATTATGACAGAAATGATATTTTTATCAGTACTTAGAGCGTTTTGTTTATGAGGAAGTTTCATCGCTTAAATGCGACTATTATAATATTTAAACGTAAAATATTTGTTTACATCTCGTTAATGGATGTATTAACGCATTAACTCGTGTTGCTTTGAGGCGGCAGACTAAATATGATGTCATTAAAAACTGGGTGAGCACCGCGGTAGCAAAAACTAGACAAATAATGACAGATTGAGGCTAACGTATCATTACGTACAATAGCCCTAATTAAAAAACGTTCACTAGTATGTAATTTTGTGTTATGCGAGTTTATAAATAACAGAATAGAGGTGACTTTGTCTGGAGGTTAGTATTATCATAAATTTATCATTATTTAAACCTTTAAGCGTCTTATAAAACATATGTGAGGTGCCGTTACTTAAAGTAAGATGTGTTACGCTATTCGGAACCTATATTTTTCAGATTAATATTAAAAGCTAGTACATAAATATTGTTTAATATAGATGAAAACATTAAGTAACATTTATGAGAATTTCGTAACGATAACTAGAGGACGTAGTGAATAAAATATCTGGAATTAAAATGAAGGCTGAGGTTTCGTACAAGATTTCTGAAGTCTACAAATTAATTTGGCGATTAAAAAGAATGTAAAGTGAAGTAAAAGCCAGTTAGTGTCCTACTGCTGGGCAAAGAACTCTTCTCCTTTTATAGGAGAAGGTTTTGGAGATTATTCTATCATGCTGTTCCAATACGTGTTGGTGGATACACAAATAACAGACTCGTATCTGACACACAGGTTTTCTCAGGATATTTTCACCGTTGAGCACGAGATGAATTATAAAGACAAATTAAGCACTTAATCAGTGGTGCTTGCTCGAGCTCAAACAAGCAATCTTCAGTTAAGACAATGGTAAAGAGAACGTATTATTTACCGTAATAAAACTACTTTACAATAAGCACTAGAGAAGTGCTCGAGAATCGTGATTAAAAACCGATTGAGATGAAGGAAATGCAATTGGATGAAAAGTATTTCTCGACCAATGAGACGGGAGGTTGGTTAACTGAATTAAAACTTTCGAACTATTCTTAATTAAATCGAAGTTAGGCAACGTAAAAAAATATTATTTGTAATAATTTCACTCGATATGAAATACTGTCTACAGTTTTTGAACGTCTTCTTTTAATATTCAAATACACTGAGAAAATTATGACATTGAATATGTATATTGTGTTGAGCTAAAAAATCTAATAATTTTTTATCCAATACTTATATCTCAATGGGAGAGCTTTACGTTCGCCTTGGTGGGTACCATACAAATACATTCCCACCAAAGAGCAATACTTTGTTCCGATTGATCGTGAGTGAGCCAGTGTAATTACTAAAGATCAAGACGAGATTGGACTCGCATTGACGATGAAAAAACTAGTTTATGTGACAGTGACGGTCTACAGGCGGCGTAAGTGACCACTTACCATCAAAAACCGAATAACGCGTCTGACTTCCAAAAAAAAAAAATTACTTGGTAATTTGAATTGTCAACTCTTGCCTTACAAACTGTCACTCTCATATGTTATCGAAATTCAAAAATTATATTTGATATTAACAGCGATCATACTTTTTTAATATTTATAAAGGAGGTTTTATAATAAATAATTTTGTATGTTTTTCTATATCATAATCAATGAAACCAATACGTAAATAAAGTGCGTACTTCATGTGTGATAAGCTAAGTACTGGTCAGTTTTATCTGAATAACAAAAATAGGAGCTGAATTAAAACTTGCAGTCATGTTATCGTTTATTTAAGTGAAGTTGTTCGACGTGAATCAGAGGTTAATCTGTGAGACGATTAGTGAGTGACTAACGCTAATCGGTTTAAGACGGTCGTAGCTATTCCGACGAGAAACTTAGCTATTGGTAAAACCGCACACGATGTGCTCGTGGTTGAGTTAATAAATTATTGTTTTATATCTCAATGTTTAATTTACTTGAAGTGATTTGAGCTTACAAAAATCAGTATTAAAATATTGAATCCTTTTTATATGACAATTAAAAGAATTAACAAAATTCGAAGACAGCATACTAAATATTTTTTGTTAGAAACGAAATTTTCGATTCTGGAATAACTTGCTAGACAATACTTTATAGCGATAAGTATTTTTTTTTGTTGTATAGGTAGGCAGACGAGCATATGGAACACTTGTTGGTAAGTGGTCACCAACGCCCATAGACATTGGCATTGTAAGAAATGTTAAACATCGCTTACATCGCCAATGCGCCATCAACCTTGGGAACTAAGATGTTATGTCCCTTGTGCCTGTAATTACACTGGCTCACTCACCCTTCAAACCGGAACACAACAATACAAAGTACGTGTAAGTATGTAACTATATACGCAACTCGCTTTTCTTCAGACATACATTTAAAACGGTTTAGCGGCTGTTTAGTTAAACACTGATTTCGCTCTTTCTGTCATGATTGATTTGACATTCGAAAGAAAAAGACAGCATTGTTTAATTAAATAATAGGTTTGGCAGATATTTTTTATTAATATGAAATTGAATATTCGATTTCTATGGCTTATTTAATGATTTATTGGAAGTGATAAATATCAATATGTTTTATCTTTATATAATTAATATGACATTCTATATTACGTAAAGGTATATCTCGCCACGTAAAACCTTAAACATGTAATTGTCACCTATATCGCATTACTGAAGACGTAGAAATTTATACCGAGGTCGCGAATGCGGGGGATGTATGTATTGCTTAAATAGGGTTCATTAATTATTACGTCATATACGTTAAATTGAATGTTTAAATTATCAAAGGTTAACGCAAAATATTTATATATATTCTTTTATATAGTTAGTTTCTGAAAATTGTCCGTTCAAACATACAATGATGATGAATGAATGGTGTCCTTCTGACTGATTTCGGCCGCGGTGGCACGTCTCAAGAGAGAGTAGCCAACTGCGCAGGATATATTATAGTGCACAAGTGTGTGCGCAAACACAACTCTTGTCTTATTTCTTAATAACTTTTAACTATGCACTTATTAGACGCCAAATAATGACATTATTTTTGTTCGCAACTTAAATTATCAAGAAATACAATTCTTCATCGATTACGGAATATATTTCAATAAATAATTTAAAATTAAGAAAGAGAAATCAATATGAAGATATTCGAAAACTGAACAATACGGAATCATTGGATCGATTTTTTGTAACATAATTATCACCTCGGCTCTCTAATGTGGTGCCTAATTTCTAGTGTGGGTTGATGCGAGGTCTTTTATATGCCCGCTGCAGGGAGACAATTTGACCCTATCACACCGTTACCTTAACGAAATAATAACATTTATACAACATATTCGAATTATAGAGATGTTTTAGTTTTTTCCAGTATTATGCAAAAACCACTGCTCCGATTGATGTGGAACTTGTATATAATTTTAATTTAGTTTATAGTTTCAGGTAAGATATATACTTCAAAGTATATGATTATGTTTCATATTTCTGAGATGTAGCTTTATATGACCACGTCTGGGAGTAAGTTATCATTTTAGGTGCTTTCGAATCTTTTTAAAGATCACTACGCTGCCACAAAATGTCCTGGGTCTCTGTGTCTAGAGAGAATATTTGGTGGCAGCGTAAAGCGTACATATATAATACAAATTAATATATGAAATAGATGAAATTAAATCACAACTGCAGCTTCATGAAAATACTTGTCGTTATAATCCTACGTACTACATATAAATAATATAAGTAACTGGGCGACCCAGTTTGGCACAGCTCTAATAATGACTTCTAATGTTTTTTTGCGATAAATGTGTTGATATATACATACATAAATAGATTCATTTAAAAAACAATAAAACTTATCTGAATACGAAATTTGAGACAAATCGTTAGATCGCTATAATTGCTCAAATAATATTATAAGATAATAATGCAACTCTTGTAAAGCTAATTAACTTTTAAAACATCAAAATATATCAGTAGTAAAATACGCCGCCGAGCGCTACACATTTAACGTTACGCAACAGTGTGAACGCGGCCGACTTTATTTTGACATTAATAAAAATATCATCAGGGGTTATTATAACCGAGCGTGTCTAACAGATCTCTGGGATGCTGTTAATTATGTGGCCACAATACGAAATCTAAAATGCCGATGGAACGTTCGAGTGGGGTCGGGGACCACCGGGTAAGTGTATGTTGGACCAGTTCCTCTAGTACGATAGGTCACGGTTCCATTTATTATTACCAGATTACACGCCTGATGTGGCAAACTGTTAGAACTAAAAAGATGTTAAAAATGTATTTACACGGTTTATGCAATAAAAAAAAATTGATTCTAACTTTGATAAGTATGTAAATTTGGGTGTACGATTTTGATATTGTAAGTCTTACATTGCATCTGCTATTTTGTTGGTTGCTTTTCAGACTTAGCGCGACTTTAGGTATATAATTTACTAGCTGTGCCCGCGGTTTCACCCGCGTATAATTAATAAAAGTATAATGAATAAAAATCAGCCTAGAACCTTTCTCGATAAAAGGATTATACAACACAAAAATAATTTAAAATTCGAACTAGTAGTTCCTGAGATTAGCCGGATCAAACAAACAAACTCTTCAGCTTGTGCAATATAAGTGCAATATTTTGTACAATTTTCAAAACTCTAATCTTATGAATCAATATAAGAGGATTATCAGGACTTACTTAAAATATTTACAATTTTCATTTATAAAACCATAGACCATAAACTAAAAATAATCTAAAACTACTTTTGAATTTGTTACGATTGAGCAATATAACATTCTAATTATAAAACGGGCGTTAAAAATATAAATCTTAAGCAAAGATAACATCCAAATATGACCTTTTAAAACTCGACAATATTATATATGCTTATCTGTGTTTTCATATCAACAGCGATATATCAATAATAACCCTAGGCAATCGGCAGAACGCATAAAATAGTTAAAACCATTAAATATTGTAGGGGCAACATTGTAGTCCAATCGTAAGTTTCGACTTTATTTAATAGCGACCACAGAGACAGTCGGAGTCATAAAACGTCAAAATAAAATACGTGTTAATAGTATTACGAAATAAACGAATGAAGCAGTTTGGCGTTGCACGGTTTTTGTTTAAGCAAATCTAAGTAGTTTGTGTATAAATGTCATTGGTGCAAGTAAATTCATGTCTTTATATTATAGCGTTTATTTAATAATGGTTATGATCTCTATATGTTTCAAAAAATTGTTACTTTGTATGTATTTTTATAAATAAATAATCTACTTTACTCCCTTGAATTACGCAAATTTTTTATTAAGCTTCTATTTAATACACTATGGATATTTACTCAGTAACAGTAACAGCCTGTGAATGTCCCACTGCTGGGGTAATGCCTCTTCTCCGCTTTTTGAGGAGAAGGCTTGGAGCTTGGTGGAATACACATATGACAGAATGTCAGTGAAATTTGACACATGCAGGTTTCCTCGCGATGTTTTCCTTCACCGTCAGGGACGAGATGAATTATAATCACAAATTAAGCACATGAAGTTCAGTGGTTTGAACCCACGATCATCGGTTAAGGTGCACGCGTTCTCACTACTGGGCCATCTCGGCTTTTTATCCGAGTATCAGTTATCTATATTTTTTTGAAATATAAGTAATGCTTTATGATGAATAAATTTTATTAATATATAATATCAATTTCTATATGTGTGAGGATTGGTAGTCCTGGTAACAGATTAATTAACTTAGTATTACACATTAACATAAAATATTTTAATTGTTAATGTTGCTATCTATATAAATATATATAATAATATAATGACTCTAAACGATCTCTGCTAGATTAAGCCAAAATATTTAAAATATACCAAATAGGTTTCATATTCAAATGAATCTATTATAATGTGTGTAATTCTTCGGGAAAACAAACTTTACTTTTTATGATATTAGTATGTAGTGTCTAATGTCGTGTTTTATTAGCTACCGTTTAAAAGGCTGTCATTATTTAATTGGCAACACTAAATTAGTTAATTTGTTGCCATCAGTGGCGGTGATGAAAGAAACTTTATGAGGATAATCTAATTAACTACAGGAAATATTTACACGCTTTTAGAACTTGATAACTTTTTGATTTATATATTTTTTGTCGTATAATAGTTTTTTAACTATTTTACAAGAGGTATAAATTTTAAATGTCGTAACAGTATTGCATAAATTGTCGTACCGTCAGAAAGCCACGTTATATTATATACAAAAATGTAATATTGTGTTCCAAAAGGGTTTGTGAGCCAGTTATTTATGAACAGGTCATCAGCTAAGACATAGAATGTGTGTATGGTAACGTATTTGTATTGAAAGAAATTAACAAATTTAAAGTGACGGTGATGATGAAAAGTATTCTTAATTTCAGCACATATGACTTAAACTATATCATTTTTAAGAGGACAACGAGGAATATGATAATAGGTCTATTTATATGTTTTAAGTAACGTAATAGTCCCGACAGAGCCGTTGGGAACAGCTAGTTTTTAATAAAAATTATATTGAGTTTATGTATTTTATGATAAAATAAAATATTGATATATTTAATAACAATTAAATTACATAGCTATAAATGTCAACAGTCGCGTTTAAACTAAGCATCAATATAAATTAAACACCGGACTCCGACCATGTAATTAACTACTATAAACGAATAACAAATTAAACAATTTGTACCAACATTTGTGTTTGTATTATAAAAAACCATCCAACTTAAATTAAATTGAATTAATCGTAAATCCTAATAACTAAGCACGAGACATGGTATGCGGCCTTAATGTCAGATTTTGTTACGGACAGAAATATAATAACGCCAAACGTGCCTTTAATATATTAAAAGGAACAATAGCTCTTACGTCATTGACTTTAGGGTGATATTTCTTTTGTTATAATTGTTTTAAACGCAAGTCGGATTTGGTGGTGTCGTGTTTAAGATCTCTATGACATTTTTATTATTAGGCGGAAGGCCTATTAAATAATTCAAAGTAATCCGGTACCACAGAGCAAGTATTTTGGCTTAGCTGTCGGTCGGCGATGATAGTCGGACGGTAGATTTGTAAGCTGACAAATCAATCCCTGACATATTTATGTGACGGCCACACAGTCAACAGTAGATAATATTAGTACGGTTGACTCCTTAAATCTTTATTTATTATTGCAAATTTATACGCACGGAATACTTTTTTTTATTTATAAATAAATAAACAATGATTTTGTATTAAAAGTGAGTAAGTATATCATATATATAAAATAAATTTGATGTTCTGTTGCTATTTATGTATTAGTAAATCTTACTTAAGTAAGGGTATTATTTTACCTTTCTTTTTGTTCTGACGTTCATTTTTGGACTTTATAAGGCTGATAATCTTTCGCTTAAGTGTGTTGTGATATTAAGAGTAAATAAATAAAGATATGGCTCTCACTAGATATGGCAAGAAATATTAACCATTTCTTACAGCGTTTCTAGGCGATACCAATGGTGAACATTCAGGCGGCCTATTTGCCAGCCCACCTATATATTACAAATAAAAACCAACCTAAATTTGGCCGATATTTTTTCGATACTACATGTATACACCGAAATGTGCCCTCTGGTTTTCTTCTCATTGGGCAATTCGCACGCTCTGTACTTCTTGCACACTATAAGCAATAGTGAACTGGCATCTTCCAGATAAGCTCGCTTCATCTTAGATTGCATCGATACTTAAAAGAAAGCCAGTTTATTATTATTAAAAAAAATACTCTAAAGATATCTCTAATAACGTCCGTATTTAAATCCTGTATTTATTTAGTTATATAAATATTATCATATATTGAGTGTCTTTGTAGACAACGCAAATAGATGTAACGGAAATTATATTTAGTTGTACTACCAGTTCCAGTCGATTTTATGCTAAGTTCCATCTCTGGCTCTGACCATAATGTGTAGGATTTCGTACAGTAGCAACCTTAATAATTTTCCCACATTGTTGGTCTCAGAGTTAAAGATTAGAGAGTGCACTTGTGTTTGTGCACTTGTGCACTAAAACACGTCCTGTAATTAGCTACTAACCTGAGACTGGCCGCATGACCAAAATCGTGTAAGACTACATCGTTCATTACAACAGCTGCATGAAATAAATGTGAGTAACTAGCTTGTAGTTGTACTAACATAAGATGCTATATTAAAATAAGTATTTTCATTTAAGTCGTAGAACCCTATATTGTATATGGTCCGACAACCATTTGCCTATTTTTTATTAGTAACTTACAAAACGTTTTACAATATCTGAGCACGTCTTACACATATGGAATATTTTATTAATGTATCACTTTTAATAATTATTATTTTTATTTTACAAGGTCCATGCTTTTTTTGTCACGTCATACATGAATTTTACATTTGTTGTCCTGCATTATGGTATGCATTCAAAGTTGTAAATGCATAAAATATTGCTTCGTAAATAAACAATTAGCAAAAAATTTAAGCGGCACTTTTCATGATATGTAGGACAACAAGACAGATATATGTACAGTTCTTTTAATATTTGTGACTTTAAGGAGCGTTAAAACTATATTTTTGTAAAGATCACCATTTGAAAGTATGGATAATTCACCGACAAACGAGAGAACTGTATTACATTACCAGAGATAATTATGTATTTTTAATTAGACTCCCATAATTTATATTCGAAATAAAAGGGCCGTTGTTCACGGCAAAAAGCTAGTCATGTTACGTGCATAGCTAGTTTTCTATTTATATTTTACGTTATAACTTTATGCCGATGCATCAACGGACCACCCACAAGGGTCATTACCATACCACGCCCATTTACGGCGCTTCAAATCGAACTAAATATGTATTTTAACTCATTACACATCCCTAATGGCTATTAGAGACACCTTACACATATCAAAGTCCCACTTGTAGTAAAAGGTTTTTATCCCAAAAATCACAGGTCAAATTATATGAATATGAAGGAATTTCATTAATTCTTCAACGTCTTGTTATACACTTTCTGTGCTAGAAAAAAAAACTGCACGTTCGTTAAAAATACTGATGTGCTGTCTATATCAACTGCACGGACACGTGACTTTTTTTTACTTTATCAGATTGGCAACTAAATCATTTACGGTATTTCGATCATTTCTCAAGCTCGTTTGGCTGGTTAGCTGAAAATTTAGAAGGATTAATATTTATTGCCTCGTTCATTTAGGAAGTTTTTCGAACAAGTAAATTATAGTATTGTAAGTTCCGGTTTGAAGGGGAGTGAGCCAGTGGTGAGTGATACAGGCACAGGGGACATAACATCTTAGTCCCAAGGTTGGTATTGGCGATGGAAATAATGTTTAATATTTAAGTTTATTAAAAATTAAAATTAAATAAAAATTTAAATTATATTTTTGTCGATTAAAAAAAAATTCACTGCCTTTGGCCCATTCTTATCTTAATTTATCAGGCTTGAAGTATTTCCTTCCGAATTGGTAATACATTTCTGACAATGAAGTGACAAGCAAGTGTAATGCTTCTCTATTGTATAAAGATTCAGCTTTTAAATACTAGTATCTGATCACGGCTTCGAGCGAAGAGAGGGGGCAGGTACACCTAGTACCTATCCTATGTTATTTGTGTGTTGTTTTCATGATGGGTTGATTAGTAGTAGGTAAGACAAAAAGCGTAAAAAACTAATTCACTTTTACATTCATAATATCAGTAAGGATAATGAAAGCTAAATGATCGAAATTCAAAATATTTGATAATATTTTCATTCGTTCATTCTATCAATGAAGTTAATTCTTGTCTGAGACATCAAAAGTTTGAACGTTCATTACACATTCACCCTTTCGATGATCAAACTGATGTTATGCAGTGCTGCATCTAATAAAGACATTGAAGAGTCGTCAGCGTCAAGTGGTGTCATTTCACTCTTTGTCGTTCCCTTCAATCTGTCTGATGACATCAAAAACTTCAGATTAACCCTCGTTTTATGCTGGTTCAGACGTTTCTTGATAATTTTTATAAAATTTATATTATGAAAAAAGATAATGTAATAGTGCATTTATTCAAGAATAAAAAAATCAATATTTAACAATATCAGCTGTTTTCAATAGGTGTTTCAGTTAAAGAATATTATAGAATACAGCAGTGGTTCTCAAACTTATAGAAGTGGGGACACAAATTTAATATTGATATTTCGTTATGTGGATACAGGATAGTCACCCCTTTCTTCAAAGTGTTACCTGTATAAAATCCGGTAAACATTTTATATTATGCCATAATAGCTTAAAGCTTTTAGTAAAAATACATTAAGATACAAGGGATAATATTTGATAAAATTAGATAGATGTACAAATGATAAAAGGTAGAGTTTGTAAATGATGATTTTCATGCAGGATGTATAAAATTTTATTGGAAATAATTAATTCATGTATTCATATAAAGAAAACCTATTGAGTTTTTTGCTGTTCTTTTTAATAGAAACTTCATTTATATTTTGAAATGAAATAATTCAATGTAAATAGTCCTATAACTTGAATGAAATACTCATTCAAGTTATAGGACTAATTACATGAAATACTTCATTCAAGTTACAGTTATAATTTTGAGTTTGATATAAAAAAAATATATCATAAAAGTATAATTTTCGACACCCATTAATATTTTTGGCATTTCTTGATTATGTATCTACGGTTTTATTTCAGAACACTTCAGGAAAGTGGCTACCGCGTATTCAGAAACACTGGACTTGAGGGATAACTAATGTAATATCAAGAGAAAAAAATGTAACGCGACATAAATTCACCTGTAAATTGAAGCTATGCTAAAGCGGTAGGGTAGCTTTGCAGGTTCCTTGGGTGATTTCACTTAAATTAGAATATAATTCTTATAATTTATTAATAGATATACTATAAATATATATTTTAAGATTTTAATATTATCACTTACAGATCTCCCAGCGTTATTGTTATGTACGTTGATCTTCGATTGCAGGTCGTCAACTTGCTCTCGAACGTCCAGGAACTTCTTGGAGAATTCGACACCATATGCCAAATTATGGGAGCAACCGCTCCATTCCCACTTGTTTGCCCTAGCTCGCCCTCGGTCATGGGAGGCCCGGTATCCGAGGGGGTCGCAGCCACAAGACAGCAGGCGACCTTGTGCGCAGGCGCGTGCAATAGAGTGTGCCACTCCCGCTGCTGTCAAAGCATATAGGAATGCCGTTTCGCGGAAACCTGTTGAGATAATTAATTACTTAAATAAATATACTTCATAAAAAAAAAGGAATTATTTTTATGCAATTAAATATTAAAAAAATATTTTTATATCAAATGAAAAGATAAGATAAGTGTCCTATAAAAAAAATAATTACACGTTTATAGATTCCAATGCGAAATCGCCGACGTCTTGCCGCATGTTATCATAGCAATGCATCTGTTATAATATCAACTATGCTTTCTCGTTCACCGCTTCGTTCTACGGAACGCGGACGTCGCGATCTCCATTTATCTATTTTATTGCAATAAATTAAATAGAACCATTCGAGATCCAAAGATAAGCTATTGGCCTCGAACAATGTAATCTTTTAACCATAAAGATAGCGATTTGCATTCGACTTCGGTCGGATGCGACCGGTACTTAGTTAATTGTATTCGGTTGTAAGTTAGTTGGGTTAATAATGTGCTATTCCTGCTATTTCATTGTATCGAACTCAATGGATCGCCGTGTTGGTATCGTTGCGATTTTAAAAGCTATACTCGTTCAATGGGCAATTATTGTGTTGTAATTACGCGGTCACCTATACGAAGATAAATCAATGTTGTAATATACAGATTTATGTTTCATTAGTGGTGTTTTCATCGGGTGTTGATATTAGGTAAATTTATTCTGGGCTTCATTCATAATTTTTTTTTGGTACTGGTACCACGAAAGAATCATCCTACTAAATAAATATGGTATTGTTGACCACTGACCGTCAGCCTCAATTTTAAATAAATAATATTCTGTTTGTTTCTTATTCTATCTTATTATATCTTGTTTGTTTGTAATATTATGTTATGTGAATTATTTAATTTAATACAAGTTCGTATTGTTCAAGTATTATTGGTTTGTCAAATACAAACGTTTTAATACGGTGTAAAATTCTCACGATACCCTCCCAATATTATCTGACTTAGTCGATGAATCGAATAAGAATCGATTAAATTAATTCGATTGTGGCAAGTGGTTAATACTGCTACGTTATCTGTGGAGATTAGTGGGTGCAGAGCCTAATTGAGAAGGAGATATCGTTGATTGAAATAATGACTATTTTATTTTTGATATTTGATGTGTAAAAAAACGAGTTATAATTCTTATAATTATTTAAAGGAATGTTGAAAGATCTTTTAATGTGACACCTAATTCAACTTATAATTTTTTTTTTGTTATATACAATTATTTTATATTGACTATTTTTAACCCTCTCTTAGTCAATGCGAAACCATCTTTAGAAACTAAGATATGACGTCCCTTGTATCTGTAATTACATTGGTTCACTCGCCCTTCAAATCCCACAACACAACGATACAAGTATTGCTGTTTGGCAAGTGGATTATGTTAGGAGTGAGGGGTACCCATACTGGGTTGCACAAAGCCGTACCACCAAGAATTCACATGTCATTTCTTAATAAAAAATATATAATGTAAACTATTTTTGTGACACAATATACATAAATGTAGTTGAAACAAATGAACGTCAAACTTTTTATCGAGCGTGTTTTGTAAGCGCATGAAAATGTATAAAACTTTTAAAATATATCCGTCTCGGATTTAGATCGAGCGACCTCGCAAAAAGCGCGCAGCGCATGATTTAGAATCATTCACGTATAATAATATGAGAATCATTATAAATCAACCATTATCTCTGAACTGATCGTTCGTCAGATGAATTAATACGTCCTCGTGATGCAAGGCCCCTTTATATATATGTATCACTTTTACAATTAGCATAGTTTTAATTAACAAAAACGTTCGACATAAATCTGAATTTAGTAACGAGCGAGTGAATGTGAGTCCCATTTTGTGTCAGATTTTAGTTTCCTTATTTAAATTCTCAACTGATATAAGTCGTATGGATTTGCACTTAACAACCAAATCGGTCGAGATTCAAACTGCTGATAGGTTATATTATATCAGTTCTAAATCATTAAAGCTAGCCAATAAGTCGTTCCATATAAACGACCCGCTACACTATCAATTGGAATTGACTACAGTCGGACGAATGTTACGGTGTACGATCCAAATAGGGTAGTGTTATTGTTTATTTATAAACTTGCCCGGCTTTTTCCAGTGACCGGTGACAAATTTATATTTGTCGATCGTTGGAGACGCGATGGAACAGATACGATTCGATTTACAATATGCTCAGTTCGAGTTTGATGATTCCAAGACAACGGCATATTATACGCTACGAGACGCTAGCGTGTGACGAATTGAGTTCGCGTGGCTTCGGAGGTTTTATTTTACGCCTAACTGGCAAATACAAAAAGGTATAGGCTTACTAAATGGTCAAAATATTACGAGTAATTAACGCTTTTAGGGCTCCCCAAGAATGAAATATTTTTTGTAGATTTGCTTAGTTAGTCGTCATCTTTCTTTTCTCATGGAAAATTATTTGTAAAATCTTTGATTATTTCCAATGACGTTAATATTTAATCTCAATTTATTTGTCTTAATACAATTATTGCGTGACTGTATTGATCGGCGTCGCTTTATTGTGTGATAATTTAATTGCTTGTTTATACCGCTCGTTGAAGGATAATATGTCTGTGTGTGTATAATCGTAAACTAAATGTGATGTATTCCAGTGTGAATTGAAACTTTATGTGTTGTCGCTACTATTTGAAACAAATGAATGAATTATTCGACGTATTCAATTATTTATTACCGTTTAATTTAATATAATAAAAACATGTTTTTATATTTACAAGATCCTTAATAGTGTAATAGAATATATTTATCCTAAGAGACATTGTTTCTTAATAAGGTTGGGCTTTATCAACTCGTTCGAGTTTGTTGTTTTACTTCACAATATCAGTTACCATGAAGATTTGCGACATACTAAAGTAATCTATCAGCAGTAGGTATTGTGGTGTTTTGGTTTGAAGGGTGAGTGGAAGTGTAACTACAGGCAAATATTACTTCTTATTTCCCAAGATTGGTGGCGCATTGACTCTTGATCTAGTCTTTTTTATATTTCATAGGTGTAGGGTCAGATCGGCCTTATTGGATGTGATCTTTACTCCCATAGACTCCAATAGGCACCGTTAAAGATATTTATTTATTTATTTTACTCTTTATTGCACACCAAATATACATAAAGATAAGAAAGAAAAATATATATATTCTTTAAAACAATGTTGGCCAAGCAAAAGGCGGTCTTATGGCTTATAAGCCATTTCTTCCAGACAACCTTTGGGTTAGAGGAATAATGTGTATGGAAGACGGCAATATGGTGGTGCAGTAAAAACTTACATTATGAAATAATAACAAATACAACTCAATAAATATGGCAGATACATAAATACAAAAAAATACTAATAAATAAAATATAAAACAGATTATAGATATTTATAAATAAATCATATATACATACATATATCTATATAGTATCTGTAATAAAAAAAAAAAAAAAAAATAATATAATATTATTAATAAGTATAATAGAAAGTATAATAGGATAATAAATAACTGTATCTCAAATGTCATCATTATTAGTGTCCAAATAGAAATTCTTCAGAGAATATTTACCAGTCTTTTCCAATGCGAAAGTAAAACCATGTGTAATCATAATACATAAATGTTATTTTTAAATGATTCTCCAAGTATAGGATACGAATTAAAATGTAAAGAAAACAACTTCGCTAAAAATCACATAATTTGATTGAATTTCATTGATACCATCGTTTGAGATCTAAGCTAACAGTGCTGGTAAATTTTTCAAATGCCTACTATATGTGGTTTTGTATGTACGTGTAAAGCGATGGATTCCTATTACTGATTATATGTCTATATATTTTAGATTGTATATTGAGTATATTGAGAGTATTAGAGTATATTGAGGAGAAGGTTTTTTTGGAGCTTATTCTACCACGCTGCTCCAATGCGTGTTGGTGGAATACACATGTGACAGAATTTCAGTGAAATTTGACACATGCAAGTTTCCTCACGATGTTTTCCTTCACCATCAAGCACGAGATTAATTATAATCACAAATTAAGCACATTAAATTCAGTGGTGCTTGCCCGGGTTCGAACCCACGATCATCGGTTAAGATTCACGCGTTCTTACCACTAGGCCATCTCGGTATAATTATATGTTTTTGATTTATTTTTATATGTATGTTTATTTCACTGAGCCATTTTGTATATATTTTAAATGTAATGCGGGTATTTTCAGTCTAGTCCTTTCATAATTCTCTCAAAAGATCAAAGGTCGGTTTGAAGAGATTCCTTATTGGGATAAGCCTTTGTATACTTCAATTTACTTGTTCAGTAAAGTTTCCTCTTTGTAATGCTGTTTGTGTACAATAAAGATATACAAAGCAACAACATATTCCAATAAATAATTAAGCTATAATCGATTTATCGTATCATTTTATCATTGTAGTAAATAAGGTTCAACTTTCCTTGATGACTTTTAAATTCTCTAATGAATTCCATTATTCATTTGTAACTTTTTATTATCGAATGCCCTGAATTTCGAACGGGTGACAGATTTTAAATTCTTCCCTTACACTTGTAGCTCTGTCCTTTTTGTCCGCTATCGCTTCAATAATGCATGACATGTAATTATTTTCGATAAAAGTTGTGAACGAAAAACTGTAGTCGATTTACGACACGATTTCTGCAAGTGAAATTTTGTTTTCGTATAATTTCGTACGAATGATAAATAATGTGCTTAACATAATGTTTAGGTGTTATACTTCATGTAAGCTCTCATATTTGGGCGTATTGTGGTTTTAGACAGCATTCGGTATCGGTGCACAGTCGGGAACAAAAACAAGCAATGCTATTCTAGTGGACAGGTGAGTGGAGAACGCGTCAAGAGCGCAGCGCCACCTCGGTTCCTCGAATCGCGGATTAAATTGGCAAATCACCATGCGGGCCATGTACGGCAACTCGGCGCCGGACAGCAAAAAAAACTTACATCGCTCCTAAGTAAATACAAATTTTAATTATCATATTGAACGTTTTATTTTCATCTTCGATTCTTTATTTAAAAATGTATAGTCGAATGTGGACATTTATTTAATGGGATGCGCATATTGATTGGTTTTTCCGATAGCCCCGGCGGTGGTCACTTTTTCCGTGTCGTGTAACATGGTTTTTGAGACGCGCTGCTGCGCCGCCGTCGCGCCCACGCTTGCGAACATCTCGGTAATTTACGATTCTCTACTTTGTTATTTTAAAGTAGTTTTTCATGATGATTCTCGCTTGCAGCTCTAAGGGCTATAAATCTGGTGCCAAAAATGAATGAACACACGTTTACTTTAATGATTTCGCAAATGGAATTCACTTTATATAGTGAATATATTCGTGTTAGATTTTATTTTATTTTAATGCAGCTTATTAAGACCTCCCTGGTTGTTTGTTTAAATAGCTTTGTTTCATTAGTAATGCGTTTTTTTTTTCCAAAATCCGATAAGACGTAACACCATGGATTCCACGATTGTTTTTAGGCAGTGTTGTTCATCAACTGACAACTTACCGATGGTAAGGCTTTGTGGACGGGTAGGTACAAGAGACTCATCAGTTATACGATGTTTGAAATCTTGAACGACGAGTGAGCCAGTGTAATAACTAGCACAAATGATAAAATTTAGTAGCGCCAACTGTGACGCATACTTATACAGTGCGGGGAAGGATATTTCTTTGCCGTGCTGTACGTCTCTGAACTGAATTAAACAAAATTTTACAATTTTTTACAATGCAGTCAAGTTTCAATTCAAAATGTGCTCAAAGTTTAAGTGCAATAGAACTAAGAGCATATTGGTACCTGGTGAATATCAACAGAATTACAATGGATGTAATGTATATGTATGTATACTAGCGCTTTTCATTCAAACTTTCATCCCCTTTGAGTTAAATTTTAACTAACCTATTGCGTAAAAGGAACCCGTATGCAAATTTTCATGGTGCCAGCCCCAATTGTTTGGGCTTTGATTTGATATGTTAATGAGTCAGTCAGTTATCACTTATTATAAATAAAGGCTATTTTTGCATAAATTATTGATACAGCTTAAATTGAAGTAGGCTTACCAAATATGTCTATTGTTAGTCTTAAATTGTTGTTACTAATGGATTTATTTGTTCAAATGCGTAGCAAATCAATTATTAACGCTAAATAAAATACGTTACAAATTTCATTGTTGCAATTATAAATAAAGCATGAAGTAAAAATATTAAATATATTACAATTAGAATTTAAATAAAAAAAAAAATATAACAATTTACATCGTAAAAACATCCATTAATTAGAATTTAAGCTAAGAAAAGGTTTCTGACCAATTAAAGCTTGTAAGTTACCTGGGTGTTGCGAATTGCTAATCACCGAAACGATATTCAAACCACGGTTGCAGGTCCTTATGTTACATATTTAAATTAGATACTAGCCGTTCTCGTCGGCTTCACTCGCAAGTAAAACTAAATAATCCTTTAAACTTAAAACTATTGATCGACACTGAACACTATTAATCAGACTATCAAACGAAAATTATAAATTTGTCTGTATGTTTGTTCATCATGACGTAATAATATTTGACATAAATGTCACATGGGTGGTTAAAGATAAATAAATTTGACGCGCACGGAGTTCTGAAAGTTAAAAGTTATCTATTTATTTTACTCATGTAAGCGTTTCAAATATTTTGCAACATCACTACGCTCGAGTTAATTAACCCTCAAAAGTGGTCTTAATTCTACACGGGACAAAGCCATATAAAAAACCACTTCATGTCACGTCCCTAGTGAAATATAGAGAACAGTAAATTTTGGACAATTTAATATTTTATAGGGATCCTCTTTTGTATTGTTTCTCAGATCTTAGAGTAGTTTGAAAAAACACGCCTGAGTAGCACACAGAAATGAGATGTTATCATGGCCATTAGATGGTCGGGCTCAGTCACCATACAGACATTTCGACACGTCTACATCTTATTTAAACCCTTCATATGTTATTTTAGGGCGATTGCAATTTTTTTTTATAATTTTAATGTAATTGTTTTTAATCTTTAATGGTTCGTTTGAGTATGTTGCTTCCCTGAAAGAATCAAACAAAACATTTTTTACACGCTTATATTATGAAGATATCAATGTGTGCTAAAAAAGTTCCCACGACATGCTGACAGATAAAACGGCTTATAACGAAACATCTCGTTTTTGCGGCATCATAATCATATTTTGCCGTCGCCACTCCGTCACCTGTTGACACGCGGTTGATATAAAATGCCAATAAATGTCGCTTTTTTATAACACATCCGGCTCGTGTATTCAGGTCACGTGCGCTCGCGCTCCGTCAGATTTGTATCGAGGCATGCGCGCCAACTTACCACCCTGACTGGCACGGAGCGCCATTCTCTCATGTCATAGCGTCGACATTAGACTCGTCGTCTCACATGTGCTTTTATCTAACTTCCCATCGAGGACTATTAACGCTCGAGGCGAAAACTTTTTCCAACAATTGTCTCATTAGCTCGACAAAGGTCATAAAATCGTCTACATTGTACCAGCGTCACGTACAACAAGAGCGCTAACAACGTGTGGAGGATCACGTGGTAGCGAAACGAATCCTGCCATCAATCCTAAATTCCATCCATCCAGTTCTTTCATCGATGTATCTACACGATCGGCTAAAAAAATCCAACGGTCCGGATTCATTATTATCTTTCTTCGCCGATCATTGATCGCCATTATCCTAGTTAAAAGCCTCTCTTGATTTGTTCTTCGTTTTTTTTGGTTTCGTTCATCCGACGACGTTTCAATCGGGACTCTAACAAAAGGCATGTTAAGAAAGATGTTTAAGAGTTTAGCTACGCTATTTTTTCATTATTTTTCAATTTAAACGGAATCGTGTCGTTGAAGGGCCGGAAGGTGTCGTTACGGAGTGTTACCAATACTAATAGTGTACAATCTATTGAACAATGAAGTCAGTAACATATTTAAAGGTAATCCTTGTCGAATTTATGTTTTATTGTTTGTATAACAATTCATGTCACATAAAGAGATTTATGTTGAACGTTTCACCTTAGGGTATAAAAGGTCAAAATGAAATTTGTACATCTGTACAAGTACCGGGAGAATCGAGTTACTTTGAGTTCAGACAATTCCAGTTAAAATATTAATTGGTACAGTCGACGGGGCGCGGGGCAGGCTCGCCGGACGGACCCACACGTAGCGTGAAATCGCGGGGCGCGGGAGCGGCCACACCTGGCCACCAAGGCCTGTCTTATTATTTGTTATCTTCCATCCTCCATGCTCGTAAATTTCCACGTCAACGTGTGCGATGATTGTGGAAAAAATAAGATCGACAAAGCCTTTTCACACTCAGAGATATAGACATAAAGACTTACAGCGATCAGTAAATACCACAAGAACATAATGCGGTCGGTCCCTTCGTCCGGTGGGTCTTAATATGCGTGTATAATTTTTCGTCGTAATAAATTCGGATTGTAATAGCCGATCGCGATTGGTTTGAATGTTTAGTTGCGTTTATTTTAATAAAATTTTCATCTCAAGTTTGGGACTGGTTTGGCATTATGTTGTTGATTGATGCCACCTACGTTCTCTCAATGAAGTCAGAGTCGCTGGCTACCCATTTGCGACAAAGGTATATAAATAAATAAGTATTTTTAGTGGCGTTTTGAAGGTTTTATTACGCGAGATAATTAAACAATCAGTTTTGTGGGAAGTTATTTCGAACTGCAGTAACATTTGGTTAATGTCACTTGAAAATATTGTCGTTTTTACAAAATTAATATTTTCTCGTACTCCAATTTGAGTTTAAGTGTATTCAGTTTATATTTCTTTTAGTAAGCCTTTATTCAAATAAAGAAATTGAATGATATTTCAGAGCATCATATTAATCGGCGTACAATAAAATGCATATAATTTAATTTAAATATAAGTTGCGCTTATGTGAATGTGTACTCACCTCTTTTCATAATTCCACTGGCATGAGGATTGGAACTTTTTGTTAACAGACTAGAGCAGTTCCATCTGTGCCAGCGGAATTGGTGCTGACATTCTTTGACTGCCATTTGTAGACCTTCGAAAGCTATGGCCGCTGTATCAGGAGAACTGTGGCACACAGTTCTCTGTTCTCTGGTTAAGCCCCCAATGAGACGGCATGTGAGGCTTGAACTCAGCTTGAGCTGGTGGGCTAGTATGCTATCTCTGGAACTGAAAAAAGAACATAAAAAAAATGTTCAATTTAACTTTCATACGACAAAATTTACGAATGAATTGTACATATAAGCAATTCCGTCCAGACTTGGGACATTTCACATTTAATAATAATAAGGATCGGTACGGTACTACTGATTAATTTACTAGTTAAATTATAATATTATCTAAAAATACATGGAAAAAATATGAAATCTTTTATCTTCTGCTTACATAATTAGTTACAAGGTTATTTATCATACGTAATATCTTGTTAATTCCATTAATTTATGTTTACGGAAATAACCGTTAATTGGACGCTTATTAATGTCGTTGTAATTAATTTATTTCGAACAGATGCTATCACACGAGCCTAAAATACTTCAATAATGAAATAATTTGTATTCGCTCCCGAGTTCGGACAAATATTTTTAAAATATTTCACTGTGGAATTATTTAGGGGATTTTAATTAATATTTTCGTATCGCAAAGCTTGTTTGAAATTCGGAGGGAATTCGCCGTGAATATCATTGAAATAATTCATCTTTATTAAAGGTAGTACTGTTAAGGCTAGATTTGAGAATGCTTATTTATCTTACCTTACCTAACTAAATAAATACACATTTAAGAAACATACGGTCTACGAAAATAATTGAGGAATGTTTAATTTCAAAACATAATAATAGCCATTTTATTGTTAGTATTTTATTATGTCATATGTTGTATTTCCTTAAGATCAAAAACAAATCCGGAATAATCTTAATGCTAATTTTTTATGTGAGAAAATACACTAAACAAGAAAATTAATAGGCTTTGACTAGGTGCTGAGTCATCTATATACATCTATATATTATTGAGTTATTTACCCCTGAAATAGTGCGTTTAATAAAACATATAAATTTATAATTTCTATAGTTTTTGAGATTAGCGGTAACATAGAAACAGTACTTTATATAAAAGATAACAGATGCCCTATATATTGTTAAATCGTGACACTTTTTGTCACGTTCACGCTTTGAAGGCGTATAAACGTTGATCTGATGGCATCGTACTACGTGATTCGACACTTTAAAGTTTTTTCACTCGAGAATTGTAAATTATAAGTACAGTCAACATTCTCGTCAAAGTAAAAACAAACCGGATCAATTTTATTGAATTTTAGTAAAGCGTCTTAATTGTTGATTCGTAACTTTATATAAATTATTAATGTTAGATACGAAGTTATGCTTTTTAATCCATTTTTACAAAACTAATACGTGTTTGTGTTCAAATATGTGAACTTAAATATCTCCTGTGCTATTCTGTAAGGCAAGCATTTACGTTATTACTGACCGGAATGTTGACAACCGACTTGAGGTGATTATTATAATTTTGATGGTCACTGATTCATATCCCTTGTTGACATTTCAGGACCGTTTTATGAGATGAGTTTCGAGTTTGTTCTTACAGATGTCCTGTCCTTGAGAATGAAATTGTTTCATAAGGACTTCACATCAATACCTCGTTCTCTCCGGTTTGAAGAGTAAATTATATTAAGAAGAAGCGGCAAGAAACTGAGTGATTAGTTTCATTATCGAATTAAATATAATGTCTTTATGAATTAAATTAAGAGTTACTAATACATTTAATTCATTTATTAAATTGAATACTTGAGTGATGAATGTTACTAAGAAATTTTTATATCAAGACTTTCGTAACGAGTATGAATTTGAAAACATTTGTGGTCGATATTTCTCAGATATTTTTAACTCAACTAAGCTAGACACGATGAAATACAATGTAAATAAATCGAATTCATTCTGGATGATTATTGCTATTATATATATACGTTCAACCCGGACAACCCTGGCAAGCACCACTGAATTTCATGTGCTTAATTTGTGATTACAATTCATCTCGTGCATGTGTCAAATTTCACTGAAATTCTGTCACATGTGTATTCCACCAATCCGCATTGGAGCAGCGCGGTGGAATAAGCTCCAAAACCTTCTTCTCAAAAGAGGTGAAGCCCTTAGCCCAGCAGTGGGACATAAGTAAGGCCGTTATTGTTTAATTGAAGTTGAAACTCCTTAGTTTAATAGTTCACGTCATTAGTTTCTACCCGGCTAAATGCCTTGCAGTTTTTTCTTAATTTTATTAAAATATAATTTAACATTATTATTCCTATTTAAAATAAAATATCAATATCACAGACACTTTTCATTAGAAACAGAGAAAAAAATATTGTTACTTGAAACAGATTAATTGAATGTTATCGAGAAAAAAATGCAAGTAGCTCTTTTATAAAGAATATTCTAGAAACATGTTTTAATTATTTTTAAATAAATATTATTTACCTATCGTGCATACAAATTAATGAATACCAATTCATTTTTCATCATTTATATTTTTGTCGAATAATGTAAATCTATATACCTTTAGTCTTCTCTAGAAAGTCCAGTGGTTAGAACACATGACTTGTGAGTTTAATCACTTGCATGTACCACTGAGATATCAAGTGTTTGATTTGTGTATTTAACTCATTTGGCGGTGAAGAGCATTCATCGTGTTGGATGAAAATTTGCCTCAAGCGTTGAAGCGTTGAAGCAGCTCCAATCATTCTCTTCGAAGAGAAGATGAAGTGTTAGCCACGCAGTGAGACATTTAATATTTGTTTATTTTTTCAAATAAGCTTATTTATTTTATAAGGTCCTCCAGACCGATTTCGGCCACGGCGGCCAATCTCAAGAGAGATTAGCCAACTGCGCAGGACATATTATAGTGCACAAGTGTGTGCGCAAACACAGGTGCACTCTCTTTTCCTTAGCTCTCATAATCCGATGGGACGGCAATCCGACACGACCGGAAAGAGTTCAGGCGCAGGACCAACAGCTTAACGTGCTTTCCGAGGCACGGGAGTGTACACACTTCCAACTTCCAGACTCCGGGCTGCTACTGAGTATTTTCTGACAGAAAAACCCAATAACTATTTATTGGCCCAACCTGGGAATTGAATCCAGGACCACCGGGTCTGCGGCCTTATATTTAGCCACTAGACCAACGAGGCAGTTATTTTATATTTAAGTAGTAAATATAAAATGGATATTTATATCCATATATATGAATATCGACTTTATTTCACAACGATTACATACATGATACGGATCAATTTAATTATCCAATTTATATGTTCTTACGTTGTTTCTGTTAACAGCTGTTTTAATTTTCTAACTAAATTGTAATCATGTGCTTAAATCATTTACTACTACACTACACACTAATTTATTTCCAGCGAGTTGTATTAGCTTTACAAAGACTTTGTACATGTTTTGATTTTTTTAATATCTATTATTTTACTTATGTAAAAATTGCTAGCAAACAAAAATAAATAAAAACGATAGCGCATTCTGATTTGTAATGTTTATATTTACAAACACAAGCACAGAGTTTGATTGTCATATAAAGATTGTTGAAGATTTGCTTTAGTCTCTTGTTCCACTTAAAGCTTTATAAGTTAGGTTTTGTATGTAAGTTATGTTTAAGGTGTGTACATCTATTTAACTTCCAAGAACATGTTCCATCTGTTATCAGTTAATTTTATTTTAAAGCGGTCAAGACGAATCGTTCAGTGTTATATGGGTTCCGTGAAAGTGGTATTGTATTGTTATTTTCTCTAATATTATAAATTGATTAGTATTTATTAGATATTTGTATTTAAACACTAAATATAAACTTTACAACACTCTTTACTCAAGTAGGATTTTTTAAACAATTTTGAATGGTTATGTTACAGTATTAAAATTCAATGTAAAACTACACCGGTAAAAACATCACTTTAATAATATAATAATTAATACTTAATTAATTTTAATTACTAATAAATACATGACTACTACGTTAAAATGCGTATCACTTTTTTTTTTAAATTTTCGCAATATAACAACATTGCAAAATTTAAAAATTTATAAGTATAAAATAAACGTAACGTAATAGTATCAATATTCTTAACGGTAATCAAACTTGTAACCTTTGACTTAAAATTCAATTACAATGAGCATTGCGCGACGCTCGTCTGATTCATATATATCTTATCACGGATTTCTGTAAAAATTTTAACACGTCAACTTGTATCCGATGGTAATTTCATTGTAATACGGAACACTAAAAGTGTTAGTAACAAAAGTCAAACAGCGTTTTCCGTCTTTACATAACTGTGTAACTTATCTCGACTCCTTCCCACGCTCGGAGAATGCCGGTTTCATTAAAGGGTTGGGAAGACGAATAACCGACGTTTAATGATCTTAATGATACGCACCCGCCGTCATTATTATCATTGTCGTATCATTTTTGCATTGCGATGCTTTTATTTTTATTAAAATTTAACACCTCCCTCGAGTGTGCTTTTGTATAAATAGTTTGTGTTAATGAATCGCTTTAAGTGCTGAATAAAGTAGAATGGTATTTTAAGTATCAAATATTGATAAGTAAATTATAAGCGATTTATGTTTAAGTGAAATAAATTCTTAAAGTATGTTGGTTTGTCATTCTTAATCATTTTTGGTAATAGTTTAATATGTAAGTTTCATAAATGGAATTTTAGTATCATAGATCATGTTATTTTTTATTACATCGTTAATGTAATATAACATGATCATAGAAATATCAGGCGCAGACAGCTTGATGAGCTTACTTTCATACTTCCTGAGAAAAGCTTAATAACATTTATTGACCTGAATTGTGATTTCAACCTGCGACCTCATATTCAGCCGTAATTATTAGCCACTAGACGCATGAGGCATTTCTATACTATATAATATGTATCGATAATAATATTAATAAAATAAACGGATTCCTTTCAGCTCGTGGTTTCCATAATTGCGAATGCTAGTGTGATTTTAGCAAATTGTCCTGTTCACAATTGCGATATCTGTATGCTGTTGGATAAGCTAGTTTTTCCACGGAACTTTGTCACGCAGAAACGAATTAACCGATGCAGCTAACAGCTTTTTCCGACAAGTCGTTAAACTCGGTGATCCAATTAAAACTCCGAGCTGAGCTTAATATAATTGCTTCGAAAATTCCTACCGACGAGATAAAAACAATAATTTCGTGCTTTAAGACCACGCCAGTAAAAAAATAATAAATCTGATGTCGGAGCCGGGCTGATGAAATGCTACGATACTCATTCAGAAAGGTTATTTCAATACAAATTACAGCTACTTGCGTTGCTTCTCTCTGCGTGCCGACAATTCTGCAAATACTTTTCTCTTCTCTAACCCGAGGATGCATAAAGACTTCACTGTAATCCCGCTCTGCGATAAACAACACTATGTTAAACCGATTAAGAGCCATAGTGCAGTAATACTATACGAAGTTAAGCTCTTACGGTATTCGAGGTCTATGGTCTGATTGAAATTCCGTGTACCAACAATGTGTACTCTTGCTTTATACCTATTTGCTCGGTTTATTATCTACTCTACGGCACATACAATTTGTATATCCGTTAAAAGTGTTACCAATATATGCAATTACTTATAGATAAAAGATTTTCTGTATCAATGGTTTAATATATATATTAGGCAAGATAAAGGTTTTTGTAGCGAGAACCTTATAAGGTAAAATGGTATGGAATAATTCTTCTACTATTTTTTAAAACAATACTTTTGCAGCTTGAAACAATTTGCTTACAATTTAACGTAAGGAATTTTGTAAATTTCGATAAGCGGTAAGCTATAATTGATATCATGAGTTTTAATAATTGTAAATTACACATTTTTTTCCAAAAAATGACATAAGAATTATTTACATTGCACACTAAGTATACACGAATCGAAATTAAAAATAACTGTACAAATCATGACCGCTTCGAATGGTGGCAGGAATGCTAGCAGCATTTCCCCATTGAATCGCAATACCGCCTACTAAAATGGGCCAAAAATAACCCCATAAATAATAATAAAAACTTCAGAAGGCAATACAATGGGACGGTATATTAATGGAATATGGACATTATTTTAAAATATAATGAATAAAGAGACATTGTTTTATATTGCCTTATTTAAAAAAATACTATATCAAAATACATAAAACTTCAAGCAAATGATGCAGCGCATTTCGGAGAACGTTTTAGTATAGAATATTATTGCACGACTAGTTGCGCTTCGAAGTTCCATCAGCCTTAAATTTGGACTGTTGATTTTATTTTGATTTGAAATATCTGTTGGCATGTAAGTATAATTATAAGCATTGAATTTCTGATACACTCGTATATCTATTATGATATATTTGGATTAACATATAAAGAATTAAATATAATTATACAAAACATACATATTGTATTCAATGTATCTGTTTTATTGTTGACTCAACTGATCAAGGCCGACTATCATCCTACAAAAATAATTTATCGAGGCGGCAATTCATCTATAACGATTACGATACGTTCTCGATTCAATTACGATCCAACTTTGATTATCGCAAACGAACCGATATTATGTTGACATATTATACCGTTACGTCAAACCCAAAATTATTTGTTAAATTAAATTAAGGAATAGGAAAACGAATAAACGGCAACGATTACGCTTCGATTCGATTGCGATAATGTGACAATTTGTTAGTAGAATTGGCCGTACGTATGATACGTATTTTACTATATAAAATAAGTAGTTTACTTTATAAAATATTTTACTTTTATTTAACTGGGATTGTTTGTTTGTTAGTTTATTCAGGTCAAATCTTGCAACCTGATTTAGAATCACTCTCATTCTACGGAGTTAAAATTTTAGATATAAGTTCAGTTCCCATGACAATGAATTATATGACCTGATAAGTATGACCTGATTCTACACCCAGGTCGGACACCCGACGAAAGAACTCATAACAGTATGAGCCAGAAATTTTGAGTATAAAGCTTGGTTTTAAAAGAATAATTAAAAATTCTGACTATTCATTTATAATTATTAATAAAATACCAATTCATTCATTAATTACATAAGATTCATTATCAAGTAATAGAAATGTGATTAACAAACTATAAAATGACTCGTTGTTAAGGTACCATCTCAACACGGGCTTATATGTTATAACGTTCCAAATTTAAATTAAAAATATTTTTATTCAAATAGGATTTTATAATCGATATATTTTTTAAATTATTTATCACTGGGCAACTGCTAATCAACCGTTCGAGTACGATATACTTTATTTTTTTAATGTTATTTATGTCGATAATACGTGACATAATAAATAAATAAATAAATCGGCTATTTTTTTCTATAAGAAAATCAATTCAAATTAATATAATTACACAAAACAAAGAGACACTTTTTAAGGATTCAATTGAATGAAAATCTACACCTGAAATATAGATGATTTATGATTTGAATGCTGTTTTATTCTGTATAAACATATAACAATAAATAATAAGAACAAGCGTAAAGCTTATAAACCAATAAGCGTAAGGTATAGAAGTATTGTATAAAAAAAAATTATATTGTTGTTAGTGATTAATTATTTTGCGGGATTTCGAATAAATTATATAATAAGCTTAGACGAATTTATGTCTAGTCACGAACAGACGCCACAGTTCATTCGTTTATAAAAAAAAAAAAAAACGTATGCGAATTACTTAAAAAAGTATAGTTTTTAATCTATATTACGAAAATTATAAATCAACCGTTTTTTTTTACCTATACTAGTATATAAGTCTATTGGCTAATTTGATTGATGGATCGAATGTTAAGCCATATATAAGATCGGTAAACCCTACGGTATCTTATGAAAATTAATTTCAAATCGTTAATTACGTATTTCTTTACCAGTAGCCATATGTGTGTGTGTGTGATATTATAGTAATAAAATAATTTATTAAATTTTTATTAATTATACGCGGGTGAAGCCACGGGGCACAGCTAGTATATTATAAAATTCTAATAGAAAGATAGTTTTTAAAAATTGCCGTCCAGTAAGTCTTGAAAGTATACCTACACTTTTACCTACCTACAAAATTTAAATACCTACAACTACATAAATTCTAATTATTCTATTTTCTATTATTTGATTGTAATTATTACTTATTTATCACAACTCAATTGATTTTATTTATATTTTAAATATAACGTATGAGATATTAACTATATAAAAAATACTGGCATTGAAGATTTCTCCAATACAACGAGATTATTCACCATTAAATCGAGTAAATTGATATGTCACTAATTACAATGAATTTAAAACGAATGTATTAATAAATGTATTAAATAATATCAGTGGTTAAGCTTATAACAATTTCAATTTAAATTTCACACCAATTTTTAAAGAAAACTCAAAACTTGAAGTAAAACTCGATCGGGAAATAAAATAATATGGGACGACTACAATCATTATTATAATAAAGTGATGTGAATATGAAAATAGCCATTTGGAAAATATAACATTTGGTCGGTTTACATTTGGGTCGAGCTTAAAGTATGAAAATTGTTTTAATAGAAAAGGTATGCTTTGAAGTGTGAGTTAAAACGACACGAGAATACTAAATACATTATTAATAGGTAAGTCTTAAGATTTATTAGACGGTTAATTTCAAGAGAACTGTTCGCTGAAGGCAATAGCAATTCAATCGCTTACGTTTCGTTAGCGTGCCTTTGCCGATGTGTAATCAATATTCATAGTTATTTACAGATATAGAAATTCTGGATACGGTATTTTTATTTATTTTATAAATAAAAAAAAACAGAGAAAGTGATAAAGTTGGTCAAATAAAAAGTATTTATTACGACGTTGAAAACAATTAAGTGAAGAAAAAAAAGCATTTCATCTGAATAGTAACGTATTGTTTAAAATAAAATAAATCATATCGTAAAATAATCTTAATAAGTTACCTAATAATAAATAAGTGTATGTAAGGTATAGTGTATATTATTTCTTATGTTAATAATGTATGCGTGATTTAATTATTTTTCATATTTTCTAATTTGAAAATATTTTTGTGGTATATTTTTAATATAATATATTTACATCAAAACAATTGCTGTGAAAATACTGTTATATTAGCTGTAATACGATTATGTTTAGTTTGTAAATTCTGTGCATTACATATATGCAATATAATTTTCTAAACTTCATGTTTTATATCAAATTACAGCCACACAAACATCGTCATCGCTTTCGTTTTTTTTTCTATACAAAAGAACTAAAAATCATAGATCATCTAGCTAAAAGTAAATCCGTTGACTGAATATCAATCACACAGCAAACAGGCCGACGATTATGCGGCCACGTGCAGTGGCATATCGAGACGCATTTACATACTCAGTAAATCTCCGCGCCATTGGGTGGCCCGACAAATGATTGTCACCTTTTAAATTTGCATTCATTACCATGCATTATCATTACACTATCATTATTCATTAGTCGGCTGTTGCCTACTTAGGCGAGTTTTGCATGATTAGTGTCGTGATGTTTTAGTTACGTATTCATTGCGACGCCCCTATCTGTCTGAAGCTTATTGTCATTGCTATGTAAGATTAAGTTGAGTATGCGGATATAAGCCTAATTACCTCGGCTCTAGAACGAATATTGTGTATATATTATTGCCAAAATTTAAGTTATCACTGTGTATAGACTGGTAGTTTAACGCATTATATGTTATTGTATCGAATGTGTATTTATAAATATTTTACTCACCTCGCCAATTTGAAAAATAATAACAGCATAAAATATATTGATGTCGTATGCGTTTTGGTCATTCTGTGTTTTTCATCAACAGTAATTTTCAGTTTTTTCATGTTGGCAGCAATACATCTTCTATTATAGATTTCATCGTTTGCGATGATCACTTAAAAATCGCCCGCGAAATATCGCCTCAAAACACGATACGTATCGAAGCACAAAATGTCATTTGGTCACTCAATTCCATTCGTATACCTTAAAACCGGTTCCAATGCATCGTTCAAAATTTTCGCATAGTTGCAAAAAGCGTTTACTCCGTATCGAAAGTCAATTAAAACGGCGATAACTCGTCCGATTACGGTCGTGAGGAGCGACGCTAATTAGACGAATGGGTCGATTCGATCTGTCACCGTCCTGCGTGAGGTTTAGGTATTCGATTCGTTTCACCACTTTTTCGCATGATCGTATTAAAACGTTTGTTTATGTCGGTAGCTGGCCGTCGGCGCGGTGCCGTCGGCTTGTCTATAGAGCGTGTTTGGCGGACGCGTTCGAGCGCGTGGGTCTCGAGGCGTGTTCTTCGCGCCGCCCAGACGTCGAGAAAAAAGTTAGAGGGGCGTGCGGACGCCTACCGGCTCCACCTACTCTCATTATCCTTGTTTACGCAATTATTACTCGATATTTCGGCAGAAAACTGTTACACTGATGAGTATTAGGCGGCCGTGTGTTCACAGAGAGGCCTCGTTTGACAGTGGCACGTTGGATGCAATCCCTACCTATATAAAATGCCGCCCCACGCGTTTTATTCCCGACCATGGGAAACGATATCCCGTTGTTATTGGTTTTTAGATTTTAGATTGTTTTGTTACGAAATTCATTCGATTGTATCTGTTGCATCGATTGTGACGTAAATGCTGAATAACTTTATTCGTCTTATTATTCGTCATACAATTTATTAAATAGACAAATTTGTAATAGTAAATACATGAAATTATTCTATAAAGTATTATTTAGAAATCACTATATTTAACAAAGTTACACAAAAATCAACTAAATTGGATCCATTAAAATACTTCTATAAATTGAAGTATATTATTAAATTTAAGTACCAGCCTACGTAGTATTATTAAAACTGATCGTTCTAAATGACATGGTTGACAAATACCCGGTTTAAGATAGATCGTTGAATGATTGAGAGGGTAGCTGTCTATTGAAAGTGACCGTAGGGCGAAGGGAACCCTTCATTAGGGTGAAATAGTCGCGTGCGCATTGAATAATATGCAAATAACATGTTGTCGCATTAACCAAAAACATTAATGTAGTTAAGTACCTAATTACGAAATGATCATTACCTATCATTTATATTATATATTAAGTAGATAATCAATTATAAATTATATCAACTAGGCCTTTGCCTAGCAAATATTAAACCAAATATAAAAAATAAAAAAAACTTTTACACCCACTGACTGTACATTAATTTCTTAATATTTTTGTTATGATTACTCACAACTATTTTATAATTATGGTAATACATATTTTACGATTTATAATTAAATACTATATTTCTATATTTTATAAAGATTTTGACTTTGACTCTACTTTGCCACTACCTTCTTTATTAAAGAATACTTTGCAAGTATTAATAATTGGTAGGTCCAATAATTTTAAATATAAACACTAGTATATTCAATTCTATTATTGCCGATGATGCCGTTCTGCGACAATTGAGGAACTTTGCTTTTATTATTTAACAACATTCATTAAAGTATTTTACAATTAAAACATGAAATAAGTATCGTTTGATAAATGTATATATGTGAATTACTGTAAGCTTAGCTATATTTTATATACCTATTTATTATCTTTACATACAACTCAACACAAATTGAATATATTTATTAACAACTTAGCGCGCTATTTGTTGCATCACGATCAAAGAAGGACCTGACGTCATGATCCGAAGCGGTATAAGTTTCCCCTACTAACTCTACTCTTGATACACTTACATATAATAAAATAAGTAACCTGCGAGTTATTTTATAATATGGAATCCATTTTTTGTAAGCATAATAGTGTCGTATTAAGAAACTGAATATTTAGATTCTTATCCTGTTTAAAAATATAATATTATCTATATATATATATATATCTACTAATATTATAAATTTGTATGTAACTCTGTCTGTCTGTCAATTACTCTTTCATCACTGTTAAACCACTGAACCGATTTTGATAAAATTGGTATGAAGATTTCGAACCTCAAGGCTATTTTTATGTCCAACACCTGCCCTCCCCATTACGCGGATGAAATCGCAGATATAAACTAGTTTTACCCCATTTCACTAAGGATGATAAAATTCATCCTTAGTGAAATGGGGATCGCTTATTAATTTCTCAGTACTAAAACGATATGTTCAACATTACATGAATTTTCACCCCAAAAAGCACATACATTCTCAGTTGTTTTGTTTTTGTTAAATTATCTCATTGGACAATCTCGACTCTTCTGTAGAGATTGTATGTTTGTTTAATATAGTGTTTATAATTCTATGTACTTATTACAGTGCTTGTAAACAAAACGTCATAAAGCTCTATTAGTGTCTCTACTTAATTTTAAATTCGGTATACATATATTATTTACGTAAATATACAAATCAGTCCATATTTATTAAAAGTATATATTAAATTATTTTACGAAACGGCGAAAGAATACATTTGCTGTGATTAGCTTTGTTACATACGGTTGCTTATGCGCGGTCAGGGAGGTATGATAATGACCGCGCTTTGATCTGCCACGCGCCTCTCCACTCGAGGGCTCTTCGTTCTGAAATTGGTTTTATTTGCTGGATTCGATTGATTCCACATTTTTTTTGGAATGTTAAATCTGTTTATACTTTATCTTTACATATTATGTAAATACTTTTCTGATAAAGATAAGATATTTTTTTTGGATGAACAATTGACAGTATAAAAGTGTTTACATTAAAGATGAAAAAATTAAAAATAAAATAACAAATATAAAAAGTGACTCCTTACACCTATTAAAAGTCATAAGTATAAAGTATATAAAAATACATATTCTTATACTAACGCCCACACCTATGCCGGATTTTTATTTTACATTTAATAAAATAATCAGCTTATTTTATGTAATGATATAAAATAAAACGAATTATACTTTATAAGTATAATTTTAAAATACATGGATTATTAATTTAGAGTTTTTTAATACAATTTTACTAATATAATTTAAAAAAAATCTGTAAAGCTGCAGTACCGTGTGTCGGAAGAAAACTTTATAAAAACTGTAGAAAAATGAACATACATAAGATAATAGTATATAAACTAAAGTTTTACCTTTTTGTATAGTATGCATTACATTGTATACGTTAAATATTAGGCGTTACATACTCTGTAGAAACGTTGGGCAAAATAATATAAGCGCTTTAACCTCGGCTATCACCCGAATATCATTAAATTCCAAGTTCCATGTTACACATCGTTGATGTAAGCGATTTAAATCATTGTGCAATAATTATAATATCTAATAAAATATTGACAACGCCCCTAAACTATTGAACTTTCAACGAATCCGTAAGTTTATGTCGACAAGTTTATATATTCAATTGAAATTCATTGTATCGTACAATCGTGGGATTTATCCAACCTTCCTTGTTACTTAGCATGTCCATTAGACTTGACAAAACTTCTATAGAACTAGTTGGAGCTATAAACCTCTGGTGGTCATTGAACAACATTTATTGCGCTATAAAATCTGTCGGTTATCATAAATGATAATATTAATAACGTAAGACTCTTAAGGTGACTACCATTTTAATTATTAAAAAAATATATTTTCTTATTTATTTTTTTCACAAGTTATTTCTTGTTACTTATATAATGATGATATGCATGTGTGCTGTATTATATATGTCATTATACACATACATAATACAGCACACATGAATTGTCATTATACACTTACGGCCTTATTCATAAACGTTGCTTAGTTACTGTTTAGCTAAACACTGATTTGTCTCTTTCTGTCATTATTGATTTGACATATGAAAGAAGAAGACAAAATATTGTTTAACTAATCACCAGTTAAATAAAGTTTATGAATAAGGCGGTTATAGTGTATCAATAAACTATTATTTATATTCATGTTATTCTTTGAACTGGTGTAAACACGAGGCACTTATGATTATACAGAAATGTGTGTAAGATGTGTGTTCTGGCTACAACATTGGGATATCTTCAGAAAAACTGAAGCTAATGTCTGTGCAAATAAGGATGAAATTATTATTATAAAAACGAATCATTTTAAATGTGACGTTCAAGAAATAGACCGAAGTTGTTACTTTCCTGGAAAATTGAGTGTTAGGGGTGTTATAAATAACTTATAATATGATTAATTTGTAATAATTTACTTTATTATTCTGGATATAATTCCATTACGACTTATGAAAAATAACGCGAAGACAGAAAGAACGATATCATTATAAATATTATCAGTATCAAATATACTACTTCTTAAGTAGGGATTGTTTTATAACATTTTCAAAGAATGCACACAAGTATTCTTAACTGAACCAAGGGTTAGTATTGATCAGAATACTTATCCCTCTCGGGATAACCGCAGAGTTAAAGAGGCTTCAAATATTCTTTATTAATGAAAGATATGTATTTAAATACCGGACTTAGTAAATAATAAATGACATACGTATATGTATGGAAATACATTGAAAATAATGTATTATAATATATTTTAATGAGTAAAAGACTTTTATAGTTATTGGTCACTTATAAATTTAAGAAAATAATTCTAAGACTATAACAAATGCGCCAGTGCCGTATTTTAGACAAATTGAATGATTGGTTTTGCTTATTAAATTCGATTAAGTTTTTTTCGTAACGATATAAAATAATTATTTAAGCAACAATAAAGTATCATTCTAAATATTATTATTTAGAGATTGCATACATTTTAAAATGTACTTACATTAAATAATTTCGACAAGAAAATATATTTATTATTGAATACTCACCCTTAAATATCATAAAGACAAAGTATGCAGCCACTTACACAAATACGCTAATAACCGAATGTGTACCGTTATATTTAGTGTATTTTAGTGTTTTATGTGTGGATTTAATAACAAATAACGTGTAAGTAACACGATATATGTTTATTAATTAGTATTAATTCGTTCTTTGTCTTGCTAGATTTTATGTTACACGTTTCGAAAGTCGAATGGCAATTTGCGTATGTGGGTTTATATTATGATAAGTCGTAGATATTAATGTACTTTTATGTATGTCAGTTTGTTTGACCTCTTTTTAAGTATCACATATAAACAATTTAGACATGGTTGCGTACATATATTTACATAAATACGTGTGACCGAATGTCGTCAGATGTGATATATTGAAATTAATAGTTAATTAAATCAAATAACATATCATTAAAGAAAACCAATATAATAAACCAATAAATTAAGTATGGTAAATAAAAACAGATCCTTTCAAATAAAGTAGTAGGAAGGCAGAGAGAGCCATGACGCTATAAGAAAACATCATCCTGCTTTCCGTCGCGGCATAAAAGTCGGATTTATCCCCAAGGCGCGCCAATAGATGTTTCATATTAAAAGACGTACAGGCAATAGAGATGAAACCAAGTTTTATTTTCAAAACTACTTCGTACTAATACTATACAAAATGTTTAAATTCAGTATAATTTTCGGTAGAGTATATTTTCCTCAATGACGTCATATACTTCTACATGTCTATATATTAAAACGATGACTAAACGTAATTTCCACATACCTGTACCTATTTATTAAATGCGGCCGATTGTCCGCAATGAATACCCATTGTCTGTCATTAGCTCGTAAACACTGGTGTTTAAATAAATTTCCTCGAGCCGTGGAGGCTGTTTGAGTTGCCAGTTTGAAAATTCCCTTATTTGTGTTTCGTTACATAATTATTGCTTAAAAGGTTATTATTGTATCTTTGCTTTACTTCATAGCCTTAAAGTTAATGCCTATATATGAATATTATTGATAATCACAATTAATTTTGATTGATAATTTTTATTGGTCAATGACGAAAACGAGAATGAAAAATGTTTATTATGTCTAAATTTAATTCAAATGAAGGTATGTGGGCATATATGCGTATTGTATTCGATATTTAAATAATAAAATCGAACTGAATTAGACATTTCCTATTTTAATATTAAAATTAACTATGAAAAGATAAAAATCTCAATTGAACAAAATAAAATCTGTCTAATTACTCGAAACGTATGGCAACATTGTAACTGAAATGCCGATACCGAGTTTGTTCAAATGTTGCACAACGCCGCTGGGAGCTACTGTCATGGATCATTTTCTGTTATTATCAATTACTTTGTGAACGTCTCGCAACTACACCATTTGATGGGATGTTTCCCATAGCCATGTATTTGTATTGCAAATGCCAAAGAACTCTTTGTACTTTGTATTTATTCTTACAAAGTATGTTTTGTTTTTATATCTTAATATTAAATTCATAATAATGACTTATAATAAAAAACATATGTGTGTTACTAGTTATATATATAAACTAACGAATATAATTGAAAACATTTAATCTTACCTATTGTGTCAGAAATGTTTCATTCAAACGTAACATCAAAAACGTTGCACGTTCAACAAAATTTAAAATTGTTATGAGCGTGTATCGAACTCGTATTGTCAGCATACGTTTTATTGTAAGTAACAAAAGAATCAATTGATTGAAATTGATAACCGCATATAAGATACGGAGATATCCGTTTTTAGGAATATCTAATTTAATTTAAAAAAAATGTTCCCATAGAATTGTTTATGATGATAATTAAAAGCACTTTAATTATGTTAACAAGGGACATAATATAAACCAAATAAAGTTAAATTCCTGTTATATTTTATCACCAAAACTAATGTATTGAATTAATTTCCATACATTACTATATATTTCACACTATAAACATGTTTAAATAATATTAAAACCATAAAATTACATGGCCGTTGTCTCATCAACACAGAATTCTCATAAGCTCACGCTAATTACTACTAAAGATTGTTGAGACGAGGCGACGCAACACAGGCTCAGTTAGAAAACTATAGGGGGCCATATAAAAGGACTATAAATCAGCAAAGGGTCGATACGATGGATAAGGGAGCACGCACACTGTGCAAATAAACGCAAACTGCGTAAATTGTATTTTTTTTTTATTATTGTAATGTTTATAGAGCTTTTTATGTTCAACAAAAACTCTTCATTAATGTTATGAATGCGAATGTATTTATTGTTAAGTTAGAAAGAATTGTCGTGTTCTTTAAATAGATTGTTCAAGGGGGTGGAGAATGACATTAGTTTACCATTTATTTGTAATAAAGCGAAGCTATAAGTAAGAACTAGTCATTTACAAATACAATATTCTAGTTCATATGCAATACATCAACTAATTCTAAATCTTAAAGCGAATTTGACCGTGAATTTTTTATATTTAATATGATATTACGAATTGAAAAACCCCTATTAATGACAAACCTAAATAAGAAAAAAGGCCTAACCAGATATAGGTAAATCTGTCTATGACTTCTACAATAAAATAAGCATAGTTAACTTTCTTCTTTCTTTCTCTTCACACAGTGTGTGTGTGTGTGTGTGTGTGTTTGTTTGTCAGTCAATACTCATGATATAGATCTTACTTTACCTTAGAATGTTTTACTTTTAAGTGTTGCACTCAAATTTGACCTTTTCGTTTACAAAAGTCACTAAAGCCATATTTATATATATATATATATATTTATCCTTATTTATATACATATATATATATATATATATATATATATATATATATATATATGTATATAAATAAGGTAATTATATACTGTGTTAGTTCAAATTAATTAATTTATATAATTTATATTCGTTCGTGATAATTTTATGAGTATATACTTTGTAATAATTTAAATTTGTGACGATTTGTATTTATGTGTATTCGCTCTAATTCTCAACTTTTCTTTGGATCATTACGGTCGGTCGCTATTGCTCTGGTGTGCGGGCCAGCTTACCGAGCCGAGGTCTCGTTAGTAAGTGCATGAGACATTTCACATGGGCTAATTGCGACCATTTTACCCATCTTGATAAACTGCCTGCGTCCGTAAGATTTACATTTGCAGATGCGTCGTTTTTATGTGTAGTGTGCGTTGATTTCGTATTTAACTATTTCATATTGATTGGTACGGATTTAAAGGATTTTATACTTAAAATAAATGGAGTTAAGGGTTATATTAAAAATAATAATTGGTATTTGTATTATATTTATTTGAGGGTTATAGATAATAATATGTGCGATTAATTTAACAGCATATGAAGTATTTAGAAATTTAAATTTAGAACATTGGTATCTAAGTTTCTGAAAATGTTTTATTCGTTGATTAAGAATACGTTACATACTAGCTTTTGCAAGCGGTTTTGTTTATATTGATACTACACACGCATGGCCAAGCCATCAAAAAAATCTGCTTATTTACATTGACAGGTAATCACTTAATAATACATTAAAATTACCTAATATATCACGATCATAATCGACTTCTTAAACGTGCCGAATAACATCCTTATATACTGTAATGAATGCACCAAATAGCTTCATACCTACGCCCACATCTACAGCAACCTGATCACTAAATCCGCTGGATTCGAAAACACCGATTACCGTACATTAGCATTCTACACTCGGTGCGCTGCAAAGATAATTGAATAGGCTCTGAGCTAGTGAATAGACGAGCCATTACATTATATATTTTTACGGCGTACTGAATCGATAATTTGTTGATACACGATTGTATGATAATATATAGTATTATCATCGAATGGCCGTCACATACTAGTTCTTTATCAATTCTAAGACCCTGTAATCACGGAACAGAGTGGAATGGAAGTGGCGCGTGGCGGGAAATATCCCTCAGTGCTATATTGTTCGGAGCTCCAGTGGGTACCGTTGATTTGTCACTTCTGTTTGTTATTATATATATTTTGTTAATTGCTATTTTTGTTTTGTTTTTTAAGCGGATGACGTCAGTTTGAAAATTATACTGTATTGAAATCGATCTAAGGGCCGAGGTGGCCCAGTGATTAGAGCATGTTAATCTTAATCAAAGATTGCGATTGCGTTTGAAAACAAATAAAGCACTACTGAATGTTCAAGGCTTTCATAAAGCCTTAGAATTTAGATCGAATTTGAGAGCTATATTTTCTATGAAGCCTTTACTGCTGTTGTTCTAATAGCTTATGCTGCAGATTCTGACGTCACGAGTTCTCAGATCAGGGAAAAGGAAAAGTTATCGGGTTTATCTGTCAGGAAATAACACCAATACTTTTATCGTTGGCTGCATAACTGGTTGGCGGTGAATTGGCTGTGTTGTGACTGGCTGTAGACGATGGTGACACTCACCACTGCATAGCTTTTGCACATCAATTTCACTGAAATAAATTAAGAAAAAAATTTGATTTCTTATTGGCTATCGCTCTTGCCAAGATTTACAGAAACACCATTTAAGGTTTATTAAAATATCCTATAACCTGTAGTGATTTAATATTCTTATTAAGTTGAAATATAACGCCTTTTTAACACTGAAGTACAATTACGCCTGGCTCTTATATAAAAGTCGGTAGTCAAGTGCGTTGAGATAAGCGCTTAACCATAAATCTGTCCTGGCTAAGCTCTCGTTGAAAAGCAATTTATTGACGTAACTCAACACCATAGTCGATTGCTTAATGTAAGTCTATGTATATACTACACAGTAAAATTGTACGCAATTACGTTTCAGAATATCCTTAAAAATATTTTATTTATTAATTTATATTACTTGTAATCAACAGCGTTATAGAATTACAATTTTATAATACGAAACCTGATAAAAAAAAATTAAAAGTAAAGACATGTACTTAAAGATAGGTATGTATTAATATTTACAGTAAAAAACATATAATAATTACATTTATTTATTCAGTTGTCTTTGGGTTTATTCATTTAATGTTTATAGGTGAACGTCGTGACGAAACCTCCATGTGTCGGATAAATATCTGTCTGTCTATCTGTCTGTGATTCTATATTTTATAATAACACCACTCCCAAACATCCCACCTTCCCCTAGTATATAATAAAAAATACAAAAATCATAATAGATATATTATTTATATATCGAGCTCAGTGACGTGCCATTGGCATGTACAGCTGACGACGAGAACAGGATGATGATGATAAATGAATAAGCTTAACACGATAATCTCAACCAACTAAATATGTATATATGTAAAAAAGAACTTAGCCTAATAAAATAACAACTGACAATGCTCAATATATATAACGACATCGATTCGATAAGAAAACATTAAACTTATATTCAATTTATCAAACGGAATCGCTTACTAAGTTTCATTAAGTGCTTATATAAATTAATCAAGTACCAAGATCTAGTCACTGTAAGCATTCAATGTCTTTTAAGCAGCCAGAAACATATATCAAGACTGTTCGTGATACTACATCAATCGAGCGCAGACAGGGCGTTCAGTATAATTTGTCAGTGGTATCGATACTATCCATTTATCGACAATCGATAGGTTTATCGAGTTAATCGATCTAATTTCGTCAGTTCGATCGGTGAGCGATGGAGGTCGCTGTGGGAACGCCACCGTGGATGCGTAGTCATTCCAGTTGGCAAAGAATAATTAAGTTAATGCTTACGGAATTGTTTCTTGTTTTATTGTGAATCTTTAGTTGAACCTAATATTGTTTATAAATACACGACTGAAGACAATACACGAACTAGATCAGTCGGATGTGGATAGTTAATATTGGTCTTTATTACTAAAAATTGTATTATTTCTCCCAGAAATACTAACTTCACTTTAGGCTTGTTTAGTTATGTAAGGTACAAATCTAAATCACCTTTATCATTTATTAACAATTTTTAGCTATTTAACGCGTCTGATATTAAGATTAAGACAATGATATAAAAGTGGATGTTTTTTTATTTAAAATAATGTGGTAAAATATTTTTGTCTCTCAGAGTTAAGGTAGAGTTAGACATGAAACAATAGTAATTATGATTAATGATGTTTGTCATTATTTTATTATTGCGACCACCGGCGAGATATCCGCCTAGAATATTTGGATTGTGGTTTAATTACCTCCTATTGTGGTCAGTGATTCGAATCTATTGTGAGCACGATTACCTATATGGTATACATAAGGTATTATCTATGTATTGTGTCTGTACGTAGATTTATACAATAACCTAATGAGTAACTACAAAACTCTTTGGTAATAATTATGTCTTCAGTATCTTAAAACTCTTTCAAGATTAATCTTTTTAAATCTAAAAAAAGGTTTATATAAGATACTTTTTTTTTTAAAAAGATCGACTCACCAAGTACATCGCAATGGAACGCAGTAATCTCTGAAGAATACAGCCATACTTCGTATGGAATTTTAGCGTCCAGAAATTTCTACAATCGCAGCTCGGAATTTGAAATTGAAAAAGCGGGAAATTAGGCAATCGAATGCGGGGGCGTTGGGCGTGCCGGGGCGTGGCCTGGCCCTTTCGAAGGTGCTTTGTCGTGCCATATCGTAACCAAATAACAAAGTAAGGTGTTTTAACATGTAGCGATTGGATTTATTACTAGAAGATATTTTATTTAGTGTAATAACTTTCATTGTTGTAAGTAATATATTTATATTTAGACATTTAGTGCCGCTCTTGTGCACGAATATTCTTTAATTTGTTTGAAACAATATAACATTAGGTATCTACAATCTTTAGATATGAACATTACGTAGATCATGAATTATAAATTATTATTGAAAAAAATACAATTTATTAACAAATTAAGAAACATAAGTATCACTTAAACATTTTGCCGATGAATAAAAAAAATATCGGCAATGATACGCAAATATACATTATGACGCGTCAAAATCACTTTGTCTCAACGTCGATGACGAGAGCGATCTCAGGGAACGCTCCAGATACCATCGGTTATATGCACAAACTTATCTTTGCTCATCATTGAAGCGTATTGAAACGGTATACGGTTCAGAATCCTTTACTCGGTAATGTTATTTATATTTGTTAGTAAATTAATGTGTCAATCTCACGTCTCGAAGGAGGGGCTCCTTCGAGAGGTGCGTTATTAATAATCACGTCTATTTGGCCGTGAGAAACGTCCCATCTCGGAGCATCTCATCTCATCTCATCTCAAGTGAGTGGCTATTCATTTTGTCGAGATTACATATTATAAGGTTATTGAAGGTTTTGCTACGCGCTTATGTAATTAATGTTATTTTATTTTCATCTTAGGATGGGAATTAGATGAGTCATTTGATGTTCTATGATTTTTTTTTGTGTACTGTATTTCTGTTGTGGTTCTGTTTTGTTGGTTTGTTCAACGATAAAATAAATTACATTTTTCACTATAACTACAACGACTAATTTGAATATTTTTATAGCGTTATCACATTATTTTTATTATAACATCCAGCTTTTACTCAACTTTCAAAAGTGTTTTGTTCCTCAACACTATAAGTTGTCACTCTGTTACTTTGAAGGTCAAGCTCTTGTCTGTTTAGTCTAGTTATATGTAGGACCTCATGAGGTGAGACAAGTTTATTTGACAAAGGGATTACGTCATAATATTCCCTGTTGAACTTTTCAATTTCGAACTTATTACGGATTTAAATTATTATCTTAAATTATTTTTAAGTTATATTTATTATGTTATTGAGTTAAGTACGTTTATTATTTCTTAAACTCTTGAAAAAATAAATAAATAATTTAATAGACCAACAGAAGTTTCGTAATAAAAAGACATAGAAAAAGTATAAAATAAATAATATCAATACCTATGTACCTAACTACATATTAATAAAGTTAATTAAATAATAATGACGCAACTTAACGGTAAAGCGAATATGATTTTAGTTTCGATAATTATTGGGAAATTAAGACTTGGAAATTTCTTACTGAGCTCTTTAATAGCTATTGAATTTCTTTATCCACCTCCTTGCTCTATTAGATAATAAATTAATTAACTTTATTATAGCCAACAATTTTATTGTCTTTCAAATTGCATATACTAAGTTTCGTGTGTAACAGCCTGTGAATATCCCACTGCTGGGCTAAGGCCTCTTCTCCTCTTGTGAGAAGGTTTGGAGCTTATTCCACCACGCTGCTCCAGTGCGGTTTGGTGGAATTCACATGTGACAGAATTTCAGTGAAATTTGACACATGCAGGTTTCCTCACGATTTTTTCCTTCACCGTCAAGCACGAGATGAATTATAATCACAAATTAAGCACATGAAATTCAGTGGTGCTTGTCCGGGTTTGAACCCACGATCATCGGTTAAGATTCACGTGTTCTTACCACTGGACCATCTCGGCTCCAAGTTTCGTATAATAACAATAATTTAATTTGATCAAACAAGCGTCAGGAGCGTAATAGTTTACAGGTCTATGTAAAAGTCGTAGGTTCTAATATAATTTGTACGTTTAATTGGAGAGGTAAATAAGATAAGTAATAACTTTAAAATAGGGCATTACTATTGTTCTTTTAAAAAGATAAAATGTATTAAAATGAAGTTAACTTCAACTTTTCGACATTGATCAGTTCCAATTTTGAGCTCACTACTTCGCTTATCACACACAGAAGATAATAATCTCATTTTACTGCCACAAAATATATATGTATATAAAATTAAAAATGAATCTATAAAGACGTATAATAACATATAGTTCGAAAACTATGTATTCTCTGACGTCACAAATATCCAATGCAGATTTGGCTCGTTACTCATATTTAAGTTGTAGCAACACTTTAAGAAGAGCTTCATACGAACAATATCAATAGATCAGAAAGTAAAGATTCCAGCATACATCCTGAATCGGTTAGGTAAATCTCATTTGAATCATACAAATAGATGAATGCATGTCAGTATGAAAGGTGCTTTATAAAATCACGTAAAAAATTTAAATGACGCACATCAAGATCCGGGTACTATTAAATTTTTTTTGAACCACAAATAAAATTTCCAAAAAACATAAGATGATTCATTAATAATAATTCATTATATCTGAAAACCCCTGAAATGACTAATCGTCAATGCCTATAGACATTTGTGACTAACTTAAATTTAATTTCACGCTACCGTAAATTGAATATACAAAGAATTTTTAATTCAATAAAAAAATTTGTTCTCATATCACAGAAGTTTCTATCACATAATAAAAACGCGGTGCATTAATTAATTTGTTTAATTATCACTAATTAAAAACGAGTATTTTATCACACCTCGATCAAAGATTAAGTAACTGTTAATAACAATTTAAATAATTTAACATAAAATACTTAAAAATTAAACATAATTATCTGTAATTTAGGAAATAGTGTCTACTATTTATCTAATTCAAATATAATAATAAAGATATCGCATTAAATCGGAAATCATACACGTCGTCTTAAAAAAAATATACACAAAAAAGCTTTGCGCGATTTTAGACACCAGTTTAAGGCTATTAGCTGTACATTAAGAGAGAAATTATATCGATTCTTGAGCTCACATTCCGATGAAATTGGTAATGATAAAATCTCCGGGTCATTAGGACCGTGTGAAGCACTGAACATCCGATATTGCAGACCGTTTCGAGTAAATCGCTAATTGAAATTATCACAAAGAAAAAAGGTTTTAAGGCGCACAGGTATTTAATAATTATGTGTTATATTTAGATTTTAGATTGTAGTGAGAAGACAAAATTGGTACATAGAATATATTAAGTAAATTATTGTTTTAAGATAATTTACTATAGTTTCGTTTTTGGTTTTAAGTATCTCGTCGTTGTAGTGGCTTCTAAAGCAGACCTAGAGGTCCCAGGTTTCGGTCTAGGTTCCCGGGTCGTGCTATTAAAGAGTTATTGACTTATTTTTAAGAGTTTGTCATTAGCATCTCAGTGTTTGTAAGTTCTCGGAAAGCACGTAAAGCTATTTGTTTTTTGCTTGATCTCTTACTGATCGCGTTAGATTTTGCGTCTATATCGGACTATGAGAAGCCGTTGTCATACTGGATGCGAAGGGCCACTTAAGCTCAGTGCACACTCAGTATCTCCACAGGTTACATTGCTCTAAGTAGTGCTCTTTGGATCCATGTGCAAATTTGCAAGCAAATTTGTATTGCCGATTGACAGATAATGATGCATTATAAACACAAAATAAGCAAATGAAAATTCAGTGGTGCTCGCCCGGATTTGAACCTGAAATCTTCGGTTAAATTTTACATGTTCTAACCACTGGGTCATCTCGATATGGGACAGTATGTCGCGATAATTTGCCTGGTTTTCATAAGATGTAGTTCAATGAGACCACAACTCTTACTATAACATAGTTTGACTTTTTTTATAACATTTTTATTATAGTATTATTACTCGGTGGTAGGACTTTGTGCAAGCCTGGGTAGGTACCACCTTTTTCACCACTCAATATGACTTAGTATTGTTGTGTTGTTGTTGTGTTCCATTTTGGAGGGTTAGATTACAGATATACGGGTTATTTGTAACGACCCAGCAACCTCGCAGGACTAGATAGCTAACACCATAAGCAACAACTTTTATTCTACGAGTTCGGACATAACTCAATACATGACAAAAAAAAAATTTACAAGTTTTTGTCGTACTGTCGTGACATTTGTAGGTCTATATTTCATTCATAAACGAAGGGACGACGCGACGCTTCGATCTTTGCGATGCGCTTAGACTTATAAACGTTCAAGCGGGAAATTAAATTAATACTTATTTTTGTATGAAAATAAAATCTAAAAATTATCAAAAGTCGTAGAACAAAAGTTGTTACTTATGGTGTTAGCTAATATACGCGTACAACGGACATAACTTCTTAGTTGTGGCGATAGATAAATATTTCTTACAACAATGTTAATAGTTGGTGCTAACTACCGACCATCAGGTGATCCAGTGTCTAGTGACTAGTCCATCAATGGTTATTTTTTATATTCGGTCTTTTGTACTTGCAATAACGATTTGGTCTTTCCGTCCGTAGATTAATGGCAATACACATAAATTACGCTTACTATCACTGTTTATATTCAAATTGGAGCGTTAATCGTCGTACGGCCTATTTCATCACCTTTTTTAGTCATAAAAATGAGATAAACATGATTTTAATGTAACACCTTCACATTAAAATATGTCCGGTTACACGCACGTTCCGCGTTTACCTACTTATGGAAACCTGTTTGCGCATTTACGAGTAACCCTGTACGAAAGGGTCCTCCAGACCGATTTCGGCCACGGCCGCCAATATCAAGAGAGATTAGCCAACTGCGCAGGAGATATTATAGTGCACAAGTGTGTGCGCAAACACAGGTGCACTATCTTTTCCTTAGCTCTCATAGTCCGATGGGACGGCAATCCGACACGACCGGAAAGAGTTCAGGCGCAGGACCAACGGCTTTACGTGCTTTCCGAGGCACGGGAGTGTACACACTTCCAACTTCCAGACTCCGGGCTGCTACTGAGAATTTTCTTACAGAAAAACCCAATAACTATTTATTGGCCCGACCTGGGAATTGAACCCAGGACCACCGGGTCTGCGGCCTTATATCTAGCCACTAGACCAACGAGGCAGTCCTGTACATACAGACCGTATGACGCTAGTTTGCGCAAACTCGAAATTTTCACTAGTTGCATTCTTTTATTATAATAAAAGGATAATAGCGAGATTATTAATTTGATTTATTCCTTTAATTCTACAAAAATGCAATTTTCCTTATCAATATTATAAATATGAAAGTGAAAGTATGCTTTTTGTTATGCTTTACGTTTTGCATACACCTTGTCAAGGGTACATAAGGTAAGACGCGAGCAAAAATTAATTAGAAGTTAAAATAAAAATAAATGATATTAGGTGTTTACAGATTAAAGACTAGTTTTCGCCTGCGACTTCGTCCGTGTGTTAGTATTATAATAAAAACACCTGTCATTTCTTAGGTTTCAAGTTTGCTCATACCAAATTCGTTTAGTATTCAATTAACAAATTGGGTCAGTGTATTACCGAGAAAGCATAACAGACAGACATAACTACGCATTTATATAAGTATTGATTTATAGATTTAGAAAGATAAGTAGTACATGAGTAATACATTTTGAACTAAGCTTATATTACTTTGATTGTATCTTAAGGATCGCACTAACCTCTGTACCAGTATAGACTATATTACAGTAGACAAGCCCCGGGTATGTGACTACCTCGATGATCTAGTAGTTAGCTTATAAGGCTGCCGATCTCGAGGTCCTGGGTTCAAGGCTCAGGTTGAGCTATTAAAAAGTTATTGAGTTACTTCGTCAAGTAGCAACTAGTCTAGAAATTGGTAGTATTCAATTCAATTTTCTAAGTGGTAGAGCTTTGTGCAAGCTCGTCTGGGTAGGTACCACCCACTCATCAGATATTCTACCGCAAAACAGCAGTACTTTGTATTGTTGTGTTCCGGTTTGAAGGGTGAGTGAGCCAGTGTAATTATAGGCACAAGGGACATAACATCTTAGTTCCCAAGGTTGGTGGCGCATTGGCAATGTAAGTGATGGTAAACATTTCTTACAATGCCATTGTCTATGGGCGTTGGTGATCACTTACCATCAGGTGGCCCATTTGCTCATCCGCGAATTACACAATAAAAATAAAAAAAAATCCCATTCCTCGCAAAGTAGGAAATCTTGTCGGTCCTGAGCGTAAACTCTTTTAAAATCTTTTCCGCTCGTGTCAAATTTGTCGTCCCCTCGGATTAAAAGAGAGAGAATACATAACGCAAATGTGTTTCCTTACAATGACAAGTAAGGTTTTCACATTAATTATTTGAAGACGGAAAAAGATAACGAGGTTTTCACATTAATTATTTGAAGACGGAAAAAGATAACGATTTTTGCGCCGTCCGCGTCACTGCGGTACCTTGTGTTGATATGCTGGACAAATATACCATCATATCATATCCCAATTTTAAATATAAAAAATCTTTAAGCGTCGTACTGATGGAATCTAGCCCCATTTATTAATTTTATCGCTTGACACCTCATTCTGTTGCCACTTATCAGCCACTAAACCTATACGATTTACTTTCAAAATCACATTAATGTCAGACTTGGAAACTTCTGCTTTATGTAAAGTGCATTGATAATAATCGGAGCCATTCTCAGGTGGAGGAGCGAGATGGGGATATATATTTATGAGCGTGTGAGTGAGATAGATGACGTTGAATAGAAACATCAAAATTTTACAGCGTTTTTATTGCGCTCGCGCCGATCAGTGTTTACGTGTAAGCGTCCGGTACAGTTTCGGTCCATTGGTGCAGGTGGAGTTTTAGTTGGAATATTGAGGTAGGTACGCAGTTCTAAACTCATTTGTTTATATATTCTGAAATTATGATTTATGAGAAGTATGTAAGCTATACAAATATAAAGTCTAATATAAGCAAAAGTGTTTTTTTTTTAAATATTTTAGATTCTTACACTTGAAACATTCTTTTTTTCTGCAATATTATAGAAAGGAAGTAATGTCTTTCATAAATTATATATGTAAACTAACTGCCCGTGCCGACTTCGTACGAGTAAACTTAAGTTTAGTTAAAAACTTGTGTTTCAAATTTCAGATGGTGATAATTTTGTATGAGATCTACGTAAAATCCCTGCTTACAGAGCGTCTACGTCGCAAAAAGAGTAACTATGCTATATTTAAGTCAATTGGACCGATAATTTCGGAGATCTTGAGATGAGTCAATCAATCAGAGATATTTCGCTTATATAGAAGATAAGTTTTATATTAAAACATGTTGTATCTAGATTCACTCATGAATCATCTTACACGTGGTGAGCCGATAATCGCACTTTAATTAATTGGATTAATTGATCGTTAATTATTATTATTACTTCAACGCATCTTGTTCTTTAAGTAACAGCATGTGAATGTCCCACTGCTGGGCTAAGGCCTCTTCTCCTCTTTTGAGAAGAAGGTTTTGGAGCTTATTCCACCACGCCGCTCCAATGCGGATTGGAATACACATGTGGCAGAATTTCAATGAATTTGACACATGCAGGTTTCCTCACGATGTTTTCCTTCACCGTCAAGCACGAGATGAATTATAATCACAAATTAAGCACATTAAATTCAGTGGTGCTTGCCCGGGTTTGAACCCACGATCATCAGTTAAGATTCATGCGTTCTTACCACTGGGCCATCTCAGCTTTTTTCTTGTTCTTACCACACTAAATATATATTTTTTCAAAATTATCATCCCGACTTCACACTGAATAAAGCGTCTATATTGTAATATTATACACGTAACTGTATTGGTTTACCTGGCGCGCGCCAAAATGTTCCGAGTCGGTATTTTTTAGACATCTTTTACAGTCATCGTCATACTTCAGGCAATTGCCTTCTGCATGAATCACTTCGTCCATTAGTGAAAGCCGTATGAAAATCTTCTTTAGTTTTTGAATTTATCGCTTCAGACATACAGACGCGGCGGGGGCGGCACTTTGTTTTGTAACATGTAGTGATTATAATATAAAGAATAACAAGCCTGTATATTTCCAACTGCTTGTCGAAGCCATTCTTTCTTCTCGAGGTTTTGTAGCTGATTCCGTCACGTCGCTCCAAGAGGGATACTCGCAGTATATAATCCGACACAGAACGTGTTCTCACGACGTTTTTCTTTACCACTGAGCATGTGGTATATAAGCACAAGTTAAAGATTTACAAGCACAAGATTTTTCTAGAAATTGAAATCGTAGCTCATCATATTAGTACTAGGGAAATCAGTTGGTTACGACTGTTATACAGGCTTAATCATTCTTTTGTTGGATAATGTATACGCTTTCACAAGAGGTTCTCAGATAACGTTCAAAAATTTTTCTTTTTCAATTGCTATAACACAAACGATACGTAATATTGCATCTTGTTTCTGTCATACCCACATTATTTTAAGTGAAGAGTCTAATATGTTGTTCTTTATTTTTGAGTACCGTCCGTATGTTGTACATATAATATTTAAGTATGTTAATATTGTTTTCTCAAATATTAAAGTGAATTGTATTCTTTTTTTGAGAAATAAATTCTTAAACCAGAAAAAAATTCAATTGCACCATTCAAAAAAATCGTTAAGGAAAGTTTGCGTGTTAAAGGATTCCTTTTATTAAACTAATCTTCTTATAATATGACCTCTGTCACCTTTAGATCTATTACAAAACGGGGACCAACTTAGTCTGGACTTCAGAAGTTCTGCTACTTTGTTGTAGAAGCGATTAAAATAGAGCGAAAGTGTAAAATTAAGAATGTAATATTTTGGTAGGTACTTGAAAATATTTAGTTTTTAATGTTATTGTCTATTTTCGTCATGCTATAAATTATTTTCACCCTGGTTAATGTAGCACTGCTGGTGTAGTGGTATCATGCAAGATTCCCATTCTTGCGACCCGGGTTCGATTCCCGGGCAGTGCATGTTTACTTATGCTACATTTTATTTAGTTTTTTTTACTTAATTTTTATTTTCTTGTTTTTTACCAATTTTTTATTGTGTTAATCTATTTAATGAGGTAGACAATACATAAGTTTTGCTAAGTTGCAATTGGCATACAAATGTCAAGATTACTTAACGTTACATAACGTAAGTTAACTTACCTAAAAATTGGTGTACAAATTACATTTATGTAATACCATAATTATTAGACAAATAATATTATTACATTACATTACTAAAGCATCTATGAACGTCGTATCTTTTTTTATGCTTTTTTTAAATTCATATACAATTTTTTTCATATTCAATAAAATTCAATTCAATTTATATAAAATGTTTATTAGTCATCAAAACTTATAAACAAAATCAGTCACTCATAAATCTTGACAAAATACCAATCGTATTTCAAGTGTGATCGCGGTAGGTTGACATGGGAATCGAACCGCTTACAAGCGCCAAAAATGCCACCGAACATTCCAACATAACTATGGGAACCTTACAAATTAGGCAAATACATTTTGGCATATTTTCACAAATGTGACTCATTGGAGATGACAATTTATGTAGAAAGATTTACATATGTAATTATAATATATAAGTTAAAATGGGATAAATCTGAAGAAATTCTATATATTCTTATAAAATTTTGTCAAGGGATGTTCCAAGTTTGCCAAGCTTTAACAAGAGCAACACCTTAAAACTCTTTCCCGGGATCCAGGGACGGTTTAGAGAATATTATTAGTAATTCATAACAAACTACATTTGTTTCCTTTCCTATAAAAAATTATAGCGCGTCTTCCCTACTCGCAATTCTATATACTCTTCATTTAATTATATAAAGTTTCACTGTAATGCAAGCCGAGATGGCCCAGTGGTAAGAACGCGTGAATCTGAACCGATGATCGTAGATTCAAGCCCGGGCAAGCGCCACTGAATTTCATGTGCTTAATTTGTGATTATAATTCATCTCGTGCTGGACGGTGAAGGAAAACATCGTGAGGAAACCTGCATGTGTCAAATTTCACTTCTGAAATTCTGTCACATGTGTATTCCACCTACACGCATAGGAGCAGTGTGGTGGAATAAGCTCCAAATCTTCTCCTCAAGAAGAGCAGAAGAATCCCTTAGCCCAGCAGTGGGACATTCACAGGCTGTTACTGTACTGTACAGTGTTGCGGATGACCTTTATAGTAAAGTGTATTAAAAATATTAGTTTTGATATGGTTTAACAATTATATTTGGTTGAATATGTGACCAGACTGGATTCGGTTGGCGATCGGAAGCTTTGGCGCACGTTGGAAGATGTCTGTCCGGTAATGGACTACGATTGGATGAAAGATGATGAAATATACAAAACGTAATAAAACGCCGTAGTTATTTAAAAAAAATAATTGTTAATTAAAAATTTAACTATCTCTCTCTATAAAAATAAAGAAAACTTTTTTGCATATCTGAAATTCATCTTAGGATTGCTTACGAAAGAGATAGTAGTATTTTAATCTCAATTAAAAGTCTTTATTTCACAATTGTTTGCGTGTTACATGTCGGTACAACCATAATCTCGTGAAACCACCAGGAAAAATGCATTCTCAGTGGGGCTACAAGCTAGATTTATTTATTACAAATTAAAAATAAATTTACTCATATTTCAATGCGTGAACTTTTAAAATATTACACGTAAGCGTTTTAAGTGACCAGTCTTAGTATTATTAAATAAGCCCGCGTAATCAACTCGGTTCAACACCATTGTTTAAACACAACTAATTAAGTAACTCATTTCACCGCGAACTGAAGCTAATAAAATATTTTGTTATTACGAAATTACTGTTTGAAGTGTTGTGACTGAACAGCTTTTAAATATTCCGAACGTAAGTATAACCTGGATATGCTTTAATAGAATTTTTTTTTTTTATTGTATAGGTAGGCGGACGTACATATGGACCACCTGACGGTAAGTGGTCACCGACGCCCATAGACAATGGTTTTATAAGAAATGTTAACCATCGCTTACATATCATGTCCCTTGTGCCTGTAATTACACTGGCTCACTCATCCATCAAACCGGAACACAACAATACAAAGTACTGCTGTTTTGCGGTAGAATATCTGATGAGTGGGTGGTACGTACCCAGACGAGCTTGCACAAAGCTCTACCACCGAGTATTTCTGTGTATATTACTAAAAACGCGATTCTTTTTTAGGAAAAGGCATTTTGATCATTATTGTTATTATTTAAAAGTAGGCTTGAATATTTATTATTAAGCGAATTACTTTTATACTATCCTCCCTGAAAAATAAATAATATAATAATGTTTTTGCTACCTATTTATATTTTTCAATAATTAAATAAAGATGCGTTTATAGAAACATAAACTAACAGAATATAATAATAAGTTGAGTTGAGACAAACATTAACACTCTCGAGTCCTAACTAAAACACCCATACTAAATACTCTTTGTATTGAGTTGAGTTCAGTTATATAGTTTCATTTGAGTTCAGTATATAAGGGACTATCCACAAACAACTTTCGCGTCATCAAAGAACAATAACTCGTAAACATTTATCACCCGTTACAAATGGACATTTTTCAAAAGGCACTAATTATTTCCACAATCCGTTCAAATCACAAAAACAATTGATTTGACGCCGCTTTTTCACTTTGAGAACGTAATTATTGCGATTTATTTTAATGCGATTCGATCTGAAACTCTCTATTTTGTTCATACTTATTATGTAATTATAAGTTGATGTCTATTAAAAACTTGTCATAATAAAACGCGAGGTTATGAGAAACGCACCAAAATACGCTCGCTGATTTAGTACGCAAACATGTATGGACGTGCTCAATCTAGTACGAATGAGATAATTTTTGAGCGGCAAGTTATTATTAACATTAAACTTATTATAGATTCATACAAAATACAAAAAAAAATCAAATTAATAAATTAAACATAGTATAGCGGATATGAATTTTGGCAATAGCTTGTCAAGTTAAGCGAGATTGTGAATAGCGTTGAATCCTCGATTTTTGACAACTTGAAACATACAGATAATAAAAATAATGGGAAGAACGAAAACGGTATGCGAAAAATGCAATAGTGAGAGTAGATATTGCGCGAAATCGCGTCCTGGTCTACCTCAGTGTGACCACTACTTAATACTTCGACACGTATCGCGTTCCAGTTTTTCTCACAATCATCTTGCTGATACTATATGAACGCACAATATTATGATACTGTATCAATTACTCTGTGTATTTTCTTTTAATGGCCCTTATTTGGTTTGTAAAAGAAAAAGCAAGTAAGACATCAGGTATGATGAATTACTAATGGATTCTCCTATGACAGATGGAATTTATTTTTTGCTCGGCTATCGAGTCTCAGTATTATGTTCTGTCTATAATGTTACAACTCTATAATTTTGATAAAAATATAGACAGTTTGTTGCAATGTGTTATGTAACACATACCTACACATTATATATGCACATGGACGTCCTTGAGTATCTATAAATTTTAGTATATAATTGACTGCCATATAGGTATACAATTTATTTTTATTTATTATGTATATTTTATTAGCTAGCTGACCCGTTCAGTTTTGCCGGCGATAAACGTTTCTGCTTCACCCACGTTAGTCGTAACACTGAACCGATTTTGATGATATTTAGTAATACTCAAGCTTGAATCCCAAAGACACATCCTTTTGTGTATTTATAAATGTAGTACGTAAGCAAAAACTAGTTTCTTAATACACCATCTATTACATTTTAACCAAGGGAATTAAGGGAAAAAATGTTTTTCAAATGGTTTGGTAGATCAAACATTAGGGCTTTTAAACAAACACATACTATCTTCAGCTTTATATAATTATTGTATTAAATATAATAACTTAAGCTATAATACTGTACATAATAATCTAATCATTTTTGGCTTTGATGTCATATGTATTTTATAACAATAAGCCGTGTATATAACGTTGTTATTTAACCAATTAATAAATATGATTCTTATCTCTTTCGACACTATAAATAATGATAATGGGTAATGGTAACTACCATTATTTTCCCATTGAATCATAGACGAAATGATCTTTGTGAAATCCATTCGTTAAATTTTCAAATTAACGATTAACTCGAGCATTCAAATATCTTCATTATAGCTAAAGCTTTTAACTCTAATACGAAAATGTAATAAAAATATTTACATGCGTTGCCGCTAAAGTTTATAAATATACTTTCTAACAATAGCGATCGTTAGTTATTCATCAAATTCTTGCTTCAAAGCCTACTATTCAAATCAATACAATTAGCAGTAAATAATATTGATCAAATTATAGATATATCGATGTAGATTTAATTTAGAATCGTGTTATCTATTAAAAGCTTTTAACAAACAAAAGCTCGCAGTGTACAACTAACACTTCAACGTCAACGTTTAAGTTATTCCCATAGTAAATCCCGTAAGACCTACGTATGTGAATTTATAATTAAAAAACCGGCCAAGTGCGAGTCGTACTCGCGCACGAAGGGTTCCGTACCCATTAACTATAAAAACGAGGCCCCACTAAAATGTTTATTTTATTCTGTTTTTAGTTGTTTATTTGTTGCCATATCGGCAACAGAATACATCATCTGTGAAAATTTCAACTGTCTAACTATCACGGTTCATGAGACACAGCGGAGTCTTAGTAATAGGGTCCCGTTTTACCCTTTGGGTACGAAACCCTAAAAAAATAAACAAGGAATATAATTATATAAGAGTTTATAAAGATACATAAAGATATGAACCATGGAGTCTTGTATTCTAGTTTATTTTTATACATGGTATATAAACATTTAATTGCATATAAAATTAATGTAAATATGACAGAAGTGACTGAGTTTCTAGTTAGTTCTCAATACTATTTTCATTCCTAAACGGAGGTAGTGTTATGTTTAATTGAATCTTGTGAAACGATGATGTTTAATCGACGCTTTTTAAAATCTTATTTGAATACAGTCCATATTGATCCTGTTTTTTAATTTCTGCTCTATTTTATTAGTAAAAGTATTAGTACGTAATAATTCTACTAATCTATAACGATAACGCCACGTTCCCGATTCAATTCCAATCCAACTTTGACTATTCTATATTTATTCGGATCGGAACCGAACCGATATGATCTTAACATACACCGTTATGTCAATATCAGGCTTAATTGTTAACTTTATATAACATAGTAATGGATAGTGATATTTTTTTAGTAGATTTGGTCCCTTGTTCAACTTTATTGGTATATACACATATGTTATAATTCAAAGCCTGTAAATGTCCCCCTACTGCATACCTGTTCTCCTCCTTAAAGGGGAGGAAGGCCGCGATATTCCAGTGGATAGAACACGTCAATTTTGATCGAAGATCGCAGGATCAAATCCGGAAAAGCACAACTAGACGAATTATATTCTTTCCCAGGACACTACACTAACCCTTATCGAAGCAGCGTGTTCCATAATATACTAAGCTTTACATTTTAATCCTTTAAGTGTAAGTTTTATTTCAATTGTTTAGTGCACTGCGAAGCATTACATGTATTCAGGGCCGGATTTAAGGGAGGGCAAACGAGGCTACTGCCCCAGGGCCTCCACAAAAGAGGGGCCCCCACAATAGACACTTCGGAAAAAAAAATGTTTGAAACAACTTAACCTTATCCCAAAGGCTGAGTGGGCGGTACAAAAAAAAGGTCAGCGACTGGACATCAGCGAAAATTATGATTTCTTTCCACATTATTTTTCCCCAGGGTGCCAGTGCCTGCTGATGCTGATGTGCAGCCGCTGACCATTTTTTTTCCTTTTCCTTGTTTGGTTTCACAATCAATTACTTCTTGACCTTTTTTTGGCCAAGGGGCCTTCACAATCCTTTGTTGCCCCGAGGCCTGGACACCACTAAATCTGGCCCTGCATAAATCACACATATAAAATTGAGGATATGAACTTTTGACCTTTAATTAGAATACAAGCGTTTTATCCACTGAGCTATCACGAGGATCAATATGACACATAAATTATCTTAAAGTTAAAATATTCGATACTATCTCAACTGTTCCTCCATTAAACTATCCGCAGTCAATATCCTTTCTACTTGCGTCATTATAAGTCACAATTCATTAGCTTTTTCGTCAAGCTCACGATTTCAATAGGGATGTCGAGTGTCCGCTATCGCAGATATCGACATTGAGATCTAAGATCACTATCGACTTATTCCTGCACAGTCACTTGACTGGGGTGGCATCATGTCTCATTGTATTACATCTATCTAGTACCACATTAAGCGTTTAATGTATGGAATTTAATTTCTAAAACCTGCGTCGGGTCAAAACGACAGGTTGTTTTATTAACCGTAATGGCGTTTAAGACGTTTGGTTTAGATTACAGATTATGACATTGCTCGTAAGTTGAAAGCTAATCAAAATGTTTTAATCGATGACGCGATAAGATCAGTGATGTGCCTATTACACTAACTCGTTTATCGATATTGTCGTTTTATAACCATACGTTTTTATTTATAAATATATATATATATATATATATATATGTTCGAGCTTTATTATATTATATATTAAGTTTGCGTAATTATAAAAAAACCTAATTAATATATCAAAAAATTCACGGGTTTTTCCATTAAACGGATTTTGGTGAAATTTAGTATGAAACAAGCGTGAACAGGAAGACATAGGCTACTTTTTCTAACATGGACATGGACGAAAACTAATAAAATAATACAAAAAAATGTTGTAATTTTAGCAAAAAATTAAAAGTGCTAACTTTCATAATTCATATAAAAAAAATCTTATCAGCTTTTGCAGTATATATGTTAATATACGAAAAATCAAATTAAAATCACTTTTTATCTCAATTTTATCGGATATATTATCAGAGGCAACACTATTTATGGACCTCCGAGGTATTTTCGATATCATAGAGAATGTTGACATGAAATATTCACATCATCAAAGGTGAATGAATTCTTTGCATTACTTTAATTGATTTGTATGATATATCTTGTTAAGTGAGCCTCTATTAATTGGTATCGGATTCCTGAACGAACACTTGTTATTGTACAATTCATATAAAAATATTAATAAAAATTCTTTTGAAATCGTAAATTTAATTTTTATGATGATATATCACTTTGGTATATATGTAACTGTAAATTTTAAGTGGGGTTTTGTAGAATTGTAGATTTTTAATCGACGTGTAAATTATAGTTGTTTTTTTATTTGTGATGTAATAGGCAGTGGATCGAAATCAAAAATCCCAAAATAAAATTAATTATTTCAAATAAAGAATCAGCGAAGAAATATAATAAGTAATTAATTTGTTAAAATATACTTTATATTGTACAATTAATTTGAATGGTTATAATGTAATGAGCAATTTTAAAAGTCCATAGCTTGTTCCTAAGCTGTCTGTAATTGGGATCGTTACTTTAATTAAGTCATTAAAATATAAAAACATAAATATATAATCGTTTACATAATTTTGTTAACTACCGATACTCTTCAACATATCGATGTCTCGTAAACCTGACCATCAAACATCGATACGAATACCGATCATTCGATTAGTTAGTTTTACGGTTGAGAAGCAAAAAACGTTGAGCGTTAAGTTCGACATCGGAATCGTTTTAACTCAAGAGCACTCCGTTTGTTTTGTTTGCGCGGGAGTGTTGGCCCTTTGCATTCTAGGGCTAGCAAGTGGGCTATTTAGTTTGTCGTGACAAGTGCTGTCGGTATTATGTGAAGGTTTATGCTTGCTTGAATAAAAAATAGGATCGATTTTAAATCGATTAAAATTATTATTATTATTATTTTGAGAAATATAAATTCGTAGTTATAGATAATAAATTATTGTAATTGGCTACATCGGCTCATCACAGGTACGGCAAAAAAAAAACTTACACTTACAAATTACTATTACCGTCCAAGCAGTATAATTATTAAGGTGTTTAATAATAATACATCATATTATGTTAAAATTATTATTAAAACCGGCCACAAAAAGTTATCTGCGTTTTAATACTTTACATAGACATAAGCTCAGGCCAAAGGGCCATCCATTAGTTAGAACACGTAAATCCTATCAGAAAGTTGTGGGGTTAAATATTTGCAGGAACCACTGCATTTACATGTGCTTAAATTGTGTTTATAATTAGTCTCATGCTTGATGAATCAAACCTACATGCGTCGGATAAAACGGCCGTGTATCCAGCCAAATCACATTGGAACAGCTCGATGGAATAATTTCCAACTTTTCTCATCGGCCTCAGCCCAGTAGTGAGACATTATCAGGCTGTTAATATTTACTTAATGTATGTACTTATAATATGAAGATCCCTCTAATCTCTCCTATATCTATATATAATCTATCTCTATGATCTAAGATTATTATGTAACCATAAATTAATCATGATCTCAAATAACTTCATGAAGTAACTAGGAAACAGCTGTATATTATCACCTGAAACTCAAACATAAAAGCACTTCTCTCATAACGAGATTATTTTATTTGATAACATCCTTTGTCGAATACTTTTCAAACAATTGCTGTGAATACTTTGATGTTTCATAAAGACTGAGCTGAATATTCTTTTGAAAGTTATATCGTAAACATTTGGCATTTCGTAATCGTTTCCCGCTAATGGTGCGTTTCCACTGACATAGTTGGCAATATATTTGTTTGCAACTGTTTCGAATTTTTCAGAATGTTATCAATAATTACATTTAATACGAAGAAATTTATCGACAAATTAAATTGATCACAAAATAATATATATTTATATCTATTTACTAACTATATTTGGAATATATTTGGAGTTTATCTCACGACGATGCTTCAACACGTTGATGAATCTAAATGTTCGAAGGTAAAACGAGGAAGAAATTAAATGTAATGTGATTGTACAAAGTGTATTAGTCTTGAAGCGACTTACATCTATTCAATACAGCCCAAAAATTTTTGATCACGTGATCAATCGAATATACATATATCCATATCATTTCCATACATTGTGGCCTTTTCGACAAATGAAATCGGTACTCGATATATGACTTCGTCTAGGCCCGCTGAAATTCGTTCTATACTAGTGTGTATTATTTTGAGTGAAACGCTAAAATGACATAGCGCTACATGATAAATGAATGAACGATTTTTATATTTTACGTGGTTTTTTGAAGGGTGATTAGTTAAACAAAGTTCTGTCTTCATCTTTCAAATGTCAAATCAATAATGAAAGGCAGAGTTAAATAAGTGTTTAAGGAGCAGCTAAGCATCGTTTATGTCAGGCCACTAGTGATTATTTCAATTTAATTTAATTTTCTTTGAGATTGGAATGAATATCATAGCGCAATATGAAACCAAACCACGTTTTATAGTTTTGATTTGTTAGTAACACTAGTTTTTGTTTTTGACTTCGCTTTTTAGAGGATTAAGATTTACCAATATCGCTCTCCGATTTATAACGTAACTAGCTGTGACCCGAGGCTTCACCCGCGTATAATTAATAAAAGTATAATAAATTATTTTATTACCATAATAACACGCACGCACACACACACACACACACACACATGGCTACTGGTAAAGAAATACGTAATTAACGATTTGAAATTAATTTTCATAAGATACCGTTGGGTTTACCGATCTTATTTATATGGCCTATCATTTGCGCCATCACATGTTCTTTGTGTGTACCAATTTTCATCAAGATTGGTCAAGCCGTTCTTGAGTTATAAGAAGACATACAGACGGACAAAAATCATAAAAATAGTATAATGTGAATCATTGTATCATAAAACGATTATTTATCACAAAATTGGGTGAAAAAAAATGTACAGACAGAGCCAATAGATTTATACAGTAGTATAGATAATGCTAAAATGACGTCGATCTGTAGTATGACTTTTAGTGCTAAAATTTTTATATCCTATTTCAAATTTACTTTATTTTAAATTTTTATTTAAAATATAAATAAGAATTAAAATAAAGTAATTAGTGAATGTTTATTATTTCTGTAAATTCTTTCAAATAGATGTTCAAATAAAAGCTAATAGTTTTTACTAAAATATTAACCGTACAACTTTAGGAAAGCGTGCCGCGGCAATAAATATATACAATGTTTATAATTAAGAATGCTTTTGACATTAATAGGGTAATAAAGGAATTTATCAGTTAAACGGGTTTTACACATTTCAAATTATTATATTAGCTTCGTTCGGTAATCTTGTACATAATACTACAAGGAGCTTAAATAGAATCGACGTAACTAACTTTCAGATACTTTCCTATGTTATTTGTAATAAGTATTATAAATTCCGAGAGCCGCGATTGTACGGTGGATAGAATACTTAGCCTTCGCCTTTGGTCACAGGTTCGAATCTGTATTAATATTACTGCTTTTTTCATTGGCAATATCATAGTGGACTTAGTTTCGAATGCCCACCGCTAGGCAGGTATAACAATAGGAAGACTTCACGATGGTGGAGAACGTAACCCACCAGCAAGTATTTCCCAGAATTGGAGTCAGGCAGGCCACAACCAATCTATACTAATATTATAAAGAAGAAAGATTCACCAATCTATACTAATATTATAAAGAAGAAAAATTCGTTTTTTAGTTATATTTAATCAAGGAGTATATTTAGTAAAATATTTTTCCATGCGAACCCAAAAGTTTAGCTAGTGTGTCTAATAAATCGTTTTAGTCTTATAATTCCTAACTACTACACTATCACACAAATGCATTAAATAACGTAATACGGAAACAAACATGCTGAAATCATATCTAAAATTATATAATAATTAGTTAAAAGGTATTCCATATATTTTTGTGTTTTATTATTTGCAGAAAATTATGCAAAAACTTATCCCGGTGAACTTGTCGAATTTGGCATCGTTTTTCTGAAACAGCACACTACTGACGTTTGCACTCGATGTATCAATTAATACGTATTAATAACAGCCGATTGGGTACCACGACACCCATGTGGATATGGACCCGACACCCAAAAACTCGATCACCAAAGCTGACGGTTATTATTAATAAATTTTGTTAAGCTTATAATTTATCAATCCATATAAATATTATTGGATGAACACGTATCATATTTAATACAGGGCTTTAGTATAATGTTTTTTTTTTTGTTTTAATATTGAAACAAAGGTATTAATTATTCTGCCTATCTGTCTCCCACGCTCGTGTAGTAGTTAGTGATGACTGATGATGGCTTTTGACCTTAGCGATTGACATATGAAAGTGTATCAATTTCTTAAATTGCTAAAGCGTTGCCAGTCGTGAGATCAAAGTGAATTTGTTGTTTTTAATTACAGTAGCTCATTCACACTTGATATTCAACGTTATATCGAATACAGGCTTCCATCAGGGAGGAGTGGAGGCGAATAGTCAAACGGGCAACAACATCCATATGACCACGACCGGTCTGCCAAGACCGTATCGACAAAGAAGAAGAAGAAGAATCGAATACAGATTCGTTGTTTATCAGTTCAATTATTAAAAATAGTTTTAAATTATATTTTTAGATGCGATGGAAATGAAATCAATCGAAATAAAACATTTATGACAGAAAATTGTTGTACTTCTGTCACGTATACAGAAACAAACGTGTTTTTATTTTGTTTATTAATATATTATATAAAATTGCCAAAGTATTTTTTTAAATTATTTATTAAAAAAATTTTTTTATATATATTAATTATATAGAAAAGAATATAAACTCTAGATACACTGATCAACATCATTACGGAAGTTAATTTGACTTAAACAATCACTAGTAACTTTAAAAACAATGTGATAATCAGTAAATTAACAGCTCATTTGATCCCCTTACTTCCTATTTACCGCCTTTCTGTACAGTTGAGCGAGCAGGTGTGTAAGTACGGAGATTGTTTGTTTAACACAATTAGTTTTGCACGTGTTGTACTTCGCTATTAATAGATGAAGACGATTTCCCTTGTCCATCACTCCGATATCGTGGAATATCTGTTTCGTATTAGTAGCTATTCGGGTTTTTTTTTAAATGTGTAGCCAATTAAACAGCTGTTTATAATGTCGATCAAATTTACAATTACCAGGCTCTTCTGATATAATTATAGTGGTTAATTGTAACGCACACGATTGTTATAAGGTATGATTTATCTTTCGACGACCTAGCGGTATTGTTACGTTATTCTAAATTCGAAATTCAATTTTTTTTTAAATTAAGCTTTCGTCATATTATTTTACATAAGTTTTAATATAACACGGTGTGTAAAAATATCTTATGAATTACACAAACTGATATAAAATCTTCGGTTAACAAAACAAAAACGAAATTAAAAATAAAAACCAAAAGCATCTGTTAGTGTTCCAAAAATTTATTGATGTCATATCGAGAGAACAACGTATTGATACGAATTTAATTATACCCAAAACTAGATTATCAAAAACTCGTTCATTAATCGCTAAAGCGCATACCCGTATATCAGATCGCCCACGCGTGTGGTCGCAACGAGAGCCAGTATCCCCACCTTAGTATTTCTAATCACGCGAAGCCTAATCCGCTAAATATTAGCCAAAATAGCGCGAAAATCGTTTTGCGCTGCGCTTGCGGCGGGGTGGGCACAGGTGAACGTCAGTCCGCGCCGCGATCTCCCGCCGACAGGGATCCACGCACGCAACGCCGCGAAATTTCGGAACCGTATCGAAAATCGAACGATATACGTTCTATTTACGAAAACGAAATATCGTATCTGAATCGAATAGTTATTATACATGAGGTATAATAAATGCATGAGGTGCTGCCACAGTTAGGGCCTCGGTGTAGGCTAGTGATGTCCCGAGAGCAATGCGGCCGGTCCTCATAGCCGCCTGCCTACTGCTGCTTGCGCCCATCACCGACTCTTGGTGGTGAGTCTATTGAAGATAATAGTGTCACTCACCCTTATAAATAGTTTAAATTGTTAGCGCGTCGAGAATTTCTCGAAAAGCATGCTGCTACGTGATTGAGGTTAGATTGCATCAAGGATGCTGCGTAGCGAGATTTATGAATACGGGGGTATACTCTCGTCTTATTGCCTTTTTAATAGATTAAAGTAAAGATTATGTTGTGTATTGCATGAAAAAAAGCAATGTGTTATTATTTTTGTATTAAGAAATCAGATCATTCGAACCAGTAATTTTGTAAAATATGCTCAAATTATTGAACGTAAAACGGAAATTTTATAATATGATGTTATGTTGATTTATATTCAAAAATAACAAAATAATTGTAGTTATTTAATTTGTAACAATTTTTTTTTAAAATGACAATTGCTACTTTTCAATTAAAATATAATTTATTTTTAATATTCTATAATATATTTTTAAAAATCGAATGATATTTAACGCGTATTTTATTAATGGCAACTTTTTTATATGCTTGTAGCATTAAAATTGCAGTTATACATAATTATAGGCTAAGCACCTTTTTATGGAGCCTTGATTATAATGTTAACTGAATTGATGGTTACTTACAAATATAAACGTGATTTTTAAATTTATGTATAATATGTTTAGTAAGATTGTATCTCTTTATTATAAATATTAGGCAATGAGCAGGCCAAACTTTACTGGCATTAATGTTTCTAAATTCATTTGTAGTAGTGGTAGTATGTTAATGTACTTATGACAGGATCTGCCAGTTGTTTTACCTAAACACCAACAAAGTTGTTGTGTTGAGCTACGGCAATAACGGTGCCAGCTTACTGGCATAAATAAATACGCAATTTTAATGGTGGTTATATGGTAACTTATCAGAGTAGCTAACTCTCTTGTCAAGTATGGGACCGATAAGTCCCGTAGGTGTTGTTTTTAAGTTTATAGAGAAGGTGAGTCAGTGTAACAGGCTCAGGCAATGCGGATTTAAGGTGTTAGGAATATTTTATACATAATAAAAAAATAAACAAGATTAATGTTTATATTCGATGTAGTACCATTTACCACCAATCGGCTTATTCCTAGAGCTTTAATGTAAATACATAAATTGTCAATATTCTGTTTATCTACATAATTATATTTAATGGTTTCTTGGTAATAATAAAGAAAAAAAAATAGACAAAAAGTAGAGCTTATTACTTATTAATATAATATACCAAGAATCTTTCGGCAGCTGATCATCAATCCACAAGTATTTCTTCCGAGCGCCAAAACAAAATGTCAGGAGTTAATGAACAATATACGCGCTTAGTCTGCCCGTCACCCAAGAACTCATAAACATAGAACTAGACAAGCAGCAGACATACTACACATCATTGCTTACATCTATTACAAAATTAACTCAGTTATTTCCAACGGTTTGTTTTATCTTACATAATTCTATTTAGGAAACGATATTTTTCATCGGCGTTTTCCGTTTAATACATTACATTGTGGTAATTAATCAAAACAAAAAAAAAAGATTAATTTTGAATAGATTTTCATTTTGTCACAATGAGCAAAGCTCAATACTAGAAAAATTTATGTCTACGAGTATTAGTAAGCTTTTAAGCAAAGAACACATGATAGCTAATATACACTTAGCAGTTTTAATATCCCAGGCTTGGGCTGATCCTTTATCCTATTCCTAGCACAAGTGCAACATTTATCTGATTGAGAAATTATATGTACATACATTCGTTAGCTAAATTGTTGGACCTCTTTCGTGGGGTTGCGAGTAGATTTTCGGTTCAAGAAAAATTGAAAACTCGTTCTTAGATTATGACGCTGCCTGGCACAGCACGTCTGGGGACATACAACAATATTAAATAAAACACCGCAAATGGGATGAAGCCTCGAGTCCCCAATAAAAAGTTATTGGGCTTTTATGTCAAGAAATCCCCAGTTTCACCAAGAGTCTGGAGACTGTAGTTTGTTTAGGAAAGCACGTAAAACGTTGGTTAACGTTGGCCTGGTGCATGAACTTCGTTCTTGTCAGATTTGCCCACTTATCGGATTTTGAGAGTAATGGAAAAGAGAACATTTCTGTTTGCTGACACACTTGGGCACTATACTATATTCTGTGTTCGCTGGTCTCCATTGAGAATAGCCGTCACGATGGAAATCGCTCTGGAGGAAATCCTCATAACTGATAGATTAAGAAAAATAACCTGAATAATTTCCCAAGCTACCAAGCTTCGCGTTCGAAATGTGCAATATATTTTCTCAATAATGTTACTGATATATTATAGTATTATTTTTAATTCTTGTTTTCCATTAAATGTTTGTCGATCTCGGCAAAACTATTTCCACGCTCCTTTATGAAGCATCGCTCCATTAATCTGATTAATGTTTAAATTAAATGTAGCAATCAACGCGTTGTCACTTTATTTTTAAAACAGAATTAATTCGTTTTTAGATTACGATAAAATGCTTATGCATATTAGTATTATAAAAAAATAACGGTATTGATGTCTGTAAATTGAACTAACATTTTATAAAATGTTTTTAAATTAGTTTTATGTATCTACAAATATAATACGAGTTTATTTTACATTCTTACGTTTTTCTTCGGTAAAAAGATAAATATTATATAAAGAAAAATCGTAAGGAAACATAATTGATTTAAATTCACCAGGACATTGAACCTGCGTTGAAATTAACAATGACCAGAAACACTATTTTTTTATTTACATCGGCTTTTCCTTGCTATTGTTCTCAGACAGAAAAAGTTGTTATTATTTACTTTTTATCATTAATTTCTGAAAGTAAATGTTCAGTATATGTTTAATATTATAATTAATATTTTATAAGCTACTTTACTTCCATGGTAAAATTAAATTACACAGATAATAAATAGGAAAAATAATGTTTACATTAGTCAGAATATTTTCTAGAAAAAAAAATACATATTAAGACAATAATACAGTTACTAAAATACAATAATACAGAGGTAAATTATAAAAAAAACCTAAGACTAGGCTGAATGATTAGTGCAGACTATGTCGGACAAATAGAATAAACGAAACAGCATTATAACAAATTATACACAGATAGCGTTTAGTCAACTTTATTACATACATTGTAGAGATAAGAATCAAAATTGACAATAATTTAAAACTTAATTATAGTATATTTTCATGAATATCTCTGTATATCTAGCATGCATTTAATTAAAGACAATTACGATCAGTTCGATATTTATTTATTGTTATCGTCTTGGAATCAATATAAAAAGCAAAAAGCGTACATTATAGACTGGTATTTTTATACATCTTTATTAACATTATAAATATCTATGACATAATTTTCAAAGTATATAATAGTAGGAGTAAATTTGTAATAGTTTTAAACATATCTTTCAAAGGTTTAGTTCATATGGTGATGTTATTCGACGATGTCTTTAGTAAAAACCAACAAAAAGTTCATTAAATACGATATTCTTACTCAACATTTTATAGCAAATATGCCAAAAATGAAACCAATATACAATTTCAACACACATTACAGTTAGGTGATATTCGTACGAGATTTATTACTGGGAAGTGTAATAAAAGCGATCCTCTACGGACTTAATTCGTACACACGTATGCCAATCTAGGGCACTCTTGTCTTTTATTGTTTAAATTTGATTTAATGGCTGACGCTCGTTATTGGTCGGTTTCAATTCATTATGTCGCGTATTTGATTTATACGCTACAGTAATGATATGTAAGATATTATATGATATAGATTCATGCGACTTTGGATCTTATTGCAAGTATCTAAAGAATATATTTACTTAATACGTTATTAATCTGAAGACAATGGCTGTTTGTTTAAATCGGCTGTTGCTATTATAGTCTATCCTACCACAGTCCACATATGTATATATGTATGTACCTATTCAATATTTTCAATTCTTAATTAAAGAAAATATTTTATGTTCATATAACAAATATAACTTCTATTGTTATATGTGTCTGTTAAATTTTACATATATATCTGTACAATTAGCTTATGGTAACAGTGTTAGAGAAATCTTTAATGTGATTTTTTTTTAATTTAAATGAGATAGACTAGCAGAAAGTAGAGAAAGTACTCGTCGTCAATCTGGCGAAAATCACCGAACGTAAAATGTTATCGCAATTAATTACACTGGCTATCTTACTATTTAAAAAAAAATTGCATTCCAAGTGTTGACGTTTATTGTTAGAATTACTAAAGGGTCGGTGGTAATTACCCAGACAGACCAGCATTATGTTTTATTGAAATATATATATTTCATAAATTTAAATTCAAAATATTTTATTCAATATTGATATATTACACTTTCTTATTTATTGTCAAACTGGAAATTACTACCGGTTCGGAAAAGAAACACCCAGCCCTGAGTAGAACCGGTGGAAGAAAATCAGCGGGTTGATATTTTTTTTGTCTCTTTTCAATAATGTATCTTTAAAAAAAAAAATAGTCATGCAGCGATCGTCTCATTCATTAATTGTATAATAACCTAGCACACAAGCGTTGCTTTATTTTTTTTTTAATTTAGCAACTGTAGCATTTTGAACGCTTTCTAGGATCCTGTTGTAGAACCGTACACATTGCCCCACAAAATAATTACTGACTCTATGCAGTCGAGTAACGGGAGTAATTAATTTGTGTTTGTTCCTTGTACCAATGTTATGAGTATCACAATTTCTCACAAAATCATTGATGTTTTTCCGTACATATATAACATTACATAATATGTATTGAGAAGCAACAGTTAATATTGTAATTACTTCAAATATCAGTTTTAGGGATTCTTTAGCTCCCAGGTTATAGATCGCGCGAATAGCCCTCTTTTGCAGCACAAATATCGTATTGATAGCGGCCGCATTACCCCACAACATAATGCCATAGGACATTACACTATGAAAATAAATAAAATATACAAGGCGGGCCGTATCAACATCGGTAAATAATTTTATTTTCATAACCGCAAAAGCCGCTGAGCTTAGTCTCATAGTGCATAAAATTATATATTTAAGTTTAAAAATTAAAAAAAAAATGCATACGATTATAATAAAATATAAAATATTTGGCTATATAATAGCAACACTAGCGCCACAAACAACCACTTAAAAAGTTCCAAAATTAAAAAAAAATATATAACATCTCCAACATTTTCGCAATTACCGTTCAACTTTCAAGGAGGTAATCGATACACCTTATCCGATAATAAATTCGCGATCCGGACAATAAATCACGAAGTATGAAATTCAATAAAGTTATATCGGACGGCCAACCACAGCGGCGGGCAGTTTAATTTGCAATTAATCAAGAATGAACCTTAAATTAGGAGTTTCGGAACAGTCAATAAAAATTGATGCCGCATAAGGCGTTGAATACAATGTTGTACATATGTTGTATAGCTTATATTCATTAATTTTGCGAAACTTTTTAATAACTAGTTATCGAGCGTGGCTTCGTTTCCATGGGGCTTGGAATCCTATGTATGTCCTTTTCTGTACCACCAAATTTCATATTGATCGGTTGAGTAGTTAAGACGTAAAATCGTAACAAACCAACTCACTTTCGCATTTATTATGTAACTTAGGATTTAATTCATAGACGAAGACTATTTCTATGATATTAATTGTAAGAACAATAAATTTATACGAAAATAATACAGAACGTCGCTGATGTCATTAACAATAAAATAAAGATCGCTAATTATATATACATAATTTAGCTTACTATTTATATATAATGTAATTATTACGGAATTTTACTCGGTGGTAGAGCTTTGTGCAAGCTCGTCTGGGTAGGGTACCACCCACTCATCAGATATTCTACCGCAAAACAGCAGTACTTTGTATTGTTGTGTTCCGGTTTAATGGGTGAGTGAGGTGAGTGAGTTGAGGGAGAGTGAGTAATTACAGGCACATGGGACATAACATCTTAGTTCCCATGGTTGGTAGCGCATTGGCGATGTAAGCGATGGTTAACATTTCTTACAATGCCATTGTTCATGGGCGTTGGTGACCACTTACCATCAGGTGACCCATATGCTCGTCCGCCTACCTATACAATAAAAAAAACACGTAACATTATACTGCAACTATCGATTCAACAAATATATACACATATATCTATATCTCGTGTCAATGAACTTAAAGAAAACTCAAAAGTCAAAATATAATTTTGACGAATTACTTAATTGTGCTTCAATATCGCTTGAGACATTGATTAATCGATTTTAATAACAGAAGAGAACATCAAAATTTAAGCTAATGAAATCAACACAAATGTTTGTGCGATTAATCTTTTGATGAGATGGATATAAAGTTTAACGCTTGGTACGGTATGAGGAGCCAGATTTGTCATATAAAAATAAGTGTTTTTTTTTTTGTTGTGTTATCTGGAAAGTAAATGCTCCGATTTATTAGTTTTTGAGCTCAGGCTAGCACATCTATACTTATATTTCAATTGCGAAAGTTACTCTGTCTGTTTGTATGATTACGGTCTAAACTGAACCGATTTTGATAAAACGTAAGCTTAAGCCCCAATTAAGGACAAAGGTTATTTTCATATAAAGAATACTTACAATTTATGTGGGTGAAGCTGTAGGCGAAAACTAGTAGGTAAAAAATGGACTTAAAATTGTTAAATTATCTACAAACGAAATGTTTATATACATTCGTTTCAAAGTTTTGCGCGAGGCTTAGTTATGTACAATACTATGTATTGCTGAGTTGCGATGTGAAAGGTAAGTGAGCCAGTGTAATTACAGGCATTTTACATTGGTGACGCGTTTGCGATCTAAGGGATTGCTTATACTTCTTAATGAGTACTTAATAATAATATTTAATTAAATGTCATCGGCAATGGTGACCACACATCGTCAAGTAGGTGGACGGACATTTATCCAATCTGACTTTATAATATAAATAGTTGATAAAAGATTTACAATCGCTAGTTATTGTTTAACGTAGATTACTAACAAAGCTTGGGACTTAGACAAATGTCGTTTTTTCTTTTTCGTCTTAGCTGTGAGTGTGATGATAATTAATACCTTAAATAATACATATATGAATCGATTGAAATTAAATTGGATAAGAGGTAATGAGTATCAGTTGTCATCGTTTTCATAATGCTTGATAATCTACGAAAGCGATAATGCAAATTAGGATTAAACGCGGTTGCTTAGAAGATTCTTACCTTACCATAAATAATTACAACAGCTATTTAACTGTTCTGATAATCTTCTGAGAAAGATTTTTTTTTTATTTCAGGTAATAAAAGACACATCATTCCACATTTTGACTTTCAATTAAACTGCTCTATTACATACAAATATATAGATATATTTGAAGAAGTGTTTAATGAATATTTTTGTATATATAATTTTATATATGTACATCTAAGGTATATAACGTACTTCATTCTTAACATCGCTACCTTGTCTTGTCTTGCGTTCCTTGTCCTAAAGGTTTTATCAAAACACAATGCTTAAATATAAAATGTAGTCCCTGTCTACACATTTCATTATTTAATAAAATACATTTTGTACATTTTATTGTAAGGATAATGTTGCGCGTGAACATTAAAATAACTTATATAAAGTTTGAAGATAATTTCACACAGTGAAACAAAGGCTTTCGTTCATAAAACAAAACACCTAATAGTTCAGATAGGATCGGAGTCATGTCAAAATACCTCTTAAGCAACTTGGTCACGTCTGACGTTCATCCAGATCATCGAAGAGACAATTTGATTACATCCAAGGTCCAGATGAATCGTGTGATAAACAGTATAGTTTTGGGTTTGATATAATAACATTTAAACGATTGGATGCTTCCTTGATAGCGACATTTGTTTATTTGGATAGTGGAAATCGGATGTCTGGCGCAAGCGCTAGCTGCCAAAAAACAATGGATTATCGTAGTTATAGAAGATTAATAAAATAACTTTTCAATTTCGTCCACAATAGCAGAACAAGCGAGCCAATTCATTTTATATTATCTTACCCATAGACATTGATTTTGTAAAATCATAAGGTAGATGGTGAAATGTGGCAACAATTAGTCCTAGAATGTCAAATATCATAATTCCACTGGATGACCCACCCTCCAAACAAGAACATTTCAATGTAAACGACTCGTTTACTCAGAATAATCAGAACAAAATCTTGTCAGTAGTCTATGACAACTAATATTTCAATACTCTCATTGGTATGTCGCGAAGACCTTTCAATCCAGTCTAATCCAGTAGTCCATTTATTGATAAAATAAGAATATATAACATCAAACAATGGACTATATAACATAATGAAATCATTGGTTGAACCGCGTGAAGCAGAAGAACTATATTATAATATAATCAGTCTAAATGAAGTCTTTATTTTTGCAATAAAAATATATGATTTAATACTATTTTTGTTTTGCTTGAAAGAAAGGTAAGAAGCAAAAGTATCTACTTATTAAACACTTATAGTTACGTCACATTTAATCAAATATGTTGGTATTTTATGAGATATTGGTAAAATTACGTTTCACTAGAATTAATCGCAAGTGATTAATAAATGACTAACAAAATCAATTGAGCCACGAAAAAGCGGTACTTATGTGTATTTGATTAAACTTTTATCGTATTTAATGTTAAAAGTACCGTCAGAAAAATATTGCGATATAAAAAAATATTACATTCATGTCTCATATCCGAGGCCCGTGTTAATAATCCGATTCGTGGCGAGTTGATTGATTTCAACGATTTTCAATTTAGTTGATGTAATACTCGACTTAATCATTGAACCAATCAAGCCTTTCATTAAATCATTGACTATAAAAGTTGATGTCAGCGTTGGACGTAGGTGTGGCTGATGCGCGTACACACATCGTGACTTGGTTGATTTCATTTGTGACGTGAGCAGTTAATTTGTCATCTGTTACGACAAAGAACCTAGAGTCAAAAATCTTTAATCAATATTCAAGCATTACGCTTACTTATTGATTGTCATAAATCTACCACCGGTTCGGAAATAAACACCTCAGACCTGAGAAGAACCAGCGAATCTAGCAACTTATAATGTTAAATACTTATTGTATTATATTCACATCTATGTATTTATTATATTATATTATATTATATTATATATATATTATTAATATTGATTCGCTATATATCTAAAGAGTTCATGAAAATTTTTAAAACAGTTATATGTACTAAGCTTTTTATCGGTTTTTTTTCTACCGGTGCAGTCTATGATATCTATTAAATGCAGATCCAAAAAGCCCCTTGTAAACGCTATATTAAATAAAGTTATTTCAAATTTGAATCATTAATTTCATTATTTAATGATACCATTGCATTATACATACAAATATTTTTTTAATTACTTAAAATATAATCTCCGATATAATAAAATATGTGATATGTTATGTAAAATGAAAATAAAAATATGCTCTATTCTCGAGCGAATGAAACGATTAATTTATAATTAATTTCGGTATACCATACTTGTACGAGTCGATTTCATTCGCCCACGATTCGATATAGAGCTAAAACTTCTATTACCTAATTAATTACATTTTTATTTTAATGTATTCATCCGTATAACAGCGGATATAACACACGACAACACTTCAAATTATATCAAACTATATTTATATCTAGAACTCATATAATTAACGTACAAATCAGGTGGCTATTTATTTGATTGATACAATAAATTACTTATTAGAAAGTTTAGCTCAATTATGTAATTTTTTTTACTAGCTGTACCCGCAGTTATGTTCGATATTTAAAATTTATTTATTTTTATTTTAGAAATACAGATAAACAAATTATGCTAAAGACTTTACTTTCCTGTCACTTCAGCGAGGCCATAGAATCACTTTATTAAGTATAAATAATCTTATAATCTAATGTACCTGAAATTTGTACTAGCATTTCTTAAACCAGAAAAAAACAGTAAAAAGTTTAGGCAGAAGAATAATTATTACATTATTATTATGAGTATTTACCCAGTCAAGTCTGCGTACACCTATCATTCTTTTTTTTAAATTTTTTAGTAAAAATACACTGACTTATTTTATAATCTGTTCAGTAAATCGATCATTAATAGGTATAAAACATCTAGACGAATTCATAATATTAAAGATCCGTCGAACGCCAGACGCGTTAAGAATTCCTCTTAAAATAAATGACATAGAACATGGCATGATGTAATTGATTTTAAAGAAACTTTCAAGTCTTAAAAGATTTATTAAAACCGCCTTATTTATGTCTACAATTATACTACACATAATTTACTTTTCAATCATCCATTTTAAACTTTAATTTAATAGACAAAGATCTTAAATTTATCGTACGTTATCAAAAACTCATCAACAAGACACGCTTATAACATTTAATTCAATACTAGACAAAGTTTTTCTAAACCATTATTACAATATATAAATAAAAAAGGTGTTAGTCAAACGATATATAAATTCGTAACAAATTTTTATGACTCAATTTCCTATAATTTCGTATGATAAATATTAAAAACACATGGCGTTTAGATACAAATAATCACTAATAAACAATAATATTTAAATAATTCAGTCATTCCCATTATATTAAACAAAGTATCTGACTCCTTAATGAGGAATCTTGAATCCGCATCTCAAAGATTTATGAGGTAATTAATTTATTTATTTAACATTAAAAGCCATTTGGTCTATTAAGGCGACAGTGTTTGGAAACATTTTTTTTTTTTAATTTTATCAAATGTTTAAGTTCAACCTTTTTATACGGTAATTCTCATAAAATATTCTAAGATAAGGCATTCGAACGGTCAAATGTTACGCCTCGTTTTGAATATTGTGTTATCTGAGCGTGGTACATAATTTTTATGTTGTTAAATAAATATTCATGTTTTGTATTAATAAACTAAGTTTTCTTAAATATATATTAGATTTTATTATTTATAAAATATAAATAATATAATTATTGCAATAACCGATGCGCTATTGTAGCTCTATTGCTTGTTTTAAAGTTTTTGAGACTTCAACGTCCGACTGACTAAATCTTACATCCACCCTACAACCAGGTAGCTGATTTGTTAGAATTATTAATTTTAAATACAATTTGGTGTTAAAATAGTCCATCGATATGCAGCAATATGTGAAAGAAATCTCGTATAAATTATTTAATACATCTTAAAAATAGAAACGATTAAGTGTAAATAATTTTTCTTCAAAAATAAATGTAATGTCATGAATCTGTATACTCGTAACTAAAGAAATTAAAAAAAAAATAACTTAAAATGATCAATAACAAGTTATTAAGGGACTCTACCGTTTTGAAGATAATACGTTCATAATTTACACTTAGCTTTGCAGCCTTACTAATACATACCTTATTAGAATTACTAGTAAATGGTACAGTGCACGAGAAATTCCATTACCGTAAAAACTTACGCTTTACGTTTAATAAACGCCTGAATATAAATTAATAATCGTCATTAAGAAATAAATAAAAAATAATTGTATATGTGCAAGTGAAATGAAGCGATGATTGAAAGCTGAATAATATATCATAAAACGTTACAGACCTATTTGTTTTTAACATTAATAGACTTACTGGCCCTTAATACGTAGTAAATTAATAAATACTACATCCGCTGCTCTTGAAGCAGTCCCGAGTCACAACACCGGTTTCCTAATCACGGTATACTTGACCGGTAAGTCAGTAATTACTGTCTAATTAGAAACTTATATTTGGCTCTGCCCTAGTAACATATATTGATAACGCGTGATAGAAATACCGTTTATATTAACGCAACATATAGTGGAAAAACATATGTTAGCTATATTTTTATATTGGTTGATTTTATTGAATTTTTCATGTTTTTTTTTGGGTGCGTTTACATTAATGTTTATATGTCAACGTGTGCAACGTTTCTGTATACGTACCTCTTGTTTAAAATGTTTCTGTAGAGTACTAAATTGATTAACGATTACATGAGTTTAACTTTGTGCACGTGACTTTAACACGTTTAACATAAAATACGTTTTCTTACACTATTTCGGTACTTAAATGTTACTTACTGTTCAGAGATTATTGAAAGTAAGACATGAGAAGAAAAAGCCCCTCGTAATATAAATATTACTCTTCTAAATATTTTAATAATATAAACATTAATGTAGAATTAGATGTTAATTAAAGTTAAATACCTACCCATTGTTATAATTAGTATTCGAATATTGATTAAGAAGATAACATTGTACGCTTATTCTAAATTTAAAATAATCAAAATCATCACTTATTAATTTTAACATATAGGCGGTAAAGAGAAGTAATTAATTAAATAGGTAATGAAAACAGCATTTTTTTATTGAATACCTAAACAACATTTATAGATAAATCCGTTAATGTTTAAATGAGGGTAGTATTCTATAAGCATAAATAGTAAGACCATGGAAAAATGTATTTGTGTGTAACTGGGCTGTACATACGCCATTTTAAGTGGATACCTGACTCATTAGTTATTCTCCAAATAAATATCATGGCATTGTTGAAGGGTAAATGTGACAGTGACATGACATGCATATCCCTTATGACATTTTCGAACTTATGGTTAGTGGCGCATTGATGTTAGAAGAAATAGCTATAGTTTAATCTATGTCACGGTGGACGGAAAATGGACGAACATTAAATTGAATTTCCCAATGAGTTGAACATATGTAATTTGTCAAATGGCAACATTCTGACGGCAATAGTAAGGCACCTTTTTACTCTCTTTGTCAACCGATTTTCTTTCTTTTTTTTTGGTAGTTATTGACCAGCTTTTGTGTTATTAACATTTTGTTTGGAAATAATGCCTGGCTTACGCAGTGCGAGCTATGCGCGCTGCCTATGCAGTTGACAACTGCTCACATGTTGTACTCCTATGTAAGTAGCTCAGCTGGCTTTAGCTGTTTACGTGATGAGTGTAGTGTGGCGACTTGTAGGTTGGAGTAATACTAGGATGTTCTCGCGTCTGACTAGTAAGCTGAACGAACGCGTCAGATTGATGTGAGATTATATTCGAATTTCGAACACTGATCGAAAACTAGTTGTATTAACTTGGTGTTGATAATGCAATAAAGTCATAAATGTATGCACCGACATTACGCTGTTAACAGTTCGATATATCTGGGACAGATTGAAATGTGGATGGGCATTAAAATTTTATTACTTGTACCATTTCTGTATTGATGCAGAGGTGGATAATTAAATCTAGTTTAACCATTAATTATTATTTCAACATAATTATGTTACTTTATCAATTCTATGATTTTTTTATGTTAAACTAGCTTTTGAAAGTCATATCGTCGTACTCATTTTTGGAAGCGCAAATTTTTTTTTAAATGAGGTAAAATGGTGCAGTGAATCTAACACGTGTATCTTAACTCGTTCTTCGTTTCTTCTTAACTCAATCAAGCACCACTAAAATTTTATGTGCTTAATTTGTATTTATAATTCACCTCGCGCTCGGCCTAATGTAACGTTTGGTAAAGCTCAAAACCCTTCACAAAAAGGAATGGTGATCTCAGCTCAGTAATGGGAGATGAGCAGATTGATCCTTTACTTAATGAATATCCAGGGTTTGATTCAGTGCTTTATAGCATATTTGTTTTTATAAGTATGTTTATTTATGTCTGCTTTAACCTTCAATATGTTTAAGTAGATTGATTGCTAATTTTAGTAACTAATTTATAAGGTAATGCTAATTAATAAGCTATTGGGTTCTTCTTTCAAGAAATTCTCATTAGCAGTCTGAAATGAAAAGTTTTCGTGGCTCGAAAAGAACGCAGATAAATAATAATTAATAAAGTCAATTTGGTTCGTGATCGTTATGAAAAAAACCTTTTAACTTAACGTATTAAGCTCAATAAAATATAAAATAATTGCGCTATGTGTGACCACCCCCGCGAAGTGCCAGTCGTGAGACCATGCGTGTACACACTCATCAGGACAGATTGGTTCTCATTCAACGGGTGACAATGAATGAGATTGTTTGCGGACACCGGGCGAGGCGCTAACTCGCGACTTCGACACGATTAGCGACTACATGACGACTTAACTGTAAACATCATTACCATTACAAGCCAACCAGCTTATCATGCATCCATACATGGTATTTCTAACTTTATTACATTAACAATAAGACTCATATCAATTGTTTGTATAAAGTTGTAGGGTGCGATTGTCAACAGCCTGCAATCGTCAGACTAGATAGCTCTGTCACTGTATGAAAGCAAACACTTTTAAAAGTGTATGTGCCGATGAGCAATGTTGTCGCAGGGTTTTAGTGGTCGCATCATATATACTTATGGTACAGTTGTTTGTATGACTATTTAAAATTTGGTTTAAGTCGTTCGTGTATTGTCAACGTTTTACGCTTTCGAAAATGTTATGAGATGTTAATAAGCTCGAACATACACTTACGCTATAAATACTATTCATTAGTATATGTACATTAGTTAAATTACATTAAATTAACAAATAATTTGTATTTAATCTCGTTTGTTTTATGACTTATTAATTAAAAAAGTGTCTTCATCGATTGCGTTGTATAACTAAATAATCTTAATATATTTAGCAATTACGTAAAGGTTTTGTACATATTTTATGAGGCCTGGCCACAATAAATTCAGTACCACAGTCCACGTTTATAATGGGTTCGCGCGATAATTGCTGAAGGTACGCACAATGACGCGCTATATCCATTGAATGCGTACAGCTACAGATAGATTATGGGCGAAGATACGACATTTTTTCTACAACAATGAAATCATTTATTTAATATAAGTCATTTTACTATAGTATTGTAATGAAATAGTCTCTGCTCGCAGCTTCGACTGCACTTTAGAGGCGCCGGGGGGAGGGGGCGTGGTCTGTAGGGGTTAGGTATAAAAGAGTCAATGTTTTTCATCAAAATCAGTTCAGTTTACAAATTTTAGCATCAAAATCAATTTAGCCGTGAAAGTGTGACAGTCAGAGTTACTTTCGCGTTTATATATTAATATAGATTGTCATTTGATTGCCTCGTTGATCCAGTGGCTAGTTGTAAGGCCGCAGACCCGGAGGTCCTGGGTTCAATTCCCAGGTCGGACCAATAAAATATTGGGATTTTCTGTCAGAAAATTTTCAGTAGCAGCCCGGAGTCTAGAAGTTGGAAGTGTGTGCCGTTGGTCATGCGCCTGAACTTTTTCCGGTCGTGTCGGATTGCCGTCTCATCGGATTTTGAGAGCTAAGGAATAGAGAGTGTGCACACACTTGTGCATTATAATATCTCCTGCGCAGTAGGCTAATTTCTGTTGAGATTAGCCACCGTGGCCGAAATAGGCCTGGAGGACATTATTATTTATAGATTGTCGATGAAAAAATATTTTGAAATTGAGACAGAATTTATTGATTAACTCACGAATTCTTATCATGGCGCTTTGAAAGATGCGAGGTTGGAATCAACCCCAAATGTTACTGTAATTACAGTGTTCCAACATAATTTTCTGGTACTCATGTTAACACTAACCACCAGATTGCCAATCTATTTTCCGATTGTAGTCATTGACTCGGCCCTCATTAAAACTTTTGTTTGTAGGAACATGCAACGTATACAGTCATAAACATAATAAAAATTGCAAAATATTTCATCACCAAACAAAGGCAACTGTGAATTTTGATAGATTTGGCAAATATTTATCAAATTCTACTGGACAAAAACTCAACTAAAAAGACACAACTCAACCTCTGGCTCTATTTGATTATTTAGTCTTTGGTACTTCGAATCAGAACGACACGCATGTTAGCGAGGGCACGCTAAACGCAGCACAAATATGCGGGCGGCCGCCGTGCGCGACAGGCCATCGCACTATCGTCGGTGCTAAGTGAACTAGTTCAGCTTGGTTTGATTGTGACTCGGCAACGAGATTTTGGATAAGAGAGGATTTTATGAATAGATATGAGTAATAAGGTCTGGGGAGAAGAGCTGTTAGGACAACCTTGTTAAGAGTGAGATGCAACGTTGACTGTAATAATCATCACAATTTAAGGGTACACTCAATTTATTATCCTTACCGTAAGTCGATTTTCAACGATTTCACGAGTAAGGTACGAAGTGAGTTCTTACTGAATAGCACAGCCGGTCCTTCAACGATAAATTTAAAAAAAGAATTGTTTCTTTTTATATATTAAGACAAAGCATAATCTTCATTTTAAGAGTGAACTGATAATCTATGTAAATGAAATAGTATGTAATTGTTAATATATGTACCGAATTACATACAAAATAAACATTCTGGAGGCCTTGATGGTTTTTCTCAGTAAATTCCACATTCGGAACCGGTAGCAAAACATACATGGAAGTGAAATCGTAATTGACTTGTAAAATTACAATTAAAACTACACATAAAAGTATTATCAGTATTTTGAAGAATGCTCTGGAAGCAAGTTTCTTATGTTTTTTCCTTTATCACAGAATCACCAATTCCTGTGGCATTAATTCAGTTGTTCAGAAGTAGTCAATTGATGACATATGTTATTCGTTGATTTGTCTTATCTTCAATTCTATTTACATAGTTTATTATGAAGAAAAATATTAAGAAACAAATAACAGATCAGAACATATCCTACTTGCTGATAAAAGTTTCGTTGAACTTGGAATATTAAGATGTAATCCACGCTTTTTTACATCGTACAAGTATTCACATAAGTTTGAATAAATTATGGTGTCATTTTGCTTCAAATCATGGTGGCCATTCTCAAAAGAAAATAATCATCTACGCAGGACATATTAAAGGACACAATTGCGTTTGCAGGCACAAGTGCAATCTGTGTTTGTACCTGAGGGTAATAAATAAGATGGTATAACGGACACGACCAGCCGTTTAGGCGCAGGATCAATGGCTTTACCTGCTTACCTGTATGTATGTTAAGTATATCTCAGAATTTCTCTCAACAAATATAAGCGTGTGAAATACAAAATTAGATTACACTATATGTATATAATGTCATTGCTGCGTGCCGATTCGAATCCCCGACTTATGATTAAGATCCACGTATCGAGTGGGACAGCTTTTCTCGTTTCATCTTCAAACTAAATTAGCTTACTATAGTTTAACAATGTTTATATCGTTCAACTGTAATCCATTTACTTCATACGTTTTTAAACACGACCAGAAATACATTTTAGAAATGTCATCCTTTGATAATATCTATAGTTAATCCATTCGTCACAGACGGACGTGAGATTGCAAATGCCAACATTAGTTTCAAGAAGCATCACGAAAATCGGCCAACCTTAAAGAACATAACGAGACCGAGAAATGAAAGTGGGCTAAATAAATCGCAGGGTAATTAGTGACTGTAAATATCTGTGTGGTCTAATAAAAGTGGGCAGTGCGTGCCAAGTATTGTTGACGTAGGTCACGGCTCGTTCTGATGTCACGATAGCATAGTGAAAGGGAAATATTCAGGGAATTCCAGTAACGAATAAAGTTTATTCACGATGAATAGAAAATAGAAAAATTGATATCGCATTTTCGTATCGTCCATACATCGTTTGTATGTGTAGTATTTCATTATGTTAATTAACACGAATTGTTCGATTCAAGAACATTACATTTAATAAAACGTTTATCTGAACTGATACAAGACATTTGATGGAAATAATAATCAATTGTTACCTCAAATATCTTATGGACATAGTTTGGTTTAATCAGAAATAAGGAAAAAACGCACGATTTTAACAAAAAAAAGTGAATTATAAATAATCCTTAAAGAACACATTTTAAATATTTGAATTCGATTGCATAGAAAAAATAAACAACAACATAATAACATTTAAGAAAAAATAGCGTTTTGGCTTGTTTAAATCAAGCAAGCTTCAAAAATATTACAATATGAAACAGAACTGCTTAGATTATTTAAAAAACATTTAGAAAAATGCAATCGTTATAATATTCGCGTGTCCATCGTTAGGCCACTTCCTCGCTGCGCTTAACCGACTTTCTCACCAGATGGTGCTTTGAAGAATAATTAATTGACATACAACTTATCACAGCTAATTTATTCGTCTGGATAGACAGAGGTTTGTCACTGATTTGGCAATTTTCCATTAAAATGACATTCAAGCAATTATGGTGCTTATGACGCTAAATATAAATTTGAAAGTCGTTTAATAATGTCCGATACAATTTTCTTAGTTCACTGAAACTATCCTGTCAGTAAGATACACTTAAATTGAAGCCAAAATAAACCGAAACTGCTTATTGACGTATTTCGTAACTGTTCCTCGGATGCGGTGTGACAATAATTATGGCAAATACGTGACGAACTAACTGACTCATTTAGCATACAACGTGCTGAGAAATACATGTTATTGATTACTCTGTTTAAAAATCTCTTTGTAAAGTATTTGTGAATGCCTCGGTGGTTGGTAGCTTATGAAGTAGTAAGGTTGAGGTTCTTGATTCAATAAAAGGTTATTGGGTTTTTGTGTCAATAAATTCTCAGCAGCAGACAGGAGTCTGGAAGTTGACAGTGTACACATCCTTGCCCCGGAAAGCACATAAAGACGTTGGTCCAGCACCTCATCATTCTCCATTCGTATCAAAGTTGTTCTCCCTTCGGATTATGAGTGATGAAATGAGATAAATTATTGCAAATAAATGTGTGTAAAAAAATTACATTGCATATATACAATTTGCATAAATATAATTCTTTTGAACGCTTCACCTAAACGGTTGGATCGATTTTATGGGTGCTTTTATTTTTAAATCCAGGGATAGCTTGATTTGGGCCCGTACCCATAGTATATTTAAATTAAATAAATTCTGATATCACCCATACAACCCATATTTTTATATATACCCATACATAAATCGTAAGGCTTTCAGGGTTATTAGAGTAAAAAATTCAAAGACAGTTGCCACAAATAAAGTCTCCCCAAACAATCGTAAAAAGTAAATCGTTTAATCGTATGGTAAATTAAATGATTGTGCATACAAAACTACTTCCATAAAAAGGATCGAACAATTCAGAAATCTTGACTCGATCGAGTCAGCATCTCGTATTTTGAACGGTGCGTATCTCAACCGAGACGGACGTCGCTAGGTGTCAACCGAAGCGCATTCAAACGCCACTCGAAAGCGATTGATACAACTAATGTAAGCGTTGGTAATGATTCTCCTGGAATCGTACCACCGTATCTGTTAGAGACTTTTTAAATTAATGCGATTAAGTTACGATATTTTAAAGTTGTACCATTATATTACATTGTATTACGGCAAACCTTAGTCTGAAGCGTCAATAGCGCAATGTTTATGGGCCGCCTCGAGGTCAAAGTCGCAGGTTCGATCATGATCCCATGGGCTTGTCGTTCCTAAACCTAATATAAGCTGTACGCTTTGTAAGTGGAATAAATAGGAGTATTGGTAATTCCTTTAAAAATAAAATGCTATTATTCTTACTACTAAAAAAATTGAATGCGAACGGATATAGTCCATATCTTAGCCTAAGATAACTGGTTCACCCCCGGGAAAGCACTAATGAATTTTCATTGGCTTAATTTATTTGTAATTCATCACGTGCTTGGCGATTAAAGAAGTTACTGGCAAAGCAACCCGTATTGGACCGGCATGATGGAATAAGTTCCAAACTTTCTCGTTAAAAGGAGTTGAGGCCCTTTTTCAGCAGGAACAATTCCAACCTGCTACTTTTCAGCAAGAGTAATTCTATCGCAAGGATATCCTAGTATGTTTTATAGTATCGACTAAATAATCGAACTTATTAGTGGTATAAAAAGTATTGAAAAATCAGAATATATTTCATTGAAACTACTGCATACCGTTATTTTTCTTTTAATCCTATACATAATGACCAAATCTTGTAAATACGAAATGGATTTAAATATTTGACTTAAATTGTATATTTAAAGGAGGTTATGCTTTTTATGTTTATAAGTATATTTTCTAATAAATGCATTTTTTTTTACAAAACAATAGGAAAAATAAATAATTAATTATATCGGTCACCCAGGTACTTACGTTATACATTAGTATTGCCTACGTTTGGTACATTATAAAAAATTAACATAACGTTCTAACTACGACATGTATCAGGCAAATTACAGAATGACTGTAACCATTCATATGTTTTGATAAAGAGCTCGCTGCTTCAAAATTCCGATGATGAAATTAGTTATAACCACGTAAACACTTCGGCGTATGGGGTTAATAAAATCATTTCGTGTGAGCCTTGCATTTCTGGAACGAGTAATAACTTACACAGCTTTTGACTTTTACTGTTGTAGCATTTTTACTGTTGTAGTAAAACCACAAGGTCGATTACTAGTTGCTTATAATATACGACCGAAACATTTTCTATGTAAATTCTTTGGCTGTTTTCATAATGAGTGAAACAGGTAACATCCTGACTCATACATTTTTGTCGATATTTATAAATCTATATGATATATATTATAAATATTATAATTTTGTTTTAGGGCAAATAATAATATATATAATCATTAAATGACACATAGAAAATGTTCGTTATTTTTTTATATTTTTAAAAAAAGAATAAAGTTCTAATCCCTATATTCCTAGACATATAAATTTAATAAATGTGTAGATATTTTTTCTAATTTCGATTTCACAGTATACTAATTATTATAAACACGCAACTACATAGTAAACAACAATTTTAATTCATTAAGGGATGTAAACAATCGGACTGCAGGTTGGAATGCAGGGATACAATTCAACAATATAATATAATGATTACGACGTTTCCGATTCAATTCTAATCCAATGTTGACTATTGTATATCTTTTCGGTTTGGAACCGGACCGATATGATGTTAACATATCATTTTATGTTGAAACTATACTTAGCTGTTAATTTTATAATATTACAATAACAACAATTTACAATGACAATAGTCGATAGTTACATTGAACAATAATATAACGGATAAACGGTAACGATTACGCTTCGATTCGATTGCGATAAAGTGACAATTTGTTAGTAGAATTGGCTCTCAAGTCACTTCAGCGATATACACTCGCACTATAATAAGAATAAAACATTTCTTACACCGTGGTCGCAACCCAAAACACGCGTTCTAGCTGTTATGCCCCTTGTGTAATTAAATCGGTTCAGTTGCCCTTAAAAGCAATACGAAATATAGGGACGGTAGAATATTTGCATGTGAAAAACTATATCGTGATGTAAAGATTAATAACAATCGATTAAACGTGATATATGATAAGAAACACGTGTTTTACATCCTAACGAACAAGATATACACTAATCTGAAAAGGATAAATCGTTCCGAAAGAAATGTTTCCAGGAAAATTAGATTTTAACTAGAAAATGGGAAATAAGCAAAACTAAATTATCAACTTTTCTATGTTTGACTTTTTATATTACGAATATATATCTTATGTATAAAAGTTAATGTTTTTTCATGTTTGAAGCGATGCGTTCACGAATCGTTAATCAAATTATAAAAAAATAGGCATCGAACACATTTTTTTTGGATACAATATTATCATTTAAGGATGATGACGAGGAAAGAAACGTTTACGGGCACACATAGGTACATGCAAACACACACAGATATGTCATATATGTATATCTACATAGATAAATCTCAACTTACAGTCTTACTTACTTACTTGGTCGTGCGTGTCCTACCAGCTTTGTGCAAGTCCGTCTGGGTAGGAACCACCCACTATTCCGATATTCGATCGCCAAATTGTATATTTAGTATTGTTGTGTCCTGGCTCAAAAGGTGCCAGTAGTAAGTGGTAAGCCAGTGTAACTACAGACACAAGGGATATAACATCTTATTTCCCAAGATTGGTGGATAATTCTCAATGTAATGAATGGTTAATATTTTTTGTAATCCCAATGTCTATGAGTGTTGGTGATCACTTACCATCAGGTGGTCCATTTGCCGGTTCGCCTCCATAAAAAATAACCTCTTACTGAAGCTTTACTATTATCCAGTATTGGGGTCATCATAGTATATTACTAATCAATCAGTGATACTAATTAGTACAGCATGGTCTGTCAGTGAAAACTTTATACAGATATTTGTACGTTATTTAAGTTAAACTAATTATAATGAAATTCATTAATACTCATTTTAGAAAGTTTACATTTTCGTTTAAATGTTCACCCACTGAGTACAAACTTTCATCAAACTATTATGCAATATCAATTTTTTAAACGTGGCGTAATTAAGATCAGTATCGGTAAAATATACTTTTAATTCCTTTAAAACAATTTTTAGTATAAGTATACATTTCTATGAATATATTCTATGCTATTGAAAACATTATTGAACGAAGAAACGTAAAACAGGTTCTGTATAATAAGCGACAATCTGAGTTGAATTCAATTCTAATCGGACTGCTTTAATCGAATCGTAAGATTAAAATGAATGTAATACAATCGATCAATATCGAACGAGACCCGATTCCCGGTAAGTCTTCAGACACGTCTAAATTTATTCGAACTAGCTTCGCACTCGGTGCTCTGACAATGAACTCATGAGTAAACAATTGATCACTCAGCGCGACCTGGCGCTCGTCTCTCATCGATCCCCGTGGCGGATCGTAAATCGATATTTACCGGTTCAGAGTACAACACTACTTATAGTAAGTCGGTTTTTACGACCGTTTCTGTAATTAGGAACGTTCTGATTTTTAAATTGACTTGTGGATAAGATTCGTGTTTTAATCATTAAATAAATGGATTTGATACATATATAAAACTTTTTATAAATTAATAATTGTATGAAAATAATTACCCGTTTTGACTTTACGCGAGAAAATATGTTATTTTTTTAAATATATGACATAGGTATAAGCATTTAATATTATATCAGTACCGAGGTAGCTATCGGCCAGTATTGTGCTAAAACATATCACCGCACATCGTCGCTACTACAAATTACAATACACAATTATTCTCAAAACTATACAATATATGAACATAGCATATAGCCTATGTATTTCCTGAAAGTCTAACCTAAGTACTCTTTCGATCTAATATTTTAAATGCGATAATAATATGTCTGTCAATCTGTCTGTTACGAGTTTTACAAGCAATTTTAATTTTTAAAGATAGCTTCTATTATTTTATTTTATTTACATACACTATTAAAATTAAAAAATATGACGTCTGATGTATGTATGTATGTATGTATGTATGAAAGCATTCGCGAGGAAATCTAAAAAAAATCGCATACTTAACACGCTGGAACAAAGGTAAACATAGTGCTAAATTAAATTTCGTTCACCATCACCAAATATATTTTGCGATACATAATGATGTACCTATTGTTCAGATTATTCTTTTTTTTATCTCGTTTACTTTTTAAACATTTTAATTTGATACTTTAAGACATATAACATTATTATTGATGTATTGAAAATAAAAATGCAATATTATATGTTGCTATTAAATAATTAACAACAACAATAATATAACAAGAGATAGCACAAGGCTAGAACACGTGAATCTTAATCGAAAGCTGAGACAAACCTCCGCCAGTAACACCGACTTTTCATATTGTTAATTTTTGCTTATAAAGCTTGTACTCGGTGGTAAATTAAAACAACGTTAGGAAACCTGCATCTATTATTACAATTCTGTCAAATGTTTATCCACAAACCGTCATAGAAGCAGCGTGGTGGAATAAGCTCCAAACCTACTCCTCAAGAAGAGAGGGTGCCGTAGCCCATCAGTGTCAAAGGTGTCATTCTCTGGCTGTTACACTGTCACTTTTTGTTCATATGTTTTTAATTCTTAATTTGCTATATTTGAAATTCTGCCTGTGAGAATTATATAAAATTTAACATATATTTATAGGGCGTCTGGCAGCGCAGTAATCCTGGACCCTCGTATGGTTTGCAAGAAAAATCGGCGCACGCGCGGCCGTCTAGCACAGATCTGCAGGAACGAGACCGGTCTACTTAAGGAGATCAGTCGAGGTGTCACGCTGGGGGCAACAGAGTGCGCACACCAATTCAGAAATCGTCGTTGGAATTGCACAACACAGAGACGTAGCATGAGAAAGATACTCATGAGGGGTAAATATACTGCTTATATAATAATTACTATATATTTTTGTTCGTCTCATAAGAAATATCAACGCTTCCCAAACTTGAGGGTTCATTTATCAGCCTATAAAGATTCCTCTGCTGATCAAAGGCATTTTCTCATCGCTAGATGGCTTGGAGGTCACATACGTACCTTACCTACCTTACGTACAGTACCTTCTGATAAGAGCAATTATATATAACAATCTTTTTGGGATGTGAACTGAATAGCGAGGATTGAAATCCAAAACTCAACGGCGGTGAAGAAAGACAACATGAGGAAATCGTATATCTGCCTATCCGCAGTGAAGTATTCTGGTGGAACAAGTTTTCATATAATTTTTAAGAGAAAAAAGGTGTCCGTTTCTTAACTAGTTAGGATAAATGGTTACTATAAAAATACTATACTTAACACATAATCAATCAAGTGTTAATCTTATTACACATAATGCCGTTATCAATAATTATGGGTCATAGTTATGTACGAAAGTCTCAATTATAATTGTTAGATAAAGGCGTTTTTATTAATAGCCAACAATGGGCGACCTTTGTAAGCCACCATATATTTTATGACCGTAATTTATTTTTAATTCTTAGTTTTATAATCGCGATAAAAGCATCAAAATATATTATACCGATAAATTTAAAAGTTCTAAACGGTAAGATTTAGTTATTTATTTGGTAGTAGTTTTATGCAAGTTTATCTGGGTTGGTACTGCGCACTTATCCCTTATTCTACCACTAGACACGTTCGTAATGTTGTTGTGTTCCGGTGTGAACGGTGGGTGAACAGTGTAATTACAAATTATGCTTGACGATGGCGCATTGGCGATGTAAGGAATATATGTTAAAGCGTCAATGGCTATGGGCGGTGTAGACCACTTACCATCAGATGGCTCATTTGCCAGACCGCCTACCACATCTAAACAAATCATTATGAGGTATTTAATTCCGAGGGATATATTCGTGGCAATCATTTTTAATAATTACTTAATTCAAAAATATTCTAGACTTAAATATTATTTATGAATACATTTAAATCTTGACTACAAAAAATTCTATTTGTATATAATATGTTAGATGATATATATTATATCTACGGAACGATGGATTTATTGACTTTTGTTTATAGAATCTAGCACCTTCAACCTTCATACGTATTTAATTTTATAATTTTATAGCACTCCTCATAAAACGAACTCACACGATTCGATTTTAACACGGATTTATTATTATAAAAAAAACTAAATAACGAAGTTTAACGTAAAATATTATTAAGTGTTGAGTAGTATTCGATTTTTAAATCGTGCTCTGTGGTAAATTAAAACACAGTAAGGATGTCTGTATGTAATTAAATTGTGGTAAAGCTTCTACCAATCGTCATGGAAGAGCGGAAAAGGGGGACATCTTCTGATTTCTTTTATCTGCGGTAGTCATTCTCAAGAGAGGCGAGCCAATCGTGCAGGATATAATTATATGCACAAGTATATGCACAAACACAGGTGTACTCTCTATTCCCACACTATGATCTGTTAGGATTCTGACGTTTTTGATCTCGGGATGAGTGAGTTTAATGGAAATATAGCTTATTTAAGTAGATTTTTACAGCATAATTTAAAAAAGATATAATTGCTTATATATATATATATATATATATTTTTGTCCCTGGAAAAACGCATTACGCGTTTCCCCCACATGAAGTGGGGGGTATGTGGGGCTCGCCGACACTGAAGGCGTCGGAATACCCACTAAAAAACCAGCGGCATTCTCTCCGTCTGTTCGGAGGGCGCCACGGGATCGCTTGCGCATGCTACCGAGACGCCCCGACGGTCGGCCCGCCTCTGCGGGCCTCCATTTCTAGGGAGGTTCCCGGATACGGGGAGCCCACCTAGGACAAGCGGCTATTACGGCGGGGGGAGAAGGTGCGCATATCGCAGACGCCTTCTCCCCGGTCTTCTTCGGCGGATTGAAACAGCGGAGGCACCCTCCTCACGCTGCCACTCCGTGGCCTCCTTCTGCGACATGACATTCTAATCACACTCGGCAGCGAGAGATCTCCGCCGATTATCGCCGCCAGGGTATGCCTCTAAGGCCCCCACGCAGCACACTCCGTTAGGGTATGGTGCGCCGTGTCCCGTGACGCACAACACTCGTGGCAGGAGGGTGATACCTCCCGCCTCGCTATCTTATGTAGGTACTTACCGAAACAGCCATGTCCAGTAAGCACCTGCGTCAGCCTATACGTGAGTGTGCCGCCATCCCTTGCTACCCAGCGACTCAAGTGGGGGCGGATCGCTTCCACTGTCGCCAGGCCTGCTGATGGGGACCTCAGGTCCTCCTCCCACCTGCGAATCAGCGCTCGTTGGGCTAGAGCCCTGATTTCCTTCATCTCCGCGGATCCTGGACGGTCGCCGCTCGCCCTGGCTTGTACCCGAAACCGGTACACTTCTGCGAGCACCTCTGTCTGGAGCTCCCAGTACGGATCGCTCGCGAGAAGCGTAGCCGCCGTCCACGACACCGTACGGTATCCACGTATCGCCCTCACCGCTATGACCCTCTGTGGTCTCCGCAGAAGGGCCTTGTTCTTAGCGGTGAGAGCGTCCACTCAAATGGGTGCACCGTACAGTGCCATGGAGCGCACCACGCCGCACCGGCGTATAGGCGCCGGCATGGTGATTCCCACCCTCCCACATCGGGTAGGAGGCGGCCCAAGGCAGCAGCAGCGTTGATAAGCTTCGGACCCAGTTGGACAAAGTGCTGTCCGAAACTCCATCTTCCGTCCAGAATCAGGCCCAGATACCTCATCTGGGCCTTTAAATTTCGAGGGGCGTCCCCGACGAGGACCATGGAATAAGAGGGCCTCCGTTTTTGAGATGGAGACCGTCAAGCCCAACATTCCAATGCGGTCCACCATGATAATTGCTTATATGTTCAGGTAATCCTTTTTTCATTTTTTTTTTATTCAATAGAAAGGCTCACGACATTATGGGCCACCTGATGGTAAGTGGTCACCAATGCCCATAGACATTGCTATTGTAAGAGATGTTACCATCGCTTACATCACCAATGCGCTACCAACCTTGGAAACTAAGATGTTATGTCCCTTGTGCCTGTAATTACACTGGCTCACTCACCCTTCAAACCGGAACACAACAATAGCAAGTACTGCTGTTTTGCGGTAGAATATCTGATGAGTGGGTGGTACCTACCCAGACGAGCTTGCACAGAGCCCTACCACCAAGTAAATTATAAATAAATTATATTAACCTTCCACTTAGAAAACTACTAATAAACAGCACACTATATATTATAATACTGTTTTTTGGTTTTTAAGGTCAGTGTAGTGCAGTGTAATTACAGGCACAAGGGAAATAACGTACGAAAACTGCAGATGACAACCGTACTATCAGGTGGTCAACATATACTCTGACTTTCTTAAATTAATAAAAATACATAAATATTAACATATCACAGATTCTGTTAACCGACGAAAAGAAAACGCTACAATAAACCTTTCAATTAAGCATTCTATTAATTACGTCGATCTGACGAAATTGATTTAATTTTTAATTTAAAATTATAAAAAGATAAAATTTATATTACTTGATTCAATAAAAATAATAACCGTTGATCCATTAATCGCTAGTAGACAGTAAGTAGTAAGTAAGTATATTTCAAATTTCGAATGGCAGCCTATTAAAAGGTATTTTTTTAAGAATGAATTCGATTCCAATCGCCGAATTCGAATGTGATTCCTAAAAAAACCAAACGTTGACAAACGACATTGAATACGATAATTATGATAATTAAAGGATGCAAGCATTAACTTGGGTTATCTATATGTTTATTCATATTTGAATTTCGAATTCATCGAAGACTTTGAAATATATTAATGGACTGCTCGTGATATCTAGAAGCTTGAAGAATTCATATATTTTCTTTAACCTAGTTGAAATTAATATACGGACACAATTTTTCCGCTATACACAAGTCTTTGAAAATATTTTTATTTTTCAAGTGTGGTAATACCATATATAGCTATCAGTAAAGCCCAGGAATAGCAAATAGCTTAGTTTTTGCTTTTTAATAGACACACGTTACAGAAATAAAAGACTCATTGTAAATCTTCAGATGTTTTACGTTACTTTTATTGTATAATTTATACCTTTTTGATTTACAGTAAATTTATTATTAAAATAATTAAAAACAAAATATAAAAATCACTGCATCGTTCCAAAATTGAAACAAACAGAAATTCATTAACTTGTTTAGGTAGAACACCGGGCGGAGGATTGCTACCTGCCAGCTTTATTAGCCGATGGACAAAAGAATGCAAAATGTGTTAAATCGCACAGATAACTATCAGTGCCTAATTCGATTAGGCCAAAAGAGTTGATTTTTATGCGACCGCTCGTTTATCTAAATTCATTTTAGTGATGCGATTAAACATAATCGATAATTTTGTGGGTGTTGACTCCTTTAAACGATTTAAATTCAATAAAATATAATCACTAAATATAAATTACCAATTTGACATTTTATTAAGGGTATTTTTTTTAAACGTTAAAACTTTATGTTTGCCTTAAAATTGTACCCTAAAAGATCGTTTATCGCATTCGAATAACTTAAAACCATGCATAAAAGCCTTCTGAATTTGTCAAAAGAAATATATATGTTGTCGATATAAAATTTTGCTTAAATTAACATCACTATGGCTTTGAACGGTGACCATTAGTTGTCGACGTGCATTCATTTGGTATTCATTAGTGTAAATTAAGTGGTATATGTCAAAAATTGGCCTGCATATTGAAAATATTTATAAACTTCACCTTAGCAAAGATCTTCGGACGTTGGGTCTTATCGCAACGCACATTATCGTTTACTTTTTTTTGTGTATAAGAAAAACAGAAACAAATTATTTTCGTCTATATATTATTTCGATATAAAATACGACTCGATTTAAATGTCAGCGCTTATTTTTTGCGGCTCTTTTTGGGATATCGGGAGCCGTTTTGCTAATGTAAGATACATAATAAACTGCTTTATTGCTCAAAAGATAGCTTCATTTAATGATTTTGTTTAGGGGTTACGACGTATTTGATGAAACAAGATAAGAAGTGGGAACGAATAATTGATTAACGTAATTACGATTTCAAACAGATTACTATTATTTAAAGTAAATAAAATTTAAAATACTGATAATAATAAGATATACATATATTATTCAGAAATGTATACAGTTTTACTTAATTGTAAATTAGTCGATCACAAGTTGTGGTGAATTCGTGTTAAGTTGTATTTTCGGGAGACCAATTTTTAATAGATAATTTTATAATACACATGATCTTTATAGCTATTGTTTAAGGCTGCATTTTACCCGACTGCCAAGGAAGGATTATATTTTTCGCACGTATCTTTTACGTATATTCGTTTGTAAATTTCTTTATTGTTATTATTAATTTTAATTGTAAGAATATGTGTATTTGAATGATAAGTTTCATGAATATTTATTAGGCAATTGCAATTGTTCAGTAATTCAATTATAACTGATTGTACAACTATTTACTAAAGAGTTTTTATTATCATAAGAGGTGCCATTCTGTTTTCAAATGACTTAATGAAATGACGTTAAGACGGCAATTGTGACTTGAAATAAATGCTAGAAAATGGGATGTGTCAGAGCTTAGAAAATATTCATGTCTCTCAAGATCATCGAGTATTAGATGAATTATAAACTAATTATGTACATAAAAACTCAGTGTTACCTATCCGGTTCTGAACCACGTGTTTTATCCTCTAGGTCATCTATGCCTTATATTGGTACACGATTTTTAATCTGTATCGATTAAAGTATTTTTAATTCGGACATACTTTTGAATCATCAACGTCCGGTTCATGTATTTCCGGGGAATTCGAAATGATTGTGCTCTTATATTGTATAATATAATAATCGTCATAAATATGTGAATACACCGTGACTCAACCATTGATAGTTTCTCAAAACGGATCAATCAATCCAATGTTACATTTTAATCAAAAGCGTAAACCGTTCGCGGAATATGATTCACATGAACCTACGAAATATTTATTTATAGGTCAACATTGAAACGCGAATTTGTAGCGTAAAAGTTGATCTTTACAAATAATGCTATCGGTATTTCATTAGAAGTAATTAACTAGCTAATGATTGGCATGCTATGTCGTTATATATTTTTTATATAAATAATTTCCTTCAATATAACTCGAGTTGTGTTTTGTACTGTAGTTTATACCAGGCTGAGTCTTATGTGTAATTCAACAATAACTGTGAAAAGTTTTCACACAAACACAAGTTATTATTCACTTAAATAAGACTATATATTAGTTATCTGTAGTTTTTGAAACACTTATCATAGACAGATTTACCATTCAGTCTAAATACTGTACGTTCATTGGTTGCCAATTACGTCATCAGCTGCAATCGACCAATTTTTACCGTTCTTTTACCCAACTACTGATCTCTATAATAATTAGAAGGTCCTAACGGTTAGACAGCTTTTATTTTATTACACAGTAATTAAGCAACCTTCGCTGTTAAAATATGAACCTGAAAAATTCAGAAACCAGCGTTGTAGGGAGAGATTGTGCACTACGGAATCATTCAGGACTTCTCTTGCACGTCGCTATTTTTGTTACCAAGGCGCAAATCTTTATAATAAACTTAATAGGGTCTTATCAATATATTCACTCCCAAAACTCAAATGCGAAACCGTAGTTACCAATTGGTTGCAAAAATTAGATTACAGTCATACAGAAAACTTGCTTCATAATGTAACTATTTAGTACTACGTGCATAATTACATAGTAATAATACATAGTTGTCTATCAAAGACAAATACATAACTAATTCTGCTAATACGAGTTCGAGTTCAATTAAACGTTTTACACAAGCATACACAATTACACACGCATAACCATTACATTACTGAACATGAATTCACAACACAGGCACATATACAAACCGAGGCACAATAATACCCTATTTGTGATTTTATTTTTATTAGTATTTTAATTATCAAACAAAGGAATGTTTGATTTATTTAGCTTTTTAAAATTTTTATATTTTCTCTAACAATTACAATATTGTTAAAATTATTAACCTATTTTATTAGACGTTCCAAAACTGTTTAATCAATGATGTCATAGTAATGCTCTTGTTTTTCCGTTGAGTGGAGACCTGGTAATCTGTACAGACGTTCTAATGCCTAACTCAGACACCAGCTCTTCACACATTCTAGACTATAATGGTATATCATAGATACAAATTACCATCTATTCATTATTTAAGGTCTGTTTTTGTGAAGAGAAATAAACATTATTATTATTATTATTATATTAATTAAAACTGAGAATTAATCTATCTTTTATTCATGAACATCGATGATTGTCTTTAATTATTTTAATATTTATTGTATAAATATTAATGAAGTTAATGTCGTTCGAAAAGTCACACAAGTACATTGCGTCATAGATTTTGCATAAAAAATGGGCGAATTTCTCATTTACTTATATTTATTACTTTTGTACCTCCACAGACGTGCTGTCCGTGCCCTTGTTGTCTGTAAATTGCCGTTATTTAATGTGCTTGTATGTTTTAATAATATAATGCTACTTAATAATTTAAATATTTTATATGATTTCGAATAGGCATTATGTATGTTAAAATGAAGATTTTGGGGGATTGTCGTCACTAACCGAATCCCATGCTGGCGAATCCGCGGATTTTGCTCGTATAGGATAATTAAGTTAATATTTTTAAAAGTTTTTTTTTTATATTGTTAAACTGATCACACACCTGAATCTAAATACATAATCCTGAAAATTCTTTATAACAAAAAAAATCCTTTAATGTATATTACATATTTGTAAAATGTAAAGAAATATAAAGAAATGCACGCTTACGATCAATCGATCCTAATGAAAATCACATATTTATCTAATGCCCAACAAAAATGCAGTAAAGATACTGATCAAATCGTTTCGTAAATCAATCGTTCAGTGATCGCAAAAACCTAGGAATGTTGTAGAGTTTGCTTTAAGTAATCTTGATAAGTATAGCATAAATATACATATGTATATATAAGTAGTAGCGAGGTTGTCCTCGGAAAAACGCCAAAAAACAACGCCTTATCACCAAAAAAGTATAATATCACCATCTTTATGATTGGATTCAGTTAAATATTAAGGACTTCAGTCTCTTAAATCAAACTTTCATTATTGATTTAATTATTATTAATATAAGTCATTTTTGTTTTAATATACTAAAGAAGAAGAAGAAGCATTGTTTAACTAACTAATCACCCCCTTAACAACGCTTTGATGGACAATCAATCCGATTTATAACTTTAACATACGTATAAATTCTTGGATATATCTTAATGTATAGTAAGAAATACCTAAAGATACAATTATTTTACTACTGATAATATATCAAAAACAAAAATATATAATCATTTGAAACAGGCTTTAATCAATGTTATTATTTCATAGGTAAATTTAAAATGATCTGCGGAATTCCTGAATTAGTATTAGATGAATACTTAGTCATAAAGTAAATAAGATCTTGTTTGACAATATCATGAAACTACGAATAATTTTTCGCGATCACAAAAACGTATTTCTTATCAGATTAATGTATCAATAATGTATTACTTTATCAGATATCTTGCCTGATTTATTTAATTACATTAATATTGATTTTTTTATAGAATTTGCGGTATGGTAATTGGCATGGCGAATAAGAAGTAGCAAATCAATTCGATTTGCTTCATTTAATCGTAATCTTGTAGAGATTCCATTAGAAAACGTCTATTTCGTAAATAATTTTTTTCAACTAAACTATAGGGCAGATACGTAATTTCTCATACTCCAAACTGAGACACAATTATACTATATATTGCTATTGTATACATATGTGATGAGTGATGAGTGTGTACCAACCCAAATAGGCTATCACAAAGCGTAATCACCACGTAAAAGGAAGCAAAATCTGTCAGATGACACATCCTATAGAAGCGTATAAGCCCTAACATCTTGAGATTAAACCCAAGGCTAAAATAATAAAAAAAAGGGTTTTTCTGCCAATACATCTTCAATAGCAGCCCAAAGTTTCAAAATTGACCCAAAGATTGAGTGCTCAAAGTCTTTGACTCGAGTAGATAGACACAGCACATGGATTCTGATATCGATAATAAGAGCGAGGGAATAAAGAGTGCACCTGAGTTTGTTCTCTATATCTCCCGCGGAGTTGGCTAGTCAACGTGACCGATATCAGTCAACAGATCATTCTCATCATCACCGTTTATCAATGATTATACATGGAATACGTGTATGACTGCGGTGAATTAAGACACACTACTAATCAAATCTTATTAAGTTATCAGTTTGAAGACTCACCCTAATTCAGGATTAAGTTTCGTTGGTTGATAAAGTCGATTCAGTGACCTATCAAAAAAATATTAAAGAATAATTATTATAAAAAATTGGTGCAATGCTAAAACATGTTACTTATGATCTTCAATTTACTATTATTTAAATATGCCATCGAAAATATTTCCATATATATTTTTAATTTAAATTACTCGTAGTTTTTTTATCGATTTTCGAGTTAAAACAATTTGCCCATTCTGAGCAATTTTTTTCTTAAGTTTTTTAACTACCTGGCCCAAAGAATAAGTTGGACCAATTCTTGCAATTACAAAATATGTTTGGATAAAAAATCTTACACGACAAACCCATTGCTTCCAATCTCCGTACCTGGTATCAGGTGTTCATCAACTCACTACAACATAAGCGAATATAATTATACAGCAACATACCAAATCGATTTATAGCCACCGCTATAAAATCATTACAACTAGCTAGCATCAGTTGTAGAATAAATATTTATCGTGCATAATTTATGAAGGGATATGTAATTAATACCGATCGCTAAACAAAGATGGCAGTCGCGTGGGCGGTTAATACGGGGGAGCAAAGCAACAAATTAGGTTAAAAGCCCATAAATTGATGTGAACAGCTATGGGTGGCGCACACGGCACTGAATTAGTCCCGGATTTTTATCACTTGGTGACAAGAAAAAGTGACTATACAGCGTGCTCCGCAACGAAATGAATGTCTTTTTCTTTATACTTCTTAATTGAATCATTATTTGTATTTTATTAATTATAATTAGCAATGTAGAAATTATTAAAATATTAAAACAACTAAAGTCGATCTTGTATGCAGAAAACTTTCCTTTTAAAATATTAATCCGTCAACTAATTAAGCAATAAGAAATACTACCTGTTTATTAAGTAATGATTATATCTTTATATTGAGATTATGTATGTTTTAGTTTTTTCAAATTTGGAATGGAATATATTATAACCCCTTTTAATATTACTATTAAAATAATAACTGTAACACAATCCCCATCCACCAATTATTATTTGAATGGACAGACATACAGATACTTAACAAAATGTTTTTGGTATCCCATATGACAGTTTTAATATGCGTAGTTTGTTTTTTAAATCATATAAGTTTCTATAAAAATTAAGGATTTTTATCAACAAAAAATCTACGTAAGCCGTACGTAAATCGACTTTTTGCCCGTCAAAAAGGTCAGATAGCGCATAAAGACGATTAATAAATAACTGTTCTACATTTTAATTTTATTTAAAAAAAAACCTTCTTCTTCAGTCAAGTATATTATAAAGGAAATCTCATTATTTCAAAGATATTCTGAGAGATTTATATCTATATATTACGATATACATATGTATATAGCGCCATTGCAGGAGCTTGGGTTGCTTCATTACTGGTTCATTACAATTAAGCTTCATATTCCTCTTAGAAGTAATCCGGGAGATCTTCAGTCATGAAACATACCCAAACTGTAATTGGAAGCTTATGATACAGCTAAAAAATACAAATAAAATAAAATCAAAATTTGCACTTAGAAACCCGCTGTATCACATTAGTCATGAGAAAAAAATAATCATCGTTAATTGGTCCCTTTCATTAGTAAATCCCTGCATTCTTTACTTCGTTGTTTTTTCGGTGTCAAATCTTTATCAATGAAAAAGGATTTCATTTTTATTTAAATTACCTTATCATATACCTATACTTTCTGTCCAATGACCGGTAAGCGGTCGTGACGTAACGCTTAATAAGTTTTCAGATATATATTAAGATATTTTTGATATCAGGATCCTCTAAAAAATCCATTTAATTTTTAAAAAGCCATTAAATACATCAAAATTATAAAATACATCTTAATTTATACAATATTTCATTCTACTTTAAAAACTGTGACATTATATTTATTTCATTGTAAAAAGGTCAAATAAATTATATCTAATCAACATATAATAGACAGACTAGATAATTGAAAGAGAAACGTTAATGTTTACACACAGATCCATAAAATCATGAAAATACATAAATAAACCTTTAAAGCTCCTAGTTTCAATAGTGCGGTGACATAAAACTCGATCAAAACAAAACGACTACACCGTACCCGTAATCGAAGGCAGTCGACGATATCAAATCGTAAATACTACGACACCTTATCTGGCTAGACCGACGACGGTACCAATTCCCACTTAAACAAAACAGCCTAATTAAGCTATAAACAAACCGAAAAACACGGACTCCGAAAATATTGGGGTCTCGAACTGTATACTAATCTGAGAGAGCCATTAAGTGTCGACAGGTCGCCGAGAGGAGTCAGCGGGGACTCGTAAAGATATACCACAAGATAACCCGACTACTGCAGCATTCGGACCTCACACGTACCCGAACATCCTCACATAAATACCCAGCGATGGCTTCATATCGACAAAAAACTCGGCGATAAATTTGGCGCCCCTAACACGTAAATGTTCTTAATTATAGTGTAATATCCGGGGAGTGTTTTCTTTATATCTAATCTGTTCACTCTTATGGTCGCTCCCATCCAGCCTCCATGCGGATAATGGTCGTAATTTCGACGATATCGATTATCGTTTCGGGTTCAACCACTTACAATACTTAAAATTTAAGTACATCTTAATACGTTTCCAGATATGCTAATGGCAATAATCGAACTGGTGCTCGATACGTTAGTCGCTTTAAGGAATACGTTAAAATTACTACAGTTGAGCTGATTATTCAGCTGTTTGGTAATTGGTATTTTAAAAATAAAAATATGGGTATACTTAAAATTATGTCTTTTATTGAATTTTTTTATAAAAACGTCTAATTTAATAAGATTTGAAAAATATTTATGTTCATCGTACACTAGTTGTCAGCTCCTTGGTCCATGTTAGCATACACAATGGCTCCAGTGAGTTATTTGAAAGTCAAACATCAAGCTCGAGAAGTAATCGACGTCTCAAGCACAAAATTATTAGTAGATATCTCGCAACCATCTCGAAGAAAATCCCTGAGCTTGTCTCTTCAAAGTCGAACGTCTCGTTCCATCTTCGATTCAAAAACATATATCTATCTCACTTGCAATGAAGTGCAGGGTTATTCCACTTTTATTTTTTCCCTTTCTCGGCGACAGCCGTCTGTCCGTCACGAGTGACAGGCGCGCGCGAGCGCTCGACAATCCGCACTTGTCAATGTCGCCGTTGCCGATGCCAAATTAAAGAAAATACCCTCACTACGCTAAAATAGGCTGCAAAACCGCAATATGTTTTTTCTTTAAACGACATTTAAGGAAATACAGTACAGGCTTTGATTACTGCTTAAAGCGTTATTAAGTTAATTGTCGTGGAAAAACATTACTGAGGTCATTTGCGGTTTTTAGGCTCGCGTTTAACATCGACAGGTGTACGCTTGTCACCGACATTCCTTTATCTTTAATAAATCTACCGACACGCGATGACTAAGATTACTTTTAAAACTAAGTGAATTAAAGCTGCTATAACATTCCAATTTATTTCATTTGGAATATTAAACAGTTTACACGGAGTCAGTGATGTAATCGCCATCAATTTTCTTCATGTAAATGTGTAAAGAGCTAATTAGGCGTTAACTATGAGAACAAAAGTTAACTGCACGAATCACTTACAACGGAGATGTACCTTCGTTGCCGTTCCTTGTATTAACAGGGCTAATTATTCCCATTAAACGGGCACAATCTATTCAAATTAACCATTGGACGTACTTTGAATAAAGTATTCGCGTTTTGTGCGCGGCTGAATGACGCTCGGCCCCTTCCGGTGGGTGGTTGCTGTCACAACACGCAATGCGCGTCGCGGACGCACCGCACCGCATAATGAGACGTTTACTCGCATTAGCTAAAGAAATTGACAAGTGAACAATAGCGGGTCGAGGGGAAAAAGGAACGCGAAAACTGCAGAAAGAGCCGGACAGTGTCGTATCGTATTACCCGACGTAAAATATCTGGGGGAAAGGAATGAGAAACGATCGTTCAATTTAAATACGGGTACGAGACGGGAGCGTTCGCGTGCGTTCGGTAGCGTGAGAATGCGCTTTATTCGGGCGGCGACAGCGGGTCCCGTCGGCCGAGCCTCGGCGGGACGTCGATAAATCAGGTGCACGGTCGACGGTCGTTGTGACCGCGCGACGCTCGTATATCGGCCAAAGGGGCCACAATGGCCTCGTGCTGTCACAGTGACACTGACGCAATTGCTCGCATGCGCCGTCCGCCGTCACAGACAGCCACGACAGCGTTACGAGCAGCGTCCACCCCCACTCACCCTGCGCGTATTTATTGCGCTAAATATTTGAATTAATCAGATGAGATAAAATGTTCGCGTTCGTTTAAACATTCCGATGCGGTCGCGTTGACAACTCGATGTATTGTCCTTGTATTTCTGATCCGCTTTTTAGTCGCTATCACTCCTTTTTTATCGTGCTACATAATTACATTCTTAAAATTTCCTATATAATCATATAAATAGTAATTCTATTATTAAGCATTGTATTTTTATAAGAAATCTGTTTTTAACTATTTAATATGTGGCCACAACTAGCATAATAAAGATAGTGAGATCGTTTTATGAGCGGGTCACGGTGCAAGCGTGGTGGTAAGTTGGCATACATGTTTATGACAGAGAGTTCGCATGACACACGATACTTGATAGCTCGGCTAGGAAACATCACATCCCATGTTTCACTCATGTCCTAAAGGTGCAGGATTGAAGACGTTACGTGCAGGAATTCACTTTGAGACACTTGTTTAATATATTTTATGCGTACATTGTTAACAGTTTACAATCTGATGAGGGTGTTGTTTATCTCTTTTGTGAATTAAAAATTGATAATTATGCTTAATAATAAAAGTAAAATATGTTTTTAAAATACTATCTTCCAAAATCATGTAATATGGAATCAGTAGAAGGCACAAAATACATAGGTTACATTGATCTAAATAATTATAATGATTGGATTAGTGACCAAACCATTTGAACATCGATCATCGGATGCCAACAATAAAAAAGCAAAAATTTATTATTTCTCTAACAAGACCTTATCACTAAAAACAATTTACCTTGCATGTAATTTATCACATAATTAAAATAAATTATCTTACACGAAATCCATTTTACAAAAAAACCCTAACACCTGCATCAGCGATACAAGCCGTAACTGCAAAGGGCAGGCAAGTGTCGGTAATGTCGCGACTATCAAATCTAAAATTCCACCGGGTAGCGAGTGAACGGTTAAATTAAAGCAAGAGACTAAGAAAGCGATCAGTATCGGGAGCAAGTTTCAGTTCATCAGTTTCTAGCGGGCAACGTGTACGTCCGGTCGTAATATCGTATATCCAGCTCAATACAGATACTTTAGTAGATATTATAATTAGAAAACATAAAATTGTATATGGATACATAATTCAGTCTATTTTGATTAGATTATTTTACATGTTTAGTTTTATTAATTTGCTATTTTCTTTACAACGCTACATAGAAAGATTGCCCATTCGTTTTTCAAAATAAGTAAAAACACAGGAACAAATACATGAGTGTTACCATATATGTGACTGTGACAGCACGAGGCCATACATATATTTACCATGTATATATATACAATATATTTATATAAATATAATAGAGAAAATTAACACATCGATCGTGATTGCAATAAAATCATTTGAAGATAAATCTTGGGTGTAACTATTTTGCAGGTACTTACGAATTTTGTGAAAACTTGGGTATTGTAACAGTTTAGATATTGGAACACATTGCTATATTATTATACATTTATACACTAAAATTAAAAAATAGAAAATTGCGAGGAACAATCTTAGATGTTTTCTATTTGTAACGAAAAATTTCATAGTAACAATCGCGTCTATAACGCTTCTTCTTCTAACTTGTACATCATTGTTATAAATAAAATTAAAATTGCAAAATTCCCAAGGATTTCACATATGGCCTGCTATAGATGATCTTAAGTCCGTTATCAATTTGACATCCGCGGTATTCTCACTCGCTTATATCAATATAATTTATGTCGTCAGTGCTATTGATTAATGTTGTAATTGGCTCCGATACAAAATACAATCATTAAAATATTGGAACAGTTTATTAGGGATAATTATGTGTGATTCATACACGGAGTTATAACAAGCCTTGAAACTGTTTGGTTAAAAGCTTGTTATTTTCAATGCTTCATAAATTTATAAATAATGATCGACTAGATATGAATATATGTTGAATAATACATAATATGGTTTATATATTAAGCAATGACAGTAATAGGAAAAATATTAAATACGTCAAGTTGCATAGATGTTTGAATTATTTATTACATATCAATTGCGATTTGAAATCTTGCAGCTGATTTTTGTTTTGAGTTTTTCTTTTTGTAAATCACCAAAATCCGAGCATTAGAAATCTGAATTACTGAAAAAAAGTGGTACTGTTTTTCCAAAAGTGATTTCTTGCTACTCATATGAATAATACCCGAAATTTAAATATAAAAAGCTTGTAAAAACTAAAGAAATCTAGTAGAATTATCTTTGCGTTTGTTTCCTGAATTGAATGTTGAAATGGTGCAAAACAAAGAAATACTGTTTTATTTCTTTGTTCTTATGCCCTTGTATCTTATTCATACGCTTCCCTCGCATTTCCTGCAAGAACCGGTTGCGGAGTTCCACCTACCATCATCGTAGAAGGTACTTGTTTCAAAACTAGTTGTCAATTATCCAATCCAAGAAAAGAGCAAACAACATTTTCATGAGATGGCTGCTGAGCACGTGCTTCTGATTGACTGGTTGTGAATGGCGGAACAACTCTCGAGTATTTTGACACAGCAAAAACGCGCGTGCGACGCGTTATGGAAGCCATACAATCTACAAGTGTGAATCAATTTCATCCATTGGTTTTATTGATTGATTGACAATTTCGCTGAATTATTCAGTTGGACACGAATACCAACATTCCACGCGCTTGTGGTGGATACGATAAAAACCAACATCACGTAACCCTAAATATAAAGCTTGATGAACGTCGTGGGAGTGGCTCGATACGGGGCATATTTTGAGATTGGAGACACTAGAAAAACGGGAACGTTTGGTGATGAGAATGTCATGTCCCTCGTTTCCAACGACATATTTGCGAGTCGGGACCGCGTTTTGCGATAATTACAGCGCATAACGCGGGAAGAGCGCGAGGAATGTTCCGCTCTGAGCTCACCGCCTCGGATTTATAATGACGGTCGAGTGTCGCGACCGCGCTGTCCTATCGACAGCGCAGCGTACAGAGGAGAAAAAGCGTGGCGTCCGCAGCATCCGCGCGGGGCGGACCTGTTCTGAAGCCGCCGCTTCTCCTCCCCCTCCGGCGACGCCATTTTTTCCCCTATGGATTGCTAAGCGACTAGCGAAATATCTCGAAATTGACATTCCTTTCATAATTCCATCCGAGACATATCCTCGCCGATGTCGGACGAAATTTAATCTGTCTGATAAAAATCCTCATGAAATTCACCGACGACAACAGTGACGTGATGTAATTACCGTCTGAATTCTGAGTCGGATGGGTGTGCACTCTCGCTTTTTTGTCGCACGTCAATTATATAAATTGTTTGTGCAATAAATTTCGCTGTATCTCTTTGGACGGGTGGCGGCCTGGTCATGGTGGAATGCGACGACGATACAGCGTCGCTCCACAGTATACGGGCCCAATTAGCATGGGATCGATAGGCGCGCCCGATGCCGATCTCCTGTCAACTGCACTGCACTGCGTAAGCCTCGGTTATCTAATCTGAACTTAATTAATGCCTCGCTACTATCACAAAAATGAGTTAAACCTTATATAAAAAATCGGTGACAGGTAAAGTAAAATTAATTATGATTTCCTCAAATCCTTTACTCGATAAAATAATCACTTACAAAGTTAGAGACATTTAAAAGCGTGTATATAATATGGTAAACGTTCTTGTTTTGTTTCCTATTTGCAGATCGTACTGACTCCGTCAAAATCACGCTTAAACGATTAACCGCCTTATTCATAAACATAATTTAACTGGTGATTAGTTAAACAACATTTTGTCTTCTTCTTTCGTATGTCAAATCAATAATGACAGAAAGAGACAAATCAGTGTTTAGCTAACCAGTAACCAAGCAACGTTTATAAATAAGGCCGTAAATCTTTTACTGATTGTATTAATTTTCAAGATTACATTCTTTAAATGATTCGGAAATCGATACAAACAGAAATTGAAAGTAGAATGCCTTAAAGGTAACAATGTCTGCAATTTCCTACCCATTACTTACAAAAAGAATATTACACATCAATTATATGACATTATTCAATTTCAACTTCCTGGTGTCGTATCAAATGGGATCCATTCATTAGCTTTATTAAAAAAAGGAAAGAATCTTTCGCAATTGACGACATAATTAAATATAAGCAAAAGTAAAGTACCTTTTATACCTGAATATATCCAGCGACCTTAATTGCTTATGTTTTTGTTTGTTAATTTATGTAATTGTTATGAATCTGCTCACCCACAATTAGTTTCTTAATCGTATATTTAATACCGTACATAGTCATACATTAATTTTAGTTTATTAGTACTATTTTAAAAACACTTTTTTAAAACGAAAAATGGTATAAAAACGACATAATTGAAATTAAAACTACGAAACGTTCACATAAAAAAATCCAAGATAGAAATAAATTAACATCATTTCAATCATCGAGCGTTAATTACGTAGTTTAATAAAATCCACAATTAATTTAGTCACGCAAGAAAAAAATTCTATGGAACCAATCTAAACTCAAGTCATCGATATCCAATCATATGAAGTCATCGACCTAAACAGAGACCATTTAGTTGATGTCCGAAGCTCATTCAGATGGGCACAACAATTTTCACATTATTCATGCCATCTGAATATTCCAACATCAGTTTCACCCACCATTAATTGTTATAGCCAGGCCTAAACGGACACACTGTCCTCGTCATCGATAAACAATTAAGCGTTAAGCTTATCATCGGTGGATCCGCTGTATGGGTTTGGTTTTTACAATTATTAATTAGTTAGAATGATTGAAAATCAAAGAGACAGTTAAAGCAAACATTTACTTTTAATTCCATTTATTTATTTATAGTTGTTGAAAGGACGACTTCAAAGACCCATAAGTGATCTCACAATTTAAAATTATTTTAATACAAATCGAGCTTAGAAAGGAAAATCGCAAATGGGCTGAATTAGATAAAAAATAATAACTTATACAATATGGGAATACTTGGACTGACTGAAAAATAATTGAAATTACAAATCAATGTTGTTTAGAAATACTTTACATTCTAAATGTCTGTGTATCACGTCATGTTTTATGGATGCAGCCTTCGATTCGTGAAGCCCATCGTTGTTTATTACAGCGGCCGTGTGAATATTGATTTTTAGGTCAACAACTTAACTCTGCATTGTATTGGTGCTTTATGCTTCAGGATTTTATTTCTGTTCAAGCCCTAGAACATCGCTGTGACGAATCGGCAGCAGAAGTATTCATAAAACACTTCAGCGTTACATCGTTACATCATTATTTGTTAGGTTTACTGCATTTTAAACGACACATATTAGTTGTGTAGTTGGCATGAAATTTATTTGAAATCGCGTAAATAGGTAAACTTAAAATATACCTACATTCCTTTGTTATATCTCCTGAAATTGTTTCAGATACAAGAGAAACAGGGTTTGTGAATGCAATCACAGCAGCTGGCGTTACGTACGCTATCACAAGAGCATGTACTGCGGGGTCACTGTTGGAATGTTCCTGTCAAAAGGTTTGTTAATATTCTTAATCTCCTGCTAGAAAAGGACCCATTGTTAAGGTTTGGAAAAATCAATCAGCATTGTTTCACTGCAGTTGAATATACGTGTAGCACTATGAATTTATGTAACGAATACATTTTCGGACGATATTTTCCTTAACAGCCGAGCTGAGATTAATTATTATAAACACAAGCATGTGAAAACTGAATGAAGCTCGCTCAGATTTTCGTTAAAACCGATCTTTTATTAGGATCCCTGCATTATATTCACTTTCACCATCTGTCTCATCTAGCCCGATTGGATGTTAACTAAGTACGATACTAAATTTTGGAAATATTAATGAACATCGCTCATCGTTATATTTTATTATATCTTATTTTTTTAGGAAGTTCCGAAACCTCGTCGTGGGAGAGTAGCTCAAATGCCCCAGCCCCCATCTCCAGCGCAGACTGACAGGTGGCAATGGGGCGGTTGCAGCGACAATGTTCGCTTCGGCTTGCAAAAGTCAAGAGAGTTCATGGATAGCCGATATAGAAAAAAAAGTGACATTAAAACACTAATCAAACTTCACAATCACAATGCTGGGAGGTTGGTTAGTAAGATTTTTTTATATAAATATCTATAGCATTTTTCAATAACCGATATATGTCAATAAGAAGTACAGCGTTACACCTCGGGACAGCAAGTTCAGGTAAATTTTACGATTTCAGAAATTTATTTAAAATGTGTGTTGGTTGTTTTGTTAGCGGATCCTGTCAGTTATATATAAATCTGAAAGTTAAGAATGTATAAACTATAAGCTAACTATTTATAATTGTTGTACAATATTAATCGTCATTATTTTGCTTCAGGCAATAAAAAATAATATGAAAGTGGAATGCAAATGTCACGGATTATCCGGTTCTTGTACTCTTCGAACTTGCTGGTGGAGAATGCCCGCTTTCAGAGAAGTGGGTGACCGGTTAAGAGATAGATTTGAAGGGGCTGCTAAGGTATAAACTATTTTATATTGTCCATTGATAAAAAATATCTTCCTTACGTTCGAATGGTATTCTAGAATTTAGTTATTGTTTTCATTATAGGTTATCTCAAGCAATGATGGCGATAGCTTTATGCCAGAGAGCCCTAACATAAAAAGACCCGGCAAGAAAGATATCATATATTCGGAAGAATCGCCAGATTTTTGTTCGGCAAATATGAAGACTGGATCTCTCGGCACCGAAGGACGTCAGTGTAATATAAGTTCTGCAGGAACTGACAGCTGTGATCAACTTTGTTGCAGGAGAGGTTACGTACAAACAACTATAAGGGAGGCTGAAAATTGCAATTGTCAGTTTAAATGGTGCTGCGAAGTAATTTGTGAAACATGCTATGTTAAACGAGACATACAAACATGCCTTTAATGTGATAGATAATAATAACAATTATATTAAATTTAAAATAAACTAATTTTAAGTAAAACATATTTGATTTTTCTTTATCTTTATTTTCCATGTTCATATGTTTCATAGCTTTCGTCATTAGTTTCATAATCTGATTCGTTTGATATTTTTTCTTCATTAGTCAATTTATGAGATAAATGTTTAATATGTCTATTTTGTGGTGAAATATCTTGTATAGGCTTTATCTCTGGCAAAAGAAGATATCTATTTGGTTTTTTTCTCGGTTCTAATTTAACACTGACATTTTGACTATACTTGCCAATATTAATTCCTGGAGCAAAGCGTCCATGCATGGATGCAATAGAATCCTGGTACTTTCTTTTGAGTATCTTTTCGTATTATAAAATCATAGAGCATATACATTTTTTTCACATCTGTGGTAGACAATCCGATCCCTTTTTCATGTAACCAATCCTGATGATGAGTGATAGTATTATTTCGACATTCAGACAGACGTATTGAAAACACATAGTAGGTAAAAATTCTGATAACATTTTTTTGAAATACATAATAATTTATCAAAAGTATTACCTTACCGGTATATGGCATTAATCTAGTTTCGCCTCCATTGGATGTATACTGATGAGAACTGTAATGGCCAGCACTATTGAAATCATATTTACATTCGTAAAATAACCATTCATGATCTTTTAATTTATCGAAAAAGTACAATTTATCTAAAAACAAAAGAAATATATACAGCGTAAAATATATATTGCTAGTTCATAAGACCCCTTAGTTCTGAGGACGGAAAACCCTGGGTTCAAACTCAGGTTCATGGTAATAAAATGTTAATGTTATTAATGTGAGGTGATGGAATAAAGGTGCACCGTTATACACACTGAACTATAAAATCTCTTGCATAGTTGGAGAGTCTCCGTTATGAAAGGCCACAACTTAAAGCGATTAAAAGGACAACATCATCATTATGAACGAGCACCAATTTTTTGTTCTTCGACATAATATGAATACATAAGATATTTAATTTAAGCCTATGATAAAATTTTATTATGATTTATGTTTTAGTACCTGGTAAAATATTTTCATGAAATACTGTTATCTCAGTACCTCTATCTGGTGCGTTGTGTTGCGGAGGTACACCAACGAGAGACAGTATGATCGCGCTTATTTTTCCAGCTGCCAGACAGTCGTAGCCTAACACGACTTTCTGTTAAATATATAATAATCATTATCATAATGACCTTTGGGTGATTCCTAATACAAACAATTTTTTTTTTACTTTTATTTATTAAATTAGGATCTTAAAAGCACTTTCAAATCGTCACTTTACAAATCTTTCCACTGTTTCAGAAAATGGCCTCTAACGAAACCGATGAGACACTCACTCGTTACTGTTATAAAAAACTACAAAATATTTTAATTATTTACAACTCACTCTCTTGTAACCTCAAATCACAAAATGCTTAAAATAGTTGATTGTTGATAATTATTTATTGCTCTGACAAGGCTAATAGTTGAAATGACTACAGTTGCAATCATCATTTTGTTAATGTTGTTGTGAAGCCAATGGTAAGCCAACACACATAATATAAACTCTCGCTGTGGTTGCGTTGGTAGGTATATGACTCACATCGATTCTTATCAGGATATTTACAAGAATCGTCGAATTTGAGATGTTAATTACATAAAACAAAGCTATTTTACGTTACTTTCATTTTCTCTTGCTTTAATCGTTACGATTTAATGCCATTTATAAGTACTTTACCTGCACACCTTCAGTGGTGAAATTGAGAAACGGAAAATCAACACAGCTGAGCTGACCTATTCTGTTGATGAAGAGGACCCAACGTCGCTTGTCGTCTTCAGGCGGTGTTTGTATTTCATTAAAACGAAGCCCAGTCGCAAGATTTATATTGTTGAGATAAAGGCGAATCCTGTCTTTTAACACCTTATCTGTAAAATAAGCAATTTGCTACTAATCGTATTATAAATGTATGCAAAATGTTTAAAGTTTGGTTATGGATTTTGTAGAAACATAAGGATTGTGGTTAACTTTCACAAAACATTTTCTCTCTGAGCGTCTGACCACAGATATGACATACGTTTCGTTTGTTTTACTTATGTATTCTTACGTAGTTTTAAGTTATCAGATTTTTAGTCAAGTACAAACAATTTCAGGTGGTCCCACCTTTGCTCATTACATCTGAGTTAGATTTACCATGAGAAAGTTCCTTGAGAATGGTCGCTGCGGCCGATATTGGTCAGGAGTTCATCATCGTCATGTATGTTAGTATCTTTGTTCTCGTGTAGCTCCTAAGCCACTTTTAAGATCTAGACAAATAATAATAATAAGGTCCTCCAGACCGATTTCGGCCACGGCGGCCAATCTCAAGAGAAATTAGCCAACTGCGCAGGACATATTATAGTGCACAAGTGTGTGCGCAAACACAAGTGCACTCTCTTTTCCTTAGCTCTCATAATCCGATGGGACGGCAATCCGACATGACCGGAAAGAGTTCAGGCGCAGGACCAACGGCTTAACGTGCTTTCTGAGGCACGGGAGTGTACACACTTCCAACTTCCAGACTCCGGGCTGCTACTGAGAATTTTCTGACAGAAAAACCCAATAACTATTTATTGGCCCGACCTGGGTATTGAACCCAGGACCACCGGGTCTGCAGCCTTATATCTAGCCACTAGAACAACGAGGTAGTCTAGACAAATAATGTGTTATAGGCTTTGCCTTACAGTTTCTCATGCTCAAAGTATATATTTCGAGGTTATATTAAAACTGGTCTTATGGATATGACTCGCATATGCCAAGCAACGAACATAAAAATAGTAAAAAAAATATTTAGTATAAAATTAATGAATTTTATTTACATATTCGATTTATTTATTTATTTATATAACGTAACATGATGGTACTTTCGCAGGTCTTTCGTTTTTAAGACTTGATGATTACTTATCTTATTAATAAAATTTATAATTACCAAATGATAAATCATCAATATTGTATGGTATGTATGATTCCTGACGGCCAGATGTGAAATTTAAACATATCTTCTTCATTAAGGTCGAAGCCTGACTGATCAGTATATTCTGATTTTTGTAGTACTGAGTCAGGATCGCTCAATACTTGCATGGCCCATTCCGATGTCTATAGCCCACTGTAAAACAATATTTAATTTGTTAGGTAATCATAAGTACATATGATTCGCAAAAAGAGCTCAGGTAGACGCAATTAAGCCACCTGATGTTAAGTAGTCACCATCGACATTGGCACTGTCAGAAATATTAATCACTAAACAGCAATACCTACTTGGTATTGTTGTATTCCGGTTGGATGGGTGAGTGAGCCAGTAAAACTTCAGGGACAAGAGACATAACCAGTTCCCAATGTTGCTTGCACATTGGCGATGTAAGGATTAGTTAATATTTATAGCTATAGGTGATGGTGATCACTTACCATCAGATGGCTCATTTCCTCGAAGACAGGGTCAAACGGGATTTTCACATATTAAAGCGGCCCGTATACCGTTAAGATATCAAGTTGTTCTTAATCATATCCCTTAAAAATCTTACATTCTAAATTCAAAATAAATTTATTAAAAATACGTTCAACATATATATTTTATATACATATTTTTAAAACTTACTTTGTATATTTTCACAGATTATTAAAGTTATAGAAATAAACATTACGATAAATAGACATAACATTGTGAAACAAATCTCTAAGCATTTGAGCGTTTCTGTTACAATTTCCACTTAGTGTACCACCACCTATAAACTATTCGATAAAATGCCGTACTAAAATTTCAATTTGCCTTGTTGAAAATGAAGTATTCGATTTTTATCGCTGTTTTTATATTGTTTGTACATTGCGAGATGTACCCTCCTTATTTTATTAAGTCTTTGTCATTAAATAGAAGTTACTTTAATATCCGTATTATATTGTTTTTACAATTAAATTAAAGTGAAAAGTAAAAGAAAGGGCCTGTAAATGTCATATTGCTGAGCTAAGACGTATTTTCCTTTTGAGGAGAAGGTTTGGACTTGATCCCACCATGCTGCAAAGTGGATTCACATGAGACAGAATTTGATCCAACCCATACATCTTAGGACATTCAGATTTTCTTACCACCTTGACACTTGACGTTCCTCAAATACGTTCGATTCATTCATTCATAATTCATAATAATTAAATTAATACCTTATTGGATTAAGTGGTTATAAAATATTTGCAATTATTCCAAAAAATATTATTGTCCTATAACGATTTAAATAAACAATTTATTTAACTTAGAATCTGAACCAAACATTCGTTTAAAATTATCTTGTCGTTCGTTTAGTAATTCGTTGGTTTCATGAGTAACACTACACATTTCCATGTTATTAAAATATCAATTGATAGGATAAAAATTTCATAGTTGTTATTATCACTTTTCGTCTTATATACAAATATAAATAGAGATTTAATTAGCCGACAATTTCCTTTTGAAAAGCAAAATACATTTACGTGAAAAATTATTTACGCTATTTCAGTTTCGAACATGCCATTCGTATCTCTTATGACATATTTCTCAGTTCATAAACATAAATTTTCCCCAGCGCGATACTCGTGGGAACGAGCCTGGGGCACTGTCGACCACCAACACCGATCGACTTTTCACTTTCGACATCTACGTCCAAGCTAAAATCAACTCTATTACATAAATATAAAATATAATTTACGATTAACAATCTATCCTTTGTTAGAAAATAAAGCCGTTTCAGAAAATTGCGCGCCATCCAAGTCCCTACGGTTGCGTTCACAATAAAACAAAATGGCGGAGATATGACAGTTCGCATCGCGTTTTGAAATACATTCGCATAAATATTGAAATGGTAACATCATCGTATATCGACTCTGACTTCGATGGTTGTTATTAAGCAAAATCCTTGTAGCTCGCCAGTAATCATTTGATTTGTATTTTATGTTAAATGGTTACTAGAATAAACATGTTTACCTAAATATATTATTCAATGATTTAATATGTAATATTCTACTTATCTATTTCTATTTTCTTATACAAACTTTAAAGGAAATTTTCTGTTTAAATTATCAATTTAACTTAATATGTTTTGTCGTTGTTTGATGTATCATCATGTAACATACAATTAATTTTGCATTTAATCAATTCCGAATTAATTTTAATTTATTTATCATTTTAATGTCCTTTCTTCCGTATATGTAAATCCTTACGAAAGTGCTCAATTTTCAAAAACTCAACGCTAAATAAGTATATCGTGGTCTTCTCAAGCCATTTTCACAAGTTTTCCTTCTTGAACCAGGCCTCTTGCTTGCCAACTGCATGATAAATTGAAGGAGTTTATGTTCGTTTCGATTAATTAATTATTAATGAAGGAATATATATGAGAATTTTGCCTATAAATTGAGCCAGTGAGCGACACTATTAACGAGTATCATCGAGAAATGAGTGATCCAGTACATATTACCAAATATAAATGTTGTATTTTATGTTATTGTATTTAATTATGTACAAAATGAATACATATTTTCCAATATTTAAAAGAGAAGAAAAAATATGTTCTTAATATTATGCAAATTTATATTTTACCTTAAATTTCCAATATTAATTATGGTCGAATTTGAACCACTGGATGACAATAGTAAAATTAATAAACAATTTTAAGTAAAATTAATTGGAGTAAAATGTTAGAGGAGATGCACAATAACAGTATCTACATTTCAAAAAAAGTTCAGGATAAAAAGGCTTATTGAAATAAAATTAATAACGTAATAGAATAAAAAATTTAAAAAAAAATGTACGTGCCAATCCGGAGTCAACACCAGTAGGTAATACTTATGCTGATAAAAATATGAATTTTAAGAATTGAAAGGCTTCGTTAATATACCGTCTCTTAAATATCCGTGCGATAAAAAGCTGATGTCTCGCTTATTCGATAGAGTAAAGTAATTAAAATGAATATAAGATAAAGGTACCTACTTAACAAATTCAAACTATCATTATTCTTTTTCTCTTAATAATATTGAAATGATATATGAATACGTCTTTAAATTAGTCTACTTTTTTTTTAAAGATACAACTCGATTTATTGCTAAAATAATTAATGAAGCTACATTTAATTTTTATTGTTTGGTCTATAATTCATTTTTTAAACTCTGATCATTGTCAAATTGTCTTATTATAGTTAATATAAGCAATTCTGATTGGTCAATAACAGCCATGACGCAACAAGGCACCAATGAGCGCTCAGTATTTAGTCTCGACACTGGAGATTATCGATTTAATTTTAAAAATGTGGGTAATGTAATAAAAAACCATCGTTTGATCAATTTTGTATTTTCAGTAACACCTAATCAATATTTTAATCATAAATCGACACTAATCTACAACCAATATCATTACAATAATGCGTCAACCCCAAAACAGTGGTCACTGGACGAAATATTTTTCAAATATGTAAATTGAATATACAATAATAGCATTTGAGATTCAGACACGTTCAGCTGATTTAAATCGTATTGTTATCTAATATTAACAATAAAATACTAAATTCACATAAATAGCTTAAAACATATCATAATAAAAATAATATTTACATGCGCATTTCTTACACTGGCAATTTGATTAAGGCATGTTAAAACTCGGAATGAACTGTCATCGATAAAAGATCGAATGGTACAGATTAAATTTCGGATACGAAACGGATAAAATATTTTTAAAATCGATTTTATCACATTCGATTTGATACTAAAATTGAAAATGGATCAATGTTCCGATTACAAATGACATATATGAGAATAATAAAAAACTTCAGTCTTTAAAATCGATAACTACCGACAGGAGCAGATTAAAATATGTAGGTACCAAATATGGGATACCGAATGGTATACAAATGCATATCACAGATTAAGTAATAACAAGTTATCGCCATTCATCACACAAGCATGCATTAATTTTTTTTTTTTTTTTTTCAAGTCCATGAACATTTTCCTATGACGACAACAAGATCCTGTGATATGTGTAGTAATTATCTAATTACAGTTAGTTTTAACATGAGATTACTAAAACGAATATTACATTTCACTTCAAATTAAACACGGTAAAGTAATATGAAATAGTACTTAATATCCATTTTAATAAATAGCTTAAAAGTATATTATGTATTAGCGTGTTTATCGCCGTATCTTATTATACATATAGAAGCTCGGTGTATGACTAACACTAGAAATATCTATTTATTAAACTATGTTTATATCACATACCAAATATCATTCACGTTGATACAAATAATTATAATTAATAAAGCTTCCATCTTATTAGCAAACTGTCGAACATCAGTCTAATACAAGATATATTTAAATATATATAAAATATCGAGTTTTTTAAACCGTCAGTTAAATAAGAGGTAACAATTTGTAAAGCTAATAACATTAATATTTGATATCGAAGTATGAATATAAACAGCCGGAATCAACAGTTTGCGATATCTCCACTAATTAAAAATATATAAAAAGCAGACTTTTTTTTGTACATGCTTAATAAATATTGGACAATTTAAAAGCACGAACGAGCGTTTAAAATGTATAACAAGTGTCAATCGGCCTTACGTGCAACATTATCTCGGAATATCGGACGCAGCACGCATACAATAATATACGTATAATACTGATTATTTAATTCATTTAATATTTAATTAAAATTCTTGAGAGCGTTTATCTCGTAATGTGGGACACTTTTACGATGGCGCTACTTATTCACTGATAAGGCTCAAATGCAACCTTTAAGAGCGAACACCCAAGAAGACGCTTTATGCAAATGCAGTTAAGCCACATATTCCATTAACCACACAAATAATTAATATAAAATTATAATTACAAGATAATTTCGCTTTCTGCTCTTACAACAGTTAATGCGACCATGCACCCGACGCTGACGTCTATAAAATAGAAAATTGAATCAATATGAGAAGCGTATAGCTTCATTAAAATAATATAATAATAATTTTTAACTTTATAATGATATTATAGAAATATCATTAAAAGTAGTCTGATATTTCGGTCGCCCGGGTGTGTAGTCACAGCGATAAGCGTTATATAATATTAATAATTCATACACTTGACCGCGTCAGGAAACCAACAAGTCCAATTTCGATAGAGAACGCGGGATGACAAGCTGACAGGAATAAAGTGTCGATAAACTGGTCTCATTAGTGTCCCGACGACGGCGTTCACAAAAAATAACACTACTAGATCACATGTTCGCATTTAATAGCCAAATAAAATTAAAGAAGTAGCCGCTTATTTTAATTTCACAGTGGATCAATTATAAGCGTTACAGTGAAATAAACACAGATAGAGAATATTTACATAAGTCAAAATGAATAACGGTTTCGAAGACTTCAATAGAGGTGAAACTATAGCGATTACATACATGTCTGTTATCTGCCTCCGAATCATTTTACTTTTTTAATTCCACACTCAAGTTCGAGTCACAAGTTCGACACTATATTCTTCTCGTCGTACACACGTGCACGCATCATTAGCGTTAGCTTGTCTATAAACACGTGTGAACTACTTTTTCCGTGCGACACAGTTTGCATTTTACTTCGCAGCACCAATGGAATGTGCAATTGCATCGTTCCACAACAAGCATTGTTTCGGTCCGGTAACCACGACCGCAACACATGAGGTCGCAGCCGTCGACGCCGATGCTCGTATCGTTGCAGGCACGCCCGTGCGTGCCAGGAATGCCCAGCCTCGGGTTCTTCTCACAAAAACCCGGTGATGATTCAAGGTAGACTAGGTCTTTTGATCCCGGTGTTTTATGATCGGGATTGTGTGGTCGAAGCTGGAATTTGTACCGATCTCTTCTTGGTACTCTGTGAGGCGCTGCATCATTTCGCTGTACGGGCGCTTCGTTTTCTGTATTAGGCATCATGACCCGCGACGCTCCATCGAAGCGATCTTTCAATGAATCACCCACCGAGCGAAAACTGGGTAGCCTCATCCAACAAGTCTTAACAGTGCAGGACCCAGACATACCGTGACACTTACATTCCTGGCGCATCTCCGTTTGCACGTGCTGTGGACAAATGAAATGATTAATAATATGTCAAGAAAACATCGAATCTCTTAATTTATTCAATCGTGTGCGGGGTCTATAATGATGTCCAAATATCTTTAAATTCCTCCGATAAGCGCCGATGCTGGTGATCGATGATCTCTACAGCACACTTCATCGATCGAATCTTACGATCAAGCAAATTGTTACAAATCGTGAGGAGGTGGGCCGGTCGTCACCGCGTGTGGACCGATCATAAATCATGCTCTGGATACATTCATCATTCTGAGAAGGTAGATAAATGACGCGAGGACGGAGACAGTAAATATTTTCCTATCCTCCAAGTGCATACGCTTCGTAGAAAATTGTCGACGTATTTTTTATTATCATGTAGATGGAAGGGTGCATTGTACAGTCTAGTGTCTAAATATGTGTTAAACAATTGATGGAATGTTGTGAATATTCATCAGACGGACACCCAGTGTGTTTGTCGTGACAGGAATTAAGCGCGTTGGTTAATGAAGTGTTTGGGTGGCTCGAGACGCCCGACGTCCCTTTTTGATGATTTTAGGATGGTACGGACAGTGGGTATGCAAATGTGGGTGTGCGGTGGGAGGGAGATGTGCGAGCGCAACGAATGGTTGCCTGTTGCGCAGTCCTCGTGCGATGGGCCGAGCCGCTTGACGCATAATTAATTTTAGACTTAAGCGACACGTCAAGTGGCTGACAATCGATCGTCACCCGTAATGGTAATGTAAACACGAAGCGATGACATTTCTGTCGACAGCCACTCGAATTGTTTTGTTTAATGGTGATATATGAGCTACCTTAAGTGTCGATTGGACGGATCGCTGACGTATGGCTGTTAACATTATCAACTTACCATTCTGCCGGCCTCGTTGTTGTGCAAGTTCATTTTTTCTCTGCCAGTTTTGCCCCTTTCTCCTGTGTCGACGAATTCTCTGCTAAATCTGAATCCAAAACCGATGTTGTCACTGCAGCCACCCCACTTCCAGACGCGTACGTTGGCTGCGGCGGCGGCGCGGGATCGATGCGGCGCTCGATCGACATGCGAATAGTCGCAGGTGCAAGACTCGATCGAGCCCTCTGCGCATGCGCGGGACACTGCATGCGTTACACCGGCGCTCGTGATCGCATATATGAATGCTGTCTCACGACAACCTGCGTCAAAAGAAATTGCAAAATATTAAAATCATTTCTAATTTAAAGATATATGAGTAAAAAAAGATGTTGAATTAAAAATAAAATTATATTGCATCCGTAAATATTCGATCGATATTAACACGGATCCTATATTGAAAAATTTGGCATTTAATATGCCATTACAATTAGTGTTCTTTGTTTGGAAAGCCATATTTTATATTAAGACAGTTTCGCAGAGTATCGTGATAATAGGCAGCTATAAACTTATAAAGGCAGGTATCGGACCTCGCTTCTGGCTTGATATTGTTGTTTTTGTAATAATAATACTCGGTTTATGGTATTTTAGTATAGGCATGTTTGATATTCACATAATTAATGCGTGCCAGCAACAGAGATGCCCATATTTTAATCAAATTTTATTATGGCTTAGGGCTAAGATGTGAAAAAACGTGATGTTAGGTGTCTTCACAAAAATATATGTTTTCATATGTATTTATAAATAATAATAACATTTTTTTAGTAAAAATATATTGACTATCGGCTCGAGTTATCAAATGAAAAAAAAAACTATATTCGATTAATATTATTTCTAGATGATTAAATACGAACGTTAAAAATACTTAATATTTTAAACATTTATGCAGCGTCAAGTTAATATCAATTAGTGACTCGACATGAAACTTGATGAATATTGACTTAGTCATAATGTAATCCCGAATAATTATCGAATGAACTGAATGCACGAACACAAAAGGATCGATGTATACATTCATCTCTCAAACGAATACATAAATCGATTTTCTCATCCCGTATCCGAATACTATAAATAATTAATGGCCCGGCATTAGAATCAAATACTCATAAAATACAATTAAAAGAGAGAGGGTATATCTCGTCGATTGAAAATAAAAGAAGTGCCTCTTACCTACCCGGGAGATTATAAATTTGATCATTACAAGTTGTAGTGGCGCGCGCAACGAATCTCTGTAATATCGATGTCCAAGTGATCTTAACGATAACTATCGATAAAAACAGCCCTATTTTAATTTTATAATATCAATTAAATATGTTTTAAATAAATTCAATAATAATTTAATTAATTTTTATTATAAGGTTTTATTTTAAATTTACATTTATATCGAAGTCAGAAAATAATCTATGTGATATTTTTATTTACAGTATGGAATTAATATTAATAAATTGACTATGATATGGATTCCTGAGTCATCGACTCTCGCCGTTTCAAGGTTATAATTAAATTCCACGGACTTTAAAACCGAAAGTAGTTCGATGGCTGGCCATTTACCTTAATCATAATTAAAAAATGAACTGTTTTTTTCACGCAATAATTTGTCGGAGCCCACAATTTATTTTTGTTATTAAAAAAATATATAGTTAGACTATTGTCAATTGCCAGCTTTTAAAAAATGTTTTTATATATTAGACACTATCCAAAAAATATTATAGCATTAAAATGTTTAAATGTCACACTGTCTTGTTAATAAGTAATCTTTAAAAAAAATTTCTCAAATCCAAGCAAACTTCTTAGGTGGGCTCCCAAGTCAAATCCAAGCAATACGTACTGATTGTAAAAACGCAAGAATTAAAAAATAACAAGAAACTTAAATTTAATATTATTTAAAATAATAATGTATGGAACGGTCCCGGACCACGCCATCGTTATTAAGGACTCAATAAGCAAATGAAATCATTTTTTTATTGAGTTGTCATCGTGCACCGATATAAATTACGGTCAGCGCATACCGCCGTAGCCGTCTCACTTTTTGTGTTTCGCTTTGGGATGTTACACAAAAGTATTTTATTCAGCAATTACTTGAGACGTTCGTCCCGGAATTTTAATGTCAATTTCGCCATCATTCAATGCTCGGGGGAAATTAATTCAACTGTTACGAATACAATCCGCTCTGAAGTATTCATCATTTGTAATGAGTAGGAAAGATATTACTCGTCACAAAAAATAGGTGTAGATAAATTATATTTGACGCATAAATATAAACTATTCAGAACTTTAATCGTCTTTATAAATAAAGTAAAAACGAACTATGTATTTATAATAAGTTCAATTTATTTCGCGATATTTATTTATTTGTTAAATAGCAAGCAAGTGATACGATGTGTATTTCGTATGCGTGAGTCAGAGGTCTGGCCCCGGGGTGCCGCGACCAGCCAGGTGGCACCCACCACGTGCTGAGGTTTCTACGCGTCTCCATAACGCTTAGATATCCAAGAGTGTCGATTTGCCGACATCTGGCTTCAAACAGCTGTCCGCCCGCTGAGATTTTTATTTCGTTACTTTTACTGTATCTCCGCTATTACATAACAGAACGTCACTATCTCAGCAATTAAGAATATAAACAGCAACCGAAGTATCATTTTTAATTAGTCTGATATGTTTATAAACTTCTGTACAAGTGATTCACGACCGATACTAACTCGTTTGACATGCTCGCGAGGTGATTCTTTGTTCTGGTCTAATATGAGACGAAATATTTATATATTTATAAATAATTCAATAATTTATTTTGTTGCCGTGCCAGGCCATCGATTTTCTCGGATAACAAAGAGGATTGTCGCGATTTGCGAATAAATCGCGACGTAGAAAAATTATGACAGATGTAAAGTAGTTTCATTCGTGGGGCCACATTAGTCACGGCATTAAATAAAATTTAAATTCCTTCTATGGACTTAATTAACTACCCAAACAACGTTAATCTGACACCGGCCACGCATAAGCCCCTAATACAAATAACGATTAGAATCACAGCCCCATAGATCGTCTGATATAAAGCGTTTATAATTACGGCGCGCTATTATTTTATTAAGGCAGTTCAAGCGCATCAAACTGCAGTCAAATAAGAACAAACATGAGTAATGTGAATCTATAAAAGTAAATTATTATTATAACTGATAATAAAGTGCTGTCGGTGGATTATCTGTGTGGATAATAAATGGTCCCGAAGTCGGTTTACAACGCGAGCAGTCGAGCACCGAGCGATAATTTCATCCCGTCGGATTGGCAGTTAAGGCGGGGCGTTGAGAATTTATAAAAGTCAAAAACTCGTAAATCCTATAGACGATCGCTCGGCCGCTCCGTAAAATAAAACTTAATCACTGTTGACATTTGATGAACACCTGGCCTCACAGAGAAAACCATTAAATAATTCGAAATTAATGCACTAATTAAATATGTTCCCGTCCGCATTAAGTCATCAAGCCGAGGTGTTTCCGAGAGATTAATTTGAAAGATTGACTTATGACGATTTCGCGCGTCGCGCCTCATGTATCTTATTATTTATGGCAACTCGCATTATTCAAATTTGATGAGATGTAATTACTCAAAACAACCATAAATCACCCGTTTTATAATTCGGTGTTTGGCCGGTTTAGACGGGGCCTATTAAGGACGGGCGTCTACCGAGTCGAAGTCATTTATAAGTGTTTTACAGAACTTTACGACAATTTAATAGTATATTAGTTAATCATTGATTTGTATCTAGCTAAATAATTAGACGTCGTTTAATATAATCGGATGCACTTGACTCAATTTGTTAAGAAATATAGAATAAGAATGTTTGAGGACAATAACTTTGCTGTGAGGACGAAGCGAGAAAGGGCCATAAAAGCAATAATTCATTTTCGTTATGCCATGTAAGGGTGATAATTTCACATTGAATCCTCAGCTCGAGACTTCGCTGCGACAATTCAAAATTACGTCGCTCATATATCACTCATTGTGAGTGGCACAAAGCGCTCGGGGCTACCACTCGCTACCATCCACCGTTTCAACTCCCATTCACTCAAAGGACAAAGACATTTGTTTTCAAACTAAGAAAAAAAAACCACTTAAATAATCTCTTTCGAGATTTATATTAACTGTGTATAATAAATAATAAAACAATCGTTAATTCAAAGTGTCTTGTATAAATGATATTCATATGAGTTTTAGGGCATATAAAATTCATTCGATCTTTTTTTAATGTCGTGAACTGCTATAACTTGAACACAATTCAAACTTCACAAACACAAAACGATTATCTAATTGAGCATTAAATATTTCGTCGAGGGTATTTTATATCCGTTTTATTTTCGGTGCCGATCGTTTTATATTTTTTATCCACCCACGACGATGGAATCTCGGGGGCTACATACGAAACCTTCAAAACAGGAAATATTTTGAGAAAGGTCGTTTTATTGGCCGAGTTACCTGCCATTAGACGCTGCGATAGGTGTAAACGTGGCTTCCGTGGAGCGTGTACGAGTCGCATGCTCATCGCCAAACCACGCCGCAGGAGGCCTCGCCGCGGGAATCCGGTCCATATATTTTTCTATTCTCAGGTCAACAATGAGCCGGTCTATAAAGATCGTACCATTGTCCCGTTGTCATCGTTTGTGTTAATACGATCCTTGAGGTTTACACCACAATGAGATGAAGATGTCGCGTCAACTCGTCAATGGCGAGTCGACGTGTATATTAGTAATTATTCGTTTTCCATCCGGGGGGGCTTTGTATGTCGAAACTGTAATTATGGCGAGCAAACCCTATTCAAAGATTTCGGTATTCGATGAGTTGCAGAGATTCAAAATCATATTTACGATTTTTTTTTCTTAATGAGTTCCGTTCTATAGGGCTCCCGCCGCGATCGCTTGTCCGTTTTTATGCGTTTCTCAAATGAACGTAATTGCAATGTATTAAAAAAGTTTATCGGCAGATATTTGCGGCCGGTCTGTAATATGGGCTCGCGCGATTCGCCCGCCCTGCCTGCCCTTAATAAAGTAATATGCTCTAAATGCACACGCATATAACATAAATTATGTATCGCCTTTTGCTCTTTTTATAGATGGAAATTATTACGACGGTGGTCCGCAGTGCTATATCTGACTTTTAATTTAGAAAAATGTTGAACAATCTTTGTGAATAGATTGTGTTGGAATAAAGTATCAATATTTATATTTGCTCTAGGCGTTTCGGTTACTGTCAGGGTATAATTATTTTATTGCCGGCCCCGTTGTTCTCTTGCGTAACTAGAAAAAATAAAATGCTGAGTAATTGTCGGTCTCGCATTAATGAACTTTATCGCTTTAATTGGATCTGTCTCAGCAATTTACATTATTCTACTTACATAAATAAGATGGAGCTAATCGTTGGACTCTAAAATGATTCTCATTGATTTAGTGAATGGACAGGTTCATTGAAGGCGTTGGCTCGTCTATGCGCCGCCGGCTAGTGACGTGGAACACGTTTTTTTTTTCGATAAAAAATAATGTTATGTAAACATGTTTTAATTGCGATTTGTTACCAATTTACCTTTAATGAATATATTATAATGTTGTCCGTCTTATCTGTTTGGTGATTACGACAAAATATGTCGTAATACCTTTAATTTGGAGTGACCTTCCTCCGCCCTCGTCCTTTCAATATATTGTTTGAAGATCGTAACAATACTAATGATTTGCTTAATTCGGTGATGTTTGGCGTGTTTTGCATATTTGTATAACTACTTATTTTGTTTTAATAATTACATCAAGTTGTCCGATATTAAAAATAAAATATATTCTCATTATGTTTACTTTAAATGTGTTTATTTTTTCAATATTAAAGTATCATTTTAAAATGGCATCTTAACTGAGTTAAAGTGCAAGTTAATAGAGACATCATTTACAGAAAGCGTTTGCGCGTTTCATTAACGTAAGAAGCAAGGGGTCAATAACCGTGGCACACGCACGTACAGTCGGACATATATATAACAATATCGTCGAATTCGAAATGAGATCGAATTAGACGGAGATATCGAGGCGAACGCTTTTAATTTTCAAGATAACCCCTCGACGCTGCCTGACCCCTGAAGGAAAGCTTTTATTCCAATTCTATTTTGATCCAACAAAAATGTTACGTGCGATCGCATTTGTTTTGGTTTGTTATAAAAAGTCGAGATAGTTTTGATTTACAATACGACTTCTTTTTTGCTAATAGCGAATAATGTGAAGTACGGACCAGATGTTCGCAGTTTGCAGGCTCATAATAAGGCATATCGCGCACAAAGCATCGAAATCGGACACCGGAGATAGGGCAGCCCTGATTTGGAGAGCAAAAATATATGGTACAGTCGCGATGTTGAAGTGCAATCTATTGTAGACCTTGCGATAATAATAATAAAGTCTATAAAATATTGCATATTCAATTTAAAAATGAAAAGAATCTTGTTATAACATTTTAATTTTCGTAAGTGCACCTTTTATAAATTTAATCTCGCCTCTTTATTATAGCCTCCTACCCAATACGGCATGTTCGCCAGTTACAGGCCGATACTTTTTCTAGAAATTATCGTTTACATGTTTACATTCAAATCGTATTCGCTGATCTTTATCTTAACATCGATAATATCTTCATTCACGTCAACTTAACGGAATCGATACTATTTCGAGCAGATATTTTTAAAAATAGAACTTTGTTTACTTTTTGTTTATTCAAATGCATGGGAGCGAATTAATTCACAGATAATAAAGATGTCTATTCTAAAATAAAAATACACGATCGATATTGAAACTGTCGCCTTCCGTTAGAAACTGAATCGTTTATCGTGGGTATTTGAAATGGATTCGTAATAAGATGAATAAAAGGGCCATCGACAAACGGGATTGGGAACGTCACTCGGTCGCATGTAATTGATCCAGGATGCTTTATCTTGATGAGCCCTTTATAGGTGCCCCTGGCGCGCTACCCTCCCGATGAATACAGATAACATCTCTTAAAAGGGTTGCCAAGTAAAGATATCACTTAATTTGTAGCCACTCTTTGTAACTCGGATTAGGGGCTTGTAGTATAAAAATCTTTTTGTATGCAACTTTTTTTAAATGCGCATTCCATATTGAAATGAAAATTTCGATCTTGTTTTTTAAATATCGCTTAAACGTCTCAATGCCTTGTAATCTGTTTCCTTGGTATCCTCGATGGGTATTTAGAGATTATCGTCTTAAGTTCTTTTTAATGTTTTGTTTTTTTTTTGGGACAAAATTGAGACAAACGGATGACGCGTGTTCTCATATTCACTATTTAAGCTTCTTGTTTTTTTTTCAACTTTGCCAAAAGGATAATCGTGGCTCAGGCATTAACTTGTCAGTCTTTATCAAAATTTATTCTTAATTAAATCCATAATAAACAATTTATAAAACTAAAATTTTATGTTTATTGAGGCAATACGCTCTGCAGTAGGTAAAGGTAACACGCAATATTCTGAATACATTATTATCAAATTAAAAGCATCTTATATGAATTCTTTTGACTACATCGTTTAATGTGTTTTATTTTTATTTTTTTGTCATCGTGAATAGTTCGTGCTATAAATATTTTGAATACTAACATTTTTTTATTGAGTACTAAATATATTTAATTACATATGAACATTCCCAGGAAAGGAGGTGTTTCCCCAGCAGTGGGGCATTTTTGAGCTGTTACTGTTAGATATAAATATAAACACGCACTTATTTCTCTTAAATTCGACTGCCTCGTTGGTCTAGTGGCTAGATATAAGGCCGCTGACCCGGTGGTCCTGGGTTCAATTCCCAGGTCGGGCCAATAAATAGTTATTGGGTTTTTCTGACAGAAAATTCTCAGTAGCAGCCCGAAGTCTGGAAGTTGGAAGTGTGTACACTCCCGTGCCTCGGAAAGCACGTTAAGCCGTTGGTCCTGCGCCTGAACTCTTTCCGGTCGTGTCGGATTGCCGTCCCATCGGATTATGAGAGCTAAGGAAAAGAGAGTACACCTGTGTTTGCGCACACACTTGTGCACTATAATATGTCCTGCGCAGTTGGCTAATCTCTCTTGAGAATGGCCGCCGTGACTGAAATCGGTCTGGAGGACCTTACTTACTCTCTTAAATACTCCATTCGTATATATGGTAAAGCTATTTGAAATTTCCGTACAATTGAAGTTCAAACAGTGACGACTTGTATATCGACGCTTCTAAATGAACTAAGAAAGCATTTATTTAAAGTTTATTTAAGCTATAAATGAAATTAAAACTAACCTCTGTCAACTATTTTTCCAAACAGGTTTTTCCCGCGCAGAAAGTTTCTCGTGGAACAGTTCCATCTTCTATATTTGAACTGGTGTTGGCATTCCGCCACTGCCATGCTGGTACCCTTGGCCACGGCTACCAGCACACCAGGGTTCTCTCGTGCTAAGCGGCGCTGCTTCCTCCTCAAGGTTGCGTGAACTCCTGGGTCCATGTATAGCACGCCCGGTGATACTGGCGATAGGTTGTTTGGTTCCGCAGCTTTTGCTATACCCCTGGTGAGAACAGTTTAAATTTAATGTAACACTAGTATTGTGTAAGATCATCATAGATGGTGGGTAAAGAAAAATAATTTATAATTTTATAGCTAAGTTACTGATTAGAGATTTAAAATTTTGACTGAAGAGGTTCCTTTTGCGTTATTGAGTAGATCCTCGATATACCGCCATATTTATTAGCCATAATTATTGTCAGTCATATTGAATTATTAAATCTATAAAATTGATTTAATAACTAACTAGTGATTATTATTTTTTACAAATGTACAAGGCCACGAAAATAGTAAGAAGGAAATACGATCCTCAAACATTGAGCGAGATAAAGGCACCTTCAATACCTACTTGTTAAAATTTACCTTTATCACATCGCGAAAGACAATGCCAAACATCAACGAACGGACCCTGAGAACATCGGAAAAAATAAAACAAACATCCCGAACGCCATTTAAGGCAATGGGTGCAACTCGAAATGAAATGCTCATTTGGGACGGTAAAGACAACAAACAATTGACGACCGAACTGTCAATCTGCAGACGTTTAGATAAATATTTGCGTCGCGCATTAATCCTCGAGGGCTGAGTGAGTAAACACGAGACGAGAGCGATCGACATCGCGGCCTGTTGACACGGCCTCGGAACTGCTACGGCTCACCTATTGTGTGCATACCCAAAGCGACTCGCCCCGAAATCGACCAAAACCACGTACATTGCTCGCGAAGATGTCTGAAAATAAACTCTTTTGTTTAGTACCATGAGATGTATAACTCGTAATCGATTTAAAACTGTATGGTATGAAAGATAAGTTACATAATAAACGGCAGGGCTCACAAAAAGCGATGCTCTGAGAGCTGGAAATCGTATTACTTCTCTATTTACCTTTCTTTGTAGTCAAGTGTTACGTAAATATGAACGTGTTCGTCGGAAATTCTCATTTCCTTCGAAAATTCATGGAGACGCTGCGACGTTTGTTCGTGCTCTTAAAACTATGATGTGTTTTAGTTTACATACTTTGAGGCTGACCGACATGGACAAAAAGTGACGTCATAATATTATATTAATTTATTTGAGAAGAACAGATTATATATCTACTAAAATAACAGTGTCAAAGAATGATTCAGGTTGCACATTAATTTAAACAGACACAAAACCAATTAACTGTAACGGTGAATGAAAAAACCATTTCTTCTAATTTTAAATGCAGGTCACATTTAAGACTTGTTAATTTAATTAGTAGAAACAATGCAAAGAATAGCCATATTTGTGTCCGCTTGTCACGTTGGTAGGAAACCAAACACAAGACACGAGGACCAAAGGAAAAATAATGAATAGCTTTCACGAGCAAGCGCAATATTTGGACAGCGATAAAGACTGTGTGAATGTGTCAAAATGACAAATATTGTCTTTTCTCGAGACGTCTTGCTTTTCGAAGACGTTCACACTAACGAAAGTAAGACACGCTTAATTATCAATTAACGTGTTATGTGATATGGATTTCTCAAATGAATATGAGGTTTAGACGTCCTAGTTTCGCTTGTTCAAATCAACAATTGACGGGACAGGCTCACTTATTATAATTAATAGCGAAGATTTAAGTCAAATCGATCTTATAGAGAAATCATTTCATATGCATAAAGATAAATATGTAAGACCGTTATACTAAACAAAATTGATAAATTTACAACAGTTTTTGTTCAACTAAAAATTGATGAGGTACATAAATCAAATTCTACAAAATCAACTTGTTGTATACAAAAATCTATTATCAATATTTATATTTAATTAAACTAAAAATTGTATTATTTTAATGATTAAAAGACATTTAAGATAATGAATTCTAATGTTATAATCGTTTAATACAATCGAAAGTAATATTTATCTATTAAACTGGACTGCATTGATTAAGATTCGTACGGATATATTTTCATACTATATAACCAAACCAAAATAAACCATTTATTTAATTTTTAATATCATCGTCTCCTACAGTGTCTTCTATTTATATGAACTGTTATTAGAAATAATCGAGGTTTTTTACATTTCCAATTAAATCATTTGGTTGTTTCAAAACACACCTATAATTAAGATTGTCAACTAAGCTGTGATTTTTTTAAGATTGAAATTATCTGTTCACCAATGAGCCACAGTGATCTAGTTATACATGTAACACGTAGGTCAGTATTTCCTTACAGGCATGTTGGGGTCGACTCATGTCTTGTTAAAAGTGTTAAACAGGAAGCGAAGCGGTCGAGTACATCACATATACCTTTATGTGATGTACTCATCTATTTATTTATTGCTATGATTAGAACAAAGGTAACTATTTTAATAAGCTTTAATTATGTTATGTTTAAAATTGTAGTAAATGTCAACAGAAACTTTAGTATAAGATCTTTATGTATTTATTGTTCTATTGTGTTTCTAATACAAACTAATGCAGTATATTTTTCTGGTTTTTTATAATAAAATTTAAAGGTAATTATTTAAATGGCATTCATGATGATACGACTATATATTAAGTATGTAAATATTTCTTATTGAGCATATAATCTTATGTAATGTTTACTATCATATCATACACTATAAAGGACCTAGTTAAAGTAACTTGTTATCTTAAACACGACCAATTAAATAGATACAATTAAAATACTCTTAGTATATACAGTTATGCGCAAAAATCCCTCATCAGTTGTATGTTATCTGCATTTCCTCACGATTGTCGTTTAGTAGGTATGATTCCATGTGCAAGTAATTAAGTTTCTCTTTCGTTTAACGATATTCGGAACCTTTAATGTTTAATTGGAGCTCATAAACGTTGTAGGTAATTCTTAATGACGTTTTAATAGACATATAATAACTATAATATGTAATGTGTAATCATACTGAGAAAATAAAATTGTTGAATTATAATTAAGCTTATTGCTATATAATAATTCATGTAAATTATTAATAGGAATATTTATATTATAATGTGATTTTATAAGCTTTTATCTCATTATTATAATTTGATGCCAGTGAGAATAGTTTCGTATAAAAAAAGAAACTTAGATTAAATGAAACCCTGGTTTTAAAAACATAATTTTTTACAAAACTATTTTAATTTTTTTATTTAAAAAAAAATTTTGATACAGCTTCTAATTAAATAATGGATATAGTTACCCCTTAAGCGTAGGTGGCCACGAGATTCGTACTCAGCCAGCATACGAATAAGGCTTTTAATATTTAATTTGTTAGTTTCTTACGAGGCGTCAAAATATCGCCAACAAAGAATAATAAAGAATGACCCTCAAATACGAGTTCGAATAATGTTTCCTTTTAAGAAACTATGAAGAGAAATAACAATGTTAAATCAAATTGTTCTGCTTATATAGTTTAAAACAAATGTAATAATTAAATTCAAATAACACTACTTAACTACAACCCGCCTGAAACTTGAAGGAAAGTCCCAATAACTTTATTGGCATAACGCATAAGGAAATCATTAGACATTGTTCGAGAAAGTATTTGAAATTATTGAATTTGAGTACAAAGCTTCGTTTTAGATGTTCGAAATTTAAAAATCGTATATATTTTTAAACGCTTAGTTTTTTTTTTGTTTTGTTCGTACTGAGATGTATTTAAGCTGGGTTCTCGCTAAGATGGTACTTTGTTATCAGTGATATCATGACGCCAGCACGCGATTTTCAACGTAATGCAATATGTGAGACGTGTGATGAATAACAATTAGTTAAGGTGTGGTGATTTTTTTTTTTTTGTATATTTTATTTGATCTGCGATGTATTGCCGTGAAATAAGTGTTGTTATTTTTACTGAGAGTAAGCTTAAATATTAAACGACAATATAATATATATAATGAGATATAATTTTATATGAATACACATTGATGGACATTTGGTGTCTCGCTAATGACTATGGGCGGTAACCACTTGCCTGACTGACTTCTTACTTAAAATTAATAAAAATAATTAGTGTTGATTTTCTTTAAAAAAACAATTACACTGGCTTGAGAATAGCTTGCGACTAGGTTAGGTATAAATCTGCTAGTTAAGCTAGGAATATTAAACTATGTTTTATGAACACAGTAATAACATTCGGTAGAAAGATTTCTCTGTTACTCACACAAACACATAAAAGTGTGCGAAAAGTGAAATCTTCCACTGTAGCTTTAGAAGTAATTATAAATACATATACATATTTTTTACTAAATAAATAAACTTACATTATAATGTATGAACAGTTTCAACTTATAAATTTTCCCGACGGTAAATAAAAAAATTGATACCATAGATACAAATAAGTAATATTAAGACTAAAAAGTCTATTTATTTGTATGTGTAAAGAAAAAAAAAATGTATGAAGAGAAGTATTACACTAATTAGTTGATTAAACGAAAAAACGAGCAATATTTATTTAATGCAATGCGCACGCGCTGCTGCGTCTCACTGATAGTAAGTGATAAGTTACTTTTATGCTACTTAAAAGTTTTAGAAAGGACAAAAACATAATAAAATATTATTTGTCTCTCAACATAATTTACATTTTCATGTTGATTTTTAATAATGCGAAAGCTATCTACTTACTAATATGAAACTTTTACATAGTATATATATATATTATTTACTGCCTCGTTGGTCTAGTGGCTAGATATTAGGCTGCAGACCCGGTGGTCCTGGGTTCAATTCCAAGGTCGGGCCAATAAATGGTTATTGGGTTTTTCTGTAAGAAAATTCTCAGTAGCAGCCCGGAGTCTGGAATGTGGAAGTGTGTACACTCCCGTGCCACGGAAAGCAAGTTAAGCCGTTGGTCCTGCGCCTGAACTCTTTCCGGTCGTGTCGCATTGCCGTCCCATCGGATTATGAGAGCTAAGGAAAAGAGAGTGCACCTGTGTTTGCGCACACTCTTGTGCACTATAATATCTCCTGCGCAGTTGGCTAATCTCTCTTGAGATTGGCCGCCGTGGCCGAAATCTGTCTGGAGGACCTTATTATATATATATATATATATAATAAGGTTGACAATTAATAAATAAATAATAGTGTGATAAAACATTGTAGTAACATTTAAAAGCAACGACTACTATTGGAGACAAATTTTAGTTTAATATCAATTAAAATCAATATACGTATTAGTAAAGTAGGTTTAGTTAATACTAATACTAAGAGTAGCTACTCTTAGTCAATTTCTGTAGTCATAACAATGTCCCTAACTAATTTATGATATTTTATCTCGATAGCTACTAAAATTGTTAGTAACAGAAATAATAGCTTATTACAAATTAATTTATATTACTTTTTTTTGTGTATTGACAAAATATATCTATTTGTTGTATATCATTATTAATAAATTCAAAACTCTTAATAGTCAATTAATCATTATCGAAGAATAGATAGGCGGTCGCGTTGATTGATTGTGGATTACCGTCGGCCACCTACTGTTTTTATCTTAAACTAGCTGTGGCCGCGATTTTACCCACGTATAATTAATAAAAATATAATGAATAAAAATCAGCCTAGAACTTTCCTCGATAAAAGGACTATACAACACAAAAAATAATTTTTAAATTCGAACCAGTAGTTCCTGAGATTAGCCGGATCAGACAAACAAACTCTTCAGCTTTATATTTTATTAGTATTAATATAGATTAATTGTTTCTAAAAGTAGTGTGAGTTAAGGTTTATTCTATTCATTATGTAAATGGTTTAAAAACATATGATTTTTTTAAAACCGTGTGTTATATTTAAGTTTTCATATTCATGGTGTTTTCAGTGAGTACTTAATTATTATTTTTTTAAATTACTTAAGGCGAAAAATCTTCCGTCGGAAATTATTTCTTAAGATTACTTAACGATAAACATTTAAGATCTTTTATAATTAATTATAAGTATCTGGTAAAGATTTTGAACTAATTAAATTTACATTATGTGCAACCTCAATTCTTCACTCGAAAGATTTTATGTTATAATAAATATTTTAAAGTTGGTAATTAAAAATATATCTTCATATAAAACCGAGCAATAAACACGAAAATATATGAACCAAGTAAATGTAAGACAAATTTGTTTTGATTATAAATTTAATAATACAATATATAACAAAGAAGGGAAAAAAATGTTTTAGTTTGCAATAAAATTAATTTAAAAAAATATTACTTTTAATAATAAATAAAATTTCATAATACTGTCACTTTTATTTTTATACTATGAATTATTAGTTTTAAGAGATTGAAAATAAAATCATTGTATAATTCTAATAGACCGTGAACTCTATACAGCGTGGATTGTCACATACCAGGAGCCGGGCGATAGTGAGTGTAAATAAACTTTTGACGTCCGTCACGCACGTCAGCTTAGTTCTAGTGACACTTTGTAACTATTTTTCTCATCTAATTTTTAATTCGAATAGACGAATACATACAAATAAAATAACCATTTAACATAAAATATATTAACAATTTTGACGTTTAGAATTAATAATTTACAATTTAAAAAAAAAACTTAAATTTGTTTTGTAAGACCGTAATAATTTGCGTAAATCAGGACGTTTTGTGTAACATAATCCGACGTACCATTATTTATAGCGCAATAATTCAAATAATGATCGTAAGACGCAAGTTTTAGGACGCATTAAGTTTAACTGCACCATTAGCAATATCGCGCGCGTGTGTTTACGCGTTTTTTAACGATTCGCTAATTATCTTCTCTCATACATATGAGGTTGCGACTGATCAACAATGTGAGCTCGTATGGAATAAACAAACATTTTATACTTAATAATTATACGTACTAAAATGTTGCTATAGGAATTACATTCATCTAAACAATTCAGCATGACTTCGATCAGTTTATTTCATAATTATAAAAGAAACCAATATTTTTTTTGTCACGAACATAGATCTAAACTAATGAGTTATTAACATCGTTGACTTAATTGGCCGTAAGTTATTAAATTAATAATGTTATGATAAATTATATGAGTAAAGTGAGCTTACCACCATAAGCTGCCTCGTCCTCTCCTCGGCTTGATGGCAGCTTCGCACCTCAAAAACACAAACAGCACCAAAAAACACAGCCACTTCATTGCGATGGGCGGACCCGCAAGATCGCATGAGCGCGATCGGTCACCGCACGATACACTCTGACGACGGCCGGTACGACCGCCGAGGCGGAGTCGCGTGGAGGGAGGTTTTACCTGCGCTTGCCCGCCCGATTGCCCGTTCGTGTTTTTTTTTTTAAACATTATACAATTAGGTAATGGATTATCACGGATAGTGGTTCTGTTTTAATTCATATATCTAATTATGCTTCGGTGTCGTTTTGGTGTTACACGTTTTATCAAATATACAACTCCCATTTATATTCGGTAAGACTTTCTTCACAAGGAAAGTATCTAGTCATTTTATAACTTAGCATATGTACGTTGATATAATCTATACTGGTACGTTAATATTATAATTGCGAATGTAACTCCGTCTGTCTGACACGCTTCCGCGGCAAAGCCACAGAACTGATTTTGATAAATTTTCGTATGATGCAAGTCTCACTTTAAAGAAGCTCTAAGCAAAACTAGTGCTGAGCTAAACTGGTCTATTACTTTATATATTTAAGGATTTTTTTCCATCTTTCAAACTCATCATTAAGTTCTAAAGTTAAATATAATTAAACTTTAAAACTAGCTAACTAAAACAGAGTGTGGTGTGTGAAAATTTACTTAGAATTTCAGCCAATATACTCCGTGATAAGTAATCACATTCATTCAATTAGAATAAAAAGTCTAACCACATGTAAGTAATTACATTTCTACTGTTCTGGTTTTATTAGTATTAGTCCCTCTTAACTTATTTTCTCTTAGCCTTCGAAATTCATACAATAACATAATCTAAGTAATATGTAGAAGATATTTGAAAGTAATTTTTATTATTAATCATAATGTTTCATATATTGATTTTAACCAATTATTATTATTTATTTTCCAGATTGTTACTTTGCTACATTACATACAAAACGAAATAGGTATAGTTTTTTTAACAAATATTACACCCCATCTTATTGCTTCTACTGGTTCAGAGAATCGGAATTGCGATTCAAAGGAGGAATGCTGCTAGCATTCTTGCCACCATTACACGCGGTCATGATTTGTATAGTAATTATTTTTAACTTTTATTTGTATTTATTTAAGGTTATAAAGTATTACCCTGTTTGAACATTATTTCAACTATTTAACCCTAAGGTAGTCATAAAAGAGAGTTTACTAAAGAATGAATTTGTTGCAAATTTGAATACTAAAATGTTTTTGAACAATATAAACAAAGAAGTTCATTTAGCAAGATGGTACTACATAGTAGGTACATGTATTCTCGGTGTTTGTATACCTGGAAGAGTATAAAGGTTATTGTGCTCTTATCTTAATGTGTTCTGAGAAAAAAAAACAAAAATTTCTGGAATATTCTTTATGTACACTATGTACATTATTAAACAAAAATATAGGTTGTTCTTATGGCATGAAAATATTTACTCAGATTTTCAGTATCTAACTACAGATATATATTAACCTACATATGAATTAGTACCTACTTATGTACGTTAGTCAGAACATATCCTTATTAATCTTAAATTAGGTATAAATGTGAAATTGCATCATTTGTTTTAAGTATTTAAAGCAATAACAATTTGTATTATAATTTCCTTTAAACATATTTGTTTTTACGTTTCAACTTAAAATTATATGTTACGCAATAATAAACTTTCGTGAATATGTGTTAAAATTATAATTCCCTTGAAATATTAAACGCTTAATAACTGATAAATATTTTGATAATTTGCTTTCTCGCGGTGTCAATAGTGATATGGTATTGGGCCGGGCGCGTGACTCATGCGCGCGCGCAGTGGGAGGGACGGAGGCGACCAATCGCTGAGTCGGTAGCTTGCCGCAGTGCGAGACCACGTGTACTACATACATGTTATAATTTTCATTTTTTTAAAAATAAATATATAATAATAATAACAAAGAAAAATGCTGATAAGAAAAAAAACTTAATGTAATGTAATAAAATCAATTACAAATAAAATTATACAATCATTTTCAATCAATAATAGAAAATACTACACGCAACTTAAAAGCTCATTATTATTATTAAATACATACTTAAATGTTGGTGTATACTTATATAACCACCTATTTTATAATACATTGTTTTCGCTAAATTATTTTTTTTAATAAATATTTAAATAAACAAAACTTAAATTATAATAATTCAGACAATTATTTCATTAACATACATTGAAACAAGAAACTCAAATAAAAACGGATATATTGCCAAAACTTTTGTTTCCATGTATCAAAATTAAACAATGTCTTTCTACACTTAACCCTCTGCTTATAAAGACATCAACGCGTGCGGTCTCTTTTAATAGTAACAATTACATAATCACATCAAGTTGAAAATAACATGCAATTGTGAAACGTAATGTCATAATGATAAAGATTAAATATATGTTATTAAAATGCTCGTGTATAGCATCGACAGTCAATTTAATCGGAGATGTAAATATTTACTAAATTATGCCAAGAATCTTTTGATTATGAGATCGAAACGTTTTATATTTTAACATCACATCTGTGACATATAATCACGACACGATTAATGATTAAGCTTATATCTTAAGGTTAATGAACTTTATTTAGATTCTGTATAAATAATATTTTCATTTGTTTACCGAATATTGAAATAACACCCATCTTAGGTATAATATTAAATACCTAATTGTTGTACATATATAAATTTATTTCGAAATCTTGAGCACGGATCTAAAGATTTGGCTCAAATTTTGTATAAAGTATATTAAGTATAATTCTTGAGAAAAATGCAATTGTTCATAAAAAAACTGCCAAATTATTCGGTATCAGAGCCGAGCGAAGCTCGATCGATTCTTCCTACTTTCATATAAAATTTAATATATTATGTATTTTTTTTTAAATCAAAACAAAACAGATGTTACATGTTGTAAATAGTTTCTTATGGGTAATCTTAAGTGTTTAATATAAAAAATGGCGCGTGCACACACATATGCTATCCACATGACAAAGATCTGTCACGGTTAATTGAATATTCGTGTACGGCGTTCTATTCTAACAGCAGATGTCATACGCTTGCGTCCACAACTAATTGCTTCATCCCGAGACACCTGGTATAGACTGTACATAATAGGTTTATATAAAATATATCTTAGATTTTTAAAATAAAGCATAACTATATTACTCTATTTTATAGGTTTGGTTATTGTTGTTACACGAAATCTCAGAAACTCAAGTCGCGATGCTGAAATTGGTGGTTATAATTATTTTATGGGGTAATAAATTTAAGGTACAACTGTCAACTTATCAATAGATTATTACAACACAATATTAAACAGTAGGAATGATTTAGCAGTAATTTACAAAGGGTATTGTTTGACATTCTAGCAATGAACATAAATTTTCATAATACATCCCTAAGGAATAAACCATGTTAACCTAACCTCATACAAAGTTAAAGTCCTAACTCTTATTACAAAATAAATAAAGTTCATTTTTTCAAAAATTATCCATAAAGTCCATCCATTCTTGAAACAGAAGTGTTACTAATTAAAGGTATCTATTTGTTTTTGTAATTTAATAAACGACACTGCAACATGAATCTTATTACGTTCGGTTAAAGTCCATTATTGAATTTTTCTACACTTCATTCAATGTCACACTTTACCCTGAATATATGCCCCCAAGCCCACAAAGACACCATGAAATTCGACTTTTGAAGGAATGATGACTTTATTAGAGAAAATGGTCATTATTCCAGGAACGCTGTGAGTGTGTTAAGGAAAAAGTTGTTTTAAAGTTCTGGTAATAAGGTGTCATTTAGACGATTTTAAGAACCATTCAAGACATTTGTTACGGACTCCCGAATAGCGTCAATAATTAGCAATTGTTATTATTAAGAGTATAAAAAAGTATTAAGTATCTCGTGACTATAAATAAACTAATATAATATAAATAAATAAATAAATAAATAATGTATGAATCATGATAATAGGGTAATAATAGCTATCATTGCAAAGCCTATTCCACGGTGAAAGCTATTCTATTGTCTGGGCAAAATCATAAACTAGCGCTTAATTTTAAATTTAAACAATATTATAAAGTATATTTTGTACTCTATGATACACGTGACCAAATCCTACTGTTTTCAGCCTAAGAATCTGTTCCTTATTGTTAAAAAATATGGATATAATTAAATATATAATACAAAAAAAAAAAAACATTTATAAAATAAGAGATGTCCTACTGTGAAGATTTCATTGTTGCGAAAACGTATGTGAAATTCTTATTCCTTTACTCTCGTATTATAATCTGACGCGACCGGATACAGTTCAGTTACAGGACAAACTGCTCCGCAAATTTCATCAAGGACCTCGGGCAGCCTTACAAGCCAAGCCACTACACCGACACAGTGTAAAACAGGTATAGTAACCTAAATGTCCACGGCCCTTCTCATAAAGAGACAAATAGAAATTTTCATACTATTCCTTCCTTCCGTTTCTTTCCTTTCTTGGCTTCCTTTACCTGACGATAAAACGGTCTTAGTGAGTTCCATAATTGCATATTATATCCACTGGGCTATCTCAGTTCTTAATTGATATCTTGATAAAATAGATAGGCGAGATAAATATATGTACTTATATTTAAAATTCTACTTTTTTAAGCAGTCAAGTAGTAGCAAAACAAATGCAACACGAGAATGCTATACCACGTAAAACAATAAAACGTTTAGTCTTCACCCTTTGCTGTCCTCTGTTTCATGCAAAATATGATTTAATTACCTCGACAACTCCTATACTACCAAGAAATACAAACAGTCTACCGCCGATAAATAAATATGAAAACGTCGAATGAATCACACAACCATTTCCATCTTATCTCTGACGAAGCGCAAATATCCTTCTAAAACAATACACAACTACAAATAAGTCCAAATTCGGTAATTAAGAATGGCGTACGTGACTCCATCAATTCACTTAAAAATGTTCTTTATGTGGTAAAAATAAAGTATACTATTGAATGTGGTAGTTAAAAGGCGAGCAGTGGAAGGTGAAGCGAGCATTTTTACAGTACTTGCTTATTGTAAATCTATTGTTTGAAGTGAACGTAAATATTAAGTTTTTATTATATTTACGGATGAAGTCGGTGCTATTGATGCGAGTATGGCCGCCTCCCAGCGCGATCTGTATGAAAAAACCTTCCGTCCCTTTCAAGTTTTATGAGTTAAAGTTGGAAGTCGATTCTTGGGCCACATAAAATTCATCACGTAGCTGATGATTTGTCTATGACGGGGCAGTTTAAGAATTACTTTCAAACCAGCTGAAACCCCTTTCGTCCTCTTGAACGAAACGAAAATTAAATTTAAAAATCGAATACGTTTCAAAAACTATTTTTTAAAATGCTAAAATATTATTATCATTACTTCATGATCATTTCGGCTTTCTTTATAAAGGAGATTTTTATATAATTTTGTATAGTCGGCATCGGTGAGGAAATACGATGTCATCTTTTGTTAATCCCTGCGTTATTTCATGCATGAATGCATGACAATCGGGGAGTGGGTTTAATTTAAAATTAATAAAATATCATTAACGGAAGCTTAGGAAATTGATGTATTTGTTAATGAAATGATCATAATAATATTTATCCGCTTAAGAACCGAGGCAGTCCAGTGGTTAGAACACGTGAATCTTAACCAAAAATTGCTAGTTGAAACAAATGCAAGCACCGATATAACTTTATTAAGCTTCATTTGTGATAAACACGTGCTCGGCGGTAAACATCAGGGGAAATCTGCATGTGTCTCATGAATATCTGAATCATATTTATCTACCAACAAGCATTGGATAAGAGTGGTGGAATAAGGTCTAATCCTTCTTCTCAAAAAGAAGAGTAGGCCGAAGCCCTGTACTGTGATATTTCCTGGTTGTTACTTTGATTACATCGCACACAAAACGAAATAGGTATAGGTTTTTGAGTGTTATTGTTGCTAAGGTTATATAGATTATCTTATATAACCTTAACTTTAAATTCTATATCCTTTCTCAATAAATATACTATTTAACGCATAAAGTTTTTTGAAATCGGACTGATAGATAGCGCGTTGAAACAAATATATAATCTCTTTATATATGAATATAGACAAAAGATTCTAATTTAATATTTTTATAAATTTATATTTAACAAGATTAAAGTATAAAGATAAAGACATTCGAAGCAAACTGGATGAGCAAAAAAAAAAAAAAAGTAAATAACCAGAGGTAGCAAACTATCAGAGGAAACTATCTTGGCACATTTTATGAGATCTTTGTCAGTTCTAAATTAAAAAAAAATAAAAACTATTTAAATTTATACGAATTAGCTATTATTGCCACCTACAAAGTGCGAGAAACAGGGAGGTCTGTTCTGAAGTCAGACGTCCGAAGCGATTCACACAAACAATCATGCAACGGAATTCATTTCGCATTAATATAACGTCCGAACCGTTAATGGCAGTCCGAACATTGTTTTCGGCCTCGCAAAAACCATATAAAAAAATTGAGACATCGAAATTCCTGTCCGCATTTAGGAGCGATAAAATCACCGCCCTAAAATGATATATCGTACCTCAATCTATACTAATAGCGTTTTAATATCACGGCTTAGTCATTGGGGTGCCGCAAAAAATACACGCCGTAAAAAGTGGATCGATTTCAGTGGATTTAATAATTGGTGATGGGTGTTAGAAATGACAAGTCCGTGGCCGAATACAATATATGAATTGATTTGTTAAATTGTTTCAATATTTTATAATTAATACATAATATTATCGGTGGTATGATTTTATACAAGCCGGCTTGTACAATCTGATGGATATCATTCATAATCTATTCTCCCGTTTTACATAAATGTTGCTGATTCTGGTTTGAAAGATAGTAAGAGTGATTTTTCTCCTACTCTAGTTACGATCAGATTGCATATTTGTTCGTTTGCGTTGTTAATATATCCGTAACCGGTTCTAACCGGTGTTTTTAGTTCATTTTGTTAACTAAAATTAATATTTCAAATATTTATAACTAGTAGTTATTTGTAGACATTTAAAAATTCATAAATTCGTAAATAATATAAATGTCTTTTTTTGAATTTGAATTTGATTGAATTTGGCCACAGCACCGAAACTTCAAGTTATGCGCGCTGGTATTGCAGTGCAGAAGTGTGAGTGATAACACAGCGCACCCAACCTTACTCTCATAGCAGATCTATCGGCCAGCGCTATGGGATTTGTCTTTTCGTGCCTTACGAAACAAAAACATAAAAAATGTAAGAATAATGAATTGTTAATTTAAGTTGTGTATGTACAAAGAATTCGATATAGTTTTACTTAATCTGGCAACACTTTACATACTTTTAAATGCAAGCGTTGAGAAAGAATTAAAGTATCAATAAAAACATACCTCTATATATATACTGTATGAAATCATTGGCTTATGAAAAAAAACATTCATTGAATATAATACGAAAAAATCCCGGGTGACCGGGTCATGCACCTCAAGGGCAATTACACACTCGGTGGTCAAACAATAATTAATTAATCTTACTTTTTGCGTATTGAACTAAACTGTCATTTGTGTCAAAACCGTGTCACAATTGAAGCCGGCTATTATTATGAAATTATATTAATATTCTCCCAGTATGATGGCCGAATCAATTAACAATATAAAAATACGTTTACAAAAACTCTAAGTGTGAGTAATTTCGTCGCAAGCGGAGGTAATTTTTTGTTAGTTAACACTTGAAATGTTTCACAGTTTTGACATATGTATTTGTAGTGTTCTACAACGGTTTCCTGCCCACACAACACGAGTTGAATGTAATGAAGATAAAAATAAATTGTGTATTTTTAACATTACATTTAAGCTTATTTTCTTATTTAGCATAACTTAAAACTTATGTAACTTCAAAGAATACATGTCAATCAACAATCTCGGTTAAAAGACTAAAAATATAATATAGATTTCTAAAAAAATAAGATTAAATTAAAGTATGTACAGTAACTGTGGTCTTTAAAATATTCCTAAAAACGAGTTCATTATTTTATAATAATTGTTTGTTCTGTCGCTGTGACAGTTCAATCCGTGTTCTTATATTAAACGTAAGTACCCTGTACTGTTTTCAATGTATAAAAACATTCTAAATAACTTCCGTACATATAGCGATTATAATCTCACTCATTAAAGAAATCAACAAAGAAATTCAAATACAAGCTCTAGTTTTTTAATGACATCATTAAACTAAGTTGATTAGTAACACTAAAAAATAATTGAGTAAAGTAAAACAAAGTAATTAAAAATATAAATAAATGTATCAGAGTCAATAAAGATTAGTTCTGATGCGAGAGACGGGTTATAAACGAATATCATGATTAATCTATAATGGCTAAAACTAGTTATGTACACTTAGCCGAATTGCCTAAACATCAATCTCAGCTAATCATAGTGTTGCTCAAGGTCGTCAAAAGGTGCAGTCGTCCTTACAACATTCACATATAAACTTTTTATACTTAATTATTATTCAGTTTTTCTATATGTGTGATTCGGTTTTACTTGCGTCTTAACTTCCCTATATTTCACTAGAAGCTTACGTCACTTCAGTCCCTAAAAACTATCTCTAAGCGAGAATTTATATCTATCTGTTAATGCATTGCTGCGTAATAAAAAAACGACTATATGTCAATATATTGATTGTGACGATTCATATAAATGACACTTTTTATGACAATGTAAACCTAAATATAAGTGACGTTGGCGCGAAAATGTATTAGGCAAAAAAATCGTGCCCATCCAAATACACGTGAAGTCACGATGGTTGCATTTGCATCAATTTCCCGTGCAAAATTACCTTGTACGTGGAAGTACGTCTGAAAATTTCACCACCTACGCCTGAGGCGATATCGCGGCGTGCGGGCGCAGACTATGGGAACAACGATGTAAACAATTCGTCAAGCCTCTCCCAATACGCTAAGACATATTTTATATAACTAATATATAAAACCTTTTTAAGAGAAACGATTGAATATTTAAAAATAAAAATAATGAATTACATTTTATTTAATTGACGCCACGAAGTGATGTTATCATACCGAATCTTCCAGAATTTAAATTTGAATTTCTTTTTTTACTTTTCCTCTCAAAAAACAGCTTACAAATATTTATTTTATATATAAAATATAATGATCGCTTTAATAGTTTAGTTACTTTATGACATAACGCTAAAACGTATATGGACAATGTTGCCGATACGAATCAGTCGTGGCATTTATGATTATATGTATTGTGTATAATAATGTTGTATGTAAAAACCATTTGCTGAAAGTTCATATATCCTGCGGCAGTACGAGAGCAAGAAGGCGCAATCTGTGAAACATCGAAGTAATTGATCCGTTCAGCCCGAGGCAGACCACAGTGATACAAAACGTCATTTTCATGTTCAACACAGATTATAATATTCACATGCACAGCTATTTCTATTATATTATATTGTTGTAAACATTTGTAAAGGTGTATCACACGGCACTAGACCACTATTATCCTAATTTGTTAGTTAAAAGCGCTGATGTTTCTTATTTTTTATATCTATATAAATATTTGTAATTGTATATAGGAGCAAATAAATAAGATTAGTAATAAAATTGTTTACGAATAATAATTATTTTTTTAGTCATTTCTGTAATGACCTCAAAACAGGAAATAGCATCAGACCTCTAGTCATCTTCATTTATGACGCTTAGCATAATAAATACTTTATTTTCAGTCTTCAAGTTTTTAATACACTACCAAAACCTGTACTTATACTCAAGCTGAAAAGGCATTGTCATCCATCCATCATTATCAACCCTATGGACTCGCATCCAAACCAAACACGAACTACAAGGTTCGACTTAAGTGACTGGTAATTGTGTGATCTGTAGTAACAAAACTGCAATCACACATACAACACGGATGATAGCGATGACACTATTGCAATATTTATCGATATGAATCAGTCACAACAACAAAGATAGGGATGAGATTAAACTACAAAAGTCGTAAGAATAATTTGACTAAGACTTGAACGCAATCTGTGACAATTGAGCTGATTAGGAATAGTATTTAAAATGAACATGACACTGTTCTATCACTAACAAAAAATATTTTATTCAATATAAATTAGATAACATTTTATATCAAATTCGAAGGATCTGTATTAAATCTTAAGGTAGTGACAAGTTCAGTCAACTAACAAAGTAATTCAACCACAAAATAGCCTTTTGCGGTATTTCCGATTACCAAAATTCATTAAGCAGAGACCGTAAAGTCGCATTAGAATTTACATAAATTCTTATTTTATCTCAACCCAAGACCAAATTAGGTAGCCATTGGTTCTTACTGACCGCAAAAACAGCGATTCGCGATCATGTTAATTATATTGAAACAAAAAATATTAGTTCTTAATTTAATTATTAGTCATCAACGTATTTTGTAAGAAATTTAACGACTAGTTTTTGTAACGTTATGCCTAGTTTTTATCCATATTAAGAAGGACTCGAAACATTTCCTGAATACTGCCAATGTTTGTTATACGTCTTAATAAAGCACTCTATGTTATAATATTATCTTTAAATGATGCAGTCACCAATATCACGCGGGTCCACTATTCTGCTATATATCTCAAGTCACACATTTCGTAATTTGATTTGTGTATAAAATTTATTTCGTATTCCATGGTAGCGGAAGACATCGTATGTTTCGATAATATTCTGTTGTGTGTTTATCGACCCTCACTGGAGCAGCGTAATGTAATAGGCTTAGAGTACGCTGTGCCTTAAAGACATACTTTTCCCAGCAGTGCGACATTTACATAATTACATTAGTTATTATCATTATGATGGTCTGATATCTCTTATTTTTAAACAGGATCATACGAGCTATAATTAGTTAGAACCAGTAATCAGTCTATCATTGCGAATATATTTTAACAGGTTATTAATATAATAGATTATTTTAACAGATTAAAAAAATGCTGACCAATTCAATTTGTCATTGAAAAAAAACTATTCTATTAAATTGATACCCTGTCGTCTGGACAATAGCTAATGGCTTAAAATACTTATCGAAAATATCAATCGAAGATCGATCCGTCGTAATAATAACCGATTACAAGGTACGTTTAACTAAAAATGCCTTAATACAAAGAGCGACAACGTCTCACTTCGAAGCGTGTGAATCTTTGATTTTCTGTGGAGATAAAAAATAAAAAAGGAGCAGGATGCCCGCCATTGATGAAATGTATCGAAATGTTACTGTGGGAGCCGGCGCGGGCGCCACTCTTTTTCGTAATAATGAGTCGGTATGTCATGCAAGGTAACATCGTCCACAAATTGGCTTCGAATAAATGATTGATTTCAAAATTAATTTATAAAAAAACAATTAACATTCGCCAGATCAATGTGGCTTTTAAGTTATGTGTTTCAATGTTATTCATGGCTTAATTTAATTTTTCTAACAATTTGTCTTTATGAAAATTTGTATAAAATTTTATGTTGTGTACACATGAAAGAATATATTTAACTGACATTTTTATTCTCTTTAAATTATATTTGTTTGATCTATGTACAAAATAAATAAAATGAAATGAATAATACTTGTTTTAAAATTATTTTGGCAAAAGGCAAGGCAAAAGTCCTATTTAGTAAACGAGAAAGTTTAAAAATTATGCCACCATGCTTCACCATTGCATTTTGGTGATATAAGTGTGATAGAATTTTGCTCAACACACGCAGTATCTTACCTTAAGTAGGTACTTAAACTTTCTATTCATTCGATGTTTTTTTTTTAATTCATAGCATTTATTCATTACAATTATAATTAACTTATTGAATCAAATAACTCTATGAACTGAATATGTCATATATCTGGCAACTATCTGTAAAGTACAACAAAGAAGGAAGTCGCGTTCAAAATTCGAACACATTTAATATCGAAATTACTACCAATATTTAAAGATTTTTTTTTTCTTTTTTTATTTACGAATGTGTACAAAGCAAGAAGCTTGGAATTTAACATCATAAAGACACCTCGAATTTGGTATATCTTCGTCAAATTGTTAACACGTTCACTAGTTTTATTGGTGTCCGACTTATTTGTAAATTCTAAGGGTTTATGATACCTTATTTCGTCAAATTGTATACCATTAATAACATGAAAGTATCATTAGATAATTGTTGTGACTGTAACTGAGTTTATATATAATAACTTTATTTCATTCAAATGAGTTTAATTCGGAAAAAATCCATGTATAAAAATTAATAGAAACGTATTAAGTATTCTCAATTTTATTAGTTTTTATGTACTAATCCAATAAGATTGAATATTGACTAGCACCAAAAGTTGTCATTTCAGCTTAATCGTTACTGCAGTGCTATTCTGTAAGAACTTTATTTGGTGGTAAGGCTTTGTGCAAGCCCATCTAGGTAGGTACCACCCACTTATCACGAATTATAATAATCCGAAGGGTGAGTGATCCTGTTTAACAACAGGCACAAGAGACATAACATCTTATTTCCGAAGGGTGGCGCATTTAAAATGTAAGGAATAGGAATTAACAAAAAGTTTAAGTATAGAAAAAATACTCCAAGTTGTATTTATTTATTTTACTAGCAATTATTTGTATTATCAAATCAAGTTAAAGCAATGATATGTTTAACCAATCAACTGCATGTCCTTTTTAAACTGGATTTCAAATTCTCAAATCATTGAATATTATTATTTTTAAATAACACAAAATGTAAAACCGATTCCTTTAATTGGCTTATCAATTTCTAGTATGTAATTGTTCAATTCGAAATAGCACTATCTTTAGAATCACACTTAACTTTTCACCACAACATGAACAAAATTTGCAACCAGATAAGATACTATTGACAGACCTTTAAACTAATCTGTTTTGTGTAACGACTTCCAAAAACGATTATATATACTTTAAAACAGAAACATTATCGGCGTCTTTGTACTGCATAAACAATAGCTAATTGGGTTAATGCCATAACAATGAAGAACGGCAAACATTGCCCTTTGAATATTTACTATTGAAGACCCTGCAAGAATTCCTAATATACAATGGGTTACTCCGGGTCTTATCTTTTGGATGGTGGAATAAACTCGGAGGTAGTATTCTCGAAGTAACAATTACGTGAGTATAATAAAGAATAAACAGATGTATCCACGGGTTTGTTTTATAATTATTTATTTATTTATACTTTATTGTACACCACAACAGAAACAAAACAAAAACTTATACAGCCTACATAAAAGTAGCGTATAATTTTGGCGAGGCAACCAACGGTGTAAGGAATAACCCATAGGATATGATGTAGGTGGTGCAGTAATAACAAAATAAAATAACATTATAATATATCTATATATAAATTATATTTTCAATACATACTAAAATTACAAGTATATAATATAAATAATTATTTTCTTTCTTTTTATTGTGCATTTGTCATACATATTGGAAGCTTCGTTTATTACATTTTTTATATTAGCTGGGACAATTATATAAACAGCTGTTAATTAGGAGACAATCAATTTAAGCCATTCTTTTACAGACAATTTAAAATTTTATTTAACGGCCTCGTTAGTCTTGTGACTGATCGGCTATATTAACGCTGCAGATATCGAATCCTTTCTGTGAAAAAAATATCTTAAAAATAAAGGCGCTTAAAGCAATTAGTCCTACATCTGAACTCTCTCCGATCTTTTCAATTGTGTCAGATTTATCGCATCGGATTAAGCCAGTGAAGGAATAGAGAGTGCATATACTTTTGGTCACTAACGCCAGTAGATATTGACGCTGTGATTAGCCATTAACATTGCTAATACCCCGACACATAGAATAATAACGCTTAAAAGGAGTGTAAGCCCAAGCGAATTGAAGTCATTCAAATTGTGACTAGTCTCAATACATTTGACGTCACGTCAGTTGTCACGATAAAGTGTCATAGTAAACATCTCGCGCTCTAATAAATTTTATTAAAAAATGTCTTACTGTGTAGTAAAAGGGTGTCACAACACTCCACATAAAAAAAAATAAGGATATGAAAATCACATTCACACGTAAATACTATTTGGCAACTTATAATTTTAGCTAAAATATATTCATCAAAACATAAAAAGAATTTGTAAACAAAAGACGCCATTACAATAAAAACGTTACCAACTATGGAAAATATATTTACCACGATTGCTTAATATTTTAAATAATAAAAATAAATAAATATTTAAAATTATTATTTTAACTTTTTTAAGTTACGTATAAAATATTAATACTGTTCAACTAATTATAATTTTTTTTTCTTAATGATTATACATAAAATCAAAGCAATACTAAATAATATTACTAAATAAATTAAAAAAGAGATCATTATAATAATAAAAGCTAAAATGAAATAAATAATATTGCAATATATAATTATAATACTTATTGATTAATTGTAATCTTTTTTAGCTTTCCTTCGAATTCAATTGCTGCTGCTCGATGGATAGATAAAATACAACTTAATCGAAGAGTAGAATATTCAGCGAAAACTTTTCAGCGTTGTTTAATTAATTTTAATGAAAAAATAATAATGTCCAATATTAATGTCTGACAAATTGCCACATCTGAATACAACCTACACAATAATTCAAATTAATTAAATGCAAAAATCGTAATTTGTGTTGTATTTATGTCATTTTGTTTTAAACGTTACTTGTGTGTGTACTGAACCTTACGGGTTTCGGGGCATTTTCCTAATTAGTATGCATGTTTTGTATTTATGTTATTGATTAATATTAAAATTCAAATTTATATTGTTTCTTCTTACATATCCCGTCCTTATTCCATACAAATATATTATTTATCACAATTTACTCTCAGAAAACCTTTCAGCATTATTTAATTAATTTTAATGAAAAAATAATAATGTCCAATATTATTGTCTGACAAATTGTCACATCTGAATACAACCTACGTAATAATTCAAATTAATTAAATGCAAAAAAATATATTTCATAATTCAAGTTCAAACAATATCAATTTCCTCACTTTATGGGGAAAATTTGTATTCACTTGCAACATAATTTGGTCATATGTGGGCGTGTCGGTGTATGTAACGTACGTGACACTTACACACACATTAATTCTAGTGACTTCAATTTTGAGCGAAACTTTGTATCCTTCTAAGCGTTATTATTCTATGCCCCGACACCTTTGGGAACTAAGATTATGTGCCTCGTGCACGTTGTTACAATGGCTTACTCGTCATTAAAACTAGAACACCACAATACTAAGTATTTTTATTTAACGGTAGAATATGCGATGAGTAGATACCAAGTAAAATATATATTAAAACAGGTTTGCTGAGACCAGTCACGCACCACCAGTGCACAAAAAAAAAAACACTTATTCAATGATTTATAAACAAAACAATTACACGAGGTACCTTAAATTTAAAATAAAGGAAATAAACTAAATGTTAAATGTATTTTACAATAGTCAAATCTTTTTAACTTGTAACATCAATGCCCACCGGTTCAATTTAACAGCAGAAATAACAGTTGTTTTATGACATGAAAAGTCATAAAGTTTATTGAGTGAATAACCGTGGTTCTTTTAGTTTTACAATTATTCTTATTCGTAATTGCATTTACAATTATACCTGGATAATTTTGTTACCAAATTTGACTTTTATTTCAATATGTTAAGGTATATTTTTGTATCACAAAATAACTACTTCTAGAATGCTGCTGTTTACAAATAACCAAACGGACAAACGTCGGCATCATTACTTTTGTTCAACACGACGATAAAGGTTCTTAGAAAGTATCTTTGAAACCGAAAATGCAAGTGTAAGCTTAAATCATAACAATATTTGCAAAACAAAAGGATTAACTCGTATTGTTTTAAGTTACACAAAGCTATATCATTTTCTTGTAATGGAAAATTTACATCTTCGTACACAAAACATTATTGTTTCATTTTAAAGAAAAAATTTAAAAAAGGTACAATTCAAATTATTATATTACTTAACTGATTTTGCCTCAGTGATCTTGACAGCGTCAGGGGACTAAGACTTAACCAAGAAAAGAGGGGCGATATTTAAGACTTAGTAAGAAGAGTAAGACGAAATTACTAACTCGGCGGTACAGCTTTGTGCAAGCTCGTCTGGGTAGGTACCACCCACTCATCAGATATTCTATCGCAAAACAACAGTACTTTGTATTATTGTGTTCCGGTTCGAAGGGTGAGTGAGCCAGTGTAATTACAGGCACAAGGGACATAACATCTTTGTCACCAAGGTAGGCGGCGCATTGGCAATGTAAGCGATGGTTAACATTTCTTACAATGCCAATATCCAGTGGTGACCACTTACCATCAGGTGGCCCAAATACTCGTCCGCCTTCCTATACATTTAAAAAAAAACGAATACTATGAGAACGAACCCCGTTCTTAGTTGTCGGAATGGTGGAGGCGCTTTGCGAAGTGCATGCTCTTGCCACGTCTGTCCATGAGACGTTGTAAGCCAAGAACATCTAAGTGGTGTAGATATGTATCGTTGTTGTCTCTGAGAAGAGAGTTTTGGCTATTGTGATCTTTGTATTAGTACTTTTCCAGATACTGAAAATGAAAAAAATATTGCCGGTTACTAGATTGTTAGTGGTTAGTGATTGCATATAAGTGCAAAATCGGTTATCAAATTACCTTAAAACTTCTATAAGCATCTAAATACTATTTTTATTATAAAAAGCTCCAAGAGGATACCTTAAACTTGTAGTTTATTTATTTAAAAAAATTAATAAGTTATTTCAGTTCAACGTCAACAAATCGAAAAGTAATTAATTCTGTAACTCTTCCCGCGCTTATAATAGAACGATCAACTATGAAAAATTTGTTAAGAATTAATTCAACAAATCATTCAGTGTGGGGGGTACGTACCAGGTAGACGGAACTACGGCAGTCGAAGGCTTTAAAGGTATGAACACGTAATTAATCTTCAGCCCGCAGAGAATAATAATCGCTTACTCATTTTCGTAAATGTGAAAAGGCGGAAAGATTTTAACAAATTAAGCGACAAATGCAGCACATTTTGCGTTGAGAACACTTCTGTTATTAATGATGTGGGGCGGGGCCGTTGGATGCGATCCTTTTTTGTTTCGTATTAGTTTATTTCAAATGTTATATATGTAACCGACTAATACACCTCTATTATATAATAAATTTAGGGATATTTTGAAGTGATGCAAAATATCAACAAGGCATTTAATATACAATATGATGAGCTATTTTTTGCTTAATTATAAACTCTCGAATCTATCCCAAAAAGCCTTTTATGTATTGAACTTACAATTTGATATATAAATCTCAAAATACATGTTATATAATAAGATCTATTTGTGTTTAGTATATCATATTAAAAAGTGTTGCAAGTTATAAAAAAGGTTAAGTTAAATAAAGTACTGAATAATCCTTTAAAATATTTCTATTCAGGCAACATTTTAATATTAAAAAATTCCTTCAACATAATCAGATGGCCGTCACGAATGAAGTCATAGACTGAAGGGATAAAAGAAGGACTCCGTCTCGCATTATACTATCCATCCCTTTCGATCTGCGTTCGATAAAAAGAGATGGAAGAAAGAATATTAAAACATCAGAGTTTTATTATCAACGTGTGAGTCCTACAGTGCCTTCACGCCACGAGTGAATACACAATCAAAGTAAATTATGTACTATATTAGAATTCGTTTGTAGCGCACCATTATACAAATATGTCGGAATTTTACGCCCAATATTATGTCGTTTAAATTATGTTATTTTTTCTTCGATGTTTCTCTATTCAATGTGAGATGTCAATAAATAGAACTGTTTATCGCAGTGTTGTGTGAATGGGAATACCTTTGAATTTTGTAAAGTCATTCATCGTTTTAATATTGCATATGTCTGAAGTATATACTTAACAGGATTTTAGGTATTTGTGCTCACGGAATACATATTATTATACATATAATGAGTTCAATTCTTATTTTAAAATTAATATAATTTATACGTTCGTAATATAAGAATTAAAATATCAATGTAAAGCCGGATTGAAGTAATATATGATTACTTATTTAAAAGCTCGATTTAAATAATGCTTATGTAATTAAGTATATAATATAAAAAAACGAGAACGACCACGATGCTTCATTTATGGATAAATCACAGAACATATTAAGTAAAAATATATTAAAATTTATGTAAAATGAATTTCCACAAATATATGTATTTTTGAAGGTTAGTTTTATTATATATTTCTTCTTAAATAAATGTATAAAGTGGCTGACGTAACATAACGTGATGAGACAATTAATGTTTCAAATGATTGCTAAAAAAATCTTTACAATTGAAAAAAACACCAAGGCATTTTGATGAAAAAATTACACGTTATAATAAAATATGAAAAAAATTAAGTAAATAATATACTTAAGTCTACATAATACCACCTCTTAAAACCCATTTAAAAATTGAATCATATTTCATGAAATGTACCACTTACCTCTTGACGTGGGGTCGCTTCGGTGCATCATAATAACTATATCCTGTCTATTGATTGTCAAAAATCAGGAATTTCGGCAATTACACCACACCTCCCACGTGAATACATAAAAAAAAATCTCGCACCAGGCGCATCCAAATTTTCTTAAAGGCCCCGACATCTTATTCGACCCGTTCATAAGATACAGAAGCTAGCGACAGCGTAAGCTTCTTTTAAAAAAATGCGTTTTTGATTTATTTATTTACGATAAACAACATAACATGCAGTAATAATTACAAATTAATAGGTTTAATAAGGGTACAAAGTACAAGGGTTGCCATACTTATATGTAACCAAGACATGCAAAAATTGAGTCATTTTTGCATGTCTTGCACATCTAAAATAATTATTTATTTATTTATTTATTAGGTTTGCTAGCGATTTTTACATTGGTCATTCTTACATACATACAATTATAATATACCCACAGATTATGTAAAATCATTTAAAAGCAAACGTAGTGTTTGCTTTTAAAATGCTAATTAAGCCAATAATTACTATCGCTTGCTATGAAAAGAAAAGTGAAAAAACGAAACAAAAACTAAGAATGAGCAAAAGAGAAAAATTTCAGTCTGTTTTTATATGTTACTATTGTTTTCTGTATCTTGCATGAGTAGGACAGGTGCCACATGAATCTCTTTTGAATACGTTCCAGTTTTAAATGGTGGGAAGCATAATGCGGGCGCCAAACAACACTACAATACTCCAGATGACTTCGAACAAGGCTGTTATAAAGACTGAATTTAGTTTTAAAGTCTTTAAAAGTCCGACCGTGCCGCATAATAAATCCTAACAATTAAGAGGCTTTACTTATTACGCTGGTTATGTGTTCCACGTAAGTTAGTTTTCTGTCCAATATAACACCCAAGTCCCTTATAAGCTCAACTTCTTTGAGCATATTACCATTCAAAGTATATTGTGTTGGTATAATATTTGACTTTCGGGTAAATTTTATTTGCACACATTTATTACAATTAAGTTGCATTCCATTAGAAAGACACCAATTTGTTATTCTATTTAAATCGCTCTGTAGTAAAGTTGAATCATGTTGGGAACTAATTAATCTACTGAATTTTAATATTCATCAGCATATAGGTAATGTGTTGAATGCTTAAAACAGAATACAATATCGTTGACAAATATATTAAACAAAATTGACCCGAGATGTGAACCCTGAGGAATGCCTGACGTAATTACACTGGTTACAGAGATAAAACCATTCACGATAACATAAAAGGAACGGTCATGTAAATATGATGAAATCCATTGTAGAACTGGGCCTGAATATCCATAATATGATAATTTTTCAATAAGAACGTCGTGTGGCACTTTATCGAACGCCTTCTTAAAATCGGTGTATATGGTGTCCATCTGATTCTGCGAGTCAATCGCTTCAGATTTTGAAGAAACAAAACTAACCAGGTTAGTGGTAGTAGACCTACCGGGCAAAAATCCGTGCTGATGATCAGAAACAAAACGATTAAAATGCATTTGAATGAGCGGACAAACTAAGGATTCAAATACTTTGGCGAAAATCGAAAGAAGTGATATTGGCCTATAGTTGCGTAGATCTTTCTCGTCTTCGCTTTTAAATATTGGTACTACTTTTGCTTTTTTCCATATAGTTGGAAAAGTGCCAGAGCGTAACGAGGCTGTGAAAATTAAATGTAAAGGCAAAGTTAGGCAACTCGCGCTCCTTCTTATGAATATTGGCGGTATTTTATCTGGTCCCGCTCCCTTTGCAGTATCTAGGTCTTTTAGTTTTTTCAGTACATCGTTCTGACTTATGTCTATAGTTGCTAGGTTTTCGCTAATACCCAAATTAGGAATTTGTCGTAAGTAGAAAGTAGAGTCTAAACCAGAGAGATCATTTGCGTCAAATGACTTGAGAACATAAATCAATGCCACTAGTAGCCGTTTTAAGTCCGTTACTCATAACAGATGGATATGTGTTTGAGTTATTACGCTTATTCTTTAGAAAGGTCCAGAATGCTCTGGGATTCTTCTGAATTTGCACTTCGAGGTTGTCATTGTACTTGTTGTAGGCCTCACGGGTTATATCATTACAACGGTCACTCAGTATTCTTAACTCTATTTCATCCATCGGGTTATTATATTTTTTAAAACGCTTTAGCATTTTATGTTTTTCCTTTATTCTTTTTGCAACCTTATTATTTATCCACGATGGGTACTTATCATTTTTAACTTTTTTTAAAGGAACCTATTTTGTGATAGCTGTCTGCAAAACCTCGTAAAATACTTTGACCATGTCATTTATATTATCTAAATCTAATATATTTTGCCACTTGATTCCCCTTAAGTACTCATTAATAGAGTCAAAATCAGCCTTGCGAAAGTTAAATCGCTCATGTGACTTTCATTCATTTTGAGTGTGGTCTGACGTTAGGTATGTTGATTTGAAGGGGGGGGGGATGCAATGGGTCAAATTATGAAATAAATAAGAAAAGAAAAAATTAAAATATTATTTAAAATAAGCTGGAAGTATAAAATAAAATATAAGTGGTATTAACATTACAATAATACTATATAATAACAAAATATAGACAAAAATTAAAACAGAGATCAGTTCTGCGAGATCTTACGAACACCTTATTTACACACTAGTTAGTAAATTTTCATATAACCAGCTTTAACTAAATTGGCTCACTGTTCATCTAATCCCTGTAATTACAGACATAAATTTGGTATTATAATTTGCAGCGTATTGGAACGACTTAAGATAAAAAGCGGGTGCGCAATGGATGCGATTAGCACAGGACCGGGAGAATTGGTGCGCGGGTGAGGAGACCTATGTCCAGCAGTGGATTAATGTGGGCTGAATATGATGATGATTGGAAATAGAAAATAAAACGACTAGTAATACTGCAAAGTTTGTGTGTTTGAATGTATTTCATCGACTAGACATGGTATAGGTGATGAAAAAGCATGTTGATATTATTTGTATATTTTGTAAAATGACGTGTAAGAGCTTACCTAAATGAAGTATATTTTATTAAGTTTAAGTTTTCTTTTTAATTTATTAATAGTAAAAAAAAAACTGCCTTTTTCGGCCTACAGATATTGTGTTATTTTTAAATAAGCTTTTACTAATAAAACGCTAATTCTAGAGTTCATAACTTGCGTCGTATTAAACCGTAACCATTTTTTTTTTCTTATTTTCCCCATTGTAGCCTTTGTGCGAGCTAGCGCCGGCACGAAAGGGTCCCTAAAAGGTGTTCTAAGGCGTATCTTCACGTAATGGGCCTCGGATACATATTTATTTTTGTGTTGTTCATTCTGGTCTTGACATAAATAAATTAATGTGTTTCAATCCGAAATTTCGCGCTTTCATGGTGGCCATACAATTCGCATGAGAAGCTAAAACATTTGTAAAAGTTAATAATTGTAGATGACAAGATAATTTATATTGCTTTCTTTAATAACGTTTTTAATATTACTTTGTTAAAATATTTTAGAGGAATATTATTTGTATTATATATTTTTTTAAATTAGTAAGATGATAGAATAATATTTATTTTTGTAACATTTTAGAAACGTCCTTCTTTTCTCCTATAAAATAAAGTCTATAAAGAGATGTTATTTTACTAAATTAAGAGCTTAAATGATGACAGGCGTTTTTCCTCGCGACTTCATCTACGTTATTCTTTTCCAATAAACTCCGTCTTTTATATACTTTATGCAGATTACAGACTATCTGAATGTAAAATTTTATTACAATCAGTTCAAAAGTTCAGTCTTTATAAGCTAATAAAGAGATAAAAATCACATTCGCATTTATAATTTATATTACAACACATTATTCACAACGTAAGTATAGTTAATTAGACTTTATTATTATGTAGAGTTAAACACACGAGTCTTAAAAAATTCTTTACCCCTAACGGGTTTTAAGATACTGAATGGAGCCTTTAATTGCTACTAAATTGTGTTCCGAGACTTGTGAATGAACGTAAAACAAAAGATCAGTGGGACTTTAGATGATATGGCGCTGTTGCGTAACAAAAGAAAATAGAAAGGTGTGATAATTAATACAAGGGACCACCCAAACGGATAGAGTTTTTAAATAACTTACATCACACAAAATAAACCATTATATTTATTTATTTGATCACGAGGTAGTCAGTTTTGTTGTTGGTCATTGGATTCGCGTATAAACAATACGTCAAGGCTATAATCTCTCTCTCTTTCTCTGCAATATCTATAAAAAGATAGATAAATCAAAATAAGCGTGTTTATACATGTTTATTGTAGTGTAGCGACATCTATCTCGCCACATATGAAAACTAAAAACTGACGTATCCTACATCGCGATATTAAAGTTATCCGAGCGATTGAACAATATATACAAAAACCCGACAACAACCACCGGGCAGTAGCCCACCAGACTAACACCCGTCTGGTCGGAGGATCCTCCCTTTTCAATGGTGAACTCCATAACTGGTGACCCCGACGTGATGAACGTCAGCGCAGCCTTCGCAAAAACTACGTCATCATGACGTCATCATCACTTCTTCAAGCTTTCGAGCAGCGAGTCATACAGCCAGCCAGCTTCCACGACTACTACGGGTATCCTGACCACCATCATGCAGCGGACGCGCATTCCTGGTCATCACCCACAGTCTTCTCAGCGACCTTGGCACAGCACACTGCACTTTGACCGGTCAGCAAGCAGAGACGCACTTCTCTCCTGGTCGACGCAGCCGCCAGCCACTACGCAGCACTGCACCACTCCGACTCACTGGAGCATTTGCAGCATCACCCCGACTCACTGGGGCATCACCGCAGACAGTTCCGACTCACCGTGAACTATATGCGGCATCTGGTTCCGACTCACTGGAACATTCCACTGGCCCAGCAAACATCACAAGATATATGGACGACTCAACCTGCTATCGACCTCCGGTCTCGGAGGGGAGTGATGTAGCGACATCAATCTCGCCACATACGAAAACTAAAAAAAAAAAACTGACGTATCCTACATCGCGATATTAAAGTTATCCGAGCGATTGAACATATATACAAGAACCCGACAACAACCGTCGGGTGGTAGCCCACCAGACGAACACCCGTCTGGTCGGAGGATCCTCCCTTTTCAATGGTGGATGAGGAACTTTACACCCTGTTCCTCCCAACACCAAAGTAGGAATAAATAAAGAATAATAATTAACGGCGGTGCTCAGCGGCTGTTAGTTATATAAAAATGTAGACATATAACTGTTAGTACCTTTATAGTGCGACTCGTTTGTTTCATACTATAACCGATAAATACTAGATTTCCCTCGTGTAAATTTCATCAAAATTAGTTTAGTAAATCAAAACAGACAGGGTTACTTTAGCGTTTATAATATAATAATTAATAATAGATCATCATCATCATCATTATCAACCATTTTTTGTCCACTGTTGAACATAGGTCTCTCCAATGGCACGCCACTGAGCTCGATCTTCAGCTCTCGATTTCCATCCGCTGCCAGCCACTTTGCGTATATCGTCACTTCACCTAGCAGGAGGGCACCCTACGCTACGTTTGCCAAGGCGTGGTCTCCATAATAGATAGATTTATTTATTTGATTCGGTATACTAAATATAATAATTCTCGAGATGAGTCGATAGGGTAAATTCAGTTCATACTACATTAAAAATCTCAAAATCCTTTATTACATCGGGGAGACCTGAGTTTCATAATGTAAAAGACATTTAATAATGCAGACAAAATTTTCATTTCATAACTTAAACTGTGCGTCGATATATATATATATAATAGCCTGAGATAAGCCGTAGGATTTTCCGTCGGCAACATCTTAGGAATCCATCTGATTTTTCTCTAATGAGTTTGTAGGTAACCTGCCTATGTCTTTTTTACCCTTTGGTCGCGGCGATGAATTAGTTCCGCATAAACAAATAAAAATTAAAGAGATCGAGGATTTTTCACTTTTTGAACATTATGAATGACTCAATTTATAGGATAAATAAATTTTTGTATTGGAGATGAATATCCAAAAAACATGGTAGCAACTTATTTTATTAGCAATCAGAAACCTAAATACCAATTTCTACATCTCACTTAAAAAATGACGAACCTACATTCAAGTCTTTCTATATAATACTGTAAAGAAATGCATTTTTAAAAACACTGAATAATAATATATAACATTCGATATTCTAGCTGGAACAAATTTAAAAAAAAGAGATAAATAATAATCATAATTGTAACTTGGTGAACTTCTATACGATTGTACGCTCATCTTTGCATAGATGCATAGATAGATTGCAATGTACCTAGAACCAGAAAAATTAAACGTTATTTCTCTTCTGGATTACTCTGAAGCTTTCACCTTCAAAAGCGTATCATCACACCACAAGAATGGCAACGCAACTGCAAGTCCATAGGCGGCGATTGTCACTTTCCATCAGGTGATCTTCCTACTTATATATATAAAAAAAGACAAAAGATCACTATTTTGCGGTAGAATATCCGATAACTTGGTGATACGTTTCCATATATTTTTCACAATGCTAAGAATAGTAACATTTCCAAACAGTATTTTTTACAAAAAGCAGATATTCAAGATATCAATGATCTTAAAGCAGCAACGAATAAATAATTCACATACAAACATTGCACTCGGAAAAGATATAATCGGTGGTCAGATGTTTTATTTCGCACGCGATCTCGACTCTGGTTAAGCTTCCATTAATTAAATATCATCGGCGAATGGACGTACTAATTAAAGACCTAGTGTTTACTAGATATTTTGATAAATGTCACGTTGTTTTTGTTTTCGATGGCTCGAGGACCGCATATGTTTAATACTAGTTTCAGTCCGCGACTTCGCCCGCGAAGAGCAGGTCTGTCTTATCTGATAACGATTAAGAAGTTCATAATGCTCGTTTGAGTATTCCAGACGTGATAAACAAACTCTAAATACTTAAAGATAAAGATTAATTTTAAGAATCAAAAATACGTGAATCGGAAATTACCTTTTGAATTTAAATAGACCTATTCGTAGGTCTATTTAAATTCAAAAAACTATACCTACATAATTATAAGTAGCTTATAAACTTTGTACGCGTGGAGACAGTTGAAATTTATTGTGTAAATGGACTATCTGGATCTTTATTTATGACCGAAGCCAATTACATATGAAGTACCGATGTCGAGTCCCCACGTAAGCTGTGTTCTCATATGAACTATGACCCCATATAGACTATGAGTCCACGGATTCCATATTCCAATAAAACAATGTGCCAAATAAATTCTGTATACAAAATAACTAGCTTACATTAATTGATGATAATAATAAACTTCTCGTTCTAGATTGTATATGGTGACATCACCATGTAGACTTCAGTCTCATCTTAAATGGCAAAATCGAAAATCGTTTTCGTTTATTATCTCGATTGTTTATTTTTGTAATTTTAACCTAATAAATTTAAAAATATTCAACATACATAATATGTACTCGTTTGATAATCTACTAATTTTTATTTAACTTACAATTTAAAGTTCAAAGGTATATTATACATATGTACTATTTAATTTGATGCACACATTTGATATAGTTGTCAAATCCCCCACTTGAAGATATTCATGGTCAACGGTCATCACTAACCATCAGTTGATTTACTTTATTAACTGAATGATTATTAAAAAAATATTAAAAGTAGTTCCACATAAATGCAATTGTTGCAACAACTAAATAAGTCATCTGTCTTTAGAGGCGGTTGCTGCAAATTAGTCACATTCCCAAAGCAGCGTTCTTCCATACACAAATATAATCCGTGACTTGGTTGACGAAACAGTAACAGCGACAGCTTCGAACCCGTTCGACTGTCAATCCGCTTGAGATGGGAAAAAAATATCCACCTAACGGTTTAGTCTAATTCATAAGAACTGAAGGAAATAATTCAATCCTTACGTAAGTGAATCTGATGTCGTCTTAACTTCATTGGTAATAAATTCCATTTCAAAAAGCGAATATGAAAGAGTTTTGTTATAAAAAAAAATAAAAACAATGTTAATTTTTTTACTGAACAAGGAATGCAATGAAATGGTAATTATAAGATGAGGTTTCAAATTTAATTAGAGATTAATAGTCCTGCAATATTAACCGTGTAAGATTAATTGAATCATTCATTATAATCATTCGCTCGTCAGTAGGCCATTTGTTTAGGCTCGTGAATGAAAACTTGAGGATACTTGCATCGAAAGATATTCTAATAGTGTTTACACCAATGGAAAGTGGAGCAGAGTGGTGGAATAGGCTCCAAAGTGATACATTCACGAGGTTTTACTCGATTTTTTATAATCATTTCTTGTAGCTCTAGCTTGTAACTTAGACCGAAGCCTAAGTGTAAGGACTCTACAGGGTGCCTGCTAAGAAATGTCTCGAAACTTGGAAAAGTGTTAAATAATACATTAACGTGGTCATACATAATTGAACACTGACAGCGTAGAAGTATAGGATACGGCCACGTGAAGTGTGAAAAGAGGTTACATGGAATGTTGAATGCTCTTTTTTGTCGAGGTGACATCATCAAATGCGTACGTTGATTGAAATATATTAAAACTACTTTGAATATTTAGCTAGATAAAGTAAATGAAATAATAATTGTGGCTAGAACCTAACGTGAAAACACAAACTATATTTTTTTGTGTTACGATCATGTAATACCTAAATATTTCCAACCTTTATATATATATTAAATAATTAAAAAAAAAGATATATTTAAAAAAAATATATAAATTTTTCAAAATAAAAATACAACACAATATCTTTAAAAAATAACCATCGAATTCTTACATCTCTAAAATAAATAGAGTAATAAAGTATCGATCAAGTCACAGTGACTTGCATCTCGCTTGATATCGGATTAGAATAACTGCGCCCATACCCGACATCTTGCCTGATTATTGACGGTCTCTGCCGCGCCTCTTAATTAAGTAATTACACCTTTGGAAGAGTATTTTGATACATCTATATTAACCTACAAGTCATGTGCGCTATAACTTAATATAATTTTAATTAACATAATTAGACATACGTAATATGAAATTTATTAAAAAAAAAAAGATAATTTAACTGTAAATAAAGTTACTGTTTATTGTTTTTGTTTTATTGGTTTATTTTACTAATATAAAAAATGAGAAGGTACCAGGACCAGTAAGGTTGAAAATATAAAGCTGCGTTCGGGTTTGTGTTGTAGGTTTATGTTTAAAATCTAGTAGATACTTGATTATACATTTATAAATTAATTTCTTTATACAGTAACAGTCGGTGAATGTCCCACTGCTGGGCTAAGGCTTCTACTCCACTTTTTGAGGAGAAGGTTTGGAGCTTATTCCAACACGCTGCGTTGCTCCAATGCGGGTTGGTGGAATACACATGTGACAGAATTTCAGTGAAATTTTACACACGCAGGTTTGCTCACGATTTTGTTCTTCACCGTTAAGCACGAGATGAATTGTAATCACAAATTAAGCACATGAAATTCAGTGGTGCTTGCCCGGGTTTGAACCTACGATCATCGGTTACAATTCCCGCGTTCTTACCACTGGGCCATCTCGGCGTTTTTACGTTATATACTAAATTAATTTGCAAATGTCTATTGTAGTATTTGTGGTAGAGATTTGTAAATGGAATCATCACATATTCTGCTGCCATAGAACAATACCTTGCGTTGTTTTATTTAATCAATCAGCTTAGAGATTGTGTACATCAAACGATACTAAGTTCAAAAACACAAATCAAAGATTTGAAGATCATATAATATAGCGAGATTTTCATTTTAAGCATTTAATTCAATGAAATAAGCACAATACCGTTAGTTAAACTGAGAAAAATCTGTTCATATTTGAAGTCCACACAGTATTTCTTAAGATTAGCGACTGACATACAGACTGACTGTCTATCTATTTTAATGTACTAGCTGAACCTGTCATGGTGATCGGTCAAGTCGGTGTCGAAGTCTATTAAACTAAAATTGGTATACATTCATCATTATATATACACCAGCGCTTTGCTAGGCAGTACATATTTCTTAAAACATCGACAAGGAAATGTAATTCCTTTATACAATCGCAATCTTATTGTGAGTGCGATCATCCGCATCACGAGCTACGGAGATGAATGTAACTGTGCATTCCGTAACAAACAAATAAACTTGCATTTATCGATATTAACGCCATTGTGAAGAGATTAGATGGACACGTCCATTCAGGAGGCAGGTAAGTGAGCATTAGGTGTGTGTAAATCTTCACTTAAGACCTTATACGGATAATTGGTAGCTTTCGCTTCGGTGGGGGATGATAAAATCTCCTTTGTAATGCACCCGGCTTGTGTTGAAACGGGCTTTATTGTTTGTAGTTTTTTTTTTTAAATTTGTTTTTAAAAAATTTGGAATTCTTTATGATTCGGAGAAAAAAATTGATAAATTTAATAGTTGTTTTTATAGTCCTCAACAGCTCAAGTTCGTCCACAGCTGGACATCGGTCTTTCTTTATCACGTGCCACGAACTTTAGCTGTTAATTTCAAACCAGACATTTTCCGTTTATCATCTCTCTTAACTAGAGTAAGTTCAGTCATACTTGTTGGTTTGTCTTAGTAAACGCCAATACGTGACTTTTACCCACCTTTGTTTTAAGAATACTACATCACTTATCGTTTCTGTCACACGACCGGCCCACTACTGTTTCAGCTTGCTAATTATTTATATCTCTACCCAATCACCTAATTTCTGATACGGATCAGCGTAGTATAAAGAAAATAACTCTTTCCATAACTATATATCGCACTTGATTTTAGAAGGTATATAGTAAGATCGATTTTTAGAATAGATAAAAAAAATCGCCCATGTCTTAACTGGAAAAGGATCTTTCATTCTGTACGCATTACTGGATCCTAACCTGCTTTCGGTAGTTTAAATGTTTTCAATGAATACTCATTTTCCGTCTGAACGACTTTCAAATATCAAGAGGTTTTGACTACTGAAGAAATCGCAATGTAAGGCTTTATCCCTAATTAACTATAGATGTGATTTCAAGTGTTAACTCATTGTACTTCTAAATACTCCAAAATGAACGCCCATATTGTTTTCTAATCCTTGAGATGACAATTTCTTTAAGCCTTTAAGTATCACTTAAGAATGTATTTTTAAAATCAATTGCGCTGGTTCTTTGTAAACGGCTTGGGTTAAGTGAATTTGTGGCTTGGTGAGACAAACCACCCAGTGGGGAGGTGTGGCATATTTTTTATATAAAAGGCTAAGGCCTCCTCGCCTTTTTTGAGGAGAAGGTTTGGAGCTTACTTACTCCACCACGTTGCTCCAATGCGGGTTGGTGGAATATACATGTGCTAGAATTTCAGTGAAATTAGACACATGCAGATTTTCAGATGTTTTTAATTTATCAAATTTAAAGCGAAATGCAGAACACGATTGCTTACATTGTAAACGCTAATCTTAAAATTTAATAGTGTACCTATAACAACAAAAAGTTCAATAAAAAGGTATGATAAATAATTAATTCGAATTTATTTTGATCTTCTAATAACTAATTCTTTAGACTGTTATAAAAAACCTATTTTAATCCGATTTTAAAAATGAAGGCTCCTTGTTTTCACCATACATCTTTATTTCTTATACGTAATTACTCGAAAACAATATTAACATTTTTAATTATTCTTTAACTGAGATAATTTATACGTGTACAAGAAGCTATTCTTAATAAAGTCACTTAATTTTAAGAAAAAACTTTATGAACTATGTCATTAGTTTTGTTTGTCAATTATGAATAACCCAAATAAAGTGACAGCATAAAAAATCCCTTAACAATTAGAAAAGGAACCTGCACTGAATTAATGAATTAATTAGCCAGTCCGTCTTACTCGGAACGATATAATTCTAGCGATAACTCACACATCAATATCAATTCAGGCATTCACAAGTTGTGGTGGAGTAAACTCGCATACATACACTATATATATGAAGCCTGAAAACATTACACTCCTTTATTGGGCAATCATGTAACTCCGAACGTATTAAGATACTGATTTATAAAGTAAGATAATAATAATATGCAAAATCAAAAATAAAACACGATAATTTAATACAAAATTCAAACAAATCTTCAGCCATCGATTCAAATTCAATGTGTATCGATCCGTATGATGCGATATGCATAATATCGTATTATTTAACATAATTAATTAGCTCAGCGCTCCTCAACAGACAGACGGACAAAACAAAAAGGTATTATACGTCTTTATACGTATCGACAACTTCATCGGTTTAAAGATACATTAATAATCGCTCTTGACGTTTGATTTCCGCTCGATATTCGTATTAAGATAATGTTTGTTTGATTGTTTTAGCCACTAGAAATCTTGTGATTCCATTAAAGAGGTTTTATATTTCTTTTTAACGAAAAAAAGATGAAAGTCGCAAATAATACTTCGTGTCTATGTTTTATTACAATCTGTATTTATGGAAAATAAATTAATATCATAACTAATTAATAACATACAATATCTCTGAGACAATATACATAATTATACACACATATATATATATATATATATATATATATATAGTAAGGCTTAGTGGATAGATTACACGGATTTCAATCAAATATATTTAATTCAAATCCAAACAAGCGCCACTTTATTTTATATAATTAATTTTATTTTTTATTATTCATCTTAAGTTTGGCGATGATAACATACAAAGTTAAAATATCTGTGTTAGATAAAATTACACGTCATAATGTGTACATATTACATAATATGAAGTAACCTACACTAGAGGCATATAAGCTTTCAAAATGCTTTATAAACTGTCATTAATGAACTATTACTTTGAGTAAATCACCAATTATCATCATCGTCGTCGTTTTCATCAGCTAATCGCAATCCCCTGCTGGATGTAGCAAATCTCGTACACAACAGTTTCAAGATTACCGCAATGGATTATGAATTTCTCCGTAACATCATTCCGAGTTCGTATTTATGAAAATATAGATAGATATCAGGTAATTAATTTTTAGTAAGCTTCGATACGAAGGTTCGATCAAAAGCTATTTTTCAATTAAAAAAATAATTGTACTGAATTTACAATAACAGTATACTTCGTGTAACTTTTAAATAATCGATTCATTCAAAACGTAGAAATAGCTACGATTTATAAATAAAAGATATTAATGTTTCATTCCCTGTATATAAGGATTTAAAAAAAGAGTTTCTGTCTTGGAGATGTTTATTAAGCTTCGAAGATACCCCCCAGATTAATAATACTTAGGTAACAAAACACATACGCCTGGAGAACATTCTACATTGTCATTGGAAAGAACCGATAATTTTTTAAAACAAAGAATAACCCGGTGAGATAAAATAGTCACCCTAAGCTCACTTATATATGTTATTTTCACTGTCGTCGTATCCGAAACTGATTGCAGATGCCATGCTAATAACTTTAGACGCCAATATTTTATTTAAATAATATAAATTTTTACAAGAGTATCAACGAGTATCTCATCAATATCAGATATTTATGAAACAATTCTTATATTAAATACTAATTCTCGTTCTTTTTTAAAATTATATAAATTGATTTCATCGAAACAAAAAAAAATATAATACTAAAAAATGACTTAATAAAAAAGTTATTCGTTTTTTTTTCAAATCTGAATATAACATTAAGCTATAAAGGCGTTGCTTAATAGTCTGTAATTGTTCGACCTAACATGATTTTTATTGGCATTGTCCCAGTAACATGAGACAGCGCTACTTTAAAAACTCGACTGAGAATTTGTAAGCCTCTCACAAGCTGATATATTTTTTATAGTAATTAAAGGAAGGTCGACAACAGAATTGAATACCTAATATTCAGTGACCACCATCGGCGATAACCCAGACATTGATATTGAAAACAAATATTAACTATTTCTCACATCAACTGATAAAACGAATATAATAATATGTTATCTGTGCCTGTACAGTAATGACTCTGAAACATAAAGCTGTTTTTTTTGTGAAAAAAAATCGCAACAGTCCAGACCAGAAAGAGTGAATGGTACCTCCCAGAGGAACTGAAACACGTTCTTTTTGGTGACTGGATTAGCATTCATAGTGCAAGGCAGTCAACTAATGTAATAACTCTTTACAAATTTAAGTTAAAATGAATAAAGTTTGAAATAAAAGAATAAAGGTCAAAGTCTTATTGCAATATCACTTATTGGTCGGACGACTTAATCGAACAAACGTGAGTCGAGAATCGTTAGTAGCTCCACATCGCCTTGAGGTCAATAAATAAATAAATCTCAACGCTGCCGTTTTTTAACTTTTTTTTTTTTAGATTAATAACGCCATCGTAATTATGTACGTTGGCATCGAAAACAAACCGCAATTTTGTGGTCAGCCATTATGGTTTATGGGTCAATATTATAGGCGTCATAATTATAACTTAGACCCGTCTTTAGGATACACGTAAGCGAGCTATTCATTTGTGATTATGTTGGTCATATTAAAATTATCGGTATGATAATTTATTTTTTCATTTAAATGCAAGCTTAATGGAAACTATTAAAATTTTATGCTTTTGCATTTAGTAAAGGTTTAATATTATTAATATATTTTGAATCGTATTAGTTTGAAAGTTTGTAAATGCAAATAATACAAAAATAATAATATGGTCAAGTAATAAAAATATAAATTATATTAGGTACGTATCACACACACACACACATTTTTATTCATTAGTTTTTCACACTACATACACTTTCGATTAATTAATAATAAGTTTAAGAAACCACAAGTCGCTTAAATTTTTAAAAAAAATATTTAATTCAAAACAAAATGCAAAATCTGTATCGTGTTGATGTTTTCCACGCATATAATATTTCACAATCGCCACGAATTAAATCGATCTTATCTCATACGCGTCTTCATTCACGCGTTGCAAAATGTGAGAATCGCATTAATCTCGACTGGTTACCAGGAATCCAGGCTTCAACTTAATGAATAATGACTTCAGAATCTTCAAAATATTTTATAATATGAAAAAGTAATCGACGGACTCTTTTTGTGATAAATACTAAAATGCTTCTAATTTATTACTGTATCGCGCCATCTGTTGTAACGTTTCGAAAACTATGATGAGAAATAGCAGTTGCTTGACCTAGCAATGTGAACAACCCCATCTATGGGTTGCATTTTGAATGTTTTAGTCAAAATACAGCCATAGTTATATTCCTTATAAAGAGATTGTATATTTTAAGATGTTTTAGAGTTCACCGTAAGATGTCCTTAGTTATCAAAAGAGTCTATTCTAATATAAAGAAAATACTAAAGTGAGTTTGTGACGATTTCATGTCTTAATTACTCAACCGGTCATCATGAAATTGTGATAACCGTTGACAGGACACTTGCAGAATTACAGACACAGACACTTACAGAAAAGGACACCTGCCACCTCCTCCTCACAAGTGGGGATATGTAGGCAAAAACTAGTTGCAAATAAATTGATAACTATTCTATAAAAGCTTATTTTGTATACCTATCCTTCATGTGCAAAAATAGATTATCATTTGCTTTAATTGTTAAAAATAAGTAATGAAGACGAATCTTTGTGTATAAGAAATAAGCAGGTGGACATCCAAATGAGCTACCTGAGGGTAAGTGGTTGCAAACTCCCATAGAAATTGGCGTTATAACAAATTCCTTAGGTAGGTACGTTCCTTACGTCGCCAATGCGCCACCGTCTTGGGAATTAAGATGTTAGGTAGGAATGTCTCTTGTCCGGAACACAGCAATATTACTGTTTGGCTGATAAATGGGTGGTACCTAAACCGGCTTCCGTACCAAGTACACACACTGGGTTCCTCCTGACTGGCCCATGAAGCCAGTATGGGTACGGGCCTCGGGGTTGCCCCATCTACCCGGGCAAATCCACACGCAGTCGCAACTGCCGTGTCTATTCTTTTTGACCTAAGAGGTCAAGGCCTACTTAGGCCTGATGGTCGTCATCTCTGGGTGGTCGTTGTCGTCTCCTAGGTTTGTCAATTCCGGTGGTTTTCGTCGTCCCATCCTCCGTCCTCCAAATCGTCGTCGATGCCTGCGCCAGGGCAGGGGGTCGGCGACAGTAGGAGCTCACGAGGTAGAGGACGCCCGTCTGGTGGTCGAGCATGTAGTGGTGCTATGCCGTGGAGGTGCGCGCACGCACTGCTGTCCGCTCTGGCGAACATCTTGCGCGCGAGGTGGCGGACGAACTCCTCCACGGTGGGCGTCCTGGTGTCTAGGTGTATAACGTCGTTTCTGACGTACCTCAGACCTCCTACTATAAGGCGCAGGCATCGGTTCTGCTGGATCTGGATCCTCCGCTTCTGGTACGCTGAGCAGAGTGCGTACCACGCGGGTGCCGCATACGTCAGACGCAGGCACCGTAGATCCTAGTACGAATATAGTAGTAGCGTACCAAGTAAGAATATAGTATAAAGTGTTCCCCCCATACGAAATCAAAATGGCGTTGCTGGAGCCTAAGAGTGAAAGTTGAAGGATCGACTTCTAACTCGGTAGAGTATATTAGACATCAGTATTTTCAACACCTTGACAGGCGCGTGTTTCAAACTATTCTGTTAATTAAATTAAAAAGGACCCCTAGCCTAATCAACAAAATAAAGTATATATATACATATGTATATACAACAAGCAACACTTATTTGCGAGTTTTTCATGGACGCAAAATATGTAGTTAAGTTTTATGGAAATGTTTTTTTGTTTTAAGTTAAATAGCTCGAGAGTAAGCTACAATATTTAATGTTTATACTTAATTTTTTCGTAGTAAATAGTTAGATAAAATTTAAGTTTTTACCACACGGACATAAACTTTTTTGCTTTTAAAAGTGAACTGTAATTACGTAGCCGAAAGTACCTTTTTCTTTTTAAACGTCTAGGTAGTGTTAAGATATTTATATATTTAATAGAAAATTATAAGCTAAAATAATAGAAATCAATTCAAATATTTTTTACTACACCAATAATATATATTTTATTACGCAATAAATATAAATATATATACAAATAATCACAATTTTGAAAATAATGTTTTCAATATCTTGAATTTAGATTGTATCCTCCAAATGTTTTCAAACCATCTACAATGCCTACTTTATATCACAGCTAATCATATGCTTATACCAAAAAATATAACTTAAATTCAGTATCAAAAATCGCGCATCATTCACTTGCAAGTAAAAAAGTCAACTTCTTCGACGCATGTGTCACATTTTACGAAACAACAATCTACCATTTTACATCTACACCGAGAGCTCACTGACTTCTTCCCAACAATAAAGCCACGTCCACAACAAAGCGTGGCACAGTTATGCCTATCCTTACATATTCTTCCTTTTGTACTGACACACAGATTCGGCGTCTTTTGTAGATAAACCATTTTTTTTCTATCAACTTTCATTTTTCTTCTCACATTGGGCGTGATGGCCCTCTTCGTTGTATAATTCACCAATTTCTTTTTAACTGCGTGATGGTAATGTTTCTTTAATAAGCCCATGGCTGAATTGAAAGGGCCCAATCGTTTCCAGCAGGTTTTGGTTGTACACGATCCAGAGAAACCGTGACATTTACATACTTCTCTAAGTTGTTCACCAACAACGTCAATACCTATATTGACGTCTTGCTTCAATATCTCCGCAATTTGATCTGAACCCGCCTGCTTCCATTCGAGAAAATTCTTTGCGAATCTCTTACCAAATTTGAAGTCATCTCCGCATCCGCCTCTTAATTGCGAAGAGATATTTTGGAAACTTCCCAAACAAGAACATCTAGAGAGCTCACCTGATGAACAGCCTCTTGCTATAGCATGAGTTATCGAGGCGGCGACTAATGCATGTATAAATGCGGTTTCTCTATAAATTTTCTTAAATATGCTCCTCTTAGCCTTTCTATTGTAGACTAGGGAACAATTCCATCTGTCGTATTGGAAACTTTCTTCACATGCCGCTATAGCTTGTTGCTTAGCGGCGACAAGAATCTTCACAAGTCCTGGTTCCTTCCTACACATTTTCGACTGCCTCTTTGAAGACGTAAACACCTTACAAGCTCCAGGATGAATAGCGTCAGATCTATCCGTGAACAAGTCCTCTACTGTCTTTTGTAATACAGGTTGAGATCTGCAAAAATACAGCAAATTTAAAAAAAATATTCGTATAGCACTATGAATTTCACTTCAATTATGAAATCCAGCTTGTACTTACCCTTCGACATTCTTTGTTGCAAAAATTGAAACTATGGAGAATATTAAAATTGAAAAAACACAAGAGGTAATCATGGTTGAAAAATTAATAACATCGTAATATTTTTGTGGATCGATCTATGCAGCAATGATGACGTTCTTAAATGCAATTCTAGAATGAGCTCATAGTTAACAAAAGACAAAGGTGTAGCAGATAATGAATTTATCAAATTGGGTGTGACCTCACCAAAAAAGGTATAAGTAAACTTAGAAATCAGTGTAAATACATTAGTGCCATAGAGCAAATAATTGACTCCTTATTTCAATGAAGTTAACGTTTCTTTCATATGCAGGGCTGTCACCTTGTAAGTTATTTTAAGAATGGTCCTTAGCTTTTAACTTGTGTTGAAAATACTAGTAACTAGAACTATACTACACAATATTTTAGTGACACGGAAAATAAAAATAAGTAAAAAACTTAGCGACTCACAAATATTTCATTTAATTTAATGTAACTTTTAGGAGAACGATGTTGTTTTTTACTTATGTTATATAAATGAAGGCGAACCCACATATATTTGAAAGCCTATTCATTATAAACACTGAACTAACAAAAACACACGAGGTTTCCATTGTAGATAAATATATATATTATTTTCACGGAAGAAGCAGCACTCCTCATGAACAAGGACAAAGTAAATATGTAATATAGCCTGTAAATGTCCCACAGCTGGGCAAAGGCCCCCAATGGTGGACACATGCGGCAGAAATATATCCAAACGCTCGCGAAACGTTATTCAATACGACTACTACGAAATTTTTCATTGGCCACAGATTGAACCCATTCATCTCAGCTCACTAAACCTTAGAACTAATAAGAAAAAGCATTTTTATAAAATAACAAGCTTTTAGATAACTTCACTAGATAGTGATATTGGGAGCAATCTTGTAACTAGATTGAACTTTAAACCTAAATTCTCTTAACCGATTAATTTTGCGCAACTTATCTGTTTATGACAATATAATCTAGTGTGTACGAATTATTTGTTCAAAATAGCCGTCATATATCCGTTTCCGTTTTAATTTTTTTTTCTCATATTAATTATTTTTATTATTACGCTTTAACTAATAATTTTCGTCCGATATTATCAACCCTAGTGAGTTATCTTTTCAACGATACCGGTATGCTATACAGGTCCGTAACATGCTTAAATATGAACACTTTTTTAACAAGCATTTAAAAAAATATTGTAACTGTAATAATTACGATATTAATTTATTATTCTTAACTTTACCTTTCTTTCTTTTTTTCCCGTTGTAACCTCGTCTTCTTAATTGTAACAAACGTTTATTTTCATCTTCTAATTAAAAATAGTTTTTAAATAAATATAAACATATTTATAAACATCGCTGTGTAACATAACCATACTCAGTAAAGTTTTTCTGCCTGGCGATAAAATATGGTGGTTCCTACTCAGAAGTGCTTGCACAGATAGAGCACCTAGTAAATTTTAAAACAAGAAGGATATGTTACCTGACAATACGTCGTCTTCGCCCGTAGACACTGAACAGGTAAAGTGTAAACCACTCTTTAAACCGTTAATGCGCAACGTGCTTTTTTATGTTAAGGGTAGAACAATCAAACGAGCCACGTAATGGTAACGGGACCACTCCCGCCCATAGACATTTAAGAAGTAAGAAATACTAACCATACCTTACATTGCCAATGCACCACCAACCTTGGGGCCAAGATGTTATGTCCCTTGTGTCTGTTGTTACACCCTTCAAATCGGAACGCAGCAATACTAAGTATTGCATTCCGAGTTTAGTAATACGAGTAGAATAACGAATGAGTGAGTGATAACCTGTTAGGTAATGTATTTAAATATAGGATACATACTCGTAAGGCATTAACGATGCCTTACGAGCAACGCACAAAGCAACTTAAGTGACTCTAACAGGAAACTCGCCAAGTGGGCTTTATACTGTCTCCTAATTAAAACACTTAGCTGTCTTTAGAGCATGCTAAAGCACACCAAGGAACCAATCATTATTTAAAGAGGTTTCCTTAAAGCTCATTGACACAATTTAGTATAATAATTCGGAATTTAATGAAAGCAAAATGAAATTGTTGTTAAACTTTTACTAAATTACCAACAAATGATCAGTAAAACAATATTGTTATCTTCTAACGAATGTCAATCATCGAGTGAATTTCTTGCCGGTTCAAATAGTGCTATTTAAAGCCTACTTACTTGAATGAATTTTTATTTGATTTGTTTTGAGTGACATACAAATCAGTGTTTAAATAACACTTCACTCCACTCAACCACTTTTATATAACAGGCCGATGATTAATCGATTACATTTTCATTTATTTTATATTCTATCTTTAAATGAATTAATTATTTGACTTTTTTCATACAGAATTAACGAATTATTTAAATAAGTATTACATAAAGCGCTATGAATGGCTTAGAATTAATTTCAACTAAAACGTTACGGCTTCACAGCAAACATTATTACTTTGATCAAGACAATAATTATATTATTAATTAAGGCCTGTCAAAGTAATTCTAATTCGATTATTTGATTAAGGTAAATACAGTTTCGCTCTAACAGAATAAATTAATGGGATTAATTTAGACATAATTCAAGATTTAGGTCGAAGGTAAAATCAAGTTAAACATCAGTTTTATTCATAAGATGTAAGAAGTCGTTTCATATTTTAAATTCAGGTCACAATTTTGGCTAAATTAGTTTTTCTTAAAGGCGTGTAGAGTGTAGCTTTGAGAGAGTAATTTTATTTAAATATATATTTGTGTGTGTATATATTATTTTTAATCTGAAACGTTTTATTTTAGCATAGTTTTTCTTTATGAAGTACTAGTGTTTCGCCTACGTTTTAGAGGGGGGATGGTGGGTAACGTCGTAGGTATAAAATACTGGTCTATTCTTTGGGTTCGTTTGAGTCCTTGTTATGCATCCTGCATGTGTCAAGCTTGCTTCATACTCAAATTTTAAATTACATCAAATCCCATAATATGGCTGTGAAAGCGTAACAGATAAGCAGATAGACAGAATTACTTTTACATTTATAATATCGATATAGATACATTAGCTTGCGTAACTATTTGCTCTTTTATTTTGTTTTCTTCCGTTAATATTGTATATATTGAAATAATTAATTAGTAACTTACAAATATAAAACGGCCATGAACAATGAACGATACTTTAGAACAGATAGCAATCTGCTTATCAACTGAATATACTGAATAAAATAAGGTCATGGTCAAATTTAGACAACTGGGCGAGCACTATTTAAATACATATAATTCTTTCAATCCACTAAGCCATCCATCATAAGATAAAGTATAATGTCTTCAAAAGTTCTAATTAGAAGTCGTCGGTGCGGATGCTTGATTACGCTACCGGTGTTGTAACCACACAGACCTTAGACGTATTTATAACGATCCAACCTACCTCCTACACGAGTAGGAGCTTCAAATGAAAACACTGAAAATTTTGTATGTAATCTAATTATTTTAATATTCACTCAAAGAAAAACACTCACTTTTAAGGGACATAACATCTTAGTTCCCAAGGATGGCGGCGCATTGGAAATGTAAGCGATGGTTAACATTTTTTTCAATGCTATTGTCTATGGGTGTCAGTGACCACTTACCATCAGGTGGCCCATATGCTCGTCCGCCTACCTATACAATATAACAAAAAAAAACAGAGTTTTTTTTAATATGTCAATATTTATTTCTTATCTTAAATAGTATAAAATATTTTCTTTAATAGCTACCTTTTACATAGTATGCAATTTACCGATAGAATAACTTTGGGCAGACTCGTCTGAGTGCTACCACTTTTTATTTAACCTAACGACCAAGTATCAATTTCAAGCTCTAGCGATGTAGTGTTCCGAACACAGCAAAACAAGAAGCCGCGTAGCGAGCCAGTGTAATTACTGGCATAGGTACGAGTACATAAGATCTTATCCCTTGAATAAGGAGTGGTTCAAAATGTTTGCGGTATCTATTTCTGTTATCCATGTATCATTTACCAGCCAGACAAATTAAAAAAAAAATTAAGAACAATATGTCTTATAATTACAGAAATATAATAACTTCAATAATAAGTAAATCTTTACATTACTCTTTACTTCCACTACTATATTCACAATACTGGATGCATCATCAATGGAAGGACATAATATGTTTACAGTTTGTTACATACGAGTGTCATCTCATTGTTTACAATGTCCGAGTTATTTGCGTACAAACATTTGAGTCACGTTGCGATTGAATACTGGTGCTGTTCAAATGAGTGTCAGCACACATATCCGTCAAGGATGTAAGAATTAAGCTATTTCATATTGGTTACACTCAGTGTTGAGACTGCATGTGTGTGTGCGTGCCTGTGACTGTGTGTGAACTTGTGTATGTGTGCGTTTATCAGTAAAACTCACTAAGGGGAGAGTCGGAGTCTAATTTGAAATGTTCCTTATTGATTTCAATTACAAAAAGTTCCACGGAATATATTCTCTTAGTATCACATATCACATTTTTTATTTTAAAATTGTTTTTGTTGCTGTAATAGTTTCTGGCACCATAGTATAATACTGCCAAATATAATTGCGATATAGTTATTCTTCTACAATACTAAAAGGGTGCCTTCGTAATTTGAAGTATAATAGCAATGCATCCAGGAATACAATAGCTAAAGAAACACATTCGAGTTTAATTGTTATGATGTTTGCTATTCCCTTTATTGTGGTATACCTTCTCCAAAAAGGATACTTTACATATCGTTGGAAACCGGTCGGCGCGGATCAATAAGAGGCGGCGCTTCGCGCACGTGCTCCGGACGGGACCGTTGTCCGTAAACCTATAACGTATGAATAAACTTATATTTCAGAGCACATAAAAGGCTTACTCCAGACACTTGGGTCTGTGATCAGCGGCGTTAGGTTAAATGCATTCGATAGTTTTTGTCGAAACGATTTCTATCTTCGCTTTCTTCAGCAGTGTTTCATCTTCCACAATTTAACATGTGTGATCTTCCACAATTTAACTCAAGTATTAGAATTACACAGTATATGTGATAGAAAATATATGAAGGAGATTCATTGGTAACATTAGTGATAATAGCAAGAAATAAAATACAAAACAGATACCTATTAAAATCTCTTTACTTGCCGAGTTTCGCAATGCGCTTTGGATACAATGTCAAAAAGATTGATCGTTAAAAATAAATACTTTTCCTAAATCTCAGTCATTGTCAGTTATTAAATCTTTGATCACGTGACATGTTGATTTATAATAATAGACGATACGAATACCTATGTTATTTCATTTTGTTACATTCATCGAATTAAGTAATTTAGTAAAAACATTATACTCGTAAAGTATCATAGACAACAGGCCCTAATAATCAAGTATCAAGTTTTGTTCCTTACTCTATAAGCTATGTTTCGCGGTTTCATCTCCATTGAATCTGGATTATAAATGGCCGTTTGATGTGGTTTACTATATTGCTTAACGTTTATGGTTATCGTTCCGCTCCATAGATTCGTAATGTGAAGTTATGTCCTACCTCTTAAGTCTGTGACCTCAATAAAGGGACAATATAATGGGAAAATAATTATTCAATTATGTCCCTTGTGCCCGTAGTAATAGTGGCTCACATACCCTGCACACCGGAACAAAACAATATCAAATATTTTTTGGTGGTAGAATATTTGATGAGTGGGTATTACCTACTCAAGCGGGCTGTAAGAGCTTAGAGCTTTACACTATAAACACAATATGAGTTAATTACATTTTTAAATGACACTTCAATAATAATTATATTATCTTTCTGACATTTCACTATAATTTCACTCATTATTACTATTATTATGATATTACAAAATTAGGTCTAAATAAACAATTATCTATAAGAAAGGTAATGCTTTTTGAAATATGATTCTAACAATAAAAAAATATTTCAATAGACGAAAACGATTTATATGCGAACGAATTTAATAAACAAAGAACAAAAACGGATTTATATTTCTAGTTACTGTTATTTTTTATATAAAGAATTAAGAATATTTAAAAGCAAAATCGCTTTTATAATTCAAGACAATTACGAATTTTAATAACTTCATCGATATTATAACTTTGTAGGGTAAATATTTATAAGCTTTTAACGTAAATTTGCGAATAAAATTGTGTCAATTTTGGCTCTTATATACACAATACAATGTCTCTGGTATTGTTTTTAATGGCAGCTACGCGGTCAATGAACCCTGGCGTAGCGCCAACTGTGCTACGCTGCTACATTCAATATATTTATCAAATAAAGTGTTTTTACAACTATTAGTATAAATATAAAGTATCTAAAGCAATGACAGAGTTTATTTTTCAATGTTTAAATATATTACCAATGTTTTAAGTAAAATTCAATTTAATAATATTGTTTTTTTTTTCTGTTTTTACTATGATTGATCAATAATACTAATGTATGTGTTGTGTGTATGTGTACAAATATTTAGGATACCTTCGATATACCATATGAGAGGATCATTGAAATCATAACACGCCAATCTATAAATATCTTAAACAATATGTATATTTTTTGTAGCACTTTGTGGTATGCGAAACAAAACACTAGCACGTCCTTAGCGCACAAGAGTCTAACATGAAAATCTTGGTGTGTTAAAAATAATGAGACTTTGAACAGGATTGCATTTGAAGACTTAAAATGTGCAGCTTAAATTAAAAATCTCAAAATCCCTAATGCATCTGTTTGCGAAACGCAGAACTTAAGCTATGAGCTATTAATTTAAGCTATGAGTTGACATGAAATGAATCAGTTAGGCCGTCGGATTTTATATATGGATACATGGCACATTTTAATTATTTGTAACAAATTTAAAAAAAAGAAGCCTTTTTTAATATATGTCGGCGGGAGCGATAGTACTGTCTCCATCTTGAGTAGGTGGTACAGGGTCCATTGCGTAGGTGATAAAAATGATATTTACCACTTCGTATAACCTTACTTTATTTACTTTTGAACACAATAAACACACTTAAAAGTAAACTAGGTAAACCGACAGTTTCGCTTTGGAGAAGTGAACTGGTCGGCGTCCCGGATCGTAATGTGCCGTTTCAATTCCTCACTTTCGAAGACGACTCTGTCCTCGTGCCGCCTTTACAATAACAAGTGACGTCACGGTGTTTACCCCTTCTCTAGTACTATGATACTCAAATGAGCATCTTAATATTAAACGATATCGCTATCCCGATATATAGATATTCCGCAAAACAGCAGTACTTGGTATTGTAGTGTTCCGGTTTGAAGGGTGAGTGAGCCAGTGTAATTACAGGCACAAGGCACATAACATCTTAGTTCCCAGGGTTGGTGGCGCATTAGCGATGTTTTTTTTTAAAAGTAATGTACAATGCCACTGTCTATAGGTGACCACTTACCATCAGGTAGCCCATATGCACGTCTACCTATACTTAAAAAAAACACTCCTATAAATTAAATTTAAGCGATATTTGATTTTAAATTTTCCGGAACGTGTACAGAAAGGTCGAAAACATTATTTCATTGGCACGTGTAAGGCTTTGTTCAAACTGGACGAATTTTATACAACTTTATTTATGTTGGTAAGTGAAATTTTATTATTACTTCTCTTTATTTGCAGATGTATATTATATTTAATATATTAAGCAAGACCTACCATAATACCTTTACATATATACCTAGTATTTAACAGTACGTTACGATGGTATGCACATATGAACCAAATGACGACTGAAGTGTTAAGGAATTCAAAAGGTATATATAGCAATAGTATAATTAATGGAAATTCGTACTTATGATTACTAGGCGGTAGGACTTTGTGCAAGCTAGTCTGGGTGGGTACCACCCACTCAACAAATATTCTACCGCTATTGAAATGATTGAAGAATATTTCATAAAATGACAATGTCTATGGGCGATGGTGACTATTAACCATTAATTGGCCCATTTGCCCGTCCACCTACCTATAACAAACAAAAATAGCGAAACTTACTCGGTGGTAGAGCTTTGTGCAAGCTCGTCTGGGTAGGTACCACCCACTCATCAGATATTCTACCGCAAAACAGCAGCACTTTGTATTGTTGTGTTCCGGCTTGAAGGGTGAGTGAGCCAGTGTAATTACAGGCACAAGGGACATAACATCTTAGTTCCCAAGGTTGGTGGCGCAATGGCAATGTAAGTGATGGTTAACATTTCTTACAATGCCATTGTCTATGGGCGTTGGTGACCACTTACCATCAGGTGGCCCATATGCTCGTCCGCCAACCTATACAATAAAAAAAAAAACATTGCGTAACAAATCGTATCGTTTAAGAATCGATTTCAAGAAGTCTCGCATGACTAAATATATCCTTTGACATCCTTATATATCCAATGTCAAATAGTCTGCATGCTTAATCAGTTGCACTTAGAAATTTTTCAAAAATGGGACGCATTTTAATAAGTTTTTAAATAGCAAGTTAAAAACAGTAGGTACTCATAATCTATAAAGATCTTAAACGCTCGATATGAAATATGCCTAAATTACCAATCATATTAATAGTATATAGGAAATCAAATTAATTTTACTCCGATCACTTGAAGTTGACACATTTTAAGGTAAGTCTATTTATTTATTACGTAATTGTTATACTTTAAATCATTGTGACTGATGTTTACCACTATTTGTTATTTATATAAAAACTAGCGTTTTGCCCGCGGTTTCACTCGCATAGTTCCCGTTCTCGTGAGGATACGCGGACAAAATGTAGCCTATGTTACTCGCTGTTAATGTAACTTTCCATTGGTGCAAGGATTTTTAAAATCGACTTAGTGGTTTCGGCGTGAAAGCGTAACAATCAAACAAACTCACTTTCGCTTTTATAATATACGTTAGGATGTCAATTCTTTAAGATTCCCTTAAATTGCGTCCCTTTATAAATAGTTTTTTTTTTTTATGTAAGAGGGGGCAAACGAGCAGGAGGCCCACCTGATGTAAAGTGACTACCACCGCCCATGGACATCTGCAACATCTGAGGACTTGCAGGTGCGTTGCCGGCCTTTATAATAAAATAGTCTAATATTTTTATTTAGCAATGCGCTGAAAGTATCGCGTTTGGTCCAATTTTCATTAAATTAAGACAAATTGAAAAATACAAAAATGTATGTAAATTATTAGTAATTCAACTTTGAAATTATTTAAAGGCTTAATGCCTTTAAATAATTGTATATTTGTACAAAATTACGTACTTATCACGGAAATCAGCTGTGCTATTCTTTTAAGACTATAATTATTTGGAATAAGATATCACTTCTGTTATTTCAGGATCGTGTTCTATTTAATTTTCGAATTTGTACTTAAAAATTACAACAATTTAAATATAATTATTAGTTATTTATTTTTATATTTTAACAAAAACTAAATACAACTTAACCAAAATTATTCATTCATAAGAAAATATAATATAATGACAAAACAAACAAAAAAAAAAGTCACAGCTCAAAGCAATACAAAACTTAGCTTATGATACACAAATATGAAATAATTCAACATGTTGTCACTTATTCCGCAATTAAGGGCCATTGCGGAATAAGTGAACGCAAGTCAACGATCAAACGCTGGCCTACAAATCATAAAAGTAACTACTTTTACATTTTAAAATCTCTGCAATACTTAATTGATTTCCTATATTCAATTCTTCATATATGAAAATTTCATATCGAATTTAAAGGAATCGAATTATGTACGTGTGTGTATTAAAGGTTACGTATTATACGATTAATGACTTCCGGGAGACGACTCTTTTATTGAAAATAAGGTCGCCTCCCGGCTATTTGTTTGTCATATTAAAAATACAAAAACAAAGACAAAATTTCTCAAAGAAAAAATCCCCGCTATATTTCCAAACATCTTATTAAAAATACTCTTTAATAATCAATAAATAAGAAGACATTGATTGACTGATTGATGTCCAAGGTGCCGATACCAACTACGGTGAGCATCCTCATGGGAGACTAGCGAACAAGTGACGACAGACAGGTGTTCTCTATTCATGCGCCCTCGTAAGCTTTGAGTTCAGGCGCAGGATCAACGGCTTTATTTGCTTTCCGAGTCAAGGAAGTGTTAATACCGACTTCCTGTTTACTGTAGAAACTTACACTAACAACTATATATAATGCACTAACAACAGGATAATGTAACACATACCATTCAAAGTAGCTCACAAGAATACAAAGAATTCATGTTAAATGGTAGAAGTACTTATGAGTGGCACCCAGGCGACTCTTTACTAAGCCCTACACTTGTAGCAAATATGATTGTAAGGAAAACTCTCTAAGATATTCCAATTTATAAAAAACAATAAACTTCTTAATAATTTCCTACTAATTTTCCTCTGCCTTCGAAAATGTTATTATGTTTATTTTAGTTATTATATAGTGCTTTTAGTTCCTAGTCATACTCGAAGCTCTGATTTTCTTTGTTTTTGTCGCGCTTAATACTTTACAGCGAGCTCCTGATTGACATCAAAACGCTTCAACCAAGCTCACCTTAAAACATCGTCGGCGAGAACTTCAGACAAGATGAGTCTTTATTTATTTCTTGTTTGTTTTACAAATATTTTCTTACTACAATATTTTATATATGATTTTCTTTTTTCTTTTATAGTCAGACATTTTGTTTCTAAATATTAATACAGATATATAAAAGTTGTAGTAACTCAGTTTTCATTCCATAATGGCCAGCCGGTGTTGCACGTGTCCATAAGCGGTGGTGATCACTAACCATCAAATGCTAACCTACCAACTAATATAAAATTTTAAAAAACAACACAAACTGTAAATACGATGACACTGTAAAACACAATAAATAACTCTTACATCACAAATGCGCCACCAAACTTGAGAACTAACTAACGCCTTTATTCGCCTTTAAATACGTCATTCTTATTTCTTCATATTACATACCTGGACCTGTTGATATATATTTTTTATTTATTGCAGACAACAATTACTTGCATAACATACTAATCTGAGACAAATTTATATTCTCTCGACGTCAGCGCATTAAAAGTGTAAAAATCGATGCCAACCGTTCAGTATTCGAAGTAATTCTATTTTAAGCTTTAAATCTATTGTAATAAGGCTTACAGGTGTGTTGTATGCCTTTGGCTAGACAGGCAATGCCCTTATATCGCTAACAGACTGAAGGTATGTTTAAAATCAGTAAAGTGGTCGAGATGTAAAAATTTACACGAGGTATAAAGTGGTTTACAATTAATAGAAGTTTATTTTTTAATTTTTAAATAAACCGTTGAATTAATAGTCTTTACATTTAAAATTAAAAACAATTTTGTAAAATTAAATACAGATTAAAAATTTACAAAAGTTTTCACATCCTTACTAATAAAATGAATGCGAATGTGAGTTTGTTTGTTACGTTTACACACCAAAGCCATTAAGCCGATTTAAAAATTCTTACACCAATGGAAAGCTACATTATCAGCGAGTAACACAGGCTATAGTCCAAGATCCCAGGCCCCCCAGACCTTACTTATTTCTTAGGCTCCTAACATTTGTCAATATTCAAATAGACACTCATAACTATAGTTACAGATACATAGAAAGATCGATTATATTATTAGTTTTCTTCAATATGTGTTACTTGTACCTTTTACTTCTGATATTTGTAATTATATATATATTGTATATTCCGAGATGACTGCCTCGTTGGTCTAGTGGCTAGATGTAAGGCCGCAGGTGGTCCTGAGTTCAATTCCCAGGTCGGGCCAATAAATAGTTATTGGGTTTTTCTGTCAGAAAATTCTCAGTAGCAGCCCGGAGTCTGGAAGTTGGTAGTGTGTACACTCCCGTGCCTCGGAAAGCACGTTAAGCCGTTGGTCCTGCGCCTGAACTCTTTCCGGTCGTGTCGGATTGCCGTCCCATCGGATTATGAGAGCTAAGGAAAAGAGAGTGCACCTGTGTTTGCGCACACACTCGTGCACTATAATATCTCCTGCGCAGTTGGCTAATCTCTCTTGAGATTGGCCGCCGTGGCCGAAATCGGTCTGGAGGACCTTATTTCGAGATGGCCCTGTGGTAAGAACGTGTGAATCTTAACCGATGATCGTGGGTTCAAACCCGAACAAGCACCACTGAATTTCATGTGCTTAATTTGTGATTATAATTCATCTCGTGCTTGACGGTGAAGGAAAACATCGTGAGGAAACATGCATGTGTCAAATTTCACTGAAATTCTGTCACATGTGTATTCCGCTAACCCGCATTGAAGCAGCGTGGCGGAATAAGCTCCAAACCTTCTCCTCAAAAGAGGAGAAGAGGCCTTAGCCCAGCAGTGGGACATTCACAGGCTGTTACTGATTTGTAATTCAACACATGTTTTTGTGTACAATCGTTTGTTTGTGTGAGCGTTTTTATGTATTACTAGCGTTTTGCCCGCGGTTTCATCCACGTAGTTCCGGTTTTCGTGGGAATACAGTGACAAAATGAAAAAAAAAGAATTTTTAAAATCGGTTTAGTGGTTTTGGCGTGAAAGCGTAACAAAAAAACAAACTCACATTCGCTTTTATAATTATTAGATGCATGTTGTGAAACTATAAATATAAATAAAGTCTCGTAAATAAAACAAACAACAGCCCTATCTATAGAGTTTGTTGTTAGTTGTTTACTTAAAGCTTGTATTCTTGCGCTTTGGAATATAAGTTTTCAAGTTTGTAAACAGTTGTTGAGCGTTAGCAAATTGCCGTTAGCAAAAATAACTTTAATTTTAATCAACAAATATATATATTGAGTAAACTGTAGCTCCAATACACATAACAGCTATTAATTATTCGAAAGGGTTACGCGCGTTCACGCATCAGATAATGGATTAATGATTGCAATCGACGTCCAAAAATGATTTACACCATTTAATAAATATATTATATCACACAAAATATATTATAAAAATATATTTTGTGAAACGTATTTAAAACTTAGGATGTATATAAAAGTACATACGTTTGCTTAAAAAATACACAAAAATAATACATTAAGCAGTACAGCTAATACTACAATAAGCTGTTAATTTGCAAATCACTCATCATGCAAGCGATCGCGTATCGAAAACAAGGAAATAAAGATTAGCTCTCAATAGCCGTAGAAAGAGATGACACTACGGCGTCTATTGCCATCTCATTACTGCAAAACACGATATCATCGTTTTCATGTAATTTTAATACAGATTTGAATTTTGTGCACATCGCGTACTTCATTAATAAGATTTTAACTAGTAACTAAGTAGATTCTGCAATATCCGAATAATTCATTAGTTTCTCTTATTTCATCTTATTCCATTATATAATTTAGTCTTGTAAGACACGATAGTAAGTTCTAATTGTATATCCCTTAAATATAAAAGTTCATTAATATGTTTTTTTCTTCGATTAATTAATATTCAGTTATTAAGTCTTCAACAATCAAATATTTTGGATAATTCTAACAATTTAAATCAAAATGAACGAAAATAAAATATATAGAAATATTTTAAAGAAATAACATTTGTATCGATGTGATGTAAAATATGTATAAAATAACTCTTGACCTAAAATTATTCTCTTATATAAATATCATTACAGACAATTTAAAATATTTTCCACTTAGACACTTATATTATATAGTATACTAAACATCGGATATTATATCAGATTAATTTCTAAACATGCAAAAATATATTTTAAATAGAATACAAGGGACATAACATCTTAGTTCCCAAGGTTGGTGGCGCATTGGCGATATTTTTTTTAAAGAAATATACAATGCCACTGTCTATGGGCGTTGGTGACCACTTACCATCAGGAGGCCAAGTTGATTGTCCGCCTACCTGTAAAAAAAAAATATAACTCAATTATAAGACTTACCTCGCTTTGTCTTGAGATACACAACGAACATTGAACAACGCTGTCTTCGTCTTTCGAATGAATGAATAAATCAATGACACTAAAAGCGAAATTTGTGTTTAAATAAACAGCAGCTAAGCAACGTCTTTAAGTAAGAAAATGCAAATTTACAATTCACTAGACAAATTGATTAAAGGAAGCTTGCATACGATAAGATCTAGCGTGATTTTCTGAATAAATGATCCATGTAATCGTATCAGGAATAGCACAGTACGACGAGGCCAAGTTTATATTGCATTAACTCGATGTTTTGCAAACGAGTAAGTTTTTTTTATAAAGGGCCAAATTGATGTGCCTCGCAAGGTATGTTTTCTTCGAAATGCACGACTACTGTAAGAATTCTGTGAGGACACGTTTGCTGATCCTACACCCACAATTTGCTGACAATCATTAAATGAATCCTTAATCGATGTAAAACAATAGCAGTTTTGTAACTTGTGTAATTATTTTAAGAAGGCAGACAAACAAATTGTCCACCGGCAACCTGATGGTCATAGCTTACATAAATGACACGGTCAGAAATAGATATATAAGACGGATCCTTACAACTCGAATCTAACCTAACCATAACAGTTAGACTTTCTGTTTGCAATTGATTACTATTGTTTTAAATGTCAAACGGGTTCCGTATTTCTTGTAAATATCACCTAATATTTATATCCCTTTAATTACAAGTGGTAGAGCTTTGTGCAAGCTCGTCTGGGTAGGTACCACCCACTCATTAGATATTCTACCGCAAAACAGCAGTACTTTGTATTGTTGTGTTCCGGTTTGAAAGGTGAGTGAGCCAGTGTAATTACAGGCACAAGGGACATAACATCTTAGTTCCTTTTGGTGGCGCATTGGCAATTTAAGTGATGGTTAACATTTCTTACAATGTCATTGTCTATGGGCGTTTGTGACCACTTACCATCAGGTGGCCCATATGCTCGTCCGCCAACCTATACAATAAAATAAAATAAAAACAAATGCAATAATTTTAAAGTAAATCTATATTAATATTTTAAATGCTACAAGTATATTAATATTTTAAAAGCTACAAGTCTGTTACGCTTTCACGGGTAAACGACTGAATCGATTTTAATGAAATTTTGTATCAAGCAAGCTTGAATCCCAAAGAAGGACATATGCTACTTTTATAAGATAGTAAGATCTACCCCCATCCCCACTATAACGCGAGCGAAGCCGAAGGTAAAAACTAATAACATAATAAAAATGGATCTGTAGTTTTCATAAATCCTATTGTTAGTAGTTTTTAAACTTCGATAGCTTTTCTTATTATCTTGAACATTTCATACATTATGTTTTGTCACGTAGAAAAGAACTTTCGTGAAGCGAGTAATCCACATAAGGTAGGAACGTGCTTCGATCAGTACATATAACGTAAATGAGAGTTAGTATTGATTATTGCCCTTAACAGTATAAAACTAAGCACATATTATATATTAATTGATGGTACGTTAATTTGTTACCACCAGTTTTACCTGCCCGTCCAGCTACCACCAACTAACTAGTTATCTAAAAAGTAATGTTATATGCGTGTCATACGGTGTAAAAACAATTACAATATGTGAATAAAGCTTCGATCACTAATAAAAGCTGATCGAAGGAGGACAACAATAATTTCCTTTTAGAAAAAATCCACTATATAAAATAATTGATAAGTAGGTAGGAGCCGAGATGGCCCAGTGGTTAATAAAGTTTTCAACTAGCAATAATCGCACCTCGGATTAACCTCATTGGTTACGATATTGCCTCTGCGCAAAGTACTCGCTTCGGCAGTACATATACTAAAATTGGAACGATACAGAGAAGATTAGCATGGCCCCTGCGCAAGGATGACACGCAAAATCGTGAAGCGTTCCACATTTTTTTTTTTTTTCCGTCAGAACAGCGAAAGTGCGCCCCCTCCGAGTGCGCTCGAGGCGTTGAAGCGGCGGGAACATAGGAGGGCTCTTGCGACGTGGCGCGACCGTCTCTGCGAAGAACGGTACGCGCGCAAACGCGTCGTCGAAGCGATCCTGCCGGCCTTCGAAGCCTGGATGAGACGAAAGCGACGAGTCACCTTCCGACTTACGCAGGTTATGACCGGTCACGGTTGTTTCGGAGAATACCTGTGTAAGATCGGACGCGAATCGACGGCGATGTGCCACCATTGTGGCGCGGACCAGGACACAGCCGAGCATACGTTGGAGGTATGCCCCGCGTGGAGTGCGGAAAGGCAGGTCCTGGTCCACGAAGTCGGACATGACCTCTCCCTGCGAGCAATCGTGTCGGCGATGCTCCGCAGGGAATCGGCGTGGAGGGCCGTTGCCTCCTTCTGTGAGACCGTCATGGTCCAGAAGGAGACGGCGGAGCGGGAACGGGAAAGGGCCGAGACGACGTCGGCGTCGTCCCGGCCCTCCCACAGCCAACGCCCGGGGCTTAAAATATAGGGCGTAACCCTGGGGCCGTGGATGCGTGAGGTGGGGGTCTCACGTGTCCTATTTTAAGCGGCCCTGAGGAGGACGGCAGCCGGGATGGCCTCGCGCTGTCGTACGCACTAGCGAGGAGTGCGGGGGGGCGAGATTATCTTCGCCCCCTGAGGAGAGCTCCGCCGAGCTACGAGCGGAGCACAGCACGGGAGGGGCCGCGGATGCGTATATCAACACGATCCCGCAGCCTCTCCGATCCGTGCCGAGGACGGCCATCGCAGTGGTTTTAGTGGGTAAGAATCCCACATAACCCGGTCCCCCCCCCAAGGGAGACGGGTACCTTACAGAAGGTTTCCACTGCGTGAAAAAAAAAAAAAAAAAAAAGAAAAAGTGGTTAATAAAACGCGTAAATCTTAACCGATAACCAAACCACTAAATTCTGAACTTTCATGTGCTTAATTTGTGTTTATAATTTACCTCGTGCTCGACGGGGATGAAAACCTCCATGTGTTTAAATTTACTGAAATTCTGCTACATGTGTAGCCATCTGCATAGAAGCAATGTGGCAATAAACTCTATACCTTCCCCCAACGTGAGGGAGCTTTAGACCCGCAGAGGTACATGGACAGACTTTGCTTCTATTTTCAATAATATAATTTGCTTTTATGAGGCGTTAGCACAAGACAATGTCTTATTTCACAAGTTTTGGTGCGCATTGGCTTTGTAAGGGATGCTTAATATTTCTTACAGTGCTCATGTCTATAGGCGGTGGTGACTACCATCAGGTGGTATTCCACAAATCTGTATAAAATAATATTAAATACAAAAACAAACATTTAACGAAACTCATTCACAGGTTCAAAATCACTAACAGAAGAAGTATGGTGACTTATGTTAGAGACCCGATAGTGAAGAGTAATTACAGTGGCTCCGGAACACAACAGTACCAAGTACTACTTTTTTGCGGTAGAATATCTGATGAGTGGGTGGTACCTACCCAGACGAGCTTGCACAAAGCTCTACCACCGAGTATATCGTTTGTGATATGTAATAATTATTTAAAATACATAAATAAACTTATCCCAAATATACGTCTTAAAAACACGCCACATCTACCTACACACTTATCGTCTAAGCCATTCTACATATTTTGTTAGATAAAATAACTACGAAAATAAACCATTGGACAACTGTGTGTGTCGCTCATCTAGACCGCTCGCAGCTATAGTATATAATTCGCTCGCTTCATCACAATTAACAACCGAATATAACTTTTATGTCGTTAACGTAAAGTCTGCTAAAAGTATGAAAGCGGCTTGAACAGTTCTCTTCTCAAACTGTGGCACACACATACTCCGTGTCGACACGGCAATAAATTACTCTCTGTAACGCAGATCAAGTTGAATAGCTGGAAAACGTTGTAAGGGTGGTTTCGCATGCGCAAAGTCGACAACAAACAGTCCCCTCCAAAATTCAGACGGTGCCCGTCGCTTCCACACACGCGTCTACCGACTCCGGTTACCTTTAGAACAAAGTAAGCCTTAATCAAAATTGTTGTATGTATAAAATTACGTGTATATTTAACGGGAATTCGTTTATTTTATAATCGCTGTGTGATTAATTATATCGATAACATACTATTATGTTAGAACGGTTTTTAAATGTGATGAATTAATAACAAAGTTTGAATTTCGTGGCTGATACACAAACGGGATCGTCAGGTTGGTAAGTGAATTACATTTATTTAAATTTACAAATGTTGTTCTGAATTTCGTTTTCAATTTTCATTTATCATTTGAAATGCATCGCTTGCAAATCCGAGCGCTGGGTGAAGCTATTTGTAAGCCGCTTTAAACAGTCCCAGTATGAAAATTGCTTCACTAATTTAAAAACTTATTATTATTAACTTTTGTACGGAGTATTCTTTCTCAAATAAGTAGATCTTAATTTTTTTTTCCGTTGAATGTTGTTTCTATTAGGAAGTTTATATGTTTAGTATTACAATAATAATTCTACTTATTAGTTGATTTTACTGAGGCTAAGTTGATTGAAACCGTTTGTTAATTATTAGAAATTAATTAAAACATTTTAGGTTCTAACGCGAAACGCCTTTGCTTATTGTGATTTAATATGAAAATATTTTCTGGTCAGCAATTTATTATTAAATGTATTATAAGTTTTTGTAACCAATTAAAACAATGATTAGATATTAGTAATTTAATTAGGAATAATTAATTGATTCAAAATAAATTATATATCCAATATAATTTAAGATATTGAAACAGTTATATGAATAATATCGTTGTGGCTATTTAAATATTTCTATAAAAAATACGCGCAATCTTAGTTGGCCGGTCAGAAAAGTAATAAGTATATTAGTAATAAGCATAAAATATTGGAAAATATAATTAATTTACCATATAATTAATTTAAAACGTAATTGCTCTTTTACTCATTAAAATAATTATTTTTGTATTAAGATTTAAGCTCCGGTGAACGCACGACGGTTCAATAACAATAATTCTGAATATACCGTTTCTTGTCGCTAGAAACTGCTTTCCGAACGGCGGTAGAATTAAAATATTTTTTTAATTCTACCGCCATTCTTTTAATTTTGTTTACTTGAATGAAATAAATTTGGTTTGATTTGATGGTAGCGCATACGAATTTCTCTGAGAGTCTAATTTCAGGATGGCCAACTCAAATTGACTCATTTACTTATTGAATTTAATGTTTTGTATTCTCATACTTATATAACCTCCATATATCAATAGCCCTTAAATTAATGAAATGGAATGGTATTAACCCTTGTATTGAATAGGAAATCATTTACTCGTGTGAACGGTTATTGGACTGTAAATTTCATATTAGTCGGCGATTGTTATATTCCATCTAAAACGGCTTATATAATATGTGATTATATCTATATGAACCCGTCGAATTTTTGTACAAATGTTAACATTTTTATAACTAAAAAGTATTTTCATGATAATCATCTTAATAAATAATTTAATTAACACTTACACTTTTCTTTCAATTGAAATGTAAAAAAATGTCTTCGAATTTTCATTTAATTAGAATTTGTTTATATCCTTTTCATTTTGTTAGTAATGCGAAAATGAAACAGATTAACAAAGTTTTAGGTTACTTGTTTGTTTGTTACGCTTCCACGTCTGAACTACTCAAGCGATCATCGTGAAATTTGGTATACCCGTCGTCAAGGGTACAGAAATGTGACAGAATGTGAAATGTGAATGTGAGAAATGGACCTTACCCAATCCTCCACATACGGACGAAGCCGCGGGCGATATGTAGTTTAGCGAGTATTGTTTGTTATTTTTATGTAAAAACTTAGCAAGTATATTATTTGAAATAGTAAATAATAAATTATATAAAATAAATATCAAGTTGATAATTGTAATCATGTTAACTAAATTCAGTAACAATTTTTGTTACGTTTAATGCCCATATCTGAAACACTTTGATATCACGCGTGAAAAGATTTAACTTGCGATCGGGATTTTTTTTACCGTAACAGATTTTATGGTAGCGGACGTTAAGAGGTTTCGCAAGCTGATTGCGAGAGCTTTATATTTGAAAGTGAAATACCGTGCAATACTACTTATTTTTTTCCTGAAACTGGCACTACAGGCTGAGCGTACGCCTGCTGGCATATAAAAAAAAAGGAATCACGACATCTAAGTGCAGTTTGTTAGGTATATAACTCAAAGCGTATACAATCATTAATCAATTTATCTCTTATTGCGAAATGAAGTTATCCTCCTAATTTCAAACGTCTATAAACACAGTCACAGTTTGAGCGGCGCGTGGAAATATAATTTTTAATTGTTATTTATTCTTCTTATCATTCTTGTTAAAGTATTTTATAGTTTAAATAAACTCTTTAGGCGGATAGTCCAAAAAATTATAATCTACAGCCCATCATATTTTTTATTTCATTTTTAGATTCATATTTCTGTTGAATCAAAAGAACATACTTGGTGGTAGAGCTTTGTGCAATCTCGTCTGGGTAGATAGGTACCACCCACTCATCAGATATTCTACCGCAAAATAGCAGTACTTTGTATTGTTGTGTTCCGGTTTGAAGGATGAGTGAGCCAGTGTAATTACAGGCACAAGGGACATAACATCTTAGTTCCCAAGGTTGGTGGCGCATTGGCGATGTAAGCGATGGTTAACATTTCTTACAATGCCATTGTCTATGGGCGTTGGTGACCACTTACGATCAGGTGGCCCAAATGCTCGTCCACCTACGTAGAAAAAAAAAAGCCAAAAGAACATCGATCGAATACTCTTGTTTTATTCGCTCTCACAATCCTTGTTTAACTATTAAGAAAAATATATGTTTTTAATAGAAGTTCCTTATATCTATTTTTAAAGCATTTGATAGTTAAAGTGAACCAATTCAACAAAGAATTATAAATGAAATCAACATGCTTTAAATAAGCACAACAATTACGCTATTTTTAAGTAGATGCTACTTAGTAGCATTTATTAACATTTATATGGAAATAATAATACTATAAAATTAATCAATTTAGAATTAAATCTTCTCCACTAAGGGAAAGGGGTCTTAGCCCAACAGTGGGATTATTCACATATTTCACTCCGGTTTTGTTCTATGGTCTAATAATAATCAGAAATTAGTTGAAGTTATAACAAAGATTTTAAGCACTCCATTACAAAATTAAATTATTCTATAATTAAAACAATATCTCTATATCGTTCTATATCTTTATGTTTATGTACTTTGGTATACATTTTAACTGATTGTACCGTTTTAGTTAATTACAATGTCATTCAAGTTTTAAGGTTAACCACAGAGTTAATCAGTGCTTAATTTACATTCACCAGTCTTATGCTGAGGTTTAAGGGTATATTTATTTGTATAAAAGGTAGAAGACTGGAAAATTGACCTAATCATAATTGGTCACTAGTGCCCATAGATATCGTAGCAGTAACAGCCTGTGAAAGTCCCACTGCTGGGCTAAGGCTTTTTCTCCTATTTTGAGCAGAAGATTTGGAGCTTATTCCACCACGCTGCTCCCATGCGGGTTGGTGGAATACACATTTCTTTCCACTGGGCCATCTCAGCTTTAGATATTGGAATTATAAGATATATTAATCATGCCTTATATCGCTAATGCGCCCACCAATCTTGGGAACTAAGTATTTTTTCCCTGGCTTACTCACCTTTTAAACCGGAACCCAAAAACAATAAGTATTGCGGTTTGGCGGCAGAAAATGTGATGAATAGGTGGTACCTACCCAGACGATCTTGCACAAAGTAAAATTAGATCAAGTGTGATTAAATCGGTAGAGATTATATAACTTTATTTAATATAATATCCTGGGACAATATTCACACACGGCCATCTGGTCCCAAACTAAGCAGAGCTTGTACTATGGAAACCAGACAACTGATATACTACATATAATACTTTTCTTTTGTAAATACAAACTTATATAGATAATTACACCCAGACTCAGGACAAACAGACATGTTCATGCACACAAATTTCTGCCCTGGGTGGAAATCGAACCCACGACCTGCGGCGTGAACGGCAAGTATCTTATTAACCACGCCAACCGGCTCGTCATATAGCTCCGTGCTGTAACTTTTATGGCCTATTTGTCACTTTTAAGGCTTCTAACTTTAACTGATATTCGGTAACTAGCCATATATCTTCTTATGGCAATAAATCTATCCGACCTTCGTATCAGTAACGTTTATGAAGCCTATGAAATGCTGAAGCCAATAAAAAGTTACGGCTCAGTAATCTCTGGTGTTGCTTCTAACCTTCGATACTGACATTGTTTCAAACTTCAACTTGTTCATGATAACAATTATTCTAAAGACGATACAATTGATCGTGATATTATATCAGCAAAAAAATGTGTATTTGAATGTTTGTTGGCTTGATGGATTGTAATGCAATTATAATAATATCCTAGGGCATTCACACAAGGCCATCTGATCCCAAACTAAGCAGAGCTCGTACTATGGAAACCAGACAACTAATATACTACAAACACTGCTTTCTTTTGTAAATATATACGTAAACAGATAATTACACCCAGACTCAGGACAAACAGACATCGGTGGGAACATGGTGGGAATCGAACCCACGACCTGCAGCGCGAAAGGCAAATATCTACCAACTACGTCAACCGGCTCGTGAAATGTTTAAGTTGCTATTTTGTTAATGTTTATTTTTCTGTTTCATTATCACTTTAACGCATTCACAAGTACGACAACTATGATTACTTATAACTCTGGGAAGAGTCAGTAAGGATTTTTGTGACTTGCCGAAAGCCTTTGATTGTTTACAATATTAAATTTTGAAAGTTATATGATAAATATTTATCAATGATACGGCTTAATCTTGTAATTGTATTAGTAAGTTAAAGCAATTATGCAGCATTTATCTACTTTAAGGGTATGGAGCCACTAACCATACGATATGTTTGTACTATTCAGTATAAAAAAATGTACTCTTTTATCTTAATACGCAACTATGTAAATGTACATTCAAAAAAGTATAAACAAATTAGTATATTATGATAGTCATGATATATTTTAATAGAAAGAACATATACCTCATTGTTTACTCAACTACATATGGGCCACCTGATGGTAAGTGGTCACCAACGCCCATAGACAGTAGCATTGTACATTTCTTTAAAAAAACATCGACAATGCGCCACCAATCTTGGGAATTGAGATGCTATGTCCCTTATGCCTGTAATTACACTGGCTCACTCACCCTTCAAACCGGACCACAACAATACCAAGTACTGCTGTTTTTGCGGTAGAATATCAGAAGAGTGGGTGATACCTACCCAGACGAGCTTGCACAAAGCTCTACCACCGAGTAAAACCATATAAGAAATGAATTAGATTATTATTATTAGATCTCTAGAATGAGAAATTCTTTTGTGGGGCAACGCATGTATATAATAGGATGAGAGAACTCGTTCAATCTGCTTAGAAGTTACAAAACTAATATATACGGACGATTATTATAATAAAAAGATAATATTATACGAGTTTAAAGATTATATCATATCCTGAGAATGAGAACCGTTTCATTCTGCTATAATCTCAACTTGGTAAACGATTTTGAAACTTAATTAAAAAAAACACGCTAAGTTTCTTTCGTCGTTCGTCTTTAACTCTGAGTATTTCTTAGTAATTGTGTAATTCTTTAATAAAGTATGAATTTATAATTAAACTTATCTAAAATATTAAGCAATTACAATGAAATACCACCGCTAGGTTTTAATTTTTCATAACATGTTCCATTGTGGTTTTTTTTTATCCTTATGCGTTTATGAATAATCAGAGCGAAATAGCCACTTAAGGAATCCCGTTTATCGATCGATATGTAAAGTTAGCGAGGTATAGATAGTTAAAAAACATAGCAAACCCGACATACCAATAGCAGTGCAACCTAGGTTTTTTTATTTTATTGTATAGGTAGGCGGACCAGCATCCCCCACGAGGGGCGAGTATCACCGTCCACGGGACGGTGATAAAAGTAAAGGCCCAGATGAGGTATCTGGGCCTGATCCTGGACGGAAGATGGAGCTTCGGGCAGCACTTTGTCCAACTGGGCCCGAAGCTCATCAACACTGCTGCTGCCTTGGGCCGCCTCCTACCCAACGTGGGAGGGCCGGAATCGCCATGCCGGCGTCTATACGCCGATGTGGTGCACTCCATGGCACTGTACGGTGCACCTATTTGGGTGGACGCTCTCACCGCTCAGAACAAGGCCCTTTTGCGGAGACCACAGAGGGTCATAGCGGTGAGGGCGATACGTGGTTACCGTACGGTGTCATGGACGGCAGCTACACTTCTTGCGGGCGATCCGCCCTGGGAACTCCAGGCGGAGGTGCTCGCAGAAGTGTACCGGTTTCGGGTGGAAGCCAGAGCGAGTGGCGGCCGTCTAGGATCCGCGGAGGTGGGACGAATCAGGGCTCTAGCCCAGCAAGCCCTGATTCGTAGATGGGAGGAGGACCTGAGGTCCCCATCAGCAGGTCTAGCGACAGTGGAGGCGCCAAGATTCGGCCCCACTTGAGTCGCTGGTTAAGGAAAAGTGGCACACTTACGTTTAGGCTGACGCAGGTGCTTACCGGACATGGCTGCTTCGGTAAGTACCTGCACAAGATAGCGAGGCAGGAGGTATCACCCTCCTGCCACGAGTGTGGTGCGCCGCTGGACACGGCGCACCACGCCCTGACGGAGTGTGCTGCGTGGGGGCCTCAGAGGCATTCCTTGGCGGCGATAGTAGGCGGAGATCTCTCGCTGCCGAGCGTGATTGATGCCATGCTCAACAGCGACAGGTGCTGGTTGGAAATGGTCTCCTTCTGCGAGAGTGTCATGTCGCAGAAGGAGGCCGCGGAGCGACAGCGCGAGGAAAGTGCCTCCGCTGATTCGGTCCGTCAAAGACGACCGGTGAGGAGACGTAGGCGCTATGCACACCTTCTCCCCCCGCCTTAATAGCCGCCTGGGCTAAGTGGGTTCCCTGTATCCGGGAACCCCCTTAGAAATGGAGGCCCGCATAGGCGGGCCGACCGTCGGGGCGTCATGGTAGTATGCGCGAGCGATCCCGTGGCGCCTCCTAACCAGACGGAGAGGATACCGCTGGTTTTTTAGTGGGTAGTCCGGCGCCTTCAGTGCCGGTGAGCCCCACATACCCCCCCTCTTCATGTGGGGGAAACGCGTAAACGCGTTTTTCCAGCGGAAAAAACAAAAAAGGCGGACCAGCATGTGGGCCACATGATGCTAAATGGTCACCAACGCCCATAGACAATGGCATTGTAAGAGATGTTAACCATCGCTTACATCGCCAATGCGCCAATCAACCTTGGGAACTAAGATGTTATGTCCCTTGTGCCAGTAATTACACTGGCTCACTCACCCTTCAAACCGGACCACAACAATACCAAGTGCAGTACTTGTTTTGCGGTAGAATATCTGATGAGTGGGTGGTACCTACCCAGACGAGCTTGAGCTGAAAGCTCTACCACCGAGTAAAAAGTGTCAAAGTGCATTTTCAAACCATCCAGACATCCATTGAAACATACACACAAAATTGCATCCAAATCGATCTAGCCGTTTAGGGGTTAGGTAACACATACACGTATAAGTTTCATATATAATTATTTTATATATATTAAGACACCTTGTATATCTATATTTGGCTTATTGCTTACATTGAAAAGTTATGTTATTATTTCTCTAGTACTTTATAATTTATATTGAATGTTCTTATTTTTTTTAAAGTCTATTTGTCTTTCAAAATCATGGTCCTAATCTTACTAACAACCGAAGTACACTATTTGTCTTTTAGATAATTAAAACATCTATTACAAAGATAAATAGAAATATGTATTACATAACAATAATTTTACAATTATATTTTTGTACATACATTACTATCCAGAAAAGATGAATTTAGTTTATGAATAAATCTTTTGCTATCTAAATTTAAATCAGAATAATATTATATATGCTTTGTTCATGCACGCTCGCACGCAATAAATCATATTTCATCTTCGTCGCTATTAGCAACCACTTAAACATGGCCAGTCTGTCTACCGACATCCACATTTTACACCCACTCGATTTCTCCAGCAAATTATACTCTCATATCTTGAGCGGTAACTCTGTCTGTTCCTACCAAAAACAAATACGCAATATTGTTAAATATTCGCTGAGTTGCAATGTTTGTTTTTGAAAACAATCAACATATATCAGTTGTATAAGTTTTAATTTAAATCTTTTTAATTTTAGCATGTGTAAATATATAATATATTGACCAAAACTCACATTCCAAAGAATTTTAAAGCACAAATTTAATAGAACATAAACATTTTACGTTCATAAGCTACAAGGTTATTCGTCCGTTTCACCTCTTTACTACCTGGTTTCTGGTAAATTTTAAATGAATAAGCTAAACGAACATGAAATTACTTTCAAGCTTTAATCCCGTTCTAAAATAGCAGCGTGACTAGTATTCAAATAATCTCGATATTTTTAACATAATCTTTTTCAGATATTTATGTGATGAAATTATGATAAATGACGAAAGTTTATAATTCGTAATTTAAAGTTATACGCTTCAACATAGCTGGTTAAGCAAAATGATTCAAAGTGTGATTATTCTCTATATTTTGTATTAGATTTCATTGTACATAGTTTATTATGATGGTATACCTTTCGATTATGTGTATCACGTCTTCTTTAGTCAATAAAGTTAAATGGATTGTAATACAATGTTTAAAAGCTCCCAATCAGCTCGTTTTTTTTTTTCGACTTCTTCAACAATTATCGTCATATTTCAACAAATTTATAGAAAACATTAATAAATCTTCCTCTTGTAACACTTTGTCCATTGGTGAAAACCGTATGAAAATCCGTTCAGTAGTTTTTTAGATTATCGCGTTCGTACAGACAGACAAACGCCACGGGGGACTTTGATTCATAATATATGTAGTGATATTATTATTGGTTAGTTGTCGTCTTGTTCAGTTATCTAAGCTATTTATTAAGATACTAGATATTATTCGAATTATTAAGATGTAGTTTTAATGATACCTATTATTCGTTTATAAGTGATGGTTTTATTTTTATCGTCAATTGTTCGTTACTTCAAAGGTATGTCTATTCGATCCTGGACAAGTAACTAACGCTTTCGTTTAGAAGTCAGACCATTTGGTTACATTCGGAATTGGAATGATATTTATGACAATTTTATATTTTAATTATAGTCCTAGTTCCCACCAGCTACTTCACCCGCTTGTTAGGAGGGAGAGGGATAGGAGCTAGGTATCCTATATGCTTTTCTGTCCCGCTTGAAACAAAATTTCATGACGATCTGTTGAATAATTATGAAGTAACGAACAAACAATTAAACCAACTCACGTTCGCATTTAAATTAATAGTAAGGATTATATTAATAATTTTTATGATCTTCGTAAAGGAGAAATTCACGTTTTTTGCTTCGAAAAAATATTATCTGTTACATATTCATGTTCTTAGCGAGGGTTACGTGAGAAAGCCTAGATTTTGTGAAGGACCTGTCCTACATTTCATACAGGACTTGCTAACGAGATATATAAAAGTGTTTCAAGCCAACATACATATTGTTATTTAAAATATATATCAAATTACTTGTGTATCAATATAGTATGATGAAAAAGGCCGATATGGCCCAGTGGAACACGTGTTAGTAAAATAAAAAAGTGATTGTGAAACCCAGGAAAGCACCACTGAATTTTCACGTGCTTAATTTGTGTTTATAATTCATTTTGTTCTCATATAAATACATCGTGAGTCCATGTATAATCTGCACGTGTTAGTCTGGTTTGTGTTCTAGAAAATATGTTAATATGTTACCGCGGATGTGAGCCTTAATCATTTGTACTTGTTTCCGTCGCGTAACTCAGATACGGAACTCTGGAAACTTTATTTGCATTCATACGTTATACTGAATTTTGCATAAAGTGTCAACCTGAACTGGCGGTATCCTATACTTTTTTATAACTGTTAAATTATTACTATATGTTTACATTTTAAATTCTATCCACAAATAACAAAACTTAGTATTTTTGTGTTTCTATTTGAAGGCTGAATGAACTAGAATTACTACAAACACAACATCACAGTTCTCAAGATTGGTTGATTGATGATGTAAGGAACGTCTATACGTGGTATGCCGACTTATCATCAGTTGGCGTTGCTCGTCCACCAAATTATATTCTGAAAAAGAAAATTCGTCAATCATTAATCATTTCAATTACTTGGGGTTATCCAAACTCGCATCTCAAATCTCATGAGCGATTAGCCAACAGCTGAAAGTGCCAATCAGCTCAACAGTGAAATAACGTGCATTACCACTTCATTTTTTTCCCTTAAACTACAGGCAGAGGTTTCACCCACTGACATATAAAAAAAATACTTCTTCTCCGTGCAGTTTGTTGGTAGACTAACTCGAAGTTATAGATAGAATAATAATAATAATGTCGTCCTGAGCGATTTCGGCCACAGCGGCCAATTTCAAGAGAGATTAGCCAACTGCGCATGACATTTTATAGTCCAAAAGTGTGTGCAAACATAGGTTCACTGACACACGCACAGAGAATATCGTTCTCTCACTCTCATTATCAGGTGGAACGGCTATCCGATACGACCATATCATCCGTATCATTGAATTGAAACTTTTTAGTTATAATGTAAATGTTTGTAAAAATGTTATCAAAATTCAATAGTTTGGCGAGGTTTATGGGATAATTGCTTACAAAAATAATCCTAAAGGTCTTGGTCCTCAACCTTTTGCATCCAGTTTGCTACTGTTATCAGGTCATTAGTTCATTTGTCCGGAAGTCATCCTACGCTACATTTGTCTATCTGTAGACCCCACTCAAGGACTTTTCTACTCCAATATCCATCTTACGATTTACGCCACATAAGTCTGATATAATCTTCCATTTAAGTTAAGTTTACCCTATATTTTTAGTTATAATGTAGACATTTCTATGCAGAATTTAAACAATGTGTTATCAACGAGTGAACAAAATATTCTAGCGAGTATATATGAAGGTATTGAGAACTATACTGTGTCGACAATTTCCGTTTCAAGCTCGCTTCGATGTTAAAATAAAGTTTGAATATAAATGAAATGTGTTCTGCAATACTATTGTGTACTTTAATAAATGCATATATTGTGACGAATGCCGGTGATGTATTCTGCCTCTTGGATTATACGTTTTTCCAGCCCTTCCTGGAAACGCTCACATTTTCAAGAGAGAGAAACGTTCCTGACGCACAAAGGTTTTCACACTAGTTTTAGCCCGTGGCTTCGTTTGCGTGTTCTAGGAGAGATGGTATTAGTTATTTGACGTGCCGGTTGGCGAGGTTGGTAAGACACTTGCCTTTCCCGCCGCAGGTCGTGGGTTCGATTCTCACCCAGGACAAACACCTCCACGGCTTCGGTTGGTGGCGCGCACATGAAAGGTCCAATTTTCGATGACTCTGGCGCACAAATCGGGCTGTATTTGATCGATGGCGTGGCGTATGTTGACTTTGAGGGCATCGGTGGTTTGCGGCTTGTTGGCATAGACCTGCGACTTAAGAAAACCCCACAAGAAAAAGTCCAGCGGGGTCAAATCGCACGATCTCGGTGGCCAGTTCACGTCGCCTCCGCGCGAGATGACCATGTCCAGAAATTGCTCGTGCAGAACTTCCATCGTAGCGTGTGCTGTGTGGCACGTAGCGCCGTCCTGTTGAAACCACATGTTGTCCAGATCCATATTCTCGATTTCAGGCCAAAAGAAGTTGGTTATCATCGACCGGTATCGCTCACCATTGACGGTGACGGCCACACCATTATCGTTTTCGAAAAAATACGGACCAATCACGCCTCCGGCCCAAAATCCGCACCAAACAGTCACTTTCTGCGGATGCATTGCCACTTGGTGAACCTCGTGTGGATTGGTCTCGTCCCAAATACGGCAATTTTGCTTGTTGACATAGCCATTCATCCAAAAATGCGCCTCGTCGCTGAAGATGATTTTTTTGCCAAAATCGGCGTCAACTTCCAACTGCTCTAATGCCCAGTCAGCGAACACACGGCGCTGTCTATGGTCATTAACCTTGAGCTCTTGGGTCAGCTGGATCTTGTACGGGTGCAGGCTCAAGTCACAACGCAAAATTCGCCAAGTTGTCGTCTGCGAAAGGCCGAGTTCCTGTGCGCGACGCGGAATTGACTGCCGCGGGTTTTCGAGGACACAGTCGCGCACAGCGGCGATATTCTCGGCAGATCTCGCGTTACGTTGACGCACGGGAACCGGCTGATTGTTAACTGACCCGGTTGACTCGAATTTGTCCACCAATCGACGGATAGTCGACTCAGCAGGACGATCATCGCGACCGTAAAACGGGCGAAGTGCGCGGAACGTTGCTCGAACTGAAGACCCATTTTCATAAAACAATTTTATGATTTGCACGTGCTGCTCGACACTGTAACCTGCCATGGTGGTTTGGGAGGACGGAATGAATATAACACACTGCATTTGACAGCTGTCACTCAAACAACATGGCCGCAATCAGCTGTCAAAGTTCAAGCGTCCCTATTGGAAAACCCTATATTAATATTGATAGTTTCCATACAGATTCCGATTTTACATCTTTCTTATATAGCGGATGATGGTATTGAAAAATGACAGATTGAATATTCTGAATTGGAAAAATTGGAAAAAGTAATCTTTATACGTTTCTATACTGGATACCTTATTGAAATTGTGTGAAAACTCGTAGCTATTTTATATTCATAGAAATATTTTATTAGCTTTAAATGCATGTCGTAATTCTACTTACTTCATCCCTTCGGATTATGAGAGTGAAGAAACAGAGAATGCACATGTGTTTGCGCACATATACATGCACTAAATGTTCTATGTGTTTGGCTCCCTTGAGATTGTCCGTCGTGACCGAAATCAGTCAGGAGGACATCTTCATCATCAGAATCATCATCATCATTAATATTATTAATTAACAGGTAATAAACACTAGCTTTTTTAAGATTTTAAAAATTTATTTTTAGAAATAATCTTTGAACGTTAGACATATTGTTATTAGAATATATTATTAGAAAGTAAAAATAAGATGAATTACGTAGGACGTACAGTACTATGTAGTAGCCCTAGGTGATATCAGGCTTATGCATACTGGAATAGGGTTGACACCTGCATTATAATATACTATTTCTCTACCTACGCTGTATACATTTTTCATTTTTATCAGCAATATAAATCTTAATAAAGCTTTGCTAACTTATCAAATAAATTATTCACACTCAACTTCTCACAGGCTTATCTATTAGTAAATCTGTGTTCGTAAGCGCTGCCAATACAAACGCAAAATTTCAAATGACAGATACTTGTATTTTACAAATATAGTTTCAGAAATATCTTGATGAGTCAGTCGGTGAGTTGAATTTCTCTTATATATGTATAGATAAGCGGATTTTTACCTGTGATGTTAGTCGCAATGAACGCAATAATCGACGCTGATGCGAAAACAAATATATCTATAGTGACAACCCTAGTTGAGAAACAGAGAGATGCTTTGAATCGTGATCACTATGCTTAAACTTGTGCCTTTGATAAATAAATATCACTTAGTTATTTATAAAAATGATACGATAATTATATCTTACTAATATTATAAATGCGAACGTTAATACTTTTAGATATTAGAGAATGTTGTTAACTGGTGGTATGGTAGGGTGGTAGGGTAGGTGTGCGAGCTCGTCTGGGTAGATATCCACTCATCAGATATTCTACCGCAAAACAGCAGTACTTGCTATTGTTGTGTTCCGGTTTAAAAGGTGAGTGAGCCAGTATAATTACAGGCACAAGGGACATAATGTCTTAGTTCGCAAGTTTGGTGGCGCAATGGCGATATAAGGCGATAACATTTCTTACAATTCCAATGACTAAGGGCGTTAGCCACCACTTATCATCAGGTTGACCATAAGCTCGTCCACCCATCTATTCTATTATATATACCTATTTAAAAACCAGTATAGTTTTAATATTAGGTACAATTTTATTATTGTAGACAATGTCACATTTATATGTGACTTTTTAGTATTTCACGACCGTATGAATTTCGAGACCGCGGTGAATTTCGAGATTGGCCTGATAATATAAGTAAAAGTTGAATTTCTACTCTATTATTATTTTAATAACATTTATATAGGAGCATATTTTTTTAATATATTCATCATTTACTTACCATGTTCCCCGCCTTTTTAGTATTATTGGATAAATGTTGACATCATATCCGACCTTAGGCTTGATTATTAGATTTCCACTGAATATTAACACTTTCTGCGTTCACCGTTGAAGCGAATGATAATATCTTGCATCATATTAAGGAGCATACTGACTGTCTATGACTAACTGAGTGACTCGCGTCCTAATGCTGTTTGACGAAACTCACATTAGTCCTATTGATATGTATGAGGGTAAAGGAAAGACGGTACTTGCTGTTAGAATGGTCACTTTATTACTGGCCTAGAACCGACGCTTAACATTTTGCTTATATACATTTAACCAAAACGGCTTGCCCTATTTATAAAGAACGACATTTTTTATTTAAATCCCTTGATTCATTCGCTCCCCGTTTCATAACATAGAGGATTAATGAAATCTAACCTACTGCGCAGATTGCGGCCAAACATTAATTTTGCCGATGTTTCACCGGTAGCACAGTGAGCTGTATTTCTATATTCAAATAAATAATCTAACAATGTTTCATGATTTGCTTAAGGATGAGTCTAAAATTGTTTTTATCATTTTTTTAACCGTTTTAACAGAATTTTCGGCTTGCCCGTTACTACATGGATGATAAATAGGAGTAGTAATGTGTTTGATTCCATTCGATAAACAATAATCTGAAAATTCTTGTGAAACTATTTTAGTATCATTATCAGAAACAATAGATCTGGGTAGACCGAATCTTGAAAACAACACTTTAAGATTATATATTAATAATTTGCTCGAAGTTCCAGTTGACATTTCGAAGCACTCGACCCATTTACTATACGCGTCCACTACTATTAAATAGACTTTTTGTCCTACTGTCATATAGTCAATATGCAGTCGAGTCCACGGACCGTCTGGTCGCGGCCAGGGCGACGGCGGTGCGCGGGGCGGTGCAGCGCGCCGCTTCGCGCAAACCGTGCAGGCCCTGATCATTAGTTCTATGTCCTTATCAATACCAGGCCACCACATTCGAGATCGCGCTACACTTTTTGTTCTCACTATACCTTGGTGAGTTTTGTGCAATTCCGACAATAAGCAATCCCTGTATTCCAACGGGATAACTACCCGATGACCCCTCATTAAACATCCTTTTTCTATGTCAAGGTCATTTTTACATAAAAAATAGGGTAAAATATTTTTACATTTAATTTTCCGCGGCCAACTGTTTTTTAGATATTTATTTACTACATTTGTAGGTTTTATCTTTATCCGATGCCAACTGGATATTACTAAACGTAACAGGCATACTGTTTAATTGTAACACATTCGTTGAGTCTATAGTACATGAATGCATATTAATTTTGTGACTTATGCTATGTAATGGTGAACGGGAAAAATAGTCAGCGACCGTATTATTCTCGTTTTTTATGTATTGTATTTGATAATTGTGGGCCGAAAGAAAAATAGAATAGCGAATTAATCTAGCCGCTGTCATCTCGGATATGCCTCGTTTTTTTCCAAATATGGCTAATAACGGTTTATGATCCGTTTTTAATATAAAAGGATCCTGCCGTCCGTACAAATATTGATGAATTTTTTTTATTCCAAATATAATCGCTGTTGCCTCTTTATGTAACTGACTATAATTCCGTTCGCTAGCCGTCAACGATCTCGACGCGAATGCTAGCGGTCTTTCAATGTTATCAGAGCCCACCTGTGACAAAACTGCACCCAGTCCATCGGGGCTCGCGTCTACTGCTAAAACTAATCGTGCATTAGGGTCGAAATGCACTAAGACGCGCTCTGATGTCAGTTCACTTTTTATTCTATCAAACGCTGTCTGTTGCTTTTCGCCCCACTCCCAGCACGCTGTTGATCGTAACAATTCATGTAACGGACTTAACATCGATGATGCATTAGGTACAAAATTTCTATAATAGTTTACCATGCCTAGAAACCGTTTTAATTCCGTGACATTTTTAGGAGGCGGAGCGTTATTGACTGCAATTACTTTTTCCGGGCACTTATGTAGTCCTTGAGCATCTATAACATAACCTAAGTAATTAATTTTTTTTTTAAAAACGCACATTTGTTTTTTTATAATTTTAACCCAGCGTTTTTTAATCGCTCAAAAACTTTTTGCAGTCGTTCTAAATGTCCTAATTTATTAGAGCCCGTAACACAAATATCATCTAGAAAAACAGATACGCCGGCTATTCCTACTAGTAAATTTTCAAGGGCGCGCTGGAATATCGATGGTGCATTGGCTAACCCGTACACTAATCGAGTGTACATAAACAAACCCTTTGACGTGTTGATAGTTGTTAGTTTTTGCGATTCCTTCGAAAGTTTGAATTATGTATAAGCCTGGCTACAATCTAATTTAGTAAAATACTCGCCTCCACCCAATTTAACAAATATTTCTTCAATTCGTGGTAAAAGATATTCGTTAATATAAATATCGTTATTAACAGTTAGAAAATAATCCCCGCATATCCTTACACTCCCGTTCGGTTTCGGCACCGGCACGATGGGCGTTGCGTAATCGGAATAATCAACTGGAACTAAAATACCTTTTTCAACTAACCTACTAATTTCTGATTCTACTCTGTCTTTTAAAGCAAAAGGTAGAGGTCGTGCTATAAAAAATTTCGGTTTCGCCCCATCCTTTAACTGTAATTTAACTTCTAACTGATTAAAACAACCCAACTCATTCGTAAACAGATCACTGAACTTATTTAATAAGCTTTGTATTTCGTTTTCATTGCTGCTATTTTTCGTTATATTATTATTTTCAGATGACAATACAATGTTAAAATTTGCCATAAAATCCCGCCCCAATAACGGCGGACCGCCATGCTTAATTACATAGAATACTTTCTCTTTTGTCTTATTAGGATACGTTAATTTTACAACTATAGACCCCAGCGGTGTGATTTTATGACCATTGTAAAAACATATTTTTATATACCATTTTTCTAACGGTAAATTAGGAAACAATCTTTTATACATGTTATTCGAAATGGCGCTGGTACTAGACCCTGTATCGAGTTCCATGTTTAAATTGTGACTGCTATTAATAGTAACCGGTAATAAAATAGGATTAAAGTTAACGCACCTTAGGTTAAACATTTGGCATTCCTTACACTTATAGTCACAACAGGTGTACGGTTCCTTTGACTCCGATGAGTCTATTTTATTATTGTACACACTTTTATTTTTACACATTTTTTTCAAATGACCTTTTTCGTTGCACTTTTGATGCTTGTAAAATCTATAACGACACTTTTCCGCCGTGTCATTGTGAAGGCCGCAAACCGTACATAGCTGCTTCGCGAAGTCCCGTCCGGTCGCAGTCTTGGTGCCTGAGCGCCCCGCGCTCGCCCGGTACAGGTGCTCCTCTTTTATATTTACTTCAACGCTTTTACCCATCTTTGCTTTACGAGCGCAAGCAACTTGCTGTGCCAGCTCTAAAGCATTTGCAAAAGTTAAGTTCCTTGCATCCTGTTCAAACAGGCGATCCCTTTCTGGACCCAGGAGTAAACCAATAACGAAACGATCTCGTAATATCGTATCCAACGCTGTTCCAAGCTCGCAGTGCACCGCGAGACCTCTTAACCTGGCAGCCCAGCCTTCGATTGATTCACCTTCCAATTGAACAGCCGTATAAAAGCTATCTTTATCGGCAAAAGTCGATCTTCTTGGTGTAAAATGCTTCTCTAGTGTATCAAATAACTTTTATACTCCACTGCTTCCACGACTTGCGGGTGTACTAAATTGATTAGTAAGCGATACGCTTCATCCGACAAATGCGTTAACAGCACCGCCCGCTTTTGTTCTTCCGCTATTATATTGTTTAGTGTTAAAAACTGCTTTAACTTGCTTCCAAATATTTGCCAATCTTGGCATTTAGAATCAAAAACGGCAAGATTTCCAATAAATCCAGACATCTTTTTATTTTTTTTATTTTTTATTATGTGGGTAGACTCGTCGCCACTGATATGTATGAGGGTAAAGGAAAGACGGTACTTGCTGTTAGAGTGGTCACTTTATTACTGGCCTAGGACCGACGCTTAACATTTTGCTTATACCTATATATACGCATGTATAGTATAGGTATGCGTATAGTTCGGATACACACCACCTATACTATCAAAACCCAAAGGACGTTAATTAATAACATTGAACACCATTATACTTTCCGGATGAAAAACGTAATAGAGCATAGTGTGGAATTAAAACTTAACGTTAACAGTTAACTCAAATTTTACTAAAATTTGTATAGTAACTTGTACTTATAGTTATTTTAGTAATCTAACTGGATACACCTTTGCTTATTTAGTAAAAGATCAATATTTATGTAAATCCTCGTCTATTTGCCTCTACTGGTGATACGAGGTCTGGTTAATTTTTCGCCATGAGGGTTGTTATTGTGATTAAAAGGTGAAATTTTGCAATCTTTCTCTTAATATTTATTTGTATGTACATTGGAGCTTTAATGTAAACAATTCCTATGTAAATAAAAAATATATATAAAGGCGTTAATATCAGATAAAAGTAAGCCAAATATTGACAAAAAGGATTAATATTTTATTTCTTTTAGAACAATAAGTAATGTATTGATTTGACTTTTTCACTTGGTTGTTTATATACTCATATACTATGACCTTTAGCTAGTTATAACATTAGAAATACAATAATTAAATGATTTCATATTTTTAATATAATGCTCCTTCGTCTAGGTTATTTAATTATAACAAAATTCGTCCACCTAAGTAACTAACGACTGACCTTTAAGTAAGGTCATCACGATATTCACTTATGTTACTGGATTTAGTTTTTATAGTATAGGTTAGTGGACGAGCATGTGGGCCACCGGATGGTAAGTGGTCACCAACGCCCATAGACAGAGATTTGTATATTTCTTTAAAAAAAAACAACATCACCACTGCGCCACCAACCTTGGGAACTAAGATGTTATGTCCCTTGTGCCTATAATTACACTGGCTCACTCACCCTTCAAACCGGAACACAACAACACAAAGTACTACTGTTTTGCGGTAGAATATCTGATGAGTGGGTGGTACCTACCTAGACGAGCTTGCACAAAGCTCTACCACCGAGTAATATAAGGGCCGAGTAACATAAGGGCCGAATTATATAAGGGCCGTTATTTAAATAAATAAAGCCAGATATTAAAATAAAAATAAATTTTTAATCTCCGACGTAAAAAGGGGGGTGTTATAAGGTTATCTGTGCTGTCTTAGCACATTTGATTTTTTACCATTACAGATTTTTGCGTCGGGGTTTATTTCAATTTTTAATATCATAATGTTACTAACGTACCGTTGTACCAATTTCAAATAAATTAAAGGATACGAGGCGTCAAGAGGCATCTTGATGGCCGGCATGCAGATCATTCTACCCGACTGTACTAACCGTCGCGTGGAGTAGAGTCATTTGTCCTTCCGGGGAAATATAAAAAAAAAACTAAGTTAACCTAACCGAAAGATTATCAACTATCGAAATTGTATGCATTTTATTTTAAATTGAGTATTCCGTTCACGATTTATATCAAATTTACAATATAATTAAAATTCATGATGAACTAACGGTCCTAACGATTTAACTTTGCTGCTAATACCGCTTGTACTGCTAATACTTGCTTGCCAATACTGTTTTATAAGCATATATGTATACAATTCATCAGTATCAGGAATAGCAATCGCGATCAAAACGATTGTTTTTATATATATTGGTTATTATTACTACTGTAGTTATATTACGAGAATCGATCAATGTAAGGACAGCTCATTAGGCCCGACATATGACCACAGAGAACAAGGTCGTGTTTAGCCGGAGATACTAATTTATACGTTAAGTAGGTTATTTAGAAGTGAAATAGTCCAGTGGTTAGTACACATGAATCATAATCTAAGATTGAGGATTCAAACCCAGGAAAGTATAATTGAGTTGAATTGCAATGGAGAAGTGTTGGGACAATAAATACAGGATGTTTTTTTTAAAGAAATAATAGCAATTAATAGTCAGGATCGAACCTACAAGTTTCACATAGCTAGACACCGTTAACCATTGAGCTTCTGACGCTTTACTGTTGTTTTATGTTGTTATGTATGTATATCTTTACATCTATAACTATACAAAAAAATAATATTGGAGTGTCCGTTTGTAATATTAAAATAACCGCTTTTTACTAAATGCATATGGATGTATACACGGTACATATATCAAAATATTTTTTTTTTTACAATTTTTGTCTGTCTGTCTGTTCGTTCCGGTTAATCTCTGAAACGACTGGACCGATTTTGACGGGACTTTCACTGGCAGATAGTTGATGTAATAAGGAGTAACTTAGGCTATTTTTATTATATATAAATAAAACGAATCATAAAATAGTTCATTAAAATTAGCATAGTTATTTCTCTTCGCGGAATACAGAATTAATAAGTTATCATAAACTCTGCGAACTGTACAATAACTTTTTTGTTAAATTCCACGCGGACGAAGTCGCGGGTAACAGATAGTATATATATATATATTGGTTAGGGTGTGTTAAATTAAACTTTTATGCAATACTAGCGAATATGTGGCATGCGATACAAACGCATCTTTTAAATAAATATTTTAAGCAATTATCCAATCCGACTCGCGTTCCTACGTATAATACATTCTGCTATAGTACATTATAGGTTGAGCGGTATACCATATTGTGCCTATACAGAAAACAGTTATTATATCTTTATAAATAATGAGTGCGTATAATACGTAGATATAATTAAAACAAATTTCATTTTTTTCATACAAGACTCTACTGTGATAACACAAAAGGTACCGTCAAGTGTGGCAACATACCCATATTTTTTTGTACTTTTTTGCAATTTACTTCAACATGGAGCTTGTTGTTTAAGTTTTTATTGATGATTTTTTACAAATAGTTGTTTCTCTTTTAATTGAACCATTGAATTCTACTAAATCTCACATAGAAACGCTATAATAACCAAAAGTATGAGCGGGGTAAAATTGACACAATTTTGGCATCTTTACCTAACCTACAGTTTGCATAGATTATGTGTCCCAGAGAGCACGCGACACAAATTTACCGATCGTCCTGGCGCTATAAAAGCGACTTTTTTATTTTTGAAGCTGTTATGTTTGTTTAATTAAGCACTGCCAATACATGGGTAAAGTTGACCCAAGAATTTCAAAACTTTCATAGAAACATGTGAATGTCGGTTGTCAATAAAATAATAAAACGTTTTTTTTTTATTTATTTTTTTGAAGGCGTCTTGAATATGTCTGAAAGGTAATCAAGTAAATTAGTTACCAATATACATATGTAGTTCTTTAACATCAAAGTATTTCATCAAAAAAAAAAAACTATATACAGTGTAAGCTCTATATAGTGAAATTGAAGGGACCGGGTATTTTAAAGAGTTTTCGTTAAACGGATAGTAAAAAAAAACCCAAAATATTTTTACAAATAAGTATGTTTTAATTTTGAGGTAATTAAGTGAAAAAAATTATTTCGTCAGTATTGACGTCACAACATGTGACAAAGTCTTTCTTTTACTCGCCATGTTTCCAGTTCGAAAATTTGAAAGCAACTAAGAATAACGTAAAGATAACCCATAGCAATAAGACGACAGTACAGTGGTAAACACGTGCTAAGCAATTACAACAAACAAATGGACACATTTCTAAGAATTTTATGGTACGTACGAAATATTTACGACTCTGTATCAGTATTGTGTGTAAGGGTCAGTGAAATTAATGTTTATTGAGGTCTAAATAACGATGTTTTGTTTCGCTATTGAGAGTGGTTGCAACACTAAAGAGTGTTTCAATACAAAAGTAACAATGTAAGCCTAACAAACCTTAGCAAAATCGCTAGAAATAGAACAGTGGAAATCTACATTTTAAGGAGTTTTTCGTTAAATAGAAATTCACTATATAGAGTTTACAGTGTATATTGTATTTAAAGTTACTGTTTTGGATGACTGAAATCCAGAATACTGCTCGTGCAAAATTTGACAGCCCTAGTCACAGGTAAAGTTGCCATTCGTGCTAGTGAGGTAACTTTACCTAAGCTCAAGCAACATTACCTTTTCTAATAACTCAAGAAATGAGAGTTTAATAGGATTGAATCATTTCGATACACCTCAATAACAATATATCAAATACAATTTAATATAAGTCACTTATCTACATTTTAATTTTCTGTAAGAAATACCGATTTCTAAGCTACGACGCTGCGAACGCAATTGACCATATGTTATGAAAAAGTACAATATTTTAACAATTATATATAATATAAGGTCCTCCAGACCGATTTCGGTCACGGCGGCCAATCTCAAGGGAGATTAGCCAACTGCGCAGGACATATTATAGTGCACAAGTGTGTGCGCAAACACAGGTGCACTCTCTTTTCCTTAGCTCTCATAATCCGATGGGACGGCAATCCGACACGACCGGAAAGAGTTCAGGCGCAGGACCAACGGCTTAACGTGCTTTCCCAGGCACGGGAGTGTACACACTTCCAACTTCCAGACTCCGGGCTGCTACTGAGAATTTTCTGACAGAAAAACCCAATAACTATTTATTGGCCCGACCTGGGAATTGAACCCAGGACCACCGGGTCTGCGGCCTTATATCTAGCCACTAGACCAACGAGGCAGTCAACAATTAAGGTAGTTTTACAATTAACAAAGCTGCCAGCTCTAAACACTTTTTGGGATACTACAATTTATTATAAAATACACCAATATGATTAAAATTGTGCCTACTTCCACATATAGAAAAATATTCAATATACACTAGTATAGGGTATGCTTAGGTAAAGATGCTCACGGAAGGTAAAGATGCCACGTTTGACGGTACGTTATTACGTCATCCCAAATATAAATATATAATATAACATAGAGTTAATATTGCTCTGAGATCCCTTCAACAATCCTATGTACATATAATACATATGTGTATAGAGGCTATACATGTACGTCCAATTGCTCTTATATATATGTTTAATATATATGTAACAGTAATAGCCTGTAAATGACCCACTGCTGAGCTCTTCTCCTCTTTTGATGAGAAGGTTTGGAGCTTATTTCACCACGCTGCTCCAATGCGGGTTGGTGGACTACACATGTGATAGAATTTCAGTGAAATTTGACACATGCAGGTTTCCTCACGACTTTTTCCTTCGCCGTCAAGCACGAGATGAATTATAATCACAAATTAGGCACATGAAATTGAGTGGTGCTTGCCCGGGCTTGAACCCACGATCAACGTTTAAGATTTAAGCGTTCTTACCTCTGGGCCATCACGGCTTTTTGTAATGTATATGTATTTATTTCAAACATTTTTATCATCTCCAAATTTACAGAGTTATATGACAAGGTATGCGCCAAAAATAAACTAAAACAACCGTCATTTTTTCATTTTGGATCTTTTAAATTGGTCACTATTTTGACAGTACTGTATTTGCCGTGGTCACGACTGACTTAGAGCTGTATAACATTTGTTACATAATACATTCTCTCTGGCGCTCGCTACAAAATAGAACCAACGATTTCTATCTATAAATTTATTTCATTTGATATAGAACGGGAATATAAAATGAGTGGCTATTTTCACAATGACTACTATGCTGTAAAGGATTTGAAAAAGAGTAATAGATAATTTAATAAAATATATTAAATATCTGTGGATATTACTCGATAAAATTACATCAATGCTATGTTTTTATTTTTGTAATTAAAAAAAAATATATTAACAACCCCACTTATATCGTGCGATATCATTTGATATCATCATGTCATAAGAATGTGTGTTTTCATATAAAATGAATCAACAAAATTAAATAAATAAAATCAAAGTAGAAAAATAATCATCGCGGCGATATGTCGTCATTAATTGCATTCAACTCTCATTTATATTTGATCAAAATCATGAAGCCAGCACCGGTTTGAGAAATACATCCGAGAAAATCCGGCGAAAGAAACCCAGCGTTAATAACGTATTTTTATTTAAAATGGCCTGGAGGCGATCCCTCTACTCCCAATGTGTTCCATCATTTAAAATCCATTATTCCATTTGTATTCGATCGAGACAGCTTGTACGTATTACGCACTGTTCGACTTATCTTTTAAATGTTACATTTTATATACTCTTACAAATGAACTAGCTGTGCCCCGGGGCTTCACCCGCGTATAATTAATAAAAATATAATAAATTATTTTATTACTATAATGGCTACTGGTAAAGAAATACGTAATTAACGATTTGAAATTACTTTTCATTAGATACCGTTTCGGGTTTACCGATCTTATATATGGCCTAACATTTGCGCCATCACATGTTCTTTGTGTGTACCAATTTTCATCAAGATTGATCAAGCCGTTATTGAGTTATAAGAAGACATACAGACAGACAGATAGACAAAAATGAAAAAAATAGTATAATGTGAATCACTGCATCATAAAACGACTATTTATCACAAAATTAGGTGAAATATGTATAGACAGAACCAATAGATTTATATAGTAGTATAGACAAAGAGTTAATTGATAAGCTAAACTTAATACTATAAAACAGTTAGCAGCGCGTTGGAAGTCAAAATGGAACAACATTCTAACTTCAATTGGAACTAAGACACAAAACGGAATAGAATGAATTACCGGCTGCCGAGCAACTGAATATTGGCAATTTCGTCTTCTACGTAGATAGTACGCTCAGCCGATCATAGTAATCAAGCCCTTTACCTTCGAAGTGATAACTTGTCGCCTGTTTTATATAAACCTTATAGTTGTGGCATGGGTTCTACCGCTAAACAGCATCCATTGTTGCATTCCGGTTTGAAGGATGAGTTAGCAAGTGTGTTTAACTTGGTGGTAGAGCTTTGTGCAAGCTGGTCTGGGTAGGTACCACCCACTCATCAGATATTCTGTCGCGAAACAGCTGTACTATTGTTGTGTTCCGGTTTGAAGGGTAAGTGAGCCAGTGTAATTACAGGCACAAGGGACATAACATCTTAGTTCCCAAGGTTGGAGGCGCATTGGCGATGAAGGCTATGGTTAATATCTCTATGGGCGTTGGTGACCACTTACCATCAGGTGGCCCATATGCTCGTCCGCCTACCTATGCAAAACAAAAAAAACTACAAGCACATGTAACATAATAGTAGGGCAGGAAACCTATTGCATCTTAATTTAAGAAATAATAGATTTTACAAGTATTCTGAGTATTTTTGATCAGAGTTCTACATGTTGTCTCTTAATTCAGACTACTTACGGATAAAGAATTTCTCTATTTCTCGAGTCTATCAATCAATCTTAATCAATCGTCAATCGTGTCTATCGGCATAATTTCTTCACTAAGGATCGATAATATATCCATTTTATTACTCCACTATCATTCCGCATTTTACTTGCCATTTACAAAATATGGCTATTTTGGCATAAAGCTTTTGCTTAACCGTTGATATTATTGATTGAGATCGTATTATTAAATATTATTTCCTGAAGCTGTCGCCATGTGTTCGATTTCAAGGGAAAGTGTAATTGTGAAATTATGAGTTAATCGGACGTAGAATTTAAATTCCGGGGTTGGTATCACATTGCCAGAAATCTATATGATATAAAATATGGCTTTTAATTATTTAAAATACCAGATATAATGGGAAAAATCCATCACATAGATACATTACCTCGTTCATCTTCATAAAAAAAAAATATAATTGTAAATAATTTTGTCCTCGATTTGAATAATATTTTAACCCCATAACCACACGCAAACGATTGTCGACCAAACAGAAATAAACTACTGAACTCTATATCTAGTAAACGTGTATCGTGAAATTAAAAAATCGTGATTAATGAAATATTTCGCAAAACTTTATTTACTTATACAGCTAATAACTTTGACAAATTTGAAACTAAAACAAATTGATACAAAGTCCCAATAATGATTCACGTTATCAATAAGTTGTGTTATAGAGTAATTGAAGCAAAACATTGGTGGGGGCGTGTTACGACTTGAATTTTAATGTTGTATTTGAGTGAATATTTAACATTTCATTGAACAAACTATAGCTAAAATATTTCATTCATCCTATATATACTGAGAAACATGTGATTTCATCTTTAATTATAATACAATGTGGTAAATAACGAAGATGATTGTAGGGTTATGCTTGATCACAAATGTACGTGATGGTAAGAACTTATGATATGAAGATGACTCTCTTAGAAAACACTACCTGTGGACCAGGTAACGGGTAAGAAGAAGAGCATTTGACATTTTAGCTGTGCGCTTGAAAAATGAAGACAATAAAACGCTTCGAGCAAATGAATGGAATTTCGATGACGTAGCGATGTAGGCTCTGACGGCACCCTTTTATCCCGTGGTAAAAGGGTATTCGTGTAACACTGCGAAAAAATATCTATAGAAGACTGACAGCTAGGCTACCTTGCATCGAGCCGCCAGTTGTGTGAATGTCAAAGATTCGATCCTGCCTCTCATAGACCGGGAGATACTGACACAAATTTTTCGGTCATTTGTACCAGTATGGCGACTCTACGGGGGTTTGATTACGTAATGACGATTTTCGACTTCCGCAATTTATCCGACACATTCGATTAACGCCCACGCGATTGGGCCGCCGGTACCAGCGCTATGACCATCATTTTCCTTTTCGTCATTACGTAATTAAACCCCTGTAGAGTCGCCATACTGGTACAAATGACCGAAAAATTTGTGTCAGTATCTCCCGGTCTATCAGGTTACTCCACTCCTATCACAAGCCTAACGCTTAAATGGAGGGTAAACTAAAAACATTACACACACACACTTTTACACTTTTATTATTGATGTAGATCGAGCCAAAGGTTCAAAAAAATATATAATTGTGAATATTTTCGTCCTTGATTTGAGTAATATTTTTAACCTCATAACGACACGATAACGATTGTCACTCAAGCAAACAGAAGTAATCTACCGAATTATGTATCCAATAATCGTGAATCGTGGAATTCCACGATCGCGCACACCACTGAATTTTCATGTGCTTGATTTGGAGAAGGAAAGTGATTATTTCACTGAAATTCTGCCAAATGTGTATTCACGAACCAGTATCGGAACAACGTATCGGAGTAGTTCCAAACCTTCATGAAAGGGAGAGACCGCAGCCCAGCAGTGGGTCATAAACAGGATTACTTTGTTGTGAAATTTCATTTGGATGTATCTCATGATGATCGTAAAAATGGCTAGTCCTAAAACAGGGCCATTCATTAACATCCCCGCAATGTTTCGTTTCATTGCCGTCATTCTACTTTACGTGACTTTCACTTCGTCGTATTTTATGATGAGTACGAATACGAGTGTTCATTAAAACGATATTGGTCTCGAAATTGAATTGAGTGTTTGCTTTCAAGTAAAACTGATTAATTATTATGAATATTATTATTGCTGTCAATCACATGTACTCATATTTTAACATCACCGTTCCTTATTAATTACATGTGAGAAAAGACGTATTTGCCTGAAGGCAAACCTTAAGCTTAATAAAACAATTATAGCAAAATTATATAAATAAAATATACTTTATAAATACTAATTTTAGTCGTATAACAAAACTCGATTAATTAACAACGTAGAAGTCTGCGACAGATAAACAAAGACACACGAGACAGATCTAACGAGATCTAACTAGAGTGATCCTAATGAGATTCCGTTTTTGATTGTGTTTACAACAAACTAAAAAACTAACAAACAATTTCGATGTCTGGAAATCCACAACATCACGATTTTTAAGGCATTTCCTGCCTCGCACAACCACTCTGTAGAACCAGCTTTCGCCGGTGATAACTCCGGACCGATATGACATAGCAACCTTCAAGAAAAGAGCGTACGCATATACGTTGCAGGTGTCCATGGGCGATGGTAGTCACTTTCCATCAATTGCTCCTCGTTTGCCCAATCTTACACATAAAAAATACAGCATGTAACAAAAATCTCTTTAAGAAAATAATTACATGGTTCATTAGAAAAGTAAAGCCGCCGACCATATATATTGGCGATGTATGTAATATTAACCATTCCGTAAATTGCCAATGTAACACCAACCTTGGGTAAACACTAGTTTACTAACCTTTCAAACCGGAACACAAAAATACTAAGTGTTGATGTTTGGCGGTATTATATCTAATGACTACCTACGTAAACGGGCTTACACAACGCCCTTCTACCAAGTAAATATATGATACTTGTATATTATAATTTTGATTTGTAAATATGTACTTACTTACTGTCTGTAAAAAGTTCACCTGTTTAAGTTTGTAGGCAGTAAACGGTAATGGGCTCATCAATAAATTCTCCGAAACAACCCGATGTTGATACATTGCACCTCGGAAACACGTAAAGCCTGGTCTTTCGTCTGATCTGTAGCGGATCTTTTCGGATTGCTGTCCAATCGCAAATTGAAACTGAAGAAAAGAAAATAATTGGTACCAAAAAAAGATAAAAAAAACGAACAATTCCTCTTCAACGAAATGTTTATGAGGTAACGAAAATGTATTATACATAAACCGATCCACAAAGGTTAAAGTTATGCACAATAAACACCGTTTCATATTCATGCTCTCATTTTCTCTGCGAAAATATCAGCGACAACAAAAAGACAATTTTATGTATTATGTAGTACGTATTTGTTGAATTTATCACATACTAACATTTTCTATTGCTTTTGAAGTTAAGCCACCCCGAACGCGAGAATCGTTTAAAGTTATATTTAATTACTGTAATTTATTTAACACAATATAGAGTTGATAAGTAAAGTAAGAAAACGTAATTATCCCACGACTGGGCTCATTTAAACAGAATACTCTAATGCGCGTAAGCAAAATTTCATTCGACAGATGCAGGTTTCCTCGCGATGTATTTAAACGCCCGAGCTTAAGATGAATAATGAATACAAACTAAGCACACGAAAATTCAGTAGTGCTTGCCACGATTTGAATCCACAGTCTTCGATTAAAATTCACGTATCATAAAACGTATCGTAAAAACATCAATTTGCGCCCAATAAATTACCGAAATTACATTAAAAAAGAATAAAAGAGATCAATCTCCTCCAATTAAGCGTACAGCTTGTTTTGGAAGTGGGGACGACAATAGCCCAAGGATCGAATCTGTGGCTATTACATCGCCAGGCGGCCCATAAGCCATTTTGCTATTGACGCTTGCTATTTAAGGTAGGTATTCAAACATATTAAACATAAAAAAAAATCTTGATAGAAAAAACTATAAACAATCATCATAATTTTTATCTAAATAAAAATCAGACTCAAATCACTAGGCAATAAATATATGCTTTAAACGCCTTTACGAACTAAGAATTCATTATTATTACTCTACGGCATTTGAATATGAACACTATTTCATACAACTAGAGTTCATTTTTCTATGGATCAGTTGAAACTAAGCTTTATTTAGTGGTCGCACCAGAGGTGAATAAATAAGACCGATTTAATGAAATCTTTCAGCAAACAACACACTAATGGTGTTCTTTGTTCATAAAATTCATTTTAAATCAAGATTTTCTTTTAAAATACCTATTGGCCTTAACGGTATGCCTCTCTTTCATGCCATCGTGCCCTTTCTACGCTACCTATTATTCTACCGCAAAACAGCAGTACTTGTTATTGTTGTGTTCCGGTTTGAAGGGTGAGTGAGCCAGTGTAATTACAGGCACAAGGGACATCTTAGTTCCCAAGGTTGGTGGCTAATTGGCGATGTAAGCGATGATTAACATTTCTTACAATGGAAATGTCTATGGGCGTTGGTGACCACGTCCGCTTACCTATGCTATAAAAAAAAACCTAATCCCGTGTATCAAACTCAAAATTTCAAAGGAACAATATTAAATTTATAACTACATATATTTTCATTTATCATGACCATACACTAGCTCAAGTTCGTTCTGGCATAGAGTACTGCTGCCACCCTTGGCGTAGAATTATTGGCGATGAATCTTTAACATGACAAAACTTGACTTACAACACCGGGGCAGTGTCAATGTGCTCAGGACTTTATAACCTTGTTCCTTCTTCAAGTTTCTACCACATAACAGCAAGAAACCCTAAGTCTAATTAGCCCGAAGCATTTTAAATAAACGTCCCTGATACATACTGCTAGGGTGTGGAACAGCTTTCTAGCTTCAGTATTTCCTGCCACATATTACCTGAGTACTAGCATTTTGGGCCATCACATGTTTTTTGTGTTTACCAATTTTTATCAAGATTGGCCAAGCCGTTCTTGAGTTATAAGAAGACATACAGACAGACAGACAGACAAAATCATAAAACGTGCATCATAAAACGAATATTTATCACAAAATTAGGTGAGGAAAAAAGTACAGACAGAGCCAATAGATTTATATAGTAGTGTGGATAACATTTATATTTAACAATCACAGAATAGAACTGACAGACAGCGAGGGCTTGTCAGAAAATATAAAAGTAAATAACATAAAAGGGATTGTGGAGAGAGAATAAAAATATAACAGAAATGACATCGATGCTATTGGTGAATAAAACTCTCCGATATTTTTGGAACGAAGTTCTTTTACGCGGCTTATAGTAGAGTGAAATGGCAGTGGCCCAAGGTCACGTCATATAACGAAATAGCGTTCATACTGTGCAAACCGAAGCGTTGGGCGTTCAACTTTAGGAGGTCGATATAAAGGAGATTGAAGTGCTTTTTGGAATGACAAAAATACAGTAATATAATCAATTAAAATCTACATTTTAAAACATGGCTTGAGTCGAAAAAATATCGCACAGAACTTCGTTTCTGACGTGCGTGCCCCCACCCGGACATTTTTTTTATTTTTAGATAAATAATCTCTTTTAATGATTATACTTTTGTAATAGATATAGATTGATACATTTACAATTATTTATAGAAGCATAATAATTTATGACGATGTCCACCCCAAGCTCGGTAATCCCTTTAGTCCTCAGGTAGTTCTTCTGCACTAAAATTTGGTCCGCAGACCGCATAGCTAACGAACGACGCTAACACCATAATTTATAAACTAGTGACTAGACAAATGAGCCATTCGATTGGGTTGTATAACATTTCTATGACCGTGTAATAATCAAAGCTGCTTGAGGATTATTACGAAACCGAAACCGCTAGAGCAAGTGAGCATTTTGTACGTAATATATTCAGACACGCTCTGAAATATATATATATATATATATATATATATAACATCAGCAAAAACAGTATATTTATTTTTAAAGTAGATATTCCTTTTAACCTTATAATGAAATTGCTCTTTCGACGCCTTCAAAGAGATGTCCTTATTCATCCCTTTTTAATATAGAACTTTCTAGAGAATCTCTTTAATCCAATATAAATTCAACATACAGACATAATATATTTCAACGGTAAAAAAAATTAAATTCATACAAAAGAAAGACTGAAACACATTAAGATAGTTGTCACGTTAAAAACAATTGCAAAAAAAAGAAACGTAATAGTATAAATGTATTTAAAAGTTAAGTACGAAAATACGTATACAATAATTAAATTGTAACTTATTCGTATGTAAGTAAATAATTGTAATAATTTAATTTTGAATTAATAATAAAAATGCTAAACATACATTCAACACGCTCAATTATAAATAATAGAAATTATTTATAATTGAGCGTCTGTATGTAGCTTCCGATAGTTATAATAAATACTAATATAGTGGACCGCTAGTTTTAATCTTGACATGCACTATTACAGTGACTCGTATTCGAAATATTGCAAAGAAGAAATTGGCAATGAACTCTTCATGTATGATAAATTCAACGGTTTACATTCGGTTAACTGTTTTCGCGACGGAGTAGTGTTATGTAATATATAATATTTTGATTGTAAAATTAAAAAAACGGGCGCGTTTAACTCAGTGAGTTTTTGTGTACGTCAAAATCGTCTTATTTGTAATGTTAGATATAAAAATGTTGCCCTCAAAGTCAACCGTTCAACCATTTTATCTTGTATTAAATATGCCTCAAATATATTTAAAAATGGAATCAATGTTGAAATCTCCGAGTATATGCATAGTCATTCACATATTAACATCACGCATGATAATTAATAACTACACGTCACATAACGTACTTACAGTGTTTAATTTTTAATCTTATATACTTAATATATATAGCTGTTACCCGTTCGCTTGAATATAAGCTTACATATTATTTACTATTAAACATTGTTTTCTTTTTTAAATACATTAATTTATCTTTAATATAATCCATTTTGATATATTTTATTTTATACTAGCGTTTTGCCCGCGGTTTCACGCCGTAGCTCCCGTTCCCGTGAAAATACGGGGACTAAATGTAACTTATATTACTCGCTGATAATGAACCTTTCCAGTGGTGAAAGAATTTTTAAAATCGGTTTTGAGGCTAAGGCGTGAAAGGGAAACAAAACAAACCACAAAAAAACTGTACCATATAACATTAAAATTCGTTCAGTTATGCAAGCAATTAAGCCACTGAACCGAACATAATGAATTTTGACATTGAAATAGACTGGGACCTACAGAACATACATATACATAGACGAACAATGTTATGAAAAACAGTTACTGAACATATTGAACTTGAATTTTAATCAATTTATTCTGACGTTCTTGTTAGTTCTTCTGGGAAAATCACATTTCAGATAACGTTAGTTATAACATCAATTAACGTGTACAATATTATTTAAATAAATTACTTTGATTTTGATATCATTATCATCATCCCTTTACCGTCCACTGCTGGACATAGGTCTCTCCAATGCCACGCCACTGAACTCGATATTCAGCTCTCAATCTCCGCTGCCAGTCACTTCGCATACATCATCACTCCACCTAGCTGGAGGGTGTCCTACGCTACGTTTGCCAAGGCGTGGTCTCATAATTTTAAATATAAATTTTCTCATATAATTTTACATCCAATTTATTCATAGTTATGAAGAAATGGATCATATTTTTTGGATACATTATAAGTATTTTTAAGCTAACAAAGAAATTTACCTCTTAACGGAAAAGGGTCACCTTCTCCAGACCAAGACCCAAACTAGCCACAAACATTTTATCATAATATGATATCCTGAATCCAATGTTATATAAAGGAAATTGCTGTTTTAGCAATAAGGACGCCTTTTCTATCATTTTTTCCTGTTTCCCTTATTTTTCTTTTGTATTACTGTTACAATAATATTTATTGGTATACTATTGGAGTTGATACATTCTTAGTGCTTGCTGACTCACTCACCTTTCAAGCTGGAACACACAAGTACTAATAATAATGTCCCGCTGACCGATTTCGGTCACGGTGGCCAATCTCAAGAGAGATTAACCAACTGCGCAGCAGATATTACAGTGCACAAGTGTGTGCACAAACACAAGTGCACTCTCTTTTCCTTAGCTCTCATAATCCGACACGACCGGAAAGAGCACAGGACCAACGGCTTTACGTGCTTTCCGAGGCACGGGAGTATACATAATACTTCCAACTTCCAGACTCCAGGCTACTACTAAGAATTTTCTGACAGAAAAACCCAATAACTATTTATTGGCCCGACCTGGGAATTTAACCCAGGACCACCGAGTCTGTGGCCTTATATCTAGCCACTAGATCAACGAGGCAGTCACACACAAGTACTATTCCTGTTATAAATGCTTGGTAAATGTATTTTAGGTGGTAAAATTTATTATTGGTCTGAAATATTAGCCCTTTTGTCAGCCATGTTATAGATGTTACTGAAGCTTATTAGCATGAAGAATTAAATATAATTGTATCAGAACTAAGACCACACTTGCTAAATCATTACTCTCCTAGTATAACGTGCACGAGCTTTCGTACGACGACGTACGAGAAGTCTATGATTTATTATTCAAACATAAATTGTAAATGACGGCTTTAATATAGTACGGCATAATTTATCATATTTCTAACTTACTAATATTTGCGTTAAATATTCAAAATATTTTAATATAAATTTTAATATTTTCATTATTTTATATTGTAGATGCTGCAATAATTGCAGATTCTTTACTAATTTAGTCACATCTAAGTCATATATAGTAGAGTATGTACGCGAAATCACAATTGATGAAAAGTCTCAAGTTTTATGCCAATTGACGAATTACTTTTAAAGCCATGTTAAATTTATTAAGTTATCTCTTTTTTTATGGTATAGGAAGGCTTACGATCATATGGGCAACCTGATGGTAAGTGGTCACCAACGTCTATAGAAATTGGCATTTTAAGAGATGTTAACCATCGCTTCCATCGCCAATGCGCCACCAACCTTGGGAACTAAGATGTTATGTCCCTTGTGCCTGTAATGACACTGGCTCACACACCCTTCAAACCGGAACACAACAATAGCAAGTACTGCTGTAGTAGTTGGTTCTCAAATATTAATAATAGAGAAAAAAAAGTTTCAAATAAAGAATGTGGGAAATTTTATCCTCTACAACAAAGGTTTCTACAATTTTTAACGTAAATCTTACCATTTTCGAGATATTTGCGAAAATACGTTTTCCAAGATGGCGGCAAACGCTCGCGGTCTGGGATGACAAAAACTCGGTTTTATGCTATGGAGGTACCGCCTAACATAATCCAATCGAAAAATCGAGTAGCGGGATTTTATGCAGAGCGAATGTCTAAAAATCTTGGACTACACTGAATGTAACAAAGAAAACAATTTATTTGAAAGCTGTTTTTTTAATCGTTGAGGGATTCAATGATCAATTTGCGTACCTTTGTGTGTCGGTCCGTTTTACGGTGTGAAACAAAAAGATTAGTTAAAACCACAGATAACAAACCCGAAACATAACGTTTCGAAAAAAAATTGCAACATTACATACGAGAATGATGTGATTTTTATGAAATTTTACTCAAATAAAATGAAATAAAAAAACAAGATATTAAATTGATGAGATGAGCTTTTTTTACTTGTGTAGTAACTACAGATAAAAATAAAAATTAATTTTTAAATGAGTACAATTCAGCAACGCTATTCTGTAAGGACTCAATTCGTATCTCACTCGTGAAATGTTGAAAGCTTTATTAGTAGACTAGTATAAAAAGGTAATAAGCTAATCTGATGCTTGTATACTTTAAAAATTATAATAATTATTATAGTCAATGACGCATACAACTTTCAAACATTTCAGTAGTATTAAATTTAATAGTATAAATCAAGTAAAAGTGATAGAATTAAAACCTTTTTCGTCAGAATCGATAAAACGTTACATACATTTACTTAATGGTTAAAGGCTTTGTGCAAGTTCGTCTGGGTAGATACATCATAAATTATCATCATATACCCAACAAGGGTTCTGATGAGTTAGTCGTTGTGACTAGGGTCATAACATTTTAGTTCCCAAAATTGATGGCGCAGTGACGATGTGCAGTGACGACTTGAAACTTGATTCAAGTAATCTTTTATAATTGCTTTTGAATCGTCACCAAACAAGTCTAATTTAAATGTAAATTATCTGTGTATGTTAGTTGTAACGAGACGAACCAACAAGAAACACAGTAGTTACTTCATTTACCACTTAAATTACATAATGTATTAACTACATACAATATCTAAATACTCATACCGATAACTTCAATATCGAAGAAAATATTACGAAGATACAAATAGAAGGAAAAGAAATTATGAAAGCGCCGATATTGTCTACGGAACCCGAATAAAAATTGAAAAAAGTCCAAGTACTCTAATTTCGCCCTAATTGCATACAACAATAGAGACGGTTCTCAATTATATAATAAAGATTCTAATAACCAATAATATTCGTAGCTAGCTTTGGGGTTTCATTAGTTTTTTCAAGCGACCCTCTTAAATGGCAACACGAGTACATTTGTAAAAATATCTCTCGTGAATAATTTATTAAAATCGAGCATCTCGACTTCGAAAATACCGAAGTTCTGAGAATTCTCGTTGAGGTAAGACAACTCATTTATTATGGACGTTTGCTCCAATATTTAACATAATTGTACAAACTTTATTTATACCTTTGTCCTTTCTACCAATTTTATCTAGAATTGATCAATTTTTATTTATAAGATCGGGATTGAGGAACAAATATATATTTTGGATACTTTATAAGTATTTTTAAGCTAACAAAGCAATTTACCTCTTAATGGAAAAGGGTCACCTTCTCCAGACCAAGACCCAAACTAGCCACAAACATTTTATCATAATATGATATCCTGAATCCAATGTTATATAAAGGAAATTGCTGTTTTAGCAATAAGGACGCCTTTTCTATCATTTTTTTCTGTCTCCCTTATTTTTCTTTTGTGTTGCTGTTACAATAATATTTATTGGTATACTATTGGAGTTGTCACATTCCTAGTGCTTGCTGACTCTTTATAGGTGGTATTAAAATTAGCCTTTCAAATTGAAAATTAATGATTATTCAAACACTATTACACTATTATTCTGTGTTATTACTATTATTATTAGGAGCCAGTAGAATCCCACTAATGGGCAAAAGTAGACCATCATTCCCACTGTATATCATTCCCCACAGTTACGTTTTTTTCCTTAATATCACATATTATTTGCTTCGAAATTAAAATTTTTAAACACATACATGAAGTATGAAGAAGATGATGTATAAGAATGTACTTAACATTAGCAAATTATATAATTAAATACTATCTACTCTAATTCCTTTGTAATTAATAATAACAACTTACAGTGAAACTGTATCAGATATTAAGTTATTTCCACTCTTATAACTTCACACCAATCAGAATCAGCTGCGCGCCCCGACTTCTTACTGATAGGTACAATTCATACAGAGCGATCTCTTTAATTTTATTTAGTTGAAAACTTACGTTACAAAAATTTGATGATGAAAAATTTATGTTTGCGGAAAATCCGATCTTAGTGATTGTTATATTATATATGTATATAAATTATGATTATATGAAGGTAAACAAGGTGTTAAATATTTTATACGCTATCCTATTTACGGCAGGAGTAGGTAACTCATATTCAGATAATGTGTAATTTATGAAAGAGTGCAAAAACAACGTAACTGTAACGTAACGTAATATGTCACATCGTGGAAGCAGAATGTTTGTTATACTGAACATTACTCTATACGTATATAATTTGCTTTGATAACAATATAATAGTAATCAAAATCTTGTATTTTAATAATAATTATTATTTTAAAGGTTTATAATAATATTTATATCCTAGGACATTATTCACACACTGATCTGATCCCGAACTAAGCAGAACTTGTACTATGGAAACCAGACAACTGTTTTTTTATTTTTTATTCTATAGGTAGGCGGACGAGCATATGTGATGGTAAGTGGTCACCAACGCCCATAGATAATGGCATTGTGAGAAATGTTAACCATCGTTTACATTGCCAATGCGCCACCAACCTTGGGAACTGAGATGTTATGTCCCTTGTGCATGTAATTACACTGGCTCACTCACCTTACAAACCGGAACACAACAATACAAAATACTATTGTTTTGCGGTAGAATATCTGATGAGTGGGTGGTACCTACCCAGACGAGCTTGCACAAAGCTCTACCACCGAGTAAATATACTACAAATACTACTTTTTTTTTGTAAATACATACTTATATAGATAATTACACCCAGATCCACCTTTATCATTCGCACTGCTAAAGTGTGGAATACTTTGCCTGAGTCTGTATGTCCCGATAGGTACAACGTTGGTGTCTTCAAATCTAGAGTTAATAGGTATCTTCTAGGCAAGCGTGCTAGATCGTAGACCGTGTCTATGCTTAACATCAGGCAAGACAACGGTCAAACGCTAGCCGATTAAGGGTAAAAAAAAAAAAAATGCTCACAATAGTCTGTCCTGGGTGGGAATCGAACCCACGACCTGCGGCTCGAAAGGAATCTACCAACCACGCCATAAAGTTATACTTACTTAATAATATTACAAATGCCATTGTACGTTTGTTTATTTTTTCGTTTATTACTATTTTTACGTCTTGACTGATTATCATAACACTTGCATAACGTGTATGGTCAATTGGTCGCCTAATACGTTAGGAGGTTAGGAGAATCACAACTTTATATTAACAAGTATTTAGGGACATAATATGTTTATTTTGAAAATTGTTTGATATATTAAATACTCTACGGTTATTAATTTAAAGAAAGTCGTTTGTAAAATTAAACATCGAATTTTTCGAAATAGTTTTCCTCGAGCGTTACCACTTGTTCGTGACACGGAATTTCTATTATAATAAGAAGAAACGACGCAGAGAATTCTTAAGCTTTGTTTATAAAATATTTTTTTGAATATTTTGTATGTAATTATATATGAGCGTAATCGACAAAAGTAAGCCTTTTGAAGAAAATCTCGTAAATAATCCCTTTACTCATGAAGACATTTCGGTCTTATCGAGAGACAGAAGAGAAAGGAATTTTCGCTTGGTTATACTCATGACTTTCACAGGCCTATAAATATCATTTATGTTATTTAACGAGCAAATAGCACATCGTATAGTAACCTTCAACGACAGATACTTTTATGAAAGGTTAAACTTCTGTAGCGGTAACCATAGACGATGTTATGTGCCTTTAACACTTATACAATATATTGCCGTAAATCACTGTAACAACTGACGGGTTAATTGCGTAACATAAATTCAACTCGGACATTGGATTTGTTTTTATACTCGTATAATGAAATTCGATTGCTATGTGGGAAAAATATTATATATAAAATATGTTACATAGAATAAGGCCGTATATAAAGTAGTATAACGCTGCGGTCACTTGTGCATTATAATGTCCCACGCAATTGGCTAATTTGACCGCCGTAAATTCAGTCAGGAGGACCTCATCAGTATAAATAACCCTAAACATTTCGTCGATGTTTAAACCCTAAAACCCTTCTTCATTTAAAATTATTAATATTCTGATATCATTATAATTAAATAACTTTTCTAATAATGTTACATGTTGTCTTTATATATTAGTTAGAAAGGACTTCGTTTTGAATTAATTGTTACTATATATCGTTCTATAACTCGCTTTGAAAGTCTAATTTTTAATTTGTTTTCTGTCTAAATATGAGTAAAATTTTCATAGATTTATATTTTAATTTATACCGGCGCAGACTAATAACCAGACATAATATATTACTAAAATTACAATCCAGCATCAAAGAATAGAATTTTTGCTACAAAAATAAAATAGTAAAATTTAAAAGTAAAATACAAACTTCTAATTTATCCTTGATGTTTCACTAAAGAATTACAATTGATATTAATTTGATAAATATGTTTCGTTAAGTATTTAAGTCGTTATTATCTGTATCGTAATTTTTTTAATTTTTTTTTAGTTAAGCGGACGAGTTTATGAGCCACCTGATGGTAAGTGGTCACCAACGCCCATAGACAATGGCATTGTAAGAAGCGATAACCATTGCTTACATCGCCAATGCACCATCAATCTTGGGAACTAAGATGTTATGTCCACTGTGCCTGTAATTACACTGGCTCACTCACCCTTCAAACCGGAACACAACAATACAAAGTACTGCTGTTTTGCGGTAGAATATCTGATGAGTGGGTGGTACCTACCCAGACGAGTTTGCACAAAGCTGTACCACCGATTTTTTTTATTTTTTTTTATAGTATAGGTAGTATAATATAGGACGAGCATGTGGGCCACCTGATGGTAAGTGATCACCAACGCCCATAGACAGTGGTTTGTATATTTCTTTAAAAAAAACAACATCACCACTGCGCCACCAACCTTGGGAACTAAGATATTAGATCCCTTGTGCGTGTAATTATACTGGCTCACTCACCCTTCAAACCGGAACACAACAATACAAAGTACTGCTGTTTTGCGGTAGAATATCTGATTAGTGGGTGGTACCTACCCAGATGAGCTTGCACAAAGCTCTACCACCGAGTAAATAGTAAGTAATGTTTAATTTGCCACATAACTGATTATATGAATAATTCAAACTTCGTGTTTTCTTCATCAGGCAAATCTAACACTAAATTAACGCTCATGTCGAACGCAATTAAACCGAAAAAAATATAAATGGCCTCATTCTATCTAATCGCGTGACTGAATTGTGAGCTTTTGTGAGCAACTTTGCTTACAATTCACGGAGGAGCTATTTTTCCAACGCTTATAGGGATAAGTTTAGAAGTCTGTCTAGGTCGTTATATATCATGATATATGTTCAAAATGTTGGATATTTTTTCCATTTGATTACATAAAATATTTTTTTGAAGGAAAACTATGTTTGTGAGAATAATTTGCCTTTGTATCATTTGGTACCATTGAATTCACATTCATTTTACAGATGTTATGTATTAAATAGAATCATATTCAGTGAAATTGCCTGTGAAATGACGTCGCCACAAAGCTGTTACCATTTACAATAAGTACGAGTAATTACAATTTAACATATTCAAATTAGTATCGACCTCAATTCGATGCACTTAGTACCACATGCTACCGAAATTCATCAACTACAATGGAGGTAATAACTCAATTACACGCGGTCATTAAAATATACATAATATGCCAAAAATAGGCAACCTCTTATATACAATTGGAACTCGTCCATTTGAAGTTGTTGTTGTATTTGTCTTAACTAAACGATTAAAGCGCAAGTTTGGTTTTGTGTGTGTGTGTGTGTGCGTGTGTGTGATTGCGTGTGCTTGTGTTTGCGCGCCTGTATGGTACATTCATGTGTATGAATAGGCATGTATTTTGATACTCATGAGAACGATTATTAATTATGTTATTAATTTGGAATCAATTTCATCATTGTGAATTTTGCACAATTGTTTTTTTAGTGTATTGCCTCTCGGGGAGCTTAATTGAAAATAAGATAACGTTGAAAAATCAAATCGCTTAGAGAATAGAATTTTATATTGAATATTTTAAAACACAGAAACTGATACAGGTTTAATCTCGAGGGAATAGACGAGCTACCGACTAACTGAAGCGAGAATGAATTAATTATAAATTTGAAAAGACAACTGCCTTAAGATTAAAAGATTAATTCTCAATCCAATTCAAGTTTATAGATATTAATAAAACTCCATCCTACACACGCAGCCGATTTATAGCAACAAATAAATCACATACAAGCCAAGTAGTGATTGCCAGGAATCAATTCTATGATTCGTTTATTCAGTGTTCATTTTCGCAAAAACTAATTTATTAAAACAAAGCTTTTCATAGAACAAGTGTCAACAATGTCTTCCTTGCATTTCAGTCGCATAAAATGGCCCAACACTACAATTTGAATGGAGCTAATAAACTAGAAACAACACAATGAGCGAAATGACAAAAGGAGAACCGACGGACACATTGATAAATGTAGATGATATTTCTTTTAAAACAAAGTGCTACTAAAAATATATTTCTTTTATTTTATACTTGTATTTGAAATATGTTATGGCAACCGGGAGTCTGGCAAATGTTGTTCAATTAAATAAATGTTTCAGACTCGTGTGGTGTCCACTTCAATGTATACGGTTTTTTTTTATTGTATAGATAGGCGGATGAACATATGGGCTACCTGGTGGTATGTGGTCACCAACGCCCATAGACAATTGCATTGTAAGAAATCAACAAAAAGAACCATCGCTTACATCGCCAATGCGCCACCAACCTTGGGAACTAAGATGTTGTCCCTTGTGCCTGTAATTACACTGGCTCACTCACCCTTAAACCGGAACACAACAATACAAAGTATTACTGTTTTACGTTGTGTTGTGCGGCGGTAGTATATTTGATGAGTGGGTGGTACTTACCCGGACGAGCTTGCACAATGCACTATCACCGAGTAGGTTTTATGATTTTCAGAAAAATTTGTAAAGTTGCATTGTTATTCTGTAAGAACTCACTTCATTACTCTCCGGAAATGTTAATAACTGACTTACGGTGATATAGTATTTTGATGCGTGTATTCTGATATATTATCATCATTATGGTCAATGTCGCAAATCACTTTCTGACACGGATGCTTCTACAGTTCGTTAGATAGTATTACACATTGAATTTCATAAAATTTACTCACTTAAAAGAAAATAAATTACTTTTAAGAATATGAATATGACAGAAACTGTGTGTCTGTACATAAATTTATCAAAAAACGGGACTGGACGATAAGATAGAGATAAATAATTTACTTTGATTTATTTTACTTTAGTATAACATATTATCCTTAATGTTATAAATGTGACTGTGAGTTTGTTTGTTCGTTACACTTTCACGACTTAACTACTCAACAGATCATCGTGAAATTTTACATACTTGATAGGAGTATAGAAAGGAACATATATATTTTCCCCCAATTAGAGTGGGGGAAGGTTTCGGGCTCACCAGAAAAAACCAACGGTATCGTCTACGTCTGGTCCGAGGGCGCCATGCGATCACTTACGCATGGTACCGTGATGCCTCGACGACGCGACGGTTGGGCCCGCCTGGCGGGTCTCCATTTCTAGGGGGGTTCCCGGATAAAGGGAACGCACCTAACCCCAGCGGCTATTATGGTGGGAGGAGAAGGTGCGCATAGTACCGACACCTACTCCCCGAAAAAGAAAAGAAAAGAAAAAACATATACCTAACACATCTCCCCCATAAACGCGGACAAAACGGCGAATAGAAGCTAGTAACAAATAAACTCGAAAGATTTTCTAAAACCATTAGTAGGGGATTCCTTGTATTAAATACGGGAAAAGGTAGATGATTATTAATTCATGAAACAGCCGTATCATACCAAAGCGTAGTCGATTACGAACGGACTTTCATATCGTGAATACGTTACGGAAATCGTTACAAATGCATTAATGACATGATATTTCAATATGTAACAAATTTGGTTTAAAAATAGAATAGTAGTAACAAGTTCGATAAAATCTTCGTGTCTTAGAAATATTAAAATATATTTTGATCTTTTCGTTGAGTTTTTTTTTTTTTCTATGTGTGAAGTGTCGACTCTGAAGCTGCTCGAGGTAAGCATCCCTTTATGTTAAATCACGACACATATTTTAAGTCTTTCTAACTCGGGAGAAATTATTTTTACCTCGTGCGATTAAAACAAATATATTAAATCATTCACTTTTTGTTCTTCTTAATAAATTAATAAATATATATTAAAGCGTTTATATTATTGTTCTCTATGTGTTTCTAAACTATTCGTCCGATTGTGATGAAGCTTTGATACGAGTAGGTTTCATATTCAATCGCTAAAACAGACACTTAGTATTGTTGCGTTCCGGTGTGAAGGGTGAGTGAGCCAGTGTAATTACAGGCACAAGGGACATAACATCTTAGTTCCCAAGGTTGGTGGCGCATTAGCGATGTAAGCGATGGTTAACATTTCTTACAACGCCTATAATACTAATAATTTATTGAGAAAGAGCAAGAGTGCCTTACAAATAAAAATAGAGTTTTTATAATCCTCAATAGAAGAAAAACAAAAGAAATATTAATAATAAAATTAAAATAACAAAAATAATTAAATAAATAAAAACACAATTATTATATAAAAACTAGGTACATGAAATGTGGTATATAGTTGATACTCAAAATAAGTCTATTGACTTCCAAACTAGGATAACCTGTATCTTGGAAGTCAAATTTAACTTTATACGACCATATAGCCCATGTGCATGACTATCTTAGGATATATCTATCTATATATATAAAAATCTCGTTTTAGTTTTAGTGTTTATACCCCTCCGAAACGGCTTGACCGATTTTGATACCCCTAAGTGTTAAGGGTGACTCACACCAAAACATTTTTTTTTAATTTTTTGGACATATTCTTTTTTATTTTTATTTTTTTATTATGTGGCATTAAAAAATACGTACAACCCTAAATTTTCATCCTTCTACCATCAAGCCCTATTTTTTAATAGAGATATTAGTAATTCAATCCGTTTCAACCTCGGTCGATAACTGGATCAATTAACACTTGATCAGTTATCCCCGTCAGGAGTCTATTGGTGTCACTTCTCACCAAGTAAGCAGCACGGAGTAGGGATGGGAGCGTTATCCTGCCTCTCTTGCAATAAGCTGTATCTCATTTCGTATACAGTTTTCGGAAAAAAATCGGGCATTATTATTGTTTGTACATCGATCGCAAGAGTGACGTTTACAATTATCATTTTATCATTAAATCCTAAAAATATAATAAAAAATGTGCGATCGGGGGACCCCCGGGCCCCGGGAGGAACGAAGTTCTTTGCGATATTTTTTTTAACTTAAAAACGAGTTTTAAAATTTTGGTTTTAAATATTATATTTCTGTATATTTGTCACATTCCTATGCCAAGAAAGGCACGTAAAACCGTTGGTCCTGCCTCTTACCTGAACTTTTACCGTTAGCGTCGGTTTACCGTCTTATCGGTTTATGAGGGTGCACCTGTGTTTACGCACACCCTTTTGCACTATAATACATCCTGCGTAGTTGGCAAATCTTTCTTGAGATTGGCCATCGCGGTCGAAATCGGTCAGGAGGAAATTATTCTATGGAGTGTGCTTACCCTGGCGGCGATAGTCGGTGGAGATCTCTCGCTGCCGAGCGTGATTAACGCCATGTATATATTTTATGTTATTTTTATTATGTTTTCAATGCAAAAATGTAAAGTAAGAATTAAAATTGAGTACTTTAGAAAAATAGTAATTTATTCAAAGTTAAAAAAGAAGTTCAAATTATATTTACATTTGTATAGAATTGAGGTTATCTCATTGCCGTACACGATCCTTATTGTCAAATCTGAACATTTGCACACTTACACATACATACACATACAACCGCTAGAATAGAAAGAATCAGTAAGGAAGAAAGAGCGGATAGATCGCTTGGAGGACAACGCTTTTTTGTTACATGACAATTTCTGCCAGGTCTTTCTACTTTGCAGTGGTAAAAGAACTAAGTTCCAATAAATGAAAAAATATGTAGAATATGTTATTATATGCCCTGTGCCGAACACACATACACTGTACTGTATGGGCGAATGTTTATATTTTATTGATTAAAAAATGCACGGGGTAAAATCCTTATTTTACCCGTACGAAGTCGGGTCGGGCAGCTAGTATATTATGTATATTAGCGTTACAATATATTAGAATTATGACTTGTAACTTGTCTATGGGCGTTGATGACCACTATACTTTATAATTATTATTTTTTTGATGATAGAAAGGGGTAACCAATGCCCATAAAAAAATTAGCTTTTTATAATTTCGATTATGATTTTATATGTTATACAATATTCCCTTTTATTATTGCCGTACAGGGAGTTTTATCATCGGTTTATGTAGTGGCAGGAGATAAAAATAATTTATTACTATTTGACCGTAAACGTCAACATTTGTTTTTATGAAAAACGGAACTTTGTAGAACTGAACAGCCATTCGTAATTACTTTTTACGAGCGTTGATTGTTAATTGTGCTCGTTCCCTCATTATACTATTTTTCAAATGATGCAAAGCGGAAATTTGAGATGGGGCAGTATCTTAACAGAAAAACAATATGAATTTACTTTCTGTACTGAATTCCTTAACCGAAGATAGTGGATTCAAACTCAGGCAAGCACGAATGAATATTCATTTACTCAATTTGTGTTTATATATAATTCGTCTCATACTCGACGGTGTAGGAATTCACTGAGGAAAACCAGCTCGTGTCATACGATAGCCCACCAAGCCGCATCGGAGCATCGTGGTGGAATGAGATCTGCGGCCTTATATCTAGCCACTGGAATGCAGGTGGTGAAATTATTTGAATAATGATAAAAACCGCACCAACGTACAACGTAAAGTTCATAAGATGTTAGCGAAAAAACGAACATACGGTAAAAGGTGTACACTTTAAACGGACATTACAAAAATAAATTTCTATAATATTGTTAATATTGTTAATTAACGATAATGTTTATTTGACAAAAACCTCTAATTACATTATATTTTGTAACAGCTAAAACTTTATACTTATGAAAATATAAACCCACGCTAAGCGTCATTAAGGCCTTGATTAAAGACTTCGTCTTATAACGAAGTGCAAAACCTTTATGTCACCCGTCCTCCCACCCGTTTTACCCCCTTCTTCATTATAAGTTTCATAAAGACGTTATATAAGAATATTTTTCTACGAAAACTATATATTTCTACTAAAAATAATGTTCTGTATCGGTGTGACTGAAGGATGAGTGAGCCAGTAAACTAATGTGTTGGTGTAGACTTACACTAGGTATAAAATATATCTGTCCCTGCGAGCGATGGTGTCGGAGATGCTCCGCAGGGAATCGGCATGGAGGGCTGTAGCCTCCTTCTGTGAGACCGTCATGGTCCAGAAGGAGACAGCGGAGCGGGAACGGGAAAGGGCCGATCCTGCTCGGCGTCGTTTCGGCCCTCCCACAGCCCCGATACTCGGGGCTTAAAAGACAGGGCGTAACCCTGGGACCGTGGATGCGTGAGGTGGGGGCCTCACGCGTCCTATTTCAGACGGCCCGAGATGGGCTTAATTTGTATTCATAATTCAACTCAAACCGTCGTAAGGAAACTGGCATGTGTTGGATGTGAATAAGTCACATGTGGATCCATCAATCTGCATTGGAGCGGCGTGGTGGAATAAGCTCCAAACCTCTTTAAATGGAGAAGAGACCTAAGATCTGCAGTGAGCTATTTACAGGCTGTTACTTAACTTTTACTATTCGTAATGGAATCGAATAGTGATTATTAGAAGCTTGAAAAATCACGTAAAAAACATCTAAATTGAATATAGTATTCAATTTTACGATTTATTTGTTCCTTAATTCTCCTTAACAACATAAATCTAATATTACACTAATTTACACTAGACAAAACGTTAATTTTGAATTATTCAATAACACATAAATCCGGCTTAAGTTATATCAAATAGATTAATCTATATTAAAGAAATATTCCCTCAAAGCAAATTTAGATTAACGTAAGCTAAGCCATGTTAACTAGTTAACCTCCTAAGTATATAATGTATCAAGTTGTAAAGGTTAAAATAGCGATTCACTCACACACACACAAAATAATATATATAAGAAAGATATTTCTTACATCGCAAATTTCTATGGGCGGTTTTAACCATTGGTGGTCCATTTGCCTGTCCTACATATAACATGAAAAAAATCCAATATTGTATAGATTATATAAATGTAACGGACTTATTTTCAAATGTTCTTAATATTAGTTTTAAGCCTGTATGGAGAATCGTAATTACGATTTTTTTATTGAATAGGTAGGCGGACGAACATATGGGCTACTTGATGGTAAGTGGTTATCAACGCCCTTATACATTAGTATTGTAAGAAATGTACACCATCGCTTACATCACCAATGCGCCTCCAACCTTGGGAACTAAGATGTAACGTTCCTTGTGCCTGTAATTACACTGGCTCACTCACCCTTCGAACCGGAATACAGCAATACCAAGTACTGCAGATTTGTGGTAGAATATCCGATGAGTGGTACCAACCCAGACGAGCTTGCACAAAGCCGTACAACCACCACCACAATTTTGTTGAATGTGTATAAGAATTGAGAACGTCTGTTCGTACTGTCTTATTTTATTAAGGCTTTCCTAAACTTATTCAATTATGATACCATTTGTAACGTAAGAATATTGTGCGTCCCTTTTTTCTTTCACTAACCAATCTACTTAAGAAAATAACCGAAGCTAGCCAATCTTTTTGCGATAAAGAAACATTTTTTTTTAGCTACGTAATAGCTTTCTTCGTGCCTAGCCGTGCCGGCGACGTCGCCCGCGTGGAATTTATTTTATGACTATAAGAGTACATATGTACATATAGAAATCATATTATTAATAAAATAAAATATAACCTATTACTTAGTTACTTCTGTTAAAAGTAGGTTTCTGATATTAAAAGAATTATTAAAATCTATTTAAATTACACTACAACATATTAAAAAAGAGCGAAAATAAGCCTGTTTAGCTTTTACTTCTGACAGAAATCCTAGAGTAGTTTTGCCACTCAACATGCGGGCGAAGCCGCGAGGATAATCTAGTATAATATATAACATTTTATATAATATACAATGTAAATGTTCCAAAGACATCAAATAATAAAACAATCACAAACATTTACTTAACAATTATTTTTTTCTTTAATATCAACGGTATCTACTCATATGGATCAAAAATGTACCAAATGCCGATGCTCTCGATAATAAATAATTTAAGTTTGATATTTACTTTAATATCTCAATAATATGTTGTACATTGAACATTGATGACAGTTTCTTATACAATATCTCTGGAGGTCTCAATCAGGAAGAGCCGGTTGGTGTAGTTGGTAGATTTTGGTAGAGGTTCACCCACGAGAGACATTTGTATGCATGAACGTGTCTGTTTGTCCTGAGTCTAGGTGTAATTATCTATATAAGTATTTACATAAGAAAAGTAGTATATGTAGTATATCAGTTGTCTGATTTCCATAATACGAGCTCTGCTTCATTTGGGATCAGATAGCCTTGTATGAATAATGTCCCAGGATAATATTATTATTATTATGGTATTGCGCCTGGTCAGGATCAGTATTCTAAAATGATTTTGCATCGATCTCAGCTACCCCCAATTTATCGTGGTGAATCATTTAAATTATCCTCTAGTAGATTCCGTACCATCCTATCATCAGGGGCAACTAGTGTGGACCACGCAACAATACTTGCCTTGACCGTTAAGTCACGGATCATATTCAGACAGTTAAAATATCTACAGAAATATAATGCAGGAATGGTTTCATGATGTTGCCCTCAACAATATGATACGACACAGTGGACCTTTTCCGTACCCGTGACTCCAATATATGACGCGAAGAGAATTCGTTTTGACATTATTAACGCCGTGCACGTCAGGAAAAAATGCTCTAAAATAATAATAATTTAAGATTTAATAGTATTTAATAAAGCAGCGTTCAAAAATTTTATGAACTATATTGAATCGTCAATAGCGCAGTGGTTTACGGGTCGCCTAGTATTATAAAAACCGCAGATTCGATCTTAACCACGTCTATTGTTGACCCCACTCCCAAATCAAGCTTATAAGAATATTAGTAATTCCTCTAAAAATATATATAATAACGATAACGAATATAAATGCATAGGTAACAACTGGCAAAATTAATGTCCTCATAATAGGAAATAGGTGATTCAATTCAACCCTCCAATAAGATGCAAATAGGCAATTTCTGTTTTATTAGCTACCAATAAACGGATTTAACGCCTACATCTATAATAAGATTCTTCGAATACATCGGATATTCAGTTATACCAAATTATAAACGAATTAGTATATTTTAAATAAGTAATCAAGTAAACACAACTTAGAAAAAATCAAAGAAATATTGTTATGAAGAAATTATATATATAGATATATATAGATATAGATTCACTATATATGTCAAGTTTAATTTTTATTGCTTCGGTTATTATTACGTATAATATTATGCATGTCTTATCCGCCATGTTGGATTTAACATGACATCACAACGTATGACAGGTGAGACTACGACAAAGCGAACGATATTTGTTATAAAAAATAAAGTAACATACAATTTTATTTTTTTAGAAAGATAATCGAAACAACCACACCATTATAATATAAAGTGATTATCATTACAAATAGATATTGCAATAACAGTGCAAGAAGTATAAACCAACATTACGCCTTACAATTCATGTCCTTTTTGCTGATTACACTGACTCACTCACTGTTCAAACCGGAACACAACAATCCACAATATCAAAATTTACCAATAAAATAATTGACGAGTAAGCGGTACTACTACCAATTAAACATACATAAACCTGTATGACGAGTTAAAACTTCTAAAGCTTTAAGCCTTAAATTTTCTCTACCATCGTCGAATGAAAACTTTTGTTTTTACAAGTTATTCTCATTAGGATTTACATTTACAATTGAACCCGTAGTAACTTCGCGCTTAATTAACTCGTAAAATTACTTTTATTATTATGTCCTCTTGACGATTTCGGATTGCGACCAATCTCAAGAGAGATTAGCTAATTGCATATTACAAGTGTGTGAGCAAATACAGATTTACTCTCCATTCCCTCACTCTCATAATCCAATGAAATGGCATTCTGGCACGACCAGAAAGAGTTCCGCAGGACCAACGGCTTTACGTGCTTTCCGAGGCACAGACTCCGGACTCCTACTGAGAATTTTCGACAGAACCCAGGACCTCGGTATCCGCCGTCTTATTTATATCTAGCCACAAAAGCAACGAGGCTCTCAGTCGTATTACATAATATTATATTAATGTATTCTTTTTATTTTAGCGGTTTTACGAAAATTAATATGTATTTAAAAAAAAAAGCTTTAACAGTATGTATAAATTCTAAAAACAAAGTTAACAATATTCCAGGTGTTATATAAAACCTTTATTCGACCCTTGAAGATCACTATCTCTTGAAAGAGGGTCGTGAGTCGTGACAGTAACTTAATCAAGTATTTTATAAGGTAAATCTGATTACAACCTTTGATTTTCCACGATTTTACTTAAAAAAACTCAGCTTTTATAGGTCAAATACATTATTAAACAAAAGTCTCAGTAAAACTTATGTATTTCAAATTGAAGTTGGTATACCTGTGTAGGATTAATGGTTTTCTGAAATATTTGAACGATAACCACCTTATACATATAATATGCATTTCTTCATGTACTATTTTATGCTATCAAGTTTGTTATAAATCACCGCTAGATGGTTGCATCTCAACATACGCTCAGCCAAGAAATGAAATGAAATTTTGTTTGGAAATTCGATATTTCTAACATTTAGAAATCGGTATTTATGTTTATGTTAATGAGTTAAATACAGTTGCCTTGATGCTCAGCTGTTAACTTCCAAATCTAGATACAAAATGAGATATTCCAAATCATTCTAGACAATGTTTTTGTTGACAGGGTTATATAGATAGTGTATCTTCAATAAATTCAATAGGCAATGCAGATTAGCAAAAAATTCTAATACTTCCGAAAATTCGACGGGTTTCTCAATAATGCTTCCGATGGGATATCCCACCGGATAGTTTTCAATAAAAATGTACGATGTGTTTTAAATTAGGTTACGTGAAATCGGAAACTTGATTCCACCTGTAATATCTAGTACCACATCGCCATTTCCACGATAGGAAGTTAAGATTTTTTTTAATAATTTTTTTTTAATAATTTTTTTTTAATAATTTTTTTTTAATAATTTTGTAGGACGTATAAAATTTTTGTAAAATATATTCATGCAAATGATTTTTTCCTGCAAATGGTTTTCTCGAAAAATAATCTTGATTACGAACATATATTACATTACTGTAGCAATCTTCACAGGCTGCATGAGTTGCTGGCAATTAACTGTATGAAGTGTATTTAGCGGCACAAAGGATATTTTATCCCTCAATTTCACGAACCATTGGCACTAGAAACCTGACTATGGATACGACTAGTTCAAAATGTGAATAATTGACAAACGCTTGTATCTGACTAACAATTTTAGTGTTAGATTTCTAGTCAGATAAATAACCTTTGATGACTAGGCTTACAGCCTTCGTCGGTTGTGTAATAGTCGTGTAATTGAACCGCTCGTTGACTTTATGTGAAATAAAGCTGAAGCAGAAACGCGGTGTGAATTATATATTCAGATGAAGTAGAGCCTTAACATGTGTACATTGCGAACTTTATTTATTTTTTTAGTTTACAAGAAATAATATATGTTGATATTGCCAGTGCATAAATGAGTTACAATATTTAGTTTAGTTATACTAAAATAGAATGTCTAAAAATATTTAAAGAGTATTTTGACGAAAGATCGAAGTGTAAGGGCATATGGTACAAGACCATACAGAGTGAATCTCGTATTCCGTGGTTTTGTGACTTAGGGTTGACGCGGCAACAAATTGTCATGGCTCTTAGACTGCGTTCTAGACATGTTCCACTCAATAGATATGGTTTTTTAATGAAGAAATTAAATTCTCCTAACTGTGATGTATGCGGTGCAGAGGATGATGTACATCATTTCCTAGTTGAATGTGCTCGGAACGCTGACAGGAGACAGGAGTTGACGCGTCGTTTTAGTATAAATTTAAAGGATGTGGGAATCTTTCAACGTGCACTGTCTGTACCTAACTCAGATATAGCAAAAATGCTTTACCAGTTTAAGTTAAAATAGGTGAATAATGTTGATAATATTATTGTTAGTGGTGAATATTTATTAAGGGAATGATGGGACTGACATTTAGCTTCAGCGCTAAAAAGAACCTAAACAAAATCAGAAAAAAAAAAAAAATTAGAAACTAGTCTTTTTATGATAATGTTTTACTATTTATATGTTTTGTCTTGGTAACGAAGTAGACATCAATTCTATACTAATGGTATTAAAAAATTCAAACTTTTTTATTTTATTTAAAGGTCACTGATAATAGTAGAGTAATGCATCTTTCTTTTGTTGATAGATAGTGGAAGATGGACACCAGAGCTGATGAGGAGGAGGCTCCCACAGACCCAGCGGCGAGAAAGCACACACACCATGATTACACCGAACAAGATTTCGAAGGTATTTTTACAATAATAATTTTCTTATTTAATCGCACATATCGCTCTGTTTATTTTTATCTTGTTTTAAAACACCTTCGGCGTACTTTATAAACTTTGCTTAGCGGCTGTTTAATTAAACACTGGGTTTTCTCTTTCCATCATTATTTATTTGACATTCAAAAAAAGAAGACACAGCATTGTTTGACTACTTACCACTACAAACAACTTTTATACGTGAGGCCGTTGTAATTAAATCGACATTCAAATTATTTGGGCGTGGCACTAATCATGATTTAATATAAAACTGTATATAAAATTTAAATATAAAATTATGTATGCATCGTGTTCTTAATTAAAACTACCAAGACCGATTAAAAAAGTTTAACAACAATTTCGGCTACTTTTTAATAACGAGAATTAAAGCTGCTTCGTAGAATATTATGAAAAATACTGTATGACATTGGATTAATGTTTAATCATTATCAAAACATGAAGCAACTAAGTTAATAATAAAATTTAATTGTACAATTCAATTTTAACTTAAGTTCGAACTAATATCATTTGTAACTAATTCGAGTGATACCGCAAACCTTAATCAAATATAACAGAAAACTGTGGCAAAATCAATTAAAATTAATGGAACTAAAACATTTACTTCAAATTCAAGAACATTGTTATTAAAAAAAATATTAAATTTAAAAATGGTGACCAACTATATTTATACGACATAATTGAGCTATATTTATAACACCCACACAAGGAAAGATGTTTCACACTGCTTCGTTGCGGGTGAGTGTGGACATGAGACAGGGTTTAATTTGAGCCATGCAGGGTTTTGAAGCGCCTGGATTTGGGCAGACTTATTAATTAATCTTTTACGGTTTCGTCCGACCAAGTATGTAAGTGTCCGATCTGGCTTTTGTTTTATCTTTTCGTTAGAGTAAATCGCAGCGCATTTACAATGCTAAGTTAACTACAACTTATTAACGACCAATTTTTTATCGTAAGCATGAAACCAAGTAAAAAATAAACCAAACAAAAAAAAACACATTTAGATTTCTTACGATGTTTTTCCCGAAGTAAATACAAAGCAAACACCAAGTTACTAATTCCACAAAAGCAAGGCACACACCACCTCCTTGAGTACAACGTGAAGTGGAGTAAAGAGAAGCTTTCAAGAAAATCCGGTAAAACAGCACTATAACTGTCATTACTATAAACTTGTTCACTTCTTTACTTCACCTCACATTCAAAGAAATATAATATAATATAAAAACGCGGATAAACACTACTCGGGGGTAGGACTTTGTACAAGCTCGTCTGGGTAGGTATGAATGGGTCTCATCAGTTATTCTACCGCAAAACAACAGTACTTTGTATTGTTGTGTTCCGGTTTGAAGAATGAGTGAGCCAGTGTAATTACAGGCACAAGAGACATAATATCTTAGTTCCTAAGATTGGTGGCGCATTGGCGATGTAAGCGATGATTAACATTTCTTACAATGAAAATGTCTATGGGCGTTAGTGACCACTTTGGCCCATATACTCGTCCCCCTACCTATATAATAATTAAAAAAACATAAATAAATAACGTCTCAGTTACAAACATGTTATTTCTTTAAATAATACACACAATACGTTTAACTTGTAAGCTTTCTCGGGAAAAAAACAATTTACAACATCATGAATTGTCAGAGTCTTTATAAATTAGCGTTTCGGAAATAGGTCAAGGGGGGCGGCGAGAGACGTAACAAGGGTTGGGATGTGATATTTAGCTATGTATCGAAATCCTACTCGATTCGTTTGTACGACATGATTAATTTTTTTCTTGTTTTTAACTGACTTACAAAATAGAGAAGGTTTAACGTTCGATGTGATACGTCGATTACTAGAAAACAGATGTTATGATATTAATTGGATTGTATTTTTTTTTGTATGGTTTTTATTAGTGCCACAATGACTTTTGCTCGAATCGCATAATAGTCATGATACGAATTTCGCTATGTGTTCTTTCTGTCTGCCAGGATTAGCCCTTTTTATAAAAGCCAGTAATGGCTTGTTAATAACTAAATAAATAATTCGGGTAAACGAATTTCGTGATGTGAATATTTTACAATGACCATAACGCGTTGTGTGTCCAACGAGCATTTTCAGTCTCTGAATGCTACAAGTCCATTCTTTGATTTAGTGGTTCACTTATAAGTGTGTAGATCTCGAGGACCTGGTTTAATAATCGAGTCCGATCCTGAGTCTAAAATTGTCAATATCAGCCCGGCTTTAAAGGTAACAGGTAAGGAATATAAAATCTTATTTATCGAGTTGGATGTAAGGAATGTTTAGGTAATATAAATAATATTCTTTACAGCACCAATATATAGTTACTACTTACCATTCCGCCAAAATATTTTATTAAAAACCAATGTTTATTATTTTTATTCTAACCTATAATTAAATGGCCTTGTGTTTTTAATTCAATAAATAAATCACGGGTAAAGTAGGACTGAGCTGATTAAGCTAAGCTTAACATTTACGTGTTCCAGTCACGCAAGTAGAAGGCGTGTCTAATCGATGCCTCCTAGTTATATGCTTGTGGGCTATTTAAATTTTACAAAATGAATTCTTAAATTTCTACCTTAATGTTAACACATCAATAACCTTCTTAACGAATAGATGAATGTTTGTATGTTTGTTCTATGCATTGCTAAACCATTCACCCTATTGAGATGATACTTTGGTGTGTTCCTTTGAAAATACTATTTTTATTAAATTCACCTCATGTTTTAATGTAAAAGTGAAAACTTTGTTGGCTTGTGTAAAATTTATTTTGTTCTCAAATGTTTATGTATTATATTATCCTGTATGTTTACAAATTAATACATAAATGTAGTTGTGCGTGCGCCCGTGAAAATGCCTTCGTCCTACATATGTCCTGGTCAAAAAAATTAACGACATTTTTCTCGATTCAAATATACGAGGTATTAATTAAGCACTCACCATTCTAATTGATCTATTAAAATAATATTTCACTGTAGTTATCTAATACTTTGTTAGTGTAAATTATACTATAAACGAAAACCAGACGCGTCAAAAAAATAAAACCATCGAAAACGATACTGTTTGCAGAAACTGTCAACAGATACCTCGAAAAATCTGCTATAATATAAATTTATTACAGTAAACAAAATATAAATATATTATATACTAATATATAAATATACTTTATTCAAGTAACCTCTTTGATTCTTCATTTTACAATATCATATTAAATGTAAATCTACCGCCGGAAGACTGTAATTTCTACTAAGAAGATAAGACAAAAATTTATTTTCCATTAATTAATTAAGTAGGTTAATAAAAAAAAATAACACAGACATATTTACAAATATTCAGATTATTATTATTTTTATTCGTTCAATACAACATTTAAAATATTATTACAGTACTTACATTAATTTTACATTTGTGTAAAATATTTATTAGCTATGATTATTTAACATTTCCGATAAGCTACAGTTTAATTTAACATTGTAGTTTGTAAGCTAAAACACAAAGTATTGTCGCTTGGCGGCACAATAACTGACGGTAGGGTGGTACCACCCTGATATACCACCTGAAAATAATCAGTAAAAAACAAAAATGTGGTTTTTAATCATTAAAATAAGTTAAACTCTATGTTATTAAGTCCATGAAATTAAGCCTTTCACTTAAACAATACCTATCAACAAGTTACTTAAATGAAGCATTTTAAATGTTAACTTAAGTTTGCTTAAGTTAAAGCCGTAACAAAAAGGTCAAGAATACACTAAGTAAGAAGGCTTTCGTTATGTTTATTTTACAGACATTGATAATGTTGCAGAAATGTTTTAGAATTTTTAAAATGATTTTTATAATAATGAAAGAAGCCTCGTTATTATAATATAATATTATGAAATAATTAAAATAAGACACGAAAAACAACATACTTAAGTTCCTTTACAAGAATAGCTCACTATAAATCTTAAATTCATATTTTAAATAACATAAAATGAAATCAATAACTATTTAAACATTAACAATGACGTCACACATATGTTAGAATGACAGTCGTATTTTGTTTAAATACGAGTAATGTTAATGTCCCACTGCTGGGTATAGTATAATAAGGAGAAGGTTGAGAAGGTACCGCAAAGGTTCCAATTTTGAAAGCACATTACATCAAATCAAGAAATGATTAACAAAGTGCTCACGATAAAAATTAACAAATACAAAAAAAAAGTAGAATATATAAAGTAAAAGTAAAAGTACTTAAAAAAAATAAGACCGAGCTACATTTATCAAAACAAAAAAGAATTTTAAATAAAATAATACATAATACGACTTCTTTAAATTTCCTAGATATTTTATACATACAATATAAGACCGCTTGCTTATCTATTAAAAATATTGATAATATAATAAATTGCGCATAACTTAAAATCAATTGATGAGATATTATACCTATTTGTAAAAATATGCTTTCAATATAATATGTAAGAAAATAACAAGAAGAGATCTCGGCATGGTCTTGACCTACAATTCAATAGTCTCAACTTCAACTGTTGAAATATTTTAAAGCAAAAATTTTGTTTTAGATATACAGTTTAGTTTTCAACGAAAATATTCCAAACAACAACAATTATTCTATCAACGTACAATATTCGCAACAGCATATGCTACGATGATATCACGGTTGCATGGATTTAGATTCTGTCTTTAATACAATATCAGCCTGTAAGATCCCAATGCTGGACTGAGGCCCATCCATTTTGAAGGAGAACGTTTCGAGATTATTCCAACACGCTCCAATAGGATTTGATGGAAACACATATGCGAGATTTTCATTAGACGCATGCAGATTTTCTCACAATGTTTTTCCGCAAAAACGAGCTCGAGAGAAAACAGCGATGCTTAATCGAACCGGCAACCTTCGGGTAAGATCCGCTTGTTCTAACACTGAACCATCTCGACTCACACTATTATCATATACAATTAATGTATCCCATTTGAAAGTAATGTATAGTTTCCGTGCAAAAAACACATACGCATAATGAATATTTTTGGTAAAAATATATTGCAAGGGACCCACTATTGTTTTACTTTTAATATTTATTAATTTTCTGTTTATTGACCAAGATAATTAAACAGTTGGAACAAAAAGAGGACACAAAGCCCGGAGCTATCTAATCAACATTTGGGCTAAACAAAAATACAAGAAGATGGTAATTATGGAAATAATCGGTGAAAAACTTGAGCCAGGTTTTTTTACGCAAAAATGTTTGGCAAGGTCAAGACCGAATTACCCATATTAATAATTAATGAAATTAATTATTTTTTTAACGAATATAAAATTTATTATCTTGTAATTAGCCGCATTTAGAAGTTGTTTGCTTCAAGGCTAAGACCAGTGTCAGTAGTTGCTCCGCCCCGTTAACGCCACAGCACTCAACCATTCTGTCCCAGGTGTAGATTCCGGGGAACAACAGCGGACGCTTTAGCGGCCGGAACCGTCTAATTAAATAAAGCCAATAATTTAAACGTTTTTTAATGCTTTCAAATCACAGTCCACGTAATAAACCAATATTTTGATGTCCATCTCAGACGATTATTTAACCTAACTTTGTAAATCAAGCAAAAAGTAAAGAAGTATTGTAATGATTTAAATACGATAAACATTTTCAAACAAATTATTTTGGCTAAATATTAACTTTATAATATTATTTATTTTAAAATCTTAATTAAAACAGTTCATTAAAATATAATATATAGTTTTATAAGTAAAACAACAATTTTAATTGGTAGCTTTAGACAATATTCCTATTTCAGACGAAATTTCGATCAGTAAATACATTTCATTAAAATCTAAATTAAATCTTATTTTACAATCCTTTTAAAATGCTTTGACACAATTTTCTATCAAAGAGTCTTGTGCACAGACGTCAACGGAATATTTTAAAGTCTTTAGTCAATCGTCTTAGAATGAAACAAGAAAATGCGATATTGATAAGCGTCGATAAGCTTGGTCCAGTTTTTATAAATGTAGTTAACAGATTATTTTTTTATTAGTAGAATAGCAAAAGGCCTTGTACGAATTAAAACTGAATACGTTGTAAAAACTTGAAAAAATATGTGCCGTATTACGAGTACGTATAGTAACTATAATACTAGCTTCCGGCCGCGGCTTCGACTGCGTGTGAGAAGTTGGATTCAGGTGTTATATGTCCTATGTCCTTTTCTGAACACAATAGTTATTGTTGCAAATAAAATTTTGATAAACGTTACTAATTATAGTTTGTCTTAGTTTCGCTTAGTTGATAGAAGTTCAAAGTTCAACATGCAAATTCATACACATCATGTTATCCACAAATTTTCACTTATAACATTTGTTAAAGTTCACCGTGCGTTTTATATAATATTATTAATAACATTCTTATAATGAATTTAACAAAACTAGTCAAATTACATAGTATTCAAATTACATTTTGGACTCATAAAGAAACCAACGTCCATAAAATATCACCGCGGTCGCCTCTCGATTGTATTTCGGGCTTGTTACGCCATAATTCACCACTGATCGTTTTAATATTATTGTTTAATTAAGCCTGTCTATCTGTACGGCTTAATACAAGCACGTCTGAGCACCAGTTGATCCACAGTTAATCAATGATGTCATACATAGTTTTGTTCTAGTATGAATAATTAACGAGCTGTAATTACAAGCGCTAAGGATATATCTTCGTTAAATACAATTGCTTAAAATTTTTTATTATTACCAAAAATATATAGGATATTCTTTCATTATAAGGGTTCTTGTTAAGCAATGTCATATTTAAGAACAAAGTCTTCTAGTATATTATTTATAAGTAAATAAGTAACTTGTTACCAAAATCAAACAGTTCAGTCTTTGTGTTCAATTCTTTTATAAAATCAGTGACTAATTAGTTCTTAACCGAGAAAGCGAAGCACGAGTATTACGTTAAAGGTTTAATAAATAATTAGAATGTATTAATGTAGGCACGTCTTAATGAGACAAAACAGCTTAGAAAATTAAACTTTAATGTGAACTAAGATAATTTTCGAAGTTAAAAGTAAGAGTAAATTAACAGTCTGACATTGTCCCACCGCTGGACAAAAATCTACTGTCATTTTGAGTAGAAGATTTCGATCGTATTTCACCACACTGCTCTAATGAGGGTTTGTAGATAAACATGAAAAAGATTTTCATCGAACACGCAGATTTTCTCACGATGTTTTCTTCCGTCGAGCACGAGACATTGATGAAAATTCAGTTACTTGCTCAGGATTGCACTCACAATCTTCAATAAAGATTCACGTATTCTAACCATTAACATGCACCATTGTCCGTTTTGGCTTTCTTTTAAAGTTAAGTAATTATAGTTACTTGCTGTCTTTACAATTCTTCAATGAATTGATAAATTCTAAATTTGAGTTATCTTTATATAAATATAACTTGATGTTTGTATATCTATTAGATTAATAAAAATCCATCCCGTATGAGACATCTCTTTTATAAAAAAAGGTTTTTATATCAAATCGCAGTAACTCGCCGCTGTGTGACGCTACAACACATCAACTTCTATTGTCCAACAGTATATACGAGTATATTATACAGTCAGGACGTCTGCCGTGTATGGCATTTATCATATAAAATATAATCTGATATTATATAGCTTATATATATATCATTTTGCATTTCATATATTTATTAGATCATTCCAATTTGTGATATAATTGAGTAATATTTTTCGTATTCACTGATAGTAGGTTTAAATTTCAATTTTTTTTTTATGTTTTACGTTTTATTTGTATTAAAAGGTTTTTTTAAATTTTATTATTACTATTATTTTCGTTACTTAAATGCTTATTACAATTTAACTAAATTTTATATTTTGTTTTGTAATATGCACTTCACTCACATTTGCACATCATAGTATTAATTACCTTTGTTTACCTTTTTATAGTTCCAAGTTGATTTATTGAATACCTACCACATTTCTTGGTTTCTTTATTATTATTATTTTTTCTATAATTCTTTTTAATCATTACTTTATGTGCTTGCTTACTCTCCTGTAATTGAAGGATGTTTTATAATATTATTCAATTCAATGTACTTGTAAGTGTTTATCTTTTGTTGGAGATCCTTAATGAAATAAATAAATAAAATAATTAGAACAAAAGATCTTTTATTTTACTAGGTAGGTACTCTAATTTATTGTAACATTTTATCTCTAGAAAAATTAGTAAGTGAAACCGGCGGTAGCTTAATTTGCAACTTGCAGAATTGTTAGCCTCGAATAAAGTATATCGTCGTTTTATAGGATCGCCTTTATTTGCACAGGTCACCGAGCACACACAGTGTTCGTAGGCGTGCACGTGCCGGCGCGACGCCACTCACACCGGAAACACAAACATCACCATCGCAACGGAGGAAAAGATCCGGAGAAACCTAGTGAGTTCCAAATAATTAATAAGCGATTATCGATTTTATTGAAACAGTTGATGTTATAATTTGTTTATTGTGACGTATTTTAATTATTTTTTGTTAGATATTCTAGTTTTATGATGACTTAATGAACATTCTAATTAGAAATATTACTTTTTGAATATATAGATTAATACATTATGTTAACTTAGGAATAAATACAATTTCGATTCTTGTATTAATGTGTGCTAAACAATTTTGTCGTAACATATTTAATGATCATTCATTAATGTCTCATTATATAATGTAACTCATAAGACACCTTACTTGTCTATTAGAGATTAAAACTAGCATTTATACTTACAAAAATATATTATAGTTTCAAAACATTAGAGCATTATACGAGAACATAAAGTAAGCACGCAAGAGAGCAGAATCTTTTTTATGAAAATATATTAATAATCTTAAACGAAAAGCTATAAGTGTTCATCACATTTTAGCATTTAAAGTTAAAACCACGTTATAAGTGAAATCGTCGAATATCTTAATTCTATTTTTTAATTAATTGAATTAGGCCTTAGATTTGAATTTCGTGTAAGTACTATTCTTAAATATCGAGTTTAGACTATATCTAAATATTGTTTCATCCAATTATATGAATATCAGATGGTACTATAAAAAAATATTCTATTCATCAGAAAAATTACGTACTTCATTTGATTATATTACTCACATCACTTGATTGAAGATTTATTATAACTATAATTTTCTCGCAACACTATTCAAGGAAAATATTATGAAATGGCTCGTTAGCTGTTTCGAGATAAAAGCATATGGAATAGTTTGCGTTGTTACAAGCTAATGAGTTGACTTTGAATTATGCTTTGAATCAAACTGAAAATGTTGACAATTTCAAATAATATTAGAAAATGTGACTAAACTATATAATAACTAAGAAGTGATACGAATATTTTGTAATACATTTTTCCTTTATTTTTTTAAATTATTATTCTGTTCCAACAATTTTTGATAAAACTTGTATAAATTTGAACATTCGGATCCGTAGGCCCAGCGATAATGGCTCGAGTTAGAAGACTTAGCGTAACGGATGATGGAGAAACATGTAAGATGAAAATCGCGACTCATCTAGTTTGATACCTTACAAATTATTATTTAAACTTTTTACTCTCATTTGTCATTCTTATCAAGCATGACTGTATAAGATCATTCGTTTATGATGTCGTTTTTACTTTCTCCATCAATGTTTCAGATAACTTCTTGTAGCATCGACCTTCTTGTTTTTCTGTTGTGACATTTAACACATTCATTAAACATGTCATATATATATTATTTTAATACGTGCCATGAGTGTAGTTAATTAAAGTTTATTTTCAGTGACCCCACCTGCACAAAGAGTGCAGTTTATACTTGGGGAAGATGTTGACGATACAACTCTTGAATCACACCCACTTTTCTCTGAAATGGAAGAACTTGTCAAAGATGGAGATGAATTAGAATGGAAAGAAACAGCTCGATGGATTAAGTTCGAAGAAGATGTTGAAGAAGGCGGCAATAGATGGTCTAAGCCACATGTTGCCACACTTTCCTTACATTCATTGTTTGAACTCCGAAGTCTTATTTTAAATGGATCAGTTATTTTAGATTTAGAAGCTAATTCCTTGGAACAAGTGGCTGAAAGTGTACTGGATAATATGATTATCGAAGGCGGCCTCGCATATGACAGACGAGAAAAGGTTAAAGATGCGTTGTTGAGAAGACATAGACATCAATATGAAAAACGGAACCATAATAACATGTCACGTCTACCTTTAATAAGGTCTTTGGCGGATATCGGAAGGAATCACTCGTCCTGTAAAAGTGAGTACCATCTTTTTATTGAACATATTCAAAATACTCATTGACTGTGTTTATGCGCGAATAGGTCAAACTATATGGATATTGTGGCGATATTATACCAGATTTCCAGGATGGTGGCTCTCGACGCTCCAGTTCGAGGAGTTGTCGGGGGTCCACCTCATCTCCCAACACGGCTCTTCTTCGCGCAGCTGACGCAAGGGGCTCTTATCTAGCTGTTCCAGGTCAGCAAAGCGTGTAACGGTAACATGTGTGGATCAGCTCACAATCACGCTCTTTGACTGACACGACACGCTAGCACTTTTAAGCTAATTTAAATATGAATAGTATAAATATATGTTTATTTATTGTGTTATTGTACGATTCCTTAGCAATTTCATATAACATTTAGTCCTATTTGGACTGCAAAATTTTGTTCCTTTGTGAAAAATTGGCGTTATATTACAGTGGAAGAGGGCAGTACAACAAGTGGACAATCTCACAAAGGAGATTTCGGTCGATTCCTAGGCATCTCTAGTGCGGGTAACCGCTTACCATTAATCTCTCTTCATTGGTGTTTTATATTTTAGCGCTGTATTAATTTCAAATTATGTTATTTGTTTACAATGTTGATCAGTGTTCTTGTCCGTTTATATATTTCATTATTAATTCAATGATTTCAAATTTATCGTTGAAATTATCTTGTTACTTTTGGCTTTTGCTCTGGCTTATTTAATACTTTAGTATTTAAATGTTTTTTTTTATTACAACTTTATAATTAGTAATTGTATATAATAAAATATTTTGTGTAAAATTAATCATCAAATACAACATTTGATGAACTACATATTTTTACACTAGTTACAATGTCGCACAGTTTGATATAATTTATATGTTTTCAATGTTCAATTTCTTATATTGTTCTCTCTGACAATTATTCTTAATCTTTTTTTTAATAAGAATAATTATTTCAGGTGCTGCACCAGATGAAGGCATGATAAAAAGTCCAAGCAGTTTATCAATGCACCGTAACCATAGCTCTGGCGATCTTCCAATGAATGGTGATGTTAATCACAAGAGTAATACGCACTTTATGCGCAAAATACCACCAGGGGCTGAAGCGTCTAACATACTAGTCGGTGAAGTCGATTTCCTAGAAAAAACATTGTCTGCGTTTGTTAGACTGAAAACTGGCACCATTATGGGAGACCTAACTGAAGTTCCCGTTCCTACACGATTCATGTTTGTCTTACTTGGGCCACCAAATAGTAATTCAAGTTTTCACGAGATCGGTCGAGCTATGGCAACACTAATGTCTGATGAAATATTTCATGAAGTAGCCTACCGTGCTAAAAAGCGTGATCATTTATTAGCTGGCATAGACGAATTCCTAGATGCAGTTACAGTGTTACCACCTGGTGAATGGGATCCTGCTATTCGTATAGAACCACCTGCTGCAATACCTTCTCAAGATCCCCGCAAACGTCCCACTGATAATAATCTTAAGGAAGAACCCGATGAGGAGGAAGAAGAACAAAGACAAAGAGAAGAGTCTGGCTTAGCAAGAAGCGGAAGACTATTTGGGGGCTTAATGAATGATTTAAAAAGAAAAATGCCGTGGTATTGGTCTGATTTTAAAGATGCGCTGGCTTTACAATGCATTGCGTCCTGGATTTTTTTGTATTTCGCATGTCTATCACCTATAATTACTTTTGGAGGATTATTAGGTGAAGCGACTGGCAAAAATATGGCTGCAATGGAATCGTTAGTATCTGGATTCGTATGTGGAATGGGATACGGATTTTTTTCAGGCCAACCACTAACTATTTTGGGATCAACCGGTCCGGTTTTAGTATTCGAAACAATAGTTTTCGAATTCTGTAAACAAATAGGATGGAATTACATGTCATTTAGATTTTGTATCGGCACATGGACAACTATAATACTCATAATTCTAGTAGCAATCGACGCAAGTGCACTAGTATGCTATATAACACGATTCACAGAAGAAAATTTTGCAACATTGATCGCGTTCATTTTTATTTACAAGGTAATTAACAAGGACTAATGGTGTTTTTATTATAAAACAAAACCATTAACCTAATAACCATGCAAATTTTACAGGCTGTGGAAAACGTTATTTCTATCGGTAAAAAGAACCCAATAAAGACACGCCCCGATGAAGTTCTCAATTATGAGTGCTATTGTTTACCGAGCAATTACTCACGAGTACCGGAACAGTTTAATTGGACATCCGTTGATAAGGAGTCATGTCAGGTAATGTTAATAGGTTTTCATTGACATTGTTGGTTTGGTAATGTCGTTATAAGTACACGGTACTTAAAACTATAATTACATAATATTAGTTGTAGCTCGTACATTAACCGTTATTCTGAATGATTATCCCTTATCAAATATTTTCAGTTATACAACGGAACTTTAGCTGGTGGTGGATGTGATACAAAAGTGTATGTGCCGGATGTATTTTTGATGTCGATAATTTTATTTCTTGGAACATTTACTATTTCTATAATTTTAAAGGACTTTAAAAATTCTCTTTTCTTCCCTTCGAAGGTAATGTTTTCTGATACATGAAATATTTCGGGTACATTTAATATTATACGAGTACTTATATAATCGACAAAATAACTAATAAGTATTTTTAAATTTCAGGTCAGACAAATAATCAGTGACTTCTCCGTCATCATAGCTATTTTGTCCATGTCATTTCTAGATTTCAAAGTTGGAATCAAGACTCCAAAATTAGAAGTTCCCTCCGAGTTTAAGCCAACGCTTCCAACGCGAGATTGGGTCATTACGCCGTTTAATGGTAACCCCGTATGGTCCGCCTTAGTAGCCATACTACCGGCTCTTCTAGGAACGATTTTGATATTTATGGATCAACAAATCACCGCGGTTATTGTCAATCGCAAAGAAAATAAACTGAAGAAGGGTTGCGGCTATCACCTTGACCTTTTCATCTTGGCGATTTTAATACAAATATGTTCCATTATGGGGTTGCCATGGTTTGTAGCTGCTACAGTACTGAGTATTAACCATGTAAATTCCTTGAAAGTCGAATCGGAATGTGCTGCTCCAGGAGAAAAACCACAATTTTTAGGTGTCCGAGAACAAAGAGTTACACATATCCTCATATTCCTAACCATAGGATGCTCAGTTGTCTTAACCCCAGTTTTAAGACATATACCGATGCCAGTTTTATTTGGCGTATTTCTTTACATGGGAGTGGCATCGCTAAAAGGACTTCAGTTCTTTGATAGGATCCTGATAATGTTTATGCCCCAGAAATATCAGCCAGATCACATGTTTCTACGCCAAGTAAGTGTATTTCTAAAACTATATAACAATTTCAATACAACAAATAAAACTTCTGACTGTCTAATCATATTATTTTCTTTAGGTACCGATTCGTCGAGTTCATGTATTCACTGCAATTCAGTTGACCTGCCTCGTCTGTCTTTGGGTGATAAAATCTTTTTCGATGACGTCCATTCTATTTCCACTCATGCTTGTGGTAATGATAGGCATTAGAAAATCTTTAGATATATTCTTCACAAGACGTGAAATGAAGATTTTAGATGATGTCATGCCAGAAATGACTAAAAGGAATCAAGACGAACTTCGCGAACTCGCCGATGTTGAGGTGGGATGCTTTTCGAAAATATTATATTTTTGGTGTAAAAAGTAAGAGTCGATCAAACCAGTGTCGAGGGTCTTTTTATAACGCATTGTACGACGTAGGTATTTTATATTAATATATTTAGGTCTTTATATTACTAATAATAATAAAACATATGCGAGAAACAGAAAGCGAATTTATATACAAAAGTAAAGAAATGACCAGATTTCAGGAATATTCTTAATTATACAAAATTCTTAGGCTGTTCCATTGTAGGATACCAACAAGAGTAATCCACCAGCATTTCAAGAAAATCTGCAAATCCCCCTTATCAATGGCAATATTATGAATATACCATTGGCATCGATAAACATATCTGAGGAGGTTAATAAAACCGGTATATGGAAACAGGTCAACAATAGCAATAAAGTAAAAGCTCGACTTGAAAGTAAGGAATTGAAAGCAAAATCTGGAAAAAAGACGTAAGTATCAGGCGATGACTAGTCTAAGAAAAACCTAAAGAGACGAATATACACAATTGACATTCTCGATCATAATACAAACGTACTCATAAAACTGAAGAATTAAATTTCCTCATAGAAACTATATAAATAATAAAGAAATCGCACTACCACTGTCTAAATTGTTATAATATTTTCACATATCCACATGTATCATTCTATTTTAAAGAAAAGGTTGACCTTCCATTGACATTACAGTATTAAACACAAAAAACTTATATCAAAGAACGCACAATCCGAAATAGAAAGACGTCTATCTACGATGGATGAGGTAGAAGAAGACGATCCTTCAATGAAGGTGTGCATCAGAGATACAAAATTCTAACCTGACCACATTGTATGACCTGAAGGAGCACGGCATGGCACGCATCCGACACAACGCATGAGGCGCTTTTTTCTCTGAACATCTTACAACTGCAGATATGCCAAACAGACACACAGAGTTAATCAATTCCAATCATTTTATGGTTTTATTTTTGAAATATTTATTTACGTATCAAAAATATTTTATGATTTAAACTTTTGGAATGATAATTAATAGTCAATGCTTATTTATACACAAATGTTTCATTTATAACACAAATAATATACTTGGTTATAATAATGAGCTGTGGATTATTTAACTCCAATTATATATGCTAATGAGCCCACAAAGGAATGTTCTATGGACGTGATTATGTTTCAACGGATGTGCGGTGACCTTCCGCTAGAGTAAATTATAGGCACCTCGTTTCAAGCCGTAGGTGGGTCGATCAGTCGAGTACATAAGTGCCTCGACCACTATGGTAGCGGAAAACAAACCTGGAAAATTGTCGTCACTTCATTTTACACAACTAGGATGCTTCATTTCAAGTGATCGTTCCCTAACATGACTTACACGTCATTCAAACGTTCAGAAAAAGAGGCGTCTGATGCAATCCTTAGATGTAGATCACCATTGTAGATTAAAATTCAAGTAACAGTGTTGTGTTTCCTTAGGTATTACAAAGCTAATTTTAGTAGCCATTTTATAACCACATTGAACGTTTATAATATTAAAGGTATTCCTAAAGATATTTTAATGACATAATTGTTGTAAAATTTACTCGGAAATCAATTGTGTATTAATATTTATTTATATATTTTTTAAAACAATATGCTGGTTGTGTCAATATATGTCATATTTACCATACGACAACTATAACATTTGAAATTCACTTTTATAATTATACTCAAAGTACAATAATCGTTGTGAGTTGGAAAGCCAAGTTTGTGATAAGTAAAATCTAAGTTAGCAAAGATTATTTTGTAGAATGTTGTAATATTTTTTTTTTTGTATTTTTAAGGATTATTGATTGTTTAAATCATATTTTTTTCTGTCTGCTTTTAATGTCACTTTTAAATCAAAATAATTATACTTATAAACAAAAATATCTGCATGAATTCAGTGTTTTCCAACATTTAGCATGCTGTTAAAGCTGTTTTATTTTTGTATCCTGTTAATATCATAAAAATGTTACGCTACATGTGTTACGCTACGTATTAATAGTTACATTTAGTTTACGTACGCTACAAATTCACGAATTTAATTCATTATTGCGTTAAAGATTATGTTTTTGGAATAGTTTACAACTTTTTTTTCCTATGGACGATTTTCAGAGTGACCTCCTAAGGCGCAAGGATTCATGGAGTAGCGGATTTAAAAAGAATACATCTGCTGAAACTTCAGTATAAGTTTTCTTTTTTTAATTCAGCTGTTAGGTCTAAGACATAAAAATCAATTTTCTTTATTTTTATTTTGTGTCAACAAAATTAATTCAAGAAATAGGTTCGTTCAGTTGAATTATTTTGTATTTATTGAGTTCAAATTATTGTTGAGTTAATCGTTATTATTTCAAATTTATTTATTATACTTACCTAATAAAATAATGTGTCAATCAAAGGAATTGTGTTTATTGGAACTTATTCTTAGGGTGTAACAGGTTAAACCTTATAAATGTTTTTATAGCCTAAAATCCCACCGCGTCAATGGTACCTTCATACGTATGCGCGTTTTACGTGCCATAACGAGCCTTTAACATGAATTTAAGTTACAGTTGCAGTTACATCACATCTTTTGAACAAATTAACGAAATACTGAAAAAAAATAATGGTTTAATAAGGATGAAAATTACTTGTGGCCATATTTCGGTAGGCAACCCAGTATAACCGTATTCCTCTATTCATAATAGCGGTGGGATTTTAGACTAATAGTATACCTATATTTGACAAATAACTCCCTTATTTTTATTTTTTTTTAAATATTATGTTGACTTATTTTGTAAAAGTCAATTGGCACAAAGAAAACATAGATGTCTTAAGGTAGTTTTAACGATATTTCATTCGTACGATTTATATTAAAAATATTACAGTATACATATAATGAAATAGGATATTTTGGTATTTTATTTTGAAAATGTTTTAATGAGTTGGTGGTGTTTGAATTTTAACCTTTTTTTGACATTAGGCGAAAATTTATATTCAATGGCTAAAGCACGTGGATCATAAGTACTAACCACGGTCGTATACACAGGTCTTGCGACTGAGTCCAATTTCAGTGGTGAGAGATAAGGTGCGAGTGTGTAACAACTGCTAATTCGCCATACCATCCGCTTGAGGTACTACGTCGCTGCTATCGAAGCTGATATTTTTCTCTCCCAAGTATTGTGTTATTTAATCATTGTTATATCGTTTTGTTGAGTTTTGCGGGTTTTTTGTTATTCTTGTTTTATGTAACTGTTTTGTTTGGATTTGAAAAAATGTTCGGGATAATTATTACGCGAATTGTCATGCCTCTGGCGGCCGTAAATTGAACTTAACAGCGTCATTATGTCAACGTACCCCATACTGAAGTTGCAAGACCTGTGTATACGACCGTGGACATCTGTGATCGGGTGACTTTTTCAAATCCAAACAAAACAGTTAAATAACAAAACAAAAAATCCGTAAAACTCAACAAAACGCTATAACAATGCTTAAATAACATAATACTGTTTCGTTTGTATTCGGTGATATAGATAAATATCGATAAAATATGAAAAGCAACAGCTTTTGGGGTCGACTAAATAAGACAAGTTAAATGTTGCCAGATGAAAAAATAAATAAAGTCACAACAAATTTAATGTAAACAACATATTGAAAAAACTAAAGCTTAAGACAGAAGTTACTTTTCGTTTCACCTTCAATTAATAACGACTTCGATGCCGATTATTGCTAGAGGAGAGGCAAAGTTAAATTGTTTCCACTAAAAAAAAATACTTAGTATGTGTGATAAGTTTTTTTTATCATTCGTTGACATTAAAATATTGTATATTTAATAATTGCGAAAATGGATGTCTTAATCGTGCTTTTCTAATTATTTAAATGTAGTAGGATAAGAATAATTAATTGGAAGCGTATATGTTTCTTGATTTCAATAAAAATAATGCGGTACTTATCTTAATTATAAAATAACCGCTACTGTAACCCAGTGCCAACATCAATAGGTTTTAGGTTTTCACTCTATGTAATAATGCATAATTAGTTACAAATGTTAATTCCGCTATATTAAGATTATATATTATAATTATTGAAATGTAATAAGTTAAGAATATATTTTTATGTATATTTTTAAAAAGTAATTGTCATACCAACTGTATTGTATCATAGTTCTCCAAATTAATTATTTTTTCAACTTTATTCATACATAATTATTATATGATTAGCATATTTATGTAAATTATACCAGTATCCAGTTATAAACGTTTTGAAATGTATTCATTTTAAATTAATTGTGTACGATTATGTCCATATTATGTGAAATTTGGATGTCTACAAAATTGCATGATCTTTATTTTTTTTTTTCATATGGTGTAATATTTATTCAAACTTAGAAATATTATGAAAATTAGCAATTGTACTGCCTCCTAAGTACTTTAGAAATACTTGTTTCAAATCTAATTCCTGTGTCATACTTAGTATAATTATTGTCTATGGTCCGTAATTGTAGTAAATATAGTCGTCCCATTATAGTTGTAATAACTATTATATTTTAAATAACCCGACACGATGTGTTCTTAATATGTTATCATAATATTAATTAATATACCTGACGAAAAAGTTCATCACTACCTTATTTAAAAAAAAGCCATTCATTGAACGAATGAGTTTAAGTGTTGCCATATGGTTTAATTGATATCCACAATTTTTTATTTTATTAAAGACGGGATCATTTTCAAAAATTTCCGCGAATTAAATACATAATTAGTATCGGGTTCGTTATTTGTAATTTACATTAAATTGCCTAAATTAGTGAAATATAGTCGCAATGTAGTCTGAATGTCTAAATAAATGTTTAGTATTGTAATGGAAAACAATTATTATTGTACCTGGTGGGATATGTTTGTTACTCGATTTGTATTGTTTTTGGAGATCTTTGTGGAGTGTTATGAATAAATGGATTTTTATAAATATTACGGTTTTTTATCTGTAGATTGGAGGATTTTTTTATATATTTTAATCTAATAGGTAGGCGAACGCGCATACGGGCGACTTAATGGTAAGTGGTAATCGCCATCCATAGACATATACATAATAGATACTAAGAGATTTTAAGTTCTTTTTTAGATTTATATGAGTCAATAGCCAGTCGGCCTGACCGTCAAATTAGGCAACTGATGATGTCACCCTTGTCACCATAGACATTGGCACTAAGAAATATTTAACATTCCTTACACAGTTACACTGACTCACTCACAATTCAAACTGGAAACTATTTAGCAGTAGAATAAATCTAACTGTATAATATCTATTTCTAGACCAGACACTTTTGTTAATATTCAGGTATGTTTTTATAAAAAGCAAGCAAATTATTCAATGAATTTGTATAATTAAATATTCGACTTAAAATAATAAATTATAATTCTAATAATTGTCTAGGCGGTTAGTTCTTTTTCTTCTTCTGGTCGGGTAGGATGCCCATTTCTTCTTGGTATTTACGTATCAACTGTTCTTGCACGTCGGGAAGGCAGGGAGAGTACCGGCTGTACTCCATGCTGAACTCGCCTTTACCCTGGGTCATTGACCTGTAAAATAATTAATAAGTAGAGTCGATCGCTGCTCTTTTAACATGCTTTTATTAACTTTACTTCTTTATAAACAATTTATGTGTCAAAGTAATGTTTGTTGTAAAGAAATTTTGACACAATTTCGCAGGAACGTTTCTATTCAATGAAGGAACTACTCAAACTCATTCACAAAATCAGAAATTAAAACTGGAAAAGCACTTTCTCGGCTACACCAAAACATTTAATGGTAACCGGCTTCGATGAAATTTAGTATGAAACAAGCTTGATCTCCATGGAAGGACAAAGCTTCCATCCAGCTTGAAAACTAGTTTGGAGTAATTGGAGATTAAATGCATAATAAATACTGTACTCCTCGTACAGACCTGAGCTCGCCCGCGTAGCCGAACATGTTGTTGAGCGGCACCTCCCCGCAGATGGTGGTCCAGCCCTCCGCGCCCTCCGTGCCCGTCACGATCCCGCCGCGCTTGTTCAGCTGCCCCACGACCGCGCCGTGGAACTCGTCCGGCGTCGTCACCTCCACGTACATCACCGGCTCCAGGATCTGCCACGCGCCGTCGTCGAACACTGCACCACAATATTAAACTGTTATTGTACTACATAGATTGTTAAATGATAAATAAAACTTACTCTTTATAATTGATATTCAAACTATACTATTAAAGAGTAATATTATAATATTAGTATTTTCAATAAATTTTAAAATATTTTCTACTTAAATAATTGAAAGCATTTAAATGAAAACATACCTTATAATACATAACGAAAGAACAAAGCCATAGGTATATTTATTGACACTTACATAAAATTTAGAAAAATAATTACATCAGTTTTGCACTGTGCACTAACCTCATTATTATTAAAAATTAGTTACTACAGAGGAGCAAAATTACCTTCTTTAACAGCACCCTTCGCGGCCAAGAAGAAGGCCAATTCGCTAGAATCCACGATGTGATGACCGCCATCTTGTAACCTGAACTTAACGCCGGATATTTTGTGCCCAGAGAGGTAGCCTTTCTGGCACGTGTCGATGAAACCTCGCTGGACACCGGGAATGAACTGTTTAGGTACGTTAGTGCCTATCGTCTCATCAATGAATTCCAATACTGAAAAGAGTAAAAGTTAAGATTATATATATTTTTTAATTAATCCATAATGCAGAACATTGATAGATTACGGGATATCCAATCAAGCTGACTTTGAAGCAATAAGCATTTTTAATAAAATACCGCTGTTTATACTTGCCGCTAAGCAGGCTGCGATTAATATATATAATCTGAATGGTTAATTCTGTACTCTGCACGCATAGTCTATGTGGATAGATCTAGTGAAGGAACTAACTAATTGTACGTAATATAGATTTGGATTTTTTTTAAAAATAAAATGAGAAGTTACTTATTTTCTTATCAGTTCGTCCCGGTAGAATCCACATTCCGAACCGGCTGTAGCGCTTGACGATTTAAAGGTACTCGCAAAAGAGTACTCGTGGTGTAGAGAAGTAGAATAGTGGATATGGAACAGTCATCAGAACGGATCAAATAGTGACGATTAGAGTAGCGCTCACCGGTGTTCTGATGGGGCGGCAGCGGCTCCAGGACGCCCACCACGCGCGCGTACTGCCCCGCCCCGCCCGACTGCTTCTTGTGCAGGTAGTCGAACGTGCACGCGGACATCAGCGTCTCCCTGCACGTTCACGGCAGACAGTACATGTTATTAATAATATTAATAATAATAATTCTTTATTGAAAGTAACGCAGACTCAATTTGTTAATTTACATCTACTTATTATCTATGTTAGTAAATTAAAAGATAATATTATCAAATTAAAATTAATTACATATTATATTCATTGCCGCGATCTTCCATAAGAAATGGCACAGCAATGACTCACACGTTACATGTCGAAACGTTTCACTCGGAATCAACCTTGATATCTATATCGCACAGATCCCAAGTCCTAGGTTTAAATCTTAGGCCATTCAAAGGATATTGTTTTTTTTTTTTGTCGAGAAAGACAGTAAAAAAACTCCTGTCATTCAGTCAGTCAGTTAAGCTTCCCGTCCATCGTGAGGCATGTGAAGCCATTGTTCATACGCCTGAACTCGTTCCAGTCGAGTCGGATTTGCCATTCCATCGAATTACCAGAGTAAGGGAAAAGACAGATCACCTGAATGCATACACTTATAGACATTTATATATCCAGTGCAGTTAGCTAGTTAGCCGGGTTTGAACCCACGATCATCGGTTAAGATTCACGCGTTCTTACCACTGGGCCATCTCGGCTTTCTATATATATATATAATGATGTTACCTGAATGCAACCTTTGGTTTGCCCAAATCAACAGGACAGTTGTACTCCCTCTCCATGCGCTGAGCGTATATCTCCAGGTGCAATTCTCCCATACCGGAAACAACTGTCTCCTTGTTGTCGGCGTCGTAGCGAAAGTGGAATGTAGGATCCTCTTTCGTGAATCTGTAAGATTGATACACCATATTTATTTGTAGGATTCATTGCTGATTTCCAAGCATGCATAATATGCAGGATATGCATAAATATAATTGGATTTGATTGAGTCTGTAATTAAGGGGATGAAAAAGAACGATTACTGAGTTTCTTGTAGGTTCTTCTCGATAGAATATACATTTCCGAACAAGTGGTAGCTTTACGTTGAATTCAATATGTACGAGTAACATGACGATTCAAAAGTGCCCTTACAAGTCTACTTGAATATAGAATTGATTGATTGATATGATTTGAGAATCGAATAAACCGGCAATCATATAATTTGATTTATTTTATATAAATTAATTTAACCAGTGTGCCTCTTCGAAATTGATCAATAGTCAGTGTTTTTTTTACAATTTTCTGTCATAAAAATGCTCAGAAAGGACCGTTTGAAGATAGTAGTATAATGTTATTATCTACAAAGTGAGCAAAATCTTTATTCGAAATGCATGACATAAAACTTACGGATACAAAACAATATTAAATTAAATTTTCAAAGAATTCTACCTCGCAACTGCCTTAGAGAAGTTATCTCTATCCTTATTATTCTTGGGCTTGATGGACATTGACACCACGGGATCCGGCACATGTATCGACTCCATTGATAATTGCAGTTTGCCGTCGTTGACAAAAGTGTCACCTGACGCGCAATCTACACCGAACAACGCGAAGATATCTCCAGAAAGAACTTCATTTACTTCCTCCATATTGTTCGAGTGCATACGCACCAGACGGGATATTTTAACCTAAAAATATATATTAATTCAATCAATACAAACATTCATAATTATTTACATATAGCTTGATCATGTGAACTGAATATTTATTATAAGCATTTCCACTTACTTTTGTAACACCAAATGGCATTACTTGAAATGTCTGTATTGAACGATGAATAAATAATACAATTACATGTGCATAGGAAACATAAGTTCAGTAAACATTCAGCCCCATAATAACATCAATGGAAAGTGACACTTGTGTGATACCCAACTTTATGAAACAAAATTTTGTTAACTGTATTTCAACTGTAAACAAGTAATAATTCAGACAATCTTACCTTTTTACCAGTTCTAGCGTTGAAGATATTGTCCCCTCTCTTCAACATTCCTTGATAACACCTCAAATATGTAAGTTGACCAAACTTGTTGACTTCCAACTTAAATGCTAATCCGACAAATGGTTTTGAATCATTTCTAGCCGCGTCTAAGATAATTGTTTGACCTTCCGCTCCCTTCTTCTCATCGATTAGAGCAGTGTTTTCAACTTCCCCTGGATGTGGCAGATATTCTAATACCGCATCTAGTAAAGGTTGCACTCCCTTGTTTTTTAATGCGGTGCCCACCAAAACTGGTGTAAATGTTCGCTTTAATGTCACACGACGAATAGCCTGTTTCAATTGACTGATTGTTGGTGTCTTTTCCTCTAAGAATAATTCACCTTAAACAAATTGGACTTCAATTAATATCAATTACCAACTCTAGTTAATCATGCTTTTGTTGTAAATATAATTAAATTTAGACAATCTACCTACACTCTGTATTGTTGTTTTTTTTTTTAATTAAATTATTATGCCAAGATATGACATTGCACTACCTTAAATAGATACTCTTTCAAAATAATTTTATAGGTCAATGACTGTAAAAATATTTTTATGTAGATTAAACAATTTCAAACAGCTCATTCTTTTTAAATAGATACATATAAATAAATCTTACCTAAGTTTTCATCTACATTAGATAAATGTTCAATTAGTTCATGTCTCTTTTCTTTTACTTCAGCTCTTCTGTCCTGAGGTATTTCATCTAACCGAACATTTTCACCATAATCGCCCTCAAAGTACATAGCCTTCTCTTCAACAAGATCTAAAATTCCTTGGCATTCTTTCTCTAAGCCCATTGGTAACTGGAGGAATGCAGCATTATGATTCATTTTGGAACGCATCTGTTTCAGAACCCTGTAATAGAAAACATTCCATGAGTGTAAAATTTACAAAATAATTTAATATTAATGGGATTCACAATATATTCAATAGCTTATTCCGACAACAAGAGAAGTAAAGACAAATAAGCAATTTTGACATTATTGTGTTGATGCTATGTCATTGGTCGATCATGAATAATCTATGGTATTCATTATGGATTTGCGAAAAAAACAAAATGGCCGAACTTTGATAATAAAGTGGATATGAGGCTATGTGCAATAGTGTTGTATTATAAATAAAGATACTTTAAAAAATACGTTGTAATAAGTGTTGAAACTAAAGATTGGACCTTAACGAAAAGGAGAATTGAATACGAGAGAAAACAAATTTGAATACGAGAAAAAGTATCACGCACAACATGTAAACTACCTTTTTTATGAATGATATTAAAAGTAAATTGAGAGATATGAGCAGCCCAACGCGCTAAGCATCCGCTTGGATTATTTAAGCGTAATAACCACTCTACTCTACATTAGCATGATCTGTTATCACAGTAAATTCCATACCTTCTATATAGGCTCTAGAATATTCGATTGAATCTAATATAGCAAGAAATTCTTTTTCAGTAGTACTGTAATTAAATTTACCTTTATTAAATGTTCTAGAATAAAATGCAACTGTTTTAATAATTACACACACAGTTATACTTTTTTTTACTTTTACAATTATTTTTTTTAATTTTATTTTCAAAAGTTAAGTTAGTTCTTTAAATAATTCATGAGCTATTTTAAATGCGAGTTATATTGTCGACAAGTAATTGGAATATTTAAAATATCATGTTTACCATCAGCAGTACAAACTTTATGATAACTAGTCTTAAGTTTGAATCCTAAATTTAGAAATAGCAAATGACTATTAGAACCTAGCACACTCTTATTAGCACCACTATCTTATAAAAATGGACGTACGTCGCTATTTTTGTAAATAAAATTGGAGCAAATTTATTCATCGAAAGAAATAGTTTTAAGTACTTACATCAATTAGAAAAATCTTTACGAATTTCAGAAACATTACGTTTCGAGAAATTATTTTTTTTCAGATCAACTAATTCTTTATTAAGAATCTGTGCCTGGGAAAACTTTACTCGTTTGTTGAACGATTACAATTATTACAAAATTTAGTGATAACATTTAATTTACCACACTTAAAACACATAGTACCTTTTTACAACTTTTATAAGTATGACCAACTTCTTTACATTTAAAACATGTGAATATTTGAACTGAATGTATACTGTTAAAATATAAATTTTTATTATATTTATTAATACTTAATTTACGAAATCCATCTCCTTCTGATTGTTTTTTCGTATTTAAACTAAGAAGCCTAAGTGGGTAATCTTCTAAATTAAACACATTGTGGCGTGTAGGTTGCAATTAATAACCCATTATATTTCTATTAGTTTAAAATTTAAAAAATTGTTTTGAATTTTCTAGATTACTTCTTACTTACTACTTTGACCGGGGCTTCGCTTGCGCTTTAGTTTAAATAAAAGCTTGCTTGGAGTTTGAATTTGTTTAAAAGTTTCATTAAGTTGAATAGTTTTGTTTAATCTGATTGTGAGTTTGATAGAATAAAATTTTAAAAATTTCTCTTGTACCTGAGGTCCTAGCCACTAGACCAACGAAGCAGTCCCGATTACTACCATTGCTTTGGCTCACACAACTTACATATTTAACCATGGTAACACAAAATATTGTTACATACCAAAGCATGCTGTATCAACCTAACTGGAGCCCTACTATTATATAATATTATATAATATAATAGTAAATACATAATGGTTTATTCATAATTACCTTTCCGGATTTGCACCTAACCTATCCAATTTGTTTATAAAAGCTAAGCAAGGGACGCTATAACGTTTCATTTGCCTGTTCACTGTTAATGTTTGACTCTGAACACCACCGACAGCACAAAGTACCAAGACAGCTCCGTCTAACACTCTTAAAGCTCTCTCTACTTCTACTGTGAAGTCGACGTGGCCAGGTGTATCAATAATGTTGATATTATGATCCTTCCATATTGTGTATGTGGCGGCAGATTGTATTGTAATTCCTCTCTGTCTTTCTAACTCCATGGAATCCATAACGGCACCAACATTATCTTTACCTTTAACCTGTAAATATTAAAAGTGGTTGTAATAAACTACTGATTTTTACATGAAATATATAAGCATTATAATTATTAAACAGCGTATATTAACAGATATTGATAAATGTGAAATTTGTTGAAGATTCATGAATGAATAAGTTATTATAGCTGTTCTAAGCTGAGCTAATAAATTAATTGTGGTCTATGTTGGTGATATATAATTCTAAAATAACATTATTTTAAATATTGCATATTCAATACTATTTGTGAGAAATTTCACATTATATAAGGTATATAATGAGAAATTTGACTTGAACTTACAGCTAATAACTATTAGTAGTATAATTATTTGTAAATTACACTATTAAAAAATCAACACAATTCATGGTATACATAATTTTTTTTGAATTATTATATATATATAATAAAAAAGGTACCAACCTCATGCATTTGATCTATCCTGCCTGTGTAGAATAATACTCTTTCAGTAAGTGTAGTCTTGCCAGAGTCAATGTGAGCAGATATACCGATGTTTCTAATTTTTTCCAGTTCCTTGTGTTCGGCATATTTAACGTATGAAGAAAAATTCTAGAAAAGAAATCAAGTTAACTCTCTTGTCTCTTATGTCCATCTCTTATATTAACATTCATTATTTAATTCAAGCTATGTGTTTATAAAAATCTATTATTTTTCATTTAAATTATACAAGTAATAAAATTGTTCCTATGGGAATTCAATTACGTAAATTATGAGATATCGGTAAAAACGATTCTAGGAAGATTAAAATTTTGTTTACCTCAATTTGTAATGTGGTTGACTTTTTAGCAATTCTAGTTAATGAGCCTATTCGAAATAAATTTAGTAAAGTCATGATATAATTATTTTTCTTTAATTAATACATAAAAACCTATTTTTTCTAAACTTATAGGTTATTGAAATGTCATTGTCAGTTTCACTCACGGTCGGTGGTTTCACTCCCTGAGACAAGGGTGTCTCATTTTTTTATAGTCTATGAACACAACTAATGCAGATTATTAATAATATGGAAAGATATGTATAATAAAGAGCTGATTAATATATAATCGAATGTATGAATTTCATTGTTGTTTTACTGTTTAAATTCACGTTTTTAATTTCTGCAGAGCAGTTGCGTGTGGCCGACTATAGGCAAGGTGAAGTGGAAGAACGCAAGGTAACGGTTTTATAAGCTAACTATTTATAAATATATAAATCAATATTATGATAAACTTATTAAATTTTTACGTTTTTCCCAATTTTACAGCACTTATATTTTGAAGTGCTACCTATAGACAAAATTATATAGATCCACTATGAAGTCAAGTTTATTTATGTTATATTGGCAATATGTGAACTTGAAGTATCGACAACTTCACGACTAAAATTTGTCAGTTTAGTTTCAGTTTAAAAAGAATATGGCCGTGTTAGGGCCAAATGTGAGTGTAAATATGAATGGTCATAGCAATATTCATAGTCAGTTAACAAAATCTTTAGAAAGAATTTTAGAAGATGCGTATTTGAGTGGTGAATTAAAATTAAGCGGACGTAAGTTAAGAGATTTCCCGAAACCAGTGAAATATGACTTGAGTGATACAGTTGTTGCTGGTAAGTTGGAATTTATAAATAAATCATGCTGCATTTGTATGCGATACGTATTCAATATTTCGTTTTATATGTATTTTATGTCATCCCGTAACTGTGTCAGAGTGTTGGAAGTGTTATTTTTGTTTATTTACCGGCACTGCGTCTCGCTCGCCGGCGTGGTCGTCAGATCGATCGCAGTAGATAAGTACAATAAACTTTTTCGTTCGTGAATAATTATCACACTTTTGACGGTACTTTTTCTTTTCTTTTCATACGATAAATAGTAAATTCGTATATTTTTATACGATTTATTTATTGTGCTACACAAGTAATACAACTGATATTGTATGATACAATGCTTTATTCTTAATTAAAAACATAAATAAATAGTACTTAAATATTAAACTGTTGTTTTGTTATCACAAAATATTGTATTTTTATAATTTAACTGCTTTCTATTATTTAATTCTGACCCTCTTCACTTGTACACTCTTGAATGAATAGCATGAAAAGTTTCCCTTCATATAAATTAAAACCTGCCCTAATAGATATTCTTGTTCCAGTAACGGCACCTTTAGGTAGAGAAAACGTAGACACTAAAATATTCATGCATTTTCTAGTTCTCATCTTATTGGAATTAAGTTAGAAAGTTTTGTTTTTGTAATTGATAAAAAAATAACCAATAAATGAAGTGAAAAGTCGCATATAATATAAAAATTGTTAAATATTCTATAAACTACTAAAAGTACATTTTATTTTATATTTCACAGTAAGAGTTTTATGAGTCAGTAAACATTAAAGAACTTTCTTGGTAATGCCAATTTGATAAAACAGGGTAAGAAATACGAATATTTGTCAAGACACATAATAAAATGGCTTAAATGTTTCTTTAATAATTGAAAGAATGTACTTCTTTTTTCATTTGTGTTAATTACATAAAGTCACGTAATATCTTCACATAAATAATTAATTAATTGACATAAATGTGTAATATAGCAAAACTAAGTAATAACTTATCTACTTTATTTGGTTTTTGAATTTTTATTTTAATTAATTTGCTTCATAAAGTTTCACATATTTTGATATTTAAATATTTTTATTAGCCTTTTTTTGGCTTGAAATATTTATTTTATAATTGATTCAATGATTCAATTCAATTCTTCAATGATTTTCTATTTATATTTAACAAATATTTAAATGACTTGAATACAATATATATAATGAATAGGTATATAAATGTTTAAGTAAATAGGTTAAGATATGTATTAAATAAACAGGGTTTGTTATGTTTATTTATTGAATTATATTCCAATAGAGCCTGTCTCCATTACGACCTATAACCTAATTAATTTGGGAGTGCCATGGCAAAGCTAATGGTTGGCTAGCCATTTACGAGCTAGCTAGCGTTTTATATTTGTGTTGGGTTTCATGTAGTATATGATTATATTCGTTATGGTAATTAAATAGAATGAGACACATGTTTGTTAGCAATATTTTACCTGATATATTTTTGATAATAGTTATAATAGATTTTTTTTTTTTTTATTAGAAGGCACTTCTATTATCTGCCAATGATTCATTATAACCAGCATGGTATTTAATATGCAATTTTTTGTTCCTTTAATTGTTTGCATAGTAAATAAATAAGATAATTATATTTTAAAAACTTATAAAACTATCTAAGTATAATAATAGATTACCATACTTGCTTTATGTGTGGAAGAAATAATATTAAACAATATTATTTGTAATAAGTAAAATATTTGTCTTTTTTTTCTCGACAATGGTTTTGCCTGTAAAAAAAAGTAAACTTGTCCTTTCAATGCAGTGGGAACTTCTGGGTTAAGGCTTCCTCTCCCTATGAGGAGAAGGTTTTGAGATAATTCCGCTGCACTACTTCCATGCTGGTTGGTGGGATGAACATGTAGCAGAATTTTAGTAAAATACCTGTCCATTTAGTGTAATAATCCTCAGCCACTATTTTTTCAGCGCTTAGCGCGCTTTTTCTCCTTGCCTCATTGCCCATCATGATAAGCTGCACCACAATGACCAAGTTATAAATAATTATATAGATAAACTAGCTGTGCACCGCGGTTTCACCCGCGTATAATTAATAAAAATAAACCTAGAGCCTTCCTCGGTAAAAGGACTATCCAACACAAAAATAATTTTAGTAGTTTTCGTTTTTAGCCTGATCAAACAAACAAACTCTTCAGCTTTATATATTAGTATAGATATAGAGAAGTTGCCGCGCCTCGTAGACGCGCCGGAGTATATTTTACCTTTCGTAACATGCGTGTCCAAATTTTCAGCTCATTTTTATCTCAATACTAAACAATCGTTCCAAATTTGAGCATAATAAACTTCTGTTCAGCGGCTATATTCGGTATATTTTACTATTATGGCGTAGCTATAAAGACAGACATTCTATAAATGTTTTTATTCACGCCAGCTGTCGTGAATTGTTTCTTGGCAGCGATTTTGGATGCTCCGTAAAGAACATTTGAATTCGAAATCATATTTAGATGAACTTCGGGATATAACAAACTAACTGTAAATTTATAAGTTTTAATGGGTGGCTGCATCCTTGAACTCCAGTAATACTAAATTGACAAATAAAAAGTTTCGACACAACTTTAATGAATTGAAATCCATTTACAAGTTTCAGTGAATTTTTGTTTTTTTAATTCTATCTATGTAAACAATAAGAAACATACATCCTTAAAAGAATTTTGTCAAGCTGTGGGAAATTTACGTCCTACAAATCTAGACGATTTAATAGATTTTGTGCTACATTTTACTAATCATGAAACTAATTATCTGAATTACTGAACATAATAAATGTATTTTATTTTATCTATCGAGTGCGTTAAGAGTATATTTGCTAAGGACTTGTTAACACGAATAAAAGCTCATATCGAAAGACCGAAGTGGAAGTAATGAATTAAAATAGAATTCTAATGAGTTCGTTTCGAATCTATTTCTACAGTAACGGCCCGTTCCCATTTGTCGGATCCTTCTTTTTTATCGGCTATGGTTCAGTAAGGCTCAGTATGGTTCAGTAATTCTGTAAGAATAAACTGGAAACACAACGCAGAAAACGGTCGTGAAATATCAGAATGTGATATGCGACTTTGATCATAATAATTATAATATTTCAAGAATACACGGATCAAAACAGTAGAATAGTACTGCAGATACGACTGTATGCATTTGTCGTCAATACAAATTTGGTTGTAATTTACTCTGTACGTACATTAGATATTGAAAAAATTAAATAAAGGAAAGTCATAATAAAACTAAATCTAAAGGAATGATTTATTTTTTTGTATAAAATGTTCTATCTCTGGAGTACCGGAGATTGTGACGGATCCGACATCCGAGAAGTGGGAACAGGCTCTTAGGGCATACTAAACTAACGCACACCCACACACGTCCACGTCAACGTATAAGAATTGTTGAAATGCTACTTTTCTAAGTATAGTTATGAGTTACGATCGTTTTAATTGGATTTACCTTTTCTTCGTCTAAGTTGTTCACATTCAGGCAAGTTAACAAACATTGTGTTGATATTTTTTTTTTTGTTATTAGTTCTACGATTTTCTCTTACATGCCTTAATGTAAATATTAAGTTATCTTAAATAAAAATATGGGATTTGGGCAACGCTATTGACAGTATTCGTTATGTCAATAACAGTTCTTCAAATACATTAATAAGATAAAGTGGACCTTCTATATATAAATAGGTAACGACAAAACAGCTCAGTTACATTTTCTCTATTTTTAAGGTATTTCCTTAAAAATTATCTCATAGAATGAATGTAAAATAATTTTGTATTCTTATAAATGTTAATTATATACGCTAAAATGAGATTGTTAATAATATTAAATATTTTAAATTTTTAGTAGCTACTATTTTATATTTAAATATTTTAAAAATATATCCTTAAGTATAATAATACAATGTTTTATACATTATATTGTATAACACATTAATTATCTTAATAAATTAGAAATTAATTAATTTTCTTAATAATAATAATATACGTCAATTACTAAACAGAGAACCAATTTCCGTTTTTCAAAATGCAAACACATAAAATGTAAACTTTAGTTGGTTTGATTTCAGTAGAAACGCCCCATAACACACATACATAAAACTAGAAAATAAATTACCGTGAAATGATGTGAAAGTAATGATATTACGATTTCTATATTCTCAAACATGGTTGATGATAGCGTGATTTATCTAATCACAAGAAAAACTCGATATCATTAAGTCAATAATTTATCCTCACGCGACTTATTCGTCTATTCATACTATTATTTTTGTTTTTACCTCTAAATGAATGTACGGTTATGTATATATATTAAGATGAATGATCATCGAATTTTTCTATTGTAATTTTTTTTGTATCAGGACTGACTTTTTAAAACCGATTTAGAAAATTATTTTTTTGTTTGGTTCTTTCCATTTGATCCCATTTGAATTTATGATGTTTTTTAACAAAATTAATTTAAAAAAAGTAAAAACTCGATAATAATCCGTAGGAGATTTTTATACCCTTTGCACAATGACTTAATCCAACAGCTACTAAAAATCCACAACACTATTATGAAATTGTGTAGGTAATTACCATTTGCCAATTAAGTTCAATTAAAAGTATCTTTGTGAAAATGTATTAATATTGATTTTACGTAAAGATATTTGGCAATGGCATGCGAGCGTATGGGTCATTCTTTCCACTACCACAACATTGGAATCATCAACCAATCTGCCAACCAACATGGACTTTAAAACTTACATATCTTATATATCTTCAACACTGGATCACCTATCGTGAACCCAGCAGCACAAAGTTCTGACGTCAAGCGGTTGAAGAAATGAGGAATGGGTACCCTTATCATTGTTAGTAAGAGATAATCTTTGGCACCTACTTACTTGAATCGAATGAAGCACTTTCAACAATTCAAACCTGTTATCTAAAAATATAAACGATTTCTACGATTATCAGTGATTCGATAGATTTCCAATTTTGTAACGTCTCGTAAAGAGCGACATCGTAACCAGTCAATAATACAAATCACATAAAAAGAGAAAACATGCCTTTAAAGGCGTTTCGATTTCGTTTTTGAATTGTATCTACAGGAATTCTAACTCATTTTCATGTGTTATGTAAAAGCGATTTGTTATAGCATTAGTTGTTCGCCGCGACTACGTTCGTGTGATTTCAATTAATTGAAAGTGTACGCGCCACATGATGGTAGTGATCATTCCATCCAGAAACCTTCGCAGACGAATGCGATAACTCGACAAGGTTTATCGTAATCGGATGTTTACAGGAATAATATGGAACAAACAAAGATACATTCATTTGATATAACTATATTGATATGGATTATGCATCGATCTTTGTCAACAAGTCTCGGAAGTTCATAATCCTGTTTGAAAGTCATTGTAATTTGTTCTTGAAACCAAAATGACTAGTCTCCATGTATTGAGGTCACTGGAGATTTACTGGTGGTCCGTGTCAAGCTGCAGATGTCACGAGGTCCAAAGTCCAAATTCCAGATTGAGACAATTAAAAAAAATCACAGCAGGCTGAAGTTTGCTATTTTTGCAATCACATAAATCATTTTGTCTTGCACCTAGCTCTAGTGATACTAATTCCATTCGACGTGCATTATTATCAATAACACTTTCAATTACTTTTTCAGTTTTTCTGAGAAATCAATTTTATTTTAAAGCAATTGTATTTTTAATAAGTAATAGAAATACAAATACACAAGGCCTAACTTTAATCAGAATAGTTTTTTTTTTTTTACTTTCTTTTTTTTTTCGCTAATTTTACCTCTTCCACATTCTGTTGAAGCAACTATTATGTAAATATGTACGTTAACTTGAGTTGAAATTCAATTAGTGACTAAAAAATGAAATAAAAACTTTTTGGTCTTTTTTAATTAAACAAAGAATATTCTGTTCACGTGCTAAAACTATTTTGTAATGCAGCATAAGTCACAAGGTGAATAGAATGTTTTTTTTAAATAGTATGAAACATTTTTTTCAGCATCGTAGTTTAAGCTTAATTACGAGGACACTGGAAGTTTAAATTCAGGCTAAAAAGAAGAAAACATTTTTGTATAAAGAGAACATTCTGGCGAATATTTTGGACATTGTCGTAGAAAATTGCATATACCAGTTATAACAATAGAATAAAACGACTTAATAAACTATATACATGTATGTATACACTATATATTTTATTATAATATTCGTATTAATTAAAACATTCCTGTAGTTCGGTATTCATTTAAAATATATGCAGTCCATAAACTTTGTTCAGATGTGTTCACGTTAACCGTTTCTCAATACTTTTCTATACAAAAGGCATACAATGATGGCGACAGGTGCACAGCCGTGCTCGCTCGAGCGTTGCAACTCCGGATGTAGGGGGACGATCACACCATCGATACCACTTTGCATATACTTTATTCTTATTCGCGTTTATATCTTCGGAATTTCGATTAAATAAATTTGATCCTAATCGAATATCTTTACCATACCATCGAAGCTTTCCATTATTTACTAAATATGTATATTACGTACGAAACATGTAATTTAATTTTATTTAAAAATATAAGCAAGTTTAAATGATACTTGATCGATACAAAATTATTTATAAAAAATGTAAATACACAAAAAAATAAGAGCAAAAATTTCTACCTTCTACTTCTACTCTATCACCGAAAAAAACCTGAAAACTCAAAGTAAGTCATTAAAAAAGATAATTTAAATTTTAGGCGCCATTAAATGTAACAAAATAACTGAAGTAGAGACTCCCCATTCAATATGTGACACTGCGCAGGTACTCAAAACCTGTTTTTTGTTTGGTCGGATTGTGGGCGTAGTTCCAGAAAAGTAAACAGATCGTAGATAAACGCATCCATCGTTGTAGTTAAACTAGCTGTACCTCGTAAATGTCTAAAGTCGCGTTAAATTTGGATTATACATATATGCCCCTTTTGGCACATGACGATTACTATATACTTCCTATATAGCTTCCTCGAAAAACGGGCTAAACAGCAAAAATATTTATCAAAATTGGGCTCTTAGTTACATAGAAATACGTTTAAAATTTCTATTAAACATCCTAAAATGATAACATTAGTCTTACTAAATAAATGGTAACACAAATGATGAAATGAATACGAAAATTGTATCGGATATCATGTGGTTTGCGCTAATGCGGCTTATCGGGTTACAACTCCTTGTAACTTACGAACAGATGGACTGCTTTCTTGTTATGGCTTCATTCGTGCTCTTAAATCAAGGAATGAGACCACGGCATAAAACCTTGACATGATTAACTTATTCTCTTGTTTGTAGGCTGGCGTATGTAAAATGCTATTTATAATTTCCACCTGGTTAGCCATGTTCGTGGGAAGCTGAAAAACGCTTGAATTAAATATAACGCTTTATCGAGTTCTCGTGCAGAGCCTCTCTGTATTTTTAATAGGGGTTTAAGGCCGGCGAATCTAAATTACTCTCTTTATATTTTCCATTTTACCGGTTCGTTAACTCACATCCGAAGGTAACCCACAAAAGGGTAACAATGTTTAATTAATCGAGAACCAGAATAGATAAAAGTCGTGAAGCTAACTCGGTTACGTGTACATAGTCTACACACGACCATACTTTTGGCGAGGCCAGTTTGTAACAATAGGCGCGTCATTTTTATTCACCTCATAGACTGGTATGGTCCCGAGAATATTGATAATGTTACCCCGACCATTAACGTAGACTGTCATTCGATGATTAATCTTGAAACCTTAAAGCTCTTTCATTTGTACGCGTTATACTATTATTTTGTTAAATTAGTATGCAGGTTGTTTCGAGCTTCCTTCGCGTCGATTGTCTGGTCATGTCCTCTAGAATTTACATGTTCGAGTGTATAGGCAAAGTTGTATTAATTATGTTTGTGGAATTATCACTTCAGCTTAGCAAACTAATTTGAAAATATTCGCGTTTCTCCTCTGCTAACATTCTTATATTTTAAGACGGTTGGCTTTGAATGTTATCACGGCGGTAAATGCTTAGTAAACTAAATTGTCATTTACAGATTAAGCAGCACCGTCTAGACTATTTAAGATTTACATAATATTTTAATTATATATGTTTATGCTCAGCATATTTTAAATCGCTATGTTGCCTTTTTGTCTTTAAAATAGAATAAAAATAATCAACATTTATAACTTTGTTTTAGTATTATTATCAAAAATACAATCAATGTTACAAAACTAACACAAATGTATTCTTATAACTAAAATTTATGCCAAGTATAAAAAAAATGTAAATTGTTCGTCCCATTTTCCAATTATATAAATTGTGTATTAATTGAAAAGTTTACCAGTTATCGTAATATAGTTTTAACTGCAGGTAGAATTAAGGTTGCCAGGTTTCAGGCTCTAGTCAGACATGTTTGACTTTTTACGGTCGTGTCCGGTCTGTCCGGATTTTGTTAGGCTTTTTGTCATCGTATTACACTGAGTGTAACTAAGTGCTAACAGGAAGAGCGAGACAGTGACGAATATTAGTAAAGTTATAACTAGCTTTTAAACATACCCTACGTCCGGTTTGAACATTATATATCTAGCTTTTAGAACAAAATGTCTAATGGGGTAACTTTGAGTCTGGCTTTTGTAGGTAAGACGATTGCACGGTTACGTAAAACTCATTAACTATTCTATAACTGTCAAATGTTAATATTTTTTTTAGTAGAATTCACGTTACGGACTGGCGGTAGCTTACAAAATTAGTTGACATGTTAGATTTTTAAAATGACTGCTTCAGTGTGCTTCAGCAAGGTGATTTTGATTTTGTATCGTATTGCTGTATCGGACTGGGTAAGCCAGTGTACTAACAGGCATAAGGAGCTTAACAAAAAATAACTAACTGAATTGGCAGCGCATTGCTATTATGAAATGGTCTTTTACAATGCGAATATATATTTATACATAGGTATTAGTTCAATCGTAAATATGATCCTGAATGGAATATTGCATAGTTTTATTTTAAATGAACTGAACTTATGATATATTATTACCAACAAAAAAGTATGCATCATTTTCTTAATTCTTCAAAAATATATTAATTTTTTTTTTTAATTGAAATTCTTTTCAAACTATTTCGTAGAAAACTATTAATTAATAAACAATAACTCAATAACAACCCGGTAAGTATAATACTATATCTATGTATATTAATAATACAGCGATGTGTGCCATTATAACCGGCACTCTTATCTCGCTCTGAACGTTTCACTTCATCGCCTGCTGCCTTTGCATCGTCAGTGACCCACATTATGCTTAACAACTGCTTGGTACTTAACTACTCTAATAGCGGATGGATATAAACCCTTTCTGCTTTTTGGAATTTTAGAAAAGTTTAAATTCCTTAAAACTACTTTATCTTTCTTTTTTATATAGGTTTTAATATAACTCATATGCGATTATGTATTTCTCTTCTGTTAAAAATATGTTTACAATATATTAATAAAATTAAAATCGAATAGCTCGTGATTAAACTAGCTGTGAGACGCGGTTTCACCCGCGTATAATTAATAAAAAATATAATAAATAAAAATAAGACTAGAGCCTTCCTCGATAAAAGGACTATCCAACACAAAAATAATTTTTAAATTCGAACCAGTAGTTCCTGAGATTAGTCGGATCAAACAAACAAATTCTTCAGTTTTATATATTAGTATAGATATATAGGGAAAAGTTTTAATGTACTTTTAAATACATAAGTGTATCCACTTTTCAGTACAAGTAAAGCATTTAAAACAAAGTATAAACCACAAAATTATCGCTTTTATAATTAAAGATTTGAATCGTTTTCTATGATGTTGGAAATATGTAAATGTAACTAATTAAATTAATATTTGTAAGCTAATAATTAATGAAAAAAACAAGTGACGCAAATTAAAATTTAAAAATGAGGTGTTATCAAAAGTGTAACGATAGCTTTTGTTTAAATGACTCTAAACTTTTCGGTCGGGCGCTATAAACGAATATCCCATTGACTGCACTTCTCCCCAAAAGCTTATCTTGAGCATCCAAAACAATATTGTGCTAATTACTCTCATTCAATTGTCTTTTAGTGCATCTGACATGTTCGCTACTTAGTTTTTTATTTGTGCAATAAATTCAAGAAATAACCGTCATTAGCGAGACGTTGACCAGGAAGCTTGGATAAAGAACTGAGAAAATTTAATGACAGGATGAACTCCAGTTTATTGAAGTCCATTTATCTTTGAATGCATTAAAAAAATAAGTAAATTAGTGTCTGGATACGAAGATGATTTTAGCTGAAAAATTTATGAATAGTTTTAAATATCTTTTTCTTGTATCTTTATCAGACTTGGGAGCCAATTCTACTAATCTATAACAATACGTTCCCGATTCAATTTCAATCTAACTTTGACTTCTCTATATTTATAATGCGATCGGAACCATTAGTGCCAATAGTGTTTAATTGAATTAAATAATAGGAAAAAGGATAAGACAACAATTACGCTTACGTGACAATTCGTTAGTAGAATTGTATTATTAATATTTTTTTTTATTTTTTATTATAGCATAGATAGGCGGACGTGTATATGGGCCACCTGATGTTAAGTGGTCACCAACGCCCATAGACATTTGCAACCTTGGAACTAACATGTTATGTCCCTTGTGCCTGAAATTACGCTGGCTCACCCTTCAAACCGGAACACAACCAATACCATGTACTGCTGTTTTGCGGTGAATATCTGATGAGTAGGTGGTAACCTACCCAGACGAGCTTGTACAAAGCTCTACCACCAAGTATCCTGATATGTATTTTTATCCGATCTGTTATTATAGATGAAAGCAATTGAGTTAGTAACCCTATCATCGCATAAGCCGTTCACGGTGGTCTATCAATAGCTTGATGGCTGTTCAAGCGTGTTCGGCGGCTTTCATAGCACTTTACTGTTGTGTAATTGTGTTTATGTTCACTCGTTGGGCAATCCTCTGATCGTTTCTGTTTTATAGCACATAATGTAACAAAGGATACTAATATGTTAATGAAAATTACTTTCTAAAAATACCAACTGTTATTTTTCCTTTAGGAGATAAGAAATATCTTTGAAAAAAACGTACATTTTCATAATTTATGATTACAAATTACTCGCATTATTTATTACTTCCAAGACCAAAGAGTTGTCAATTGGTATTGATATTAACAAATACACAAAAGCTGTAGCTAATAACTCCTAGGATAACGAAACGTCTTATATAGTGATTTATTATGTAATAGTAAGTAAATTATTATCCGAACAGGTCATAAATACAGCACGCCCACATGAAACACTCACTCTTGGTTGCTTGAAAGTAATTGTGTAGATTGCCTTTTAATAACGATTTCTGCGATTTTTATCAATGCTCATTATCTATGCTGAAATTCAAATATACTACATTCACTACATGAATAATGAGATAGACAGATTTGTAAGTGAATGACTATTAAGTACAATAATGTTGTATAAATAATAAATATTAATTCAAAACGAATATATATCGTAAAATAAAATATAGTTAAAACAAAGCGTATATTACTTACGATTCAGATAATGTCCATTTCAAAAAAAGTATCGATATCATGAAATCATCGTTTAATATACTGTGATAACTATATACTGTAGCTCGTATTCAAGATAACACGTAATTTTACAGTTAATTATTTATTGTCACATAAAAATAAAAAATTCTAATCTTCGCAGGTCTCAGTTGCGCTAGCTATCAATATTATTAAAAAAGCCATTTAAAAGACGTTAGCTTACACGTCATGAGGATGTCCCATCGTACGTGAAACGGAACTCCGCTTCCTTCACTTTACACTTGGTTGGTTTTTACAACCCTTTAGTTGCATGACCGCGAGGTCACCATTGTCTTTAGTTATTCATCTTGATTCTGATCACTTATCTATCTAATTATCTCTATTCACATAGAATACCTTGAGGCATATCATATTTTATAGATAAACAGCATTACTTATAAACGTTGTTTGTAGTAACAGTAAAAGCGAATGTCCAACTTCTAGGCTAAGGCCTGTCCACTTTTGAGGACAAGGTTTGGAGCTTATTCCACCACTCTGCTCCAATGCGGGTTGGTGGAATACACATGTGGCAGAATTTCAGTGAAATTAAACACATGCAGGTTTCCTAACGATGTTTTCCTTCAACATCAAGCAAGAGATGAATTATAAACACAAATTTAGCACATGAAAATTCAGTGGTGCTTGCGCGGGTATGAACGATCATCGGTTAAGATTCACGCGTTCTAACCACTATGGGCCATCTCGACTTATAATAAACGTTGCTTAGCTTTAGTTCGCCTTTTCTATCATTATTAATTCGTCATTCGAAAGACGACACAGGCATATCATTGTTGCACTAATCTACCGATAAAAAACGTTTATAAGTATAGCCGATGTATAATAATAATAATAACCTGGGACATTAACAAGCCCATCTTGTCCCAAACTAAGAAGAGATCGTATTATGGAAACCAGACAGCTGATATACTACATATACTTTTCTTTGGTAACATAACATAGTTATATATAATATAATTACACCCAGACACAGGACAAACAGACATGTTCATACACACAAATGTCTGTCTTGGGTGGGAATCGAACCCACGACCTGCGGCGCAAAAGCCAAGTATCTACCAACCACGCCAACCGACTCGCCAACCATAATAAAACAAATGGATAAATTTCTGTCTTAACATCATATCCTCAGGATATGATATTATTTATTCTAAATTATTTCGATACGGACCGTTACATTGCTATAAATGTGTAGTTGATGTTTCATTATCCGTGCTAAAACTGGCAGCACGAATCACATTTAGGTCGCACATGATTTTCGTATTTACACGATTATACAATATGCGTTGTTTATGTGTTTATTTCAATGATATTTTTATAGTCTATTGCAAGATTACGAAAACATTTGTTGCAGCTACAAACAATTATGAAAAACGGATTTGTTAACGTATATCATAAAAAAAGTTTAAGCATAAGAGGCACGCTCCTATTCCTCTTTTTGTGTCATATGCTGAAGATTTTTTTATATCTATTCGTTTCTAAAAATAGTAACGTTGCGTTCCCCCACCAATCGTTAAGTGTTCCCTCCATTGCGCCGGCGCATATTGCGGACCCCTCGCACGTGCTCAAACAGAAATTCTAATCATGTACAAACAAAACGACATTGATACTGACACAATATGATCAAGGACAATAAATATATTTCTTTTTTTGCCTGTTTCTTAAATAATTAGTCTAATACTTTCATTAATAAATGAAATTTGATTTTGTTACAGAATATTAATCGCAAACTGCCGACATGATCCAATTTATAAACTTCGATAACTTTTTAATTAAGTTAGTACAGGATTTAATAGAAAATAAACAAATCTGCCGTTTAATTAAGTTTTAATGAAGCCTAAAAGTCAAGAAATTCAGATTCAAATCGACAGTGTGAACATGCTTTTATTTGCTCTTCATCGTACCGTTCAAAATTAGTTGAATCACCAGGGTGCTTGCATTTTGGGATATATGGTGGTGTCCAACGACAGTTTAGAATCGCTTCCCATTCTATTCCCTTGAACCATCTGTGGTTTTTGAAATCCATTACACCATTTCTCATTACTCCGAACCTCTTAGTTATATCAACTTGAAGTGTATTGCGAACGATATCGCGTAAATCAGCATTAAAGCTAGAAGGACAACGGTATTTGCCGGCAACAATTTTTTCATACGTTTTCATTGGCTCATTTGCATAAAATGGAGGATATCCTGCATTCATTTCATATAATAGAACGCCAAATGACCACCAATCTACAGAAAAACCATATCCTTTACTTAATATCAGCTCTGGGGCCAGATATTCAGGTGTTCCACATAAAGTCCATGTCCTGCCCTGTAATACTTTACAAAATCCAAAATCGGTTATCTTCAAGTATCCGTTTTTATCTATCAATATATTTTCTGGTTTTAAATCTCGATATACTAAGTTTGTAAAATGAAGATATTCTAAAGCTAAAATAACTTGACTTGCATAGAATTTCGCTAACGGTTCCTCAAACTTTCCCATTCGCCGCAGGTGACTAAACATTTCCCCTCCAGGTACGAATGGCATTACAAAATAAATGTAACTATTATCTTTAAAACTGAATTCCATTGAAACAGTAAATGGAAATCGGATCGCTTCAAGGATTCGCTTCTCGTAAAGCGTGTGATCGACTTGTTTCATCTTTATAACTTTTTCTTTTTCCAAAATCTTCATAGCATAAAATTTTTGCGTTTTAATATATTTCAATAAAACGACTCTGCCAAAGGCACCAGTTCCTAACGTTCTTACACGTTCTAAGTCTGAAAAGGCAATGTCAAATGTTTGTTTCTTACACCATCTTTGATCGAATTCGTTTTTGAGTTGTTGTAGATATTTTCTATATTGTTGTTGTTGTTGTTGCGTGTACCCATCGCGAACTTCCGTGGAAGTAGATTGAATAGCTGTTTTATAAGACATGTCTCTATTAAATGTACCATACGTTTTGCTTGAACTTTTTGTTGTCATATTGACATTAACGTTATTGTGCCGTAGCCAACCAGATTATCGTGTTTACGGATTAGCAAATATTCGAAGAAAATTACGATTTCCTTTTAAAAGTGTGGAGGGTTCCTAGCAAATGATATTCCGAGCTTCAAAGAAAGTGAGGGTGTATGAGAGTCGGGTGAAGGGAATGAACCAGCTGAGGGAGAGGGTGGTAAAATCAGCTGTGTTTAGGGTGATACACCGCCGGTCGACGTCCCGACTAGCGTATTGATCAGACGGCACGTGGAACTTATTATATTATGTAGGTTTCCGGAAACTTTTCCCCCTTAAAGTGTGTGTACGAATAATCAATACAATGGAGATATTTAATTACAGTAAAGTTTTTAAGACTATATAAAACATGTTAATAAATAAAGCAGGGATACCCAACAAAAAAGGACTTCCTCCCACAAAGAATTGCTTGAATAAACAAAATGATAACAATGTTATGAAGTCAGGAATACCATTTTCTATAATTTACTCGACCACAATGGTCATTATATTATGTAGCTTTTCCTGCTATATTTACTTAGTTACGTAAATAATTATATATATATATATATATATATATATATATATATATATAAACATATATAAACAGTGTTTTCATAACAAAACATCAAATTAATTTCATGCCACTTATCTTCCGTAGGCGGTTTTGTCGTCGTGCCAGTTGTCGTAATGATACGTAAAAATGTTTGCGCTATAACTAAGCTGCGGACAGACACTTGATATTTAAAATCGATTCAACATTTGTGCGTATTCTTAAATGTGCATTCATAGAATAATGTGCATTATAATTATTATTAGGAAATATCTATACTAATATTTTACATACAAAACTAACTGTGTCTGTCTGTTACGCTGTCAAAGGTAAACCACTGAACCGATTATGATAAAAATGAGTATGAAGAAATCTTGAACCCTAAAGACAGATAGGCTACTTTTTTTATCTAAAACGCACCCCTCTGTCCTAACACGTGAACGAATACTAATACTTACATCACATTCCTCTGTGTAATATAAGTGGCTTATTAATTACTATTAAATAAACCAATTAATTATATTGATAAAATGTTTCTATGAAATAAAATATATCTATCAGATCAACAAGCTTTCCACAATAAACAATTCTATAATCAACGACGTACGTTAAAGTACCGTTACACACTCGGACAAGCGCAAATTGTATCGTACTAACATTTTTTATAAGGCTGACACACATGCAGCGTTCGATGACGTGTGGACGTATGTGTTTAATTTTAATATCAATTGCCGGCCTTCTTGGAATATGTTGGTCCTTTGAAACAGATGTTACCGTTGTTATTAAAATCAATAGATCAATGTAAAATTAAACCTATTAAAATTGTTTTTTTCTACTACGTAAATACTTTGATTAAATTGAATTTAAAACTATCACCAATACGGAGAGTCGATTCAACCGAGGGAATAAACTCATTAGTTTTTCTTTATATCAAATATAAATACAAATTATATCGTCATCTATGTATTCTCGTGTATTAAAGCTTATGTTTATTCACGTTTTTTTAAAGATAAGATTTAAATTTATTCATAGGCAGACTTTTGCGATAAGACTTTCGTTCATCAGTGAAAGTATGAATCTCTTATTTATGATACGTAAATGTGTACGATGTTTTAATTATTTCATTAAATACCTAATTGCTGTATATGTATGAAATATGCATTCTTTTCTAGTTAGTAGAATGAAGAAATTTCGTCGGTCATGATATACCTAATAAGAATAAGTTGACTGTGGACTTAATGGAATCATTGTCGATTTAATTATACACGCAATTTACAATCGAGCCGATGATTGGGAAAAACGCGTTTGAATAAGGTTAACCGATTAAAAAATGCAAAAATCGATTAGTTATTTAAGCTCTTAAGTAAGTAATATATTTTTGTTTTGGATTCATTAATAACTTTGTATTGATTGATTAAATATAAATCGTCTCATAAAAAAAGGGTAATAACAAATTTTAAATATATAGGGAAGTTAAAATTTACTAAAAATTTCAGTTTATTTTTAATGTGTTGTACTTCGAAACAAACTGGATCTTTATGACATAAAAACAATCTAGAATTTTAAGAACCAGGTACTATATTATTAAAACTATGGTTTAAACTTTGTTTTGTATCTTAAACGATATTCTTAAACCGCTCTATTACATACTATAAAGTATTGTGTGTTTTCATTTATTATAAAAAAAAAAACATGACACAAAATCTATTAAATTTATGTATGTCAAACAAAACATGTATATCGTAAGGAATTAGTTTCTCGTCGTTGACGAAGATATATTAAGACGAATTCGGTCATCGCAATTTAGAACTATTATTAACTCTTGTTGTTGTTCTTGAATGCGAATGAATAGAATGGCTTATGGCCCTGTATTATTTAAAGATGCTCGAAACTTGAAGTTATCGGGTGCAGAATTTTGTCAGATTAACGTCGGTCAAGGTTTTCGGAGGCCCGCAGTCCGCAGTGGACTTGGCACGACTTCGACTGGCGCGGCGCATTGAAATATTTCCTTGTATACATCGTTATATCAAATAATGCATAAACTAATAAAAATGACATCGCGATATAAGAAATTGTACACTTCTCACTGTTTTATTGTATCGATGTTTATCTGATATTTTATTACTTGGTGGTAGAGCTTTGTGCAAGCTCGTCTGGGTAGGTACCACTCACTCATCAGATGTTCTACCATGAAACAGCAGTACTTACTCGGTGGTAGAGCTTTGTGCAAACTCGTCTGGGTAGGTACCACCCACTCGTCAGATAGTCTACCGCAAAACAGCAGTACTTTGTATTGTTGTGTTCCGGTTTGAAGGGTGAGTGAGCCAGTGTAATTACAGGCCCAAGGAACATAACATCTTAGTTCCCAAGGTTGGTGGCGCTTTGGCGATGTAAGCGATGGTTAACATTTCTTACATTGCCATTGTCCATGGGCGTTGGTGACCACTTACCATCAGGTGGCCCAAACGCTCGTCCGCCTACTTATACAATAAAAAAAAACTTGGTATTGTTGTGTTCCGGTTTGAAGGGTGAGTGAGTCAGTGTAATTACAGGTACAAGGGACATAACATCCTAGTTCCCAAGGTTGGTGGCGCATTGGCGATGTAAGCGATGGTTAACATCTCTTACAATGTAAATGTCTAGTGGCGTTGGTGACCACTTACCATCAAGTATATGCCACCTGTCTCCGCCTACCTATGCTATAAAAAAATATATTTACATAGGGAGATGTTATGAGTATTCACTATGTTACATTTAGGCCGTCGTACATTTAGAACAGGATAAGTCAACTAGTAACGTTGAAAATAAATTCGTTAGTGTAATATGCTTGTGGCGGTTATTTTTCGAGGACGTTTCGAACATAAAAAATGGCGCACGGACTTGTTTTAAAACATGTGTTACAAGCCAGTTTTACTATAGGAACGTGCGATAATTATGATTACCATATATTAGTCTAGTAGCCGAGATGGCCCATAATTTGTGATTATAATTCATCTCGTGCTTGACGGTGAAGGAAAACATCATCAGGAAACCTGCATGTGTCAAATTTCACTGAAATTCTGTCACGTGTATTCCACCAACCCGCATTGGAGCAGCGTGGTGGAATAAGCTCCAAACCTTCTCCTCAAAAGAGGAAAAGAGTCTTTAGCCCAGCAGTGGGACATTCACAGACTGTTACTGTGTTTTTATCAATTAATTCGTTATTTTGTATTTTATCTTGTTCAAGATTTTTACAGATTTCAATGTGTTCTATAAATATAAAATGCCGTAAGTAGCAACGATTAAATTCCTGTTAATTGTCAATAAGCTCCATCTATTTTAATTTTCCGCTTAAAAACTTTCAACAACTACGTTGCAAAATATTTAATAGTTCTAAACTGTGAACAAAGCAGACGTGAATGCTGTTACTGCTTTTCTCATATTTATATAATCCTCGAATGCAGTCTTTAAATCGTACCGTTGCTTAATTTAGACGATAAACAATGAACACAAAAAAATGCAAAATGGTAATTTTATCTACGAATTTTGTTGTTGATAAATATGTTTGAAGTTATCAGCAACTATCACTCGACAAGGCTTAGATCAATAAAAGGATTTTGATAAAATGCATTAACCCAGAGAAAGGCAAACGTTTATGATTATTATTATTAACAGATACTTGTAATTTGACATATAATATTGTGATGCAATTTCTATTATTTGCTACTCAAGTCTAATCTGTTGTAAAAAATATGTTAATGTCACTAGTAGGTGCCATCTATTTTGATCTATCTAACCTTTTCGCCGAGCCAATCATTTGTTCATTGTCATTGTTCGCCCTTTACCGATCCTCATCTGCCCTTCGCCTGTTCAGTAAAAATAATCTCGCCGCTTGACATTATTACTTTAACCGTTTAACGTATTTGTAAAATAAATAATAATTACAATCATAGGATAAGTAATTTGAGGACAATGCACTTGATTATTTAAAAAAAGTAGGTTTGCGAGTTATCGTTTTGTGTATAGAAAACTAACACATCTCTGATAAAGATTACTATCTAAAAATATAATGTTTATTACTAAGACGTTTAAAATAATACATCGTTGGCACTTGCGTTTGTATCAGAGTTATAACGGAATTAATTAACTTACAGCTAAAGAATTCTTAACTAAAAATAATATATGGGACATACGTTATGATCATTCATACGTATCATCAACATCGTCTATTTTGATATTAAACTAGCGGCTTTATTTAAGTGTTTTAAAAAAATATATTTATATATTTTACGTGAAAAATAAAGCTACACGATGTTAGTTTACATGGCCCAGACCGTCAAGATTAACGATCGGTCGGGCCTGGTTTCGTTATATCATCAAAATTGCAGCGTTACTGCTTTGGTTTTTTTAATGTTTTTGTGTGCTTTTATTTATCGTTTAATCATTACAATGTCTAAAACATTTGTAATGGTGGGTCACGTATTACCTTTACACGCGGAAATGTACGTTTTGTAACATTTTCTTAATACGACCGTTACTTCAATTATTTTTATTGATATAATGTCACATAGTGTTATAGTGAAATTGTATTTTTTTTTTTTTGGAATATTCATAATCTGTCATAAACATTTAATAACCAGGCCCTTTTGCGCACTGTTAGCGAACCAACCTTCAAAGTAAATAGTGGCTGATTGCTTCCTCCAAGGAACGATATAGCTATTAATATTCTTGGTGGTAGAGCTTTGTGCAAGCTCGTCTGGGTAGGTACCACCCACTCTTCAGATATTCTATCGCAAAACAGCAGTACTTGATATTGTTGTGTTCCGGTTTGAAGGGTGAGTGAGCCAGTGTAATTACAGGCACAAGGGACATAACATCTTAGTTCCCAAGGTTGGTGGCGTATTGGCGATGTAAGCGATGGTTAACATCTCTTACAATGTCAATGGCAATGGGCGTTGTTGACCGCTTACCATTAGGTGGCCCATACGCAAATCCGTCTATATATGCTGTAAAAAAAAATAACATTACCAATCTGGATTTATTACCGGTTGAGAGCACTTTACATAGACGGCTTCGATTCTGATTATCATCATATACAAGAAAATCGTATCGTATCCGTTACTGATTCAAAATACTGCGCAGTTACTGCTACAAAAAATAACCATGATTACGAACCAGTCAATATTACTTGACATTAGAAATCTGTAAATATTCATATAAAATTTAAAAGATCATCTTTAAATTCAACTCGATTTGAAATGTCTCACACGTATTAACTATAATAATATACTTAACACGATTTCCTTAAGCGAATTGTTTATAGTTGATGCACAAGCAGGCATATCAAGAGGTTATTCAGCTTGGTCTGATGTGAGTCACGTCTCTCGCTACGCCGGCTTGTATTTACGTTACGCAGCGGAAACTATGGTGTGTAATTATTGTAAGGCGAGGTCTTGAGTTTTGTCCCGAGTACGTTTACTTGGAATTAGATTGACACAGTCTTATGTAAATTGCACGTTCGTTAACGCGGTCCAATGTTGTTGAACAGGAACTGAATCTATAAACCCGCTAACTTTATACTTACGGCCTTATTTATAAACGTTGCTTAGTTACTGCTTAGCTAAACACTGATTTGTCTCTTTCTGTCATTATTAATTTGACATACGAAAGAAGAAGACAAAATATTGTTTAACTAATCACCAGTTACATAAAGTTTATGAATAAGGCGGTTAGTTTCAGTATTTAATTTCTCTCTTGAAACACTCATCGTGTCTCGAGCAGTGAACTCCATTGTCTAAGGCCTCCCGGAGTTGCCACTTGGGAGCTTTACGTAATAGATACTTCGCAATGAATTAAAGTCACAGAGGACTTTTATTGGAACTAAAATTTGGAATGGCACTGATATTATTCTTTTAGGTACTATTATATTCAGTTAAAAATCGAATATTGTTTTGTTACCGAATGGGTTTTCTTGTGATGAATTAAAGTTTTAAATTACCATGTTTTGTGTATAAGTGCTTAGCAATTTAATTAAGTCTGATTATTATCAATTTCCAATGCTACTAAGAAGTATTACAGTATTAAATAATTAGTATGAATTAAGAAAAAACAATAACGCATAAAAATACATGAAACTATAAAATTTGATCTTTATCATTTTGCTTACATCATTATTATTATAGTAAAACTAAGTAATAGCAGAAGTATCTTTATGTCATCGTGTGTTCCTCTAGTATCTAAACAAAACAAAACTGGTAACAAAATATAAAATTGATCTTAATCCTCATGGATTAAGATAATACTTGAACATTTCTGATGATATGTAATTTATTTTATTAGGACGATATTTAAACTATATATGTATTTTCGTTTAGATTTTAGAATAATAAAATCTCACCACAACAAACCCTCAGCTGAGCCGGTGCCAACGAACCCATTAACCGGTTTTCGTAAGAATATACGACGTTCGAAAATCTTTTGCGTTATCTATCGCTTTGATTAATTCAAATGTTTCAGTTATATAATTTTGAAGAGAATTGCGTAAGTTTAAATTTATGTATTTCGAATTTGATTAAAATCGACGCTTAATATATAATACATCCAAAATTGAACTTGTAGTATTTGTATTTTATTATCAATATAAGAATTCAATATATATAATATACTATAATTAAAATTACAAAAGAGCTGAGATGCTCCAGAGTCCAAAAGACGTGAATCTTAACCTATATTTGGGGTATTATAAAACATCAAAAACTTGTTTAAAAGGAGAACACACAAAGATTGCGTAAAACTTGTTGTTGAAAATAGTGGTTTTTTATGTGTCGGAAAAAATCATCGAACCGTGAATAACCATATGATTACCTACCAACATTAGAGCAGCATTGTGAAGCAAGCTCCATACGATTGTTTCGAGAGAAGAGCTTTGACCAGCCGTGGGATATTCAGGCTGTTAGAATACTTTACAATTAAAAAACATATCGTCTGTTTTTATGTATAAAGCTAATGATCTTGATGATTCTAAGATACATGGGTATATTGGGCGTTAAATTATTATCGTCTTGAGTTTATTTTTAATAATTGTATATCTATTTTTAACTGAATATTTATTTAACTTGGTCTAACATTCATGTATACTTACTATATGTAATTCCTTAGCGGGTACTAAAATTATGTGGAGTTTTCATGGTTACCCATAATAGTAAAACGACTTTCCCTTCGCTTATTTTATAATAACAACTCTTAAAATACAGTTGTAAATAAAGTTGTAATATTGATAAACAAAGGATTCTAGCGGATCATGATATTAAAGCAACTCTTCTCTTGTTACAGATTTGTCAAAGAATCGGTTCAGCGAATTGCCGGAGGAAGTAACGACGTATATATATTTAGAAAAATTAGTGTTGTCACAAAATATCATCAGGAGTATACCAGATGCCGTTGGTGGATTACAGTCACTCACATATTTAGATCTCAGGTTAGTACACCAATAAAATATGACTAAGTCTCAACTACAGTATATTTATGTTTAATTATTTTCTTAACCGTTGAATAGTTAAACACCGATTTCTCTCTTTCTATCATTATTGCTTTCATATTCGAAAGAAGAAGACACAGCATTGTTTAACTACTCATCCCCTAAAAATTTATAAGTACATCACTTAAGTACATTTATAAAATAAGTATGTTTAAAAAGTAATATCAATTGATATCTATTTAAATTATTTTATGTTCTATTGCTGTATGGTAATTTGCATTTCTCAAAACTTGCATCATATCCATTTTAACGTTGAGACGCATTTCTTCGGGTATCGATTTGAAATGTGGGAGTAGTGACAAAAGAAACAATTTATCCGGATCTTCTAGTTCAGTTCTCACTTGTGAATCGACATTTGCGAATGCGAATTCATCGATAACGTTCGATTTACTCATGACATTATGTTTCTGTGGCACATCTATGGATATATCTTCGTTTAGGTGATAGTCGTCGTTGTTATCGTTGTCATTGTCCTCATCTGAACTCTCTTTGGTAAGTTTCAACTTTTTCTTAGGTCTCCATGCTCGTCTTTTGTTTCGCCCGTCGTCAGATTCACTCGAACCAGTTTCTGGATGTTCCATTCGTTTTTTTAGAAGGAATTGTAATTGCTTACTGTATAAATAAGGACGTCTCGTTCTATTGGGATGAGTGACGTACTTTTGAAAGCAATCCCTGATACTCTTCCATTTCTTCTGAAGTTGAAGTTCTGCAATATATAAATTCATATTATGCGTGCTAGAATAATAAATTGTTTTTATAGCAGCGGGTTTTAAAACGACAGACTACAGTCCACAGACGAAAAATATTCTAGTTCCAGTGACTTTTTTGATTTAATTATTCTAGGTTTTAACTACTCATTTTAAGGTTTTTTTACAATATAATATCCATTACGTATACATTTGTATTTTAAACTTGAGGATTTTACAACTAACAATAATTCTTAGTTGTATAATTTATTACTTGATAAAATAACATTTTATCAAGTAATAAATTATACAACTAAGAATTGATAAAAAACGTTGAAGTTGTCATTTAAGACAACTTCAACTTTTTTTAATAATAATAATAAATTTTTAGTAAATATTATATTTAATTTAAACTTATGACTTGGTGCGTAGATATAACAACAAACTAGTATTTTTTTATGCATATATAGCATACTTTGTAAATATACAATACGATTACAATGCAATATGCTGTTTACCTAGTTCCCTCATCTCGCTCTTTGTGACCTTCACATCGCTCGTCATTAGTTCGTTAACGACCTCCGTCCATAATCTGTGTCTTAAATTTTTCGTTCTGTATTCGACGTTTTCAAAATCCCATATACCGGGGCGTTTTTTTACCTCTTCGATGAGACGCTCCGGGTCGTATTCGAACTGCACAGTGGACATCGTGACCTCTGTATAATGACGTTGGGCGTGCGAACGCGAGCAATCTACACGAGCAGCGTGCGCCGGGCGACTGACGCGCGGCGGGGGAACGCGCAGTGTGTTTCAAAATGGCGCCTGTGTAGTACTAGGTTAGCCAACACTGATAGCTTTCGAAACAGGACAGGACTACATTACTCTTAAAACTTTTTTAATTTAGTTGCATTATTGCTTAAAATGGGTAAATATTTACAATCGCGGCTTTTGCCATAGGGGAAGACTTCGAACCTGTAAAATATTAAAAATAAGACAAAAAAGATGTAAAAGAACAATGAGTGGTAGGACTCGACGTAGGTGGTCTGAGCGGTCTAGGAAGTTCCTGATATGTAATCAAGAGCACTTAGGTCACTTAGGAGCAGGTAGGAATGATTACACATAAAATTCTAGGGCAAAGTCATGTAGGTTAGGCTATATTAGGTTACTTTTAAAGCACATCGGCCAGAACCGAATCGGGTCTTAAATTTTTTTCATGTTCTTCTCCCTCCTCAATATTGCATGAAATATTATTCATTATTGATAAAAAACATGTCATAAAAATTTGGAGCCATTTATGGCAAAAGCCGCGATTATAAATATTTACCTTAAAATGATGTATATTTTATAATAATTTTAATATTGATTAACTTATACAAACATAGTAATGAATGTAGTTAATAACTCTTGGCTGATTTGTAGGTAAAATTTAATTATTTCAAAATGATTTTGTTTAACATCAACAGTGTGAATAAGTTCAATAGAGACCAACCGACAATAATCTTACACTTTGAGTTTATATACTTTTGCTACTAAAAAAATTGACGCGATATGTGTTTCACGGCTAGCAAATATAAGAAATGGCTTATACAATATGTATCATGGCTTATATAATAAAATTATCAGAGACTAGAGATACACTACTATAAATAAAATTAAATATATATTATTTGTCCTGGGGAAGTAAAAGCTTGGACACACTACCTTAGTGGTTTCGTATCTATCGAGCGACGCGGCGCGACCCCGGCGGCGGGGGGAACGAGCGGTTCGCGACGGTCGACCGCAACAAACGCTGCCGTTGTTTCGTAATAAAAACGTTACATTTCACTTCAAAATTTATCATTATTGCATTTTACATTAATCTTGTTCGAATCTATGTCCATTATAGCATTCGATAAATTAAAACAATATATATATATATATATATATATATATATATATATTAGTAACCGTTTTTTTCTGGTACATACAGGTGCCAGTAATAAATAATGTAATGTAATGTAAACAAACAATTCTCTTAAACTGTTGTACAATTTAAGTCGACTTGCATTGACGATATTTTTTTTAAATTCCGTAACTCAAAAGGAAAATCGAAATCCTATGTATAGGGTTTTCCATTAAGGGCGCTTGCTCGTGCAGAACTTCCATCGTAGCGTGTGCTGTGTGGCACGTAGCGCCGTCCTGTTGAAACCACATGTTGTCCAGATCCATATTCTCGATTTCAGGCCAAAAGAAGTTGGTTATCATCGACCGGTATCGCTCACCATTGACGGTGACGGCCACACCATTATCGTTTTCGAAAAAATACGGACCAATCACGCCTCCGGCCCAAAATCCGCACCAAACAGTCACTTTCTGCGGGTGCATTGCCACTTGGTGAACCTCGTGTGGATTGGTCTCGTCCCAAATACGGCAATTTTGCTTGTTGACATAGCCATTCATCCAAAAATGCGCCTCGTCGCTGAAGATGATTTTTTTTGCCAAAATCGGCGTCAACTTCCAACTGCTCTAATGTCCAGTCAGCGAACACACGGCGCTGTCTATGGTCATTAACCTTGAGCTCTTGGGTCAGCTGGATCTTGTACGGGTGCAGGCTCAAGTCACAACGCAAAATTCGCCAAGTTGTCGTCTGCGAAAGGCCGAGTTCCTGTGCGCGACGCGGAATTGACTGCCGCGGGTTTTCGAGGACACTGTCGCGCACAGCGGCGATATTCTCGGCAGATCTCGCGTTACGTTGACGCACGGGAACCGGCTGATTGTTAACTGACCCGGTTGACTCGAATTTGTCCACCAATCGACGGATAGTCGACTCGGCAGGACGATCATCGCGACCGTAAAACGGGCGAAGTGCGCGGAACGTTGCTCGAACTGAAGACCCATTTTCATAAAACAATTTTATGATTTGCACGCGCTGCTCGACACTGTAACCTCCCATGGTGGTTTGGGAGGACGGAATGAATATAACACACTGCATTTGACAGCTGTCACTCAAACAACATGGCCGCAATCAGCTGTCAAAGTTCAAGCGTCCCTATTGGAAAACCCTTATAAGGATAGGATCACTTTTAAAGGCCGGCAATGCATCTGCAAGCCCTCGGGTGTTGCAGGTGTCAGTGGACGGTTGTAGACTTTCCTTCAGGTTAGCCTCCTCTAGCTAGCTAGTTTACCTCTTTCTTACAAAAAAAAAACTTCGTTTCCCGTCTGTCCGTCTGTCAAGACCCTATTTCTCAAGTGCATAGAGGTACTTAGTTGAAATTAGTACTCAAGTATGTAATCCCATGAAGTATTAAAAATATCATGGAAATTTAAATACCAACACAGAATAATATGAGCCGATATGAAAACCAGTGTCAATAGAACAAGATGATGTCGCAATTTGAAATCCGGACAAGTACAATAAGTTTTCATAATTGTTATCGAGCTCTGCAATTACCGAATACCACGTTTATCCATCGACCCGTATTGGAGCAGCGTGGCGGAATAGGACCTAAACCTTCTCTTTTAGGAGGATGTTTTTATCGAGCCGACGAGTATTTAATAAAAAAAAAATATATTAACGTAAATAAACCAGAATGGATATAAAAGTACATTCTGAAGTGATTCCTCGAATGCGATAACACTTATCAACGATTTATTTTCGGTAAAAGTTTTATTTACGCTCTTGATAAAGTTGATAAATAAAGTGAGAGTGACACAATACTTGAGTCACCTAATTTTATAGTATTTTTATACGTTTTAATTAAATCGTCATTTTTTAATATAATAAACAAGCAGCTGTGCTTTTTCATTCGCCGTGAATAATTTAGTAGTATTGATTTTCTTTTATTTTAAAAATGATATTAAAAGAGAGTATATCTATGTTAGCTTCCATATCATTGCATTATAGAGGCTGATTTACGCGTACTTAATTGTCATGTAGTAACTAAATTTTAACTGTCTTAAATTTTCGCAATTAATAGTACTTATTATACGTACGTAACGTATTTAATAGTCGTCGGTTCACTCAAGATGCGACGATCAAACTCGTACATTTAACTGATATTTATCTAAACGTGTCAAGATTTAACCACGGCCAAATAATTAACCGAAAAATAGAAACATTAACAATATGCTTGTTTAGTTGCAGGCAAAATTTATTAACTTCCTACTTATTATTTAATTTATTGTTATCATGCATTAAGTAACTTACAGTTGTAAGTAATTTAATTAACTACTTTCCGTTTATATATTTTATGATTAAATAAAATAAAACATATAATATTAATCAGAAATTATGACGTCTGGTTCTAGTAATTTAGTTAAATTATGATGTCATTTTTAGTTCCGCCGATGTGTAATAGCACAACTAAACGCGTGTGTGTAATAGATTAAGGGGTTTTTAACCTTAAATTACACTAATTTGACTTAAACATTCCAAAATCTGTAAGACCTAACACACCAGCATTCAAAAGGATTCTGGCTTCAGGACCTTGCCCAAATACATGGGAGCAAGCGAACGACGATTATGATGAAAATGTATTTAATTATTATATTAAATTATTATTATTTGGCGTACAGCGCGGAAACGCGGCCTGTGTTGTCTCACTCGACCCAAAGCTGCCCGCTTTGAACCGAGTGAGACGCGGGAGGACTATTTTAAAATTTGAAAAAAATTGTAAATTTTCATCTTGTAATTATTACTAATATATAAAATGAATTATAAATATAATATAAAAGGAATATATTCTCATATAATGATATTTTTTATTTTATTGTATAAGTAGGTGGACGAGCATATGGGCCACCTGATGGTAAGTGGTCACCAATGCCCATAGACAATGGCATTGTAAGAAATGTTAACCACCGCTTACATCGCCAATGCGCCACCAACCTTGGGAACTAAAATGTTATGTCCCTTGTGCCTGTTATTACACTGGCTCACTCACCCTTCAAACCGGAACACAACAATACAAAGTACTGCTGTTTTGCGGTAGAATATCTGATGAGTGGGTGGTACCTACCCAGACGAGCTTGCACAAAGCTCTACCACCGAGTAGTATAATTCTTATATTATTATATACTTATATATTATATACTTCTGTTTGAACATATTCAATTATATATAATACTTATACGGTATTGTGAACGAGAACATGATAGTTACTTGATTATAAATAATCTAATAAATCATTATATTAATCATAAGTATATTTGATTGTTTTGATTAGTTTTATTCGATTGCTATTTATCGTATTCATTATTATGATAATCGTTGACGTTAATATTTCATTATTTAATTACCGGTTAATATGATTCGCATCTAGATTCCAAATATGTTTTAAATTAAAATTATAATAATTATTAATTTGTACTTAATTAAATTGGTTTACCTTAATAATTATCGTTTTATTGTTATTAATTTTATAATATAATGTTATTTCAAGTGATGAAATTTTGTTCAAATATTATGCTTTTAAAATATTATGCTTATTAGGTAAAAATTATATGTGTGTTCCTTTTGCAGTTGAAGTAATAGTGCTTGAAATAGTAGTATATATATATAACTCCCATATTTAACTTAACTAATGGTTGGAACGCTGGTATATTTTTGACCGAAAGAATCAAAATTGCGATGCGACGGTTAAATGCTGCTAGCATTCTTGCCACCATTCTTAGCGGACATGATTTGTACAGCAGATATTATTATTTTTTGTGTAAATATTATTTATGTTCTCATTTACAGATCATCTCTTATGCTTATACATATTAATGTTTCAATAGAATATTTCGAAATGCAATAAGTACTTATTCTTTATTTATTTTGTGTTTATTTTCATATTAAACGTATTTATAATTTATATATATATATGATATATATATATATATTTGTATTTTACATTATAATTTTCAAGTTATACCTTACACCGTAATTGTTTTTTAAGTTTTAAATTATTACATAGATACAATATATCGATCTTTTTTTTAAATTTTAGCATTTGCGTATTTTTGCCAACATATTTAAAACGTTATTTTTTAAGCCAAAACGAAACAAAAATTAAAAAATTACATAAGTTTAAAAACAATGATTTTTCGATTCAAGTCAAGGTCTTGGATATAAACCTGGCTAGTTCGGTAAATACAATTAACGAATAAATGTTATGGTGTTTTATAAACGTTTCCCGAGATCCGAGTGACAGGAAGCCGTTGCCCTTTTAGACAGAAATAGAAACACTGGCAAATTTCAAATGATGGCACTTGGGATTAACATCATAAAGCTCACTGTTTATATATTGAAATGTTCAGAGTTGAGACATTATTAATAATTATTATCGATACACTACCAAGTACAGTATAGTACAGTCACAGCCTATGAATGTCCCACTGCTGGGCTTAGGCCTCTTCTCCTCTTTTGAGGAGAAGGTTCGGAGCTTATTCCACGACGCTGCTCCAATGCGGGTTGGTGGAATACACATGTGACAGAATTTCAGTGAAATTTGACACATGCAGATTTCCACACGCTGTTTTTCTTCACCGTCAAGCACGAGATGAATTATAATCACAAATTAAGCACATGAAATTCATTGGTGCTCGCCAAGGTTTGAACCCATCATCATCGGTTAAGATCCACGCGTTCTTACCACTGGGCCATCTGGGCTTTTTTACTACCAAGTATGAAATAATAATTGAATATAAGTTTCCTGAAAACATAGCATGTCATTGATATGATAATATAATTTTTTTAGACAATGATAGTAATCTAGTTTATTTATTAGTTATATATAACGAAATCATTAGTTTGTAACGTTAAAGAAAATAATTAGTAATAGCTTATATTGTTTTTTTTTTTTGTTCGAAAGATTCATATAAGTTTTGTCTTGTACGTCCGATGTCCACATCTGTTGTCGAAAATGACTTAACTTCATACGACCTATTTATCCAGCTAGGTACTAATAAAAACTTCTGTTTTTATAACATGTTAACGGTTCTTTGTTAGCTTAATATAGAGAATACAATTTAAAAAAATGACTAATGTTTCGTTCAAAAATTTAATATGCGTTTTAGTTTTTTTTTTTTTAATTAAAAAAAATCATAGTATAGCCGCAAGTGAAAATTAACTGCCAACTAAAATTAATTTACGAATGTTAGCCTAATTTTTATGTCTAATGTATGCCTATGAGATCTTATTATATAACTTATATAATACAAGGTATAAATAACCTGTTATTGAATATTAATTCCACGCAATATATTTGACCGTGAACTTACCGTCGAATAGAGACGTAAGTATTCATTGAAGCGAAACACTTTTTGCCTTAGTAATAATATCTTTTTATAACGAACAACATCAATCGCGAAATATAAAACTTGAAGACATGAAACGCTGAAATGAACACGTGAACGTTAATAACAGTAGATCGCGGGTTCTAGTACAACTGAGTTTTTATATACTTAATTTGAAACTGGCATGTGTTAGATCAAATTCAGCCAAATGTCCACAACCAGCATGCCGCATGGTTGGAATAAATCCAAACCATTAAATTGTAATAGAAAGTTTTATTTTTATTAAATTAAATATTTGTTAAGTAATTATTGTGTAACGATTCATACACGTAATACTTTTAATTTTAAACGCGCTCATTTGTTATTTAATTATAAAATTAGGTCGCTATTGAAATATACAAAGTTTGTCGTTAAATATTCAACCACACCTCCGGCCCGTCTGTCGCATGTGTAGTGGTAATATATCAATATTAAATGGATATTCTTCGATGTTCTGAGTCAATGCAATATCGTCCTCCTTTCGCTGTTACCACATCAATGCTTTATAGAAAGTGTCATTATATTTTATGTATGATTAGTTATAGCATACAACCTATATATACAATATATATATACAAACCGCAATGTATTGCCTAGACAGGTAGGTATCTAGACAATGTTTTCTCTGAAATTTTCTTATAAACATGATTAAAATGTTTCGTTAAAAACAATTTATGTGACATTATTACAATTCTTCAAAATAAATTGATAGCATTTTCTCGTCTTTATTCTATTTTAAATGTGTCTCTAGTTTGAGCCATAAAGCCGAAACAGCTATGTAAGCCAATGATGTTGTTTTATCGTTAAAGCCGTCACTGCCACCTTTATTCCTGTAACAAAAAGAGTGCATTGTGATAGTGGACCGTTTTGTAGGTCGGTATAAAGATCAGTGGGCGGGGTGAACGACCGAGATGTCACGGTCCCATGTTATATGTGGATTGAATGGTGTGAGTTAACATAGCCTTGCTATACATTTATTTTAGCACGTTCTTTATTTAAAAATAGACATGTGAAAGCTTTTTAGGATTTTAATAGTTTTTTTTTTTTTGTATATTTAAAAAAAACGAAGAGGAATAATGTCCTTTTGATTTATTTGTCTGGAATTATTGTGTGCTGTAGTTTGTATGTCCTATATTGTTATTATTGTTCTTCCGTTAATTGACAAGATAGAAATGAGTGCGTTTCTAGTAATTACGCGTGGAGTGAACGTTTGTTTTTAACATTACGATTAATGTTTCAAAATTTAATCGGTATCAAATAGTACGCATAGAATATTTGTTTCATAAATATGGTTGTTTATCTCTGATTAATAGTATATAATAAGATCATATATAGTTGTAATTAAGATTGGTAAATAAATTTTAAAACTGGAAGACTATAAATTATGTTTTTTTTTAAATTATAATTCTTAGTTGATTCTGTAGTTTTTTGTCCGCTTGTAATTTGGATATAATAAATGTTTGCTTTATCCGTAACATGTTTGATAAGTATTTACGATAGTTGACCAGATGGGGTGACTTTTATGGTTACTCTTCATAGCCGACCCGACTTAGTTAACCTTACTCAGTAAATGGACTATCTAACGCAAAAATAACTGCACTAAAAAGCATGCTATCTAAAATGAATACACTCAACCATACGAATTATCCAGCTATATACAGGTTGTAACAAAATTCGTGTCCGACCCGTGAAGTGGTTATTAGTTATCGTATGTCGGTTCTATTTATGTAATAATTTTTAAAATACTGAGTATTACACACTAGTGTATATACACATGACGATGATAATGCCCTACTAATAGTGACTGACTAGTTAACTGCGCTGGAGATATTATGCACGTCTACGCGCAAGCACAGGTGCATGCATTCCCTGTGTACTCTTACAGCAATCGTTTTACATGCTCCCAAAGGCAGAATGTGTAAACACCGCAAAAGTCCAAACTCCGAGCTACTATTAAAAATCTTTTGAAGGTCCATCCAGTTACTTGTTAAGTAACCGTGATTTAAAACCAAGGTCGCATATTCTGCAGTCTTATCAGCTAAAACTAGACCAACTATGACGTTAAATACAATATTTATTACACATTAATTGTAAATAGGTACAAAAAATTGTAGCGAAATGTATGTGTATTATAAGGAAGTAAGTTTGTTTATTCTATTATTTAATCATCGTTTTATTTGTGTCAAGCTGATAATATTTTACTGAACTATCAATTGGGTCACCAAAATATAAGTTACTTATTAGTATTGATATACTTTATGAGTTATGTAACTTATCTTTGTCAATATAACAAGGCACAGTATAAACTAAAAGACATAAAGAAGTAAATTTAGAGGAGAACTTCGTTTCAAATGAAAATGTTAGTGTGCGCCAAATTATTTGCGATATTTTGTTTTAAGGGTAGACTCCGCAATTACTCCATTTTTTTTTAGCACATCTTTTAGAACCTTTTTTAGATTAAACAAAACTGTCGCGCTGAGGCTTGCGATTCTTCTTCGGGCGTCAATAGTGTTGTTATTGAATTTGTATGAGTAATATCATCTATCTATCATACACAGTAAGTGTTCTGTTAATTATATAAAATTCCTAAAATGGTTCTTTTTTCCAATTTATATAAATCATTTTACGTATTATAAGAGTTTGTTAATGAAACGTCCAGCAATGAACAACAATGTATCTTTTCTTGAAGCGAGGATTTAGAGGTTTTCCACCACTACTCCAATACTGATTTGTGTTTCCTTCGTGAAAACACATTGGTGCTTTCCGATTTTGAGCCCGCAATCTTTGGCTTACGATTATTGCCACCGAGCTAACTCAGCTCGTGTATTGTGACAATGATGAAGACCAAAATATAGTATGAAGTAGAAGCAACAGGAGAGCTTAGTTTTAAAACTTTTCACGTTAACGTTTTCTGTAGCGTTTCGTTCGTCGTTACGTTGTAAGTAGTTAATGGATACAGTCCAGTTCATAGTAGTGAGCGGGAGCCGGCTATTCCGAGAAGAAAAACAATATAACATTAGTTAACGTCAACATACTTATTTATAATTATTGTTTGGCTTTCGTTCGGTTTCAGAATCTACTTAGTAGATTCTACTACAATAATAGTCGAAGTAATTGTTTAAATACATATTTATATATTAAACTGCTTAATTCACCGCTTCGCTGGCCTAGTGGCTAGATATAAGGCCGCAGAGCCCAACGTTCTGATTTCGAATTCCAGATCGGGACAATAAAAAGTTATACGATTTTTCTGTCGAAGATTCTCAATAGCAGCCCACAGTCAGGAAAGCGTTGCCTTGGAAAGCACGTAAAACCATTGGTCCCGTTGGATTGTGGAAGTGACGGAATAGATAGTGCATCTGTGTTTGCGCGCACACTCGAGCACTTTAATATGTCCTTCGCAGTCGGCTAATCTCTCTTGGGATTTGTAGCCGTGGCCGAAATCGGTCAGGAGGACATTATTTATACATAAAAAAACAGCACCAATTACACGAATTATTTAAATTAAATTTAAACGTTATTTATGCACATACATTCACTGACAGTTGAAGTTACTAAAGAATTAATGATAAACGGTTTTAAATTAATTGTAATTTATGTTGGAAAAATCATGCGTCCGTGGTGAAGCCTAACAGATAGACACACAGACTTTCACATTTATAATATTAGCACTGATTTTAATCTGTGCTAGCGGTCTGAATCCGTCAGTCTATGAATACCTAATTTTACTAATGAAATGTCCGATTAACGAGTGCTGCTATGTAAGTACTACTATGTACTACTACTAGTAGTACTTACTACTAGTAGTAGTACTTACTATGTACTACTGCTAGTAGTACTTACTATGTACTACTGCTAGTAGTACTTACTACTAGTAGTAGTACTTACTATGTACTACTGCTAGTAGTACTTACTACTAGTAGTAGTACTTACTATGTACTACTGCCAGTGGTACTTACTTATACATATATCTTACTTATACTTATATGTATATACTAAATATGTACATGTTATATCCTAAGATGATAATTTATATATTGGGGTGAAACTAAAATGATTTAGCAATATATTACGACTTAATTAGAAGCCGGCTTTATATTCGTAGTTCGTAACTTGCTAGGTCAGAAAATCCCGTGTATTGATTAGTTATTAATATAATTTTCAATATATTTTTAGTCTGGGTGGTAAGGTTTTACGCAATCTCGTCTGGATAGGTACCGCCAACTCATCAGATATTCTATATTTAGTATTGTTGCGTTCCGATTTGAAGGGTGATCTTCTCGATTCCCAAGGTTGGTGGCGCATTGGCGATGAAAGGAATGGTTAATATTTCTTACATCGCCAATGTCAATTGGCAGTGGTGACCACTTACCATTAGGTGGCCCTTCCTACTGCCTTAGTAAAATTAATATTTTAATTTGAAAAAATAAAACAGTATTCAAAAGCACCTATAGAATTTACGCCCCTGATATCAATCATCCAATGCCAACATGCGAAGTCGAATGTTATCTTAAATCTAAATAAACATTTTTTGTAAAAGCAATAAATACATATATTCCACCACAATAACACGGTTAAATTCTAACAAATAACCGAAACGCAGCCATGAAACCTCTGTCCGTAACTCGCGCGCACGCATTGTCGTAAACGCATCATCCATGACGCCATAACAAAGAATACATCGAAATTAGAACGCGCGCCAAAACTATTGTAATTATACTCGCGTAATCGACAAATTGAATAGAATAGTTGCGGTAGATTTTTATCATTCTAATACTTGTTATAAAAGCGAAAGTTGTGTTAATCAATTAAATTAAATGAAGGGTCGGCTTTAAAAAAAACTTGACATATAAGTCGACTCCTTCATGAAAAAGGATGTAGGGTTATTTTTTAATTAGCTATTAAAAATTATAACCAATTACCAGCTAGGGTACCAACTAGTTAATTGGTTGTGTAGATAATTGTACGTTAGTTGTTAAGTTATAACCATGTTTATACACATTTAATTTGGAGCAAAATGAAGCAATGTGAGTATGCCGTTATGACGATAAGCCTTCTAAGGCATTATTGCATGTAAAACAAAAATAACGATAAATTATCGACTATTTATGTAACTAGACCTAGCATATATATTCGCATCTCTAGCTTAAGAAATTCTAATTCTCGCGTCGCAAAGTCTGTTCTTAAAACTAATAATTATAGAATAACTTAGCACGCTCATATTGTATCTTTTATCCTACTAATAATTAATATTATAAACGCGAAATTTTGTGAGAAAAAAGATGGATTTTTGTTACTGTTTCACGCAAGAACCACTGAATTGTTTTGGATGAAATTTTCAATACAGATAGCTTATACCTTAACTTAAGACATAGGTTACCAAATATTTGCATTACCCTCACTCTCTCTCCCATTACACACGAGCTCTTTTGAATATATTTTAAGATTTAATAGAACCGAGATTAGAACATGGCACCGTGGTAAGAACATGTCAAACGAAGGTTACGGGTCTATATCAAGCATATGCGCTTATCGCGTGCATGGGCAATAATTTAATTATAAAGTTAAAATTCTTATGAACATTAATTAAATAATTTTGTATATTGTATCTATACTAATATATAAAGCTGAAGAGTTTGTTTGTTTGATCCGGCTAATCTCAGGAACTACGGGTTCGAATTTAAAAATTATTTTTGTGTTGTATAGTAATTTTATCGAGGAAGGTTCCAGGCTGATTTTATTCATTATATTTTTATTAATTATACGCGGGTGAAACCGCGCGCACAGCTTTACGAGCAATTTATAAAATATAGATGACATGGTTTAAGCTATGATGAATTGTTGTATTATATTCATCAAAACGTATGATTCGTTCCCTATTAGCACTGTTCCACGTGTCATGGCACCCCTCGAACTAAACTTGGAATAATCAATAATAGCATCGACCTTGATCCGTCCGACCGTAACGATGGAATAATTTGCAAAAGGGGACACAATCTACGTACAATAGATAATAAATATTTTTATGGAAATTTTCAGGACAACAAATATTAATATGTAACAGAATATCTTATTTCAAAACTATTTACTTTGAAAAAGCTAGTTATTTCATGTTTATGATATAACTAGTTTTCGCCCGCGGCATCCGCCGGCTATGATAAGTAGCTAAAACATGAAACTGTTAAAAAAAAAAACAAAAATATAATGTTTACTCACTCAGTCAAACATTCTTCAAAAGTGAGTTAATGACTTAACATTTAAACACATCAGTAACGTTTGTTGCAAATACACTGGACTGAACGACGAGTCTGTTGAGTTTGGGCTTTAGCCCGATAGTTTTCAGGCTTCATCATCATCTTGGCGCTACAGCCGCGGGAGGGCCATGGCCTGGTCGAGAATATTCCTCCAGACGGGTCTGTTTTTGGCTTTTTCTTTCCAGCCCTTGACGCCATCGCTTTGAGATCCCGCTCGACACCATCCAACCATCTAAGCTTTGGTGTTCCTGGTTTTCTGAAGAAGAGACGCTTTGGTGTTGTTGTTTCCTCCATTCTCTCTACATGGCCTAACCAGCGTAAGCGATCAATTTTAATAAATTTGACGAAATCCGGTTTGTCGTACATGTGGTACAGCTCGTGGTTGAATCTTGATAGCACATAAAAGTACATCTGAGGATCTTCCTTTCAAAAACTAGCAACGCATGCTCATCCTTTTTGCTCAGTACAGATAGTTTTGCTTACGTAACAATATTTCTAAAATCAGGGAAAATTCATAATAAGAAAGTAAAATATAAAATTGAATGTAAACATCTATATAGAATAACCATTAAAATTAATGCAATTAAAAGAATACAAACACAGACACGTCCTCTCAATTAAAACATCAAATGATAATTTATTTACTAGGGGTTGTTTACATTTCGGGGTGCCACCCCACGTACTTGTCTTGCGGCAAAATGTTGCTTAGCCAGACGTAACGTAATATTTATCCATAGATATACATAGCATGTGCTAGAAAAGTAACCTACGAAAGTAAAGATCACTTCAGTAACTTTGATATTATAAAAAAATAATATTTGACGAGCCGCTTGGCGTGGTTGGTAGGTTGCTTGCCTTTCACGCCGGAGGTCGTGGGTTCGATTCCCACCCAGGACAGACATTTGTGTGCATGAACATGTCTGTTTTCCCCGAGTCTGGGTGTAATTATCTATATAAGTAGTTATTTACATTACAGTTGCCTGGTTTCCATAGAAAAAGCTCTGCTTAGCTTGGGATCAGATGGCCCTGTGTGAATAGTGTGTGAAACTATTTAGACGTAAATTTTTTTAACAGTCAAAGAAGAAAAACGAATTTGATAAAATTTTCTATTGGAAGTTAAAATTAAATACAAAAGTGAGTTGGTATGATTAAAGGCAGCCGCATTTATATTAGCTTATCGATAATCCAAAAAACTTATCGTATTTCCTCTAACACCTAACGGCTTATATATATACGTTGCTTAGCGTCTGTTTAGTTAAACACTGATTTTGCTCTTTCTGTCATTATTGATTCAATATTCGAAAGAAGAAGACAGCATTGTTTAACTAATCATTCGTTGAACGTCTGCCTGCAATTATCGATGTTTATCTTCACACATAATTTTTTTAGTAGCTACGTATGTATATCACTGAACTCCTAAACGAATATATCTTGATATATGTTTTTGTGTGTATTTGAATGGATAGTTCAGTTCGAACGCAGCGTTAGGGTTCCAGGATTATTATTTTTTTTTTTTAAATCTAATATTGCTATTTCATTAAAAAATTTAAACGATGCATATAATCATTGGTGAGTAATATAGTGATTAATTGAATTCCGACACAATTATATATTATATGTTGTATGACGATGCATAATGAACAGGTGTTATTTTTATTATATTATTTTGGTATGTTGTCTGTCGTGTTTAACGCTTTTTGCAATCAAGAGTTCCGGTCTGCTAAGCTATAACTGTAACTTATCTTTGTATCTCTGACTATCAGCTATGGGATCCGTCATCGCTAGATCATACGTTATTTTGTTAAATCCGTGAGAATAATCTTATAATATACAATTTATGTTAATGTAGGAAATCCTTCCATGCGATTTTTTTTTTATTTTTTTTATAGACATATTAAAGCTTTAAATAATTAAATCAGTTGAGATGTAATTTGGCATCTATTTATTGATTGATAGTGGTAGTTAATGTGTGTGTTTATAATTCATTTGGTGCACGGCTGTGATGGAAAACATTTGCAGGTGTCGGATGAAAATCTTCCACACAAACACACATGTGATTTTTTTTTCCATCAACTAACATTGGGGCAGCGTGATAGCTCTAAACCTTCTCCTTGAAATGAGAAAAGGCCTTACTTAACCCAGAACATTCACGGACTATTAATTTTTTTGCTCTTGTCGCATTTTTCATTAATTTAACCATTTCAATCGTTTAGTGTACCAGCTAGCTAACTGTACTTGTACTTCAGGGTAATACAGGTTTGAAAACCCTATTGCATATCGAGTACCGATATTACATAACGAGATAGGAAACAAAATGTGATTGTATATTGCATAATGATTAACGGATAGCTACGTTCGTATTTCTCAAGAGTTTACATCGATTTTGTGACATTACACCTAAAAATAAAACCAAAACAAACGAATAGTTCGTTTTAACTAATAATAGTAAATCGAGAAGATTTAAACAATTTAAATTATGAATAAATAGTAAATAAAACGATAATACAATTTTATCATGTCCATTGTTCCATTGTGAGAAGCGATTTAAAAAAAAGCTATGACGTAACAGTTCAATATCAATGGCCGATATCTGGTACTATTAAAAATGAATACAAAGATAAAACATCAACGAAACTTGACTTGTTTCGCGCATGTAGAAAGCGTATTTACATTGCAATCGCCCATACCGTTCGTCTTCTGAATCTGGTGAAACTCCATTGTTAGCCTTTTACGGTTCTTGATAACGGTCGTTTATTGGACGCTGTGGTGAGAAATATCGGCATGGCCTCATGATTGGATCAATTTGCAAATTCATGATACTATTGTGTCAGGGTCCTGTTAAAATTAACTTGAAAAAGTGTGATTCATCCTTTCGAAAATACAGCATTGAAGTTAGTGCATTATGTGGTTGCAGTTGAAATTTAGAGAAGAAAACCCCCCTTGAAATAGTTATTCTAAATGTTATATTATATTTTTCAATCTAGTTTCCATAATAACAAGCTATCGCCTCAAAGCTATATAATATTGGCATAAATATTGCCAATTCAAGTACAAGTAGTATAATAAAATATGTCGGATTGTTTGGCTTTCCATTGCCAGCTCTCTGTAATAGATTATGCACAGGTTCCAAGTGTTACAAGATCTCCAGCGTTTCTGGTATCGGTTTCTTTCAATGCACCGTCCATCGACCCCGTCTATTATTAATCCCGGCCTACCGTAGTTGAATCCAGTTTCGAAGTACGTCTAGGCGTCTAGACGAGGTATGGTTATCCGAGAAAAAAAACTACCAACTCATGTATGTACGTAAGTGCGTAAGGCTCGTTACGATTTGTAGAAATTCTAGAATGTAATTCACTATATATGTATGTGTGTCGGTATCTGATACAACCAAATACTCAGCGACAGGTTTGACACCTAATCCGTATTGTGGTTGTTTTGTATTCATATGATTGGAAGCTGTAATGAATCTCGTGGTTTCTCATTGCCTTGTGACATATTCGGCTTGTAAATCACATTAAAAATAGTTACCAACGAGTATCATCGTATAAAGGATTAAGTTGCTTTGCTCTAGTTGGATGAAAATTACATAAACGTGTTGGTTATACATCAAATGTGAAAGCATTTTTATGTTTTGTTAATGTTTAAACAGCGGAAATACATTTTTTGCGGTACGTTAAGCAAGCTTCATATAGAATGGACGATGTAAATGATAGTTACGACTAGATAACACCCACGAAAATCCAGTGGTTCACGTTATAACGTTGTCTTCAAATCTAGAGTTAACAGGTATCTTCTAGGCAAGCGTGTTACATCGTAGACCGTGTCGAAACTTAATATCAGGCAACACAACGGTCAAACGCTAGCCTAATAGGGGTAAAAAAAAAAACAAAAAAAAAAAACGTTTTAACACGATGAAGTCATTCATTTAGAAGTAATCTTTTATCAAACCAATTTCGCTTAGCTATTTTATAATAAAAATATAGTTAATATGACAGCGTTACATGAATTTGACAACGTTTATTGGAACAGTTTCAGTAATCCACGTATATGAAACGTCCCTAAAGCGTCAATATTTACACGATCTGATTTAGCGGCAGCGACCGAAATATTGGGTTAGGCGAGGAACGATTAATGTTTGAAGACGTGTTATTACACGCATACGGTAAAGTAGGTTCTTTGATTAAAAATAGTTTGGTTGGATATTGATCGGTACGTTCACACATGTTTTTCGATACATTTACAAAACAAAACGTAACAACGTACACTTAATAAGAACAACTTTTCTTTATTATGTGGTTACTTATTTCCAGTCTCAAGGGAGATTTGCTAACTGCAGAGGACATATTATAGTGCAGAAGTGTGTGCGCAAATACAGGTGCACTCTCTAACAACAAACTAAAACAAACAACTATAACAATTCGTTGGAACGGCAAATCCGACATGACGGTTGGATGGTGTTCAGACGCAGGACCAGCGGCTTTCGCGCTTTCCTAGGCACGGAAGTTTACAAACTTTCAACAACCGGACTCCGGAATGCTAATGAGAAATTTTCGACAGAAAATCCCAATAATCTTTTGCCAACAACTGACCAAAGTTTCATCACAATAGTTTAGGAACGCTTAGAGAACGAATATACAAACGTTCATTGTTATTAATTAAAATAACGTGTTCTATAAATGATATTATAATAATTATTAGATTTATTTTTTTCACGTTGTTGATACCAAAAGAAATAGTGTATTAAAGTAATTTTTGCTTGTTCACAGTTCAAACCAGCTAACAGAGTTGCCCCGTGAGGTATGTATGATGCCGTTACAAGTTCTCCTTCTACCGGACAATCTCCTGACGAGTTTACCGAAGGAGATCGGCAAGATGACTTCTTTGGCGGAATTGGACGCGTCAAACAATAGGCTAACACAAGTTCCAATGAACCTTGGAGACTGTGCTGGTCTTCGATGTTTAAACCTTAGCAATAACCAGCTTGGGTTACTGCCGCTACGTAAGTTCTTTATAGTCACATGCACAAACACACATACACACAGATAACACACATATGTATATATATATTTGTAATAATAAAAATGTTATAAAATATGCAATCTTAGAAAAGTTTTAGAAATAGGCGGCAATTTTGTCTAAGGGCGAATGAAATATATTCCTACTGTATTTATATATATACATTATACATACACACACATACATCATCTAACATTCTAACATGAAATTTACTTTTAGAAATTACAAATATTATAATAAATGAATACTGTCTATTAAAATTTATGTTAACGTTCAAAGCAGTCGATTATTATCAATTTACATGAACTTTTAGTAAAATGACAGACGTAAGTACCTTTGTCTATGCAGATATTATAGGAGGCATTAGTGGTTTCTTGCATTGCTAATGCATCGCCAACCATGCGATTAAGTTGTAATGCGTCTGTCATTACTATAAATCCAAAGTATTTACAACGACACACACATTCACAAAACATTGTGATTATCGCTGAAAAACATTGTAATATCTCGAGAATTAAAGATGAATTTAAATTTTAATAATATGTACTTTTTTAAGTTACATGTGATGGGTACTATTATTTATAAGACTATATAGTCTTGCCTTAAGGGCAAGTCTGCGTGGAATTAGTAATATACAGTTAAATCAGACTGGTGACGTCTTTCCGTTCATTGTGGTGTACGGATAGCAGATAAATAAATAAACGAAAACATTTTTATAGATATTTTTTAGGTACTTAATTTAATATATATAAACGTCATTACTAATCGTGTTTCAATTATATCAAAAGCCTCGTCTCTAACCTAAAATTTCAATTTTTTTTTTTCAATACAATCTAGACTAAAAATTCTCTACTCTTCGGTTATGGTATTCAATTTTCTGTAATGTCATATTCATTTTGCAACGTAAGTTTTATTTATATAATGCATGGATGATATATTTTATGATGAACTAATTAGTAAGAAAAGAATAATAAACAAAATTGTATGACTGTTCTAACGGTACTTATGCGTAATTTCGACGCACGTCGCAGTTGGCGTCAACTGGTATATTCTGAATTTAGTCACTGTGTGTATTACACTAATACAAATGCAAAAATGCCTCGAAACTGATTTATCTATATTAGATTGTTATTCTCGCAAGTAGTACACATCGATATGTCCAAATAAAAATATTATTTATTCAAGAGAGCTTATATGCACTTTTGAATCGTCATGGTAGTTATTACAGCATCAATACCACCGACCACAGATCTACCACCGGTTCGGAATATATGTACTTTATATTGAAAATAATTGGGAAGTAACGCCGTAGTTAATCTTTTTCTCGCATGACGTATATAGGTAACTAAATGTCCCACTGCTGGGCTAAGGCCTCTTCTCCTTTTTTTTTTGAGGAGAATGTTTGGAGCTTACTCCACCACGCTGCTCCAATGCGGGTTGGTGGAATACACGTGACAGAATTTAAAATTTGACACATGCAGGTTTCCTCACGATGTTTTCCTTCACCGTCAAGCACGAGATGAATTATTATAATCACAAATTAAGCACATGCAATTCAGTGGTGCTTGCCCGGGTTTGAACCCACGATCATCGGTTAAGATTCACGCGTTCTTACCACTAGACAGTCTCGGCTTTAGGCTTATAAGTAACTGTATACAGTTAAATATATATTTCAAACGGCGTTAATCTGTAAGTAAGAAGTAACTTCGCATCTCAATCATGAAATGTTGAAAACTAACTTGAGTGAAACGCTATTTTGATAAAGGGTTTATAATTTACTATAATGTCTTATATCACTTTCTGATATTTCACGATCTTGTTAACGGTTAGTTGGTTTTATATTATAGGTTTACTGTGTAGAGTTGCTATAATAAGTTCAACAGAGTAACTACTGAATTTGTAGTCGACCCTTCTTGTAGATTCCACATTCCGAACCGGTAGCTTCGCCTGTATCGATCGTAACAGTGAAATGAAACTATATAAACGCAATTAATGGTAAATGTATTCTTAAATAATTCACGTTTAATTACAATGAATTAAATAAAAATAACTTTTAATAATAGCGTAGTTATAAACCAGTTTTCGGTTAACATGTTTTGTGAATGTAACGACATTTTTAATACAACCTTTTTGCTTAGTCACAATAATGCTACCGGTCGTCAGTATTTTTTCTTAGAATCCAGTATTTATATACTATCGTTTTTAAAAGGGGAATTCATAATCTATATGCATAGATCTATGAATCTATGAATTATCCCTTCGCTTGCCTTAAATAAAATTGTATATTTTTCTATTTCATAAATTCACAATATTGTCGAGTTCTGTGCTTAATTTTTTAGGCATTATTGATTAAAGATCATCCAAACACAAAATCTGATTCATATTATATTATTCTAATTGATACAATTATATAGATGGATCAACTTATGATCAACTTGTGATTAAGGTTAAGGTGTACTTTATTTTTTGAGTGAGCCAGTGTAAATACAGGCACAAGGAACATAACATCTTAATTTCGAAGGTGGCTTTATAAGACATGATTAATATTTCATTCACTGCCAATGTCTATAGTCGGTGTCGACGACTTACCATCAGGTACAATTACAAGGAAACAAACCTTTAAAAAAAAAAAAAACAATATCAAAAATAACAAATTGAAATAGAATTTACATTTCGAACCATTGCTAGCTATACGTTTAATTTACATCTAGTTTCTGGAATGTTGGGCAAATTCGAAATAATTTTTTTTTAGGATTTAATCTAATAACTCATTGGCTGCCACGAACGTCATCAGGAGTCAACCTCACCAAAGAACATTCGAATCAGCGTCCATGAATCTTGTTAACTGATAATTCATAAATGCTTGTAAAAGCCTCGTCGAACAAAAGCTTATTTACATATTTTGTGTCATGTGTCCTGTTTAAGTTACATTTTATCATTGCTATGTACAATTTTCACGCACACTGACATATAGCACATTCGACTTGCAATATATCAGATGTCACCAAAAGATATAGACGTTTTTTTGTAAATAAATTATTGTTATATTTACAGAGATCACTTACCTCCGACTCGAGCACTTAGACGTGAGCTGTAATTGTATATCTTCACTTCCATTAGAGCTCCGCAATATGAACACGATAATTACATTGAATTTGGACAATAATCCTCTAGTATCACCTCCTACTACAGTGAGTATTAATTAATTATATAAAATTATAGAAAAAAACGTTTAATATCGCCATTTCTTTGGTAGCTTCCAATTGATTGGAATAATTCAAATCTATCTAATTGTATTTATCGTCGTTAGTCGCTACTGTTCAAAGTATAATTATGTCTTCAATCTATTATAATCTTAATAATAAATTAAGATATACAAATAAGCTTTATTTAATATATAAGTAAAGTTTTTAAATAAGGTTAATCTGTTCAACTCGTCAATAATTCTACTGCCAAACAACAAGGCCCTTGATATTGGTTCGTGTTTCAAAAGTGAGCCAATCAGCTACAACGGAATATTGTCAATGTCAGTTATTTCTATAACTTCGAAAGCTATGTCTAAGTGTGAACTGTTGTCAAGCCAATTTGGTCGCGGCATTTAAAGCTTATTATATAATAGCACCGTCAAAAAACTAGGCAACTAGGCGGTAATTTACCGATCTCTTAAACGATTCCGGTTATTGGAGTCGTTTCAACTGCGTAGGTTATATGTCACACAAGTACGTGCGCAAACGAACTGAAATGTTGAAAACTAACTTGAGTGAAACGCTATTTTGATAAAGGGTTTATTACCAAGTGAAAGGCAAAAGTAAATATTGACTCATTTATCGACCCGGTAGATTCCCGTTATATATACACTTAAATATATTTATATATCCTTGTAAATATAAGATCTGAAATTAAATATATAATGAGGTTAGTACATAAGCGATTACCATATATTGTTACAAAGAATTGGGGACTTTTTTTCATTAGTATTTAGCTACTAAAAAAAGCTAATATTTTTATATCACAGACCGACCACTAAAATAAATTAATTATGATAGTGTATTATTTACTAACTTAACTATGATATAACGAAAATGATGTTAAAAATATATTCATTTCTTGCATATTATATAAAAAATACCGATGAATTAAATTAATATTCGAAATTGTTATGAACCATAATATTCGTTCGTACAGAAACACCAGTGGTTGTACACTGGCCTGAGTTTAAATTAGTTTTAATATAATAACGAAGATAAAAATATAAACTAAAATTCAGTTTACAAATTCTTACAAGTTAGACAAAAAATATATTTAATTGTTTTATCTTATTAGATTTGCATGCGCGGGCGCGTGCACATATTCAAATATCTCGAGAATATGGCGATAAAGGATTCGTTGCCGGCACACAGAAGAGTAGACGAGACCAGACGGTCAGCGAAGCACACATCGTACATCAACACACCAAACAGCGGAATACATCAGATCACGTCGGGCAACGCGACCATCGACTGCCTGAGGCATAAGCCGAGACACGTGGTGGACAGCGGATACTGTACTGATGGTGTGGAGAAGAGGTGGTCGAACGATGGTATGTGTTTGTTATAGCGACTGTTTTTTCAACTATACGTTCACGATAATTCATTATGAGTTTCGTATCATGTATGAGATTTTACGAAAATTGTGTCAAAAACAGATAATAATAATTTAGGTTTACATTGATATCGGTAGTCAGATTAAATATTATATTATTAGATGGTTTTGATCCTATCTGGAAAACAATCCTTTGTTTGCATAGTGTTCTAGTCGGAAATTACAAAAAATCAGAAGATTTTGTATTCAGTACTGCTGTATTTTCCTGTGTAATATTGAAACTTCTGAGAATGTCCACTTTGCCATTCTGTCTGGGCGCAATTTCTCCTTAAACTTATGTTGTACGTGCAGCGTGCGGCGAGGTGGGCGGCGGGTCGGGCCGCTCCACTCCCAGCACGCCCTCCACGCTGTCGCCGGGCGCCGCTCTGTCGCGGGCGCAGTCTCTGTCCAGCGAAACTCCCCTCGCCCCCCTCACGCCTATACTCACAGGGTACGTACCACGAGTTATTATACGGGGGTCTTGTAGTATACGGAATATTATACGAGTTTAATCTTTGCAATATTAGAAGAGTTCATTTTCTTATTGTGTTATAGTTTCTCACGTGATTGTAATTTTAATTCGATGGTTTCGAAACGAACAGGGATTTCGTAGTTTGAGCGTTACAATGTCCTTTTTATTTTATCTTGAAATTTATTATAACAGTTAAAGCTAATTTCTCTATATCGTATTAAATTCGACGAGACTATGAGATCGTTTAAATTAATAATGAATGGACTATATTCTGTTCATTTTCATGATGAAATTTTAGTAACAGAATTGTATGTTAACAACGCTCTCATGGGAAGATTATTAATCAATTTTAATTTTATTAAATTTATTTATTTAGTTACGAACTTTTTTCGTGAATATATTTTCACGCATCAAAATGATCATAATAATTATACATTACATCACTTTAATTACATGTATTAAGGATATTGAAAGTATATGTAGTACTGATAACATGTAGATCATAATACTTATATTACGTAAGTAATATGTTTTATCCTAATCGAAAATAACATACAATATAAAATTTAAGTAGTAATAAATACAGAAATTGAAAGATTTTTGGTCCAATATAATACACTACATTACCCACAAATATGTTTCTGTATGTATGAAAAACGAATTTCCTTAAAAATTAAAAACACGACTACCTTGAATTAATGAATTTATAATCAATGGTGTTTAGTTTCTAACGATACCCCATTTATCCAAATTTGATCAGGCTTTTAAAGTTATGGTGGAATAAATATACACACATACATAAAAATCTGAAAACATGACACTCCTTTTTTGTGGACAGTCGTGAAAAAGACACATGCTTAAATATTTACCTTTTCTGTAAGTAAACATTTTAAGAACGACTTAAATTCGTCGTAAATTTAATTGTGTTGAAATAATGTGATCAGATAAAATTAACGTATAAGTAGAGTGGTACACTAATTGAGTGAATGATTTACAAATATTATTATTTCATCTTGAAAGTGAACAGTATGTTATGTTTTTGGGACTTCCGTAACGCTTTTGTTTTCGACACTTCTCACTAATAGACTTCTTCTAGTATATATCTAGTTGCTTATATAATTTGTTATTTTTTTTATCTATCACGTTGGCCGATAAAGAGGTAAACAACAGTTTTGGTTCGTCCTCACATCATCACCCCTCATATTCCGTTCCCCCTTTTATATTAACCCCGGTGTTGTCCCTTTCAGCCTCCGTATATCACCTGAAGGGAACATTTCAAATGGCGAGGATAAGAGTAAATTAGCTCATCAGCAAACATACAGGTACATCATACACGTTCACGGACATGCGGCACTATATGTTTATATGTTTATTGTGACGTCATTTTGCTACGTCGCATGTATTTATGGCTTTTATTTATTCAAATGGATGTAAAATGCACCTCAATCTTTATGTACTTGGTAGGACTTTTGCAAAGCCCATCCAGGTAGGTACTGCTTCTCATCATATATCCTCCAGTCAAACAGTAATACTTATTATTGAAGCGTTAGGGTTTGAAGCGTAAATGAGCCAAATCAACTGCAAACAAAAGAGACATAACATGTTATTTCGCAAATTTGGTAACGTATTTGCGATTTATGGAATTGTTAAATGTAATTAAAGTTTTAAGTTAAAACATTTGCATGTCATAAATATAGCGACTAAACATGTTTATTATGTTTAAAGCAAATAAATTGAATTGAATAATATTTCTTACATTATCAATGTTAACGGGAAGTAGTGACTCCTCACCACCAGGTGACCCATTAGACAGTTTTCCTGCCTTCGTAAAAATATGAAACGCGATAATGTGTATATTTATTAAGATCATGACGATGTAATGGTGCATTTTATATACATTTGACCATGTGAATGTGATCAAAGCTCCTATGTATGCTTTTCCAGTTGTAAATTCCGACGTAACCGACACTTGCGTGGATTGAATGGGGATGTAATTGAAATCGCTCTTTTAACCTTCACATATGTATATGACAAGGGGTCTTTTATAAATATCTATGGGAGGCTTTTAACGTACTAATACCGCTATTATGTCAGCTTTGTAAAGTGCTTCTACTAAAAATTTGCACGAGCTTCAGTACACTGCCAGAGAAAATTTAACGTTGAATAGAAAAAAATATATAAACCACGCAAGTACTTCATAATTTTCGTTGAACTAATAAAAATAAATTCGCAAATTGCAGACAATACAAAGAAGCCCTAAGACAGCAGCGTCAGCAGGACGTGTACCGGCCGCGCTGCGACCAGCCCTCTCCCTCTCCCGAGCTGGACTCCAACCCGCACTCCCTCAACCAGAGCCCCGTGCACTTCCAGAAGTCCCCCCACTCGCCCATCAATGGATATAGTAACGTATCTCCCTACAACCGATCGTTGTCCTCGAACTCCACAATCTCACCTAACGCATCCATTGTCGCACCCAACTCCCCCGTCCTTCACTCGACGCCCCGAAGATTTCAAGCACAGAACGGCAATCAGGAAAAAGTGGAGGAGACGAAACGACCCGTCCAAAAAGTCGTTCCATCGCGAAACGTCAACAAAATGTACACATCCGTCAACGGCAACGTCGACTACACACGACTGAACGGCTCGGACACGTATTCGAAACCGACTTCCCCGAGCAAGTCCCCCACGAACACGATAGGGTACACGAACAGTCTCAAATCGAACATACCGAGGACGGTGAACGGTGACGCGAAATTGTTAACGACGACGGTTTCATACTTGAAAGGAGCGGGTGCGAAGCCGGCTGCCAAGATCGCCTGGAACAAGGACACGCCTCCGGACAAGCTCAGCTTCACCATGAAGCGAGAATTCGATAAGCAGAAGGAGGAGACGGAACTTCTGCAGCAGTTGAGGACGGTAATTATTACAATCTTATGAAATGTTACGTTTGCAGCATAACGCGTCAATATCCATTTTACTACAGCAAAAAGTATCGTCTAAATCGATAAGTCACTAAAAGTTGAATGTGCCAGATAATCGAGAGCCGGCTAAAGATGTCGCTGCCGGAGCAGCTGGCGCCGGTGCTGGCGGACGGCGTGGTGCTGTGCCACCTCGCCAACCACGTGCGCCCGCGCTCCGTCGCCTCCGTGCACGTCCCCTCGCCTGCGCAGGTTAGTTCATGCGTTATCTCTCTCTCTATCTCTCTTCTCACTCTTCTATATCTTAACACGTATACAAAAGATGACGTGTGCAATAATAATTATTTTAAGAAAGCAAGAAACCATACAAAAACCATGATTTATATTAGTTGTTTAATATATGAGTAAAATATGTGCGAAATTTTATGTATAACAATTATTTTTTCAGCCAAAATTAACAATGGCAAGATGTAGAAGAAACGTCGACAACTTCCTGGAGGCGTGTCGAAAAATCGGAGTCGAAGAGGTGCGTTAAAATTTTTATATACATATAAATATTTATATCTTGGATAACATACCAAAATGAAATTGAAGTATTTTTTATTACTCACTATAATCGATTACTCGTAGCCTTAGATTCTATCATTTCTGCTTTTAATTTATATTTTATAATTGAATTATTTAAAAACTCGTATTAATAACTCGTACTAATAACATTAATTGGAAACATTCGATTTAAATAATATCGTCGTTTTCGTTCGTCATCGTCTTTCCAAATGTCGGCACGCGTCGCGCCCAATGTATCGCAAGCGAGGGTGGCGTCTGTTCCGAATGTGTCACTAAGCGAGGGTGGCGTGTGTTCCAGGAGGACGTGTGCGCGGCCGCAGCCGTAGTGTGCTCGGCCGACACGCCCGCCCTGGCGCGCACCGTGCGGGCGCTCCTGGCACACGCCACCGCCGCCCCGCCCCCCCACTCGCTGTCCGACCCGCCGTCAGACCCGCCGTCAGACCCGCCGTCAGACCCGCCGTCAGTCCCGCCGACCGACAGCCCCGAATTCGACTCCATCGAAGTGAACTACGACCGCTCCCGGCACAGGTACGGCGAGGACAGGTACATCAGCAACTTCAACTACAACGATCAGGACTACACCTTTGACGAGTCGGAGGAGCACCAGCTCGGCTTCGACGGTAGCGCCGACTCGCCTCCGGGCGTCCAGTACTCTCCGGTCTACGCCGAGGAGACGAGGGTCCGGGGACCGTACTACCAGAAGAATAGGATTCAGTTCGTGACGCCGTTCTGCAAGGGCGACGGTGTGTTCAAGAGTGATCATTTCGAAATATATGACACGGATGAGGTCGATTTTCCGATCGACTTGGCCAGGGAGACGATCGACGCTGATAGATACGACAGGGGGAAGATGAATCTTGACATACGAGCCAATTACGATTCAAATACGACAGCGTTCGAAACTGAAACGGCGAGCGACAGAGAGAATAGAATTTTCTATACTTGTCTATGCCTCGGAAGTTTTATCGTGTCTACGATTGCGCTTATTCTGTATCCTCTGTGAATAAGAGCGGTAGATTATTTCCGATATTCACCACTGCCTTTCACATTTGATCTGATTCATGATAAAGATAAGACCCTATGTATACAGAAAATTTGCAACTATATACTCAATACCCAACTCGCGACAAAACCGATTCACTTTAAGTGACTTGGTTGCGGACGAATGAGGAATGAACGCGCATTATCTTATCTTAATGCGTCTGACTACGCGGCATGCAATATGGATTGCCTATAAGAATCATAGCTATGATATAAAATTTTTACGAATTGTAAATTTAATAAAAGAAGTCTTCAAGTGTGACGCGACTGTATCGCTGCAAAAATTAGACGCGTCGTAGAAATAAGGCTGTAGAATTGAATAGTTGTTATTGTAATGAAATACACGGTTATTTCCATTTAGTGCACACAATGCCTTATAATGTATAATGTATCAGTTAAACTGTGATCTATAAATCAAATTGAGGCTGCTGTTTTATGATGGAATGCGGCACTTAATATATTTCTATTTTAAATTTACGCACAAATTAAATATCCGAAAACAAAAAAACAAATTTAATATTAATAAATACATATACAGGATTATTTGTAACGACCCAGCAACCTCGTAGGACTAGATAGCTAACACCATAAGCAACAACTTTTGTTCTACGACTTTTGATAATTTGTTAGATTTTATGCTCATACAAAAATAAGTATTAATTTAATTTCCCGCTTGAACGTTTATAAGTCTACGCGCATCGCAAAGATCGAAGCGTCGCGTCGTCCTTTCGTTTATGAATGAAATATAGACCTACAAATGTCACGACAGTACGACAAAAACTTGTAAAATCATTTTTTGTCTTGTATTGAGTTATATCCGAACTCGTAGAACAAAAGTTGTTGCTTATGGTGTAAGCTATCTAGTCCTGCGAGGTTGCTGGGTCGTTACAAATAATCCTGTATACCACGCCAATGATAGTCTGTGTTTGTTCGTGAAAGTAAATATCTTGACTCGATTGAAAAATGATGGAATTGAATAGTGAAAATCGTTTACTACTGTCTATTTTTAATAAACATTTTTGAATATTTTCTCCATAAATGATAGACAAAGTGCCGCTTTCATATCTCTGTTAAGACTGATGAAAGGAAATTGAAAGTATTGAAACGTTTAAGGAATTGTATACTTTAATAAATTCATTTGGTAAAATTTTTCATAGTCAAGTTTAGAGGAAAACATCAGATCAAGATGGACCAATACGGTGTGATTTACAAAAATTTCATACGAGCCAATGTTCTTAAAATGAAAATATGCGTTCCAGTAATTATTATGATTTTTATATTATTTCACGTTAAAATTAATTATAATCATTGATTGTCCTATCTAAACTTCCTTCCAAACTTGATTGCATTTTTAAATAAGATTCTATATTTAAATTTTCATGAAATAACTAACACTCCAAATAAACTGCCAAACTTTTTTTTTTTAAGTACACTCTATTGTTTCTCTATGTTTAACGTCTCATTTTTCAATCCTTTATATTTCTTTACTATACATATTTAAAAAAAAAAGAATTGTATATTATTTAGGTGTCAGGTGTAAATTAAGTACTTATTTATTTAATGAATTTTTTTTTTTGTTATAAATGAGTTGATTGATGTGTTTTTTTTTATATTTTTATATAATTACAGAAGATCTCAATTTTTGTTTGCAATGTAATATGATTATAGGGGCATGTATTTACGTTTTATATTATACATTGATTTATTTAGAAACTTATTTATCCAGATTTAAGTCTAGAACGGTATTGATACAGCTGCGTTATTTTGATTTCATTATATTCAATTTCAGATAATCTGATGTAATGATACCACAATAAAACTACCCCTGTGTATAAGTCTGTCTTCCTAAAACCGTATTTTTATATGAATATTGAGATTTTAAATTGATCATTTGTAGTGCCAATGGTGTTCTTACGTTTTAACGAAATAATTTTGTCAGTTGTATAAATACCGTTACAAATAAATTGCATTAAGTTACGTGTATCACAATGACTTAATTACTATTGCACTTGATAATATAACGCTTAGATGTTTTAATCTTTTTAAATTATAGTGTAGTCATATTCAAATGTTTGTAACTTTATTTGTGTAAAACAATGTAAGCTTCACATTATGTGTCGTAATGTTTTCGATGTATGCTGTAAAATTACGTGTATAAAAATGTGTATGTGTGTGCATAAACCCACACACACACAAATGAAGTCTCGTTTTGTACTTGCGTTTCAATAAATTGATATATTATCGTATGCCATGTGGAGTGTACTTTATAAAAGACGACTAAGGAATACTCCGGTGCAATGCGTAACTATGTATGAAGTTTGTGAAAATTACAATAAACCCAGTTCGAAAGTACAATGTTTCACGAAAATATTGGTGCGATAGTTTATATGGATAATTAGGATCTTAATTATAATGTACGAATTAATTAAAAACGTAGTGCTACCCAGTCGAATATTTCTTATAAAATAAGAATCGTATGCCTTATTCGAAATTTCATATCGTTATTGTATTTTTAATGCAAACGCGTAATTGTAATGTATATTCGTAGGCCGTTTACAGTTTTTAAAATATTTAGCAACGAACATACGATTAACATAATTATTGTATATAACGATATTTCGGATATCTCGGAACACGGATTTCATAATTCATTCAACTGTAAACGGTTCTCGGTAGTTCGTAGTGATATTTAGACGAGGCTTTTTTCGTATAGTAAATGGATAAAAGATTTTTTTTTTAAGAAGACATTTTAAAATTTAATCAACACTAACGTATATTCCTAAAAAAACGCCAACCTTACCTGTGTTGCCAACTACTTCGGTGATTTTGCATTTATGAATGTATTTTAAATATATTATTTACTTATATATACGTGACTTAACGACTTGGAATGTGAACTATACTCCTATTTCAAATTTGATACCAAAAAAAAATAAAAATATTTTCTTATCTAACCGCTAGGGGCGCTGTACGCACACTTCATAGACATTTTTAATGTTAACACATTATCGACTGCTATATTGTTATATTAAAAATGTCGTTTCTTTTACTGATTTAATTATTTTTCTCAACTATACAGTTTTTCAATACGATTACAATAGTTTTTATATTAATTATTGTTAAGTTAGATTATTCTACATTTTTGGTCGTTCGAGTCAACAACTTACATTCCAAAGATGTTTTAATTATTTAAGTCTTTTTTATTAAATAAATAATTAAGTAGTGTTTGTATGTTTTGATTCTAAATTTTTTTTCTATATCTTATATTTCATAATTAATGTGTATATGTATGAAATATTTTTTATATAAATTGTATCAATATATTTAATTACAATAACTGTAAACTTGCACAAGAATAACAAATATTAATTTCCTTATTTAGCGTTCAAATGTGCATTTTTAATGCATTTACTAAGATACACAATATTGAATATTTTACAATCTATGTATTATTTTATAATAGTTCTTAATTGCAATGGTTAAATGTAACTGACTGTTGTTTATATTTTGATCGCATTATATACATTGGTAGCCATTATAGTTATATACTAGATACGTCATATAATTACTTTCAGATTTTACATGTTTTAAGTCTTTGATCTTTGTATCACATTTTGGACAGCTTTTAAAAAAAAAAATAATTATTATTGAGCTTTAAATTTTCAAGTACAACATTTTTATATATTTAAGTACATACATTATATAATATAGACTAATATATAATTTATTCATAAATATATTTATTGGCTAGTGGTGCTTGGGTATATGTTTAGTATATGGCTGGTTTTAATGGTTTAATTGCAAATTGTTTGGCTAATTGAATTATATGACTGATTGTAAAAAGACGAAGCGCCGCGGGACGGTTGCTTGTTCGTGTTTATTGGCTTATTGTAGTCTCTTGCCTCGTTTAGTTCAGGCGTTAGAACCAGTCCGCCGATCTATTCCATTACAAATTTAAGATGTATATTTAAATTATTGAGTATTTTCTGTTGTTTAATTGGTTTCTTATTTAATGAGCACACTATTGTGCGTACCAGCGTTTTTTTTTTTTTATTATTACAGAAATTTTAATATGTTTGTTTATGGTTATTGTACGGATGCGTTTCTATATATGAGATGCGAACGTATTTACGAAATGTACTTCTTTTATATGTACTTACGATGTTTTTTCTCGATTTTAAAATAAATTTCTCATTGGCATCGCAATTGTTTCATTCGACTCGCAGCACTCCCAGACGGGCCTCGGGTCGTAAATCCATACGATCACGTCGCCAAATATTACCTAAAATTTAATTTATGCATAGGTCTTCAATGTCCTATGTCAATAGTGAGTGTCTATTTGGAGTGCAATATAAATTCCCTTCCACTCAGAAGCTGATGTGCTGCGCGGCGGACGTGCTGGAGGGCAAGGGCACGGTGCAGGTCGCCATCACGGTGACGGAGCTGCTGCGCCGACACCTCGCCCCCGCGCCGCCCGCGCCCCCCGCGCCCTCCGCCACCTAGCGCCGCCCGCTCGCGCTCGCGCCGCTCTCGCTCACTCTGTAGACCGCCCGTCCGGCTCGAAGGACCACGTTACCGACCGATGCGTCTTACGGTGCTGCGTGCGTGCTGCACGACGGACTTGCACTCGATCTGTCGTCAACTCGACTCGATCTGTTTCGAATCGTTCCGGGGAGGTCGAGTTTTTGACGAGTGATTTTTATTCGTGCTACCTACGCTGGTAGGTTAATGATCGGTAAAAGTTGTAACTAGTCATTAGAGATACTATATTTGGTACTGCGTGCGGTTATTTACGACGGCAGTGTATATTATGCATTTATCGCGACGAATGAAAGTGCTGATTGATTGAAACGTCTTCCGAGTAGTAAAAATAAATCAAAATAAGTTGCCGATATTATTGCACAAGTGAATCTAACTAATTTCATCAAAACTTTGAACATGTGAATCATATTTTGTTTATTTATCGGCTTATGCACCAAATTTTCGTAGTCTATTGTTTATTTGAATGACTTAAATTAAATTAAAATTAAAATATGACAAATTCGTAATGCACTCAAATAATTAGAATTTAGGTAAAATTAGTGATTATTTAATCAGTCTTTAACATTTTAAAATGTTTGGCTAACTTGTATTAGTTAGCTGTGACTGTATGAAATTATGCGCACATTATACTAAAATTTAACGTGTTTTTTTTTCTTTTAATTAAAACTTTTTGGATTATTATACGAGTGATTGATGTTCATTTAAAATTATTTAAGAAATTGCAATTTAAGAATAGTTTCTCTATTTAATGCACTTCGACATAAATTTATTTAAGATTGCATATTATATTGTTGTATTTTTTTTAAGTACAATTTGTCTGCATTTATAGACGATTTTCACAAAAGAGTATCAATAACCACAGATATGCTTTATAAAATGCGTAGCAACATCTACGCGTATAAGGAAAAGTCCAGCAGTTACTATGGCGATGGAAAACTACGAATTTCTATCAATTAAAATCACGTCACTGTTTTATAAATCTAAACTGAATCAAATCATTGAATTGTGATGTAACTACAAACATAAGGGAAGTAATATCTTAACTTCCAAGGTTGGTTCGTTAATATTTCTTATGGTGCCACTTGTCACACTTGTGGCACACACTTATCATCAGGTGGACCGTCACAAATGTCACAAAATTTAAATGTAATTTTCCATCAAGTGCTTTAGGCAAATCACGAATTTAATATAAGTGAATTTTTCGGTACATTTACACATGTTAGTTATTATAGGCACTTAGGACTTTTTGTCGAACTATTCTAGACATCACTTCACGTTGCCTTAATATTCACTTAATCTCGGTATGTTTTACCGAGTTCGGATGTATGGACCATAGTGTTGTGCGTTATAGCTTGAAAAATCGCACAAACGCCATTGATATGCTTTAATTCGTATTTTTATAGTGCTATAGACTAAAATGTAATAATGACATCCATCACTAATTTCTAATAAAGATCTTTAGTGCTTTACAATAAAGTTCAATATTGTTCGATATTGATGAAATATCTTGGAATGATTTTACAAAATAAATGTTGATTAACCAAGACTGAAAATCAGTCGAATAGGTTTTGTGATATGCTTACAAATTAAATAGAATATCGATTTGATAGGATCTCGAGACTGATATTACGTGCTTCGTCGTAAACAATAGTGCCATTTTTACGAATAATTTTGAAACATTGATCGCTTCAATAAAACATGATCAAATAAGAACAAGCCAATGAGCTTCTTAGATTTGAGAATAGGAGTTTTTTCACATTAAGTGTACCTTATGAGTGTTTCACTCAAAGACCATTTACAATAAACTACGTTTTATATAGCGTATCTATTAGATTAATTGTGTGAATCTTAGATAAAGATACCATTGATTCTGCAAGTTCGACATTGTGGAGCATACCTGTCGATAGATTATACTCGAAATTAGGTATATGATCTATATCAGATGTTATCTAGATAACACACTGAATAGTTATCTCACAAAATTGACCACTCTCTAGACAGAGACATAACGATTGTGCGTTTATTATCTGTCACCTGTATAGGATTGTATTGATTAAATATTGGACGTATCTCTATCTCTCTCACACATTACGACACGTATTTTCTTCAACTGTCCATTCTGAAAGTGCTATTAATATTATCACAATAAAAAAAATCACGATTCTGGTCGTGTTGTAATCTTAAAGTAATTTCAAAGCTTTATGACTATCATGACAAAATATTAAATTAATAAGAAGCTTGTGCTCACAATCATTCATCAAGGTGTTATTATGTAAGAAATGTTGAATTATATTTTATTTAAAAATTTACTACTTTGTGCCAATCATTTATTTTTACCAATAATGGGGAAACGTAAAGCCGTTACATATTTAAAAATCATTAAGGGTACCTTCTAGATTTACAAGAATAATGGCATAGATTATGTAAAAAAATAAATTTTCCACCACAGACAAGTCATGTCATAGAACGCAGTGTGCGTGCAAATTTTTATTCGGGCATTCGATACTTAAGCTACATTTGTATATATTAAGAAGAATACACATTTTATTATAATTCATTATTCACTACCGTTTCGGTGTATTAAAATAATACTCATAATTATTTTGTATCGATTTAATTAGGATAAATTTTATTCTCGTCATTATAAATATAGTCAATTCGATATTAGTATAAATTATTTGATTGTGATTATTTTGTGTTATTTTGTGATTGTAATATAAGCTGGACAAGTGCTTTTAGTTTATATGATATATATGTAATTTTAATTCAATGATTTATCATCACAAGAATATTAATTTTATTTTTAATGATTTATTTTGTACTGTAATGGTGTTACCATATTGCATATTTTTTTATGTAATTCCGAATATAAGAGTTCGATAATTCCTCGTCAGTACATACTGTTGTATTTTATTTCGATGAAGGTTATATTTAACATATAATCAAGGATTATAATCGTTTTTTTTTTTTTTTTCAATATTAGTTTTTTTCACTATAAATTTTTGTGCATATTTAAAAAAAAAAAAAGTATATTAATTAATCACCTGTGTATTGAAATTATTGGTATGTATAAAGTATGTAGGAAAAAGAACTGAAACTAGAAAGGAGATGAAAAGTAGAGTCGAGTCTTTGTCCTGTTCAAAGATAATGTGCCAAAGACTATGGTTGAAGGTTTTTTTTTTTTTTTTATTGTAAAATAGTAATTTTTCCTTGTAATGCACTGGTCTCTTAGTTTAAGTATGATGTAGCAACATCGTATCGTACCCACGTGTTTATATGTAGATACAAATAAAAGTATACATACACATTTTAGATAATTGTTTTATTTACCTCACGTAGAAATAAGTTTAACCAGAGATAGAAGAATATTTTTTACTTGAATTACTTGTTGGTAGAGTGCTGTGCAAGTCCGTCTGGGTAGGTACCACCCACTCATCAGATATTCTACTGCAAAGCAGCAGTACTTGAAATTGTTGCGTTCCGGTTTGAAGGATTAGTGAGCCAGTAGAACGACAGGTAAAAGGGCCATCTTCGTTACCACGGTTGGTGGCGCATTGGCGATCTAAGGAATGGTTAATATTTTTTACATCGCTGATGTCTATGTGGTGGTGCCCACTTTACATCAGGTGGCCTATTTGCCCGTTCCCTAAAGAAAGTGTGGCCTAATTAAGCTAACTATACCAAGAGAGACAATTAGGTAAATACTTTGACATTTGGGTGTCAATTTTACAATTTTATTTATCCATTGTTTAGGGTTAGATTGTCTGTGGACGTTAACCGTGTACCCACTTTCACGTGGCCCAATTAACTGCCTTCCAATTTTAAATTTAAAGAAAAACGTCATTCACTAGACGTACGAATATGGCTGGTAAGTTTAAAATTAGAATTTATTCAACTTTTTACATTGTTAACCGGGGTTCCTTCCGTATTATTAAAATTAAAGAACTATTTTCTTTAAAATATTCATAAAATATCTTTTTTCTTCTCACAGAAAGCTATTATTTGGTAATTTATTTTATTTTATTATTTGTCCATCTCAAATGTGTTTTGTCTATATGTAGAGCCTATTTTCAACAGATAAGATTGGTAAAACGGAAAGGGCCTAATGTCTCAAATTTTGTTACAAGATATATTACATGCCATAGATAAATAAGCGATATAGCCATAGATATATATAAAATTGTTATCTATTAAAAAGGGATTAAAGTACTTATAGACCAATGTCGATAATTACCTATTTATTATTAATTAAAATTTTCAATACTTTTGATACTAATCAATCTACTCAAAATATGATTAAGCAATATAAATTAATTCTGCTTATTTATTTATTGTCTTTTTATTAAATCACATTGAGTTAATATTTTGTCGCTTTTTGTCGTTTTCAATAAGTATTTACGTGGTATAGATACATCGCTTTATATTAACCACGTTCCTACCTACCACTACCAATTTACCGGCCAGTAACATTTAAAATAAGTAATTTAATCACCGCCAACCTTGGGAACCGAGATGTTATGTCCCTTGTGCCTGTAATTACACTGGCTCACTGGCTGGGTTTTTTTTGTCCCTATTATCTTTCCTATCAAATATGTAATCCGATACCGTCTCGTGTATTTTACTCATAACCAAGTAGGCGTAACATAATTTAAATTACAAAGAACTAAAGTCGGAAGCGTTCAAACAGTACAAACATGACAAAAACAAAAAAATATATTAAAAATCTGCATGTAATCCAATATTATATGCATTGAAACGAGCGGGCGGGGCGCGTGTAATCGTTGGCCGCTGACTAGCATGTTGGGAGCTACGCCCTCTCCTCTGATTATGCTTGACGTCAGCTGGTTTTTCTGTTGATGTCGAAATTGCTTATCTATTTGAGTTCTATTTTAAATATCAACGATCCGTAGCAATTGTAAGAAGCGATAACTTTCAAATTGATTGTCCTTATTTGTGATCTCTATAATATAATGATCCTCCTGACTGATTTCGGCAACGGCAACCGTACCGTTTAACTGTAACTCACTCTAATTAAATATGTGTACCAAGATAAGAAACTGGGTAGATAGGTCTTTTTTTTTGTTGTAAAATATATTTAATTAATCAAAGTATGCACCGCTGTTATCTATGCACTTTTGCCATCTCATAGGTAGTTCATTGATCCCTTTACTAAAAAACCCACGGGAGCGAGAATCAATAAACTCCTTGAAGGCGGCTTGGACTGCCGCATCGGAGTTGAATTTTTTTCCTTGTAAGAAGTTGAAAAAATGGTAATCTGTTGAAGCAAGGTCCGGTGGATGTCGCAGACATTCCAATTGTAGCTCATCTAACTTAGTGGTTGTTTGTTGTGCAGTGTGTGGTCTTGCGTTGTAGTGAAGCAGCAGTGGCCTAGAGCGATTGACCAATCTCGGTTGATTAGCAGCTAGTTTTTCCTTCGTGGTTTGCAGTTGCTGACAATAAATATCTGCCGTAATCGTTTGGCCAGATTTTAGAAAGCTGTAGTGAACGACACCGGCGCTAGTCCACCAAACACTCACAAGTAACTTTTTCTAAGGCAATTTTCGTTTAGGGCAGGATTTGGTTGGGTCTCCAGGGTTCAACCATTGCGACGAGCGCTTCCGATTATCGTACAGTATCCACTTTTCATCACAAGTAATGATTCGATTTAAAATCCCTTCATTATTGTGTCGGTTGAGCAAAGTAACACAGCAGTCGACGCGTGTTTGCAAGTTCGATTCACTCAATTCATGAGGTACCCATCGTTCAAGTTTTTTTACTTTCCCGATTTGCTTCAAGTGGATTAATACAGTTTTATCATTGTGCAGTAATAAGCGACGCCAAAGAAAAAACATTAGGAAAAAAAAAGAATGACTATTTTCAAAACTCAAATGTACCAGCTAAATGAATTTATAAATTTGAATTTGGAATTCTTAACCAAAGAGGAGATATTTCAGATCAAAGTGGTCAATACGACAAAACGCTTATTTCATATGTAAGGACCTAATACTTCCGAAAGTTAGACCATACTACGAAATCACTTTTATATCACCCAAAATGTTTAAGCACTTCTTGGTCATTATAGGAAATCATTAAAAAAAAATTCATAGACAAACATTAAGTATAAATTTCATTATTGTAATTTTCGAACATTATGTAATAAATCTGTGAATAAGATAATTAGGTATGCCGATATTATCATGGAGCGCCAGCGCTACCTGTATTAGTATCCTGGGCTCATTCAGGTAAATTCATAGCACGTAATTGACTCCAAAAATTAATTTAACTTTTATAAAGGAAACATCCAGTTACCTAAACGGGACAATACGTTCATTCACAATCACCGAAGGCAAAAAGCAGGCGTAGAATCAACCTCCATTGTTATTTCGATACCGGTTAGCTTTCTACGATTATTATTTACATTTCGAAAATCATCGCCCTTGTTTACAAGTAATTAATTAAACACAATGAACGACGGTGGAGTCGACTGCTTCGCTTTTTTGTTCGCTCCGCCGTGACTTGGAGATTCTTGATAGAGCATGTATTTCGATAAATCGAGCGGAAAATTGCTTATTTCTCTATGGGGTTGCAGAGCGAGGGCGTAAAAGTTTTATGGTGCATTGTAATTACCTTTGTCTAATGACCATATTCTCTTTTAACGATGTGTCGGAAACGATTTCGTTAAAAGGTGTCGTTTTTGAGACGATATATTTTATTCAAACAAGGATCGGCTGATTATATCTTATGGTAAGTTCTACACATAGTAGGTAATGTAGTAACGCCCATGAAATGTTACACATGGTAGGGCGTAGTATTGTGGGGAGCGGCCCCACCAAGGATCCAACTCAAATAAAGCTTTTTTTATACATAATAGGCGGGCAAGCATATGGGACACCTGGTGGTAAGTGGTCACCAAAGCCCATAGACATGGGCATTATAAGATCGCTTACATCTCCAATGCGTAACCAACCATGGGAACTAAGATGTTATGTTCCTTGTGCCTGTAATTACACTGGCTGACTCACCCTTCAAACCGGAACACAACAATACCGAATATTGCTGTTTAGCGGTAGAATATCTGATGAGTGGGTGGTACCTACCCAGACGGGCTTGCATACAGCCCTACAATAAATATACAGATTAAAAATAAATTATTTATCTTATTTATATGAAAAATCAAAAATACTAAATGTGATAAGAGTATCACTTATACCTATATAAGTTATTACAACGCAACTTTAAACATTGGAACTGGGATAAAAATTCTATCGAATTTGTGAGAAACGAAGTAAATTATTTTTATTGCGCAATAGGCTTGCACTCGACGACAATCATGACACAAAAGCAATGATGATGTAGGTATATATAGATTGAGCGCGCTTTACTAAAAGATACAAAGGTTTCCTGGAGGCTTATTTGGTATCACAAACGATCAGTTATTGTTCCGTACAACATTAAAAATTTCCATCATATTCAATACAAAGTTCTCATAGTTGACAGAATATTGAGAATCACAAAAATTATATTTCTTCGGTACAAATGTACGGTTCGGTACAACATTGCGCATATATATGCGCAATGTTGTTCATTTACTGCCAGGTAGCAAATTCACCCTTCTCATAAATAAAAAAATCATACAAAATGCATATTATCTAATATTATAATTTCGATAAAGAAGTTAAGAGACGGGTATAGTTATGCAGAGCAGCATTTGGAAAACTTCATCACTAAACGTCTATACTGTCTTAAAATGAAAGTTTTTAATCAGTGCGTCCTACCTGCAATGACATACGAAGCCGAAAACGTGCCTCACCGCGCGACTTGTCCAACAGTTCAAGGTCCCTCAGCGAGCTATGGAAATAGTTATGCTCAGAGAGAGATCGAATCCGGAACGTAGTTTTTCATCAAAGAACCAAGGTTACCGACAGTGGGCAGGTCACATATGCCGAAGAACCTATGGAGCAGATTAACAAATGTAATGAAGGGCGTCCTATAGTAAGGTAAGGAGATTATATTTGTAAGGGATTCGAGAAGAGCTAAAGTTCGAGCTCAGTAACATGGGACAGGCCTAAGTGCAGCAATGATATGACACGGGTTGATGATGATGATGATGATGATGATGATACCTAAGAAAAATACATAACTTGTGTGAAGAAGATGCAAATCATTTAAGTAATAAAGACAAATAATTAGCTTTTTAATATCCGTGAATACTTATTTGATTTATTATTATTATGTACATGTTTTGATACCTTAAATAGAATTACTTAACTAAAATTTTATTAAGGTACGCCTGAGCAATAAATTAAAGCAATAATCGTTCGATTTAGAATACAAGCTTCAAGCAACTTTATTGCCTGTCCACCTTTATAACTTTATTGTACTTAGAAATTATATGAGTTATAAATTTGTTAAATTATAACACAACACAAATAATACAATTCCTGCAAACGATTGCTTATTCAATGTGCGAGATAAAAGGATATGTCTCGGTTGTTGCCACAATATGGAGCGCCTAGTTATTGTGACAATATTTTACGATACAGGTTTTAATAAAGTATGTATGTTTATTGTTATTCAAACACAAGTCTTTCGGACATAGTGAGCAACATATTCTAAACTATAAATTATGGTTAAAAATCGGGCGAATTCAAACTTACTAGCATTTTTTATAAGATTCTTTTAAAAGCAGGTCTTAATTTAAAGCTTGGTAGTGTTCACCCTTGCCTAGGCTAGGTAGCACTGTGGAGTGGACAAAATGAGTAGTGCCCTCGCTCTTGTTGGGTTGGATTACCGTCTCATCGAATTATGACAGTGAGTAAATAGAGAATTCACTGTATTTGCGTACAAAATATAATACTTCGTGCGTAGTTAGATATTTTACGTTGAGAATCGTGGCCGGAAAATACAAAATAAAAAAGTTCATTAAAAATATCAATATTTACCATTGATGAAAAAGTGAAACAAAAATTTTTATATATAAATTTTTATAATATATAAATAAATTTTATATATTATAAAAATTTATATAGTTTAAATTACTAAAGTAATGAGATATATTTACAGTCACCCTTAAAATGGGCATAACTTCATCGATCGGCGCACGCGCACGCAGCATGGAGTCGCGTCGCTCGCGCACTCCTATTGTCACAATTACCATACGTGGGTCGCGACATTTAAGTTGAATTCTATTTCCATTAAACTTGTCGCTGCTGGATGATTTTATTTATTATGTAAATTGATACTACGTCACATAAGCATAACTGATCAATTAGTTTACTAATAAATTGCTTTGTCGGCACCTACTTGTATTTAAATATAGAGGTGACATTTAAGTTATTTTAAAATTCGAATTGTGCAACGACAAACGTTCAACTAATTGAACACGTTCATCTTAGTAATTACTGTATCACAATACACAATTTATTACATGCTTGCCATGTATTAAGTCAACGAAAATATTTGTCAAGGGCGTCTGTGGTCGAGACATATCCTGATACCCGGTCCTCAAGATGCAGAATGTGACGAGTAGTGATTATCGTCTTAGAGAGCTTGGATTGAACTGTATGTCAAGGGAGGAACTAATGGATGATGTTTCGGCTACAATAACAATTTCCCTAACTTTTCCATGATTTTGGGCTATACGATAAAGGCGTCAATTGAACAATTATCTCGGAATACCGTCCACGCGCAGTCTTCTTGGCCCTCAAGCGACGAGAACTTCCCTCTTGTCTGACTGATAGTCACGTCATACTGTATTCCACGTACCGCTGCAACTTCATCTATTACCGAGTGAGATCTCTTTGCAGACTGATCGCGCTTCTTGGGACGAGGGAACAATTTCCCCACTAGGTGTCCCAGCACCACATCCAGCGGTAACATCTTTATAATAGGGGTGCCAAGGTTGCGTAATTTGTTGCTCGCTGAACGATACGGATGCCGCTGGCCTGGAGCCAGCCAGCAAGGTTTTTTCAAGCCCGCGTTTTAGCATCTTTAACAGCCAGCTGTAATTTCATCATCACCTGGCGATAAGCGCTCTGCAGCTGTTTCTCTACCTCCACAACTATACCATTACTCATAGGCTTAACATAATATATAAAATTAATTTCTTCATTATATTACATCATAATAAACAACCTTTGTGAAGTCCTATATAATTAAAAAATATTAATAGCTATGTCTATGTTTTAGTTTAGAGTAAAACTTGAGCCTGCTATCTTCGAAATATCTATCTGAAGATCCTTAAAATTGAACGAAAATATCAAAGAACCCATTCATGCAAACGGAATCATTAAAAAATGCAAATATTTTTATCAAAATATTAAAAACATATACGTAGGTAAGAATATGTTTATAGGTACATCGTTTAGGCGGCCCCATACTGCTCAATATCGTATTCACTCTGCATAACATCCAACGTCGAATCTGAATTAAATTGAAACATTTATCATTTATAAGTAATGCAATGAATTTGTCTAAGTTACAATTGTATGAAGACAACACAGGCTGCGTAAGCGCATTCGGCACATTTGCATCGTGATTGTACTGTTTGTTTTCCGCGCCTGATGTATTGCCTCATAAATAACGAGCCTCGGGCCTTTCCAATTACGTTTCCACTTCAAATCGTATACCCAAAGTCGCCGCATATTCTAATAGTTCTATAACATAACAACAATTTTACAACAACAACAATATTATATTCGACATATTATTTATCTATAGAATTTTGTAAGGTATTTTTGAATCTAATCTAATTAATTTAATATTAATTACTTAAACATTACAATTTGTACAAAATAAAGCGAATAAAACGTTACGGTATTTACTACCTGTTTTATTTAACTTTATTATAATTACAAATAAAAAAACAGATTCCGTTCAAAGACATAGCGGAATTTCCTTAAATTAAATTACTGGCAATTATTAATATCGGTTAATTTCGTAAAATAGTATTAATATACTAGAACAGTATTAGAACAGTTATGTCTGACGGGATTTAAACCCGTGACTAGTGAGTTAACAATGAGTCTTTCAATTACGAATATATAGTACTTAGGAAAGTACAAATATTTTATTCTGTTCACTCAAAGTTGAACATATAAGTACATTGAATTTCAGCAGCAAGCGTTGACTAATTAATAGATTGACTAATGATATACGTTTTAAAAAAAAAGCGAACGCATTAAACTCTTTTAGTATGCGGTTTCGGTTAACCCTAATAGAGTCTGAGGTAAGAGGTTAATTTTCTTATATAGATAAATTATTGTTGTTTTATGCAAATGATCCGAAGCGGGTTTAAGAAATAATTAAACAAGCGCCTCGGGCGTATTGCTCGAATACTATTTGTAAATGTTTTATGTGATTAGGAAGTTAGTTTTTTTAATTCCGTTAGACCGTAACAAATTCAAGCTTATTACAATATATTTTTATCTTGCTTATTTCATTTACAAAATTCAATATTGAATTTTTTTAATATACAATACTAACTTGTGCCACGCGGTTATTCATACACGTGTTTACATAATAGATCACATAGAGTGTGTATTTGTCTATAGTTTATATGTGAAAAGCTTCGCTTTAACGTGTAGAATTATAGGTATAGCTTATAACTTGCTCAATAAACAGAGTATTTAACGCGTAAATAATTATTGAAATCGTTCGGATACTTCTTGAGATTTAGCTGTTATATATATATTGTACAAATATAAACATACTTTCGAGCTTTATAATGTAAATAAATATATTTAATTTAGACTTGAGTTTAGGAAACACAAATTTAAAGAAAACATATTAAGTTAATGTAATTAGATCTAAATAAAATAAATAAATAAATAACGCGTACATATATAATATATATATATAAACTGTAACATTGTTTAAAACTATAAAATCCACTTTAGTACGAATTATAATATGAATTAAAAAAAAAAAAAATTCACGAACATTTATAATAATTAAATGTAATATTTTGTTAAGCCGTCAACATAGCCAATTTGTATATTAAATAAAAATATATATTAAATAGAGTACATTAATAAAAATATAATTACCGAATGCCTCGCTTCATTATTTAATTTCAATTCCGTTATCGCCTAGGGTAACACAAATATATACAAACTCGAATCATTATTCAAAAATAGAAAATTCTTTATTTAACTATATTCTAAATATAATTTGTAATAAGTAATGAAAAAGAATGAACTTATGTCCAGCAGATGGCCGGAGGCTGTGAACGTTCGTAGCGAGCGCATCCTTCACAATCAGAGAATTTATTCGACTCGCAAGCGCCGATACAATAAAATATACTTGATACAACGAACTCCATTTAGCAATTAACTTAACAAACAAACGTAATATATTGTGGTTAAATTTCAATACAAAATGGCGTCTGGTTGGACGGCCAATACCTTACTCGAGAACTTGCCTTAATAGGGTTGTCAATTGTCATCGATTAATCGATTTTAATTTTTTAAATCAAACAAAAATATTAACGTTCTAAAATTAAACATTAATTATAAATTTATATGAAGAATAAAATCCTTATGAAAACTAAATTCAATAACTCAAATAAATGATAAAATAAGAAATCGAAATTTAATTATAATTATGTAAACTTTTTGATTTAACAAAGCGGCGATATTTATTTTTAATGTAAGATGTCTAAGAACCAACCCTATTTTAAGAGCACACATGTCATCTTTAAGACTTATCGCGTTTGTTGGCTTAAATTATTTGTTTGAATCGGCTCCGTCGTTAATTCGAAAGATAATTGACGCGTGTTTTGTTCTTAGTATTCAGATTTGTTACGAAACTTAAAACGTTTTACAATGTAAATGTTTTTAAACCATTCAATTTAGAATATTAAGTAAAATAACAGCTTCTCAATGTCCCACCGCTGGGCAAACGCTTCCTCTCCCTTTGAGAAGTTTGTAACAAAAACAATTACCGGACTTTTTTTAATATTAAATTGTTCGAAAGCGTTATAGTTTAATTTTGATTAAAATGTCGTAAAAGACGTTCCATGTACAAACGTTTCAATCAAATCTTCTGTTCCGAAGAAATACAACTGAACACTTCAATAAGGACTTTATCAAGGAAAATAGCACAAAAAATGCTTACTTTGATAACAGACACTTTTGAATTGCAATTAGACTGCACTGCGTAATTATACTTATGCTACGGCCACACCTTTGCACGACGTGACCAAGCAAGTTAAATGTGAAATAGACTTCACACATTCTGTATAAAACTATTTGTCAAATTAATTTTAATGACTCCATAATAATGATAATAAAAAATAATAATTCAAAGAGTATTACTGTATAAAATATTACATAAAGTGTTAAAAGTAAGTGAAATTATTTATAATTAATAATATATTTAACTTTCAGATAAAAATTATCGTTCGTGCTGTTATTTGATTGTAAGTTTCAAATTTGTCAGTATATAATTACAGTTGATCTTTACACAAAAAAAAAAGGAACGTGCTAAATTAATATCATTTATATTTATGCAAATGAAAACTTACGATAGGTAATAAAGGACAACGCAGATTATTTTACGTACATTTTATTTGAGCTTGTCGTTAAAAGTTACGTTTATTTTTGGAACGAAGTTCTTTTACGCAGCTTACAGTAGAGTGAAATGGCAGTGGCCCAAGGTCACGTCATATAACGAAATTGCATTCATACTGTGCCTACCAAATGCTACAAATTGCGATGCAATTAAAATCTACATTTTAAGATACTTTAGTCGAAAAAGTATCGCACAAAACTCTCTTCCTGAAGGGGTTTTTACTAATAAAATAGTTAAATAATTTCGTAGTATATATAAATGTACTTATGTGTATTTTCTTCAAAGTTTTTTCGAAAATTAATAGCGAGTGGTTAATTCCACCGCTGAGTGTATTAATAATACATTATTTGTATATATATTAGTAATATTATGAATACGAAATTTGTTTATTTGTTACGCTTTCACGTTTTAACAACTTAACCGGTGATCATGAAATTTTGCATACACGTTGGATACAGGAAAGGACGTAAGATAACTAACACCTAAAACAACGCATCCCCCTCTAACACGTCAGAGAAGACTCGAGCGAAAACTATGTTTATAATTTAATTTAATAGTATTTCTTGTTTTTTTTTTATTGTATAGGAAGGTGGACTAGAGTATGGGTCACCTGATGGTAAGTGGTCACCAACGCCCATAGACAATGATATTGTAAGCAATTTTAACCATCGCTTACAACGCCAATGCTCCACCAACCTAGGGAACTAAGATGTTATGTCCCTTGTGCCTGTAATTACACTGGCTCACTCACCCTTCAAACCGGAACACAACAGTACAAAGTACTGCTGTTTTGCGGTAGAATATCTGATGAGTGGATGGTACCTACCCAGACGAGCTTGCACAAAGCTCTACCACCGATTGGCTCGTCTGGGTTATAATTGCTCTTTCACGTAATTAACAATTGAAGTCCGTTATCATGAAGCGATGCTCCAAGTCTCTAGCTTCTTTTATTAATGTGAAAGTAACTTTATCTGTCTAATTCGGATAAACTACTGAATAGATTTTGATGGAAGTAGCTTGAATCCCAGGAAATAATATAGGCTACTTTTTTATTGAATACCTGCCTCTCCATCGAACAAGCGAAGCTACTAAGCTAGGGCGAAAACTAGTTATGAATGAAAATGTAAAGCTTCGTAGAAATCGTATATAAAACAATGTGATACTACTACTACTATATACTGCTTATTTGTTAACTAGCAGATATAACACTACCAAATTACAGAGTAAGGTACAAGTAACAGATATATCAGCACGCCTTAACATTTTACATACAGCATCAATAACGTTTTCGAGTCAGGAGATCGCTGTGATGATTCGTGGATCGTAAGCGATACTCGGAGGATGCAATCGGAGCGCTCAGCGGGTCGCCGGCGATTAATAATTGTTTAATAAGTCCCTCATTACGGTCCCACAATCAGACGAGAACAGAAATACGAGTGTGGCACCTCGGTACAGCTGTGATCATAACGCTTTATACCTTCGTATAAGTAGCACTACACCGTGAAATTATTATTTTTGTAGTTTTATAACGGCTAAAAATTAAAATAATATTTTTGGCTAGCAAAAATAAATAATAATATTCAGTTAGATTAATTTTACACATACTTACAATCTCTTAGCCGTATGTATTTTTATGTGTGTCTGTATGTGTGTGCGTACATTTAAGAACAGTAGAGTACCTATTTTTTTTCAATGCATTACCTATACTAAATTATTGTCTAATTAATTGTAAGAACGATAATCTACTTCAATCAATTCGTACTTTCTCTAACATAGTATTTCATAAATACATACATAAATCAACTGAGAAATAACATGTTTAAAATATGACCAAAAAGATCGTTAACACGAAAATACGTTTATCAAACGTTAGCTAAAGTTAATAATATTTTTGATAATGACGATAGCAGCTTACTACCATCTAGAATTCTAGATACAAACACCAACATATAATAAGTCATTATTTTACCTACTACTAAAATTATAGGTAGCTAAAGAATGGGATCTTTGAGCTTAAATGTAAATGTTTTCTTTTATTGTAATCTGATTTGAATTTACTTACTAATAAGATGTATTAAAAAGTAATCCATGTTTATCCACATTGTGACTAGAAATATTAGTATATAAAATTAAATAAAAGCACTTCCGGTCGCGATAATACTTTTCGAATTAATGAAATGAGTCACTGGAGGCGGTGGGCGGATGGGCGGCGTACTGGGCGGAACGCCTAGCGATTGACAATCAATGAATTTAATTAAGCGTTGACACATTACATAAGCTATTTGGTTCTAGTAATATTTCAAAATATATTTAAAACACTAAAATATCAGCGTCTGGTTATCGTTTTCATAAAAAATATTCATTTAAAAGACAAAATCCCAGCGAATAGAATACATAGATTTTAATCAAAAATCGTGGTTTAAAATCCAGGCAAGTTTTCTTAAGCTATTTTTATTATTTATCGTGCGTTTGGTAGTGAAGATAAGTATCGTAACGACAGCTGCATGTTTCGATGCTGAAAGCTTGACAAGGCCTTTCAAACCGGAAACGGAAGTTTTTTATCTTATTACAGATGAGCTACATTACGATCAGAGGTTACCACCTGTGGCTACACGGACTCAGTCACCAATTAAACTAGAACACAACAATACTAATGCTTTCGCTTTAAACTTAAAGAGTTAATTCTTTCGAAGCTTCCACACATCAAACGTTTAATACTAACGGTAAATCGATATCCAGCGCAGCTGAGCAGCACTTCTAACTAATGAATAAAGTATATAATTTATATTTTAAGCAAACAATATAGTGAAGAAATTAAATTGGTATTTGTAACAAGTAGAAAATGTCAATATGAAAAGACCTAATTTTTATTTAGGTTTTAATTTATATAAAATAACATAAAACAGTGATTCTAATGAAACATTATATAATCAAACAAAATAATCAAATAACTGTTGATACTAACAATAATGATAAATAATAAAAAAAAGATAAAAGGGTCCTTTTTCCCATCCCCAAATACGAAGAACACAAAATTAGATGGCATTAAGTATAAAAACGGATTCACAAAACACCGCGTCCATAAACAAATTTGTAACAATCAAATGGGTAATAAAACTCAATCTATGAAATTATATCACAATGGGGATATGGCCGGCTTTATAGTCTAATTATTTTGATTTGTTTTTCCTAATGAGGACAACGTTACGTCTCACTATTACCTACAACAAGAATGTATTACGTCTCATAAAGAACGAATCAATCTATTATCAACTTTAATGTAATATATATAAGGTATGTATAATATTAAAAGGTTGGTACAATATTTTGGAAATGAGTTTATTAATAATTTTATAGTCTCCTAATTGGATGAAACGGTTGCTTTGTTGGATGTCAATCGTTCGGATGATTACTTATATAATATGTTAGGTTTCAATGAACTTTTGATACGAGACATTTGAAAGGAATTAGATATCAGTAATATAATTAACATATTAATATATTCTGTGGATTATACAAAGTTGTTTTGAGAGACAATGTCATTGTATCATAGGATTTTTTTACCGATTCGAAATCGGATTGTGTTATTATTATTTTTTGTGATACGCTGATTTCTCTCTTTCTCATTTGTCATTTGTCATTTAATTCGATATCCGAAAAACGAAGACAGCGTTATGTAACAAATCAGTCGCTGAGCATCGTTTATAAGTAATGCTGAAAAATGTTTGGCGATTCCAGTACTTAAACCAATATTTATCGTAGTGAATGAGATTTTCTTGTAATAGTATAACACATAAGCCTTAAATATCTACCAGCCTAAAGTATATTACGTTTATGCCGTAACAAAATTATATTTTTTTATTTATAAAGAGTAAGTATATAAAAAAATATGTATTTTTTTAATAATTATTTGTTTTGTTTTGTTTTTCCTGTGCATGTTAAGTTAGCCTATAAGTGAGGTATGCAATTTCTATATTTATGTTATTTATGATTGTACTCTAAAATAAGAAACTAAATTGTATACAGCATTGGCTTCCTATATAATAAAATAAAATAAAATAAAAATTATACGGAGCAAGTATATTTTAAACTGCCTTTATTTACGAGTTCCGGAACTAAAGTTTTTGCAATATATAATAAAATTATACGTGAGTTATGTTTGTTCATAAAGTGTTTATTGAAAAGATGAATTATGTGAGATATGTAAAAACAGTGTGCTCTTCACGGGACGTATGGCAGATGTAAAACGTCAAAGTTGATATTTATTGAGATAATTTACAATTAAAGGAAACCAATAAATTAATACAAATTAAAATTAATAAAAACATAGAGCTTCTTTAATAATATAAATATTTTCCTTATATGTTTGACGTGTGTTTTGTACGCGACACGCACACACAATTCCATAATAAATACTCAACGGCGTTTAAAATGAAAAACTGCCTTTTAACATAGATACATACATACAAGCCAGACAACATAGATAGACAAAAAGTTGCATTATATTACAAAATAACAAGTTTTACGATGGAATCTATCCATACAAATAAAAAAGAATGTCTCATTGGTGAGTAATTCTTCTGCGATGAATTACTCACCGAGAAGCTTCTAGACCAAAAAAATATTTTTTCCTCTTTGTATGTTTGTACTTCAATATATATGTTTTGTTTATATTCTTATTATACCCGTGTCAATCCAGTACAGGTAGCTGCGGTTATATCAAATAAAATACCTAACTGCCTCCCCCTCCTCCCCTTACACGCAGGCGAAGTCGCGGATAGAGATAAAGGTAACTATGCATTTAAAAGCAAGCCTTTAGCATTATATAGTTTTTTTTTATGTAAGAGTGGGCAAACGAGCCGAAGGCTCATCTGATGGAAAGTGACTATCACCGCCCATGGACATATGCAACATCCGAGGGCTTGCAGGTGCGTTGCTGGCCTTTAAGGAAAGAGTACGCTCTTTTCTTCAAGATGGCTATGTTATATCTGTTATATCGGTTCGGAAAAATCGCCGGTGAAAGCTGGTCCCACAGATTGGTTGTGCGAAGTAGAAAATGCCTTAAAAATCGCACTGTTGTGGACTTCCAGACATCGCGGTAGTGAGGATGGAATTTCGAATTATGGCGCGAATATATAAAACAATTGCTTATAAAAAATAATACATTGAAACGAAAAGAAAAAAAAATATTCATATATTTAAATAAACCCAAAATCAATGAAATTAAGCAATAAGCTCCGCTTAATTATAATTATCAAATAAAATACGTACTATAATTATATCATCCCGTCGAATCGAACATGGCCACTTAATAAAATTTGTTCCTTCGTATAATCAAACTATTCCCTTCGTTAAGGTATCAATCTAATGACGTCGAATTATTCGATATGATGGGATTTCATGGTGTATTAGAATACCGTAAGTAATTAAATCAATCCGTAAATGGCGCCAGTCAATTAACGATACAATCGTGTACGAGTCTGTTGCCTCGACAGCGTCCGTATTGATTGACTTGGTGATATGTCTATAGATTGATTTGACTAAAGCTATTAAGACATATACCCATATAACGATCACGATTATTTTAAATCATCGGGTGAAATATTACTATATATCTATTAGAGACGAATCAGTTTCTGTAAAATACAGTAGCTTTATCCACATTTTGTAATAAAGAATAAAGTGTCAAAGACGAACAGGGCACAGATTTAAATGAGTGTATCCCATACAACAGTGGCCAAGTGGACAAGTGCTTCGGTACAATCGGGCCCTCACTCCTTTCCACGTAGCTTGAACTTACGAAGTTCTGTAATTTTTAATGTTTATTTAAAAATATAAAAAAAAAAAACTTGTGAGATGGCTCGATATTTTTTTCTTTTTTTTTATGCTCCTCTCTTTTCAAAGCTTACGTTAGAGCCCACCTAGCCGTGTAGTACGATAGCTACACCACTGCCAAACAATTTAGCGATATTTAAATCTTTTATCAAAAATATTTTGAATAGCTTATAGACCGCATATATCACCCTGAGTTCAAACCTCGGGTCATTTCAGAAAAAGTTTCTTAATTTTTCCGTCGATAATTTTTTAATAACAGCCAGAAGTTTAGAGATTGTTTAGTGTTTTCATTCTCATGTCTCAGAAAAAGTACTTGTGAGAGCCAGAGCAACATGCAAGATGGACATAACATTTTAGTTCCCACGGTTGGTGGAGCATTGACAATGTAAGGGGTTTTTTTTTTTTATTGTATAGGAAGGCGGACGATCGTATGGGCCACCTGATGGTAAGTGGTCACCAACGCCCATAAACAATGGCATTGTAAGAAATATTAACCATCACTTACACCGCCAATGCGCCACCAACCTTGGGAACTAAGATGCTATGTCCCTTGTGCCTGTAATTACTATGGCTAATATTTCTCACAATGCCCATGTCTATGGCCGGTGGTGACCAATTACTATCAGGTAGTACATTTGCCTGTTCACCTACCTATTCTATAAAAAAAAGATCCGTAAATTCCAGAGGGGAGAGACTGGAGAGAAGTCAGCCCAGCAATGGACATGCTGTTACTTAGCTTGACATAGATATTACAATTTTAAATAATCCAAATTAATACTGACCTCAATACACTAAGCTGCTCTAAAACTGATTTGCTGATGTACAAGTCTCAGGATTTTTTTCTGTTGCATTTCTTCCTCGTGCTCGTCAAAATAATACGCACAATACGTTACAATAACAAGACAAATGGACACGTTCCAAAAAACTCAGTGCTTACTAAAATTGAACTCGCAATTCCCAATTGGATAACAATCATCTCGACAATTAAGTCGTAAAGATTAACCTTAAGCTGTGTAATACAAAATTGCCTCGTATCCAAGTCTGTTTTTGCCCTAAGTTAATTACATAAAACGTTAAATAACGGAAAACGACATTGCAACTGCTCTGCGCATTTATTGAATAGCAAGAAGTTATAATTAGATAATTAGGTAGAAAATAATTTTTAATAACAACTTAAGATCATAACTGCTTTAATCATTAAGTAACGCCGCAAAGGGATCTTTAAGTGCAACGCTATATATCTCAATTGAATAGGTATGTGCGACACTGCGTTATAGATTCGAAGCTATAGCGATGCTACTAATATTAACTGTCTCTTTGATCGGATAGATTATAGTACAGATCCTGATGTTCTGGGTACTACATATTACCGTAAATCTTATATACATGGTTATGTATTTTGAAAATACATAGCCTGGTGATTGACGATATTAATTAATTTGTTAATGTAATAACAATTTCCTCAAGTCAATTGGTACCTTAATATCTGCAACATAAAGATTCGTTTTTTTTATTCAGAATCCTACAAGAATACATCTCTCAATAAATAATTCTCGTGTTCTATAGTAAAGTGAAAAAAATATTGAATATTTTAGTTACAAATGTAATTAGATAATAAATATAATAATTATGACACGAAAAAGAATTTAATTGTTTTACTCAAGTAACAGAATCTTAGCCTTCTGTTAAGGGATTTTGTCTCATGCTTAAAATCTAATGATCATAGACTGATGCTAATTTATAATTTTTTTTTTATTGTATAGGTAGGCGGGCGAGCATATGGGCCACCTGATGGTAAGTGGTCACCAACGCCCATAGACTGTAAGAAATGTTGACCATCGCTTACATCGCCAATGCGCCTCGGAAACTAAGTCGTTATGTCCCTTGTGCCTGTAATTACACTGGCGCACTCACCCTTCAAACCGGAACACAAAAATACAAAGTACTGCTGTTTTGCGGTAGAATATCTGATGAGTGGGTGGTACCTACCCAGACGAGACTGCACAAAGCTCTACCACCGAGATAATATATTAATAGTCACAAAGGGGTTTAATGTTTTTGTAACATAACGAAAACTTCCTTTTTTAATACCTATACAGTTGTTCAGGCTCAAATGAATCAAAATATAACATATCCGTTTAATTTTCTTAATTAGAATTGAAATTATTTTCTACTAATTTAAATAGCAAAACTATATTATATAGTATAGCGTGCAGTATGTTTTAGTGTTTATAAGAATTGCGTGTCGAAAGCTACAACAGCATTATTATTCGACGCGAGGGCGCGATCAGTGCGTCCTTTAAGCGGCTGTTACGTTGTTTTCGGTAAAGGTGATCGAATAAAAATGGTTTTTATCATATAAATAATAATTGTAGCATTTATTTTTAAATGCTTATGAATATTTATATAGTATTTGTACACAATGCGAATGATTAATTAATTATAATAATGAATTAAATACAAACGTCATATGAAGTTACTATAATACTTAATGTTAGTACCTTAATTAAAAAAAAAAAACATATTTTGTATCTGTACTTTATATTATTATCAGGGCAAAACATTCTGTTTAAAATTGGCAAATATCCAGCGTTTAGCGAATAAGTAAAAGAGTTACCCTGAACTCGCGCTCGGCTTTCGCCAAAGAATGTAATTAACCGAACGCCAATAAAAATAATTGGGAACAAAAAGCAATCCGCTCCGGGTCGTCATTTATTACTTTGATTGCCCTTGTTATTGTTATGGGTATGGGGCTCAACAGCGATCACTGTGAACACTATGCAACACTGTGTAACACTGTGTTCGTATCTCTCGATCAAACCATCACTTGTGTGGGTGGAGTCAATCGTGTTGGTCTTGCTGGAAAGCGGATTATATGTTTATCATTTTACGACGCTGTTTGTGCCGCCGACGAAAGGGCGCGTGACGTGCGTTACAGAATTTATATAATAAAAACGAATCGTCTTTTATATGTCATAACGCCATAACCGTTTTTGTACTTTATGTATATATTTCAAAAGCTTAATGTTATTTTATTAATATGGTGCTTATTTTAAAGTAATTATATGTAGATAATTTATACCAATGACAATAACACTTATGTATAAAAACTAAAAAAAACATGTGAAATGAAAAAAAAGCTGGAGTTTTATTTAAACGTAACACCATTTTCAGAACCAAATGGATTCCAATTGCAATTTCATTTAAGAATCGCGAGTTTCAATCCTTAGAAGGACGAGTAGTTTATCCGTGTTTTTTAATGATACTTATTCGTTACTTCCTCGTTGGTAAAGAAGGCTATAAGTACACCTGCCTGTTTTGAAACAAATTCTTGCTATTCTTGCTTATTAAGGCAACTTGAAATTGAATTTTTTTGACTTTATCGACATATTGGTTTTGTGAATAAAATTAAATGAATGATTAAATGCTTAAGAAAAACTCAATTCAGAAATTGAATAAGTTCAAATAGAAAATGAAATATCAAAGGCACCGGTGAGATTCGAACTCACGATCTCCTGTTTACTAGACAAGCGCTTTAACCAACTAAGCCACGGCACCGATGTTCTAAGGGGTGAAAATAAGGGTGACTAGTTTTTTTTTAAGTTCAGCATATTTGAAATAATACATTAATGTCAATGTAACTTGTTATTAAGGGCAAAACTATTATGTTTTAAATAAGGGCAACTGGTTTTATTTAAGTAGAGAATAGTTTAAATTATACGAACATATTTTCAATATTGATTTTTATTAAGGGCAACACTGTTATGTTTTTTTTAATATGTACTCATTTAATTTTAACGATCGCAACAATGTTGTTCGCTACAACAATTATCACATAGATAATATGTCGTCTTAATTAAGTCTTTAACCCATTTAAGGGTGTTTTCCTTATCTTGTGCTGATAAGGAAATTGCTGCTACTGATTGATGCAATTTTACGTTTCAATGGTTCCGTACAACTGATAAAATACTACTTGCATAGCATCTTTATTGTATATATTTACTAGGTTGTTAGGCTTTGTTCAAACCTAGGAATGTCCCACTACGGCTCAGCTAAGGCTTAATATCCTTTTGAGGGGATCGTTTCGAGATTTCTAGTGATGGTGATCCTATATCACCAGATCAGTCATTTGATAACTCTAATATAAATAAATAATTATTCCAATCTTGATACGTGTTTTTTTTTTTTTTAATATATCTTATTCATTTTAAAATAAGTTTAAAAATTGAGAATGATGATTGGCCTATTCATTTAATCTTACTATGTATAAAATTTAGATTAAATATGGAAGCTCTACACTTGCGTATTAGTTGTCAAATAAATCTACCATCGATACATCAGCATTTCAGTTCTGTAGGAACAAACTCGAAAGTCAGCGCAGAAAACTGTCGTGTTATGTTAGAAAGTTATATGCGACATTAATCATAATAATTATAACATTTTAAGCATACACGCATCAAAATAGTATATCACCGAAATTCGGTCGGCGACATTTTTCGAATTTATATTGAAATCAAATGAGTTATGAAGTTCTTACAGAATCACACAACAGACTTGAGAAGGACCGACGAAAGAAACTTAATGGAAAAAAATCTTCCAATTTATAATTTGGATCACAATAAAATTAATAATAGTATTTACTTTTAATAGGCTGACGGCTATCGATTTTTTAAGAGATAAGTTTCCAATCATTTTCAAAAATTTCTACTAATGCAAGACCAGTTTTACTTTGATAAAAGTAATTTCACTAACGAATGTAACAAATTGCAAGGCACCGATGAGATTCGAACTCACGATCTCCTGTTTACTAGACAGGCGCTTTAACCAACTAAGCCACGACGCCGATGACTTCCATGTCAAATCTAGACTAGAATATAAACCTTTAGGTTACTAAAATAATATTATTAAATAGGGGATGAAATTTATTTAAAAGTAGAGTTCTGTACTGTATTTAATAATTGAATTGATGAAGTCACAAGTTCGTAATATTAATGAATTAGCATTAATTTAAATTCTTATTTTGCGAATTTTTGAACGGATGCGTGATTTAGAGCTACAAATACTTATGTTGTGTGATAGTTTATTTATTATCGTTGAAAAATTAAATAAATCTTACAAAAAATATATATAATCAATAAATGCATATCAATAGATAATGAATGAAAGTAACAGATAAAAGAAACTAAATTTTCATGACATTCGTATGACAACAAAAAATAAGACCTTTAACTGTGGCATAAAATACAAAATAAAAAATGTTGTATATCACCTTCTTCCTCTAACATCTTTAATTATAAAATAGAACACGTTCTATTCGTAATTTAAAAACTGATTTGTCTTATGAAAAATTATTTTTAAGTGTTTGAACCGTTGTACGGTCCGTACTTACTTACGGTAACTAATTTATTTAACTGTGTCTCAACATGCAAAGCAACAATAAAACAAACGTAGCCTTTGTTCTTTGCAAATTTAATTTACTTTTTCTTTAGTAAATGTGATTTGAATTAAACATCAATTAATTTTATATTTTTAAAATTCGAATCAATTATAAAACGTAACGAACAAAATTATTAACGTGTGCAACTCGACAACGGAAGACAAGCGAACGTTTTTCGGCAGAAATTATACATTTAAAAGAAATAGAAATACAGCACGCAAATACCTTGATTTGAATTATACTCTTATGTCCAATACATAAGATAAATGAAGTTATTTTTTATGTAAGTTGTGGATCAAACAAAGAACGACGAACTAGAAAAATTCTATAACACTCGTCCCGTTGAAGTCTCTGTCTTTGATTTCAAAATAACTGCCTCTTTTAAAGTTATAATGGCTATTTGCGAGTGTCTGTCCGTATGTCTGTCGTTTTGTCTAGGCTAATCTTTAAAATGGCTATAAATATCAAATTGAAATAACTGAATTATTATAAGAAGTATTTCAAGATTCGGTTTAGTCTTTATTTTAGGAGAATCGGTAGAGTCTATCAGAAGGTATAAAAATGCACGTTTTTTTGCGGCTATTAGAAACAATAGATGTAGCCCAAAGAAGCCGGAGTATAGTGACCTGCCACACATATTACCATTCGCGTTTTGTTCAAATTGCGTTGTCGTTATTCTGTCGTCGTTTCGTCTGATTGTTTTGATTTTTTTCATTAATTGCTCTCTACCTCATTACAATTTACATTGATAAGATTAAACGCTTTGTGGATTTAAGTTACAATTATTACCTTGTTTGTAATTTTGTTCGAATAGTCTTAAATAATTTTGTTATTAATTTTATAGATTACTGCTTTTTAATTTTAAGATTACCTATTCCATAGTTTTAGGGTGTAATAAAGTTTTCATTCAAAATTCTTTAGTTTTGTCCTTATTTATAGTTTCATTAGATTAGAAGGATTTTAATTTTTTTCTATTACTTGCTGCTGCTTGTGAAACTATATGTAGCATGTTCAGTACCGTAAGTCATGCCAAATATATCGTTGTCCTAGAAAATGAAAATACTAGACCTTATATAGTATAAGGTCCTCCAGACCGATTTCGGCCACGGCGGCCAATCTCAAGAGAGATTAGCCAACTGCGCAGAAGATATAGTGCACAAGTGTGTGCGCAAACACAGGTGCACTCTCTTTTCCTTAGCTCTCATAATCCGATGGGATGGCAATCCGACACGACCGGAAAGAGTTCAGGCGCAGGACCAACGGCTCAACGTGCTTTCCGAGGCACGGGAGTGTACACACTTCCACCTTCCAGACTCCGGGCTGCTACTGAGAATTTTCTGTAAATTAAATAATAATAATCGTACTAATATAATAAATACGAAAGGTTATGTGTGCTGTGAATATTTGTTACTTCTTTACGCTTTATCACAGCAAAAATATGACACAATTAACATATTTTGGATTTTACGTTTAACAGTATTTTCGATTAAGATGCGGACGAAACCGCGAATCAAGCGCACTAGTATATAAATATAAAGCAAATCACTAATGTTTTATTTGTGGAAATCTTTCGTAGCGGGTACTTTACGAAAAAATCAATGTTTTTACACTCAATCACGCTTTTTACACTCAGTAGTTGTTCGTAGTCAGTCAGGACAAACGTTTTTATAAGTATAGATTATCCAAACATTAAGTAACAGTTAGCGTGCGTTACACTATTACCCGCCCCTCACGATGGGAACTTATCTGTCATCTTTACACGCATTACGTGATATCTTATTTTGTTCGTGCGTGATTGTCTATTGGTTTAGTAGTTAATAGTGTGACAGACGATTAATGTCAAAATCAAGTGGGGGAACTTTTACGTACGTACATATTAAAATTTCACGCCAGATTATAGTTGACGCTTAAATTAATTTGATTGTAGTGTTTTTCAATTTTTATTTAAGTGAGCAGATGTGCAGAAAATCCAGCTAATGGTAAGTGATCAGTTACCGTGGGACAGTTACCGTCGCCGGTAAATGTTCCTCTGCTTGGGTGCCTCTTCTCTCTTTTGAGAACTTTTGAAGCTCATCGCACGCTGATCCAGGGTTCTCCAGGGTTCATATGCGGGTTGGTAGATACACATGTGGCAGAATTTTAGTTAAATTTAACTCTCGCTTTCCACCGATGTTTGCCTCATCGCCGAGCACGAGATGAATTTTAAACACATGAAAATATTAAGCACGTGAAAATTCAGTGGTGTTTGCACGGGCTTGAATCCGCAATCAATGGTTGATGTGAAAGCGTCGTAACCACTGGGCCATTTCAGCTCTCATGTATTGAGATCTCGGTGCATGGTATTATTAATATTGCATTGATAACCATCACAACTTAAATCATTTTGAACAAAAATCACAGATCGACCAAAGTTTGGCAACCCACAAGTAAGATGAATTGTAATTTTATATATTTTACACTTACATTGTCTTATCAAGCACACAGTTTGATTTTAAGTTTTATAAAGAAAACATCAACTTGTATGATTTATTTGTTTCTTGTTTATTCTGGGGTGGTGATGAGGGATCCGAACCCTGATTGGTGTCCTATAAAACATAAAAAAAAAACAAAATTTAAATACATTTACATACACTTAATAAGAATAAATAAGCAACGTCATACGAATGCTTAGGCTGTATGATGTTGAGCACGAATATACGTGACGAGTTTGTAAAAAAAATCAATTTGTCATGAGTTCCTTTGAGAGTAACTCGGGGTAATTTGGCTCAAGCGAGCGTGCTTCCTGCTCGTTTATGTTACCAATTCACACCTCTATCCCCGGATGTTGGTCATTTTCTATAGTCTTTGTTGTTTTGCTGATCGACCTTTTATATAAGGCTTGAGAAGCTAGTTATGTAAGTCACTATATTACAAATATTATCTTAATTGCTTTGAGATAATATATAAAATTTTAATTTTAATATATAATAAATAATTAAAATACATAAGTTGATCATGTACGTGATAAATGTGTGCTTATTGGGATTTCCGCCGCGTCAATGCCTAGGTCTTCAAGGCACCGGCCTAGGGGCCCTACCAGCCGAAAATGATATAATTTTTACTCTAATCGCTTTAGAAAATGTCAAAGTGCCTTCACCCTCTAAGCCCGGGTCAACAAGATCACATGGCCCTGAAATTAGGCCGAGACGGTGCATGTAATCCTTATAAACTACTTATGTGACACAATATTTGCGAAGCCACCCTTGAGTTAATTCCGTTAGTTAAGATTACGTGTATTATAAAGGTACCTATTATATATTTTATTATATATTTTATATATTGTTATATATTTTAACAGCCTGCAAATATCACACAGCTAAGGCCTCCTCTTCTTCCGGAGAAGCTTTTTGAGCTTATTCCAATAAAATCAAATATTTCACTATAATACAGTTCCATTCAATTAACCAAAAAATATATTTAGACTATCAATCAAATGCAGAAAACACTTTGATTGTTATTCCTTATTCTAGTTAATTATATCCGAATTGACTATAAATAAAATAGGCAATAATTACCAATTAAAGTTGAAAAAACTTAATGTAAAATATAATCGAATATTCGGGAAGTAAAGGATGTTTATAATTATTTTTATTGCTTTTAGATGTTATTTTGTATCATTCACTTAGCCTGTTATCGACACGAGACCGCTGATCCAACAATACTAAAAACAATACAAGATCATTCCTTTGTTCCGATCGTCCGCGTAACATGAACTCTAGTGCGGTGCTATAAAGAATATTCTCGATAAAAAAATCTAAAATTAAATTTTGACGGTTTGTTGAATCGGTATAAAAAGGCAACCGTAATAACTAAACAGAAACAGGGATTCGATTAGTAATGATACTAATGTGTATTTGATTCGTCATGAACGTGAATAAATGTTTAATAGACTAAATTAGTGTCATTGTTTTAGGGGTTGGGTTTTTGCTTTCATTATAATCTTTTCACATTAGTTTTCTTAGATTAATTATTTCTAAGGTAGATTATGATGATATGACAAGACAGGAGAAAATCTAATATGATACGTAAATACTAGTACACTCTTTATTCTGTCATAAACCGATGGGCCGGTAAATCTGACAGAACCGGAAAGACAGGTGCAACACCAACGTCCTTACGTGTTATCCGAAGCACGGGATTATAAACGCTACTACTTTCTTTTAAAGTCCTGGGGTTCTATTATTCATCATAGAAAACTCGAGTGATTTTACCACCACATACCACTCATCGGGTGATCCGTTGTGATTTTGATTTTCGTAAGTTTTTTTTAGTTTTTTAAGCACTTTATATATTTACATAATAATAATAATTATAATGTCCTCCAGACCGATTTCGGCCAAGGCTGTCAATCTCAAGAGAGATTAGCCAACTGCGCAGGAGATATTATAGTGCAAGTGTGTGCGCAAACACAAGTGCACTCTCTCTTCCCCAGCTCTTATAATCCGATGGGACGGCAATCCGACACGACCGGAAAGAGTTCAGGCGCAGGACCAACGGCTTAACGTGCTTTCCGAGGCACGGGAGTGTACACACTTCCAACTTCCAGACTCTGGGCTGCTACTGAGAATTTTCTGACAGAAAAACCCATATAACTATTTATTGGCCCGACCTGGGAATTGAACCCAGGACCACTGGGTCTGCAGCCTTATATCTAGCCACTAGACCAACGAGGCAGACATATATATATTACAGAATAAGTGAACGAAGGTATCTTGATGCGTTAGTTAAAAATTTGCCTCTCTTTCTAAAAACTTTAATGTCACACACATAAACGCACAAAGTATCCCCGAACATTACTCTGATATGTTAGCCTCTTTCGATTTGGCGAATATTCATGCGATTCTGGTATCTGAGACGTTTTTAAAACCGAGATGGTTTTCCCTCGACATCTTTCTCGATCCCAGGGTTTCACGTAATTCGCAACGATCGGACAGGCAAAGGTGGTGGAGAGGTTTGTATCTACTTACGTAGTCATATTCCTTTATTGATTCTTAGCAAATCATATTCCGTCTACTCTGAGTCGTCGGAGCATATCCTTTTGGAAGTTTTATTTAGCAGCCTAAAAGTACTTTTAGGAGTCTTTTACTCTCCATCACTCCTTATAAATTACTTCCAAGAGTTTGAGCAATTGTTGTAGACCTACGTCCCTAACGTCGATCACACTATAATAACGGGGGACTTCAATACTTTTTTAATCAAAAACGATTCACGTGCTAAACGGTTACATCAAATAGCTCTATTTTAAATCTGCTTAATACGAATGCCACACACTATTTCCCTAATTGCTCACCCTCATTGCTCGATTTAATGATCTTCTCCTCATCGGAACTTGTCAGTGTACATGGTCAGTTTCCAGCCAACGCTTTCTCTTACTATGATTTGGTATATCTGTCGTATAAAGTCCACCCAAGGTAAAACCAACTATTGTTATGCGCCGAAGCTTCAAAAACTTTAATAATGAAGACTTCATGTGAGACTTGAGCTCCATTGACTGGGATTCAGTTCTCAACGCTCCCACGATAAATGATAAGCTGTGCATTTTTAATTCCCTGCTTATTGATATTTTTGACTTGCGCGCTCCTCTTAGACCCATAAAACTAAAACATCTACCTGCACCTTGGCTGACCGATGACATTAGGCTTTAATGATAAGACGCAACGCTGCGAAGGCCAAATACAAATCCAGACCAATTGATGATAATCTGACCAGGTACAAAAAACTTGCGTAATCACTGCAACAAGATCTGTAGGAATGCTCAGAGGAAATTTGTACACACTTCCATTAAAAATAAAAATCCGGCAGATGTATGGAGATTTTTAGAATCTCTGGGAATAGGACGATCAAAAGCTGACATACCTCTTACTACGGATTTAGACAGACTAAACTACCACTTTTCTAACTTAGATAATTTTAATAACGCCCATAAATATAAAACTATAGCTTATCTTAGTGCACAAACAAAACCTAATTATCCCATATTTTCCTTCAGTACTGTCACCGACGACGACGCTATAAAGCACGTGTCCGCTATTGCCTCTGACGCGACGTCGATGTCGTACGCGGGTCGATGTAAGCCGATAAATGATAACTTTAGTCCTGAGTAAAGATGCACCTGTCCTCTGTTATTTAATTAACTTTTCGTTGTCTTCTAAAACGTTTCCTAGTGCCTGGCATGTTGCTCATATTATTCCTATCCCTAAGGTTTCAAATCCTACAACTCCTCTACACTATCGACCAATTTGCACCCTTCCTTTCCTGTCTAAAGTGTTTGAGCGTACTGTCCACTCCCAGCTTACTCTATTGCTGTCACAACAAGATATCTTGAGCCCTTTCTAGTCTGGATTTCGTTCGGGACATAGTACTGTGACGGAACTTACTAAGGTTTTTGACATTCGATACGGATTAGATCAAAGGCATGTTTGTATAATAGCTTTACTAGACTTCAGCAACGCGCTTAATACGGTTGACTTTGATATTCTTCTAGCTATCTTGGAGTCAATCAACATATCGTCAGATGTTGTTGAGTGGTTCCGAACCTATTTATATGGACGCCAACAATGAGTACGTGCTGGAAACCGTTGCTCTTCGTATTGCTGTCTCGGCGCTGGTGTTCCTCAGGGTAGTGTACTTTCACCGCTTTTATTTTCTATCTTCATCAACACTGTTACCACTCTTCTCCCTCCCTTTTCATTTGTATGCCGATGACTTGCAAATTTATTTGACTACACCAGTTGAGAACATTGTAGATGCTATAGGTAGATTAAGCTCTGACCTTAACACTATTACCAACTGGAGTAGATCATTTGGATTATCCATAAATGTCAGTAAGTCACAATTATGCATTATTGGCACCCCTAAGCAACTAAGTAAAACGACAAAATTGACCTACCTGACGTTATTATTGAAGGGATGACTTTGCCTTATAGCAACGGTATTAAAAATCTAGGTGTTTTAATGCATCCTTCCTTTACCTGGCGACCACAGGTTACTGAAATTAGCCGTAAAATTTTCGCGACAATCCACTCCTAATTTCCCGAAAAATTTCCTACCTACTAAAACAAAAATACTACTTGCTAATTGCCTTCTGCTCCCAATTTTGGATTATGCGGACGAGTGTTACTCTGATTTGTCAGAGGAACTAATCGAGAAATTGAAACGCCTACAAAGTATCTGCATTAAATTCATATTTGGACTGAAGAAATTCGATCATATTTCGCAATATCGCTCTGCCGGTGGCTCCCTATCAAAGACCGTCGCAACTTACATGTTCTTTCTCTACTCTAATCTACTATATTTCACCCCTGTACACCTCCCTATCTAAAGGAACGCTTTACTTTTCTTGGTTCAGAATCAACTCTTCAACTTAATCTTCGCTCCCAAAGTGATAATAAGTTAAGTGTGCCCATATGCAATTCCAAATTATATGCTAACTCCTTCACGGCTAAGGCAGTGAGACTGTGGAACGCACTTCCATTCGATATCCGTCAATCCTCTTCAATTTCTATCTTCAAACTTCGTACTAAAAACTATTACCAATCGCTTTAGCCTTACTTACTCGCTTCCTTCATACTTCACTCTGACCACTGTAGCTGTAGTGTTATAAATATGACCTGTTACTTATTTTGTACTAATTATATAAAAATATATTTATTGATATATGTATTGATATGTTGTATTTTATATAAATATATATATGTTTTATGTATATTTATATATATGTATATATATATAATGCACTCGCCCGTTATGTCCTGCTAGCATCTTAATACAGGGTTGTCTGGAAGAGATCACTACTTGAGTGATAAGACCGCCCCTTGCATGCATCATCCTTCCTTAGCTTCTATCTTTTTTTATTATTATTTTTTTTCCTTATTATTTGTATCTGACTTGTTTTGTTTTTTTCCTTGAGAATGTGCAATAAAGTTATTTATTATTATTATTATTAAATTAAGTTCAATATATTTACACACGTAAACTTATTACCTCGAATATTAATACTTCTTTATATTATTCTTCTCAACTAAAAAATATCTTTCTATATAGGTAGGTTACGTAAGTTAATCTTTTCTTTTCTATATTTTGGTGCACCAAATTTAATTTAATTTTATTTTATTTATTTCTTTTTTCGCTGGAAAGGCGCTTTTACGCGTTTCCCCCACATGGGGCGGGGCAAGAGCCCCACATACCCATGTGGGGCTCACCGGCACTGAAGGCGCCGGACTATCCACTAAAAAACCAGCGGTATCCTCTCTGTTTGGTCAGGGGGCGCCACGGGATCGCTTGCGTATGCTACCATGACACCCTGACGGTCGGCCCGCCTATGCGGGCCTCCATTTTTAAAGGGGTTCCCGGATACACTTAGCCCAGGTGGCTATTAGGGCGGGGGGAGAAGGTGCGCATAGCGCCTACGCCTCCTCCCCGGTGGTCTTCGACGGATCGAATCAGCGGAGGCACTCACGCTGTCGCTCCGCGGCCTCCTTCTGCGACATGACACTCTCGCAGAAGGAGACCATTTCCAAACAGCACCAGCAGCGTGATTGACGCCATGCTCGACAGCGAGAGATCTCCGCCAACTATCGCCGCCAAGGAATGCCTCTGAGGCCCCCATGCAGCACACTTCGTCAGGGTGTGGTGCGCCGTGTCCAGCGGCGCACCACACTCGTGGCAGGAGGGTGATACCTCCCGCCTTGCTATCTTGCGCACCACACTCGTGGCAGGAGGATGATACCTCCCGCCTTGCTATCTTGTGCAGGTACTTACCGAAACAGCCATGTCCGGTAAGTACCTGCGTCAGCCTAAACGTAAGTGTGCCACTTTTCCTTAACCAGCGACTCAAGTGGGGCTGAATCGCCTCCACTGTCACTAGGCTTGCTGATGGGGACCTCAGGTCCTCCTCCCATCTACGAATCAGGGCTTGCTGGGCTAGAGACCTGATTCGTCCCACCTGCGCTGATCCTGGACGGCCGCCACTCGCTCTGGCTTCCACCCGAAACCGGTACACTTCTGCGAGCATCTCCGCCTGGAGTTCTCAGGGCGGATCGCCCGCAAGAAGTGTAGCTGCCGTCCATGACACCGTACGGTAACCACGTATCGCCCTCACCGGTTTGACCGTCTGCGGTCTCCGCAGAAGGGCCTTGTTCTGAGCGGTGAGAGCGTCCACCCAAATAGGTGCACCGTACAGCGCCAATTTTATTTAACCTGAGATTACGAACGTTTATCATAAAACGAATTAATTTACACTTTTTACTACAAATTCTCACATTATTAACATATTATATATTATACGTTCCAATCAAATATTAGAGTTATCGAGTGAAACACGTACACATCGTACGGCAACAGAACATCGATACGATTTGAAATTGAAAACGAAAATCGCAACGTGAAATGAGAGTACAGCCTACGTGCCGCTATTTAGCACCCAAACGGAGCAAGCGTAAATTGGAAATCAAAACAACCATCCACAATCGAAACTAATCGAATCTTTAACGTCGTGATCGATAACATACCATCTGAGTATCGAAATCACGATTATTTGTGTACAGTCGAACACATCGACATCATAACAGACAGCACTATAGAGCTCGAATTTATTTAATTTAAAATTACAATTGGAAATTGAACTTTATGTCTTTAGAATAAGATTTCGAATCTTCCATCGACTTGAGTGTTGTAAGAATTGTATTAAAGTTATATCGAGTATCGATAATGTTGCCGCGCTTACAGTCTTGTCGAGTGCACCTATTTCTTTGGATTATATTAAATTATAGCTAGGAGTGAAAATCGTCTCGTAATGTGTTGCCAGATTGCCGGCGTGGGACTGCGAACGTATCATTTGCTTCGATCCACTCGACGCATGATGCTAATAATGGACCATAATCTTTGAATTAGTGATATATTTTCCTGTCTTAACGTTTCTTAAAATCAATTATTGTTATGTGTGTTGATTCATATAATATTATGAGATAAAATAATCGTGTCTGATATTAAATTAAATGTGATCTCAATAAAATATGATTGACATATTTTATTGGATCATCGTCATCATCATCATCAGGCCGTGTCAGCCAACGGCTGGACATACCTCCTATACGCTCCAGCACTCCTTCAGCCCTAGCCTTTTGTAGATTGATAAAAAATATCTTACAATAATGTGAATATTATTACATTAAGTCAATATTATAAATGCGAAACTTCGTTTGTTTGTTACGCTATAACGTGTTAACTACTCAAGTGATCGTCATGAAATTTTACATACACGTTGTCAGAAAAAGACAAATTGTACATAGCATCGGCCTCCCTCGCTCCCAGTTTTACTTCAGAAAGACTCACAAGTCATAACGTTGTATGATATCAAATTTATTTTCTATAGCCTTTTATATATTCGTGAAATATAAAGAAATTCTTCAATATATATTAGAATTTAAAAAAATGTAAAAGTACATAAGCTAATTTATTTTCCGTGAAGGAAGATTCCGTGAAGAGATATTAACATCAGTTAAAACGACATTACCTTTATTACGGTCGCTTGCTTTGCTTACGTTTCTGAACGTTAACTGAATGGATTATTTGAGAGTCAGGTTCCGTAGAAAACTTGTTTAATAAAAAATAATCACAAGTTTTTTTTTTCATTTTTGTATTCGGTAGGTAGACTGACAAGTGGCATTGTAAGAAATATTAACCATCCCTTATATCGCCAATACGCCACTGACATTCGGTCTTGGCGGTAAAAAATGATTAATTGGTTGTACCCACCCAGATGGTCTTGCACAAAGTCGTACTTACAGTACATATAGTTTATGTCAATATTTTCTTTTACCTCGAACAACGTCTTATTTCAACATACTATGAATGATAAGTTAAAGGAATTATAAAAAAATAAAGCATACATTTCTGTAATATTCTTATATGTTAAAAAATTTTATATTTTTATTTTCGATTCAGGTAAAATTATTATATATTATATACTTTTACAAATTTAATAAGATAATGAAATAAAATATTAAAAAAAAAAATAATAAAACCAATTATCTATACTTGTTTGTTTCATGATATTTTGATCAATCGTTAATTACAGATTTGTCCTCCTGACTAAAATTGGTGGCCATTTTGAGTGGAGATTACCTGACTATGCAGGTATATAAGTACACTCATTATTTTGTATACGTCCTTGTAGCTCATGTATGGCTGGTAGTTAAAACACGATCGTTATTAATAAAATAAATAAATTATTAACCGGTGCATCACACAACCCTAAATCTCATAAAAAACGAAGTTAGCACAACTAATGTCAGTGTAATGAGCTCCTTATCTGAATAATTAAAAGTCGATTTAGCGCGCTTTCTATCACCCCGCCCTCAGACGAGGCAGTTTCCTAGAAATGACATAATTTTTTTAACGACGTAGACAAAGTATTTATATATGAATATTTATTACATTTTTATAACTTGCTATAAACTGGAGGGTTTTTGCTGTTTCGTTTGGTTATATTGTTTTCTATACAACGTCTTACATCCCATTTTATCGAACATTCTGGCATTTCTGAAATATTAATAATAATCGCATATGCGCAAAAATTTAAGTTCTCTTCATTCGCTTTAGTATTTTTTTCTATTTAATAAAATGACTTTGTGTTTCTTTTGTTTTTTTTAAATATTTTGTTATAAAAATAATATGTGTTAACTTTTGTCATCATTATATTTTTATTTCTGTCTTGTGTATCTGCTCTTATTGTTTTTGAAAGAGAGTGACATTTTGCATTATGTCATTATGCTTTTCCATTACGGTCGTATATACAGGTCTTGCAAGTTCAGTAGTGGGGTACGTTGACATAATGACGCTATTCAGTTCAATTTAAGGCCGCCAGCGGCTAGAGGCATGACGATAGGTTCCTGCTGGATACAAAATTATTGTGCATGGAAGATAAAATATATACTATTTTTCCAAAATTATATCACGTTTGACGTTTATGTGGCCGATTTCCTCGCTTTACACAATTTTCCAGCGAAGGGTAATACGGTTGACCATTTTTTTTTCTTCTGCCTTTCACTTAATAACACTGTAATTCAAAATATTGTTTTCAAAATGTTGTATTCAAACTTGTGTTTATTATATAATGAGCACATTAGATGTAATATACATGTATAATAAACACAACACAAGTTGTTTTATTGTGCGCTAAAGTAAAATTATTTCGATAGGCGATAGCAGCGACGTACAGCGGACGAAAATGCGAATAGAAGTTGTAACACGCTCTCACCACTGAAATTGGACTCGGTTGCAAGACCTGTGTATACGACCGTGCTTTGCATAATGTGTGAAAAAAATATTAGGTTAGGATGATAAACAGAAAAAACTCGAATAGAAAGAAGAAGACGTAAAGTGATTAATTGTATTTTTTTCTTTAAACAAATATAGGCTGGTAAATGGTACCATAACCATCTGGTACAGTACAATTCCACAGTTTTAAATATATACATAGTCCATACAGTTACATTTGCAGTGTAAGAAATACATATTAACCACCTCTTAGATCGTCAATACACAACCAGGCTTGGAAACTAAGGCTTTATATCCCTTGTGCCACTGACACTCTCCCTTCATAACAATTATACTAAGTAACCTGAACACAACAATTATACTAAGTAACTATTGCTGTTTTGCGGTAAAAAAAAACACCTATGAAGGCATACAACTATATTACAATTTACCACTATAAAAATATTATGAACTCGTTGAAAAAATCTTTAATATAAATATTAATTAATTATGCTTTCAAAACATAACCGTTGAACGAGTACACATACATCTAAATTGTTATGTTTTTGTTGACCAATAATAATATTAATATCCTCGGACATTATTCACACAAGGGCATCTGATCTCAAACTAAACGGAGCTTGTACTATAGAAACTAGACAACTGATATACTACATTTACTACTTTTCTTTTGTAAATATCATTTATATATCATAATAAAACTAATATCATTATAATATCTATTTCCTTTATTATATATTATCCCGTGACACTTTTATTTTGACTGTTCTAAGGCGGAGTCACAGTTAATCTAACATCTGTTTAGTGACATGGCTAACTGGGCGAATCCTTTTAGGTGTGATTAATGACTTGATGAACGTTACGGGTAATATATGACGTTAATTGTGACCGTAGTTTAATTATGTCACGTTTTATTTCAACTGACGACGAAATCTTTGTTAGAAAAATATATTTTAATTTGTTGTTATTATGACCTGGTGTGTTGCTTGTAATGCGCCAATTAAAAAAAAATTATAGCAAACTAAAATTGATATTTTATCATGACGTGTCCGAGATACTAACACAAAAAAAAAAAAATTAATAGCAAACAGAACATTAAATTAAATTTTACGTTGTTTCCTTATTAAATCATGCAAAATATACTAAGGGGTTTTCCAATAGGGACGCTTGAACTTTGACAGCTGATTGCGGCCATGTTGTTTGAGTGACAGCTGTCAAATGCAGTGTGTTATATTCATTCCGTCCTCCCAAACCACCATGGCAGGTTACAGTGTCGAGCAGCACGTGCAAATCATAAAATTGTTTTATGAAAATGGGTCTTCAGTTCGAGCAACGTTCCGCGCACTTCGCCCGTTTTACGGTCGCGATGATCGTCCTGCCGAGTCGACTATCCGTCGATTGGTGGACAAATTCGAGTCAACCGTCATTCGGGTCAGTTAACAATCAGCCGGTTCCCGTGCGTCAACGTAACGCGAGATCTGCCGAGAATATCGCCGCTGTGCGCGACAGTGTCCTCGAAAACCCGCGGCAGTCAATTCCGCGTCGCGCACAGGAACTCGGCCTTTCGCAGACGACAACTTGGCGAATTTTGCGTTGTGACTTGAGCCTGCACCCGTACAAGATCCAGCTGACCCAAGAGCTCAAGGTTAATGACCATAGACAGCGCCGTGTGTTCGCTGACTGGGCATTAGAGCAGTTGGAAGTTGACGCCGATTTTGGCAAAAAAATCATCTTCAGCGACGAGGCGCATTTTTGGATGAATGGCTATGTCAACAAGCAAAATTGCCATATTTGGGACGAGACCAATCCACACGAGGTTCACCAAGTGGCAATGCACCCGCAGAAAGTGACTGCTTGGTGCGGATTTTGGGCCGGAGGCGTGATTGGTCCGTATTTTTTCGAAAACGATAATGGTGTGGCCGTCACCGTCAATGGTGAGCGATACCGGTCGATGATAACCAACTTCTTTTGGCCTGAAATCGAGAATATGGATCTGGACAACATGTGGTTTCAACAGGACGGCGCTACGTGCCACACAGCACACGCTACGATGGAAGTTCTGCACGATCAAGCGCCCTTAATGGAAAACCCTATACTATGTTCATAAATTCGTGTTGCCACATTTTCGTTAACTTTCAAAAAAAAAATCATAATATATTTAAGTAGGATTTACAAGAACAGTTAAATACAATATTATTAATCATATACACTTTATTGCATTAATATTTTTCAACATTAATTAAATCGTTTATTTGATCTTATTACCTTTTGTCACTTGTCTCACCGTATCGCTTGCATTATTGTGATTAGTATTTCAAAACTAAGTTTATTTGATATTTATGAATTTAATTAAAAAGAGAATGTATAACGACATTAATATTTACATTTATTACGTTGTATTCAACACGTATTAAACTTTAAACTCACTAACAAACTATCTGTACTCATTAACATGAAAAAATCGTGATATCAGCAATAATAAATCCCAATAAAACAATTTTAAATAAAAATTCACCTGTTATATTTAAAGTAAATTTAGTTTGATTATGTAGCGATTATCTACAGTCGCAGCATCCGCCGGGAGAGCAGTCATCTGGAGAGATTTACGTAAATTAGTCTGGGATGTTGTGTGAATAAATCGATAAAGTTACACAAACAAAAACCATAGTTCAGGGTTTTATTTGCTTTAAATAAACTTTATTAAAGATATCTTTTTAAATTTTCTTTTTTCTTTGTTAAAGCAAACCGATGCAGATCTATTTAGATATGATGAAATAGATATTAATTATACTTATGTCTCGTTTTTTTACACCCCTATAATCCATACAATGGAATATAATGGAAATAATTAGAGGATTCAATATATACAGGAAGTATGAAATGTCGTAGTATTATTTGAGCAGCCCGTTACTCCGGACTATTTATACTTGAAGTTTATAAATAAATCTTTAATTAATAAAATGTATTAAAAGACAAATTTAACGATTTGTCTGGACATATCCTTGTATGTTAAAATAATATGAAAACTGATATTGAAACTTTTTTAATTTGACATATTTGGTAAGCAGACAGGTAAAGGGTTAACCTGACGGTAGGCGGATCTTTACCCATCGACATTGGGACTGTGAGGTATATTAACCTCATCCATTGCCAATGCGCCACTAACCTTGGAAACTAAAATGAAAACTATCTTGAGCCTGAAGTGACACTGGCTCACTCAACCTTCAAACCGGAACATAAGAAAACTAAGAATTACTTTTTCGCAGTTGAATATACGACGAGGGTATACCAATAGTACCAAGACACAAAGTCCTACCACAAAGCAACACGCCGTAGAACTAATTTAAGTGAATTATTTATTTAATCAGCAATAAAATCGTATTGTCGTAGTGGATTATTTACTTGTGGATCTGAATTATAAAAGCAACATTACAATTTTAATGTGTATCTAATTACATAGGAATGTTACATACATGCTACAACAAAATGAAAATCGAGATGTATCCGTTCAAAGAGTGTATCCAGCCGGCTTCATTACCGATAATGAAGCCATTAAATTATTCTTCTACATAATATTTTAATCGTTACTTCGTGAGCGTAGTTTAACTGCACACTAAAACGAAGTGTTAACAATAAATTCATTTAGATCTTCTTCGCTTACATTGTTGAAAATGTTTTCTTTAATATAGCTTTAAAACATATTTGAATATATTTTTTTTTATATTAGGTTCATAGTTGGTTTTAGTATTAAAAAACCGTATATTTATGGCAAACAGAAATGTATACCATAATAATAATAATGGATACCTTTAATTCGTACACCAGCAAAGAAATAAACATAATAGGTAATTAAGACTATCATATGAATTATTTTGCCAGTAGACATACCTACCCAGAATATTTTTGTAATAAATATACTATTATTTTTGTATGAATCGAAATCTAAAATACTATTCAGCCTTACTAGAATAACATTTAAAGGAATTTTCATTTAAATTTAACATAATTTGAATAATATTTTTATTTCATACGTTCGATCAAATTAAGCAAAAAAAAAAAAGAAATAAAAAGTACATTCGTAACTAAATAAAAATAAATAACTATGTGATTTTTTTTGCTTAAAGGAATAGTATAGCATTTCGATTTTCTTTTACTGTAACTGTAATTCATGACTCGGTACACTCGGAATTCAGCAATTATGCGTAAATCTTACATTTCTTTTCTATAACTTGAATACTATTTTTTTTTTTATTGTTTAGGTAGGCGGACGCGTATATGGGCCACCTGATGGTAAGTCGTCACCAACGCCCATAGGCATTGACATTGTGATATATGTTAATCATCGCTTACTCATCGCCAATGCACCTCCAACCTTGGGAACTAAGATGATATGTACCTTGTCTCTGTAATTACACTGGCTCACTCACACCGGAACACAACAATACAAATCACTTCAAACCGGAACACAACAATACAAATCACTGCTTCTTTCCGGTAGAATATCTGATAAGCTCTTCCACTAGTGAATTTCGTAAGTAAATATATAATCAACACAGACAAATAAATCGCATTAACAATCTCCGCAATCGCTATCCCTAAGTCTATGAATTTTACTTCAAGGATTATTTTATTTCAAGGATATATTAATTCCATATTTATTAATCATACATTGTTGTAATCTCTAACAAAACATAATTAATCAGTGCGAAGCTATAATAATTACTTGTAATCGGACACTAAGTGCCTTATTCTAATGCCTTTAGATAGCGTTAAGAGGTTTAAGCCCTTAAGAATATTGTAACCAAGTATTCAGTTGGTATTAGTACTTGTATAGTATTATAAGATCTGTGGTATTAGACGGTATTGTGTAAAAGTAAAAAAGAAAGGAATAGCCTTTTTTTTTTTTTTTTAATTTTCAATGGACTAAAGCCAGCTTTCGTTTTGATTTTTAGAAGATATTTTTGAGTTTATTCCACTACGAACATTACATCCATACCACCGTAAATGCTCTGTCAACCAATTACACTTGCTCATCCTTCAAAGCACAATATTTTATGGAACTAAGAAATGCCTACACAAAACCGCCGAGCTATGTTGTAATTTCAAGCAACTGGATCACTCTAGTTTCGACATTATTTATTAAATAATGTCTCACATTTTTTCTTATCATTGCTGCAAAAATACCTAACAAAAAAATTAATAAGAATATGAAATAATATTGATTACATCCTACCACGATCTTTGATTACAGTATCAAAAATTCATCTCCCATCATCATCGGTTACAATTTTAATCATGATAATCAAGATACAATTAAAAAAATTAATTTCTAAAGATCCAATTTCAAAGTGGGCGATCAAATATTTAGTTTGTTCCCACCACTCGTGCGCCGCTGAATATCGACGTATCAAAATAGTGTCATGTCTTCCTTTTTGAACCAAACCGAAACCAATTGATTCGGCGGCCAACGACGCACAGTTTGTTTAGCCCGATCGAATCTGTCCAAAATGATGAGTTGTGAATTGAATCCAGCGCTCATAACTACAAAATGAAAACGGATTTTCGAACATCTCGAAATTATACAATCCATTGCTAGTTTACTAAACGAATTACCAAACTTTAGAGATGAAATTACGAAATGGATTCGTTAGTGGATAAATTTTGGTAGAGATAGAGATGTCGTGGTCGGGGATGGTATGAAAAACGTCGCCGTCACGAGCGGATAGCGCTCGAAAATGGCCGTGGTAATGGTGTTTGTTTGTCGATTTATCTGTTTTGGTCTGTAACTCGATTTGCTTTTTGTACACTGTTCACAAAGGCAAGTAAATTTCGTTAGTGCTTTCGGTCTGAGAACATCGTGACGAGTCTCGGGGCTCGAATACAAGATTTTAGCGTGAAGATCAATTACTGGTCTGATTAAAACAAATATTGAGTTACGGTTTTGTTTCGGTATTAAGGTTTCGTGGTTATGCCCTTTTGGATACTGATGCATTTAATATAATTGTTATGTCATTCAAAGTGTTTATATACAAAATTGGCTTCGTATGTTTATACTTTTCTTAGATTGGCTTATGGCTCTATAGGCTTGAGAATGCTTTTATCTCGTTTTTCATTTGAAGTGAAAGCTGTTCATGATTACTCTATTAAATCTTGATGTCGAAAAATAAACAAAATAGCTTATGTAAATACTCAAATTTTATGTAAAAGTGTAAATAATTACTACATAACAACAAGTCGGACAGATAAAATCGCAGTCGGCCATCGCAGTGGTTTTAGTGGGTAAGAATCCCACATAACCCCGTTCCTCTCCCTAAGGGAGCCGAGGTCCCTAAGGGACCTTTTTGAAGGTGCCTGGCTCTGAATGTCTGCGTGGAAAAATTTTTTATCCATAAGACAAGTGTCACCATTATCTATAGCCTGTTAAATATTATTACATTTGTATTACATAAAAACATCCAAAAATATGACTTAATTAATTTGTAATGTCTCTTGAGTCCATAAATTCGTCCTACTCACCCTTCACCATTCGAAAAAGCAATACAAATTATTTCTATTTGGCGATAGAATAAATATTGTGCTTTTGGTTGGTACCTGGCTATACCACCGAGTGAGTTTTACCTAAGTTGCTAAGTTGCTAAGCTGCGAGTATACTGGACCTCCCCGTATGTCTGAGTCCCCGTATATATTATTCTATAAACTTTCTCATTAACTGCTATGTAAAGCACAAGATTTATTTTTTCTGAAAAAAAGCATCAAATCCCTGGGCTTCCCCCACATGAATAAGCAGGGTAAGTGGGTCTCACTCAGCAAAAATTGTTTATCAAAACTTTATTGTTAACAAGGAATTAAGTAGAAGTAACTATTAAACACCTTAATCTTTTCTTTTTTACAAAACAATGAAATATAACTAACATGGCCGACGCAACACAATACGACTTTCCGAACACGAAAGCATATAAAAATAGTTTGTACTGTGACCATTTCTACACTATCAGTTATCCGAACAGCGCTGATTGTGAACTACCCTCAAATACTAGCGGACCCACACGGTCTCTTCAGGAGCCGTCACGGGATCGCCGAACTGGTAGGCCCAGATAGCGCATCCAAATAAATAATCCAGATTATAGATTTATAAATTTGAAATTAGTATAAAAAAAAATACTATTTAGATAATATTTAAATGTTACTAATTTAATTCATAAACTATTATTACGCCAATAAAAATAAAAATTATAATTGTATTCATATCATTGCTAGCTAATTAAAAACACAAATTTATTTTAATTTAATTTGTCATAAGTTTTCGATCACTTATAATATTTAGATTAGTCAATCAGACAATTTTTTTTTTGCATTTGAAATGAATAATCTATATCATAATGTACACAAAAAGTAAATAGCTGGTGATACATAAAAAGGTGACAAGGTTCCGCGGCAATTTATTTTAAATTAAGCAAAAAATTAACTATAGTGTTGAAAATCGTAGTCCGGTTGTCACATCCGGAGTCGAGTAAAAATTGGGGTGAAAAAAAGAGATTGATTTTTGTGACCACGGGTTATACAATCGAAATTATGAATGTAATTAATTATTGTTGCAAGCGTTATATACTTGAGCTATGTCATTTTATAATAATACCATTCATACATTTTTAATACATACATAAATAGATAACTGATTATATTAGTGACTATATTTGAATTTATACATACAACGTAAATACAATTTTGAGTGCAACGTAACAGTGAAATACTTCTGACGCAAGAAAAGCAATCTATTGTCATGCTTTAACTTTCTTTAGGGTTTTTTCATTTAATATATGCTGTAATTTTGAATTTAGCCACAAATTTAAATAAATCGAATTTGTACTGCTTAGTATTGCAGTCTTGTATTTATACTATTTAAGTCATAGGCAAGTAGACGGTATTACAACACGAACAAACAAAAATAAAATGCAAGAGTAACGCCAAAAAAAACACCTTTAAAACCATATCAACACAGAACTCTTCATTAATTTACAGTAAAGTATGTAACAAACTGTTAATGTCCCACAGTTAAGCTAAGACCTCTCCTCTTGAGGAGAAACTTTGAAGCTTATACCACCACGCTGCTCCAATGCGGGTTGGTGGAACCACTTACGGTAGATTTTCATCCGACGAACGTAGGTTTAATCACGATGATTGCCATCACCGTCGAGCACGAGATTAAAATCACAAATTGAGTTCATGAAAAATCTGTGACGCTTGCCTGAAGTTGAACTCGCGATCTTCTTTCTAGATACATGTTTTCTGGCAACTGGACCATCTTGGCTTTTCGTTTAACTTCGTTTAAATTTTATACTGAATCGTGGAACTTATTGACGCGTTTAAATTATTATAATAATTAGTTATTACGGTATCGCAAAAGCGAATGGGCGGATGTGTGTAATTTTTTTTCTAACGCGCCTGTTTCCTGTCGAAGCGAAATGGTCAGGCTCGTTTTATCGTTTTAAAATGGGTTCTGTTGTGTTATTTATTTTGATTAAATATTGTAAATAATATCAGTGTAATTGTGGAATATTTATTAATGGCTAAAACCAATTATTTACTGATGATAACTTACCTCGATGTCTAGTGATTAGTTTATAAAGAATTAAATAAATAAAAAGTTAAAGTACGATAATAATACGGCTTATGTTATTCATGCCGTAATTAAAAATCTGCATCTTGAAAACTCCTCAACAATTTAAAAGAAATTAAAACTTTTAAGTGTTTAAACACTAAAATTTCAATATCAACAATATTAATAAATACAAAAAGTTTGCCTGCAAAAGTAAAAGGGCCCCTATAAAGTGCATATTGATAAAAACTCAGCCCTAACTGAATTTACACGATCCGGGCACTAACGACACAAAATAACAATTACGATGACGTTGATACTATCATAATAATTTGGTGCGCGCACAAAATTCGTGCGGACGTAATAGCGGCGTTTTTATTGTGTTATTTACACAAATAAAAACGTTTATTTTTACATTTTCCCAAAATTAAATATAGGCTAATTTACTGGGCGCGGGAATTACATAGTCATGTAATTCGAGCGAGTAAAGCCGAGTCCACACTAACTTAAATCTTCTTCAAACTCTACATTAACGAGCTAATTTGAATGCTTTTCAATACTAGTTACAGATTGTATAGTGATTAAATAATGTCTTCTCGCTAAATACATTTATTTACATAAAAAAATATTAGTATAAGTATATATAAAATATACAAATTAAAAATAAATAGCTACTGAAAATACTGAAAATTATCAATAGATACTTAAACAATAGAAAACCATATTTTTATTTATTTAGAAAGATTACATTATGTATATACATGTATGTGAGCGTTATATAAATTAAGCGACTAAAACATATTAATATATAAACGCCCTTACCAGCAAGTTTGTTATCGTCGGTTTATTATTCACGTGTTATTACTTGTGTAATTTGTGTCGTTTGTGTAATTATGTGCGGGAGGAAATCCTTGTTATTTTGTAATTTGTGTTCTAATGCGCTCCGCGGATTGTGTTGATCTGTGTTACGATTGTATTTCGTTATTTACATTCATTACGAACGAGGACAATATTTTTAACAAAATGTAATTCCCTGCAAATGCGCAATTTGCGACTTGATTGTTGCGTAATCAAGAATTAAGTTATTTTTAATGGATATAAATGGTTTTTTTATTACATTAAACGTTATTATAGGTAATTATTGAACGTATTTATGGTTATTTATTTGTGTATTCCTTTTTAGAATGATCACAAAATGATTTATAAATACAGTACAGTAAAAGCTTGTGAATGTCCCACTGCTGAGCTAAGGCCTCTTCTCCTCTTTTAAGGAAAAGGTTTGGAGCTTATTCCACCACGCTGCTCCACTGCGGGTTGGTGGAATACACATGTGACAGAATTTCAGTGAAATATAACACATGCAGGTTTTCTCACGATGTTTTCCTTCACCGTCAAGCACGAGATGAATTATAAACACAAATTAAGCACATGAAATTCAGTAGTGCTTGAACGGGTTTGAAACCACGATCATCGGTTAAGATTCACGCGTTCTTACCACTGGGCCATCTCGACTCTCGATTTATAAATAATAGATGTAAATAATGTTTAATTTTGTGTTTCCTTAACTACAGAAACACTGAATTAATTTAGCCGTTTCTTCTTGGATTTGGGTATGTTCGTTTCCGAAGCAATCGCCGTAACTTGTGTAAATATTACTAACGAATAAACATTTATGAGGAAAATAATAATTCATCAAATAATATAACAAACTAAAAACAAGCAAGAGACATAATATTGTCATTAAATTAACATTGAATTTAATATTTATAAAATAAAGGCAAATAAAAGATCTTCTTGCATATATGTAGATACATTCGTCCGTAAATTAAATCTGATACGGAAAACTCATTATTACTAATGATTGTGTTGTGGCCGACTGATATACCTTTCATTGATGGTAATATTCTAAATTATAAAAAATATATATTAACATTTAAATTAAGACTAGCATGATCATGTTTGCCATGTTCATATAAAGAATACTCTACGTCAAAATTTCCATTTAAAAAAAAAAAAAACAAAATAGTTTTGATAGCTAAAATAGAGCGCTGTATTTCATATAAATAAAATACATTAAACAAAGATAAAGGTCGAAGAAAGCGATTTCCTTTTTTGCGGCGAGCATTTACATGATACAATTAGTTTTCACCGACTTAAGCATAATGATTATTTTAAACGACTTGAGCAATTTTAGATTACGCGGTAGAGAAGTCGGAGCTTAACTTTAAAATGTCATTATAATAGTTATAATTGTATCGCATGAGGTAAGTATGATTTAGATAATAAGGCTTCTTCCATGCTCTGCTACAAAGTATGCTCTCATATTCATTTTTACTGTTTGTGTTGTTTTAAGCAATTGATAAAAAATGTCTCTTAGCTTTTTTAAACGAAAGTATGAATTTAAATATATTTATGCATGATTGTACATCATAATATTAATTATTTTTATAAAGTATTAAAACATTTTACTTGTAGTCTAAAAACGACCTCTAATTTGGAAATTAAAACTCCCGAACCTTTAAGGAACGGAAAGAAACTCAACAAGTTTTTTATCATATTTATACAAAATTATTTACAATTCTCAATTAAGAATCGATCGTTTTATTAAATATTGGTAAGTTTTCTTATATAAACTCCCTAATTATATTATAATAATATATTTTTGCACAAGGCTTTTGTTTTTTGCAATGTATCTTAAACATTTTCTGTCGTTTAACAACGCAATGCATTTCTACCATCGCCCAACAAGTGTTGCTATGTAAAATACATAGAGCATAGAGCTACACTCAAATAAGTAACACGTGTATTATGATTGTGTTTGTTTCATGTAATATTTGTTCATAATGTTAGTAGGTTTTTCCGCATTACGAATGTTTTTAATGTATGGTAAATAGATGTCTGTCTGTCTACCTGATTTAAAATAATAATTAAACTTGAATCATTTATTGCCGAAAGTGATTCCAAAAATATCAAAAATCATTAACGTAACATACGTTAATTTTAACAATTAAGTTCATAAAAAATTTCACATACATTTTAAGTCTTTAAGTATTTCAAAAAGGAATACAAATGAATCCGTAATTTAAAAGTAACATTAAAATACTTGAAAATTAAAAGCGAAACATTAAATGGATACTTATTAAATGTTTATTTATACAACAATAATTGGCAATAAAATCAGATAGCGGTATCGGCGTAAGTTTGTAAAATAAAAAGTATTATGAGATGGATGTCCCGAGCATGAGATCAAATCACCCATTACTCCGCGGCACACTTAATTACAGCGCTAGTTGGCCGCAGTTAGGCTTTTGACGCGTCAGACACACGCGTATATCGTGACTTCGGCCAGTAAAGTCAGTTTGTTGATAAAGTCAATTAGCGGTATCGAAGCAGGGACCCGTATCAACCGATCCGAGCCCACCCTCGAGTCTGTCGTCGTATCAGAGCCCCGCGATTGGACGGGCGTTCCACAGGGGCGGAGTCTGGGTCCGCTACATTTTTTATTGTACATTTTCGAATCGTGCGTGGGCGATCGTGGTCCATCCGCTTTATTCAACACCAGTCGATTGAAGGCGTTGGTGTGTCATAGTTTATCAGTCTTGTGTTCGTAACGTTGAGGCGTATCATGTAACTTGTGGAGTTTATTAGCAGTAAATTGTTCACTGTTAATACTTGTGACTTAAGGACTTTGACTTTACGAGTTTGATTTGGTGTATCAAGTGCTTTTATGTAAGTACAAATTACTTTACAACACAACTACAACAACAAATACTATAATAAAAAAATATACTTTAATAATTTAAATTTCTATAATACAATTAAAAAATATGTTTATATTAAAATAATAGTTTATACTTTAAGAACACATTTTAACTAGTTGTAATTAAAAGAGTTTAAAATTATTAAATTATATTCTCATTTAAGGGCAGTTGTTTTAACAAATAAAATGGTATATATTGCATTACATAAGCCAATGATAGTAAATAACAAGAAATATTTCATTTTACTGTAAACTACTTCACATTACACCTACCCGCTGTTTTGTTAATTACGTTTTATAATTAATTATTAAAATAATGACACTATTTTGATAACGGCGTATCCCACAATCATTAATCAAAGTTCACAACGAGGTACCACGACGGCGCCTTTCATATTTTTAGAGCCAAAAAGCATAATGTTTGAAATTTTAAAAGCATTTGCATAATTAGGTGAATTTTATTGCTTTATTGAATTAGGGCCGATGTCAGAACCAAAATTGAAACCAGCGGGGGTTCCTGTGTTGTTAATTTTGTTTATAGCTTGTATTATGGTCAACTTTGAATTTTATACCCATATCTCAAGTGCTATAAATGTTGTTAGATGCTGCATCGGACTACAACAATAGGGCATTTATGTTATTGTTCCCATTTTTATAGGATGTAGCTATTGAAGATGCCATTTATTCTATTTATAAACCTGTAAAATATCTTACGATAGCATTGGTTGCGTTTTGATAGAATTCTGTCTTACTGTTTTATTAATTTTCTATTAGAAACGTTATTTTATTGTTATCATAAATTTGTTCAAATTATGCCGCAATAATTTGAATACGACCAGAGATTTTTTATTGTTTCGGTTATATTTCATTATTTTAAACTTCAGTGGTAGCGTCGGCAATATATTATGTCAGAAATATATTTCTTGTATTATCTCGTCGACTTTCTCATATTTGTTTTCTATTTTTAATATCATCAAAATAAAGTTTTGTAGCACTACCATTGTTTGACAAGATATCTTCATTACCGTTTTAAGTTACCTCACGTATTGCTTCAACATTCACTAAATTGAGTTCTCACATCACAATGGTTTTTCGAATGAGTGATTCTAACTATTTTTTACTAAAGGGTTGGCCGATCTCGATTCGATTAACATTGCCAGTTTTAATAGCTCCACGACATGCCCTTGGTTGTTGATGATGTTCGTTCCACGGGACGTTTTTGTTCGAAGGTCAGAGATCTATGTTAGCCAGTTCAGATAAACCCTCACGATGACTTGCCAATGCCTCCGAAAAGCGAGCAGCATTGATTGTATTAGACTTCATTAGATCTTAATTAACATTTTGATTTTTCTCATTACACGCTACTCGGAGCTACCAGCGGCGTGTGTAATAGGAAAGTCGATTCCTCTAGATCATATCTCGATGTTTTTTGATGTGATCAGATATTTTTTGTTCCATAACATAGTGATGAAATTAGACTTAAATTCATATGAGATTGATTGTAATGATTATAACTTAGACCGCGGTATGTGTTTCATTTTGATCGAATTATCTGATGTAATTATTCGAGTTTGATCAAATTATGTTAATACATGCATTTTCTTATTACGTTTTGTGTATATAGCATAATATTACCATACAATAGAAAAAATGAAGGTAGATAATTAGCTAGAAATACAAAACTTAAAATATATTTCATAGATCTTGATAACTTGGTATTGGAAAAAATTGGAATAATGGTGTCTTGCACCGGTTCGTCTCAGTAGGTATCTAATAGGTAGAAATCTACATATGAATTATTAACTCTATAACCTAATGCTAGCATAGTGAACGGAATTCATATGTTAGTTTATTTGCAGCACATTTAAAGCAAAGTAAACAGTTTATAATTTTTATGGTGTGAAAATATGAATAATGGTGGCCTTACTAAGTAGTCAATTTTACAACGTAGATGCAATTAATTGTAAAAAAAACCATACTAAAAACTCGTCAAAATTATAAACAGCTATAAAGATTTAATAAAAAAATTATCAAAATGTCGCGGTAACTCTTCAATGTTGACTACATTTTCTTAGGTCGTTCGTTCTGTTTTATCCTCAATAATAAAAAAAAACATTTCTACAATATTGCTTGGGGAGTTAAGACGTTATAGTTTTGGGAAGTGACGTTTACCAGGTAGCAGACGGACATCAGTCAAGGGTGAGTCACATGCTTTCGTCTGTTATCATGTTCGGAGGTTATAATCCGGGACACCATTAATACTTAAGCCTAATGGACAAAAACTCTAATCCACCAAAGATAAAACTCATTGCAAAACGTAAGCACCAACGTATTGTTCTTATTGAATTCATATTTTACCTTGCATTGTTTCTTTAGAACAATTAGATAAATTAATTATAAAATACAAATATTACGCTAATGATAATTGATATTAATTTTTAAATTTCTTCATAACTTTTTATTTTTGCTATTTTAATTAATTAAAATGATAATGAATTCGTTTTTGTAGCAATTTCCCGCTGTAACATTAATTATTTCAAGATCGTAACATTGTTCAAACACTTTGTCACGGAACACTTAAGTTGTTATTAGTCAAGTGTCGAAGGACGAGTCAAGACAAGTGAATCGATTATTCTAATGGATCACAAACAGAGGTAATCCCGCCAGGCGCCGGACACATCTACATCAATCCTATTAAACTTCTAATCTACTACATTCCGTATTTTATTTTAACGAAGACTTTTTAGTATTTGAAACGTGTTAAGAAGTTATTAGCATTGCTTTTGTAGAAGGAGATTAAAAATAATTACATCCGGATGTATTAAAAAGTTCGTTCAAAAATCATTCTAGTCCTCATGGATTATTTTATAATCTTGAAGATTTTTCAATAGTTATCTAAAAAATATACTTTAATACGTTTTAAATATAAGATTTGCACCGGATAATCTTGAAATAAATATGGACCTAAAATGGCATTATAAGGTAATTTTACATACAAAGTAAGTACATACGAATTCAAGTATCAATAACAATAACATTTGTAAAAGTTAAAATTTTCAAGTTGTATACGTATTATAGTCTTTGAAATTAACCTATAATGAAATACAATCGATGCAACTACCATGCTTTTTACTCAGTGGCGCGTAAAATTACAACATAGCGAATATTTATCGATGGCGAATTAATTGAATCTTGCCGTTATCGACTGCGAGCCCATTAATTGGTTAATTAGTGTACGAGAAAATAATGTAACAATATCATAAGCCTTGTTTAATTAAAAGTCAATATGTCTGTTGGTGAACCAAGATAGACGAGTGGTTAGAATATGCGATTCTAAACCGAAGATTGGGTGTTCAATTCCAGGCCAGTACCAGTGAGTTTTCTTGTCGTTTATTTGTGTTCATAATGTCAGATCAAACCTTACGTGTATCCACGAATCCGCTTTGGAGCAAGATGGTGAAATAAGCTCCAAGCTTTCTTACCCGAGGAGAGTTCTTTAGTTCGTTTTAAAAGGAGACATTTAACTTTATGATGGTTTTCTTATTTATAATACCATGCTTTAATCTAAGATGTATAAGAATCCATGCAAAATATTTTGTAAATTTTAACGATAAATTATACAAATACGATTGTATAATCCACATACTACGAAAGTTTAATTTAGATTTTAAAAGACCTTAGACACCTTGGGCCTGGTTCAAGCTTTTGTTTTTAATTATTCAAATAAGCAATAGTAACATTTTAAGAATAATTTGATAACAATTTAAGAGTGCGTAAAAATTTACAAATTAAAAGTAAATAAAATAAAATCATTATAGCTATAATGGTAGGTATTATAAAATATATGTAAAATATAATACACACATTTTTTATTAAATTCATTCGTTTTGATCAATTATAAAAATCGGTCAAGTCATAATTGATTTCGTAAAATGAAAGTTTTCTAAGTATTTAGCTAATGGAGCGGCACATTAAAATACTGGCAACACTAAGGCAAACGAACCCGGCACCGCTAACTCGATTGTAAAAAATCTGTCAATGCGCCGATTAACCGGCAAACTCAATCAATGGTAAATATTCCAATAGCAAGCAAAATCACTCGACCGACTTAAACCACTTCTTGATTGCTTTATTTAATTTAATTTTTTCTCGGCTTCATCTGTTTTTTTTTTTACAAATACGAAAACATTACTAAAAACACAGCAAGGAACAAATATATGATAATTTATATTTCGAATTTATGTATTTTGCAATGGATGGCCATGTGCGTTTTTTTTCTAAATTAAATATGATACTTATGACATAATTGTAAATATAGCTAGATAAATGATAGCATCGATGAAATTCTTATTAATATCTTAAAATAGATAGCTACATAAAAAACAATTAGTTTTTGAATTATTGCTTTGCATGCAAAAATGACCTAAGTCTTAAATATAACAAAAAAATGTTCTCTAAGTAATTTAGGTTGATTTTTTTTTTTGTAAATTTAATATGGTCATGAAGTCCAGTCAGCGGCGCGTGCGCAGCAGATGCGGCTGCAGGTGGCAGTTCCGTCACGCTTCAAAGCTACCATCGATAGAAGCGGATTACTAATTCACTGGAAAAAATATAGTATTAAGATTACGCTAGAAGAAAACGCATGAATGTTTAATTTAATCTATTTATTGTATATATCTTATCAAAAGCCCAAAAAAAGTAACAATGACATAAAATATGGCTTATAAGTTGAAAGGTATTTTGCGTCTTAAAGATAAAAATTTCGTCAAGAGTATTACTAATATTATTATACAATACGACGAAGTCTTAACTCGGGGCTCGTCATTATAACTATTATTGGCTGAATAAAAAAAAAATTAAACTTTGAAAGTTGAAAACTAGTGAAGCCAGGTCATGTGACCGAACTCTCCCCGCTCCTGTTGGACTGCCGTCCCATCGAAGTTAAGTTACGTAATCGGGCACACTTGTACACTATGGTATCTCCTACGTTGAGATTGACAGTCGAGAACAAAGTCGGTAATAAGGACATTATCATCAGGTTCTCTTAACTCAGCTACACATTTCTTTTAGATAATGATCATTCATCATTCGGTCCTCCAGACCGATTTCGGCCACGGCAGCCAGTCTCAAATGATTAGCCAACTGCGCAGGAGATATTATAGTGCACAAGTGTGTGCGCAAACACAGGTGCACTCTCTTTTCCTTAGCTCAACGGCAATCCGACACGACCGGAAAGAGTTTAGGCGCAGGACCAACGGCTTAACGTGCTTTCCGAGGCACGGGAGTGTACACACTTCCAAGTTCCAGACTCCGGGCTGCTACTGAGAATTTTCTGACAGAAAAACCCAATAACTATTTATTGGCCCGACCTGGGAATTGAACCCAGGACCACCGGGTCTGCGGCCTTATATCTAGCCACTAGACCAACCAGGCAGTCATGATGAATGATCATTATCTATACATTAAATATAAGTGTTATTAATCAAAGATAAAGAAACACTGCTTAATGATTCATAACATATAAATTCGGTGATAAATAATCGTATATATAAAATACATTTGGTAAATTAGTCATCAAGGATTTCAATATTCCAAGAAAGAAGATATTGTCTGTTATATAAATTCATTTAAAATATTAGAATATTTAATTTTTATTAAAAAAATTATATCATAGTTGTACTTGCAACTGCACCCCCGTTGAAATTAATTCTCAAACAGACTTTATCTCGGATAAGTGCCTCTAACTAGTCCCAAAAATAAAATATTATTAAAAGTAATTCAATCGTGTTTCTTAAAAATAAATTAAATGATTTAAGAAAGCAAGCGTTTTAAAACAGACTATGATTTTATATTTGTATTAGGTACCTAACCTAAAAATATAACAATAAACTAAAAAATATTTAAATGGGATATTTTTCTAATAAAGATGATAATATCGAATAAAAGTTCGTTAATTTTCATTTTGAATAACACAAAATTAATTTTAAAATAATCACTTAATAAATAATTGACTACTTGCACAAACTTGGTAATATATTTTCCTTAATATAAATACAACGTCGGCGATCAAGATCAATATTTTAAAATTAGTAATTATATAAACGAATTTCTCCGAATCATCAAAGTGGACGAAATCTAATGAAACAAATGCGCCGTTAAATTGACTCAAACGTAATTAACACTACGTTAATTGGATCTGCGTTTCAGTCCGATACACACGAGTATTGTATTGCAACACGGAACAAAGGTATTTAAATGCAAAATAGATTATTATTTGCAATTAAAAGTTTAAAACGTCAATAGTAATAACTGATGTTTTATCGAAACTTTTTCAAGATAGATTAACAAGTTCAGCGCACAGATCCTCAAATCGTATGTGCATATATCCAGGCAATATATTGTACTAATTTTTACGCGTGATTTGTTGTTAAATCCATCCATATCGCTTTAAAGACTACGTCATGGTAGTGGTAGACAATTTTTTTTCAATATTAAATAACATTTGAATAACAGAAACTGGCCGTGAAGCGTGATAGAATAAGCACGAAACCATGATATTAATAATGTGTAAGTTGTCGCCTTAGTCGTAGAAATGCCCTCCCACTAATTATAAACTCTTATACAATTTATAAGGTTTCTGCTCAGGTTAGACACATTTACGTGTTATTACTACTGTATGTGAAGTAATTCTACTAGTGTTACATTTAAGTTATCCTCTTTATCACGTCAAATAGTCAAATAAGTTCCGACGTGATACAATATTTTAGCGACATCGTTCAGTTCAGTCAGATTTCGTTTGTTAAATTTTTTTTTATTTCTCGTAACAAGTTAATAGTAATTCTTTGTAATTTTGAATTCCTTGCTGACAAAGCCGCAGTTACAGCCGCAGTGCCATAATCTATATAAACTTGTTTCTACTTACGATATCTTTAGCGTTACTCTAAAGTATTATAAATGCAAAAACGATCAATAGATTGGCGTAAAATGATTAAGATAACTCATTTGAAGGATACATACAAATAGTCCTTCACTTGAGATGTACGCAAATTGTCTTATACAGAAACATATAAATCTATGGAGACCATGGAATGCCATCTATACTTGATGCCAATATATATTTATTTTGTTTATCTAAAAAAAATCAAAATTCCCTTTGCAATATTTAATAAAATTATGTTTTTTTTATTCAAAAACGGCAGGTAAAAGAAAGCGGGACATGCATATTGCAATTTAGATGCGGAAATGCGATACCGGGCTTAATTGTGCTTGACGACTTTTAGTTCAGGCGTAATTGTGTTTATTAATATCAACACACAAACATACAATAACATTTTTTATATTAGATAATGATTGTTGATTGCTATCGCGATTGTTCGGAGTATTCAATACGGACGTAATGATGAATAATTATATTCACTGTTAGTATTTTGCTTTTATGTTAATATTATTATTTGGTTTGTTTATTACGTTTGCTGTATCTCGGATAGTCTATTTCAGTCAACTGAATGACACGATTTAAAATAATCTTATGTCTTAAGTATTAATGTATTTTTTAATAAAAAGAACAGTATTCATTAAGATATACATATTATATATATATTATTATTTATTTATATATGTATTTACATAATAATCTAATAAAAACGAACGCTGTGTGCCGGGTAACCGTCATCACGCACACACATAAATATCCGGACAATCGCCAAATAATGTCTATATTGCCGTTATCAAAATTGATCCTGCAATCGTTAATCCGTCGTTCATTAGTTTAAATAGCGTTTTTTTATTGTACAGGTAGGCGGACGAGCATTTGGGCCACCTGATGGTAAGTGGTCACCAACGCCCATAGACAATGGCATTGTACCAAATGTTAACCACCGCTTACCTTGTGCCTGTAATTACACTAGCTCACTCACCCTTCAAACCGGCACACAACAATACAAAGTACTGTTGTTTTGCGGTAGAATATCTGATGAGTGGGTGATACCCACCCAGACGAGCTTGCATAAAGCTCTACCACCGAGTAAAGCGTTGCAATATAGAACTAATAATATATATAATTTTTTCAATCAAGTATCTAATTATCGAGATTCATTAGCTTTAAGTTTAATTGATAGAAAAATGTTGATTCAAACATGCTTATTTGAACTTTTTTACAAATATCATTAATTGTAATCAATACTGTTCAATAAATAATTGACTTTAATATCAAATGTGTTAGCTAATACCGTGACTGTGGGATTCTGTTTCACTGCTACTCGACTGCATAATGTCAGTCAGTCTTTACATACAACAAGGTTATAAAATACCAAAAATTCCAACGGAGAACGTTTGTGGATGAAAGATTATTATATAATTTGTGAGTTCATAAATGCACATGTGATTGGAACGTTCGCCTTGGCTATTTATTTATGACACATAATTGTAAGCTATTATAAATGTAGACACAAAAAACCGCCGTGTTTCTTTCGCCGGTTCTTCTCAAATCTGGTCATTTTCCTTTCCGAACCGGTGGTAGTTTGGTCAAGTTGAATTTGGTTGTATAAAGGAATTACTTTTAAATACATTTCATTCGATCGAAAATACAAAAGTAGCTCGTATTATATATATTGAATTTAAAATCATTGTTGCAGATCAACCACCTCATCAGACAACTATATAATCCACCATATACAAGTACGTTATAATGGGAGTATCAGATCCTAGTTCCTCAACCACCCCCGACCTGCCCCCTCACGACCATGAACGTCCTGGATCTGGTAGCGGGTTGGATGACGAAGACATCCCCAGAAGGAAGCAGAGACGTTATAGAACAACATTTACAAGCTATCAGCTTGATGAATTGGAGAAAGCGTTTGGAAGAACACATTACCCTGATGTATTTACGAGGTTCGTGTTAATTAAAATTGAGCTTTAAATATATGTTATGAAGGTATTTTTTTTAATTTAAAACTAATGGTTTTAATACTTTTTGCTTTAGGGAGGAACTGGCTCTGAAGATTGGTCTCACAGAAGCGAGGATACAGGTAAGCATTACTGGAACTTTTTTTACCACAATTAGTTATTCTGTTATCACGCTCTTACAAATATAAAATATAAATATAAAAAAAGTTGAATTTCAATGTAATATTCGTGAATTAATAGATACGAAATGATTATTAAATGTATATTTAGAAATGAGAGACAATATTTTAAAATTGATTGTCACTTCTCATTATTAACAAAAAAATAAGCATTTAACATTATTTTTTGTTAATAATCAGTAATTTATAAATATCAAATAAAGCAAGTACCTAAAATGTATTATTGCTCGTTTAATTATTAAGAAAAAAATATCGGCACCTTTTGATATCCGCATTTGCAACGTCGCAGTCCAATATGATTACGTATCGAAGTAATGAGGATTCTGAAATAAAAAGTCATAACATCATCTCTATACGTGACAATATGTATTAAGACGTTCGTGGGACAATTAAGCCCATTATGGGATCAGCAAAAACTAATCTTAAGCCCTTTGATACATCCGACGTAGATCCGTCATCCGTTATCTTTCAACTTGCTTTTTAACACGTGTAATAAAGATATACGATTACGCATGTTCATAAATCTCACAGCAAAAAATTAACAGCACACAACACAATGTTAGTACGTTATTATATGAACAACTATTGATCCGACCTGACTTCGCGAGTATGTTAAGTAAGCTATTAAAATCGATTGGCAGTATGCAATAAGATCTTAGTTTAATACAAAAAAATAAATTACATGTATTTGGAACACTCTACGTCGATCTAGTTAAACATTTTTCGTTCCATATTGCGCATATATAAATAGCAGCACTGTTCTGAATCTGACGGCTAATCTTTCTTAATTACAGTATCTCTCTTCTTAATTATATCAATATTTTGAGTTAGAGATGACTTCAAAATCTAACAAATGCTTTGCTCGTATTAACTCATATTAACTCGACTTAACCAAATAAACGGGATAACTGCAATCAAATGACGTCAATCAATGACGACACATAAAAATCTTCTGAACATACAAACAGGCGAAATGTATTGAAATAATTCTTGAAAGAATATTTTAAAATTTGAAACAAAGCATGTAAGATTGATTGTATAATATTTAAATAAATTCGTTGTAATGTATAATAACATAGGTAAAAATAAAGAGAGATTATGTTAAGTGATGCTTAATAATAACAGCTAATTAGTATTTGTTAAGAATATAAAACAATAAACATAAAGAATATTGTATCATATTCTTGATAATATACTTTTGGCTAGGAAACAAGATCGTGTAACAGATACCTAAGTATAATTAAAAATCGGTATAAATTTAATTGATACTTAGATATCTGTGAAAATTTAATTACGCAATTTTTACTTCAAAGTCGGTTAAATTAATTCATTTAATATTAAAAAATTTAAATCCGCGTATTATCATATAGGAAATTGCTATTCGTATATTAGACTATTTTGTCTTTGAAAAGAATAATATATTGCACCAGACAGCCTTACTGATATTTTTATTTCAACCAGCGCATATCAATTTTAATTAGTTATAAAGCAAAGGTATAAATTTAGACAGACAGACTGTACAAAAAAGCTCGTATAATTATATTTAAGTTATACAAAACATTCAATAATACAAACGTCATACGATATCATTAAAGTTTGTAAAAAATGTACTTACTGTGCGTAGCTAATGTGTAATAACTATAGACTTGTCATTGTTGATAAATAAAGAAATACAATAACGATCAATGCATTGGACAAAAAAAAAACCCATTATAATGCTTATTCATGACAGACATTATTATATTTCTCACGTCTACATTAAGGGCGTTCCCACACATAGACAAAGTTCTGTTGATTACGAGATTATTAACGACTTGTGAGTTAAATAATAAGTAATCATGAGCTGGGTCCCGTATCAATTATAATCGTATGATATACCTACTATATTTTAGACGGTTGTATGTGTGTGTGTTTTATGCATGTACTAAGTACGTGATTACGTCTATCTTACATATAAATGATGTGATTGATTCCAAATTAATATTATCCAATACCAAATTTAAGACACTTTTATATTGATTAAACAATTTTAATAACATATAGAGAACTATCTCTTAGAGTTATTAGCAAGGTTACCTTATTTATCTAGCAAACGAATCTAAACAAATTGATATAACTTTTTTTAAACAAGCTCATTTATACAAAATTTCGACTCGATGCTATTGAACATTGAGGAGTTTGTTTCGTCTGGAGCGAAATTTGAGCATTGAATCAAACGTATCATAAAAAATCTTTAGAATTGAACCAACATTTTTTTATCCGTTAGATAAATGGAAGTGGTTTTAAAACAGCAAGATCTGAAACAAAACAAACTAACAAACATTGAAAATTAAATGGAAGCATTTAATTTTCAATGTTTGTTTACATTAAAGTTTGTAATTACGTCACAATTAGATAACTAAAATCAATTCTAAAATTAAAAAGGCATACGAGACAAAATACGTTACCTCAATATACAGCGTGTAATAAAATTCGTGTCCGACCCGTGAAGTGGTTATTAGTTATCATGAGTCGGTTCTATTTATGTAATAATTTTTAAAATACTAAGCAAAAAATCTATCTCGATTATTTTTTAAATTAAATGAACGTTTCATTGCAACACAGGTGCGGGCAATACCGCTTGATAGCTCTTACATATCAGGTGGCTAAGACACGAGGTCATGACCTCAGTCCACGTTTTTACCACCAACGGTGTCGTTAAACACAATTAATATATTTTTTTAAGTAATTTTCTTGCTTAGTATTTTAAAAATTATTACATAAATAGAACCGACACACGATACCTAATCTAATCTAGTTTCAGGGGTCGGACACGAATTTTGTTACACCGTGTATAATAAACAGATTCTATATAATTGTATATAGTAACATTACCAGATTACAAAAACAACAAGCTATATATATGTTAAGATTATTTGATTAGAACTAGCGATGACCTGCATTGCGGTCGATGAGTCAGATTTAATTTTACAAATGGATTTGTAATGTTGTTATTTCATGCATTAATTACGTATTTACATTATTAAAGTTAATAACGTATTATATTATTTCTTTGGGTTTTTTATTGTTGACGTCAATAAAATTAAACATAATTATTGAGCCCACGTAAGAATCTAATTAAGTAAATTATTGTATAATGTATTCAGGAAAATCGTATAATATTAAATAAACTTATGTTCTCTCTATCCTGTTCCTTGATATATGTAAATAGATTTTTAGATCTTTAATTTTACACCTTACAAGTTTGTATAATAAAGCCGCTTTATCGCTTAATAGGGATTTTCGATGTGAAGCATTCATTGGGGGTAAAACCAATTCGTATGCCGTGACGGCAAACGACATTATGGTCTATTATGACGTCATACAGTCACTACTTCCATGTGTGTGTGGCGCGTAAACACATAGTTACTATATATTTTTATAATAAAGAGAACAATATGTTCATTTTATTTGCGATTTTTTATTTATTTTTCTCTATATTTCTATATTAATTGAATTGCAATTGCGAGATTAAATTATATATAATATATTTTAATAGAAAATCAAGTTGTAAGGTAACCTTACCTTCAATGTATCATTCTAGATTGATATTCAACAGCAAAGTTACTAGCACAAATATGTCAATCAATCGATCTATATTCTAGAGACATCAACTGTATGCTTGTAAAAAGACCTCATTAAGACTTCACTATTTAATTACTTATGTTGGTACAGTCAAGGAAAATGTTCAAGACACCTCACAGATAATAAATTGCATTTAAATTTCGAACCTGATAAATTTTCTTATACGTACGTATTCATACATTTTATGTTATATATTTTTTTTATTAATTTGTAATAAATTAATATTTTACGTAACTATTACTATTAAATTTAAAAAGGGACATTCGAAAAACATGGCGCTTGTATTAACTTTTTTTTAATCGCTTTGTTTTTTTTTTTAATAAATTGGTGAAGCCCTAAATTATTAAAAAAGAAAAATATCAGATTAAATTTTAAAATATCGTAACGTACTATATATTAACGACTGTGTTGGAGGTTTACGTTGTAAGCTATTATTAATTATGTTTTTACTGTTTATAGTGACGTAGATCGTAAATAAGCAATTGCACTCAGTATTGTAATGTATTACGTGTTACAAATAGCCTATAAATCAATATGTACATATATAATTGAATGGTTTTTCGCTTTTGACATATTCAGCTAGTCTTTATACGGTAGTAATTATGTTTACTTATTGATACTAAATTTACATCTAACGTCACTATAATATGACAGAGTTATGTCTGTCTGTTTTGAACACATTAACTATTAACGAATAGGTCGATTGCAAATAACCTGTCACGTTATCGCTTATTTGTTAAATTTGTTAAGCCTTAAGGGCTTGCTGATATTAATATATGTATTTGAAAGAAAGCATAGACATAAATATGTTATGCACATACTTTGATATTTGTATAATTGCGTGTTTATGTCCTTAGTTAAAAAAAAGAGCATTGAACTCCATACACACGAAGCGAGCCTTATGGCCTAGTAATTAGAATACATTTTACTCCATGATCCCGATATCAACTCGATTGAGCATTATTGAAATTAATAACCATTCTTGCGTCAGAAACTTCATCACTCAAACGCTACATCAAGCGTTGTAATGATATTCGAATTTGAAATTTAACATCTCGTTTCGCTTCAAAACATCCATGCGAAGTCTGGGCAAGGAGCTAGTATTAAAAAAATCGTAATATCACTATCATTTATCTACTTGAATTATCAAATAGTAAGGTTTAATTAACTTAATTTTTTGCTCAGTTCGTTACTCAGTACATATAATTTTATATAAAAATTTGTAACCTAGTATGTCCAGATTAGATTGCCCGCTCTGGTTATGTACTGACAAGTTGATTATAATCTATGTTAGTATGAACCAGCTATTAGGGGTAATAAATTGTGCAACCATACTATTACGCTTGAAATTGTAATTAATGTATTCTTTCGCACTGTTCATAATTAATACGCGGTTTTTGTTATGTAACGTACATAACATTACATTTCAATAATAACATTACAATATTAGTAGTGATTTTGTAAATTATTATTAATATATATAACTATATAAATTAAATGGTACTTTTTGTTTGTTGTTCTTTTTGAAAACGTGGTTTCGTACATCGAGATATTCATAGATCGCTGACTCAAGCGTATCATAAACTATTTTTTATTCAGGAAACATGACCGTTGCGAAGTAGTTAAAAATAAGTTTTTATATTTTCATTTATGCCTTGATAGTAGAAAAAAATAGACTTGTGTAAATTTTAAGTTAATTTAAATGATTTTGTTAAACAGGTATGGTTTCAAAACCGGCGTGCGAAGTGGCGGAAGCAGGAAAAGGTGGGGCCACACGCGCATCCTTATAGCGGGTACTTGAGCGGGGGGCAACCGTTACCAACTCCGAGCATGCCGGTGCCGCCGCACACACTCAGCCAGCTAGGCTTTGGGCTGAGGAAACCTTTTGACAGTGCCTTAGCGTCCTTTAGGTAAGTTTTCGCTGACTTCAAAAAAGTTATTAATTCCACTTATTTTTAGTGTGTTTGTTCCTCGACATCTTTGCCAATTTTACATTTATAGGTTGGATAATATTTTTTTTATTCTAAGCATACCTTTAAAGGTTATTTAATGAAAAAACCCAAAAATCTATTGTATATCAATAATAGCTACTCATTTAAACTTTTGCAATAATTTAAAAAAAAAATTAAAATACAAACACTCGAATTTCTACATTTCTAGCAAATTATTACTTATTTTATAAAATATAGTTATTATTACAGTTAAGTTACATAATATATTTATTTTTCTCTTTCATTAGGTATGCGAATTCGCCGCTATTCGGAGCTCAATATCTCCCACCGCTGTCACGACTCCCCCATTTCGGAGCTCCACTATACGCACATTCGCCAGCTCACTTTCACTCTCTTTTCGCCAATCTAACAGTCCCCGAGCCGCCACGCTTATCGCCTGAACAATCTCGACTATCGCCCGAAGTCAACCGATCACCAGCTCCTTCCATATCTCCCCCGATTTCCCCGGGGAGCGAAACTTTGCCTCCTTTAACGGAAGATGTGAGGAGTTCGAGTATAGCGGCTTTGAGATTAGCGGCTCGGGAACACGAGTTGCGATTGGAGTTATTAAGACAGAGAGCAGATTTGATCTGCTAACAGTCTAGAAAACAGTGAAATAATGAGGAAAATAATGTATTATACAGGATGTCCCATACGAAAGCGTATCCATCTGAATAAATAATAACATTTTGATAAGAGAATGCTATATGCAATTATGTATGATATGATGCACCCTACAGGCATGATGCAGGATCTGTGTCCGCAGGATTAATCTTTCAGTATGAGAGCACGCTTTACTATAGAAAACGTATGACAATTATACGGTATTTCGTGCTCTACCAACAATAAAATAGATGAAAATTCAGTGCTCTCAAAATTTGCGATCTCTATGGGAACCCGTCATATAAGTGTATTTATCAAAAACAAACATTATGAGCATATTGTCGTCGTATATTATGGTAAATCTAGCTATTATTCATATTGGGACTGTATATTAAAATAATTATAAATGTATAGATGAATTATTAACACTACAATAAATAAGTATTACAAAATTCCAAATTATGGTTCTGAAAATGTTATGATTACGAATATAGAATTATCATTAATTAAGACTTAATCCGGGACAATACATAACTGCTTACGAAATAAAATATTGGCATAATTAAAGCTCGGACACACCTGCGGTTATTAAGGTAAGCGAAAGAAATGCAGAATTTTTCACGTAGTCAGATTTCTATACAAGCCTGTCTGAGTACCATACTCCAATTATTCAACCACTAATCATGAGTTTTGTTTTCAAATCGATTGAGGTATCATTTTGTTTGTCATCTTAGATTCCATGGTCATTGGTCATATAAGGCGTGGTTTCTTGCAGTGTAAATGTCGATAGCTAAAGCTTACTACGATAAACGGGTCCAATTGATGATCTGCCTTTCTAAATATATAAATTCATCTGTTAACTGTGTCCTGATCTTTGGTTTATGCTGGGTCTTCAAGTTATCTTAATATGCCGAATATATATTGTATAGCTTTATTTTTACAACAGGCTTGTCGGTAGTGAAATGTTGTTGGCGTAAAGCTTATGTTTTCATCTGGTTTTTATTTTGAATAAATGTCTAATGCCTTAATCGAAATGTTTTTCATGTATTTTTATGTAGCAAAACTCTTTACACAATAATTTCTCTCCACGAGGAGATTTCGAGATGAGAGTCAGTAATTTCGCATTCGGTAATAATATCAAATTGTTCTTATAGTTTTAAATAGATGAATAATATCCACGTTGCATTCGCTATCGCTTCGCTTGATGTCACAGGTGTGTTTAGACCTTATGGTTACATAAATTTATTTAATATTTAATTTTTTAAATAAAGATTTATCGCTTATTCTGTAATTATAAACTTTATATAATAATTATAATTTTTGTAACAGACTGACACATCATATTTTATGTGAATTTTAATTGTAATTTAATCAATATTATTATATAAATATTGAATTAATATCTCTATAAATATTATTATTATATATCCTCAATTACTTGTTCTTAGTTAATTAAATCTGTAATTATTGTTTGTAAATGTCTATTGTCTAATTTAAAATGTATAAGGTTATGAATAAAATTATTTTTATAATAAAATTAATGCATTGTTATTAATTTATTTTTATTGTAAATAATGGTATTAAGAACGTCAATAGTGCAACGAGGCCACCTAGAAATATAAAAGCCTATTCCGCCGATACCTAGGTATTTTCCCACGCCCAGAATGTGCTAGGATTTGCTATTTAAGTAAGTAAGCTAAGTAAGTATCCAAAATCTTCATATTTATATTTCAAAAACAAACAGTATAATAACACAATAAATTAAATGAATACAACAAATACATCTTAACTAATAAGCTCCTCCAGACCGATTTCGGCCACGGCGGCCAATCTCAAGAGAGATTAGCCAACTGCGCAGGAGATATTATAGTGCACAAGTGTGTGCGCAAACACAGGTGCACTCTCTTTTCCTTAGCTCTCATAATCCGATGGGACAGCAATCCGACACGACCGAAAAGAGTTCAGGCGCAGGACCAACGGCTTAACGTGCTTTCCGAGGCACGGGAGTGTACACACTTCCACCTTCCAGACTCCGGGCTGCTACTGAGAATTTCATTTCAATTGGTCATATATAATTAAATAAATACATTGTAATATAGATCAACGCTATTAGACTCGATTATCTTTGATAAGCCTTGATGAATTAATATTATACTGTCATCATAACGTGACAGTCAAAGATCCGATTCCGATTATTTATATCGACTAACAAACTTAAGTCGTATTGTAAAAGAACTTCATAAGTTCATACACAATACACAGTGTAACTAAATTAAAAAATATATATATAAATACAATAATGTATTCAAAAAAATTCCAAGTCAATATAAAAACCATGAAAACTTGTCATTCCAAAAAGGTCTTGTTTTATCTTTATCAGTTATATAACGTTATGCTAATTTCTAGCGCATTTAGGTCTTAAGAACCATGATTCACAAGACCTATAGAGTCTTACGCGCTCATCATCAATAAAGCACCAAGGTCTGGTGAAGGGATACGAAGGCACGTGCGCTAATTACCTGACCTAGGACCTGCGGTCGGCGGTATCAGCTGAGAACTAGTAATTTATAAAATTAGATAATTTTTAAATTATACGTAGTTGACTTTACCGTGCTATAAGTTATGCATCGTGTAACTTTACAAATATATAAAGTGCATTGAAATGTAAGTTTATGTTTATTTTAATGTAATAAAATAAATAAATAAATAATCCCATTTTAAAGACTATGTTTTATTTAAGTCATTTTAAAACGAAAAATAGTCCAAATAAGGCGAAAGATGAAGAACACGAGGGGGACAATAATTCTATTAACAAATTGTCACTTTTATCCGATTTATCCGTTTTATATTATTTTATTTATTTATCGAGTATTGTCATAAAAGTTAACAATTAAGTTTGGTTTTGACACAATGGTATATGTTAACATCATATCGGCTCGATTCCTATCCAAATAAATATAGATTAGTCAAAGTTGGGTTAGAATTGAATCGGGAACGTATCGTAATCATTTTAGATAAGTAGAATTGGCCCCTGTTGTCATATCTAGGCTTCATCATGCGACGGCCTCCATGACACTATATTACTAAATTGTCACCCAACTTTTATACCGAATTTCAACTTAATCGGTTATTGGGAAGAGGTATAAGATTCAAAATTGTAAGTTTTGACCACATATTAACAAGTGAAGTTACGTATGTATGTAAACCAAATCTTGTAAAAAGTACTGTGTAAAATTTACTGCTTAAAATATTTTTGCATTGATAATATTAAAAAACTAGCTTAATTTTATTTTAAATATAGTTTTTCACGTTTGCTAATCTGGGCAAGCATTACTGTGATTTTTGCAATTAATTTGTATCTGTTATTCATCCCAAACACGGCAGTTAAAAAATTTCCACAAACGTTAAACTTTAACTACTCCGTGATGGAAGAGGAAGGCTATTTGTGGGCTATTTACGCTCTTTAATACTATATAAGAACAATGAAATTTGTGTGACGTAAATGATAAACGCCAAATGTAAGAAAAATACAAATATATAAGTACGTTTATCAAAAAAGAAGTAGCCATAACATAACTATCCGATCGTCTGCTATCAAAGATACATGAAAATCAATGGCGAGTTATTTTTAAAATCACATTTAATAAATATAAAAATTTTATTAGTATTTATTTGACAAACAATTACACGCGTCCTTTGTGATGATAATGGCGGTTAGCGTAGCATTTTATGATCAACAACGGACTGTGACCGGCGCAAGCGCATCGCTTAGTGTTGAGCCGACCTATCGACATCGGTTTTACGAGCTGACATAATTATAAACAGTAATAACCACTCCCCATGATGGGCTAATGAGATAAAACGTTTATCATAATCCGATATTGGACGTCACTTTTCAATATCATCGATTTTAGAGTTACAACATTCCTGTTCCTCGTTTAAATTATTTGAATATAAGGACGTGTAAAATCATATCGATAAGTAAAATAATCATGGACGGCACTATATTTTTTTATTTTTTATGGAACTGTCAGGTTGGTGCGTATTATGCCTAACGTTTATTCAGTGATCTTATACGAGGTTTTACGGCCTCTCGTAAATAACGCTAACATATAAAGACGTTTTGTTAGAAGAACGACGGAATGTTTCCATTAAAATTATATTAATACACGCCGTTTTAATGCTCGGGAGTCTTAATAAGCTTTTCGCTGTTTCAATTTACTTCATTTACTTCGTGGTTTTGCAATACAGGGTTCGTATTATGGATACTCGTTTTGTTAATGCGTTTAGTTTATAAAGAAATGTGAATTTTTTTGTCGCGACGACTCGTTTATTATGAGCATTATATTACTGAACGAAATACGTTTTCTTTTAAGAAGTACTTCTGTAAGATAAATATTTATTTGGCTTGTATATTATTATTGCATTACATTCTGCGACATTGACTTTTTTGTTTGGATTTTAGACTGTAAGATTTTTTGACAATTGTCTGGGATTTGTTTAATACGCTGGCAACATTGACAAAAAAGAACAGGAATAAAAACGGAAGCTAGATTAAAGTATTATGAAAAAATTATAGTCGAATTATTTAACGATTTGTGGAAACTTAATAATTGATTCAGATATCCGGTAATTTATCTATTATACTCAATTAGTATTGAATTGCCTTTTTCCTTTAATTAAACATTAAATTAATAAATTAAATTCATACGTCGATCATGATATTGATACTTGTATTGTGTACTTGTGTTGACTGCCTCGTTGGTCTAGTGGCTAAATATTAGGCTGCAGACCCGGTGGTCCTGGGTTCAATTCCCAGGTCGGGCCAATAAATAGTTATTGGGCTTTTCTGTCAGAAAATTCTCAGTAGCAGCCCGGAGTCTGGAAGGTGGAAGTGTGTACACTCTCGTGCCTCGGAAAGCACGTTAAGCCGTTGGTCCTGCTCCTGAACTCTTTCCGGTCGTGTCGGATTGCCGTCCCATCGGATTATGAGAGCTAAGGAAAAGAGAGTGCACCTGTGTTTGCGCACACACTTGTGCACTATAATATCTCCTGCGCAGTTGGCTAATCTCTCTTGAGATTGGCCGCCGTGGCCGAAATCGGTCTGGAGGACCTTATATATACTTGTATTGTTGAAAATAAAAAATATTGTGTTAAAATTGACTTTTACATAGAGATTATATTGTTTTACATTTTCTATCTCTTTTTATTTATGTCATTGATGTCTTCCTGATCGATTTTGATCACGGCGGCCATTGTTATCAGAGAATAGGTAACTGCGAAGGAAATATTTTAGTGCGTGCGCATCTACAATGCACTCTCTATTCCCTACTCTCATAACACGAAGGGGCGGCAATCTCTGATACGACAGAGATTTCAGATGCCCACCAGCTTAACGTGTTGTCCGAGGCACGGAAGTGTAAACTGTAGACACAGCCGAACACTGCTGAGAGTTTCTTAAAATAAAAACACAATAACTCCATATTAAGCCGACACGAGTTTGCTATTTCAAACGTCAATTTGTAAGGTTACAAAATGCTGATCCAAGTTGAAGTTTATAATTAATTCAATCTTTAACATAATATATGACAGTTAACTTTATTAGTAAGATTTATTAAAGACGTTATATAAATAACACTTTATTCGATTTTCGAAATTCAAAACAACATAAAAAAATCACCCTTTGCCTTTTAAAATAAACAAAGCGTCATAAATATTAAAACTAATAACATTTCCTCTAACATAGTGCCAATTAATAGTAAAATTATTTACGACATAGCTTTTATGGTGCCATACAATGATTAGCTGAACGAGCCGGTCGACTGTTTGACGAGAAAATTAATATTAACTCGTATTCATCGATTCCCAGCCGTTGTGTATTATTATTTATTCGATTTCATAATACTGAACTAAGTATCGATGCCCGTCTTTACTAAAGAAATTAAATCGTTTTTTTTATCGAGTAGGTTCTTACAAAGTATTTATAGTATGAGTTACACTCTATCTTTCTCTTTCAGTAAGTATTAAGCTATCCCTTTCTGTCATCATTGAAAGAACAAGACACAGCATTGTTTAAATAATCACCCGTTAAACAATGTACAGGCAAAGTCTTATCTGTTGTTTAATTTAAACATTTATTATTATAAAAGAGACTTTGTTCTCGTTAGTTATTTTTAGTTTATCTTCGCATGGCTTTAGCAAACCCTTCTGGGTAGGTATTCAACTCAACAAATAATATATGAAAAATACCGTCAGGCCCACATGGTAGGGAGTCATAGATAATATGAAATATAAAGAACATATATTTCTCTTATTGACTTTTTTTTTTTTAATAAATTCGTATTCTTTTATAAAGCGATCATAAATTGATACAAATTAATGATAGAATTTATCATTGTAATAATAACGAAACGATGAAACATTTAAACTTTATTTTAATAAAACTGGCAACACCATGTGCTAGGCCAACTTTTGAATATATGACGTTCATTAGATCGAGTCATAAATGTCTCGTTATCACTAATGGTAACATATGGGCGGGTATGGGAAATGGAATCGATTAACGAATCCAAATTTCCTGTTTTTTTATATTGGTAACACTTACTACGAAATTGTCGAGACAAATATGTCTATCATATATACATATATACTAATATTATAAAGAGGAAAAGTTTTAATTTTTGTTTGTTTGTTACGATTCAACTCAAATACTACTCGACCGATTAAAAAAAATATTTCACCATTAGAAAGCTACATCTTTACTGAATAACATAGGCTATATAATATTATATTAAAATGGAACAATGTAACCCAAGATATCAAAGTGTTGCCTATTAAGGTCATTATTTTGAGTGCGCTGCGGAAACTATTGACGATATATAAAAAAGTGTTCTATATATTAATAGTACTCATGATTGCTCACAAAAAAGTCCACGATGGTATATGCCTAACTATTATAATTAAGTCACAATAACAGTTTTTGTTTAATTTATTGAGTTCAAATACGGGTGGAATCGAATATTGATGATATTAGTATTATGATATTAATCCTTATCCATTAAAATGGTTTCATAATCAAGGTTGATTATGTACGTGTAAATTCCACTTTAAATAATTCGGATCGGACTTTTCGTTTAGAAGTTATGAAAATATAAAATTCTCTAAGTAAGAAAAATGTCACGGCTTGAACAAACTGTAACTGTTCGTTCCTTCGTTTAGTCTATTAACAAATAAGAATTTACGTATTTACGTTAAATAATAGTTTTTAAATTTTCGCGGACGAAGTCACAGACGAAGTCGCGGACGAAGTTCTAATCATTAAATATTATTGTCACTTTTGTATAAAAAATTATAACATAAATGTTATAGAAATAGTAGTGGAAATGTTTTGTCTTGTGTAATTCAGTGATCGTGGTCGTACTACATCAGAAACGTTGCAATAAAACATTGCACATACAAACGATGCACTTAAATTTGACCATTGGAATTTTACTCTCATCAGAGAAGTTTTATTTTAAAGTTAAAAGATAAGTTGTCTTCTTAATTTCAATATTGATTTTAACGAAATAATGTTTCAGATTGAAGTACTGAGACGGTCGTGTGTGTGTGTGTGTTTAATTACCTACAACTCTAAAACAACTCGTTACAATCTTGTTTAGTAATTTATCATTTGTAGTTATATAAAATACGTAATAGAATTCTTTGAAGCCACGTGAAATTTTGGAACAATATTTTGATGGAATGTTATTTTTTTATTTTTTTGAGGCTTAATATAACTTTTTGAGAAGAAAACAAAAAGAACAGCCCTCTGAAGTGAGTTGGTTTCACTTCATCCATCGTTCTGTATACTTACGAGTGATAATAGGATTGTATGGAGATTATTTGCATATTTCTCTTTTAATTGAAATTAATTTGAATAACCATATTATTGTTAGTGTTTTTGCACTTGTTTCTAAGCCTCTTAGTTATTTCTTTATTTCCGTATTGTTATTATTATCTAATGAGTGGCATGCACAAAGCTCTACCCCTTAGTAAAGTAGCGATTGCACACTTGTATGATTACTTGTGTATAAATTTTCTTGCATGTGCGTATTTTTGTTTGCTTGTGTGTGGATGCACACCACAAATTAACCCTAATGTGTATTTCAAGCCACTTATTTTACAATAATAAATTACAATTAACAAAATCTCCTAAAAACATCTTTCGTGTTCTAATTGAACTGCATTTTTGTATTAAAATGCTAAATTTTTATATTTATTGCCAAATAAAACACATTCTTATAATTAAAGAACAACATATCGGCTATTACGTTAAATTAAATTTATAATTTGTTGCATCTTAATATCAAATGTTATTAAATATTTCATCAAACTCAATTAACTTATTATTTACGACATATTATATGTTTCTTTGAGACATGTATCCAGATCAAATTTGGTATAATTAGTTTTTTTTTTAATCTACAATTATTAATAAACGTAATTAGTTTTTATTACAAAACCTTATTATGGGTATATCATATATTTGAAATTTTATTTTATTTATTTAATTTAAGTAATTTATTTCCAGGATAAATCTATACTAATATATAAAGCTGAAGAGTTTGTTTGTTTGATCCGGCTAGTCTCAGGAACTACTGGTTCGAATTTAAAAAATATTTTTGTGTTGTATAGTCCTTTTATCGAGGAAGGTTCTAGGCTATTTTTATTCATTATATTTTTATTAATTATACGCCGGTGAAGCCGCGGGCACAGCTAGTAAAAATATACCAGAACTTAAATTATTTTTGTACGAATATAGCTTATAAATTTTATTTCAAAACTTTACGGATTTTATGTAATTAAGAAGCCAATAAAAGAGAATGTTAGTATATCTTTACAAATATACATATTTTTTAATTTTAATAATTGAAGTATATTTCTACTCTATAAAATGCCAATTTAATATTGCTATTATTGGTATATTAATTAACTTAATCAAAATATCATGATACCAATATAATCAATTAAAAAAATTTCGTTTACTTCTATCCAATTCCAAAATGCCTATCGTTTTTAAATTAAATATAAACAAAAAAGATTAATCACAATCAACTAGGGATCGTAAGAACGAATCATCGTTTTACGGTCAACAAATCCCGTCAATGAATTCCGCCGGCCAAATTAAAAATAATTTATGTTGATTGAATTCATAATAGATAGAAAACTATCATCAGCCAGTGCTTATGAAATATTGATGTCTGAAATCGATTGTCATTAATAGATGATAAACTCGAATAATGCATGTAATGTTTAATTTAATTCGAACACTCTGGAAACTCGATAAGGGTTAAATCGAAAACACAAACCGAATAATGCTGGCTGATAACGTTATTGCGAAACATTAATTATGAGATCCTATTTAGTTTAAAACGCAATCTAATTTAGACTTTATGTATAATGGAATAGTTGCAAAAATTGTATGATACGGTTTATGGTATTTTTTGAAAGGAAACATTCGGTTAGGCTTTCCATTAGCGGGCACGCGCCGGAGTCGACACACGAATGACATTTAAAAGGAACACGATTCGAATTCGTTTGAAATTGGAACGTCTTGGCAGACAATATAAATGGCGTCTAGACTTTCAGCGGATATCGTAATTCAATACATCGTAAGTTGAATTAGTGGCGGGTAATATTATTATCATAAAAAATGATAAATGAACTTTATTTAGATTAATTAACAGAGTTATATAGTGGTTTGAATCATATAAAATAAACTAGATATTTATTTAAAATGTTAATTATCTAGCAATAAAAACATTCATGCTTAGTTGATATATTGTATCTATACCTAACTATAAATATGGAGTGCAACAAAATAGTTTAAATTAAAATAAAATTTCAACTTTTTGATTCCGAACGATACTGTGTATTATTAAAAATCATAACTACTTCACATTATAAAGACATTACAAAAAAGTTTATAATGTTACTGGCATATTTCAAATGTAGTCGCCCATTTATTCTTCCAGCGTCTAGCGGCATTGGCACGTGTTCAAAGTAGTTAGAATCGATAATAGCCAATCGCGGCCAAAGCAAATAAACAAAGTTGAGTGCTTCAATAATACTGGCGAGCCGCGAGCCTGCGGTGGCGAGGGAGCGTGCTATGAGCGGCGTCTCGCAATCATCATCGTAACGACATTGTAACGACGTGACTTACGTTGTTACAATGGGATTGTATTGAACTGTTCCATAGATTAATAATTTTAAACAAAAAAATACTTTTAGCTAGTAGACGGTAAATTCAAGCAAGTATCGTGATTTTACAAGATTATCGTGTTAATTGAACATATGCCGGTTCTCGATTCCAATCTTATGTATGGTGAATTTGAAGATAGTTTGTTTTTATAATTTAAGATCGTTATTAACAAACACATAGATTTTCTGCCTTTTGTCATTATAATTTTATATCCTTAAAAAGTAGATTACTACGTGCTTTCACAAAACCCTACCAAGGTTTGCCATATGGGTACGTACCACCCGTTCATCAGACACTACCGCCAAACAGCAATACTTTGTAATGTAGTATTCCGGTTTGAACTACAGCTACAATAGACATCTTAGCTTCCATGCTTGTTGGTGCTTTGACGATGTAAGAAATGGTTAGTTACAGCGTCAATGTCTACGGACGACGGTGACCATTTATCGGGTGGTCCATTTTCCCGTTAGCCTGCCTATATCACAAAATATATTACAAATATTGAAAAATGCTAATCTTAATATATTATTTAAAATTTGATTAGATAAAATAACACGTCTAAACACGGCTGCTCTATTTGTTTTATAGATCTATGATAGCCAATAGGACAGTGAGAAAAACGCAATCGGATATTCTGTTTGTTTATCCAGCCGAGACAATTACGGCCAGACATCAATTATTATGAAGAAAGTAAGACGAAATTATAATTTACATAATGCTTTAAAAACAATATTAGAAGCGAATATAATTTTATATAATGATTTCTAATATTTTTTCCTTCTGTCACGTAATTATAAAAACTATGCGTACTTCCACGACAGTTGCCTTTCTATTTAAATTAAAAAAATTTAAAAAATGTCTTTGACTTCGCAATGTTTTTTTTCCCTACATTAAAAAGCAAAGCGTGCCGTTCATTATGTCTGCAAAGTTTTAAAACGTTATATACAGAATGAACGCTGCATTGAGGTTTGTAGTTGAAATCTTACCCTCGACGCAGTCACAGATGATCCGCTTATAAATTATGTAAAATGTATAAAATGTATGAAAACATATAGACAGCTTTCTAATAAATAACTGTTTACTGCAAATGTAATAACAAATTTCTTATTTTTCCAAAAAATGTTTTTTAAATTCCCAATACTGTATACCGAAAATATTAAAGAATCGTTTTCGTTATAATTTTAAAATTGATAAGAACTAAAATGAGAAATAATGATTAAAGCTTAATTTTTCATAGAATATCCTTATGTCCAAATCACAGGATAACATTATGTATGTATGTAATATATTATAAATATCAAATTTATATGTGCGGAGTGACCTGTGACTTGAAAATGGAATTCAACTACCGTCACTACAGAAGTCAGTAGTAAATACCTCTGATTCTACATATATACGAAGTATTTAACAAAAGAATGACCGTGTCATTGTTTTAAGTACTATTTTTGATTCTATGCAAAACATAGGAAATTCATCATCAGCCAATTGTACTCCACTGTTGAACATAGCTCTCTCCCAAGGGTCCCTGTACTTTACATCAATCTTTCGAGTCCACCTTCTTCAGGTCACCAGTCCACCTAATTGGAGGGTGCCCTACACTTTGTTTGTCGTTTGCATCCTATGCTGATTTTCCTCAACGGCTTATGATTGATATGACCCTTAAGACTTTATTATTATGATAAAAAATATTAAATTACTATTAAATTCTTTTTACAAATACTTTCCAAGAGACATGAACGTATTGATATGAACTGCATACTATTATGTATTAGATAAATATATAAAAGAATTTAATATTCATTGAATTCTGAATTACGCACATATCCAATTAAATCCATTTTATTATATATTTAACAGAAAACAAACTCCTACATGTGTAAGACTCATTTTGTAATTAAAAGTAAGATATGTTTTGTATTTAATGCATTTAATGAGTTTTTTATTTGAGTGGCTATATTATTGCATGATTATTAATTATTGAATGTGTATATTTTTTACGAAAATTTGTACGTTTATAAGAAGTGTTTCTAATTATATGACCACCACTGTATATGCTGCAGATAATACTGTCATACACATTATCTAGTGTGAATGCTGCATTAGAAACACGGCATTTTCATAATATCTACAAGAAAAGTCACGTGCACAGCTATCGCACACAATTCTTCAAGCAGTCGCTGTTGAAATAGTAAATGATTTCATAACTCTACTTATGCCTTCATCTTATCCTCAAACATCGTCTTGCAAAATGCTGTTTTGTGGTTTAAGCACAAAATAGTTCGCTCGTTAGCGATTATGCTGCGGTTACACTGCCGAACTATGGTAGAATAATCACTGTCATTACCCGGCCTCGCTTCGAGGTTAAATCGCGTCGAATTTTCTGAATGTCAAAACTCATACCGTTCCTTTATTTCCGCTCATTAACGTAAGTGTGCTATAATTGTTCTGTGGTATTCGCCTTTAGGTTTAAGGATTATGTAATATTTCTGGTTAGTTGTAGTTTACGTAATAACTAAGATATGTTTAAATAAAATTATCGAAGTCTCGAAGAAGAGATCGAATGAATCAGCAATAGACGATTTAAAAAATTAACGTTTAAAAATATTCGTAAGAGTTTATATGAATATAAAGGTATACTTTGAATTATATATTTAATAAACATATACTGACCTAAAATACAATTTTATGTATATAAATTTTATTCTATACAAATTAAAAAATAAATTAGCAATACATTAGAATTCATTCGAATCTCTTTAATAGTTCCAATCTGACCGAAGGACTGACATTCAAATAAATATACATTTCTTTTAACTTATAACTCAAAAATTATTAAAAACTCTTTGGTCAAAAATGTTTTTACAAATTATTTAAAAATTAGAATAAGAAAACGAATCAAAAACTAAATTTAATTTCTATATCTAAAGACGTGCGAGAGAAATGCCGTTAACATGAGCTACTATCACAGAATTGACAATACCTACAATTCACATATAAGCAATGCTCATCATATTGCATGTTACTTACTTTATACTTTATGGTACACAACAAAGATAAAAAAAGAATTACAAAACATGGACACAACCTAATTATAAGTAGAATACATCTTGTTGATCTTATCGCTATAAAATGATCTCTGCCAGGCAACCAATGGCGTAAAGAATTACTCATAGGATATAAGGTGATGCATGTAATAATAATAAATAAAATAACATAAATCTATAACATCTATTCTACCGCAAAACCACAGTACTTGGTATTGTTGTGTTCCGGTTTGAAGGGTGGGTGACCTAGTGTAATTACAGGCACAAGGGACATAACATCTTAGTTCCCAAGGTTGGTGGCGCATTAGCGATGTAAGCAATGGTTAACATTTCTTACACTGCTAATGTCTAAGGGCGTTGGTGACCACTTAGCATCAGGTGGCCCATATACTCGTCAGCCTTCCTATTCTTTAAAAAAAAGGCCACAGACCCGGTGGTCCTGGGTTCAATTCCCAGGTCGGGCTAATAAATAGTTATTGGGTTTTTCTGTCAGAAAATTTTCAGTAGCAGCCCGGAGTCTGGAATTTGGAAGTGTGTACACTCCCTTGCCTCGGAGAGCACGTAAAGCCATTGGTCCTGCACCTGAACTCTTTCCGGTCGTGTTGGATTGCCGTCCCATCGGATTATGAGAGCTAGGGAAGAGAGATTGCACCTGTGTTTGGCACAGAATTGTGGACTATAATATCTCCTGTTGGCTTATGTGTGAAAGTCAGTTTGTTTATTACGCTTTCACCTCTTTAAACCTAACATGTACATACATACATAGTGCATGGGTACCTATCATCTAAGTCACAGACAGGCGAAGCCTCGGGTGTAAATAAGTAGTCTATAATCTTACAATATATGCGCTGTAACGGAAAAAAGAACTGACACATTCTTAGTTTAGTCTTCAAATGCATAATCCAAGGAGCAAAGAATTCTACTTTATACATAATATATTCTATGATTTCTATTTGAAAATTGAAGTCAATAACTATTATTGAATACACATACATATAAGGTATACAAAAAAAACGCTTATTTTATTACTACATCCTACTACTATTAGTAAAGACTATAGCGGAGGGCTATGTATTTTAAGAAAATCGATTTAACCAGTAATCTTATCTGAGCATGTCCTTCCGATATAATATCTGTTAATAGTTTAAAACAAATAACTATTATAATTTATAAAAGCAATTATTTTGTACGTCATTACACGCCAGCCCAGCTACCGGGGCAAGGAGCCGAATGCTTCGTCGCCGTCGGCCTGTTAGAATAATTACAAAATTTAATATGCCTGTTCAACCTCCTTGTTTCGCAAATCATCGTTGATCATTAATTCAGACATAGTACTGGCAGGAAGAAAGTGCATAGATTATAAAAAAAATATTAGGAATATTTCAGTGTTGTTTTTCTATAACGTTTCTTAGTTATTTTGGATTGTATGTTAAGTAATACAATAGTTATGTTAATGAGACTAACGTTTGGATTTTGTTTATTTTTATGATAGTTATACGACGATATTACAAGACATGATACTAGGCATAATAATGATGTACTTTTGCCTCAAACATTTATTACTGTGTTTTTTAACTGAAATATTTTAAATGACAGCATGGCGGCCACATTATGCTGTAGGTAGTTTTTTTTATTAAACACTAAAATAAATGTCACTTTATTTAATATACTATATATTAAATTAATTAAACGAGCGTAAAATGTTTGTAATACTTTGATTAATCAGCGGCATCTAGTGACATTAAAAATAATATTTATTTAATTAAAATTGTTTTTAAACCCGTAAGTTATTAAAGTAATTATTTTGATTATATTTATAGATTAAATTCTTAATTTAAACAATTAAACGAACGTATTTTTGTTATAAACAGTTTTGTTCATGACATTACCTGAAGCAAGAGCGATGTAAATTGAATTAGTGGGCGGGTACACGGCGCGTTGCGGTGACTATGCGATGTACGCAACTGTACCATTTCGTTATAAAAGAGACCGCTAAAACAGCACACGAAATATGAATTAGCCTTGTAAATACTTGAAAATAGACTACGTATAACAAAATTAAGTTACATTTTATGCTAATTATAAAGAAAAAATTTATTATTTTTATTTAGTTCTTTATTTCTTATACGTAAAAAGCGTTCTTTATTTTTTAGGACGCGTGCTTTTTTCGGTTATTAATAAATAAAAAGGTTTTGCTTGTTAATTTTTGTATAATCATATTGAAATGATAACTTCTTATGGGAGGGTAAACAGCTTCGTAACGTAACGCGTTACGGTGCCACTATTACTGACGCGGACTGCTTTACCTGTGAGTTACCAACCTAACGCCATCTAGCGTATACAGATAGTACTTATAATAATTTAGCAACTCTCAAGTACTAATTTATATTTAATATATTATAATTAATAATAAATATTATCACTTCTTTCGAACGTCCCGAGACGCACACGTTTTTTTTTTATATACTTATATAAAATCGCTATATATAGTTTTATATAAAGAGGAACTTTTTCAGTGTAGTTTTTTGTTTGCAATCAGAACTATAAATCCTAGCGGATATAAGAAAATCAACAAAACAATGCATAATAAACCGAACACGGAACTTTTATCTTTATTGTCGTAGAATTCACGATGATCGTGATATATCCCTTCCATTAAAATAAAACGTTTACATATATAACGTTTAAAATTAAAACTATATTGACACAAAGTTAGATATACGTAATAATTGCTACAAGGTTCGACACATAGTAAGTGTATAATTACAGCACGTGTATTATGTTAGACGTCCCCTAAATCTTCAAGATCAAATTTGAACCCAACGTTTATTATGTAACGTTTCAAAATGAGACGCAATAAAGAGTTTAACGCAAGTTATTTATTCTATCGTCAAACAGCAATAATTGTGTTGTGTTCGCGTTTGAAGGGTGGGTGTCCTTGTGTAACTACAGATACTTGTCTTAGTTTCCAAGGTTGATGGCGTACGCCTACTTATTTTATAAAAAAAAAAAATAGATCTATACGCACTTCAATTGTTTTCATTTAAGATTTTTATCTATGTTGATAAAAATAAATTAATTATAGGTTTTTAAATGCTTAAATACTTAACGCTACCGTTATAAGCAAGAAGTAACAGTTTATCCTCAATGGCACACATCTCGTTATCAAGACTTATGTGAACGACCGATCTCACACGATCGTTCTTGTCACGCCAAAAAGCTATTTTCACATAAATTGATTTTAATAAATGTTTGTTAGTTTATTAGGTACTTCGTCACGCCTTAATGTTAATGTGACACAGTGTGGAGATAACCTACATGGGTTTAATGGCCTAACATGTCACGTGCTTTAAATAACTCAGGGGGGGGGGGAAATATCGTGTAAGTGGTGGTAAGGTGACTACTGGTGTAGGTATTTTACTATTTTGTTATTGAATGTCTCATTTATATCACAGATATATGATGGAAATTTGCATGACATTTTTTTTATCATATATATAAATATATTGGTCGGATGTAAGTAAATACATAGTATTGTAGTTGACTGCCTCGTTGGTCTAGTGGCTATATAAAAGGCCGCAGGTGGTCTTGGATTCAATTCCCAGGTCGGGCCAAAAAATAGTTATTGGGTTTTTCTATAAGAACATTCTCAGTAGCAGCCCGGAGTTTCCGGTCGTGCCGGATTGCCGTCCCATCGGATTATGAGAGCTAGGGAAAAGAGAGTGCACCTGTGTTAGCGCACACACTTGTGCACTATAATATCTCCTGCTCAGTTGGCTATTCTCTCAAGAGATTGGCCGCCGTGACCGAAATCGGTCAGGAGCACATTATTATTATTGTAGTTTTCCGGTTTAATGGGTGATTGAGCCAAAGTAACTACAAGCATAAAGACTTAAAAACTTAGTAACCATGGTTGGTGGCGCATTAACGATGTAAGGAATGATTAATATTTCTTATATGGATGATGGTGACCATTTAACATCAGGTTGCTCATTTGTAATTTCTTATGCAATATATAGGAAGGCATATTTGCGATATGTCAGCAAATTAGAAATTATTAATATCTACTTGTAAGGATTGATAGTTTTTTTTTTTTACTCAAGTGAAATATAGTTATATACGGAGTCGCTGGTTTAGAAAGGCGTTTTCAAATTTTTTTTTAAGTGTCCATTATTTGTTAATATATGAATGAGTTTACATATAAACTTTGCTTAGCGAGTGATTAGTCAAACAATTTTGTGTCCTTCTTTCAGATTTCAAATAAATAATGTCAGAGAGAGCAATATCGCACGAAATCATAATAGACCTCTGTAAAATATTTACAGAAAATGACCTCGGCTGTACTAAGCTATTTCTTCTTTTGGTCTCTCCAACTACTAAAAGTTGATTATACCAGTGGCATAGCCCATAAGATAGGTAACCATTACTAATACCATTTCAAGACAAGCTCCTCTTTTATTGCGTCTTTTCAACAAAAAAGAAACAGCCTACAATATCCCAATGGTAGGGAAAAGCCTCCTGTTTTATGAAGTGGATGGAGTACATTCCATCACGCTGCACCACTGGTAATTAAACATTATATACATTATAATTATAGTTTACCTAAGAACATTATAATTGTATAAAATATATATATATATATATATATATATATATATATATATATATATAATTACTCGATGGTAGAGCTTTGTGCAAGCTCGTCTGGGTAGATACAACGTACTCATCAGATATTCTACCGCAAAACAGCAGTACTTGTATTGTTGTGTTCCGGTTTAAGGGGTGAGTGAGCCTGTGTAGTTACAGGCACAAGGGACATAATATCTTAGTTCCCAAGGCATTCTTTCAAGCATTTCTTACAATGCCATTGTCTATGGGGGTTGGTGACCACTTACCATCAGGTGGGCCAAATGCTCGTCCGCCTACTTATACAATAAAAAATAAAAAAAATTACCGACACTAGATTTCTACCAGAAAGCAGAAAAGTAAAATAATATTTTCATTATTATGAGAATTATTTTGAGACTGCAAATATTTTTTATAATCATTAATAATTAAAGTTTGGGAGTGTATTCGGCGCCACTTCGGTGCGGTGTCTTTTGAAACAAAGCAGGAGTCTGATTGCGCGCGAGTGACTTGCACCTTGCGTCCTCGCATCGCCGTGAAATTAGGGAAAGCAGGCTCCATATGGCGTACCAACGATTAGGAAAGAATTTTCACAGGCACTCCTTCGGTTATAGTGTCACACAAGCTTAAGATTTTTGTTAAATATACAAACATTTCGCACGAAATAAATAATATAAACGCAAATAAAACCCAATCAATCAATTGTGGGGCTGAGTTTGACCTCGCAACTTGTTGCAGATAAGGTCCAGATTGCAAACAAAATCCACGTTTCTCTAAAACTAAGCTGTCTTGCCAATAATTTAAAAATAATTCCTTCATGGAACGTGGTCATCTAGTCAAGCAATGGTACATTAAGGATGCAGGTTCAATCAACGTTGTCATTTTTTAAATAATTTTTACATTTTTTAACATTTATCTATGCCACAACCCAAATACTACAAAATAAAGACAAAATATATTTAGACGAATTAAAAAAGTATTTATCCTAGTGAGAATCAAATCGTGACCAATGAGGCTTATGGCAGATTTATTCTTCGCTAGATGCTTGTGGACTTACTATCCCTCTCCTCTATAATAGTCGGCATATCACTTATAAAGGTATCTAATCTTTTTATTAATACAATAGTTGAGCCTCCTTACAACAAACATCGGAAGGCGATGATAGATCGGCGTCTTTGAACCCGTAAGCTAAATAAACGATGATTCAGCATTTCATTTTATACATTTTAAAATATACACCTTGTTAAATGTTTTATAAATGTAGAATCTCATTTCTTCGAGCAACGTCATTGACCTAGCTTTTAGAACAAAATAGTATCGTGTGCTCCTCGGTTTTGCTCGCGTTATATGTTAATTATAATATCTTGGGACATCATTTACACACGGACATCTGATCCCAAACTAAGCAGAGCTTGTTTTATCGAAATCAGACAACTGATATACTAGATATACCAGTTTTCTTTTGTAAATACATACTTATATAGATAATAACACTCAGACTCAGGACAAACAGACATGTTCATGCACACAAATGTCTGTTCTGAATGGAAATCGAGCCCACGACCTGCGGCGCGAAAGGCAAGTTTTTTATTTTTATTGTATAGGTAGGCGGACGAGCATACGGGCCACCTGATGGTAAGTGGTCACCAAGGCCCATAGACATTGGCATTGTAAGAAATGTTAACCATCGCTTACATTGCCAATGCGCCACCAACCTTGGGAACTAAGATGGTATGTCCCTTGTGCCTGTAACTGGCTCACTCACCCTTCAAACCGGAACACAACAATACAAAGTACTGCTGTTTTGCGGTAGAATATCTGATTAGTGGTTGGTACCTACGCAGACGAGCTTGCACAAAGCTCTACCACCAAGTATCTACCATCGTCAAATTATATGTCTGTGTCGTACACAGTGAGTATTTGTCTATGTTAATCAGGCTAGTTGACGGCTATGATCACTGCTCCACATATTTAAAACTTATAGCAACAATAAATGAGATATCAAAACAAACTGGTAGTTCCTGATAAAAAAACGCGTTCAAATTTTAGATTTGGGAAACAGAATATACGGTTCACATTTATTGGTTCCGACTACAAAACACTCTTTCAGAATTAGTAATTACACTCACACGAATATAAAATGAACGAGCTATTTGAGCACATGAAAGCATATAAGTGTAAAACAAAATTGGTAAGTCCAATAGAAAGATAAAAAGGAAATATTGTATACCATATTAATCCAAGGACTGTGTTTGATAAAAAACATAAAAGAATAAAGTTAACTTGATATAAAAAATCAAGAAATTTCCTCTCCCGAATGTGGGATCTTTATTTTTTTTTTATTTGCGCTGGTAATAAAAATGAGTTATTTACTAACACAAAAATCGTAGAATTCATTACATCTACAAATAATCTAGATCTTTCATTAGGGAAATACATGCGGATGAAATCTGAATCTTGTATCATCTGAAATTAGTAACATAACTAAAATTAAAAATAATTGGTTACTTAGTATGGTTTTTACCCGCATGAAGTCAGGACGGGCCGCTAGTTATCATATAAGCGTACATTAATAAAACGATATAAATGTATGAGGGTCACCGAAAAACTGGTCACACATTACCACACAAGCACAACATTATGGACTATAATAATACAAATCGAATTCCTACACATTTCATTAGCCCTTTAGAGAGCGACTTTTTAGAGGGCAAGCCATAAATCCTAACATTTTCTATAAACTACACCCTTTTTGTCTCTGATAATGAGAGCATTACCATACAAATAGAATCGATGACGTTATCAAAGAACACGTTAACATATTCGAATGAATTTTCGATTCCATATTCCATACAGAATGTATACATTCGCTATGTGATGATAGCGTTTTATTGGAGATACGGTTCTGTGATGGGGCCTCAGTTTTGGAGTCAGTTATAATTGAGATAGGCGCCCCGCTGGCTTAGTTTCTTTGTGCGCTGGCGCCGCTCGGAAAGCAACTGCAATTTATATGTGAATGCTCCGGGTTCGCCTTACAAATATTAGTCGTTGCAACGTGCGTGTAAGTCTTGATTTGTTCATTACCAGTAGGAAATTAGTAATTTGGTAGTATTGCCTGCCCGTGCCGAATGGTAAAGAAGTTGGCAACGTATTTCTATAAATACAGTTACCATTAAATCTCTAATAATTTTATTTTAATCTCATTTTATAATTGATATGTAATATTGAATAAATAATGTCTTGAAAACTCGATGTAATAATATTCTTTTAAAAAAACATATGATCACCATTACTGTCATGATGATTTTTTTTATTCTTAACTGTTTTGTATTAAATTGAAATCAAAATAATTAATTACACACATTTAAAATACTCCGCCACAAAGTAGGGTAAACATACATGACAATTAGGTATATAGTATATGTATATAGATGACTAAATTTGATTATTAAATAGATAAAAGTAAGTCACATATTACATTTGAATCGTCATAATTTTTACAAGTCATTTCAATCTGATAAACTATTCTTTATCTCGCCTTGAATCGTAAATTCAACGTAACACCTAGAATTTCAGCTACTGTAGATCATAAAATATGTTACACTACAATTAATAATAGTCGAGAGTACCAAGTCCATTAAATCTTAAGCTAAGACCGGGGCAAATCCAGGCAAGTGACGTTGATATTAAATATTATTTGCATCATGCGCGTCTACATGCTGTGTCTAGAAAATTTTACGCTTACTCCTCATAAATTACCTTTATTTAATTCCACTTCAAATACATAAGGTCCTCCAGACCGATTTCAGCCACGGCGGCCAATCTCAAGAGAGATTAGCCAGCTGCGCAGGAGATATTATAGTGCACAAGTGTGTGCGCAAAGACTGGTGCACTCTCTTTTCCTTAGCTCTCATAATCCGATGGTACGGCAATCCGACACGACCGGAAAGAGTTCAGGCGCAGGACCACGGCTAACGGCTTAACGTGCTTTCCGAGGCACGGGAGTGTACACACTTCTAATTCGTAGACTCCGGGCTGCTACTGAGAATTTTCTGACAGAAAAACCCAATAACTACTTATTGGCCCGACTTGGGAATTGAACCCAGGACCACCGGGTCTGCAGCCTTATATCTAGCCACTAGACCAACGAGTATGCAAATACATACAGTAACAGCCTGTGAATGTCCCACTGCTGAGCTAAGGCCTCCTCTCACTTTTTTTGAGAAAACAGTTTGGAGCTTATTCCACCTCGCTGCTCCAATGCAGATTGGTGGAATACACATGTGGCAGAATTTCAGTGAAATTAGACACATGCAAGTTTCCTCACGATGTTTTCCTTCACCGTCAAGCACGAGATTTGTGATGTGATTATAATCACAAATTAAGCACATGAAATTCAGTGGTGCTTGCCCAGGTTACCCATAATCATCGGTTAAGATTCACGCGTTCTTACCACTAGGCCATCTCGGCTTGATCAAATACATATTTTAATTATTTTCTTTGATACGTACATAATATATTAAGTGACATGTTACAAACATCCTCTTTTTCCCTATTATCAATTATTCAGCTGACGTCAAGGTTTAAGCCCCCCGACGTCATATCGTGGTATTACGCATGTCCGACGTCTAAGATCACACAAAATATAAATAAGGAAACGGTGAAATAATTATGTTCAGACTAAAGTTATAAATTTAGCAAAGTTTTATCTTTCGAAAATGGAATCATGTTTTAGTTAGACAAAAACATTTTTTTTTATTACTTTGTTTAAATTTAATTTTATTTGAATATTTCATGTAATTTTCGAATGAAAAACAAATGTAATATTTACCTATTCTTAAATCATAATTGTTATATATTTTCTGTAGATTATAAAAATAAAATATAAAGGTAAGTCTCCTGTCACGGGCAGATGGCTCATAACAGATGGATCATCGTAAATAATACTCTAAAGGGATTCCAAGTTTTTATGACATGAGACCGTTTAAAATTTTAAAATATTTCATAGTCTAACGACGACGTTAAAGGTCAAGGTATATTAAATGTTTGGATATAATTAAAATAAATTAGGCTACTTTCTAAATTGTTTTTACGTTTGTTTTAATCATTTTGTGTGGGTGATATTAGTCTCAGGGATAAAAGACAAATTGTAGACTTAATAACAAAAATTGTTCAAATAACTACAATCAGTATAATATGTATATGAAAAAAAAGGAAATTTAATTAGAAAAAATTGTACGATGAAGTAGGATTCTTTTTATAATATAATAGGTAGGTAGACGGTAGACGGCAAAAGGGTCACGTGATGGTAAATGGGCAGCTTTGCCCATAGACATTGACACTGTAAGTAATTTTAACCATCCCTTGCATCGCCAATGTGCCAACAGCCTTGGAAATTAAAATGGTATGTCCCCTATGCCTGTAGATACACTGGCTGACTCACCCTTCAAACCGAAACACAACATAATAAATGGGTGGTACCTACCCAGGCGGGGTAACAGAGCGATATAATTAATGATATGTTCTGCGACGCTGCAGCAAGATACAACGCTGGCTTTCAATGGATCCTTGAAAGTGGATCCAGAAAATAATATTGCCTCATCTACATTGATAAATAATACTTATTTAATATTTTAGGTTAAAAAGTTATTTAACAATTCACAATGAAATTTTACACATACGATACGTGTGTCAGGCCTAGAAAGAGCAGCAAAAATGGGATAGTATGGGAGGAGTATTTCAAAGTCTGAAGAATCTGTAGGGAAATCTGAAGATATCTGAATCAAATATAAAAAAATACAATTAGAATTGCCAATATTTTACAAAGTAATAAGGATAAGATACGGCACCCGCGTATTATTAATAAAAATATAATGAATAAAAATCAGCCTAGAACCTTCCTCGATGAAAGGACTATACAACACAAAAATAAAATTTCAATTCGAACCAGTCGTTCCTAAGATTAGCCGGATCAAACAAACAAACTCTTCAGCTTTATATATTAGTATAGATTGTTAAAGAGAGTCAGCTAAATTATACAATATTAATATCTATTTTAACAAGTCATATGAAAAGTGTGTATCGCGTGTTTATTTTCAAGAAGGCGCTGGGTGTATTAGAACTATCAAAGTTATAACATCTTAAGGAGCTGTTGGCGCCTTGAAATCTTATTAGGTGTCGCGGGATTTAATGCAGCTAATTTATTCAACACACGTTTGCTTCCCACTGGTTTGGCATAAACTTGATATTTTATGTTACACGGTAATATTAACGTTCCAATTAAAATTTCTATTAATATTAAGCACTTAATATGGCAAGCGGTTATCTATTTAGATTGCAATTAATTATTTCATTTATCGATGATAATTGTATTCGTTAATTAATTTTCTTGAATATCTAAATGCAAAGTGTAATGACTTTTATATATGAATTGTAATTAAAATGTAAAAAAAAAAAAAACATCGAAACACATGAAAGCCAGAATGTATTTAATTCTGTTCGAGATTGTTGAGCGAGCGCATAGAGGTTGTATTTTGTAAATCGTTAGCCTTAAAAGACCCCCAAACATATAGTAGAAATACATTCATGTGCCTTGAAGACAATACCTAATAAAATAAACATAAATTTCCCGACCTATCAAAGATCGTCAACCCTAAAAAGTTATAAGTGGGAAGAGATAATGAAAATATAATAAATACGCAAACAGGGCCGCTGGGTGACTCTCAAATATAACGCTAACTAGAACTCATAGCTTAAAGGGCAACTAGAAATGACTACCTTAAGAAAATCTTGTTTAGTTAGGGTTGTCAGCATTTTAATAGCCGTAGAGAGAGTTTAGCCAAAATATAATAGCGAAATATAGGGTGCTGGTTGTAGGGGTGCTCCTAACGGGGCCCTTAGCTCAGGGTATAGTTAAAGTAGGAAGGCAAATGTATTTATTATACCCTTATACGCGTAGATGTATATGTTGGACGTAATGAATAAGGAACCACGTCTCCGCCGGCTGGGTCGGTGTATAATGATTGTGTTACATAAGAAGGGTACTCACCCTTCGAATACCTTGGGAACTAAGATGTTCTGTCCCTTGTGCCTGTAATTACTCTGTCTCACTCACCCTTCAAACCGGAACACAACAATATCAAGTACTGTTGTTTTGCGGTAGAATATCTGATGAGTGAATTCCATGATTTTTATCATAGTTATATAAACCTGTATAGGCACCATAATCCCAACTTATCTTTTAATGGGTTTTTTTTTAACAAATATTAGGTACATGTCAAATATAATGTTATGATAAAATTACTGCCCAGAAAATGTTGATTAAAAACTAAATTAATAAGTTGATATGTCAACAATTAACCTATGTTAGTTCATCAGCTATATATGAACTAAATCAATTATACCAAAAATGTAACGTTTAAAATGACGTTGCAAGATTAAACCACACATAGTTATAAAATTGAATAAAAAATAATGTGAATTTATATAAAGAATTGTAAAAAATAGTTCTGTAGTACTATATCTTATGCAGAGTTATTTTAGAAGACTCCGGAATCCGACCCGATTACATAGAGCTGTTAGGTATTATAATAGGAAAGTGTTGGGATATACGAAAGCTGTAGGTATATATAATGTCCATAGGTAAATATGTATTTAAATAATATTACTAAACCAACTTTGTTTTACAACCCTTGATCGTGTTAAGAGTCAACGCTAACATTGCCAAGGGCTGGATCTTAATTTATGAGTTTAAATTGTGATAAACGTATCGACAACAATTATTAGTGGCCTGTGAATGTTTAAATCAGACCTAAGTCTAGATATCTCATCATCTTCACGCCATAACTATGTAACTGAATTTATTTACAAAACAAATCAATGTTTAAGTTTATTTTAATTTATCTTCATATATATATTTTAATACATCTACCAATGAATAATTTAACATATGATTATTGTTTGATATTATTTGAAATTAAATTTGATTTCTACGAAAAGAAAATTTTAAAATGTGATTGATATTAAACAATAATAACCAACCGCAATTACATCTCATTAATACAAATCAACAGTAAAAAGCATGTAAAGTAATTGACGAAATCGCGTAAGCTTTAAATGTCAATATAGTGGGCGGTGACTCCGCCTCAGAGGGCGTAGGGAGTGACGCAGAACGCACAGCCAGAGGAGGAAAGAGGACCAGTCGCGCTCACTACCGCGGACTTAGCGCGCGTTGCGCTTGCGACATAAAACCTTTGGCTGAATACGTGCCTTGCATAGTCTTATTTTAAAATATCGTTAAAAAAACTGTGATAAAAATCATCTTTAGCAAAAAATCAATTAGTGAATTTTTTTTTTCCAAAAATACTAACTTCTTTTTTTAAAGGTCGTGTAATGTCATATAGTAGAATAAAATGGGATCGCAAAATATGGTCAGACTGTCAAGTGCGTGATAATGAAAAGCGTGAACAAAAAAGTTAAATTTCAAATTTCGAACGCTAAAACTTTTAAAGATGGACCTAACGACGCGGCGATGTGAGGATGGGTCGGGGGATACACTAGTGAACGGGACAGAACAGTGTCGGGATCTAAATGGAACGCAGAATAGTGACGTCACGGGGGTGATAGAAGTGTCAAGAAAGACGAATTCCTTCAGTATAAGAAACCTGGTCGGCGGTGAGGACTACGATCGGCCTGCCGACGGGAATGCTAACTCGAATGAAGGTCAGTTATATATGAAAAAAAATTTATATTATTCATATCGTTTTTTATAACAATAAATTATCTTTAAAACTATGGTAGAATATATCATAAGCGATAATTATAAGTTTCTTGATTAATGATTATTTATTTATGACATCATTCTTATGTTTTAAGATAACGTAAGATTATTATTTTCTACTGACTCATAAATACCTACTTTTATTTATGTATAGACTTTAATAATGACATACAATAACTTTTTTCCAATTATTATTTAATAAATTTTTTTAGGTGGTCAATTAATGATAATTAAAAATAATGAATTTATATTATGAGAGCGCTTATGTTAACGACATGCACTAGTCGCTTATTTTTTAACGCCTTATTTATATTTACATAATTTATTTTTTTTAAATCAAAAGTCTACAGTTCGGGATTGTAAGGAATAAGGAATTCAACTCGATTCCTTTTCTACACAATTTTTTTTAAATTGGTTTGAAGTTATATTATAACCTTAAATTATGATTATATTATCAAAATATAGAGTAGAGTTTACACTCTATACTTATCATTAGTATTATATATTATATCATTAAGTTATTTAAGTTCTTAGAATAAAAATAAGAATGTTTAAAATAATGTCTGAATCATCACATATTATGTTCATGGAATCATCAAACAATCATTCATTCATCTATTTATATTTGCATTTTCCCGCTATTTTCAACTATTTGACAGATTATTAATTTTAACATATAATTATTTTAAGATGTGGAGTATAAAAAATAATTTAATTTTTTAAAAATAATACTTGGTATATTGCCTTACACTGTAATTTAATTAAAAAGATTAGCAACTATTATTTAAAAAATCATTGCAGTGATCTAATGGACAACGCTGAGACAAAATTAGTTTATTTTCAGTTTGCCTCAGACGGGTATCAGTTCGCTACTATTATTCTATATACATATATAAATATTTATCGCCTCCTTTGTTGTCACCGCACTTTCGTGTCGTTTCATTAAATGTGCCGTGTAACATTATCTAATAATCTATACTGCACTATAAAACGATATATTTTTTTAATAGTATGGGTAGGCGGACGTGCATATGGGCCACTTGATTGTAAATTTCTTAAAAAAAAATATCGCCTATGCGCCACTAAGGTAACTAAGATGTTATGTCCCTTGTGCCTGTAATTACACTGGCTCACTCACTCTTCAAACCGGAACACAAATATAACGAGCTCGCACAAAGCTCTACCACCAAGTAAATAGACGCGGATATTACAAAACAAAATCGAAATATATTTGAAAATATTAACGAAAAATATATCTGTGCCTCTGTCTTTATTCATAAGTACTAATATCACAGAGAATATATCACAATGTTTTTATAAAAATTTTACTACTATTGTATGGTGTACTATTAATATATACTAAATAAATAGTAGAGATTACCACTTGGTAGTAGGTACCGCCCACTCATGTCATATTCTACCGTGGAACAGCAATACTTTGTATTGCTGAAAGGCATATAAGCAAGCACACACGCACATGACACATGACATCTTAAATTCCAAAGTTCATGGTGCATTGGAGTAAAGGAATGATTTTTATTTCTTAAAACGCCAATGTCTATGGGCGTTTGTGACCAATTACCATCAGGTGGCCAGTGCGAGCCCACGGGATATCAATTGCAAGTCGGGTGTTCAATACCTAAACACCATTAACTTTTTATTAAGCTAAATATATCTGTATAATTCACCTTGTGCTTGAGAAAGAAAGAAGACACCAATGAAACACCATAATGAAAAAGCATCAAAAATTACTCTTAATAATACACGCCTGGCATCTGCCATTGACGAGCCGGTTGGCGTGGTTGGTAAGATACTTGCCTTTCACGCCGCAGGTCGTGGGTTCGATTCCCACCCAGGACAGACATTTGTTTGCATGAACATGTCTGTTTGTCCTGAGTCTGGGTGTAATTATCTATATAAGTATTTATTCACAAAAGAAAAGTAGTATATGTAAGTATATCAGTTGTCTGGTTTCCATAATACAAGCTCTGCTTAGTTTGGGATCAGATGGCCTTGTGTAAATGATGTCACAGGATATTATTATTATCGAACATTCCTGTTTATTTACTTTAAGCGAACCAGAATTCAATTTCAATGTCTTACCACTTATGCCAATGAAACACACTTCGCTAGCGATACATTTATAGCATTTCAGCGTCTCGTTATTATCTATGTCCTTGCATGTAATTAATAATTTAATGACACTATAAAAGCGAATGCTAATTATTAACCTAATAACCTGGCTTGTAAGTACTTACTACACGTTAAGGTCAGAAAGTCGAAACCTTTATTTTATCTGTATATATAAATACACAAACTGTATTATGAAGACTCAAAAAAAAAACCAAATATACTTTTAAATTATTACATTACATAGACTGGCTCGTAAGTCTCATGGCTAGCTATAAAGCTGTAGATCCCGAGGTCCTGGGTACAAACCCGTTAAAAAAATTATGGGGTTTTCGAATCGAGTAATTATCAGTAGCAGTCCGGGATCTGAAAATCAGCAGTTTTTAAACTTCAGTCCATTGAAAAGCCGTTCGTTGGCCCGGCACCAGAACTCTTTCCAGTCATATCGAATTTGCTGACCCATTGGATTATGAGAGCGAGGACATAGAGTCCAGTGTATACATACAAATTTGCTAGTCTCTCTTAAAAATGGCGCCGTGTCAGAAATCAATTTAATTAGGAAGATATTAAAATCAAATCATATCAAAAACTTTATTCAATATGCAATAAATACACCATTTTAGTGATTTTCAAATCATCATACATGAAAGTGGTTAGTATAATTATAATGCATGTTGATTATCTTGATTATATTTCATATATAATAAACTTAAAGTAATTCCTAATAGTATGTTTAATTTTTCATAACCTACGTTGATTTAACCAATTTACTAGTATATAAAAAAATGGGATAAAATGGCCCTATTGATACGATTTAAGATAAGATAATGGATAATTAACGTAGATAACGTTTATGTGATTATAACCACGCGAAGATAATTAATGATTTGATCATATAACACAAATTTTTCTGTGCGTCTGTATGTGTTAAAATAATTCAAATAATCTGTTATAACTTTCTTTATTATTTAGCTTTTATTTATTTCGACTAAAAAGCATGGGTGAAATCTTGCAGGTGAATTAGAACGTTTAATTTATTTGTTTATGACAACCAACAAAACGTACACTAAAAAAGTAATATTTAAAATAAATTTATTTATTATTATTATTTACTTTCATTTTTAAACTACTTGAGGTAGAGTTAGAGAATGTAGTAGCATTAAGCCCACCTTATGTACATTTTAACATTTTTGAGCAATACAGTACAAAAATCTAAATTTATTTTTACTGGTGGTAGAGCTTTGTGCAAGCTCATCTGGGTAGGTACCACCCACTCATCAGATATTCTACCGCAAAACGGCAGTACTTGGTATTGTTGTGTTCCGATTTGAGGGGTCAATGAGCCAGTGTAATTATAGGCACATGGGACATAATACCTTAATTCGCTATGTAAGCGATGGTTAACATTTCTTACAATCCCATTGTGTAGAGGCGTTGGTGACCACTAACCAACAGGTGGCCTATATGCTCGTTCGCCTACCTATATTACAAAAAAAACTAATTAATATTTATTATCTATGACTTTTCAACACAATCATTGTTTCACAATATTTTAGCAATAACGAATAGGACTATTTAACGACTATACATCTTCATGAATAATCTCAGACTCAAAATAACATTGTTGTTATAAATTTTTATGGTGTATCGCCTCCATAAAATACGTAATTACTCCATAGACGTACACAATGTTGATAAGTAGTAAAATAATTTGCTTTATTGAACACACGGCACTTATTACGTATATATAAAATTGTTATATTACTTTAAAATTACATTGAGTTGCAATCGTAATTAGTAACGATTGTAACACGAATTATCTATATGGTAAAATTTTTAATTAAAATTTTATATATCATGAAATTGAAGTAAGAAAATAATTTCGTAATCTGTATTTTGAATTCTTTGAATTGATAAAAGAACAATTTGAATTTTGTCTAGTCATCATATATTTCACAATAACCCTTATCTGTAAAGAATAATTAATTTTAAGTAATAATATTTAGTAGATTAACACTTTCATGTTAAGCATAACACAACAACACCTAGTAACATTAACCAAAAATAAATAGCACATTTTAATTTCATATAATGTTTTATAGTACGAAATACGGAACACAGTGCATCTTTTGATATAAGTTTGTTCGTGTTTTTCATTTAGACATTACATAAAAACTAATGAGATTAGTTAGTTAGATTTAGTTAGATGAATTTTAATAGTATTAAATAAGATCATTTAATTGTTATTCCGTTTATGTATTCGCGGTCTTTTTTTTTATTGTATTGGTAGGCGGGCAAGCGTATGGGCCACCTGATGGTCAGTGGTCACCAACGCCCATAGACAATGGCATTGTAAGAAATGTTAACCATCGCTTACATCGCCAATGCGCCACCAACCTTGGGAACTAAGATGTTATGTCCCTTGTGCCTGTAATTACACTGGCTCACTCACCCTTCAAACCGGAACACAACAATAACAAGTACTGCTGTTTTGCGGTAGAATATCTGATGAGTGGGTGGTACCTACCCAGACGAGCTTGCACAAAAGCCCTACCACCGAGCGGTAGGGCTTACCTAATGTTTGTCCCAAAGCGTGTATATGCAACGTACACGCTGACAGGTATGTCAGCACTGTGGTACTATATTTTCCTTAAATAAAATTAATAATACTATCATATGTATATATATATATATATGTATATATATATGTGTACATCATCTACTTCCATCAAATAATATATATGTACATACTTACTTTAAAGAAAAAATACCACTTTCTAATTACTAAGTACTTGGCCATGCTTTGTGCAAGACCGTCTAGCTAGGCACCACTCAACAAATATCAGTACACTGTATTGCTGTATTCCGGTTTGAAGGTTGAGTTAGTCAGTGTAATTAGTGCTTATGCAACTAGTTATGTTACTAGTGCGTTGGTGGCGTATTGATGGTGGCACTGTACGTTAAGCCACAGGCACTGTGGCACCTATAGACAGTAACCTTATGGAGCACCCATTTTGCCTATCTGCCATCGTACAGCAAAAATGTTTTTTTATGGCACTTTTTATAATTATTTCATTAAAGTTAAAATTTTATATTAATAGCAGTATATTGTAAGCGATACGAATGTGCCTCAAATCGATTAGCGTTAATTAATAGGTGTTTATACTATCTAAATCTATTTATTTTATAATTATCAAGATAATAATTACACATACATGCTGTAATCAAAATGATATGATATTTTTTGTTTTTATTAACTTTGATTGCCGTATAAGATTGTATCTGGTCATAACTAGTTTAATGTGGATTTGTGTGGATAGAACTAGATCAGCAAACTATACTATACGAAGCAAATTCGAAATTGAATGGTTACTTCGGCAGTTAAGCTTGTATTGATAGGTAATATTGATCCTTGAATCCGATATAATTAGTTTCAATATCGCTTGTCAATTATGTTATGGATGCTTAGGAGCAATCTTCGATCGAATCGTTAAAAACAAATGCAGGTTTATGATATAAATACATGCTATTTAGTAACTTACTTTGTATCTCACTCGTAAAATGTAAGCGACTTAGGCTGATACGCTATTTTGATACATGTGTCCTTTAAATGTTATAATTGTTGAAGTTATTGTTCCATATCACTTTCTACACATTTCACGGCCGTGCTCGACTAATTTTCATCAATTTATCATGAATGGATCACGATTTAACCTTTATCATCTCAAGTCGTTCAATCTTATCATCATAAAGCAAAATAATTGAATAATATGCTTCGTGGTATTTCTAGAAAAGTCGGTTAACACAACCTGCATCTTATTACTTGTACCAGCCCCCATCCCCTTGGTGCCAGCCTCGTGACGTCACTCGTTAACCGGCCGCTTCCTGAGCTAAATTGAACTGCTAATCGATTATAGGGCAAATTCAATACTTGCCAGCTAAGACAGGTGAAGGTAACCCTAAACAATTGTATTGAGTGATTGGGGTTGATGAACTTTCCGTTTCAAATATACTGGTTATTGAAGCTACTTACACAGATATACTGATGTTACCCCTCCCTATTTGCAACGGTCAAATAACCAGTTCAATTCTTGTTTAATATTACAATATAGCTACTATAAGCAACCGTAGTTCACGATACTGTTCCTGGTTTCACTGACTCCCACCTACAGTGTTCAGCCACCTTAAGTGGTAGCATTTTGTTATATAGTGCATATAAACATTATCAATCAAAGGACTATCTAGTAATCATAAGATTTTCATTATTAATTCTTTATATACATTTCTGGAACAAAATTACATTTCTTATTTATTAATGTTTAATATTAAATATAATATTACTAAATTGAAATATTTTAATTAATATCTAAATAAATCTATATATCTACAATAAATTTTAAACATTGAGTGCTAACAAAAGTTATTTTTGTATGGTTGTATATAGAGTTTGATCATAAATCAACATACATTTTTAACGCTAAGAAATGACAGATGTTGTTTTAAAATAGTTTGATTAAATATTAATAGAATTTGGTAATTATCTATAACGTGGCTTTGGACAGTGTGTCTGCATAAGCGCATTGCACCAGCAAATTTAATTAAAGCCTTAACTAGACCCAATGATGCAACTATGAGTTTGTAATTATTTTGAAATAAACATTTTATTAACAGTTGATTTCATCGCTAAAAATGATTAAGCCGAAATAATTGAGAAAAATAATGAGCTCGTTATATAGACCGTGAATCTAAATATACTCCAATTAATTGTCATTTCTAAATTGAAACTTGGGTGCAATGATTGTCGAATTTATTCCTCAAATCGTTCTCAACATTTATGTCATTCTCTTGCGGGTGGAGTATTTCTACTTTAAATGTAATTAGCGTCTTCACAATCACCATTTAAATTCAGCCAAACTATGAACGTTTGTTTTAAATAACTAACAAATTAATTTCAAACATATATAATTATTTTCGCACGCAACTATTTAAAAAGTCTAAATTTAAAATTAAGTTCAGGTTAACAATGGTTGGTTGGATTTTGTATTGCTTTTTATCATTTAATCACTTTGTTTAAAATAACTTGTCAGCAACTTCATTTGCAAGTTACATTTTGTTAAAGATAATTAAAAAATTACTTAATTTAACTATCTTATCGCCTCATTTGCTTTTAAATTGAAACTATTGTATGTGTGTTAGGTTAATGAAAAATGACGTAAGTTGATTAAAGAGAGAAATTCGCATTTATAATATTATTCTTAACTTTTAATATACCTAGACTAGGTCTAGACTTATAATATTGCACAAAAACGAATAATTCGCAAAATATAACCAGTTGACTTATAAACAACATAATAGATACCCAGTCAGCCGGTTCAAGGAATATTTAATTTTTTATAAAATATTAAAGACATAAAAATTAAACGAAGCAAAAATTACAGGAATCAATAAAAAAAAATTATGTTCATTAATTAAAAAAAAATAGAAAACCTATAAATATAACGATTCTATTCAGAATATTTAATCGTAATAACAGAGGATATTATGCTAACGATATTGCAACTAGCATTGTATAACAAGTAATATGTAATTAATACACCGTTTATTGCGTATGTACGGGAATAATTCGCACTTGCACGGCAGGTGCATCCTGCGGCGAAATTTGTTTTTCAACCAACTTATCGACATTTTTACGTTACATCACCAGACCTTATCGATAGAATCTACATGTATAACGTAGTGAACGATTTATGGTGAACTTTCATTTTGTGTTTTATCAACTATATTATCTAGACTTAAAATTAAAACGAAATCATGTTGTAAGTGTAATACGTCTAATAATACTTTTTTATTATATAAAGGTTGTTCTAAGGCAGTGAAGGAACTTCACGTATAAGTGCAATATTCAATAGTAATTTTACACTCAATCTGATGACAGGTAAGGGACCTATAATGCGGAACATAGATTTTTTTTTTTAGTAAAACAATGCTGTCAGGCAAAGATATTAACATCAACTTACCTATTTACCTACAAATAATAATAATATATAATATCAAAATAACTTAACTTAAATGCCACAATTTATATGGACCACGTGTGTAATAAATTAATTTTATTTTCGTTTTATTTTAATCTTGTATACCTAAAAAATATTATTGAAACTAATTGATTGAAAGCATCTCGTTTTACCAAATACACCAACTACGTGTCTCAACTTTCAATTATATGTATAAAATACTTACTTACTTATGTAAGATAATATATTTTATATAAATAATTACCAACTTAATTAAAGACGATACGCTTGAAGTGAATTAAATTTTTTTTTAAACTGTAATCGAAAAGTTTCTATAATTATAAGCAGATACGATGTACGTATAATTATTCTAGAGTTACTTGATATATTCTTCGGTTTGGTATTTAATATAAATACAAGCCTCCTTAGTTCCCTATATTTCCAAAAACGCAATTTGTTTTTTTTTTTAATGTTTATCTGTTATTCCGGATTTTAATTCGATACTGTTAATCAATTTGAAAACGTTAACTGGTAAAAATTAAATTGACGTTTTTTTATATTTCAAAACAAAATCTCTAAATATAATATATTTTTATTACTAACTTTCATATATATTTTTAATTAAAAGTATATAAATTATATGTACGTGACATATGCTTATGACTATTTTTATGAATAAAGAAAAAATATACTATTTGCGTTAATTTTCATTCCATAAATACTGTACCATAAATAAATATAATAAAGTAAACGTGATACTATGTAAAGTAGAAAAAATTAAGAAAATATATATAACGGTACCAAGTTGAGCTATTTCGCAAAAATTTGTCACTTGTAATCTTCGTAAGAACAATTCGTTGTTCATTTATTCAATATTCAGCGGATGTTCCGAAGTCCTTTCATTAACTCGCCGACGCATACTAGGTTGTTTTTTTTAATTTGTTATTTTTTTTAAATTGTAAGTGGAACTACTATTAAATGATATTCCCCTTCAGCCTATAAATATTCATGATTACTGCAAATATATTTAAATGTATGAGAACCTTAAACGGTTATAAGATATATTCGTATGAAAATAGATGAGAATATATTTATTAAATTAGAAAATATATAGATACGTCATTTTTTGTACTAATTTATTTGATGACACAATATGTCATAAGAAGGTGCCATTTTAATTTATGCCATTTATTTTAAGTTACAAAAAATGAATAAACTACTACGGTTGTTCATGATTATAACTTACATAACTCCCCTTATAACTTGGGCTCCTTCAAACGATGCGTGAAAGGACTTGCGGGCCGGCAAGGCTGGGGAATCTAGTGCAGATCATTCTTCTCGAATGTAAGTGCAGTGGAGACGTTTGCCTTCCGGCATATATAAATAAAAAGATATAAGTAACCTTTGCACTTTGTATTAAAGTAAATTATTGTCAGAAGTCTTTTATTTTCTGTTCTGTACTATATATAAAGTAAACAATCACTTAAGTAAATGAGAGTGTAACATGATACACTTAAACATTTAATTACATATCATACAATTATTTTATAAAAAATAAATAAAAAGTATATCGCTACTTGCTACTGTTGGCTGAGGTCTTCGTTATGGTTAAGGCTTTATGCAAGCTCCTCTGGGTAGGTACCACCCACTCATCAGATATTCTACCGCAAAACAGCAGTACTTGATATTGTTGTTTTCCGGTTTGAAGGGTGAGTGAGCCAGTGTAATTACAGACACAAGGGACCTAACATCTTAGTTTCCAAGGTTGGTGGCGCATTGGCGATGTAAGCGATGGGTAACATTTCTTACAAAGCCAATCTCTATAGGCGTTGATGACCACTTAAAATCAGTTGGCCCATATACTCGTCCGCCTCCTATAAAAAAAAGTAAAACTTTTGATACGAATTTGTCTAAAATGTAATTGCAACTTAATCAAATAACAACATTAATTTACTTCGTATCTTCCTACGATATATCCTACGATATATCAAACAGTCACAAAACACAGAATACAAAAATCGATATTTTATTCAGAATCAAAAACACAACTCAAGTCATGTTAAGAAATTAAAAAAATATATAATTAAAAGTTTAAAACGCGAACTAATTTAATAGTAATATAATACAATCATGTATTATGCAGATGTTTTCAAAGCGTGGGCAATAAATAAAAATCGCATGCGTTTCGAGCGTTACTTCTTTGATACTGTAGTATTATTTTTAGCACTTACTTTAGCGAGCACGCGACTTCTCATACTTTATGTTGGTTTTAACAAAGTCTGAAACGAAATGTATTGTGGTTAATTTCATTTGCGCACGGTTGTAAAGGAGCAATGTTGTTTGAAATGATTTTTTAATTTACGAGGATATAGAACCGCATGTTAATATTTTCGTAATAGACATTTTCACACACGCGAGATTTTACTTCAATTGTAATATTTAAAAAAAGCATATAAGCTTTCGCCCGGTAAGTGGTTTTACCCATATACGACATTTGCATTGCAATAAGTTTAAATCTCTCCTTCACTGTCCACGCGGAACTATCTGAGATTTTATATTTATATGTCACAAGGACCTTGTGTATTCAAACCAAAAAACAGCAAAATAACGTATTGATGTTTGATTGTATTATTACAGAATTGGTTGGTGGCGCATTGGCGATGTAAACGATGGTATCATCTCTTACAATGCCAATGTCTATGAGCGTTGGGGACCACTTACCATCTGGCAGTCCATATGCTCGTCCTATGCTATAAAAATTATAATAATATTAGTTACGATTTTTACGAAAATGACATGAGAACGGCAATTTTCAACAAAACTTTACTCGGATTTATTTTGTTCCTGCCTAATTAAACATTCTTTTTTTAATACACAACTAACACGTATCAAGAATTCCGATTACCCATTATGTTAGTATTTACTAATAAGAACAGTTCAACGAATAGTAATTTACGAGATACGTAAAAATTCCAAGCATTCGAAGAACGCAGAATTACCAAAGTTAGGGAATTAAAAACAAGTATTGATGTAAACAAATCTTGTCTCCAAATAAAGTGCAGATAACTTTACAAATGACCGATGTTCCTGGAATTTAAAGTATGAATATCATAGATTCGAAATTCTACCTTAAATATTAATAAATAGAGTTGGAATTCCATCGCTAGCAATATTTTTTCTTATGGGGTGACATAGAAATAAAAAGGATTTCAAAGTGAGAGTTATCACAGGGACCCATTAAGGCGCACGCGCGGCCCCACAGGGACTTGACGAATAAACACGAAACAAAACCGAGTCTATGAAAGTGATATGGTTCCGTATATATTATATACATATAAATATTTTACAAATAAACAGGCATTTCTGTATAAAAACGTTATTGTGTTTGATTCTGATTAAGCTTAGCCATTTACTTGTAACTAATTTAAAAAAAAATCGTTTTTTTTTAATTTACACATGGCGTGCACTCATAGAAATAACATTAATGTTGCATACCCTTTGATATTTACACTATTCTATAAACGGGTTATTTCTAATAAAACCTGCACGCAATTAGCTTTCAGCTATGATATTGTATTTTATAAGAAAATATACCATACTTCTATCATAGAACAACAAATGGACAACAAACATGACTGTCACGTGGTTTTTTATGGACAAAGACGGAACTCCAAAATTAAAAACGTTTTGTATACGCCGTCGTAAAAATAATGTGTCGTGGGTAACCTCCGAGGAGTGACTCCTGTCTCGATAAAAAGAATATTGGGATCACTTTGTTTTTTGGATACTTCACATATTTCGATACGCTTAATGAAGATAACGGATGAGGTTTTTGGGGAACATGAGTCACGACCTATTGGTTGGTATGTTTGAGAAGCTAGACTATTTCAAAGCTAATTCATAAACATGAATATGCAAGCTGAATCTATGAATATCAAACAAAAATATATGCAAATATTTTTGTTTGATAAAAACATTTGACGTCTCAATATTATTCTAAAATATAAAAGCAGTGGAAAATGATTGCCTAACTGCCTAACTGTACTCCATTATTAGTAATCAATAATAGCAGCTTCTATTCCTGTGAAGCGAAAGATTGCGAGCCTATTCCAAAACGGTTTGTTATCTTATGAATCTGTATTAGCCGGCACGTGATGTTTTCCCTTAACACCAAGCATAGAGTAAATTATAAATACAATTTAAGCAATCGATTTTCGACTAAGACATGTCAAGAATCTTTACCCAAAAACTAAGGATACGAAACTAAGGATAATTAGGACGGAAGACCGTCTTCGGCGAGGATTGGAGACGCTGCGAGATTATACACCCGCGGCTAGTGGCTTGGTAAAGATCTTATCAGGGTGATTTTCCCCTCCCGTAGTGAGTAATGAGTAGTGGAGTAGTGACTCGGTCGTGCTTACAATTGCATGTGGCAATCCTCTTCAAGGCCGTCTGAAATAGAACACGCGAGGGAGTGTTCTATCCCGTGCGCCTTCTTTACTCAATATAGCCCATACATCTGGTATTACGTTGTAAAATAAAAAAAAAAAATGTTTGTAATTTCTATAAAATTACAGGTCAAAATTCAAACATAAATATATAGTGTGTTTTTTTAAATCAATTTAGAAGAAATTCGAAATTCATAACATAAAAAATAACACATCAGTTCAATACATATCTATGACGTAATGACACGGCTTTTAATTATATGTTTATATAATCTAGCTACAAAAATGGTCAACTTTTTTATAGCAATAAGAAATACTTATTAATCCCTTGCTTACTTTAGTAAACAAAATTGTCTACAAACTTTATATCAGCTATACTACTATATAAATCTATTGGTTCCGTCTGTACATATTTTTTTTCACCTAATTTTGTGATAAATAATCGTCTTATGATGCAGTGATTCACATTATACTATTTTTTCATTTTTGCGTATCTGTCTGTCTGTATGTCTTCTTATAACTCAAGAACGGCTTGATCAATCTTGATAAGAATTGGTACACACAAAGAACATGTGACGGCGCAAATGTTAGGCATATATAAGATCGGTAAACCCCACGGTATCTTATGAAATTTTATATCAAATCGTTAATTACGTATTTCTTTATCAGTAGCCATATGTGTGTGTTTGTGTGTGTGTGTGCGCGCGCGCGTGTTTGTTATTATAGTAATAAAATAATTTATTATATTTTTATTAATTATACGCGGATGAAGCCACGGGGCACAGCTAGTCTATCATAAAATTATTATATACATTGTATATAACATGTGTCTTGTATATATGTGTGTGCTTTTCATTACGCGGTCTTTGATAACTGTTACAAATTTAAAAAAGAAACCGTTTTCGTTCCCGAAAAGAATTTGCTTAATAGCGTTAAACGACCGTGATTGCACCCTAACTTAACAACCAACAGCTTTTACTTTCAGTAGATTTCAAGAATGTGAATGTCAAATTCAGGTAAGCTGAAGCACCAATTCATTCTCCCATTAGATTTTTTTTTCATGGTATATAAAAACTCTTTATGATATTCCATTTGATGAAGCAAATCGATTTCAACAAGACGATTATTAATATTTTGTAACGATTATTATTTACGATAATTTAATGTAAAAAGGGAACACGATCCCACTTGACATGATCGGTAATAATATTGAGATTAAACTTGTATTACATGATTACCTCCATAAAATCCACGGCATTCTATTTGTAACGGAACCTTATTAACCTAATCGATACACGACAGCTACCAGTTTTACAACGCGTTTCGTAACTGACTTTTAAAAGTATATCCCTAGAAAAGTAAGCTTAAACTAAAAGTCGGCTCGCTGTGAAAATGCGTTTCTGACGTTTGTATGTTGTTATATAGTGTATTAATAAAACATTATAAAAATCTGCGGTCGGGGGACCCCCGGAACGAAGTTGTGTGCGATATTTTTTTGACACAAAACGTGTTTTAAATGTAGATTTGAAATAAATTATATTACTGTATTTTTGTCATTTGACGCGACCTTGGGACACTACCATTTCACTCTACTGTAAGCCGCGTAAAAGAAGCATTGAGATTTTCTATCGAAAATTCTCAGTAGCAGCCCGGAGTCTGGAAGTTGGAAATGTGTACACTCCCTTGCCTCGGAAAGTACCTAAAGCCGTTGGTCCAGCGCTTGAACACTTTCCGGTAGTCTCGGAATGCCGTCCTATCGGATTATGAGAGCTAGGGAATAGAGAGTGCACCTGTGTTTGCGCACACATTTGTGCGCACACTACAATATGTCATGCGCAGTTGGCTAATCTCACTTGAAATTGGCCACCGTGGCTGAAATCGGTCTAGAGACTAAATATAGATATTGGCACTGTAATATTTATTCACCATCCCTTATACCATCGCCAATGTGCGTCACGTTAGAAACTAAGATGTTACCATAACAGAACAATACTACGTATTGCTACTTGGTAATAGAATGTGATTTGTACCAACGTACCAACGTACCAACGTACCAACGTACCAACTCTACACGTGCTTGCCAAGCGTATAAATTAAAATATTTATTTATAGCACAGGTTATTTATTACTGTGTAATTTAACTATGGTATTTAATTAAACTACGCTGTTTTTATATACAGTACAGTATCAGCTTGTGAATGCCCCACTGCTGGGCTAAGGCCTCTTCTCCTCTTTTTGAGGAGAAGGTTTTGGAGCTTATGTCACCACGCAGCTCCAATGCGGGTTGGTGGAATACAAATTTGAAACATGCAGGTTTCCTCACGATGTTTTCCTTCACCGTCAAGCACGAGATGAATTATAAATCACAAATTAAGCACATGAAATTCAGTGGTGCTTGCTCGGGTTTGAAATCACGCGTTCTTACCACTGAGCCATCTCGGTTTTATATAACTGAATGATAAATGAAAAGCATTGAGGACAAAAATATTTGTTAAATAATGAATGATGAAGCCTCATAAATGTTTATGATTGTATCAATATTCAATATGTCGGTCATGTTGCAATTATAATGCAATGAATTAATTATTATTTATTTTAATAAATATTCATTACAATAATTACCTACCGAAATCGTGTTATTTCCTTAACGCCCGTTTTGTTTTGTAAAAAAACCCACACAGTTGTCACAGGAAATTTTTTTTGTAGGTCATGCGACCTATAGCTTTGTTTAATCATTGATTGATAAGCTAATAATGGTTAGTTAACAATGGGTTTTTCTTGAATTTAACGTAAAAGGTTTCGGAAATATAATGAATCTTGATACATTTTTGCTTGTAGAGTTTTTAACTCACTGTCTACAAGCATATAGATCAAAAGATAGGCGCCATCCATTCATCTAGAGTTTTTTTTTATGTTATAGGTAGGACGGGCAAATGGGCTGATATTAAATGGTCACCAATGTCCATAGGTAGGGATGGATGCGGGTTGTCCAAGATCGGGATGGTTGGCGTTCTTTTGGGGTAGACTTTCGTCCAGCAGTGGACGGCGATAAGCTGAAATATACATTGGCGATGTAAGAAATATTAACCGTTCCTTACATCGCTAATGCCCCACCAACATTGGGAACAGATCGCAACAATACTTAGTTATGCTGTTGTTTATTGTGTCGTATTGCTAACCCAGACGGGCACGGCACAGGGACAGCTGTTTGTGATCTAGCACACACTGTAAACGGGTAAAGTGTTCTGCGAATTTCTATAAAATGTCAAAGTACATTTACGTATTAATTTAGTCTTAATAATTACTTATTGGCTTAGAGTAGAGTAGAGTTAGATCTCGAGGTCTTGGGTCAGGCCTATGAAATAGTTGCGTTTTTCTGTCGAAGATTCTCAAAAGCAGTCCAGAGTTGGAAGTGTGTCGCGAGTATTCGCGTTCCTCGGAAAGCACTCAAAGCCATTGGTTCTGTGCCGTCCATCGAATTTTGGGAATAGGCACAAGTGAGGGAATATAATGCATCTGTGTTTGCGTGCACATTTCTGCACCATGATATAGCCTGCGCAGTTCGCTAATCTCACTTAAGATTGGCCACTGTGGCCGAAATCGGTCAGTCAATATCAATTTTATAACAACAATAGGTCGCTATATTTTATAAATGTAAAATTTTAGCTTTTGAAGTAAGTTATGTAACTTTGTCATTATAATATAACAATTCTATAAATCTTGGAATACACACATGACGGGAAACGGACAATTAACATGTAAATAAATAATAACATTGATGTAAAGAACATTTGCTGTACTTGATGATTAGACTAAGGCTTTGCTTCAGTGAGAGCGGATTTGGAAGCCATGTTTATACCTGACTGCTCCGCTCCGTTTCACCCGCGTTAAGCGTTTATAATCCGCTCTTATACTTCTCAATAGATGATATATAACGCAAAAAGCATTTTCAAATTGGACTGATGAATATTTATTTGATCATTCAAACAAACTGTAGCTGTACAAGAGTAAATATTGGTATCTAAAGACTTTTTTGCCGCAATTTGTCGACTTAAATGAGCCGATGAAATTCAATAATAAAGGAAAAATCGGAACAGGATACAATTTGTAATATATTGAATATATTTACGTCAAAGAAGAACACGAAGGAATGATTTTTTGTTTCCTATCATATTAAAACATTACAGCTTTATTCAAAGAACCAGTACTTAACATTAAAAAATACACCTACATTTACATTTTTTTTTTTAAATCGCTCACTACCGCGATGTGCCTTCGCTATAATTTGATGGACAAGATGCAACATTAACAGATAAGAAAAAAAAATTAAAACAAACAGCTCCGGGTAATTTGCCAGCTAATGACATACCTTATCTGGCTAATTAAAATACGATTTGGCACGAACATAATTCTTATTATTGTCACTTTGTTTCGATCTCTATCAGTTGATGGTAGGTATGTTTCTAGGAATATTTTTTTACGTCGTAATTAAACTCAAGTTCAAACAAAAATTGCGTCGTGTAATTGGCGGTGAGTTGACTGTGTGCACGATAATATTTAATAAATAAATAGAACTAGCGACATATGTCCGTCGCCATTTAAGTAATAAAGAATGCATTGTTTTTATGCCGGATAAAAATAACCGCCAGTAATTTTCCCAAGACTAAAAGTTTTTTTGAAACGATACTATGGTGATGTATTAATATTTTATAATTGGGTTTAAAAAAAAAATTGCAATTAAAAACAAATATTAGTGTTATAAATTTCTAGCAACCTTTATATATATTATTATATTCATTAAAATATAATAAATAAGTTATGTTAAATTTTTTATTTTTAAAAAATCTATTAGAAATAATAATAATAAGGTCCTCCAGACCGATTTCGGCCACGGCGGCCAATCTCAAGAGAGATTAGCCAACTGCGCAGGAGATATTATAGTGCACAAGTGTGTGCGCAAACACAGGTGCACTCTCTTTTCCTTAGCTCTCATAATCCGATGGGACGGCAATCCGACACGACCGGAAAGAGTTCAGGCGCAGGACCAACGGCTTAACGTGCTTTCCGAGGCACGGGAGTGTACACACTTCCACCTTCCAGACTCCGGGCTGCTACTGAGAATTTTCTGACAGAAAAACCCAATAACTATTTATTGGCCCGACCTGGGAATTGAACCCAGGACCACCGGGTCTGCAGCCTAATATCTAGCCACTAGACCAACGAGGCAGTCTATTAGAAATATTCATTCTATGAACGACATAAAATTCAATGCTCGTTCATTCTATGTATGTATTAGATGTGTCTGTCTGTGATTGGTAAAAAAGGCTGCTAATTGAAAGGCTGAGTATACTGCGACATAATTTATGTATATGCCAAAATCCGTGTACATGGTGATTGGTTGAGAGGGGTATAATTTGATGTGTTACAACGCCATCTAACAGCGGGTCTTATCAATTAACAATTTAAAAAGTCTGAAATTTTCTATGTTAATTTCATAATTAAGATATAAAAAACAATAACATGAAAATATTTATTTTATACAGACAAATTCGCTGCCGACAAACTAGTATATAATGACGTAACAATCCATTAATCCATGCCAAGTAAAATTAACTGACAATAGTCATCATTACAAAAACGAAATGCAATTTGAATGCACTTAAATATATCCCATATATAATTTACGCTTTCATGATAATGAGACACAACCCTTCCTAATTCTGGCGGTGGTGAAGCGAACATATAATAAAAATCAATTTACTGTCGTCCTCTAAACTGCTGACACTTCGTAATGTCACCAATTTGTACCCTTCTACTCGGAAATCGCTTGCGACATACATTCAATTGTTAATGGATTAAATTACATAGGTACTTTTTTATATTGCTTGAATTATAATCAACTTTAAAAAAAATTAGACGACCTTCTTTATGCTTATGATAGAATAGGTTTTTTTTTTTCTTATTAGTTAATAAGTTTGTACTAGTGTACTAGTATCACTAAATCATAGGATTTTTCGCAATTTTTCAGGCTTTTTTATTAAGCCGTGGGGCATTTCAATTTATTTATATATAACAATGTTTTATATATATTTTCAATCTGTACCTGTTGTAAATAAAAACGTATTAACAAAAAAAGACGCTATAAAATGTTGTGCACTGTCTATACAATTATATCTCATTAAAAATAAATATTAAGAGCGTAAAGAACAACTTCATTACTAATTTCGTGCGTGTTTCCCGCCCTGCAAAAAGTATAAACACAACTGACCTCGTATTCCATAATTCAAAAGTCATCCAGATATTTTGAAAACCAACATCGGAGCGCGTTGACCTGTATCGTTTTTTGCTTCCCTTCAGCCAAAAACACGAATAATTAATGTACCATCGAACCACACACGGTGTGTGGTTAAATTACTTTTTTTCGCCGCTACCCGCCAAATTGCCGACCTAGTCGAGTCGAGTATTAAAAGTACATTAGAAATATTCCGGTAACCGTCAGCGATTAGCATCTACGCTCCCGTGTAAGGGTTATTTGAAACTTTTGCGTTGACGAAATCGTTATTGTCTAGACGATTATACGTAAAACAGAATCGACACCACTTTAACGCGATTATTTCGTTTAAATAGCATAACGAATAACGTTGAAGACAGTTTACTTGCAATTTTGACATTACTGCTTGGTATTCAATATCGCGAGTTGATATTTATGGTAAACATATAGCTAATAACGAACCATGTCTCCAATAATATTTGCCGTGTTAACATTAATATAGAGATTAAAAAAAGCTTAAACACTGCTTTAACCATTTCAAATTACGCATCAGGCCAATATATTTTTCGATTAAGATATTTTTAAGAACTATGTAGCTAGAATTGACACACTGACGTACATATAAGCCTAATATAATACACAAATACACCTACGTGAATATTAAGTTCTTATAACTTTTGATAGACTCAACCGATTTTTATGAAATAAATACTGAACGATACATTGATTTACTCCTAATAAGAATTCAGTATAGTTTAATTTGTAGTCTTTAAGTGTTTTGAAGATAAGGGGGACAAACAGACAGACATATGGATATTCTTTACACAACTATCCTTATAATTATTACAGCAACATTTTACTCGGTGGTAGAGCTTTGTGCAAGCTCGTCTGGGTAGTACCACCCACTCATCAGATATTCGACCGCAAATAGGCAGTACTTTGTATTGTTGTGTTCCGGTTTGAAGGGTGAGTGAGCCAGTGTAATTACAGGCACAAGGGACATAACATCTTAGTTCCCAAGGTTGGTGGCGCATTGGCGATGTAAGCGATGGTTAACATTTCTTACAATGCTATTGTCTATGGGCGTTGGTGACGACTTACCACCAGGTGGCCCATATGCACGTCCGCCTATTCTAATCACGTATATTCCTAATCTTAATAATGTTCTTATACAACGTTAAAAAATATACATCCTAGTTAATACTATATATTGCACTCTACTAACATTAAAAACACATACTTAATTTAAAAATTTAAAAACATCCTTTTGGTTTATTATGTAAAATAATGCGAACATTAAGGGAACGTTAATTACAAAGTCATTACACGGACACAGGGGGCAATTATTTCATTTTCCGTAGAACGTAATGCAACGAAGTTGCAAGTTGTATTTCAAGTTTTCCGATTTACCATTGGACATATGAATTTGAGCAACCATCAGCTCAAATTCATATGTCCTATTTTTTTAATTAGACGTCATCTTTTATAGATACCCGGGCTGTGGAAGCGGGTTATGAGGAAAATACAGCCTTTTAAGCTACCCACTAGACTTATAAGGTTATATATAACTTATACTTCAATTAGCTGGCAATAATAAATAATTAGTATTTATAAAAGTCCATTCACAAATCATATATAGAATCGACAAAAAAAATCCTTTATTCCTTTCCAAATATAAAAGTTTTATAAATAAATCGATTACTAAATATCTCTTTAAGTAATGGAAAAATAGTTTCGAGAAACTAACGTTCCAATATTTTTCTCCTAATCTGATCGTTACAAGGTAAAACAGAGCAATCCAATCATACCGTCTACCAAATTGACCACAATATTGACAACGGTAATGATATTGTTACCAATGAATAATGGGATACGATTGTTCATGTGTACTTCAAATTACTCACTTATACGTAACTAGGGTCATTACCAAAAATATTGGTTCGACTTTTTGATTACTATAAAGTAAACAATTTTATGTAACTTGAAGATTAATAAACAAGTGGTTTGGTAATGACGTATTGGAAATGACAGTTATGATAATGACTCTATTTTTAAATTATTGCTATATTATTCGATATTTGAAATTTTTAAAATATTAGTTTTTTGATTGCACGATATTTTTAAATTATGTACAATATAATTATGTAAGCATATAAACAGTTATGTATTAAATTATTAACTTTGTATTACTTTATATATAAGATTTCTATTAATGTTATAATTATAATGAAGTAGTGAAGAAATATTTTTTACAACGTAACTATTTCAAAATTAATAAAATTGATTTTTAAGTGCTAATTATTCCAGTTTTTTTTAAATGATCACAATTAATATTCATATAATTTTAATAAGCTGATTAGTGGACAGACAACGAATTCGCATTCGATTTAAATCCGGTTCAGCACTTTACACGAGCACAAGATGAAATATTTAAAACATGATTGTGCATGTTGTGCATGTTTCATCTTGTGCTCATGGAGTATGGTGAAAAAAAAAACTGTCTGTTTTATATGAGAGGAGGTGTTTGCCCGTAATGTCAAATTTTTCAATAACTAAAAACAGAATAAGAGGGACCTCTAGATCTCTACAAGCATTGCATATTTAAAAAAAAAATGTTATCTATTTTTGTTTAATAACGTTACTAATAAAGTTTTAATAGACATCAACTACGAAGTTGTTAAAGAAATTATTTCATAAACTAACTGTTGACAATTTACTTCCAAGCAAAGAAAACTTAAAGTACAGGTAGGTATTATATAAAAGTTATATCAAATAGTCGCGGTAATCGTGAGTGAAATATTTCTAATCACGACAATACATCCATTTTGTACTAGAGTGGATGTAGATTAGGGTAGGGTAGGGTAGATAGGTGATGTCTTGTAGATTAGGGTCTCATGGACTTTTAATATCTGTCTTGTTACAATGGAAAAGTGACATTTTTACATTTGGTCAGGGCTGCCAACATTATTTTCAGGATACGTCTTGATTTTTGGAACGTTTTTTTTTTATTTTTTTTTTATTGTATATTTAGGCGGGCGAACATATGGGCCACCTGATGGTAAGTGGTCACCAACGCCCATAGACATTGGCATTGTAAGAAATGATAGCCGTCGCTTAAATCGCCAATGCGCCACCAACCCTGGGAACTAAAATGTTATGTCCCTTGTGCCTGTAATTACACTGGCTCACTCACCCTTCAAACCGGAACACAGCAATAAATAAAGTAAAGTATAGATTGATCTGCTAAATAACTGGTAGACCAAATGTTTTCGGGCTCTTTGATTATTTTTTAGATTTAATACTATAGATGGATGGATTACTATACATAGATGGCTATACTATGGATGGGTACTATATATATATATATATAATAAGACTGGCAAACAGACCACTAGATTGTAAGTGATCACAATCGTATTATTGACACTGTAAGAAAAAATAATCATACTTACATTGTCAGTGCACCACTGAATAGCACTGGAGTGAGCAAGTTACACTGGCCCACCCTTCATACCGAAACATAACAATTCTAGGTATGGTTGTTTAGCGGTAGAATATTTAATGAATACCTTAATTAATTATTATAATTCGTTGTCTAATTATTAAGAGTTTATATTATTGATTTAACAAAGCAATTATTCCCTTATATAGATTGCGAATATATTATATATTGCAATATTTTATTAAAATGATTGTTATTAGACTACTCGTAATCAGAGTTAGAGAGCCTAAACATCGCCTGGGCTAATTCTAAAGCTAAAATAATGTGTTTTTAAAAGCGTCCTGGAAGAAGCATTTGGTTTAAAATTATAAAATGAATGAATGAGGTTATTTATTGTAATTAATTCATCAGAAAAAGAACTTAGCAGAATATTGTTTCATCTTTAATTCGTTATTTTTTATTGTAACGCTTATAAGTAGTGATTGTAAACTATTTTTAACTACAGATAATTTTAATATGACTTTTGAATCAATTAAATAAATAAGGTCGTGCTTAGATCCCATTTGGTTCAAGCTATTAAAAGCCTTTAGTAGTATATTTAGTAGTGCATATGAAGTAGCAAGTGAAAATACTTTCATATACAGGACCAACGTATAAATAAAGTTAACAATGTACAATACAGTTATTAAAAGCACGCGTCGTTATTGTTATTACTATATTACATTACAAATAAATTAAAAACACATACTGCTGTATATAAAGTCAAATAAAAAATATTTAATTACATTTAATTGTTACGATGCTTTAAACATTTCCTAGATTATTTATAGAACTATTATTTTCTTCAGTACGAAACTTTCAAAGAACACGCTCACATTGATACGAATATAATACCACTACGCATATTATAAAGTTATTATACAAAGCAATTATACTGAAATTATATTTACATTAAAGGCTGGTTCAAACGCAATTTCTGATTCATCTACAGCCACATCCGGCGCACGCGCACAAAAAGCGTAAATCTAGTCTGTTGACCGAGGAAACCTCAAATGGGAGCTATTTCTTTCTTTATTGCCAGTAATGACATTTGTACCAATATAAATTGTGTTTGTATTGATGGACGCTTGCAATATTTATCCATCCGTCGTCAACATTTTGATTTGAATAAACTTTTTAGATAAATACTCTTTTATTTATTTTGTTTTTTTTTTCTAACAAAAACATTATTGAATATTGTTTCATTACGAACATATTAGTAAATCAATTGATTTGTTTCCGCTGTAAATGGTAATCTATCATTTCCATTTTTGTCGATAAAGTGCAAATGACCAATTGTGTTTGTTATTGAATAAAACATGTGAGTTTACGTTTAATTGAAATCGGCACAATGTTCTTTATATCTTTATTAAGGATACGGTAACTAAACGCCGTTAATTTTTTTATTCTAACAAGCTGTTTTAATAATTTTCTATCAATTATTCCTGATGAATACACATGAATATTCATTTTGTACACATATATTTTACAATAATTTAAAATAGGCATATATGAAAACAAAAAATAAATTGTTGAATTTGTTTGAAATATTTTAATCTTGTAATCTGTGAATTTTACTTCTATTGTGAATTAAATTTTTTTCCTTTTAATTAATTTGTGTAACTTAAAAGTTTTAAAAAATAGAGAGCAACGTCGTTAATAACTTCACCACAATTTTACATTATAGCAGTTATTATCGTTCACATCTTGTTAATGATATAATATGATGCTTATATAAATTATTATTATTAAAATATAGATTTTTATAGAACATGAAAATTTGTGTTGAAATACTAATCATGTAACTAGAAACATTTAAGTACTAACATTTAAATTTAGGAATTAGCCGTGAAATTTAACCATTTACAGATAATATTAGACAAAATTAATTGATTTCCCTCAAAAATGAACGTGCACAAAAACTAAATGGATTATAAAAATGAATATAAAAGTCATATAAATGAATAATTACGTGAACCATATTAGTGTAACTACAAATAGAACGGTTGACAGCACCTGCCCTATCAATGTTGGCTCGTGTTAGCACGACTTCCACGCCCCGCTTCACTGCACCTCGTCAATGGACAACCATTTAAATTAACCACAGCTATCTTTGTTTTTATCCTCGATTTTCCGTTCTTTCATTTCGAATCGCAGTTCATTGAACCCAAAACTTAAATAAGTTTTTCAGTTTTCAATCAACGTTCAATAGAATTCATTAGCGGCGAGACAATGGACAACGGACACCCACGTCAAGACGAATCCACTCGCATACAAAAAGCAGTTCTTTCGCTTCGGTCTAACATTTCGAATCATCGAATCAATTCTAACGAAAATTGTTTAATTTTTTAGCAAATCACCAAAAATCTACCGTTACATATGAATTGGATGGCAATTTCGTGGACAAAGATGTTCACCAGGAACAAAGCAGAACTAATAGCGGGATAATGGGCTTATGGGGTAGGTTGTCCGATCGCCAAAATCCATGGGATCGGGAAGGAAACAATCAGATATTTGATGGTATAATTTCATAGTCGATTCGATAACAATATAGACTGATCATAAAAAAGGCTTCTTCATTATTAGACTTGTGATGCGATCAGGCCGAATCGATTTGGTATTATACCGTGACGTTTGCTTAGTGGAACGGCAGAGGTGGTGCGAGGTTCGGGGGCGGGGGGGTGTAAGTAAAAAGCGTGTGCCGGCGCAGCGTCACGCTTGCTCCGAAGATTGCTCTATAGGTACTCAATACAATATTAAAGTACATTTAGCGTCGCTCCGAATAAATAACTAGATAAGGTTTTATTTAGTTTTTGTAACATATTTGAGTTAAAGCTGTTAGTTTTACGGTCTAACGATCTGTCCGTGACGAAAGATTTAATTTATTCGATTATAAGTTATTAAATTTAAATATTCTTAAATGGAGATTGAAATTGCAAGTCTTGTAGGTACTGTTATCATTGTAAGCTTATATTTTAAAGCTTGCCTTAACTTTAACTATAGAGATTTTGTGTATCCAGCAAGTCCGTATTGACGCTATGTCTAATTATTTAAAAAAGAAACAAGTAATTAGTACTGACAAACATTATCTGACTTTTGATTGTTAAAACAATTTATTTATATTATAATTACGCGTTAATTATCTTTTAAGCAAAATATGATAGTCAGAAGTAAGTACTTTTTTACTTGGTGGGAGAGCTTTGTGCAAGCTCTTCTGAGTAGGTACCACCCACTCATCAGATATTCTACCGCAAAAGAGCAGTACTTGGCATTGTTGTGTTCCGGTTTGAAAGGTGTGAGCCAGTGTAATTACAGGCGCAAAGGACATAACATCTCAGTTCCCAAGGTTGGTGGCGCATTGGCGATGTAAGCGATGGTTAACATCTCTTACAATGCCAATTTCAATGGGCGTTGGTGATCACTTACCATCAGGTGGCCCAAATGCTCGTCCGCGTAGCTATGCTATAAAAAAATAATTAATGTATTAACGGAAATTAACAACATAAGACATGTGATTTATTAATCTAAAAACTAATAAATTATTGTATGCAACAAATACTAATTTTCTATGGTCATTTTCAAAAGGATTTTAACGTTGAATTTATTTATTTTAATTATTTGTGTTTTCACAGACCTATCGTCTCTGTTTTGAGATTTGTTTTTTAGTTATTTCACTCCAATATTTCCAAAATCAAGAGTTAATTTACACGAGGTACGTTCATAGAGCACAATTTTCTTCAGTTCAAATTTTATTTCTAATCAATTATTATTGTTATAATTCAAACCGACATACATGAATGGCAATATTTCGTCGTGTTTACGTTCATTTCGTTAATAATAATATTCCGTTACTATAAAACTTTATACCCGCAAAATATAACGCATAATATCGCAAAATATAACGTTGTATAAACTTATAACTAAAATAAATAAATATGTGGCGTTTGCTTTATTGGACAAACGTGAATTGTTTATATTACTGTGTTCCGGTATGAAAGATGTATCCGCCAGTATGCCAGTATTAATGCTGCCTGCATTATCTTAGTTACCATAGTTGGCGTTGCATTAACGTTTTTAAAAATATCCCAAAGAAACTGGCATTGAAATCAATTAATAATCACAAAAACTAACCATCAGTTTGTTCATTTACTCTTGTGATTTCCTAAAATAAATATTATATATTAGATTCATAAATAATAAAAAATAACCGGATAATGTAATGGAATCCCTAAATTATAACGACAATTTTAACATCCGGACCACACGAAAACAAGGCGATATAAGTATCGTCTATATGTCAACACGTGTCATTTACAAGAAACCGCATATGGCACCAAAACACAATATTTTGTGCGGTCGAATTTCTTTAAATCAAAGCGAAATTAGTTGTCTACAATTCACGCCCGACAAGAATAGAAAAAAATCACAAAGCTACCGATGGCGCCTTATTATTAGCAACTTCCGAAAAGGGGCAGATTTTTTGCAACGTCTAGCGGATGAGCCTCAAAAGGACAACAAACTGACAAATTATGCCAATAAAGAACACCGAGCTGAGCAAAAACTGTTAAGTGAGTCACTGTCTACACAAAGGGTTTCGAAATCCTATTACATTTTTTTTTCTCCTTATACTTTGTGAAATATGCTCAAACATTTGCGTAGACAGGGAGTCGAGATATTTGAATCTATTTTGACGTCGAGATATCGATTATTTTATACTGAAAAAACTGTTCCTCATCCTCATCTAGACCCAAGACTTATGTCATTTCAAATTGAAATTCGATCGTTTTAATGATTTAGTTGTGTTCAGCTAACAAAACAAACAGACTTGCTTTTACATTAATAATATTAATCTGATACATTATAAACCTCAATAATTCAACAATAGATGAGTTGTTCAGCGATGTAAAAGTAGGTGAAGCCAATGAGAGCAATTGCCGTTTACATTCCAAGCAACAATATAAGCATATAATAATATAATAATTACATACATACATGTATTAATTGCTATTATAATTAATCTTTTGTTATTAAATCGAACAAAAAAGATTTATTTGATTAACACATTTACTGGTAGTAAATTTATAATTAAAGAAAAATAAGAATTTGGATGTAATTTTAGCGTGATGTCCATTTCTACTGTTTTTTTATCATTCGAACTAATTCGTGGAACTTTATTGATATATTTTAAATGGATATTTCTACTAATATGAAATCCTTTTAACAGTTCAAAATTATCTTATCAATGAGGACCAAGTTAAATGTCAGTCATCAAGCAAAATGTCCGAAAGTAAATTAGTTGTTTATGAGTAAAGTGGTCAAGCTCGTGACTGCCATGGCATTGAACCGTGATTTGGGACCAATAGCCCATTTTATCTTGCCGTCAATCCGCCTTTATGAAATATTAACAATGATAAACCGCAACTCAAAGCATTTCCTGTTAAATATCTCAGCTACCTACTTTTCTAAATACAATTACCATTGTTTTAAATAACCACGAGCGACGCTTAGACGATTATTACAGTTAATCGGAAGCCAATCTTAAGCTAATTACAAAGCAATCGAACTCATTATCTATGTAGGATTTGATTTTCGTTTACCGCTCTCCAATAATTAATAATTCTAAAGCGGTAATACCACCTTTATCACGATGATCGAAGCCACGACCGCTATTAATTGAATACTGCAAATAATCAATCGGCACCCACAGGCAATTAGAATCCATTCGACGGAGACGAGTTCAGCTGGATAATAATGTTAGCACATATTTATTTAATGATTAAATTAAATAGGGCTAATTCTACGCTATGAAGAAGGGGAAATGAGTGTACAACAGGCGGAGTCGGCTGTGCGAGCACTCTACCGAGGCTATTGGTTGGCGTGCCTCATGGGCGGGGTTTGGATCCCATGTTTTATTTGAATTATGGATGATGCACGCGGCGATTGCCTCTCGAAACCAGTTGTAAGCGCCGCAGCTTCGCGCCCGCTTGCCTCCCCTCTCGTAATTAATTGATGTTTTCATTTATTAGCTTGTTCTGTAATTAGTTGGTTACATCTAAAATTGAGTGGATAAGCTATATTAGATACGATTTCTATCGGACATCTCTGCGTGTAGCGACGCGGTGAGTGCTATTCGACTAACGCCTATTACTTATTAATTACGATCGTTTCCTTTGCATATTTTTGTAATTGAACATGTTGCATACATTTCGTGGAATTGTTTAATAATGTGTGTACTTTTCTAAAGTTCATGCGTTGTAAATAATTGCATTCTGTCGTAATTAAAACCTTTAAAGGCATTTAATAGCGTGTGCAACAGACAAGAATTTAGTAAATTACTAGGCACTTGTTTATGTCTTAATTATTTGCGGACAAACAGTTAGTTAAAGTAATTCTAGTGGACAGAAAAACTTTAAAGCGTGTTTATTAAGTTGAAAATGCAAGTTTTATAACTTAAATGACTTAATAAGATAATAAATGACACTATCCAGTTTTTAATTACGTCTGTATCATTCCGAAATCAAATATGTGTGCGAATTTTTTTGTAGTGTTAATTTTTATTCGTTTCTTGAGCCTAGAAGCTTTAATAAATATTAATAAGAGCTATTTTGTTATTAGAGGCGATTATAAAATTCACCTCGTGAATGTTATTACGTTATTGATATTATTAATTAATTTTGATTAAAGTTACTTGAGGATCCATAAATCGGTTTAAATTTTATAGTATTTATTCACTACATATATATTATAGATTGATTTGGTGGTACAAAATACCACCGAGTTAATCTTATGACGAAGCTGTGAGTTTTTTTTATAAACTAGGAAAGATAGTTCAGTATGTAACATTAACTATTTCTTACATCGTCAATACCACCATCCATGGGATCTAAGATATTAATGTCTTTTGTATCAGTAGTTACACTGGCTCACTCACTTCAAACCGGAACGCAACAATACTGAGTATTGCTGTTCGATTTTGAGCTCATTTGATTTTTTTGGACGAGTCCTATACATTACGCAGACTTTAGATTCCTTTTAGACAATAATTCGTTTGTTGCGAGCTTTTATTTAACTTCAACGGTTTGTTTGGATCAAAACTTGCAACTTATTGATTTAAAATTCAGTTCCCTCAAATATATTAAGCTAATGCAAATAATTTTAAAGGTTTGCGTAACTAAATTGTGTACTAATATTTAGTATTATATAATTTATGTAAAAACGTCTTTTTTTTAGTATAACCAAGATAGCAATGCAGTTATGTCTTTAGAACCCTTCAAAATGCAGGAGTCTCTTTGCATTTTATGATCCTGTTATTGTTTTGAATGTAAGATAAACGTTTTTACATGTTTACTTCGTTTCAACTTATTAACCATAAGGAATGTATACTTATATTTATATGTATACCTTAGTGCTTGATTAAATTATTCGCTAATACGTCATATTTATTCATCGCTACCTCAGTTTCTTTACGTTTAAGTATAATATAAAAAATAGGTACGGGCAGATGGTTTACTAATTCTCCATATAGATAAAGCTCAATTTTAAACAAAATGTTTAGAGGAAAATTATTCTTATGAAGGCAGTATTCAATGACTAATAGTATATGTGTATACTTAATTACAACTTACAGGATATAAATACTATAAAGTCTAACGTTCCCTTTCCGTAATATAAATTTAATTCCAGCGGAGCAATGGAATGAAAAGTATTTCCGTACTTGTTAAAGGGCATGGATTCGAATTCAAATAAACATCATTGAGTTTTATCAATTGTTATAATATTTCCGATATTACATTTTTTATCGAGTTTAATAGTTATGAGTGTAAGTAACGATGTTATTAAAATATATATACATTCATATAACTTCATATAACCTAAATAATTAAAGTTTAAACTGACTATGGCAGAAGAAGCTGTTATTAAAATTGTGCGCAAATTATTGCAGCATTATAATATAATAGTATCATAATATATAGTATAATACTATATTTTATTATATTACAATCAGAACTACTAATAAAATAAATAGATTAACATAGAAGATAAAGTCATAAAATGCGCTAAAACATTGTTCATAAATAATAAATGTAAGCTTACCGCAGCACAATCTGGCGCGGGCACTTACAAGGACCGATGTGGGACAAAAAGGACGCGAGAAAAATATGTGACAGGGGCACACAGCCATACTGAGCGAGATAACCCTAAAATGACTACGTAACAAAAACTATACGGGCGAAATTAAAAGAAACGACGAACAAGCAACAAACACAGAGCCTAACGTTTTGATAAAGGCTGACTTTTTGGGGCCGACGTAATTTGTCGCAGGCGCCTGAGATAAAGCCGGCTGCTTGGCGGAGGCACCAGGCATGTCTCAGGAATGTCAGACGATCGGTGGACAGCGACTGTAACGCTATGAGTGGTCATTTACAAAATATTCATCGAATGAACTTATATACATGTAATCTTTTTTTATAGTTTAGGTTTCTTAAAATGTTATAGGCCTTAGACTTAAACACCGTCGACTAATTAAGATAACAAAATGAATTATTGTCATAGTCAAATGAATTCACTAAACATAAATTTAAATGTATTCGATAAAATTTGACTTCTCCATAATTTACAAAGTTTTGGATTAAAGAATTTGACTTTTAGTGTCGGCTTTTATACTATGGTATAATTTATTAGAGGAATATTGGCACTAAAAGTTGAATATTTTTATACATTTTTCATATACGGTATAAGGATGAGAATTGTATAGAAATTATTTATAAGCAAAAATCTTTTAATTTCCCACCTGGGCACGGAATTCTTCTCTACACATTTGGAGTTTAATTTAAGAATAAAACGATTTTTTTTTTCGTTGATCAAACTTATGGTTTGATATTGACAGTTCAAACAATATGCTTCTTACACACAATTAACATTTAGTCAATTTATAAATAAATAGAGTTTCTTCATGTAGAAATATTTTAAAATTTATATTTAAAGTTTATTTCTATAAAATTTATGTGAATATATTAAAAAATAACTAAATAATAAATTTAGTAATTTTTTTAATATATTGTCATGAATATATTTCATGATAATATAAGTGGAAGTCTTTATCCAGCGTTAAAATACATTAAAACACTTTAACAAACCTTTGTGTAAGGCCTTTATTTTTCTCGCACGAAACCAGGACGAATAAATAGAGAATGTGATAAAGTAAATAATGTATGGGTTTAAGATACATAGCTTATTCGAAACCGCAAATAATATTTGTATATATAAAATGGATTTTATTATTCAAGAGTTTAATACGCTTAATATATTATTATTTATATACATCATTAAATAATAATAATGTTCTATCTGTAAACATTTATTTGTGTTTAATTAATACATTATAATTATGTAATGTATGATTGATATTATAATAATTAAACACCATTTAAAAAATAAATAATAATCTATTTACGTAATATTTACAAAATATTATTTTATTGTTTATATGAAATTTGTTTTTGAACAATTCACCATAAATATAAATATATAATGAATTTTAAACGAATTGCGGCTTCCAATCCGAGCTACTGAATATTCTAGAACAAAACAGTGAAGAAACTTTTTTTTAATTTGCTTATTTTTATAAGGATATAAAACAAAATTACTATCTATTATACAATTTTCTATTACGTAATAATATATATACTATTATTACATAAATATACTAGCCTGTTGGTGTACTTGGTAAGATACTTGCCTTTCACGCCGCAGGTCGTGGGTTCGATTCCCACCCAGGACAGACATTTGTGTGCATGAACACGTCTGTTTGTCCTGAGTCTGGGTGTAATTATCTATATAAGTATTTATTTACAAAAGAAAAGTAGTCTATGTAAGTATATCAGTTGTCTGGTTTCCATAGTACAAGCTCTGCTTAGTTTGGGATCAGATGGCTTTGTGTGAATAAAGTCCCAGGATATTATTATTATTATTATATAAAACATATTCAACAGAACCCCAATAAGTACTTAACTAAAATAATATTATTTATATACCATATTTGGCAAAAAAAAATTCTCTATAATTTATATCTTTACTATTTAATTAAACGTTTCAATTAATAGTGACAGAAACATTATCATTGCGTTAATAAAATATATTAAAAATAATATTGAGTTGAATGTTTATAAGTATCAATTAATATAATTAGATATTTTAACATCACAAATACACCTGCTTCGTACTAATACGTCTCATTTCCGTGTAAAATTTTAAAAGAATGTCACAACAAAAGTATTCGTGGAATCCACCACGTCTGGTGGTCGCGTGGCCACTAATTATACGTGACCACTTATCGTGCGGTGACTCTGAACCTTTTAGCGTGGTCGGCACATAAATCTTTGTATCTACAGCGGTGACGGTGACGCCGTACTCCGACGCGTTCTCGATATTAATTGCAAATACATGAACAAGATATCGATTTTATTTTTCGATTAGGTTATAATTTATAATTTTCTGTTTAAGTAATAATATTGTATCTTACTCATATAATATATTTTAGTTTCTTTAGTTTTTAATGAAGCTTAAAAAAAATCGTTTATGTTTCCGAATAAATATATTATAATATAATTTTTTCGTGACCCATTTCAATACAAATTTATAAAATAAAATATTCATTAAACTCTAAATGAAATAATGAAAATTAATAAAATATAACAATAACTTCTAGAAAGTATAATATTGTATAAGTTTATATTTGCTATAATAAAAAAAAAATGCAACTCTGAATTACAACGATAATTAAACCGTGTTCGTGATGAAACTTTTTTCAGAAAGAATTGGTGTTGAGTTTGTTAGTGATATCGTTTAAAAGTTCTGTTTTGTTTCCAGTTTCACAATATTCAAACAAAAAGTAATTATATTATTATGAGTAGCACGGTTAAAATATCCGATTCAATAATTCCAAATACACTTCGTGGTTTTACGTGACACGATTGCGAACAACCATACAAATAAATAATCAATTCGGTAAATATCTTAAATGTAGAGTTTTTGTCTTTAAATCAATCATTTATTTATATTTCTGCTTTCGCTATTTAAGTACAAAGTTGCCAAACAATATACTTTTAATATATTTTAGGCGGTCATTTGATGCTTATGTGACTGTGAAATCAATGATTGTCATCATCAGTGTTAATTAAACACCCTCTAAACAAAGTTTATAAGTAATGATGTAATCGTTTTATAGAAATGATGTCACTTAATCCGTCCTTTATTAATTTAAATTAGTGACGTCATATGGTTTTAAAGATAAATAAGAGAAAGTACGACTTTCGCCCCAATTCGATGTTCCAAGATTTATATCTTAATTCAGCAATTTTAAGTGTGAAATAATCTTTTTGTCATCATTTTCTTATGATAAAATTATGGAGGGAAAAACTTTAAGTAGCTATTTAATTATAACAAGTAAACTAATATTTTAGTACGGCCTACGCTACTCACTTACTAGCAGAGAGCTCTCAGACTTAAAATATTGATTATACTATTTATTATACATTATAAGTACATATATATGTAATGCTGTTATACGTAAAAAGCTTGGCGTACTCAAAGGCCCTAGTTCGTTGAAGCGTTTCTGAACGAAGACATTTTATTTGTTATTAGGTAAGATATTAAAAAAAAAAGATAAATTTGGAAAAAAATATGTTTTGTTTTTTTTAAATTGTTCTTTATTGAAGAGTTAATTTAACGTTTTCAAGGGTCACATGAGTTCATCTCTAGTAGTAGTTCTAGAGGTGAATCATATCTCCTGCGCATCATTCTAACTACATCCCTGAATGAGCTGTGATGGCCCGATGGCCAATGGCCGTTAGAACACGTAAATCCTAACCGAAGATTGCGGGTGCGCAATTTGTGTTTATAATTAATCTCATGGTGCTCATACTCATAGTGCTCATACTCATGGTGATGAACGTGGTGGACTAATCTTCATGCCTTCTTAAAATTTAGGAGGATGCCTTAGCAAAGGGACATTTCATTTAAGGGCTATCACTTTAATTCTTTACTGACAAAGTGTATTTATAAAACACATATACGTCCACTTCGGTATTTTATATTGAAAATGTCAATCTCGAAAGATTTTATAGCTCATTATACAATACTATCGGGTCGAGACACAGCTCCGCCGCATTTCAATAAGAAATTATCAAATTAGTTTCGTCATTAATAAAAACCGGATGACGACTACAAAGGATCGTTGGCATTGTTCACAGATTTTAAAATCGTCCATAATTAAATGGAATCCATTTTTTACGTCGGCCGACATTTCGCATGATATAAATTCCTGAATCGTTGAAACAGCATCGAAAAAGGAACAATTTGCCACCCTGTTCGAAATGATCGCGTTCAATATTAAAAGGGCAGTTTGTTGATGAAATTTAAAAGAGAAATCAATAATCACGTCTCGCTTACGATCTTTCGGAGTTGAATTTATAAGTTCGATGAGTACAAGGATGAGGCTCGTTCGAGATTCGCGGCAAAAAGTGGTAGAAGTGAGGCAACCGATTCGGCGAAGCATTAAATGTATCAGCCTATGTTTTGCCTGTATATGATTTCATTTATAGATGGAACCTAAATCACTTCATTGAAACCAGGACGATGTGACACTCGAAATTAGTACAATGTTTTTGTATGAAACGAAATTATATGAAAGCTCGTATTCTAGTCATATATATATATATATGACAGGAACATTCTAGAATACGAATAATAATCAAATTGATAAATCTAGAATTTGTAGTTATGTCTTTTTAGTTTTTAATGTCACTCGTAGTTATTGTTACTTCTTATAAAAACTGTTAAGTTATATTTCCATTAGAGGGCTTTAAAAAACATGAATCTTTACAAAATATTGGGGGTTGAAATTTAATTTGCTTATTTTTTTATACTACATCTCCTACTCAGAGTTAAAGGGAAACATCATTAGGAAACCTGCATGAAAATCTGCCACCAACCTCCATTGGAGCCGCGTGGTGTAAGAAGTTCCAAACATTCTCCTAAATAGGGTACATACGATTTTCGGTAAATGCACATCTAACTTCATAAGTATAAACATTTATTGACTGTGTTCACAGAGGCTAAGTTATGTGAAAATACATAACATTAACAATTAGATGATGTCTACGTCATAACTGTCGTAATGACTATTTATTACTGCTGTTACTTGTTAGCACTTGCTAGTATATATGTGACAAACCATCTATTAAAATGAACACTGCATTTTGTATAATAACTATGCAAGGAAGTTTCGTCGAAGTCTATCCAAAATACTGCACGCGACAAAATTACCCAACCAACAAATTTAGTACAAATAATTCTTCGCTTGAAAAGGCGAAGGGAACAAAAAAAAACTATTATTATAAATATATGTAGGCTATATTTTGATATTGAAATTTCTGTCTAAAACATTAACTTGTACAATTTAATGTAAGTTGATAACTTGAAAAAGCTTTCGTAACCCAAAAGGTGGTAATAAATGAATGGATCACAATGGTTGAGACAGACTTGTTTAAATACAAAAACAAGTCTATCTTAACCTTAACAGTTAAATCCTTCTATATAATTTAAATAAAATACAATATGATAATCTCAAAAGGGTTCACAGAAAGAGAAAATATTGAATTAATTATTATATTATAATTGTAGCGAATTTGAAAACAAGCAATATATTTAGAATTAAAAAAGCCATGCTCATAACATCCTGTATAATGATTAACTAACGTGCAAACTTAGTTTTAATACATTTGAACTATAAACTAATTATCGCAAGGTTATATCGACCAGAACAGCAAAGACTCCGCCTTCTACGGTAGACTGTTTACAGTTATTTCGTTTTTCAAACGTTATTATCAACCATATAAAGTTCTCAGCTGGATATTGGTACCGTCTAAGGCCCGCCACACACCTCGCGACTAAAACAAGTCGCCCAACTAGTTGAGAGGCCTCGCAAATCACATTTGTTTGTTAAAACACAAAGAAACATGTCTCCTTTAATAAAAGGATTATAAATTAACACAAAGTTAGTTTTGTATAAGTGCAAAAATTCAAACGTCAATAAAGTACACATTCCATTACACGAAGGTATCGTTGTCACTACAAAAAACAAATGAGATTTTATGAAAAAAGTAAATACAAGTTGATTCAGTGATATAAGTATATTTACAACTGAGAGAATATTGTGAACATAATGCTATTTCTTATAAGCCGTTACACTTTAATGCTTCGAATGGGATGGGGATCCATTTAACTATATATGGCACGGTTACTTAACATCGAATGGCGACTAAGTAGCGAATACTTTACCTCGGATAAACACACTTGAGTATATGGCTTAATTAGAAGACCCCGTACAAGTGCTACTGTCGCAAATTAATAAAGTATTTTTTTTTAATTATCGATTGTGTTTCCTTGATAGAATGTGATTCCTTGGTTAAATAATTCATGAACTTATATAAGTATAACATACGTATATACAGTTAAACATGATTTTCTTTTTTAAATACAAATTTCCTTGTAATATGATTTTTTTTATAGGTAGGCGGAGCATTTGAGCCTCCTGATGGTTAGTATTCACCAACGCCCATAGACAATGGCATTGTAAGAAATGTTAACCATCGCTTACATCGCCAATGCGCCACTTACCTTGGGAACTAAAATGTTATGTCCCTTGTGCCTGTAATTACACTGTCTCACTCACCCTTTAAACCAGAACACAACAATACAAAGTACTGCCGTTTTGCGGTAGAATATCTGATGAGTGGGTGGTACCTATCCAGACGAGTATGCACAAAGCTCTACCACCAAGTAAAACCATGTTTAGTACAATAATTACAATAATCAAATTTTGAAAACCAACAGTACAAAATTTGTTGCACACACAATTTTTTACACAAAATAAAGGAAATTAAAACAAACAGTAAAGGTTGTTCGAAATTCTATAATCGAAATCGCTTGCAAATCGAAATAGGCGGCTGCATGTTTGACAATCGTCCTTTTAATTTATGCTTCGTCTATAGGAGTCCTAACATGAGTCTGGGGTAGACACAGCATGCGACTAATTATACGTCGCGATGATCGAATAACTGTTTTTGTTTCTTAGCATCACTGGAACATTTCGATGCAGAATTGACTTTTTAGTTCGGCATAACTTAAATTGCATTTTTGTCACCCATTGCTTGGCCGCCATTACTGTTTTTTTTTTTATGTAAAGCGGTATCTTCATTAGTTTATTGTTTTTACATTACTATAACTGAAATTGACACTTTAAATAAAGAAAAACGCTCGTTTCATTATTTTTTATATGTATGAACACGGACAGTACCAATTTAAATAAAAAATATTTTAGTGTAAAGATGACATTATTTTTAAAATTTATAATACCGGTTTTATATGTTGATGTCGTTTTTTTATTACATGTAAAGAATCATTTATTGTTTGATGTTTTTTTGACGCTTCTTTTAAATTTAATTAAAAAAAAATTAACAACGTTCCTATCATTAAATTATATTAGATTATATAATTGGAATATTTATTAAATTATAAAACTTAGTAACAACTGTAACGAGATTTTATTATCTAACTAAAAGTTAAATAAAACAGTTAAAACACGGCTTTCTGTCCTTCGTTTTTTACTAGAACTTAAAACATAACTTAGGCTGAGTCTACAACATTCCTCGGCGCACTTTATAGCCGCTTTTGCACATTATTAAATGCTAACTCCACGTACAACAATTACTATGTCAATGTGTTTATAACACAATACATGTTGTGGTAAATTGCATGAATTACTACAATAATTTACTCGGCTGGATTCGATTTCTACTCGTGATGTTTTTTTTTAATCGATGAAAATATATCGCAATTTTTATTTAAGAAAAATGTCTGGCATTAACTTTTTCTCTGATAGATTTGTACTACGAAATATGTCGTTATATTAGTAATAGATGATTAATTTGTTAATTTTATACTGACAAAAAAATACTATTAGTTAATTTAAAAATATCCAATTCATAGAAGCTTTCTTCTGTCGGTTAATTTTCATTACTCGACCGTTGTAATCGTTTCTAATTTATACGGAATGTATTTACACCGTTGACCATGAGAAAGCATTGTGTATAGCCGGCCTAACTTTCTGCGTACAACGCGTAACAACGCCATGGCACTTTGATTGCTGCCTTTGCCTAATTAAATAAACTACTTCGCGGTACAGCTGGAAGTTATACGAAAGAAATAACTCTATCCCTTTCTATAATTATGGGAAAGAAAAAGATAACTTAAGTCCGTTCCGATGGTAATAAAATTGAGGTCTCAATATAAAGCAATCGAATGGTTTTATTTTAATTAAGACATCGTAAAGTAATTATTTATCAGAATAAGGAGCAATAATACGGCAAGAAGATTATTTCGTCTATAAATATTTTATTACTCATAGTTAATCAATGCTTTTGTAATATTGGGCTTCGGCTTACTTTTGAATGAATTATTAAAAAGAAGTTACTCGAATGCTTCGTGTTGAGGGAAAATATTTATGTAATTTTAACCAAAAAATATTTGGTCGGTATTGCCATTGGTAATAAATATGGTGATGTTTTTCAGATTAACTTTAATGTACTACTTCTTACGTTTGAGTTTTAATTCGTTCTTTCTTATTATTTTTTTAATTAAAGCTAAAATTCATAAAACTTAAAAAAAAAAAAAAAGCTTTTCTAAATATTTTGCGATTCGTATAGTATTCACTATAAATATACTTTATGTAATACAATCAAATAAATTTTAATATATAAAAACAACGTGATAACGTGAAACAGCATATTTAGTCGTTGGAAATTCATTTTTGGTCAGAATCGTTTCACTGGTAACGATGGAAGTCCTCTTGACCGATTACAGTAGCCTAAGTTTTTTATTTCTTATATATTACCCGAGAGGACAAATGACTCTATTTTACGTGATGGTATGTGGTAGTAGAGTTCAAAACGCGACGATGGTATAGTCAGGAAGAATGATCTGCACTAGCCGCCCCCGCCTTGCTGGCCCGCAAGATGCCTCTTCACGGCTCGTTTGAAGGCACCCAGGACAAAGCCTGGACATATTACAGTGTGTAAGAAAGCGCTCAATCAAGTCCACTCTCTATTCCCTATCATAATGCAATTGCGCAGCGAATCCGACATGATCGAAAATAATTCAGGTGGCTTAGTTAACACAGCCAACTTCCTAACTCCGGTCCGATACTTAGAATTTCTCGATTGAGAACCCAATATTTTTTTATTGATCCGACCCGGGGTTTGGTGCAGCACCTCCGACGCATAGACAAACGAGGCAGTAAACTCATTACATAATATAGAATATAAACGATAATACATAAACGAGGCGTGAAGAGGCATCTTGCGGGCCGGCAAGGCGGGGGCGGCTAGTGCAAGTCATTCTTCCTGACTTAACTAGCCGTCGTCGCGTTTGGACTTTACTATCACTTACCATCAGGTGAAGTAGAGTCATTTGCCATCCCGGGAAATATAAAAAAAATAAAAAAAAATAAAAATAGAAAACTTTTAATTAAAATTGAAGCTGAAATGCCTCGAACACGAATATTTAAATACACATCAAATTAACTAGTTTCCGCACGTGGCTACGGCTGTATGTGAGGGGGACAAATGTTAGATATTCTGTGTCCTTTGTACCCCTGACCACTTACATACAATATTTCATGATGATCGGTTCAGCAGTTAAGACTAGAAAGCTTGAAAATATATTTCGAAATCTGTAACATTAGAAAAAGATTATTCCAAACGAAACATAATACGACATCATGTATTTTTATGTAAAGTTCGATTTGTAGTAAAATATATCATTGTATTTCGTGTTCTGTGAATGTTTGAAGTCGCGTGCCGAACCGTTGTTATTAGTTATCGGTATAGATCACGAGCGATAGCGTTTCTAAAGGTCTATAAACTATTCGTTGAAGACTTTATAGTAGTAACTTTTACATTTTTAGTAATTTGAGAAAAAAATTAAAGGAAACATAAATTTACCAATGGTATATTTCCAATAGTATTTAAACTTTCTTCGCGTCAATTTGGTAGGTGCAGAATCTACAGCTGTCTCAAATATAAAATATATAAAAAATGTTTTAATATATATAATCATAATAATAATAATGTCTTACGGACCGATTTCGGCCGTCCAATCTCAAGAGAGTACATATTATAGAGCAAAAGTGTGTGAACAAACAAAGGTGCACTCTCTATTCCCTAACTGTCACAATCCTATGGAACGGAAATCCGATACAGCCGGGAAGAGTTCAGACGCAGGATCAACGGCTTAACGTGCTTTCCAAAGTGTTGAAAATACGCTGAAAAATAAACACTTCAAGTGTTTACATTTCAAATTTCGGGCTGCTAATGAGAATTTTCGACACAAAGACCAATAACTTTTTCTTGGCCTGACCTGGAATTTGAACCCAGGACCTCCGGGTCTGCGGTCTTATATCTAGTCACTAAACCAACTTAAAATTTGTTATTTACACATCAATTCTTGTATCTCCATGTATCAACTTGACACTCTCACTATTTTTATGATCGCGTTGTAAGTTTTGAGAGTTGTGTCCACGGTGATGACTTTTTCTGAATAAGTACAACCATTTTACAATACCAGGCGCATAAGTTATTTCAACAAATTGATGAAGTTACAAATAAGACCTAGTAAGTAATATTGTCGCGTTATTTTATACTTCGGACCAACCTCACACCGCGTCTTCAATCGAAGCGTCCGCGGAAACGAGTAATTTCCTCTTCCATTATAATTGATTGAGTTAATTGCAGGCGGATTCTTTCGCGAAGGATCGCTACGTATTGAGTCGCGCCTTAACAGACTAACTACCACTATTGAATGTCACCAATTATTTCGTATTATATAATTAAAATAATCTGGCTATATTTGTGATAGTTATGTAGCTCAGCTGACGGTTTTCCGAGTAATGTTTTACTTATATGGCCAAACAACTAATAGGCAATGTTCTGTAGGTTAATAGATTTTGATCATAGAGTAATAAAATCGAAATATTATTTTACGTGTAATTTACTTATGAATAGGCAAAGACAACAGTTCAATATCTTTTTCTCTGGTCGTCAAACAATTTAGTGACTACCTTTAGAGTTAATGATAGCAAAAATTTGAAAATTCTAGTAAAAAATCATATTAGAAATATGCAGATTTATATGAGGTCAAATTTTAAACAATAATTCCTTTAATGATTGGTTGAGGAAACTTAAACTATATTTAATATACTGTCCATTCGCCTTCGCTAGACATATGTTAATAGTAACCAATTTTGTAAATAAAATTTAATAAAAGATACCAAATTCCCTAATAATTAATTGAAACATTTCCATTTATTGTATAGATTATTTTTACATTAAAAACTAAATACACTTTCATTTATTTAACATTCGTGTAATTCACTATAGGTGTAACATAGTGTTGGTTAGCTCCAGCGAGCCACGAACGCGGCTTGGCACTTAAGTGGCTGCGGATGTTTCAAAACGATCCCGCAACCTGTCCGTAGTGTGTCGAAGATGGCCATCGCATAGGTTTTAGTGGGTTTGTATACCCACATAACCCCGTTTGTACAGATAACTCCCCACTTGGGTCCGGTATCTTTTGGAAAACTCTTTACGTAAAATAATTAAAAGTTGTCAAGAATCATTAAAGCATTCATGTACAAAGTACTTGAATAATATATATAAATAACATAATAAATAAAAAGTATGTATTTTGTTTTTTTTTTTTTTATTATTTAACAAGTTTATGAATACTAACTGTCTTTTACGACATTGTTTGTTTAGCCTTAGACAAAGTTCTATTATTTTCCCATTTCAATTATTATGACATGTGGCATAACCTTTATATAACCTTTTCAAATTAAGGAAAAAATATTGTATTATTTTTAATGCATATAACAACATGCACATTGAATTGTTTGATAATAGAAACTCCTTGAGGGCCTAATGAGATTCAAATTTCAAGGCTAATATTGAGTGCAACGAAAAGAGTAACGTTTATGTGAAACGACTTTTCTGACGAAATAGGTTTTACCTTCGCTACGTACATTTTAGTTTCCAGTTGGTTATTACTAGCTTGTATTCATATCCTAAAAATCTTAGACATATTAAGGCAAACAAAAATATTATAAATTGATCCGTTTTATACATATATTAAAAAAAAATTAAAAACATTTTTATGAAAACATTTCTCATAATCTGTTGCATTACACAAGCCCGTAATTGCGGAGGCCAGTAAATTGCTGCACCGGTTTCAATTAAGTTGAATTAAAACGTAATTTAATAAATACCCGCAATTACGCGTGAGGACATACATAATTTAATTAATAACACCTACTTGTTTGTTCACATCATTGTCTGTCAGCAGTTTGTATATTTAAATACTTTAAGCTTAGAACCCGTGATGACCCTGTGGGTAGGACACGTGTATACAGGCCGAAAGTTGGTGCAAGCCGGTGCAACCAATATATTATACAGTTTTTTATTGGTATATGTATATTTTATATTTTTGACGAGCCGATTGGCGTTGCTGGTAAGACTTATCTTTCACGCCACAGATCGTGGGTTCGATTCCCACCCAGGACAGACATTTGTGTGCACGAACATGTCAGTTTGTCCTGAGTCTGCGTGTAATTATCTATATAAGTATGTATTCACAAACGAAACGTAGTATATGTAAGTATATCAGTTGTCTGGTTTCCATAGTACGAGCTCTGCTTAGTGTGGGATCAGATAGCCTCGTGTGCATAATGTCCCAGGATATTATTATTATATATTATTATTATTATATTAACATTTTATTTATTAGTTTGTTTTCGTTATAGATTTATCTTATTTTTTATTATTATTAAAGGCACCACCTACCTGCATGCATATGCCTAATGCATAACCTATGTATTTATTTACGCCGTTGGTTGCCTGGAAGAGATCGCTATGTAGCGAGGTCGCCAAATTTGGATACTACTCATAACTAGATTGTAGCCAAGTTTTGTATTTTTTTTTATCTTTTTGGTGTACAATAAAGTATAAAAAGTTAAATAAAGTAAAAAGTATATTTTAATTTCCCTGAAGGACAAAATTTAGATAAATAATGTTGACCTTGAATTAAAAGGACGTTAGAATTAAAATCTTATTGTTTTTTTTTTTTAATTTCCACCAATCCACATTGGAGCAGCGTGGTGGAATAAGCTCTAAAAACCTTCTCCTCAAAAGGCAAGGAGGCATTAGCCCAGCAGTGGGAAATTCACAGGCTGTGTTTAATTCTACAGTAACAGCCTGTGAATGTCCCACTGCTGGGATGCCGGTTGGTGGAATACACATGTGGCAGAATTTCAGTGAAATTAGACACATGCAGGTTTCCTCACGATGTTTTCCTTCACCGTCAAGCACGAGATGAATTATAAATCACAAATTAAGCACATGAAAATTCAGTGGTGCTTGCCCGGGTTGGAACCCACGATCATCAAATAAGATTCTCGCGTTCTTACCACTGGGCCATCTCGGCTAATTATTACCTGCTTAATAATAATAAATTTCAAGCAAAGAAATATTCAAAAGACACGGTAATCAAATTAATCTTGTCCGGGTTGAATTACTAACAAAAGCCGACATAAATATAAGGTAAATTTCGTATCTCCGACAATCTCCGGCATCGCGAATCGATGATTCTAAAACAATCCGCGATTTCTCGACTTATACCGATTAATCCGCTTATTCGACCGTGCAAGCATTAATTGAATTCCGTCAAAACAAACCAACGGATCAGAATCTTCATAATAATTTACCGGCTGACAAATCCCATCACCGACCGAGCTAACGAACACATCATTTTTATAATTTTAAACTTTATTGCATAAAAAATAAGGACTACAGATGTGAAGATTAAAATTGCGTAAACCTTCACGGGTCGTATCGAAGATACGCCTTTCTTGGCCTTTTATAATTTTGTTCTTTTAAGGTCTTAATGCGTGTAAATATTGATGGTTTTGATAATGTAAATACTGGAAATTATAAGTATAGCTATAGTGGCCAGTGTTATTTTTTATAAATTTAGAAACTAATTTTAAAATGTTCGTTGTAATGCAATGTTTTTTTAAATTAATGAATACGCACTACTGGTAATTTATCGCCTAACATTCAAATAATTAATTTTTTATGCATCATGAATACTTTGCTTTTTATATTTAACCTCCTAACATTGTATAACTCATTTCTATACAATAGCACGCGACTTATAAAAATGTCTCGTCACTTCCTGTAAACATCGAATCTCAAGAGAAATATAATTTTCGTTTATGATTTTAATATCCAACGAACTAAAACTTATTGCATTTTAATAAAAATCGGCAATAAACATATAACTGCTATATTATTATTTGGTTATAACAATGATTTACTTAGGCTGTATAGATTTGTGCCTTTGCTTATAAACTTAGAAGATATTAGAAGAGATATATTTTTTAAATTGTTTTCGCTTTAACTCAGTTAGTATACAGATCGTGAAGATGTCTATTGCTTGTAAGACGACTTTCTCGTGTCTTATTTATTACGCCAAGTTTCCGATTCCGTAAAGTCACAACATTCTTCCTGGGGCATGACATACGTTTCTATAATAAAATCGCGTGGAAACTTTTACATTTTCTAATAAATAAATTTGAAGCATATTTATTTTTATTTTAAGCATTTAATGTGTATATCTTAAATAGTGAAACAGTAGATATTTGGTTTCTTGTCAATACCATAAAAACTCATTATATATTCATATTAATTTCATATGCATTCCGGTAACCAATTAAAAGAGCCGTTTAGAGTTTAGAGATTTAAATGATGTAAATGTTAAACATTACGAACTTAAATTTATATAGATGAGTACGATAAAAATTGAACAGACTAAAATGCTAAAAAAATTGAAAATCGATTAAAGCGTTCCATTTTTAAAAACTAAACAATATATTTATCAAGTAAAGTCCCGTTTACGCTTAAAACGTTTTCCTAGCATTATAATTGGTATCTATAAGGAAATCACTTAGTTCTAATACAAGTACTGAGCATAAAATTGTAATAATGAAATAATTGCGACAAATTAATCAATATGCAACAACATGATAATCTGTTCCCTTTAAGCCCACTTTTCCGGTTTAATGTCATGATAGAATAACAAGAAATGGTTATCATACAATTTTCATGTTATTGAAAACATAACATTGAACAATAATTATATTAAAATCGAATGGAGTAAAGACAACCAGATATTACATTTTTAAACTAATTCTTAATTCAATAGAATAGAGCAAATAAATAAAAAACGTGTGCGTCTCGGGACGCTCGACAGAAGTGATAATATTTATTATTAATTATAATATATTAAATATAATTTAAATTAGTACTTGAGAGTTGCTAAATTATTATAAGTACTATCTGTATGCGCTAGATGGCGTTAGGTTGGTAGCTCTCAGGTAAAGCAGTCCGCGTCGGTAATAGTGGCGCCGTAACGCGTTACGTTACGAAGCGGTGTACCCTCCCATAAGAACTTATCACTTCAAAAATATATATTGAATTCCATACGCTATAGTTAGAATAACAGAATAAACCGTTTTTTTGGTCTAGATATAAGATCGCAGATACCAAGGTCATGGGTTTAAACTGGGGTTTATCCGATAAAAAGCACTTAGATTTTTTTCTGTCGAACAATGCTCAGTAGCAACCCTGAGTCTGGAAATTGGAAGTGTGTACACTCCTGTGCCTTAAAGCCGTTTGTCCACTCTTTCCTAGGGAGAGTGCACTTGTATTTGCGCACACACTTATGCACTAAAACATGCCCTGCTTTGGCTAGCTGGCCGCTGTGGCCAAATGATCAAGAGGACATAATTATCTTTGAATATAACTGGCCTATTTTTTTAAATAGAAATTAAGCTTTTATTTAATTCTAATAAAACAATATATCTTAGCTCGTTCATTACGGCAATTAAAATAATTACGTAAACCAATAGTGATTGACACAATATTTAAATTGTTAGACCAGTTGTCAACATATAATGTAAATGCAGAAAAGTTTACCGTCCACTTAAATCTATCTGCTATATCATATTACTAATTATATACTACATTCATTTTTAGGCTCAAAATAAGAAGGTATTATTGGAACTCTTAAGGATCGGAATACAGGTCTCTGGGGGTTTCGACCTGATGGCCTTGCGGCATCAATTATGATAGGTCTTGTCAATATCTTATTGACAAATATTTAAAATGTTTGCTAATAGACAGGTTCCAAAAATCACTGTATACTTTTACAAAATTCAATATATGAAATGAGAAATGAGAATTTCTTTACATATGACAGTATAATTCTCTAAATGGAAAATTATTATCGTATCAATTGCAACTCATAAATTGAGCGAGACTTTCATTACAAGTTAGTAAATGCAATTCACCTATTAGAGCTGCTTTTCTAGTGGAAAAGCTGCCTTATCTTTCGTTACCTGTTTCTTGTTTTATAAGCAGTTTAAGGGTTTGCAAAATATAAATAACGGCAATGCTAATGCGATTAACTCCGTAACGACGGACGGACTTACGATAACATTTGAATTCGTTTGCGCACAAAATCAATCAAAATAAGTCTAATGCTGTAATTACATTAGAGCTTAGCTCTTGATGTAATTAAAATATATAAATAGAAAAATTTAATGCATTTCTATTCTTACTTTCAAATTATGTATATATATTTGGCTTTTGGCCCGCAGATCCCGTGGGAATACTGGGACAAAATGTACCCTATGTTACTCGATGATAATGTAGCTTTTCATCGGTGAAAGAATTTTTAAAATCGGCATAGGTATATGCGTGTAAGCTTAACAAACAAACAAAATTACATTAGTATTTATAATATTGTTTAGGATATGTGTTTGTGTGATATATATGTAAAAAGAGAATATTTATTCCTAGGTTATGTCTTCCACTAATACCGCTGTATCACAACCTCACTGATCAATCGATTTCTCTTAAATCATAGAAAGGATTAGAAAACTAAAACATCTTAAGTTTTTTATAAATGTTCAAATAAAGAATGTCTAATACAAGAGCTAGTCTCACACAATCATTATAAACACGTAACGTGCTCATTCACATTACACGGATAATAAATATGGAATTATCCTGCATTAACGTGAATGGATTGGAATTACTCCATTACGGCTATCTAGACTGGATCTAATAAGACTTAAGGAGATCACTTGTTCCTTATTAACATGAAAAACCCGTTAATTATACTTAATACATTTAAAAGGGTGAAAAGCATTGCATGTTTGTAGCGTATCAACGGTTTTGCCTGCGACTTTATTTATGAGGAGTTCGAATATACCTTTATTTTTCTTGAGAAAAAAATTTCAAAATAGTCTTTTTTCTGTTTATTTGCTCAATTTGTTTTGATGTTTACATCTTTGTTATAGTGATACTCGTATTGAACAAGCAATAAGAAGTGTTTTTGTTGGTATTTAAGGTGGATACACTTGGCTAAATTTCAACTGACGTATGAGGACTTAAGATGTTTTCCTTCACCGTGGTACATCAGATGAATTATAAGTACAATATACGAACATGAGAACACTGTTTATTTGAACCCATAATCTACAATTCAGATTCGCGTGTTTTAACCACTGAGCTATCCAGTCTAGAGAGCCAATAAAATGCATAAAAGTCTATAATGTGCGGTTAAAACTTATCATTTTTAAACATGAAAACCAAATTATCAATTCATAATAAATAAATAATAGCTCTGCTAGTATTTAAATAAACTCGTAACTCACCGCATGCAATGTTAAATGTCAGAAAGTGATATGCGACATTTATTATAATAATTATAACATTAAAAGGATATAGGGATCAAAATAGCGTATCAACGTGAGTCGATTTTCAACATTTCTTTAGTGATAGAGTTCTTATAGAATAGCATTGCAAATACACGTCATGTTATTATATCCGGCGATGAGAAAGAACTAATTATTAAAAATCGACTGCAAATTGCTAATAAGTTTCTATAAAGAAACTGCATTTCAAATTAGATGACATTATAAACACTTACTAGTTAAACAATGCTTCGTCTTCTTCGTTGAATATCAAATCAATAATGAAAAAAAGAGATATCAGCTTTTAACAAAAAAAAACACTAAGCGACGTTTATAAGATCGTTAATCGTTAATAAATCGCATGAAATTAAATCAATTAGTAAATATCACATAAATGTCAAAGTATGAACAATGCGAACGTAATATTAGTTTTTTCAATTCGCTTGAAAGTATAAAAAAATAAGATAAACATGCATGACCTGCCATCTTTGTACAATCATAACGATATTCCGTTTACGTTATCATAAAAAAAATGAATATATCATTTAATTAAAAGGTAAAAAGTTTAAGGCGAACTGCTGTCCATATCAGTAGCAGAACCTAGGCATTCAACAGTTAACGCGTCAATGATACTGCATAATACTTCTAATGTCCTTACACAAGCACTTACGGTGGTATAATTACGCTTTGTATGGTTGATCGCACTTCAACGTTATAATCTATAATAAACTCTATTGTTAAAAACATAAGAATGACATTTGCGTTTGTGTTATTTGAAGGCAAGCGCGAAGGGCGATATTTGTTTGCAATTAGTGCCCGCACGGGAAGGCCACGTCCGATAATTTAAGACCATGTTCGTTAATTTATGGTTGCGAATGTAGACGTACGATAGTCTGAACAGTTACCATACTTTTTCATAAAAAAATAAATATATATTTATATGTATTTATATACTATATTAAAGTACCCGTTACCCGTATTATGGCACACGGCTAATATTAGGTAACCACGTTTTTCTAATAAAGGTATATTATAAATATATCCTCGCAGTAGTTTCTGAAATTACCACAAACATGATTCCAGTTAAGCATTTCCAACAAAGCAATTTGCCAATCTCTAAGGAGACTAGCCTACTGCAAATTATAATAATACCGATAGCAGAGCAAAGCTGACACGTTCGAAACGAGTCATTACTTATTTTCCAAAGAATACTAACAGCATCCAAATACAGCACTTGTGATTAAACCCAATACTAGTATGCTCTCTTATTGGGCCAATAAGAAAACTCCACAGTAACTTTCAGGTTACACATTAATATAATCAGACAGATATTACATATAAAATATATGTTAAATTACTGGGCTAATGACCTTATCTTCTCTAAAGGAGAAGGCTTGGAGCTTGGGATTAGCTGCTCCAATGTAACCAACATTGGCTTAGATACATATGTAGCAGAATTTCTTCTCACTGATGCAAGTTTATACACTTATATTTTTGTTATATTATATTGTAATTACGTATTAATCTTATGAAATAAACAAAAAAAAAGATTCTTCGCGTCGTTTTTTTCCACCGTCTAGCTCAAAATGAACAAAATTATTAGATATACTTAAATAGCTGTAAAATACAAAATCAAAGGCAAGCCAGATCTTGATTGCGATAAGTGTATATTTTCTACAATATGTATTCACTGCATAATGTTGCATTTGTGCAATTATCACTAACGATAATTATTACTAATTACGATACGCGATAGAAGGTCACCTCTTTTAATTATGCTTGCGAAAATTAATGAAAGTGCGGTCTTGTGATAAAAAACATTACATTTCAATTGTATGATAACTTATGTTTAGATAAAAAGTTATTATGATGATTGTATATTAAAAGTTGAGAGAATTTATTCGTTCAGAATCACGCGATGAATTAATAATCCGATTGACATAACATAATTAACGCATAATGCTTTCTTTTAAGCTTATGTGCAACAATTTTAATACTTGTCGTGACAAGTAACTTTAGGTTTTTGTCTTTAGGTTTTAGGCAGGTCTATTGCATTGTGTGTTTCCACAAGTGTTTCTAATGTTTATTTCACTGGATTCGTTTAAGTAAAAGTTTATACTTTGCCGCGATTATCGCTTATAATTGCAATCTCGTGTGTGCGAACTCGGTACTAGCGGTTGTGTCGCTTCAGCGCACGCGCATGGCTATTCACGCAGTACGCACCGGTTTTGCTTTCGCTGCCGAGGCGAAATATTCATTTGTTCGATTAAGTTATTTTATAGTCGCTTAAGTTGACTAAGGCTACAGATCCTTCACGTGTCCAATTTCAAACGGCCCTGAGGAGGACGGCGCGGCCGGCAGCCGGAATGGCCTCGCGCTGTCGTACGCACTAGCGAGGAGTGCGGGGGGGGCGGGATTACCTTCGCCCCCTGAGGAGAGCTCCGCCGAGCCACGAGCGAAGCACAGCACGGGAGGGGACGCGGATGCGTTATATCAACACGATTCCGCAGCCTCTCCGATCCGTGCCGAGGACGGCCATCGCAGTGGTTTTAGTGGATAAGAATCCCACATAACCCGGTTCCTCCCCCAAGAGAGTCGGGTACCTTTCCGAAGGTTTCCACTGCGTGAAAAAAAAGAAGAAAAAAAAAGTGGTTTAATTAAATGATTTATTATCGCATCAAAACATACAAAAACAAAATGATTACTTAAGAAGTTAAATATTTTTCGATATAAAAATGTATTTTAAAATATACTGAAGTAAATCATAAAGGAAGGCCACCCTAAGACCTGCAGGTGCTGTTTCGCTGATTGACGTTTCCGCACGCCTACTACGGTTAAACTGTCTCGTCTAGGTAGTCTATGATAGCTTTAACTAAAACATTAAAAATAACGAAACAATATATTAAAAAATCCAATTATGAAATTATTTTATATATGGTAAAAATTGCATGAGCCATGCATGAGCTATATTTTTCATCTTTTTATAGAAATAATACTACTCACTTTCTGTCTATTAAACATTGATATTATGTCAGAAGACTTCACATGTCTAAATGTTTAACAAATTTAACACTCGATAGGTTTCAAACAAAACATGACATTTAATACTAACATTACTTTTTAATATATAAGTTTATAGTTTTCATAATGCTTTAAATGAACGTTTCAATTAGTTTACAAAAGACCTACTTCTACTGTGTACAAGGTTATTTAAATTCCGAACGAATTTAATTTTGTTATATAATCTATGTATACATTGAAACATGAACATCATGATTTGTCGCGTATTAAATGTTGATATGAAACACATAATCCTAAAGGTACAATGTCATCAATCGATGCTTGTGTCAAATATTTAGATTACATATTTAATTGGGTATTATTTAAACAATGCAGTGTCTTCTTCTTTTGTAGATCAAATCAATGGTAAAAGAAAGACAAGTCATTATTTAACAACACCATGCAAACTAAACTAAGGAACGTTTATTAGTGAGTCCGTCTCTAAAATACTAATTTTATACGTTATCAATACTTTTTCACGGTCTGTTGCGTTGTTTTGCTTGCCCGTCAGTTATTTATAGTTTTTTATACTTACACGATGAACACTTAGGTACTTTAATCTCACAATAACAATTTTATTTACATGATAAACGAAATGAGATGTACTTTTTGTCCATGAACATAAATAATACAGTAATTTATCATTAAAACATCACTTTATAAATCGTAAAATAAGAAACTTTAAATCTACCATTTGACGTTTTCATTTAAAATTATTACCACGTTGGAAATAAAAAAAAGGTTTTTTATAGTGCAACGACTTATTACCAACTTTAATATTTATTAAGGATAATAATTACATTTGTTTTTATTTTGTTTATATTGTATGTTTAACTAATGACCTTATCTCATGTTGAGTAGGATCTTTTTTGTTTTTAATTTCTTTTTAACAATTATTAATTCATTTTATTACATGATTTTGGATTTGTCTTTTTTTTTCTTTATAAAAAGTGTTTATGTTTAAAAGTAGTTAAATTGAAAAACGGAATACGTTTTGAAAACCTCAGTCTTTATTTAAAACCAAATTTAAATTTCTTGAAGTTCATATTGCATTTTGATCTTCACCGAAATAATCTATATAAGATTATCATTCTGTATGTTTAAGCTTTATAACCTTAGCGAGTTAAGAAGGTACCCATTTTTCTTGTCAATTCAACAATTACGTACTAACTACAGTCCGTGAGAAAGTTACATGTCTCATTCAAATTGCAAATGTTTTTTTTTTTCTTGTAAATTATGTATTATATGCAATAGTTTATGTAATTGTTCATTAGCACGTAACTATACGTGTGATATGAAAATGTTTTTATAAATCATATTCTTTTATAATATGTCATAAATAAAACAAGTAGGCGTTTTATTTGTAAGGTTAAATAAAATAAAATTGCGCTTTATTTGATTCTACACGAAGTAAAAGTAATGTCATTTGCCAAAATTAATTAATTACATGATTACATTTTAAAGATCGGCTAAAAGCAACTTCAGAGGGGCAACTTCACTATCTGTAGATCTCTATTTATTAGGTATTGGGTATTAGGTTGATTGTTAAAACAATTTATTTATATTATAATAACGCGTTAATTATCTATTAAACAAAATATGATAGTCAGAAGTAAGTACTTTTTTACTTGGTTGTAGAGCTTTGGGCAAGCCCGTCTGAGTAGGTACCGCCCACAGGTATTCTACCGTTTAACAGTAATACATACTTAGTATTGTTGTGTTCTGATTTGAGAGGTGAGACGTGAGTGAGCTAGTTTAACTACAGGCAGATAAAATCTTAGTTCACATTCCCAGCTTGGTGGTGCATTGGCGATGTAAGGAATGGTTAATATGTCTATGGCAGGTGGTGAAAACTTGACACTTGTAAAAAAAAATCGTGGATAGGTAACGCTTTTTGTGAGTGCCTTGATCCACCCTGGGAACTGAAAGTCGAGAAATCATCAGATCGACACAGGTTCTAAATGGGAATGGCACTAATTGGATTTGGAAATAACCTGCACCAAATAGCAGGGCTTGGAGATTACCTTTGAATCTGGAGTGGCATGGCCTAGTTCAGTATTCCTCTTAACACCATGCCCTGGTGACCATTATTAAAGTAAATATCACGTTCGACAGTGAGAGGTCTGATTGCTGATGGTCTCCTTCATGCAGTCAGTCCACCAGTCATACATACCACCAAGTCCAAGTCTCTCCAAGCTTTTCTCATTGCAACAGAAAATGCCTCTGCCCATTCATGTGACTCGAGTATCTACTGTATAATTCTATATATATATAATAAAGCAATAAAAATCGTGTGTCTAATAAATTCATCAAAAAAACAGAGTGAGCGATAAATAAAGAGAACGCGAAAATGCATTTTTTATAAATATTACGATAATAAACCGACTTCCTAGTGGACAAAGTCGACGATACGAGCTAACGTGTAATTAAACGAATACATATTAGTATTACACAATAAACAGTTTTTAACAAATTTCACAAACGTCCCACAAAGTTAAAATATTACCTAGTGTCGATGTTAAGGTTTAAATAAATATAAAATTATTCGTTTAATTATTATCTCTTTATATGTCAGCGGTAAATCCATCGCGGCATGTACTGATTGCGTACTGACTCAGTATATTATGTCATTAAATATTTTTATTTCTTGTTAGCGGCTACTGGCTCGCGGTATTTTTGCAGCAGATTAATAAAATATAATTATACAATGTGAGAGTCGATGTGCTATTAAAAATAAATAATCAAACTGTGAGTAATACTTTTTAATTATTTCTTGTCGTACTTCTTTACATAGAAGTTAAATTGTACTAAACACTTATAAATGTAATTTATAAAACAAACCTTATATTCATATTTTTAGTTATAAAAATAAGGGTTTCGTTTTAAAAGCAACAATTAGTATTTGTATTCCTTAGATATGTTGTTCTCTACAGTCTCAAAGTCGAAGTCAAAAATGTTCATTCAATATTCAAGCGTTACACTTACCAAAAAACCAAAAATTCACGTATATTATTTTTAATTATTCTTTAAATTCCTTATATGTGTGCGATAACAATTGAAAAAAGATTAAAATCCCGATATTTGTTTTTTGATTTCTTAGTTTTTCTAACAAGCACTTTTGAGTCGTTTTTTCAAACTGATTGTACTTTAACGAACGGGTAATAAATAAACCATACAATTAAATTAATGTAATTCCAATAGACAGCAACAAACATACACAATAAATCGGAAATTGCAATGAAATTTTTTATTAAATCGATAATGTTTACAATACAATTTTACAATACTATACAATTTGAATATTGTATTTTCTATTTATATATGTATTTATTTTTCATTATATTTATTTAATCAATCAACAAACGTAAACGATCTATTTCGTTATACTAAATGTGTTATCATTATAAAAAGTTAATTGCCACTAACATAAAAGCTTATAAAATATAAATTGTGAGTTTCATACAGCCACATTGAATTGAGTTTAACGTTACAAGATAATTTACAGCTCACGTATAAATGCTCGATTTTTTGTATGAAAATGCATAAAAGATAATCAGCTCGTACAAGAACTGTGAGCACTAAAAAATAATTGAATTTCTTAGAAAATTTATAGTATAATCACGAACGACGATCGTGAATTAATACGTTATATGTCAAGTTTTTCATTTAGCAACGCAAGACCGCTTTTTACCCGACTACGTTGATATCTCAGACGGGATAGCAGAAATCGACAATCTGATCACTAACAGGCCGTTAAGTAAGGAAACCTACCCGTAGGCTTTAAACAGAAATAGCTTTTTCTTATTATTTAAAATAAGTCGCATGGCAAAGGGGCACCCGATAGACAATGACACTGTATGAAATATTAACTCGGTGGTAGAGCTTTGTGCAAGCTCGTCTGGGTAGGTACCACCCTCTCATCAGATATTCTACCGCAAAACAGCAGTACTTGGTATTGTTGTGATCCGGTTTGAAGGGTGAGTGAGCCAGTGTAATTACAGGTATAAGCGACATAACATCTTAGTTCCCAAGGTTGGTGGCGCATTGGCGATGTTGTTTTTTTTTAAGAAATGTACAATGCCACTGTCTATGAGCGTTCTTTCACTATCGGTGACCACTTACCATCAGGTGGCCCATATGGTTGTCCGCGTACTTATACAATATAAAAAAATAAAAAATCCCTTACATGCTCATTGCGACCCTAAACTTGGAAACTGAGATCCATCGAAAAGGAACATAACAATTCAAAGTACTGTTTTTTGGCGTTAAAAAATATTATGAGTGGGTTGTGGTCGACAATTAATTAATAATAATCAATAAATATAAGTAGTTGCAAAGTGTAACTAAATCCGTCTAAGTGATAGGTACCATAAATGGGAAGGTACATATATTGCTAAATGTGGTAGCAAAAAATCTAAATGCATTCTTCATTAAAAACATTTTCTTGAACACTATCTTCGCAGTATATCAGAAGCTAAAACATCCATAAACATATCCAAAGCTATTTAGGGAAAAATAACTTTACTGCTTTTATTATAGGGTTTAAAATAGATGACATTTTATTAAACTATTGTTTAAATAATAGACTTACGAAACCGTCAATATATTTTAAAACAAGCATATTTCCAGTGTTTATTCTTTTAATTACTTTTATTATCGTACACCACAATTGCACAACAAGGGTCTTTTTTCGCTAAGTTTATTCAGGTAATATAATATTATCTCTTATTTCTTAAACTGTGTAACTATCCATGTGCCAAATATGGCGGAAACGTCAATGTCAACGTCGGTTGAAATGTTGAAACAGGATCACTTTCACATTTTACATTCATAAAATAAGTGTCGTTTAAAATCTAAAAATAACTTCGAAAGAAATAACATTTACATTATAACAGCTCTTTCTTAAACAAGCCCACTTGCCACTCAACAAGATATTGTTGTTAAGCATGAATTACTATGAGTTTACCTAATAAGGCAAAGACCTACGACAATGAACGAGTCTTGAAGTAAGCACATCTACAACAAATCACGTCGTTTAAATCAATCAATCAATCGACATAGATCCAAATCTGGATAAAGACCTCCCCTAAGTCAAGTAATATAAGCAACTGTCAATCGAATCTTCAGTTGTCATGTCTAAACAACGTTCCTTGTCCCACACTTATATAATTATAATTCTTCTTTTTCACTCAACGTTATTTGCTTCTTCTCCTTTGATTAGCTATCACTTGTCTACGACGACATAATGAAATTTTTGAATTTTGCGCAATAACAATGACGTGTTAATATTGATGACAAATCTACTATTTATAGTACGATAGAAATTTTAAAGTTGTAAGTTAAAGGCACTATTTGTTGTCTGCAAGGGCGCCTATTCAAATAATATACACTAATATATTTTATTTGTCCTAACATCATTTTTGATTGAATATCCTGGGACCTCTTAATCCGCAGCCTTTTAACTAACTACTAAACTAACGTGTCTCATGATTCGCCTTTTAAATAATTTAGAAACTAACATTAGCAGTTAACACATAATAAATAATATGCATCTAAATGTACTTTCCCGCGAGTGCATTAAATTGATTGCGCAAAAAGAGTATTTATTGTGCGTCATTTATTAATAGAACTTTCAACTAAAACTATACAAACATCCGGTATTGAAATATAATTTATAAAGTTTACACACAAAGAACTAATTCAGACACATGAATGTACAAGTTATTCGTAAGTAATTACAACAAACAAATTATGATGAGCGACTTCAATTGCTTATAACTTATTTGTCAGATAAAAATCAACCCTGTGCCGCCGCAGTCCGCAATTATCCAATGTTCGTTTTTTTTTTTTTCAATTTATTTCAACTCACGCGCGACGAAATTAATTTCCTTTAAATTATAATGCGACCTGTTGTTTTATGTCCAGTGTACATATTTCTTTGAATTGCAAAGGTGACACGCTTTGTAAAGGTGCAAATATATTGATGACGTCACTTGCATAAGGGTGATGAATACATTTTGTACTGACTCGAATATATTTTTCGTTGATAAAATTAGATAAGTTGATAAATAGGTTCCTCTGTGAACCTACGTACTATTTTGATAAATCATAATATTTCTTGTATATAGTTGTGTTTTCGCATCAACTTTTGAAAATAAATTATTTCAATAACCTTATTCTCAATTGAATTACAGTTACTACATAAAGTTATAATACATATCCTTCAATTTCTACCCCTAAATTCAGCCCTCAGCGAGGAGGACAACACGGCAGCGACTCCCTTCCAAAAAAGTTTTTTTATATACAGGATGTAACAAAATTCGGTTCCAACCCGTGAAGTGGTTATTAAGTGTCGTGTGTCGGTTCTATTTATGTAATAATTTTTAAAATACTAAGCAAAAAAATTACTTAAAAAAATATATTAATTGTGTTTAACGACACCGTTGGTGGTAAAAACGTGGACTACTGAGATCATGAGCTCGTGTCTTAGCTACCAGATAGATAAGAGCTATCGAGCGCTATTGCCCGCACCTGTGTTGCCATCTAATTTTCGTCACTTAATTTAAAAAAAAAATCCGGGTTAAATTTTTTGCTTAGTATTTTAAAAATTATGACATAAATAGAACCGACACACGATACCTAATAACCACTTCACGGGTCGGACACGAATTTTGTTACACGCAGTATAAATATTTATTTTTTATAATTATTATAAAAAGTACTGAAAAAAAATATTTTAGTTTATTATAATAAAAAAACACACTATACCACACGTGATTAAACTTGATTTGAAAAAAAGTTAATACTATAGATATTTAATGACTAGGCTGTATATCCATATACCGTTGCTCATCTCGAATTGGAGAAAAAACGACAGAACAAAACAAATTGCAAACTGTCAACACGATGATTTTTAGGGTTGCATTAATATCATTAATTATACTGCAGCGAATACACATTAACTTATCAACTACATCTATAATTGCATTGTGAAAGTTTCCCGTTGCAATTTCGTTCGTAATTGTATGTAACGTGAGATAATAACATTAAAATGAGATTATGTTGAATTATTCTTTTTTTATTTATTTTTTATCTATATTTTGTTGTTACTTTAAATTCCTTTTGTTATTTTGTTCTGTGAGAAATAGAACGAACGCTACTAATTCGTTAGTCAACTTGTTTTGTACTTTAAAAAAAAAGTTCTCTTATTTTTCGTTTAGAATTATTTTTATTATGTACTTTGCAAATACGTTTACTTTTTGCGTAAACTTTTACCACAAGTTAATTCTATTTCTTAATCTATATCACCTGAATCTTTTAAAATTTGAGTTACCTATACATATATTTTTTTTTCGGTTTCTAATATATAGTTTCCGGACGAATTGCTTTTGTAAAGTGTGGTTTGTAAAGTGGCATGTGGTCCACGTGTCGACAGGTCGGTGCTCATTCATAGCAATGCGTATTGCGTAGTCTAATCGTAACTGCGTAAGTCTAACATTTGTCACTACAATTTTACAATGTTTTATAAACTTATTTGATCTATGATTAACAAGTTTTGTAATGAACTTGAAGCTAAATTTATTTTCAAAAGTGTCGTTTCAAATAAATTGGTAATTACAATATTCGAAAAGAACGCAATAAAACTTTACGCCACAAAAAGTCACAAAAGATTACGTTATTTGATTAGACCTAATTACATTCTGACCGTAATTAACTCGCACGTATCATTCCCTTTGTTTTATTACAAACGATGCAATTTTATATTTGTATTCGCCAAACTGTTTACACGCAAATATCAACCTTATCTCTTTAACATACGAGCTATAGATCTTGAATCGGTAGCAAATCCCGTCTCATAGTAGATGTCTTAGGTCGAGATAACTTGTCGTGTTATTAAGGCATAATTTACGATGTAAATTATAGCGATTTGTTAATTTTATACTCTGTTGTATTATACGACGACGGCTCATTTATGTTTCAATTTTTTTTTAATCTATTTCTTATTGGAAACGTGTCTTCAGATCAATTTTTGATTTGTTTATTGTTTTAAAAGAATACATGTATATAATTATTTAAATGTTGTTTTTAATTAATTATATACGTTATTTCTTTTGTTTTAAAACTTATTATAGATTTATAAGTTCGCAATGACATTAAATGTAATATTCATCTTCGTGGTGTTTATTAGCCGTACCGTATAAATAAGGAAAAACTATGATTTCAGGAAAAGGGGACTGTTTTATTTTTTGCTCGTCTTAATATAATAATCATAACACGAGTTTCATTCGCACGAGGAAATATTATTAATTTAATTACGACTTGGCTCTAACAATACATTATATTAGGTCACTAGCTGTGTCAGTGGCTTCACCCGCGTATAATTAATAAAAAATGTAATGAATAAAAATCAGCCTAGAACCTTCCTCGATAAAAGGACTATACAACACAAAAATAATTTTTAGATTCGAAACCGTTGTTCCTGAAATCAGCCGGATCAAACAAACAAACTCTTCAGCTTTATATATTAGTATAGATTAGGTGAAATATTCATTCAATAGACACTGAGTACACTGCAAAGGTGACCTTTATAAAATGCAAGCATTAATTTATTTGATTTTAATCTCTTCGACCTTAAAACAAAGGTACCTTATTCGGCCAGGCTTATTAAAAGCTTTTTCTTACAATAATTTACACTAGCTTCCGCCCTCAACTTCGCCTACGTGACTGTCCCGACGTGTTAATTAGCCTTTGCTTTTAATCACGATATAAACAATCTTTATTCCAAATTTAATCGAAATCAGTACATTTCTGGAGCAATAAGTAAATCGTATTAAATATTTCATTTTATTAGTAATGGACAACATTTTCGCTATTATATAAAAATGTTTAAATACAACAAAACGTAAAACGCCAAAATACACGTGAATTTGTATCGATATCGTGAAATTTTATTTATTAATTTTCCATATCATATATTCCAGTCATATCTTATAGGCAATATTAAAAATATTTATGATATAAATAGATAAGTCGAAAATATATTATACTTATCAACTATTTATAACATGAGAGAAAGCAGAAACACAATGTAATTCACTAAGTTCCGTATAAATCACTATATATTTATAAAACAAAGTCCCAACATCGCATTTGTCTCTCTGAACGCAATAACAAAAAACTTTATTATGGCAAAATTTTCATATGGTATTCACCGATTGACGCCTGATGAATTTATTATATACTTGCTATTATGCACGTGCTTTTTTATTATTGTTGTGGTTCTCGAATATATATTAATAAATAAAATTTATTTATATTAATAATTAAAAGCCGGTGCTGCCGCGGAAAAAGCTGTAACGAACAAACGTAACAAATATTCTTTTTGCAGTTGAAAGGCCTTGGAGTAGTAGTGCAAAAAATTTCATCCAAAATATTACACCCCGTCTTATTGCCTCTACTGGTGACAGGAGGGCTGGTTCATTTTTCACCCAGAGAATCGTAATTGCGATTCAAAGGGGAAATGCTGCTAGCATTCTTGCCAATATTCCACGCGGTCACGATTTGTATAGTAAATATTTTTAATTTTTATTTGTATTTATTTAAGCCTTGATGGCCCAGTGGTAAGAACGCGTGAATCTTAACCGATGATCGTGGGTTCAAACCCGGGCAAGCACCACTGAATTTTATGTGCTTAATTTGTGATTATAATTCATCTCGTGCTTAACGGTGAAGAAAAACATCGTGAGGAAACCTGCATGTGTCAAATTTCACTTAAATGCTGTAAAATTTGTATTCCACCAACCCGCATTGGAGCAGCGTTATGGACTACGCTCCAAACCTTCTCCACAACAAGGGTAGAAAAGGCCTTAGCGCAGCAGTGGGACATTCACAGGTTGTTACTGTACTGTACTGTTATTTAAAGTTTTAATGTAAATAAAAGTAAAAAAAAAAATTAGCTCAAATTATATAAAGCTGGTCATTAGTTAACTATGCTGTCTTCTTCTTTTGAATGTCAAATTAATGATGATAGAAAGAGAGATAACAGTGTTAACTGTACGCACGTAGGTACTCAGTAGGGGGCCAATTCTACTAACAAATTGTCACTTTATCGCAATCGAATCGAAGCGTCTATCCGTTTTCCTATTCTTTAATTCAATTATCGACTATTGGCATAATATGTCATTTGATAATAACAAACGTATCGTCACCGTTATAAGTAAGTAGAATTCGGCCTCTGATAAGTGATTATAACAATTTACTTTCACCCTTACTGTTGAAAGGCAAATTACTCGTTTATTTAGGGGCTAGTAAATACTAGTTTTATAGGATTTTGTGCAAGCCCGTCTGGGTAGGTACAAACCACTCATCAGATATATTTAAGTATTTACGTAGGTAATGCTTAAGTAGTGCTTAAGTATTGTTGCGTTCTGATTTGAAGGGTGGATGATCCAGTTTAACTAGGCACAAAGGACATAACATCGTCGTTCCCAATGTTTGTGGTGCATTGACGATGTTAGGAATAGTTAATATTTCTTATATTTCCAATGTCTATGGGCAATGGTAATCACTTAACACAAGATGGCCCATTTGTCTGCCTACCTATAACACAAAAAAAAGTTTAAAAAATAAATAACAAAAATGGTACAAATATGATAAAATAAAAAGAAAAGTATCGTCCACATATTTCGATACTGAACCCTAAACAGTTATCATGATTTTATAAAACATTATTGTTGAATACAAAAATAAATAACTTCATCTATGATGGCGCAGTGCTAGAACTCGTAGTACCTAACTTAACGGTAACAGGGTTCAAATTCGAACTTCACTAACTTTTCACATACGTGATTTATGTTCATAATCCATCATTTAATTCATTGTTTTTCAGCAAGTTATGGTCGACTATTTTTGTCTTATCAAATGATATAAGGGGAAACAAAACGATACGATATGATAATTTAACACACCTTCACGATTTTAAAATTATTTTTTATGACACAGACAAATAAGCGTCCATATTTTTTTTATTTACAACAGATAAATAAATATTATCATTCGCTGTCAAACATTGTGAAATATTAATACAAACGTTATCTTATCGTATTATATCTTTGAAACAATTTAAAGTATTATACAATATTATGTATAGATTATTATGATAAATAAAATTTGGCACCATTTTTACGGAGTATCAAACTATTATGAAGAACTGTAATAATAATAATAATGTCCTCCAGACCGATTTCGGTCACGGCGGCCAATCTCAAGAGAGATTAGCCAACTGCGCAGGAGATATAGTACACAAGCGGGTGCGCAAACACAGGTGCACTCTCTATTCCCTAGCTCTCATAATCCGATAGGGCGGACCGGCCACGACCGGAAAGAGTTCAGGCGCAAACCAACGGCTTTACATGCTTTCCGAGGCACGGGAGTGTACACACTTCCAATTTCCAGACTCCGGGCTGCTACTGAGAATTTTCTGACAGGAAAACCCAATAAATTTTTATTGGCCCGACATGGGAATTGAACCCATGACCACCGGGTCTGCGGCCTTATATCTAGCCACTAGACCAACGAACCAGAACCAGGTAACTATAATAGTTATATTATAAAGTATTATAATTAGCTAAGAATACACTCGAAACGCGATTTAAAACTCGGCCGTGAGAAAGTGGTACGCGAAATTGATTGCAATACGTACTAATAATATTTCAAGGATACAAGCATTAAAATAATTAGTTAATTTTCAATAATTTATGATTAGCTATTTAGTAAGAACTCTATATACCTCACTCAAACTAGTGAAACTATTAAACTCATCAACTTATTGTGTTACGCTATTTTGATCCGTGTATACTTTTATTATTATAATTATTAAATCTATTATAGCGTATCAATTGTAGACTTTTTGTGATTGTGTTCTGGGGATTTACGATTTCATTCTGATTATACAGAATAGCTTTACAGCGAACTTGAATAAATGCATTAATTTAAATTCGAAGTGATTTCTGTCGTCTTTTCGTCAATCTTTGCTTAGGTGATATTTTAAATGCTGACGTCATTTATAAACATTTTCTTGCTTTATTATTATTAAAAAAATATAGTTGGCTTAGCAGATAGACTACGAGGTTCATAAATATAGTTGAGATAAAATAAATAAAGAGTTTAATACTTCCAGGTGATATTTAAACTCATAAAGTTTCGTCATAATTATGTTTAATTTTAAACTATCCAGTCAATGAGACGTGAATCATTAAGTAACATATTATTTAATTAGTCACGTCTCTATCTACAAATGAATCATTTGCGATTCATGAAACACTTATATATTTAGCTCTATAATTAATCATAATGAAGCAAATATTTTTATATAAGGAAAACTTGTGCCGGCAAGCGTTATACAATACGACCGCCCCACCAGTGACTATAAAGCCAGACAGCAATATCTATAAGCTATGATCCGATGATGAATGGCCTGTGATATCCGATAAATGTCACACTGGATATGCTCGTAAAGGAATTTTCACTTGATAAAAATCCAGTAGTACTAATCCTATGTGTCAATTTCATGGTAGTCGTCAAATGACGTCGAAGTCTTTATGTATATAAAATAAAACAATCATTTATGTATATATAGATAAATTAAGCTATCAGATATAATAATAAAATAATTTATTTTTCTTGGAATAAGTAAAAAGAATGGATTGCTTAGACTAAAAATTCAATTAAAAAAATTGATTTTTTCTTCGCTATAAATCTTACTGATTCGTTACGTGATTAGTCTGATTAATTGGATTTCTAATTATATTAAAGTTACATTTCTGTTTTGACGCAATCAGATATATATCAATTTATTTTATCTTAATCGTAATCGCAAGAAATTCTTAACGACTTACTGCCTAGTTTTAATAGAATAAAGATTACAATCGATCTGTCCACGTGTTCCAGCGCAAATCAAAAATCGCTGAATGCACTATCACTCACGATTTTGCAAACTACGAAATAGCTAAGAAGAACAATGACTGTATCAAAACAAAAATATACTTTTAATTTATAAAAACTAAACGTCATCAACCAGGAACAACTTACCAGTCTATATAATATTCAATATAAAACTATTTTTTTTATTTCTACTATTTTATCCAGTCCTAGACTGTGGTAGTGGTGGTAGAAGCTTTATTGAAGACAATCCTAGTCTCCCTTTTCCCTTAAAGTAGGTCATTCAAAATTGTCGTTTTTATTTGTCTTTAAAATATATGGAAAATACATTCGTAAACCAAAAATTTGAATTTTTTTTCCTGGTTATGGTAGCGGATTCACCTAAGACCATATTTTGTCTTGCACAAAACCCTTATATATCTATATTAGTATATTTCACCATATTTAATTTTCTGATAATTAAACATTTGATATTCCCTAGATAATTCAATTATCGTTATTAAATTTAAATGCGATAAAACTTAATTTAATAATTAAATCATTAATTAAAAAGAAAAACAAATCGAGTAATCAATTATCGATTTCTATGTCTGTATCGTTTAAATCAACAGACGTGACGGATTACGAAAAGTAGACTTTAAAAATAATTATAATGATCATAAAAACCAACTTATAAATCTTACATCATCAATGTAAATATTATAATATACTTGGTAATTGATTACACGTATTGATAACACACGGCTACTAAAGGAAGTTGCATTATCAAATATATTATCTTTTAATTAAGAACTGTGAATGAAATTTACGTTCATTCGCGAACTAAGGATTGTCTGAACACGATCGTGTGTCATTTTGTGGGTGTAGACGAAAATGGGATTAATTCGCCGTGAGTTATTATTATAATTTATATTTCATATAAATGTGTCGTTAATTAAATACTTTAGTCGATTTAATTTCATAAATTTACTTTGGTTATTTATTTATGAAGTTGATTTGATTATAATTATTATAATGTTTGAAAATTAGGGTTACTGGTGATCAAAATTAGAAAAACACTTAAGGCTTATTTTAATTTATAACGAATTAACTGTATACGTGTTACAATTACAAGATCACGAACAATAGAATTTATATCAAGAAAACACATAAATAAATCCCGTAGGCAACACATTAATGGGATGTTAAATGAAAAAACAATGTAATTGCCGTTACGTAATCCGCTATTAACTCAGTTTATTTCCATTTAAATTAAACAAAGACAATAGGAAGATTATGATGATAGATGATTTATAGGTAATTAATTCTTAATATAACTGGACTTTTACGTACATTATAATCTAGAATATTAATATATAATACATTGTCTTATTTTCTTAATATAAAATATAAATAAAATCTTAACTAACTATATTATGACGCATACAAATTTAATAAAAAATATAAATAGTTAAGAAAAAAAAAACAATATCAAACTATAGACACAAAATTTAATTTAATGAGTAAAAATTAAATAAATAGATATTTATTTATTTAAAACCAGCAATTTATATATGTAGTTCATTAATATGCATACATAATTAAATTTTTTTTAGACTCCTGTTAAAAAAAGTAAAAAGAAAACATTGTAAAGTGGCCCTTATATTCTAGAAAACGACGTGTAATGGCGGACCAATTACGGCAACACTATAATAAGAGCATAATTAGGTTAATGGCATTAATTCATAAATGTCGATTGATTACGAGACAGAGGTCGTGGTTTGTTACAGTTTGAAGTGTTATTACAGAAAACTTTGTAGTTATACGAAATTACGAATATGGTAAATATAGGGGGAGCTCTTAGCTATGTTTGATTGTTACATTTGCTCACGTGGGTTGCTAAAGGGTGTAAAACTGCCTTGCTAACCTGACTGCGCTCACGTATTCTGAAGCCTGATATTCTAATTTGAATTAATTAATTAATTCTAATTTAGAAGAGCAAAGGATAAAGCTTTATAGTACCTTCTGAAGTACGTGAGATTCAAACTTTCTTTTATTTCGTTATCTTGAAAGAATAACCATAATATATCTTATTGGCCCGACTGGGGGCTTAAGCCCAGGACCTCGAAACGCAGGCTTACGGGCAAAAACGAGGCAGTCGATGTCCTTAAATAAATATATAATACCACATAAAGAATGCCTATGAGATTGTACATTTGGAGTTAGGATTACCTCAACAGGCAAACCGAAGAGAGTATGACAAGACTATAGATAATTGAAACATAGGCTTATCTATACATAAGAATATCTCAGAATGTTGTGATTCGCCTTTACATGTACTAAAATTATTATTAAAACATGTAATTGAAATTATATTTAATTATTCAAACATTTTGTAAGCCTGTTAGTAATTATACTTCGTGCAATGAAACACGCAAATTATATTATTAACACAAATTAAAACCAAATTGATCCTAATAATTGCCTGTTTATCACTTAATTAGACAACGAGCCGTATTTAACCTTTTATTTTATCATTTAATTTTAGGATTCAGTAAAGTAAAACTAAAATGTCTATGATATGATCCATTGAAATCGTTAGTTAAAGTATAAACTTACTAGTACCGATAGCAAAAACATTAGATAAAACTTTGTGAGTGTATTGTATGCATAAACATAAAAAAATATTCGACTTTCAATTTACCAGTAATTTTAATAATTTCACAATATTGCATAATATTAAAACATATTATAGTTTATTTGTTTTTATTTTAAAATAAGACGAACTGGCAAATGGGTCACATTATGGTTAGCGGTCACCATCTAACATAGCACACACACACATATCAGCACTATATGAAATATTCTTGAGATCTAAGATGTTATGTCCCTTGTGCCTGTAGGTCACTCACCCTTTAAACTGGAACACAACAATAGCTATTACTTTTTTCAAATAGCAAAATATAATAAATCGGAATAAGATTGATCGCGATTATCGAGAACTCGAATCGTAAGATTTTTTATAACTTAATTTTTTAAACATTACTTAGGCGTGGTCTTATTAACATATTTTTTATTTGCTGCTATTCATTTAGATTCATTAAATTTGAATATAAAAAGAAGACACTTAAATATGCACCCTTGACCTGCTTTAAGACATTAACCACAGATTGATTTAAAAGAGATCATAAAAAACCTCATTTGAATAAACACAATATAAAACAATAACTTCACACTTAACTTGCTAATTTTATTCACAGATTATTATCACCAGGATACTTATCAGAAGTATACCAGTATGGGGGTATCGGAACCACCAAAGGATGATTCACCGAGGACCACGCCAGAGCTCTCTCGTGCTGACCAATCACCAGCGTCTGAACGACCACCCCCGGGATCTGCAGACAGCGATGAAGCTGATGACTTCGCTCCTAAGAGAAAGCAGAGGCGGTATAGGACCACTTTTACAAGTTTCCAGCTGGAAGAATTAGAAAAAGCCTTTTCGAGGACGCATTACCCTGACGTTTTTACCAGGTTAGTGAGATATGTATGTTCAATACTTTTAAATTTTCGCTTCCCACGTTAAAATCATTTTTTATAATTTATCTAAATAGATGGATAAAACACGTGAATCTTAACCAAGATCGTGGGTTCAAAGTTTTAATGAGGTTAGATGTGTTTGAAGGCTGTGATTTATTTTTATTCATCTTGTTCTCCCTCGTGAAGGAAAACATCGTAAATCGAAGCCTCTACATATAAAAAACTGCCAACATGTTGGAAGATGGCGAGATCTCATTACAGCAGACGTTAGACAAAAAAAATTTAACCTAATGAATATGGTTTTATGAAGTTAGAATTATAACTCTTTAACTGCGTATGTGTGGTATATTTTAATGTGTTTGTGTATGTATGCGTATGCGTATTGCGTAGTAAGATACAAGATTTTTACAACATTTTTAAATATTTAAGGTTTCTCATCTTATGTCGGCTACAGATTATAATACAATATACCAATGTAATTAGCATTCGGTCCTTAAATTTCTACAACTGCCATTTTTTTCGTCATACTTCTGTATTTCTAACAGTAGGTATAATTTAATTTAAATTCAACGCTTATTAATAGCTGTCCGTATTTTGAATTTAAAAATACAAAGTTGTTTTGACTTTTAGTGACATGGGGACTGGCCAGTTAGCATAGAAGACATAAAAATGTGAAAAAAAAATTATGACAAAATAATTATAATTTAAAATTATCTCCATAATTATTTCGATACTTAAATTAATTAAAATAAACTTATGACGACTAAATTACCTCTATAGTTATTGATAAGATATAAAAATACTTTAATTATGTAAACATTAAATTGGAATGTCTGTCTGCCTTTTTTTTAGTCTACCCGAACATCATACGAAATTACTGAACCGGCTTAAACAAGTTCAAATCGGTTTTAAATAATAATCATTTAGCACCAGCTCGTGTTTAGAAACCGCTGTAATGATATACTAGGAAAATTAAATATTATAAAGTATATAAGCTAAGTAAATAATTATTTATCGATGATACATGTTTGTACCAATTTCTAACAAAGGATATAACACGATATAAATCAATTTTATATCGAAATTTTGAAATAAAATACGGGTGTAATACACATCGAAGTTTAGTAATTTTAGAATATTGTATGAAGTGGTATACATATGGAATTTATCCTGAGATGAATTGTCAGGATGTATCCTGTGAATATGTATTGTGTAGTTCCATTTGAGGAGAAGGCTTGGAGCTTATTTCTCTACACTGGTCCAATGCGGATTGACGATAACACACGTGGGAAATTTATACCGACACATATAGGTATCATCACTCAGCACGTAATGAATTACGAACAAAAAATTGAGCACATAAAAACTCTATGGTACTTACCGGGGCTTAAACCTGCAACCTTCGGTTAACATCTACATGTTCTAACTAGGTGAACATAGTAATCTCAGCTCTTCGACTATTTCGATATGAGATTCATATATTTTTTTATCAGGAATCGAGGTCTATTCACAACATGTGGAGATTTATCTCGAGTTACTTCTAATATCTTAAAAGTTAATATAATTAAAGCATTTAATTAACTTAAATAGAACGTAATAATAATTAAAATTTAAAAATAATTAAATTTATGACGGTATTCATTGATACCATTTATCTATAAATGAATGGAACGAAAACCATTAATAAAAGCGGCAACTATTATCTATTTAACGTATCTTTTATCTTTGATAATAACATTATTAAATGAAATTTATTAATTTAAATCTACTTTAAATTATAATAGGATTTTATAGATAACATTTCCTGCTTTAGATAACACGTCGATTTTCTTGTAACTTATTACGTATTTTTATTTAATGTTCAATTTTCTTTGATTCTTTTTCAATATATGTGTTTTGAATAATAAAATCTATAGTCTCAATTGAAGAAGGAGTAAAGTTGAACAAACTTTAGAATTAACAGTTCTAATATATCTTTATTTATAGTACAATATTTTTCCATTTTAATTTGACTTCCAAAGTTTCGATAACAACTTTTTACTCGGTGGTAGGGCTTTATGCAAGCTCGTCTGGGTAGGTACCACCCACTCATCAGATATTCTACCGCAAAACAGCAGTACTTGGTATTGTTGTGTTCCGGTTTGAAGAGTGAGTGAACCAGTGTAATGAATGCACAAGGAACATAACATCTTAGTTTCCAAGGTTGGTGCCACATACCATCGCGATGTAAGCGATGGTTAACATTCCTTGCAATGCCACTGTCTATGGGCGTTGGTGACCACTTACCATCAGGTGGCCCATATGCTCGTCGCCTACCTATATCTACAATAATAAAAAAAACGACATTTTTCCGCGAATCGGTGTAGGTTTTACTTAATATCTAAGAAATTTAGACGAACGAATAGACCACCACTTCAGATTGTAAGTGGTCTTCTCCGTTAGACTTTGAAAATATACTCATAAATATACGTCAACGCACAACCAAACATAAGATTTACTATGTTTTCTCTTGAGTACATTGGCATTCAATTATTATAATTTTACTCACAGACGAAACAATAACCTTAAATAATAAATAATTATATCATTATTTGTTTCAGAGAGGAGTTAGCGATGAAAATCGGACTAACAGAAGCACGAATACAGGTATTATAAATGAATTAAAATAATTCTATCACGACACAGAGAATTGCGAGTAATTTTCCTAATTACCAATTATAGCTTGCAACACTTTGATTACAGTGATTAATCGAGTGACGAGTCTGATACAAATTAAAGAGCACTTAGATTTTCTGGATTACACTTGTGTGTGTGTGTGTATTTATTGTTTTTTTTTATTAATTGCGGTTGTGAATTCCATTGTGAGTTCCATTTATAAGTGAATATTAAATTAATATTACTACTAATTTAGATATTTATACTGTAGTATTATAAAATCGTAAACAGCTTTATTGCGATAAAAAATTGACTTAGAAATATCACAAAGTCCGCCCTACGTATTACACATATACTTAAAATCAACGTGTATTGCGATGGTTCTTATATACTTACCGCCTTATTCATAAACTTTATTTAACTGGTGATTAGTTAAACAATATTTTGTCTTCTTCTTTCGTATGTCAAATCAATAATGACAGAAAGAGACAAATCAGTGTTTAGCTAAACAGTAACTAAGCAACGTTTATGAATAAGGCCGTTAAAATACACTCCAAAGTCAAAGCAAACTTTAAAAACGGGAGGAAACCTATAACCTGTTTTGAGTTACGGATTACAACTATACTTTCTGCTAGATATACAAAGTAAAAATATGCCAAGTATTTCGAATCCACAAATATATTATCATAAGAGCGTCGTAACTGGAACTGCGCTTTGCACTTCTAAATAGCTCTGACGTCATAGGTACCTTCTTAAAAAGTGACACGATTGGTTTTTTATATGATTTGGCGAACTCGCGGTACCATATCTAAATACATATGTACATATGTACTTACGTATGTTTATACATAATATATATCCCTGCTCGACCCAAGCAATGTATTTTATACCGTTTGGTAATGTTGAAAAAAAGTTCTTCGTCGAGAACTTATTTAAAAAAAATGAAACATGACTATCCCACAATCAGGTATGCCTTTAAAAATTTAAAAGTCAGTCGTTAATTTGTACATGAGACATTTATTTCGGTGAGGCAATTATCTGAATACAAATTAGGTATGTACCGATAAAGCAATCAACCAATATCATACCGATACTATTTTGGTACAACTTAATTAAATACGATACGACAGTATTTATCTTATTATTTATCATTAATGAAGGATACCTTTTAGGAATACAGGTAACTTCTTAACTGGGCTTTTCGAAGGCTACGTTTTACACTGTTATATTAATTTCTCATTAAATGCTCAAAGTTTTTTTTTAATAGTTTTGTGTTTAATTATCGACTTTGTTTATGCTCTCGAAATGTACTTTGAAACTTAATTGTACGTTAAGCTAATTGCATTATTGTTTAATGGCTTACGTGAAATTTGTTACTTTTTCATCAAATTCATTTCGTGAGATGAATATATACAAAATAATATTCATTTTGCATAAATATCAAATTATCCTTGATTGATACGTAGTACAAAAAATAAATTGGAAGGTCTTAACTCAAAAATATTATTTAAATATAAAAAGTTTTCCAGATCATTTAACTAATGAAATACAATATTAGTTAGAAATCAATAAAAACACTGCCCCGAATAAATTTATTCGGTTCAAACATTTAAGAGTTATGTTGGAATAAATAAACTCACATACACGCATACATGAATCACTCCTTTGGGCAATCGTCAAAATTATTAAATTATCGATAAAAAAAATCACACATATAATTTACACGGGTACTGAAAATTGTAGTTATATATCATATCCCAAATCTCTATACATAATAACTCGTAACGGCTGTTTAAATTAACAACAGATTTCTCTTTTTCTATCATTATTTACATTCGAAAGAAAAAGACACGACATTGTTTAACCACTAAATAACGTAAATGAGGCCGTTTGTATCTGACACATATTTCAATCTAATATTTTTTTAATTTGCCTAAATACATAAAGACATTTCAACAACTTTTAAAACCCATCATTATATTAAAAATTTATATTTTTTAATAAATCGTCTCGTACATTATTTTTAACATTTCCATCGAAAGAAGTACGTTAGCAAGATAACACAAATTATCCCATATTAAGAGGCATTTAGCAAACAATTACCTCGAGTTACCTGCGCAGGAGCAACCATACGATTTACGAATAACTCAGCTCCCATCTGTTAATAATGACTCCGCATTTTTCCTCTCGTCCCTCGTTTATGAAACGGTTTTGTAAACTTGAGTAATTTGATAAATGGACTAAATATAACTTATGCATAACTTCACAAACGCATAATTCCAGGGTATCGAATTCAACAGGCCAACGCTGCTAGCATTCTTACTACCACTCCATGCAAACCATGATCACGATTGTGCTGTTCATTTTTATTTATCTTAGTCTTTATGTACCTAAGTATAATTCGCAATTACTGAATGATATATTATTTTACAAATTTTACTTGGTGGCAGAGCTTTGTGCAAGCTCGTCTGGGTAGGTACCACTCACTCATCAGATATTCTACCGCAAAACAGCAGTACTTGGTTTTGTTGTATTCCGGTTTGAAGGGTGAGTGAGCCAGTATAATTACACAAATTAAGCACATGAAATTCAGTGGTGCTTGCCCGGGTTTGAACCCACGGTCATCGGTTAAGATTCACGCGTTCTTACCACTGGGTACCATCTCGAATCTCTGCAACTGAGAATTTCTGAATACCCCCGATCCGGAGTTTGAATCCAGGACTATGTATAAGTTAGCGGTGTAAGGATTGGCTTGTAATTCCTGCTTGTTTATGGGCTATAGTGAATGTGTATATGACAAAATTTGTCATTCTCGTATTTCCGAATTGATAAATTACATTACAACATGGCATTGCTTGCCTTCGACATAAAGACGACGATCGTGTCAAAATATATCGACATAAAACATAGCTTTGCATTTCTTTGCACATAAAAGGTGAATACATTTTATTACATTTAATTCACAAATAAACACAAGATTAGTTTAGTACTTCTTAAATACCTCATCTTATTTCGTAACGTTAGTTAATTCGTAAAGCCAACCAAAGGGAAATCATAGAAAATCTATAACAAACTTTGATCAGTTAATAACGTCACTAATTCCAAAAGGTTCAAAATTATCATATAAATAATCACCTAGTCGGTTTTAGTGATTACGTCAGCACAACTCTCATACTATTTAATCCGCACCTGGTTTCGACGACGACTTTTTTAACGTCAATACTTAACATTCTTACTACATGCTTACCTCCAATTACAACGTATACATTCAAAATCTCCATCATATAGAATCACGTTTACAATACGAGTATAAATTTAATGAAAGCATTAACACCATTAAAAATTGAACTTTATTATTCAATCGGTAAGAGCGATATTCACTTGTATATGTTACATTTAAAATGCATATGGTATTTCTTGTTTCACACAGTATTCGCTAACCAAAACGACATTTGCTGAAATGCGAACTTTTTCATCGATGTGGATTTATCATAAGTGAATTAATTTAAATTACCACAAAAATATCGGTTTACATAATGATCAGAGCTCTTCTCCATTTGGACCTCATAAATAATTAATGTTGAAATATTGGACCAATATGGCGAATAAATCAATCAATAAGTATAAACTTTTTTTTCTTCGCCCTCAAGGTGGACGGGTCGAACATGTTTTTTGTGAAACGTTTAGTTTTGGTTTAGTTTGCAAGAATACTGTATCAATTATGGTATTAAGGTTGTGTTCTGGATTAATACAATAGAATTAATATTCATTTTTAAATAATTCATGAAGACCAAAGAGAAACAGATGGTGTTATAAGAAAGGTCTACCCTTTTCAAATGCTACCAGAAAAATACATTAAATATAACAGAAATTCATTCAAAAAATAATGGTGACAAGAATGCTAATACGTATTTTATTCTCTGAACAAAAATTAACAATCATTATCATCATCAGGCAATTACCGAAGAGTTAAAGTTTTAAACATTTTTTGTACCTCTATGCCTAAGCTCCAACTTTTTCGATTCCAAGCAGCACAGATATATAATTTGGAATATGAATCGTATATTTTTTTAACAGAGAATTTTACTACCATTCAATAAAATTCAATTAAATTTAATTGAATGGTAATTATTTATTTAATTTAACTTATATTACAAAAGTACAAAAACAATAATAATTTATCTTTCATGATTGTAATTACTATAACTGAAAATGACATAAAATAATAATTTCAAAACTAAGATATAATAGATATAAAACTGATAGCGGAAATAAGCGATTGAGGAAAAGTTCTTGTAAAAGTCTAATTGAATAAAAAAGTGATTTTATTGGTTACTAGCGTTTTGCCCGCGGCTTTACCCGCATAGTTCCCGTTCCTGTGGGAATACGGGGACAGAATGTTACTCGCTGATAATGTTGCTTTCCATTGTTGAAATATTTTTTAAGATCGGTTGAGTAGTTTAGGCGTGAAAGCGTAACAAACAAAGAAACTCACATTCGCACTTATAATATTAGTTAGGATTAGGATATTACAATATTAAGATATCTCTATTCATAAACTATTTAAACCAGGCTATAATGTATTATTTACACAGATAACAAATTGTGATAGAAAAATAAAAAACTTATGACTCATACATTTTCAATGATTTCTGTTGGAGCATTGTTTTCAAAACTGCTATTATATAAATCACTGTAGGGAATCTCAAATATTATCATTAATTATTATTCACCATGCTATAACTAATTGCAAAAATTGGTTTTATGACATAAATATCGACTTAAGTCGTCGAGCGATAGTAGATTCGAAATCACTAAAAACTCTGATTAGGCCATATACTGATGCAAATTAGTCCACGGGGGGTGCCATATGATAAAATTAGATAGCATATAAGGAATATTTTTTGCTATTTCTCTTGACAAATATAAAGAATCCATTATTAGAAATAAATATTTCTAAATTATACTTTCATAGGATTGTAAACCTAAATTAAAAAATGTTTTTGTTACAGGTTTGGTTTCAAAACCGACGTGCTAAATGGCGTAAGCAAGAAAAGGTTGGACCACAGGCTCACCCCTACAACCCTTACTTAGGAGGAGGGGGAGCGCCTCCACCGTCAGTCGTAGCATCCATGCCTAACCCCTTTACACAACTTGGCTTTGGCTTCAGAAAGCCGTTTGATGCAAATACGTTAGCGTCTTTTAGGTAAATTAATAAAAATAATTGACACACCTAAAACAAATGTATTTAGATGACGTAATCAATGTTTTGAGTACAATCATTTAATTTTTCGGTCTATGTCAACTTAATCATAAATCAATATTCATAAGATTTAACCTAAATTTCCTTTTACAGATATGGCAGTTCCCCAGTTCTTGGTGCCCAATATCTCGGAGCACCGTTATCTCGACCTCCACTCTTCACTGGACCGATATACTCAACGTCAACACCACCATTCCACTCTCTACTAGCTGGACTAGCGGCCCCCCCACGACAGTCTCCTGATCCTCCATCCGTGTCGCCTCCCATATCCCCAGGAAGCGAGTCTCCTCCCAGTCAGCAAGGTCCTGAAGTGGAACGAAGGAGTTCCAGCATCGCCGCATTGCGAATGGCAGCGAGAGAACATGAACTAAGGTTGGAGATGTTAAGGCAACGGCACCACACGGATTTGATTAGTTGAGCTTGATTCTTGTCATGATAGACAATGGTGAATAAGGCTTAAAGTGTAGAAAAATACGATTTATATTGTAAGGTCCATTAAAATTTAAATTGCCTTTACACGAGAGCTTAGGACTTTCGAGTTTAAACTCTTTTATTAATGTAAACATTTAAAATACATCACGCTTCAAGAAATAACTTAAACATTTATGATAAAGGCAGTTTCGATTATCGCTGAAAGCGTGAAGATACAATAAGCGATAACCTTACAATTACCTACCTATGTATTATTACGTAATTAGTTTATATTAGGTAATGAAATTAAGTATATAATTATTGCTACTTGATCCGTCCAGTTATGCCTTATTGTTATTTATTATAATTAGGTACCTATAAAGTATTTCTATTTTAATTTCTAAGGGATTCGTTTGTACAAAGATTTAATTAAGATGATTTTCGAAATGAGCTATTTCTTTTATTTTCAAGAAAATGAAAAAAACATTACATTATTATTATTGAGTTTTATAAATGCACTTTTTTAATTTGAATAAAAAAATATAATAATAATAATAATCATCGAATTTCAAATTAATGGTGTCCTCCTGACCAATTTCACTCCTGCGGCCATCCTCAAGGGAGACTAGCCAACTGCGCGGGATATATTATAGTGCACAAGTATGTCCACAAACACACACATACTCTCTTATCCCTCACTCCCAACTTCAAGTTGCTACTGAGATTTTTATGACAAAAAAAATATCTCGATAGCCACCGGAAGACTGTAAGTTGGAAGTTCGTACTCACGTGCGTCGGAAAGCACGTTTGCGCGCATAAGTAAGCTGGATAGTTGACTATACTCCATTGAGAATGGCCGCCGTAAACGCAATAGGTCAGCAGGACGCCATTTTCTAATAAATAACACTAATATCACCAAAGAGGCAATTTTTAATGAGCTTGGTATCTGATGTTTTCAATTTCTGTACAAAAATGGTAAATAATGTTGAAATAAAAAATTATAATAATATGGGTTCCATGAAATAAATGGTATACAGTGATTGGAGTATTTTATTTATATTTCCCTTATAATCCATTATTTACTTCAAACATGTATGAAATTATTCCTATGACATTTAAAAAATCTTGTAAAAAAAATGTTCAAAATTTACAATTAAACTCAAATTAATATATATATATAACCTTTGAACGAATGATTTTGACACTATAATAATATTTATAATAATTTAGCAAGCGATAAAATTTTAGCGAGAATCGTACCTACAAAAAAAAATTCAAATGTTTTCAATGTATATTCTACAATCATTTTGTAAGGAATTAATAGAAATTAATCAATCAAAATGTTAAAGAAGTAATCACAAAAAACCGGAGAGAGCTTACCTTTATTTTTTAAAATATTTCGTCCGTTTGTCGAACTTTTGCAAAATGCATCCTTTATAGATTACAAAACATTACAATACCTCCCAGATAATATAAAATGAAATCATTTAAATGAAATAAAAACAACATCTCGTATTCAAGAAACTATTACTTATCAAACAAGACTTATGCATTAACAAGTTATCGAATTTAAAACAAGCTATTACGAATTAAATTTATAGAAAAAGAGTGTATTGTTACCAGAACAAAAGGTCTGCATAATTTCAAATCGAATGCTACCAATTTAAAAATCACTTGCAAGATTCGACTTAACGATACTACTATGTTATATAAAGGCTTGTAAAAAACAAAATCATTTAATACCAATTTTCAACGTTCAGCATCCATCACGAAGGTACGAAACAACATTCAGGAACACGACTAACCGTTGTTCAATCCATCATCCATCGAAACAATACCGAGTTTGAATGACACTCATTAATAAGGAAATCGAGACTAATTAAAACATAATCCAATAAGAAATTCAATTATGAAGTTCCGTGGGAAGAGAGCGTAGGCTGATGAATTGAAAAGAGCTATTAATCTAAAATTCAATTATAATGTTGCTTTAAACTTACTATAATTTAGTAGTCGACTGTTTTAAACGTGAACTCGTGGTTTGTTTTAATATTTGAATGATCAATGATTTGTGAATGAAAAAATATTAGAATAATTTCCAATAAAGTGTTTTTTTTAATTGAAGACTATTTTTTACTAGGATGTAATCTCACGGCTCAGGTAAAAAAAACAGAAATATTCGAATTCATATATATTGCTCTTACATAATACTAAAATAATTTCTCTTTTTCTATTTATGAATAGATCTACATATATACGTATGTATACATTATCTGAGAACGCATATTAAATATTAATTTAATTAATAAAACGCGTATTTAAAAATTATAATTAGGTGAATATTACTTTATAAGACTTTGTTTCACATTAGTATTATTACATTGTAGGTATGGAAGAAAAAAAAAGTTGATCAAACAAAAAAAATGTCGTTACGCGTTAAGTCCGGCTTCAGGTACATAATACAAGATTAATTTGGAGCATCGCGGTAAAATATGGGCCTAACCGTCTCCTTAAGAAGAAGGGTGGCCTATGCCCAGCGGACTTTCTTTGGAAAAACAAATCTTGTAGATAAAAAATATAAATATAAGAAATAAGTAATTAATTCTAGGTTTGAAGATTAGCATATTTTCTAAATTCTTACCTTTTTTATATATCGAGAACCAGAGAGAAGAAGAAGAGAGTTATGTTTGCTCAAATTTATTGGATTGGATTGTTTATTGATGTTATAGGTAATTCGAGTTACGTTCATACGGTTGCTTGCCTTAGCCTGGGGACAATTCTAAACAAACTGCCACTTTATCGCAATCGAGTCGAAGCGTGATCATTGCCGTTTATTCGTTATCCTATTCTTGAATTAAATTATAAATTAAGTTAGCAAAAAGTTTGGTTTTGACATAACGGTATATGTTAACATCATATTGTTTCGGTTCCGACCCGAATAAATATAGAATAGTCAAAGTTGAATCGGTATCGAATCGGAAACGAATCGTAATCATTATAACTTAGCAGAATTCGATCCCTGATACTTGATACGTCGATACATAGGATAAGTAAACATAAATGCATTGATGTTGTAAGAAGAAAGATTTTAATTTCATCCAAACCATAACACTACCTGGCCCAATGCCAAGATTATTACGATTATCGATATTGTAATCTCTTATAATCGGAATAATTCGTCATACATGAAAACAATCTACATGCGTTTATATGATTAAATAAGCAAAGATAACGATTCAAATTAATCATTCGATAAATATTATTGTGTTTTATCACTTTCCTTCTAGTGAATTAAGCAAATGTTAGACAGAGTGGGAAATAAAATGATTTGGTGATTATATAATATTATAATGAAAAAGTTGTATAACATATAATTTTATTATAAAAGTAAGGATCCAAATAAGAAAAGCAGCGTCAATGACCTCGACCTGACATTTGAAAAGTACAGCTAACAAAAAAATGTATTTCTAAAACATTTTGCATACATACGTTTTTTCTCTCCATTATTTCTTTGCCTGGTTAATTAATTATGGTAATTTTTGAACATAAACTTTTTACGGTATTTCTCACAAATTGCTATTAGAATAAATAAGTATCTATATTAAATAAAATATTATATAAATTATTATTACAAAATATGCTTTTAACTGTTTTTTGTTGAAATAATAGCTATAAATTAAAAGTGATGATGACGACGATGACGAGATAGCCTCAGAGAACACAGAGTGCAGAAATGACACAAAGATCTAAATGCAGATTAAAAATATTTATTTATTTTTGAAAAAAACGGTATAATTATATTAATTAAAATAAGATATATTAATAAAATGTAACCAACAATAGTTACCATCCAATATTAAACGATAAATATTAAAAGAAAGGAGATGCAAAACAAAGGAAATAAGAAAAGCGAGAGAGAGAGAAAATAAAAAAAATTATGAAAGATAATTTTGTCTATTCATAAACCCAAAAAATATTCGAACAACACACCTTATTCGTGAATATTAACAAACATTTAAATATTGTTAAAGTTTAACGCTATGGAATATATCATAAAGATAATATGTACATATGATAATATATTAATTATAAACATTTTCCTTATCATATTGTAATTTAAATCAGACACGGCTAATGCAAAACAAATAGGAGTGTAGTTAATTTAATTGTAATCGAATTTTTATCCTTACCAGGTCATCGCTACATGCCCGCCTCCCGGCTGACTCCTCAACCTAGTCCAATTAATAGGCGCGAGCGATTTTATAGAAAACATATTGCGAAAACAAAATAATCGCGACGACGATATTTAATGAATTTTGTTTTTTTATTGTATTTTATCTTTATGTTATTTTAATGTGCCTGTATGTTTATTATCAGGCAGCATCACACTAAGTTTCAGGATTAAAAGCTTTTGACGTCATAGAGTCTAGATGACTACTTCATTGACTGGGAATTTGTGTCAGTTCCTTATGTTACTTGTCTTATAGATTTTGCATTAACATTTATATCCAAAACACAATCGCTTTCGCAAAATATTTAATCTTAGCAATTAACTACTTTTGTTATATGTAGAGATATTTTATTAGACTATGCTATCATTACTTAATTGATTAATATCTTAAATGCGATTGTTTGTTTGTTTAATATTCGGCCTTAAATTCGACTTTGTCGGGAAATGGGATGTGGATTGTTTTGTTAATTCTTAAAAAACACATTACAATATTTAAATAAATTACTAATTCTAAATGAGTTTTTTAAGCATATTTAAGTACACTAGTATTCACCCTGCAGTTGAAATTCGACCATAAACATTGATGTAAATTTCATGAAAACATAATATATGAATTTGCATGTTTTGAACATTTTTCTTATATCAGTTGATATATAAAGCTGAAGAGTTTGTTTGTTTGATCCGGCTAATCTCAGGTTTCGAATTTAAAACTGGTTCGAATTTAAAAATTATTAACTTGTTGGATAGTCCTTTTATCGAGGAAGGGTCTAGGATAATAATTTTGTTTATTATATTGTTATTAATTATACGCGTGTGAAACTGAAGGGCACAGCTAGTCAGTTGATAAGCAACAAAGAAAAACTTACTGTAGAGTTATTCTGTAATAACTCACATCATAAATCACCTGTGAAATATTGACATACGTCTTGGCCCTGCTGAACTAATTTGTCTTTGTCTATTTATGTATAGATCTAAAAATATATGTATATAAGCATTGTCTGATAACGCATATTAAATAAAATCTATAATACAATAAGCCTATAGCTTGCGCCCTTCCTCAGTTAATCAAAAGGGCGGGCATCCACCAAATCTAATTATAAATCCTAAATAAAAAATCATCAGCAAAACATTTTTGTATGTTTTATAAAGTTATATTGCCCCTAGTTTCGTGTGAAACGGCCCCGTTGCTACGCCGGTAATTAATCAATTTGGGGTTGGAAAAAAAACTTGTTTTAATGTTCAAGAAGCCTATCTATAATTAACAAGCTATTTTAAGCAACGAATTAAAAAATATCAAAAACGATAAAGCGATCTCTGAGTATCGTTGTCGTTATATAGATACTTAAATTTCATTTTATTTTATGAAATTAATTTTATATGAAAATTGTTTTATCTGAATAATTAACGAGTTTAATCTTTGTTTGTAATGAATTATGATGGATGATGATGAACTATAATCATAAGGGAGTTATTAGTGATTATTTAAGAAGCTTATAAATCGATGTTTTTTCTAGAAAGTCGTCTATGTAGTTTATTATCGTTATAGAATAAATTTATGCATTTATTTAAAATTATATTATATACGCAAATATGTATATTAGGCGGTTGCCTAAAAACAGGTATTAAGTTACCTTAGGAACAGACTTCCGTGTTTAAGGAAAAATATATTTTAAAAAAAATTAGTCTGTAAAAATCGCACTGCTGGGATAAGATTCCCTTTCCGGAATGCATGATAGACGTGTGGAAGAATTTCATCTAAGGAATACAGGTTTGCTCACTATGTTATCCTTCACCGAAAGTATGAATTGTACGAGTAAAAATAACCTCGTTATTTTTTTATTTCTTTTTTTTTTAACTCAGTGGAATCCTTCAAACGGTACTCGCCTCCCACTAAAACCACTGCGATGGCCGTCCTCGGCACGGATCGGAGAGGCTGCGGGATCGTGTTGATATAACGCATCCGCGGCCTCGTGCTCTGCTCCGCTCGTGGCTTGGCGGAGCTCTCCTTAGGGAGCGTAGGTAATTTCGCCCCCCCCCCCCCCAACCGCACTCCTCGCTAGTGCGTACGGCAGCTTGAGGCCATCCTGGCTGCCGTCCTCCTCAGGGCCGTCTGAAATATGACCCGTGAGGCCCCCACCTCACGCATTCACGGCCCCAGGGTTACGCCCTATCTTTTAAGCCCCAGGCGTCGGGGCTGAAATATAACCTCTAGGCTATCTTGACGGGTATAGAATAGCTTCTACAATTCCAATGGATTATAATAATAATAATAATATAATTATAATATCCTGGGACATTATTCACACACGGCTATCTGATCCCAAACTAAGCAGAGCTTGTACTATGGAAACCAGACAACTGATATACTACATATACTACTTTTATTTGTAAATACATACTTATATAGATAATTACACCCAGACTCGGGACAAACAGATATGTTCATGCACACAAATGTCTGTCCTGGGTGGGAATCGAAACCACGACCTGCGGCGCGACAGGCACGATAAAGTCACATAGTTTACCAATCACGCCAACCGGCTCGTCATCACGCCTGGAGTACAAAATTCAACAATAATTTCGAGATAATATACCATAAAACTTTGATTATATAACTTTTGAATTACTTTTCTGTGCAATATTTTTCGAGATGGTTAAAAAAAGAAAAGAATAATAAGGATAGCGTAGACGAGTTTGTTATTATTACAATAAAAAAATGCGTTATTCGTTTTTAATTTGACGTTGTCACTTTTTTAGTTCATTCAATATATTTTGCACTTCCTTCTGCTTACAAACATAAGCTATGCCATATCTCACACTACTCTATGCGCGCAATTTTTTTTAATCAATCATCATCCCTTTCTCGTCTGCTGCTGGACTTAGGAGCGACCCGCATTGGAGCAGCGTGGTGGAATAAGCTCCAAACCTTCTCCTCAAAAGAGGAGAAGAGGCCTTAGCTCAGCTGTGGGACATTCATAGGCTATTACTTACTGGACATAGGCCTCTCCAATGGCACGTCACTGAGCTCGACCTTCAGCTCTCAATTTACATTCACTTCAAACCACTTTGTGTATATCCTCACTTCACCTAGCTGGAGGGTGCCCTACGCTACGGTTGCCGCGTGGTATCCATTAATATTCTTTAAAAAGGGTACAAAGTATTAATTTATAGATAAAATAATAATAAATACCTACCGTTTATAACGAGTCTCTAAGGCATTTAGCAACTATCTATACACAACGAATTGTTGAATTACAATAAAAATATTTTACAATAAAACTACGCGACTATCAGAAGACCTCCAATACATTTAATTGGCTTACCATTTAAGACCAGAAGTTCTCCAGACGAACGAGTCCCGTGTAGGCGGGTATTGTAATTAAACAAACACGAAACGGTCCCCTCGATGGGCCCCGCCCACCGCTAATCTATTCTCATAATTAATCGGTACTCGCATCGAGACGTGATATCGATTAACTCCGATTTCCCGATCGATTAATGATACTAATAACGATATTCGTTGACGAAGGAAAGGGGGACGACGAAATATTAATAAAAAATCTCACGTTTTCTCTTTCAAGTTCATTTCATTTGTTTCTTAACGATTGAAAGTTGGGTTTTAGTTTGTCTGTTTGTATTCACTCTCACATCACTATCCTCTGTCAGTTACATTATTACTTGTTGTCTAGCGTGCATTAGAGCTCATGTCTGAAATAATAATTAATAAATAGTCTATTTCTAGAGTCGACTCTAGACATAGACGTGCTTAATTGTGGTTTTTGGACCTGAGATTAGGAATGGCTACTGTTCATACTTCCTAATAAATGAGGGACAGGTGGTGACATCTAGGGTCGAGAAGTTAAACTAACGACTCACCGTTGCAACGTCATACCTTTCACCGACCGCAATTGGTTAGATTTAAATTTTTAACGTTGTTCCCGCACCCCCTCTACTCGATCTCTGTACATTTAACTTAACGACATTACTAGCAAAATTTTGATTGAGAGCACAACACGTCTTTTATTTTTCGCCACTTTTAAAACTCATCATCATCAGCTATCATCATCAAGGGTTATTCAACCCCTCACCGCTACCGCTACAGCTACTTTTTATCCTGAAAAGGATTAAAAATTTGATAATGATGAGTGACTTTTAGCTGTTTTGCGCTGTTTAACTTGCTTTTAATCTTGGAGAGAAAGGTAAAGCAGTAGAATATCCTATCTCATTAAAAGGATTATTTAATGCATTTTTTTTTAAATAGGACAGGCTGCTCTTTATTATCTGGTTCAAACAAAGAATCCAATTATTCAGCTTTATTATAGTACATAGATACTGTAATAACTCTGGCACAAGCAAATGCAAAAGAAAGGATGTTTTTTTTATAAATAAAAGAAATATTAAATTCTATTGCAATTTAATCTAACCCGAAAACAATTCGAAAACAAATTTTTCACATAAAACGAGTTATTTATAAATAACATAATATCTTAATCAACGGTGCAAAATCAAGTTAAAAATAATAAATCGTCTCAAATCGTATGTTTCGTGTCTAATTGTTAACTGAATAATTGTCGGGCGGCATCAGTAAAGTTGATACTAATTTTAGTAACAATCGTGAATTTTTATCGGTTATTTGATTGAAAACCAATTATTAAAACTATATGGTTATTTCAATAAAAAAGTAATATTATTAATTCATAAATTAGACTTTAGAGGTTTCTATGCTAAAAATCTTAGGTAGATTTCGCACTAGATCAGAACTATATACAGTATATATGACCTAAAGTCAGTGGTTGTTTCCGTGTGAGGGGCTGAGAGTGGTGAACTATGGCGTATCTTGGGAGAGCCCATTGTCCAATATTAGACTACGATTGACTAAATATTAAGACTACAGGTAAGTCTTACAATGTTTACTTTAAAGTACAAGGCAAAAGAGACATAACATCTTAGTTTTCAATGTTGGTGGCGCATTGGCGATGATAGGAACGGGTAACATTTGCGACCAGTTACCATAAGCTAGCCCATTTGCTCGTCCGCCTATATTTTAAAAAAGTAATATAATACAAACTGTCTGCGTAACCGAACTTCGTCCCCAGCGGCCAATCTCAAGCACGATCTAACTGCGCAAAAGATATTGCAATCAACTCCCTCACTCTCGCATGCCAATAGGATGACGATCCACTATGAGCAGACGGAGATCAGGCGTAGGACACTTGCTCAAAGTGCACGAGACTGTTACACTTCCAACTCTCAAGCATCGGCTGCTTTTATGGACTTTGACAGGACATTAAGACAGAGTATATTTATTTAATTCATACAACTTTAAAAATAGAACGATAAAGAAAGATCGTAATCCATAATATTTAAAAAAAAGGTAAAGTAGCCAGTATAAAAAAATAGCCAGACTTCCTCACTACTGGGCTAAGGCCTATTCTTTTTTTAAGGAAACGGTTTTTTATCCGGTAAACGTATGTTTTCCTTCAACGCCGAGCACGTCATGAATTAAGCACGCGAAAATTCAGTGGTGAGTATACGATTTTGAATATGCAATCTTCGGTTCGGCTTTACGTATTACACTCTGCTTTCTCAACTTATTAATTTTTTTACAAATAATTATTAAAAAAAAAAACAAACACAAAACACTGATATTATCTTAAACACATTCAGTTAATCCTTTTTAAATTACACTAAATACGAAAACAAACAAGAATATAAATGCAACTTAACAAAATGCGAATTTAATGGCCACGTACCACTTGACCTTTGCATATGCTGAGCCCTCAGCGATGCGGTTCAATCAATCACTGCATCCAATGATCGTCAAGAAGCGCCATAATGATTTATCTGAGCTGCTACCCCGCACGTAATGGCGGTTGAGGATCACGACTGGTATTTTTATGGAGAATCATTTATAATATTTTTGTATGTTGTAATTTAAATGAAAGATTTATTACATAAATTATTGAGTTAATATTTTTTGTTCCAAATTATTCGATTGACAAAATCTATTGCAAAATAATTAGTTATAAATAGATGCGTAATTACTTTTTCTCTGAATGTCGATAAGATATAGTTAAGTGGCAAATCCTATGATAATTTTTATTTAATTTGCGAGGCTGGTTCCTAAATAACTTTGCTATTTCGACCTTATTCTTAATTTAGATAACTTGGAATTAAAAAATTTCAATGGATAACTCACACAGATAATTAACATTTTAGTATAACAGACCACGAACTGGAAGGGAGTGCAAACTATAATGTGGGCTGACGATCTTTTGAGGGTCGCGGGAAGCAGCTGGACGCAGGTAGCGCAAGACCAAAGACTGAGGCTTTTGTCGAGCAGTAGACGTCTTTTGAGTGAAATTATGATGATGAAATGTAACAGATAACATATAAATTAAGACAGAAAAAAAAATGCTCACGAAACATTAAGATTTATTGTAAATGAAAATCATATTACATATAAAAACTTAATAACAATTGAACAACAAAATAAAAATACCCCAAAAAAACGTGTTGTCCATAAGCTAATGTTTTAAAATTATATTTTAACAATTTTTTGTTATAATAAATATATTTTATTATCTACCTTATAACATAAGCTAAGATTTTTTTTTAATTTTTATTTGTTCGTCATTGTACATTATAATCCCTAAAACAATTTTCTAATCTAATATAATACATTCCGGTGATAAATCAATGTATCTATTCAAATATAAATATGCTAAGCCGTAAATTGGAATAATAAATTAAACGTCATTTCTCATGTTAAACGCCCAGGATAACCCAAGGAAGCGAAACGGGTTCGAGTGAAACGCGCGTTATTATGATGTTCCGTATTATTTCTAGTTCTTAATTCAAATCAGCATTTTTTTTACCTAATGAAAAGTTTAATTATTATCATACTGAATGTAGATTATTAGATATCACAAACTATGTCAAACATTGAATTTCCAACTATGTGTTGTGAAAAGTAAACGTCTTACACTAAATAATTTAAAAAAAGCAATTTATTTTTATTCATATTAAATGTATATAAAAACCTCTTCAGTTCTCTTTAGTAATTTTTTCAAGAGAAATTTTTGACATAAATCCCTAAAAAATAAAATCTACAACCGCATTCGCATATAGCATAAAGGATCTCTAAAATTAAGCTATAGACAAACAGATACAAATGAGCCAGAGAGAATCAGTTCATTCTTATTTTTAATAAGGCAACATTTTTGTTATAATATCCAATTATGAACCGAAACAATATCGAATTCTGTCGGAATAACGCGGACTAATTGATGACATCCTCTCAGTTGGACGCAGACTATTGTTTTTAATTTTTTGAAGACGACCTTTTCCAGTATAAGGTAAAGTTGTATAACAAAGATTTTTAAAATTAAGAAATAAAGTATGTTAATTTGTTTTAAGGTAAGAACCACGTAGGCTGGTAATTGGGCCACATGAGAGTTAGTTGCCACGACCGCCCTTAAACATTGCCACTGTAAGAACTAAGGTGTTATATCCCTTGTGTCTAGTTACATTGGGTCACTCACCCTTCAAAACGAATCAACAATGCTAACTATTGGTACTTAGTGGTATAATATATGACGAGCCTCGTTGGTCTAGCGGCTAGATATAAGGCTGCAGACCCGGTGGTCCTGGGTTTAATTCCCAGGTCGGGCCAATAAATAGTTATTGGGTTTTTCTGTCAGAAAATTCTCAGTAGTAGCCCGGAGTCTGGAAGTTGGAAGTGTGTACACTCCCGTGCCTCGGAAAGCACGTTAAGCCGTTGGTCCTGCGCCTGAACTCTTTCCGGTCGTGTCGAATTGCCGTCCCATCGAATTATGAGAACTAAGGAAAAGAGAGTGCACCCGTGTTTGCGCACACACTTGTGCACTATAACATGTCCTGCGCAGTTGGCTAATCTCTCTTGAGATTAGCCGCCGTGGCCGAAATCGGTCTGGAGGACCTTATATGACGAACTGGTGGTACCTAACTAGACAGGCTTGCACAAAGGCTTATTAACCTCGGAAGTAAATATACTTAAAATGTATACTTTTTTATGGATTATCATTTTAAGGTCGAATTTAATTGCAACGATTCACTTCAGTGCCTACTGAGTTACACGTGTTTGTTTTTTTACTATTTTGACTCGGATAAACTGATAACAATTACATATTTAACAGATAATAATTACATATTATTAAATTACCGGAAGTGTCTTTCTTTGCTAATTTATTGGATGCATAAAAGTATGAATACATATTTTCTACTTTATTATAAAGTAGAAAATACTTAATATCAAAGAACGCTGAATGAATGAAGAACTAGTGCTTACTTACCTCAAAGACTAAATTAGTATAACAGTTCAGAGAGTTAAGAGTGCCAACGTCCTGGGTACAAAGCCACGGGTCAATCTTTTGGACGCCGTGTTTTTTACGATAATCTTTATATCAAATCTCTATAGTTCTTTTTTTTGCTTATATATTTAAATTATTTTATTAAACAGTATAATAAGCTGAAGGTTATGTAGTCGCTTAAAAAGTAAATAAATATTTTTTAATATTTAATAAGGATGGAAATGTTTTTAGTTTCGTCTATTCGTAGATATAGATAGATTATTAAAAACTCTTTGCTGTTATTATGTATGTTTAAGATCTAAATACCTAAAGCAGAGTATCAATATATGTACATATTATATGTTATATTTGACCTCATATATTACATTATTATCATATCTCATAAAATATAAATCGCCTAGATAACACTGACCTAATGAACTATATCATAAAACATGCAACTTACTTACTTTAGAGCCTGTGACCGTGTTGAAACTGTATTGTCTATGGTCTATTATGATGTAAAATTTCTAGGTTAATAGAACTAGCGCTATAAATAGTTTCTGCGTGAATTCTTATAAAATTAAATATCATTCAAAGTATAAGCAAATCGAAAACAAAATATAGCATTTGGCCATTTTTTTTTATATAATTGGTAGGCTGACGAGCAAAGGGGTCACCTAATGGCGCCCCAATGCCCAACCAACCATGGGAACTAAGATGTTATGTCCCTTGTGCCTGTAATTCCACTGGCTTACTCACCCTTCAAACCGGAACATAACAATACCATGTACTGCGGTTTTGCGGTATAATATCTGATAAGTGGGTGGTACCTACCCAGACGAGCTTGCACAAAGTACCACCAGTAAAATCTTTGTTCAGATCAAAATATACTTAATTCAAGTACATTCTTACAATCTCTTTTGAATTATTATTTAATAGGATTGAATTGAAAGTTACAGTTTGAAATGTTTGGTTCTACTATCACAGAACAGCAATGAAGTACTCTTTCATCGCTAATACAATTTAATAGTTACTAAAAAGTAGAAAACCTAATGTCTGATAATGTGTTGATATATTATATAGCATAAAAATACAGATTGTTGCATTTGCTCCTTAAAAAAAATTTAAATGGTCTCTTTCATACTATTTATTTCATTCTACCCATCGTCTTATACGTTAAATATAAAAATTGGCGGTTAAATAAATAGACAAGCAAGAAAACAAATTGATGAAATAATATTCAATTTATATATAACTACTACTGACACATATACACACTAACATTCCTACGATATTATCGATCAATCCCTTCATTAAATAATTACATAAACAACATTGTAAGAACGGCGGTAGTTTAAAGAAAATTCGCATACATACGCCATTTTAGAGGTAGCCATTAAAGTCTGTAATTCTATGAGATTTCCTTTCATTAAAGTGTAATACGCAATTAGTCTTTAATTTGAAATACGCTGGCTATTATTAAGGAAATTATTTATAGCTTTTGGTATAATAAATAAAAGGTAGGTCTAATGTATTGAATATAACGTTGTAAATGAGGAAGTGAGTCTCGTGATCATTGTCAAAGCAATTATATATTGTTAGCTAATGCGTGTTGTACACAGCGATGCCTCTTTAACTTTTTGTTAACAATTTTACTATTCAATACTGAATTACTAACCACAAGGACCTAGGTTGCACCTACGAGTACCTTACGTATACTATGCCAGAAATCTTCAATTAAATGATGCCACAAATATTGCCAAATAGAGTTGTGTTGTGTTGTGTGTTTGTTATGTAGGTGGTAGGGCATTATGTACCCATCGGGGTATGTCCCACCCACTCATAACATATTCTACTGCGAAACAGCAATACGTAATATTATTGTGTTCCGGTTTGAAGTGTGAGTGAGTCAGTAAAACTGCAGGCACAAAAAACAGTACAACTTAGTTCCGTCTTGAAATAATAATGAATAAAACTGGTATTTTTTTTAATTCATCTTGTATTTTCATTTATTGTAGTAAACTTATAATGAACATAAAAGTGGAGCTTGTTTTGGCTTGCAATACAATTTAAATACACAGACAAACATACATAGTGTTGGAGCAGTGGTGAATATTAACCGAAGATTATGTGCTTTTAATATTTTAAATGCGAAAGTAACTCTGTCTAATACGCTTAAACGACTAAAGAACAGAACCGATTTTGATAAAATTTGGTATAAAACAAGCTTGTACTCCAATGAAGGATATTATACACATGACCTTCCTAACACGAGGGCGAAGCCGCGGGCGAAAACTAATATAATATAAATCCGCTGAGTTTCCTTCGCCGGTTCTTCTCAGGTGTTTTGTCTGTTGGTAATAAAATTGAATTGATTTGACTTCTTAGAATTAAATCTTACATAAACGTTTAGATTATAAACATTTAATCAATTTAAATTATAAAAAACTAATTTCGTAATAAATGACTTGAGCAATCATAATTTTATAAAGAAACATTGTAATATAAATTCAATGAGCAAAGTCGCCGCCCTCGAGCGCATTATAAAACTCGCCCCATCATGAAAGTAACATCATTATTGCTTGAAATCAAACAAAAAAATGGATTTATTCGTATATTTGATTACATAAGTCAACAGAGAGTTTTTGTGAAACAGGCGTCTAAGTAACAATTTACAATGACTGCAGACTGCATTAGAGAAATCCGATCGGTAATCTGCAAAAACGTGAGATTTGTCGCGAGATTGTAATAAATAACGACCGTCGCTAATGTGACTAGAATATTTTTAACATAAATCGGGACAATCGTGTCCAGAGACATCTTCAATTGTGCTACTCCGATATGACAATTGTAAAAGTATTGTAGAGGCAACAGAAGAAACCCTACCACGATCTATAGAACTGGAGCAGGACAGAAGCAATAAAGACAAATCGTATATGGTCACTATTGTAAGCCGCGTAAAAGAACTTCCAATAATCTTAAGGATTGGTCTCATATCAGTGAAATTTTATGACACAAGTAATAGTTTTATTTCAAGATAGTGAAAATATACAAATACAAATAATTTATTGATAAAAGAAATATGAATTACAAGCTGTATACCTACATCATACATCAAACATTTTGGAGAATATGCAGTAACCATTACCAGTATTATGCAGTAATAACCATTTTAATAACAACTCTGGCAATATAATTAAACAAGAAAGTCATCGCTCGCTACCCAGATACTACGACACTAACAGCCAATAAATCGATACATTAATAATTACACACTGAAAGAGATTTAAGTAGGTAAATATTTATGTATTTATATTCACACAAAAATATATACAAATACATACGTGGTATTCTTTTTATGAAGTAACTATAATGAAGGACACTATGACCGTATGAACCTGTCCGAAAAGTTAATTTATTAATACACTGAGTTATTTATTATTATCAGCTTATTATATATTGAAATGAAATTGGGATTATTCCCGCGTAGCTTCGAAATGCTTGTCACCCCAATCATCACGCGTTAGCGGGAGGAAAGAAAGTTATTATTATATTGCAAAAAGACTGTTAGCCCGCGTCATTACTGCTGTTCATGAGATGGAGCCGTCATCGAGATTGCCAATTAACTTGACAGTATTTGTTCGGATTGTTTACTTACTTCCGCATTATTTCTAAACCTATACTTATAATATTCATTTGTTTATGAATACGCAATACAATACTGTTTAAATAAAGGTGCGTGTATATACATATTGTTTAATTACAATTTTATTCAATTGCTTTATGATTATTACGTGAACGTGCCCAAAACATTTATTCATATAGGAACTATAACAATAAGCAAAAGACAGAAAAAATGTCAAAGTAGAGAAGCAAAAGAATCAGAAATATACCAAAACATCTAATGAGCAACTAATCTAGTAGAAATGTTAATAGTATTTCAAACAAATTAATTTGACCATAACTTTTTTTATACTTATGTTACACGCTTCTTGTTTTGACTACGCACATCAGACACGTATAAAATACCCTATTCCAATCGAAAAAGGCGTAAAGATAAGCATACCATAAGTTTACAAATTCCATGCGATTTGCTAACAGCTCAGCTATATCTTGGAGTATAAGCAATTCTTGATTAATATAAATAGATTTATTTTTACCACATCGCTGTTCCACATAACCACTTTAATTTTACTTCTAGAGTTCTGATAGTAACTTCGCCATTTTTCACAAATTCATAATAAAAATAGACATATATTATTCAAGATCTTAACCAAATTTATATTAACATATTACGCAAAAAAGCAGCTTTCGTTTAGGCATATGATATCAATCTGTTTACATAATTATAAGAGTTATTTTTAATTTAAATATATACAGAATCATACTCTGCCAAATTCAAATTCATTGAAATTACATTAAAATAACAAGCCAAATCTTTAAAAAAAAAGCCGATAAAACTTACCGATACAAATATTTAAACATTTAATAAAAAAATTCTAATCTAAATTACACTTGATTGCAAATAAATTACAATCAACCATAATGATAATCAACAGTTCTCATGAGTGAATTTACATAAAACTCGTTTAATTAGTAATCGCTGACATTTCCGACTTATAACCTAATTAAACGAGCCGACTTGTGTGTGCATCTCATAACAGAAATTCAATTACAAATATTTTCGAAACGTATTTGATGCCGATGTTAAAAAAGAAAGGCAATCAACGCGAGCATTAAATAATATTAGAAAAAATAAACAGAGATCATAAGCACGATGTTGATTGGGTCGATGTCACGCCGATAAAGGCCGTAAAGCCGAAAATTGAAAAGACTGCTCATTAAAAATGCTATATTTTAACATTTTTAAGCAGGCAGGTGAACCTTATGCCGATCAAGTAGAGTGACCATCGAAAGAGTTTTATGTACCCAATTAAAAATAACTATTAATTAATATTTGTATAAAGTATCAAGATATAGAAAAGTTTTAAAAAGGCTATTTTCTTTTCAAACGCTTTTTTATTTAAACTACCCCCCCCCCCCATTTTACTTAGTTAAATTTGACGTTTAAGTTGCAATTGCTTAAAATAATAGAGAATATTATCAATTCATTTTCATATATATACTCATGAGTTGCATGTTATCCTACACGATGCTCCAAATATGGTCACTGTGTTCGCCCCGGCGTCGACTCCGGCGCACCCCGCGGCGACGACCTAATGAAATAAACTGAAAATCAACACGCCGCCCGCGCCCGCGCTTTGTACCGCCGCTCGATCACGATATAATTAACGCTGGAATTTATTGAGACCCTGCCCTTAATATCAATAACTCTTGGACACGCTATTGTTATAAGACCGTCTTAATTAAATACTGTGTACTATACGATGAAAGTTTTAAATTATCGTTAAGGTCTTTATGAGTTTATGTGCACTAATGTGTGCAATTTCATACTGTCATTGTACGTGGAATGGCCCAGTGGAAAATACATTGAATCTTAAACGAAAACCACGAATTAAAAACCAGGCAAGCAGCATTGAACTCTCATGACATGAATTTGTGCCTATAACTCATAGTTTATTACGAAAAAATATCAGACATCATAGTAACAAGCTATTAAAGTCCCACAGCTGGGCTAAGGTTCTATTTTTAAGGAACAAAGATAGCACACGTGGCAGATTTTCATCCGCTGCATGCAGATTTCGTTAATTTTAGCAGATTAAAATTCAGTGGTGCTGGCTCGGGTTTGAACTCGGCATCATCGGTAAAGATTTACGTCTTCTAACCACTGCTTTTCCATCAAGGCAACAAAAATTCAAAAACAAAAAGTATTAATACATTATTCTCTATAATATACAGAATTTATCATAAACTAGATATTCAATCAGCTACCAACAGAAATCTATTTAACATCAATGAATTGATAAATTAGACTGCATCAATCATTTAAATGAAGGCTCAAAGCTTTCTACAGTTTCACGACCGAAGCTGCAGCTGAGCTGATTTGATTATTAACAACGCTACTTTTTTTTTTTTTTTTATTCATTCTATTAAATTTTGAAAGCTTATCATAATCTCAACATATTTAAATAATCGAATCTTGAAGTAGAATAAAATTTAGCATCGTCCTGTGATCTATATTCTTAATTTAAAAAAGATATTGATACAATTTACTTATAATAAATTAAAAAAAAAACACACAAAGAAACAATTATGAAAGGAGCTTATGTTCATGATATGAAAAAAAAAACATAATAAATTAAATTTGCTACTATCACTGATCCGAGCTGAAAAAAGATAAAATTATAAAAAGATTATTTGATATTTAATACCAAATACGTAACTTATATCCCATACGCCTTTCATATTAAATAATTTCAATTGTTGTGTTTAGAGTCTTCAACTAGTCAATTAGGAATGAATGCAAGCTGTAAAAACTACAAAATAAATAAAAATTAAGAAACAAAATTGTTGCCGACGTGTGTTATGAGGTTCTTGATCGGAACTCCTTAATGTGCCGCGCATAAAAGTGATATTATCTAATAACGGTAGGGGTGCGCACACGCAGCGTGACGTCGACCGCTTTACGTGACTATATAAAAGAAATGTAAGGAAATCGATTACGATTCGCAGGTGCAAATAATGATATTTTCGCTTATAAAAAAGGGCAGCTGTATTTTTTTGTTATTTTTTTTATTTTATTTCTGAAACTGATAATTTCATTAAAATCCAATGATAAAACGATTAAGTCTCTTCACTTGTAATTAAATGAAATGTCTTTAAAAATGAAGTATGTTTTTATTGGCTTATCAATTTTTTGTTAATAAATATTTTATATAAATAAATTATGACACAAATAATATTTTTTTGAGTTTCAGCCTCGCAGCAACCACGGTCGTTATCTGAGCGTTTAAGTGTGCTCCTAGCAGTTACTGAATTTATGGCTTGAGTCGCAGTACTCACCCTCTCAATTGGTGACGTTGTCAAGGCCTGTAGGGCCAATGGTATAAATATGTAATCTCTGTGAGTAGAAATATAAATATCTTATTATATAGTAACAAGTACGGCCTCGTTCATCCGCGTTAAACGCACCGCATACATTTTTCAAAGCTTAGCGTTGCCGTACACACTAGCGAAAAGTAGTGACTTTACCATTTATTTATATTTTACGCAAGCGCATATAATTAGTACCAAGTAATAATGATTCTTGCGATTTTCCACGATTTTTAATCAAAAAAGTCAAATTCAATGGATAAAAGGTGACTTACCTTTACCACTTACCTTTCGACTGTTAAAAAATCTATCATCGGTTCAGAAAGAAACACTTCGTGAGATCTGAGAAGAACTGCCGACAGAAGCAGCGGGATTATTATTTTATTGTCAAATCAAATCATATATCAAGCCGTTATACGGTTGTGCTCACTATTTTTATTATAATAGCTCCGAGGACTTAGGAGTGGCGTGCATTATGTGATGGTAAGTGGTAACCTTTATTTATGTGTATATTTTGCTGGCTCGTCGAGTATTTTACTCCAGTTCATAACCATAAATATAGATGAGTAATGGCAGCTACAAAAAAGAAATTTGCCCCAGTTCAAATAAATTGGCACGTTATCAGCAAAACACATTAATTCCATACGGCTAGCATTTAATTGAAAATATCACAAGCGTGACAAAAATACAAGATCCAATCTTGTATTTTTGTATTAATAAACTTTTATATAAAGCTCGCTTATAACACTCTTCAGCTTTATAATATTAGTAGATATAATAATAATGACAGCCTTTATTTAACAATCTTACATAATACATTTCTTTTTTAAATACTAAATTTAAATATTTGACACCAGTTTCGCCAAGATTGTCTATGCTTCCCAGCATAGGCCTCCCCCAAAGTTTGAAAATGTAATGCTTGATCTACTTTTTATGTAGTCTTTCCCACCTACGATAATAGCTTTATAGTAGGTATAAGACAATACAAATATTTATATAATAAGGATGTATATAAATGTCAAAAATACAAGCACGCACAAACACTCGGTGGTAGAGCTTTGTGCAAGCTCGTCTGGGTAGGTACCACCCACTCATCAGATGCCGCAAAACAGCAGTACTTTGTATTGTTTTGTGTTCCGGTTTGAAGGGTTAGTGACCCAGTGTAATTACAGGTACAAGGGACATAGCATCTTAGTTCCCAAGGTTGGTGACGCATTGGCGATGTAAGCGATGGTTAACATTTCTTACAATGCCATTGTCTATGAGCATTGGTGACCACTTACTATCAGGTGACCCAAATGCTCGTCCGCCGACCAATATAATAAAAAATAAAATAGACGCATGCATATGCCACTTGTGTATTGGAACAAATTGGTGAAACAACCCTTCCAAAAGCAATCCAAAATTGTAAGCTCTTAGTAACTATACTACACACATCCGCGAAGCCTTCTGACGTCATCAATATACACAATATGTGGAGAGCAGGTTGTATCAGATTACAAAAAAATAAGAAAAGCACTGCCGCATACCGAGAATTAGTTAGTTAAATAATAAAATCAAGATAACGTTACAGCTATAGATTATTAAGCGTGTAATAAATAAAACAATTCTGATAAGAAAATCTCATTATAGATGCTATCTGTCCCACGGAGGCAGATCATCTAGTTTCAATTACTATTATAATAAGATGAAATGCGCCCGAATTATGCTTACCATTATAAAATATTACATGTCGATGATTTATTATAACAAATTGTATTTTTTTACAATGCGCCTTCGGTGTTGTAAATGTAAATAAAGTGTGGTTGATTCAATAATGTTAATGTGAGGATAGGGTTCGGAATCAATTTTGTTCGTTTTATGAATACGTAATTGCTTGACTATTCCTTTTATTGATAATCTTTTTTAAACACTATTCATGTCATAAAATCCCGCAGACTATTTAACATTTAACAATAAATACATTTAAAGCTCACGTTAATAAAGTATTATATAGTTGTTTGGTTGGACCCGGTGGTCCTGGGTTCAATTCCCAGGTCGGGCGAATAAATAGTTATTGGGTTTTTCTGTTAGACAATTCTCAGTAGCAGCCCGGGTTCTGAAAGTTGGAAGTGTGTACACTCCCGTACCTCGGAAAGCACGTTAAGCTGTTGGTCCTGCGCCTGAACTCTTTCCGGTCGTGTCGGCTTGTTGTCCCATCGGATTATGAGAGCTGTGGAAGAGAGAGAGTGCACATGTGTTTGCGCACACACTTGTGCAGTTGGCTAGTCTCTGAGATTGGCCTCCGTGGCCGAAAATCGGTCTGGAGGACATTTATTATAGTATACATAAGACATATCAACTATCTAAGTATATATGTATATGATAAAAAAGCTCGAAGTTAGTAGGTATTCGTTGATTTATTTTTGTTGAATAATATGAATATTTCAGGTATATGTTTGATGAAAAAGAGTAACTACTAAGATTCTTCTCCGTTCTTCTCGGTAGAATCTATATATATTCCGAAATGTTAACTTTACATTAATTTTAATCTAGTGCTAGCAGGAGCCTACTTGTATATTTTGATTTATTAGTAGATTTGGTACAGATGTTATATAAACTATTAGATACAGATAATAATAAGTGGATATCGGAAATAGCGACATTAACAAATCCTAACATGACATAATTAGTTTTAGTAGTAGTATCTTGCCAGCAAGGCGGCTAGAGCAGCACACTCTTTCCGGCTGTACTGGCCGTCGTCGCATTTGAACTCAACTACCACGTACCACCAGGTGGAAAGATATTTAACTTCCCGTCAATTTTCATTCCAATTAAAATAGGGGAAAAGATAAATATACCTTAGATTCATATATTTCATTTGATCTGTAAATAGTTCTGCTGTATTATGCACTGCACATAGGTCTTAATTAATATATTGTTATGTATAAAACAATACTAATCCACTTAACTACTTAAATACACACATTTTACTTCGCGGGCATTCGAGACGCCATTTTATCGAGAATCCATAGTGAATACCATAGATTATAGATTATACAAAATCTTGACCAATTATATCGCGTCAATTCAATGTCAAATTTATTTGTCTTTACTCATCTTGTGATTGAAATAGACTATTGTTAGTTCTATTGCAAAAAAAAGATTAGTTTTACAAGGATTTACTATTTAATTTTTATTTAAACTACACCTACATACTGTCAGTATGTTTGGGTCCAGTTCCATCAACGTGATTGAGTTTAAATTTTGCACTCTTGTAATGAATAACAATACATTATAACGTAGACTATATTAAAATTTACTTAATCGGTTAAATATAAGATTACTATATATTGGTGTTTTAAGTACCATTGGCAAGTACGATGAAAGTAAATTGAAATAAGAATTTTGTTGGAAGAATGTTGAAATATTATATGCATAATCTTTTTGGATAATGTGGTTCACTTCTGTCATGTACATATATTAACATACGTGCTTTATAGCCTAGGCAAATAACCTAAAGTGGTCATAGATAAGTAAAATAAGATTTTCAAGTGAAAAACATTGTTTATTTATTGCTGTACCGTCAATGTATCAAGCCTTAGAATTTAAGATGAATTATCCTTTGTACAAGTTATTTTATTTCATTTTAAATTATTATAATTTAATTCCAATGAACTGAATGCATAATTAAAATTAAAATACTTTATTTTAATTTCAAATTTTATTAATTAATTGTTTATTGTTAATTATAATTTATAATTGATTACCGCTAATTTTATTCGAATTGAGTCAATTTTACTTGAATTAATATTTTTTATTTATACTTATAACTAGCAAAACCCGAAGTTTCGCCATCGTGTTCTTCAGTTATTTGCATTTGTTGTATTCCATAGCCATACATATAGGCACTTCAATTTTATTTAATTGTATAGATTGCACTGGCTCACTAACTTATCAACCTAGAAAGCTACAATACAAAATATTGATGTTTTGTAGTAAACGTGCAGATAATCCTATGATTGGGTACACATTTGTTCGCATTTAATATTTGACAGCTGATGGATAAAATGGCTTAACTATTCGGTTGAACGATTTTTTAAAACCATTAGGGATAATAGAAATGAATAAGCAAAATACCCTTAACTTACATAGTTATTCTCTACTTATTCCTAAACTATTTATCGAAAGATTTTTTTTAATTGACAGCAGCATAGTGAATCGTACAACAAATACTTTCATAATAGTTTCAACAAATCTTAGTTAAATAATACAAATATTATACGAGATAGACAACTTTGAACAACTTGTAAAATTAAAAAATATTAAGATACATATAATCTCCTTCGCATAAATCGATTACTATTCAATAACAAGCTTACTACATAAACCCATAGAATTTCAATCGAGGAAAATGCTGACACGCCTTACGAGTATAAAATAGGGCCAAGTGGCACCAATTTGTTACAGATTTCTTCGTCTGCCGCAAGCGTTATTGCTATAATGAGTTTACTGGAAAATTATATATGTACAATTAGTACTGTCCCATTTAAATGGGCATTAATATACTGGTGAGCGATGGCCCGCGGCCAACTGTCAATCCTAACCGCCATGTTAACGTGACCCTCTCTTGACTTCAAGATTAATGACAACGTAACGTTTTTAAGTATCTAACTATACTGGATTAAAATCTCTGAAACGCTATTCATTTACGTTGTTAAAATGATTGACATATTCAATTAGCGAGGTGACCGGGGGACCTCCCAACTCGGCTTGTAGAGGTTCAACCGACCGATTCTACTTGAACTCTCGTTCCTCCTGCTTTCGAGGAACATTTTGAAGTATGATAAGTAATAAAGGGTTCAAGACGGATCAAACTATGTTGGTTGTTTGAAAATGGTAGGTCGTTTCGTGGCTTAAATGTTGTTTTCTGCAATTACTAAAGCAATAGCGTGTCTCTGGTTTAATAGGCCTTTCAGCGATGCTTTGATTGAATGAAGAATTAGTTTTCATAATGCAACACCATTAATCTTCAATTTAATTTAAAAACATTTTTATTTGTTGGAAATTTAACGTGTAATTAAATATAATTATGGCTGCAGGCAAAAATCAATCATTCCATAATATTCATTGAAGTCATAATTGAATTCGTCGTGGAATGTATTGTTTCGTGTCTGTGTGTATGTCGTAATGGACTCCTAAGGCTTTTATTACTTAAAAAATATACATTTTTGATCTGTACAATTTTTTGACAATATTGTTTATAGTATAAATTATTTTATACAAAGTCGACCCCAAGAATTGCATCGAAAGTGCTAAGCCCGCCCCTTGTGTGTATAATATTTATTAATTTAATTCTTACACAAGCCATCATAAATGTATAAAGAATTGCACAACCGGCTTAAAAATAAAAAATCGTTAGTAATTCTATATAAATAATGTGTTAATAATTCGTAAGTGGCTTGTGTGACAGCCACTATGGTAGAGTTGTTAAAAGACCTTAAATTATGTACCGATGGTTCCAAATTCAAAGCCAAGCAAGCATCACATCAACAGTGGGACATTTACAGGCTATCACTTTACTTATGTGACAGTCGATGCAGAGGACAAAACACATGGATCTTAATCTCAGGAACGCAGGTTCAAATACGGGCAAGCACCACTGATTTATTACGTTCGAGCTTAATTTATATTATTAATCATCACGTCAAGTAAAATGAAATGAAACCAAATTATGTGAGAGTCGTTTTGGATAAAATTCTGCCAATAATAACCCGCAGTGGATCAGCGTTGTAGAATTGTGAGACTATAGCACACAGGACACATTTACAGCGGCTCTTTACACCGTATATCTTGACAGTTACTTCTCTTTAAACGTATAAATATAAACATAAACATTATTAACAGTAAACTAGATCAAATAAATAATTTTATTAGAACTTCAAATATAAATCAACTTTATTTTAAAAACTACCAAAGTTTAAATTTGAACATTTCCAATTGTATCTTGCTACCAGTCTTCTATATTACAATACTGATAAAAAAGCAATCTCCAAGAAAAACGATACACGTTCCGATTCTCAAATGTAATTAAATCGAGACATCTATATTAGAGTCCATAAAATTAGATCATGACTTTCTTCAATTCGATCGTTTTTATTTGATTTGTACATTTGCCTGGACAAAGGTGTCGTGGGGCGATTGATCTGACGTTATAATATAGTCGTCTCTTATTCGCCCTCTTTCAGCGTGTTTTTATGTAGATTTTCAATTTAGCCTAATAATAGCAAAGGGTAACTTGCCGACAGTCATAGATTAATTTAAATCGTGATTAGGTCATTTTTTGAAAATGGAATCTTTTTGAAATTTGAAATTAAATATTTTGATTAGCGTTCTGTGGTCAATAGACAGATTATAATATATTTATATTTTTTAAATATAAATGAAACAAAAATATGTTAAGAATTTTAATATTTTTATATGACATGTTCTGCGATAATTAGACGTTTAAGAAATACATCATGAAGTAGTTAAATTATGAGATATTAAAGTAAATATGTAAACGCAAAAACGAAATGTAATTTACATTAAAAAATTCCACAATATTTTGACAAAAAGGTTGTACTACATATTTAATATTAAAATGTCCACGCTGCATCATTTACTCTATGGTTGATAGAATAAGACATCATCGGTGTCGCACAGCGGGCGCAGATTGCGAGAGCATGACAAAGCTGAGTTACGTAGCTGTTCCTACATACGATATTCCTTTGGTCAACGAAAAACAAAACAAGTTCGAACAAGCCCAGTAGATATATCTATATTATTTTTGGTACATAATTGCAAACGTGTGGAAGCGACAGTTAGATTGCGTGTGGCGTGTAACTGTTTACATCTAATTTTAATCATACTTAAATAAAGAAACGTAATATTTATACATAACTGTAAAAATATTTAATTTAATTTAAATTTCTATAAAAAAATCAATTTTGATAACACTGTATAATATAACACAGTATAATGAACGAATTTTTATTTTTCTTTTTGATTAAGACTGTACTGATTAAAAACAAAACAAAATCAGAAGATACAGGCTGATTACAAAAAAGATTTATTCGAAAATCTTAAGAAAGTATATGAGTAAAAATTTAAAATTAAATTAAAGTTTTATGATATTTTTGTTTAATCTATGTGATGTGTATAGACCACCGTCCTTTTTGTCACCTTTAGCATTAATGATAATAATTTCCCTGCCATCATTGAATGGGTCGTAAAAACGTCGCCGCAACGCGTCTAGAGCGGTCACTTCATAAAACTCAATAAAACTTAATAAAACCCATCAGCACATAAACCGTCGGCCATCTTATAATCGTTGACGCTATGCCATGTAATAATCTCATTGAAAATGTTGATTAAAGCGACGAGACGAGGCTCAGGGCATTTATTAAAAGCCCTATGATTGCGGCTTCTATTTAAACTTATCACAACACAGCAGCTTGAACGAGACGAAAGTTGATTTCAAGTGTTCTGTCATAGATTATTCGGACAATGTTCTTGAACGTTTATTGTCTTTTCATCAGTGGCTTGTAAATATTAGTATCCGGTGGTCTATTAAAAAGCTTGAACGGCTACACAGGGAGGTTCGGTCGGGTCAGTTTAGGCCAAATTTTCTCAAACCGGCCGTGGGTCTCTTTCCCAGATCGTGTTGGATTGCCGTCCCTTCCTCGTGAGCCAATAGAAAGTACAATCTATATGGACAAACTTGTATCATAATATCTAATCTGTCGACTTGAAAACACAGCAAAATAAAAAAAAAACTTCATTCATTTATGTTATTTACATATACAATAATTTGATTTACGAACAAGAGATGAAAAGGCGAGAAACGTTCAAGAAAATTATCGAATAATCTATGACAGAAGACCTAAAATCAACTTTCGTCTCGTTCAAACCGTTGCTGTGTTGTAAAAAGGAGATATAATGCTACTTATTCTTTACCTGTATATGATTATTCGCATCATAATTTTCAATCGTAAGTTAATAAAAATCATATTTAGCCTTCACAACAGCTGAAACTATTCGAAACTATAAAAAAAATCTTTATGCCCTAAAATACAGAGAAATTTTATTTTATCTTGCACATCCTTAAAAAGTAGTATACGCAATGCGGAACATTGAAATGAATTGCTGTTAATTGTAATTTTACTCGCTTTAAACGTTTACAAGTTGCAAATTAAGCTGGTCAATTTAAAATAAACACCGTCTGCACTAATTAATCTATGGCCAACGTGCCTCCAGTATACCCGAATGATTGAATGCGAGAGCAAATTATAGGCTACGACTGCATGGACACCTTATTACTGCTCTCGAACTGTTAAAGCAATTTATCTGACATTTAAATAATTCCACAGCGAATGGGAGCAGTAATGACGGTTTACTTAATGTAACGTACATTAACCTCAGTTTGTTGCTAAAGTATTAAATCTGCCGCATTTCCAATTACAACATGTGCAAGTGTTATTAGCAACGTTCGCGACTTTATTATTATTTGGATTGATTTGGATTAAATGAAGATGATAAATTGCTTTCTTCATTTTATTTTTATTTATATATTAAGGCTTACCAACAGTGATATACTCTAAAACACTTAATACATTTTAAAAAAAATACATATAATATCATAACAACGAATTATAGGTAAGCACCGCTTGGAATTAGTAGCTACACCCTCTTCATGAAACACTAAATACAAATACTTAAACATAAATACAAAAATAGAAGAATATCCGAGACAAGAAAATAAAAATGTGCTTAAAATTTGTATATCTGAAAAAGTGTTTTATACAAGTTGTAATTTTGCTACTCAAAGTAAGACCAGCCAGTACAAGTTGATTCCAATTTTGTTAGGGAATCAAAATGGGGATCGATTTGATCACTCCAAGCATTTATCACTTTTCATAATCTCGAGCCTGGGAGTTGTCGACTAACACAGTCTTTCTAAGAGGTCATCGATATAAAGCTATAAGAATCAGTTGGTTTTGATCTACTCGAATAACGTTCAATATTAGGCTGAAAATATGTATTAAATACACGACCTTTCATGACGACCGGTCAGCCAGGGTTGAAACCTGTCAAGGTCGAATAGCCAACGTCCATTTTAATATTATAAATACTGCTTAACTACTCAACCGATAATTATGAAATGTAGCATACACGTGTACAAAGTGTACAAAAACAATATAGGATAGCTAACACCTGAATAACAACAAAATCGACCCCCTCCCCCCCGGTGAAACAAGCAACGAAATCCATTAACAAGCGGCGAAATCAAAACAAAAAACAAACTAGCACTGTAAAAAATAAACCAATTACATACATACGATACAAAGTACTGCGTGTTAGTAGAACACCTGGTAAGTGCTACCCGCCACGATACTACTAACCGTATGTTTTGTAAACGGACCGTCCGACGATAAAGGAATTGCAGAATTATATACAAGAGACATAACATCATAAGCTTGGTGGCACATTATTGATCTACGGAATATTCAATATTTGTTTTATCGCGAATGTCTTTGGCGGTGACCACTTACCATCAAATGACCTTTAAGACTAGCTACCTATTTCATAAAAAAGAAATACGTAACGGTATTATATACAATTAAAAAAAATGCTTAGTGCAAGTTTGAACCTTCAGCTGAATCCAAGGTGCTAAGAACTGCACCATCATTTAAAATATCTTAAATAAATTCAGTGTCAATTAGAAAACATCCGAAACATTGGAGCCTAACCTTAATTATGGAGGTAACATATTATGAAACGTAATTACGTACAAACTCCGGTAGTTAATTTACTCAAATTGTTTAATGATACGCGACCCGTAATAATACACCTGGGGCACTTGCAGAGCAGAACTTTTTATATATACAAGCTAATCTTAAAATTGTATGTCTAACTATGAACATAATTATTATGGCGTTATAACATTTCCTTTGTAGGTGATTTTGTAATAGATAATAATTTGTTTTATTTAAACTTTTCAAATGCAAGTATTCAAAATATGTGGACCAACTACCCCGTGTGGACAACTACAGGTTGACTGGAATTCAATTAGCCTTTTGTTTTTTGTGTTGATCATATATTTAATGAGGTTTAGGCTTCGTCTTTAATTACTTTACGTACAAATGGTTACAGCCAAATCAGCTCGGAGATGTTTTCGCACTTGTAGTACTGTACCGTCAGCAGAAAAACGAATAAATACTTTTTATGCTTTTTAATTTATAAAGGTACGTACATACTAAACGTAGCCCGATCTACGATCCGATAAATCATTTATGTTAATGATAATTCGTTCGGATATATTATATAAAGCCTCCGTCTGAAATTCCTTTTCCTTTTTAATAGCACGTAGACAAACATCTCTCCATTCCTCTACAGTTAAGTGGCACTAAATTTTTCCTCAGCAAATATAATTATAGCATTCATATTCAATACAACTGTACTATAATCTGCGATAATCAGTAGCAGTGGTTAAGAATAAATAAAATAACGGTTAACTTCTCTTCATACCTGTGTATCCAACACGTCTGTTCACTGTGGCCTCAGTCGATGCAATGCAGTTTTTTTGCGACGTGAGTATTCGCTATTCTACTGTACACTTTATGTAATAGGCACAAGCTTTTATATTTTTATATATTCATATTATGAGATTCCTTAATATTATTTGCTACCCGGGCAAGCACCACCAATTTTCAAAGTGTTTTTTTTTATAATTCATTCGTGCTTGGCGGTGAAGTTGGCGTGTCCATGTGTAACAGCATAATGCTCATAACTCCAAAACTTTACTGACCACCAGCATAGGAAAATTTGCAGGATTAATTTTAAAAAAAATAATTGTATAGTTGTGCTCAGCCCGTACATTTTTCACCGTAAGTTTTTGTTCGTGCACGTCAGTACATAGCAAAAATCCTATAGCATTAAACTCATTTTTAATAGTAGTACATAACGTAGAGAACGGGGAGAAATGTTATATTTCTAGCGATATTTATCTCATTAGCAAAGTATATTGCGTTGTGAAACGATTTGCTAACGGTTTATTACGTCAGATTACGCGAATAATACCGCGCGAAACAACTCATTATATTTACAGCGAGGGTTGCCATTATTTAAATTTCACCCTATTAAAAATATAACATGTAATCTATTACCCATAACTCTTCAAACTATTTTAAACATTATTAAAAAGAGAAACTATGATTGTTTACATTAAGTCAATTTATGTGCATAAGCACATTGTTCTAATAATAGAACACATATTTTTCCGTATTTTTTTTCTCGATTTTTAATTACGTTTATATATTATATATATTTAAATTTCGCATAGCTTTTCAATTTTTCTCCGTCAAATCAATATTAAGATTTACAACCCTAGTTACGATAGTGCGAAGGGCGTGAAACGAATCGATAAAGTTAACCGCTCACAACGAATAATATCTCGCCATTAATAACCGATTCCGATTCTGATTTTCGTTCATTGTGTTGATAGGGTTGCGCGAAATCGCGTGCTATCGGTTTTATTAGTACCTTTGTTATCGGTAATAAATCATTCGCTACTAAGTTACAGTATGTTAATATTACAATGTTGGATAAATACATTAAGATTCGTGTAAACCGACCATGTAATTATCTCATATGGGTTATCTTTTATACGGGACTATGTTAAACCTTTTATATCGCATGCAAGAGCTTTATAAACTTATCCATTATTTAGATGAGCACATTTATGGCAATAATAACAAGAATATTGATTAGTGCTTATATGTAATATGCAACAAAAAAATATCAAACGTTATGTAGCAACTTTATGGTGCAAAGCCTAATATTTCTAAGAAAAAAGTTAAATAAAAAATGTAAATATTAGTCATGTCAGCTTCAAAGAGCATAATTATATTATATTATATCTTTTTTTTTAGAGTGCTTCTAGGTACTGTGTGACTTTTTTTAGTACAACAACAAGGCGTAAACAATAACAACTGAAACGAACTAGCAAGAATTAGTAATTTTAAACTGTTTTTGATAAAAATATAGAAAAATAAAATAAAATTAATAAGACATTCAACCATTCCATTGTAATATTATTTCTAATGTACCAAATGCAAACAATGAATTGAAGTCCATCTATCTTTTATTGCATAATGATAGCCTCCTGACCGATTTCGGCCATTGCGGCCAAGAGAGACTGCGCACAACCTGTTAAACACAACTGTATGCCAACCATAACCCGATGAAACAGCAATTCCAATACGATCAGAATAAGTTCAGGTGCAAGACCAGTTCAAGTGTTTTCCGAGGCACGGGTTTCGATGCACTGCCCAGTACCAACCGAACTGTTGCGGACAAATTTTGAACAAGAAAGAAAGAAAAACCCAATTATAACCCGGGTTTTGAACTCACTCAGGACCTCAAGATTACTATTTTTTGATGAAAATACACTTGTAATGTTGTCTATATTGTCATGACAGTTCATAGTTAAAAAATATAAGAACACGTTACGCAATTTAAAAATCTAATGTCAAATTAAAATACCAATCACAGCCGTTTAACTCATCTTCCAAAATAAACAAAACGTTGAACAGGGAATCAAGTAAAAATCTCTTAACCATTTCCTTACTATGTAGTAAGGAAATCGCCCTTAAGTCGCAGTCATTACTGCTTATTGCGATACATCCATTATGCTTCAAAAACGAGGTATTATTTAGACTTCATGAGAGAAACCAGTTGTTCCACCATTATTCACAATTCTCTTTTGCAGTGCATTAATTATATCTAATATTAACTAAAAGTAAATTTATTTAGGTTGAAAATTTAAATAGGTGGTATTCTTATCCGCGTGCTTTATACGATTAAGGACCTTAAGGGAAAAGCCATTGGCATTTTTAGAGAAAGATTTTTAATATTTACAAACATTAGTTAATAAACATCGATGTAAGTCACGTAAGCGCCCGAATATTTATATTAATTAAGAAAATGCTATCTCACTCACCAAGTCACCAATCACCGTTTAACTGCAATACCTTTTTACCTGTTTTTACCAGTTACAATTACCTGGGAAGGATCGTCTTTATAGATAATAAAAACAAATTACATAAAAAATAATAATAATATTTAGTCATAATCATTAAACGTTTTAAAAATGAACATTATACAAGTAAAATTTAAAATTTTATAAATTAACATTTTAAGCTTTACTTGTATTAAAAAATAGATACAATTATGGTGGATACTTCACATGGCCTGCTTTTATGCTATAATCATGTAATAATACAACCTAATGGCTTGAACAAACAAATTTGTATGAATAATAGACTTCAATTAATAACATCCATATATCAAGGGTAGGTTGACTAGCAAAGTGACAGGTGCGTCCAATTCTTATCCTTCGGGTAGGTAGTAGAGGCATTAATAATAATATTTGTAGAGCTGAGCGCGGGAATTCATTTGCATGTCCTGGAATTGAAAAAAAATAATGTTTCATAATACAGCTTGTATTATACGCGCGCTAAATTTGAAATAAAATTAATCGAATTTATGTGTTGAACTTCACAATATGTAAATTTTATTAATGCGAAACTAACTCTGGCTATTTGTTATGCTTTCACGACAGAACCAGATCGCCGATTTTGATGAAATCTGGTACAAAGCAAGCTATAACCTCAACGAAGGACATAGGCCACTTTTCTTATAATTAACCTGGCGGTTCAAATCGGTTTTATATTTTCTGATGTTACCGCATTAAACCATACAAATTATCCTTTGTAAAATAAAATTAAAAGTAAAGTAACCTGTGAATGTCCCACTGCTGAGATGAGGCCTCTTCTCCTTTTTTGAGGAGAAGGTTTGGAGCTTATTCCACCACGCTGCTCCAATGCGGGTTGGTGGAAATATTCTTTGTAACAAATTGTAAATTATTTAATATATTGTAGTTATATAAATACATTAAATATACCTAAATACTATTGTTCATTTTAAAACCGACAAGTGGAGATGTTACAATAACTGGTTAAGAAGAATCATACAGTAGCAGCCTGTGAATGACCCACTGCTGGGCTAAGGCCTCTTCTCCACTTTTTGAGGAGAAGATTTTGAAGCTCATTCCACCATGCTGCTCCAATGCAGTTTGGTGGAATACAAATGTGACAGAATTTAAGTGAAATTTCCTCACGATGTTTTCCTTCACCGTCAAGCACGAGATGAATTATAAATCACAAATTAAGCACATGAAATTCAGTGGTGCTTGCCCGGGCTTGAACTCACGATCATCGGTTAAGATTCACGCGTTCTTACCACTGGGCCATCTCGGCTAAGAAGAATTATTCGGAGCTTAATTTATCAACTGTCCGATAGCAGTTTAAATCATATAATGTAATATAAGGAATTTCTTTATTTTATCCCCTGTTCAGTCTGCTAGATTATTGTTTTAATAAACATTTTTTTAATTGACATCTGACTGCAACAGGACTTATGCAGCCCGATATTTGCTTTCTAAAAGAAAAAAATATTGAAATCGCAGTTTTAGTAAAACTTGAAATGTCAATGTATATTATGTAGGATATAAAAATTCTGGAGAAAAAAATAATTTAATTAATATTTTTATTGAAAACATTACAAAGATTAATATATTTTTTTTTTATTATAAAATTATATGAAACTAGTAATGAGGACTAGGAAATATACTATTTCCAACATGATTACTATATTATATATCTTCAAACAAATACCTTATACATAACATACACAAAAAACATATATTTTAAGAATTCGTATCTAAAATATAAAAATAATAATAAATATTGTTCAAATCGTCGTCGTCATAATTCATAGTAAAAGATTAAAATTTGTCACCCATTATAAAGTCGTAGAAAGACGATTGTGGGTAGGTCTTCTCGCTAAATAAGATAGCAAATTCCTATCAGGGTCGATGAATGTGCACTTCGTGTGATTTATACCTCGCCTCGCGATTATTGCGCCAGTTATCACTTTATAACTGGCAGATTTATGGAATAAATTCTCTCTACGAGTTTCTAAGATCACGAATTTTAGTTATACTAAAGGAACGTTTTATACATATTACATTGTTTATATGTAGTTAAAAATATACCTTTTGATGAATAATAGTGTTGTTGCAAAATTTAATTTCAATGAATAATGGTTCTATTATAAATCAATTTTAAAATATCGATATTAATAAAAAAATTACTACGTAAATCCTTTTTAAACCGTAAGCATCTTTCATGCTACTATTGTTGATCGAAGGCAATGTGACACGAGTCTTATTTAATAAGCTCAACTTTCCAAAATGACTAAAATATTGAAGTTCTGAGTTATTCATAGCGTTTTAATAGAAAGCTTAATTAATTGGTTAAAATTGTTAAAAAATAATTATTTGACTTCGCCTTCACTTGACCGTTATAATAATATAATTGACGTAAAAAAATACGAAATTTTTAATCAATTTATCAAAAATATGTACGTATTTTAATATTTAAAAACCGTGCAAAGTCTTAATCTAATATTACGTATATTAACGAAGAGTCATAAATAAATTACGCGGTGAGGCTGATCAGCTCTGAGTCGAACTGGACCGCATCTGGTTCGTAATTTAATTAAAAAATTCACAGAAAACGGGCGGCGGCGCAGAAGCAATCTTCCAAATTGCACCGAGGACCGGCAGCCTAAATATTATTTTTGCCTCTTTTATCGTATATTTTGAAATTAACCCATGCCAGGTAATAACTGTAATATCCAAGCTTTTGATTAAATCCACCAAAACCAATACTTAAATGTTATCAAAATTGTGTTATCGATTTCTGAAGGTCAGTCCATTTTATCAGTTGTGGACTCAGAACCTCCTTTTCTGTGTCCCTACGAACAGAGTTCTCATTTAGTCACTAAATTAGATATAATTTAGTAATTTCATAAAATGAAAAAAAAAACTGGAACATCATAACTGAAAGTAAACCAATCGGCGACTTATTAATTAAAAAATAAAGTTGCTAATGTTCCGTAAAAAGTAGACTAAAACCCTTTTTCTGCATGTTTTATCGTTGGTCGAGTAAAATAGAAAAAAAAAGAATAAAAAAACAAAATAAAACTATTAAGTATATTACTATCCGTTCCTGAACTACTTTCCATTAACATAAAATACTCGATTTTTTTTCTTAATAAGCATATAATGCCAATTGATTGCTGTATTTACAGCACATTACGAGTTCCCGCCATTTTTTAGCGGCGCCATTTCCCGCGCACTTGTCTCTGGGTAGCAGTAATTTGAGCGATTACGGCTGGCAACACTTTATGCCGCATTTGCATAATAAAATTACCAGAGGCCAGCAGTGTGGTATCATCACGACACAAAAAATATGAGCGTGTAGAAGACTTGATCACTTACGGTATTAATCGTAAAAGTTATTTAAGGTTGATAATAAATCGACTCCAGCTGTTTAAGTCGCGTATTCTTAAGTGAATTATGCGATATTAATTAAAATAAATGAACATGCAATTAGTCTTATCTTTAAACAATACTTCAGATTATTTTAACTTTTACTACTATATATTACTTTGTTTTGGAATCATTAAAAACTTTTCTAACTTATTTTGTCTATAACCTACCGATAGCCTTTTTATTCTATACAATAACTTCTTTAATAAGCCATGGTTCAACAAGGGTATTTTAACAATGCCACACAATACAATGACATTGACAGAGGGTTTTGTAATTTAAGGGTAGGTTTATAAAACTTCCTTAATTATCGAGTTTCGACTATAACACCTATGTCCTACTTGGCAAGATTATATTATTAATCCCGATTTTGGCCAAGCGCCAAAATATCCATGTCGGACTGTATAAAAATATGTTTATTTACTATTTAAACTACTTTAAAGATTACTTTAAGTTAAGTCTAACGATGTCGAAACCGGTACTCGTAATCATATTTCAACAATTATTATTATTATTATTTTTTTTTTTTTTTTATTATAATGACAACATATTTTTAACCATCAAATGCCTGATAATTCATAAAAATTATGATACACAAATATCTGTACATCGTTGACATTTATTTTATAATTTAACCCTGCAATGCCGATCTGTATCTGCAACAGCCGACAGTATAGTAAAGGTCTCCTCTCCTATTAAGGAGAAGAAATATGTAAATAATGTATTGAAATTATCACTTCGTTTGCAGTATATTATCCAGAATACTTCATGTCTAAAATTATAGTGCGGCCTCCGTAAACTGTCTATTGGCCTAAATTAGCCTTATTATACTGGCTTTCTGCAAATTATAGGTCAAGAAACGCTCTAAAGGACATTGTTTTTATGATATTTAAATGTTCTACATTATAAAATATAGATAATATATTTAAATTATGAGTAACATACATACTATATGTTATAATTTTATATCGACAATCAGGGGACAACAAAACACTCAAGTAACATTCTGTTATCTTGGGAGCCTAAAGGTAATCTATGCCGTATATGGCGTCTTTGAGGCCAGTCAAAAAACCCCACCCAACGAAAATTAATAAAATTTTACTCTAACCTATTACACTAACCGCCTCGGATCAAATTTCTAAGCGCTTAGGTGCTTTAGATCCCTAAGTCCAGGCCTAGTACCACTGCTAGGCGAAGTACTAAGTCTAAAACTTGGAGCTGGCACCGTTTCTTGATTTGTCTGTATTTCATTTAATACAAACAAATTCAGATATAGAATTACAAACACGTTCTGCGGTGAGTTTGTTCTTTTAGAATAGTCCTACAGACAGCAGCTAATCTGTCTATCAATGATCTTTCTTATTTTGCGTGAAACGTCTTTCATTTCGGTCAGTAGGTCACTTGCAAAAACCAATGCAACGAAATATGTTACCGCGAGATGCTTAGTTAGAAGTATAGGTGCCGGTAATTAATGGTTATTCGGGACCATTACTAGGTATGTATATCGGTGCATATATCGCTGGCGTAAATGGCTCTATAATCGCGCGCAACACGAGGCATTCGGAATCAAACATACCATCACACGTTGTTTTACAACGCAATCTAATTATATATATTTATAATAAGTAGGTATTTTTCCACGATGCGTTTATCTATATATAGTATATTATTTTAGAAAATAGTAAAACGATTTAATTTCATATATTGTAGGTACCATGCGAATGTCCCACTGCTGGGCCTTCTCTCTTTTTTTGAGAAGGTTCGATCCGCGTGGTTTCACCCAATTTAATCGTTGCTGATCCGCTGCCATGATTCGTAGCATGATATTATGATAAAGCACTAATCTTAGGATCTATTGTAAACAGCGCTGGGCATATCACATGCAATATACTTATTAAAAATACAATCCGTGTTTTAACAAAACATTTCTATGTCATGTATTTGAAATATAAAATACAATGAGAGACAATATGACGCATGAGAGCGCATCTTAGGCGTGTAATAGTAGTGCACTAGATCTCCTGCGCAGTCGGCTAGTATTTGAAAAGTTACCACCATGTCCGAAATGTCATGAGGACATTACCAACATTAGATATGTACCTAAATGCAAAAGATTAAAAAAATCTGCCAAATACATTAACAGGCATAAAGTCACGGCTACACTTAAGTCGAAATAGGTAAAAACGCAAGATGGAATCCTTAAATTATACCCAAATTAGACATTTTCACGTAACGCGTAATCTTTGCGGTTGCTTGATAATTGCGGTTCATGATAATTATTATCAACTTTTTAAATCGGTCACGAAAGTCACCTGGACCGTCAGACATCTTATTTCCTTTCCATGATAGCTTTATTAAATGAAAATTGTCTCATAAATAATACATATTAAGGTCGGATGTAGTCATGTCACACGCAATGTTAATATTTATATGTTAACCGCAAAACTTAGAGATTGATTATAAATATCAATACGTAAGTAAGACTAGTTTGATTATTGTATAATTACGAACAAAATTATTTATAAATGAGAAGCGACAATTTCGTGATTAATTTTATATTGAAATTGCAATTTTTTTATTATAGGCGTAAAATATACAAAAAAAAAAATATTTTATGATCTTCCAAATTTTAGGACTCTTTTACTTCATTACTTCTTTTTGTCTTATTGTGTAATAAATATACTTAAAAATTGCATAATGTGTAATGTTATAATGTATGCATGATAATAATTTATATATGTAGTGTTCTTTGAAATATCATACTATATTATACTGCACATTTAAGCACTATAAACGATATTCATATAATTCTTATAAGCATTAAAAGTTTAGAAAATTGCGTAATTTAGGAGTTGGACAAATTGCCCTCAATTATATAGGGGCGGCGTCGAACTTGGCCGGGATAAAGCAATTTGTGGTAATCAAGGGACAATCCAGTATCGCCATTAACTTTGTCGGCACTAGCTCAGTAACGCTAACCCGGAAAACACACTGTGGGGGCCACGTTATAAAGATAAAATTAGCCTAATTAAGGAAGTATGTAATACTACACATTTAGTAAACAAGAAAAAGTTTTATTTCCTCTCTTATTTAATAACAGGTATGATAATGTAGCGGAATTGTGTACAGTTGGTACGTAACGGATTTTGCATTTTATTAAGGACGCGTACCTCGGGAATGCAGGATAAATCTTCATTTACGATAACAAGGGTTTTAATAAATGATTATTTTTAAGTAAATTGTGGATGTTTAAAATAACTCAGAAACTAAATGAATAAAATTACCCCACCCCTTTCAAATGATGTTTGAAACTGGTGTATAATATATTCAAATATATAATTTAAGGCTACCAAAGAGTATATATTTCCAAAAAAATTATTTCAGCTGTAAACTATTATATAATATTCATATCTCATTCTCCAGAAATATTACATTAAAATTATTTCTTGACCAAAAATTAATTCTATTAATTTATTTTATATAACATCAGGGAGAGTAATATTGTTAACTGTTAAGTACTAAGTGGAAACTAAGCTTTTAGATAGATACATGATTCATTGATTTTTTATTAAATTTAAAGTTGATTTATTTTTGTTGTCACATGTTCAGTCATCAATGAAATACGCTAACCTTGGTTTATAATAAAAGCAACGTAAATAATTGAAGTCAAAATAATTATATTTTATTGAATGGCAACACCGCTGGAAATTTTATAAAAACACATTTAATTTTGATATAGGTTTAATAAAAACCAAAAATTTACACAGTTCACAGCTTAATACAAATCAAAACATAATCTAATTGTTCTGTTTCGCTTCCTTAGCATTCTGGAGTGCTTGAGTCAGATACAACTTAGCCAGACTCTGCGAACAAAACTGACTTATATGTGCGCTGTATGTGTTAATTTGACCAGCCACGATCATAGGATTAAGCCTTGGTGGAACGGTGTGGGGCTTGAACAGTTTGTTAACGTCTTCCTCGGGTAATGGTGCCTCATCCTTGGCAGCTCGAGCAGCATTCTCTTGAGCCCGCTTAAGCAGCCAACGGTGTTTGTCTTGCTGCTGGCGGACCACTAACTGCTGGTAACGGTTAAATTTAATTGCTTCCTGGTTCAGTTCATCAACCCGTTCCATCAAACTCCTCAATTGGCCTGTAAACAAATATCACATTGTGTACAAATATGTACTTTTTAAATTAATGAAGGTATATGATGTAGCAGTGTACAGGTATAAGGGACATGATATATTAGATCTCGTAGTAAATGGTGGCATATTGACGGTGTATGAAGTTTTTTTCGTTAATAAATATCAAGTGGACCAAAAAATTTTTTTTACGAAATTTACTACTTTTTATATTTAACATTACGTTTTAAATACATATATATTTATTTGAAAAATTTATATTCTTTTTAATTACAGCATGAAGATTAATTATCATTATCATTAATTAATTAACAATAGACACTGGCTACACTGACTTAAAGTGAGAACTAACAGCATTAAACATTCCTTCAGAATGAATATTTTCTAGATACATGCTTAAGAGTTTAAGACTTCAAGTATTGATTATCGAAAGACAAAAATTGTCATGAATACTGCAAATATGTAAGCAGAAGAGATAAGTAGTCAACAGAATGGGATACAAATAAAAATTAATGTCATTACATGCAATAGGGTGAGAAAATAATAATAGGATTTCATTTCACATTATATACTATAGACAAAATTCCTTCACGTTTGCATATTTTACCTTCAAGGACTGATGCAGTTCCCAGATCCAGAAACTTGGAGCCTTCCTCCTCAGGGATCATCTCCGAAAGCTCTGACATCATAATGTTGGTCAGAGGTGAGTTGCGGATGACTATTGGCACCTCAATGAAAAGGCTCTCATAGCCAATCTTCAAGTTACGTAATGCTTCTGGTGTATAATCTCTCTCCTTGTACATTGCTATAGCCTTAAAATATAGAAATTAATGTTAATGTAGAGTTTAAGTAAAAATATTCCTTAAAGATACCAACTAATTAATAACTCAATATATATTTTCAAAAAACCTTCAAATTATAATGTCAATTATGTACTTTCATATATATTATTTTAATTTAATTTGTACACTTACTTGCGGAGTTAGACGGTAAGCTTTTAAAGTCAAGAAACCTCTAGCTGACTTCTTAGTGTCGTAGATAACGACAACACTCTCCTCAATTGATGTCTGATAGTGGTATTGTGACTCCAATAGCGATTGGCTCAGGAAGTTGCCCACATCTGCACTCTGGTACCTAAAATTATGGTAAAAAATTCTATTGATAATTCTTAAGACAAAAGAAAGAAATTTAGTAAAATAATTAGCATATTTATTTTTTCTATTAACACAAAATATTTATTTACTTTAGCATTTCATTTTTTAACTGATGCTCTGATGAGGACACATTATTTCAAAATCATCAAATGTGCTGTTTCAATTGTACAATGATTACTAACTTGATTGTCAATATTATTTCCTAATTCATTCTCATGTAATTAGCTGTGTAATGTTCCAACATGAATGGTTTTTTGTTTTTACTTCCGTTTACAAATTATGAATGTTTTTTGTTTATAAAACATGTTCTATAGATATAATATAATTATAGCAAATTCATCAAACTTTTATGGTAATGCTATATGACACTTTGATATATTCTCTCAATAATGACAATTTAATTGATACATACCAACCCACGTGGAAGTGATCAACATTGACACGTCGGAGTCTCCGCATCATATCCAGTTGGTATTCTTCCTCATCCATTGCCTCATCATGTTTGGGGAATGGGAAGCAGTTGGTGATCTCTAGGCGATTTTCCACCACTAACCCAAGAAGAGCCCCTTGGGCCACTTCCATATTACTATATGACTCTTCATGACAGTGTTTCACTATCTTCATCACTGCCTTTTATTACAGAATTAAAATAAATATTAATTTTAAGAACATACAATTCTACTTTGAAAATAAGTTTTTGTAAGTTAAATATAATGAAGCAGAAATAAATATCAATTAATAAGTTTGCTTGCAACCTCATTATATTTTTTAAGTTTTTTCAATAGATGTTATTTCAACATTCATTAGCATATTTATGATTACTAGTATTGAATAAAAACAAAGTCGAAACAATATTATGTATCATGTTAATACTTTTTTAAGCAATACATCATAAACACATAACTGTTAATAGAGGTCAATAAACCTTCGAAACATAATAAACTTCGAATAGAAAGTGATGTGATCATCTCAAAACAGTTCATGAGTCATGTGTCCACAGGTAAATAAACTAATTTGGGGTAAATTATAACCTATACGAAAAGAACATCTTACCACCGATATTTTTAAAAACATACGAATCGGTATGTTATTTATAGTACCACAAGATTAAATTATTAAAAATCAATCACTCCTTGATAAATAAACTGGCAAATGATATAGGAATAAGCCAAATTTATAGCATACATGACGCGTCAACAGATTTAAATGTATGCTTTGTGAAGTTAATATAATCATAATTTCTCTAGAAACAGTAAAATCTTATTATTTACCAATCCATCGCACTGCACATAAGTAATCGCAGCTTCATTTTCGGGAACGCGTCTAGATGCTCCACCACGACTCGCCATTTTTAGGAGAAAAAGGCGAATTGAACACTTGTACAGCACGAGCTTGACAGCTCTACTTTATAAATAATTTCTGCTTTGAATACAGATTATTTCAGACACTCGAATACTCGTCCAACCAAATTCTAAAATACTTTTTTAAAGTATGATGTTTATTTCTGACATTCTAAATCAGCTGTCAAACCTCAAATGTCAACCCATTCCTAGTATTCGAAGTTAATCATTATCAATTTTGCATAATAAATAAAATATTACCACCAAACGTTTTCCTGAATCAATTAGTGTGTCGTATCTCAAGCATGTAATAGTGATCAATATGAAATTGTCACTTGCTATGAATATGAGTTTGTTGTGAGAAAATAAATAACCGCCTTAATTGGTCATAATGATCCGCCTAGTTTCAATAAAAGGAAGGAGAAAGTGTTCCTAAAATGAGTCAGCACAAGTTCTGGAGAGGTATAACAACATTAAATATACCCTCTTTGCAACAGGTACCTGACAAGATTGTTAAACTTTGTTCTTTAGACACAGATTTCATTGTTCTTGGAAGTGACCATGGCCTTTATTATTGCACTGTTACGGAAGATAATTTAAGTTTTAAAAAAATTAGCGGTATATCAGCTATAGACATATCTTACCACAATGATATTTTATATATTATTGATGTTCATGGACGCCTCTATAAAACAAATACTTGTTTCAAAAACAAAGAGGAAATTGTTGTCAAAGAGGACTCAAAGTGTTGCCCTCATGGCTTTAAAAGTTCTAGTTACAAGGTAAAATTTAGAAATGTAGTGACAAGTGATTTTGGGCAACTATTTATTAGCAGTGATGGACATCTCTGGGGCTCTGGTGTAATGCCTCAAATAGCATTAGAGACTAATAGTATTAAAAAAGTTCCATTCTTTGAGGGAAGGACAGTATACAGTGCATCTGTAGGTCAAGATTTTGCTGCTGTGATAGCAAGGAAAAATGTTAGACACTCTGGCAATTGTGATACAGATAGTGAAAATGACGATGAAGAAGTGTTTGCATCAAATTGCTCACAGTGTCAAACAATTATAGGGCTGGCTTCACCAGCGTCAGTTCCTTCCTTGTCTGAAACTTGTCCCCTGGGAGTGCACATAAGTAAGTCTAGTGAAGATTCAAGTAGTACAACTGCTCCTCAAACCGATGTTCATGTTGATGCTCAAAGTCTTACAGAAGATACAAGTCCTTCATCCGAAGAGTCCAAGGTCGAAAAATCTGATGCCATAAAATATGTAAATAATAATTTAGAAGCAGATAATGAACTTCAAGTAGAAAATGTTGATGATGATGATGATGGATATAGAGAAACATATGCCGACAGTGATCATAGTAATACAGAAAAGATAAATAATATATTTATGAACACTGATGCCGCAAGACAGTTTTTAAGTAGACAGCTGTCATGGGTATCTGCAGGGGAAGATTATTTAGTAGAATACACAGAGAAACCGACTAGAATAATTAAAGAAAATGTTTCTAACCTTACAAATTTTGTTTATGAAGGTGTTAAAACAGTTGGAGATAAAGTAGCTACTCTATCTAGACATGTAAGTGGAAGTAGTGATAACAATGAAACAGTTGAACTTCTGAACCGTAACTTTAACGAAGAAGTAAACTCACTTATGTGCAGCATTTCTAACAAATTTGAAGATCTTCAATTTTCAACAAGTACAATTAGTAGTGAAAAAGAGTTTGAAACGGCGAGAAAAAACGAGAATCTTAAAAACATGTCAAAACTTGGTAAAAATATATTAGCAACTGAGTTGTGGACTTGGGGTGACATATCACATGGGCAATTAGGTATTGGTGATACAGTAAAAAGAATTAAACCAATGATTGTTATGAGTTTATCTGGTTTTGGCTTGCAAAAGGTTTCTTGTGGTAAATGGCACTGCAGTGCTTTAACTTTAGATGGCAGACTTTTTATGTGGGGATACAATCATTTCAATCAAGTTAGCTTCGATTCAAGAGAAGATAAAAGTAGTCCTAAACAATTTACAGAAAATTCTGATAGCGACCGTATAAGGGACATGATAGCTAATGATAACCACACTCTTGCCTACACGCACAATGAAAACATTTTCTATATGGGTAAACATCTAGATGGATTTACTGACAGTGTTGTTAATTTAAATAATAAAAATGATGAAATTTCTGGTGATAAACATTTTCAAAGCAATGTCAATGAATCTCAAAACCTTAGCATGAAACCGGAAAACTTATGCTATCATTGGAGAGTATTGTCTTCTGGCAACATAAGTTACTGTTCTGTGGAGAAATCCACAATATGCCCAGAATTTCAAAATTTGTCTATTGCTCAAAGATACCTAGAAGAAATGCTTTTAATATATCATTCATTAGTGAAGCCTTTCCTCAAAAAAAGCAAAGCAATTACTACACATTCCAATGTATATGAAACTGTTTGTGATATATTTGGTGACATATTGAATATTACTGCTTTGAATGTTCTATCAACTTGGCAATATGCTGAGAAGCACATAAACGAATGTGATATATCATTAATAAAAAATTTAGAAGAATTTATTTATTTATATAGAAAATATTATATAAGTATAAGCAATCTAATTGTTATTGGTGGTTTCGCTCATATAAACAATATTGTTGATGTTCCATCAAGTATCTATAATTTATTTAGTGATCAATTACCTACGAATAAGCAGAAAAATAACAAAAAGACATTGGAAGCTGTCATTTCATTAGCGTTTGTGCAACCATTGACAAGATTAAGTTCTTACAAATGCATATCTCAGTCGCTACTACGTTATAAAACAAAACGGAAAAAGGCCGATTACAAAACGATTGTTGAAGAAAAAATAGCCAAGGTTGTTTCATCACTAGATATCCTGATAGAAGACCAAGAGAAAAAGAGAAAAGAAGCCGATGTGACGAAGTTATTTTGGGAAACTTTTGGAAAAAGCTTAGAATCATATAGAATGCCTGAAAGACGATTGATCAGAGAATCAAAATCTCGGCCTTTAAATTTAGTGAATCCTGGAAGATTCAGCAGCCATTGGTTTATCCTATTTAATGATTTATTCGTCCATGTAAGCGGAAGTACACCTAACGTCCATCCATTAGAAACATTATGGGTTGAAGCCGTCCCAAACAGTGACTCGTTACAAAATGCATTGCAGCTTACAACTCCAGAGGAAGTAATATGTGTTACTACTACTTCCGAAGAAGAAAAAACCGAATGGTTACATGCTCTAAATTCATCGATTCGAACTGTTTTAAATAAAGAATCAACATTCAAACCTCCAGCTATCCGAACAGCTAGTTATACATTTTCGAATAAAGCAGCATTTTACAAAGATGCCAAATATAATGGACGATGGCTAGATGGTAAGATTCATGGTAGTGGTAAAATTGAATGGCCGGATGGCAAGTTTTACGTGGGACAGTTTCAATTGAATGCTCTATGTGGACACGGAAAAATGGAAATCCCTGGAGTAGGTAATGTTCACACTTTCACTGATTTATTGTAATAACAATATTCTTAAGATTTAAATCGTGAAGATTAATATATATTATTTTTAGGTATCTATGAAGGGCAATGGAAAGATAATCTACAAAATGGTTACGGTGTTCTAAAATACACATCTGGAGACATTTACGAGGGATACTTCAAAGATGGTCACCCTCATGGTCATGGGATTAAAAGACAGGGCGATTTTACTACTTCTACAGCTACAATATATACTGGTGAATGGGTCGTCGGCGTCAGACATGGCTACGGCGTCATGGACGATATTGGCAAAGGAGAAAAGTACCTCGGTAATTGGAGTGACAACAAAAAACATGGCTGTGGTCTCATTGTCACCTTGGATGGTATTTACTATGAAGGATTGTTTATGCAGGATGTATTGACTGTATGTTTTATCATATTAACTGTTTAATATGAATTAATTACAATACATTAAATGATGTTCATTGCTTACAGGGTCACGGAGTTATGGTTTTCGAAGATGGAACTCATTATGAGGGCGAGTTCAGATCAGCTGGTGTATTTTCAGGAAAGGGTGTGTTAACCTTTTCAAGCGGTGATAAAATTGAAGGTTCTCTCAGCGGAGCCTGGACGGAAGGGGTGAAAATATCTAACGGAGTCATGCATCTGAATGTGTCTAATCCTGTTCTTCCGGACAATTCAAAACCGAAGTAAGTATTCAATTAGCTATGTCTGTGTGTGCTTATATAATTGATGAAATAATCGATATTTTATGTTTCTTTCTTTATTTTAGCTCATTTGGCAAATTAAGTGTAGTTCCAAATCAGAAATGGAACGCAATATTTCGACAATGTTTTCAATGCATGGGTGTATCTGAAACCGTCCTTACTCCAAATGGTAACCATTTATCGAATGGTACATCGGCTGTAATGGATAACGTCAAAATATGGCAAAACGTCGCAGTTGCCATATCTTGTTCCCATAAAGAAAAACATACCAAAGTTTCTGCAAAAAAAACTAAAGGATCCGATTTAGAAAAGTCCGTGGATTGCTTAGAAGTCATACCGCAATTTGGCCAGAAAACGCTGTCCTTAAATGATTACATGGAATTAAAACAATATTTGTATAATGTGAGTATGTTATCTTGATAAAACAATTAGATATAAATCCTATTTTATTATCATTTAGGTCATTGACGAATCGAAAAGTTTTATTTTTTCGACAGTAGAAAAATTCTACTACACTTTCAATGAATAGAGTTTAATTATTATGTATTTATTTTAATAAGAAACCTCACATTTCAGTACAATAAACAAATAAAGCTGAAAACTTGCTTTGTCATTTTCAGGCTTGTGAGTCTGCACATCACCCTTTAGGACAACTCGTTTTAAATCTAACTAACGCTTTCAACACAACCTACGGCGGTGTCCGCGTCCATCCACTTTTGTTAAGTCACGCTGTCAAAGAACTGAAGAGTATTACATCAAGACTGTACCAAGTCGTTCGACTTTTGTTCCCGGCATTACCATTAGAAGGCACGGATATTGTGTTGCCATATAAGACGAAAGATGATCCAGACGATAATGAACAAAGCAATCCGATAGATGGGTAAGTTCAATATTAATAGATTTTTTGAAACGATGATGCTTATTATGTCGTGTGTCGATGAATAGCTCGCGTGACGTCCAGGGCCGTCTTCTCGCCTGGGCAAGTGCCCAGGGCCCAACGATCGAAGGAGCGCCGCCCCTGACTTACGCATTATAAGTACCCTATTGAATGACAAAATAAGCGATTTAGAATAAATTTTGAAGTCTCAACTAAATGCAAATATTTCGCTAGTTACAAGAAAAAAAAGATCGTCGCCAGATTTCGAGACAACAAAATCTATCGACTCTTGTCTCCACAGGAGCCCTGGATCCTTGTGCCCAGGGCCTCTTATAGGTTAAAATTGGCCCTAGTCACGCCATCGATAATCGAAAAAAAAAAAAAAAAATTACACGCTCGATGGTTTCAACTAAACTTGTTTCTGTTAATGTGTGAAGATGTCATAGACTTAAAAATTTGTAAATTCTTCTTAATGTGTGTTTCAGTGAGGTAGTATCAGCAGCATCACTTTTACAGCCGACATTATTACCAAGAGTACATCCAGCTCTGTTCGTGCTATACGCCTTGCACAACAAACGAGAAGACGATATGTACTGGAGGAGACTCCTCAAATGGAACAAACAACCTGACATAACACTTATGGCTTTCCTAGGAATCGATCAGTAAGTTGTGATAAACTTAATATATAACTAACTCAGGCCGGGTACCGATTTTGTTGCCATAGCAATAAAAGTGTTGCAAGTTATTGGAAAATTATTTTATCAATTTTTTGTTATGGTCTTAATTTCAATTACAACATAATATGTTACATATTATGTAAGTGTGTGTGTGTGTGTATTCTTACCACTTACATACACATTGATTGTTATTGGGCTTAAATTGTGAATGGATAAAGGATATTAAACTTTCACATGAATAATTAAAGCTGTTTTTATATTGACAAGTTGAGAAGTACCTACTTGTATAATATACATGTGGGATCAGGGTGTAAAAATAAGTGTCGTAAATAATTAGTATATTTTCTCGAAAAAAACACTTTTTAATATAAAACCTCATAAAAACACACCATACTCGTTATCGTCTTTTAACATTCTCGCTCCATTTTGTCTCTTCGTTATCCATCCCTCTTACTCTCATTCCCTTTCACTCACTCCTTCAATCACGTTCCGTTTCACTATTAAATATTTTCATCCCACATACATTATACATTTTTTTATAGTCTTTGATTTTTTACAGAAAATTTTGGTCAACCAGCCATCAGTCTTCTCCGCCGTTCTCCCCTATGAAAGAACAACTATTCAATGAAGCCGTGGAGACCCTCCAGCAATTGAAGACCACCTTTTCCCCCATAGAAAAACTCCTCGTCATACGGAGTACTTTCCAAAAAATGACGACTGCCGTGCAACAGGAATTAGGTAAATATTAGCTTTGTTTAAATCTAAATCTTTATATAATTAGTTGTGATCTTATATAAACCATTATAAAATAACATCAGCGTAGCAAGCTAAGGGTAGGGATCACCCCGTCTTCAGAAAAAAAGTAACCCCAACTATAATAAACCATGTGCAATTATTAAATCCAGACTATTAATCAATTATATTATCATCTATTATCGTATTTTTTTTTCTTATTGTATCCGTAGGCGCATATGGGCCACCTGATGGTAAGTGGTCACCAATGCCCATAGACAATGGCATTGTAAGAAATGTTAACCATCGCTTACTTCGCCAATGCGCCACCAACCTTGGGAATTAAGATGTTATGACCCTTCTGCGTGTAATTACACTGGCTCACTCACCCTTCAAACCGGAAAACAACAATACAAAGTACTGTTGTTTTGCGGTAGAATATCTGATGAATGGGTGGCACCTACCCAGACGAGTTTGCACAAAGCCCTACCACCGAGTAAAGTTCGTTTAGGTACATGATAAATATTACGGTTAATACTCATTTTTATCAATTTATTGTTTATCCGTCACCAGGTCCGAATTATCTATGGAGTATGGACGAACTGTTCCCAGTCTTCCATTTCGTGGTCGTCCGAGCACGCATTCTGCAGCTCGGTTCTGAAATACACTTCGTAGAGGACTTCCTGGAACCTGGTATGCAGCACGGCGAGCTAGGACTCATGTTTACAACGTTAAAGGTAAATGCGACGTACATTTTTTAAATATTCAAAGATATGACGAGCCGGTTGGCGTGATTGGTAGATATGTGACTTTATCGTGCCTTCCGCGCCGCAGGTCGTGGGTTCGATTCCCACCCAGGACAGACATTTGTGTACATGTCTGTTTGTCCTGAGTCTGGGTGTAATTATCTATATAAGTATGTATTTACAAAAGAAAAGTAGTATATGTAGTATATCAGTTGTCTGGTTTCCATAGTACAAGCTCTGCTTAGTTTGTGATCAGATAGCCGTGTGTGAATAATGTCCCAGGATATTATATATTATATATTTTTTTGATCAATATATTTTGGCATTTAGTAGCACATTCAATATTGTTTTAAAGAAAATTAAACTGTCTTGCTATGGTCTAAAGTTGATATTGCAATGCGTTACAGACGACTTGTATCTGTTAATTAATTTATCTTTTTTTCTTATTTACAGGCGTGTTACTTTCAAATTCTACAAGAGAAGATGTCCATAAATTCTTAGTATAATCGTTACAAAATAAAATATTGATCTCGCAATAAAAGTAAGGTGCGCTTTAGCAAAGCATGAAATTACGCTAGATGCTATGTGTTCGTGTTTTTGTCGTTAAAAATGATATAAATATTCAAAATTAAAAAAACAACTATTTAATATTTCAAACTTATAAGGTAAAGTTTTAGTAGAAATTGATCCTAAAGTTAACAGACTCAATTTGGTCGAACTATATCTTTTGATACTATATGAATAAAATAAAATGATATGATTTTATTTTCATGATATAAGCCTTATAACATGAACAAAGCAGAAATTCACTCACTCTGTGCATAGACTAGAATAAATCATTAATTAGATTGACAATGCATCTCTAATCAAGGTATATAAGATGTTCTGTACCACCCATGATTAAAGTTACTCAAAATAGCAGTTTTTAGTGCCACAAATCAGCCATTTGTCCACTTGTCTACGTGAAATTCGAAAATTATAATTATACCATGTGGATAATGTCTATATAGATGCCATAAACTCGTTTTTAATATATTGTATGCAATTTATCAGCATATTAGTGTTTTTGAATTGACTATGTTTTTTCCCGCGAAATAACACGCGGGCCCAACGTATATATTTGTATATATATGTACGAACTTTATATAAAGAGCAACGTTTTACCCACCTCCGTGAACTTTTCAATAGCAACTAAATAATCGTTTATTTTTTTTTATATTTATGCTGTTATTTATTGAATAACATGTCTTAACTTTTAATTTGAATTCCGATAATAAAAGGAGTACTTGCTAATTTAATGCGATTTCATTCGAACCTAAATTGATCATTAATTATATCGATTGTTATTTTTGAAATGAAGGCATTACATGAACATTTTTGGAAAAATACATTTTTGTTATTTAAGCAGATATAGTGCACATTTTCAAAACGTAAATGCGGCACCGGCTTTATAAAAGCATCCTGGACAATGCCAAGTGCACAATTAACATAGTCGTAGTGTATTAAGCATGATTCATTCTCATTACACTGTAGAACTGTTTTTTATTACCGTTGAAAAGTATGTTGAGATAAATTACATTGTCCAGGATGCTTTTATAAAGCCGGTGCTGCATTTACGCTTTGAGAATGTGCACAATATCTGCTTAAATAGGAATACACTATTATTATCAGATTTGTTCGCATTCGTAGTACCTGCTTAAAGTTGTAATTTTTAACCGATTCATTCGTCGATCTAAGACCCCACCTGGGCGGCCCAAAATGTAAGTATAAATGCAGAGATATAATTGTATACATAAAATGTGCCAAAGAAAAATCATACAAGTTAATTTGCTCTGAATTTGTTATAATTTAGATCAAGTTATTGTTACCCATATTTATCTTCGATTACACAGATTAGATTTTCTTTTTTTTTTTAATTTGACTGAATGATGTAATATGATTGGTAAAATTTTCAAAATCGCTTAATTTCGTAGAACAAAATAGTTATTTTTAAGTGAATGAGTTTTATTTTTTTACAAGTTTGTTTTTTATTAAATATTTCTTACATGTTGGAAGATGTTTTTAAATTTGGGGCTTTAATTAATTTTAAGAAATACGTTACTCTACACAGCCTAGCAAATGTCATTATAGTTAAAATTTATTGAAAAGGAATTAGTTTAAACTGTAATTTCATAATTTTGAAATATATTTTTATCCCATCGGTAGTATACAGGGTTATTTTTAACGACCCAGCAACCTCGCAGGACTAGATAGCTAACACCATAAGCAACAACTTTTGTTCGACGACTTTTGATAATTTGTTAGATTTTATTTTCATACAAAAATAAGTATTCATTTAATTTCCCGCTTGAACGTTTATAAATCTACGCGCATCGCAAAGATCGAAGCGTCGCGTCGTCCTTTCGTTTATGAATGAAATATAGCCCTACAAATGTCACGACAGTACGACAAAAACTTGTAAAATCATTTTTTTTTTCATGTATTGAGTTATGTCCGAACTCGTAGAACAAAAGTTGTTGCTTATGGTGTTAGCTGTCTAGTCCTGCGAGGTTGCTGGGTCGTTACAAATAACCCTGTATATTATGTTTCTGAGATTAAATAAGCAATACACATATTTCCAAAGTATAAGTACAAATATGTAAAGAAACTATCAATGTTCATCAGTTTTCATAGATAATGTAGTGTTAGATATAATATATAATTTAAAAAAAAAACTTATTTTTAATCTGTAACGTGTTAAAATCGTATCATTAAGTACTTTTACCATATCATATTAGAAATGAAAAGAAAGATACATAATTATTTATTATATATTTCATGCTATTGTACTGTAGTATATAAATTTAAAAAAATATTTATTAAAATTCAATAAATGTTTAGACAAAAGTGTGAATGGTGGTTTTATTATACGCAGCGTATTTCCATAGAGGTGCTAGAGGCCAATCACTGAACGCCCGTTAAATTCGTCACATCAAATTGTCAATTTTTTTTATAGTCTTTGGAACCGATACAGCCGCTACATACCTTTACCTTTTTGAATTTTTAATCCCTGAAAATCTATACTAATATATAAAGCTGAAGAGTTTGTTTGTTAGATCCGGCTAATCTCAGGAACTACTGGTTCGAATTTAAAAATTATTTTTGTGTTGTTGTTTGTGTTTATCGAGGACGGTTCTAGGCTGATTTTTATTCATTATATTTTCATTAATTACACGCGGGTGAAACTGCGGGCACAGCTAGTATATTAATAAAATAATACACAAATTATTAATTAAGGCTATTTATTTCATTCCTATAAAATAACATACCAAATGTCTCTTTTGTACAACATCATATCAAAAATGTACACCACTATATAAATTTCGTCTCAGGTAAATGTTACCTATTACTCTTGATTCCTCATATTTCCTTGCTATTACACTTCATAAATATTAAAGAAAGTTATCGTCCGCTTACCTGCCTAATCTCCGATAGGTAAAAAAAAAAAAAACATAATACCATTACGGAGGTCCTGTCGTGTAACATTAATAACATGTTAAAAATATTAACAATATTACAAAGTACAGAATTACAAATTACAAAAATATAATTCAAACGTAGTAACGAATGGTAATTAGTTTTGTCAGAGTCAAAATGAATTTTAGACGATTCATTAGTTATAAATAAAAAAATATATATCCATATACATTTACTTAAAATATTACACGACAAGTCCTTCATTGAATGCTGTACAATATATCTACAATATGCCAACACCTATTTATTGTAATAATTCATTGTTAAGTTAATCAAATCTTACAAGTACAATGACGAATGAAACTGTTCAAACAATGGTATTTTCACAAACGTATTGCACTGATTCGGTACTTAACATTCACTTCTACAAAACAATGAAATATTGTCGTTTGTCAAGCATATCGTTTTCAAAATATATTTCATATTTATATAAATAACAGACAAAAAAAAAAAAAAAAGATTTTAGTTTTAAATTTATTTTTAATACTATTTAAAATGTAAGTAGTGTTCGATATATCCAGTACTGTACAAGCACGTCAGCCACAAAATCACATAAATACAATACACACCAAGATATTCGACTGTCAACATAATAATATAATCAGTTGAATGTCTATTTTCATATTCCAGAGATATTATTATATTGTATGTAAATCATTTTCATTGCTGACGTTACAACCATTAATAAATTGGATCGATCTAACGAGGCAGTGACGTAGGTGGGTAGCTATTGTTAGTCAACGTGTAAAATATACAAAAAAAAAAAAAAGGAGCTCCGGCTTTCACCCAAACATCTAAACCTAGAGGCAAGTAATATTTGGGAAACGATAATTTACTCCGTGGAAGCGTGAAAGATGGTACGAATAAGCACAATCTTACACTAAATAAATATATAATGTTGTCGTTATTTAGCCACTGCATACTATTTATGATTTGTACTTTGTTTACAAGCGAACTAAAAACCCTGACAGAACACAGAACTCGACCATTATAGCACTTGATCTAGATTACATTGTACAAAATTGCCAATTAAAAAAAAAATAATAAAAAAAAAAATTCAATTAAAAGGTAATTTGAGAGCTTATTTTATAAATAACGAAATATGAACAAGCATAATATTTATTGTGTTATCATTAAACGTTATTAGTGACTATTTAATATTGTACCAAATAATGGGTTAATAATGGCGTTTTCTCACACTAAATATGGCTACCGTTTCAATTGGTTTAGACAAGCACCGGGACATTAAAATCGAGTTCCGTACCGCTTTATAGGAGTTAGCTAAAATCCAAACACGTAAACGTTATTGCGTTAAAAAAATCACTATTTCACATAACTTACGCTAATATTAAATTACAATATAATAAAAATAATCGCAAAATTAATCATATAACAATGAATTCCCGATATAATGTTAAAACCATAAAATTTATACTACACATAAAGATATAGGATAAAAAATATCAATTCAATTTTATTGCATGCATAATTCATTATTATTATTATTATTTTCATATATCAAAATTAACAAATAGTAAATTCCTATACAACGTGGACGTTTGATCGGTGACGTTTCATTTATAAGTATATACTTATATGATCATGATAAAATTCACGGGGAATTGATTGTGTTCATGTATAAACCATGCATTTAAATATACATTATACGAACAACATAATTCTTAAAATTACAGAAATCAACGTATATATTACTATAACATACTAAAATCTATGTGTTAATTCTTACGAAATAAATGCTCTACTGTGGGTTTATGAGTGATATATACGACGATCCATTTCTACGCAATCTATAAAATAATTTGACAGTTATAAAAGTGTTGCCATCTCTCATGTGGGGGAGTTTAAAAAGGGCGAAATAACTTTTTCTATATAATAATTAGACAGTTATAAAAGTGTCGTCATCTCTTTCTTATGTGGGAGGTTAAAAAGGGCGAAATAACTTTTTCTATAAAATAATTAGACAGGTATAAAAGTCTCGTGTGGGAATCCAGTTTAGTTTATAGATCGCGTACAATAGAATCAGCATCAATGTGTGACATCCACACACTGATAGTGCGTACATTTATACTTCTACGGTTTAATATATTATTTTCATATCGCTCATCAATATGTAATTCGCTTGATGAGAATAATTAATATTGTTATTTTTATTATATTCAATTAATTAATTAATTATATATTGTTTTTATGATGACGATATATGTCAAATACTTTGTTTCAATAAAAAATTTGTTAATCTTTACCTTTTTAAGATTGATAAATCGTACAAGTATAAACGTCGATCGATGAATGATTTACATATTGAAAATAACGCACATAGCTATATTATACAATAAGATATGAACGGGACGGCTGGTTTAGAAAACTTTAACGAGTTATCTACGAACGAATATCGCGTGATCACGGACCAATGGATGAGGAGGGTCGTGAACGGGGTCAATGACCGTTCGACATTCGCAATAATGCTTGACATAAAATTTCGATTTAAGCATAGTACAGGATACAGAGCATCTTTAAATATAAGGATAATGTTACAATTCTAGCGATATTATATAACTATGTATTAATTAAAAAAACATGTATATGTATAGTACATACATCGATATACTAAATAACAAATGTGTAAAATACGAAAAGTTTTAATCGAATCAATTATCGAAATCATATTATTTTTATTTTATTTACATTTCCACTACAGACATTTTTAATTATTTATTTTCAGAATAAAAAAAAATCAATAAACGATTAAAGTCTTTGCTATGCAATTCGAAGATGAAAAAAATAGATGGCATAAACCCAGTCGTGCAGTTATTTTTATTGTTAGAATGCTTCCGAGTGACCGTCCACTGCTCACTACAAAACTACAAACCATAAGACTGACGTGTGCGTTACAAGTTTTGCAGTAAGATACAATTTTCGATTCGCTTAATCAACTAATACTGAAAGCACCATTTTATTTCACCTAATTATTTATTCGAATTATCATTATAAACATGTGTTAAAATTTTGAATTTTGACTCCGCGAGATGGATACATAAAATCTGCACACAATACTGTGTTCACTCTTTACATTTCTCATTAAAATATATAATATAACTAACTAATACGAGTCAGATTCTCTTCACAAATAAATTATATTAAATTTTTTTTTTTTTTATTAGTCTCCAACAGAATATCGACTATGATATATTGGAATTATGTAACAAACATCTATTCTCACTTATATTAGTAAGATTTAATACACAGCGTGTAACAAAATTCGTGTCCGACCAGTGAAGTGGTTATTAGGTATCGTGTGTCGGTTCTATTTATGTGATAATTTTTAAAATACTAAGCAAAAAATTTATCTCGGTTTTTTTTTTTTTTTTTAATTATTTGACGAAAATTACATGGCAACACAGGTGCGGGCAATAGCGCTCGATAGCTCTTACCTATCGGGTAGCTAAGACACGAGGTCATGACCTCAGTAGTCCACGTTTTTACCACCAACAGTGTCGTGAAACACAATTAATATATTATTTTAAGTAATTTTTATGCTTAATATTTTAAAAATTATTCCATACATAGTTATAATAAACCTGTTTATAAAAACTGTGACAATGTAAAAACGAATATTGTAATGTAATTATATTTATAGGCTTTTAAAATAATTATATATTAAAACTAGCTTCCGCATTCCATTGACTTAATTCGCATAAAAAAAAGTTATTTAAAAAAAAAAAAAACCTTCCCTCAGTTCTGTGTGCAAATTTCAATTCTCCTTACAACGATAAAAAAAATATATACAGCGGTCAGTCTAAATAAATATTCGTGTACAATGGCATCTCAACATCTATATATCTAGGTAATACTGTGACGACTTAAAAATCATATCTTGTGCTGCAAAATACTGACTTCACAAAAACGTGAATTCAAAACTCTATACATATATAAAAATATCATCGTTTGGTTGGTGATCAAATCCATCGTATATTATTTAATTAGAATACGTTGTGATATTAAAATTTTCGTTATTAAAATAATACAATAAAAATAAAAAAAACAAATCATCGATTGATACATACGATTAAAATGACAATTATATAAAATCCCCTACATTCGGATGATTTCATCCGATTATATAAATTAATATTTGATTACATAATTAATAAATATATATATATATATATATATATATATATATATATATATGACACTGAACCGATTGACTCTTTATTGTCACTAATGAAATTACTTTTTAAATAAAAAAAATATATATATTCCCCAAATGAAAATAATCGTACGTACTGTACGGTATGCATACATTATCATAATGTAAAACTGATCACATCAATGCTTATGCACAAGCATTCATCTAAAGCCAGTGTCACAGATTAAATGAACGAATATATTAGATTTTTTTTTTTTTTTAAGTTACAACTATATTTTAATGTTATCATAAATATGAATAATAAAACTTTTTGTGCTTTAAATATACCATTTCCTGAACTATTTACATAGATACGATCGTAACATTGGCTTTAGACCAGTGCAATAATGTACACCTTAAGTGCTAATCATTCTGCTGCTATTTAATACTATGCTCTATGTACACCATAGTCGATCGAATATATAACGCGTATGATTAAGACCATTCACATATATACGATAAAAATATATACATTATCGAGGCTGAATAAACGTCACGGGTATATAACAGCCAAACTACGAAATTCGTGTTAACATTTATGTGTATAGGTTTAAAGAAGCAAATCGAGTCAAAACAATTCCCGTCGGCGGCCACAGCTGAGACCACGACCGCAGTACACTAACTTACTCATATTTGATCCCAAGCACGATATAAAAAAGTTAAAATTGATTTTAGTCATTTAAAACACTGAATCGTTACTCAGACAATACAGAAGTATTAAAGTCGAAGATTTAAATGCGACGCGCGTCGCGGAAGCTTCACAGCGAACCTACACGGACCACTTACGTACTAGGAGATACCTAAAATGTATAATAGGTACAAATAACGTCCTTACTAACCAGAAGGCAAAATTGGCACTTAAGACGAAGTTCGCTCCTTTCTTGATGAGTGTCTCGAGGAGGGAGAGCGCGCCGGGCGGCGCTTGCCCCGCGTGCCCCGCGCGCCCCGCGTGCCCCGCGTGCCCCACGCGCGTCTCGCGGAGCACGCCGGCCGGGCACGCCCCGCGCACTCGGGGGAGGCTCGAGGGCCGCGGCTATGTGGGCGGCGAGTTGTTCTGTGTGGGGTTGTAGGGGTGATTCGAATTGCGCAACACTGTGTAAACACTGTCAACCTTGCTCAGTTTCTCGAAAAATGGTATTAAGTCCAAAAGTTCTGAATCTGTCATGTCGTCGAACCATGACGCGACAGGTACCTGGAAACAGAAATATTATACACACTTAGTTATATAAAATCGAAACAGACACGTATCTTAATTATAATCAAATGCTTATAACAATTGATTGAAAATACTTTTATGTGGCTTTGTAACGGGATGTAAACGACTTTTTTAATTCGGAACAAGATAAAAACTTATTTGCGAACAAAATTACGTTGTAAATTTATAGATGCAGGTTGTATTGATTTTGTTTTGTATATCTTGTTGCTAGATGGTATAATTGATTACTCTAGCGCTCAGTGTCGAAGTAAAACTATTCAGATAGATTTAAATCTACAAAGGAGTAGAAAAAGGAAGAAAGAAGATTTAAAAACTGTTATTTTAGTTTTTTTTTTTTGTAATTTTATATAGCTATAAATAATAAATTAAAATTATATTCTCCTATATAAAAAATTATGTATATGAATATTGAAATTGTAAACATATAATTTTTTATATTTCTAAATCCGGAGCTATAATTAATTTTAAACGATATGATACAAATGAAATCGATTTTAAGAGCGCAAAGGGTGAGAAAAAATACTAACAGCGTTGTCCGGATGGAATATGTAGGAAGCGGGCGAGTTGTCGACGATGATGACTCGACGCAGGTCGCGTCCGAGACTGTTGAGATCCTTCACGTAGTTCCCGCGGTGGAACACGCAACTGTCGCGGAACAGTCGAGCACGGAACACGCCCCATCTGAAATAAAAATATCGTTACATTAAATATATGTCTATTTTTTTCTTTTTAATCGTTATTTGTTATAACTATACCAAATTCGAGCGGGCAATTAGGCAACCCGATGGCAATTGTTTCCCAAGGTTGGTGGCCCATTGGCGTTAAAAAAATAACAATTTTAGTATACGCCAACGAGGATTTAAAGAAGATTGCTTTAATTATCCCGACCGTGTACTAAGGACAACGTTCAAGAAGCGGCTGTTACAATTGTTTTAAATAAAATATTTACACGTAAGTAGATACAACAAGATAATGCCTAGTTACACATATGTATCGTACATGCAAGCAAATTTACATACATAAACATTTATCAAATAAAGTTAGACGATTGTACTGTTTTTATAATAATGATGTTCACATCTATAGTCACAAAAAAGGAGACTTTTTTTGTAATGAATAAGAGAAAAAACTATTAAATCAATATACATATAACTTACAACAGAAGATGCAACGCGTTTCGGAGAAGGAAGAGGTTTTAGTATATAATCAGCTACCTGGCCTGCCTTCGCACGTGAAGAACAAGGGTCTACATGAAAGGTTTATATCGTAATACATAATATTATAAATCTTTTGTTTTTGTTACGCACGCCAGTAAAACTCCCCGTTGGAATGACATTTACCGATAATAACAACAATCATCGTCATATTTCATACAATTTACAGAAAACCCTAATGAATCATACACCAAAACCTTCCTAACGAATTACACCGTCCATTGGTGAATACCGTGTGAAAATCCGTTCTGTTTTTAGTCGCGCTCAGAAAGACTGACAGACAGAGGCACCGGTAAAGACTTGGTACTATAGTATGTATTGATGTTGCTATAAAGCTGCTGTGCTTTACGATTTCACCCGCTTTAAGATTATTGACGTGAAAAACTATTCGTGTTTTACCGGTAACCGGCTTTTATATTCAGACGATTAACTATTAGTTTTTGAAGCAACTTGATCACTGGAGTATATTGATTATTGTAAGATGATATTGGACTGAAACGGAGCGCTTAAGAAACGGCGAGGCAAGGTGACTGCAAAGATTGCTTAATAAAGAAACAAAGATTTTCAACTACTATTTGGTTGCCCTTAGTTATGACCGGATTGGAGCAGCGTGGTGGAATAAGCTCCAAACCTTCTCCTCAAAAGAGGAGAAGAGGCCTTAGCCCTGCAGTAGGACATTCACAGGCTGTTACTGCTAGTTATGACACGAAAGTAAATACGAACACGTAAATGTATCATAAAAGAACGCAAATTAAACACATACGAGTTACGTGTCTGTTGTTGTATATCGTTAAAATATACAGGCAAAGACAAAAACAGTTATTTCAAAGGTCCTATTCCTGGACCGTTTTGTTTTTTTCGGAAGATTTTTAGTGTTGCCAATTAAAAACAAATCAATGTATTACGTATATACACCGAGCGAACGGTAGTTAAAATTACTCGGTGGTAGAGCTTTGTGCAAGCTCGTCTGGGTAGGTAACCCCCACTCATCACATATTCTACCGCAAAACAGCAGTACATGGTATTGTTGTGTTCCGGTTTGAAGGGTGAGTGAGCCAGTGTAATTACAGGCACAAGGGACATAATATCTTAGTTCCCAAGGTTAGTTGCGCAGTGGTGATGTTGTTTTTTTTTAAGAAATAAAATACAAACCACTGTCTATGGGCGTTGGTGACCACTTACCATCAGGTGGCCCACATGCTCGTCCACAATAGACATGCAACGATTGGAGACACGCACTCGAGAAACCTCTTAATTAAAGGACCCTCTAATTACAACAATTAGGCATCACCGTTAAACGAGCATCTGCGGTTTTTAAATCGCCGTTAAGATTCAATACACATTCATTCGAGCGTTCGTTCTTACAACCCTTCACAAGAGACCCGCATACTTAGCGATAAATAAAGTGAACAAAAGGCACTTCACGCCTCTCCTTCGACCTTTTAGTCTCGAACGATTTAGTTGTTGCTCACTTTATGTAATCTCAATTATGTACAACATTTTAAAGGGCGAGTTTAAAACAAAAAAAAATGACAGTACAATACGAAAGATAAGCTTCATACGTATGTATACATAGTTTTCATAGATATATGATAACGTAATAAAATAGTGATATAATTAATAATAATAAGAAATTGCAAAGATTAGTTAAAAGCATTTCTATTGTTTAAACGGGACATATAATATTCCATTCGAGATGTGTAGTGATGTGTCATTGTGTCTCGGTCAATACAACATTGGGGTCATCCCCCCGTTTGAGATACGGCTATGAATTTGACATTGATTTGTATGAGAACATTCAGCACATGACGCCTGTTTGACGCTTTAGTCACGTGTTTGATTCGATAACGATTATTTGCATAGAAGAAGAACATAGACGTCAATGTCGTAAAGTCGCAAATGTATACATAGATATTTGGTAATAGTCTGGATATTTGCTTACAGCCTGTGAATGTCCCACTACTGGGCTAAGCTTATTCCACCACGCTGCTCCAATGCGGGTTGGTGGAATACAAATGTGACAGAATTTCAATGAAAATTTGACACATGCAGGTTTCCTCACGATGTTTTCCTTCACCATCAAGCACGAGATGTAATATTTATTATAAACACAAATTAAGTACACGAAATTCAGTGGTTCTTGCCCGGATTTGAACCCAGGATCATCGGCAGAGATTCACGCGTTCTTACCACTGGTCCATCTCGGCTTTGATATTTGCTTATTGCCGCCAAAACGTCATTGGGTTAGAAATACTAAGTAGCAGCCCGATGTTTGGAAGTTGGTACTGTTGCATGTAACACAGTTGGTCTTGCAACTAAACTCTTTCCAGTCGCGTCGGATTGCCATCCCATCGGATAATGAGAGGATTGGAAAAGTGTACATGTGTTTGATCATACTTCATGCTTTTTAATATCTCCTGCGTTATTGGATCTATGAGACTGACCGTCTGTATATGCTATAGTGTTCGGAGCTGATATTGTCGTATGTTACCTGTCTAGTAGATCGGCGACAGGATCCGCGTATTTCGCAAGGGACGCCGTGAATAACACGCATTCGTACAATTCCCCGCACCGCCGAAGGAACTCGTCGACGTGCGGCCGCTTCAGCACGTACACCTGATGCACCGCGCCGTCGATCTCGACCGGTACCACGAAGTCAGCGTTGTTGATCGGCTGCAAACAAGAGAATACATTTAGGCAACGACTTCGCAAACAATGAGAAGCGTCAATATTGAGGAAGGCTTCATAACGTTCGAAATATAAGTATAATAAATCCACAATATCATAAAACTATACTAATATTATTAATGCGAAAGTAAATCTGTCTGCCTGTTACGATTTCACACCAAAACTACCAAAGCGTTTTAAAATAAAAAGGTTTAAAATTAATATGAAATATGAGGTCATGAAAATGATGAGGCTTGACGCAAAAATTACTAGTTGCTTATTGTAATAATAATCGCAGTACTATTTCGCTTACAACAAAGGGCGTGTGTATCGACTGCAAACATTCGAATTAAACTTTGTTGGTGCAAATAAATCGAATGTAATAATTTTCAATAAAATAAAGTAAAGTTAATTTCCTTCCCTTATTTAATGTCAAGGACCGTTAAGGGTTTCACCAAAAAATATTATTCAGAGCGATCATTCATCGTCGTCCGGAAAGCATTAAAAATGTATTAATAACAAATTAGTTTCGACATCGTTTTTTTTATGCAGCTAAATGTAAATCTACATTAACGTTTCCGTACATATTGATGAAGGTATATTTATTAATCTCTCTGTCTCTCACTCTCTCTCTGTGTGCGTGTGTGTGTGTGTGTATGTGTGTAGAAATAACCTAATTATTAGATTTATCAGCTAAATAAAATCAAGCATTTATATTAACAAACGTGTAATGGTGCACACTTATTTCAATTTTACGTCACTCGTTTAGTACACAAACAATAAATCGGCAAAAAAAATATGTGGCACAAATAATAATCAATGTTACGCACTGTGATTGGCTGACTCAATGTTATGGGAATCCCGCGACCAAGTCATGAACTTAGCAATTATAAGAATCAGTAACATACATACATATACACAAAGATACAATTTACCTATTACTTCAAAAACATAACATAGAATATTAAATACTACCGTATATTAAGGTTGTGTATATTTTATTTTTTTTAAGAATTAATAGATCCTTGAATATCACCCGCGTTAAATGCTAATGCTCCGCCTACGTTGATCATAGCTTGTAGCGCTATGTTATCTAATCCTTAGCCTTCAATTAATGAGATATTCATATATAGCAAATCTAACCGGTAAGGCGGTGGGATTTGAGCGTTCAAACAAACGACAGCTTCATATCATAGATTATAGATTTAAAAAAAGTACCGAATGTCTCATTTTCACCGACGTAATCGACATAATTATATACCGATATGTTTAATTAAACTTAAAAATATATCTTGAAAATTTTCTATTAATTTTACATTTAACATTCGAAGTACATGAATACGATATACGGTTACTCCATTATACGGTTAAGATAAATAATTAATCATAACTCTAACTTAACCTTAATTACAATTAAAAATAATCTATAAAGATTAAACAATCATTATTTTAATTAAAAATACATGTAAAAATAGTACTCATCCTATTTCAAGACAAATTTAACATCTATACAAAATTTTATGAAAAGCCGAACGGTTGGGCTATTATTAAAGAATACACGCATCAAAATAGGATCATAGTATATCCACCATAATTCGGTTGTCAACATTTCACGGGGTGAGTAATGAATTTAATTATTACAGAATAACACTGCAGTCGTCCCTTGAGTGACAGTATCTTACTAAAAATTAATCGCGTTTCGCAGTTAAATTATCGACGTAATCTCGACGTTTATGTCGAAACTAATAAGGATTACCGTGTATCACTACACGAAGCAGTCTAGTTGATTTATATGATAAGAAACGTGTCGATGGCTCAGAGTCAACATCTTTAACATTCCAACGACACGTTCTACTCCTTTGTTTCAAAAGGAAAACAATGGCTGTGTGACAGAAATATACATCCTTTCTATGATTCTTAATAGTTAGCTTCTTTGATTTTATTGAATAAAGGCAAGTTTTTATAACAATAAAAAGTCAAATTCATAAAACCAAACATAACAAGCGATCAAGCTTACAAAACCGCTAATGACAACACCACAAAGAATATTGGCAAGGTGTAATACCAATTAGAAAAATTATATCATAGTCAAAAACTGACAAGGTAATTCTTCTAACCTTGTAAATATGTATCGTATGTCCAAACAAAATCAATATCAACCTTGGCTAGCCTGAAGCTAATCAAAACTGCACACACAATGAATGAATCAATATTTAATGGGTAAGACTTAAAATCCCAGTTCTGAAACGATGATAAAAGTGATATTAAGTAATTAAGTTTAATAGGTATGTTTAATAGTCGAATGGCCGCTGATGATAGAATGTGCGACTATTTAATGCTCAGTATTCCACGCGAATCGAGCGATTTTCGATAGATCTATCGAAACGATCGATTAAAAATCGATCGTTAAGGGTTCGACATAGGCACTTAGCTGATTTGCTATGTAGTAGGAATTGTCGATCACCATCAACTGGGGCACAAGTCTACTAACGAATTGTCACTTTATCGCAATCGAACCGCAGCGAGATCGTTGCCGTTTATCCGTGATAATCGTTTTAGTATTTAAGACGTGAAAACGTAATAAATAAACAAAAAAACTCACTTTCGCATTTATAATAGTTGGGATATGCTCAAGCAGATGTGATGGTTCTGAACTATGTATACAATTGTCAATAACAACAAAAAAACTTCTGATTAATTTGATATAGGTACTGAAATAATAATAAATAATGACTACTGTTCAAAGATATAATTTAATATTAAATAGATAACAAAATAGAGATAAATAATGAATGATTTTTATCTGCATATTTTATAATTTTCTATAAATGATTTGTTTATTGAATATTCATCTTTTCTGAATGATAATTTGAGTAAAACAATAGACGATCAATTGTTGTACTAACTAGACAAACTTCCCGAACGAATCAATCACATTACTCAGTGGGGCCTCTCAGTAAGTGAAGCTAAGAGATTCATTCACGACCGAATGTCAAATTAATCTATAGGTAAAACGTCGGTTTTACAGCAACAACGATAACTAAAAATTAACGAATTTTCACTAGAAACAATTACACAGACATACGGCAATTAATATTGCCCGGGTAGAGTGAAAACCCTCAATACACGTACTTAACCTTAACCAGTATTAAGAGATGTCAACAACAACAGTAGACAACTTAATCGGGTGAACAATGCTTGAATGCATATACCTAACACAAACATAGAAAGGCAATAATATACTTAACATCCTAACTAATATTATAAATGCTTATGTGAGTTTGTTTGTTACGCTTTCACGCCAAAACCACTAAACCGATTTCAAAAATTCTTTCACCAATAGAAAGCTACATTATCAGCGACTGCAAATTATCCTCGTATTCCCACGGGAACGGGAACTACGCGGGTGAAACCGCGCGCAAAACGCTAGTAAAATATAAAAATTTGTACCACCAAATTTCCTGCCCGAGGAAAAGCGACAGAATATTTGACGCAAAATAGAATACAAGCAAAGACTAAGATATCACGTACGTACACGCCTAGTAACTATTTAAAAGTTTAACTACACGATGTATTTTTAGATACCTATCCTCGTGTCGATAGCGGCTGAACCTAATTGCGAAATGGAATTGATCGTCTTGGCGATATTTTTAACATGGATAAATGAAACGGTAAGAGAAATAAAAGTAAGAAAGTTTCATCTAATATAAAGTAGGTATGCAAGTTTTAGTTTTATTTGTATATTTTTGAGTTCCAAATTGACGCATTTTGGCACCTAAGCTTCTTGATATGTTGTTGCAAAATGTACATTATCTATCTTTGTTGGTCTAATATAATAAAACTATATTATCCTAAAGATAATGAGCTTACCGGGGTCAAGAAAAAAATATATTTCTTGAGTTTTTTTGACAAGAATTTATAAAAGCAACCCGAAGTTTGCAAGTTGGCAGTGTTCACAATATCGAGCTTAGGAAAGCACGTAGTTCTTAAGTCCTGTGTCAGAACACTTACTGGTCGTGGATATAAAGTAAAACGGAATTATTAAATAACAGATGATCTCACCGCTGTCAGTTCTAAAAAGCACGATAATTTTATATTGACACGGAAAGGGCATCAAATATTGGACGCAAATTAACAGCACGATTAGAAATATTTTACATAACGTATAGACATTAATGTAAACGTTTAATGCACATGCTAATAGAATCAAAGAACCAGTTAACGTTACACGAGGAAGCTACAATTAGCGTAAAATTCTTTAGTTAATCAGCATTAATTCTTATGCTCTCATTGTCTCAGCATGACTACTATAATCGGACTATAATATTAAGACGGTGTATGTCTGTCCGCCTGTTACCTTATCACGATTAAGCTAGTTAACCGAACATAATGAAATTTGACAAAGAAGTAGCCTGGGAGACCTGGATAAGAACATCAATCAACAGCCAATCGTAGTCCACTGCTGAACATAGGCCTCTCCCAAGGTGCGCCAAAGCTCCCGGTCCTCTGCCTTCCGCATCCAGTCGGTACCCGCCACCTTCTTAAGGTCATCGGTCCACCTGGCTGGAGGGCGCCCTACGCTGCGTTTGCCGATCCGCGGTCTCCACTCTAGGACTCGTCTGCTCCAACGGCCATCGGTCCTACGACACACGTGACCAGCCCACTGCCACTTCAGCCTGCTAATTTTGCCAGCTATGTCGGTGACTCCGGTTCTTTTCCGGATAATCTCATTTCTGATCTTATCCTTCAAAGATACTCCGAGCATAGCTCGCTCCATAGCACGCTGAGCGACTTTGAATTTGTGGACTAGTCCCGCAGTTAGTGTCCACGTTTCGGCACCGTATGTCATGGCAGGTAAGACGCATTGGTTGAAGACTTTCGTCTTCAAACATTGCGGTATAGACGACGTGAGGACTTGACGAAGGTTGCCAAATGCTGCCCATCCCAAGCGAATTCTTCGATCGGCTTCCTTCTCGAAGTTGTTCCTACCGACTTGTATAACCTGTCCTAGGTAGGTATATTCACTAACAACTTCGAGAGGTTTCCCTTCGACGTATATCGGTCCCGGCACGACATGCTTATTGAACATGACCTTGGTCTTGTCCAAGTTCATACCGAGACCGACACGCCGGGAAGAATCGCTTAGGCTACGCAGCATTTCGGTGAGTTGTTCCAGCGACTCTGCTATGATGACAATATCGTCGGCAAATCGAAGGTGTGAGATGTACTCGCCGTTTACATTGACTCCATATCCAGTCCAATCCAGCGTCTTGAAAACGTCTTCCAACGCGTTGGTGAACAGTTTCGGAGATATTACATCTCCCTGTCTCACCCCTCTGCGCAGTTGGATCGCCTTCGTCTTACAGTCCTGGATGTGGACAGTCATTGTAGCAGCGTTGTACAGACATCTCAGTACCTCGATATATCTCCAATCGATATGACATCTCTGCAATGAGTCGAGCACAGCCCAGGTTTCGATGGAATCAAAGGCTTTCTCGTAGTCCACAAAAGCCATACACAGCGGCTGATTGTACTCTTCGGTCTTCTGCACAATCTGCCGAACAGTAAGGATGTGGTCCACGGTGCTATAGCCTGATCGAAAGCCGGCTTGCTCTGGGGGCTGGAACTCGTCAAGTCGTCTGGCGAGACGGTTCGTGACGACTCTCGAGAACAGCTTATACACGTGACTCAGGAGGGAGATTGGTCTGTAGTTTTTCAAGAGGGTTTTATCACCTTTCTTGAAAAACAGTACCACCTCACTCCCGCTCCACGTTTCCGGGGTCTTGCCATGTTGGATGACGGAATTAAAGAGGCTTACTAGCTCTTTCAGGACCGGAGTCCCGCCTGCCTTAAGCAGCTCTGTTGTGATTCCGTCATCTCCCGGAGCTTTATTGTTTTTAAGCTGTTCTAGAGCCGCCCTAATCTCGCCTTGGTCAACGACCGGGAGCTCCTCGGAGTAATGGCGCGTAAGAGGGGCGCGCTGGTCATCAATACTGATTCCCACAGGTTTATCCGATCTTGAAGAGAACAACTGCCCATAGAACCTCTCTACCTCTCCGACGATCTCAGGCCTAGAGGTAACGACCCCACCATATTCGGTTTTAAGTTTTGTCAGACGCGGCCTCCCAAACTTGCGAGCGAACACTTTCGATCCCCGATTTTGCTCAATCGCAGCCTTGATGGCACGGGTATTGGAGCACCGGAGATCGCGTCGCGTCAGCGTTCTTATTGTTCGGTTTAAGGCCTTATCTGACAAAAACGATGGTAGTTCTCGTCGTTTCCTCATGAGCTCGAGTGTCTCAGCAGAGAGTTTTGGTGCGCTGTCTCTTTTCTGTGGCGGAAAACACTTGCGGGATGTATTTTGCAGTATTTTGACCAGCGTGTCGGTTCTCTCATCGATACTGCTTACGGTTTCCAACGCGGTGAATTGATTTTGAAGCTCCATTTGGAACTTTTCGGAGCCTTGAGCAGTTTGGAGCATGCTAGGTCGGAGAGTAGACCTCATCATTCGCGATCTTTCGGCTTTGAAGTCGATATCTAGAGTGCCTCGAACCAAGCGGTGATCACTACCGGTATTGAACCTGTTGATCACTGAGACATCTCTAAATATGTGCCTTTTATTCGAAATGATAAAGTCTATCTCGTTCCTCGTCACGTTATCGGGGCTTCGCCAGGTCCACCTCCTCTGGGGCTTCTTTTGAAAGTAAGAATTCATCAAAAAGAGCCCCTGCGCTTCGAGAAAGTTTACTAGCATTTGCCCCCTGTGATTTCTGCAGCCCAAGCCGTAAGGTCCGACTTTCGATTCACCGCCATCTTGTACTCCCACTTTAGCATTAAAGTCTCCCATAACAACATTGTAGTGGGCCTTCGAGGTGTTGTTGAGAGCCTTTGCGATGTCTTCGTACATCGCTTCTACCACATCATCAGAGTATGCCGAAGTTGGCGCATATACCTGTACGACCTTCAGGGAATACCTGTCGGAAAGTTTAAGGACAAGGTACGCTACCCGGTTCGACACACTACTGATTTCTACAATGTTGCTAATGAGATCCTTTTTGACTAGAAAACCGACACCACCCTGGGAGAGGCTATCACCTTCGCGGAAGTAGAGTAAGTTACCGGACTCTAGAGTTATCGTGTCCTCCCCCTGTCTTCGGACTTCAGATAACCCCAGTATATGCCAGTTTATATGACTTAACTCTACTTCTAATTCGGCGAGGTGATGGTCCAGCCTAATCGAGCGTCCATTGTACGTTGCCATATGTAGTCGTCTTTTATGGTAGCCTGCCATGAACCGGTGATTCTTTGCACCCCCTGCCCTGCCGATACCGCGACCGCTACCGTGGTCGGGCCTAGCGGGCTTGCCGGTAACTGGGGGCCTTTTTTTTTTGCGCATCTACCATATAGGAGGATTTGCCCATACTCGCCGCGCTGGGCAGGCGTGTTGGCGAGCGCAGTAGGGGGATAAGTTGTTTACGGGGGGGACGCTGCTGCCCATCGCCCCTTTTTCCCCATCCCTTAGTCGCCTCTTACGACACCCACGGGATAAGATAGGGGGAGTGCAATTCTAAGCCGGCACTCCACGGCACCCGGCACTCCACGGCACTCCGGCACTCCGGCACTCCGGCACTCCGGCGGATAAGAACATAGACCTATAAATTACGGATATTTTTTAACGTTTAGACGCGATTAGAGCCACAGGGAACACCTAGTACTTACTCAGTTATTACATAAAACATCTGTAGAATTGTAGCGTATCTTAACGAGTTAAACATTTGAGTATTTCATGATGACATAAATAATAAATATACATAACATTTTCAAAAACAATAAAGTTAAGCCACATCTTCGTGTTTAACGAATATATACAAATGTGGTAGAATCTCATCTGGTCTAGTGCATGTTTCATCACAATGTTTTCCATAACCGCCGAGCGCGAGATGGATTATAAACACAAATTAAGCACAAGAAAACAACGTGGTGCTTTCTCGATTCGAATCTGTAATCGGTTGAGATCGACGTGTTCTCCACTAGGTCATCTCTTTATCAAATATTTAGATAACGCATGATAGGGCAGATTCGTATTAAGAATATGGATTCGCTTATAGAGAGAAGCGTGGTACATGTTTGCAGAGAAAGCTTCCTAAAACGATCCCCCTTATACCAATTTCGAACGAACTCGATCCATTAACAGATCAGTTAAAGATTAACGATCGAATTAAACTAAGTGTTACAACGTTCTACGTTACGAGTTGATGTCAGAAATAATAAACAAAACCGTTTTACAAAAATATATTATTTTCAACTTTACTTTTTAACAACAAACAGACAGATGTTTAAGTAGAGCAGCAATCTTTACGTGGTCAACTATAAAATGTAATCAAGGTGTTATAAAAAAGAAATTACAAAGAGAAATAAACACGAGGTGAACTCGACTTACTCTTTTATGTTGAAAAATAAATTTCAATTTTCTACAAATTGTATTCTGAAGACTGAACAGTAAAAGTTGAACGAGAGAATGACTATTACTTTTTGTTTATGTTTAATTAAGGAGTCGGATGCGATAATCTAGCCTATTGTTACCATCACGAAAGCAGTAGGGCGGGCTATTCTGTAAGAACTAACTCGGAACGGAGAAAACGGACGTGAAATGTCAGAAAGAGATGGACCTCTGACCATAATAATTATAACAATAAACGCATCAAAATAAAAAAAAAAGTGTATATCACCATAAATCGTTCGTCAACATTTAACGGGTGAATCTATGCAGATAAATTTGAATCTATTGAAAGGTATTTACGAAACATCAAATAACATACTCGATCAGATTTGCGTGACTCAAATACATTACGATTAAAATTTAGTTCAATATTAACAAATAAGGTTTTTTTCGGTTGGGTTTCATTGTACCAGCGAACCTTCACATTCTCGACGAAAAACCCTGACCTTAGATGACGTATTTTCATTCATACGTTTAACTACTTTAAAGCGAATGCGTAATTTTACAACGTTTTGAAATATGACAAAACATAATGATTCCGTAACCTAACAAGAACGAATAACGACTAAATAATTTTCATATGTACTAGACATTATTCATATATAATGGATCATAAGAAACCCAAGGTTCTACATTTGAATTTTGATTCTACTTTCAACTGGTAGCACTCTATCGCCAATTGACGGGATTCGAGAATTTGTCAGAAATAGGCCCTTAGGCTTGCATTGTGACGTTTGGTGTTACTTTATTACATTTCAACAACAACACATTAGATTAAAACAAGTTTAGCTTTAGTATTCGAGATCTAGTCTGAGGGCTTTGTGTTTCATTTACCTCCATTATCCCGTTATCCAGGTGCTTTAGCTAACGACTGTATGCTCTAATAATTAGTTATACAATAACAATGGCGAGACTAAGTACATTACTCGACATAACGACATAATTCTCCAAAATCAAAATAAACTTCATATATTATATTATCATTATTAATATAAAAGTATATAACTCATTCAAGATTGAAATGAGAACAATGAGCCTGGGTTTGAACTCGCGATCATCGGCTATTCACGTGTCCTCACCACTGAGCCATTTGCCATAAGATTTTTAAAGTAAAGCTCTTAACAAATGACTGTTTAATTTATGTATTGTAATACAGGATACTACAACAGTACTTGCATACATATCCCAATCTTCAAAACATTAACTAAAGATCTCTTATCAATATAATTATTATAAATTGTATTTTAAAAAAACGCACCCAAAATTTATTGTATCTATATTTAAAAGAAATTTTATTCCATGACTAATTTTAAAATTGTTCTCACTGCAAGTGTATATTTAAAGGCGATAATTGAATATTTCAACACGTGCATATTTCTTATCAAATTCAAAATCGTATTTGATAATATACTGTTGACAAGAACAACCAAAACAGTACTGAATGAATAAGATCATCATTTTTGAAGGTCATCAAGACATAGATAAAAATAATTTATCATACTGTCAGTACAATAATCAATGAGTTACCTACGTGCAATGTTAATAAAATTGATAAAATTGCATTAAAATCTTCAACTGAAACCCACCTTTAATATAAAAAAAATTAAAAAAATTGACAGTGACATTAATAATCACAATTTTTTTACTTGTGTCATATCCCACTACTATAATAATTCAACTAATTTTATAGAAAATATTATTCAATCGCTGTTAAACAACATGACTAATTGTAATTAAATTTGCTAAAAAGTTGAGTATGTCATAAAATAGAAAACATTTTCTTCTAAATTTTAAATAAGAAAACGTCAAAGTATTTTACTTAATAATTTTTTATATAATATCTTTTTAGCAAAGCAGACCTCAAATCATTAATATTTATCGTATTTATGTTTTAGCTTAAGCTCCTGCCGATTCAACAACCTCTCTACTGGCAAATCTCTAGATTCTAATGCTATGACCAATATATACTTGACATATAGAAACAACATTACACAACTTTTACAAATTTATTATAAAAATACACTAGCCACTGTTTAAAATTTCATCCACGTGAAACATTAATGCTACATCACATCTTGACTGTGTACAAGTTAAATGATGTCAAAAATATTTTGGATAGGATAAGCATAAAATCCATTCTTAGTGGGTGTTTACATTGTGAAAGAAATAAGTACGCTAAAGTTCAAGTTAATCGGACCTGTAGTTTCTGAGATGTTGTGATGAGTCACTCGGTGGTATTTTGCTTATGTATATACAGGGTTATTTGTAACCACCCAGCAACCTAGCAGGACTAGATAGCTAACACCATAAGCAACAACTTTTTCTCTACAACTTTTGATAATGTTAAATTTTATTTTTGTACAAAAATAAGTAATAATTTAATTTCCCGCTTCAACGTTTATAAAATTACGCGCATCGCAAAGATCGACGTGTCACGTCGTCCTTTCGTTTATGAATGCAAAATAGACCTGCAAATGTCACGACAGTACGACAAAAACTTATAAAATCATAATTTTTTTCATGTATTGAGTTATGTCCAAAGTCATAGATCAAAAGTTGTTGCTTATGGTATTACCTATCTAGTTCTGCAAGGTTGCTGGTGTGTTACAAATAACCCTGTATAATATTAATATATATCAATTATTATACTATAGTATGTTGAAAACATTTATATCATTAGATAGCTACACTTAACTCAATTATTACTTAAATATCAGAACAGAACTTAAAAAGAAATGCCTAAAATATTTCCATATTGCATATACTTAACTAGTGGACCTATTTGTTCTTTAAATAAATACTATTAATGCGAAAACAATAAATTACAACATTTAAAATTTAAACTTGTGTATACCTATTATTGTTTAAGGGAATAGGTGAGTATACTTATCACATAGATAATGAATTCATATAATTTCATAGATGATAAGCAGTATTTATTTGCTAGTTTAAATATTATGTTTTGTTTATAAATAGGTGTTTTACTAGACAACCCAACAAAATATCTTATGTTTTGGTAAAAAAAATGCCTTATTAATCTTAAGTATTAACATGCAAGCTGTTTATCAAAGTTATCAAAATTTTCTAATTATAAATACATACCTTAAATGAGCTGTGTACTAATGTTTCATCGAGGTCAATAACCATACATTTTTTATGCATGTCCTGATGTCTTACTGGCGGCAATAGTGGTCGCGCTGCATGGTCTGACATAACCAGGAGCGGGGGCGAAGCCCTGCCATCAATGCTATTTGTGCCATTGCCACCGGGTGGACCCTTGCCCCGCCCACCTCGCCAACAACACAGAAGCGATCGTAAAAATCCTCCACTCCCATTCGACTTCTTGCTCCCCAATGGGGTGGAGCCTGACACTGGTGTTCCATCGCCGTCGTTATGCTGTGCACCGGGAGGTGATCCTATAACAAACATTTTACGTCAACACAGCACACGCGGTAACTCACTTGTTAATTTGTGTAGGTTTAGCGAGAAGACACTCTCTCAAGGTTGCTTGCAAGAATGTTATCACAGCAACACGTTTCAATTGTTTACCTCAGCTTTATTCTCACGATATACACAATTCAAGGATATGGTGCTTCGCCATCCACTCATTATGATTCGTTCACAATCAGTAAATATATTAGTCTTAAATAGAGGTAACATTATACGTTCTAAATTGATGGCAGTAGGTAACAGGTGTAACTGAGTTTGGCTTTACCTCTGTCGGATCCATAGTTGTTTAATTGTTCGTCATCCCGTGACACTTGAGTTATAATGGACGATGCGTCCATTTAAACATTTGTTTTGAGCCCTTTTAAAAATGGCAACGACGTTTATATAAAACTTTAACACCATAAAACTATTTTTTATCTCCCTTCTTTTTTTACAAAATGGCAGGCTGGCGCTGGACAAATACCAACTTTGAGCGCCGCCAACATAATATTTACATGATTCTGCATCTCTTTTTAATGCCCCATGTTTATATGAACAAGAAAGGAACGTCAATATATAGGTATTTCTAATTGTATGTTACTACCACTGTCAACAGCCAAAAATAGTTGACTGTGGTGGCACAGATATTTATATAATTTATATTACGACTCAATACACTCGAAAAGGGTAAGAAAATGTTCAAAAATAGTTATGCCTAATTCACGGTTGAATAAAATTTCAATTAGGTAAATAGTAACATGAAATAATATTATATTAGAATTTGAAAAACTTGGTTATTACTGTCAAAAAATTCATATATTAAAATAAGTTTTAATGAGAATAATTTAATTCTAAAAACTCATATCGTTAACTTATATTCTCAATTACGAAAATAATAGAAAAAGTAAAGTGATTGCAGACAGACATGTAATCGGCTTAATGATTAACTTTTATAATTACTTTTACTATAGTGCAAGTCAAACACAAGTTCACTTTCATAATACGAAGGGATGGTAAACCGCTAAAATTTGACAGAGAAACCGCTGTTTCTATATAATGTAAAATCTGACGGGCATAATAACGAATATAAGCAAAAAAGTAAAGTAAGCAAGTGAGTCGATTAAGTGCCCCAGTGCATCCCCGCGCGCACTGTTCAAGATCAATCAAAGTTAATGTGTAATCTTGATTGATAATTATAAATAGTTATCGTTAATCATTAATCTGATTACGATCTGCCCAAGTTCTTAAGGACTTAAGCAGTATGTATCTTTTAATTGTATTAATTCGACATAAAATAAGGAATCCATGTTTTGTCAATTCGTCAAACACATCAAGGGCTAAAACCCTGCTCAGTTTGATACTTTTGTTTATAGTTTTCCACTGATTCTCACTTTATAGTCTTGGTTTCCAACGGGTAGAGGTCTTTTTACAAACTACTGCTAAAGGATTATTGAATATAACCATTTGAAATTTTGACCTTAGCCAAATAAATGTCTGATGGTCATTCGTCGATCTACAGACGCAGTAGCGGGTAGCCTGTCCTTCACAAAGTATACAAATGGTGGATGTGCTGTTCAACTTCGATTCCTAGAAACAGCGAGATACTTTAGAATATGAGGAGGAGGACGAAGACTGAGGTGTCGATTTTCTACCCAAATCAGCGTTTATATATTTGTTTTCAATTCAATTCATAATTTTATATAAAGATATATTCGTGGTAGTAACTTTTGTTTTATTAAAAAAATGTGAGAATGTTACCTTTAAAAAATCTAATAACATAATTTATATGAAATTAACATGATTGATATTTGAATATGCCATATCATTTCTATTCTATTTATTAATTTATTTGGTTATCGTAAATGAATATTAAAATATGTAATAATCTACTAACAGTTAACAAATACCTACCATGTCCATTCTATTAATATGTCGCCAGTCGCCACAAGAAACACCACAGTCCACAGACAACAATTTTATTTCCTGTCATACAGATCATACAGTTGTCAATTCTTCACAATCACTTTCATTTCATAATTTTTCACGATAAATAATTCTTTTATCTTTATAGTTTACAATTAGCTTTGTTACGCGGTGTTCAATTTCTGTCATCCCAATTTTATGGTAAAGCCTTCTTTAATGACATTCTAAATACATAAAGGATTGGCTGGCTACGTTTTCACCATGTCTGATAGACGTGCAACCACTATTCCAAATCGATGGCTTTACTGTCCCCATACATCTGAGAATATTATTGCAAATCAGTTTCTTGCATTCAAGACACCTCTTGGCCCTCAATTCAATAATGTAGTTCCTGAAGTCAATCGATTTACAGTACCTATGGTTTTTGAACGCGTAAAAACCTTAAAAGTAAGTGCAAATCTTTATAACATATTTTGCAGTAATTTATAAATATGTTACATTATTAGTTTGTTACAAGTGTTTGTTACAAGTGTATTGTTGTGTGTGTGCATTACACAACTGTTCTTAGCTTTGTTTTGAAGAATATTATTAATTTCAGAGAAAGATAAGTTTGTGGATTGATCTAACAAATACGTCCAAATTCTATGACAAGAAAGACGTCGAAAAACATGGTTCTCAATATAATAAAATAAAACTTCGTGGGCATAAGGAGACTCCTTCCGAAGAACAAACACAGTATAATTTATTTGCATATATTTTTGAAGTTTCTCTCTATATTTATTTATTTATCTGCAACCTGATGTTAAATAGTTACTTCTATCTATAATAATATATATATACTCTGTAGAATAAGTGGACTAATAAATTAAACTCTTAATTATTTATAGCTTTATACAATATTAATATAATCATTGGCTCTCCATAATTTATAAAAAAAAACTTCATGGTTAATGTTATTTTATTCTTCATGGTGTTTGTTGATTTATATGACGTTAAATCCATAAAAATATTTGAAATAAACTAATCATACATATATTTTTTAGAATGTTTATAAAAATTGTAAGTGCACACATAGAAGCAAATCCAGATGATTTAATTGGTGTTCATTGCACTCATGGCTTCAACAGAACTGGTTTTCTAATAATTGCATATCTAGTGCTTGAAAACAATTGTAGTCTTCATGCAGCTATTCAGGAATTTTCAAGGAACAGGTATTTGTTTTTAAAGTTATTTTTAAATATTTTCTATATAAAATATTGTTTAAAAAACAAATTGTATAAAGTAACAAAAATAGTACTGTGTTTATGTTAACACAAAAAAAATTGTTCATTTTAAAACTGACTCAAAATAATTGTTTAAAATAATTGTAATGAAACAATGTATAAAGATCAAGATTATGGTCAAAGTCACCTTTTAAAATAGATTATGTCTCTAGTTTTTAGTAGTTTTTATTTTTCGCGTTTGGACTCTGCTACCACTTACCATCAGGTGGAGTAGAGAAGTTTGCCCTCACGGGAACTATAAAAAAAAAAAGATAGTATGTGCAACTAGCACTGTGTTCTGCGTTTTTCTGTAGAAAGTTAAACAATTATTTTTATGCATATTTAGCTTAATAAGTCCCTCTGATTCCAAAAGCGTATGAGATCATATTTATGTCATAGTCTGCTAAAAAGAATGAGACATTGAAACGTATCATTATATAAAGTTGACAATTGAGAGGGTTCAGTAGCCCATAAAAAAAAATATTTTGAATAATATAGGAAATATAATGTAAAGAAACACTTTTCTTAGTGCACCTCTCGTCCTCTAAATTTTATAAGAAATGTCTCTGCCAAATTTTATGTCTTACAGTTTACGCATAATAAGTTAATTAGCATTTATTGTATGGCATACTTTATTCAATATTGAAGTTACACACTTTCATATTGATTGTCAAACTAGAAACTACCACTGGACGGAAAATAAATACACAGGTTGATTTTTTTGTATTCCTTCTTGTATCATGTATTGGTTCCAAAAAAAATATAGAAATACCCACGCTGATACCCAGGCCGCAGACACGATGGTCCTGGGTTCAATTCCCAGGTCGGGCCAATGAAATGTTATTAAGATTTTCTATCTAAAATTTCTCAGTAGCAGCCCGGTGTCTTGTAGTTGGAAGTATGAACACTCCCGTGCCTCGGAAAGCACGTAAAGCCGTTGGTCCAGCGCCTGAACTCTTTGCGGTCGTGTCGGATTGCCGTCCCATCGGGTTATGAGAGTAAGGGAATAAAGAGTGCACCTGTGTTTGCCCACACACTTGGGCATTATAATATGTCTTGCGCAGTTGGCATATTTCTCTTGAGATTGGCCGCCGTGGCCGAAATCGGTCTGGAGGCCTCTAATACTACTAATACTATAAGAGTGCAGGTCAAATTCTGGGTTCAGTGCAAAAATTTTGAATTTTTAATAGCAGCTTCGGGAGTCTCTTTGGCTACGATAATTGCACTTGTACCTATAGTAACACAATGTCCATTCTTTGAGATTGTTTGTGGCCGAGATTCAGTCAGAGACATTATATTTTTGTGCCATATTAAATTATTTTCTACATTGTGAGTATTTTTCAGGCCTCCCGGTATATATAAGCAGGATTATCTTGATGAACTGTTCAGACGTTATGACGACACAGAAGATGTTATATCAGCCCCAGTAAGACCAGACTGGTGTATGGGTATGTAAAAAATATTTAAACTATTTTTATATGTAGTTGGTTACAGTCAATTTTATTATTTTCTTGGTGGGTAGAGCTTTGTGTAAGCTCGTCTGGGTAGGTGCCACCCACTCATCAAATATTCTACCGCTAAACAGCAGTACTTGGTATTGTTGTGTTCTGATTTGAAGGGTGAGTGAGCCAGTGTAATTACAGGCACAAGGAACATAACATCTTAGTTCCCTAGGTTGGTGGCGCATTGGCGATGTAAGCGTTGGTTAATATCTGCTACAATGCCAATGTCTATGAGCGTTGGCTTAACTTACACTTACCATCAGGTGGCCCATAAGCTAGTCCGCCTAACTATGCTATTAAAAAAAAAAACCACTTTGAAAATTATTGACATTTCTGATTAAAGTTGTGTTTATTTAACATATTCGAATTTAAAATCCACTAAACAGAAAGAAAAAGATTTTAAATTAAATAAAATTAAAGCAAATAACATTCAAAATTTCAAAATTAGGGAATGTTTTTATGTTCAGGAATAACTATATACTTCATCTTCATCTTCAGTCTTCAAGTTCGATCATATATCTCAGTATCGTGATAAATTAAAATGGTTTACATTTCGACAACGACTTTACCGACCGATTACTATCTTCTCTTTTCTCTATTCTCTTTGATCCGCTCCCTCCTGATTATTTGAAAGGGAAATTAAAATTTCTGTGTGATAATCACAATCGTCAGCTACGTTCTCAGGATTCTTACCTTCTTTCTGTCCCTATTCATACTTCTGGTTTCATTTCTAACTCTTACTCCGTTCAAGCTGTCCGATTATGGAACAAAGTACCCGAGCATATTAGAAAATCGGCCTCTAAATTTATCTTTAAGACTCGTCTACGTGAGCACATATTGTCAGAAGGTTCCTAATTCCCTTGTTCTCATGACATCTATAATGCACTATTATTTATATGTTTTTACTGTAGTGATCACAGATTGATATTTATTTTGTAGACACTGTGCGTATGTATGTATAATTCGGTCACATGTGTATTCCACCAACCCGCATTGGAGCAGCGTGGTGGAATAAGCTCCAAACCTTCTCCACAAAAAGGGTAGAAGAGGCCTTAGCCCAGCAGTGGGACATTCACAGGCTGTTACTGCTTACTGCTACGTGTTTTGTTAGTGTTATTTATTAATTACCACCTTCGTTGATTTCTGGTTGACCTAAAGGTTGAAGGGCAGAGAATGCCTCCAGGCATTAAGTCCGCCTTTTGTCCCATGTACTCTGTAGTGGTCAATAAAGTTTTTAAATAAAAATAAATAAAATAAATACTATATAAACCTAATGATTTCTTAGATGACAACTCACAGTTTCAAATAGAAATATTAATAATGAAATATTGACAATGCAGTCAATATCAATTATTGCAAAAGTAAAAGATAAATATTGCTGAATTACTTATGCTGGTCCTTCTCAATTCTGAGATGTTTCTTAGAGAACTGGTGCTAGATTTTTTGATAATCAATTAGTTAGTGTAATGCTGAATACAGACTGTGACTGAATCATTTCCAAAGCAGTTAACAGAGCATAAAGTTTCGTATGGAAGTTTTTAATTCTTAAATCGAAAAATTGTCATAAAATCATGCGAACCGTTATTGTTGGATAACATCAGGTAGAAGCGTATCCTGTATCATACTTGTAGGTCGTAATTCATATGCATATTATAATTATAATTAATTCATATATGTATCACCAAATGATGATCCAAAAAGCATTTGTGAATGGTGGGATATCATTATAAATAATTTAAAAGTATTAATACCCCCTAAGGGATTTTATATTTTTTATGCGGATGGCATTAAACTTTAATTTACTCAATCAATGGGCTATAATACGCAAGTCTCAAAAATAAACTCTTTAGCTTTATAATATTACTATAGATGTGCAGTAACTTGAATGAATTTTTTGTTTATAGATGAAGATGGAGAAGATGATGTCGTTGAGGAGGTAGTTGTGGATAACGATGATGGACATAGACCAAGGTAATTAGATTTTTTTTCGATGTTTCTTAACAAAAATGTATTTGCTGATGCGAATTTATTCCTGATGGTGCGCCTGATTTTTTTTATTATTGTTTTTTTTACAGACAAAAGAATATAAAATATATGAAAAAAGAATTCATACCGAAAGTGAATGGTGTTACATTCGTCGAGGATCCGGAAGTAGTCAAACATGTCCAGTCTAAGGCGAAAACGTTTTGCAAGTGGAAGAATTTCGAGTTTCCTGGGTCACAGCCCGTTTCTATGGACTTGAAAAATATTAACCTCCTTTCCCAAAAACCATACAGGGTCTCCTGGAAGGCTGATGGCGTTAGGTAGTCATTTTAAACTTTTAACATTACGGTTAATTACGACTATATACCTGTATATAAAGTCGTAATTAACCATAGACCTGACCTGTAAAATAAAACTTTCAAGGCTTGACTCAAATTATATTGATACTTACTTCGACGTTTTCTTATGTGATCTAAGAAATTTAGGTAAATTAGTACCAAATCCCATTTTTTTTATCGCGTAATTCCAAACAAAATTAAATGTATTACGACATACATGAAATGTCAAATACAGGCCATGAATGTAATGAAATCATAAAAGATTAAAAATAAAAAACAATAAAAACGAAAGAAAAATAGACTGTCTATTTGACTTTCGTTTTACCGTTTTACCGTTTTTTTTCGTTTACGCCTGTATATATAAGAATATATAAAATTATAATTAAATATGTCTGTGTTTACGTGTCTATATTTGTGCAGAAATATACAGGGTTATTTATAACGACCCAGCAACCTCGCAGGACTTAGGAGATAGCTTACACCATGAGCAACAACTTTTGTTATATGTGCGTTTATTTATGTGAATATGAATATATTTAATTATATCAAGTATATACTTCCAGATATATGATGTTAATCGATGGCGACGACAAGGTGTACTTATTGGACAGAGACAACTGCGTATTTAAAGCTAACAATCTACATTTCTTTCATAACAAAACACATAAACCACTTAAGGACACATTACTTGACGGTGTAAGTGTTTTTTTATTATCGTAAGTGAATACAAGGGATGGAAGGTGGCATGGAACTTCAAACCAGAACCTGCAGGTCCGGACTTAAAGATCCAAGACTCTAAGACACTGACATTTAAGGCGGACGGCCTTCCAAAGCGGTTTGATTAAATTATAACTCAGCGAAACAATTATTTTAACATTCAAGGCAACAGATGGCGCTATAATATGAATTATTCTATAGTTCAAGTAAATTTATTATAATTAACAACCAAAGTTAATGGCCTATATAATACAGTACAGTAATATCCTGTGAATGTCCCACTGCTGGGCTAAGGCCTCTTCTCCTCTTTTGGATGAGAAGGTTTTTGAAGCTTAATGGCCTATACAGGGTCTTTTGTAACACATCAGCAACCTCGCAGGACTAGATAGCTAACATCATAAGCAACAACTTTTGTTTCTACGACTTCGGACATAAACCATTACATGCATAGATAGATTTTTTGTTGTACTGTCGTGACATTTGAAGGTCTATGTTTCTTTCATAAACGAAAGGGCGACGCAACGCTCGCGCGCGCTTAATCTTTGGGATGCGCGTAGACTTATAAACGTTCAAGCGGGAAATTAAATTAATACTTATTTTTGTATGAAAATAAAATCTAACAAATTATCAAAAGTTGTTGCTTATGATGTTAACTATCTAGTCCTGCGAGGTTGCTGGTGTGTTACAAATAACCTTGTATAATATTATGACGAAATTAATTCGTTGTCAAAACAATGGTTCTTAAAACGTAAGTTATTTTTTTAAGCTTCCTTTCAAGTTTACATATAATATTTATATATATTTTCAGGAAATGGTCGTAGATAATGAGAAAGGCGTTACAAAAGTTCGTTATCTTTGCTACGACATCATACGTTTCGAAAACACGAACGTCGGCAAGGAGTACTTCTACCCAGTTAGGTTGCAATGCATCGAATGCGAGATCATTAAACCAAGGTACGTAGCTCACGTTTAAGTGCAGCGGTCCTGTGTAGGACCCACTGCTGAGCTCAGACCTATTTATTTCATTTTTCAAATAAAAAACTAACCGCCTTATTCATAAACGTTTATTTAACTGGTGATTAGTTAAACAATATTTTGTCTTCTTCTTTCGTATGTCAAATCAATAATGATAGAAAGAGACAAATCAGTGTTTAGCTAAACAGTAACTAAGCAACGTTTATAAATAAGGCCGTTAGTCTTCAGCCTTATCCAACATTCAATTTTGTTGGCCAATACTTATCTAATATGTAATTTAGAAAGACTTTTGTACAGTATTAACTATTCTTACACCTAAGTTAATTTTTCCATTTCAAATGAGAGGAGGTAAGATTTCCAAGCAGTGAGACTGATTTGAATCCTGACTGATAAAAAAAAAGAAACCTTAACTTTTTTTTATTATTGGTTTCTCTAACCGTCACCCTTCTGTTGATGCCTCTAACCTTATTCTTTATCTGCCTCGTCGGTCTAGTGGCTAGATATAAGGCCGCAGACCCGGTGGTCCTGGGTTCAATTCCCAGGTCGGGCCAATATATAGTTATTGGGTTTTTTCTGTGCAGAAAATTCTCAGTAGCAGCCCGGAGTCTGGAAGTTGGAAGTGTGTACAGTCCCATGCCTCGGAAGCACGTTAAGCCGTTGGTCCTGCGCCTGAACTCTTTCCGGTCGTGTCGGATTGCCGTCCCATCGGGTTATGAGAGCTAAGGAAAAGAGAGTGCATCTGTGTTTGCGCACACACTTGTGCACTATAATATCTCCTGCGCAGTTGGCTAATCTCTCTTGAGATTGGCCGCCGTGGCCGAAATCGGTCTGGAGGACCTTATATTCTATATCTATCTATTTAATGTAATTCTTTAACTTTTACAGGGAGAGAGCAATCGAAAGCGGTCGGATCGATAAGAATAACGAGCCGTTCCGTGTCGGACTCAAACAGTTCTGGGACGTTAGGATGGCAAAGTACTTGCTGGCGGAGAAGTTCGCCAGGACCCTCACCCATGAACCCGATGGATTGATATTTCAACCCTCCAAAGAGGTAAATAGAAATAGATAACCCAATCTATATAAATAAAAGAATGACTGACCGACTCGCATATCAATGCAAAGCCCAAACGACTGGGCCATGAAACTAGATGAGAAAATGCGACTAGCTTCATGAAAATTTGCATATGGGTTCTTTTTACACAGTAGGTTAGACCTAAACAGCGAGACGGGAGTAAAGCGTTAGCTTTTATATCTGACGACATAAAAGTAACAACCTATGTATGTGCTTTGTGCAAGCTCGTCTGGGTAGGTACCAGCCACTCATCAGATATTCTACCGCAAAACAGCAGTACTTGGTATTGTGTTCCGGTTTGAAGGGTAAGTGAGCCAGTGTAATTACAGTCACAAGGGATATAACATCTTAGTTCCCAAGGTTGGTGGCGCATTGGCGATGTAAGCTATGGTTAACATCCTTACAATGCCAATGTCTATGGGCGTTGGTGACCTCTTACCATCAGGTCGCAAATATGCTCGTCCGCCGTAAAAAAAAAAATGTCCCACTGTTGGGCTAAAACCTTCCCTTTGTTAAGGTTTTCAGAGTTCATATATGTATGTATGTGAGTTTATATAATCCACCATAACTTACAATACCTAAACATTTCATGGGTTTTACAAAATGTAATACCAAGCGAACTATTTAATGATTTATGGAGAAAATGTAATGATTTAATCGTGATAATAATATTGATATCTCTTCAGCCGTATGTCTCCGGCGCCTGCGAGGATGTTCTGAAGTGGAAGCCGAGCGATATGAACAGTATAGATTTCCAACTACGGATCGTAAAAGACCTTCGAACCGGGTAAATATTACAGTGGACCATTTGCATTCATATAAACAGTTACGGCCTTATTTATAAACGTTGCTTAGTTACTGTTTAGCTAAACACTGATTTGTCTCTTTCTATCATTATTGATTTGACATACGAAATAAGAAGACAAAATATTTGTTTAACTAATCACCAGTTAAATAAAGTTTATGAATAAGGCGGTTATAATTTAATTAATTATACGTTTATAATCATTCATTAGTCGAAAATAGTAGTTTGTCATTCTTGGTTTACGTTAGAGGTAATAATTATTTAAATGTAAACAAGAGATATCGTTATGAGTATAAAAAAATATTTGGTAAACAATACATTAGAAGTAGGTGTGTGCGTAATATGCTTTTATAATTAATAGTTGGTATTCACAGCATATTGTGCTAATTTGCATTTAATTAATGGAGATAACTTGTTACAAAGTGAAACTATGCGTTTATTCTCAGTAGAATCTTTGAGATTTAGATTAAATTGTAATCTAATCGAAAGCGTTTCTTAAAGCCTACTGAGTAAAGTACAATTAAATTTGGACAAACATTATATATATATATATGATTTTGTAGGAAAAACTAGGATATTATATATATATATATACTTATTTATGTTTGTATATTATGTATGTAACGTTCATAATCGTAATAGGTACATAATATTATAATTTTTTTAGTTTATGCTTCGCACGTCATTAAAACTCCCAGTTGGAATGACATTTACCGACAATTACAACAATCATCGTCATATTTCATACAATCATACGCCAAAACTTTCCAAACGAATCGCACCGTCCATTGGTCCATGAATACCGAGCGAACGTACTGTAGTTTATTGCGTTCAGACAGACAGTCAGACGCGGGAGAACTTTCTCTTATAATAGTGTTTTTTAATATTTTTGTATAATATCAGTATTTTTATCGATAAGAAAATTTATATTTTCATTATATATCGTGCCTTATTATATTTTACAATTGGTCCACCGTCCAAAGGTTGCTGGTAAAGTTATAATTAATAGTTAAAATTGCACCTTATGTGACTGTACGATCCGTGTAATAATTGTGTACCCATATATAGTCCCCGGGAAACATTGTACATCGACTTTTGAAAAGAAACAATCCGCTAATTTCGGCTTCGTAGAGCATTATCTGTGTCGCACATTACCTATATGATGTTTCTCAGCAGTAGAGTACAGTCGCGTCCAATTTAATATATATATGACTGCCTCATTGGTCTAGTGGCTAGATATAAGGCCGCAGACCCGGTGGTCCTGTTGTTGTTATTGGGTTTTTCTGCCAGAAAATTCTCAGTAGCAGCCCGGAGTCTGGAAATTGGAAGTGTGTTTTTTTGGAGGACCTTAAAATTATATATATATATATATATATAGAGTTGTAAAACCCCCCAACTTTTAATAACTTAAAGTTGTACGATGGCATTTTTAGTGTGTCACATCACATAACGAATCACAACAAATTTGTTGAAAGAGCCCCAATTCAAACACCATTTCATTCAGACACGAATGCAATGCAATGCAATTCCAGTTGACTCAAAATTGACGCAAAACAGATTTTTCGATTTTTTATATCATCACAAGGAGAGGTTTACAGAGTTATCCGTGGGCATGGTACTTGTTGAACATGTGCACAATGTTTTGCGATGGCCACCATATCATCTGGATATTAATCCAATTGAAAATATATGGTCTCAACTGAAACGCTATGTAGCCTCTAGAAGCGTGTATATGAATTAAACTACAGTAAAAATTATTTACTGAAAAAGTAAACATTATCGGGGCTGAAGAATTGAAAATGGTGATGATGCAAACAAACGTGGAAATGAAAAATAAATATCGCATATCTCAACACGATTTAGACAATAACACTGATAGACTGATAAATACAGCTGATAGTGACAATGACATAGACAATGACAATACGCATAGTGAAATGGAAGAAGTAGAATGAATTTATTATATATTAAATGATTAAAAGTTATTGTTAGAATGTGTCATTTGAATATACATCGACATGATACAAAATTTATCTTTTAACGTTTTTTATTATATAAAGACAGCACTTATTAAATAATTTGTGTATTTTATTCAATTACACAGAAACTCATAGTTGTTTTAACAACTCCTAATAGATACCGGGCTGTTAGTGTTTTGTGCGACAGAGATAACGCTCTACGAAGGCGGAAATTAGTCGATAGTCTCTTTTCAATGGTCGGTGTGCAATATTTATTGACGGGTACTATATATATCTGTTTTGTTAATCAAATTTATTAAATTATAGAATGATACCAAAATTGAGAGGAATTCTCTTGGTCGGACATGGAGTGGCTTTCAGTGACATGGCAGTCAACTCCGCAATTAAGAATCTTAACGGAAAGATCATTGAGTGCAAGTATGAAAATGACAAATGGGTGTTCATGCGAGAACGTACAGACAAGTCCTTCCCCAATAGCTTCGATACAGCCGCAGGTACAAAATTGAATGTATTTTAGTTATCTTTTTTTATTAAATTCTTTTGTAAGTGCTAATCTGTGGGCCTCGTGTTACATGTTATGTTTAATTGAATAAAGTTGGGACTCCCCGGCATGGGTAGAGTGACCTCACAGCCGGTTACTGATAAGTTATAATAATATTCAACTATAATATAGTCCAACCTGTAGAAACTTCTTAAGTTCTACATATTTCATCACTGACCAGCTGCTATAGATGGTCCAGTGAATGTTTTGACAAAAGCCAAAATGTAGACGTTTTTATTCTTCGGTTTTTGGTAATCATCATATTTAAAGATTTTGAATTTATTTTTTAAAATGTAATACTGATTCTCGTTACAATGTTTTTTTGTTTCATTTCTAAAAACATACAATTATTAAATACATACATGTACGTAATTTGACGAGCCAGTTGGTGTGGTTGGTAAGATACTTGCCTTTCACGCCGCAGGTCGTGGGTTCGATTTCCACCTAGGACAGACATTTATATGCATGAACATGTCTGTTTGTCCTGAGTCTGGGTGTATTTATCTATATAAATATGTATTTACAAAAGAAAAATAGTATATGTAAGTATATCGGTTGTCTGGTTTCCATAGTACAAGCTCTGCTTAGTGTGGGATAGATGTGGGTGTGAGTAATGTCCCAGGATATTATTTATTTATTTTAAATTTATGTTTAAATACTTTTTTTTGTTTCCAGCGGTATTCAAAAGTATAAAAAACCCGGTCACGAAAGAGACATTATTACAGTACATCGACAGATACTGTGTCTCCGGTGATTCATACGAGCCCAAAAGGAAGCATGCTCGGCATCAATAACGGAGGTAACATTGCATTGGAAAAATAACGGACTCTTATTTGAATATAAAAAAGTCTTTAACATACACAATAGTGTATAATCAATGTAACTCTAGTGCGGGGTCTCAAAAGGATTATGATTATTATGAAAATGTAAGCAAATATAACAATGTGAAATAGTACATTTTCGATTTTATTTGTGTTTTACAACATTTTTTTTTAATGGTTGTGAGAATTCTTTTTTTGAACAGTGGCAACAAAATTGTCTTAAACAATTAACAAAATTGATTAGCTTTTTCATGATTTATACAAATTACTATAATATTACTACCTACCAGAATAGACATTACAAAATGAACATCATGAAGTAACACTTAAAAATATCGAAAATTTTAATAACAATCAGTTACAATTAAAATTATTTATTTATTCATGTGTCAAACATACATGACCGACAAGACAAACATGAATTTTTGTATTGACAAATTTAAGCTAGAATTTGTCTAAATTACATTTATATCAACATAATTTTGTATGGAATAATTAATGCATGAATACCGCAAATATGTGATTTTGTCGTGTAAGGCACACTCGGTTCTATGGCATTTTTTTCTTCAATTCTAACACATGTTGATAACAATTACTTCAGACTGTTATTTATTTAGCTAAATTAAAAGTGTGATTGCCGTAAGTGTATGATTTTAAATTTGATATCCCAACCTTATCCATAAACAAAATTCTATATCTTATATACTTCTGACAACCGACTAGAACGAAACAGACATCTAAATGGATTTACCAATACAATTAGTATAACATAATAAACTTTTAGAGACCCACTGATCACCCATTGATATTTTATTGAAAACATCTACAAACTAGATAGACTTAACATTATGAACCAATACATTTTTAATTTACCAACTTTAGATAGCAAAGAAAACAATTCATAGACAACTAAAAAAGTTTATGAAATTTTGTATAAATATATACAGGATGACTGGTTAATTACTTTCAATATTGAAGGAGAATACTCGGTACATGATTCTCATTCGAATTATGTAAAAAAAAATAGGTACTTAATTTTTGACCAAATTTCCGTATAAATAAATAAAGTGTGGACACGTTCCCAGCCTTGCCGGCGGCGCGTGCGGCGGCGTGCTGATACAACACCACGCCGCCGCACGCGTGTGTCGCTACTCCCAACCCCCGCCCCGTGGCGTTAGTCGGGCGAGCGCCGCCGTAAGGTCTGTACGTCCGTCTTCCCGCGCGCGCGCCTTGCGATCGATCTTACGCGTATACCTAATCTGTCGTGTGTGCGTGTGACCCGTTATTACTTATTAGTAATTAAGTATGGCTTATCAATACACAAATGCAGAATACTTGGACATGGTTCGTGCGTATGCGCGTGCAAATGATAGCTTGCCGGGCGCAATCAATTTGTACCGGGAGATGTTCCCCAATCGTCGAGTACCTACGGCCAGCGTCATCTTAAACGCTAATCAAAGATTACGAGACTTCGGACAGTTCCGTGTTCCAACACATGCCCAAGGACGAGGTGGAGCAGCATACCCTGTCTTCCTACAAGAAGACATTCTCGAGTATTTTGAGAACAACCCAGTAGCAAGTACTCGAAAGGCTGCTAGAAGATTTGGTGTATCTCAGTGGACTGTGTGGAATCTACTTCACAAAGAAGGGCTACACCCTTATCATTTTCGACCTATTCAAGAACTCAGTGCCAACGATCATGAGCCACGAATAAATGTTTGTCGGTGGTTTTTGCAAAACACTGACAAAAACATATTGTTCACGGACGAAGCTACGTTTACTAAGTTAGGTATTTTTAACGTACACAATGAACATTGGTGGAGTCATTCCAATCCATACGTTACGCGACAGGACGCTTATCAACACAGGTTTAGTGTTAACGTGTGGGCTGGTGTTTTAAATAACTGTTTGTTAGTTCCGTATTTCATCGAAGGAAGACTCAATGCTGTGTCATATTTAGACATTTTAAACAGTGCGGTGAATGACATGCTCGATGATGTACCACTGAGCAATCTCCAAAACTTATTTTATCAACACGACGGAGCACCCGCGCACTATCAGACGCAGGTACCTGAGTACTTAAACAATACGTTTGGAGATCGCTGGATAGGGCGCGGAGGGCCTGTGCCATGGCCAGCTCGCTCTCCAGATCTCACTCCACTGGACTTCTATTTATGGGGGGAGGTAAAACGTCTTGTGTATGCTACAGAGTATGTCAACAGAGAGGAGTTGAAATTAAAAATCACTAGTGCTTTCGAAACTATTAAAAGTGACCCATTCGTATTAAATCGTGTGAAAGACAATATGCGTAAACGTGCCGAACTGTGTATCACACGAGAAGGAGCTCACTTTGAACATTTGTTAAGGTTAGTGTAGTTATGTAGGTAAATAGGTAGTTTAATGATTGACAATTGTTGTAAATAAGTATGATTCCATTTTTAAATACGCCGGAAATACCAAGATAGGTAAACAGTTCATATTATTTTTTGTGTCAAGTTCACACCATTTACCTAGTCAATAAATTGGTTGCTTAAACGAATGAAATATCTTGGTATTTTTGCCTGTCCTAAGCCAGGATTAAAGTATGAAGGGAATTGGATCATTTTTGTTTATCTAAGGTAGCCTGCTACCCTGTTAACACGCGGCGGCGCGCGGCGTTTGGATGTAGGTAAACTACCGCGCGATAACTAAATGTACCTACCTACATAACTGTTTTGTGTCGATAACGCAGCTAGGGTGTTCACACGATGCGTAATTAATTACATAACTTTTGGTTAACTTTACTTAGAAGTTTATTAATATTTATGTTATATTAATTTTTATTTTGTCATATATGATCGTCAAATATCACGTCCTCAAGTATCGATAGTAATTCACCAGTCACCCTGTATATTACCTAAACATCTTATATCCTTTTTCAATTACAAGTTACTTCGAGAACTAGTAAATTGCCATTTATTTTCACCATCAGCATTAAAAAACGATATTTTATTTTCTTTAGTCAATTTCTTCAAGTGGTGGCTCACATTATAAGCAGCCGCTGGCCATAAGTGTTCTGGAGTCTCTACATATATTACTTTCACTAAATCCATTTCATTAAATTTCGTTTCCATGTTTTTCTTCATTACATCAAGTATCTGTTCCTCTCTTTGATTTCTATGCTCGATATAGTATTCTATCTTTTGTATGGGATCCTGTAATATAACATTATCATATTATAGTCAAAATTGTTTGATTTTAACGTGTTTTAAGTATTGAAATAATTAGTCGACAATTAATCCACCAAAGTAAAAACTCATAATTCTATTATATTTTTGGGAAACAGAATTCAAAAGGTAATTTTAGTTTATATCACATGAGGACACTTACTTCAATGACATTACCATGCCCTGGATAAATAACATTAGGTTTTAATTCCAATATTTTATGCAAGCTTTTCATGTAAGTAAATAAATCTTCAAACACAGCTGTCCCCTCGCCTAGTATACAATCGCCGCTAAACAAAATGTTTTCTTCGAGCAATGTAAGAACAACATGATCGGTCGTGTGGCCAGGTGTATGATGGATCTTAACAGTAGCACCTTCAACTTTTATCTCCTGACCGTCAGCTAGCCAATTTAATGGCAATGTACTTGGTAATTCATTGTCTGGAGTATCACTTGGGTCTTTCTTGTGTTTCCAAATTTGAGGTTCTTCTGAAATTTTTTATATATGAAGTTATTCTACATATTTTGTAATTATTTAAGTCATTTGGGTATTATGCTGCAAAACCTGTGTAAATGCATAATACGTTATAAACACTTTATCAATTGTTAATAATTTTATAATATTTATAATAAAGCAATTGTATTTACAAACTTGCAATTGTTCCATACAGATTTTCTACTCCGCCAATATGATCATGATGCCAATGTGTTACTACAATATGTTCAATATTGATTTTTTCAGCTTTAACCACATCAGCGAGGTTTTTCTGGTAATCCTGTACATCTTTGTCACCAGTGTCCAACAATATACGACTAAAAATAATATACTTTTATTAATACTACAAATGATTACTACAATAATATTGTGCTACATCATTTTTTTATATAAATAAGAACACATATAAAAGTTGGTATTTTCATCATAATCGTAAAATAGACTAGGTTTGCAAATAGATAATATGTATTTTTATTTTCAAATTTTTGTATTAAATTATATTTTAATTTAATGTTAGTAAAAAAAATAAATTTTACATACTTTCTGCCCGTTCCAATTAAGTAAGTATTGGTACCTTGCAGAGTCATAGGCCCAGGATTACAACCAAGTATCCGTATTATTCTATTTGATAATTTTGTCACAGCCGGAATAACCGCAGCCATGTTAAAATATCTATAAGAGATATAAACTTTTGTCATTAAAACGTTTACTATCTTATCGTGAACGTATTTTTAGTAAAAAATTAAAAGTTTGTAATTATTTTTCTCACAACTTACTTGATATTTTTTAACAAGGATAGAAATAGTTAAATAATAATTATTATACTAAACAGACAAACAGTAAATTAGAAAACAATAATTGAAAGAGATAAGAAAATAATCATCAATGAGATGAGAACATAATTAGTATAACAAGACAGAGTGAAGTAATTTCTGATTAAAATTAAACTATTCAGCCAGTCAGTTGTTACTGTCATCTGTCAACTTCAAATATTTTATTCAACTTCAAATAAAATATTTGAAGTTGACAGATATGTTTTGGAAAAGGTAAAAATATACTGTCATAGAGCCTATTGACTTATGTAGCCTACTAGTCTAGACTACATTTTTTTCCTGCGTCCTACTGTTCTATTGTATAATACATCAACTAACAATACATATAAGATTGTTTTGACATAATATTTAAAGTAAACAGCATAAAGACGTTTATTACATGTTTAAAATGGCGTTCTATTTTTGACGGCTATAACCAACCAATATTAAAAAATAAGAAATCAAGTAAAACAAAATGTATATGTTTATATTATACAAAGAAGATTTTATCTTTATAATTATTTTTACATCATTCATCTTCATTATTATTCTATTGACAGTTGTTTTTAACTCAAAAATATTCCATGGAAATTATTTAATTCTTAGGCTGTTAGACAAAGCTTCGTCGCGTCAAACTGTCAGATTAATTTACAGTAATCTGTGGTTATTATTTGGGATGTTGACATGAGTTTAGTATTTGACAATTGACATTTGAAGGTTTTCTTTTCGAGAAAGAAAATAAAAAATGGCTGGTGCGCTGGCGAGAATTATTCAGGGTACAAAAAATAATTTAGGTAAGGGTAATATTAATATAACGTACAACTTGGATATAGTATGACAAAAGTTTCATAAATTGATTAGTTTAATTGGAGTCTATCAGTTACTGCGTAGCGTGAACAACTTACATAATATTTTGACATATTTTACAGGTATAATCGGTCCTTTGGCTACGGTCAACAATGGTTCGGTCCGATTTCAACAGACAGAAAGTACAAAAACAAAGTTTGGGCCACTGGCTGACAGTGACAGAATTTTTACCAATTTGTATGGGCGACATGACTGGCGACTTAAAGGAGCCCTGCGGCGCGGTGACTGGTATATGACCAAGGAGATCATGCTCAAGGGCGTAGATTGGATTGTCAGTACGTATTTTTTTTATATTGATTAAATTAAATATGTCATAATAGCTATTCAACTGTATCAACTGTGGATATACAATAATTACTGAAATATAATATTTATTTAGTTTCTTTAACAATACATTTGATATTATAATTATAATTTTAAGTGACTTAAGTACAATTAAAAAATCTTTAATTCATTCAATAATATGATCATAGAGTAAACTAAGTAAAAATTATTTAGTTGTTGAAACATTTGTCCCACAAACTTACTTTATACTTACAACATATTAACATAATGTTAATTTTATTTCATTAAAAATATATTATTATTTATAAAAAAAAAAATTAATTAGTGTTATGTACCTCTTAATGATGTATGATAATATTATTGTGTAATTAATATCACTAACTAGTGCTAAGCTAAAATAGTTTCTTTTTCACAATGTTTTCAAAACTCATGTTAATTCTATGTCTACTTGTGTGACCATTGTTGTACTCTATTGAGACATTATTATTATTTTTTAAATAAGACTGACAAATGATTATGACACTAATGATATTTTAATTTTTTTATTTACGTAACTATAATGCACACTTACAAGGAACAAAAAAATATACAAGTAAACGGAAAAAAAAAAGCTTAAGAATAGTCATGTATATAATCATAATTATTTTATTTTTATTTTATTTTTATTGTATAGGTTGGCGGACGGGCATATGAGCCACCTGATGGTAAGTGGTCACCAACGCCCATAGACAATGGCATTGTAAGAAATGTTAACCATCACTTACATTGCCAATGCGCCACCAACCTTGGGAACTAAGATGTTATGTCCCTTGTGCCTGTAATTACACTGGCTCACTCACCCTTCAAACCGGAACACAACAACACAAAGTACTGCTGTTTTGAAGGTAGAATATCTGATGAGTGGGTGGTACCTACCCAGACGAGCTTGCACAAAGCTCTACCACCGAGTAAATATGATAATATGATGTCAATATGTTACTTAAGATATTGGCATAGCTTTCCAATGTTTTTAAATCAATTTATCAAAGAACTAAATTTATTTTTGATAAAATTTTGAGATATTGCAAATTGAATGGAAAATTCTGGATTTTAGATGAACTTAAGACATCTGGACTCCGTGGTCGTGGAGGCGCTGGATTTCCAACTGGTATGAAATGGTCCTTCATGAACAAACCTTCCGATGGTCGACCCAAGTATCTCGTAGTGAATGCTGATGAAGGAGAGCCAGGCACCTGCAAGGACAGAGAAATTATGCGCCATGATCCTCACAAGCTGGTTGAGGGGTGCTTAATAGCTGGTAAAGCTATGGGAGCTCAAGCAGCTTATATTTACATTCGAGGAGAGTTTTACAATGAAGCTAGTAATCTACAAGTGGCAATTGCTGAAGTATGTATAGTTTTATATAATCAAGTGAACACTTTTTAAATGTGAATCTAAATGTGAAAATCATTTATTAATAAATTTCATTTTTGTGTACATACATATATTGTTACTTTAAAAAGAGTTATAAGAGTTTATTTAATTAGAAAAAGTACAAATATCAAATTGAAATATGAAATCCCTTTGTTCCAGGCATACCAGGCTGGTCTGATCGGCAAGAATGCTTGTGGATCGGGCTACGACTTTGATGTGTTTGTTCACCGCGGCGCTGGAGCATACATCTGCGGAGAAGAGACGGCACTCATTGAGTCCATCGAGGGCAAGCAGGGGAAGCCCCGACTAAAGCCACCCTTCCCCGCAGACGTCGGTCTCTTCGGTTGTCCTACCACCGTCAACAACGTCGAGACCATCGCAGTCGCTCCCGTGAGTCAGATGATGCTGATTATGATGACCGATTCAGCCACGGCGGCAAACCTTAGGAGTGATTAGCCAGCTGCACTCTCATAACCCGATGGGACAGTAATCCAACAGCTGCAGGACAAAAACCTGCTTTACCTGCTTTCTGAACCACAGAAGTGACTCACTTCTAAGTTCCAGACTCCTGGCTAATATTGAAAACTTTCGACAGAAATAACCAAGAACTTTTTATTGTTTCGACATGGGTTCTGCGGACCTTATATCTATACGACCAACAAGGCAGTTGTTAGATACTATAGTAGCGTTAAACAGGTGCTGTCTGTGTGAGAATACCAATACTCCTGAAACCCACAAAGTTTATTTTATATATATACAAAATTTTGTGCAAACTGCAGAGACACAAAGTCCAAGATCCTGTGTGAATAAAATATATTTAAACATAATCCATTTCCACTTTCAGAGCATTTGTCGTCGTGGCGGCAAGTGGTTCGCGTCGTTCGGCCGCCCCCGTAACAGCGGCACCAAGCTGTTCAACATCTCCGGTCACGTGAACACTCCCTGCACTGTGGAAGAGGAGATGAGCATCCCTCTCAAGGAGCTCATCGAACGACACGCGGGTGGAGTCACCGGCGGCTGGGACAACCTGCTGGCCATCATACCCGGGGGGTCGTCGACACCGCTCATACCGAAGGAGTAAGTATATTTAGACATAACTTAGGTTTTTCCTTCAGAAAGGCTAAACTCATGATTGTTATATGTTTACTTAAAAATATTATAATTATGTTTAATCATATCAGTTTATATAATTTTCAGTGTTTGTGAAACGGTCTTAATGGACTTTGATGGTCTCGTAGCTGCTCAAACATCCCTGGGTACAGCCGCTATCATTGTGATGGACAAGTCCACTGACATAGTGAAGGCCATCGCTCGCCTCATCATGTTCTACAAGCATGAGTCGTGTGGTCAGTGCACGCCCTGCAGGGAGGGGGTCTCCTGGATGAACAAAATGATATATAGGTAATTAAACAAATTTGTAAATTATTTAAAATATATTTTTAAATCCAGTTGTGTAATTAAATATCTAATAAATGGAATCTTTTATATAATATACAGTCTGTAACAAAAACCCTGTCTGACCCGTGAAGTGATTATTAGGTATCGTGAGTCGGTTTTATTTATGTAATCATTTTTAAAATTCTAAGCAAAAAAATTACCCTGAATAAAATTTTGGCGCGTGCGACAGCGCTCGATAGCTCTTACCTATCGGGTAGTTAGGACATGAGGTCATGACCTCAGTTTTCCATGAAAATCGTCATTTACAATTGAAAATGACAATTAGTTTTTTTTTTGGATAATTTGATTACATAAATAGAACCAACACACGATACCTAAAATCCACTTCATGGGTCGGACAGGGGTTTTGTGACAGTCTGTATAACAAACTATGATATCTTATAGTGATTGCCTTTAATTAACTTTATTTCTTTAAGGGTTTTTTTTTGTTATAAATAGCCTTTAACTTCCAATTAATTGCTGATTACTTTAATTTGATATAAAAGCAATTGTCATAATATTTTTCTTTTTAGATTTGTTGATGGTAACGCATCGCCAAAGGAGATTGACATGTTGTGGGAGATCTCCAAACAAATTGAAGGTACAGGCATAGTTTATTTCAAATATATTTATGGGATAAATAAATGTTTTAATTTTACAAAACAAAATTATCGTAAATTATTCTAATATGTGTTGTCTATGCAGAGTTTAAGAAATACGAAGACTATTATTGTACGATAATGACGGTTATGTTGTACACAATTTCTATAATAAACTAATTTGACACAACTTGAATATTTTAATCTTATGTTTGGACTTAAAAAATAATCATACTCTTGGAGTTATAAAGAATAGTAAATTTAAAAATACTGCAAAATAATTAGACAAGATTGTGTACAACAAAAAAATTGATTGCGGTCACCTAATCTATCAATTATTATCATTCTACCAAATATCAATGGTTTAATTCGTTTTACCAAATGTGCACTTTAAGGACTGGTCTGTGCACCTCCATATTGTCAGTGTCAAAGCGAAGGTGAATTCTAATCGCCTCCTGCCCCCAGGACACACGATCTGCGCGCTGGGTGACGGCGCGGCGTGGCCGGTGCAGGGCCTCATCCGCCACTTCCGGCCCGAGCTCGAGCGCCGCATGCAGGAGTACGCGCAGCAGCACGGGCCCAGCCGCGCCGAGCGCCTCTACTAGGACCGCGCCCCCGGGCACGATTAGCGAAAATCGACCTTAAATATATGACCACAACGATTGTATTACGTCGTCGATATCGGCTTTGTCGTTGTGAACATGATTTCAAGGCCACCTGTACCTCATTTATGCAATAAAACGATGAATTATTGAAGCTAGTAAAAGAATAGAAACTAATATGAGGTTCATTTCTTTAAAGTTGACAATTTTTTTTTTTAATTTAAACTAATATTATTTATCCAACACTTTTTCTAAATGAGATTCGTCATTAATGTGAGCTAGTTTCGCGGTCATTTAATAAAGCATGCTGATATTAAAAATACTGGTCGAAAACAAAAAATAAATAGACACAACTTATCTTGACGTTACTTTTAATTCAAACTTTACCGTCGTGTAATTAGCTGTTATTTAAATGATTCCTCACTTATTTAAAAATTTGAGATTACCTTAATTCAGTTTGAATAAGACTTTTTTTTTTATAAACAAAAGCAGAAACAATCTCAGAAAAGTAAATAATTTCGAAACAACATTGATATTTGCGAATCTGTGATTTTGATATTGAATATATTTTGGTCCTAAATTTAAACATCATGTTCAAATTTAATTATATATCCATACAAATACAATATTGGATGCGGAAGAAGTATTTTTTTTTTCTATATGTCTGTCTCATTTGACCTTATATGTGTAAAGGAGACGGACGACTAGCGGTTGACTCACTATCAAGATTCCGTACAATATATGTTATGATATTGTAATAACAATGTATAGTATGTCCAATTAAGTTGTCAGTAGTGTAAATAATTTAATAAATTAACAGGTCATGTTCATTATTGTTTTAATTATTTCTGTGACAAAAAAGATGGCATTCTTATTTAACGACTTTATAACGAGTATTCTTTTTTAAAAGTCTGTTTTTTTTCCTGTATCGTGTTTAATTGTGCCATCAGAGCATAATATATTTTGCCAATGTGAGTCGGAGGAGAAAAGGTGAGATGGTTCAGTGGTTAGAACAAGTGAATCTTAAAAATGGTTGCGGGTTCAATCTTCAAACCCGGTCAAGCATCACTAAATGTTCATGTGCTTAGTTTTGGTTTATAATTAACTAGATGTTCGATATTGGTGTTAGTAACAGAAATAAATACGACTGACAATTTATAATTTTCAGGGGCTTAGCTTACCCTTGATGGGCCCTGCATCAAAAGCTAGTTAGATTATGTAAAGAAATTTAGTACGTACGGCCTTAGCGTTCGAGTGAGATTTTGGTTAAAATTTTACGATTTTTAGGGGCCCCCGTATCTGATACGACGTTAGCTCTTATAATTTTATCACATTCATAAATTTAATAAGTTATAAGTAACGAGTTATTTTTATTATTTTCCTCAAATAATATAAAAATTATACTATTGTCATCATTTTAAATTACTTTTAAGATGCTAAGATATGCGTTATGCCGTTATGCGTCATATTTTAGTTATATAAATATGGACATATATTTTTTGCTACTTTTAATCAATTCGTTTTTTTTAAATGATTAGCCTTTCTATAGCAATTATCGCTGTTGAAAGATTTATGTGATATTCAGCCATAAAACAGACGCGATTGACCGGATTTGTTCGACCTTCGGTTTGAACACAGGTGTTCTATTTAAAAAAAAAAAAAACAACCGGCATCAGGTGTAAAAATAGTTTTCCTTAGATGTCGAGTGTTATAATGATTTGGGAATTTGAAATGGATTGTTTTTTCTAAACGGTTTTATTTTTCGATAATTGCAAGAATAACAAAGAACTATATTATATAAAAGAATAACACTTCATTTATTTCAAGATAAATTAATAATATCGTGGGACATTATTCACACACGGTCATCTGATCCCAAACTAAGCAGAGCTCGTACTATGGAAACCAGATAACTGATGTATTATATTACATATACTACTTTTCTTTTGTAAATACATACTTATATAGATAATTAAACCCAGACTCAGGACAAACAGACATGTTCATGCACGCAAATGTCTGTCCTGGGTGGGAATCGAACCCACGACCTGCGGCGCGAAAGACAAGTATCTACCAAGCACGCCACCGGCTCGTCAATTATCTTACATGTATTTTTTTTAATATAATCATATGATATACAAGGGCTTAGGTTGTAAGGAAAGTGCGTTATAATTTTCTAAATTATTTATTCCCTCTATCATTTCTTTCTTTTTTTGATAACCTTATCATATTATATCTTAGTATATTTACAGTTTGTATAAATTAATGTATTAATAGTATATTATACAGTAAACTACTATTGTACAGTACGCTTTCAAAATTGAAAGACTTGACTATGTCGAAATCACTTTCAATTCTATGAAAGATCAAACAGGAATTCAAAAAGACAATGCAACAAGACTGAAAAATTACAAATAAAAACAACAATTTTGATAATCATGGTAACATTATCGATTTTTTTGAACGAAAAAAAAATAAAATAATGATTTCAAATACAAAATCGATTTCAACTCAACACCAAGTACCAAATGATATAATTAAATATTAGGAAGAAGTGCCGCCGTCACACCGTCAATTACAACAACGAATAAATTAATTAAAATTAAATAAATGGCACAAACCAAACTACGATCTTATTCGGTACGTGGTGATGCGATTAACATAATTTTGATCGATAAAGTTTATAACAAAATATTAATAATTCACAAATATATATGCCGAATACATTATCATGATATAGATTAACCAAAAAATCAAATATAATACTCTATGATGGAAGCAACTGATCGTTGTCAAACAAAAGACATCTTCTGTACGACAACATAATGGCAATCAAGTAATCGATAAATAACATCGGTGGAGATCACAATTACACGATATAAATTTATTATTTTTCATATAAATACATAATATACACACCTAGGTAGTTCCCTTTAAATTATAGCCACGATTTCAATGCAATATATCCATCTATATTGATGTGAAATCGATATATTTAATTGGCTTAACAGGAATTACCGCAGTAGTTAACAGAACGCCCCGTACACGAGCCGGGCCGGCCCGCGTACGGAGCGAGATGGATCGCTTATATTTCATAGTTAGATCACAAAAACGCGATATCAGTCTCACTTATTCTGTCATTACGAACTTTACATATACCACAGCTGTAAAAGCCGACGTAGCGCCAATAAAAGCCGCATACAATTTATTAACTATTAAAAGTGTACGTTTAGCGTGTAACGATTATGCGATTCTTATTGTGGTACCGTTCGCTTCTACTTCATAAATTAAGCGGACGGGCGGATAACGGACCCGCCGCCTTCGCCCGTCCCGTAATCACTAAATTAAAATCTCGATAGAGACCTTTATTTGGCTTGGGATACTAATCGCTGAAATTCAAACATCGACGGAGCGCGGGATCCGACATTTCAGTCAGTGACCGCAAGCTTACACGGATTTAGGCCGGATTATAATTAAATGAAAACTTTAGGCCTTCGGTGTACGAGATCAGGGACCGGGCCGCGGGGAGGGCTAGCATTCGCCATGTCGAATAGTAGGTTTGACTCGGACATATGATATTCAGAATGTTCGCGAATGGCAACCCCAGTCGTGCTAGTGGAGGATGACACGATGCTCGGAACTGGCGCCAGCACCAGTCGCGGGCGGCGCTAGACGAGGTCCTCGTCCATGGGCACGTCGGGCACGAGGCGGTCGAGCGAGGCGGCGGCGCGCGGCGGCAGCTCGTTGCGCGGGTCGCGCGCGAGCCACGGGTGGCGCAGCACGTCGCGCGCGCTCAGCCGCTCGCACGCCTCGCGCCGCAGCAGGGAGCGGATCAGGCATTTGCCTCGCGACGACAGGCACTCCGGCACTACGAAGAATCCGCGAGATATCTTCGCGAACAGCGATGCGTGCTCCGAGTCGTTGAACGGATACCTGCGGGGCGGAAAATAAATATTAGCTAGGCGAAAGGGCGATAAGATTCTATAGAAAAAATGGTTCGCTACAGACTGATCTTATCGCGGCATAGAGATAAGGGCTGGGTTCATTAGAACAAATCTATGTTTTTTTAAAAGCAGAGTCAAAATTAATGACTGTCGCTCGGAGAGGGCAGATGCGCGAAACAAAAACTCGAAAAGCCAGGTAAGCGCGACGGAACCCTTCCGGCGACAGGTGAAGCGGCGATTGCGGCAAAATCCCGAGTTTCGAATTTAAATTACGGGTGCACGGGCCCAAAAAAGTAGAAAACAAAGGATCGCGAACGGCAGGTGCGGACGAGGGCGGCCCGTTTCGGCGAGGGAACAACGTCTTCGCCACATGACCGCGGCAGGTGCGGCGAAGATTTCACGAGGCTCATTTATATATATATGTGGGTGATATAATTGCTAGCCGTTGGCGCGTAACGGCCGACAGGTGATCATCCCTGTACGTCGCCAACGGTCGCCGCGACCCTTGCGTTGTGATCTCTAAAAACGGTAAGTCCCACGCTAAGCAGGTGAAGACGCCCACCCCACTGCCCTACGTTTTATTTATGCGCATTTAATTGCAACTAACCTAAATGTTTTAATGAATGAGATAATTGGTCGATCGGAATTCTCAACCGTTTAGTCTACTTGTATAATTAGATACATACCTTCCAACGAGCATGGTGTATAGAATGACGCCGAGCGACCACATATCGGCGGCTCTGCCCGAGTACGTCCGATGGGCCCGGAGTATCTCGGGCGACACGTACGCGGGACACCCTCTCTTATCTTGAAGGAGATCTTCTTCAGGGTCATCTAACACGACAGCATCTTCTAACGACTCAAGCTTTAGTGTCGTCCTGAAACAAAAGAAATTACATTTCATAAATAATTCGTTCTTCCAGAATTGTAGTCTCGTTGTATATTCTTATCACAAACGAAGGTCCGTTTAACCCGTTACATTGTCGGGTCAGCTGCATTTGACGTGCATTGACCGGTGACCCAAATAAATCGCGAATGTTAGGTTGTTAGTAATATAATATCCATACCGACGCGAGTCGCGCGCTCTGCCGTAATGGATCCCTTTGTGAACGATCCTTTGACCGGCTACTATTAACGGTTCGCGCGTGCGACTAATTAGTAAAGCACTGTACATAAAAGCGAAAACCTCTCGCGATCGTTGCAAAATAATTTTCTCATTCAGGGATTTCACTGTGGCCTGCGTATGCAACTGTAATGTCATGTAAATAATTACATGGCGAACCATAAAGCTGTTCGATGACGCAATAGGTTTTGTTTCATCACATCACGGGCTTTGGGCGCACAGCGACCTCGTATTTCACAGCAGCATCGTTACGAAATGCATTAAATGCACAGTTCGAAACAGTACAACGTTTTGTAGAATTATGAATAATGTAGATATGAAAAGGGTACGATGGCCGCCGCGACCTAAACGAGACGCTTTCGTTCCCAGGGGAGTGCTATTGAACTTCTAATATTTACTCAGTTGCACGAATAATGCGTTTCGTTTATAGCTAACCAATTTTATAGCTCTCTTTGTTTTTTCGGTTCGTCCACAGGAACTGACTAAACGACATGAGTTGAATTCAGTCACGATATGTTAATATTATATATTATGGTCAGGCAGGTGCACAAATGCAACCACGAAGCCAGTAGAACGTAGTCGGTGCACGCGATTTTTTAAGCTTTCTAAGAATAGCCTGCAGGAAAACGGTAAGTTGGATGATTGTTGAGAAGGGTCTCAGATTACCTTCGAGATAGGAGTCGTGCAGATTCACAAAATTGTGCACGAGTCACCAACACTGACGTAGCTCATACAACGGTTGTGCGAACGGCCGGCGTGATTAACATAACGCAACGCCGCAGCGACAATTTGAGAAGCGAGATAAAGAGATAGTGATTTATGATTAACATACATATTTATGAATCGATCGTGACAATATGGAGCGCCGCTCCATCTAAAGGTTACTCTTGTTAAGTCTTTCGCAATACGTTTAGCACGCGAAATGCACGCGCAATTGTGGCAAACGCGTTATACACATAAGTGAAATTAATCAGATCCAATTTAAATCCGATATCTGTATTTTCTAGTTATAAAAATCGTTTACTTTCTGACATAGATAATATTATTTTGACAAAGTGTCTTGAGTACTTTTAAATCTAAGGACGCAAACGTTGAACTGTGCTAGATCAACGTCATTACCCTTTTTCGACAGAGAGCGGAGCAGGAGTCCTCGTATCCGTTTTAGGCGACTGCGCAATGATCCTAATTAAATCCCTTACAGCAAGGCTAAAGTGCGATGTCTGCAGTTGCAATCGATTCGTATTTCGCAACGTGTAAATAAGTTACACGGTGTCGTAAGCCGGTCGGAAGGTTGGCCGGATTTCCGAGCGTGTTCCGAACGGCGCGGGCGCTGGCGGCGCGTGGCCTCGAAGGATTCTCGGTTGCGGACGCGGGACCGCGAAAGGACAGCACCGCGCCGCCTCCGAAGCGCGCTAGCTTCACTAGACCTGCTCTACCTGCCATTGCTCCACATGCGAGGTCACTCGCATACTTCGTTTCAGTGATAATTGCATACAATTAAATTAATTTTCTATATATTTCTCCTTATAATAGATAGTGTTGATATGTTTGATCAGTTCTTGCATATAGTCCGTTCGAATCGCTTTTTATGTTTTGTTTCTTAATAGTATTTATTTTTAAATGGGATCGTGACGACTCTAAGCATAAACATATTACGACAACATAAACTCGGTATATTGAGTCACGTATGCGTTGCAATAATATTAACTAATAAGCGTTTCATTTAAATTATGAACGATGTGTGGTTGTGTACGTCTGTATCGTTCGCCATTGCCTTGGTCGAGATGCCTAGCGTCGAACACGAGCATCTCAATATATTACGAAATTGGCAATTAATTAATTCAGGTGTATTATTCTTTTACGTTACTTTAAAATGTTATTATATAAGTATAAGTTTATTGATACGTTATTATGAAAGATAGTGTGGGAGATCGCCCACAATTAGCGGGATGCGCCGGCGCAAGTTTCGCAATGACCGTCATTGCTCAACTCAACCCTGACAGTTTCGTAATAAACAATGGCAGCCGCGGCACAGATGCAGCACACATGCATGCACTTCCTGCTCGACTTTATATCGCTATGACGAACGCTTGCGCAATGATGGCTAACGCTTTGTGTGCGACCGTACACAAAATCGTCTCGATGCGTCGAACGCAGGTCTTGCGAAACACTACTCTTAATACTTCGTCAGCGATTCATAATTCGTTTGTTCTCCGTATCGATAGTTCCCTGCCCTACGACGATAGTTAGTCATAGGTTTTCGTAACTCGCATTGTAGGAACATGTGGTGTCGCAAGCGCATTGCCTCATAAGCGCGGAGAAGCCGGGATAAGTTGGGAAACCATCCCGACTCTACCCAATTACAAACGCCCGCACGCATTGAGCAATCGCGTTCGTTCCCACTACCGACATGGTTTTATGATAACATTCTCTATGTGAAGGGATAGCACTGATGTATCAGAACAACTTTTTTAAAGTATCTTTTGCTAATATTGTGAAATTATACAATTTAATATTCCCATAATATACGAATGAGGTTTCGCGATAGCTGCATTTACGTTCCATATCAACGGCACAATTTAGGTCTCAAAACCGCACAAGCTGCGGCATGGCTTGCTTTATCGGAGCCGCGATAACGCAAGGCGTAAGTTTTGAAACCAAGCGCTGGGCTGCTTGCGAAAACGCTAATGTGAACATCGGTTGCAAAATTGTTTTAGTTTTAAAATCGAATGCGACGGCAATGAACAGGAGAGTAAGCGTCGTCACACTGGTGACATTTATCGAAGTAAAGAGATCAAGTAGCGCGTTGGACCGCAGCAATATGAACCGTATTTGGCAGGCATTTGGCGCACGTTCACGGGACGCATGTCACCGCTCACAATGGATTATGAAGCGTTGCGATATGGCATGTTGCAAGCCCGGGCGGCCGTCCAAGGCGCCGAAATAATCCCGTGTTGCAACTCCGGAGACTGCGGAACGGGCGCCACTCCAGAGCCCGTTGCGCAAATGCTTGTAACCGACATGTAATTGGCCAATTGCACGATGTCATCCTCGGCTCACGCTGCGTCGTTTACGAAATAACCGTTCGACGACCCCGACTTCTATTACGCGAATATTACGCAACGAAAGAAAGCGTCCGGAATGCGTCCGCAAAAAGAATCCAAATTCTCATTGATCTCCCTCGCGGCTCGAATCGTTGCAATTACACCGTTACGTGGTCGCGAGTGTTAATTCCGGTGAGCGGTCGGCTTTCTAGCGCGGGGTCGGTGTACGAGGCGGCGTGTCGCAAGAATTTCTCCGGCGTCGCGAACGAAGAAAGCGCGACCTCTCCGTTTTGCAATCGCACTCCGGCGGAACGGAGAAAGACCTCTGTAGAAAGTGTACTTGAAGTGCTGGGGCCAGAGTACAGCTCGTCTGAAGTTATTAGATACTTATAACATATATAGTAAAGTTTTTTACGCTGCGACCGGTAGTAGAGTTTAATATGATAGCGTACGCATGAATTGAGTAAGTAGGTACTTACGCAAGCTACGATAAACGTTCGGCCTAATGTCACAACGCGTGAATTACTTCCGTTCATTGACTCCTCTGATACGTCTATGTACTATTGCTATCCGTGTCGAAATACTTTCTCTGACCGACAAACCTATGTATGTGGGCCTCAAAAAGCCGGTCGGGCCGCGAAAAAAATGCCACATCGCGTATCAATTTTTCATCTTTAAGGATCATTAAAAGATATGCTCAAAGTGAACGCAACTAGCGATGCATAACGCGTTATCGCATAACTCAGCCAGGAATTCTGTCGAGCGGGATGTTACGCGAAGAAATTGCGCAGGTAAACTTACACTGGTTTAAATGTTATCTTTCATAACTTGTTGTTACGTTCGTAACCAACTTTTCTAATGGTTGTGAAACGCAAATAAAAAAGTCGATGCTCCCACAACGTTGATGATCGCGTATAACGCATTATGAAAGATATTTGTAAAAAGCATAACGTTCGTGTGATAGTGTTTCTAAGATATATATTTCGCATTAACTACGTTATGTTGCCGTGAGAGGAATAATTATGCTCCAATCATACCCACCTACGCTCCGGAGTCGAAACGAGCGACACCTGGCGACAGGTGCGCGTGCCCGGCAATCTTATTTGTGGAGGTCGCCCGTAACGAGAATACCATAAAGGGCAGCTGTATGTGTTTGTCGTTCGACAGATGCGGTCTAGATCGGTCGATAAATAAAAGAGTAAATCCACATCCGCGAGCGCTCGAGCAGTTTCCGCCGCGGCTCATACGCAGCCGGAATAGACGATTGTTCCGCCCTGCAAACGCTTCCGCCTTATTGTAAGTCGGAAACGAAAACACGACGTGCACCTTCCTCGTGTATTGCACAGCAAACGATGTTTTGCAAAATCGGAGCAGGCGAAGGAATCAGAACGATAATAAATTATTAAAGTTAGTCTTGCTGATTTAAATGCAAGAGCTTGCGATATAACGAGCGATGGCCGCGGACCGGACAATTCCTTAGATTGCATACGATCACTTGCAGTATAGGATTATATGTTGTTCTTAATTGCAATTAAAGATGTTCCAATAATAACTTCATCGTCGCGGCAGTAAAGTTTATTTCACACGATCAATGTATATATGTGTGTTAAAATATTGTGACAGTGAGCAACTCTTTGATGATTAATATTCTTGGGACGGGCCAAGGCACACTGTGTCACGGAGCCTTTTAGTAATCCTCGTTCGTTTTGTAACTGTATAGAAAATATGCAAAACGCTCCGCGTATGTTTTTAAGCTAATGTCGATCCTTGCGTTCCGTTTCATAACATTGCACGAGGCTAAACAATCGAACAATCGGGTAACACCCACCGGGCTTCGCTTTAAAAATTACATAAGTTAACGATCGAAGTTCAAAACATACTACAATTTTAAAATATTTTCCAAAATAATCAACCTCAAGCGACGTAATGCAATTCTTTTAAATAATTATATTAACATAATATCGTAAGACAATGCCAATTTACTCCGATGTAAATACAAAAAGCTTTGGGATGACGCAGGAGTTACGAAAACGCAAAATAAGCGATGTTGCGATTTAACTTACGAAATATATTTGCCTCGTGGTTGCAGAAACGCGTGGGACGACAAATAGGTTTAATCTCTGTCGGAATAGCTTATTCATTACACTGTCCATATTATATCACAACATATATAATATTATACACGAGTCAATAAATGGCAACATTTTAAAACTGTCACACACAAATGCTTCGAAAACCATTTTTTTGATTACATTTCATAGTAATATTAAGTCGTTCAAACAAATTTAGTGATTATTAATTACTATTCAAATGTAAAAATAAGTAAGTGTCTAAATAATAGAAAGTTGCAGAAATATCGCCATATCGTGATTATCAACATTTCCCTAGAAACTTATCTTCGAAACTACAAAAAAAAAAATCACCAGTTGTTTATTTGCGCGACCGCTATCGATACGATAATAAAATATTTTGTAACGACGGCCAGGTTTCGTTTGCCTAAGCTACAAAACTGTATTATCACGATTTGTATTGCGAAAATATCATTCGTAATATTTTTTTTATTTTTAATGTTCATCTCATTGTTTGTATCGACATGGTAATAGAGGATATTATTGCGAGGGCAGTGCGTGAACGCATAAATTTAATTATTTATAGTACATAGACTGGAACAACTGGGGCTAAGACAAGTTTTGATATAGTTTGCGATAGTGAACATACCTACTTTAGTTAGTGTTTTTACAAAACAACTTAGCAGCTGCTATTGCAAATATTACACACATAACTGTCGTCATCCTTTTTGCTCGTAACTCGTTATTCATTGCCTTTTTTTTTGCTGCGCAGAATGCAAAGTTATATACAAGTTAGACAATTCTGATAACGTTCGCGTCAGATGAATTTGCAGTAAAGCATAATGCGATAAGAATGAGAGAATGATATCTGAAACGCTATCAACAACATTTATCACGTCGTTGATAATTTCTAAAGATATAACTCAACCATCAAACAAACGTTTATTACATTAACATGAATATCTAAATTAACATAATTAAAAATATTAATATACGTTTCAAGTACTAAGATGTATATCTCGGACCTCATTGAAGCGGGGCAATTGTTTATTAAGCGCTGGTACAGGTATGTACGACCCCAATAACGTCGGCAAATCGCATCGATAAGACACGTTACCTTACTACTGCTACTACAAATATAATCAAGTAATACGAAATGCATATCGTACATTACCTCTTGATTAACAACACGTTTACAAAATTGTTCTACAAAGCTAGCTATGTAACACGAATTCAATGAATAATTCCAAACTCCTTTTCTATTACAACCTAAGGAACCTTTACAACTATAACAAAGAACAGTAAAATCGGGGAATTACTTACTTTAAATAATACTAGAGAAATCGTAATACTCATGTTCGAGAGGTGATTGAGTCGATTAAACAATTTGCTTTTGTAAATAAACTTGTTATCGCGATTCAAAACAAAATAAATACCGCGAATCAGAAACCCGTTTGTACTGTTAGTTCGCTGAAACGCGGAAACGTAAGGACCAGGCTCGAAACGAGTTCCTTTATTGGTTTTCCTTAAAATCAATCACTTAAACCCTTTTTATCCATTATACCTTAACTGATAACGTTACAGAAGACCTTAAAAACGCAATATAGATGTAATAGCGGATTCATTCGGAATTTTAAAACGTACTTTCTTCAAAAACGACATACCACTTTATTCTAGGTTTATCCCAATAATAAGCGTAACGCTATGTTGATAACCGTGACGCCGTATCTCGTCCCATTTTTATGAGTATGTAATAGACACTATGACTAGGAATGTCTTTCGATCAAAACACGAAAGTTCATAGGCCTTCGTTGAAGAATTTCAAACACCGTATGGTTGTGTGAATCAAGAACGTGAATCGAATACAATTTGTTCGCGTTATATATATAGTGGGATTCTGAACAATGCCCTTTGCAATGCACAGATGGAGAGATAAGGGAATTTAATTTTGATAAGGCTTGTATCGTGTGACGAGGAATGCTGTTCGCTAAGAGAAGTATGTGGAACACGAAACAGCGGTACTTTCTCGATTTGTACCGTTCGGTGAAATGATTCGAACCGATTATAGATGCGATGGCGAATCTCATTACTATCTATGACTATTTAAATTTTAATAACTGCGTAGTATTTTTTAAACGCTGACATCTCATACGGTCAAGATGAGATCATAAAGGATCAACGCTCTACGCGGATGCCGAAGCAATGATCGGCTCGATGATTTAAGGACAGGCGGTCTTCGAACTCGGTCGTTCACCTTGCGATTATTTTTTTGACTATACGCAGTGACGTAACTTGGAAAGTGCGGAAATGGTAATTCTAAGAGGCAACAGATCGAGCCGTGTCTCATTATATCACAAACCCGGGCATCTCGCTGGCGGATGCACGGTGGGGAAGGGTCAGTGAACTTGCGAAACTTCACCTGTCATAGCCGAGGGGAGCGAAACAAAGAGAGTGATGCAACGAAGAAAGTGGTAAAAGATTTAATTGAACCAAACGATTACGCAGGCGAGCGATCACTAGTTGAGGTGAACAATTTGATTTTGAAATTAGAGCCAGCGACGCACTTTGAATGCGATGGCAGCCCAGCGCTTGCACAAGCTTGCCTCGGAAGAGTGCGGGCAAAACGGCACATTGCGGTGATGCAATAAAGAAAGTGCGGAACTGAAGTAGGGTTTCTATCGCGGTGAATGTACTCCACTATTAGCTGTATATCATTGGAGTCCGCAAAGGCTCTAGCGGCGCAGCGGCCGACGACCCCGCGCTCTCACAGTCTCGTATATTTTGCACTCGACTCTCGTATGATATAATACAGTTCGCGTAGAAAATTGCGAAGTGGAATCGACAGCATCTAGCAAGGGAGCTATGTTATCATTGCTGCTATTACATCAAACTGCCGGGATCGCAACGAGCGGTTAGGTAACGTGTGTTGTCACACTCGTTTGTTGCAGGTAGGTTGATGTAATGAGCGAATTGTGTGTAAAATGGAAACTCTGATTCATAAAACGATAGAGTACGACCTTAGAAATAGGTGAAAAACGTGTTCAAGTGTGGATGTGTCAAGTTCAGCGTGTGCGCGAGTCGGGCGCGGGTGCGGGTGCGGGCGCGGACGCGGGCGCGGGCGGCGCGATGACAATGAATGGCAAGCATCGCTGTACTTGACCCAGTATTCGGGCCGTCACGTCCGCTGCAACTGCCGACGGATGATACACATGGCACTAATTTCCAAATATTGTTCACAAGTTAAGTAACATTTAAATCTAATTCAAAGCTAACGAATGTTAACAACGATAATGATACAGAACAACGATACAAACCATTCGAATGTTAGAGAGGCGTTCATATTTTCACATCGAACCTCATTAAACACTCGACTGCAACACAAAGGCTTATGACAGCTTTGACATTGGCATATTGGCTCACTAGGCCACGGTAAAAAACATCTTTGGCACGAACGCGCGGCTACGTTTACGTCAAGCGAGGTATAATTCGATAAGTCGAGAGACACGTCAGTGCTATCTTTCATAATTGGTGATATCATTGTTTCTAAATGCGCTCATTAATGTTGTTGAATGTTTATACTATGAGTTAATTAAATTCAAGCCGTTACTTAAAGCGTCTATACTACGTACTTTATTTATAAACATATCGGGTTGTACTTTAAAAGGTGTATCGTTAAGCCACGTCGCAGATGCACCTGCGTCGCCATTGTATTTAAAACGACTATTTTTACTTGTAGTACAAACATCTTATAGCCACATTTTTTTAAAGGGCAACATAACTTTTTTTGATTAAATATTGGTTTTTCATCTGTATTTTTTCTTTGATACAATACATAAGTGACAATATTAAAAAATAAACGGTTGCAGCGCTCGCGGCGTCCGGTGTCGGCGTGTAATAATCCAAGTGGGTTAAGGTTCCATCAAGGATTTGTTGCGGCAAAACACCGCTCCAAAACCGAGTGCTTGTTAATGTAAGCTAACTCCACGGTTCGGTTCCGCTGCATTTGCCTTTTAAACTTTGAACGATTTTAGAGAACACAACAAATTAATGGCGACGAGACGTCTGCAAATGTCCAAAAATGATCAATGGAACCCGATTTCTCTTTTGAAGACACCTTTATGTTCATTTCGAATTGTCGCATTTCATTCACCTGTCTATGACAATTACGAAAACTTAACACAAATGAGAAGATGTCCTTTGTTTAATTAGCGTCCAACAAAACAAAAGTAACTCGATCGCTGGGGTCCTTTGTCCCTGTACTAATAGCCACATACAATGGTACCGTTCTTTGAGAAGCTTTTGAAACTTACGAGTACCGAAAATTGAGCGCAAAACAAACTGGTTAATAAGTTTCAAAACGATCCAGATGTATTACAAAAGCGGTAGCACACAACCGTTTGGCAACTACACGGCCGATTGTTTCACAACTCGCATCGCAGCGTCCGGACCACTCGATTAATTGTTTCTATCGTAAAACGTCGACTATTCGATTCTTTTGTTTTACCTACAAAGCATATTGTCACCCACTCGAGTGCACTTCAATAAACCTATTCTAAATGGAACCGTTTTATTGCCCAAGAATCTTGATATTTAATAACGATTTATTTACGAGCGCTATTAAAATATATAATAATGGTTGAACGAGTTTGAATTTAAGCAATGCAATCTAACCTCGAACGAATTATGTAAGAAATAGACCTCAGATATGTGAATAATTATCGTTTACTCCATTTCAATGAGATTTAGTTAAAATTGCGAATCGAATATTAATGATTATAGATTTTTTAATAACAATTACCGTGTATTAATAATTGTGAAATAAAAGTTTGGTTAGAAATGTAAGTCATAATAAACAATAATGTACTTTAATATTTATTAAATAAAATTAATTTTCATATAACACGTGTAACATTCGGGCCGACAAAGGTACTCAGGACTGATGCAACGGTAATCTTGTGCAAGCAAATAAATATACGTAGGACCTTCGACGCGACGACCTCTGATTTGCAATAATTAAATTTCATATTCACCCGTACAATTTAAGTATAGGAGAAATTATCGAGATATATGTGATGCCGTTTACATAATCGGCTGGAGTTATTCAGGAGCGCGCACAGAAATGATGCGATGAGCAGGCGGAGGCAGATGTTCGCGAACAATTGTTAAGGGAACAAAAGCAGGTAGATCCATAGAACGTTACCGCGCCATGTGCTACGTGTCATTTTTTCATATGATAACATGTTTTAGACAAGAAACTAGAAAAAAATATTCCTAATCTGACCAAACAGATGGCCGGGCACATGTTCACACAAAAAATATATATCATAGTCAGATTAAATCGTGGTTCGTTCGTATCGATTGGAAATTCAATTTTCACGCTATCGACGTTGCTTTGTTTTGCTGTGTGACTACAGTAAATTAAATACAATTGTTTCCCTTTGTTACAAAAGAGAGAAACGAATTGAATCCCAGTTATCAAAATTAATAACAGCAAAAGCAATTTACTTTGATCGCGTAATATCCTGCCAGCGCATTTATTGAGCAGAATTTTCAATTGTTTTCCGTGCGAATGCGAGGAATAATTACAATCTGATACGTTTTTACCTATTATCTGTTTTTAGAGAACGAACCGTTTGTGATCTGTGCTTACTCAGAATACAGTAATATGAGCTTTTTAAAAAATCGAGCTGTCAATAATACAAAGAAGAGAACTATCGAAAAAAAAAGACAAATATCGACCTCGTAGCATATGTCGAAAGTCAAACTTTAATACTGGTTATACTTGCATTTGAATAAACATTCGCTGCGCGATAGTAACGAAACATTGTTGACCTTACGTTGTATCGAATGTCGGTATTGTATGCACCCAGATAGAGTTGTCATCTTAAACCCAAACAGTCCAGAAGATTGTCCTCCGTTAATCATATCAACTGAGACACTATTTCACTATTCTATGTTATCGGAAATTTTAGTACCAAATTATGAATATTTCTTTATATAGTATACGATTAAATACAATCAGTTTAATAATTGATTTAAAATACCAGAACACATGACTATGAAACCCTGCATGAATCAGATTTGAAAACGACTCTGAACTTGTTCATAAAACGAAGTTAGGGACACCCTGTGCTATAAAATATCTGGTTTAATACGAGATGGCAGTTAAACACAACAATAGTTACTTATTTAATGTCTTCACATAATGCGAATTTTGAACACGTGCGTTACGCAGGTAGATATCGCATGTGCATCTCATTGTGTCTTGAGAATAGGTGTTTTTCTTGGTCATGAAAAGGATTTCTTTGCACAATGGACGATTCTATTCTATCGCGTCACCATCGAATTGATAAAGAGCCCGAAAAATACATCATGCGTTGGAGAATATACAATGCTTTATTTGTTTTCTTGAACATCTGGTGAACGTACCTTTAGAATTGGCAAGTTCGAAAAACGTACCGCATTGTCGTCGCTCAGGTAATCTTTAAAAGATTAACCCGATACGAATTTCGTGGATTCAAGTAAAAACACCTTGACTTTTAAATTATTTTTTTTCCGTCATATATATGTATGTCGAATAATTTTGACGTTCAATTTACTATTATTAATAAAATAATTGATGATTCGTAAGAATCACGTAGTTGCGGCATAACTCGACCTTAAGTCGTTATCTATGTGATAAGAGAGATTATATGACCTTTAAATGTTGACTAGGTGTCTCTGACAATACGTGATAAGACAAGACCAATGACCGTGTTGAGATACTGAATACAAATTATTGGTACTATTCAAATATTTTCTGATAATACACCAACATAGTACGAGTGGTACGTCAATTGATTGAAGATGGCTGTATATTTTCAATCAATGTTAATTATCGTTATTGTCACCCTAGTGTCCCAAAGACTTTCTATCCCAAGAGCAATCCTTTAGGAAGTCCAGCTTATCTCGCCATCTATGAATATAAATTTCAACATCTATACTGAACCGACGATTCTAAAATCAACAAACTTCGTATGTTTAAATGTAAATATTGAATAATATTTTATAAACCCTTATTAAATTACTCTGACATTACGGTACTGAAGGTTTTAGAATTTTTACTTTTGTCTCAAGTGTTCTCGAGGGCCGGATGTAACGGGGCCGGGCACGTAATTAAATAGAACGGCACAATAACGCAACAAACAGCTGATGATGAAGTATCATTGTAAATAACGTTAATACCGTTCTTTGATGTGATTCAATAAAATTATCGTATACGAGACAAAATATTTGCTTCATTAAATATACCGGTAAGAGAGAAAGAGACAGTAATTATACGTATATTTGGTATGATGATTTAAAGTATATAAATGAGTAGGGTATATAAAAGTTATGTTTTATAAAGTCGTTTATGATGTCGCAGACGCGTGCTCTGTTATATCAACTTTGCAAATTGACTGATAATCAAAATTCTGTCACGTAGATTGTTCGATATAATGAAGTGCACGTAGCATATGAGCTCTGTCTATCTTCATTTTCGAGAATTAAACGCATGCGTAAAATGTAATAGACGTACAACTGCAAAGTCCGATATGATGACGTCAATCTCATCTCGGACGCATTGATTTAATTCCGTCACGGCCTAAAACATCACGGAAGTTCCAGAATGATAACAATTTCTAAGACTTTATTTTTTCCTATACTTCTTAAGAAAATAACTAAACGGCGTTGTTTGTAAATGCCTACTACAGATTAGCTGTAGCAATAAACGTTAAATTTGAATTGGAACGTTTGTATGTTCCTGGTTGAACAGGCAGCGCAAAGGCGGAAGAGCGGCGCTTGCGCAACTGACATTGAACCAGCGGACTACGCCGAGGCCACGCGCCGGATTCTCGTATATTTTTAATGATATTTTAATATAATCTTAATGATTTTAAAACAAAACCGGTCGGTTTTTCTTTTCTGTTACGAGGAAAACAGCGAGCAGATTACAAACAAATGAAATATTTCCCACTAACAGGATGCGATAAACTACGCACTCGAGTATTTAAGATGACGTGTTATCGAACGAAAATATCCACTATTAAGACTTCCTTATCGAATTATATAAATAGTATAGTTTTAACCAACATTGTTAGAATAGGAATTGCTTTTATTTGTAACAAATTTAATCATGTCTTCCAAGTGTAAAGTTAATATGAAATGCAATTATATAAATATTTATAAGCCTGAGATTAACTGATTTTTTTAATGAATAATACCATTTTACATAATTATTCAATACGTATAGCTGTTACACATTACGATCATAAACTAGTAATAATAAATCAGAATCTTGAACGGCGAGTCTGCTCATCACACGAGTATATAACGAAGTCTATTTCTAGGTAGTTATGCAGCGATCAATTACAGTGCAGAAGAAAATTCCACATTATATCATATGAAAGTACATACGTAATTAACTCTTCTTGATCCCTTCTTTATATAGATTGTAAAATAAAGAATTTGCCTGTATAGAAAAGTGATGAAAAAGTTAATTGTACAGTTGAGCTGTTTAATTAATATATCGATTTAATATTACATTTTTGGACTTGTTACTGTAACATATTTGATAAGCGATTTACACCTCTGACGTTTATAATATACGAGCCATATTTCGATTCATCTAACATAATATCGTTCTAGTCTAATCATGTTACGTCATACAATATTTTCGCAATACTAGTAGTAAATTACATCACTTACATCGCGGTACAAGTCACCTTCATGATAAATATTACCATGACATAAATACGTAATATTGGAGGGAAATTGCACGCAAATAATTTCTTATCAAAGAAATGACTTAATTGGGAATACTTAAGTTCTATACAGCAAATATAATATAAGTATTATATACGAGTGTAATCGTAAAAGGCCGTATGTAATGATAACACAAGTTAAACTTGTACGGGTTTTATTGTTCATTTATTTAGATTTGTAAATGTTACGAGGTTCATTATATCTATTTGAATGAAGGGTATTTTAGCTATAAATCTAATATATCGATATGATCGATATGGTATCGATACCGCATCGGTGTCCGGTATCATGTCGCAAGCGCGTCCTTGGTCACGGGCGGCTCACGGCTACCGGCTGACCGTAACGCTTCCGCCTCTAACTTACGTCACAGCACGTGTTCTCTCATTTTTTTTTTAATGCTATCGTATTAATGGAATCACCTTTTACGACACAAAGTCAACTCGTCAATCCACCACGCATATGCCTCAACCAGCTGTAGTGTGATTTATGATGATTCTTTGGGATTGTAAATAAATTTTGTATTACGTTAGTCTAGTCTAATATCCTTGGTCAGGGGCAACTCATGGTTACCGATCAGCGACGCGACGCGACTTACCGTAACAGCTTCCGTATTCCAGTTACGTCACATGTGGCACGTGTTCTGTTAAACTGTTTTATTGTTATTTTGTATGTTTCAAAATATAATAAAGAAAAATTAATGTTAATAATTAATTACATTATATAAAAAGTATATCTTTTTTGTTTGTTGTGTATGGACAGAACCTGCGTTTCAAAACGTAAGCCATCGACCCTGTCAAAGGAAATAAGCAACTGCGTCACAAAACGCGGGAAATTTCTCCCCGTGACGTCAGTCGCGTGTTAGGCTCAACATGCCCTCGGATATGCGTGGGTGGTATGCGTCAAAATCGTAAAGCCATTTCAGTAGGCGTCGCTACATGGAGTTCGAAACAATTCCACTGGCGGAATTTATACAGCTTCATTAAAACACAGTAATGTTATTACCCTTCAGTGTCAAAATGTCAATTGAATTCGAGTACGCCTGTACTAAGCGAACATTCTTATAGAATTACATCAGCGTCGCGAATTAAACGCCGCCATTACAACTGCGCAAATTAGATTATTGGAAAACTGTACAAACAAATATTATTAAAAAGGCAAGAGTGTAACGTACGATGAATTGTTCTGCTAATGACGTGAGGCGTCAGATATAGCCATATATGTGTCTTCGAATTAACGACGCCACGATGATTTCATTGCTTCAATGTTGTCGACATGTCGACACGATGATAAAGGAACGCCCATACAATTTTGTACTTTTATATAGGCAAATATATGTTAAGTATATTAGACTGACAATCATAGCCAATGATCATTTAAAAAAAAATATAACTAGAAGAATAATTGGATATAATCGTTTTCAAACTTCGAACGCAACGCGACATAGATGTCTATTATTTACAGAAATTATATCGCAATGTACTCGTATGGAAAGATTTATTATATTAAGATGCAAGCGGTTATATGAAATCTAAATATTATTAATAAAGCAATTTGGTATTACTTTGCTAACGAATAAAGGTCGAATGTATCATTATTGATTGGTATTGTTGAATGCGTGTCGATCAATCGAATTATATTGTCAATTTAGTAATAATACAAGTGCATGCGAGATATATTGTTGTCGCGGTCGATTACGCAAGGAGTGACCGCGAACAGAGGTCGTATACGTTCTCATATTTATAATACGTATTCTTCAATCTCGAACGCGAGGCCGAAACCACGAAAAGAGTACGATTTCGCAACGAAACGTATTTCAATGTCATTGTAAACGTTACAGACGGCGGCGGCTCGCGGTTTTTGAAACATTAGATTATACGAAAACACTTAACACAATTTATGTATTCGTTAGTTATCATTTCATTGGCTGAGTCATTTTTAAAAACGATAAAATTTAATTCAATATGTTTATTGAAACACGCACACACAATAAGATTAATTTTTTTAAGGGAACATTTAAGAAAACTTATAGTAATATTTAGGGTTATTTTCTAAGAAAATTGAGTACAAGGAAAATAAATGTTCACGTCTTCTGAATTCCATACAACAAACGTTGTTAGTGCACCGAGCTCGTATTTTGCAGGAAACAGAATAAGAAGTGTGCAGCTATAAATTAGTTGTTTATTAACATTGAAATACATGCGAGGAGATTTAGATCATATGACTTCGTGCTACGATTCAAATTAGCTTAAACGAATTCGTGTAGGTTTGACAGTTGAAAATATTGCCAGGCCATGAAACAGCTAGACTGGATTCAGAACCGGTCTAGCACATAGGTAGCCGGCTGCAATTAAAGAAGCGAGCTTTCCGAGTTATCTATAACGTTCACTGTATAATTATTTCTATTTAATAGAGCTGCATATTTATTTTGAATTTCCCGATACATTTCAAAACAACACAAACATACACCCAATCACGTTAATTTACCACCTCTCATTAATGATATGCTAATCGACAATAAATTATCATTTATAGATAACAATATTGTAGGCATTACGACAATGTATCTATTCAAATTGTTAAATTAAAAAGTTCATTTTCTACAATACATTTGTAACTTAAGCTGTTCTTTCGTATCTTTCATTCAGTTATTCGATCACGTGAATTGTTTTGGCAAGTTTAATGTTGTGTTGTAATGTTGGCAGGCCGTGCGTCATTTCCTCTTGCTGACCGTGAACCGACGTTACGTCACGCGAGATTAGGATGCGCCTACGCTACCAAACTAAATGACGCTCGTCTTTGTCCTCCATATATTTAAAAAAATGACCATTCCCGTTATACTTGACCAACAACGCTCATTTTGTTAGTTGGTCAAGTCGATCAAATGATCAAGTGATGTTCAGCTATGAGAATATTTCGTCATTTACATTATCAACTCAAAGGTTCGTAAATACTTTTTGGAATTAGGCGCATGACATCATTACTAATTAGTCTTTGTTTATCAGAGGTAATTTCCAGTAACACGGATACTGTAAATACGCTAATCATTTCTGTAAACGGGAAAACTTCCGAGACTACAATTTAATTCTTTTTTCGAATAAGTATAACAAAATGTCACGCGTTTGATAACACAGATAGCGTTTGATCTAGATAATTAAATTATGTTATTATATACTGTCGCTTCCTGTCATTAAAATAAATAATGTTTATCTTGAAATAGTTTTTCGTTTTAAACAATGTAATTTATTACCACGTAACATTTTGAAACTTCAACCTTGTTGATTATGTAAGATATTTAGTAAAAAGGTCGCAACGTATTTGCTTTTCCTTATTTCGTTTTATTTTTCAATTTGCAATAGAAACTGAACTTATGTTAATACAAATTGATGGTATGTGGATTCAATATCAAGGTTAGAACTAAAATGTCAATTGTGTACTAATACAGGAAGTACTTTATAGGGCAGACGCCGTGACTCGATTAGAAATAAATGTGCATTATGGTCCATTGTTAAGACGTAGACGTGAGCTATTACACGTAATGTCTAACTCATTACTAATCGAAGACAGGCGCCTACAAACAATGCAATTGAAGATAAAATTCAATAGTCGAGTACACAAAACGATATTGTCACTTCAAATTACCAAGAATACGCTAAAACGGTCAAAGATACATTCGATAAACACGTTTGAGGAAAACGATGTTCTAATTGATTATACAAAATAACTGAGTTAATTTATGCGTTTACAAAATTTCAATATAAAAAACGTGCAGCGATGATATGAAACGCAATACGTAAAAAGTTAAGTTCAGCAAGCAGACGCAGACGTCAAGTATTTTTAGTGACGACGCATCGGGTTTGAAGGGTTAATCGCAATTCTGGCCATTCGCAGACCGGTTGTGTTTTGTTTTTTTTTTTCGACGCCAGACTCGAGGTAAACGCTCTACACACAGGGAAATTGGCTGCCTTCTATTTCATTTAGTCCTGTTATTGGTACTTGGTTGGATTTGATGTTCTCTTTCATTTCGCGTTTGCCATATGCTATTTTGTTTCTGTACGTTCGTTATAATTACTTTAATTACTTCCTGAACAGAAAATAACGTCGAATTTCGAAATATTTAAAGGACTTTATTCCATATGGGATTATATTTGGCAACCACCTACGCAGAAAATATTTTCCGAGCCGAAAGTATCGTGGGCGGAAAAGTCTGATATTATTTACTCAAATGAAAATAAGGACGACCGAAATTGCTTACGCCTCCGTCTGTGGCTGATCCCAAAAGAATTCTTATTTTATACGTCTGCTTAGAGTTAAATGTTTTCGTATAAGTATATCTTCCTGACACCCACTGGTTTTATCTCGAAATTAATTTAAATAAAGTTTAATTAAAATCGACATTAAATTACGGGCTTCGTCTCACCAAGGATGGATGGACACCATCTGTTGTTGAACTTTAAGATAAATCGGTTACTTTAGTACCGAAGAGCTTAAAGGTTTACAGCATTCAGTAGCATACGCCCCCTACTAATAAAAATATATAATCGTTTTCGTTTCGTATACTTTCCAATTATTTCCATTAAATTTTGTGTAGTGCGCTATCCTTCGTAACGTTTTATGAAAAACTGAAATGAAGTTGAATATTTTAATTGCAGTTTTTGTTCGTAAAATAAACGGCGCAGAGCGAGGTGGTTTTTTGCTCGTTGTTTACACACGACTCTGGTTTTTATTTAAGAAATGTGAGAAGTTTTTGCTCGAAAAGCTGACAATTAGAGCACTTTTAAATTACTAGGACTAATACTTAGCACGTAGGGACATTGCAACGTATATTATTGTAAAATGCTCTTGTAATTTTATAATTAAAACTAAACGTAGGTATCGTATACGTCAGACGTACTATTCTTAGCGGCTGACATTATGTGCCTACTCGATCCATGTCACTATTTGTGGCTCAGGTATTTTAGAGGGTAAAAAGATATTTTAAAACAATATCAAGGGGAACTACAAATAGCCGAGGGTGGTGACCTGTTAGAGGCATCTATGATTCATCTCGAACCCTCTGTTATCGCCCTTCGGTTTTTATACTATCCCTCCTGATGACGTCACCAAATGAAATGACGCATTCGTTCCCTCGACATTCATCACGATCCCGTCATACCCTGATTCATTGTTACATTGTTTCTTTGAAAGCACGAGTTTTATTTTTACCGGAGACCGCAGGGTTAAATGATATTTTGAAGTTTCTTTTGTAGCACAATGCTAAGAAAGTTATGCGTAACTCGGAGGCACTCGCACATTTCTTAGGTAATTTTGTTGAAATTACTTGGCAAGTTGCTTACGACATTGTTATTTGTGAGTTTGGATATAAGAAATTTCTTTAATTATTTTTATTTTTTATTATTACGTTAATAAAAGTTGTTCAATTTAACTGAAGACCGAAAAAAACCAAAATACACGAATAATTATTATAATGTAAGTTTATTCTGTAATATGCCTTATCAATGACTTTAAAGATTTGTTTTTTTGTTACGCTAGATGAGTTTCAGCGGTCAGCGACCTTAGCGACGCGGATATGCAGCCGCGGGAGTGAGCTTGCGTTAGAGTGGAATAAAAATGAAGGAAAAATAAATCAGACAGTGTAAAGCTAGAACCTCGTTACTAGGGAGCGAACAGTTCGTATACTAATTCGTATGGAACGAAATGGAACGGTGTTAAATAAAAATTATCGTAAAGAAATTGCAGACGCGTGTCTTGGCAGCGAGCGAGTCGTCCACTTTAGGTGTTCCTTGGTTATCGATGAGCGCTCTTGTGAGACGGTGCTCTGAGGGCGTAGTAAAAACCAGACCCGTCCCCAAGTAATTGTTGGCACGTGCATATTTTTTTTTGTTTGGGTCAATGTGAATGCACTCATCCTTTGAAGGTTTAGGGTCGATCACGTGCGTTAAACGGTTTTACAAACTTATTTTATGAGGGTTTAACTATTGCTTTCTATTGCAGACTAAACTAACAAACACTGCTCAGCAAGTAGTGTGCGAACCAAATTATGAGTCACTGGTCTGATAAAACTGATCCGTTATTATATTTCTTTACAATTATAAATGTAGCATTTAATCAAATTTCAAACGAAACTATACAAGTTTAGGGGACATTAATTTGATAAAAAATTAGTTGATCCGAATAGTAGCGGTACAGACAAGGTAAACGGAGCGTGTCACAATGTACGGCCGGCGTATCGGCGGATAAGTGTGAAGTTACGCAAATCCGCAGATATGTAGCCGTGCGCAGGCGCGCCGCACAACGCTTGCACAAGGTTTCGCAGACCTTTGTTTTACGCAACCAGATCGATTTAATAGCTAGGCGTTTTATTATTTGAACAAATACATAATCAGAAAATTGTTATCGTAAAATGTTTTCACTTCAAACTTTTAATATTATAAGTCTGTGAGTGTCTATGAAAAAAAAAATCGCAACGACCGGAACTCTCCGTGCACAATACCCTGCATTTCCGTCTCAGTGCAGCAGGTGTTTGAAATCTTAACCTTTTAAATATACGTAAAAAGTGTTCTATTGTAGATGAGATACAATGATGTCCGGCAATTTATTTCTCAGAATGACGCTCGCATTGTGTTTTGAGTAATAAGTAGAGGTGATGGTTGCTCGAGATCAATGCACTATGTCCACGTCCGGTAGCCGCGTCCGGTGTTTTCGTATCACCAAAAAAGGTGCGAACATGCGTTATTTATAGTAATGACGAACACTCGGTCGTCCTCGTCCGACTCATTTATTTACGGAATGAGGAGAGGTGTAGGTGTATGAATAATAAAAAAATCATTGCTGGCATTTTCAATCGTAAAGATGCGTCGAGTTGATCTTTCCTGTATTATAATCGCATGACGTAAGCACATGCATTTTATTGTTTTTCAAATGAGTTCAATCGTCGGTTCCGCACGAGCAAAGAGACGGCGCAGCGTCGACGCCAGCGACATTGGCACAGTTGTTCACGACCTCAGCAGCCGTAAGTCGACCGAGGCCACAAACAAACGCCCCAAAACGAATAACATAAACGTCTGAATTCCGGCACGCCTGAATCATGTCGTACAAAAGTAAACTAGAAGCGTAATCGCATCATTAAACTAAAACTCGAATCGCATGGACGTCGGCGCCGCGCCGGGTGCCAATAGAAATTACGCCGTTCGATATTTCGTCCCGAAACGTTACCAGGGGTCGATTATGCAATTTAAACAATGCCTTGTGCGTCTCGTTGATGTTATACAACTGTTGAAACCAAAAGACGTACGGATACGGGCGTTTTGCTGCGCGCCCGGTATTATGCAAATACGTCGCTGTAACGTAGCTGTGTCTTACACCACGATACTTTGGCAACACGGTTTCAAAATGTTTTCAAAACAGTCGATGTGGGTGCAGGCAGGCAGGTATGCGATGCCAGATATCGGTTACGGCCTCGGGCATAGTTTTAAATTCGATTTAGATGCTGTTTGTTTTATGAAACGGGCACCGGGTGTTTCTCGATTAATTAAATAAATAGATTTGAAAGTAGGTTTTGATTTTGATGGAAATATAGTACAGGCAGTGGCCGGGCCGGCATGCGACGCAACGGCGTCTGCCGGGTCTATCGCGAACCAATTTGGCACATCCGCTAGAGAGTGCCAGCGCAGCCACAGCCATAAATATCTCGTCCCGTTAGCGCCGCAGACACGCTAATATCATTTCGCGACATGAAAACAGACACACTCAGATAATTATTTATAGATGTAATGTTACGAAGGGGAATATCAGACGTTTTTGTATGATAAATTACTGCTACGCGGCGTTATTATGTATGTATCAAGTTGCGTAATCAAAAGCCCTATATCGTGAACTCGTCATTGTTTGCGATGTATGTGATCATCCGACCCGACTCCTAAACACCGCGTTACGCAAAAAACGTAGAGTTTTGTTTTGTTACCTGGAACGCTTCGCTGTGGTATTATTATTTTGGCGTGGAGTAGGCGGGATGGGCTCGAACAATACGCCGAGGACAATATTTTATACCTGTGATTATTTACAAAGGTATCCTGTGTTTACCAGCGACTGAGAGTCGCGGGCTCCACCTAGTCTGGTCTTTTACAACATTTATATAAATTACTTTTAGAAAAAAATATTTATTTTTTCATTTCCATATGTCATTTTATGTCAGTTTTTTTATAATTATAAAATTGCTCTACTACAAAAACGGATTAGTTAAGTTTATCATTTATTTACAAACAATGTACTGCAGAAAAACACGAGGAATCCCAAAATGTCTTCAATACGTTTTAAAAAATGCAACATGATATTGTGTGCCTAAATATGATTATCTCGAAGATTTGAATCAAGCTACCTGCGTTGTCACATCGAATCGATCTGATGAACATGCTCGCCCGGGTGCTATTGATTGATACTTCCTTTAAGATTATTCATCATATATATCATTGGAATAGTTTGTATTATTTGTTGAATGAGAATATACGTTTTCAAAAAGAAATGAATTTGATTATACAGTACTTTCATTGTTACTAACTCTACCCATAATAAAAAAAGCACCAATAATCATCATCGTATAATTATCTCATCAAAGATTCTTGAAAGAAGCTCTATAAAATTGCTCGAAGCGCGAGAAAAATAATTTAATTCAGTCTCAAAGGATGAGAAAACTACTAACTGGGACCGTAAAAATCTACTTGAAAACATCAAAGAAACGCGGAATCAATATTAATGTTCTTATTTACCTTTGAGACGGCGCGAAATCGAGGGATATCACGGCGTGGAGTCCGCCGGTTGACTCGAATTTATAGTCAGGGGTGCTTTTATATGCGAGACGTGAGAACGGAGGTCGAAGGGCGGGTCACTTGCTCCTGTTGCACCTTCCACAATCAGACATGTGACCATTCTCACGATTCAAAAGAATGCCTAAATAATAATCTTGACCAGTGGATGTGCACAATCATTAGAATTTATTAGGGGTACGCAAGGTCAGCTGCCAGTATGCAAATGTTATTTGACCGGCTGTTTAATCAGATGACAAAAAAATCTCTGGGAAAGTTAGATACACGCCCATTAACGGGAGACGACTTTGGGTCAAGATCCTGTCATACAGCTGGCTACCTGACATGGAGCGATCCGTTAATATCTTAAAAACAAAAAACTAACATTTCCTTTCTGAAATCTCACATGGCAGAACTGGACTCACATCCGCAGTGTCGTTCATCAACATTGTTAACGGTTAGCTATAAGCAATAATCTTAGAAAACATAAGAAAAAACATTGCCATGTTATATTAACGAATGCATCTTCTAACCGTACCGTATTTTGATAAAAGATTTCATAAAGAAGCTGCCTATTTATCTTTTTCTCATTTTAGGATTCAGGCTTTTCGTGTAATAACCAAATGCAAAACATTCCCGCTTTGAGTAGTAACTTTGAAAAGGCTTCTCAAGTCACGGTGTACTTGGCTCTGCGGCTCTGCTATTACGTAAAAGGTGAAGCAAAAGTTTTTACATTTGAGCCACGGTACCGTTTCGCATCGCGAAACGACGCTTTTGACAACGTTCGCTTTGATGATACTCCGCTGAAGGGTATTAAATTTTACCTTTTTAATGTCTGTCCATTCAAAAGCGAACTAAGTTAATACTGTTTCGTAAATATAGACATGGGCGGGATTACGTTACGTTAGGCAGTAGTGGCTTTTATTTCATGCCATTTATTATTTGCGTCAAGGACATTGATAAACTCGTTTGACGAATGTCATTCCGGATAAAAACACAATCGCTACAGGTCAATGAAACCATTTTCTGTCAGACTCAATTTCGTGGAGGCGTAATGAAAATTGTTTCTGTCGGGTTGTCAAGGAGAGCTCAATGTACAAAAGGTGGGTTGTTGCCCCTATCGTGAGAGCCAACTTTAAGTAAGAGTGAATTAAAGTGAACAAATAAATTTATCTCATCAAAACTCTATCACAATATTTATTAGAAATTAAGATTGAATTTGTTATCAAATAAAAGATCTTCTAAGAGCGACAATACAAGGGTCGGTATGCGGGACAGGTGAATGATGGTGGCTCCTTATAAGTTTAAAGGAATGCAATAATGGAGGGTGCATAAAATATTTTTTTTAGTTACATTTTAGTAGGGAGTTTGTTTTCATCAGGTGATTGAATAAGGGTGGCAGGTACACGTCTGACTAAATCGGTAGGGGTCGTCTGGTAGTGCGTGAGGTGCGCGGGCGCAGCGCCACTCACCCTTGACCCGATTGTATTGTACGCAGCAATGACACCGTTCGCCTTGAGTCGCTAGCATTGCCGGAGATATTCGCAACAATGGAGGCCAGATAACGTTTCAAAAGTCGAAAATCCGCCGGTTCCTACCGGTTGCTTGTAATTAATAAAGCCGTTGAGTAATTATTTGTAATATTTTTGCCTTTACTGCAATTCTTGTTCAATACGCTGTGTATATTTTATTGATACGTCTACGTATACGTTTTATTGATACGTTTTTAAATTAATAGTCGCTGCGCAACGTTTTCATAATAGCAAGGGAAATTGTACCATATTGTAGGTAGTTTATCAATATGTTGTCTAAATTGTTGTAATATATAATTTGATAACGGTTTATCGTCTTCTTACAAGGCGCTATCGAATACAAAGGAAATGACGAACTGTTCCATACATGCATCGTTTCCGTTTCCGACGTTTTTGTGACTTTGAAACACTTTTTCTCACGGGCGCTCATAGTGGGCGGAGTGGAAAAAAGTGCAATTGATTGATACGGTATTTGTTACGTTTTTTTCTAGCTATCAGCTGCATCGTAGCTTTGTAGTTAAAGTATCCGAATTCTGGTAACATTGTTAATACAAATTACACAAGGTAAGCGATTTTCGATTGCGAGCTAGAAATATCGTCAGTAGGGGACCGTTGCGTCAGTTATTTGAAACTGGCAAAATTTAGCACACGGCAATCCAAGCGGCTGACTGTGTTGTACTGCGATAATGTCGTATTTCAACCGATTGCAATTTATACAAGACAAGATTTCTCTACATTAAATCAAGTCCTTGCGAAAACATAACATTAAGTTAGGAAACCATCAATGTACTATTCAAAGAGCGTTATATCGTATGTTTGTCTAAATACCATTTGTGGAGCGTTGCATTGAATGTTTTCATAGTGTTTATAGTTGCTAAACGAATAGGATTGTAGTTATATATATTTTTGCTTAGTCATAAAAAACAACTAACCTTTGAGGATCAGCAAAGACGAATTTCCTTAACTTGAGGTCTCGTAAGACGATCCCTTGTTCGTGACACGCCGCAACAGTTTCCGCCATTTGCCTGAACAGTCTCCGAGCTTCGTGTTCCCTAAGCCTTTTCCTCGCCCGCACATAGGAATGGAGATCGGAGTGCGATCTTGGAAATATAAGGTACACCCTCTTATCCCCAACCAGAACTTCATGAATAGGATTTACATTTGGGTGACCGTCGAGGCGGTAGTGCGCTTGGAGGAGGCTACTGCAGTCTCTTGATACCACCTAGAATAAAATGTTATATAAATGTTTTTATCCATGAACAGCAAGAAATATTATAACACATCCTAATAGATGAACGATACTGAAGGGCAATATTCTCTGTGAACTTGTAAAGCTTGATTTAAATCCAGATAGATATTTCCCTAGTATAAGACCAGTTTACTTGGAATATCTTAAACGGATTCTACTCCCATTCATTTAACTATCAACAAGATAGGGTTAGCGATTAGCTATACATATCCCGTCTAAGGATTACTATGTAGCAGCTATTCAAAGCTCTCTTTTATAAACGACTAGTTCTGAAGTGAATAAAGATACCTAAAGATCTATATCAATAGATTGACCCTTTGCAAATAAATAGCGAACGCGATTACAAACGGAATGCTTGGTTAACGACAGATGTTTCTTTTGAAATCAGCTATTCTTTCAAATCCGTTGAAGCTATTATAAATAGAGGATTTATTGTAATTACTATAATTATTTTAAACAGTATCTTAGTTATTTTAGTATTTTTATTTTAAATCAACGTCTTTAGTCATTTATTTTCGAAATGTCAACGACATTGCGAACGCAAATACCAAATCAGATTTCCCGACTCACAATTGATGAATCACGTCGCGTGCGTAAGACCATTTCTTTTTTACTCATACCGTATTAATAGAAATATGTATTTTAATTCGGTTCAGACGTATCGGCGTTTTATATTTAAGTGCTAAACTTTGGGCGTTGTACGAAAATAAAATGTGACACATTTGTCAAATGTTTGCTAAAAACGAGTTGATAAGAATTCGCAATAGTTAAAGCAATTGATAATATTTGGCCCCAAATGCGTTTACGGCGGCTAACCTACTTAACGCTATCAATATTTATTTAATCGCAAGTTGTTGCTAAATATTTACCTATAGCTATCTACATAATATAACTTCGGCACGTAGAGTTATTGACCAGACTTTAAAATAGGTCATTTTTTAATATTTTTAGATTTTAAAATGTATAATAAAAAAAAAAACTTTATATTAAAATTGTATAAAAAATATATATATAACGATATTAATAGCATCAAATTCATTACATTATCTATCATTATAATTTTATATGAATTAAGTTAGTTTATTAAAATTGACATAATCGAATCTGTCGCTCATATAATACCGTGTTTGTTTCCTCAATCTTTATTAGCATTGTAGTTAAACCAGCAATGAACTTGTAACACTATTCTATTACGTGTTAACGGAATAACTAGTGGGGGGAGCTGTAAGAGGGGGCCCCGCTAGCCTCGCTGTGACATTCGGTGATCGGTGCGTTATCAACTCGTCTATTTCACAATGTCAATGAGAAGGTCAAGCATATTATTTTCGACGCGGCATCAACGGTTGATGTATACCGCTTCGTAAATTAAACAAACGTAAACATTACATTTCGCTGAATTCTTTCTATATAAGCTCGGGTCGTACACATGTCCTGCTTTACAATTTTTTTATACTAATCATCGTAATGTAGTACAAATGTGGCAGTTGTGTCGGCAAGAGGCGATGTTGTAAATATACTCTGCGTTTAGCAACGATCACGTTGCCACACTTAACCTTGCCAAGTTCTCACGAGGGAAATGCCTATTCTGTGCCTTGACAATACCTGTATAGGCCTTTGTTAGCACTGGATTTACTATGTATCCTGCGTTACCTAAATCGTTGTATATGCGAGGACGTTCGATTCGATATAACGAGTTCTCGAACTGGTTTCTATATAGAGCGTGGCGTTTGCGTGATTCAAGCTAACGCGGAAAAGGCTAAGGATACCAAAAATAAAAATAAATGCAAATCACATACTACATTACGCGCTGGCACACTAGATGACAGAATACTAACCTCATGCTTGATCTCATGTTAATAGCATAAGTTGCGATTATCCTTTTTGTTCGCTATGAAATTAACGTTATTGTTTGCGATATTGCGAAAGTCGACACATGACATTGTAAAAACGGCGATGCTATGGCCTACAAGTGCGATCGAGCAACGCAAGACCGTGACATATAAAGTTTGACATCGATGTTATTAACAAGAAAAAATACATTTATAACAGATAAACTCGTGTATCTGTGTGAAAATAATTTCTTGTAGTTAAGGATTAAATTCTCGCAGTTAAATTAGCTGAGTTTAAGTAACAATTGACTAATTGCGATGAAAGGGAAACACCATGTGGGCATATTGAGAACTGGGTTTATCTCAATGGGGTGTCTATCCCGTGGGATACTAGGAACCCTTTTCGATTGACTACTGGATTTACTTCTATTAATATAAAACGTATGACTAATAATTACGTGTTCAATTGTTTAGTTTGACTGATTAAGATAGATAGATGATTTTGAGTTTCCGTCTCAGCAATGACTTATCTTAAGCGCATGACAAATACATTTGTAAAAAAAAAAACATTAAGATTTACTTTACGTAACAATTTACGAGCAAGTTACAAATTAGCTAATTACCGACTGGACTGGAGAGGTCGAGTAAAACAAGAGATTACACAGTGTATCAATCAAACAAAACTGCGCAACTTCTTTTGAAACCGGGCACAATTTCGACATGAGACGCGTTACGTATCCCGGTCGTGTCGTCTCGAATGCCATGATAAATCGTCATGCCTAAATGTCTTCACGAGAAACAAAGACAATGCGAACTTTTTGACGAACGTTTGAATTTGGAATATTGAAAAAAATTTTTTTTTTTGTTTAAATATTTGCTTTAAAATGTTTTATTTATGTAGTTGCACTGTTTTGTGTATTATATTTTAGTCTATACAAGAATAGATGATACAAATCCAAATTATTCTTATGATAAACTTCAAACCCTAAGTTAGCTTGAACGTGCTACAAATTTTGTATTGTGCAGGACTGAGACGCGGTCCAACAGGTTTTCGATTATAGTTTCAGTTATCGATATACATAGAATGGTCACTTACTTTGCAAACATATTCCTCTTGCGTGCGCACGTCCACACACCGACAAAGCGATGAGCCTTCGACTTGTTCCAGTAAAAGATACTTTTCAGCCACCAGGGCTGCTTGGAACTGGTGTTGGGGGGGTGCAGGGCTGGGCGGTGCTGGGCTCGATGGCGATGGAGCTGCTGATAAGCGGTCCGCAAGCGACGGTGATTGCGCCCGCTCATCGGCTTTACTGTGCTCTCCAGTAGCCGGCACGGGAACCGTCACTGCAGGCTTGCTCAGGCGCAACGGAAACAACAACGAGGGCGATCCGGGATCCATCACAACACTATAACACTGTCACCGTCACAAATACACACTAATGTTCACAGAACACAAACACTTATAAACGAAGAAGGAACTATGATGAGATGATCATGATCTGCAAAAGAAATGCAATCCGATTAGACATTTCGCGGCACGCAAGCAAAGTTTGCAAATTTATTGCATACGACATGGACTCTTACAAAATTTTAAACGAAACTATGAGACAATCAAGGATTTAGCAACGCGATTTAGTAAGGGGAAATTGTAAAGTACCGACGAATATGGTACAAACCTTGAAATGATTCGCCCTGAGAGGATATCGTACCAAAATTTGTCTGTCCGTGGTGGCGAATCTCGCTTTATTAACACGGAATTACTAGAATTAAATTCGTGCAATTCGAACGCGTATGGACAAGCTAATATTTTGGGCCGGTGTCCGCTCGGGTTGAATTGAGACTAAACGAACACACGACCACCTCCCACTAACGCCATTGCGAGACTAACTTCGAGTTTTGTGACGAGGCTGACGCGGCGCTCGGACGGAGCCTCGGGCCGGCAACCGATCCAACGTCCAATGTCGACACACCGTCAGCTTGCGTAGTACGCGAGCATACGCCATGCGGTTCGTAGACGCAAAATCTACTATCTCCCTGTCTCTTTTTAATATAGTTGTATAGAGGCTCGTAGAAAGAGATAGCACGATACCATTCATTTACGTTTGGCAATGCAATGATGTCAAATGTGTATACAATTTCAATATTTTTCACAACAATAAATTAAACAACAGAAATAAGTACAGTATTTACAAAAATGTAACTATTGCGAAAAAAAAAAATGTTTCATGACTGAAATTTTAATGTGATGGTTTTACTTGTGTACATTAATTTAATTACCCCACATTTAGAATTCAAACCTATACGTCGTATTTTTTATTCAATTTGTAATATTGCATAAATTGCATCATTAAGATGCAAAAAATAACAATTAGTATTATTACAAAGTAGTTTAGTAATAATTAAAAAAAATATATATTACAGTTTTTAATTAATTTAAAAAAGACGTTTTTATTTACTGATTTATTTTAATTGCCTTAGAATTGTTACTCAATAAAAAATATATATTTGACCTACATAGAAGAATATAAATAAAAAACCAGTCAGCAGAAGCTATCAAATGTTTTATAATTATAATATATTCGAACGATGAGACTGAAAACCTTCAGTGCCTTGTAAATTTACAGTTTACTACATTATACTAAACTAAGTATATATAACGCTTTTCGTTGTTATTTACACATTATATTAAATAATATAAGTCACGTGATAATATCTCCATTACTTTAGTTTCACTATTGTGTTCAATTACCAACTATCAGTCGCATAGAATCGTACTTACTTCATGACTTATTTAATGATATCATTTTTTGGTATAATATACCTAAGTATTAAAAATATGTTATTACAAGACTCCGTTATCTTGTCAGGTTAACGTCACGATAAGTAGGAGGCAAAATGTCATAACTTGGATTATGGAATACTTATAAGTAAAGTACCTTGGTACATTCCCTTCGGCGGCATTTTGGGTCGTTTTATTTCGCTCTTGCCACTAAACAGATAGAGACCGTATTTCATCGAAGAAGGGGTAAAGTTAACAAAATATAGATATACATATTCCATAAAATTTGCTAATAGCTCTGCTGTATTATGCACTACAAACAGTTCTTGATTAATTTAACTTTAATTATAACATAAAAAGGTGGAATATAATACCTTGTAACCACTTTAATTTTATTTCTAATGTTCCGATTACAACTCGCCATTTTTTCGCGAATCCATAGTGAATATCATAGATTATTCAAGTCGACCAATGATAACATGTCAATTCAATTTAAATGTTGTTTATTTCTCTTTATTCCTCTTGTGTAGTCTTGGAATATAGCATTTATAGTCTAATAGCTGGTGCGATTACGATATATTAAAAAAATGCATTTTCGTATTCTGTTACTTATTTCATCGTCCATATTCGTTGTTTGATAAATTTACTAAATGTACAAAAATTCGATTCCTACTGCTTTATGTGCATAGATAAATATATACATTATATAATAACATAAGAATAAGGCAAGGATGTAGACACGCTGGTTCTACAGTTTTATTGTAGTAAATGTTAGAAGTAAACAGACGAGATGGCCCAGTGGTGAGAACACGTGAATATTAACTGATTAAGGCATTGAATAGAGGTCAAAAATATCTTTTTTGATACTATCTCGTATTTGATATATCTCGTTATATATTTTTTTCTAGTTACGCCATTTCGACTTCTACCTATCCTGTCGCGCGACAAGTTCTAGTTCTATTCGAATAGTCGCCATTTTAATAATAAAACCTAAAAACCTATTTCGACATACAAAACATTGTGATTGTCAGTTAAATACTGAAGTGTAAAAGTAGTCGTAACAACTGCGACCTTTATTAAATGTAATTGTAAGGCAATCGAATCTTATTCTTATGAAACTATTTCGATTATTGCTTCAATATAAATTTGATATGATGATATCGAATTATTAAAGCCCAGTGATCCGTCATTATTTCGTACAGTCACAATAATAAACAACATATATGTGTTACATATTGTGTAGCTGGCGAATAAGCTCCAAAAGTTTTTCATAACAGGAACGAACGTCTTTGCAAAACATAACCTTATAATATAATAAGTATATAAAAATTAAAATTATATAAAAATGAAGGAATCTCGAATTATATAAATAGAGAATAAAATTTTTCATTTTTGAATGCAATTATAATATTGATGAAAATAACTAAAATAACTGTCATTAATTTGGTAGATATATTTTGGTCTGGTGACCAACAATCGGCATTACTATATTATAAAAAAAAAAGTACGCTACAGAAGCGTCCGAGGATAATTCTCATAGTGTCATTATTATTATTTCGATATTCATATAGAATTGGTATAGTATTAATAAATAAATTATTAACAATGTAAAGCACATTGGTAACTTCGTAAAGGGTAAGACACCGAACAACTAAACTCCATTAAACAGGTAAATAAACAGGAAGTTGACTATACATGTATACGTGTAAGGGTTGAAACTTGAATGTGATTCACTTAATATTTAACTTGATTTTAGTACATGAGACCCCTGGACCGGTATCCTGCCGAACTATCCTGTTTGAACATGCATTTAGCACGCCCGCATGTTATACCTTGTTACCTAATGCAGAAGCATGTAAACATTGCTCAGGACGAGTAAATACCGAGTTATAATGTTTACTTATGTAATAAAGTTATGCTACGAACGTGTTACTATCAACCTAAAACAGGATAAAAATTTAGATCGAGAACAAGCATATTTGAACGTTTTATTATTTTAATTATGTATTTACCGATTGAATAATAGAAAGAGACAAAATTTACACATATTAAATGACTGTTAACTTGTGTCGTAACTAAAATAAATAAACGCGATGAATGAATGAACCACATAGGTAATAATTCGATACGAAAAAGCTTTGCCATATTAATGGGTCCTTCAAATTTTTAATGATCGGTTAATTAACATATTATTTTGAAATAAATGCTTACTCAAATACACGATATATGGTATGGATATATTTAAAATTACAGTAACTTTAATAAGAGGGAAAAACACCATAAAAGATAGTTAAATAAAAAATAGGCTTGTAATTTTCGAACAATTAATTTTTTTTTTCAAACCTAATATAAAAATTTATATATATATATATATTTTTTATTATTTATAAAATAAAATACGTCACGAATCAATGAAACGCTTATTTATTTATTTCAAAGAAATATTACCATTTTAAAGCGTCCTTCAATTATTGTTAATGACCAATATTATAAAACATAATGTTTTGAAATAAGCACATGTCAGCATGTAGATATATATACTTAATTGTATGGATTTACAATTTAAGGTACGTATTAATTAGAAATACCGCGAAGATCCTATAGAAATAGTGCCTATTTACCTACACTCAGAAAAAAGAAAAATGAAAATTACGCGATAATTAACGCGAACAACATAAGTAATGTTCGTAGATTATTGACGATTATATAAAATTACATTAAAAGCAATATTCAATTTACCTTCACAACGATATATGTAATCTATTTAAGTTTCAAAACAATAACCGCCTTATTCATAAACTTTATTTAACTGGTGATTAGTTAAACAATATTTTGTCTTCTTCTTTCGTATGTCAAATCAATAATGACAGAAAGAGACAAATCAGTGTTTAGCTAACCAGTAATTAAGCAACGTTTATAAATAAGGCCGTAATTGTTTAGTTAAAGTTCCAACTTAGGCGATAATAAAGAACAACACGAACAAATTTCTATTGAAGTAACTATACCGAAACTATCTTGGAATTTTAGTTCGTAAAGATATTTATACGTTTTTTTTTTTTAAATTACATAAAAGTTTGAAATATATTTTTAATCTGTCAAAAGAATAAAAAAAAAAATAAGAGGAATAATGCATAAACACAACACTTACCCTGCAAAGATCCCGATGTGACTGATAAATAAGATTGAATTCATTTCGAAAATTGAGTAAGTATTGCACAATAGTTTTCATTTATTGTGTAAAATGTGTTATGTTGTGTGTGTGTCACCTGTGTGCAAGCGCAATATCTCGAACAACTATTTATGTCTGGATGAAATTATATAAGCCGTATAGCTATCGTATGACGAAGAATACAAATATAAGGTATTCAATTATTATTTATTTATACTTAATTTTAAATGTGAAGTGTACAATGAAATCGCTAAATATAATTGATAATATTATGAAATGTCCTGTTATTTATAATGTATTAGGAGGTTCAACGATCAGGCTTTTCACAATGTTTTGTAACCACCGCCATCACGAGCACGAGATTAATTGTAAACACAATAAGCACATGAAAAATCAGTGGTGGTCTGGGTTTCAACTCACAATCATCGATTAAGTTACAGGTATTTTCACCACTGTGCCTTCTCGGCTGTGAAATGTAAATGAATTGAATGATTGATGAATTCTATGATTAAAACTAATTAAACTGATAAATCACTATATATAGTACCTATGATTGTAGTACGAATTATCTAAACAAGCTCTCTTTATCTATACATATATACAATATTGGTATCCCTCTCACATATCATTATAAGCAGAGAGAGATAGACTTTGTTTTTAGTGCTGTTGAAGTAGCGTAGATAATGCGTGAAAAAGAATCAATATATATATAAATATATACATATTTTTAAATTTGTACTCAATATATCGGCAAAGAAACACTTATTAAAACAAAAACAATGCCTAAAGGAAATGAAATATAAAAGCCAAAAACAACAAAAATGTAACAAAAATGTGTGTATATTGTTTAATATAATATTGCGTTATTATTTCACATAATATTTGATTTAAATTAAGAACGTAATTCTGTGTATTAATTATTAATTTACTTATTAATTTCATCTACCCTAGCGAGCGCGAGAGCGTACTTAAAATATAAATTCAAACCAAAACGTAAAGTGGAAAATTCTCCTTCGTATATAGAAAAATAGATATAGGAATTAAGCATTTACAATATATACATTCTGTATATAACAATGAAACAGACTTTCTCCTTTATAATGATAGTATTGATTATTAAATCTATAAAGGACATGCATGATTCATTACGGATGAGCATCGTTCGCTCTGAATCAGAAATGAGGTATCTCAGAAACCATTAAAATGTACAATTACTCTTAACGTGATATAAATAAGGTGTATATTCATATATCTGTGGCAATGTCCACTTAAAGTAGGAAACAGGAAGTATCGAATACGTATGTGTCAAGGCCTTAGTTCATAGACAGCTTAAAAAAAATCTTGTTTTAGTGTTGTTATCTATTTATTTTTCTACTAAGGAAAAATAAATATATTACTCACGTGAAAAATACCGATTCGCCTTACGTGCGCGATAGGCAGAACTATATTAATCAACATTTTCTTTTAGTATTGTAATTTGTATTCAAGCTATTAATTAAAATATTAAAAAATAATAAAGATTATCGCCTTATAAAAGTTGCTTATCGTAAATTAAACACTGATTCTCCCTTTCTGTCATTATTGTTTTGACATTCGAAAGAAGAAGACACAGCATTGTTTAACTAATCCCGCGCTAAACAACGTTTCTAAATATTTATAATATATACCGAATTAAAATTGATTTTAGTTTTAGTAATAAGGATGGTTAATTTAAGACAATAATTTAATTGAAGGATGTCATGCACTTTATGCCATTGGAATAAAGGTCACGCATAAATCACGTCCTTTTTGTGGATCACTTATCCTTCCTATTAAGTGACTCATAGGAGAGATGATGCATCGCATTGTTTAAAGTTCTTTGAAGTCTGTTCGCCTGATGCATTCCCTAATAATGAATAATACAAATACAATTGTAATAATTTTTTTTTGTTAAGGAAATAGAACGGATAAACAATTCGACTGGCTACGTGACTGAACGGTCCTCTGTTACTCGAAGTTGTCATAAAAAACATCAATTACATACTCTCGAGACTTCTAAATAGGTAGGTATTCTAAAAAAAATGTAAAGATATTTTTTTTTCATTTTTATCGATTTTACGATCTTGTGAAATGCCCTAAGGAACTAACATAATCCCATTAGTATCGAGTTTACGAAATTCGAAATATGTTCTAAATTAGTTAACATCGTGACATCGTCAGGTGATTCAAGAATTTTATAATATTATTATTTGTTATAAGTCCTGGAAGCAGATCTTTGCGTCACCTACGAGGTCAAATTACAACCATCCAGGGACTCATAGACACAGCAAATTGCATCAAAATCGGTTCAGTTTCAACCCTCAAATTAAAATTAATTAAAAGCCATCGTCCATCGCTTATTGGTTATTTATATAAATATTGCATTTATTTAAAGCAATAAAATAAATAAAGGTATGGTGGTCTATAAATAAAGTATAAAAACATAAACATAGTATTGAAATTGTATTAACGCGATGTCATTGACGCATGGTCGAGAATCGAGATCTTGAATAATCTATGATATTGAATATTGATTACAAATTCCTAAAAAAATGGCGTGTCGGCGAATTTGTGATCGGAGCTTTGGAGGTAAAATTAAAGTAGCATCATGATGTATTATAAATAAAAACATAATTATATAAAATCAGGATTTTTGTATATAAATAAGGACTGTTTGTAGCGTATATTGTATAATAGCTTTGCTAGCTATTAGGAAATTGCATGGAAAGCTTGCCAGAGATGATTGATGTTTGAGATGTTTGTAGCGACATCTTCTTATTTGAGTTATTTATTAAACTACCGTAGAAACCGTTATCAATTCATCAAATCAAATTAATATACACCCCATTTTGCAGTACCTAAATACCTATATAATTCCATTGTTTTGTAGTCTATTCAAATTGATTTATTTTGATTTTTCCACGATTGTTATTTTGACAATTGAGAATGTTAATTAATTTTGAATATTAGCTCTCCATAATTCCATATTCTTTGTCAAAAATAAAAAATACAAGTGAAAGAATTACTTCGATACGTCAATTAGTTTCCGATTTATAGAAGTAAACGTGCGATGCGGACTCGATTTGACGCGTGTGACGGTGTGACGTCATCTCACACACTCTCTCAGTCCGCTCGCGTTCTCAGCACGGTGTCACCTTACGTTTCATTAGAAGCTACTAAGCGGAGCGTTGTAAATTGACGTCACATGCGGTCACGTGACTGTTAGCGGGACTCGATATTTATCGTAAGTTTAAATGCCTGTAAAATCAAAAGTAATAGGTATTTTTGACAATAACAAAAACTAGTGTATTAGTATAAATACAAGCTTTATTGTAACAAACTTTCAACCGATTTGGCATACCTATTAACATTCTTAATTAGCCAGCGCCCAGCATCTCTTGGTGATAGAGCTTTGTGCAAGCTCGTCTGAGTAGGTACCACCCACTCATCAGATAATCTACTGCAAAACAGCAGTACTTGGTATTGTTGTGTTCTGGTTTGAAGGGTGAGTGAGCCATTGTAATTACAGGCACAAGGGACATAACTTCTTAGTTCCCAAGGTTGGTGGCGCGTTGGCGATGTAAGCGACGGTTAAGATCTCTTACAATGCCAATGTCTATGAGCGATGGTGACCACTCACCATCAGGTTTTCTCTAAACAAATAATATTATTTTTTGTACTGTTGAGTTATTTTCTAAGAGAGGACTTGAAACGATACGTTCCTAAAATTTCTGAAAATGATATGAGATAACCGGTGATATTTTAAAGTTAGTTTTCAATATTTCACGAGTAATATGTAAAGTGAGTTCTTACTGAGTGGCAATAAGTACCTAAGCTTCAACAATAATTGAATAATTAAATGACTACTTATTGTGTTCGTAAAAAATAAAATTATTGTTGTTGTGACCTAATTTCGAGCCGGTTGGTGTGATCGGTAGATATAGGGTTTTCCATTAAGGGCGCTTGATCTTTGAAAACTTCCATCGTAGCGTGTGCTGTGTGGCACGTAGCGCCGTCCTGTTGAAACCACATGTTGTCCAGATCCATATTCTCGATTTCAGGCCAAAAGAAGTTGGTTATCATCGACCGGTATCGCTCACCATTGACGGTGACGGCCACACCATTATCGTTTTCGAAAAAATACGGACCAATCACGCCTCCGGCCCAAAATCCGCACCAAACAGTCACTTTCTGCGGGTGCATTGCCACTTGGTGAACCTCGTGTGGATTGGTCTCGTCCCAAATACGGCAATTTTGCTTGTTGACATAGCCATTCATCCAAAAATGCGCCTCGTCGCTGAAGATGATTTTTTTGCCAAAATCGGCGTCAACTTCCAACTGCTCTAATGCCCAGTCAGCGAACACACGGCGCTGTCTATGGTCATTAACCTTGAGCTCTTGGGTCAGCTGGATCTTGTACGGGTGCAGGCTCAAGTCACAACGCAAAATTCGCCAAGTTGTCGTCTGCGAAAGGCCGAGTTCCTGTGCGCGACGCGGAATTGACTGCCGCGGGTTTTCGAGGACACTGTCGCGCACAGCGGCGATATTCTCGGCAGATCTCGCGTTACGTTGACGCACGGGAACCGGCTGATTGTTAACTGACCCGGTTGACTCGAATTTGTCCACCAATCGACGGATAGTCGACTCGGCAGGACGATCATCGCGACCGTAAAACGGGCGAAGTGCGCGGAACGTTGCTCGAACTGAAGACCCATTTTCATAAAACAATTTTATGATTTCACTTATATGACTTTATCGTGCCTTTCGCGCCGCAGGTCGTGGGTTCGATTCCCACCCAGGACAGACATTTGTGTGCATGAACATGTCTGTTTGTCCTGAGTCTGGGTGTAATTATCTATATAAGTATGTATTTACAAAAGAAAAGTAGTATATGTAGTATATCAGTTGTCTGGTTTCCATAGTACAAGCTCTGCTTTGTTTGGGATCAGATAGCCGTGTGTGAATAATGTCCCACGATATTATTATAATTTGGTCTTAATGGTTCAAATAAAGTTACGATACGAAATTTAAATTTTATTTAATACATTTCTTTTGTTAAAGCATTTAATTATGGATTGCTTAACTTAGGGAAAGGATATTTACACAATTGTTAGTCATATTTACGTATAATTCGTTGAACATAACATATTAGGATATCAAAAACATAATATACGTTTCATTAAACTATATCATTTTTTGTTTTATGGACATAACAAATGTAAGTGGTTAATTTCAATAAACAGAACATAGGATGAGTTATTATTTCAAATTGAAATGACAAATACTTACTTGCAATACAATAACGTATTTTTACAACATTATAACACATAACAATTTATTATTTCCTTGACATTGCAATAATATGGAAATTTCCAAATATAAGATATTTTTCGTGTAATGCCTTGATGATTGTGTAAAAAAAAATGAATAGCCTGTTAACGTCTCGGTTTAGCTCCAGGCCATTTCTCCTTTTTAGCAGACGGTTTCATCGTACTGCTCCAATGCAGGTGCGGTGAATACACGGGCGTTAACAATTTCGATTTTCACCCAGGTTGATGATTCATCATTTATGTAGGTTTACCCACGATGTTTTCCTTCACCGCTGAACAAATGACATGTTTATTATTTTAAACACAAATGAAGCAAATTAAACTGCTCTGTCTTTGATTGACCGGGGTTGAACCCACAATATTATGTTAAGGTTCACGAATTTCCACTGCCAACTACTGGGCCATCACGTCTTAAATGCCATTGTTTTTTTTTATAGCATAGATCACCAAGGCCCATAGACATTGGCATTGTAAGAGATGTTAACCATCGCTTACATCGCCAATGCGCCACCAACCTCGGGAACTAAGATGTTATGTCCCTTGTGGCTGTAATTACACTGGCTCACTCGCCCTTCAAACCGGAACACAATAATACCAAGTACTGCTGTATTAAAACAAAACATCAATACTGTGCGCTGATTATAAAGAAAGAAATAAGACTCTTATTGGAAATGTAATGTAATTATGCTGTTAGGCATACCGTAGGCATATGCATAAAAAAATATATCTATGTTTTATAAAGATTAATTATTAACAAAAACAAAAAATATTGCTTCATGTATATTTTCAAAATTGCATTGGCTATACTTAATAAAAAAAAACGTCTATCGTTCAAATGACACGAACTATCATTGGGTAACTATTGCATACTATTGAAAGACTATAAAATTTCGTCCAGCATCGATGCATACCACGAAATTATTGCATCCTATTTCCAGCAAGGTCACTTTAATATATATCAAGCCTAAATTCGAGGAAAACCTAACCGTATACAGATTAGAACAAGACGAGTTAAGCTAGAGTTTTTTTTTTTTAATTTACTAGACAAATCCGCGGCTGACGAAAACCCTTCAAAATCTGCCATTTTAATTGCATAATGCCTATTTTTATTATATATTACTCATAAAATATTTAATTTATTGGGTAACAGCAGTAGTTTAAAATAACAAAAATGGCTTCAACTAATCATATTAACTTAAAAAGATACAGTTATTTTGATATTACAGACATACATTTCAATGTCATTTATTTGTTTAAATAAATATATAGATATAGAATTCTTTGTCGTAAGGTATCCGTGAAGACATTACAGTCTCAACTTCGTGTCAATGCACAAAAATAGTATTTCAAAATAATAAATGAATATAATACAAATAAGAATAATTATTATAGAATAGAATACAAATCATCTTAATAATAATCTTAATTTTGATTTTATTTGTTTTGCAAGCTGAAGCTGAGGGGAGTGAAAGACGTTTAGACTCCTGCCTGCTTCATGCCAAGTATGTATAATAGTGCAATGTGCTATATATTTGGAATTACTATCCGTTTGAACGGTTTCATTCCAAATACTAACGGATTTTTTTCATAAATCCATAGACGTCAACAAGGTAAATTGAACTTTATTGTAATAGGCTACAGGACGTAACGTGCGTCAAAAAAGCATATCACAGTACTTGTTATATTCGGTTCTCAACATTTTACGACTGAGTGAAATTAGGTTTCACAGAATAGCATTGCAGATGAATATTTTGGACGAATGAAGTAATACCCAAGTTTTTCTTTAACATATTATATTATTTCATTATTAATGTTGCTTAGTTGAGATAATAAAATTGTATGACTTCATGTTGCAAGTGGTTTGATGTCGTTTGTATTTGTAATTATTACGAATGTAGGTACATATTTTTTTCTGCGGAATTATAGAGCGTAAAATTTATAATAAAAAAGTCTCGTTTTATTAAGATAATAATAATGATATTAACTTTATAATTTCAGTAAGACATTTTTCATATTATATAATTATGGTAATTAAAATAATTTAATTTTGGGAGTGATAGTGTAAAAGCATTTCCACCCTGTCTGCTCGTCTTACTGTCTCCACTGGTGCCAGGATAGTATTCCAACGTGTAAATGGATCACCTGATGGTAAGTGGTCTCCACAGCTCATACACATTGGCGGTGTAAGAAACATTAACCGTTTCTTACATCGGCAATGTGTTACGAATCTTGGGAACTAAGTAACTAGTTGTTACTGGCTCACTCCCCCTTCAAACTGGAAACAACGTTACTACTAAGTACTGCGGCTCGGAGGTATGATAAGTGATGATTAATACCTACCCAGAAGGGGTACCAGAAAAGCGCCAACCACGAAGTAAATATTGCAATACTGAAATAACAATAATTTTATATATTGTCCTTATAAAAGTTTTCGTCAACGATTTTAAGTGTAGGCAATTTTTTGCAGTATGTTTTTAATTTACTATATTGATAATTAAATAAAGATATTCTTTAACGGAATATACCTAGTGTATAAATTACAACTAAGTCTGATTCAAGACCTTGTCCGTTAGTTTGCATTTCAATTTGGCCTATTACGAATTTCACTGTTATGAAATATTGCATTATTGAAATGTCAATTGCTTAATGATTCGGTTATTTAGTATTATTAATTAGTTGCTTCTGTGTTAATTTATTTAATTATATTCTTATTATATTTATATAATGTCATTCAAAGTTTATATTGTTCAATATTTAGATTATTGTCTTAATTTTTTTTATCTGGTACTATCGTTTTTTAATCTGTGTCGATTTTTTTAGTGAAAGTAACGGAAAAAGATTTCTTTCTTTAGTTCAATGGAATTGCAAAATTATACTTTCACATCAAAAACATTGCACTCTAAAGACGTAACGTTAATTGCTTTTAAACAAGAATTTCATTACGGATGTGGGAATAAGCTTTACTGATTCATGAATATTAATTCTTAAAAGTAATAATCTACTGTATAATTCTTCCGTGTAATAAAATCATCGTATAGTAATGGGAAAACTTAAATACTTATTAACTTAACTCTTATAAAACAAACAGTGTGTCTTTGCCTGCATTTTGGTTTGACTTACAATAAAAAAAAAATACGTAGAACAAATCGAGCGAGTTAACAATTAGCATTTACATAATAAAAATGATACAAAAAACTATTTTATTATTATTGAGTGTTAAATGCGTCAAGCGGACATCATGATGGTAGGTGATAATTTATGTCGTGGACATACGGCAAGGGTTTCCCGGCAATAGTCAATATACAATATATCTAGCTACTTGAGATATTATCTTCATATTAAACTGCCACGAGAAAATACGACAGACTAATTGTGCTACTAACTGTTAATCGCCCGCATTACTCGACGTAAATTCAATTTATGTGATGTAGGTAGATTCTATAAGAGTAATAAACGATTCCTATGTCCTATTTCACTATATAATTGTCTGTGTCAAATGTTATTAGAATCCGTCCATTAATTTTGTCATGGTTGACGAACAAACATCCAAACAGCAACGTTCGAATTTCGAATATTAGTAAATTTATATTATTATACTCATTTATTTAAAGATTAAGTTATCATCGTTCTATAAATAAACAAAATAGAAATGTTTTTTTAAAATAATAATACCTTACTCAGGCAAAGGAATTTGTTATCGATGTAAGAAATAAATTACTCATTATTACTCGCGCCAACATCGGCGTCTTCCTTTGATATGAGTCACTGTCTTCCGCGTTATTTCTACGTCATTATTTAATGGTATTTCACACAAGGAATACGCCATCTGATTAGTTATCACAGAGTTATCTACATCTTTATTTGATCGGTTTTTACATATCGGTTTGAAGGGTGAGTCAGAGTAATTAAAGGCACGAGGGACATAACATCTTAGTTTCCAAGGTTGGTGGCGCATTGGTGGTGTAAGCGTTGGTTAACATCGCTTACAATGCCAATGTTTATGGGCGTTGGTGACCACTTAACACCAGGTGGCCCATAAGCTCGTCCACCTACGTATGATATAAAAAAAAATCGCGTTATCTACTAAGGTATTGTCGTTTATATTTACGTTATACTTCACAATCTGGTTGTAAGAAGTTTTGTTTATTGTCATTTTATAAACATTTATTTAAATTAAATTGTTGTATGTTTGGGTACTGACGTGCAAGTTGCAACTGAATTTTAAACCAGTTCTATCCAACTGATTGAGCTGAAATGCTGCACATTTTTGTATAGCAGGTGACAATACAATAATATAATTAATTTAATTCGTTTCAGTACATGGATTGAATCAAAGTTTATTTATAAAATGTTTTCTCCTACAATTTAAGTTATAATAATTAATATATATCACAAATTTGCTTCTCCTTTTCCCTCACTCCACAGAACAATGACGTCATTCGACATCAACATTTTGACGTCACAAGATTCCGTAAACAATATTCTAAGTGTCATAATTTTATTGTCAAAAATTTCACGTTGTTTCATTTAACGGAAGCGTTATGTTTATAGATAGGTACATGAAGTTTGAAAAATATTATATTCGGTATTTAAAATTGTGAATAATAATGTCCTCAGTGGCCAATCTCAAGAGAGTTTAGCCAACTGCGCAGGAGATATTATAGTGCACAAGTGTGTTCTCTGGTCCCTCACTCTCATAATCCGATAAGATGGCAATCCGACACGACTCGAAAGAGTTCAGGCGCGGGACCAACGGCTTTACGCGCTTTCCGAGACACGGGAGTGTACACATTCCAACTTCCAGACTCCGAGCTGCTACTGAGAATTTTCGATTTATTGGCCCCCACCTGGGATTTGAACCCAGGACCTCCGGGTCTACGGCCTTACATGTAGCCACTAGACCAACGAGGCAATCGAGGCATGCAGATAAGATGGATGTTATGAAGCCTCACTCCGCTAGTGTGGTGATTGGATTATCGATGGCGCCGTGGCCGAAATCGGTCTGGAGGACCTTATCCCTTATTTACGTCATTTGTGAACTAATTTCGATGTTTTTTTGTAATACTTGGTGAATTAGGAGTTCTTTTGTTTCTTTACGCAGTAGTCTCATTAGAGCAGCACCTTTAGATAAATCTATCATTTATGATACATATTATTATATTATCTTGCGTGTCTGGTTCAAGTGGCTAGTTACAAAGCTATACATTTCGTAGTTGTGTAAACAAACCCCGGGTCGGGTTAGCAAGAAGTGTAGTGAATGGGATTTTATGTCCAGATATTCTCAGTAGCAGTCCGTTTGTAAGTTTGTGTTTACACTCTCGCGCTTCGGAAAGCACGTAAAGGCCGTTTGTCTTGAACTTTATACGGTCTGTTGCAGTCCCATCAGATTATGAGAGCGAAGGAAAAGTAAATGCACTGAGTGAGAAAAAAATATTTTAATTACTTAATAGAAAAATTTGAGAAGGAGGTTCGGAGCTTATTCCACTACGCTGTTGCAATGCGGGTTGGTGGATCTGTGGCAGAATTTTAGTGATATTTTACACATGCAGTTTTTCTGAGGTTGTCCATCACAGAGCACGAAAATAATGATGAGCAACCATGATCTCGGCTCGTGGCATGAGCACCAAATCTTCTCAATAAGGAGAGGAAGCTATAGCTTAAATATTGACATATTTAAAGTAAAAAATGTAGTAAAAAAATTGTTTTAAATTTAAATAAAATTTTATGAGGATAATTATAGGTTATTAAAGTAAAGTGCATTTATTTATTTTGGATTAAACGGCATCCCAATCAAGAAAAGGCGACTAGGATATACGAACCTTTTATTTTTTATTTTGCAAGCAATATTTGAAGTAATATTATATAGTTCACATTAAATTAAAAAGAAATACTTAATTACGTATCGTGTTATGTTATAAATAATATCGTTTGTAGTATGTAGTTATATAATTATCACACTATCGCAATCAGCCTAGGTATTTTATGTTGGGTCGTGCTAATAAAATAAAAAGTATTTTTTCTTTGTTCCATGACTTGTGAATTATTGTAATCTGTTTCATGTTATATAATCTTAATAGGATGAGACTTTTTGGAACTGAGATACGATGTCTATACTTGTTTATTAGTATAGGTTTCTGCTCGTGATTTATTTTAGTAAATAAATTATTAATAAATAGAATAACAAAAAAAAACAGTTCTAAATAATTTTGCCTACATAGACATAATCTGCTAAAATCATTATCCTGTTGCCTTTGCATTAGTCGGAAAATTATAGTTCAGAAGGCCTCGAGAACTGTCATTTTCGATTTCCGCTGACAAGGTTCTATCCTATTCTGATAAATGATAGCGCGGATTATATGTAAAAATGTTATGATCGATTGATATGTTAACAAGTTATCAGACTTAGACATATATTATACTCAGGTTGAGCATTGTTCGCGCGGCTGCCGCGCGTAATGTATTCAGAAAGGTACCATTGGGGGCCCAACATAACCCTGTTATGTAGGATTCTTACCCACTAAAACCAATGCGATGGTCGTCCTCGGCATGGATCGGAGAGGCTGCGGGATCGTGTTGATATAACGCATCCGCAGCCCTTCCTGGCGTAATTTATACTCAGCTTAACATAACGATCCAGTTGCAGTTCGGTCGAAGTTGGATCGGAATAGAATCGGGAACCTATCGTAATCACTATAAATTAGTAGAATGGACTTCCAGTTATGATTCAGCTTCATTCAACATCAAGTTTATTTTTGTGAGGAATCGAATCGGAAACGTATATCCCCTTTATAATTTTGTATAATTACCCTTCTGTTTTAATACAACTCGATAGTGTACTCAGAAATTTAATACTTAGCTTAGTGAATAGAATTACTCATAAACTCATATTTTTAAACGGGGAAAAAAGTAATTCCCATTAATTGTTTATTAATAAATACAAATGTTTATATTAATCCATGGTATTCCCCGTGCAAATTCCCATTACTTGCCAAGGATATTATCAGAATTTATAGAATACATTCTTCATTCTACTAATATTATAAATGGTACAAGGATCGTTTTTCTAGTAATTTAGTTTTAGTTTTTATATAATAATAAGTATGCCTGGATATAGAGGTAACTTATAAACTTAATAAGTATATAAAAAAGGTAAACAAACAATGATGTAATAAAAACACATATTATGTATCAAATGATCGTATACTGATCGCTTAGACAGATAAAAAGCAAAAAGGAAATCATAATTACAGATTAATTACTAGTTAATTTGAAAAATTCCCACAATTTATTTTTAAAAATCTGGTATGTGCGTTTCGGTCTTGCGCACTCATGCGCACCTTTGGTTTCGATTTTTTAATGTTATCATTATTAGAACTGATCGCGGCCAAAGTTATAATTACCTATGTATGAATGACGAAAGGTATAAAAATAAAAATGTAAAAACCCTAAAAATGTATTCTTATTGTCTTATGTATTTTTGTGTGTTATCCTTATTAATATTATAAATGCGATAGCGAGTTTGTTTGTTTGTTTCCAGTTGAGACCAACTACTCAATCGATCATTATGAAATTTTGCAGGCATATTTTCAGGACCGACGGACCTTTTTTAACGCTGGAAAAGCGCATACGGGGAACAGTGGGAGGTATGTGGGGCTCGCCGGTGTCCAAGGCGCCGAGTGCGTCCTGATAATCGGAATACCCACTAAAAATCAGCGGTACCCTTTCCGTCTTAACTTGGAGCGCCACGGGATCGCTTGCGCATGCTACCGTGGCGCTCCGACGGTACAGAGACGGACCTAGACTGGACATAACTAACATTTCGCAGCTTACACGCAGGCGGAAATTAGTTGAGTAATAAATTAGACTACCAGTCCTTAAATGTACCACTGCCGGGCATACAACTCCAAAGCAAGTTGGCTGATACACATGTCGCAGAATTTAGTCCGATACGTACACGTGCTCGTTCAGGTTTGGTCAAGATGTATGCCACCTAAAGACATTGGCGCTGTGAGAAATACTAACCATTACGTACATAGCCAATGCGCCAACAACTCGGGGTTACAATGGCTCACTTACCTTTCAAACCGGAACACAACAATAGAAAATATTGATTGGAGGTAGAATATCTGATAAGTAGGTGATACACAGATGAGCTTGCACAAAGCCCTACTAGAAGTAAACATGACAATTCATGTAATATAATATTAATAGCCGAGATGGCCCAGTGGCGCGTGAATGTTAACCGATGATTGTGGGTTCAAACCCGGGCAGGCACCACTGAATTTTCACGTGCTTAATTTGTGGAAGGAAAACATCGTGAGGAAACCTGCATGTGTCAAATTTCATTCAAATTCTGCCACATGTGTATTCCACTAACCCGCATTGGAGCAGCGTGGTGGAATAAGATCCAAACCTTCTCCTCAAAAAACTTTATATTAAAAGGCAAGTATTATTAAGGGACAGTCACAAAATTGTATCGTCATTTAATTGGTATCACGATAAGTCACAATTGCTTAGCTGGGTCACGTATGTGTCTGTTATCAGTGAATCATCGTTTCAACGTCAGCTAGTGATGATATGGTAATTGGCATCACGCGTCACCTACGACTTGGCATAATTTTTGAGGAAAACCTGTAAAGCGATATTGGACTAATATTATAAATGCCGAAAAGTCCGATTATTAAATAATGATTAAACCACCAGCAATAGTACGTAATAAAAATTGTGGAATTTGAGGGAATTAGAGGTTATTCTTATGATATAACAAGGATGACCAGACTCTAAAATGTACTAATTAACTTTAATTATTGCATAAGTTATCTCGAGTCCAGATAGTAGGTACCTAAATGTGTAGACCCTTATGAGAACCCTTTAACAATTTGAAGCGATGGGATATATGTATGGATAAAAGTCAGAGACCTGATCAGCTAGTCTACTTTTTTTACGGGATAGGAAGGCGGACGTGCATATAGGCCACCTGATCGTAAGTGGTCACCAACGCCCATAGACATTGGCATTGTAAGAGATGTTAACCATCGCTTACATCGCCAATGCGCCACCAACCTTGGGAACTTAGATGTTATGTCCCTTGTGCCTGTAATTACACTGGCTCTCTCACCTTTTAAACCGGAACACAACAATACCAAGTACTGCTGTTTTGAGGTAGAATATCTGATGAGTGGGTGGTACCTACCCAGACCAGCTTGCACAAAGCCCTACCACCTAATAAAGTCACACCTCCTCCTCCTACCACATATAAAGCCAATCACATTTCTCTTTTTAAAATTAAACGAACGAGCTGTACGTCGAGTTCCATATTTGTTCTTACGTAATAGCTCTACGAATGTCCTATTTATTTATTTAAGTATTACCCGTTGCTCACCAAATGAAATAAAAATAAAAATGATATATTATATGTTTATATAATATTTAAAGGATAGTCAATAATAAATACCGTATCAGTGCAAGTAAGTTTTCAGCACTATATTAAAAATGAATTTAAAACCATTATCTTACATAAACAAACACCCCGAACAATAATTAAAAATATAGCAATTATTGAGTTCGAATCGAAAACAATTCTCAAAGAAACAATGAAATTTTGTACGTTTTGTTTCGTTCTGACGCGGAGTGTTATGCGATTAAGATAAATATAGAAAAGTATGACGTCGTCGTGATAAGTACGGTCTGAAAAAAAAAATGCGTATTGTTTATGATTGTTGTACTTTAATTATGACAAATAAGTTAAAGTTGCAGAGTTGGTTTTTATAAAATGTCACGTTTTTTTTTTCTCTATAAGTATTTATACTGCTTGCAACATCTTTGCGGAGAGCAATTTTTTTTTGGTTGAAAAACGCGCCCCGTTTTTCCGTCACGTGAAATGGGGCGTGTGGGACTCGCCGGTGCTAAATATGCGTCGGAATACCTACTAAAAACCAGCGGTATCCCCTTCGCCTCTTCTCCTCTTCCCCCCCTCTCGCCTTCGGGGGACGTTATGGGATCGCTAGCGAATAGTACCGTGACGCCAAGCCAATTCCTAGGGTTCCTAGGGTTCCTGGGTACAGAGATCCCTTTTTCCTGGCGAAACTTACTATCTTCCTTCGGTCTTCTTCGGCAAAGCAGCGGAGGCGCTATCCCAACGGCGGGACCGCGGCCTCCTTCTGATGAGAAATAATATTTTCGTAGAATCATACCATATTCTTCCGGCACCTCTTGCTTGATCCGTTTATCACGCTCGGTAACGAGTGGTCTCAAGCGAAGAGCTACTTGTTTGAACTTGTATGTAAAAGAAATAAATTTATTTGCATTATTAAAATTTTTATAAACTATTACAAACAATTTCTATTTATAACGATCCATTCAAAAAATAATCCTTGCATTTTTTCGTTTTCATGTTAAAATATGAAAATTCGTTTTTTAGATATGATATCTAGATTCTAGATTGAAATTGGTTCAGATAATTTAAGATCCCTTGACATAGTTTGTATTGGGGTCATTGTCTGTGAAATTTGTTTTATTATGAAGTATTTTGCAATTATTTTTAATATAATATATGTACCGCTTTATCAAGATATTAAAATTATATTCAAATTTTCACACGAAGTTTCAAAATAGTCAAGTTAATATAATATAATAAATAATAAAAAAAAAAAAAAAAAAAAAATTTAAGTATTGTTTTTTAAGATTACTTGTAGCATTGATATATTATATGCTTTGCTGGGCAAGGACTTCCGTTTTTTATACAAGATATTGGAACATACACCTTACGTTCCAATCGGATTTATTGGAAAAACCTTTGAAATATTTATGACCTGTGAAATACACAAGGACTTACTTAAGAAACTTAAATCGACTAAAAAAAATATATTTTAAAAATTACGTGCTTTTCCAATTTTAACTTAATAGTAACAAGTGTAAAGTTTTATGTACAACGCATTGTTTGCTATCTACGATAAGTGCAAGAGCGAAAGGGACAAACATTAAGACGACACGCTGCACGCTGCCGCGCGCGCCGTGCATAGTGGTACTCAGTTGAGGCTTACGCACAGGTTAACCAAGCGGAGCGACATGCGGAGCGGATACACTGTATGTTCCACAGTATTTGTTTTATTTTGGTTCAGATTATTAATTCCATCAATATGAATACACCAGGAGGCAATAATAGCACACAACCTGATTTGTCAAATCTTGACACTACTGATCTCGATATTCAAAATATATCTATCCGCAAGCGTAAAGTACCGGGTGATAACTTCGACATCCAATTTAAGGAATTTAAGAGGGAAATATTAGCGTTACTCAAGGACTTTGGGAGATCTCAGTTCGAAAATACTATTATGATAAGAAAAGACATTTCTTTAATTAAAGAACAGATAACTGACATAAAGAATACAACGGACCTACTAAATGCTGAGAATAGATTAGAATAGAATAAAATATGCTTTATTGTACAGCACATACAAGTTTACAGAAATACAGTTATAAACACTATTTAAATATATAGAAATGTATTTATGTACAAAGGCGGTCTTATCGCTAAAAGAGCGATCTCTTCCAGACAACCTAGTAAAGGTAAAGGACACGAGAAAAATAAAGCGGTAAGGAGGTGTACAAAACTATTTTACTTAGAATAATAACTTCAAAACACAGATCGAAGATCTCAAAAGCAGTGTAAATAATACTGAAGAAAAAGTAATGTAATCAGTTAAAGACATCTTTACTGCAACAATCAATAAGTTTAAATTGTGATAACATTGTGTCTGAAGTACATGAACGCATAGAACGTAGCAAGAATATTATAATAACGGGTGTACCAGACACATGGACAGCATGGAGAAGAAAAGAGAATTGGACAGATCAGAAGTAATAAAATTGTTACTTACCATTCACCCTGATTGTCCAGAACCTATAAAAATATTACGTCTAGGTAAATACGATGGGAAGAAGACACGCCCGCTTAAGTATGCTTTTCATCCTCAGAAACATCAAAAACTATACTTAAAAGTAAATTGAATCTAGCTGGTCCAAACATAAAAATTTATTCAGACCAGATACCGAGCCAAAGACAAACCATGTTGAATTTGAGAGAAGAATTGCGTCATCGTACAGAAAATGAAGAAAATAATCTAATATAAAAGGAAATCCAAAAATAATACAACAGCAGCCAAAAAACTGAGCAGAAGAGAAATTACGATACATAATAAAGAATACAACAACGTTACACATGAAGTTTGCAATACATACGATGAAGTAACTGTTACTAATAAAAATTTAAAATTTCTATACGCTAATAATGGTCCTCCTTCCCGATTTCGGCCACGGCGGCCAATCTCAAGAGAGATTAGCCAACTTGGCAGGAGATATTACAGTGCACAAGTGTGTGCGCAAAAATAGGTGCACTCTCTATTCTCTAACTCTCATAACCCGATGGGACGGCAATCCGACACGACCGGAAAGATTTCAGGCGCAGGACCGACCTGGGAATTGAACCCAGGACCACCGGGTCTGCGACCTTATATCAAGCCACTAGACCAACGAGGCAGTCATACGCTAATATAGGGTTTTCCATTAAGGGCGCTTGATCGTGCAGAACTTCCATCGTAGCGTGTGCTGTGTGGCACGTAGCGCCGTCCTGTTGAAACCACATGTTGTCCAGATCCATATTCTCGATTTCAGGCCAAAAGAAGTTGGTTATCATCGACCGGTATCGCTCACCATTGACGGTGACGGCCACACCATTATCGTTTTCGAAAAAATACGGACCAATCACGCCTCCGCCCCAAAATCCGCACCAAACAGTCACTTTCTGCGGGTGCATTGCCACTTGGTGAACCTCGTGTGGATTGGTCTCGTCCCAAATACGGCAATTTTGCTTGTTGACATAGCCATTCATCCAAAAATGCGCCTCGTCGCTGAAGATGATTTTTTTGCCAAAATCGGCGTCAACTTCCAACTGCTCTAATGCCCAGTCAGCGAACACACGGCGCTGTCTATGGTCATTAACCTTGAGCTCTTGGGTCAGCTGGATCTTGTACGGGTGCAGGCTCAAGTCACAACGCAAAATTCGCCAAGTTGTCGTCTGCGAAAGGCCGAGTTCCTGTGCGCGACGCGGAATTGACTGCCGCGGGTTTTCGAGGACACTGTCGCGCACAGCGGCGATATTCTCGGCAGATCTCGCGTTACGTTGACGCACGGGAACCGGCTGATTGTTAACTGACCCGGTTGACTCGAATTTGTCCACCAATCGACGGATAGTCGACTCGGCAGGACGATCATCGCGACCGTAAAACGGGCGAAGTGCGCGGAACGTTGCTCGAACTGAAGACCCATTTTCATAAAACAATTTTATGATTTGCACGTGCTGCTCGACACTTTACATTCCATGGTGGTTTGGGAGGACGGAATGAATATAACACACTGCATTTGACAGCTGTCACTCAAACAACATGGCCGCAATCAGCTGTCAAAGTTCAAGCGTCCCTATTGGAAAACCCTATATAAGGAGTTTAGTAAAGCCCGGCAAACTAGAAGAATTAAGATGTGTGATCGAGTCTCTTCGAACTACAATTCATGTCTTAGTACTCGCTGAGACTTGGAGAAGGGATGAGGTTCAAGGAAATAGACTCAGACTCCCAAACTATATGCACTATTTTAACTTCAGAAGGAATACAAGGGGCGGAGGTGTATCTGTTTACGTACACAATAATCTCAAGCATAATATGGTGCATGAAAAATATGATGATGGAAATCACTTTCGGTGGGTACATTTAGAAACACTTTCCCTTGACGTTGATGTCATTAATAAACAAGGTAGGCTAGCCTTCATGAATTTCTTGAAAACTACAATCAATTTCTTAATAAACGGAACTGTGTAATCGTGTTTGGCGATATTAATTTGAATTTACTCAGCAAAGAAAAATCTGTTCAGGACTACAAAGATATCCTCCAAGAAAATAATATTAAAATCCTTAATAAAATCAGTAATGAATATTGTAACCGGGAAACAACATCGTCAAAAACGATCCTGGACCACGTCAGTACAAATTTAACTAAAAACAGTTTTCACCTAGCTGTTAGTGAATCAGCTTTATATGACCACAAACAATTGTACCTCGAGATTAAAATACCAGAACCAGAGCGTATAAAAAGACGTCAATTTGAATCAATAAACTACAAGAAGCTCGTGAAGTCAGTTGAAAATATTATTGGTAACACCCAAATTACGGAATATGGAGAATTAGAAGACTTATTGCAGCGTGAAATCGCTAGTCATCAAATAATAAAAACTAAGGTATTCAATCCACCGTGTAAAGAATGGATAAATAAAAATTTAATTACATCAATAAATAAAAGAACACGGCATAACCTAAAGCAAGCACCTGAAGATAAAAAGTTATTGAAGGAATTTAAGCAGCAAAGCTGTTTTTACAAACATACAATCAGCTAAATGTCAATATTATTACAAAAAATTTAAGAATTATCAGAAGATTCCCTTAAAAAACAATAATAACCATATACCGTTAAAACGACAATCATCTTCTATGTTGACCGATATTACGGAAATTTGTGATTGTTTTAATTATTTTTTCTCCACAGTAGGGAGTGAACTTGCCAATAAAATACCTTCCAAATTTCATAATAATTTAACACATTAATTTTGACTCGAATACCAGCTCAGGAGTGGATGGAATTACATCAAAGTTATTAAATCCTTAAAATATGTTATAGCAGAGAATTTAATCAAATGTTTCAATAAATGTTTTACAGAGGGATATTTCCCTGAGGCGCTGAAAATCGCCAAAGTTCGCCAAAATTTAAATCAGGAAACAAAATGGATCCTAGCAATTACCGACCTATATCGGTGCTACCGGTGATGTCAAAAATAATTTAAAAAGCCCTACATAGCCGACTCAATTAATTTCTGAATTATATTGAGTACCTTTACGAGAAACAATATGGCTTCAGATCTAAATCGAATACTGTGTCAGTTTCTGTCGATCTAGTAACAAATATAAGACTTAACATCGGTAAAAGGAAAATAGCCTTAAGAATATTTATAGATCTAAAAAAGCCGTTCGACACAGTAAGCCTTTAAATTATTTTGATGAAGTTAGAGGCAATGGGTGTTAGGGACCAGGCATATCAAATACTTGAGTCATACTGAACAAACAGGACGCAGATTGTTCACCTGGATAATCACCAAAGTAGACCACAAATGATCACTTTCGGTGTTTCCCAGGGATCAATCTTAGGCCCATTACTGTTCCTAATTTATATAAATAATGTACATGAGATTGGACTAAAAGGGGACCTTACCTTGTATGCTGATGATACTAGTTTGTTTTGGTCATTCGATAGATGTTTTAATTAATCAAGGTCAACAAGATTTAGATACTTTGAATACCTGGCTGCAATCTAACTTACTGACTATCAATGCGTCTAAAACAACTTACATAATTTTTGCTGCAAAAAACAAAAAGATAGGCAACTTCAAACCCGTTTCAACTAACGGCGAATTCATAAATAGGGTCAAAACACAAAAATATCTCGGCTTAGTTCTGGATAAGCAGCTTACGTGGAAACATCATATTGACAAAATACGTAAAAAGCTTCTCTCAATAATCGTTGCTGTGCGAGGTACGATGCCTTCCGACAAGTGTGTGTTATACTATCTATTGTTCTGCAGCCAAAACTAATCTACAAAATTTACAAACAACATAAAATAAACTTATAAAGACTATTTAAATATAACTACTTAACACCTACTACAAAAATTTATAAGGAATCAAAACTAATTAACCTAACTCAAATCTATAAATATATAACCTGCATTCATATTAGAAAAATACTTACAAAAGACATACACACTCAAATTATTTACACGAAAAAACAATATATTGCATAAGCGAAGTGCTTTCTTTCACGCTTGAAATCGCATTACGCGTTTCTCCCACGGGAACAGTGGGGGAGTATGTGGGACTTGACGGTGTCCAAGGCGCCGAGTGCGTCCCGAACATCAGAATACTCACTAAAAAACCGGCAGTACCCTTTCCGTCTTAACGAAGAGCGCCACGGAATCGTGTGCATGCTACCGTGAAAGAACACAGGTTATCTGAACTAACACCCCCCCCCCCCCCCACAACTCGTGGGCAAAGCGATAAACAATAATAAGCCTCGATCGTACTTATCCTATTTAAAGCTTTAGTATAATGTCATAAAATGGAAACTCGAGTAAACATTGAACAACATCTAATTAAAATCCTATGATTAGCAAACTTGAAATCAAAATGTAATAATTAATAAGTTATCGTGAACGGTACAAACTATTACGCCATTTTATATCAATTTACACTGAGAACGATAAAGGATATGCGTAGGGAAAAATGAATAACTAGTATCTTATTTAAGTTATAAAATGTTACTCATAACGGAAATCTAGGTATATTTACTATAATAGAAAAACAGGTGAGCAAATTATTTGTTTATTACCATTTACGGAAAATGGTACCACTATAACTACCACTTACCATGTACATTGAAAGTAAATAAACACCCTGTAAATGTGCCATTGCTTGCCTAAGGCCTGTCTTTTTTGGAAGAGAAGGTTTGGAGCTCACTCTACTTCGCTGCTCCAATAAGGGTTTGTAGATACACGTGGCAGATTTTACGCTCGCCAGATATAGTGTTTCCTTACAACGGTGAGGGTGGTGGGGTTATAAAATTAAATATAGCAAATGAAAATTCAGTGGTGCTTGTCGTCGTCTAGCCACTCGTCCATTACAGCCATAGACATTGGCACTGTTGAAAAATATTAACTATTATATACCGTCTGTGACCTATGGAGTACAGTTTAGGCTAATAGGCAAACAGATCTGCAGAAAATAAGCAAGTTTCAAATAAGTCTAAGTTTAATGTGTTAGAATATTGTTTTTAGGTTTGAAATCAGAATAAATGCCTATATTATGTTATTATACCGTCTATGTATTAAGAAACCTAATTAAAATGTTATGCCCCTCGTTTCTGGGAGCGTAAAAAAGTCTGTGGTGCCGTTATTGCACAGAGACGGTATTGCACAAGTTCCTCCCACTAGTTTAATATAAATGTTTGCTAATTCGGATTGCTTATCTAATTCACTGTATGAAGAAAAATATTTAAAAATAACTCATTATCTAATCATTTACATCATTAAAACTAAATTTTTACATTCCAACATTTATCATGGGTGTTTAATTAAAATTTGCTTAATAAGAAAATCTTTTCGGAGCGTAATGGCTACCACGAATTTCCTTCGAAAGGTAAATTAATCTTAGTATTTTTTTAGTTACAACAGTGTTTAAATTAATAGATTTTCTAACATATATTATTTTCATCAGATATTTTTCGTAATTTTGACATCCATTGAATTCGATTATCGAAGCCACGTATATTTTCACGATGAATAAAATAATTTAACCGTTACAATAAAAATGAACTCCAAGAAATCTGTGCAGCGCTTCGATTCTAGTTAATTCATGACTCGATTTATCATACTTCCTTATTGAAGCAAAAAAGCTGGCAAAATATTGTGAAATAATGCGCCCGTGTGATTTGTCTTCATGACTGTACAGCTGTACCGAATGAGTCAAGGGTAACCGGTGGACGAATGTTAGTTAACTAGACACTAACTAGGCAAAGGCTTTATACCCTTAAAGGGCAGATCATTTTAGAGATGTCCATTTTTAACGTTCGACCTTATTGATTTTTGACGATATTCTGGCGATATCGAGATCTTAATTTTCAATTTTAAAAAAATGGGGTTTTGGAAAATATTATCAATTTATTCGACTACAAAACTTACTTGTTTCTGGTAAAGTTATAAACGTTTTTTGAAAATCTAATTGTAAATAATCACGTTCGTTTAAGAATATAAATATGATCATGTAACAAAATATCTTATATATTGGGAGAGTAGTTTTTTTTTAAATATTGATGCTATTTCTTATTTGTATACAATGAAACAGCTAAAAACTAATTTGACAAGACGATATATATTTGTATCTATTTTAACTTCACACATAAGAAATAGAACACATTATGTACCGACAAAGGCTAGGATTGAGTCAATATACTTAATTACAGGTACAAGAGATATGTATAACGTCCTAGTAAGGCCCTGGTTGGGCTATTGACGATTTAAGCCTACCATATTGCGACCAATTTTTTTTTTATAGGTTAAGGACGAACGTGTATATTTGTCACCAGTCTACCATCGCTTACATCGCCAATGCGCCACCAACCTTGGGAGTTGGGAACTAAGATGTTATGTCTCTTGTACCTGTAATTACACTAGCTCACTCACTCTTCAAACCGGAATATAACAATAACAAGTAATGTGAGTGGTACCTACCCAGACGAACTTGCACAAATCTCTACCACCAAGTAAACCTACTATTAGATTTCCCGTTTGCAAATCTGCCTACCGAATTGAAATACTAATTGTAATAATATACTAAACTCTGTTGAATGGCTTTAGATTTGAGATTGTGTTCATTAGACCTATTAAATAAACTTTAGCATAGTTGCTATTTCACAGCTCTTCTTCTATTTCTCTAAGCCCGGTCTGGGTTTTAGAGAAGACCTAAAAGGTCACTAATTACCGTGGTATAGAATATAGTCGTTGCCTAGGAATTACAAGAAGAGTAGCATATTTCTACGTATATATATCTACTATGAATATGCATGGCGATAAGTACCAAAATAGACCGATTGAGTTAGAAATGACTTCTGCGAGAAGGGAATAGCAGGATATGAGAATAGTCTATCATGTTTGTCTCGTAAAACCAATCTTTATAAATGAGATATCAAAAATCAAATATGAGGCTGATAAATATTTATGGTTTCTTAATAAATAATAAACGTATCAGTTCTATACTGTAATCTTAACGTATATTCTTAACGAATGACAACTTTTATTCTACATTAAAATTGTCATTCGTTAGTGAAAGAGTAATAAAACAGAATACTTCCCTACTCATTGCCTAAACCTACCTATAATAAAAATAAAGAAACAATTTTATATGAGTCTACCTACGTAGTTTGTGTTATGTTATGTAAAAAATATATGTATTAACAGTAAACCAATAATTTGTATCGTTTAAATATTGTTTTACGTCGCATTGGCTTATTAGGTGATATTATTATCAAACATTTATTTTGGTTTAGTTTGTAGTAGATATGATCTTACTTTTTTTACGATTATTTTGATGTATGTCATTGATTTACTTAAATATTATGTGTAGCCTTTGTTTCCGTTCAAGTATTTTATCTAGTCTGGAAATTTTAGTGATAAGATTAAGTGCAATATTGTTTTATTCTACAATTATATAAAGTTTGTTTTGTTTACTTTCTTTCCTTAAATCTTCTAATGTTTTTACTCCAAACAATAACTAAGTTCATGTTACATATTAATAAAGTTTACAATGTTCGAAGCTACGTAGTCAGATAATTAGCTATTATCTTTGCACAGTTAATTGAAATTAAATTCGTAAAACACAAATACATTAAAGTTGTGATTGATAAAAGAACGAAATTTAATTTTGATTCAATCCTCCGGAGTAAATTGATTTCAAATATCTTATTGAATAATTAATTTAATTATAGTATGCAATTTCGTCCATACGAAGTAGCTTTTTTCGGTGTGCATATATTTTTTTTAAATGTGAATTATCGCATCTCTCAACATTTGACATTTGGCAGGGCTAATTTTATAAATAAAACGGATATGAGTAATCAGATAACGGATCGTAAACAGATGACGTTGATATTACGTCGTTAAGACTTTGGTGACGCTTTCCTTTATTTCACAATTGTTTGAAAGCGAAATTTTATTTGAGAAAAACAATTAAAAAGAAAACGTACAAGTCAGCGCTGCCATCTCGATTCTTTTTACTTTACGCAATTAACACAGAATTTTGACTGACTTATTTCAATATTGATAGTGTTTTATACATACACATGTAAGACATAGTACATTATAAAAGTATTATTATTATGTCGTATACGATAAAACGTTATGTCGACGATGTATGAAACCAATATTTATGTATATATTTATACCTACACTTAACAGTTTGTTTTTGTAAAGCGGCGACATCTAGTCAAACGCACGAGTGATTGATTATTATTATTTAGCGTTAGATGGCGCTACTTCCCATATAATCCGCATTGGAGCAGCGTGGTGGAATAAGCTCCAAAACCTTCTTCTCAAAAGAGGAGAAGAGGCCTTAGCCCAGCAGTGGGACATTCACAGGCTGTTACAACAGTTTTAAAAAAAAATTTGATATTTCGTGTATTTGGCGATTAATGGCTAGGTCATTATTATTTTTTTATTTATTGTATTAGGTAAATAACATGGTATACTGGATACCAAAATATTACAGAACGAGCATTTTCGATATCATATTTTAATCATAACATTTATTTTAAATTTACCTATATGAATAACTTTTAACATAATATAAACAAATAAGTATACATAATTGGAGTTTGTTCCACCATGTTGTTTTTAAATTGGTCCATCAATAGTTCTTTTCAATATTCATATAAAATATAAATTAATAAATATCATTTCATATTGTTCGACCTTTACTGTAATAACCCACATCGATAAAAACTTACCGGATTCAAATTATGTTCCGTGTTAATAAAAAAATATATATTTTGTCAGTTATATTCTGAACGTGTTTGAAACACATTTCTTGTTACTTTTATACTTTTGTCTGTTAGTACTTATAAGTATATATAAATATTACCAAAATCTAATAACCGATCGACAGGCAATTGACAAGTCTTATGTCTTATTAACGGAGTATTCGCTTCTTCAATTCGATTATCAAATTGTCAGAGAATATTGTTAATTTTTTTAACGGTGTATGACATTTACAGGCACAAAACTACAGTTATCGGCAATGATTATGAGTTTTCAATGTATTAAATTCCAACATTTGTGTCCATATGTGTAAATACTTTTTTATTCAATAACTCGTAAAAAACGCTTGAAACGTGGAATAATATGTTTATATATTACCAACCCGCTTCGTTTCGTATCGATCTACCTACATCTCGAGATTAACGGTTAGATCTTGGTTAGGCATATATTAAAACTTGCTTATCTGCGGCCTGTTTTCGTTTGACGAAAGTTATAACTTAATAATTTCATCAAATAAATTCATAGCAGTTAATTGTAAAGATACTTTGATAATTATTTTGACCTATTTATTCTAACTCAAAAGATTTGAAAGATTGAAAAAACCATTATTTAAATTAATATAGTTTGCCTTCCTTCTTATTTACACAGATTTTGATAGGGATATAGGTCACAGTGTCACGATCCCTATCTTAGAATTTTCTTCTCATATTTACTTGGTTTTTTAAATGTATTCACATTAACGCCTTAAATAAATACAAATAAAAATTAAACATAGTTACTTTAGCTATTCTGATATCATTTATATGGCGTGAGAGTTCTGTTTAACTTATGCACGAGGGACATAACATCTTAGTTCCCATTTTCCCAAGGTTGGTGTCGAATTGGCGATGTACGAAATGGATGGATAGATTAAATTAATATTCCTTAATATTTATTTCTTTCACTATCAAATTAAGGAAGTCCATTTTTAAGGAAGTTTTTTTTTCAAACAAAATTTAGGAAAATTTGTATTTAATTATTTCTATTTCGATATATGAAATATGTTTTATTTTTATGTTATGTACCAAATAAATATATTATTAGTCCATGATTGTGTTAAAACATTTTCCCTGGAATGTAATTGACAATTTCAATTAACTACATTCGTACATAAAATACAGCACTCGTCCAGTTTCGACATCGACCCACTGCCCTAGATTGAATACTCTTGAAATTTGCGATCATTTTGCTGAGTTTTGATTGGATCATAATTAATTGATTGTTGAATTATGAGCGAACATTTGTTAATATGAGTATTTCAATAGGTATTACACTTTCAATCCTAGTATATTTAACGAAAGAAAGATAAAAAAATCAGTCACGTTTTAAAAAAATTTAATATTGAAGAATTGTAATAAACTTAATAGAAATTTACGGTCTTACTAATAAACGAAATACAGCGAGTGATTAAACAATGCTATGTATTCTTCTGTCAAATGTCAAATCAATAATAACGGATGGAGATAATTCTGTGTTTAATTGAACAGCCAAGCGACGTTTAACGGCTGTTAATTCCTAACTATTTATATTACCTGTAATGTAAAGTGGGTATGCATAAATGACGCTCACACAGACTGTAACAGTATACACAATATTAATACAATAAAGTGGTTGATCATTTACTTTTACGGCTTATGAAATTTATTACCAATGAAACTGTTAGGTCATGTATATATTTTTATCTTTGATCTTTTAAACGCAATATAGCTGCATAGGTATATTTTGTGGTACATTAAATATATATAATTAACCCGTAATAAAAGGTTCGTTGTAAGGATTAAATATTACTAGCTATCTGCCCCGGCTTTGCGCAGGTAGTACTAATATATATGCGACTGCCTCGTTGGTCTAGTGGCCGCAGACCCGGTGGTCCTGGGTTCAATTCCCAGGTCGCGCCAATAAATAGTTATTGGGTTTTTCTGTCAGAAAATTCTCAGTAGCAGCCCGGAGTCTGGCAGTAGGAAGTGTGTACACTCTCGTGCCGTGAAAGCACGTTAAGCCGTTGGTCCTGCGCCTGAACTCTTTCCGGTCGTGTCGGATTGCCGTCACATCGGATTATGAGAACTAAGGAAAAGAGAGTGCACCTGTGTTTGCGCACACACTTGTGCACTATAATATCTCCTGCGCAGTTAGTTAATCTCTCTTGAGATTGGCCGCCGTGAGCGAAATCGGTCTGGAGGACCTTAGTATATATCTATAAATATAGACATAAAACATAAATACCCATAATTAGATTGTATAAACTTCATGACATGTAGGGCATATTAATATAGTGATAGCAGTGTAAACTTAGACAACATATCTACGGGCTGTTTTATACTAATAGAACCCTAGGACTTAGTTTAAAGGTCTTATAGCGCTATAATAAGCATTTCAAAGCATTGTAATACCTATTACAATAATGTATACATTTAATTTGGTATTCAACCACATATAACTAATATCTATATATATGGTAGCTAGGTTACGCTTTATTAAGAAATATTTATTTACATATATAACCTTAGAGGTCTCCCAAATGAGACATTCAACTAAAGTTGTATTAATGAAACGAGTCTTTAGTGCATGATTAAATTTATAATATAGTACGACTAAGTCGTAGAATAGGAAGATTTGCAAATCATTCGAACCCCCCTATGGATCTAAACCTACACATATTTCGGACTGATTTTGTTAACTTCAATTTCTTTATTAAGTTAGATTGAATATAAATATATTATGTATAATTAAGTAATTAGACTCATTATTATTACTATTATTGTTATTAATTTTATATTACCCCGGAGGGCAAATGACTGCTCCACCTGATGGTAAGTAGTAGTAGAGTTCAAACGCGACGAGACGTCTAGTACAGTCGGAAAGGATGATCTGCACTAGCCGCCCCCGCCTTGCCGGCCCGCAAGATGCCTCTTCGCACCTCGTTTGAAGGAACCCAGGTTATAAGAGGAACGTGTGAGGGAGCACGTGTGCTGGTAAAGAATTCCATTTTTTAGAGGTGCGACAAAGAAATGAGTTGCTAAATTTCTTCGTGCGCGATGGAATTGATGTTAGGCGGTTACATCGAGAGCCAGCATGCGACTTGTGAAGGAAAGGGGAAGCAGGAATGAGGGAGAATAATTCCTCAGAGCACTCGCTGTGATACAGTCGATAGGGAGCGCTCAGCGCCAGTGGCGGATTTACCAGCAGGCTGAGTAGGCTTCAGCCTAGAGCGGCAGATTTTGTGGGGCGGCAAATTTGGGGACCAAATATTTTTATTAGAAAAATATATTCAAGAACAGAGGTTCCTAGACTTCCGGTGGACACCCTGCAGCTTTATTTCTACTATATTCCCAAAATAGTGATTCCATCTAATTTGTTACAAGTAACAGTCGCTGACCATTTTCTTTTTCGTCGTGAAAATTATGTGATTAAACCTTTACAGCCTGTACCTTGACAATGTGTAAATCCGCCACTGCTCAGCGCCGCTATCTCTTGACGCAATTGTAAAGGTTCGAGGGTGTTAGTGACCTTTACGTCGCCAATAGTACAAACGCATCGACCCTGAAACTGATTCAAAGCCAGTAAATACTTAGCGGAGCCATCCCAAAGGTGCGAACAATATTCAACGCAAGAATTCCGAGTTTCCGTGAGGCTGTTTTTATAATAGCCTCGATGTGATCCCTTGGATTGAGGTCGCACCAAACGTCAATCCCCAGTATGACGACTTTGCTTTGTATCTCCAGCGTAGTGCCACAGAGGGAAGGAAGAGAGGAAAATGGTGACTTTTGCGTTGATTATAAATTTGAACGATATTATTTTACTAAGTCCTTCATTTTTTTAACACTTTTTTAAACATAATTTTGAATCTAGGTTTTATAGATTTCGTTTTGATTTTGCTTTTTTAATGTTATTAAATATTGTTATACGATTACATTAACTTATTATTCAATAACAAATCGAAGTAGCCAAATGCTCGTTATCCATGTCAATAATATTCGATTGATTATATGTCAACAAAATGTACATTGTACTGTCATTGTCTATGGAAGATAATTCAATAATTGTCTATGTATATTGCAACTTGACAATCATGGCGAGCACGTCGAGGTCTGTTTTTCTCATTTATTTTTAATTCTGTTTATATCGTATCGAAGTTTTTCAATTATTATAAACCAGAAATATGTTAATAAAACTGACCTTACGTAAGTTAATGGTTGTAATGGTATACTGTTGGCAAGAGTCGCTTGTGCTAGTTATCTAGTGTCGAATTTTCTAATATTCCTCAATGTACTTTCCTTTGTGGTTTTAGAATGGAAGCGAATAAGGTGGTGTGTTATGCTCATCCCGATGCACCGCTCATTGAGGATTATAGAGCGGGTGACATGATATGTTCAGAATGCGGCCTCGTTGTTGGCGACAGGTCAGTAATTATAATTGTAATCTAAACATGACGCTTTTCTGGTTTGGTACACATCAATGCATCGTACAAGGGCTATAGATGTCAAGGCGAATTGCAATTTTGCAGGGATATCTGCGATTTCGAAACCGAGCTGAACACTGTGTGTGCATTTGGTGTGACTATTATAAACAATTGATTTATTTCTTTTATTTTTGTTCAAATCATATTGTAGTTAACTATTTTCTTATAAATACCAAATCAATATTAACAAATGCGTCTTTTCGGGCAGTATATGGAACTGCAAAGAACTGATAAACGATAAAAAAAAATTTTTTAATTAATGAATACAAAGGAAAATTATGCCTTTACAGAGTAATTGATGTAGGATCTGAATGGCGTACCTTCAGTAATGAGAAGTCAGGCGTTGACCCATCTCGTGTTGGTGGTCCAGAGAACCCGCTATTGTCCGGAGGTGATCTTTCCACAATTATTGGCCCTGGTCGAGGGGATGCCTCTTTCGATAGCTTCGGAGTATCGAAATACCAAAACAGACGAAACATCAGCAGTACTGACAGAGCTCTCATAAACGCCTTCAGAGAAATAAACACAATGGCAGATCGTATCAACTTACCAAAAACAATCGTTGACAGAGCAAATAATTTATTTAAACAGGTAACAATCATTATTTATTTCATTGATATTTTTGACAATATTAATCAAAAGTTAATTTAAAAGAGATACAATCCACTCTCACTTTTAGAAAAAAATAGATACTTTACATAGCTTAATTTGCATTTATGTAGAGTAACAATCTAATATTTTACAATAGAATCGGAAATGGTAAAGATCCCATATTGAATTGATTTCTTTACATTTTTATATAAGTTTAATGTTAGAATTTTAATATTTGCTGGGGTAATTACATACACAAATACTGTAACATGGTTCCTGTGGTTAGCAGTCCATTGATAGTGTGAGCATTGGTTTATGCTTATAGTGTCAATGTTTATAATAAAAGTGAATTCTTATAATCATGGTAAATACAGATTTTTGCTACAATGTTTAGACATTACTTTATAATTACAGTGTAAACTCTTTATAACGAAACTCAAGGCACTGAGCATTTTTTATTGTTATAGAGAGTTACCGTTATATGGAATGAGTTTATTAATGTGGGGTTTTGAAAGTAAACCAACCAAATTGTGCTCACTTCTATGTTATAGGAAGTTTATCGTTATAAAGAATAATGTTATAAAGAGTTTGCACTGTACTTAAGAGATACATATAACTGTACTCAGTATACAAATTACAAAAACAAATGTTTAGGTTTTATATTACAGTAGAACCTCGATTATCCGAACCTCGATCAACCGAACCCTCAATTATCCGAATGCTCAATTATCCGAACATCGGTGCGAAAGACACGTTGTTTGTTGAGACTTGGCTGCTAAAAACCGCATTACAGTCGTTCGTCAATCAAAAATTGAGGATTTTATAAAAAAAATATATATAGTATTTGACGTTTTCAGGTATTGAAAATACACATATATATATTTCAACATTAATATGCATGTCAAATTTTAATATATATATGTATGTACTGTTTTATGTAAAACGGTGTTGATTATGATCTCGTCCCAAAAAACCCATGTTTCGATTATCCAAACATTTGATTATCCGAACTCGAGTCTCAGTCCCGATTGGTTCGGATAATCGAGGTTCTACTGTATATGCAAATGTGTATATTGAATTGGAATGCAAATTTAAGTTATTTTGCATGTGACAAATGACCTACATAGCAAACCTGATAATGACTAATTTTCAACTCGTTCTAACCTAGATTTTACCTGTATTTATATACTTATAATTCTAGACATTTTACATAATAGGTGTACATTTTTGTTATGCATTTGAATTTAAAATTATTTGCAATGTAGTAGTAATATTGTTATTCAATGTAGTTGCTAAACTTGTATAGGTAAATAAAAATTATGGAAACATCTTTATATTTTTAAAACAGTTTTAATTTTTTTTTTACCAGAAGTGTTTTCAAATTTTGTCTTAATTTTAATTCACTATGACATATCTTCGTTGCATTAACTATATAACATTTTTATAAAGTTTCACCAAAAGGAATTTGACACCGACATATAGTTGGAATAAAACAAGCATTGATTTGTTATGGTATCCGATTAACATTTTGTTGTCTGTTAAGTACATATTATTAACATAATCTTTTTCTCATTCTGTATATTGCATACCATTAATTATGTTACAATTTAAAGCTTGCGATAAGTTTTAGTAATAAGGAAATATTGTATATATACATACATGTGTATCTAATATGTTTTGTATAGACCTTGAATATATTTTTTAATAAATTGAATATTATAAGTATAATAAATATAATATTTAAAACTTATAATAGCCATTTTTTTTTACAGGTTCATGACGGTAAAAACTTAAAAGGTCGAGCGAATGACGCAATAGCATCTGCCTGCTTATACATAGCATGTCGGCAAGAAGGTGTACCGCGTACTTTTAAAGAAATTTGCGCAGTCAGTAAGATCAGCAAGAAAGAAATCGGTAGATGTTTCAAGCTCATCCTCAAGGCATTGGAAACTTCAGTCGACTTGATCACAACTGCAGATTTCATGTCACGGTTCTGTTCGAATTTGGCACTGCCGAACTCGGTACAAAGAGCCGCAACTCATATTGCGAGGAAGGCTGGGGAATTGGACATTGTATCCGGAAGGAGTCCCATTTCAGTTGCAGCTGCCGCTATATACATGGCGTCACAGGTAAATTGATATATTTTATTGATAGTTTAATATATAAATAGGTCTAGTTTCAGTATCTAATGCTAACATGCTACTTCCATAATGATTGTTGTAAGTGATTATTATTTAACACTATTTTTTCTGAATTACTCAGTAACACTTAGTTTTCTGAATTTAAATCTGCAATCATTATTAATATTTACATGCTCCAAACAATGGGTCATTGCGGCTAGGAAATTTGATACATTATATAATATTACTCCTTTTATTAAAGTCCGACTAAAATATGTTCGGGATAATGAGCATCTCGGTGGTAAAAAATACCCACTATAGTAAATAGTATAAAATTATTTATTGACAAATATTTATTTTATACATAGTAACACGAAACATGCAATTTAAGAGGTTTTCTACATATACCAATAATTATAAGTACACTGACTAACTTATATTTTGTATCAAATCCAATGGTACGAATTCTCCTATTTTGGTGACAAGAACTTGTAAAACTTTAACAATATATTAACAATTCAAATGTGTTTATATACTTCCAGGCTTCAGCGGATAAACGAAGTCAGAAAGAAATCGGTGATATTGCCGGTGTAGCAGACGTCACCATTAGGCAGTCGTACAAGCTGATGTATCCATTTGCAGCTAAATTATTCCCGGAAGATTTCAACTTTGCAACACCCATCGAGTTCCTGCCACAGATGTAAACGTATTAAGTGTTATTTGTATACAGTGGAATCAATATATGGTGAGTTTGATATTAAGTAGAAATAAGATGAAAGTAATAGTTTTCATGTGTTAAATTGCGATATTTAATACTTGTAAGTTTGCTACAAAATTACATGGATGTTATGAAGTTAATATTGTATAAATGTATAATATTACAGTTGGTTAAATTCTAAATTTATATTATACAAATCGACTTGAAATGTATAAGAAGTAAACATTCGCTGTATTTATTATTGATGATAAAAATTGTATTTGACTACCTTAGGTCACAGACTATTGGGATCTGATAAATAGATCAGATTTTACATCTCGTTCTCGTGGTTCACACATAAACCTTGCACAAATCACTGCAACCATTGAAAGTACGAATTTTAACACCTCAATCGCACATTTCGTAGATTTCAATGTCTTCCCCTGAAATTTAAGACTAAGAAGTCACTACACATGGACAGCAATATATGTTATATTTTTTGTGTGATATATATTTGTGATCCCAATACAATATGAAAGTGATTCAATTCTATAATTTTTCCAGATAACTATTATGACCAAGCTATATATGTGATGACTTTAATAGACTGAAATTTAACCTTTAATTTGACATTTTGTTGCTGTATTGCAAAAGGTTGTATGTGAAAAAAAAAAAACAAATTTTTTGCTTATATTTTTATTACTATACAGGATTATTTGTAACGACCCAGCAACCTCGCAGGACTAGAAAGCTAACACCATAAGCAACAACTTTTGTTCTACGACTTATGATAATTTGTTAGATTTTATTTTCATACAAAAATAAGTATTAATTTAATTTCCCGCTTGAACGTTTATAAAACTGCGCGCATCAAAAAGATCGACGCATCGCGTCGTCCTTTCGTTTATGAATGAAATATAGACCTACAAATGTCACGACAGTACGACAAAAACTTGTAAAATCATTTTTTTTTCATGTATTGAGTTATGTCCGAACTCGTAGAACAAAAGTTGTTGCTTATGGTGTTAGCTATCTAGTCCTGCGAGGTTGCTGGGTCGTTACAAATAACCCTGTATAATTCATATTTTTTCTTTTGCTAATTTAATTTATATTTTGTTAATTTTATAGCATTACATTCATTGCAACTTATTTTCACACACAACCTTCAGCCCACAGTATCAATATAGCCTTATAGAAAGTAAAGCCGTTTCTGAAATGTTTCGCTTTGAACTGACTGGTTATAAAAAAAATAGTAAATGTTTAAACTCTTTATCCTAAAACTTTCTAAATATATAATAAAGTGTAAGATTATCTTAAATACCATTAAATTAAATTTAACTTAGAAATAATTTATATGTAGTATACTGGAATGTATAAATGGTAAAAAATCAGTATCGATGTAATATAATATTTTTCATGCATTTGTTTTTCATTATATGTATAGTTATGAGAAAATTTTATAAAGAATTTCGTATGTTATGAGCGTATTTCAAATGTTGAAATTTTTAGAGTTTGTCGGTCACAGTTTATACGAATAAGACATTTTGTATTCTTATTAATAAGTACAACAATAAATTACAATAATAGTAGTTTCTAAAAATCAAGTGATTACGTTTACATTTTTGAATAACAAACCATGTCCTTAAGACATAATAATTTTAACATACAAGAACAATTATTGTATTATTAGATGTTATATAGTAACAAAAGATTTGTTTTTTAATAATAGTTTAAATAATATCAACAACAACTTTTCAAAAACATTTGTTTTTAATAATTGTAGAACAACACTTTCGTTTATATTCAATTAATAAGACCGATGTACTGAAAACAAATAATATTTAGTAGATTAGTTTATATATGCAAAATATCAACTCAATCGAATTTCTGGGATGGGTTTGAATGTGGTTCACTTTGATGATGATGTGATGACGCGTATTAACAGATGTAGGTATAAAACGGTTTTGTAAAATTACTATTTCTAAATTGAAAAAAAAAAACAATTCATATCTATCACTTCATTCTTCATTCATTCATTCATAAATGAATCCAACCCTGTCATTGATGTTCTAATTATGAATATTACGAATATTTATCATAACGTTCATTTGAATAGTTAAACGAATATATTAATATTTTCATTACAATATTATTTTTGCCTCGAAGTAAGTTGTGTGTTAATAGAGAAATAATTTAAAACTCAAGAGATGCAGACGCACACAACCACGCACCGGTTGGTTAGATGTTCATAGATAATGTAAAGATTTTTATTTCATACGTACGATTCATTCAGATATGTAATATGTATCAAAGTTAACGCATAGTTCTTCATTTGACCGCTAGAAGCGCTGTAATTAAATGATTCGAGTATTAGTATTGATATTTAAATGGCGGGAAAACATCACGTTGATCGTCATATGCATTTTCTTGTTTTCTTTTATAATGTTTCTTTTTTAAAATATGGAATCAATATGACTACGATTAAAATTAAAAACTTACGGTCGTACTTATAAACGCTGTTTAGTTAAACAATGCTGTCTTCTTCTTTCGAATATCGAATTAATATTGACAGAAAGAGCGAAATCAGCCGCTAAGCAACGTATGTAATTAAGACCGTCAATTTATTTATTTGTAATCTGTAACAGATATATAAATATATTTACAATACACCAAAACCAAAAAAATCATTACTGGTTTTTTATATATTATTTTGAAACTTCATTCCATCACACATTTTTCAATACTTAAATAAATACTTAAAGAAGAAGCATCTATTTAATATCAATTATTCATTGTCGTTTCACAAATTACTTGATAAAAGTGTGTCTACGATACATAGTATGTGTGAGATCTTGTTTATAATTTTGTTAGATTAAGTATTTACACTGAGTAATCAATTTTGTGAATGTGATTTATGATATAATTATTAAGTATTCCATTAAAACTTTCGTTTAAGACTACATTTTGTTTTAATTACAAACAATTCCTTCGTAATTTTTGTTTCCTCTAGCCGCAGGTCTGCAACATGCTTTATAATATTAGTTCAATCCGCAATGACCCATCGCTGTTTGTTATCTCTTGAATCTATAACTAAAATATGACAATATTATCTTTTTTTTTATTATTAAAAAAAAGCTTTGATTAAAATTATACGAGTCAATTTACACCCTATTCCAATCGGAGTAGGAATAAAGGTAAACACACCGTAGATTTACAGACTGTATGAGATTTTCTAATCGTTCTGCTGTATTATGCACTATAAACAGCTCTTGAATAATTTACCCTTATTTATAATACAGTACTATTCCAATTAACTAGTTATAACCATATTAATTTAACTTGAAAGTTTCGATTACAACTTCGCGGACATTGAAAACGCCATCTTTTCGCGAGTCCATAGTGAATATCATAGATTACTCAAGACCTCGACCAATGATATCGCGTCAATTGATATTAATGACCAATGATATCGCGTCAATTGATATCGCTGACGAATGATATCGCGTCAATTGATATCGATGACCAATGATACCGCATTAATTCGGTGTCAAAGTTGTTTATTTGGGTTTATTCCTGTTGTGGTTGGAATAGGCTATGGCTTCTTCTTTATCAAATTTTTTATCAGTGAAATTCTTGGAACGTGATTAAGCAATAAACATTCAAACATAGTAACTTTGGCATTTCACTAATAGTAAGAAATTAAGATAATGATTATGAAAATTTATAGCTAACAAGTCTAAAACACTACTAAAACTCGTTTGAATTATGATAATGAAACATGCTGGTACCTTATAGTCCAGTCGAAAAATAAGTAATTTAAATTAAGTGCTAACTGGCTTAATATTTGATATAGCTCAGTATGGAGTAAAAGTTTCTTTAGTAAATTTCGATTAAAAATTTCGAAGTAAGAAATGTTCATAAATATAGCGCCTTAACTTTTTTGATCAATTTTTAATAAACTAACGTAATCAGTCATTTAGTCAGTTCCCAAACGTATAAAAAACTTGCTTTACCTGCTATATAGTTATATACATTACATCAGACGGGCTATTCTGTAAGAACAAACTTGAAATTCACCGCAGAAAATAGTCATGAAATGTCAGAAAGTGTGACATTGACTATAATCATTGTAGCATTTCAAGAACACACGCATCAAAATAGTATATTATTTTATATCACCATTAAGTGAGTTCTTACAAAATTTATCTCAGGACTTTGTATTGCCGTGTTTCGTTTCGAAATGAGCGCGTGACTCAGTATACAGACATAAATATTTTCATAAATAAACAAACACGCCTTAAAGAACTAAAAAGTATAATCAATATAAATATAAATTTATTTAACTTTCGTAAATATAGCGTAGTGTGCTTTCTATTTTTATATTTCTTACCAATACGAAAAACTGTAAATGGGACATGAGAGCAAAAGGTTAAGATAATTTCTGACACTAAAAAAAGGGTATAGAACAGTGATTTGTGAACGAATAATTTAACGAGGAGTTAGTAGACGGAAGGCCTATTTTCGTCTTTTAATAAATCTGACAAAATTAATATGAAAGTATATGGTTACGTCAAAAATATATAGAATAGACAAGAGACAAGAGTGGAGTCAAAATTTTAATGAAAATATGTAGTGTTCAACTACCGAATATGCCAACTACTGAACATATGCTAAATGTTTACTCAAACTCAGATACCTATTGAACCCTAGTTTGAGCATCTTGCACAGCCATTGTCTAAATGCGAAGGTGGTGCGGAAGGTATACCTCCATTTATTCCGCGAAAACAGCAAACAGCCTCATTTTTAATTACCCTCGTAAAAATGGACGAAGCAAAAGATTAATGTCGGGTTCACATTAACTTGGGAAAAGGCCTAGGTGTCGTTTTACAAAGGTCGATTTATTTTTTGTTTTAACTCAATACTTATTGTACTAATAAAATCATACCTATAATTATTTAATAATAATTATCAGAAGAGACAAAACTTATATATATTTAGGTTTTCGCTATTATAATTGGAACGAAGTTCTTTTACGCGGCTTACAGGAGAGTGTAATGGCAGTGGCCCAAGGTCACGTCATATAACGAAATAGCGTTCATACTGTGCCTACCAAATGCTACAAAATACAATTGGGCGTTCTAATTTACGAGATCGATATAAAGGAGGCTGAGGTACTTTTTGGTGTGACAAAAATAGAGTAATATAAATCAATTAAAATTGAAATTTTAAAACACGGTTTGAATCGAAAAACCATAGCCCAGAACTTCATTTCTGACGGGGGTCCCCCGAAAGCACTATTTTTTATAATTATTATGTATATTTTTGTAAATTACCATTATAAAAAATGTGAAAGTATAATTATTTGTCATTCCATAGCGCCCAAACGGCTAAACGTATGCAAATTAAATTCATAGTAGATACTTAATTTATTATGCTATTAAATAATAAAATGGATGTTTAATCTATACCTACCTACTTTAAACTAATCTTTAATTTACGTGCAACGGAGCAGACTAGTCACAAATCGTTTTTTAAAACGAATACTTATTATTAAAATAACATACAATATTTTCTACTCTTACGTTATATCAGTGAACAATTATATCATTGAAGTCACGAGCGTGGCCTAAGACCAAGATTAATTCTATGTCTTGGTACGCGAAATAGGAGACAGTGTTCTCTGGGATCCATTGTGCCAATAATGGAGGACTGCCTCGTTGGTCTAGTGGCTACATATAAGGCCGCAGACCCGGTGGTCTTGGGTTCAATTCCCTAGTCGGGCGAATAAATAGTTATTGGGTTTTTTGTCAGAAAATTCTCAGTAGCAGCCCGGAGTCTGGAAGTTGGAAGTGTGTACACTCCCGTGCCTCGGAAAGCACGTTAAGCCGTTGGTCCTGCGCCTGAACTCACCACAGAAATCGTTCAGGAGGACATTATTATTAACGGAGGACTGTCAATGTTAGTTAAGGTTTTTTTTTTTAAAAATAGTAGGTGATGGACCGTAGTATATGTAATGAATGGGTACCCAGACGGGTTGCACAAAGCCTGGCCACCAAGTAGCTAAGGCAGAAAAGTCTCTTCTCTTACTAGTTTTCAATACAGGTATTATCGTTTGTCTTGATATGTAGAAAAGGGTTGGGAGATTTTAAATATATATTCTATTACAGCGTAAATAGCGCAATGCTTTATGGACCGCCTTCGATGTAAAAGTCGTAGGTTCGATTTTGACCCCTTGGGCTATTGTTTCTCGTCTCCTAATACAAGCTGGGGGCCAAATCTACTAACAAATTGTCACTTTATCGCAATCGAATCGAAGCGTAATCGTTGTCGTCTATTCGTTTTCCTATTATTTAATTCAATTATTGACTATCGGCATAAAAGTTAACATTAAACTTTGGTTTTGACATTACCGTATAGGTATGTTACCATCATATTGGTTCGGTTCTGTTCTAAGATCCAAAGTGTAAACCTTGGAATATTAATTCTTCGTCTTAGAAATTCAAATACAATTTATTATTCAGAGTTAAAATACGAATGAAACATTGTATTATGGTTATACTGGTATAAGATTATATTCACCTATTTATGTAGGTAAGTATATAATATATTTGAATAAATATAACTTAGTTAACATGACAATTAAAACGATTAAATCCATCTATTTGTTTCCTCTAAATCTTTTGAACAATTGTTAAATAATTTCAGGGTCTACTTGTCTAAGGCTGCAAACATTTGGTCTGTTTACCGTAGAAATGTGAATATATGTAGATGCAATAAAAAAAACCATTTATGCTTTGAATGTCTTTGGAAAGCTATCTAGTTATGTGACTCACTTGATATTCGTATGTTATTTGTATATGCTTGATGCATCAAGTAATTTTTAATGAAAACCATATATATAACCACTTTTGTGAAAATCATTTCGTTAACTTATAAGATGTAACACGTACACAAACTATTAAACAATATAACTTTATACAAACGTAATAAAGTACTATAAAGTTATGACAATTACTTCAATCAACAAATTTTCTTATCCGATATTTTGTGGATGATAAAAGTAACAACAGCAATGAAAATGCAATTACAAGTCAGCCCTTTTATTACTTTGTTTTGATCATCAAATATATTTGAATTATACGATTTTTTTTTGACATAAAATTGAGTTAATTTTCTTATTTCATTACAACTTAGTATTTGCTGTTATATTTCCGTCGTTATTTTCATAACTTCGTGTAAACAAAATGAATCACAAACCGACTCAGTTGCGGAAACAGAGCTACCGTGTTTATACAATTCCAAATGAAAATAAAAACATTTAAAGATATTTATGTAAATGAATTAATAGCTCACGGTGAATGTTAAAGTCATTTATAGAATTCGTAGTCACCCAGTGACCGCGGTCTCTTCTATTAAACCGGTATTAGATGACAGGACGTCATACGTGATAGTATTGTTAAGTACGGAACTTATGTACGCCGAATAGTTACAACCCTTCTGTCCATACTAAGTTAAGGAAATCGTGACATCGATTGAGCACGATACACCATTTTGTAAAGTTCGATATTGTTTCTGGTAATCGAGTGTGCGTGTAATAGTGATGCGCTTAGTTATCGAGTTTTCGAACTGCTTTGTCATTACTTATAATTATACTATCCCCTGTGACTCCATGTAGATGTCGTAGATTCTGTAATTCATATGTATCAGCCGTTAGTCAGGTCCCAGATTAGGTCTATGTTATATTTTACATGTTACAGCTAGCAAACTGGCTGCAAGTATTTCTTTCGCTTTCATAATTTCAATGTTCGAATGTGTTCGGATTATTGTCTGTTTCCTGACGACTGTTATAATAATAATAATAATAATTACAGAATTTCGGTCGTAGTGGCCAATGTTCAAAAATTAGTAATCTGATCACTTAGAGCATAATTGAGTGCGCCACCACAAGTGCTCTTTATTCCTTTATTCATACAGTCAGATGGGACGGAAATCTGACACTATAGGAAAGAGATCAAATGCAAAAACAACAGCATTATTTGCTTGATAATTCTTTGCCAGACAAACCCAACCACTTATTTGCCAATCCGAATCGGGATTTGAACCAACTCGAGTTCTGCAATTTTATAATTAGCCACAAGACCAATGATAGATAATTTTAAAATAACTTCATATCGGCGTATTAGAACTGTAGAGCTTTTCTATATTAATAAACTTGAAACTCATCGCAGAACACGATCGTAAAATGTCAGAAAGCGATATTACGATATCGACTATAATAATTATAACATTTAAATGATACACGCATAAAAATAGTATATTATCGTGAATCGGCTATCAAGATTTTACGAGGGAGATACGGATGGTTTTCTTATAAACTATTTATTTATTTAGAATCTCCAACTTGTAAGTATGTATCCTTTATACACGTTTACGAGTACATTATATCGTGGAATGATATTTTAAAATATATATTCTCCTCTAATTATAGAAGACCACATCAAGCATATTCAGTGCTGGCGTTGGGGGAGGGGGGCGATGGGGCGACGGCCCTGGGCGCCAAATTTGCGGGGGCGGCGAGGTCAAAAAGGCCCGAATAGTAAAATTTGATCGAAAAAAAGCATGAAAAAAAAATGAATTACAAAATAAAATTCATTGTCCACATCGTAAGCTCTAGGAAAAAAAAGCTCAGCAACTGTTACTTGTAAAAAAGTCTGGGAACCTCTGCGTTAAAGGAAAGATGAAATTCTTTGGATCTTTTTGGAAAATTAACACTCAATTGTGATTTCCTTAACCGGGGTGTCTGTGGCCTTAAGGCCGGCACTGAGCATATTAAAAATAATGACTAAAGAGAATTAAAAAAAGGAAAAAAGAATAATATTCAATAAATTAACATATTCCTACAAAACCAATGCTCATTAAGACTATGTAAGTGTGAGTTAAATCACATATTACAAAACAAAATATAAAATATATTTAAATTATAATACAAAATATATATAGTAAGCTATATTTAAATGATAAATCAAAACAGCGTTTCTCATAAAAGTTACTTAGCGGCTGCTTAGTTAACTCTTTTGCTCTTTCTTTCATTATTGATTTGACATTCGAAAGAAGAAGACCACATCATTTGACTATTTATCTGTTAAACAACGTGTATAAATAAGGACGTTAAAACTATGTATTACTAAAGGGTTATTTAAATGTACATTTTTTAAATAAATCAATGCCTATTTCATCAAGGAGTTTCGCTATTTTCGTAAAACTTTATTAGGAGCGAAGACTAAGCTCCAAGAGTTCAGCGATTTTCAAATTTCTTGCTCGTCTATCAATAAGCTATTAGAGTTTACGAACCATACCACTGTTAAAAGTAAATAGGAAAACAAATTAACATTGGACCGTATATATCCTACCAAAGGCTTTTGTATGATAACAATGGTGGAATAAATGAAAACTTCTTTGAGGTTTTTTTTAATTATTTCTTATTTATAAAAGGCTTAAATTTATTTCTTATAAAAAAGAAGAGTTCCATTAACAATGAGACATAAATTTACATTTAAATAAATAAATTATATGTAATAATGATCATATTAAAATATAATTTAAAATTTTAATGAAGTATCGATCGATATTTCTCGGATTTTCCCAAAATGCTACGCCGCTACGTGGACTACGATCTCGCTTTTCGCATGGAGCTTGTTTCACATTATAACTTGCGTTTAGTACCGCGCTAGCTCTTAAACGGGGAGGGTGTGTTTCGCTCTTACGCATATCACACGCGCGTATTCGTTTACGTTAACCTTAAATCCAATTACAGGTTAAAAAATATACCATGAAGGGTCAATGACCCGTTTCTTGGTTGATAATGGGATAACAGTGTTGTTTGTAATTAATATGCAGCTCAAGGTTTTCCCGGCTTAAAGTTTCGGCTTAGTTTTGGTGAACAATGTTTTTGAAGGATGTGAGTTTAGAAAAATGGTGAAGGCGTCTCGAACGCGATATGTGCTTGGAGGATTGACGTGCTTGGCTTTCTTCGTTTGTGGAGCCCGAGGACTTATAGGTAATTACAGATTAACATTATGTAACGTGAGCTTTAACCAAACGCTTTGAATTTAGAAAACAAAATTATCTTCATCATTTTAGTTTAAACATTATGTAATATATATTTGTTTTATTTAAAGATTATTTATATTTTAATGTGTTTTCTTCGGTTAGAGGTTTGATCATACGTTTACTTAATTATTAAGTCTATTCTGTTGTAATATCTTTTAAAAAACGTCATTAATATACAAGTTACTTTATTTTCATTACATATTCCCATTAAATGTAAGCAAAATTTTTTAGCTTATCTATTTATATACTTGATGAGGGTAATATTTTCTTACTGTAACTGTAAATGAACATATTTTTAAGACTATATCTATATCTATATATTTAAATATCCCCAAAATAAAATGATAAAATAACGTATATTATTTAAACATTGAACATCTGCTGCTTAAAGGCACGGTTTCATAGCTAGTTTTTTTTTTACACCAATAGGATTATTATAAGTTATCACGAATAAATACTAACCGTATAGTCTAAGATACGTTATTACAAATACATATAAGCATCTGTTATTTAATGATGACAAAGCTTATATGTTAGATAATACGTACATTGATAAATCGCAAATGGGTTGCCTAGCTAAATCACGAGCCAACACACACACAATATTAATAACTTCTTTTGATCAACTTTGCCGATTTGTTATTGATGAAAATCGAACATTAGTCGAGAGAATTTTACATAAAGAATTGGAAAAATATAGGTTGAATACTTTCTCTTTAGCACAACTAAGAAGTTTCAAGGTACAAACAGGCAAACAGGCGTTATTAATATATCCTTATACGTTATTTAATTGTTTTAGTAGTTAGTAGTGTGTCACATCCATGGATGTCTAGATTTTAATGTTTAAGCTCGACCAGGGAGAGCGACTGAGAAGCGTGAATACCATGACACATAAGCTTTCTATGAATACATTACAAAAAAAAAATACACTAAGTATAAACTTAAAAAAATCGCATCATTGAATTGAACTTTCCAGAATTTCATTACTTTAGGACTTTAGTGCGTGTTTGTCTGTAAGCTTCGTCGTTGGTAACAAGTAACACGTCCAGGTGCATTTCATAAGGCCTCACGTGCCGGGTGGGGCCAATAAATGATCATAGTTGTCTCTGCTGTAAGAGTGCATCTGTAGTAATACCTAAGTGTTCCCTTTTGCGCAACCACTTGTGGATTATAAAATCCCGTGCGTAGTTGCTTATTTATATTTAAAAATGGCCGCTATGGTTAAAGTTCGGTTAGAAGGACTGTGTGTTTATATAGGGTTTTCCATTAAGGGCGCTTGATCGTGCAGAACTTCCATCGTAGCGTGTGCTGTGTGGCACGTAGCGCCGTCCTGTTGAAACCACATGTTGTCCAGATCCATATTCTCGATTTCAGGCCAAAAGAAGTTGGTTATCATCGACCGGTATCGCTCACCATTGACGGTGACGGCCACACCATTATCGTTTTCGAAAAAATACGGACCAATCACGCCTCCGGCCCAAAATCCGCACCAAACAGTCACTTTCTGCGGGTGCATTGCCACTTGGTGAACCTCGTGTGGATTGGTCTCGTCCCAAATACGGCAATTTTGCTTGTTGACATAGCCATTCATCCAAAAATGCGCCTCGTCGCTGAAGATGATTTTTTTGCCAAAATCGGCGTCAACTTCCAACTGCTCTAATGCCCAGTCAGCGAACACACGGCGCTGTCTATGGTCATTAACCTTGAGCTCTTGGGTCAGCTGGATCTTGTTGGAGTCACAACGCAAAATTCGCCAAGTTGTCGTCTGCGAAAGGCCGAGTTCCTGTGCGCGACGCGGAATTGACTGCCGCGGGTTTTCGAGGACACTGTCGCGCACAGCGGCGATATTCTCGGCTGATCTCCCGTTAAAACGGGCGAAGTGCGCGGAACGTTGCTCGAACTGAAGACCCATTTTCATAAAACAATTTTATGATTTGCACGTGCTGCTCGACACTGTAACCTGCCATGGTGGTTTGGGAGGACGGAATGAATATAACACACTGCATTTGACAGCTGTCACTCAAACAACATGGCCGCAATCAGCTGTCAAAGTTCAAGCGTCCCTATTGGAAAACCCCATATATGTATATATTCGGCAATCTTTATCCGCCTTGCAAAACTTGAAGATTAAGTAATGATGTCCAATACAACCTATTTTTTGGGTACCTTCGTAGTCAGTGGTGTTGAGTGCCTCGTTGGTGTAGTGGCTGGATATAAGGTAGCAGATCCCGAGATCCTGGCTTCAACCCCTAGGTCGGACAAATAAAAAGTCTGGAAGATGGAAATGTGAACATTCCCGTGCCTCGGAAAGCACGTAAGGCCGCTGGCCCTGCGTCCAAACTCTTTCCAGTCGTGTCGCACTGCCGTCCCGTTGGATTATGAGAGTGAGGGAGAAATACAGTTTGCAGTTGGTTAATCTCTTTTAAGATTGTCCGCCGTAGGCGAAATGGGTCCGGAGGTCATCAATACAAAACATAGCCTGTCTATCACTTCTCACTTCTCAGAACTCTACGTTCAGAGTTTCACAGAACTGTAATCTCTATGATTAATAACAACAAAAATTAAAACTCTAAATCCAAAGGGGAACCCAACCCATACAACAAACTTGGCTTATATTTTTTTAAAATATCATATTTGCAACGTATGAACAATATTCATCTAACACAAATTGTGGCATTCTTTCAATTTGTCGACGAGGGACTTTTTTATGAAGGCACTAAGTTGGTTATAAAAAAACATGCTATTTCAACTCTTATTCGCAACACGTAAGATCTATAAATGTTTGCATAAAACGCATTTGATTTAGTAGCGTTTAAATTGAATAAAAAATACAAGGGCCCTTTTGTATTGTAGCACAATAGTTATATCACAGATGTGTGGACTGATGTCTTGTTATCAATTACTTTTCTATTACGCATTTTATTTTAATAATTTAAATATCTTTTTTCAACTCATAACTACTAAAAGTTATGCATTTGAAGTCTATCTACTAACTACTAGTCGTAGAAAAAGTCCATTGTTATTAAATGTGTTAAATCAATAGCTTACTAATATTATTGGGTAAGTAGATTAAAATATAAATAAAACTAATATTAAGTGTTGCCACAGGTGAAATAAAAGAAGTATTTTACAATTCAATAAATTAAATTAATAAAATTTGTAAAACACGAAAAATTTATTTGTAATAGACGAAAAAATATTATTAAAAAGAAGCTATGTATACCTAATATATATGTATAAATGAAAATATTTGACTCTACATTGCGGTAACTGTGCTAGATGTAATTTCAAGCGGATTAAGTCACAGTAACAGATAATATAAAATATATACTCTATGAGTAAAAGTATACTCTGAAACCGACTTAGGTTTTTATTGCGCGTGTTATAATCATAATAAAAAAGTTGTATACACATGAGAACCCTTTAAAATCAGAAAGTTACATTTACAAACGTTACGTTACGTTTCTCTTGGATTCAAATTGTAATTTGGTTCCCATCGCGTTAAAAGAAGTTTCTTATTGAAGACAAAAACTAGTCGAATTCGATCATGATTAAATCCATGCATTGAACTTATGACCTCCTTACATCAAACTCGTTGAAATATTATCATTCTGAAGCACGGTGATTTATGGGTGTGTATTTCACAAACGGAATGGAAAAAGTTTGAATACGAATCGACGTTTCGGCATTTGACCGTAAGTCATTAGCCTCTTTAGCAAATCTCTTGGCACGAGCCGTAAAAAAATTCTTTGAAGTGACATAACGTATATTATTTTTCGGTTTTGGTAACGATAATCTAGACATACTCATCTTCGTATAGGCGTCGCTTACGAACTTTGCACGAATTAAATAAATACTCTTAGCTTTGTCTAATAAACTAAAATCCAAATAAGACTAATCAATTAAACGTATTACTAAATAAATAATGTAATAATTTGTATATAATAAACATACTCATATGACTTATTTAGTGGGAAAGAATAACTTTTGATTCCTTTGCCCGGTCTTCGATACTTTCCAAAGTGATCCGAACTTTAATCTCGTAATATTACGATTTGATAGTGGTCGTTAGAACGATTCAATAAAGTCTATTTTGTTTTGATTTAAAACAAAACCCGCTGATTCCTAGTAATTAGATCGACCGTTTTATATATTAGACGTGGTAATTATGCTGTCGTATTATAGGCATTATTTTTATGTTAATACGTTTCATTGTTAGAAATACTAATTTCAAAAAGTTATGCTGTTCATGTAATTAATACAATAATTATTATATTACATTAAGCTAATTTAATTTGATACATTATAACAATTCATATCATATGAACAACAGTTTCATTGTAATTTGTCGAAGTCCATCGGAAATATAAACTGATACGTCATCAGATTAACTACCACGGAATCAAAATGTGATGATAAATTAGCATTGCATACGTGTATCTTATAGTATCACCTGTTTATTTTTTAATCGTGAGAAAGTCATGTGACGTATTTATGTATAATTAATTTCAAACCTCCTTAAACTGCAGACCTTCTAGCAACGTGACCGGGCTTTTATTTTTAAATATTTTTTTTACTAATTCCTTCCTATTGTGCTGTCTTCATGCGTCGTTTCATATAGCTAAAGTAAATTGAATCGTTGGTTCTATTTGAAGTATCCAATTATAATCGTTACCTCTTCATGTGATTAACGGTTATAATCGAATGGTATTATAATTATTGGTTTTCGGTACCTCTCAATTATGGTTTCAACTTGAACAACTTCCTATCTTCTGAACTTGTTAAAGTTTTGTTAATCATAAAAGATATTATGAAACTTAAAGATATAGAGAATTAAGTCGGTTGATGGATTGGAATTTATGTGATCTAGTTTACTATACAATAAATATATGTAAGATATTTTTTTTAAAACGTATACTTTAAAATTATTTTGTTTACAAATTGACGTTTCCAGAAAAAAAAGTTAAATTCAACTGTTTTTTTTTAATTCTTGATATTAAATTGCAGCTATATAATCTTTGCCTGTAACGAAAATTTATATTCCTTTCTCAATAAACAGGATATTAACCAAAAAAGCTTTGCAATTTGTGTCAAACTTGGGATGAACATTCAAACAAACGAACTGTTCAGCTTAATATATTAGTATAGATACTTTTAAATCATTAAAAAGTATGACAAATGTTTTAATTACTTTTAGACATTCCTAGTCCGTTTAGTAAAATAGAACGAGATATGTCTGGATCTTTGCCAAATGCTCATCTCATGTGTTATGTCCCTATATTGTTAATATATGTTAAATTTGGAGCAATTTTAAACATCAGATTGTAAAACTAAAACAATAACTAAAGTCAAATATCCACCACTAACGAGACCTGTGTTATAAAATAGTCGATTAAATAGTGAGTCATTATAACTAGAACGCAACAAAAAATATGCAGTCAGTAAAAAGTTATAACTGAATGAAATATCATGTTTTTGTACTTTTTGTGCGAAAAATATCGCTTATACGCATGTACGTATATACGCATGTTAAGTCATCAGCCGCCCGGTGACGTTGTCGAGGCCAATTGGGCCAAAAGAGACAAGTCATTTCGGAAAAAAAGGTGTCCACGACGCACCTGTACTGTGTCCTGTGTTAGGTTTTCGCTGAAATAGAATTTGATCAAAAGCCCGGAAAAAATAAAACACAACGCCGGCTTGAATTACCTACTACTACTCAAGTTAAACTTTTATTATTTTTCATATAGTCATAACTTTTTACTGACAGTTTTTTTTTGTCTCATACTAAAAGTTACTCTTTGTTTAGTGGACTATAAGTCAACATAGGTCTCGTTAGCGGTGGATATTTGGACCACTTTTGGTCATTCTCCTTTGGTTTTTATTTTATCATGGATAACATGGAAGTTTAATCACTTTTTTATTTATGTTATAGGTAAGTGGACGGGCAAATGGGCCACCTGATGTTACTTTATTACTACTACAATAATATAACGAATACATAAAGATAACATATTATTCTATTTGTACCTATTATACACAAACAAACAAAATGAAAGCTAATGCGGTTTTATATCTTGTTTTATTATTATTAGTGTATTCTTGTTTTTATAGTAATTGGTGCGTATCATAAAAATGTTTGACCCATATCTTGATACACTGTAAAATACTCGGAGATGATCACAGATAAAAAAATAAAGGCTTACGGCCTTATTTATAAACGTTGCTTAGTTACTGTTTAGCTAAACACTGATTTGTCTCTTTCTGTCATTATTGATTTGACATACGAAAGAAGAAGACAAAATATTGTTTAACTAATCACCAGTTAAATAAAGTTTATGAATAAGGCGGTTATACTATATTATTCTAGTAGTATATCATTATTATCATGTCTTTTTCTATGTTGTCATTAGGCAGATGAGAGCATCTGATGTTAAGCAGTCACCACTGCCCATAGATATTGGCGATGTACGAAGTATTAGACATTCCTTACATCGCCAATGCGCTACTAACCTTAGAACGAAGATGTTATGTCCCTTGTGCATATAACACTGGCTCACTCATCCTTCAAATCGGAACGCAACAATAATAAGAATTGCTGATTAGCGGTAGAATATCTGATTAGCCGGCGTTACCTACCCAGACGGGCTTGCACTGAGCCCTACTACCTAGTAAAACACGACTAAGTTTGTGTAGAATAAATATTATTGAAATTATTTATTTCTCGAGGTATCCGTCAAGGCTTTGAGTATCTTATACAGATAAGGTATTTACTTATAGATGAGGAAACAGCAGGTTAAATTGTCTTTAATGATATTTAAATTCAAGATGAATTAAATATTTAAAATCAAATTGAGTGAAGTAAAATTAACAAACTGTATAATCCTACTCCTCGGCTCAGGCCTTTCGACCTATTGAGGAGAGGATATGGAGCTTAGTGCGCTGCTCCAATGCAGGTACGGGTTTGATTTGAACCTGCAAACTCCATTGAGGTTCACGTTTTCCGACCACTAAGTCATATTGGCTTTCAATTTAAGTGCTATGTAATCTATGTAATAAGGTTTCACGTCTGTCGTGTAAGTCTTGATAGTTATTTATAACATTATGCTGTTTCATAACATCAACTGAATAAAAATATTTAATTTTAAATGTCTTACGTCTGGGCTAAGTTATGCTATTCACTCGGGAAGTTTAGGCTGCTGCCCTTTCAATTATTTGCATTGAAGAGCTGGTTACGTTTACTGGTTTTAACCTTCTTGTTATCAATAATACGTTTTAATTAAGACACAGTAGTCTTTATTCAATTTATAACCTTTGCTAGTTCTACAAATTTTGACACCTTCAGTGCAGGTAAGGTCAGATTTCAGAGTGCAGGTATTGGGTAAGATCTCACTGCGTGATAGGTAGAATAATTTAAAAGCACTTTCAATATGCCATAAATTTATTTGAAGAAAAAAAAATAACTTGCATTTTAAATGTATCTTGCAAATATCTATTTTTAATTCAAGTTATATACGGGACGTCGGGAAGGCCGGGCTCGAAACTAATAGCTGATTCGTGAATTCGTTAGTACGGGAATCCATGGTGGGCGTTATACTTCAGAAAACGTTAAAATAAGTGGACAGCAATATTGACTTTTGTTACAATTTTAATTGTACAAACATTTATTACTTGTAAAATTACAATAATAATAAGCGATTTAGAGCCAATGGGTTTGCGAATGATCACTGCGTACAACCGCTGTCAACAAGTCCATCATTGACATGACGTTCGCCGTGACAGACACAACTCCATTCGATGTTAACCGCTCTAATAAACTGAACAGAATAATTTACCAACGATAAAATTTAACAAAATTAATTATAACTCTAAAAACGAGGCGTGAAGAGGCATCTTGCGGGCCGGCAAGGCGGGGGCGGCTAGAGCAAGTCATTCGTCCTGACTGCACTAGCCGTCGTCGCGTTTGGACTCTACTACCACTTACCATCAGGTGGAGTAGAGTCATTTGCTCTCCCGGGAAATATTAAAAAAAAAAAAGAAAAAAAAAAAAAAATTAACTGATTTTTGTTATTTAATATTGTCTCGCTCCGTTGTCCATATGTGACAACTTGACAAGTTATATTTCGCTCGATGCGCTATCGCGCGAATGCAATATTCATAAAGGTTTAATGATTCATAAATGTTCAGAAATTATGGAGAGATGATTTCGGATATAAATTTTATTTTAAATTTAATCACATTTGTTTCTCATTTATTTTAAAAATATTGAATGTATTTTAATGCTCTTCGAACATAAATAAAACAACAACGTCTCCAAGAGTTATTTTAACGTTCGACCTAAATATTGAGAGCTGTGAACTGCAACGACAATAGTTTTTGTCGTAAAATAATGTTTCATATTTTTATAATATCTCTTAGTATATTCTTTCGGGAACGTCATTAATTAGGGCTTAGTCTAAGTAGGCGTAGGGTTGCCAATATATATTACGCTAATAATTTTTATTGCTGTGTGTTTGTTTCTAAAGTAATTCAGAGTGATATCGGACATTATAACTTAAATCCCAAGGTTGATGATGCATTTATGTATAAAGGCATGGTTCATACATCCTTCTTTGTTAATATCTATGGAGTAAGGTCACCTTTTCTCTTGTTATCATAAATAAAGAACTTGTAACAGCCTGGTAAAAAACTGGTATCGTTTTAGGCATAAGGAATAATGATTCGGATTCCGATTGTCTATTCCAATTTGTATTTTAATTATAAAAAAAAGTGAAAAAGACCATCAATAATCTCAACACTTTTTTTTATTTGATTTTATGAAATTTAATTGCATTTTAAACGAGTAAAACTAACGAGATCGGGAATAAATTTTTCTTCAACCTCAAATGGAGACACATACATTAATCATGGCCGCAAAGCTGTGTACATACGAACGTAATGTCGGTGATCGCTCAATCTAAGCTAAAAAAAATTAACGGAAACTATACAATAAAATGAAGAACTTTTTTTTTTATTTATACTAAACGATTTATAGCCAAGATCCTTTACATTTATGTTTATTTTGTTTCTATTATGTTCAGACTTGAAAGTATTTGGTTTGAGATTCATTAATCACTGGGAGTCAAATAATAATGCTGGCTGACACGTTTCTGTAACAGGCGTTTACGTCAAAGCAGAAGATTAATTAATTATCTACCTTCTAATTACATAAAATATAATGTATATGTCGGTTTATTTGTAATCGAGTTAAAAAAATGGATGAGGTTATATGTTTGAGCGTTGTTTTTTTTATTTTCGTCAACCATTTTGGACTATTAAAATGTTTTTCTAGTAAGTTTTCCGTACAATATTATACGAAAAACCCTTGTTTATTACACTCTCATTAATGTTATGTACATTAATGATAATGTAAAAGACAAGTACACTATATAGTAAAGAATGTATGTATTTTTTATGTAATTTGTTTTATATCAACTAATTTCCATCCGAGGCTTTGTCCGCGTTTTGGGTACCAACGTACCCGATTTCTGTAATTCATTTACTTAAATTTTTCGTAAAGAACAAAATTCGACTGTTAGGAGTTTATTTGCTAATAAGCTTATGTTAAGACTAAAATTATTTTTATCAATAATTTTCGAGCTGACGTAATCTTGTCATTATCGTTTGTATACGTGGTTTTATACTGAATTAAATACGCTAGATCCTTTGAGCTGGGCACAGAAAATATATTTTTTCTTAATAATACGATAATTTCGATATGAGAACAATTAGTATTTATTAGTCTATTTTTTAAATAAGTATGTACATTAATTTAGATTGTTTAAATATACTTTCAAAAATAAATATTTGAATATTATAAACAAATCTTTCTAGTCATTATGAGTAGAAGCTTTATTACCAAGTTACTTTTTTATTTGTTGTGTGAATTGAATTTTACCTACCTTAACAGAATACCTTCCCAAAGGTGCCGTATCATGAAGATACTCAATGAATATTTAATACAAACAACTGCTGTAAATCTACGGTCTACACTAACCTTAATAATGCAACACTATAACAAATTCAGTGAATTTATGTCGTTTTACGCTTTAAGCGTCTTATCTTGAAATGGAATAGAAAAAAAGATAGATTTATTACTTGATTGTTGTGAAATGATGACACATTTAGGAGTTATTTTAAAATAACAACAGTGGCTTCCACGGATTATGTTGTATTTCGGTATTCGAACGCTATGCGTTATTTTACTAAGCATACGTAATAGATGTTAAAGTACATTGCTTTATATAAACAGATAAAAAATACAATTATTAAAAAAAAATCTTTGGAAATTTAATTTTTAAACGTAAAGAATTATATAGGTCGTTCTGTGAACTTTTTAGATACTTAAATTTCGAAGAGTAAAAGTTCATGCTTATCGGGATTTGTAAGAAGTGTGTCATGTTCGGTGCATCGTGCCCAAGGTTTTATACGATACGGTATCTGTTTTTGGATTCAATTTTAACCGGCATAACAATCGTTTAGTAGTTATAATAAATACACGGAATAAATATTATTAGTTATATACTTTTAATCATAACAATTCGTAATTCCTTATAAATCCTATTAAACAAAGTATAACATTTACATTTCTATTTCATATTACGTTCTAAAATTGATTATATTTTTACTCGGTGGTAGAGCTTTGTGGAACCTCGTCTGGGTAGATACCACCCGCTCATCAGATATTCTACCGCAAAACAGCAGTATTTAGTATTGTTGTGTTCCGGTTTGAAGGGTGAGTGAGCCAGTGTAATTACAGGCACAAGGGACATAACAATTTAGTTCCCAAGGTTGGTGGCGCATTGGCGATGTAAGCGATGGTTAACATTTCTTACAATGCCATTGTCTATGGGCGTTGGTGACCACTTACCATCAGTCGTCGCTCGTCCGCCTCCCTATACAATAAAAAAAAATAAAAAAATAATGAAATAAGAAAATATGTGTTTATTATATAAAATAATTTAAGTACATAAATGAGTATTTGTAAAACTTAAGATATTTAAAGACAGAGCTTTCAGATGTTTAACGTTCTTCTATTTCTTAAAATGGGTGAAATTATTTATACACGCCAGCATCATGTAAACATCAGATATATTTATAAAACTTAACAATTCGTTTGATTTACTTGGCTTTGTTTATTTTGACGTTTATAAATAAATTTTTATAGTTACATTATTTTTATATTATAAGATGTATACGTTATATTTTATTAAAATTTCTAATGCCAAACAAAATTGACATATTTACAGATTAAAAATCAGTGATAGAATTTTTATAAATTTTCACCTGCATTAATATACTATAGATCAATGGAAATAGTCAATCATCCAACATTGCATCTTCGCCCTCGTCTGGGGTCCCACCCCTCTCAATACAGCTTATGTTTTGTTGTTCGTAGAATTGATTTTCACGACTCACACTCCCTTTAAAACTTCAATGTGAAGGTTCTGTGTCTATTGTGTGTGAAGTGTAGTTGACAAATGTCTTCATAGCCGTGATATTTGGTGCTGCGAACACTTTATATTTTTCACTTTTTATCCCCATTTTAAAGTAGGGAGAAACGAACCAATTTGTCTGATGACGTCTATGAATGTTGGAGGAACGTGCTTTTTTTCATCCGTAAATTTTGTTTTTGATGGCGATATGTAGACTTTTTAATTAGGCTTAATGACTATGTAGTTATTCTCTTGATTATATGGTATTATTAAACATATTTGCTTCAAAAACTTATTATAATATAAAAATAAATCTGTACTCAAACCCTTTTAAAATCGTCATTTAATAAAGATGTTCGATGGAAAGTAGAACAAATTTCTCGAAAACTTGGGGCAACCTGCCCCTTTTCTGAAGTCATTAATTAAAAGAAAATTGCTCTTTAGTCCGTCTATTTAACGTTTAATTTGCAGCAATCAAGAAGCGCTTCTAGCTCCCAAGTCCAACCGAAATTGGACCAACATTCATTGATCTCCAATTATGTGCAATTTCTTCTTAATTTTAGCGAGGACTATCGATGTACTGGAACAAGGAAGGTCAATTGTTTCTGGATTGGTAGGTAATGGCGTTGTTTTGGGCTGTTGCTATAGTAACGCTTGATCAAAATTAGACGCGTAAGGGGTGAGGACATGCGAAAATGGGACAAAGTGAACATTTCGTGTGGGTGTGACAGAGAGATTATATATGGGGTTGATGCAGTGCGCATTTGGCAGTGTTCGGTTAAATTGCATTAGTCTGCTATACGGACGAGCGCTCTACTTGCTCGATATCATTGGAGCAATGATTGTTACTGGAAATAGTCTAACGTTCGGAAGCAATGGCCTATCTCTTTTTATAGTACAAGGGTTTAGAGCTCTTAACTTATTGTAAAACGATATCAATTCAAGTAGACGAACAAATATCGAATATGTGCTGAATATTTTTGTTGTTTTTTCTTGTTATTCCAGCGAACATAATTAGCCAGGCTATCATATAGATATATTTAACTATAAACTCAAAATAAATATTGAGCGAACCATAATGAAGAGGGAAAAGAAATGTGGCATCAAAAAAGCGTGTTGCTAAATCAGACATAATCCAATGGATTCCTTTTAATTATTTCCGTAATCCACTTAAATTTGTTTGGGTTCGGATCGCCTTAATAAGCTTATTATTTTATATGAAAACGAAATACTGGGACGGTATGGCAGGAGCTGGCGAAGGAACCATTTTTTTGTATGTAGTTCAGTATAAGCCCATTAACTATTCATATGAAAAAAATCTGAATGTAAAAATTCAGTTTTTAATTTGTGTTTATAATCTCGTACTCGGCGGTGCAGGAAAACACCTTAGGACTTTTTATAGCATTTATGTAGTTGGACGAGCTGGCCCTGAAGTGATCACCAACGCCCATAGACATTGGCATTGTAAGAGATGTTAGCCATCGCTTACATCGCCAATGCGCCACCAACCTTGGGAACTAAGATGTTATGTCCCTTATGTCTGTAATTACACTGGCTCACTCACCATTCAAACCGGAAAACAACAATAGTAACTACTGCTGTTTTGCGGTAGAATATCTGATGAGTGGGTGGTACCTACCCAGGCGAGCTTGCACAAAGCCTTACCACCAAGTATGTACCTTTATATATCTAATTTCACCAACTCGCAATAGAGCAAGCTGGTGGAATAAGCTCTATACAAAGCTATGTGATATTCACTCTTTTTATTTTTATCTATACTTAATATATAAAGCTGAAGAGTTGGTTTGTTTGACCCGGCTAATCTCAGGAACTACTTGTTCGAATTTAAAAATTATTTTTGTGTTGGATAGTCCTTTTATCGAGGAAGGCTCTAGGCTTATTTTTATTTATTATATTTTTAATAATTATACGCCGGTGAAACCTCGGGGCACAGCCAATTTATATATACACATATATCTGTATTGTTTCTATATATATGAAATTCGTAATCTTTTGACTTGAAATTGTATTGTCAGTCTTCGATCAGAGGAAATTCTATTCATTGTCACTTTATCTAGATAAAATCGAAGTGTAGTCGGTGCCGTTTAACCGTTTTCCTATTCTACAAACAGAACGATCGAACTTGGATCGGAATATAAGCGGGATCGTATCGTGACCGTTATAAATTAGTAGAATAATTAGCAAACAGATTTTATTTATTTATTTTACCTCTTAACAGATATTTTTTTTTAACATTCATTTAGAACGGCGATGCCACTTACACTAACTAGATAAAATTAATATAATTATAATTTTTGCGTTCCGGTTTGAAGGGCGGGTGAGTCAATATAATTACAAGCACAACCTTCCCTCCCAAGTTGGTGGCTGTGGTGATTGCTGAACATCAGGTGGCTCATTTGCCCGTCCGCATCTGTATAAGATACTCAAAGTCTTGACGGGTACCTCGAGAAATAAATAATTTCAATAAAATGTATTCTACACAAACTTAGTCGTGTTTTACTAGCTAGCAAGCACGTCTGGGTAGATAACACCCACAAATCAGATATTCTACCGCTAAACAGCAATTTGTGTTACATTCCATTGCATCATTGGTTTGAAGGATGCGTGAGCCAGTGTAACAGGCACAAGGGACATTACATCTCCGTTCCCAAGATTGGTAGCGCATTGGCGATGTAAGGAATGTCTAATACTTCGTACATCGCCAATGTTTATGGGCAGCGGTGACTGCTTATCATCAGGTGCTCGTCCGCCTAACGATAATAATAATATATATACAAGAAGTGTATAAGCCTTTATATTTTATCTGTGATCATCTCCGAGTGTTTTACAGTGTATCAAGATATGGGTCAAACATTTTTATGATACACACCAATTACTATAAAAACAAGAATACACTCATATTAGCATATCGTCATAAAACAAGATGTAAAACCGCATTACTTTCGTTTTGTTTGTTTGTGTTTAAATAGAATAAGTTATTTTTATCTATTCGTTACATTATTGTAGAAATAAAAATATTTGACTGTGTTGTTTTAGTGGCCAGATATAAGTTATTGGGTCGGGCTGATAAAAAGATATTCAATTTTTCGTTTAGCGTTTGGAAGTTGAAAGTGGTACTACTGTGCCTCGGAAAGCACGTAAAGGCGTTGGTTCTGACTCTGAACTATTCCGGTCGTGTCGGATTGCTGTCCTATCGGATTATGAGATCAATCTCAAGGCAATAGAGAGTGCATCTGGGTTTGTGCACTGTTTCCTGCGCAGGCTAATCTGGCCGTCATGGTCGTAATCGGTCAGGCGGACATCAGTAAAAATGAACTGTCAAGTCGAACTTTGATCAAGCTATCCGACTTTATAAATGCGAAAGTAATACTATCTGTTCGCTTGTTACCTCATTATGATTAAATTACCGTATCGATAGTAAGGAAATCTGATATACATGTAAGCTAGGACCCCGATAAATTACGGAATTAATGAAAACAATTAAAAAAAAACGCGAATCAAATAAAATCAATTATAAATCCTTTTTTAAATGAAAGAATAAATGAACTTGAACTCTGTTTTAATAACATTGAAAATCAATAATTATTTTTACTAAGGAATGAATTAAATACATAAAGGGAAACATAAAGAAAATTAAAACTTACTAATATATGCATCAAAATTGCGTGGAATGGTGGCTAGAATGTTAGCCGCATTTTCTCGTGGAATCGAAATTCTGATTCTCTGGGCGCAAAATAACCCAGACCTCTTTCACGACATGTGAAGGAGGTGCGAGTGTGTGTGTGTGTGGGGGGGGGGAGGCGGTCAGGCATTAGGTAAGATTTATGTCCTTTTTGTATCACTGACATCTATTCAAAATGGCATGATGGTCAATACTCAACAGAGTCACGACGTGGAAGTGTAAAAAAAACTTAATTTTGCATTTTTTAATTTTAAAAAATCGAGAGAAATTGTTTAAGCAATTGTTTTATGGTTTAAATGCGTTTAACTAAAATATCTTCCATTCGAGCATAACTGCGCGTAAAGTTCATGTTATAAGTCACACGATCATAAATATTCTATGACTGCAACGTGAATTAATATCTTACGATGCTTCAATTGAAACTCCACCTAATCACTCAGGCATATGGTTCTAAGTGTATTAACGCATAATCCTGTGTTATATTGAAATAAAATTAACCTGTTGATAGGTTAATGGTTGCATTTGGTACAGAAATAATATAAAATGGCCATTTTATACTTTTTACGGCTAAGTAACTGTCAAATTAGTTGCTCATGATAAAATAACTCTCTAGTACTCTACGGTATGAACTTACTTTTTATCTCATAATTGAAATGTTGTAAATCGACTTACGGTGATATTTTGACTGCCTCGTTGGTTTAGTGGCTAGATATAAGGCTGTAGCTCCCAAGGTTCTGGGTTCGAACTCCAGGTCGGGTCGATACCAAGTATTTGGGGTTTTCTGTCGTTGATTCTCAGTAGCAGTCGGAGCCTGGAGGTGTATACACTCCCGTCCTTGGAATGCACGTAAAGTCGTCTTCCGCCTGAACTCCTTGTGATGGAATAGCGAGTGCACGTGATACCTGTGCTTACGCACACAATTGTGCTATATAATATTTCCTACGCGGCTAATCTTTATTGGGCAACGTAGTTGTAATCGTACAGTAGTACTCGGTGGTAGAGCTTTGTGCAAGCTCGTCTGGGGAGGTACCACCCACTCCTCAGATATTCTACCGTAAAACAGCAGTAGTCTGTATTGTTGTGTTTCGGCTTGAAGCGTGAGTGAGCCAGTGTAATTATAGGCACAAGGGACATAACATATTAGTTCCCAATGTACTGGTACTGAATTTCATGTGCTTAATTTGTGATTATCATTCATCTCGTTTTTGACGGTGAAGGAAAACAACGCGAGGAAACCTGCATGTGTCAATTTTCATTGAAATTCTGTCACATGTGTATTCCACCAACCCGCATTGGAGCAGCATGGTGGAATAAGCTCCAAACCTTGTCAAAAAAGAGAAGTGGCCTTAGACCAGCAGTGGGACATTCACAGGATGTTACTTTGGATAAAGATTTATTAAGTGATAACATAAAAGCATACAAGATTAAAATAAAAAACTTAAACTACGACCATGAAAAATTATTAAAAAAAATGTATAATTATCAATTGAGATTATGTGTTTTCTGTACTAATGATTATTTCTATTATTTGTTCCAGAAATTGTTGAGGAGCAGCGATGTCACGACTACGAGTTCCGGCTGACTTGCCGGGAACTGGACACGCACATAGCGATCCTCGAAGCGTGGTACACCTCCGCCGACGACTACCACCGCATCTCGAACGAAACAAAGACGCGTGCGAGTTCGATAAGAACCGAAAACGATTCGGAACTCGATCGAGTTTACGTTTATTCTAGTCCAAAACACAATGGCGTATACGAATTGACAAACCATTCCATTTTTGAAAATGTTACCGCCAATGTAAATAGTTCGTTTGAGTTCGATTCTAAGTTTTTAAATGACAGCTGGTTGAATGATACGTTTGACAATGTAGATATGACAGTTGAGTTTTTGAATTCGAGTGAAGGGTGCGGTGTTGTGACGTATGCGCGAAGTTACGCGAGCTGGCACGAAGGAGACAAGCGCCGGCAGCCCGTCTCTAGAATATCGTCTATAAATCTGCGAGCTCCACTTAGTTACAGGTAAGTTATTGTTAAAATAAAAACTGTTATTTATCTATATATACATGTAAGACCGAAATACCACTCATCACGAGATCTCCTAGGATATCTGTCCGATTGACTTGAAATTTGACGCAGTTACTCCTACCTCGACGTATACGCTCACTAAGGAGGGGTTTACGCAAATCCTGTTCAAAAACACATTTTTCTTATTATCTACCCGTGCGAAGCCGGGATGATCAGATAGTAATAAGATAAAAATATTTTACTTAATTTAAAAAAAAAAGAAGTTTCATGTAAAATTATTTAATATTTTATTTTTATTACTTTAAATTAAGATAATAATCATAGATGAATAGTTATAGACAATTACTTTTATTTATTGGTCGAGTTACTGGTATTATTTGCAACGGCGAGCTGTTAACAAAATTGTTTGTCAATTGCATGTTTATATTTCTATGCACAAACACAATCAACAGGATTAGAATTTTAATTGCTATCTATGGGTTTTGTGGAATAGCAATAGCTGATTAAATACCGTCTATTACGCAAAGGACTCCTATAATTTTTGACTAGAAAATTGAGCGAATTCCACCAGGATGCTCCAAAGCGGGTTGGGTATACATGTGGCGGATATTCATCTGATACACGATTTCCTTGCGATGTTTTTCTTCTCAAGCACAAATTAAGCACATGAAAATTGCTTTTTGAATCGTGCTTGCCCAGTGAAACGTGTTCAAGCCACTTGGTCATCTCAGTTTCTATTTTTGTTGTAAACAATTAAAACAATAGACTCACAGCTTCTGAATCGCGTCAGCAAGCTTAATCGTAATACCATGAGTCGCTAACATTTTTCGTAACGGTAAATCCAGCCCTTTAAATTCCGAAACATTCACTAACGTTACGTTCCGTTAAATGAAACGAGGCTAATTGTGTTTCGACATTCGATTCGATCGAATTGTTTGTAAGACTATGGCATACTTTAGCCTTAAAAAGCGTAACGATGTTTATAAATTATATCTAATAATAGAATAATGGCTTCTGGCTTCCATAGAAACAATATGCATCTACTTTATATGTATTAAAATTGCTGAATCTAATCTATATCGATAAATAACAGTTCGGCTTAAGGTTACATTTGTTTACTAGTAAAAAAAAGGTTAATTTAATTATTGACAAGCAAGATATGCAACATTACAGAAGGATAAGCTTACGTAGATACATAAATATAAACGCACTCAACCTGATGTTCAGACAGGCACTGACAAACCAACGTCTACATGCACACTCATTCGTACACACAAACGCACACCAATACTCACTTACAGATACTCAAAGAATCTTCTAATCATCATAGAATTTAAACAATTGGAGGCAACCGAATATTCGTATACTATCCTATTATTTAATCAATTTATTGTCTCAAGGAAACTCGTTGGTATTTGTTTCGGTAAAACTGATTACTTTGTTTTCAACTAAATAATATAAACACGCCTCTTGTATTAGCCGTGTAAATCAAGATTTTATGAGCGTCTAGGAAGCCCTAAGAGCCGATCTATTTTTAAATCTACATGGTTATTTTGTAAAACTATCTAAACTGCTAAATTTAAAATAAATAAATTATTTTTGACTATTTCAATGATTGTATTATGAAATATTCAATTTATTATAATTTTATAGGATTGTTGTATCATTTTTGATGGAATTTAATGGAATAAAAATCTTCATAAAGAACTCCCTATTCGTAAATAGTTGATAAATATAATAAAAATAATTCATAAACATATAAATACAAACATATAAATTAATGCGCACGTTATATAAATAAATTGGCGGGAATTTATATTAATACTTTTCTAATTTTATTCTGGCAACACTTTTTCAACATTTTTATTGTATACGTGAAAAATGAGCCAACTTGCATGTCGCGGCTGACATGTTACAAGTAAATGCAAACATATCTGTTTGGATGTTTGTCGTAATAAAACATCCAAATTGATCACAGAAGCTGACACAGAGTATAAAGTGCATTGACATCCTAATAATATTTTTAAATGCGAATGTGAGTTTGTTTGTTTGTTACGCTTTCACGCCTAAACCACTAAACCAATTTTAAAAATTCCTTTATTAATGGGAAGCTTCATTATCAGCAAGTAACATAGGCTATATTTTATCCTCGTACTCCCACGGGAACGGGAACTATGCGGGTGAAACCGCGGATAAAAGCTAGTTTTTTTAATATAAAAGCGTATATTTAATTATTTTTTACAGCTAGTAACATTATAAATAGAAACACATTTATGGGTACGTTCTGGTCACTGAATTTCCGCATTCAATATTCTCATGAGGCAATGTCCATATTGGTTATGAATGATAAATATTCCATCCACGGTTTCATAAAGGCGACCTTTTGAATATATTAGGATTACAGAACATTTTTAATATTTTGTCGGGGATTTTTAATTATGTCGTATTATATTGTGTTACGGTTTCATTTTTAGCGTATAATATAGTGAATACTATTCGTACTTTTTTTAAAAGAAAGTCTCCCCGCCGCGTCTTTCAATCTGTCTGAACGCGAGAAACTCAAAACTTACGCAACGGACTTTCATAGGGTGTTCACCAATGGACGGAGTCATTCATGTGCAATATGTACGTACAAACCCATACGTGTAAACTGCCTGAAGTAAGATCATTGAAGAAATGGTAAAAATAATGCCCCGTAAACATATACATTTATATGTATTTCGATACAAACGTTTTATTTATACGTTTATAATACTCGTACGAAGCCGGGACGGGAAGCTAATTCTTAATAAAGAATAACCCAACTTCAGCCAAAATTTTAATTTGCGCCTAATATTTATACTAACATTTATTAAAGCGCCAATGGTTGTCAGTAAGCCTATTTAACCTAGTTTAAATGAAAAAAAAAAACAATATTAGCGTTCATTTCGTAAAGTGACGTTTCAAATGTACATAAAACAAGATAATTGAATAAAGTCAATTTCAATTTATTTAAAACATGACTTTATTGTTTCATTTTGGTTCGCGCCAACTGTGTAATGAGGACAAGCATATGTATATATGCATCTTCTGACGAGCCGAGGTTTTTCGAACGGAATTAAGCGGGAAAATCAACTTGGAACATTCTAGAAATAAGAATTACTGGGAATGCAGTAATAAATAATCCTAAAGCAATAACATTTTATCCACTACTTATTTCCTCCTTCTGTCTTGTTTCAGAGTAAAAAATATTACAGTGTTAAAAGGTTGATAAACTGGAATGATCTAGATATTTCTTTCTGGTTAAATATCTCTCCGATAGCTCTAAAGTTTTGTTTTAAATTTCGTTAAATATAATCCTTTTTAAATAAAAATAATTAACATATCCGATATTATTAAGCGAGTATTGTAATTTACTGTAGTGTATACAATATTGTATTAATTATTTATTATAACATTGATATTTATTATCTGTGTATCTATCCATCTGTCATCCCGGCTGACACACATCGCGGAGCGCGGGAAAATAGAATATGTATTGGATTTGGCGCGAAGTGTAGACGTGTGTGCATACCGAGCTGATACATAAAATATAAAATATGTATTATTTAAGTTGTAATACTGATCTTACGACTTGAGTTAAAGCACGGTTAAAAGGTGAATATTACCATTACTAATATAAACATTGACGTGACTTTGTTTCCTTGTCCTGTTTTTACGCAAAAAACGAAAATGGAACGAGGTTTAATTTATTAATAGTAAGATCACAAACGGGCAATCGTACCACCTGTCCTAATTTCCATATACAGAAGCAGTTATTTATTTCGTAATTAACAGCGTTACAATTGTTTTTTTACAATGATATATCATGTTAAAATAAGGCCAAATAGAGGAACAATTTAGGATTGTTCTTTACTCGTAGCGATTACGATATGTTCCCGACTCAGTTACTACTTCGACTATTCTACATTTAGTATCATATATCGTAAAGTCGAAATGTAACTTAATCGTTATGTCAAATCGGACGAACGACAACGATTTAATTTCGATTTTGTTGCGATAAAATGACAATTTGTTAGTAGAATTGTTCCCTTGACTACACAATATAAAAATCGTACAATAGATGACAATATAAGAAAAATATATATTTGTATGTGTGTGTGAGTGCGTTTTATTTTATGAAGCATTCAATTTATTAAATTTAGAATATATTTTCAGTCAGTCATATTAATAGTATTTAAAATTAGTAAATTGCAGATTTACGATAGTGGATACTTTTATTTTTACCCTTATTTTTTATATATTATTTAATTTAGATGCGTAATAACGAAGTTTTATTTTTATATACATTTGTGTGTAGATGAAAATATTATTTTAGGTTGTAATAAAGATTGATTGATTGAAAAATAGAACTAATCCAAAATACAGAGACCAAAACAATATTTGTCTATCTGTCTGTTAGTGCAACGTAGCGTGATTGTGATTAGATTGTTTTCTTTAATTTTTATTATACTTTTCTCCACAGTTTCTAAGTCATCTACCTAACTACCATGTTCATTATCATGTCAGCCAAAAGACGTCCACTGCTGGACAAAGGCCTCCCCCAAGGATTTCTATTTTGGCCGGCCTTGCGCTGCCCGCATCCAACGGCTTCCTGCGACTTTTATAATGTCGTCAGTCCACCTTGTCTGACTTGTCTGTCCACACTCGAGAACCTTTCTGCCCCAGAGGCCGTTACCATGTTACCTAACTTAAAAAAAAAACCCAAATAGCTACGAAATTTGCATCGAAAACATAAGCAAATAAATAATAAATGCTACAATTATATTGAGCAACATTCCCTATTTATAGTTATTAACATATATTTCCCCTTTTTATCATTTATCTGCGACTGAATACCCAAGGTATTCTTCAATCTAACATTGGGATAATGTATTCTTCATCTCGGCAAATTAAAAGACCCAGGGTGCCCCACGGGACAGTTTAAGGCCGTCTCTCGAGGACTTAGTAGTTCAATTGTGACTTCGTTTCAGTTACCTAACCTTGTTGTTTGATGTTTATGTTATTTTAATTATGTAGTGTACATATGTTATTATTTCGAGAAGCTACTTTATTATTGCATGGTTTTAAAATAAAGAATGTTGTTTGTTTGTCACAATGAATACAATAAAATCATGTAAGGAACTTACTAATGTGTGAGATGTGTGGACAACAAAAACATACATCTTAATTATTTTCTATGATATAAAATAATTTACATGAAATAATTTGAGGAGCCGGTTGGCGTGGTTGGTAGACACTTGCCTTTCGCGCTGCAGGTCGTGGGTTCGATTCCCACCCAGGACAGACATTTGCGAGCATGAACATGTCTGCTTGTTCTGAATCTGGGTGTAATTATCTATATATGTATTTACAAAAGAAAAGTAGTATATGTAGTATATCAGTTGTCTGGTTTCCATAGTACGAGCTCTGCTTAGTTTGGGATCAGATGGCCTTGTATTTCCCACGATATTATAAAAAAAAAGTTATCATCCGATAATTGATAATTACCAAGAAATAACCAGGAGATATTTTCAAAAACAGTATATTTTCTTGCAGTATATTGATAAATTTTAATATCATATATGTACATGTATAAATTTTTAAAGAAACGTCTCATGTACAGACACGGTGCGTTAACATTTTCTTATACATATAAGTACATGTCAAAGGTTATCATTGTCAATTTAGGGCGAATGATAAATTCAATGACGTCATTTTTAGGGACTGGAGCAGTTCCGGAGCATACAGTTATGAAATTATTATTTGTGTTATTATGTGCTATTAATAATCATTTATTTTTTAATTATAAATATTAAGGCAGATAGTAGCAATAAGGCTGCGAGCTATTCTAAGACATATGCATACGACTCGAGTTTTGTCGGCTTTCGTTCGTAAATCTTTGATCACGTGACATTAATTTTTACGTATAAAGCAATGCAAATTGTACATTGAACAATTTTATTAAAAAAACGAGCATGGGCGATAAAAAAAGAGTAACAGAACAAATAAATTTTTAGTGTCTGTATGTACACGATAATCTCTAAAGTATTAAGTACTAAATACTACTAAATGGATTTTCACGTAGCTTTAATTAGTAGATCTAGCTTAGCTTGTAGCAACATTTTTGTTTCGTTTAAATCGGATGACAATGAAAACAGTTATCGTCAGTTAAATAAAATTTTAAATTCGTTTTCTATACACATTGAATACATTTATCATAAAATGAGTGTAGGGTAATAACAATTAGTCCAACCTAGTATTTGAACTTGACACTTTATGATCTGTAGCCGTATAAGTTAACCACTCAACCATGATATACAATTATTTTAGATTTCAAAATATTGCGCGTGAATATATCGCAAATACTGATTAAAAGCTCGCGTAAGACGAGATTATCTCAAACCCAATCAGCTCAACGATCGTTAATGTTCGTGAGATTGTATCAACTAACGAAATACTAACTAAACTTTATAATAACACAAGCTATACGTCCTGACTTCGTACGAGTTAAATAAAGATTTAACTAATCATATGTATTCATTGTTTAATGACATAAACTTACGTTATTGTAGATCTTTTTTTCCAACTAAATAGTTCAACAATTATATAGTTTTTTTTTATAGTATAGAGCATATGGGCCACTTGATGGTAAGTAGGAAGTAAAAAAAACATCGCCAATGCACCACCAACCTTGGGAACTAAGATGTTATGTCCCTTGTGCCTGTAATTACACTGGCTCACTCGCCCTTCAAACCGGAACACAACAGTACCAAGTACTGCAGTTTTGCACAACAATACCAAGTAGATTTCGGTTGAATATCTGATGAGTGGATGGTACCTACCCAGAGGAGCTTGCACAGCTCTACCACCAAGTGAGTGCTGTCGCCTAGAATACAGGTTATTGTCGAGTTTAAGGACAGATGTTTCAACTATTGTAATATGACATAATATTGTCAGTCTGGAACTTGGAAGTGTGTACACTCCCGTGAAAGAATTTTTTATCGTTATAAAAATAGAATGATAGGGTTTTTACAAAAAAAAAAAATCCATAATGCCCTAGATTATTAGTTAATATAATTAATTATCAAGTTTTTGTGTCAATAAAATATCATTACGATTATAGATGAAAAAAAAAAACAAATAAAAGCTTAGCAATTTGGCTTTATACGTCTCTAAAGATTTATTGATCTATACTTCCTAGGGCTGTAAAAAATACGAATGAGACGATTTTTAACGCCAAAGAATTTAATTGGATTATTTTAATATGGTTGAAACTAATGTCTATTAATTATACAATTTGTAAGACCTTAATTAATGTTCTTTTTTTTAAAAATAAATCTAGTTTCGCTGTTCTTAATGAATTGGTATTGAATGATGAATAGATTAAAAACATTAATTTGGCTGTCATGTCGAACGTGTTATTTATGTTTGTATGTGTATTCATTACTACGAAAGTATTGCTTGATCATACAGGACGGATAGTTGTATTATGTGTACAATTGAGTGTAGTTCATATTGTTTACAATTAATAAATGTAATTTGATTAAAAAAATAAGGCTAAGATTGTATTTTTATTTTTTGTTTATGAGTAATTCTATTCGTTAACCCTTCTAGCTTTGTGTGAGTAACTCTTGAGTTTCTTAACTGTCTCTTCGGAATAAAAATCTACATTTTTTAAAAGGTTTTATCAAAATAGCGACCATCTTGAACTTTCGGTGGTCGCTTAAGTTAAATTTATGTTGAGGAATTTTTCAAACCTTTTCGGGGGACCAATTATTCTATCGTTCATTAAGAAGTCAAGAGGCAAGATTGTTTCGATTTACTTGACAAATATCGTAATAGCTAACTGATATGTACAAAATATATTACCTATAAAACTGTCTATTGATGAAAACTGAATGAAAATCCACACTACTTCCTAAGAACCGCGCGAACAGAGGGAAAAGGACTTGAATTTATAAGTTATGTGGATATAAAAATGACTTAAATTTTATTGATAACGATTTAGGAGCGCTTGTAAAATACTACTTGAATAATAAATTTAATATACTATTACGTACAATGGTCAAACTCGAATCGGTTTCGTATAATTTTCATCACTACGTAATAATTAAGAATGTTAACTAATTTTGAATATCTCCATATTCTCTGTCAAAAATAAAAAATACAAGTTAAAGAATTACTTCGATACGTCAATTCGTTTCCGATTTATAGAAGTAAACGTGCGATGCGGACTCGACTCGATGCGTGTGACGTCATTTCACAACACTCGCTCAGTCGGCTCGCGCTTTCAGCACGGTGTCGCCTTACGTTTCATTAGAAGCTACTGAGCGGAGCGTTGTAAATTGACGTCACATGCAGTCACGTGACTGTTAGCGGGAATCGATATTTATCGTAAGTTTAAATGCCTGTAAAATCAAAACTAATAGGTATTTTTGACTACAACTAAAACTAGTGTATTTGTATACATACAAGCTTTACTGTAACAAACTTTCAACCGATTTGGCATACCTATTAGCATTCTTAATTGTGCCAATGTCAATGTTAGAATTCTTTGGCAAACGCTTTGTTTTTTATTTTGAATGGGTTGATACATTGTTCATGTTATTTTTGATATATCCGTAAACAGTGTAACTATTATATTCGAACACTTTTTAATAAAACGGAACATATTTTTTAAATAAAGACAACCCTACTAGACTCGCTACTACTACTAATACTAGAATGCTTACATTTTTAAATTTCGAATTTTATAACGGTATTATTTGTTTTTAATCATTCTAAAAGATAAAGTTTTGGTTGTTAATACAATTCATATATGTAACAGGTAACTTGAAAATGATATTTTGAAGATGATTTTTAATTAATTATTTATTAATAATAAACAGCTTAGGAGATTGAACTTTTATATTATACTTTAAATAATCGGCTTTATATACCTAAGTCTTTTCATACACTATCACAGATTAGTTATTGTGAAATATTTATAAGTTTTTTGAAGACATAGTTGTATTCTACTTATGGACATATTGACATTTTAGTATCCAACGATTCTTAAATAAAAAATGAATAATAAATCAATGGGTGATGGATTACGGCAAAAGTGTTCCTAATTTTAAAAAACAATTCAATTTCTCGGTTATTCTAGGAGTGCGGAATGCCGTAAAATTGTTTTGAAATGTGAAAATATCGGTAGTATCTCAGATATTTGCATCGTTGAATAACAAGTATATAACACTTTTTGTTCTAAATATATACATTATACATATTTTAATGTTGACTCTCATAATAACTGATAGATAATTAAGGCTATTTCACAATTCCATACTAATCTTTTTTATTTTATTTAAAAAAGGTAAGTAGATTTGCATTGTAAGAAATATTATCATCTCTGACATCACCAATGTACCACCAATTTCGGCATGTCATGTTCCATGTAGCCTGTAGTTGATCTGGCTCACTCACTCTTAAAACCGGAGCACAACAATTATTACTATTTTGTAAGTTTATATATAATATATTTACATCCAATACCATCGCGTGTGAACATTTTCATTTTGTAACATTAATCGAGGCTTAGTTTTGTTTACAAATATATCAAAATGCGACCTGACTTTGTTATTATATAATCGTCAGAACAATTATAATTAATGATGATTATCTCACTTGATATCAAATACGCCTACGAATCATAGCCAGAGGTTTAATTATGACAAAAAGCTGGACCACCGGAATAGCTTCATTATAATATTGTGTGTTTAGATCTGTAGTAATATCGAATTCAAACTGTTTTTTTTTGTGTTTCGATTCCATTCTTCGCTTAATGTCCATTAGTCGTTATCATTAAAATCTCTATAAAGTATATTATGCAGATAACGTAACCAATATCACGATGAGGCGATACCAAAGATTTTTATCAAATATTAATTTACTCTATATTATGTGGTAAAAAAAAAAATCTTGTAAAATGACTAATCGAGTGTACGTATAATGTAAAACAAAGTCTGTCTGTATGACCGCGATAAATTCAAAACTACGGAACGGATTTACATACGGTTTTCGCCAGTTGAGGGAGTGATTCATGAGACAGGTTTAACTGTAAAAATCATTTCGGTTTGAATTGACTGAACTAAGACAATGATTGTTTAAGAGTTCGGAAAAAGTTGAATATTGTCGTGCGCAGTATAAGCCGCGTAACGTGATATATGAATGACCTTATTATGTATATAGAACCTAATCCTCAACTCAATAGCCATACAAACATTAGATCTATATTCTAGATGTTTGAGATTTTTAAAAGTATGTTTAGGTTTAAATAGCTTACTCATACCAAAGCTCAACCATAAGATATATTGTCGTTAGACAGGAGGCGGTACTGCATGTGTTCTGGATTCCACGAGATAAAACGAATGTACAGATAAAATTATGTAAATTACCTTATAATATTAATCTAACAGGAGCGCTGTTAGGTAAAATTAAATTTGATATTTGAGCATAATTCGAGCCATTAGTTTTGTATTTATTATTCAAAAGGTATTATGGGTCGTTGTGATTTATATTTACAGACGCATTAATTTTATTATATCAGATAATCGTTTTGGCTTATAAAGGTATTATTAGTAGTAACAGCCTGTGAATGTCCCACTGCTGGGCTAAGCCATCCTCTCCTTTTTTAGAGGGGAAGGTTTGTAAGCTTATTCCGCCACGCTACTCCAATGCGGGTTGGTGGAATACACATGTTACAGGTTTCCTCACGATGTTTTCCTTCACCGTCAAGCACGATATGAATTATAATCACAACTTAAGCACATGCAATTCAGTGGTGCTTGCCCGGATTTGAACCCACGATCATCGGTTAAGATTCTCGCGTTAATACCACTGGGCCATCTCGGCTTAAAGGTATTGTTATAATAATTATGTTAATTAAGTCGTAATGATTTTATTAAATTTCGTGACAATTCTTTGTTCTGTTTATTACCCTTGATTCATCCTCGATAATAAATTGTGTGCCATCATTTGGTAGGATTCGTAGATTTTTATTTATGGTTAGAGATCGCCAGATCATTGCGATACTTATCTACTGGTCTGGTGGTTACTCTATAGGGGCAGTAAAAATGTTGCTTAATTTTCTTGTCAGGAAAATAACAGTATGAGTTCGATGTTAGGAAATCGAAAGTGTTTCTTTTGTACTTCGGGAAGTATATAAAGCCGTTAACCCCTCACCTGATCTCGTTCCGGTCGTGTCGGATTGCCACCGCTGTACATGTTTGTTTGTGTATACACTTGAGCTCTTGTGCAGTTGATTGATACATGAAATTGGCGAAGGTGCCCGATTTTCAGTTATAAGAACTTCATTATTCATTTTATATTAATTATTATGTTATATTATGTTAATTTTAAATGTAAGAAAATATCTTGTTTGGGCTCATATAATTATTGCTCTTTTGTTTTTCCAGAGCTGTTTAGCTATGCAAACGAAGATGACTAAGATCTATTTGATTAGAGATCGTAATAAATGAAATCTGTTTTCTAGAGATCGGAATGAGATTAGGTGCAGGTCTAACATATATATATTTAATTATTGATAAATAACTATTTTATTTTTCCTATCCGGAGTTCGAACCCAGGATCTCGGGATCTGCAACCTTATATTTAACCACTGAACCATTGAGGTATTTGAATTGAATATCTGTGATACAAATCAATTACTCGCCCTCTATTTACATAGCGAGATGAAAAGATCAGAGAACAGTCGCAGGAATGCTTGGGTAAATATTTGCAGATATCAAATTCGAATTGGCTGTGATGAAACAAAAAGTCGATACTGTCGTATAAATAGTAATTTGTCTAACTAAGAACAATAAAGACACCTCTCTATGGTCACGGATTAACCCTATCAGGGCCCCTAGGCAATGCGATTTTCGGGGCCAGATTCCTTTACCTTTTTCTTACTTTTTAAAATACATTTTTTCTATTAAAAATTCAATTATAATAGTTCCATGGCTATTATTAATTCTACTACGTATGAAGTATTTCATCAACTGACAACAGGAAAAATATTGAGGAAGTATACAAAAAAAAAAAACATTCGATATAACGTTTTTTTTCTTGGTGCGTGAACGTGGCCCCTAGTCGATGCGGGGCCTCTAGGCAGTTGTCTAATCCGCCTTACGGATAATCTGGCCCTGTCTATGGTTTTCCTAATTTTGCTTTGAGTAACACATGGTAACTAAACAGCTGCTAAAACAATGTTTATATGTTTTTTTCATATTTGCCTAATTTAAACCATTTTTATACTTAATTTGAACGTATAGGTACTTAAAATGTATATAAATTTTTTCTTACTTAAATTAAACTGTGTTAGTTGACGTACATATTAAAACCATAAGATACAAAGGCTTCGTGGAGGCTTAGGTATGTACAGTCGAGACGAAAATTGTTATTACAAAATATATTAGAATTTTTGTATAAAAATGTAGAGACTCTTTTTATCAATTATTGTTACTCTTATAGCTCGATGAAGATCAGTCATATATTTTATATTTAATTTTATCTATTGTTATATAAATGTCTAATTTTTAGTAATTAGATTTATAGATTATAAGACATAATGTCTATATTATATGCTATACTAATCTCTTTAAATTTAGTGGTTATTTACTTCGCAAAATAAAAGAAGAATAAAATATGAACATAAAATACTCCATCCATTGAAAAAACCGGTATGAAAATACGTTCAGTAGTTATTGAGCTTATTACGTACAGACAGGCAGATACGGCTGGCGTAGTTTATAATATGTAGTGTTAAAAGTTTAATATAATGATAAAACGATGAACAACATGACAGTACTTGTAGGGGCTTAGAAAGAATCGTTGGAATTAGTATCAAGTGTCGTTAAAGATTTCGTTCCGCTTGCGGTAAGGTATTTACAAGTATATAATGTATTAGGTCCTTACATATGAAATTAGCGTTTTGTCGTACTGACCACTTTGATCTGAAATGTCTCCTCTTTGGTTAAGAATTCCAAATTCAAATTTATAAATTCATTTAGCTGGTACATTTGAGTTTTGAAAACAGTCATTCATTTGTTTTTTTCTTTGGCGTCGCTTATTACCGCACAATTGAAAACATGAAATATCGGTATATTTACGAGTACGAGTTCTACCGTGGCACCAGTCCTGCAGAAACAGCTCGAAGGATTAATGGTGTGTACGGCACTGGTGTCGCAAAAAAAGCACGATACGTTTTTGGTTTCAACCGTTTCGTTCTGGAAATTTCGACCTTCAGAACCAACCCTGTGGACGGCTGGAGACCAAAGTGGAAAATGAAGAATTAAAGGCTATTGTGGAAGCGGATCCATCACAAAGCACTTCAGAGATAGCTGCAGGCTTCGGAGTAAATGATAAAACTGTATTAATCCACTTGAAGCAAATCGGGAAAGTAAAAAACTTGAACGATGGGTACCTCATGAATTGAGTGAATCGAACTTGCAAACACGCGTCGACTGCTGTGTTACTTTGCTCAAACCTCTACTACCTCATTGGTCTAGTGGCTAGACATAAGGCCGCAGATCCGGTGAATTGAACCCAAGACGGGTTCAATTCCCAGGTCGGGCCAGTAAATAGTTATTGGGTTTTTCTGTCAGGAAATTCTCAGTAGCAGCCCAGAGTCTGGAAGTTGGAAGTGTGTACACTCCCGTGCCTCGGAAAGCACGTTAAGCCGTTGGTCCTGCGCCTGAACTCTTTCCGGTCGTGTCGGATTACCGTCCCATCGGATTATGAGAGCTAGGGAATAGTAAGTGCACCTGTGTTTGCACACACACTTGTGCACTATAATATCTTCTGCGCAGTTGGCTAATCTCTCTTGAGATTGGCCGCCGTGGCCGAAATCGGTCCGGAGGACCTTATACCTTACTTTGCTCAACCGACACAATAATGAAGGGATCATCACTTGTGATGAAAATTGGATACTGTACGATAATCGGAAGTGCTCGTCGCAATGGCTGAACCCTGGAGACCCAGTCAAATGCTGCTCTAAACGAAAATTGACTCAGAAAAAGTTACTTGTGAGTGTTTGGTGGACTAGCGCCGGTGTCGTTCACTACAGCTTTCTAAAATCTGGCCAAACGATTACGGCAGATATCTATTGTCAGCAATTGTAAACCATGAAGGAAGAACTAGCTGCTAAACAACCAAGATTGGTCAATCGCTCTAAGCCACTGCTGCTTCACGACAACGCAAGACCACACACTGCACAACAAACAACCACTAAGTTAGATGAGTACTCCCCGGACCTTGCTCCAAGAGATTACAATTTTTTCCGGAATATGGACAACTTCTTATAAGGAAAAAAATTCAACTCCGATGCGGCAGTCCAAACCGCCTTCAAAGAGTTTATTGATTCTCGCCCCCATGGTTTTTTTTAGTAAAGGGATCAACGAACTACCTATGAGATGGCAAAAGTGCATAGATAACAACGGTGCATACTTTGACGAATTAAATATATTTTACAAAAAAAAAATGACTTTCCTCCCGTACAAAACGCCTATTTCATATGTAAGGACCTAATATTTAAACTTACAAACGATATATATATTCATAAATAGAACAAATATTCATATTAATAATATTGTAAAATCTGTAACTTATACTATTTTCTTGGTGGTAGAGCTTTGTGGAAGCTCGTAGGTACCACCCACTCGTCAGATATTCTACCGCAAACCAGTTGTTGTTGTGTTTCGGTTTGAAGGGTGAATGAGCCAGTGTAATTACAGGCATAAGGGACATTATTAACATCTTAGTTCCGAAGGTTGATGGCGCATTGGCGATTTAAGCGATGGTTAACATACTGGTATCTTACAATGCCAATGTCTATGGGCGTTGGTGACCACTTACTGTCATCACCATCAAGTGGCTCATAAGCTCATCCGCCTACCTATGCTATAAAAAATACTCATGAACAGGGGTTTTCAATGTTATTTCTACTGAAAACCTACTAATACGGAGTAATAACACTTAGTATTGCTGTGTTCCTGTTTGAAGTGTGAGTGAGCCAGTCTAACTACAGGTACAAGAGACCAATGTTTATATGCGGTGGTGGTCACTTACCATTAGGTGGCTTACAGGTTGACCACATACCATCTGACAAGCCTTGGAGAAAAAACAAGTGAAAGTTACTCAGTATAATAAAAATATAAGCCCAACAGTGGGAATAAAACTTTTTATGGGCCACCCAATTAAAGTAAGGTAGTCAGTGGGCTCATTCGTTTAATTCTAAAATAATTTGAATACGCAATGTAGGTTCGGAAGAGCAATAAAAATTGTCACGTTTTTGAGTTAACCGGAGTCGTTACGGCGTTTGTCACATCAGTATTCTTTTACAATTCATGATTTTTTTTATTTAAAAAGAAAAGTTTTTTATATATAACTTGTTTAAAGAACAAATCATGAAAAGAAAAATGCCATAAAAAGTACAATTATTTTTAAGTTATGAGTTTAAAATATGCAATGTAAGGAATGGTTAATCAGTATATATACAAGTGAAAATCCACTTCATCACGAGATCTCCTAACCTATCCGCCTGATTGTTTCGAAATTTGTCATAGTTACTCCTTCCTTACGTAGACACTCACTAAGAACGGACTTAACGCAAATCCATTTACCAAACCAAAATACATTTTTCTTCTTAAATAAGAGATACCCGTGCGAAGCCGGGACGATGTGCTAGTATTACTTATTAAGTCAATCTCTATGGGCGAAGATCAAATATTATCAGTTATCTGATTTGAGAGTCTGCCTTCCTATTTTAAATTGAAACTTTAACTAGTGCAAAGCCGCAAGGAACGGCTTATACAAATATTTATATCCAAAAGTATTAACCGTGAACGATACAGTCCAGAATTTTAATGTACATTTTAATTCTATATTTGGATCTACATTTGAAACGCTACAGTAACCTAGAAAATAAAACAACCGAGAATACGCTTTATAATCTACGTGTTAAAAATGAAATTCGTATGAATTATTTGCGTAGCTTTTGATTACTTGGTATCAATAAATATAAAACGATTCAGAGTTTTATTTTGAACTAGGGCATACATTTCATATTTGCATGTTCAAATACGGTTTTGCGTTTTCATAAAATGTTCTCGTTAAAATAGTATTTCGCTATTTTAATACTGTTTCTAATGATTTTTTTCGTATGGATTTATTAATTATTCTCAATTATACTGATTGTTGTTGTTATTTGCGAGAAATACAGTGAGGTACATTAAGTTTTACACAAATACTAGTTTTGCCTCAGTTGGTGAAGCATAGCTTAAGTTTGCGTATCTGTTAACGATTGATCTATGAAGATTGATCATGTCATGTTTAAAAATGTTTAATTTTAGTAATAATAGTTATTATTAATTGAACTTCAATAGCGCAGTGGTATACGGGCCGCCTAGCCATGTAAAAGTCGTAGGTTCGATCCTGACGACGGCTATTGTCGTTTCACTCCTAACACAAGCTATACGCTTAATTGGAGGAGTAAATGAATTATTTATAATGAATTATATAAAAAACGGGCATAGTTAGTAATTTTTCTTAATTACTTTTTTATACATAACATTTAAAATGTGGTTTCAAATTATCATTTGGAAAACGATAATGATAAAGTTATACAGGCAATAATAATGAGATACAAAACAGCGAAAACCATACAGCACGTTATATTTAGTTTTAAATTTTCTTAAGCGTGTACAATAACAATAATTTATGATTTATTGGTCTTATATAAAATATCGCAATCTCGGAAACGACTATGATTTTTTTTCTTTTATTCGTATTAATGTGTCCATTTATTGAGAAAGATTACATGCTATATAACTCGTATATATAAAATGCACATGTTATGTAATTATAGTGCATATTAAAAAGATACACATAATATATGATATTAAACACACTATCACGTGATTATGAGTACATAATATGTAATTTCTTAAATAGTTTCATATCGTTGTTTAACATTTAATGTGCAGATTTTTGAAAAACAACAATTTGCCTTTAGCACACCAATAATCTTGGACAATAAACATATATAGTATCCAGAAGTGAAATTGATATTAGAAAAATCTCGAATTGTTTTTTTTTTTTAAGTTGAACATCAATATAAAAATGATGTAAATTATTTACACAGAAGAGGAATCTCTTAAAAATCTAAAGAACACAATTGAACACATTCAACAAATCACCTTTCTCTCCATCAACAAAATAGCGGTATTAAATTACCGCATGTCTTTTTTTCTCGGAGTCGGATATGTCGGAGAAGTCGTGACGATGTCAACGATTACGATGACATCGTAATCGTCATTAGTGGTTGCGGACTTAGTGGGCGTCATCAGGGTAAAGTACAAGTACAAACCACAACTATCACGGTTTCACAGTAATTATAACAAATTAAGTAACGCTTTAACGAGTAACAACACCGAGCAGCGGGTTCAGGGCACCGATCCGACTTTACCAGACGAATCCACCTCAACGATCCAACTCGATCTGTTGCTTTTCTCAGAATGTGTCACACAAACTGTATACCTCTCCAAAGTCAAGATGGCGCCTCGACCCCACTCGAGGCACGATTGGTGGTTACGTGAAATACAATATTCATAACTTTTATGAAATGATTAAGGTTTTTAACTTCTAGAAAAATGTAACAAATCAAGAATTCTTAAAGTAATTAAAATAAAACAAGTAATATTGTATGCAAACATCAATCAACCCGACTCATAGCTTCCTCCGAAATATCACATTAAATGGAAAATAATATACAAAAGCACGGATTAACTACACGCGAATCTATTCATATATATGGCAATTCATGTCAAACACACTTGAATAAAGGTGTATGATACACATAATATTTTTACTCTACTAAGAGTAACAGATTTATAGTTAAAACTACTTAAATCGGGACAGCATATAATATATACATTCAATCTAAGCTTATAAATTGTTAAGATTTATAAATATTGATTTGTTAAAAGAACTTTACACGAGAAAATGTTTCACCTTTTACTGTAATGGAAAATTGATTCGTAAATTTAATATTTGTTTATTCAAGAAAGTTCATAAACACCTCCGGATTTAGGCCTGGGCCTACAATACAACGGCTTAGGGGCCAAAAATAATATAATTTTACTCTAACCGCTTCGAAATTTGGGGCCTCAAATGTCAAAATACATAGAGGCCTTGGGTTTTTAATTACGAGCCTATTCATAAAAGCACTTTTCGTCATGTTACAGTAATTAACTAAATGAAGCTGGTTGATTTGCTTTGAAGTGTAAATTCAATTAGTTAAATCAAATTAGCATCTTATTGTTATCTAATATTATAAGTGTGCATGCATGTTTGACTTTCAATCATGATTTTAAGGTTAAACGCATTATTAGAAAGATGTATGTAACTTTAGTTAGTCATAATAGGAAATAAAAATATTTATATAATTATTGTATGTATATAGTATAGCAAAATCCAAGTGAATGTGTTGCAGCGGCAACAAAGTGAATATTACACAAACTTTCTCCATGTAAAATTATATATGTGCCAAGTTTCTTGGTTATATATGCCAAAAAATGTCTACTATTTTGAATATACCGTCATAATATTACAAGATTAGAAAATAGATCCTCCGAATAAGCCTACAATTCCACAAAATTGGGACGGGTAAATTATCATTTCATATTAGCTGAGCTTTATTTCTGTAAAATATATTTGAATAAACTGAAATTTTAGGTATTTGTATTATATTAGTGCTCACACACACTCTCACCCACTCACACACACTGCGCACTGTATCATATGAAAGTCTTACCTTTACTGGAATTTGTATTTATTTTTGTGTCAAAGTGTTCACGCAAAAGATGTATCCGTCGACGGGACATTAAAAATACGTTACGAGAATGGATTACAAGAAGTTTATTTTTGGTTTATATTAAAATGTTTTTATTCAACTTTTATTACATTATTACGTTGTTATTTCATGTATTTTTTAAGATTGACCGTTCATTCCCTGTTCATATCATTGAGCCTTCATGTGCTTAATTTTTTCAATTACGAAACAAGTACAACCAACAATAATTGACCAGAATATTTTGAAAGCATTATAATACAATTATATAATGTAATGTTAGAAAGTAACAGCCTGTGAATGTCCCACTGCTGGGCTAAGGCCTCTTCTCCTCTTTTGAGAAGAAGGTTTTGGAGCTTATTCCACCACGCTGCTCCAATGCAGATTGGTGGAATACACATGTGACAGAATTTCAGTGAAATTTGACACATGCAGGTTTCCTCACGATGTTTTCCTTCACCATGATGAATTATAATAACAAATTAAGCACATGAAATTCAGCGGTGCTTGCCCGGGTTTGAACCCACGATCATCGGTTAAGATTCACGCGTTCTTACCACTGGGCCATCTCATGATAATGATAGTAAAATAGGTTATTAAAAAAGATTAATGTTTACTTTTAAAATTATCATTTCATGTTACAGCTTTTATTTTCATAATAAAAGATTAATTTGCCAAATTACTTTATAAACTTCGCTATAATATCAATGTAACACCAAGTCTAGACGAACCAAGTGTCGGGTTCATATCGTTTGTAAGTGATATTCTCGTCACGGACGCCTCAATCACGACCAATAGCAAATAATCAATCTTATTTATTATTTGTACAGACTCTGAAAAGAATATCGCTTTTCGAACATAACTACGTATTCAGCATCCCTTATTGGTAGACGAAGAAGTCTTAATCTTGTGTAATAATGTTCCAAATTTGAATACACAATTAAAGCTTTTTTTTGACATTCTATAATTCACCCGTAGAGTAGAAGTCTACTAGGTCATTAGTTTTCACATCTATCATGTTATAGTAATTGCACTTTTGAATTTTTGTTTGGGAGCCGATTGCAAAATAAAATAAATTTATATTGCGCTAGCAAAATAAATGTCTTCATAACCGTTCATATTGAAGTAAAACATACAAAGAAAATACATTGCTTTGGCCAGAAACTTTCCCATGCGTACAATGACTCGTCATATATTATTACGTATTTCATATCACTTCCAAACTTTTTTTTTAAAGATTGGCTCCTATAATATCTCCATCCTCGTTACAGAACAATAGGGGAACAATACTTTCTTAATCCAAATCTAATATCAATATAATTTAAGAATCAAAGCCCTTTATACTCGAACTTATTCAATATCCAACAACCAAATTCATCGCTCTTATTAACAAAAGTGTAAGATGCAAAATTGACTAACACGAAATTCCTTTCAAACGCATCTATCAAAAATAATCTTTAGCTAAGTGTTTTATAATTGAAATGAAAATCTATTACAATCGCCGTAAGGTCGATAATTGCATTAATAGTTACGAATGTATGAAATAGATTTTCATTGTGTTACACAAAACGTTGCAGCGTAATTCATCCATCGAGTGCAATGTGAGATCTATAAATAATAATAGATGAGATGAATGGAGCCATGGTTGCCTACATCTGCTTTTGTAAAGCTATCGTTCACCATGTTTTTATAGTTACGGCTGCAATAGAACACATTTTGAGTTCTTAGTGCGGAACCCTTCGATATGAGTACGGTATTTTAATTAGCTATTTGATTCGAACTTTATTAATAGTGCACGATGATAACGTGAAAATGCTTTAAATGATAAACTTCTTTACATACTATATTGTAGGAACAAGGGTATTGAAAGGTACGTTTTCTTTTTTTAATATAAAAGATTGGTGGAGAATTTACCACCGCCTATAAACATTGGCGCTGTAAAAATATTAGACGTTCCATACATCGCCATTGCGCCACCAATCCTGAAAACTAAGATATTATATCCCTGGTGTCTGTTAGGGCTTTTTCACACTTCAAACCATGGGTGGGTGTTATCTACTCAAATGGGCTTGCAAAAAGCCCATTTTTCATTTTATTCTCGTAATGCTATAGGTTCTTGAGACAACAATTGGAAAATGAATTATATTTATAAACAATCAAGGGTTGCTTCTCGGCGGTTTTTTATAGAACTTCATATATGCGCTTACTAAATTTTCTTTTCGCAAAAAACATTGGCTGTCGCATGTCATAAGACATATTTGCTTCTTAAGTCAGTCTCTTCGGCGCTGTTAAGAACTACAGAAAAATGTTTTACAGCGTTTTGTATTAATAATTATCATGCTATATTTAAAGGACCCATACCAGATTATTCAGAATAATTTGTTAAACAATTATTTTCCTAGTTTTAGGCGCGCCTATCCTATACTGAAGTCAAATATTTTAGCCAGTTGTTAATGCTATTGTTATATAAAAAATTACGTAAGGATTGTGAAAGGTGTACGAATAAACCGCAGCCTGCGGTGTGCGGTTTGATGCCCAGTCAATGCTTTGGACGTGGGATTGTTATGTGATATATCGTGATACCTGCTGTATCTATTTCAGTTTAGAATTCGCTATTCTAAAAACGATTTCTAAATTTTAACTATAGTTGTTAATTATAATATGTTAGGGATGCCTGTATTATTTAAATACTAATTATTCATAAATTCAAAATTAAATATTATCGACATACGTGCTTATCAATTTTACTTAAATTTCAAAGTCTTACCAATATAAAAAATGAATGGATCATGAAATTCATTAACAGAATACAAATTTTAATCGCCAATATTTAATTCGAATTAGTACACAATTCGTAATTTATTTTTAAATAATATATATTAGAAATAATATACCTAATTTATTTTTGGTTTGAGTTTTACTTTTAAAAGGTAGCATTACTTAATCTCAAATAATGTTAACATATTTATATTTCTCTTCTATGTAGTTTGACTTCGTATGCGAGAAAGCGGCCGTCTCGATAAAACAATGTCAGTTTGAGCACTCGAGAGACAGGCTTTGATATGTCAATCATAATGTAATTGAGATAACGACTTAACTACCTATTATCATGTTATCAAAAAATATCGGACAAGTTCGTGTTAAGCTACGACTGTTTAGTCATGTTTTATTGTAATGAATAATCAAATTCATTTATTATTATGAAATTAGTATACAGTGCTATTTCTTTTTAATAATTTTAATGAAGATAGGCTTACAATTGGGCTACATGATTGTAAGTGGCATCAATGCGCCACTAACTACGGAAACTAAGATACACATATATTTACATATACCTAGTGTCCGTAGTTACACTGGTTCAATTGCCCTTCAAACCAAAACACAACAATACAAGGTAGCACTGTTTAGCGGTATAATATGTAATGTAAATAACCTACAGGGGAGCTTGCACAGAGCCCTACCATTGTGTTCATTACATGAAAAATACACATGGTTATTACTTTTAAGTAAATATTGAATATTCGATAAATTGAAAAGTGTCTCTAGGGATATATCAAAAAGTATTTACATATATTTAGCGGGCGTTCATGCAAACGAAATCACAGACAATGCTCATCCTTACTAAGGTTTCCAAAGTCGTTGACTCGTAATAAGTCTATTTTAAATCAATGTATTGTCACCGTGTTAGTGGAAAAAAGGCCATGTGACGTGAGAATTACGACACTTCCTAATGTAGGTCGTGAGCATCGCGGGTTACGATTTACAAGCTGTTATTGGGTCACAATAGGTTTGCTTCAAAGTATTGTGATCATATATGATTGTAATAAGTGTGAAATCCTATTAAAATAAAAACATTTTTAAATTTAGAATAAAGTTTTAAAGATTTTTTTTAATCGAATTTATACACAATGAGTAAAGACAATATGCCATGTGTATAATGGTTAGTAATCATTTAAAGAAATGAATGACTAAATATTTTGGCATAATTGTTCGGCTTTATGACGTCACAGCGATTTTATTTTTTATATATATAAAATAATTGACTGACACTAAGGAAGGATTTTTGAAAATTGAACCCGAACGAACGAAGGTAGTATAAAGGGGATGAAAGTTTGTATCAAAAGACTTCATTTTTGAAAGAGTCAATTGGTATTTAGAAAGCGAAGTTGCGGGCAAAGCATTAGTACACAGCGGTTTTATTGCCTAAAAAAATGTTCCTTTTATGACATATAACGGCTTATTGACGGTTAATTACTTTTAACTTTTTTATTGCGCTGTAAGACTTATTCTGATTATAGTATTATATGTTCTTTGATATTTTATGCGGTTTTAATGTTTGAACGATGCGAAAGATAAGACATACTAAATTTAGCTGAAGATAAATATACGTTTAGATCGAATTTCGAAAACGAAATAGCGCTTTTGATCGTGAATTTGTTACTTTTATGAAGTTTACAGTCATTTGATAGCTCGCTATAAAAGATATATAGGAAAAGCAAATATACGTTTTTTATTTCCAGCTCGCGTTACGTATGACGTCACACAAACACAGTATCAGATAATCCAAATATTAGTAGTGTTTAGGTTACTATACTGGAGCAGAGAAATCAACATAAAAATATAACCTAAAAAACTTAGAAGAAGGGATCTTTCTTCCTAAATGTATTCATCCGAAGAACAAACCCAACTCGACTACTTGCTAACTATTGAGTTTTGTATATATAAACATATCATTAGTAAGTAAACTAATATTGGAGAAAAAAATTAAACAAATTGACATAAAACAACGCTGTCTTTAGAATAACATAAAATGATCTCATTATAAACTCGGTGAAAGATCTTTTTGCAATTTAAATACTTGGCTTGAGTTAATAAAGCTGGAATAAATCAAAACGTATTTATGAATACGATCTGAAAAAAATATTGGCACATGTATAAAGAACTTAAAATCCCGGCTATTTCCTTTTCATATTTATTAGTCTTTCGCAAACCAAAGAATATTTTGAGCAATATGATTTTTTTCTTTGTTATCGACCAATGTAACGTAGTGTACCTAACTGCCGAGAGAGATATCCAATCTCAGTCTCTGTGTAATAAAAGTTTTTAGACATTAAACTCTCTGTTTGTCTACTTTAAAATAATTAATACTTTTTATACGTGTCAATAAAAAAAACCTTTTAAAGTTTGTAACTAGGATTACAAAACATCCATAACGCGCTTGAGTGCAAATGATTGACAGATACGATTACGATTCGTAATGGTAACAATATTTCAATTATCATCAATTATTTGGACGCAGATTGAAGACCGATCTATCGATATATTGTAAAACTGACATAAATATCGGATTTTGTATTATATATAAAGTTATCTTTCGATATAAAAGGGATATTTAAACCCTAAAAGTTTATTCAGTAGAAAATTCCAGGTTATGTAGTTTCAAAGGGGTTGCTCCTCAACTAACGCAGGTGAAATATTGCTCATGCACTCATACGATGCTTTGGAGAAATCACAGAATGCTATTGACAGAGCTGTGATCTTTCTGAAGCATTCGATTGTGTGTGAAGCATTCGAAAACGTTTCGTGTAACGTTTTTGTATATTCTCAAGCCTCATGGTGTTTTAAAATGAAAAATCTTGATATTATTGCCTCCTACATAAGTCAAATAACTCGATAAGTTTCTTTAAATACAATGAATCCTTCTAGGTCTGTGCTATGAATAGTCGTTTTACAGGGATGAATTTTGGGTCCTGTTTTTGATATATATAAAATTATCGATTATTTATGCCAGGAGCTCTATTAATAAGGATATAAATAAACGAATACGTACAAGAAGTCCGGCAAAACATGGGAGATGAAATTTATTCGTGGTTTGTAGTTAAAACATTTTGGAAAACTTTGAAATTATTTGTGAAACCTCATCTTTGTGCATAATTACGTATAACATTTTCCATATACCTGAAAATCAAGCAAGAGAACTGAAACAATGGGTGGCAATTTTTTATTTTTAAGCCATCGTTTGTGTCGGCTATTGTCTTCACGATTAACGATACTACTAATTTAAAAGACTATCGTTGAGGTTGTGTTTTCTTTTTTAATTTGTTCGATATCAACTATTTTATTTATATATATTTACATGTCTGGAAGCCTTCACGTCACAAATTTTACGATGTATAGTTTTCGGTAAATAAATAAATCAAGAGATTGTGTTTTTACGGCCTTGGGTCGTTTTATATTAAAACGGTTGGCAGTGTGCCATATTGTTTGTTTGTTGATACGATCGTTACTCTACCTTTTGATTTCTCGGAAAGGGTCTTCAATTGGAACACAATTTCGGCAAAATATGTTTGTTTTGCACACTTCGAGATTTTTTCCTGTCATGGCGATTAAGTGATATAAATGTTCATGGCATTTATGATTAATACTTACAACCTAAATAGTTTCAATGCTTCCGTCTAAAATTTTAATGATTTCATATTTATTTAGTGATATAATTCATAATATAAAATTACGTTTTTCATTAGAATCTATTTCAAAAACAGAAGAAATATATCGCGTACATTGTTTTTTAAGGAATTTTCTAGACAATACAGGATGATTTAACGAAATAAAAAGAGGGAAAGGAAAATTGAATAGAATAAAATACATGGGATCCCAGATGAAATTTAACCTTTATTTTTCTTTGGCAGTTTCAGAAAATCGGGTTAAACCACATTCACGTCATCAGTGTATACATGCATTGGTTTTTTGTTATATATATATATTCCTTAATAGCTTGGTAACCATAATAACAATCCTTATCAAAGTAAAGCCTGTATTAATAAAATGCGAAAGTTTGCTTGTTACTCTTTCACGTCTTAACAACTCAACTTTTTTCATAAACAAATCGGTCGGAATCTTGTAATATGGTAATCTCAAATGTTTTCTCTTAAAACACCACTCACTACAAATTAGACTAACAATTCACATACATATTCTTACACAGTATATCTGAATCCTTGATTCGTTGACGCCATTGTATTAAAATATAATAAAACATTTTACTAAATACACAAATCTATATAATGATATCTAAGTCATTGCTTACAAGGTCTTTGATATAAAATGAAAACACGTGAAGCTCTCTGTAAGATGTAATAGTTCAGCAGGTGCAGGCGGGTCGATAAGTAATTTACTTGGATCTAAATTCCAAATTACAAAGCCATTTCATGCTTTCTCTGTACTAAGAGCAGAGTTTGACAAAAATAAACTTAACTAATTGCCTAATGTAAATGGCTACAATAATTAGCCGAGATGGTCCAGTGATAAGAACGCGTGAATCTTAACCGATGATCGTGGGTTCAAACCCGGGCAAGCACCACTGAATTTTCATGTGCTTAATTTGTGATTATAATTCATCTCGTGCTTGACGGTGAATGAAAACATAGTGAGGAAACCTGCATCTGTCAAATTTCACTGAAATTCTGTCACATGTATATTCCACCAATTCGCATTGGAGCAGCGTGGTGGAATAATCTCAAAAACCTTCTCCTTCATAAGAGGAGAAGAGGCCGTAGCCCAGCAGTGGGACATTCCAAGGCTGTTACTGTTACTGTACTGGTTTTTTTATTATATTTCGGGATAAAAAGGGTTTCGGGTTATAGCCGAGATAGCCTATTGGTTAGAAGACAAGAATGTTAACTGATAATTCCAAGTTCAAACCCTCACAAGCACCACTGAATTTTCAAGTGCTTAATATGTGTTTATGGGCATTTCATGATCGGTGGTAAATATCGTGAGGAAACTGCATGTAGCAGATGATAACTAATCTGCGCCACGTGTCCACCAACCCAATTAGAGAAGCGTGGTGAGAAAGTTTGAGAGGTGAGAACACAATTTATTACTCGCTTTTTACTTGGTAGAGCTTTGTGCAAGCTCGTCTGGGTAGGTACCACTCAGTCATTAGATATTCTACCGCAAAACAGCAGTACTTGGTATCGTTGTGTTCCGGTTTGAAGGATGAGTGAGCCAGTGTAATTATAGGCACAAGGGACATAACATCTTATTTCCCAAGGTTGGTAGCGCATTGGCGATGTAAGCGATGGTTAACATCTCTTACAATGTCTATGGGCGTTGGTTACCACTTACCATCAGGTCGCCCATATGTCTATACTATTAAAAAAAAAACGCTTCTGTAATTACACTGAAAATGGGAAAATAAATGTTATTAAATTTATAATTTAAACCCACTTCAAGAATAATGATATCTTCTATCTTAATAATTGTGAAAAATAATATGGTTTCTTATAAAGAAGATTTTAATATGAACTCGTATGTTACAAACTTTGTCGTAGGCTTATTTTTTAAGATTTTACTGTCGTTAAAGTAGATGAGACAACTTTTGTACAGTTTCAAGTCTTAGCGCGTCTAAATCGTGAATATATTGCTAAAGTTTTCGAATATGCATTCCAAGTTTGCAGGAATAGTTTAAAATTTCAATTTCAAGCAATGTTCGTTTCTATCGTAGACAGTTGTTACAAAAATCTAAAATAAAATGACAAAATGGAATAAAGAATTCCTTGTTTGCAATAAGTTATACCAGTTTGGGGTTGGATGGAACAGGGTGTAAAGTTCCTCATCTACCATTGAAAAGGGAGGATCCTCCGACCAGACGGGTGTTGGTCTGGTGGGCTACTGCCCGACGGTTGTTGTCGGGTTCTTGTATATATGTTCAATCGCTCGGATAACTTTAATATCGCGATGTAGGATACGTCAGTTTTTAGTTTTCGTATGTGGCGAGATAGATGTCGCTACACCAGCATTTGTATTGATTTATATATTCAGCAATAAAGTAATAGCCTGAAAACTTTTTTTAATGAATAGTAAGAAACCGCTACTTGGTCAGCTGACGGTTTGCTTATTAGCTATATAAGATAAACTATCGATGTCAACATCAGCCGGCTTACTATGACTTTTGTTAATGCAACGCGACCTCCCGAACCATAATGTGCCGATTCCGTGTACAAACGATACTCTTGAAATCCATCCATACACATTAAGCGTGTTACATATTGATCTGCGGTCGAGTCCATACCGAATGCTGTTTTCATAACTCTTTGATTTGTCACCAACAATGTTATTTAGTACTTTCTAGAATGTTTAGTTGACTTTTTCGTATAAATGGATTGGTGGTTAAAATTAATATAGTTTATCGACGTTGTTTATTTCCACATACTTTAAATACAGTACTATAGGGGAAGCTGCTATTTTTTCGATATTTGTGCCAGAATTCTGAGTAGCAGCCCGGAGTTTGGTTGGTAGCAGTGCTTACACTCCATGCCTGGTCGCTTCGAATTTGTTGTCTCGTACGTTTTATGATGCTTTATCGATACTAAAGGATACGGAATATGGCTTGTTTATGTCGTAATTAGGTGGAAATGTAAGAATGTTTGGTCGTTTTATGTTTAACTTAGCCTCAAGTAAGTTCTTTGTGAGTTAATTTTTAAGTGTTAGTGAGTTAGAGTTTGAGAGCTAGTCTTTTGTGACTGTGGTTAGATACCAGATACATATATAATTAAAAAACATATACATAATATAGTAAATATATGATATTAGTAAAATATCGGGCAAAATAATATCAATCACATTTCTCAGTAGGTATAGGATTTCTATAACGATGCTTACCATTGAGACCAAAGAGGAAAGTACGCCCCAGATTTAATATCAAATGATTACTCTTCAAACGATGCCATATTGAATCCAAACCAAAACACAACAATACAAGGTAGCACTGTTTAGCGGTATAATATGTAATGTAAATAACCTACAGGGGAGCTTGCACAGAGCCCTACCATTGTGTTCATTACATGAAAAATACACATGGTTATTACTTTTAAGTAAATATTGAATATTCGATAAATTGAAAAGTGTCTCTAGGGATATATCAAAAAGTATTTACATATATTTAGCGGGCGTTCATGCAAACGAAATCACAGACAATGCTCATCCTTACTAAGGTTTCCAAAGTCGTTGACTCGTAATAAGTCTATTTTAAATCAATGTATTGTCACCGTGTTAGTGGAAAAAAGGCCATGTGACGTGAGAATTACGACACTTCCTAATGTAGGTCGTGAGCATCGCGGGTTACGATTTACAAGCTGTTATTGGGTCACAATAGGTTTGCTTCAAAGTATTGTGATCATATATGATTGTAATAAGTGTGAAATCCTATTAAAATAAAAACATTTTTAAATTTAGAATAAAGTTTTAAAGATTTTTTTTAATCGAATTTATACACAATGAGTAAAGACAATATGCCATGTGTATAATGGTTAGTAATCATTTAAAGAAATGAATGACTAAATATTTTGGCATAATTGTTCGGCTTTATGACGTCACAGCGATTTTATTTTTTATATATATAAAATAATTGACTGACACTAAGGAAGGATTTTTGAAAATTGAACCCGAACGAACGAAGGTAGTATAAAGGGGATGAAAGTTTGTATCAAAAGACTTCATTTTTGAAAGAGTCAATTGGTATTTAGAAAGCGAAGTTGCGGGCAAAGCATTAGTACACAGCGGTTTTATTGCCTAAAAAAATGTTCCTTTTATGACATATAACGGCTTATTGACGGTTAATTACTTTTAACTTTTTTATTGCGCTGTAAGACTTATTCTGATTATAGTATTATATGTTCTTTGATATTTTATGCGGTTTTAATGTTTGAACGATGCGAAAGATAAGACATACTAAATTTAGCTGAAGATAAATATACGTTTAGATCGAATTTCGAAAACGAAATAGCGCTTTTGATCGTGAATTTGTTACTTTTATGAAGTTTACAGTCATTTGATAGCTCGCTATAAAAGATATATAGGAAAAGCAAATATACGTTTTTTATTTCCAGCTCGCGTTACGTATGACGTCACACAAACACAGTATCAGATAATCCAAATATTAGTAGTGTTTAGGTTACTATACTGGAGCAGAGAAATCAACATAAAAATATAACCTAAAAAACTTACGGCACAAGGGACATAACATCTTATTTCCCAAGGTTGGTAGCGCATTGGCGATGTAAGCGATGGTTAACATCTCTTACAATGTCTATGGGCGTTGGTTACCACTTACCATCAGGTCGCCCATATGTCTATACTATTAAAAAAAAAACGCTTCTGTAATTACACTGAAAATGGGAAAATAAATGTTATTAAATTTATAATTTAAACCCACTTCAAGAATAATGATATCTTCTATCTTAATAATTGTGAAAAATAATATGGTTTCTTATAAAGAAGATTTTAATATGAACTCGTATGTTACAAACTTTGTCGTAGGCTTATTTTTTAAGATTTTACTGTCGTTAAAGTAGATGAGACAACTTTTGTACAGTTTCAAGTCTTAGCGCGTCTAAATCGTGAATATATTGCTAAAGTTTTCGAATATGCATTCCAAGTTTGCAGGAATAGTTTAAAATTTCAATTTCAAGCAATGTTCGTTTCTATCGTAGACAGTTGTTACAAAAATCTAAAATAAAATGACAAAATGGAATAAAGAATTCCTTGTTTGCAATAAGTTATACCAGTTTGGGGTTGGATGGAACAGGGTGTAAAGTTCCTCATCTACCATTGAAAAGGGAGGATCCTCCGACCAGACGGGTGTTGGTCTGGTGGGCTACTGCCCGACGGTTGTTGTCGGGTTCTTGTATATATGTTCAATCGCTCGGATAACTTTAATATCGCGATGTAGGATACGTCAGTTTTTAGTTTTCGTATGTGGCGAGATAGATGTCGCTACACCAGCATTTGTATTGATTTATATATTCAGCAATAAAGTAATAGCCTGAAAACTTTTTTTAATGAATAGTAAGAAACCGCTACTTGGTCAGCTGACGGTTTGCTTATTAGCTATATAAGATAAACTATCGATGTCAACATCAGCCGGCTTACTATGACTTTTGTTAATGCAACGCGACCTCCCGAACCATAATGTGCCGATTCCGTGTACAAACGATACTCTTGAAATCCATCCATACACATTAAGCGTGTTACATATTGATCTGCGGTCGAGTCCATACCGAATGCTGTTTTCATAACTCTTTGATTTGTCACCAACAATGTTATTTAGTACTTTCTAGAATGTTTAGTTGACTTTTTCGTATAAATGGATTGGTGGTTAAAATTAATATAGTTTATCGACGTTGTTTATTTCCACATACTTTAAATACAGTACTATAGGGGAAGCTGCTATTTTTTCGATATTTGTGCCAGAATTCTGAGTAGCAGCCCGGAGTTTGGTTGGTAGCAGTGCTTACACTCCATGCCTGGTCGCTTCGAATTTGTTGTCTCGTACGTTTTATGATGCTTTATCGATACTAAAGGATACGGAATATGGCTTGTTTATGTCGTAATTAGGTGGAAATGTAAGAATGTTTGGTCGTTTTATGTTTAACTTAGCCTCAAGTAAGTTCTTTGTGAGTTAATTTTTAAGTGTTAGTGAGTTAGAGTTTGAGAGCTAGTCTTTTGTGACTGTGGTTAGATACCAGATACATATATAATTAAAAAACATATACATAATATAGTAAATATATGATATTAGTAAAATATCGGGCAAAATAATATCAATCACATTTCTCAGTAGGTATAGGATTTCTATAACGATGCTTACCATTGAGACCAAAGAGGAAAGTACGCCCCAGATTTAATATCAAATGATTACTCTTCAAACGATGCCATATTGAATCCTTGTTCATATAGATAAAGTACAGACAGCAAAAACAATAACAACAGTCATCATTTGCACATAAATATTATTATTAAGTAATTAAAAATACTTCATGTGGTAGGTTTCTTTTAATAAACTTTTGAATGATTGCTGTAACATCTATTTCATTTTGACTGTCACAAAGCTCGGTGTCATTTTTATCATGCGCTTGTGCATATAAGTTGAATTGTGAAAGTACGAGGAAATAAACATTGATATCACTTTGATTGGAAATAAAAACACACAGGCACATCAAGCTATGAAAATCGTTTAAAAAGTGAATTGAATTAGTTGAAAATGTTAGTGATATGTTGTCATGTAAACTTCTAAAAAGTTTTTTAATAAAATGGAATAAGCGTTCTTCTTCTGTTGTCGGTACTTTGTTATCCGATACGTTCGCTTTGTCTTTAATATACGATGCTTTGTAAAGTATGTACACTAGAGACGGGCTTACTTTTTATTTATATCTACAATATTCTACGAACAATGTTCTATTCTATTAAAGTTTATATGTTTGTATTCTCAAGTGTAAGACAATCACGCAATTCTACAATATAGTTGTAAAATTGTCTTATTTTGCATTCCGAATGAGATGCTATTCTCCAAGTGGCCCTCTGAGAAAAATATTTTTAAAACAAAAGACTTGCGTTGCATTTTCATTTCATGCAAATACATTAAAATATGCTATTACAGAAGTAGCTCTGTAGTATTCTCTAATAACAAACTTTAAAGGCAGAATATGATGGTCATCTTTTAGAAAGTGATTTGCGATATTGACTACAACAATTAAAGGATAAACGCATTAATATCGACATAATCGGTTTTCAACATTATATTATTGATTTTATTTTCGTTTTTGATGTGATAACGTCTTATAAATCGACGAAGGGCGGCTGCAGGCACGAAAAAGCATGAATCATTGTCACGTTCCGCCTGAGCCGAGCGTGCAACCGAGAGCGCGGAACAAGCGATAGAGAGGCACGATCGGCTTAAGCGTTCGGCTTGTGACGCATCTATCTCTCTTCCACTCCATCGGCCGATAAACGGACGTAAATTAAGAAAATATTGGTTTATAATCAATGTTTTCTTATTACGTTATCACGTAAAATTATCGTCCGTAAACCGACTTTACAGACAACCATTTGTTTTTTTTTTAGGTTTATGTATGTACCTTGAAAATTTCTAGATATAAGTTCTCTCGAGACTATGACATATGTAATGTGAATGTTTCATAACATTAGGGTTTTATGAATCAAGAAAAATCAAACAAACAAATATGTCTCCTAATGATCAATATTATTATTATGTTAATACAGGATCTTATTTAGATCATATAAAAACATTAAAATGAAACGAATTTTAATATTTGTGCTACCATGATTTTTAGAGAAACTCAAAAATCAACTTGGTAATTTTGTTAAAATGCTTTTTTATTCTTGGTAATATATTTCTTACAGCAAAAATGTCAACGAGCGATTCCATTTACTTATCAGGTGGCCCATTTACTCGTCCAACTTCCTATTTTATAAAAAACAAACTTTTTTAGTTTTGGGTATTTATTTTTATACGAATTAATAAATGAAAACATTACGCAAGAAAAAGGCTATTTTCTTATGAGCTTGATTGAGGAAGATATGTAATTGGCATTGGAGTCTTGCGTCCTTGTTTTAATGATCAATATCCTATCACAAGCCGTCTAATGGACTCTCGTAACGGATGGAATGCGCTCCGCCACGCAGATGACGGCGGAAGAATTAATTGTGCTTTCTTAATCAATAACAGGAACTGATAAAGTACAGCTCTTACTAAATCAAAGTTGATTTGATTGCTACTTCATAACGTTTTAAATCACTATTATGTGATCGTCTAAAGCTCAAACACTATTTTCCTCGGCAAGTTTTTATTTGTTTCTAACGTACGTTTCTAGAACTTTCTTCCAGATTTATCTGACAATTTATTTAGTATTCCAAGACGTATTTTATAGTGTAAAATAGCATATGCCTTCCATTTATATATTCCATAATGCAATATATATTGTATTTCATTATTTTGTTTTACTTAACAGCTTTTTGTAGTGATGACAATACTTTAAGGTTAAACTGTACCTACATCATAGATTATGTTTGACGAGCTGGTTGGCGTGGTTGGTAAGATACTTGCCTTTCATGTCACAGGTCGTGGGTTCGATTCCTACCAGGACAGACATTCGTGTGCATGAACATGTCTGTTTGTCTGGGTGTAATTATCTATATAAGTATGTATTTACAAAAAAGATTTAAAGAATATTTAAATATATCAGTTGTATGGTTTCCATAGTACAAGCTCTGCTTAGATTGGGATCGGCCTTGTGTGAATAATGTCCCAGGATATTATTATTATTATTATTATATTATGTAAGCATCCATAAAGTATTTATAAAATTATTAACTCTATGGAATCTGTAAAGATTTCTTGTTAAAGAAAAGTAATTCTGTGTACAATTTTGTTTCCTGTTTTATGTATTTCACATAAATAAATAATTAATTAAGTGGATAGATAATAGACCTTTTTTAGTTGTTCATGTCGTTCATTTGTTTTAGTAGCTAAATTATATTTGTTTTAGTAGATAAATACGCAGAGCTTGTACTATGGAAACCAGACAACTGATATACTACATAATATACTACTTTTCTTTTGTAAATATATACTTATATAGATACCTATAAATAAGCTGTGAAAACTTTAAAAATACCTTTACATAATATGAATACTTCTATTACATGTACCTTTAGTAAATAAGTAGTTTTGAGGGGGAGGGGAGCAGGTGACAGATAACCTGTCATTTTCTGTGCTCTTGACTGTACATTTCATGATGATCGGTTGAGTAATTAAGACGTAAAAGCGTAACAAACTAATAAACATACGTTCCCATAATGTTGATGATGTTTACATAATCTGTGATGTCTGATAATAGTTATGTTTAATAAAAATAAATTTGAATTGTTCTAGTAATCTGGATTTAATTCCTATACTTTTTCCTAGCTACCTTACTAGCAAATTACTATTATAAAGTTCTGAATTTGGAAAGTAATTTCGTATAAAATAACCATTATATAAAGGAATATTTAAATAATAATTTAAGTCAACTTCTAACTAATCTCGTTAGTGGTATAAATGCGATAGGTAACTGCTTACGGTGTACGCGGAATGGCTTTATCCGTCACATTGATTCCTTTTATCTCTAGAAAAATCATCATATAATCATCACTAGAAAAATTTAAAAAAAATATATGTGAACTACACTTTACTTAATACAAGATAGGTTTAGTTAGCTATAACGTTAAGTACGTCCGAAAAATATGTTTTAACCGCATTAGTCATTAGTAAAGAATTCCATTGAAATTGCAACTTCAATTTAAGATTTTTTAATTAAAACGCACTTTTCGATCGTTAACTATATTCGTTATATTTTTGTTACTCAATAAGTTATTAGATTCGACTTAAGGCATGCAATGAATTGCTGTATGTACTACACATAATATAAAATCGTGTTCATTATGATGAACTGTTTACTCATGATATAAACCGGTTGACAAACCGATTCAAAAATGTCAACTCTATTTATTAAATGTCGAGGCACTATTGACCCTCCAGACTGATTTTGGTAATGGCTTTCATTCTCAATGAAGAATAGTTAACTGCGCGGGAGATATTATTGTGTTCGAGTGTTTGCGCAAACACAGGTGCACTCTATTCCATCACTCTTATAATCCGATGGGACGGCAATTCGACATGACTGGAGAGATTTAATTCGCAGGATCAATGGCTTTACGTGCTTCCCGAAGCACAGGTGATAGCACTGCACATTTCGAAACTCTTACTGAGTATATCTTGACAGACAAATCTAAAAACTTTTTATAGCCCTATGAATCTAATAGAATATTTGTGGAATACAAATTGGAGATCAAAACACGTACGCTACTGTAAGCTAAGGTTACATATACACGAATTGACTTTCATTATTGTAATCCATGCTTTATTTTTGAATTGTCTCGTGGAATTGGTTTTTGAACGAAATATTACAGTGATGAAACGATCATTGGAAACCTGCCACCTGGGACGTAGAGATCAAAGTGAATGAATATTGAACTACTTCGCGTTTGTACGCTTATAATTATCATTGAGATTGATGAATGAGTGTAAATCTTTCATTCAATTGGTCGTTTTACTCTCGTTCTGATCTTCACACCCGTTAACTCACGATTGGATAAGTTATCTCATAAAACTTCAGATAATCTGTCTAATGTGTCTTCGGTGCCCTTTGAAGTTTCAAAGTCAAAAGAGTTTCTTTAAAACATCAGATAAATATATAAATACAGTTATAATATTATGTTACCAATGTAATAATTCAATATTAAATAAGTGTCATTTTTATTGAATATAGCAATTTTAATGGCGATGGCACTAGATTTTAATGTTTAGAAGTTGAGAATCTTAACCGATGATTCCGAATTCAAACTCGGGCAAGGAGCACTGAATTTTCATATATTTAATTTGTGTTTATAATTCATCTCGTGCTCGGCACTGAAGAACAAAATCATGAGGTAACCTACTTGTGGCAGGGGCTTTAGCCTAGCAGTGGGACTGGTTACTCTAATGTCTGCGTTTTGAATAATTTATTATAACATTTAATTAATAATTATAATTGTGTTGGAATTTTAACTTCCTCGTTGTTGGGAGTCGTCGGAGTCGTTTTGGCCCTGTGGCGAGTACAAGTGAATAATTTGCTAATAACGCTTTCCGTAGTAGACGGTGAAGAAAAATAACGTGAACCTGCACTTCTGACTTGTTGGTTATAACTCGACTATTATTATTTATTTATTACTTATAAAATACGAAGAATAATATAATATATAACTTTAATAAAAAAAAAAAAACTAAAACAAATAAATATGTCATCAACGCATTTCCAAACCGATTCAGTACTTTTTAGTACGATAGAAAGAACAAAATATTGGAAAAAAAAACACAAAAACGAATTCAAATCGTACTTCCATACCTTAACAATAGAGGCTTTAAAAAACTAAGACATCGTGATAAAAGTAAATTAAACTTTTATAATCGTTTTTTGAAAACGAACGTGGCCTTACAAACGGTAGAATCTATGAACAGAAAAAAAATTGTTTGCCGAAACGGATTAACGCTACAAAGGTTGTTTTTTGAAGCGGTAAACGTGCAAACAAATAAAATGCGGTATACACTAGCAATCTTAAATTTCTTTACATTATAAATTCTTTCAACCACTACCACGAGCAATCTTTATTGTGGTAGCGATTTGTGATGTGCTAAGACTTTTGCGAATGAAAGAAAAACTAACATTGCATAGCTCATTACGAATGATACAAGTCATTCATGATGCTTCGTTATACCAATGAGCTACAGAACTATAAATTAATAATATATCTTTATAAATAAACAGTTTCCAGCCGTGTTTTCAACCGCGTGTTGAGATATTGGACAGGTGTAACGTGTAACTTCTATGAACCACTGACAACGTGTAAGCAAAACTTCGTCAAATTAGAAAAAATGACAACTGGAAAAAAAATACAGTCACTGTGTCACAAACATCAGCAACTTTTATCTAGTATATGAATATATATAAAAAGGTCCTCCAGACCGATTTCGGCCACGGCGGCCAATCTCAAGAGAGATTAGCCAACTGCGCAGGAGATATTATAGTGCACAAGTGTGTGCGCAAACACAGTTGCACTCTCTTTTCCTTAGCTCTCATAATCCGATGGGATGGCAATCCGACACGACCGGAAAGAGTTCAGGCGCAGGACCAACGGCTTAACGTGCTTTCCGAGGCACGGGAGTGTACACACTTCCACCTTCCAGACTCCGGGCTGCTACTGAGAATTTTCTGACAGAAAAACCCAATAACTATTTATTGGCCCGACCTGGGAATTGAACCCAGGACCGCTGCGTCTGCAGCCTAATATCTAGTCACTAGACCAACGTGGCAGTCGAGGAACTCGAGGTATGAATATGTATATGTTATATGAGTAGCATAATATGAATATCATATATATGTACGTATATATTATGTAATAGTGCCAGAGTATCAGACTATCCCTCAAAATCCAAATCAGAAGCTCCATAATTGTGGGACGTCGACACCTTCCTTAAATACTTTACTACCTTACTTTTTGAACTTCAATTATTATAATAAGGAAATAAAAAGTACATAAACCTCCAGATCAAATACCTTTATTTTATACCTTAAATTAATACAAGAAGGTGCATCTTTTATTAAAACATACCGATGTACATACATATTCGTTCCAAATGTGGAAGAGTTTACATTGCATCATTATTAGGGCCTGTGCACACGGCACAGTATCTATATTCGTGTCTTAAACTCAAAAACGCCGAGTACAAGCCTAACTTCTGTTGCATGATGAAATTCTGCTAAATGCGTCTCCACTGAGTCGCATTGGAGCGTTGTGGTAGAATAAGTACCCAACGCTACTCCTCTTGGGAAGAGTTATGTGCACAGTAATAGAACTTACACGGTCGTAGGGTTTTGTGCAAGATGTCTATACCACCACACACACATTACGTTTAATACCGTCAAACAGTAATACTAGTATAATAGTGGTATTACTGTTTGGCGGTGTTGTGTTTCGATTTGAAGGTTGAGTCAGGCAGTGTAACTATAGAGACGAGAATATCGTAGCTTTCAAATTTGATGACGTATTGGCGATATAAGGGATGATTAATATTTGTTACAACGTCCATTTCTATGGGCAATGGTAACTTACTTATTTACCATCAGATGGCCTACTTTCTATTTTGTCTAGCATATATTATCTTTATACGTGTAACATAATTTGTGGAAATTTTATTAATCTGTGATATATAGTTCTTGTTAGTTACTAAGAATAATAGTACTGTTTGTTTTCCTCTTAAAACTAATGGTCTTATTTATGAACGTCGTATAGCTGTCTTCTTCTTTCGTATGTCAAATCAATAATGATAGAAAGAGCAAAATCACTGTTTAACAAAACAGCCGCTAAGAATCGTCTACAAATAAGTCTGTAAATAAATAATATTAAAAAGAATTGTATTCGTATCGAGAAAATATTGGATACATTGTACTACATTACAAAATATATCATACCTACTTGTATTTTATAAGAATAATAAGTAACTAATTACACAGAAAAATCAAATGGTTTATATTTTTAAAACTGTAAAATAGTCTCTTGTAGAATATAGCATAGCGGCTGGCAGTAACTAGAATTTACGGTATCAATAATATTAGATAGCAGGCAGCAGCCGTTTCTGAAGTTTATGTCCATCATTCTGCGGTTTTGTTTATATAATATACTAAATAGTTTATACGCGGTGTGTTCTGACTTTATTCATGTGTATACCACATAAAGCGAGTAGTAACGATAAAATTTTAGTCATTACAAACAAATTCATAGAAAATGTTCTTATTGCCACTGAAGCTCTTTAGCTTTCTATCCATAATATCTACTTTTATAATAATTAACCGAAATTATAAAGTTAACTATTGTATTTATGTGAGATTAGTTAACTGCGCACAAGATTTTTAAGTGCACAAGTGTGTGCGCAAGCGCAGGTACAGTCAATATTCTCGCTCTAATAACGTGGTGGGATAGCAATCTGAAATGATCAATGACAGTTCAGACGCATGACGAACAAAAAGCTACGTGCTTTCCAAGGCACAGGAGTGTACACACTACTGGCCGCCAAGATCCAGGCCACTGAGAATTTTTTGACAAAAAGGTCCAATAAATAGGGTCAGACCCAGGGTTTGAATCCAGAATATAAGTCTTATAAGTTAACCAGTAGACCAACGAGTCATTCCTATACTAATCATAATATATATTAACAATAAAGGTTTTTATCGGGAGCAGCAGTATTACGTCACAATGAGGAAAGCTTCTTAGATTATGTTGGTAATCGAACGGATTGGTTCAAACGCTGATTGTTAGTGCCCACCTTTCAAAAATTGCTGTTTAAGTATTAAAAATAAAAGTAAATCCCTTATTAAGGATTAAACGTTCGAAATTTGAATAAGAAGAATCATTCGGCGTTGTAGCGATAAGTTAATGTGGCTAAGGAAGTGCTTACACATCTGATTAAAGAGGAGAAAAGGTAAGCAAATTATATAAAGCTCATAAAAACGAGTTGGAGAGTTCGCTGCTTGAATTTATCTTAATAATATGAAGATTTTTCCAAGTAAATACTTAACGACGAAATAGAAGTTGCTTACGTGAAATTAAATGGCTTCATTACGCTCTCGCCATCTGGATCTTTTTAATAAGATGATATTTTCCGAGTATAAAATGAAATAGACGAATGAAAATGTTCTATTCAAATAACATATGGTTATTACATCGCTAATCTTTATAATTATTTTATATATACTAACGACTAAACAATGCTGTTTTTTTTTCGGTTGTCAAATCAATGGTGATAGAAAGAGAAAAATCGGTGTTTATCTAAAGACCATCTAAACATCTTAAAACGGACTTTAGATATTTACGACATTATTTAACGCTGGAAAAACGCATTACGCGTTGCCCCCACGGGGACAGGGGGGAGGGTATGTGCGCCGAATGCGCCTTGAACATCGGAATACCCACTAAAAAACCATCGGTACCCTTCCCGACTGAACGAGGAGCGAAACGAGATTGCCTGCGTGAGATAATATTAACGACATAACACAACTCACGGTGACATTTTTAGTAGTGGTAAGGTTCTGGACAAGCTCTACTAAGTTGGTACCACAAGGCTATCGCAGTGGTTTTAGTGGGTAAGAATCCCACATAACCCGTTCCCCCCCTAGGGAGACGGGAACCTTACAGAAGGTTCCCACTGCGTACAAAAAAGGTTGGTACCACAAACTATACTTAGTATTGTTCCGGTTTGAAGAGTGAGAGAAACATTAAAACTACCGGCAGCAAGGACATAAAATTTCAGTTCCCAAGGCTTTTGGCGCATTGGCGTTGTAAAGAACATTTCTTATAACGCCATATTTATGGTCGGTGGTGACCACTTACCATTATGTGCCAAATATACACGTCTGCCTATCTCGACGCAATAAAAACCGACAACATAAAACAATATGTCACAAGTGCGACAATATTAAATATCTTTGTTCATACCAAGTTGAAATTAATGGTTTTATTAATGTGTTGTGAAATTACATATTTGAAAACAAGCAAAAACTACTCGTTAAATAACCCGTGACATAGTTAAGGTATTTATTTATATGAGTAGGAAGTAATATTTAAAGGGTGTCACAAAGATTTCTCGTTACTCGTGACTTTTATGGTCGTTCAAATTGTCAAAGAACAAGTCGTCATTTGGTAGTTTTACCTGGAAAGTTTATCGTGAGTTTTAAAAATTGGCGAAGTTACTATTGGCACGTGCTCGCAATTCATTTCACCACTCGCTTTGACACTCGCCTCACTACTTGCGCGTTTGTTTAAATAAAGGATACAGGTGTCAGCATCTGAATAAAGAATGAAGCTGAGATGGCCCAGTGGTAAGAACGCGTGAACCGATGATCATGGGTCCAAACCCGGGCAAGCACTACTGAATTTCATGTGCTTAATTTGTGATTATAATTCATCTCGTGCTTGACGGTGAAGGAAAACATCGTGAGGAAAACCTGCATGTTTCAAATTTCACTGAAATTCTGTCACATGTGTACTCCACTAGCCCGCATTGGAGCAGCGTGGTGGAATAAGCTCCAAAACCTTCTCCTAAAATGAGGAGAAGACATTCAGCAGGGGGACATTCACAGGCTGTTAATGTATCAGTATCTGTAAGTCAGTTTTCGACATTTCACGGGTGAGATGCGAAGTTAGTTCTTACAGAATATTGTTAGAGTGTCGAGGCGAGTTTTATTTTAGTCAACTATATACAAGGAGGTTGGATTCTTCTATATTGAATAAATTATTTTCAAATTGATTAAAAAGCATGTTCATTTATCGTTTAATTGTAACTGCTCGATTGTATTCTAATGTGACAATTTCTTATGAGTATAATACCTTAGTAGATAAAGAATGGGAGAGAACATGGCGTTTTCGTTATTCACTTCTCGCTCGCACACTGTCGCTATGTATACTCACACCCGTTGGTAGTGTTGCCATATCATTGTTTATCTGTACTGGTAGTAAATACTGTGTTATAACATCGAAGTAATTAAAACGGAAACAATTTGATAGTACCGTTATGGTTAAGTGCATAAGTGAATTGGTGCAACAACGACGGATAAACAAATTAAATCGTATACAGTTCTGTTTTTTTTTATTGTATAGGTAGATGGACGATCATATGGGCCACCTGATGGTCACATTGTTATCAATGCCCATAGACAATGGCATTTTAAGGAATGTTAACCATCGCTTACATCGCCAATGCGCCACCAACATTGGGAACTAAGATGTTCACATCGTTAAAATTATTCTTGAGATTATATTTAGATGTCTATTTTGTTAATAGAGAAAATCAATTTTATGTATCTATTCATGTATTTTCTTTTATTAGGGAAATTGAGTGGAGGGAAATTGGGAGTGAAATTCGCCACGAACATTGCCAGCCACTTGAGATTAAAGCATTTCTCAATTACTCTCCTGGTATTGGCTGAAATAAACTTTCGACGACGCAGAACTTTGAACTTTTTTATTTGAATTTCCCTTATTTTTAACCAACTTGAATTGGAACTTATAACGTTTGAATTAATTGATTACATTAATCGAAATCCGATATGGTCCGTCGGTTAGAACGGAGAACAAAGATTGCGTCTCCAAATTCAGGCAAGCACCACTGAACTTTCATAACTTACGCATAAGGTTCTTTTTTGCTGAACTTACTTCTAGAATTGAAAAAAAAAATATATCGAAGGCCTTGTTTTTTCACAATTCTTCTCGAGGACAACCATAACTGTACAATTTTTCCAACCGAATAAACAATGTGAGTGTGTAAAAATGGTACAAAGATAAGTTTTAACCTTTAAATATAACATTGATAAATCAAATGCCCAACAATGAGAGATCCACAGTACTGTCATTAACAAAATATTATATACAGCTTCAAAACAACACAAACTTTTCGTGCTTGAAAATATTTCTATCCTTTTTAATCATAAACACAAAAAAGAGATATCAATAATTTTATTTTTGCCAAAATTGCTTACTCATAGTGTATACTATACAATATCTGGCACCCGTGTAACTTTAAGACATTTCGAACTACTTATCTTTATAACACAGATAATAAATAAATGTCACAAGAACAGTGACATTCAGCCATTTCATCTAATGAATACTCGAACGTAATATTGGGTGGCTATTTAATTGACTTAGTGGGTGTTCTGCGTCATCTGATGTCACTTTACGTAACACGCTTGATTGTTACTTAAACTCAATTACTTAATGTAATCGTACATAATGTATCTACATGTACATGTAATTTCATGAACAAGTTATGGGTTGAATGAGCTTATTAATTTACAAATAAGCCGTAGACAAACTCCTATTCAATAAGAATTCACTGGTGAAATGTTGAATACCCACTTAGTGAGATGCTAGATTGATGCGTGTATACTTTAAAATTTATAATATTTCAAAATCGTAGCCTGCGATATGTTCCGAGTTTGTCCTTAAGGAATAGGACCTGTGTACACTTTTAGCTACAAAACCGGCAGACATCATCATACGTTATTCTGTTACAAACTATATATTTTATTATAGTATAAGATTTTTTTTAAATCATATGAAGTTTTAGGTAGTAGTATTTCCTATAACTTCATTTTCCGATAAAAGAATATAATATGTATTATAATTTATTTATATACCTAATTTGATTCGATATTGTGTTTGTTATGCTTTTCCTTAACTTTCAACCGATCATGAAATTTTGCATACACGCTGTCCGGGGTACAGGAATAGACATAATATGGTACATAACACTGCCCCGTCAAACGCAGGTGAGGCCGAGAACTATATAATTCGTTACAATAGTTTATTATAATAATAAGAAAAATATATTGATTTTATTAACGTGTCACGTGATAGTAATACTTTTTTAATATAAGCTTTTAATGTACCAAGACACTTTTACATTTACCAAGTACTTAATTACTTGGTAAATGTAAAAGTGTCAGGAATTTGATTATATAATAATTACTTTGGTATTTCATATATAAAACACGATTTTACTTGCGATGATCAAATACGTAACAAAAGAGGAAGTCCTTGAATGTCTGGATGTGAGGTTTTGTTGCATTGTTCGAGATTTCAGACGTTCAGAAAATTGCGAGCCATGTTTCCAAGTCCCTAATGAAAGATAGCGAAAACATTCTGAAGATAAAAATACCGTAGCAGTAATTATTTTCGTTACAACGTACAATGTACATAATATATTATTGTTATAAATTTTATTACTTATTCACTGTTCTAGATAAGTAAAAAATATGAATAAATAAATATAAAAAAATTCAACTTCAAAAAGCTAACAAATATTAAATTAAAAAAAATCAAGACGCACAGAATTCATGTCAATCGGCTTCTCTGTTCTTTATTTAAATTAGTCATCAGTTGTACTCGTAAGAGCGGGAAACGCCGGTAATATTGATCTGACATTTGTTTGACAACTCTTTTATCGTTCAGGAATTAAGTCGTTGGAACAGTTTTAAATTATAAATAATCGGTTTTTATCTTATACGTGTTAATTGCTTTGAATATTTTCAACAAAATAGTAACACAAACACATTACTTAATTCTTCAATCTATTATTAAGTTCATTATTCTTTACTTTAGTTTAAAAATATTTTCCTAAGATCGCACTACATCTATTAAATAAAGTGTATTTCTAGTATTCCAAATAAAATTTGATACGTGATTGAGATTAAAAAATAAAATAGCAGCAACTTCTGCATGCAATAAATAATTCTGTTCTCACTGTGGGAACCCTTATATAGGGCAAGGGGAACTTTTGTGTGGGTCCACGTGGCGATACTACTACGCAGTTTGTTTTTTTGGTTATCAACGCCACATTGAATTTAATGTTCGACCGCGTAATGATTTTGACAAGGAATTGATATCGGAAATTGTTGAAGTCTTTTATAGCTTAAAATAAATAATTGACATTTTTATAAAATATATAAGAAGACATAGAATAATAACGCTTAGAAGGACTGTAAGCCCAAGCGAATTGAAGTCATTCAAATTGTGACTAGTCTCAATACATTTGACGTCACGTCAGTTGTCACGATAAAGTGTCATCTCGCGCAATTTATTAAAAAATGACTTACTGTGTAGTAAAAGGGTGTCACAATACTCCACATAAAAAAAATAAGGATAAGAAAATCACATTTCTCACGTAAGTATTATTTGGCAACTTATAATTTTAGCTAAAATATATTCATCAAAACATAAAAAGGAATTGTAAACAAAATACGCCATTACAATAAAAATGTTACCAGCTATGGAAAATATATTTGCCACGATTGCTTAATACTTATTATTGTCTAACAAATTGTCACATCTGAATACAACCTGCGTAATAATTCAAATTAATTAAATGCAAAAAAAATATGTATATTTCATAATTCAAGTTCAAACAATATCAATTTCCTCGCTTTATGGGGAAAATGTGTATTCACTAGCAACATAATTCGGTCGTATGTGGGCGTGTCGGTGTATGTAACGTACGTGACACTTACACACACATTAATTCTAGTGACTTCAATTTTGAGCGAAACTTTGTATGACACTATCCTTCTAAGAGTTATTATTCTATGTAACGTCCCCTAGACCAATTTCGGCCACGGCGGCCAATCTCAAGAGAAATTAGCCAACTGCGCAGGAGATATTATAGTGCACAAGTGTTTGCGCAAACACAGGTGCACTCACTATTCCCTAGCTCTCATAATCCGATGGGACGGCAATCCGCCACGACCGGAAAGAGTACAGGCGCAGGACCAACGGCTTTACGTGCTTTCCGAGGCACGGGAGTGTACACACTTCCAACTTCCAGACTCCGGGCTGCTATTGAGAATTTTCTGACAGAAAAACCCAATAACTACTTATTGGTCCGACCTGGGAATTGAACCCAGGACCACCGGGTCTGCGGCTTAATATCTAGCCACTAGACCAACGAGGCAATCACTATTCTATGTAAGAAGATATAAAAAAATATTGTTTTCATAATAAATAATAATGTGTATTTCCAAAGTAACGACTTATCATAGTAGAAAAAGATTATCTCAGACGAATAGACTGAAGTTAGACTATTCTGAAGTTCGCGCTATTGTTGCCGCCTAGTGTGCGCTTTTTTATTTCCTTTGTTACTCCCTATGCCTGTTTGTGTTCCTATAATAAAAAACTGTATTTCAGTAGCCAACCGTAACGAATTTTTGAAAAATTACACTATGCGTTTTATTATTTTAATAAGTTATATGAGAAAACAAAAACATAACAGGCATAAAAGTTTGAATAAGATTACCCAAAGATTTACAGGCTCGCTTAAACGTAATTATTTAAGAGTTGTTACCGACAACTTAAGCTGTAGCTAAATTAGAGTTCCCCTTTTTGAAATAAATGACTAGCAGTGAATGTGAACTTGATCAGTGGGATAGAAAAATTAATTTTAATTATTGAGAATTGAATACAATTATACAATAATAAGAATATACTTACGTTAGTATAGGAATATATAATACATACTATTAATATATAGAAAATATATAAAATAACAAAATTATATTATGTGATATAATCACATCACGTAATCATAACCCAGTGATCACACATCAGTAATCCAATATGATGGTACTGAATAAATTTACGTTGTGTAAAAATAAACACAAATTTACATGTAAGTGTAATATTATTGTAAGTATGTAATAAATGTAAATGTAATCATTACAATGTACGCATTCCATAGATGTATTTTTTAGTTATTCAAAAGCTCCGTTATTGTAAATTTGAATTATAAAAAACATGAATATAAATTACTTTTATAATATTGATTTCGAAGGGGAAAGAAATATAGTGTATTAAAAAATATATATGTACAAAAATATATACATCTTAATATTTTAGTAAACTGTTTTTATTAATTAGGTTTGTCAATGGTTCTGTGTGAAATAAAGCTATTTAAAATTTTGTTCAAATGATCAGTTAAAACTGACATAAAAAAATATACTCATCTTAATATGTGTGGGTCTATGATTGGTCAGAAAAACTTTGATGAACATTTTGTATGTTGAGCAAGTCATAAAATTAAGTTTTATATCATTTTCTGCTAAACTTAATAGAGCTATAACGTTGTTCGTTTAATTTTGTAGCGGCTTAGCTTAAATCTTTGGCTCCGATGCAATGTCACGTAACCCAGCGCTATTATTTTATTACAATATTAATTTGTTAAAAGTCGACCAGCGACGTTATAAAAAAAAAATTACAACGACACAGAATTTTTTCTCACAATATGGATACGTCATTACGTCTGTTTTGTTAAATGAATTGGAAAATTAATTTTATATAAACAAAAAAAAAAAAAAATTATCTTCTGCTCTCTTCCGCGTTGTGGCTTCAGTTTTAGTGTCAGAAAGTTATATTCGTAGAAACTATATTATAGGTACTTATATAGATTTGCTTACCAAACTAAATCAACGTAAATATATTATATAACAACATTATATATTATTGTATATATTCGAATATATATTATATAGTATATATTCGAATCCCAATTGCGGTGATCCGTCAGAGAAACAAAGTTATCGACATAGCCCAAAGGATTAGCAAGCTGAAATGGCAGTGGGCTGGACACATTTGTCGCAGAACCGACAACCGTTGGTGTAGACGTGTTCTGGAGTGGAGACTACGTCTCTGCAAACGTAGACGTAGGACACCCTCCGGCTAGTGGAGTGACGATATACGCAAAGTGGCTAGCAGAGGATGGATATTGAGAGCTAAAGATCGAGCTCAGTGGCGTGCCATGGAAGAGGCCTATGTCCAACAGTGGACGACGAAAGGTTGATGATGATGATGAGGATGATGATATTCAACATTTTTCGAACATCAAATTAAGAAAATTTAAGAAAATTACCAATATTTCTATTTAACCCTCCCATGAAGCGTAAAACTTGTGTAAGGGGGGACGACATAGCCCATGGGGTCAGTATCGAACCTGCGACTTCTAATATTTTAATTCCAGTAATTGTTTTTCATTATTCTATACACGCTTTATACTAAATATTTTTTAAATACGACATCATTAATGTATTTTACAATGCTTTTAAATAATGTATGTATGTAAATATGTACATAATGATTTTAAATGTAATTCACATTGTAAATACCTATATATATATATATATTATTTAAAAGCATTGTGCATTTAATAATAAATGTTGTTCATTATTTTATGTTATCTTTGTGTTCGGCGTGAGTGAAATTATGTCAAGCTTAAAGTATGTGTATCATCAACATCAAATTCATTTCAAGGCAAGGCATCGTGGCTTCGCATACTATTTTATAATGCAAATTTATTTCCATCAACAACAGCGCGACTTTTTAATGCATTTTCTGCCTCGCACAACCAATCTGTGGACCAGCTTTCGTCAGAGTAACAATACGACCTGAGAAACTTCAGGAAAAGAGCCTACTCTTTCTTTAGGGACCGATAACGAACCAGCAAGCCCTCGGGTGTTACAGATGTCAATGGACGGAACTTATCATCTATCTAATGAGCACGTTTATAGGGGGCCCTATAGCCTAAAAAACAGAAATATCACGGAATTTTTAGTAAAAATACAATGTGACTAGTTTGGATTCCTTATTCGGAGATAATTAATTAATTTTTCTTATGTTTTTATTCTGTCTGCGATTAAGTATTTATTTTGTATGACTTATACTATACGAAAAATAATCACCAATCATATTATTAATTTCTAACCATATTTTCTTATATCTATTTAATTATAGTTTTGTGACGCCGAAGTAAATATTTTTTTATTCCTTGTTTATAATATTTTTTATTTTACTAATGACTTGCTTTAATTGTTTTTTTTTTCATGGTAAAAAATACACACTCCAAGGGATCACGTGACACAGTTTATGATAAAGATTTCCAGTGAGATGTTTTTAAAACAATAAAAACGATTTTCAGATTAAAACCTTTTTTCACTTCTGTTTTTTTGGCAGGATATTTGAAATGTCTGTAAATAATAAAAGCAGTTCTTAATCAACCTGAGTCTCACATAAATTAGGACAGTAATTACAGTGACTGTTACCACTTAAGAAACAGATTTAGTTTTATTTTTTTTAGCTGCTGACGGTCGTTTATCATTTCTTCCTATTAACATATGTTGTGATGAGATTCAAATAAGACGACAACAACAAAATATGTGTTTGGACTAATTGATTAATATGCGCGTTGAATACGCTGTTAATATTTGTATCGGCGTTATTAAAATTGTATTTGCATTATTTAACTAACAATTTAATTGAATATTTATTAAAATTTTATTATTCAAGAACAAGCTAAAAAGCTTTTTCTTGAATAATAAAACCTGTCAAATATAAGGTGTCCTTAAGGTGGGAGGGGGGGGTTTCTGTCTGATGGTCGGTCTATTATTTGATAGCTTTCAATTTATTAAGATTTATTATAAGCTAGCGTTTTGCCCGTGGTAGTAGTTCCCGTAGCCTATGTTACTCACTGATAATGTAGCTTTGGTGAAAGAATTTTTAAAACCTGCTTAGTGGTTTAGGCTTCAAAGAAAGCATTACAAAGAAACAAACAAACTAACTTTCGCATTTATAATATTAATTAGGATTTACAATTTTGCGATGACATATTATATCGGAAATCACAATTAGACCAAAGTGCTTTATCTAATCATTTAAATATTTTTTCTTATCATACCAAAATCTACTTTCAGTATGTTTATGATATTATTTTATTAATTATTAAAATATAGGCCTTATCAATACCCTTCGTTTGTGCTTTGTGTTCATTTTACGTTATATATACACATACGTTATTTTTAAACAAAGCTTTCCAAACGATATCAAATATTTCATTCAATTTTCACAAAAGCGGCATATCCGAGTGTATTTATTGCAACACAGTTATTATTCAAAAAACATTCGTTTTAAATTTATTATTTGGTATATAAGAACAATGTTTAAAAATATATACAAATACAAAACGGTTTTGAGTATTTATTTCTTGACAGCTATGATGTTATCGCTATTTAATCTGACATGAATTATTTGTAAAAATCGTTTTACATACGCAAATCCTTTAATCCGATAAATGTTTTAGAATTTACTGCTTGCAGTTTGATATACAAAAGAAAATATAACGGATTGTTTATATCCCAACGCTCAAACTGCTGTGAAAAATGTGATGGTAAGTGGTCACCACCGCTTGTAGATATTGGTAATATAAAATATATTAATCTTTCCTTACATCGCCAATGCGCCACCAACCTTGGGACTGTATCTACTCAGACTACCTAGTAAAAAACCGGAATTTCATGCAGGTTTCTTCATAATGTTGTTCTTAATCGGCAAGCGCGAAATTAATCTGAAACTCACCGGTGCTTGCTTGGTTTATCTTATCGCCTGGTACCCGCAATCTTCTCTTAATAATTTCACATATATTACACTATTTACGACTTCCGGTTTTGCCCACGTGTGAGTGGTTGGTATGTCATTATGTATCCCAGACAACGTGTATACAATATTTCATGATGATCGGTTGAGTAGTTAAGACGTGTAAGCGTAACAAACTTCACTCGGTGGTAGAGCTTTGTGCAAGCTCGTCTGGGTTGGTACTACCCACTCATCAGATATTCTACCGCAAAACAGCAGTACTTGTTATTGTTGTGTTCCAGTTTGAAGGGTGAGTGAGCCAGTGTAATTACAAGCACAGGGAACATAACATCTTAGTTCCCAGGGTTGGTGGCGCATTGGCGATGTAAGCGATGGTTAACATTTCTTACAATGCCATTGTCTATGGGCGTTGGTGACCACTTACCAACAGGTGACCCATATGCTCGTCCGCCTTCCTATACAATAAAAAAAATTTATAAAAAAATATTAGTAAGGATAAGTTAGGATTAGTTAGTTACAAAAATATTCGCCCATATTACTCAAATAAATCGTGACCAAGTTTGTCTAATATGTCTAATATTAAAAACTTCTATTGTGGATTTTTTAACGTATGCCGACAAGTAAGTATAACATTCCAAGGTTCTGATGTTTTTATTCTGTCACGTGCACTTAGTTTTTTTGTCATGTGTGTCAAGATATGAACATATTTTCTCGGAAATGAAATTTATTTGTGCTGCTTATGAAATATTCAGTTCTATAGCGTGATAATATAATCGTCTCGTGTTGCGTAAATTGTTTTCCACGGATACTGTTGTTGATGCGGTGTCAAGGTATAGGCGGCAGTGACAATCAGACTCTTATAAACTCTTTTAAATCATTTAGTTACGGGATCAAATTGACTAAAACACATATATAGATTAATATATCCAATTACGCATACATATTCTGAATCATCTCAATCAGATCAATGATTCATAGGATATTGTCATAAGTATCACCAATTGACCAACGATTCCTCTCGTAGTACCTTACGGTGGACTTTCAGAGCTGAACCCTCCAACCGGTGCTGCTGCTAAAAAATCACGACACGTGTAAATCTAATCTTTATTTTTTTCTGATTTATACTCGTAATGCTTTAGGTTATTGAGACAAAAGTTTGATAGTTTATTATATTTACAAATAATCTAGGTCTGCCTATATGGATTTGTGTAAAACCGTTTCGCTTTATGTTTACAACAATATAAAGCTTTGGCTCTTACTATACTTTATTCCTATGTAGAACTACATATCTTGTCGCATGTCGCCCACAGTTCAAACCACGGTCGTATACACAGGTCTTGCAACTGAGTCCAATTTCAGTGGTGAGAGATGAGGTGCGAGTGTGTTACAACTGCTAATCCGCAATACCATCCGCTTGAGGTACTACGTCGCTGCTATCGAAGCTGATATTTTTCTCTCCCATGTATTGTGTTATTTAATCATAGTTATATTGTTTCGTTGAGTTTTTCGGATTTTTTGATTTTTTTGTTTTGTTATTTAACTGTTTTGTTTGGATTTGAAAAAGTGTTCGGGATAATTATTACGCGAATTGTTATACCTTTAGCGGCTGTAAATTGAACTTAACAGCGTCATTATGTCAACGTACCCCATATTGAAGTTGCAAGACCTGTGTATATGACCGTGGTTCAAACATGTATTTATTTTTAATTTTGTCGTTGCGGCACTATTGAGACGAGAAGACTACGTCATTAAGTTTGGACACCGTTTTGTATTAATTATTTTATTGTTGTTAGTAAAACCATATTCTTCACAATAATTTGTAAAACAAGTGCAACAACTAAGAAATAAGTAAATATAATGCTACTGGTCATTGTATATAAAAAAGCACAAAAATTGGTGCTCGTCGCTAGTCTTAGACTTTAGGAAAGCTTATTATTCTATAATATAATAAATTTGAAATATTTTTAGACGGCTCTTAAAGCTGATAATGTCTAAGAGCAACATTCAGTTAAGATTCGCTCAAATCTCGTGACTTAAATCTCATCGCCTAGCATTACTCGTTAATGTTACTTATTACAGAACTGTGGTAACTTTATATTTTAATTAAAGCACTTACCGCGTAGCTTTGTTTCGCTTATTGTTAAAGTGTTTTAGAGTTTTTTTAATTTATTTCTGTAACGAATTTTCGTCCGTTGAACATCTATACATATAATAAATCTGTAACTGGTCGATGTCTGTACATGGAAGATAAATGAGTAAAACTTTTATCGGGGGTCTTTATAAACACAATAGAACCCAAAACAATGATTAATAAATTTTTTGTCTGTTTGTCTGTTTGTCTGTTTGTCTGTGCGTTTGTGCACGCTAATCTTAAAAACGGCTTAACGGATTTGAGTGCGGTTTTCACTAATGTATTGTGGCTAACTTCACTTAACATTTAGTGTTTGTTTTATTTCAATCGGTTCATAAATAATAAAGTTATGTCAATTTAAAGATACGCGTAGAACATTTATTAAAAAATGGTTATGGTCAAACTGAAAAGAGATTAAATATTACATGTAATTTACACTTTTGCTTATGATCTATCCTATATTTTGTCCTATAATTTTTAATCTCTTTATTAATTTATTATAAGTTTAGTATCCCTACTAAAAATCAATAAATTATTATCTGTAGGAAAAGTACGCGCACCTGTTAGTTGTCAAAATCAAAAAGTTTTGTTAACAATTTCGTGTTTTCAGTAGCTTCGTGTGTTGTTTTTGCATAAAAACTAATATTGCATATATATTGTGTGTATCTTTATGATCTCATCTTATATCTTTCATAACAGTACGCTTTAAGACTGCGTGTGAGCATGTCAGTTAACTCAGTGACAATAATTAATACGTAATTAGTATATAGGTGTATAAACAAAGCCTAAAAAACAACTATAACAATAATACATGGTTTTAGAAGTGCTTGCTTTAAACATAAACGGTATATCACTTCTTAAAACTTTAAATAGGTATAATTTTTTCGTAAATTCGTGTTTCCTGTCAAAAGTTTTAAAACGGCAGATAAAAATTCAAACGTTTTACCTACCGAAGTTTTTTCTAAACAACGAAATAAATAACAATTTAACGCGGAAAAATGGCAACCATATTTTGAACTATATTTATTAGCCTCTGGATATATATAAGGAGTATTAGCCACTGGTTATGTATAAGAAGTGTAAATAGAGAAAAATAGCAATTTTGTTCAACATTAAAATAACAGAAATTACTTTAGAAGACCTCATTAATAAATGTAACAAGTATTTCAAACCGAGGAAAAATTTAACTATGGCCTGACATGTATTTTTTATGAGAAAACAAAGCAAACACGAAAATATAACCAACTTTATTACGAGTCTAGAAAATTACAGTTTAAAATGCGATTTCGTTGAATTAATAGTCATTGGTCAGTGATAAATTTACAGCGAATATGTGTTAGAGTAACTCGCCAAACATCAAAGATTATTACAACGGTCTGATCTGTCACTAAAGAAAGCTATAGAGATAGCTAAAATAGTAGTGATCGAACAACAAAATACGGAGCACATAAATAAAAGCACTGAGACGTCGTCATCACCGTCATCATCTAATGAATATCAAGTGATGAAGGGGGAGTAAAAGGGTTAAACAACACACAGTACAGAATAGAGAAGATGTGCATATTCCTATGAAGTCAGACGGGCAACTAATTAAGAAGAGAACAAAATTGTGAAACGTGGTTATATTTGCCTCATCCCAATATAAACCGAATAAAAGTATTTTGTAATCTCTCAGCTTAATTCAATTGGTCTTTGGCTACATCAAGCTTGCGACAGCATAATCATGAATAGGAAGAAGTAGATCTGTGCGAGCATATAATATATAATTAAGTGTACTCAGATATTGATATTATATATTTAAAAAAAAATCACTGCAAAAATAACATAAATAAGTTAAAAATAATAATGTATTAAATGTATTAATTTATATAAAATGAATGTACCAACCCATCTTAATATTCAATATTTAAGTTTGTTATAAATTTTGTACTGTAGTCATATTCTTGCTTGCCTTTTAATTGTGTTTGGTTAAAAAATATATAAATAATATATATATCATTTATTTATTGCATTTTATTGGCCTTACTCAATGTAATAATGCTTAAGCTATGTGATTTCATTTATATTTTATTTTTGTTAAATTTGTGTTTTCATTAAGTAATTAATTATATTTGATTATAAAAAAATATATATCTTACTACACCTTTACTGATTATGATGGCTTAGCTGTTTGATTTTATATATGTTTTGATTATTTTAATGATTGTGTAATTATTGTTGGTGGAAACTTAGCTAATGTATGTATATATTTATATATATATATGCTATAAGTGTCATCTCATTTTTAACACTTAACCTACCAGAGCGGTCAAATAACTGCTTTTGAAACTTTAATTAAAATTGTTATATAGCTGCTTTTGTTTGTATATTATATATTTTTTCTACATAAAATGGCCGCTTAAGCAGCTTAATCAGATGTGTGTCAAGTTCAATGGAAAACATTTGTTTTAATTCCCTTTTTTTGTTTAATTAAATTAGTAGCTTTGGTTAAGTCTGATTTTATTTAGTCTCTGACAGAAGAAACTTTTCCTTTATACTTTATATTGTACACATAAAATAACATAAATCTATAACAAAAACGAAGTAATTAATAAATTATCCATACATATAAATAAAATTGAAGTTTCTGTCTGTTATTTCAAAATAACTGTCTGTTTTAAAGGTTATATGGCTATTTACGATTTACCAAAACCAAAGCAATCATTTTTTTAATTTTTTTACTGTCTGCATGTCTGTATCTTTTAATCGTCTAAAAATTGAAAAAACCGAATTATTATAAGAACTATTTCAAGATTCCGTTTAGCCTTTATTTCATCAAAATTAGTTGAGTCTATCAAAAGTTATAAAAATACGTATTTTTGTTGATATCTATTCACATAAATATATCCTAACTGATTCATTAACGCAGAGCCTAAACTGCGGGGGTTAGAAACTTGAAATTTTGGCAGTTGATACATTTTATAATACCCACTAAGGTAGGATTTTTGGAAATTCTACCCCTAAAGAGTTGAACGATTGTTTAGAAACCAGTCATTTTTAAAGTTAGAAGCATGAAATTTAATGAACAAGCTTAAAAATAAATAAAAATGTATTTCAGCGTTTTTGAAAATATAAATCTGAGAGGGTAAAAAAGGGGTTGAAAGTTTGTATGGGGATTCCTGCACTTTTGGTGTAAGAAGAATGATATTTAGTATTAAAGCTATGCATACGTATTTCGTCGTTTTTAGAAATTTAACTCCAAACGGGAGCAACGGGGTAAAAGCATTAGTATAAAAATTTAAAAAAATAGAAATATACTATTTGAGTTTTTTGATTGAATTAATAAACATGAATTTCAAAGTTTTTAGAAACTTTTATTTTTGTTTGGAAGAGTTGGGTGCAAATAATGAAATTCAAAATACGCAATATCTTATATCAATATCTCTTAGGGAGAAATATACGAACTTCACTATGTTGGTGATGTTTGGATAAAAAAAACATTCCATTATTGCCATATGTACCACTTAATTGGTATTCCCTAAGCTTATATTATTGTAAAGTTTCATTAAAATCCATTCAGTAGTTTATGCGTGAAAGAGTAACAAACGTCCATACATCCATACAAACTTTCGAGTTTATTATATTAGTAAAAAGTAGGATTATTATATGCCCTGTACTGAACACACATACACTATACTGGATGGGCGAATAAATCGATTGGTAAATGTTTATATCTTATTGATTAAAAAATGTACGAGATAAAATCCTTATTTTACCCGTACGAAGTCGGGACGGGCAGCTAATTACTCGCTGATAACGTATCTTTCTGTAGGTAAAAAAGGTTTTTAAAAACAGTACAGCAGTTTTTTAGTTTATTCGCTACAAACAAACATACAAAAAATCTATTTTTACTTATTTATAATATTAGTATAGATACAGACCATGCGCGAGCGAAGCTGCGGGCAACAGCTAGTTACGAAATAAATTCTCAATGTATATTTTATAATAAATACGCTTGATTTGTTATTTTAACAGTTTTTAGAAATGCCAAAACTTAAGGCTCTTAAAACCCAGATCGGACCGAATAAAAGTTATTGCTCTTTTTTTCAAAGAATTCTTATTAAGAGCCCGGAGTCTGGAAGATGGAAGTGTGCCTCGGAAAGCAATATTTATGCATATTTTTTAACTTCATTTTTGAAAGAAAAATTAGATTAGAAAGAGACAGACGCTGCTGATCTCGAAGTGAAAATGAAAATGACAAAGACGAAGGCATTGCTAATATAACCCAAAATGTTAAATGAAAGCTTAAGTTAGAGCAACATAAAATTACAAAATAGATTTAATCTTCGTAGAAAGTAAAATATTGGCTATTGTTTGTTTTTAATGATTGCTTTTATAACGGAATGGTTCCAATCTTTTCATAGGAATAACTGAATTACCGTGACCTTTCATCTTTTGAAGATTCATCTTGTATAATGGATCTGACCTATTTGACGAGTTTTATATATAAACTTTTTATACATTTTATATAATGAAATACGTTTTATACAACACGAATTACAATTTACTTTATAAAGAAACAATTAACTGAGTTATTGTTTCATGCAAGTCCGTCTGGGTAGGTACGGGTAGTACTTATTGTTCTTTTTATATTCATTTCGATTTTAACGATTCATGTGCATAACTCCAATATTGAGAATATCTAGACAGAAAAACGCAGTAGCATATTATTGGCCTAAATCAGGGATGAACATGATCTGTTACCTTATAAGTTAATTAATAGGGCAAACGGGCAGTGAGTGAAATAATTATAATCGCACTGCTTTTATGAAGCCTTTGCAACATAAATATACTATCAAATGTTATTTATAAGTGTCTTCCGTAAGACTATTGTCTTTATATATAAAAGAATAACTGAGTCACTGACAACGCAGAACCCAAACAGGGGCTAGCAACATGAAAATCGCATACCAGTTCCTTTTAAATTGTAGGTTAGCACTAAGAAAGGATTTTAGAAAATTTAATCCCTAAGTTAATAGTAATAAAGTGGATGAAAATTTGTATGAAAATCCTTAATTTTATTGAGCTATTTATATTTTTATTTAGCAATTCAGAATTATAACGCGAGCGAGAACTGTGGTAAATCGCTAGTTATATATAAATAATGAATCCAATTCAAGTATATTATATATAAGTATATATAACTACAACGTTATGACACCCATGGTGTAATGTTTGAATCGCGTGATTTTCATTGAACTAATTAGCTCAATTCACGGCTTAGATTTAAGCCAAGGTTAGATAATGTTTTATTGATCTGTAAATCGTAAGCGTTATTAAGTTGAAAACTTAATTAATTAATACATTGAGTTTCGTTGTTAAATTCTTTTGTAATGTTGTTTTGGATTTGTTGTTTTTTGCTTGTATTTCATTCTGTTATTAGCCTCGTTGGTCTAGTGTCTTGATTTTATGAGTGCGTAAACTCTGGTCGTATTGGATAGGATATCGAATTATAAAAGTGAGAGAATAAATCTTAACGTATAAATATTTTAGTTACCCTATTATGAATACTAAAAAAATCAGAACTATATTTATGTAGGTATCACCCACTCGTCAGATATTCTACCGCAAAACAACAGTACTTTGTACTGTCGTATTCAAACATGAAGGGTGAGTGAGCCAGCGTAATTATAGGCACAAGGGACATAACATCTTAATTCCCAATGTTGGTGACGTATTGGCGATGTAAGCGATGGTTAACATTTCTTACAATACCATTGTCTATGGGCGTTGGTTACCGCTTACCATCAGGTGGTCCATATGCTCGTCCGCCTACGTATACAACAAAAAAAAAAATAATACGTATATTTTTTTTTTTATAGATTATATATTAAAAAAATAATACGTATATTTTTTTTTTATAGCATAGTTAGTCGGACGAGCATATGGGCCACCTGATGGTAAGTGGTCACCAACGCCCATAGACATTGGCATTGTAAGTTACCCATCGCTTACATCACCAATGCGCCACCAACCTTGGGAACTAAGACGTTATGTCCCTTGTGCCTGTAATCACACTGGCTCACTCACCCTTCAAACCGGAACACAACAATACCAAGTACTGCTGTTTTGCGGTAGAATATCTGATGAGTGGGTGGTGCCTACCCAGACGAGCTTGCACAAAGCTCTACCACCAAGTAAACACATATGTATATGCTACATTTTTGAAGTAATGAAATGCGTTCAGTTGTCATTGTCGATCTTACTCAGAACTACTTAAGCGAGAAAAAGACACATAATATTCTATCATAACAAACAAAAAAAATTAAAACTTTAATAAAAATGTGTACCGTGTTCAGAAAAAACTGCTAAAGTTAAATAGCTTGGCGTAATTTGGAAAGGCTAACCTAATAATTTAGTCTACAACTAAATTAAGCGTGTTCTATATTGGCACACTTGTTCTGGAATCCAGCTGGACCTCTGCCAGCTGGATAAAAGTTTATATAACCGGGTACAAGATACGTAGGCCATTCAAGTAAGTATTGCATATTACAGAAGTATTTTTAATCTAACCTGGTGACTTGCTTCGGAGGCTTATGTTTCACACAACTAATTTTAATCCAATTAGTATCTATTTTATAGTTTATGTTGTTCAATATCATCCTATGTTTTATTATATGCGATTGTTGTCTAGATTGAAAATCTATTGATTATTGAAATTAAATTTTATGAGAAGTACATTATGGTATATATTTATACATATTTTGTGGAGAAGGAACCTTCTCCACAAAAAAGAGGAGAGGCCTTAGCCCAGCCGTGGGACGTTCACAGGCTGTTACGTATACACATTTTGTACTCAAAGACACTTTGATTTCAATGATGAGAAATTTGAAAACGATTGATCTCTTATGTGTCATCTTTTCTACGACACATTGTCAGAATATCTTGCGTTCAACTATCCAGACATTAAAAATAAATATATATCTTAAAATACATTATTTAATATATTGATTGTGTATTAGGCTCCGTTGGTCTAGTGGCTAGATATAAGGCCGCATATCTCGAGGTCTTGGGTTCAACCCCTAGGTCGGGTCAATAAAAAGTTATATTATGAAAGTATCTGGCGAAGATTTTCAGTAGCAGCCCAGGGTGTTAAAGTTGAAAGTTTAGACACGCCCGTTAATATTAACTTTTGACTTTATAATTTACTACTTCTTGTTGCTTACCATTTGTTCAGAAAATTTAGTATTCATTATTATTATCGTGACATAATGGAGTTATGCATAAGCATACACATATCTAAACTATCGCATTTCATAATAAACGTAATAGGATTACTATCTGGTTGTTATAACATATATGTATAAATAAAATATTCAGTATTGATAAATAATAATCAATCTCATGTTGAGAGTCATACGTTAAAATATCGTCATTTCTTTATATTATTATAATGACTTTTTCATGTATTTTCTTATTTTATATTATTTAATAAAATTATGTACATTACGTATCAATGTAAAACAACAAAGTCCTACAAAACTCGCGTACTTCCGTTTCCGTGCTTCGATTGGAAGATCGCCAATATGATAACACATCCGGCAACAGTTACGTAAGTTTGCAACATTCATAATATGTACATTATATTTATCGCAGTATATATTAATAGAAGAGAAAACTTTGTAAGCCATTTTAAGCATATTGCGTGTGGAGAGGTGTTTTAGGATAGTTAAGGTTTATATAGAGAAGGAATGTACAAAACTAAAATTTATACGTAATATGTGTTACAAATGCATTGTATTAAATGAAATAACACATATTATATTGATATCAAACTTAAAATCATTAACGGGTTTTTTGACATTTCTTTAGTTTTTTTTTTTGCAATAATGCTAAGGTATCGTTCAGTTGAGCCTCATTTTTCCTATATTTCGAATCAATTTATTTTATATTTTTATTAGCAATGAATTACGGTCGAATTTTTAACAATGTGTGACTAGTATAATATATGAATAAGCTCCAATGTTTTGGTTTTTTTAGTAGAAATATTTTTATTATGCGCACACATTTTCAATTTACATAAATAAACATTATTTTTTTATTTATTCATTTATTCATTGACTAAGGCTTACCAACTAGAGTACATACACAAATGCAATTAGCAAAATAACATTACATTGTTTCATTTTTGTATATTACTCTAAATATACTCTAAATAGGTATGCACAACATTTTATATCAATAACAAATTTTACTAACAAGTTTAAATATTAAAAGGTATTAAGTACATACATACGCTCTGCCAAAATATTATTATTTTAAATTATTCGTTTTTAGCATGGTTCTGGGAAGGCAGGCGAGATTATTAGGCTCGCACGTTGTGTTGAAACATCTTCACCACGACACTTTGGTTTATTCAAACTCCAAGCCGAACATTTTGTATTGATGTTTGGTAATTTAAATCTTTAAATTGAGACTTACAAGATTATATTATTTGATTTCTTAGTATTATTTACTCTTAGTAATAATCCGATTTTAATACAATGTATTCGACTCGTGTAATAGAACTATTAAGCTACAAATGAAAGCAAAAATAGGTTAGTCACACATTCGCACTTAAAGGACATACAAATCGTGACGTGAAAGGGTTGTTTCATATCAGCGCATCCCGGCTGTATTCACCAGGAATGCAATCTCTGGTAATTTGTGATGCAGGATGCACAAAGCGATGCTCAGCGTTTTACTATCAGTACTGTCGCCGCCGGCGCTTTTTTGAATCCCTTAAGCGCTTTCAGCTAGTTTGAGCGGAATTTTAAGCACTTTTAAATGATTTCACTTTATAGTAAATTTTGTCGCACATGAATAATATGGTTATATGGTAAATAAAGAAACGTGGTTATCTTCTTTATTACCTAATTTTAATATATTTTTAGGGATTAATGTGAAATAATATTTAACTTCTCTTCTATAAAGGTTTGGAAGTATCTCCACTACGCTTTTATACATGTAGGTATCGGAGTTTCCAAAATATAATATATTAAATACATAAAATCATTATTAATACATTATATTGTAGTTTCAGTAATATGACTGATAGAGGCGTTTATTTCAGTTAGCTTGATTTACAACTTTTTTTAACTTATTTCAAACATATTGGAAACAATATTATGGCAACACATTCGGTTATTTCAAGGGATGTTCATTTTCATTCTAGTGGTATGGGTAAAAAGGCGACACGAATACAAATGAAATCATGCAGTGTTGAAAGGAACGCGATTATAGTTCAGCGCTGCTACTCTGTATGAACTCGTATCTCACTGGCGAAATGTTGAAATTCCACATTATTACATATATTATTCATGTCGCATATCACTTTCTAACACAATACGATTTCTTCCTTACTTCCGATGTTTTCAGCAATTATTAGTATCACTTTAAAACATTTTAAGCTTGGAAACTCAAGTCATACTATTCATACCGTGTTACTGTGTCCCGAATTTTCATCAGCTACTCTCAGTTTCTCGCGATATCTGTTACTAGAGTAGGTATATTTTTCACTGCAATTAGAGTAAGATTTGCTTTTTAAAGATTCGAGCTGACACAATGGTATGAATACATAAATCTTAACCGACGATTGAGGGTCCAAACCCGGGTACGCACTACTGAATTTTCATGTACTTAATAAAAAAAATATTCATCTCATGTTCATGGTATAAAAGTGCTTCATGTATTATACCACCAAGCGTAGCAAGGTAGTGGAATGAACTTCTCCCAAGCGGGTTGGAGGCCTTAGTGCAGCACTGAAACATTTACAATCTGCTATCACGTTACTGTTACTTTACAGCGCCTTGTAAATTATAGATTCTTTCCTTCAATAATATTTGTTATCAATTCATAAGCTTCTGGGTTTAATGAAGAAAGAAATATATCACGTTTGCATCAGAGAGCGTTTTTGTGAACTCAAATGTGTCTCAATGACACTCACCGTAACCTCGAAATTGCTTGCTCAATGACGTTTCTGTTCTATTCTTGGTTTAAAACTTATGTGGATTGACAGACTTTCCTTGACCTATATAGTGTAGACTTTAGATAGGAATGGAATGACATTTCTAAAAGCAAAGATTATATCATTTATGTATGATATAATCTTTGGTAAATATTTACAATTGCGGCTTTTGCCATAAATGGCTCCAAATTATTATGACATGTTTTTTATCAATAATGAATGATATTTCATGCAATATTGAGGAGGGGGAAGACTTCAAACATGAAAAAAAAAAAGTAATAAAATTCATTGGGGTTAGCTTACAAATATTATAAAACTCACCTCGAATTCGGACCACTTTCAGTTGGACCTTGGTCGTAATAGTGCAAAATGTAAGATTATTTGTTTGTAAATTTTGGTTCATAATAAAAAACTAATCGCAAAGTTTTCATCAAATTATTTTAACGGTGTTTTAAGTTTACTTGGTGGTAAGGCGTTGTGCAAACGTGAGTGGGTAGGTAATCATTCATTTCTACGATCAAGCAGCAATATTTAGTATTGTCGTAACCTTTTCTGTCTGTAAACACTAAAGAGTGTATTATTTGGGATATTTTTAAAATACCATTAATATTTCGTGACTATGTTTTGTTAATCCTTAAACAACGTTAAAACGGTGCATCATCGTGTTTATTTGGATAATGTGAAATTCGCTAACCCTGCAGGTGAGGGGCCATATCAGGATATGACGTCACGTGGCGCCGTAACGAACTTCCGGAAGTACCCACTTTGAGCGCCATGTTCCGTTGATCGCGCGCGTGCGCATAATAAAGTAACTTTTAAGTGCGGTTTTTTTTTTGTTGTGCTTACATTAACATAACTTTTATTGACCAATCATACAGTCAATCAATGTTTAAACTATAGCAGTTAAATTTTTATGGTTAATTTGAATGGAAATCGTCGTTGTAGGTAATGTTTTATTTGTTTGTCAATGGTAATGATTTCTATGTTACATTGTTGGTACATGACATAGTGATACGCTATGTGATGCGTGTAGTGGATACTTAAATGTTATAATTATTATAAAGGTATTGCATATCAATTTTTGAAATTGCATGTTTTGACTTTGCTTATATAATATTTCTTTTTTTTTATTGTATAGGTAGGCAGACGAGCTTATGGGCCTGATGGGAAGTGGTCACTAACGCTCATAGAAAATGGCATTGTAAGAAACGTTAACCATCGCTTACATCGCCAATGCACCACCAACCTTGGGAACTAAGATGTTATGTCCCTTGTGCCTGGGTGAAACTTCAAACCGGAACACAACAATGCAAAGTACTGCTGTTTTGCGGTAGAATATCTGATCTGTGGGTGGTACCTACCCAGACGAGCATACGCAAAGTTCTACCACCGAGTAAATCGATTATATTTATTTATTTATTTATTAAGGAACATCTGCAGCACTATACTTACACATATAATAATAAAACACATTTAAGATTTAACATAAAGTGCGCGACTCTTCAATGCGGCCACAAAATGCATTTTCAGGGTACAATACATATGTATTTATTTATATATTACTTAAAACAGCTTATAACATAAACAATATTTTTCATAATATGTACTAAAATTGCTAACTACATTTCTATGAAAATATATTGATTAACAATCGAAAGAAATCAATATATAACAAAATAAAACAATATAGAGAATTAAAGTTAAATTGTGTATCGATTGATGTTTCTGTATTCATTACAATAAAAAACATTTTTTAACATTAATAATATTACTAAGCATCTGTTTAGTTAAATACTGATTTCTCTCTTTCTGTCATTGTTGATTTGACATAAGAAAGAAGAAGACACAGCATTGTTTTACTAATCAACTAAACGTGTATCAGTAAGTCTAATACTATTTAATATTGGTGTAGGTTAGTAACGATGACGTGTTAAATGCTAACAGCTTATTTACATGTTCAAAAGTAAATTTAAACGGTCAATGAACCGTATAATTGAATTATCCAGGTGTTGTGTATACAACCATTTAAATTACGATGGAGGGTCGATGATGTTTTAAATTTGTTTTATTTATATAGCAACCCTGACAGACTTTTCGTTATTTTCATTGTTTATTGTTATTGTTGTATCTGTTTCATACAAACATCTAACAAAATACCGTATGTGGTATATTTTGTTTCTTGCCTCTACCGTAAGGTTGTTAAGAAGAGATTCCTATTTTAGCAATAAGGCCTTTTGTCATCTATCTTGACTATTGTCTTATTTCATTTGCTTTGCTTTTTATTGTACTACTAGCTGTGCCCCGCGGCTTCACCAGCGTATAATTAATAAAAATATAATAAATTATTTTATTACTATAATAACACACACACACTCACACACACACACACACACATACATATGGCTACTGGTAAAGAAATACGTAATTAACGATTTGAAATTAATTTTCATAAGATACCGTAGGGCTTATCGGTCTTATATCATTTGCGCCATCATATGTTCTTTGTGTGTACCAATTTTCATCAAGACTGGTCAAGCCGTTCTTGAGTTATAAGATGACATACAGACAGACAGACAGAAAAAAATGAAAAAAAGAGTATAATGTGAATCACTGCATCATAAAACGATTATTTATCACAGAATTAGGTGAAAAAAAAATGTAGAGACAGAACCAATAGATTTATATAGTAGTGTTGATAACTGTATGATACTTAATTTCATTTTGTGAATAATCCAAAAAGTTTCGAAAGTATTTCACTTTATATACGGATAACAGAATCATTAATCATTCATATCAGAATATTAACGCCTTATAATTTTGATGGGCTTAGGGTATGCACTTAACATAAAAATGTATGTGCATAAGTATACCTAGACTGACTTGGCGAAGCAAGAATAGTTTGAGAGAGATTTCCAGAAATTTACAAAAAAAAAAAATTTTTTTTTTTTTTTTTTTTTTATTTAGAAAATTAAATTAATTTCAATTATAAGCGTTTTTACATAATGTATAACACAAAAGTGCACTTTCTACATCTCTCATAGTCTTTCATAGTCGGATGAGACGGCTTTCTGATTCGGCTGGAGAAAGAAAAGACGCTTGTATTCCTAACTCCGGGAAGCTATGGTAAATTTCTCAATAGAAAATCCAGCCACTTTTGAACCTGGAATTGAGCCAAGCACTTCGATAGCCGTATAAGTTAGTCAGTAGATCAATGAGTCAGTTGTTATTATTATTATAAATGATTGGTCCTTTGATGTTAAACAGCGTAACAGGTAATTTAATGAATTACCATCCCACCCTTTACCTTTACATTTATCCTTACAAGCTCTGGGGTCAATTCTACTACAAAATTGTCACGATCCCGCTTACCGGATTGCACGGGATCGTTGCCGTTTATCCGTTTTCCTATTCTTTAATTTAATAATCGACTATTGACATAATATTTAACAATTAAGTTTGGTTTTGACATAACGGTATACATGAACACCATATCGGTTCGGTTCCGATCCGAATAAATATAGGTTAGTTAAAGTTGGATCAGAATTGAATCGGGGACGTATCGTAATCGTTATATATTAGTAGAATTCGGCTTCTGGTTTCTAGAGAGGAAATTAAGCGATGATATCTTACGTCTAATTCGCATGTAGCTTAGAGAATGCATGTAACTTTCATATTGCGGTAACGTAAAACCACATGAGATTATTTCTGCTTTCATATTAAAAGTAAAATAGAAATTTTAAACAACGAATAGACTAGTTAGAAATATTAACATACATTTATTTAGTTAACATAACAACTGCTACTAAGGTGAAAATTACAAATATTTTTTAGTAATAAATGTTATAACAATAGGTACTTATATTTTTTCGACATTGTTTTATATTTTCAAGGCAATTGAGAAATATTTATTTTACGTAATTTGACTTATATATATATTGTTATTCAAATTAATAATGCACTAAATAGACGGTATTAGCAAGATAAAGAGTCGAGATAATCCTTTAGATAGAACATGTAAACTCCCGCAAATCCAGGCAATCTGCTGCGGCAACACTGGCAGATCATTTATTCACTTACGCGGACAGAACGTAATTAGACATCATGATTTGAGAATTTGATACGGCACAACGTATCATGACGTTCAAAAACAAAATATTATTTACGGCAGGGCGTTGATTTCCGTTGAATTTTAAAGCAAAAATTCGTTATATTGTACCTCGTGTCACAACATATCGAAAAATCAAAACTTTACTGTCATATCCTAGAACACAACGTATTTAAACGCCAAATATATTTATATGCGAATTTATTGTGTCATTCTAGAACACAAATTAAATTGTAACCGTCCGCGAAAGGGTTAATTTGTGCTTATAATTCATCTCGTATTATACGGGGAATGAACGCAATAACATACTTGCTATTAGCGCGGTGAAAATCTGTTTCCGACATTCGATTTAAAAGGAGGAAATTTTAGATATTTAATTTTAACATTTGGCTTCAAAATATTTACTTAATTAAGGAATTATATTATTATAAATATTGGTTTATGTTATCTAGTGGAAAACGGAATTCTGTAAATTATTAAGCTTATCTTAAAACACTAAATATACCGTAATAAGTAAATAAAATATTTCTATTACGAGCTATATAACGTTTGAAATGGGCGTTACGAGAATCCCTTGCACGTTATATAAGAATGTATGAATTAAAGTTGCAAGAAGCAATTCGCTTTGACCTGGAAAGGTACGCGCAGCGAATTCGGTAAAATGTTAACTATTTAAAGAACAATAAGGATTTTCAGCGAGGTTTTTCTTTGTAATATTTAGTTATGAATTATTTTTTGTAACAGATAACGACACGGCTACTTAGTTGATGTGAACTCACCAGGAACTCACCATGAACCACCTAACTTTAATAATATGAAACAAATATGTGTCTGAATAAAGGCTTATTTATTTTATTATTTTATATTAAGTAAATTCTGATTATGATTTGCTGATCGTAAATCGACGATCGAAATCACGATTTTACCACAAAAACAAATTGGCTATTTTTGTGTTGCCAACACGTTGCCAAGACCTATATTAACAAAAATTAATACAATGTTCTACAATCGTTTGTTACATAAGTAGAATGAAAACCGATATGACTATATTTTTTTTATAGGAATCTATCTACAATCCTCATTTATATTATACTCAAGGGTACTGAGAAGTATATACTTAAGGGTACACACCAAGCCCTCCCCCCCCCTCACGCGCAGCCACGGGTGGAAACTACTACTACATAAATTGTACGATGACGTGATGTGAACGTTTGCTTTCAACAATTCCAAATGTCAACTATTTCTAAGCGAGCATAATTCTTCTTGGTCCTCGAACATATTTGTCAGTTGTCAGCACTTTTACAGTTCGTCTTTGATCTTCGTTTGAAAGTTAGGCGAATAGTAATTAAGGCGTACGTTCCTAAGTCATGTGTTAAGATGTTTGTTGAGTGTGCTCTTTGAAGTTTATAACATAGTTCCCAATGTTGGTGGCGCATTGGCGATGTAAGTGATTGTTAACATCTCTTACAATGCCAATGTCTATGGGTGTTGGTGACCACTTACAATGAGGTGGCCCATATAAAAGGCCGTCTACCTATGCTATAAAAAAAAATGTCGATCGAATTAATTGTAAATTGACTTTAAGGTAATAATTGACTTTATGGATTAGATAATGAAAATCTGTAGTAACTATCCAGCTAAGTAACTGAAATCTGAAAAGATTTATTTTGTTGTCTGCCTTACTGATACTAATTTTGGACAATCGTATAGTATCAAGACTTATTAGATCTATATTGAAAGTATTACAAAGTTGAATTGATTCATATTTTAAGTCATGACACTGAGATTAAATGCTCGAGTACCGTATATTCTTATGATTTTGAGACATATATACCACGAATAATATATTTTTATATATGTAAATAACAATATCGGAATATCAAAGTATATTGAATGGACACACGCATCGATGAAATAAACAAAAGAGATTTTATCAGCAAACGTTGTTTGAATTAATTATGAAATAGTTTTGATACTGAGCGTTTGATTATACGGTTTTGTGTTGTATCTCTTTCTTTACTTTCGATAAAACCGAGATAGAATCCAACTTAAGACTGTGGATTCATATCGGACAAGACTAGAGATTTGTGCAGCCCTTCAGGGTAGGTCCCATCCACTAATCAGATATTGTATCGCTGACCAGCAATACTTATTATTGTTGCGTTCCGGTTTGAAGGGTGAGTGAGTCAGTGTAACTCCGGGCACAAGGGACATAAGATCTTCTTTCCCATATATGTATATAATTATATATTTTTCTTTTATATATAATGTTGTTTATCTTGTGTAATACGTTTGGTCTTATTTTATATCTATGCATAAATTTACAACATTAACAAATATTTAAATCCGATAAGCTGTCACTGTGTATAAATAATATGTCAATCTGTTGAACAACACACTACGAGATAGATATAACAATCACAAAAAAAATAAAATAACATTTTTTTAACCGTGTGCAAAAATTATATTAAAAGTTATAATTATTATTAGTGTTAAGTAAGAAAGCAATATGACGCAACAAAATGGCTGCCATTCAGTTCGATGATGAGTCTTACTTAAACATTGGTTTTCATTAAAAGCATATCCTTGTAAATAAATCTATCGAAAGTCGTTGCACGAAGCTTACAAGGGACAGTCTCCGTGAGAACTTATTTAAAATGTACGCGGAGGATAGCCCAACGAACACTTACTCGTTTCACATTACTTTTATTGTTCCTCCGTGATGTTACGAAACGGTGTTAATGTCGGTTGTAAAATAAACGAACGTAACACGGTTATATTTTTACGAAGAAAATAAAGTTTAAATATATTTATTTATACTTGGTTAGAAACCACTCATCAGAAATTCTGAAACAGCAGTACTTTGTATTGCTGTTTTCCGGTTTGAAGGGTGAGTGAGCCAGTGTAACTACGGGTACAAGGGATATAACATCTTAGTTTCCGCCCATGGCGCATTAGTAATATAAAGGATGGTTAACATCTCTTATAATGCCAATGTCTATGGGCGTTGGTGACCACTTACCATCAGGTGGCCCATATGCTCGTCATCGCATATATATTTAAACTTTGTACAAGATTGTCTGTTACCAATCCGGATACCACTCACTCACCAGTTTTATTACTGAATAACCAGTACTTGTAGCGTAGTATTGTTGTGGTCCGGTTTGAAGGGTGAATGATGGATGGTTAATATATCTTACGACGCCAATGTCTATGGGCGGTGGTGACCACTTACCATCAAGTGGCCCATTTATCCGTCCGCCTACCTATACCATAAAAAATAGAGTGAGCTCGATAGTCAGAATACGGGAAACATTATCTTAGGTTTCATAGATTGGCTTTGACTGTGAAGAAATACTTAACACTTTCTAATGTACCGATAATAGTCTACTTACAGTCTACTTCAGTCAGACCTTTGAGCCTTGTGATAAATTTAAAAAAAAACCTGAAGGAAAATAGTATATAATAAAATTATTGTATATGTTGAATTAAATACGATTTTTCTATTACAGATGTACAGGAGTAAATCATTGTAGTTTCGTGCTGGCGGAGGACTATCCCCCTTCAAGGAGCTGGTCTCCTGGTGTCGTATTTTTAAAATACGCCTGTTTTGATGGTAAGTGAAACAAAACTTTTCCTAATACTATGATGAGTAACGAAAAAGTATGTTTTCAATCATTTTAAAGTATATAATAAAAAAGCTGTATATGAGTTTTTTCTGTAAAATCACATTTTATATACAATATGTACATATTTACATGTAACCAATGAATAATCTCTTTAAAAATACTTAACAGTAAAATAACAAAAATAGCATTTTATGACTCCTTTTAAATTATATTTTTATTCATCATTATCGTCAAAATTCATCAAAAAAAATTTTTTTTTCTGACCTGTTAATTCTAAATCTTATCCTTTTTTTCAATTTGACAACTGTCAATCGATAACGCTACAAAGGCTAAAGGAATCATAAACTAAAGTCATAAATAGAAAAAAGTACTAGAAAGGTCTACAAACAGTCGCATGTTTTTATAAAAAAAAAAAAATGAAAATCAAATCAATAAAATTTGAACAACAAAGTCGTGACCACAGACAAATTGTCCGTCGATACTTAATAATTTGACAAAATAATATAAACTTCAACTCACAGTAAGGTTTCAAATCATTACAGAATAAATTATCAATTTTAGAACACGTATCCCGTCAGGTGTGAATAATGTATTACTGAATATGAAACCAAGTTTAATATTTTCGACAATATATGAAGAGATATTTGACGTTGGAAAAGCTTTGCGAAACGGAATATGTTATAATGGTCGAATTACGACCTCTAGTTTCAGAGTAATCCTGGTAAATTATTCAAAAAGAGTTTCGATGTTAATTCTCAAATTAGCGTTATATTTTGAATTGATATTTGTTATTTTAAAGTAGTTTATTGTGATTGCTTAATATGTATTCATGGTTTACTTTCCTTTATTATACGTTTTAACTAATTATAATTATTTATCACGCATTTGCTTGTCCAATTGTTGGAGGAGGACGGTTATGAATGCCATAGTTAGATTAGGCTTTAACAATGAAAATCAAATATAAAGTAACAGCCTGGAAATGACCCACTGCTGGGCTAAAGACTTCTTTTTGAGGAGAATGATTGGAGCTTACTCCTTCCCGCTGATCCAATGCGAGTTGGTGGATACATGGGGCAGATTTTCAACCACGTCATAAAATTTTCTATCACCATTGAGCACGAGATGAACTATATAAATTAAGTGGATAATTCAGTGGAGCTTTGAATTTGAACTCGGAATCATCGGATAAGATACTCGTCTGCTAACCACTGAGCCTTCACTGTTTTAGGAAAATAAAGAAATATTATCGTTTTAATCTTACTAATGTTATAAATAAGAAAATGTGTGTTAAGATGATTATCAATCAATTATGCTCGAACTCCAATACGGGGTACAATAAAATTTTACATTCAAGTCGAATTTGCTATATAACATAATATTAAGAAAATAAAAATATTTATTTAAAATTAAAACTTACATTAAGCCGATCGAAGTGATTCGATCATTGCTCATTTTTATATATAGTATCAAAAAATAAAAATATTTCTGTAAACGTAACTGCTATCTATCTTTTGTACGCCCCTTTGAAGAATAGCTTTTACAATACACACGTGTCAACACGAGGCGTGAAATTAATTCTCATCAATAGGCAGATGTGTGACATTGTGACGTCACAGCTATCAAATGCCACATGCCATTCAATATATCGATATTGGGGTAAAAGCTGGAGCTTGAATGTCGTTTATATAATCGTCCCTATTTTAATAACGCGTGGAATATAATGGGTATATATATTTTTTAGTTTGTCATATTATTATATTCATTGTAATATAAATGTCACGTATGTTATTATTTTAATGTAACTTAACGATGTTATTTTTTTAGGTTTTACCGGAATATTTGGTTTTTGTCGGTTACGTCCCTAGTTTTTTTACTATTCCCTGGAATACGATTTACTTATAACATGATATTGCTCTAAATTTTATTAAATTATTAATACCTGCTTATTATGCCGAAAGCCGAGATGGCCTAGTGGTAAGAACGCGTGAATCTTAACCGATGATCGTAGGTTCAAACCCTGGCAAGCACCACTGAATTTCATGTGCTTAATTTGTGATTATAATTCATCTCGTGCTTAATGGTCAAGGAAAACATCGTGAGGAAAACTGCATGTGTCAAATTTCAATGAAATTCTGTCACATGTGTATTCCACCAACCCGCATTGGAGCAGCGTGGTGGATTAAACTCCATACCTTCTCCTCAAAAGAGGAGAAGAGACCTTAGCCCAGCTGTGGGACATTCACAGGCTGATGATGCTTATTATAAAGCTCGGTGATACAAAACAAAATGAAATGAAATTAAACTTCACGTGTCGGAAGTATCACCTAACGGAATCGGAGTGCTGAGGAATAAGACCCTAACTTTCTCCTAGGAAGGAGGTATTTTCGCAGCATTGGAACATTTATAGGGCTTTTTATATATGACTTCGTATAAGCCCGCCCGGTTAGGTACCACCCGTTCATCACATGCTGTATCTCCAAACAGCAATAGCACTAAGTTTGCTGCTGTAGTATTCCGGCTTGAAGTATGACTGCCAGTATCAAGCATAAAGGAGATAGCATTCTTAGTTCCCAATGTTGGTGGCGCATTGGCGATGTAAGGGATGGTAAATATTTCTTACAGTGCCACGATGTCTGTGGCCATTTACCATCATGTGGCCCAATTAACAGTCGGCCTAGTTACTTTCAACATAAAAAAAACCTTATTAAGCAAATTTTCTCCCTTACGCTTTCTCATTATTATATCCATAAAAATGACATTTACTTTCTCACAAAAACTACATGATTTACAAAAAAAATCGTTCCCACAAATCCGGATTTACTTGATTAGGCTATCCTTAGGGATTTGTCGGCAGGTCGGCACGTGTCGAGTTGTCGCTATTTTTATACACGCGTGGACAAACGATAACGAGATCTTTTTGTATTAGTATTTATTCACTGAACGTGGTCATTGTACGATCGAAAACATTATTGATCTTTTAATTTTATTTTTGAAATATTTTTTAATCCATAAACAAATTATTCATTTTTAAATTTAAGATGATATTTGACTCTAAGAATTATTTATCAATTCGTTCATATAATTATAGACTATTATCCATATGGTTTAATATTTTGTGCACAAGAGACATTGTGACTTCTACATATAAGTAAGGTCCAAAGTAAAAGGTGAATTTTGGCCACATGCGATGCTGTTAGAAATGATTTAGAAATGATTAGCCTCATCGTGAGGTACCACATAGCGGGTCCTCGGAATGCAAACGAATTTTCAATAATATTTACGACTTAATAGATGTCTCAAAAGCTCTTTAGAATCTTGTGATAATCGCAAGCTACGCTTAACAAGTTTCATCGAGACCGTTCCATCATTTAGTAGATTAGTTATAAATAATAGTCGCCGAGCAATATTTGTAAAGTCCTCTAGCTGACTACCATTAAATTCGTACCATAATAACACAAAGTATAGTTGTTTGGTAGGATCAGTTGTTTAGGTGGTACCCACCTTTGCGCCACCCATACCCATGGCACAAAACCTACCACCATTTGATTCTTTGTGAATATTTCTTTTCATATTAAAAAATATTTATTGAATAAAGTTATTAAATTAAATTAAATTATTTTGAAAACACATTTCTGGGTTGCAGCACTTTAAGTCATTTACAAACTCCATTATATACGACTTTGCAACATTTAACAGTGTATTTAATATAATTGATAATGACTCCGATTTCACTGGTGACAATTACTGTAAATGGAATAATATTGTACGTTGGAATTTATGATCTATTCCAAAGTAATAAGATACAGTTTCGCTTACAAAAATTTGCGATTTTATTGCATTGTCCTATATATTGGTGACTAAATGCAGTAGCAATTTTTGTTCCCCTTCAACACTTCGCAATAGCCATTATAAACAGACCTTTTCGCTCTTATCTGTATATCGATATTGTTTGGATGTATAAGTGTGATACAGTTCTATTTAAATTAGACTATTCCGTGTCAAAGCTAACATATTTCAACGATAATGTCTAAAATTAAGAGCAGTATAATATGACCATGGTTAGTGACACGTGTCACGTTTCAACGTAAATGAACTATGTATATGGACTTATGTTTTCAGACATATGATTTATATTTTTCTAATATTATGTACTAGTTACGCTCGGTTTTGCCTGCTTGTGGCGGGAAAGGGCAGTGTGAGACAATAAATAGAAAAACTCACTTTCGCATTGATAATATTAGATATGATTCATTAAAATGAATGAATGAAACCACTGAACCGATTTTGATGTAATCTGATATGAAGGCTTGAACGCCAAGGAACGACAAAGGCTACTTTTTGTATTTGACATCTGACCCATAAAACGCGGGCGAAGCCGCGGTCGAAAGCCGGTTATGAGTATGCATAATATATCTATACTAATATATAAAGCTGAAGAGTTTGTTTGTTTGATCCGGTTAATCTCAGGTTCGGATTTCAATAAAAACATTTTTTGTTGTATAATCCTTTTATCGAGGAAGGCTCCTGGCTTATTCTTATTTATTATATTTTTATTAATTATACGCGGGCGAAACCGCGGGGCACAGCTGGTATTAAATAAAATAATAATTAGTAGTATACAAAGACCATATACTCAGAAATAGTTCAATCACAATTCTGATCATTAAAATGTACTATTGCCGGACTAAGGACTCCTCTTGGGAAGGAGGTTTGGAGCTTATACCACGACGCTGCTATAATGCGGACTGGTGAATATAAATGTAGCGGGATCATCCGACAATTTCATCACCATTGACCACGATATGAATTATAAACATTATTTAAGCACATCAATACTTAGTGGTTTGTGCTTGGATTTGAATCTGCAATTTTTAGTTCAGATTCACGTGATCTAACCACTGGGCTCTTATCAAAGACGATCATGACTTACATTAAAACAATATATATTTAAATAAAAAAATTTAGACGTTATTTAAATTTAAAAAATGACGGATTTTGACATATCATTTATCTCGTTTCAAAATATTAAAAGCAATTGTAGTGAAATTATTACTTTTATAATATAGAAAAATGACGTATTTATTTTGCGGATTATTTAAATTGGGGTTACTGTCAGGGGTTGATTGTATAATTTGACGATATATTTATGTTGTCTCACGCTTACTGTGTCCGTTTATTGATTGCGCGAAATAACTTGGATGTGTTTATTTTCATATTATATTCAGTCACTAAGCTCATTGGTTTTGAGCGGGCTTATCAAAATCAAAATAAGCTTTCTTCGAGTAGAATTTTATAATCACGTTATATTTTTACAGGACTATGTTAAGCACCTTCATTAGATTGGTAAAATAGTAAATGTAATCATATTATAGATATATTGTCATGTTGGGAAAATTTATGCAAATACGCGAACACGCTACCGAGTGAAATGCTGAACGAACACATTCTATCTGTCTCGTCGTCCGCTTGGACGACATGCTGACAAATTTGTAGATGATGATGATGAACTGTTCCCGTGCACGTAAGCACGGGAATATTCCAGAAGCGCTACTTTCTAAACTTCGTGGTGCTATTGAGAATTCCTTGACCGAAAAAACCGCAATAACTTGACCCGACTCCGGATTTTAAACTTGGACCCCTAGGTTCGATATCAATCGACAGTCTTATGATTCGTAGCCACTAGGCAACGAGGTTGTTTAAATTATTATATACCATGGAAATTGCACTATGGCAAATTACCCGACCCGTAATGGTGTTTTTATCTAAAATGGGATCTTGCAAAATCTCTCCCATAACCATCAGCTTCGGACATTGATAATATTATTTATTGAGGGATTTTAATCCGGAGCGAATGTATGCTTTTATAAGAGTTTGTTTGTGTATTATCTAGGGTTTGTGCCCTAAAGTACAAAAGCCGGAGTCAGCATGTATATATATTACTACAGAAAACCAGACATATTAGTATTTTTAAAGTCATAATTACCTTTTAATAAAGTTAAACAGTTTTTTTTCAATTGATAATAGCGTTCAGCAATGACCCGATTCTAATGCGACTTCAAAACAATTAATGTGATAAATTCGACGCCGCAGGCCGTGGGTTCGATTCCCACCCAGGACAGACATTTGTGTGTATGAACATGTCTGTTTGTCCTGAGTCTGGGTGTAATTATCTATATAAGTATGTATTTACAAAAGAAAAGTAGTATATGTAGTATATCAGCTGTTTGGTTTTCATAGCATAGACGTCTGTCTATGCTATGAAATGAATGCTACTCCCGTAATTATTTAAACGGGCATGACTTTAAAAAGACAAATATGGCTAAAGCCAGACATCTGCGAAACACACTGACATAATTGTGTTGCTAACATAATATTTTAAAATTAGGAATACAATTATGGCAATAATATTTATAAAAGTATTTTTGGTAATTTACTTATATTTATTGATTATGTATAGGATTTGTTTATACTGGGTTTTAATAGGTTATTCAAGAAAAATATTTTCTGGCAATGAAAATAATTTTACAGGTTTAAGTTCAAGGCGCGTTGCAAGGTCGCTCGTCCGTAGCAACGTAAACATTAGCCGATAGGCATACAAAGGTTATTTAAGGGAATATTGCGTCATAGACGCTTATATCAGCTAACTATCACTTATGTAATTACAATAATGGAAAAGTCTGATGAATAGGAACATGATGTGTTATATAATAGACATAATACTTACGAGTGCAAGCTCGTCTGGGTAGGTACCACCTACTCATCAAATATTCTACCGCAAAACAGCAGTACTTTGTATTGTTGTGTTCCGGTTTGAAGGGTGAGTGAGCCAGTGTAATTACAGGTATAAGGGACATAACATCTTAGTTCCCAAGGTTGGTGGCGCATTGGCGATGTAAGCGATGGTTAACACTTCTTACAATGCCATTATCTATGGGCGTTGGTGATCACTTACCATCAGGTTGCCCATATGCTCGTCCACCTAGTTATACAATAAAAAAGTGAGTTTTTTGTTACTCTTATATCTTAATTACTCAAGCGATCATGACTTACATACGCGTCATCAAGGGAACAGAAGAGGATATAGGATACCTAGAACTTGCAACATACACGCGGGCGAAGCCGTAGGCGGAAATATATATTTATACATATATATATATATATGTGCAACAATAATTTCAAAAATTTTGGGCATTCAAAAAGTTAACAAAGAAAGAAAATCATGATAATGTAACATGCCAATGTAATCGTTCATGAGGTCCATTACGATTGTACAGTTTTGCGTGACCAACGTTATCTTTTAATCAATGAATTATTCTTGTGGGTTTTCATATTTCCCGCTGTTAGTAGGGCGGTACCGTGACTGTAAAGTACTTTTCTTTTGTTTAATAACGAGATTATTATTACCCTTCGCCGTAATTAAGCTCAATGCTATGTAGCTTATATATATATATAAGTAAGAAGGGCTAACATATAAGTTAGAAGGGCGCAGATCCTAAAGCTTAAACACTCACTTGATCACTCGAACTCGCAATTTGGAACATTTTTGGATGTCTTCTATTTTTTTTATATATCACTAACGAAGCATGCGTTACAATAACTTTTAAAATTTTTAGTAAGAAATTAATCGATTGACGACATTTGCCTTATGTCGATGGTTCTACGGCATAACACAAATGTCAATAACTGAATTGGTTCAACTCAGTTGGATGAATGGCATTAAATCGCATCATAACAAAAAGTCAAAGAATAGTCCATATCTCCATATCTTTAAGATTCATGGGAACGAAGTTCAAGTTATAATATGATGAATTAATAACCTTTACGCATCCTATTAATTAATCACCCCCAGGCCCCATTAAAGACTAACAAGGTGTCAGTATCAGTAAGAGCATGTGATGTAAAAGAGAATTTATGATCGAATAAAATTAAGCGATCATGGTTCAATTTGTATATGAGCGACATTTCTGAGCTTGGCTGCTTAAGATCTTTATTGATGATATCAAATGTTTGAATACTGAATTGGGGTCATAAAGATATCATTATGGAAGTATCCACTTCGGCAAATAAATTTTGTAAGAACTTTTTTTTAATCGATCAAGTATGTAGAATTCTATTAATTAATTATTATTAATCGATATATTCTTTATTATTCATAAAAAAAAAACAGTACCTGTCCTTAACAACAAACCTTCTCAACAAATCTTCAAAGGGAGATGAGGCCTTCGCCCGGTAGTAGGCTAAACACACGCACTTTACTTTTCACATGATCTTTCTCTTTGACGATCATGGCTCTTAGATATACGGGGTTATTTGTAAGGACACAGCAACATTGCAGGGCTAGATAGCTAACACCATAAGCAACAAGTTTTGTTCTACGACTTCGGACATAACTCAATACATGTAAAAAAAATATGATTTTACAAGTTTTTGTCGTACTGTCGTGACATTTGTAGGTCTATATTTCATTCATAAACGAAAGGACGACGCGACGCATCGATCTTTGCGATGCGCGTAGATTTATAAACGTGCAAGCGGGAAATTAAAATAATACTTATTTTTATATTAAAATAAAATCTAACAAATTATCAAAAGTCGAGGTTGCTGGGTCGTTAAAAATAACACTGTATATGCACATAAATATTTGAAATACATACTATAAAGTACATAAGTAGAGTTATAAAATAAGTTCATATCAGACATAATTCAGTTATTAGGCTTATCGATTGTATTGTTAAATTCCTGGAATTATTCTTATTGGCTTTAATTGTATTACGTCATCGGAAATTTCATTGTAGGTACAGTACGCTATATTGTAAGTCCAGTTTACATTTAGTAGTGTTATATTATGTACTAAGGTGTTGTATATTAAACGTTCTGTAAATCTTAGTATATCAGTACTTCGTATTGTTGTGTTCCGGTTTGAAGGGTGAGTGAGCCAGTGTAATTACAGGTAGAAGGGACATAGCATCTTAGTTCCCAAGGTTGGCGGCGTATTGGCGATGTCCTTTTTTTTAAGAAATGTACAATGCCAGTCTACTGGCGTTGGTGACCACTTACCATCCGGTGGCCCATATCGCTTACCTATACTATAAATTAAAAAAAACTGGGTACTATTCACTCAACACATATTCTACAGTTAAATAGAAATTGTATTGGTGTCGTTCGGTTTGAAGGGTGAGTAAGCGTAACTACAGGAACAAGGGATATATAATCTTAGTTTAATGTTACGAAAATATACAGTGTAAACAAATGTACATTATTAAATCTTTTACAGCCTTAGTTATAAACTGTCTTTCTGTCATTGTTGATTTGACATTCGATAGAAGAAGACACAAAAACCTACCAAGTAGATAACGCCTATAATCAAGACCGTTATATATTATCTTAATTATAACTTTAGATAATAAAATAACAAGTATTTATTAATGTTGTTTCAGATCTATTATCAATTCACTATTGCAATCGAGAGGTGTATATATCAGAGATGGGCCCGGATAGCGAGGGGTATATCCGGACGCCTGGCTACCCGCACTTCTATGTCGGAGACGAGTGCCGATGGAAGCTCCGTGTGAATCCCGAGCAAGTGATCCGAATAACGTTGCTGGATGTTAGTTTGAGAAGTGAGTTTTTTACATCTTAAAATTAAACTAAACCGATCCTTAATTTTTATCGCTCCGACTATCTCGTTGGTCGACTGCCTAGATATACAGGGTTATTGGTAATTCGACGTATTCCCTTTAGGTGATAGGGGTGACTATTTGCGATAATTGTAACCCCTATATGCATTATGCAAAAGTGAAATATTTATGAGTAGTCATGTTTTTTAGCTTTTTTCAAAATAACTCAAAAATGCATCATCAAACATTTATTTAAAAATATGTATCAATTTTCATTCTATTTTTTTTTCTGATTTATAAAAACGATTAAGCACTTGTTATTTATCGATCTTTAAACCACAATTATCGGTCCAAATTTAAAAATGCGAGACGAGAGACGATTTGAAATAATTTTCAATATTTTATTGAGTTTTTTTTTTCACTAAAATGCCTTAAAAACCAAAAATACGTTATGAAACTTGACTCGCAGATTATTTTAAAAACATAACCGTTTTCTTAGCTCTCCAAAAATGCATAACAACTAGGATCTTATTTCAAAGAAACTGAAAAAAAAAAAGATCTGTATATAAAACCCTAGGCCGATCATGTTTTTGGGTTTTCCGTCAAAGAATCCCAGTAGCAACCTGAAGTCTGGAAGTTGGAAATGTGTACACTCCCGTGCTTCAGAAAGAGCGTAAATCCGATGGTCATGCGGTTGACCTCTTTCCGGTTGTGTGAGATATTCCATCGGATTATAAGAATTAGGGAATATGTACTGCTGTCACCATTTTTTTTTTGGTTATTCGAGAAAAGTAAGGCATTCTATATAAATATCCTATTGAAATATTAATCCACTTTTTTCAGGTATAGGACCGTTCGAAAACGAATGCACTGACTATGTGTCGGTCGAAGATTCGAATGGTAATGTTTTATTGTCGACTTGCGAACAAGTCGACTTACCTTCCCGCTTGACTTCCACCACAGACACAGTGGAAATAATTGTTGAAGCTAGATCTAAAGGCGCCTTTCCCAAGAGGGGTGTGTTGTTTCATTATAAAAGTAAGTTTTAAAATAATTACAGTATTTATTATAATCTACTTATTATGTCATTTAACAATTTTGCCATATTCAAAAAGATGTAAAAGCGCCATCTATGAGTAATTATTGTTAACAGGTATAGGTTGTGTTACGTTACCAGCGCCATCTAGCGGCTACTTGGTGTATCGAAACGAAGATGTCGCGCACTACATGTGCAACGTCAACTTCGTTTTTGAAGACACGCTGCAGAGGGCGCGAGTTGTATGGTGCTATGATGATAATAGGTGGAATGATACTCTACCTTCGTGTATAGGTATGTCAATTTATTTTTCGGGTACTTTTTTTAATATAGAGTATTGTGGCCAGACTTTGATGAAGTTCTGAATTGAATAGTGTAAATTTTTAATCAATGCAATCAAATATCAATATTTTTGTTATTTACAATATAAAAGTTTGTATTTAATTTTTAAAATTTGTAGTTTTTATAATTACTAAAATTATAATACCTTTACTAATATTACTTGTCGCCATACCAAAGAAACGTTGACAAACAAATTAGACTTATTTTTCATTTTCTCTATAAATTAATAAAATAATTTAGACAATGAATAAAATAAAACTATATAGGCACGATATACAAATTAAAGAAGAGAGAAACATCTCGCCGCCAAAAATCTAACTTATTATAAAATTTGTTAATAAAACATAGAGAAGTCATTCTAACGTCTACGATATATATTTTTGTTAACTTAAAGAGAAAATGTTTTGTTTGTGATATTTGATAATTAACAGGAATTTGTCGCCATAAAAGCCCTTTTTTCAAACCGTTACTTCTAAACGCTTAATTCATAAACTTAGGTTATCCGTCTCTATTATTCACTTCACTACGTGAAAAAAATGAGCATGCGCAGTCGACATTTGCCCTCTCTTTTAAGCATGTCGTATACCTTACGAACGAAAGCAACAACAATATATGCTTCGGCTTCCATGCGATTATTTACTATTATTTGCGTGATATATGACTATGAGTGCTATAAATGGGTCGTACAGTTGATTTTTGTGTGACGGTGAGTATTATTATTTTGAACGTTCCCAGAGCTTCCTACTTCAGTCAAGTTTTCGTGTATTCGTTATTTGGCATCGGTAGCGGTCGTTCGGATCTCAAATTGATATTTTTGTCAGTCGCGTGTCAAGCACGTGTTTATAAAAAAGTGAGTTTTGATAAAAACTATTTTTAATTATATAGTAGTGATTTCTTTATGTGATTTCGTGGTCGTTTTCTGTAAGGATTGAATGTTTTGGTGAGAGAGCATACGGTTTATTTTACTTACTGAAGTATTTTGTTATAATATTAAATAGTTATCTTAAACTATTTTACAATGTTACTTATTTTTTATATTTGAAGTTTCCTCTGACATTTATATGAGTATATAAATGTGTTTTAGTTTGTATATTATTATTATTATTTTTCTGTAATTTTACTAAAACTTTTTAAGATAAAATATAACATAAACATACTTTACTATAAACGATTCCTCATGACAAGAATGTTAGTAACATTTTATAAAATAATCATAATTTGGGAAATTCTGTCGTATTGCAATAAAATTATTTAGTATGCAAACTGCATAAATTCTAATTGAAAATTTAATGAATACGTAACTACGCGTATTTCAATACGCTGCATTTCATTTAATATAAGTAACAAAGATATTTATAGTGTAGTAATGTGTAAAATCTCTGTCCTAATAAATTTAAGGGTATATTATAAATAAACTAGACTTGCCTGTGATCCAAACTCACCTCTATTTCAACACATACATTTCTTTCTTGAGCCCTAGTACTTTACGAATAATTCCTATCATAAATAATACACAAAATCGTAAAATAACTTTCGTTATTCTAATATAATATCATTTAAACATAACTGTACAACATTACAAACAACTCGTAAAAACTTTATTAATTATTATAATTGCATTACGGGATAACGTTAAAGGATACGTATGATACGATAGTGTTAGAAAGAGTCTCTTATCATATAAAATTATTTAATGTATTACCATGTTATCAATACGATTTAGTGTTTAAAACTGATACTGAGATATTTTATCATTTAATAAATAATACAAGGGATAATGACTTGTAACATTAGTAACAATAATTATGCCACAAATACAGTTTGAAGCTTAATCATACATTAGCTTCAAATGAGATTAAATAATATGATCTATGTACTTACGACTCTGTATGGATATTTGTTTATATACATTAATGTGATTTATAATGTTCATTGTTTGATTAATAATTAGAAAAATAATCATGTTTATGAATAGCTTAATCTAGTTTGATTCAAAAATGGAATCGAATATAAAATATGGTTTTGGTTTTTAACGTTTCAAATATTATACTCTATTTCTATATGTGTTTGTCTCGTTGGTCTAGTGGCTATATAAGGCGCCAGATCTCGAGATCCCGTGTTCGAACCCTAGGTCGGGCAGATAAAAAGTTATTGGGAAAAATTCTCAGTAGCAGTCGGGAGGAAGTTGAAAGTATGTACACTCCTTTGCTTCGGAAAGCACGTAAAGCCGTTGGTCCTGCGCTTGAACTTTTTTCGGTCGTGTCTGATTGCCGTCCCATCAGAGAGAGAGGGTACAGATATTGCACCTATGTTTGTGCGCACACTTGTGCACTGTAATATGTCCTGTGCAGTTGGCTAATCTCTTTTGCAATCTCGGCAAATGCAAAAAATACCCGAATTAAGTTTATTCAAAGGTTCGGTGGTTCTATCAAAGTCTACACATACGCAGTGTGTACTGATAGTTGGTCACTTTTTTATATTATTATAGTTAAACTTATTTCCAAAAAGTCCACATATAAAAGTGTCGGAGTCTTACTTATAAAAAAAAGTGATAAAAAGCAAAATTAAAAAAAAGAATCAAAGTAGCCTCGTTCGGATTTTTTTTTTTTAATTTTTATTTGTTGTACAAAGGCGGACAAGCAATTAGGCCACTTGATGGGAAGTAACACGTGTATTATATGTTGAAAGAAATATTCACAATTCCTTACAATGTTGTGGGGCCGCCTGTGTGCCTGTACTTATGGCTCACCACCCTTCAAACTAACCACAGACTAAAGGTATACAAAGTATTGCCGTTAGCGGTAAAATAACTAACGAGTGGGTGGTAACCCACCTAGAGGGGTTCAAATCGATCGACATAGTTCTTCAAAGGTAAAAATAGGTTCAAGTACAATATGACTTTTTTATATGTTTTTAAATTATAGTCGATATATGTATTTTGTTTAACTTAACGTAAATATTATGTCAATAAAATATGAAGGATGTTCACGCAGGATGTTACATTTAACGCTCTTACAAGCACTTTTAAATCAAGGTTTTACAATATTTAATTTAATTTTAAGCTGCCACAGGTTCGTAATGTTGGTTCTACGGTGACAAACCGGTGAGAATACTCCATAGTTATTCGTTTATCTATTCTGTATGAAATACAAGGAATACTTTTTATCATCATTTGGTTTATTTATCATCTATGAATGTGTTCAGATCTATATTATTTTGTACACTATAATATGCTCTATTGATTTGAATTTCTTCAACAGTTTCAAATTTATTTATTGGTAAATGTGAAATGATTTGCGGAACAAACGATATTAGAGTTAAAATATAGATAATGTTGACGATGGATTCCTTATCGATTTCGGTCACGGCCAATCTCAAGAGAGATTAGCCAACTGCACAGGATATATTGAAGTGAACAATTGTGTACGCAAGCACAGTTGCACTTATCTCACTCTCATAATCCGATGGGACGGCAATACGACCGGAAAGAGTTCAGGCGCAGGACAATTTACGTGCTTTTCGAGGCACGAGAGTACACTTTCAATATTCAGACCCCGGACTGCTACTAAGAGCTTGCGACAAAAACCCAGGAGCTTTTTATTGGCCCGATCTGGGGTTTGAACTCAGGGTTTGCGTCCCTAGCATTGCGTACGCCTAGCCAGTAGACTAAATATATATCGCTAACACGCATTCAAGAATAACAGCCGTCTTATTTTACTGACGTGACGTAACGTAGTTATTTAAGTACATAACATAAACCCCAACTAATTAACAATAGACCAATGTTAAGATAATATCGTTAAATTAAGCGTAGTTAACTTTTTATGAGTTTTGCTTCGACTTAATGTTATATGACATACGATAGAATACGATAAAATTTTACCATAATCGATATGAGTAAGGATATGTAGATCAAGATAAGAACTAAATAAATAGATTATTAATACAAAAATAAATATATATATTTGAATAATGATCGATTCACTATTAGTTAAACCCGCTATCTTCGATTAAGATTCTTGTGTTCTGACCACTGGGATATCCCGCCTTTCAAGATGATTACCGGTTCAAATCCAATAATTTTTGTTCATTATTCGATACATATATAATGTATAAGATTTCGAAGATTGTGTGTTTATGTATTTGCATTTACCACTTCCCGTTGTTTTTCTTCCACTTTCCAGAGTCAATATAACAACGCCAAGTCGAATAGACAACGAACAAATAGTATTAATATAGTCAAAGTTTTAGGTGTTTTTTTTTTTTTTTTTTTTTATTGTTCGTATATTCCATATTTGTCCTCGTTTAAGTCATTTAAGATTCATTAGATATTTATTAGTCGCTGGTAAATTTGTTTATTGATTTTTTCATAAACATGACATTCCATTTCACGCACGGTTGAATTTTGAATCGACTTCAAAAAAGGAAGGTTCGACAGCTTAGTAAGTTTTTTGTTAGCGATCTTTTGAAGCTATTGGAAGTATTGAATGAGGTGTCCGTTTATTGATTTTTATAGTTCTATATATTTCGAGACGTACTCCACTTACATATATTTTTATCCGTCGCGTTTGTTCCTTTTTAACATACTTCATTGTGTTGTCGATTGAATTTATTTCGATATTGTCGGTTCACACTACTACATTGAAACAAACTAATTATAATAAATATTACTTTTAAATATATACATGAAATTGCTTATTAGTGGCTGTTTTGTTTTGTAAATCGAATTTGATCACTCTTACTATTGATATCGAAATGTGTTGAATGGTACTGTGATTTGTACTGCGATTTATGTGGAAAGAAAACAGCGCCTAGTCTAGTGAAAATAATATAATCGGAATTTCATACAAATAACAGTTAACTTCAACGCTATCGACTTTTTTTTTAAATATACGTATAAGTCAGCTCTTGGCTGTTATCATAATATAATCGAATAAGTAAAAAATCTTGCACGAGGCACACTATAGAGTTATTCTATAAGAACAAACACGAATCTCGCAATAAATGATCGTTTAATCTCAGCAAGTGATACGTATTTTTTTTTTTTTTTTTATTGTATAGGTTGGCGGGCGAGCATATGGGCCACCTGATGGTAAGTGGGCACCAATGCCCATAGACAATGGCATTGTAAGAAATGTTAACCATCACTTACATTGCCAATGCGCCACCAACCTTGGGAACTAAGATGTTATGTCCCTTGTGCCTGTAATTACACTGGCTCACTCACCCTTCAAACCGGAACACAACAATACAAAGTACTGCTGTTTTGCGGTAGAATATCTGATGAGTGGGTGGTACCTACCCAGACGAGCTTGCACAAAGCTCTACCACCGAGTGTATGCGTCATTGACTATAATAATTAAAACATTTAAAAGAAACTTTGAATTAAATGGCGTATCTTCGCTAGCGTAATTCAGTTTTCGACACTTCACGAGTGAGATTCTAACAGAATAGCAATGCTCTATCAAATAGTTTTGTGTTATTAGGTCTAAAAATATTTTAGAGATATCAACATTTATCCAAAGATTTTTAGGTCGTTAAAATATAGTGTCAGTGTTTGCCAGACACGATCCCAGACAAGGATAAGAGAGTGCACATGTGTTTGCGTACACACTTGCTCACTATAGTATCTCCTGTGCAGTTGCCTAATCGCCCTTGAGATTGGCCGCTGAGACCGAAATCGGTCAGGAGGACATTACATACATATCTTACATATATATCTTAAAACTCAGCTAGTGAACGTATAGCTATAGAACTTGCTACTTTAAGATATTAGTAAGATAATAAACGTTATAATAGCTGAAGTTTTTTAACGGTCACCCATTGTGGGAACGAAGTCTAGTTCATTAAAGTACCGGCAAAGTTTAATCACTTATCGGGCTTTATTTCAGTTAAAACTAGTTAAAACTTTAATTACTATAAAGGTCAAAGTGGATATTGTTCAAGACTAAATTGAAAATGAAATTAATGAAATTCGAAGTTGAATAAATGTCATCCGGCTTTGATATATTTTTTTGACGTGAAAAATATATTAGCCTTGGTTTTAGACCGATTCGTACGTCGTGGTGGCAAACGACATTATGTTCTCTTACTCGTGTGTGTGTGTGTGTATGTGTGTGTGTGTGTGTGTGTGTGTGTGTACGTACACTATATTACTATGTTTTAATTCATATTTACATTTTTTTTTTTTAATTATAATTTTTTTTAATCAATGTCTCGTGACGGCTAAATTTTTCGGTATATTTTGCAGCGTTTTTAAGTATGTTTTATTTGTATACCGCACGTCAATTTCTATAATATAAATTTTAATTAAAATTCATCCGACACACAGTGTTCCAAGTTGTTTTCCTTCCTTGATTTATAAATATGAACTAATGACATGAAAACATACATGCATGCTCAGATTGTAACCTAGACCTAAAATCTTTTTACTAGAACATTTCGGCTCTTAATATATTTATATATTAGATACCTTTATTGGTAATTTAGCTCGTTTAAAATTATAATCAATTATATAACTATTGATTTATGTCATATTGTAGTGAAATAGTACTGATTCGTCGGTTTATTGTCTAGTATATAGTGCTGCAGATTATGAGTTCGTGGATTCAAATTCTGAGTGGGGCAATCGGAAATTCGAAGTACTAGTCTTTTTTTCCGAAAGCTCATAAAGCCGTTGATCCTGCTCCTGATCTCTTCCCGGTCGGATTGCCTGGGTTTGATTCAATCAGGCAGGTTTGATGCTATCAGATTGGCTGAATACAGAGTACCTTCAGCAGCTTACATTTGTTCACAATGTATTAATATATGGCGTAGTTAGTTAGTCTTGAAGTACATAACCATTTGCATATTAACTTATTGCCTCTCTGTATGCTTTGCCAGATTGGTTGGCATTGATAGTTAGTTCTCCAGTTCAAACGGTCATCACATATTATATAGCTCGATAAACGAGATATCTAAAGGAAGAGAAAGGAACAATAATACGAATTGGGCTTAAAGTTTCTTAACCTTTAAACATACAAACTCTCCAGACTTATAATTTAGATATAGATGAGTATTAATTACGAGAGATGTGCGCAGCTGCAAGAATTAAAGATGCATAATGTTTCACGGAAGCGTCCTTTAACTAAGCTTCGCAGCAGGTAGAAGAATTATACAATTATAGATTTTCTTTCTGGATTATTATTAAGCAAAAGATATTTTATTTTTATTAAATAAATACGATGTTTTTCCAATCATAAGAAATCTACTTTATTAAATTCAATAATTGTACTTTGAGTTTTAATTTCCGAAATACATGAAATTGGAGCTCGTAATCATGGGGACGTAGACTTGTTTTGCAAAAAAAGAAAAATTCTTTTAATAAAAACTTAATTTTGTTTGTCAAAATAACTGTTTAATTTTAAAAGTAGTATTTGGAAATGAATATTCTGTTGGATTCAATCATATTTGAAATTCAGTCATCTTCAAAAGTATGTTAGTAAGCAAGCAGATAATTTACAAGAATGTATGTTATATTTCATATAACTTTAAGGTACTTATAAAGTTCGAAAATCAAAAATTATCTTCAAAAATTATTTTTGTCTGTAAATGGTTACAATATTTTTTGAAATAAGAACATTAGGTGTTTTATATTTAAAAATACATATTTACAAAAGATATAGCAAAAAAGTCCCGGCTTATTACAAGGGCTCTATTCATGTCGAGTGTGTGCACAAAGTGAAGACACGGGACACTCGTAATTATTGCGAGGATCCTTCGTTAAAGTGCAATTAAAAAAGTTTATTTTTTTTTCATGTCAAAGGAGTTTTTATATCCACCAAGATGTTATTACATACTTATATTTTGTGCATGTGTTTGTTCTAGAGCTTTGTTTGTGTGTGGGTTGTAAATGAATTTATATTTCAAATAAAGTTACTTACTTTATTTTCAAGTTTTATATAATTTAAATGTAGCAAACAATTTGCTTTTGACAGTCTGGAACAAGTAATTACTTGAAATACTTTTCAATGCAATAAATGCTGACGAAAGTTTTAATAAGTTATGTAACAAATCAAATAAAATTTATATTTTATTTTGAAATGTGTCTAAGATTATAATCGAAAATTAAAAAGTCATAACATATAATTAATTTTAAATGTTTAACATCTTCTAATAAGGAAAATATAATATGAAAAAAATTAATGGCCGTCACAGGACGCCTGGGAAGTAAGACATCGAAATAATTTATAATTAAATCAATAAATATCGAGTAAAATTAATAATAATTCGTTACTAATGTAAATATATTTTTCTTATATTAACAATTTGTATAAGCGAAAGTGGCGCTGGCGTGAGGAAATGACGGCATAAGAAAGTGTCATGCTGTTTGACGATACAAGTCGATTTTACCCCCCAAGGCGCGTCAATAGATTTTTCACATAAAAAATACAAAATAAAAATTAAAAGTTTAACGCCATTCTCGGAACAACCCTGATTATTGTTCACCAAGGCCAATTCATTGTAAGATACACAAACTTCGGTAACATGGTAAGTTTGACAACTTCATACGTAACAAAAGGGACAGCTTATGATTTGATTATAAAAGGGAGATGCGAGTTAATTTCCAAAGTAAGTCACGAGGGTCACTTTAATAACTTAGGACGAACATCGACTGACGAAGGCAACATTGTGATGTATTAACGTCTGGATACCATTTTCTTAGGACTAAGTATAACCAGTATAAGTTGATCTTTTGATTTTTTTAAAAGGTACTTTTTCAAAAATTCGTACACATTTCGTATTTAATTATTCGAGTGGATAACTTTTGATTTAACAATGTTTTTTAAATGTAATATTTGTTTACGTATTTAATGCATATACCTCACGTTCTTAATTGGTTTGCCTTTTGTGCATGTGACAATTGATATGGCTTTTAGATCGATGTTTATAGCATAAAGATAATTTTAAGATACTATAATAATATTATTTTGAACGTCAAACTAACAAGTCGGTCAACTGATACTGTGTTATTGTCTAAACATTGGTACTTATGTTTGTCCATACACATAAGCACTACAAGAAGTACAAACTATTCTATTTTCCGTCGTGTCAAATATCACGAAAACTAAGTTGTTATTGCCATATATACCACTGACTTACGTACCCTTCAAACCGGAACGCAGCTATATAAAATATTCAGGTTTTGTGGAAGAATGATGTGGGCTTTGCCTGATATAATGTTGTATTTTGTATCTTTGATTTTATAATATCGTCGGCTGCCACTCAGGTGCCATTGAAAAACTTCAGGTCATCTGAATATCTAGCTTAGAAGTTATATCATTTTACGTACATTGTACTGCTGTTTTTATTTATATTTTATTGCATAGGCATATATATATATATATATATATATATATATATATATATTTCTATGTAACTAAGGTAATTTTCTATATAAAGATATTTTGTCTTTCTTTCTAGTTGTTTAATATGAATATTTATATACATATATATAAAAAAGTCGAACAAAATGAAACACAAAATGATGCTTATACAATATAACATCAATAATATTCACTATATTTACTCAACTATATTCTTGTTTTATGTAAATTCACGGTCTGTAAACTTAGTAGGCATCGTATATAGTTTACACAAAGATCGATTCAGTACATTTAATATGACCTATGACGAGTCTGAGATAGCCTACTTAAATATAATATATATATGTTTATACTGTATGTATTAATAAGCGAAATACCACTCACCCACTGATTCATCACGATATCTCCGAAACTATAAGTTCGATTGACTTGAAATTTAGCGTGTTACTAGTTTCGCGACATCGACGTAGACTAAGAACGGACGAACGCAAATTCTCTCCAAAATATTTTTCCATCATCTGTAATTTGGAACATAACTCTTCGGCTAAATTAAAAAAATGGGGTTACTTACTACGAGTTACGAATTTTACCCGTAAGACGTTGGGACGGGTAGTCATATATAAATCTAATCGCAAAAATACGTGGATCTTAATGTAGATTGTGGCTTCAAACGGTAGCATGTACTTTTTCACAGTTTTCATTCATAGTACGGTTTTTAATAATTCCTGTGTCGCAAAAACAAATATCGTTAAGAATCTTTAGAACCTTTAATACTCCTATTTAAGGTGTCTTTTGCCCCCAAAAGAAAGAAAGAGGGAGAGAGATAAGCAATTACTGTAAGCTTTGATGTATTGGTATGTTCTTATTTGAATAAAATGTTCAGAAATTAGCTTCTGTAACGATTAACACGTGACTGATACATAACGCTACATACATTATCACCTTGTAAGATAGATAGCCAAATATAACTTAATTTACCGCTCGTAACACGGATCTATAGCGTGACTTATGTGGCACCTGAGGAAAGGGACCACATGCTTTCCTTACATGATGGACTTGTACAACTTGATGACGTAATAGGACCTTTGATGAATCACTCTATTCGCCTTTCGAGCTTTATTAATGAAGTATGTATGTGTGAGCTATAATTTTGTGGAGGTGTATGTGGACAAGCCGTTACATTTGCTGATTTTTGTATGTATTTAAAAAGGGGACTTGAAATTCGTGCCAGATATATAGTAGCAGCTTATTGAAAATAACGATTTAGTACAAAAATGGACGTCGATTCGTATTTGAAGAATTGGTTTGACAAATCCTTAATACTGTGTATGTATGAGCCATACGAGTTCCTGGTAGAGGCAGAGGAGGAGATCTTTAGCAGATATATAAATAATATATTTTTTAAATTTTTTTAATTTATTTATTTCACATTACAACTATCATTACAGGATATACCTAATACAATAGTGTAGTTATCTGATTAATTTCAAGAGCTTAATATTATATCTACTTATCTACTATAACAAATTATAAACAATGCTGCCCTTATGAAATCACTCAAAGCACAAGAGAAAATATCTGTTTCTTTAGCTACCCGATTAAGAGTGCATATCGCACGTGTCAGTGGTGCCTCGTTTAAAAGGTTGGTCCGCCCACACGGCTCAAGTAGCAATGTCGGTTTCCTGAGACGCCACACATAGCTGTCAGGCACACACAAGCCAAGTAATTCCAGTACATCTTTATTATGTATTTTGCCTACGAGCACTTCGAACAAATATTCGGTTAATGAAAGATTTCTCCTAACGCCTAGTTCATTGTATCCTACCATCCCGATTATAAATAAAGTTGGGTACATTAATGAGTAAAATGGGTACTCCCCGTAAAGCCGCATGTAAAGATACCTCATAAATTTGTTCTGTACCCTCTCCAACATGATCCTATATTTAGTTTCATGTGGAGACCAGATGACTGCATTACATATAAATGCTTTAGATGGTATACAATAGTCTAAAGTCCCAACAGCATAATAAAATTGTGCACTGCCATTGGTTAATTTGAAATCGTAATATTTATTCATTGGTTAAAACAAAATCGTTTTCTTCCATCAACCAAGATTGATTTATCTTAATTCCCCGATGCGTGCTGAGCTAAATTACATCTTTCAGCTGCGGGTCATCTCTTGGGGTTAGAAAATAAATTTGTCTCGCTCATGTTGAAATTGTTTATTGTTTTATTATTGCTATAATATTGGGTATAATATTGACTGCCTCGTGGTTCTAGTGGCTACATGTAAGGCCACAGACACGGTGGTCCTGGGTTCAAATCCCTGGTCAGCCCAATAAAATTTCATTAAATTCGCAGTGGCAGCCCGGAGTCTGGAAGTTGGAAGTGTGTACAATCCCGTTCCTCGGAAAGCACCTAAAACCGTTGGTCCTGTGCCTGAACTCTTTCCGGTCGTGTCGGATTGCCGTCCCATCGGGTTATGAGAGTTAGGGAATAGAGAGTGCACCTGTGTTTGCGCACACACTTGTGCACTATAATATCTCCTGCGCAGTTGGCTAATCTTTCTTGAGATTGGCCGCCGTGGCCGAAATCGGTCAGAAGGACCATTATTATAAATATTGGGTCCTGCTTAAGCTTGGAAAGGTTTTATAAAGAGGTTTTATTACTCCTATATATTTATATGCGCAACAACAAAACGACAAAACATCTACAGTAGCAGTGTGAAAAGCGATTACAGGCAATAAATACACTTATCGTTAGTAAGGACACAATACTTCACTTGTTATGAAAATGTAATCTAATGAAAGTAGAAATATATAACAAAAATAAAATAAAGGACATTAACAAATAAAACTCATAGTGGTTTCTGTCATCGCTTGGCGTATATTACGCAACATTAATAGTTTGCAACATTTTTATTAATAGTTACAATATTTTTTTAGTTTGTTTGTAACGCTTTCACGCCTTAACCCCTGAACCGAGTTTAAAAATTCTTTCGCCGATGGAAAACTACATTATCAGCGAGTAACATAGGTTATATTTTGTCCCTATATTCCCACGGGAACGGGAACTACGCAGTTGAAACCGCGGGCAAATCGCTAGTAAGTAATAAGATTATACATATGACGGTTTATAGGTTTCCAAAAACAAAAAGATAATTCGTTTAAATATTAAGCACATGAAAATTCAATAAAACTAGCCCGAGATTGAACCAGCAAACTTCGATTCGAATTCACATGTTCTAGCCAATTGGCTATCTCGGCTTTGGAACTGCATGTTCAATCAAATTAATGAGTAAATACAGCAAATTCCGCCAAGGCATGAAAGCGAGTACTTACTTTCATATAATTAGTGTTCATTTCGAAGTAAATAATGGATTCTCTTTATATTCTTAGACATTAATTGATTTATTTTCATATAATATATATTAGTTAATTGATTCATTACAAGTGGTATTTATTTTTTATAGTGCATTCGATACGTTTAATAAATTTATCTTAATCTAAAGTTAACCTATGAAATGTTTGGTGCTAAAATTATATTTACCTTCCAGGCTATTAACTTTTAACTAACGTTTTAAATAGTCGATCTAATTAGATTTTTATTTTTTTGACTGCCTCGTTGGTTAGTGGCTAGATATAAGGCCGCAGAGCCGGTGGTTCTGGGTTCAATTCCCAGGTCGGGCCAATAAATAGTTATTGGGCTTTTCTGTCAGAAAATTCTCAGTAGCAGCCCGGAGTCTGGAAGTTGGAAGTGTGTACACTCCCGTGCCTCGGAAAGCACGTTAAGCCGTTGGTCCTGCGTCTGAACTCTTTCCGGTCGTGTCGGATTGCCGTCCCATCGGATTATGAGAGCTAAGGAAAAGAGAGTGCACCTGTGTTTGCGTACACACTTGTGCACTATAATATCTCCTGAGCAGTTGGCTAATCTCTCTTGAGATTGGCCGCCGTGGCCGAAATCGGTCTAGAGGACCTTATTATTGGATTTTTAATTATTTTTGTATAATTCTTTAATTCAATTAGTTCTTTTAAAGATTTTAAAAAACAAAAACCCAAAAAAAAATGTTTGTCAGTTTTTTTTACGAGACAAATTTGTCGTTAAATGCCTAAAGTTTCCATATACTAAAATAAATTATGTACATAATGTTTTGATTTAAATAACGCTTTTGTTGTAGAAGAGGCGGCTTCAAAGGTCGCCGGGAACGATTCTGCGCCGGAGAGTTCTGATAAAGATACAAAACTGCCGCACAACGAGGCCAACATGATAGTCGGTGAGTTTAAATTATACCTACTGTTATTATTTAATTATATTTATAACTAACAAATCTCGAACATCGTCAGCGTGTCAGCTTGTGACGAATCCTTCGAAATTTGCAATTACATAAACTCTATTTAAATATTTCTTGGTGGTAGGGCTTTGTGCAAGCTGTAGGGAGGTACCACTTATCAGACCTAGATTTCTACCGCAAAACAGCAGTACTTAGTATTGTCGGTTTTAAGGGCGAGTGAACCACGGTAAGTACAAGTACGAAGGACATAACAACTTAGTTCCCAAGGCTGGTGGCGCATTGGTGATGTAAGGGATGGTTATTATTTCTTTCAGTGCCAATGTCTATGGGCGGTTGTGTTCAATTACCATCAGGCGGCCCATTTGCATGTCCGCCTACCTATTCTATATAAAAAAAAAAAACTTCGGTTATAGACAATTAATAAACATATTAGCTAAAAAGGCAGTCTATTTGAAATCACGGACAGACATTTCGATTTTCTTTATTTGTATACATTTTAATTACATACAAACAATACATCAATATATTTTCAAACACAATAATCACACTCTGGGTGGAAGAAATATCTTATACAGATAAGCACTCCATTGCAAAACTTTTATGTTCCAATATTCATAAATAATAAAATAAAATATATTATTTAAATGCATCGTTTGTCTATTGGCTGAATAATGTCCTCCAGACCGATTTCGATCACATCGGCAATCTCAAGAGAGATTAGTCAACTGCGCAGGAGATATTATAGTGCACACGTGTGTTTCCTTAGCTCTCATAATCCGATGGGAATCCGACACGATCGGAAAGAGTTCAGGCGCAAGACTGCTTTCCGAGGCACGGGAGTGTACACACTTCTAACTTCCAGACTGGAATTTTCTGACAGAAAAACCCAATAACTATTTATTGGCCCGGGGCTGGGAATTGGTCCCAGGACCACCGGGTCTGCGGCCTTATATCTAGCCACTAGACCAACGAGGCAGTCGTAATTGGCTGAATACCAAGTTATAAAAATATATATATAAAAATACTTGTAAAAAATAAAAATATACCCGTTTCGAATCGTAGGTGTAGTAGTTATTGGAATTATCTGTCAAGTATAATTGCAGCTCAAAGGTATGAAGTTGGCATTGTTACACATCCGACTCGAGAAGGACGTAAAGTACGTCTCACGTCTGATCTCTTTCAGGCTGTATCGGAATGTCGTTCTTTTTCACTCTGCACATACATTTATGCACAATTATCATTATCCTCTGTGAGATCGTCGCTATTGTCGTTGCTCGTTAATGAAGACTGATATATTGTGATAATATAATTATGACAAAATACCGAAGATTAATTGTTTGAGAAACGATTAGCTTTGCTTACGGGTGGTAGAATTGACTACGAGGTGTAAATTAATGCATTTCTAAGTCTCATATAAAAGCCCAGTTACTAGCAATACGTTTTGCTTACCGATAGTAGAATTGTCTTATTGACTTCTACAATTTTTTATTAAAATACTTACGGCTTTATTTACAATCGTTGTTGAGCGAGTGATTAGTTAAACAATGCTGTGTCTTCTTCGTCTGAATGTCAAATCATTAATGAGGGAAAGAGATAAATCAGTGTCTTACTAAACAGCCGCCGAGCAAAGTTTATAAGTGAGACTGTTAATATGTATTATATGATTAAGTTTACCCTCCTATTCACTATTCCAAGCCAGCCAAGTAAGCTTACGTGACGTATACGAATGACTTTTAAGGTCGTTAGTCAAAAACAATAGATTACAGATGTAATACACAACTATTTGTTGAATATTGGGATCCGGCACTTATTAATTATACAATACTAATACTACTTATATAAATTAAAGACCTTTCATATTTTTTATATAAAAATTGTATCACAGTAATCGATGAACATTTAAAATTCCTTCTATTATAACAAAGATCTTGTCAAGTGTATCATGAACAATTAAACAGTCCATTAAGAGCTAGTTGGATCTCAGGAAAGGGTTGGTATTCATGCAAATTACGGAGACGAGGAAACGAGTTGGAATCCCTAATAGCCGCATTGAGAATTGTATTCAACTCCGAGAATTATATCTTCAAAGGATCCGCTTGTATTCGAAATTCCGGTAACTTTGGAACTGATTGTCCACCTGATACTGGAATAGATTCACTATTTCAGATTTCAACTATATCCTCTTTAAATTTTAAATTTGAAATTCTACCAAAATTTCTTGCACTAATTTTGTCTTCTGATAATAATTTCTCATTCAATGCTAATCACCTAATTGTTGTACTTGCTATCGAAATACGAAATATTCAGACAATCAAAGCGCATTAAAAACGAAATACCAAATCGATAATGTTAGGTTGTAATTGTCTGTGTTTGATTGGTTAATCATTATCATTTGACGAGATTATTTTTATTATAATTACGACTTTTTATCCATAGTAGAATTTTCGATCTGACGTTTCAATTTTTCATAGAAACGTGTAGCCTGATCTATGAGTACTAAGTAACAAGCCAATTTTTGTTTTTGTATTATGCTTTGTAGGCAATTCCTCTATCCGTGAGCGAAAAAGAATGTTTTGTTAGATAGTTATAAGGCATTAAACAGCTATCCTTTTATGTTTAGCATGTGACTAAATTAGCTGTGCTTGATTTTGTTTATCATTCTAAATCAGACTTGACAATACTAATTTAATGACAACAGTTGCCATTTGGAGCCATCAACTACCATAATTTGTATTGTTTTTTTTTATTATATAGGTAGGCGAACGAGCATTTGGGCCACTTGATGGTAAGTGGACACCAACACCCATAGACAATGGCAATGTAAGAAATGTTAACCATCGCTTACATCGCTAATGCGCCACCAACCTTGGGAAATAAGTTGTTATTTCCTTTGTGCCTGTAATTACACTGACTCACTCACCCTTCAAACCGGAACATAACAATACAAAGTAGGTACTGATGTTTTGCGGTAGAATATCTGGTGAGTGGGTGGTACCTACCCAGACGAGATTGCACTAAGCTTATCTGGGTAAAACAGTATGTAAGTGTTTACAGTATTGTTATAGAGTTATAAATATAGTCAGTGATTTTATTATGTAGTTGTTGATGCCGTGATGTAATCAGGGTAACATTGATTTAAAACAGATATGTTCGTCGTTTGTTTTGAATTGTAAAAAATACTAAATCCTGATATAACACCGGACGTCGACAATAGAGGACACAAAAAACTCAAAAATGATAGTAAACAAGTATAACAGAATAGACGAACGTAGTGCGTTACATTTATTGTTCGGATCAAAAAGAAAATGATATATCCACAAATCTATACAATTACAAATTGGAATGTAAATAATATTTTATTTTACAAAATTGAATACTATAAAATCATTAGAACAAGCGAATGATCCTCAAATTCTTTTTAATATAAAATCAAGAATTTTTAGATTATTTAACTTGATCATTATAGTAACGATTAGAAAAGATAACCTACCACCGACTAAATAGTGCATAAAATTAGCCAATCCTAACTCACAGAGTCATAGCTAAGCTTCTAATTGTATCTACAATATCAAAGTTGAGACAAATGTTCAGTCGAGCGATATTTCTAGTTGAATGTGACTTCAAAATAAGAAAATGTTGAAGCATGAATTTATTGTTAAAAGAATTTACTATTCTATGATCAAATTAAAGTAAATCTAGGTTCTTAATTCCATTTTAAAAGTAATAGAGATCAGTGTCAGTAAGCGGACAAGACTTTTTTGGTAGAATGATTACATTGAAAAGTATAACTTAAGCTTACTTCTGGCTAGATAACGCTGATTTGTCAGTTATTTTTTTTGTCACATAATATTCTTATATTTCGCATATACCTTTGTTTTTGGTGAGTTGAATCGGTGTAGTTATCGGCTCAAGGATCATTCAAACATATTGTTTGGTGTTTGGCTTATCCTTATAAAAATTTTACCATAGGGTTCTATGGATTTGATTAAATCATATTTTCACACGCACTTGCTCACATACACGCACGCACATAAAGACGCACATCACACACACACAATTGAATTTGTATTATAAATATTATATTTTTCAGATATCGTGATCCCGTCGCTACTTATAGCGGCGCTGTTTATTGGCAATGCATTCATCGTGCTCATCATATACAAGTACAGGAAACGGTGAGTAATTTTGTATACTTATCTTTTAAATATTCCGCGTGGTTAAAGCAGAGCAGTATAGAGCCATATCATCTCAACCCGATAGTGTTGCCGAGCCTGAGGGAATTATAGTTAAGCACATTGAGTACATAAGCAGCTAAATCACCCGTATAGCGGGTGAACCAACACCTCAGAAGACCCCTTTTCCGATACATACGGCGCCGATCCCAAACGGCATAAGTGTCGACAATGATCGTCTCTATTAGATACTTTAAAGATCGAATTTCCTATGAGATTTTTCTAACATTATGCATCCGCTCATATTACGTCATACAAATATATATCATACGATACATTGAGATAAGTTATTTCTTGGGCTTAGCCAAGATTGAGATTTGATAAAACATGTAACAAAAAGGTGGAGTGATGACAGAATTTGATCATAATTCCGATTGTTAGTTTGAAAAATGAGGCAGACCACCTGTCACCAGTGGAGTGACATCTATTAAGTTTAGAAATATTACTCATAGGACTGAGTTCTTTGACAGCAAATATTATAAAGTTATGATTTTGAATGTGAAACGATAATAATTTACACCATCTGCCAAATTCAATATTTTACGTCAGTTTTCGCTTGTAATTTATTAGAAAAAATTTTATCTTTTTTATTATAATATTATTATTACTTCATTCAACAGTATCTTTTGTTGTTGACCTAAACGTTGGGATGGGGTTTGAATTTAAAGTATCCTATTCATTTGGTAGACGGTGTTTTTCTTTCATGAATCTCGGGTATATCTTGGAGAGCAGTTCCTTCTTTCCTGCACTCATTGACATTATTTTTGCCGTTCTTTCTCGTGTTCTTTAATTTTCTTAATTAATACTTAGCACTTTAGTTGTAAGATGTTTTTTTCTTTCCGCATTATTTACTAGTTCTTGCTAAATTTTCGTTTTGTTATGTTATTCAAGTACAAAGAAAAATGTCCGCCACCTGATAAGTGGTGTTAAGTGATCACTTTCACCCTCTTAGACATTGCCATTATAAGAAGGATAAATAATTCCATGCAACGTTAATGTCTCGCCAACCAAAGTATTTACTAGTGTGCCTTTATTTCCACTATTTTTCACATCGTTACTAACCAATTAATTAGGGGTAAAGTTATTGATAACCTTACACCTTAGAACCCTTATTTACATTTATGGGTTATCGATCTTTCACAATACTTTACCGAGTAAAATCTAAATACATCAATTGTATAGTTAGAGTATATATAACTTTTATAAAGGTCACGTGACTGCGACAGGAAGTCTAGCCATTAGAATTGATTGTGACACGCTTGTTTGGCTTCGCAAGGCACGGACGCTCGCTGATACCCATTTTATATATAAGTACACTTTAATCTATCATAATTTGATATTATTCCACATAAGAAAACAGAAAACTTTGTACGGGTAAAAATCATACAAAATTACACCTTTCATTTCTCCCTTTAAAATTTCCAATAATCCACTCGTAGTGGGTTCATACGTTATAAAATAAATCTATGTTACAAATTTTGTTTTACTAGACTTAGTAGGCTTGGGTGCGCGATGATGACTGACTAGTCAGACCAACGATTTTATTTATAGATAACGAATCATAGCTTAGTAATTCCACGACGACCAACGTACCATCATGACTTAATTTATTTCTTTACTTATTATAATCCGATAAGCGAGTGTGATTGACTAACAAATATCCAAACTTTTGCATTATTATATTAGTGAGATAGAAAAGTGCGCGAAAGTTTTTTAGCAAATCGGTTTGTCGTGTCCTTTTATCGATACAAGTGAATCTAAACTACATTATCGCTTACAGCGCTTCGCCCCTGTTTCCTAATTGACCTAACAACCAGCTCTTTCATCGCTGTATAGAGCTAACTCGAACTTTATGAGAGTAACTTGATTCAGTTAAACAATGTAATAAAACGTAAAAAAAATTCATTATCGTTTCCGTCAAGGATTCTTATGCTTCGTTATAAAACAAAACCAAAACATGAAATTTACTTTTGTCACGTAAATAGTTTAAATTTAAAGCGGAAAAATTTCGATGCGCATCTAGTCATTGAATTAATTCGTCATTTATCTCTCTCTCTCATTTAGATCTAAGTTCTAATTGATTGATAATTTTATCCGTTATCCGTTGCACCTACGCCTGCTATGTATTAGTCAATCATTGGAAACTTTGGTAATGATTTATCAATATTTGATATTTATAAAATTACTTATGTACTGTTTGTTTCCATTAAATACAAATTTATAAATAAATAGTAATATTATATATTAAAACCTTCTCCAAAACGTGTTTCAACTTCTGGTATAAGTTTAATGTGTATTCGTTTTAGGCATTACTAATATAACTTCATTAGATTTTAACAGGTGCAGTTTATTTAGCTGTGGGTTCTGTCGAATCTTGCAATATTGAACACGTTCGACAAAATCGTTTTGGGTAAATTTTGCACGAGCTTTTGATGCTGGTGACATTAAAGGACATGGCCAATTTCTCTATGGCGGTTTGTAAAAGTATCAAATTTAATTCACACCAATGAGTTGTGGTTGTTCGTATTCGTGAATATTGGGAAATTAAATTGCTATATATAAAAAACTTAAAAAATCTCGGTGTTACAACAGAATAGACGTGAACATTTTCATAAATTTGCTGTCAATAAGTATAGATTATGATTTTGGTATAAAAAATGTCAAATGTCAAATGGCTTGATGAGTATTTTCTCTGTGGTCCATTATAGTGGAAGTTGACAAACGGTACTTAAAATTCATCTTGCGTTTCATAATATTTTGAAATAAAAACTCCCAAGTTCAGAGAGGTTAAAAACTACGCAGCAATTCATTTTTGCTATTTTTATTGTACAATATATTTACTATCTATGTGTGCGTGGAATGTACTCTTTTGGTCACCTCATTTCGTATTTATATATTTATTGATGTAAAGTGTAACCAGTAACCAGACCCCCTAGATATTAGCACTATAAGAAACATGAAGCATCCCTTGCATTGCCAATGCGCCACCTTGGGAACCAATGTTATGTCCCATTTGCCTGTAGTTTTACGAACTCACTCACCTTTAAACCGAAATACTACTGTAGTAAGTATTGCTGTTAGGCGCTCGTATATCTTGTGAGCATTTTAATTATTATTTTTTATATTTTCATTAACGTTGATCATTTCTTTTTTTACAGTTATGAATTTCATTGATTCGCTGACATGAAATTTATTTATAAAATAAAATAGAAATACGATCAAATATTGTTTTATTGTGAATCGAATGATTATCTATACTAATAAATTCGAAAGTAAGTCTGTTACAATTTCACGGCTAAACCACGGAACCGGTTTTGATAAAATTTAGTGTGAAGCAAGATATACCCCCCAAGAAAGTACATTGGCTATTTTTTATACTGCACACCCACCCCTAAAATTGCGAAGTCGCGAAACTAATACAGTATACATTTTTGCAGCAAATAATTTTCAAAAGCATAAAAACATAAGTGTTAGTTTTTCAACGTGTTTATAGTTTATTTAATATAAATATTTACGTTTTTGGAGATGGTGCTAGCATTTTCATAATATATTTTTTGTTTATTATAATAAAACTGTGAACGATTTCAAAATATTTTCCTTTTATACGTGATTGTGTTGTTGGATATCCAACGATACCTTTGTGGAAAATGTTCCCGATTGGTACATAAATATGTAGTTTTCTCCTTTACAAGAGAAAGCAATCTACTCTTTAACGGAACCTTGTGTGGCCCTCAACCTTTCGTCATTTATTGGGACGGAATTATTTTTATTGCCCATCCTTTGATAACGTGTTCTAGAATTTATTTCAAGCATCCATTGACTTAAATATTATATTCCCTTATGTATACGTTTTGAAAATTCTTTTTTCCAATAAATATGTAGAAGTCAGCTCTTTGAATAGTGGTTTAACTTATACATATTTATTGTCCCTACATTTATTAAATGTCGCGATCCTTCAAACATTCATTCGGTAATCAATAAAATATCGTAAATGTCCCACGGCTGGGCATAGGGCTTATTCCACCCCGCTGTTCCAGTATGGGCTGTTGGATACACATATGGCAGAATTTTATACGACACTTTACGACGACATTTATTATGACGATTATGTATACCAAGTACAAGACGAAAAATAACATATACATTTAATATGTGGTGTGTGACACTTAGATTTGAATCCGCTGTCTTCAGTTCAGATTCGCTAGTTCTATCGTAATTCCCTTCACTGTATTAAACTAAATGAAACTACGAACCATGAATTTATCTCATTTGAAAGCATACTAAAGATTAAATAATAAGACTTCTCATTAAATTATAATTCGCGGTAATGGAGTCGAGTTTCCTTTGATACTAATCCGCCCTTAGAATCTTTTCGAGATGCGTGTAATTAACTAAGCCGTTTTATTTGATTTGTTAAACGAGTTTACTTGTGAGACGTTTGATCCATAAATACAAAAATAAACACACAAATATATCTATACAAGTATGTGTGCGTCCGGAATGGAAGTGGTAATATGAATTTCATACAAATTTCATGTTGCTTATCACAATTGATAACTTCAACAAAGACATAAGTTTCGGTCTGAAAGTTTTGAATCAAATTAAGTTCGAATATGTATTACTCAATTTGTCGCGTAAGATTATACCTTAAAATATACTGGCAATGATCTTTTTTAAGGAATTACTAACATTGTTATAAATGAGGACGACTATAGTCCAAGGGGTCAGGATCGACCTGCGACTTTTATATCGTTAGGGGGCTTTATACCGCTTATTACTCCTTTATACTACCGATTAACTTTGTATGGCTTAAAGACTGATTGAACCAGTGTTATTACATATCGTGCATGTAATAAAACTGGCTCACTCAGTTAAGCTTTACAAAGTTAGGCGGTAGTATAAATGAAAAAATATCCATTGTTAAAAGATTATAAATCTCTTATATTTTTTCAATGCACCTGTCTCTAGGCAAAGGTGACACTTACAACTTGTCTGCCTTCCAAAATGAAGTTTAAGATTTGAAATTAACCCTATGAAAATAAAAATAAAATAAAGATTTTTTTTTTCCACAGGAAAACGGAAGACCTGGAGGACGAGTTTAACACAATCCCGCTTAGCGCGAACGGAGTCCATAGCGCAGGAAATGCGGTCTAGACGGCCAAGGAAGGTTACACACTAGCAAGATCACATTGACTTAATTATTAGAACTATTTTTAATATAATGGCATGTGTCTAACAAAAAAATAAGTTTTTCTTTTTAAAAAAGTCGTAAATAAAAATGAAAACTAAAACGTATAAATAAGATGAAGAATATTTTACTCTCGTCCGAATGAATCATTATAAAAGTTTGAAAATTAGATGAGAAAAAACGTACATTTGAATGTCAGTGAGTTGTAAATAATGCGAGGCGTCAAAACATTTTGTTTCGTATTCGGATTTCAAACAAAAGAGGGTGCTCCCGATTCCGTTGTTTTTACGGTTAAAAGTTATAGCGGTGAGTTTTGTAAAAAAAGTTTTATTATACGATGACTTTTATGTGTTCAAAATGTTATTTTTTTCTACAACAGCTAAATAATACCAAAGAGATTCTTAGTATGTATAATGTTGCTAGTGTGTAAAGTGTCCTTAGTGTTTCGTTTTAAATTTTTTGTCTGCGAATGTACAGATGCACTCAAATTAAAAAAAAAGAACTCTGTACATTGTCAGGTAGTTTTAAGTTTATTTTATTTATATTCAAAATATCTACATTCTCTAAATACTCTAGATGTCTAGACGAAGTTTTGTAAGTAAATACAAAATCATTAAAAAAAATAAACGTTTACAAGCTAAAAAAACCCGCTTTAATCCCTATAAATGAACGCACTTGTTCATTAAAATAATCCCGTTTCCCTAAGGGTATGATTACACGGAATAAAAATTCACACGAGAATTACTCAAGTGCGTAGCTTCAAACACATGTCTGGATGTAAAAAGAGGTAAAGCCTGCATTTTTTAATTAAATCGTAAACGGTTTTATAGCAATAAAATTGCGTATCATATCTCAAATAGAAAAATATTATTTATTTCTAAAACGAATCCTTATGTTCTTTTAAAAAACATTATGAAGCTTATCTCATTTGTGTATATTTTCACGTAAGAATTTTGCAACAGAAATATAAGATTAAACTGTGTATGAAGCTACCGCGCTTGAACCGGCGTTTCCGTTGAAGAAAAATTGACAACTTTTGTATTGTCGGTAACAAAAGTTGGCGACTAAAAATGTAACAATGTGTTTTGCTAACAACATTCTGTTTACAATAAATGCAAAAATTGCCAATTTATCGATCGGAAACGCACAGCATCTCGACAGTGTGATCTAGCCTTAATAGTAGATGATTAGATACTAAGTAAGGACTGATAATGATACTGAACTCTCAATAAAATGCATTTTTCATTTCGCACATATAACACTGCCTTTATTAAATGTTACGTCAATTATCAGTTATGCTTATAGATGTTTAATGTTGTTTTTTTTTTTAAAATCGAAATTATTATTTGTATGTATTTGGCAACATCGGTATAGAATCTGTAATTAATAAAGGCACTCTCTATATATATGGTTTGTTTCATTTGACATGTCCCTTAACACATGTTTTTTTTATTGAATTGGTAGGCGGACGAGCTTATGGGCCACCTGATGGTAAGTGGTCACCAACGTCCATAGACATTATCATTGTAAGAAATGTTAACCATCGCTTACATCACCAATGCGCCATCAACCTTGGGAACTAAGATGTTATGTCCCTTGTGCCTTTAATTACACTGACTCACTCACCCTTCAACCCTAACCTAATATAAAACATCAATACCAAGTACTGCTGTTTTGCGGTAGAATATCTGATGAGTGTGTGGTAACTACCCAGGCGAGCTTGCACAAAGACCTACAACTAGAAAACACAGTGTTACACTTGGGGGGGGGCTGTGTGCAAATTCAAGGTAGGGTAGGTACCATCAACTCATCAGATATTCTACCGTCTAAAAGCAAGTTAGTATTGGTGTAGTCCGCTTTGAAGGCGTGTGTGTCCCAGTGTACACACTACAGGCAGTGTCCCACTACAGGCACAAGGGCCATAACATCATAGTTCCCAAGATTGGTGGCGCATTGGCGATGTGATAGATGGTTAACATTTCTTACAGCGTCAATGTCTATGGATTGGAGGTAACACTCACTCATACAAAATTGAAATCTTTACTAATATTATAAATGCTAAAGCGATTTTGTTAAGCTTTTACGTCTTAACTATAGAACTCATCATGAAATCTTTCATATGCGCTCACCGTCACACGCGGGCTAAGCAGCGGGCGGAACATATTATGTATATATATAATAAAATGATCTCCAAAATAATATGAAACAAGATGGTAATTAAGAGCGAATAAAAGTTATGGAGATATACATGCGAATTTGAAAATATAGGCAATTATGTTTTGCTCGCGGCTTCGCCTGTTTGTAAAGGGGTGCTGTTAGGTAGAGAAGGAATTAGTAGAAGTTTTTATGTGCACGGATATTGCTCCAAAGTTCATAAGTACAACATACATTGTTTAATATGTATAAAGGCTAAAGTAAATATATAAGTGTTTTTGGGAAGTTGGTTCGGGAGCTACTTGAGTTTATTGCGAAAATCGGAATAAATTCAAGTGGGCATACTTGCGGAGCCCAAATATAAGCCGTACGAGATTACCTAACCTCGACAAATAAAAATAAAATGATAAAAATAGCCATCACGCGACTGGCAGATGTGAAAGAAGCTTATAGATATTGAAATAGTTAAAGATCATAATCAATAAATAAATATGAAGTAAAAATAATAAAAATAAACTTTTGTTGCATAATAAATGTATTTAAAAATTTATTGGGATTTCTGTCGAAAATTGTCAGTATCAGCCCGGAGTCTAGAAGTTGGAAGTGTGTACACTCCCGTGCTTCGGAAAGCACGTAAAGCCGTTGGTCCACCGCCTGAACTCTTTCCGGTCGCGTCGGATTACCGTCCTATCGGATTATGAGAGTTAGGGAAAAGAGATTGCACCTGTGTTTGTGCACGCACTTGTGTATCATAATATGTCGTGCGCAGTTGGCTAATCTCTTTTTTGAGATTTTTTTTTTTATTTTTTTTTTTTTTATTGTATACGATTGTGGACGAGCGTATGGGCCACCTGATGGTAAGTGGTCACCAACGCCCATAGACAATGGCATTGTAAGAAATTGTAACCATCGCTTACATCGCCAATGCGCCACCAACCTTGGGAACTAAGATGTTATGTCCCTTGTGCCTGTAATTACACTGGCTCACTCACCCTTCAAACCGGAACACAACAATACCAAGTACAGCTGTTTTGCGGTAGAATATCTGATGAGTGGGTGGTACCTACCCAGACGAGCTTGCACAAAGCTCTACCACCGAGTAAAAGTTGGCTGCCGTGGCCGAAATCGGTTTGGAGTACATTGTTATAGTATTAATAGGAACCACGTATACGCATGCTTATGAAAGTAGAGTGTGAAGAAAAGGCGTGACGGCATTAGAGAGCTTCGAGGCGTTTGTCGTGCACGCCGTTATGGTATACGAGGCGGTCTCATCTTCCAGGAGCGTCAGTAGATTTTTCACATTAAAAATATAAGGCATGTCTATAGTTTAATAATTAATTCGTTTTCGTTCGATCCCCTTCGTTCGTGTATTAATAATTCGAGTTCGTGTTAATTTTAATCGATTTAAGGTACATTCATATTTGTTACTAGCTGTTCCCCGCAGCTTCGCTCGCGCGTGGTCTTTATCTATACTAATATTATAAATAAGTAAAAATAGATTTTTTGTATGTTTGTTTGTAGCGAATAAACTAAAAAACTCCTGTACTGTTTTTAAAAACCTTTTTTACCTACAGAAAGATACGTTATCAGCGAATAATTAGCTGCCCGTCCCGACTTCGTACGGGTAAAATAAGGATTTTATCTCGTACATTTTTTAATCAATAAGATATAAACATTTACCAATCGATTTATTCGCCCATCCAGTATAGTGTATGTGTGTTCAGTATAGGGCATATAATAATCCTACTTTTTACTAATATAATAAACTCGAAAGTTTGTATGGATGTATGGACGTTTGTTACTCTTTCACGCATAAACTACTGAATGGATTTTAATGAAACTTTATAATAATATAAGCTTAGGGAATACCAATTAAGTGGTACATGCCATATGTATATGGAAATAATGGAATATGTTTTTTTTATCCAAACATCACCAACATAGTGAAGTTCGTATATTTCTCCCTAAGAGATATTGATATAAGATATTGCGTATTTTGAATTTCATTATTTGCACCCAACTCTTCCAAACAAAAATAAAAGTTTCTAAAAACTTTGAAATTCATGTTTATTAATTCAATCAAAAAACTCAAATAGTATATTTCTATTTTTTTAAATTTTTATACTAATGCTTTTACCCCGTTTCTCCCGTTTGGAGTTAAATTTCTAAAAACGACGAAATACGTATGCATAGCTTTAATACCCATACAACCTTTCAACCCCTTTTTTACCCTCTTAGATTTAGATTTTCAAAAACGCTGAAATATATTTTTATTTATTTTTAAGCTTGTTCATTAAATTTCATGCTTCTAACTTTAAAAATGACAGGTTTCTAAACAATCGTTCAACTCTTTAGGGGTAGAATTTCCAAAAATCCTACCTTAGTGGGTGTTATAAAATGTATCAACTGCCAAAATTTCAAGTTTCTAACCCCCGCAGTTTAGGCTCTGCGTTAATGAATCAGTTAGGAAGAGTAATAATATTATGTGAATAGATATCAACAAAAATACGTATTTTTATAACTTTTGATAGACTCAACTAATTTTGATGAAATAAAGGCTAAACGGAATCTTGAAATAGTTCTTATAATAATTCGGTTTTTTCAATTTTTAGACGATTAAAAGATACAGACATGCAGACAGTAAAAAAATTAAAAAAATGATTGCTTTGGTTTTGGTAAATCGTAAATAGCCATATAACCTTTAAAACAGGCAGTTATTTTGAAATAACAGACAGAAACTTCAATTTTATTTATATGTATGGATAATTTATTAATTAATTCGTTTTTGTTATAGATTTATGTTATTTTATGTGTACAATATAAAGTATAAAGGAAAAGTTTCTTCTGTCAGAGACTAAATAAAATCAGACTTAACCAAGGCTACTAATTTAATTAAACAAAAAAGGGAATTAAAACAAATGTTTTCCATTGAACTTGACACACATCTGAATAAGCTGCTTAAGCGGCCATTTTATGTAGAAAAAATGTATAATATACAAACAAAAGCAGCTATATAACAATTTTAATTAAAGTTTCAAAAGCAGTTATTTGACCGCTCTGGTAGGTTAAGTGTTAAAAATGAGATGACACTTATAGCATATATATATATATATATATATAAATATATACATACATTAGCTAAGTTTCCACCAACAATAATTACACAATCATTAAAATAATCAAAACATTTATAAAATCAAACAGCTAAACCATCATAATCAGTAAAGGTGTAGTAAGATATATATTTTTTTATAATCAAATATAATTAATTACTTAATGAAAACACAAATTTAACAAAAACAAAATATAAATGAAATCACATAGCTTAAGCATTATTACATTGAGTAAGGCAAATAAAATGCAATAAATAAATGATATGTATATTATTTATATATTTTTTAACCAAATACAATTAAAAGGCAAGCAAGAATATGACTACAGTACAAAATTTATAACAAACTTAAATATTGAATATTAAGATGGGTTGGTACATTCATTTTATATAAATTAATACATTATTATTTTTAACTTATTTATGTTATTTTTGCAGTGATTTTTTTTTAAATATATAATATCAATATCTGAGTACACTTAATTATATATTATATGCTCGCACAGATCTACTTCTTCCTATTCATGATTATGCTGTCGCAAGCTTGATGTAGCCAAAGACCAATTGAATTAAGCTGAGAGATTACAAAATACTTTTATTCGGTTTATATTGGGATGAGGCAAATATAACCACGTTTCACAATTTGGTCCCTTCTTAATTAGTTGCCCGTCTGACTTCATAGGAATATGCACATCTTCTCTATTCTGTACTGTGTGTTGTTTAACCCTTTTACTCTCCCTTCATCACTTGATATTCATTAGATGATGACGGTGATGACTACGTCTCAGTGCTTTTATTTATGTGCTCCGTATTTTGTTGTTCGATCACTACTATTTTAGCTATCTCTATAGCTTTCTTTAGTGACAGATCAGACCGTTGTAATAATCTTTGATGTTTGGCGAGCTACTCTAACACATATTCGCTGTAAATTTATCACTGACCAATGACTATTAATTCAATGAAATCGCATTTTAAACTGAAATTTTCTAGACTCGTAATAAAGTTGGTTATATTTTCGTGTTTGCTTTGTTTTCTCATAAAAAAGACATGTCAGGCCATAGTTAAATTTTTCCTCGGTTTGAAATACTTGTTACATTTATTAATGAGGTCTTCTAAAGTAATTTCTGTTATTTTAATGTTGAACAAAATTGTTATTTCTCTCTATTTACACTTCTTATACATAACCAGTGGCTAATACTCCTTATATATATCCAGAGGCTAATAAATATAGTTCAAAATATGGTTGCCAGTTTTTCTGCGTTAAATTGTTATTTATTTCGTTGTTTAGAAAAACCTTCGGTAGGTAAAATGTTTGAATTTTTATCTGCCGTTTCAAAACTTTTGACAGGAAACACGAATTGACGAAAAAATTTTACCTATTTAAAGTTTTAAGAAGTGATATACCACGTTTATGTTTAAAGCAAGCACTTCTAAAACCATGTATTATTGTTATAGTTGTTTTTTAGGCTTTGTTTATACACCTCACTGAGTTAACTGACTTGCTCACACGCAGTCTTAAAGCGTACTGTTATGAAAGATATAAGATAAGATCATAAAGATACACACAATATATATGCCATATTAGTTTTTATGCAAAAACAACACACGAAGCTACTGAAAACACGAAATTGTTAACAAAACTTTTTGATTTTGACAACTAACAGGTGCGCGTACTTTTCCTACAGATAATAATTTATTGATTTTTAGTAGGGATACTAAACTTATAATAAATTAATAAAGAGATTAAAAATTATAGGACAAAATATAGGATAAATCATAAACAAAAGTGTAAATTACATGTAATATTTAATCTCTTTTCAGTTTGACCATAACCATTTTTTAATAAATGTTCTACGTGTATCTTTAAATTGACATAACTTTATTATTTATGAACCGATTGAAATAAAACAAACACTAAATGTTAAGTGAAGTTAGCCACAATACATTAGTGAAAACCGCACTCAAATCCGTTAAGCCGTTTTTAAGATTAGCGTGCACAAACGCACAGACAAACAGACAAACAGACAAACAGACAAACAGACAAACAGACAAACAGACAAAAAATTTATTAATCATTGTTTTGGGTTCTATTGTGTTTATAAAGACACCCGATAAAAGTTTTACTCATTTATCTTCCATGTACAGACATCGACCAGTTACAGATTTATTATATGTATAGATATAATTTAGATATTCGTTCACGCACGGCCTTATAAATTCTAATATACTCGTAAATGCGTACGTTTGCTTATTTCTTATGTTTTCCCGTCACTGGTCAATACCTCACAGCTCATTTGCCCAGCGGGCTGAGTCGTAGGCGGCACTAGTTATTAATAATAAGCATAATGTAAGCTTTACGCATGTTAATCTTTAAGAGCTTACTTTGTATCTCACTTGTGTAATGTAGAAAACCAAGTCATTTTGATGCGTATATTCTTTAAATACAATGATTATAATAATCCATTCACTGGTGGTAGAGCTTGGTGTAGGTTAGTATATTCTACCGCAAGACAGCAGTACTTGGTATTGCTGTGTTCTGGTTTTAAGCGTGAGTGAGCCAGTGTAATTACAGGCACAAGGAACATAACATCTTAGCTCCCAAGGTTGTCTATAAACTCGTCCGCCTACACTATAAAAAATGTCACATATCACTTTCAGACATTTTACGAACTTATTCTATGGTAACTTTCAAGTTTGTTCTTACTGAATAGCTCTACGGGTCGGATAACATCATTATGCATTCCTAGCGCAGTCAAATATTTAAACAGCGAGGGAGTAACTATTGAAGTTTTTTCCCAATTTACATCTAGAACAGTGAGAGTTTTTACGATGATTCAGCGTGTTGGCAATGAATAAATGGAAAGCTCTGCGATTTTCTATCATAATATTTTTTTTATACATAAAGGCAGAAGAAATTGGATCTACTCGTATATCGTGGATAACCTAATTAATTTTGAAATGGTCTCAACTTATTCGTTTTAATTTAGTACGTTTTAAAAAAATTATACCGTACTTAGATTAACATCTAAGTTGGCCGGTTTGAAGTGAAGCTCGTCTGAACGTTAGAAGTTTTTTGGTGATAGGGCCTCGTGCAGGCCCGCCTGGATAGGGTAGTGTCATCAGATATCCTACCGCGAAATAGCAATAAATATTATTACGTTCCGGCTTGAAGGGTAAATGAGGCATTGGCAATATAAGGAGTGGTAATTTTTTTTTACATAGCCTGTGACTATGGACATTGGTGACCATTTATCAGGTGGCCCACTTGCCATAAAAACGTTGTAGAAAGATGCTGCCACGTGAGAGATCCCATCAAGTGTTCAATCAACAGCACGGTTTTAGCATCAGATGTAAACATTCTTAATAAATATAATTGTAGATTTACTTTGCTAACCGAAGTTACAAACGCACGCCCGGAACCAACGTGGCTTCTGTTCTTAATAGCTGCCCAGCCAATCGAAACTAATTTCTGATTGGTCAGTTCTGGTCAACTAACTGGGTGTTACAATCTGGGGCAACTTTATTCACTGTTACGCAAACCCCGCAGTGAAAGTAAGTTTATAACTTGTACATTCATTTCGGCGTAGTTATCAGCGCTCCGATAGCCGTGATCGTCTAGTGGTTAGGACCCTACGTTGTGGCCGTAGTAACCCAGGTTCGAATCCTGGTCACGGCAGCGTTCAGCTGTCATGGCGGAGTTATATTTTTTTATAAAATACATTTTATATGACTAAACATATTATATTTATGTAGAGTACACCAATAACACATACAAGTTATGTATTTTATTTTATAATGTGAACGAGGAAGGAAGACGGAAAAATTATCCACTTGGTCACTGTGGTCACTTCACACACTTATGCTATAATATCTCTGGCAAAGTTAGCTGATACCCTTTGAGAATGACCGCTGATTTGTGGTTATGTGATTATGTTTAATGACGTTTCATGTCAATGTGTACATATATCCAATGTACGGTCGTATACACAGGTCTTGCAACTGAGTCCAATTTCAGTGGTGAGAGATAGGTGTGAGTGTGTTGCAACTGCTAATTCGCAATACCATCCGCTGTACGTACTACGTCGCTGCTGTCGAAGCTGATATTTTTCTCTCCCAAGTATTGTGTTATTTAATCATTGTTATATCGTTTGGTTTATTTTTGTTTTGTTATTAAACTGTTTCGTTTGGATTTAAAAAAGTCTTCGGGATAATTATTACGCGAATTGTCATGCGTCTGGCGGCCGTAAATTGAACTTAACAGCGTCATTATGTCAACGTACCCCATACTGAAGTTGCAAGACCTGTGGATACGACCGTGGTCCAATATATATAGTTGACATTAAATGTTAATGTAAATACAGACAAACAACCAGTTTCAGTAGTATCTAGTCAAGTTTCGGGAGCTTCGAAAATACTTTTTAAAAAGAATAAAATTTATATAAAAAATTAATTTTAAATTACAACTTAATTCTAAAATTAAAACATGTCACAAAATTGGATGCCAATCATATAAATAATAATTAAACATAAAAATTATACAATATTATTTTAAACAAGTCAGCAAGTTCACTGGAAACTCACGGAAGGCCCAGAGATTCCTTAGTTGGCAGAAACTGTGTACTGCGCAACATAACTATTTACTATATATCAACACAACAATTATATGGAACAATGTTTATTTATTTCACACTATAAACCAAATGAAATGAATGACGAGGTCGTCATACACTGAGCTATATCAATTATTCTGTAAATTGGAGGTAAATATATTTTAATGTGGCATCTGTACACTACACCAGTAAAAGCATCATAGTATCTAAGCAATATGTCCTTTAAGAAGTCTAGAAGCACCATCGGCCAGTTAGTCCCAAGTGCTACGAGCAGAAGCACTTTTACTCGGTGGTAGAGCTTTGTGCAAGCTCGTCTGGGTAGGTACCACCTACTCATCAGATATTCTACCGCAAAACAGCAGTACTTTGTATTGTTGTGTTCCGGTTTGAAGGGTGAGTGAAACAGTGTAATTACAGGCACAAGGGACATAACATCTTAGTACCCAAGGTTGGTGGCGCATTGGCAATGTAAGCGATGGTTAACATTTCTTACACTGCCATTGTCTATCGGCGTTGGTGACCACTTACCATCAGGTGGCCCATATGCTCGTCGGCCTACCTATACAATAAAAAAAAATACTTACTACTCTAGCGGCATCAGGAGACGAATTCCGGACGGATGCCATAATCCACGGTGGTTCCAATGTCAAGTGTGAAGTTATTCAGTCCCCCATCTGCGGTCCCCTAATCAGCCAACAACAGCAACACCTACACAGTAGGAAAGAAAGCCAATGCGCAAATAAATGATCACTTCGCAAATAAATAAATAAAAAGGTATTCTATGAAATCCGCCTGCAACAGACATCCATTCTTCCCTTCCAATTCTATAATAGTTATTATCAACATGCAAAAATGCTTTGTGAAAACATAAAAGGAAAAATGTCCTGGATGATTTGTATACTAAGATAAGGAATGCTTTGTTAAAAAAAATCCTTGTAATTTCAAATATGCTTTCTATAAAGAATACTAAATCTAAGACTTAAGAGGAGTCATTTAAAGGCCGTGATATCATTTAACTACAATATTACGGAACACTATATTTAAATTATTGTAATTTCTTTGAACAGATTTAGTAATATTTGGATTAAATTTTTCTTAATAATTTAAGTGAAAGATCTCTCATTTGCATCAGTTAATGGTGATGAGGTCTCTTATTGATCCGTTTGTACACATTTTGTATACGTTAACGTACGTAACGTAAATATGTATTTTATAGTAGAAAACCGCAAACTGTTTTGCTGACCATACTACGATTGCCACTGCGAAATAATTATCCAAAATAAGTTGAAACTATATACATAATATTCCTATTCATTTTGTTAAATATTTGTGATTAACATATATATAATGAAAACAGTAACAGTAACAGCCTGTGAATGTCCCACTGCTGGGCTAAGGCCTCTTCTCCTCTTTTGAGGAGAAGGTTTTGGACCTTACCACGCTGCTCCAATGCGGGTTGGTGGAATACACATGTGACAGAATTTCTGTGAAATTTGAAACATGCTTGTTTCCTCACGATGTTTTCCTTCGCCGTCAAGCACGAGATGAATTATAATCACAAATTAAGCACATGAAATTCAGTGTAGCTTGCCCAGTTTGAACCCACGATCATCGGTTAAGATTCACGCGTTCTTACCACTGGGCCATCTCGTACTCTTATAATGAACATGGTATATAATTATAATATTACAAATGTCAATTTAATATCACTCCTTTGACAATAAACCTGCGACGTACATAGAATGAGGCGTTTTGTCGTCCATTTGTTAGCGCGGTTCTCACTTCCAGTTTTATTATCGGTGATTTCTTTGTCGATAAAAGCACGATTCACTAGAATTGCTTCATTTTTCTCTTAATGTATAGTTTTTATGATTCTCCTTTATAGGAGCATTTTTGTGGGGATTTCGTTGATCATTTTGGTCTATGGCTATAAGTAAAGGCCAGACAGAGATTTGAAGTTTGTGTGATTTAAAAGCTTAAAATTAATAATAATAATAATTTATCGTGATAATAATAAATAACTTAGCAACATATAATTGCTAATAGTGTTGAATAGATGTTTCGTTTGTAAAAATCGGCGCAAGCTTTGTCACTTTGCCAGTCTTAAAAGAAGTATATTCGCTTTAGGCATTCCATATAATAATATTGCCTTCTTAAATTGTTATCTATAAAACTTGTAATGTCAATTTTACAAAGTGGTCAGTTTTATTTTTGTGTCGTTCTGGATCGTCATGTTGGTTAAGATTAACAGTTTGAAAGATCGCGGTAATTGGACTGGTCCAATCAAAAAATTTTACGCCAGTTCTTTGATGGCGCTTTATTCGGTATCAACATAATTAATAAAGTATACATAATATATATGTGATTATATTCACAAGTAATTTTAAAAAGTAATGTCGATTGATTGATTTTATTATTATTAAACGAATATATAATAATGACGTATATAGTTGGTTGGTTTGACTGTCTCGTTGGTCTAGTGGATACATGTAAGGCCGCAGACACGGTGGTCCTGGGTTCAATTCCCAGGTCGGGTCAATAAAATGTTACTGAGATTTTCTGTCGAAAATTCTCAGTAGCCGCCCGGAGTCTGGAAGTTGGAAGTGTGTACAATCCCGTGCCTCGGAAAGCACGTAAAGCCGTTGGTCTTGCGCCAAAACTCTTTCCGGTCGTGTCGGATTGCCGTCTCCTCGGGTTAAGAGAGTTACGAAATAGAGAGTGCACCTGTGTTTGCGCACACACTTGTGCACTATAATATCTCCTGTATCAATACAGTATGTATACCTATATTTTTTTTTTATGTATAAGTAGGAAGACGATCATATGGGCCACTTGATTGTAAGTGGTTACCAACGCCCATAGACAATGGCATTGTAAGAAATGTTAACCATCGCTTACATCGCCAATGCGCCACCAACCTTGGGACCGAAGATGTTATTAACCTTGTGCCTGTAATTACACTGGCTCACTCACCCTTCACACCAGAACACAACAATACAAAGTACTGCTATTTTGCGGTAGAATATCTGATGAGTGGGTGGTACCTACCTAGACGAGCTTGCACAAAGCGTTACCACCGAGTATAATTATGTACAATAGTTCATGTAGTACTAACTGTGTTCACAGGAAAATTATAGATCAGTACACTAAATACATAGATAAGCTATCAAATAAATTTAATTAATTTCTGTGTATTTCCTGTCATGACAGAGGTGGAAGAGGTTCCCTTGTACCTACCTGCCGACGCCCATGTACATAGTAGTTTATGCGCTCAGAAGAGGTCCTGATGTTTCCTAGTACAAGTGTCAGTTCTATTTCCAAGTAAGTGTTAATTATTACTTATTATTATTACATTTAAATATTTCCATACTTCTGGTGACCCAAGAGCTGGCGCTTATGTAGCCCAAAGGCTGAGTCTAGCGGTGCAGAGAGGCAATAGTGCTAGCGTCTTGGACACAATGCCAACAGGACAATCTTTTAGACGGTGTGTTTTTTCTTTAAAATTTTAATGGGTATTTTATTTTTTATTTTATTTTTTAGTTTAGTTTAGTTTTAGACTATAATAATAAATATTTTATATAAATTTAATATTAGATACGTTTTATTAATAACTTAAAGTGTATGTATTCAGATCAGTTTACTCAATATAAAATATTTACTTTTAAATATTCTTATTTCTAAATATAAGGACTTAGTTCGACTAAACGTTAACTTGCTCTACAACAGTACAATAGATCAAGGGATGCTCTTAACTTTATCGAGGATCGTAAAACACACTGCCACACAATATCCATTTCTAATTCTTAAGGAGCCGCATAAAACTAATATTTCGATGTAATGAAAGATTTTTTAAAATGATTTCAAATTAAGGCACCGGTTCAATACTTATAAACTATAGATATAGAGCAAGAAAAATACTTTAAGAAAACGTACAAATAAGTATTTTACTATTACAACACACTCAACACACGTCTTCATAACTTTTTATATTATTTTGTATTTTATGTATAGAATTGATTTTGTGAAAAAGGCTTACATATTAATAGAGTCACAGTTTAATTTAAAATTCAGTCAATTCGTAAAACGGCCGTTTACTCACTTTGTTTAACACCTTCGGGGTAAATTTACTTGCTTAAATTAAACTCGGTGCGCGAGGAGAGTCACGTAGGCGTCTTAATAGACGTCTTAAATTTATGTAATTCGTTAAAAAGTTAATAATCATGAAACGGGTTGCTCTTACAACATACTTACAAAAGGACGTTCGTGATGTAAGTCATTGGTGCACAGAGCCCAAGCACAAAGATTGTGTGTGTGGATTAGAGTAAGTACCATTCATCATTACCATAAAATAATACATTGTAATTTAAATTTAAACACCTCAAATGCCGTACTTAACCAAATGTAACTACAAATATCTCCTCATATTTTAAAAACGGTACAAATAACATTTCCATATTCATTTCGAAAGCTTATAACGTAATTGTAGTATGGTTACGTTATGTTGCCTAGCTCAGCATTAGATATTCTAATGTCAAACAGTTGTGCAAGTATAGTTGCTTAATGTACGAGTAATAACAGGCACAAGGGATGTAATATGTCGGAGCTCCCAAAGGGCAGCACTCAGACAATATAAAGTACTTGCTAGACTCCCCAGCCATCCAGCCTCTATCATGCGTAAATTAAGAGTTTATTATAGGCAATTATTTTAGTCAAAAAATTAAGCAAGAATAAGGATCTTTAAACTGAGGATTCTTCTCCATTTTACTCTTTTCTGGCACTCATATCTATAAAGTAATAAAACCTACCACTAAACGTTAAGCAATTAGACAATTGACACGCAATTCAAAGTCAGACAGTCTAAGTGTATGTGTGTGAAGAACATCCGTGTTTTTTTTTATTTTATTATCGGAACGAAGTTTTGAATTGGAGTGAGATGGCAGTGGCCCAAGGTCACGTAAGTAACGAAATAGCGTTCATACTGTGCCTACCAAGTGCCACAAAATTCGATGCGTTCGAATTTAAGAGATCGATGTAAAGGAGGTTGTGGTGCTTTTCGGTGTGATAAAAATACAGTAATATAATCAATCTACATTTTAAAACACGGTTTAAGTCAAAAAAATATAGCGCAGAACTTCGTATGCGACGGGGGTCCCCCGACCGCACAATTTTTAATATAATAAATAGCTAGATTGCGATAATTTTATTTCCAATGTGTTATACGAGTATATAGATGATTAGCAACCGTTCGCAACCGATCGCAACCGTATAGGTGTTAGCCATCCTATATCCTTTTTGTATCCTTACCTACCCCTGACAACACGTATGCAAAATTTTATGCTGATTGTTATGATGATGTTAAGAAGACGAGAAAGCGTAACAAACAAATGAACAATAAAACTCACTTTCACATTTATAATATTAATAAGGATAGATTATAATTACAAACGTTTGCGCACAAATGTTCCTTAATAAGTTTTATAGCAAATATAATTTTTTTCCAAATTGCAATAAAATCTGGCTAGTACGAATATACGGTTGGTTGGCTAATAAAATTATTTCTTATGTATTCTTAATAACTTTTACGTTATCGTTAACGATCACAAAGTGATTCTATCCCATAAGATAGTACAATAAATTATCTATTATTAAAAATAATGTGCATTTCTTACCAATTCAATAATTCGTAGCATAACGAATAGTTTGTTAAATCTTCCAAGATTGGATATTTTACTCCCTAACTCGGTATAACCAGATCCTCAGGGATATGGAATTGAAGATAATATTTTTCTACGTAATTTAATAACGCCTCTGTGGTGTAATAGATCGTGATGAGATATAGCATAAAGAAACGATGTTTAAGCCATATTATAATAATATTGAAAGCAAAAATAGTTTCAAGTTACAAGAATTCTATGATAGAACGAGGTTTTTCAAACATTTTTGACAGTAACGACCACACTAGATTTTTCTGGATATTTCTGGATAGTACTATAAAATATGATATGATAAATTGAGTTCTATATACGAAATTTCATAAAAAAATAACCATAGCAGTTGCGTATATAATCGAAGCACAACGTTAAACGTTATTCGATGTAAAATCCAAACTAAAAAAAACAGAAAGAAAAAAAATATCCCGCATCTTGTCTCCACATATCTCTCAACTGAGCCTCAGACGAGAGCACTCCACATAACGTGCGCAAAAACGAACGTACAAAGTAATGGAGTATTCTACTACGTTTTAACAGGAATTCACAAATGTCACGTGCTTTATCTATTATATAAATATGGTTAGTTTGTTTATTTGCTTGAAAAGTCATATGTCATCTTTGGACGTCGGATAGCCCATATATTTATATGAACCACGGAGGCTGAGCATCAAGTTTAAACTCGCGTGAAGCCGAATATAATTATTATTAGCTATAGGTATTTATAAATTTATTATCAGTTATTCTAACGATAAACATACTGATAACAAATAACGAACACCAAAGTATTGCTTTGATTTTGCTGCTGTGGTATTCTGGTTTGACATATGAGTGTTGAGTGAACCATACCCTGGTTCACTCAACACTCATATGTACAGATAGATCAGCTTCGAGACGTTTTTGCATTTGTAGTAGTGTAACACACAGTGACTAAATTCGGAATATACAAGTTGACGTGTGTTTGATTGGGTAGGTTACGCTGGTCACAAAAATATGAAAGAAATATAAATTTTAATTACACCCGCACAAAGTCGGGACTGGCGGTTTACATTTAAATTTATTAAACGACAAAGCAAATAAGCTCTTTTTCAATATCCACAGGTATAGAAGAAATCCTCCTTTAGTTAAAAATTCTTCACGGCATTAAGAAACCCTGTGACAAAAATGAAAAGAAATACTCTCGGAGCTTAAACATAAAATAATATAAAAAGCAGCTGAATTGAAAACCTCTTTGATATCGAAATAAAATAACGAAACTGAACTTTACTTAAATTATTAAGTGCGTAATATTTAATGTTGTTTGTTTAATTATAACCGTGAACAAGATTTTTGAAAATATAAATTTTAATAGATTAATTTGTGCTTATGATAAAATACATTTCGTGCTCGGTGATGGATTACAAACAAAACTTTAAAAAAAAGGTATTTTGCTAGGCTAAGGCCTACTCTTCCTTTGGGGAGAAGTTTATGATTATCTGTGTACTTTGCCATTGAGGACCACCCATTCCGAAGTTCGAAAGTCCGAAGAGTATAATTATATTATTTTTGGCTGGGTTGGCTGGCGGGCCCCTAGACCGGTTCACTGTAGGTAAACGCATAAATAGCTCCGTATATATGTCCATCAATACTTAAATAGATCGGTGGATTAATTTTAAGACTTATAGTTAATAAGATTCTGATGTTGTTTGCGTTGCAGTAGAACACATATGTTGCAATAATTCAACTGTCACTCAATTTATATTTCGAACGGACAAAGTTGCGGCCATGTTTATAAATAAAAATAACGGATATATGACTTGAAATGGACCACGCTTTTTAAAATGCAAATATTTGACGTCAGAGCGCCAGATCGAGTCTGAGTTACATATTTATGGGTATGACTTTGTTGCAATTGACGATGTTTTGCATTTCTATTGGAATTTCAACGTTCGTGACGAACTCTTTCCGCGCGTAGTTTATGGACATTGATTATTTTTTATTTATAAAACCACCTCCAAGGAAACTTTGTACATAAATACACAGATTTATTTTAAAAACTTATTTAAAACTTTCATGTTATAAATTTATGAAATATATAAAGATGAAAAGCCGTTAAAGAGGAGAATAATACATTTTGATGTTGTGACGGTCAGGCAAATGGGCCTCCTGGTGGTAAGTGGCTACCCCCCGTAGGCATTGGTGCTACAATAAATTTTAAGCGTTCCTCACATGGCCAATGCGCTAACCTTGGGCACTAAGAATGTTAAGTCCCTTGTGCCTGTATGAAGTTGGGAATTGCTAACACTGTTTTCCTATTAGTCCTGCGCTTGATATCTTTGTTGTCAGTTTATCGTTCCTTCAATCTATAGGAGATAGGGATTAGACCTATCGTCCTTCAGGCCTAGATACTCCAGGTATCATCATCATTGCTATACCTTTTTACCAGGTTCAAATTAACTGTGATTTCTTATAAAAATAAAACTGGTTTTTTTAAATTAAATTTACATAAATTTATAAGTTTTGATATATTTTCTAATAATGCGATGAGCGTAGTTCACATCTGAATACTGTTTAAAGTTTTGTTGATGTATAAACTTCTCTTTGAAATTGTGAAAATGCAAATTTAGATTCGATGCATGAAATTCGGTTTGAATGTTTGCTTATTCTAGTGTTACGAAAATTTTAACGGGTTCTAAAACACGATAGTGAGATTATGTAAACTTTATAGACCGGACTTATAATAAGGTCCGGTCTATAAAGTTCTGAATAAAGAACTCCGATTATCGACACAGACGGCGCTGTTGTCATTTCATATAAATTGCAGTTAACGCTATTGAATGTGTATAAAAACTTGGACTAGAAAACTTATCTAGTTTATTAGTTGTGTACGTATTCCAGCACAAACACATCATCACTTGGTTTATATTATGATATACATATCTTTTTAAATAACGGTTATAGCTCTCTGTTGTAATTAGAGTAAATGGAGTTCATCTGCTGGCATGTAACGGGTGGCCCGAAATTAACACAAGATTTGAAATTGCCGTCATTTTAACAGTCGTTGGTGGTAATGAAAAAAAATGTTTTTTTTATTGGATAGATAGGCGGACGAGCTTATGAGTCACCTGATGGTAAGTGGTCACCAACGCTCTTAGACATTGGCAGTGTAAGAATGTTAACCATCGCTTACATCGCCAATGCGCCACCTAGCTTGGGAACTAAGATGTTATGTCCCTAGTGACTGTAATTACACTGGCTCACTCACCCTTCAAACCGGAACACAACAATAACAAGTACTGCTATTTTGCGGTAGAATATCTAATGAGTGGGTGGTACCTACCCAGACGAGTTTGGACAGAGCTCTTCCACGAAGTAATCATGATGATTGGTTAAGTAATTATGACGTAAAAGCGTAAAAAACATAGTTTCGCGTTTCTAATATTATTTAGGATAGTAATGTAAATACCTATGCTTAAATAATAAAATTGAACACTAAATGTTATATATTTCTAGAAAGAAAAGACATGTATTTTATCTTAAAATTACCTATTTGAGATTTTTGTATAAAAAAAGAAAGGTTTAAAAGAAAAACATCCTAATTCGCCTTTATAACAATAGGAACGTTTATTATATAAATATTGTTGGAAAATATCTACGAGAGTTTTTGGAACATTTACGAATCTTAGAGGACTATTTTGGTAACAAAGACATTTCTAAGATACAACAATTAACTTTGCGTAGGAATTCCCGAGATCAAATGTCTTAGAACATTGTTAACAATTAAGTGTACTCGACGTTTCTTGTAAACAATATTCCAATATAAATTGATATGTAAATCAAGATCCCTTGTATCATGGACAGATATATATTTTGGTGCCCACGTGTTATCTAAGAATAAAAACACTATAGACAAGAGCCAAAATTAAGCTATTCCCAAAATTATTAAAAAAAAAAAAAAAAAACAATATTTTTAAATATCTATCAATTAATTTATTTTGTCTATTTTTATATTTATTTAAATTGTAATAATTATTAATGACAACTTATGAATTTTATTAAACATTTATTATATTATGTAAGAGTGAGAGAGTGAAGCTTATAACACACGCTTTCACTCATGTACTATGTGTCGTAATTATTTCAAAAACATGCAAGTATGCCCACAATGTTTTAAATCACCAACGAGTATAAGATGGCAAATAAAATTTAAATTATTTAGTATACGAAAAAAAGTAAGTAGCCAAGTAGGACTTGTTTAAACATGCGAGCGAACATTCATATTTATGATTTTTATCCACGGTGTAAATGCATATACGATGTAGCGATAAAGTCGCCATAGCTATGTGCTACTCATTATAAGGTTGCATCCATGTTTTTGTAATTTTTTTATCTTTGTGTTGTACGATAAAGTATTAAGTAAGTACGGTATGATCAAAAAGGTTCTGTTTCTTAACATGCTCAACAATTATTCGTTTTAGAAATAGACAGAAAAAGATTAGGTGAAATTTCTTTAGGTGGCAAAAGCGTTTTTCTGCGAATAGAAATAGTTATAACGTATGCCGAGAGAGTTACACATGCTCAATTTTTATCAGTATATTTTTTTTGGCAACACGGCGCAATATAAAAGGTCTAAGATATCTCAGCCCCTGAGTACGACATTAATTAGCTGTTGCTATCATTATATAGCTTTGTGATACATATCACTGTATGTAAATAGCTAGTGTACATATGAAGCACGTCAGTACAAACGTTTTAATCATATTGTTAAGCCAAGCGTGAACACTCCATCCACACAGATCGTAAAACAATAAGCTAATTGATTGTAATCATATTTTAAAACTAATATATTTCGCCCACATTAAATTTAAGCAATGTTGGTCATTAAAATAACATAGATTTTCATAATGAAATTCGTTTCAAATAGTGTTAGAAATGGCTTACTTAAACTTTATATGTTTTTGTCGTAGACCTGAAATTCGATCTTGAAACTTGACTCTTATTGCTCCAAAAGAAACTTCGTTTAAAGGTCGTCGCGTGAATAAGTTCGCCCACATTATTAAGCTATCAACTCATTCGAAACTTTCATGATAATAATTTTTTTATGCAATTACCTTATTATAAATTGAGTTTAATGAAAGCATAATCAGGTCTATTGTTTGTAGGATGAAATTTATAAGAGTTAATAAAGGGTTCCAATAGGGACGCTTGAACTTTGACAGCTGATTGCGGCCATGTTGTTTGAGTGACAGCTGTCAAATGCAGTGTGTTATATTCATTCCGTCCGCCCAAACCACCATGACAGGTTACAGTGTCGAGCAGCACGTGCAAATCATAAAATTGTTTTATGAAAATGGGTCTTCAGTTCGAGCAACGTTCCGCGCACTTCGCCCGTTTTACGGTCGCGATGATCGTCCTGCCGAGTCGACTATCCGTCGATTGGTGGACATATTCGAGTCAACCGGGTCAGTTAACAATCAGTCGGTTCCCGTGCGTCAACGTAACGCGAGATCTGCCGAGAATATCGCCGCTGTGCGCGACAGTGTCCTCGAAAACCCGCGGCAGTCAATTCCGCGTCGCGCACAGGAACTCGGCCTTTCGCAGACGACAACTTGGCGAATTTTGCGTTGTGACTTGAGCCTGCACCCGTACAAGATCCAGCTGACCCAAGAGCTCAAGGTTAATGACCATAGACAGCGCCGTGTGTTCGCTGACTGGGCATTAGAGCAGTTGGAAGTTGACGCCGATTTTGGCAAAAAAATCATCTTCAGCGACGAGGCGCATTTTTGGATGAATGGCTATGTCAACAAGCAAAATTGCCGTATTTGGGACGAGACCAATCCACACGAGGTTCACCAAGTGGCAATGCACCCGCAGAAAGTGACTGTTTGGTGCGGATTTTGGGCCGGAGGCGTGATTGGTCCGTATTTTTTCGAAAACGATAATGGTGTGGCCGTCACCGTCAATGGTGAGCGATACCGGTCGATGATAACCAACTTCTTTTGGCCTGAAATCGAGAATATGGATCTGGACAACATGTGGTTTCAACAGGACGGCGCTACGTGCCACACAGCACACGCTACGATGGAAGTTCTGCACAAGCAATTTCTGGACATGGTCATCTCGCGCGGAGGCGACGTGAACTGGCCACCGAGATCGTGCGATTTGACCCCGCTGGACTTTTTCTTGTGGGGTTTTCTTAAGTCGCAGGTCTATGCCAACAAGCCGCAAACCACCGATGCCCTCAAAGTCAACATACGCCACGCCATCGATCAAATACAGCCCGATTTGTGCGCCAGAGTCATCGAAAATTGGACCTTTCGTGTGCGCGCCACCAACCGAAGCCGTGGCGGTCATTTGAATGATGTCATATTCCATACATAATGGGGTCGATAGACCTTCCAAATAAAAAAAAAAATCGCAAATATCTCTCCTACATGTATTTTTTTTTGCATTTCAAAGATCAAGCGCCCTTAATGGAAAACCCTATATATATATATATATATATATTTTTAACCTTTTATTTAAGAATTGTAAAAAATTAATAATGTTAGTATTTATTTTATATAAAAAATAATGTTTTCAATTTTAATTTTAAAATGCACTAAAATTGAAACAGGCCATTCTGAAAGTCATTAGTAGAGTTCAGTTGAAACCTCATCCTTCCTTACAAGCTAACGATCCATCCGATACAGATACAAATGTATCGGGTTTATTATTTAATAAAATAATCTGTACGTAACAGTGTTAGTGATTGTGGACATACGTATACCTGTACGATATAATAATACTAATAATAACAATACGAAACGTTATTGTACATCAGCAATCGACCATTTTTAAATTTAATGTTATGTGTAACGAAACATGAATGTTCCTATTAGTTTCTATGTCATATATTTTGACTTCGAAATAGAGATATTTTATTGAGACCCTTGAATTTCGACTCGTAAAAATGTTGCCATCTAAAAGCGAAACGAACCGTTTCTTGAATATATTTAATTATTACATTACTATAGTAAACGGACATAAGTGAACACCACTCACCACTCATCAGTTGTTAAAGCGGACATCTGACGGGTACGTGAGCTAGTGTAATTCAAATTCAAATTCAAAAATCTTTATTCAATGTAGAAATGTTACGCTTGCTTATTGACTGTCATAAATCTACCACTAATGACAGATACAATGGACAAAACATTTTAGGGCCCATTATTAGTATCAATAATTTTTGCAGTTGTAGTGGTATCCGAAGGTGTTCCATTCAGTCAATTATTTGGTCAGGTGGTCCATTACCTCGTAAAAAAATTAAAACTCACTAACTTACAATCGTATCAATAATCTCTCATGTTATAGCACCTAAACGTGTGTCCGCGTAGTTTTGAAGCATATTTTTACACAATAAGTAGGTACTTTGTAGGTATTTCGATAATCTGCCAAACGTAATCCTTTCCAACAGCGGATTACCAATTTAGTATATCGCCTAACCACGTTGAATTAACCAGCTGATGAACAATAACGGATTTATATAAAAATTACGTATGTTAAATTATACACACAATATTATACACACAATCCATGTTTTGTTAAGCAGTGTGATAATTTACCATGTCTTTTCTTAGAATTTATATTCCTAATAACTTGGTTACGTATTAAATTTGTAACCATGCTGCATGAGATTCCATTTTCTTAAGCCCATTTATTATCTACGCCAGCCGTATTCAACCTGCGGCCCGCCGGGCTTTTGTGGTCGGTCCACTTTATAATATTTTATTTTAAGCTTCAAAGCTTTATTCCAGAGGTTGTTAATAACACCATTAGATAATTCAGTTCATAGTTGTTTCAGACGTTGTAACAATTTCGAAACGTAAGAAATTTGCAATTTTAACCGAATAACGTTAGCACAAGATGACTCCATTCGATGAGTTTTCTGGCAATGAATTCATTTAGAAGTTCATCAGTTAAGGATGGCTCGTAAAATTTAGATTTTTCTTCAAATCAATTTTCAACATTTTCTGTTGTAATTTTTACTAATAAATACAATTGAGTAAAAGAAGACTTACGTTCTTTTTCCCAAGTATCATCGTTTTGGTTAGTGGTTTGCTACAAGTTTTTTTCAGGATAATGACTCGTTCTCCTATTTCATATTATTATTGCCAATTCATACAGATATTTACACGACATACAAAAGCAAGTTTGGGTGGTTGGATAAAAACAAAAAAATATTGGGACGTGGTATAAAATATTCTAAGTTGTTGATCGCAAACTAAAAATGTGTTGTATAGTGAAGCATGATTTAGAACATTTTGAGTAGCAAAAAACAGCGGATTATAGAAGTCGATTCTCTATATAAATAATGTATAAACTATTGATACCAATAATTTGATTCAAAATCTTTAAAATACTATGGAAACGAATAAAAAAGTACCAATGATTGGAATACTTTTGAACGCAAGATTTGTTAAGGACGATATAATATTACGATGTTGTTGAATTTTTATCGATTTGTTTTTTTACGATTTTATTCCAGCTTTCCCTTACAAAATATATATTTTAAATGCATAAATTAAATTTTGCTAAAAATACAAAGCCAACCTTTCTATTTATAAAAAATATACATTACATATAATACTACAAAAACAAAACCAGTTATATTTACATGTTAGTATGATAGCTTCTATACAGTAACGTAACACATGAAACTTTAAAGCAATTCTGAATGCAAATATTGGGACAGTTCTATTATACTAAAAGCTTCGATGCGGTTTCATGTAGATGATGATGAGGCATTAGTATAAAATGTAACTATAATTTGAGTATAAGTTAAAAATGAAATAAGAATGGAGCTGAAGTGGCACGGTGGATCGCTTTGTATGCAATCTCTCTGAAGCTACACGATTGCTCTCAACCTAACATGAAAATGAAAAATAAAATTGAGCGCGTACTATTCCATACCGCTTTCCACTGTTTAGAAGTATTCAGTTCACGTATGGTTTTAAATAGCATAAAAAAAAAAATCAAAACGTAATATTCTTTAATCCGTGGATTTTTTTATTTGCGAGGTCATTAGTAGGGATAAAACTTCTTAATAGTTATAGAAAATTGCTTTTTTTATCAATTTGTATTATGGCAAATCGCTTAAAATTCAAAAATAGTAAGGCCAGTGCAAGATTTCGATGTTATCTGTTTAGTAGTTCTCAATTGTTACTGAGTTACGACATTGGTATATCTCTCGAAAAGGATGATGCATGGGGTATGCATCTCATCTCTCTTCTGTTGTGTCTTATATTTATGGGAAGGCAGTCTTGTTGGAGTACTAACAGAAGTGCACTCCAATAAGACTGCCTACCTGTAAACACACTCGTGGCACTATGAGTATAATATCGTCGTCAAGCCGCAGCCAAGACTTTTAGAAGTATGTACAGTATGTATAAACTCAAATGAGTTTAAAAAAAATCTACAATATTATCCAACTAATTAATAATATTATAAATATGAAAGTTAGTATGTTTGTATTTTTGTTACTCAATCACGGAAAACGGCTGGACGGATTTGAATGAAATTAGAAATAGAGAGAATTTAAACTATGAATTAACATACGCAACCTAACATTTGCTCTACGCTGGGTCCTCATACGCGGAGGAAGCAGGGCGCTAGTTTTTAATAGTTTGTTATATATTACATATTTTTGTAATCAATAACAAATTATACTAATAACTTATATAAAGTATTGGATTCATTTATTACAGCTTAATACAAGAAAAGTGTGTTCTTCGATTTAATTAAATTTCCTGTTTCGGGTAATTTCCTTATAAGAGAACAGTTCAAAATTTTTGTTTTTTTAAAGATGTCTTGTTTATTGTTTTGTTTGCGGAAATATTTGAAAAGTAATTATTTCAATGAAATAAAAAGTATTACCGGGACAATATATAAAATAAGGAAGTAATTTTTAACGTTCACATGACTTTATTCAATTTGTTCAGTTTTATATCATTTTATATCTAGTCTTTAGCGATTCAGAAATGTAAAATATTTAATAAGCGCCATCTCTCCGTCCAATTGATTGTATATGCAATCAAATATCATCCTTCTTTTAATAATATTTCTAACTAACTTGATCTATCAATAACGCTTGAAATTTCTTTTGAAACAACAGTTGAAAACATTAATTTTCGATAAGGAATTTTAATAAGGTCCTCCAGACCGATTTCGGCCACGGCGGCCAATCCCAAGAGAGATTAGCCAACTGCGCAGGAGATATTATAGTGCACAAGTGTGTGCGCAAACACAGGTGGACTCTCTTTTCCTTAACTCTCATAATCCGATGGGACGGCAATCCGACACGACCGGAAAGAGTTCAGGCGCAGGACCAACGGCTTAACGTGCTTTCCGAGGCACGGGAGTGTACACACTTCCACCTTCCAGACTCCGGGCTGCTACTGAGAATTTTCTGACAGAAAAACCCAATAACTATGTATTGGCCCGACCTGGGAATTGACCAGGACCACCGGGTCTGCATATACATTTAATAGTATATAGTTTTATATATTTCATTTGAGATAGAACGATTAATTACTGATTTACTTGTTTGGTCTTCTAGGTAAAATCTAAATTCAGCGGTAATATATTTACATTGAAACCTTAAATAAATACAAAAAAAAATTACTGTACAAATCGTGACCGCGTGGAATGGCGGCAATAATGCTAGCAGCATTTCCCCTTTGAATCGCAATTCCGATTCTCTGGGCGAAAAATGACCCAGCCCTCCTGTCACCAGTAGACGCAATAAGACGCAATTTTGGATGATTTTTTTTTGCGATAAGAGACGAATATTTGCTACGTTTGTTAATTAGCGGTAACTTAATAAATGTAATGATTCAAAAGTAATTGCGTATTTACTCTATGGCCAAAGCACGACCTCGGGGCGGCAGGTCTTGTAATATCAATTGCAGCCTAAGAGCCTTAATAATCGTGATTTGACATTTCAAAAGTGAATTTAGGATCCTATTTTTTTAATTAAAGATTGGATAATTAACATCACACAAGTGCTCTAAAATGTATTATTAGTTACGTACCTACTTTTTTATTTACATTAAAGCCTTAAATAAACACAAATAAAATTAAAAATAGTTACTATACAAATCTTCCCAAGGTTGGCGATGGTTAACATTTCTTACAATGCCAATGTTTATTGGGTGGCCCATATGTTTGTCCGCCTACCTATTCTATAAAAAAGCATTCTTGAACGAAGTATATTAAGACTTCGATATCATCTAACACAGTGAAGACGTGTTTGAAAATTGACTTGTTCTTCAACTAGACCAGTTCGGCTCTCGAAACTGAATGCAACATTTAAATTCAAAAAGCGTAAAACGCACCACTCTATACGAATACGAGTATTTATTCGGGAAACTGCAGTTGAGTCTCGCCAGACTTGAAAGGAACTCGGTTGAACAACTACAAACTAAAGACTAGCCGGCAATTAGACCGTAGTTTCGTCGCCCGAACGTTCACTTCTACGGTAGTCTTTGATGCGTTTAATCTTTAATTAGTGGTAGTCTCGACGAGCTCTGGTATACACGTTGGAGTATTTTTTGTAGTTACGCGTTAATTAGATGAAAATCATGTCTATCATGGTAGTTTACTTTTTTTTTAAACTGCGTTTGTCTCTTCATCTATTTCTTTATTTTTAAAAAGTATGTAGACTAGCAAATAGACCATCGTATGGTAACGTGGTCACCACCACTTATAGATAATGGCGCTGAAATATTAACCACATTCCTCATATCGATAATGTGCACCGCCCAAAACTAAGAAGTAACGTCAATGTGCCTGTACTACTGGCTCACTTATCCTTCAACCCGGAACACCGGTACCGGAACCGGAACTAAGTTGGTGTTTAAGGGGTGGTTAGGATGAGCATGTGGTAACCTACCCAGACGGTCTTGCACAAAGTCCTATCACAAGGTGTACTGTTTTGAAGTTTTATGAAATCATGACGAAATATTTACAATATATACGTTGCTCTATTTAGTTAAGATTGCGTGTCTGTTGTAGTTACCTGTCTGTATATGTGTGTTTATTAGTATGATTTATAGATATATTTCGATTGCTCTCGTTTGTTTATACATATTTAGTACAAATACATATTATTTTAAAAGCATTTCTATAAGAGAAATTCAATGGGAATTATAAATAACATATTTATAATTATATAAACAACAATATTATATAAACTTCATCAATAAGTTTTTATTTAGGTAAAAGCAAGATTTTGAACATATTTAATCAAATTACTGTTATGCTTTGTATATTAAGCAGAACTTTTTAACGCGATGCTAGAATGTAATAGCACTATATTGAGAAAACAATTGACGCATTCCTCTAGTTTTCACTATTATTCTACTTTTAGTGAAACAATTTTCAGTGTATAATAAATTGGACTATCAATAAAATATAAAAATCGATTCACAAACGGGATTATATTGAATAATATATATCCACCCAAAATAAGCATAAATTATAAATAATTTGTCTGGATTTAGTAAGCGCTGAGAGAGATCTCAGGCCTTATTCAATTCATATTAATTGTGAAATAAATGGTTGTCTGTAAAGTCGGTTTAGGTTCGATAATTTTACGTGATAGCGTCATAAGAAAATATTGATGAATACTCGGACGCATCGGCCGATGGAGTGGAAGAGAGATAGATGCATCACAAGCCGAACGCTTAGGCCGATCGTGCCTCTCTATCGCTTGTTCCGCGCTATCGCTTGCGCTCTCGGCTCAGGTGGAACATTACTATGAGTCATGCTTTTTCGTGCGTGCAGCCGGCGTTCATCAATTTATAAGACGTTATCACGTCAAAAAAAAACCAACTCAACTTAGTCATAAAAACTTTTTATTTTAAAAATAAGATACCATTTTAAAAGCAATAAGATAACTAACAAACATATACACTCGGCGTCAAAAAAATCGCACCTTTTGAAATTTTGACTTCAAGCTAAAAATACTCTTAACTTATTTATTGTACACAATTAATACACTTTAAAAACGCGTATCGTTCTTTTCTGTAAAAACAATAATCACGAAACGTTAGGGTCTTTAAAAAAAAGTGCTGAAAAGCTCATTAGAGGACTCACTACTTGTGTCACCTTGGACACGAATAAAAGGGGGGGTAAAAATTAATTATGGGTCATTAGCTATCCAGACATCACAGAAGTCACACCTGAACAGCACCAGTAAGAAAAAAACCCTGAAAAATGGATACCACGGCAGAAGAAGCAGCTCAAGTGGTAGCACTACTGCAATGAGGACTACGCCAAGTTGATATTGCTCGACAACTCAACATAAGCCGTTTCCGGGTGAAACGAGTATCCCAGCGGTTCCAGGAGACTGGAGGCTACATCAGGAAGAATGGATCCGGAAGACGACGTTGCACTTCCGACAGAGACGACCGCTATATTGTGTCAACGTCTTTGCGTAACCGATTCTCCAACGCTGTTGAGCTGCAACAGCAGCTCCGAACAGCTCGGAGGACGTCGGTGAGCATCTCCACAATAAGAAGAAGGCTGCGAGAGAAGAAAATCCAGGCCCGTAGGGCTGCTACTGGCCCCAAATTGACAGGCGAGGCATAGGCGAGTCAGACTTCAGTTTGCCCGAGACCACGTGGATTGGACGTTCGACCAATGGAAGTCTGTCCTCTTCTCCGACGAGACTAGGGTATGCCTTTTCTGCAATGATAGGCGTAGAAGAGTGTACAGGAGGCAGGGGGAACGGTACTCACAGGCCTGCTTTGAAGAAACCGTCAGCTACAGAGGAGGATCCTGCTTGTTCTGGGGCGGAATTTCAATCCAAGGAAAAACCGACCTTGTGTGCGTCTCCTGCACTGGAGGTGCACGTGGCCAGGGGTCCCTGACTGCTCATCGGTACATCATAGAGATACTGGAGGACCATGTGGTCCCGTATGCTGGTTTTGTCGGGCCTGAATTCACATTCATGCACGACAACGCCCGCTCCCATACGGCAATCATTGTTCGGGACTACCTGAATCAGGTTGGGATCCCCGTGATGTAGTGGCCAGCGAGAAGTCCTGACCTGAATCCCATAGAGCACCTTTAGGATTATCTGAAACGCCGGGTGCGGTCTCGTGATACTGCCCGTGCCACCCTTGAACAGCTTCGGGACACCGTCGTCGAGGAGTGGAGTGACATTCCTCAAGAACGCATCGTGACGTTGGTGAAGAATTTGTTTTACTGTATTTTTTAATTTTGTTATGTTTTTAGATTAATTAAATTAAGTAATTTTGGCGTGTTTTTCCTTTTTTCATGAAAAATGTTTTTTATATGCTTAGTAATCACTATCACAGTTTTATTATTTAAAGGATTCAATAACCTTTAAAATGAGGCCCCACACTTATACCTTACCATAGATGAAATAGGGTTTATAGTTGCTTGAAGTCAAAATACCAAAAGGTGCGATTTTTTTGACGCTGAGTTTACTAAGAAGTAATGGGTTACAGTGGCAAAATTATATAACCAGAATCACTAACTTTAAATCAGTCACATTAATATCTGTTTTTATATGCTTTCTACTTATATTTAGGTCTATTTATTTGAAGAAGCCGAAATGGCCCAGTAGTTAGAGCACCTGAATCTTAAACGAAGATTATGGGTAAGCCCCGGCCAGCACCAATCAATTTGTATATGATTCGCCTCAAACGATTAGCCATTAGCCCAGATTTGGAACATTTTTGATTTCTATACGTATTTGTGGTATAAATGCTATGTTTACTGTACGTATTACATCATTGGTAATACGAGGACGAAATCCCACATTCAAAAACACGTAGGTTTATAAATCAATTTTCTCCCGCGTTCGTAATCCCAATCGAATCAACTTGGAATACTAAAGACGTGCCTGAACAAGTCATTGGCGGGAGATTAAGGGATGCAATCTACTGGATTATCCACTTTGAAGGTGAGGAGTTATTACGTTATGTTGTGTGGTTTATTTATGTTTATTTTCATATACAGAAATCTGGTAACGTTGAATCAATAATTTGATCGAAGGTGTTAACTATAAATTCTTTTGTACAACGTAAATGTTAAGCAGTACTTGATAATAGGGCAGTAGGTGCGCCTGATAAAAAGTGACGACTACCACCCATGGACATTTACAACACTGGACGGCATTTGATTAAAAGACGATTCGTTTCGCTTATTACGGATTATTATTATTTATTTTTTATTTTATGTGCATAGGTCTACAAAACAAAATGACAATCAATAAATACATATGATTACATTTCTCTTGATGTAGACACGACATGCGCTTAAGTATAAATTAGCGTCTAGCCTATGATAGCAACAGAGGCCAAACTTACAATGTTTTTTTTTTTTTTAGTAAACTAATTTAAGCTAACGAAACAGTTTATTAAAAAAATATTACGGAGTAGTATTGTATAATTGAAGTTTAACCATTTTTATTGAAATACTTACTTTACTCGGTGGTAGAGCTTTGTGCAAGCTCGTCTGGGTAGGTACCACCCACTCATCAGATATTCTACCGCAAAACAGGAGTACTTTGTATTGTTGTGTTCCGGTTTGAAGGGTGAGTGAGCCTGTGTAATTACAGGCACAAGGGACGTAACATATTAGTTCCCAAGGTTGGTGGCGCATTGGCGATGTAAGCGATGGTTAAAATTTCTTACAATGCCATTGTCTATGGGGGTTGGTGACTACTTACCATCAGGTGGCCCAAATGGCCGTCCACCTTCCTATACAATAAAAAAAAAAAAAAAAAAACTTACATCTGAAAATGTGACACAAGATTTACGTGTCTATTCTATGTATATTTTCTGTACTAATTGAAGTGATAACTTCTTATGGGAGGGTAAACTGTTTCGTAATGTAATGCGTTACGGTGCCACTATTACCGACGCGGACTGCTTTACCTGAGAGTTACCAACCTAACGCCATCTAGCGTATACAGATAGTACTTATAATAATTTAGCAACTCTCATGTACTAATTTAAATTATATTTAATATATTATAATTAATAATAGATATTATCACTTCTGTCGAGCGTCCCGAGACGCACACGTTTTTTTATTAATGGAAGCTTGATTGGTTTATGTATTATATTATCATTGTTTATTATTTATTTTGTAATTTTATACTGTTTTTTTCCATAAATATCTAAGTAGTAATATCTTTTAGACGTATCACTGTCTTCGTTCTCATTATCAATGTGAATGTGATACATTTAGATAAACATCCGTTATGTGACTATCGGTTGATATTCACGCGTTCTTTCCACTGAGTCATTATAATTTTTTAAATAAAGTTAACTCGCGGTAATCTGACATGTTTTTTCAGGCAGTATCAAATACTGCCAATGACCCCTTGTGATGTAGGGGAACATTGTAATCCGACAAATTACATAGCGACAATGCTGCGAACAAGTCAACATGTTTAAATAAATATTGATGAATATATGCCGTAACAAATGTGCTTTCTATGTACTGTTATGGGCATATAGGATGTGCCGGATTAATTTTAGTTGTATATAACTAGTTTTAGCCCGCGACTTCGCCAAAGTTTAAGGGAGGGGAGCCATGTACCCTATGGTTTTCTGTACCACTGACGACGTACATGCTAAATATTACGATGTTCAGTCAAGTAGTTTAGATGCGAAAGCATAACAAACAAACTCATTTTCGCATTTATAATATACTAGCGTTTTGCCTGCGGTTTCACCCGCGTAGTTCCCGTTCCCGTGGGAATACGGGAACAAAATGTAGCCTGTTTTACTCGCTGATAATGTAGCTTTCTACTGGTGAAAGAATTTTAAAATCGGTTTAGTGCCTTAGGCGTGAAAGCGTAACAAACAAACAAACTCACATACGCATTTATAATATTAGTTAGGCATACATATGTATTTGACACGGTATGCTGCATATTTTAAAATGGACAGACTAATTATAATCGATAGATCATGACGTTTTTCTTACAACTGTCAATATAATCATTTCATGAGATGTATATAATAGTTAACTTACGGGATCTAACCATTATTCTGAAACTCACTTTGTCAACTCCGCGACAAACTTTTGTTGGCAACTGTACAGTTATAATGAATAGGGATAAGCATTGTTTCCGTATTTAATGATAGGGGATTTCTCGAATGATGGCTTAATATTTTATGAAGTTTCATAAATTTTTGGGGAACTGGATAACGAATAAAATTTATAAATCTATATAAAATAATTACATTCACGAATTGTGTTATACATATATCGGTAAAACGCATTATATTACAAAAAAATATATACATATAATATATGGAATTTTTCTGTGCTGGGAACCTCCACAGGAGCACACAGAAGAAACTACGAAACTTTTATCGCAATCAGATCAATTGTTATCGAATGCGTGGACAAAGATACAAACAGGCATTTCTTTTTACATAGATTATAAATTGAGCCAATTACATACGATTCATTTAATACTTAAATTTAGTCTAAGATACATACGAATTTACCTGAAAATGAAGAATTATTAAGATAAACCTGACCGTGACAGCGGTACGAAAATTAATAAAGAGCTTAATGAGGTTAAGTCCGTAAAGACCCGTCAACGATGCCTAGACTTAAAGCTTAAACGTTGGCAAACCTGATATTCTTGTTTCTTTTATCTCAAAGAACAGTTATAAAGAAATGTCTACCTTTAAGTAAGCTTAAATTTTTTTTAAAAAATCTTTAATTTGGCCAGTTTTGTTTGTATAAAATTCTTCCTAAGATAATTAGGAATAAATTATTATGTCTTAAATAAAACCCAACTTGGAAGTTGGTATACGTTTTTGGGCCGAATCATGACTTTTTATCGCTGGAAAAACGCCTTTACGCGTTTCCCCCAAATGATGGGGGGGGGGGTATGTGGGGCTCGCCGGCGCTCTGAAGGCGTCAGAATACCCACTAAAAAATCAGTGGTCCGTCTCCGTCTCCGACGTCACGGGATCGCTTGCGCATACTAGCGTAACGTCCCGACGGTAGGCCCACCTCTGCGGATCTCCAAATCCTATGGGGGTTCTCAAGGTACAGAGACCCCCTAGTCCCGGCGACACTAGACACGGCGGGAGGAGAAGGTGTGAATGTGAATGTTCTCAAGGGACGAATCCTGCCTGCAGGTAAATTGAATATATATTTTTAATTCCTTTATTATTATTATATTTATTAAGTAATCTTTTTATTTTTTGTTTGGTACATTGTAACATACGAATATATTTTTAATTTCTGTTATTTTTTTCATTGTATTATATATTTGTTCGTGTTTTCTTTGTTACATCGTTTATTTTTTACAATTTTTTAATGCTTACATTAATTACAATTTCGTGACTACATCTGTCCTGACTTTTTCCTCATAGTCTTCTATATAAAATCTTTTTTCAATATTCTCGTTTCACTGGCTTATTAATTGTGAAAAATTAACCACCGATTCGGAAATAAACACTTCAGACCTGAGAAGAAACGGTGAAAGAAAAGTAGCGGATTTTTATTTTTTTATCTCAATTTTTACAATCGGCTGTATACAATGAAAGGTTTTTTTTATTACAAATGGCCTGGAGGCGATCGATGTGAATAGGTGGGCCAAGGTGTGCCGTTATCTAAAAAGTAATTGGTTTTTACAGCCTTTCTTATAAATTGTTAGGTTGTTAAGCGAGTGATAAGTTAAACAATGCCTTGTCTCCTTCTTTCAAATGTTAAATCAGTAATGACAGAAAGAGAGAAATCACTGTTTATAAGTGGGTTTTTACCCAATTAAGAATAATATATAAGATTTAGGCAGTAGATGTTATATGTCATAACGACTTTTTCTATATATTGTTATTTTATGCTTTCAATTTTGCAATATATTTGTAGATTAATTCCATATTTATGTAGTTTTAGAATGTGTTAAAATGGTCGTTAAAGATTTTATTTAAATCATTTAATAAACATTTAATAAATCATAAAACGCGAACTTTAACCGAAAACGTTTTTAAGTATAGTCAGAAACAGTCCATTAACGTTCCACAACTAAACAAAAGCGTATGTTCAACCATCTAGGTATTAACAACTTATATACAAGTCTAACGCTTAACATTAATAAAGTTTAAGTAGATAATCTCGTGCTAGCCGTAGGAAAACATCGTGAGTAAACCCGAATGAGAATCTATCACATGTGTATTTACAAATCCACATTGAAGCAGCTTGGTGAAATTAGCTGCTAGCCTTCTCCTTAAAAGGAGAGGAGCCTTAGTTCAGCACCATATTGACAGGCTGTTATTTTTACTTTACTTTTTAATGGCTTTTTCTTTGTTCCGGCTTGCGCTGTAAATGAACTGACGTAATTACAGGGATATGGGATATGTCTTATATCCTCTGGTTGACAGTCCATTAGCACTATAAATATGGCTTAGACTTTTTACACTGATAATATATTTCACTCACCATCGAATAAAATATTTGCGTCTTGGCTTCCTATATAAAATAAAATGTATAAGCCTACGATAAAATATTAGTAATGTAAGAACGCGTGAATCTTAACCGATGATCGTGGGTTCAAACCCGGGCAAGCACCACCGAATTTTCACGTGCTTAATTTGTGATTATAATTCATCTCGTACTTGGCGGAGAAGGAAATCAACGTGAGGAAACCTGCATGTGTCTAATTTCACCGAAATTCTGCCACATGTGTATTCCATAAACCTGCATTGGAGCAGCGTAGTGGAATAAGCTCCAAACCTTCTCCTTAAAAGAGGAGAGGAAGCTTTATCCCAGCTGTGGGACATTCACAGGCTGTTACTGTACTGTACCTTGACATATATAAGCTTAATAATTTTCGATGGATTTTTCAATACTTTTGATTAATCTCATATCAGTTAACGTTAAAATATTCTATCCGTTGCACCATCCATTCAACAACGGCTCATTTGAATTTTAATTAAAATTTCTTTCCCAGAAATACCAACATTTTTGTCTATAAAAAAATCGAGCCTAATCTACGATAATGGGGTGTAATTTCGCTAAAATATAGCACCTATCTTGTCAAGAGGTCATCCGGTTTGTTTACTATCTACGCTCATTAGTTATCAAACAATATCTCATTTTATATTATACGCAGTAAGGTTGAAAATGAAATGAATATATTTTGGATAACTAATATCATACATTATCGATGGTACTTGCGGTATCAATCTGTTGTTTACTTGTTTCATAATGAGTTTCTTTTTTATGGAAATATGAATAATAATGGCAAACACAGTTGATAAAACAGCGAAATCATCAGGGTTCACGTCGATATTATTATACGTGTGTCCGTTGTGTAACTTTACATTCATTTGGTGTTTGTATAATAATAAAATGATTTAAGCGACTGCTGACTCTACTAAGCTACTACTTACTACTTTCAGTCCGCAGCTTCGTCAGCGTGTGAGGAGATTAGGTGTTTGGTATCCTATGTCCTTTTCTATACTTTTGATAAAGTGTATAGAAAATTTCATGATGTTTGGTTGAGTAGTTAAGACGTGACAGCGTAACAAACGAACTCACTTTCGCATTATGTTACGATAATTTAAACCGCTTTGCCTGCGGTTTCACCCACGTAGTTCCCGATCCCGTGGAAATATAGGGACACAGTGTAGCCTATGTTACTCGCTGATAATGTAGCTTTCCATTGGTAAAATAATTTTTAAAATCGGCTAAGTGGTTTAGGCGTGGTAGCGTAACAAACTAACTTACTTTCGCATATATAATATTAGTAAGGATTCCATTATTTTTTGAATACAATAATATATATAAAAGCATTATCTATTAGTTGCCCTAAGAAAGAAAAGGTTGGAAGGTTTTGGAGACAATATATGCAAAAACATCACACATATATAAAAGATATACGTGAAATTATGTGTGCGATATAAAAGTGAATACTAGGTAAAAGTAAGTAATCCTTTAAAAAAAAAAAACAATAAGAAGTATCTTATGAATATTCTCAAATAAGAAATAATGGTAAATATTATTTTCAATGTGAATTTTAAAGCATATGAAGTAAATACACACACGAAATAAAATGTTTTAAATATTATCTGTCTAGTCGTGCACGTGTCAGACGGAATTTTGATGAGAATGGATTTTCATGAAACTCAAACATGGCTTTATTTTATCTGCGGAAGAGAAAACTTTGCTATTTTAGTAAATCTTAAAGTAAAACTGAGCATTAATTTGCTGTCTCTACAAGGGCCACTTATAGATTCGATGGCTGATTAAAAACTGATCCGTAAGCTATTGTTTTGCCAACTTCTTGGACAAATAAAATAAACTAAACAGAACACTACATAGATAACTAACAAAAGACTGAATAGTCCGCCATCTTTGATTTCTGATGACGTCATAATTCGGGGTCTGTTTATAAAAAAAGTAGTATTTTGGTATGCTTTCTTATTTGTCATAATTGTGTTTTTTTTTTAATTCAAGCTTCATTTTTTTTAATTTAATTCCAAATTTACAATTCGTAAATTTATTGCCTGTAAAATAAATGGAGAAAGCAAATGGCGGATCCATTTGCGTATAATGCATAAACAACAACATTATGTAACATCTAAATTGAAATTAAAACGTAATTTTAAAGTATTTTTTTATAATATTAAATAAGCTATCTTTGTATATATACCTACATATATTTAAACGGCACTAAAGATTTGACTCAAACTTCGTAGTTAGATAAGGTTTTGGTTTTTAAGTTTATAGCTATATAGTTTATAGATATACCTGAAAAAAATGTAATATTCCACAAAAAAAAAAATTAATCATTAAACCAGAGCGACGCTCGGCTATCCAGGTACTAAAGAGTAATAATACTTTGACGTAGTAATACCACGCTTACGTTACTTGCATTTCTTAGAACGTTATCAAACAAATAACTTCCGTATAATAACAAAGAGCGATTCGCAAAATGTAACAACACACTTCAGAAGTCGTACAGCCTTCAAACTTTGTTTAATTACAATTATTATGTAACATGATAGACGTGTTTCAATTTCGCTATTATTTACAAATATATTACTTACCAATTGTTTTAATACATAGCGAAACGTTATTAACTAATATCCACATCCAGCACATGCTTTTGACTATAAGGTAGTGTTGTGTAAATGTGTAACAGTTGATAAAATTACCAAAAAAGTCATGACTTATCACTAATAACTAAAGTTTAGTGTTTATGTTAACTGCGAGTGGTATGGAATTAAATCAGCGCTAGCGCCGTGTAGGGAGAGCAAACGGAATTCTATAATAACGTATACACTACCGAATAATAAAAAAAACAACGGGCTGCACTCCGGCAGAAGTGAAAACTTGAATATTAACGTTGTGCATTTTTTATATTTTGGAATGATTAGGGAAAAACTTCGCTCGAATTGCTTTAATTATCAGTATAAAAGTACTATCATTTATGTGATAAAATACAATATTCTTTTATTGCCTTATCGTACACAAACATGACAATTTATATTACGTTAAAAATTTAACACTTCAAAATCCGTCTTACGAATTTTCAATCAGGGTAACGTGACCCGACGCGAGTTTAACATTTTTTACCCATCATAAAAAAGTGCGCAACGCCGCTAAAGAAGTTTTCACTTTAAAAAAAACACGAATTAAGTCGTACGAAATCATTCAGTAAATAAGCCGCATTAGGATTATTTATATATATGTACCTACTTATATGTGCGTGACTTCAATTAAAACGGTTTGGTAATTAAAGTAATAAGTCCAAAATCCTCATTGAGTTTCGTTATCAAAGGCTGCACAGACATGTGGGGCGAGTAATCGATCAACCAATTGACAGGTTGACGAGATACGGCCGCAACTAAATCTTTTGATTAGTTGAACAATGATTTTTGTTCTCATTACATCTGTGCTTATTTTGATTGACTTTTTTTTTATTGTATAGGTCGGCGGACGAGCATTTGGGCCACCTGATGTTAAGTGGTCACCAATGCCCATAGACGTTGGAATTGTAAGAAATGTTAACCATCGCTTACATTGCCAATGCGCCACCAACCTTGGGAACTAAAATGGTATGTCCCTTGTGCCTGTAATTATATTGCCTCACTCACCCTTCAAACTGGAACACAACACACATACAAAGTACTGCTGTTTTGCGGTAGAATATCTGATGAGTTTGTGGTACCTACACAGACGAGCTTGCACAAAGCTCTACCACCAAGTAATACTGGATAAAATATTTGATATAACATACATAAGTTTATAAGAATAAATATTTAGATGCTGATATTTTAATGATTATATAAATAAATTGTATTAATTAAAATTATGTATCTGCAGTTTCGATGCCAGTGGTCACTATTAAACTTTACAGTACAATCACGAAAAGTGATTGTTTTTAAATTAAGACGTTGCTTTATTCGTCGCATAATATTCATAAGCCTACAATGTATGCAGAAATTATAATAAGAATTTATGAAATGTTTGAAATAATTCCATAATGTTAGACCACGCCGCCCGCATCTCTCTGTCTGACTAAATGCGATAAATTCAAAAGCTACCGATCTGGAGTTTCATACTGTCTTCAATTATTTGCGGAGTATTTTTCTGTATAGTTGTATAATTCATTAAAGTTCTTTGTAAAGTGGCTGTGATGTGACAATAAAATTGTTGAAGCCGTCAACGAAAAGTAGTCTTAATAAGCTCATACAAATTGAGGAAACCGTGGTATAAAATTGTTAAAAAATAAATAAATTCATTAATAAAAGCTCATACTTAACAAACACAACGGGCGGTCGGTATTATTTTTATTTTATTAAGAAGCCAACGTTAATTTATTCGCAACAGTTAAAAAAAAATAATAAGGTCCTCCAGACCGATTTCGGTCACGGCGGCAAATCTCAAGAGAGATTAGCCAACTGCACAGGAGATATTATAGTGCACAAGTGCGTGCGCAAACACAGGTGCACTCTCTTTTCCTTAGCTCTCATAATCCGATGGGACGGCCACGACCGGAAAGAGTTCAGGCGCAGGACCAACGGCTTAACGTGCTTTCCGAGGCTGCTATTGAGAATTTTCTGACATAAAAACCCAATAACTATTTTCCCGCTGAGTTTCCTTCGCCGGTTCTTCTCAGGTCTGAGGTGTTTATTTCCGAACCGGTGGTAGATTTATGACAATCAATAAGCAAGTGTAACGCTTCTATATTGAATAAAGAAATATGAATTTGAAATTTGAATTTATTGACCCAACCTGGGAATTGAACCCAGGACCACCGTGTCTGCGGCCTTACATCTAGCCACTAGACCAACGAGGCAGTATATAAAAGTGTAACAAAGTATGTATCAATTATAGTAATATAAACTAGTAAATAGCATTATAAGGTTATTATGAATCTATAGATCAAAAGTTAAAAAAAAGATAAAAGACTTACTCCGATGCTCCAGTAAAGCAAATGTGAAAACGCTACGCTAGGAAGGCTCTCGAAGGCATATATTTTTAGTATAAAAAACATTAATCTGAATTATATTAATATCGCTACAAAGTGTATGTAAAAACATATTAAATGTATATTTATATGAAAAACCTTTCAATTTTGAACTGATCACTTTTATTTAACAATATCGTCTTTTTTTGTTAATAAAAGGCACTCAAAATTAAGAATCTACATTGAATACGAATAAAATACTCTGATTCTTTTAAAGTGTTTTATATTCGATTCAAAAGATTCATATTACAAAGAAATAAAGACTAGGATTAAAAGAAATAAAAGACGATCGGAAACTTCTCATCGAGAATTACAAAGTTGAAAGTTCAACAGAAAAATTTCATTATCCGGAAAAAATTAACAGACTTGACAATCTCGGTCTTTATTGAAAATTTCTTGTGAAGATCTTTATTTTAAATGAATCTCGTATCGCGAATTCTGAATATTAAGTTATTATTCATTTGAAATAAACAAACCAAAGACTGTTTATCTAAATAAATTATATTTTTGTCGGTTAATAATTTGTGAAGTTTGCATCTGATAAATATCCTATTATTTATTAGTAAATAAAAGGAATTTGTAATTAATTTTATGTAAGCCCCAGGGTTGGTAGGTGGATAGGTATCAACTAAATATATGTAATGATACTTATTCTATCGCTGAACAGCTAAATACTTAGTATTGCTGTGTTCCAGCTTAATAATGAGTGAACCAGTTAAATTTATGTGTCCCCCTCTAGCCGAGATGGCCCAGTGGTTAGAACGAGTGAATCTTTATTATTAATCTTATTTATTATCTTTATCTTTCATGTGCTTAATTTGTATTTATAATTCATCTCGTGCTTAACGGCGAAGGAAACCATCTTGAAGAAACCTGCATGTGTCTAATTTCACTGTAATTCTTTCACTTGTGAATTCCACCAATCCGCATTGGAGCAGCGTGGTGGAATAAGCTCGAAGACCTTCTCCTCAAAAAGGAGAGGAGGTCTTAGCCAAGCAGTGGGACTTTCACAGGATGTTATTGTCCGTCTAGCACAAAGGTCATAAATGCTTAGTTTCCAAGGTTGATGGTGCATTGGCGATGTAAGGAATGTTTAATATTTCGGGTGGTTGTGACTACTTACCATCACTAGGTAAGTGGCGAATGGGTCACAATTAAATCTATAATATTATAAATAAAATAAAAATGGTATTCGATGATTTTCAAGAAAAATATACATAAACGGCGTGAACTGTTGTTCACCTACAATGACCAATTGATATTTTTTTCCATTTGAAAAAGTATTTACATTTGACGGTAAAAGACAATATTGATCCGAATATAGCGGTTTTTATATATCCATTGAAGATAGAACCGTAATGGATAAGAGTCGTTAACCTTTCCATCATAGGGAAAGAAACCACTACCCAGTTGTGTATGCGAGTGTTGCGTGTGTTTTATTTACATATTGTAAAGGTAGACTTCGCCTAGACTTCGGTAGACGGCCTCGTTGGTTACTTATGTTTACTCGGCTCTACTGGGTAGAGCTTTGTGCAAGCTCGTCTGGGTAGGTACCACCCACTCATCAGATATTCTACCGCAAACAGCACTACTTTGTATTGTTGTGTTCCGATTTGAAGGGTGAGTGAGCCAGTGTAATTACAGGCGCAAGGGACATAACATTGTAGTTCCCAAGGTTGGTGGTGCATTGGCGATGTAAGCGGTGGTTAACATTTCTTACAATGCCATTGTCTATGGCATTGGTGGCCACTTACCATCAGGTGGCCCACAGGCACGTCCGCCAACCAATACAATAAAAAAAAATACTATCTAGATATAAGGCCGCAGATCCCGAGGTCCTGGAATCATATCCCAAGTCAGGCCAGTAAAAATATATTGGGTTTTTCTGTTGAAAAATTATCTTGTAGTCTCTCTGCTTGTAATCTAGAAGTTTGAAGTGTGTACATGCCCGTGTCTCAGAAAGCTCGTTAAGCTGTTGATCCTGCGGAAGGAGAAGACCGGAAAGAGTTTCGGTCTTTCCAGTCGTGTCGGATTGTCATTCCTTCGGATTATAAGAGTGATAATAGAATCTATATCAATTGCACCTGTGCGCTGTTATATGTTCCGCGCAGTTGGATAGTTACCCTTGAAATTGGCCGCCGTGTTCGAAATCGGTCAGGAGGACATCGTAAAGGCAGATATTACTCTAGCATGCAATCTTTTTTCAGAATCATAAATAAGAAAAGGAAAAAACGAATACCTACTATTCGTATCCTTGTAATATAGATTTTACATCTAAAAACGAATTCTAATTAGGAAAGAAAATGTAATGTCTTAGTTTGACTTTAATTTTAACTTGATAGCGAGCATAGAATAATAACGCTTAGAAGGATAGTGTCATATAAAGTTTCTCTCAAAATTGAAGTAACTTTAAAATTAATGAGTGCGTAAGTGTAAGTAATTACATTCACCGACACGCACACATACGACCGAATTATGTTGCAAGTGAATACACATATCCCCCACAAAGCGAGGAAATTGATACTGTTTGTTTGTAAAAGTATTATAATTATTTATTAATTTGATTTTAGCTTTTATTATTATAATGATCTCTTTTTTTAATTTACCTATTTAATAATATTATTTAGCGTTACTTTTATTTTATGTATAATCATAAAGAAAATAAAAAAATATTTATAATTATTTCAACAGTATTAATGTTTTATATGTAATTTAAAAACATTTTTATTATTTAAAATATTAAGCAATCGTGGTAAATATATTTTCCATACCTGACAACATTTTTATTGTAATGACGTCTTTTGTTTACAAATTATTTTGATGTTTCGATGAATGTGTTTATCTAAAATTATAAGTTGCCAAATAGTACTTACGTGTGAAATGTGATTTTCTTTTCCTTATTTTTTATGAGTAGCGTTGTCACACCCTTTTACTACACAGTAAGTCATTTTTTAATAAATTGCGCGAGATGTTTACTATGACACTTTATCGTGATGGCTGACGTGACGTCAAATGTATATTTGGGTTCAATTGAATGACTTCAATTCGCTTGGGCCTACACTCCTTCTAAGCGTTATTATTCTATGATAGCGAGTAAGAGCCTGTAAACCTTAGGTATAGCTCTTCTCCTTTAAGGAAGTCGGACTTGCCTAACAATCTAACTGGCGACAACATGCTATATTACGAAACGTATATCTCGAAAGCAGCACCTCATACTTGACAAGAACATTCGAGAGAGGGTCAGCGATATTGTATTTTTCTACAACGGTCGCTTTATGATAACATTATATTTTTATTTAAAACGGTTTGAAGTTATGTATCTTTTTTTATTTCAGAACTGTATGTTATAATTTAAAAAGTTATTTTTATTATAACGTTCTAAAGTAAAAAAAAAAAACATTGTCATCGGAATTTTATTATTGATATATTTCTTGGTATATTTTTGTACAGCTGTATAAGCTGTTCCACAAAATAATTACTAACACTTCGGCGGTAAAAGAAGTAACAAGTTTATGCTCGTTCCTGATATTAATAGTACATAAATCTATACATAAATAAAACTAACTGACTGACGGATTAACGCACAGCCAATAATGAATAATAATAATCGTGGTTTCGTAGTTTAGTTTGTTCGTGGTTGAATCATTAGATTTTTTTTTATTGTATAAGTCGGTGGACGACCATATGGGCCACCTGATGGTAAGTGGTCAACAACGATATAGACAATGGCATTGTAAGAAATGTTAACCATCGCTTACAACGCCAATGCGCCACCAACCTTGGGACCGAAGATGTTATTAACCTTGTGCCTGTAACTACACTGGCTCACTCACTCTTCACACCAGAACACAACAATACAAAGTACTGCTATTTTGCGGTAGAATATCTGATGAGTGGGTGGTACCTACCCAGACGAGCTTGCACAAAGCTCTACCATCGAGTGTTCCATTACCTAGCATTATATTAGCAGAAGTATGGCTTGAGATGCTATGTATATTGATAAACGAGATAAGAATTCGTTATTTGAATTTCTTAATTATATGGCTAAGGTATAATGTAATTGGTACTCGGTGGGCAAGAAGCATGAAAGTATAAATTACTTCCTCACTCATAATATAAATGCAAATCATCCGCGGAGTTACGTGCATTACTGGTATAGTGTTATAATCTGTGGTATGTATCCATCAATACTTTCAAGAGCTATTAGATAAAATACGCATGACTTCATTTCGTACGTGAATGAACCCAACCGATTTATAGGACATTTTGAATATTTTACAGTTTGTAATATATAGGATACAAATTTTAGATTATCATTGCCATTCAATATGCGAATATGAAGAGAACTGAAAGCGACTACGCTAGGTAGAGGTATCGTTATTAGTTTATGTAAATGTTTTATTAAAAAGTTAATATAATATTTCAAATAAATTTTATATTTAGAAATAATTATTTCATATAATATTGTTTCCTTTTTAAGGTACCGTTATTGAAAACGAACAGGTGTCCGTCATTCGTTCGCTAGATTTATTATTCATAAATCGCCCATTACATAGCGGCGTGGCATGGCTGTGGTAAGTATTCAAACAAACGTTTTACTATATACTTTTTATTTTGAGTAAGACAGCATCAAGTTTTTATTTTTATTGTATAGGTAGGCGGACGAGCATATGGGCCACCTGATGGTAAGTGGTCATCAACGTCCATAGACATTGGCATTGTAAGAAATGTTAACCATCGCTTACATCGCCAATGCGCCACCAACCTTGGGAACTAAGATGTTATGTCCCTTGTACCTGTAATTACACTGGCTCACTTACCCTTCAAACCGGAACACAACAATATCAAGTACTGCTGTTTTGCGGTAGAATATCTGCTGAGTGGGTGGTATCTACCCAGACGAGCTTTCACGAAACTACTCTAAAAACTACCAGGTTAGAAAAGTCAAGGAATGGACATTGCTTTTGTGTCACCGAGCATACTTGTGTACTATACTATGGGCGGGACAGTTGGTTAGTTTCCCTTGGGAATGGCCTCCTCGAAATCAGAAATCATCATCAATAGCTGGGGTGTACCCCAGCTATGTAAAATTACTAATAATAATTAATGATGATGTTAATAACCGGATGTAACATCATTATCTAAGTATATATAAACACATAAAAACAACGCAGCTTAGTAACATTTTCTCGTCTGTTTCTCAACCATTTTTTTTTGTTTACTAAACAGATTTGTTTGACAAAAAACATATTTCGAAAATAAGTGTGAAAAATAACTGGAATTTCATAAATGATTTCCTCGAATGAATATGCTGTTTAATTGATAACGTTCCAATTTTGACAAAATCAATATCAAAAATATCTCAATCGAGGTTTTTATAAAAAAGTTTTATATGTGAGCATTCGATTCGATATATATATTTTTTTATTTTGAAATTCGAATCTCTCATTGAATATTCGAATGGATCACTCGTTCTCATATCTAGTCATAAATCTATATTTACATTAAAAGTCAAGACGAACATCAATGCAAACGCGTAAATAATAAATAAAAGATTTGATTTATGTGCCTTTCAGACGGAATCCAAAACAGATTATTCAAAAGAAAATACTGTAATGTAGTTAAAGAAATGCGATTAAAATATAAAATAGAATTTTTAAACCAGGATCTCCGAGCTTTTTATATTATGGACGTTGAAGGTTCGACATTGCATTAAGATGTTAATTTGATTTCTTGATTCTTGCGTTTGAAGACTGAACTAAGCGGTCTAAGCTAAATATTTTAAAACACAAGCAATTTGACAAATTATTAAATTCAAATTTAGAGAATTTAATTACGTGAGTTCTTTTTATCAATTTTGCTAATATCTATGTATGGACTGTTTATAATATGCTTAAGTAATTATTTAATACAATTTGAATAATGTCTAAATTACGTCACTATTTCAATTTCAGTTACCATAATTCTTAATTAAATTAAATTAATTTATTAAATCGTCCAATCGATTGACAAAACGAAGAGAAGGAAGTGGACTATCTTGACTTGTCTATTTATACAACGTGTGTGATAGACAATATTTACATTTTTTTTATAGTATAGGTAGAAGGACGATCATATGGGCCACCTGATGGTAAGTGGTCACTAACGCTTATAGAAGCTGGCATTGTACATTTCTTTAAAAAAAAAACATCGCCAATGCGCCACCAACCTTGGGAGCTAAGATGTTATGTCTCTTGTGCCTGTAATTACATTGGGTCACTCACCCTTCAAACCAGAACACAACAATACCAAGCATTGCTGTTTTGCGGTAGAATATTTGATATAATACACGCCAGAAAAGGAAAAAATATACATATATATGTCAGCATATATATTCTCGTCGTGACTAATAATGAAATTGTCATAAAAAGTATAAAAAAACTGCACTATCTCAGCTGCAGTGTACTCTTGTAGCAAGGTAGGTAGCCTTTAATTTTAGCGTTAATTATTAACTCCACAGAAGAAAACTTCGTACCGAGCTTAGTTTAACACTTTTTAGTTCGTTTGTACAGTCGAGATCAGATTAGCCGCGAGGCTGTGGGTTGTAATAAAAAATTCTATTACAGCTAATTCTTTTAAATAAAGAGAAAATTGCAAAGGGCTTCTGTGGGATTATTAAAGAAAAATTTCCTTTATTAAGTGACGAATCTTAAACGACCTTTTTAAATTTAAACATTGATATTTGTGAATACTGTAAAGTGTTTACTATATAAATAATGATCGTGTAATATGTAATAAGTTGAACGCTATTTCGTTTTTTGAATGAAAATTTACGTTTCAATCGAATTTAAAGGTTGAAAGAACGAATGCTTACAATGAATGTATAATTTATAAAAGTGAATGGTTTGTCTTCTGGATAAAGCTTAACAGGTAATATAAACTCGTGGCTTCACGTCTACCACATGCTAATGTGAATTTAATGAAATCGTTGTGAGTACAAATAATTAAAATATTGTGGAAATTAATGAAGATAATAGTGATTGAAATTTAGATAAATACGAACAGTATGTAAAAATAATATAAGTGTATTTTCACTATTATATATTAAAATTAAGCTGTCTTAATATTTTGTACCGTGTTTGCGACATACTGTGTATTTCGATGAATAAAAATCTAAATGAAAAGGGATATAACATGGAGTGCCAATAGATGTGGCAATTGGGCATACTACATATTATTGAACAGTTTCAAGGAATTTTGAGTTTTCACTTCTATCGGCTGTCCCTATGGTCTCTTTTTTTTTCGACTAGTGCTTATATATCAACTTAAATTTTAATCAATATTACGATTATTTTTATAGCTTATATAGTATTTCAATTAGAGAAATTCTTGTAAAGTTACTGAGATGGAACCAAGATACTCTATTCGCAAGCGACTAAGTTTTGTTTTAAACTTTCCTAGCTGCTATCGTTGTTGAAACTTACAGCTTGGGAATTTCTACCTTTTGTGTCAGGAAGATTACATTGCTACTTTCAATGTGACATCCAAATTTGTGAAATGCATTTACAATGGAAATCTAAATCAAATTATTCTTCTTTCGATGGTTTTTGTAAGTTCGTAATCATGTTACATGATTAAATGTAAGCTACCCCGGTGGCAGGTAGTCGGAATGTAGTTTCTACCGGCAAGAAACTTAGTAGTTACGATTTTTTTTAAATGAAATAGTTATTCAACTACTGTCCCACAATAAGACACATGGCTGGTGATGTAATATGTGGATTTAAACTAATAGTACATATTTATTTATTAATTTACTGCTGGCATAGGTTTTGTCTGAGATTTAAAAAAAATATAAAAGATAAATAAACATAAATTAGGCAAAAGAAAAATCTGTTGTTCAAATCCGGCCAGGATTTGAATCTGTGATCTTCCCATATTCTACCCATTGGGCTATCTCGGTTCTTCTGTTATTAACATCATCATAAAAACATACCAAAGTAATTTTAACTTGAATCGTTAATAAACAAACAAACAAAAGTTTTCTATCCGAAATTATTGTAGCAAATAAACTCAAGTGTATCTTTGTAATTGGATATTTAGTTGAGGTTCAAGCTAATTGATTTAGTAGGTTCAAGTCGTCATTTGCTCAAATTAAATAACTTAAAGGTATCTTCATATTTTAGTAACTTGGAGGAGGTTGGAATTTAATTCGAAGGTGAGGTTTTTTAAAGGTGTAGAGAAAATGGGAAGCGAGGTTCCGAATGATCTATCATAAAACAGTTCCTATTTTTGAATTAATTCCTATTCTATGCATCATCACAACTCAGGACGACAATAATCGCCACCACGTCAATCGGTTCAGGTTCGTCAGAATACAACAATATTAATATTTGTTTTTAAATGTAAGGTGGGGCAAACTAGCAGGACGCTCATCTCATGGAAAGTGACTACCACCCATTGACATCTGCAACATCCGAGGACTGGCAGGTGCGTTGCCGGCCTTTGAGGAAAGAGTACGCTTTCTTCTTGAAGGTTTTTATGTCATATCGGTTCGGAAAAGTCGCCGGCGTAAGCTGGTTCCACAGAGTGATTGTGCGATGCAGGAAATGTCTTAAGAATCGCGCTCTTGAGGATTTCCAGACATCGAGGTGGTGAGGAATGTCCGGTGGTTAAATTCAGCGGCTGGGACTAAACCAAACAACTCCTCAGAATATTCCCCGTCATATATTCGAAGCAGAGAAAAAGTAAGAATGTTGCGTATAAGTGGTGCGTTTGCCCAGGCGGGCTTGTGCAATGTCCTACCAGATAGTGTATTTATCTGTGACGTTTAATTCTATTAATTAAAAATATATATGAATATATATAACACCGTTTGAAATGTATCTTGTTACAATAGAACAATCCATTATCTTTTTTCCATTCCATCTATTATCCCTTAAAGTTAAACTTTTGGACATAAGCACCCCCCTATTGGTGCCATTCCAGACCTTTGTACTATATTAATAAGAATTCGTTCACACTCAACTCGTTAGGTTGATATAGACACGATAATATTTTATAAGTCTCTTCACAAGCATCCTCTTAAGGAATAAATGAAGCTACTAATATACATTACTAGCTGTACCCCGCGGTTTCACCCACGTATAATTAACAAAAATATAATAAATTATTTTATTACTATAATACACACACGCGCACACACACACACACATGGCTACTGGTAAAGAAATACGTAATACGATTTGAAATTAATTTTAATAAGTTACCGTAGGGTTTACCGATCTTCGTCGGAGCGTCACGGTAGCATGCGCAAGCGATCCCGTGGCGCTCCCGTTAAGACGGGAAGGGTACCGCTGGGTTTTTAGTGGGTATTCCGATGACCGGGGCACACTCGGTGCCTTGGACATACGGCGAGTCCCACATACCCCCCCCACTGTTCCCGTGGGGGGAAACGCGTCATGCGTTTTCCCAGCGTAAAAAAAAAAAAAAAAAAGGGTTTACCGATCTTATATATGGCCTAACATTTGCGCCATCACATGTTCTTTGTGTGTACCAATTTTCATCAAGATTGGTCAAGGCGTTCTTGAGTTATAAGAAAACATACAGACAGACAGACAGACAGACAAAAATGAAAAAAATAGTATAATGTGAATCACTGCATCATAAAACGATTATTTATCATAAAATTAAGTGAAAATAAAATGTACGGACAGAACCAATAGATTTATATAGTAGTATAGATTGTAACAATAATATAATATGTATATTTAGAAATATTGCCTGAACTATCTCCGACCGAATTAATAGTAAATGTTAATCAAAGGTATTAAGCATGCCATTCCTTATAATAGCATCCTAACTAAACAATAATAAGCGCGGGATTTTCTCTTATCTATGAAAATAATATTATCTTATTTCTTACGTCTAATATAATATGTTACGAAGTGCGAATTCATCTGAGTTTTGTTAAATGTGACGTCAACATGAATGCTTCCTTAATGTAGTGGCTTTTAAAACCGCAGTTCCCGAGGTTGGCAATTAAGAAGTTATTGGGTTAGTTATAAAATTTTCAGTAGTAACCTGGAGTCTGGAAATTACGAGTAGCATTGTTTATACTCCGTGCCTTGTAAAGCAAGTAAATCCGTTGTCCCTGCGCCTGAACTGTTTCCGGTCGTATAGGATTGGCTGTCAAACGCAGGTACACTCTACTCCCTCATTCTCGTAATCCGCTGGAACGGTATATTTGTGTTTTCAAGTAATTTGACTGAACGTAAGTATTTTGGCATACGAAATTTGTGACATACATTTTTTTACCAAAAAGCGCTTATGACAATTTGATAAAAAAAAACATTTTTCCATACAAATGTTTATACTCTTTATTAAACTCTTGTGGAAAGAACTAAAAGTAAAACATTTTATCACCTACTTATTTACTTTATATAAAGAACTCATTTATATGCAGAATTCCATATTTGTAAACGTAACGGCTCAGCTTTATGTTAGTCATAATAGTACAAAATTATAATACAATAATAGACGGATTATTTTTTTATATAATTAAAAAAAGAAATATACTCGGATTACCATCTATCTACTCTAACTACTTCCAGTCACACACACTCTCGAAATGAGTCCTATTATATACTACATACTCAGAGGTACTCAGTACTAAGAGTTGTTTCATACAAATAACATCATATACAGACAACACCTCAATTTTATTATATAATATATTGTATGTGTGGATGCCTATTAAGGATCACTTACATTATGTTTCTTGACTAACATTTATTTAGGCGAAAGGTTGGATAATTCACTAAAAGGAAAAAGTAAAGAGAGAATTCGGTAATAAAGATGTGAGGAAATTCTCTGTTCATTTTTGGGTTTTCTTTTGTATATCTTCAGGCTCATGAACGCCTTGTTATCGCGTCATGCATTTTAAACGTCTTCTTGTTGGCAGCTCTGTTTAGTTAATTGGAAAATTTGGTTATTTTATTTCAAGAAAATTGTTTTTGAAGGAAGTTTTAAATATATATTTTTTTTAATCATGTACATTATTTTCATCAGTAATGCTATTTTGTAAGAACTCACTTCTTATGACATACTATTTTGATACGTGTATCTTTCGAATATCATAATTATAATGGTTAATATCGCATATCACGTCGCCTTTACTGCTTTCGAATAGTGCGAGCTGGTTGGTTTTTGCGAAATGGAAAAGGTTTCTATGGAATAAACTTATTCTTGAATCGTGTTATATTGCATAGTAATTTTTTTTTTAAATACTTTTGGACACACTAATTCTTTACAGTGTCATTAGTAATACTGTACTGTATGATATAAGTATTAGTATGAATTATTTTAATCAAGCATTTCATTTATCTTTTAATTCCGTATATAATAATGATACCCACATTTAATAAGTATTTAAGTACATTAGGTACCCTATTAAAATAATTCTGATTATATTATAAACGCGAAAGTTTGTGAGGCCTAAAAACGGATTTGAATTAAATTTGGATTGATACAGCTATATTTTATGTACTTTAAATGCGAAATTTAAATCTAGACGTATATACACACGTGCGTGTAGCCCCGAGCGAAAGCAAATCATACAAATTAGAGAAACAATCAGTTATCATTACGTACGTAATGTTTTTTTTTCTATCATTAAAATAAAATAACATGGATTAAAATTTATAGAAACATGTTACATGTAAATTGTGTTGTATTATTCAGAAATTTAATGTTTGTTTATTAAAGAAATTTAATGTAAGTTTTTATTGTAGACGATGCGTTCAATACAATTAACCTTATTGAAGTTAGAATGTACGAAAACGGCCTTATTTTTTTAAAACAATTAGGCCACTTTCGTACATACATACATTGTCTTGGCCGAGATGGCCCAGTGGTAAAAACGCGTGAATCTTAATCGATGATCGATGATTCAAATCCGGGTAAGAACCACTGAATTTCATGTGCTTAATTTGTGATTATAATTATCTACAACTCGTGCTTGACGGAGAAAGAAAACATAGTGAGGAAACCTGCATGTGTCTAATTTCACTGAAATTCTGCACATGTGTATTCCACCAACATTTCCGCATTCGAGCAGCGTGGTGGAATAAGCTCCAAGCCTTCTCCTCTAAAAAGGAGAGGAGGCCTTAGCCCAGCAGTGGGACATTCATAGGCTGTTACTGTATACATATATTGTCTTATAGACAACCATTAAAATGATATTAAATATTAGTAAGGAATCGGGATATCGGGATATATAGGACTTTAAAATAGATTTATAAATTGCTATATATAAATTAATATACCTAAAGAGATATTTAACGTGTTACACGCGCATTCACGACATTGAACTCTGTTCAAATTAAAATAAGAACGATTATTCTTCGGTATTCAAGTGCGACAGTTAGTCAACAAATGGTTGGACTTTTGACAAGATGGACGCTATTTTTCAACGAAATTACACCACATTACTAGATTAGCTGTCCCCCGAGTTCTTGTGTTTGTTCAGACAATTTGAGACTTTTTATATTTTCGTCCATATAAATTTTATTTATTACTTTTGAGTGTAAAAATAAGAAAAGTTTTAATGTGGCCGCCACGGAACGTGGCAAGTGTAATAAATTGCTGGTTATAGAAGTAATTTATAATTAACGAAACCAACATTAATATATATATATATATGGAATTACAAATTTACATTTGAATAATAATATATCACACTTAAAAAAACGGATCTAAATCGATTATTTCTTTAGTGGCTTAGTCGTACCAACAGTATACAAATTTCGTACGCGTAGAAAACTTTCTGTGGTACTTTAGCTGGTGGATTGGATCCTCGACACCATACGGTTAATTAATTGAAGAGTTCACGTACTTTATTTAAGAAAAAAGTAATAGCGCAAATGAATGCCCCGCCGTTGGGCAAATAACTCTTCTCCTCATGAAGCTTATTTCAACACACGTCTCCAATACGAGTTATTATGAGACATTCATGAGTGTCTTCACGATATTTTTTCTTTACTGCTGAACACGATATCAATCATAAGGGTTGAATCCGCAATCTTCGGTAATCATATGTTCTATCCACTGAGCCATCGGGGTTTCCGTTGAAGGAAATTCTTAAGGAACTTCTTACTATTATAACATCGACGTGTTCAGAATAAAATAAAATAATGGATATAAAATAAAATAATGCCTTATTTATCCTGCTCGACCCACCCGGTATACCTTATACTATATCAAATTTCAATCAAACCTAAGTAAATTCAAAAATGAAAATTAATTAATAAATGGTTGAAGATTCAAGATAAATAATCACGACGGCCGGCGGCCTGAGGAATGTTAAGTGTTTCTTTCAATTTTTTTTTAATATCATAGTTATGCCACCTGATGGTAAGTGGTCACCAACGCCCATAGACGATGGCATTGTAAGAAATGTTAACCATCGCTAACATCGCCAATGCACCTCATCATACATCTCAAGGTTGGTACCTTGAGATGTATGTCCCTTGTGCCTGTAATTACACTGGCTCACTCACCCTTCAAACCGGAACACAAAAATACAAAGTACTGCTGTTTTGCGGTAGAATATCTGATGAGTGGGTGGTACCTACCCAGACGAGCTTGCACAAAGCTCTACCACCAAGTGTAGTGTTACTATACGAGTAGTGCAACTAAAATGGAAATTATTGTTTACAACACTGACAGAAGTCTTGAAATTCTATCAAAATAATTGTACAGCTCCCAGGAGTTAAACAAACCCTGTTTATTTAATTACAAAATATATTAAGAGTCTCGTTGAGATATTGAGCCGGTTTTAATAACGGGGGAGTGTTAATACTAGGACATACACACATACTAAGACAGATTTGTTTTTTTTTTTTTTAATTTGTTAAATCTGTTATAATTTGTATTTTTTAATGATATTATTTTATAATTTTGTAATTGAGTCAACATTTTCATAAATCTGTAACTAAAGAAAAATATCAAAATTTGTTTAAAGTCCATAATATAAACAAAATAAAAATATCAATAACGCCTCGTTGGTCTAGTGGCCTCGTTGGTCTAGTGATATAAGGCCGCAGTCTCGGTGGTCCTGGGTTCAATTCCCAAGTCGGGCCAATAAATAGTTATTGGGTTTTTCTATTAGAAAATTCTCAGTAGCAGCCCGGAGTCTGGAAGTTGGAAGTGTGTACACTCCCGTGCCTCGGAAAGCACGTTAAGCTGTTGGTCCTGCGCCTGAACCTTTCTGGTCGTGTCGGATTGCCGTCCCATCGGGTTATGAGAGCTAAGGAAAAGAGAGTGCACCTGTGTTTGCGCACACACTTGTGCTCTATACCATCTCCTGCGCAGTTGGCTAATCTCTTGAGATTGGCCGCCATAGCCGAAATCGGTCTGGAGGACCTTATTTTTATCAATAACGCCAACTTTAAGCTATCTTATAATATACTAATAAAAAATCTAGACAATTTCATAAATATATTTATTCTCAGAAAATACATATTCATACGAAAATTGACTCACTCCCAATAATGTGCCCATTTCCAATTATAGAGACGTATAACTCATAAGAATGTTTTTTTTATTTTTTATTGTATAGGTTGGCGGACGAGCATATGGGCCACCTGATGGTAAGTGGTCACCAACGCCCATAGACAATGGCATTGTAAGAAATGTTAACCATCACTTACATTGCCAATGCGCCACCAACCTTGGGATGTTGGACTAAGATGTTATGTCCCTTGTGCCTGTAATTACACTGGCTCACACACCCTTCAAACCGGAACACAACAATACAAAGTACTGCTATTTTGCGGTAGAATATCTGATGAGTGGGTGGTACCTACCCAGACGAGCTTGCACAAAGCTCTACCACCGAGTACATACATATCACATTTAATTCTTTTGCTATAAAATATTAAATGCTGATGCAAGTCAGACCGAAGGTTAATCTCGTGTCTTTTCAGACTTGATTAAATTGATTTATTAATACTGATTTCAAAAATTGATTTACTAATAGAAATATTTTATTAAAAGAATTTACATATAAAATATAAGTTCATGGCTTAATAGGAGAATTTAATTATTATATTTTATTTCTACTGGTGGGTTTGCTCGCGTAGTAGTATTTTGTTTAGTTTAAAAAACCAATGTATAATTAGTTCAGTTAAAATCATTATACAATAGGATAGATGATTTTTAAGCACATATAATAAAAAAAAAACGAGAATAAGAATAATAAATAAAATTTAATAACTATATAGTGTACAAGCACTTTGCCCGCGACTTCGTCCGCGAAAATTTAAAAACTATTATTACAGGACAGTCACAGTTTGTATAAGCTGTGACATTTTACTTACTGAGAGAATTTTATACCCGTCATAACTTCTAAACGAAAAGTCCGATCCGGATCATTTAAAGTGGAATTTCCATGTAAATAATCATCCTTAATTATCCTTCCAAAGCATTATTGCATTCCCAATGGATAAAGGATTAATAATATCATGATACATATGTCACCTCTATTCGATTCCACCGTATTTGAACTTAATAATTTAAACAAAAACTGTTAAATTGTTGCTTGACTATAATATTTAAGCAAATTCCATTGCGGATTTTTTGTGAACAATCATGAGTACTATTAATATATAGAACACTTTTTTATATACCGTCAATAGTCTTCGCAGTGCACGCCAAATAATGACTTTTGTAGGCAACAATTTGATATCTTGGGTTAAATTGTTCCAATTTAGGTAGGGATTTCTAATTTTTTTGAAAATATAATAAAGCCTATGTATGTAAGTATAAGTATACGGTAAAAATGTAGCTTGAGTTAAATCGTAACAAACAAAAAATCTAATCTTTCCTCTTTATAAGGTATAGATAACTAGCTTTTCTTCGCGGTTTCACCCACGTAGTTCCCGTTCCCGTGGGAATACGGGGCTAAAATGTAGCCTATGTTACTCGTTGATAATGTAGATTTCCATTGGTGAAAGATTTTTAAAATCTATTCTATTAAATCTAGTCTAACAAACAAACTCACATTCTCATTTATATTATTAATTAGGATGTCGAACGATGAGAGTACTGGTGATTCCGGTGTGTAGTGAATGATTATTTTCTTAACTCACTTCATGATAATTTGTGATTACCGATAGATAGGAATGTGATGTGAATGTGTTCCTTGAGGAAATAAATTCTTTATCCAGAATACAAGAAAAGTTGATTTTCCGAGTAAATGTCGAGGCGACAATTTGTTCAACATGACATAAGCATTATTATTTATCATCTTCGAAATTGTCCATGTAAGATATAAAATAATTGCTTTTATACCTTAGCAATTGGCTTCAAGTTTTTAGCACTGTGGTATCGTTTCTTATATAAAATTATAAAACGCGGCTTCGCCGGCGTGGAATTCTGTTTATGATGAAAATCCTTCAAAATATATCATTTTTAGGTAAATAATGTCTATTTGAAACATACATATACAATATTTTAATTAGGCAGTTATTTTAAAACAGACAGACACTTCGATTTTATATGTTTGCATTGATTTTGAGCTAAATGCTTTATAACTACAAAACCTGTATAGGTTAAGGCCCTTAATTTCCTTGCCGCTCATATCCACGATTTGTATTTCGGTGACAGCTGTGTTTAATCAAGATTGTAAATAGCAACTGCGTTTGAAGCGCAGAACGTTTGCATTTCTCTTAAACACTCGTAGTTGAAGCCATTACCTATGTTTGTGACTATTAGTATTTTTCAGTCTTAAATACTTTACTTGCTTAGAGGCTGATTAGTTAAACACTGTTTTCTCCCTTTCTGTCATTATTGCTTTGACATTTAAAAGAAGAAGACACAGCATTGTTTAACTATATAATCATCCGTTAAACGTTCGTAACGCAAGTATTCTTCATTAAGTATATAAAGTAATTTCAAAATGTTTGTGTTTACTAAATGGTAAATAGTTTTTTTTTAAATAAATGTACTATATATTTATGTAAAATACGAAAAAAAAATCAATGTGTAAAAAATAATATTTTTATAATCGTTTAAAATAAAGTTAAAGATTATTAGAAGAAAATAAAATGCAAAACGATATATAATAGAGTATTTAGTTAAAATTGACATCAGAAAAACTCAAACCTAGCCAAGCGGGTCGCTGGCTTATTGCGGTAATTAAGCCGACTCACGCCGTATCCAATCGCTCCATTGAAATAAAAACATTAACGATGTTATGAATTTCAATAGACTCGAATAATTTATTTATTTAAAAAAAACAGTAATGTTAAATGGATTATAATTTAACAAATATGACTTAGAACTTACAACTGATTCTATATACTTATCACTATGTGGTAGAGCTTTTATAAAGCTCGTCTACGATCTCCTACTTTTTTGAAATAATAACTCGTGGTGAAACGTTAAAGGAAAAATTCAAAAATATTATGAAAAATATACGACAAAAGTAAGCCGAAGTTGCTGTTGTATTATTTAATATGCATATCATTAACGAAATCTCGAGACGCAAAGATGAAGAGCAATAAAGGATAATCAAACGCCAATAGCTACTTTACTTATTTAATAACAAAAATTATGTAAGAAAGGACCAGCGAGCAGGAGGCCCACCTGATAGAAAGTGATTACCACCGCCCATAGACATCTGCAACACCCAAGGGCTTGCGGGCGCGTTGGCGGCCTGTACGGTATCGGTTCGGAAAAGTCGGCGGCGACTAATAAATTAATTATTTAATTCTATTACTTGTAATTGTTTTTAAAACTTTATACGTAAGCGAAGTCATTTGTCCTAACATCAGATAATCATAATCTTTATAAACAGTAGCTTACTGAATTACTTTATACTTAAATATCTATTTTAAAACACACAAAATAACATAGATATATTAACATCAACTAACCCTGCCGCACTAATTAAGCTGACTCAGACTATGTCTAAAGGAATTGCTCTAGATCTGTGTTTAATCAATGCTGAAGTTAAACCGATATATTTCAATAGCTTCTCGTATAATCTTGTGCAGACATCGTATATAGATTAGGTAATTAGTTGGGGATGTACCATATAGTCTAGTTATTAATATTGGAGTACGTAAGTCATGGTACAGATTGTGATTTGTGTTTTGAATAATATATCTGATAGTATATTTGAAATTTTACACCAATTATGCTACGGCATAACGATACTAACAGTTGCTACAATACATTGCGTAATTCTTTCAGACGTGTATCCACTAACACGCATTGGAGCAGCGTTGGAGAATAAGCTGAAATTTAACTCAAAATTTAAACTAAAAAGAGGCCCATTAGTGTGACATTTATAAACTGTTAATTTTCTTTTTTATGTATTTATTTGAGAAAAAGAATCATTACTTACTGTCTAGCCGGATCTCCACTCCGAAATGGCGGTAGCTTTTGTTCAATATAATATTATGACGATTTAAAAGTGCCTGTAAGTAAAGTAAGCTTACTTGAAATAACCTTATATAGGGTTTTCCATTAAGGGCGCTTGATCTTGCAGAACTTCCATCGTAGCGTGTGCTGTGTGGCACGTAGCGCCGTCCTGTTGAAACCACATGTTGTCCAGATCCATATTCTCGATTTCAGGCCAAAAGAAGTTGGTTATCATCGACCGGTATCGCTCACCATTGACGGTGACGGCCACACCATTATCGTTTTCGAAAAAATACGGACCAATCACGCCTCCGGCCCAAAATCCGCACCAAACAGTCACTTTCTGCGGGTGCATTGCCACTTGGTGAACCTCGTGTGGATTGGTCTCGTCCCAAATACGGCAATTTTGCTTGTTGACATAGCCATTCATCCAAAAATGCGCCTCGTCGCTGAAGATGATTTTTTTGCCAAAATCGGCGTCAACTTCCAACTGCTCTAATGCCCAGTCAGCGAACACACGGCGCTGTCTATGGTCATTAACCTTGAGCTCTTGGGTCAGCTGGATCTTGTACGGGTGCAGGCTCAAGTCACAACGCAAAATTCGCCAAGTTGTCGTCTGCGAAAGGCCGAGTTCCTGTGCGCGACGCGGAATTGACTGCCGCGGGTTTTCGAGGACACTGTCGCGCACAGCGGCGATATTCTCGGCAGATCTCGCGTTACGTTGACGCACGGGAACCGGCTGATTGTTAACTGACCCGGTTGACTCGAATTTGTCCACCAATCGACGGATAGTCGACTCGGCAGGACGATCATCGCGACCGTAAAACGGGCGAAGTGCGCGGAACGTTGCTCGAACTGAAGACCCATTTTCATAAAACAATTTTATGATTTGCACGTGCTGCTCGACACTGTAACCTGCCATGGTGGTTTGGGAGGACGGAATGAATATAACACACTGCATTTGACAGCTGTCACTCAAACAACATGGCCGCAATCAGCTGTCAAAGTTCAAGCGTCCCTATTGGAAAACCCCATAGTTTGTGAGTTCTAGCATTTTGAGTGAAGCAACTTTTGTTTGAAAAAATGGATAAAAAGGAATTTCGTGTGTTATATAATAAAGCATTGCTTTTTGGCGAAAAAAAATATTGTTGATAAACATTATTCGGATTTTTCACCAGGAAAATCAACCGTTGAGAAGTGGTTTGCTAAGTTAGAACGAGGCGAAATGAGAACCGAAGACGATGCATGCAGTTGACGCCCCAAAGAGGCTGTTACCGACGAAAACATCAAAAAAGTCCACAAAATAATTTTGGAAAACCGTAAAGAAAGAAGAAGTTGATTGAGATAACTGAGACCCTAAAGATATCAAAGGAACGTGTTCGACATATCGTGAATGAATATTTGAATATGCGAAAGCTATGTTCAAAGTGGGTGCCGCGCGAGGTCACAATCGACCAAAAACAACAACGAATTGATGATTCTGAGCAGTGTTTGGAGCTGTTCAATCGTAATAAATCCGAATTTTTGCGTCGATATGTGACAATGGATGAAACATGGCTCCATCATTTTACACCGGACTCCAATCGACAGTCAGCCGAGTGGACTGCACGTGATAAGCCGACTCCAAAGCGTGGAAAGACGCAAAAGTCGGCTGGCAAGGTTATGGCATCAGTATTTTGGGTTGCACATGGTATAATATTCATCGACTATCTTAAAAAGGAAAAACCATAAACAGCGACTATTGCCTAGCGTTATTGGAGCGTTTGAAAGATGAAATCGTGGAAAAACGGCCCCATTTGAAGAAGAAGAAGAAAGTGCCGTTTCATCAAGACAATGCACCGTGTCACACACAAATCAATGAAAACGATGGCAAAATTGCATGAATTGGGCTTCGAATTGCTTCTGCATCCACCGTATTCTCCAGATCTGGCCCCTAGTGAATTTTTCCTGTTCTCAGACCTCAAGAGGATGCTCGCTGGATAGAAATTATGCGCCGATGAAGAGGTAATCACCGAAACTAAAGCCTATTTTGAGGCTAAATAATAATAATTAATAATAATAATAATTTATTTCAGTCAACAAAAGTCCATACAAATGGGATATAGCAAAAAATACAAGTTTCTTACTATAGGGTTTTCCATTAAGGGCGCTTGCTCGTGCAGAACTTCCATCGTAGCGTGTGCTGTGTGGCACGTAGCGCCGTCCTGTTGAAACCACATGTTGTCCAGATCCATATTCTCGATTTCAGGCCAAAAGAAGTTGGTTATCATCGACCGGTATCGCTCACCATTGACGGTGACGGCCACACCATTATCGTTTTCGAAAAAATACGGACCAATCACACCTCTGGCCCAAAATCCGCACCAAACAGTCACTTTCTGCGGGTACATTGCCACTTGGTGAACCTCGTGTGGATTGGTCTCGTCCCAAATACGGCAATTTTGCTTGTTGACATAGCCATTCATCCAAAAATGCGCCTCGTCGCTGAAGATGATTTTTTTGCCAAAATCGGCGTCAACTTCCAACTGCTCTAATGCCCAGTCAGCGAACACACGGCGCTGTCTATGGTCATTAACCTTGAGCTCTTGGGTCAGCTGGATCTTGTACGGGTGCAGGCTCAAGTCACAACGCAAAATTCGCCAAGTTGTCGTCTGCGAAAGGCCGAGTTCCTGTGCGCGACGCGGAATTGACGGCCGCGGGTTTTCGAGGACACTGTCGCGCACAGCGGCGATATTCTCGGCAGATCTCGCGTTACGTTGACGCACGGGAACCGGCTGATTGTTAACTGACCTGGTTGCCACGAATTTGTCCACCAATCGACGGATAGTCGACTCGGCAGGACGATCATCGCGACCGTAAAACGGGCGAAGTGCGCGGAACGTTGCTCGAACTGAAGACCCATTTTCATAAAACAATTTTATGATTTGCACGTGCTGCTCGACACTGTAACCTGCCATGGTGGTTTGGGAGGACGGAATAAATATAACACACTGCATTTGACAGCTGTCACTCAAACAACATGGCCGCAATCAGCTGTCAAAGTTCAAGCGTCCCTATTGGAAAACCCCTTATATTATTGTTAGTAACAATTTATCCTTAAAACTATGTTAGATTACATAATTAAACTAAACTATTTATGATTACTGTCGCGATGCACGGCATGCCAGTACTTAACAATGGAGTTTTCAGGGCACTCAGAGCATATCCTTAGAATCTCATTGTCCGAATTCCTAGTGCGGTACCAAAATGCCGCAATCCGCGACCTAACAATCGCGAAATAGTCAAGGACTCTGGCGTCGGCAAACATGGCTGACGCACTGCAGTACCTAGGCAGTTTCATCCGGATTGCGGTATGCGTTATTATACTGCACTCTGATGCTACTACGTGCACCTTTTGTGCCATTACACCACAGTTGACACGTGTAAAAACACTGACAATAAGCTCGAAAAAGCGTCAGCTTAGGATCAGGACTACAGCGCCCGAAACGACGTGCAATCATATTACACCGAACAGCCAAAGCCCTACGTTCACGCTCTATATCTAGGTTGTCGCGTAGATCCGAAGTAAGAATATGCCCCAAATACCTAAACTGATCTACTCTTTTGATCGGTACACCATCCAAAGAAACTAGCGGAATCCTCTCTGGACCTCTGCCCGAGCGGAACACCATCATTTGCGTCTTTTTTACATTATACCTGAGGCCATGCTCCATTACATACCGTTCACAGATGCTCAATAATCCCCTCAATCCTCTAATTGAGGGACTCAGAAGGACCATGTCATCAGCGTAACTCAGATTATTAACGTACGTTGTACCTATATGGCAACCAAGCCTTGTAATTCTAAGTTCCTCAATCAGGTCATTAACGTAAACGTTAAAAAGGTCCGGAGAGGTCAGCCCACCTTGTCGCACGCCGTACTCCAGTGTATAATCATTAGAGACGGTGTTACCCCACTTCACAAAGTTAGTTTGGTTCTCGTACAACTGGTATCTCAACAGATTCACCGTCTTAGATGGTACATTAGAAAGTTTTAGTTTCTGCCATAGATGCTGATAGTTAACTAAGTCAAAGGCACGGCTTAGGTCTAAGAAGCAAGCATAAACCGAGGTTCCTCTGTTTGTGTAGTAGTTAACTATCGATTTGAGGCTGAAGACGTCAGCTTCTGTCGAGAGTCCTGGCCGAAAACCAAACTGCGCATCATTTAGCTTTATGTTATGACGAATACTAGGATATAATAACCCTACCAGAATTTTACCTATGACGGTCCCTAACGAAATCGGCCGGTAGTTTTTAAGACTGGAAAGGTCACCGGTTTTATTTTTTGGGATGGGTATCACCATCGTTCTCATAAGATTATTTGGTATATATCCAGAGTTTACACAAAATGTAAACAATTCAGCCAAAATTCGATAGATATCGGCACCTGCACATAAAATGTGCTCTAAACTTAAGTTAAGTTAACTAAAGACAAATCGTACTATAAAAATGGTATCGAAAAATTGTATAAGCGCTATAATAGTTGTATCGCCCTCGAAGGTAACTATATTGAATAATAAAATCAAATTCTAACACAAAATAGATTTTTTCTATGCTAGCCTACGAACTTTCAGCCCAACGTTAAATATATACATACATTCATACATACTTACATATGTATAATGTCAAACGTCCGATGCAGGATAGGCTTACTTATATATTTATAAGTAAGAATATATAAGTAAACAATTAATTTGATTTATATGTTTTTTATATAATATATTTATTGCAGGAGAGCTGTTATTATAATCTGTGGAATATCATTAATATATAAAATTATGAAATGTCTTAGATTATAAATTTATAATAGCACTTTATGTCTATTCAAATAGATTAAAAAAAATATATCCACTTTGAAAATTAGCATTTTCTTTTTTAATAAATTAATAACGACAACATACATTAGACAAGACTAAATATTCAGGACGATGATCTCCTCTAATTGTCAACCCATTTTCTTATTTTTTGCGTTGGGTAACTATTAACGAGCTTTGGTGTTATAAATTTAAGAAAAAAAGGTTATGAGAGTAGAAAAAATTAAAATGCAAATTCATGTTTTTTTATGTATATTCCGGGTAGGCAAATGACTCCACTCCACCTGATGGTAACTAATAGTGGAGTCGAAACGCCAGTACAGTCAGAAAGAATTAACTGCGCTAGTCTTCTTCGCCATGTCGGCCCGCAAGATGCCTCTTCACGGCTCGCTTGAAGGAATTCAGGTTATATGAAGAGGGGAATACGTATGCTGGTAGAAAATTCCATTTTTTGGCGGTGCGACAAATAAAAGAGTTGCCAAATTGGACGTTGGAATTGATTTCACAGTTAGGCGGTGACATCGAGATCACATGCGTCGACTTGTGAAGGAAAGAGGAAGCAGGAATTAGAGAAAATAATTTCTAATGTATGCTTCTCACAAATTTTCAATAATAATTACGGTTTCATTTCGACAACTAGTTGGATACTTGTTAAATTATAAAGGCATGATGATGGCGAAAACCTTAATATTAAAATACTAGACAAAATAATTAAAAACCACTTGACCGAATTGCGGCCGCGGCGACCATTCTCAACGGGGACAAGCCAATTACGGACAGAATATCATAATGCATGAGTTATACAAGCCATAATATGCATTTTCAATGTTTTCAGGGTAGGCAGACGGGCAAATAGGCCTCCTGATGTTAAATTTTCACCATCGCCCCTACACATTGGCGATGAAAGATTAACCATCCGCTCGGTGGTAGAGCTTTGTGCAAGATCGTCTGGGTAGGTACCACCCACACATTAGATATTCTACCGCAAAACAGCAGTACTTGGTATTGTTGTATTCCGGTTTGAAGGGTGAGTGAGCCAGTGTAATTACAGGCACAAGGGACATAACATCTTAGTTCCCAAGGTTGGTGGCGCATTGGCGATGTAAGCGATGGTTAACATTTCGTACAATGCCGTTGTCTATCGGCGTTGGTGACCACTTACCATCAGGTGGCCCATACGCTCGTCCGCCTACCTACACAATAAAAAAAACCATGCTAACGCGCCACCAACTTTGATGACAAAGATGTTAAGTCAATTGTACTTGTAGTTACACTGGATCATTCATCCTTCAAACCGGAACGCATTAATACTGAGGTTTGATGTTTAGCTGTAGAATATCTTCATCGTTTGTGTGTACTTTGAGTACAGAAGCCACTGAATTAGAGCGTCATTAAAATCTAGCGGTTAGAACAATGTATTCGTTCGTTGAGGTGACCGAAGCGACTGCAAGTAATCGTGAGTACATTCCTCATCACAACGATATTAGTAAGCATAGTAAGTATATAAGTAACAGCCTATAAATAACTATGATCGGTTTGATTCCACCACGCTGCTCCGATGCTGGTTGGTGGATACAGACGTGGACGTACTTTCATCCGACAAATGCAGTGCAATTTTCACACGTTATTCCTTTCACCACTGAAAACGTTTATATCAATTAAGTTAACAACAAAATAATTAATTTGATTGTAAAAAAGCGCGGGATAACTTAATACTTTTTTTTATTAAATTTTTTAATTACAAAAAGCCTGTGAGCTTTATATCGCTGCAGAACGAACTCTCCATATTTAAAAAATATTTTCTACGTTTTTGTTTGACTAGCTATAATAGCTTGTTTTTAGGTTTTTAAATTACTATTTATTTACGAGTCTTTATTTAATATTATCTTTATGCATGTGTGGTTTTAATCTGAAAAACGAATCTGCATGCTCTATACACTGGGCCGCCTTGTTTGGACGTTTGATGAAATACAATTTAAATCATAAAAAATATAACTCCGCCATGACAGCTGAACGCTGCCGTGACCAGGATTCGAACCTGGGTTACTACGGCCACAACGTAGGGTCCTAACCACTAGACGATCACGGCTATCGGAGCGATGGGAACTACGCCGAAAAGAATGTACAGTTTGTAAACTTACTTTCACTTAAGGTTGTGTAAGAGTTGAAGTTGCCCCAGATTACATTTTTTGCTCATTAAGTAATTATTTGGATCGAAACATGATACGGAAAAAATAACGGCTTCGTCACGTCTTTTTAATTTATTTGTGTCAATAATAACTCAGATGGCACAATGGACGAGTTAATCGAAAATCAGAACATCAAAACTTTGTTAGCGCAACTGAGTTCTTTGAATATTTTTGTGAAAACAAAACACGGAAGAATGCGTGTCGAAAGAAATTCGAAGAATGATTACACGACATTGTTGTAAGGCATAATACACATGGAAACAATGATAAAATATATGCCTTATATCTATACTTCTCAATCCTAACTAATATTATATATGCGAGTGTCAGTTTGTTTGCATAGACATGCATAGACCACTAAGCCGATTTAAAAAATCTTTCACCAACAGAAAGCTACGTTATCAGCCAGTAACATCTTAACTAATATTATAAATGCGAATGTGAGTTTGTTTGTTTGTTACGCATTCAAGTCTAAACCATTAAACAGATTTTTTAAATTCTTCCACCAATAGAAAGCTACGTTATCAGCGAGACACATAGGCTATATTTTGTTCCCGTATTCCCATGGGAACGAGGACTACACGGGTGAAACCGTGGGCAAAACGCTAGTACATTATTAATGCAAAAGTAACTCTATCTGTCTGTTAAGCTTTCGCGGTTATAAAACTAAACCGATTTTGATAAAATTTCGTGTGAAGAAAGCTTGAACCCTGAGAAAGGATATACGTTACTTTTTCTAACAACCCCCGACACCAACACCAACTCCCCCTTAGGCCTTACCTAACATGCGGGCAAACGCTAGTTACTTTTAATTACAAGATTTCAAAATAATTCGTTCCTAATGGATATTGATGCCCTTGAATTGAAAACTGGAGCGTTCATTCGAAGGTGGTGATCCTTTTTTTGTATACCGTATTACTAATCCATACCATGACTGCTGCAAGGTTACTGGTGTATTTATCATGAACAAATACTGATCTGGCAATCCTATTAGAGCATGCTACTACTATCTGAATGTAGGTCCCTTATCCTGTTGCTCTCCTTCTTTGATTCTTGTATTACGTTTGATAACAATGTGTTGAACACTCACGCTACCCACTGTCCACGTTGATATTCAAAAAAGTATATTTTAAGGACCAACTATATTTTATTTACTTTAAAGGCTGCCTGTGTATATCCGTAGGCCTCCCATCCCTTTGAGGAAAAGCTTTGTTTGTTCCACCAGCTTTTTCCACAAATGTTCCAATACGTAGAATTTCAGTGAATTAAGAAACATGAACGTTTCCTGACGATGTCTACCTTCATCGCCAAACGCGGATTATAAAAACGAATTAATTATCTCGCGATCATCGGTTAGGATTAACACATTCTAACCACTGAGCCCTCTTGACTCATATATTTTAATTCTTTAGATATGCTTTTACTTATACTCTGTGGCTTGAGCCATTAATATTATAGCAAGCGTCGATATCCTCAAAGGGCGATGTTTGCTTAGCACAGCGCAACACAAGTAAGCTGTTGTTTGCATAGACGTGAGCAGTCGGCTCCCGAGGGAAAATGTTAATGGAATATTGGATTTACCACCATCCACGAAATGATATCGTTATAATATATGATCAAATATAAATCAGTGCTATGCTCAATATTGCAATTGCATAGACAAACGTGCATGCGAAAAAATCCCCCACACATATTGTTAATTGCGTATGTGTGTATAATAATTATACACCCACACACGCAATGCGTAATATTCTTATAATTGTTGCAAAGGTGTTATTATGAAATATTTGCTTAAATTATACGAAATTAAATTGGGGGCGGTAGTTACGGTTCACTTGGCAAGTGAATGTGCGAACGAGAATGTATAAGATAATTTCAGTTGTACTTTCACCAGCTCCGATAGCCGTGATCGTCTAGTGGTTAGGACCCTACGTTGTGGCCGTAGTAACCCAGGTTCGAATCCTGGTCACGGCAGCGTTAAGCTGTCATGGCGGAGCTATACTTTTTTTAATACTAATTAATAAATTAAGTATTTTTTGCATTAGTATTTATATGAATTTTCTTTGTACCGTAATCGACATACGACCATTATCAAATGTACGCATTTGTAAGATTTATTTATAAATACATTTCATTTTCTGGCTCGCTCAACCCATCCATATACCTGACCCGACGTGTTTTGTACATTTATTTTGTGGTAGGTTTTCCATTCCGTAAGATTACCGGCATTTAAGTTTTTAACGGTACGTTCATTATATGAGATTAGCCGATAATTTAAAAAAAAAATAAGGTCGGTACCGTATATGTCGCTGACTTTTGGATAGACATTTTGAAGACTTGCAAAGCTCGTGATATTTCAGTCTAGAATCAAATCACATTTCCCCATGAAGAATGTACTTTGTAAAGACGTAAGCTTGTCATTAAAAGACAAATAATATTTACAACTTAATTAATTGACATGATTATATGTGTGAATGTTTTATGTATAGTAATTATATTGTAAGTGTATGTTTATCTTCATACTAGTATTCAAGTTTATGGTTATATGATTAGTTACGAGGCCTACACAAATACCCTGTTCATACCTCATTGCTTCAACAATTTGTCGCTTTATTATCGAATTATGTATATTTTTACACTCCATTCACCTTCTGGGAGTAAATGTTACACCCTCTGGCGTCAACAGCGTTCGACTGTCTCGTTTGTAGGCAATAAGTTAGATAGAGATGGCGTATATAATAATAAATTGCCTTCATCTATGTCGAGCCCTATTTTGTGGCGTTATAACCTCAATTTATTTTATCAAACAAAGGGGATTGTAGCTGAATTTAGCGTTAACAAAATATTCGGATGTTGCTTTGGATTATTTTTCCATTGACTTTTTATATATTTAGCATCCAGAAGTGAAACAGACTCCACAAAAACTTCGAATCAGTCTTTTTAAAAATAGAGCACCAAATTATATAAACTGATGTAAACTTCTTACTCAATTACTCTTAAAGATCCAAATAACACATTTGAACGCATTCAACAAATCACAAGTTGCGCCATTACTTAATTAATTACTTTACATTTCTGTCCACTAACAAAATGGTGGAATTAAACATCGATGTTGTACAGTCCAAGGAATTTGCTAATGTAAATAAATATATTAAAAAAAACTCAATATAAATAAAAACCGTCTGGGTGTCAAGTACACTTCTTTTGCAAAGCATGACAAGGAAAAATCCTCTTAAATATGAATACAAATGCCAAAAAATTGCTGATTAGGTTTTTGAAATATTGTATTAGGTTCTTACATATGAAATTAGCGTTTTGTCGTACTGACCACTTTGATCTGAAATATCTCCTCTTTGGTTAAGAATTCCAAATTCAAATTTATAAATTCATTTAGCTGGTACATTTGAGTTTTGAAAACAGTAATTCATTTGTTTTTTCCTCATTAGTTTTTCTTTGGCGTCGCTTATTACCGCACAATAGAAAACATGAAATATCGGTATATTTACGAGTACGAGTTCTACCGTGGCACCAGTGCTGCAGAAACTCGGTGGCAGAGCTTCGTGCAAGCTCGTCTGGGTAGGTACCACCTACTCATCAGATATTCTACCGCAAATTCTATTGTTGTGTTCCGGTTTGAAGGGTGAGTGAGCCAGTGTAATTACAGGCACAAGGGACATAACATCTTAGTTCCCAAGGTTGGTGGCGCGTTGGCGATGTAAGCGATGAGTAACATTTCTTACAATGCCATTGTTTATGGGCGTTGGTGACCACTTACCATCAGGTGGCCCATATGCTCGTCCGCCAATCTAAACAATAAAAAAAAATGTAAATTCAATAAATCAACGTCGCTTTTTGAATCTACTTCTTTCTGCAAAAAGAAACAGCTCGAAGGGTTAATAATGTGTACAGCGCTGGTGTCGCAAAAGAAAGCACTTTACGTTTTTGGTTTCAACGTTTTCGTTCTGGAAATTTCGACCTTCAGAACCAACCCCGTGGACGGCCGGAGGCCAAAGTGAAAAATGAAGAATTAAAGGCTATTGTGGAAGCGTAAAATATCTAGGAAAGTTTTTAATTTATTTTTAGTTAATTTTATCTTAAGCGATAAATTGTTGAGTTAGTTATGACTCAGGCGCAAATAAGTACGTACAAAAAAGTCAAATTATTACCTCCTTTTTTTGAAAGTCGGTTCAAAAATGCATTGAGTTATTAAATTAAAATAAAACTTAATATAAATAATAATATACTACGCAAGTAATTTGTTTACGTGTTTAAAATAAAAAACGCTCTTTTAATAATTTTCAGACAAACTTTAATCCTTCAAATAAAGCGAAATAATCATTCCCTAGGGCTTTAGCATTTTCTTTATAAAATGTCGGTAAAAGAAGTTTAATCTTAAAGTTGCGGGCCGGCAAGGCCGCCCCCGCATGAGATGCCTCGTCACGCCTCGTTTGAAGAAACCCAGGTCGTAAGAGGGGAACACGTGTGCTGGTAAAAAATTCCAAGTTTTGGAGGTGCAACAAAGAAAAGAGTTGCCAAATTTCTTCGTGCGCGATGGAATGCGCTTATCAGATATTCCGCTAAGCAGCAATATTTGGTAATGTTGCGTTCCGGTTTAAAGGGTTAGTGAGCCAGTATAACTTCTGGCACAAGGGACATAACATCTCAGTTCCGAAGGTGGTGCATTGGCAATGTAAGGAATGGTCATTCTTCCTATCGCCAATGTCTATGGGCTGTGGTGATCACTTACCATCAGGTGTCCCGTTTTCTCGCCTGCTCATCTATAGCATAAAAATAAATATAACACTGTAATAATTAATTACTTTATAATACATTACCTTATAATGTATATTTTAATCACTACTGACTTCGTTGGTCTAGTTGCTTGCTTATATGGCTGCAGATGCCGAGGTTCTGTGTTCGAATAATTTAAATTGTCAGAAAGGATTTTTTTTGTCGTGTATCTACGCTAGTTGAACGAAAGAAATTCTTACTAATAGCCCGGATTAAAAACGTTGACACTTGACTATAATATGATTGAAGCTTAAAATTTTGGTCAACTTAAAATTTGGGCCACTGAGTTTTCATCTACTACAATATATATACAAACACATAAACAGTAACACAAACAACATACGTCATCATCGTGTGAACATGATTTATAAAATTTAATATGTGTTTATTTATATATAATTCATTTTGACGACGGCTGATATTACTGGATGAAAATCTGCCACAACCACAGCCTGTATCAACAAGAACGCTTTGGAGTGTACCACATGGTGGAGCTCCTTTTTTATTCTTCGAAGAAAGGAAGTCTTTATCTAGTGATGGGAACTTTGCTTTGATTACGAATTCTATCAATGACCATTCTGTAAGGGTCACATTTTTTAAAATAAATTTTCGTTTAATGCTTTGAAGCAAACGTAGCACTTAGCGTTAAAATGAAAATGTTACATTTATTTTTTACTGTACAGCATTAAATATACATAAGAATAAATTTCTTTGAAAGAAATTTTATTATCATTTGTCTGATCAACGACTTAAAATGTATTGTCAACAACCTGACAATAGCATAGTAAAGGAGATCAAAAGGGACGTACGAATGAATTCACTTAGCTCCAGTGAGTTGATGTCGAGTATTTACTGAATATTAGTACTGTGACCATTCCGTAAATATTCTTAGGATTGATATTATGTTTTAATTACATAACATTAAACAACACTTAACGTAACACAAATTCACGTACCACTTGTAGGTAAGCTTCCGTGCGAGCCATATTCTACCAACAAGCTTACTTAGTACTGTTGCGTTTCGATCATAAGGCTAAATGAGCCAGCGTAACTACGGGCACAGGAGACATATCTTAGTTCAAAAGGTTGGCGATGATGTGAGGGATGGTTAATATTTCTTAAGGGTGGAAAACCACCCTCCACCAGTCTGTCTATTTGTTTTAAAAATATATAATAAATGATGGATATAAAAAGCATACATATTTCTAGAAAAGTTTTCTTATAGTCTAAGAACAACTTATTTGTAGAGAGAAAGATTAAAAGTGAAATTAGTTTAGTTTAGAAATTTCGTATCGACCTATATCTACGAGTATGTATATAATCGAAGTTAAACTTTCTTGGACACATAAAAAGTCACATTTAAAGGTCGAATAAATACAACATTTTGATAAAGTAACGCTTGAGCAAAACATTTTTGGTGGAAAAAGATATCACATTCGTTACACCTTCTGAGTTGCTCATTATTATTTTTAATATTTAATATTTTTATTGATATAATTGGTCGTGACAATATTTCGGGTGCGATGACAGTAAATTTTTAAGGTCATAGTGTGCAATTTTTCTGGCGCAAAAAGATTTCTCCTGTCAAATAATGGTTTTTAATATTGTAAATTAAATTTCTTCAGACAGACACACGTGGGATTTAGTTTTAGAAAATGTAGTGATCGTTAATTTTCATTTAACATGCTTCGTAAAACATGGTGCCCGGAGTACGGGTGAGTACTTTACCAGAGATTGCGACTTCGATCAATGTCCACAAAAACATCTGTTCAATTGCATCGCAGTTGCTACGTTTTACTTGCTACGTTTAAATTGACAATTACCACAGTCGAAACTTATTTTTATATACTTTAACAGCGAGCAAAAAACCGATGTTGGTTACGATATATTCCACATGACACATTTTTCGGGTATTTCATACAATATATATTTTTCTTTAGTCAGTTCTTGGCGACAGAGGGATAGCGACTAAGTAAAAAAATGTATCGTGATTTGTAATAGATACCATCGTGCATTTAAAATAATCACATTTATATATATACTATGTAAGATATAGAAATAACATAAAAGACTTTTTATGAAAGAGCAGGTAAATCTTTCTAATAGAAACTAAAAGCCAACACCCTTCACTATTTTAGCGTATACAATTTTACATCAACACAAATAGAATTAAATTAAAAAGTCTATGTTACCCAAAAACGTATAAATATTTTAATAAAAACAATATATAACACGACCTCAGTAATGTTTTGAATACATTTGCAAATTGCCAATAACGAGAAGTGGTTTCGTTGTTCGACCGGCTTTGAGCAAAATATCAAAATATTGGTTATTTGCTTACTCATAGATATAGATATATATAAAGTAATACATATTGATAAAAACTTCCAAAACACATCTCAATATCTCAAACAGAATTATAATAACAAAAATATAAGGTAAATGATGGTACCTTGTTTACATGATTTTTTCTGTCATGATTGGTTGATGATTATATAAGTATATAGTTACGTTTAATACAATAAGTATATGAGAAAATTACCGATACTCAAAAAAATATTGTAATAACGATATCATAACGGAAAAATATGTATGACGTCATAGTTTAAATTTACCGCTGTGGCAGACAGCTGTTTCGTGTTTTGCTTAGAATTTATTGACTCTCATTTTCATCATGATGATGATGAGATGTTGCAGATGTCCATGGGCGGTGGTAGTCACTTTCCATCAGGTGAGCCTCATGCTCGTTTGCCCACTGTTACATAAAAAAAAAAACAACAAACGCTTAACATTATGACGTCACAGACGCTCGTTGGATGTTTTGTAGCCACGTGATAGTTTTATAATAAATGAATACGGTATTTATTAATATATATTCGACCGACAAGTAGCAATACTTAGTATTATTGTCCATTTACTATTTCAAAGAACCAATAATATTACGCATGGCAAATATTCTCTTTTCTACGAGGCGTAATTAAAAAAGCGTACCTATAAAAACGTTGCGTTATGCATAAGTTTCGAAGTCGTATGTATGTGACGTAAAAATATTGGAATGATTTTAACAGCTCTGTAGACATAACTCATAAGCGATTGGTTACTAATGCACAACAACGCTTCGTTAATTATACGAACCCAGAGTTAATTAAGAGACTGAGCTGAAAAAGCGATTTCAAAATTTGCCGACTTTCTTGATTTAATTTCGTTTTATTGCCATTAAAGAATTGTAAGGAATTTATTTTTATCAAGAATGTTCTTGTTATCTCGACTTATCTGGAGTTAAGTTTAATTGCAACGACGGCTCCGTCTGGGATTAAGTGTAAGTAAAGTTCAATTTGCGGAGCTCCCGATAAATCCTCTGGATGGAGTTCAGTTTGTTTCTTTTTGAACAGATCTTTAAATGATTCAAACTTTGTAAATAAAGGTTTACTGAATAATTTAACTGACGATATCGTTTATATATTTGTCGTAAACACAAATAGATTCTAGAATACAAAAGGCAATCCATTTTATGTATGCCACACTAAAGCAACAAGTTAAATAGCTTAGAATATATGTATATACTGCTGCAAAAAAATACCTTACCAAACTAATACCGAGTAAATTATACAGCGTGGTTATTTCGAAAGGCTTCTGATAACGTTTTCCTGTAGCTACAACGGTTCGGCTGCCTTTTCTGCCTCGTCTGAAATTTCCATCCTGTGCACGCTTTTGTTAGGAAAAAAAATGCTAACATTTTTCATTCAGTAAAGATTACATGACGAAATCTATTTTATAGTGAGTTAACAAATATGAAGTAATAAATGTTTAAGTTCATGATTCTACGATGAGGTCTTATACTAATTTTATATGGACCTTAGAAGAAACCATACCTACTTGTATGGTTTCTGCAGTAACAACTCCAAAGATAAACTGCAAGGTCGAAGGAAGGAAGGAACTAACCTAACCTATTTATTTAGTTATGATGATTTATATTTACGATATTATTTCCATAAATAAGTAATAAAAATATTTTGGGTATGTTATCTTGAAACCGGTTGGGTATCTATAGGGTTTTCCAATAGGGACGCTTGAACTTTGACAGCTGATTGCGGCCATGTTGTTTGAGTGACAGCTGTCAAATGCAGTGTGTTATATTCATTCCGTCCTCCCAAACCACCATGGCAGGTTACAGTGTCGAGCAGCACGTGCAAATCATAAAATTGTTTTATGAAAATGGGTCTTCAGTTCGAGCAACGTTCCGCGCACTTCGCTCCGTTTTACGGTCGCGATGATCGTCCTGCCGAGTCGACTATCCGTCGATTGGTGGACAAATTCGAGTCAACCGGGTCAGTTAACAATCAGCCGGTTCCCGTGCGTCAACGTAATGCGAGATCTGCCGAGAATATCGCCGCTGTGCGCGACAGTGTCCTCGAAAACCCGCGGCAGTCAATTCCGCGTCGCGCACAGGAACTCGGCCTTTCGCAGACGACAACTTGGCGAATTTTGCGTTGTGACTTGAGCCTGCACCCGTACAAGATCCAGCTGACCCAAGAGCTCAAGGTTAATGACCATAGATAGGGCCGTGTGTTCGCTGACTGGGCATTAGAGCAGTTGGAAGTTGACGCCGATTTTGGCAAAAAAATCATCTTCAGCGACGAGGCGCATTTTTGGATGAATGGCTATGTCAACAAGCAAAATTGCCGTATTTGGGACGAGACCAATCCACACGAGGTTCACCAAGTGGCAATGCACCCGCAGAAAGTGACTGTTTGGTGCGGATTTTGGGCCGGAGGCGTGATTGGTCCGTATTTTTTCGAAAACGATAATGGTGTGGCCGTCACCGTCAATGGTGAGCGATACCGGTCGATGATAACCAACTTCTTTTGGCCTGAAATCGAGAATATGGATCTGGACAACATGTGGTTTCAACAGGACGGCGCTACGTGCCACACAGCACACGCTACGATGGAAGTTCTGCACGATCAAGCGCCCTTAATGGAAAACCCTATACTTAAGAGCTCGTATGACTTGAATGATCCCTTTTCTGGATTTCAAAAATGGTCATGAGATTTCGTGTTGGGATAACACAATTCACATCTAAAAATTGTTCCAAATTAATACTGCAATTGTTTATAAATCTATTTATATTATAAAATTAATAATAATAATATAAATTGCTCAAAACATTTTAAAAATCGTACAGTCTAAGTGGTTATTGATAGCTTCTGTCAGCAGCGGTTACAGTAAATTAAAAAGAACATTTTGGAAAGCAATTAATCGCAGCCTTTTTTTGCTTGCTTGGTGATATTTAAATGACCGATCAATCTACTTCATGTCTTCTCCATCCTACGTGACATTGACGAAACAAACTGTACTCTCTTAGAATAAAAGCTTCTCAACAAAAAATTTTACCGACGATTTTTTTTTTTTTTGTATAGATAGGCGGACTAACTTATAGGCCACCTGATGGTAAGTGGTCACCAACGCCCATAGACAATGGCATTGTAAGAAATGTTAACCATCGCTTACATCGCCATTGCGCCACCAACCTTGGGAACTAAGATGTTATGTCCCTTGTGCCTGTAATTACACTGGCTCACTCACCCTTCAAACCGGAACACGACAATACAAAGTACTGTTGTTTTGCGGTAGAATATCTGATGAGTGGGTGGTCCCTACCTAGACGAGCTTACACAAAGCTCTACCACCGAGTAGAATGGAACTGAAAAGCAAAAAATAAACAATAAGCTTTTAAGCTCAATAGTTAGTAACACATTTTGAATCGGTGCCAAATAAATAACCAGATGATCCAGAACAAATACGACGAAAGGCATATTCAAAAGTTGCTGACGTCATGGCAGAAGTTTTCAAGTAATTGCATCTAAAATCTGAGAAAAAACCGATAAGAGAATTTATTACATTGTATTTTCTATCTGCGAACTAGAAACTATTTTAATATATGAAAAATCCTTAAAAAGCTTTAATTCAAATGAAAGATAGTTAATTCTTAGAATATTGAAACAATCTTTGCGATCTCTTAAAGTCACGACATCTTCTCATCTATTCTTCAATCTTAATAAAAAAATAGTTGATTGAAATTGAAAAAATATATTATATTTTCATTATAAAAGTGTATATGAGTAAAAAGTATGGAAAGTTGCATATAAAAATATTGAAATATGTCATTTAAAATAAAATCGTTTTGCATTTAATTTTTCCTAAACATCTAAAATTAAATTTTTGGAACAACTTCGTTGCTCCGGCGAAGTAAATTAATTTTTTTTAATTACATGACACGACATTTTTTGTGCTGTTTGTGAAATGTTGTTGTATTCATGATCGATATGAGAATCTTTTTAATACTGAATACTTAGATAAGATTTAATAAATCAATTAAATGGGGGTCGCAGTGTCGTAAGACACCTATTAGGTACTTTAAGCAGTCTTTGAATGTCCCACTGCTGGGCTAAGTCCTCCTCTCCTTTTGACGAGAAATTATGAAACATATTCAGATTGGTGAAAAATGCAGGTATCTTCACAATGGTTTCAAAGAAAAAAGACCGCAAGATTGCTTGATTCAATAACTACCTTATATTATTTATTATATACAAGGTGTAACAAAAACCCTGTCCAACCCGTGGAGTGGTTATTAGGTATCGTTAGTCGATTCTATTTATGTAATCATATTTAAAATAGCAAGCAAAAAATATTAATTCTCATTTTCAATTATAAACGACGAAAGTTTCATGGACAACTGAGGCCATGGCCTCGTGTCCTAGCTACCCGATAGGTAAGAGTTATCGAGCTCTGTCACCCGCGCCTGTGTTGCCATGTAATTTTCTTCATTTAATGAAATTTTAATCGGGGTTAATTTTTTACCACTTCACGGGTCGGACAAGGTTTTTGTTACACACTCTATAGCACTTTTTTTAAATCATGTAAAACTTATACATGCAAATTTGAAAATAGAAGTTCGTCATTTTTTTTGAAAAGAATAATGCAAATGTTATACCAATCGATTTAGTAGAATTTGTGTGAATCTAAATAACAAACCGGTAGCCATTTAAAAATATTAGTATGAAAATAAATAAAAATATCATGTAATGTTTCTTTTCCTCGCAATAAAACAAACTTTAGCCATTAATACTGGAGCCAGCTGGGACACGATTCATGAGAGTGAATGTAGATACTATAGCTCGAACCGACCGACTCGTTTTCGAAATGTATTGCAAAGATTAATAATAAAATGTAAGCTCCTGATTTACAAATAATAATAGTCAAAGACCCTATTAGGGAATAAAAAAAGGCTGAGAAAATATTAATTTACATAATTACTTCCGTGATTATATGAATGTACATAGTAAGTTTAGTTTTCATTTTTTTTTAAATAAAATGTATTGGCAGATGAATAAGATGCTAAGTTGTCTCCACAGTTAGACATTGGCGCGATACATTTTTTTAACTGTTGCGAACATCGTCAATGCCCTGTCAGCCTTGGTAACTAATAAGTTATGTCCCTTGTGCCTGTGGTTTCAATGCCTCACTCACTCTTCAAACTGGAACAAAACGTTACTAAGTTTGTTGTTTGATGGTAGAATATCTGATGAGAGGGTGGGTACTTAACCAGGTGGGCTTGCACATACTCCTACCATCAAATTTTAAAATACACGTTTCTGATCATCTGAAGATGTTTTACTTTATGGTATGACTTTGTGCAAACTTGATAATGTAAATTAGGTTAGCCATCCACTGATCACTAATTATTATACTGCTGTCTTCAGGATTGAAATTAGGAGAGTGAACCATGTACTTTATTAATTACATATTTAGAACTATACAGTTGATGTATAGAAAACAGCGTAATCATAAAGCATTAGCCTCAAAGGTCGGCAACGCACCTGGAAGTCCTCGGATGTTGCAGATGTCCATGGGCGGTATCACTTTCCATCAGGTGAGCCTCCTGGATGTAAATAGGATCATATTGGAGCAATGCTTCAAGTTTAAGCACTTCATAGTTAAAGTTTCTGGCTCTTAAATTAAATGATTCGATCACTCCAGTATTTACTTCATTTAGCACTTGATATAGCTTAAGCTTGTAAGTTGTTACGAAATGCTATTCACTTAATTTGAAGTTATGTTTGTAATCACTTGGTATTTATCTTAATTATATTCTCACTAACAGTCAAAGCTAAAATTTTCATAGCTAATAACTCAATAATTGCAAGATATCTCGATATTATTAAAGGTATTTAGTACATATTATGTAACGGAAACCATAAAAGATCAACACTTATGATGCCACTCGATAGGTACAAAAGGCTATGGAGAAAGTAAAAATGTAAATATAAAAAAATTTGAAACATCGGAAATGTATACAAAACCCCATACACTGTTCCTTGAATCTGACGCATTTTTAATGTATTATTAAATTGTCTCTTAAGCACAGTTTCGCAATTCTTAATTTCCAATTAATATAATGTTACTGTTATTTGCCATAGGCCGAGGTGGCCCAGTGGTAAAAAGCGTGAATCTTAGCCGATGATCGCGGGCTCAAGCTCGAGCAAGCACCACTGAATCGCATGTGCTTAATTTGTGATTATAATTCATCTCCTACCTGACGGTGAAAGAAAAGATCGTCAGGAAACCTGATATGTTTTAATATGTCACTGAAAATCTACCACATATGTATTTCACCAAACCGCATCGGAGCAGCGTGGTGGAATTAGCTCCAAGCCTTCTCCTCAAAAAAGGAGAGGAGGCCTTAACCCAGCAGTGAGAAATTCACAGGCTGTTACTTACTTCCTTACTTAATCATACGTTAGAAAAATATTTTGTATGTGTAAAAAATATTTTCTTGGTGTTTATTCTTCATATGAAAGTGGGACTAGTTTCGAATAAAATAAAATGTAATATTTTCTGAGTTACTGTTATTTGAAATCAACTTTTAAAAAACCTTCGTTTTATTATATTTAAATAAACAGGAAAAGCTAATCTTTGATGTAAAACTTTTCTTTTACCTCCAGCCAGGTTGAGCAATAAAAATATGCTGAAAACATCTTCAACAAAATTCAAAGATCTGTTACGTCCGGTTCACAATAATGTATTTCGTAAGATAAGCTAAGGAGGTAAGAGGTCTTAGTACACTGGACGAGAATATTCAAGCATCATTCCTGTTTGTTATGGGAAAACTTTATTCATCGCCCTCATTAAGAAGTGGTAATAATAATCTTGCTGATGTTATCCAGGTTATATTTACTCGATAGCTCGGAAAAATATAAGACCATTAAAACAACAAGGCAGAATTTATTTAGCACTCTCATTTGTGACTTCTCGTTTAATTCCTGTAACATGATTTTATTTTATAATTAGAAAACGTTATTTTCATTATAATTGATATTAAATTTTTAAAGTTATATATAACATTTTATTTCTTTTTATGCGGTGTGTTTATATAAACTTTTTGTTGGTTTTTTTTTTAAATATTTAACTTTTAAAGCGCTTTTAAATGCCAATTAAAAACCAATAACGGGATTTTTTATACATTTACTTTTTTTTTATTGCATCGCTATCATAGCTTAGAACTTTTAAGTATATAATTATATGATTATTTTTGTACAATTTTCTCGTGTTTCGGAATAAAACGATGTGTATTTTGTTCCATTTTTGTCAAGCTTGCCAAAAATCGATTTATAATACGGGTAGAATCTCGTTAACAGTTTCATTGAGGTGCTGAAACGATAAGCGATTTTCTGTGAAATCCGAATTTTCCTTCTCACACTTTTATGTTAGAAATATTTCAATCATGTTACCGCGGCACGTCATCAAGGTACGCTATGTGCATATTCATAGACTCTTCCACGTGACCGCGGCTGATGCAACTCAAAAGATCAGTCGGAAAAGATTATAATAAGGTCCTCCAGACTGATTTCGGCCACGGCAGCCAATCTCAAGAGAGATTAGCCAACTGCGCAGGACATATTATAGTGCACAAGTGTGTGCGCAAACACAGGTGCACTCTCTTTTCCTAAGCTCTCATAATCCGACACGACTGGAAAGAGTTCAGGCGCAGGACCAACGGCTTTACGTAATTTCTGAGGCACGGGAGTGTACACACTTCCAACTTCCAGACTCCGGGCCGCTACTGAGAATTTTCTGACAGAAAACCCAATAACTTTTTAATGGCCCGACCTAGGGATTGAACCACTGGGTCTGCAGCCTTTTATCTAGCCACTAGACCAACGAGGCAGATAAGATCGACGTATAATACGAAGTTTATATAAATAAGTATGGCACTAGCAAAATCCGGCAGACATTGATTTTTGTTACAGTTTATGTAGGGGGACTAGTAAATGGTCACCTGGATGGTAATTGATCAAAAATTCAGTCCCATCCAAAGTTTGTGTTGAAAATATATTTTTTGAAAATGGAAAATAAATTAAGCTACCGTTCATATACTTTATTAAGGCGATTAATTTTTTTGCAAGCAAATTTTTAAATTACAATTTTTTATTTGTCTGTTATTCGAACGATACTTTGGATATTTCTGTTTCATGCATTTATATATATGCATGCATATATGTAACCGTAACCATTGTTTAAAAGTTCATCAAAGCATTCAACCCTTTCGGTTTAACGAATGTATTTTTCTTTTATAAGAATGCAATCAGTGCTGTAGTCGCTTTCCGACGGGAGCGAGCCACGGTGTCATGTTATGGAAATTGGAAAAGCGTGTTAGATTGGAGCTTAATCAAAGTGACACGATACACAAACGATCTTTGTAGTAGTTTGGAAAATATTGAAATGAAATTGTGGTTATTTTTTATATTTCAAATAATATGATCTTTTTCTGGTGAATGAGCCAGTATAACTACAGGCACAAGAGTGGTTAATATTTCATTACCAATGTCTATGGGCGGTTACCACTCACCATCAGGTGGCTCATTTGTCAGCCGCCAGTAATAATAATCAATTAGAAATGAACAAATAATTATTATAGGTCTATTAATCAGACTCATCAGATCAGAGGTCATTACATAGAGCCTACATTTGCTCCATTAAGCACATGCTTGGCTTGAAGAAATCATGTGGGATGAAATGCCGCATGTACATCCACCAAGCCACATTATAACAACGTGAAATACGCTACAAGCCCAACAGAGAATGCCCAACAGATACACTAACTGGATATTTCTTTTTGATTTTTATGAATTTAATATTATCTTCATTTTAACGTGTAATAGCGTGATATTCTTCGAATAAAAATCCAAGGTTTTCCAAGAGCATTGAGAGGCAACCTCTTATCATGCAAATCACAACAAGTTTTAAATTGGGATGCGCTGAAAAGCGCTGTAAGCGCAAAATTTCCCTTTGTTACCCGTTACCTACCAATATCCCGTTTAAATATAGTCATTTTAAAATTAATATTTAGGTATCTTAAAGGCTTTCCGTGGATACCGGCTTGAAAATTTAAATATCAAAAGATCCCATTTTATATCTTAAACCTAATATACCCGACGTGTTAGTTCACCCTTAAAGGGATAAAGAAGGGATAATAAATGTTTCTTTATAAAAATGTAAGCTGTCACAATAAAATATAATGTACATACTTGTATATTACTAATTGCCAATATTAACTGGAAGAGATCCTATTTTGAGATAAGTCAGCCTCTGAACACGTCTTCCTTTAGACGAGAAAGCTTGGATCTTATTCTACCACGCTGCGCCAAACCAGATTTGTGGATACATATGTGTATGAATTTCATCCAAAACATACAGGGTTACTTTACAATATTTAACTTCGTCGCCGATTTCAATTAACAATACTAATAATTAAATAAAAATTTAGTATCTCGGGTTGTGCCGACAATCTCTGATTGAAATGTATGTGCCTAACCTCTGGGCCATTTCGGCTAAATAAGATTTACATAATATATATGTACAAAATACCTACACTTAAATAAGTTTTAAAAGCAATTTAATTTTTTATAACCGACTAGACTTTATCTTATAAATATGAATGTTGTTTAGTTTCAAATCTGTACCACAAACGTCCAACCTTCAATCGTCCGGGAATTTACATAAGAAGGCTTCTTGTGATAAATAAATTGTATCGAATATTTCTCCAACTCTAATGTACTTAATACTTTTATGGTTGTCTTACTAATGTTATAAATGTGAAAGTGAGTTTATTTGTTTGCTTGGTGCGTTATCACGTCTTAACTTCTCACCCGATAATTATGAAATTTTGCATACACGTTGAAAGAAAGCAAAGATCAGAGGTTACCTAATATCCACACATGTGAACGAAGTCGCAGGTGTACGCTAGTAACAAATAATATACTTACTATCCCTGTGTTCCTTTTTGAACAAGAGCTTTAGATAAAAATCTGCTGCTCTGGTTTAGAAGAGAGGAGGCCTGTGCCCAGTAATGGGATCCTTACAAGTTACTTCGCTTTTATTATATACAAAACATAACGTTATTCTTATAAATAAGTGTTTCATTTTCTCTCGTGTTATTTATGTCGGAATGATTGATATGTTTTGTGAAGATTACGGTTTCCATCAATATCACGTGGAAAACAAAGCTATCAATTCTCGATAAATGATAACACTAGCTAAATCGGAACTATTTATGTCATAAAGAAAACAGGTACGCGACGGTACCTCCTTAATTTTGTCATTTACATTATTTTCATACTGCTCTACCTATACCTAGCTACTTTAGGATTAGTGTAGGAGCTTGATTTATAGTCTAAGCTCCTGTCAAAATTGATTTATGCTGGCAACCAAATTTAAACAAAAATCGTTTTTTTTTTAACTTCGATAGAACGAGGGTTGCTCATTAGCACTGAAGCGAACATCTTTCTTAAAAACAAGCAAAGTTCAAAGGTGCCATGAACAAAGACGCACCTTCATAGTTCGATGGATCCTTTGTCTGATTCGTATTTTCAAGAAAAAAATAAATGAAGCTTGCAGCCGTTATTGCGTAGAACATAAGGCTTATAATATAATAGACGTTTTATATAAATATGTGTTTTTCAAGTATGTTTTCAGTACCTACGTACTATAATAATTACTTTCACAATAATTACATTTTGTCAAATATTATTTTTTCAAGTGCAACCGATTGTGTTTTTTTTTTTAAAACCTGTCGAGAGTGTAACTAGTTTTACCTTTTTTCTTTATTTAGAATAAAATATATATAAACAAATACGAATTTTACTATCACTGTAATAATAATGAAATAAATTATATAGAAAAAAAAAAATTATGTTGTCTGTCAGAACCTTTTTTTCGCTGCGGGCATTAGTTCGTAGAGTAATAATTTTATTAATTCAAATATAAAAAATCAAAAATTTCAAATATGGAAGTGTTTCCACGTGTGATCGATTGTAAAAAAATCTACCACCGTTTCAGAAAGAATCACAGCACAGCTGAGAAGAAATGCCGAAGGAAACTCAGCGGGATTTTTTTTCGACGCCTGTAATTGTTTTCAATTATTCTATTTAAAGCGGTCTTGATTCGATAAAAAAAAATCCAAGATTTGTTATCTAAGAAATCAATAGTTTTATTATATAAAAGCATTATCTTAACTATATATCTATATCATCTAATTTAAATCTAGATTTCTTTGCAGTTATCTCAATCAAATCAATTCTATCAATAATATTCAAAAGTAACGTCTCTACTATTTCCTCATTGAGCTGAAATCCTGTTAGTGCTCAATTGTCACTGGGAAATAAAAATCACGATGCACTCAGTTTTAATTATTTCAAACAACTCTTTATATAACTATATTATACATTACATACTATACATACATTATACATTATTGGCTAGAAAAAATTCTAATGAACAATTATAACATAATTAAAATAACTTTTCTTAGAAAAAAAAAAACAAATCGGGCTGATAGTTCCTGAACTTTATAATATAATTTGAATTATTCTTAGTATGTGTCAAAATGAGGTTTTTTTATTGAATAGGTAGACAAATGTGCCACCTGCCGGTGGCGTAGCATGGGGGCCGTTGCTGTCCGCAGCGGGCGGCACTTTTCCGAAAAAAAAAATAATTTAACAAAATTAAGTAATAACAAGATTTAATTTCACTTTTCAGGTTAGTGTTATTCAATAAAAATACCCTTTTTACCATGCCCCAATTTTTTTGTAATAAATTGCAAAAATAAGATGGCGGCAAATTTGGAATCCGCACCAGGTGCTAGTGATCTATGCTACGCCACTGCCACCTGCTGTAGTGATGACCACCGCATACAAACATTGGCATCATAAGAAATATTAACCATCCCTTAATCTGTCAATGCGCCACCAACCTTGGGAACTAAGATATGTGTCCTTCGTGTAGTTACACTGGCTCACTCATCCTTCAAACCGGAACGCAACTATACTAAGTACTCCTGTTTTGCGGTGGAATATATGAATACACAGACGAGCTTGCGCAAAGCTACCACTAAGCTTAGATTAAATTTTTATAATAATATTATGATAATATTGTACATAAAATTCTCATTTATCATTTACGCTAAGAACGCGTTCAATTTTTTTTATTAAAATTTTATGAGATCAGCGTTAATGAAACGAGGATTACAGATGATAAAAAGATTATTTCCTTTTAAAATCATTGATGTTTTATAAGTATGTTTATAAGGGGATATATATTTATAACTTTATAAAGAACTAATTATAATCCGCTGCCGACTGCGTGTTGCAGACAAAATTAAACACGACATGTTTTTGGGTTACTCGGTAGTACTTGTACTGTACTGTGTGATAGTTTCTGAATAAAACTACCAAATATGTAATCCTCATCGGGTAGCCTTGCTGTTCTCACATTATATAAGCCAAGCCTTTTGTAGTTACCGGAATAAAAGACGATAGCGCGATTCAAAATACAACTAGCACCATCTAGTAACGAAAAGAAGAATTAAAATAACAGTCGTGGAGGAGTTCGTTCGCCAGCTCGCACGCAAGATGTTGACCTCCACGGCATCACACCATTGCATGCAAGACCACCAGAGGGGCATCCTCTACCTCGGGAACTCCTGCTCGCCTGTCATCTGCCCTGCCGGAATCAATGACAGCGACGATTAACACCACGAATGGTAGGACGACGACAACCACCGGATATGACAATCACACGGACGAAACAACCTAAAGGAGAAGAACCACCGGACACGATAACTAACCACTCATCATTCACTCAGGGTCATTGTGACCCTGGCCAAAACTAAGGGTACCGCAAGCTAGCTTGCCGGGGAAGAAGAGCCCGAGTAAGGGGGGCAACCTCGAGGCCCGTACCCAGACTGGCTTTATGGGCCAGCCAGGAGGAACCCTCACTCTATTTTATCTAGAAAACGACACATGTTTTCCTTCAACGCGGATCTTAGTACATCTTAAGTACTGTTGTAGCATAATATTATACACAATTTAACGTTGTGTATACATACAGAAGGAGTTTTGACACAGTACAGAAATAGTTCCCCCTATTTTGCACAGGAAATAAGAGACTTAAATTAAATTGATTTATTTATTATTAATTAGTATTTCGTCCATCCTACACTAATTTACCTTAACGCACACCAAACGTTTTGTTTATGTTTAATGAAATAGTATAATATTTCTGAAACTACTCATGACAGTTACAAATTATTTAAAAGGTATTTTTTATTAACCTAGAAAGATTATATTTAATGTTTTATTTGTTTGGATAAGGACTTAGTGAAACAAATACAAAGAAATACATAGATTCATTGAATTGTTGTATATTAAGAAATATGCCATAGCGGATTTTCTGTTGGCATTTCGGGGTTCTTTAAATGTTATGCACAAATTGATTGCGTATCTGTTATGGAAATGAGGAAAGCGTTACACGCAAATGGTATTTTCAATTTCGTTGTTAAATATATAAATATGAAACACTTAAACAAATGTTATTATATGTAAAACCTGTATCCTTAAAATATATCGAAAGGGAAAGGTTTTTGGTACTTTAAGCGTACATCAACTAAAAAAAATCAAAAGTTATATCATTGAGGTAAAATAATTTATGCATTAAGAATAAACAATTAAGAAAAACGGCCATTGTAAATGTAAATATTTATCAAACTCTTCTTAAATTGGAACGTAGGAGAGATGCAAATCGCTGTAGACGGTTTTAATCTCAAAAACTTTCGGAGTAACCCAGTGACCTGATGACACAACTTAACCTATTCATTAATTTGACGAACAACTTGCTAGCCCCTGTTAATTAAACTGTGAGAATTTAATGGAATGTTCTAGACATGCGAATATTCGAGGATGTAAAACAATAGGTAAAGCCTTTATTCATGTGGAATTAATTGGCTTTGAGAAATATATCTTAATTGTTTTTTTATTAATTAGACAAGAAAGACTGACAAATAAACTTTGTATCTAATGGTAACTCGTAGTCAGTTAAGTACGTATCAATAGTGGCAGAATAAAATATACAGCATTCCAATTTTGGTGCAACATTTTTTTTTTATATGTAGGACGAGCGTTTGGTAAGCACCTGATAGTAAGTGGTCACCAACGCCCATAGACATTGGCATTGTAAGAAATGTTAAACATCGCTTACATCGCCAATGTGCCACCAACTTTAGGAACTAAGATGTCATGTCCCTTGTACTTGTACTTGTTTTGCGGTAGAATATCTGATGAGTTGTATAAAACACTGGTGCGGTCTTGCGTCGAATATTGCTCGCACCTTTGGGATGGCTATTCACCCTCATTCCTGCTTCTCCTTTCCTTCACAAATCTACGCGTGCTGGCTCTCGATGTCACCGCCTAACTGTGACATCAATTCCATCGCGCACGAAGAAATTTGGCAACTCTTTTCTTTGTCGCACCTCTAAAACATGGAATTCGTTACCAGCACACGTGTTCCCCTCCTCTTATGACCCGGGCCGGCAAGGCGGGGGCGGCTAGTGCAAGTCATTCTTCCTGACTGCACTAGCCGTCGTCGCGTTTGGACTTTACTATCACTAACCATCAGGTAGAGTAGCCATTGGCCCTCCCGGGTACTATAAAAAAAAAAAGGAGTGGTTGCTTTGAAAAATATATCTTAAATGTTTTTTTTTTTTATTATTAATTAGACGAAAAAAACTGTCAAATAAACTTTGTATCTAATGGTAACTCGTAGTCAGTTCAGTACACATCAATAGTGGCAGAATAAAATATACATCATTCCGATTTTGATAGTGCACCAAAATATAATACGTATATAGTATATATAAGTAATATAAAACGTATATAATTTTTAATTGAAATTAACCGCGTCTTCTGTTTTGTTAATGTTATTAATACAAGTTATTTATAGTTATCTTTGTGTTTGAAACTATCCGTGTGTTAAATTTCACAGCTAACATATAATAAGAGAATAAATATGATTAAAAAGTAACACACTTCTTATGATTCAAATTTTCTTTAAACTAATATTATTATCGTACTTTTGATAGTTTTCATAAATATAGTTTGTATCAAGATAGAAAAGAAAGATATATTGACCACTATTTACATCGGCAATGCGCCATGAATTAAGATGTCAAAGGATACCCTTGTGTCTGAAATTATATTAATTTCATAATTTAAACCGGAAGTAGTAATTCTGAATGAACTAAAAACTAACTTATCAGTAATATATTTTTTTTACTGGTGGTAGGTAAAACTGGGCTTTAAGCAAGCTCTTCTGGGTAGGTACCACCTACTTATCAGATATTGCACCGCAAAACACCAGTACTTGGTAATGTTGTGTTCCGGCTTGAAGGGTGAGTGATATTCCTTACAATGACAATGTCTATAGGTAATGGTGGCGTATATGCTCGTCTGCCTAATTATTTAATTTAAAAAAATGACCATGAGTGCGTTACTTAAAAACATAGTTATATACAGTGGTGGTCGTATAATTAGAAACACTACCAACGGTCCTTGACTTTATGTAAGATACTTCACCGCAATCGTTTTTATTTTAAAATTAAACAATAAATAGGACAATAATATGTTCAACGATTTATCAAGTATTAGAAAAATAAAATAAATCCCATTACACAAGTGCAGTTTCAATATTACATTATGGACAAACATTTAAATCAGTTTTAAGGTATGAACAACAATGGTCAACTAATTAGAAACAACAACAAAAAATATAAAAAACTATATTTTTTTAAGTATTAGTAATTAGTATTGTTATTTACGAAATAGCTACTATCCACAGCCTACCAATAGTTATAATTAATATTTAGTGTCGCATCCCTTATTTTCAATAACAGCACTGCAACGACGTGGCATTGATTCAATCAATTTCATACATTTTTCTAGGGGGATTGAATTCCATGCTTCAACAAATGCTTCATATATATAGTTCTATAGTTCGTTTTGACCGGTGTTACGTTTGTTTGAGACTTTCTTTTTAACAATATACCAGAGATTTTCTATCGGGTTTAAATCCAGACTATTTGCTGGCCAGTCTAAAACCTATATACGCTGTTCGATAAGGAAATATTTGACGCTATTGGCCGTGTGTTATTCATTGTCATGCTGAAAGATCCAGGTTATAGGCAAATGATCGTCCGAGTAGGGAATCATTGTGTGCTCTAAGATATTTTTGTATTGCCATTGATCCATTGTACCGCCACCGTACTTGACTATACTCCTTGTGTATTTATAATAAAAAAACATTGTTAACAGGGCGTCTAACATAGCGCTTTCCATCGGAATTTATCATATTTATTTTTGTTTCATCTGAAAATAACACTTTTTTCCATTGTCGTACTGTCCAATTAACATATTTTTTAGCGAATAATAATCGCTTCTCTCGGTGTTGCTTGGTAAGAAGCGGTACCTTTCGAGAGATTCTTCCAAACAATTTAGCTTCCACTAGTCTTCGGCGTATCAGTCTTGACGAGATGTTTCTCGGGTCATAAGGCGAAAAAAATTTATTTTTAATCTGGTTGGAGCCTTTACTTGGGTCTTTTTTAGCAACACGAACGGTTAGCGTATCTTCTCTGGGAGAGGATTTTTTTGGCCGAGCCTTTCTAAGAACATTTTCAACAGTTCCATGTGTTTTATAATGATCAATTGCATTAAAAACTTTCTTAACAGAACAATTTAAATGCTCAGCTATTCTTCTGTACGCCCACTTATGATCTATATGTAAATTAACAATGACTTGCCGAGTTGACGCATCATTACTTTTATTTTTGCCCATTTTGAACAAAATAAAATTCAGATTAAATTTTGAATTGCCGCCAATATAACAGAAAAAGAAATGTTATTCTCCAATTTCAAAAAAAGAACGAGCTATGGATGCTTTTTAAAATGTTTCTAATTAGGCGTCCAAGCGCCCAGTAACAGAAAATAAGCTCCTACATGTGTAAGACTCATTTTGTAATTAAAAGTAAGATATGTTTTATATTTTATGCATTTAATGAGTTTTTTATTAGAGTTGAGCTATATTATTGCATGATTATTAATACCTACTAACTAACCTCTTGCGGCTTGATATGTACAAATGAGGCAGATTCTAACGATCGATACGGGTTTTCGTTTATGAGATAAAATTATAAACACAAGTTATGCTTGCCCGGATGCCGGGAACCCGCAAGCTTTCGTTAAGTTTCGCGTGATAGCTCATCTCGTTCCGACGATTAACAAAATTTATGTGATAAAAAATATGGCTCCGCCATGACAGCTGAACGCTGCCGTGACCAGGATTCGAACCTGGGTTACTACGGCCACAACGTAGGGTCCTAACCACTAGACGATCACGGCTATCGGAGCGATGGTAACTACGCCGAAAAGAATGAACAGTTTGTAAACTTACTTTCACTTAAGGTTGTGTAAGAGTGATTGAAGTTGCCCCAGATTTAATTTTTTGCTTCGGTTCTTACTTATTATTGCTTGCTTATCTCATGACAAAACAAAAAAATATATACTATTATGTATAGATAATATTGGCTATCATGTTAGTCTGGCTATCGAAATCGATACGAAATGACCCGATTTAAACTTTTTGTTCTTAACCAAAAGTCTCAGGTATGGGCATGAACCAAAGAGTGTCTCGTAAATATAAATTTCGTCTCACTTCGTAATTAGAAACAGTAGTTTTAAAGATATCACAAAGTATTTGAATATATAATCTTTGGAGAAAATATATTGGCGTACGGTACGACAGGTTCGGCTTGATACTAATTGTATTGTAATACTATATATTGAAAATAAAACACATATAGGACTTATTCGTCTGTAATATTAGCGCATATTGGATGTAATACCGACGTACGACCGACTTATGCCGTGACGGCCAACGGTTTTACGCTCGTGCCTGTCCTCTACCGCTCCCTTTAAACCCTTGTGGCGTGGCACGTATATTATATACTACTTTTTTTTTTATATATGATTATAATTATAAGAAAAATATATTTATTATATTAATTTAACGCTATATTGTTTTTATACCACATTATTTAAGTATTTAAGTATTGGCTTTCTTTGGGAAGGATTGTACCTTTTTCCCTGCTACTTCAATGTGCGTTGGTGGACATATATGTATTTGACTGAACTTCAGTGAAATAAGAGACACATGCAGGTTTCTTCACGATGTCTTCTTAAATCGCCGAGCATGAGATCAATTATCAAAACAAGAAGTGAAGAACGGGAGTGTACTCACTTCCAAATTCCAGACTCCCGGCTGCTACTGAGAATTTTTGACAGAAAAATTCAATAACTTTTTAATGTCCCGACCTGGGATTCGCACCTAGAACCTCCGACCAAGATGCTATGTATATGTATACCATTATTTAAAAAACATGATCGATTAAGAAACTATATTTATTTACCTTAATTTAACACCATAACATAAAAACGTTGGCAATATTTATTTACTATCACAAATGAATAATAAATGAAAAATATATTTAATCAAGACATCGATTTCATTTATTACGGTCCTCAGTAATTTCAAAAATATTAAACAATCGTAATTCGAAGTAGAATTGTTTCTAACACGATTTGAACTGACGTAAGACAAGAAACGAAGGCAGCCATATAAATTATTTCAAATGTTTTACGAATTTGCTATTGAACTTACGAAATGTAATATTTATAATATAATTTCTTATTATTCAATTATTTTTCGTTACACATTTCGTTATTCTTATTGTTAAATACAGATCACTGGGCACGTTAAAATCAAATGATACCAAACGACAAAAAACTCGAGGGTTTTAATAAAATCCCTTGAAGATTTACGCCTATTACATACTAATTATATTATCAAAAATAGGAAAAGGCAACTAACTCAACTGGATTGATTTATAGCGATAGATATTAATCCTTATCAAATTAATCTCCCAAATCATGCTTAGGTACTTTTTAAGGAATCCATTATTTCTTTAACCGCGAGACGCATGATAAATTATTGCATCGGCAAAATAAAAGTAAAAATAGAATTTTATTTATTACTTATGTTCATTGAAATCTATTGGGAATTATAATATGTCAATTTCATAATTACATCTAACTGTTACATAATATATATGTATATAAGGTCCTCCAGACCGATTTCGGCCACGGCGGCCAATCTCAAGAGAGATTAGCCAACTGCGCAGGAGATATTATAGTGCACAAGTGTGTGCGCAAGCACAGGTGCACTCTCTTTACCTTTCCTTATCCAACACGACCGGAAAGAGTTCAGGCGCAGGACCAATGGCTTAACGTGCTTTCCGAGGCATGGGAGTGTACACACTTCCAACTTCCTGACTCCGGGCTGCTACTGAGAATTTTCTGACAGAAAAACCCAATAACTATTTATTGGCCCGACCTGGGAATTGAACCCAGGACCACCGGGTCTGCAGCCTTATATCTAGCCACTAGACCAACGAGGTAGTATATATAGTATACATATTACATTACTATATAATGTATATTTACAAATTAAATAGCTTTTGCTGTATAATTTTTCTTGTCGCGATATTAAATAGCTAACTCTAAATAAAATTAATATACAAGGAACTTCTATTATTGTTCTAAGAAAACTCTATTTTATAGAAGTATCTATTGTGATGGTTAGGAAAAATATTGATAGCGTGATTTAGGTTGATCCCGTCTCATCAACTACAATTGATATTTTGAATTGATATTTTACTTATTCATTTCTTCGTAGTGCCTTTGAAATCGATCGATGAAGTTTCAACGGAAAACTATTATCGTTACAAATCGGTTTGACGATTTCACCCGAACAAAGTACCAATAAAATAGATTATATCATAACGCAAACTACCCTCTGAACAGAATTAGTTCGATCATAATGCTTATATTTTTCTGTCTCGGTGACATAGTATATATATATAGTAAAGTCGACAGTCGGATCTCTATGTTCACGGTTATTTCAAACATCATTATAGGGATTTTCTGATTTCAACAATATGCATATAGAAACGTCACTCAAAGCACTTTAAATTTAACTTACATAATAGTAAAAAAATCACCCTTGAAAAAATATTTAATTCAGGTGTGAAATATAACGTCATGTGACTACATGACCTTTTGTTTACAATTACAACTGTAATGCTTAGAAGTTAGATGCCATTAAGCTATTATTCATAACGCTGAAAATCGCAAGGAGTTACTGGGCAAACATTTAAACCTTTGTCCTCTAAGCTATCCTATTATGATGGACCGTAAAACACCGAGTCACCGCACAAATCGCGATTCACTATAAATGGATAGGTCGTGGTGTAAGTGCAAGCGATTTATCATTTTAAAATTTTGACAATCGCTCTTAAATTTAATATTAGCAATTTTTTACTTTACTTATTATTTGAATAGTTTGTTATTTTTAAATATAATAAAATTTTATTTACATTAAAGCCTTAAATAACTACAAATTAAATTAAAAATAGTTACTGTACAAATCGTGACCATGTGGAATGGTGGCAAGAATGCCAGTAGCTATAATAGTACGTTGAGAAACATAAATATGGCATATTATTCAACGCAAGATTATGCAGATGATGAAAAAGCGAGGAGTTAGTACTTTTTGACTTTCAGGCTGGATATATATAATTGATATAACTTGTAATTGTATTTGATTGACATTTCAAATATTGGAAAAGAGTAACTACTTAATTTCCTATCGGTCCTTCTCGAAAATATAATCTGAAGTGCTGGTAACTTTACATTTAATACTTTCTATAAAACGACGATTCAAAAGTGCTTGTAAAAGCATACTTAAATAAACTTTAATATGATAAGGACTTATCGTGTGTAGGAAACAGGCATGTTAATATATTATGTATTATTCAAAATCTTACGCTGTTGCCACGGCAGTACACCGCTAATGTAACAAAGGACATGTCTGATATGATGACGTCGAAAATACATCAAACCTTAATGTGTTTTTTTAATTAATTTGCATCTCTGCTCGTACTCTGGCTGTACTACCTAGTCATACGCTAAAAATATTATCTTCGTACTGTCGCTCCATTGTTCCCGTCTTCGTTCAGCTGCAAGCCACCATTGTGGTTCCCGACCCGCGGCGTTTTGACTGAAATGCGGTGATTTTAATATTGTTTAAATTTTGCACAAACAGATATGAATTCACAATTTCATCTCAACCTCTTGAAGATAAAGTTTACACGATAACTTTACGTTGGAGATGTTGTTTGGTTTGATTTTTCTTGTTATAGTTGAACTGTTTCTTAAGAAAACTTTACAAAGCGCTTGATGTTAATATTTCCCTACTTTTAACATATAAACTAAGGCATCTTCTACTAGAAAAAAATTTATATTTTAAAAGAAATATGACAAGCCTTCATCCTTTGCAAGTAATTTGTGATATACAGTATATTTTTACACTCATCCTTTTAATTAATGATTTATTTTTCGTGTTATCATTTGTAATAATTTTATATCTTCTTACTGTGGCTTGCTGGCTTGATCTTTGTTTATTCTTATGTCTTAAATGTTGGTGTAATACGTAATGTATTTGTTGGTATTAAATAAATCTATATGGTAAACTGCGGACTAATAATTTCATCACTCACACAATCAATTCCCCTATAATAAAATTAAAGAGTCAGTCGCGAATAGTATTCAGTTTTAGGTGCACTCTGATATAATGGAAATTCGACAAGATTCGAAACACATCAGTAGCAGTTACTATCCGTGTATCGTGAGGAACACTGCCATAGCACACTACTAAGATTCTTGCACCAGACTATTGAAAATTTCTTAAGACTTACCTGATAGAAACTGACTTGACCATCTGATAGAAAGTGATGTGACCATCCTTAGACATCTGCAACACGAGAGGACTTGCAGGTGTGTTGTCGGCCTTTAATTAATAAGGTTAAGTTTTCTGAAATATAAACGAAACTTAAGAGATACCTAACCTAACAGTATTGATAAAAATCAGGAGAGAGATATAATAAAAAAATAAATGCATAAAGTATAAGTTTTTTGTCACAAAAACTCGATTCGTTTCACTACGAACACCAAAAAATCAAAGCATCCATAACAATATAGTGATATTGAAAATGTAATAATACGACAACCGGATGGTTCCGAACGAGTAATGATAGAAAATGACACATTGAATATCATGACGTCATCTTATAGGAGAATGATAACAACTGCCGGTCATATAAAACGTTCCACTAAAGAATCAAAAGATTTTATAGCCAAAGGGGATTTTTTTTAATAAAAACGTATTGGTGATATAATAACTTAGTAGATATGAAAGAAATGTTTTAAAAAGCTTATTACATTTTTTATAAGTACTTATAATATATTCCATTCAGAGACAGGGGGCCAATTCTACTAAAAAATTGCCACTTTATCGCAATCGAATCGAAGCGTGATCGTTGCCGGTTATCCGATCTATTATTTAATTTAATTATCGACTATTGGCATAAAAGTTAACAATTAAGTTTGGTTTTGATATAACGTTGTATGTTAACATCATATCGATTCGGTTCCGATCCGAATAAATATAGAATAGCCGGAATCGAATCGGGAACGTCGTTATAGCTTAGCAGAACCTTAGCGGCCCCAGGTCTTTGTCGTTAGTTCTGATGTTATATAACATATATTTTAGTAATTTTATTAAGGTATACTTATAAGTAAGCCGAGATGGTCAAGTGGTTAGGACGCGTGAATCTTAACCGACGATCGCGGTCTCAAACCCGGACAAGCACAACTGTTTCATGTGCTTAATTTTTGTTTATAGTTCATCTCATGCTTGACGGTGAAGGAAAAAATTGTGATGAAACTTGAATGCGTCTAATTTTACTGAAATTCTGCCGCATTTGTTATCCACCAACCCGCATTAGAGCAGCGAGGTGGAATAAGCTCCAAACCTTCTCCTCAAAAAGGAGGGGGGGCCTTAGCCTAGCAGTGGGACATTTATAGGCTGTTACTGAACTGTACTTATATATTTATATATAATCCAGTACAATTATACTTAACTACATAAATCTATTTTAATTTTACTTCTAAACTTTCGAAAACATTTTCGCCACTACTTAAAAGCGGGTATAAAGCAGTTTGGGCTTGATTTTGTAGGGATAAAATCAATTTCGCAGCTAAAAATAATTATTTTGTTTATATTAATGTACACTACATTATAATTTCAAGGTTCGACATGATTAAAAATACATTTACATTTCTTTATCATACTTGAAATAATCTAAGATTGAAATTAGGGTAAATATTTACTTTATTTGTGAAAAATTAATATTGCGTGAAATGTCATTCATTGTTGATAAAAAACATGTCATAAAAATTTGGAGCCATTTTTCACAAAAGCCGCGATTGTAAATATATACCGAAATTAGCAATACGTATATTTAAATGGGGTTATATTTAACCTGATAAAAATCTTACGGCGCTTATTTCATCGAACTAGACTGAAAGACGACATCTGCTATCTCACATAAGGGGTACTATCGTTATTCAATCGGCTTATACATACTAACACAAGGAGTGAAAAATATATATTATATACTTAAATTTAAAATAAATATACTTTGAATTGGATGAATATTGGATGTTTCCAATGTTAAAATTTGATAAATGGCAACAACGGAATTCCAAAAGACAGAGTTACAAAACTGGCATCTTATAAAATTATTTATATTATTTGTATCATTTATTAAAAAAATTGAGCTTCACCATAAACTCATTTTTCTATGCTATAAATCACTTAATTTTTTTTTTAACATTTCAATATCAGATAACACAATACTAAGATAACTTTCGGCTTATTTTTGCAGATTATATTTTTTAATATTTTTAAGTAAGAGTTTTTTACGTAATCGATACTCGATCGTGATGCACCCCGTTCTGTCGCGAAGCGTGACTTTGTGCTGAATAGACTTGTTGCACTTTTCTCAGAAAACACAGCGCACAGGGTAAGATCTCCGCGCGGCATTTTTATTGATAACGACCAATCGAGCAAGATCAACGACGTACATAACTCTTAAGTGTTAGGAATATGTCAAAACTATAAAAATTAATAAAAACGTTGTCTACGATTTCATTTCGATATCTTCCATAAATAGTGACAGTCCGCCTCAAGACTGCGCGTGAGTTAGATACATGTGATGTCAACTCAGTGACAATTTATGCTTGCATAGTGTATAGTCGTATTTACATAGACTAAAGACCAATAATACATTAAGGAGAGAGACCAACGCCCATAGACATTGGCATTATAAGAGACGATAACCATCGCTTACATTGCCAATGCGCCACCAACCTTGGGAACTAAGATGCTATGTGCCTGTAATTACACTGGCTCACTCAACCTTTAAACCGGAACACAACAATAGCAAGTATGCTATTTTGCGGTAGAATATCTGATGAGGCGGTGTTACCTACTCAGACGAGCTTGCACAAAGCTCTACCACCGAGTAAACTACTTCATCAATTTGCAAGCAAATATTAATCTAAGCTAAGTGAATTCAAGCGATATTATAATATTAACTTAGAGAAATAACACAAAAATTCACATTTATCTGAAATGTCGAGAAATTCAAGTTAAATTACAATTGAGTTACAGAAACGTCGAACAGTTGGAAATCTACGAGCATTTCTAAAAACTTCATTTCTGTTCGTTAACACCAACACACGGGCTTAAATATCAACCGGAGTGCAGGGCAAAAAATTAAAATAAGTTATAAAAATAATTTCATTATAGAATAATTATATTATAATGCTAAAATATAATATGAATTATGTGTTTATTATAATTTTTTTTTTAAATAATACTAATATTCCTATTAATTCTCCATTTAAACGTATAGAATGTGTCAGGAATGGAGACGCCAATAGCCCAGGAGGTCAGGATCGAATGAAAGACTAACATCGCCAGGCGGCCCATAAACCAGTGCGCTGTTGACGCTTTAATTACTAAAATATTAGTTTCTACGACTGTCAACTTAAGAATACTACGATTTCCTTTCTCCTAATAAATTACATTTAGATTAATTTACTAAAGTTTGATGATGACATGTCTAGGCGACACGTCATCATTTATTAGCGTTAAATATGTTACCATTATATAATATAAGAATTTCTTCGCGCATCTGTATAAAATTTATAGGAATTATTAAAAGTAAGTATTATGATTTTCATTTCTGTAATAATTATCGTTGCCGATTTACATTTCAAATGACATGGCAATTTAAAATATTTGTTAGTTGCGTTAGAAAAATAGCCGAATTATTTACTACTACTAAAATTTGTGGTATTGTGCCGAAACTCTTCTTACTTGCAAATCCATCTGGGTAGGTACCACTCACTCATCATATAATCTACTGCCAAACAGCATTACAGAGTGTTATTGTGTTTCAGTTGGAAGGGTGAGTGAGCCAGTATACCTACAGGCACAAGGGACATAGCATTTTAGTTCCCAAGGTTGGTGGCGAATTGATAACGTAAGGAACAGTTTATATTTCTTACAATGCCCATGTCTGTGGGCGTTGGTGACCACTTACCATCAAGCGGCCCATCGTCCACCTACCTATTCTATAAACTAAATTAAGGAGAAAGACTAATGCTTAGTACAGAGATATATAGTGGCTTTTATTTTCTTACTAACACTACTTGATCAATTTGTAAGCAAATACTAATTATGCAACTAGTACTCAAAAGCGCTATTATAATATTAACTTAAGCTTATACTTATCTTCTTATGTACAGTAGCGTAACAGCCTGCGAATGTCCCACAGCTGGGCTAAGGCCTCCTCTCCTCTTTTTGAGAAGTTTTGTAGCTTATTCCACCACGCTGCTCCAATGCGGGTTGGTGGAATAAACATGTGGCAGAATTTCAGTTAAATTATACACATGGAAAGGAATGGTTAATATTTCTTACAATGCTCATATGTTGTGTTCGATGGTGACCATTTACTACCAGATGTTCCATTTGTCCGTATTATACTATAAAAGTAGTAAGTTTGAACGGAAAAATATTCCGTGTGTATTCAATTCGTCGCTTGAGTAATATTTGTAATACTTCAACGTAACTGAGTTGACGCTTTATTCCTGAACGGCCTTCGACATTTGTTATTAATCGGTGCGACGTTTCGTAAAACAACTTAGAACATTAATATCGTCAGAAAACCCTAATGAAATTAGGTTACAATTTATTATTATACAAATAAACAATTATGACAAAATATAATAATTATATCAAATTATTATTTCTTAGTAATGTAGGATATCGTAGCTCAGCTGTAACAGACATAAAACTTGTTTACGTACGTACTGTTCTCGATGTAGGACGTTTATTGGGGCGTTAAGCGTTTACGACTTATGCGAGACATACGGACATAACAATTAAGATGATAATGAAATTTATGTTCCTATTATATAGTAACAGTCGAGTTTAAATGTAAGGTTTCTAGTTATTTTATGATAGAAGATAGTACAGGAGACAAATTAACGATGAACGTAGTAAGTATGATGAAGACGAATTAAAATTATGCTTGCTAAGCGATAAACATCATTATGTACAAGGGAATGTAAATATTTAGCATTTGGCCCGCGCGAGCAGACTGCACCGCATTGTAATTTTAAAGGGGCTATCAGATTTTGTCGTCTTAAAATAACAAATTTTTCGTTTAACACAATGCTTATAACTTCGACTAATAAATTTATGATTTTCTAAAAATGTTAGCGACTTTTTAATGAATGAAATTTTGATCGTGGGCGTTTCGATCTTAAATGACTGCCAATCTTTAAGAAAGCTTAGATGGCCCAGTGGTAAGAACGTGTGAATCTTAACCGATGATCGTGAGTTCAAACCCGGGCAAGCACCACTGAATTTCATGTTCTTCCTTTGTGATTGTAATTCATCTCGTGCTTGACGGTGAAGGAAAACATCGTGAGGAAAACTGCATGTGTCAAATCTCACTGAAATTCTGTCACATGTGTATTCCACCAATCCGCATTGGAGCAGCGTGGTGGAATAAGCTCCAAAACCGTCTCCTCAAAAATAGGAGAAGAGGCCTTAGCCCAGCAGTGGGACATTCACAGGCTGCTACTGCCTTAAGAAATAAGTATGCTGTTTAAAGGTTTCTATCTCATATCGTGTATGTGTTCGTGCGTATGCGTGTGCGTGTGTGTATGTGTATTTGTGTATTTGCTATGGATGAGGGAAACATACTACTTTTTACCACAATTATTTGTTTATTATTAATATCTATTAAATTAATATTTTTTCTGTCTTCATGGTCCAGATTTAAAAGTCAGTCAGTTAATTTTCTCTTACATGCGAATTTTAGTAAATTTGAAATATAGATACTACACTAGCTCACTCACTCTTAAAGCCTGGTCACAAAAACACTTCCATAAATGTTTTAAAAAATCTGAGTCACGTTTATTACTTTTAATTTTACGTGCGTTATATAAAAAATAATATACACGCGCATAATTCATATGTACAGTTAGGTAAAAGATTAAATATAAAAAAATGTAAATTGATACCAGATTGAATTGGATCAAGCAAATATTTTTTTTTGAAGTGAAATCTTCTTTAGCGGCTTTGTGCACTTTCTTATGATGGATAAAAAATTTTAAACTCGCCTCAGGTCACGTGACCCTGATTGAAAACTCGTAAGATGGATTCTGACGTGTTAAATTTTTGAAGTAAAAACTTCTTTAGCGGCGTTGTGAACTTTTTGTTGTATTACTTTTAATGTTATATAAATTGTCATGTTTGTGTACGATAGCGCAATAAATGAATATTGTATTTTATCACATAAATGATAGTACTTTTATACTGATAATTAAAGCAATTCGAGCAAAATTTTTCCCTAATCGTTCCAAAATATCAAAAATGCACAATGTTAATATTCAAGTTTTCACTTCTGCCGGCGCTCCTGGAGTGCAACCCGTTGTTTTTTTTTTATGGCATAGGAGTAAGTGGTCACCAACGCCTATAAACATTAGCATTGTAAGAGATGTTAACCATCGCTTACATACCTTGTGCTTATGTCCCTTGTGCCTGTAATTAGACTAGCTCACTCACCCTTCAAACTGGAACACAACAATAGCAAGTACTGCTGTTTTGCGGTAGAATATCTGATGAGGGGGTGTTACCTACTCAGACGAGCTTGCACAAAGCCCTACCACCAAGTGAACTCATAATATAAATATAGCCTCATAATATGTATATATATACAGTCAACTAATATTATAAATGCAAAAGTGTGTTTTACTATTTAAGGAAATCTACAGCACTGGAAAAGCAATTTAGCTTTTGATCCGGCTCGAAGGACCATCAAGCACGTGAATGAATTTAATTGGAAAATAAAATAATGGTTGATTGCATTCCGTAAGCCGATGCTAAACGTTGAGAGAATATTTTATAAATCATAAATTACAAGACTTTGAATGAGGTTTTTATGAATATATTAAAATTAAATACGTTATTATGAATTCTTAAGGCAATTTTAAGTTTCGTTATGTTTTTCATATATATATAAGATAGGTTATTGAGGATGCTCAAAATGAAACACAAATTGTTTCTCCGAAAATACAAAGTAACGACATTTAAAGTTCACTAATATCGCCTCCTCTATTATATCTCTTTATTTTTTTATAATATCAAAGTTCAAAATAATCTAAACATTATCCGTCCTTCTGTCATTCAACCATCAAATGCGCGGCAAACTGACTTTTAGTTACAGATTAAAAACGCGCGGAGCGCAGCAAATTTGGAATAATGAAATGTCATTTCATTACATATATATATTTAGAGTTAAACAATGATCGGGATTTATGCAAGCCCGTCTGCGTAGGTACTCACTCAAGAGATGTTCTACCGCCAATCAGTAATACTTAGTATAGTTTCGATTTGAAGTGTCAGTGAGCTAGTGCAACTAGCACTAGCTGCAACAGGCACAGACGTAACAACTTAGTTCCCGAGGGTGGCGCATTGGCAATAGATGGGGATGACAAATTACCATCACGTCAATTTGTTCATACGCCTATTTATTATATTAAAACAAAAGATCACATGTCCGACGAACTCGGACAATCACAACTGAACCTATGTGATTTATTTGTGCTAATAATTAATATCGTTCTCCACGAAAAAGGAAAACGTCATGACGAAAATAGGAGGGTTGTTCTGCAAGAACAAACTCTAAACCAACCCCAGAAAACGGTCGTGAAATTTCAGAAGGTGACATGCGATATTGATCCTAATAATTAAAACATTTCAAGAATACACGCATCAAAATAGTATATTACAATACGTCGGTTATCAACATTTTACGGATGAGTAACGAATCTTGTATAAGAAACGAAATAATGCTTAACGTCAAAACTGCTTATCATTCCTTTGAAAATAATCCATACACTTATACGGAATCTTAATTGGAATTTATCATATCAAAGCAACGTATTTTCTTAGTATTTGTGCTTTTCTTTTGTAAAAAGATATTTATATAGATAATTACACCCAGGCTCAGGACAAACAGACATGTTCATACACACTAATGTGTGTCCTGGGTGGGAATCGAACCCACGACCTACGGCGTGAAAGACAAGTTTAAATTATTTATCATCGGTAAATAAACTATAAAGCAAGGTATAATTAAGCTATAGCAAAAGTTTTATCTCATATATATTATAGACACCATTTGACGATTTCTTTACGGTGTTGCCTGTATTTTAAACTTCAAAAATAGTTGATTATTTATGAAATAAAAAAAAGTATTCATAAATAAAAAATGGCAATTTTTGATTTGGAGTACGGTCTATTAGGAAAACTTCTCAATAACACCTTTCTAGATCGAGCGTATCTTATTGAAATTATTGTTTTTTTATGCGAATACGCGGTAAATTGACAACTGAACGGTAATTTCGCTGTCGATACCATCGCTCCGATAGCCGTGATCGTCTAGTGGTTAGGACCCTACGTTGTGGCCGTAGTAACCCAGGTTCGAATCCTGGTCACGGCAGCGTTCAGCTGTCATGGCGGAGCTATATTTTTGTATTATTATTTAATCACATTTATTTTAATACACTTTTTATGACTACCATATAAATAACTGCATTTCGTCTACTGTCTGTCTGTCATAAATTTAATAAGAAAACATAAAAGCGGTTTTTAATTCAGTCATTAATTCTATAATTTTTTTCATTACTCTAATGGCTAGCTCAGTCTCGCTAGTGGTTAAATATGTTATACTGTTCGATTGTCTGTCAGTACTTGTTATCTTCGATAAAACACACGTGTTTAGATAGCTTTTGTACAGTGATTGTCGTTTTCGATATTAAAATCAATCTTTTCCACTTTGTCAAACGTAATCTAAATCAAACGTAACTTAATAATTTAAATAATAATATCTTCAATTGATTTTTAATCATTTAAATTTTAAAAATTTTAACATTTTTTTAAATTTACAGATGATTTTTTCTTACTTTTAATTTATGAATCTGGAAGTGCTTTGTTCATTGTAAGTACATAAGTTCATTGGTAAATGCTTTGTATGTATGTTTTAATTGTGATTTTACAAATAAATAATCTACATATTTGAAAAATAATGGCATATCGAATACCAGTGGAAGGTGAACCGGACGGTGTGAATTTTACCCTCAAAAATAAAAATACTAAATGTTGTGTTATTATTATATAAAGTGTATAGATGTAAATAAGATTTCTGTAATTCTTATTATTTATCGCCAACATTCATATCCCTATGAATACATCGGTTCTCAGAGGGCTTAAGTAACCATTGCACGAATACTTTAAAAAGGGTGACGAGTGACCACATAGGAACAAAGCATTACATTGGCAAATATCAATATAGTTCTTGGATTACGAAATTGTTGTTAGATATAATAGAATTCGCATTGAAAATATTCACAGTTCTCATGAATATGATTTGTGAATATAATTTTTTTATTATTTTTTTTATAGTGTGTTTGAAATAACCAAATTTCTTATGAAGTCGTTAGCTCTGTTCACGACGTGACGAGGCGAATGTCACGTTTCAGTCGCATGTTCGTTTGATATAATACATAATATAAAGTTAATTTGACTCGACGCGTATTGTTTACGATCCGCACGGGTGAATAATTAGGCGTGAAATTTTGTCAACATGCGGGCTCCTCTTTCTCGACAAAGGTTCGTAATAATTGATGAATTCATTTGTAAAAACGAGCAAAAAATATTGCAATTACAGAATTATTCGATTCGTCGAGTGATCTACAACATATGTTCGTGTTGTGACTCGATGTTCTTTTTTTAAATATTTTATTTAAGCCTGCAAAGACTAAACTTTTTACCGGATAGTAGGACTTTGTGAAAGCCAGTTTTTGTAGATAAGTCCCCCAGTCATCAGATATTCTACCAACAAACAGCAATTGCATTGTTGCAGTATATGCAGACACAATGAATAACGCCGTCTTAGTTTCAAAAATTGACCAATTGATTGTTAGATAATACTATTCTTTTTAAAATAAAACATAACATATAGATCACTGAGTATATTAAAATTTGCAAATCACATTTTAATTTTATACATCAATACAGTGGATGTTATAACAATACAATAGTCTTACATTTAATTGTTTTCGTTACACCAAACGATCTGAGAACTAATCTATTCACACAGCTCTTGTGAAGTCCTTAACACTACTTACAATTATAATTTATTTGACTACCTGCCATGTGGATTTTCTTACATTTTGATAAATATAGTCAAATCAAAACCATTTTTATGTAAAATATACCTTTTTTATTTTTACATAGCTTACATGATAATGCGTGGAATAGTTAAATTATGTTGCCTATAGGCGGAAGTTACCACATGCCAGTCTGATGCTTAATCGAAATAAAAAAACACAGGCTAACCGTCAATGTCCTTTTTTTACCATTACTTGCAACTATTTAAAAAGAGAGTAATGTACACTGCAAACATGAACCATAATTATAGTGTATGTGGATGCACCGTTACTCAGGGCTTCAACAATGCCTTCAACAATGGCATCACGGTCCAATCTCTGCTGTAACTCTATTTTCAAAGGAACTAAACTATGTAACAGTTAAATTGATTTTTACTTCATAACTCATCGTAACTATCTCATCGTAAAATCGTTGATTTCGATGATTATGATGTTGATCTTGATGTCACTGTAGAAACAATTGATGTTTCTACAGTGACATCAAGACATCTATACAAATATTTAAAAGTTTCTGTCTGTGATTTCAAATAACTACCTCTTATAAAGTTAATATGACTATTTGCGCTTTACGAAAACCAAAGCAATCATTCTTTTTATTCTTATCCAGGCTAATCTTTAAAACTGCTAAAAATTACAAATTCAAATTCAAATTTCAAGATTTATTTTAATCTTTATTTACAACACGTACGTACTATTAAAAATTATAAGACTTTTGATAGTACGTACGTATTGTTTGTTGGAATGAAGTTCTTTTGTTATAATATAATATGTTGCGGCCATTAGCCCATAGAGGGCAGTGTGCTGAATATGTTAATTACTGAATCGCGGTGTCTAGATTTTCTCTTTATCTACATTGAGTAGTGATCTTCTGCTATACATATTAGCATTCGCTTTACGTCCAAATTTGCGTTGTCGTTGTTCTGTCTTCGTTTCGTCTGATTGTTTTGATTAATTCAATTATTATAATTTACATTGATAACATTAAAATTTAAATAGTTTGTTGCTTTAGGTGCTAATAATTAATTATTAACTTGGTTGTAATTTTGATCTACCTTATTGTATCTCAGTTTTAACTTACTAAGTATTTTATTTTTTTTTTTTAATTTTATAGATTATAATTATTTACTCCATAGGTAACCTATTCCTGAGTTTTAGGGTTTAACAGCGTTTGAATTAAATTGTGTAGTTTAATCCTAATTTATAGTTTCATTAGATAAGAAGGATTGTAATTTTTTTCTATTTTTTTGTTCCCATGTAAGTTATGTCAAGGGCTATGTTCAAAATAAAGTAACAATATTTCTCATATGACGACGATGTCATCAATACTGAGTAAAAATTTACTTTATTAGTATTGAAAATATAACTTCGTCAATATGATACCATAAAAAAATACATTCATACTTAAAATTGTAATAACAAGTAAGAACTCCAAAATACATATTATGCAGAAAAATGTCGCAACACTAGTACAGAAGTTTTTTCAATAGATGGCGCCACGGTCTAGTTACATCGCGCTATCGTTTGGTTCACTTCAAAAGTATGACAGGTCCACGCTCCGCAAATTGTGTTAACTTTGCGCAGAGGCAATATCGTAACCAATGAGGTTAATCCGAGGTGCGATTATTGCTAGTTGAAAACTTTACCAATACCCCGCCGTGTGGTCGTGAAATACCGACCGCTATGGCAATTTTTGAACGGCCGTTAAGGCCTAATAAACTGTTTATAACTCGTTATATATTATATAACAAGAAAACAAACACACATTGAGTGTTATCTCGTAATAATGATTGTTGTTTAGATATTTTAAGTAAAACTTTATTACGCAGTTGAATACGTCATAATTATTGTCATGTTTGAAACAAATCGAGAATTACATTTAATTTGTTAACTTGTAACTATGACTCAAAAACAAATAAATCATAATGGAAATAATACTTAACTACTCAGATAATAAAGAAAAGGCGCATAAAGGTTATAACTAAAATATAATAATGTCCCCCAGACCGATTTCGGTCACGGTGGCCAATCTCAAGAGAGATTAGCTAACTGCGCAGGAGTTATTATAGTGCACAAGTGTTGCGCAAACACAATTGCACTCTATTCCCCAGCTCTCATAATTCGATGGGACGGCAATCCGACACGACTGGAAAAAGTTCAGACGCAGGACCAACGGCTTTACGTGCTTTCCGAGGTACGGGAGTACTGCTGAGAATTTTCGAACAGAAAAACCCAATAACTTTTTATTGGCCCGGCCAGGGAATCCAGTACGTCCGGGCCTTATATCTACCAACTAACAAAAGTTGCATGACGTGACAAGCGGCCTCATCTCTAAATCAGCGATGTCTTCCAGGCAACCTGAGCCGAGGACTAACTATAAAACGTGGCAAAGAGTTACCATATTTAATTTAAAATAAGAAGCATATAAGTAAATGTAAGCCAAGACAAGACGGCAATTTATAAATTTAAGGGAAGGTAGATAGGTAATAAACTTCGGGTAAAATTAAGTGAATATAAATACACAGGCGTAGATAAAAAGCGATATCAATTCCTTTCATACGAAGTGTGCTTAAGAATGGAGTGTGATGCCTTACATCATAAAATAAATCGGATGAGACGCACTTTCTTCACTTTATGGGTAATAAATTTTTAGAGTATCTTGTGTATGATGAGAATGATAGCATTTAAGGTTACTGTAGCTTAGAAACAAGAATATTAGTTAGAAAAAATGTATCTGTGAATGTCGCATCCCAAAGGGCAAAGAAAATCTATCTCTATAAGTTAATATTACTTGTTGTTGTTACAAGTGCCCTTTAGTTATAACTATCTGTTACCCGCGAATTTATCCGCATGGAATTTTCAGCAATCCGCATGGAAAACAAAGAGTTATTTATTTATTAATTTATTCTTTATTGCACACACTAGAAAACATAACAAATACAAAGAACAAGTTTTACATAATATAGCATGCAAAGGCGGCCTTATCACTTACAGTGATCTCTTCCAGGCAACCTCTATAGTAAAAACATATTGTTGATAGCCAGGAGAATTGATCGGGCATAGTGTGCGAACAATTTATACATAAAATTCATTAAGTTATTGTTCAGTTCGCAGAGTTTACGATAACTTATTAATTCTGTATTCCGTGTGAAGAACTTTTTTTCTAAAATAAACGTATCTTAAGTTACTCCTTATTACATCAGCTATCTGCCAGGGAAAGTCCCTTCAAAATCGGTCCAGCCGTTTCAGAGATTAGCCGGAACATACAGACAGACAAAAATTGCAAAAAAAATATTTTTTGGTATATGTACCGTGTATACTTCCATATGCATTTAGTAAAAAGCGGTTATTTTAATATTACAAACAGACACTCCAATTTAATTTATTTGTATAGATAAAGATGCGGTCCTAATAATGCGGATTTACATTCTACCGCACTAGTAGTTAGCGCGATTTAGTTAATTATTGCTTCATATAAAATTTACGACAAAACATTTAGAAAAAACTCTTGACATAGAAGTATAGAAAACTTAATTTGAAACCGCGCCCTTTAATTTTCTATACCCAACTAGCCTTGTAAAAAATGGTACTGTCAACGTCATATATCAAATAAATAGAAACATCTGAAGTGCTCAAGAATATTCATACAACCAAAAAATGAATCGTAGCGCGAACGTCATCAAGTATATGAATTCATAGGCAAATTTTACTCGTTGGTAGAGCTTTGTGCAAGCTCGTCTGGTTAGGTACCACCCACTCATCAGATATTCTACCGCAAAACAGCAATACAGCAAGTATTATATAAGTATTGTTGTTCCGGTTTGAAAGGTGAGTGAGCCAGTGTAATTACAGGCACAAGGGACATTGGCGATGTAAGCAATGGTTAAGATTTCTTACAATGACATTGTCTATGGGCGTTGGTGACCACTTACCATCGGCGTAAATGTTTGTCCGCAATCAATAAAAAAAAAAACTCAACTATAAAACAAATACGTGTACAGTTTTACACTGTACACGCATTTGTTTTACCTACTGGGCTGAATAATTTTAAGTAGAAAACTTGAAGCATCACGATACTCCGACACAAATTGATATTTGACAGTATTTTGTTTGACGCATGCCAGCTTCCTTGCTATGTCTTACTTAATCAAAGAGATAAAATATAAGCCCGAATTAAGCACAGCGGTGGTTGCTCAGATTTGAAACTGTGATCTTCAGTTAACTTCTACCCTTTAAGCCTCATCTCATCATCTCGACTGAAACATTAAAAATACATCGCTACTATATTAAATTTGACATTGATATTTTACTCTCAAGGCGTACAAAAAGGTTTTACTTCAAAAAATTATTAAAACTAAATATAGTTCTGAAGGTTCCGTCTGGCATTTATCACTTCATATATCTTACTCAACTTTCAAAACCTTTGTTATTTCTAACATATGTGAAACCAAGCGTTGTCCCCGACTTTGTTGGGTGGACGTTGATGTGGATACAGTTTTGTGACTCTTGGGAATCCTTCAATTTTTCTAGGTAAAAATTATTTTATGCTTTGAGTGGGTTGCTTATATAGTGATTCTGTGTATAAGTAAATACATAGGATAATAACGCTTAGAAGGATAGTGTCATATAAAGTTTCGCGCAAAATTGAAGCAACTTTAGAATTAATGTGTGCGTAAATGTCACGTAATTACATTGGCCGACACGCACACATACGGCCGAATTATGTTACAGGTGAATAGAAATTTCCCCCATAAAGAGAGGAAATTGATACTGTTTGAATTTGAATTATGAAATATATTTATTTGCATTTAATTTATTTAATTGTAATATTATTTATTTAACTTTAGCTGCTATTATTATAATTATCTCATTTTGTGTTTTGCTTTTCTTTTATGTATAATTACAAAGAAATTAAAAAAAAAAAATTATTATATTAACAGCTAATGTTTTATATCTAATTTAAAAACATAAAATATTAATTTTAAATAATAATAAGATTTTTATTATTTAAAATATTAAGCACACGTGGTAAATATTTTTTCCGTACCTGACAACATTTTTATTGTAATGACGTCTTTTGTTTACAAATTATTTTTATGTTTTGATGAATGTATTTACTGCTACACAGTAAGTCATTTTTTAATAACTTGCGCGAGCTGTTTTCTATGACACTTTATCGTGACGGCTGACGTGACGTCAAACGTATTCCACCTATTTGGGTGGAATTGAATGGCTTCAATCCGCTTGGGCCTACATACCTTCTAAGCGTTATTATTCTATGTGTAAATATATATAATTCAGGTTAGGAGTTCAGTGGTTAATCAACTTAAAATTTTCTTTATGTGCTTTCATTGAAGCAGATTTTTTTTAAAACAAATAATAAAAAATTAAAATAAATAGCTTTATGACTTATATTTTTTAAATGTTAAAAATTTACTACTATATTGTTAACTGAAAATGAAATTTCGCTGGTTCTTCTCAGGTCTTACGTGCTTATTTCCGTACCTTCTGAATCTACCACCGACTTATGACAATAAGCAAGTGTAACACTTCTACATTGAATAAAGATTTTTGAATTGAATTAAACCAAAAAGCAATACTCTAGGCAGCTATTAAGTAATCACGCAAAAAAACATTTGTGAAAGAATTAAACTTCTAAACTTTCGTAGTCCTTATTAATTAATCAATTCGAAATATTACTAAGAATAATAAATATTTCTATGATTCAGTAAAAACTTTGATGCCAAAATAAATTTACAATTACATTTCATTCAAAATTATTTGCATGTATGTAAACATTATGTATGTGCAGTTAAATTTCCGTTCAAATCAGCAACTATTTGAATATTATGCTTGTTTAATTTCCATTCACAAATATATACGGAGTGTCATATTTATAAAATATCAGATGAAAGAATTGGAGCAATTGTGTCAAAAAATTAAAAGTCTTTAGTTTGTCTTATTGCATCTACTGGCTAAAGGACTAGTTCATATTTAGATCAGAGAGTTGGAATTGCGATTTAACATGGAAATGCTTCTAGCTTTATTGTCACATTTTCACGTTGTCATGACTCCTTAGATCTTTAATTTAATTTAATTTCGTAAGTATTTTTTATGGCATAGGAAGGCGGACGAGCTTTTGGGCCACTTGATGGTAAGTGGTCACCAACGCTTACATCGCCAATGCGCCACCAACCTTGGGAACTAAGATGTTATGTCCCTTGTGCCTGTAATTACACTGGCTCACTCACCCTTCAAACCGGAACACAACAATACCAAGTACTGCTGTTTTGCGGTAGAATATATGATGAGTGGGTGGTACCTACCCAGGCGAGCTTGGACAAAGCTGTACCACCAAGTAAAGTAAGTATCTAACATTTATTTATTATTTATTTTGACTTCGTTTAATATGATTTGAAAATAATATTAAGAGGCTCTTAGTTGTGATAGAAACGTTTAGCCAAATATCATTCCTTATTAAAATAAATGCGATATTAATATTCAGCGATTTTTCAATATATTAAAATTCCCCTTAATATATTTTTAATTTGATCAATAGTTCGGGATTTTTATTGACATGGAAAAATAAAACATATGCATCAGTTCCTTAGCTATACATACTATTATACAATTTACCTTGCGAACCCAGGATGAATAACTATTTTATTAGTTCCGTCATTATATACATTTAAAAATGTATGAAACCCGAAATACTTTTACATACTATGTAGAAGGGGCTTAGGAAAGCTTAACTTGAAATTTTCGACTAAGATGTACTTGTACCGCCATCTTGGAAATATGGATAAATTTTGTTTCTTTACGATAACTCGGCTCTCCGTTAAATTTGAGATTATATTTTGTTGCCTTTTGATTTAGGTCGGTGATAGATATCGAATAAAAAAGTAAAAAATTAAGATATTATAATTTGATTTTGTGGTTTTGTTTATAAAACTAAAAATTAACAGTCAAAAATATACATGCCTCGATTCTATTATAAACAAACAAAGATTTAAGCAAATTTAGTTATAATTTCAACTCAACTTTGAGGATTATGCCAAAATAAAAATACTTTACATTTACGAAAATCGCAAATTAATTTATGTTATATTTCCATAATTATGTACATAACATTATGTTAGGACTTTTAAACACACTTCGCTAGATTGTTTATAAATTTATAAACTGTGTTATTATTTTTTAATGAACGTATAATAATATTCAGACGTGAAATATTTAAGCCGTTATTTTTATCCATTAAAAATACTTATAAGTTTAATTAAGCATAAATAAATATGTACACAAATACGTCCCATATTATATATTTTTTTATTTAATGTTTCCGTAAGTGAACGGTAATTTATATTAAAGAGAGGCAGGGTCCGTTTTAATTTGAAGAAAGACAGCTACTTATGAAATCAATATCAAAATAACATAACAAATAGGTAATTTTGAACAAATTCCTTGGTTTCCAAATTTCTAACAAGTTTCCTTTTGCTTAAGAAATAAAACACTTACTAAAACTTAATCCCAGAGCGCCTTATCCTAGTATTCCTTACACCATGCTACAAATCTACCTAAATACAAAATAAACAGACTAGCTCTCAAGAACAACAATGCGAGTCAACCCTTCTTCTATGAAAGCGTCAAATAAATTTAAATTAACTAATAATAAAAAAAGACACGACGATAAATCTTCCTTAGATATTGTAATCACACATTATTCTTCCTTAATAAAAAAAAATATACGATTTACAAAGAAATTTTCAAATAATTTAAAACATACAAATGACTGAGAGACAAAATAATATTAAAGTCAACATAAGATGAATTAAAAATATAAATAAAGTCATTTATTTTTGTTTTTAAATATGTATGGTGTACAATAAAATATCAAATAAATTATAATAACGTACACAAAATAAAATATAATGCTTGCTGTGGTCTCCTGTAATTGAAGGAGCACACATATTTTATAACAATATTCATTCATTATTCCACGATTTAATGTACTCCTAAGTGTGTATCCTTTGTTGGAAATCCTTAATAAATAAATAATACTAAATGAGGAATATAATATTAAGACTATTGATTGGCTACTCAGCATTAATTAATAAAAAAAACGATTCGCTTAAAGCTGTAAGTAAAACTAAGAGGTGCTTCACCGGATTCAAACTTGTGAACTTAAGGTATAGAGACAAGTTTTCTATCCACTGGATCATCACCGCTCCTCTACGCCAACTGTATTTATTTATGACTTATTACAGTGACCTATATCATCTATTTAAAGACCGTGTTACTGCATATATATTAAAGCACATAGAATATTTATGAATACATAAGAATATTTACGAATTATTATTCTAATTATTACTTACATTACATTTAAATCTGAAAATATACCTATCAAAACCAAATTACAGCGAACTGAACAGATGATTATATATACACAATAGATTTATATGTAAATAGGTTTTCCATTACATAACTAGCTTCACAAAATTTTTACCTCACAGTAAATCCTGTTAGAGAAAGAGTCCCTAACATCGGATTGGATGTTGAACAAACAAGCTGAGCTCAACAACCAGATCGATGGGCTTAACTGTACCTCGCTTTGGAGATCACGGCTTGATACTGTATCTATTTACGAGCACGGACAACGTTCTGAAACATTTTGACGTAAAACTGTTTTATATTAAATAAGATTAACTTTTTTTTTTTTTATTCTGATCCTATTTCGAGAGCTTAGGTATCAATTAAAATGACTAAAAATATATAGATAATAATCTTTGAATATTATGAGATAACTAGAATTAAGTTATAAATTTTAATATGAGATAATATATGTAATTATTACACATTATACAATAATAATAAAGAAAAAAATAAAATATAATAAAAAATGAAACAAATCTTATTTGTTACATATACAATTAATCCACTTTCATTTCGTGCAGGTATCATTGTTGTTACAAATGTTCTAATCGCTTATGTAAGCTGATTTAAATGAACACGAGATAGTTAATTATAATCAACATCTAATTCGGAACATGTGTAGGGTTGCCATATATTTTACTTTCCTCTATTTACCGTAGTATAGGCAACGACGAGCTTAAAGGTGACGTTTTATCTAAAAAAAACTTTTTAAAACAAGCTTTTATTTAAAAGTGCTAAAAAAACTTTTCCTTTAAAACTTTTAATATTAACTGATAACGTCATTACTTAATTATTCCCATACTTTAATAATAATTGTTCCACGTTAATAGACTTGTGTTGATAAGACTTAATAGAGGTGGCCAAAAAAGTGCTTTCCGCGCACACATAGATAGTAAATATATTGTACAATAAAAATTGCAAAAATGAATTACTACGTAGTTTATTACCTCTCTGAACTTGGTAGTTTTTATTTCAAAATATTATGAAATGCAAGATGAATTTTAAGTACCGTTTGTCAACTTCCACCATAATGGACCACAGAGAAAATACTCATCAAGCCATTTGACATTTTTATAGCAAAATTATAAGCTATACTTATATAGGGTTTTCCAATAGGGACGCTTGAACTTTGACAGCTGATTGCGGCCATGTTGTTTGAGTGACAGCTGTCAAATGCAGTGTGTTATATTCATTCCGTCCTCCCAAATCACCATGGCAGGTTACAGTGTCGAGCAGCACGTGCAAATCATAAAATTGTTTTATGAAAATGGGTCTTCAGTTCGAGCAACGTTCCGCGCACTTCGCCCGTTTTACGGTCGCGATGATCGTCCTGCCGAGTCGACTATCCGTCGATTGGTGGACAAATTCGAGTCAACCGGGTCAGTTAACAATCAGCCGGTTCCCGTGCGTCAACGTAACGCGAGATCTGCCGAGAATATCGCCGCTGTGCGCGACAGTGTCCTCGAAAACCCGCGGCAGTCAATTCCGCGTCGCGCACAGGAACTCGGCCTTTCGCAGACGACAACTTGGCGAATTTTGCGTTGTGACTTGAGCCTGCACCCGTACAAGATCCAGCTGACCCAAGAGCTCAAGGTTAATGACCATAGACAGCGCCGTGTGTTCGCTGACTGGGCATTATAGCAGTTGGAAGTTGACGCCGATTTTGGCAAAAAAATCATCTTCAGCGACGAGGCGCATTTTTGGATGAATGGCTATGTCAACAAGCAAAATTGCCGTATTTGGGACGAGACCAATCCACACGAGGTTCACCAAGTGGCAATGCACCCGCAGAAAGTGACTGTTTGGTGCGGATTTTGGGCCGGAGGCGTGATTGGTCCGTATTTTTTCGAAAACGATAATGGTGTGGCCGTCACCGTCAATGGTGAGCGATACCGGTCGATGATAACCAACTTCGAAAATCGAAAATCGAGAATATGGATCTGGACAACATGTGGTTTCAACAGGACGGCGCTACGTGCCACACAGCACACGCTACGATGGAAGTTCTGCACGAGCAAGCGCCCTTAATGGAAAACCCTATAGACAGCAATCTTATTGAAGGATTTTATGAAAATGTTTACGTCACACACACACACATTTATAATATTAGTAGATTACAGTTTCCTGTTAGATTTTAAAGAAATGTTTTATTTATTTATTTATTGAACACTTTATTGCACAACAACATATAAATATATATCACAAGAGTAAAGAAACAGTCGACCAGAAAAAATGGTGTGCAAAGGCGGTTTTATCGCTTATAGCGATCTCTCACAGACAACCTTTGTTGAAAAGAGCTTTGTAACAGAGCAGGTAAGTGCAAACTTGAAAAGAAGGAGATATTTTAATAAGAACAAATTTTAATAAATCATTTATATGTATGTGACATATAAATAAAATATAAAATTAAATATAGATCAGTATAAACTACATACTATTCCATATACATACACATATAAACGCATATACACATACATACACACATATATACACACACATACATATACATACATACATACATACATAATTTATTTAAACAGTGACAAATAATAGTTTTTTAAACGATGTTTAAATATATTCAGTGAATTCGACTGCCGAATATCTGTGGGTAGTGCATTCCATAGCTTAATAGTTTTAATAGTAAAAGAGTTACTGTAGCTTTGTCCGGCTGCAGGGAATGATAAGTTTATTATCCTCCGAAGAACGCAGGTTGTGTGTGCTGTCATATCCAAGGAATTTGAAACGTTCTTTGAGGTACGATGGTGTGTAATCGACATACAGGACAGAGTAGAGAAGGGATAAGGCGTGCAGATTTCTTCGAAGTTTTATTAAGAACATCGGAAAATGTGTCTTATTATATAATATAAATAAGAATCTAATAGTACTATTTCGTGGTTCGTAGACCGTGGTGTCGTGTTCTAAAAGCCGCCAACCGTACTATGATAATGAATGCATAAATTATAGTACAAGCTCTTATTATATTGTATATAATATTATTTTGAGTGCCTCGTTGGTCTAGTGGCTATAAGGCCGCAGACCCGGTGGTCCTGGGTTCAAATCCCAGGATCAATATAATGTTATTGAGATTTTCTGTCGAAAATTCTCAGTAGCAGCCCGGAGTCTGGAAGTTGGTAGTGTGTACACTCCCGTGTCTCGGAAAGCACGTAAAGCCGTTGGTCCCACGCCTGAACTCTTTCCGGTTGTGTCGATTGCCGTCCCATCGGGCTATGAGAGTTAGGGAATAGAGAGTGCACCTGTGTTTGCACACACACTTGTGCACTATAATAAGTCCTGCGCAGTTGGCTAATCTCTCTTGAGATTGGCCACCGTGGCCGAAATCGGTCTGGAGGACTATTATTATGATAAAGTCAGTTTGTTTGTTATTCACGTCTCAATTGCTCAACTGATCATCATCAGAAAAAGACATAGGGACACCTCCCCCGCCTCATCACTCGTAATCTTATATTTCATATTTCGTTTCAAAACGTCGAAAGTTCTTGTTAACGTTCATTATTAACTTAACCTGAATGTAGGAGCGTATGTAAGCGTAAACGCGTAGGGCTTACAGTTAAATTGTCTCTCGCTTCCAGCTGTCCGAATAATTTCAAATGTCGCACATTTAAAGTACCAATGACAGTATAACACTTGTTTTTTTGCAATTTATTTATTTTATACAGGCCAGTGTTCGACCGTTGTGTTGCCTGGTGTAAAACATCGACACGGTCTAGAATAAAGCGCGCTTGTCTAGAAGAAACCTGTTTACTTTAGATTTAAAGACACTAACGTTGTACCTATCAAGAAAACAAGCCTAGCTTTTAGTTTTTTAAATTTACTTAAGTATTTTAAAAAAAAAATTTTTTTTTTTTCTGTCAAAACAACACAATGAGTATCAAGATAACTGACCATGGCTTGGATAATGGGTGCAAATATACCTACTTGTTCCCGGAAATTTAGAGTATTTTAATTGGTATAATAAAAAATATCTACGTCGAAAGTCTATGCGACCAACAAACGGTCCTCGTCTTTTGATAATTTGCAATTTATAATTCACAACACGCTGCGGTAACAGCTTGAACGATTCTAAATGAGATTTGTTTGAATAATTGACGAATTTGTTGGTTTCTTTGATTTGTTACTTTTATAATTATCCAAATTAACAATACAAATGTTTTTATTTCGAATTGATTTCAAATTTATTACCACGATTTAACAATTTCTCTGCTTTATTATTTTTGTTTAAAATAAATAATGTTGTACTATTTACTATACACACATTATATACCTTTATTTTTTTTAATTATAGGTAGTCGGACGGACGAATAGGTTACCCGATTGAACTAAGGTTTGATGTGCCTGTCAGTACACTAGCTCGCTCACCCTTCAAACCGGAACGCAATAATACTAATTTGTTGTTTAACGGTAGAACATCTGATGAGAAGGTGGTACCTATCCAGACGGACTTGCACAATACCCTACTTAGTAGCTGAAAGTTTCTGTGTTGTTACGTTCTATCTCAAATTAACTTTTAAGTATTGTTATTATTATTTTAATTAAGAGTGCGTATAGTGCTATTTCTTAAGATATAATTATCAACAATAGCTGCGGTAATAACTTCTTTCAACTGAATGCTAAAAAATGTCAAGTAATTTAGTTTTCCCGCAAAAAAAATACTACTTTCTTCAAATATATCCTAAATGATAATTGTATAGAACGGGTCTCCGAGGTGAGAGATTTGGGTGTGTACCTTGATTCTAAGTTAACCTTTAATTTACATTATAGGTATGTGACAGCAAAATCCTATCGCCTGCTTGGTTTTGTGCTCAGAGTCAGTAAGGATTTTAAATATATATCAACTTTAGTCCTTCTTTTTAATTCACTCGTTCGATCAGTGTTGAAATATGGTTCGGTCATTTGGAATCCCCACTACAAAGTCAACATCCAAGAGATAAAGAAAGTTCGGCATAATTTTTTAAAGCATTTAAGGTTCAAATGCTCTGCTATTGATCAAGATGTTCCTGATTTAGTTTCGCTGGAAAAACGTCGTAGTAGGAAGGATCAGATATTTTTGCTCAAATTGCTTCACAACGTAATTGATTCTCCATTCCTCCTTGGTTGCATTGATTTCCGATGTCCTAGACAACTTTCGCGAAACAAGTCTTTATTTAATTTACCTGTTACACGTACTAAGTATGCTCATAATACCTTTATTTATCGATCATGTTGCAAGTACAATAAATATTTTGATTCTATTGATTATTTTAATGGTTCAATTCAAAATGTTATTAATAAAATAAATGAAATATCCTAATGCCATATACATATTATAATTTTTGTTATTATTTTTGCCTTTGTATATTTTTGTGGTTTTGTGTACATATTTTTATATTTCTTTATTTATTTGTTTGTAATAATTTAATCTTTATTAATTGAATTCTAGTCGCTGTTGATATTTTAATTAAATTATCACTCATTTTGTTAATTTTTGATTCAGATTGTTTTGTAATTTCACACTTCTTTTCTTTTTTTTTTCTTTTGCTCACGTTATTATTTACTGTTTACTTTTGGAAACTGTATTGGTCAATGTCTTATCTTTGTATTTTATTTGAATGTGTTTATTTGTACTGTTTGTTTCCTTAACGAAATAAAATAAAATAAAATAATAAACTCATTTGACAAACATTAAGTAGTTTCATATAAATTTGCGAGCATAAAACAGTTACCTAAACAAACAAAGCCTTTTTGCAAGACAAATTAATTATCGTATGTTAACAGCAATTTAACTGAATGTGACTATTCAACTGCCTGAAGCAGGAAACGAGTATGAACGAAACGCAACAGCGTGTGAAATTTCAATTTAATTATATAATCGCATATTTAATAACTTTCAAAATTATTATAATATATGTACTATTTTGTTGTTAATTGTTACAAATTTTACAAAATCCTCGAAATTTACTTGTTTTGACGAAGGTTATTGGAATCAATGATAACTTTATGACCTAATGTCTTGTCAACTGTATTGGCTACGTCGGCTGTTCTCAACGAAGATTCAATGAAGCGTACTCAAACACAGGTGCAATATAATTTCTTCCGATAGTTAACAGTGTCTCCCGCATCTTCAATTATTCTTAGGGGAAAGACATCTTGCCGCCATCCCCCGCACTCGATACGTACGGCAGCTCTAGGAGTCACGTCTGTTGTTCTCATCAGGACGTAAAGACCCCACCTCACGTCTAAGCTATTCTACCGACAATTAGGAACGTTTTGGTGTAGTGGGGTGTCCCTATCTAAGCGGTGTAGCACAAAATTTTAACCGATTTACATGAGCGAGGCTTATGAACCTATTTTCACATTTGTTCCTTTTTTTTTATTAGTTAGGCAGACTTGCGGTCCAATCAATGGACCGTCGTTTAATTCAACTTAGCCTTCTGCCTCCAATTGCGTCAATCATAACCATTGTTAACTATTTACAGGAAATTATATACTAATAGTCATTTATTTTATTCAATTTTAAAGTAAAAAATATATATAAAAACATAACTATGAATCTTACTACAAGTACGAACTTACTACGGCGCTGATAAAAACGTGATGTAACAATTTATGGGGTGTAAACGACTTTCCGGCCCTCACCCCGGCCTTTTTCATCGCAGATACAACTATAGCCATATGTGTATAACAAGACAAATTTTACGATGTAATGATGAAAGGATTATTTTTTTCTCAGTTACACTTAATTTGATGAAAATTGAATAATAAATATATTATGTCTTAAAAAGAAAATAAAAAGTAATAATTATAAAACATTAAAAAAAAAATTTGATGCCAAATATTTTATGTATATTGTTTGTAAATTATATATGTTATTAGTTTCCTGTTACGGATTTATCTTAATAAAATGATTTTTAATAATATGTCAGAAAGAAGACATTCTGTCTTCACCACCTCGATGGTTGGAACAGCGCGTTTTCTTAGGCATTGTTTTGCCTCGCACAACCACTTTGTGGAATCAGCTTTCGCCGGCGACTTTTCCGAACTAATATGACATAGAAATACTTCAAGAAAAGAGCGTACTCTTTCCTTAAAGGCTGGCAACGCACCTGCAAGCCCTCGGATGTTGCAGGTGTCCATGGGCGGTGTCACTTTTCATCACGTGAACATATTACTCGTTTGCCCCCTCTTACATACATCAGTAAATTTTGCCATATTTGTTTCATTTTAATTATTAAATGGTTGAAACATATTGATGTAAAATACTTTTAGAAAAATAATTAACACGGCAAGGGTTAGGCTTTTTCCTCCGCCAGTTCGTGACGTAAACCAAATATTAATATTTCAAAGTGCCACTACCATGATTAACAAACTCACTCTTGAATGGTATTCCGCATATTTTTTTATGATTTTAATATATTCACATTTATATGACTTTTTAATTTAGATATGTTGTTCCACGCGTTGAGATGTAAAAGTTTTTTTTTTCTAAAACATACATTTTAATTTGTAAATTGATTATTTAATCATATGACTTACCCTCACCCGCTCGAAGAGTTAACATTGTTTCATTACGCTCCTAAGCTTTAATGTTAATTATTAGTTTAAAATCAACTATTATCACTTTTAATTAAAGTCTCGTGTAGTAGTGAATATTGTGATTAACAAAGTGAACTATTATAGTGCATAAAAACATATTGTTTGTAAGTTATAACGAAGAACGTTTTTAAATTACTTCGCGCCCTGACCTACGACAATAACTCGCACTGCAGTCGCATCTATGACTACTAGGCCGGGTCATTGACCCTTGCACTGCCATTAAGACGTCGCCCGCTTGTTTTTTACCACATTATTGTTGCATATAAATAAAAATGAATACGCATAAATGCGCCGGTTGTCCAAATGAAATAAAATCCGCAGCGTCTTTAAATTGTATGCGATGCAAAAATATTTATCATGTTATCTGCACAAGACATTCGATGGCAGAGTATAATAGCATGACCCCAGATATATTAAATGCTTGGGTCTGTGATCTATGTCGTTGCAAAGAACCAAAGAAAGGCAATAACTCTAATACTCCCGTACGCACTTCATCAATAAACGTACAACAGGATTATGTCACACAACGCAATAGAAAATCATCGTGCAACTGCCTGTCTGCTGACGCGATTCGCAACATCATAGGAGAAGAATTTCGTCAGGCGCTAACGGCCGAATTCAATTCCAAACTCCAAGATATTCTCAGAGTAGTTTCTTCACTCGAGTCATCGCTGTCATCATTTCATCAGGAGTTGGAAGCGGTGAAAAGGCAATTATCCACTCAAGAAAATACATTAGAGGTAGTTCGCGCAGAAAATAAATCACTTCGTTCCACTAACGACTTATTAAGCTCCCGCCTTACACAACTAGAACAACACTCTCGCGCATGTAACATTGAGATTCATTGTGTACCTGAACATAAATCTGAAAATTTAATGAACACAGTGCAGCAGCTGGCTAAGGTCATAAAATGCCCATTTGATATAAAGAATATACAATTTTGTGCTAGGATTGCTAAAATGAATAAGACCAGCCCTCGCCCAAGGTCTATCTTAGTGAAATTTAATACACCACGCCTTCGTGACGAATTTTTAGCGGCAACTAGCAAGTTTAACAAAAGCAACACTGACGAGAAGTTAAACAGCAGTCACTTAGGCATTGCAAGTACGAAAAAGGTAGCTATTTATGTATCTGAGCATTTGTCGCCTGAAACCAAAATGTTGCTCGCCGCCGCGCGACAGAAGTCTAAGGAGCTAAATTACAGATTTGTATGGGTACGTGACAGTAAAATTTATATGAGAAAATCTGAAAACGCAAAATACATTCAGATACGTAATCATGATTGTATTAACAACTTGTCATAAATAGCGCTAAGGTTGACTAACATTTTATTATTACTTAAAGGCACTTTAAATGGTTTATCTGTTTATTACCAAAATGTAAGAGGTCTGAGGACGAAAACCGTTGAATTATTTAATAATATTGTATGTAATTCCTATGATATAATCATATTGACTGAGACGTGGCTGAATAATAGCATTTTTGACTCCGAGTTATTTGACTGTAATAGGTATACAGTTTATAGACGCGATCGCATGAGCAGTGGGTTTCATTCTAAAAAGGAAGGCGGAGGGGTCCTTGTTGCCGTTTCGAAACATATTAAATCTTCTCGACTTCAGAATTATGAATCTGATTGTGAGGATATTTGGGTTAGATTAGAGATCTGCAGTAGGGGCGTTAACAGTGAGATTATTTACATATGTGGAGTTTACAACCCTCCTCCCGTTCAAAAACACATACTGAAACACTTTATTGACAATACTAACAGAGTATTAGAACCGTTTGACGGCACTTCGTTAGTGGTGGGGGATTTCAATTTGGGCAACATGTTATGGTCTAGGACGACTCAAACCTATTTAGGAAATTCTAATAGCGCACTGCATAACATGCTGTCGGACTTTTTATCCCTTAATGATTTAAATCAATATAACTTCATTCTTAACAATAAAAATAAAATTCTTGACTTAGTGCTTTCAAATAAATCTCAAATTGATATATGTGAGTGCATGGATCCTCTAATCCCTGTAGACGCATCACATCCATCTTTAACATTTTTTCTTGGCGTTAAACAATTGCCTGATCTGCTTCCTGATATAACGCCTTCGAAATACTGTTTTTATAAAGCAGATTATGTAAAAATACAACAAGAGTTAAAAACCATTCATTGGGATGATCTCCTGGGTGAGTGTGACTCTGTTGACACTATGGTGACTATATTTTATGATCAGTTACATATTCTTATTCGCAAATACGTACCTTTATCCAAACCAAAAAATAAAAAATACCCATTCTGGTTTAGTAAGTGCTTAATTAATTGCATAAAGGAAAAATATAAGTGCAGAATAAAAATACGCAAATACAGTAACCCTCGCGATATTCTAACCTTCGAACTTTTAAAGAAACGATGTGAAAGATTATTAAAAGAATCATACGCTAAGTATCTTGAGCATATAGAAATGTCTTTGCGATCAAATCCCAAGTTGTTTTGGTCCTATCTAAAAAAGCAGAAAAAATGCAACTTCTATCCAGCGAGAATGAAATTGAATACATTTGTAGCAACTAAAGGCACAGATATATCTAATCTTTTTGCTGACCATTTTTCATCTATTTATTCTAATGTATCTTCGCCATCATCATCTCAATCATTTCCTGTGGTATCATACCCTAATAGCTGTCTGAGCGTAATATCTTTTTCATCCGGTCAAATCCTTAGGGTCTTAAAAGGGCTTGACAGTTCTAAAGGCGCAGGTACAGATGGTATTCCGCCTATATTTGTAGCAAGTTGTGCTGAAGGCTTAGCAAAGCCGCTTACATATATTATAAACTATTCCCTGAGCACTGGCATCTATCCATCACAATGGAAAGAAGCTCTGGTTATTCCTCTTTATAAAAATGGAGATCGCAGTCTCATTAGTAATTATAGACCAATATCCATCATTTCTGTGTTCGCCAAATTATTTGAACTAGCTATCTATCCAATCTTCTTCTCACAATTCAAGGTAACCATTGCTCCGGAACAGCATGGATTCTTGAAAGCGAGATCTACTACAACCAATCTCACATCTTTTGTCGAGGATATTGTTGAGGCGATGGATGTTGGCAACTCTGTTGACGCTATCTACACTGATTTCAGTAAGGCCTTCGTCACAGTTAATCACACCATACTGCTGCATAAGCTTGAGATGGTCGGTGTGACTGGCAATCTACTAACGTGGTGTAAATCCTATCTTCAATCTAGAAAGTCTACAGTTGTTATTAATGATTACTCTTCTAAATCATTTGTTTCCTTTTCTGGAGTACCTCAGGGATCTCATCTAGGGCCTCTATTCTTCAATATTTTCATTAACGATATCTGCTCCTGTTTCACCCACTCGAAATGTCATTTATACGCCGACGATCTCAAGCTTTACAGAACTGTTTGCACTGAAGCGGATGCCATCTGTCTTCAAAATGATCTCAACAACTTGGCGTTGTGGTGTCATATAAACTGCATGAGTCTTAATACCGCAAAGTGCCATGTTATAAAGTTCAGTAGGAAGAAAACATCTTTTGAAAGAACTTACTCAATCGATGGAAATATACTCTCGGAAGTAGAACATATTCGAGATCTAGGTATCATACTGGATAATAAATTAAGATTTAATTTACATATTGACGACATAGTAAGCAGGTCTTTTAGGACCTTGGGATTTGTATTGCGTAACTGCAAGCATTTCAAAAATGCTGAGACAAAAATATCGCTCTTTACAGCATTAGTTCGTAGCGTTTTGGAATATGGCAGTATAGTTTGGAACCCTCATTTTGACATTTATAAAAATAGGTTAGAAAGTGTTCAAAAAAGATTTCTCTGGCATTTGACCTACAGTCTCAATTTAGCTAAAAAACTACAAAACTATGATGAGAGGCTATCATTTTTCAATCTCCTTTCGCTTTATAACCGCAGACGCGTACTGGATAACTCATTTATATTCAAACTAGTGAATGGGTCAATAGACTCATCTTATCTGTTGTCCAAAATAACGTTTCGCGCTCCTACAAGATCCTTCAGAGCATCTACTTACACGCCTTTTGTCGAAAGACTTGCTCATTCACGTTTTGGTCGTCTATCCCCAATGAATAGATTAATGATCAACTACAACAGCATATGCAAAACTGCAAATTCCTTACATTACAAAAATAAGGACAAAAATAATTCAACGGTTAATCCTGACATTGACATTTTTAATGACAATATACGTAATTTTAAGAAAAAAACAATACTGTATACAAATAATAATTCATAGCCTGTAATTATACATAAATTCTTAATAGTTATCCTGGTTTTAAGTCCTGACATTTATACTGTTTACGCTTATATGAATAATTCAATTATATTTCCATTATGACATTTATTCTTACAATTTATTCAAATTCACCATCGTTTATTGTACTTAACTCATTTTTAATATATTGACAAAAAAAACTGTGTTTAAACTTTTATCCTATTGTCTCATTAATTTTGTTAATTTAATAATGTTTTATTTAATCAATTAACTTTTTATAATTATCGTTTTTTACAATGCTGACTTATATTTCAATTTTCGTGTAATTTTAGAACACCTGTAAAAAAGTAGGCAATTACCCAATTATTTATGATGACTTTTGGTTTATTGTATATTTTTATTGTACTACTTGTTGGTGTCGTCAAATAAATAAATAAATAAATAAATAAATATGTTAAAGCCGAGATGACTCAGTGGTAGGAACCGATGATCGTGGATTCGAACCCCGACAAGCACCACTGAATTTCATGTGCTTAATTTGTGAAAACATCGTGAGGAAACCTGAATGTGTCAAATTTCACTGCGGGGTTACATTGGAGTAGCGTGGTAGAATAAGCTCCAAATCTTCTCCTCAAAAGAGGAAAAGAGGCCTTAGCCCGGCAGTGGGACATTCACAGGCTGTTACTTACTTAATCACGTCAAAAAAACGTTTTGTAGGTGTCAAAAATATTTTCTGCTGTTTATTCTTCATATGAAAATGGGACTAATTTCGAAGTATAAGTTATCATATAATTACTGGGTGGTAGGGCTTTGTGAAAGCCCGTCTAGGTGGGCATCATATTACTTCTTGTATTGTTGTGTTCTGGTTAGAAGAGTGACTTAACCAGTGAAACTTTAGGCGTAAACAACATAACATCTTAGTTCCTAAGATTTGGAGCGCATAGACGATGTAAGGAATGACTAATATTTCTTACGGCGACGGTGACCACTTACCATCAAGTTGGCCATTTGCCCGTACCTTCCTGTTGTATAAGAAAAATTATTTACAATGTTTTAAAAAATAATATATCACGACTCTGTGACTACTCTGTTATTGACTATGTCTGATAGTAGAACACTAAAAGACATCATCTCTAACAAAAATGCTATTCTGTAAGATATCACACGTGAAGTGATGAAAATCGACCTACAGCGATGCGTTATTGTGTTCTTAATACTCCCTTACATATTATAAATACTATAGTCAATGATCCATATCGTTTTGTAACATTTAACGATCGTATTCTGTGGTTCAAGTTTGTCCTTCCAAGTACCAATAAACTAAATGATTAAAATAATATTAAGAAAATGTTTATAATTAATTTAAAAGCGATAAAATTTTGGATTCCAATAGTAAGGACTTCGAACCGAAACGGGTAGCATCACGAACATAGAAGTTGTAATGAATTATGAAAAGTTTTGAAAAGCGCCGCGCATCCTTCCGCTAATGACTTTCAAGGATAACATTCCAAGATTAACATACATTTTTGATATTACTTTCGTCATAATAACATGATTTAAATTAATTATTAAAGAGAGTCTCGGTGGTAGAGCTTTTTGCAAGCTCGCCTGGGTAGGTACCACATACTCATCAGATATTCTACCGCAAAACAGCAGTAATTGGTATTGTTGTGTTCCGGTTTGAAGGGTGAGTGAGCCAGTGTAATTACAGGCACAAGGGACTTAACATCTTTTTTCCCAAGGTTGGTGGCGCAATGGCGATGTTTTTTTTTAAAGAAATCTACAATTCTATGGGCGTTGGTTACCATCAGGTGGCTCGTCAGTACAACATAAGTCGTAAAACTAAAATAAAAACGAATTGGCGATGATTAGAAATTATTTAATCTTAAATATCTCAAAAAGAAAAAAAAATTTAAACCACTTGTCTGACGCTGTACGTTGCTGATCATTTACCACACTTTTATTGGTCAGGTCACGTAAAATAAAATATCAAATGTAATCCTAGTTTGAAAATTTAGGAAGTTTTCTTTTCCGATTCGGCTGTAGCGTAACATTTTTAATGAATTCATAATTAAGTTTGGCTACGGAGCCATGCTATGAGCTCTTCGAAATGGGGATATTGTTTGAAAAAGTTAAATTAACCCTGCAGGTGATATCCGAGGCGTGACGGCGACAGAGTCTGTTGGTTTAAAACCACGCGATGCTAATTTATAGGAAAATTTGTACAAATTTTAAGAATCAACAAAATAATTCAACGTAATATTTGACTTTATACGTTAAAAATTATATTTTTCATTTATCGTTCCATTATATATTTTTTTAATTAATTAATGAACTTTAATTTCACTAGTAATCGTTTCATTTAATTAAAACTTCACATATTGGTACAATTTGTATATATAAAAAACATTTTTTTATATTATATTTTAATGTATAATATATTAAAGAAAAATGATATAGATAATCTTATTATAGATAATCAATACTTTTCCAAACTTTTTTTTGTTAACAAAGGTATAATAATAATGAGTAATAAGCATCCTGCCTGATTTAGATTAGGCTGTATATTCGAGCCCTTAGTCTAATAGTGGGTCATTTACAAGCTGTTAAAATGCAGATTGCTTAAAGCGATTGTATAAAAATAATTACTTTATACATAAAAAAAGACTTCATAGTACCTTTATATGACTAAGAAAAATCTTAGTCTGTCAGGGTTCAAAGTTTTGTTTTAACACACTGGCTCATTGTTATTTTGTATTAATATCCATTTATCAAATTAACGATGTCAGTTATAGTCATTACAATGAAAGCGAAAATAACTTCGATTTTCAAATAAACGCACACATACAAATAGTTGTGCACACAAGCATATAAATAAATGTAGAAGTAATGCTCATGAATAACTCAGCTGGGTTAGGTCCGTAGACACATTTGGAAATATTTCACCCAACACATGCAGGTTCCCTTTTCAACATTATACACAAGTTAAGCCACTAATAACTCAGATTTGAACACGATTTTCATTTAATATTCATTTCTTGTATACTGGTCTGATATTGCGTATAATTGAAGATTTTAAATTTATATGGATGATTATTGGCTGAAATATCCAGCATACAAAAGAACCACAGCCGAATCCGTTTCCGACAACGAGTCCGGTTAAAAGTCGACCCGGTCAAACTTCGCATTAAAATCAAATGCTATCAGGTCAGGTCGCCTCACCCTCGTCATGGTACAATGTGCCTCGGTGATTAATTATTTACATTCTAATGATATTTGTCATAAAACGATCCGATTTTAGGGTTCCATAATAATTATCAAAAAATATATTTTACAATTTCATGTTTATTCCTTAAGGATTTTTAAAAAGATAGGAAGGCAAGTGCTGTTTGTATATGGTCACCACAGCCTATAGACTTTATCGCTGTAATATTTTCCATTTCTTAAATTCACGTCAATTCACGACCAATCTTGGGAACTAAGATGTTATGTCCCTTGTTCCTGTAGTAACATTGGATCATTCACCCTTTAAACCAGAACACAACGAATAGAATGTGTAATAAGTGGATGGTATCTACCCAGACTTTGAATTTGTGATTATAATTCATCTCGTGCTTGACGGCGAAGAAAAACATCGTGAGGAAACGTGTATGTGTCTAATTTTACTGAAATTCTGCCCATATGTATTCCACAAACCCGCATTGGAGCAGCGTGGTGGAATAAGCTCCAAACCTTCTCCTCAAAAGAGGAGAAGAGGCCCTAGCCCAGTAGTGGGGCATTCACATGTTGTTACTGTGGAAGTCTTTGAAATTGAACTTCATGAGTTCCTTAAACTATTTCTTATTAAATACCTAATTGTAAGTAACAAATCAAGATAATTTTAATACAAGTAGGTTGCAGCATAGCGTGGCCATTTAAAAAGGAATTTATGCAATTTATATAGTAATTACACGTTATATGATTATTGTCAAACCTACGGAACCTTACTATCTGTGCTTATGACTCGAAATTGCCAGAATGATTTGAAAGTAAAATTCTAAAGCTACCTTAAAAAATAAGTACAAGATTCCAGCGTACGAATCATGAAAGAATCTGCCTCTTGGTTTCTGAAAAGTCGTTTGCTTTCAAATTAATGAATTATGCATGAATGATCCAATTTTTGTTTAATCATAATTAATTTAATGGAATACTTTGACAAATTGCAAATTAACTAACATATTCAACAGCTTTTCCTAAAAAAATCGCTTATGAAAGTTTTTTTTTATTTCGTGTTTTTATCGCAAAACGGAGATACTAGCTTAATTATTTTCAATAAAAATCATATACGTATTTAATATAATTAATTGAAAAATGTGAAAAAAATTGTAAAATGTGAAAGTGAAACGCGCTTTTAACATTTTAATAAAAGTATAAATATTATATTGCACAAAAATAAAAAAAATAGTTTTATAGGGTTTTAAGATATCTGCCGGCGTTCCCTAATTATTGAATTGCTTATTAACAATATTTTAATAAAAACAATAAATTAAATAGATAAGAAGAAGAAGCAGAATAGAAAAACTATCAAGATTGCTTAGTCACAGCGACCGCTGTGTCGTAAACTCAAGAGTCCGATGGAGTAGTAGTCGATTAAGAATACAATATAACAATATATAGAAATCATAATAGTTATAAGGCTCTATAAGATGAATCATTTGCCCGCTTATGTCGACAATGAAACCAAAAACATTAATAACATTGTCAGATGTCAGAAATACTAAACAACATTATTGGACATTTCCTCCTGACATCTGTTTTGTGGCATATAAAAAATAGTCCCGGCTTTAAAAATACTTACGAAGCCAGTGAAAGCCGAGTTAATTTGTAGTCGTTTAATAGAGAAATTGCTTTTTTAAACGAGGGATTTTCTACCGTTTTATTACAGCTCTTATTTCTGAATCACGGTCATTTAAATTTAGAATATTATATGTAATTATAATAATAATAGAATACAATAAATACGATGAACATGCACGTTCTAAATTGCATTTTATATTACTGTTATATATAAAAGCTTAAATATATATAAATAAAAATTTCAAAACAGTAGCGTACAAATCACGAGCGCGTAGAATGGTGACAAGAATGCTAGCAGCGTTTCCCCTTTGAATGACAATTCTGATCCATTGGGTGAAAAATGAAGCAGCCTTTCTATCACTAGTACAGGCAATAAGACGAGGTGCTATTTTTATAAATAAAATATACGAAACATAGTCATTAAATATATTTGTAAGCAGTCCAATATATTTTCCCTTCTGTTTAGTGTTATCAATAAAAAAAAAGTGTAAATGCAAAGGTATTCACAATAATATATGTAACAGTAATAGTCTGTGAATGTCCGACTGCTGAGCTAAGACCTCTTCTCCGCTTATCGAGGAGAAGGTTTGGAACTTATTCCACCACGCTGCTTCAATGCGGGTTAGTGGAATTCACACGTGACGCAATTTTATTGAAATTTGACACATGCAGGTTTCCTCACGATGTTTTCCTTCACCGTCAAGCACGAGATGAATTATAATCACATATGAAGCACATGAAATTCAGTGGTGCTTGCCCGGGTTTGAACCCACGATCATCGGTTAAAATTCACGCGTTCTTACTGGGCCATCTCGGCTTTAAAAAGCTGACGTTCGAAATCTTACGCTTACTCGTCTGACGCTCGAAGTCTCAATTAGCCCGAGCGCAAATAAAATCACATCAAAAATACAGAGAATGTTATTAAGTATCGTTCGTGTAAGCAAATATTTTAACTTATATGTAATTTTGAGATACCTACTTATACTATGTGATTAAATACATTAAATAAAGCTTTTAGCATTTAATCAGCAAACGCATAAATAGAAAATGATTGGAAGGGTAAACACTAACAGCCTTATTTATAAACGTTGCTTAGTTACTGTTTACCTAAACACTGATTTGTCTCTTTCTGTCATTATTGATTTGACATACGAAAGAAGAAGACAAAATATTGTTTAACTAATCACCAGTTAAATAAAGTTGAATGAATAAGGCGGTAAAAGGTTTTAGATATTTGTAGTTCATAGAATAAAAAACCCGATTGTTCTTTTTTTGTGCATTTATTGTTATTTTTAAAAGTAGGTTTATTTAAAAAAAAAATTTAAATCCTCCAGACGATGTCATGGACAGAATTTATAAAAAAAAAATAACATTATGCAATTATATATAATATCAATGTAATCAATCATTAATTAGATGCAACCGAGTATTCACGTTACAACTAATGACAACGATACAAAGGCAATTGGCGTGTTTCACGCCTTGGTCAATGTATTAGTTTAACACAATTTGACTAATGACGGATTGTTTTGGTAAGACCGTTTGAATTTCACAGAGTACTTGATCCATTAAATAGATGACAAAGCTTTGAACCCTCATAATTACCGACAATTGATTTAATTTCAATATAATTCAAGTTATATTATTATTATTATATCAAAGTTAAACAACTGAGGTCAATAAATTTGAAATATGGGCAAAATAAAAAAAAATACATTGCATACACTTCAGAGTTTACCAATCAAGTAATTCAAATAACAGATACAAAATGACGTTTCGTTATTCAAAAAAAGAACACGTAATTTTCAAACTAATTCTTAAAAATAAAAAACATGCATAGAATAAATTTATTTTGGTCTTGATTATTTTAAAATCTAATTCGTTCATATTCACAAAACATCACAGGTTTTTTAAACGAAAATCGAAAATATATCTGAATTGTCCCGTAGAAACATTTTAAAATGCAATACTTCCAGACTAACATCAAAAACAAGCCAGAGGTTCGACGAACTGACAGTGTAAGAGAGACGACATATTACTTAAGCGAAGGCATGATTGATAGTTGAAAATTTAGTAATTAAAATATACATTAAAAAAAACCTTAAGTTATTTGATATTTTTCAACGAAAAATATTATATATTTGTATATTTTTTAAGATTGAGATTCCAAAATTTATTTACAAAAATAATATAGATTGAAGCAATATATCGACATTTGAATGTCATGACATTCGGATTTGAAATGGTCTTAAGCATTTAAATCGTAACTGAAGATTGAAAGTTCAAACCTCGAGTTGTTGATACCACTGTGTTTTCATCTGCTTAATTTGTTTTTTGTTCTGGTGTTCCTCTAACCAAAAAAATATATAAAATACACATTAACATATATAAAACAACAATGTTAATGGGTATTTCTATTAGTTCGTTGTTTATCTGTATTACAAAAATATATCTGATAAAAATAATCACTTCAAAATAATGACCACAGGAAAGGCATGATACTTGTAGATCAATGTCCGTTGAATCGAACTTAAATTATTTGGGCTAAACATTAACCAGACTCCCTGTAATTTACAGGTAATACTAATGTTACGATTGTCAAAAATATTATGGCTAATTATGGGACCACATTACTGAATTTCAAATTATATCGTATTTTAATAAGACGAGGTGTTGAATAAGACAATATTTTTTTTGTTATATGTAAGCGGACGTCCAAATGAGCCAACAGATGTTAAGCGCCCATAGACAGACTTAAGAAGTATTAACCATTCCTTACATCGCCAATGCGCCACCAACCTTGGACAGAAGACGTTATGTCCCTTGTGCCTGAAGTTACACTGGCTTACTCATTCTTCAAACCGGAACGCAACAATACTAATTATCGCCTTTTGGCGGTAAAATATTTGATGACTGGGTGGTACCTACCCAGACCGGTATAATATAATAAAATAAACCAATAGATTCAATGTCTTATATATAGTTAAGTCCTGTTTTAAATAAAAATATTACGTAATAATCGCTCCTTCTGTTACCATGTGAGGACTCTTACAAAAATTGTAAAAGGATACGTTTCATTTGACCTCTGCCGCTGTACGACTCGTCAGACAAATTTCAGATGCAGTGTATTTTGTTTTAAAATGACAATGACAGTCCCTGGTCCGCAATGTTACTACTAAAAACAATCAAAGATTTTCTCTTCATCGTTAATTAATTCAGTGAATGATTGCAAATACAATATTCACATAATTTAGTTTTAATTCGTGTATATTTGAGATTTTAATGTAAATAAAATAGTTGCCTGTAAACGTCCCATTGGTGGGCTAAGACTTTTTTAAGAAGGCTTGGAGCTTACACCACCACGCTGATGTGATACGTGTTCATCATGCAGGTTTTCTGATAACGTTTTATTTTCATTTTATTTAATCAAATATTAAGCCCACGTTATATATTCAGAAAAACATTAGTCTAATTGCATGTGTAAAAATATTGTAACAAAATATATAAACAATGATAGGCTAACTTGACATTAAAAAACAAAAATCTCTAATTGACGAAAAACAAAACAACAAAAACAAACATACATACATGTTTTATTTGCCGCTGAGCTCGAGATTTTTATTTATAAATAAGAAGTATGTAAATAACTCTTTTAATATGAATATAAACATATTTGTTGTACTAAAATCATATAATAATAACGCTTAGAAGGAGTGTAGGCCCAAGCGAATTGAATTCATTCAAATTGTTACTAGTCTCAATACACTACTCGGTGGTAGAGCTTTGTGCAAGCTCGTCTGGGTAGGTAACACCCACTCATCAGATATTCTACCGCAAAACAGCAGTACTTTGTGTTGTTGTGTTCCGGTTTGAAGGGTGAGTGAGCCAGTGTAATTACATGCACAAGGGACATAACATCTTAGTTCCCAAGGTTGGTGACGCAGTGGTGATGTTGTTTTTTTTTAAAGAAATATACAAGCCACTGTCTATGGGCGTTGGTGACCACTTACCATCGGGTGGCCCACATGCTCGTCCACTAACCTATAATATAAAAAAAAAGAAATACATTTGACGTCACGTGACACGTCAGTCGTCACGATAGTGTCTTAGTAAACATCTCGCGCAATTTATTATAAAATGACTTACTGTGTAGTAAAAGAGTGTCACAACACTCCACATAAAAAAATAAGGATAAGAAAATCACATTTCACACGTAACTAGTATTTGGCAACTTATAATTTTAGCTAAAATACATTCATCAAAACATAAAAAAAAATTGTAAACAAAAGACGCCATTACAATAAAAATATTGCCAGCTATGGAAAATATATTTACCACGGTTGCTTAATATTTTAAATAATAAAAATGTAATAATAATTTTAAATTATTTACTTTTAACTTTTTTAAATTACATATAAAACATTAATACTGTTCAAATAATTATATTTTTTTCTTCAAGATTATACATATAATAAAAGCAATACTAAATAATATAACTATAACCATTTAAAAAAAAGAGATCGTAATAATAATAAAAGCTAAAATTAAATAAATAATATTGCAATATATAATTATAATACTTATTTATTAATTGTAATAGTTTTTAGCTTTCCTTCGAATCTGATTGCTTCTTCTTACATATCCCGTCCTTATTCCATACAAATCTACTATTTATCACAATTTACTGTCAGAAAACCTTTCAGCGTTGTTTAATTAATTTGAATGAAAAAATAATAATGTCCAATATTCTTGTCTGACAAATTGTCACATCTGAATACAACCTACGTAATAATTAAAATTAATTAAATGCAAAAAAATATATTTCATAATTCAAGTTCAAGCAATATCATTTTCTTACTTTATGGGGAAAATGTGTATTCACTTGTAACATAATTCGGTCGTATGTGGGCGTGTTGGTGTATGTAACGTACGTGACACTTACACACACATTAATTCTAGTTACTTCAATTTTGAGCGAAACTTTGTATGATACTATCCTTCAAGTGTTATTATTCTATGACTAAAATCATCATGTCATGACAATAAAAATGCATTATAATTGATACCGAAATAACATGTAAATTTTAACTTCGTATTTTATAAATTCAGCTTGCAAGATTTGAAAAAACAAGCTAAAAATATGAGATGTAAAAATAATATACTGCATAGCATATGATCCGCTATTTCTTATATAAGATGCACTATGACAATGCAGCCGTTGACTTTCTTGATATATTTCAAATTTGTTAAAGTCAATTACTGCTTTGAGCAAATAAACACTTATTTTTTATGACAACATCGTTCTATTTCGCAATAATTAGAAGAAAATAGAATATTTTTATATATGACGAGCGCACGTAGACATCTTTCACTTTCCATCTGTCACGCGGTACGTCCATGTCAATCGCCGTACAAAAACCTCCTTGCTGAGATCCTCGCAACTATCTCTTACGGCTCGCCTCGAGGTCGCGCGTAAGATATTACATATTTAATTTTAAGATCAAAACAAAAAAAATTACATTATTTGTAAAGATAATTATATTAACTTTTATGATTAATTCTAGTAACCCAAATTATTAAAAATTTATTTGAACTTTTTATAGTTTAAAACGTAGATGTTCCTTTTTATGGAAAGCACAAAATAGCTTTCCATGTGTATATGGCTGTACAACATAATCAAAGAAGTTTTACATCGAAATATTTAACGCATTAAAAGTACTAATTTAGCTCGAAGTCCAAAAAATTCTTTTAACAAGTAGGCGTTCATAGGCACTTTTGAATTGTACTTTTACAATTTTAATTTCAGTATAAAGCTACTGTAGATTCTATCGAGATGAAACGGTAAGAATCTCACCGTCAGTAGTTACTTTTTTTTACAATAATAAAATGTACATGTAATATAATCATACATAATTACATTTATCCTGTAAGAACATCAACGAATACTAACTCCAAGTTCTCCTACCTAACTCCAAGTTCTTTCTATACAGTATAATAATAGTAATAAGGCCTATGTACTAAAAAGGCTTATGTAAAAAATAATTAAAACATATTCTGACGATTAACAGTTTTTTTTTACATACGTCAGAAATCAACAAAAAGTAATTTTAAGCTATTATACATATATAATATAACATAATATTTATAATGATATACTATATCAGTAATAATGTAGTACAAAAACAAATGATGAGCCGAGATGGCCCAGTGGTAAGAACGCGTGAATCTTAACCGATGATCGTGGATTCAAACCCGGGCAAGCACCACTGAATTTCATGTGCTTAATTTGTGAAGGTGAAGGAAAACATCGTGAGGAAACCTGCATGTGTCAAATTTCACTGAAATTCTGTCACATGAGTATTCCACCATTCCGCATTGGAGCAGCGTGATGGAATAAGCTCCAAAACCTTCTTGTCAAAAGAGGAGAAGAGGCCTTAGCCCAGCAGTGGGACATTCACAGGCTGTTACTATACTTACTATAAAATAAATGTAAGTATTAGACAAATACTCGGTGGTAGAGCTTTGTGGAAGCTCGCCTGGGTTGGTACCACCCACTCATCAGATATTCTACCGCAAAACAGCAGTACTTTGTATTGTTGTGTTCCGGTTTGAAGGGTGAGTGAGCCAGTGCAATTATAGGCAAAAGGGACATAACATCTTGGTTTCCAGGGTTGGTGGCGCATTGGCAATGTAAGCGATGCTTAAAATTTCTTACAGTGCCATTGTCTGTGGGCGTTGGTGACGACTTACCATCAAGTGTCCCATATGTTTCTTCCGCCTAACTATATAATAATAAAAAAAATACAAATACATATTATGTCCTATGTACATTGAATGTAAATAAAACAAAGAATTCTAACTGACAAAAATCAATCCACAAAAATTGCGCTCAAAGCATTCAAGATTTTATCATAAGAAGCGCTGACACTGCCCGTCTAGATTATTAGGTAACTTTTAGCTTATCATCAATTTCTCGTTCTTATCCTTGCTGGACAAAGGCCTCTCCAATGGCACGCCACTGAACTCTTACTTCAGCTCTCAATAACCATCTGCAAATTTTGGCTAATTTGCTAATAATTGCGTATAATATAGTAGTGATGTGTGTATATCTTAGATATTAAATGTTTTTCTAGTAATTTTATTCGTTATCACGTATAATATTATTATTATTATCATCAAAAATGTAATTAACGTTGGCGAAATTATTTTCATAAATACCTCGAAGAGGATGCTATTTATTCCGTTGGACGGCGATACAAGAATTAATTGTCTTTAAAAAATATTTTAAAGAAAAGAATCTTCGGATCAAACCCTTTTATTGGAGATATAATGGCGGAGGCGTGTAAGGGACAAAGGACGATTAATCAAAACGCCATCAACCCCGACGTGCTGGCAGGTACTTAATGAAACAACGCCTCAACTTAGGGGAACTTATAAAGGGTTTCAGGTGAACTATTGGTAATGGAAGAACTCAGAAAAAAACTAAATATGAAACATCATAAAATAAAAGTAATCATCACCCGCTACAAGTTCGAAACCCTTTTAGTTTTCCTAGTTAGAAGTTTTACTGGTGGTAGAGCTTAAGTAGGTACCACCGCCTTATCAGATATTCTACCGATAAAAGTAGTACTTATTACTATCGTGTTCCGGTTTGGCTTGGCCGGTCCGCATTGGCGATGCAAGCGATGGTTAACATGGGCGTAGCGACCACTTACCATAAGATGGCCCATATGCTCGTCCGCCTACATATTCAATAAAAAAAAGAAAACATGGAAATAAAGGTTTCTACTATTGAATATAAAAAACACTTGGTGGCGATACAAAACGTTATACAACCGTTATGTATATAAATGTCGCTGAAATAGACATTGTTCCTCCGCTTTTTAATCTATCGACAAACAACTCTTATCCCTTGATTAAGGTACTCGGTGTGTTGTATCCAAAAGTGGCCGTTATTGTTATCGTGATAAGAGCTACATTACGTTACCGGTCAGGTTCTGTGGGTAGAGCTATTTGAGGTTTATGTTGATGTTATGGTTGGCGCTGATGTTGCGAAAATTTTTTTACAAGTTTTATTTTTTATTTTTAGATATAAATGATGCAGTAAACTGAGTATTGGGTGATATCATTAAAATTAATATTATAAATGCGAAAGTAACTCTGTATGATTGTTAGGCTTTCACTGCAAAACCACTAAACCGATAAAATTTTGGTATAATATTAATAGTCTTCCAGACCGATTTCGGCCACGGCGGCCAATCTCAAGAGAGATTAGCCAAATGCGCAGGACATATTATAGTGCACAAGTGTGTGCGCAAACACAGTTGCACTCTCTATTCCCAAACTCTCATAGCCCGATGGGACGGCAATGCGACACGACCGGAAAGATTTCAGACGCAGGACCAACGGCTTTTCGTGCTTTCCGAGGCACGGGAGCTTACACACTTCAAGTTCCAGACTCCGGACTACTACTGAGAATTTTCGATAGAAAATCTCAATAATATTGTATTGGCCCGACCTGGGAATTTAACCCAGGACTGCCGGGTCTGCGGCCTTACATGTAGCCATAAGACCAATGGGGCAGTCAAATTTTGTTATAAAGTAACCTTGAACCTCAAAGAAGGACAAAGGCTGTTTTTTATGCAATTATGCAACATGCGAGCGAAACCGCAAATGAAAACTATTTATGTATAAATCTTTATGTCTTTAAAATCATTAACATACAATATACAATGTTCAGGAGAGTTCAATGAACAGACATGCAAACAAAACTCAAGCTTATTATTATACGATAAGGTGTATGTTACCATGCCAATACGATACCTTATAATCTTTTAAGTTAACTAATTATAATTTAACTGAAATTTGACGATAAACTTGTATGAAGTTAACAATATATATACACTAGCGAAATTATGATATGGCGAACCTTGTAACATTTATTAGCTATAAGCCAAGATCAAGGGTACACGGATTGTCTAGCGGTGTCAAAGTGGCTTGATCCCGACTAGTTAGGTTATTGTGGTTCTGACTCCTTGCATAAGTTAACTGAAAAGGAAAATTAAAATATTATTAGACGTTGACAATTAAATTCTATTTTTTTTTTTTTAATAAATATAAAAATAGTCGTTTTTCTATCGAGCTGAGTATAGTGATTTGGTAAAGTTGTGTTCCGGTTTGAAAAGTGAGTGAACCAGTGTATCTACAGGCACAATTTAGTAACATTTTAGTTGCCAAGTTTGGTGGCGCATTTGCAGTGTAAGGAATGGTAATATTTCTTCCAGCACCAGCGTCTATGGGCGGGTGTGACCACTTTCTATTTATCAGGTGGTCCGTCTAAATACGTATCGCTTAAAAAAAGTTACAAGGAACATAATCCACACACGCATATATATTTTAATTCCCAAGTGACGAATTGATGATGTAGTCAACACAATCAATCACAGTAAGAGGGTGGATGAAAAAAAATAATTAAAAATACGAATAAAATTATGTCATCCACGAAGCCTTCATTACCGTGTACAAATGTTATGTGATCACATATGTCAACCCTACTTGATTTCCCTTCATGAAACGAGTGCTATCGATCAAAGGGGCACGCTGATCATTGAGATGACACGTAATCAGGTAAAGTGCTTTGGCTGATACATTTCCCGTCTACTGCTTTACATAATAAGCAAACAGTATTTGCTCTAGAATTCATTTTAAAAAACCTCATTATTTTTATTGGAATTAAGTCTATTTTTAAAATACTACATAATTATTATGTGAATGTTGATTTGGCGTTGGCCTTAAGATTGACAAAGTTAAATATTTCATACTGGCACTTTTAGTTTTGCTACATTTTTGGTTGTAATCACAATTGTTTGTCTCTTATTCGAAATAGTCTTTGTTCCATTTGTAGTTGGAATCAATACTTGGAACTTGGAGCAATAGTGCAAAAACTTTTAGTAAACCTCGTATCTTTATGAATGACAGGTGGGCTGGTTGATGGTCGATGAAAGAAAAAATGCTGCTAGCTTACTGGCCACCATTTCAACCTGTCATGATTTGTAGAGTAGCTATATTAAATTTTTATTTGTATAAATTATGTCTTAATATAAATACATATATTTATGTGACTGCCTCGTTGGTCTAGTGGCTAGATATAAGGCCGCAGACCCGGTGGTCCTGGGTTCAATTCCCAGGTCGGGCCAATTTATTGGGTTTTTTTTCAGAAAATTCCCAGTAGCAGCCTGGAGTCTGGAAGTTGGAAGTGTGTACACTCCCGTGCCTCGGAAAGCACGTTAAGCCGTTGGTCCTGCGCCTGAACTCTTTCCGGTCGTGTCGGATTGCCGTCCCATGGGATTATGAGAGCTAGGGAAGAGAGAGTGCACCTGTGCTTGCGCACACACTTGTGCACTATAATATCTCCTGCTCAATTGGCTAATCTCTCTTGAGATTGGCCGCCATGGCCGAAATCGGTCTGGACGACATTAAACAAATATTTATGTGAATATTACATTAAAATGAATATAATGAAATATTTTTGTTGTTATTAACTAAAGATCTAAAGAAGAAAGGATTGACAGATATCTGTGATAGTTTAGTAAAAATTTGATAGAAGTTAATTATTGCGATTATATAATTTCAGTTTAAATCTCGGAGTTTATATAGAATTTTAACTTCAGCCGATAGAAAATATTATCAACAGTATTAAATGAGTAAATCCATTCTTAGCAATCCACTCACCCCAACTTACCAAGATTACAATGTGAGTTCAATAACCTTGATTTTTAATAAATTTGATATAAAATATTCCATGCAACGATGCTTAGTAATCAGTCTCTACCTTTTTAGACTCAGCACAAGCGTATCTTACCGCACACCCTAAGGCGTTTATGCAGTCTTTCAAAGATCTTTTACTATCTTCAAAGGTCACTTCAAATTGCAAAGCTTAAATTGCAATTTGTATTTAGAATGAAATAATTCTGTGCTAAAATTAAGCTGAGTTGAAACTATTGTTTTATAATACGCTTATAACAACTTTATTTGTATATTAATTTTCATCTACTTCCGTCTGTCATTTGGAGTCTTGTTTTAAACGTACATCTTCATGACCTTTACTTTGAAGAACAAGTAGCTATAACGTACAAATGTCATGGCTTTATATACTTTTCTCAGAAAAAAAGGGAGGGTGATCCGAAATATTTTTTATATACAAAAATATAAATATTGATATTACTTTTACAATCGGTTAGAATTTTATTTATTTATTAATTTAATTGGAAGCCAACGATGCATACAATATTAACTTAGTTTTAAGTTAATCTTATTATAAACCGTATTGCTTGTATTTTTAAATATTCTATGCATTAACGCGGCTTTCAATCAAGATAGTCATGTAGATTTTTTTATAACTTTTTTTTCACAATAGTATATTTATTTATATACTCAAAATTTGTAAAATAATGCTACCGAATAAAAATCGAATCGGACGTGGACGCGAGATTTAACGAAATCACAAACTTCGTCACTGTTCAATCCATCAATATTATTGAGTTACGATTGGTAAAAATCGCATTATTTTATGAATTTTTTGGTATATATCACAATCTTATATATAAAAAAATGCGTCCGCTATTTGATATGCGTTGTCTAAGCCGAAACAAAAGTGCCTTCTTATATCAAATATACTTTAATTTAATTTTAGAAATTGTCAGCATTAAGAAGTTGCAGGTTATGAATAAATAAATAAGTAAATAAATAAAAATTAATAACAAAATTATATAACATCCGACCCTCATAAAATACATAATGCCTTGGATCTTGCAGCGGAATCTAATTTTAGTCATTATGTACTACAACGATAATACGTCAATACAATACTTTACCTCTCGGAATGTAGGTATTTACATAAAATTTTCATATAAAATTGACTTCGACATCGGAGAGGCTGAAATTCGAGCAAAATTTACTTATCTACAAAGTTACTTGTACATTGTTATGAACATGTACATTATTAGGAAAAGCAGCCACTGAAACATTAGCAGGTCATGTTGTATATATATATATATATATATATATAATCTCTGAATGTTTCATGTATTGATATTGATACGGTATTTTTTGATTAACTTAACGATTCATAAGTATACATAAACATTTCGAATGTATTTTTTTAATGATAATAAACCAAAAAAAAAATTGGATCTTTGAGTTTCTGAATTGAATATCCTATATTTGTTTACTAAAGTAAGTAACAGCCTGTAAATGTCCCACTGCTGGGCTAAGGCCTCTTCTCCTCTTTTTGAGGAGAAGGTTTTTGGAGCTTATTCCACCACGCTGCTCCAATGCGGATTGGTGGAATACACATGTGACAGAATTTAAGTGAAATTTGACACATGGAGGTTTCCTCACGATGTTTTCCTTCACCGTCAAGCACGAGATGAATTATAATCGCACATTAAGCACATGAAATTCAGTGGTGCTTGCCCGGGTTTGAACCCACGATCATCGGTTAAGATTCACGCTTTCTCACCACTGGGCCATCTCGGCTTTTTTACTAACGTCGCTTCAATTTTGTGTGATTTTATTATCTTAATTAAAAGATAAAAGGAAAAGTCGAAATTTGTCACTTATTGTATATTTTTATGATATTATTTAATTTTTTTTTCAATTCTTTTCTTGCTGAGAAAAACCCAAACAAAAATTCTACTAAATGTTTGAACCCAGGACCTGGGTATCGGTCTTAGAGACCGACCAGGCACAACGAGCACAGATATATTAATATACGTTTATAATATTAATTATAGTATTACCAGACATCTAATTAGTAATTCCAACTAAAATCTACACCACTATTTTTATATACCGATTTTTATATACTTATTTTGATTTCTAGTTTGATTTCAAAACTATAATTTCGAAGAACACATTTGTTTGATTACATATAAGATTCGCTTTGTCAAAAATATATTTTCTAAAAATTCGTTGCATGAAGTTAGAATTGTATTATACCAGCGTAAGGTATTTTTATCGAATTTTAGCGTACACTGCATCCCATCGCATAAATAAGTCAATTCCACGATCCATAGGGATTACCAGATATCAGGAATCAGAGCTTTTCCACCAAATCCGGGCTCGTCGAAAATATTTATGTCATTCAAACCGACGGATAGACATCCGTATAAAACGTACGTTATCTGCGGTAAAATAATTCGCATGAAAGTCAATAGTGACGAGAGGATTTGTGTTTTAACGCAAATTCGGCGAAACGAATGGAATGAGCTTAACATCTTATTTGTACCTTTTTATTATTTATGAATCTAGTTCGTGTAATCCGATTTCGACCAGCGAATAACTTTGAAATTTATCCTTAAATATAACCCACTTAAAAATTTCCTAACCATTAATAGAGCGACCAAAAGGTTTTTTAAAACAATGACGCGATTACGTAGCATAATTTTTTGATCAAGGGTTAAATTTTGTCAAAATTATATTGAGGATAAAATTATACAGTTTAAATCTTATTATTAAAAATCTTACTAATATTATGATTTTGGTCACATCGGGTATTCTCAAGGGCGTTATAGCCTGTTAATGTCCCACTGCTGGGCTTGCTTTCTTTTTTAAGAAGACTTTGAGCTTATTAACGCTGCTCTAACGCAGGTTGGTGTTATACATTTTCATCCGATACATTCACCGATTACCGTTAAGATATTTTTCTGCACCGCCGAAGTGATGAATTATAAACACAAAAAATTAGCGATACTTGCCCAGGTTTGGGCAAAATTTAGTTTAGATTCACACATTCTAGCCATTGGATCATTTCGCAGCCAGCTGCACAAATATGTGCGAAAACACAAGATCATTTTGTCATCTCTCATAATATGACGGGACGGCAAATCAGACACGACTGGAAAAAAACCGGGCGCGGGGAACGAATAAATATGATCTCATTGTACTGGCATCAAACATTTAGAAATCATTACATTTCACGATAAATATTTATTGTACATTGTTTATATGCTTAAACGTATTTGAGGATAAAACCAAACTATTTGGGGCTAGTGAATTATAAATTTAATTTCCTTCTGTCTATCTGAAATAGTCTTGATATTGATCTCACAACTATTACGTTTTGACCAGTGTCAACCTAATTCCGTCAAATATCCTTTCCTTAACCCTAGATTTTCTCGTCCGAACATTAATCATGTGTTATTGTGTTCCTCGGGAATAAAAGGTAAATTTTCTTATTCTTCATTTTGAACCTTATTTCGATGTTCATAAGATTTAATAAATAATATTAGATATAATAAATCATTCATATTGTACACGACAATTATTGTGAACGCTTACCTTTAACTCATTTTTTCTTCGGCGGTCTTTTTTGATGTATGACATCTACTGTATATATGCCTTAAACGTCATGTTATATGACTCGATCTTACCGATGCGTATGCCATCACGGCAAACAGTATGACGCTCTAATATGCTTCTTTACTCCCTTGTGTGTAAAAATATTCTACTTCCTTGTGTGTTAGAAAATCCAATAACACGATTTTAAATAAGAGATGATTTCAAGCGTACCAAGTAAATGCGATGCCAATTCTAGTTTCCTTTATACTCTAAGGTTTTAATCAAATATTTGAAATCTCTAGAAGTTACCGCAAACAATCGGCGAAATTAAATTCTTGTTCTTATTCCGTTCTCTTGTTTTCAATGTTTGATTTAGTTGCAATAGTTTGTATCGGTATTGGCTGTTGGCTGACTTCTGTTTCGTTATATTGTTTCTTAAGCCAGTCCTATTTGATTCGTTTGGACGTACTAGATTGAAATTTTAATATTGAATATTAAAGTTTTTGTTAATAGATTATTTCGTACGATATGTTTGGCTGATTTAAGGTCTCGAGGTCGTGAAGTAAAATTTCGATAGTTTCCAGCCAATAAAAAATATTGCTTTAACAATGTTCGTGGCAGATCATGATTTGGTAGCCAGTCGTGTTTTTATTGTATTTTTAATCTGTGAAATTATTATATATTTTTTTTTTTACTTTATTAACAAGTCAACTGTATGTATTCTTTTATAAAATAATAATCGAATAAATATATTTGATTGGCGATGATGATTCAGTGAAATTGTATTTTTATTGTATTATAAATAAATTAAGTTATCAAGTAACTATCGAGGAATCGCTGAATCTGATATTACTATTTATATTAATTTCAGTCAGAGGTCGACCTATGTTGCTTATGTAAAACACCCTATATCAAGATAAAACTGTAATCTACAATTGTGTACATGTCTTATAAGTATGAATAAAAAAATACTATTATTTATAATAATAACTAGTTAATAAATATACCTCATAACACTCATCTACAACGACCATTACAAATTCATAGAAACGAGTAAATTACCATATAAGATTTATGTTGTAGGTACGTTATTTAACTATTCGTGTTAACATTTTAAACGTCATGAAATAAATTTATCGTTTGGTACCGTGCAAACATAATTTTCTCCAAGTGTAACGACATTTTTGACGTGTCACGATATTTTATATACGTATTATTTATTTATTTATATTACTCTACTTGGTGGTAGAGCTTTGTGCAAGCTCGTCTGGGTATGTACCACTTACTCATCAGATATTCTACCGCAAAACAGCAGTACTTGGTATTATTGGTATCTTAGTTCCCAAAGGTTGGTGGGGCATTGGCAATATCAGCGATGGTTAACATATCTTACAATGCCAATGGGCGTTGGTGACCACTTACCATCAGGTGGCCTACCTATGCTATAAAAAAAACAAAAAAGAATATTTAAGCTTGGAAGTCGCGTAAACGGTAGGTAACAGTTATTATTTATCTCCTATAGACGTAATTGTAGTTTGGCGGTAGAATAACCGGTGAATTGACAAAAAAAACCTACCTTCTGTTTTGAACGATAAATTTTAGCAGGAAAAAAGGCGGATTTCTGCATATAATTTATTCATAAGTACTTCTAAGTCTGCTTGAATAAAAAATATACATTTTTATTTTGTTATCAGGATGCAGAACAATGCGATAAATGCGTCATGGCAGGAGATCTTGCAAGAAGTCTGACGTCTATAATGGTATACCACCGTTGCATCAACTTTTATTGACACTTAGTTTTTCATGGAATTTTAATTTTATTTGCTGGAGTATCCTTATCGTATGTAGAATAGTGGCAGACATATCTGCTACTATTGCTAGATTATATATTAAATAAATTTTTCTGCATTCTAGAACTACAGACAAATTTTATAACATAGCTCAATTTCATAGAGTATGCGGTGCTATGGGTACAGTCAACACATGTACACATCCAGTCTCCATGTACCTACATAGTACATACAAGTCTTGATTTGTTATCAATTAATAATTTGCATTTACCTAATAATTTAGAAAGTTGCCATACATTTGCTAAAACAAATGAAATATTTTGTATTTCAGGTTCAACAATAGGAGAGGAACATAGCAATAGGAAAGGATACTTTTCAATCAATTTCCAAGCTGTTTGTGATGCAGACCTTAAATTATTGAATGTTGTTGCTCGGTGGCCTTCTTTTTTTTAAGCTGGAAAAACACGTTACGCTTTTCCCCCTCGGGAACAGTGAATACCCAATAAAAAACCAGCGGTACCCTTCCCGTCTTAGCGTCTTTCCCGGGAGCGCCACGGGATCGCTTGCGCATGCTACCGTGACGCTCCGACGTTGCTCGGTGGCCTAGTTCAGCTGATGATGCTACTATTTTTAAGTATCAGTATTAAGAGGCAACATTGGGTTAATTGTCTTTTCTAATAACATTTAAAATAATATGAATTACTGATGGATCTATTATTACAGCCTAGTATGAAGATGGTATTCTCGGAAATTGTTGGTTACTCAGGCTAGCGCCTATCCAAAGCGGCCTTACTTGCTCACACCTTTGTTAAACCCATCAACTAGCCAGGAAATAAGATATAAGCACACATAAAAACTAGAAACACAATAGAAAGGTAAAATCACCATTAAAGCTTTTACTATATTAGAGATTATTAATTAAGTACCTATTCATCGGACCAATTTTTTCTTTTTATCAATCAAGTTCATAAAAAAGCTATTCGTTTGTGTACATTTGGAGTCTGGAGTCGCTTCCCAGTAATATCATTGACCATGCGGTTGTCATTATATAACATACAAACAGTTATAATTGCTACAGCTGTTCTTCACAACATCTGCAGAAATTATAATATTGAAGAAGTACCACCCCAAGTAGAAATGCCAGAAAAAAGTGAAATTACTGACATCAGAGAATTCGGACATTATTCAAAATGATATCAGACATAGACAAGGATTAATTTTAAATTATATTTAATACTTGTAAATTGCTTTGATTAGATTTCTATTATTACCACTTTGCCTTTATTATTATACCTACTATTAGCTTCAAATTATTAAACAATGATAATTTCAGGTAATAAAATATTAATTTTTCAAAATTGTTTAATTAGTTACATACATAAAATATACACTACAAGCATATTTAAATTAAAACTAAATACTTAATTCACGAAATTATGACTAAATAATACTAAGGTACATACAATAATATAACTCTAAAAATCCTTATCTTAATTTCTTAATCTATCTTAATTTTTCATTTTCTAACCTTATATTCTCAAACTTACTCTCTAACAATTTTCTCTTAACATTATAATATTCAGCCAATGCAATATTTCGAGCTTGACACCCGTTGTCTGGCTTCCGTAGCTTCTGTTTAATACCACCTGTAAAACATAGCTGTCCAGTGCTGCCCAGTAATGCTGCCACCCTATCCAGGATGTCATCAGGAGGAAAGTACCTTGGTGGCCCACCTCCAGTCTGGAACATAATATGACATAATTCAACATTTATTTATTTATTTATTGAACACTTTATTGCACAACAACATATAAATATCACAAGAGTAAAGAAACAGTCGATCAGAAAAAATGGTGCGCAACGGCGGTCTTATCGCTTATAGCGATCTCTCACAGACAACATTTGTTGAAAAGAGCTTTGCAACAGAGCAGGTAAGTGCAAACATGAAAAGGAGATATTTTAATAAGAACAAATTTTAATAAACACATACATATAAATAAAATATAAAATTAAATATAGATCAGTATAAACTACATACTATTCCATATACATACATATATAAACGCATATACACATACATACACACATATATACACACACGCATACATATACATACATACATACCTACATACATACATACATGTATATACATAATTTATTTAAACAGTGACAAATAATATTTTTTTAAACGATGTTTAAATATATTCAGTGAATTCGACTGCCGAATATCTGTGGGTAGTGCATTCCATAGCTTAATAGTTTTAATAGTAAAAGAGTTACTGTAGCTTTGTGTCCGGCTGCAGGGAATGATAAGTTTATTAACCTCCGAAGAACGCAGGTTGTGTGTGCTGTCATATCCAAGGAATTTGAAGCGTTCTTTGAGGTACGATGGTGTGTAATCGACATACAGGACAGAGTAGAGAAGGGATAAGGCGTGCAGATTTCTTCGAAGTCTGATTGGCAGCCACTTTAGCTGAGACCGATACTGAGAAACATGATCAAATTTTCGTAGACCGAAGATAAATCTTATGGCTACATTCTGAAGCCGTTCTAATTTATTCAGTAGGTCTTCAGTCAAATCCATGTAGCAGACATCAGCATAATCCAATATGGGCAAAAGGAAAGAATTGGCTAAGCTGATCTTAGCCTTGATAGGCAGCAGGTTTTTCCATCGCCTTAAGAAACCAATAATAGCAAAAATCTTACGGCTCATTTCTGCAACCTGAGGTACCCAGGAAAAGGAGGCATCAAGGAGTAGTCCAAGATTTCTAGCAGTCTCTTGCAAATGTAATGTTTGGCCTTCGTATAAGATTGGAGGTAGTTGTTTACTTTGAACCCTCAACAGAAGCTTAGGACTACCAAACATAACCACTTGCGACTTCCCTGGATTTACTAGGAGACTGTAAGACTTACACCATTCAGATATCTTAGCCAAGTCATGATTCCAAGTTGCAATAGCCTCATCGATACCGTCTAAGGGAGCGGTAACGTAAATCTGTAGATCATCAGCATATAGATGATAGGAGGAAGAAATAAGTGAAGAGAGAGTATTAATGAATATAGAGAAAAGGAGAGGAGAAAGTACACCACCTTGTGGGACACCGGAAGGGACATCTAAATAAGATGAATATTCACTATTAACCATTATGCATTGCTGTCTATTAAACAGATACGAGCGGAACCAATCAATGGCTGTATTATCTATGTTTAAAGATCTTAGGATTGCTAAGCATATGTCATAGTCAATGTTATTAAAGGCATTTGAAAAGTCAAGGAGAGCTAGTACAGTTACAGACTTGTTATCGATACCATAGCGAATATCGTCACATACCTTAACGAGAGCTGTAACTGTGCTATGCCCTAATCTGAACCCAGATTGAAAAGGGCACAGAATTTTATTGATAGCGAGGAACTGGTTTAATTGAAAATGAACAACACGCTCTAATACTTTTGAAAGAAATGGAAGAATAGAAATAGGTCTAAAATGAGAAGGCAGCAAAGGATTGGAAACTTTAGGAATAGGAATAACAAGAGCTTTACGCCATACAGAAGGAAAGGAACCATTGGATAAAGAATAGTTAAATATATGGCATAAAGTAGGTAGAATACTGTTAAGGGAAAGAAGTATCAGTTTTCGACTAATTCCATCACAACCAATTGCATCCGATTTGATGCTTAGCATATGTTTTTTTAATTCTCCCATGGTGATAAGACTGAATTGGAAAGGTGGGTAGTCAGGGATTGGCAATGAATTGAGATAGTTGAGTGTGATGGATTTGTCTTGATGACTTAGAGAGGAAGAGGAAGAAATAAAATGTTTATTAAGATCATCGAGTTTGAAATTGGCAGAAAAGGTTTCCCGCTGACGCCCAATCCCCAATGATCTCAAAAACTGCCACATCTTAGAAGTGCCGCTATTATTGATAGCATTAGAGATAAACTTACGCTGAGCATCACGACAAAGCATACTGCAACGATTTCGCAGCTGTTTATATTTTGCCAGATTATCGTTTGTCGCATTTCCTTTATATCTAGCTTTCGCAGCATTACGTTTCACCATGAGCGCTTTAATGTCCTGTGTTAGCCAAGGAGCTGGTAAGTGCTTAAGCTTGATGGGTCTTAATGGGGCATGTTTACCTAATAGATCATTTAAAAGGGAATTAAAAATACTCATTTTGTCGTCTATTGAACTGGCATTATATATCGCAGTCCAGTCGATGTTATTTAAATCAGTCATGAAATTAGTAGTATTCAAATTTTGATAATTTCGCCGCATGACTATGGTTGGCTTAGCCCGCGGAGGCCGAATCCTATAGGATAAAAAAACTAAATGATGGTAAGAAAAGGCCTCAGCGGGAAACTGACCATGTGCATCAACATGACTAGGAGAGGAAACAATGATTAAGTCCAACAGCGATGGCGAACAATTCGGAAAAAAATGAGTTGCATTCGTGCGAAGTACATTAAGGTTACAGCTATTGATTATATTTTTTAACCGATTGGCGCGTTAATCATCTTTAATTAAACACGTGTTAAAATCTCCCATAATAATTGTGTGATCAACAGACGTACTAAATTGTTCTAACAAATTATTAAAATAATTAATAGTAACGGACGGACTATAAAATACGCCAAGTAGTAGTTTGAGATGACAGAATAAAACTTCAATAAAGATATGTTCAGATGACTCAGAGTATTGTGAGGGAGATTTACTTAAAATTGTAAAGGGGATATGACTACGAAGGTATATCGCTACACTACCACCACCCTTACCTGTACGATCATTCCGGATCAGATGAAAGCCAGGCAAACAGTAAGAAGTTGAAGGTAAGGAAGGTTTCAGAAAAGATTCGGATACTAGAACGGCATGAATATTTTTACTATCGAAGGAAGAGAGGAAATCAGGGTAATGAGAAGGAATACTTTGTGCATTTATATGCACCACATTAAAGTTTCTAGAGAAATCGGAGAAAGTTGAATCTAAGAGAGAGTTAAGAGGAAGAGACGCACTATGAAAGCTATCATCACTAGAAAGCACTGGATCACTAAGATACTCACTATTGTTCAAGTCGCTTACACTGAGAATATTTGAAATCATGCTATTAATATTAAGACCAGTTATAATATATAAGTAGATATTAAAATTATAATGTAAATATATATATATATATATATATATATATATATATATTAAAAATAATATATCAAAATAGATAAAAAATATATATATATTAAGTTGCAAAGCATATTTCTATCCCGCCAGCAGAATGTGAGAGAGCACTTTCAAAAAACTAAATAGTAATTGTATTAACATATTTGATTATTACTAAACAAATGGGAGTAGATACACTTTTAAAGACATAAGTTGCTAACAAGAAAAAATTAAAAAATAAATAAAACATCAATCAACAATTAGGCAAAACTACAAATAAGTAACCAATCACATAAAATTAACAGCAAAATCTATTAAGCTAACTCAAATATATACAAGAAACATTAAAAAATAATAAAAGAAACATAAATATAAAGTGTAAAAGTGATATGAACTACTTTAAATTGTACTAAAAAACACAGCCCAAAATGCAAGAGTCCAAAGCCGTACATGCAACAAAGTAGCAAGTAAGCTTGTCAAACGTCAAATTGTTGACAATTGACATTATTTATACTGACAATCGACATATCTATAATAAATACTGCTATAAATTACACTTAAGGACTATAAATTATAATTAAGGAAAGTAAAATTAAAAAGTAATAAATACCTAACTAACAAATGGCAATAATCGCTGGCATCGACTGATCTTAACCGCGGTAGACTCAGGCAACTTGAAGTGGTCTGATAACACCTTAGACACCACAGATGGTACACTTTCCTTTGTTTCTTCAGGAATTCAATGCAAGAGGAGCATCTTCCTTCTACTTCGCGTCTCCATCTGGTTGTATTACTTTGACAAGATTTCTACTTGCTTCTGAAGGCTTTCCAAAGCAGCTAAAACAAACACTCTGAACGTGTTGAACTGAGCCGCTATGTTGTGAGTTGGACTTGATGCTGGAATAGAACCCTGAAGAGACTTTTGAAATTCAGCCATCCGTGTGTTAAAGTGTTCAGTCAAGTCTTGTATTGAGTGCTTGATGGATTCCATAGTGCAAATGTGAATTTTAAATATATTCTATCAATGTTTCTATTACCGAGTGATTATATCAGTGTTAAGGAGATTAGCTGGCAGGTAGGGAACACAATCAGCACATTTGTACCAAACTAATTAGTGATCTTGCAATTTATTTAATTAAAATTAAAAAGAGCTAATATAAAAACGTGTTGACTTTTATTTTACACCTATGTTTGTAAACAATTATGTTTGTAACAAATAAAATAAAGCTTAGTAAGTTTTGTACGAAATGACGCGAAATGCCCACACATTTGTCTTTTACAGCACGTGACGTGAATGTTTATTGCACGATTATCTTAGTCATAATTATTTACTTACAGTTTCTGGCTACATTTTTCACTTTTCTTCTTTTCAAGAAACAAATAACAAACAAACTTGTGATTTTAAAGTTAATGTTGTCAATGTCAAACTGACAGCTAACTGACGCTACTTTTCGATTGACTGACGTTCCGTTCCTCTTCAACAAAACATTTATGTTTCACTAATCTCGACGTACATAATTATAGTATTTTACCACTGCGACTTCGCAATCAATTATTATTATTACTGTGTATGCAGTTTCTTGTGATTATACATAAAATAGATTAACTTTAAGAAAACAACTACCATTTTACTCATTAATAATCGCTGATGTACTTTTACTGCAAATTTATATTACAAAACGTTAAGAAGGGCGCAAATTTATGACCGATCTCTTTTTTTCAATGGATTTGGAGATGAGATCAGCTTATTGAAATGCATATTCAGTATCAATCGAGGGATCAGATAAAATCTGGATCAAAAGATATCTCAAATTCACGATCGAATATTGAAAGCACGGTCGTATACACAGGTCTAGCAACTTCAGTATGAGGTACGTTGACATAATGACGCTGTTAAGTTCAATTTACGGCCGCCAGAGGCATGACAATTTGCGTAATAATTCTCCCGAACACTTTTTCAAATCCAAACAAAACAGTTAAATAACAAAACAAAAATAACAAGAAATCCGCAAAACTCAATAAAACGATATGACAATATGACAATAACATAATACTTGGGAGAGAAAAATATCAGCTTCGATAGCAGCGACGTATTGTGAGGTACACCTCAAGCGGATGGTATTGTGAATTAGCAGTTGTAACACACTCACACCTCACCTCACCTCTCACCACTGAAATTGGACTCAGTTGCAAGACCTGTGTATACGACTGTGATTGAAAGCGGCCGTAAATTGACATTTGACTGATGACATTACTATTACGTTTACACTGATGACTGACTTAAAAACACAAGGCGTCAAATGTTAACGGCTTTACTTATAAATAAATTTCTGAAGATAGCGTATTATAATTTACCCCGATCGAATAAAAATTAAAGTTCAAAATCGATTCAGAATCTTTTTTTTTAATATAGTACCTGGACTAACTACCACTCCTTACATTACTAATACGCCATAAACCTGGGAACTAAGATGTTATGCTCCTTGTATCTGTAGTTACCAATGAAGCACATTAATACTAAGTGAATAACTTTATTATTGCAAATTCGGCTCATAAGAAAGATTTTTCCGGAATAATTAAACTAACGTATTTACGGATCAATTTAACTTAATACACATGAAGTTATCTAACGAAAAAAAAACAGCTTTCGAGTCGGAATTCCTGTAATAAATCTTTCGGTTGCCGCTTGAATAAATTCAGATACCAGGCACTCAAGTAGGCGAATTGAGCCGATAGGAGTATCGTAAACATTTATTTCACAGTAAATGATGTCTTATCATCTTGTAGCGATCTAGAACGCAACAACGACAGAGAACGGAAAGAAACATAATATATTTGTTGCAATTTAAATCCTTACTGAATGAACTTAGCCGTTACCACCTCTTTGGTATCGTGGATTATAAAGCAGATATGGGTTTTCGGTTTGGAAAAAATATATGGTTTTCGTCAAGCAGTTCTCAGTAGCAGTTGGGCGTAGGAAAATATATGTATAGCTATTGTTACATTGCTATTCTTTCTGATCTTGTCGAAATTCTATCATTCTATCATTCAGAACAGATGGTAGTTTTACATTGAATTAAATCGTGTAACATGACGATTTGAAAGAGTATATTGAGCCTAAAGTAAGATAACCGGATGAAAATCGTATCCCGCATGGGACCAGGTCATAGAATAGTCTCCTTAACCTTCTCCACAATAGTAGGAAAGTATGAATCTAATCCCAGAAGTGAGACATTTGAGGCTTAGTAGTAACAGCCTGTGAATGTCCCACTGCTGGGTTAAGGCCTCTTCTTCTCTTTTGAGGAGAAGGTTTAGAGCTTATTCCACCACGCTGCTCCAATGCAGGTTGGTGGAATATTAAAATTTTCAAGAAATTTATATTTCACTTTTTTTATTTTATATTTAAAAAAATAAAACAATTTTGAGAAATCTGACCGGAAATCCTTCCGTTCATCATCTTTTGTGTCGAAAAAATATCTCCATTAAGGAATCTTATTTTTTTTAAAAGTTTTAGTAAAGTAAATTATTTATTTCATAACAGATAACTTAAGAAATTGAATTACGAAATGTTATCTTCGCTTTCATTAAATAAAAGCTACTTAATTGTCAACCTTCATAAACATAAACAGTTTTCATTGGGCATCGTTAAATAATAATAAAGATAACGAATTACTTGAAATCTTACTCAAATTTACGAATTTGTAAACATAACGCGACAATATATATATTTAATTAGAAAGATAATAATTCATTGTAAATAAGTTAAACAGGTTTCACATAGCCCATAAAAGAAAAGCACTTTATAAGTTATTTCTTTCACCGCCACTGATATACCGCCAAGTACATGACGTAATGTGTTATATTACATAATATGTTATATTACTTAGTTATATAACAATACACGAATATAAAGTATAGATTCTATGTGGCTCGTGCCGTGTATTGCTGACACGTATATTAAATACAAGCACCTTGCCCGCGCCTTCGTCCGCGAAAATTTAAAAACTATTATTTAACGTAAATTAGTATTTGGTAATAGACTAAACGTAGGACAGTTACAATTTGTTCGAACTGTGACATTTTTTTTTAATTAAATTTGTAGGCCGACGTGCATATGGGCCACCTGATGGTAAGTGGTCACCAACGCCCATAGACATTGGCATTATAAGAGATGTTAACCAACGCTTACATCGCCAATGCGCCTCCAACCTTGGGAACTAAGATGTTATGCCCCTTGTGCCTGTAATTACACTAGCTCACTCACCCTTCAAACCGGAACACAACAGTACCTAGTACTCCTGTTTTGCGTTAGAATATCTGATGAGTGGGTGGTACCTAGCCAGACGAGCTTGCACAAAGCTCTACCTGCAAGTAAACATTTTTCTTACTGAGAGAATTTTATACACGTCATAACTTCTTAACGAAGAGTCGGATCATTTAAAGTGGAATTACATGTATGTACATAATGGTTTGATAATCATCCTTAATTATCAAACCCTTTAAATGGATAAGGATTAATAATATCATGATACAGACATCATTCTATTCGATTCCACCGTATTTGAACTTAATAATTTAAACAAAAGCTGTTATTGTGGCTTAACTATAATAGTTAGGCGTATAACATCGCGGACTTTTTTGTGAGCAATCATGAGTACTATTAGTATATAGAACATTTTTTTATATACCGTTAATAGTTTTCGCAGCGCACGCCAAATAATAACTTATATATATTATATATATATAACAATTTCATACCTTGGGTTACATTGTTCCATTTTAGGTACGGATTACTATTTTTTTTTTTATATATAATATGTTCCTCGGTAAAGATGTAGCTATCTAATGATGAACGAATTTTTAAAATCAGTCCAGTAACTTTTGAGGTAAATCGTAACACACAAACAAACAAAAAGTCAAATCTTTCCTTTTCATAATATTAGTATAGATGTTATTAAAAATATATAACGTATTTTATTAATGTGTATAAATTAAAATTACTTTTGTTCGCCTTTTTTATAATTGTTTCTTCATTGAAGTAGAAAAAAATGATTTTTCGAACACAATACTGGAAAGACTTTATAACTTTTACAGTTTTGGCATACGATCCGTAGTGTTACGCTACAAATACATCTACGCGCTAATGCTTTCGAGGAGTTCTGAGTTTCTTCCACTACACTGGTTCACCAATGAGTTTGTATACGTATGGATAATTCATCAAACGAAGGGAACGTTTATGTACGTTCAATTAGAAATACAAACTATATCGTTAATATACTTAGGCGACCGAGCTAGTTAATATAATTAAGATATTTTTGAATTATAGTTGATAAAACCTGGTCAGTATGAAAAAAAAGAATAAAATAATGACAACGCAGGATAGACTATGAGTTTGATATTTAGATTATAAACGGAAACGCTGAATGTTTTTATTTTTTATATAAGTAATACTAGCACATGATTATGTCTTTCGTGACTTCGTCTACGAAAATTTCAAAACTATTGTTTAACGTAAATACTTATATTAATATGTAACTTATACTGTATTACATTGGCTCACTCACCCTTCAAACCGGAACACAACAATATTATTGTTTGGCAGTAGAATATCTGATCAGCGGGTGGTACCTATCCAGACGTTCTTGCATAATGTCTTACCACCAAGTAAACGTAAAAAAGTAACGTACAAGTTGCTATTACTTACTTTATCACGTGTCGTAAAGATTGTACAAATTTACCAAATGACGTCATTACCATAATCACAATTCACTGAGTAAAGATAACTGGATTCCCTAATAACATCATCTAAGTAATGTCGTTCTGTAACAGATTAATGTGACGCGTTACAGCGCCGTGATCGTATCACTGGATGTTGTAGTTCACATAATTATAACGTTATACTACATACATTCGTGGCAAATATAATGTCCCGAGAAATAGATCATTCAAATTCAAATTTCTTTATCAATATAGAAGCATTACACTTGCTTATTGATTGTCATAAATCTACCACCGGTTCGGAAATAAACACCTCAGACCTGAGAAGAACCGGCGAAAGAAACTCAGCGATATCGTCATAATTGATTAAATATTACTTGATTCCAACTATAAAACTACTTGTATGACTACTGATCTAGAATACCCAGATTTGAGTCCCAGGTTGGTAACATGGAAATTTTGTTTTTTTTTTCTATCAAGGTACACTCAGGAAGTTGACAGATTGTATATCCAAGCCTCAGGAACCACGTACTTTAGTCCTGCACCTTATTGCCGAGCGTTAGTCATAAAAAAGTGCGCTGTAATATATTTTCTCGAAATTCGTTTTTATTAATGACTTATGTATATTTAAAAAGCTAAGATGGCCCAGTGGTAAGAACGCGTGAATCTTAAGCGATGATCGTGGGTTCAAACCGCACTGAATCAAAGCACCACTGAATTTCATGTGCTTAATTTGTGATTATAATTCATCTCGTGCTCGACAGTAAAGGAAAACATAGTGAGCAAACCTGTTTGTGTCAAATTTCACTGAAATTCCGTCACATCAGTATTTATTTATTTATTTATTTATTTATGTTTTGCTAGCGGATGTTACATAAATTACACACCAATAAATCATGTACAAAATAAGATACATTATGTACACCCATTCAAAAGCAAAAACTGCATGCATAGCGTTCTTGCTCCGGTTACAATTATATAATTAAATATTAAAGTGCTTGATTAACATTAAGTAACAATATTTCGACATTGAAAGGAAAAAAAAAAAAAAAGTGAAGAACAGAAATAACAAAAACTTCATTAGCTACATTACAAAGTACTATAAGTTTACATATTTACATTTATATACTGTTGTAACATTCCACCAACGCGCATTGGAGCAGCGTGGTGGAATAAGCTCCTTAAACCTTCTCCTCAAAAGAGGAGAAGAGGCCTTAGCCCAGCAGTGGGACACCCGGATTTACCCGGGTAGGGTAAATAAAAAAATATTGGGGATCTGGGAAGTTGATAGCGTTTAGATTCCATAACATTTTCCTTGCGCCTGAACTCTTTACGGTCGTGTCGATTTTGCCGCCCACATTTGGCACACTCTTAGACTACACAAAGAATTGACTAGTCTCCTTTGACAATTGTCAATTAAAACCTACACTTGAAGCTGCGAAAGCAACAATATATCATAAAAATAAAATTTAAAAATTATTTATTTTTTTATTTATTGAACACTTTATTGCACAACAACATATAAATAACACAAGAGTAAAGAAACAGTCGATCAAAAAAAAGTGGTGCGCAGCGGCGGTCTTATCGCTTATAGCGATCTCTCACAGACAACCTTTGTTGAAAAGAGCTTTGTAACAGAGCAGGTAAGTGCAAACTTGAAAAGGAGATATTTTAATAAGAACAAATTTTCATAAACACATATACATATATATAAAATTAAATATAGATAATTATAAACTACATACTTTTCCAAATATATATATACATGGAAACTATATATATATATATATATATATATATATATATACATAGTTTCATCGTTTTTCAAACGATGTTTAAATATGTTCAGTGAATTCGACTGCCAAATATATGTAGGTAGTGCATTACATAGTTTAATAGTTTTTTTTTCCATAGCTTAATTATTTAATTCCTTCATAAAAAAACCTACCATGACAACCCTATTTCTAAGTATCAACTCGCTAAATCAAGTTGCAAATGGTCCACATTTGCATTACAAGGATTTCAAATCACAGCTCGCTTGCATTTAGACATGATTTGCCACTATCCTCTATTACCATGCTAAGTGCAGAACTATTCGGCATTATTAACGTTTATATCAACATTGTTACGTAACTGTTTATCGAAATAACTATTTCATCCTCGACAACTTCATAATATGGTTTTCCTTCTTGTATACCCATTGGCGCAATTACCAGTGACCCTGAATTCCACTACGAGGTTGTGGGTACGAATCCCGTCCTGAATCTGGGTATAAGTATGTATTATGTATTTATACATTTATTTGAAATTATAATTTATATATAAATATGTAAATCAGTCGACTGTTACGTATATTAGAGGCAAATTTCTTTTGCTTAGGAACAGACGACGGCAAGTAAAAAATAATATATGTAATATAATATATACATACATAGATCTTAAGAACTATTCGTAATTAAAAATGTAACAAATAAATAAACGAATGCATACATTAGAGCACGTGATCAAAGTATATGTAAAAGCGCACAGAATTTGATTCTAATCGTGCTCAAAAGGTTTCATTAAAATGAATCATCTGTTGATTAAAATAGATATTCCATTTTTAAATCTATAAAAAAAATCTCAAGATCTAATATTTAATTAAGAAAATGAAGGTTGTATAAGCAACTACTGTTTTCAGGAAACATTTAATAGCTACAGATAAGAAATATGATATTTACATAACGTTCTTGTTAGTGTAAATGAAATCCGCCAAAGTAAATCCTGAACTAACTAAAACATACAAGTTGTCACATTTTGCCTTTGAAGATTCGAATTCAACTTCTGCACCTGAGTACAAACGTCACTAATTAGTTTGTACAAATAGTGAAATACCACGAAGCGTACACTATCTTATACTATATATTATTGTTTTATAAAGTTCATAACTTAGTATGAAATATATGTATGTACTATGTACAGAATCAAATCAAATGTTAACACTTTTAAGGTAGTGTCTTTTATCAAAGTAGATTTGGTGGTAGGGCTTTGTGCAAGCTCGTCTGGATTGGTACCACCCACTCATCAGATATTCTACCGCAAAATAGCAGTACCTGCTACTGTTGTGTTCCGGTTCGAAGGGTGAGTGAGCCAGTGTAATTACATAACATAACATCTTAGTTCCCAAGGTTGGTGGCGCATTGGCGATGGTTAACATCTCTTACAATGCTTATGTCTATGGGTGTTGGTGACCAGTAAATTATTAATGCGAAAGTAACTGTCTGTCTCTTTCACAGCTAAAACACTGAACCGATGTTGATGAAATTTGGTGTGAATCAAGCTGAGCCCCATGGAGAACATATATACTACTTTATTTACCTAACGCCAGCACAACCCCCAACACGGCAAAGGCGTGGGCGAAAATTAGTAGTAAATAATTTTAATTATATATTAAAATTATAATGAATAAGAAATAAAAGTGGCATCCAGTATCTATAATAATAACGTTCTCTAGACCGGTTTCGGCCACGGCGGCCAATCTCAAGAGAGATTAGCCAACTGCGCAGGAGATATAGTGCACAAGTGTGTGCGCAAAACAGATGCACTCACTATTCCCTAGCTCTCATAATCCGATGGCACGGCAATCCGACACGACCGGAAAGAGTTCAGGCGCAGGACACTTCCAACTTCCAAACTCCGGGCTGCTACTGAGAATTTTCTGACACAAAAACCCAATAACTATTTATTGGCCCGACCTGGGAATTGAACCCAGAACCACCGGGTCTGCGGCATTATATCTAGCCACTAGACCAACGAGGCAGTATATAAAAACGTAATTGGCTTTTAAAACTATCCTTCTATTGTTATATATATTTCGAAATATAGCACATAATTAGAAAAAGGTAACTTTTACATTTATTGGAATAAAGAATATAAAAGATATAATATTCTATTAAACGAATTTATTTCGCAAAGATATCCTTATCTTATTTCCGCGATGTTTTTTTTTTACCCGGTAGGACAAATTACTCTACTCCACCTGATGGTAAGTGGTAGTAGAGTCCAAACGCGACGACGGCTAGTACAGTCAGGAAGAATGGTTTGCACTAGCCGCCCCCGCCTTGCCGGCCGGCAAGATGTCTCTTCACGCCTCGTTTGAAGGATTTTTTTGAGTATACTCGTATATTCTAAGTATATTGACTGCCTCGTTGGTCTAGTGGCTAGATATAAGGCCGCAGACCCGCTGGTCCTGGGTTCAATTCCCAGGTCGGGCCAATAAATAGTTATTGGGTTTTTATGTCAGAAAATTCTCAGTAGCAGCCCGGAGTCTGGAAGTTGGAAGTGTGTACACTCCCGTGCCTTGGAAAGCACGTTAAGCCGTTGGTCCTGCGCCTGAACTCTTTCCGGTCGTGTCGGATTGCCGTCCCATCGGATTATGAGAGCTAAGGAAAAGAGAGTGCACCTGTGTTTGCGCACACACTTGTGCACTATAATATGTCTTGCGCAGTTGGCTAATCTCCCTTGAGATTGGCCGCCGTGACCGAAATCGGTCTGGAGGACCTTATATTCTAATAAAGATGCAATAAGCTTTTACTAAAAGTTCGTAAAAATTATTAACCTTATAACGACAACGTATACGTACAAAATACATTTATAAAATTATAATTTATATAAAATCTGTAGAAAAACTACTCCTATATTATGATTAAAGTACCATTATATAATTATGAATTGCTTTACTGTGAGTTTTAGATATCATTAAAAAATAAATATTCAATAGTTTTAGACCTGCATAATTTTATAAACATATCATCTTCCGTCCTGACTTAGCACGAGTGAAAGAAAAATAATTTTATTAATTTAATTTAAAAAATCGCAGCGCCACCAACGATCTCCAATCTAAAACACTCAAACATCATCAAAATCGATCTAGTCGTTTAGGAATTTAGCGACATACATACTGAATAATTATATCTTATGGGCGATTTAAGTATCCCAATTAATCTTGTAAATATAAAACAGATAATGAATTCACTATAAATCGATATGTCAGCATACAATTAAATGCTCTAAAGAAATAATGACATGACATAGCATTATTATACATTGACCGGAATAATGAGATATGTCGTCATAAATCGACAGTTACAAAGTATTGGTATCAACGAAATTGGATGTCGGATGTATTTCCAATTCCGAGGTATTATATTAGATCAAGCGACATGTTCGGTTGACAGCACTTTTTTGTTTACTTACAAAATATATCATAATATGTGTAATTGAATTATTTATTTTCAATTCAAGACATTATTTTTTAGTAGTAAAAGTCAATGAAATCGAAAAGCTTAAAAAAAATGGTTATAAATTTCAAAATGAGAATTTTGGTATTTATCAACGCAATAGAACCCAAAACAATGATTGTTAGAATTTTTGCTTGTTTTTCTGTGCGTTTGTGCAAGCTAATCTTATGAACGGCTTAACTGTTTGGGTATGGTTTTCACTAATGTATTGTGGCAAACTTCAAGTATTTGTTTTATTGGCTAGTGGTAGTGCCACGCTACATACCTTCAGGTTGCAGCCGAATGGGTCGACACGCGCAGGGAAGTACCACCCTCTCAATTAAAACCGCCCAAGTCCCGGAGGCCCCCCTAACTAGATGATCACGCAGAATTTGGTTTTGCTACCCCAGGATGGTACCATTTGCGACTGTCACTCTGCATCTTCTATCGCATATATCACGGGGAATGTTCAGAGGGGTTATTTGGTTTAGTCCCGGCTACTGAATTTCACCACCGTACATCGCGCCAGAACTCAAAATTCACTCCTCACCACCTCGAAAGAGCAGATGTATGGCCCCACTTGCATAAAAAAAAATTCAATCGGTTTGTAAATAATACAAGCTATGTTAATTTAAAGAATCATGTCGAACATTTATTCGATAAAAATGCTATAAAATAATTGTTCAGTTGAATTGGCTAAAACTTTAGCTACCTATAAATGATAGTCTATAAAATGACGATGATTGAAAGTTTATTGGAATAAAAAAACAAAGTTGGACAGTTTCAGAAATCACACACAGGTTTACTTGTAAAACACCAACAACCTCGCAGGACTAGACAGCTAACATCATAATACATACATATAAGCGCATGGACGAAGTTAAAAGTAGTTTATGCTTAACATAAATCAGACTATAGTGAACATTGACCACCACCACTGTGACGCCCAGTTGCTTCTATATATTCCAATTTCAATCGTTTCTAAAGCACACTTCTGTTGCGTGATATTGCTCTCTCTTTTTTAACATTTTTAAATGTACGCTTTTTAGTTCAAAGCTAACTTTTCACTCTGCAAAATGTAACTAAAATACGAGTAGTATCAAAGATATTGAAATATCTAAAATTGGTCAATTTTCTTTCAAATTCCAACAGAGCTACGCCAGCAATTCCCAAGCGTCTGCTGAAAACGTCCACATTTTAAAAGGCATTTTAAACTTTTTAAACGAAAATCTCAAAGGAGTTAAAGAAATTAGTGATTTTTATTATTTATAGCATATAATATAGTCAATACAGGTACAATCTAGTTGGAAAATTGATCAACCGTAATCGTAATTGTACTGAAAATGAAATATGTACAGGGAGAAATTATGCATTGATATCCATCGGCATACCCAGATATGATTTAATTTAGCTTCAGTATGACTCTTCTGGAATAACAAACTTATAACTCACCATTGAAAACGGTCGTGAGTTGTCAGAAAGTGACATGCGATATTTACTTTTTTGAGTGGTCAGCAACGCCCATTGACATTGGCATTGTAAAAATGTTAACCACCGCTTAGATTGCCAATGCGACACCAACCTTAGAAACTAAGATGTTATGTCCCTTGTGCCTGTAATTACAGTGGCTCACTGACCCTTCAAACCGGAACACAACAATACAAAGTACTGCTGTTTTGCGGTAGAATATCTGATGAGTAAGTATAATAATCATTACATTTCAAGAATACACGCATCCAGTGCCGGATTAAGGTAACTTGATGCCCTAAGCAATCTTCCCCTGTGGGCCCCCCTATCCTTAAGTTAACTACAAAGAATTCATCGAAAAAACTGAACCAAACTTCAACAACAATTTAAAACGTGTGAATTTTGAAATTGCTTTAACTTTTGCGTGCTCGTTTTTTTTCTCGGTCATCTCTAGTGCCCCCTAGATGGAATGCCCTAAGCAATTGCTTAAATAGCTTATAGGCTAATCCAGGAATGCACGCATCAAAATCACTATAAGTCGGTTGTTATGTCTACATTTCTTGGGGGCAGTAGTCACTAATTCAAATTATAATTTACTGTTTTAAAATTTTATTTATTAAAAATACTTTATAAATAATTTTATACTATTTTATTAAAATACCTTGACATAATTATCCCCCTGTAACCCCTTTATCTGACATTTTACTGAACTTTTAATTAATACAATTACGCAACGAATTAATTTATATGTAAATGAGAATATAATTGCTTACAAATTCACTATATATATTATAAAGACCTTTTTTTAATGGTACACTCAATTTAAGGCTCATTTTCCTCGTCATATTATCTAAATTATTGAGAACAATCGTTTAAATAAAAGCTAGAGAATTCATGTCGTGTCGCTCACGTCACGTACGATCGAAACGTAACAGCGTAATCTTCTCTATTTTGAAATACGTGACAACGCATGTAGCTGACAGTGCATTGACAATTAATATGCATCGCGATATTTGGTCTGCAAATGAAGTGATAATCATGATACTCAGATATGAACGATATGATGTCATATTCGCGACTTATATTCGATTAAAATCATATATCGCAAATAATATACTTCGCGAATTTATTAAAGTCAGTTTTGCCGAAACTTTAAGTTAAACCAATTAATTTAAAATGGATTTAATCAAAAAACAAGATAAAAATCTCTAGCTTTTTAGCTTTATGACCTCAGGGTGAATGTTTTTTATCGATTTATGATTGATATTATTTAAAAATATGACCAAAATTTACTTGTACTGGTGTATTTATTAATAACATTGAATTTAAATCATGAAATAAATAAATATATATTTAGCATCCAGAATTGAAAACTGATTTTGAAAGAACCTCGAATTGGTCTATTCATAAATATTAGAACACCAAATCATATAAATTGATGTAAATTACTCACTCAAATACTCTTTAAATCCAAATAACACATTTGAACACGTTACAAGTCATAAGTCGCGCCAATAATTAATTAATTACTTTACCTTTATATGCACTCACAAGATGGCGGCGGTTAAAATTAGCGCGCTTCTTTTTTTTAAAATAATAATAATAATAATGTCCTCCAGACCGATTTCGGTAATGGCGGCCAATCTCAAGAGAGATTAGCCAACTGCGCAGGAGATATTAAAGTGCACAAGTGCGTGCGCAAACACAGGTGAACTCACTATTCTCTAGCTCTCATAATCGGATGGGACGGTAATCCGACACGACCGGAAAGAGTTCAGGCGCAGGACCAACGGCTTTAAGTGCTTTCCGAGGCACGGGATTGTACGCACTTCCAACTTCCAGAATCCGAGCTGCTACTGAGAATTTTCTGACAGAAAAACCCAATAACTATTTATTGGCCCGACCTGGGAATTGAACCCAGGACCACCGGGTCTGCGGCCTTATGTCTGGCCACTAGACCAACGAGGCAGTTTTTTTAATAATACTGTTGTATGGACCAAGGAGTCTCCTAACTATATTATAATAATATATAAGCATAATATACTCATACATACAAAACAAATAAATATTCAACGAATATATAGTAAAAACTCACGACCTAACGAGAGAGTAGAGCGTTGGCGGAGGAGGTGAAAAAAATAATTATTATCAAATCAGTTCACAATCAAAAGGACGAAGTTTTCCTATGCCCAAAAGTTTAAGGTGTACTCTCATCATAGATCTAGTGATTATCTTACGGATAAAATTAAAAATAAATAGCTTTGCCGTACAGCGCGGAAACGCGGCCTGTGTTATGGGCAGCTTTGCGTCGAGTGAGAATCTGGAGGGAATATTTTAAAATTTGAAACAATGCATGTAGGATTGATAAAATATATTTTTGTTTAAAAATAAATAGTAGAAATAAAATATTTACTTTTTATCATCGTCTATTATAAGAAATAATTAAGTATTTCCAATATTACTATCTTATTTTAAATATTCTAGATTATTATTATTTTAATTAATTATATATATTTTAGTATAAGCATCTTTCTAGCCTTGTCCTATGTTGTTTTTTTTATGGAAGGGTTTGTAATTTTCTGTAATAAAATAAGAATAAAATAAAATATTACGATCATATCATTTATTTTTATAAACGTGTACTATAGTATAATATGTCGAATGTTCAAAATATTAAAAATATTTTTCTAGCGGTTCACCGAGGATCTGTTCTAAGGTGCGAACTGCGTTCTTAGTGGCAACTTCTATTCTCTGATCGCCATCTTCAAGCAACTCTGCAAGGAACGGTACACTTTCCGCTAATAGAGGAAGCCAGTTGCTGCCCAATTGAGATGCCATTGCCACAAGACAGTCTAAGCCCGCGAGTCTGAAAAAAAATATCAACATATAATTTAGCTACTAAAAAATATTAACTGAATGACGACAAAAAATCAATATGTTCTATGTTTATTTCAAGATTAAACTTAAGCCAAGATTTTAGGTATTTTACCTTATTTCCGCATCATTATGTCTCGTCTTCAATAAAACTTGATAATTAAGTAGCTTCCAAAGCGAATCGTCAGCGGTAGCCACAGCGAACTGCGATATACAAGGGATTATAAACTCTGTTGCCCTCGACTTAAGATCAGCTATTCCACCTACAGTATTCTCCAATTGATCTACAATCGGCTGCATAAGTGTTTCAAATCTGTCTTTATTTAAGAAGCTCTGGCTGTCGTATAAGAACACTATGTGCAATGTTTTAATGACGTATTTGATCAATGAAATACACTTCTCGTCTGTATCAAAGAATAGATCTTCTGTTTTGCTATTATTACACGCATCTAGAAGGTCCGCCGCATTCTTCACAAAGTGACCAGCGAATAATACAAAGAGACCTTTTAATTTATCTGCGATTGCACTGCTTAACCTGAAAAAAAATATGTAATTTTAACCCTGGACAAGACAACCTTCTTTACATTTTGTTAATTATCGTAAGACTTACCTATAAAATGTAATACTTCTATCCTTTCGTCCCTCAATATTAGTTCTTATTGCCCAGTCATAGATCTTGAAATAGAACGGCCTAAAGCTAGTCTCAGACAACTTAAGAACGAGACTAACTAAAGCATTTACAACTTCATCTTCTGCAGTGTCAATAATATTAACATCGATGTTTTTATCGGACGCTTCGCCTCGTAATTGTAGAGCTGATAAGAAGAATGATGTTAAATCTTGCTGTAGTGCTGCAAAATCTGCAGTAGTCATGTTCCCGAAGCTATCAGCTAGAACAGACATCACTGGACCAACAGCATTAAAGTTTTCCTTTTCCAATATTAATTTATGAGTCTCATTCGCTACCGGTATTAGTACTCTCGGTGGAATCGAGCCGGCGATTTTCTTTTTTATATTTATCAATTTAGACGTTATCGGTGAATGTTTACTATTTTTCTCGTATTCTTGCCATTTTGCAAACAAAATTGCATATTCATATAGAATTTTCTGCAAATACGGACTCAAAAACAACGGAAGACTTTCGACGATCTTCGAAATAGCTGTGACTGTACTCAACAGAACTAGTTCAGGTGTATCGGCTTTACGTTGTTTTTTAAGAACTTTAATTAGAGCCGGCATAAATTTTCTCAAACTTCCTAACGCGTGTGCTTTCAAATTTCCACAGAGTTCAGCCAAACAAAGGACAATAGATGCCATGATATTTCCAGGTAAATTTGAATTGCAGGTATAATCGGTAACCGTTTCTAAAACTGGCTTGAATGGTTGTGGATTTTCTGAAGCTAACATTCGAGCCAATAACTTCAAAGATAATAGAGCAGTTTGTTGATTCAGTACTAACTCCTGAGCATCATTTTCATTTAGGTTATCATTTTGATTTTCAAGAGTTTTTACAATATTCAAAAGTTCTGGAAGCAATGAGAAAAGTAATTTATTATCGACATCAGCGAACATTTCTGGACTAGTTTGGATTTTTGAATTGAGCAACTCCATTGCTTTTTTTCGAACGGTTTGTAAGCTATGCGGTATTAAACCCCGAACGACTGATAGGAACATAGGTGCAGATAACAAATTATTAGTGTGATCTAACAAATCATAACTATAGTGTAACATTACACGCCAATATTTTCCAGTTTTCTCATCACCAACTTTTGGTATACTTTGAATGAATGTTAATATTTTAATAATAAACATTTTGTAATGATGCTCCATTGTTTTTATGTCAACAGCTTGACTATTATGCTGTATAAATCGCGATGAAGATAAACAAGTATTCATGAAGGTCACAATTACATATTTATAATGTCGTAATTGGAAAGGCGTGTGTCCATTGACGCTGAAAATATCACTGGGGTCCACATCCGTATCCATCGCGTTTTCATATTTTTGCAATGGCAGAGATTTCATGTAAATGATTAGCTTAGTAAAGTTTTCTAAACAAACTTCAGGCGGAAATTCTAACAAAATACTTTGTCCAAAGTCCATTCTGTTGATTGGAGATTCTTGTTCAGCTAAGGTTTTTGGCGCTGTCTTATCTTTTTTCTTGTCATCACTAAAATGTGCGATATGGGTTTCGAGTAATAAAGCAAGGAATATCCAAAGGAACTGACTAGGCCCTAGTGTTTCTATAAGTTTTTTATAAAGCGGCAGTCTTCTGTGTTCGGGTACATGTAGAACCACATCTGCAAAAATACGTAGCACAGGAACGACTCGCTTTTGTAGCTGTTGAAATTCCTTTTCGGTGTAATCCTCAATATTTTGATCTAATTTCACTAAAATTGGGACGAGGGTTTCTATTATTTTTGTAATTATTTGGAAACTATATGCATCATCGTGTCTCAGTACTGATGATCCCATAAATGTAAATATTTCCATAGTGTGATGAAGTACTTGTTCAGGTAACATATACGCAGCATGGGACAGTAGTATCAAAGCATGATGTTGCGTCTGTGGATTTTGAGTTCCTCTTATGCATTGCACAACAGTCTCAACGTCGAATATATTCTTGATTGATTTAATTTGTTCCTTGTCTGCATCATTTACGAACTTCTTGCAGAAATACCACAGTGATGACAAAATAAGTTGTTTTGTGTATTCGACATGAGATTGCTCTTCAAATCTTAAGCATTTATTAAGTATCTGGAATAAAATGATGACAAAAGAATTATCAACGGTCATTTTCTTTTTACTTTGAACGTATTCTAGAATCGTAACTCCTAGTCTCCAATCATCGGTTTCGGCTAATTGATTCGAAAGCATTGATACTGTGGTCTTTTTCTTTTTTGGTACATTAGCTGCAGGGTCCACTGCATTAAGCATTTTATCAAGAATAGGCTTAAAATCTTTATAATCTATGTGTATCTTCTTCATAACTTTTGAAGCTACACTTGAAATACTAGGATTATTGCTGAATGTTCCAGCTGAAGTTATCAAATAGACAAAGTCCTTGGATTTTTCATCTGGTACATTTTTAAAGACATCCTCATTGATTTGTCTCATTATTAAAACACTCGGACATACAAACGATAGGTCTTCATGTAAAACACATTCTTTGTACTCTTTCAATCCCATTTCAATTATATTCCAAACTTGTTTTTTATTGAAAGTGGTAATGGTCGATTCGTTTATTTGTGAATACACGGTTCTTATCAAATTTGATTCATAAATATCGAAAGTGAATTTTTTATTAAATTCATTTTGTTTTAAACGCTTCTGTACGCTATCAAGGGCTGGAATTACGTGACAAAAAGTAGATTCATTATTGATATTAGAGAGAATTCTCACAAGTGCTGATTTAATGTGTGCTGGTGTTTCTCCGGTCAGGATTGATGTCAGTTTTAGCAAACAATTTTTTCTAAATATTTTCGTTTGCATGGATTTTTGGGTCAATATAGTCTTAAGTACTTGGGGTATCTGTTCATGATCGAGTATCAACTCATATTCGTGATCGATTAATTCTTTTAATAACTGCACGTATACATTTTTTTGGTTTGGTGCGTCTCTCAAAATATTTTTTATTATATTAATAACACATTGACGTATTGGCGCAACCGAATTATTTAAATCAAACAAAATTGTTAATATTAGAACGTCGGAGTCGTAAATCCAGTCGGTATTACTTTGGATGGATAGAAAGTTCGTCATTAACTTAAGACTACGAAGCTGAAGTTCTGGAGCGATTACATCTTTCGGATCAGTAGCGTATAATATGTGTCCGCAAGCGAAGTTTGCAACGAATTCAAATTTTTCTTTTGGACTTTTGAACAATTTTTCTAAAAGCTTTTGTGTCAATTTGGCATAATTATCTCCATATGTTGGTATTCCACATCCTGTTATAAAGATTTCATACAATCGTCTTATGAGTATAGTTTCGGGCGTAATGAGTATGTTACACCATGGTGTAGTTATGACATCAGGATTTACCTGCTCTGTGATACTGTAGAAGATATATTCCATAACTTCAAACAAAATTTGATCTTTCTTAGAGAGTTTTATAAATTCCACCATTACATCCGCAGAAAAAACAGAACTCTCTGAGCTCGAAACTATTACTCTACTCTGTACAGCTTCTAACAAAAGATTTAATATAGCTGTTGTTTCTGAAACCAGTGTGTTATTCAGTGAACATGACTTTAACAGTATAAAGAAGCAAAGATCAATTGTGCTTTCTTTGTTCAAAAGATTGAAGTCAAGAATGTTTTCAAAATTAATACACTTATCAATAAATAAAGCCTTAAAAACACATTGATTAATCACTTCAGGATTATCTTTGCAAGAATTTTGAAAAGCGGAGAGTTTATTTTTCAGGCCAAACTTTCTACCCCACGGAGAAGACAGTATTTTGTATGTGAGCTCAGCTGTTTCTATATCTTTAGGAAACAAATATGACATAATGGAAAGAACAATTTCATGGTTGACCGGCAATGTATCCATTGAACAAAATTTGCTAACCATTTTTCTTATAACATGGGACCATTTCTTAGAACTTTTAGAAGCAATATAAACAAAAACATTTGTTAAATCAAGTTCATCGAGCACATCTTTGAAATCCTCATTTGGAATTTCTAAAGCTGCTAAAACCACATCCATACTGTCATCTTTTAACCTGCTCATGATTGAATCTTTAACAAACTCCTTGTTCTCAATTTTCAAAGACTGAAACTCTTTTGCAATATAATTGACTGCCTCAACTCTCATTTCTGGATTGATATGATTCAAATTTTCAAATAAATATGCCCCGCCAACTTTACGTGCGACAGCTGGCTTGAACCCTAACACTTTGGATAGTTGAGATTTTTGATTTAATGGCAATTTGCTTTTAGATCCCATTAACTTCTTGATGACTTTGTCAAATTTTTCCGGGTATCTGGTTTCTATGTTTTTTAAGAACTGTGAATACCAAGACAATATCTTGCATGAAATTTCATCATCTTCATCAATTATTTCAATGTCACTTTCATCATCTTGGTTATCATTATTTGATGATTTCAACGCTGTCAGTGCACATCTGTAAATATTTGAACAATAATAAGCTACATGAATGGATTATTTTTTTATAACACTATACATATATATTATTGAATTAATAAGTAAAACATAAGATTTTTTTTAAATATAATAACAATATTATGTTATTTTTAAATTTAAAAGTTAATCTATAATAATATATAAAGCTGAACAGCTATTAATTAAATTAAATCAATTTTTTTTTTCTATAAACATAAATGTATCTTACACAACAATCTTCTCGGGTTGCTGATCCTTAAAGTCTACAACATCAATAAATATTTCAGGCAGTTGGCTAAACCTTCGGAAATCTTCAATATTATTTTGAAGTAGAGGTAATACACTCTGCAGAAATACCAAGCTGAAGGTCTGAATACTAATTTTAAGTTCAACCAGCTTCATTAAATGCTTGCATATATCATTCATAACATCAATGGATATATTACACAATACATCTTCTGGTATCTTAGTTAAATGTTTTTGATTTGTATAAATTAAATTCATAAGTAACACAACGTCATATGACAAATCAAATTCGGAGGTCATTAATCTAAAAATAACTTCATTTATAGTGTTCTTTTTAAATGTTGCCTTGGTGGATAGATATCCCATAATAACATAAGCCGCAGATCTGAAGTCCTTAACAGAAGATTCTAGACCCATTATCAATGTCGGTAATAAAGCATTTATTATTGATTCAGTAACCTGTTTGCTAGTGTTTATAATGCCAATGGTAGTTGAGCAGAAAAATGCATATACTGTGTTCAATTGATTTGCCCTCTCTCCAAATTCTGCCACGTATTTCGAGACACTTTTAGTTATGAATTGTAATGTGGCTGTATTGGATACACACTGATTGTATAAAATTTGTCTCGTCAATGGGACGCTATGTTTTTGAATTGATTCCAACCAATTCCATCTATTTGACGTAGATTGCAATTTAAATAGTTGTATAAATCGGATGAATATCTTTGTTTCATGATACGGTAGAATTAACATCATAATCGCATCTTGATTATATTCATGAATGTTATATCTATTAACAAGCCATTCCAAGGCTTTGTGAGACGATTGAAGGAGCAAGTATGGTGATAATTGTATGAGGAATTTTTCAATAGTTTCATTTAAATTCTGATTAACCTCTTTACTCTGTACTGCCCTCTCGAAATCTATAGAAGATATACTAAACAAGGAGTCTTCGAATACACGAAAACCTTCGTACAAAGCAATTAATTCTTTAAGGCCACTTAATCCAATTTCATAAAAGGTGTTTCTGTCCTTTAATGCAGCCTCCTTCGGGTCAAAAAGTAATGACGATTTCTTGTTATCATCTTTGTAAATAGATGATTGTGGAACAGAAAGCTTTTGTAGCTGTTCCGCTAGTGATGTAGATGCCATGTTCGATTATATATAACCTTAAAATAAAAACAATTAAGCTTTATATTTTTGTATAGAATATCTTAGACATTTTTAATTATTATTATATTATTATTATTATATGCCTATATAGGCATATAATAATAAATTAAAATAGTAAAGCATATCATTTACCTTTTAATACTTAAAACACATTACTATGCGAGCATAAGATTTCTTTAATTTAAAAAATATGTATAATTATACTGTATAGTTAAGACGATGACTTTTTCTTTCTTTAGGTTAAAGGCGGTGTTTCGGTTAATACTAACTTGCTACGAAATAAGATAATGTCAATATTAAAGTTTTTCATTTAACAACTTATCAAGAAACACTATTATAATATGCCAACCAACATATCCATATGACAAACACGTGTGAATGACAATTGAAAAGTGACAATGGCAGTTACATACTTTTATACATTGAAACATTCGTGCTTTAACGTTGAGAACAACTATAATATAAACTAGTTTTATCGTAAAGTCTAAATTTATATTTATTTATCTTAAAAATGTTAAATAGCCGGGTTTAGTTCAATTTCCAATATAACACAATTATATTGGAAATGGTATTCCAAGTAATTAAATATAATTTATATACGTATTGAGTAATAAAATATATAATGTACATAGTACTGATCGCTTTCTTTAAATGTATACTTTTTAATAATATTATATTGTTTGGCAAAAGTATCTTTCTATTTTTTACAAAAAATTATTAATATTTATTTTAATGTATTGTAGGGTAATTAGATTTCGTAGAAGCTGGCAACTTTAATTCATTCAATAGTTTCTTATAAATTGTTGTGTTAATTGACATATTATGACAGTCGTAATTTAAATCCCATCTATTAGGTCCTGTGCCCCGTGAAATTTTATTAAAAAATTATTACGTTGCCTATTTACACAATTTATCTCTTCAATCCCTTACAGAATATGTTAATACTATTATTAAATTAAATCAAAGTATGTTCATATAGTCTAGTCTACACAAAGTTTGGATAACATTTCTTTGTTCTCGTTTCGGAAGCTGCTACAATGATTCCAATGGCAAACATTGCAATTTTCGTCCTAACTTTATTATTTCACCAAAGCTATACATATAAACCTGTGGTTTTAATTCACGGTATCATGACTGGAAGTGGAAGTATGGAAATGATTAAACGTAGAATAGAAGAGGTATGTTCTTTAACCATAATAATCTCTTTCATCTTAGGTAAACTTAAAAAAACAAAGGGATCATGAAATTTAATTTGTCTCAAAATCTTAACCTTAACCTTATTGGTTGGTACCTGGTTGGTATGTCTAACTCTATAATAAAATGTATATAAAATTAATTTAAGTATGTATAGTGTAAATTTAATAAATACTGTTCATTTTCAGAAACATCCTGGCACAATAGTATATAATGTCAATAGGTTTGAGAGCTGGTCCAGCTTGGAAACAATGTGGCATCAAGTTTTGGAAATAGGAATGGATGTTGCAAACATATCGAGTAAACACCCGGAGGGAATTAATCTTATAGGTTTGTACAGTTTCATCCAAACTTTGATAATCATATCTATACTAATATATAAAGCTGAAGAGTTTGTTTGTTTGATCCGGCTAATCACAGGAACTACTGGTTCGAATTTAAAAAATATTTTGTGTTGTATAGTCCTTTTATCGAGGAAGTTTCTAGGCTGATTTTTATTCAATATATTTTTATTAATTATACGCGGGTGTCACCTCGGGCACACCTAGTTTAATATAAAGTTATTCACATTATAAAAACTAAAATTTGTATTTATTTTTTATATTTTTTATTAACTATAACTTTTAATATGAAGTTACTATGAGTAAATAATCTTTTATCTCATAATTATGTATATTGGGTGAAAAGAGACAGAATAAAATTTCTATAGAAAAAATTAACGATATATTAATCATAATTACAGGATATTCCCAAGGTGGTCTTTTAGCACGGGGCATAGTAGAAACATACTCGAATGTGTCTGTCAGCACTTTTATATCTTTGAGTTCACCGCAAGCTGGACAATATGGAGGTATAAATTTATTGTACTCGCTTAAACTAGCTTTTTGTATTTATTTTTATTTAAAACTGTAAATTAATTATCTATTTCATTTTGTAAAACACTCATTGTTATTAATTTAAAGAATTTTTACTAACTTTAACAAAATTAACAAAGTTTAAAAAATTCTGAGGCTTAATTTTTAAGTACATTTTGAATTTTATATCAAAGTTGTCTTTTAATGTAACATAAATTAAGTTTACAAAAACTGATAAATTTATGATTGAAGAAGAAAAAATTACTTCATTTGTATTTTTATATATTATGTGTAAACTAGCTTTATTATATACATACATAAAATAAATAATTAACAATATGAACATTTTATTTTTCAGCTGGATTCCTCCATGTTGTTTTCCCTGGGCTGGTCAAAGAATCAGCATACGAGCTATTCTATTCAAGGGTTGGACAGCACACATCGGTCGGCAACTACTGGAGAGATCCATACCATCAGACCTTATATGAGTCGTACAGTGTATACCTGCCTTATATTAATAATCATATTGTGTAAGTACCGACACTTTAATAATTTAAAGGAGTTTTTTTTGGATATTTTTTGAGTATAAATTTATATATTTATAATATAAATTTTTTGTATTAAGAGAAACGTAACATTACGTTTTTTAATATTTTGTATTAAAAAAAAAAATGTTGAAGAGAATTTTTAATAATTATTGTTTTAAAAATTTTATAATTATTAAATTTTCAAAGTTTAAATCAGTACAATAATTTCGACACACTAGTCATCCGGTTCCATGGTGTAATGGTTAGCACTCTGGACTCTGAATCCAGCGATCCGAGTTCAAATCTCGGTGGAACCTGGTTTTTTTTTCTTTTGCACACAAATTATTTCAATGTTTTGGAACTAGTGAATAATATATTGATATTTTTAATTATATTGCGTATATATATATATATTTTTTTTAAATAATATGACGCATATGTAATCATGTGTTTTATATTGTTTTACGATTATAAATAATCTTGAACTTAAGGTCAGAGATAACTTATTTCATTGAACTAATTTACGTCAGAAAAGTCGATTAATTATTGTATTAATTATATTGTTTTTGAATATTATTATTATATTAAATATGAATATTCTTAATCTCAACAAATATAAGTGAGAAAAACATCGACCTATTATAAAAAATACCTACTTTTCATAATTTTATTTAAAAAAAAATTATATATTTTTTTTAAAATAAAATTAGAGGTTTATTAGTCTCATTAAATAGTTTCAACGATTATAATAACTTATTTTATTATTAAACTAAAATGTTATTATTAATTTACTAAAGCTATCTTGTAAGCTAAACTATACAATGGTAAATAATTTTTTATTGTTCATTGTAAATTTGTTTTAATCTTCGAGAAGATTCTTCAAGAAATTCTTGACGGACTCTTTTAATTTGCTCCTCGTAACTAACGTAACGGACTGTGGCGAGGTGGACCGACGATTTAAAAACGGTGGCAGTTACCGGATGGATGCCGGCTGCCGACGATCGGGATAGTTGGCGTTCTATGGGGGAGGTTTTCGTCCAGCAGTGGAAACAAAAGGCTGGGAAAAAAAACATTAAATCGAAAGATAAATTCGATATATAAAGCAACATAAATTCGATAGAAGCTCTCTCGAGGATAAGATAATAAGAGACATTTATATGTATATTCCATTTATATACAATAACGCGATTTTTAAAAGAATTATTGAAATTATGAAGAATAATCTGTAGATTATTATAGTGTCATAAATTTCTTACTTATAGATCCGCGAAGTCCGATGATTTCAAAAATAATTTGCTCCGATTAAAGAGGCTCGTACTCATCGGTGGACCGGACGACCAAGTGATCACGCCCTGGCAAAGCAGGTATATTATTTTTTTTTTTTTATAGTATAGGTTAGTGGACGAGCATGTGGGCCACCTGATGGTAAGTGGTCACCAACGCCCATAGACAGTGGTTTGTATATTTCTTAAAAAAAAAAACAACATCACCACTGCACCACCAACCTTGCCCAAAGCTCTACCACCGAGTAAATTAGTCACTATATCCCGATGGATAGACATGTATGTTGATATTAGCGGAGGTGATATCAAATCCAGACACCACAGGCTTTTTTAAGTTAGGAAAACTTCGTATGAAAACTTGCGTGTGTCGATTGGGGTTCTTCACTTCTTCAGTGATGCTTCATCTTCTTCTTCACATTGCGGGTTAATGGATATATGGTAGAAACAGTTAGTGGTCTAGTGAAATTATAATTATAAACAATTCTCCTTACTTACTATGGACTCAGTTTTTTCTACTGTTTAAAGTATTATTTTTTTTCTATATGTAAGTTATAAAATTTCTAGAATTAAGTATTATGTACTGTACAATTTTTTTACTTCTAGAAACATATATTTTATTTTTTTATAGTTTTATAATTGCATGTATGTAAAAATATAGCTATAATTATATAATTTTATAAATTATATTTTTTCAGCCAATTCGGCTACTACGATACTAACGAAACGGTTGTGGAGATGCGAGGTCAGGACATATACTTGTCAGACAGGATCGGACTCAGGACTCTGGACGAGAGCAAGCGGTTGCACGTCGTGACCGTCCCCGGAGTGAACCACTTCAGCTGGCATATGAACGTGAGCATTGTAGACGATTATCTTCTCCCGTATCTAGATTAAATCAATCATTCAGAGGTTAATCATATTGATTCTATAATTTTTTGTAATATTATAATGCATGTTTTTTTTTTAATTGTACAAATCGGTTCCAAAACGTTTTAAAGTAGGGTTGTCAATTCTCTATGGAAATTTTGGAAGGAAATAATGACCTGAATTGTTTTTTTATTTGATAATAAGTACTAGACGATACAAAATGTATATTATTTTTGTATTATTATTTTATTTAGGCAATTTCGTTACTGATTTACAGCGTATCTTTTAACGAAATCAAATGTTTGTTATTTATTAAGAAGCACTTTTGAATCATGTTATAGGATTAAATTAAATGTAAAGTTACAAAGACAGATGTGTAAGATTGTCGAATAATTATATTATATCCTGGTATCTTTAATAAATTGCCACAAAATGGTATTATTAAATATTTCTGGTAAAGTTGACAAACCTGCTCTGCAGTACAAGATACGTATACCCAAGATAATTATATCATATCCTGTTATATCTTTAATAAATTGCCACAAAATGGTATTATTAAATATTTCTGGTAAAGTTGACAAACCTGCTCTGCAGTACAAGATACGTATACCCAAGATAATTATATCATATCCTGGTATATCTTTAATAAATTGCCACAAAATGGTATTATTAAATATTTCTGGTAAAGTTGACAAACCTGCTCTGCAGTACAAGATACGTATACCCAAGATAATTATATCATATCCTGGTATATATTTAATAAATTGCCACAAAATGGTATTATTAAATATATCTGGTAAAGTTGACAACCCCGCTCTGCAGTACAAGATATATATATATTCCAATCGGAGTTGGAAAAAATTTGGATTTACAAATTTTTTGCGATTTTCTAATCGTTCTGCTGTATAATGCACTATAAACAATTCTCGATTAATTTACCCTTATTTATAATACAACACAATTCCAATTAACTAGTTATAACCACTTTAATTTGAACTTCGAAGTTCCTATTACAACTTTGCGGGTATTGAAAACGCCATCTTTACGCGAGTACATAGTGAATATCATAGATTATTCAAGATCTCGACCAATGATATCGCGTCAATTGATATCGATGACCAATGATATCGCATTAATTCGATGTCAAACTTGTTTATTTGGGTTTATTCCTGTTGTGGTTGGAATAGGCTACATAAATAATATTCATAATCTATTTCGACCGAGGAGTAAAGTCATATAAACTTTGACATAAAATAAACGCGATATGATTGGACGATATTTTGAGTAGTCTATGATATTCAATATGGTTTCGCGAAAAAAAAATGGCGTCTTATCGAAACTTTGGAAGTAAAATTTAAGTGTTTATAGCACGGTCTTATATAAAGGTCTATCGACGACAGTAGTGTGGGAGCGTTGGCTTAATGATTGCGCTGTTCTGTTCAATTTACGGCCGCCAGAGGCATGACGATAGATGGTGTGCTTTGCAACGAGGACAGAATAGCATTCTGTCTCTTTCTCTCTCACGCGTAACGCATGCGTACTGCGTGTCACTCAACCGGCACGTGACCTCACCCATCGATAGCAACGATGTACAGCGGCGTTGACGCGAAATAAAAGTTATATCACGATCGTACCAATCTCTCACCACTGAAATCGGGCTCAGTTGATAGACCTGTATACAAGGCCGTGGCTTATAGGAAGAACAGTGTTGTATTACAAATAACGATATATGAATAAAAAATATTTGTAAGAGCCATTATCGAATTGCATGGAATACCTAAATCTAAATTGTTTCTTTTTTTTTCTTCGATTGGAATATTTTAATTTAAATGAGTCATTTAAGTGTGAAATTGACTTTTTATTTAACAAATAAAGATTTGTGTGTGCCAAAAAAACTCCTATTAATTATATATCGATCAATGTATTAATTTTTATTACAAATATCATATAATCCTAATTATTGTGATAAAATGTTCAATAAGTGTTCAGTGTGTATCGTGTGAGTAATCGTTTTGTAATAACTAATAATATAATTAATGTATTTTGGGTATTTTAATGGTCAATTATTTAAAAAGTAACTAAAGTATACTAGTGCCATCTGCCGACAAAACGTGCCAAGAGTGTTTGTGACGTCATAATTTTAACGTCCATGTGAAATCACAGGGATGAAAGTTTATTATTGTGATACTAAAATAAGTTTCAATAATTAATTCTTAGTCAATAATCTTTTTATTTGTCTGAAAAATATGGAAAGCGTTTTGTCGACACATAACATTTAAATTAGGCAATAGTTTTGATTGAAAGTCAGAACATTTTATACAAAGTAAAAGTAACATAAGAGAATTAATTTTAATATCGGAATAAAAAAATATCTAGAAGAATCTCATCTTAAAGTTGTAGATTTCATTCCAACAGAGGCTCTCAGTTTTCTTATAATTAATCACGTTAGCGGGTGATTAGTTATAAAATGTTGTGTCTTCTTCATTCTAATGTCAAATCAATAATGATAGAAAGAGCGAAATCTATGTTTAACTGTTCAGCTGATGATTACGTTTACAAATAGGGCTGTTATTTAGTATAATTTTGGCTAAAGTTTTATTTGTATTTTTTAATGATATTAAAGTTGTTATTTAAATAATAATAATTTTCAGTCAAAAGCTGTTTATTATTTTCGTGTTATTTGATAATAGGCAGAGTTATTTTTTTGTGATTTGCGCAATAACGGGTACAGTCGGAATTTGTTCTATGACGACTCATAATTAAAATTGACTTGTATCAAGCAATTTGTATCGTAATTTAATTTAATTTAACTGTCTAACATTATAAATGTGAAATTTAGTGTGTTTCTTTGTTTGTTACGTTTTCACGTTTCAACTATTCAACCGATCATCATGGAGTTTTGCATACATGCTGTCATGTATACACTTTATCATATATAAGGTGTTAGGACATCCCTATCCTGCTCGTGGTTTGATATAAATATAAAAATATACTTTAATAAAGTTACCTTACTAGCTTTGACTTATTATATTATGAGGTAAATTAAATGTAAGGCTATCAACGCGGAATGTAGATTACATCGAGAAGACGAAACGATAAGACGAGACGAAATTAAAATAAAAACTCCTTTTCACTATTCCAACATTCAACATCCTTTTTAGTTGAGCTCGGAGGTCGTATGGAGGTACATGACGCATTTTATAAAAGCCATATTTCATTGTAAGCCATAAAAGTAGAGTTTTTAATAAAATGTGAAATAAAACATTACATAGTATATATATCAATAGATGAATAGTAGTTTGCAATTTTACATCATGTATAATTTAGGTAATTTATAATAAATATAAGTAGACAAAATTTTTAATAAACTTTTATACGACATAATTTTGTAGTATTTATTTTACTAATGTGTACTTTATTTCCTCGATTCGATATAGATTATTCACACGACTGCGTCGCTGTTAAAGTAAGTCATGCATTGAGCCAGTTTTAATTTTTCTTCAATATAAAGTTATTAAAATTAATATGTATTTTTTTTTTGTTTATTAAGTAATATCGTAATGCATTATGAGTGACGTTATTGAATTTTGAACACGAGTTTTTTGATTGTTGTAATGACAGCCTCTTGACTTGATTTAGGGAAGAAATTATAGTTCCCAACCTCTCAAGGTTTGTGGCGCATTGGCGATGGCGAATACCGAATAATTCATTTTTCTTGAGCGTCAATCTCTATGGGCGGTTAGTACCACTTACCATAAGGTGAACTTGCACGCCGCTCTATATTATAAAAAGATCTCTCCAAGAAGAAGAAATTCTCCTGAATGATAGAATGAATTGGATTAGCTAACTTGAAAGGATACCGTGGACCAAATATGTCAAGAAGACTTCACCAAATCAGTAGTTTCACAGTATTTTAGATTTTGGTCAAGATCAAATTACATTATGCCAAATATTATTTTAATTCTTCTTTTAATTAAAAGATGGCACTAGTTGTATTTTACATCGCGCTATAACTATTTATTTTTGTAACTACTTAATAGGCTTGGATATTTAAAATGTTTTTTTTATTGTATAGATAGACGAACGAGCATTTGGGCCAGCTGATGGTAAGTGGTCACCAACGCCCATAGACAATGGCATTGTAAGAAAAGTTAACAATCGCTTACATCACCAATGCGCCAGCTACCTTGGGAACTAAGACGTTATGTCCTTTGTGCCTGTTATTACACTGGCTCACACAACAATACAAAGTACTGCTGTTTTGCGGTAGAATATCTGATGAGTGGTACCTACCCAGACGAGCTTGCACACAAAGTTCTACCACCAAGAAAATGAAAATGTGAGAGAACAATTTTATTATACTATCTGACCAGGAGTACATCTTCGGTGGTTTTTTAGTAAAATTAGTACAGTACTACCGGGTAACCCCAAATAGATTTATAGATATAAAACAGCATAATAGGGTAACTATATCTGTGCCGTTTAGTGGAAATAATGTAAACAGTGAAATTACACAGTAATTTATTAGCCATTTAAATATTTATTATATAAATTGCGAAACAGAAGTTCTCATACAAGTACTTATCGTTTAAAGCTTTTACGTCAAACTTCTATGATCTCCACGATAAGATATGAATGCTTCGTCAATTAAATTCCACTGATAAGATCAATAGACGATAAGTAGGAGACTTATTATATTGTTGTATTGTTATATTTTCTTTCTATCTTGTTCAGAACATTAGAAAAATAAAAATAATATAAATCTGTTTAAGCTTGTGCCAATGAAGCTCTCTCATATGATACATGACACGGTTAACTCAATTCAAATGTTGGACCACCGTTCCTTGCATAAAGACCCTGTTTTTTATGATTTGATTACAAATGTATAGTTTTCAGATTTTGTTCTTTACTTGTAGTATAAGACGGTATTACTTGCCAAATTTCATAGTTCCTATAAATTTTGATTACCTTGAGTGTCGATATATACGTTTTTGGCGGCATCTTTTTTTTACGTTACTTAGAAGTTCGATTTTTTCACAGCTTCAAGAAACTGTAGACCTGAGTATATCGTTTTAATTTCAATTCGACTGACAGACAGACGGACGGACAACAACATGATCCTATAAGGGTTCCGATTTTTCCTTTTGAAGTACGGAACCCAAAAAATGCATGATGATTGATAAATAATAACTTTTAATATAAACTATATATAAGGGTGTGATGGAATGGATTCCAAATCTATTTTAACATAAGATGAATCACAGTAATGAGATATTAGGGGCACTTCAGTCTTCATCTTCTAAGCCCTTCAACCTATAGCACTGATTAGTATATAATATGTACATACATGTGTACATATGGTACTATATACCATATGTCTTATTTATCTACAAACTTTCTATTTACGTATTATATACTAGATAGGTATCCAGCATAGACCCTACTTAAACAGCCTTCTGCAGTATAAACCGTCGAATTATAAGATATTGTTATGTTTCAATAAACAATTAAGTACTATTTTTTATAGCATAGATAGACGGACGAGCATATGGGCCACCTGATAGTAAGTGGTCACCAACGCCCATAGACATTGGCATTGTAAGAGATGTTAACCAACGCTTACATCGCCAACATGCCACCAACCTTGGAAACTAAGATGTTATGTCCATTGTGCCTGTAATGACACTGGCTCACTCACCCTTCAAACCGAAACAAAACAATACCAAGTACTGCTGTTTTGCGGTAGAATATCTGTTGAGTGGGTGGTACCTATCCAGACGAGCTTGCACAAAGCTCAACCACCAGTAACCTTTTAATTATGTTATATTATAAAATACTGTCCGTTTGTTTTGATTATTAAAGGTGAAGTGTGATATCGCTTTTGTTTGTGTGATATATTCATCCCTCGTGTAACGTAACACTACTACTACAGTAACTAAAATGTTTTAGCACAATATTGATACGAAAATATTTGCAGTTTACATCGTTGAGTCACGAAGATTGAATGACATTCTTAAAAACATCGTAATCTATAAACATTGAATTGCGTAATATTAAAAAAACATTTTTACAAAATATTGAATGATATTTATTTTGATAGTGGTTGCATAAACGAATGATTCATAATATTACCGAAATGTTTGAAATGTAAATGACGTTAATCTAAGATAAAAACATGAATCAAACGGAATTTCTTAAAAAAACAAAACTTAGTACAAAAGATAGGTTTTCTTAGAAACAGATAAGGGTGATCATGATAAAGGGGCCCGTCATGACAATTGGACAAAGTCATCACTTATTTTCGTCACTGATAAGCTTTATCTAACCTTTCAACGTCAAATGCCTAGTTTTCAACAAATTACCTTATATGGTATAGACTTTGTGGTTGAATTTAAAGCATGTAATAACGAGTACTTTCTATATAAGATCTTGGTAGGAAAGGACTATGAATAATTTACCAGAATAAAGATTAATAAGTCTAATAATGATAACGAGAGATAAATAAGCATTGTTTTGAGGAGGATTTGGATTTAAGTAACTTAGTTCCTTAATAAGGACTGGACATCTTGATATACATGTAGCTTTTGTTTATACGGCTTCTGCGTTCAAGATCCTGTCGCAATTTGTTGGTTTCAGTAATTCTCAGTAGAAACCAAGTATTCGGAAATTATTGATTCCGCAACTAAAGTCGTTGATCCTGCGCCTGACGCTTTCCTTTCCATGAGAGCTAGGAGAGTGAGGTAATAGAGAGGGAACTCGTGATTAAGAGTATAAGCAATATGAACAATGGCTAATTTGCTTATAACCTGTATTATAAGTCAAAATATTAGTCTTAGTCTATCTCTCAATAATCTATATATACAAAAAAAAAACAACGGGTTGCACTCCGGGAGTGCCGGCAGAAGTGAAAATGCATTTTTGATATTTTGGAATGATTAGGGAAAAAGTTTGCTGGAATTGCTTTAATTATCAGTATAAAAGTACTATCATTTATGTGATAAAATACAATATGCATTTATTGCGCTATCATACACAAACATAACAATTTATATTACATTAAAAATTTAAAACTTCAAAATCCGTCTTACGAATTTACAATCAGGGTCACGTGATCTGATGCGAGTTTAACATTTTTACCCATCACAAAAAAGCGCACAACGCCGCTAAAGATTTTACTTCAAAAATTTAACACATCAGAACCCGTCTTACGAATTTTCAATCAGGGTCACGTGACCTGACGCGAGTTTCATTTTTTTTACTCATCATAAAAAAGTGTACAACGCCGCTAAAGAAGTTTTCACTTCAAAAAAACCATCTTGAGGGTCTCTCTTGCCTCACATAACATCTAGTTAAAGAAATTTATAAATTATTCATTATATTTCCGAGTATTGAAATAATTATAGCACATGTGACAACATTTCTTTGTAACATGTTTTCCTCGGCTTTTTTTGCTAGTCTGGTGTAAGTTGATAAGCTCGTCAGGCATGCGCTCGACCATGAGTCATGACTTTTTTCTTCAATAAGTGCGTGCCGGTCATCGAATTGGCTACGGTCAAAGATTAGTTAAATTAATACCTTTACCTAACTATATATTTTTTTATTCTGAACGCACGTGTAGTGTTGTTTGTGTTTATAAAGTTTGATCAACTTGTCTAAATTAAATTCGTATTAATAGAGTTTTAATTTAGTTTATGATGAGACGTGAGCATAGGGCTCTTAATCGTAAGTGTAGTGATGCCTATAGATACAGGCATTGTACAAACAGTCATTATATAGCTAGTTATGTACCACATGTCTGTAATTGCACTGGTTTACTTACCTTTAACCGAAATTTGAATATAAAACTATGATATTAGATAGTGGAAGGCGATAACGGGAGGCGGCTGTACAGCAAGCCTTGGGTTAGCTAACTACACTTGGGTACGATTTGAAATACTAAATGCATCGTGTTGCCCAAAATACCCTATACCAGCCCGTATTTAGGAAGGTAACACGACTTTGCCTTGAAAAGCACGTAAAGCCATCGGTATTGCGGCTGATCTTCCTCGAGTAGTGTCGATACCGTTTTACCGCACTAGGAGAGGAAGGCTGAGAGAGAGTATCTGCGTTTGCGTATCCGCATGTTTTTCTTGTGTGCTATAGTCATTGATTTTATCTAGCCTTCGTGGCCAAAATTAAATCAAGAGAGAAAATAACAACTTTAGAATAAATAAGACTATTTTTAAGTTTATATAATAGGCTAGTCTGCAGTTAAACTTCTTAAAGGACACTTTATCTTTTTCATATTTAGAAAATTTAATAAATTTTATTAACACGAATGTGCACAGCTCTGAGACGCATTGAATTAAAGCTTCGGAAAACATCAAGTACCTACGTTCATTATTATCTTAAGAATTCAGTATTCTGGGTCAACGTACTTACGTTTCACTCTGATTTGCACTTACAACATTTTTTATATCAGTCAGATGTATTCTTCTATTAAATAACGTTATACCCATTTACGAGATTGTTTAATGTAAGATACGTTGGTTAGTTTAAGAAAGATAGAATATTAATTGATTTTTCAATTGGAACAGTAGAGATATTCTATAACAACAAACTTGAAACTGGCCGTAGAAAACGGTCGTGAAATATCATAGATAATTATTATAGAATTTCAAGAATGCACGCTTCAAAATTGTTTATCATCATAAGTCGGTGGTCAACATTTCACATGTGAGTATTGAAATGAGTCCTTATAGAGCACTGCAGGTGTGAATTCAGGTTTTTGACTAGAATGAACTTCAGTCACATTGAAAACACACTTGACACAAAAAATAGTATACATTTTTATGATTCCTGTTGTGTTTAGTCTTTGACAAAACCTACCCGTTTACATCGTCTCGTGACTCATCGTTCTCAGTGCAAAGATTACATGAATTTTATAACGTGGTTCGTAGCTCGTGTTTTGCAATGAATCATTACGCTGATGTGTATCATTCAGGAAATTTTGATACTACGAACGTAATGATAAACGTTGAATTATATTGAATAACTGTGTCAGTATATTGTAAATACAATAGCGGGAAAACGGAAATAAGGAAGGAAGTTAGAAGAAATTAGTCAATATATTATCCACATCTTATTAATAGGTTCTTTTTTTAAATCGAGTTCATTGTCAATGTCATAATAATAATAATATCCTGGAACATTATTCACACACGGCCATCTGATCCCAAACTATGCAGAGCTTGTTCTATGGAAACCAGACAACTGATATACTACTTCTGTAAATACATACTTATATAGATAATTACACCCAGACTCTAGACAAATATATATGTTCATGCACACAAATGTCTTTCCTGGCTGGGAATCGAACCCACGAGCTGCGGCGCGAAAGGCAGGTATATACCAACCACGCCAACCGGCTCATTGTTGATAGTAATACGTCATAGAAGTTATTTTTTTAATTTACTTCCATAAATGGTTCGATAATTAATTCCAAAATGATATAAGTACATCATTCCGGTAACTGAATTGCACTGAACGTGTTTTTTATCCACTTCCAGTTGATAAAAAACACTGACAAGTATAATTGGGATGCCATTTCTATAAACGTAACTAATGCGTAACTACCCATAGAAAAATTATAATTGTATTTTATTTGTTTGAAATAAACCTTCCATAACACATGATCACGCATTTATCAAACGTGCCTTATGTAATTTTAGATATTATACTGTGGTGTCGTAATAATTATTATGTATTAATTAATATAAATCGAGCTCAAGAGGTCATCTCTGAATTGTTTGTTTTAAAATATAACTAACAAATCATCCACTACTTACAATAACAACAATCAAAATAAATTTTCGACTTCAATTCTTTCTTTCTGCACGTTTTTCGAGTCAAAAATTACTCGCTTAATATTTTTGACATTGAAGACGGAACGCTATCAAGCGAAAGTCAATTTTAAATATAGAAAGTAAAAAAATCGACTCTATTATGTAGCTATCATATATGTATTTCAAGTATTTTTTAAATGCAAAATATTATAAGTTAGTTAGTTATATAGTAAAGATTTAGGCTGCCTTAGATAGACTGCCTCGTTGGTCTAGTGGCTAGATATAAGGCCGCTGACCCGGAGGTCCTGGGTTCAATTCGCAGGTCGGGCCAATAAAAAGTTATTGGGTTTTTCTGTCAGAAAATTCTCAGTAGCAGCCCGGAGTCTGGAAGTTGGAAGTGTGTACACTCCCGTGCCTCGGAAAGCACGTAAAGTCGTTGGTCCTGCGCCTGAACTCTTTCCGACCGTGTCGGATCGCCGTCCCATCGGGTTATAAGAGCTAGGGAGTAGAGAGTGCACCTGTGTTTGCGCACACACTTGTGCACTATAATATCTCGTCGAGGATATTATTTATTAAAGATTTAATAATATATAATACATAATATTGTCATCCGGATAAGCAGTGTAAGAACTCACTTTGAAATGTTGACAACTGACGTATTGTGATATACTATTTTGATGCGTGTATGCTTGAAATGTTATAATTATTAGTGTCAATGTTGCATATCAACTTTCTGAAATTTAATAACTTTTCTGAATCGTAGAACGGCTGTGATTTATTAAAAATAAATAATTTAACATATTTCATTTATAATTACCATGTGTATGTAGTAATATATTCACCTATAGCAAATAATATAGAAAGAAATAGTATCAGGATATAGCTGGGGAAAGAACACTATTAAGGTCGTTAGTAATCGTGACCTCCTTGTTAGCACATTCATTAAACAATTCACATACATAAAAAATGCGAGCGATTACCACTCTTATAACAAAGTTGTAAAGAGCGATTTTGTTGTGATATAGTTTTACGTTTGTTTAACTTTTAAGCAACGTGACACAATTATTTCGAGGTAAATCCTGTTATATTCGATGTAGGCTTCGGAAATGTAAAATAATGTTTAAGAGAATGTTATTGAGATCAAATGAAAAACCCAAAGTTATGCAATATATTTGTAACTATAAAGTAAACTACGATTTATGTTTTTATGCGCATCGTATATTTGTGAGTTATGATCAAATATTTTAAGGAGATGTATCTTAATAAAGTAGTTTATTACACATCTCAAGCAAGTTAAGTAGTTTATTACACATCTCATGTAAGATCTAGTGATCTAGTGAAGGGGTACCTACCGCGAGGATACCTGGATGTGTCGGAAGAAAATCTTCCAACATCTGTATCTACCAACATGCATTGAAGTAGCGAAAATCTCCAAGCCTTCTTAAAAGGAGTGGAAGCCTCAGAACAGTAGTGGCACAATATCAGTCTGAACGTTACTATTTTTGATTATCACTACATATTACAAAGTCTGTCTGTCTGAACACGATAAACTCAAAACCACTGAACATACTGTCTTCACCATTGGACAGATTGATTTATGAGAAACGTTAAGATGTAATAACTTATTACAACGATGATAGTTAAAGATTTTCGAAAAGATTATGCCAACTGAGGTTGTTAAACAGTCGAAATATCGTTATATAGTTATCGTATATCTACGTAGACCCTTAGGTATTTTATCCGTGCGAAGCCGGGACGTGCTAGTTTTATATATAATCTCTAACTAAACTAATTTAACAGCACTGGCATAACGTAATTAGCATAAGAATGTTATGATCATTATGATTGTAAGAACATTGGTCCACTAATATAAAAGAAACAATGAATTGTTCTGCCGTTGGGCTCATAGATAAGTGAGTGGATTTTCCCCAGAATTCAGGTTGATAAGAATCAAACGTATTCAGATAAGTAAAAAGAGTAATTATTTAATAAATTTTATGATATTTAATATTTAAGTTATAAGAAAAATAACTAAATAAATACTTAAGAACTCAAGGCATGCCTCAAACTTAGAACTATAAGTAAGTAGGTACATATTTTAATATTTTAAAAATGTCAAGGTTACATTAATAGAACAAGTTATCTATATTAATATATAAAGCTGAAAAGTTTGTTTGTTTGATCTGGCTAATCTCAGGAAATACTGGTTCGAATTTAAAAATTATTTTTGTTTTGGATAGTCCTTTTATCGAGGACGGCTCTAGGCTTATTTTTATTTATTATATTTCTATTATTTATACGCGGGTGAAATCGCGGGGCACAGCTAGTGTAAGAATAAAATGACTCCTTAATTAGCGACAATATTAATAAATGTCGCTATTATAATATGTATATTGTATACTATTTCCTAGATGTTGGATAAGTACTTAATTGTTGTATGACGGTTTTGTCCCGTCGTTAAAACCGTATTTACTATAATTATTGTTTATCTGATAACAAAGTGATATTGTGATCGACGCACATATAGTCTTAAAGCACAATAATAAATTAAAGTCAAATGTTAATAAATAATTAATAATTATGGCATATTACTCAATACTATATTAATAAAAATGATAAAAAAGAATGGAGTTATCATTGATTGAATTACTTATAAAGGAAGATGACTATGCTATTGAAGAGTGCTATTTAATCGGTTTAAATTAGTAACTACTGAGTTTCATTAACTGACTGAGTAGTGAGAACTGTACTGAGTTTAACAAAACTAATATTATAAATGCTGTTAACTCTGTTTCTTCACCTGTTACGCTTTTGCGGCTAAACAACCGATTTTGATAAAATTTTATATAAAGCAAGCTTGATTGAACCGACAGGAATTGCATTTACGTTTTATATATTCTCCAACACATAGGATAACAAGTTTGATATAATCTTTAAACTAACATAACATTTTTGGTTCGGCATTTTACAAGATTCAAGTTATACACCATTAGTTAGTAATGTAGATTATATATTATATAGAAAAAAAAAACAAGAAATTCAAAAGTTTCACTATTACTCTCTTTCTCACTAATCAATTTATATTTTTACATATTAAAATCACTGCAAAGATATGTTAATTATACTCAATTAAATTATATATCAATAATATAAATCAGAATTAATAACCTCACAACCATTATCATTTTATAATCTTATATTGAGCAATATGCATAATTTATTAGTGATTTTTTTTTTTTATTATAAGTACTTAAATATTGGCAAACGTATTTTTTTTTTTTTTATAAATGGTAGTCATTCACTCGCCCCAAGTTTTTTGTTATGTATATAAGTTTGTAACTTGTTTGAATTTATATACATAATATCTTTATTTATCTATACAATTTGAACCGTGTTTAACACATATTTATATAGATATACATTTATACATCTTAATAGGTACGACTACTTTGTATAAAAAATATTCGCGGTATTTCCCGGTTTTAAATACAACCATAGATACCTAACTCATTAAAATCAGTTTAGTGGTTTTAAAGTAAAAAATATAATAAGCACTTGTAGATTTATTATAAGAATACATATAATTACTCGTACACTTATCTATAAGACTAGACCGATACAGTGACATTTAAATATACGAGCTTAGTTTCGAAATAATTATGGATTACAATTCTCTTGAGATACCAGAGCTTAGTATGTTTATTTAAATAATTAAAAGTAAACTAAAATTCTCAGTACACAAAAAGACAACTCATACATTTACATAATATTACGGGGAAAGCAAAACAAACGTCACGAAATTCGCTTTAAAGAAATAAAACTAACTGATCACCCATTAACACGAAAAAATATCACACTGACAGCTGTTCGTGAAGCTTAAAGACGTATATTTAGATTTCGACGATGTCTTTCAGAGAATCTTAAAAAATCTAATTCAGAGTTCGCTTTAAATTTAATTATAGATTCGAATTCGAAAAATATTAAAAAAGTGTTGGATTAATACCAGTTAGTTTACCTGATTTTAATATTAACGGGGAAAAACAACGATTTTATATTAATTACGTTCAATACACTTGAAAAATCACGGCATGAGGTTACGGATTCACGACCATCAATGGCTGACTCATTCATAGGGGGATCCCTTATCGCACGCTGCGCGAGCGCGATGCTTCAAAGCTTATAAGCAGCGCGGCTTCCAAATTTAAATCATTCGCACGCTGAACTCAGCACGAGCAAGACGCATTGTTAACATATAGTTTTATTTATTACAACCAAAATGAAACAGTACTCTATCCTCGGTAATAAGAAGAAAGTGACCATGGAATCTAATCCGACTAGTCTTAAGGTGGTTGGAAACAATTGTGTTGTGAGAGTGAAAATAAATCAAGGGGAAATCGAAGTGATCGGCAATGATTGCCGTGTGGAGGTTGTCGACAATACTGGTACCGTTAACTTAGTGGGCAGCGGTGGTACAGTTATCATCACAAAGAGATGGAAGGGTGACAAGGTGTCTATGGTCGGACCTAATTGCCACCTTATGGTGAATGGCAAAGACAAGACAACACCGACATATGAAGCTCAGCTGTCCCCTTTCAGTAAAGAATTGGATGACGTCATTGAATCGATTTTTTCTTTCGTGATGCGATGATACATATCGATTGTGATGCGGATTATAGATTTGATAAGCGGATCATCGCTGGATATCGTCGGCATTTCCTTTGGATCCGAAGCTTTGGTGGAAGCTTGCGTTGTTTCAAATGAAAATTGAAATATTAGCTCCCTTTTGTGAATGTTTGGTGTTAAAGTCATTGCAATTTTATTATTTTGTATACAGAATACAAAGTTCGATTATAATTTGCATATGTATAAAAAATATTTAAAAATAAACAAATGTTATTACCCTTAACAGTGACGTAAGATCCATCTTGATGATAATATGATAAAATTATCTACCTTTTATATATTATATACTTATGTACAACATGTATGATTTTTACTTATCTTCCTTTGATAATACGTTATATTATATGATCTGTGGTTATCGAAATAATTCATTGTTCCTTTTTTAAACAAATGTCAGGAATTTAATGGAATAGAGCACACGGTCTGAGCGGATGTCACTTCCTTATTTGTCTAGTCATACATTACAATATTAAATAGTACTTAAAACTAATTATAATAAATACCATTTTGATTGACCGTTTGCAGTGTACAATAAACATTTTGATATTTGTTTATATCGAAAATACTTTCTAATATCTTTATAATATTAAGGTTAACGAACTTTTCGGTTCATTCTTGAATTAGAAAGATAATAGACCGTTTTGTTCATCTTGATAATATACGATATGTAATCTAATCGACGTAGTTTTACAGTGTTTATTTTTTATTTTACGACATTATAAAAAATAATATTTTCTGTCAATTATAATCATTGATTCACATAATGATCAGATGTTTATTAATAACAATATAGAAACAAAAGCTTCTATATTTGTGTAAGTTTAATTGAATATAATTTATTATTAGAATCGCATTATTAATTAATGTAAATTAAACTTTGAAACTTTGACTGGCAGTTCACAGTACACAATACAATACAATAGCTATTACGCGGTGTTATAATATCTGTAGATGGACATATAATGGTCCGAAAGTATTAAAAAATTTATTATGTTCGCTTCAGAAACTTATAAACTCATAATTCGAATAATAATACACCGCATGCCGTTGGCTTTTTGCTTATGTAAAATTTTTGTAAATTTTAATTCAGTGTATTCTTTATGTACATAAAGTAGAGTGTATTCATGAACATAATCGCCAACGTCCATACCACGTTGAATACACCGGTTCTCGTCCGATCACCGAAGTTAAGCAACGTCGGGCGCGTTCAGTACTTGGATGGGTGACCGCCTGGGAACACCGCGTGCCGTTGGCTTTTTGGTTATGTAAAATTTAAAATTTAAATTCCGTATGTTCTTCCTGTACATAAAGAACAATGTATTCATGAATATAATCGCCAACGTCCATACCACGTTGAATACACCGGTTCTCGTCCGATCACCGAAGTTAAGCAACGTCGGGCGCGTTCAGTACTTGGACGGGTGACCGCCTGGGAAAACCGCGTGCCGTTGGCTTTTTGTTTATGTAAAATTTAAAATTTAAATTCCGTATGTTCTTCCTGTAAATAAAGAACAGTGTATTCATGAATATAATCGCCAACGTCCATACCACGTTGAATACACCGGTTCTCGTCCGATCACCGAAGTTAAGCAACGTCGGGCGCGTTCATTACTTGGACGGGTGACCGCCTGGGAACACCGCGTGCCGTTGGCTTTTTGCTTATGTAAAATTTAAATTCCGTATGTTCTTCCTGTACATAAAGAACAGTGTATTTATAAATATAATCGCCAACGTCCATACCACGTTGAATACACCGGTTCTCGTCCGATCACCGAAGTTAAGCAACGTCGGGCGCGTTCAGTACTTGGATGGGTGACTGCCTGGGAACACCGCGTGCCGTTGGCTTTTTGCTTATGTAAAATTTATGTAAATTTTAATTCAGTGTGTTCCTTATGTACATAAGGTAGAGTGTATTCATGAACATAATCGCCAACGTCCATACCACGTTGAATACACCGGTTCTCGTCCGATCACCGAAGTTAAGCAACGTCGGGCGCGTTCAGTACTTGGACGGGTGACCGCCTGGGAACACCGCGTGCCGTTGGCTTTTTGTTTATGTAAAATTTAAATTCCGTATGTTCTTCCTGCACATAAAGAACAGTGTATTCATGAATATAATCGCCAACGTCCATACCACGTTGAATACACCGGTTCTCGTCCGATCACCGAAGTTAAGCAACGTCGGGCGCGTTCAGTACTTGGACGGGTGACCGCCTGGGAACACCGCGTGCCGTTGGCTTTTTGCTTATGTAAAATTTATGTAAATTTTAATTCAGTGTGTTCCTTATGTACATAAGGTAGAGTGTATTCATGAACATAATCGCCAACGTCCATACCACGTTGAATACACCGGTTCTCGTCCGATCACCGAAGTTAAGCAACGTCGGGCGCGTTCAGTACTTGGACGGGTGACCGCCTGGGAACACCGCGTGCCGTTGGCTTTTTGTTTATGTAAAATTTAAAATTTAAATTCCGTATGTTCTTCCTGTACATAAAGAACAGTGTATTCATGAATATAATCGCCAACGTCCATACCACGTTGAATACACCGGTTCTCGTCCAATCACCGAAGTTAAGCAACGTCGGGCGCGTTCAGTACTGGGACGGGTGACCGCCTGGGAACACCGCGTGCCGTTGCCTTTTTGTTTATGTAAAATTTAAAATTTAAATTCCGTACGTTCTTCCTGTACATAAAGAACAGTCTATTCATGAATATAATCGCCAACGTCCATACCACGTTGAATACACCGGTTCTCGTCCGATCACCGAAGTTAAGCAACGTCGGGCGCGTTCAGTACTTGGATGGGTGACCGCCTGGGAACACCGCGTGCCGTTGGCTTTTTGCTTATGTAAAATTTAAATTCCGTATGTTCTTCCTGTACATAAAGAACAGTGTGCTTATAAATATAATCGCCAACGTCCATACCACGTTGAATACACCGGTTCTCGTCCGATCACCGAAGTTAAGCAACGTCGGGCGCGTTCAGTACTTGGACGGGTGACCGCCTGGGAACACCGCGTGCCGTTGGCTTTTTGCTTATGTAAAATTTAAATTCCGTATGTTCTTCCTGTACATAAAGAACAGTGTGTTTATAAATATAATCGCCAACGTCCATACCACGTTGAATACACCGGTTCTCGTCCGATCACCGAAGTTAAGCAACGTCGGGCGCGTTCAGTACTTGGACGGGTGACCGCCTGGGAACACCGCGTGCCGTTGGCTTTTTGTTTATGTAAAATTTAAATTCCGTATGTTCTTCCTGCACATAAAGAACAGTGTATTCATGAATATAATCGCCAACGTCCATACCACGTTGAATACACCGGTTCTCGTCCGATCACCGAAGTTAAGCAACGTCGGGCGCGTTCAGTACTTGGACGGGTGACCGCCTGGGAACACCGCGTGCCGTTGGCTTTTTGCTTATGTAAAATTTATGTAAATTTTAATTCAGTGTGTTCCTTATGTACATAAGGTAGAGTGTATTCATGAACATAATCGCCAACGTCCATACCACGTTGAATACACCGGTTCTCGTCCGATCACCGAAGTTAAGCAACGTCGGGCGCGTTCAGTACTTGGACGGGTGACCGCCTGGGAACACCGCGCGACGTTGGCTTTTTGTTTATGTAAAATTTAAAATTTAAATTCCGTATGTTCTTTCTGTACATAAAGAACAGTGTATTCATGAATATAATCGCCAACGTCCATACCACGTTGAATACACCGGTTCTCGTCCGATCACCGAAGTTAAGCAACGTCGGGCGCGTTCAGTACTTGGATGGGTGACCGCCTGGGAACACCGCGTGCCGTTGGCTTTTTGCTTATGTAAAATTTAAATTCCGTATGTTCTTCCCGTACATAAAGAACAGTGTATTTATAAATATAATCGCCAACGTCCATACCACGTTGAATACACCGGTTCTCGTCCGATCACCGAAGTTAAGCAACGTCGGGCGCGTTCAGTACTTGCTCGGGTGACCGCCTGGGAACACCGCGTGCCGTTGGCTTTTTGCTTATGTAAAATTTATGTAAATTTCAATTCAGTGTGTTCCTTATGTACATAAGGTAGAGTGTATTCATGAACATAATCGCCAACGTCCATACCACGTTGAATACACCGGTTCTCGTCCGATCACCGAAGTTAAGCAACGTCGGGCGCGTTCAGTACTTGGATGGGTGACCGCCTGGGAACACCGCGTGCCGTTGGCTTTTTGCTTATGTAAAATTTAAATTCTGTATGTTCTTCCTGTACATAAAGAACAGTGTATTCATGAATATAATCGCCAACGTCCATACCACGTTGAATACACCGGTTCTCGTCCGATCACCGAAGTTAAGCAACGTCGGGCGCGTTCAGTACTTGGACGGGTGACCGCCTGGGAACACCGCGTGCCGTTGGCTTTTTGCTTATGTAAAATTTATGTAAATTTTAATTCAGTGTGTTCCTTATGTACATAAGGTAGAGTGTATTCATGAACATAATCGCCAACGTCCATACCACGTTGAATACACCGGTTCTCGTCCGATCACCGAAGTTAAGCAACGTCGGGCGCGTTCAGTACTTGGACGGGTGACCGCCTGGGAACACCGCGTGCCGTTGGCTTTTTGTTTATGTAAAATTTAAAATTTAAATTCCGTATGTTCTTCCTGTACATAAAGAACAGTGTATTCATGAATATAATCGCCAACGTCCATACCACGTTGAATACACCGGTTCTCGTCCAATCACCGAAGTTAAGCAACGTCGGGCGCGTTCAGTACTGGGACGGGTGACCGCCTGGGAACACCGCGTGCCGTTGCCTTTTTGTTTATGTAAAATTTAAAATTTAAATTCCGTACGTTCTTCCTGTACATAAAGAACAGTCTATTCATGAATATAATCGCCAACGTCCATACCACGTTGAATACACCGGTTCTCGTCCGATCACCGAAGTTAAGCAACGTCGGGCGCGTTCAGTACTTGGATGGGTGACCGCCTGGGAACACCGCGTGCCGTTGGCTTTTTGCTTATGTAAAATTTAAATTCCGTATGTTCTTCCTGTACATAAAGAACAGTGTGTTTATAAATATAATCGCCAACGTCCATACCACGTTGAATACACCGGTTCTCGTCCGATCACCGAAGTTAAGCAACGTCGGGCGCGTTCAGTACTTGGACGGGTGACCGCCTGGGAACACCGCGTGCCGTTGGCTTTTTGCTTATGTAAAATTTAAATTCCGTATGTTCTTCCTGTACATAAAGATCAGTGTGTTTATAAATATAATCGCCAACGTCCATACCACGTTGAATACACCGGTTCTCGTCCGATCACCGAAGTTAAGCAACGTCGGGCGCGTTCAGTACTTGGACGGGTGACCGCCTGGGAACACCGCGTGCCGTTGGCTTTTTGTTTATGTAAAATTTAAATTCCGTATGTTCTTCCTGCACATAAAGAACAGTGTATTCATGAATATAATCGCCAACGTCCATACCACGTTGAATACACCGGTTCTCGTCCGATCACCGAAGTTAAGCAACGTCGGGCGCGTTCAGTACTTGGACGGGTGACCGCCTGGGAACACCGCGTGCCGTTGGCTTTTTGCTTATGTAAAATTTATGTAAATTTTAATTCAGTGTGTTCCTTATGTACATAAGGTAGAGTGTATTCATGAACATAATCGCCAACGTCCATACCACGTTGAATACACCGGTTCTCGTCCGATCACCGAAGTTAAGCAACGTCGGGCGCGTTCAGTACTTGGACGGGTGACCGCCTGGGAACACCGCGCGACGTTGGCTTTTTGTTTATGTAAAATTTAAAATTTAAATTCCGTATGTTCTTTCTGTACATAAAGAACAGTGTATTCATGAATATAATCGCCAACGTCCATACCACGTTGAATACACCGGTTCTCGTCCGATCACCGAAGTTAAGCAACGTCGGGCGCGTTCAGTACTTGGATGTGTGACCGCCTGGGAACACCGCGTGCCGTTGGCTTTTTGCTTATGTAAAATTTAAATTCCGTATGTTCTTCCCGTACATAAAGAACAGTGTATTTATAAATATAATCGCCAACGTCCATACCACGTTGAATACACCGGTTCTCGTCCGATCACCGAAGTTAAGCAACGTCGGGCGCGTTCAGTACTTGCTCGGGTGACCGCCTGGGAACACCGCGTGCCGTTGGCTTTTTGCTTATGTAAAATTTATGTAAATTTCAATTCAGTGTGTTCCTTATGTACATAAGGTAGAGTGTATTCATGAACATAATCGCCAACGTCCATACCACGTTGAATACACCGGTTCTCGTCCGATCACCGAAGTTAAGCAACGTCGGGCGCGTTCAGTACTTGGATGGGTGACCGCCTGGGAACACCGCGTGCCGTTGGCTTTTTGCTTATGTAAAATTTAAATTCCGTATGTTCTTCCTGTACATAAAGAACAGTGTATTCATGAATATAATCGCCAACGTCCATACCACGTTGAATACACCGGTTCTCGTCCGATCACCGAAGTTAAGCAACGTCGGGCGCGTTCAGTACTTGGACGGGTGACCGCCTGGGAACACCGCGTGCCGTTGGCTTTTTGCTTATGTAAAATTTATGTAAATTTCAATTCAGTGTGTTCCTTATGTACATAAGGTAGAGTGTATTCATGAACATAATCGCCAACGTCCATACCACGTTGAATACACCGGTTCTCGTCCGATCACCGAAGTTAAGCAACGTCGGGCGCGTACAGTACTTGGACGGGTGACCGCCTGGGAACACCGCGTGCCATTGGCTTTTTGCTTATGTAAAATTTATGTAAATTTCAATTCAGTGTGTTCCTTATGTACATAAGGTAGAGTGTATTCATGAACATAATCGCCAACGTCCATACCACGTTGAATACACCGGTTCTCGTCCGATCACCGAAGTTAAGCAACGTCGGGCGCGTACAGTACTTGGACGGGTGACCGCCTGGGAACACCGCGTGCCATTGGCTTTTTGCTTATGTAAAATTTATGTAAATTTTAATTCAGTGTGTTCCTTATGTACATAAGGTAGAGTGTATTCATGAACATAATCGCCAACGTCCATACCACGTTGAATACACCGGTTCTCGTCCGATCACCGAAGTTAAGCAACGTCGGGCGCGTTCAGTACTTGGACGGGTGACCGCCTGGGAACACCGCGTGCCGTTGGCTTTTTGCTTATGTAAAATTTAAATTCCGTATGTTCTTCCTGTACATAAAGAACAGTGTATTTATAAATATAATCGCCAACGTCCATACCACGTTGAATACACCGGTTCTCGTCCGATCACCGAAGTTAAGCAACGTCGGCCGCGTTCAGTACTTGGATGGGTGACTGCCTGGGAACACCGCGTGCCGTTGGCTTTTTGCTTATGTAAAATTTATGTAAATTTTAATTCAGTGTGTTCCTTATGTACATAAGGTAGAGTGTATTCATGAACATAATCGCCAACGTCCATACCACGTTGAATACACCGGTTCTCGTCCGATCACCGAAGTTAAGCAACGTCGGGCGCGTTCAGTACTTGGACGGGTGACCGCCTGGGAACACCGCGTGCCGTTGGCTTTTTGTTTATGTAAAATTTAAAATTTAAATTCCGTATGTTCTTCCTGTACATAAAGAACAGTGTATTCATGAATATAATCGCCAACGTCCATACCACGTTGAATACACCGGTTCTCGTCCAATCACCGAAGTTAAGCAACGTCGGGCGCGTTCAGTACTGGGACGGGTGACCGCCTGGGAACACCGCGTGCCGTTGGATTTTTGTTTATGTAAAATTTAAATTCCGTATGTTCTTCCTGTACATAAAGAACAGTGTGTTTATAAATATAATCGCCAACGTCCATACCACGTTGAATACACCGGTTCTCGTCCGATCACCGAAGTTAAGCAACGTCGGGCGCGTTCAGTACTTGGACGGGTGACCGCCTGGGAACACCGCGCGACGTTGGCTTTTTGTTTATGTAAAATTTAAAATTTAAATTCCGTATGTTCTTTCTGTACATAAAGAACAGTGTATTCATGAATATAATCGCCAACGTCCATACCACGTTGAATACACCGGTTCTCGTCCGATCACCGAAGTTAAGCAACGTCGGGCGCGTTCAGTACTTGGATGGGTGACCGCCTGGGAACACCGCGTGCCGTTGGCTTTTTGCTTATGTAAAATTTAAATTCCGTATGTTCTTCCCGTACATAAAGAACAGTGTATTTATAAATATAATCGCCAACGTCCATACCACGTTGAATACACCGGTTCTCGTCCGATCACCGAAGTTAAGCAACGTCGGGCGCGTTCAGTACTTGCTCGGGTGACCGCCTGGGAACACCGCGTGCCGTTGGCTTTTTGCTTATGTAAAATTTATGTAAATTTCAATTCAGTGTGTTCCTTATGTACATAAGGTAGAGTGTATTCATGAACATAATCGCCAACGTCCATACCACGTTGAATACACCGGTTCTCGTCCGATCACCGAAGTTAAGCAACGTCGGGCGCGTTCAGTACTTGGATGGGTGACCGCCTGGGAACACCGCGTGCCGTTGGCTTTTTGCTTATGTAAAATTTAAATTCCGTATGTTCTTCCTGTACATAAAGAACAGTGTATTCATGAATATAATCGCCAACGTCCATACCACGTTGAATACACCGGTTCTCGTCCGATCACCGAAGTTAAGCAACGTCGGGCGCGTTCAGTACTTGGACGGGTGACCGCCTGGGAACACCGCGTGCCGTTGGCTTTTTGTTTATGTAAAATTTAAAATTTAAATTCCGTATGTTCTTCCTGTACATAAGGTAGAGTGTATTCATGAACATAATCGCCAACGTCCATACCACGTTGAATACACCGGTTCTCGTCCGATCACCGAAGTTAAGCAACGTCGGGCGCGTACAGTACTTGGACGGGTGACCGCCTGGGAACACCGCGTGCCATTGGCTTTTTGTTTATGTAAAATTTATGTAAATTTTAATTCAGTGTGTTCTTTATGTACATAAAGTAGATTGTATTCATGAATATAATCGCCAACGTCCATACCACGTTGAATACACCGGTTTTCGTCCGATCACCGAAGTTAAGCAACGTCGGGCGCGTTCAGTACTTGGACGGGTGACCGCCTGGGAACACCGCGTGCCGTTGGCTTTTTGTTTATGTAAAATTTAAATTCCGTATGTTCTTCCTGCACATAAAGAACAGTGTATTTATGAATATAATCGCCAACGTCCATACCACGTTGAATACACCGGTTCTCGTCCGATCACCGAAGTTAAGCAACGTCGGGCGCGTTCAGTACTTGGACGGGTGACCGCCTGGGAACACCGCGTGCCGTTGGCTTTTTGCTTATGTAAAATTTATGTAAATTTTAATTCAGTGTGTTCCTTATGTACATAAGGTAGAGTGTATTCATGAACATAATCGCCAACGTCCATACCACGTTGAATACACCGGTTCTCGTCCGATCACCGAAGTTAAGCAACGTCGGGCGCGTTCAGTACTTGGACGGGTGACCGCCTGGGAACACCGCGCGACGTTGGCTTTTTGTTTATGTAAAATTTAAAATTTAAATTCCGTATGTTCTTTCTGTACATAAAGAACAGTGTATTCATGAATATAATCGCCAACGTCCATACCACGTTGAATACACCGGTTCTCGTCCGATCACCGAAGTTAAGCAACGTCGGGCGCGTTCAGTACTTGGATGGGTGACCGCCTGGGAACACCGCGTGCCGTTGGCTTTTTGCTTATGTAAAATTTAAATTCCGTATGTTCTTCCCGTACATAAAGAACAGTGTATTTATAAATATAATCGCCAACGTCCATACCACGTTGAATACACCGGTTCTCGTCCGATCACCGAAGTTAAGCAACGTCGGGCGCGTTCAGTACTTGCTCGGGTGACCGCCTGGGAACACCGCGTGCCGTTGGCTTTTTGCTTATGTAAAATTTATGTAAATTTCAATTCAGTGTGTTCCTTATGTACATAAGGTAGAGTGTATTCATGAACATAATCGCCAACGTCCATACCACGTTGAATACACCGGTTCTCGTCCGATCACCGAAGTTAAGCAACGTCGGGCGCGTTCAGTACTTGGATGGGTGACCGCCTGGGAACACCGCGTGCCGTTGGCTTTTTGCTTATGTAAAATTTAAATTCCGTATGTTCTTCCTGTACATAAAGAACAGTGTATTCATGAATATAATCGCCAACGTCCATACCACGTTGAATACACCGGTTCTCGTCCGATCACCGAAGTTAAGCAACGTCGGGCGCGTTCAGTACTTGGACGGGTGACCGCCTGGGAACACCGCGTGCCGTTGGCTTTTTGCTTATGTAAAATTTATGTAAATTTCAATTCAGTGTGTTCCTTATGTACATAAGGTAGAGTGTATTCATGAACATAATCGCCAACGTCCATACCACGTTGAATACACCGGTTCTCGTCCGATCACCGAAGTTAAGCAACGTCGGGCGCGTACAGTACTTGGACGGGTGACCGCCTGGGAACACCGCGTGCCATTGGCTTTTTGCTTATGTAAAATTTATGTAAATTTTAATTCAGTGTGTTCTTTATGTACATAAAGTAGATTGTATTCATGAATTTAATCGCCAACGTCCATACCACGTTGAATACACCGGTTTTCGTCCGATCACCGAAGTTAAGCAACGTCGGGCGCGTTCAGTACTTGGACGGGTGACCGCCTGGGAACACCGCGTGCCGTTGGCTTTTTGCTTATGTAAAATTTAAATTCCGTATGTTCTTCCTGTACATAAAGAACAGTGTATTTATAAATATAATCGCCAACGTCCATACCACGTTGAATACACCGGTTCTCGTCCGATCACCGAAGTTAAGCAACGTCGGGCGCGTTCAGTACTTGGACGGGTGACCGCCTGGGAACACCGCGTGCCGTTGGCTTTTTGCTTATGTAAAATTTATGTAAATTTTAATTCAGTGTGTTCTTTATGTACATAAAGTAGATTGTATTCATGGATATAATCGCCAACGTCCATACCACGTTGAATACACCGGTTCTCGTCCGATCACCGAAGTTAAGCAACGTCTTGCGCGTTCAGTACTTGGACGGGTGACCGCCTGGGAACACCGCGTGCCGTTGGCTTTTTGTTTATGTAAAATTTAAAATTTAAATTCCGTATGTTATTCCTGTACATAAAGAACAGTGTATTTATAAATATAATCGCCAACGTCCATACCACGTTGAATACACCGGTTCTCGTCCGATCACCGAAGTTAAGCAACGTCGGGCGCGTTCAGTACTTGGACGGGTGACCGCCTGAGAACACCGCGTGCCGTTGGCTTTTTGTTTATGTAAAATTTAAAATTTAAATTCCGTATGTTCTTCCTGTACATAAAGAACAGTGTATTCATGAATATAATCGCCAACGTCCATACCACGTTGAATACACCGGTTCTCGTCCGATCACCGAAGTTAAGCAACGTCGGGCGCGTTCAGTACTTGGATGGGTGACCGCCTGGGAACACCGCGTGCCGTTGGCTTTTTGCTTATGTAAAATTTAAATTCCGTATGTTCTTCCTGTACATAAAGAACAGTGTATTCATGAATATAATCGCCAACGTCCATACCACGTTGAATACACCGGTTCTCGTCCGATCACCGAAGTTAAGCAACGTCGGGCGCGTTCAGTACTTGGACGGGTGACCGCCTGGGAACACCGCGTGCCGTTGGCTTTTTGCTTATGTAAAATTTAAATTCTGTATGTTCTTCCTGTACATGAAGAACAGTGTATTTATAAATATAATCGCCAACGTCCATACCACGTTGAATACACCGGTTCTCGTCCGATCACCGAAGTTAAGCAACGTCGGGCGCGTTCAGTACTTGGATGGGTGACCGCCTGGGAACACCGCGTGCCGTTGGCCATTTTTATTTTTACGTTTCATAAGAAAACAATTTTTTTATAATAAAATGAGTATAAAAGATTATAAAAAGATGTTTTTTTGTTTTTTTATAATTCCCGTGAAGGCCTTTGGCTCTACTCCACCTGATGGTAAGTGGTAGTAGAGTCCACTAGCCGTCCCCGCCTTGCCGGTCCGCAAGATGCCTCTTCACGCCTCGTTTGAAGGAACCCAGGTCATAAGAGGAGGGGAACACGTGTGCTGGTAAAGAATTCCATGTTTTGGAGTATAAAAAGAAATGAGTATAAAAAGGCTGTGTACGCCAAATAACTGTTCGCTGGCATTCGTACATTAAGGTGGTTATTGACTCAATTTGTGAGTGGAAATTATAGAAACAGCTAAATAATTTACAAAAACAAAAGAACACAAAAAAAGATTACGACTGAAAACGAGTTTAAACTGACTGTGATTTGCGTCTTTTCTTTGATCGATGCAAATTTTTATTTTAAAGAACCAATCTAGTTAGCCTTGAGACTAGACTTAGTTTTCCGCTTCGCTTTGTTATGAGGATTTTACTAATATTTAGATCTTAATAATCTGACAGATTTTTTATTTTGTTTATGTTGTTACACATTGTTGATAATGGAAGGATTTTAAAATTTATGACATATAATAAATAAATAAATTACTTCTGTTATCTTTATCATTTTCAAGGAAAGAGTTAGTATAAGCTGTGGGTATTATTCCTTTCTTTTTAATATTTCTGTATTTTGTATATTTGACTGCCTCGTTGGTCTAGTGGCTAGATATAAGGCCGCAGACCCGGTGGTCCTGGGTTCAATTCCCAGGTCGGGCCAACAAATAGCTATTGGGTTTTTTCTGTCAGAAAATTCTCAGTAGCAGCCCGGAGTCTGGAAGTTGGAAGTGTGTACACTCCCGTGCCTCGGAAAGCACGTTAAGCCTTTGGTCCTGCGCCTGAACTCTTTCAGGTCGTGTCGGATTGCCGTCCCATCGAATTATGAGAGCTAAGGAAAAGAGAGTGCACCTGTGTCTGCGCACACACTTGTGCACTACGATATCTCCTGCGCAGTTGGCTAATCTCTCTTGAGATTGGCCGCCGTGGCCGAAATCGGTCTGGTGGACCTTATTTTGTATATATGACATCATTGTGTTGTTAAAAGGGACTACGGAGACTGGCTTTTATCTATTATCGACATTTACAATAGCCAAGCTTAAGACTTATCATTCTACTAATCATTTTCTTGAAATTAGGTAAAACCAATTTGAAATATGTTTTGTAGACAAAAAAATCCATATAATTATGCAAAGATTTCTAAATACTGGATTAATCGTAATGGCGTACAAATGAGATATTAATATTGAGAAGTTTTTGATACTTTGATTTATTGTTTCTAATATATTAAATGATAATTAAATATCTCACCAAATGTGAATATATAAATCGATCAGTCCTTCAGAAAATTATCAAAACCGAGCCGAGAGTCCACGTATCTCTCTATAAACCCATCAGCCCCCGGGGCTGAATGACGTATTACAATTTGGGTAAACTAGCAAAACACAGTTGGATGTAAATGAATAATAGGTTAATATAATAAATATTTATTGCAATATTACTTAAAAAATATGTTCATACAAATGTAATTAAATGATTATAATATTATATAATTTTTATCAAACAAACATTTATTTTAATAATACGTATTTTAGTTCTCATAATATCGTCTCTTAGATTTTTTTAGTTTCAACTTCAGTAATTTTATCTCTACAAGTAATTTTTCAGTTTTCTTTTCAAAATATTTAGCTATTGCCTGGTTCTTTTCTTTGATCCCAATTCCGTTATCATCTGGAAATATTAAAAAGAAAATGTGCTTTTAATGAGAAGTATTAAATGCTTCAGCGTGAAAATTATCGATTTTTAATTTTGTAGTTATTTTCTTTGTTATGAACGCCCCCATGATCTGTCTGAAAATGTTTTGTTTGAATGATTTATAATATTGCCAAATTATCTTTAATTAATAATATATATTTGCTTCTGATTTATAAGACTATATATATAAGGCCTCAAGTCAGTTAATTATAAAAAGTTATTTGGATTTTTGTTGGAGATTCTCAAAAGCAACACGGAGTCTGGAAATTAAAAGTGTGTATGATCCCGTACATCAGAAAGCAATTAAAGTCATTGGTCCTGTGCCTGAACTCGTTCCGGTCGTGTCTGATTGCCATCTCATCGGATTAAAAGTGAGGGAATAGAGAAGGCATCTATGTTTGCGCATACACTTTTGCACACAGACATGCTTGCCTAATCTCTCAAGAAATCTGTCACGAGGAGATCATCATCATAATTGTATACTTGAAAGTGTTTGATGATCTCTTTAAAATAATGAAAACTATTACACATAAATAGCTCTGATAACCATTACCTTTTAGTCGGTCGCACTCATCGAAAGAGGTTTCAGAGTCCGTGGAAGTGGATTCCATTAGACTGGATTCGTCACTCACATCAGTTGACATACTCGACGTCTATGGAAAACGATTACTTTATTACAAGAAATAGTAATCACAAACAAAACAAAGGATATTTTAATATATTTGTAAATGAATACCAATAAATTAACCGCAAAACAATTGTAAAATGACATATACGACAATGACTATAATAATTTTAAAACTATACAATATATTTAACTATACAATTTGCATGTATGTACATGCATAAAATTAGAGAAAACGAATTCGATGTTCAACATTTCGCGAGGAAGAAATGAAGTGAATTCTTACAGAACAGCATTGAAACTAGCTTATGAGCAGTTTAAATTCTTGTAATATTTTATATGGAATCCACTTCATAACTTCTGACTTCTAATTTTATGGAGCTATGGCGATGAAACCCGCAATATGACTACCATTTAACCACTAATGCAACTCAGCACTAAAACAACAATATTGATTTTTCATTTGCATAATTTGTGTTTATATTTTTCATCTTGTGGACGGCGGGGAAGGAACACATCGTGAGGAAACCAGATGTGTCGGATAAAATTCTACTACATTCCTATCAGCCAAGCTATTGCGGCTTGGCGGAACAGCTTGGTGGAATAAACTTCAAATCTGCTCAACAGGAGAGGAAGTCATAGACCAGCAATCTTTATAGGCGGTCACTTTACTTTTATTGCAATTACGAAACTATTTATATCAAAATCTTGAGTTTAATTTAAATTTTATTTAGTTTAATTAATATGATATTTAATTATTACCTCAAGTTCCATTTCCTCACGTTCTCCACCCAATGTTGTTAATATATTAGCACAATTTCCAAGCTCGTCTTCATTCATTTTCTTTTCATCATATTTTAAATTAAATTCAGCTAGATAAGATATTCGTGGATCTAACTTCGCATCGTCTGTGTTATTGATCTCCTCTGTATATTTTCTTATTGCTTCACGAATAACTGGAGCGTTTATATCTGGTGTGTTTTCTGATGCATTTCTTGTTTTTATATCATTATTCATATCAGTTAGAAGGTGTACTAATTTACTTCGAACTGACAGATCACTTGTTTCAATTTGATTGGTTTTCTATAATAATATAAAATAAATTAAACTTTGTCACACAGTAACATTGAAATAATTAATTCCTATAATAAAGAAAGCGAAACTATATTTTGTCTGTTATCTCACAGAATTTAATAATTTATGCTGACACAATTTACTCAAAACTCGGATCCTATCCGATGCATTCCGACACATCCGAGAGATCGCATGTCCAACGACTTCAAGTGTTTTTCTAGGCAGGAGTGTGCAACACTACGAGATTTTCTTGGTAAAAATACTTATACACGGTTCGAAGCAGCAACCAGGGGCCAATTATATAAACAAATTGTCACTTTATCGCAATCGAATAGAAACGTAATCGTTGTCGTTTAACCGTTTCCCTATTAACACCACGATCCATTTGCGGTTCCAATGAAGTTGGTTCGGAATAGAATCGGAGACGTAGTGTGTGACCTCTAAAAATTAGTAGAATTGAGTCTCAGCTACGATTCGACTGAGGCTTAATTTTGTGAGTAAGTACTAGAAACGTATTGTGACCGTTAAAAAATATTATGATTGGTAATCAGATCCTTACAATCTACTGACAAACAGGCTAGCAATATCCAGTTTTTTGGTCTGGGGGTGGAAGTGACCCACTTAATAAAACTGGATACGCGTTTCGTTAAGTCTTACATAATATAACGATATTACTTACCGACATATTCGTTATTTCGACTGTTATAAGTTATTAACACTAAAATATTTAAAACTTAATTCACTAACGTTAATGTTGCGACACGGCACTTCTCATTGTGATACTGTTCCAAAAAAGATTCCCTTTTAAATATTTAAATAGAGAAAGAATATCGAATGGCAAAAGTGGGGATGTCTTAATAATACTACCTAACACGAGACTATGGAATGACCGACCCTTGCTTATTTAATCCTGACCGACTCTTTATTGCTTTTTACAAAGGCATAATGCAATCGCTTGATTTATTACATAGGTAGCTCGGTGTGTACTCATTGCAGGTAGGTAGATAAGCTATTGGTGGCAGGAAGGTTCTCCGTATTTAAAACAAATTGACAAAATATTCCAAAAGTAAATTAAAATATTCAGGCCCCGTGTAAAATAATTATCTGTATGTTCACATATCTAGATAAGTGGTTCGCCGCTTTTAAGATAAAGTGATCAGTTTAGTTTTCAATATATCCTACACTTAACAATTATTATTAATGTTGAAAGGGACTTTTGAGGAAATTACCGGTTTGATTAATTATTATGTCAAGTGACAATCGCTATCTACAAACAAGGAAACCAATTGTATTAAATATAATAATTATAGAATTGTAAAGCTATTATAAGTACATACATACATTACATATTATAGTATGTAACTATTGTGTAAAATAAATTATATTAGAGTCAAAAAGTTAATTTGCAGTTTTTTTTGTGATCCTATTCAAGCATCTTAATAATTTAAATCAAGTGATTAAAATCATATGATTAAACAATGGTTTGAATCAATACGTTTGTACAGCAAACTTGTTTTGAGGAAAAGGTTTGAAGCTTTTTCCACCACGCTGCTCCATTGCGGGTTGGTCACATGTACACATCTGTCACATGTGACAGAATTTCAGTGAAATTTGATTCATGTAGGTTTCCTCACGATGTTTTCCTTCACTGTCAAGCACGAGATAAATTATAAACACAAATTAACCACATGAAATTTAGTGAGACTTGCGATTGTCAGTTAAGATTCACACGTTACCACTGGGCCATTACGGCATCTATCAACGTAAGTAAAATATATATAAATTAATAATTTATGAATTCTGCCGAAGCAGAACTGTCAAAAATAGCAAAGACTCATTTGAGTGTTCCCCTCCACGGAAATCTTTAGTAAAAGGCGAAAGATTTATTCGTTTTGAAGGGAAACCAGAGATATTCCAAGTTATTTTTTAATAGATAACTTATGTTTTGAATTGGACATCTTAGACATCGCGATGTAGAAGTGACAAATTTTCGTTAAGCGACATCTATCGGTAAGACTTATAGTCAGTGAACGACACAAGATGGCGTTGACGTTGTAATACTTTATATAATTATTTTAAATAATACAATAATAGTAAAATTAGATGCGCGGAAATGTCAAAAACAATTTCCAAAGGTACAAAAGCGTTGTTGGATTTTATATTAATTCTTATTTATATGTATAACATTAACTGAAATGCAATTAATACGAAGTGAAAGCGTCGACCTAAGGGCACTGAAAGACAATCTCATTCTACTCTAATCAAGGGCTAGGACCTGTATATTGCCTAAAAGTGTGCAATTCAAAAAGCCGAGCCAAAACCGTAGCAGCGGGAGTTAATTTCCTTAAATATTATATTTAATTATTTAAAAAAAAAATCCTTTTTCCTATTAGATGTATCATTCACATACATATAACACCGAGTAAATAATATAAATACCTGATAGACATATTTTACATTATTTAAAAATATTAAGAAAAGGTAATAATAAAGTAAAGGCACGTTATAATGACTACAACATATTTTCTACAAGTTACAACACACACGACCATTCATGCTTTTGCGTTATAAATACCTATTCCTAATTCCTAAATCAGCTGAAATCCTTATTTGTTTAATAACAAATTATAGCAGTGCCCTAAATGTACTATGAGTCTTAAACGTAAGGGATTTCCTAGATGTCTATTCCGCATTTTAGGGTTCTCGTTTTGTCTATATAACTCGCTTAATATTCTATAGTAGATACTTATGTGAATATATAAATTATAGTAAAAATCATGAATAATTGACTGCCATTGCATTTGTGTAAGTATTTATTCTAAACAAAGAAAATGTAAAAATAATATTAATTTAGGTTCTATATTCAAAATACATAATCGAAACCGCCAACGTCCATACCACGTTGAATACACCGGTTCTCGTCCGATCACCGAAGTTAAGCAACGTCGGGCGCGTTCAGTACTTGGATGGGTGACCGCCTGGGAACACCGCGTGCCGTTGGCTTTTTTTATTTTTTCTAACCGAAAATATTTGTATTAAATAGTGATTTAATCTACTTTAGTTGGCATATTTTTGGTATTTGCTAATGATTTATACAATAGTTATTAAGTCTTCCATATTTTTAATAGATAGTTTTGTAATTTGTATTTATTTATCCTGCCGAAGCAGAACTGTCAAAAATATCGAAAACTCATTTGAGTTTTCCCCTCCACGGAAATCTTTAGTAAAAGGCGAAAGATTTATTCGTTTTGAAGGGAAACCAGAAATACGCCGACAATTTCTAAAATATAATTTATGTTATGAATGAACATTTAGATATCGCGATGTAGAAAAAGTACAAACTTGATAAGCGACATCTTTCGGCGACTTTTGTACATACCAGAGGAAGACGTCTTGTATTTGTATCTTTTAGTTATAAGACATGTTGGCGGGAGGCGAAAGTCTTGTGCAATAATTGATTGCTTTTTATATTTTGTTAACATTATCACAGATCATACAGATACTCAATCCCATACAAATATTCGAGCATCGCTTATTTGGGCTATACATCGGGCTATTTTTATTTCCTCAAATACATAATAGAGGGCGTAAGTGAGTATTGAAAACAAGGCGACATCTAGCACCTCGAGTTGTGATTAAATTTAGATGACGATAAAAGCTAAGATATCTGTCCCCAGGCTGCCATTGCGCTTTTTTGTACCTAAGAAAGGCCTCTTAAGGTCATAAAGTCAATTACAACTTACACATTTTTAAAATGTTGTATTTTAGTACTTCATAACAAATTATGTTGTTAATTATACATTTTTCCCTGAATGTGTGTATGTTGTTGACCCTACCGGCCTTTACAGCGTCACCGGGCGTTGGGGGAGTACTAGACTCCGTCTTGAAATTTGAGGCGTCTCGTCTCGTCTCGTCTCGTAATTATACATGTTTAATTACAGTCACAGTTGTAAGGTGACCATAAAATGATAGAATATTTGTAGAAATCCGAATTTGTTTTCATAACTTTTTAAAAATAAAATAAAATAAATTTATCAATTAAAGTTTGTACATTGAATTAGTAAAGGCAATCGCCAACGTCCATACCACGTTGAATACACCGGTTCTCGTCCGATCACCGAAGTTAAGCAACGTCGGGCGCGTTCAGTACTTGGATGGGTGACCGCCTGGGAACACCGCGTGCCGTTGGCTTTTTTTTCTAGCCGAAAATATTTTGAATCTGTAACTTATTAATAGAATTAGTTTAATAAAGGTACTAATGCTATTTATTTTTCTCAGAAACAAAAGCTAAAAGAAGATTGTATGCGATAATGACCATTAGAATATTTAAAATCATTGGCGATTGTTATTGCATATGTAAAATGAAACCTAAATGAAATGTTATTATCATTGTATTTTATTTTTAAAATTGTTATGAAATAAAAACACGTATTTCTCAAAATTTTCTAAAATTTAATGCTCACTGTCTTCGATCAGTAATAACATTATTATTAATTATTGGTGGATACTAAGGGGATTTGAATAAGTGATGAAAGTTTTGCAGAAAATTAACATTCCTGCTATCGATTCCTGATCAAAGCTCATCGTATATAAAAGCAATATTAATAATTAAGTAATCGTCTACTTAATAAAATGATAAAAGATTCATGGACATACAACGCGCAGCCTAAGAAAAGGGTAGTCAGTTTTTCTCAAAAATGCCTGTAGAAATGAATACATATAAGCACTAAGAAAGTATTTAATAATAAAAAAACTTTGTTTCCCTTTTTTCTATTAGATACCTATATATCTATTATTATATAGAAATGACACCGACGGTTGCGTTTAAAATCACAAGCAACCAATGGGAGGAGCTGGCCGAGAACCGCGCCAAGTGGCGACGCCTTGTTCACGAAGTTCAATCAAAGCTTGACGGTGCCTGGTTTGAATCATTAAAAGTACCAAAAACATATTTACCACTATGTTACAATATGCTAAACCATTTTATTTACCTTACCTTATGGCAAGGCCCTAAATGTACTATGAATGTAAAACGAGAGGAAATTGTTTTGAGATAATACGCGCAGAATAGTTTGACTATACAGTTAATAAACTCGCTGACTACTCGATGTGATAAGTATATTTTAAGATTATATCAATCATGATAATTGACTGCAACTTTTGCAACTGTGTAATTTTTTTAAACTAAAACTAAACTAAAATAATGTAAATGTAATTCTAACGTATCGCCAACGTCCATACCACGTTTAATACACCGGTTCTCGTCCGATCACCGAAGTTTATGCAACGACGGGCGCGTTCAGTACTTGGATGGGTGACCGCCCGAGAACATCGCGTGTAGTTGGCCTTTTTATAGTTCGGGTGTACGAGAGTTCATGTATACGAGGATCGCTAGGCATTTTTTATACACGTTTTGGGTGGATGAAATCTGCGCAGTGGCAGCCTGGAGATAGATACCTTAGCTTTTATCGCCATCTATATTTTATTCATAACTCTAGGATGTAGGTGCTAGATGTCGCCTTTTTTTTCAATGCTCACTTGTGCCATCTATTATGCATTTGGGGAAATAAAAATAGCCCGATGAATTGCTCGAATTAGCGATGTCCGAATGTTTGTATAATATGATCTGTAGTAATATTAACAAAATATAAAATGCAATCAATTGTTGCACAAAATTTTCGCCTGTCTCAAATGTTAATAAGCCAATATATCTTATAACTAAAAGATAAAAATACAAGACGTCAGCCTCCGGTATGTACAAAAGTCGCCGAAAGATGTCGCGTATCAAGTTTGTACTTTTTCTACATCGCGATGTCTAGATGTTCCATTCAAAACATAAGTTATATTTTAGAAAATTTTGACGTATCTCTGGTTTCCCTTCAAAACGAATAAATCTTTCGCCTTTTACTAAAGATTTCCGTGGAGGGGAACACTCAAATGAGTCTTCGATATTTTTGACAGTTCTGCTTCGGCGGGATTAATAAAATAAATACAAAGCCATCATTAGCCATTTATTATAAATATGGGGAGTCTATGAATAGCTATTTCATAAATTATTAGCAAAAACCAAAAAGTTTCCAATTGAAATAGATTAAATCCATTATTTGTATCGCTTTTATGTACGGTGACCATAAAATATTCGAATATTTTATAAATTAGTATTTGTTCTAATAACTTTTTTTTAAAAAAAAAAATAGAGAAAAAGAAAGATCAGAGGTTGGAGTAGTTGGTAAACGTCTGCTATAAGAATAGCAGAAATAATGTATTCTCGTTTAAAAGGCATAACATAACATTAGTTTATATAGGCACAAGTCACAATATACAAAATTCAATACATCAGTTACAAATTTAATTAATTTACCGAAAGCAATGGCTGAATTTTTAAGAGCTTGGAATTTTTTATTTGAAAAAAATTCTCTAGAAAATTGTAAAAAATATAAAATTTAATAAAACAAATTATCAATATCTCTGGTTTCTCTTCAAAACCAATAAATCTTTCGCCTTATATTAAAGATTTCCGTGGAAAGGAACATTCAAATGAGTCTTATATATTTTTAAGAGTTCTACTTCGGCAGCATTATAACTTATTAAATAAAATCGGTTCGACACGGCTTAGAAAATAATGATTTTTAAATGTTTGGTTTTTTACTTGAAAGTTGAAAATCAATAGAAAATTGTAAAAAAATTTCAATTTATATTGGGGAGTTAAAAGTTAATTATTGCCATTTATTTTTTAAAGATTATTTCATGTAAATGTTGACTGTGACTACATTTTAGGTGATCCATAGGTGAAACACAATTTTGAGTTATTTTTCAAGCATAATATCTTTGTCGAACTTAAGAAAACAAAGAAAAACCAAAATAAGTAAATTTAAATTTGACTTCAACAAAAAGCCAACGGCACGCGGTGTTCCCAGGCGGTCACCCATCCAAGTACTGAACGCGCCCGACGTTGCTTAACTTCGGTGATCGGACGAGAACCGGTGTATTCAACGTGGTATGGACGTTGGCGAGTGTCATTTTAAAAATAGTGAACCCAACTAACAACCAAGGCTAAAATATAATTTTATTTTATGACTCTATTAAGAAAGTTGAATGGTTATACAACGTTCTATTCGATACGAATTCATACAATAAAGTTAAACTTACGCCTTATAACGTACATTTAATTTAAGCTGTTGCTTTACTTCGGTGATCAGACGAGACTCAGTGACCAGTGTATTCAGTGTTTTATGGACGTCGGCGATTGATGATGCATATTTAATGTACAAAATAATATTGTAATATCAATTTTTTTTTTTTTTTTTTAAAAAGTTATGAAAACAAATACGAATTTACAAAATATTCGAATATTTTATGGTCACCGTACATAAAAGCGATACAAATAATGGATTTAATCTATTTCAATTGGAAACTTTTTGGTTTTTGCTAATAATTTATGAAATAGCTATTCATAGACTCCCCATATTTATAATAAATGGCTAATGATGGCTTTGTATTTATTTTATTAATCCCGCCGAAGCAGAACTGTCAAAAATATCGAAGACTCATTTGAGTGTTCCCCTCCACGGAAATCTTTAGTAAAAGGCGAAAGATTTATTCGTTTTGAAGGGAAACCAGAGATACGTCAAAATTTTCTAAAATATAACTTATGTTTTGAATGGAACATCTAGACATCGCGATGTAGAAAAAGTACAAACTTGATACGCGACATCTTTCGGCGACTTTTGTACATACCGGAGGCTGACGTCTTGTATTTTTATCTTTTAGTTATAAGATATATTGGCTTATTAACATTTGAGACAGGCGAAAATTTTGTGCAACAATTGATTGCATTTTATATTTTGTTAATATTACTACAGATCATATTATACAAACATTCGGACATCGCTAATTCGAGCAATTCATCGGGCTATTTTTATTTCCCCAAATGCATAATAGATGGCACAAGTGAGCATTGAAAAAAAGGCGACATCTAGCACCTACATCCTAGAGTTATGAATAAAATATAGATGGCGATAAAAGCTAAGGTATCTATCTCCAGGCTGCCACTGCGCAGATTTCATCCACCCAAAACGTGTATAAAAAATGCCTAGCGATCCTCGTATACATGAACTCTCGTACACCCGAACTATAAAAAGGCCAACTACACGCGATGTTCTCGGGCGGTCACCCATCCAAGTACTGAACGCGCCCGTCGTTGCATAAACTTCGGTGATCGGACGAGAACCGGTGTATTAAACGTGGTATGGACGTTGGCGATACGTTAGAATTACATTTACATTATTTTAGTTTAGTTTTAGTTTAAAAAAATTACACAGTTGCAAAAGTTGCAGTCAATTATCATGATTGATATAATCTTAAAATATACTTATCACATCGAGTAGTCAGCGAGTTTATTAACTGTATAGTCAAACTATTCTGCGCGTATTATCTCAAAACAATTTCCTCTCGTTTTACATTCATAGTACATTTAGGGCCTTGCCATAAGGTAAGGTAAATAAAATGGTTTAGCATATTGTAACATAGTGGTAAATATGTTTTTGGTACTTTTAATGATTCAAACCAGGCACCGTCAAGCTTTGATTGAACTTCGTGAACAAGGCGTCGCCACTTGGCGCGGTTCTCGGCCAGCTCCTCCCATTGGTTGCTTGTGATTTTAAACGCAACCGTCGGTGTCATTTCTATATAATAATAGATATATAGGTATCTAATAGAAAAAAGGGAAACAAAGTTTTTTTATTATTAAATACTTTCTTAGTGCTTATATGTATTCATTCCTACAGGCATTTTTGAGAAAAACTGACTCCCCTTTTCTTAGGCTGCGCGTTGTATGTCCATGAATCTTTTATCATTTTATTAAGTAGACGATTACTTAATTATTAATATTGCTTTTATATACGATGAGCTTTGATCAGGAATCGATAGCAGGAATGTTAATTTTCTGCAAAACTTTCATCACTTATTCAAATCCCCTTAGTATTCACCAATAATTAATAATAATGTTATTACTGATCGAAGACAGTGAGCATTAAATTTTAGAAAATTTTGACAAATACGTGTTTTTATTTCATAACAATTTTAAAAATAAAATACAATGATAATAACATTTCATTTAGGTTTCATTTTACATATGCAATAACAATCGCCAATGATTTTAAACATTCTAATGGTCATTATCGCATACAATCTTCTTTTAGCTTTTGTTTCTGAGAAAAATAAATAGCATTAGTACCTTTATTAAACTAATTCTATTAATAAGTTACAGATTCAAAATATTTTCGGCCAGAAAAAAAAGCCAACGGCACGCGGTGTTCCCAGGCGGTCACCCATCCAAGTACTGAACGCGCCCGACGTTGCTTAACTTCGGTGATCGGACGAGAACCGGTGTATTCAACGTGGTATGGACGTTGGCGATTGCCTTTACTAATTCAATGTACAAACTTTAATTGATAAATTTATTTTATTTTATTTTTAAAAAGTTATGAAAACAAATTCGGATTTCTACAAATATTCTATCATTTTATGGTCACCTTACAACTGTGACTGTAATTAAACATGTATAATTACGAGACGAGACGAGACGAGACGCCTCAAATTTCAAGACGGAGTCTAGTACTCCCCCAACGCCCGGTGACGCTGTAAAGGCCGGTAGGGTCAACAGCATACACACATTCAGGGAAAAATGTATAATTAACAACATAATTTGTTATGAAGTACTAAAATACAACATTTTAAAAATGTGTAAGTTGTAATTGACTTTATGACCTTAAGAGGCCTTTCTTAGGTACAAAAAAGCGCAATGGCAGCCTGGGGACAGATATCTTAGCTTTTATCGTCATCTAAATTTAATCACAACTCGAGGTGCTAGATGTCGCCTTGTTTTCAATACTCACTTACGCCCTCTATTATGTATTTGAGGAAATAAAAATAGCCCGATGTATAGCCCAAATAAGCGATGCTCGAATATTTGTATGGGATTGAGTATCTGTATGATCTGTGATAATGTTAACAAAATATAAAAAGCAATCAATTATTGCACAAGACTTTCGCCTCCCGCCAACATGTCTTATAACTAAAAGATACAAATACAAGACGTCTTCCTCTGGTATGTACAAAAGTCGCAGAAGGATGTCGCTTATCAAGTTTGTACTTTTTCTACATCGCGATATCTAAATGTTCATTCATAACATAAATTATATTTTAGAAATTGTCGGCGTATTTCTGGTTTCCCTTCAAAACGAATAAATCTTTCGCCTTTTACTAAAGATTTCCGTGGAGGGGAAAACTCAAATGAGTCTTCGATATTTTTGACAGTTCTGCTTCGGCAGGATAAATAAATACAAATTATAAAACTATCTATTAAAAATATGGAAGACTTCATAACTATTGTATAAATCATTAGCAAATACCAAAAATATGCCAACTAAAGTAGATTAAATCACTATTTAATACAAATATTTTCGGTCAGAAAAAATAAAAAAGCCAACGGCACGCGGTGTTCCCAGGCGGTCACCCATCCAAGTACTGAACGCGCCCGACGTTGCTTAACTTCGGTGATCGGACGAGAACCGGTGTATTCAACGTGGTATGGACGTTGGCGGTTTCGATTATGTATTTTGAATATAGAACCTAAATTAATATTATTTTTACATTTTCTTTGTTTAGAATAAATACTTACACAAATGCAATGGCAGTCAATTATTCATGATTTTTACTATAATTTATATATTCACATAAGTATCTACTATAGAATATTCAGCGAGTTATATAGACAAAACGAGAACCCTAAAATGCGGAATAGACATCTAGGAAATCCCTTACGTTTAAGACTCATAGTACATTTAGGGCACTGCTATAATTTGTTATTAAACAAATAAGGATTTCAGCTGATTTAGGAATTAGGAATAGGTATTTATAACGCAAAAGCATGAATGGTCGTGTGTGTTGTAACTTGTAGAAAATATGTTGTAGTCATTATAACGTGCCTTTACTTTATTATTACCTTTTCTTAATATTTTTAAATAATGTAAAATATGTCTATCAGGTATTTATATTATTTACTCGGTGTTATATGTATGTGAATGATACATCTAATAGGAAAAAGGATTTTTTTTTTAAATAATTAAATATAATATTTAAGGAAATTAACTCCCGCTGCTACGGTTTTGGCTCGGCTTTTTGAATTGCACACTTTTAGGCAATATACAGGTCCTAGCCCTTGATTAGAGTAGAGTGAGATTGTCTTTCAGTGCCCTTAGGTCGACGCTTTCACTTCGTATTAATTGCATTTCAGTTAATGTTATACATATAAATAAGAATTAATATAAAATCCAACAACGCTTTTGTACCTTTGGAAATTGTTTTTGACATTTCCGCGCATCTAATTTTACTATTATTGTATTATTTAAAATAATTATATAAAGTATTACAACGTCAACGCCATCTTGTGTCGTTCACTGACTATAAGTCTTACCGATAGATGTCGCTTAACGAAAATTTGTCACTTCTACATCGCGATGTCTAAGATGTCCAATTCAAAACATAAGTTATCTATTAAAAAATAACTTGGAATATCTCTGGTTTCCCTTCAAAACGAATAAATCTTTCGCCTTTTACTAAAGATTTCCGTGGAGGGGAACACTCAAATGAGTCTTTGCTATTTTTGACAGTTCTGCTTCGGCAGAATTCATAAATTATTAATTTATATATATTTTACTTACGTTGATAGATGCCGTAATGGCCCAGTGGTAACGTGTGAATCTTAACTGACAATCGCAAGTCTCACTAAATTTCATGTGGTTAATTTGTGTTTATAATTTATCTCGTGCTTGACAGTGAAGGAAAACATCGTGAGGAAACCTACATGAATCAAATTTCACTGAAATTCTGTCACATGTGACAGATGTGTACATGTGACCAACCCGCAATGGAGCAGCGTGGTGGAAAAAGCTTCAAACCTTTTCCTCAAAACAAGTTTGCTGTACAAACGTATTGATTCAAACCATTGTTTAATCATATGATTTTAATCACTTGATTTAAATTATTAAGATGCTTGAATAGGATCACAAAAAAAACTGCAAATTAACTTTTTGACTCTAATATAATTTATTTTACACAATAGTTACATACTATAATATGTAATGTATGTATGTACTTATAATAGCTTTACAATTCTATAATTATTATATTTAATACAATTGGTTTCCTTGTTTGTAGATAGCGATTGTCACTTGACATAATAATTAATCAAACCGGTAATTTCCTCAAAAGTCCCTTTCAACATTAATAATAATTGTTAAGTGTAGGATATATTGAAAACTAAACTGATCACTTTATCTTAAAAGCGGCGAACCACTTATCTAGATATGTGAACATACAGATAATTATTTTACACGGGGCCTGAATATTTTAATTTACTTTTGGAATATTTTGTCAATTTGTTTTAAATACGGAGAACCTTCCTGCCACCAATAGCTTATCTACCTACCTGCAATGAGTACACACCGAGCTACCTATGTAATAAATCAAGCGATTGCATTATGCCTTTGTAAAAAGCAATAAAGAGTCGGTCAGGATTAAATAAGCAAGGGTCGGTCATTCCATAGTCTCGTGTTAGGTAGTATTATTAAGACATCCCCACTTTTGCCATTCGATATTCTTTCTCTATTTAAATATTTAAAAGGGAATCTTTTTTGGAACAGTATCACAATGAGAAGTGCCGTGTCGCAACATTAACGTTAGTGAATTAAGTTTTAAATATTTTAGTGTTAATAACTTATAACAGTCGAAATAACGAATATGTCGGTAAGTAATATCGTTATATTATGTAAGACTTAACGAAACGCGTATCCAGTTTTATTAAGTGGGTCACTTCCACCCCCAGACCAAAAAACTGGATATTGCTAGCCTGTTTGTCAGTAGATTGTAAGGATCTGATTACCAATCATAATATTTTTTAACGGTCACAATACGTTTCTAGTACTTACTCACAAAATTAAGCCTCAGTCGAATCGTAGCTGAGACTCAATTCTACTAATTTTTAGAGGTCACACACTACGTCTCCGATTCTATTCCGAACCAACTTCATTGGAACCGCAAATGGATCGTGGTGTTAATAGGGAAACGGTTAAACGACAACGATTACGTTTCTATTCGATTGCGATAAAGTGACAATTTGTTTATATAATTGGCCCCTGGTTGCTGCTTCGAACCGTGTATAAGTATTTTTACCAAGAAAATCTCGTAGTGTTGCACACTCCTGCCTAGAAAAACACTTGAAGTCGTTGGACATGCGATCTCTCGGATGTGTCGGAATGCATCGGATAGGATCCGAGTTTTGAGTAAATTGTGTCAGCATAAATTATTAAATTCTGTGAGATAACAGACAAAATATAGTTTCGCTTTCTTTATTATAGGAATTAATTATTTCAATGTTACTGTGTGACAAAGTTTAATTTATTTTATATTATTATAGAAAACCAATCAAATTGAAACAAGTGATCTGTCAGTTCGAAGTAAATTAGTACACCTTCTAACTGATATGAATAATGATATAAAAACAAGAAATGCATCAGAAAACACACCAGATATAAACGCTCCAGTTATTCGTGAAGCAATAAGAAAATATACAGAGGAGATCAATAACACAGACGATGCGAAGTTAGATCCACGAATATCTTATCTAGCTGAATTTAATTTAAAATATGATGAAAAGAAAATGAATGAAGACGAGCTTGGAAATTGTGCTAATATATTAACAACATTGGGTGGTGAACGTGAGGAAATGGACCTTGAGGTAATAATTAAATATCATATTAATTAAACTAAATAAAATTTAAATTAAACTCAAGATTTTGATATAAATAGTTTCGTAATTGCAATAAAAGTAAAGTGACCGCCTATAAAGATTGCTGGTCTATGACTTCCTCTCCTGTTGAGCAGATTTGAAGTTTATTCCACCAAGCTGTTCCGCCAAGCCGCATTAGCTTGGCTGATAGGAATGTAGTAGAATTTTATCCGACACATCTGGTTTCCTCACGATGTGTTCCTTCCCCGCCGTCCACAAGATGAAAAATATAAACACAAATTATGCAAATGAAAAATCAATATTGTTGTTTTAGTGCTGAGTTGCATTAGTGGTTAAATGGTAGTCATATTGCGGGTTTCATCGCCATAGCTCCATAAAATTAGAAGTCAGAAGTTATGAAGTGGATTCCATATAAAATATTACAAGAATTTCAACTGCTCATAAGCTAGTTTCAATGCTGTTCTGTAAGAATTCACTTCATTTCTTCCTCGCGAAATGTTGAACATCGAATTCGTTTTCTCTAATTTTATGCATGTACATACATGCAAATTGTATAGTTAAATATATTGTATAGTTTTAAAATTATTATAGTCATTGTCGTATATGTCATTTTACAATTGTTTTGCGGTTAATTTATTGGTATTCATTTACAAATATATTAAAATATCCTTTGTTTTGTTTGTGATTACTATTTCTTGTAATAAAGTAATCGTTTTCCATAGACGTCGAGTATGTCAACTGATGTGAGTGACGAATCCAGTCTAATGGAATCCACTTCCACGGACTCTGAAACCTCTTTCGATGAGTGCGACCGACTAAAAGGTAATGGTTATCAGAGCTATTTATGTGTAATAGTTTTCATTATTTTAAAGAGATCATCAAACACTTTCAAGTATACAATTATGATGATGATCTCCTCGTGACAGATTTCTTGAGAGATTAGGCAAGCATGTCTGTGTGCAAAAGTGTATGCGCAAACATAGATGCCTTCTCTATTCCCTCACTTTTAATCCGATGAGATGGCAATCAGACACGACCGGAACGAGTTCAGGCACAGGACCAATGACTTTAATTGCTTTCTGATGTACGGGATCATACACACTTTTAATTTCCAGACTCCGTGTTGCTTTTGAGAATCTCCAACAAAAATCCAAATAACTTTTTATAATTAACTGACTTGAGGCCTTATATATATAGTCTTATAAATCAGAAGCAAATATATATTATTAATTAAAGATAATTTGGCAATATTATAAATCATTCAAACAAAACATTTTCAGACAGATCATGGGGGCGTTCATAACAAAGAAAATAACTACAAAATTAAAAATCGATAATTTTCACGCTGAAGCATTTAATACTTCTCATTAAAAGCACATTTTCTTTTTAATATTTCCAGATGATAACGGAATTGGGATCAAAGAAAAGAACCAGGCAATAGCTAAATATTTTGAAAAGAAAACTGAAAAATTACTTGTAGAGATAAAATTACTGAAGTTGAAACTAAAAAAATCTAAGAGACGATATTATGAGAACTAAAATACGTATTATTAAAATAAATGTTTGTTTGATAAAAATTATATAATATTATAATCATTTAATTACATTTGTATGAACATATTTTTTAAGTAATATTGCAATAAATATTTATTATATTAACCTATTATTCATTTACATCCAACTGTGTTTTGCTAGTTTACCCAAATTGTAATACGTCATTCAGCCCCGGGGGCTGATGGGTTTATAGAGAGATACGTGGACTCTCGGCTCGGTTTTGATAATTTTCTGAAGGACTGATCGATTTATATATTCACATTTGGTGAGATATTTAATTATCATTTAATATATTAGAAACAATAAATCAAAGTATCAAAAACTTCTCAATATTAATATCTCATTTGTACGCCATTACGATTAATCCAGTATTTAGAAATCTTTGCATAATTATATGGATTTTTTTGTCTACAAAACATATTTCAAATTGGTTTTACCTAATTTCAAGAAAATGATTAGTAGAATGATAAGTCTTAAGCTTGGCTATTGTAAATGTCGATAATAGATAAAAGCCAGTCTCCGTAGTCCCTTTTAACAACACAATGATGTCATATATACAAAATAAGGTCCACCAGACCGATTTCGGCCACGGCGGCCAATCTCAAGAGAGATTAGCCAACTGCGCAGGAGATATCGTAGTGCACAAGTGTGTGCGCAGACACAGGTGCACTCTCTTTTCCTTAGCTCTCATAATCCGATGGGACGGCAATCCGACACGACCGGAAAGAGTTCAGGCGCAGGACCAAAGGCTTAACGTGCTTTCCGAGGCACGGGAGTGTACACACTTCCAACTTCCAGACTCCGGGCTGCTACTGAGAATTTTCTGACAGAAAAAACCCAATAGCTATTTGTTGGCCCGACCTGGGAATTGAACCCAGGACCACCGGGTCTGCGGCCTTATATCTAGCCACTAGACCAACGAGGCAGTCAAATTCATCAAACACTTTCAAGTATACAATTATGATGATGATCTCCTCGTGACAGATTTCTTGAGAGATTAGGCAAGCATGTCTGTGTGCAAAAGTGTATGCGCAAACATAGATGCCTTCTCTATTCCCTCACTTTTAATCCGATGAGATGGCAATCAGACACGACCGGAACGAGTTCAGGCACAGGACCAATGACTTTAATTGCTTTCTGAGGTACGGGATCATACACACTTTTAATTTCCAGACTCCGTGTTGCTTTTGAGAATCTCCAACAAAAATCCAAATAACTTTTTATAATTAACCGACTTGAGGCCGAAACAAATATCAAATATATTATAATATAATATATTAAATCAGAAGCAAATATATTATTAATTAAAGATAATTTGGCAATATTATAAATCATTCAAACAAAACAGTTTCAGACAGATCATGGGGGCGTTCATAACAAAGAAAATAACTACAAAATTAAAAATCGATAATTTTCACGCTGAAGCATTTAATACTTCTCATTAAAAGCACATTTTCTTTTTAATATTTCCAGATGATAACGGAATTGGGATCAAAGAAAAGAACCAGGCAATAGCTAAATATTTTGAAAAGAAAACTGAAAAATTACTTGTAGAGATAAAATTACTGAAGTTGAAACTAAAAAAATCTAAGAGACGATATTATGAGAACTAAAATACGTATTATTAAAATAAATGTTTGTTTGATAAAAAACTCAATAATCATTTTGTATGAACATATTTTTAAGTAATATTGCAATAAATATTTATAATATTAACCTATTATTCATTTACATCCAACTGTGTTTTGCTAGTTTACCCAAATTGTAATACGTCATTCAGCCCCGGGGGCTGATGGGTCTGTAGAGAGATACGTGGACTCTCGGCTCGGTTTTGATAATTTTCTGAAGGACTGATCGATTTATATATTCACATTTGGTGAGATATTTAATTATCATTTAATATATTAGAAACAATAAATCAAAGTATCAAAAACTTCTCAATATTAATATCTCATTTGTACGCCATTACGATTAATCCAGTATTTAGAAATCTTTGCATAATTATATGGATTTTTTTGTCTACAAAACATATTTCAAATTGGTTTTACCTAATTTCAAGAAAATGATTAGTAGAATGATAAGTCTTAAACTTGGCTATTGTAAATGTCGATAATAGATAAAAGCCAGTCTCCGTAGTCCCTTTTAACAACACAATGATGTCATATATACAAAATAAGGTCCACCAGACCGATTTCGGCCACGGCGGCCAATCTCAAGAGAGATTAGCCAACTGCGCAGGAGATATTATAGTGCACAAGTGTCTGCGCAGACACAGGTGCACTCTCTTTTCCTTAGCTCTCATAATCCGATGGGACGGCAATCCGACACGACCGGAAAGAGTTCAGGCGCAGGACCAAAGGCTTAACGTGCTTTCCGAGGCACGGGAGTGTACACACATCCAACTTCCAGACTCCGGGCTGCTACTGAGAATTTTCTGACAGAAAAAACCCAATAGCTATTTGTTGGCCCGACCTGGGAATTGAACCCAGGACCACCGGGTCTGCGGCCTTATATCTAGCCACTAGACCAACGAGGCAGTCAAATATACAAAATACAGAAATATTAAAAAGAAAGGAATAATACCCACAGCTTATACTAACTCTTTCCTTGAAAATGATAAAGATAACAGAAGTAAATTATTTATTTATTATATGTCATAAATTTTAAAATCCTTCCATTATCAACAATGTGTAACAACATAAACAAAATAAAAAATCTGTCAGATTATTAAGATCTAAATATTAGTAAAATCCTCATAACAAAGCGAAGCGGAAAACTAATCAAGTAAGTCTAGTCTCAAGGCTAACTAGATTGGTTCTTTAAAATAAAATTTTGCATCGATCAAAGAAAAGACGCAAATCACAGTCAGTTTAAACTCGTTTTCAGTCGTAATCTTTTTTTGTGTTCTTTTGTTTTTGTAAATTATTTAGCTGTTTCTATAATTTCCACTCACAAATTGAGTCAATAACCACCTTAATGTACGAATGCCAGCGAACAGTTATTTGGCGTACACAGCCTTTTTATACTTATTTCTTTTTATACTCCAAAACATGGAATTCTTTACCAGCACACGTGTTCCCCTCCTCTTATGACCTGGGTTCCTTCAAACGAGGCGTGAAGAGGCATCTTGCGGACCGGCAAGGCGGGGACGGCTAGTGGACTCTACTACCATTTACCATCAGGTGGATAGAGTCAAACGTCTTCACGGGAATTATAAAAAAAAAAAAACATCTTTTTATAATCTTTTATACTCATTTTATTATAAAAAAAATTGTTTTCTTATGAAACGTAAAAATAAAAATGGCCAACGGCACGCGGTGTTCCCAGGCGGTCACCCATCCAAGTACTGAACGCGCCCGACGTTGCTTAACTTCGGTGATCGGACGAGAACCGGTGTATTCAACGTGGTATGGACGTTGGCGATTATATCCATGAATACAATCTACTTTATGTACATAAAGAACACACTGAATTAAAATTTACATAAGCAAAAAGCCAACGGCACGCGGTGTTCCCAGGCGGTCACCCATCCAAGTACTGAACGCGCCCGACGTTGCTTAACTTCGGTGATCGGACGAGAACCGGTGTATTCAACGTGGTATGGACGTTGGCGATTATATTCATGAATACACTGTTCTTTATGTACAGGAAGAACATACGGAATTTAAATTTTAAATTTTACATAAACAAAAAGGCAACGGCACGCGGTGTTCCCAGGCGGTCACCCGTCCAAGTACTGAACGCGCCCGACGTTGCATAACTTCGGTGATCGGACGAGAACCGGTGTATTCAACGTGGTATGGACGTTGGCGATTATATTTATAAATACACCGAATTTGATATACAGGAAGAACATACGGAATTTAAATTTTAAATTTTACAAAAACAAAAAGCCAACGGCACGCGGTGTTCCCAGGCGGTCACCCATCCAAGTACTGAACGCGCCCGACGTTGCTTAACTTCGGTGATCGGACGAGAACCGGTGTATTCAACGTGGTATGGACGTTGGCGATTATATTCTTGAATACAATCTACTTTATGTACATAAAGAACACACTGAATTATAATTTACATAAATTTTACATAAGCAAAAAGCCAACGGCACGCGGTGTTCCCAGGCGGTCACCCATCCATGTACTGAACTCGCCCGACGTTGCTTAACTTCGGTGATCGGACGAGAACCGGTGTATTCAACGTGGTATGGACGTTGGCGATTATATTTATAAATACACTGTTCTTTATGTACAGGAAGAATATACGGAATTTAAATTTTTAATTTTACATAAACAAAAAGCCAACGGCACGCGGTGTTCCCAGGCGGTCACCCATCCAAGTACTGAACGCGCCCGACGTTGCTTAACTTCGGTGATCGGACGAGAACCGGTGTATTCAACGTGGTATGGACGTTGGCGCTTATATTCATGAATACATCTACTTTATGTACATAAAGAACACACTGAATTAAAATTTACATAAATTTTACATAAGCAAAAAGCCAACGGCACGCGGTGTTCCCAGGCGGTCACCCATCCAAGTACTGAACGCGCCCGACGTTGCTTAACTTCGGTGATCGGACGAGAACCGGTGTATTCAACGTGGTATGGACGTTGGCGATTATATTTATAAATACACTGTTCTTTATGTACAGGAAGAACATACGGAATTTAAATTTTAAATTTTACATAAACAAAAAGCCAATGGAACGCGGTTTTGGCAAATCATGGTCTGTATAATTGAAACAATAGGTATTATAAGTGTGAAAATTTTCCCCTTTTTGTAATACAGAAATCAGAATAATAAAAAATACGATGCTAATATACGTAACGAATAATGAATTATTATTTTTTCAATATACTTTGACACATACCGGCCAAATTGTAAGTAAAAACCTTTTGAGATAACAAAACAAAGAAATACTATACGTTTTTATTAAAACCTTGTAAAACCCTTAACAACTGATATTATTATTTTTATAAGATCATCAGAAAATATCATTGTTTATGATTTCGTAATATTTTATATGTACATAGCTTCTACCTGCGCTAAGAACAATAGAAGCCTCATAAAGAAGACCACCCTTTTTAACCCTTTTGTTACTCGTAGGTAGTTTTACATCCCCACCCTTCTTACAACTCTTCTTGCGCTCTTAATATAAGTCCAGTGCTCATTTGTAGTTGCGTGTTAGACATAAGTGTTACATTCGTGAATTGTTATACAGTAAATGGTAAAGTTCGAATATTGATGTCAATTTTATTTTGTAGTTGAATAAACTATATTGGATATTATGTCGGTAAGTTTTCACATTATTATTTTAGACCCATTTAAGAAGGTCATCTCAAACCATTGACTGAGCATCGTGAGATAAGTTTTTTTTTTTAATTCATCCATTTTTGTTCCTGAAATTAAATTGTACACTTATATTCATAGGTCTGTCTACACCTCACTGTCCTTATTTAATTTTATTAGAATGTCTTATTCAAATGATAATTAGTTCACTTTTATTATTATTATTATATTAATGTGCATGTATATTATTTTTTAGAAGCATTTATAAGCCGTAGCTATTTTTAAGATATTTATAATGAAATTATACTGGACTTTATTTCCAGTAAGATTCCTAATTGCTGACAACCAACAAACATAATTAAACATAACAACATAAAAACATAACTTTCAACGTTTTAGACATTGGAGGAAACTATGGGAGTAGACGACCTGTCACTTCTGGTTGAAATAGTTCGCTTTCTTGGTAATATTGATAAGAAGATAAAAGAAGATTATGAAGCGGTGAACACTTCTGATATTAATACTCAAAATACTCTTGAAGCTATACTTGATCCAATAGAAGAAACACACTCAACAGATCTATCGAGTATTGAACCTCGCAGCTCACCGACGGCTAAAACTATTCCCCATGATAAAGACGATCTTAATTCCACGCTATACAATAAACTAGCATCAATACTTGGGGAACAGCAGCAAACAGATTTACAGGTACAAATTACTATTTATTGCGATAAAATTTTTAATTGTTACATTTATATTATTTCAGTAAATAAAATAATTTGATTACATTGTTACAATCAACTAATATAGTGGTAGCCTTCATAAATGACACCCCGTAAAACTAATTTTGTGTAGTCATCAATATTAAGCTATATGTGGAATTATATAAAGTTGCAAGTAATATTAATGACATTCATCTCCTCCTTTGGACTATTTTAAAACAAAGGAAATAGCAAGTAGTTAATCATGTATATTAACTCACTCGTCCCACCACGCATAAACACTATACACATATACTCCCAAACAACACATACACCCGCACACATCCACACACACACACACATATACTTTAGGATATTCTTCTTAATTTTTTCTGAATGTTATTAATCGTATACATCGATATCAAACATTTATTTCAAATTTGTGCTTAAAATAATGAATGTGCTTTCATACGCTGTCGACTGTGCCACAGTTAACACTAGCACAGTTGTCACCGTAATCTACTACAATATTAATCACTAATAGTGTATTCATTGCTTCATTATTATTGATTCATTTAGATAAAATATATTTGTTAAATAAATTTACACAAATAAGTAAAAAATACAATACAATAATAACAAATTTTTATTCCACAGAGCATAATGACATTAAGTTTGAGGTCTGATGCTGATAATCCGAAGACTGACAAATTCAGAGAAACAGAATCATCAAGCGCATATTGTGAAGTCCCTGCCAACAGTGACGTACGACCAACACATGACAGTAATCGATTTAACTAATAATTTTTATCTTTTTAATTATTCTCGACATTTTCCTTTAGTTCACACGTCAGCGATGACAGATCCAGATTAGATTATAAAATTTCTGAAACCTTGTTCAAAGTCCGATTAAGTAATTTAACATCGGATGTCACTCACTGAGATTAAAGATTATTGTGTGTGTAAGTGAAGTTATTTGCACTTTTAAAACTGTTTCAGTAAGAGTATTTAGCTTGAACTGGTGGTAGGGCTTTGTGTAAGCCCGTTTGGGGATGTACTATCCACTCATCGCATATTCTACCAAAATAGTAATACGTGTTCTGGTTTGAAGGGTGTGTGCGCCGCTAATCTATTTTATTAAAAGAAACGGAACTGATGCTGTGTTTAAAGAAAACTACGAACTTCACAACCTCTGATTGAATTTTGTTGATATAAAATTCAATTATATTGACTTTTATAGCTATTTATTCGCTAACGTCCACACCACGTTGAATACACCGGTTCTCGTCCGATCTCCGAATTTAAGCAACGTCGGGCGCGGTCAGTTCTTGGATGGGTGACAGCCTGGAAACACCGCGTGCCGTTGGCCATTTTTATTTTTACGACCAAAAATAGGTCTAATAACTCCAACTAAAAGATAGATAATAGATTTATTTAAATAAATATACTCATGTAATTTTCATTTTTTGTTCTCAGAAAAGAAAAATAAGAGAAGAAAAATGAAGAGAATCAGTCTAAGAAGAAGTGATACCGACAAAGTAATACATTAACAAAATACAGTTTATCATACACATATATCTGTTTTTTATTGAACTTCCAGCTCCAGCAGTACACCTTGTTTCAGTTTCATAAATAAAATCATCATGCCTGTATAATTTTAATAAGCAATTAAGCATTACTTTATTTGTCCGTGTACACCCGAGATTCCCAAAGTGGTCCATGGGTCCACAGGAGAATCGAGGGGGGTCCACGAAGGCGTGACAAAAAAATGGGGGTCCACCGTTCATAAGCAAGGGTCCCCGGGGTAAAATAATTAATGCAAAAAGTCTAGTTCGTAACTTTTATCGTAAGTGTGTAACTTGTATCCGGTACTCTACTCAGAGTAATCAACAATTAATGGGTCAACTACCGACAGCTAGAGTTACAGCTAGGCGACCTTTCTGTCAAAGCGGAGTTGACTATGCAGGACCTATCAGTATCAGACCTCACAAAGGTCGTGGTTATCACTCTTCAAAGGGTTATATTTGTTTGTTTGTCTGCATGGCCACTCGGGCAATGCATTTGGAGGTAGTCAGCGATTTAACCACACAGGGCTTCATATCTTCATTCAAACGCTTCACAGCTCGGAGAGGTCACTGTGCTGACTTATGGAGTGACAATGGTACAACTTTTGTCGGAGCTAATAAATATTTAGAAAAAATATTTTCCAAAGACAAATCTAGTTTAGCTGTTGACATTGCAAGTTGGTGAGCCAATAACGGCACAACTTGGCACTTTATTCCACCTCATTCACCAAATTTTGGAGGCTTGTGGGAAGCTGGAGTAAAGTCTACAAAAACCCATATTAAAAGAATAATTGGCACTCACACTCTTACGTTTGAAGAGTTAACTACTGTGCTTACTCAAATTGAGGCGTGTCTTAATTCTCGACCTCTTAATCAACTTAATAACAATAATCCTGAAGATTCTTTCCCATTAACTCCAGCTCATTTCTTGATCGGAGAGCCTTTATTATTAATACCGGTACCTTGTGACAATACACAAATTTCAAATCTACAAAGATGGCATCTAACGCAAAGATTAGTGCAAAATTTCTGGGAACGATGGTCTCAGGAATATTTGACCAAATTTCACAATCAGTACAAATGGTCAAATCAGACACCGGAGCCACGGATAGGAGATGTTGTGTTGGTGAAAGTAGACAATCTGCCACCATATTGGTTCTATGGTATTATTGTTCAAAAGCACATTGGTCCGGACAATCTCACAAGAGTAGTTTCACTTAAATGTAAGAGCAACATAATAAAAAGGCCAACGTCCAAAATTATCATTTTGCCAAAGATTAAGATAGGACGTTAAATTTATATCTTTATTTGTGGAAAGTAATTATTGTTGTGTTTTATTTTAATTGTTAATGATAATATATTTAGTATTAAACAAAACATTGAAGTAAACTAATTTATTATTAAGATATATGAAATTGTTGCTTTCAATTTTTATAGTTTGATTCGATTGTTATTAAAAAAAAAATATTATAGTTTGTATCCAGTTATTTACACTAGTTCACGGTGGGCGGTGAATTTCAAATTCATTTTATAACTTAATATTGTTCATTTTCCTGTATTTTTTTTTGATGGACCATCTGTCCATGGTGTGTGGAATGTTGAGATTAAAACCCTTTTTCCTTAGTTAAACCTTTTTTTATCAGTAATACATGTTTATTACTTTTTGTCAATAGATGGTGTTGATTAATTATTTGAATTTTCTGAATCACGCTGTCTAAGTTTTTTTGTAAATGTACTTATATAGAATGTCAATTAATAATTTTGATCAAATTTATTTATGTAAAGTGAACAGTGAAATATAGTTTTTATTTCGTTCATCGTTTGGTCCCTCCGAGTACTTCGGGAGTTAAACATTGGATATAATATAAATAATAATAATTATTAAACATTTTTACAAATCGATAGCAGGAATGTAAATGTTCTGTAAAACTTTCATCACTTATTCAAATCCCCTTAGTATCCACCAATAATTAATAATAATGTTATTACTGATCGAAGACAGTGAGCATTAAATTTTAGAAAATTTTGAGAAATACGTGTTTTTATTTCATAACAATTTTAAAAATAAAATACAATGATAATAACATGTCATTTAGGTTTCATTTTACATATGCAATAACAATCGCCAATGATTTTAAATATTCTAATGGTCATTATCGCATACAATCTTCTTTTAGCTTTTGTTTCTGAGAAAAATAAATAGCATTAGTACCTTTATTAAACTAATTCTATTAATAAGTTACAGATTCAAAATATTTTCGGCCAGAAAAAAAAGCCAACGGCACGCGGTGTTCCCAGGCGGTCACCCATCCAAGTACTGAACGCGCCCGACGTTGCTTAACTTCGGTGATCGGACGAGAACCGGTGTATTCAACGTGGTATGGACGTTGGCGCTCGCCTTTACTAATTCAATGTACAAACTTTAATTGATAAATTTATTTTATTTTATTTTTAAAAAGTTATGAATACAAATTCGGATTTCTAAAAATATTCTATCATTTTATAGTCAACTTACAATTGTGACTGTAATTAAACATGTATAATTACGAGACGTGACGAGACGAGACGGCTCAAATTTCAAGACGAAGTCTAGTACTCCCCCAACGCCCGGTGACGCTGTAAAGGCCGGTAGGGTCAACAGCATACACACATTCAGGAAAAAATGTATAATTAACAACATTATTTGTTATGAAGTAATCAAATACAACATTTTAAAAATGTGTAAGTTGCAATTGACTTTATAACCTTAAGAGGCCATTCATAGGTAGAAAAAAGCGCAATGGCAGCCTGGGGACAGATATCGTACCTTTTATCGTCATTTAAATTTAATGACAACTCGAGGTGCTAGATGTCGCCTTGTTTTCAATACTCACTTACGCCCTCTATTATGTATTTGAGGAAATAAAAATAGCCCGATGAAATGCCCGAATTAGCGATGTCCGAATGTTTGTATAATATGATATGTGGTAATATTAACAAAATATAAAATGCAATCAGTTATTGCACAAAATTTTCGCCTCCCTTAAATGTTAATAAGCCAACATATCTTATAACTAAAAGATAAAAATACAAGACGTCAGCCTCCGGTATGTACAAAAGTCGCCAAAAGATGTCACTTATCAAGTTTGTACTTTTCCACATCGCGATGTCTAGCTGATGTTACATTCAAAACATAAGTTATATTTTAGAAATTTTCGGCGTATCTCTGGTTTCCCTTCAATGCGAATAATTCTTTCGCCTTTTACTAAAGATATCCGTGGAGGGGAACACTCAAATGAGTCTTCGATATTTTTGACAGTTCTGCTGCGGCAGGATTAATAAAATAAATACAAAGCTATCATTAGCCATCTATTATAAATATGGGGAGTCTTAATAGCTATTTCATAAATTATTAGCAATAACCAAAAAAAAATCAATTAAAATAGATTAAATCACTTCATTCTTTGTATCGCTTTTATGTACGGTGACCATAAAATATACGAATATTTTGGAAATTCGTATTTGTTTTCATAACTTTTTTTCAAAATTAAACAAAATTTATATTACAATATTATTTTGTACATTAAATATGCATCATCAAGCGCCGACGTCCATAAAACACTGAATACACTGGTCACTGAGTCTCGTCTGATCACCGAAGTAAAGCAACAGCTTAAATTAAATGTACGTTATAAGGCTTAAGTTTAACTTTATTGTATGAATTCGTATCGAATAGAACGTTGTATAACCATTCAACTTTCTTAATAGAGTCATAAAATAAAATTATATTTTAGCCTTGGTTGTTAGTTCGGTTCACTATTTTTAGAATGACATTCGCCAACGTCCATACCACGTTGAATACACCGGTTCTCGTCCGATCACCGAAGTTAAGCAACGTCGGGCGCGTTCAGTACTTGGATGGGTGACCGCCTGGGAACACCGCGTGCCGTTGGCTTTTTGTTGAACTCAAATTTAATTATTTAGATTTGTTTTTGTTTTCTTAAGTTCGACAAATATTATTTGTCATATGAAAATAATCATTCATATAACTTTAAACTGATTAGTATGAGGTCAAAATGTGAGTACGGCACTTTGTGCTATTCTGCATTATTGTCACGTAACCATCAATACTAATGACTTGCCCTGAACAAACTGTGTTTATTTTTAGTTGTAACGATTTAATGGAAGCGGTTGGTTAATCAAAACCTACAATGCATTCCTATAAAGTGGCACAAGCTGTTTCTGTAATTGACGATGGACTTAGCAGACGTTTCGGGAGACAGGATCTTAGGAAAAAGAGTAGGACAAGGTCCTTTAGTTATTATTTTGTATTTAAATAGTAATTATTGCATTTATTGCTATAACATCAAAGATCAGAGGTTAGAGTAGTTGGTAAACGTCTGCTATAAGAATAGCAGAAATAATGTATTCTCGTTTAAAAGGCATTACATAACATTAGTTTATATAGGCACAAGTCACAATATACAAAATTCAATACATCAGTTACAAATTTAATTAATTTACCGAAAGCAATGGGTGAATTTTAAAGTGCTTGGAATTTTTTATTTGAAAAAAATTCTCTAGAAAATTGTAAAAAATATAAAATTTAATAAAACAAATTATCAATATCTCTGGTTTCTCTTCAAAACGAATAAATCTTTCGCCTTAAATTAAAGATTTCCGTGGAAAGGAACATTCAAATGAGTCTTATATATTTTTAAGAGTTCTACTTCGGCAGCATTATAACTTATTAAATAAAATCGGTTCGACACGGCTTAGAAAATAATGAGTGATTTTTTAAATGTTTGGTTTTTTACTTGAAAATTGAAAATCAATAGAAAATTGTAAAAAAAATTCAATTTATATTGGGGAGTTAAAAGTTAATTATTGCCATTTATTTTTTAAAGATTATTTCATGTAAATGTTGACTGTGACTACATTTTAGGTGATCCATAGGTGAAACACAATTTTGAGTTATTTTTCAAGCATAATATCTTTGTCGAACTTAAGAAAACAAAGAAAAACCAAAATAAGTAAATTTAAATTTGACTTCAACAAAAAGCCAACGGCACGCGGTGTTCCCAGGCGGTCACCCATCCAAGTACTGAACGCGCCCGACGTTGCTTAACTTCGGTGATCGGATGAGAACCGGTGTATTCAAGGTGGTATGGACGTTGGCGAATGTCATTTTAAAAATAGTGAACCCAACTAACAACCAAGGCTAAAATATAATTTTATTTTATGACTCTATTAAGAAAGTTGAATGGTTATACAACGTTCTATTCGATACGAATTCATACAATAAAGTTAAACTTACGCCTTATAACGTACATTTAATTTAAGCTGTTGCTTTACTTCAGTGATCAGACGAGACAGTGTATTCAGTGTTTTATGGACGTCGGCGATTGATGATGCATATTTAATGTGCAAAATAATATTGTAATATAAATTTTATTTTATTTTGAAAAAAAGTTATGAAAACAAATACGAATTTCCAAAATATTCGAATATTTTATGGTCACCGTACATAAAAGCGATACAAAGAATGAAGTGATTTAATATATTTTAATTGATTTTTTTGTGGTTTTAGCTAATAATTTATGAAATAGCTATTCATAGACTCCCCATATTTATAATAAATGGCTAATGATGGCTTTGTATTTATTTTATTAATCCTGCCGAAGCCGAACTGTCAAAAATATCGAAGACTCATTTGAGTGTTCCCCTCCACGGAAATCTTTAGTAAAAGGCGAAAGATTTATTCGTTTTGAAGGGAAACCAGAGATACGCCGAAATTTTCTAAAAGATAACTTATGTTTTGAATGGAACATCTAGACATCGCGATGTACAAAAAGTACAAAGTTGATAAACGACATCTACTGGCGACTTTTTTACAAACTAGAGGCGTCATTTTATAGATGACGTTTTGTATTTTTTATCTTTATAATTATAAGACATGTTACTTAATTAACATTTGTATTTCATATTTAAGGGAAACGAAAAACTTGTTCAATAATCGATTGCTTTTTATATTTTACATGCACAGGAAAACTTTCAGCTTTTATAAAATAACAAAGGTCTGGCCGTCGTAGGCTCTTAGGCTGGTATACTTCATCCATATAAAATCAAATGGAAACGGATAGATAATATATACAGAAAGATAAAAGGTCAATTGACAATTTAAAGTCCAAAGTAGAGCTGACCACGATCGTATACACAGGTCTTGCAGCAACAGTAGTGGGGGTACGTCAACTTAATGACGCTGTTCAGTTCAATTTACGGCCGCCAGAGGCATGACGATAGGTTCGTGCTGGATACAGATACTCAAAAAATTATTGTACATGGAAGATAAAATTATACTATTTGTCCAAAATTATATCACGTTTGACGTTTATGTGACCGATGCCCTCGCTTTACACACTTTTCCAGCGAAGGGTAATACAGTTGACCATTCTTTTTATTCTGCCTTTCACTCAATAACACTGTCATTCAAAATGTTGTTGTTTTATTGTGTGCTAAAGTTAAATTCGTAGTCCTACAGTTAAGAGTAGTATTTTAAATATTTTAATATCGGGAAAATAAATTGAATAAATACATTGACGATTGAGTATTTTTTTCGCACTAAAGAACAATTCGTTATGGACAATTTTAGAAGATAAATATGGAAAACGGAGGACTAAAAAAGACGAGATAATTCTTAATTAACCAAGTGCGATACTCGATAGGCGACAGCAGCGGCGTACAGCGGGCGTCGTTGCGAAGTAGAAGTTGTAACACAATCGCATCTATCTCGCACCACTGAAATTGGACTCGGTTGCTAAATTTTTATACAAGATCGTGGAGCTGACACGACCGATCCGATTTTGTTTAATGTCGATACAATATCGTAATGATTCTTAGCTATTTTAATCAATTACGATTTCGATATGGGTAGCTTCGGTTTAATGATATCAACATTTGACCACCCTTTCATTAAAGATAAAAAACAGGGCATATGAATCAAAACATAAGCAACCAGTCCATATCGATCTTTCGTTTAATTGAATCGATACAGATAACTACTTATACTAATACTTGTACTCTACATCCCTATTTGTTTGGTTGGATTTTTTTTGGCAATTCATACAAGTTGATATACTTTTAATAAAAATAAATAACGTCAACGTAACAAAAATGAGGAACTATTCGTTCCTCATTTTTGTTAGAGGCGACGTTTTTGTTGTAAAAAATCTAAAAAAATTAACTTATTTAATTTGCTATAAATGAAATCTAAGGTTGTAAGGTAAAAAATTTCCAGACAGATCGGCCATTGATCTTTAGATCGTTTAATATCTTTGATAAAACGTCAAAATTTTGCTACAACAAATATCATTTCTATATTATACTTCACCGTGAACATGGACTACTTACTTTTTGAGATAAAATTCTTTTGCACTTGCTTATTTGGAAATGTCAACTTTGAGTGTTTTTGAGAAATTCTTTGTTTTTATCTTTCCGGTCATATATAGCTACTTCCGTCGCTAGTTTATGGACAATTGCGTGTTCACTAATAATCTTTTCTTAATAACCTGGATTAATAATATTCTTTTTTCATTTAAGGCGAAAACTCTGTCCGAGGGCAAGAACGAGTGTCTTGTCACGGGAAATATCATTTCAACATGCTTGATATTATTCGTGGTTTCTGAAAGTCATTTCATAAGCATACATATAATAATAAAATCTTTATTTTGGCCTCCGCAGCCGTCTGACATTAATCTTATTCGACTCATTCCAGTCATGTCCATAGAATTCACACAGACTACAGTGATACAGTGCAAATCTCATTTGAACCTCATCTTCAGTCCAAATGTACGCATGAATGTTTACTCGGTGGTAGAGCTTTGTGCAAGCTCGTCTGGGTAGGTACCACCCACTCATCAGATATTCTACCGCAAAACAGCAGTACTTTGTGTTGTTGTATTCCGGTTTGAAGGGTGAGTGAGCCAGTGTAATTACAGGCACAAGGGACATAACATCTTAGTTCCCAAGGTTGGTGGCGCAGTGGTGATGTTGTTTTTTTTTAAGAAATATACAAACCACTGTCTATGGGTGTTGGTGACCACTTACCATCAGGTGGCCCACATGCTCGTCCACTAATCTATAACATAAAAAAAAAAAAAAAATGTTCTTGGTTGTCATGGGTGCGCGTGAATTGCCAATGACATCTATAAAATTATATAAATACAGTTGTTTTGAGTAGTATGTTCATTGGTCAGGTATTTAAGCCGGTGGCAGATTTTTCTCACAATCAAATGAAATTATAGGGGGAGACCAGAAACTTCTTCTCGTAACATTTTATAAAACTGTTTAGATCTCAATTTGTGGATTCTATGTTGTGTCATCAAATCTTGTTTTCTGGTTTACGAAGTCTCGGCTTTAATTTTTTCGATCAGTTGAAGACATACAGGACACACGCCTGTTCTCGGAATACCAAAGCCAATGTTGTTGTGTATTCAACACAAGGCTTAACATTGGCTTTGGTAGTCCGTTTTTCTAAAATAACTATATGCTTAACACCAAATCCTGGCAAAGCCTGATCCGCGGACTTAAACATATTTTTAATGTTTAAGTCCGGACGAAGGTATTGACGCATTTTTATCCGATCCCTGCAATAGTAGCTTTCTAAAGGGGTAAAACTTTTTATAATTTTTTCGACAGATTCTCTTCTAGACGCGAAATCAAATTGCTTTCTATCTCCTCCTCTGTTTTCCATCAATTCTAGAGGATTTAATGCGTGACGTTAGCAGAAAAGTTTTCTTGCATACCGGGACAAGTTCCTTAGTTCTATATTTTGGAATATAAAATTTCACAACAAACTCTCTAGGATTTTTGCTCCCCTTTCTTGGCCGAAAACGTTTGACTTTCGTGACGACAATATGCTTAATTATATAATTGTCTTGTGCGACTTTAGAAACATTTTCAAACAGTCGTTTATGAAAGTAAAAGAGGTTGTGGTTTGCGAGTGACAGACATTTCATATTTTTAGATTCATGATTATATATTGGCCTTTTAGGTAAACCAGCTGCGGAATGTCTGAGACAAAGAATTAATTTTCAATCTTTAACTAAAACACTTTTTTAAAATAATTTATTCTTAGAAGTAATTTCGATCACGCCGCACTAGATAATGGGTGCATAACATTTCGGAGAGATCCCAAAAAAGCATCTTTGGTATTCTTATTGACAATAACCAAATATATTTTAGACTTAGTTGTATGTATAGTTCACTATTTTTAAACTAACACTCGCCAACGTCCATACCACGTTGAATACACCGGTTCTCGTCCGATCACCGAAGTTAAGCAACGTCGGGCGCGTTCAGTACTTGGATGGGTGACCGCCTGGGAACACCGCGTGATGTTGGCTTTTTTACCCTATATTGCATTTTTTATTACAACAAATAATGTGTAAAAACCTATATTTAAAAACAAAATTAATTTGTGTTTATTTTGCATTTTTAAAATTAGATTTAATATATATAAAAGTTAATATATAAAAGAATATTTGATATAAAAGTGTTAAAATTTATAACAGATTAAAAAGTATGCAATAGATTGTTGATGATGGCGTAATCAGATTACTTTTAATTAGAACATTAAAAATATACCCATCTTAATTATAACAAACTTTTAAACATTATTTGTTCTATTGGTTATGTATGAAAAAATAATTAGATGAACTCTTGATCTCCTCGAACAAAGATAGTTATTATTGATAAGATGACGATTTGTATTAAAATAAAATATATCAAATATAATATTAGCCTTATTTATCTTCTTACAAGTAGTGTACTATTTCGCATATCACGACACGTTGTAATCGGTTCCATGGTGTAATGGTTAGCACTCTGGACTTTGAATCCAGCGATCCGAGTCCAAATCTCGGTGGAACCTGTTCTTATTTTTAGGACAAACAAAATATTAATAAATATTTAAAAGTATTAAGAAATATTTTACTGAATTATCTTTAGTTTAAATTTGTTAAATAATTTAAATTGTATTCGAGCATTTGACAAAAACATTTGTTTTATTTTATAATTATAATAATAGTCGTAACTTTGAATCGATTACATCTTGATTAATCGATTAAAATTGTATTTTAAAGCCATTCTAAATTTTTTTATCAAGAAATCCTTAAACCGTTTATTGTTTAAAACAGACCTGTTTAAAAATAAAGCAATTTCGCTTTGTGCGATAAAATAATTGTAAAAGCAAAAAACACCGCCCTTAATACATTTTACTATTCAGCAAATTTTCAATGACCGCACCTGTCCAACCTGTCAAATGACTAAAATAACCCTAAACACGTTACAAGTCCCGTTAACCCACTGAAGGCCCGGCTCCGGCCTCTTGGGCCCCGTAGGTTTTAATGAAAAAGCATCAAATTTCATAATTGACGAGAACGCGCCCCGCCCCTGTCTTCTGGGAGCCACAATTTATTAATCAGAAATAATAATTCACAGGTAATGTCGACGTCGCGACGTGAACCACTGATAAGTATCATGTCCGTTTGTAATCGGAAGGGTTAGGGCCGGTAACACTATTATTTTTATTAAAATTTTAATTTAGTTTTTTTTGGACATGATGTTCAATGTTAGATTTTGGTTACACGTAAATCGCTGTCAATAATATCTTAATAACGCAATGACTACGAGCCGCTTAGCTTCGCGATCGCTTATATTCCTTTAAAAAAACCTTATTCTACGAAGATGTAAATTTTACATTTTGGTTCAGTTCCGATGACATTCTACATCCAGGATTTACTCCAGTATTTTGTATATAAGCTTTTGTATATAAAAATGATTTTTAAACTTCAATTTCTTATCAAATTCTTTAAAATATACGAGTAAAGTAATTTAATCAATTTGAATTTATATATCATATTTTTTTTCTTTTCAGAACCGGAAGGAAAATGGACTCTGAAGGACTGCCTCATCGTTTGGTTCTCAAAAACAGTGGATGGTAGCTAAACGGTGGCTCAAATCTATTTTTTATTACATTATTATACTTGTATTAATGATGATACGTTTTCTTAAAGCGATTCTACTTAAAATATTTCGTAGAAAGTTTTTGTTCTCGTGAAAAAGTATTCATCATTTATATCTTGAATTGATATTTGTATCTTTGCCAAGTAAATCTTGGAAACATAACGAAACCCTCATTAACGCGTTTTATATATTGCTTGTATTTTTATAAGAGGAAACCGATTATCAAAAGTTCTTAGTAATTTATGGTGTATTTTTTTTAAATATATAATAATAATAATGGTCCTCCTGATCGATTTCGGCCACGGCGGTCAATCTCAAAATAGACTAGCCAACTACGCAGGAGATATTATAGGCAAACACAGGTGCACTCTCTTTTCCCTTACTCTCGCAACCCGATGGGACGGCGATCCGACACGACCGAGAGACGATCCGGAGAGAGTTCAGGCGCAGGACCGACGGCTTTACGTGCTTTCCGAGGCACGGGAGTGTACACACTTCCAACTTCCAGACTCCGGGCTGCTACTGAGAATTTTAGACGGAAAATCTCAATAAACTTTTTATTGGCCCGATCTGGGAATTGAACCCAGGACCACCGTGTCTGCGGCCTTACATGTAGCCACTAGACCAACAAGGCAGTTATATATACTGATATTATAAATGCGAAAGTAACACCGTCTGTTTATCTGTATATTCACGGATAAATCACTAAACCGATTTTGATGAAATTTGGTCTGAAGCAAACTTTTGGTATGAAAGACAATGAAGTACATAGGCTTCTATTTATATTTAATGCCTGCCTTCTACAACGCGTGTGAAGCCGCGGGCGACAACTAGTTATACATATGTACTTTTGTTATTATTTCAAACTATATAAAGGTAAAATAAAAATCAAATATTACCTTGATAGTGTTTTTTAATAGTTTATTTATATTTTTGTTTTTTCATTTTAAAATCAGCTATTCTTTATATAGCTCTATGAAATTATTTTAATAATTAGAGAGAAAATCAATACTAATTACTATCTGATAAGATACTAAGTAATTATCGCTATTTTGCCGTGATCATCGTGAAAATGTTTTTTTTTTAAATATTTAATACTTATAATAAAACAATTTAAAGAGCCATTTTTAATTATTTTTGTCAATTTAGTATTACTTGGTGGTAGAGATTTGTGCAAAATCGTCTGAGTAGGTACCACCCACTCATCAGATATTCTACCGCAAAACAGCAGTACTTGGTATTGTTGTGTTCCGGTTTGAAGGGTGAGTGAGCCAGTGTAATTACAGGCACAAGGGACATAACACTTAGTTCCCAAGGTTAGTGATCCATTGGTGATGTAAGCGATGGTTAACATCTCTTACAATTCCAATGTCTATGGGCGTTGTTGACCACTTACCATCACGTGGCCCATATGCTCGTCCGCCTACCTATGCTATGAAAAAGTATAACATATATAGTTAACAATGTACATAATCCTATCTAATATAAATAAATTTATTTAAACCTAGATTTTCTTTACTTTCTATTATTTTAACTAAGATTTTTTGCACTTAAACTTTAGTAGTGAATAATTTCTTCTGGCTACAGCAGTTAGTAAACTATTATTTTGTCTTGTAATATCCTTATTAGTAATTATATAAATATTGTTACTTATGTTGGATTTTTCGGATAAATAAAAATATATGATTATAATTTTTTTTTTGCTAAAGGCGTACAGGCAAATTAGTTACCTGATGGTAAACAGTCACCATCACCATACATGGGCATTGTAAGAGATATTCCCCACATCGTCAATGCGCTATCAACTGAAGATGTCATGTCCATTGTGCCTGTAGTTACACTGGCTTACTCATCTTTTAAGCCCGAACACAGTAATACATCTGTTTTGCGGTAGAATATTTAATGAGTGGGTGGTACCTACCCAGACGAGCTTGCACGAAGCCTTACCACCAATTACCATAATTATTTAACCAACTATTATTTTTATAAAGACGAAATATCTTAGTAAACAAAATTGGTAGATCCTAAGTAGTTTCCCTAATCTTCCATTACCACACACGAGATTTATAACTTAATATTTAACATCGGTTTACTTACATTCGTTAACAGCTAATTAAACTAGGTTTTAAATTGTTAAACTAGCTTACATAGATTTCAAGCCGCGACACGCTAGCGTTCCCTTGACACCGACAGCGGAAGAGTTAGCATTTTTTAATTAAAGTAATCAGTTAATACGTAAGGCGCGCCACTGAATGCGTTCCGAAATGTTTTATTATAAAACTAATGGACAGCGTTTCAAGTTTCAAGTTAGGTGCCTTGGGGACTCGCGTGCCTTGCATCAAGGATACAAAGCTTGTAAATGTTTTAATTAGGTCATTTCGATATGATTTCATATGTCTTTCTGTTTACAAGCGGCCGGGTGGTTGAAGTTGTATGGGTAATGATTTTTTTTTATAAATTGTGTGACGTAGGTAAAGGCTGATGTGATGAAACGGCACAAGCAAACGGCACGGCGAAAGCGCACTCATACTGAATGTTGAAACACTTAGAGTTTAGACGTCGGATTCAGGAGATGACTTACGAACAAGCCTTATATCCTGAATCGTTTTTTTTTTATGCAAGTCTAAACTAGGACGACGCTCACCTGATGGAAAGTGACTACCACCGCCCATGGACATCTGCAACACCCGAGAGCTTGCAGGTCCGTAAATCATGTCACTATGTTATTTTTTATTGTGAAATAAAAAACGGTATACAAGTTGTGCGAATAGTAGTAAGAAATAGAGCTTAAGTTAAGGCTTCCTTTTGAGGATATATTTTGAAACTTATTCCAAGCAGTTTTTATGCGGGGTGGATACACGGTGGCAGATTTTCATCTGACACATGCAAGTTTTGTTCACGTTGTTACTCTTATCGCCGAGCACGATATGAACATAAATTAAGCATGTTTACTTGAGTTTGTGCAAGACCGGAATTATAAATATAAATTAAGCATGTTTAGTTGGTAGTACAAATTTGTGCAAGACCACCCAGTAGATACCACCCACTCATCAGATACTCTAAGCGTTCCGGCTTGATGTGTGTCAGCTACTTTTTTTTATTGTGTAGGTTGGCGGAGGAACATTTGGACTACCTGATGTGGTCATCAACGCCCATAGACAATGGCATTGTAAAAAATGTCAACCATCGCTTACATCGCCAATCTACCACCGACCTTGGGAACTAAGATGTTATGTACCTTGTGCCTGTAATTACACTGGCTGACCCATCCTACAAACCGGAACACAACAATACAAAGTAGTGCTGTTTTGCGGTAGAATATCTGATGATCCACTCATAGGGACAGGGTACCTACCCACACGAGCTTGCACAAACCTCTAACACCAAGCTAGTGTACCTACAGACATAAGGGACATTAATCTTAGCTCGCAAAGTTGGTAGAGGTTTGGCAATGTAAGAAATGATGAATATAATAATATTTCTTAAAGTTCCATTGTATATGGTGACCATTTACCATCAGGTAGCTCACAAGCGATCTATCTATTTAATGAATATTGATTGTTCAATGGTGCCTGCTTGGGCTTAACCTTTAAATAATAAATAGATAAGATTCTAGCCACCCACTGAGCTATTACGACTAGGTCATTATGTAATATTAAATTAAAAGAGTGTGTGTGCATTAAGCCAATAACCATGTAATAAAACGGTGTGTTTGACAGTATAACTCGACAACGATGTTTTTGTCTGTAACGTATTGTCGAAAAAAGGTTTAAGTATCTCTCTCGTTATGACTGGTGTGTGGTCCTGGGTTCAAATCCCAGGTCGGGCCAATATGTATAATGTTAATGAGATTTTCTGTCGAAAAATTCTCAGTAGCAACCCGGAGTCTGGAAGTTGGAAGTGTGTACACTCCCCTGCCTCGGAAAGTACGTAAAGCCGTTGGTCCTGCGCCTAAACTCTTTCAGGTCGTGTCGGATCCCGTCCCATCGGGTTATGAGAGTTACGGAATAGAGAGTGCACCTGTGTTTGCGCACACACTTGTGCACTATAATATCTCATGCGCACTTGGCTAATCTCCCTTGAGATTGGCCGCCGTGGCCGAAATCGGTCAGGAGGATCATTATTATTATTATTATATACTAGAATATATATAATGTTATTTTACGATCAGTCTGTTACCGTTGCGAGTGCCACTCACTTCATCACGTTAAAAATTAACGCAATATTTATCGTGATGATAGTATCGTTTCCCATAAGGTGGCCCCAGAATTAAAAGTATGTCATGGACGTTCAAAAGGTTAATCGTTAGGTTTATGTTAATTACACTATTTACTGGAAACCCGTAAGGAATAAGAGTATAACGGTGCATTTACACGCGGCCAATTCGATTAGTCGAGCTAATCTACTATGCCAAGAAATTAATCCAGTTGAATAAGAAATGCAGTGTAATTACAACGTAATTCTAAAGGGCTATACACCTATATAGCTATACACCATTGGCTTTTGATAATTTGTGAGATTTTATTTTCATACAAAAATAAGTATTAAATTAATTTCCCGCTTCAACGTTTATAAGTCTACGCACATCGTACAGATCGACGCGACGCGTCGTCCTTTCGTTTATGAATAAAATATAGACCTACAAATGTCACGACAGTACGACAAAAACTTGTAAAATCATTTTTTTGTCATGTATTGAGTTATGTCCGAAGTCGTAGAACAAAAGTTGTTGCTTATGGTTTTAGCTATCTAGTCCTGTGAGGTTGCTGGGTCGTCACAAATAACCCTGTATACACGATGCCTCCTTCTTTTTGTGCTAGATATCGTTCTATTTCAATATTTTAATCTATTTAGTCAAATAGTCAAAAGTCAATATTGGATTGGCTTAGTGGATTGGTTTGGCTATTGGCGTGTTAATGCATCATTATAACTGTCGCCACGGTTCTATAAATATATTTACAAAGATGCTACACACATGATAACGTTATGTATTGAAACCACACATATAATATTACCGTTATTATTTAATCAAGGTTTAATTCAAATAATTCACCATCTCTGATATAATTGATTTATAATATAAGAGATTAAATTTATATTAATCGTAATCCGGTTCCATGGTGTAATGGTTAGCACTCTGGACTTTGAATCCAGCGATCCGAGTTCAAATCTCGGTGGAACCTTCATTTTACAACCCAACTACCTTAATTATTTTTAATAAAACTTAAATTTCACTATTGACAGTGAAATAGGTAAATAAATTAAATGCCCAGTAGAGGCATGTCCATTATGCAAATATTTCACTTCAATTTAGCGGCTAAACAGCAATCATATAGCCAATAGCGAGCGATTCTTAAAGAATATTTGATGCAAAATAATAATTAATTAAAAACTGCGATTCGTACATTCAACTTTGATTTTCTAAGAATACAATTAATATATTTCTTGTTATTTTGGTTAATTTGCCTGTATTATTGTAAGTCGTCACTAAAATGCGCAATTAAATTTTTAAGGGGGCTTTGTTGCTCTTTCAAGGGGCACTAAAACTTCCCAAAACTACTTTCCACCTTCATTCAGGTCATCGGCATATCTAGCTGGAGGGTGCTCTACGGTGCATTTGCCGGTACACGGTCTCCACTCTAGGACTCTTATGCTCAACTTTCTCGGACTTATGTGGCCACTGTACCCCTGACAACATGTGATACAATTTATATAAAGATCGAATGAGTATTTAACGCGTGAAAGCGTAACAAACAAACTCACTTTATGCATTAATTGAAAACTCGTAGTCAAACATAAAGTGATGAAGTTTGGCAAATGTTAGAATACCAAATAAAAAATTCGGTCGGCTTATATTTCGAGCAGTCTTTCTATTTAGTAGAGTAATCGCCAACGTCCATACCACGTTGAATACACCGGTTCTCGTCCGATCACCGAAGTTAAGCAACGTCGGGCGCGTTCAGTACTTGGATGGGTGACCGCCTGGGAACACCGCGTGCCGTTGGCTTTTTGCTTATGTAAAATTTAAATTCCGTGTGTTCTTCCTGTACATCAAATACAGTGTATTTATAAATTTAATCGCCAACGTCCATACCACGTTGAATACACCGGTTCTCGTCCGATCACCGAAGTTAAGCAACGTCGGGCGCGTTCAGTACTTGGATGGGTGACCGCCTGGGAACACCGCGTGCCGTTGGCTTTTTGCTTATGTACAATTTAAATTCCGTGTGTTCTTCTTGTACATGAAATACAGTGTATTTATAAATTTAATCGCCAACGTCCATACCACGTTGAATACACCGGTTCTCGTCCGATCACCGAAGTTAAGCAACGTCGGGCGCGTTCAGTACTTGGATGGGTGACCGCCTGGGAACACCGCGTGCCGTTGGCTTTTTGCTTATGTAAAATTTAAATTCCGTATGTTCTTCCTGTACATAAAGAACAGTGTATTTATAAACATAATCGCCAACGACCATACCACGTTGAATACACCGGTTCTCGTCCGATCACCGAAGTTAAGCAACGTCGGGCGCGTTCAGTACTTGGATGGGTGACCGCCTGGGAACACCGCGTGCCGTTGGCTTTTTGCTTATGTAAAATTTAAATTCCGTGTGTTCTTGCTGTACATCAAATACAGTGTATTTATAAATATAATCGCCAACGTTCATACCACGTTGAATACACCGGTTCTCGTCCGATCACCGAAGTTAAGCAACGTCGGGCGCGTTCAGTACTTGGATGGGTGACCGCCTGGGAACACCGCGTGCCGTTGGCTTTTTGCTTATATAAAATGAATGTAAATTTTAATTCAGTGTGTTCTTTATGTATATAAAGTTGAGTGTATTCATGGATATAATCGCCAACGTCCATACCACGTTGAATACACCGGTTCTCGTCCGATCACCGAAGTTAAGCAACGTCGGGCGCGTTCAGTACTTGGATGGGTGACCGCCTGGGAACACTGCGTGCCGTTGGCTTTTATTATTTTCATTTAAATAAATAATTATGAACATATATTTTATTAAACTGTAACAGACTTTTTTTATCACGTTGATACTGTTTAAACAAGTGTTATTTCAAACGAAAACGAAACAATTGATGTTTGAATTTTTATAGTCACTTAAATTATATTCATTAAAGGACTATAGGTTCATGGTTTTGTAGAACTGTCAAGTAATATAACTAAGAGTAAATGTTTCTTGAGATAAAGTATACTGAAACCTCCTTACTTTTTACAGCAACAAATTTACTTCTCTAATTACCTACGTACTTATTATATACCTACTGTAAGGCCATTGGGCATAGACCCTACTCACTTCTAAATAAGATCTTACCGTCAGATGAAGCCTTTAAACATACGGTATAGTAATACTAATAATTATTATCCATCTGTAATAATAAATGGACAGTTAAAAGCCGTGATGGCCCAGTGATAAGAAGTAGTCACTCGTGACAGATTATTTAGAGTTCAAGCCCAGCCTAGTATCAATAAATTTTCATGTGCGTGATTTGTATTTATAATTCATCTCGTGCTTGGCGGGGGAGGAAAATATCATGTGTATCCACTTATCCCAATTGCATGCATGAGTAGCGTGGTGGAGTGAGCTCCAAACTTTCTTCTCAAAAAGGAGAGGAGTGCCTAAGCCAACAGTAGGACATATACAGCCTGTTACCTTTAATTTTCTTTACTAATAAATGAGAAGAGATGAGAAGACGTTTTTTTGTAATGTCTAATTGAAAAACTGCTTAACCAATATATTATATACGTAGATACATAAAACTTATACCATAAGACACAGCGTGTTTCTGAGAAAGCTTTAATATATAATATTGTTATATAAATAGCTGCGCTTCGCAGTTTCGCCCGCTAAATTTAAATTATTGACGTGGCAAGCGTGCATTTCATGTTCTTCTATTTATGTATTATATATTTAAGGTTATATAGTGTGTTTTTTATTGTATAGGTAGGCGGACAAGCATATGGGCCACCTGACGGTAAGTGGTCACCAATGCCCATAGACATTGACATTGTAAGAAATGTTAATCATCGCTTACATCGCCAATGCGCCACCAACCTTAGGAACTAATATGTTATGTCCCATTGTACCTGTAATTTCACTGGCTCACTCACCCTTCAAATCGGAACACAACAACACAAAGCACTGCTGTTTTGCGGTAGAATATCTGATGAGTAGGTGGTACCTACCCAGACGAGCTTGCACAAAGCTCTACCACCGAGTAAATTTGTTTGTTTGTTTATTTTCATTAATTGCTCTATTTGAGACTTTGTAGAGAACAATTAATTAATTAACATTGTATTTGATTTCGATAGAGTTCGAATATGGCAAACAAATCAATGATCATGTAATTATTACGATTTTATGTACTCATCAAATAAGTTACCTTCGACCGTCTACACTTGGTTAAGTTGCACCGCTCTTATGTTTATTTTATTGTGAATAAGCAAATCCTTTTAGTATATATGAGTTTTTGCGGGTTCAGTATATTGGATTCTTTTTCTACGTGCTAACTTCGCTCCTAATACATGTTAAAATAAAGAAATTCCTCACATATTTCTATTCGGACTTAATCTTTGCCAATCTGTTTGATTTTTAAAAACGACCTTTCCTTAGTTATTTTATTGAAGTAAAAGTACAATTATATTGCTTTGTTTAAATTAAGAACTTGTCATGTGGCAGTCGTGGCCGAGCGGTTAAGGCGTCTGACTAGAAATCAGATTCCCTCTGGGAGCGTAGGTTCGAATCCTACCGACTGCGATAATTTTTTAAGGACTATATTTTTAATGATTTGAATGAATTTATTCTTATATTCATATTCAAGAATTCGGAATTTGATGCTCTATAAGAGCGCGGATCGAAGGGGCTAAAAGATCGGGAGCGCATTCAGTAGAACTCACTAGCGGAGGTGAGAGGCTCTTATTATCCAGGGAAGGGGAGAAACTCGTGTCTGTCTCTATCTTCTAGGCAGCAGTCCTCTTGCATACAATGAAACTCTTCTTAGAAGTTATTTCGATCACGCTGCACTAGATAATGGGTGCATAACATTTCGGGGAGAGGCCATCCAAATCGCCAAAAATATTTTAGACTTAGTTGTATGTCTAGTTCACTATTTTGATATCGAAATTCGCCAACGTCCATACCACGTTGAATACACCGGTTCTCGTCCGATCACCGAAGTTAAGCAACGCCTGGCGCGTTCAGTACTTGGATGGGTGACCGCCTGGGAACACCGCGTGCCGTTGGCTTTTTTATAGTTTTTTTTTAATTACCACATGAATATGAAGTAAATTATATAATTTATAAGCACTTAGATGAATTTGAAAATTTACATTGAAATTATTTACGAAATAAAGTCTAATATAGGTTAATCAAGGTTAACTCGCTACTTTCAATTATGCAATAATGTTAAAGCTTACAGTGTCCTTATAGTCTATAAATTTCCTGGAAAATCGGAAAAAACCGTAGTTATCAAGTGGAACGGACATTTGCATAGGAGTCCTTAATGATATATATAAATATTTAAATATTAGACGAAGAATTCGTCGTTCGATCGTTACATATATATAAGCTTTACAGTGTGTACAATTCATGCTTTATAAAACCATATCTATGTAAATAGTATCCGGTTCCAAATATAGGTTAGTACAATTCTAAACGAAGGAGATATTTGCATATGATTGCATGTGATAATTAGTAATGAAGAATATTCTAAATTTTTTCACATTCAGAAACTCGATAAAAAAGCGCAGTCGGTAGGATTCGAACCTACGCTCCCAGAGGGAATCTGATTTCTAGTCAGACGCCTTAACCGCTCGGCCACGACTGCCATAGAAGATTCCATAAATTTTATAATTCAATAATATATAAAAATACTTCTCTTTGTAGATGTGAAAAATTAGAGTAGTGTCGCCCATGTCGTAAAAGATCATGAAATTCATTAAATTTCGATTTAAAAAAAAACAATTGTGGAAAACTTCAAATGGCGAATATAAATTTCGGTACCATTGTTAGTTGAAGAGAACGAGAGAAGTCATCTGAAAATGTCTGACTTCAGAATTGTAAAAAAGTCGAGATAATTTGCTGACTCTACCTGGTTTAGTCAGATATTACTTTTGGACTTGCACAAGGAATCGTTTTAGGTCCAACTTTATTATTAGTATATCAAAAATAAGGCGGTTATTAAGCAATGAACGAACTGAAACAGACAATGACTAAATAGTAAAACAATAATAATAAACAAAATGACATGATACTTCTAACGCTACGTATGCGAATTTATTGGAGACTGATATATTTGATGATGGTGATGTCCTCCTAACCGATTTCGGCCAAGGCGGCAAGTCTCATGGGAGCTTAGTCAACTGCGCAGGACTAATTATAGTGCACAAGTGTGTTCGCAAACTTAGGTGCACTCTTTCTCACTTTCATAATCCGATGGGACGGCAACCCGACACCACCAGAAAAAGTTCAGGCGCAGGACCAACGGCTTTACGTGCTTTCCGAGGCCCGGGAGTGTATTTACTTTCAACTTCCAGACTCCGGTCAGCTACTGAGAATCTTCTAGAGACTACGAGCTGGTTGGCGTGGTTTGTAGATACTTGCCTTTCGCGCCGCAGATCGTGGGTTCGATTCCCACCCAGGACAAACATTTGTGTGTATGAACATGTCTGTGTCCTGATTCTGGGTGTAATTCTCTATATTTAAGTATGTATTTACAAAAGAAAAGTAGTATATGTAGTCAGTTGTCTGGTTTCCATAGTACAAGCTCTGCTTAGTTTGGGATCAGATGGCTTTGTGCGAAAAATGTCCCAGGATATTATTATTATTATTATTATTATTCTAGAGACAAACTTAATAACTTTTTATGGGCGTGACTTAGGGTTTGAACCCAGGACATATAGCCACTAGACCAACAAGGCAATCACTGATTTATTTAGAGACCGCTATTACAAAACTACAAACGCAGAAACGCCTCCAATATAATTTACCTTCACTGAAATATTTCTTAATTTGGTTCAATATTATTCAACGTTTACACGTTGTCGAATTACTATTTAATCATAATAATGATAATTACTAATTATTAATTCGTCTCTTATTCCAAATTATACTTTTGTTCCGTTTGCAGTTGAAACGCTTGGACCTTGGAGTAATAGTACAAAAAATGTCATCCAAAATGTTACAGCCCGTCTTATTGCCTCTACTGGTGACAGGAGGGCTGGTTCATTTTTGCCCTGAGAATCGCGTTCTTGCCACCATTCCACGCGGTCACGATTTGTACAGTAACTATGTTTCATTTTTATTTGTATTTATTTAAGGCTTTAATGTAAATAATTACTATACATAATAGTGATTAATAACATGTGTTTGTACAAGTGTTAAAACGATTACAGTCTTAAAGCAACGTCTTATAATGTTGATATATAATACGGTTCCATGGTGTAACGGTTAGCACTCTGGACTTTGAATCCAGCGATCCGAGTTCAAATCTCGGTGGAACCTATTCTTTTACCTTATAAAGTTGTTAATATGTATAATAATACATCACATCTTTCGGGAAAATACAGGTGTTCAAAAGTCTAACGATAATTTTAACCTAACAGAAAGATTTAATTTTGAACGTTTTGAGTATCATAATGAAATAACCAAGGCGAGGAATAATGAGAATATAATTTTAGGATATATGAAATCTACTTACATAACTAACTGCTTCTTAACGAAATGATTAAAAAATACAAAATTATTTTCTGGGCAAAATGGATATTTGCTTATAGTTATGAATAAGAAAGCGAAAGTTTAAAGCGAGGTTAAATACGATAAGTTTGACTTAAACTTGAATGATTTTTTTAAATTCAGGATATATTATGTGGCAGTCGTGGCCGAGCGGTTAAGGCGTCTGACTAGAAATCAGATTCCCTCTGGGAGCGTAGGTTCGAATCCTACCGACTGCGAAATTTTGCTAAATTTAGATTAATACGTGATTTTAATATACATAGTTGATAACTTTTGCAAATCTGATTGTTAATTTAAATTAAGAGTGGTCGGACAGATACCGGAGTATCACTCATCAGATATTCTACCGCAAAGCAGCAGTACTTGGTATCGTTGTATTCCAGTTTGAAGGGTGAGTGTGCCAGTGTAATTACAGGCACAAGTGAATCTTAGTTCCCAAGGTTGGTGGGGCATTGGCGATGTAAGCGATGGTTAACATTTCTTACAATGCCAAAAAATTATTAAGATTCTTAAAAGAATGTGTTATATTAAAATACTAACGACTATTGCTGCTTGCTGGCCCAGACGGTCAACCATCCAACTATTGTGTGCCAAGTACGAGTTTTTTACTTATCCGATATCGTTTACGTTAACTGCAATTTGTATGGAATTCAATGATTATCACTAAATTGCGCTATTTTCACTCCATACAAATCGCTGTTAATGCTCTCGAATGTGTAAAAAACTCGCACTAGGCACACTGATCTCGCCCAATGTTACTTAACTGCGGTGAAAGAACAGGTGTGTTCAACGTGGTATGTACGTTGGCTATTATGACTACCTCGTTGGTCTAGTGGCTAGATTTAAGGCCGCAGACCCGGTGGTCTTGGGTTCAATTCCCAGGTCGGGCCAATAAATAGTTATTGGGTTTTTCTGTCAGAAAATTCTCAGTAGCAGCCCGGAGTCTGGAAGTTGGAAGTGTGTACACTCCCGCGCCTCGGAAAGCACGTTAAGCTGTTGGTCCTGCGCCTGAACTCTTTCCGGTCGGGTCGGATTGCAGTCCCATCGGATTATGAGAGCTAAGGAAAAGAGAGTGCACGTGTGTTTGCGCACACACTTGTGCACTATAATATCTCCTGCGCAGTTGGTTAATCTCTCTTGAGATTGGCCGCCGTGGCCGAAATCGGTCTGGAGGACCTTTTTATTACTAACACGAATAAACCAGAGTAGGACACTAGAAGTAGTTGAATACTAATAAAAATGCTACATTTTGTCGACAGATGCTTAGAAGCTTCTTGAACTTTACCATTCACCTAAGAACATTATACTGGTACGAATATCCTTGGGCGATTTTCATAGTAACTCCATATTGACAAACTGTACTTATTTCTGGTTAATGCATAATATTATTTATGGTTTATTAAGAGTAGGTAGCTAATAATGAGTTTTATATAACTTTTCTGAGTTTGATTAGGTAGGCTCCTCAAGTTCCTTTAGAAAATTATGAAAGGTACCTCCAATACGACAGCTGTCGCCTTGGACATGTGTCCCCGTGGCCGTAGGGCAAATACGCCAATGATCTGAGTTATCATCATGATACCTTGGAATAGATGTACCTTTAGTAACTAAAAAAAAAATTGCTGCTGTCCCTCATGGTGTTAAATAGTTACAGCCATTGCAACGCTACATGATACTTCCTAAGTGTTAACCGTCTTTCTAAGTGATTCTTATGAAAATGACCAATACCATTATTTATTTGTTTATTTGGATCGCCAGCATGTTTCGTAACATACATCTAAAACATGCTGTACATTTCCTTAAAACGAATTATGTACAACCAATTAGAGAACACACCATACCCAACCTCGATGACAAAAAAGAGAAAACAAATTTATATACAAATAAAATTAAAAATACAGAAATAAGTGTTGTTCGTAGTTTAGTGGTTATATTATGTTTACCTTTTCAAGAAATATATCAAGTTCGAATATATAATATATTGCGTGCGTGGATACCTAATAGATTGTCCAGACAGTGTTATTAAAAAATTCTAGTATTTTTATTTATTGAATAAAAAAAATGCAGAGATATTTAATGCAATAATAAAAAAAACTATACAAACAAGGTTTAGGCAGAATTCGATATTGCAGTCTACATATGGTCTTTTGAACACGACCAGACCCAAAAGCAAATCAATAAAATAATAATTATTGGTTGTAAAAGAAACTACTTGAAACTAATATAAAATTTAATAAAATATCATTAAAAATTCGCAGTCGGTAGGATTCGAACCTACGCTCCCAGAGGGAATCTGATTTCTAGTCAGACGCCTTAACCGCTCGGCCACGACTGCCACACGACACGTTCTTAATTTAAAGAATATTTTAAATGTAAGATACTCTTGTTATTACCAATTAATAAAATAGAAAGGCGAAGACCACGTGATATCCAAAACCGCTTTTCAAACTTTAGTAACGTGTTGTTTGAAAGATTAATTTGCGTCAAACAATTACTAATTTATCACTCCCATTAAGTACTTATATAGATTTGCGCTAGAAGTGCAACTGATAATCTAACATAATTTTTTTTAATATATAATATTCAATTATTGACGTGACAGGTGTGAATTTCATGTTTTTATATTTTTGTATTATATTATATTTAAGTTTATGTATCGTGTTTGTTTTTTTTTATATAATAGGTAGGCGGAACAGCATATGGGCCACATTGACATTGGCATTGTAAGAGATGTGAACCAACGCTGACATCGCCAATGCGCCACCAACCTTGGAAACTAAGATGTTATGTCCCTTGTGCCTGTAATTACTCTGGCTCAGTCACCCTTCAAACCGGAACACAACAATACCAAGTACTGCTGTTTTGCGGTAGAATATCTGATGAGTGGGTGGTACATACCCAGACGAGCTTGCACAAAGCTCTACCACCAACTGTCGCTAGATGACTACTATTTCGTTCATCCATTGAGGCTTAAAGTATTAATTACACATAGAAGTTGAAAGGAAAAAGGAGCAACCTATAAATGTTGTACTACTTATAACATGAAATATTACATAATGAATATGAAACAATATATTTTTTTATTTTTTGTATAAATATATGTCAGCATGGTTCTATACTCTCAGTCTGATACTTAAAAAAATAACAAATCTTAAGCGATCCTTAAATTTACCTTGAAGTAGTAACTATTAAAACATCATTATTATTGACGTCATGATAGTGCGGACTATTCTAAGCTCATTAAAAATTAATGTGAAATTATTTATTAACAAACTTAGTCTAGTTTGTTTCGAGTATAACTCCCAATCGGTTCCATGGTGTAACGGTTAGCACTCTGGACTCTGAATCCAGCGATCCGAGTTCAAATCTCGGTGGAACCTGCATTTTTATACTAAAATTTTCCACTGGAGAACTTGTTTAGAATTTTGTTAATTTACATTTATAATATGTATGCAAAAACTGATAACCTAAAATTTACTATAAATAGCTGTGGGTATTATATATATAATTGATATTCTTAATTATATCAATATGAAATAATTTCAGTATAAGTTAGTCGTGATGATGGTTAAAGATCCGCCGGACCTAGACTGGTTTTCTGGGAATAGACGCCTTTGTGAGATGTGATGTTCATTGGCTCAATCTTATGTCAGGGAAATCTGAGAAAGGAAGAGAAGGTCTTAGCCCAGCAGTGGGACATTCAAAGGCTGTTACGTTATATGTCAGAAGCATAAGTTATTTTTTACATCTTAGGTAGGACAGGCAAATGGGCCAGCTGATGGTAAGTGGTCAGCACTGCCTAAAGACAGTGGCGCCGCAAGATATATTAACTGTACCTTCCATCACCAATACGCTACAAATCTTGGGAACTAAAATGTATTACCACAGGCAGACCAAAACAAGCAGAATTCTTATGGAAGTGTATGGTGACCATGATTCACACAACTTAGTACAATTTAGTAGTAATACATATTTATTTTTACGTTCTTAAATTAAAAATGAATGAGTTATGGAAACTTGGATTGATATCAAATGATACTTGAAAAATAATAACACCGAGAGTCATTTTGGGTAAGTATTAAATAAACAGCAGTTAACACTAAACATATTATTAAAATAGTTATTACTTACATAACAGTACAGACAAGTAAAGGGTTTTTCATTGAGAGCGCTCGCACTTGGAATAAAACGGCCTTTTTAAGTGATACTGCCATCATTTTTATTTAATTTTAAAGAATATTTAATGATATTATGTATGGAATATAATTTCAGCCAAATAGCCGCCACCAATAGCCGCCACCAATAGACCAATTTTGAACGACATTTTCGCATAAATGGGGCTTAATCTCATGAAGAACGCGAGTTATGTTGGCCTTCAGGGCAGCAATTGTCTGCGGTTTGTCAGCTTAGACTCGAGATTTCACGTAGCACCACAGAAAGTAATCGAGACGTGTTAGATCACACGATCTCGGACCTCGAACTTCTCATCCAATAAATTTTTACTACTGCACGAGTATGGCAAGTGGCGCCGTCCTGTTGGAACCACATGTTCGTGAAAGCCATACTATTCTAGGCAACAAATAATTTGTTATCATCATCTGATATCGATCGCTATTGACAGTGAGCGCGGCTCTATACGCATCTTCGAAGAAATAAAGGCTCATGATACCGGCGGACCAAAATCTACACAAAGCAGTGACTTTTCCGGAGTGTAGATACACCTGGCGGATCTCTCGTGGATTTTCCTCACTCCAAATCCTGTATTTTCGTTTATTAACAAAACAACTCGGCCAAAAATGAGCTTCATCACTGATTTTGAAAATAAATTTTAACAAATTCTACGCGTTCTTGAAGCGTGTACCGTTTCATGGTGAAATGTCAAGTAAAAATATTTATTCCTGCCAAATGACTGATGGCTATAGCTTTTCTAAGATGGCCGCTATAAATTGTCAAAGTTCGAGCGTCCCTACTGAAAAACCTTACACAAACACTATCAAAAACTGTTAAAAGTTTTTCTAAACCTTAGTTATTTATAATACTACAATACAATTAAAAAAACGATTACTTTGTCTCTTATTATTATTATTCACAAAGTTATTAAAATGAATTCTTTAATGTTTGTAAAAATCTGGTTCCACCGAGATTTGAACTCGGATCGCTGGATTCAGAGTCCAGAGTGCTAACCGTTACACCATGGAACCTGTTGAAAGAAGAATTCTAAACGTACGCTAGTTTAAAAAACACTATCAACAATTTCGTAACATGTCAACATGATTGCTGTTGACGGTAGTGGAGTTTTATTGTCTGGTGGTAAATAAAGATCAAAATACTTTATTCAACAGAAGCATCACTTACTTGATGATAGTCAAATTAGAAACTATAATGGTTCGGAAAAGAAACACCCAGCCCTGAGAAGAACTGGCGAAAAAGAAGAAAATATAAAAAAAAAATATTTCGGTGTAGTCCAATCATTACATGCTTCTTATGAGAAGCATTATCAGCTTAATAAACGAAACACAAGTACTTTTTAATATAATAAAAATTAAATGTTCAAGAAGGTGCAATCGCGCTAAGCATGGCTAGCCATCAATGTCAAATATAACCAAAGATGGACATATCCATATTCCTTTGATACGTGTACATCAAAAATGGAACGTAAATTTTTTGGAAAGTGCCGAATAGTCCCGAGGCGCGCCGCTTATCCCTCATTGTAACTCGATAAGTTATTTATTGGCGGGAAACATTCGAAAATGGAATGGCTCCTTGGCGGTTACTCGACGTCGCCATAACGCGCACGTCCACTAGCATTCTACATTTTTATTTTGTCAATATTTAATGTGACGCCCAGAAAGATGGGAGCATACATGATGTATAAGAAATATGTTGGCAAGGATATATTTACTTTGATAAAAAAAAAGATTACTATGCTATCTCTGCAGTTTATAATTGTTGTATTATTTTATATTTTCTTTAAGTTTCTACATCGCTCGTTTATTAAGAAATAATCTAATTAAAATTATAAGAGGCATACCATTAAATTGGCTTAGTATACATACCTGTCTAAAACAATATGTTCTGAACAATAATTCAATATGATAGGTGTGTCTAAAGATAAATCTCATAGAAATGTAACACAACCTCATGTATGGCAGACACGTCTTCGAGCATACATTTGTAAGCGGACGCTAAGCGTCCAGCATAAAATATTATTTTTTACCAATACACAAACCTCATAACTCAAAACTGTGTAAATCAAAATGAGATAAATATTATATAAATAGGGTAATAATTACATAGTCTCTCCTTAGTACAAATTATTCCTAAGACCTGATAAAAGTCACATGTATATTGGAATAGGGCATAAGGCAATTAAGTTTTTATTTAATAAAAACATCGTTTTATTTAATAAATACATAAACATAAAATAGGATTTAGATTAATACTTATAGTCTAGGGTAAGTAAGCCAGTGTAACTACAAGCACATTGGACATAATCTGAATTCCTAAAGTTGGTGGCGTATTCGCGATGTCAGGATTTTCGGTTAATATTTGCCCGTCTTCTTAAATTATAGAAAAAGCTACTGTTCGTCAACTTTGCAGTACACGTTTATTTTCGTAAATTTGTTTTATCATTGGCAGGATTCCTTAATACTAAAATGACATTTTCGTGTTAAGAACAAAATCTTGTAAACATACTTACATTTATGCCAACCTAAGGTAGCAGCTGAAGTTCCTATAGACATTAGATAAACACTCATTATCAGATGGCCATTTATTTCCAGACATGTTCCTTAAGTATATAAGCGATACTTGAAGTAAACTGAAGCGAAACGAAGCATGCAAATCAGTCAAGGGTTGACAAGTATTTACGAGCGACAAGTATGAAAAAACTTCTCGAACTACCCACTTTTCATTTCAAACGTAATCTACGACGACAAATGGTTCGGACCTGAATACATTTTGTTACTTTTTTCCGCGTTTCGCCCTCTGTCATTTGTTTTTGCGTCTGGCATAAAACCTTTTCTCTTTCGCCTTGAAATCACTAAAGCGTCTGCGCTTATTAAAGTTTGAATATTATTTTTAAATTAAGAACACGAATAATGTATTTTAGAGTAAATATTTTATCGAATAACATTTAATTCAAGTTTGTAATGGATTTGTTTTGTAGTAATGTAAAGATAACAATTGTCTCCTATATTGGGCTCTATAATGCTGTCACGTCTAATATTCTTTTTTTGGATTATAAAACTAGTGATATACATACTCTTTTTCTTGGACAGATATCATTGTAAAGTTGTAAATAAAAATAACAAAGTATTTGCTAGACTTTCTTTTTCATACGGTTTACAATAAAACTCATCAAAAGACACTCCAAGGCGAGTATATCCCCCTCCACAATCAAACACCGTGTCGTACCCTTTTACAGAACTCGGAGAACGATTTGTTCAGCCGTCCGCGGCGACACAATATTACTGGGAAGACTGATGATCTTGCACTTGGCCTTTAATAAAATATTTACTGGTACGTGAATATTGGTACAACGGCTTTTATTAATACAATAGGATTTTAGTCCTGGTTAGTAGAGTAAAGAGATTTTTTTTTTTTTTAAATTAGCGCCTTTAACATTTTTTTAGGCAAGTGGTTACTTTCGCGGCTTGGCCTATAGACTAGTACTCCTTGTAAGATTTACACGCCGCCAATCATGCATTCATGCCCTTGTGTCTTCAGTTGCCATGGTTTACTCTCCATTCGACTCTGAACACAGCAACAATATAATCGCTGTACATAACAAAAGTGAAAACGCTGCTGAAATTTAAATATTAAGTTTTGTAGCATAATGAAAATTGTATTTTAAAAAGAGCAAATTTATTCAGAAATTAAAACATTTTTAGTATAATTTGAAATTGTGCTTAAATCAGTAGGAGTAATAAAGAAAAAATAACAGGTTCCACCGAGATTTGAACTCGGATCGCTGGATTCAAAGTCCAGAGTGCTAACCATTACACCATGGAACCTCGTTATGTGTTGATAATTTTACTCGTATGTATTTTTTATTGTATTTTAATAATTAACAATCTGAGCTAATAATTAATTAGAGAACAATTGTGTTAATAACTATTTGTGTAAATTCGATAAGTATTATACATGTTATGACTTGTGCCTGTAATTACACTGGCTCACTCACCTTGCAAACCGGAACACAACAATACCAAGTACTACTGTTTTGCGGTAGAATATCTGATGAGTTGGTGGTACCAACCAGAAGAGCTTGCAAAAAACTCTACCACCAAGTGAAACTGGCGGATCACGGAAGTATGCTGAAATAATGTATGTGTTGTATGAAAATATGAACTTGTATCTACCAAGGGACAATAGAGCAAGATGATGGATTAAAGCTTTTCTCCCCATAAAAAAAGGAGAGAAAGCCTAAACCTAGCAGTGGGACTCTTAAAAGCTGTTACTTTTCTTCTTAAATGCTTATTCTTTTTATATGTTGTTTGCTGTGATCAGTTAAACAATGCTGCGTCTTTTTCTTTCGAATGTCGAATCAATAATGACAGAAAGAGCGAAAGCTGATTTGTCTAATCAGCTTTTAAATAACGTTATAAGGAAGACCGATAAATTTGATCTTTCATAATTGAAAAAATAAGAGAATGAAGGAATTGTCTCTTTTTTTAAACTTTTTGCATTTGTTTAATCAATATATATTTTAAATTAATATGTATATCATAGTGCTTTCAGCTCTCACGTTTTCACACCTTAAGAATTATAAACATCAAAGATGAATGGTTATGTTCAATTGTACACGTATAATTATGTAAGTCAAAAAACATAAAACTACAAATTACTGAAAATCATCTTTTTGTTTCACGACACTTTCTTCCACTAATGTCTGTAATTGTTGTCAAATAAAAAAAAATATGGAAGAAATATTTACATGTGACAGTGTTTTTTTTTTTTGTATACCGATCGTATTATTCCGTTGTTCCCACATCCGGTTCCATGGTGTAACGGTTAGCACTCTGGACTCTGAATCCAGCGATCCGAGTTCAAATCTCGGTGGAACCTGAGTTTTTTATACCAATGCTGTTAGTGTGATTTTATGTGATTATCTAACTCTATAATACTGGTTAGTCGTAGTTTTACCAACTCAATACACCTCTACGATTCGTAAAAGGATCTGCCGCATAGACCCAGTAATATGATAAGCTAAGGCGCTATCTAAGTGATTAAGCGACTAAGTTTAAATATATTATATATTTTTGGTGCTTATGCAGGTGTTGCCCAGGTCGGGCCAATAAATAGTAATTGGGTTTTTCTGTCAGAAAATATTCAGTAGCAGCCCGAAGTCTGGAAATTGGAAGTGTGTACACTCCCGTGCCTCGGAAAGCACGTTAAGCCGTTGGTCCTGCGCCTGAACTCTTTCCGGTCGTGTCGGATTGCTGTCCCATCGGATTATGAGACCTAAGGAAAAGAGAGTGCACCTGTGTTTGCGCACACACTTGTGCACTATAATATTTCCTGCGCAGTTGGCTAATCTGTCTTGAGATTGGCCGCCGTGGCCGAAATCGGTCTGGAGGACCTTACTTAAAGGCTGATTAGACAAATCAGCTTTCGTTCTTTCTGTCATTATTGATTTGACATTCGAAAGAAAAAGACACAGCATTGTTTAACTGATCACAGCAAACAACATATAAAAAGAATAAACATTTAAGAAGAAAAGTAAAAGCTTTTAAGTGTCCCACTGCTAGGTTTAGGCTTTCTCCCCTTTTTTTTGAGGGGAGAAAAGCTTTCATCATCATCATCTTGCTCTTTTGTCCCTTGATAGATACAAGTCCATATTTTCATACAATACATGGATTCATTGGAGATGATTCCGTGATCTTCGAGTTTTACCTAAAACAACTTCATACTAACCCTTATTTATCTTATCACCAGATGGAAAATCGCCACCGCTGTAAACATTGTAACTGTCAGAAATATAATACTTATGGAATTTACACAAATAGCTGTATATTTACACAATTGTTCTCTAATTAATTATTAGTTCAGATTGTTAATTATTAAAATATAATAAAAAATACATATGAGTAAAATTAGCAACGCATATGGAGGTTCCATGGTGTAACGGTTAGCACTCTGGACTTTGAATCCAGCGATCCGAGTTCAAATCTCGGTGGAACCTGAGTTTTTTATGTTATTATTATAACTTACTTAAAGTGAGAGGCTTAAAGCTTAAAATGCCTTTGCGTAATAAACCACCTTATAAGTTAAGTTAATTTCAGTAATGAGTGATAAAAAAATTGTTATTTCTATTTTTACTAGATTTTTATTCGGTAAGTTATGGCGCAGCTTCATCTCAGCCCTTCTGTCCGCTTCTTCATGCCCTTTGGCGCTGTTTGTTTCGCGAGAATTTAATTAAATTTAATATAATTATTATATTAATGTATATATATATATATACATTAATCCATGTGTATATATATATATATATATATATATATATATATATATATATATACACATGGATTCAATTCATTCCATATATGAATTTAAACTTAAAATTAATTCATAAGTCATTCATATATTTCATATTATATTTATATATTATTATGTCTTGCACACTCCTACTTTTCTTTCTTTGGTCTCTTTCGTCAACGTTAAGGTTGACTAGAAAAGACGAAGAGATCGCTGTCATGAGTGATAAGGCCGCACGAAGTGAGAGAGTATCAGAGTCTAGTGTGCCCAAGGCACCGGAATATTTACTAGAACCAGCACAAGATTTCTATCACTCATTACTGAAATTAACTTATAAGGTTAAGTTACTCAATGGCATTTTAACCTTTAAACCTCTACCTTTAACTAAGTATCAATGATAAAATAAAAAACTCAGGTTCCACCGAGATTTGAACTCGGATCGCTGGATTCAAAGTCCAGAGTGCTAACCATTACACCATGGAACCGTTATGTGATTCGATAGTTTTAGCATTAACCTGAAAATTGTATAATTAACAATCCAAACTAATAAAGAGACAGCAGTTGTGTCAACACAAAAGTATATAAATGCCTTCCAATAAACATTTAGTTCCAATTAGTATTTAGTTAGTTATTACTTCGGAAGATACTGCATAAAAATTATGTGAACCGAGAAGGCATAACTTGAAATTATCGACTATGATTTCCTATGAGTATTCTCCTTTCGTTATTTATACCTTTTGAAAGTTTTTGCAAGCTATTATAGCTATAAGCTATAAGAGTATTATAGCTCGGCATATACTCAAGCAAACTGCGCAGGATATATTATCGTGCACAAGTATATCCGCACAGGAGCCTTGATGGCCGACACGTGTTAAAGTGGAGACCACGCTTAGGCAAATGGACGTCATGTGGCGAGGTGGACCGATGATTTAAAAAAGGTGGCAGGTACGGGATGTATGCGGGCTGCCCAAGATCGGGATGATTGGCGTTCTTGGTCGTTCTGTAGGGGAGGCTATCGTCATGCAGTGGACGGCAAATGGCTGAAAAAACAAGCGAAAAGCCCAAATGAATTCTCATAATCCAATTTAAATTTTGTGCTGAATAATCAATAAATAAGTCATATTATTCAATACAATGTAACTATTAAAAAATGTAATGTTAAGTATATATTCGTTGATTTTCATACATTAAATGTAACCTTTAAGCTTTTAAAAAAATACTAGAAGACGTCTAAAAATTAACAATTGTAATGTTAATAATAAAAATTACTACAGCAACGTTTTAAGAGTACATCTTGGAAACGAAGCGATCAGTCTTTCAGATCTTCAGTCAGTTTCAAATGAAAATATTAATGTACCTATTAATTATTGAACGCAACAAAATATAGTATCACCGTAAGTCGACATTTCAAGAGCGAGATACGAAGTATGTTTGTATAAATTATCACAGTAGAAATCGATTATATCTTAATAATAATAATAGGTTATGACATATTTTTAACTTAATTAATAAAAAAAAAAGCAATATCAACGGCGAATATAATAATAAAAGTAAATGTCCCACTGTTGGGCTGAGGTTTGCACTTCTCTTGAGTAAAAGATTTAGAGCGTCCACCGTAGCGATCCAATGTGGGTTGCTGGATTTACATGTGGGATTTCATCCGACATATCATGATTAAATTCGATAATATGCATTTACACTGATAATAAGTGATAATCAACAATAAGGTTTACTAAAATATACACACAATGAAATATGTACTGATGTTGTTCTAATGAAAACGCCTATTGTTTTAAAATAGCAATACGATCGATTGATTGACCTAAACAAATAACGGGTTCCATGGTGTAACGGTTAGCACTCTGGACTCTGAATCCAGCGATCCGAGTTCAAATCTCGGTGGAACCTTTTTTTTTGTTTGAATATTTTTTTAAATTTCATATTAAAGGCGGACGGGTAGAAGGGCCACCAGATGGTAGGTGATCACCATCGCCCATAGACATTAGCACCGTAACAAGTATTAACCATCCCATATATCAACAACGCGCGACCAACCTTAAGAACTTGAGAAAGAGAAGAAATGTTATGTCTTTAGTTAGACTGACTTACTCACCTTTCCAACCGGAACACAACAATACTAAGTATTATTGTTTGGCGGTAAAATATGTCATGAGTGGATGTTACATACCGAGTCGGGCACAGAGCCCACAGCGTAAATAACGTATTAGATACCACACATACAAAATATATTCGTAAAAAAATCAATACAAAATCCGTGTCCAATTAAATCTCCTCCACTATTTACATGTAACTACCTGCTGTCTCTTTCTTTCGAATATCAAAGCAATAATGACAGAAAGAGCCAAATCAGTATTTGACTAGACAGCCTCTAAACCACGTTTATGACTAAGGCCGTTTAATAATTTTATATAAACATAATTCGATTCGTTTTTATTATTATAACATAACAGTTATGTATATATGTATTACATACAAAGTATCACTCTAGGGAAATTTTGTATCAATATATTCGTTGCTGTCACTCCACGAGATGAAGCCTCCTCATCCAATACATTGGAAATCTTAATCCAATACGCTGCGACAGCAAATGATTTATACTGGGAAGCGATGGCGATCAGCAGCGGTAAAATGTTGCTGATAATAAAATATATTATTAGAAAGTTTCTTGAACTATGAACTACGTAACTAGTACGTGATTGTAATATTGACATATTTGACATAATCATTATGTAACTTGGAGTAATAGTGCAAAAACTTTTATTGAAAAAATAACTGCCTTTACTGGTGGCAGGAAGGCTGGTTCATTTTTCGCCCAGAGGATTGTAATTCCGAATCAAAGGGGAAATCCTGCTGGTATACTAGCTACCATGATACTCGGTCAAATAAAAAAATGTGCTCGTATATGTATATAGTAAAGTATGTATGTAAAAAAAAATCTATAGTTTTGTAATTTTTATTTATGTTTATTTTTATCGTGGATCTTACCTTGTACGTGTCACCTAACCTTCTATTTTTTCTTTCTATATTAATACATGCAAACGAAAAAAATCTAATAAAGGGCATTTTTTTCTGTTTTTTGAGACATTATCTTTGTATACATGTAATAAATTAATAAATATAGCGCTTGAAACTAGCTTATTTGTAATGCAGTTTTTTTTATAGTATAGGTAGGCGGCGAGCATATGGTTCACCTGATAGCAAGGGGTCACGATCGCCCATAGACATTCACATTGTAAGAAATGTTAACCACCGCGGTACCTACCCAGAAGAGCTTGCGCAAAACTCTACCACCAGAAGTAGGGTCTTAGGTTGCCTATGTCAATTTCTGTATCGCTGACAACAAGTATGCAAAATGTAATGTTGATCGGTTTAGTGGTTAAGACATGAAACAAACAAACAAATAAACAAACCCACGTTCGCATTCGTAATATTAGTTAGGAACTTTATAATATAGCTCAAGTCGGTAGTCCTGGGCCCTGTTTAATTAAGCTGACCATGCGACATATATGTAAAAAAATTAAAAAATTGTAGAATTGTCGCGCTTAGAATGTTTAATAAAAGTGACAAATGTCGAATATCGACAGGTAAAATCTTAACATATTTGAAAAAAAAAAACACTTAATATTTTTGTAAATGACATTCATAAAAATTATTCATGCATCTATACTGTTATATGCTGATGACATGAAAAAATGAGTTATTGATAAGCCTTCGGATTGTAGCCTTTCTTTTTTTTTTTTTTTTATTTCCTAGGTAGGCGGACTAGCTTATGGGCCACCTGATGGTAAGTGGTCACCAACGCCCATAGACATTGGCATTGTAAGAGATGTTAACCATCGCTTACATCGCCAATGTGCCGCCAACCTTGGGAACTAAGATGTTAAGTCCCTTGTGCCAGTAATTACACTGGCTCACTCACCCTTCAAACCGGAACACAACAATACAAAGTACAGCTGTTTTGCGGTAGAATATCTGATGAGTGGGTGGTACCTACCCAGACGAGCTTGCACAAAGCTCTACCACCGAGTAAAGTATGTCTCTCTATGTAAGTTGTGTAGTTATTGTAACGAAAACTCACTGAATATAAATATTAATAAATGTTGCATTATTTCTTTTACACGAAAGCCACATCTCATAATTTTTAATTATAAATTGAATAATGACTATATTACCCGAGTAACTGAGGTGAGACACTTGGGGACATATCTAGACAGCAAATTAACATTCAAATTCCATATAGATTATATAGTTGAAAAGACATATCGAATGCTTGGTTTTATACTCAGGATTAGTAAAGATTTTAAAAATGACACAACCTTTATCCTTTTATACTCTTGCTTTGTCCGTTCATTGTTGGAATATGGTTCTGTAGTCTGGATCCCACAATATAAAATTTATATTGATACAATTAAAAAAACTCAACTTAAATTTGTTCCAAATGTTTCACCAATCATTTAAAAAAAATCAAAAATATAAAAAGTTAAAAAAAAAAATATTTAGCAGATTTTTCAATTTTTTGAATTTTGATAATTATTTTTTATAATTTACTGAATTGCTTGTTTACTGCTGTACATGAATTAGTTTTAAATGGAAACTTGATTGCTGTGTGTACGGGTTAATTGTTGTATAGTGTAGGTGTTGCTTACTGTGTTTCCCAAATAAAAATAAAAATAAAATAAAAATTCATCATCACTACTCTCACTGCTCGATGTAAGTACAATTTTTTGTAAAAAACCTTTTATAAACACTTTCTTACACCTTCATAAGTCTAAATATAATTTAGGTAACTCTAAATATAATTGAGGTTCCTGTGAGAATTGTCGGACAATTCTATAAATATGTCAGTATGTCGTGACAATTTTCTGGTTTTTATAGCAGAATTGACAAGTTTTTTGTCACCTGTCACCTGTCGCATAAAGTTTTATTAAACAGAAAAATTGTCGAATTGTCGACTTCTGACATATGTCGGACTTGTCGAATTGTCAGCTTTATTAAACAGGGCCCTGGAATACTTATTGATTTGATTAAGCATTGTGGTTTAGATTCCTTTATTTTGATGTTCTAGATATTTAAAGAATTATTTCAGGAAAAATATCATCATCATTCATAATCATCATGAAACATTCATAGTAATTCAAAATATACCTTATCAAGTGGAGGACGTTGATATTAATTGTAATTGTAATATAAAGATACCACAGGTTCATAATGTCGGAGTTTCTTAGATTATGTATATTATTCTCGGTAGAATAACTGGCGAGAAAATCCGTAGATACTCTTTTTCATTAATAAAAAATATAAAACAGTGGTAAGAACGCATGAATCTTAACCGATGATCGTGGGTTCAAGCCCGGGCAAGCACCACTGAATTTCATGTGCTTAATTTGTGATCATAATTCATCTCGTGCTTGGCGGTGAAGGAAAACATCGTGAAGAAACCTGCATGTGTCAATTTTCGCTGAAATTCTGTCACATGTGTATTCCACCAACCCGCATTGGAGTAGCGTGGTGTAATAAGCTCCAAACCTTCTCCTCAAAAGAGGAGAAGAGGCCTTAGCCCAGCAGTGGGACAGTCACAGGCTGTTACTGTACTTACTGTATAAAACCTTTAAGCTTAATCAGCTTCTAGTTTATAGACAGATTTTTTTAATAGCGTAGCTCAAGTTGACTTTGTTATAACATTTGTACTAAAAATGTTAATATTTTATATTATTGAGCTTGTGTGTACATTTTAGCGCTCCAACTACGTTCGTAATCCACTCCGCAGCGTACACACCTGCGCGCAATCACATAATGATAGCTGAAAGGGATTTTTTGTCTCATCCTCGTGTCTGTATGATACAACGTACGGTTATTGAAATCGATGTTACACGTTGATTAAAAATCGGCGAAAAACTGCGAAGAGAGTTTTTCGCCACCTCTATTTTTTATGTCTGTGGCATACTATATGTTACATGCTATTCATATATTCATTTTATTTGGTAACAGCTGTGCCCTGTTTATTTGTATCATACAGATAATAAATATATAAGTTATAACTTTTGATAGATTAAATACTTTAAATATTTGTAGTTATTTACAGGTTTACCGGATAAAAAGACAGACAGACAAAGGGGCAGGGAAGACACTTAAAGTTTATTATATACAGTGGTGGTCGTATAATTAGAAACACTACCAACGGTCCTTGACCTTATGTAAGATACTTCACCGCAATCGTTTTTATTTTTAAATTAAACAATAAGTAAGACAACAATATGTTCAACGATATATTTTATTTATTAGAAAAACAATATAAATCCCATTCCACAAGTGCAGTTTAAATATTACATTACGGACAAACATTTAAATCAGTTTTAAGGTATAAACAATAATGGTCAACTAATTAGAAACAACAACAAAAAATATAAAAACACAATTTTTTTTAAAGTATTAGTAATTAGTATTGTTATTTACGAAATAACTACTATCCACAGCCTACCAATAGTTATAATTAATATTTAGTGGCGTATCCCTTATTTTCAATAACAGCACTGCAAAGACGTGGCATTGGTTTAATCAATTTCATACACTTTTCTAGGGGGATTGAATTCCATACTTCAACAAATGCTTCATATAGTTCGTTTTGACTGGTGTTACGTTGGTTTGAGACTTTCTTTTTAACGATATACCAGAGATTTTCTATCGGGTTTAAATCCGGATTATTTCCTGGCCAGTCTAAAACGGATATACGCTGTTCGCTAAGGAAACATTTGACGCTATTGGCCGTGTGTTTAGGGCCATTGTCATGCTGAAAGATCCAGGTTACAGGCATATGATCGTCCGAGTAGGGAATCATTGTGTGCTCTAAGATATTTTTGTATTGCCATTGATCCATTGTACCTTCAATCTTCCGAAAGGGTCCAATGTTACCGCCACAGTGCTTGACTATACTCCTTGTGTATTTATAATTAAAATCATTGTTTACAGGACGTCTAACATAGCGCTTTCTAACGGAATTTACCATATTTATTGTTGTTTCATCTGAAAATAACACTTTTTTCCATTCTCGTACCGTCCAATTAATTAGCGAATAAAAGTCGCTTCTCTCGGTGTTGCTTGGTAAGAAGCGGTACCTTTCGAGAGATTCTTCCAAACAATTTAGCTTCCACTAATCTTCGGCGTATCAGCCTTGACGAGATGTTTCTCGGGTCATCAGGCGAAAAAACTTTATTTTTAATCTGGTTGGAGCCTTTACTTGGGTCTTTTTTAGGAACACGAACGATTAACGCATCTTCTCTGGGAGAGTATTTTCTTGGCCGAGCCTTTCTAAGAACATTTTCAACAGTTCCATGTGTTTTATAATGATCAATTGCATTAAAAACTTTCTTAGCAGAACAATTTAAATGCTCAGCTATTCTTCTGTACGTCCACTTATGATCTATATGTAAATTAACAGTGATTTGCCTAGTTGACGCGTCACTACTTTTATTTTTGCCCATTTTGAACAAAATAAAATAAAGATTAAATTTTGAATTACCGCCCAAATAATAGTAAAAGCTAAGAAAGAAATGTTATTCTCTAATTTCAAAAAAAGAACGAGCTATGGATGCTTTTTTTTAAATGTTTCTAATTAGGCGTCCAAGCGGCCAGTAACAGAAAATATCTCCTACATTTGTAAGTTTTGTAATTAAAAGTTAGATATGTTTTACATTTAATGAGTTTTTTATTTGAGTGGCTAGATTATTGCATGATTATTAATTATTGAATGTGTATATTTTTGACGAACATTTGTATGTTGAAGTTATACTTTCTTTATTCATAAGAAGTGTTTCTAATTAGATGACCACCACTGTATATATGAAATTTTACGTAAACGTTAACTTGAAAAAATATAATTCAAAATCCTTTGTAAGAAAATCAAATAAATTGTGGTTGCGATTTTCAAAAATGTCGTATTTTCTAATCGTTTGTAAGTCATTACATTGATTTTATCTAAACGTTATAATATAGTTTAAAATGTCGGACAAAAATCGATGCCTTTTCGAGTAATGATTTTTCCAGAGAATTAAAAACCTACCAACAGTGGTATTTAAGAATCTTGCTTTATATTTTTAAGCACCGTCCTTATTGCAAAACAAACATTACACTAAGGTGCTTCGTCCGGGAAATATTACAAAAAAAAGTGCGTTTCCAGTGAAACATGTTTGTGTAATATGTGAACATATAATGTCCCAATCGGTCATCAAATATAGATTTCTAAATCAATTTTTAGTTCGCCTCTAACTTACAAAGCGAGAATCTATAAATTTCAAATCTTCAAGTCTTTAAGTTATAAGATAATATAGAATGAGCTGTCAGCCAATCAGAACATTACGTACACCTTAACTAGACAGAACGATGTCAATGTATGATGGTGGTGATCACCAGTCGGGAGTCCCAGTGATAGGATTCTACCTCGTTTCGGTTGTTAATAAATATATAACCTTTAAATAGTAAGAATTGCTTTATTCAATGACCAGTCGAGTGTAATAATATGGGATATTATCAAATATATGTAATAATTACCAATATTTTGGCAAACCAACAAAAACATTTTAAATGTCTATGGGCTGCATAATTGCAACCATAATATAAATCAATATTTTTATCTGTGGGCGATAAATTTGTTTATCCATGTTCTAAATTTGAAATATAACCAGCAACTAGGAGTTCAATTAACAGACCCGTTATTAATGGCCGTTCCGGTCGTCCGATTAAACTCAATCCGGGATCCGCAGGGGCCGGTGACAACGTATGTTAACTGTCGCTATTTAATTTTAACATATCAACACTTGACCGGTTTTGTAATAAGTACGTAATTTTTAATAAAAAAGAATATTTTACTACAACATTATTTTTAAAGAATTCGAAATATTTAAACAAAAACGTATAGATTGTATGATAATTTGAAGATTCAAATATGTACATTATACATACGTTTGTTTATGCAGAATCAATTATTTTAAATAAAGAGTATCTAATTTTATATTATCATAATTCAGCCAATCGCAGTCCATCAATGTAAGTCAAAACAGTGCTATCACATTAATAAAGTTTATACATGATGTATAATATATAACTAAGTAAACAATTATAAATGTAAATAAAAATTTTATTAGATCCAACTTGACATCACCGGGCTTCAGGGAAAGGCACGCACTAATTACCGAAGAGAATCCAATGCAATAAATCACGGGCATAATATAACGCAGTCGCGTCGCACAGGAATGCACGCCCCAAATCCACGGGTACAATTTGAATTTCGAAATTCGTACCGCTTCGTAATTTGAATTCGGTGTCACTGGACAGTTGCGCTTTTTTTTTGTACGAGTGACGAAAGAGTTTTTATGGATTGCTATTTATTTTTGTAGCTGTAGGCGTTCTTTTATTGAAATTAAAAATATAAAATGTAAATAATTACAAATTCGTTCTAAGCAATTTAATTTTAGTATTAATTGCGACAACTTAGTCACTACACAATTTTTTTTTTTAAATGAATTGCCCTAATTGTAATATACTTATAAATATTTTAGATATATATAAGAACGGCATATTGGCCAAAAGCTAACGAGCTTACTTATAAAGAGCGGATTTCAGTAATAAAACACTTCGCTCTTTCTTTCATTATTGATTTGACATTAGAAAGAAGAAGACACAGCATTGTTTGACTAATCACCCGCCACACAATATTAGACACTACATCGATGTGATTTAAAAAAAAGAACTTCATTAAAAAAACAGCCCTAATAAAAATCTAGTCTAAATTCAAATTGCGAAGTCTGGAGCGGACGCGTTCAGTACATTTTCCCGTTCCACCCTGCTGGTTATTTATGAACAGTCACTGAGCTATGTAATAATCTGAGGCGGGATTTAATTTGTAGGACTGATTTCACACTAGGGTGCGAGTGGGATGGTCTTATATACATTATGGAAAGATAAAAAAAGATAGAAAACCCTTCCCTGAGATCGTTAGCGGTTTCAGCAGACAGGCTGTAATGGAAATCGGTGATACTTTATTTTGAGCTCTTTCTGGTGTTAAATAGAATAGATTTGTTTGGTGCCCGAATCGGTTTTCCTTTCTCTGGTCTGTTGAGGAACCTTTAGGTGGTTTGTTGCTAATGACGGTTAGAGATTTTGATTTCAAGTATAAATAATGTAAATTATGTAAATATCCCTTTAATTTACTGTGTATTTTTGTGTAAAATTCACAAACGACCTGACGTGCTATTAATAGAGTTTTTGTGGTTATTTAATCATAATATTATTTGGGAACTATTGATTTATCTATGATCACCTATACAGCCTTAAAGGGTATAATTTGAGCCTGTGACGCATAACACTGACACATTAACATATTTTATGAAGCAGTAGTCGATGTATGTATGCCTATATCAAATCTAATTTTCAGAATTTTATTTTGGTCAAATTTCTAGCATCCCTTACAATCGTTATATTTACGTATATATATTTTTTTATTACTATCGATTCATTCAGTTTATTAAGATAATAACTAAGAGATTGTTCTTTAGGTCAAAGCAATAATTTCAGTAGCAATCTTTACCTTAACTATATATATAAAAAAAAAAAAATAGCTACATTTCCCCTTTGAACTACGATCCGCTGGGCGAAATATTTACCAGCTCTATCACTAGAAGAGGCAATAAGACGAGGTGTCATATTTATAATATTAGATATAGTTAGTTATAAATAAATAAACAAGTATACAAAGACACGCTCATTATAGCTTAAATTGCACACTTGCACTGTAAAGATTTAAAAAAAAGTGGGTCGTCATCGTGGATTGAAATCTATATAAAATTTACTTTAGGCTTAGTACTTTTAAAGGTTTCACCAGAGAGCTAATTCTACTATCAAATTGTCACTTTTTCGCAATCGAATCGAAGCGATAATCGTTGCCGTTTATCCGTTTTCCTATTCTTCATTTTAATTATCGATAAAAATTAACAATTAAGTTTCGTTTTAATATAGCGGTATACGATCGCTATGACTACCTCGTTGGTCAAGTGGCTAGATTTAAGGCCGCAGACCCGGTGGTCCTGGGTTCAATTCCCAGGTCGGGCCAATAAATAGTTATTGGGTTTTTCTATCAGAAAATTCTCAGTAGCAGCCCGGAGTCTGAAAGCTGGAAGTGTGTACACTCCCGTGCCTTGGTTAAGCACGTTAAGCCGTTGGTCCTGCGCCTGAACTCTTTCCGGTCGTGTCGTATTGCGGTCCCATCGGATTATGAGAGTTAGGGAATAGAGAGTACACCTGTGTTTGCGCACACACTTGTGCACTATAATATCTCCTGCGCAGTTGGCTAATCTCTCTTGTGATTGGCCGCCATGGCCGAAATCGGTCTGGAGGACATTATTATTATACGATCATATCTGTTCGGTTCAGATCCGAATAATTATAAATTAGTCAAAATTGGATTGGAATTGAATTTGGAACGTATCGTAATCGTTTAAGTTTAGTAGAATTGAACCCCAGTTTTATCCGACCATGCTATATCTTAATTATGCACTATTCATCATAGCCCAAGTGTCAAGGTGCGTTAAATGATACAAGTGTCGTAATCCCACTGTCGTGGGGCGTTGATTAATTAATCTAAAACAATACAAAACTAATTATCTTGATCTACCTGTTATCTCAATTGTCTTCAAGTTTAATATTTGAGGCGATATGTTAGTCTAATAAGTCTTAGTATTAACATTTTTTTTTAATTTATATTTTTTATAGAATGCGTAGAGATCAACGGTTATTATTAGAAGATTCATTCCAGCTTGATAATTGTTTCAATCTAATTATGCTACTATTGTGGTGTGATAAATTATCTTTCTTACTAATAAACTGACATTTGTAAAGTTACGCGATGTTTTGCGCTCCTCTTTCCAATGTCAGATTCCTAATGAAAAAACGAGACGAATATGTGAAATATATACCGACTGTACAATGTCTTATTGTACCTAAGGCTGTATATTTTGTTTTTTCATTATTGTATAGGTGAATTGAAAAAAGTATGAAAGCGTTACTTGGTGGTAGAGCTTGGTGCAAGCTCGTCTGGATAGGTACCACCCACTCATCAGATGTTCTACCGCAAAACAGCAGTACTTGCTATTGTTGTGTTCCGGTTTGAAGGGTGAGTGAGCCAGTGTAATTACAGGCACAAGGGACATAAAATCTTAGTTCCCAAGGTTGGTGGCGCATTGGCGATATAAGCGATGGTTAACATTTTTTACAATGCCATTGTCTATGGGCGCTGGTGGCCACTTACTGGCCCATATGCTCGTCTGCCTACCTATACAATAAAAAAAAAAAAACCGAGTCATGTAATCTAGTTATTTAGTCTCAACCTCTGTACTTTATTGGTACGTGAACGTATTAGTCGTTTATTATTAAATTTGGACAAGACGTTTACTAGTTATTCTAGCTGTTACTAGTTCTGTAAAGTGTTTTTTGAAAGAAATTGAATTCGATTTTTGAAAGAGTGACATGTATGCAAAATATATAATATTATTGCTTTTAATTTCAGAATTGTGTAAAATTACATAATTAATTATATTAAAAGTTATTATTCTTAATGTAAAAGGTTAAAAAAAAGATTTAAGTAAAAAAATAAATGTTACCATTTTTTTTACACCTGCAATAATATCTCCAATGGCAATTAAAATAACCAATTTGAAATTGGAACTCCATTAATGATACGACAGTTACACTTGTTCCATCGTTAGCCCATTTGTTTGCCGCAACGCGACCTAATCCCGGCCTTGTTCCGGGATAATCCGGGATCACGAATCATGACACTATTGTTGTAAGTGTGAAACCGACACAAATAGGCCTACGGCTTTACGCGACCCTAATGTTACCCCATAAATGTGCTCGATATAAGAATTTGGTCTTTGTGTCATAACCTAAAGATTTAATTTGGTTTGGCAACTATTCATTCGAGTTAACATCGAAATAAAAGTATTTTTTTAAAGTGTCCTAAGCATAACATAACATTATGAGTCTTATTGTTATTAAGAACTAAGCACTTTTTAACTTGTTGTTTAATTTGTATATACGACAGTTTAGTTTTGATTCCTCTTTTGTTTTGGAACAAGGGATGTGCTTTTGAGTGAATTTTATTTTAAACGCTCATTGTGGGGGGCTAATAACGAGATTATTATTTGTATTCGGGGAGGATTGTTCAAATATTGCTGTTGCTTGTTAAATGAAACGGCAAATTTGCTCTTAGTCAGCCGTATGTCTCTATTTTTGTGGAAAATTAGTTTGCACACATATTTAGAAGTTCTCTACCTAACTTTTAAGTAAGATGTTTTATGGACCTAAAGCAGCTATTGTTCTAGTGAGCATACAAGGTGATGATACTCACGGAAGTGTATATGTACCGAGTATATGCGTGAGCAAGCCCTTGAACTTCTTTTAATTCTCAGACACTGAGCTTCTTTTAATTCTCAGAGAGTAAAACCCGCTTAGTTGCTGGCTCAAACGAAGCATTGCATACATAAGTTCAGGCAGACACAGGTGCTTACCGAATATGGCTGTTTAGTTAAGTACCTGCACAAGATAGTACAGCTGGAGGCATAAACCTGATGATGACAGGACTGTAATCAACAGTGAGCTTTTAAAACTATTACGTGATTTCATTGAATGTTAATAAAATCTTTTTGTGACGAAGACTCTACCTAGAAGATATAGATAAAAAATCTCAGTAGTTACTTTTTCTCACGAGTTAAACGACATAATCATAATTTTTGTTACGTAGACTCATCAGATATTCTACCGCTAAATAGCAGTACTTTGTATTGTTATGTTCCGGTTTGAAGGGTGAATAAGCCAGTGTAATTACAGGCACAAGGGACATAACATCTTAGTTCCCAAGGTTGGTGGTTGACATTTCTTACAATGCCAGTGCCTATGGGTGTTGGTGATCACTTACCATCAGGTGGCACATAGGCTCGTCTGCCTACCTACACATAAAAAAAAAATAATCAACTATATACAATAAATAATCTATATAATCTTGTGTCTTGTGTGTGTTGTGTCAAAAATATTGACAGAATTTTATGTAATTAATACTTAATGTTCATATTTTGCCACAATAATCATCTTATTCTAGCTTTTCAAGTTTTTGTATATGTAAACGTCTTTAAACTCCTTTAGTACAATTTTTTCATATAAAACAGTTGATGTAACTGGAATAAAACCACGGAACTATGAAATTATAAGTAAATTGTAAAACACGATGCAACTGCTGGGTATTATGCAAAGAACCACTAAACCTTATTGCCCATAACGTAAACGTCAACGTTTACGACATTAGACTACGCCTAACGATCTGCTTTAGACGTAACGACATATTTACGACACGATGTTAAAACGATTAATATTCATTTTATACATAAAAATATATATGATGAAGCTTTAATTGTTCTTGAAAATTTAATTTTCTATGCATCTTTTTATATCTAACTTATAAGGACGCATCGTATATTGAGTATACTAAGCACATACATGTAGAGTTGCACGTGTTTTTTTTTGCTTATATTGCTTAGTATATTTATTGTATATAATACGTACACCAAAACGCTATTTTTGTTTCATTTACTACACCCAAAGGTCATTCTTACCGACAAACTACATTGTTTTATAAATAATTTTGTAACGAAGTTTCTTAGAGTTCTTTAAGAACATGATTAGTCTTAATTATTATTATTCATGTGAATAGCTGTTTCTTTGTATATTATTATTATATTTTTTTTATAGATAATTGTAAACAAAATAAATTGTAAAGTAGTTTTTTTTATTTTTATCGATAAAAAAATCATAATAAAAAATGTATACCCGAACAATTATTTTCTTTATACCTCGTATAGAACTTGAAATTAATATTTTTGAAATAAGGAACTTCGTTCCTATCCGGTGTCCTACGACACCACACGGATTTTTTTTCTATTGTTTTATATATTTAATTTTAAATTTGGTTTTAAGTACAGTAGAGTTTTATTTGCTGCTACCGCTGTTTGCACTTGCTCTATTGTTTGTAGGGAACAAAAATCCTGCTCGAGAACACACTCTACCCACCTACCGGAACCATTTGAAATTAATATTTGTAAGATGAAAGAAGCACAGCCATATTTACATTTTTCTCTTAATATAGAGATATAAAGAGAAATAACGTAAGCATATGAAATACAAGTAATAGTGCAAGGGACGATGGCAGGCTGGAGCAGGCCTGGCAAAAGGACATCATGGTTTAAAAACTTGTGCTACTGGTTGACTGAAGAACACGATGACTCTAAAATGAACAGTGGCCTCGGAAGTTGAAATCGTCCTAATGATTGTCAACATTTAGAAGTTATAAAAGAAAAAAATCAAAAACATATTGATTGATTGATTATTTAAAAATAAAAAGAAATACAAAAGTCATATATGAGAAATATATGGCAATTCGTTATACGCAAATAAGCCGTATCGTCTTCATTGCGTTACTTATAAAACCATTTGAAGCAGTCTCTATATCCGTTCGATAATTATCGTCGATACACATTGACGACACCCGCGGGCGCTGTGAGACACGAGTAGGTACACTTTAATACGATGTAAATATATTATTTGCGGGGACAAACCGACGAACATTACGGGAATTGCTTTCGTTTTATTTGACTTAACTTATTTATCTGTCTCGTTCTAATCACGTAATAAAGAGGGAGTGATCTTATTGTATCGCTTTTAATATCGACTTGAGTCGAATGTAAGTATGACATAAAAGCTTTTATATACTTACTAGGGGAATGTTTTAGAGAATACATACTTATATATGTATATAAAATATATTCTTAAATATTCTTTTGTGAATAATATTAAGGCAAGGCAGTAGGTTTAAACTGGTGAAGCACCACTGAAATTACACGTGCTTAATTTGTGTGTATAATACCACTTGGTGGTAGAGCTTTGTGCAAGCTCGTCTGGGTAGGTACCACCCACTCATCAGATATTCTACCGCAAAACAGCAGTACTTTGTATTGTTGTGTCCCGTTTTGAAGGGTGAGTGAGCCAGTGTAATTACAGGCACAAGGGACATAACATCTTAGTTCCCAAGGTTGGTGGCGCATTGGCAATGTAAGTGATGGTTAACATTTCTTACAATGCCATTGTCTATGGGCGTTGGTGACCACTTACCATCAGGTGGCCCATATGCTCGTCCGCCAACCTATACAATAAAAAAAAAAAAAAAAAAAAATAATTAATTTCCTCCCTAGAGATGAAGGTATACCATGAGGAAACCTGCCTGTACCACAATGTCCGCCACATGAGTCCCCACGCTAAGCACCGAGCTTTCTTCTTCGAAGCGATTAGAACACATACCAATTACCATAAAAATCACCTAAAAGCAATAATTAATAATATTATTATCTTTTTATAGCATAGGTAGGCGGGAGAGCTAATGGGCCACCTGATGGTAAGTGGTCACCAACGCTCATAGACATTGGCATTGTAAGAGATGTTATAATATGTCGCTTACTTCGCCAATGCGCCCCAACCTTGGGAACTAAGATGTTATGTGCCTGTAATTACACTGGCTCACTCACCCTTCAAACAGGAACACAACAATAGGAAGTACTGCTGTTTTTCGGTAGAATATCTGATGAGTGGGTGGTACCTACCCAGACCCAGAGAATAATTTGTATAATTATTTACCCTCGTAATAATTAAATTACAAGAGGTTGAAAATAACTACAATGACAACGGTGATATCAAACTGCAGTGCTATTCTGTCAGAAGTCAGTTCATTACACGTGAAATGTTGACAACCGACTTATCATCGTCATCATCATAGTCATAGTTATTATGATCTATATCACATAACACTTTCTGAAAACTTATGACCTATTTTTAGAGTTTGTTCTTACATAAGAGCCCTACTGGTGAATATATATAAGGATAGAAACTATTACAGTGTTTTTTTTTATAGTAAATATGTATGTATAAGTAATTTTTTTTTTATCTATAATAGTCAAGCGTTTGACCGCTGTCTTGCCTGATGGTAAGCGTCGACACGGTCTAGGATGTAGCACGCTTGCCTCAATCAAAAACCCATTGACCATTTACTTTTTCAGTGGGTTTCCGGGTTTTATTTAAGGATGTATTGCTCAATACAAGATTATATACATATATGACTCAGCTGGCCTTCGATCAACAGTACTTATTGATCGAACACCTCGCATCATCAATTCATAATTATAATATACTAGCTCTTTTTTCAAAAATGAAGGATTTTTAAACAAATTTTTACTCTCTCAATCGCTTCCTTAGGGGTTAAATTTTTAAATATCCTACCTTATTGCTAACCTATTGTGTAAAAAGATCCCGTATGCATTTTTTTATAGTGCTAGTAATGCTTTGATATGTCATTCGGTTTGTTATTCTTTAATACTAATCAAAATGCGTGACGTTAGAATGAGTTAATTTACAGGCATGCAAGGTTTAAATTTTATTGTATTTTATTAGCATCTATGTTAATTAATTCGCGGAATGCAATGTCGTTTGAAAATTAATTATTGAATTTTTGTCGGTTCTGCTCGGTAGTATCTTCATTCGAAAAAGGCTTTACATTTAAAATGATCTTATTAAATTTTAATTCTGTGTCCTGTGCCTACTTGAATAAAGTTTATTTTGAAATATTTGACGAATGTGATCTATGAAGTGTTTATCTGACTAACTTTTCTATGTGAAGAAAATATCTATTATCAAATTATTGTGATAATGCTTACAATGGTTTAGAGAGCTCTACAAAGCATGGTAGAGATAATACCAAAAAAAAGTACATTTTTTTAAATACTTTTGTTTTTTAAAATTTAAATATTAAAAATAATAAATGAAATAAAGTTAGATGATACATAAAAGTTTAATAAAATAGCAGGTTCCACCGAGATTTGAACTCGGATCGCTGGATTCAGAGTCCAGAGTGCTAACCGTTACACCATGGAACCTGTGCTACACACGTTGAAATTGTAGAATGGTTATTTTTAATTTAGGGGTTTTATATAAACAGCATTATAAGCTATTACATTAATAATAAATACAAATATGTATATAATTGACTTGACGATCCATACGTAAGAGTAATTAATTCACACAAATTAAAATATGTATTAAGTATTTAATTAAAGTTAAGATTTTTTTTTTATTACTGGCACTTGGTTAATGTTCTAGTACGGAATTAAGAAACAATTTATTCTGTTTTATGTCTGCGAAATAATTTAACAAATTCCTTTAATTGACAATAAAGCTCTATTTAACTGGTAACAAATCAATAGAGCAAATTGTTAGGGAGCCCTTATTTCTTCCTTGTGATCCTAGTCTCGCTAAATCTTTATTAGCCGTGAGATAGCTCTAAGCACGCGATCAGCTTGTCTTCATATATCTGCATTATTGAATTTAATTTGTTTTATATACATAACGCCTCTACATAATCTTCATTTATTTATTAGTATTGTAGTTTTCTAAATTGAGAAAATGCAACTTTTTTTTAAATAATATACAATGATAGTATATAAGATACTAAATTATTATTTTTTTATAAGGTTTTTTAATAATTATGATTGTATAATTAGCGCCTGTGAAAATTATAATGCAAAATATTAGAAGTGTGATCGAAAGTTTTGCTTTATTTTTTTATTAAAAATATCCTCAATCTATCTATTACGAGTCCTAATATAAAATAGATCCTAATATAATTAATTTCAAGGCATAAAACAAGCATAAAACAGTAGAGAAAACATATCGAATGAAAATCAGTTTATTTTAGAAACACTTAAAAATTCAGTTAAAATATTATATTACTTCGGTAATATAGTAAAAATAAAATGAAAAATCAGTGTACTGAATCCGTACCAATTTATTTATAAAAACTAACACCTACAACACCCCCAGAATAATAAAAATAAAACAAAATTTATATTATAAAACATTCTAAAATCTAAAGCTATTATACGTTAGCTACCAACAAAATCAGATATATAAACATTGCATGCGAGAGACCAGTACCTACCGTCCTATGGGACGTCCACGCCATTAATTATTCCCGCTAACTACTTAGCTTTCGACACGAAGCTGTATTGCAGACCAATGTGTTTTAATTTTCACCCAATAAATAAAGTAATTTCCCATGAAATATGCTAGAGCTGTATATAATGACTAAAGTTTTCGAATACTTTTACATAAAATACTAAATGCTTGGAATAAAAGCAGCGATCATTTTTATTTTGTTTTACTTAGCATTTTCAAACAACAATATTTAACAATGGCTTATTAAAACGTTTATCATTAAGTTATATATATTTTAAATATCCATAGATCTATTCTTGAAGTGTCCGTCTGTGATTTGAAAATACTGCCTCTTTTAAACTTCATTCAGCTATTTGCGAGTAGCCAAAACTCAAATAAACATATGTATTAAGCTTAGACTGCTGCTCATAATTTTAATATTTTTTATATATAATTCAATGTCTTTTTAACTTAGATAATACAAAGGTATTTCGCAGGATTTTCATAATAAACGAAATTCCACATTGCCACGGATTTAGTATACATTGATATTGTGTAAAAAAAACACATATCCGTCTTAATTTTCATCAATTTCTTAGAGTTGATGTTCCTATTTGCATGTGATTCCATAATTATAGCAATGATTTCTGGTCTCTATCATATTCATTTATATTCGTTTCAGTAACAAACAGTTATAATAATTATAAAAAATGTTATTAAACACCGTAAAAGTGTAGAGTTTTAACTATTATTAAAGCAGCTTTGCAACGCTTAAGTATAGATTGAATATATTATTATTTTTTTATAGCTTAGTTAGGCGGACGAGCATATGGGCCACCTGATGGTAAGTGGTCACCAACGCCCATAGACAATAGCAATATAATTAATGTTAACCATCGCTTACATCGTCAATTCGCCACCAACTTTGGGATCTAAGATGTTATGTCCCTTGTGCCTGTAATTACACTGGCTTACTTACCCAAACAAACCGTAACACAACAATACCAAGTACTGCTGTTTTGCGGTAGAATATCTGATGAGTGGGTGGTACCTACCCAGACGAGCTTGCACGAAGCTCTACCACCAAGTAAAAACGATTTTCATTAATTCCGTTAAATAATTTTGAATGATATCACTCAGATTCTAAAATATACATATAACTTTTCATGGAATCTTGCGTTATATTTGCCCTATACATACCAGATTAGAAAACGTTCTCGGTTATGTACAACAGATCCAATGAACTCAATTCGATTTGAAGGCTTATAATCCGCAGTCGGGTCCAATTTCATCACCATATCACTTTCCGATATCACCCTTCCACAATAGACGCAGACTCCATCAAATTTATTCAAATTGTACCGTGTCGCAGCCGCAATTTTGTCACACCTGCCTTTATATTTCTACAAGCAAAACTGAACTATATTTCTCATGAAATAAAGTATAATTTACAATAACTATATTGATTCCTCAATTCCGAACAGCACTATATGATTATGGATAGAAATTCTTATTCCACTCAAAGTAACATCCGTTTTCTCTTAGCAGAGGTTCACTCGTCTTCAGCGAGCGTGCTATGCGAATATGAACCTTATTTAGTTACGAGTAGTGCTCTTAAGATATAAGTGTGGCTATTGAAATGGGAATGCATGAATTACGCCTGCAAAGTCTTTTGTATCAACGCATTTCGAAGCTAAAAGCTATGAGACGTGATGTCTTGAACGCGTTAAATACATATATTTAAATATTGGTAATCGGTATCTCTTGATATCGTGATCGAGTAAGTAACAGTAATGAAGTTATGGAGTACAGATATATAAATTTAATACACAATATATATTTTTTATATTAAAATAGGTAGACAGACTGGTCAATGGGTCATTTGACGATAACTGGTCACTACCGCACACAGAGATGTGTGCTCTGTCGAAGATTCTCAGTAGCAGTCCAGAGTCTGGAAGCTGGAAATATGTACACTCCCATGCCTTGGAAAGCACGTAAAACAGTTGGTCTTGCGCTTGAACTCATTCCGGTCGTGTCGCCCCATGAGGGCTTATGAGGGAATAGAGAGTGCACCCGTGTTTGCGCACACACTTGTGTACTATAATATGTCCTGTGAATTTGGTTAATCTTCAATGACCGCCGTGGCCGAAATCGGTCACGAGGTCATCATCAGCCATTGGCACTGTAAGAAACATTATTCTTACACCTTTATCGCTAAGATTAGCCTTGAGATCTAAGATGTTATATCTCTTGTGCCTGGCCTGTTAGTGACTGGTTAACTGACCCTTCAAATCGGAACACAATAATACAAGTTTGGTGGTAGATGATTGGTGGGTGGAATCTACTCAGACGGGTAAGCACACAATATCTACTTCGAAAAAAGGCCTATCACATAAAACTGATAACTTTGATAGATGAAAATATAAAACATTCTCGTTTACCAAATCAACCAACACATGGTATGACATTAAAAAAACCGGCACGGCTCCAATAAGATGAAATTCCTACGGCGTGTCTTCAACCAACGCTCCTTTGCCGTCGATAAACGAGTTTCGAAACGTCGGCAAAGTGTAATGTCGACGTCGACGCTTGCAAAGTTAACTTTGCCAAATTTACATAAAGATGGCACGAACGGTGAGTTTGTGACGCATCGGAATCAAGTTAGGGGCGGAGTTACTTTAAAACTGTCGCTTAGTTGAGACGCAGAATCCGTTTATACGATCCGAGTTTTCGCGAGTTAGAGTTTAGTGAACAGCGCTTATTTTATCGACACTTATAATTTATTTTTAATTTAAAATGCATTTTTTATATCTTATATAATATATTAGTTACTAGTCAAATAAGAATATTATATAATATATAACAATAACAATTATAGCTTATGTTTGAAGTTTTTCTTATGTTTTGTGTTAGTTAGTTCATTTAATGATATAATAATTAATAAATGAACATAGGAATATTCCCAAAATAACAAAAAAACATAAGAACAAAAGTAGGTAGTAAAGTAGTAGTAATAGTAGTAGTAAAGTTACTACCTACGTAACTAGCACATGCAATTTTACAGGCATTTACAACAATACAGTTAATAATGACACTACACTGAACTTAATATAACTAGAGTAAAGTACTTAAGTATGTGTCTATGATAAGATCTTCCATTTGTCTACCATCTCCTTGCAAAGATTCAAATTAATACAATAATTAGAATTATTTTAAAATCGATATATTTGATCTGTGTACATGCAGACTTTGTTTATTATATACAAGAAATATAAGTTTAAGAATCTCTTTCTCATTTAACTTTTATCTTAATCTGAAGTCCTATGTAACACATATTAATGTTTATATTATAAATATAATGAGTTGGATATTATGTTATAATTTAGTCGTATGTTCGAACTATGCCCGTTATTGTTCGTTGCTTAATATTTTAATAGAGATAATCTTAAAGAGATGACACTGTTAGCAATTATAGAGCCTTCGTATGTTTTATAACATACCTGTGATTGCATTATTTATTATATATAAGATAGTAGATAAAAAATCAAAAAAATTTGGTTGTCAAACTACTTATGCAGTTTATAAGTTTCATATAAAGTAAAAGTCTGCGAATGACTTATAATACTGCTGGGTTTAGGCCTGTGCTTTTGAGGAAAACGCTTAGAGATTATTCCACCATACTGCTCAAGTGCGCATTGGTGAAATACATACGAGTATGTGGTAGATTATCATCCGAGACATATTGAAAAAAACAAAACATAAAAAAATTATATGTGGTTTAGAAATATATGTAAATGCGACGATACGAAGCCGATTAACAACTGGACGTGACATAAAGAAATCGATGTTATTCGTTAGTATTAAATTTAACTTTTATTTGTTTGTATTTTTATTATTATTATAGTATATAACTCGACTAATATCGAGAGGTACAGTCCCATCTCTATTCATCTCTAGAGGCGTCCAAGTTGCGTATTGAGTTACGCGCCCTCTCGGTCCAATCGTATCATCTGCCTCCAAAGCCATTATAATATCCGTTGCCGGTACATCGTAATCTTCTTATTTACATAATAGCACTCCAGTCGCTTCTGTTTGTGTTCACGACATTGTTGTTAATAAATGAATATCAATGATCAATATTTTATTAATACTATCTACCGTGTCTAATAGTCACATACTTGTATGTTTTTAAAAATCGAATCTGATATTTCGTTAGATATATAAGAAAATCGATATGTAATAGTTACTTAGTTATAAGTTTTTAAAAATCGAATCTGATATTTGATTAGTTATAAAAGAACGTGAAACTTAACCGTTAATTGCGGGTAAAAATTCGGGGAAGCACCTCTGAATTAATTGCGCTTAATTTGTTTGTAATTTATTTGTTGTTTGGCGGGGTAAGCACATCTTTTTTTATATAAAATAGTTTGGCAGACTTGCAAACGGGCCACCTGATGGTTAATGGTCAGCACAGCCCATAGAAATTTATGTTGTAAGAAATATTAACTTATATCTATCATCAATGTTGGGAAGTGAGATGTTATGTCTCTTGTGCCTGTAGTTACACTGGCTCACTCACCCTTCAAACCGGAACACAAAAATAACAAGTACCTACTGCTGTTTTGCGGTAGAATATCTGATGGGTACCTACCCAGATGAGCTTGCGCAAAGCTCTACCACCAAGAAAATATATATGTTACTATTTGGTGGTTAACTATATAAGAAAATCGATATGTAATAATTACTTACTTATAAGTTTTTAAAAATCGAATCTGATATTTAGTTTATTGTTTATTATTAGTAAGTCTGATAGTAGTTATTAAAGAAACCCAAGATGACCTTGGGACACGTGAAACCGTTAATTTAGGGTTAAAAATCGGGGGAAGAACCGTTTTAATTTGCTTGTAATTTATTGCAAGCTTAGCGGGATAAACACATCGTTTTATATAAAAAAGATTGGCAGAAAATAAAACATAAACATTATTACAATTATTAAGTCAAATAAGTAACTAAATCGGTAGAACTTTAATACGTACAACTTAAATATAATATAACGAAATATTAAACATACTTATGTGAAGGATTCATTCATGCTATAGTAATCATTCTTAGAAGAACGTTATGATTAGTTGATATATTATAGGAATAACAGTACCAACATAATCCAAAAGGACAATAAATAATACATTTAAATAAAAATAATATAAATATATATTTTGTATGTATTTAAGCACAGTATATTGGCTGACATTCTATCACACGCACATTCTTCAATAACAATTCTATCAGAGGGCGTATTTGAATTCTCCCTGTAATTGATTCGTCGCGGTGCTCTTTGAATTTCAATGAGAGATTAAACGGTGTAACTCACCGACGTGACAGCCGTAAATCAAACTGCTGGGATGAAGATATCGAGACCTCTTTACTTTTGAGATAATTATATATTTATATGTCAGTGGTATATAAATATTGTTTGTTGAATTCTAATTGTATTTCATATTTAAATTTAAATTTTATCTGGGTTAGTTTTAATAATATATATCAATTTTCAGTACCTATCCGAACTTTTAAATAATTCGAGATATTGCTCATGTATTAAGAAACGCTTTTGAACTTGGAATCCAGGCACCATATAATAAAGGTGTTATATGGTGCAATGTGTTGAAGTTCCTAAAGTAAAACCTGGTTAAACCTGCACATTTTCGGATGGAGTTCAACCATGAGAATGACAGACACACAATACACAGACATATTTTACAATTTCAATCATGAATATTCCTACACCAGATTTAAACGACTACTGATAGACGACATAAGATTTCTTAAATATTTAACGGTCAATGTTTTTATGAATCGTTTGTAAAACGTTACCATAATATATAACGTCTCATGAAATGTGATTACTGTTGTAAAAAATATTTGATCGTGCAGAAGTTTATGCGTCGTCATAAATACGACAAAACCCTACTTAATTTATGAGTGGCTATACGATACTAAGTGATAGGACGATAAAGTTTATTTCGACTAACGTGCGTCAAAGGTTGTTTCTAATATATGGTTATCGAATATCGTTTTAATCGATTATATCGAATGAAATGTTTATCATATTTAACGTACGGTAAATAATAACCGCATCTAAGTATGCCACTGTTTGGCAACCATCTCTTGACTATTAGGTTTTACATTATTCCAAGTGAAGCATACTTTCAGGGCTGGTTAGTTAATATTGCAGTGATAGTTTGATCTAACACTGAATTTTTTTATTTATTACACATACAACATATAAAGGTCTTATAAAACATTAATAGTATATCTAATATGCATTTTAATTACAAGTGCTTATAGTAATTGTAATAATAAAAAAGCAATTGCCGATGTTATAATTGAAATTATTAGAAATATTAATTGAAACTAATAATGCATTTTATAATAATTAAATAACTTATTTCTAGATATTGAGGGAGAGTCAAGCTTCGTTAAGATGTTTTCGTTAACCGGTAAATACAATATATAGCGATAAACATAAATTAAAATCGTGAAAGGCTCAGTGTAACGTTGTTTGTCAACATTTGAAATAATTCAAATTCCATATTTAATATATTTTGTACTTCTACAATTTTCTCTTTTTTTCTAAGTACTGATTTGTAACCGAAAAATAAGTAAATATATTATATACCTAAAACTAATATTTGGAACATATAAAAATATGAAAACATTTTATCAAATTACCGATTCAGACTCTTATCTGACGTCGAACGTAAACTGGGAAGCCGTATGACACTTAAAGGGATACCCCTTGAGAATCAATGTGTACGGATGCGAAAAATTATGCAAAGAGTAACGTGGTCAAACTTGAGGGTACTTTTATGAGAGTATCAATATTTTATTAGATGTGTACTTCGAATCAATCATTCTCGTACAATTTACATTCGAATGGCGTATATGACATTCAATCATTATATATCAACCGTGTATTGCTTGCTTTTATGTGATATCAAAATATATTTATGTTACAAAAATGATTCTGGTCATTTTATTTTATGTGGATTTTTTTTTATTGTGGTTATCATATTCAAGATTAGTTTTTCTTATGGATGTGAATTGTTTACGAGTATGTCAAAATCCACTCAATAAATAATATGTCGCATGTGACGTAAGAAATAATATAAATTATTTTATCGGTTCGTAACTAAACGATCGATTGTACTTAACTTCCTAGTTCCCAAAGTTGGTGGGGCATGGGCAGTGGTGACTAACGATCAGGTGGCCAATTTGTTAGTCCTGCCTTCCTATTAAATATTAAAGAAAGAATTAATGTGCTTGTCATTAACGTACTCATTCACGTTATAGTTATATATAAATATATATATATATATATGTAGAGAATTTATATATAGATAAACAGACACAATCAAAACCAATTTTTGGTTACAAAATCTAAAATTTTCATGTACTTAACAGTATATGATGACGGTAGAGTTGTTTTTTCTCAAAACTCTACCAAATATCTTAAGTCATTGCGATTACAAAACGATTAATTAAAAAGATAGGTTCCACCGAGATTTGAACTCGGATCGCTGGATTCAAAGTCCAGAGTGCTAACCATTACACCATGGAACCTCACATATGGATTTATCAATTTAATGTCTACATTCTTTTGCCTTTCTCTTTTATGTGACGATTTGGGGTCAATAACACTACCCGACGAAGATACACGTTAATATCGTGACGTGAAGATCGGTGAAAGGATAAATATATTCTTTTTTTTATTGTATAGGTAGGCGGACGAGTATATGGGCCACCTGATAGTAAGTGGTCACCAACGCTCATAGACATTGGCATTGTAAGAGATGTTAACCAACGCTTACATCGCTAATACGCCACCAACCTTTGGAACTAAGATGTTATGTCCCTTGTGCTCGTAATTACACTGGCTCACTCATCCTTCAAACTGGAACACAACAATAACACGTACTGCTGTTTTACGTTGTTATATAATGGTCTATTTATTTTATAATTATGATTAACAATCGGAATAAGCAGTGTTGATTAAAGTTAATAATGAGGCATAATATAGAGTTGCTACGACCTGAAATAAAAAAAAAAAATTATATCCTGGAAATAGTAAAACTTCTCAATAAATATCAGAAATTGAGATTCTTTGACCAATCATATTTAAAAAAAAAAATTATTCTCTTAATTTAGATGCAAGTGAGTAATTTCAAAATAATAAGTTATACTCGTATGTTTAAGGATAACGACAATTCCCTGTTGCTATTTGTTACCTTTCGGAAATCATTATTAACATTTAAAAAAATGACAAAAATAATCAACCGCTGAGTTTCTTTCGCCAGTTCTTCTCAGGGCTGGCTGATTCTTTTCCGAACCGGTAGTACTTTCCAGTTTGACAATCAATAAGATAGTGTAATACTTCGATATTGAATAATTTATCTTGAATTTGAATTTGACAAGTTTTTAGTTGATACAAAGTTATCTCTCACTTTGGCAATCAGTTCTTAGTGAGCTTCTACATCGCGAACGGGGTAACTATGCAAAATTTCAAGTCAAAGTATAGTTTCGGAGATCTCGTAATCATTCAATCAATAAAGGGGTATTTCATCATATCACTTAAATATATGAGAGCGAAATGTTGATTGGTGATTTATATATAAAAATGATTAGTAACATATTAATGTCATAAATGTCATAAAATTTAATTTTAATTATAAGTTTGTAACAACTCTATAATATATATTCTTGACAATTTTATTTAAAAGACTATAGTTACTGAATTACAAAACAAAATACCTCTCCTGTGCACCCAAAACACTACTTGCCTATAGGTAACGTTCTATCAAATCAGAAACGAGATAGTAATAAAAGTAAAAAAGTAAAGTGTGACTGTGACAGCCTGTAACTGTCCCACTGCTGCTAAGGCCTCTTCTCCTCTTTTGAGAAGAAGGTTTTGGAGCTTATTCCACCACACTGCTCCAATACGGATTGGTGGAATACACATGTGATAGAATTTCAGTGAAATTTGACACATGCAGGTTTCCTCACGATGTTTTCCTTCACCGTCAAGCACGAGATGAATTATAATCACAAATTAAGCACACGAAATTCAGTGGTGCTTGCCCGGGTTTGAATCCACGATCATCGATTAAGATTCACGCGTTCTAACCACTGGGCCACCTCGGCTTTTAGATAGTAATAGCTAGAATCTAAATAAACAGCAAGGTTCATATTATTAACGAGTACGTTTCAGTTCTGGCATACATACTTATAATCTACCTTTCATATATGACCTACTAGAATACAAAGTTTTTAATTAAATGAAATTGTTCCTTTCTGTTGTTAAGAGAATTAATTTTATTTTGTAAAAGTAAATTAGTATTATAAGACATGTTAATAGTAAAAAAATATATTCGAATATTAAGAGTTCCAGTGTAGATGTTTTATTTTTTATTATGTTAGTTTTGAATCTTTTCATTTTCATTTTTGAAATTCAACTACTGACCTTTTAGTAATGACTCTAGCTATGTAGTAGTTATTCTAATAAAGACGTCACACACTGACTTTTTTTTTATAGTATAGGTAGGCGGACGAGCATATGGGCCACCTGATGGTAAGTGGTCACTAACGTCTATGGCAAAAGTCAAAAATATATATTGGAATATTAAAAGTTCCAGTGTAGATGTTTTATTTTTTATTATGTTAGATTTGAATTTTTACTCGATTTTCATTTTTGTATTTCAACTACTGACCTTCTATTGTATTGTATTGAACCTAATGTTGAGTTGTTATGGCTCTTGTGTCTGTAATTACACTGGTTCATTCACCCTTCAAGCCGGAACACAACAATACCAAGTACTGCTGTTTTGCTGTAGAATATCTGATGAGTAGGTGGTACCTGCCCAGACGGGCTTGCACAAAGTTCTACCACCAAGTAAAACATTAATAATAATATTTCTGTTTTTATTGGTTACTTTTATTTTTTTTGTTTATAGATAGATTTTTATTGTGCACTTAAACTTTTAACGGTGTTATCTAATATAAGATAATCGGAAAGGCAATTGCTATGTTTATTATTAATTTCGGCAAATAACTAGAGAGTATATTTATGTTTTTGCTTAAAATATGTAAGACTCAATCAGATTATAATACCTGATATTAGATGTAATACGAATTATTATTAAATATTACCATAAGACTATCGTCATTTCTTATGTCTATATCTACATTTTTAATCTGGAAACAAGAACATTCACAGATAATGTAATGGCGGGAAATTGATTTACTTTTAATTTTCTCAGGTTGCATTGCGTGGTAAAAAATATTTAATGATTGCAAATAATATAAATAATATAAGGAATCCTTTAATCGTAACATCGTTTTATTTCTGAGTTGAGAAGTTATTTCAATTATTATTGGAACTTTTAACACGAACAAATCAGAAAAGGAAAACACTAACAGTAGAGAACAAGGTTTCAAAAGTAAAAGGTTGGGAAATATTATCCTCTACAAAAAAGGTTTCTACTATTTTTAACTTAGAAGGTTTATACTTAGGAAGTACCCCCAAACATAAACCAATCGAAAAATCGAGTAGCGGGATTTTATGCAGAGCGAATGTCTAAAAATCTTGGACTAGTTAGATTACACGCTACCTGTTGCTCGGTTATGTTATTGTAGAACCTTCGGATCCAGCATAAATAATATAATATATAATACTTGCTCTATTTATCATGTTAATACTTTTATATGGAAGAATTACAGTTATTTTAACTCAGTTAATATAAACTATAAAGTTACTAAATCAAATGAAGTAAGTATTACTATTCTATTTATATTGAAATTTTATTATATATTATTTTTTAAATATTTAAATTTAATTCAAATTTTAATTGCCAGCAAATAAACGAGTTTGAATGTAAGTCGGTAGTGACATCATTTATGGTACATAAAGAAATATTTACGTACAAACAACTGTTCAAACACAACATATAGAATACGAAGAGAAACAAACATTAGTTAATATACATACATAAGATATATAATATGTTTATTCTGCTTAATAATGCGATAAAAAAATAGTATCGTTTATCTCTGTGTCTAAACATAGTTGTCGTTTTTTTTTTTATAATATAGTCAGGCGGTTGAGTGTATGGTCACCAACGCCCATAGACATTGGCATTGCAAGAGTTGTCAACCATCGCTCACATCGCCATTGCGCCACCAACCTTGGGAAAAAAAACCTACCCAGACGAGCTTGCACAAAGCTCTACCACCAAGTAAAAAAGTGTGGGATGCCTAGTTAACATTTTTGTTTTTAAATTATATTGTGAATGTGAGCCTTATTTATTAATGATATAGAGATAGGCAAAGACAAAATAGGTCAATACAATTCTTATCTGTTCGTCAAGCGGATTCCATTATATTTTTCAAACAATATTTGGAAATCAAAGTAGAAAAAAAAAATCGAAACATGTAAAAACACGAGTAGACTAGTCTATTAAAATATAAGAAAAAATAAATATACCGATAAAAGGAGAGCTAAATCTAATTGTCGAATCGGACGAAAAGAAAAATCTTCACAAATCCACTTGGACCACGTGAGCCAGGGTTGAAATCTTGAATCTCGCGGGCCACGCAATCATCAGCCAGTCCAGCGTCCAGCATACATTATTCACAATACTGATTGCGTATGAAGTCCGGACACACGTGTATGCCTTGAATTATATATGACTGGCGATTCGGACCAGACAGGGACGGACTGGAGTTAGACGGTATTTATATAATTGCTAATGTTTCTATTGTTTCTCAATGCTGTCAAATATGGGAGTCGTATGTAATACGATTCCTTACCGATTATAAAGCAGTACCCTGCACCTCAAAGACTATCTGGTTGATGATTAAAACTTAGAAGTGTAGTTGTAATTTGTAGTTTTCATGCATGATAATGGCAATTGTAGATTTAAATAGGTCAAGCAATCATTTCGAATAACCTAAGTGAAATCAAATAGCTACTAATAATAACAAACATAAGACCTTTCTAAATTGGTTTCTGAGCCAACCAATGAGACACTTGATCAAACAACTGTTCTAAAATGAAAGTAAAATGAGTAATCTTTAGTATAAAATTCTTCGTACGTTTGTGAATAATAAATTATACACTTTCAACAACCGGTTCCATGGTGTAATGGTTAGCACTCTGGACTTTGAATCCAGCGATCCGAGTTCAAATCTCGGTGGAACCTGAGTTTTTTATTATAAGTGACACATTATTTATTAAATTATATTGATATTATTGAAATACATATTGAAGGTGATTCAAGGTTATCGTTGTTTGTATTTAAACATATTAGACTTTTTTTAAAGTAATACTCTCTATGGTGAATTTATTAAATATAAATGATTCTAATCATTCATATCAATTTCAACCTTAAACGTTCAAGCCGTATATTTAACGTTATTTATAAGTGATTATTTAAATAATGAATAAGTGATTATTTAAACAAAACAACTTTATTCGAATTTCAAATTAATAATGATAGAAAGAGCGAAATCAGTGTTTAACTAAACAGACGCTAACACTTACACGTTATATTTTTTTCTTCGACTTGGTATTATTGTGATTAGAATAAATATGTGAAGAACAATAATTATTTCGTTGCTTATATGAATAAAAATAAACATGAATAAATAACGCATATTAAAAGAGCAAAAGAGCTTACTTGAATAAACTGAAGTTTTATTTTCAATTTGTTTTTTAACATCAGCTTAGACGTTAAGGTAGGACTGCACTATCAACAAATTTGCTATGTATCATGTACATATGTTCTACTCATCCATAGCATATACACACATACGCATACACACACATACGCATACACACACACACAAATACACACTCAAACACACACGCACACACACATATTATTTAGCTTTTTGCCTAACAACTGCCTCGTTGGTCTAGTGGCAAGATATAAGGCCGCAGACCCGATGGTCCTGGGTTCAATTCCCAGGTCGGGCCAATAAATAGTTATTGGGATTTTCTGTCAGAAAATTCTCAGTAGCAGCCCGGAGTCTGGAAGTTGGAAGTGTGTACTCCCGTGCCTCGGAAAGCACATAAAGCCGTTGGTCTTGCGCCTGAACTCTTTCCGGTTGTGTCGGATTGCCGTCCCATCGGATTATGAGAGCTAAGGAAAAGAGAGTGCACCTGTGTTTGCGCACACACCTGTGCACTATAATATCTCATGCGCAGTTGGCTAATCTCTCTTGAGATTGGCCACCGTGGCCGAAATCGGTCTGGAGGACCTTATTTAGCTTTTTATTTATATTAGCATAAGTACTTATTACTAGAAATAATATTGTAAAAGCTTTAGTCTTTCTCCTATTTACTATAAAAATCTATAACTAAATTGTTCCTACCCCAAGAGGGGGAGCCAGGAGACCCTTAGTATAGGGCAACCTAGTTTGGGCTCCTGCCTTCCACATACAAATGTATTTATTATTAAAAAAAAAAAATATGTAAATATATGTTCTGTGGGAGAGAATAAATAAATGTATTATATATTATATTATTTTATAATGAAAACGCGCCCTAAGAAAGGATTTTGGATTTTTGGATATTTACAATGGTAGGACTTTTTTATCAGAGTACGTTCCTGTTTTCGACAATAGCGTGAACGCGCCCAATACGCAGTAGTGCGTGCTAACAGACGTTTAGCGTCCGCCGCGCTCCCGCGAGACAGTCTCCTTCCCGCTTTATTACTAAATCTAACTCTGCGCTACTTTAATATATACACGATAATATCGCCCTTGTTACAATCCCGATAAGACTAAAAGTTCCATGATATTAAGTTTCAAATTTAATTGCTGTTGTGGAATTATAGGTTTTATTGTAAATACGGTAAGGATAAAAAAAATATATCTTTTTGTAAGTCTCGCGTAATCAAAAAGAGCTTATGTGATAGAATAATTGATGAGGATTTGTTCTTTGGTTTTATTCTGTTTTTTATTGCTCTCTCTATTTAAATAATTATCTGAATATTTAGGTTTATTCTTTTTAGTAACTAAATAAAATTAAAAGAGCATAAGTACTTACATATTCAACTTATTCAACTCTTATACGTTTGTGTGCGTTGCTGTGTTCGAATATCGAGTATGAGTGAGCCAGAGTAATACAGGCTAGGTATATTTAAGTCCTTCAATTGTTTATAATAATGTTGAATATTTACTCGTCGATATAAAAATATATAAAAACTTTTAAAACAACATCCTTCTTCTTCTTCTTAAAGTGCCATCTTCTTTCGAAGGTCGGCGATCATTAAGGCAACTTTTATCTTTGATGCCGCGACTCTGAATAAGGAACGAGTGCTCTTTCCAAACCATTGGCGTAGGTTTTTTAGCCAAGATGTTTTTTCTTCGACCCACACTAAAACAACATAGAATATGTTATTACATAACTGAATATTAAATTAGCCTTTATTCAAAAAGAAATAAAGTACATTATCAATCATTTTAAATAATTAGGTAAGTATTACATTTTAATCATTTAACGGTATCGATTAGCGTTAGAAATTAATCCAATTTACTCCGATTCGTATGTTTGTCGAGCGGTCAATGTGTTTGCAATGCTATGATCGATTACTCATTAACTAATGGCTTAATTTTTATTATATTATGTGAGTTGTGACCGCGTTATTCTGTGTTCGACTCTATTTATAGATAACTAGTTTCTGCCAACGGCTTTCCCTGCGTGACAGGGAGGCAGATATCGTATGTCTTTTTCTAAACATTTGACAACGTTTATTCCAAATTTTATGATGCTATGTAGAGTAGTTAAAATAATAATAATATCCTGGGACATTATACACACAAGGCCACCTTATTCTAAACTAAACAGAGCTCGTATTATGGAAACCATATTACACCCAGATTCAGGACAAACAGACATGTCCATGCACACAAATGTCTGTCCTGGGTGGGAATCGAAACCACGACCTGCGGCGCGAAAGGCATGTATCTACCAACTACGCCAACGGCTCATCAGTTAAGACGGGAATACGTAACAAACATACTAATATTTATTAGTTAGATTACAAAGGCTCTATTGGTCTAGTCGACAGCTTTTAAAAGTTATTTAGCGTTTTCTGTCAAGATATTCTTAGTAACAGCGCAGAATGAGGAAGTGAGTAATGCTACAATCACATTCTCGTGTCCAGGAAACCTACCACAAGATCGGATTGTAGATGATTATATTATATAAACCATGTTTTTGTTTATATAAGTTTGTGATGTTTGGTTTCAGTAACATATGTATATAGAGATAATATTTTGTTCCTGCATTTTGATATCTGATATTCTGTATGAAATTATCATTAATAAACAATGTGTATCTGAAGCAGTTATTTGGAACAATGTTATTTGCTGACTATTTTTCAGACGAGCCGGTTGGCGTGGTTGGTAGACTTGCCTTTCGCGCCGCAGGTCGTGGGTTCGATTTCCACCCAGGACAAACATTTGTGTGCATGAACATATCTGTTTGTCTTGAGTCTGGGTGTAATTATCTATATAAGTATCTATTTACAAAAGAAAAGTAGTATATGTAGTATATCAGTCGTCTGGTTTCCATAGTACAAACTCTGCTTAGTTTGGGATCAGATGGCCGTGTGTGAATAATGTCCCAGGATATTATTATTATTATTATTTTTCATTAATTTACGTATGAATATATGTACAGTATCCTAAAACTCAACGTCAAGCGGGTACCGGGTAGAAGGTATTTAGACATACAAGATGTAAAAAAAAAATTTGTCACCTAGTTAAGTAGTAACGAAAGTTGCAAGATTACGAAAAGATGCGCAGTAAACGAAGGAACGTAGCTTACTAAACTGAATGATAATAACTAACAATCAATCCTTACTAACTTATAAAGTGAGTTTATTACATCTGTTCATCTCATTTACACTATTGTGAAAGCGATATTTGAGTACACAAAAGCATTATTTATCATGGCATAAGTTTGCTAAAATATGGTCCTTTTGCAAAAAAATAGCAATAACATTTTTTAAGGGATAAAAAGTGGCAAGTGTTGTCCCATTTTGAAATATAATCTAAAAAAATGCCCTAGAATAGTGCAGTACTCTTTTTTTTTTTTTTGTCAAGATAAAGGTGTCAATGTTATTTGACATGACTTTTTAAAACTATAACTCAATATTTTTTATTTTTTTTTAAATAAAATTACATAGTTTATTGTTTTGTTTTGGCTGCTTAAGGTTACGTTATAAAAGTCACGGTAGCATGCGCAAGCGATCCCGTGGCGCTTCCGTTAAGACGGGAAGGGTACCGCTGGGTTTTTAGTGGGTATTCCGATGACCGGGGCACACTCGGTGCCTTGGACATATGGCGAGCCTCACATACCCCCCCAACTGTTCCCGTGGGGGGAAACGCGTCATGCGTATTCCCAGCGTCAAAAAAAAAAAAAGGTTACGTTATAAAATAACAGCAAAATTGTGAAATGTGTGATCACAATACCTAAAGGTGTGGCATAGGGTGTCGATTTTCAACATTTTCAAAAATATGTCTATTTCTACTTATCTAGGTGACAAATATATTTTTAATTTTCTTTTAGAATTTCTTCTGACCTTTCACCCAGTGCCCGCTTGACGTTGAGTTTTGGGATACGAACACATTATTACAGTAAATTTTTTCTTTTTTTTTGTGTGTGAGGAGGCAATCATGTAGGAGGCTCACCTGATGGAAAGTGACTACCACCGCCCATGGACATCTGCAACATCCGAGGACTTGCAGGTGCGTTGCCAGCCTTTGAGGAAAGAGTACACAACACACAACAGCGGTTGTGGATTTCCAGACATTGAGGTGGTGAGGATGGAATTTTGAGTTCTGGCACGATGTCCGGTGGTGAAATTCAGCGGCCGGGACTAAACCAAACAACTCCTCAGAACACTCCCTGTGATATATGCGATAGAGGATGCAGAGTGACCCAACATCTCTACGCAAATCCAAAGGATCAAGCCGGTCGGTAATAGCTTGATCGTCGACAATTCGAACTGCTCTACGTTGAATGCGGTCAAAAGGAAGATGATGGTACTGGGGAGCTCCCGCCCAGAGGTTAGAGTAGTAGTCACAGCAGTACTCTAATAATAAAATATAACCCAGATTTATTTTATATTATTTTTATTTATTTATTTATACTTTATTGTACACCACAACAGTTTTTTTTTACAAAAACTTAGACAGCCTAAATAAAAGTAGCATATAATTTTGGCGACCTTATCGCTACATAGCGATCTCTTCCAGGCAACCAACGGTGTAAGGAATAACCCATAGGATATGATGTAGGTGGTGCAGTAATAACAAAATAAAATAACATTATAATAATAATCTATACCGAAAACAAACTAATAAATACATGTCAATATAAATATAAAATACACATATAATATATCTTTATATAAATTATATTATCAATAAATACTAAAATTACAAGTATATAATATAAATATATACAATAAATACGATACTAAAAACGATAAGTCCTCAAACAACACGAGAAGAGAAAGAAAAATACTTACTTATTTACTTACGTTTGAGCATTGCTGTCATGCTTCCATTATGTATACGTCAAAATGACGTCATAGGCATTCTTAAAACACATTTGTAACCCAATAGGTAAGTCTATTGGGTTACAAATGTGTACTTAAGAATATCAGTATTATCAAATTTTGCGAAATGAACCAATGGACTTTTGTTATAGATCTTCATCTTCTATCTATTGAGCCATCGCGGTTTTTATATTATGAACTGTTATAAAATAAGTAATTTAGAAATCCCTTGCAATATATATAATAATTTTCCTTCTTTTATGCCATTATATCTCGCCACCCTACGTAACTTGAGAAGTCACTTACTCCATAAATCGCGTTACTTCTCCGATAATGGAGATATTGGATTAATATCAGAATTATCCTCAACATTATTAGCATAATTTCCTTTGTTTGCTTTTAGGCAAAATTTCGATAGAGATAAATAATAAGCAGATATACTTAGTCAGAGACAAAAAGTTAAATTTGTATTTATTATATTACAAATAAATCGATTTGAAAAGTCTAAATACCCTTTTATTGAAGTTTATGAAAATTGAAATGAAATGAGAAATTACGTTAAAAAGTAAATCACATATAAAGGAGCACAAATATATAATAATTTACCATACTATGTAAAAGATGTAATCTCTGAAAGTAAACTCATTAATACGTTTTTAAATCCAGGTTATGAAAATACATAATTGATAATAGCTCTTATAATTTTAATTAATAACGCTTTGAAAACTCAACCGTTGAACGATTACATATGCATCCAAATTGTTATGTTTTGACGACCAAAAATATATATGTATAAAGTAATCTTCTATGTTCTCATGTAAGTGACTATTTGTCTTTATGAGTATTCTATATACTTTATGGGACTTTTCTCATAGGTCAAGTACAATAAAAAAAAAACGACTATCAATCTCGTAATACTGATAGTAAGCTACCACTTGATAAGTAAGTGGTCACCACTGCCCATTGAAATTGGTAAGAAAGGTTAACCATTCCTTACATCGCCAATGCGTTACCAATATTGGGAATTAATAAATTACGTCCCATATCTCTGTAGTAACAATGGCCCAATCACCCTTTAAACCGGAACGAAACAAACTACTGTTTAATTGAGAATATATTTTTTTATATTTCCCAGAAGGACAAATGACTCTACTCCACCTGATGGTAACTGGTAGTAGAGTCCAAACGCCCGCCTTGCTGGCCCGCAAGATGCCTCTTCACGCCTCGTTTGAACGAGCCCAGGTCATAATAGGAGGGGAAACACGTGTGCTGGTAAAGAATTAAATTTTCTAGAATATCTGATAAATAGGTGATCGTTCTCAGTCTTAGTTTACTGCTTCAGAGTTTTTCTGTAGATTCATTAACTGAACTGAATCAAATAAACATTATTCAAGCAAGTAAAAAATAAATTTCATACTTTTAAAGTTCCAAAAGAACATGATTAATGATGAAAATTTACGAGCTAATAGTAATTGTATAAGGAACCCGGTTTCGTTGTCTTTCATTGTATGTTTTGATTTCGTATATAAGTTATATGACAATAAAACAATTATGTAATACATCTTTATATATTTAAGTGACATTTGCTTATAACAATAAAAGTTATAATGACATTAAGATTGCACGTTGTTCTTTGGATTTGTTTACAATTTATACACTATTTACATACAAAAACTATAACATTACACTAAATTTAAAATCTCAAGATATTCAATATATAAATTTATTCTAAATATACAGCTTTACTAAAACAATGAGGGAAATAAACATTTAATAACTAAACGAATAATAATCGTAATTATTATGTCTATTGATGGTACACAGATTAAAAATATTTTATCTTATTTAACAAATGTATGAATAATAGTAATGAAATATTATCAAACTCTAATAAAGAAATTGTACTTTTGAAAAGATATAAAAACTCTTTGGTATATCTAATTATGTGATAAAAAGGAATGCCAAAGTGCATTTTGTATGTGATAATAATCTTAATTTTAAACACATTTATGCAGCGAAGTATCGTATACATTTTTTACGTATAAACAGAAATGTTACTTGAGAATTATTTTTATATACAATCTAATCTATCTATATATTTTTGGCATAATGGATTTCACGATACAAGTATGAAATTTCAATTTGAAGCTAAGCCTTAAAATTTGTATGATATTTATAAAATTATGTTAAATTACATTTTGAAACTGATTTACATTACAATTTTGACAATAATATGTTATTACAATGATAAAAGTAAATGTTTTGTAACATTACATTTTACATAAAATAACACGTAATGTTACATTCTCAAGAAACAGTGTATCATCACACAAATATTTTAATTATATTCTTGCAGACAGATTTATATACAGCAAGCTATTAATATTACAAATATAATTATTCAAATTTTATTTTAATTATTATTAGTGTGATATGTGACTAAGGATATTATTTACATTTTGAACTAAGAGAAATTTTAACGAAATAGGAATATCACAAGTGTCTTTTATATTATATGCATTTTAATTATAATAATTACTAAATAAAGCAAGAACACGGCGCAGTGCCTCTATATTATTTTTGTAAAATATCCAATGGGACTCGCCTCAATTGTTTAATGTCAGATACCTTCACACAATTGCTAACCTCTGTGCATAACATACTCGAACGATTGAACGTATAATAAAATATACAAGCATTATTTTTTACATATAATGTAAGCTTCAATTAAGTTACAACTTAATTGTTAAGTTAATTTACAAACAATAGCTTTATTCGGAATGACGTATATGGAATTATCTAAAGGATTTGATCCATGTTATACTAAAATTGTATAAGAAAACGTGGAATGAATTTTATTGATATTCATATTATGTAATTACATAGGTATTGTAATGAAAATGACTTTATGTAAATTATATTTCAAATATCGATCTATATCCATAATATTAATTGCTTTTTTTAATAACATGAATATTTTATAATTTCTTTTCTTGTAAATGAGAGTCATACAAATTAAAGATAATTTATTAATTTCTCGTTGAGATCAAAAACTTACATAAACCTTATAATTGATACTTATGTAATATTTAAAATGTTTATCGTATTTTAATCTCCTAAACAATATTTCAATTATACATAATACCTATGTATTCAATAAAAATAAATAATTCTTTAGACAAGCCTTTCTTTGGTGGTTTATGTGAACTAAACATTATGCTGACTCAACAATGAAACAAATTCGTTGCTGATTCAACATTGTTGTTTTAATCAAAAGCACACTAAATTGTCGATTATTTTTCGTAATTACAAGCCGTTGAGATAAAAAATCTTAAGATACTAATAAAAATTTTTCACCGTTTTTAAATCACACGAGTGTCTTTGATTGTTTACATAATGTGTTGCATTTTTGATCTTATTTACAAGTTAGTAAGGTGGTGATTGCCTCAGCGCCAAGGCGCGAAGGCGGTTGACGTTCAGGAGGGGAGCGGCTGAAGAGGAGGTACCGCGCTGCTCATCCGGAAGTCAGGTTGTCGAAGATCAGGGTGAGGTGGACGAAGATCTGCAGAAATAAAACCATATTAGTCGTTGTAAATATTGGTTTAAACTTATGTTACTTTTTATCGCGAACTTATTCTTAGTGGAGTTTGACAGGCCAATTCCTTCTTATATTCAATAAAAGTTTTTATACTAAACCGTAATTAGGAATATACTCGTACGACTTGAATAGGCAAGATGTAAAAAATCAACTCACCTATCCGATCCGCCACATGCATGTCAGGTGCATGCATGCCATGCACATCAGTATGCGGAGGTTGCATGTGTTGAGGATTACGCAAATCAGCATGTTGAGTTTCTCTATGCCTCCGTAAGTCGACCTTCCTCTGGAACGCCCGTCCGCACAATTCGCAAGCGAACGGTTTAAAACCGGTGTGTTTGCGAGAGTGGGTAATTAGATTTGAACTTTGGCTGAACGCTTTACCGCACACTTGGCATTTGTGAGGCTTTTCACCTGTGGGCAAAGCAGAATTCTTTATTATTTTATAAAGTCTAACTAAAATAGAATAATAATATTAGATGATTTCAGTAGAGATTCGGACTCAGAAGAGAACTAAAATCAGAAATAACAATATTATGAACAATAGTACCTGGCAGTATATTGGCATTTTTAAATAAATTAATGTACTGCATATTGTCAATAGCAAAATAATATTTATCAAACGTGTCTATATTTATTACTGTATAATCTAATTATATTTATTGTATAAAAAAGTAAAGTAACTGTGAATTCCCACTGCTGGACAATGGAGACCTTACTGTCTCCTCTCCCTTTAAGAAGGTTTGGAGAATATTCCATCACGCTCCAAGTAAAATCACACCCATGCAGGTTTCCATACATTGTTTTCCTTTTCAATCACAAATAAAATCATTAAAATTGAGTGGTTCTTGCCTGGGCTTGAACCCGCTCATTGCTTAAGATTCACTTCTGCTAACCACTGGGCTTCTATACTGTATATGAAAATAATAAATATAGATAACAAAAACAGGGAATTATGTATTATATCAGAGAGAATTATCACAATCAAATCACGCTGAACGCAAAGACAACGATATAGTCCCTATATAATCTGTGCCTCATATCTGAGTATCGATCCGCGCTGACACGTGATGCTGGGTGAATGTCTTAGGGTTGTCCATTACAGGAAATAAAAACAACAAAATACGAGTACTTAACACATGTAATTGTATTAAATCGACAACCCTAAAAGAACGTTTTCCTAAAGGTAAATGAAAATTTTTCGATGATTGATTGAAATCAAACTTTGAGGAACTGGATATAAAATATCAATACAAGACTCAAAAAGTATTTATTTTGAACAAAATAACAAGAAAAAAAAAATTAATCTCGTGTAACTTTCATTCAATTTATTACAATTAAAACATTTTATTTCGGGAGGAAATAACCTTTTTTATTTCAGGTAATCGCTAATGTGCTATTTACCTACTTGATGTATCATCATCTTTTCATCATCATCATCAATTTTGACCTAAGAGTTTTTACTCCAATGTTTACATTTGGAAATCAATGTTAGAATTCATGTTTTTATATATGTATATAAGCCTCCATACTCAGCCCTAGATATGTGGATACATCACGTCGTATTAATACACGTCCATGTAATCTCTGCGAAGTCCGGTTCGCATTATGGATTCGCAGCACTCCCGGCCGGACTACAAAAATTTATAGCGCGTTATATTCGCGACCATTACCAGTTTATGTATCGTGATTCTAGGTGTGGAATTTAATATCGAGAGCTCTTTGTTCTGGATTTCTCGCTTCTCTGAGACATTCCCTTCGTAAGTCTCTTGTGAGGGGTCAGATATTTTTATTTAAAGGCTTTGGTGACAAAATTGAAGACTTTTTTATATGTCTTATATAACTTTTATTAATATAATTTGTTCATTAATTTAAATCTATCAGCTCGATTTGTTCTAATATTGATATTCGTCAAATATATTTTGGTAAAATAACTAAAGAGGAAAACGCTCTATAACGACCAATACGACGCAACATCCGTGAACAAATCACAGCGCCGATACCCAACAATTAGGTATAGCATTTCGAAAAAGGGCCGTAGAGTCCGTCAATCAAGGGGTCTGGCGACTGGCGACTTCATTAGAGCGAACGGGAGGGCGTCGTCTGTCTCCTTTCCGCGAGAGTGTCGCGTTGTGAGACCAATTTATATCCGTCGTGCTATTGGCCGTGATTGCGGCGGCTCCACCCCGCGTCGCATAGCAACGGGAGGGGGAACCCCCACTCCGGCCACCCCCCACCCCGTTATGGATCGCAATTTTCCTTTGAATTGGAAATCAGAGTTCGCAGCCCTCGTTAGTCCTCCATCTTTGAGATAGCAGATTTTTAGTGAAGACGTTCCTCTGCGAATTTCGCTAGTCGCCACATTTGTATCGCGTTGCGATTTCTGAATGAGAATTTGTGTAAAGTTCCTTTCTCGGATGTTTATTATATTTCAATTTCGGAATAAAATTAAGAGAATATGAATATACTCATTAAGTATTATAGAGATCTAGTTTTTGCTCATGATAGAATTTTCTTAGAAGCATTGCATATCATTAAACACTCATCGCTACAAACAACAGTGGAACAATATTCAAAGTATATTTCCAAGACATTATGCGAGTTTCGACCATAAACAAAATAAAGCGACTAACTTCCCAACGTAATACACGTTTGCAAGTTATTACGGTCTTAAGTCCAAGTGCGTAAAATCTTTGCGTCGCAAGTCGTGACGGTGTAATTACAGACGGTTATGGGCGCGGAGGGCTACGTTTAATTGTGTTTTGGGGCTTGAATCTCTTCAAGAAAGCTGGATATATTTGATGTTTGTTTGATTACATTTAAATTTATAACCAAGTGTTATGAGTTGAAGCGAGAATTTGGAAAAGCTACGTGAATATGTTTAGGAATGATTTGAAGTATTTGAATTCCCATTATAATTGGAAGTTATTTTATTATTTTTTATCTTTCTGATTTTAAAACAGAGCCGGATGTTATTTTTTTATCGCTGGCTAGATTAAAGTTTTTTTAAACTTTTACGAGTCGAGAGAAATTTTAGGGATAACGATACGAGTACGAATTTATGTCAACCTCAGATGTGTATTATACCCCGTATCCCCAAGAGGATATCTCAGGACATTTACTTTCTTTAATAAACCATGTAGTAGATGTCGTAGGTATTGTTTGTAGTACGAAATAGACTATTTTCTTAAGTAAGTATTTTTCCTGACACGGTCGGATCGTAAATGTTAGTGTGAAAATCTTCGAGTCGGAAATCTTAACAGCGTAATTACAGAGCGTGTTATGGTAATGGGTAAGTCGAAATGTGTTTTCGCTGTAACCTAAGAAAATATTATATTGGTGGCTTGTAATGTAACTTTGTAGCTTTAAATGATGAAATATATAGACTTGGAATCTTACTTCAAATGGTTTACTTATGTTTTTTTTAATATAGATATATGAAAAATAATTCGCTTTATACAAATTTTTAATTCTTATCCTTTTTGAGAGTTATGTGTAGTTAAAAGGCCATTTTACAATAAGTATGTAGGACATCCTCATATTTAACTCATTTATAAATTACTTTAACAAATATCTTAATTATATTTTGAACTCGAAAAATTTAAACATAAAAGCGGTTTCCTCGTGTCCTCCATTTGTACCGTGCTTATTTTAAGCGATTTTTCAAGCTTGCAGCGCTGAAAACACATACTAGTTCTTTAAAAGTGTAGTTCGTTTTAAGTATTAAGCCCGGGTTGTGATTGAACGGAGCCAGGCGAGAGATAACCGTAAATCGCGGGTAGACAGAATCCGTAATGTCCAGGGTCGGATGATTTTATGTTTGCTTACAGTAAAAAATATACTTGGAACCAATGTGTATATATGTAGTATATAGATGATACCTTTACATAGTTATGTTACCTGTTTCTTGTTTATTTTTTGTGTAAATTGACGATTAAAAAGTGGTATTATTAGTATTTTGATTTTGAATTGGATTTCCTTGTCGATGAGATCGTTTTCTATGACAACAAGAGTTGTTCTTTTTTTTTTTAAATTGATACGTACAAGTGGTCTGTTTCTAAGTACTTTATATATTAATTATGAATTATGAAATTAAGTTGGGAAGTTAATAAATAATATAAATATAATACACAATCAACATATCAATGGTTATTTTTTTAATAGCATTTTTGTATCAGAAACCCCGAATATCACAGAATCAGTCCAATCTCCCCTAAATCATTACCGCCCATTATCGGGCCACTAAACGCAGATTAACAATAAAACAGACATTAAATACAATTAAATTACACCAAATCCGTCCCTGGCAGACTCATCTGCACAGTATCACTCGGGATTTTTATGGCGACGTAGTTCGGCGTTCGTGAATTAAATATACGGTGCTTAAAGTGCTTCCCTGGTAAGATTTCACGAAATATGGTATAGCCGTTACGTAAGGTAATATACAGTGGATAGGATTTTGATTTTTATCGTTTTATAAATAGGGAATATAATTGTGTGTTAGTTATTAGGTGTATTTTTATAGTTGATCGAAATGTTACAGATTTTTATGGAACGAAAAATGGTTTAAGTTTTGATGTAAAACTGTTTCGGGAAATCTTATTTTAAATATTGATAAATATATTGAAGTCTTATTTGATGTACAAAATTTATTTAATTCGATTAAAATTTTCATTTGTTTATTTCATTCAAGATTTCAGACACGTTTGTTTAAGTCAATAACTTGCGCGGTTCCGCCCTAAATAATTCAACGGGAAAAAAAATGCAGCGACATACGAAGGGTGCATTTACATCTTAAGGAAAATTTCAAGGAAATTATCTTGTGTATGCCTACGAACGAACGTTTATATCTTATTCGGAGATAGGATGAGATTGACGTTTTTTTTTTATTATAACAGGTAGGCTGACTGGCTTATACACTACTTGATCGTATGAGTAAGTGGTCAACATTGCACATAGACTGTACTGGGAGAAATAAGAACTATCCTTTACATCGCCAATGCGCCATGGTAACTAAGATGTTATGTCTCTTTTGCCTGTAGTAAGATTGGCTCACGATTGTAACCACAATACAATAATACTATGTTTTGCTGATTGGCGGTAGATTATGTGATGTGTAAGTGTTACCAAGTATCAAGAGAGGAATCTTTGCTGAGCAAGGACTATTATTGGCTATTTGTTTTACGGAATATAATAAATCCACTGCACTGTATAGTGAGAGCTGGTGCCATCATCAGTTAGTCTATCAACGAATCCACCAGCAAAAGAGGATGAGACAATCATGTCGAAAAAGTCTGGTATATTCTATATCTTACGATATCATACAACACACCGGTTCGATCCCAAAGAACCATGTATTGTTACCATAACAGGGCAAGTGTAATAACCGATACATGTCCTGCGCAGTTCGGTAATCTCTTCAGATTGGCCACCTTGGCCTAAATCTGTCAGGAAGATATTACCTATGTAAGTGACAAAATGGTATCAGTTTTTATGAATAAAAAAAAGAAGGATATAATTTTTGAAATCCAAGTGTATCTTGGTAAGGCGTCACACCGTAATGACTGCACTTTTAATCTCACAGCTGGGCCCGCTAAGTGCATCGCTGCATCAGAACGCCGAGAGTGCCTAGCATTAAGGCACTTGTGTGTATTGTTCCGTTGCAAGCTAAAATTTCCATTTAAAAACTTTCGTTTTATACAAAAAATTTAGGAAAATATATGGCGTTAAATTTAAGGGAAATATATGGAAGTACACGTTGTATACTTAATTAGATTTTTGAAATTTAATGTTGCTACGAAATTACACGACAAGAAAAATGTTTTTTTTTTTGTGAATCTTTATATATATATGTTATATCTATGTACCTGTATACATATATTCAAGTACATATAATTAATTTTTGTAGAAAAAGTATTTAAATAATTCTCATAATATTAGTTTCAAGATATTATATTGAATTACATTTCAATTCCTGTATACCTCGTTTCAACAAATCCACAGGATAAGGCGACGGCGTGATTCCCGGGGTCGCTAGTGATGTGCGGATTTTGCTGAGAATTCCGGTTTACGATCCTGCGGCACCCCCCTAGACGGGGGGGGGGATGAGTAAATATAGAAGACTCCACTGTCATTTATCAAATAAACTTAGTATTTTTTTGTTATGTTAATAATTAATATATCTTCTATGATATCATAATATTGAATCGAACTAAAATCCCAAGCAGTGTGTCATAATTATGTACTGTAAACAGCAATACTTACAATTAGTATTGTTCTGTTCCGGTTGGAAAGGTGAGTGAGCACAAGGGGAAAAACATCTTAGTTCCCAAAGTTAGTGGCGCATTGGTGATATAATGATTAATATTTATTACGGCACAAATATACATACATAGGGGATCGTGATGACCTTATATCAGATGACCCTATAATATAAAGAAAAGAAAAAAACGAGCTGACTATAAGATTTGAAATTCTTATATTATTTTGAATATAAAAATGTATTAATCTCTTTATAAATCCATTATAACGTTCAACAATCAAAATGTTATCATAACAAACAAACCAGGCACAATTCAATCTCGCGACGCTCGACCCTGTGTTAGAAAATGGAGATGAAATCTTGAGAGCATCGCAAACAAAGAGGCGTAGCGAAATTGTCAAAACGAAATATCATAACGATAGATAAAAAACGTCTTATGTAACAATACAATCAATGGCTGTATTATTATTATAAAGTTCGAGATTGGTAATTATTATCGCGTGTAAGCCCGTCGTCAATATGTTCCTGTCGGCCATATGCAGGTAAAAATAAATATATCACAATATATCGGTGAATATATCATTAAGTTGGTGCGGATTGCGAAACCGTTTAGATGATGGAGGAGCTAGCGTGGGTCGCAAATAGTTCTGTCCTAGGACTTAGAAGACAATAAACTATGATCCTGACGTCAGATGAAAAAGCTCCTTGGAACAAGCAATGCTGACTTTTAAGTATTAAAAAGTAATAAATTTTGTTATTCTTTTATAATTATACCTCGTAAATTTGCTATGAGAGCTCATTTCTAAAACTAAAAGCAATACAAAATATCGCAAATTAATTAAATAGCTGATGATTAGCACCAAATATAAATATTCAACAGCATCCTTCGTATTACACTTATTATTACATATGTGTGCCAATACCCACACATATAATGGTTGTATATACCAGGACGCAGATACACGAGTCACAAAACATTCGGGTCGAGTGTTCAAGTGACGTTTACGATTTGCCCCGTGCAGTGGAAGATATGTGTTGTATAACTGTCACTTACGGGGTAGATTTATCGGTATGGGTACCGGCCCCACGTCACAGATACATATATCAAATTGCATGACTTTATAGCTTAATTTTTTATGTTATTTTTTTTTTAATCAGTCACAGAAAATTTTTCAAGTACCTACCTAATATTTAATTTTGATAATACTTTTCTATAAATAAATGTTATGTATGTTTATTTCGTAAAATAACGAGACAATTAACGCTACATACATAAATAAATAATTTGTAAAAGTTTATAGCGCTCCTCAAGTTCTCCTCGCTAGGGGATGAATCGTATAAAACAAGTGAACATCACCGGGAAAATGATTATCCGTGGAGTTCCCTCAAACTAATAAGAACCCTACGTTGACACTTGACAAATTCGTTAATTCGGACCCTCGGACAGGGGTCGAAGAATCATCCGGACAGAAGACGTAGGAACAAATACTTTTACAACTTAAACAGATCTAAGAAACGACAAGTAAATATATATAATATAATAAAAAAATGTAACACCTTTTTTTTAAATATAGAACAATTATTTGTCACAAGCATGGTACGATTTCACAATGCCAGCTAAATCGTATCAGAAGAATAAAATTAACGTTTTACTCACGACACAAAGTAATATGTACCATATGAACACTGATAAATTTAATTTAATTTAACTTTAGCAGTTTTAAGCTGCTCTTGTTTGTAAATTGAAGCGTCAATATCGCAATGCTTTTCGGGCCGCCTCGCGATTTAAAAGTCACAGGTTTGATTCTGACCCCTTTCCTAACACAAGTTCTACGCCTAATTGGAGAGGTAAATAGGATTATTAGTAATTCCTTTAAAAAGAAGAGAATTAATATTATACTATTTATATATAAGAATGTAATACAAAACCGAGATGGTCCAATGGTAAGAACACGTGAATCTTAACCGATGATCGTGGGTTCAAATCCAGGCAAGCACCACTGAATTTCATGTGCTTGATTTGTGATTATAATTTATCTCGTGCTTGACGATGTAGGAAAACATCGTGAGGAAACCTGCATGTGTCAAATGTCACTGAAATTCTGTCACATGTATATTCCACAAATCCGCATTGGAACAACGTGGTGGAATATGCTCCAAACCTTATCCTCAAAAGGGGGACATTCACAGGCTGTTATTTTATATAAGCGTGTGTTTCTTATATGCCATCTATTACATAACGGTTTTTAACAGATTTACAATTTCATTGCTTTCATTGATTTCATAGTTTTCATTTATATTCCACAAAACAAAGGACATTATCACAGAAGTGCGGTACGACTGGATATAATAGAGACAGCTATATCGTTAACGTTTATCACCGTCTAAATAATAAAGGTGCTAAATAAAACCCTCTTCACACATAATCAAGGACCAAACGTCCAAGCGGTCAAGTATGCAGCAGATTGTCCCGGCGGGATTGTCTCGAACAATGCGAGAATGTTCGAGTCACTCCGCTTATTGCGATGTATTTGTGACCGTTGCGCTTAGGAATTCGGGATTTTCGGGACACACATTCAGTTGAATACTGTCAACGCATTGTGGGTTTAACGACTTTTGCTTAGAAACTACGCTTAAGCTAGATTTTGGTATGTTGTTTTAGTGTTTCGACTGCAGAAAATGAATGCATTTTATAAAATATTTACATTATATGTGCTTAATAAATATAGTTTTTAAACAGTAGAATGCTTGTATTTTCTTGTTAAATCGCGAAATCAAATCTTTTTGCTGTTCATGAATCAAATATAATTGGGGAATACCCGTTACAATTTTTTTATTTACACACTGAGTTATAACTTGAGCTCATATCACAAATTATTAGCACCAATGAGCGAAGTATTCATAACTTTTACGTTCAGAACAAAATCGTGGATAAAACAATTTGCATGTGTTGGGTAAAACTGTTATGTACTTATGCACCAAAACCCAAGCAACATGGAATAAATTTCAATCTTTTTTTAAATATGTAACTATTAGATAAACTATGTATAACTTGTAGATCATTGGAATGAAGACTTGCAGAATTGCATAAATGTCATAATCATACAACCATTACAAATTATATACACTTCAAATACCCTCTAATCATTGAAATATTAAAACTCGGACGAGTGCGCAATCAAAACAAATGACAAGTGCTTATTCGTTCCACTCAATGCACTCTGTTGTGGGGCTTGAGCACTCCACTCGAGTGAAGAGACACTATATATTTTATCTCACGTTAATAAGCAATGATTTATAGAATGTTGTTGTTGTTAATTGATCATTGCCGAAGACATTGGCACCGCTATGATTTTATAAAACTATTAGAACTAAACTATAGAAATAATTACATGAAAAATGAATGAAATGAACGAAAATGCTCCTCACATACTGCTAACCATGAGAACTAAGATAATATTATTTGAATCTGGCCTGAAGTATCGGAATCGGAAGTAATCTGGCCTGTCTTGGTGGCTTATAATCTTCACAATCTCCAGGTTCAATTTTAGTTCATAGCAAAGAAAATCAATAATTTATAGATTGATTGTATTCAATATATATATATTGAGTGATCGGTGTCACATTAAACTTTCAATCAAATACCTCCAGTATCATTAGTAATAGTTATCCATACTAATATTATAAATGCGAAAGCGAGTATATACGCGCTTACGACAAAAGGACATAGTAATATTAACACCAGCACCTTAATTCAAGTAAAGCCGAAACTAATTTACAATAAAAGTTATTATAGTTGTTTTCATTAATAATAATATTGAACAAATGATCAAGGAGTAAAAAAATATGTACAGAGGCGACGACTAATTAAAGTCTCTTAAAACATTGACAACGTCTGTGATAAATAGCAATAACCCTTAATATCACATTTAATATTCAATAATCATTTGACACCCCACACCACTAATTCTAGCATTACAGAATCCAATATACAATGATGACAAAATAAATTGCCACTCAGTCGCTCCGAGACAATATTAAAGGGTTGGGTTATCATTTAGTCGGATTATACCTAATTCCAATAATAGGGATGTGACTGGTTATAAATTAGACAAGCTGACGTCATTGGTTCTATTTAGTGTTTTTTTTTTTAAACCAATAATTGCGCGCAAGATAATTAGTTATTTCATATCAAATGAAAAAATAAAATAAAAATATGACCAACATTTTCAAATAACTAAGAATTAAAGACGAGAGTTAACTCATTAACTTTAAGACAAGATGTTATCATAAATTTCATATTAAATGTCATGTCATAACAGGACGTAGTCACAACACTTTGCAGAAGGCCAATTTAGTTATTCGGTTCTTCTGTCAAGAAATTATCAGTAGAAGCGGGCTTCCATGAATGGGCGATTATTTAATTTATAATACTTGCAACACTCAAACTCATTGTCTCTTTCTAACTTATATCAAAATATATATATTTGTCCCTCTCCCTTATTACGTACTTATTGGGATATCGTTTGACTTAGATATATTCTAAATACTTTCCATATCAAATATAAACGCGTAAATATGTGAATTGACATTTGCATAATTAAATTTTATTACACATGGTCAGTGGAATCCCACCAAGGAACATTTCCCGATCACCGAGTATGAAAGTTGTCAGCGCTTACAATTCCATGTATAAAAAACTTAAAGCCTAAGCCTAAAATTGTTCCTGTGTCTGAAAATGGCAGACATGGGCAAATCGGTCAAAAGGACATCACATTGCGGTAGTAAAACGATTAAAGGATTTATTCGACAACATTATGGGTTGTAAATCAAATATTAAGCACGAGGGGGTGCCACTTAGTAAGAATATAATGGAAATTCGATCTGTGATATTGAAATGACTGTTCATTTTCATATAACAAGCTCGTATTTACGTTCAAAATTACCCGATAAAAAACAGAATCAATGCCAGAAGACGTTCTCTACCATTCAACCTTTAGACTAGTCAGAGATAAATGAAGGCTCTACTACGGTTAAACAATTATATTCAAATTAAATTATACACGTCGACATAAAATAAATACTATAAAACATATGGATGTAACTGTCGTAAAATATGTAACAAATAAATAATTAAGAAATATTGTTGCAAACGATGTCAGAAAGTGAACTTCGATGAAGCCTTTCTGATGCCAACAGGAAGCTTGTTCCAAAGTCCGATAGCACGCTTAGTTAAAGAATTAGAAAGATAATCAGAGGTATGACTATTATTATGTATGGGTCAAATCTCGCACTAGAATATTAAGTTATACACCCCCTTGTGCCGTTGACATTTGTATATGTCAACGGTATTATGATAAGAAAAGAGAAACTTCCTTTGTTTAAGTCGATTGAAAAAGTACTTTAATATATAGAATCGTTACAACTGATATAAAAATAACAGGAACGATAGAATTGGCCACTCAAATCTAATATGATTTTATATCCAACGCGTACATTTGGCGCTGTTATTATTGCACTTAACTGCACTTTCACATCTGACCTGCTACATTAGCTGCCAGCTAAATCGAACCTTACCAACCAAACAATAAAGGTCAATGTACCTGTAATGAACAATGGCTTGCCGGTTTGAGAAAACACTTGACAACTGCCGCCATTGTGGTGCGAACGAATCATAACACTCGCGCGCAGTCGCTTCGGCCAATCAAAACACGGTAATTCGATTATCGAATTTATTTGTTTTGAAAATATGTTACATGTTTTCGTATGTTGTCAGTTACTCGAGTAGTTCTAACTTATTCTATGTATGCCATTTAAAATCGTATTGCCTTAACAATAGACACATATATAATGGGTACATAAAAAGTAAATTAAGCGGACCGTATGAAAAAAAATGTCCTATAATATATAAATCGACATTATAATTTCTTCAATCACGTAGATTTAATTAATATGTAACAAAAGTATATATTTATATGAAAGCTCATAAATAGTGCAAACCATTATATTTGGTCATACAATGTTTTTTTTAAATATAAAATGAATGCGAGCTATGTTTACAATCTGGTGGACGCTTTATAATTCAGATTACAATTATATTTATTTCAAAGTAGCTAGAAGTGAAATCTAATTGTCAATAGTTAATCTAATAATTGGGTGAAAAAACTAAAGTGGCACGCGCCCGTCGCGTGCGCGCCAAGACCGCGCCAAGCAGGGAATTACGTTAATTATAATTCACACGGTATAATACGGTGCAGCTAAAGTTATTTTTTTATGAAATGTGTTAAAAGAAAAAAAATATGACACAAACAAATAACCACAATATATCGAAAATAATTTTATATGGCAAAATAATTTAAAGACTGTCATTTAACCACTTTTATTCATTATCATTGGCACTATTAGCGAGCCTAACATAAAGTCAGCCGCCTACTGTCAGCCTTCTGCAGTCTACTGCTTTACAGTTTACTGCTTCCATACATATTAAACTTCGATCACACCAAACCGATAATGTTGTAACGCTGTGCGTGTAGCCATTGACTCGGCTTATTATAATGCTACGCCGCTACGCGCCGTGGACTCTGATTGGCTACTTAGCAGAACTTCTCTTGAGTCAGCCGCTTAGCTTACGCACATTGTGATAAAAAAATGCAGCTTTTCTCTACGCTCATATTAGCGAGTGAAATGCTCTGTAATTTTGTTTTTTTTTATTTATTCCATAACGTACTTAATAACTTTATGATGCGTTAGTTTTTATATGATTATTATTAATGAATGAACCGGTCTGACTCATGTTATTTATTGAGTTCGACATTTTTCAGAAAGGCTTCAGATAGACGTGGGACATTTAATAACAGTAATACATAAAACGAAACTTATATATATGATAGTATAATAAGTATTTAGGAAGTAACAAGTATATAATTTGATTACATATATACTTAAAAATGACTACAACTTACATTTCTAGCAGATGGCGTAACCCGGATTCATTAAGATAAAACGCGAGATCGGATTTAAAATCAAATTGTTTAGATAATCACGCTGGTATGATGTGCGGCACGCGTCGCACACGCGGCGGTTTCGCTCCGACCGTTTTTTATATCCACTTCAGCCGTCAAAAACCACCCCTACTTGAGAAATATTATTTTGATATGTAATACAATGCCATAAGGCTCATTATATTAAGATGTATAAAAACCTTGTACCGTTGCATCTAAAATCATTACCTAATGATTTTTAAAGTGAGTTCCGTTTTTTGTAATTTAAAACCGTATTACAAGACAGAAATGTTTTACGAAATATAAAATATGAAACGTAAACATAAAAAGACACAATAATCCTTTTTTTGAAGTCGGTTAAAATAATTGTGACTCCGAAAAATTAATCCTTCAAACAGATAACGTTTTACAAAATCAACCGAAAATTCAAATATGCGTCCTATATAGAAAAATATGCTAAGAAAAAATAGCTTTTTCATAGTTATTAATAGTTACGAAAATAATAAAATTAAGGATAATACAACATTGACAGATGTAACGAAATTGTATCACAATTAAATTCATTCTATTAATTTTATTAAACAAAAGTTTTAAACTGTAATTAATAACATTCTATATTGCAATTATTAGTATAGGAAATGGAAGAATACATGTGAAAAAAAACGCGCGACAATAACAGCTAGTAAATATCCCACTGCTAAATAAAGGCCTCAACTTCTGCTTAGTTTCACAAAAGGAGGCGGACAAATGGGCACCCGGTGAAGTGTTCACCAACGTCCATAGACTTTGGCGATGTACAAAATATTGACTGTTCCTTAAATCGCTATTGAGGTACTAACGTTGTGAACTAAGATGATAAGTCAATTGTGCCTATAGTTATACTGACATTCGACACCGCTTCAAACCCATGACAGTACTAAGTATTGTTGTTTAGTGTTAGAATATCTGACGAGTGTACCTAAACGATGGGCTTGCACAAAGCTTTGAAAGAAAGAAACACTACGTCCACGGTTACATCTAACGCGCTTTAATGGGTAAAATTCCTAAAAACAAAATAAGATTACATCGCGATGTTTTGTTCAAATGAGCGTTATGTACATGCTGTATCGCTAGCACAAATTAAAGATTAAAAATTCAGGTTTGCCCGGATACTAACCCGGTGTCTTCGTTTAAGATGTTTTTTTATTAAATGACACATTTGGCTCTGCCATTATCGAGTAAATTATCATTGATATAAAAATATTTCGATCCAATCGAAAGGAGAAATATTAACCCTAAGCTTGTCGGGTCAATTTAAATAAGACCTCATGATTAATATTAGCAAATCATCCGTCGAAATCTGTTCCTTCGGGAGTGCTTCTGCCGGTCGTTCAGATCCGTGCTATGCTCACTGGGGTCGTTCTGACGCAGCGGGGTTCTCACTAGCTAATCGCGATAATGTGTTTATTGAATTAGGTGGCGTGTGTCCGCGCTCTCGGGTTGCACATGGGTTACTACCGACACTTGGGGTAACTTTTTATAGATGTTACAAAGAACGGGCGACCATGGGTTAAAATCGAGTGGGTTCAAGTGTGATTGAGCTGCTACTTTAAATTACACCCCGTTGATTAAAAAAAATCATAACTTCATAACACTAGCTTCGCTCTAAATTGCGACACAGCATGCATTCTACTAATATTTAATTTAATACATTTTTTACATAAATAAACTTGTCAATAAATTTTATCACAGATAAAAATCTAAATATACGTTATAAAGCTGATAACACAGAAAACCCTGCTTAAGTATAATCCGGCGAAGTAATCTTACAATAAAAGATCAAATGGATTTCCTTCTGGAAATGCAAAGAGTAATACGTCACCAGCAGTTTCCAAGTGAAAACAATGCAGGTGTCGGATTACTGGAAACGAAACGGGGCAAAAGAGGGCTGAGGACATTAATTTAATTACCCCTCTCTCTCGGGAGCATCTAATATTGTGTGGGAGTGAGGCGGCCGGCATACAAATTCAAACGTCAGTTTTTCGCGTGAGAAATATAAAAAAAAATCTTATAACTGATTTCAGCTATCATCCCCAGCGGCTCAGATCGAGTTACATGTGTCGCGGGAAAAAATATAAATCTGTTGATATGTTTCTTCGTATATTTTTCTGTTCAAATTGTTGGTAATATTTCTCGACAGATATACACTATGACGCATAAAACTTTATTATCTAAATAATATTATTTAAATTACATATGATGTATTAATTAGTCGAGACAACTATATTTTTCTCTTAAAACATAAATCAGTTGTAAGTGCAATTTATCGAAATATTTTTTTAAAAGGAGAATTTAATCAGAAAATGAAAAATTTTACAAATACCAAAGTACTATATAATATTACAATTCTTCATTAAAAAAACCCGATGTTCTATTGAAACGTCATTTACTATGAAAGTGTGTTTAAGGAATGGAAAGAAAACGCCACTAAAATCGAAGTATCTGACGACCCTCCAGAGTCCTTAATTAAACTCAAGGCACGTAGCACTCCTTGATTCAGTCCCCCCGGGGGCCCCCTCACTCCCTTCCTTATGGACCGCTTAGATTTCCACCCCGTAGGTAGTGTGGACGGAATGCTCTAAGACTTGAATCTTGTACGAATTGGTTTGAAAGATTGGACGGTTAGTTTTAGTTTTTTATCTGTTTGCCAAGATTACTAGATCGAAAGTCACTTTTATTTCTGTAATATTAAGTTTATAAATTCGACTAATCCGACCCGTATAACATATCGTATACCTAATAGAAATATCATCCTTCTACACAATATGTATTTTTGGTTCTTTTATTTAAAGCTATATCCAGAGACGATCTTCTATTAATTTTTAATTAATACTGAACAGAAGTCTCACATAAAAACGTTTATTATAGTATAAAATCTTGGAATCAAACCTATTTGCATATAAGAATCGTTTCTACTAAGTATTGCGCCTTATGAATTCAATTACGCAATTAGAATTCGTTTAAAGAAGTCTTCAAATGTCATTTTGCTATTTTTAACGGCGGGAGCCTTTCAAAAGTAATCAGAGGGTTGAACGTCGAGTAGAAAACATTTGGCGTAGAAATTGCAACTTTTAAGTGTTTTATACTTTTAATTATCTTCTCAATGTTTTTTTAATATAATCTCAACGTATTTCGGTGTGTTTTATTTTGATGTGAAAGATTTAATATATATTGTATAATTCTTACACATCTTAAGCTAAATATTTCGAATAGAAACAACGCAATAGCAATTAACTCTAGCGCAATAAACGTTATCCCTTAATTGCATAACATTGCAAACCAATTTCGTAAATGCTTCTGAATTCTTCACCGCAAAACAAACCACGACCAGGAAATAATGAAAAAAAAAAATAACAAACAAAAAAGCAGAGAGGAAAGTTCAGCCGTTGTGTAATTATTGCGAGAGCTAATGCGCCTCTTGTTTATTCCCTGACTAATTAAGAGAAGGAAGAGCGTTTAAAAAATGCCTTACCGGCGCATTCTGAAAATCAAACATTCATGAAGCTTACTAAGGCACATTTAGATGATTTTAATCATTTATTTCATTGTCTATTTTTTTCATTTACCTTTAAACATTTCTGTTTTTTAATTTTTATACGCTTCACTCTTTATAATTGATGGGGTATAACAGGGTCCTATTTTCGGCCTTAAATTATTCAAAAGATGTACTTTTGACTTTTTCTATAATTGTAATGAAAAAATGTATATCCAAGTGTTAAATTGAACGCAATGAACGTTTCATTAACTACTCACAACTACAGGGGAGATAATTACCTTAGTAACAGGTAGAGAAGTTCAGAGGTAGTAACAAACTTCGAAGCTCAATTAGCGTCGAATTAAACCGGTTCGGGGAGGTGACAAATCGCGGGTCGCGGTCCTACGTCTTGACATTGACTAATCGCTCCCCATTTAATTTAGCTGGCGCAATTATAAATAAAATTTCGACGATAAATTGTATGGTGGAACATTAATCAAGAAGTTGGGACGCTGATTAAAATGCTGTTGGCGCAACTATTTGCTAACTTGATATTGTTAATATTTTACACGTGGATGGGGCGGGAGTGATCGGGTGTGGTTGCTAATGGGTCGGTTTAATTGTATACTTGATTAAATGCCTATAGCAAATGTATTTCGTTCTGTACCATATTATATAATATGTTTGATTACATATTGAGTTTATAATTTTCGTGGCGTATTAATAGTTTATTTTTTTTATATAAGTAAGTCGTAATGAAAAGTACTTTATATTATAAGAATTCAAGCAATCATAGAACTCAAATAACCACCCTCCAATACGTTACACTCATTAATCCATGATAAAAAAATGTTTAATAAAAATAAAGCAATTAATTGTTATGTTTTTTAAAGAGGAAGACTATTACGCTTTTTTTAAATTTTACCTTGCCGAATTCGGATACCTAAAGGATGTGTAAGAAAGTGTTGTTCTTTTACTTAATCAGTATTAGCAGAAATAATATTGAGGTCAGATTTCGTAGGTTACACACGGCGAATTCCAGAACGTTCTAAGCAAATATAATAATGTAAATTAACGGATCAAGATAATCTAATCTCCGAATAATTTTGTAGAATGTACAGTATAATAAAGTTTAAACAGTTTAATCGTACAAAAATATTACTAACGAATACAGATTTTAGTTTATACAAGGTATCTTATCAAAACTGTTTGTTAAATCTAGTAATTACAACATTACATTTACAAGCAGATAAAATTTATTCATCCCATAATATATCTACAAATTGTACATCTTCCGTTACATGTGCCACAATAACTAACCTAACCTTAAATCTTTTGTCTCGGTCACGCTCGCTATCTAAACTATTTTCATCTCCCTCTCACCCACTGTAAAGCAATGAAAAGCGAATCTACGCCTGAATCACGGACGATAACCCCCCACCCCATCTTAAATGAACTGGGGAGCCGAGTAGGTATTTTGATAGGTATGTCGGAACCTCTCTCGGATCTGGAGTACTGTGTTTACGTTACATAAAAGAAATTCCTGCGATATAAATCTATGACAGTCCTTAAGTTTATTACGAATAGTTTTAACTGGAGTCCAGTAACTGTTTTGCTATATTAAAGACGATAGATAAATGTGGTAAAGTCTTCAAATTAGAGTGATAAATATTTGGTTTCATGTTAAAAATATTGAAAAACCGTTGTTTTTTGTTTTTGTTTTCAAAAATTTAAAATATCAAATTGTTGGAGATTTGCTTCGTTTTTAGACTTTTAAATTAGAAAAGATGGTATGTTCTGTGAATAACTCATTCAAGTATAACCTGAAAAAGGCACTAAATAGTTTCAGAACTACCAATTTCAATACAGTTAACGATAACAAATTTTGCTTTTTTCTTATGTTTGTAAATTAAAGCCTTAGAATTGAAGTGCCTAAAATATTGCTAGTAATTAAGATAAGACACTAGCTAATTGTATACTAATAAATCTATTAATAAAAATTCAAATATGGATAAAAAAATTAAGCATCTATCACGCAACGACACAATTGTGACGATAATTATAAAAAATTCGTAAATTAGATGCTTTTACTGATTTGAATTACTTATATTTCCATTAATTTTTCCTTTATAATAAATATACAAAATTACCTACAATTTTCTACATATGTATTAATATATTACAAAAATACATATAATATAAAATCAAATAACTTAAGATAAAAGATTTATCGTGCACGTCGTGATAAGAATCACATGAGCTGTTTAGGGTTAAGTAGTCATCAGAGCGTTCCAGAATCTTATCCCCCAGCTTAAGTGTTAACGAAACAACGGACCACAACATCATGTATTCATGAAGGGTTTTATAAGGACACATGGACTTAGCGTTGGAACGATAGAGTGAAGATTTTATAAAAAAAATTATACGTGTTTATGTAAAATTTCATTGACCGTTATAATAAATTTTGAAAATCGAATTGAATGCAACGTTCGCAAACTTATCAGACGCATAAAGATTTTTTTTATGGATTATCAAAAGTTAAAGCTTAACTTTATTTTAATTGTTTATTGAAAGTTTATTTTTATTTTTTAATTTTCTTTTATCTATGCCGGTTTGTTTAATATGTGAGCCGGTGAAACTAAAGGCATGATAAACAGTAAGCATTCCATGGTCAATGGCGCATTGACGGTTTACAAAGTTGTTAATATTTCTTATAATGCAAAAGTATATGAAGGTATATAAGTGAAGGAAGTATAAGTAGGCGAAGGTACTAAATAAAAAAAAAAAAAACTTAGTCTCAAAAAAATTAAATCCTGTTCTTTACTGGGATAACTAGTTTGACATCCGGATGTTCTGTGAGTATCAATAACGCAATCACCCTCTAACGCTCCGCAAACTCCTCCCGTTCACTCCTTCGCGATTATTATAAAACGCCCTAGCTCATCTTAGGTGTTAATGTACATTAATTATGTGGCGAGGGGCGCTAAGATGTTGTGACAGAGATGCCGGTTTGAAATACGCCAGTACTTTAAATGGGAACTTAAATTATTGCCTCGGTTTAGCTTAATCCCATCATTTAAACATAGTTATGATACTTGGAATTATTAAATAACTTATCACATTTTTATGGAACAAAACAATTGCGACAATAACTATTTTTTTATGCACTACTTAATCACTAAAGCCGCCCAGTGGTAAGAACGCGTGAATCTTAACCGTGATGATCGCTGAAATGATGATGCACCACTGAATTTCATTTGCTTAATTTGTGATTATAATTCATCACGTGCCTTCACCGTCAAGGTGAAGGAAAACATCGTGAGGAAACCTGCGTGTGTCAAATTTCACTGATATTCTGTCACATGTGTAATCTACCAATCCGCATTGGAGCAGCGTGGTGGAATAAGCTCCAAAACCTTCTAAGAGGAGAAAAAAAGAAAAAAAAAAAAAAAAAAAAAAAAGAGGCCTTAGCCCAGCAGTGGGACATTCACAGGCTGTTACTACTTTACTTTTAATCACTAAAAAAATTATGTCACTAGGATAATCCGTAGGATTTTTATTATGAAGGTGAGTGCGCGCAATAACCTAGAACCTGAAAAGTCATTATGAATAACTTCTTAAATAATAAAAATATTGAAGTTGACTAATGTTAAATGTATTCGTAAAAATACTAACAAGTCATGAGAATAATTTCAGGAAATGGTAATATAATTTGATGTCACGAAATTGTTGTTTTAAGTAATAATAATAATAATATCCTGGGACATTATTCACACACGGCCATCTGATCCCAAACTAAGCAGAGCTCGTACTATAGAAACGAGACAACTGGTATACTTACATATACTACTTTTCTTTTGTAAATAAACACTTATATAGATAATTACACTCAGACTCAGGACAAATAGACATGTTCATGCAAACAAATGTATGTCCTGGGTGGGAATCGAACCCACGACCTGCGGCGTGAAAGGCAAGTATCTTACCAAAAACGCCAACCGGCTCGTAAGTGTTATAATATTATAGATGGTTTTCTCGAATTTTAGTGTTGTCTATTTAGAATACATGACTGTAATCAACGCCATGCTTCGTAGCTTCATGAATGTTTGATTTTCAGAATGCGCCGGTAACGCAACTATATGCATTAGCAAACGTAGCTGTCTACTATAATTTTATATTAAATACTTATAGCTGACACACCAATTTTAAATTCACTTTGTTAGGTGCTTCCTTCGTGAGTTTATTAATTGACACATATTATTTATCAATGTATTAAATCACAATGACTTACCAGTGTGTATGTAGGTATGTTTCTTCATGTCTGATTTCTGATGAAACCGCTTGCCACAGTACTGGCACGGGTAGGGCCTGGTGTCAGAATGTATGAGAAGATGGGTCGACAGCGTGCTGGACCGTTTGAAGGTCTTCCCGCACTGCTTACATTCGAAGACTTTTTCAACACTGTGGACAGCCCTGTTTAATAAAATGAGAGGATAAGAAAATTGCTCGTTTATAAGCATATTTTAATTTACTGGAAAATATACGACTTGAATATGATTTGAGTGCTTACCTATGTTGACTAAGGCTGATTTCGTGGCCAAATGTCTTGCTACACAGTTCGCATGCGAAAGGCCTCTTTCCGTTGTGTGATCTTCTGGCATGCACTTCTAAGCCGTGCGGCGTACTAAACATTTTTTCACACTTAACACAAGAATAGACATCTCCGATGGGTAACGGCCTTGATAATGGACTTGGAGCTCCAAGAACTGCTGCACGTAGTCTCAATAGCTCTGGTCCAGCCGCTTGGACTGCATGAAGATATAAGTTGCTATAGCCACCCCAACCTGGAAGTCCCAGGCTACCCGCATCTCTAAGAAATTCAGCGAATGGTAATGGCGGGTATAGGAAAGGTCTTTGGGGTTGCACTCTCGGTGCATCTGGCCTTAATAAAGCACTCACGGAAAATGCCTCTGATCTCTTTAATGGTGGCGATGAATCAGGTGGCCGTCTAGGAGACGATGGTGGTGAATCCACTTCCAGTTCGGGAGAGGTTGAACGAACTGATCGCGGTGAATGAGGCGAAGGTGCCCAGCATGGACTACCGCAGCGGGAGGTGGGGGACACACCTTCTGCCCTTGAAGTTTCATTATTGTGTGATTCATTATCTTCCTCATCTGTCCTCTCACCTACTAGTCGGTTGACACCAAACTTGATTTCTTCTGTAAAGAAAATCACTATTATTACACTTGTTCTATCAATTATTAACCCGTTAACCAGTTTCTACTCAAAGTAGAAATTGGTTTACGGGTTTGTCTTCGATTCAAAGTTTTATTACGAATGTATGGACTACTTGTACGAAAATGTAACAGAATGCCCGATATGTTTGGGAGCGGACGCTTAAAGGGACACAATGCAATTCGCTATTGTTTGCTAAAAGATCACAAAGGACGCTGAAACGCCCCTAGGCCAGTGAAAAAGCGCAGGTGCCACACTTGTCGCTCCGATGAAATGAGCCGTATCATGTCGCAGCAGCAAATTGACTTTCATCTATTCTACCCTCGCCCAACCCCAGTAATTAACACGTCGGGTCGAAGGGACCCCAATCTTTTTTTACAATTCGCTAATCCGCGGGCGCGAGTAAACGAAACTATATCGTTCAACGCTCAGTTTATTTGATTTTCTCTTCATTGGTTTTTACAATTTACGGTCGTGCGACTTGTTAATTAATGATATATTTATTAACTAATATTGTTTTAATCAATTCAATATTTACACGGATTTGGATATGTTTAAAATTACAAATTTTTTATTTTTTAATATTAATATATTTTCACGCATGTTTGAACACAGCGTATAAATAAATAAAAAAAAATATATATTTATTGATAAATTGATTATAGGTAAACTATAGAACTAAAAAGTTATTTGCCAGAAAATCGATTTATAGCAATCCAATATTAACTCTAATAAATAATCCGCAGATCATCAAGAAACCATCAGCGCGGACTCACGCTGTCCAAAAACAAACATCCATCTCGAGACGAGACAAGTTACACTAATGAAGAGCGACCCCTATATCTGAAATTCTGCAGCTGTCGTCATTCGGAGCGGAACCAATCGGCCGAATTCGGCAATGTTCGCGATGACTTAGTCCCTCAAAACATTTTACGCTTCGAACTTTTTCAATAGTAGCAGTTTAGGGTTGCCCCTGTACACTTGTTTGTTTGTCCCCTACGCGACACGGTTTTATTACCCCATAGTATTTATTACATATTAATGGTTATTTGGATTCATTGTTCCGCCTCGACAGTATGCTCGAATTCATGGCCTTGCAAAATATTGAATGGGTCCCTATTCAGGGTAATGGGGTGAACTGTAAAGATGGGTATTATGAGCCCCATTGTGTACTATTTTGTAATAAGATAATTTAAGTTATTTAAAGTTTACACTATGCTCAGGTATTCCGTTCTTTGTTTATTTATTTTGCAGTAAAATTATGTAATGTCCATAATTTTAACATATTTATTCATTAAGAAAACTAAGGATTATGTTTATTAAATCCAGATCTTTATTTGTTGTTGAATTGTAGGCGCTGAATAAAATGAAGTTAGTTTTTCTTATAAAATAAGTAGGCCAACGGGTAAATAGGTCACCTGATGGTAAGTAGTCACCGCTACACATCAAAATAGAACACAACAATACTAAAGATTGCTTTTTGGCGGTAGAAAAAATATTAAATCATACAAAATTACATTGCTAATTCATGAAGTTATTTTTTTTTTTATATCAATCAATTTACATAATATTTTTATTGAATGAATGTTTAGAATATAATACTCGAACTGACATATACGAATTATACAGCGTGTAACAAAATTCGTGTCCGACCCGTGAAGTGGTTATTAGGTATCGCGTGTCGGTTCTATTTATGTAATAATTTTTACACATATACTAACAGGTACATAATAGCCTTTCATAGGCTTCCCATAGCGTAGAAGTCCCACCAAGACGCATTAGTAAATACTCCATGGTATACTAAAGTATGACTCCGTTAGTTGTTGACTTCTTACAAGTCCTGTTCAAACGATGCACAATCTATTTAAGGCTTTTTAAATGCAAACAACGTTACCGTTTCATTTTTATCCAAACAGTGCATTAGCATCATTACCGTCCACCTATTTGCAGACTAATGCAATTTTAATTATAAAAGGAGCGGCCACAAATTGCACGATGCATTCTATGGCATTCGAAAAAAAGAGGTTTTATAATAAGATATTGTTAATTGATATACCTACGTATATGTAACTTATTGAATTTAATTAGTCGATTGTATTTTTATTGTATATAACATATTAAGGTCATCATTGACTGCCTCGTTGATCCAGTGGTTTGATATAAGGCCGCTGGTTCAATTCCCAGGTCGTTTCTGTCAGAAAATTCTCAGTAGGAGCCCGGAGTCTGGAAGTATGTGCACCTCCGTGCCTCGAAAAGCACGTAAAGCCGTTGGTCCTGCGCCTGATCTGTTTCCGGCCGTGTCGAATTGTCATCCCATCGGATTATGAAAACTAGGGAATAGAGACTGCACCTGTTTTTGCGTTTTTGCACACACACTTGTGCACTATAATATCTCCTGCGCAGTTGGCTAATCTCTCTTGAGATTGGCCGCCGTGGCCGAAATCGGTCTGGAGGACCATTATTATTAGTAAGGTCATATATAAGATAGAAACAGTTATTATAAAAATATTAATTAATCAATTGTTACGTAAAAAACGACTTTTAACCGTTAACCGACTTCAAAGAAAGGAGGAGCTTCTCAAATTATTCGTATTTATTTTTATATATGTCCAGAACAGTCTGCAGGAGGTATAGTTCCCGTATGGCTCCATTAAAGAAACAATATTAAGCATAAGGGAAAAATGTAGGGAATGATTATTTTTTATGTGCTCGAATTTTATTTAAAGTTGCTTGTGTATTTTAAACAAATAATTATTACACGAACAATTGGTAATTTATTCAATAATACGATTTATATTTTATATTTATATAAACATTAATTACATGGATCAGATTAAGGTTAAGTCTTCTAGTATTATCGGTACTTGATAAAAATCATTATATATATTACAAAGATTAAAAAAATTATATAAATTATTCGTCATTTATATAACGGAAGACATGATAACCGTTTTAAGTAAAAGCGTAGTAACTCGGATAAATCTATTGCGGTACTACTATCAAATAAATAGCGGCCTGATCAAAGTAACCTAAAAATTATATATAACTATTAATTAAAACAATACGAATACGTTATCAGCAACATATTAAATTCAACGACTTGAAATAAATAATATTACCTATTTCCTTTATATAAATTATTAATTGTCGATATATCTATAAGATATTTTTACCATCCAGAATAAATTAAAAAAAAAAAACATGTTAACATGAGCTGTAATTATTTGAATTAAGAATTACGTAATGCAAAGTCACGTTAAAATCGTTAGTCAGGATTAGAGGTTGTTATTAAATGTTTAACAATGATCCCGACTTATATGGGGAGCGTGTCAAATTTCATTTTTAATAAAGTACGAGTGCTTGGGGTGCATTGGACCCATATCGATGAGTTTGGTGTTAGAAAATTTTAATTGCATTTCTCGTATTATAATTTTGTTTAATTTCTGATGTATTGTGATTTATAATAAATCTGTAGGATTTTTATTCTGAAGGTGAGCGCATGCAATCTAACACCTTGTCGTCATTAAGGAATAACTTAAAAATAACAAAAATATTAAGCTTACATTTGAAATGTGAAAAAACAAGTCTGCTTCTTAAATAGTAAATGACGAAAATTGTTAAATAAATAATTGTCACAATTACGCACATTAGTATATTTTTTTGTAGAATAGGTGTTTATCAACGTCCATGTACATTGGCATTATAAGAGATGTTAACCATCGCCAATGCGCCTCCAACTTTGGGAACTGAGATATTATGTCCCTTGTACCTATAATTACACTGGCTCACTCACCCTTCAAACCGGAACACCACGATACGATACTGCTGTTTTGCGGTAGAATACCAGTATTTATAAGTGACTTCTTACTTGATGTTAAATTCATATCTTGTTAGAAACGAATGTGATCGTTACCTACATATTATCTACCGATTTCCAAATCTGCCCGTTTGTATCAATAAGTAAACGTAATGTTGAAACATTTAATAAATATATTTGTATTTAATAAAATTATTTCATTTAATCCCTGTATTCTAATTGTCAGGTATTAATAATATTTTCATTCTCAACAGTTTTCATTGTTATCGAAAGCGCCATTTAATATATCATTATTTAAAAGGTCAAAAGTATCATTGTCATTGCCATTCGTAATTATCTATAATTAAAAGCGATTCATTAAACATGTGACACTTATTAAATTCATTCAAATACAAAAATTAAATATATATACATAGGTATATACAATCATATAGTACCCGATAACTTAAATATTGCGCTATCGAATAATTTATTTAAAAAAACGTATAAATCAAATGTTATCATTCGTTTTTAATGTCTTTTATCATTCGTAATAACATTTTAAATCCCATTTATCGATTTGGATTAACCAAATCTTTGATCGTAAATGACGAAATATGTTAAATAAATAATATTTTATTACGTATGTGTTGTGTTTTGTTAAACACTCACACATTTAAAAAACTAATTGGAATCGCACGTGCACATCCTCTAATGTATACCCGACTTCAACGCAATTGAGAAGGACATTGCATTTACCCTGTTCGAGTTTTAAGCCATCGATAGAATCGTCTTGAGTGACATATGACGTTTCAACTTAAAATGACGAACAGTGCTAAATTGTAAAATGTTATATCAATTTGAAATGATTTTTTTAATACTGAAAAATTTTAATTGACCCAAAACGAAATTTGAAATAATTTATGAATATTTAACATAAATTTTTTTCTGCGCTTATGGCCATTTTTTATTGATAACGCTTTAGCTTTTAGCATCATTCGACAATAGTTTCCAAACAACAAGAAAATGTATGTACTGTAGCCAACTCGTTAATCGACCTTGAAACCGAATCGAATACCTTTAAAGCGAAATAAAAACACAAAAACAAACTACCATTATCGCAAAATCATAAAAAAACCAAATCCTCTTTAATCAGTTTATAAAATTGTACTCGCATTCGTCTTTTGTTCGCGGTACACCGAAAATCATGCTTATCGCAAACCTCGGGTCTAATCAAATGGATTTCTTACTTAATCCTTCCACTGGGCATTAATCAAAGCTATATTCTGAAGGTCTGGGAAAGATTAGCGTAAAACTGTATCTATATGATCCATTTATCTTTACCGTTTCGCTCAGGAAGTGACGTATAAGTAATAAACCCGAGATTAAAACTAATATTTTGTTGTAAAATTTTTATATTGTTTTCCACTAAAACATTGATAAATACAACACATACATATTTCCTAACAGTGCATTTGTTTTAACCGCAATTTAATTTTATTAATAAAATTATGAATGCTGCTTAAACCTGCTTAAATTTGCAAACTGTGCAGGACATATTATTATAGTGCATAAGTGTGTACGTAAATACAGATGCCCTCTCTATTCTGTCATTCCCATAATCCGATAGAATGGCAATCCGATCGGTTCGATCGGAAAGAGTTTAGACGCAAGACCAACGGCTTTAAGTGCTTAGCTACGGGAGTCACAAAACTTCCAAATTCTAGACACCGGGCTGCGAGTCTTCGACTGAAAAATCCAATAACTCAAGACCTCAGGATTTGCGGCCTTGTAACTAGCTATTAGGTCAATGAGCCAGTCATTAATATTATAGAATACTATACATCACAGTTACATCCGCTTCAAATGGCTCCGCCAATATAACCTTCCTTATTAAATGGACGAACAGAAAAATCATATTGATCTATCGAGCGATTAAAGTAATCAACAAACAAACTATTCAGCTTTATAATATTAGTATGAAGGAAGCAAATATTTAATCATAATAAGTATTCTTTAGATTAATTTGATTGAAGTTTTCACCTTTCAAATCATTTCTATTATATCTCAAAAACTACGCGTCACACAATACGTCACTAATCTCAATCTCCTACATCAGTAAGACAAGCATTTGCATTGACAGCAGTTTTGGTGATATGTAAGATAAATCAGGTCTTAGCGGCGACATCAGACGATCTTCAAGTGATATGGAGTGCGGGATTACGGTCACGCCCTGAGTTCTGGCTTTTTCAGCACATGCTACGTCACTGATATTCTTAAATTCTAAAATCGATGCTCATGATATTTGCACTTTGTTTGGTTTTAAAATAAATTTTAAACTGTTTTGACTATTTTTTAAAAGTGTCTTTTTTGCCATTAAATTTATACTAAAATTAATGTTACTTTGATACTTTAAACTTGATTTGTTCATGTTAAATTATTGTCAAACTCAAAGGGTACATTAAGTTTTAGTAATAATTCATTATTTACGTTTATGCAACTATTTTTATGCCAAAATTTCAATACAGCTGTTTTGACGTAATGACGTGACAAACACAAACTTTCACATTTATAATATTAGTATGATAAGATTTAATCAGAGGTCGTGGTGCCTACACTATCTCGGCGGCACCTTTGTGTGCGCCCCGATTTCTCTCCAATGTTTCCACGAATTATTTGCTGAAACAATAGCACTGTTCATGTTTGTAACACTAAACAATTTAATGAGTCCATCAAACATTAATTCATATGCCTTAATGACTGCGTCATAAAGTTGAATTTAGAATTGTAATTATGTATTCAATGGTAGATTTAAGTCTGTTTGTTTGTAAACATTGACGAAATGTCGCTCGCGGCATCTTTGAGATTAAATTCTGCCTCAATAATCGTTAAGCGTGCGCCTAGATTTGTGATTATCATAACTTAACAAGGTTTTGGTCTTAATGAGTTTTTAAACGTATGTTTACATTATTGTACATTTCATTTATAATATCGGTAGGCGTACGTGCAAATGGACCATCTAATAGTAAGTGACCACCACCATAGGCATTGGCGCCGTATGAAACATGAACCATTCCTTAACCATACATTTAAAACCAACATTGTTATATAACCTTAGGGACAGATTCTATTATTATTGAATAGTATATTCAATCTTAATGCTAGAAAGTATTTCCAATTTCAATGTGAATTACTTTGGGTTATAAAATATATATCTGTCAGATTATTTCGAACTTAAACTGGTTTCCAATTCAAAATGAAAATATCATATTTTCATTTACCGCCAAGTACGCGGCAATTTTATACGCCCATTTGTTCCGATTCAGACCTGCTATATTCATTTGTTGAGAGAAAACCTGTCACTACAAATTCAAACATAGTAATGTCTTATTTATAAACTAAAAATCACTTTGTCAACAATTAAATAAGCTGCATCTCCGGTTTTCACCAACTCAGTTTTTCAAAGTCGTTTTAAGTGAATACAAAAGTAATTTTAATTGCAATAAGTAAGCTAATGGTTCCAAGAAGCGACAGTATGCCGGAACAATCACGAAACCCTCAACAATTCATGAGGCACACAGAATTCAATTGTCATAGCGCTAAGTCACGCGAACTTTAAACAAGAGGATAATGTAACTTTGCCGACTTGGCCACACTTGGCCAAACAGAAACGTGAATAACAGGGCAAATAAAATTGTGGGGCGATGTCGTGACGTTGTAGCCACTTGGCAAATATTGACGAGACTTGGCGTGCACGAATGGACAACATTTGATTGATCGAGCATTGTGGTCACCTTATGTTTAAAATGCCGCGGAACTGGGCTCGTAAAATATCAGACATGCAGGCTTATTTCATTTAAATTAACACTCGTTTGAGGGGTGGAATAGATTGATTTTGAGAAAATATACAATACATGCATAATATGATAATATATTTACATTTACAAAAAAGGTACAAATTAATATTTGGGCATTTTATTGGAGTGAAAAATAAAATAGAACTAATTCTCAGAAACGGTCATAATGTTAGACAATCCATACATTTCAAACACGACGCAACGTTATCTTGTATACTAATGTTTACTTACAAGGGTACACATGTCCAAATCCGATTTACAACGTGCCAAGACGAGGGCAGAGGAGAGTCAGCAAATAAAGCTAATATTTTGTTTTGACGACAATATTACTTTCTAACTGGAATTTCGTATCAAATTACCATTTACCTCAACATATATTTGGATATTTTTTTCGAATTTACTCGCGACGATGAATAATTAAAATAACATTGTGATTTTAGAAAAGAAACGTAATCATTTAAATTTAATGAATTCACATACCAATAACTCACTAGTTATGTACTTTTTAAATTGGTTGCATGTTGCTCGGTTCGTAAATACTTAATTTTTTTGTCAACGATTCCCTTATCATCGATATCAAAATTTGTGTTCGATATATGAATTACAACCATCATAACACGAACGTTTAAACTGTCGATATTCATATCGATATCAGCTTTGTCGCTGCCGCCGGCAAATCAGAGTCATAAAACAAACGTAATTTTGCCGAGCGATACGCGCTGTCGGCCTGATAAGATATGTCAGCCCAAATCTGAAGCCGTGGGATTTGACGCCCAATGTTATTGGAAATTCAGTGAGGGTCTACGTGCTTATGAGATTTTATATTAAATTTCGAAGCCTTTGGTCGCCGATGAGTGTGGATTTGGCATTTTTAATAACTTTTATATAATATTTGACTTTTATTGGATATAGGTACATTGTCTTTCTACTAGATAGCGAAAAATAATATTGGTATGTTGTCTTACCTCTAATCGGGTAGCTATCTATTTGTTGCGGCGGTGAAGCTACGCGGGGCTCGTGGCGCGTCACCGGCGACCATAGTGACTGGCATAGACCGTTTCTAAGTGCCTCGCTAGCTGATACTCCTGAGAACAAAAAAAAAACAATTAGAAATATATTCTTGATTAATTAACATCATATACATTGTATTAACTAAAAAAGAAGTATTTAGGACCTTCCTCATCTCGCTGCTCTACTGCAGACAATGAACTAAGATTTAAATTATTTCAAAATATGCAAAATTTCTATGTTTCCATTAACACCAAAAAAAATGGTCCGTATAAAGGTTTAGAGAGCCAAAGAGATTAGAGATCAGAATGTGTGATGCTTAAAATCCTCGTGGACATCCAGTGGACGCTTCAGTCCTTAAAAGATAACTAACATTATGCTTAGCCGTCATACGTCGAATCGAATATTCCACCCGAAAATATTTAATGAATCAACTTTATTCAAATGACGATTAATTAAACGATAAACAAGCTACTGTAATAAGGCCTTCCGTATTTTTCATCCAACAATTAAAAGCAGTGAATCACTCAATTTTATATGGGTGGGACTTGAGATTAGCAGATTACAACTTGTTTCGTATGGATTACAAGCTTGATTATCGTCAGTACTTATGACATATGCACTTGTTAAAAACTAACAAAATAAATTAATGTTTTTTATACCAAAAGAACGTATACGGATACAGTTTTGCTTTTGGATTAAGCACCTTATTTACTGGGAATAAAGAATCTCATGAGCTACGAGATATCATAATATAGAAAATATTATATTTTATCTCCATCTATCATGTTTTATGTCATCTGAAAATGATCTTACCGATTACTAGTGGTAGGCCTTTGTGAGAAACTCATAGCTATATTACCGATAAATATTAATTTAGTGTAAAAAGTAATGAGGGCTTATAATGTGTTTGGGCGTGAAATGACTTGCAGTTAAGGAAATGTAGTTAATTATTTATGATAAGGTTGCATTATTTTATTACTTATGTTTAGAGGAAGGTATAAGTCTTTAGCATATACAGAAGTAATAAGGTCCTCCAGACCGATTTCGGCCACGGCGGCCAATCTCAAGAGAGATTAGCCAACTGCGCAGGACGTATTATAGTGCACAAGTGTGTGCGCAAACACAGGTGCACTCTCTTTTCCTTAGCTCTCATAATCCGATGGGACGGTAATCCGACACGACCGGAAAGAGTTCAGGAGTTCATACAGAAGTATCTTTGGCGTAAATGACACTAAAACCGCGCAAAGCACGAAGCAAGTAGCACTACATATACCGCGCGCTGCGTTTATTTTTCCTACCTTCTCGTGCTTCACAGTTCAATCAAATTGCTTAGTGAATATTTAAAAAGGATATCTTTGGAAATATATAAATGCGATATAAGACATACAGCTCACATAATTTTCAACGAAAGATCGATTTATTATCAAAACATTTTACAACTTTTGATAACGTAGGATAAGCTGAGATTATTAAATCATTATACAATATTTTTTTAATCTGCACGTAACATTTTTCAACTTAATCCTACTTGAATCCATAATAATAATTTCGAATGTGAATGTGAAAAAACACAGTATTTGTGTTTTATTTTGTATGGTATGCCATGGTGCGCCAGTAAAGATTCAAACTTCAAATTTACTCTTACTCGTATACATACATAAACACTTTTGATCGTCATGTTACAAGATTCAATTTATTGTAAAAACTACTAAGAGTACATAATAATAATAATAATAATATCCTGGGACATTATTCACACACGGCCATCTGATCCCAACCTAAGCAGAACTTGTACTATGGAAACCAGACAACTGATATACTACATATACTATTTTTCTTTTGTAAATAGATACTTATATAGATAATTACACCCAGACTCAAGACAAACAGATATGTTCATGCACACAAATGTCTGTCCTGGGTGGGAATCGAACCCACGACTTGTGGCGCGTAAGGCAGGTATCTACCAACCACACCAACGGGCTCGTCAAGAATGAGAAAAACCTGATAGAAACTCAGTTGGTGGTAGGGCTTAGTGCAAGCTCGTCTGAGTAGGTACCACACACTAAGATATTCTACCGCAAAACGGCAATACTTGCTATTGTTGTTCCGGTTTGAAAGGTGAGAGAACCAGTGTAATTACAGGCACAAGGGACATAACATCTTAGTTCCCAAGGTTGGTGGCGCATTGGCGATGTAAGCGATGGTTAACATCTCTTATAATGTCAATGTCTATGAGCGTTGGTGACCACTTACCATCAGGTGGCCCATATGCTCGTCCGCCTACCTATGCTATGAAAAAGTCGCGTTTTTCCATAGCGGACATAACACTTAGTTCTTGAGATCGGTGGCGCATTGGTGTGGTAAGGAATGGTTAAATTTTGTGAACGTTATGGGTAATGATGACTTACCATCAATAGGCCATTTGCTAAATTATCTTTCTGTAAAATATAAATAAATGTGGGGTATATTACTTGGTTACATTAACACTAATATTCGTGAAATAACAAAAAAGATTTAATTTGAAAAAAAAAAACCTTTATACAAGTTATACGTTTTGTTAATAAAGTGTACCGTACCTTATTCTGAAATGAAGCGGTTACATCCAGTTTTAACTGGTTAGATTGAGTCAGAAACACTTCACTCAACGGAAAAATATTTCCTTCGTAATTTTACTGATTTTAAATAAAAACGATAAATTCCAATACATGAAAAAATTCAAAGATAATTATTATCGGGTCGCATTTATATAATCACAGCTACGGACACACGATAACAGTCATGTTAATTACATTTATCGCGTCTAATAGCGTGTAATACCGTGTATTTGATAGGATACTGTCAAAGGTATTCAATTTTGTCAAATTCAAATATAATGATTAATTATTTTTAAAATCTAGTAATGTTTTGGAATAATTATGAACAAATATAATTAACTTACACCGTAACGCAACAACATTTTTTTTATGACATTGTGTATTTCACTTTGCGACATAATACTAGATATGAAGTAAATGTATACTAATATATAAAGCTGAAGAGTTTGTTTGTTTGATCGGGCTAATCTCAGGAACTACTGGTTCGAATTTAATTTTTTTTATTATGTTGTATAGTCGTTTTATCGAGGAAGGTTCTAGGCTGATTTTTATTCATTATATTTTTATTAATTACACGCGGGTGAAACCATATTATGCATCTGTTAAGCTATTTCTAAAGTAATGTAAATGCTTAGAAAAGTCCCACTGCTTGGCTATGGGTATACAAGGAGACAAGATAAGGAGAAAGTTTGAAGCTTTGCTCCGTACTACTTCAATGCGTGCCGATTCCAATTCTGCTGCATTGAAGCAGCGTGGTAAAATAAGTTCCAAGCCTTGAAAAAATTAGAGTCCTGCAGTGAAATATGTACACGTTAACTTTTACAAGATCCTACATGTGTTCGAAATATTTTGATTTCAATTTAATTTAAAAATATATTAATAGCATTATAATACTAAAATTTGAATATGCTTAAGAAATTTAATAAAAGATTTATCGAGCAACGGACGGACATTTCGAAACAGGATAAGGATGATAAGAGCAAGGACAATCAGTGCTGCATCCTCGAGGAAGAGAGCGATTCGATGGCGCCAGCGCGGCGGACTCGGGTCACTAATGTAGAATTATGGTAGTGTGTCAGGGTTTGACTTTGAATTTTTTTCTCTTTAACTTATTGAGTTTGTTCTTCAACAAAATCTACATCATATACAAGTAACTATACAAAGTTTACCTTCTAGATCTTTCATATCATATTTTATAGTTAAATTTTAATCAAAGAATATATTTGGTCGGTATTTTTATTCATTTTTGCATTACATATTTTTTACGAAATGATCTTTGTCATACAATAGGATGAATACTATTTTAATTATATTTATGTCATAGATTCAAATGGATTCTTTAAATTAAACTATAAGTTATGAGACAAAATGTTATTATTATTATTGAATAATAGGGTTGACACAAACACAAACAACAAGAGTTAATAATAATAATTTCATTGGAGTAACGTAGATTGGTATGTATTGGTATTATATAAAGTCATGGATTATATAAGCATTGAAGATGACTTTCCATTATATCTAATATTGGGATTCAAGGCAATTAAAATAGCATTTTAGGTTTATTAGTTAATTTTTTTTTAATCATTATTGTATTAGTTTCTTAAATCAATACAAAAAAAATAATTAAGTAATTCTTCGTATAAAACTTGTTCGTAAAGAAATTGTAACGTTTTAATTAAGATCAAATGAAAAAATATATAAAGCTATTTCATTACAACACACAAACGCAATCAAATCAAATCTAAATATTTTTACTCAAATAGACTTTTAAAAGTATGTTTGAATCGTCAAACGCTACATTTTTCTACCGAAAAGAACCCGGAATAAACTAAATAGTCAGTACTTTTGTAAAAAAAATAGAATTTTTACAAGAGATAGCAGATATATATAAAGAATTTGTACAATTGGCTCGTTTGTTACAAAATTGACACACTGACCTTCATTCATCTATGAATCATAGATGTATCGTGAGTCAGGGGTTCAGGAAATAAAAATGTTAAAAGCAAAGCGGGCCAAACGGCGCCAACACTGTTCAAGAATCAATGACCGGCGTCCGGCGCGGGCGCAGCGCTAATTTGTCGCTCGCAGCGCCAATTGTATCACAGCTTCCTGTGTTATGTTTTGGTACAAATGATGCTTACTGATCAGTTAGTTTAAAATTAGTATTAATAAAGAGATCTAAATTGTAGAATTTAAACGATGCTATGCTATTAGCGGCTATTGTTTGCTATAAAAATTATTTGGCACTTAGGATGTTTCTTTAATTTTGATTTCAGTTCGATTTTTGAATTTTAATCTATCAGTTGCTACACTTTTGGTTAAATGCTTACAGTTCATATATATTTGTAATTATAAAGTGTTCTCAATTAAAGGATTGCAAACTATGTTATTAGCACTTATTAACAGTATATGACTTGCTGTCCCTCTAGAACTATTTTATTGATTACACAAGCTTGTATGAAATGTAACGAAAAATGGTGCAGTCTTTGTTCCATCATAGACACGATCTTTGAATATGAATGAAAAGATGGCTTAACGAAACGTGAATTTCATAAAATAATCCAATTCATTATATGAGGTGTTGGGATTAGAACTCAGGACCTTATGATCTGTAAACGTAAAATCTAACCACGAAATCAAATAGTCAGTTAAAATACTTACTTCATTGATAAATAGTTCACGATTAGGACATCAGGTTTGTTTTAGTTTAATTTGTAAATACTAATAAAAATATTTCACCGTTTTTTATTTCTGGAAATAATATTTAGTGATACAAGGTTTTTATTGTATAGGTAGGTGGACGAGCATATGGGCCACCTGATGGTAAGTGGTCACCAATGCCCATAGACAATGGCATTGTAAGAAATGTTAACCACCGTTTACATCGCCAATGCGCCACCAACCTTGGGAACTGTTGGGAAATGTTATGTTCCTTGTGCCTGTAATTACATTGGCTCACTCACCCTTCAAACCGGAACACGACAATACAAAGCACTGCTGTTTTGCGGTAGAATATCTGATGAGAGGGTGGTACCTACCCAGACGAGCTTGCACAAAGCTCTACCGCCGAGTAAGCGTATAATAAATTGGTAATTTTAAATGTTAAGATAATTGGTGTTAGAGACATTTAATAAAATAAAAGGTAATCTTATTTAATCGATGTTTAGTTTAAACAACTTTTTGTTTTGTATTTTAGATTTTGTACATAGTTTTTTATACAATATCGCTATCATTATTGACTTACGCCAAGTCCAAATCGTCGCGTGCTGTCAAGACCCTAAATTTAAACCGACCTCTTCAATATTCTTGAGTCTTAAAATATAAATTATGCAAATATTTGGAACTCTTATATTAAAGCGAGATTTAACTAGTGATTTTAAATACTTTTATACAATTTGAAAATTAAAAATGTTTTTGTACTAAAACGAACTATAGTTAATATGAATTAATGGTTACTAAATACATCTTAGTACAAGAAAAAACTGTTACACAATATTTAAGGATGTTTTCAACATTGTAGGTACATGAAAAATTTAAATCAACATATTTTGGCGCTGCGAGAATACAGTTAAACGTCGCTTTACGTTTTCTAATGAATGCTTCATTCAACCGCAGCGTTTCTGCATTGATAAAGCCATATTTGCTACTGCGAGAGTCCCTGGCTTCTTCGTCATTCTCAAGGACGGCTTCTTCAAGTAATGACTGACGGCGAAGAAGCCGCAGTACTCATTCTATACTGTTTGCTATAACTGAGGATCTAAGTAATCTTTTCGCAATATTTTTGGTGTTGCGTGCATTGGCATGGGAACAATTTTGAATTTATTTTCGTTCTTCATGCCTTTTTTATAGAATACATTTTATTATTATTATTTATTCAATTAGGCATTTTAATCCCCATGTAAAGCCACCACTGGTTCAGTATATACATATCTACTGTAAAAAATCGACAAGAAACTCAGTAAAGAGTAACTCTTTCCACCAATTTTCTTTGACATGTTAATTAAATACAATTCAATCATTTATTTATCCTGCATGTAAACCAACTAATACTAACTTCCACGCTTTATATCATATATACAGATTTTAGCGAGTCAGCGAATAATATCTAAATGTAAATTTAACAAGTAAAAGCATAGTAAAAGCTAATTCACAATGTAAACAAAGACGCTTAATGAAAGACGGAATCAGAACGATGAAGGAGAAAGGTTAATTGATATTGTATCTATAAATAGTCTTCCTAAGAAGGACCAGATTAATCAACACTTAATATTGTAACGTTAGAGGCAACACTCCAAAACAATAAAGTTACGAGTTAAAAGTTGACTATCCATTAAATATACAGCGCGACATATCCTTATATTAAGATATCTTAATTTATTTTAACGTCTATATCATGAGCATTATACAGATTAAATTTTAAAACACTTCTAATAAATAAATCATAATAAGGAAACAAACAGTATAACATATTGTGTGGTTATAATACTGTGTCACAGAGATTATGATATTAAGCTACAGTAAAGCTTTGACAATGCGTTTAGTTTCATTATAACTGTAATATCAGTATTATAATAAATAATTGAACGAATTTATACAGAAGACTATAACAATTTAAAATAACCATATTAATTCACCGTGACTCAAATATCCACCAACCAACCATAGCAAGCACCATAAACAAATATTTATAGTTAACTCAGAAGTAAATTGCTTATAAAATAAATTGGCTTAATGTCTCACACCTATTCAAATTTTAACGTACTCAAGAAACAAGTGCTCGCTAAGTGAGCAAGATAGCACTATTCGGTGCTATATTTCCTGTGAAGAGCCAGACTTTAGCTGTCTATCAGACGGCGCCAGGGCCGGTGGCGCCCTCTCAAATAACGCCACTCCCGTTGATCGTGTGATCGGTCATTCAATTACGATTGACTTTATTGCAATTGTTATCGTAGCGGATGCAATTTTTTCATATTTATCCAGACATGAGGTGGTTAATAGCACGAGATGATATCAGGTGACGCTCATCTGATGTGGTAGAGCTTCGCAGTAGTGGTTTGTGGCGCAAATACGTAAGGATGTAACAATCAAGTTAGAATATAACTTAGTTACTATAAAACCATCACAAATTAATATGATTTATAAAAATATATGACAATGAATAAAATATTTATATTAAATCGTTATTGTTAAATATATTTAAATCTTAGATCGATTGATAAAATAATCGATAAATATATCTAATTCCAGAATTTGATTAGAAAATCAAAATATTCTTAGAACTGCTGGGCTAAGGCCTCTTCTCCTCTTTTTGAGAAGAAGGTTTTGGAGCTTATTCCACCACGCTGCTCCAATGCGGGTTGGTGGAATACACATGTGACAGAATTTCAGTGAAAATTTGACACATGCAGGTTTCCTCACGATGTTTTCCTTCACCGTCAAGCACGAGATGAATTATAATCACAAATTAAGCACATGAAATTCAGTGGTGCTTGCCCGGGTTTGAACCCACGATCATCGGTTAAGATTCACGCGTTCTTACCAATGGGCCAAATATTTTATTATTCATATTATATAAAATAATAATAATAATATAAATTAAATAATTCGTCGTTATTTACGGTATATTTATGAATGGCTATAAAATAATAATAATAATGACGCATTAGTGACGAATGTGGTTACGAAATAATTAGTTTATTATGTTAAATAACCACAAATTACCCTTTCATTAATCGAATTAATATACATATGTAAGAAAACGGTTGCAAAAGTTTAAAATAGTAATAAATCTATTACATACAAACGCAACCATGAGTCAAGATTAGTAACGAAATATTATAATTATTGATTAATTACTGATTTCGCTCGGTGGCCTATAATTTGATACTTTAAGTTAGATTTGGGAGGTCTCGAACACACATCAGTATTTCTAGACGGCATCAAATAGCTATTTGGTATTTATTTATCATGATAGATGATTACTCTATTAGCAGTAGTCTGAACCTGCCTTTTAGTACATCTGACTTCATTCTTTTTTTTCTTAAAGCAACATAAGATGTGTAAATGTCAAACTTCCACGAAGGTGATGTTCGGTTATCAATATCAAAGTGTACCGAACATATCAATATTACTCCTAGTTAAGAGACAATCGGCCGTTCATCACCATCAATGGGGCCGAGTTCATTCATTGAATTATTATTAGCAAATGAATTACAATTGACAACGTATATCATCGTAACAATTTGTTAGAGGAATTTCTTACTTATAACGTTGAATGAAGGACACATATCTCGTGCACGGTTTTGTACATTTCGACACTGTTAAGTGCTGTATGGAACCGTTCGATGAAATATCTTCGCATAAAGTCATGGAGGCGTATAATTTGTATTGATATGAGTACAATTTTATGACTTAATATCGTACGTAAGCTCTTCTACTTAAAATTCGAAGCTAACAAAAATTGTAATAGGAATACTAATAAAAGGAAATCCGTATACTTTTAGTTATATTAAATACGATTTAGAAAATTGATAATTTGGAATTTGTCAGTTTTGTTGTATCATTAAATATTTGCGTATTTTTAGCAAAATCAAATATAAAACATTTAATCTTGCATAAATATCTACAGATCGATAGCATCTCTAAAGATTTCATCTGTTAATCCAAGTGTTTCATTACACGGAGCCTGGGTGGTCACAGTACAGGAGCGTATTATAATTGGCTACAACGGCCCACTCATGACAATCTAGAGAATTCAAACGGAAGCCAAGATCGCTTTACTGATAAATGATCACACATTACCACCAACTTGGACTATTTGTTTGTCAACATTGTTTAATGAAACAGGTCAAGATGAAAATGGTTTACTTATTATTCAATACATGTCGGTACTTCAAAATTTCAAATAACTGAATAGAAATGTAAAGAGTGGATTCTTATGTTTTTCTTTAATCCTTTATAAAAAATAAAATTGTTACGTGATAACACATAAGATAAAATTCGAATATCTTATTGGAAAAATATCGTAAATTGCAAAGAATGCATGAATCTTTGTTACTTCTGTTCGTTGTTGACCGTTCTCATTATCTTGGTGACGCGCAGTCTACTAGGTACTTCTTATCTTAACCAGCACACTGGCTCTTTATTTTCTCAAACAAGACTTTTTATTTGCGAAACATTCGGGGTCAGCCGGGTCGCTCCTTCCTGACTTCGGAATATTCGATATTTTTATTAAACAATGTTGCTTTAATTAATACTACTGTTTCATGCCTAATCTCTTCTGTGAACACAATCGCGTTAATAGAGGAAGTTGTTGATTGTTGGGCTTAATTAATATTTACCACATAATCTTGCTAGGCAACAAAGTATATGGTCTCATTGAATTGCTAATTATGACAAATTCAAACATATCTGAAACTTAATAAGGTCACTAATTGTGCTTAGTATATTATCATTTCTTTTCTGGTCAGTCAGACGGTCAAATACTGTGCCAAATTAGAAACATCGGGAATTTTTTAAATTAATAATAATAATAATAATAAGGTCCTCCAGACCGATTTCGGCCACGGCGGCCAATCTCAAGAGAGATAGGCAACTGCGCAGGACATATTATAGTGCACAAGTGTGTGCGCAAACACAGGTGCACTCTTTTCCTTAGCTCTCATAATCCAATGGGACGGCAATCCGACACGACCGGAAAGAGTTCAGGCGCAGGACCAACGGCTTAACGTGCTTTCCGAGGCACGGGAGTGTACACACTTCCAACTTCCAGACTCCGGGCTGCTACTGAGAATTTTCTGACAGAAAAACCCAATAACTATATTGGCCCGACCTGGGAATTAAACCCAGGACCACCGGGTCTGCGGCCTTATGCTGTAATTCTTAATCAAATTTTTTGTACAAATTTTATCCACGAGCTGTAGCTAATTGTATTTTATATATTATATAGCAAAATATAAGCATCTTCGATTTAAGTTATAACAACGTATTAATTTGAATTTTTATTTAATTAATGTCATTGAACATGATAAGTCACCGAACTGCGCTTTCAATTACCTTTGATAAAAGCCGAAAAAAAATTTCAAATCATCCTCTGGCAAAATCTATCCGTCTAGCCCACGTCTAATCAAGAGTTAGCTGAGGTTCCCACGACACGCCTCCTACGCATGCTTACTCACAATGTTTGTCATCTGCTCTAATTGATCTAAGATCTAGTTGTGAATTAAATCGTGGCTCATCAATGTCTCTGTGTGAATATGGTTTTTGTGACTCATTTATTTTTATAGTTATTTTTTTTTAAATCGATAGCAATTTTCGTGCTATTTCATTAAAGACTTCAAATGTAATTATCTTAATGCTACATGCGATAAAGTTAATGCTAACGAGAAACTACCTAATGTTTTTATCACGTAGTAAATAAAATAAAAAAATAGTTAATTTTAATTACCAGTTTTAGTGATGACAATTTACACCAGCAGAAATATATTCGGTCGTATAAATAGAACATTCGGTCTCAATTGTTTTATTCGCTGCAGTTCTTTTGCAAATCTATTTACTGCTCCACTTCGAATTGTCTCAATTTGCCAAAACCTTCAAAAAAGTTTTAGAAACAATTAAATTGTGCTCGACTGATTGTCGTGCGAACGGCGGAACGGGTTAAGAGGTGTTAATTGTGCGTGATTGAATGTTTTCTCAGGGCAGAATTTCAATTGGACGCAATTGTTTGTCTGCCTGTTCTTACCACGGAAACTGTTGTCTTCTCTTTTTCCGATTCTAATGCAATTTCATTTTCTCTTACCTTATTCTTTTTATCATTTGCAGTTTAATTTATTATTAACGAGTTCAGTTTTTTCATCTTTAACCGAGATATTGTAAGTTAATGTTTTAACTTTTGTTTTTTTTTTATTAGTGTTATTCGTCTCACTAGGTCTGAATAATTTTATAGAACTATGTCTCATAACTATTGTTAAGGTCAGGAGCACAAGTGGTGTTATAATAAAATCATTTCTGAAACCAAATCCCGTGAGACAACGCTTGAGCGAATTGAGGTCAAAGTCATCGCACATTATCAATACTTTACTCGGTATCTCCTTCATTAACTAGAAGCGAAGCTTAAAAGAAAATCGATTATAATAATTTTACAAGAAATAGTATTAACCTTGATAAAATTATCTAGCTTAATAGTTATTTTAATCGTTTAAATATAATTATAAATGAAGATACCAATTTCGCCGAAAAATAGATAACACAGTATAAAGATCAAATAAATATTGAACAGGTAAGGTAAGGTTAGTTTAATTTCTTATTAATTTTAACGATATCCCAAAGCAGAATTTTACAAATTTTTATAAGCAAACATATTTATTACAATACAAATAGTACAACGAGTACGACAATCATCGACAACAGAAGCATTTCAATCAATTCCATTGGCAGTTATGATTCATGTTGTAACATCGCTCCAGTCATTGGTCAGAGAATCGCCGACGTTTGATGTCGGCCGCTCATTTCACAACCTAATTCGCCGACAGGAAGATTCTAATAGGGTTAAGATTTAGAGTTGTTGGGTCATAGGCGAGATGGATGCTACGTCGTTTTGGGCGTGCTGTATTCCCTACAATGAGAATTGGCATTTAGTGATCAATTTTAATGAATTCTGTTAATTTGAAATCACTTTTATTATTGTTTCGTACGCATGGAATGATTCATTGTTCAAATTTCAATGCTTCATTAAACTCTTATGTCATTATATAATACCTTTCATCGTAACCTTTTCCACTTTAGTTTTATGTAAGCGTTAATTCTAATTTTTTATCCAAAATTAAGATAATTAATGAATGTTAAGTTTAATTCTATCATATTATACGTCTATAAAATTAGTAGCTTCAAGCGTTGTCACTCCAACTCCTAAAAATCCTCGCAATCAACTAATCATCTCCTCCGGACCGCAGCTTCAAAGGGCCCATTAATAATGAATTTGGGCAGCAAATCGCCTTTTGTGCGCGAAGGGATTTACGCCACGTGTGTGCTATTACCCTAATGGGTGGAATCTTCTCATCGTCGCGAGCGTAATCAGAGCGAGATGCCTTGTGTGAAGGAATTAGAACTGAAAAATGTTTCTTTGGTTTGCTTTTTAATACCTATACCGATATTTGTAATGAGGATTACGTTCAATTCAAGCTTTATTTATTAATTACATTTACTAATTTTATATACCAAGCTTATGTTAAATATAATATTGTATTATAATTTGTATACAAGATTATATTGTTGTGACATAAAAAGCGGAATTAGTAAGTTTTGATTTTCATGCAGGATGTATTTAATCAAAATAATAATAATTTTCTTACCAAAAACCAAAATTGAACAATATATATATATATCTATTTTACGAGCGCGGCTTCATCCAGGTGTGAGGGGAAGGAAGGATACCCCAGACATACTGAATATACGTCGTATTGCCAAATTTTATGGTGATCGGTTGAGGAGTTAAGACGTGAAAGACTAACAAACTAACTTTCGCATTTATTAGTAAGAATAATAAATGAACAAGTTAAAACATTTGTTGCTGTAATAGGTAGCTTATAATTATTCTTGGAAAAGTACAACTTCAATCTTGAAGGTTATTTTCTATAGATTTATTCCAAACTGATGATATATAAATAACATTTGATTGAAAATTGAAAAGCTGTGATTTATGCTTAGAAGAAAGGTAAATAAAGTTATATTTAGATTTTGAATATGAATACATTATTACAATACATTAGTACAAGTATTATGTATAATGTCATTTCAAGTTTATAAGCAATTACCATATCTTAAGCGAGACAACGTAATTGAAAATTTAAAGAGTCAATAGCGCAGTGGTTCACAGCCGTCTAGCGATGTAAAAGTCACAGGTACCATCCTGACTCTATGGGGTATTGTCGCCCACTCCTAATAGAAGCATTATACTTAATTAAGGGGAGAAATAGTAATATTTATATTTACACAATAAAAGGAAATTAATTATAAAAGGAAATTATAAAAGGAAACTCTAATAGTAACTCTTAAAAAATCGATAGTAAAAAACGTCATGAAATACTCTATTTAAATCACAAGGGTATTCAATTCGCGATGTTTTCAATGAAAATCTTTAACACATCGACCAATTACAAATCGGTGTGATTGACAGTCGTAAACTTTTAATTTTTATTACGCATTAAGATTTAATGCGTGGACGCTGAGTGTGAGAAGCGGATGTAGGATGTTGCCAAGGACATGCGACTTTAGTGTCTTGTGACACCATGTGTTGACTGCGAGAGAGCTGGCTTGCTGTTATTTTGCTCTATGCTTGATCGTGTCACTGTGTACACGTTTCAACGTAACTCCACTTCCATAACTAACTATTATATTGTTTATTCTATCAGCTCAATATTGATTAGACTGTTAATATTATTTAGAGTTGTATCATTTTCAGTACTAATTTCAGACACATGATATTTTGCGGTCACCCTAACATATAGACATCTGAAATCGTTAATGCGCGGCCTACAATGGAATATGAAGTATCCCTTATATAATTACGCTGGCTCTTTTATCCTTTAAGCTCGAACACTTTATAGATTTTTTCAGGTAGACTTATTGTTGTGTAAGTGATAGTCTAGCCTGAACGAAGCCCTACATAGCCTTACATATATTATAATGCTATTCACTAATATTTATATCGGAATTCACTTATAATTATTTTTTTATTTAAGATAAAGATGTATTTTTTTTTTGTTTTGTTTTTCGTCAATTAGATTTTTTAAATGTTAAGTTAGCCTATAATTTTTTATATATTTCGTTACAATATTTTCATACATGCAATTAGACAAATGTTTTTTTCTAAATATATAACGTTGGCTTCCTATTAGATAAAATAAAATAAAATATTTAGGAAGGATTTCGTATATAAAACATTAAGATAGTGTTGTCATATACATAGTAATATATGTAAATATAAAAAATAGAGTTTATTGATTGACGAAGATTTATTTTATTCGATAAAATAATATTATATTAAGTAATTGTACGTACTCGATTTAAATACTTTCAACATACGCAATGGATCGATTCGACATTTCCACAACAGTTGCGATGTCAGAAATAAATCGGTTAGACCAATAATAGAGGCGCGTGTCGCCGTTAATTCGTTTAGGGTGCCTAGTTCGAATACGAAATTGGATTACCATTTTGATGATGGATGGAAGCGCCCAAATCAGAGGATGTATGAGGAAAGGCGAATTTTGCTTCGGATTTCGTCTCACTTTTATTTCAGACAGTTACGCGAAATGTATGAAGCACTTCGTTAAAATATTTTGATAGACATATTTAACAATAGGATGCATTGTAGATGCATTGTGACAACTAAGAATAAAAAATCAATTTAAGCTAAAATAAGTTCGAAAAAATGTTGTTAAAAAGGGAAAAATCACATTTGAGTGTTTACAACTCTATGACGTTACAAAAGATAAAGTCTTACGTTGCTTAGTGGCTATTTAGTTAAATGATTTTTCTCTTTCTGGCGTTATTGATTTGACATTCGAAAGAAGAAGACACAGCATTGTTTAACTTATCACTCGCTGAATAGCGTTTATAAGGCCGTGTGTATTATATGGCCTACGACATAAGAAATAATATCATCAACGCTGTCTTCAAGTCAATTTCTTGCATTCATAATAATTTGATTAATTATTATCTAGAAATATTTTTTTTTCGAACCAATCTCCTTCTTGTATTCTCTATTACATGTGACATTGGCGAAATAATCAATTATCTTTTATCGCAACCAAAGTTTATAAAAAGAAGACAACAAATATTACAATTCCAACAAGTGCTTAAATAAATAATTAAAAAAAGAAAGAGCACGCAACTCACTACACATGAAAGAAATAAAACCGTTACGCATTGAAATGGTTCACTAAAAAACAAACTTGAAATTTTATTTTCATACCAACCAAAGAAGAATTAAATAGGATCGTTCAAAACGTAGCGTTCTTTTTTTTAAATTTGGAATTGATATGCTTATCTTTTTTCTTGTCGTTTTTTGCAATTTAATTCTAATAATTGAATATCTTGTAAAACGTTTTATATTAAAATTAATATCAATTCCAAATTTAAAAAAAAGAACGACACGTTTCTATCTAGCCTATTTAAAAACAATCGGTTTTTAATTGGTAGAAATAGTAACATTATCTTTATGTATATATGCAATCACATTAAAAATCAATGTTGCTAGTAATATAGAGGAACAACGGACAAATTCAATAATAGCCGGTGTTCGATCAGACAAATCCGATTATAACCGGGATCAGATGTCTCGTCCCGGGGAATTATATTCGATGGGATTACGAATGTTTCTTTTATAATATTAATTGTTTTCTGTACAGATTACAGTCTTGTGATTGCGATTTATTATTTATTGGGAAAGACTGCACACGGTTCGTTTGTTCTTTGAAAATGGAACGTTTAATAACCTTTGATACTTTAGGAAGAAATTACCTAACAGGACAGCTCCGCAGCATACAGGACTTACACTATATTATTTTCTTTATCCTTACAAATTATGAAATTGTTTTCATTAAAAAATATTTAGCCCTGAGCTTATTACGATACATTTAAAAAAAGCACGAATACTAACAGTTGCGTCACAATATATCAAAAACGATATTATGTATATTGAAAGATCTTCAACTGTGGAAATCATTGTATAATGAACTTGACACCAAGTTTGCAGCAAGTGACATAGTAGGTAATTTGTTAGATTTGTAATAAAACTACATTTAATGTAATCTCGTAAAATGACAATTCTAAAGTACGAGTCATAATTATTTTTTGATTAATTTCTTATACACAGACAGATTGCTGAATTTGAAGTTACACATTTGTGTTTTGCACAGTTGGACTTAAATATATTATTTAATTGACATACATATTAATGATTTGGTTATGTTTATTGAAAGGGTTTTAATGAAACTACTAATTTAAAAATATTATTTTTTTAATTCGTAGCATCGAAGTGTCGTAAATCGGACGGATAGTTACACGTGTGAAGTGATTACTTCTGCGCATAAAAATCGGTAGGTACTATATACGCCGGAGTCGTATAGGAAGATTAAAGAGATTTGACGCCTCATTTATGAGACATTGTCTTCGCTTTTAAAATAAAAATAAAATCTTTAAAATGGTATTGTTTAATCTTACGCTCAAAAGATGGCGCTGTACTGTATTTTAATCGCACTTTGTTATTTTAGTTTAAAGTAGCTAAATAAGTAATAATAATTTAAATATCTTATAAAATTTAATGACCAATTCTTTCATATACATATATTTCGAATTTTAAAACATTTGGTCCATGGTCATCTGATACTAAAAAAATTATGAAAAACCTCTCCAAGAAACTGGTCCATACTTCTGGTGACCCAAGACCTGGCGCTTATTTAGCCCAAAGGCTGAGTCTAGCGGTGCAGAGAGGCAATAGCGCCAGCGTCTGTTTTTTCCTTAAAATTTTAATGGGTATTTTATTTTATTTTTTTAATTTCGTTTAGTTTTAGACTATAATAATAAATATGTTATATAAATTTAATATAAGATAAGTTTTATAAAATAATTAGGCTTAGTTCGATAAGGTTTTGTTTTAGGTGTCTTTATCCTGAAAAAACAATCAATTATTATAAAAAAAATATATATATGCTATCAATTATAAAAAAAGAAAAAACATTTTTTATAGCATATATTAGAGCCGAGCGAAGCTTTGCGAATGTACTTATTAATAATCGGTGTAATTAGTTACATGTTAAATTATTGTAACTATATTACCATAGCACTGTCAGTTGCGTCTTGGCCCGCGAAAAGTTATGATGATGATGATGATGATGAGTTATTGATTTGAAATTTTAATGATTTTGTACGTGCAAGAAGCATTTAACATTAATTGAATTAAAATATTGAAGTTCTTTGAAAAAACTCTATAGAAATGATTTTAAAAACTATCAGAAAACCTTATGGCATGACCGGTAACTGTGATTTAGATTTAGATTTTAAATAAAATATAATTATGTAATTTTTTTAAATAATTATATTTTATTTAAAATCTAAATTGTAACTGGAGTCGTTGTTTATATTACGTTTACCCATAATACATTTGTATTACAAAACCGGTATTTTCCTTATTAATATAACGATGTTTTCCATAGATATGATATTATAATTTTCAAATTCCTTAAATTCGGTTAAGAGATACTCAATTTAGACAAGTAACACGTATATGCTCTATCTACTAATAGGACCAAATTAATTATAATTGAAACTTACACAGATAAAGTACATATTACCTACTTTAAATTAAAAATAACGCGGTAATTTTTTTCAAAATGCCGTTAACAAAGTAAGTTATCGTATCCTATAGCTATTATCACAATAAAGAGCTATGACTATCAGGAAATTGTAAATTAATTTTTAACTTGAGCTCTACATCAGGATCTCCTTTGTAGGAAGCCTTTGACCAATCACAATTGAGCTGGAACGTAATGGCGTTCGTTCCTAGTTCGTTAATGTGCAATCAGTAAAATTGTTCATGGATTTGAAATCTTTAAATAATTCTAGGGTTAAATTTTAAATTAAAAATCGAATTTCGAAATTGTTAATGTGGCATTCGAAATACAATAGATTCATATTAACTTACTTCTTAGTCTATTGTAATAGTTACATTCCTTATAAAATTAAATTAATTTTTTTTTTTTTTTTCGAATGGCTCAAATGTACCTTTTATTTATTACACAGATAAAATATAATTACCGATTAAAGAAAAAGTGCAAATTTTCAATAATAATCGAATTTAAAACGATCCGTTGCTATATTTTAGAGGGTGAAAAATGTTTAAACATTTATTGACTATTTTATTGTGTTGTGCCCAGTATGTTTTAATTCTAATTGATTGATGAAGTTCTTTTGGTATAGCACTGACGATCTATCAGGTCATCAGCTTTAATACGATATATTATTACTTCGATGAATTATTTACATGAAAGCAGTATTTAAATTAGGATATCAATTTAACAAAGCCTTAAATAAATGCAAATAAAAATTAAAAATATACAAACATGTAATAGATCAAAAATGGTTTTTACAATTCCTTTTTCTTTGATTAGCAATCTAGTATAAGTACACGTTTTGAATAATTTGATATATTTTTCTGTATTCATGTCTTAATAACAATATGTGCAACAATTTGAATACTTTTACATTCAGAACATTTACATATTATACTAAGATAAATTCTATTTAGTTTTGGATTAAATTAATTTAAAAAATCAGTATATTTTTTATTACAGGTTGCTTTAAATGTAAAAAATCTTATAATTTACTGTAGTAGCTTCAAATATAAATTGTACCTAATTAAAACTAAAATATTACAGAACATAGAGCATTCTAATTTTTACAGATAGCAATAGTATGTTTAATAAAAAAAAACTCTTAGATATTTAAAAAATATTGAATTATAATATATAAAGTGAGTCAGCAAAAAAGTAATTATTTTTACCCGTAACTTACAATTCAATTATATTAATTATGGTTGACGGTAGAAAGCAATAAAATTACACTATAGACAATTATATTCAAGTAGGTAGGGAAGTATAATCTTTTTTTAATTGTTTCACTCTGTCAAAGGGCAGAAGTCTTAAATTCTATTTATTTTCAAATGTCGGTTTGTGTTTCGTTTTAAAAATTCAAAACATAAGAAGAACATTATAGAGACAATATTCATATTAAAGATTAATTATTGTTTTAGATATATATATATAAATGTTGAAAGACGGACGAGATATTAAAATATAGAGGTATTTAAAAATTCATACTGTTCCACCATTGACCATTGCACAGGAAGCAATGCACAAGTGTGCGCGGACACCACAAGTGTACTCTCTATTCTCTCACTCTCATACTCTGTTGGGTGGCAATCCGATACATGAGTTAGGATACTAAATCTGAATAATTTTTTTTTAAATGTATTCTAATATATATTCGACTTAAAATATTACATTTCTTAGAGTAACATAATGCATAAAAACTAACTAAATATTAACGGCCTTCTCATAAACGTTGTTTAGCATTTATTTAAACGATTTTGTGTCTTCTTCTTTCGCATCTCAAATCAATAATGACAGAAAGAGCGAAATATGTGTTTAACTAAACAGCCGTTTAGCAATATATCTAAGTACGGCCGTAGCTTTCATATTTATGGTTTTAGTAAATAAATATCTCGATTTTATATATTAATATTTTAGGTATAAGAAGGGCCAATGACTAAGTGACCAGAACGTGAATCTTAACCGAAAAAGGCGGGTTCAAACCAACCAAATCAAGCAATCAACACTGATTTTTCATGTGTACGTCTGTTTTAATAATTTATTTCTTGTTCAGCAGTGAAAAAAGCGTCAATAACGCAGTGGCTTAGCAAGCTGCCTAGCAATATAAAAGTCGCAGGTTCCTTCCTGAATACTTTGGTTATTATCGTGCCCCACTTCTAACACGAAGTGTACGCTTAATTGAAGGGGTGAATATTAGCAATTCCATAAAAACGGGAAATGCCAGTAGCTCTTTAAAGATGGGAATGGCATTGCTATTTATTTATTTATAAAAAATAATTTTCATTGCCATTACTTTAAAAAAAAAAGACATTATCGGGAAACTTGCATGTGTCGAATGATATTCTGCCACATTTGTAACCACTGACCCGCCTTGAAGTAACGTGATGGAGCACCAAATCTCAAAATAATACGCCTTTTACAACATTTAAATATTTAAAGGCTGTTACTTTTCATAGTATGTAATCATATTACTGATAATAGCTAAATTTATATGCTTTAATTCTCGATAAAAAAACTGTATTAAAGAGATATATTTCACCTTTTATATGCAATATTAATATTAAGTGATTGAATTTTTTAATGCGTTGCGTTGTCCTTAACAATTTTGTAATATAACAATTATATTGTTGCATTTATTTAGTATTAAAAACCCAAATTAAATACTTGTTAAAGTATTGATTTTCAAAAATCAACCAACGCTCCCGAAACAAATACCTACGACCTGAGAAGAACCAGCGAATGAAACATCAGAATTGAATTATTATTTAATAATAATTTATATTTAAAAATACAATTAGTTCTCTATTTAGTTGCTAGTCTGTTTCAATTTCATTTAATTGCCATTCAATCATACTAGACATGAGTAGTTCACGATAACTCACAATTAATTTTTAATAAGTTTTTTTTTTAACACATTGTCTATTATATCTATTCCAAGCGATTTGAAATCGATATAATCATACATTTAAATGAAGAGAAATTTAAGACATACTGATAGTAAGTGAGGGTAAATCCCGTTGAATATGATGGTTCAAAATAGCTTAAATTCAATATATTTGATAATACGATCACTAGTTATACGGTATAGGTACATACTAGCTTTCTTGCCACCATTCCAAACGGTAGCGATTTGTACAGTAGCTATTTTTAATTTTTATTTGCTATATTTAAGGCGTTAATTTTTTTTTATAGTATAGGTACCACCTGGTGGTAATTGGTCACCAACGCCCATAGACATTGACATTGTAAGAGAAGTTAACCATCGCTTACATCGCCAATGCGCCACCAACCTTGGGAACTAAGATGTTATGTCCCTTTAATGTAAATAATTCTGTAATTAAATCTGTAAATAAATGCTATTTTGTACAATAAATTTCTGGATAAGTAACGAAAGTATGAACTGGTCACTGTATAGTTTCACTCAAAAATTCAACTGCTCTACGATCCGTAATCGTTCGGTAATTAGAACTGTAGATACAGCTAAATACTTACGGCCTTATTCATAAACGTTGCTTAGTTACTGTTTAGCTAAACACTGATTTGTCTCTTTCTGTCATTATTGATTTGACATACGAAAGAAGAAGACACAATATTGTTTAACTAATCACCAGTTAAATAAAGTTTATGAATAAGGCGGTTAAACTATAATTGTAACGTTGCCCTAATTTTAAGAAACAGCCGCTTTTAATTAATAATTTCAAATGTCATATATAAAATTAAAATAAATTGCCGGCTGCTGAAGTAAGGCAGTTTTTTAAGCAAGATAAATATTAACCTAAGCTATCCTGCACAGAAATCACTGTCAGTTTTTTACATTTATTACTAACAATATTATCATTACAAAATACTGCAAGACCAAAAATATTTGTTTAATAAGTTAGGCATATCTGTTTTAAGAGTTTATTATTAAACTGTAAACTGCATGTTCAAATAATTTATAATAAAATCGTTGTACTTAATTTTCGATGTAATGTTATTTATTATTTCATTCTCTCGCAAAAAGTAAATGAATTAAAAAACTACACTAACCAATTACAGTGAAATTGTTTATAATTTATCTAACAACACTACTATAATTACATTCTTTTTTTCTAATTTTCATACATCAAAAAGACGAAGCGAACATTTGATGTCGTAAAAACTATAAAAAAACTAAAAAAAATAAGTAACTATTTAAACGATTACGCACTTAAGAAAAAAAAAACCAGCACCCACCTTTCGGCGTGACAACTCTAAAAGCGCTGTTCGACACCGGCCTCGGCGATCCTTCCCTCATACTCGGAGGACTTCCACCGTTCCTAACCATTGAAAAGTCCAAAGGCATCGGCGGCATCGCACTTACTTCCATCGTAAACAGTTTCAAACATAAACGGACAGCTTCATAACAATCACTCGAGTTACTAAGCGCGGACGTGCGAGCTACGCGGCCCGCTGTTTTGTATTAAGGCGTTAACACACTGCGCTCCACTTGCCTTGTAAAGCCGGATTCAATATACGGAGAGATGAATTTCAACCTTATCACGCGGGTGGGCGTGGCGCGATAAGCGCCGCCCATACCCCCCCTCAACGCCGCGTGACAATCACTCGGTATAGGTAACACAATAATATGATTCCTGATAGATTTTATTGTTACGGCGATGCATTTTTTTCGCGAACAATTTCATTCTAACTTTCAAGTTTATTTTTGCTTTTGCGTATTACGTTTTAATATTATGTTATGTTTTTATGTAATAATAAGTATCGATATTTTTTGCTTTGAATTTTTTTTTTATAACTGTAAGATATACATTATTTTAATTCTTAGATTACAAGTGTTTTATGATGTATCGACATGATAAATATTATGCGAAAATATTGTGATAATACTTTCTATTATGTAATGAAAACGTCTTGATAGATATATGAGTGAGTTTTTATACTTTTATTGAATGATAACAATTTATCTTTTAAAATAATAATTTATTGCTAAATTAATTTACAAAAACAAGCATGCAAGTTATTATTAACTACATGTGAATCAGCTTGAGGACGTTTTTGCGTTTGTAGTAGTGCATAATAAAATATACGGGGTAAAGTGATAGCATACGTCGCGAAAAAAAACCAAGTTACAATGAATATAACTTCTATAATGACATGCACTGAGTTCAATTTTAGTATCATGACTTAAGAGGAATAAAGAAATGTTTGTGTACATGCTATTGAAGTGGAAAATAAATTTCAGAGTGGTATCGAAGTTTAGATACAATATCAAAACAAATTATCATTAACATAAATGATTATCCCACATCCGCATCCAACTAAGCATCTTAAGTACACACACACACACATACACACAAGCACACACACACAAACAATTTTTATTACAACTCTAAATTATATAAATATGTATGGGTCAAATATTTTAAACAAGTTTCCAACCAACCGATGGTGCTGAAATTTTGCATACACTTAGATTGCTGCTGATAACAATGAAATGCAGAAGTGTAGATTAGACAATAGCTTGTTTTAAGAAAGGCTTTTTTAACTTATTCATAAAAAAAATTAAATGTAATTTTCATATAATGATCAAAATAGCCTTACTAATATTATAAATGCGAATGTGAGTTTTGTTTGCTTGTTACGCTTTCACGCCTAAGCTACTAAACCGATTTAAGAAAATCTTTCACCAATGGAAAGCTATATTGTAAGTGAGTGAGTAACATAGGCTACATTTTGTCCCCGAATTCACACGGAAACAGGTGAAAACCTATGTGGGTGAAAACGCGGGCAAAACGCTGGTCGTAATATATCTGCTTTGATGTATAAAATATAATAATTTTGTACAAGTTTGTACATATTACTTTTGGGTAGATTTTGAACATGGGGTTGGAGTGTTTATATTCACTTGGAACCGTTTAGTTTTCTGGGGTAAAATGTGATCTATCGCACCCTTTCCGGGTTATATTTAAATCCAGTGATGTATGATCTTTACATCAGCTAATATATTATAATAATTATTTATTTCAAGTAATTTTTAGAGTAATAGACTAGATTTACTCGGTGATAGAGCTTTGTGCAAACTCGTCTGGGTAGGTACCACCCACACATGAGATATTCTACCGCAAAACAGCAGTACTTGTTATTGTTGTGTTCCGATTTGAAGGGTGAGTGAGCCAGTGTAATTACAGGCACAAGGGACATAACATCTTAGTTCCCAAGGTTGGTGGCGCATTGGCGATGTAAGCGATGGTTAATATTTCTTACTATGCCATTGTCTATGGGCGTTGGTGACCACTTACCATCAGGTGGCCCATATGCTCGTCCGCCTACCTATACAATATAAAAAAAATTAGGTTACAGTACGTACGGTATGGATCTTCTAAGATCTCATACGATGATCTTCCAAGGGTTGGAGAGGAACAGAAACTGGACAGATAAAGGGGGCCTATGTCATGAGACAACCAGACCTGATTACTGATAAGTATTATATTTATTTTAGCTTTGTATTCATTTTGGCTACATGTAAGGCCGGACACGGTGGTCTTGGGTTCAAATCCCATGTCAGGCCAATATATATCTTGCGCAGTTGGATAATCTCTCTTGAGATTGGCCGCCGTGGTCTAAATCGGTCAGGAGGACCATTAGTTTTGATATGCTTATAATTATATACTTTAAAATATGTACATTGTATACAACAGGTGTAATGAAAAATATTTTTTTATTATTATTTTACTGTAATAATTAAAAAATAGTAATTCAGTTCAGAGCTGTTGTAGAAATAATATTTGTAAGGATGCAATATACAGGTTACGTCTGTGGGATTAAGGGCAGAGGTGTCACTAGGGTTGCCAAAAATAAAACCTTTTCTGGGACAAGTATTATATTAAGCCGGGACGTGATACATGGCAGGACCCTCAATACGTACACGTATAATAATAATCTGAATGAAATATTATCGCTCTATTTATTACATAGCGCTGGCCCTGAATTAGAGCCAAAGGAGCGATCTTTACCAGCGATCGACCAGCGTCGTCGATCGACGAAGGGCGCTGAAAGACAATCTCGCTTTACCCTGATCAAGGGCCCGAATTGGTATTGATTACTCAACTATAACCTATTCAATTTAATGGTACAGCTGCTCTATATAATGGACCTACTTAGGTATTGTTATGTGTAAATTATAAAATAATTCATTCAATAATTCATATTTTTGCAAGACAACAATTATTCGATAACGGATATCAATTTCTATACTCATTAATTATAATAATCATTATTTTTTAATTGCTATTTCGCTTTCATCAACATTTTATAAAAGTGTTATGACTCTAATTTTCCTAACATTTATGGGACAAAATGTATTCGTTAGATATGGACGTTGGAGAAGTTATTAAAAAGCGGGACTCTCCAGAAACTCCTCATCGGGTGGCCTCTCTATGCGTCACGAACCGACATTAAAAACAATGAACGCCTCAATTTTTCACCGGCCTCGCCGAAATACGCCGCTAATCCAACCCGCGTACCTATTCCGACATAAAAGCGAATATAAAATGCGTTTATTCATTTATGCTCCCTGTACTTCTTTTTTTATATACTAAATGCGTTGGAAGTTCATATTGTTATTTATGTTTTACAATAAATATATCCAAACTATGATATGAAGCAAGATTTAATCCTGACATTATTATTCCTAGCCCCTGACCAATTAAGTTCCATAACGAAGCAAGTACTAACCAGTAATAACCAGTACACCCATATAAGGATTGTATGCTTCTTGTGATTCAATATTTATCGAAAGAACTGAATATATAATTTCAAATTCTCGTTTTTTCTTACATACGATTCACACCAACAAAAAAGACCACGTTCACGTCCATGTTGTCCACGTGATCACAATCAGAATAAGTCCGTCGGCTTGCTTTGCGAAAACTAATTACGCCCCAGCTTCGAAATGATAAAGCAAAGCCGTCGTATAGGATATTTTTATTCCATACAAAATGAAATTCACTCGATTTAAACACTCATGGCAAAACCAACCTTATAAAATTGAGATAAGAACGCTGTTAGTGTGTCAATAACAATGCGGACTGGGTTACGGAATATTTTTTAGTAAGCGCGCCGTATGAAATAATCCTATGATAATCTGAGGGTAGATTCCATTATTTTGATGATCCCTCCGATCCAGGGCGAAACAAAGAACAGGGGTCAATTCTACTAACAAATTGTCAATTTATCGCAATCAAATCGAAGCGTGATCGTAGCTTTCCGTTTTCCTATTCTTTAATTTATTCGACTATTGGCACAAAATTTAACAATTAAATTGACATGGTATATGTTAAAATCATATTGGTTCGGCTTCGATTCGAATAAATACAATATTCAAAGTTGGATTGGAATGGAATCGGTAACGTATCGTAATTATAGATTAGTAGAATTCGTCCCCAGTATCGTATGGTAATACGTAATCATAATTCCGGGTTCGGACTTTTGATTTGTACGTTTGTTTCGGGATTTCGTCCGTAAGCGTTTACGCGGACTGAATTTATTAGATACCTTTTTACAAGATTTTTTTTCGGATTAAGTTTAAACGAGAAATCCGCATCGTTGTTTATCTTGATTGCTATATATGAATAGAATAGTAGAAGGTAGTGGCCAAACATACATATATATAAGCTCCACGGTTGGGCTAAGATCTCCTTTCTTTGATTTGGGTTTATTCCCATACTATTTGGCCAATAAAGTATTTTATATAAATATTAAATATTATATTTCCAAATTAATTATTCCAGAAATAACAATTGACGATCAGCCTTAATCCACGACCCTTAAACTGGAGTTGCTCCATCAAACTTAATATTATGAATGTTACACAATATAAAATAATAGCCTCTATTATCAGTACAGCAATCCTTTTCGTTTTAATACGTTTTCGAGATCAGACGTCATTTACACACAAACGGCCGGACGGAGTGTTTGAAACACGGTGCAATTTTGTACGAAGTCGTAAACACGAGAAGGTTACTTTATTAACATACCGTTTCGGAGATTGCCACGCTTACCAACTACGGCTTACACTGTGATATTGTTTCAAACCGGGGTTTTGACCACGTATATGTATTCTTGGTACCACGTGCGTGATGGTATTTCCTCACGTTTTTCCGCCGAGATGAATTTTTAACACAAATTAAGCACAAATTCAGCGGTGTTAGGTTTGAACCAGGGATAGATTATGTTTAAAGCGTTCTAACCATAGGACCATCTTGACTTCTGACAACCTGGGATATTGTACTGATATTTCAGTTACCTATAGAATAATATACTCATCGTAATTATTCGTATTTACTCGTATATTCCAAATTTACCTTGTTGGTAGGTAGGTACTTTGTGCAACGTCGTCTGGGTACCACCCAATCATCATACATTCTACCACCGAACAATACTCAGCTTTTTTATGTTACTAGAAAACTAGTTTATTTTATTTTTCGATTGTTGATCTTAGAATTTTTTATTTTTTATTTTATGCAAATTATAATAGTTTGTGACACTGGTAGATAATTTCGCGCCTAACGCTTTAAACGCTTAAAGTTAAATAAAAACAGAAACATATTTTTTTGGAATGAAGTTCTTTTACGCGGCTTTAAGTAGAGTGAAATGGCAGTGGCCCAAGGTCACGTCTTATAACGAAATAGCGTTCATATATCGTGCCTCAGGCGCTCGAATTTAGGAGGTCGATATAAAGGAGGTTGAGGTGCTTTTTGGTGTGACAAAAATACAGTAATACAATCAATTAAAATCTACATTTTAAAACACGGTTTGAGATGAAATGAAAATATCGCACTCGGGGACACCCGACCTCACAATTTTTTATTTTTTTTTCATATACTAACATAATGTATATGTAAGCGAATTACCACTCATCACGAGATCTCCTAAACTATGTGCCCGATTGACCTTCTTCTTTTTATCTACCCGTGCGAAGCCTGGACGATTAGCTAGAAAACCATATAATTTGACTTTTATCAACGCTTCAACCATAATTTAATCACCAACGTCAATCATTAATGAAACATGTAGGTATTATATAATTGATCACCTCGCCTCTTGCTGACCTTGCTTTCGATGCAAAGCGCAACTTTCATGTTTTTTTTTGTAATCAATTATTCGACACGACGAACGCGCGCCTATTATTAACACGTCAGAAACCGATATTCGAACAAACACACATTAATATATTTCTGTATATAAAAATAGAAGTTTGTACATATGTAAAATGTAATGTAAATATTTCTATGCATGTTAAGTTAGCCTCTAAGTTTTATATTTAAGATATTTAAAATTGTGCTCTAGAATACGAAATAAAATTGTATAGTTTTGGCTTCCTATTTAATAAAAACAAGAAATAGTTGAATGTTGTAACATTTTTCATATTTACAAGTTTTTACATACAATTAAATTAATTTGCCCTAAGATCGTTACAGCCCGTGTATGAAATCGAATTTCGCTTTCTTGCAATAAAAGGGAAAAATCTGTATTATATACTTAATATATAAGCCGAGATGGCCCGGTGGTAAGAATGAATAATGCGTAAATCTTAACCGATGATCGTGGGTTCAAACCCGGGCAAACACCACTGAATTTCATGTGCTTAATTTGTGATTATAATTCATCTCGTGCATGACGGCGAAGGAAAACATCGTGAGGAAACCTGCCTGTGTCAAATTTCACTGAAATTCTGTCACATGTGTATTCCGCCAAACCGCATTCGAGTAGCGTGGTGGAATAAGCTCCAAACCTTCTCCTCAAAAAGAGGAGAAGAGGCCTTAGCCCAGCAGTGGGACAATCACATGATGTTACTGATACTTAATAACAATATAATTAGCAATAGTGAGTCTGTTACGCTTTCAGGTCTTAACTGCTTAACTGATCATCATGAAATTTTGCTTACACATTGTCAGGTATATAGAAAAGCCCATAGAGTACCTAAAACCTCCCCCCTCCCCGCTTACGTGGGCGAAACTATGGTAAATAATTTGTAACGTAATAAAAATCGTGTTCTACATTTACTATGTTTAAAAAATATACCCGTGGGTACATTAATTAATATATAATTAATTGTTAATTGTAACATTATTAAGACTATCTAAACACAGTGTTTCACTCATAGCTTTGTGTGCGCACAAGAAAAAGGTAAAGGTGGAAACTGGGGCCAGTATTTTGCACACCACTTTAATTATACAGACTTAATTAATACAAAACATTACGACGTGGGCCGCTAAACGAGCGTGCTTGAAATTGTTATAATAAATATTTTATTATGATGTAATATTTTTTTTTAAATAGAAAATTGTCTTGGTGTCTACTCGTATATATGTTTGTATTAATTTAATAAATTAGACCAATAACCTATTAGGGAAAATGAAAGCAGCAATTCCGTTTCAATGAGATATAATCACCATATGTAATAATTGATAGGCCTGTAGTAGGAGGAAGAGAAAATATTTAAAATTGACAGATTCTATTATTACTAGTCAGCGGCTAATAATAATAATATATTAATACAATAATTTTACACAAGATTATATTTTTTGTATTTATATTTTTAATTATTAATTGATAATATTCAAATGTTTGTTTGACGTTTCAAAAATGAATATATTTAACAATAAAAGCTTTTTATTTAAATTCCTTAAATAAATACAAATATAAATTAGACATTGTTACTGTACAAATCGTGACCGCGTGGAATGGTGGCAAAATGCTAGCAGCATTTCCCCTTTGAATCGCAATTCCGATTCTCTGGGCGAAAAATGAACCAGCCCTTCTGTCACCAGCGGAGGCAATAAGACGGGGTGTAAAATTTTAGATGAAAGTTTTTGCGCTATTAATCCCCCATATATAATGTCCCAGCGTTTCAGCTGCAAAGGAATAAAATTATAATTTGAAAGAATAACTTAATTAAAAATATAACGTTATCAATGTTTTCGTGGCTCCTCACTAACACTAAAAGCTTAAATATATACAAGCAGGTAGTTAGCTATCAAAAATCATTTGGAGTTCGCCTACCGAGGTGTTTAACTAAATTACCTCAGAATTGTTTACTTTTCATTTAAATTTTATCTCAGATGATATATAAGTGTTAAGCGATGAGCGTTTTTGTAAATGTATTATTTTACTTACGGCCTTTTGGATGTTTAGTTTAATATTGATTTCGCTCTTTCTGTCATTTTCGATTTGACATTCGAAAGAAGAAGACACAGCATTGTTTATGGCCGATATATTTTAACTTATTTATCTCATTATTTAATATGCAAAGATCAATTCATTTATCTTATATGATTTATTGGCTTTTCTTTGGTTTAAATTTATCTATTAGTTGTCATGAATAAACGCAATTATTAAGACAAAAGACTTTAAAAAAATTAAATAATTAGTTATTATTACAGGCCTTAGTTTTATTTGTACTAAAAACTTTTTAAATACTTACGATACTATTAGCTGAGACTGACTTAAAAAATAATCTTATTGAAAATCGAATTGTTATATATGCTCTTGTTAAAAATCGGATAACAATTTAAAAAAAAATAATGTGCGTTTATATGCGGACGAAATCGCTTACATTAACTTTATTAATGAATATGTCCATACTATTAAATTCTTATTAATTCTTCTAATTTCTATCTATTAATTAAATATTTGTAGAATTTAACAAATTTTTTAATAATACTGAACAATTATGGTCATATCTGTGCCATAATATATTATAACAGAAAGCTATATAAATAGGTTTCATATTTAAATAAAACAAGCTGTTACCCACGACTCCATCTGTCTCAAAATGATTTTTACCGTAAATTCCGTTTCGAAATGTAAATTCTATGAATTATTTTATACAGGTAATGTATTATATTCTTTCTAATTAGTTTATTGTTCACAAAGGATCGTACATAAGTTAACTTAACAAAATTAAAAAAATAATAATAAAGGCGTGAGTGCGTTACATACAAATCAACTTTCTCGTTTATAATAAATATTAGTAAGAATTTTTAACTTCTCGTGTTTTCTTCCTGTAACCATTAAACTCACTCTTAGTTACTAGTATTATAATTAACATTAATATTGGCTGAATGATTGTGGGCTGAAACAGCAGTAGCTGAAACCGAAAAAAAAAAAAAAGATTTTATTAAATATTTCAATAAATACGATAAGCGGAAACCTTGTAATGCTTACCATGGAAAATTAGACTCGAAATAAATACACGCCTGAAGCAATTTGCATGTAGATGTGACATTAGTGTAGCTCAACGACTGGCCGTGGGTCAAATTAAACTTAAGGGTTGATGAGAATTTTCGACGATTTTTGTTTTATATAGGAAAGGTTAATTCATGATTGTGCTATTAACTCGTCAAAATCATTTGATTATTTTTTTTTTTAATATTTCTGTGTAGATAATGCTTGAGGTAATGATTAAAAAAAATCTTAAGCCAAATTAATTTTATTTTTAAACTTCGAACGTATTTCATATTGTTGCCATTGTTGAGAAACGCGCATTTAAAAATGTTGCCATACGAGATATACATATTAAACAATTAATTTACTATATAATAATTAAATCATGACTAAAATTTAATCATGTTTTAATATCGCTTGATTTTGATGCAAACATATCGTGTTTTATGTTAGTTACCAATCCAATTTTTATTTTATAAAAATACATTCATCCTTTCATGTTCGTTCGGAAACGTTTTTTAATTATTTATAAAATTATTATTAAAACCTCATTTACCAGTAGTGGTACTATCGGTACTACTGGACAGTGCTAGTAATCTTACAATCTGTCTGTATTTACATAAATAAATAGACTAATTCATATTTTTAGTTTTATTATAATACTAACAAAGTTTTGAATAATATCTTCATTACATTCTAGTGTTTAGCGAAGCGTGTCTAGATCTAGTTCGGGTCAACGACACCCAGACACATGACAATCGACTGACTTCCTGCGCGGGTCTTTTTTTATTTACATCTGCTTGGTTAGACTATTGTCATAAACAGACTTCTTGACAGTTGAAAATCTTTAAAAATATGTATCGTACTGTCAACAAAAACTGTGTCCTATTGTTTTGACTCTAATATTCGTCTATTTCGGAATTAAATATATTCTTCATATATTTCTCGCTGCTGTGTTACTGATTTTCCAACCCAGCAAATATTTTTGTATAACATATAATAAAACTTACTATAATAAAAACTTAGATTAAATTATTAATATATTTATAACATTATATAATAAGGTCCTCCAGACCGATTTCGGCCACGGTGGCCAATCTCAAGAGAGATTAGCCAACTGCGCAGGACATATTATAGTGCACAAGTTTGTGCGCAAACACAGGTGCACTCTCTTTTCCTTAGCTCTCGTAATCCGATGGGACGGCAATCCGACACGACCGGAAAGAGTTCAGGCGCAGGACCAACGGCTTAACGTGCTTTCCGAGGCACGGGAGTGTACACACTTCCAACTTCCAGACTCCGGGCTGCTACTGAGAATTTTCTGACAGAAAAACCCAATAACTATATTGGCCCGACCTGGGAATTGAACCCAGGACCACCGGGTCTGCGGCCTTATATCTAGCCACTAGACCAACGAGGCAGTCGAGTCGAGCAACATTATATAAACCAAACATAATGTATGTATAATTGTAAATTGAGACTTCTATATATTAAAAATAAAGTTCAAATGATATTGGTTTAATTTAAAATAAAAATATCAAACACTGAAGTTTATATATTCAGTGAAGTGTCGATCACTGGTATGTTTAAAGGTGCCTTTAAATACACATTTAAGTTTGACTCTTGACTTGAAGGACCAAGACGTCTAGAGTCTAGACTAGACTCATTAGATTATATGGCTATATGTCAGGCTAGTAAAAAATATATCAGTCAGAAGAAAAGTTTTTTGTATTGCCAAACTAAAAAAAAAACGAATAAAACAAAATACATAAAATTTACATCAGAAAGCACAGCGCGTCTCAAAGAAGGTTTATACTATTGACGCGACAGACGTGAATTTAATTGTCTTGTCATTATTTAAAACAATAACACTTCTCTATCAGACAGTATATACGATACGAACATCTGTTAAGATTAAAAAAAAACTCTTATTCATAAATTCGCATTGCATAATCTTCAAGTCAAGCCACATATGGTTCATTAACAAACACAAAACATGACCAGTGAGGTATAACCGACAAACACATGCAAGGTTTAATGTGTTTACTGTTTATGTTTGCGTGTGTCTGTATGTGTGTGTATCAGCTAGTTAAGTGTTTAAATTTATTTGTCGATTTCGTTTCGACGTGAACAAACAGCATATGTCAAAGGTAGAGAAAATTATACCATATATACCTAAGACCTAAAAGGCAGAAAAAGCCGCGGACGGAAATTAGTAATCAAGTGAGTTCAAAACATTGTTATGCTCGGAAAATTCATGCTAATACGCGAACACGCTACACTAGGTGAACGCATTATAGTTTATTTGTAAGTACCCTCAAATGAAAACTATTTTCAGTTCCAACTAAATTAAATAAGTCATTTTGATAAGCAGATACATTTTGTCGGTGAAAATATTGATATATTTTCCGGCTTTACAGTCGTCAAGTTTTAGCTAACCTAAAAACCAGATCAGGCCATAACAAAGATTAAGTTTTTAATATCCCGACTGACTTCATAAATGCGGAGAACCGTATAGGATGTCATTGTTCTTAAATAACTCAAATAAATACATTAACTTACGTTTTTACGACTAGAAATATATTATTTATTTCAAGGAAGGATTAATTGCGTTCAGATGTATCTAATGGAAGCCAAAAATTGTTTCGAATTATAATTATCTGCTAGTCGGTTATCCAAAGCAATTAATCTACAGTATAAATCAGTACGCGTTCGCGATCATTTATCTCAATATACTTTTTTTAACATTGGAACACGTCAAGCTAGTGTAACGGTCGAGAAAATGCATTGAACTGGATGTAAAATAATATATATAATATGCATTTTTGTTTCTTTACTATCGAAAAATATCTGCATTTTACGATTTCAATTGATTTAACCCCAATAGCTAGTTCTGAACAAGCCAAAGCTATATTTAATAGAACGACAAGCTTAGACTCGTTTGCACCCTGAAAAATGACTAAGACTAAGAAAGTCGCTTTTTTATCCCTTTTACAAGCAATACAAAGCGGGAGACGTGTTGGCCTCGTGGTTCGAAGATGAGAATCTCGACTGATGATTCCGAGTTCTAACCAAGGAAAGGATAAGAGAAACATCGTGAGGAATCTTGCATGTGACGGATGAAAGTAAATTTGAGCAGTGTGGTGGAGTAAGCTCCAAGAACGTTCTACTCAAAAAGGAGAGGCGGTCTTAGCCCAGTAGTGAGATATTTATTTTACAGGCTGTTATTTTATAAGCGATTAAAGTACTATTAGCTTCAATAAGATTAAATTATTTGCCTTAAAAAATGTATTTCTAGGATTATGTACTTATACTATGATCACTTAAAAGGCAATACAAATGCAGCTTAGTTCTTATTTCAATCTCACATTGAAACAACAAATCATTAGATGTCGGATGTCAATTCATCAGACGTCGCGAACATGGCGGAAGTCGTCCAGAACGCGAACATCTGCGACGAGCTCACACGCGAATTAACACGATTTCATTCGTTCAACACTATTAATTAAACACGAAAAATTATATCATGCAAATACGAAACGTATATGAGGTTTTCATTTTGCAATGTTTGTTTAAGTGTTTATAAATACGATAGTCAAATTTTTAATTACGATAAAATTTTGTATAAGAATTTAAATATGTATATTAAAAGTGCATGTGCAGACACAACTTGATAAAAAAAAAAAGATTTTGCCAGTAATATGCAACCTATTCATTTAAGACGCTATAATTTCACAATCATATAAAACAAAAGTAACGCCTGTACATATGATTGATTGCTGGACACTCCTCACTTATGAGAAGAAGGCTTAGAAGGTTTTGTAATACTCTGGTTTATGTGCCTCATACATGATCAATTGTATTTGGTCTCTTGTCTTGAATTCGTATTATTGGTTTTTATTCTTATATATTTTATTTATTATTTTTGTGGTTGTGATTCTTATTTTAGTACTGATTATTAATGTATATTATGTATTATTGGTAATGTGTGATTTGAATGTATTGAATGGGCCTTGATGCCTGAAGAATAAAGATATTATTATTATTATTATTAGAGCCAAAGCGAGTCGGATTCATCAGATTTGTAGGTTTCCTCACAGTACGATTTTAACTTCTTCGTCGAGCACGAGATGAATTATAAATATATATTCATAAATAATTACGTTTCTCTATTATATAACGCTATTTATGTTTTCGTCCGCGGCTTAAAGCGACAGAGGCAGACATTTTACTTGGTGGTAGGGCTTTGTGTAAGCTCGTCTGGGTAGGTACCACCCATCAGATATTCTACCGCAAAACAGCAGTACTTGGTATTGTTGTATTCCGGTTTGAAGGGTGAGTGAGCCAGTGTAATTACAGGCACAAGGGAGATAATATTTTAGTTCCCAAGGTTGGTGGCGCATGGCGATGTAAGCGATGGTTAACATCTCTTACAATGCCAATGTCTATGGGCGTTGGTGACCACTTACCATCAGGTGGCCCATATTCTTGTCCGCTTTCCTATGCCATATAAAAAAAACATTTATAATACTAGTAAGATTATATATTTTTGAACGTTTGAACCCAGGACCTCGAGATTAGCCTTATAAGCTAGACATTAGTCAAACAACGCGTTCACTCAATTTGAATATCGTATATATATTTACATTCAATACTTTCATAGTTTTCCCCTTACAACCATTTCGAATTTCTTAGGATTTTCGAATTAAACATTATACGAATTCAGAAAACATTTTAGAATGGATTATTGTCGTAAAGAGAGTAGTAATGGCGTCTGTGACAATAAAAATGTTGGTTATTGTGGTTTTTGAGCGCAGGCGGCGTTGTCTAATATGTCTCCGCGGTACCCTATACGCGCTTACTAATAAATTGGGATGAATTTCTGAGCTCAGTTGATTTAAGCTTAAGCTGCATTTAAACTGAGCATTCTTGAAATGAAACGTATCTACTATTTGTTTTTTATTATTAAAACAACAATTTTATCTTAAAAATATATCAATAATCCTAAATAATATATTTTTCTTTTATAGATATTGTATTCGAGTTTATGGTATTTTGTTTCGGTCATGATCTAAAGTAGATAATTAATATATGTTCCTACATCATAATAGTTTAAAGAATATATAATTTCTTCAAATGTCTTTAAAAATAAAAAAACGATTCAATCATTAAAAAAAGACGTGTGCGTCTCGGGACGTTCGACAGAAGTGATAATATTTATTATTAATTATAATATATTAAATATAATTTAAATTAGTACTTGAGAGTTGCTAAATTATTATAAGTACTATCTGTATACGCTAGATGGCGTTAGTTTGGTAACTCTCAGGTGAAGCAGTCCACGTCGGTAATAGTGGCATCGTAACGCGTTACGTTACGAAGCGGTTTACCCTCCCATAAGAAGTTATCACTTCAATAATCTTACGCCTAATTTTACTGCATAATAGTTAACTTCAGCAGTTCTATAAGAACGGATCTTACTCACCCGTGAAATGTTGACAACCGACGTATTGTGATATACTATTTTGATGCGTAGTTTCTTGAAATGTCATAATTATTATGATCAAAGTCGCATATCACTTTCTGGAATTTCATGACCGTTTGCTCTGCGGTTTCGAGTTTGTTCTTATAACCCTATTGTACCGAATTTTAAGTATCAGTCATACGACCGTAATTATCTAACTTGAGAGCACAACAGTACAAGCGCACAAACTTTCTCATATATAATATGTATTAGTAAATTAAAACACAATTTAGCTTAAATTCTTACTAATAAAAATACGAAGTGAGTTTGTTTGTTTCTCAACTACTCAAGCGACCATCATGAAATTGTGCATAGACGTCAGAGGTACATAAAAGGACAACGTCACATATAAATTACATAATATAATTATAGCACACTGACTATTCTTATGAAAAATTATGGACACAATTGGCCAAGCCACAATTTTGATATAAAAAAAAAGATAACAGAAATAATTTCAACTTTTCAACCCTATAGTCGCTAACAGAAATCCGTCTGCCGATTTCCGCGAGCGAACATCAAAGACGCAATAACAAAGTAACCCTAAAAACATAATGAGACGGCAATAGGCGCAAGTGCTGTCGTTCGCATGGTCCCGTAGCAATTTCGGGTATCCTCATAAATATGTATAAGGCGGTACTCTTCTTTTCCTTTACTTATCAATTACTGGGTCGTTTAGACACGGTGCCGCCGGGCGGAAATATGGGACGCAAGGGTTAACACATTATGGCGCTTTGACTCTTTTGTAACTTGCTTTACATGGGGACTTTTGTGTGTAAATGCAACTACTGTTTTGTAAGTTTTGCTCCGAACAATTAGCCGCATACTAGCAATACTGATGTAACCATATAGTAATTACATGGCACAGGTTAGTGTGAGTTATGATATAGCTTAATACGTGGTTTTTTTTTTTGTCTTTATATCTCTATAATATATTTAACGAAAGATGTCATAAATATACTTTCGATATAATGAAAAACAATTCATTTTTAACTGTTATAATTGTGGTTTAATTTAAGCCTTACTTATAATTATTATTGAATTAATATCATAGTATACGCGTTTTGGAATAAGCAAACCAAGCCGTGTGACGTTTACAGGAATACAGCAAGTATTTGCTTTAACTGCTTAGAATTTTTTAACGTAAAATATTTTCTATGTATTATTTATGTATGAGCTAAGTCCATCTCAGTCCTGTATTTACACAGAGATCACTCCTAAACTATAAACCATACGTAACCCTTAAGCCCCCAGGCGACACCCCGTATTTTAAAGGGTGAATTTTATTGCAAAAAATACTCGACAATTTTACGCCGTACAAAAAAGTCCCCGATGTCCCTGAGGTAGTTTCGATTCGTATTCGATTATTTTAGGGTTAAGCGTCATTGATATCGCCTGGTGCTGGGGGGTTATTGAATTTTTTTTTACCTCTAATTTGTACGGACCATGTGGCTGATAAAGATCGTATCGGTTATAAATGATTGAATACTTTATTCCATTGTGGTAACATTTTCATTAAAATATTTGTTATTTTAGTGTTTGTTCATGTTTAAATGTTACAACGACAAATAAAATAGACAAGCCATAAATCATGAAAAAATTTAATCAGAAATTAGTTTTAAGTACTGCAATTTAAATTTGCATTGTAAGAAAATACATATGGACGTTGGTGACCACTTACCATCAGGCCCATATGCTAATCCACCTACCTATACAATAATAAAAAGAATCGAAATATACTTGAATCTAAACTGACGTTTTATTCAATCGTTACAAAATAACACTGCACTCATTATTAGCATTAAATTTCACATTCGAAATTCACATAATTATATACAATTTTATAATAAAAATTTAGAAAGAGAAGAGTATGAAAAGGTTTCTAATCATTAAATGACATATAAAACACACAAAAAGAATAAAACACAAACTCTATCCACAAATAGTTTTACTTCAACCACTCACTACTACTTATAAATTTAATTTATCTTTGGTTTAGCTAGTGGGGAATACAGTAGCGTTACGTTCACATTTATGTAATATAACTGAAAATTCAGTGATTCTGGAATTGAACCGGAAATCTTCTATTAAGATTCACTGTGTTGCACTGGGTCTTCTCGGCTCTAAAATCATAAATTCATTAGTTATTCGTAACGGAAATAACGCATAAACACCACCATTTCAATAACCGGTATTAATAAGAAAAAACGAAAACAATGACCATAAAAAAATCCATACCCGCATACAAAAATGAGCAATCTTTTAACGTTATCTTTAAATATCGAATCAAACCTCCGTTTTAGCAATTTACGGTAAATTTAGTGTTGGGGCCGTTTTTACCAATTGTCCGTCGACAGATCGGAGCGGATAAACTGTTGCGCCCGCATATGCGCTCACGCAACCGACGTCATAGATTAATACAAATATTACTGTTATTTATTATTTCAAAAGTCAAGACAAGTAATTATAGCCATTTTTTTATATAAATACTTTTTGTTTTTTTTTATTTCTGGGAGGAAAGTAAGAGAGTCGCTTTCCCCTTGTTCGACATTGTCCTTAGCCATTAGCGTAGTAAGAAATATAAATCAATTCTAACAATATCAATATGAATGAACATTGTGCTTGTTATTGGCTCACTCGCCCTTCAAACCAGAATAAAGTAATAAGTTTTTCTGACTGAAAAAATAAAAAGTATAATATAGACGGTTGGTGATAGAATTAACAGTAAGTAGTGGTGAGATCTAGTAGTAGTATGTAGTAGTTCTACCAACGGTTAGGTATAATAATTGCACATTACAAAAAAGCATATCTGCCTCTGTAAGTTATTCTTTGCACGGAGAGCATTCAACAGTTCGTAATTAATAAATAGTTAATGCGGTACATAAGCGCATCTATACGATTGTTTTATCATTGAATCTACTAAATATAGAACTTCACAAGGAGATTTGACTACTTAACATATATAAAAGATAGATATTTTTTTTTTATTCGGGAAATGTTAACTTTTTGTAACATTAAATGAAGCTCAAAGATTATTGGAACAGTCCCTAAATATTCCAAATCTGGGCAATACAATCTTCTCCTTCTATGATGCGTGTGGTGCTCCAGTGGGGGTTGGTAGATATATATAGATGTGGTAGAATTTCATTCGATTCGATTCAGGCTTGATATGCACATGCAACGATTTACAAACACGAATTAAGAAAAACGAACGCCGCAATCTTCGATTAAAATCTACCCGTTCTATTCACTAAGCCATCTTGGTATATAACCATGAAGTGCCCGAAGTTATATTGAAGGATTTTACGATAAAATCTACATTCCAAACCGATGGTAGCTTTACAATTCAAAAGTAACTTGAATAAAGCATATTTCGATAGAATTGAAATACTATATACTTAAATATACAGTTTATAAAATATTATAGGACATAGAATAATAACGCTTAGAAGGATAGTGTCATACAAAGTTTCGCTCAAAATTGAAGTAACTAGAATTAATGTTTGTAAGTGTCACGTACGTTACATACGCCACATACGACCAAATTATGTTGCAAGTGAATACACATTTTTCCCATAAAGTAAGAAAATGATATTGTTTGAACTTGAATTATGAAATATATTTTTTCGTATTTAATTAATTTGAATTATTACGTAGGTTGTATTCAGATGTGACAATTTGTATGACAATAATATTGGACATTATTATTTTTTCATTAAAATTAATTAAACAACGCTGAAAGGTTTTCTGACAGTAAATTGTGATAAATAGTAGATTTGTATGGAATAAGGACGGGATATGTAAGAAGAAGCAATCAGATTCGAAGGAAAGCTAAAAACTATTACAATTAATGAATAAGTGTTATAATTATATATTGCAATATTATTTATTTAATTTTAGCTTTTATTATTATAAAGATCTCTTTTTTTAAATTTATTTAGTAATATTATTTAGTATTGATTTTATTTTATGTATAATCATAAAGAAATAAGTATAATTATTTGAAGAGTATTAATGTTTTATATGTAATTTAAAAAAGTTAAAATAATAATTTTAAATAATTATTACATTTTTATTATTTAAAATATTAAGCAATCGTGGTAAATATATTTTCCATAGCTGGCAACATTTTTATTGTACTTTGTTCTGCGTCTTTTGTTTACAAATTCTTTTTATGTTTTGATGAATGTATTTTAGCTAAAATTATAAGTTGCCAAATAGTAGTTACGTGTGAAATGTGATTTTCTTATCCTTATTTTTTTTATGTGGAGTGTTGTGACACCCTTTTACTACAGGTCATTTTTTAATAAATTGCGCGAGATGTTTACTATGAGACTTTATCGTGACGACTGACGTGTCACGTGACGTCAAATGTATTGAGACTAGTAACAATTTGAATGACTTCAATTCGCTTGGGCCTAAACTCCTTCTAAGCGTTATTATTCTATGTTATAGGATACATTCGTTATGAAAGCACTTGATATATATTAATAAACGAGGATACTTTTTTGTTATGCTTAATTGAAAAATTACTAAACCAATATACATAAATATTATACCAAACGATGCAGCACGTTTTGGAGAAGCTATTGACGCGACAAGCTTGAATTGCATGTTCTTGTATGAGTAATAAACAATAACTTATGGACCTTACCTTAAGAGCGTTTTTAGCATGTAGACATTTCAGTTAATACACCTTTATGCCAATCACTCGGTGGTAGAGCTTTGTGCAAGCTCGTCTGGTTAGGTACCACCCACTCATCAGATATTCTACCGCAAAGCAGCAGTACTCCGTATTGTTGTGTTCCGGTTTGAAGGGTGAGTGAGCCAGTGTAATTACAGGCACAAGGGACGTAACATCTTAGTTCCCAAGGTTGGTGGTTAACATTTCTTACAATGCCATTGTCTATGGGCGTTGGTGACGACTTACCATCAGGTGGCCCACATGCTCGTCCGCCAATCTATACAATAAAAAAAATAAAAAAATATTATTATTAAAAAATGTTAACCATCGCTTACATTGCCAATGCGCCAATTATCAATTACATCTTGTTATCAAACAAAAATATCACTCAATTTTTCTCTATTGAACGAATATTGCAAATTTAAAACACGAAGTTTAACCAGCTCATGCTTAAATAATTACGTCTTTATCAGTATTCTCAATTGAAACAACTCAGACGATCCACAAACAAATCTATATTCAAGTTCATAATTATGCTAATGAAAATGATCTTTAAAATGATTGCTTCATCAACAGCAATCTGACGCAAGGTTATAATTAACGTATAATCAGTTAAGTGACGGTAATGACATGCGGGTATAAGTTTTGTTTGTTTTTTTCGTTCATCGTACATTCACCCTTTGTCTTAGCGACAGATACGTTTCGTAGACCACGGGGGTGATGTGTTTGCTTTTTATTTTAAGCCTAGGCCCTCGCGTTCAATCGTGACACTTTCACTGTTAGCTTTAAAGTTAAAACTTTGAACGTTGATAACTTCTTTCGGCATAATGGTAATTCAAATGCAACGTTTCTGAAGGAAAATATTTTTGCGTCAGAAACACTAGTTGTAAACGCTTCATTTTGTTTATGACTAGTTGTTTGAACAAATGAATCTTAATGCCAGTGAAGGAAAGTATTGTTAGGCAGCCTATATATATATATATATATATATATCTATTTTTTTTATATAAGCAAATGAGCAGAAGGCTCTCCGGATGGAAAGTGACTACCACCGCCCATGGACACCTGCAATATCTGAAGCCTTACAGGTGCATTGCCGGAAAGAATACGCCCTTTTCCTGAAGGTTTCTATGTCATATATGTTAGGAAAAGTCGCCAGTGAAAGCTGCTTCCACAGAGTGAGTGTGCTAGGCAAAAAATGCCTCAAAAGTCGCACTGTTGTGGATTTCCAGACACTTACTATTTTATATTTTCAAACCTGTATATATCGGATGACTGCCTCGTTGATCTAGTGGCTATATATAAGACTGCAGATCCCGTCATCTCATTCGTATCCCAGGATCACGCGATCTGCACAATATATATGCTCTTCTTAGTAAGCGTCTCTTGAGATTGACGTGGCCAAAATCGTTCATGTGAGAACATCATCATCATCATGATTTATTTGTAATTCTACTACATGTGTATCCACCAGCACGCTTTGGATCAGCGTCGTGGAATAGGCTCCTTCTGCATAAAAAGGGAAGGTGCACAAGTAGGACATTTTCAGGCTGTTACTTTACAGCTCATTAGTATCACTTAAACACTGATTCTTCGAAGTTCAACTTTAATGAAAGTATTTTTGGTAAATATATCGATCGATAATAATACTCAATCTACTTTCACTAGTAAAAAGCTGAAATATTTTATTCTCATTAGAAATTTCGTTACTAAGAAACGTGTGTCTTGATAAATTTTACTAGTCATACTTAAAGAAAAACCTAACCTATAAATGTTATAACAGATTAAAATAGATCATTCGTTTATTCTTTCATCAGCCAGTCAAAGGGCCGATTAGTCCAACTTGTTCTATATCAGCTAATTACATGTTATTCCCACTGATTAAAGCACAGCTTGTGTTTAATGAGTGACTCAGATGGTTAGAAAGCTCTTCGCAAGATACGATATGATAACGATTGCGTGACGACTTTTAGTCGAATGGGTGATTTGGTTTTATACACATTACACACTTTATAAAGGAATAAATCAGTGATAACAATATATATCATTGTTTATTTAGTGATAATATATTAATATACATATAATTGTTAAAAATATATATATATATATGTGATTAATTTAATTATTTGCTTAATTTTAATTTGTTATAATATGATCATAATGTATGATTAAAATATTTCATTATAAAACTTAGTATACTACCTTCAAAAAACTCTTTCATATCTATCACGCGAAACAAATGTATATAAATTTTGCTTAATTAATTTCCGATGATAAATTATTTTCAAATTTTTTGTGGTATACCTGTAATAAATTAACCATCACATTATATGATTATTTAAACTAACTTTACTACAAGATTCGTACAACTTCGAAATATATTCTACAATAATTGACAAGAAATTCAGTAATAATATTTTTATTTGAAATAAATTCAATAAGTAATCATATACTGTTAATAAATTTATTATTATTATAAATAAATATTATTGCGCAATCTCTAAAAAATCGTGCCGTCTAAATTTCCCCCGAGCGTTCACACAGCAGTCATCTTTCTCAATCAACGACCCATCGGGGCACGATTTTTATTGTTTTCCAACCAATTGCTACGGGCGACAATGTACGTTTTTTTATAATTTCCTCCTAAAACACTCGATTAGATAATTAATTTTACGGTCACTTGATTAAACTTAACGATTGCGCTAAAAATCCACTAAAAGTCCCTTTGTGTTATTTTCTAGTCGATTGTGGTTTTATGACTGTGTTAGTTTAGTGATAGTTAAAATAATCAAAATATTTAATGGTTGTTTGAAAATGAATGCTATTAAAGAGTTTTATTAGTGACGTACAATAAAAAAATGACGTAATTAAAGAGACATTTATTTTATATAAATGTATTATTTATGAGTGGTAGGGTGTATACGAGCCCGCTTGGGTTAAACCATTAAATAACTCATCTTCGCGAAACATCAATAATGTAATAAAGCGGTGTTGCCGTGGCAAGTATGAGTGACCCAGTGTTCACAAGTACATAACATCTTTGATCCTGTGGTTGACGGTGGTAGTGATTTACTCTTATTTTTACTCGACAATGTCACTGCAAGGATATAATGACCACTCACCCTCAAATGTCCTAATGAGTTTGATATGTACTTTAATATATTTAAATTATTAATTAATTTTATCGCTTAAGTATTTAAATATTTTTGTTGTTGACTGTACGTTCTACATGCTCCCTGGGGCCTGTCACTCTAGGCGTTGTTTCTACTTGGCTTTTAATAAACGACTCTGTTGTTTTTTTTTATTTTCGTCGCGTTTTCCAATTCCCATTAGACGCGGCTAATGAGTTTTGCTTACAAGTGACAGATGGTTGACACTTAAAAGGTCTTTTAGATCGCAGTCGGTTAAATTTCAGGTTGCAAGTTGCGGTTGATATGGTAAAGATAATGTTAAAACATAAATTAACTATTAAAAATCAACTAAAACCACTACAATAACAATCCAAACGGCAACAACACACACACATACATATGATAGCGCGACTATAAGTAAAGTGTACATAACTTATAATATTATAATTATTATCTCTGTATTTTATATTGAACTCGAGGTTACCTTATTTTTAGCTGTTATATTGATTAGTTTATCAATAAATGCTCGATCGATCGAAAGCACGTTAAGCCGCTGGTCCTGCACCTGAACTCTTTCCTGTCGTGTCGGATTGCCGTCCCATCGGATTATGAGAGCTAAGGAAAAGAGAGTGCACCTGTGTTTGCGCACACACTTGTGCACTATAATATCTCCTGCGCAGTAGGCTAATGTCTCTTGAGATTGGCTTCCGTAACCGAAATCAGTCAGGAGGACTTTATTTTTAAATGCTCGTTAATATTACGAATCATTCGATTGTAAACTATCGTAATGTAAAGATTGGATGAATTAAATTATTTACGGAACTCTGTTTTATATTTATCACTGAACCAGAAAGTATAAGGATATAAACATTTATTGTCAATATAGCAATGCAAATAATAAAAATGATAATATACTCGTTCACAAAATAATCTCCATTTATGCATCAATTAATAATATGTGAGATGAATAAAAATCTTATTTACTTATCTACATATATATGTATAAGGGAAATACCTCTCATCGCGAGATCTCGAGCTATCAGCCCGATTGACTTGCAATTTGTCACAGTTACTCCTTCCCTGACGTAGACGCTCACTAGAAAAGGTCACGCAAATTCCATCCAAATTAAATTTTTCAATGTCATCAATTTGCGATGTCAAACGTTCTTTCCTCTCTCCTCTCTAAATTCTTAGTTATTTTTTTATAATTATCTAAATTACTACAAACTAAAATTGAATTTTAATTGCCAGTAAAAATCAATGTTGAGAGGATTATGTCTACAATTGAACCCCCACGACATCATCCTCTCCTCAAAATGTTTTGGCAAAGTGAACACGAAGACAAAATACTTTTGAGTTTGCTACAATTTTTAAATATAAAAATTATCATGAGTTTCAAATTAACCCACTTATATAGCCGGTACAGTTTCTACAGTTTTATACCAATTATTAAGCCAACTGATGACCCTTCCCTTAATGGGTGAGCTTTTAAATTAAACAGCGCGTGACCAAGTCGTATTGCATTTACAGTAAGCGAACACGATTAAAACAAAAAATAAATTTACAGAAAAACTATCCTTATCATTCACATATAAAGGCTACAATCGTTTGGTTTAACTTTTTTTAAGCAATGTGCATGGTGTATTGTAATACAAATAAATACTAAGCCGCGATATACTGACGAGTAAACAGGGGTAAAATACCGGCTACTTTTACAATATTTTGATATATTGGCCATAATAACAGGCGAGCGACTTTTCGCTTTAAAAATCGGACGATGATGTTTACTGTTCAAGTAAATTACCGTTTAAGTTGAAGGCTATTTACAATATTGGTCATATGATGGAATACTACAGGTTCTCGGTTGTTAAACTCACATTTTCGAAATTCTATTCGAGATTATTTCGACAGAAACTCGAATTGTTACGGCTCGATAAATAAAAAATGTTATGCAAATAACACAATCATCTATTCTTGTAATGCAATGAAGTTTTATAAAAAACCGTTTTTACTAATTACCAGAAATTATTTACATTATTATTAGGTAAATCTTTTGCAAAATAAGTTTTGAGTGCAATATGTCAGTTATCATAATTATTAAAATAACATTTACAATTTAAATATTAGTTTTGTCTGTTGTAATGACTGCTAAGACATCTAAGATTAGGTATTACATACGGGTACACGTGACCCGTGGTTTTAATAATAAAATGCATATCTTGCTTTTATACAATTTAGTAATATTTTTTATGGCCCTAAAATATAAATCCTAAATATTTCTTCACTTTCTTTTTTTTATGGCAAACGAGCAAGAGACTCACCTTATGGAAAGTAACTACCACCGCCCATGGACATCTGCAACACCCGACGGCTTGCGGGTGCGTTGACGGCCTTTAAGGAATTAGTACGCTCTTTTCTTGAAGGTTGCTATGTCATATCGGTTTGGAAAAGTCGCCAGCGAAAGCTGGTTCCACACAGTTGTTGTTTGAGGTAGGAAATGCCTTAAAGTAATGCTTTATTATTAATTATTTTGCCTTCTGACATTACACGACAGTTTTCTTCGGTGAGTTGTTTTTTCTTACAGAACAGTCCTACTGGTAAATCTGCGTACCTACCACTATGCAAACTACCATGTAAACTTTGAGTAATTTTTATATAGTATTGTCAGATAGAACAAAACCATTACGGTCAAGGTGTGTTCTGCATTATTTAATATCGCCCAGTTTATTCGTGAACGTAAAAAGTAAATATCGATTCGTTCGAGTATCATAAGTTACGTCTATGTTTGAGTTTAGATTTTTTAATGTGCGCTATACGCTCAAATAATGTTATAATTTTTGAATAATACATCGTTTCACGGCGCACACGCCGGTTTTATGGGTTGCAGGCAATTATTCTTTAAAGTCAATATTATTGAAACGTGATGTATTTAATAAACGAGTACATAGGTAATGGTAAGGTCAATAATTTTCTGTTGTCGGTATTAATGTCAGTTTGTTTTTGCTTCGCAGTTGAAAATTGATAAGTTTTCTATATGATCTTATGTTACAGATTCATTTAAACTAAACATCAAAACTTTTTTCCAAATACGAATGATGTGATTTAAATTGTTTTTTCAAATTTGTTGGGAAACTAAAGAATAAACTGTAGATAAAAAAGTATTCCTTATTTAAATCATCTCGTATTAAATAGTCTCTTAATTATGTTTTTATTTAATAATTATTTCATTTAAGTTTATTTATTTTAATATTTATTTTATACTTTATTGTACACCACAACAATTTTTTTATTACAATAACTTAGACAGCCTATATAAAAGTAGCATACAATTTTGGCGACCTTATCGCTACATAGCGATCTCTTCCAGGCAACCAACGGTGTAACCCATAGGATATGAGGTAGGTGGTGCAGTAATAACAAAATAAAATAACATTATAATAATAATCTATACCAAAAACAAACTAATAAATACATGTCAATATAAATAAAAATACACATTTAATATATCTATATATAAATTATATTATCAATACATACTAAAATTACAAGTATATAATATAAATATATACAATAAATACGATACTAAAAACGATAAGTCCTCAAACAACACGAGACAAGAAAGAAAAATAATCCAAAAAAAGAATAAAAATAAAAATTAATTATTGGTGATAAGGTACTTGAGACAAAAAGTGATCTTTTACATGTTTAATTGGTTTCATTTATTTAATAAATAAATATATTAGTGAGAAAAATCAGTAAGAACCTCAGTAGTAAGTCTCTCAAACGGATTATAATATATAGCATTAATTATTTACATGTAAACAAAAAATGATTAGGAATATAAAGATATATATAAGTATTATATACGTTGTCAATTCAATCAAATTCATAAAATATTTAAAATACAAATAAGACACGATAAAGCGACAAGGTAATAATTACCCAAAAAACCAGTGACACAAACCAGCCCACCCCATACATATTACACGTAATAACCTAGATGACTCTATTAACCCCCAAACTTTGTTTACGTAATAGAATAACGACCTATCATATAATAAATTGGGAGATTTCCATACTTGATAGTAGTATATTTATCATTTTAATACTGGAGAGTGCTCAAGGGTACCACGACGTCGTTAGCTTGCACGAAATACAAAAATATTTTTAACAATAAAAAAAGTATAATCATTCCAATTTGAACCTTATAGTTTTGGTATTAGGGTGAATAATTATGTTTTCTAAAGGTACAATAAAGTTGGTTCCGCGTTGAAAGTTAAAAAGGGAGTCATCGGATGATTGACAGATATGTGTTATTAATTTGCGATGCGAACGACAACGAACGATTATACGTTATTAGGTTTCGACTTAATGGCTTAATAAGGGGCATAAATAAATCAGATGAGTTTATGTTTTCATGGCTACTGTTTATTACTGCCATACATATTTTTTTTCGGCAAAGATACAAAGGATCGTATTGATCTAGTGTAACCTGCAGTTTGTAAGTACTTCATTACTTACACGTGAAATATTGACAACTGACTGGTGATATACTATTTTGATGCGTGTGTTCTTCAATTTCGGATGTCACTTTCTGATATTTTAAGACCGTTTTCTGCGGTGATTTTCGAGTAAGTGCTTACAGATTTTTTTCAGCTTATCGCCGTCCATTGCTGGACGAATGCTTCCCCCATAGAACGCCAACCATCCCGATCTCGGGCAGATCGCATCCATCCCGTATCTGCCACCTTTTTCAAATCGTCGGGCCACCTTGCCGCAGTTCGTCCTACACTCAATTGCCTATACGTGGTCACCCCTCTAACATGTGTCGGCTCTATCGGCCATCAATGCGTCTGGAGACATGACCACTTTCACTTCAACATGCTAATTCTACGCGCGATGTCCATTTCTTACAGAATAGCCCTACTGAACTGGTTAAATAGTATTTATAGAAGTGTATAATTGTTGGCAGGAGGTCTTTTTTTTGTTAAGCTTCGTGAGTACATATAGTAGCAAGTCCGTCTGGGTAGATAATATCCACTCATCACATATTCTAATGCCTAACAGATATAATTAGTATAGTTTTGTTCGGGTTTGAAGGGTGAAACGTAACTAAAGGCACAAGGGACATAACATATTAGTTCCCAAGGTTGGTCCTATGGTGACGGAATTGTTAGTATTTCTTATATTTCCAAAAGGTATGGGTGGTTGCGACCACTTACCAACAAGTGGCTCAGGAAAGGATTTTTTTTACATATTTCGAATTGGCTGTAAAAATTTCTAATTGGTTTTGTCGTCCAAATAAAAAAAAACACATTTGTAACGTGAGATAAATATAAACTCATTGAAAATGATCTATTAATGATACATGTCTAAAAATTTTGACAGAACCATATAATTTAGTAATCTAAGTTAACAAAAACTGCACACAACAAACAAAAATGGTTTTTGCAAAAACAATTCTACCTTGAATCGTAAATACAACAGTTTCCACAAAATTAAACTTTATTTTTGAACTGCTCGTTTTTGTTTTATCCTATTTGTGAACACACGGATTAAAAGTATAAGATTAAACGCAATATTTTTTTGTTTACATTTTAACAAAATTAGGGTTTTCTGACTAATAAACTGAACTACAGACATTTTTCTGACTGAACTGAAAAAAAAAAGTTTTATCGGTTGAGTTCGAAATGTCAATTTTTTTTTCTGAATAGTTACAACAGCACAGCTATGTGCAATTAAAACTGAATTATTTTATTATAGTGATATTGTTATTAATTTTCGATAAATTATTATACAAAAATAGTTTCTATTTATCTTAATCGTTAATTTAAACCTCTTCTATCACGCTGCTCCAATGGCATCTTTAGACATATCCAGGTTTTCTCACGACATTATTCTTCACACACAAGCTTTAATCTTAACATGATTTATCTTGATGATTCGAAAAATGGAATTATTAATTACTCTACGAATAAATATGAATCTCATTTGTATAAAGTGTGTGTTGTTTTTTAAATGCGATCGCGTTGACGTTAACTACGATATGTAATTCTGATTATTGTCACAAGACGGTGATGTTTTCAATTCAGTTACTATTAATGGACCTGTATTTATTTAAGGTTTTAATATAATTACTTATGTTATTTACAAATAAACGGAAAAAAAAGAAATGGAACTTATATTAATAATATATTAGCTATATATTTATATATTATTAGCGTCAAACGCGACAGCATACTGTGACGAATAAAACGAAATTCGATTCACGCGTTTTCTTAAACGTAACGAAAAACCGTATGTATGTCAAAATGGCCAGTAATTCAATTTCGGCAGCGTATGTATTGCTTCACCTCGCTTCTCCGAGACCGCTTCATGTGTAATTCTCTTAATTGGAATTTTTCAGACATATGTTTGTGTTACGAGTAAGTATGCTAGAGTAAAATTTTATAAAGAAGTTTATTTTGAAGTCTTAATTGATAATTGATATATTTATTTTGTAATATTACTATCTGCTCCGAGCTATATAATCTTAGAATCATATTTTATCATATTATTCAAAAGAAGACTACGCAAGAAGATCTAGAGATTCATGTATTCGAACTAACAAACAAGGTCTTCAACAATATGTGTATAGAAGTGTATAGAAAATTGATTATTTACATTCTTACTCAGATTGACTTGAACCCATCAACTTCAACTTTATACATTATATTAAATATAAAAAAAAAAAACATTTACTTATGAAATACGTAATAATGTTATTTAAAAATGCTGTTGTTTTTATATTTTACGTACCAAAAAAGCTATCGCTTTCCTTTAAACTAGGAACGTTGTCGTATGTATTGATTCGATTAGTTTCCTATCACCGAATAGGTCCCCAGGTGTGTATCACGTGATTTCCTTTAATCAATGGCTCCGGAAGATCGGAGAGGAGCAATTTCTTAACGTAGGTTTACTGCTATCAGGTGCATTGAGCCTTAGATTCGATCTTTCGTGAGTAAACTTCTTTACAGCTTTATAAATAAATTGTATAAAAGATATAATATAATAGACGATACATTCGTAGCGACTTACAGACTTAATAAGATTGTATTTTCCAATTTATTTGGTATACATACGTTATTAGAAAATGATTTTGTCATAATGTCGTATCTCTATGTCGTAAAAAATCAGAATTCGTTTCAAATTTTGTGAAGCTTATCAAGTGATACTATAGAATATTTGCTTTCAGTTTTAAATACATTTGAATATCTGGCCTCTCCTATATTTCTATCTCTCTCTCACCACAACATTTTAATTTTGTTTTTTTTAAATAAACTAAATATTCAGTCATAAAGTGACATATAGAGGCATGCAAACCAAGCTATTTATGAAACCGATTTGATCCATTCATGGAAAGTGACGTCACGACGGGCTAATGAGGAAGGAACGAACCTCAACCGGGATGCGAGCAATTAGTGCGATCATAACAAATCCCCGGGAAGCTGGATAATCGGACGAGGACAAACCAGCAATTATAATTGGTGTACAGTGATGCAGAATACTGAATATGCGATTGCTGAGATAATAATCTCGTTTTTAAATACAGTTGGAGGATTTTTTATATTTATAATTTAGATAAATAGGTTTTTTGTACATAACTTATAAAACGTTGCTAATGTATGTGTGTGTAAGCTCGACTAATTATGTTGCTCTGTTTTAGTTTGACTAGCATAATCATTAATATCGTTCATTAATAAGCTGAACAAATTGCTACTTTAAAATTCAGAAATACCAAATCATCGACTAGTCATCAAAGGAATGTAATCTCCAATTTTCATATTATTTCTTCTTAATAAATAAAAATTGATATTTTATTTTATGTTTGTCGTTCAATATTAACGATTTACATATTATTATTATTCACGGGAATCGAAGTTGTACTTTGTATTCTAATGATTGACATAACTTTGTACCGTATGTTCAGGCGTGTTAACATTAACGAATCATGGCAGTTCCTGATACAGTGGCATACTGAGCACCGAGAACTGACTAATAAAATTATAGATAAAATTATTTAAAAAACATTAATATGACATGTACCAGTAATAACTTCTTCAGAATTTCAGGGATTAACTATGTTGAGAATGATATATCAAAGGATACAGGGCGCTACCGAACAGACTGATTGATACGTGTTTGGTCTAAGTCATAGAAACATCAATTACGAGACACTTTTAAATTCAGTTAAGCAATCTGTTAAATATATTAATGATGACGTCATATATTTCATCAATAATACAATATCAATTTATTTTTCAATGATATCATTGAAAACTCAATTATTTTACTAATCGAACGTCTTTTAATGTATATAAACCTACTTTTTGATTTTTTATTCCTTAGCTATTTCCAGCTGTTCCAGGGGGTAACAGCCCAATTAGTGACCGTATTAGTCCATTTTTGTTACTCATGCGTGTAACATGACCTGCCACTAACAGTGACGCAGAGTAATTATTACAAGCACAGGGGATATAACAACTTATGGTCTTACATATAAACGCTTAGCGGCTGATTAGTAAACATTGATTCCTCCTTTTCTGTCATTATTGATTTTACATTCGAAAGAAGAAGACACAGCATTGTTTAACGAATCACTCGTTTAGTAACGATTATAAGTAAGGCCTTTCATATAGAAACTAGCTAATCGTTCCGGCTTCGCACGAGTAGATTAGAAGAAAAATCCGTTCTTAGTGAACGTCTATGTCGGGGAAGGAGTAACTGTGTCAATTTTCTAAATCGGACGTATTGTTTAGGAGATCTCGTGATATGTGATATTTCGCTTATATGTATATATAGGTAAGACTTTTAGGCTTGCGACATATTGACAGTGTAAGGAAAAGCTTATATGCCCTTTATTGTCTATGACTAATAGCGACGATATCTACTAACCTTGATGGCTTACATGACCGCTTTACAAAATTTGAATTATGCTATTTAGTAAATATAAAGGTCTACATAGTACGCTTATATTGATTCACAAACATACAAAAACAAAGATGATATAGATTGAAATATTTTTACTAAGAAAGCTAAAGAAAGATTATGAATTACTCCAAATATAAACAGATGTGCCGTTTATATCGAATAAAGTGTTGTTCCATTTTTTGTCGTTCCATGATTATTGTTATCTGCTTACGACCAGGAATGAAATGAACGTAAAAAAACTGTAGTTTATAATGTCATTGACAATGATCGATAGAGTAGACGAATCCGAGTTTGCTGAAAGATGTTCTGCAAACGCAGCGAAGAGTGCCTTCGAATGACCTCAAGAATGTGGAGGAATTTGGCGTAAAATGTGGAAGATCAATGTTCAAAAAAAAAAATAGACTGGTCCGTAAATTTTTGAATAGGTAACTAAAGACGAATGTAATACTTGTTCAAATTTATATCTATTCTTCGAACCACAAGCCAAAGCCTGAGGCGCTGAGAAACTTAAACATGAAATCTTTGAGATTCAAATCGCCACAAATGATGTTAATACTGCAGCTGGATTGCAAAGGAGTCGGAATATGTTACTGCTTTTGATGTATTGAGTTGGGAATATGTTTCTTATTATAACTACATTAAGGATTAGATTTCATGTTTTTTATCTTCAAGACTTATATTAATATTTTTTTCTGAACTTGTATTATGAGGTATAATTTATTAATTAATAATCATCGCTTCTATCAATCGCTTCTACTTTAAGTATGCATAACTAGTTCTCAGAAGATGCTTAGCCTTTTGTTAATTTTCTATTATAGTCCCGCAAGCAGTTATTTTATTGATCGATCATTGAATGATAAAGGACATTATTATATACGAGATTATGTATACAGATGATGAAAATACGTAGCCCCAGGATTTATATAAACAAAATTTATGAAAAGCTAATACTAAGAAAATCTATTAAAATTACGATTAAATGAGCTTGTAAGAGCATTCTTGAGTTAGATAATTATATTTAGAAGTATATTTAATTTCGATTCGATCACTTATTTCCATTAATCTTCTGGGTTCCAGGATGTATAAATAATACACTCGTTACCACAATATTAATTATTTATTCATCAATTACATATGTAAAGAGAACCATCTATTTTTATTCATTAATGGCTATATACCGTTTTTATTACAATATCTTATTAATATTTTTATAACATTATAAATTACGATTTAAAAATCAATATTGACAGGTAGCCGATAATTCATGTAATGATGGTAAGCAGCTTGGAGTTAGTATTCCTTAATTCTCATAAAAGATATGAACATAAATTTAATTTTATATAGGTAGGTGCTCTATACCGTGACGCAATTTGTTGAAACAGTATAATGACTGAGTTTCTTATGTACGAGATTACTAACCCTTATATTACATACATTTTAAAATGCGTGACTATCTTGTTTATATAAAGTATATTTCGATTTTGATAAATTTAAATCAATTAACATTACAATACGATAACTTACACTATTACTTTCCTTTAAGGCTTTCATTATTTCGTTATTGAGCTTATGTATTATAGTCAGAGTATAAACTACCTTTATTCTAAATTTTGTCCAAATCCGTTTAGTAGTTAACAAGCATTGACGCATAACGTTAGCAGGATATTATGTATTTATTGGAAACTGTACCGTAACGCAGTTAAAAAATATCTTCTTACAGTAAAATGAAGGTCTTAAAATATGTTTTTCTTTTAAACTGTCGATAAACTTAACTATATATTTAAAAATTTTCAATTATATAACATACATAGGCACAAACAATAACGTTCGTATTCATAAAAATAAATACTAACGTAACGCAAGAACGACGCCCGCGGGACCGAGCCGCCGTGGATTGTTGATTCTGAATGGCGGTGTGTTTCGATTGCACACCGTTTCGGGATTGCTTTTAAATGTATGAAACTGGGAGCGATGAGGATTTCTTTCCATAAATAATTTAAGGCTATGTAAGGAGGTTCACATAAAGAGGTTTTTGTTTAAACTTTCAAATAGGTTTTTTTGTGTAATATTTTGCTTATGTGAATTTAAAGGTCGTTGAATTTTGTCACTGAAACGAGTTTAACCCATACAGTTGTATTATACTTATGTAAATATTAAATATAGTATCTTTTTACAAAATATTTAAACACAATAATTACAAACCATTTATAATGCCGCTCGTAGTACTTAAGTATACACTCGTGTAGTTGATTATTAAGAGCTGCTTCGCGCCTTCAATTAATTTTCATTTAATATTTTTATATTTTATTTTTATAAAACTCTAACATAATTATTATTATTATATTCCAAAGCTTAAATAAAACACGAACTCACATTAAAATTTTAAACAAAAAAACACGCTGTCTGAAATATTGTCCTGTGGCATTGTAAACATAAACGCTGGCACTATTGCCTCTGCACCGCTAGACTCAGACCGCTAGACTCAGCCCTTGGGCTAAATAAGCTTGTTATATCTTGTTTCATATTCATATTATAGGTATTTTAGGTATATAAGAGCCGTGCCGTTTTAGGTATATAAGTGCAGTGGTTAGATGACGTGAATCTCATCACAGAATTTTCATGTGCTTGATTTTGTTTGTAATTTATCTCGAGCTCGGCGGCGAATGAAAACAACTTAAGGAGATCCTCAAACCACATCGGAGCAGCGTGGTGGATCTACTCCAAACCTTCTCCTCGTAGAGGCTCATCAGTGGGACATTCACCTGCTGTTACTTTACTTTACTTTTTCTCTAATATGAATTACCCAATTCTTATTTTTTTATTACATTGCGATAAATATATTTTCACGAATTTACTGAAAAGTATTTCCTTTATTTATTGGAAATAATTTAATGTTAATATTTAATATTTTTTTGCATGTTCGAAGTCACGTTAGTTACGAATAATGTTATTTCACAACGGGATAGCGGACCGCCATGCAATTTCCCAGTTCTATGTCCCTGAATAATATTTACATAAAATTTTTGTAAACATATCTGAATACGATTTGTTGAGAAGATTAAACTGGAGCCCGTTTCCGTATGGTTTATTTTTGATTATTTATTGCGTTTGTACTCTAGAGGATTCATCTATGCTTTCATTTTGATTAATAATGCATATATTTATTATTAAAAGCAATAATACAATATAAAACAAATATATATATAAGTATGTTTATATTATTGTACTCCATCCATAATACTTAGGCTAACGTTTAAATTCTTTTTTACCATATAACGTTACATGAATTTTAACTAATGCGGGTTACTTATATAAAAGCGTTTCTATGGTGCCTAATGAGTCATGTATATAATAAGTTCTATTATAATATTATGATAATAGTTTGGAGTCGGTCGCTCAGGTTCATGAGTTACTTTTGAAAAAGATGAAGTTCTAACTCATAAACAATACTATTACCTAATAGCGAATTGTCCCTCCTTTTTGTCTCATATTTTCGGTAATAAATGTTACCATATGCAAAAAAAGACAATAGACTAATTCAACTATTTCAACCAAAAAGGTTTTCCTAAATAAACCAACAAAAAAGGAGCGTACGAGGACAATTTTCCTTATGGTTTTAATTAAGCCGGCACTAACCTGCCGCCATTTTTGTGCTCCCGCACCGCTCTTGCAGATTGATTAAAAGTCTATGGTCCATGCTTTATAGCTCAAGTTCATTGTTACAAACGACACGAGACGCTCATTGTTAGAGGATTTTATAAACTATGTACTATAAAGTTTTGATAATTATCTGATACATATATTTCATAAAATCCTCTTGACGCTACTTATTAGCAGGAAGTCATTTAGTGCAAGAGTGTGTGTAAGATTTTTTTCAGTCCGTAGAAAAACTCAGTATAATTATAATTGTTTTGATAGTTACGCTTACAATGTTGAAGCTAGTCGGAAACTATTCATAGATAGTCATATTCACTTGTGTTGTAATACCGTTGTCTTATTTAAATATTCGATTTATGATCAAAAAAAAAAAACCTTTGTAAGTGTTTTAGGATTCCGTACGTAATTACAGATTTTCTTACCGCGTTTAACTTTATGAAGCATCTGATGAATTGTGAAGCGCTTGCAGTCGTACTTATTAGAATCTTGTTTTACTCGGTGGTAGAGCTTTGTGCAAGCTCGTCTGGGTAGGTACCACCCATTCATCAGATATTCTACCGCAAAACAGCAGTACTTGTATTGCTTTGTCTTGTATTGTTTTGTCCCGGCTTACAGGGTGAGTGAGTCAGTGTAATTTCAGGCACAAGGTAGATAACATCTTAGTTCCCAAAGTTGGTGGCGCATTGGCGATGTAAGCGATATTTAACATTTCTTAGACTGCCAATGTCTATGGACGTTCGTTACCACTTACCATCAGGTGGCCCATATGCTCGTCCACCTATATAATAAAAAAATATATCTTTGCTTGGCTAAGTAACTTTGATATGCCTTTGATACGTAGTATAGGACCTAAATCGATCTTCTATTTTATAACATTTCAAAACGTAAATCAAAAATGCGTTTTATAATTTTCGTCATAAATGCTAATTTATTAATATATGTATGTAAAATAAATAAAAGCTTCAATAAAAACTTCAATAAAAGTATATTCAAAATGTTTTAAAATAAAATTTAAAAAAAAGTTATGATATTGCTAGTTACGACAAAATAATGATTATCACTTGAATCTGCATATAATCAAAACGATCTATATTAAATAATTATTCTATAAACGTTAGCTATTACTATAACTTTTATAACGTGTTATTATTTTCTCGTATCGTGAAACAATGGGATCGTATTGAACCCTTGTACCGCTCAAGTGGCAACTAATTTATGGTCGAGGTGGGCACCCGTGCCGATAGTTACGGCCGGACGCTAATCTGACTGACACGATGAAATTTGTACTGCTCGGTTTAGTTTGTACACTATTTGTATACAATTCGTAGAACGGGTTAAATAGCTAAGATACATAACGCAAAAATAAGTAGCACTGTTCAGTCCACTACATGTGACAGGATATTTCAATCAGAAATTTGGTGGTCAGGCTTCGTGCAAGCCTCTCTGGGTAGGAACCACCCACTTATCACATATAGCCGAAATACGTGCTTAAGGACATCATTGTCCTAGAACAGCTAAATCGACATTAAAATTTTACTTTCATTGTCCCCAAAAGAAATTCTACCAGAAAGTATTGTGCTGGCCCTTCTAAATGTCATCAATAAATCTTCTACTAAACATCTATTCTGTATTGCCATGTTACGGTTTAAGAGTCAATAATTAATATTACATCTGATCCCGTAGCTGACGGTTGAGGAACAGTTGAGGAGTAGTTACTACTAGTTTTAGGTATTTAAAAAAAAACGCCTGGATATAATATGTTAACACTACAAACTACGTAATATAGTATGTGACCCAATAGAAACTCAACTTGCATTTATTAAAAATACAAAACAGCCGATTATAATAATATATTTGAAAACTAAACCAGTCAGGTGTTCATTGATTGATTGTATGTCGGATAAAATTGGAAAACGATATTTCCAAGATACGCACGACGAAAAAACCCTTACGAAGATAAATTATAAACAACTACATGTACACACAAACACACACATACACAACCGTTCAAAATCAAACCGTAATAAAAACATATTTAGAAACGGTCTTTCAAAACCAATTTCTAAGTTATGAAGATTTTCAAAAAATACTCAAATGAGATCAGCTTTTGAAATTTGATTAACACTAACAGTCATAAGAAAACTAATCTGTAATTAAACACAAATAATGCAAAAGAAGTCAGTGGGCGATTCGATTCAAGTGTTCTAACCACTAGGTCATGTCGACTATTAATTTATTTGTAATTATGTAATAATTAAAAGAGGAATTTTAGTGTTACATAAGATCACATAATATTTTAACGTCGGCCGTACTGGTGTCCTGCACTCTCTCTATGAAAGCGAGATTGTCTATGACATATGGCGGGAAAAACCACCGCTAATACATTTTCCACTATCATTTCAAACCACACGATTCTTATCTTTGCAAGTCACGAAATCAGCGTTTACATTTCGTATAATTGGTCTCATAAATCCTTGTTTATATTTAATATAATTGTGAACATAAAATCTTTATTCATAATAGAGTTTGGAACTATTTAAATAACCTATATAAAGGTAATAATTACATATTGTTTAAAACATGAATACGATTGATTAAAATAATAATTGTTTTATATGGATTCACTTAGATTTTAAGTAAAATAATAACATTTGTTTATATTATCAGAATATCGACGATTCTTTTTAGTTACTTTAGGAAGTCGAATTTAAGAAGTTATAATATATCCTATGCGCTTGTTATTCCACGGACTTTTTTTTTCTCGCTGTATGTTCCACTGACTTACTCAAGTTTAAATCGGAGAACTGAGAGCTGCAGGATACCTTGGCAATGGCGTAGGTGTGAACTACGACTGACTACCAAATAATGATAATGATAATATCAAATACCTCCTGAAAATTTCGTTTTCAGACTTGGCCATTACACTGATGTCAAAATAAGGTAAAGCGGGACATGTGATGGATTGTATCTAACACATTATATAGTTACATACGTCAAGAGATACATACGATTTTATTTTAAATCAATTTGTATATTATGAACACACATAAGTTAAACACAGCATAGTATAACACACAAACATTTGATACCAAAATAAGTCTCACATAAGCCAACAAAGTTTCCACTGTTACATTAAAACACGGAGTGATTGTTGTTATTAGGTAATAACAACAAAATAATATTATAACAAGTAACTAACAGATAATTACATATAAAATAAAGTTTTAAAAAGTAATTTAGTGTTTTAAAAACAAAAACTAATGACAAATATTATATGAAATTAGCGTTTTATCGTACTGACCACTTGAATCTGAAATATCTCCTCTTTGGTTAAGAATTCCAAATTCAAATTTATAAATTCATTTAGCTGGTACATTTGAGTTTTGAAAACAGTCATTCATCTGGTTTTTCCTCATTATTTTTTTCTTTGACGTCGCTTATTACCGCACAATGGAAAACATGAAATATCGGTATATTTACGAGTACGAGTTCTACCTTGGCACCAGTGCTGCAGAAACAGCTCGAAGGATTAATGATGTCTACGGCGCTGGTGTCGCAAAAGAAAGCACGGTACGTTTTTGGTTTCAACGTTTTCGTTCTAGAAATTTCGAGCTTCAGAACCAACCCCGTAGACGGCCTGAGACCAAAGTGGAAAATGAAGAATTAAAGGCTATTGTGGAAGCGAATCCATCACAAAGCACTTCAGAGATAGCTGCAGGCTTCGGGGTAAGTGATAAAACTGTATTAATCCACTTGAAGTAAATCGGGAAAGTAAAAAAACTTGAACGATGGATACCTCATGAATTGAGTGAATCGAACTTGCAACACGAACGAACACGCGTCGACTGACTGTTGTGTTACTTTGCTCAACCGACACAATAATGAAGGGAATCGAATCATTACTTGTGATGAAAAGTGGATACTGTATGATAATCGGAAGCGATCGTCGCAGTGGCTGAACCCTGGAGACCCAGCTAAACTGGTGGATTAGCGGACTAGCGCCGTTATCGTTCACTACAGCTTTCTAAAATCTGGCCAAACGATTACGGCAGATATCTATTGTCAGCAACTGCAAGCCATGAAGGAAGAACTAGCTGCTAAACAACCGAGATTGGCCAATCACTCTAGGCCACTGCTGCTTCACGACACTGAACAACAAACAACCACTAAGTTAGACGAGCTAAATGTCTGTAAAGTATCAACGTCAAAGTGGAATGTCTGCGACATCCACCGTACTCCCCGGACCTTGCTCCAACAGATTACCATTTTGTCCGGAATTTGGACAACTTCTTACTGGAAAAAAATTCAACTCCGATGCGGCAGTTCAAACCACCTTCAAAGAGTTTATTGATTCTCGCCCCCATGGTTTTTGTAGTAAAGGGATCAGAACTACCTATGAGATGGCAAAAGTGCATAGATAACAACGGTGCATACTTTGATTAATTAAAAATATTTTACAAAAAAAAATTGACTTTATATTTCGCCCGTACAACACGCCAATTTCATATGTATGGATGGATACCTAGAAGTTTTTTAAGGCTTCTAAGATCTTAAACAGATTTACGTTAAAGATAAATTTAGACATTACTGTAACATTTATTATAATTGTCACATGCTCTTACTAACTTAGAGACATAAGTCCGTAAGATTTTACTTTCTCTATGTATTTTCCGCGAACTTCATTGCCCGGTCCAAAGATCCGACAACTATTTAGACGTCTCCATTTGTCACGTCGTCAGATCATTTAGTTGATACTTTACAGACGTCGCCAACCCTAAGCGATTACCGCGTAGACAATCGACTGAGTGGACACTGAGGACATATTTCATGCGTTAATGATATCTGTTTTAGTGTTGCCATGTAGAAAAAATGTCAACCATTCAAGAAAACGCGTATTAGCAATTTTTTTTCATCATAATAACATATTTTACCTTTATCATTACAAATGATCTGTTGTCTTAAGTCTCATAAGCATTATATGCTTCTTTTGAATTTATCCTTACATTACTGTAATTACAAATCTATGACTTATGTTAATACGTTCGAAATATTTCATAAAAGGTTCAGCCGGATACCAAACCTACTTACATACGAAGATACCTCGTTGGTCTAGTGGATAGATAAAAGCCGCAGTTCCATAAGTCCTGGGTGTTTTTCTGGGGTTCCAGTATATATGGGAAATCCGACACGACTTAAGGTAGATCATGACAAAATACTCATCTTGTATTATTAAGTATATCTCGGAAGTGGCAGCAACATAAATTAGCCATTGGATATAGATAAGCTTATTACGTTTTTATTAACAACTCAAATCATCAACTAAATTGTATATACGTTTTCAGGTATACCAGGGGTACATAATGTGACATAGGGTATCTAACAGCCATCCACGAACATTACACATAGGAAGTACCCACCGGATCTACTAACACTAGTAAAAGTTATGTATAGAAAAAAATTACGGAGTACCAGATCAAGGCCTACTGAAAGTAAAATCATTAACATAGCTTAAAATATTTCATTGAAAAATATGAAATATTTAATATGATTTAAAAATGTGATCCTATTTTATGTAATGTCGTATAATAACAGTAATATCATCCTTTTCTTTTAACGCATGTATGTTTTTATTTTATTATAAAGGTTTAACTTTTCATTAAACTCATTTTCAGCTAACTTTAGTAATATGGCTCATTCATTAATAACTAGCTGTTCCGCGTGGTTTCACCTTCATTAAACCACGCCACCTCCTGGAATCGCAACGTGATGTTACAATAATATACATAGTCCAAAAAATAAGCTATCTAACAAAAATATTATATTCAGTACTGAATATAATTAATTTGATAGTATTATTCTTGTAAGTTGTAAATGTACTACAAAATATAAGTACTACATAATACTTTTTATTTTTATTGAGAGCCGAGATGGCCTAGTGGTAAGAACGCGTGAATCTTAACCGATGATCGTGGGTTCAAATCCGGGCAAGCACCACTGAATTTCATGTGCTTAATTTGTGATTATAATTCATCTCGTGCTTGACGGTGAAGGAAAACATCGTGAGGAAACTTGCATGTGTCAAATTTCATTGAAATCCTGTCACATGTGTATTCCATCAACCCGCATTGGAGCAGCGTGGTGGAATAAGCTCCAAAAAACCTTCTCCTCAAAGAGAGGAGAAGAGGCCTTAGCTCAGCAGTGGGACATTCACAGGCTGTTACTGGTTTACTGTTTTTATTTATATTTACAGTTCTTACAATATAAGCAATCTTTATTCAGTGAGAAAATAGCAGCTGAAATATCTCAATACGGATGACGCGGCATTTCTTTTATAGCTATCGGGCAAGCGAGCCTTTTTTGTAGGGAGATGATAATAGAGTACATATTACTACATATTTATTAAGAAAAGCAAAATTTTGTACACCTTTCAAAGCGTCATCAAAAAGGTAAAAAAGCAAACATAGAATATTATCATAATTATGTACAATACCACTATTATATACATACATATTACGTACATACCATATCACGTATAATATATGTTTATTAACACATGATTAAAATGGATTCAAACGATACATCAAAATTTATTCAAGCATTTCAAACTTATGGTGGATAAAAGAAACTCACATTCTATTGTGTAGCTACAAACATGGACCCTGTAATTTATTACATGAAGTAACACCAACAACATACGAGGACTCCAACGTAAAATAATTATTAAATTTCAATTTTAAAATATATATAATATTATAATAAAGAAATAAAGAAATAATAAATCCAACAAAATATTGATTATTATTATATGAAACTTTAAAAACGGATGATTTAAATAGCATAAGCAATATTTGGATTTTTGTATGATATTTTAAAGTATGTAACAGTAAACATCACAAGCAATTTAAATAGAAACTGATAGCTCAAAGGCTAGCTTTTCCATTCAAATTTCTATTTGTGCAACAGCTTCATTTTTTCCTAACCCCGTTTTACATGTAAATAAGCCGATGGGGTTAACTGTCTACAAGCGGTTCTTCGGCTGTTTTCTATGAAAACGACCGATGTTTTTGTTGAGTGAAACCTTTTACTTTCGTTGATTGTGTTGTTAAACCATTTTGCCGGGATGAAAGACAAATTTTATTTCACGTTTCGAAATACACCTGTTTCATTTAACCGTCTTGTTAATTTAGTATTGGTAGGTATATGCGTACGTGACAAATGAAACAAAATGTAACAAATAGACATAATAGACAATTATTATGATTGCCTTACAAATTGATTTATTTATTAGGATATCTGTTTATGAAAGAAAAAATGTATTATACCTGGCAACTAATTAATTAAAAAGATTATACTTATAGCAAACGCTATATTAAGTAATTTTAATTTTCTTGTATTGAATATGAGTATAGTTAATAATAATATTTTTTCGGTACATATTAATTATTGACAACTGACTAAGAACATTTTTTCATTATTGTAAGGGACAAGGGTTTAATCAAATGGACAATAATTAAAGTTTGATGATAAATGCCATTGAAATTGAAATTGAAAATAACAGGAAAATACCGCGCCATCTATTGTGTAATATTATCAACTTATAAAATCTCAAAACATTTATTTGAAATTTTATACGATTTAATTTAAAGCATAATATTATTAAAATTATAACTAATAATATTAATCTACTTCTAAATATGATTTGTCAAAATGTTGTTAATTGATTATTCATAATAAGATAAGAAATTACTCTTTTTGGTATTTTTATTAAACTTCTTAGTAACTGGCAACATAATCCTATGTTATGATTTTTTGGTTTGACATGCCGCTATAATTTGTAACGGAGTGATAACCTAAAATATTGTGATTATAAAAACTTTTTCTGTGATATCTAAGTGAATATTAAAAAGAAACTATATAAAATCAAACATTTCATATAATTCGCATACATCATTGCACTTTCTGCTTTCTATAAATAGCCCGTTCTTACATGTGTTATCGTTATAAAGTTCTATATAAAGTTATTATTAATACTAAACAAATTATTATATTACTTATATATAAAATTTCAATTATAATATTAACACTAAAGACTTACATTATTTAAATATGGAATATTAAACTTTCTTATAGTGCTTAATATTAATAAGTATATATATGCAAGATTTTATTATAATATCAAATATAAAATTGCTTAAACAATATAAATTAAACTATAATAATAATATATTTACATGACTAACAGATTAAATTTTTTTTTTAATTTAAAAGCAAGCTTTTATAAGAAAATATTATTCTTTTTGCCGCAGCCTAGAGACTACTTTTATCGTCTATCAAAAATGGCAAGTTCTTGGCCTAAAGTGAAAAGTGATTTTATTTTGGAACAAAGTCCAGTGAAGAAACTGAAACATGAGAAATTGTGTGACACTTCGGTGAATCAGAGAACTGTGGCAACTATGTGTGGTTCTTGGCGACCGGATGAGACGGATGGTGGCCTTATATTCGTCTTTAAGACCAGGGATCCGGGACTGAGCCCTGATCCAAGGAATGAGTGTGATTTCCCCGAGAACATCGAAGACTTCTGGGAGGCGAGTCTTGTAAACATCGATGTTGTACAGGTTAGTCCATATAAATGCTTCAATTATACACAGATATTTATTCTTCTATAAATGTTACAGTTAAAATAATTTATAAATAATTAAAAAAAATAATATATAAAGACAAATTTTACGGGAATTAAATTTTTAAAAAAATTTTTACACACGCCATCTATTGTAACACGTTAGAACTGTTAGTAACAGGGACCTAATGATAAGTAGTGCAGACGTTTATTCATAGATAGCGCTAACTGTAACTAAATAATTGCGCGGTTAAATATTAAGTTATTTGAAAAAGTCTCATTATAAAAAAGTAAAAAATACTTTGAACTTAAACGATATTGTTTTCGTTTGTTTTGTGTACATATTCTGATTTTCTATACTTTATTATGACTAAACCAATGAACCAATCGTGATGAATATTATCATATAATTATTCTAGCACATGGAAATTACGCGATTTGCAAGAAAACTATTTTGTTGTCGATGGAAACGCTGAGAACAGCCTGTATTTATTATTTTAAAGCAGTCTGTGCCTAGCATACCTATGTTACAGTTCACTATTTATCCGGTAGATGTCGTTGTTTTTCGTTGAATATTTTTCGAAACAATTATTAAGGTAAAAATAAAACAAATTTCATACATTTTAAAAATTATCCATAAACATCATAGTTATTAAGACTTTGTTTTACAAGTTCATTTTCATATTTATCAATAACTTTCGACTTTCGTCAGTCTGTTCTATAACGGTGATATATTATTAGGGTATTAAGTAAATAGTAAGTGAATCGTAATGTATATTATTTTAAAATCACTGCAAATACTAAGTACTCTTTTATTCATACAGTTTCAGATATAAATTATCAACTTAAAAAAAGCTATTCCAAACTAATTCATAATCTGTAGTTTACTGTTTCGTTATAAATTAAAATGTTAGATTATTTTATTTACCATAAAACGATTGGTTAATTAGGTATAATATATAAAAAAAACATTAAAAAAATAATGTTCGAAAAAGTCCCAATAAATGTCGATATAATTGTTTTTTTTTTAAATATAAAATTACTTGTTGAACAAACTCTTCTTAAATAAATAATTATTTATATTTGTAATAATAACGTAAATATTTAAATAAATTATTTCAAAGATTACAAATAATATAAATGATAAATACGATATTTCGTTACTGTTATAATATGTCGATTTTATCCTATTAATATTATATCCGAAAGTTTGTGAGGATGGATGGATCTTTATACCATGTTATGGATGTATGGAGTAAATCTTTAAGTATTAGTGTATTATGTAAATTATTCATTTTTAATTTTAATTTTATTTTTTGTTTTCAGTGTAATTGAATTGTCATTTTATTTTTCAATTAATTAATTTTAATTTAATTCAGATTGTAATTTAAATTTTAATTATCATTATTATTATTTAATGTAAATATGGAACCATGTTCTGGAATAAAGAATATTTTATTTTATTTTATTTATTTTTTTATTATTCTTTCACGCAAAAAACCAATGAACTGATTTGGATGAAATTTGGATTAGAGATAATATAAACTTAACGTTAACACATATGAAAGTATATTACCTAACAACTGTCCACTCCCCTCATACACGGTGGTATTAATGATATTGTTAGTATGTGTACTGTTGTAAAATTATCTTTTCATAAAAAGATACGAGCCACCTACACCCTGTACTGGTACCGGTAACTGAATTGTACCTTTTCAGAAAAGTGGGGGGGCATGTGGGGCTCGCCATATGTCCAGCGCGCCGAGTGCGTCCCCGTCATCGGAATACCCACTAAAAACCAGCGGTACCCTTTCCGTCTTAACGGGGAGCGCCACGGGATCGCTTGCGCATGCTACCGTGACGCTCCGACGGCCGGCCCGCCTATGCGGGCCTCCATTCACTAGGGAGGAATCCCAGGGTACTGGGAACCCCCCTAGTCCCGACGATTCCTTATATAATCTGACTTATAAGCGTCATGGTGGGCACAACTCTGTTAGTTATTCTACTGCCAAAAATTATGATATGTTCCCATTTGTGGGTTGAATGAGCTAGTGTATTTACAAGCACAACTCTTAACTTCTTAGAGTTCATGGTTGACAGCATACTGTTAATACAAGGTATGGCCTGGTACTTGGTGGTAGAGCTTTGTGCAAGCTCGTCTGGGTAGGTACCACCCACTCATCAGATATTCTACCGCAAAACAGCAGTACTTTGTATTGTTGTGTTCCGGTTTGAAGGGTGAGTGAGCCAGTGTAATTACAGGCACAAGGGACATAACATCTTAGTTCCCAAGGTTGGTGGCGCATTGACAATGTAAGTGATGGTTAACATTTCTTACAATGTCATTGTCTATGGGCGTTGGTGACCACTTACCATCAGGTGGCCCATATGCTCGTCCGCCAACCTATACAATAAAAAAAAAAAAAAAAAAAAAAATGGCCTAAACTTTATTCATCTATCAATCCAAACGTCTATGTTAAATTAACTTAAATATGATGAAGATAAACCTCAAAGCAAATTCGTTTGATAATTTAAATATAATAATGGACGTTGGTATATATTAAAAGTTAAGATAATATTTTAAAATGTTTTACATAGAAAATGGTCGTTAAATGGTCTAATTTCTAGTTATAAAGATAAAACTAAAAAGGAAAACAATATTATTGCTCTAACAAATTCCGTAAAACGCTAAAAGCCCGCTGAGAACGCACCATGGGTTCCTTATATTCTCTTAATGAAAGCGGATTGCCCTAACTCACATACGATGAAGTGGACTACTTTATATTAATCTATTTAGTACAAAGTATTTTTCGAAAGATTTATAAATAGTAATTATTCTTTTTTACGAAATAAATAACATGGGTATGTTAATTAAATATACCTAATTAAGCTGATATATTCTTGCCACTATTCCACGCGGTCACTATTTGTACATTATAATTTATATTTGTATTAAAATTTTAAATAGAAATATTTATTCACATTAAAATTTTAATGTGAATAAATATTTCTATTTAAAAATAAAAGCTGATATATTATGCCTCAAAATAAAAATACAATGTCCACCTTTTTTATAATCTAAATAACATTTTTAGTATTGTCATATGTTATTTATGAATTGCTTCAGAAATTATGATTAAGTGGCTAAAAAAAATTTTTTTATCACATACTCGCGTGCAATTTTTCTGTTCTGGTACTACTAGTTTCCGTTAGCGGCTTTGCCCATTTGTGAAGGGTAGGGATGTAAGGGGAGTCGACAACGACCTTAGGCTCCCTACCGTCAACCTCACCTGCTCGTGGTGCATCCTGCTGATTAACAAACGAGGCTCTGGCGACCGAAATCGTGGCGGTATAACCACTCAAATGCTGGAATCCAAAAATGCAAATCCTGATAGCGGGCAGCAGCGCTATCAGCTAAAGATTTCCAGCTACTGCGGTCACCAACCCGCCTGCCAAGCGTGGTGACTAAGGCAATTACCCCCCTATGAGCGACAACACAAGTTCACGGCCCCCAATCCCCGGTAATCGCATTATTCCTGGCCACGGTACCGGTCATGGTAAGGGTGCGATGGGGGGTGCTAAGAATCCCCGGGCTACGGCAGGGTACCACAAACGGCGACTGTTTCTGGCCACGTATAATGGACGCTCTCTAAGGCTGGACGAACATGTAAAGGAATTGGAAGTAGAGTTAAGTCGTATTAACTGGGCTGTAGTAGGTCTATCAGAAATCCGAAGACAGGGCGAAGATACGATGACACTAGATTCCGGTCACTTACTCTACTTCCGAGAAGGACATCAACCATCCCAAGGTGGCGTCGGCTTTTTGATCCACAAGTCACTCAGAAGCAATGTTGTAGAGGTTGGCAGTGGGTCGGCAAGGGTGGCATACCTTGTCTTAAAGATAACCGAGAGGTATGCCTTGAAGGTTATACAAGTGTATGCCCCAACGTCTACATACACTGACGAAGAGGTCGAAGCCATGTACGAAGACATAATGAAAGCTATGTCTTACCAGTACCTTCTACACAATTGTTATGGGTGACTTCAATGCCAAAGTGGGAGTACAAGAAGATGGTGAATCGAGGGTAGGAAAATTCGGCTATGGGTGCAGGAATCATCGTGGACAAATGCTGGTAAACTTCCCGAGGCTCAGGGATTGTTTCTGATGAATTCATTTTTCCAGAAAAAGCCTCTAAGGAAGTGGACCTGGCGAAGCCCCGATTACATAACGATGAATGAGATCGACTTCATTTTATCCAATAAGCGCCAAATATTCAGGGATGTCTCCGTGATTAACAGGGTAAACACCGGAAGTGATCAACGCCTGGTAAGAGGCACCCTGAATATTAACACTAAAATCGAACGATCGCGGTTAATGAAGTCGACTCTTAGACCAACTCTGCCCCAGGTCGAAGCTGGTTGTGAAAGCTTCCAGCTGGAACTACAGAACCGATTCGCCATGTTGGAAATCAAGCAGAATATCGACGATGCCACCAACAGTCTGGTGCGTGTCATCCGCGAGGTGGGACAAAATCACTTTCGACAAAAGAGCAATGGACGTAAGTCGAAGCTCTCAGGCGAGACTCTGGACGAGATGACGAGAAGACGAGAACAACAGAATATGACGCCATCTGAGTGTCAGGTACTTAACAGGAGGATCATAAAACTAATAAGGCGTGACACAAGACGAGCGAATACCCGGCATATTGAAGATACCATAGCACTCAATAGGGGCTTAAAGGTTCTTGCAAAGTCACTAACCTCCTGTTGTCACCTGACAAAACTCAGAACGACACAAGGCACAACCGTCACCTCAAAGCCAGAGATTCTAGCTGAAGTCGAAAAGTTCTACGCCGATTTATACTCATCACGAGCACCTCCACCTGAGTCACACAGAGCGGATGACCCACGACCTAGACTGACACGCCACCTATCAGACGAACTCCCCGACATTGACTTGGGCGAGATTAGGATTGCTCTTGGACAACTTGGAAACAATAAGGCTCCAGGAGATGACGGAATTACCTCAGAGCTTCTTAAAGCAGGAGGAACACCAGTTCTCAGAGAGTTGGCAAACATCTTCAATTCCATCCTCCACAATGGTATTACACCGAAGACATGGAGCAGAGGTGTGGTGGTGCTGTTTTTCAAGAAGGGTGATAAAGCTCTTCTGAAAAACTACCGCCCCATTTCTCTTTTAAGCCACGTTTACAAGTTGTTTTCGAGGGTAATCACGAACCGTCTTCAACACCGAGTCAAAAATTCGATGACTTCCAACCCGTTGAGCAGGCTGGGTTTCGAAAAGGCTTCAGTACCGTAGACCACATACACACACTTACGCAAATAATACAAAAGACCGAGGAATACAATCAGCCTCTATGCCTAGCGTTTGTGGACTACGAAAAAGCCTTCGATACCATCGAGACCTGGACTGTTCTGGAATCCATGCAGAGATGCCTAATTGACTGTTGGTATATCCAGGTGTTGAAGTGTTTGTACGAAGCCGCAAATATGACCGTCTAAGTACAAGATCAGAACATAAGACCAATCCAATTGACTCGTGGGGTAAGACAGGGGAATGTAATCGCCCCGAAACTTTTTACCAATGCATTGGAGGACGTCTTCAAGACGCTCGATTGGAACGGGCGCGGTATTAACATGAATGGCCAACACATTACACATCTGCGATTTGCCGACGACATTGTCATCATGGCGGAGACTCTGCAGGATTTGGAAGAGATGCTAAACAGCCTGAGCGATTCTTCAAGACAAGTAGGTCTCGGAATGAACATAGAAAAGACCAAAATTATGGTCAACCATCTTATATCCCCGAGACCGGTGGTCGTAAATGGCTCTCCACTCGAAGTTGTGCAGGAATACATCTACCTGGGCCAAACAATACAACTGGGCCGGCACAACTTTGAGAAGGAGGCCAAAAGACGAATACGTTTGGGCTGGGCGGCATTCGGGAGGTTGCGTCATATTTTTGAATCGTCGATTCCACAATCCCTTAAGACCAGGGTTTTTAACCAGTGCGTCCTACCTGTAATAACTTACAGTGCCGAAACGTGGACACTCACCGTAGGACTGGTCCACAACTTTAAGGTCGCTCAGCGAGCTATGGAACGCGCGATGCTTGGAGTTTCTCTGGCAGATAGAATCCGAAATGAGAACATTCGCCAGAGAACTAAAGTCACCGACATCGCGCGTAGAATTAGCACGTTGAAGTGGAAGTGGGCTGGTCATGTCTCCAGACGCATTGATGGCCGATGGAGCCGACACGTGTTAGAGTGGAAACCACGTTTAGGCAAACGTAGTGTAGGACGCCCTGCAACAAGGTGGACCGACGATTTGAAAAAGGTGGCAGGTACGGGATGGATGCGGGCTGCCCAAGATCGGGATGGTCGGCGTTCTTTGGGGGAGGCTTTCGTCCAGAAGTGGAAGGCGACAAGCTGAAAAAAAAATAATATGGTAGGGTTGGAGGTCACCCTATGTCCTTATCTATACTCATAACAACGTGTTTGAAAATTTCGTGATGATTGGTTGAATAGTTAAGACGTAAAAGCGTAACAAACAGATAAACAAACTCACTTTTGCATTCATAATATTAGTAAAGATGTTTGAAACATTTATGGGCGTGTTAATATAATAGCAACAGTCTTATAATTGTTTCACTCAATCGTTTAAATAAACGATACGCGAACAAATAGATTACGAACAAAAACAACCAATTATTTTTTTTAAAAAGATGTATCAAGCACTCTGACTAAGTTCAAATAAATTGTGTTTGTACACGCAACTGAAAGTCTGAAACAGCTAAATAGGGCAACGATATAAAAAAATTGAAAAATTCTTTGATACTTATTTAGAAAAAAAAGTAAATGTTGAATATAATTCATTTTCCAAATTGTTTGTCTATAAAATTTGTGTTTTCAGTACATTTAGATTGAAACTTGACTTCTCCTTTTGACATACGATATTTTGCAGATTTATCGGGTCATCTTTGTAGATGATCTTAAGTAGATCCTTCATGTTTTTAAGAACCTCTAATGTTACTGCCTTTCATGTTATGAAATATTATCTACATTGGTCTCATTTGAAAATCAAAGATGTAGATATCCATAAATAATATGTCAAATACCCTTAGAGAAAATGTAAAGTAGGTACTTTCCCACTGGGTCAAAGGTCCCCTTCAAGAGGAAGATTTGGATCTTATCACATGAATAAGTAGCGCTGCTTGCCTAGATTTGAACCTTCGATCTTCGATCAAAATCGAGGTGTTTACCTCTATCTAATGACTACTTACTTTACCCCCCAGTAAAGGTCCATAGCGTGAATATTTTAAAAGTTTTTAATATCCAACCTTTTGGTATTTGTGGATCAAATGAACCATACTGATTTAGTAATAATTTTGCACAAATTTGGTTCTAGTTACTAGACAATCTAGACGACTATATTCGTAAGTAGTTGTAATACAAAGTTAAACAATAGTTTTATCTTTTTTAGGGTTCTGTACCTCATAAGGAAAAAACGGAACCCTTATAGGATCACTTTGTTGTCCGTCTGTCTGTCCGTCTGTCTGTCTGTCAAGTTTAATAATTAAACTCATGTGTTATCGTCTATCACAAAATATCCCAACAAAAAAAAGAAACCTTAAATAGGTATGTAACGAAGGATTTATATAGTGCGTTCACTTAAGTAAAGTTAATATTTGTTAATTATAATTTTACATGTATATTAGTGGTAAATTACTTTATAGAAATGCGTGTCGTAATACATGATACAAGTATAATTTAATCCAAATGCTACTTGAGTCGTTTTAAAATTAATTTACTCTCCTAATGAGGGTCACTTAATTAATTTTTCGTTTCGCTTATTAAAATAAAAGAGATTTGGGCCTTCTTTGGTTTACGTACACGGGTTGATTTTCGGGAGTTTGGAAGTGTGATGAAATAGAGGCTTGGAAATGTTTTATAAGAAAAAAAATTACCTTTATTTACAAAAAAGATTGTAATAAATATCAAAAGCTTGATTAAAATTATGAATCATTTTTATTTATCTACAGACATATAAAGAACCTGATTAAATATAATGAGAAAAATACCTTTAATTTTGTACAAACAATTCCTCATACAAGAACTGACTTATTAAAGACTAATATAAAATATGCAGATAACTTACTTCTTGCCTTCAATGCTAAGAATATATTTCGGGAAGAATTGAGGATATTGTTAATTTTACTCGACACTATACTTATCTTGAGCATGTGGTCGAAATCGACAAAGGATGTATGTCCAAGAACGACGAGTTTGAAGCATCCTAAACCCGACTTAACATGTCCATAATAAATGAAACCTCTGAAGCCAAAAGCATTCATGATCCGCTGAATATGAAATTAATGCCGGATTAGGACGGATTTAGTTAGATGCATTTAGAGTTTATCAAGCGTCTAGTATTTCCTTATTAAACTAATTTCGACAACGAAAATAACAGATGACGTATAAAAAGCATAAGTTTTTGTATTTAATAAAAAATAAATTTTAGAGAAAAAATTAAGAAGTACAGATCTAATTAAAGTTGCCACAGTGCGCTGGCTTCAAAAGTGTAATTTTGCTACTGAGTAAGTGCCCCTCCAAAGTTGGTTTAACTTTTGAGAAAATATTTTGTAGGTAACAGTTAAAAATAGTATAGAAAATATCTAAGATGTCTAAATTCGAATCTTTAAGTGGAGTCTTCAAATTCGATACTATCGTAGTTTTTATTTTACATACATTTAAATATAATTTAAAATGAAACGTCTTCCATTATATGCAGGAATCGTTCTGAATGTTCAATCAGAAGAATTCGATCAATTTACCTCTTGGAGTTTCTGCGACATCGTCGATTTGAATCAAATCGTTTGGTTTCGCGTCAATTTTTCTTATTCACAGACCGTAAAACACCCGGTGGAATAAAACTTTCAATTCCTCTATTGGAAATATCGTTTGATTGTCGTAAAAGACGTTCAGGCTAACGAGTCAGAGCATAGTTAAGTGGAACACTTTGAAGGATCATTTATAGTTTGAATGGGGAATGGATAAGATGTTCAGCATTAACTTATATGGTATCCTTCTTTTTTAATTTTTATGAGGCATTTTTGAATTAGTGCCACTCGTTAACTCTGATACTTGATAATCCCATATCTCATCGCCATTTGTCTTTTGCATAAGGCATATATACAAAATCCGGAAACAATATCAATGTGATATTCTCTTAACGTTAATTTTGTTGCATAGAGAGATTAATCGGAGTGTTTACGAGGTTTTGATCTTTTCTCTACGCAAAAAAATAAAATAAATAGCTCTTTCGTAAGTCTCAGATGCTAGTGAATATTTTTTCAACCACGTACATTTCCATGTAGTGGAACAACATGAGAGATTCCTCTATCCGCTTTTTGAATTACATGAGTGTCTGCTCTTGGATTTTTACAGGGAGAATTTTGCTGAAATTTAAAATACTTAATTCATACATATATATGTATATGTCGAAAAATATGGACCGTGAAGTAATGTATAAAGTTAAGGACTAGACTGTTTTTAAAATGCTTCGATTTCTCTATTTTATTGAATTAATATTCTACTTGGTGGTAGAGCTTTGTGCAAGTGCAAGCGATAAATTTTATTTGTCCTTTGTGGAAATCAAAGAAAACGAGACCTACGGTTTTTATCATCTGCACATTCAGTATTGTATGAGAAGTTTTTTTTTTTTCACCAAAATAATAAGTATTTCGGTACGTATTTGTTTGTAAAAATATTTTTAACCCATTTACAACTTTTTTATGATATGAATTATGAAATAAGTTAATAGGATAGGTCGTTTTTATAAATTAAGTATAAAGTTTTTATATAATATATATAATAAATTATTTTATTACTATAATAACACACACGCACACACACACACACACACATAAATACGTAATTAACGATTTGAAATTAATTTTCATAAGATACCGTAGGGTTTACCGATCTTATACTTGCGCCATCACATGTTCTTTGTGTGTACCAATTTTCACCAAGATTGGTCAAGCCGTTCTTGAGTTATAAGATGACATACATTCAGACAGACAGACAGACAAAAATGAAAAATAAAGTATGAATCACTGCATCGTAAAACGATTATTTATGACAAAATTAGGTGAAAAAAATATGTACAGACAGGGCCAATAGATTTATATAGTAGTATAGATAAACAAGCTTGGAGTTAGCATTCGCTGTTTAACATGATATATAAATAATTGTTAAAGTGAATTAACAAGCTTTAATTTAAAGCTTGAAAGAATACCTATTTATTCATTTCTAGCCCCATCTTATTCTCGGTATAATCCACATCGATCGATCGCTCCACTTCGATCCGGTGGCAATTTTAAATTTAATTTCAACTTAAATCTTTTAGTCGTATAAGTATATATATTTAGATTTGATTAAATAAGATTGTACCTTTGATATGTAAAGAACTAATAAGAAAATTTACAATCAAGTGAAAGTTTTAATAAAGCTCAACATTATATGCGCTATTCAGCAAAGTTTTATAATAAAAATGAGTGTAGCTCGGAACAAAATTTACCCGAGCACTTTAAAAGTCTAAAAGACTATCAAAGAGATGATAACAGAATATTAGCGAAGTTGTGTTAAGAATTTGCCAGAGTTTTGAGGAATGTTTGCAATTTACGTCAACCCATAGCGGATGACTCGTCTGAAGAATTCACTTTTCCTGATAAATTTTTCTTCGCATGCTTAACGACATTCATTTTCGTGTTATTCGTGAAATTGTTATCATATACGGTTAACATTTTCTATTACAAACTACAAACATCTAACGTCAAAAAAATTTAAGTATGGAATTCTAATATTTATTAAAATAATATGGTCTTACTTATAAACGACGTTGAGCGGGTGATTAATTAAACAATGTCGTGTCTTTTGCTTTCGAATGTCAAATCAATGATGTTAGAACAGGAAAAGCAGTGTTTAACTGAACAGCCAACTAAGCAACAATTATAAATACAGCCGATAGCACACCAAAAGCTGTTATATTGTGTTGACTATTTCGCGTAGTTGTAATTAACTTTATACTATACACTAGTATTAATTATATACAAATATATATATAATATATATAAACTTATATAATATAATATATATACTACAAATATATATGTAATATATAAACTATACACTAGTAATTAATTTTATTTATTTGTATCTATTATATAGCTTAGTTCACTAAGTTCGTGGTTTAAATCTGGGCAAGCACTATTAAGATTTCATGTGCATAATTTGTGTACATATAATTAATCGTATGATCGTGATGATACCTGCATATTATGTTGGACGAAATGCTGATACATGTGTGTCGATGAACTCGCATTAGAGCAGCGGGGTGGAGTCAGTTCCATGAGGACCTCCTTCGAGAAAAGGGAGTTCCTTCGCCCAGCAATTAGACGTTTACAAGCTTCTCCTTAACTTTTTTAATCACAAGCCAAGTACATTAATTACATAATAAAAATAAATTTGTATTTAGGTTAAGTAATAGAAGTCAGAATATGATAAGTAGTCATAAAATCCAGGATAAATACCGGTTAGATTACCGGGCAAGGTTAAATGTTTAATTGGTCTCATTTGTAGCGACTAAGGCTCGTTTAACATTTCGCTCTCAGCAGCTCATTCGTAACCTTTTGCAGGAGAAAGGTTTCATAATTTCGTTAGCAGGTCCGAAAATTTATTACAATAAGTGACGTTCTTGGAACATTATTACTTTAATTCTCTACAAATAAGGTCATTTTTCATACGTTGTTCATTACATTAGGAAAAAATTAGTGAATTTCAATTTCATCATCGTTAATTATTCACTTCAATATCAAAATGGGGCGTACGAGTAACTGACGAAATTCACACAAACGAACACGAATCAAACGTTTGTGTTCCCTTAAAGCTTATAATTATTTTAATTTGAGACAGACAAATATGTATAAGTTTAGAATTGAAAAAATTAAAAGGATATACAATTATTGTTTGCGGCTTTTATCTATTTTATTCTGTGACAAAATATCCATTAAATGGCTTTGACCATACGATACCTCATTATTAAAACATCCCAAGGGCCCTATACGTGATTTTTTTCCGAAAATTGCGGTTTCAAAAGCAGGTTTATTTGTGTTAATAATTCATCATGTGGTCGGTAGTCTGGTGCAACATTGCGAAAATAAACAGCATATGTCGAATGAGGTTCTGTTACATCGGTATCCACAAACTGGAACAGCGTAGTAGAATAAGCTCCAAAGTCCAAACCTTCTCGTCCAGAGGAGTTACTCAGTGAGACAATTATATACCATTTTTTTTTATTGATAATAATTAACGTGAGTGATGAATTTAGTAATAACATTAGAACACGTAGTTTATCATTGACGCAAGTGCAAAACGTTATAATCATAACATTGAATAACACAACAGTTACAACGAATTCCATAGTCCTGTAAGATATTCTATCTGCCCGATGTAATCTCAGCGGACTACACCCATCATCCATCATTCATCCAATTGCTGTCAATTCTTATCAAGCAAGCGATTTGGCCAATAATGCGCATAGTGAATACGGATGCCAATTCTGTGCCAAATAAATGCTCTAATTAGATATAGATTGGATAAGTTTATTCTGTAAGGAAAAACAGGTGTGATATCTTCACACCTGTTAGTGCTGGCTTGATTATTATTAATAAAATTTTCTTTAAGGACTTTTGCGTACCGTAACAGCCTGTGAATGTCCCACTGCTGGGTTAAGGCCTCTTATCCTCTTTTGAGGAGAAGGTTTGGAGCTTATTCCACCACGGGTCCACTGCGGGTTGGTGGAATACACCTGTGACAGAATTTCAGTGAAATTTACCACATGCAGGTTTCCTCACGATGTTTTCCTTCACTGTCAAACACGTGATGAATTGTAATCACAAATTAAGCACATGAAATTCAGTGGTGCTTGCCCGGGTTTGAACCCACGATTCGGTTAATATTCACGCATTCTTACCACTCGGCCATCTCGGCTTTTGCGTTATAAATGTGTTTCTGTTTTTTAAATGTAGCAATAATAACGTGTCATGTATGTGCGTATGAGTAAACTATTTTTCTATAAAATAATTTATTATTGCTTTGCAGAGTAGATACGTTCTTTCCTGCACTTGCTAAGATAAATCCCGCTTTATATACAATTTTTGTTTGTTTTTACAATAAAATATAATGTATTAAGTAAATAAAAATAGTTTCTTCTTCTGGAACATAAAATGACAAAACGATAACAAAAGAAAATTTAATTATTCCATTCGGTGGCGTCACAATGTTAAATTTCACACAATAGATAAGTTTGACCCAAAAACCAATTTGGTAATCGAGTGGGGAACATTAATTTAACTTTAGCTGAATAGTAATTATAGATAATCCGATTTCGATTATGATGCAGTCAATTAGGGGCTGAAAAATATTTAACATTTTTCAACGGAATTAATGAAAAATATCTCTTTTTGTTTTGGGTGGAAGTAACTGCACCAACAGGTTGCCACATGATGGTTAGTTATATACTATACGCTCTCTATAGTTAAACGATTACCTCATTGGTGTAACTCATACGCTGCAGCCATATATCGGTACTTTCCTTTGCTTCTTGGCCTGTTCTATTTGTTCTTTCCAGCTTCGTTCCACTAGCCACCAGACCATAAATGCAGTCATATAGTAAATAAGTCATAAAGCAAAACTTCCGTGATTATATTATTAATGTCATACAAAAACAGATACACCTTTGTGTTTGAGGAGCTGGCCAAATATACTCGATATTTATATGCTTCCATCCATCTTACTTAGCTCAAGCATCGTTGGCGGTTTTCACGGTTGAATTACAAAGACGCAAACGTATTAGTAATTAAGACATGTAATTTCTAATTTAACTACATATATAGATATGAAACTAATTTTTTGAATAAATTCTTATTGGAGTAATTGATTAATTTAATAAATATGATAATAAAAAAAAAAACTCAAAAAAGCACTGACACTAAAGTCTTCTGAAAGGATAAGAAAAAATAGTACCTTCAAAAAAAATATTACTATCAAAAAAAGTTCCTATTCAGTTTAATAAGCCGAATGACTGAATAGACCAAAGTCGTAGACATATTGTAAAAGAAAATAAACGAAACTTCCTTGTATAGATTTCGTGAATGTCACAAATCTTATTAGCTCGCTGGTTTTCGTAATGACATCGTAATATCAGACATCCTTTGATTGAGTCGGAAATCGAGACAGTTAAGCGCAAGTTAAATTGGATCAAGAATGACGCGAAGTTAACGCAAACACGAAATTGTTTCAATTCGAAGGGAGGATGGCGTCAATCAAATTATTCAGCGCAGCGTCAGCAGAGATGGAAAATGCGTTGAAAGGACGAAAAGTGTAAAATCTCTACTTAACGAAATTTTATTTAAATTATCTTTATATAAGATTTTCAGAGAGCAATATTCATATTTGTGTTTTTTTGCAGTATTTTAATGAACTTAAATGGTTTCAGAAACGGTGGCATTATAGTACACAAATATGCATACAAAAACACTATGATCTATTGGTAGGTACACTCTGATCCACCATTCTGTTAATCCTATGGAACGGCAATCTCTCTGGAACTGGTGCTTTGGCGCAGAACCAATGGTCTTATGTACTTTAAGAGTTACTGTTATTGAGGACTCGACAGAAAAACCCAAAAACGTTTTATTAGTCAAATCCGAGGCATAAAATCACTCGAGGTCCCCAGGCTTATAAGCAATAAGGAAGTAATTATCGGAAAAGAGCGATTCACCATAATTTATTTTAATAGGCTAAATATTTTCAAGGTAAAGAAAGTTTTGCGGAAGTAGTTTGGAAACGCACGATTAAATTTATTTTCCAACACAGTAACTTAAAGTTATAAAGCCAATTTGCGTTCAAATATAACTTAAAAGGTCTCGCCAGCTTACAAAAGTTTCGGGGTATATTAATTAGCAATTTAATATTCAAAATGCTTTCTGTCAATGTAGAAAAATAGTTGATAATTTCGTTATTTACCTGTAATTTGCTTAAATATCATGTGGCAATTAAAACATCTGTGGAGTTTGTAGTATTTTTTCATAGATCACTTATGTTTATATATATTATTTTAAAATGTCCTACAAATATTATGACCGTGACAGTTTGTGAGGGTGGATAGAATTATCTTTCTTACATTTTCCTTAAAAACTACTGAACGGATTTTGATAAAATTTGGAACAAAGATAGCTTATACCCTGAAGTAACACACATCTGCCATCCTCTCCTCTCACTCGGGCATAGCCGCAGACGGAAGCTGGTTACGTATGTTATTATTAATATAAAAATAATTAGCCGAGATGGTCCAGTGATTAAAAGTACGGAAATCTTAATAAAAAATTGCGGGCCAGCGACGACAAATGCAACTTGATGTTTTCCATACAATTCTGACATACACAAGTACTTAGTACAGCAGAGCGGTAAAATAATGTCCAAAAGCTTCCCATTATGAGGAAGCCTTTGCTTAGTTGTTGAAATACTGTTACTTTTTACTTTATGTGATTATGACAAATATAGTTTGTAAAATAACATTAACAATGAAGTCAATTAATACGTAATGGTTGTCACGAGTTGAAGCCTACATGAAAACTTTTAACGATAGTTTTGCGTGCTTCATTCGAAATTTACAACCAAAGTTACAAGTAGAAAGTATGCAAAGCGTCCTTTAACTCGGTTTATAATACGTCTTCAAAGATTTATGATAAACTTGTCGCGGGTAACTTTATTTTCTTTTATATTTTCGTATACTCCAGTGATTCAATATCAACTTTTAATATTATTATATGAAAACGAGGTAGTAGTATATATACATATATATGGTATACGACCATATATATGTATATATATACTACTATATAAATCTATTGGTTCTGTCTGTACATTTTTTTTCACCTAATTTTGTGATAAATAATCGTTTTATGATGCAGTATATAAGATCGGTAAACCCTACGGTATTTTATGAAAATTAATTTCAAATCGTTAATTACGTATTTCTTTACCAGTAGCCATATGTATGTGTGTGTGTGTGTGTGTGTGTGTGTGTGTGTGTGTGCGTACGTGTGTTTGTGTGTGTGCGTGCGTGCGTGCGTGCGTGCGTGCGTGTGTGTGTGTGTGTGTGTGTTATTATATTTTCATTAATTATACGCGGGTGAAGCCTACTTGTTTTGAGTATCTACTCTATTTTAAATGACATTTAGTTTTGCTGTTCGCTTGTATTTAAATGCTGACTAACTAATAAAAAGCATAGTTATGCCCACGCTCCCTAGTGTATTGGAACCAGAATGGACCCAGAATGGATGGATGAGCAGAGTATTACAGAGTGTTAAAACCTCGACTTTATCATACATAAAACGTACTAAAAATGCTGCCATTATCTATAGAGAATAGAAAAAGTTCCAAGTCGAGGTTTTAACACTCTGTAACACTCTGCTCATCCATCCATTCTAGGTCCATTCTGGTTCCAATACACTATGGAGCGTGGGCATAACTATGCTTTTTATTAGTTAGACAGATATTTGTGTGCATGAACATGTCTGTTTGTCCTTGGTCTGGGTGTAATTATCTATGTATGTATCTATTTATTTACAAAAGATCATTATCAGTTGTCTGGTTTCCATAGTACAAGTTCTGCTTAGTTTGAAATCAGATGGCCGTGTGTGAATAATGTCCCAGGATATCATTATTATTACATCACAAGCTTACATTATATGTCTATGTACTCCTTCAATTATAAGAATCCACAGAATCCTTCTTATAGAATTAATTAGCATCTAATATTATAAAAAAAGAACTAAAAGAAAAAATACACTTATATTAGGTAATTAAATTTCAGAAACTTAAACAAAATAAAAACAATAAATAGAATTAATAGAGAAGAGTTTATTTCAAATATTGTTTCAGATTTTTTTTTTATTTGTTAAGGTAATCGATAATATCTTGGTTGTTGCTTTATGCTCATCCGTTGTTTTATCTATAGGGTTTTCCAATAGGGACGCTTGAACTTTGACAGCTGATTGCGGCCATGTTGTTTGAGTGACAGCTGTCAAATGCAGTGTGTTATATTCATTCCGTCCTCCCAAATCACCATGGCAGGTTACAGTGTCGAGCAGCACGTGCAAATCATAAAATTGTTTTATGAAAATGGGTCTTCAGTTCGAGCAACGTTCCGCGCACTTCGCCCGTTTTACGGTCGCGATGATCGTCCTGCCGAGTCGACTATCCGTCGATTGGTGGACAAATTCGAGTCAACCGGGTCAGTTAACAATCAGCCGGTTCCCGTGCGTCAACGTAACGCGAGATCTGCCGAGAATATCGCCGCTGTGCGCGACAGTGTCCTCGAAAACCCGCGGCAGTCAATTCCGCGTCGCGCACAGGAACTCGGCCTTTCGCAGACGACAACTTGGCGAATTTTGCGTTGTGACTTGAGCCTGCACCCGTACAAGATCCAGCTGACCCAAGAGCTCAAGGTTAATGACCATAGACAGCGCCGTGTGTTCGCTGAGTGGGCATTAGAGCAGTTGGAAGTTGACGCCGATTTTGGCAAAAAAATCATCTTCAGCGACGAGGCGCATTTTTGGATGAATGGCTATGTCAACAAGCAAAATTGCCGTATTTGGGATGAGACCAATCCACACGAGGTTCACCAAGTGGCAATGCACCCGTAGAAAGTGACTGTTTGGTGCGGATTTTGGGCCGGAGGCGTGATTGGTCCGTATTTTTTCGAAAACGATAATGGTGTGGCCGTCACCGTCAATGGTGAGCGATACCGGTCGATGATAACCAACTTCTTTTGGCCTGAAATCGAGAATATGGATCTGGACAACATGTGGTTTCAACAGGACGGCGCTACGTGCCACACAGCACACGCTACGATGGAAGTTCTGCACGATCAAGCGCCCTTAATGGAAAACCCTATACATATTCCAAAAGTGGGTATTAGAAAGAAATTGTAGGCACTAAGTCGGGGCAAACGAGACGGATTTACGGTAAAAGATGAATTCAAATAATCATGCTCGAAATACGCGTTAATGCACCATAGATTATATTAATAGAATGCATTAATGTCGCAACTTCTCTAATGCCAGCAGCAGATGCCTTCAACTGTCTAACTATTGTGGAACACCAATTATCGTCTGACGCGGCTTTGGCATAAATCAATTTTCTTTTGCGAAACTTTACAATTTCTTGCAATAAAAATGTAATTAAGATGAAACAGGATTTATATTGCCCAAAAACACAGCTACATTTTTGAAAATGATAATGGGAATAAATTGTAAGTGTAACTTAAAGTAAATGGACGGCTATATGTGAAACAACGAAATTGATGGTTATTGAGATAATTTATACTTAAACAGTATCAATAAATAAATATAGAAAAAATAAATATATAAATAGTTTCGTGGATAGCATCAGTTTTTAATATTCTTATAACAATAGATAGCAACGACATTAAGTCCAGTTTAAAAAAAACTATAAATACAATCTTAAAACATTTATATACCTAAATAATTGTCTCAGTAAAAGTTAGATACTTAAAATGTGATATAAATTTAAGCACTGTTCCTCGGTTATTATCTCCATCTAATTCTAGCCTACTGGGTAATCTACAAATACTATTACCAAGTTAATATTCTTCGACCTGGGATTTGGCTTGACATTCAAATATCCCGTAACAATTAGCGGTGACCTCGCTTAATGGAATTTCACTGTCTCGAGTTATATATAACATTAAAATACGTTTGGACTATCAATTCTCTCTTACTGTATTTAAGAAAGAATTCGTTCTTCGCATTCTAGAACTGCACGAGGCGTAATTCAGAACTTACGAGTTACTTGCTACTTACGAATTGTGAAAATAAGGTTAGTAAGAAGAAGACGGACATAATGATCAATATGTATATTATAGGGATGACAGTAACTTGTATTTGTTGTATTGGGGGTATTGACAATCGCTCCGGATCTTACTTGGCGCAAAGGTTATCCAGTGCTGTACAGCGCGGAAACGCGACCTGTGTTATAGCTAGCTTTGCGTCGAGTGAGAATCTGGAGGGAATATTTTAAAATTTGAAACAATGCATGTAAATACAAATGAATTATGTATGTATGTTATATGTATTTTAATGTTTATAGAAAATATTTATTATTAATAAAGATTTCCAAACTAGTATTTCAATAAAAAATATAAACGTCGAATAGAAAATTCTACTACTGCAAAACTGTTCGTGTTTTAAATTCAGTAACCGGACTAAAATCTATTCAATCAAATCAAAATATTCTCTGTTCAAATAGGCTTATACCATATGAATCATTATTTAGCAGTATTGAATTAAATGTAAAGTGACCACCAGTTCGGAATGTAGTTACTCTTTTTCGTAATATTAATTACAGAGTCAATCAAATACAATTCAATTTATACAGTTCCTGCGTGGAAATCAACAAATACGAACTTCAAGTTTTATTCATTATTATTTATATAATCTAGTGTAATGTTAAAAATAATTGTTTTGTCTTTAATATTGAAAACATTTTTAGTTTTTACATTCAAAGGTCGGTATAATCGTTCTCCACACTTTCAAGTACATCCTCTCTCTAGAGATGGGATGGATAGAACACGTGGTTGTTATCGGAAATCTTTATTTCCTATTCGGGTTTCCCATCACTGGGTTTTAATGTACTTTAACTTTATAATCAATCATTGTTCGGCAATGAAGGAAAACATCTTAAGGAAATTTTGAGGAATATGTACGCCCTCAGTGAAGCAACTTGGTGGAATAAACTCTAATCTATATTCTTGAGATACGATATTTGTACCCAGCAGTGGGACATTTAATATACACATTAGCACTGAAATAAAATAATAAAGGATTATATATAATAATAAAAGATTCCTTGCATCGTCGATGTCCTGCGTAGATTTTTGAAAGAGCCATTTCCAAGCTTTACAAGAATATAAATTTTCTTCTCTCGAGCTATTCTGTAAGAAAATAACTCGTATAAAATTTACGCGACTTTGAATATAATAATTATAACATATAAAGGATGAAAGCATCAAAATAAAGTCTCACTTTAAGTCGGTTTTCGATATTTCACGAGTGCGATACGAAGTTAACTGTAGGAACTGCTGGTACGATAGTAACGACTATTTTAAAATCTCCTGTACGTGTCACTTTCGTTTCGAATTCTGTTGAGTGTAATGCATTTATCCTGTTCCGCTGAACTGCATCACTAGAGCTTTAGCGCTTGAACCGAAATTAAGGGTTAGTAAAGATATGAAGTTTTATATTTAGACTTCGAAATATATCAAAACATAAGGGGATAAAACGAATTAAATCTTTAAGGGTTGAAACATTGATAGATACAACTAAACATACTAACGTATCCTCTAAGAGACTCTTACACACACACATACGCAAAAAGGATGTAATATTGTGTTAAAATCAAGTTAATTTATGAATAAATATAGTTGTATGAGTTTACAGTAAACTTATACAGTATAGTAATGTAATAATCACTGCATGAGGTGGCACTGGATCATAAACTAGGTAGCTTAGAGTGTTGGGCTGTCTTATGTATGTACAAAATTTGTTATCATTATTATATGAAACATTCAAAATGTATTGGCAATTCATCAACACTCATGTTTAGATGAGATGCACTCTACATGTTCGAATTTCAAGGAACGATAAGAGCTACCCGAATCATTTGCTATTTTAGTGAAATATATATAAAAATAAAATATACATGAACCTATAACAGATTTAATAGTACATTTTATGTTGGCAGCAAGGTTTCCAATATTTATAAGTTTCCCGGTAACGCTTCATCGTTTGCCCTTTGAAGGATTGAATTTCTAGAGCACCGTTATTCCTGAGAAGCCGTATTTATTATCTTCAACTCAACCACAGTGTATTGGAAAATTAGAATTTCAAACTACAACTGAAGGTACCCCGTGTTCCAAAAAAAAAAAAATAATAAACCTCGTTAACGAGAAATCATCGTTTAAATTGTTGATTTTCTTGATCAATCCACGCCAACGTGAATCGCAAACAGCTTATCATAAATTTAATCATGTAAAATGATTTAAAATTTGCTTGCTGGAATAATGTATACCTTAATTTGATATGGAGACAAAATAATAACATGGTACAGTATGAATGTATTTGATATAGTTAGAGGTTAAAACAAAGACAAAACAAGTCGATGAAATTAATTGAATTAGCGCAATATTGGATTGCAGCGATCTTGGCAGACTGTGATCGCTTCGAGTTAAGCGGCCCAATAAATATGCAATGAACCGGACGGTAGAAACGATCAATCCACGCCAACGTGAAACGCAAACAGTTTATCATAATCGTCTCCGAACGAAAAGTATGTCATCGATAAATATTATAACATTAAATAGTATGACTTGCTGCGAAATTTACTCGTCAGATTTTATCTAGAAGCATTGACTTAGACGAACACGTTATTAATAATATATATATGAATATAATAATGTCCTCCAGACCGATTTCGGCCATGGCGGCCAACCTCAAGAGAGATGAACATACCTTAGATATAAGACGACTTTGGTGTAAAATATATTTTTCGCAATATATGTCAAAAGATATGATAAAAAAATACATATATAATGTAAACTCAATATATGAGCGATTCCTCAAGATTATATAAGAAAGCGAGTATTTAGTATTCGTTGATTTTCATGCGTGATTGTAGTAATTAAATTGTATTTAATTAACATACACATGTAATTTCATTGGTGGAATGAACTGGATTATTGCCGTTGTTTCTCGTTGAAATCTAAATTCCGAATCGGTGGTAATTTTATATTTAATTTAATCTTGTATAATTATTCTAATGTGCTTGTTAGACCGAAGTCCTTGAATAATGTATTTTTAGATTTTTATAATTTTACTCGTGAAAGTAAATTGAAAAAGATTACTTTAGATCCTTCAATTTAATATAATGTAGTAACAGCCTGTGAATGTCCCACTGCTGGGCTAAGGTCTATTCTCCTCTTTTTGAGGAGAACATTTTAGTACTTATTCCGCCAATGCGAATTGCTGCTCCAATGCGGGATGGTGGAATACACATGTGACAGAATTTCAGTGAAATTTGACACATGCAGGTTTCCTCACGATGTTTTACTTCACCGTCAAGCACGAGATAAATTATAATCAGTGGTGCTTGCCCGATTTGAACCCACGATCATCGGTTAAGATTCACGCGTTCTTACCACTGGGCTATCTAGTTTTAATATAATAAATTTATAATAACAAAATAGTTGCACTAAATGCTTTGGTTTAGGTTTATAGACATTTATTCTCAAATAGACATGAGTCACTTACATGAGAACACATAAAATGACATAACATTCATGTTCGTCGTTAACCAGGCAGTCACTCACTCAATGCATTTTTTTTTCTTTTTTTCTCTTATTGTCCCCACCAAAGTGAACGCTCCGTTATGTGGTCAGCAAGTTTGTTCTTAAAGGCATTAAATGATTGTACATTTTTAATGTGTGCGGGTATTTTGTTATACAGTCGTGCTCCTTGACATTTGAGGGTTTTTGCACCATATGACGTCCTAGTTTTCGGTATGACAAGAAAGCTCGTCGGCTGCTACGCTTACGATGTTCTTTTATTTTGATAAAACTTATATTAGTGTGGATCGTTTTGTGGAGAATTTTTCTGATTAAAATACATGTACTGTATATATAAAGCTATCGAATATTCATTATTTTGGTTTCATTGTAAATTTTTGTAGAAGGTGTTCGAAAGGGATAATGGAAGAGAATTTTGATTATTTTATTTTGTGCTATTTGTAGGTTGTCTAGTCTTGTTTTAGTAGCACTTCCCCAAACTTCGATGAGATATAGTAAGTGGGGTTTGACTAGGGTGTTGTAGATGGTATAACGCAGCTCTCGCGGGATACATCGGGCTAGGTTTCGAATTGAGCCAGTAATTGAAGTTAATTTTTTTCTTATATGTTCAATATGAGATATTTTTCACTGTGTTTTTGTTGTATTTTTTCGTTATTAATTTTAAGGGGTACATGTGGCAATATTGGCTTATTTTTAGCTTTAAAAATAATGTAGCATGTTTTTGAAGTATTTATTGTTAGGAGATTACGTTGAAACCATCCAGATAAAGTATTTAAATCTTCTTGAGCTTTGGGGACATTTCGCCCAGCAGTGGGAGGCAAAAGACTGAAATGCTTTACAATAATTACGTTGCCTATGATCTGGTAAACATCGTCTGCGTTTAAATCTGATAATCAAGATAAATTTTTGGAATATTCTTAGTTTAGAATCTAAATATAAGATTTTTGAATAAATTTGATATATTAGGGAAATGTGTATCTACAAAGGCCGTATATTAATTTAGGGAAGCTTTGTTCGCCGCGTAATTAGAAGCGAGGGTCGAAAAGAAATGTCGGTGAGAAACCCTCATTAGCGCAGCCCCTGATCTCTGTCTACGAAATGAACATCAATTGTTGACTTAGAGATTTTTTGCAATGTTAAACGAGTAAAAACATTGAAGATTTTGTATGTTTTAAACAAAAAAATTTACCAAGTAGACTAGACTATTGATTCAATAGATAATTCATTAGTTCATGTAATAACTACTCATCCGATCACTCACGAAATTTGGTACACACGTGTCAGAGGCACAGCAGAAAAATATGATTACCAAACAGTAATCTCACACGCAGTCGAACTCGCTGGTGAAATCTAATTATATTATTGTTAAATAAGCGCTTACATTATTGACTCGTTATTATGACAAACAGTTTTATCGTGCCTTTTGAGACGATGGAAGGAATGTTTAATATTTCTTACAATGCCAGTATCTGGGCGGTCGTGACCACTTACCACCACGTGGCCCACAAACATATCCATGCAATTACATATAGGATAGTATTTTTTTATTTATATGTAATATTGGTATATAAAATATTTATATAATATATTTTAGTATCACTTGAGAAAGAAAACACATAAGATAAGATGTATTATCATAATAGACCGGTAATAAAGATTATTTTCTGACTAATACTTGGTTCTTAATTACAAATTGCAATGCCGTTTAATGTGAAATGTTTTCACCCTACTAAATGCACCGTACACTTGCCAAAAAACAAACTTAGCTAATAAGCTAACTTAAATTGCTATAATAACACTGCACTTTGATTATATTAAAGGCAGAACAGATATGTTATCACACACAAAAGTATTTTAAAAAGTTACTAAAATTAAACAAATAAACAAAACGACAATATACCTAATTGCGTTTCTTATGAAAATTATTTACTTCATTTAAATGTTTATTTAACCACCGAGTACATAAAAAACAACATCAAAAGGCAATTTTTTTGTGCTTAAGATTTTTTTTAGTAACATTTACTATTGTTATTGGGAAAATTATAGCACTTAATTTCCTACTCTGATAGTTAAAAATTTTCGGAGATTAAAATGGTGGCAGATAAGAGTGTAAATGATTAAACTCGCAGACATTTCAACATTTTCTACATATTCATTTTAGTATTCGACACAGCAATATAATATTAATAGATGCTACTTTGACTTTTTTAAGTGTACAGCGTGGCGGATGCACTTTGTGCGACTCGGTCCCTTTGTGCTCTTAAAGATTCAAGTCATAGCTAAGTCTAATTATGTTCTTTGCAATTCAGAATAATGGTTCTACTAGTCTTGGTAATGTTAGACGAGTTCCATCTTTTCTGAACCATTTCTATTACTAAACGTCTGAATAATATTATTAAGGAGTAAACTAAATATTCCCATGCGATTGAAAATTGCTATAGATAATGTTAAATACAAAAACACACGACCTCCAGACAATTTTGATGATATTAATTTGATACAACGCCTAGGATTTTCTTCATCACGTATGTAATACGGGATGGGCTCCGCGAGGCACGTTTCTGCTGATGGGATTTTGTTGATTCGTGTTTACGTTGATTAATGTGTAGTTTTTCTTTCGAATACAGCGTATCTTTCTTTTTCTATATCATTTGAAAATAGAACAACTAATGTTTCAGAATTCCAGACAGAAAGTTAAAGCTTTAAAGGCTTTGATAATGACGACGTCTATAGAAAGTAAGATTTTCTTAGTTGTTCTAAATGTATTTATGAAATTAAGAAAGACTATTATAAGTTCATTGTGACATTGTGTTAGTCTTGCATGACCTTACTTATTTTGTGCTTGTAAATTTTCAGCGGTTTTATTTTCCCCCATTATTATTGAAATAAGCCGAGATGGCCCAGTGGTAAGAACGCGTGAATCTTAACCGATGATCGTGGGTTCAAACCCGGGCAAGCACCACTGAATTTCATGTGCTTAATTTGTGATTATATTTCTACTCTTGCTTGACGGTGAAGGAAAATATCGTGAGGAAACCTGCATGTGTCAAATTTCACTTAAATTCTGTCACATGTGTATTTCACCAATCCGCATTGGAGCAGCGTGGTGGAATAAGCTCCAAAAGCTTCTTCTCAAAAGAGGAGAAGAGGCCTTAGCCCAGCAGTGGGACATGCACAGGCTGTTACTTTACTTTATTATTGAAATACTAGCCTTTGTTAACCTAAAGAAATTTCTGCTCCAACTCATTGCAGTATAAGTCAAAATATACATGAATTTTATGATAATTACAAGTCTTTCTCAGTTTTGTAATTAAACTTCAAAAATAACTTCACGAATATAATTTGAGCACGAACAACTAAAGAAGTAATGAACGGTCTAAATTGTTCATTATAAATATTTTGGGGTTCATATTTTGTTACTAAAGTGGAATATAAGTTTTTTTGAATCGCAATCTTACAGTATTGAATTGAAGTAGATTCTACAAGATGATCCGCCCAGAAATTCGGTAATTATTTTTGTCAAATGCATAGTCGACTATGATATTTGACGTTTTTTCATTTCAATTGTGTTTCTATACGAGACAGAATTTTATCTATTTTTTTTCGTTTTATTTTCTTTTGATTTTTTTTTAATATTGTCTGTGCCTTTTCAACCGGCTGAATGAATGTCGGCTTTAATTAACTACTTTTAGAAACATGTAGCGATGATTTAATCGTTAGAAATGTGATATTAAAAGGAATATCAAAATGACATTTAATCTTAAATGGCAATGGGACAAAAATGTAAGAAGAATACGTTTTTTGTCCGAATAATTTTATTATTCTACTATAAAATCGTTTTTTTGAGAGGGAGTAAAGTGGCACAGGTTTTAACGTCAAACGCAGCAGGCGACGTAAAATAAAGGACAGGAAAAATCTCGAACATTGAATGTGAAATTAAGGATCTCATTGTTTGACAGTTGGGAGCTAAAATCTTTGAGCCATTCACAAGTGGGCTGACGGCTCGAGGATCGTCTTCGACTCGGATCGTTTAATATCATTGTGTTTGACTTTGGGACGATAATTTCCTTGAACGTATTTATTTACTCGAACAAAACGAATAATCGTTTATTTTTGTGGCCAAATTGTTTCTTAGAAGTGCTATCGCAAAAATATGGCTGGTAAATACGATTGGAAGATTATTTTGTTTGCGTACATAAATGGTGATTGTCTGTTATTGATATATTAATATAAAATAATTGTTTATCTTTTATTAAAAATACTTCAATAATATTATTTATTTATTTAAAAAACAATATTTTGCATATATTTATCATTAAGTTGGTAGTTTCTACGTATTATCGAAACAAAAACGGAATTTATAAGCGATGTATAAAAATTTATATGTATTTAATTAACATTTGTAATTGAATCGATGGAAAGGAGTTACTTCTTACTAAGAACTTACTTACCGGTTCTACTTTCCGAACTGATTATAGCTTTATTAAACTTGAAGTTCAAAAGTACTCGCCTTGAATAAATATACTATACTAGATTATAGTATATCCTTATTTTGAAATGATATAGAAAAGTGAAAACATTTGTTCATATCATTAATCAAAATAATTGTCAAGAAATGAAGAATTTCGGCTTTAAATGTGGTTTCAATAACGTAACGGTTGGGTACGAACGGAATAATTCGCCGTTTTCTTTTATTCTGATCACGGCAGAACGTTATTAATTTCTTCGAAATGCACACACGTGAGTGCCAGGCTTGAGTTATGACGTACCTACGTGCTGAAAACCGACGATTATGGAGTGAATGATTTAGGGTGGGAAAAAGGTTGGATTTCATTGTTTTCGTTTGTATTCACGAAATTACCTTCAATTATATCTACCGTTGAAACGTGAAGCGATAATTTTATAATTATGAAAAATGACAGCCTGAATATCTACTGCTGGAGTAAGGTTTGGTCTTGTTTTGAGGCGATGAATTGGATCAAATTAAAAGACGCTGGAATGAATGTGTGTGTTTCTTTCACTGCAGAGTACGAGATTAATTATAAACACAAAAAAACAAATCAGAATACAGAGGTTCATTATTTATTTTTTATTTATTTATTTAATAAAATATAGATTTTATTTTATGTTCTACTGTATTAAGAACGACGTATGTGTGTATAGCATATATAGATGTTCCATGAATTTTATTAATTATTATTTATTTATTATTTATTGTTTTGTGGTTTTGTATACTTAATCCTCAAATAAGTGTATGTATTTACGTGTTCGAACCATTACGAAATCTATACACTCATTATATTAGCTAGATTCCCTTACGGCTTTTTGAATTAATTAAGTCTAATACAAACGTAAATATCTATTTCACATGAGCTTCTAATGAAATAATCCACCGTGTCGTCCGGTATATCTGCAATTACTCTAGCTAATCGAATTCAAATCACTGGAGCTATTCTGTAAGAACTCGAAACTCACCGCAGAACACGATCGTGAATTGTCAGTGATATGCGACAGTGATCATCACCGGGTTCCTATAAGGTCCTCCAGACCGATTTCGGCCACGGCGGCCAATCTCAAGAGAGATAGCCAACTGCGCAGGACATATTATAGTGCACAAGTGTGTGCGCAAACACAGGTGCACTCTCTTTTCCTTAGCTCTCATAATCCGATGGGACGGCAATCCGACACGACCGGAAAGAGTTCAGGCGCAGGACCAACGGCTTAACGTGCTTTCCGAGGCACGGGAGTGTACACACTTCCAACTTCCAGACTCCGGGCTGCTACTGAGAATTTTCTGACAGAAAAACCCAATAACTATATATATTGGCCCGACCTGGGAATTGAACCCAGGACCACCGGGTCTGCGGCCTTATATCTAGCCACTAGACCAACGAGGCAGTCATCCGGCCACATCCGGAGGCAGCCGGGTTCCTATATACATATAACGAATCATTTTTTTTATTGTATAGGTAGGCTGACGAGCATATGGGCCATCTGATGGTAAGTGGTCACCAACACCCATAGACAATGGCTATATAAGAAATGATAACCATCGCTTACATCGTCAATGCGCCACCAACCTTGGGAACGTTATATCCCTTGTGCCTTTAATTACACTGGCTCACTCACCCTTCGAACCGGAAAACAACAATACAAAGTACTGCTGCTTTGCGGTAGAATATCTGATGAGTGGGTGGTACCTACCAAGACGAGATTGCACAAACTATTTAAACTATACTATTTAAATCAGTAACAGATTGATTTTGAAACTTGCCATTGTTGCTATGACTTGAAAACGTCATATACATGTGAAACAGTCAATTCTTTTTTTAGAGACGCTTTCAAACTGCGCCTCGTAGACAATTCTTTTCTATCTGTAAGTAAAGCTAGTTGTTTTTTTAAATGCAATTTATACAAATAAATAAAACTGAGGGTATGTCTATGATTTCAAAATACGAATAACTACCACTGTTTAAGTTAATATGGCTATTAGCGACTTACCAAAACAATTTTTATTTGCGTGTGGCTGAAAATTATGAATGCAATTAAATAACTGAATTATTATGTTCCAAGATACCGTTTAAATTTTATTTGATCAAAATTCGGTTGAAATATATATCAGCTTAAAGTTCATGTACATGTTTGTCGTCCACTATTTTAGGCTAACCGTTAAAATTGTAGATTCTAAAGTGTATTCGTCCCAAATTGAATTCCGTTCTGGTGAAATCTTTGGTTCATCTAAACAAAATTATAACATTTGATAAATAAGAACATCTTACGAGTGATATATGAATTGAGTTCCTACAGAATAGCGCTGCACAACACAGTAATGGAACATTATTTAACGCTAGAATAACAGGTAAATAGATGTTACCTTTCCGACGAACGTTTACCTAAACGAATAAATACGCAGACGTAAACGTTTACCACAGCCTACTCGTGACTAAATAGCATGTCAGTGCTGTTGCGAATTTTGATGATATATATTTAGCATCCAGAAGTGAAACCGATTTTATAAAAACGTCGGATTGATCTTTTTAAAAATAGAACACCAAATCATATCGAATCGATTGATGTAAATTACTCACTCAATTGCTCTTAAAATCCAAATAACACATTTGAATACATTCACTGAATCACAAGTCGTACCAATAATGCATTAATTATTTTAATGAAAGGTAAAATGGCGGTTTTAAATTAACGCGGAGCTCTTTTTTTAAGAAAGAAATCTCCTAGATATACTTTATTGATATTTACTTGGTGACAACTCATCAGATATCCAAACGCCAAACAGCAATTTGCCTTTCGGATATTCAGAGGTTGGATACGCAATTCGCTCTCCATGACATATATCGGTGTGGTTCTGATAAAACCACCAATAACTCGCATTGACTGATTTTGTACTTTGTCCAATTTACTTAGGTGACTCTTTACACCGATATCGTACAAAAAACTACCATAATCAAGTCTGCTACGGATAATTGAAAAATAAAGGCGACGTAAATGTATTGGATGAATCCCCCATGTACTACCGGCTAACACTTTAAAAATATTTAAGAATTTAAGCGTTTTGTCTCTAATCTCATCAATGTGCCTACCCCATTTTAAGCTCCTATCTAACCACATCCCCAAATATTTAACACTATCGACTTCTTGTAAATGAAAATTATTGTTTACCAGTTGGATTGCAGTGTTACCTCTAGGCCTGCGTTTAGTAAAGATGCAATCTTTGGTTTTTCATTGGGATATACTTAATCCAAGTTCTTTGATAATATTACAAAATACATCTAATGCATTTTGAATATCGTTTGCCGCCACACTGATTATTTTATTTGAACTGTACATAACAAAATCGTCTGCATATTGTGAGATAAATACTTGCGAAATCTCTCGACTTATTCTTCTAGTAGCCACGTTGAACAATAACTGAGATAAAGGGTCACCTTGTGGTAAGCCCACTGCTGAAGTACGCGATAGTTTTTGACTGTTACTAATTTGAATAGTTAAAATTCTTTCACGAAGATATTCCCATAGGTATTGACACAGAAAAGCCCCAACACCGGCATCATCAACAAGATTCAACAGATTTGTTACATTGACATTGTTATAGGCATTATCTATATCGATGAAACAACCAACCGTCGCGATATCTTTAGTAAAGCCGATTTGGATACGAGTTATTAGTCGGACCAGGTTATCGTAACAAGAACGCGACTTCCTAAAGCCTACTGTTTCATTTGAAAAACAATCATTCTTTTCCAGGTACCAATCTAATCTACGGTTTATTATAGTATGTAATATTTTACAAACACAGGATATTAGTGCAATAGGCCTCCACCCGGATATTGATCTGTTGTCCCTTCCCGGTTTCGGTGCAGGAACTATCTTAACTTCCCTCCATTGTTTTGGGATGAAACTTTCTGATAGAAACCGGTTATATAAGTTCACAAGTATATTGTTACCAGATTCGGGCAAATTGTAAATCATCGAATAAGCTATGTCGTCTTGGCCTGGAGCCGTATCTGATCGTTTTAAGCAGTTATTTAGTTCCTGTACTGTAATCGGAGTTTTTAGCTTTACATTATCGGACTTAAATATTGGGTGATTCGGTGATACAAAATCTGGTGCTAAAGTACGTAATAATTTTTCAGAAATTTCGTTATCTATAAAATTTTGGGAGGATTTGTAGCCCTTGATCCACTTCATACGAAACCACATCTCACAATATGAAGTTTCTTCATTAATATTGTCACAAAAGAGCTGCCACGATTTGAATCTACCACGTCTGATATCTTTTTGTGTCTGTCCTATCTTTTCTTGCAGATTACTAAGATTGTTAGACTAGAATTTCTTCTTCAGTACGATCTAAATCTATGTCTTTTATCACTCCATACGTCTGATTTATTTCCATAGTTTTATACGTCCTGTATCCATTTCCATTAAAGAAATTGTTATTTATCAATTCCTCAGCACTATCTTCTTTGTCAAACTGAATCAGCATTTTAAATGAGTTTATATATTTAACACGAACGATGTTTTGTATATTCTCTGACTTCAGAAATTTAGCTAGCTTAAATTGTTTTGGGATCGGGTCAATGGATGTAATGCACACTTCAATCTGGTCGTCTGGTATTCTTTCCCAATCATTTGAGTCCCCGACGCGCGCAAACCTTTTACCTTTCCTCTGTACCGTTGACCACACTTCTTCTCTATTAGCCACCCTGTTACAGCAATTTTAGTGTTTTGGTTTGAACGGTAAGTGAGCCGGTGTAATTACAGGCACAAGGGACATAACATCTTAATTCATTAAGTTAGTAGCGTACTGATGAGATGCCGATGTCTATGGATGGTGGTTACCACTTATCATTTGGTGGTTTTTAATATTTTACAAATAGGATATTTCTTTTATATTCATTCAGAAATGTTTTCCACTGTAAGTGTTTTGGAAACTCTCATGTTATTTTACGATACTTCCAGTAATTTATACCGTCGCGAAAATGATAATTTATAGCGCATGAAACGCGCAATAAAATGCTTTATGACGATATCGAATGTGTAAGTGACTCTTGTATAATACAATTGAAAAACAAATTTAGTATGTTATACACGTTTCAAATAGAATATTTTTGATTTGACCTTTAAATGTTGTTAAGGAAGTGATAGATTAAACAATGCTGTGTGTTATTATTTCGAACCAGGCGCCCGTCCCCTTCATGCAGGTATATTCATACAAAGTGAAATTAAATTTTAAATTTATCCGCTAAGAGAGTATATAAAATCGTAAAATAAACCTAAGAGTATGTTTCAAATTTCAGCTTTTTAAACTCACTAAATTTGACAGTGCGTTGAATCTGTCATGAAAAACTATTGCCTAATTATAGATGTTAAATCAATTATGAAGAATATACATTTCAAAATCATAATTTTGAAAAAAGATGTGTTACCTTTATTTTATCTGGATTGAAGTGATGTTTTAGACGAATTTTCATTCGTAATAAACAGTTTAAATCTGCTTCAATATCACTTTGTGTCTTACAATATATAAATAAATTTTATTTAGCTTTTAAATAATTTTGGATACATTTTACACGATTAATAAAACCTTAAATGTAGATACTATTCTACAATACTAATAGTTACAAATACATTTTATAACTCCTAATATTAATTCAACACGTTTTCATTACATACATCTATATTTTACTATCTATATAAGATATTTCTATCTATCTACATATATGTCGTTTTAATTGAACATCTGAGTCACCGACGAAACAACTCATTAGAATCTAGTTACCATCAACATCGTGTAGTAGATTAATTCCGTTGCTTTGTTTCACGCCGTTTTGTTTGTTGCCTTTGATTGCCTGAACCGCAGTCAATCAATGCCTCATTCCAGGAGTACAGTTAGTTTAGCGACGGGATTGTTCAAATCGTGTGACAAATATTGTTACAAGAACGAGTCTCTCCCATTGGGATTTCGTAATTGTCAACAAGATTCGTTGTTTGTATTGGATATTTGATTTGAGGGATGTATAAAAATGAACTTGAATATTGCTTTGTTTTGTTCAATGTAAAATGTAAATTGAATTTATGAGTAAAACAGTAAAAGTTGTAGTATTACATTTAATTTTCAAAATAAATAATTGCGATGCAATGGAACGGTCTAATTGCCCCACTGCTGCGTTGTGCCAGACGAATAAAGTTTGAGATCACAGTATAATTATGAATTAATTACTGTATAATTAATTGCGTATTTTAGAAACGTATTGTTAACACTTGGATGTAGGGTTAGATGTTTCTTAAGTTATAATCAATCAATTACATAAATCATCACGCTCGAACGATATAACGGATTTGGAAGGCTATTATGACATGGAATAAGACACAGGATATAACATATTTACGTATTGTTGATTAAAAGAAAAATTGTTAATTTTATATTTATTTCAACCAAAGCGGTTAAAGGTTAGTTGCGAATTATTTTGAAACGAAGTTCTTTTACGCGGCTTACAGTAGAGTAAAATGGCAATGACCCAAGGTCACGTCATATAACGAAATAGCGTTCATACTGTGCCTACCAAATCTTACAAAGCGCGATGCATTTGGGCGTTTAGGAGGTCGATATAAAGAAGGTTGTTAAAAATACAGTAACATAATCAATTACAATCTACATTTTAAAACATGGTTTGTGTCGAAAAATATTGCACCGAAATTCGTTCCTGACGGGGGGCCCCGACCGCACAATTTTTGTTTAATAACTGACTAGACTAGAAATATATAGAGGTCACAATCTCTAATTTATCTGTTCTTTTTGCCCGCGTGAGTATCATGCGATGACGTAGACACAGATCACGTGTTTCAAAAACTAAATTACTTATTATATTAAAATATATATCAACGTTATCTAGTAATTAATAATAATGTCCTTCAGACCGATTTCGGCCAGGAGATGATATTATAGCGTGCAAATGTGTGCGCAAACACAGGTGCATTTTCCCTAGCTCTCATAATCCAATGGGACGGCAATCCGACACGCTCGGAAAGAGTTCGGGCGCAGTACCAATGGCTTTACGTGATTTCTCGTAATTAATTAAAATATAAATATATATTTATGTACATCAAAACAGTACAAACACTTACTTAATTTCGTTCATATCTAAACGGTGTTGCTTTAAAACTAGCTACCCGTCCCGGCTTCGCACGGACAAAATAAGGGTCTACATAAAACGTTTACAGGCGCGGTAGGGGACTTTGTTTTATAATATATAGTGATTAATTTAATATCTTATTTTTTATAACAATTAATCAAAATAATAATTAATGAAATGTTAAGAAATATTATAATATATATTCATTTATATAGGTAGGCCCTTTAAAAACGTGCTGTTGAAACAAGTGATGCGTTCTTCACCTTTGAAAGTAAATTTTTCTTTTGATCTATTTGGAGTACCCTCAAATTGTAATACCAATTTAATGAAATTAATTTTCCATCGAAGGAATCGAGTAATACAAAAACAAACAAAAAAAAAAATCGTATTTCGTAATTTTCCTCACTTGTTCCATTATACTTTTACGAGTGTAATTTTATATTTAAATTTAAATGTCACCACACTCAAACCAAAAACTATGAAAAGATCATAACAATCATTTCTTAATCGGTGAAGCTTAAGAGGTGAAGGACTTGGAAGCTCCAAGTCCTTCACCTCAATATGTTTTCGTTCAGCGCTGAGCACGAGATTAATTATATGAAGTACGTTTTCAGCAAGTGTTAAGTCGACTAGATGTAATGGATACCATTACAGTAATGTTACCAGATTAAATGAAAAAGATTTTTTTTATTACTTTTCTATCCTTATTCCACTAAATAATAATAATAAATTTGTTTTGTTCGTTTAAATTATTGTGTTATTTTACTGTTTATTTCCTGAAATATAAATAAATAAATAAAAATCAATTTAAGTCCAAGAAAAGACAATATAATAAATGTATAGGCATCGTCTTTTTATTTAAAAATTGATATAACAATTATATACGTAACTAACAGTAGTACTATTATATCTATTATATATATAAATAAATTATATATATAAAAATCTCGTGTCACAGTGTTAGTGTTTATACTCCTCCGAAACGGCTTGACCGATTTTGATGAAATTTTATATGCATATTCTGTAGGTATGAGAATAGGTTTATAACTAATTTTTATACACTTAAGGGTGTCTCACACCAAAAAAATTTTGAATTTTTTGGACATATTCTTTTATTTTTTTATTATATGGCATTATAAAATACATACAAGCCTAAATTTTCACCCTTCTACCATCAACCCCTATTTTTTAATAGAGATATTAGTAATTCAATCATTTTCAACCTCGGTCGATAACTGGATCATTTATAATAATCCCCGTCAGGGGTCTTTTGGTGTCACTTCTCACCATGTAAGCAGCACGGAGTAAGGATGGGAGCGTTCTCCTGCCTCTCTTGCAATAAGCTGTATCTCATTTCTTACACATTTTTCGGAAAAAATTCTGCCATTATTATTGTTTGTCTATCGATCGCAGTAGTGACTTTACAATTATCATTTTATCATTTCCGTGTAATTCTCAACTAAATTTATTATAAATTTGCAGTGGTGTAATTATTGTTATTATTAATTATTAATATTAAGAGTATTTCTACTGTATTATTCTTAAGGAAAAATATTGTGACAGGTAAGTTAAATAGCAAAAATGTGTGTGTACTTATGTACATGTGTTAGAGCTATTACAATAAAAAAAAAAATAACGGGCCAAATTTTTCAAAAAGGTCTATATCATAGTGTGGGACCATTGTACGAGGAGCATGAGCACATAAAAAACGTAGACAGAACCTAAAAATATAATAAAAAATGTGCGACCGGGGGACCCCCGGGAGGAACGAAGTTCTTTGCGATATTTTTTTTAACTTACGTGTTTTGAAATGTTGATTTTTAATGATTATATTTCTGTATATTTGTCACACTCCCGTGCCACGAGAGGCACGTAAAGCCGTTAGTCCTGCTTCTTACCTGAACTTTTACCGTTCGCATCGGTTTATGTTTTTACGCACACACTTTTGCACTATAATACGTCCGCGTAGTTGGCAAATGTTTCTTGAGATTGGCCATCGCGGTCGAAATCGGTCAGGAGGAAATTATTCTTCGGAGTGTGCTGCGTGGGGCCTCAGAGGCATACCCTGGCGACGATAGTCGGTGGAGATCTTTCGCTGCCGAGCGTGATTAACGCCCTGTTGGAAATGGTCTCCTTCTGCGAGAGTGTCATGTCGCAAAAGGAGGCCACGGAGCGGCAGCGCGAGGAAAATGCCTACGCTAATTCGATCCGTCGAAGAAGACCGGGGAGAAGGCGTAGGCGCTATGCGCACCTTAACAGCCACCGAGGATAAGGGGGTTCCCTGTATCTGGGAACTCCGGGGCGTCACGATAGCATGCGCAAGCGATCCCGTGGCGCCCTCTGACTAGACGGAGAGGATACCGCTGGTTTTTTAGTAGGTATTCCGGCACCTTCAGCCCGGTGAGCCCCACAAAACCCTCACTTCATGTGGGGGAAACGCGTAAATGCATTTTTCCAGCGAAAAAAAGGAGGAAATTGTTCCTACTTTTTATCTCACCAAAAAGCGTTGCCCTTCTTAATCAACTCTCCCTTTCACATGTGTATATTTTATGTTATTTTTATTATGATTTTAATGCAAAAATGTAAAGTAAGAACTAAAATTGATAAATTTCATTTAATACTTTAGGAAAATAGTAATGTATTCATAATTAAATATAAAATAGGGAATTATAAGTTAAAAATTATATTGACATTTGTATAGAATTGAGGTTATTTCATTGGCCGCACACGATCCTTATTATCAAATCTGAAAATTTGCTCACTTACACATACATACACATAAAACCGCTGGAGTAGAAAGAATCAGTAAGAAAGAAAGAGGGGAAAGGTCGCTTGGAGGACAAAGCTTTTTTGTTACATGACTATTTCTGCCAGGTCACTCTACTTTGCAGTAGTAAAAGTACTTCGTTCCAATAAATGTAGAGCATGTTGTACTTTACTTTATGCATTATTATTATATGCCCTGTACCGAACACACATACACTGTACTGTATGGGCGAATGTTTATATCTTATTGATTAAAAAATGCACGAGATAAAATCCTTATTTTACCCGTATGAAGTCGGGTCGGGCAGCTAGTCTATATATAATAGTAGTCTCATGAGTATAGACTCAACCATTTATCATAATAATTCATAATAATCACGTCCGAGTAATATAAAGTGGGAGTATAAACACGATATTTATCCTTATTTATTTCACGCATACAACTATACCAGAATGAAGATTGCAACAAAGGAAGTGAGTAGAGAATTGAAAAAAATAATCTTTTTGATAACAGAGCTTGCGTTCCGCAGCACTATTATGTAGACTTCGTATTTCTCTCGTGAAGTGTTGAAATCTGACTTATGGTGATATACTACTCTCGTGCGTGTATATTGAAAGCCTATTGCCTATTATAGTGAATGTTTACAGATCAGCGTAGCAGGAAGTCTGAAATACGATTAGGATATTCTATCGTGTATGGTTCTTTATTAATTACATCTTAGTAAGAGTTTCTAAGTGTATTGTAATAGTACTAAAGTGAAACTGTAACAATTCGACAGTTATGCCAGATATATATGTAACTAGCTGTGCCCCGCGGCTTTATCCGCGTATAATTAATAAAAATATAATAAATTATGTTATAACTATCACGTGCGTGTGTTTACACAAACACACGCACATACATATGGCTACTAGTAAAGAAATACGTAATTAACGATTTGAAATTAATTTTCATAAGATACCGTAGGGTTTACCGATCTTATATGGCCTATCATTTGCGCCATCACATGTTCTTTGTGTGTACCAATCATTAAGATTTCATCATGATTGGTCAAGCCGTTCTTGAGTTATAAGAAGACATACAGACAGACAGACAAAAATGAAAAAAAAAATAGTATAATGTGAATCACTGCATCAGAAAACGATAATTTATCACAAAATTAGGTGGAAGAAAAAATGTACAGACACAGCCAATAGATTTATATAGTAGTATAGATTAAGGTTTATTGTATACTTTATATAATTGATGAACGATTATGATGATTATGATCTTCTCTCCGGTTTAAATAAAAAAAAGTGAAAGCCGCCAATCGTAACAGACTAGTGTAGGAGACAACATCATATGAGCTATTATAGTGCAAAGGTGTGGTATAGATCACGACTGTAACTATCAAACTTCGAGCTACTATTTCGAGTTTATTGACGGAAAAACCCTTGAGTTTTGGGCCCTGTATCGATCATTGAGACAATTATGATATCAAAATCAAAATACTCTTTATAAATCACTCATTTATATGTCACTCATTTATTAAGGCTCATAAATGCACACTTTTGTATGAAAAGTTGTAACAACAGATAAATAAATTTAACTAGAATTTAAGATACAATTTTTCATTACTCTAGTAATAATAATTTAAAATAATATAATAATCGCACTAATATCATAAATACGTAAGGTTGATTTTTGAGTGTGTTGTGAATATTAGTTATTAACTCGGCGAACTTAATTGTGTTTCGTATTTGATATTTTAAAATGATAATGAGATAAACAAACAAAACTTTTTTTAAATAAAGTCACTGACTTATCAATACTGATAAATAATAATATTATAACTGTGAAAGTAGCTCTTATCTGTCAAGAAGGGACGCATTAGTACGAAACATGTTAAAAGCATGTCCAAAAACTTCGTGTAATATTTTTTAAGTAATAAATTTAAAATATGTAGTTCGAGGCATCAATAAAAACATGGCGATCTGATTTAGTTTGGTATTGAAAAACGAATTTTATTTGCAACGTAGTTCGTTGTTCGATGAGTTGTAAGCCGTTAGTGGTGATAAACTGGGTTAATGGAATCAAGTGGTTTTGTTGGATAGTGAATTTATTTCTTTCTGTTGAAATAAATAAGATAAATTTTAAATTAGATTTATGGCTTTTTTATTTACACTTGAAGGCAGTTGAATAAATAGTATACTGATGTTAAGTTGTCACCTTAATCCATAGACTTGTACTGCAAACAAATCAAATCAATATTTAGGCAAATAGTGCTTTTGAATCTTCAAGATTAAATTATATGTAAAGCTAGCACCGGTTCGGGTTTGAGATTCTACCGAAAAGTACGTGAAGTACGTTTTCAGCAAGTGTTAAGTCGACTAGATGTAATGGATACCATTACAGTAACGTTTTAATCCCATTCTTGGAAAGATTTGCTCTTAAGTAGTCGTAATCTTGCTAAACCAGTATTGTGTTCATTGAGATCCGTGTAAACAGACGCTTGAAACTGATCTACATATATGTGCGTTAAGATATTTTGATGAAATTTTTTATAGACTGTTAATATAATTTCGATTATAAAAATGTTTTTGAAAAATGTATTAAATTTATGTCAATACACATATTTATTATTTATTTATTTTCAGATTTATTAATTTGATTGTAATGTTAGCAACATAATTGCATTTTTTTTTATTTTATAAGTGAAATTGATTAAAAAATTTGAATGTTATATTAATTATAAAGTGTTTTTGATAACAAACTTTATTAATGTGATATTTTCGTATGTTTTGAATTTCATTATGACTTCATATTAATTCCAAATTTATAAATTCCAAGGTTCAAAAATGTGTCAGTTTATATGACATTTGGCAAACTTTCAACCATAAAAACGACAATTGAATAAAAATAATACATAAGCTTCATATTTTTTAAAAATAGCATTGTTATATCAACAACGTTAAATTTATATTTCTTTTTATAACTGTGAACGTTTCGACTTTTGTGATTAATTAACGTTCATATTAGTTTAGTGGCTGTTCATATTGATGTCCTGGGTTCAAATCGAGCTTTAAGTGTTTGGTTTTTCTGTTAATTTATTATATTAGAATAAATTATCTTTAGCAACCAATAGTATGGCAGTTGATCGTGTTTAGCCTCCTGCCATACTCGAAGAAAAAGCTTCGGAAAACGCCTGAAGCCGCTGTTACTTGAAATCTCTTCTGTTGTGTCGGATTGCCTTCCCATCTCATTTGATGATATTATTGGATTTAATACTTATAGTATTGTAATTAACTTATCTTGAAAGTCAAAATATTTCAGTGGTTAGATCACGTGAATATTAATTGAAAATTAGGGAGTACTTTTCTTCTCGAGCGTGGAAGTGACGGAAACGCGAGGAAATCTATATACGTCTAGTAAAAAACAGCATAATATATCAATAAGCTCAAAATATCCTCAAAAGGAGTTTGACCATAGCCCAGCAGTAAGGACTTTCTCATGCTCTTACTTTATTTTCTTTATCTATCGTTACGTTTGTTGCGTTTGCATCTTTAACCATGAATGGACTTACTATTACATAATTCAAAATAACATATTGTCTATTATATCAATACTAATATATAAAGCTGAAGAGTTTGTTGGTTTGATCCGGCTAATCTCAGGAACTACTGGTTCGAATTTAAAAAATATTTTTGTTTTGTATAGTCTTTTATTTTATAGTCTTTTATCGAGGAAGGTTCTAGGCTGATTTTTATTCATTATATTTTTATTAATTATACGCGGGTGAAACCGCGGTCACAGCTAGTATTGCAGAAATCTACTGTTAAATAATTCTATATAATATAATTCCTAAGAACTATTAATGTTATATGTAAGAAATAAAATTTATCAGTAAACTCGATCCATCATAGACAATATCACAGTTTAACGAACGATTTAAAATTCTGAAATCACTGAATCGTCTGAACATAAAATGTCATAGAAATGGCTTCAACATGACAGTCACATATAAACTGCCTTCCGAAGAGCTGAAAATCCTATGTAATAATAATGCCGTGTAATGTGCGTCCATGTAAACTACAATACATGTACATTACAGATACTAGTTGAATTATGTAATTGCATTCATTATAATGTAGCTTACATTATTTGTAACTTTGTAACGAAAACATTTCATAAAAATTTGACAGTGCATAAATTATAATTATATAAATCCATATTGAAGAACGTTTTCATTGTGATGTAATTGATGATTATGTGAAATAATGTTTCCTATTAAAGTATTTGATTAAGAATCTGTGAACTTCTTGCCAATCAAATAATTTTGAAATAGTTGAGTTGTTTCCTGTACGATAGTTCCTACATAATTTGTGTGACGTCACGTCTAGTAAACTTGCATCTCTGTGTCTTGGATAAAGTCCAAACTTTAACACGTGTGTGATAAACGAACCGACGTTTAATACTATCATAAAATCTGTTCGTAACTTCTCGCAAATTTAAACTGACAATTTTGTAGAAATTTACTAAATTTAATAGAAAAGTTTGGACGAATTAAAACCTTTTTATAAGATAGATAAAAAGTTTAATATATGTTTAATCTATCTATCTAGCTATCTATCATCGTATTGGATATTTTAATTTAATTTTTTACGTTATTCGTCTTTTTCAATCTTTGTCTGTGTTCTTCAAAATGACAATATGGGACTTTTAAAGAGGCAGATTATAAGACACATCAAAGGTGTCCACCTCACTTAACATCAGGAGAGCCGCCTGGTTGTTTGCTCGCAATAAAAGACGGGCATAAGTGCCACCTGATAATGAAAAATCACTGCTGCCCACAGATTATTGATAAATAATATTTGTTCCTATTAAAAAAAACATAAATAATCCTTATTTGTTATACGTACATAAACTATTCTTAATATAAATTTTATCAAAATATATAAAGTTGCATACAATCATCAACAATTTCAATCATCCAACCTAATTTTTCGAATAAATATTATCCATTCCCAATGCAATATTCGTCAGTTAGAATATGATGCTCTGCGCTCTAATTTGATTGTAGCTCAATAGCCGGACAAATATTCGCGCAAATATAACTTTTATAATCACAACCCCTTAAGGTTAAAATATCGTGCACGTATTGTACATATGTCAAAGTAATATGCCGTCTAAATGCAACAAATTGAATCCCGGAAGGGACAGTAATATCCGTTTCGGTGCTTTATTGCCTATTTTGGTTTAAATTGCAATGTTTGTTATGTAACATCTACCTGTGTTTATGTACACAGTATTATTAAACAATATAATTAATTTATTTTTGTAGTTTTAATTTTGTAGCTATCTAAATCATCATACTTAGTAGCTGCGGGCGGCAGCTAGTTAATTATAATAAGCAATAAAAAATTGCCTTCTAAAACAATTCCATATTTTCTAATAAAATTTAATAAATTACAACATTGATTGATCTTTCATCTAAATTGAATTATGTATTCATAGTTTTAGCATTTGCAAAATTGTTTACACTTATTATTTTAGTCACAAATAATAATAAAAAAATGAACAAAACGTAAAATTTTATCAACTCTGTTGTGAAATAAATGTCACCAAATTCAATTCCGGCGCCGTACCCATTATTTAATTTCCATCCGTGCGTAAACACCGAAAACTGTTTTGTTTTGATCGTATTTTATGTACAATTTATAAATGTATTTAATTCGTGATTTTTTTATCTTCAATATGATTGTACTGATTTAGATGTTTAGGCGGGCCATTCCAGGGCCAGACGAAATAAGTCTTTAAAAATATAAATGTCCAAGGTATTCTTGAAGCTGATCGCAGAACATGATTCTAGAATGACACATAGTGATATATAACATTATATTTACGATATTAACAGTTACATTTAAAGGAAAGTAAGTAATTTGTAAATATCCTACTGCTGGGCTAAGGGCTCCTCTCTTTTAAAGCCAGCATAGTGGAATTAGCTCCACTAATTCCACTATGCTGGCTGCCTTAACCTAAGTGGGACTTGAACAGTTTTTTACTTTACTTCACTTTTTGACATCGTTAAAAGGCAGCATTATTTTTTTATACTACAATAAAGATATACATACAAAGACACGATCCTTCTAAAGTACTGTTTGTAATATTTCTTAAAACAAGTTGATATCTTCATTTAATTCCCTGTAAGAAGCCATTGTTATCAAGAAACCTTGCAGACAAAAAGCTTTTATGTTTCGGAGTAACTTCGCCTACGCTATTCGTTGAAGTTCTAAACAATGGAACGCATGTATATCATTGAAACTTATTTACAAAATTCAAACGCCGTGTTGTATTGTAACGAGTTTTTCATATTGGTAAATACACGAAAAAATATACAATGTGAGGTTTCAAGGACGCTCGGTTGGAACGAATTTGCTTGTATACTATTATGTATTAAAAAGAAAGACTCAATAAATACTATGCAAAGCAGATTTTCCATAGTATTTAAATAAAAGTATTGTACGTATTAGATATTTACTAAACATTTTATTTTTAAATATCATAAAATACCAACAGCTGTATCTCACTTTCTGTACTGTAGTAATAACTTTGCTGCTTAGTTGAGTCGGATGGTATCGGATCGTGTTTCAGAGAACATACAAACCCGTTGGTTCTGCGCTTTAACTCTTTCCGATCGTGTCCGGTAGCCGTTCCATCGAATAATGAGTGAAGACTAGAAAGTGCATCTCTGTTTACAAGCCCACTCGTGCACTATAATATGCCCTGCGCAGTTGTCTAATCTCTCTTGAATGGCCGTGGCCAATATCCGTCAGAAAGACATCATCACGATCATATATACCTTTTCATAGATATATGCTTGTAAACATACAAATACACATACTAGAGCAAAATTGCCTTGACCGTTAGAGTCTTACACTTATTTCAGCCCAGATAACACGTGCCAAGTGTCTGGCGTAACTTGCGATACGGAACTTCGTTCCGAACATTCGAGTAATCTTAAATAATGTTTTCCGCTTGAAATAAATAAAAAATGATAAAAAATACAAAAAGAAATTATTATATGAATGATGTTGAATAAATTAATTATATCAAAACTCCAAACCTTCTCCTCTATTTCTTGGAAATTCATAGCATCAACATTCGTTAACATTTAAGGCATAAAATTCAGAGGCGTCGAGCCGGCTTGCTCGTAAAAATACGAATTTCAACTACCCACTGACACGAATGCGCTAAATAATGGAAAAAATATGTTTTGTGTACACGACTTAGGTTATCATATAATTCTGATCCTTCCTGCTTAGGACATATGCTTAATATTTCCAAACCAAACGTATCTACGAACTTTACCGTACTTAAATATACTTTTCGCACTCCGTTTTCTACTTGTCTTTCAGTAAATGAGTGAAAAATTGTATTTTCTGTTTTGCTTTCGCGTGTATACATTTACGACTTATCTAGCAGCCAGTAAGTTTGCAGGTAGGATTAATTATTTCCATATTGAAATACTAAAACTTAGGTTAAGGTTTCTCGAATAATACTGAAAATGGTCCAAATAAAATAAAATACAGATTTAAATTATAAAATGGATTAGAGTAACCGAAAGGCTCTAAAGATAAACAGTAAACTCAAATTAAATTTTCACCATTAATTTAGGAGATCTGAGGATGATTCGAAACTATGAACAAGTTTAATATTACTTAGGTTTTGAATTTACATTCAATTTTCGTGCCTCTATTTGTGGATGTTTGAAATTTATAAAGTTTTCCAATATACCAATATTTTATGTCAATGAACAAAGAACATGAAGCCATTATTCAACGTTGGCACCTCTATCGCTATAAGTTATAAGTAACATCGGACACGGAACGATTTTTTTTTAATCGTTGAAACGTTTGCTCTAGTCAGCGTATATAAAACCTTTAAAACATAAAAAAAAATATTATATAGTGCTACGAAATCGGGAACGAGTGATAAGTTTGAAACAACCTAGGACAGCACGAAATATTGTATATCAGAAAAAGGGAATGTGAATAAAATTTACCTTCTTTATTGTTTTTTAATTAGCTTGTTTAAAATAAATGATAATTCATTTGAATATATTTACAAAATTAATGTAATTGGAACAAAAGCTGACCTAAGACTTTCCTGAAGGAATTATATACCAGTCATATTTTAGGCAAATTAGAATTACATGAAAGTGGTACAACAAATATTAAAATAATACTCAAATGAATTACATAAACGTAATATAAATATTATGTTTTATATGAATAAATTGTATTATGCTACAGGCTTATGTATTTGCCTGTTATCAAATTCGCATATGTATTTGTTTCAGGTATATAACAATTTTGAATTAGAAATGTATTTCTTTAGTCCAGAGATCGAGTTATAGATATATTTAGTTAGATATTTTATCCTTTTATTTATTTCAAGTCTGACGATTTTCTGAACCTTCGTTTGTCTCAAGTATTTTTTGTCCGTTTCTCCCAGCTCTAGTGGGTACTGTTGAAAATTGCTTAAATTGCTTTTATCTTTACCTAGAATTTGCCACTCGGTATTATATATGTAGAAAAAAATACAGTTACATTTAAGTACCTGAAAAATAATAACCAACCATAGATGAATTTAACAGAACAAATACACCATCGGCAGCCAATGTAGCAATTTACCGCATGATTAAAACGCTGAATAAAATTCACAGACGATTTTTTCGTACATTAGCCCGTTCGCACATTAACTGATTTATTATTCTCTGGTATTAAGGCTTACTGATTTTGCTTTACTTTACTTTAAAAAATTTACTACTTTCCTGGTCTAAAATAGTGTTTAGCTGATAAGGCCGTAGCTCCCGAGGTTTTGGGCCTCAGAACCTCGGAACCAAAAGCTACTAAAAGTTTTTGGAGTTGCAGCTGGGTGTTTGACGATGGGAGTGCTTACACTCGTGCCGAGGCACGAGTACGAGTACGTAAAGCCATTGCTCCATCTTGAGCACTTACCGTTTGTAATGGATTTGTAATTCCATGGAACTATGATAGTGAGAGTCAGTGCAAACGTGACTATAATATAATATAGGAATAGCCTTTGTGGGTCGAAATCGGTCAGGAGGATCATCATCATTTATTTATTTCGTGCATCGTAACCAAACCACTAACCAAAAACTATTGTACATTTTTCTATGTATTTTCTCTCGGTTAAATAGAATAATAGATTCCATGATAGCAGGGTTCTAGTGTTACGTATCTTATACTTCGTGCAGTTCAGACTAGGAAGCTAAGTTGTGAAATAGCTGAAATAGCGTTATCTGTCATCCAATATCTCCGAGCAAAGCTGACACGATACTATTTTATTTCATTGGACTTACTTTTCGATTTTTCCGTCGTCTCATATTTTATTATTATTGTAATAGTCAACGAATTTACGTATTTATTAATATCGAATATTTGGTATTGTTAATGCAATATTTAGTTTATGTTTTAAATTACTCAGCTTTGTGCAAGCCCGTAAGTACCACCCACTCATCAGATCACCAGATATTGTTGTGATCCGGTTTGAAAGGTGAGTAAGCCAGTGTAATTACAGGCACAAGGGATATGACAACTTCGGTCCCAAGGTTGGTGGCGTATTGGTGAGGTAAGGAATGGTAAACATTTCTTACAACGGCAATGCCATTTGTCCGTCCGTATACCAATACTATAAAAACTGCTTCGTTGGTTTAGTGGCTAGATATAAGGCCGCAAACCCGGTCCTGGGTTCAATTTCCAGGTCAGCGTCTTAAATTATTATATTATTAGTTATTGGGTTTTTCTGTCACAAAAATCTCAGTGGCAGCCCGGAGTCTGGAAGTTGAAAGTGTGTACACTCCCGTGCCTCGGAAAGCACGTAAAGCCGTTGGTCCTGCGCTTGAACTCTTTCCGGTCATGTCGGATTGCCGTCCCATCGGATTATGAGAGCTAGGGAATAGAGAGTGCACCTGTGTTTGCGCACAAACTTCTGCACTATAATATCTCCTGCGCAGTTGGCTAATCTCTCTTGAGATTGGCCGCCGTGGTCGAAATCGGTCTGGAGAACGTTACTATAAAAAAATTGACCCAGACACTGGGAGGACTTTTAATGAAAATAAATAAAAAAACTATCGATTTTAATCGATCTATATATTCTATATATTATATAAAATAAGGATAACTGCGTATAAAACTGTTATATACAAAAGCATCTTTGTTATTCTTCTAATCAACCTTCTGTATTTTTTGTTTCAGGTAACAATTTTGCAGCCGAAAACGTCATAGCCAATTTTTTTTTTTATATTATCACTGTTCCCTTGAACTAACTTACACACAAATTTATAAATATCAGCTATAACTTCAACGCATTATCTGATTTTAACATGTTTGACATTGTAACAAAAGCTTTGACATCACAGGAAATCTGATATCATAAAAGATAGTCAATAGTCATATTCGAATTGTAATCACAATCATCGCTTTTCTGTTCTATATCGAAGTATGTTTTTTTCATAGTCATTCAATACTTATTCAAGTATTTACGAAAACAACAAGTTTTGTTTGATAAGTATTATAAGAAAATACGTTCTAGAAAATTCCATTGAAAACTAACTAAGAATTGACCTAAATGATGTTGCTTAAGTAAATTCTGAAGAGTTATTAAAATGTACACACTTTATGAACTCTGAATTTCGTAATATCTAACTGTTTTATTGCTTGTTCATTTGGAATTTCTTATTAGATAAAAGGTTTTATTAAATTTTAATCAATACTAAAATAATACTGAGAAATTAAAAACAATTTAGGTCATTGTTACATACTTATATCAGCCGTTCGAAAATGAGGAGGTGCGAAGAAACGTGATATAATCGCTATTCACTACAAATATTCAGGAATAAAGCCCTTTTAATTTCACTCGTGCCTCTACTAGACGAAGTAAATTCTGTAAAGCTTATATCTTATCCACTAATATCAGCTATAACTTCAACGAATTATCAAGTTAAATGTAAAGTAAAAATTATTTTATCAAGTTGTTATATATATACACATATATATATATATATATATATATATATATATATATATATATATATATATATATATGTCGGAGAATGCATCGTAATCATTGACATCGTCATTAGTATTTGCGGGCTTAGTGGGCGTCATTAGGGTAAAGTACAAGCACAAAACACAACTATCACAGTTTCACCGTATTTTAATTAATAAAACAAATTAATTAATTAATTTAACGAGTAACAAAACCGAGCAGCGAGTTCAGGGCACCGATCCGACCTTAACAGACGAATCCACTTCAACGATCCAACTCGATCCCTTACTTTTTCTCCCAATATATCACACAAACTGTCTACCTCTCCAAAGTCAAGATGGCGCCTCGACCACGCTCCAGGCACGTGCCTTGCTCTGATTGGTCGTCACGTGACCAATAATACAATATACGTGAAATACAATATTCATAACTTTTATTACGTTATTAAGGATTTTAACTTTTACAAAAATGTAACAAATCAAATAAAATTAAATCAAGAATTCTACAAGCAATTACAATGTAAACAAATAATATTGCAAACATCAATCAACTCGACTCGTAGCTTCCTCCGACACGGCCGTCCTGACGTATCACGCGTCCTCGTGTGATGCTGAAGACCGTGCATCGTCGTTATCATCTGCACAACAACTTCATGTGAAATATTTTTATAAAATGTTTGCCTATAATAATAATCTTTCCTTATCAAATCTTAATCCTATTAGATTTCACACTACATTCTAAATTAAGTTAGTAGTATCGAAACAGCCACCTCGCCGTTACATACTTTAGACAAATAAATAAATAAATAAATATGAAACAGCCACCTCGCCGTTACATACTTTAGACAAATAAATAAATAAATAAATATGAAACAGCCACCTCGCCGTTACATACTTTAGACAAATAAATAAATATGAAACAGCCACCTCGCCGTTATATACTTTAGACAAATAAATAAATAAATAAATATGAAACAGCCACCTCGCCGTTACATACTTTAGACAAATAAATAAATGAATAAATATGAAACAGCCACCTCGCCGTTATGTGGCCAACTCGCCATTATGTGGCCAACTCGCCATTATGTGGCCAACTCGCCATTATGTGGCCAACTCGCCATTATGTGGCCAACTCGCCATTATGTGGCCAACTCGCCTCTATGTGGCCAACTCGCCTCTATGTGGCCAACTCGCCTCTATGTGGCCAACTCGCCTTTATGTGGCCAACTCGCCTTTATGTGGCCAACCATATCGTCATCACCTCATGTGATACGACCAACACTTCACCTAGACTCTACGAGTCTCAGGTCAATTCATGACCGACACAACAATAGTCTCCTACGAGACTCGGGTTCCCGCCACACAACTAGCTGCCCATCGCGCCCTGAACAACCCGAGCGAGTTGCAGTTACGACTACAGACTAGTGCTTTATTTACTGGTTACGATTCCCTCATCACCATCATACACATTAAACAAATCTAACTCAGCAGGTACATCAGTAAGAGGAATCTTTCGTATGCGATCGTGAGCTTACTTATAGGTTCTATTACCAGATAACTGTTTTAACACATAGCGATCGCTTTCAAGCAATGTTACAACTTTAAACAGTCCCCTGTATTTAGGATCTAGCTTAGTGTGATTTATCTCTTCGTTTTGAATTAAGACCAAGTACAATACAAATAAACAAACATATGTAATCGTAACTTCCTACATGATAATACAACAGAATTGCTGCAGTCAATTCAGTTGGATCACCATGATCACACCCATCATCTCGTCAGTCGATACCCCTGAGGTACCAAGCCAGGAGTATATCACGTGTCACCTTCTCCTGCGTGCTCATCACACAGAGATAGTTCGTACAGATACCATACCGACATAAGCACGCCTGCGCGCTCATGACGCTCCACCACCAGCACAACGCGCCGTGCGCGCCATACGTAGGACTCGAACAGGTGAACACGTCTGCGCGCTCATGACTCTCCACCACCAGCATCGCGCGCCACTCGAACCGCACGCACCGTACACGCACTGAAGGTGAGCACGCCTACGCGCTCGCGACGCTCGGCCATAAGCACCACGCGCCACGCGAGCCGCACGCGCACTCTTGACAGACGACCACGCCTGCACGCTCGTGACACTCTGTCACCAGCACTACGTCCGGCAGGCTGGAGAAAGCTGACCGGCGGTCGTTCAGCCAGCAGCACCCGTTGTGCGCAGACTGATGTATCGCACCTGAAGCACTGAAGCACCAGCCTCGTGTGTTACTCTGAAACAATGTTTGTCACACAGTATCACTTAGCTCGGTCACTCCTGACCACACTACATTTTAGGGGAAGAAACAATAATAACAATAACGTCCTCCTGAACGATTTCGGCCACGGCGGCCAATCTCAAGAGAGATTAGTCAACTGCGCAGGAGATATTATAGTGCACAAGTGTGTGCGCCAACACAGGTGCACTCACTATTCCCTAGCTCTCATAATCCGATGGGACGGCAATCCGACACGACCGGAAAGATTTCAGGCGCAGGACCAACGGCTTAACGTGCTTTCCGAGGCACGGGAGTGTACATACTTCCAACTTCCAGACTCCGGGTTGCTACTGAGAATTTTCTGACAGAAAAACCCAATAACTATTTATTGGCCCGACCTGGGAATTGAACCCAGGAACACCGGGTCTGAGGCCTTATATCTAGCCACTAGACCAACGAGGCAGTCAGGCATTTTTTTTTTTTTGGGCAAGAACAATGACCTCGAACTAGACAATAGGAGATATACAATTTTATTATGCTAATAGCCAGAGCCACATATCACAGTCGTTCGGACTAAATTGCAAAACGACTCAGTACAACATTACACAGCTTTCGTAAATCCAGACTCTAGAAACTCCCAAGTAAGACATTTAGCGCCCCGGCTATCCAGCCGATCGGTAATTGCATTGCTCACATCCAACGCATGGGTCAGATCACTTGGATCGCCATGTGTCACCCCTTGGAAACCACACTTATGGTCTCTACAGACCCCCTTACTCGAGTTTCTACCACAACTTTTAATTTGAACTTCATAATTAACATCAATCTCAACCAAAAAGTCTAACTAGGATTAATTAACTAATTAATTAATTAGGTTTGTGCCTTACCAGTCATAAAATATTTCGAATAACGAATCAACGCAGTAACAATTTATGATTTTCCCTAAATCATAAATCAATTCGGTATCAATAACGGTAAAATCATTCATAAGAGCCGGTATTCATTACTACGGGATGAAACATTACTTTCTAAATTAGTTGAGGGTACATCTGAGTAATAATTATTTACGTCATGAACTTTAGAAATTTTAAATTGTTACGCAATCATATTAACACTAAATCCCTGCGACAATATTTCGCGCCCTGTCATGATATCACTACGCATATCAAGACATATCCGGCAAAAAATACAATAAAATTTCAATTAAATTATTATTAATCTCAAAAATACAAAATATTTGAACAGTGCTGAGAACACTTGACTGACTAATAACCTCTTAATGTGACATAGACTTACAAGAAACACTTTCTTTAATAAGAGAACACTCAGCACTTGCATCATAATGGAATGTGAAAGACTGACCTTTATGTTTTAAACTTGCATGCTACGTCACGAACTCCATTTACATTACCATTGAACTTCAACGCGATGTACCTCCTCGCACCCAACACTCACGTCGTCGACACAGCACCGCGGCTCATGGCAGCACTCACGCTCCGGTGAAGACACGGCCGCAGAGTCAAGATGCTCCACCGTAGTCACGATCACTTACACGTTATTCCTCCAACGATAATCGAACTAGAATGTAACACATTTGTTCTTTTATCAGACTTTTTCAGAGTTATGGCTGCTATTAGGCACATTTCTTAGCTATTATTGCGCAAGATCACTGTTAATTAATAATAATCCAATGCAGGGTACTTAAATAAAGAAATCTTTGCAAGCTAACTTGTGAATTTACTAAGAAACTTATAAATTACGACACACAGTAAGTCACAGTGTCTATCGCTTTTAAACAAATTGGAACGCACTCACCAGATCCTTTCCATCGTATAATACGTTACCACAGGTAGCAGAGCGGATCAGAACACATGAGGTTCCGATCCCACTTCTGATGTCGGAGAATGCATCGTAATCATTGACATCGTCATTAGTATTTGCGGGCTTAGTGGGCGTCATTAGGGTAAAGTACAAGCACAAAACACAACTATCACAGTTTCACCGTATTTTAATTAATAAAACAAATTAATTAATTAATTTAACGAGTAACAAAACCGAGCAGCGAGTTCAGGGCACCGATCCGACCTTAACAGACGAATCCACTTCAACGATCCAACTCGATCCCTTACTTTTTCTCCCAATATATCACACAAACTGTCTACCTCTCCAAAGTCAAGATGGTGCCTCGACCACGCTCCAGGCACGTGCCTTGCTCTGATTGGTCGTCACGTGACCAATAATACAATATACGTGAAATACAATATTCATAACTTTTATTACGTTATTAAGGATTTTAACTTTTACAAAAATGTAACAAATCAAATAAAATTAAATCAAGAATTCTACAAGCAATTACAATGTAAACAAATAATATTGCAAACATCAATCAACTCGACTCGTAGCTTCCTCCGACATATATATATATATATATAATATACTCAACAATATAATCTTGTCTACTAAATATAGTCATCTTACTACAGTCTACTCGAGATATATCAAAATGTATTTTTTAAATTAATAATTTGAAACTACTACATTATATCTGAAACTACTAATGGTAAGGAACTCTTAACTTCTGGGAATGGATACGTTTCGTTGGAATTAGAAATGGATATTTCATTTCAGTTTGTAAACGCGACTTTTACCGCAAGTCTGCGTTTTAGTGCAGCTTATTTCGTTGTCCAATCCAAAAATAAGGCGGAGAGAGGAAAGTACATATACATAGTGACTAGCAAATCTAGAAGCGTATTGAAGACAAATGTGAATAAAATTAACCGTTACTACTATTGTTTGATGAAAAGATGATATTTAACAAACAAAGATACGAAATAAATTTGATCGTTAACAGGGCACTTACCAGTACCATGTACCTGCCCAGACGCTTAGACAAAGATACATAAACGAACACATAAGACATACAAACATTTGTTTATAATTTTCAATAAATCGCTTACAACTTGTGATTTGTATGAAATAATTACCGGGTGTGATATTGCGAACGAAACGACTGCTATACATAATTTACGTTCATATATGATTAAATGTAATCAAATTTATGACTTTATACACATGTGTATTTACGGAGCAAGACTTACTGTATTAAATGTATGTGTAATATAGCAAAATTGTTGCAAACACCACGTCAAAAATAAATAACCTTATTTTATTTTAAAATAAATTATAATGTACAAACGCCAAAATAACCATCAGCCAATCGAAATGAGAACGCTGGATATGTCTTTCCCAAGGTGTGTCAAAGCTTCTGGTTCACCGCCTTACTCATGCAGTTGAATCCCACGACCTTCTTCAGGTCATCGAACCACCTGATTGGAGATTCCGCCTTATGCTACGTTTGATAGGGGGTCTCCATTCTAGGACAACGATAAGCTCACTGAAGACAAATGGATGGATGGATAAATTAATCTACAATTAAACCTTCAAAAGCACACAAAATGTTTATAATGTTTTACATTTTACTATACAAGCGTCGTCTCTGGCTTTACATGTACGAACCATAATTGTTCAAATAAAATACAAAGAAAATGTCATACCACAATTTCCCTCCCGTATTTCGTGATATTGTCATAAACCTTAATACTTCTGTAATTAAAAATTTACATGCCACACACAATTTAAAAGAAACACGCTAAACCTTCGCGGAATTTGTGAATTAAGACGAAAATCGATACTAAAAACATAATCGATAATAAACTCATAAACATAGACGGACGAACTTCTTCATTTTTGTTTTACACTATATAATCATTTTATTCAACGTAAGATTTCATCTATTTAAAGTTTTGTACAAGTTATAAAGTATGTAAATATACATCAAGTAACTTTTACACAGACAATGCGTTCGCACGAACTCTTTCAGCTCGTATGAATATGCTGAGCACCTTTGAAAACTAATTATACCAACTCGCTTGGTTTTCAACGCGATGATCTTTATGGTTCAGTTGCATTTATTTTAGGGAAATGTATTTTTTGATAAAATTCTGTTTTATGAGAGTTACAATTTCAAGACTATCGGACCTGTGAAAGTTGGTAAGTCGTCAAGTAGAAAATGAGCTGATGATCATCTTCAAACGCCTGAAGAACGATGTTATAGACAAGGCACGCAGATACACTCCTCTTTTTACGTTGGGGGTTAAAATCATAGTCCAGCAAAGAATTGAATTGAAAGGGGTTTATTAAGGTGGGTGACGTTCCACTTGATACTGTCTGAATATACTTAAGATTTATCACATTATTGAACTCTTAAACTGATAGAAAAATACACAAAAGGCGCAGACAAAATGTCCTTGGCGACTACAAGACGAAATTAAAAAAATGCAACTAAAATATAACCGAGCTCGAAGCATTAATATAATTATAAATTATTATTTAAAAGTCATTGCATGCAGTAGATGATAGCAATTTATTTCTTAGGTTTCACGAAGCCTTAATTTACTTGTGAAGTTCTAGTGACCTATTTCAGTAATATGTATACGTTTTCTGCGCATTACACCAATGTTGACTTTTTATTAATGTTATGTTGTATAAAAAAAATAATACGAATGAAATATTTGGATTCATATTTTTCCTTTCCAAAAGCTTAAGCCAAAATTACAACATTTGACTATTGTCATTACTTTAATACCTAAACAAGTCTCTCTCTCTCTCTCTCCTGTGCATTTATTATTCCCATCTGATGGTGGGGTCTGCCTTCCTAGTCTTTTGCTTCCACTTCGCTCTATTCGAAGTATCGTTTTCAGTAACATTGCAGTAACTAAGATCTTTTCTGACCACATCTGACCATTTGGTTTTAGGTCGCCCTCTGGGTCTTGACCCTGTAACGTTAAGATTGGTCACTACATTTCCTATGTACTCTGGAGGTCTTCTTCTGACGTGCCCAAACCACCGCAGCCTACTTTCTTGGAGCTTGTCGGCGATGTCACGTACTCCCAGGCTACCGCGTACGTACTCGTTGCGAATTTTGTCACGTCTGGTCACTCCGCACATCCACCGAAGCATCTTCATTTCAGCTACTTGCATGGACTGGACATGGCGCTGAGTCAAGGCCCACGTTTCGCTCCCATAGGTGAGGACTGGTCTGATGATACTTTTATAAATAAGTCCCTTGAGTTTCACTGGCATTCTTTGATCGCAGGTTACACCGGTTACTTCTCGCCACTTTAGCCAAGCTGCCGCAATTCGATGTTGAATGTTTGCGTCCAAATTTCCTGTATTATGCAACATAGTACCCAGATATTTATATTCATCACATTTCGCAACTTGCTGCCCATCGATGACAATAGAGCTATTTAGTGAATCTGGGTCGTTACACACCATGTATTGGGTTTTTGAGACACTCAACATTAGACCGCCTGCTAGTAACTGCTGTTTCCATTCTCCAAGAGCATATTCCAGCTCACCTCGGGACGTTGTGCAGATAGCTACATCATCAGCATATATAAATGTCCACGGCGTCAGGGTTTGAGCATTTTCAGTTAGGGCATCCATCACCAAGCAGAACAAGTACGGACTGAGTACTGAGCCTTGGTGCACTCCCTCAGTCACCACTATTGGTTTTGTCTGACCCACTGTAGTTCTAATTACCGATGTTACGTCCCTGTACATGTCAGCAATGATGTCTACGTACCTTTCTGGGATATTTTTCTTACGAAGACTCCACCAGATTGTCCTACGAGGTACGCGGTCAAATGCCTTTTCCATGTCCAGGAAAGCCATGTATAGCGGTTTATTTTTAGCTCTAAACTCCTGGGAGATCATGCTGATGGCAAACATCGGGTCGATTGTGGATAAGCCGGGGATAAAACCATACTGGTTGTTGGATAACGAGCTCTCTGATCTTAGCCGGGCGTCAATAACTCGTTCGTACAGCTTCATCGTGTGGCTCGTTAGTTTTATCGCACGGTAGTTATTGCACTCATACCTACTGCCCTTCCCTTTGTAGAGGGGAACAATGGTACTTAGCCTCCACGCGTCTGGTATTTGTGAAGATTCCATAATGTTTATGAATAGGTGCGTAAGAATATAAATACCCCTGTCTCCTAGGCATTTCCAGGCTTCTACAGGTATTCCATCAGGTCCTGGGGCCTTCTTGTTAGCCATCATTTTAAGTGCAGCTTTTACTTCCTGAGTTGTTATCGATGGTATTAGGCCTAAATTTTTGCTCATCTCAGGAAGAGTAGGAGATCTAGTTGCGGTATTCAGAAGTTTCTCATAGTAAGCGTGCCATGCTGCTAAGATGTCTTCGTCTAAATACTTCAATGCCCCGTCACAACCTTTGATAACCCTTGTTTTCACTGGATCTTCCGATGCCTTACTACGAGACTTAGAGAGTTTAAATATTTCCTTTTGTCCCTCTCTACTTTCCAGCGTGTTATATAAAGTTCCCAAGACTTTTCTCCTTTCAATGGCTACAGTTTTCTTTGCCCTTTTCTTTGCAGATTTATACACATCTCTGTCTTCCTGTGACCTTGTGGACTGCCAGATTTTGAATGTTCTTTTCTTTTCTTGTAAAGCTATTTGCACTGTAGGATTCCACCACCAGGTTTCCCTCGATGACTTTTTACCTGGTCTAGTGCGACCTAGGATCCTGTTTGCTGCCTTCATTATATGCGCACTTACTTGTTGCCACATCAAGTTCACGTCAACATCCATACTTATAGTCATGTCTTCCATCTCTTGTCTAAATTCCTCAGCCTTTTCACCTTTTAGGAGCCACCATTTGGTAATCTCTGGTACTTTTTGAGGTTTGGGGGTAGTTTTCTGATGAAAATTCATATCCATGACTACAAAACGATGTTGTGAGATGACACATTCACCTGGAATCACTTTGCAGTTCTTTATTCGACCAATATTCGCCCTGTTCGTTAGTATGTAGTCTATCTGTGTGCTATGTCGACCACTTTTGTATGTAATGAGATGTTCTGGCTTCTTCTTGAAAAAACTGTTAACGATGGCCAGGTCGTGAGCCATAGCGGTTGATAATATAACTTTTCCAGCCTCATTTAGGGATCCATAAGCGTATCCCCCGTGTACTCGCTCGAATGCAGCACAGCTTTTGCCTATGTGTCCATTAAGGTCTCCACCAATGACAAGCGTCTCTCTATTCGGCATCTGTTGCAGTACGTCTTCAAATGCAGACCAGAAAGCATCCTTTTCGAAGTCCTTGCACCCCGCTTGAGGTGCGTAGACGGATAAGATGTTAACAATCTCTCCTTCGATTTGTACCTTCACATACATGATGCGGTCATTTAATCGCTGTACCTCAATTATATTATCCAGATGTTCCCGACTAACCACTATAGCTACGCCATTACGTCCTTCCCTTGACCCAGAGTACATCATCTTATATCCTTCACCGATGTTTCGTGATTTAGACCCCCGCCATTTTGTTTCCTGTAGGCAGGCGAAGTCAGTTCTCCTTCTTTGGAATAGTTCTGCAAGTTCCTTCGTTCTTCCCGTTAGTGAGCCAACATTCAATGTTGCGAAGCGGACCTTCAAGTTTTTCCGCGGGACTGGCGTCTTTAACCGAGCCCGTCCGTGACTCGGTAGCCCTCGCATACTTGTCGCAGATTTAGGGCGATGTCTCTGCGCGTCGTTTTGTGGCGACGCCCTATCCGATACACGCTCTTTGGAAACTTGACTATTCATATCTCTTCTATTTTAAGTGACGATTTGGGTTTATTATTCCAGTACCGATTGCCATCTGACGCACAAAAACCTGTCCTTTTACGACAGGAAAACCCCACGGAAAGGGTTGGTGGTTTCCGTTGCACAGATATTTACTCTGTGCTAAGCGTTTTCTGGTTATACCGCCAGATACTCGGTCGCCAGAGCCTCGTCCGTTGTCTAGCAGGGAGCACCACGGCAGCCAATTGGTCGCCGCCGCCATCCGGCGCGAGCAGGTGAGGATGACATTTGGGTCGGATAAGATCTTATTTCCGCTCCCCCCTTACTCCCCCCCCCCCCTTACTCCCCTACCTACCTAAACAAGTATGAAATGTTAACGGTGTTTGGATTAAAATGAAACTTAGAATGGTAATAAGATATACCCCGGATCAACACGGCTTACTGTCTCCCGGAAATGTGGGGGCTTTCGAGGGTTCAAAATTTGAATTTACACATCACATCAAATCTAACGTATGGTACGTCTATGTAACGTACGTAACGTCTTGTCCCAGATTAATTATTTATGTATTACATAAAATCTCATAATGCACATCATAATTAAATATATGAAATGCGAATGAGTCTCACTCGTCGCTCATTTCCACTGGAACAACGCTTAACAACGTTCCAAGAGAATATGCTCAAGAATTTTAATTATGTTTACTTTCATTCCTGAGCATCCTATTTCGCAATTTTTCAGACCGCTTACTCGCTATTTAATGGAGTTGCATTTTTCAAGTGCAGTTGTTCCATTTTAAAAATCTTTTACGGCTGTTTGCTACGTGAAGTTTAAACTATTGCTTATTGTACGCTAGCTTGATCAATTGCTAACCGACGAGTAAATAATCCCTGAATTAGTTCAGTATTGTTGTTTTTGGCTTTATTTACGAAATAAACTTAATCCAACTGCTGAACGAAGTGTATTTTTACTATTATTCAATAAGGCGCTTAATTCTCATCCTTGTTGAACTAAAAAAAAAAAACAAATAATTTTATATAATGTACGTCATCATATTACGTCACAGTAATATTAAAATTCTAAGTTGTTTTGTTTTGTAAAATGTCGTCTTTCGGCGCCGAGATGGTCGAGTGGCTAGAACACATAATTCTTAGGGGTGGGTACGACGATGTACTAAATTATTTGTTTTTTTTTTACCCGACGGCGATGGAAATCTTCGTAACAAAATCTACATGTATCACGAAAACTTTTACTTATCATCATGAGCGTCAATTCGCAGTGGAGTAACGTGATTAAATGCGTAACTACTTAAAACTTTTAAAGGGAGCGAACGCTTTTGCCAAAAATTTAATCAAATTAGTAGAATATTTAAAGTATAGTCATTGGCTTAAAATAGAAAGCCAATATTAAAAAGACTCTCAAAACTAAAGCATTATAAATACAATAATATAAGTTTTTCTAATCAAAAAGATGGCTGGGTGAAATAAAAATTGCTGAAACAACGTAAAGGCAACAAAATACCAGCAAAATATAATCGATGTGGATGGTTAAAATATTACTATACAGAATTATAACATAATTAATATACATTATAATTATGAGCTGTTTTAAGCGTAAAAATAAATACGGATAATAATAATATAACAAATTCAATCGAACAAAGTAATCAAAAATCATTAATTTAATCATTTATTTTATTTTATTTGTGGAATGCAAACAAAATAAACATTTGACATTTAATTGTAATAATGCTTGAAAATCATAATTTATACTGTATAAATAATGGCATACCTAATTTGGAAAATGAAATGTATATATACGTACAATGTCAGATGTAAAGTTTGTTTGAATAACTTTTTATATGTAGCGACCGCAATATCTTTGTCACGATTGCTATTAATATGTACAAAAACAATAATTAGCAATACGGTACAGTAGGCTGTTATGTGATAGAACTAATTATTAATTTAGCATTTTTCAAAGTGCTGACTCGTTAAAGATCTCCCACGGTGAAATATAAAAATGTTCCTATAAATGGACTTATTTTTAGGTCAATGCGGGATTAACATTCAGTATTAAGCCTTAAAGCGCTAAAGTTACTCTGATCAACGATATTAAAACGTAATGATTTCATTTTGTTAGTCCTTTATACCAGCCGTTGCTTTATGCAAAGCAGAAATAAATTGAAGTCGGTTAAACGAAATTACAAATTCAAATTAAGAGTTGAATTAAATTTTTGGTCAAAAATATGATGAAGGAAACACGTGATATGTTGTTTAATTCCTTTTTGTTCGTATTAAATTAATATCAGAACTATATTATCATATACATAAAGTTATTACGCAAATTGGTTTTTATGGAGCAAGTATGAAATAGAGAATCACACTTATACTGGTGCATTACAGATGTTTAATGTTTATCACACCATCGATATTTCAGTAATGAGAATTTACTTGGCGGTAGAGCTTTGTGCAAGCTCGTCTGGGTAGGTACCACCCACTCATCAGATATTCTACCGCAAAACAGCAGTACTTGATATTGTTGTGTTCCGGTTTGAAGGGTGAGTGAGCCAGTGTAATTACAGGCACAAGGGACATAACATCTTAGTTCCCAAGGTTGGTGGCGCATTTGCGATGTAAGCGATGGTTAACATATCTTACAATGCCAATGTCTATGGGCGTTGGTGACCACTTAACATCAGGTGGCCCATAGGCTCGTCTGGTTACGAATTGTCTGGTTATGCCTTTGAATGGACTTTGAATGCTGATATTCTATATAAATTTTAATTTAGAGATTTTAATTACATTGCAAATAGTTTTAGTTATTATATCTTGTAATTTGTGCGTAGTCGCTATCAAAGCCTCGCTCTGTGTACAAAATTATGGATGATTACGAAAGTAACTGAAGCATAAAACATATTATAACTACGCATAACAAAATAATAAATGAAATAAATTAAATCAAAAAGTAATTATACAAATGATGTCTGCATGGATATCTGCGTGGTAATCATGAAAATCACGATTCCATAATAGCAATCACATTTCAACCATTTCTGAGTTCGTAATGAAATTCATATGTTGCAAGCGTACAATCGCTTTTAAAAATGTGTGTAAATACTCCGACAGCGATAGTAGCGTCCAAAACCACTTCGAAAGACCGACCGCTTTCTGAAGGTCGGCAGCATGGTGACATATTGATGCCAGATTCTTTTCTTGTACACATTAATGCGTTTGGAGGCAGCAATATTCTAGTAGATATCGCAGAATGTCTAAATCTAAAGCAAACAAATAAAAGTTGACGATGAAGAATATGAAACACGTCAAGTCGCAAATTTATTTTCACGGTAAATGTGAATCGATACACTTTCAAAGTGTTATAAATTTGTCAAACCTAACACGTCTCACAAAAAATAATGTAATATATAACCGAGTATTTTAAAAATAGATTTGACGTAAAATAACATCTGTCTTCTTAAATTCTTACATATGAAGGTACAATAAAATATTTAATATTTCTTGAATATCAAATATTTTATCGGTCTCAAAGCGCCTTACGTTGGTTTGTCACGCGATATATAGTGTATTTTATGACATGTTTTTCGTTAGTCTCGAAGAAAGGGTTAGATTAAGATATGGGCATTTTATTGCTAGATCGTATGTTTCAAGTATTTCACCTAGAGCTTTTTTTATCTAAGTTTCAATTTGCAGTTACAATAAGTGCTATTTTTTATATTTTACTGACGTAAAAGGTAGATTCAATATAATAATTCAACTTTGACTTTCGCGATTGGAAGCGATACGGTTGTTGTTTGAAATGCTGTCTGTAAACTTAACAGACACTACTGACATAGTATCAATTTGAACAGTACTTTTTTTTTTCGAAGTGTTCATTGAAGTTATAAGAAAAAAGAAAATACTTTGACCTAAGAGAGACATTTGTATTTGTATTCTTTTACTCATGATCTGATTAAGTCAAAGTTAAGACGACTTTTAGCAAATAAGCTTGAGGCAATGTTACTCTTATTAAATAGAAAAAAGCTATGTGAAGCGAAACAAATCGCCTATCCCGATACTATTTAACTTCTACTTTTCTCGATGGGGCTTAGGATTACGGTCTATATAAATAAACCTGTCCAAACCGACATCGTAAGCCTTTGAATGTTGAAAACTCGATTGGTTTACCTAAAACCTCTAGGCAAGTAATAATTGGATGGCTAACTTTGGTTGAAAAGCCTTAAGGTACTCCTACAAGGAATGTGTTAATTTAATAAAAATGATTAGAGAAATTTAACTATTAGAAATCCCAAATATTCGAAATTAATGGTTGCGGTACGTTTACGCTAAGCAAATGCGGCGAGTTTACCGGTTAAAACAACGTTGCATAACATTCACAAGTATCTTATATTATTTATAAAAAAAAAATCCAAATGTTCCAATCGAAACTTTGCTTTGCATATCAAATGTATAAATAAATTAAATTGTAATATTTCGACCAAAGTCCCTTAAGAAATCCAACGAACTGTGACGCTGTAGCATTAAAACGGTGTCGTTTACAAAGAAACCCGTCAATATGAATCGGGACATGGACTATTATTAGATATTTCAATTAGCTTTTAGCAGTCTAGTGTTAAATTACGTTGCTCTGAGACACGTGCGTCGCACTCGTATTTCTAACTAGATTTTCTGATTTTTGATTTTGACGGTCCAGTGGTAAGAACGCGTGAATCTTAACCGATGATCGTGGGTTCAAACTCGGGCAAGCACCACTGAATTTCATGTGCTTAATTTGTGATTATAATTCATCTCGTGCTTGACGGTGAAGGAAAACATCGTGAGGAAACCTGCATGTGTCAAATTTTACTGAAATTCTGTCACATGTGTATTCCACCAAGCCGCATTGGAGCAGCGTGGTGGAATAAGCTCCAAAACCTTCTCATCAAAAGAGTAGAAGAGGCCTTATCCCAGCAGTGGGACTTTGACAGGCTGTTACTGTACTTTATTGTAAGTATTATTTTCATCTTACACTCGTATACGGCCGCGACTTTGCCGGCGTTTTAGAGGAAGGGAAGGGAAATATTAGGTATGATACCTAAAAGCCATATCTTCTGGAAAGTTACTGAAAACGAACTCTCCGGTTAAATAATAATAATAATATCCTGGGACATTATTCACACAAGGCTATCTGATCCCAAACTAAGCAGAGCTCTTACTATGGAAACCAAACAACTGCTATACTACATATACTACTTTTTATTTTGTAAATACATACCTACTTATATATATAATTACACCCAGACTTAGGACAAAGAGACATGTTCATGCACACAAATGTCTGTCCTGGGTCGAACCAACGACCTGCGGCGCGAAAGCTACCAACCACGCTAACCGGCTCGTCTAAATAAGTAGAATGTGTACGAGATATAATTTATCCCTTTTTTCATTTATTGTATTGGGTATTTATTTTTTTTTGTTTAGGAAAAATTAAAAATTTGCATAATTTTATTTGTGAATATTGACTTGCAATCTTGTAGAAGTATAATTTACGTTTTATAGACGTAAATGTGTATTATTATTGATGACGCGTCTAATGTTCGTAACGCAAGCAATAGCATTTCCCTGATAGGTTTTAGTCACGGAAGCTACAGAACTCCTGTTTCCAAAACCATTAGCTTTGTAACTTTATCGTTACAGACGACTGCGGTGGTTGTATATTTGTGCATGGAACAGATATTGTTTTCAGTGGTGATAGATATTTCACCATTTTATTTATAATAAATATATACAATGTAGTTACAATTAGTTTTATTTTGAATTTTTATTTAAAATACTTAAATTATTTCATATAAGTATCAGTTTTGTTGTTTAGAAAAAATTGTGGTTGCCCACACATTTGTGCATATTTTTGAAGTGATAACTTCTTATGGGAGGATAAACCGCTTCGTAACGTAACGCGTTACGGCGCTACTATTACCGACGCGGCTGCTTTACCTGAGAGTTACCAACCTAACGCCATCTAGCGTATACAGGTAGTACTTATAATAATTTAGCAACTCTCAAGTAATAATTTAAATTATATTTAATATATTATAATTAATAATAAATATTATCACTTCTGTCGAGCGTCCCGAGACGCACAAGTTTTTTTTTATTATAATTGGTAGGCATACTGGTAAGTGGTCTACCCCGCCCATAAACGTTATCACTATAAATCTATTAACCATTACTTACATCGTCATTGCGCCACCAACCTATGATAGACTATGTTGTTATTAGTGGTTGGTACCTATCCAAACGGGCTTTCACAAAACTCTATCACTAAGTAAAAGATGCTGTCATGTTAATGATGATGACAAGTAGCTTAAAATAAACCACATATTTGGGGGCGTTGCTTAACATCCCAAACGACATCTATCGCTATAACACCGTTCTATACGATATTTAAATATTGGATTTTGTCCATTTTTTGTAATATGTTATATATATATATATAACATTCTCACTTATAAAGGTTTAGTTACACTGCTGTTTAGTTAAACACTGTTTTCTCCTTTTCTGTTATTATTGATTTGCCATTTGAAAGAAGAAGACACGACATTGTTTAAATAAATACCCTTTAAATTACGTTTATAAATCAATGAGGCTTCTTTAGTATTTTTGACGCATTCGGTTGATAACGCGATTACATTCACCAATCTCAAGTTCAAGCGTCGATGAATACGAACAACTTAGTTTGAAATTTGAATTTTACATTTATATAATTGACATACATGAAGTATGCTAAAAATGAAATAGCTATACCGGGAGTGCTCGGAAATATACGTTGTACGCTCGTATATAAGTAAAGCCTATTTATTATATATAGATGTTTTGTTTGTGAAATCGTTTCTATTGTACCTTGATATGATTATATTCTAAATCTAATAAACTTACACAAATAAGTTGAAAAAGTAAATAGAGGATCCACTAAATTTCTTACTTATGTAAAATTAATTGTGAAGTTATTGACATTACATTTATGTAATCAATTCTTACAATAGTAATAAATACCTAGCTATCTAATAGTGAACATTAGTAGCAGTTGGCTGATTCGCTCGCATGCTTTCCTAGTATTAATTGCAGAAGTTACTTTAAAGAATTGACTTAGCCGATTTTAATATATTTAACGCTTATATATACTTAAAATAATAATGTCAATCTGTTTAGTATGGGTAAATGGCCATGTGGTTAGAACAATATAATGATAAACACAAGGTCAGTGGTTCTTGTCTGGTCTTACACGTGAAGTATCTCGTGCTTGGCGGTGAAGGAAAATATCTCATTCGAAATCTATTCGTGTCGAATAAAAATTCACATCGGAGCAGCGTGGTGGAATAAGCTCCAACCCTTCTAAAGCATATACATAAGTTCTTGCCTGTGGCATTTGTTTTCAATGTTAGTATATTTTTCATAATATTTTATACCAATTCAAAGACAATGTGCCTTTGGATTGGTCGGATTTAAATTTTACAGTATATTATTCAAACATCGTTATCCTTTTAGCTGATTTTGTTTTTAAACTATTCAGAAGTTGATATTGTGCTATTAACGTGATTCTCGACTACTTTAACTTGACCCAAATCAGCTCCTTGAAAACTCACAACAATTTCAAATCTTGTACCAACTTAAAGTCCAAAGGAAACAAAGTTTCGCTATGAGCGGTTAATTTTCAGATACAACAGGGCAATTTAGGCCATAACCTAAGCCTCATTGCGAAAGTTAGGCACCATTAACGAGCAAGTCCGCATTTTGATGGTTATAAGCCGAATATACGACGTGTATCTGTTATGACGCAGCTTTTTGTGTTTAAAGTTAGAAGATCACAAGACTTCCTAAATGAACAGTGTTAAACACTAATTGCTTTTGCTTACTCTCGTTTTAGGACAGGTTTCTAAATGTTTAACTCGTATTAATCGCTCATTATTTACCAGTTATGACCTTCTTCTACTTAGAAAGCTATAAAATATTATTTTTCGCCCGCATTATGAAGATGTTAAGTATGAAAAAATTAACCTATGTTCTTCCTATGTTCAAGCTTGATTCGTACCAAATTTCAACAGACGGAAAGATATACAGAGCTAATTTCGCATATAATATTAGTATAATCCATTTGACATCCATGACCCCAAATTAAAGAATGATATCAAATATTTATTTATTTGTATTGATTGATTATCTATGTTGAGACATATCAATACGAAATTAATGATAAAGGATGAACACAATATGGCAAAAGTCGAACTATAAGACAATTTAAATTCCACTAGTTTTTTCACGTCATATAGCTACAACCACGTCGATCCGTTGCACTGTTGCTGCATGAATGCATGACTGAATGACAAACCAATAAAACATTTTAGCATTAACAAACTCCTATTACGGATACTTGTCAAGAAATTGTCATTTTTTACGAGTGAAATTGTGTAACAAAAAATTTAACTTTTCATTTAATTTTTGAACATTAGTAAGACTATATCTGTAATGAAGGAAAAGCTTAAGCCGCCATGTGTCACCAACTCTTGTTATAAGACATAACAGGATATAATAATGCATGTATAATTGTATATGTACTAGTAAATGATAGATGTGAATATAATGTATGAGAATTGAAATTCACGATACACGCAGTGAATAAAAAAAAAGACGAATAATAGCACATACACAAAAGTGTCTTGAGGTAAAATTAAATTATTGCCCACACATGTATGACAATATAATATAAATACAATATAATATACCTATCATATGGTAATATAAGTCAATTTTAATAAACATAAGTTATGCTAAACTAAGCCGAGTGTTATCAAGACTCTCCCTTATATGTATTTAACGAGGCATTTACATTCAGTGTAGCGTGACTGGAGTACGTGACGAAATTCCTCCCCTATAATTAAACCCTCAATTAAAATCCAATATTCTTAAGGCGATATTCTGTAATTTATTTGATTATTTAAAACACAATATGGAGGGACAATTTATGAAACACTATTGTAGGTACTTAAAGAAACAAAATGTTTTCATAAATATTAGCAATGCTTTTCAATATAAGCAAAATTACAGGATAAAAATCTATGTCAAGCGGTAGCGTTAACTACCGGTGGCACCTGGGCCACCGGTAGTTAACACTACCGCTAATTCGGAATGTAGATTCTACCGAACAAAACCGGTAAGGAATTCGTATTGCTTCAAAAATAAAAGAAAATTATTAAATATAATGATAAACAATATTATTTCTCTAAAGTCCAATGTCAATAGTCATTGTTATGTAACCAATCTTAAACAAATAATGCCTAAAACTGTAACATTTCCCGATCACTGCAGATTGAATAATAGCATCAAAAAATTTATTACATATGGTTACTCAGACGTGAAGTTTTATTGACTGAATATGTTTGGCGTGAAATCCGAGAAATGAAGATTCAACACCTCGATATCCTGTAGCATTTTTTAAATGTTGTTTTTCGAATTTTAACATTGCAACGAAACGGTGCATTAAAATTGAGGAGTTTCTAACTCTAAACATATTACTTCAAGTCTTTTAAAATTTAATCCCTGCTGATGAAATGTTGAATCAAACTTGAGGAGAGGCTATTTGAACCTACAACACCGCCACCCCCCGTTATTCCAGACTACCTTGTGCAACAATCTTCGATATTGCGTATGCTAAAATACAGAGTTTATTTCTGTTATATAATGAAGTTCCATGCCAAGGTCCCACGCGTGCTTTCCAAGACATTAGGGGAAGAATTAATAACATTACCGTATGGAATTACTTAATTAAACTGCGCCTACAAAGGATGTTGAGAAGATGAAATATGCTTAATATATATACGAAATATGATATACGGTTGATGCATTTAATTAGTTCTGTTCTGCTTCCAGTAAATTTAGTAATTAAACAACAAACGACAAAAAAAGAATATATATTGTTTAGAAACAAAAATAAAAACCGACTTGTACATTTGCCTGAATGTACGCCTCAAATAAAAGCGTAACAATATCTTATATCAATGAAGTTGAGATGAGACTACACCGAACCCAACGCAAAAAGAATCACCAAAATCGGTTCCTAAACAAATAAGTTATAACAAATATATAATACATAAGCTATTTATAAATTATATATATATATATAAAACTAGCTAGCCCGAATTCTTATGGTTCAAAAAGTATTAAAATACAAGATCCGTGTCACACAAAAAAAAAACATCAAAACCAGTCCAGCGGCTTAGGAGGATTTCAGTGACATGCACACGTATAGAAGAATTATATATAAAGATAGGCTCATAGTAATTTCATACATATATGAATATGTTATGTGTTCACATATTGGGGTTAAGTTCTTCATGTTTCTCATTATTTGGTCGAATTAACTTAAGGACTTAGAATTTCAAATATTTCCGGAAAAATCCCTTTGAACTGTGTAATTTGTACGCATAAGAAAAAAGAAGTGGAATTAATTCACGCTGGTTAGGAGGTCTGAGTAGGTAAAGGTCAATGACGTAATATCGTTCTATACACATATTTTTGTTTATTTATTATGTAAAAAATTACCTGCACATCGTCTTACGACATTCAGCTAGATTTAAATATTTACCTTTGGAAGTGTTTGGAGCTAAATCCATTGATTTGCCCAAATATGTACAGTCGTAAGTTTTCATTAGACCTTATAGCGCTCGTCTGCTAACTCTTTTGAAAATTCTACATGGTTTCTTTTGCATTAGGTCCCTTGCAAGTTGGTAGGGTTTGCTTACGCTTCTGGTAAGTTTTTAGAGAATCGCCTACTTCTTTTTTATAGTTTTTTTTTTTCTTGATCTAGGCTTTTTTAATGCACTAGGGAGCATTGGTAATCATGCGAAGCGTTTTGGATTGGAACTGTCGCAGTATTTCAAGGTTTGATCTTGAAATTGTACCCCACTGTTGCGATCCGTATGTCCATATCGGTTTAAATACGTACTTGTATTAGGAGAAGCTTAATTAAAAAAATAGTATAAGTGTAACTCTATCCAAAGTTCGCGCGTTAGTGCTTACTGTATGTTTTTTAATACAAGTTTTCCATTTTAATCATTTTCGTCATTGTTCCTAATTAAAAAAAGTAAAAGTTTTAGGAGTAACGTAAATAGCGAATAAGCAAATTTTCATGCTAATTATACAATAACTGTTCTGGATTAGTTAAGTTGAATATGCGTCGATAAAATATATAAATTACCTATACTGTGTTACCATAGTGTGCTTTTTAATTTGTCATCACTATTCATTATTCCAATTAAATAAAAACGTAAGTAATATCAAACGTTAATCGACAACCGAATGGAGTCATTTTCCTAAGTGGTCACTTAAACGATATGGTGGTGTAGGCGTGTCTCAAGCATTGTTCATTCCGTATGACTTCAGAATAGCAATCTCTAAAATGTGTACATATGATAATTAATTTTATAGCTCTATTTGCTTGATGACTCTTATTAAAAAGCAATAAAGTCGATTGTCATATTATTATTTTATTGATATTTTAAAAACGTTGATTTAATGTACTTTGAGTTTGTTGTATAGACATAATTAAGGTGATTTATATATTTCCTGAGACGTATAACATTTAATTTACGGTTATACCCATGTTGCGGTATGCTGCGGTTTACACCCATGTAATTTGCAAATTCAATCAAATGATCGAAACTCGCTTTTATTTAGCTCAAAAACTTCGATCCACATACACTAACTACCAGGTGAAGTTAAGTTGCTTGTCGGTATTTTTGGGTAGAGTGTGCATTCTAAATCGGTGAAAGTTTAATATTCATTTAAATCTTCTACATGATCATCGAAAGTGCTTTTATGAACCTACTCAAATGAGGTATATTTTGATTTCAATATTTTATGTGTCGCAGATTTTTTTTTATTTCAGACTACGCAGCTAATGTTTAATTTCCTATAATGTTTCAATTAGTTAAAAGTGAGCATTCAATTTAAATCCTGAAAAACATAACATGAGAAAAATAATGAAAATCATATCTTGTATAAAACAACTACTAAATTTGCTACTGAAAGTTTAACGAGCTACAACATTGTGCCTAAAACTTAACATAATTTGAAATAATTTTTAGTTGTTGCTTTGTTTATAGTTGTTCATGAATTACTGACTCTTAAAGTTATCTTAAAATTACAAAAACTTACTGTTTTATTGTTGTATAGGTTTTTAGGATTCTGTTCATACAATGAATTAAGCACTAATAGAATAACTCTTTTGTCCTTTCAGTCCAGGACCTTGGGATCTGCGGCCCTATATCTAGCCACTAGCCAACGATGCATCCCGCCCCAACAGGGTCGTCCCAGTAAAAAGTAATTGTGTTTTTATGTCAAAAATTCTCAGTAGCAACCCGGAGTCACGAGTTTAAAAGTTTCGTGCCTCAGAAAGCAAGTAAAACCGTTGGTCTTACGCTCGAACTCTTTCCGGTCGTGTTGGATTTGCTCACCCATCGGATGATTATGAAAGTGACGGAATAAAGCATCCCCTTGTGATTGGTCGCAGTGGCCAAAATCGGTCAGGACATTACTATCAATTAAGAAATGAAACAAAATAAGGAGACATAGTCATGGAGGTAAATAAAAAAGATCTGGTTTTATTGGTACATTATTGGGAATGCCACCAAGTGAATAATCCATTACGTGCTATAAAACGACACATGGGCGAGGAGTTTTAAACAACGAATTCAACCAACTTTCTAACGACATTTGACACAAAACCCAAACCTTTATTTCCTGCCTTGAGATTCGAACTGAAAACTGAAAGTTTATAATTCGAAAAGTTATTCTTCGGATTTCTGTCTCTCGATACCAGCCAATTTAAATAGCACACGGAACACTACTTAATGGTGGGTTTCGCATTTGTACTTTATGTAATGGATTTCACGAACGTCTATGGGAAGAGATGACCACTTATCATTAAGATTCCCATTTACACCTCTGATTTACTATCAATAGAATTCTGTTTCTAAATTAATCAATGGTATATTGACTAGAATTATTCTAATGGATTCTATTTAACTATCTTTTGAAATAGAAGGAAATATGTTGTAAGAAAACTCCCTTAAGCTGTTTGAATTACTTTAATATTATAAGAATAGAACTAAGTCACCCAGACTAATAAAATCTTTGAATTTATTAGAAGACACTCATTTGTTATTTTATATATATTTTTTTTTGTAAAAGCTTGCTTCGTCCTTTTTTCACAGATAATAAAATCCTGATTTCCTAATTTCAACATGAACGATCGATTCCAACGCCAATAAATCACGAATAATACACAAAAATTAAATAATTATAATTATTTTTTTTAAATATATTATTATAGATTTTACCAAAACTTGTTTTTGTAATATAAGACTTAATGTATTATTAAGATATAATTAATAAGTGTATTGACTGTTCTTTTCGAATACCGGTTATTTTCACTAGAAACTACTCTGAACCGGTATTGGCTTAACGTATGTATATTAATCATGTGTGACCTATATAAAAAACAAAACAATACCCTAAAGTGAACTGTGACATTATAAAAAAAATACTTAGTACCGAATTGGTAATAAACGATTCCGCGGGAAGCTATTGCGATACTTACAATTACGCAGTTATGTACCATCAGCTACAAAAGTGTCATTATATTATTGTTGATATTCAATTATACTATAGATCGTGGAAGCCAAATGGTTAAGTGTTTGGAACAAAGCTAAATATTTTATCTAATACCTAAAATATTTAGTAACATTTAACCAAAACTTTACATCTTCTAATAAGTTAAATCAAGTCGTGACGTTTCGTCCATCAAACGATTTGACAACGGTTCAACTTACTCAAAGCCTAAATTAAACAAATGATCGATTAACCAAACTATCTATCTTTATATATTATCTATTTATTCATCTTCTATCAAGTCGTTCAGTGCGAAAGTCAATAATTATTGTTTCAGCATGTTATAAATTTTCATAATATTAACGTTGCTGTTCTGTGAGAATTAATTTTGTATCTCACTCGTTTAATGTAGAGAATCAATTTTCAATTATACGCTATTTTGTTATGTTTTTTTTTTTATGTCATGAGACTGGCAAAAGGTGCCACATGAAAGTAGGTACTCACCACCACCCATAAACATTAGCTATATAGGAAATATTAACCATTCCTTACAGCGATAATGCGCCACCGACCTTGGAAACTAAGATGTTATGTCCTAGTTGTCCTAATTTAAAAAAATGCAAAAACACTAAGTATTGCTGTTTGGCGGTAGAATAGCTGATGAGTGGATAGGTACCCCAGACGTAGTGTTTGCACAAAACCCTAGCACCCAGTAATTTATTGCTTTAAATTTTATAATTATTATATTCAATATCGCATATATTTTTCCGTCAGTGCACTATCGTAGTTGTGATCGTTCGATTTTTTTCGTAAAAAAAGTAATACTTTTGGTGTTGACTGTACTAGTATACATTATACATAAGAATCAACATTACGTATTCTACTCTTTGTTTTTTAAACAGCCTCTCCGGCTTTAATGGTAAGTGAACATTTGCGATAATGTTCGCGACGTCGATACCGCTAGCGAACTTAAGTGGAGTGATATCTTTATTATTTGTAAAGGTTTCGAAGATTTTTGTACGGATGGAATAATTTTATTGTGTGCTTACTGATTACAATTTTCAATTTATAGATTGAAGAATATTTATACTGTATAAAAATCGTTTTTGTAAATTTTCTTGATTATAAGGGACAATATTTATTTTTTTAACATTTATATAGTTCCGTGTGATAATTAAAATAAACATTGACATTTTTATTGTTTATTATAAAAGGAGAGTAATAAAAGTTATTAAAAGTTATAAATAAATGTAAAGATTTAAAACTCACCAACAATATTATTTTAAACATTTAATCATACATGTATATAACTTTATATACGAGTATGATTATTTTACCTTTTAGAATTGTAACAAGTATTAAGTATTGTTAAAAGATTTCACTTTCTAGAAAGTATACATTTCACTCATTGTTTTTGCGTCATAACCTCGAGCATTTACATATGTCTGAGAAAAAGATTTTAAAATAGACACATAATAGTTATAAATATCTAATAACTATTAAAAATCTGTCGCTTTGTAACATAAGTTTGAATAAGTCGTATTCGTATGCAATCTCCATTTTAATAATTAATGAGAAATTAAATTTATGAAGTCACAGTTACACCGTATTGCCCCATAATAAGTTCACTAGCATCGGTAGTTACCATAAATCCCTTGGCAATATTTTAATTAATGGTACATTATTTCTTACATGAAACAGCTGAAAACATGTTTGTATTAATATTTCGATACATTAATTTTAGTGCACAATGGCCACGATATTATGTCGTTACAAATTACATTACGAATGAAAACATACGGGCTCATATCGTACAAAAGACGCAGTGGTCAAAAATTGTAATACTTTTTACAGTAAATTTATCAAAGTAACGCATACTGTTAGATAAAATTATGACGACGTGAAACTTTTAGTGTTTTTGGCTTCCTAAAAATTACCTAAAAAAGTAAAAAATAATATATATTCCGTATATCAAAACCGTTTACAAGTTATGGTAGAATACAGAAACTCACATATAAATATGCTTATGTCCATATGTTCAGTCATGTAGTTAATGAATTCAAGTGACACTTGAAATATACACGTATTTATTAAAATAAGTATGGCGATGCATTATTTTTTTAGTAAAGTCTAAAACAATTTTTACTTGCATTCTAAGCAGCGTCACTTTTCATTGGATCAGCGTAGTAAAATATACCTCAGTCCTTCTCCCAGTCGTGACTCATTTCCACTGGATTTACATTTCCTTTCTATCTATCTATTTAAGAAAGAAAGTTAATAAATGAAATGTCGCCACGTATGTATTATAATATCCTTGTAAATTACTATAGCAAAAAGTTATAAGCTACAAAACGAAACTAAAATTGTTTGAGTCAAATATCGGATTAGTCACGAATTTCCTTATGCTCCTTAGAAAATAAACTATATCGGAAGTGATTTGAGGCTAGTGAGTGAATAATTATTTATGTGTTATATTAATATTATAAAAATACTAGTTACAAACTAGTTATAACTAGTATTGGAAATTATATTTTCAAGCAATATTTTGTAACAATGATAAATGTATCCAAATTGTTTCGATTTTATAAAACTATACCATAAACTGCACAAGCATACGCTGATCGATCCGTTTTTTGTTACAAAAACTAAAACTTTCTGGTGACGGTACACGAACTCGATGTGAACAAGACACTTGACTAATCACGTGTGTTAAAGTACTCTCGGGTCGGTAAGGCTGCGTCCATAGACCGCGTGGATCTATTTAGCCTCTTTTAACCCATTATTGTTTAACGTAGCTATTGTCTTGACCCTCCCCTCTCCGGTGTATCTAAGTTCGTTTTCATTATGTAGCCATCTTGCTTTTTTTGATATTTAAAAAAACAGTTTTAAAAAATACTGAATTATTTGAAAAGTATGACAAGTTTTTTTTTTTTTTTTTAATTAAGTAGTTCAACCCAGCGTAGCTATCAGACTTGTTCGGACTAAGTTCCCTTGTCAGTCATTCCCTAGTCAGTAATTATAGAAGCTTATGCCGATGGGTAGAATAATAGCTAAATGGTCAAGATATTGCAAATGTCACACCCGACCAGAACCGTACAAAATCAGAAATATAGGTACGCAACTAATATGTATATATATGAATCGCGATGATTATTTCTTCGCGTTCGATGAGTGCAAGATGACAATAAATGAACAATTGAAACTAATGAAACAAAAGTATTTAAATTATAATATTAAGCTAAACTATTTGTTCTTTGTTCGCATTGATATATAATGTGACTACTTGCGCACAGAATAATATATTATAGTTTACTTGGTGGTAGGGCAAGGGTGAGTAAGCCGGTGTAACTATAGACATAAACGATTTAACATCTTAGGTCCCAAGGTTGGCGTCGCGTTGGCGATATAAGGAGGGATGTTTAATGTTTATTTTAGGGCCAATGACTAAGGACTGTGTACCATCAGGCGGCGCATTTACCAGTCAGTCTACCAATTATAATAAAATAATCGTGCACAAATGTTGAGCAGCCACAAATGTCTCAAAAAAGAAATTCAAAAACATTTCTGAACATCTCGAGATTTGCGGTCTTATAAACTAGCCATTAGACAAACGAGGCTATACAATTTTATATACATCCGACTCGCTCACATAGCACTTCTGTTTCATGTGTATTCTGTGACCCTTCGTATAACAGACGATAAAAATAATAGAATGCTGTTCAATTAGCCGGAATAGCCGATGTAGGCGTTAAGAATAATAACAGTTACGCGTGTAATCAAATTTTTTGATAAGGATTTGGATTAATAAAATATTTGATTTAATGATAGCCTTCGGTCACCGTGGCGAGAAATCGGTATAACTTATGATTATTATCGGTAGCTATTAGTATTTTTGGAATAAAATGAAATTTAATATTAATGTATTGGTTATTACGTTATTTATTTTAATTGCTCTTATTTTCAGTGTAAGCGAAATGATGAATTTTGTTTTTTGAACGGCAATTTAATCCAAGACAGGTTTCGCGAATTAAATGCAAAGAGAATCGTGAAAAATAATGCTATGCATTTTGGACCGATACATTTTAAAGTAACCAAGATCTGTATTATTTATTCCTTAATGCATAAATTGGTATGTTTTAATAAAACATGAACAGGTAACGTAAAGCATACCAAACCCCAAAGCAGAAAAATTTTCAATTTATTCTCAGCGAAAGAATTCTGAAGGTTATTATGGAATTCCTTGGATACCTAACCATCGAAGGACCGCTGGTCGGCTAAGAATGAAATAAATACTTTAAACTATACTTATCCTTATATGAAGGTAATAAGAAGTATAATAGCTTACCAAATTATTGCATATCTAATTGCTTATTGTCAATTCTTTTAAATGGGAGGTAACGCGGGCTTGTACAAAATAATATGTCTTTGTTATTTCTTTGTAGTTTTTCGTATTGGGATTCCAGTATACGTATGCGAATAAAACAAATTGTTATTACGCAAAATAACTGCTGTATTAATAAAAAAACAAACATAGTTTTCTCAAGAAGGCATTGCTGAAGACAATGAGCGAAATCTGCTTGTGACTCTTCATCCTGTTACTAACTTTATTCTAAAGGCTGTAAGATTATGCTTGAGGAATAAGACTTTCTTCTCATATTTACTTAGATAATTTCCCTAATTTAAACCGTTTATTATTAAGACATCTTAATAATAAATTCTTTGTTTTTTCGTGCCTTCTAATTTTGTCATAATTTAATAAAATACGTACGCTGTTGGCTCATGACAGCTGATCTTTTTTGGTTTTTTTTTTATATTAATTTTTTTTTTTTTTTTTTTTTTTTCTTTTTTTTTTTTTTTAGTAAGTTCGTAACATTTATACCACTTATATTTCATTTTATACCCTTTCCTTTTTTTTTTTTTTTTTTTTTTTTTTTTATACCAAATTGTGTTAAATTAATTTGTTATTTTCTTTCATTACTACTTTAGGTGCTTAGTGTCATTTTTGAATGTCGTGGTCACCTATAAGTATGGCAACTCTTACCCTAAGACCCATTAACTTGTAATCTTTTAATTTGTAAGTGTTATTGTATTGCCATGTTGGTGATCCTAAATAAATAAATAAATAAAATGTTTGCCATTGAACAATAATAAAAAGTAGGACAAGAAAACGTCGCAGAGTTTGAGGATTTTTTTACTCCATTTATAGCTCAAACTCTATTAAGTTTTAAAATGTTGTTGCTCAGTTTTGATCTTTTGACTTTAGTTTAATCGTACGATATAGTTTTACCTTTAAATGGTATATAATTGTTGCAAATATTTGATAATTTGCGTTAAGAATAGCAAAAATACATAACTTAATTTTATACATTTTTATTGATTGAATCGAATATCACAACTCAAAGCGAATAAAGAGTAGAGTCATTTGCCGTCCCGGGTATTAAAAAAAAAGAAGCTTGATTTGTTTATAAATTTACTTTACTAAGGACTAAATAAAAAATTACCAAATCATAATTAAAACTACTTCTGCTACCAGCACAGCTAGCTCCGATAACGCTGGAAAACTTTCAAGTACGATTTCCATTGAATAGCATAAAGTTCTCGTGGAATTGAAACAATACAAAATACATCAGAGTTTTCATAGTATCAAAGTTAGTATTTATAAAACAAGTTACCTTACAGCTTAGCATTGATTGTTTGAAATATTTATACACATCGTATGAAATAAATACATTGTGCGCTTCAATTGTAGAAAAGTCGCAGAATTGTAAGTCAATATTTGTTTCATCAAATGAAAAACTTTATCACATTAGTGGAATTATTAAAAATAAACTAGAATAGCGACTTCAAACTGTTAGATATTGATTGCAATAATCAATACTAATATTATAAATGTTAAAGTAACTCTGTCTGTCTGTTACGCTTTTACGGCTGAACCTGATACTGAGGCTGATTTTGATGATATTGGTATGAAGCAAGCTTGAATCACAACTGCATAGGCTATTTTATACATATCATCTGCCCCTCCCGAAACACGTGTGCGAAGCTGCAGGCGAAGACATTATATAAAAGTATAGGATAGAAATCATAAGACTGATTTTAATATTATAGGATTGTATGAAATAAAAAAAAATAGTTAGAATGTTCCATTTATTCAGGTATAGATTTATTTGTAGAGATACAACAAAATTATATCAAAAGATTTCTCATTAGTATTATTCCTGACATAAAATTATGTTGTATATTTAAAAGCTTTTACAAGCAGGCATATCACAATACATATTTATTATTAAAAAAGAATAACATAAATAATATTCTTAATACTTTATAAATCTAAATTTGACCACAGTTCGATAGTAAAACGAATTTTGCATTTTGATTGTATCTATAAAATACTTTAACTTTTAAAATTGCTCTAAATTTGAAATTTCTACACAATATATATATTTGTCCCGGCTTCGTGACAAGGGGGCCGGATTTCAGTTAGCAGTAAAAACGACATAAAAACGTGGATGTGACGCTAGTACCGTCTCATCCCTTAATACTCTTCCGTCTACGATAAAATACCCAAATAGAGTGTCAAACCGAATCTCATTCCAGTGGTGGGCTTTGAAAATCGAATTTGCTTATTTCTCTCATGGCTTTTATCTTTGAAAGAAAATGCTAGTCCGTTTTCTTTAAAATATATTTTGTTACGATTTAGTTTATAAAAGGTATTTTCTAACGAATTTCATTTTCCCGCTGCAAATTTTACCCTTAAATCAGCTGCTAGAAAGCATTTTTGAAATGGCACAACGAAGTAGAACGTACCGTCTGGAACAATAATTTTCGCGTTTATCATATGTGATTGTATATATTTTAGACATATGTATGCTATGTATTTTATTTCATTTAGATTTTATTATTAATATCTCTAGTAATCTGGTTGAGTTGAATATAAAAGATTCTTTTTATGGGTTAAATTCCGGGTTAAAGACTTCAGTATTGATGAAATAGCATTTCTTATTTGTATGATTATTTTTTTAAATTCTATGTATGCATACAAACAATTCCTATTTACGAATCGTAATTGCAGAAATTAAGTTTTAATTATATAACAGGAAAAAAATATTGTATATTATATTATTTTTATATCATAGATTGTATATTGCCTAAAGAATATAAACTTAAACAGCTCGCTATAAAAATACATCGCGCCGTTGAAAATAAATCATGACGTATGATACCGTTGCAGTGCATCCTAGGAAATTCATACTATGTTAAGAATTCTATGCACGCCAAGTTGCGACCTAGGGGTTGATAACCTCGCTTGCCCAGAAAGAAAAGTTTCGCAGGAATAGATTGTCGGTGTAAAATTTAAAATCGTCACATCTTACCAGATGTTGATCGTCGTGATGACCAAGTATAAGATAGATAGATAGATAGATAGATAGATACAGTTGTTAGATTTACTTGATTAAATCAATTGAACACTTGAGTTTCAGAGATTTTATACTAAATCGAAAGCGATTCGAACCAAACTGAATTGATAAAAATGATTAAATAAGGGATTAACATTTTTCAACTTTCGTTGATTATTTTTTTATTTTCATCAATGTTAATGCGTAAAAGAGAGAGAGGAAATAAAAAAGCAGCTGTCATTATTTCGTGCGTATTTTTTATGTCCAAGAACAGTTTTGTTACGATTTTATTGTACGAATAGATTGTTGGGGATTTTTTCTTTATAGCATAGATGAAAGGCTAGCTGGCGATCCATTTGATGATTCGTGGTTATTGTCATCATCGGTCATTCGGGCTCTATTGAGTTTATTTTATTTAATACATGCGAGATTTTTTCCGTGTAAATATTTCAATCTCTCATTCGTAGAAAAGATTTGTCAATAATTTTTTGGTTTTCGAAAGTTTCAGTAGCTGTTTTCTAAAATGAAACATGATATTAGTACCTTAATATTTATTTCAACGAAACGTATTTTGAAGATGAGATAAACAAGTTTTGATAAATTAATCTGTGTCACAACTTTGCTAACTTTGCTTTCATTGACTTAAATGAATAAAATACTTTGGTCGGACCGTCCCGTTGAATTTGTCGAAGTTTCTCAAGATTTGTTACCTGAAATTTGAATAATATATCTTAACTGTTTTTGAAGGACGTCTTTCAACGTTCATACATATACATAACGTTCGTACGTATAAACCGATTATGTGATCATTTACATAAGATATTTATAATTTTAATTAAGCTGTTACTGAACAAAAGTTCACATTCTAAATTGTTAAATTAGTCTTTTATTAAAGACATAGACATTTAGGTTTATATATATACATATATATATCTTATAGATTCTTATTAATTAATCTCGGAGTGCTGTCAAAAGTTTATCCCTCGCATTTTATACGTAAGAGGTGAACTTTTATCAAGCAACACTTCATACAAATTGGAAAGGGAGCTAAGGCTTCTATTAGGTAAATCCAATTTGTTCAAATTGTCCGCCCATCAGACGAGAATAGAATGAATTTACTTCAGTTATATCGATGCTTTAGAGCGTTTACTATTGTTACAAATATCGTTCGTGCAAGAGTCCAAATAAATTTATTTATCAATTGGTATCTTCAAAAATCTTATTAAAAGTTATTGAATCATATATTCGTGTAAAATTTTAGTCTTATTTGGAAATCTTATACAACTTTATCATTGTAGAGACGTCGACTTTCGACGTAATACCCTAGAGATGCATTTTCAAGTTCAGTAGTGCTATTCTGTAAGATGTCACTTGTTGAGTTCTGTAAGCCGACGTATGGTGATACCCTATTTTGATACGCGTATCCTTTAAAATGTTATAATTATAAGGGTCAATTTCGCATATTACTTTCTGATATTTCGTAATCGGTGCGGTATGATTCGAGTTATTTTTTTCATAATAGCTCAACTGTTATATTGTCTGAGAATAACACTCGAGAACTGGTCAGACGGAATCACTAGTGGAGGCTATAAAATCTCCAATTTGCGTTACGCAGATGACACTACCCTATTTGCAACAAGCATCGGCAATATGGAATCCCTGCTAACCAAAATGGAACATGTAAGCTTTGATTTCGGCTTGAAGATAAATCGCAGCAAGACGAAGATTATGATTGTTGATCGACTCAACAATAACTCGCCCGAAGTAACGAATATTGCGAATTGTGACGTCATTCAATCATACATCTACCTTGGAGCACTGATATCGAACAATGGCGGATGCGCGGAAGAGATCAAATGGCGCACGGCTATCACCAGGTCCGCCATGGATCGGCTTGGGAAGATATGGAGAAACAGAAACATCACACAGGCCACTAAAATGCGACTAGTCAGGACACTAGTGTTTCCCATATTTCTTTATGGTGCCGAAACGTGGACTTTAAGAAAAAGTGAGAAAAAGAAGATAGACGCTTTAGAAATGTGCTGTTGGAGACGAATGCTTTGCATAGCTTAGACACAGTTTCGAACCAACGCCTCAATCCTCGAAGAACTGGACATAAAACAACGTCTTTCTTCCATCGTTCAAGGTCGTATTCTCACTTTCTTTGGACATATTACACGTCGAGAAGGCACGTCTGTGGAGCGAATCGTGGTTCAGGGCAAAATTGAAGGCACGAGGGTGCGCGGTAGAACACCAATGCGCTGGACCAACCAAGTCAAAGCTGCAATAAATGGCCCACTCCACGAATACACGAGGCAAGCAAAGGTACGAGAGGAATGGCGACGAATTGTGAAGCTTGCCACCACCCCTGTCATGACGACCACGACCACTCTGCCAAGAGTGTAACGACAGAGAAGAAGTTATATTGTCTTTATTCATCTTTTTTGATTAAAACTAAATTGAATAAAACACAATTAACTGCTTTTTTATATATTAAGTATTGTATGTATTAGTCTAGTACTATCCTTCACCTAATCTCGATAGTACATAGTACAATAGTACCTTGATATAATGAATTCAAACAAACCAGTTCAAAATAGTTTTCAATCTAGTGTTCCACGTATGAGGTTAGTTCACGTTCGCAAATAGTGAATTGTGCTAGTAACTTGATAAGCCTTTCTTATAACCCTATCCTGAATTGTTTCAAAATTGGACGTCTTAGCTAAATTATGTCTTAATACTAAGCCATAAGGACTAAACTTAACTGATTCATTTTAGCGTTAAGGACGTTCTTAAAACTTTTGTTCGAGAATAGCGTGTGTCACGCAAAGCAAGGTGCATAGACGAATGTCTGCATCGTCGAGGATGTTGGTGGAAATCGATTTGATTCTGATATAAAACTAATTATGCATAAGTCTTGATTGCATATTCACCTGAAAACGAACGTATTGGTGCACATGCTACACGGATAATGGTGGCGTTACGCTGCTGCTATGTTAATCAAAAATGCGAAGTTAGCCAGGCAATTGAGATAAAGTTACACCATCAAAATGGCAATATGTGACAGGACCTGAAAGGAATTTGAACAGTCCATCTCCCCATTTAACCACGTAAAAAATCTTCGAACAATATACAATGTTCGTGTATGTAAAGTACATTAATTCTTACTCTTTAAATAGTTTTGAGCATCCAAAAAAAAACAGCAAGAAGTCAAGCAAAGACGTACCAAGTCCTTGGAGCCAAGTCCTTGGAGATTGAATAAAACAATAAATAAAATAAAACGAGCGTATGATGTGTAATGTTACAAAATATACTTAAGGTATTCTGTTCTTAAAATGATTTCGATGTCTTTGTCAAAATCGATTAATGCGCAAACGGGACTTCCCCTATATAATGTAATAATGTATCTGTAATAATACTAAAATTAAGGAAATAAATTCTTGCTTAACTGTAATGTGTTTTTCAATTAGACTATTATTTTACATGTTTAAATTAAATCTTAAGTCGTCTCGTTTGTCATTTCAAAAATTAAATGCTTGGCGTTTTAAAATGAACACGTTAATGTAATTACGAAAAAGTTTCGTTATCTAACGTATTTATTTGTTTATCTTGTTAAAATAAAGAAATAATTATTACTTTCCAAAAATGGTGTTTTTTCACCCAGGACAGACATTTGTGCGCATGAACATGTCATGTTGTTGTTATTATTATTATTATCTATACTACTATATAAATCTATTGGCTCTGTCTGTAAGTCCTTTTATGATGCAGTGATTCACGTTATACTATTTTTTTCATTTTTGTCTATCTGTCTGTCTGTCTGTATGTCTTCTTATAACTCAAGAACACCATGACCAATCTTGATGAAAATTGGTACACACAAAGAACATGTGATGGCGCAAATGATAGGCCGTATATAAAATCGGTAATCCCTACGGTACTTTATAAAAAATAATTACGTTAATTACGTATTTCTTTACCAGTAGCCGTGTGTGTGTGTGTGTGTGTTTGTGTTTTTGTGTGTGTGTGTGTGTGTGTGCCTGTGTGTGGTGGTGTGTGTCTGTGTGTGTGTCTGTATGTGTCTGTGTGTGTGTATGTGTGTGTCTGTGTGTGCCTGTGTGTGTGTGTGTGTGTATATGTGTGTGTGTGTGATTGTGTGTTATTATAGTAATAAAATTATACTCGGGTGAAGCCACGGGGCACAGCTAGTTACATTATATAAAAATACTTCGTTTCGCATCGTATGAAATAAAAATATGTATACATTCAAACAATCACCTTTACATAGTATAAAACATTTTTTCTTATTTTTATATATTTTTGAAAAATTATTAACCGTATAAATAATCGCCAGAATATACGTTTCCAATGAAATGTAAAATTTTCATTTTACAATGGATATCATCTTGTTCGAAAAGTGATACGCGTACACACATAAAAAAATTATTATGCATCGGGAACCTCCACCTATATTAAAGTTAAAACAAACAATTTTACAATTAGCTTGTAAAGTTGTTGATAAATTTTGCTACGATCATTAAATATTTGAATTACTTGGAATATTTAGATTACGTAAATGATATACCTATTATACATACAAAGTCGATGGTAAAGTAAAGTGGACGTTTTCATAATCAAGGTAGCAAAACAGTTCTTCATGGGAGACAAAATATATTTGTAACTAAGATGGAACCGAGATGGCCCAGTGGTTAGAAAAACTGAACCTTTAACGAAATGCTTGGAACACGTAATCGAATAATAATTCATATGAAACAAATCATTGAGAGAAAATCTGCAAATGTTGCATGATATTCTGACACATATATGAGAGCTTCAAGCCGTCCCCTCAAATAAGGACAGCAGAAGGCAAGTGGGACATTTGAAGACTTAACTTAAAATAAACAAAATCATTTATTTTACTCGGTGGTAGAGTTTTGTGCAAGCTCGTCTGGGTAGGTACCAACCACTCATCAGATATTCTACCGCAAAACAACAGTACTTTGTATTGTTGTGTTTCGGTTTGAAGGGTGAGTGAGCCAGTGTAATTACAGGCACAAGGGACATAACATCTTAGTTCCCAAGGTTGGCGGCGCATTGGCGCTGTAAGCAATGGCTAACATTTCTTACAATGCCATTTTCTATGGGGGCGGTGACCACTTACCATCAGGTGGCCCAAATGCTCGTCCGCATTCCTACGCCATAAAAAAAAAAAAAAAATTATATATCATGTCCAAGCAAACCTGGGCGCTTCAATAGTTTTAGATGCCATATCCACAGCTGCTTCTACTAATTTCCAAGCTTAATTTCATTACGGTGCTAACAGTAAGCAGTCCGCTATCGTCGTCGCGCACTATTGCAACGTAAATCCCTCTTGAAGCATTCGCACTTGATATCGTCAAATTAATTAGTTCCGATAGTCTCAGTCCGTTATACGGTTTTAAAACGAATTAGCATACAGATTGGAAAGCTTCCGATCAACCGCTTCGGTAGATACTGTTTCTATCCCAAAGCGATGAGATTTTCTTTCGTAGTATGTGTTTATTAAGAATTTTTAATTGAAACAGAGAGTAGCTTTATATTTGTTGTTTGATTTGTATTCGAAGCTCGATCTATTTGTTTTTGTACGTTTATGGAATACATTATTTCACATTATATTAGTTTTATTTCCCCTTTTTATAATAAATTTTAAAACAATCTTCGATATTATTTTCGACTCCACGTATATTATGTAGATTCCTGTAAACATTCAATGCTTTATTTTCGTACGAACACATTATCCTGCTTGTCCTCGCTTTATTAAATTGACTAAAACGTTAACTAAAATGAAAAATTGCCTATAACATCTTTTCCTTGTTGAAAGTTAGTATTCCAAGCGCTTCAGGATCATTAAGAATTCCCTGTATATAATGGAGAGGACGATGTTCAATTCCTATTAATTACTGAGACAATGACCCTTTGAACCCTCGGAGTATCCGATCTCGAGATCCCGCTGAAACAATTAGCGACTTAGTTGTCTTCAAACCGGAATTGTTTTTAGAATAATTCTTAATATCAGGCATATTTTCTTGTATATTGCTTGTTTCAATTTATTTAAAAAAATACTAAAAGTAGATATTACAGTTAATGTCCCACGGCTGAGCTTTCCTCGACGGAAACGCTTAGAGTGTATTCCACCACGCTTCATAGGTGATAAAATATTCGAATTATGTATATTACCTATGTGTTGTATCACCTTCGAGCATGGGATGAACTGTAAGAACAAATTAAGGTCGGGTTTGAACCCTTAATCGTAGCTTAAGAATCACGCGTTCAAACCACTGAGCACTTCTTTTGTACTCTCAATGAATCAGGACAATTTAATAGAATACAAATAAACGAAGATCACAGCCGTATCTATACTTATACTTGAGCCAACAGAACGTGACCAAAACCGAAAATGATACTGGAGTACTATTCTCTTATTTGCAGGTAATACTGTTTTGTTTGTATTGTATTTTAATCCAAATATCCAAAGCCAATCTCTGATCCCTGATATTGGAAATATTAAATATGGAACATGACGACCAATCTATATAAATAGTGATTTCGAAATAAATGGTTCTCTTTTTAAGAAAATATGACTATTTGCGAGTTACCAAAACAACTTTTTTTATTTTATAGTAACGCTTGCTATACAATAATTTAAATATTTTACATGTATAATTCAAAAATGCAATATGTACTATTTATAGGAATTAAAGGATTTACGTCACCAACTGAATATCACTTATTGATCACTTTTCCGTGAATACGTCCCAAAAATTAAGTAAATTAATTTATTTGGTTTTTTGGCTTTGTGTAAGCTCGTCTGGATAGGTACCACCCACTCATCAGATATTCTACCGCAAAACAGCAGTACTTGCTATTGTTGTGTTCTGGTTTGAAGGTTGAGTGAGTCAGTGTAACAAGTTCCAAAGGTTGGTGGCGCATTGGCGATGTAAGCGATGGTTAACATTTCTTACATTGCCAATGTCTAAGAGCGTGGGTGACCACTTACCATCAGGTGGCCCATACGCTCGTCCGCCTACCTATCCTATAAAAAAAATGAAAATTGCTTTAAACATCTTAAATGTATTATTTTGTTTTTAATTCTGATAAAGTTATTTTCTTTAAAAATATATTTTTCGTGTTTAGTTTTGTATTTCCTATACTATGATAAATTACAAAAAAATTTAAATTAAGTTTTTATGATATAATTTGTGAATGTTCTGTACATTTGTCATAGATAGACGTAAGTGCGTGTTACGAAGTACGTTATTTTTATAAGTGTAGATTATTTAAACTGTTAACGCGCATTTGTGAATAAATATTATTAATGCTTGATTAGGGACATCAAATAAATTAAATTAAAACGATATAAATACAAATTATAAGTTCTTCTCAATATTGTATATTATATTCAATGAAAACGGGTTACAGCTTAAGAAATTCATTAATAGTAAAATACCTATTAGAATTTTTTTTTTTTAATGGTTGTATACTTTGTACTCAAATAGTGCCACAATAGGATTACAATTTTGATGATGAAAAATGAATAGGTATAGCAGATACAGTAACAGCCTGTGACTCTCCTACTGCTGGGCTAAGGCCTCTTCTCCTCTTTTGAGGAGAAGGTTTGGAGCTTATTCCACCACGCTGCTCCAATGCGGGTTGATGGAATACACATGTGGCAAATTTCAGTGAAATTTGACACACGCAGGTTTCCTCACGATGTTATCCTTCACCGTCAAGCACGAATTATAAACACAAATTAAGCACATGAAATTCAGTGGTGCTTGCCCGGGTTTGAACCCACGATCATCGATTAATAGCAGATGCAATCAGAATATAATTAAAATTCACATTTTAGTGCTGTCTTATTTTATTTTTTATAGGTAACACCTTCACTTGCTTAGATTTATATAACATAGGTTTTGTTGTCGTTAGTCTAGTGGTTAGATTATACAAGTCATTAGATCTCGCGGTCTTGGGCTCGGATCTCGCGCCGGTCCAATACTTCCGGGCCTCTGAAAACAACTAAAGACGTTGATCCTTCTCCTGAATTCTCTATGATCGCATTAGATTATGAGAGTGAAGAAAATACAGACTGGATGTTTGTACTCGTTCATTAAACTCCAGTTCAGTTAGTCAATCTTCGTTGCGTATGCCTTCATCATTATCATCATCATGTTATGTTAGTTTGATTTCTGTAAACGGTTGTGTTTTTACGCTGTAAAAGAATTCCTGCAATAAATGTCAGATATATTTATCAATCAATTTTATGTGTTATTTAAATGAAGAATTATTGTGTCTTGGATTATAATTTAATGGCAAAATATATATTGCGACTTGTACCTTTATAATGTAATTTAACGCATTGAAATGTAATATTTAATTTAATACTTAATTTAACTTAAAATATTTGCATGTAATAAATATAGTGACTTAACATGTATATTACGTAGCAAATAAATGGAATTGAATTGAATAGGATCGATATATATATTGTCAAAAAACACTATCTCGATGGCACGCGTTCAGAAATTAACTTAACCTTACCCATGTCATAGTCGAAGCTATTTTTTATCAAATAAAACTGCTTTAATATAAGTTATCATTTTTTATATGACCAGAAATAAATTATATCGAAAAAATGTAATAGAAGTAAAAAGCCGTTTTCTTTTTCTAACTACGCTGTAATTATGTGATTATAATAATTTATTTCGAGTGAGTTGTGTTTGCTTTCAATTATTTTGCATTACTCAGTACATGACAAGCTGATTGGCGTGGTTGGTAGATAACTGCCTTTCGCGCCGCAGGTCGCGGGTTCGATTCCCATCCAGGACAGACATTTGTGTGCATGAACATATCTGTTTGTCTTGAGTCTGGGTGTAATTATCTATATAAGTACGTATTTACAAAAGAATAGTAGTTTATGTCTATCACTTGTCTGGTTTCCATAGTACGAGCTCTGCTTAGTTTGGGATCAAATTGCCGTGTGTGAATAATGTCCCAGGTTATATTATATTATATTATTATATGATGTTTTAATGTTAGTAATACTTATATTTAATAGAATAAATACAAAATTGTTCGTTGTTGTACTAATAAATATAAGAAAAAAACTAAAAAGAAAAAAATATTTATATGGGAAAATATTGTATCTGGTTACAATAGCGATATTAAAGCTATTATTTATCTCCATTACGATAAAGTAATTCGGCTCAATATTAAGTATTGAATGTAGGGGCTATTGTATAACATACACCAAATGTTACGATTCTATTTTGCGTTGTCGACTTTATCTATGTAATAAATAGATATACTATGTACGTTATGTACATGTCACGTTTATACGGTTGACACGGTTTTCCTACGAGTGACCGTTTCTACCGCCGAAAACCCGGGGTGAGTGAGCCAGTGTATCTACAGGCACATCTTAGTTTCCAAGTCTATGAGCGCAGGTGACCATCAGGAGCTATTTCAGATTACTTATTTGCCCGTCCGCCAACCTATACCATTTTTTTTTTGTTTTTAATCTACTTTCAAGAAATTATCGGATTTTTGTATAAGAGAAAGAGCTGACCATTTATAATCAAATACATCATGCTACAGATGACTGATTACGGATAACCGCTATGTATGGTTCATTGAACGATTGCTACACGTCTCAACCAATACATAGCAATTTATCAGACATTTAATCGTATATTATATAAATAATAATGTTCTCTTGACCGATTTCGGTCACAGTGGCCAATCTAAAGAGAGATTAGCCAACTGCGCAGGAGATATTATAGTGCACAAGCGTGTGTGAAACACAGGTGCACTCTCTATTCCTTAGCTCTCATAATCCGATGGGACGGCAATTTAATAAAGGCCCGATCAACTCGCTTCAACCAATAAGAGTATTCATGAAATCTTGAACGTTTGTTTGAAATCATAATTATTTAGGAAATGATAAAAGTACTTAATCATTCTATATAATATACTTTATATTATATTTCTATAAATTACGTTTAAATTGTTTCAATATCATTTACATAAAATAACTAACGGCCCGACTCGGCTTTCCCCCCGCTTAGGCTATATTTAAAAGTGTCCTGTTGTTACATGTTGATAATGTAGCTTACTATAGATGTAAGAAATTTTAAAATCATATTACTAAATTTTGATATTATCCATTATAAAAAAAACAGAAAAATCAAATCGCTTTTCTTTATAATATTAGTATAGAAAGTCTCTAAAGTACAAACATTTTATTGCATTTACAACGAAAAATTTTAAACGTAAACTGGCTTAAGGTATTATCAAAGCCGTCCAGTTCTGGCTTAAGCTTAAAACGGCGTGTTCAACAAAAATACACCTTGTAATAATAGTGGACCTCTAGCCGTTTTCAGTGTGTCCTCACACGGAGTCAGCGTGCACGACGCTGATAGCGGACACGCATCGCTGAACTGAGCCCGGGATGGCTGACGGTTAACCGCTAGATATGACCGAAATCTTTTGAATAAAAGTATGCCACAAATTTTCATCCGTAATTAACAGAATTAAATACACGAATACATACAATGTTTATATATAATAAATAGGGTAAAACAAAAAAAAAATAGTACACTTTCTTATCTGTTTTTCATCCGTAATTTTTTATGGAAACTTTTAAAAGCTTTAGTGTTACTAAATTAAAAAAAAATGGATATAAGAGTCAAAACAATATTTGAAACATGTAAATTCGTATGTTTTTATTTTTGTATAATGTTTTATTTGTTATATATGACCACTCGACGATTACTACTATAATTAAAATCGTTACAAATTATCTATACCAATGTTATAAATGCAAAACTCTGTCTGTTACATTTTCACTGCTAAACCACCTACTGAACTGAACCTAATTTTGGGTAGGTAGCGAGCTTGAACCCAAGGGACGGATATAGGTTTATTACCTAATATCCGCCCCTCTACCCCTGTCACGTGGGTAAAGATGCAGGCGTATTCTAGTATTATATATATGTTAGAGAATAAATAATAGTAATTAAATATAGTGTTGGTTTTGACTCGTGTACGGCTAAAGGCAACACCGACAGTTACATAAGACTCTTTGACAGTTACGTGAGTTATCGTGAGTCAGCAGAGCGGGGTTCGCAATACTCGGTGGTAGAGCTTTGTGCAAGATCGTCTGGGTAGGTACCACCCACTCATCAGATATTCTACCGCAAAACAGCAGTACTTGGTATTGTTGTGTTCCGGTTTGAAGGGTGAGTGAGCCAGTGTAATTACAGGCACAAGGGACATAACATCTTAGTTCCCAAGGTTGGTGGCGCATTGGCGATGGTTAACATTTCTTACAATGCCATTGTCTATGGGCGTTGGTGACCACATACCATCAGGTGGCCCATACGCTCGTCCGCCTTCATATACAATAAAAAAAATTGTATTGAGAACACTCGACCGTGCCGCACGTGCACACTGACCATGTCAGACAAATACCAAGCAACTCGTCTTCTGCGACCTATGTATATATATATATCGTGGTTTTCGGGAATTTGACTGAAAAACCAAGATGCGGATGACAGCGGACAGAATGAAAAAAGATGTTTAATTAAGTCACTCGCGGCGCTTGCTGTTCAAAGAAGCATAATAATTTTAAGACACTATATAAGAATAAGAACATCACTAATTACACACATCACAACAACAAAAATATATATACATATATATAAAAAGAAAAAAAGGATCAAAGTAATAGCAATCGCCTCTTAATTCACAGCATTAAAATCGAATCCAGCTTATGGTACATAACTTATTTGAATCAAGAGTCGTAAAGATAAAGATAGTTGCAGTTGTTTATTTTTATTTATGTATTTTATTAATAGAAGACAACGAGAGGATGTTCTAAAGTTACTGCTATTTTTATACTTTCGAATTGTAATTACTATATCAAATATGCGTTTCGAAGTTGGTGAGTCTTTTTTATATAAAACTGTTTACGTATATTTGTTCAATATACTGAGCTGCCTCTTTGAAAGCCGCGATATTACAATTTGTTCGTTTATTTTGTTTCATATATCACAAAATCAACTTACAACACTCACTATACAGCCTTAATAACAATTTTTAAGGTGAAATAATATTCCAGTGGTTTAAATTTAATTTAATAACACTCGTATGTCTATAATAATTATGGGAAGTATACATATGTCTGATCTAGTTTTCAAATATCGGTTTAGCCATTGTTACATCTCGTTTATACAGTCCCGTTGCGAAGCATCCTGTATAATTAAAACGCTTATGTGTTAGATTATGTAACACACTCTATTTCGGTAAATTTGGCTGATATCACATTATATGAACTATCACATTAATATATTGGTGATTATTAATATGCTGGACGGACGGACACTAGACCAACGAGGCATTCATTATTATTATTATTATGGGATTATTATAACAATTCATGTTTTAAATGTATTTCGCTAACATAAAAGCGAAAGTTTGTTTGTTTGTTATGGTAGCATCATCATGAAATTCTGCAAACACATTGTTAAGGGTACACAAAAGGAAATAGGATACTTAACACCCGAGTCAAATACAAGCCGCTACTAGAATGGCTAAGCCGCAGGCTGAAATTAATTGAAACTAATTTTTCAATAATCATAAAATATATAAAAAGTAAAATTACGTTTTTTTTTTAAATTACCTCTTTATTTATCACCCTCAATGTATTCTATAGCACATTAAAAGGTGTACAACAATACGTCACCAGGTGTACGGGCACATGAATAATTTAAACCAGGAAATATCGTGACGGACGACGGCGGATCACGCGAACTTGATCCTTCCGTTTGTAATTCGAGTGTCTTGTTTACAATTGAAAAGGAATTCTTTCATTTCACTTGCCTCGCTTTCCAGGCATAAACATATTTGAAACGTGATTTTTTTTAACAAACACTCCTTAATATACATTTGGCGTAGATCTTGTTTTAAAATAATCTTTACAAATTAACGTAGACTTTACTTGAGATTTATGCTCATATTGAATTTATTTTAATTTTATTTAAGTAAGCGTAACTCATTTTTTATTTGAATTTAGTGAATATTTATTCGGATTGTACTTGCGTTTTTGCTCTGGTGTTCTTGGAGTAATTGTTTATATTTATAAATATATGAAAGCCCTGGTTAAAATCACCCACCCACTCATCAGATATTCTACCGCAAAACAGCAGTACTTTGCGTTGTTGTGTTCCGGTTTGAAGGGTGAGTGAGCCAGCGTAATTACAGGCACAAGGGACATAACTTCTTAGTTCCCAAGGTTGGTGGCGCAGTGGTGATGTTGTTTTTTTTTAAGAAATATACAAACCACTGTCTATGGTCGTTGGTGACCACTTACCATCAGGTGGCACACACGCTCGTCCACTAATCTGAAATAAAAAAAAATAATAAAAATAAGAATTTTAATGTATATACATACTGCACCACTGAATTCTCATATGCTTAATTTGTTTTGTGTGAGGCGGATGAAATTCTAATACGTGTATCTATCAACCCACATTTGAGCAGCGTGGTGGAGTAAGCTCTCTATACCTTCTCCTTGAAAAAAGAGGAGGCCTTAGCCTAGCAGTATGAAATTTTACAGGCTGTTACTGCTACTACATATAATTAACGTTCTACTTCATAATGAAAATTAATTTCTACATCCTCTACACCAATAAACGTTACAATACATAATTTAAAAAAAAAGTCATAATAATCATAAAATATGAAAGTTGTTCAAGAAACATCTGAGAGTTCGAACGACCGTATTATTTTTATGATAAAACTTAAAGCAACGTACAAGCAAAACTTGCTCTGCGAGGATTTCAATCTAGACGTGATCGAACGATTCTTTTGCATTGGGATTCCGGCATTTGGCACAATTCCTCCGATATTGTTTTTGTTGGAAATAAAACTTTGATCCACTATAGCGCATACTTACACTCGATCATCCACTTTATGCGGGACGTGGTTTGCGTTTTAAACGAGATAAATAGACAGCACATGCTCCTTCACATGATAATATTCTGTAAATTAATGTATGGGTTCGGTGTTATTTGCATTTATGCAAAATTAAACTTTATGGGTATAGATTCTGCCAAGTCGGCGGACAGTCAAATGGTCCAACTGTAGTATGGTCACAACCGTCCATAGAGTGTCACCAACCTTGGGACGAAGATGTTAAGTCCATTGTATCTGTAGTTACACTGGCTCACTCACTCATACGACCCGAACAAAAGAGTACTAAAGTATTGCTGGTTGGCTGTGAAATTGGAATCATTCTTATCATATCAAATAAGAGCATAATTTGTAGATAACAATGGTAACATATTCAAATATTCACCAACTACAGTACAATGTAACTATAGAGTAAGAATCGAGATCGTTCCACCACCCTGTTCCATTGCCGGTTGCCTACGATAAATTTCTTTAATGTCGAGCACAATACACGTTATAAACATTCAACGTTTAATTTAAATGAATGAAATCTGATCAGAATTCGCGAACTAAGTTTAAGTTTTACGTATTCTATCCACAACAAAATATTGTTTTATTATATATTAATATTAAAAAATAGCCTTTGTCCTTCCTTGGGTTTCTAGCTTGCTACATTCCAAATTTCATCATAATCGGTTCAGAGGCTTAGAAACGAAAGCGTGACAAATAGACAGAATTACTTTCGTTTTTATAAAATAGGTATAGATTTGTCAATGTACAAAGTGTACGTAAAATAAAACGTTATCCAAGGAACACTTTATCGAGTATATAATAAAGTTGAGCGGATAAGCCTTCGAATAAGATCCGGGTAAACGGTTGATTACACTGAAAATGTTCCCATCTTGTCCAAATTAAACTTTACTTATTCTTACGAAAACTCATGGAGCTATCTGCCGTTGTTGCTCCAACGAGAAATCGCTTTTCGTGTGAGTAAATTTAATGCTTTTGTTTATTCTCGTATATACATATTTACATTAAATATTTTTGCTAATCTATACTGATATTATAAATGTGGAACGAAATCTGTCTGTTTTTTCAAGGCTAAATCCCTAATCTGATTTTGATAAAATTTGGTATGCAGCAAGTTTGAACCCCACGGACAGGCATAGACAACTTTTACCTAATGTTCATACAGTACTTTTCGTGGAGATGAGTTAACTGTAAACCAGGTCGACGTCCGACGTCAATTACAGGAGTTTCTTCGCCTACCTCCTACTACTTGTATTGTATTATAAAATGGTTAAAACTAGAATTTTAACAATTAAGCAGAGTTGTCCCTATTTCGAGCATCGCTGTCATTCTTAACGGAGCCTTACACAACAGCACTCTCTTTCTCCTCATTCTCATAGTCCTATAAAGTGGCAAATGTGACATGACGGGAAAGAGTTAAAAGGTCAAGGACCACAGACGACGTATTCTCGATGAATTTCCGAAAAGAAAAAACTACCTCGTGATCAAGATCTTATAAAATAGCTTGGCAATAATAATAATAATAATCCTCCAGACAGATTTTCGGCCACGGCGGCCAATCTCAAGAGAGATTAGCCGACTGCGCAGGATGTTATAATTCACAAGTGTGTGGGCAAACACAGGTTCACTCTTCCCTAGCTCTCATAATCCGATGGAACGGCAATCTGACACGACCGGAAAGAGTTCAGGCGCAGGACCAACAGCTTATCATGTTTTCCGAAGCACGAGAATGTACACTTATATATTTCAGACTCTGGGCTGCTACTGAGATTTTTCTGTCAGAAAAATCCAATAACAATTTTTTCACCCGACCTGAGAATTGAACCCAGGACCACCAGGACTGTGGCCTTATATCTAGCCACTAGACCAACGAGTCAGTCAATATTTTAGGCAACTAACAAGGCAGGTAAATATTTACGAAATCTGTAATGTTTTTTTTAAATGAAGAAATCAAGCCGGCAGCAAGTTTTCAGATAAAACCTAATATTTAAATACAAACATTCGTCTTTAAGTTAATAAGGCAAAACATCTACTGTCCTTATCCTTTGAAATACGTAACAGATATTGAATTATATCATAACGTGACATTTAATCTACCCCTTGGTTGCAACTATAAACGTAACGTGATTCACGATTATAATCCTTTATTTAAAACTAAAACTTATTTTGATATATTTTTTGGTACGAGTTGAAACTTTTATAAAACAATTATTAGGCCATCTAACTAAAAAGGCTTTTTAAGATAAAATTAATAGTCTAATTATTTTGTAACTCAGCTATAACTCTTTTCGTTTTGATTTTATTTCAACATTAAATTCTATTTACATAATTGGTGCCTGGAATAGTATATATGTCTGTAAGTAGACTAAACTTATATTCTATTAAATTATTAGTTCCCTATGTAATAATAAAATTTAATATTATTTATGCTAACCTAGATATATGATTTGAATAAATCATTTAGTTCTGAGGGATCTCTTATTTATTAGTGTAAATTTAGTCAAGAAAAAAGATGTTTTTTTTTTTCAGTACTATTGTTACATTATTACAGTTGCTAGTACTGGAAAAAAAAGAAGTTTGGGGACGACAATGGTCCAAGGGATCAAGATCGAACCTGATTTTACATCGCTAGGCGGCCCTTACACTATTGCGCTATTGACTTATTTCAGAAACTCAGTATATTATGCTTGTAATAAAGTGAACATTAAGACGCTCGACTGTTACTGCGATGTATTCGACAACAGAAAGATTAAAAATTTCACACTAGCACTTCCCACTACTGAATAAATAAGGCAAACCCAACAACTCTGTACCAAATTGAGCGAAACTTTCTGAACGTTTGCTAGACAGTTTAAAATGCAAACTTATGTTAATATCTCGCATCTCAGCTCGGCAAATGTTTACTGGGTTATTTTTATCGAGTTCGACATAGAAACATCTAGAATATTTAACCAATATATTTGTGATAAATGTATAGCTCACTTCTGTCAGAAGATATACATATATTGTTTATAAACAGGATATTATATGATGCAGGATAATTTACTTGGTGTAAGCCCAGCTCAGTAGGTACCACCTACCAAATGAGATATTCTACCGCCAAACAGCAATACATATTAGTATTGTTGGCAGGCACAAAGGAAATAACATTTTTGCTCCCAAGCTTGGTGGTGCATTAGCGATGTAAGGTATGGTTAATATTTCTTATGGTGCCAATGTCTATGGGCTGTGGTGATGTCTTACCATCAGCTAACACATGGCGGGCGCCTGCCAACCGTTTTTTTAAAAAGAACGTTTTTTAAATAAAACAATATATATATTGTTTTATATATATATATATATATATATATATATATATATATATATATATATATATATATATATCGTTTTATTTAAAAGTAAAATAATTTATTTAAAAGTAGAATCTAATAAAAAAAATAGATTATATGTTCTAAAATAATATGTAAATAATTATAATTTAGTAATATTATTTAGACAGTAAATTTATAAATTTTTCTTACAGTTTAACTCAAGTGTATTGGTACCGCATCGCTTCATATATAGCTAGTTCTACGGGTTAATGTATTAGTGTGATTTGTCCACTAAAGCCAGTAATAAACGACCCTAACTGTCCCTTTTGATGTCGATCGCAGATTGTAGATGTTTATCCGAAAATTATATGAAAGGTCAACCTTAAAGCTTAACCTATAAGCGTTTTAAATTGATACATTCTAAACTCATTGGAAATTAAAATTTCACCTCCGTAAAGACGATTTCACGACCGTAAAGAATTCTCGAATTAAATATTACGATCAATGTTATAATTCCACAAAGCAAGATTTAAATTTGGATTTGATTTAGATTCGGAACTAATAAAAAAAAACACTGCAGTAATTGGAATTTGAATATTTTTTTTTAAACTTTAGTCTGTCGCGTTCATCATCTTTATCGTCTTCATTCGGCCAATAGTAATTCGCTACTGGGCTTAACTCATAAGGCTCTGTCTTCGTATGCTGTGTATGTAAGTTTGCTAATCTATTATTTTGTTAATTTGATAATGTTTTTTATACTTTATAAAATTGAATACGGATAAAAATCTTCCCAAAAAGCGCGGAGCTCTTTTAAAATATGAATATAAAACTTCGCGACTAAATCAAAACGACTGGAATTGTCGTTTTATTGTGTTTATTTTCAAAGGAACAAAGACAATTTATTTTCGACGAATAATCGTTAACTTCTCGCGCGATTGTCATAATTTATCTTTTTTGATTTGTCTTTTCAAAATTTCATTTTATTATAATTTATTGGTAAATGAAACATATGGAACGAGGCCTTTCGAAAAAAATATAAATGTTACGTTAGAAAAGCTTGTTTTTTTATTGGTAATACAAAAGAAAATAATATAACAACATTATATGGTATAATTACCACCAATCCACATAGAACAACGTGGTGAAAAGAGTTCCTTCTCAAAAAGAGGATATTATTACAACTTCAATTCAATTTATTTTTTATAAATTTTAGTTTTTTCTTGGGTACCTTAGTTTTCAGTTACATTTAGACAATAGAAATGATCATATAGTGCTTAGTGATTTAATCAACGATAGTACATGTAATGACGCGTAACGAAACGGTTACTCAAACATATACCAATAGCTTTAACTAACTGCAAAAGATCGTGAAATGACAGTGATATGCAACATTGAGTATAATAATAACATTTTAAGGATACATTTTGCATCTTCTATCGCATCTTTCACGGAGAATGCTCCGAGGAATTGTTTAAACTAATTCCGGTCGTTGAATTTCACCACCGGATATCGCGTCAGAGTTTTAAATTTCATCCATATCGATTTCTGAAAATGTAACAGCGCGATTTTTGAGGTATTTCCTACCTAGCACAACCACTTTGTGGAACCAGCTTTCGCCGTCGGTTTTTCCGAACATGACTCAGGAATCTAAAAGAAAACCTTCTCATTCCTTAAGAGCCGGCAATGCATATGTAAAACTCTTCATGTTATAGATATCTATGAGCGGTGGTAGTCACTTTCCTCCAGGTAGGCCTCCCGATACCTTGCCCTCTCTAACATAAAAAAACACCCATCAAATTATTATATCACTTCAAGACAATTTTCAACATTTAATGAATGTTAGTTGAGTTATTAAAGAATAGCGCTGCTGTGTATTGTCCTGAGTGACAGCGCTCTTTTCATATATCTACGAGTATATTACTAACCGTAAACAATATTATTGTTCATCCATAAACGATCTCTCTTCTTAATCTTCGATCAATAATGTATTAGTTTACCAATAAGCGCTTCAAAAACAGCCCGAAAATAAGAGCACAAATACGGTTGTGGTCTTATTTCAAATAAGTATGGTCCAATCATAACCTTATTTAAGTGGCGAGCTTCGGTCGAATTTTTCGAGTCTTTGTAATTCTGTCTTCAAACCAGTCATGTAAGGTTGAATTTGTTTTGATGTATGTTGACCAGCAAGTAAAGGTCGTAAAAATTAATTGCTTTTTGAACATAGTTTTGTGAATACAACCTTAAACATTGCGCTTAAGTTTGAATTTATATTACTGTATTTTTATTTTAACTAGAATTACTCAAACATAATTGTCGACAGTTTTAAGATAACTTTTTATGGGATGGTGTATTTAGTGCATTATTGATCGAAGTTCTTAATTCTGTAGTGTAAGTCACAAAATCAAAACTAATAATATATCTTATTAATATAATTTATTTTCTTAAATGAATTTATAAGTTTGATATATACGAATATATTGGTATATAATTTATTGGTGAACTTTAAACTATCAGTTACTATTTATGAAGTAAGTCAAAGTTTGAAATCTCAAAGCAAACATAACTACGCTAAATATACGACCTATCTAACTTATACCTTCAGGGCTTAAATAACCTTTCTCCGCCAATACGCAGGGACAAAAATTAAAATAAATTGCCAATACCTTCATCATTTATAATTCAACGTAATAGACCGCTGCGTCCGTGGAGTATCAAATATGAATTCGTAAGGGATCGACGGCTCAGGGTTCTTGTGGGTATAATTTGTTTCATCCCATACATTTATTTCCTGCTTCGTCAAGCAGCTCGCGATCTGACGTATTTTGTTCAGTGATATGTAACATGTAGCCCAGACAGGGTATTTATATATTATATATTATATAATATACGTGAATTGGCGCAAAAATTTGATCAAGATATTAATTGCATTATAAAAATATAATTAAAAATTCACAAAATTTTATATAAGCTAATTATTTTCTGTTACAAGCTGCCTAAACTATATCTCACGACATAAATGTTTAATATTTTTACATAAATTTAACGTCTATAGAATATTTATATTTAAAAAAAATATGGTAGCCAAGCAAGAAATAAACGAGTTATCACTATGTGTTGTTAATCCTTATCAATATACGAAAATATGCTATAAATTTTAAGCATTTCCGTAAACGAAATTTACGGGCTTCTCTTGGAAATTCCAAATTATTTAAATAAACGTATGAAAAATTGACACGGGTCTTATCGTAAGATGTATTACAGCGGATAACGGTGGATAGATTGCTCGGGTCGATAGTAATTGTATTATAATATTTGTATAATAGGGTCAAACCCTCATTTTCTCCGTGCGAAGTCGGGCTAGTAAAATATAAACCTGTAATGTAAATTATATTGAGCCGAGAAAGCTCCGTGGTTAGCACAATTGAAAGAAGATTGCTGTTTTAAACCCGAGTGAGCATCATTTCATTTTAATGTGCTTAATTTGTGTTTTCGTCGGTGTTCGGTGTTCGGTAAAAAATCGTGAGAAAACCTGGTAACCAAGGCATAATTCAATATATTGGATTATCTTGGAGATGTAAGCTTAACCTATTCTTCATACATTAAATTGTCTTGAATAAAGACGAAGAGCATTATTCAATTTTATTCAACATGCATTAATTTAGTATTTATACTTTAAATGCTCACTTAAAGCGAGTTTAATTAAGATTGAATAATTAGTCTTGTCCCAAATCTTAGCAATAGACTATTTTTATATATTAATACCTTACTAAAAAACGGTATATAACCATCCAGTCAATAAATCCTTCGTGGAGTAAGGTGTTCGTTTCAATATTAAAACTTTGCCAAAAAATCAATAATAAATAGGATTTTTTTTTATTGAATAGGTAGGTGGGCGAGGATATGGGTCACCTGATGGTAGGAAGTTACCAACGCCTATAGATATTGGCATTGTAAGAAATGTTAACCATCGCCAATGCGCCACCAACCTTGGAAACTAAGATGTTATGTCCCATGTGCCTGTAATTACACTGGCTCACTCACCCTTCAAATCGGAACACAACAATACCAAGTACTGCTGTTTTGTGGTCGAATATATGATGGGCGATTGTACCTACCCAGACTAGCTTGCACAAAGCTCTACCACCAGTAAATATTACTCAATACAAAATTATATATGTAAAAAAGTTTGGAGTTTTGACTGTCGGTCTTGACTGACGTAACTTTGTATTTTAAATGACAGAATGACCATTAGTCTACCTACATTTGCACAAGTGGTATAGCTTTGCGCAGTTCTCGTTTGTGTACCCAACATTAAACAAAAATTCTACCGCCAAAAAGTTATATCATTTATATTTTATCGCTTTATTCTGGTTTAAAGCGCAAGTTTAAGTGTAATTACCGTATGGGCGAAAGTGACTTATCATTTGGGTGACCTTTTTGCTCGTCTACTTTCCTGAAGTGAATTAAAAAAGTATATCTCGTTCGCACGTCTACATTTCTGCATAGAATAAATTAAGGTGTTAATGAGTACATCAGAATTATGGACCCTGGGTTCTACCTTACATACGTCATACATATACGTCATAATTTTTTTTTATTAGATGTTCATAATTTTCTAAATACGTGATATCGAATAAAGTATGCTTATTATGTAACTGAATATTTACAACGTGGTTTTGGATCGCTCCCCCGTTGAGCCTTTAATGGACCATCCGGATCGTGGAAAAGTGGGAAATATTGTTTACCCGATGTAATCATGTTGGATAAAGTTGTTATACCTAAAAGTAAATACTTAATAAGTTTGAATGTTTGCCTTAATGTAAATAACGAATAACTTCGAATAACGCTACACTGTACTCTGCCGCGTGGTTACGTGATATATTCAGTTTGCGTATATTTTACATTAAAATCAGTTCTCATTCTTTATTAAATATTCATAATTATTTATTTATCAGCCAGTCTGTCTACATCATAATAATAATGTTCTCCAAATCCATTTCGGCCACGGCGGCCAATCTCAAGAGAGATTAGCCAACTGCGCAGGAGATATTATAGTGCACAAGTGTGTGCGCAAACACAGGTGCACTCTCTATTTACTAGTTCTCATAATCCGATTGGACAGCTGTTTGACACGACCGGAAAGAATTCAAGCGCAAGAAAAACGGCTTTACGTGCTTTCCGAGGCATGGGAATGTACACGCTTCCAATTTCCAGACTCCGGGCTGCCACTGAGAATTTTGTGACAGAAAAACCCAATAACTTTTTAATGACCCGAACTGGGAATTGAACCCAAGACCTTCGGGTCCCTGGCCTTACATCTAGCCACCATACCAACGAGGCAGGCCTACATCATACCCTTTATATAGTATCTAGACAAACATAACCTAAAAGCATAGACCATATAGCACTTCTAACCTGTACAAATATTTATCATGGCCGGTAATCAAACCAGCGCTAGTGCGGACACCACGGGAGAAATCAAACGTACAAGAAAATAACGCTTCTAACTTTCATTCCATTACTTGGCATGTAACATATAATTCTATGACATTTCCGTCATATCCAAAATAATAAAATGTCCCCATTCTCCTCATAACTATAAAATATAAGTAAAATTACATAACTTCCATTATTTCAAATAGAATGTCAACTAACGCTTTGTGTACAGGGCGCGCGCATAAATCAAAAACTTCACAAATGACAACAGAACAGGTGTCAGAACTTGTGTTGGTGACAATAATTTCCCTAAATTTAGGACATTCTTAACCAGTGACGATTAACGATTTGACGATTCATAAGTACTCGTAAAAGTCTTATTTGAATATAAAATATTTTTAGTTTGACCATTGCTTTACCAAAGATTTGCATTATTGTTTCGTATTAGATTACTAGCGCGCCATAAGTTCTTTAATCGCGGTGATTTTACTTAAAAAAACATTGGCAATTAAATCACGGGCTCTTAGATTGCCGGCTCCTGAGCAGTAAAAGGTATTATTTATATTTTATACAGCCAATGTCTATGGGCAAACATGTGGCAAATACTTAGGAGGATCGGAACGATTTAAATTACAATACCTGATTAAATATTAGTCAAACGAATCAAGTTCTTAAGGTCTAAATTATAATACTTATTTTCCAAAAAAAAACTCCACAAGAAAGCTGTTAAATGTTTTAGAAATTTGAACTGTCACAGTATTATTCCCTAACAAATGGTTAACCTATTTCCGAATGATTTTTTTCTCCAGCGCCAACTTTTCAGTTCAGCAGACCATATATTTAAATCTACGAAGGAACCATCCTAAACAAGATTTATTGACGCAATTGTGTTTTTTCACACTTATTTTTAGCTTTTCGTAACGTCCAGCGAACATCTAGGTTTATCTGGACATAAATTTAATTGCGTCGCGTTACTGGCAACTTTTTTATATATTTTTTATAAAGTTGTGAATACTTCAAATATGTACTTCGAAATTCGAAATTATTAAGAGAAACGAGTGTTCGATTATTATTTTCCATTTTTAAATAATAAAGTCAAAATAATATTTCTTTGCTTCTCATAACGTGGTTTATTCGGAAGTTGCAGACCTATTTAAAAATAGATATGTTTACCATTGCCATACTTTTTGTTAGTGATATGAATGGAAGAGAAACTGATTTTTTGTTAATTAAGCATCATAGATTGAAGGCCTCCTCTTGTTAGCCCGAACTCGTGGCTTGGTTATTGCAGTTTCAAATTGGTTGAATTCGTTAAGTCGCGTAGCACCAATCGTGGAATCACTCCAGTAAGCACAGATGCACATCAAAGCCCAGAGCTTGACGTTGTATCGTTTGATTAATTAATGTCCGTTCAACTGACAGCGGCATTTGAACGCGAAATTCCAACGTACGTGGCATCTCCGAGTCGATTCAACTTGTCTTTGCATGCCTTTGTGTAGGTATCCGTTGTTATTGTTGATCTATTTTTAGTTTGTGATTATGTGATGCGTGTTACGAATACGTGTAAAATTTATTAAACATTATAGCGGTTAGGGGATTTAATATCACTGTATGACCTTTTGACTTTTGACTGCCTCGTTGGTCTGGTGGCTAGATATAAGACCGCAGACCCGGTGGTCCTGGGTTCAATTCCCAGGTCGGGCCAATAAATAGTTATTGGGTTTTTCTGTCAGAAAATTCCCAGTAGTAGCCGGGAGTCTGGAAGTTGGAAGTCTGTACACTTCCGTGCCTCAGAAAGCACGTAAAGCCGTTGGTCCTGCGCCTGAACTCCTTCCGGTCGTGTCGGGTTGCCGTCTCATCGGATTATGAGAGCTAGGGAATAGTGAGTGCACCTGTGTTTGCACACACACTTGTGCACTATAATATCTCCTGCACAGTTGGCTAATCGCTCTTGAAATTGGCCGCCGTGGCCGAAATAGGTCTGGAGGCCTTTAAAAAATAAATATATATATATATTCTATCTATTTCGTAACCGAAGGTTCTAACATGTCGGTACGACTTTTGTATTTAGTCCAATAGGTATAATATACATGAAGAAACTTTATAAATTATTATTTTTTTCGATATTTAGACTAAGGTCTACAATCATATTAGAGAATTTTATCAATTTATACAGAAGAAAAATTTAAGTAATAAGCGTGAGTTTTAAAATATTTTTTATTTTAACTTTATGACATTCAGAAGTTAAAGCATTTAATTAATATTGATTAACTGATATTTCATAAAATATTATATTTTGTAAGCAACTAGTAAGATAACGTAAGGTTACTAATGTACAATATAGTAAGTAACAGCCTGCAAATGTCCCATTGCTGGCCTAAGGTGTCCTCTCCTTTTTTTTTGAGGAGAAGGTTTGGAGCTTATTCCACCAAGCTGCTCCAATGCGGGTTGGTGGAATAAACATGTGGTAGAATTTTTGTGAAATAAGACCGTCACAGCCAAGTACGAAATTAATTATAAACACCCATTGAGCACACGAAAATTCAGTGGTGATTTGAGTACACGAAGATTCACACGTTGTAACCAATACAAACGCGTGTACAATAATGATTTGTTGAATATAGGTATTGAGTCAATGACGTGATGATGTTTTATTATACTGGCGAATTTCATGAACGACTGTGCACCATGTGTCGCGCGGCATTTACAATATTGTATTATCCGACGATGTTACCTTAATTAAGCGGGTGCGTCTCGTCTCTGCATGTGACGTCTAGATTTAATTTGATTCGAGTCATTTCTAGTCTGTTGACGGAAATGTAATATTGCGATGAAATTTCGCGTTTCGTGTTGCGATATGTTTTGTATTTTTCTATTTATATATTATATTATATAGTGTTATTAAAATATTATTTGAAATGTAAAAATATCTTTGAAATGTTGGTTATCATTTAATATTGTTGGAATCATTAAAATCTATTTGTAGATGATGTTAGTAAAAATATTTGTATATTTATTATACGTCGCTCCATCGTAACGTATTAAGTATTTAGATCGATAATCTAGTAGATAATGTAAGTTTATAATAAGATCGCGTTTAGTCACCGAAAAATGAAATAAATTTTACAAAATATTAAACTTAATACTAACGCTACGACTATGGTCTCCTAAAATGGTTTTTATATTGAACTCAACGATTCTTAGACTTATGCATCGTAATGCGACTATTTTACCGTTGAAATATTACGGATTAAATATTACCAACTTTGCTCGATACAGTGTTACAATATATAGTACGAATTACAACGAACAAAAACCTTTACAAAACGGGAAGTCACGACGCAGATGATTTTCGTTCGATGTATGGGGATACTCAAAACACAAGCATCATATCCGTCCCAAGTTGCATGAGATCCGGTAACGTTGGAATCAAGAGCCCGTGTACCCGGCAATGAATAATTATATTATTAATAATTAAACAATGTAATTATGCTAATTAAGTGATTCTCGCTGCTAATATCACCACAACGCCCTTAGTTGAAATACGATAGGAGTAAATTTACATATAACATGTAGCTTTGATGAACGTGGATTACTTTTATTACTAGTTAACGCACGCGGCTTCGCCCGCGCTTTAGGGGAGGAGGGGGCTTCAGGTGTATTTTCTCTGTACCCCTGACGACGTGAATGCAAAGTTTCATGAAGATCGGTAGAGTAGTTAAGACGTGAAAGTACAACAAATAAACAAGCAATCAAGTCACTTTTGCATTGATAATATTAGTAATGATTTAACAAGAACATGAAATTCAAGCTTCTCTTGTCAATAGTGAAATTGCGAAGCATAGTTACTTATATAATAATGACTGCCTCGTTGGTCTAGAATCTAGTGGCTTGATGTAAAGCCGCAGACCCGGAGGTCCTGGGTTTAATTCCCAGGTTGGGCCAATAAAAAGCTTTATAGGTTTTTCTGTCAGAAAATCCTTATTTGGTAAACATCAGTTAGGACTGAAAGATTTTTTTTTTACGGCGTATGTAGGCAGACAAGCATATGGGCCACCTGATGGTAAGTGGTCACCAACGCCCATAGACATTGGCAATGTAAAAGAAGTTAACCATCGCTTATATTGCCAATGCGCCACCAACCTTGGGAACTAAGATGTTATGTCCCTTGTGCCTGTAATTACACTGGCTCACTCACCCTTCAAACCGGAACACAACAGTACCAAGTACTGCTGTTTTGCGGTAGAATATCTGATGAGTGGGTGGTACCTACCCAGACGAGCTTGCACAAAGCTCTACCACCAAGTAAATTAAATGCATTAGTTTAATTTTTACTCCACACCTAAGTCGTGATGATGAGTCAACACCATGAAAGATTCCACCATTTGAGTAGGATATATTTTATTGTATAAATTCACAGCTAATGAGAAATTTTCATAAGATTTAACCCGGGATTCGAACTACCACCATCCTGCAATATATAATAAGGCTGCATAACCACCCTGGATTTGCAGCCTTATATACAACGAGACATAAATCCTCAATGTAATAAGTATGTTAATAAAACAACTTAACATGACCCGAACTACGAATAATAATAGAAGATAAAGATTTTTTATTCAACAGAATTACAATTCTTTACTATTTGTGAAGGCTGCGCTCTGCAGTAACAATATGTCAATTAAGCAAATGTACTTGTGGAACGTACGTGACGCCAGATCGCTGTGCGGATTCCAGCGTGAAACGCAACGGTTTCGTATTTGCATGTTATACGAATAATTTAAATAATACATTGTTTAAAATATCTTAACGACTTTATAATACATGACTATTATTAAAATGAGCATTTAATTTTAACAGCATTATATATTTATGACGCTGGTTTTTCTTTACAAATGATATTATTACACAATCATTGAAATACCGTTTATATATATATATATATTTTGGACTATTATAATAATTTAAATTGACTGTCAATAATTTAAATCTTATTAATAGTTTTATTGCAGAAATTTCTTATTGTAAAAGCACACAAAATACTTTGATAGTTTGTGTGCTTTGCTGGGAGTGTAAGCTGTTATATATATAATAATAGCATATTGAATTTTTTTTGTAATCAAAAAAAATTTTTTATTATATTTTTTTAATACTATGAATTTATATTAACCGTAAATCAAGGATCAATGCTGAATAATTGTAGCCTGGGGGATAATTTTCACAATGACGACAGCCTGACGATCTAATAACATTTTGATTTTCCTATATACATTATCTGACGATTCTACAATCATTCAGTATTCCAGTTACATCTAGTTAAATAAATGTACTTGAATCGAAATTACATTAATTTTGTAACAATATTTTTATACATACAATAACAAATGTTTTTCTGAGAATAATATATAATATGTTGCCTTATTATTTGATGAAATAAAACAATAATAAAAATAATTACATCTTAGTTCCCAAGATTGGCGTTTATTTATATACTCTTTATTGCACACCAAAATAGACAGAAATAATAGGAGTAAAACAAAAACAAAGAAAAGAAAAATGTACAATAGGCGGCCTTATCGCTAAAACAGCGATCTCTTCCAGGCAACCTTTGGTAGAGGAGAGAGATAGGATGGTAGGGGTGTACAAAAAAAAAAAAAATAGATACAATATATATATGTATATATACGATATATAAATAAATATTCCATAAATATATAATTATATAATAATATAATATACATACACATTATAAATATATACATTTACATACTATAGATACTTACATAATAAATAAAATATTTAATTGCAGTATTTCTTCATGAAGCAAGATAGTGCTCTTTTATCATTTTTTTAAAAGAAGTAATAGTTGGTACACGTCTTGCTTCTGGTGGAAGAGAGTTCCAAAGACGAATTGAATGGACTGTAAATGAGTCACTATAAAAAGATGTTGTATGGGGTGGTATTTTTAAAACCAAATTCTCTTCAGAACGAAGATTATGGCTATGTGAAGAACTAAGAAATTGAAAACGTTCTTTTAGATATGAAGGAGAAGACGGATTGAACAGAATACAGTACAGAAGTTGAAGGATGTGAGTATTCCTGCGAAGCCGGATTGGGAGCCACTTGAGCTTTTTACGAAATTCAGAAACGTGATCATATTTACGAAGACCAAATATGAATCGGATGCAAAGATTTTGGAGACGCTCAAGTTTATTAAGTTGCTCCTCTTTTAGATCAAGATAACATGCGTCAGCATAATCGAGAATTGGTAGTAGGAGTGACTGTGCTAACATAATTTTGGTAGGGATGGGTAGAAAGTTGCGTAACCTTCGAAGGGAGCCAAAGGCTGCAAAAATTTTTTTACTTACCTCACTTATCTGTGGTTCCCAAGACAGGTGCTGGTCAAAGGCAATTCCCAAATTCCTAGCTGTAACACTGAACGGTATGTTAACACCGTTAAAGTGTACAACCGGGAGATCCGAAAAAGATATACGAGAAATTAATTTTGAACTACCAATAATCAGCGCCTGTGTTTTATTTGGGTTTACTCGTAATCCAAATGCAGTAGACCACTTAGAAATATTTAATAAATCATTATTAACTAAATGTATAGTTTCAGGAAGGTTCGCAATTTTACTTTGTAAATAGATCTGAAGATCATCTGCATACAGGTGATAGAGAGAAGATATATGAGAAGTGATGGTACTTATAAAGACCGAAAACAAGAGGGGAGACAACACGCCACCTTGTGGAACGCCAGCAGTTATAGAAGCCCATTCTGAGAAAGAATCTTCAACTCTTATCCGTTGCCGGCGCCCATACAAGTAAGAATGAAGCCAGTCAATTACTTTAGGAGATATGTTAAGAGAACACAAAATAGCAAGAAGAATATCAAAGTCTACAGTGTTGAAAGCATTACTAAAATCTAATAATGTCAACACAGTAACCTGTTGATTATCCATTCCTAATCTAATGTCATCAGTTATTTTGATCAGAGCCGTAGTCGTACTATGACCAGGACGAAAGCCAGATTGTAAAGGATTCAATAGGACATTTTTTGAAAGGTATTGGTTTAATTGATTGTGAATAAGGCGCTCAAGTACTTTAGACAGGAAAGGGAGAATGGATATAGGACGATAATCAGTGTAAGATGAAGGATTTGTTTTTTTGGGGAGGGGGATGACTTGTGCGTCTTTCCAGGATTCAGGGAATTCACAAAGGATAATGGATTGGTTTAAAATATGTGTGACTACAGGAATTATGATATCTAGGATTGGGAGGATCATCTTACGACTAATGCAATCCGAACCAATAGCATCAGAATTTATTGCTAAAATGTTCTTAACATCACTATCAGTAAATTGACTAAAGAAAAAAGGAGAATTTTCAGGAGTTGATTTAGCAGAAATTTCTTTTAAAGTATTAGACTTCACAGCAGTGTCGAAAGTTTGAGAGGACGAAAAATGATTATTTAATTCATTTAAATTAATATTGTGAGTATTTATGTTTTTAGATGATTTTCCAATTCCTAAGGACTTGAGAAATTTCCAGACTCTAGCTGACTCCTCTTCCTCAGCTATAGATTTATGGATATGGCGTCGTTGACTATCTCTACATAGCCTGTTGCAGCGATTGCGAACCTTCAGATACTTGTCGCGATTTGTGTCAGTCGGATTACACCTATACTTAGCCTTGGCAATATTCTTTCTTACTTGGAGCTTCTTTATTTCTGGGGTGAGCCAAGGTGCAGGAAGGTGTTTTAGCCGGACAGGACGAATTGGTGCATGTAAATCATACAGTTGAGTTAATAGGGAATTAAAAACTGTAACTTGCTCATTGACTGTATCAGCATTTAAAATAACACTCCAATCAATGTTGGCAGCATCCTCCCGCAGACTATTCAAATCCATTCCACCAAAATTACGCTGCAGAAGAATTCTCGATTTTGCTTTGGGTGGTTTGATTTTATAGGAGAGATAAAGAAGATCATGATATGAAAAAGCAAGGGCGGAGCACTGCCCATGCTTTTCAACATGATCAACGGAAGAGACCAAAATTAAGTCGAGAAGAGAAGGGATAGAGTTAGGGAAGGAATGAGTAGCAGATAGGGGTAGGATTTGTAAATCTGCACTATTCAGTACAGATTTCAACAGACTAGAGCGATGGTCATTTTTTAAGAGACATGTATTAAAATCTCCCATAAGAATGGTATGGGCATACAACGGTTTAAATCGCTCTAGAAGGATTTCAAATGATGAAAAGTAATCGACCGTGAGGTTAGGACTATAGTAAACACCTAATAACATCTTAATATGACCAAAGATAACCTCAATAAAAAGGTGTTCAGCCCCTTCAACGGACAGAGGTGTCGATTGACTTATAATTGAAAATGGAATGTGAGAACGGAGATAGATCGCCACTCCACCACCTGCCCGACCTACACGGTCGTTACGGATCAAATGAAATCCAGGAAGAGAGTAGGAAGTAGAAGGTAAGCAGGGTTTAAGCCAGGACTCAGATACGAGGATAGCATGTATTTTATTGCAATCGAATGATGATAACATATCAGGATAATGTGCAGGAATACTCTGAGCATTAATATGGATAACATTAAAATACTTCAGACAGTCTGAGAATAAAGAATTTATAGTTTCACCGAGCGAAGGGATACTATGAAAGCTATCATTACTGCTCAATCCATCAGAAGAAAAAGAAAGAAAAGTTTCGTCCAAATCGTCATTGTTTCTAGACATTTTTAAATTAAATATTCAGCAGATAAAAAATAAGTAAAAATATAAAGATAAATATATAAAATATATATGTAAAATAATAATAATATATATTAATTCTATAATTACAAAATAAAAATAGGTAAATGAATAATTATACGTTAATTAATTTCATATGAACACTCACCCGCCAGTTGCCTAGGAATAATCACTTAAACACAAACATAACAAAATAGAAACAATAATAACATTAAAACTAACATTAACAAAAAAAAAAAAACATATATTTATCAGGCAGCCATAACAACAATTTTTACTAAAAAGGAATATTATTATATTATATCTATATTTATCTATTATCTATCTATATCGAATATGAAAATGAAGTAGAGACGATCTTTATAAATGTCTAGTATAGAACTAAAAAACTAACCATCCAAAGCAAGAAAACTATGGCGCCTGATTGACAAACGTCAGAATGACGTTAACTTTTAACTAAATAGATTCGTAAATAGTTTTACACAACACAAAAATTAAATCGAAAGCAGGTAGACAGAGAAATAATTTTAAATTATAGAAAAACAAACAATAATAAGAAGAAAGATAAATATAAAATAACTATTTCTTAACCACGCGCTTTGACCTCTGCAATACAACTTTATCGCTAGTGTTTGCGATGGGAATTTTTTGGACTGGGGACTTACAAGTTGAAATCGAGTCAAGATCAGATAAATGGCGTTGTAAGATATATTAACCATACTTACCAAAAGCCTAGCAAATGCCAGTCATACATCGATATATAATAAACACACGATTAAAATATTTTTTCTTTTAACCATTATATTCATCAAGCTTTAAAGTCAACGAATCTGAAAGTTATAAGCTTCGAAATGAAAAGTTTTCTCATTAAGTTTATTTCATTAATAAGTCTTCTCATTAAAGTTAGTTCCAGGAAATCAAGTTAAACTAACTTCATAATCGACGTTTAAAAAGTATTTGCATATAGAAACATTAAGTTCATTTGAAATAGTAAGTATGCGAAAATGTTATAGAAGTTTTTCGTTCGTTAAATTTTTAAAAGGTAAAAAATACAAAGTCACTTTTTTTATTTGAATACAGTGAAAAGGCATTATTGTATAAGGTTTAAGTGTGTTTAATGTATTTAATTATAATTTGAGTTAATTATAACTGTGGCCTGTCCGCCTATCTGTAACTTAAAAGAAACAAAATAAGTAGCTGTGGGCCATAAAAAAGTACAATCAGCTATTTAAGTATTTAACTCTTCAAATAAATACAGCTTAGAATTTGTACACACAGAGTCAATTTCATGTAAAGAGACTTGAGGATATTGAGTCTTCTTTGAGCGTTATGCGAGTTAAATTTCAAATTCGAATTTTAGTGGTGCTAGCTCCAATAGTATGGGCTGTGCTTTGATTTGTCATTCAGTCAGTCACTTATATATTTGAAAAATAATAATATTATCACCGATTTTAATATCAAGAGAATATAACGTATAGACGAAGCGTCATTCAAATTTTATTACGTGTAAAGATTAATAAATTAAAATTAAAATCGTTTCGTTTACACGTCGTCGGTCGAATTATTAATTTCAACCAGGGCATTTCATAAATTGAATGTTGTCTGTCAATGTCTATAGTGATTAATTTAACCCCGCCCGTTGATTACAACCTCTGATTAAAAGCGTTAAAATGTTTTTGTTTGTGTTTATGTAAAATAATTATTGCAATTCTGGTGTTTTAATTATTCCGTACAGCGCGTATCGGCATGTGTAATGCAAATTTGTTTAATTATATATATGAGGTTTACAACGAGTACATATAATGAGGTGTGTACTGAACGGTATAAACAAGAATAATATGTGCTTAGAGATTCGAAAAAACACATAATCTTAACTAAAAGCATTGCATTGGTAACAGTGAAGATACTGTCACGCTGTCCGTTTTCTCTCCTAGCTTTTTCAATGAACGCTAGCTAACTGCGCAGGACATATTATTTATTTATTGCGTGCGCGTGTGCGTGTGCGTGTGCGTGTGCGTGCGCGTGTGCGTGTGCGTGTGCGTGTGCGTGTGCGTGTGCGTGTGCGTGTGCGTTTGCGTGTGTGTTTGGGTGGGTGTGTGTGTGTGTGTGTGTGTGTGTGTATATGTGTATGTGTATGTGTTATACTGAACCGAGTGTATACAGTTGCACTGTCCGTTCTTCTAACTCCATGGGTTGCAAATTCGACACCATCGTGAAATTTTCAGACGCAAGAGAAACGGACGTGCGTTCTAGCTCGGGAGTGAAAACATTGTAAACTTATAGACTCCGGGCTTTTAATAAGCGTTTCTTGTAGATTTTCCAAATTATTTATTTATTTGTTCTATTGAAACCTACGACCTCTCAGAGTTTGCGGTTAATAAGCTTACCAATAGAGCTATACAATAAAAAGACTAATAATAATAAAGCAGATACTGAATAACTGGCTGGATTTTAATAAATGAAAAATAAATCAAATTAAATTCATATTTAAAACAAAAGCGATTCCTGTTATTACGCTTAATGTTAATTATATTTTAAACTAGATGTCGCTCGCTTCGCTCGGTGTAAATTGAATTTTAATTTCAAAGATTTCCTCAGTATCCTTTTCAAAGGGATCAACTTCTATATCAAATTTTATTAGAATCCGTCCACCCGTTCGTTGTTGAGTCATTGTTGTAATCAATTTTGTCGCAATTATCACAATGATAAAAGTTACTTATTTAACAAGATACGACGCTGTAAAGTACTTATCTAAATATATTTAAGAGTAGTACAGGATAAATAAATGTTGATAACGCTTTTTACCGTTTGTCTACGTGTATGTAATAAAAATAAGTTTTTAATAAAAATGGAGAAGTTCGTTTTTAAGTATTACATTTCTATTCCATTTAAGAAATGAATAAAGAATAATACATAGTAATTATAACATGAGGAGTCATGATGGCTCAGTGTTTAGTAGACAAAATCTTAACCGATGATTCCAGTTTCAAATCCGGGCAAGCACCACTGAATCTTCTCTGTATGTTTCGGATAAAAGTCTGCAACTTGAATCCACCGACCCGCATTGGTGTAGCGTGCTTCAAACTTACATTTAACTGTATTTTTGCTTTTAATTGTAAAGTTACACACTTTGATCAAGTTATCTTTAAGTCTCAGCATCAAGCGCGAATCAAGGTGAAGAATATTAGAATATATATTATATTCAGAATACACGATATTTCAGACAGAGCTCGTTTACTTAATAAATTGATTCACTTCAAAACGACTATTTGTATCTTTTAATATAAGATGAACGAGAAGACAAACGCAATACCGATAATGGCCGTCCCATTCAGGATCGTGACCCTGTAACAATGATTAATTATGTAATTCCGGAATAATCTGCTCCGAAATGTATGATATGCTTTGATATCTGTCTGTAATAATTTGTAAATACTAGTGTGTTTATATCAATATATGAAAGTCTTGCTTTCGCTCTAAAATCGCTAAGTTGATTTTGATGTCGTTTGAAAATTACTTGAATTCTGGAGATATCTACTATTAATATTCTTAATTTTTTTCGGTTTAGGTCAATCCCTAAGGGATAAAATATGCGTTATAAGATTGTATGGATATAATTCCTTTTAACAAAATTACTAACTTGTAATTTATTGGAGGTCATTGTTTTATCTTTTAATGATATTATTGTTTTTAATGCCTTCATAGGACATGGTTAATAGGCCTTTTACAAAATTAAATTAAATTTAAAGAGAAGAAGAATACGAGAAGAACGGGCAAGAAATACCGTATTATTACGGTATTTCTATCTTCTATCTTCTATCTATATCAATATTATTTGTAGAAAAGATAAATTACGGAATATACATACAATAATTAAATATAACTGAATTATTATAATATATCCTGCACATATAATGAATTGAATAATACACCTTATTTTGCTTAACATAAGATTTATTCCCTACGGCTAATTCTTTAAAAGAATTATGATGCTCGAAGATCGTGAATGATCTAACCTTCCTAACATAACGCAAGTTGGCAAAGCACTCTCACTCTCAAGCAAAGTGCTCTCTGAGGGATTGAATTAAAATCCCGCTGTTCTCAAGTTGTGATATAAATTCCAAACTTTGTATAAAGTGGGTAATCGTGCGTTAATGTATTATTGTTCTACGATGATCACAGTTTTAAAGTAAAAAAAGTTATTTTATAGATTGACATTGTTATATTTATATAAATAAATAAGATAGTAGTCGGCATTGTTTCCTTTTAGAAATTTTGATGTAAACTAATTATTTCTATTTAATTTAATTTTGACGGTACAACTTGCACGCCACCTATTGAATGTTAATGGTACTAAAATAGAAATCCGTATTTAGTAGATACGTGAACGCATACAATATAAAGAAAAACATTTTTTTTCTTTTCTCGAATTGACTGTTTGTTGTTGGCCCAAATAGTCTCTATAATGTCACCCGGTGAGGGACGAGTCTTAAATTACTCAGCCGGATGTTGGGAGCCCACAAGGGCTAAGGGCGCCTCCTATGAGACCGACGCTTAGAACACCGTCGACGTCGGAAGGGATGAAAAAGAGCAATTATATTTTATGTAAATTTAAATGACGTTTCATTAATTTCTATAAAAATACTAGCTGCCCGTCCCGACTTCGTACGGGTAAAATAAGGATATTATCCCGTGCATTTTTTAATCAATGAGATATAAAAATTTGCTCATACAGTACAGTGTATGTGTGTTCAGTACAGGGCATATAATAATAATGCATAAAGAGAAGTAAAATATGCTCTTCATATTTTTTCATTTATTACACCAAAGTTCTTTTACTACTGCAAAGTAGAGTGACCTGGCGGAAATTGTCATGTAACAAAAAAGCGTTGTCCTCCAAGCGACCTTTCCCCTCTGTCTTTCTTACTGATTCTTTCTATTCTAGCGGTTGTATGTGTATGTATGTGTAAGTGTACAAATTTATTTTAATCAAGTGGGTGTAGTACTGTACTCCTCGCTAAGTTATAAAATAATCTGTATATTAAGAAGATCAACTCTTATTTTTCTGATAGTAAAGTAAGAACAATTTCCACTTTTTTTTTCGCTGAAAAAATGCATTTACGCGTTTCCCCCACATGAATTGGGGGGCTGACCGGTGCTGAAGATGCCGGAATACACACTAACAAAAACTAGCGGTATCCTCTCCGCCTGGTCGGTGGGTGCCAAGGGATCGCTTGCGCATGCTACCGTGATGCCCTGGGGTTCCCGGATACAGGGAACCCCCTTAGCCCCGGTGATTGTTAATTTGCGCATAGCGCCTACGCCTTCTCCCCGGTCTTCTTCGACGGATCGAATCAGCGGAGGCATTTTCCTCGCGCTGCCGCTCCGCGGCCTCTTGTGACATGACATTCTCGCAGAAGGAGACTATTTCCATGGTTTTAATGCTAATGCATGCGTTAATCACGCTCGGCAGTGTGATATCTCCACCGACTATCACCAGGCCAGCTAATGCCTCTGAGGCCCCATGCAGCACACTCCGAAGAATAATTTCCTCTTGACTGATTTCGACCGCGATGGCCAATCTCAAGAAAGATTTGCCAACTACGCAGGATGTATTATAGTGCAAAAGTGTGTGCGTAAACACAGGTGTACTCTCATAATCCGATAGGACGGTAAACCGACGCGAACGGTATAGTCAGGACCATCGGCTTTACGTGCCTTTCGTGGCACGATAGTGTGACAAATATACAGAAATATAATCATTAAAAATCTACATTTCAAAAGATGTTATAAGTTAAAAAAATATCGCAAAGAACTTCGTTCCTCCCGGGGCGGTCCCCCAATTACACGGAAATGATAAAATGATAATTGTAAACGTCACTACTGTGATCGATGTACAAACAATAATAATGGCCGAAATTTTTCCGAAAACTGTGTAAGAAATGAGCAGCTTATTGCAAGAGAGACAGCAGAACGCTTCCATCCCTACTCCGTGCTGCTTACATGGTGATAAGTGTCGCCAATAGACCCCTGACGGGGATAACTGATCAAGTGTTGATTGATCCAGTTATCGACCGAGGTTGAAAATGATTGAATTACTAATATCACTATTAAAAAATAGGGGTTGATGATAGAAAGGTGAAAATTAAAAAATTAGGGTTGTATGTATTTTTTAATGCCACATAATTTTAAAATAAAAATAAAAGTGTTTCCACACAACACTTAACACTTAGGGGTATAAAAATTTGTTATAAACCTATTCTCAGACCTACAATATATACATATAAAATTTAATCAAAATCGGTCAAGCCGTTTCGGAGAAGTATAAACACTAAAACTGTGACACGAGATTTTTATATATATAGATTAATAATGATTCTAATTAAAAGACATTTCTTGTAACTATTTGAAATATTTTCTTTTTAGAAAAAACTTTCATATGTTTTCGATTCAAATAAAATATGTGTTGAGATCTTGAAAAATAAATGTCGAATGTTTTAAAATAAATAATTACTTGCTACGCAGAGAATATTCAAAGCGAGCATATTAAAGTCCCTTGAATACTCAATTACTGTCCGCAGATGGTGTCTCATTAGTCTGTCACTCAACGCGATGGTTTATGGTGACAATTGTATGGGAGTAGCATTTAACCGCAGCGTTACCTAAACAGATTTCTCTTAGAATATCTACAGTATCACATACATTTATGTAGATAAAATTAAATCGCTATATGATAATGTACCTTAATACCTTAATAGTGTGAATATCTATTTAATACACATAAAATATATTTTTATTGTATAGGTAGGCGGACGAGCCTATGGGCCTGGGCCTGATGGTAAACCAATGTTGGTGTTCACCAATGCCCATAGAAAATGGCATTGTAATAAATTTTAACCATCGCTTACATCGCCAATGCGCCACCAATCGTGGCAACTAAGATGTTATGTCTCTTGTGCTTGTAAGTACACTGGCTCAGTCACCTTTCAAACCGGAACACAACAATACCATGCTGCTGTTTTGCGGTAGAATATCTGATGAGTGGGTGGTTACCTACTCAGACGAGCTTGCACCAAACTCTACCACCAAGTATGATTTTGATGCTAAAAATGCATATTTCTTTCTCTGTTTTTTATCAGCGTCTGATGTCTTTCCTTTCGAACTAGTTGATGATTTTGTAACTTTATGAAAATAACACTCGAATTCACCGAATCATTTGGACCTTATACTTTGACAAATATCTTAACATATAATTTTTCTCATTTATATTATTAGTAAGTTATATATGTTACTTAATTCTGATTTTATTGGGTATCTTTGTTTCAGGTATGGGAAATATGTATCAACGATGTATTTATGCATATATACATATATATCAAAAAATCTTCATATGAAACTGGGTAAGTGCTATCATAAAGTTTAAAATCGAATACATAATAAAATATAAAATACAGTTCCATATAACATATAAATCTAGTAAATAAAGATAGTGTTAGATAAATTTCACAAATCGTAGCTATATTCGAGATAGCCTACATGACTCAATCCATCACTCTGCCCTACTTTACCTAGTTGTGAACGGGGCTTACGATTTCTTATTTAAGCCACAACTTTTGAATGAAAATCCATCTTATGAATAATCTCCTATTTATATATAATCAAGTATATGCTGTGTATAATCAATAATATTCTGAAGTCGGTTTTCCGATCTATATTAATACATTTAATTTAGCAATTCTCAAAATTTAAGGAAATTACTAACTAATCCTTATTCCTATTTACAAGTTTGCTTTAGGAGTGGGGATAACAATAGCCCAATAACAATAGGGGGCAGAATTGAACCTCCGACTGTTACATCGCTAGGCGGCCCGTAAATCATTACGCTATTGAACTATGCCAGCGTATCAAGTCCTGTGCTCCTTGAGTCAGGCCAGTCAAAAGTTCTTAGATTTTTCCGACGAGGAGTTCCCAGTACCAGTCTGGTGTCTCGGAAAGCACATAAAGCCGTTGGAACTCGAACCCTTTTCTTGGATCTTCCATTGGAATTATGGGAGCCATACAGAGTTCACGTGTTTGTTTATTCACGTGTGCACTATTATGTTTCCGCTGGGATGTGCCTTCAGGTTGGCACCCGAGGCCGAAATACAGCCAGAAGGATATTATAGTGTATTCCAAGGTATGTTTACCTCAATAGTAAATCTGAACTCGTGTGACGATATAAACCGCCACCCTCGAAATATACAAATTTACATTTTCACATTAGTACTTAAAATTTAATTATTTTAGCAATATTGTTGGTATGAAAATGATTAATATAAGCGACAATATACAAATATACTTTATGTTAGCTGCATATTATTAGTTCATAGGAATAATTACTACCGAAACCCATTTAAAAAATGATTAAATTTTTTATGATTTTTACAAAAATGTTGTTTCATGTTATAACTAAAAGGCAAAATTAAACCTTATATTGTTCTGCTTAAAGTTCAAATTACATTGCAACTAATTTGTGGTAGCTCTCGCGTTGAGAGCTTCATGTGTCTCATTAGATGCAATTAATTTGTAGCAAGACGTGAGGAATGTAATCATTGGAGGTATATTGGGAGCCTTATTACAAGGGATCAAGGTCGATAGTATGGTAATAAATATCTTGTTAATTTACCCAGGCCCGGGAAGATAGTTGATGTCAAATTTATACCGCAGATTGACTTGTGGTATCGACGTTCAGTTCAAACGTTGTTAATGAGATTGTGTAAATGTTGCTGGTTAGCTGTAATGTTAGAGTTATATAACGGTTTTATACAATACACACATATATATCAGAGATTCGTTATAATCGTATTGTGGGCAATAGCAGAGATCCGGGTGAGAAATAAGCTTTTTAACATACAATATTTACTTCAACAAACAGAAATGTAATATTCACACTTTTTATACAATACACAGTACAGTTCCTAGGCTAGAATTCCTTTTAATGCGATCAAAGCGATAAGTGCCGCAAATACAGAATGCAGCGACCTTTTATTTCATTATTTTCAAATTTAGGTTCTGTACACGTCACCATGACGTTTGTGCGTTGTTTGCGGCCAGTTCTAATAAGCCGGTTGCGACATATATTAATGATTTCATTAGCAAAAGTAGCTTTTCAAGGGACATAGCTTAACAACGAACTGCTATCACGTATAACACGCATGCACCGAATGTATTCAAAACTGATCTAGTAAAATATTAAGCTAAGAATAATGTAATCAAACCAATGTATCCGGTGGGTGGTCTAAATAACTTTAATTGTGAATTGACAATTACTAAATTCTAAGTTACTCTACAATGTTTTTCCTCTTAAATAACAAAATAAAATTAGACTATTTAAAAGCACAATTGAATTACTATCAGTCATAGCATAGTAACCTCTAAAATTTAACCTGAAAATGGTTATATAGCCAAGTGGTGGGACAAGTTCCTTAACCTTTTTTATTATTTAAATAATGTATAAGTTTTATTTTCTACATAAATGTTTTAGTTTAATATTTTAAACGTAGAATGAACTAAAATACAGTTAAATCGTATCTAGACATCAAAGAGTGCTTATACAATTATGTACAGAGAGTTTAAACAGTGATTTTTTTTCCTGTTATAATCAAACAAGGCCCAAGTTTAAAAGCAAGCGGACAGTTTACGTTCTGTTTTTTCTAAAAGGCTCTATTTGCAGTCACTGTTTGTCTTCACATGTTTATCTCGTTGTTTGCAGATTAACTTACACATAACTGGAACATGCGATACTGGGTTTACGTTTTTATGAAAAACAATTAAAGCTTTTGCAGTAAAAAAATGGACGAGTGTGCTTTTGTTTGCATGAACTCTTAATATGTCATTTTAAACTTGCCACTCTGTGTACTGTCATGTCATTGAACCCTCGTTATATATTTATTATTAGTGCTTTTTGAAGTGATAACTTCTTATGGGAGGGTAAACCGCTTCGTAACGTAACGCGTTACGGTGCCACTATTACCGACGCGGACTGCTTTACCTTAGAGTTACCAACCTAACGCCATCTAGCGTATACATATAGTACTTATAATAATTTAGCAACTCTCGAGTACTAATTTGAATTATATTTAATATATTATAATTAATACTAAATATTATCACTTCTGTCGAGAGTCCCGAGGCGCACGCGTTTTTTTTAAATTTAAATATAAAAGTTATGTCGTATCATAAAAAAAACTTTTGCCATCTGATTTTACCAATTCTAAAAATTGTTAAAATTAAAATTACTAAAATTACTGAATAATTGCATGCTCTATAAAACCAATTATATTTAGAAAAAGGACTACTTCCTGCGTATTATATTCTGTTGTCGTCAATTGAACGACCTATTAATAAATATAACCCATAACAAGCTTGTTATAATAAATCATCATATATACTAAACATTCTCCTCGGAATAATCAAAAACGCTTTTAGACTACAAGCCGCAATCAGCTCAATGTAGACACAGACAAATAGTCTCTCAACACCGATATACTAATTGCGGTCAAATTAAATGGTGTGATTGCATTAACATAAATGCAGTACACACGCGGTCGTTCGCTACCAGTTCGATAATAAATTGACTACCAGTCAGTAGCTTGCCAAGATCTAATAATATTACCCTTTGTCGTGTGGAGTGACTTTTGAGTTGAAGTCGGTTGAATTCGTCGACCGTAACGAGAGTCGCGTATTGTGTCACGGTGGGCCTTCGTTTTATAAATAAGAACTTCATAGTTGTTTTAATCTAGAAACGTTTGTTTGTTCATATAGTACAGCTGTACGTCACTGTGTATAATTTACTTGCTGGTTTGCAGAATTTGCTTTACTGTGCTCATTAAATTGAACAATTCTATGAAATTTAAAAAATTCAAAACTCGATTTTTGATTAATAAACTTAATATTCCATCATGTGATTTCATATTAACTGGCTGGGACACACACATAAGAGCGCAATTGATTGTAAGAAGTTTTATGACCGATATAAATAAGTGATTGAGAGGTAAAAGTAGAGAAATTTAAATCAATTTCTCATTTTTTATAATAGCTAATTCATTCATTTATATAATTAGAAGTGATGTTATATAAATAATTAAAAAGTAAAGTTTTTTCATTTTGTTTCTTACACCTGTAGTAGAATTTCATTCGATACGTTTAGGATTCCTTACGTTCCTTACTTGGTGGTAGGGCTTTATGCAAGCTTGTCTGGGTACGAACCACCTACTCATCAGATATTCTAGCGCAAAACAGCAGTTCTTACTATTATTGCGGACCGGTGTGAAGGGTAAGTGAGCCAGTGTAACTTTCCAAGCTGCATTGACAAGGTGCATTGACGATGGAAGGAATTGTTAAGAGTTTTACAATGACCATCAGGTGATCCATTTGTCCGTCCGACTATATAGTATATATGATAAAAAAAATGTTGTTTTCCTTCACCGCCGAACACGAGATGAATGAAACACAAATTAAGCATAAACTTAGTGGTGCTACGATTTGAACGAACGTGTTGTTATATAGCACAGGTTTCTTCATACTCAGCAATGATATAAAAATAATAATATATAATAAGTGTTAATAGCCTAGATTACAGGCTGCTGTACGATGTACACGTTTCAGGTACGATTTAGACTGCTTGGGCTATTACCGTCCACAAGCACAACAATGGACACAATGCATACTGTATTTGTGATAAGACTCAGAATATCATGTGTTGTAGAAATGTAGTTCTATCTATGCCATAATGAAGTTGAACGAATAACAAGTAGTAAGATACGTATATTTGACAACTTACAAACGGATTGTGATATCTTTGGCGATATTCTCAGTTACTCCTTCCTTAGTTCATCCATCATCCTAGTCTTACAGTCACGTTGGTGCCAAACACTCTTCTTGTAATATCACATTTATCCATACTATGATAACCGGTTTCCTTTCAGCGTTTCTGTCAAGTAATTTAAAAATAGCCTTAAACTTTCTCCATCGTTTAGGTCATCCATATAAAACAATTCATAAGCTACTGTCGAAATGGATTTTTAGTATGATGTAAACATGATTTTTACTCTGGTCTAGTGGACAGCTCACAAAGCGAAAAGCCTCAAGGTCCTTGGATAAAGTTATTAAGAAATATCATTATCATAGTGTATATTATATAGCTTGAATGCAGTCTACACAAAATGTAACAAACCACAAACTAAAATATGTATACTATGAATTTATATTTGAATATTACCAAAATAATGTTATCAAGAGAAATAAATGAACCAATTAGTTTCCACATTGTCTCTGACGCTATCTAAGCATTAATCCCTTACGGCGCTAGCGACTATTTACAGACAGTCGTATCTCCTATAATAGAACTAGGAAATGGCTTGTAGTACACTTCTAGTAGACTACATTTAGACGGCGATCATTTTGAAGTGTCTGACTTGATAGACGACGATTTGTTTGCCGACTAATTAATCTCTTTAAATTCCGTACCGGCCGACATACGGTATAGGTCGCTGATGCGGTGTGATGCTTAGCGAAGTTTGCAATAGACAAGACTGTTGTAAGGATAAATATAGATGAACGGGTACTGAATCGCGTCAATGTGTTGCAATAACTCATAATAGTAACTGATTTACTACAGTAATAAATACAAAGAAAAATTGGAACAAACAAACATGTACGTACATGCACACGCATGCACACACATAAACAAAAAGAAATATTTGTTTATAAAAACACTGGGGAGCATAAAACGTAGGTCGTAAATTAAGTAATGAGATTAGAAAGGTATAATATTTGTTATACATTTATTATCCCCCCTATTATAGATAATAATCCTTTCTTTAATACCACGTGACAAGACAGTCACGTCATAGACATTTGGTTCGTCCCCTCTTAATAAATATAATACATTCATCTGAATCACGCCCTTATCACACAAACCCATCTGGTCCCTTCGTAAAGGTCGCAAATCTTTAAAGGATCTGAAAGGTAGCCGAGTGAAAAGGAGCGAATTTAACTCATAATTTCAATTAGGGTTCGTGATTTGGGTATACAAATAAATGTCATCGAAATATATGCTCCGATTATGGTTGGAATACGTGATAAAGAAAAATGTTAATTATGTATATCAGACACGTTATAGGGCCAAACAGAATATTGTATTATCTTTTCTTAAATTTTATTTACATAAGATTTACATTGGTGTTGTAAGAAATAATAATGAAATCAAATCAAAATAATTTATTTAGTATTACACTTACTATTATTGACGCCAAAATAAAATATATATTCATTATTATGTAATATAATTCCTGACATAGCCAATGCAGTACCAATTTTAAGAACTAAGAAGTTATACGATTTAACTAATGATCTGAATGAATTTAACTCTAATGTTGCCTTGGACCTGGATAAGAACGTAGATAGAGTGGTTCGGAATCTGTTTATATTCCGAAGCTGGTGCTTGCTTAACTTTTACTTGTAGTACTTAAATATTTTTTAGGTTTTAAATAACAGCCTTCAATTGTTCTAGAACAGAGCTAAATGTCCTGTACCCTTAATGAAGTTCGAATATTATTTCCGCTACGCTGCTCATGATCTGCTTGTATAGATATGTTGTTGCTCATATACGATCAATCAATAGGTAATGCCAATCATTTAATTAATCTACAACCGCACGGCAGAGTAATTGACGTATGTGACGAGGTCTTGTACTGGGCACTCAATGCGGGTAATTAGCTGCTGTCTGACCATACAAATATTTGGTTACACTAATGAGTATGTTATTTGGACCCATATATGGCACAAACCACAAAATAAATATTAAAATATTCATATACTCATACAAAGACTTTTGTAATCAAGATTGTATTACGTGTAAAATTACCACCAGTTCGTATTGATGTTGATCCTACCGATAACAATATGTAATTAATATTACGGATTATTATATTATCTTTAATAATATCATGACAATTTCTTTATTTGCCATTACCATATACATGTGTATTTATTTTATTACATTACTCGGGGTAGAGCTTTGTGCAAGCTCGTCTGGCTAAGTACCACCCACTCTACTGATGTTCTACCGCAAAACAGCAGTACTTTGTATTGTATTTCTTACAATGCCATTGTCTTTGGGCGTTGGTGTCCACTTACTATCAGGTGGACAATAAAAATAAAAATAATTATTATATACTTTTTTTAAAGATAATATTACAAAAATAATTTAGGGTATTTAAAACGAAATTGACAATAAAACGCAACTCCAGGGAAGTTCAAAAAGACCAAAACGGGATCATGTGGTTTGTAGATCCTCCCAAAGGACCTTTTAGGTACTATTTGAATAAAATAAATGTTGCTTTGATTATGCTTTAAATAAAATGTTATATTTGTAGATTTATTACTGTTTGGTGAAGGATTTGGACGTATTTGATAATCTTACAACTTAATGTTTCAATATGCCTTGAAATTTGTAGTAATTGAGAAATTATACAGTCATACAGTTTTTTGCTTGAATATTTGACGTAACTGTCTTTCACTCTGTTTTTAATTTTATATTATTTGCTGGTACTTGAGTTTTTAATTCTTCATGAATTTTAGAATTACGTCGTAATTTTACCTTCGAACCTTGTTAAATCTGTTCATTGATAAACATATATTGAAATATTGTTAAAGTATATCAATATGAATGCGCCCGGTTAAATTAAATTGTTATTATTTTAAATTTTTAAAACAGACGCCGCCGCCTTTCTTTTTCAGTTATTTGTTTAGGTTTAACTTCAAACGTATGGAATTTATGTTATTATTAAAGAAAAAATTTAAAGATGTTTGTTTTATTTTACGCTTGAATAGTATTTCCATTCAAGTTTAGTTTAATATAAAAATAGAAAGTTATGTTCAAATACGAGCTTACAGCAATTTTCAAACTCACTGGGTATTTCTAACTAGAAATTTTGAATATCTTATTGTGTAAGCTATTATTATGCGTGTATGCCTTTAAATATTAGAATTATATCAGTCAATGTGGCCACTTTGATCACTTTTTACGATTGTGTTTTAGTGGTGAATTTCGAGTTGTTTTTACAGAATAACTTAAGAAATTTCTCCGTCTTTCTGTAATCTAAAAGCAATTGCTATATAATTAGTTTGTTGCTGATATATAGGTAACACAATATAGTTAAAAATGTTATATATGAAAACATGATAGGCATCCCATCAAGCAACTATTTTGACTCTTTTCTTTTTTCCCCCCACGGGAACAGTGGGGGGGGTATGTGGGACTCGCCGTATGTCCAAGGCACCGAATGTGCCCCGGTCATCGGAATACCCACTAAAAACCCAGCGGTACCCTTCCCGTCTTAACGGGAGCGCCACGGGATCGCTTGCGCATGCTACCGTGACGCTCCGACAACTATTTTGACTCTATGGCAACTTTTGTTTTAATGAATCCTATATTGAAATATCTAATCTCCTAAATAGAGATATGAAATTTCTTATATCTCGTCATTAAGTTTAGGAAAGGGTCTACTGGATCCATTCGGAGATACGACGCTATAATTTCAATAAACGTCTATTGCACTTGCCCCGTTCGTTTCACTCCGCCATAACGTCGGATGGGATCGCCCGGGATCAAAGATGCGTACAGTATTATTTTACGAAGGTACGCAACAACTGTGAAGATCGTTGATTCGGTTTTTTCTATATATACAATAAATATATATTTATTTTTTATATACAGGGTTATTTGTAACCACCTAGCAACCTCGCAGGACTAGATAGCTAACACCGTAAGCAACAACTTTTCTTCTACGAGTTTTGAAAATTTGTTAGATTTTATTTTCATACAAAAATAAGTATTAATTTAATTATGTTTCCCGATTGAACGTTTATAAATCTACGCGCATTGCAAAGATCGACGCATCGTGTCGTCCTTTCCTTTATGAATGAAATATAGACCTAAAAATGTCACGACAGTACGACAAAAACTTGTAAAATAATTTTTTTTTGTCATGTCATTGAGTTATGTCCGAACTCGTAAAGTTGTTGCTTATGGTGCTAGCTATCTACTCCTGTGAGGTTGCTGGGTTGTTACAAATAACCCTGTATATTCTTTATACTCCTTGAAATTGGTCTGTCTCTTCCGTTTTCATAAAAACATATATACCAATTTTGATAAAATTTGATATGAAGATAGCTTCAATCCTAGACAATGTTTTTATTTTATATCTACTATAGGCAAGAAATACATATATAAAATGAAATTGTATCTGTGCTTTAATATTGTCGTGGCTACACCATCGAACCGATTTTAATATACTCGTTTAATTATTAATATTGATTGAACCTTCCGGAAGGTAGTAAAAAGCACAATTAAAAAATTAAACTTCTAAATAACAAATTAAATTGAGTATTAAAGTTAAGAATTAATGTAATTAATAATAATATTCATATTTTTTCCATTACGCGTAAATGATTTTTAATACTAGCAATCTTAAGTTTTAATTAATTGCTCATTCACTAAAATATGCATTAACAATACAGAACGAAACATATAAAGAATAAGAAATAAAAGTACGAGCTAGAGAGGTTCACTTATAATTAATATTTCATAGAGAAAGTTGCAATCCTGGACGCATTCCATTATGAACTGCAAAGTCTTTGCTTCGCTGAAGCTTTAACTTTTGTAAAGTATATCTATAAATATTATACAAAGCTTTAAGTGTTTGTTTGTGTTACCGCTGATCTCAAAAAGTGATGGTTAATGGATTTCTGGTTTTTGTTTTATCTTCGAACGTTGCGATTTAATAGCCAATGTTTTTCTACGCGTTTCCAAAAGCAGATTGGTACAAACAAACAAAAGACAACATTCCCTGTGTTTGTTTGTGTGTCATAGATAATCTCAGACAGCGATGTTTATTAAATTGTAAGACGAATAAATTGCACAACGTCCACAGTCACTAACTGTTCAATACATGAACGTAATGTTAATAATTAATGCATGTAACCGCGTAATAAAATTATGGATTCATTTAAAATATTTTCTGTCAAATTATACTCATACTTTAAAAAAAAAATGTCTTTTTAATCTTTTGTTTCTATGGCAAAACAGACGTACACGAAAACTAAAGGATACTGAAAAAAAATTAAATAAAAGAGAGTACCTATAATCTGTTCACTGATACGTTACTAGATTTAAGTGATATACAAAAGACTAAAATGCATTCATATTAAGAGTTTAATTTAGAATGTTTCTTCTTAGTTTTAGAATTCGTTTCCGTCTGCGGTATGAGGAGGAGGGGACGGTGAGTCAGGTGTTAGAAACATTATGTATTTCTCTGAACCCTTGACAACGTATATGCAATTTTAAGTGTAACAAATAAACTACCACATTAACAAACTTCGAATTTATAATATTAGTAAGCATTCATTACAAAGATTTGCCAAGTAACTTAAGAAAATGAGGGTAGAATTAAATTATTGCATCCGCACAAACTTGAAAGTGCCACATCAAATTAGGTGGCACGAGATCAAAGATCAGCAAACTTCCTAATTGGGATTATCAAACAAAAACCCACCGTTGGAATGGATCGCCATTAAATTAAATTGCCCTTTGTTTATTTTTTTTTTATAGACAATTTAGGCTGAATCGAGCTTTGGTGATTTAGTGCTGTTGAAGCAAGTTTTAATGGTTATTTATATTGAAATTTTAATTCCGGTCTTTTGTTATGTTATTATACTTTAGATTTTATAATTTTAATTAGTTCGTTATACCGCTCATCAACTGCCTCGTTGGTCTAGTGGCTAGATATAAGGCTGCAGACCCGGTGGTCCTGAGTTCAAATCCCAGGTTGGGCCACTAAAAAGTTATTGGGATTTTCTGTCAGAAAATTCTCAGTAGCAGCCCGGAGTTTGGAAGGTGGAAGTGTGTACACTCCCGTGCCTCGGAAAGCACGTTAAGCCGTTGGTCCTGCGCCTGAACTCTTTCCGGTCGTGTCGGATTGCCGTCCCATCGGATTATGACAGCTAGAGAAGAGAGAGTGCAGCCGTGTTTGCGCACACACTTGTGCACTATAATATCTCCTGCGCGGTTGGCTAATCTCTCTTGAGATTGGCCGCCGTGGCCGAAATTGGTCTGGAGGGCGTTATACTTTAGATTTTATAATTTTAATTAGTTCGTTATACTGCTCATTAACACACCGCTCATAGACGTTGATACTATACCAAACATTAGTTATACGTCATGTGCTATTCTCAAGGGCAAGTATAATCCACTGCGCAGGACATATTATAGTGCAAATGTGTGTGCGCAAACATAAGTGGAATCTTAATGTGAATAAAGAGTAAGCGCGTATAATCTAATGGGACAGCAAATCCGATACGATCGGATAAATGCTTTCCGAAACAGACAATAGTGTTAACACTCCCAACTTACAGACTCCGAAACACTAATTCAATTTTCGACAAAAATCAATAACTTTTTATTGGTCCGACCCTTGAACCCAGGACCTCGAAATAGGCCTTATAAGTTGGTCATTAGACAAACGACAACGTCGTTTTTTCTTAATAATAATTAAGAAAAAATGATAAAGAAAAAACTTAGGAATTCCAAAGTATCGGCGGTGGGTAGAATTTTTTTCTTTTTTATATGAACCATCTGGGGTCTACGCATCAGTCGATTTTGACAATTGAATTACCATTATGTAACGAGAAGGCTCGGCAAATTTAATATGGCGAATGATAGTTACATTATTAAGAACGTAAAGAACATTTCGATAGACCTTTTAAATAATAGGATTATATATCCATCTTCTCTTCAATAAATTAGTCTATTATTCTATTTTTGCTAAAGAAAATACAGAGTTAACCCAACGGTTTCTTGACATTTGCTAGTTTATAATGAAATATTTTTGAAAAAATAAAATAAAATACTTTATTCAACATAGAAGCATTAAACTTATTTATTGATAGTCAAATTAGAAACTACTACCGGTTCGTAAGAGAAAAACTCCTGAGAAGAACCAAGATAGCACTTATAGAACGTGTTCAGTTACTTACAATTTAAATCCAGATTAACTGAGTGCCTTCAAAAATCTATTGCTCTTTTTATATACCTTAAACATAAGCTTTTATGTAACTCATAACGTAAACAAATCGAAACAAATATGTAAGTAAAGTTACCAAAAAAATTCGAAACAACCGAGTGGCCATGAAAGTGGAAAGCTTTAATGGCTATTAGTAAACCGTTCAAGTTTGTGTTTTTTTTTGTTTGTTTTGTCGAATCCCATACAAAACATGAATTAATGTATCGTATATAATAATAAGAAATATTTTTATTTATTTAATTTAAAACTAAACACTCAAATGATAACGTCAGAATTAAATCTGAATCGCTACAAACTCCAGTCTCACAACTTGAACTTTGCAAATAAATTTTTCAGAACAGTTTTTCCTCGTTTCGAATGCACGGATCTGAAAGAATCTTTCGAAAGATCGGTTACATCTTCTCATTTTAAATCTGTTTCTTGGCAAAGAAAAAGTAACAAGGTGAACTTTAATATTGCTTTGGACTATCACTAATTCAAAAAGGAGATACTCGAGAAAGGCATATAAATCATTCGGGTTTACTTCATTGTAAAATATAATTATCTAAATCTTCCTATAAAATAAATAAGACGATTATATGCTTTATTTATTACTAGCTGTACCCCGCGGTTTCACCCGCGTATAATAAATAAAAATAAGCCTAGAGCCTTCCTCAATAAAAGGACTATCCAACACAAAAATAATTTTTAAATTCGAACCAGTAGTTCCTGAGATTAGCCGGATCAAACAAACAAACTCTTCAGCTTTATATATTAGTATAGATATGCAAAGAAAAAATAACTTACAGATAACGTACATTTGGTTAGGTTAGGTTAGTAATACGATTCGGGTACGACTGGGTGCTGCGCGGGGCCACTCTGCGGGGGGTCAGCGTCACCTGCTACGCTGACGACACCCTCGTGTCGGCCCGCGGCAGCAACCACCGGGAGGCGGCCTATCTGGCCACGGCGGGTGTGGCTCACGCGGTCCACCGCATCCGCGCGCTGGGCCTCGAGGTGGCCTTGCACAAATCCGAGGCCCTAGTCTTTCATGGGCCTCGGAATGCCCCGCCTCGGGGGTTGGCGATCGTCGTCGGCGGAACTTCCATAACCATCGGGTCGACGATGAAGTACCTGGGACTCGTCCTCGATGGCAGGTGGAAGTTCGAGGAGCACTTCCGGCGCTTGGCCCCAAGACTGTTGGCTGCAGCCGGAGCGCTCGGACGACTGCTCCCCAACGTCGGGGGGCCAGGTTCCCTCTGCAGGCGCCTGTACACCGGCGTGGTGCGCTCGATGGCGCTCTACGGAGCGCCGATATGGGCGGACGCTCTGAGTGCCCGAAACGTGGCCTCGCTGCGACGTCCGCAGCGGGCCATGGCGCTCAGGGCGGCTCGAGCGTACCGCACGGTGTCCTTCACGGCGGCCACCTTGCTCTCCGGAAGCCCGCCATGGGACCTCGAGGCCGAGGCCAATTCGAACGTCTACTGGCGGGTCAAGGAAGCAAGAGCGGAGGGAAACCGGCCCCACCCTAGTGAGGTCCGGCAGTGGCGGGATGAGGCCCGCGGGAACGTCATCACAGAATGGGCGGAAAGACTACGAGTTCCGGGAGCGAGTGCGGAACTCGTAGCGGCCATTCGGCCAATTCTGAAGGAATGGGTCGAGCGCAAGCACGGCCCACCTACATACCACCTCACACAGCTTTTGACAGGCCACGGCTGCTTTGGCAGGTACCTGTGTGAGGTGGTGGGTAGGGAACCCTCGCCGAGGTGCCACCACTGTGGCGATGGAGCCGTGGACACGGCCGAGCACACGCGCGCAGAGTGCCCAGCTTGGGCGGAGCCTCGCGCAGCCCTGTCCACGGTTTTCGGACGAGATCTTTCGCTTCCCGCCATTGCAAGGAAAATGGCGGGAAGTAAAGAGGCCTGGGTGGCATTCTGCGTCTTCTGCGACACAGTGATGTCGCAGAAGGAGGCGGCAGAACGACAGCGGGAGGACGACTCCAACTCCTTCCCGCTGCGCCGAAGGCGGCCTGGTCGGCGGCGACGTGCGTTTGCAGGTCGCACGTTGCCGCAATGACCTGGCCCTGAGTGTGGTTGGCGGCGGAGCCAGCCACCTGATCCGCCGCGGGGCGTCGGCCCCTGACGCCCGGCCTCCAGTGGCGGACTCGGGGGAGTCCGTCACAGCACAGACGGAGGCGGAGCAGATAGGCGCGCCCTAACATCCTGGCGCGCCTTCGAGGTGTGTCGCCTTTTAGCGACTGCCACTGGCAGGGTCGCGGTTGCAAGCTAACGCGTTCCCGTGGTCCTGCCGCCTTGCGGAGAGGCGGAATTTCGAGGAGGTTTTAGTGGGTAGGACGGGGCCTTCTGCCCCGGGAGTCCCACATACCCGTCCCGGTCCCCCGACCGGGCGGCAGGCGTAAATGCCTTTCCTCCTCGTTAAACAAAAAAAAAAAAGGTTAGTAATACGATAAGAGGGCGTGGGTGGCGTCGACGCTCCTGCAACTTCTACAGTAGTAAGAACGTCATAGTCTTAGAGTGTAAAATGTTGCATGCTCCGCGGTGTGCGATCCATGTTGTGGCGGTGTTTCGTAAAAACAAGTACGGCCTTGATGCTAAGTCTTCGTGCAAGCCCGTCTGACGTACGACCAATTCATCACATTGGTGGTTGCGCATTGGTGATGTATTGGTCATATTGGTGATATAGAATGATTAATATTTCTTACAGCGCCAATGTGTATGGACGATAGAACTCACTTACCATCAAGTGGCTCCTTTGCAATTCCGCCATAAAACTTATTTCTTTATTTATTTTAATCCATAATTTAAGCACTTTTTTTTCTCTGTTCTCTTTATAACATTTGTGTAGAAAAAGTGTTAAGTTTTTTTATTTTGTTATTATTGTTTAATTTGCATGTTATGCAAATTTAGGTAATCAACTTAGGGTGGATAGAAGATAATGTATTTTGGCATTATGTCTGCCGTTGCATCATTTATGCATATAACTACATGAATATATTTCTGGGCGTTTAACAACTATGCACTTATTATTTTGACGTTCTGACAAAGTAAAACTGACATCCAATGAACGGAAATTTTCTTCGTCCATTTTGTGTTTATTGGTTTTTTCTTCTTTTAAAATGCTGCGGACACACTAACCTTAAACTAACTTCCGATTGTATCGTAGAGCGTCGTAATACTTTTGTAACAAATGTGGTTTCATAGTAAAATAATTTAAATATTTGGATAAAGTTACGAAAAGGTCATACCGCTTTTTTTCTTAAAATTTCATATCATATATCATTATCAAGGCTTTCGACAGGGTCTGGCACAGAAGTCTTCTCTCCAAGCTGCCGGCATACGGACTGCCAGCTCAGCTCTGCACCTGGATTGCCAGCTTCCTACACAAGCGTAGCCTTCGCGTTTTAGTTGATGGTTGCGCTTCACAACTCTATGTAGTGAATACTGGGGTCCCAAAGGGGTCTGTGCTATCCCCCACACTCTTTCTTTTGCATATCAATGATATGCTCTCTCGGGAACATACATTGCTATGCAGATGACAGTACAGTGCACGGAGGATACCACGGACGCGCAGTAGCTGGGCGGGCGGAAACTGAGGAGAGACGGTGGGATCTTGTTGTTGAACTCGATAGGGCGTTAGGACTCATTGCCAAATGGGGCTCTGATAATCTTGTTGAGTTTAACGCCAAGAAAACAAAGGTATGCGCTCTCACAGTGAAAAAGACTGGGAGACTTCAACACATGCCTCATAAAAAACGACACACGAGCTTATCGCCTTAGAAATCTTGTAAATAGCTCTAATCTTAATATTCTTCCAACTAATGCCACTCATTTCTTTCCTAATTGCTCTCCTTCTGTTTTAGACTTGATGTTAGTGTCTTCCGTTGATCATGTCGTGACACACGGCCAGTTACCTGCTGAAGCGTTTTCTTATCACGATTTAGTTTTTCTTTCCTACAGAATACGACCACCTAAGGCTAAGCCTACGATTGTTATGCGCCGTAGCTTTAAACATTTTAATAACACCGACTTTCTGCGTGACTTAAGTCAAATTGACTGGGATTCGGTTTTTAACACCCAACTAATGGAAGATAAATTAAATATATTCAACTCTCAACTTGTACAATTGTTTGACGTGCACGCGCCTTTGAGACCGGTGAAGCTTAAACATCTTCCTGCACCATGGTTAACTGAGGATATTAAATTATTGATGGCTAGGCGTAACGCTGCTAAATTTAAGTATAAAATCAGGCCTACAGATATTAATCTTCTTAAGTACAAAAAGTTACGTAATTACTGCAGTAGAGTCTGCCGTGATGCACAACGTAAGTTTATACACTCTTCCCTTGAGCATAATAACCCCAGTAAAACATGGAAATTTCTAAAATCCCTAGGAATTTGTCAAAAAAGTGATATCTTGCATAACCTCGACATTAATTCTCTTAACAGCTCCTTTACCACTAATAATATCATGGATAGTCAAGTTAAACTTAACACCTTGAATTGTCTCGCCTCATTACCTATTCCCAATTGTTCAGCCTTTGAGTTTAATCCTGTATCTCTTGAAGACGTCAAAAAACACATCATTGCTATAAGGTCTGATGCAGTTGGTAGTGATGGTATTAGCAGGAAAATGATTTTATTATCCCTTGGTTTTATTTTGCCTGTCTTATGTCATATAATAAATTATTCCCTTTCTACTGGTATCTTTCCCAGCGCCTGGCGCACTGCCTATATAATTCCTATCCCGAAAACCCCAAATCCATCTACTAACTTACATTTCCGTCCAATTTCCATCCTGCCATTTTTATCCAAAGTCCTTGAACGTGTTGTCTACTCTCAACTTAACCTTTATCTAAACAGTAACAATTTCCTTAGCCCACTTCAGTCAGGTTTCCGTAATGGTCATAGCACTGCTACTGCGCTTGTGAAAATATGCGACGACATTCGATTTGCTATTGACAATAAGCTCATTACAATTATTGTTCTTCTTGACTTTAGTAACGCGTTTAATAATGTCGACCATGATTTACTTTTAGCAATGTTGCGTGCGCTTAATCTATCACCTAGTACCGTAGACTGGTTTCGTACATACCTATGTGATAGGCAACAGTGCGTAAGTTTTGACAATATGTTATCCTCTCCTTGTTTTCTTCAATCTGGGGTACCGCAAGGTAGCGTTCTTTCACCTTTGCTATTTTCTATTTTTATTAATTCTGTCTCATCACTTCTTTCCTGCTATTACCATCTTTATGCCGATGATCTACAGTTATACGTAACGACACCAATTAACAACATTGCTAATGCTATTCAAACATTAAATTCTGAAATTGAAAAAATTGCAGTATGGTGTCATTCATATGGACTTTTACTCAATCCGAATAAATCGCAGGCTGCTATTATCGGCAGCTCCCAGCAATGGTATAAAATTAATCAGGCCCGTATCCCTCCCATCCTTCTTAATGGTAGTGCACTTCCACTGCTTCCTAAGGTTAAAAACTTAGGGTTAATTATAGATAAGTCGCTTTCTTGGGTCCCTCAAGTGGCAGAGGTGAGTCGTAAAATTTTCGCCACCATTGGCTCTCTCAGGCGCTGGAAAAATCTTATGCCGTATAAAACCAAATTCGCCTTAGCCAACTCTCTGCTATTGCCCCTATTGGACTATGCCGACTTGGTATATCTGGATCTTTCTGAGGAGCTGTTAGATAAATTAGAACGCTTGCAGAACATGTGTATTCGCTTCATATTTGGTTTACGCAAATACGATCATATCTCCCAGCATCGTAAAGCATTAAAATGGCTACCAATACGGTTGCGTCGAAATATGCATGTTCTGTCCTTACTTTACACCATACTCTACCATCCTCAAACTCCAACTTACCTTAAAGAGCGGTTCACCTTTCTTGGTTCTCATACACCAATCAATCTACGCTCCGAGCAAGACAATAAATTGCTGATGCCGCTGAGTCACACCAAAATATATAACAGTTCATTTACTGTAAAAGCTGTCAGACTATGGAATTCCTTGCCTAGTGATATTCGTCAAGCTGAATCCGTTAATACTTTTAAGAGTCGTTTACATAATTATTATTTATCAATATAAGTATGTATTTACTATATAAATATATGTATGTATATATATATATATAAATATAAATATGTATGTATAAGTGTATATGTATGATTATATATATAGGAGTATTTGTGTCATATTATATATTTTATTAAGTTTATAAATATTTAATTAATTTTATGTATAAATTGTTCGCACACTATGCCCGATCAATTCTCCTGGCTAACAACAATATGTCTTTACTATAGAGGTTGCCTGGAAGAGATCACTGTAAGTGATAAGGCCGCCTTTGCATACTATATTATGTAAAACTTGTTCTTTGTATTTGTTATGTTTTCGTTGTGTGTGCAATAAAGAATAATAAAATAAATAAAAAAAAAAAAGTCACCATTTTCCCCTCCCCCCTCCCTCTGTGGTACTATGCTGGAGATACAAAGCAAAGTCGCCATACTGGGAATTGACGTTCGGTGCGACCTCAATCCAAGGGATCACATCGAGGCTATTATAAAAACAGCCTTACGGAAACTCGGAGTCTTGAACAAGGTGCGACGTTTTTTCACGCCACAACAACTGCTCCTGTTGTATAAAACACAGGTGCGGTCTTGCGTCGAATATTGCTCGCACCTCTGGGATGGCTCCGCTAAGTACTTACTTACTGGCCTTGGATCTGTTGCAGCGACGTGCGGTTCGCATTATTGGCGACGTAAAGGTCACCAACATCCTCGAGCCTTTACAATTGCGTCGAGAGATAGCGGCACTGAGCGCTTTCTATCGAATGTATCACGGCAAGTGCTCAGAGGAATTATTCTCCCTCATTCCTGCTTCCCCATTCCTTCACAAGTCTACGCGTGCTGGCTCTCGATGTCACCGCCTAACTGTGACATCAATTGCATCGCGCACGAAGAAATTTGGCAATTTTTTTCTTTGTCGCACCTTCAAAACGTGGAATTCTTTACCAGCACACGTGTTCCCCTCCTCTTATGAAATGGGTTCCTTCAAACGAGGCGTGAAGGGGCATCTTGCGGGCCGGCAAGGCGGGGGCGGCTAGTGCAAACCATTCTTCCTGACTGCACTAGCCGTCGTCGCGTTTGGACTCTACTACCACTTACTATCAGGTGGAGAAGAGTCACTTGAGCTCCCGGGAAATATAAAAAAAAATATATCATAATATTGATTACTTTTTTCTTGTTGTATAATTTATACCATTTCATCTGATTAACTAAAGGTCGAATCGAAGAGAGATCTAAACATTTCGTTGTATATGTATATAGGTATAGTATAAAAAAAAACTTTAATAAAATAACACATAACACATTCCCAGTACAGTCGACATTATTTAATCTAATCTCAAACTCTTACAGTGGTTATCTCCTAGTTTTCCCAAGTAGAAATAAGAAAGAAATATAAAAAAAACATCTTACCAAACATTATTAACCAAACAAAGGAAAACAGATGATGAAAATACCTAATACGTAGATTGGAAGTACATGAAACTAATTAGGCACTAGCCTTATATTTCATGAACAGCTTGCATCACTTCATTCCTTTTTATTTCCTCGCATAAAGAGCATGCTTAATGCTGCCAGCTTTTACGAGGCCAAGTTTCATGAAAATCTGTCAACTGAAGTTATGTGTCCACAGATGGACTATGTTAATTATTAATACAAATAAAATCAGTATAATATTGATAATATGTTTCGGAAGTAATACTTTTTGGTACATATTTCACGGTCTTATTACAGTTTTATATAAAGATAGAGAACTAATTTCGATTCTGCAAGGGAATAGCCGAGACACTCAGACTAACCTTTCATCTAACGCAGGTATAAGCAATATGTGAACTTATATTACTCTATCACGACACGTAGCAGACTCGACAGCGGAATGTAAAAAAAACAACGTTTCTTTATTTCCGATCGTGCTCAAACAAATGTTATTATATTTTCTTACCTAATGTCTGTAAATTTTTTAAAACAAAAGGTGTCTCGATGGCATCCGAACTGTTTAGATTTTCATTTATGTAATTCTTTTTATTCTTTCTGTTCCTGTTATATAATATAAATAATAAAATTAAGTTATAATAACACCATGTTTGTTCGGTGTACGCACCACAGAAATAAACAATTATTTGCATTATTTTCGATTCGTCATTTATTAACCACGTGACAAATCAAATGCTTGTATCATTAACAAACACTTCGCTCAATGTATATATGTATATACTAGCTTCGCAGTTCGTATTCACAATATTTTATACCTTTCATAAATGATTACATGTCTTTGTGTGCGTCATTGAGCAACGTAACGCATGTACGTATAGCTGATAGAGACATAATACGAGACAAATATGTAACCAATTGAGTTTGTCCTAATATTGGAACAAAGAGACCTTCAATTACGCACCAATAATAAAATAGTGAATTTACAGCTTTATCTCGATGGTAGGAAAATTGAATTTGCGAATGTAATGCGTACTAAGCTATATAAAAAGAAAAGAAAATAATATACCAGGTAATCATTATTCGTCAAAATAAATAATCTCTTTGGATACCTAAATAACGTAATGAAACCTTTAATTAAATTTTTAATAAGCTTCTTTTCATATTGTTCTTTATGATATAATTAATCTTATATTTTTAAGAAACCGAGAGATATATTGGATAAAAGGTGTTACCGTCCGTTTTTTACTATGTATTAAAACAAAAATGTAACTTATTCTTATTTTAATGATAGCTATATATATGATGCCGTGTGGTGACGGCGTAGAATATCACCACCCCATTTCATCCCGTGGGGGGCGTAGAAGTCGACCCGAGGGAATATATACCGGAGAACGGGCAGCAGCGTCCCTCCGAGTACTATGACCAACTTACTGCGATCGCCAACCCGTTTGCCAAGCGTGGCGATTATGGCACATCCCCCCAATGATTAATACAAATAAACCACGGCCCCTAGTCCCCGGCAGCCCTGCTATCCCTAGCCTCGGTAACAGCTATGGTAACGGCGGGGCAGGGGGTGCTAAGAATCCCCGGCAGATTTCGTGTTACCAAAACCGACGACCTCTGGCCCTGGCAACATATAACACGCGTACACTGCGGACCAATGAGAAGATTATCGAACTGGAGGAAGAATTGAGCAGGTTACACTGGGATATCGTTGGATTATCCGAAGTCCGAAGACAGGGGGAGGACACGATAATCCTGAAATCCGGTAACCTTCTCTACTTCCGAGAGGGCGATCAACTGTCCCAAGGTGGTGTCGGGTTCATAGTCCACAAGTCCCTTGTAAGCAACGTTGTGAAAATCGAGAGTGTTTCGACAAGGGTGGCGTACCTTATACTCAGAATCACCAAGCGGTATTCGTTGAAGGTCATACAGGTATACGCGCCGACGTCATCTCACTCCGACGACGTAGTTGAGGTCATGTATGAGGATATTTCTAGAGCCATACATACCCAAAAAACTCATTTCACCGTTGTCATGGGGGACTTTAACGCGAAGCTGGGTAAAAGATTCGGTGATGAGGTAAAGGTGGGATCACATGGAATTGGAGACCGCAACCCTCGGGGCCAGATGTTGGCCGACTTTATGGAGAAGGAGGGACTCTTTATGATGAACTCCTTTTTCAAGAAGCCTGGTCACCGTAAATGGACCTGGGTGAGCCCTGACGGTAAAACCAAAAATGAGATAGACTTCATCTTGTCGACGAGAAGACAAATATTCAATGACGTCTCTGTGATCAATGCAGTCAAAACTGGGAGCGATCACAGACTTGTAAGAGGCTCATTGAATCTCAATGTCAAACTCCAGAGGTCCCGACTAATGAAGTCTACGCTCCGACCATCATGTATCCAAATCCAAAATCCCGAAACCTTTCAGCTCGAACTCCAAAACCGATTCGAATGCCTAGCAGACTGCGAAGAAGTGGACGCATACAACGACAGGTTTGTGGAAGCTGTCTATACGGCTGGGTCTAAGGTCTTCAAGACCAGCCGTACAAAGAGAACCAAAAAGATCTCTGCCTCTACCCTGCGGCTTATGGAGGAAAGACGGAAAATGGTTCTGACATCCCCAGATGATGCTGCCAGTTACCGGCTGCTCAACAGACGGATTTCAAAGTCTCTGACTCGCGACACTCGCCAATTTAATACGATGCGTATTAAAGAGGCTATCGAGCGGAACAAAGGCTCCAAAGTGTTCGCCAGAGATCTGTCTGTTGGGCAGAGTCAACTGATGAGGCTGAAAACTGAGGATGGTAGAATCGTCACGTCTAAATCCGAGCTGCTGGAAGAGGTCGAGAAGTTCTACGGTCAGCTGTACACGACAAGACAATCACCTGTTTACAGTCAAGCTGCAGATCCAAGAGCAAGACTAACCCGACATTACACCGAAGATTTTGAGGACGTCAGCCTTTTCGAGATTAGAATGGCTCTCGAACAACTCAAAAACAACAAGGCACCTGGTGATGATGGTGTTACAGCTGAGCTTCTGAAGGCGGGTGGTACACCGATCCTCAGGGCTCTTCAGAGGCTATTTAACTCCGTCATAACCAAAGGTCAAACGCCAAAGGCATGGCACAGAAGTGTGGTGGTGCTTTTCTTTAAAAAGGGCGATAAAACTCTTTTGAAGAATTACAGGCCCATCTCATTGCTGAGCCATGTCTACAAGTTGTTTTCGAGGGTCATTACGAATCGTCTCGAGCGAAGGCTTGACGACTTCCAGCCACCCGAACAAGCCGGTTTCCGAAAAGGCTTTAGCACTATAGACCACATACATACGCTGCGGCAAGTTATACAGAAGACCGAGGAGTATAACCAGCCACTTTGCTTAGCGTTTGTGGACTATGAAAAAGCCTTTGATTCGATCGAAACCTGGGCCGTGTTGAAGTCTCTCCAAAGGTGCCAAATCGATTACCGGTATATCAAGGTGTTACAGTGCTTGTACGAGAACGCCACCATGTCGGTCCGACTCCAGGATCAGAACTCGAAACCTATCCAACTCCAGAGAGGCGTAAGACAGGGAGACGTGATATCTCCGAAACTGTTTACCGCTGCATTGGAAGATGTTTTTAAGCTTCTGGACTGGAACGGAGTTGGCATCAATATCAACGGCGAGTACATCACTCATCTTCGATTTGCCGATGACATCGTAATCATGGCTGAGACCTTGGAAGACCTCGGCACTATGCTCGATGACCTCAGCAGGGTCTCTCAACAAGTGGGTCTAAAAATGAACATGGACAAGACGAAAATCATGTCGAACGTCCATGTTGCACCCACTCCAGTAAAGTTTGGAAATTCTGCACTCGAAGTTGTAGACAACTATGTTTACCTAGGTCAGACGATCCAACTAGGTAGGTCCAACTTCGAGAAAGAGGTCAATCGTCGAATCCAACTCGGCTGGGCAGCGTTCGGGAAGCTACGCGATATCTTCTCATCCAAAATACCGCAGTGTCTGAAGTCGAAAGTCTTCGATCAGTGTGTGTTGCCAGTGATGACTTACGGATCAGAGACGTGGTCGCTCACTATGGGCCTGATAAGAAGGCTCAAGGTCTCTCAAAGAGCAATGGAGAGGGCTATGCTCGGAGTTTCCCTGCGAGATCGAATCAGGAATGATGAAATCCGCAGGCGAACCAAAGTAACCGACATAGCCCGAAGAATTGCTAAATTGAAGTGGCAGTGGGCGGGGCACATCGCTCGCAGAACTGACGGCCGCTGGGGCAGAAAGGTTCTCGAGTGGCGACCACGAACCGGAAGACGCAGCGTGGGCAGGCCCCCTACAAGGTGGACTGACGACGTCATAAAAGTCGCGGGAAGCCGCTGGATGTGGTCAGCGCAAGACCGGCTAAAATGGAAATCCTTGGGGGAGGCCTTTGTCCAGCAGTGGACGTCTTTTGGCTGATATGATGATGATGATGATATATTAAATTGTGTAAGCCTTACGATCCTATTCATTTTGAAAAAATATCAAAAGCAAAAAAGTCACTACCGTGCCCTATCTGAACTAAGCAAATTATATCAAAGCTTATCATCTTTGATGCTTCGAAGCAATAGACTTTCGATGCGACTATTCGATGAGAGTGGGGCTCACAACGTAACTGATAAAATCTTGATTAGATATGCTTTTGACCCTATGAAGTTATTTTTAATATATTTTTCTGCTATTCATTAAGAATTGTTTACAATAATAAGCTAGCATACTTAGAAAACAAGCATGCTAGTTTATTATAGTCACAGATCTAAATCAAATCAAATTAAAAATGCCAAGTGTCATTGAAATACTTATAATTTCACTTGGTGGTAGAGCTTTGTGCAAGCTCGTCTGGGTAGGTACCACCCACTCATCAGATATTCTACCGCAAAACAGCAGTACTTGGTACTGTTGTGTTCCGGTTTGAAGGGTGAGTGAGCCAGTGTAATTACAGGCACAAGGGACATAACATCTTAGTTCCTAAGGTTGGTGGCGCATTGGCAATGTGAGCGATGGTTAACATTTCTTACACTGTCAATGTCTATGGGCGTTGGTGACCACTTACCATCAGGTGGCCCAAATGCAAGCCCGCCAACCTAGAAAATAAAAAATTAAAAAAAAAATTAATTAAAATACTTTCAACCTCTTAGCGAATAAGTTTGTCCTAATTCAATAATTTCGAAGACATATCTTCGAATCCAATATTTGACTTTTCAATTTACATTTAGAGCAATAAACGATCGACGGGCGTGTAATTGCAGTTGTTGGTAAATTTTCATCGTCGCTTCGCGTGTCACGGTGTTATCAAGACAGTAATGGTTAACCTTTCTAGAAGGAAACGGTATTGAATTGCGGTATAACTGAAAAATGTAACTTAAAATTGGTTCGTTCTGTGTTATTTGATACTGAACAGTTTGTAATTTTTATTTGTAAAACATTTATATTTTATTTTAAGTAGATGTAGGGTTTGTGCAACACGTCTGGCTTCATTGTTAATTAATTTACGAAAGAATATTAATAATCTGTGCTGATATGAATGACGTAAGATATCTAATATCTTAGATATCAGTAACTATGAGAGAAAGTGATCAGTTAATATAAGGTGACACAATTCCTCAACTCTCTTATTAGTTTAAAAAATGTCATCAGGTATACTGAGCTACATTAAAAATATATTTTTATTTATATTTTACCTATTTTAGATTGGAACCAAGTTAGTTTGGATTTTTGTATTATTCTAGTAGTGTAACTGATAATAATAACTAATAATAACTGACAGTAATAAGTGGTAATAACAACTGATTTAACTCGGTGGTAGAGCTTTGTGCAAGCTCGTCTGGGTAGGTACCACCCACTCATCAGATATTCTACCGCAAAACAGCAGTACTTTGTATTGTTGTGTTCCGGTTTGAAGGGTGAGTGAGCCAGTGTAATTACAGGCACAAGGGACATAACATCTTAGTTCCCAAGGTTGGTGGCGCATTGGCAGTGTAAGTGATGGTTAACATTTCTTACAATGCCATTGTCTATGGGCGTTGGTGACCACTTACCATCAGGTGGCCCATATGCTCGTCCGCCAACCTATACAATAAAATAAAATAAAAAAAACTGTACGTTTTTATTATTGCACATCTCGAATGGGAAGCGTCGTGGTAGTTGTATAAAGTTGAATTTATAAAATGCACTTTGTACCTAGCATGCGAACTGCGCCTGTGAAATGATAATAATTAATTTTGATAATAATACGCAGCCCTTTGTCTGTTTTTCGAAAAATCTTTTTATAGCTCACAATAAAATTATAAGGATCTGAGTGAGAGGTGGATAGTTCAGTGTCGACTTCGAGGCGCGGAATTGCGAGATGCTTGAACGTACAATACTTGCAAGTGACACTTAATTTTCTTGGATCAAAGAAAACTGTATGTTACGTAATATAAAGCAAAATAGTCATATATCAATTAAATGCTTTTAAATTAGCTTTTACTTTATCAAAGCTAAACCTTTTAACTTAAGCCAAATTTCTAAACAGATTTTCTTGAAATTTAGATTAAAGTAAAGAATCAAATCAACACAACGTAGACTTTGATAAAAACTATTATGAAACCCATCCATCTATTGTTTAACTTGATACAGACAATGATCCTTCTAACATATCTGCCAATATTTATATAAAAATATTACCTACATGTATGATAAAAAACAGTTGTATAAGTTATGTATTATTTTGTAGGTAACGAGTAAATATATTAATACTGACTTCCAATGTAATAACATAGCTATCGAATTTAACGGACAAATGAGAAATGAACAATCACGATAATGATTCATTAGTGATCGCACACTCATATTATCCTACAATCAATGATACTCGTAGTCATATAATATTATTAAACGAACCAAAATTAAATCGTTTATTGATACAAACGATTTAATATTAATCATTCATATATTATATAATACCATGATCAGGGACAGATCGAGGATCAAAATTGCTGTTCCTATTAATGTATAATAAAACTATTTACCTGTAGATCTCTTCATACGTATTAATATAGTTAGTTGTGATGATATATTTTGAAATTAGTGAATGTGGATCGATCGTGTCAAAGTAGATGACTTGTGTAGACTGATTTACGTAGATGACTGCCAGCATTGGGAAACATGTCTGCCCTGTCAATGAGGTTGTAGTCTTTTTACCAAACTGCTCGACAGCGGTACATATATGAAAGTCACCTTTCAATAACACATATTAAGGACTAGTTTTTGCCCGCTCGCATGTTGCGGGGAGGGGAGAATTTGAACGTGTTAGGTATAAAAAAATGTGTTTAAGCGTAATGGATAGCCAAAGATACTTTCGCAGTTATAATATTAGTATAGATAATACTGAAAAGTCAGTTACGTTCACGGGGTTGAATTTGCGATCTTCTATTACAACATTAAAACGCCGTGTCCCCAATGCTATATGCCACGCGTTCATGCCTCCACATTGGGGTCACGGCTAGGACCAATTTTAAACAAATAGCTGAAGCGGAATAACGAGTGTATTTTTGAGAGTTGTTCGATTCGTGTCCGGCAAATGTTAAAAACAATACTAAATTTTTGCCATCGAAAAAATATTCAGTTTAAGTTAGGGGTAAATAAAATACGAGCTATTTTCACATGCATTTCTTTTCGTACGTAAAGTGACAATATTCAAACGAAAAAAACCCACACCCATTTTGCCTTGTGTACGCTGCTGGGGCAGTTGTATGGTCAATGTATGAGGTAGGTCTTCTTCCAGATTTAAAGTCTGATATAAAGCTGATGAGATTTAAAACAAATTCTGAAACAAAATGGATAAACGTTAGCTATGTTATACTGAACCGACTATCGGACTAACAGACCGGCTGGTATAGGGACTGTAAACTTGTTAGGATTCACGAGTTCAATCCACATGGTCAACTCAACTCCTGACGCTGTAAAGTGAATGTGGAAGCAATATTTGAATTTAAACTAAAGGAAGCTTTGTTGGATAAATCATTTTTAATTAAATTTGTTATTTATGAAACACTCTATTATATATAACGTACCAATATATATTTTATTAATGAACTGTACTGTAGTGCTCATTGAAAGTATCAAACTTCAACGCAAACAAATTTCGGCAAGAGCTGCCGAAATTTCGTTGACCCGAATGTAAAATTAAATTCGTTGCATTCCTAGAAGGCGAAAATTAATACACGAACTTCAATCTTCCGTATCAATTTTTGATTTATAAATCCATAAACAATTCATTCCCCTTTCAAATTATTTTACAAATAGTAATAATAATCTGCATAAATGCTCGAAGTTTTTGTCATCAGCAGGCAGATTAAAGGGAGTCAATATACGAATAAGTTATTCGCATTTTATCAATTGAAAAACATGGGATTATCTTTAATATATACAAATTGATGTATCTAACAGATAACAAGAACATGAAAATTACCACTGCTCGAATTTAAGTAATCTTCACAATATTGAATTGCAAATTAGAACTCCGACATACACGTTCAGACATAATCATCACGCTTGTGAATTAACGAGAGAAATGCTTAAAAATGTTGTCCCGTCATGATGCTATTAAAGGGCACGATGATTACATTAATAGGTAATCAAACTATAGTCTTTGTCACGTCAAATTCCTTGTCCTGTAAACACACTTCGTCCCCGCCCGCCCTAGCAGTTTCTGTCTCGACGCCGGCACCGACGCACGCCGACTGCCGGCTTATCGACCGCGTGTGACGTGTTGTAGCGTGTTCGTTAGTTCTTTGACGTGATAAGGTGAGTTAAGCGGCACGCTGCTCATCTAACTTTAATCAAGACGGTACTAACATCGCAATAATTTGTTTCAATTATAGATTTTATTGTTACACATCTTAGACAATAAAGCGCACTGGAATATTTGTTTTAATAAGTATGAAGCTTTGTTGATTTATGTATATAGATTAAGAGCGTGACAATGGAAGAAAGCGTGTTTATTAACTAATAAGGAATGATCAACACGTTGTCGTATCGGGTACTCCTAATAGAATTTTAAGGTTTTTATAAGTTTTCAAACTTGAACTGTTTTGTTTGTTTGTATATGTTAACCTATGTTTAATATGATTATATAGGTTTCCTTACTTAACAAATAATACTTATATGTATAATTTATACACTAACTTAACTGTAATGGATAAATAACCAGGTATATCAAATGTTTTTATAAAATGATAAGGTTCAACGACCTCGCGTCGAAAGGTATGAGACAATGTTTTGTTCATTTAATTGGAATCTATTGTTTATGGATAGGGAGAACATATTGAAAATACCTGATTGATGTTATTTTAGAAATATTAACATAAAGGGCTGTTTACTTATTTTCATAATTTTGATTAGACAGACATAAAGTTACTTTTGTGTGAATGTTTGTATCTACATAAAAGTTACTTTGCCTTTTTTAAATGTATATACATATGTACACATATCACATATGTATATAAGAAATAAAAGTAACAGAAATAAACTCAGGCCGACCATTACTGATTACACAATAACAGAAATAAAACAGACAAAGATATCATCCTGTCCAGCCCTCTGTGTTTTATAGGACATAAGTGCTAACACAGGTGCACTCTTTTTTCTCTCACTTTCATATTTCGATGGGATGGCAATCCGACACGATCGAATAGAATTCAGGCCTGTGTCTAAAAGCATTCCGAGGCGCGGGAAGACAAACACGATCAATTTCTAAACTTCGAGCTGGCATTGAGAATTTCTTTAGAGAAAAAGCAATAACTTTTTGTTGGTTTAACCCGTCTTTTGAACCTAGGACATCGGGGTCTGCAGTCATATAACATAATCATCCCATTTTTATACATATTAAATACTACGAACGGCTTCGCTTGCGTCATATTCAGTATTGGTAAATACTAATTTCCATAGCAATTTTTTTTAAATAAAGGATTTTCATACATTTCGTTTCTACTTTAGTGTGGGGTGAACCTTATGGCTTTTTCAAAAATCCTTCGTTTGTGCTAGCCCCAGTAGTTTGGGCTGTGCGTTGACATATCAGTAAGTCAGTTATTCTTTCATACATATATATAATAAAAAAGCATTTTTCTACCAACATACATTTTTTCAATGTATTGTATGTATGTATTTATCATGTAATATATAAAGAAATAAAAAGAGGTAACAATGTACATTATATTTATGTACCAAACATATCGGCGCCGCATTAATCCGGACGAACGGACTCTAAACATGTTAGGACTCGGTGGGGTATTTACTTGATAAAGATAAATTAATCGTTTCTTACGAGTGACCTTTTGAAATAACAAAACACTTATAAGCTTATTTCCTAGAGTTAAAAGTTTATATTTTAACTTATTTTTTATTTTTTTATGAACTAGATTAGGCGGACGGTCAATAGGCCACCTGATGGTAAGTGTTCACCACCGCCCATATACAAATAGATTAATTTAAAAAAATCCTTTCTTAGTGCTTACTTACGCTCCGTAAGAAATTACTACGCAAAGTTTCTTTTTGTTAAAATGTAAATCCACCGGTTACGGCTTTTAGAAATTTTATTAAATACATAAAGTTACGATACGTTAAATAATTAAGTTTTTAAACGTAGACAATTATAATTTATAACGCTTATAATCGAATCCGGATCATAATTTTTTGCAAGTATCAGTTTAATATAATGCTAAGTTAAAACTGTCGATGTCACTTCGGAGAACTAGAAAAAATCTTAGCAATTTATTTATTACATTTATAATATTACGTACTTATATACAATTATATGTCGAGATGGCCTAGTGGTTTGAACGCGGTTTTAGTGGGTAAGAATCCCACATAACCCGGTTCCTCCCCTTAAGGGAGCCGGATACCTTTTGAAAAGTATCCACTGCGTGAAAGAAAAAGTGGTTAGAACGCATGAATCTTAACCGATGATCGTGGGTTCAAACCCGGGCAAGCACCATTTAATTGTCATGTGCTTAATTTGTATTTATAATTAATCTCGTGCTTGACGGTGAACGAAAACATCGTGTATTCCACGAACCCGCATTGGAGCAGCGTGGTGGAATAAACTCCAAACCCTTTCCTCAAAAAAGGAGAGGAGGCCTTAGCCCAGCTATGGGAAATTCACTTTTATTTTACTTTATACAATAATATGTATTAAAAGACAGAGAGGGAAACACAGGTGCAGTCGGTATATCCTCACTCTAATAATCCCATCAGATTCAAGAGTTCAGGCTCTGTACCAACGGCTGTTTTTCTCCCCATACCGTAGTTTGTCTTTCGGTAAGCAGAGAATATTGATCCAATTAGTAGTTACTGATATTAGCGCGTGCATACACTCGTACTTTCTCGGCGAGCGATATCAATTTGTATAATATAGATTTAGGATTAATTCATTATTAATTATAATAAACTTGAAATTTTATGAACAAAATTATATGCTACAAAAGCATTCGAAACTGCCGACTCAATTCGGAGGCATTAGCGTTTTAGTTTTATTTACTTACCTTTAAGTAAATAAAACCAAAAACTCTTCACAGACTAAATGCTGAGGATTGTGGCGTGAAAGAGTTGTTTGAACTGAAGCAGCTTTATAATTTACTGGCGACATCTCGTATAAAGCCGTTCTCAAACTGTCTATACAAATATATACACTGTGTAACGTATATATATATACTTACGTTAAGTAATATTTGAGAATATAGTCGTTTTTTAATGAATACATAGTGGTTTAACTATCAGAACTAAATTTTATTTAAACCATAAATGTTTCATAATTTCTTACTTATAATATATGTATAGGTAAGTTTGTAATATTACAACTCGTAGGAACTTTTATGGTGTCAAAATATATAATCTCAAATAGATATACCAACTTATTTTACTTGTATATACTAACTTACTTTAGGTGGTAGAGCTTTGTGCAAGCTAGTCTGGGTAGGTACCACCCACTCATAAGATATTCTACCGCAAAACAGCAGTACTTGTTGCGTTCCGGCAGGCACAAGGGATATAACATCTTAGTACCCAAGGTTGGTGGCGCATTGGTGATGTAATCGATGGATGACATCTCTAACAATGCCAATTTCTATGGGCGTTGGTGACCACTTACTATAAAGTGGCACACATGCTCGTCCGCCTACCTATGCTGTAAAAAAAATCCAACACCCATTTTAATATATACCAATGTTCATTTAAAGAGAGTTTTGAATACATTATATATATGACACCAATGTATATGTATAATAAAACAAACTGACCCTGCTACATATTTATGTCTGAACGCGATAAACTCAAAAAGTATCGAACGAATTCTCATACAGTTTTCACCAATGGACGGAGTGTATCATAAGGATGGTTTTGATGTATAATTAATTTATATTGAAGATCTCGGGGAAAAATATTACAGCTATTATAATATATTAAGATATAAACGTTTTTCGTAGACCCCAATTTTACTCGTGCGAAGCCGGGACGGGTGGCTAGTTTATAATAAAATCAGTGGATTGGATATAATAATTAACACACATTTAAATAGACGCACTACTGATATATGAGTCCAAAAAGTTTCACAGTAATAAGTATTTATTATATTATAATGAATTAAAAATATTGCATTCATTTCAACCCTTTTTATAATTTTTTATTTAAATCGCCTTTGGAAAATGTATCGGTCGGACTTTCCGTACATATTTATTTTATCAAAGTTGAAACGCGAAGGGTACTTTATTTGAGGATGCTTTTATTTTAAAACTTTCGCTTCGAACAAACGTAGTAGATTAACGTATAACTTTTTGATTATTAAATTTATTTTATAATGTTGGTTATAATTTTGTTACCTTGTAATAAATATAAATCGCTAACTGACTGACTCGTTAATTTAAAATTAATCGTTTTAAATTCGATATGTATTATAAATTAAGCTCAAGACGTGTATTGTATTATATCAAGTTGTCAAGATTATAGAACTGCCCCAAGTTAGATTGGAAGTAGAAAGGCGTCATCGTATATAACTATGTTTAGTTACATAAGCAACTAGAATACTACGAATCTACTAAACGTATAGATCAAAATCGTCTGCTTTCTATAGTTTAGTATAATTCATCTTGCGTTTTTGTTTTAAATTCTCAAATACTAGTTATATTTGATTGTGTACTTTTCACTTTGTATATCAATACTGCATCTTAATTAGTTAAAAGTAAAACAGGTTGGTCACATCTGTCAATAGAAATGGCAGGCATCCTCGTAGTTTTGACAATTATAGAAGCTAAAATGTTATATTGATGATAAAGCGTCAAAAGTATTGATATGCTCGTATATATATTGATTTGACTATTTTCAAGACTTGGTAGTTGATAATCTGTGACGACAAAGTTACTGAATTAAAAAACCTTTTTCATACAATCACTGTCTTCTTTCTACCTATGTAATAATACAATGTGTAGCAAGTCAAGGTGTGTGGTATAGCTCCCGTGTATCCGACGGGCTCCATTTGTTATTAATTTATTTATTTTCATAAATGTATAAGTTTCCGTAATAGAAGTGAATTTCACCTGTCGAACAAACATTGAAGTCTCATGTGTATTATATACTGCCAAGGTTAAAACACATGAAGTTTCACGCGGACATATACATATGTATATATGTATGTCTGTATTTTATCGTACCTATATTTACAAGCCACGAGTCCCACGAGTGAAATTTAGGTAAGTGACCTTTGCGGCTGGCGGACAATTTAATAGTATTCATAGTAATTCACGTCCAGACCTTAATAATTTTAAACATGAAGCCACAAGATATTGGCCTATACAAGTAGGTATGTTTGGTGTTTGTACGGTTGAAGAACACGTTATTTATCACGTTATAATCTTGCTGTTTATTGTTTTTTTATATTTCAATAATTATTAATATAATTATTTATATATGAATTGTGGATTTGATTCAGTTCATAATCAGAATTATTTTAAGTAAAGGAAGATCATTATTATTTATTCAACTCATTTGTATCTTTCTTTCATTAGTAATTCTACATTTGAAATAAGAAGACATAGTACAGACAGCACAACCTTTACCTATTAGAAAGAGAAGTAAGTTCTGCGTTACTTTAGAGATCAACCAATCGTAATGAACATATTTATCAGTAAAAATAAGACGGCAAATTAGGCGCCTTTATGCATTATAATTTAACGTGAACGAAGCCACATGTTAACATTGTTAAGTATTTAGAAGTCTGAAATTTTTATAACAAGCCGAAAATTTACAAACGCTTCGGTCAAATTTAAAAATACTTGAATGTCAGTCAAAGCTTATTATTAAAACAACATTTTAAATAGTTATAAAAGCTATTCGAAACTCGGCTACCGTCCCTTGTAGAAGTGCTTCGAATAACGTCAGAGAAAAATAAAAAACGTATTAAAATTTGTTCTAATAACTAACTACCCAGGTATATTTTTTTTTATTCAATTTGGCAGGACGATGGTGACCAACATTATCCTGAAACATTGGGATTGTAAGAATAAATAAACTTCCATTACATCACCAATACACCGCCACCGACCTTGGAAACTAAGATTTTATATTCCTAGGCCCTGCAGTTGCATTGGCTTAATCGCCATTCAAACCGGAACACAACCGTACCAAATATTATTGCTTGGCGGTATAATGTACCTACTAAGGCAGGCTTGCACAAAGTTTATCACCAAGGTAATATTTTATCGTGAGTTTGCAGACATCTTTTAAGAAAATAAATGTGCATTAAAATTCTTGAATTTTTGTCGATTTATTTCTCCTGATTGATTAATGAGGTACAAAAAAATTGATTATTTACCTCATTATAAAGACGTATACCAATTACTGCTGCTTTCAATGTCTACATAAACATTAAATAAGACAATAAAAAGTTAGCTAAATTGAGCTCAACATATTCAAGAGACAGTTTGATAAATACGTAACTTTCGAGTGTTATCCATCATTCCGAGAACAGGAAATAAAAACTGTGTCAACGGAACTCGAGCAAAACGACGGTATTAGGGGGAATTGGGGAGCCTTTGATACGGAGAATCTTTTGTCTTTACATTTTCGACCTGATGATTTTCATCTAAATTGTTAACATTATAATTTAACTTAACCTAATTTGACATTTAATTTTCATTGACAAAAGATGTTAAATGACTCTTCGTCAAATTAATTTTTTCCGTAAATCGAGTAATCTATACGTTACGTTGTTACCCGTGTTCGAAGTTATCGCTGCGTCCATATTGTAGTTATCGATGAGTTAACAAACACGTGACTTCCGCATTAATAATATTAGTAAGACTTGTAATAAATTAAATCTTTTGAATTATATTTTTTATTTATTTATTTTATTTATACTTTATTGTACAACACAACAGTTTTTTTTTAAACCATAATCAAAAACTTATACAGCCTAAATAAAAGTATCATACAATTTTGGCGACCTTATCTCTACATAGCGATATCTTCCAGGCAGCCGACCATTATACCTTATTACGACTGCACAAAATAGAAGTGTAATATTTTCACGATTCATGTTAATATATATATGTTTTTTTCCTCCCATAACTTTATATGCCTGAATAATTTGGATGTATGGGGCATCTTCGAATCCTCACATCATCCTGAGGGACGGCTATATTTTTTTCCTTTCTAGTTCATTTGTTTGAAAGTGTTTTGATGTCTTTGACATTGTCACAATTATCGATTTAAGCTCCTTATTTAATATAAATTAAAATAACTTATACAAAAATATATGTCTAGGGAACGATACACAGAATATACACATACAAATCTATCATGTCATATCAAAACCTATAGCACTTTAGGAAATGAGACCGCTTCCGTTGGGAACTGCTCTTAAGGTGCTCTGCCAAGTAGGCAATTTGACTAGTGTCTACGGAAACTTGTGAGAAATTTATTCTTAATTCAAAAGAGTGTTATATTTGATTGTACTTAAAAATCATATTCAACTGCTGGACATTAACTCTCGGTTCTCGGACTTCTGCATCTAGTCAATTCCCACCAATTTTTTCAATTGATCGATACGTTTGACTAAACTGTGGTTTACTACTACTGGTGAGTAAGTGGTCTTATATTTAAACATTATATATTATATATTCAATAAACATTACGAACGAACAGTATTTGTATATTAAAATATTAATACTAATGCTAAAATGTATCATTTATTAATTTTACGTTACCAAATTTACAATGCCACTGAGATTAGTTTTATGTTCATATTATTCTTATTAATATTAAATTTCCTCAGATATAATATCGGATTCAAATGTTTTTGTAGTTTTTTATTATATGAAACCTTCAACAAAAGAGCCTACTCATTCCTTAACGACAACGCACTTGCAAGCCCTTCGGTATTGCAAGTGTCCATGGGCGGTGCTGGTAGTAGATTTTCCATCAGGTGAGCCTGCAGCCCGTTTGCCTTTCTATTACATAAAAAAATCCATATATTATAAGTAAATAGCGAGGCCAAAAACTGCAAGAACTGACTCGTGAATACGTACAATCCCTTAAGTTCTGACATTTCAGAATCGCGCTGCTGTCAAATTTGAGCATTTTTAACAGAATAGCTTACCAGTTCGAAATCTAACGTCCTTAATTATAAATTTTGATTAGCGGCTTTTTAGTTAAACACTGATTTCGCTCTCTCTGTCATTGTTTATTTGTCATTCGAAAGAAAAAGACACATTATTTAATCCACTAAACAACGCTTATAACTAAAAGGCAATGTCGTCTCTGTCTGTCTGTGTTACTTAAACAACGCAAAAATAACATTCAAAACGAATTACTTTTTGTTAAAACTTGGGCAATACACTAAGCCCATGTAAGATGAGATGTAACACCAATTCTGTATTTGGAAACGAACTCGGTTTTAATTCTCGCCATATTGCTGTCACAAGTTTCATCGACTAAGCTGGATTATATACGAACTAGTTAAAATAACACATTTATCAATTGTACTGTTGAAATTTCGATACCTCCTACAAGAGTTCAGCAAACCAAATACGAAATTGAAAATAACTATTATGTATTATGTTATTATTATGTTAATGTTACTTACAAATTGGATTCCTGTCTCCCTCGTCGGCAACTTTTAATTGTTGTCCTGAATACATTAGGTTGGTTTGAGTTTCATCTTCTTGTTTCGTGTATTGCCCAAGTTTTAACGAAAAGTAATTCGTTTTGAATGTTATTTTTGCGTTGTTTAAGTAACATTCATAATCTGTTTTGTAACACTTCCCTGGTATTTTAATTTGTTTTTTTTATACAAATGTTTTTATCTCTTTATACGCAATTTATGTTTTTTTTTTGTATAATATATATGTATATGTAAGCAAATCCATATTTCAGAGAAAGATAACTCTAAATATAGATCATTTCAATGGACGAAAGTTTTTTTTTCCAAATCTAACATCTATTCTTTAACTTGTATAAGACAAATGACTTCTAAAAACAAAAAAAAAACCGAAATTCGATATTATTTAATATGTTTTTTTTAAAAGTAAATACAAATAGTACGTATTTAATCTTTTTTATATTTAAGTTAACAACAAAGCAAGATTTCATTCTTGCTTTTTTTTTTTACGCAAACGAGCTTGATGCTCACCTGATGGAAAGTGACTACCACCGCCCATGGACATCTGCAACGTCCGAAGACTTGCAGGTGCGTTTGCCATTGAGGAAAAAGTACGCTCTCTTCTTGAAGGTTGCAATGTCATATCGGTTCGGAAAAGTTATTTTTTCTAGATGTAATTATATATCACGAAAAATAACTTAGCAAAAGTCAACTTTTCACTTAGAAGATTTTCTCTGTTGTAAGTTACGCGAGGAGTTAATGGAAATAAAGTTAACGAAACTTCAAAAAATAATTTCGTTGGAATGATAACAACATATATTATTCATTGGAATCATAAAAGCTTCTTCAAAATAATACAGTCTATTCCATTTGAACATAGACATATGTATATAGTAATAATATATTATTAACTAGTTGCATTATTGTTTTATATCATACTATATACTGTGCCCCGCGGTTTCACCTTTGTATAATAAATAAAAATAAGCCTTCCTCGATAAAAGGACTTATCCAACACAAAAATAATTTTTAAATTCGAACCAGTAGTTCCTGCGATTAGCCGGATCAAACAAACAAACTCTTCAGCTTTATATATTAGTATAGATTACATGCGGCAAAAGACATCAGGTTGGATTAATCGATTCGACAATAATTTGAACCTCTTCATAAACATGACTTTGTCATTGGTCTAACTAGTGGCTATAGAGGAGAAAATAGCTTTTGCTTAATATATACTATGTATTGTTGGAACGAAGTTCTTTTACGCGGCTTACAGTAGAGTGAAATAGCAGTGGCGCAAGGTCACATAACGAAATAGCGTTCATAGATCGTGCCTACCAAATGCTACAAAATGATGAAAATAATCCATCATCTAGCTCATTGGCTTATCTGTCTTCCTAAAATAAATATAAAAATATAATTCAATCCACCGACTTGATTTAATCTATATATATAAAAAGACTCGTCCTGACTGGCTCATCAACGCAGAGCCTAAACCACTGGGGTTAGAGACTTGAAATTTTGACAGTCGATGCATTTTATAATGAAAACGCGTACTAAGAAACAATTTTTGGAAATTCCACCCGTAAAGGGGTGAAACAAGGAATGAACCGTTGTATGAAAATCCGTCATTTCCAAAGTTAGAAGCATGATATTTCGTATACAAGTCACTGGTTGGTAATAAATAAATACCTATATAAGGGTTTTCGAAAATCTACCCCCGAAGTGGGTGAAATGTGGGTTGAAAGTTTGTATGGCGGGTCCTTCATTTTTTATGTAAGAAGCGTGAAATTTAATTTTAAAACTTCTGAGCAAAAATAAATGCATACGTATTTTGTCATTTTTAAAAATTCAACCCCAAACGAGAGAAATGGGTTGAAACATTCGTATAAAAAACTGGCCTGCTTGAAATTTACTGTTTTCACAGCGTCAATAGACCATAATTAACATATTTTATTATTTTTGATTATGTCACAGGCAAAGCCGCATGTTAACCGCTAGTTACAATATAAGTGAGCCTTACTCACTAATTAAAAGCGTTGTTTAGCGGATGATTAATTAAAAAATGCTGTGTCTTTCTCTTTCGAACGTCAAATCAATAATGATAGAAAGAGAGAAATCAGTATTTAAGTAAATTGCCGTTAAGCATAGAATATGAGTAAGGCCCAGTATGTTTTTTTTAAATTTATTTATTGACCAACACAATTATGGAATTGTAACTACACCTTTAATCTCCTCATAAAGATATTTTCATAAAGACAAAGTTAACGTTGATTACATGGCTTTCGCTTTAAAATATTTAAATCACTCATGTGCCTAGTTTGTTGAAGTTGATTGGTGCAATGGTCACTCTAAATGTGGTTACAGACAAATGTTACGCGTGTGTTGGCGTAATCTATGGGTAACTAACGTATACGGTAACGTTGTGTGTGTTCTCTGTAGCTGTTCTATGATGTTTTATGACTTGAATTCACTTATAAATGTCGCACAGACTAGCAATAATAACATAATATAAACAAGAGAAAAAGGAATGGAATAAATTTGTTTTAAAATATATACAAATTTAAAATATATGTACTACGTGTACACACTACGTGTGTTTGCGTTTGTGTATGTGTGTGTGTGTGTGTATAATAATGATTTGTTAATTCTTACGATGTACATTATTATTATCTAGGCGCTTTAACACATGCGTATTGCTTTCACTTAATAATTTAATGTAAATTAATTTAATAATCAGATCATATTCACTCTCTTCATTAACCACTGAACTGATCGTAATTAAATTAGACATAGAGATAACTTGGAATCTGGATACGAATATGGGCATATAAATTACGAGATATATTTATCAAATTATTCTAGTGAATATGGTATAGTAATTTTAAATATAATATGAGAATTATTACTAATTAGTAGTGATTATGCATTACGACTTCTAATTGTGATGCATCGAATTAACAAAATAATTTTGAATCTTAATATAACTTTATGCGGGAGTACCCACGATATCAGTTCCTAGCCGTTTTTCTTTTTTTTTTTTTGGTATATTGTAAGTTGATATATTATATTGATTGTTGATACATAATTATTTAGATACTAGTGTTTTGCCCGCCGTTTCACCCGCTTAGTTCCCGTTCCCGTGAGAGTACGGGGAAAATGTAGCCTATGTTATTCGCGTATAATATAGGTTTTCATTGATGAAACAATTTTTAAAATCGGTTCAGTTGTTAAGTCGTGTAAGCGTAACAAACAAACAAACTCACATTCGCATTTATAATATTTGTTAGGATCAACTACGTGTTGACAGGAAGTCGCAGGTCGTTACAATGTTGCAAGCGCGCACGTAGTTGTGTTCTTTACCGAATTATTCGACATGTCGTTCGACCGAATATCTTTACGTGGCACAACTACGAGAGAGCTCGATGTTAGGAAACTTTTAAATCTTATAAAAACATAAGTATTAACTACGTTTCCTCTCATTGTAGACGTCATTCAGAATTTTCAAAACATAAAGCGGTGTCTCAGTATCTTATGTTTTTTGAGATGTTTTAACTCATAACATTGTTGTTATTGATCATTTTATATTTTCTCATAAATATATGTTTTATTTTTATTTTACTCGAACAAAATCGTAACCAGTAGACGTAATATCGAGAGTTAATAGATTTTAAAATCAGCAAGTTGATAATTCGTAATCCGAAGCCGAGGTAAGTTGCGAGTACGAAGATACATAAATAAGTGTTTAACTGTGGTAGTTGACAAAGGCTCATGCGGGCATATTGTCCAGCTATATACGCGTTTACAGTACACCACAAACAAAATATCAATTTTTAGTCGTATATCCTTAAGGTAGGTAGATGTAGTTGTTAAATATTATATAGCATAAGCAATTAAATTAATAAGTTGGCTGGACGTAATAGCGATCCTTCTGGTCAAACAAATTTTAGGGTGCAATAAAACATAAAGGTAAATAAAATATCATAAAATAAAATATATATGTTTAATTTTAAAAGAAGTTTTAAAAAAATTGCAACAGTCGCTATTCAAAGTAGATGTGAAGTAAATAATCATGTGAAAACTCGCACGTTTAAAAGAAATTCTCAGACACGTTTATCCGCAGACCGTGGTGAAGCAGCGACTTGCAAATCTAGGTTAGAATAACTTAACACGGAAATATATCAAATGGATACTGGATAAAATACTTATAGTGTTACGCAAAATATACGTGGTAGATAAATACTCGGTGGTAGAGCTTTGCGCAAGCTCGTCTGGGTAGGTACCACCCACTTATCAGATATTCTACCGCAAAACAGCAGTACTTTGTATTGTTGTGTTCCGGTTTGAAGGGTGAGTGAACCAGTGTAATTACATGCACAAGGGACATAACATCTTAGTTCCCAAGGTTGGTGGCGCATTGGCGCTGTACGCTTTCTTACAATGCCATTGTCTATGGGCGTTGGTGACTACTTACCATCAGGTGGCCCATATGCTTGTCCGCCTATCTAAACTCAGCGTCAAAAAAATCGCACCTTTTGGTATTTTGACTTCAAGCAACTATAAACCCTATTTCATCTATGGTAAGGTATAAGTGTGGGGCCTCATTTTAAAGGTTATTGAATTCTTTAAATAATAAAACTGTGATAGTGATTACTAAGCATATAAAAAACATTTTTCATGAAAAAAGGAAAAACACGCCAAAATTACTTAATTTGATTAATCTAAAAACATAACAAAATTAAAAAATACAGTAAAACAAATTCTTAAAACTAAACTTAGAACCTAGTGTTACCTCCCTTAGCCCTAATTACAGCCTCCATGACAGACTTCCATTGGTCGAACGTCCAATCCACGTGGTCTCGGGCAAACTGAAGTCTGACTCGCCTATGCTCTGCTGTCAATTTGGGGCCAGTAGCAGCCCTACGGGCCTGGATTTTCTTCTCTCGCAGCCTGGTTCTTATTGTGGAGACGCTCACCGACGTCCTCCGAGCTGATCGGAGCTGCTGTTGCAGCTCAACAGCGTTGGAGAATCGGTTACGCAAAGACGTCGACACAATATAGCGGTCGTCTCTGTCGGAAGTGCAACGTCGTCTTCCGGATCCATGCTTCCTGATGTAGCCTCCAGTCTCCTGGAACCGCTGGGATACTCGTTTCACCCGGAAACGGCTTATGTTGAGTTGTCGAGCAATATCAACTTGGCGTAGTCCTGATTGCAGTAGTGCTACCACTTGAGCTGCTTCTTCTGCCGTGGTATCCATTTTTCAGGGTTTTTTTCTTACTGGAGCTGTTCAGGTGTGACTTCTGTGATGTCTGGATAGCTAATGACCCATAAATAATTTTTACCCCCCCTTTTATTCGTGTCCAAGTTGGCACAAGTAGTGAGTCCTCTAATGAGCTTTTCAGCACTTTTTTTTTAAAGACCCTAACGTTTCGTGATTATTGTTTTTACAGAAAAGAACGATACGCGTTTTTAAAGTGTATTAATTGTGCTTTCAAATGATATTAATTTTGGTAGGGTACAATAAATAAGTTAAGAGTATTATTCGCTTGAAGTCAAAATTTCAAAAGGTGCGATTTTTTTGACGCCGAGTGTATATTGTATTCAAAAACGCATGCGCACACATCGATACATCGTCCTGTAATGACATGAAGAGAATATCGAAACTCGGGGAAGACGGAGGAGTGCTGATGTGTTATCAACATTATTACTATATACTATATTACATCGAGTAATAATTTGATTCGAGTCAGTCAAAGCCTTCAAACTAATTCATACATACATATAGCTTCATATTACGTAACTTGTAAATAAATCAATTTAAGATAATAATTCTTTTACATGCTTTTATTAAACTTCATTTTTACCCGCAATGTTATGTGTCTAATCCAACCGCATTTAAACACCAAACGTTTGGCCTAAAATTCTAGCTGAATCACAAACTAAGATTCAAAATAATCTATAGATCGGTTAATTATAATACATATTTTATACGTTTTTTTATATTTAATAACGTTACCATTTTCAGTAAATTGAATTGAGTCTAATTGAATTGAGTGTAATTGAGTCACGGTAGTGCCCCCGCCAAGACAAGACCGCGGTAGCGCAGGGCACTACATTTTCTCGAAGCGATTCGTCGTATTTTTGTACCCTTATAGATTCGGTCTGGACAGTGCTAGAAATTCCAAATTCAAAGTCCGAATGAGATTTCAATAGGGTACTTATTAAATATGTCAAGTTTCAAATTTGTAGCTATCATACTTTATAAGTTATTAATATCTAAAATACGCGGATTTCGTCACTCATTGAATGATCGTCAAAATTGTTAGGGTACTTCCTGGATTCATAGAAAGCTGAAATTTGGTATGACAACTAGCATTAGTACATAGACAATAACAAAATTAAGAAATCTGTACATTTTGCCCCCATCCCTTAAATTAGAGGGATGAAAGTTTGTATGGAACTTTTGTCCTTTTCCGTGGCTTGGCCGTTTCATAAGAGTAACATAGACATTTCTAAGGGTCTTATGAACAGAAAGTAATTCATTAAGTAGGCGTTAATTTTGTGCCAATAGGTTCTTGAGTAACGAAACGGTCGAGCCACAAATTTTGAATAAGTTGTAGAGTTCGTAGATAACTTAAGACTAGGATTCACGCAGATCGCTATACGCTATGATGAGAGATAGAAAGTGTTAAGTTAGGGCGTGCAGAGCTAGTATGTACCTTGGCTCTCCATATTATCAGATAATTATTTTTTACGGTGCAAGCAATATGTACTTGTCTTGGCTATATTTAACATGAAAATGTTTTTGGCGGGATAGTTATTATAGCTATACTGATAAAATTAATTCTTGCAAAGTAAGCATTGCTTGAAATGTAAACAATGGTATTCCTGAATGTCACTAAGCAATGTTTTTCGCCATTCAGGAAGTCCATAAATTCAATTTCCTTCAGCTAACATTACGGATATGCCCTTAATGGAAAACAGATGTCCTATAAAGTATTAAGTTAGTAATTTAGTAGAAAGAAACGATGGAACGAAGGTTTTTGTTACTATACTTAATACCATTATTTAAAATGTATGTATGTTCCGGTTGGCAGACAGGTAGGACATAGTAAGAGTTGTCACGGTAGCAAGCGCAAGCAATCCCATGGTGCCCCCGGACCAGACGGAGAAACCTCTGGGTTTTTAGTTGGTATTCCGGCGCCTTCAGTGCTGGTGAGCCCCACTTCACGTGGGGGAAACGCGTCGAGACGTTTTTTTAAGCGAAAAAAAAAGGACACAGTAAGTGTTCATCTTTGCCCCATAGATATAAAAACTACTACTAATATATATTATAAGAAATATTAACATACTTGAAAAATTGAAACATATTTTAGTAAATAAATATATAATGGCCCGAGCCGGATCTAGAACTCGGGAACTCAGGATCTGTGGTCTTACAAGCTTGCCACTAGACCACCGTATTCATGCTGGTCCTACTCTGCTACCTACATTCTAAGTCGGAAGCTTTAAATTCAATTTAATCCTGTAATATGATTCAAAAGTGCTTAGGAGACTATTTGAGTAAAAATAAGTATAAGCAATGTTCCGTAAAGTAAAGAATATAAGATGCTGTACATCTACTCGAAACCAGAGCATAGCAAAATAAAGTGTGTGTTTGTGTACGGTGTTTGGTTAACTATTCGCCCTTTTTACCCAGACTGGTTTCGTTAAATTCTTACCAGTGAGATCTGGGTAGAGGGAGGACTTGAATAGAGTTTACTATGAAATCTTAATATGATATTCCTACCGTAATGGTAGTTCATTAGTAAAGTGGATTATATAAGGAAAATAGATTTCAGCTGTTCTGAATCAATGTTTGCCATATGCAAAGAATTAATACATTTCAATATTGAGTTTTATCTAGTCTATAGTGTACTTGAATTCAGCGAGCTTATTTCCATTTTAAAACATCTCTCATCTTCCTGTTCAGTGAACTGTTCTGAATATTCCTTTTAATGCATCTATACGCTGAGTATGTAATGCTTGTCCCGTTAATTCATTATGTAAATTGTGATATTGAATTTTAAATGATGTCACAAACCGTATTCCAATTTCGAATCATCGTAATCGTTTTGATAACTTGGTGACAAGACCGCAATCACTTTTGCTATCTAATTTATTTTAAAAATATATTTTTTAAGTTATTTTTGAAGTGATAATTTCTTATGGGAGTGTAAACCGCTTCGAAACGAAACGCGTTACGGCGCCACTATTACCGACGCGTACTGCTTTACTTAAAAGTTACCAACCTAACGCCATCTAGCGTATACAGATAGTACTTATAATAATTTAGCAACTCTCAAGTACTAATTTAAATTATATTTAATATATTATAATTAATAATAAATATTATCACTTTGGTCGACCGTCCAGAGACGCACACATTTTTTTTTAAATATGCCTGTATACTATTATTTTATGTGTATGCGTATTAAATAATAGACTAAAACGTCGTACTCTTCGCCTCCGATATCCTTCCGTAACTTCTAAACGAAGGGTCCGATTCGAATAATATAAAGAATAATTTACATGTACATAATTAACCTTTATTATTTAATTGCATAAGGATTAATATCATGATATGAATGTCATCATCTGTATTTTTATTGACTAATTTGAACAAAAAAACAGTTATTGTGATTCAACTACAATAGTTAGATATATAGCCTCCAAACGTAATAATGAATACTATTAAAAATGTAATACTTTATTTTAGGTGTCATGGATAATCTTAGGATCGCAAAAAGCGTGAAAAAACGACACCTTGGGTTGCATTTTTCGTAGATTTTTATTAATTTTGAAAATAAAAACTAGCCTTTGTAGCTTTTTTCGTTGAGTTTATCCACTCAGACAAAATTACTACAAAATCGAATTTTACCTCTTTATAATATTAGTAGTATAGAAGTATAGATTAATGTCAGAAATGGGCAATTTTCAGTGATAGTACCACTACTATGGTTCTGGTAGAATTATCAGCATTTTAATAAATTTCCACAAGATACTATGTATTCTAAGTCAGAGCCTTGTCATAGACGCTTCACTCTTGTTTTGTGAAGTTTTGAAAGTCTTACGCATTCTTGTTATTTATATATAAAGCGTATCCGTCTATATATTTAAATATTAGTCTTTCGTATCTAACGCACAATCGGTGCCGCAGTCACTATCCGTGACCACTACATGAACATGTCATAACAACTGATTGAGTGAGATTAAGTAGACCTCTTAAAACTTACCAAGAACAATGTTTCACGTGTAAAATAAAGGTTACACGATTCTCAGTACGAAATAAGTAAATAGGACAGATAAATTAATGGACCGGCCCACTCTTAATGGACAAAGTTTTTCTCACAAATCCTAGCCCTCAGGGTGGACTTACAAAACTCCTTAACAGTTTGGTACAAGTACGGTAACGCTTAGGAATGTTTCTCTGTGGTGTAATTTTGCGCTCTTGTTGTGTAAGATGATATTTCTTTAATAAAATAACCCTTCGAATTGCCCTAACACATAAAATAAATTAATTTCAATATCATTCTGCGATTAAAACTTTTTTAATAAATTAGGGATTGCTATGGAACGAATTATTTGAGCCTGTTGGTGTGGTTGGTAAGATACTTCACACCGAAGGTCGTGGGTTCGATTCCCACCCAGGACAGACGTTTGTGTGCATGAACATTTCTGTTTGTCCTGAGTCTGGGTGTAATTATCTATATAAGTATGTATTTACAAAAGAAAAGTAGTATATGTAAGCATATCAGTTGTCTGGTTTCCATAAATAATGTCCTCCAGACCGATTTCGGTCACGGCGGCCAATCTCAAGAGAGATTAGCTAATTGCGCAGGAGATATTATAGTGCACAAGTGTGTGCGCAAACACAGGTGCACTCACTATTCCCTAGCTCTCATAATCCGATGGGACGGCAATCCGACACGACCGGAAAGAGTTCAGGCGCAGGACGAACGGCTTTACGTGCATTCCGAGGCACGGGAATGTACACACTTCCAACTTCCAGACTCCTGGCGGCTACTGAAAATTTACTGACAGAAAAACCCAATAACTATTTAATGGCCCGATCTGGGGATTGCACCCAGGATCACCGGGCTTGCGGTCTTATATCTAACCACTAGACCAACGAGGTAGGTAGTGGTTTCCATAGTACAAGCTCTGCTTTGTTTGGGAGATCAGATGATTACATAAGGCTTTTATTCATAAAAGTTTGCTTGCCAGATTTTCTACTTTAAGCCAAAATACTTATTATAAACTTTAGAACCGAATAGTATAACTAATACTAAAATCCCAGATTCTAAGCAAGCACAAGATGTTTATATGAACTTAATTATTTGTGCTTATAATTCATCTCGTGTTCGACGGTGCTCGACAAAATCGTAAGAAAACCTGCACGTGTCATGTGAAAGCTTATGTATAAAGTGCAGGAGCTTGATGAAATAATCTCCGAAACGTTTTCATTTATAGGACTTTTTTCAGTAATGTGGCAATGAAAGGTTTTTTTTTCTTACCTCAAGAACTTCGAACCGTTACCATATCAATACCATTAAAAAAAAATTATAATAACAATAATATCCTGGGACATTATTCACACACGGCCATCTGATCCCAAACTAAGCAGAACTTGTACTATGGCAATCAGACAACTGATATACTACATATACTACTTTTCTTTTGTAAATAGATACTTATATAGATAATTACACCCAGACTCAAGACAAACAGATATGTTCATGCACATGTAGCGACATCTATCTCGCCACATACGTAAACTAAAAACTGACGTACCCTACATCGCGATATTAAAGTTATCCGAGCGATTGAACATATATACAAGAACCCGACAACAACCGTTGGGCAGTAGCCCACCAGACGAACACCCGTCTGGTCGGAGGATCCTTCCTTTTCAATGCTCGACACCAAACTGGTGACCCCGAGCATGAACGTCAGCGCAGCCTTCGCAAAAAACTACGTCATCATGACGTCATCATCACTTCCTCAAGCTTTCGAGCAGCGAGTCATACAGCCAGCCAGCATCCACGACTACTACGGGTATCCTGACCACCAGCTTGCAGCGGACGCGCATTCCTGGTCATCACCCACAGTCTTCTCAGCGACCTTGGCACAGCACACTGCACTTCGGCCGGTCAGCAAGCAGAGACGCACTTCTCTCCTGGTCGACGCAGCAGCCAGCCACTACGCAGCACTGCACCACTCCGACTCACTGGAGAATTTGCAGCATCACCCCGACTCACTGGGGCATCACCGCAGACAGTTCCGACTCACCGTGAACTATGCGGCATCTGGTTCCGACTCACTGGAACATTCCACTGGCCCGGCAAACATCACAAGACATATGGACGACTCAACCTGCTATCGACCTCCGGTCTCGGAGGGGAGTGATGTAGCGACATCTATCTCGCCACACACACAAATGTCTGTCCTGGGTGGGAATCGAACCCACGACCTGCGGCGTGAAAGGCAAGTATCTTACCGACCACGCTACTTGACCACGCATCAGGCATGTCGTGTCGCCAACAAAAATATAAAATAAAAAAGTAACAGTCAATAAATGTGCTACTATAAGGCAAAAACTAACTCCCATGAAATAAACAAAATAATGTCGCAATATATAAATGTAATGAAATATTCTTAGGTAAGGTACTTAGAGTACCTTTTGCTTATACAAACACAATAACTCTTATCGCTTATAGATTATACCAATCACTAATCCCATTGAAGGTGCTTGCCATACGGTTAGAATTAATGCCCCGAGCAATATCATAATCATTTGGTTGATCACACTCCTGTTTGGGATGTGGTTATTTCCATTATTGTTTCGATTGAGTTGAGTATGTACAATCCATTTACTGATATAATTATACATGATTATATGCGTATTATTGTTGTATACAAGGGGATTGTTGGCTTATAAGACTGAAAATCGCAAGGTCCTAGGATCCAACCAGTAAATTCTGGTAATAGATTTATCAAAGTATTATCAGTAGTAGTCTTACTCAAAAAGTATGTATCCTTCGACTTTTTTCTATTCAGTCGTGTCAGATCGCCGACCTGTCAGATTGTAAGAGTGAGAAAATATAATGTGAACTTATTTGCACATACACTTAAGTACTAAAACATTCCCTTCGCAATCCCTCAAATAGGTCATCGTGACCGAAATTCTATTATGAAAATATTGTTCCATAAGTTCAATATACTCGTAACTTTACTGTATCCGTGTTTTGTTATACTGTCGTACCTTTACGTTATTCTAGTTGAATTATAAAGTTACATAAAATGTTTTTTCAAACTTACCATTATGTAAAATTTTGTTTTTACTCTTGGTAAATGTTTTTTTGGGATCCTCGTAAAAGCATTGACCTAAAAAAAGTTACTTAACCTAACCGGGTAACAAAGCTATAGGTATAATTAACACCTGCCTAGTTCCCATTGATTTGGATAAGGGCAAGCGACTGATTGAAAAATATTATTTGCTACCATCTACCACTAGCTGTGCCCATAATTAATAAAAATATAAAAAAATATTAACTAATATTAAACACACACACACACACACACACACATATGGCTTACTGGTAAAGAAATACGTAATTAACGATTTGAAATTAATTTTCATAAGATACCGTAGGGTTTACCAATCTTATATTTGGCCTTACATTTGCGCCATCACATGTTCTTTATATGTACCGATTTTTATCAAGACATACAGACAGACAGACAGACACAAAAATGAAAAAATAGTATAATGTCAATCACTGCGTCATAAAACAATTATTTATCACAAAATTAGGTGGGAAAAAAAATGTACAGACAGAACCAATAGATTTTATTTAGTAGTATAGATTATTATTTATCAATCTCATGTAAACGCAATAACAAACTACACTTGATTGAAATATTCAGCACTTTTTTAAAGGACACAAATATAACCTATTATGTCTTTCCCAGAGATTTTATCGCGTTCAATATTAAACTAAAAAATTTTTTTTCGTCGAGTCTGGTCGTATTCTGTGTTTTTAAAACAATTCGATTTTATTGTGGTAGTAATCATCCGCTCGTACTGTTTTACCAAATAAAGGTTAAATCTTTTAACAATGTCACATAGTATTGTTTTGTTATCATGGACTGTCATCATTACCATTATTATCATTGTTTAGTCAATTGTAATCCACTGAAACTTTACATAACCCTCTTCCAAGTTATGCCAAAGCTCTCAGTTTGAGTGTTTTGATATCTTTATTTCATGGTGATAACGAACGAAATCATATTAAGGCTACATATTAAAGCAATGCCAAACGCTTCGCACATTAATAACGTTATGGATCATCGGTTATAAATGGACTAGGCGATATACTGATAGTACCCATTGCCTGATTTTAATGGCCTATAGTATAATCACTATTGTGCCAAGTTTCACTTTGTCCCCAATTGATAAAACTATTTGTGTTTTAATCGACTCATAATAGCACAAACAAGTAAAGTTGGAAATTGTGTACTGGGACTAGTAGATTAAAATTTCATGAAGAGCAAATATGACATCAAAAGTGGAAAGTGATCTACGCATTCCCCTACATTAAAAGAAGGTATGTGGGACTACCGAAGTAAAGCCAGACTACCCACTAAAAACTATCGGTACCCCCTTTGTTATACTTAGACTTTGTTACGAATGTTGTTCTATAAGAAATATAATTCTTGACACCATGAATGCACAGCAAACTATGGGAACGTTATGTCTCTGTTCCAAAATAATAAAGCAGCAATATGGTGATCCAAGGGCTTGTACTCTCTTATATATTATATATAGTATAGACCAAAGATATAAGACTCAAGGAATGGTTATGTATCAGCTAAAATGCAAAGTAACAATTCTTAATATTTTTAAATTTATAAACATTCCTATTCGTATGCGTTTCCTCTGATTTAACCTTTTCCAATAATGGATGATTCAATAAAAATGTTTTTACCTTTTAGTGAAAATGGTAACTGACTTTGAAGCGCATCACAACATTCCTTTTAGAGCACCAATACTGTTTATTACTATTTTTCAAATATTTTTCGTATCGAAATATTTTAGTTTTAAGGCATGTATTTGCTGTATTCCATCATTGCATAGTAAAATTAAATTAATTGAATAATAGATACATATTGTCTTATTTCGAAATGTGTCGATCATTTCTTAAATAAGTTAATAATAATAAATCAATTAGGATAATAATAGACGATGTTTGCCCAGCAGAGAAGGATTATGAGCTGTTAAGTGAAGTTCGACTATCAGTACATAAAGAATTGTGGCGCATGGTGATTCAATGTTGGTAGAATTTAATTAACCCGCTGAGTTTCTTTCGCCGGTTCTTCTCAGGGCTGGGTGCTTCCGAACCGGTGGTAGTTGATAGTTTCTAGTTTGACAATCAATAACAAAGTGTAATACTTCAATATTGAATAGATTATTTTAGATTTGAATTTAATAAAAAATCACGTTCACGTACGTCACGTTTCCATACTATGTTTTCGTTTAGAGCCTAACGCGAAATTAAATTAAATGAACCGCCGCTACATATGGTCAAACCTGCGATTGGTATCTAGTCGTTTATAAAGATTTTACTTGTCGGCTGGTCATGCTATAAAGATACATGTCAACAGGCTCTCAATATCTAAGAGCTGGGACGTAACTTCCTATCTGGTCGGAAAGACGGACGTCCCTACTATATAATAGATTTATAATTCTCGTATTCTTGTTGTCACTAGCTCATCGCCGCGTCGCGATAATTGACATCATTTTGAAGACTTGTTGAAAGGTTTTAAATGTACAATTAAGGTTATTATTAATTTAATTTTTGAAAGTAAGTAGTTTTAATGTCATATATTGGATAGATAAAAAAAATCCTCAAATATACATTATAAGAAGAGAAAGCTTATTGCAATGCATTGGTAAAATAAAGATTTTGATTAGTTTTTAATTTAACTTTATAGCTTTAAGTAAGTTTTAACAAAAAATATTTTTATCAGTTTTGTTTCAAAAACTGCATATTTCACAATTATTCGATTTAAAAATGGCAAAGTCAGATCTGCAGAGCACCAAAAAGTATATGGAAATATGAAAGTACACGTGAGTACCGCGTCCGTCAACAAACACTCCCGTGGAACTAAAAGGATTTTTCCATGTCCAAATCAGGAAATTCTGCTGTTTGTTTCATACACAAAGCCTGGATTTGTCTATCAGTCTGATTGGCATGAAGCCCGATTGAAAACTTTAAATTATGTAAGTATTTTAGGATTTGTTGCTGCATTTTGTTCGAAACCAACAGATGACAAATAATTGTAAGGGTCATACTCGTAGAATTTCATTTGTTCCATTAAATTCTCAGCTTAATGAATTTCAGTTGTGATAGCTTATTGCTAGTAATGTATGCGTTGTTTGATTCCGACACGGGTCTTGGAAATGAAAATGAAACAAATTTATTTGTCAATGTTTAATGTGAGTTGGTTTATAATTGTGGCTATTAATTAATGGACGGGATAAGTGAGCGATATTTTTTTTTAATAAATATACTACAACTTATCACATTATTTCACCCGTTAGTAGTAGTTTGTCAAATCTTTCGAAATCTTACAATGACTTTAAATTTTGGCACATAGCCAACATAAAACCTAATCTTAAGCTTTATTAAAACTCAATTACGTGTTTGCCTTGCGATAATTATGCTGATTACATAAGTACTATAAACATAACCACCGTAAATTGTTAAGTAAACCTAATATGAAAGAGATAGGTATCTATCAGAATATTTCATCATCAGTAACAACTTAACTGCTGACAAATATCACCTTTTATACTTTCCATCGCTGCTTAAATTGATATTTACGATTCAACGTTTTCCAGATATTATTCTCCGCTAACTCGCGAACAAATAAGCGTCTGGAACGTTCCATTTTATAATTTGATTAAAGGTATTTCGCGTCTGTGCAGTTTGCTAAACAATCGCACTTATTATATGAAAAATAAAGTATTTTATATAATTTTATTAATTAATACTTGAAGAAATTTATATACATAGGTGGATAGTGGTTTTTACAGACAATAAGTGGGACGGTAAGTGGACGGTAAGAAGATATGCATAATGTAACGGAATGCACAGTTTTCATACTTAGCGTTAGTGTTTTCAGTTATACTTGTCAAATTAATAAGTTAACATCAGGAAATATACATTTACAAGAAAAAAATATTAGACATCTTATTATTATTAGTTATTAAAATAGATAATTTTATGTCACCGATGTATGTATTTTAAACTATGAATATAGAGAACCGGAAGCTGTCTGTCGTCAAGTCCGTTTAAACTCATTCCGGTTTAGAAGCGGTGATTTTTTTTTATATATTATCCGAAATATTTTTCTAAGACGCCAGTCGCCAGACGTCGAAGAGTGTTGCGTTTGAAGTACTTTATTATTATTGAGCGTTACGTAATTGTTATTAATCGCTGTTAAATTTATTAGTATTTTAAATTATATTTTTGTCCTAAGATTAGGTAACTAATAAATAAAATATTGTCTATGCCAGACATATGTAAGTATTTTACTTGGTGGTTGATATTTGTGCAAGCTCGTCTGGGTAGGTACCACCCACTCATCAAATATTCTACCGCAAAACAGCAGTACTTGGTATTGTTGTGTTCCGGTTTGAACCAGTGTAATTGGAGGTGAGTGAGCCAGTGTAATTATAGGCACAAGGGACATAATATTTTAGTTCCCAAGGTTGGTGGTTTGACTAGCCTGTTTGGTGTGGTTGGTAAGATACTTGCCTTTCACGTCACAGGTCGTGGGTTCGATTCCGACCCAGGACAGACATTTGTGTGCATGAACATGTCTGTTTGTCCTGAGTCTGGGTGTAATTATCTATATAAGTATTTATTTACAAAAGAAAAGTAGTCTATGTAAGTATATCAGTTGTCTGGTTTCCATAGTACAAGCTCTGCTTAGTTTGGGATCAGATGGCTTTGTGTGAATAATGTCCCAGGATATTATTAGTATTATTATTGGTGGCGCATTGGCGATGTAAGCGATGGTTAACATATATGACAATGCCACATTACAAAAATCAAAAAAAGCACATTATAGGTAATGAATTATAATTATTAGGTCTGTATTATAAAAGTAACATCAGAATTAAGAGTTCATTATAAATGTGTTTGTTACATAACGACTAAATCTCTGTACTGACCACAACTTAATTTGACATTGAGGTAATCTGGGCATATAAATTTGACACGGATTAAGGCGCGTTTTATAGAAACATTATTCTATGTATAATAAGATTCATGTTGATTTAAAAACGATTCAATGTTTAATAATTTGTTATAGATTTTCTAAATTTAAAATAAAATAATAAAATATCTGGTTTCTAGATTTCCTCTCCGACAGTAAATACGTCTATATTCCAAAGAGCCTGAATCGAAGTTACACTTTTCACGTAGCATCAACTTTTAGCGATCCGTAAACCTTGAGCTACTGTGGCTTATATAATAAAATAAAACCAGTTACATAATAATTCAATATAGTGGATAAAAATAATAACAGTTGAACATAATTCCTGAATATTAATATTTCTACGTACAGACGCAATCTCAGCCACTCTATTCATCCTTATTGGAGATACAGTAAGCAATAACACCGATCTAGTTTTAATCTGAACAACAGAAACAGATTCCATGAAATCATTCTTCAACGAGAGATCGATAATTTAATTCCACAAATATGTTTTATATATTGTCGATGATCGGTTCTCTGAATTTAATAAAGGCGCGTAACTCCTTGAAATTAATTTAATATTGCACGATGTTTGTTGGCGTTGTTTTGTGAAATACGCAGCTACACAATATTTATGAGAGTTTCGTTGAATCATTTTGAATTAAATTTGAATTTCGAATATTGCTCTGTGATTATGAAACGCTGATTAAACATTATTTTTCTTTATCCGATTCTGTTATTGTTAGAAGTTTAATTATAACTGTACTTTCATATTTATGTTGTCAAATTCGCAAATGGACTACATTGTCATATAAAATGATCACTACACTTTGTATAATACATAATATATAATAATGATGACGTCAATGAAACCGACCTTGAGAACTAAGACGTATCTTGCGCCTGTACTTTCACTGGCTCACTAGTCCTTTAAACCGGAACACAACAATTATTATTGTTTGATCGTATACTGCTTATTAGATTCCATAATTAATATCTTATACATACACTAAAACGTATATAAATATAATTTCGAAACCACACTTAAAGTGTCATAAGAAAATAGGGTCTCGTAATTATGCAAAGAGATGGTCGAAATTTTAAAAACATTCCTCGACGTCCCAAGACTATTGACAAAACAGACGTAATATCGTGAAAGTATCCTCAACCCGAGCCATCTCATTAAGTTGATTATGCTCCACCTTGAAGTCGCTGCGGCAATGTACATTTATATCAAAATTTCATCGTCAAAGGGATGTTTCGTCTTAAGACAAAAGGATTAGAGGCGTCATTCGCTTGAGAGATTTTGAAGTATATTGGGTCAAGAAATTAAAAAAAAAACTAAACTTCATCGAGGTATAATTAATTTAAACTCATTCCAAATGCTACTGTGAAATATTTTTAATGTTTTCTAAACTGGGATTCTGATTGTAATTGGCTTTCGTCTTCGTTTCTTAATTTTATCTTACCAATATTTATTCACCCTAAATAAATTATAGAAAAATTAATAAATACTACGTAGGTATTCATATATCCGTTAGCATCTGAAAATGTATGCGATTTTTTCGAACGCTAAAATGAAAAGTGTAATTTATTTTAGCATTTCGATATTGAAATACATAAATTTTAATTGCTGCATCTTTTTAGCGTATAAAAATTTATTAGACCAAATAACAAGTTTTCCTAATTGGTCCAACAAACAAAACGTCAACATTAGGTTGTTCCAGGACCGCATGAATTGCATAGCAGTACCATATTACTTCATTACACGAGTCTCGGGGGCTTCGTCTAAGCTCTCCAAAAGCACACAATTTACCTGCGAGCTCTGAATTTGCATACCGAGACCATGGCGTAAAACCTAGATTTACGATTTGTTAGGGAATATAAATACGAGATGACCTCGTATATAGAACATAGAGGTTTGACACAAATATCACGGGCTTAAATCCAGGCCAGGTGTCTGTGTTTTCAAAATTTGTTTTTATTTGACATTTTTTCTTAAAAGGACAACTGGCAATCTGTCATTATATAAATGAAAGATGCCTTAACCTTATTAGGTTAAGTATGTTTATTGTAATTTTGCAAGTAATTGAATTAAAACGTCTTTACACAACGTTAAAATATAATTTGCTGTATATAAGAAAATAGATTAAGAATATGTAACTATCATACAAAGCTAGCTAATCCTATTATTTTTTATCTTTGTAATAATAACATAATATAAAATAAATAAATGTATAAACAATTATTATTGTAGTGTCTTCTTGAGTGATTATGAAAACGAGCAGTATTAACAGTGAGTGTAAACACAAGTGAGTGCGCAACTATAGTATACACTCTATGCCTACACTCTCGTAGCTTTACTCTCTATGCCTACACTTTCGTAGCTCTCTGGTTGCTACGAAGCATTACTTACAAAATATATTAAATTTTGCTATCTAGATCCGGAAAGCGAACCAATTATCTCATGATCTGCACACGGCCAAAACAGCCACTAATCCAGCCAGGCAGTAAAATGCCATTCTACATATAAGACCTTATGCATATAAAACGGAAACATTAAATCAGACTGATACCAACAACAGATGGCATCGTAACGATGCAATATAGACTGAATGGAAACTCATTTCATTTGATACAATCCCAGCGAGCGGAAACATCTATTTTAAACAACGATGAAAATCTAAGCTTCGACAATACACACGATTGACAAATACAATAACATCAACTCATATGATGCGACAGTTAAATTACAAGCGTTTGTATAATATCTTGTAATCCGAAATAACATATACACATAAATATATTTGGTGGTGGAATTTCAAACCTTTCTTCAAAATTTACTCAAAAATGTGATTTAACTGATTTTTTTTTTTAAAAAACTGCGATAGATATTTGCCATTAAAACAGCGATATTGCTTATAATCTTACATATAGTTTATATATATTGTTTTAAAGTTAAATAAACATTATTATTTATATATGTAAATATTTTTTAAATAAGCAAGAATTATATAATAATAAGTGTAATTAATCTTCATATCTATTAATCTAACAAAAAAAACAATTTTAATGAAAAATCTTATAAACATTTTATTGATAATAGTTGTTAAAAATAGATTATACGAGTATATTGCAACTTGGAACGCACGTCAGTCATCAATTTCACGCTGCTCTCGGTTAAGCACAAAATGTCGACATTAAATTGTTTACACGTTAACTCACATAGGGGCAGGATCTTTTTTGGCAGGAATTTCAATAATTTTCTTATACTATGTTGCTAATTAAAGACTTTACATTAGGGGCTTTAAGTAAGTTGTAATAGTTAGTAAGTACTTAGACTGACATTTGGCTGTAAAACGTAATGCGAAAAAAATAACATTGAAAAATCGTTATACATAGGTATTTTATTTAAAATCATATTAAGGTACTAGCTTCAGTCCGCGTGTGATGAGAGATGATATACTAGGCATTTAATTCTTTTCAATCGTTTTTACGAGATTCAGTAATAAACATACAAACTTTTAAATTTATCAAGAATTAATTAATTTAGAATAATAAAAAAATACCCTTTATATACTTTTTTCTAACTAGAATGAAATTTCATGCTTCTTACCTTAAAACCACAGACCAAATTCAAACTCCAAATAATCTTTTTCTTCTTCCTGCCCTTATCCCACTACGTGAGGTCGGCCTCTTCTTTTGCTGCCCAATATTCAGAACCATACATCACGACAGGTCTTAAAAATCTTCCCTTTGATCTTCAAGGGCATTCGTGGGTCACAAATGGTACCAGAGACCTGTCGCCATTTCATCCACCCTGCATTTATCCGATTCCTCACATCCCTGTCAATGTTACCATTGTTCTGGATTAATGAACCCAGATAACGAAAATCCGAGCTTACTGATAGATGGACAGCCTTTAAAGCTATTTGGAACCACCGAAGTCGCAAAACAGATGTTCCGTTTTGGTTCTGTTATTTTTCAAAGATATAAACCGTTCAAGATACATTATATTTATATAATATAAACCGTTCAAGATGTGACGTCACGCAAACACGATCTTCAGTGCCCCAAATGTTGACTCTGTGAGATTGAATATACAAATTACGCATAATGACGCAAACGCTTGTGTTTGTAAAACGTTTTTTTTATATTAAAAATACATAGATTTATTTGAATAATACCTACCAAAGCAACACTTAATGTTGTTGTTTTCCGGTTTGAAGGGCGAATGAGCCAATAACATCTTAGTTCAAAAATTAAGCACATGAAATTCAGTGGTGCTGGCCCGGCATTTTCGATTTACCTATGTGAAATAAATAAAAAAATATATAAAATGCTAAAGTTATCTGTTTTGCTTATAAATATTGCCTAAGGGATGATTAGTTAAACCATGCTGCATCTCTTCTTTCTAATGTCAAATCAATCATGACAGAAAGAGAGAAATCAGTGTTTGATTTATTTGTTTTTCTTCAATAATGCTTATTTTTCTAAATCGAAACGCGGTAATTGTTTTTAAAGCAAAACATAGTGTAGCTATTAAAATTAATGGTAATGGTGGTTGTTTCAACTGGGCGGCAATTTATCGAAGTAATTTACAGACAATAAATACTCCTATAGAAAACTTAATTGTCGATTAAATAATCTCTAATTTTCCCAGATAATGTAAATAATATACTACTTTGAAATAAATGTATCCCAATTTAAATCTTAATAACAGCCAATAAAAATTAACAGCTGTTACTGGCCCAGTTCGGGGCTTTTCCCTTGTTATAGAAAGGGATTGATAGCCTATTTCACAATGCTCTTCCACTGGCGGACTGATAGATACACTTTCTTTCAGGCAAACATGAGCATAATATACTAATTTCTGTAATATTTATGAATGAAAAAATTGTATCTAAAATAAAACTTGATCATAATGACAAAATCGCCACAGTTTTTAACTTTCATCTTTTATTCCAGAAGTAAATCAGATTGACTGTTATTTTTATTTTTATATTCGCTTTCGGGACGGAATGGCGTTACGAATTGAATTGATAATATTTGTATTCAAACAGTTAGTTCTAAGAATCTAAGTGCACGCTGTGTTTGAAAACGTAATAATTCACTTGTATTGTTATTAATTTTCAAATTCAATAAAGCGTGATATTTTACTATCGAAAGCTCTGAGAAGTGTCTTTTAAACGGAAAAATATTAATTAATGAGTGATGGAGTTTTGTTTTGTAATCTTACATCCTTTATGGATATGCTCGTAGCTTGATTAAACTTTGTGTAATAATTGATTTTATTAATGACCGGGAACTAAGCTAAATTAGTTTACAAATGAGGTGACGGAAGCCAATTTTCAATAACAGTTTGTCATGTTGAACTTTAGGTTTTTCCTTTTCATTTAAATGTTTTTTTTAAAGTAGTAATGTAACAGCCTGTAATTACCTTACTGCTGGATTAAGGCTATCTTCCCTTGAGGTGATAGTTGGAAGTATATGGGTTGGTGGTTGGTTCGATCTTAGCCACCTGGGCTATTGTCGTCCCCATTCATAATATAAGCTATACGCTTTATCGAAGGGGTAAATAGAAATATTAGTAGTATTTAAAAATGGGCATTACTAGCCTTCTTTACCAAAAAATGTATCAGAATAACATCCGACACATGCAAGTTTTTCTCACGATTCACCAGATGCGTTTTAAGCACACAAGCACATATGCGCAGTGTTTCTAGTCTGGATTTGAACACGCAATACTGATTTAAGTTTCACGTCTTCTAACCCAGTGGCAATAATGTCCCAGTGGTCATCATGGCTTACTGAGCCATGTTAATAAGAAATATTGTTTTGTATAATTTTTTACGTATGTCATATTTCTTTATAGAGAAATATCTGTTTTCGAAGTAATCATGTCCTGCAGTGTCTCGGCTTTACTAGATTTATGTGATACGTGTACGAATTTTGGAAACAGTCGGACAATACAATCTCGACGGACTCACATCTCATATCTGTCAGAAGTAACAATATAATGGAATAAAGTATTTTCTTGTTAACTTCATATATAGCTGGAGAAGATTTATGTAACTTATAAATATTCATTTATATAATTTTATTAATATGAATATAAACCTCGAAATTTTAAGAAACTTGTAACATCTTTACAATTTCAAATTATGTACATATTTTATTAAGTTATTTATACTTAATATTACAATGTCAGACAACGCCTGTTTGAATTCACTAATCTCAACAACAGTCAAATTTGATCTACATGATTATATAGCTACAAGCTAGGACCCTAGGCTAGGGTCCTGAATAACCATAAACGTTAGCAAATCTAACAAACTGTCCGGGTATTTCGTTAATGAGATGCAGTTATCAACGTATCATGTGTAGGAAAGATATATAAATAATTCAACTTTAACGAGTATATAACCGTAGAGGAGGATGGTGATTAAAATGAGAAAGTCAATCAATATATTAAACGTTGAAGGCAAATATTACGAAACCACTTTTACTCACCAAACTTCTGGATCGATTACAGCGTTTTGCGCTGCTTTATGTTTTGATCCATTTACTTTATTATAAAGGGCGAATCGTAAATAATATTACCATCCTTATGGCATTTACTTATAAGTTATTATTAAGCTTTGTTCTCGGTTGTTATCGACATGCCTTAATATGTATATAAATAAAGGCTTAATAAATAAGGCCTTAATATGTAGATAAATGTATCTAGATGATGTCAAAAGATAAGGTATTAAGCATTATAAAATGTATAAATCAATAAAAATTGCACGTTTCAATATGATCATTTCCTAATACATACCATGTCTCTGTCATCAGTTAAGGAGTGATAATGTCTCCGCAACAGGTGAAGAGCTGGACTGTAGCCAGCGGAGACTCTGAAATACTTAGTATGTCCGAGGAAATCTTACCTGAATATATGTCGGAGATGTAGAACGTGGAATGTTTCCGATGGGAAAGCGATGACAGATGACTTAGTTCTTAAAGGTATTAATTAAATTTCATATAATGTGAATAATCTGCAATTCAAAATATGATTTTTTTCAATTGTACGATATTTTAAGTAGGAAAATATATTTTTATATAATATAGTTACAAAAAGGTCATTCAAGCAATAATCCTTTTTCTTGTTGAATTGATATAAAATATTCCTCGATTCGTCTTCATGTCTTAACCTTACCTTAATCGAGATTTTGAGAAAATCGCTTTGCATATTGTGGCTATACATTGGAATAAACTAAGCAGAGCTAAAATACACCTAACAGATGCCATGTACTCGTAATTACAAAATGAACGACCCTTTTAAGACCGTACCAAATCTTACATACATAACGTTTTGCATTTAGGTTTAGATGGTACTTTAATATGTTAAATGGTTTCCAATAGACTATTCTAAAGAGCTTGTATTCTCTATTAGAATGTGCTTGAAATTTTCGTATCAGAATATTTTTTATTAATCAGTCATTCCAAAATAACACATCATTGTAACATCAACAAGCGGTACGTACATTTTTATAGCAAGTAATTAAAATATGATAGTGTTTAATATATATGTAAGAATTACCAGAGTAAAAATCGCCAGCAAACCTAATCAATAAATAAATTAAGCCGAAATAAAAAGCGTAGGCTTCTAAATTTACAATAAACCCGCATAGAAAGTTAGGGAAAACATCTGATGTTAGTAAAAAGGTTTCAAATACTTTGGTAGCTGATGCCGATTATAGAGCTGCTGATGGCTCACTCGGTAGATTGCGTGGGTTATAACTAAAAGTTGCGGGCTTAACTACATGTATAGTTCCCACTGTTGGTGGTGACTTTGCAATATAAGGGTGATTAATTTTACTAATTAGAATGTCAATATATATAAACATATATATGGGCGTTGGTGACCACTTACCATCACGTAAATAAGTAGAGCCTATTGATAGTATTTCCCATTTGGCAATCTGCCTACCTAATAAGCCTCAGATTGATCATGTGTCTTATTTGTCTTTGTTATTTTAATAATATCTTTATCATTTTAAAATTAATTCAAAATTTAAATGTAAGCCTAACCTTTTAGATCGACAATAAATCTATGTCTGAGCTAAAGAAATGAACGTCTGCATCTCAGACGATCATCAAATGAAAACATGCGACGACCATTTCTTTTGTTGAATAAAAATTCAAATACTTATTAGGGAATATTTTTAAAGCAATATGATATTAACATAATGATAATTTACGAATAATAATATAATATAACATTGTAATCAATTTGTGTTTTATATTTAGTCTTCAATTTCAAAGACCGTAAATATTCACTAAACAGAAATAGTTTCAATAAACTAAGATAAATTAACTGAAGACGATTAATGATGGCACTTTATAAGTCGGTCGTCTAACGAATCCAATTGTCACGTGACACTATTGTTTTGCACACAGACGTCTCAGTGTCCTCTTTACACGTGTTTCAATCTTGGTCCCAAATCGTTGGACGTTTGCCATCACCAATCTGGCAAAGGTTGGTGGGTGGGTTGACGGTTATGTAATGGGCGTCACGTTCGCCTGTCAGCCAATCAAAGTCTATTGTTCTAGAGGCGTCAGTAATTAGAGGACGTTACTAGTGTTTTTTGTTTCGGGGTCGAGATATTTTGGAGCGATAACATTATTTTTGTCAATATAATTTAATACCCGTTAAATTAAATCTCAGATTCTATTTTTTTTTTATAATTGTTTTTTTATTAGCAGCATATTAGTACATAGCATGTCCTGGTTTTTTGTAGTACTTACCATCAGGTAGCTCATATCCATAAAATTGATACTATACAGATAGATACATTTCCAATCTTTATGGGCCCGCAGCGAACCTGCATACACACCGGTGCTCCGGTGGTAGTCACTTTCCATCAGGTGAATCTCTTGCCGGTTTGACCCCCCCTCCCCCTGCATAAAAAGGCAAGGTCTTTAGTCTTCGCAACACATGGATACACATGGAGCAGAATTGCATACGAAATCAGATTTATTTTCTCTTCTCAGGAAATTACATTAATATTATAAACACAAATTAGCACATTAAAACTCAATCGTGCATGCTTGGCTTTCAACTCATAATCCTTGTTAAAGATCGCGTGTTCTAACCGCTGGGCCCACTTAGCTCAAAACACAATTTGTGATCAATGTCCGAATATATTGCCATATAATTCGGATTAAGAGATTTTATCGAAAACCTTCACCTATTTTTTATTGTAAGCCACTCAGGCATGTATGCCTACAACGAAAGCCTAAAAATAAAAATTGTGAAACGCTTTATTTTAAAACCTTTTTAACGAAATCCACACGATAAAGAATCGAGAGAGAAAAACAATTTTATGCAAAGGGTTACATTACGTGTAAAATGTTTTGATGGCTGTTATAATATCGTTTAACTTAAACCATATATCTATACTACTATATAAATCTATTGGTTCTGTCTGTACATTTTCTTTTTCACCTAATTTTGTGATAAATAATCGTTTTATGATGCAGTGATTCACATTATACTATTTTTTTATTTTTGTCTGTCTGTCTGTCTGTATGTCTTCTTATAACTCAAGAACGGCTTGACCAATCTTGATGAAAATTGGTACACACAAAGAACACGTGATGGCGAAAATGTTAGGCCATATATAACACATAGGTGGTAATTCGCCTTTTTCGATTCTCTCCACTGGCGCTGCTCTTGAGTCCGTCGAGTCATGTGCCGATTGCGGTGTTTTTGATGCATACAGGTCCCTGTAAAACTCTTTAAAAATCTGTATGATTTGGTCACGATCAGACACAACATTGCCGGCATGATCCGTCAGCTTGCTTATTTCCCTCTTGCCCATGCTAAGCTTTTTTCTATACATTTTCGGGCCCCTATTGTCTTGGATTGTTTATGCAATAGTTTTGGTGTTATAAGTTCTTATGTCATTACGGATAGCCTTTTTTATAGCCTTATTAATCTCTCTCCGGTCTGATGTTATCAGCTCTCTTCTTTGGACTAAAAGAGAGAGCGTATGAGATGTTAATTTAGCCTCTTTAAATGGTTTCTTTCCCCCTATGTCTCTTCGTGGTCTCCGTCAGTACTTTGCACAGCAAGTCGTTCAATGAGTCGACCTTCCAGTTCTCTTCTATAAGCCCTTCAAAAGAGTTTTTGAGTTCCAGTTGAAACTCTTTTTGCAAGAGTTTGTAACTATCTCTATCATATTTTGAGATTAATGATTTAAGCAATTTTGCTCTTTCTTTGGGGAGGTTGTACCTGAATGTGGCTCTCACCAGGCGATGGTCACTATTGGTTTTAAAACGACTTAAAACAGATATGTCGGTGATGTTGGCTTATGTGAGCTAATTATGTAGTCGATCTCATTTTTCGTCCGACCATCCGGGCTAGCCCAAGTCCATTGATCTTGATAGCATACCTTTTATTTAGCCTCAAATTGAGATAACAAACTCGTGTTGATACACTTGATACCTTTTGAACATGTGAGTAAAGACTTTTGTGTATCAGAAATCCTACACCACCATAAGAAGAGTCTTCGTGGCCTCTATGGTAAAGCAGATGACAAGATAAGCGCATAAGATCTTCTCCTTGTCTTCTTACCTCATATAAACCTATCACATTCCATTTTATACATTGCACTTCTTCTAGAGGTTCGTAAAGCCTTTCGTCAGCATTCAAAGTCCCAGTATTATAAGTAGTCAAGGTCATTGTATGGCAGCCGGGTCTCTTCCGGAGATTCTTCACACCCTCCTCCGCCGGAACCGTAGCCACTGCCGTAACTAGGAATAGCGGGGCTGCCGGGGACTAAGGACCGTGGTTCTGGTGCGCTATTCATTTGATGGGTTTTTACCCTTGAAACAACACGCTGGCCAAGAGGCTTGGCGAGTCTTCCTGTCACGTTGGCCTATTCTCCACGAAGAGAGAAGCTGGTGAGCTGCAGTTACCGGGAGGGACCACTAGGAGGTGTGACTCAGAATTGAGTTTCTTGCGGCACACCGGCGTAAAATATTAATACTGCAACACGCAGCATCGCCATTCTTCACCAATCCGCCTCTAGAAGCCCCATTTTCCCCCTTCACTCGTGTTTCACTCTCTTCATCGTTGCGGTATTTACAAGAGATATGTAGATATCCTCCGGGAGATATACAAATCCGCGACTACGCAGGTGCGCATGCATAAAAACACCAACCTCGTGTCTGTCGACAGAGGGGTCCGACAAGGTGATCACCTCTCGCCCAAACTCTTCAACACCGTCTTAGAAGATCTGCTGAAGGCGCTGGTCTGGGGGGAGAGAAGAATCAACATAAACGGGACACGCATGACGCACCTTAGGTTCGCGGATGACTTGATCCTCGTCGCCGAGAGCATAACAGAACTTCTACATATGCTCGCGGATCTGAAGTTTCCCTCAGGTCCGGTCTGAGGATAAACATGTCCAAGACCAAAATCGTGACTAATTGTCGCATACGTGTATCTAACATAATCGTAGGTAAGGACACCGTACAGGTGTTCAGCGATTATGTCTATCTTGGACATCGTTTATCATTTGATCGTAAATCTCAAATACAGGAGATCGAACGACGTATCGGCTTAGGGTGGGCTGCTTTTGGAAAGCTCAAGGACACGTTAACATCCAAACTCCCACAATGCCTCAAGACCATGGTGTTTAACCAATGTGTCTTGCCTTTCCTCACCTACGGTGCCGAAACATGGACGCTTACTAAGCATAACATGCAAAAAATAAAAGTAGCACAAAGGGCGATGGAGCGTGCCATGCTAGGCATCTCTCTCGCTGATCGTATACCAAACGCGGAAATTCGACGAAAGACGAAGGCCGAAGATATCGGGAAGCGTACCACGAGATTAAAGTGGAGATGGGCTGGACACTTGGTAAGACGGGAAAATGGAAGGTGGACTAAAGTCGTCACGGAGTGGTGGCCTAGAAAAGCAAAGATAATATAGTATTTATAGCCTCATGTAATGAGGCAATTGGGCGCTTTCTTCATCCGAAATGCCGAGACTGCTCGAAGCAACGCGTTAAGATATCATAACATCAAACTGAAATCGTGGTTTTCGCGAAGCTCACTAAATCCGAAAATTGCGGTGCTTAAATTAATCTTGACGTTACGATGAACTTAACAGAAATCGTTCCGTTACACAAAAACGCAATGTAAATTAGACCGATAAATGTATAATATAATAGATGTAAAATATTAAACACAAATGATGACATGACGATTTTATACATATAGTCATATAAAAACTTCTTAAACACTATCGTATGGGACGGCGTAGCCACAGCTACGACACATCTCTTGAACTTAATTTCTGTTGCACATTTTAAACTTAATAATGACATAATTGTTTATTCATCTTATTTTATCTTTTCAGGTATTTTTGGATAATTGGACATCATTTACTTCTATCTTCTCAATACGGATATCATTTCATACGGTAAGATTACTATGCTATATATGACAGAAGTTATTTTATTTACACACGAACGAAGAGTATTATATTCATACTAAATTGCTTATATAACATTATATTTAGTTAGATATTATTAATATTTAAAAATATGATTTACAAGCCCATCCCTCAAAGCCAAAATAATGCCTCCCGTTGAAAGGCTTGAAACGGAAGCGAAACCTTAAGAGGTAAACAATACAACCGTCTATTGTAATTTTAACTAAAATTATTCTCTATCAAAGTATAGAAATTAATTTCACGGTGTTCTCACTGAGACTTGTCACGCAAGCCGTCAGTGGAGCTCGGTATGATTTTTACGCAACAAAATCCTCTAATTAAAAATCTCTCAAGTCTCAAACAAAGCAGTGAGTCAGTTTATAATTAAAACACGTCTCCACAAAGCGTTCTATTTGCGGCCGCTTGAGTAATCTTAAACTTTCTGATGTTTTAACGTGCTCGTTTTTAATTTTAAAGTCTAAGTCATAAGCAGGAGCGTTATAAAGTTAAAACTAAATTAATTGTAATGTAAATCGGTTTTACTTCAAAGGCAAAGCGTTTTATATCACCCAGAATGCTTTATCACATTATTTAAAATTGCTATTTATTTTTTGTTATTTAATCACCAAGCAGGTACACTTCTTATTATTTAATATATTTTTATATGCGGAATAATTTTAATTAAAATTTACCTGTCGCGTCAAGGTTATATTCGTAGCAATAAAATTATTTGTCAACATTTGATTATTATTCTTCAAGCAAAAATTTTAAAGAAATGAGTGTTACTGACACATATAAATAATACATTTTAAAATGGTTAGCAACAGTTTAAACGGTATATTCAAGAAAACAAAAAAAATGATTTTGTTATAGATAACAATCAGGTATGCGTAAACTATACGAGTACCTAAATATACGACTAAAAAATAAAATAGGCGCAATTATACTTGAGTTTGGGTTATTGGCAACACGCTAGCTCCTATACCTTAGACGACGATGAAGAATTTCGATGGGCCCAACAATGTATTTTTATTTAACCTCGTCTTATCACTAAACCGCCAATGGTTGACAGTGAATCAGATTAGCTCAGTCATTAGCTACGAGGCTACGAGGCTACGAGATAACCTTTTTTTTTGTATACAAATATTATTTACAGCTGTTCTTCTATTTCGATATAAAGATTACACACAAAACAATTGTTTCGCATTTGTGAGAAACCTATTTGATAAATTTTAATATAAAATATATAATCAAATTATCCAATTGAAATTCCTATTTGGATATATATATATATATATTAATATAATATTAAATATTAATATTTCTCGTAACATCTGGTAATGGATTTACAATTTATATGTGTTATTACTTTAAAATTAATTAAGAGTAACGTATGTTTCGTTTAAAACAGTATACAGTGACATTGTCAAGTGGTCATCGTTCTTCCGCAAATACCAGCACTGCAAGAGACCGTTTATACCATTGATTTATGATGTTATAATATCCCTTGTTCCTGTAGTCGCAGTGACTCTTTGACCCTTGAATCTGATTGATGTTTTTGTTACACGTATATGATTGATGTAATATAGTAGCTACTGAGCTTCTTGTCGTTACCGTCTAATCTTGGTGGAATCTACATTCCAAACCTTAGCAGCTTCATTTAATAATATTATTATGAATTGGTTTGTTTATTTACTTGTTTTATTTAACCCATTTAATAAGAAAGGTGGTAGACTTTAAACTTTACGCTAAGACCGATTCCAGTAACGTTTAACGGGGATGGAATCTGTTAGTTCCTTTTAAATTACGGTTCAAAAGTGCTTGTAAGAGCTTATATATAAATATTATATGTTTGAAAATGATAAGCGAGCGATACTCACGTAAGTGTTCCATTAAAGCCAAAACGCTGGCTTAACTAGATCACTGTCTCATTTTTATGTTTTAAAATAATGTCTGACTAAATTTAATTCTATTAAAATACCGCGCGCGTGAGACTAATTGACAATGGAAGTCAAGGTCGCTTGATATATGTTAAACAATTACATAGATCGGTGGCTAATATACCGATGATAGTGGTGACAGTAAGTGATCGTGGTCAGCTGCGACCTACTTCAATACATTGTCTGATCGATAGAAATTTATAAAATACAATGAGACGTGTCGTTGATCATTGGAAAGATTAGCGAAGACGTACTAACTCATTGCATGTCATCGGTTGAGTTACAGTGTGTAAATCATACGGGCGTCTTAACTGACTTCAGAGATGGGTGGTGTAAGGTTCTCTCTTTGTTGTGTATATTTGTATTAAAAAAATCATCGTGATGGAACTTACACGTGTCATACGAAAATCTGCCACAATCCGCATTGGATCAAGGTCTTACAATTAGCCCGGCAACATTTAGGGGATTTTACTATTAAAAAACGTCAAGGTCGATTTTACATGTTTTTATTTAACTTTGTCTAGATTAATGTGTGGATCCAATCTTTCGACCCAATTTTAAACCCAGAATTTTTGTACGTACGAAATTTTATGTTTCCGTAGATATATTATATAAATGATAAATCTAGAAAAGATTTTGATATTTACTTCAAAACTCATTTATGATTCGCTCACTGGAATAAGTTTTTTGTATAACAAACATCAATATTCCGAGAAATTCTTTCTCAGACTTATAATATTTGTGTCTATAGATTTTTCTTTTGGTTTTGTTATTATATTTCGTTGTTGGATATTTTTTACGTAAAAAGTTAATTTAGTGTCGACTTTTGGGTAAAAAATTCGGATAATCGTCTGTTGGCGTCTATTATTTCTTCTTTCGTCTAATTTTTAATATTAAGAACAAAATTCAAGATTGAAAAAGGTTAAAGATTATGTTGTAATGAACTTTTCTCTTTCTCTATTCTCACTTGTTGTACTTAATATAAACAATATTTAAGATAGTGTTGGAAAAAAATACTTTTTATTCAAATAAAAGATTTTAATACAGTTTTAATATTAGCAACCTTCAAGCTTATTTATTAATGTTGGTTTAAATAAACTTTTGATTTATTAATGTATATAAAATTGTCTTTGTATATGTAATGATATTGTCACCGCTTAATATATTCTTTAAACAATATTGTCATTGAAAATGTTGTGAGAAAATGTGATACTCATAACATTGAAACATGGAACAAACACAAATTAATTACTCCCGTTACTCGCCTGCATAGAGTCAGTAACTCTTGTCCTGTTGCCGTGGGATCCCAGAAAGCGTTCAAAATGCTACAATTGCTAAATTTAAAAAAAATTAAAAGGAACGCTTTTGTGCTAAAGGTACACTTAAAGACACAATTAATGAATATATGGATGATAACACACCTTGACGACGATAGCCGCATTTTTTCTTTTGTACATGCATAGAAAAATGATAAAAAAATATCAACCCGCTGAGTTTCTTCTCAGGGTGGGTTCTTCTACTGGGTGTTTTTTTCGAACCGGTAGTAGTTTCCAGTTTGACAATCAATAAGAAAGTGTTATACTTCAATATTGAATAAATTATTTTGAATTTGAATTGTCGGCTGAACAAAGACAAATTAGCACCTTTATTAATTAACATGAAAATATTCTGACAGACAAATTTTCACGATTGACTGTTTTAATATGTGTTTATTCAGTGCGAGTGATCTCACGCGCCGTATAGTATTATACGAAGCGTATAATTTATTCTATACTAAACAATTTTGTCATAGTGTAAATTTAATTTAATTTTGAAAAATTTTTCTCTTCAAACATAATTTTTCGTTATTATTTTGTCGACGTCAATTGTATTTTCTCAAGAGAGTAGATTTTTTATAATAAACTAAGTACTAAAACTGAAATGTAACGAAATTCGTCTATGCAATAGTACATTTACGAAGTGTTTATCTAAGAAACAACATATGCAAAACAAATGTCTGTCAAAATAATTTATGTAGTCGTGACAGACGAATCGTTTACAAATCTAACAACACCTAATCCATCAAAATAGGTCGTTTCTTTGAAACGTCTTAACTATTATACTAAAAACTGTCATCTTCCATCTGTCAGGCAGCAGATAGAACTAGATACCAATAGATTAACACTATCTATCAAAATAGCCGGAGACTTACCGGTAGTAACACGTGCGCCTCTCGTGTCAGGCGCAATGACAGTAAAGAAGCGACTGAACTCACAGTCGTCTGCGGATTTGGGCATCTGTGCCAATAGTTCCGGGTACGTGTTGATCTACCCAATATCTGCTTGACATCGATGTTTGACAACGTTAAACTCGTATATTTTTCATTTGTTTATTTCGTTCCTTTTGCTGATATAAGAATTATTTTGTATTTATTTAAAAAAAAAAAATACTATTGAAATAATAATAACCGTACTGTTTGATGATTGTGTGACACCATTACATACAATAAAATGTTAAAAAAAAATAGATATTATATTTGTTAGATATTATATGATATATTGCATATTATATTCCATGTCGGAACATGGAGTTTTTAATTTTACGCATTCTAAATTTAGTTACTTCTATTAAAATGTACGAAAACCTTTGAATTCGAAACGCATTACTTTAACATATCGCCAAATTGATACTTAAACTACGCAAAGACATTCAAAGCTCCACAAAATTCTCATTTCTTTTGTGGTTCTTTTGGTATTTGGCACGTTCACAAGGATGGTACGGCATGTGCTACAATAAGTACCGAGTTTTATTACGTTTTATTTTGTCCTTCTATGTAACGCTGAATTTATATACTTATACACATTTTTTTTTATTTTTTTCTAATGGAAGACCTGAGGGTCTACCCGTAAATATTAGAACTGTTAGAAATTATTTTTACCGTTTATGTCATACTAAGTATGGAATTGACGATGTAATTTATTTAGTCTTTATTGCACACAATTTAGAAACATTATGTAAAGGAACAAGTAGTACATAAAGTTTGCAAAGGCGGCCTTATCACTTGCAGTGATCTCTTCCAGGCAACCTCTATAAAAAAAAACGTATTTTGTTTTATCCAGGAACATTAATCGTTTGTTGTATATATTGAGCCTGAATTTACAACAATCTAGTCACAACTCAATCAGCATCAGCAATACAAAGTGATAATATTTGGCTTAGAATAATAATGGATGAGGAAGTACATATGTATATAAATAAATATCTATACTTAAATCATTGTTGTCCCAGACAACTTATATTAATTCAAAATTAATAAAATAAAAATGCTATTTATATCATATACTTATTTGTACGTATGAGTTTTGTTTTCTATATTCTTTACAACATTATTCCAAAAAATACATACAAAAAAAAATGTAATGAGCTTCATGTATACATGTAATCTGTTGTATTTAATATTTTATTTCTATTTTATTAAACTTGTGAATAATCTTAAGTTATTAAAATTAATTGAACATATTTAACACCTTTGTAGGATATAATATAATATAATAATAGTCCTCCAGACCGATTTTGGCCACGGCGGCCAATCTCAAGAGAGATTAGCCAACTGCGCAGGACATATTATAGTGCACAAGTGTGTGCACAACACAGGTGCACTCTCTATTCGATGGGACGACAATCCGACATGACCGGAAAGAGATCAGGCGCAGGACCAACGTCTTTACGTGCTTTCCGAGCCACGGGAGTATACACACTTCCAACTTCCAGACTTCGGGCTGCTGAGAAATTTAGATAAAAAATCTCAATAACATTTCATTGGCCCGACCTGGGAATTGAACCCAGGACCACCGTGTCTGCGGCCTTACATGTGGCCATTAGACCAACAAGGCAGTCAAGGATATAATAACGTGTGAACTTATATATAGTATATATCTTAATAAAATTAGTTAAAATTACTCACCAGCGCCGTATGAAACAAGTACAAATTTATAACAAAATGTCAACCTTGAGAATTCCCCACATAACTACTACAAACACTATCTAGCGAACAGTAACCTCATTCAATTTCATTATAATAATGTAAGAAATAAAATTTAGTAGAAACATTACACAAACACGTTTCTCCAATTACAATTTAATGTATCTGGTAAAGCTCAGCTTATCTGTTGGTTAAGAGGCGCCGTAACAAAGACGTGGCTCGTTAAACACTTTACCCTCAAATTAAACGCCTCTAAATAATGAGTGGAACTTCTTCCGACCTCTGTAATATTTTGATTTGGAAAATAAGTAAAAGTGGAAATAAGTTAAAGAACGTAGTGCTGGGAAAATTAATTCTTAAAGGGAGAAGTGAGATAATTCTATTTCAGTTAGCGTTACGATGTCTTAGTTCTATGGTACTTCTTGTCGTGTCCGAATGCCATCGGATTATGTGAATGTGAGAATAGAGAGTGCACTCTTGTTTGAGTACACACTTGTAGCACAGTTGGCGAGTATTGCTTGAGAATGGCCGCTATTGCCGTAGTTGATAAGGAAGACATCGTTACCATCATCATACAATACGAGTACATTATAAATACATATCACTTAAATTTATACATTGAATTAATAGAAAAACAAATCCACTTCTTAATACTTCTGCACACTTCGCTTCGCATATTGCTTAACAAACTGCTACAAAGAATAAATTAAATAGCCATTGCATAATCCATAACTGTTTGTATACCATTAAAATTTGTCAGAGTAAAACTGGCAGAGAATTTTTTTTTGACAATATTAATTAAAATAATACCTTAGAAATTATAATAGAAATACTTACCAAGTAGATATCATAAATTGTGCATTCCTTCCTTTTTGTTTGTAGCTTCGCGTTGGATGACTGCCAATAAGTTGGCAATAAATTGTGTAAATGGTCACCAGTCTAATTGCTAAGAAACGATTAAATGAATTGCTCTGCACGTCCTTAACTAAAAAACAACAATGTTGCACAATTTTGCTAATATGATAAGCTTTCAAGAAAGTCCGTTAAAACGAACTAATTACTTACGCCCGAAAGCTCAACGTTTAAGATAAACGTTGAACAGTTTAAGAGATTGAACATCTATGTGTTTTATTTTTGTTTAAGGAAATTTAATAACATATTTACGAGAAAAATTTAGTCTCTAAATAAAATTTATTTGTCATTACTCTGGTTTTAATATTATTTCAAAATCCCTCTCTCATCTGTTGCTCTATTTCTTTATTTTACTCTCTATCTTTATTTATAGTTTTTTTCTTTTATAAAATAGAGATGCGGACGGGCAAATGGGCCCATAGACATTAGCGTTGTAAGAAATATTATCCATTCCTTACATCTTACGTCAATGCGTCATCAACCTTGAAACTAAGATATAATGTCTCTTGTGTAAGTAATTATACTGGCTCACTCACCCTTAAACCGGAACACAACAATACTAGGAATATATAAGTATGGCTGTTTGGCGATAATTTATGTGATGAGCGGGTAGTACCTACCCAGATGGGATTGCACACAACCGGTAATAGTTTACATAGTTATCTTTCTTCATTATGATATGAAACATTTCGCTTAATATTACATTTGAAAGAACAGAATACGGCCTTATTATCTGTAAAGCTTAGTTCATAAATCTCTTGCTTATTATACAATCGAACTTAATCTTCCTACACTTCACACTTATTAGGTGAAATGAAAGTTTTTTTTTATTATTATTTTTTGTTCAGTCGACAGATGGCTTGGCAATAAGCCAAAACGCATCGATTATTTGGCACTGTGCCATTTTACAAAAGACGAGAAATAAAAACAAAATGTTATTCTATTCTGCATGAATATTAGTTGTAAGATACTAATGGAATTGAACTGGTGGATATTTTACCTGTCTCTTGCTGAAGATAGAGAATGTTTCCCGGCTTAATCTCTTTTCTTTTACTTTTTAATTAATGTAAAGCTCATGTTAGAGATTTTTTTGTAAATAAAGCTATTATTCATACAAGATTATATGCACGATAAAAAAGCTTGAAGAGATCTGAGGAAGTATTTGTTGGTGATTCAGAAAAAAAGGGTATCTAATGAGTGTTTTGCCGTAGGTGATTTTATGATGCAGTGTCAAATTGATTCTTACCTTAATGCCTAAATATCTGTACTCTAAACTAACACTAAAATATTAGTCTAATTTGAATGTATTATAAATATTTCTGGATATTTTTTTAATAATTTCTTATTTTCTAGCCGATCATTTGAAGCGATAAGAATCTATTTAGATCACATCTGAACATAACACCAACGTCTCAGTAACGAAGTACACGAATAAGCTCTCAGACAATAATTGTGCGTAACCCAAAACCATTACGAAATCGTTAACATTATTTACAGCCGTAGTGAAATATCCTTAACAAACTATACTTATTACTTTTAGTAGTCGAGTATTTTCAGGGTGAACATTTGGTATATTGTTTTGTGTTTGACGACTTGGAATTAATGGTTTGGTAAAAACCTCCTTAAACTGGAAACACTTACTATATCCTGATTTATTTTACACGTTTTTAGATAATTAAAAAGAATTAGTATAGTAGTTTAGTCCGAGTTATTATCAGTTATATAACCAGCTATTTATACGAACCGATCGTACGATTAGCAATAATCTTTTAAGTGCATTGAATAATTAATCTACGTAATATCAATCGATTGTCTGTATATTCGTTCTGAAGATATGATTTACATTTTTAAATCGCAATTAATTTATAATTAATCATACATGGATATCTTGAAATAGCGTGAGTGATTATCAAACATATAATAACAAAGTTTGATCAAAGGTATCTAGATATTCTGATCGTCTAAAATATTATAGTCGTGAATTGTTTTCCAATCTTCAAAGAACTCGTGTGTCTATTTGAACTGCACACGTAACGGTCGCTCTAACTACAGATGACAATGATACAAACGCTATGGAGGTCGAACAGTAAATTTAGAAACGTTTGGTATACATCACTCCGCTTCCGCAACGGTTCCAGCCGCATTTACATATAGAAAATTATTTAGTTCGCATTATCTGTCATTAGCTATTTTCGGTTTATATTTTTAATTTATTGCATCAACAGTACGTTCAGGTAATAATTCTTAAATATCCGACAATGTTTTCGTGTTTGTTCACTATGCTCGTAACTTTTAGGTTTTTAGGTACGTTCAAATGTACAAATTGCGATTGTGTTTTGTTGTTTTGTAAATATTCTGTCTCTCAGATTTTTCTCATTTTTTATGTTTGATTATTTTTAGATGTGTTTTATTTATTACTCTTCGAAGTTTCGTTTTATATTTTCTAAAGTTCAAACTTCCGCTTTATTATATATTGATCTTAGCATCATAATTAAAAATCTTCGCCTTGACCTAAATGTAAATCGATTTCGGATCGAATTTCGGCGGTAGAAAAGAAAGCAGATCACCAAATTGGCGTTTTGCCACGCCGGTTGTAATATCGTAGTGACTCGCAAACGTCATTAATATCCGTTTATTAGAGCTACCAGCGTTTCATCAATACATTTTATTTACAAAAGCAAGTTTTATTGCATTTTGTATAATTGTTCCAAGCAAATTTATACCTTACGGATAATGCTTTAAATCTCATAGTAGCTTGGGTGGGTAGTTACGTTAAATATATTGTTTCAGTCATTAAATCATCTTCTATCGCGTTGCTATGTTGTTATTATGTCAAAATTATTTAAACAAACATTTTACTCTCAATAAATAATGAGGAAACTAAATAAACACGCGGACCGACTTGTATAAAAATTTTCGTTTCGTATTTTGTTTGTTCCTTGCAAATGTATAAAAATGAATAGAATAAAAATGGGATCACTTTTTGTCATTTTTATGAAAACTGAAAATGGACAATAGGTCCTATGGTGGACTACCGAGAATCCTAGGAAGCTGAAATCATTCTCTCCGCCTTGTTGTGTATATTGTCGTCAAAATATTTTTTTTACTCTTTGTGCGCTTGCTTATACCGAACAGCTAGTCCATATTACTAGGAATATTTCGCTTGAAATTCCTTTACGAATCATATTACTGTATTCGCTCTGTTAGTGATGAAAATATTTTAATTTTATATTGACTTAAGATTAATATCCTATTTAAAAGTTTCCGAATGTGTACAAATAACAGATGTTAAAATTTTAACAAAGTTTTACCCAGATTTCGATTCTTATTTTTAAAAGTATATTGTGCATGTGTGTGCTCTTGTGTATATAATATGTATATTGTATATATATGTATATATATATATATATATATATATATATTATAATATATTGTTTAACTTGCATATGCACTTTAAGTTTTGAAAGAAATCATTTTAATAATCATTCAATCAATTCTAGTACATATTATTATATAAATAAAGCTTAAACTCGTTAATAGATAATGCTGTTATACCGTACGTCTTGATTTTCACTGTCGGCTTAGCAAGGAGTAAATTAATAATTTGACCGGTCCAAGTTTCTGTGTTCGTAAGTCGTTAGTCCCGTGCTTATGTTACCGACTTAAGCCGACACACATGTGAATTTAGTTCACGAACTATATTATGCTCAAACTACTGGTCACATCATGCTAGAAATTATATTTATTATATTATGTTGTAATTTTCTTTGTCGATAACAAATATATGTTACTTGTCACCATGTGGTATCTTCGCCCCCTGAGGAATTCCGCCGAGCTAAGAGCGGAACACAGCACGGGAGGGGCCGCAGATGCGTATATCAACACGATCCCGCAGCCTCTCCGATCTGTGCCGAGGACGGCCATCACAGTGGTTTTAGTGGGTAAGAATCCCACATAACCCGGTCCCCCAAGGGAGACGGATACCTTTCTGAAGGTTTCCACTGCGTGAAAAAAAGGGCACTGTGCAAGTCCGCCTGGATTTGCTGTTTAGCGGTAGAATATCTGATGAGTGGATGGTATCCACTCACAGCAATACTTAGTATTGTTACGTTCCGGTTCGAGGGATGAGTGAGCCAGTGTAATTACAGGCACAACAGACATAAAATGTTTGTTCCGAAGATTGGTGGCGTATTGTCGATGTAAAGAATAATTATTTATTTATTTATTTAGGTACACAAAACAAAATTGATTACATTTTATATATAATACAAAAAATAAGGGAACTAAACAATTTTAAACAAATTTTGCACTCCAAAACGTGTGTACACGACATGCGCATAAAAATAATATAGATACAGTCATTAAAAATAATTTAAAAAATAAATTGTGTGGTCGAGGGATGCCTACCTATAACATAAAAAAAAAACTTGAATCGAAAGTCTTTTTGTCATGGTGGAGTTAAATACAAATATAGTACTTAAATGCTTAATAGTGCATGGTTCATTGAGTTTAACCTGGTTAGGTTTGAGCGCGCGATCTTCGGTTATACGCATTTGCTACCAAAATAGGTTACCATGTCTCTGGTACATAATATGTATTAAAAAATAATATTATATATAAATATTTTAAAACGGTTCTGAGCACCAAAAAGTAAAACTTTTATAATATGCTTATTATTATATTTTCGTTGTATTTTACATAAAACTGTATTTTATTTTATTTTTTAAAATCCCAAATGAAAAAAAATTAATGCTGTTTTCAAGCGCATAACTTAGATATACATATTTGCTAACCTTCGAGGGTTGATTGTTTTTACGGCGTTCGATAAAATGCGTCACAGCCTCCCTCAATGTTACTCCTCGGGTCCCACTTGTTGAGTTTGCAGACTTTTATTTCGCTTGGTAATGTTATATTTTAGAGAAATTCATTGTATATCACATATTGAAAGTAGATTGTGTGATCAAATAACATATATTTGTTACGTTTTTGGTGTGATTGTTAGTCACCTAAATTATTATATAATTTTATTTATCCTTAGCCGTAATTTTGCGATATTTACGTATTAATAATTAATATTATATAGACATGACCTTTAATAGCGCTACGCCCTATAAATGACTAAGGCAACTAAGGAGCTACGTTTACGCGTATCAATCAATTAAAAACGTAAACGATTCATCACTTCATTATTGCCCGAGTGTGCTATAAATGACAACACCTTGAAAATAGCCGTAGTAACAAATATGTACATCGTGATGTTATAGGAGTTAACCAGACCTCGGGTTGCTTCAATCAATCTTACTTAGCGCAAGCATCGTTGGCGGTTTTCACGGTTCATTACAAAGACGAAAACCTGTATTAGTAATACATCGCTTATAATTAAAACGTGTAACTAATTTCATTAGTAAACATGTAACGGAACAATTAAATAATAGATTGAAAAAAAATAATAATAAAAAGGTGGCTCAAGGTAAGGGCACTCCATGCATTAAAGCTGTAAAATCTGTGTCCACCAGCTGGAACTGAGCTTGGTGTAATGTATCCCATATTACATATAGCTCAAACAAATGGGATAAAGGCAAACAAATTATTTTCATAGGAAATATACATATGTTTAAAGCATTCAAATATATAGATAAAGTCTAATCTAAGCATCTTCGCATATTAAATTAAAGGAGCTGGAAATCGCTTGAAAACCGTTCAAATTCGCTGTAAAATATTACAGTGCTGGTTAATAATGAACTGCTGGGAGTAACAAGTTAAATTGCCATGTAACCGTCGCTCGGGACCGACTCAGACTTTAATGAACAAAGCTCCTAAACTATTGTTTCACGTTGAATTTGTATAGACACGTGTACAAACATATACAGTGAGTTAAATCTGTTTACAATGTTATATTCTTGTTAATATTCAATTAAAAATTTTTGAATAAACAGTGTCTGCAACCCTTGAAGTAATATTTTTAAAGTAAATATTTGTTTTTGTGTAAAATTGTAAGACAAAAATATATATTAATCCGTAGTTCCGCTAACCTTGGAAACTGTTGCTTAACAGTTGTTAAACGATTACTTCGCTCTTTCTATCATTATTGATTAGACATTCGTAAGAAGGAGATACAGCATTGTTTAACTAATAACCCGCTTAACAAAGTTAATAAGTTGTTTGGTCGTTATTGATCAGTGGATAGTAATAGTATATAGACTCACTTTTACGTGGTGGTACCTGGCAGGTCTTTGTGCAAGCCTGTCGGGTAGGTACCACCCACGCATCACATATTCTACCGCCAAACAGCAATTCTTAGTATTGTTGTGTTCTGGTACTACAGATACAAACAGGCAGGCACCGTAACATCTTAGTGCCCAAGGTTGCTAGAGCATTGAGGTTGTAAGTAATGATTGGGCGGTGGTGAGCACTTTACAGTCAAGTAGCACCTTTTCCAGTTAGCCTAAAAATTTTATAAAAGAAACATAAATGGTTGTCTGTAAATTCGGTTTACGGACGATATTTTTACGTGATAACGTCATAAGAAAACATTGATGAATACTCGGACGCATCGGCCGATGGAGTGGGAGAGAGATAGATGCGTCACAAGCCGAACGCTTAGGCCGATCGTGCCTCTCTATCGCTTTTTCCGTGCTCTCGCTTGTGCGCTCGGCTCAGGCGGAACATTACTATGAGTAATGCTTTTTCGTGCGTGCAGTCGGCGTTCATCGATTATATAAGACGTTATCACGTCAAAAGACTATATAATGAGGTGTTCGCAGACGCAATAAGCAAGTATAGATACAGAATTTTATTTAAATTGAAACAATAAATACAAATTTTACTCGGTGGTAGAGCTTTGTGCAAGCTCGTCTGGGTAGGTACCACCCACTCATCAGATATTCTACCGCAAAACAGGAGTACTTTGTATTGTTGTGTTCCGGTTTGAAGGGTGAGTGTGCCAGTGTATTTACAGGCACAAGAGACATAACATCTTAGTTCCCAAGGTTTGTGGCGCAGTGGTGATGTTGTTTTTTTTTTTAAGAAATATACAAACCACTGCCTATGGGCGTTGGTGACCACTTACCATCAGGTGGCCCACATGCTCGTCCACTAACCTATACTATAAAAAAAAATAAAAATATTGTTTCAATTTACACAATATTTGACTTTTATCTTTTTTATGAAATGAAAAGAAACATATGTTTCAAATAATATCCCTCTATTAGTTGCCAAATCTGGTATAACTTAATCCTTTGAAGTTAGTTCTACGTGGACGATAGTTACGTCGTATTCATTAATATATGGGAGTGAACGCTCAGTTATCCAGAGATTTAACTTCATACTCCAGCGCTTATTACTATTATATAGCGCTTGTGAATTGTTTGGGAGCGCTTTTGTTGTATTCAACGTGCACTTATACCTGTATTTGTGCATCATCATTATTAATTTCAACGTCTTTTTTTTAATGTCCTCTCCTTTTGAGGCTTTGAGCTTGAGATTTTTATCCGACATATGCAAGTCACGACGTCGTTCTTTCACTGATGAACATGAGACTAATTATGTTTTGTGTAGAACTTAACCATATTAAAACTTAGACGTGCTGGTTTTGTAACCCAAAGTCTTCGGTTAAGATTAAGGCATCTCGGTTTTAAATATTTGATGATTAATAATTCCTGACACTGATATGATAACGTTCACTTTCCAAAAAACCAATACCGTTTTAATTATGTCGCCGAAGTACAAAAATATCAGAAATTTTATTTTAATACAAATTATTTGTAGTATGTACTGTTTTTTTGTTTTACTACTGATTAATCTTCATTATTAAATACTGATGTTGATAGTAAAAAAATTAGTATTATGAATATTGAATACTCCTTGAATTCATGTAATAAAGTATTTTATTATATGTTACGTAATTCGATGTACGTACTGAGTGTTTCTGTCAAAGTAAATAATAAAAAAAAGCTTTCAGTCTCAAAGCCTTATAAAGGACTGGTAAACATTGAGAGACATTACTTCAAAACCCCAACTAGATATTTGCCTCAGCCACGTCTCGAGTTAAGTGTCGATTTTTTATCACTGATAGCATTGGTAGCCTTTGTCCAACAAAGGGTCATTTATACGCTACTGCATTTTTATTTCTAACAAGAACTCAGACATATTGGCTACCTTAACGTTAATAGTCACCTGCAAAGATTGAAATTGTGAGAATGTTAACGATTTCACCTATTTTGATGGGATGTAAGAATCCCACCACTTTAAGTACCGCTTTATTTAATGTAATTGGAATACAGAAATACTAAGTAATCTTTGTTCCAATGTTGTTGTGTGTCATAATGTTTGTAAAATAGTTGTTAACTAGTTGATAACACACACACAACCACAAACACAAAGCAATTTATCGTCATTAAACTAATTACAACTAAAACTTAAAATATGTACAACAGTTTGACAATATGTTAAATTTTATATATCAAATGAAAAAGAAACTAGCCCTTAGCCCAGCTGTGGGACATTTACGATGATGTTTTTCTTCACCATCGTATTATAAAAACAAATCCAAGTACTTAAAATATTCATACATATCTTTCCGTATTTGAATCCGTGATTTTTTGTAAAGATCTAGTTAATCAATTAGGTCATTACGGCTCTTGATTGATATTATAATTTACACAATAGTATTCTGAATACTTAAATATAACGTGATCAAATTTAATTATTGCCAAAACTAATCATATAACTAATTTTAAGCTGAATATTTTGCCTTTATTTAATATAAACGCCGACGTTAAGCAATACCTACTTCAACTTTATAAAAATTTGAACCCGTACAAAGTTTAAGCGACAAGAAAACATGAAATAGCAAGTCGGAAACTTCTATTTGATGCCATTAACAATGTTAGGAGACGAGACGCGTGTTTCGTGTAAATGTAAATAAACTTTCTCTGCAATCTCCGCAACAAGTTTCATACACAAACGTTGTATTAGCTTCTCGAGGACTTTCAGTATTGAAACATTTATCATAACATTATCAATTGATATATTCTTAAAACAACGTGTAATTGTCTCGTTGGTATATAACAGCGTTAACGGAGTGATTAGTTAAACGATGCTATCTCTTCTTCTTTTGAATGTCAAATCATAAATGACAGAAAGAGAGGAATCAGTCCTTAACAAAACAGCTACTAGGCAACGTTTATAAGTAAGAATGTAAATATATATCTAAGTAATGATTGATAATTTATATGCTAACACATTAGGTATTAAATGATCGCCTCCAGGCCGATTCAAAGAAAAAATATAAATTTATAAATTGTAATCAATAATGTTTTTTTTAAAAACTATTGTACAGAATTTCTTTTGTCGGAACTTTTTAGATTGTTTGACAATCAATGAGCAAGTATTGAATAAAGTTTAAGATTTTCACATCACACTGCTTTTCTACTGCACCTGAAATATCTTTACACGGTCCTGTCGTGCCTGTCTCGTAGTGTTTTTAGTTAAGATTGGCAGATAAGCAAATAGACTACCACGATGGCACGTGGTCACCACCATCCATTAACATTGGCACTCCAGGATATATTAAACATCTTAGTTCCCAAGGGTGTGCACCCTTGGGAACTAAGATGTTATATTATTGGTGCCTATAATTATACCTGAATTTCGAACCTGAACACAACAATACTAATTGATTATAATTGTTCTTTAGCGGTTTCTTAAGCATGTAATGATCCCACTCATTAATCAAAGCCTACAACCGTTTAGCATCTTTGTTTTTCATCATTACTTTTTTACTATTTGTAAAGATCATAAATCTACGATATTAATAAAAAGTTAAAAAGAAAAATGACGCTTCTAATCTAATCAGATGAATTTGTGTTCTTATTTTAAATAATTTTAGTTTTGAATTACGATAATATATTTTTATTAGCATCTAAATTATTGTCAAATGGATAAAAATTTAAAAAAAAATAAATTCTTTTTGTTTTAGGCGTGATACTATTGAAGTGATCTTGTCATATCGATATTTCAATTCAAATTCTTCTAGATTTTCTGCGTAGAAATGAAAGGATTTTTCCGACTTCTTAAGTTTCAAAGGACTGGAGTATTAGAAATATACTTCCAATGCGTGTAGCGGCGATACGAAGAGTATCGTAAATGCTTATATTAGTTCTTTTGTTTGTAATAGTTTTAGTATTATAATAATAGTTTTTACACTAAAAACTTTAATAACTCAACATACAATATTTGTTTAAATGTTAAACACTTTGGTCAGTTAGATATCTAAGTTTTAACTGAGTTTAACTTAAACCGCGAATTAGTTTTATAAACCATCGACAATCGAAGGGACGTTACTTTTACTTAATGCAAATAGAACTTGGCTTACCGCGGCTTAATAAAATACTCTCAAGTGTAATACATTAAATACTCAAACAACACGATACACGGTTAACCAAAACAGTATCGAAGTTTGTGCGCAGTCTGTGAAAGTTAAATGAAAACTCTTGTATGTCTGTATGTGAGTCATACTTGGTTTTAATTTATTTATTTTTGGACTATCTTTTGCATTAATTCACTCGTGTGCACTGTTTATCGAAGGTAAACTTCGTTTGACTTATATTGCGACGTTTCTACGTGTAACGTTTTTTGACTGTTAATTTTTGTTATTGTATATTATATTAATCTTTTCGAGTGTTAATCTATTGGTTTTAAAATTAAGTTTATATTTACTACTAAAATTAATTCGTGTGCACCATTTATTGAAGAGAAATTTATTTCAGTGCGATGTATTAATCTTCAAGTTTTGAGGTTATTGCAACGTATATGTAATTGTATATATAACGCTTTTAACCTTTTACTTCTGACATTGTTTATATTAATCTTACTTTGTCATAATTTTTTCTCTAATAAGCCACTCAGATGAACAAATAGTTCACATCGAATTCGAAATGTAACTTCTCTTGGAGCGATGATAGTGGAATAACAGGGTCGAATTAGAGTTGAGTGTTACGTTTTAATATGAAACGTTGTTGTTAAAATGGCACTTCTTTCATCATTTTATCGAAGTGAAGCATTTTTGAATGCAATTTCAGTAAAATTCTAGGTGTCGAGTGAGATTGCATATATATAGATATGCAATGCAAATATATATATGTGTTTTTTTTAATGTTTTCCCTTTCATTTATTATATGTTAAGAGATTATTTTTCTAAAATACTACTATCGCTTATATATAGAAACTTATTTAGCCGCGATATGACTAAAGTTAAAAGTTTAAAGAATTTGATTGCAGCGTTTCAAAATAAAAGGTTCAGACCTTTCACTTTTCACCAGTAAGTAAGGAATTTCAGGCGTTGTTCATGATTTTTTTTATATTAATACGGTATTTTTTCATTTAATTAAAAAGTATGTTACGTATGTATTTACCATATGAAAGGAGCAAACCTCGCGAGTAAGCGTGTGACCGCATTCAATGAATTTTCTTTACGGAATAATCCAACTGCCATGACTTCGTGTTTTCCTTTTGCATCATTTTGGACTTTCTTTCATGTAACTTAGCTTATAACTTATAAAATACATTTTTTGTAATTTAACTGCCAATTGATATTATTAATGTAAGAAATGTTAATAATTCCCTTACATCGTCGATCCACCACCAACCTTGAGAACACAGGAACGGGAACGAAGTAGGTGAAAACGCGGGGAAAAGGTAGTAAAGTTTAAATTTAAAAAAAAAAAATACTATAACTCACACAAATATGAACAATGCATTCATACATATCATATACCAAGACTTCAAACATTGAAAAGTTTTCCAACAATCTGTGCTGGTTCTAACAAAGCGGTGCGACACGGCTGAAGTTACCAGATACAACTTATGACGTTGTCGTATAGACTTTATATTCAATTATAAGTTTACATCGAGTTTCGTAACATAGCCTTACTTGAAAATTAAAGTTAAGACCTCATAATCAAAACATGAGAACTTATCAATAGAGTTCTGGGTTAGACTAAATATGAGGAACATTTTGAATTCGGTTTAATTAAGTTCAGTATATACGAGTATACAGCGTGTTAGTCTTTTGGCTGATTTTCCCGCGGTGATTATTTTTGTTACATATCTTTTATAAATAATTATAGTAATAACATTCAATTTCCAGCTCATAATATCAATTCTCATTCAAATAAGTGACATTTATTTTAATTGGTAACTATATTCAAATAGTAGGGCTATTGAAATTTTGGATGAAATATCGCCTAAGTATGAACGCGTAGGTCACGCGGTAAAGGAACCTCATAGACAGCTCGCTAGTTGCGGTGATATTATAATCTTATGTATATAAATTGAAGGGAGACAACTCAATTGCGTAATGCTATAAAGCATAAGTCTGAGCGAAATACAAGGCCGATGTTTCTCGTAGATGGATCCGATGGACACGACTGGAGAGTGTTCATGCGCAGGATCAGCTTTAACCATTTTCTGATGCACGAAAGTGTCACATGACCACCATCAAAACTCTTGACTAACATTTAGGATTACTTGATAATTTCAGTGATGCTTGATCGGATTTGAGCGAGCAATCTTCTAATTCAATTATTAATTTCGTTTTTTTTTTTTTTTATATCAACTTATTTCGGAAATTTTACAACCTGATAGTGTTATAGTGCTTAAATTGATAACGCAATTTTAAACCTGAAATTATTTAGATTTCATGTGATTTTTTTAAGAAAATAACAAATATTCAACACTAACAAAAGACATGCCAGTAAAAATACATGTGTAATACATGAAAGAAAGTCAATGAATACCAAAAAATCTTGGTTCAAACTGATGTTGGTTATTGAGAAGTCAAACTGAAATAAAACCCGTTCAAAAACAAAGTTTTACGAGAGTCGACGCTAGATTTTACTCCGCAGTGTGCTGTAGGTAAAGTCAAGTCACTGGTTATATATGACACTGTGGGATGGACTTTCGTATTCAGCTCCAGTCGCTGTACACAGCGCTTTTTGATGCATTCTCAAAATAACATATCACAATGTCGGTGCTTTCAATAAAACTGGTTCATAAAGTCGAAATACTCTATTTTCCGAGTAAAACTACTATGTAACTAGAGTCCAGTTTCCCATTTTGTTTAGCGCAACTTCTAGTATAATGGACAACTAATAAACGGTTAGTGAAAAACCGGTACAGAGATGGGTTCATATATATTTTTAATTTATTTTAATAATCGAATCTTTTTAGTTTTGCCAACAAACTGGTGATAATTATATATTCAATATTAATTTAATACACAAATGAATTCGCTGAACACAAAGATCTATGAAATTTAACCGAAGATTCCGAATTCAAAACCGGTCTAGTACCATTTTTGGTGCTTAGGGTTTATTCAACTCGTGCTTTGCTTCGAAGTCAATCATTGCGAGAATAGCTGCATGTGTCGTATGAAAATCAGCCACATATCCGTATGTTTTCAGTTTCAGAAAGAATGCTTGAGCCCTACATTAAGACATTTTAGGCTTATTACTATTGTGGTTTAACTCGTAGTTCCCGTTCCCATGGAAATACAGAGACATGTAACTTATGTTACTCGCTGGTAATGTAGCTTTCCACTGGTGAAATAATTTTTAAAAGCGGTTCAGTGGTTTAGCCTTGTAAGCGTTAAAACAAACTCACATTAAATTCTCAGGCGAACTCTGAGAAATCTGTTAAGTATGCTTCAGAATATTGTATATAATTGGTGTGTTGATCTCACTTAAACGCCTAATTATTATTCTATATTTTATAAATAGTAATAACTTTCAATTTTCAGTTCATAGTAGTAATTCTTATTCAAATAAATGATATTTATTTTAAGTGGTAACTTTGTTCAAAACCTGCTATTGAAATTTAGTAATTCGGTTGAAATTTAGTAATTTGGTTGAAATTTAGTAATTTGGTTTTAAAGGTATGAAATTTCTGTTGAAATATCGTCTAAGTATGAACGCGTAGGTCACGCGGTGAGTGAACCTCGCGTTGACGACTCGCTAGGTGCAATGGTATTATAATCTTATGTATTTAAATTGATTTTGATATACCTGCTTGAATTTTTTTAATTTTGCCGGTTCACATAAAGGTCGACATAAATATTTATTCATTCATTTGTTAAAAGAGTACCAACAAAGTAAGCCTTAGTTAATGTAACAACAGTATTAAAAACTAAACAATATTTTTTTTTTTTTTTCAAACTTTGTTTAATGTATAAAGCAAACGTTGTGACGATTTTTACATAAAAATTCTTGACTCATATCGAGTGTATTATATAAAATTATTAACAGTTCACGTATTGCAGTGCAAGTTCAATGACCTATCAAGCTATCATAATTTATAAAATCAAAAACCGTGAACTGAATTTGTCAAATGAACTGTAAAATGAATACATTAATAAATATGTATTCCCGTTATTCATTATCAGATATCGCAGAGCAATAATTACGATCATAGAAGCTTAAAGTTGAATATTAAATGAAATAGTGGTTAATAATTTGTATTTTTCATACGATATCCATAATTATTATGTTCATCAGGATATGAGATGAAGAGAATTATTTTAACTAATCTATGGAAAGAGTTTGGCTTTCACAGATTTTGAAGCACCAATAGCGCAATGGTTTACGGGCAGCGATGTAATAGTCGGAATTTAGATCCCGACCCCATAGGCTTAGACCCCATAAGATCCTCAGTCCTAACACAAGCTATTCGCTTGATCAGAAGATTAAATAAGAATATTATTGATTCCATAAAAACGGTGAATTGCTATTACGGTAAAGGAAAGACTGTAAATCCTCGCGATCCAAGCTCTTACATATGGTGACACTTTCGTTCTTTGGAACGCCCGCTTGATCTTCATCGAGGGCTCGTGCTCTTCGAGTGTATGAAAACACACTTGACAATATCCATGAGACAAGTTCTAGAAGCACTAGAAAAGGGAGTAAATAGCTTGTTAAAGGGGCTGTGTTTTTTTAATCTATCAATTTGATGGTAAGCGGTGATATAACCTTGGACTCTAGGGCACTGACACCATAGGATTTTTTTTATAGCATATTTAGGCGTTCTAGCATATGGGCCACCTAATGGTAAGTGGTCACCAACGCCCATATACATTGGCATTGCAAGAGATGTTAACCATCGCTTACATCGATAATGCGCCACTAACCTTGGGAACTAAGATGTTACCATTGTGTCTCTAATTACACAGGCTCACTCCCCCTCACTCACCAACTCAGACGAGCTTACAAATGCTATAAAAATATTTACCTTATGTCTGCGCACGCGCTTTAATTTGTCATTCATAATTTTGACTTCGAATAATTATACTCTGATAAATCATTTAGTTACAATATTTTGTTGCGAATGGTTTTTAAATTAGTATATATTCACAAAAATACGACTTAAATACCCAAAGCATCAACAATATCACTCGGATATAAATATAATATATTTTATAGTCGTATTCGTCTTTATATCGCAATAAAAATGTTTGCAAAGCTCAGTGCACTATTGAAAAATAAAATGTATTACTACGTTTGTTCGAAATAATTTTATATATAAATGTAAAATTTTTACTTCCAATAAATTTTAAATTTATTAAGACAACTCACAACAAACTTTTATTTGTGTATATAAAAGATCAGAAGATTCGTGAGGGAATCAATAAGCCAACCTACATAAGACGAAATTGTGTTAATATGTTCAAAATATTAGAGAAATACTATAATCGAATAAAAACAATTTTACTAAAAGCTTTTCACACAATCTATACTTATAAAATCTGACTACCTCGTTGGTCTAGTGGTTGCATGTAAGGCCACAGAGACGGTGGTCCTGGGTTCAATTCCCAGATCGGGCCAATAAAATGTTATTGAGATTTTGTATCGAAAATTCTCAGTAGTTGCCCGGAGTCTGGAAGTTGGGAGTGTGTATACTCCCGTTCCTCGGAAAGCACGTAAAAGCCTTTGGTCCTGCGCCTGAACTCTTTCCGGTCGTGTCGGATTGCCGTCCCATCGGGTTATGAGAGTAAGGGAATAGAGAGTGCACGTGTGCATCCTGCGCAGTTGGCTAATCTCTCTCGAGATTGGCCGCCGTAGCTGAAATCGGTCTGGAGGACTATTACTTATAAAATCGTTTGCTCTGACTGACTATCAACGTTGTGCGTTGATACCAACCAGCTGCAACCTGCCTGCTGCCAAACTACTGCGTCTAGAAATCTGAATGCTTGAAATATAGATTTATTTTATAACGTAAGCATGACCTAAGAAAGGATTGATTATAATTTAATGGGGGGAGAAATTGTATGAATTTTATCCATACAAAGTCGGGCAGCTAGTAAAATATTATCAGTAATGAAACGGATCGATGCCGCGGCCGTAAAACTAGCTGCTATAACAATAAACAGAAATACTTTTGAAGGTTTTAATGAAGACACTTAGAAATGATGTCTTTCGACGATCCCCTTGTGATTACTTTTATCTAGCCGGTCGTATAATTAAATATGTTATTAACTACATATTATATGACTATGTACAGTGTAAATAAAAGTAGTAGGTTTAGTGATACGTGGTCACCACCGCCCTTAGATACTGGCGCCGTAAGAAATATTAACCATTCCATGTGCCTTTAGTTAAAAGGGTGACTTCACGGTAGAATATATGCTGAGTGGGGTAAGACTAGGGTATCTTCCCTAGACTTACCCTAGAATGATTTTGTAATGTCATATAATATTGAATTGATAATTTTATCAATGTTCTATTTAGCAAAACCATTGTGACCCATATCCCCCCATCCGTCCATATTTTTATTGAAAACTATTTTTTTATGAATTTGATCTCAGAATTTTGCATATTTCTCGCCATATCGTCGTTTTATTAAACTAAATCGTACTTAGCTCGAAACAATGGAGGAGCCGTTTAAACGTAATTTTTGAATTTTTCGGCTCGAATAAAACATAGCTAACATCTTTAATAACTGTTGACGTACAAAAGTGCCAAGTTTTTGTTTAAAATTCTCCCCTAATTGTATCAAAGGCACATTCACCAACTTTGCTTCATTAAAACACTTGCTCTCAAGCGAAGAGGCTTTCTCTGAGGATCTTTTAATATGGCACAAGTTACGGAATTAAGCGATAAATAACAATACGTTAATTTGTATACGATTAAGATTCAATACTGATAAAAAAAGAAACTTATTCCTAAGTACAATGTCTACGTAATTGTATCGAATCTCTGAGAGTATAGTTTAAATATTTCTGTATAAGTTCTTGAATTGCGAGAATTTTTGACGATATTTTTAAATAAATAAACTATTGAATATATTCTTCGACATTTAGAAATTTTGTACATCAAAGACCAATAAATAGAAAACGTCTAATTAACAAGTTTATATTCGAATATTTTGAATATTTTTCATTTACCACATTTTTTTAAGCATATTATTTTTTTACACATACAAACATTTCATGAAACAAAGAATTAATTATTTAAACAAGACATTTTCATATATAACACGTAGAATTTATACAAATATTATAACGAAACATCTAATAATTTTATACATATTGATGTCCTTTGTTTTTTTTTTTTTAATGTAAATCTCCTATGGCCTGTGACATGACTTTAAAACCATTTCAACAGCCGTTAGGTACGCTCCAGCGCCTATAGTTAACAAGCTTGATTTTCTTTTCTATGTCTCACATAATGAGGGTTATAGGTTTTGTAGAACAAGGGAACGTTAGAACAGGAAGACTTTTTGTTAAATTCTCCATTTCGATTTATTTGAATAGATTATTACGAATTTAAATGTTATAAGAGACAATAGCTATGCAGCGGTTACGGCTTTGTCTATGTTTTATCTCAATTTTTATTTGAAGATCACTGTTACTATTGTTTATACAAAGTATTCCTGACCGATTTCATGGCGGCCATTCTTAAGAGAGGCTGGCCAATTGCACAGTACGTGCACAATACGTGCACAAATTATAGTGCACAAGTGTGTGCGCAATCAGAAGTGCAGTCTCAATGCCCTCACTTTCATAATCCAATGGAACGATGCATTCCACGGGAATGAGTTCAGATGTAGAACCAACGGCTTACTTGCAATCTGAAACACGGATATGTGAACACCCAACTTCCTGACCTCGAGAAGAAACTGAGATTTTTCTGAAAAAAAAAAACCAACTAGGTTTGATTTGTCTGAACCTAGGAACTTGGGTGTATGAGCTGTCTGGAACCAATGAGTCAGTAAACGATCATCACGTTTATTTATTTAGATGTTCAAGAGTATAATGGTTTATTTTAAGGCGAAGCTGCGATAAAACAAAAATATAAGTTATATTGAACCAATTTTCTTTTGTTTTGACATTTCCATATACATATATAGACAATTCTATATTTGTATGGAGGAATATGAGATTTGGCATAATTAAAGTTTATATGGACAAGAATTGCACAAAACCAACATGAAAGCATATTATGGAATACAAATACCTTATATATACTAATATTATAAATGTTAAAGTAATTCTGTCTATAAATAAACCACTGAACCGATAAAATTTTGTATGAAGCAAGCTTCTTTTAACATCTTCCTCTGTCCCTGCCCCTAACAGGCAGGCGAATATTAGAACAAAATAAAATATCACAATGACAACTATGTGCTATTCGAGAAGAATGATCTGCACTAGCCGCCCCCCCCTTGCCGGCCCGCGAGATGTCTCGTCATGCCTCGTTTTAAGTAATTGTCGTATGATCATAACCTATGCATCTATTTTTTTTAAAACAATTGCCAAAGTAATTAAAACGTCGTATGCTTTGGAGCAAATTATCTCCGAGCTGTTGTCAAATTTTGTACCCAACCAAATGAAATGTAATCCATTATGAGACAATGTTCTTTTCAATCTTATACTTCTGAGATGTCATATGTTTATGGGTTCAAGATTAATCTATACCAAATACAGTCAACGGCTTAGCCGTGAAAGCGTCACAGACAGACAAACACACAAACAAAACAACAGACAGTTACTTTAGCATTTATAATATTAGTAACGATTAATTAATATTGAATTTCGACCAATGGTCACCCACTAGTGTTTTATTAATATGTGTCAGTAAAAAAAATCGTATGTTAAATGATACACCTATATCTAATAAAAATCTTACTTACCTTACCGAATAATGTGGTAGAGCTTTGTGCAAGCTCATCTGGGTAGGTACCACCCACTCATCAGATATTCTACCGAAAACGGCAGTACTTTGTATTGTTGTGTTCCGGTTTGAAGTATGAGTGAGCCAGTATAATTACAAACAAAACATCTTAGTTCCCAACATTGGTGGCGCATTGGCGATGTAAGCGATGGTTAACATTTTTTACAATGCCATTGTCTATGGGCGTTGGTAACCACTTACCATCAGGTGGCCCATATGCTCGTCCGCCTACCTATACAATAAAAAAACAAATAAAAATATTACATTATTTGATAAAAATACTTAACGAGCTAAATGGTATCAAACATGGTCTACTCTATCTATTCAAAGTACTCGAAACTTCATACGAACTCAAGTTCAAAGGCAAAAGGTGGTAAAGGCCAACCAAGTAATTATCTTAATCAGTACTACAAAGTAAAGCGTACGTAATATACGAACAATACTTGCATAAGTTGGAGGTAATATTTTTGCGGTGCGCCATTCAAGGGGTTCTAGACTGCTTGCCCTCGTGCGACGGGTTAATGAGCGTTGCGCCATTGCAGTTGCTTTTTTTTCCTTCCAAACGAAATATTTACATCTGTGTACAGCACCCGCAATATACCTGGCGCTCAAAACTTGATGCTCTTATTACATCGACATTGTTTCGGCTTTCATTCAAGTATTCTATATACCGTACATCCCTTTCAAGCATTAATAATACTTCATTTTGAAAACTGTAAAATAGATCAACACAAATGATTAATTTTTATAAAGCCTTAATGCTTAGTATGATGTCGGTATAATATTCACATTATAGCCAGCGTCATTACATTGGATATTTACATTTAAAAAACATTTTAGAAACATGTACAAAGCGACTCGAAAATATCGAGCTCATTACGAGTTTATGTCCTTATGTTTACGTTAGGGTCATTTAGCTCGGAGGACAGATTTGAGGAGACCATTACGGCGGCGACAAATTAGTTCATTACCTCATTCAACAAAATGTTGCACCGCCATTATAACGAGGCCCTAAGCACCATTCCTTGCCAGGGGTAGATATTATTTATTCGCGTTATTGGGTTATCGAAGGAGGTCAAAATAAAACGGACGCTTTCGCTTTTCTTACGTCGCATTAGTTGTAAGTATTTTGTTCCACATAAAACTATTATGGGGCCAATCCGAAGTTTGTTATGTCGGTTACAGCGGTTAATGTTTCATGGATGCGACGGGAGAGTTCCTTGATTGCAACTTCTAGTTGCAATGTACCTTGGGAAATAAGGGGCATTTAGATAATTTAATGGCTGACTTAATTGTTGTTCACCATGAAGGTTGAGTATTAATTCGTAATATTGATGAACAATGTGTTTTACTGTTGTAGTTCTAAATTGTAAAAGGATATATTATAAACAAATACTTCACCCGCGACTTCGTCTGTGAAAATTTAAAAACTATCATTTAAAGTAAATAAGTATTTGTTAAATAGACTAAAACAGTTACAGTTTGTTCACTCGGTGGTAGAGCTTTGTACTCGGTGGTAGAGCTTTGTACTCGGTGGTAGAGCTTTGTGCAAGCTCGTCTGGGTAGGTACCACCCACTCATCAGATATTCTACCCCAAAACAGCAGTACTTGGTATTGTTGTGTTCCGGTTTGAAGGGTGAGTGAGCCAGTGTAATTACAGGCACAAGGGACATAACATCTTAGTTCCCAAGGTCGGTGGCGCATTGGCAATGTAAGCGATGGTTAACATTTCTTACAATGCCATTGTCTATGGGCGTTGGTGACCACTTACCATCAGGTGGCCCATACGCTCGTCCGCACTCCTATACAATAATAAAAAAAAAAAAACCGTGACATTTTTCTTACTTAGAGAATTTTTATACCCGTCATAACTTCTAAACTAAAAGTCCGATCCGAATAATTTAAAGTGGAATTTACATGTACATAATCAACCTTAATTATCAAACCATTTAAATGGATAAGGATTAATAACATGATACCAACATCACCACTATTAGATTCCACCCGTACTTGAACTTAATTATTTAAACTAAAAGTGTTATTGTAGCTTAACTATAATAGTTAGGTATATAACATCACGGACTTTTTTATGGGCAATCATGAGTTCTATTAACATAGAGAACACTATTTTATATATAGTCAATAGTTTTCGCAGCGCACGCAAAATAATGACTTTTATAGGCAACATTTTGATACCTTGGGTTACATTGATCCATTTTAGGTGAGGATCTCTATTTTTTTTGAAAATACAATATATGTTGCTCAGTAAAAATGTAGCTTCCTGATGGTGAAAGAATTTTTAATATCGGTCCAGTCATTTTTGAGTTAAATCGTAACAAACAAACAAACAAAAAATCAAATCTTTCCTTTTTATAATATTAGTACTTATAGCTAAAATTTAAAACGTAACTTAATGTGCATTGCACTATCTATTCAAGAATATACGTGCCGATAGAAACTAATTATTGAACTTTAGTTAAATTGTCTTCATTGAACACGAAGCACGCGTTGCTTTGGAAAGATTAAAGGAATGAAAAGTTTTTTTTTTTTTATCTAGAGGGGAATGTGAATATTTTATTCGCAGTCACTTAGCTGTGACTACTCCGATTATATTTGCGAACGGATTTCATAAATCTTAGACGAAATTCGTACATATTTGATTTTAAGAAAAAGGGAGATTACTCTAATGGATATTTTTTTCGATCGTATGAGGTAACGACAATTATGACAGCGAAAAGTGAGTTAAAATTTTCTTATTATCGTGTACGAAATATTGTACGAAAATTTGCCGGCATTGGAGCAGAGTGGTGGAATTGGAGCTCCAAACTTAAAAACGAGAAGAGGCTTTTTTTATTAAATTGGTAGGTGGACAGCCAATGAGCAACTTAATAGTAAATAGTCTCCACTGCCAATGATGCCGTGAAAATAATTATTCTTTACATAGTCGATCCTTGGTAACTAATATGTTTTCCTTTGCGCTTGTAGTTACACTTGCTCATTCTCCCTTCAAACCGGAGCATGGCAATACTAAGCATTGTTGTTTGGTGGTAGAAGATGTAATGAGTGGATCCTACCACCGGATATAATTAAATTAATATTATATTTATTTAACAAATCATAACACTCTACAAATTTATTCTTTCGCAGAACCTAAAATATTGTTATTTATGCAATTTTTAGGGATACAAATTAAACGCAGTCTTCTCGTAACTATATTGTAATTAAGAAACTGAAGAAGCGGACCCAGCTGCTAAGAGAATATCTGTATATTTGCATACATTAATACATATTAAACAAGTACATATCAATTTAATTTAACAGGTCCATAAAAGTTCAGAATTAAACACGTCGACGAGTGTCGGAACAAACTTGTTTCTGAAGTCGAGACCTTATTAACCAAAGTCCCGGACTGGGACCGGCTAAACTTGGTCCAATTCAACCCCAATAAGACCCAAGTTTGCGCGTTAACCGCTAAAAAGTCTCCTTTTGTCATGTCGAGAATATTCCCCCTCGCTGCCTCAGCCAGTATCGGGATTTGCGAGTGCGATTGCGATTGCGAGCTTGGAGTGCTCAACAAGGCGAGATAGTACTTCACGTCGGCCCATCGCCTAAAACTTACAATTTACAAGGCCTAATTTACAAGGTGCAAATTCGGCTTCACATGGAGTACTGCTCTCACCTCTGGGCGGGAGCTCCCCAGTACCAGCTTCTTCCTTTTGACCGCATTCAACGCAGAGCAGTTCGAATTGTCGACGATATTACTAACCGGTTTTACTCTTTCCTAAAAGGAGGCTTTCCTCCTCGGAGGCCGTCCTCGGATGTTTCAGATGTCCATGAACGTTGGTAGTCAGTTTCCATCAGGTGAGCCTCCTGCTCGTTTGCCACCTCTTACATAAAAAAGGGCACTACGCTTCATTTAACTTATGACGTTTCGGTTAATCCATTATTTATTTTATTATAAACATTTATCTCGTCTTTATTCCATTCTCCTTAACCAAGTCGAAACAAATAAAGGTAGCCATTTACTGACGTTGATTTATGAGATTTCGTCATAATTCGTTTCGGCCTATTTGTATGATACTGTCTTCCTTTGTTGATTTATGTTATTAATAAGGAAATGGTAGATGAAAGCGGCGAAAAGAACCAAATTAACCTTTTTTTAAAATTTTCATAAATCTCATTATCTGTACTTAACTTTAATGAGAAACCTGGTCGTAATATTGTTTGAGATAGATCCTGAGAGTATAATTTTTTGGTCCGATAATGCTGTCAAATATTATGGTCATGCTGTAGTTTGTATATAATGATTTTGAAGTTAATATTTAACCGATAAATGTAATAATAAAACGATAATCGTCAAGTTCAATTTGCCTCTTAAAGGTTTCAAACGGTGCAGTGTTGGGATCAAGGAAATATGAAACATTCTTCAGTTTCAGATAATAACTTTATTAATTATTACTAACCAATATATAATTGTTTTGAGATACACATGTGTTAGTAATACGTACCAATATAATAATTAAATATTTTAAGAATAAAATCATCTTACAGTGAGTTGACGAGTCGGTCGGCGTGATTTGTAGATACTTGCCTTTCGCGCCGCAGGTTGTGGGTTCGATTCCCGCCCAGGACATTAGTGAACATAAAAATGTCTGTTTGTCCTGAGTCTGGATGAAATTATCTATATAAGTATGTATTTACAAAATAAAAGTAGTATATGTAGTATATCAGTTGCCTGGTTTCCGTAGTACGAGCTCTGCTTAGTTTGGGATCAGATGGCCTCGTGTGAATAGTGTCCAAGGATATTATTATTATTATCATTAATGTCTTTATGTAATAAAATATTTTATGGAATTTATCAATGAAGAGTCTAATATAGATATGTAATCTAATATACTACTTATATGGGTTCCATATTTTGGATCTCATATTTCATTAATTTACCTATACTACTATTCTCTATACATATATACTATCACTATAAAGGGGACCAGCAGATTTGCGTTTAGTAAAATGAGTACTTAAAATTTTAATGCATATAAATCCCCATTGTGGTTCATTTGATACAATGTTGCTTTAGAGTTTAATAGAATGTTAACTAAACAATATTGTTCTGTTCGAGTGCGACGCTTGCCAAACTTCCGGCCGATTGTAGTCTAAGATACCATTGTATTTAACGTAACCTCATCTGTTATTCAAATTTATTAAAATATTACCCAAAATATCGTGTCTTTTTGTAAACGTTTCAGAATTGTATATCTTCACGTTTAGTTAGGACAGCGTGGAAACTACATTACATTAATCTCAATTGTACTTCAGAGTTTGACATGTTAAACTTTAATTAAAAAAGTAAAAATGATGCATATTGTTAATTAACTGGTTTAAATTTGAAATAAAATATTTATTTTAAGTCTTTAATTTAAAACTTCTATACCTGTTTAATGAATATGTAAGTCATACAACATACATATATGATTTCAAACACCAATTTCCTTCATAATACCGATAAATCCAAGTTTCAGACGATCAGCTCTCGTACTACGTACAGCACTCGAACAAGATTATTGGGAATATATTGAAATAGTTGCTTGCAATAAATCACACTTAGTGCAAACGTGGTCTGTGGAAATATCCGTTAAGTCTAAAGGCCTTTGTATATAGTATTTACGACTACTTGAAGGAGACCGAAATAGTTCACATGCCAAGGCATAAAAAGATCTTAATACCGAGAATCCTTGTGATGTTACTTTGTAAATATAGGTCTTATTGATATGATATAATAAAGCTCAAAGTGTGCAATACAACGTTGTAATAGACGTATCCTATCCTTTACCTCTATTCCGATCCAAGCGCAGTTTCCGCCAGTAGAATAGAGATACAATCATCCTCAAACTTAGCCTTGGATTTGAGCCATCTCAGGCTCCAACCATCTTGAGGGTTCCCCAGTTCCTATGCTTAGCACCTGATCGGTAGCACAGTGCATGTTGTTATATGACAAATATTTATTTTAAAAAACGCATATTTCTTATACATTTATAGACTTTGATTTATGTGTTTCCATCGACATTCGTGTGACAATGTAGTTATGTTATTATTCGCTTTTTTTTCTTTTTTATTTATTGTATAGGAAGGCGGACGAGCGTATGGGCCACCTGATGGTCAGTGGTCACCAACGCCCATAAACAATGGCATTGTAAGAAATGTTAACCATCACTTACATCGCCAATGCGCCACCAACCTTGGGAACTAAGATGCTATGTCCTTGTGCCTGTAATTACACTGGCTCACTCACCCTTCAAACCGGAACACAACAATACAAAGTACTGCTGTTTTGCGGTAGAATATCTGATGAGTGGGTGGTACCTACCCAGACGAGCTTGCACATAACTCTACCACCGAGTATTATTACTTATTTAGTAATAAGGCATTACTATTAATTACATATTGAAGGTTGTTTTAATCAACGGGATAGAACATATTCTCAGGAGTAATAGCGAATATCTCGGCACTATTCCTCACTAATTACTCACTCGTATATAATCGTGTTGCTATGGCGTAAAATATCATTTATACTGATTCATTAACTATTAACATAAGAGACAATATTACTGTTTAACTCATTTATAGAGTATAAAAACGTATAAAAGTACCGTGTACATTATACACGGTAATTGTACTTTTGATTAAATATTGTTACGACATACATAAGGAGATATAAACACAAAAAAAAAAAAAAACATATTTTTCTAAGAGTTAAAATTCATATTTTCAACGAAATAACATTAGTGGGATAACAATAAATTAATTACTAGTTTACATTAAAATTATATAGTTAGTTACATGTTAGTTATTAAAATAATATTATCGATGAGCATGAATGTCGATGGATATAGAGGACGGGGGAGGCCGAAGTAAGTGTGAATGGATTGCATAAGAAAGGATATGTGTATGAAAGGGGTAACTAATGTGATGACGAGTGACAGAAAGATGTGGAAGGAAAAGACATGTTGTGCCGACCCCACGTGGTGGGATAAGGGCAGGAAGAAGAAGAAGAAGTTAGTTATTAAAATGATATTGTGATAATATGTTTTAAATTTAATTAGAATTTTCAAATGTTTATTCAATAATTTCGGAAAACCATCTTAGTAATTAACATACCTACTAATTCTATTTATCTAAATGAATGAACACCAATGTACTATTTATTCAAGTAGACTCTTATAAGTATTTTTGCGGGTCTTAAGCAACCATAACGGTTCTAAAGTGTACAAGGTTAAAACAAAACGTAAAACTCACATGTAACTCTTTTCCATTAAATACATTAGACACTAATATTATACATCTTAGTGATCGTAATATTGATAATAAGTTTTCTGGTTCGACTTACGTTCATCGAGGAAAGTTCAACGACGTATTTTAAATACTACAGCAATTCTCGATAAACAACGTAACCGGACAATAACTAGCCAATCGTCCCGGCTTTGCGCCGGTAGATACTAACCTTCACCGTCACAGATACTACTCAGCCGTACTCGATTTTTCATTTGAAATTCAACCTCAACGTTATGAGTAGAATCATAGAATGTCATTTTATTGCGTCATTACAAATAAAACATGGCTTTCAATATAAGTAAAATGTTCTTATAATGATTAAATTTGATTCAATTTAGAAAAGATAAAAAATCACACTCAATACTTCATGTACGAAAATATTGATGTAAAAATGGCAAATGATTGCTGTAAATTTAATATAACAAACGGCAAATAAAAATAAATAAATAGATACGAATTGCAACATATTATTTCTTTTATTAGTAATTTCAATGAATCAGACATTACTATGTTTATTTCATCTCACATTCGTCGAAGTAAAAAATCGATTAAAGTTTTTACGTTTCATTTGCATGTGAACGTAAAGCGAAATTGTGATATAAATAACGTCACAATAATACGATATTTCTCATTCGCGTTTTATTGTAAGACGATATATTTCTTTGAAGGAAACCGTCTTTGGAAACTTATTTAAATTATACTCCAGATTTATAAGTCGTTTGTGTCGGTTTACGTTTTTTGTTTTGAATTAATTAATTTTATTTTTATATTTAAAATAGGTAGCCAGGCTGGCAAATAGTCTACCTAATGGTAAGTGGTATTGCACTGTCACTGCCAAGTAAGCAAATGCATTATGGTCAATTGAATACCCCAATTAAATATAATATTAATATATTCGCAATTATCAAAAAGCCTCCGAAAATGTAATCATTCACTCTCCGAAGCACACAAAGTGATGACGAAATCGTCACAATAAAACCGCCGTTTTAAAATCTTAATGTACATCAAACATCAAAGCGTAGAACGTAAAAAGGATCCATTGTACGGGCGTGTCGTAACGCGTTTACGTCTGCATTTACCCTAATTGCATCTGTTGCGATTTTTTACCGTAGCAATTTCGGTTGTCTTATTGAAGCACTTTATGCTTGAAGTTTATTTTCTTTTGCTTTAATTTTATATTCTATTCTAGCTGTTTTGGCTTGCTTTTGGAATAGGTTTTATCTTCCTTAAAATTTGCAACATCGGCAACGTTTTGTCTATCGTACCGATTGATTAATAATTTCATTATTACCATTGGTTAAAAGTAAAATTTCTGTATAATTGGTATTTTTTTTAAATATATTTGTCTTTAGTTTTTCAATAATTTTGAAACGATCAGACTTCTTTGTATCGTAACGTATTTAGATAAATAAACTATTAATATTGACATATAAGAAAAATCGACATTACATTTTAAAAATTAGATGTAAAAGAAATCTGAATAAAACAACATAAATATGAAATATATTGAGACACGTTCCGCACTATCTCTAATTTCTAAAGATCAAATAAGATATTTCTATTAGATAAATATACCAGATATATTCCATAGCAAAAGTAATAAATTATTGTCATTCCCCATACGGTCGTATATTTGTATTAAATGCGACCCAAGATTCGTGCGACGAGTAAATATTTACATTGAGACGCATGTACACGCGGATTCCTGAATATATTTATGACTATCTTTGACTGTAACTTTCGTCAATGTCATAACGACGTGTTTGCATTACTATCACACATCGTTTCTTGATCTAGATATTTGTGTTTATTGTATTTAGAACAAAATTAATTAATTATTATCCCTCAAACATTTGGTCTTTTATTTGTAAAGTCATCGGTAAAGGTTACGTGTATTCAAATACGTTTTAAGCGCCTTGCAAGTTGTACTACAGTTATATGACTTAAAATACATTAATATTCCTCGATTCCGTCCCTATTTCCTCAGTCTCCTAGTCCGACAGGATGGCAAACCAACAAGTGGAGAGAGTTGCGATACAAAACTAACGGCTTTACAGTTTTCATTGCCAACTTTTAAACTTCTCCTGAAAATTTCTAGAAAACCCAATAACTTTTTTCTAACAATCGTTTTGGACAATTTTGATTTCTGCGGAGTTGAAATCTAGCCACGGGACCAATGGGGCAAACGATAATACTACGTGTACGTAAAGCATTACTATGAAATTTAAAGTGTATACACAATTATACACAATTTTACCTGAAAATTATATCAATATGTAGTTATTTCTATGGAGATACTAAATTTATTAAAATGTAACTAACGTGAATTATTATAATGATCCGGAAATTTCCAGTGAAATAATAAAGGACCATCACTTATATGTTGTACATACTAAATTATGTACATACAAACGTCTGCAGGCATTTAATATTTATAATGAAATATACTACTCTAGCCCGTTAAGTTTGCAAGCACCTTTAAATTGAGTTGATTGCTTCAAAGAGACCACTAGTCAGTGTTTAGTTCGCCTTTTCCATGTTTTTTATATGTTTACAAGAGTTTCAATGTATTTTTTCAACTTGGTTATATATAAAGATGCGTTTGATGAACGTATAGGTGTTTTTAAAATAATAACAATAGGTAAGTAAAGCGAGTGCGTTCACCTTGAAAAAAGTTCTCGAATTTAACTTTGTTTCCGCTTTAATAAATACGTTACTTTTGTCAATTGGTTATGTATGTCTATGTATTAGACTCTTATTGTTGTTATTTTCTTTTCTACTGTATAATTCACAACATGTATTACTTAAATTAACTTAAGGTTTAACTTAAGATTTGAAAAGAGAATGAAATTAAAAATTAACATCATGTCGTCTTTGCATATTTTTTAACAATAACTTATTGTAATATATTTGTACAAGTAGCAGATAAATCTTTACGTTACTGTTGTGTGTCGCCTGTCGCAATAGCACCAAATGCTTAATATATTGCCATGAGTGCTGTTATCGTGCAATGGATATTAATAATAAATAATATTATTTAAATATTTCAACTGTAATTGTTCTTACTAAGACTTTTTTCATTTATTTTCTTTTATAAATTAAAAATCATAGCATCTTCTTGAAATCCTTTGGAAAATATTACCAGTACCAAGAATATAAGGCACGGTGATTTGTGCCCGAGACTCGCCTTGCAGTGAGCTTGGAATTGGTTGTATTGTTATCAAGTTTTTATTATTGCTCTCTTGCATTGTTCTTGCTATGTAATCTCTAGGTTTGTTTATTTTTAATTTATTTTAATATTATTAGGATGAAAAAATGGAGGCTTAATATTTATAGCCTTACTGGCAACTTTTTGTTAACAGCAGAGAACAATCCGCCACTATCTTGTGTTCCCTGAACACTCCCCGTTCAGGGAACACTATTTAGTCCTAATTTGTTAAACTTATCTTTCGTGAGATTATGTACTACTATGAGCTCATTATTGTTACTAAAACCACAATTTATTTTATTTTAATGGAAATAATAGCCTAATACAAATAAAAAGTCACAAAATGCATACGACCCAGCAAAGTTTTATAGAAGTAATAATGAGAAAGTCGCACTTGAAAATATCAACATAAAAATAAATGAAAGATACTGGACTCATATTTCACTACTTCTACGTGCAAAATAATCTTCTTAAGCATGTTTTGTTCACAACTTAACATACGACTTTGTTCCGGACTAAGGAATTTTCCTGAGGCAAATAGTGTCGTACATTTTCAGTAATGGTTGTTTTTAACCGCCTCGTAATCGTAAACCGTTTCGTGTAAACCGTAACAGATGGGCGTGTCATCGTAAATCTGGTTCTGGCACAGCGATGACACCTCAACCTGCAGTTACTTTGATTATTTCTGCAAATTGTTTGGAAGAAAATGTTCGGCGATTTAAAAAATACGTTTGTTCTTGAACGTCAATATTTCTTTTTTTTACATAAAAATTTATCTTAAATAACTGCAGTCTAAATAGATCGCAGTTATTCGTTTATAGCAAATAGTTGAAGTGCCGGATTCTGTTTTTATAAATTGAATTTATGCGTTTACTTTCATCTTCGATCTCGAAAACATTTTGAAAAAATGGCGCAAGCTTTCAATTCATCATTAGGATTTACGATTGTATTATATTTGTACTATAGCAAAGACCAAGTACAAAAACAATAATATTTAATTAGATTGAAAATATAGATATTAAGTGGAAAATTGAGATAGCATCAAAATGTTCTTATTATGAATTCAATACGCTCGCAAGCACCGCTTAAATGAAAATGGATCGTACTCATCCTGTTTGCATAGGACCATCCCGAGCGATTTGTAATTTTACTTTTTTTATCGCCGCCTTAGATTCGCTTCAGTTGAGGGGGTATAATCCTAAAGTAACATCTTAGGACCACATTTTATAGAGGTTCTGTGAAGTGGAGAAACCTTAACTTTGTTTGTATTTCGTTTTTTAGATTAGGTTCTTTATATACTATACAATGATGTGGCCGATCTTTTTGAAGATTTTTAAAGCCTTAATTAAGTCTATACAGACAATGTTATTAGATAAAATTTTCTTTTATTTTAATAGTTTCAAATGTATAAGGTCCTCTAGAGATTAGCCAACTGCGCAGGAGATATTATAGTGCACAAGTGTGTGCGCAAACACAGGTGCACTCTCTTTTCTGACAGAAAAACCCAATAACTATTACCTACTAACTAACCCAGGACCACCGGGTCTGCGGCCTTATATCTAGCCACTAGACCAAGGAGGCAGTCTCAAATAATAAATCCTTAAATGCAAACAGCAATATATAGATTCCGATTTATGCTTAAATTTTAATAACTCCTTTGTTATCTTTATTATGCAGCATCTTTGTCACAAGCTCATTTATGATATAAAATACAATCAAGACAAAGGCTCATTCTCAGTATCATGTTTCTCGTGGAAAATTACATCCCATAAAGCGCCTAAATACACAAGCGCTAACATCTGTACATATACAGTATACATTCAACATAACTAGTAATATCTCGGCCGAGATCGAAATGATTTATTACCAGTTAACGTCACTGACCTATGCGTTATTAGTACTGCTAGGTGTCGACGCTTATTTTCGTTGATTGAGCACAAATGTTACAACTTGTACAAAGTGATATATTTGTGCGTATCTCGTTGTGGATTGGAAGGAAACCTGAATATTTCCTGCAAATAAATTCTAGAAACAATATGTGCCCAACTGTAGTTTCGCAGTTTGAAGAGTTCAATTTCGAATCCTTCTAACAAGATAGCAAACTTGCCCAAAAGTTCTGAAAAAACTTCCGGGCAAGAACCACATATTTCTTAATTTTTGTTTATAACTCATTTCGTGTCTGAGGGTGAAAAAATCGCATTAAGTTCTGCCACACGTGTATCCGAACTCTATTGGAGGAGCGCAGTAGGATAAGTTCCACACTTATTTTTTAACGGCCATGATTATAATTGTCCACCAATGGGATATTGATAACTTTAATCATTAGTTATATTTGCGTTCGAGTTTATTTTTGTCTTCGGTCCATAAAATTAAAATTGAAAGAGTTTTGCTCACTAGTCATATAGGTCGAGTTTTTTTTTCCAAGACTATTCTAGAATTGAATTATTGTTTTTATCTCGTGTTTCAAATAAATTGATTTCAGTTCCGGCTTTATTTATGTGAATTGAAAAATTGAGGTCAATTATTCTTAGCGATCAATAGCAATGACTTATTACTGTTAATATTAAAATATTTACACCGTTTGCTGTTGAGGAATTGATTTCATTTGTAAAATTATCATCATCAGTTTTCGATTTCATCAATTAGGTGTACGTATTATGACGGACTTTTCTTAACATTATTTCATACTGTTTCTTAAATGTTATCACAATCCATATTAATGAATTATGGTAGTTCTGTTACGTATAATTTGTCAGAAAAAAATCATACCATCGCCTCTTTAATATGTACTGCTAAAAACGGACGGGAAATTACTCATAACCAGATGCGATTCAATAATAATTACGGTCTTATTTATTGCTGTTCTTACCGACCGAAATCTTATCGAAAGAGATTGATTGGGACGTATTAAAGACTGAGTATAGAATAAATTGCTTAGGAGTTATAACTCTTATTACTCAGTTGTTAAGAATCAAAATTAATGTATTAGTATCTACACCGGTATTCACTTTATGCTCGGAATTAGCCCACTTTTATTTTCGATTAAATTTTATCATTTTTATGTTAATATCCTTAGCGATATCTTTAGCGCAGTAGCCATCGACTGATAGATGTTTCGTTACCCTCTTTTCATATCAAATAGAGAATGTTTGTGTGTCTATATTTATTTACCAATACATACATATGAAGAAAATATATTTATAGAAATGTAATTTGAGTAAATTGGCAAATAGTAATTTTTCGCTTAGCTTGAAACCCTGTACACGAAGTTGTTATTAAATTGCTCTGGACAAACGAATTCATTTGTAGCAAATCATACTTCAACACTTGACTGAACTTCTAATAGTTTAAACTGCTTTATTAGCAAACCAAATAATCATTTAACGTCATATTCTGTAGCACGTTTGACAGTGTGTCTGTGCTATCAGCTATTAATCAAATCCTCACCACAAGCGCTTGTGTATTATGTGAGGAATACTTGGCATACTCAAACAGCACGTTGGTCATTTTGATTTACGATCTAGTATTGACATATTCTAGATGTTTCTAATGTATGCTGGAATTAATTAGGTTACCGTAAAGAGTTCAGTTTGATCGTCAAATTTATATGGGAACGCTAAAATAAATCACTACAAGAACAACAGAAATTGGATTATACTTAGGTATTTTGGCTCGTTCTTGGTCTTAATTAAAATTTTAATCATTGTAGTTTGGCCTTTGTCAAATAAACACATAAGGCTTAATCTTTATTATTGGCCTTGTTTATAAACGTTGTTAAGAGGTTGAGTTATTAAGCAATGGTGTGTCTTCCTCTTTCTATGTCGTATATGATTAGATATGGAGATAGATATGAATGGTGATGATGATGATGATGATGATGATGATGATGATGATGACGACTGCCTCGTTGGTCTAGTGGCTAGGTGTCAGTTCCAAGGTCGGTCCAATTAAAAGTTATTTGGTTTTCTGTCAGGAAACAGACCTGAACTCTTTCCGGTCGTGTCGGATTGTCGTCTCATCGGATTATTAGAGTTAGGGAATAGAGAGTGCACCTATGTTTACGCACACACTTGTGCACCATAATACAGCGCAGTTAACTAATCACTCTTTAGACTGGCCGCCGTGGCCGAACTCGGTCTGGGAGACATATTATATCCTCATATATGATTAGATAGAGATATTAAACTGAGTATTAGACTTTGAATAATAATATATTTGGCCTTACTTTCTTTACAAACTGTAAAACTGGTGTCACTAAATGAAACGTTCCCTAGTACGTCAATTGCAAACGATCTTAGCTCCGTAGATCGCTACACGATGTTCCATTACCGATTCTACGACTGGATAAACTGAGGTATAATTTATCGTAAGAATTTCTAGAACCTATATAGAATACATATATATCTTGTTAAGCCATATACCTGTATTATATATATCTATATATATCCTGTTATGCTTATCATCTTCATAAAATTTTATTGAATAATACCTATTATTTTTTATCGTGAGATATGCTATTTATTCGTTGTCAAAGCATTGTAATCTTTGCGAGATTTCGCTAGTTCATGAATAGAATAATTGACTTAGTGTAGACGGAAACTTAGTGTTTAAACAATGTTCGTCACTGTTTCTAACAAACAATCAATATACAAAACGTTGTAAATATACTGCGCTCATAACGATAATCATACTTATTCAACTTTATATCGAAACACAAGAACATAAAACATTGTGGCTTTGCAATAGAGTAACCGGTGCATGTTTGTTGCTTACAAGAAAGTACTTGCGTCAATATTATTTGTTGTGTGAGTGTACTAACAGTACTCTCTAGGGTCAAAACGTTATTTCTAAATGAATTATTTTCTTGTTTCAGGTAAGCACCGCCTTCATATGTAATGGACTGTGTATATAAGTGGTTTGTATAAAATTGACTTTCTTTTCATATCAGATCAACAATAAATAAATTATTCCACAATTTTTTGTAGATTTTTTAGTAAAATATAAAAATGCAACAATATATCATTGTAAGCCGGTTTTCAAGTGAGAATTGAAGTTGGTTCTTTCACAATATCTCATCGGCCTACTAATCGGAATTATGAGGCAAAACAACCACGAAAATGTTGGCACAGTCGCCTGATCGTACAACTGAGGTTGTACGATTCAATTGCATTTGTCACGCCAGGAGAAATATAAGAAAAATATTAATTAAAAGTAAGCGATTAAAATATTTTAATCACAAATAATTTCTTTATCAAGCATTTTTTTCAAAGAAAGTGTCCGATTTAGTTTGTATTATAATATTTAATTGAAACATCTGTCAACTGCCCGTTATCATACGGGACGTTAAATAGCGACGGCGATCGAAGAAAAATAAATTTTGACCGAATGCCAAACTAAACAAAACAGCTATGTCAGCAACGTCAGTGGTCTTTGATGAATTGTAAAACACTGTTTAGTTTTTGTCGGAAATAGAATACCAGGCCAGAAGGTCTGAAGTTTTCTCCATAAGTGGAATGGAGAGGCCCCTCCACTTATAAAGGATATGATAATGGAATAATGTAATAAAGGCTTATTACATTATTCTATATCAATAAATAGTCTTAATTTATTCAAAATTAAAAATTATATATTTTAATGTATTAAAAACTCCATGTACTATTTCATGATATAAACGATTTGTGGGTGCGATTTTCGTGCAGCTGTTCTACAACACATTTTCCGAATCAGAAAATAAATAAGTTGAATTTTAATTTTAATATTTTATAAGGCAATACGTAAATAGCCTTTAAATATTTCGTGGCTTATATCACCATATTTGTTATTTATAGCCAATTCATAATTGAACTGCAAGCAAGTAAGGCTGAAGTTCGTATGACACATGCAAGCTTACTCACTATATGATATACATGATTGCCGAGCACGCGGTTAATTATAAACCCAATTTAAGTACATCGAAAAGCTAATCTTCGATTAAGATACACGTATGCTGTCAAAAATAAAAATATATCTTTTCTTTTCTTAACAGATGGTTTAAAAACTCAAAAAAAAACTAGCATAGTAGTGTATAGTACTCTATGTAGCATTAAAATTGCATCCTAGCATTTCATTCAGCACGTAAAAGTCCGCAGAGCAAAGCTTTCCCCGTCGCGGCACTCTCACGAATCGAGTTTATCATTTTTCTATTCAGTAAACATTTTCACGCTGGGGGTATTGATATGAATTTGTTGGGAAACTTCGTTACCGTTCCTTATAACCGTAAATAAAATGACAGTAAAACAAAACTCGATTTAAAGTAATGGAAAACGAAAGATGTAAAAACTTTCATATGTTCGCGATTAGAAACTACTATTACTTTGGTAGGACGGGTTTTGTGCAAACCCATCTGGGTAATTACTACCCACTCATCAGATATTCTACCGCTAAACAACAATACATAGTATTGTCGAGTCTCAGTTCGAAGACTGAGTAAGGGACATAGCAATTCGTACGAGTGCTGCCACCACAGCGTACGCAGTAAAAGATTAGTGCTCCTCGAATAAAAAATATTTCCAGTAAATTAGTGACTCTTAGTATAAAAAATTCGCTGTTACATATGTTGAGTGAGGTGTTGCACGTAATCATTAATAAAAAAGTGTTATAAATTGTGAATTAACATTATAAATAACATTCATATAGTTTTGTGATTCGGAGATCAGTGTAGATAATTATTTGTCTACCGTCATAAATCACAATATAAGTGTTACTGTACTCTGTAAACATCATAAGTGACAGAACAGTAAACAGTATTGCATATTTTCAACGTCGTCTACTAACTAAAGTTTGGCGCATTGGTAACGGCTCTGATATTATACTCGAGAAGTTGATGGTTCAAACCCCGATATACCACATATTTATTTTCACGATAATTTTTAAAAATAATTAATTTAAAAGATGGTTAATACATGTGAGATATGTAAGGTCAACATAGGAGTTGGGCAAAAACGTATTAAGTGCAATAGTTGTAGCTGTTTGTTTCATTCCGATTGCGTTAATTTTAACAGTGATTCGAATAACGCTAGATCTACATGGAAGTGTACAACTTGTAAAACAAATTCTAAAAGAGTGCAAACAGTGAGTAATAAGGATATCAACACTTCATTGCATAGTAACAAGTCGCCTATACCACAAGCTACGTCAAGAGATCAAGTAGACATGAGAAACAAAAACTTCAATGATTTAATATTAACAGAAATAAGAAACTTTCGTGCAGAAATAAATGCGAGGCTCAATGAACAAGATAATGAATTCAAAAAGCTACAATCTTGTGTTATGGAGATGAAAGATGACTTATTTGAATTACAAACAAAAGTCTTAGAAGTCGAACATCAGGGACAAAGAATCGAAAAAATAGAACAGAAATTATCTGATTTAATGTTACAAAATGAAAACTTACAAAATGAAATAAATAAAAGGGACCAAAAAGATCGTATCAATAACTTGGAGATATGCGGTGTTACACAAACTCCTAATGAAAACCTAGCGGATACGGTATGTCTAATAGCGAAAACCACGGGAATGTCGATTCTACCCAGTGACTTAGAATGTTTATATAGGATGAAAACTAGAAAACATCAATCCCAAATGGCATCTGCATATGATGAAGAACAACCCACAACTGATTTGACGTTTGCTAATATAGCTTCAACACCAAAAGGAGAAGAGCCATCACGCATATTAGTTCGTTTTAAGAGCAAGGAAATAAAAGAAAAAGTAATCAGTTCAGTAAAAAAATGGCAAAAATCAAATAAAAGGGGGCTTCTTACAACATCGGATATAGGAATAAGCGGTATTTCCCATAAAATTTTCTTAAGAGATAACTTGACATTCGTAAATCAGCGTCTCCTTCGTACTGTAAAGGATAAGGCTCGCGAACGAAACTTTTCTTTTGTTTGGGTTAAAGATTGCAAAATTTTAGTGCGTAAATCAACAAAGTCACCTGTTTTTCATATAAACTCCATACGCGACATTAGTCGTTTTATATTATGACTATTTTTTAAAATCTATGTTTATTGCAAATATACTATAATAGCAGAAATAAAAAAATATTGTAATCTTTTTGGTACTTTTAGAGGCAATTGCGAAATTGATAACGTTCAATTAAAATATAAATATATTGCAATTATTATGAGGAAAATATTTCATGCAAACATTTTAAGAAAAAAAAGTTATGTTATTTTATATTATGTAATTTTATATATATATATATTTATACGCTTAATGCTAAAAAATGGGTAAAAAAGTTACAAAGTTAAAATTATCTGTGCTGAATGCTCAATCACTAAATACTGGAAGAGACGAATTATCACACACTATAAAATATTTTGATCCAGACATAATTACTATCACGGAAACATGGCTATCTGAGAATGTCACGCTAAAAAATTACAATATCCCAGGCTATAATTTTTTTCATGAACCACGATCAGGCTCGCAATCTAGAGGAGGAGAAGTAGGCGCATATATACGTTCAAATTTGAGAGTAAAAATATTGCCAATGGATTCTTCGGCACTTGAGCAACAGTGGTTTGAAATTAAGATTAAAAGATGCATAATTGCTGTAGGAGTCATCTACCGACCACCTAAATTTAGTTTTAGCACTTTTTTATCTAGGCTAGATGACAATTTATCATTTTTAACACCAAAATATGAATACGTATTTGTAACTGGTGACATAAACATTGATTTAAATTCGCATGGTATTTCTCAAAATGAATTTTTAACGTTAATAGCGGAATATAAATTGAATCAAATAGTTAACAAACCTAGTCGAGTCACGAATACATCTAGCTCTCTAATAGATGTTATCTGCTGTAATGATAGCTTAAATATAAGTGAAATTAATGTTCAATATAATGATGATTTGAGTGATCATGCTTTCATTACAGCAATTATACCTCTGGAAGTAAATAAACCAATTCCAAGAGTTATTCAGTACAGACCATTTAATAATTTTGATCTTGATACATACCAATTCGCATCATCTATTACACCTTGGGATATGATATTACAGTTTGACCATGTCGATGCTATGGTAGATTGTTTTAATTTTTTGATTCTGGGCCTTTTCAATCATTTTGTTCCTTTGAAAACTAAGCGTTTCAAATATCCCCCTTCCCCATGGATTACAGATACCATTAAAGCAATGATGATAGACAGAGATAAGGCTTGTAATATTGCTAAAAAAACGAATTCTGATTGTGATATAAATTCATACAAACAATTGAGAAACGCTGTATTTGAGGCTCAAAAAGAAAAATCTTTTTATTTCACAAATAAAATTAATAAATTTATTAATAATCCGAAAAAAATGCACGGTGAACTTAAAAAATTTTTAGGCACTCACACTAACACAATTCCAGCTCATCTATGTGATCCAAATATAATAAATAAAGCATTCCTTGACTCTGTACCTAGTGTTTCACATAATAGTAGCATTATAAATAAGTATAACCAACCGATTTATTCTGGATGTGATTTTACAGAACTTTCAACCGAGAGCATTTTAAAAATAATTAATTCTATAGTCTCTAATGCCGTAGGTATTGATGACATATCTATTAAAATGGTAAAACTTACCCTCCCATACTCGTTAGTTGCTGTTACACATATAATAAATACTTCATTACGCACGGGATACTTTCCAACATCGTGGAAAACTACAATTATTAAACCTCTTCCGAAAAAGACAAATGTAGACTCAGTGAAAGACTTACGACCAATTGGAATTTTGCCTGTTTTATCAAAGGTTTTGGAAAAGGCAGTAAATGAACAAATTGTTTCCTATTTTGAAAAACATTGCATTATTCCGAAATGTCAATCCGGTTTTAGAAAGTCACACAGTTCCACTACAGCGTTATTACATATTGTTGATGAAATTCTTTCTGCATCTAATAATAATATGGCTTCAATTTTAATACTATTAGACTACAGTAGAGCATTTGACTGTCTTAATATAGATTTACTTCTGGCCAAATTGAAATTTTATGGTTGTTCTGATCTCGTATGCAAGTGGTTTTCTAGTTATTTTAAAGATAGATTACAAATAGTAGAAGTCTCTGGCATGAATGGAAGGCCTACAAGGTCTAGCGCTATAAAAGTTAATAGAGGTGTTATCCAAGGTTCTATACTTGGACCAATTTTGTACTCAATTTATACGGCAGATCTTCACGAATGTGTCAAAACTAGTTTAGTCCACATGTACGCAGATGATACACAGTTATTATTGAACATCAATCCATATATAAATAATGATAAAACTATCCAAAATGTTAATGATGATCTTTCTCAAATTTTTAGTTGGTCGAAGAACCATGACCTGTCATTAAATCCACAAAAATGTACTTACATAATTTTTGGTACTAGACAACAAATGGTATCGATTGGTCAAATATGTCATAGGATTTATATAGATGGTCATTCCTTAGTTGAGTCTAAGCTAGCGAGGAATCTTGGGGTGAAGTTGGATGGGTCATTGCGCTTTGAAGAACACATATCATCTGTTACTTCGAAGTGTTACGCTTTACTCAAAATGATTTATAAGTTTAGACCATTTTTGAGTGAATCAGCGCGATCTAAACTTGTGGAGTCCTTGGTTCTGTCTCAGTTGGATTACTGTGATATCCTTTATGGCCCCTGCCTTTATAAAAAGACTGAAAGGAAAATACAGAGGATACAAAATTCTTGTCTTAGATTTTGTTACAATATACCTCGATATTCACATATTACACCTTATTTAAATTCCAAGAATATATTAAATATGAAAAATCGCCGTACACTTAAATTAAATAATATCACTTTCAACTTAAAATATCGTAAAATTCCCAATTATTTGGCGGAAAAACTTAAATGGTCCGAAACAAATGAATCCAATTGTAGATTGAGCCGAGTTCCGCGACTAATACTGCCTAGACCACATTTGCAAGCATTTAGAGGTAGCTTTCGCTTCGCAGCTTCAAAGTGTTGGAACGATATCCCACCTCCGATTAAGAACAGTACGTCTCAAAATAAGTTTAAGGCACAATGCAAGCAATGGCTTCTATCTATGCAAAAGACGCAATGTGTCTGGACAAATGTGTGTAAATAAACTTAATATACTTAATTATTATTTTGATTGTAATTTATTAAAATATATATCGCTATTTACTTTTACATTTTAAATATTATTATTTTATTCAATATGAAATATTTTCCTTTTACTAGAATAAAAAAAAAAAAAAAAAAAGCAAACCTCTGTTTTAATAATGCATGCATGTTTTTTTTTTATTTTTTTTTTATTTTTAGCCTATTGGGCGTGTTATAAATTGTACTCACTTTTATTATTTGGTAATTATATCTTCGTTTACCTTTTACTGCAATGACTGTAACGTTTGTGTTGGCAGCATATGTACAAGGCGTAGACTGAAAAGCAGCCTAGCTGAGACTACGACCTTTTCACCAAATCATCAAATATCATATTGTTAACTCTTCTTTTTATGGTTTTGTAACTTAATTTTGTCTTTGTTTCTTTTTGGTGAATAAAGTTACTTATTATTATTATTATTATTATTATTATTATTATTCCCAAGGTTGGTACAGTACAAGATTTCTACAGTATTAAAGATTTCAGTCCTTGATTTTTAACCTACATATGTTATATTCTAACCAGTCATGTCTCGTCTTAAAACTTATTTAAATTGTTTAAAACACACGAGATAAAATGTTGTTTGCCTAACAATCAAATTCTCAATAAAAATCCATTCTTAGCAACAACTATTTGAGACTAGCTGCTTTCAAAAACACAAACAAATCGACTTCGAGCTAAATCGTGTTTATCGATTATATAAATAAGCGGAACCACTCGAGTGGGTATCTACACCACAATAGAATCCAGGGATGCGCCAGTCATTGACGTCCATCGTTATTTGAATGTCGAGTGAGCAGAAGTTTTTGGAAGTGGAAATTTTATTTTATATGAATATAATATAATAAAAATCCTTGCACTTATTATATGTTTTGAAGTGTTACAATATGTTTCACAGTTTATGAGATAACTTAGCCATATTAATTGCAATTACAAACGTGTTCTGACAGTCATTACATTTTATTCGTGGACGCAAATTTTGTAAATATCTTTATCATTATGTTGTTACCAAAATATAGATGAATTCATGAGGACTGTTAAGGTATATATGAATATTTTGTGCAACTTAGCAAATGTTTTAATGTGCCTGAGAGGCTTCCATGGCGTGTGCTGCGTAGAGAAACTTAAAAAAAGACAACAACACTATACTAGAAAATAATAGTTACAGGATTCACTGGGACAGAACTATAATCACAGATAAAACAATACATTTCAATAGACCCGATATCACATTTGATGACAAAATTAACAAAACTATTTATATTATTGATATAGCTATCCTTAACACCCATAGCATACAGTCGACAATTTCGGAAAAGCTCAGTAAATACCAAGATCTAGCAATAGAATTGAAGCGTCAGTGGCGAGCAAACACCATCCATATTGTTCCCATTGTCATATCATCAACTGGAGTCATACCTAAAAGCCTACTACGTAGCCTTGATATGTTACAGGTTCCTCAACACACTCATCATTTACTCCAAAAGGCAATCACACTTAACACATGTCGTCTCACTCACAAGTTCCTTACGACTTCATCCATCTCATCTGCTTATACGATCACCTAGCATCTACTCGCGCTTCGCAACGGCCCGTGTGTTTACGTTTTTGTTACCTGATAGGAGAGAAAATGTAAAATAACAGTATAATAATAATAATAATAGTCGTCCAGACCGATTTTCGCCACGGCGGCCAATCTCAAGAGAGATTAGCCAACTGCGCAGGAGATATTATAGTGCACAAGTGTGTGCGCAAACACAGATGCACTCTCTATTCCCTGGCTCTCATAATCCGATGGGACGTCAATCTGACACGACAGAAAAACCCAATAACTATTTGTTGGCCCGACTTGGGAATTGAACCCAGGACCATCGGGTCTGTGGCCTTATATCTAGCCACTAGACCACCGAGACAAAATAACTACTATATATGTACCTACTTAATGTTACTTGTGTGAAAAAATGCTTCTAACCTTCAAAAATTTAATTGACAATATATAATAATTGGCTATATAATCTGGAAATACTAAAAGCAACCTAAACATTACATTGACATCATAAAACAATTATTATGCAATATAACTCGATACACTTTAGGCATCACGTCTAAAACACAATACCAATTAAGCCTATTATATATATTTATGTGTGTCTATTAGATTTTGGTATGAATTGAATGACGTTGTCTCTTCAATTCAAATTATATGTATATATTTACTAATCTTCGCCCAAAGCTGAATGGGTGAAAAACAACATCATCGTGAACAGAATATCTTTAAATTCCTCGGTATCTGTGGATATAGCTTTAAATGTTAAATTAATAGATTCAATTGTCTCAGACAGAGAGACTTATAATCAATTTATGTCTCTCGGTTTCTCCAATGAGAAATAAAAGGTTCCGAATCAATCAATGACCTTTCGTTTTGCATTGAGTACATTTTCTTCCTCCTCTTATAGTGACTCAGTCTCGAGCTGAGATGTTGTTTGTCGATCATATAAATAGCGTCGAGTCGTTCGAATAGGTATCTTCGTCCCAATAGATTCCTGAAATGCGTTCGTCATTGACGTCCTGCTCTATTGAATTGTAACCACGGATTTTAGGTTACAGACTTGCGTGTCCAAGTATAAATTTGTTATGGTAAGATATATTATAAAAGAATATGTTAAGTGGTGTTGTTTTTGTTAATGTTAATTGCATTTAGAACTGAGCCATTGCTTTTCTCATCTCGCCTTTCTTCTTGAGGACGGCTTAGAGTCTAAAGTGACAGCTTGTAGGTATCTCACTGCTGGGCTAAGGCTTTTCTTGTCGAGGAGAGGCATAATCCGCTACACTACAGCAACGCTGGTTTGTTTTTTTTTTCTATCGAAACATGGAGGTTTCTACGGGATATTTTCTTTCACTGTCGAACATGAGATAAAAATTTAAATACAAACTAAGCACATACAAATGCAGTTGGGATTTGCTCGGGGTCGGAATCTTTAATTTTCGGTTAAGATTGACGTGTTCTAGCGACTAGGCTATGTAAATATAGCAAATGTCTGATTATAACATTCCAACTTTTACGGGGTGTAAGTTTTGTGGCTAAGCCAGTATTGAATAATAATGCAAACAATTTGCGACCTAAAATCTGTTCAAGAATTTGCCGCCGTAGACGTTACTGCTTACGTTGCTGCTTGTTTTGTTATTTGTGCCTCATTGCATATCGTTCACAGGCCCTTGATAACATCGTTAATTCTGGACTCTAACATATTGATATAAGGTTCAAATTGTAATTGAATTATTACACAAAATTTTAACAGTTGAAATGTTGATATTGCTCGTTTTGATCTGAATTTTATGGCTTTTCTGCGTGCTTTATAATACAAAACAAACATATACATTAAAGATATACTTATGAACACACACACATACACTCTCACACACAAATAAATTGACTTGAACATGGACTGCTTGCTTACAGCTCCGTCGTTAGACACAGCTTAAGCTTACAGCATTATAAAGAATAGCTGCAAAAGGAATAAAATGCAGAACTAGCGTCTGCGTCTTACAGAAACAGTAATACTTATAGTTAATATAAGTGTTATATATATATATATATTATAAAAATAAAATAACGCCTGTAAACGTCCCACTGCTGGGCTAAGGCGTCCCTCCAATGCTGCTTGGTGGATAATTATATATTAATATGTCAGTAAATATTAATGTGATCCCATTATCATGGTATAATTATAAAATATTAACAATGCTGCATTTTACATTTTCCAATTAATAAATTTAATGCTTATATAAACATTAATAATGTACTAGATTACTTTAATTATAAAAAAAAAAAACATAGAATCAATATTCGTCAATTTTCATGCAGGATTTTTTTTTTTCATAGGATAGGTAGGGTTAACCATCGCTTACATCGCCAATGCACCACCAACCTTGGGAACTAAGATGCTATGTCCCTTGTGCCTGTAATTAAACTGGCTCACTCACCCTTCAAACCGGAACACAACAGATCCAAGTACTGCTGTTTTGCGGTAGAATATATGATGAGTGGGTGATACCTACCCAGACGAGCTCGCACAAAGCTCTGCCACCAAGTAAAGGACAACAATATAAATTTTAAATATCATTAATCACAGACAGTGATGTTAATGTCCTCCTAACCAATTTCGTTGCTCTCTTTCCATTTAGAGCTTAATCTTTCACGCAGTTCCATTGCGGGTTGCTGGATATAAGTGTGTCAGATTTACATTCGACATGTTTCATTTAAAACTTAAATGAAGCCGATAAAAACCACGAACGAGGCGCTTGCCAGGCTTAAACCCGCAATCTTCGGTTAAGAATTCCATTTTTAGCCACTGGTTCATCACGACTCCACAGTGTATACTCGACAGAATTTTATGTATACTCAAAACATTTTATGATGATTTTCTTACTAGGAAAAAAACGCTTTTAAAATAAAATATTAAGACGATATTAATGGTACCGCTTGACTGCCTCGTTGGTCTAGCGGCTAGATATAAGGCCGCAGACCCGGTGTCGGATCCGGTCGTGTCGGATTGCCGTCCCATCGGATTATGAGAGCTAAGGAAAAGAGAGTGCACCTGTGTTTGCGCACACACTTGTGCACTATAATATCTCCTGCGCAGTTGGCTAATCTCTCTCGAGATTGTCCGCCGTGGCCGAAATCGGTCTGGAGGACCTTAGGTACCGCTCACATTTTCTTCTACATTAAATCGTGTGGGCCGACATATTTTTTCTTCAGGTAACTATAATTTTTGGATAAGTTTTCTTACTTAGATTTATTATTATATATATCTTTCAACGCTATATTATTTACGTCACATCATATTTTTATTAAGTAAGAAGGCAGACCGGTATATAGGCTTACCTGTTGGTAAGTGGTCACCATCGCCCATGGATATTGGCATTGAAAGAAATATTACACCTTTGGAACCAAGATGATGTGTCTCTTGCACCCTTCAAATACGCGACAATAGTATTAGCGTCTAGCAGAAGAACATTTAATTATATAATTAGCAAAGCGTCATTCATTACAACTTACACAAATGATTTTCGGCCTTATTCATAAACGTTGCTTAGTTACTGTTTAGTTAAACACAGATTTGTCTCTTTCTGTCATTATTGATTTGACATACGAAAGAAGAAGACAAAATATTGTTTAACTAATCACCATTTAAATAAAGTTTATGAATAAGACGGTTTAGTCGTTAACAAATGTTTTAACTGTAGCTGTTATTTAACTTGTATATAGATGGTCAACATGAGTATTGTTATGCGTTATACATATATTGTCATTCATTGTAATACGAATACTTAATTTTACATTGACCAATCAACGTCTAACTGCATCTTTGCCCATATACTCTTAAAACGGTCGTAACTAACTTTACGGCTGAGGTTAAACCGGAGTAACTAAACAGAGGTTATGTTTAGGGTTGACAGCGATCACTATTGTCAATGTAAATTAATTTTATTTCTCTATGTATATATCATTAATTACCGTGGAATTAACGAAGGGATAAAATACGAACATTTTAATTATATATTTACGCTTAAGCTCCTACAACATGGTCCCAGAAAAGGTTCAGAAATATCGTTTGTGTGTTGAAGGATATTATAAAATTAGTGATCTTTCAGACAATAGTCTCCGGCCGTTAAAAATAGAAATATAAATATATAAATCATAATCAAAAACTGTTAAAAAAAGTTTGTTGGTTGTTGGTTTTTTTTTTAATGTTCAGTATATATTTCCGAACCGAACTCTAGGAGAACTATATCAGAAACAATCAATGCATAAATATTTTGACTTTGATTTTATTAAATGTTAATAATAATCAGTATCTCAGCTTTCCGTAGAGTATACCCCATACGACCTTTTTTATAAAGAACAGTGCCAAGACTGATCAAAAGTTTATTATTCTATGCACTCGATGAAAATATCTTCGCAAAAATGTATAAAATTCTAATCCAGTTTATTTACCTTTTTTATATGAATATTATCCAACAGTGTAGTGTGAGAATTTGGTATGATTTTTGTATTATATCTAAGTTAACGTAACGGGTTTATCTATATATTTTTACTTATTTACGATTATTATGTAATTAAAGCAAATACATAAATAATAGATTATATCATATTTGATTTGAGTTTAAACATTTTATCTCGTTTTAAATTTATTTATCTTCCATTTTAAAGTATGAAAGCTTGCCTTGCCAAATTATCGGTGAGGACGGTAACCCTATTTGTAGGGTGACTTTTATGACTGCTGTCTCAGAGTTCGTAACCTTTTAGAGTTAATACTGACCCTTGCTTAGCGCACATTTTAGTATTCGCTTTAAGCATTAAAATGTTTCAAATAGTTTTTTTTTTAATTTAATTTCAGTTATGAAGTGATATAGTGAATGATCTTCTAGTTTCTAATTTTGCTAACGAATGCGCATAATCAAACATACATTTAGTTAAAATAACAAAACTCTATTACTATAAATATTTCATATTTAAGATAACTAAATGTTTGTTTGTAATATTTTTTCATGTAAACTGCATAGCTATAGACACTTATGGTTAATCTTCGCTATAACAAACGATGCTACCCTATAAACTAATGCCCGCTCCACATACGCGACACGAAAGTCAGGAAACGTAGCGTAGATGGTTTCGCGACTTCGCGTCGTTCCCCAGTCGGTGTCGGTTTCAGATTCGCGACAAAGGGTTCGCGCTGGGTTGAAATGTTTTATTGTAAACGAAACCGTGACAGTTGCGAGTGTAGGCCATATTTTTCGCGCAGAGATCACGCGCGAATCGCGGCTAAATTTCGAGGATGTGATTCACGCGCGAGATCGGATTTGGTTTATAAGATTTAACGTTTAATAATTATGTTATAATTTTAAAATAATGTATTCAATAGCTTAGTTGTATAATGAATGAAATTACACAATACCCTGTGTTTATATAATGTAGTCAGTTAATCCTTGATTTGTGGAGTGAAAAGATTCAAAGATAAGTTTATGTTCATTTAAGTTTGACTGCTGGTCAAAAATTGTTCAAAGATTTTCATTGTTTTGTCGTTTTTATTTGTTATCAAAGTGTTAACAGTAAATTTATTTTATATTAACATTTAAAATACTTTTCTTAACAAACTATTCTTTCGTTTTCTAATGTCAGAACTTTTGAATATAATACGCTAGAGCTAATCCTCCTCTTGAAATACTTTTAGTGACTCGTATTCCAACCGAAAATCCATTTAGCGGAATATTCCATTAGTCCGCTGCAGCGCCATATTTTTTTTTTCGTGTTGAATTTTGGCGGTGCTCCATCATCTCGCTCGCAATGATTCAGTATTTGTTTAATAAAAATATTTGATTTCAAACTTAGAAAATCGTATAATGATTACAAAAACTTTGAAATTTTTTTGTAAATACTTTTATCGTTTGTAAATTACTAATTTAGTTTTATTAGATTTATAATTTTCGTTAATATTTTCTGTAGTCAGATCGAATTTCATACTGTAAGATGAAAAAATATTGTATTTATTTATTAAGGACCTTCAGCAGTCACTAGACTTACACATGTAATAATAAAGACACATTCAGACTTAACACAAAGTGTGCGACTGTTTAAGACGGCCATAACATGCGTTTTAAGGTACACATAAAGTCTTTCTAACATTAAGAATTTAAATTCGAAATGACCTAAATACTTTTTTCACTAAATATTTAACTTTTTTTATTTATTTAATTACAATAATAATTTTCGAAGTACTCCACACGTTCTCTCCAAATTGTAACATCTCTTTTTTGTATCATGTTCAATGTACTACATTAAAAGTTTCTTGTTCATTATACGTGCAAAGGATCGCCGATATTATGTAGGTCAAATCGTATGAGAACTTTTTTTTCCCGTATGCAATTAATTTTCACGTTGTTAAAAAAAAAATCTGTTTCAGTCATCCAATGTATGACTTTCACGTTCCAGCGTTCAAATAGAATTTATTTATTTGACCATTCGATATTTTCGTTCGTATATATACTGAAAAAATGTTTCCGATGTAATACTTTTAATGTAATAATATTTGTATGTAGACTTTTTTAAATGGATTTTTATATATATATAAGAGCAGACAAGTTACATTCAAATATAGAATTTAAAAACATTCTAGAATGTCACACTAATAAAATTTACTCACTCATCTAGTGATGTCTGTGTTGTTGTGAAAAATTCACATTCCCGTATTAGTGTTTGTAGTCCATTTGATATAGAATTGCTGTGCATATAGAATAGTAGGTCAGCTATTAACTGGTATGTCGTTTGTAATGATTTTAGGGCCAAGTTATTAGGTAAATGTATGCCTAATACCAAGTCAGCATTATTTCTTATTAAAATAAGTAAGTTATTAAAAAACAACAATATTTTTTTTTTATCTAAACCTTCTTCTATGTTTGGTGTATCGACTATATATTAGGTCCTTACATATGAAATTAGCGTTTTGTCGTACTGACCACTTTGATCTGAAATATCTCCTCTTCGGTTAAGAATTCCAAATTCAAATTTATAAATTCATTTAGCTACTACATTTGAGTTTTGAAAACAGTCATTCATTTTTCCTCATATTTTTTTTTTGGCGTCGCTTATTACTGCTCAGTGGAAAATATGAATTATCGGTATATTTACGAGTACGAGTTCTACCGTGGCAACAGTGTTGCAGAAACAGCTCGAAGGATTAATGATGTGTACGGCGCTGGTGTCGCAAAAGAAAGCACGGTACGTTTTTGGTTTTAACGTTTTCGTTCTGGAAATTTTGACCTTCAGAACCAACCCCGTGGACGGCCGGAGACCAAAGTGGAAAATGAAGAATTAAAGGCTATTGTGGAAGCAGATCCATCACAAAGCACTTCATAAATAGCTGCAGGCTCCGGGGTAAGTGATAAAACTGTATTAATCTACTTGAAGCAAATCGGGAAAGTAAAAAAAATTGGAATGTCTGCGACATCCACCGTACTCCTCGGACCTTGCCCCAACAGATTACCATTTTTTCCGAAATTTGGACAACTTCTTACAAGGAAAAAAATTCAACTCAGATGCGGCAGTCCAAACCGCCTTCAAAGAGTTTATTGATTCTAGCCCCCATGGTTTTTTTAGGAAAGGGATCAATGAACTACCTATGAGATGGCAAAAGTGCATAGATAATAACGGTGCATACTTTGATTAATTAAATATATCTTACAACAAAAAAAAATTGACTTTATATTCCTCTAGTACAAAACGCCAATTTCATATGTAATGACCTAATATATTATACACATTTGTGTATTAGAATTAAGACTCCTAGATACCAGATTATTAGTATACCCACAATATAATGCCCCTCATTTTTTAAAATCGGTAGTCGGACGATCACGTGACCTGACCCACCTGATGGTAAATGGTCACTATCGCACATAAATATTAAGACGGTAAGAAATATTATTAATTCCTTACGTCGCCAATGCGCTATCAATCTTTGAAACGAAGACGTTCTGTAGATTGTGCCTGTTGTTATACTGGCTCACTTACCCTTCAAAACGGGACCCAACAATACTGAGTATTGTTGTTTTGGAGTAGGTTGTATACACTCAGACAGACAGGTTTACAGAAAGACCAAGTCACCAAATAAAAGTTTGAAGAATCTTCATACTATTGAAACACACTATAGTAGATATTATAAAATAATGAAATTAATAGCGTAACGTGAAATCTTATAGATCTGTCTAGCTAAAGTCAATGTACTGTTTTATATGTACATTTATGTTTATCAGTGTGTGCGTTGAAAACGATGTCAAACTTTTCTTCAGAAGCTTTTCATTATTAAAAGGTAATATAACACTCAAGCTACGTACAACAAAAGCTTCTTAAAAAGTAACAAGAAGACGAATACTTCAAACACTAACTAACCAGCTTATATCAGTACGCTGAAACTACAGAAAAAGACTAATCTGGCAGATGCCACTTAATATATTTTTTAACCAGAATAACGACCTTTATGGACACAAAGATAAGAACCAGAATCGTTTGAACAATATAACCAGCTGTACTCGTATAACCCAGTTGCGTGGTTTGCAAACTACATACTAACTCGCAAGTGTCTCCGTGGCCGGTAAATGAATTCTAACAGCGCCCAATACACTTGCTTATACGTTGGTAAAACCATGACCGACTGACCGAGCCCGACGTACATACACAATTCATAACGTAATTAAACACATAACTAAATTCTATGTTTTGTTTAAAGTAATATGTTAATCTCTTAACTGCTGAGCGGAATGTTAAGTCGTCGTTTTCTTGTAATAAATGTTTCGTATGTATCGATTACTCAATTTATTTATTTAAATAAGTAGATAGATTGACAAATTGACCACCTAATGGTAAGTGGTCAGTAGACATTGGCGCTTTATGAAATATTAATCATCCCTTACAACGTCATAGGCGCTAGGGCACTATCAACCTTGGGAAGTAAGGTATTATGTCAATTGTGTATGTAGTTACAATGGTTCACTCACCCTTTAAACACGACAATATAAGTATTGCTGTTTCTCAGTAGAATGTATCATTGCTAATGACTTGCACAAAGTCCTACCACCATGTGAAAACTTCAGTATACATAAAATAACTAAAGGCTTTTCATATGAGATCGTACTCTACGATTTAAAAATACAACCCAATTACTTTCGGATTACAAAATAAGTGGGCGGATTACCCCGGACAAATCAGTTTTCTGTTAATAAATTCAAATTGCCTGTACAATATTCTGAAACTTTTTTTTTTCGTTTTAATTATAATATTTTAGCCTCAGTTAACTGGATTAAACTGGTTTTTTGTCTTATTGTGGCTTAATGATTCAACTGTAAGTTATATCAAATAAAGAAGTGGTAACTAAGCCCAGATGGCCTAGTGGTTAGAACACGTGAATCTTAACCGACGATTACGTGATCAAATTCGGGTAGGCACCACTGAATTTTCATGAGCTGAATTTGTCTATGAATCATCTCATGTTTGGCGAGAATATGTATTTTACAATTACTATCGAACCGTGGTTTAGTCGTGATGACGTAACAAACAGACAGACAAAATCACTTCAACATATCTGACATCAATCCTTATTTATATTAAACAATGCAAAAATGAGTTTCTGTTTGAAATAGGAACTTTTTTATTTTTTTCACGCAATGGAAACCTTCAAAAGGTAACCTTAGGGGAGGGACCGGGTTATGTGGGATTGTTACCCACTAAAACCACTGTGATGGCGGTCCTCGGCACGGATCGGAGAGGCTGCGGGATCGTGTTGATATAACGCATCCGCGGCCACTCCCGTGCTCTGCTCCGCTCGTAGCTCGGCGGAGCTACCCCAAGCTATTTAGGTACCATATATTACATATTTTATGTATTGTCTAATAATATGTATATACTATTTTTGAACATAAGATTAACAATAATAATATTAAGGCAAAATTAAAACAATTTCTAATCTATGTATGTTTAGTATAATTTCTGTCTATGTTCTTCTGTATACCTGTGACAACAGGTAGGTATGATTTGTTAAGTAGTTAAGACGTGACACGAACAAATGAACAAACACACTTTCGCATTTATATTAGTGGTTAAGATGATATTTCGATAGGAGATATAATTGAAATTGAAACAAAAAAATTGAATAACCTACTGGATACAATACCCCTTAAAAAGTAAAAAATCAAATGTTTTTATTTACCCCTTAAAAAGTAAAAAATCAAATGTTTTTATTGGCCCTTGTAACTTTATTGTAGTAATATTTTAATATAAACTTCGCCCTTCCTAATGACACAGATCTTTAAAATTTTGCTAAGATCCATCTCGATCAAATCAGGTTACAAATATAAGAAACCGGCAAAGCGTCTGCTAGCCCTCGGGTGTTGCAAATGTCCATGCGCGGTGGTAGTCACTTTCCATCAAGTGAGCCACCAGCTCGTTTGCCCACTCGTACATTACAAAAAACGCATCAAAATCGGTCCATTCGTTTGAGAGCTATGATTCCATAGACAGACATGCAAATACGCAGACTTTAAAGTTTTAACCCTCTTTTTAAGTGGGAGGTTAAATATGTATTCGATATCATATAAAGTTGTGTTTTTATGGTAAATTTTTAAAGTTACGAAATTCCACACCGAGATGCACAGGTATCGGATAAATAAGGCTTACCGACGTCGCATACGAATGAGTTTTCATCTGAGAGGCAACGCGGTACGAGATCATGTGCTTTGCATGCCAATGATTGTTGAAATCTGAGATATGCTTCTGTTTACAGCGTTTAAATAAGTTTAAATTCTTATTAAAAAACTTATACTAAATTGTTTTCGTTCTGTAAGAATAAACTTGAAGCAAACTTGAATTTCACCGCAGAATAAGAACGTGTAATGTCTTAAAGCGATGTGCGATACATGCACTAAAATATCTACCATACATAATAATAATAAAAAATATTAGGTACTTACATATGAAATTAGCGTTTTGTCGTACTGACCACTTTAATCTAAATTCCTCCTCTTTGGTTAAGAATTCCAAATTCAAATTTATAAATTCATTTAGCTGGTACATTTGAGTTTTGAAAACAGTCATTCATTTGTTTTTTCCTCATTATAAAATTTTCCTTGGCGTCGCTTACTACCGCACAATGGAAAACATGAAATATCGGCATATTTACGAGTACGAGTTCTACCGTGGCACCAGTGCTGGAGAAACAGCTTGAAGGATTAATTATGTATACGGCGCTGGTGTCGCAAAAGAAAGCACGGTACGTTTTTGGTTTCAACGTTTTCGTTCTGGAAATTTCGACCATCAGAATCTACAACTGCAAACCATGAAGGAAGAACTAGCTGCTAAACAAGCAAGATTGGTCAATCGCTCTAGGCCACTGCTGCTTCACGACAACGCAAAGCCACACAATGCACAACAAACAACCGCTAAGTTAGATGAGCTACAATTGGAATGTCTGCGACATCCACCGTACTCCCCGGACCTTGCTCCAACAGATTACCATTTTTTCCGGAATTTGGACAACTTCTTACAAGGAAAAAAATTCAACTCCGATGCGGCAGTCCAAACCGCCTTCAAAGAGTTTATTGATTCTCGCCCCCATGGTTTTTTTAGCAAAGGGATCAATGAACTACCTATGATGCCAGATGGCAAAAGTGCATAGATAACAACGGTGCATACTTTGATTAATTAAATATATTTTTTCCAAAAAACATATTGACTTTATATTCCTCCCGTACAAAACGCCAATTTCATATGTAAGGACCTAATAATTACCATTTATCTATACCACTCTATAAATCTATTGGCTCTGTCTGTATTTTTTTTTTTCACCTAATTTTGTGATAAATAGTCGTTTTATGATGCAGTGATTCACATTATACAATTTTTTTCATTTTTGTCTGTCTGTCTGTCTGTATGTCTTCTTATAACTCAAGAACGACTTGACCAATCTCCATGAAAATTGGTACATACAAAGATGAACATGTGATGGCGCAATTGATAGGCCATACATAAGATCGGTAAAGCCTTTTTTTTTGTTGTTGTTGAAAAATTCCTTTACGCGTTTCCCCCACGGGAACAGTGGGGGGGTATGTGGGGCTCGCCATATATCCAGTGCGTCGAAGGCGCCCCGGTCATCGAGTAACCCACTAAAAAAGCAGCGGTACCCTTCCCGTCTTAACGGGGAGCGCCTCGGGATCGCTTGCGCATGCTACCTTGACGCTCCGGAAACGAAACGCGTGATGGCGCATCTGACAAACCTCATCTGGTTCGCGAATTTACCTCCGTACTTCGTAGAACTCATACTCCGTCCGTACTCCGTTCCTAGATATGGTGGTCTAGAGACAGGAGTGGCATCACACTAAAGAATACACTTCCAAGATCGGTAAACCCTACGGTACCTTATGAAAATTAATTTCAAATCGTTTATCACGTATTTATTTACCAGTTGTGTGTGGGTGTGTGTGTGTGTGTAAGCGTGGGTGTTATTATAGTAATAAAATAAAATTATATTTTAATTAATTTTCCCCAGGTGAAGCCGCGGGGCACAGCTAGTTAAATATATAATTAAGTAGATTTTAAATATCGGCCACGGCGGCCAATCTCGTGGGAGACTAGCAAACTGTGCAGGTCATATTGCACACACAGGTGAACTCTATTCCTTCATTCTCATTATCCGATAGGACGACAATATCCACACGACTAGAAAGAACAACTTTATACAACATCCTGGCTCCAGGCCGGTACTGAGAAGTTTCGACAAAAAAAAGCAATAACTTTGTATCGGCCCGACTTGGGGCTTAAACCCAGGACCTATAGTTCCACGGACCTTATATCTAACCACTAGAGACTAGAGCAACGCAGTAAATAAGCTGAAAACAGATATTGTAATATTTACTAAATAACATGTGAAGTATAATAAAATAACTAACTGCTAAATTTATTGGATTTCTATAAAGCTAAATATAATATTTGTGAGAATTAAATATTTTGAATCAATTACTATTTTAACAATAATTCATTTTTGAAAGGATATTTGAAAAAGAGATTTATTCAAACGATTATGGTTTTCACAATTGCATAATAAGATTAATAAAACATTTATTTCATTAGAGAGACATGCCGGGATCTTTATATATATATATATATATTAATTATTTAAGAAACATTATATAAGATATAATATTGAATATATACGAGTACTAAATTGTTATTACCATATAAACTCTTATATTAATATGCACATTAACAAAACTAAAAAGTTTATAATAAAATGAAAACATATTAAAAATGCAAATCCCGTCTGAGAACAAAACTGATAAGAGGCGGAAGCGCTTTAGATCGTGCTCTGGAAATGTAAAGATGCAGCCAGAGCGTAGTAACCATATAGATGACGTCATGAATTTTAGTCAAAAAGTATTTTTGATTAAAACACAGATTTTGATCAGGCTGGCTACCGATAGAAAAGTCGCAGGATCCTGATCCCCCTTCCTATAGTCGTCCACTCAAAACACAAACTGTACGCTTAATTGGAGAGGCAAATACTAGTAATCCTTAAAAAATAATATTCGTTAAGGACAACTAATAGGAATATTAGTAGTGCATGAAAAAGTGACATTCCCAATACCACATTAAAAAAATACTTCTAGACATCTATCAAAACCATCGATCATAGAAACCCGAAAGTGACGTCAAACAAACAAAAAATAAAACAACGGGTTGCACTCCGGGAGTGCCGGCAGTGAAAACTTGAATATTAACGTTGTGCATTTTTGATATTTTGGAATGATTAGAGAAAAATTTTACTCGAATTGCTTTAATTATCAATATAAAAGTACTATCATTTATGTGATAAAATACATCGTACACAAACATGACAATTTATATTACATTAAAAATTTAACACTTCCAAATCCGTCTTACGAATTTTCAATCAGGGTCACGTGACCTGACGCGAGTTTAAAATTTTTTACCCATCACAAAAAATTGCACAACGCCGCTAAAGAAGTATTCACTTTAAAAAAAAATCATGAATACATATCTTTATTAATATTACGAAGTAGAAGAATTTGTTTGCTTGCTTGAACACGTTAGTCTCAGGATCTCCTGTCCATTTTGACCCATCATTTATTGAGATATACTACGATATAATGTCAAGCTACAAACAATGGAGTTCGAGCAGCAAGATCTGACGCAAGTGAAACCGCGCGAATTATAAATAAAGATCAAATAATTTATAACCAACTTGAACTGTCTTCGAATACTCGTCACTAGTTGTACGACTCTGTAGAATTTTATCTCAAAAACAAAAGGGAGTAAGTATTCTGAAACTTGCGACACTTGGAAAAGAGAACGGCACGAGATATTCGTGCAATTTAATTGAAATAGTTTATTGGAGTCGATCGGATATTTGTCGATCGAGGCTTTCCGATTGGAACGATGGAACACTGAAAGTTAATTCTCATGTGTCGATATCTTACATTATTAACGTAGTTTATTTGCTCTAAAAAGAACATTAATTGATAAGGCTTAGTTCACAGAGTCAGTATTCGATGATTAACATATTGGACATACGTATATATTTAATGATACGACTTTATAAAGTCTGAAATAGAAGTTTGTAGTTTTCAGTTTTAATTATTTTAGTTAGTTGGGCGAAAACCACTACATGTTTAACGCGCTATTTTAGTTGGATTTAACATTTATATTAGAAAACCGAATCTAAAAATATTAAAAATATTAAAATATGTGATTCATACGTTGACAATGTATCCCTCATTCGAGGATTGATCAGCTGTTCTAAATGGTTGTGCTGTTATATAACGTCATCGGCATTGATGTCAGCGCGATCACGATACTCTTTACAGAGCTCGCTTGCCGTGTCATTATGAATATCTTGTGTAAGCCGACTTAGGCGAGTATTACTCCAGGCAAGTTAAAATTTATCATGTTGAAACACTCTTATTCGTTTAAAGATTCTTAAAAGAATTTACAGCAGTTCCAAGTATCAAGTTTCAATTCCAGTGAGAAATCATTTTATATGTGAACTAAATCCGTTTTAATACGAAAGTTTCAACGTATACTTTCTCTCAACAAAATTTTACTGTTGACGTGTTCCTTTATGAAGCCAAAGGATTCCTTTTATGTGTTTAAGTCCCTTTGGAAATTCACACGCAAAGTTAAAGTCGTAGGAAAAATTCTCGCCAACATTAAAATCTTAGGTAGAAACTTAGGAAAACCATTCATACTTAAAGCTCTTTGAATAATTTTCTTCGAATATATACAGCATTGAAATAATGACCATCTAATGTTGTGAATCGAATTTATGGTTATTTTTTTTGTATTAACCATACACTTGTTTTGTATCAATTGGGATTGCTCCTTAAATATATCACGGAGCACGTAAGTCCATTATTATTAAAAATATTTCTTAATAATCATTAATTCTTTATAATAAAATATTTTAATTCTTTGACAAAATAAACATTTTGTCTTCAGATTCAAAACGGATGAAACGTACATTCGAGAAAATTTCAAACAACAAATATGTACTCTCTATTTAATTCAATATCATGAATATATATGCATATAAAGGATTTACATATATCCATACTTCAAGGCATTGTATTGAACGGTCTTATGTGAACGAGTACGTTGAGCAAATAATAGTCGCTTCGATATTTGGTCGACATTCATTACGTCGAGGAATATACAAAGTTGTATTGTAATTGATGTATTTGAAAATATCTGATCATCGAAATAATTTAGTAACGAAAATATTTTTAATGGTCAAAATCAATGAATGGAAAGATTAATTAAATATAAAGCTACCGATACTAGATTTGATTTTGAAATGAAATTTTCTAGAGAAGCACAGGCAAGCAAAAATTTATACTTTTAATTAATATTTACCAGAGTTCGTAACAAAACTTATATTGACAAATATAATATTGGACAAAAAATATATTGACCGAGATGACTATTGTGTATTTCTAGGACTAATGTTGTTGATGGATTATTAATTAATAATTAAATAAACTATATAAGCAAAAAATATAATCTTGTGCAAAAAGGTTGCATAAGCATAATATTATATTTATGAGCCGCTGGCTGGTAATATTTTTTTTCTTTTTTTTATTGCGTAGGTAGGCGGACGAGCATATGGGCCACCTGATGGTAAGTGGTCACCAACGCCCATAGACATTGGAATGTTAAGCAACGCTTACATCGCCAATGCGCCACCAACCTTGGGAACTAAGATTTTATGTTCCTTGTGCCTGTAATTACCCTGGCTCACTCACCTTTCAAACCGGAACACAACAATAACAAGTACTGCTGTTTTGCGGTAGAATATCTGATGAGTGGGTGGTACCTACCCAGACGAGCTTGCACAAAGCTCTACCACCAAGTAAATAATAGAATCTGTCAATTTTAAATATTTTGTTTTCCTTCTACTACAGTCTTATTAATTTATTACATATGGAGAATATATCTCTTTTGAAACGGAGTCGCTCCTTTTATTTCCCCTAACCCCCTACAGTTTTGAATGTATAAAAGTTTGCTAATTGATAAATTGTTCGTTTACATTCACTTGGTGGTTCTTCTGTGTAGGTTACAACCACTCATATCTTATTCTACCTCGAAATTTCCCTATTTAAATGGTGATTAAACTAGTTTAATTACAGACATAGAAAAACATAATTTTTAATAACCAAAGTTGATGGTGCATTTGCGATGTATGATATGGTTTAATAAATAATTATTTGCAAATCCGCCTATTATTATGAATAAAAGTAACTCATTCTAAAATTTATTACAATATATTGTATTTGTATTACAAAATTTATTTTTTTGCTTAGCGTTACAGAAAACGTAGCTTATAAAAATATATATAGAAACGTCAAACAAAAAAACGTCGCGGTTAACTACAATATGTAGTATAAAAAGCATTTATGTATAATAAAAGCATTGTGGATTAAAGAACGAACATCTCCTTAAAGCTGAAGTTCATTAAACGTAAAATAAAGCAGCGAAATATCTCGGTGAGGACAATATGAATTTTAATAAAGACAAGAATAACGAACGAACCAGACTTTTTGTTGGACGTCAAACTTGTTTACCAAAGAGCGGCAGGATATTGAAAGTGAACATGTTTTCGTGCACGAACAAACGGCTGCCAATCATATGGATCTTTACACTTTTATAAAAAAAAAAGAATTGAAAAGTATATACTTGTTGCTGTTTACACAATAAAAATTGCTTTTTTATAACAAAGTAGATATTATTTTAGACATTATTCCGAAAAATAATAGCGAAAACTATGCATTGGCTTTTTAATCGTTTCACCGTTGGAAGATCTTCATATCTTAAGTAGAGTAAGATATAAAGTTGATTCCTCTCCTCTTTGTATTTAACTCGTAGCAACCGTAAATATTCTTCTACATAGAAGTTTCTCAAATACACCTGTTTCTTCTGGATGTTTTCTTTTATACTGGACGAGATAAATCGCAAACACAAAAGCGCTTAAAAAGTCACTAAAAGGGAAGGCGTTAAGCATTTTCTAGTTTCATAAGACCGAAGCATTACTATGGAGTTAGAAGGCCCTTCTAAAACCTTGCGTTATTTATTTAACTTTGAATTCATTAATAATTTTGTTTACTCAACTTTTCCATTTAATTTATTTAATGTATCCATTAATTTGTTAAACAAAGTTGGTTGGCGTCCAAAAGTACAATTTTCCCCATATTCGCCATGCATTGCATCCATCTTACATCGGAACGGCAAGTCATGTATCGGGTAACATGCCGAATAATTTTGTTCATAACGAAGAGTAATCACTTTTGATCACCATCAATCACATTAAATAAAATCTGAGTGGTGACGAAGCTATGTTAATTTTGTTGTTGTCTTGTTTCTTTAATGTTATAGGTGGACGGGCGAATGGTCACGATGTGATGTAACCTGATAGTAAGTGGTCACCACAGCCTATAGACATTGGCGATGTAAGAATTATCAAGCATTCCTTACAGCGACAATGCGCTACCAACCTCGGGAACTAAGATGTTATGTCCCTTGTGTGTGTTACACTGTCAGGCACCCTTCTAACCGGAAAGTAACAATACTAATTATTACTATTTAGCGGTAGAATATCTGATGAGTTGGTGGTACCTACTACGATGGGATTGAACAGTCCTACCGGCTTATAAAGTAATGAGGTAATTAAAAATTGAATTCAATAATATTGTTTTGATATTTATTTTTATAATGTTCGATGGTAAGAAAAATTGAATATGTCATTATCATAGACCACACGGGATTCTTAAATTATTTAGTAATAATATCTGGTTGATGTATACGATAGATGATATCTGTAATAATTATTTTGTAATAAATGGCCTTTTGTTAAAACTTTGAAAAGATGGATTTGGACTTTATTTCATCATGATTTTACCGACTGTCACTTATACACACACGTACTGTTAACGTTACGTTACGTAAACACATGTACTGGCTCGGATTTGAACCCGGAGACTCAAATTAAATTTACATATTCTATCTTATTGTCTAGATCCTCTTAAACATCTGAAATTCAAGCAACTTATGTATGTGAAATATGTACGTATGAAGTAACAAAATACGAGAACCTCTCAAAAATTTTATAGAGTGGCTTCCTTTGAGTTTACGAGTTACTATTGAATGATTAAAACGAAGAACACAAAAACGAACTAACAAGTACCGGTGCTGAACAGTCGTAAAGGAAAAAAATATAACGAATGTGGTTCGAAACGGACCCATTGTATCGATGATCCGGAGCAAAACCAGCTTTTAACACTTGCGAGTCCAGACATTTGGACTACGTCACCTTTGTTTTTTTTTTAACTGGCCAGTATTCTGACTTTTTGATACGAAAACTTTTTAGCTTTGGCCGTAAAATATAATAGGTATGTTTAACGTTATGTCATTCTTTCTAAAATTAATACATAGCACTATGGTTTTTTATTAAAATTCCCGGAAACATTCCAATATATAGTGCTCTATTTGAGCGTTGTTGTTACCTGCTTATGATTTCGTTATATTGTTATTCTATTATCAAATATTAGTGCAATAAAATATATTTATGATAAATCCTCACAAGCAAGAGAAACATCTTAAGCTTTTATTTTATACTCTTCTCTAATTAAAAAGCAAAGATTTAGTATTAATTATTCAATTAATATAAAACTTAGTAAGTACACGTACACCAAAATATTGACCAACTATTTCGTCGATCTAGTAAACAGTTTTAAGGCTGTGTCTTGTAAGTCCTGGAATCGTATTTTGAATGGGGCGGTTAAAAAAATTATTCATTTATTCTGTAAAATTGTGAGCCGCAGTCCGTCAGCTAGTTAAAAAAATTGCCGTTTTATTTTTTTGTGTAATCCAATAAAACACTATTTTGTGAAAATTCAATTTTAAAGTAGCCTTCGCCCTTGGTGTTCAATTTCGACCGGCCGTTTCAAAGTGTCATTAATTTTAGCACCCATGCATTCAGGATATGTAATTAGTAAAGGTATGTATTTTAAATTAAAATAGCGTAACTACTGAATTTGGAACTACTTTGTAAAACATTTTTTTTTTTAGACGACATTCATTCCTGAACTGATGCGGTGGCATACTTAATTTAATCAAATAAATAAATAAAATGACCATTCAAAAAAGCTTGTAAGTACCTACTTCAATAAATTATATTTAGATTTTTTGTTTAAAACAATTTTTCGTAAATACATTGAAACATTTTTTTTACAAATGTATGCTTATATATTATACTACCTGCGCCGTGCGGCTTCACCCGCGTTTAATTAATAAAAATATAATAAATCATTTTATTACTATAATAACACACCAGCGCGCGTGTGTGTACACACACGCACACACACAAACACACACACACATATGACTACTGGTAAAGAAAAACGTAATTAACGATTTGAAATTAATTTTCACAAGATACCGTAGGGTTTACCGATCTTATATAACATTTGCGCCACCACATGTTCTTTGTGTGTACCAATGTTCATCAAGATTGGTCAAGCCTTTCTCGAGTTATAAGAAGACATACAGAAAGACGAAAATGAAAAAAATAGTATAATGTTGAATTACTGCATCATAAAACGATTATTTATCAGAAAATTAGGTGAAAAAGTAATGTACAGACAGAACCAATAGACTTATATAGTAGTATAGATATAGATTATGGGGACGTTGTATTTAAACTAACTGTAATTATATGTGCAGGAATTATATACCCTAAACAATATAGCACGAAATCATATCTTAGTAATAAAATATAACTTATTCGATGCAATAGAAATAATCTAATACATTTAAAATGTAGTTTAATACTAAACCTAAGTATTAAAATCATTAGATAACATTGATTGTGTGTCAAAAATATGCAAGATATTCATTATAACACGCAAGTTATAAAAAAAGTTATTACATTGTACAATTTAATTAAAATTCAGAGATCACCTGAAATTAAGATTCGTATCATTTAACAAACTTCGTTATTTGTAGCAGACGATTCTAGCCGCGTAATTGTGTAAACTACGCTTTAGCCTTTTTTGAGTGCATTTTAAGAGAGAATTAATTTAAATTCAGAAAGCGTTTTTTGTGTAGGATTAAAAATGTTAATTTTTCCGTTTCAGGAGTGGTATAGCAGTTGGAGTAAATGTACAAAGTAGAATTTTGTACATCATTTTATTTATTTACATTTGTTGTATAAATTGGGTGCATTTTTATAAGCGTCCATTTACCAGGGTTAGTTGTAAAACATTAATAACTTCCAAGACCATCTTACTAACGGCATAAGCGATAATTTTTCTTCTATTACTTCAATTCTTTGATATTCATCAAATTTCAATTTCATACTAAATTTTGAATATTAAAATTGGTTTCTCTAAATACTGAAGATTCTGCACCGTATCAAAAAAAGCACAAATATGTAAAACACTATGAATTATGATACAAAGGAGCGTGGTGCGAGTTACGGTGAGGGCACTGACTGGGAGCATTTTGAACCTTACCTATATATTTGTGGTCATTAGATTTAGGAGGCGCCTTCCCAGATAGTTCTTGTTACTCGATTTTCGGTACTTAGTGCATCCGTAATATCCGTAATCTGGTGAAGTATGATTGTGGATGCAGTATAACTACAAGCTTAGCCGGCAATTTAGAACTTTTATGGATTATTTATTACGATTTTCCTTTAACAAAAAATGTGATAGTCAACAGATCGTCTTCATATCAATATAATTTCGATTAACAATTGTGAGTTTCCCAATTATGATTGGAATCACAACGCACGGTTGACGTGACATAATTACTCAGTACTAATTGAAGTCATCGAGAATGTCAGAGAAAGCAACATAAACCTAAACTATTACGTTTTGTAAAACGTCAAAGGTCAAATGTTGTTATATATGGTGTTAGTAATATGGTTCTTATTGTTATTAAGGTTATTATTGTTTTACAAATAATCCTGTATACTTGTTTACGCCCTTGGCTTAATCTGTGATCGCTCGTGATGTGAGGTGGACAAGTGCTAGGATCTTTTTTGTATCCCTGTGTGAAATTTTATGCTTATTAATTGAATATTGACGAAAGAGTAACAAACAAAGACATAAATAAACTCACTTTAGATTTTAAAATATTATTATTTAAGATTTCTAAGTAAACCATATTCAATCTCCCAAACTAAAATTCATTTTGTTAAATACAAATATAATAATAATAATAATATATAATATTGTTTATCACTGTTGTTACTTTATGTAATACACATTCAATCGTTAAACGATTCTCGTTAGTAAAATTAATATAATGCGTAATAACTCTGGTAACTATGGATACACTTCAAACGTCTACCTCGTCTGAAAATAATTAATTTACAGCAACGGACCACCGCTAAACGATCCATAAAATCTCTTTGAGGCCGGCAGGCGTCTTAATGATTGTAGTGGCTGGAAATAACTCAACTTTTTAACGTCCGATGAATGTGATTGTTCGGCTTCTTCTAGGAATTTTTAAATATCGTACTAGCCTTTACTTCGTGTTATTTAATTAAATGACATGTTTAATTTAGCTTGTTGCGGTTTTGTCTGATATAAAAATTGTTGGATCTTTAGCGTAAGTGTATTTATTTTGCAATTAGCCGTCAGATAAATTAGCTTGTTGAAATCGTTATTTGTTTCTAAGATATCCATAAAAAATATTATATAAACATACAGAAACACGCAAGTTCATGTTTCTTTAACCAATGAATCACTTATCATTAAAAATCCAAATTTCCAATGAAAAAACTAAACGCTTGTGTAACGTTTAAATTTAAAATACAAATAATGTGTGAAGCAACAGGTATGTAAAATATATCTGGCAATCGCACGACCGCTCCTGAATTCACCTCGATGCAAACTGATGCGTCCGCCATTGTGCGATCGAAATTGTGCATGAAAATGCCTGCGACTTTTTGAAATTCGAACGCGAAGTTAATGTACTTTAAAAAAATACATATGCCTCCGGAGGTTCGTTTGTAGAGTTAAATCCCCTTTTTAGAATGTGGTCAATTTCTATCCTTTATATGTATATACATTGTATAGATAAAAAGTTTTTTTGTTGTTATGAGTATGTAATAACAATATTGTTTTATAAAAGCCTTGTCTAGTGATTAGCTTAATTTTTCGGTAGCGGCTCGGAGCGAAGGTAGTAGCATGCCTCAAAGAACGCAAAGTCCGGTGCCTGATTTATTGTTGGTAGTATCAGATTGCCGTCACATTGTATTATGTGAATGAGTAAATACAGAGAGAGTGCACCTGAGTTTGCACGCGCATTTATTCATTTTAATATTTCTTGTGCAGAAATTCGATTTCATTTTCATTGTTTTATGAATTGTTAAAACTTATATTTAAGTTGGTTATCTATAAATTTCCATGCTTCATTTTGTTTCGAAAATAAACTGTATATCTATGAAAGTGATTTTGTCAAATAAATATTAACAGCTAAATTCAAGTGGCTACAGCTTGTCCTCTTTGAGACATTTTTTGGTAAACAAGGACATAAAAATTGTATATAGATAAATTGGAAGTAATTTATTTAAAGTCAATGAACTCTGATTTTCAGTTGCACCAAATACGGTACAAAATATATTCAAACTAAAAGATTTCGTCGAGCACGTAAACATTGCTCGGACTAATCACGACCGGAACATTCGTTATCATATCATCATTAGAGTCAAAATCGCCTGTCTCGCTAAACTTTGATACAAACAAGACCGTTAATTTCGCATGGTCCCTCAAAATATATTAAACCCAGATTCCTTCGCAGAGGTCTCGGGACCCTTTTCAAATAAGCAGCCTTTATGAGACGTGTCTTTCACTATTTCTACGCCTTTGATAAGTCGCCACTTCCACGAAACGGGGATAAAATTGAAACTTGCCGATTTCTTTTGGAAGCCATCACGCGAGTAATTTGTTTGACGAGATCAACCTAACTTGGTGTATCAAATAAGTCTAGGGAATACCTGTCAATATTTTCCATTATCCTTAATACAACTCAAATGGGCCAACATAATTACGTTTAGTTCGATTTTCATTTAATTATTTTTCTCTACGACTGTAGAAACAATTTCAGAATATATTATTATTATATTACAAACACTAGGTGGTTGATTATTATATTTATTAAAAACGTCATCATTCTCATAACCGTTGTCATTATCATTTGGTTGTATATATATAGATGCATATTATAAATCATTTATTTAATGTCGATGTTGTCTGTGTTTCTTTCATTCATCCCAATATCTACGTGATGAATTCTCGCGACGTCATCACGTAATTCGTGATTCAGTTTTAAATTTTTTTATGAAATATTTCATATTTTTTTTTATTAATAAATTGATTTCAGAATTTTGTTGAAAGGTGAATAATTTTTGCCTTGTACGAAAAATATGTACTTGTTATTAGAGTTGTATTTAAAAATAAAAATGAAATAAATTTTTTGTCAGATTTTTAGGTAGATCATGTTTTACGAACGATGGTAGTTCCTCATTTATTATGATGATAGACTTAAAGAAAAACAGTTCAAAGGTATTTTTAAGCGCATACTTGAAGAAAAAACTCATCAATTGAATTTAAATCGCAATTTCTCTTTTCTACGGCTGTATTTCTACTCCACTCCGAGTTTTTGGTACATTGGTTTCTTGTACGTTATGCTGGAAGAAAGATCTTCAAAGAAAAAACGTGCCATTTATATTTTCATTTGATAGCATTTGTATTAAGTCTGATAAGAATGAAAGTGGGAAATATATATACCTATATATATATATATATATATATATATATATATATATATATATATATATAAATAATTAGAATTGAAAGTCGAAGAATTAGTTGTATTGAGAGGTTCTTCAAACTGACATACTTCGCACGCTTGGAACCACCGGATTCAGCTATTACTCAGATTTAGTGACACGTGTCAAGCTATGATTGGTCAATTAAAATTAAGTCACGTCTCTTTGTTTGATAATTGAATTTAATAATTAACTAAAGAGTTTTTTTTATCTTTTTGAACTAGATTTCATTGGTCAGTCAACTGACATTATCTATGAGTCTAAAAGTAAAATCATGTAGTTATGAAGTTGATGGTATTTTTTTCGTTAATTTCCTATAGATGACAACATTGTCAGTAGCCATACTTTTTTAATACCATATCTAGAAAGAAATGCAAAGAATAATAATGACCAGCTCTGTGGATTTTAATCCGAGTAATGCAATTAAATGATTCAATCGTACAGTATCAAAATGCATCCAACTTTAAGTATATTTCTTTGATAAATGTAATTTGAATCTCAAATCAATAAATAGACGTTCCTAAAACATAGGTCACAAGGTTTGACCAAAAACACGTATACGGTGAGTTCGGAACCGTTGAATTCGAAAGGAAGTCAGTTCCATTCATATTGAAAAGGCCGGTGACATAGCCTCGAATTTTTGAATGAATGAATGAATGAAAGCTATTTTCATTCTCAACTCGCTCGTATGATTTATGCAAATCCGAAAGACGTCGGAATGCCTGAATCATCTCAAAATACGTCGTAAAGAATATGTTATTTAAACTAACGTTTTAGTTGACCCTAATGTTTGTTGATTTTGTAGTTGATTGTTGATTATTTTTATTACAAACATATGTTTATGAAGATGTATTCAGTCTAACTGAGATTCACTATTATATATATCAGAAATTTGTGTCTTGTAATTTTTTTTCAGGATTAGCAAACCAACTGCCTCGGTTTTTTAAAAAAGAAAACGCTATATTAAAATACGCTATAATTTTTTCTTAGTTTTGAATGAAGTTCCTTTGCTCGTTTTCAATACTTAATGTATGTTGTAAAGCGAATGGTTTATTACAAATTATTATAAGATGTTCAGATTTAGCGTATAACGAAACTCATTAGAAATATTCCAATTTACAGAAACACATATATTCTTTTTATCAGCTCTATATATTTCCTCGCACATCATCAAAACGACGTTTGACATTATTTATATAGTTTCGTATTTCTCTATCAAATATTACGACTCATTAGGAGAATAATTTATTGAACTCGGATATTACTAATCGTAAATATTTCCAAAATTTAAAATTTCTCATATTATATATTCGATTTAAATTTTATCTGACATAATCTGCGTTTATAATGTTGGGCTTAAGATTTTGATACAATCGTGGTTCAAACCAGAATATAATATATAATATTGGCTTTATACTAGTAAATCGCAATAGGATTACATTTTTTTTCATTGTCCCGTATCCAAGTGATATTTTTTGAATATGTAACATAAATATTTATTTGACTAAATGTTAAATGTAAATAATATATTCTTGCGAAACGTATAATAAAATTGGATACGAACAGGAATTTGGCTGGCTTCTTTTGAAATATCCGCCAGCGTGTAGTATTGTTGAACGCGTCTGAATGGAACGGTGACGTCACGTTTCATGATTTATGATAGTTGAAAAACTTGAGGGCGTTTACAAACTTGTTAAAATAAAGATTATAATATAATGTAATAAGAACTGGATATTCATTTTGAAAGTGAAACGTTTTGGACGTTACGTGTTTTATTTTTTTACATCGCCAATGCGCCACCAAACAAGAGATCCAGCATGTTATGTCCCAGGTGCATTTAGTTACACTGATCACTCACTCCTCAAACCGGCACACATCAGTACTAAGCATTGTCGTGTAGCGGTGTTATATGTGATGAGGGAGTGACTTGCCCAGACTGGTTTGCAGAACGCCCAAGACCAAGTAGTAATAAGTGTTATGAGAATATTATTTGAAGTCGAATGTTTCTATTTGTCGTATTTATATATATATATTATATATAACTTTTGTTACAGTTATTTGTAGTAATTCTTTGATATTTAGTTTGTTTTTTTTTAATAATGTATTTTGTTAAAATATATTAACAGCAACAACAGAAATGATGATTTTGGATGTGCATGGTATACGGCAGAACTTAATATTATATCTTCGATATGAAATTTAAATTAAACTTAACATATCTTATGTTTTAATCTCATATCTTTGCTAAATTCGTTGTACCGTTTACGATCACCCTTATCGCTGTGACATCAACCAGTAGTTTTTCTAACACGAACGTCATGAACAAATCACGCCAAGCCGGCGTGGCTGAAATATTGCTAATTTAAGATATTTTTTTATACGTTTAAAATTTGCGTACTTCATATTTCAACAAGGAAACTAAATAAGATGTACGCTTTATTCGATTAAGTATTTAACATCAATCTTACTTATTAACTAACGGAGAATGATTATGATTTAAGGTGTAACTTAAATCATAATCATCAGGTTGACTGGACTGTCTGGAATTAAATAATCACATTAAAACATGTGCCAGTTACATAATATGTTGATTTTGCCTGTTAATACACTGAAAAACTCACCTACCGAACTGGAACACAACAATACAAAGTATTACATATAGGCGGTAGAATTAAAAGTAGGAGATTTGTGTACTCAGACGTTCTTGTCCAAAGCCCACAAGTCGTTAAAAAGAAACACACAAAATAAAAATAAAAATATTGCAAAGCCAGTGTTTTACAATTTAAACACTAATGTACTAAAATATATTTTTTATTTATAGTAAGAATAAAATCGCAGATATAAATTTTAGATGACTATTGCGACCTACATACATATCATAAGAATCATTAAATTCTATAAATTGCTAATTCGAGGCCGACCGAACTTAGTTTCATGCCCCTTGGGACTGACAGCTCACCAGACCCTTCGCCAGTGGTCGCCGTAAAATTCGAATGGTTTTCTCCTCCTGAGTATAACTTAGTATAACTCTTAACTACGTTTGTGGATACGTGGCCTAATATTTAAAGTCTCCTTACTGGACAAAAATGCACTTACGTCTGTTTTCATTTTTTTTGAAAATACGATGATTTGCTTTCATAATGGTTAAGAGACTCATGCTCAAGATTATATCGAAATAACGGCTTATGAGTTACATAGATAGTTACTGACCGGGACTTGCCAGTCCCCCCTCAGTCGTATAAATATGTCAGAAAGGTCATCAATACGAGAAGTAAATTGACAATTGTACACAAGTGTTTCATTGGCAGGCTTCGAAAAATGCATTTGATTCGATTCGGAGCTATTTCTATTGTTGAATTTTTGATCACGTGATACTATTTTCAATACTGTTATCCGGCAAATGTATTTGTTTGTACCAGTAGCGTCGAAACGGCTTATTATCAACTACACTTTTTATATACGCGTTTCGTGGTCTAGAACTGACGTACTTCATGCCAGATGTAGTTGTTGACGTCACTACACATCATGTGATCTTCATCGGCATCATCATTGCTCGTAAGATACAATACAGTATAATGTATATCTGTGTTTCAGTATAATGCTATTTAAAAAAATGTTTATAGTCTGTATGAATAAATATAAATTATAGTGTTTGATATTTTCCTTCGGTTTCTTTTTTAATTATTAAAGTTATTATATTGCTGATGTGTGGAAGCTGAAATCCGCGGCCAATCTATGAGGTGGTAGGTGTTTGTAATAAAAGGTGCAGCGCATCGTTGCACCGCTGAGCCGATGATCTCATAGGAAGGACACGTAATCACTCGGGACACCGGGCTCGCAGTCAAGTAATAACTTCCACCCCGGTGACATTTCTAAAAAAAAAACTTTCTCACTTTCTGTTTTGACGGCGCGCCGTAAGAAATGGATGTAGTTGTTTTTTTATAGAAATGTCAAGATTGTTACTAAAACTTACTTCTTAATTTAATGCATGCATGGCATTGCTCTTAGTATGCAAATATGTAATATTTAATTATTATTAATCGCAGTTCCCTATTTAATTGTAATTTATCGTAATTATAATTTCCTATATGATATATAGAGGTCAAAACGTTTATTTATGTATCTGTAAATGGGAGCGTTTTGCAAGCCTGTCTTGGTTTACCGATAGCTCAGTAGCATCAGTTATAATTTGTACTGCTGTCCACATGAAGCTTGAGCGAGCTTATTGATTTACAGGTGTACAGTACAAGGTATATAATATTTTAGATTCTATGTACTTATTGTAGATGTTAAGTTTGCTTAAATTTCTTGTTGTCATGTTGCTTATAAGCATGTCTTATTTATTATCAATACAATAGTAGCACGTTTGCTTCTATGTCTTACTGCTGAATTAAGAAATAAAATTATAAGACAAAAATGATATTTCTGTTATGCTTATAAATAATATTTTAATGGTCACCGGAAAAATTAGCTGACCCTTATTAAGCTAAAAGTTATGGTGGAAAGTATACATACCAAGATGTATTATTTTTTTGTTAACAAAATTGCTCTTTTTTAGAAATCGTCAATTTCGATATGACAAATCAACAATGAAATTTACATTTGCAATGAGAAGGCCTCGAACAACAAAGTTTGTTCCCATAACCGGCAGAGTTTACACAATAAATTCACGGCTCTCACATAAATCTGTTTGATCGCACAAAACATCGCGAGTACAAATTATAACGTCTTTATTCAAGTAGCCTCTGATATGATTTGATTTGTCTTTTAACAAGATAAATTATTGAACGTAGAGCTTCCAGTTTGAAATTTTGATTCTATCGAAACTTCATCAAGAACATAAGAACTTATTATTTTTATACACACTATAGTTATTATTTATAATTTTTTTTTTTTAAGAAATCGATGTTTTTCTTGTTTTTGGACTGATCATAATCATCGCAAACATTGGCACTATAAGAAATATAAACCATTCCTTACATTGCCATTGTACCACCAATGTCTTCGGGCGGTGATGACCACTGACCATCAGGTGGCCCATATACCCGTCAATCCACATATTTTCATTAAATTGCTTGTATTTAAAAAGTCTTTTTTAATATTGACTAGGCTTGTTATTTTTTAATATGAATAAAATATATCACTACATATTATAAAACACAGCGCCCCGCCGCTTCAATCTATCTGTCTTGATTTTCATACGCTTTCACTAATAGATTTGATTCATGAGGAAAGTTTAGGTGTGAAGTGGTTGAAATATTACGATGCTTGTGGAAAATGTCGGAAAAATCATGTCGGGAGCGTTACTGACGTAATGAATTAATGAAGTTCTCCTAACTTAATTTCGGTCACGGCGGCCAAAATCAATGTCTATCAAATTGCATAGGTGATATAGTGTACGAGTTTGTGCACGAACATACATGTATGTATATAGTCTCTATATGTTAACTTCTCATAAACTCATTATTGCAAACCAGTACACAGTCTTCACATTAAAATACAGATTTATCTTCGTGGAAATCCGATAATTTTGGTGCCCTTTTTGGAAGCGGGTTGAATACCCGTGACCGTCTATGGTTAATTAAGACTCATGTGTTCCATCCATAAATCCATACATATATCCATCAGGTTCATACACCCATTATATAGTTAGTTTGTAGTTAATCTGATTCATAGTAAGATTAAAACTTTCAAATTCCACGTAATAGTTGTTCAAGCTTTAAACTTTTGGAAATAGTAATGTTTTCATAATAGAAACAATTTTATATAGCGTCGGTCGATTATCGAAGTTTATCATTGGGATTCCAAATCAAACAAAAGTATACGACGGACGTCGTGTTCAACTTTTAATTGAATCGAGTTACCTTCTACGCCGATAGGCGAAACTTCTTTAATAATTACACCCGGATCAGGTGTGGGGCAAAATGAAGATTAGAGCGGGTTTCGTTTGAATTGATTAGGTTGTAATTCTTTTAGAAAATTTAATAGTTAAATTATTTGTATTGTGTAAATATAGTTTTTTTGTGATAGGAAGACTGCCAACCAGTGTCAACAGTTAATCAGTAAATAGACGTAAATTAACCACCACTTGATTGATTTAGGAAGATCAATGATCATCTTTGTCGTGAATATTACCATTTTTAAAGTGATTTTAGGTCTAAAGCTTGTCACAGACATTTGCATTGAAAATCAAAAAAATACTCGTTTGTAATATTATTAAAGGTTATTTCTATAGTAGTTTTATTAAGATTTAAGATTAAAATAAAACGTTTATAGAATATTTCTGTTTATAAAAAAAAAATTGACCGCTAGTAATAAAAAAGAAGGTTGATTTACCCGCTACCGCTTATGAATTTCACCAGGTAGTGATTGGCGTGAGTAAGGTGATATCGCTACCGGTACTGCAATTAAAGCAAACTGTCAGAGTAATTACGTTTTGAAATTATTATATATTTGAATTTTCAGTTTTGTTTATTTGACTACAATGGAAAATAGAAATTATTTTGTAATTAAATCAAAACAAATGTTTACAAACTTCTTCTCTCTCTGAATCTTTATTTTACATGTGTACCAATAAATAAATATGGAGTAGTGTACAAAGTAAGTAGTAAACAAAGCATTGCTTTATAAAATATTTATTATTATTATTATTATAAAGCAAAGAAGTATATAGAACACACGTCACGTACACTCAAGATAGTAGAGAGCGGTGGTGGGTTTCGAGCCAATGGCGTCACGGCATTTAAGCCTGTCTTACTTCCAAAGGCGCTCCAACAATTGCTTCGAATCAAAAAGCTCCACATCAATTTGTATAACTGCCTTTGTCAGTATCTAATTCTTAATTGGATTAGACTTATTTTTTTTTATTACATAGGTAAGTGGACGAACACATGGACCACCCGATGGTAAGTGGTCACCAACGCCTATAGACAATGGAATTGTAAGAAATGTTAACCATCGCTTACATCACCAACGCGCCACCAACCTTGGGAACTAAGATGTTATATCCCTTGTGCCTGTAATTACACTGGCTCACTCACCCTTGAAACCGGAACACAACAATACAAAGTACTGCTGTTTTGCGGTAGAATATCTAATGAGTGGGTGGTACCTACCCAGACGAGCTTGCACAAAGCTCTACCACCGAGTATAAGACTAGACTTATTTTGCCGTGTCATTATCATCAGGCCTTAGCTATTTTTCATCAACAGAGACATTATCAGCGCACGCAATAAGCAGACCTAATGACACGCCATCCATTTCAAAGTGTTCGTTATTGGCCTTATTTATGATAATGAAGTCTTTTCACCGACTGATTATACTATTGATACATGCCAAGCAAATATAGACTTTATGATTAGGGAATAAAACCACTGGTCGCACCTCCAAAATATATATCGCGAATCAAAATCGGTATAAAGTAACAATACTAACATAATTTTTTAATTTAAAAATTTAATCCTAAAGGAATAATAACATTATTTCCTTCGAGTCTTCTAGCGATTGTTACAAAGTATATGTATTTATCTAGAGTTAATATAACTTAAAAACAAAACAGACTTAAAAATTCGAGCACATAAAAAAATCACCCTATTTTTTCAACCTTAAGGCTGTAATTTTTTCTTGAAATTTAAATGAGAGTTTTCCAAATTCATTCACATATGACGAAGATTGGAGGTAACAAACATAAAATAATACAATCGAATTGAGAACTTCCTAATTTTGTCAAATTCGTATAATATATTATGTCTGTACATATGTCAGCAAACACTGGATGCATGATTTGCATATATGTCAATTCCCAAGATCCTAAACAAAATACCTTATAAATTCCTACATAATAAATAATTCCTACATAGAAAAGAAATAAAGGAAATTAATTTTAATAATTGATATATGCCTCAAATTGATAACCGAAATTTTAATCATTATTTAATAAACGACTATGTATTTCTATGACGTTACTCATCATTAATTTACTTGATAGGGCTACACAAACCCGTTTGGGAAGATACCGGTTTCATTATGTATTCTACCAACAAGCAAACAATACTTAGCATTGTTGTGTTCCGGTCAGTCACAAGGGACAACATCTTAGTTCCCAAGGCTTGTGACGCATTGGCGGTATAAGGGAAGGTTAATGTTTCTTGCAAGGCCAATGTCTATGGGTCTGTGATGATATTCAAGTCCACCTACATAATACCGTAAAAATAATAATTACGAAACGTATGTAGTGAACGGATTTTGTTATCTACTAATTTACACTAGACTAGCTTTGTTGGAAACACGGAGGGAAAACAAGCCCGGGGACGGACAACCAGATGGAGCGATCAAGTGAGAGGCAAGGCTTAATCTTCAATTAAGTTATGCTCGATCGCCAAAGACGCGATGAACAGGCACCGGTGGAAGCAGTTAATCCAAACTTGGTGTATACCATCCACATCGGTCGATAACCACGATCCTCGGCCATGAGGGAGCGACCTTTGCATGAACAGTTACGAATCTTGAAACTCAAAAATAAAAATAGTTAATTCAATTAGCCAATCACAAGCACTTTTGTGAGAACTTACTTCAATTAAAAATATATTTTCATTTTAGATCGTCTGTTTCGTTCACTCTTAAACATCTTAAAGAAAACTTTCATGTCTCATGTTTTCGATTAAGTTTTTTGGTGTGTATCCGTTTTAACACCACTAGCAAAATATAAGTCATAATAAAAACAATTGGAGTTTGAAATAAAGTTAAGTAAACGTAGTCGTAATTTATTTTATTTAATAAAAATACCGTATCGGCTTTTATGACAATTATATGTACATAAAGATAACATTAAAATAGGTTAATTCCATCAGAATAATAATAAAGATACTACAGCGGTCATATTTGAATCCATAATCCATAATTGAAATAAATTTTATTTATACTGTAGCCTTTTGTGAATTGATATTCGATTATATTAATAAATTTAACGTCAATACGACATGTATAATACCGGTCTCTTTCACTCTCACAATGAAAGAATGAAATAGTTACATAAACTTTGTTGCTGCTTAATTTGATTAATTTACTCGGATTCCAAAGAGTACAAAAGATAACTTTCCTTACGATCACAATGTTACTTTTACCGATTCTGCCCCGCTGGCAAAACTACAAATCAGATAAAAGCAAAGAATTAATTAATTACGTTAACTAGAAACGGTCCCCAAAATCTATATAATTTTTTCGTTAAGCCATGTATGTATAATGTATATTAAAGAAAGATTTAGGTTTGAGTTAAAATTCGAATTGCAATTAAGAAATTAAATATAAAATATGTATTTATATTTTATTCTCAATAATATGAGATACTTAAACACTTATTTAAATTTATTTTTAACATATTACGACAAACGGAAAACTGGATTATATTTTGTATGTCACTCTACCCGTAGACACTAGAACGTCTAGAAGTATATTTTTTTAAACTAGTAGGTAATACGCCTCCTGTCTCGCCACTCGTATGAGTGAACTAAATTATAATTGTTTCGTTACAGGTACGTATCCTCTGTTCGACATAACCTCCTGAAGTATGTATCTTTATAATTTCATGTAACCTTACTTGTAAATATTATATAGTGGCTGAATAGAACACATCGATTTCGCTCCTTCTGTCATGAGAAATTGAACGTTTTAAAATGAAAACATTATCTATTCAAAAAGGTTTTTTTAAGCAGATGTGAATCGCCACGTTGATAGATTAAATTAAATGAAAGGCAAGCCGGTTTGAAATGTAGATACGACAAGAAACTACTAAGTTTCTCTTTTTCACTAATTTAATTATATTGGGATCTTAGTTACAGTACAATTAAATCATTATTTGTCCTACATGAAAATACCTAAATATTATTATTCCCAAACTGTTGTATCATCCATAATATGATATTTCATCGAGTAATAAGTCATTTCTTTTTAATGAAATTCAAATTTATTGATTGGGCAAGAGAAATTGAAGTAAACAAATAATTGTGTTATGTAATCGGATGATATTTATTGCTCGATTCCACCATATGTACATACTTTTATTTATTAAAATTTAATTTCTTAATTGAAGTTAAAATTGGGATTATTTTATATAAAGTTTTAATCTAAAGAGAGTAACAAAAATGCTAGACTCAATAACTCTCGACATTGTAAAAGAACTGTCTCTAATGATAAAGAAGTGTTTTTGCTCTACAAGTAACCTTCTAAAATTCTAAGAATATTTCGACGTTCATCTATTTTTTTCTATGTAATATTCGATATCTTAGTTGATAGATAGAAGGCGCATGTCTTGTGATACTTCATAATCTATGCACATAACTTATGTTCACTTTTCCTCCTGAATAAATACGAAGTACTTTAGCGAATATCCATTAAATATACTCGTGGTCCGGATCCGTCATTTACCGTTTTTCATGGGATATACAAAATATGTTTGCTTTGGTTATCGGTCAGAGGGGATAAAATAGGAGTATCACCCGTAGACATTGGTGCTAAAAGAAATATTAACCATTCCAAACGTCACCATTGCGCCACCAATCTTGGGAACTAAGTTGTCATGTCTCCTGTGCCTGTAGTTAAACGGCAACAATAATCAGTATTGTTGTTTGGCAATTCAATATGTGGTAAGTGTGTGGTACCTACCACCAACTAGGTAAAACAACATCTCTTAAATATTCCACTGATGTACGATTTTTGTCCTTGGCTAACAAGACCACTGTTGTACCAAAATATTAATTATCTGCTAAAAAAATATTATTTTGAAGAAATAGGTTCCCTTATTTTTTCTTCACCACTGAACACATTTCGTCTCATTTATGCTTTTTTTTTTAAACTAATGAGTGAGACAGTGTAATTGTAAGAAGAATGAAAATATATTTAGTAATTTTAAAATTTCGATTGTGGTGCCTAAAAATAAAAACATTAATAGAAAACTTACACCAATAGTACGTATTTATAACACGCCCGTGTGTTATTTGCAATTTTAATAACAAAAAAAAAAAACTTAACAATTCAAAGAATAGCTAATGATTGGCACAATAAATATTACATTGACGGTGAGTACTTAATGATTCACGAAGATGATGTTCTCGCTTTAGTTATCAGTAAAAAATATTATGAATTACGAATATTATCGCACATGTAGAATTCCGTACTATTCAAATTCAAACTACTTTATTCAATATTGAAGTATTTTTTACACTTTCTTATTGATAGTTAATTTAGAAACTACCACCGGTTCGGAAAAGAAATACCCAGCCTTGAGAAGAACCGGCGAAAGAAACTCAGCGGGTTGTTTTTTTTGTCTTTTTGTTATTGTAACATGTACTGTTTACAAAAAAAAAAAAAATTGAAATAACCATGCCGCGATCGTATCATTCGCAAGGTGTGCTATCATCCATAAAATCATTAATTGTATAATAACCTTTAGCACACAAGCGTTCCTTAACAAATTTTTTAAATTTAGCATTAGGCAAAATTAGGCATTTTGTACGCTTTCTGGGATCGTGTTGTAGAGCGAACCGTATACATTGCCCCACAAAAGAGGTACTGACTCTATGCAGTTGGGTAACGGGAGTAATTAATTTGTGTTTGTTCCTTGTACCAATGTTATGAGTATCACATTTTCTCACAAAATCATTAATGTTTTTCCGTACATACATAACATTATATAATATGTATTGAGAAGCAACAGTTAATATTCTAATTTATTTAAATTTCTGTCTTAGGGATTATTTAGCACCCAGGTTATAGATTGTGCGAATAGCCTTCTTCTGCAGTACAAATATCGTATTGATAGCGACCGCATTACCCCACAGCATAATGCCGTAAGACATTATACTGTGAAAATAACTAAAATATACAAGGCGGGCTGTATCAACATCGGTAAAAAATCTTATTTTCTTAACCGCAAAAGCCGCTGAGCTTAGTCTACTCGCCAATCCGTCAATACGGGGGGCCCACTGTAACTTGGCATCAACAGTAAGGCCAAGAAATACAGTAGACTCAACTGGATCTATCGACTCCCCATTGATATATACATCAGCTTTTACATTTTTAACATTTGGCGCGCTAAATTTTACAACTTTTTTTATTATTATTTAACATAAGATTATTGACACTAAACCAATGTACTATATCAGAGATAGCATTGTTTACATCGTCATACTGTACTTGTTTTCTTTTAATTTTAAAAACTAACGAGGTATCATCAGCAAACAATACTATGTCATGTTTGTTCCCTACAAGAAAGGGCAGGTCGTTTATGTAAATGAGGAATAAAAAAGGACCGAGAATTGATCCCTGAGGGACCCCCATACCAACTGAAACCCCAGGAGATCTTTTCCCATTTACGTCGACCATCTGAATTCTATTCTTCAGATAAGAAGTCAAAAGCTCGAGCGCACCTTCTCTGATTCCATGATTCTCTGATAGTGATTTAATTTCCTGACCAGAGTTTCATGTTGAACACAATCAAAGGTTTTGGATAAGTCACAGAAAATCCCTAAGGCGTCCTGCGACTCCTCCCATGCTTCGTAGATATTCTTATTAAGTTCTATGCCTGCGTCAGTTGTTGAACGACCCCTCGTGGATCCAAATTGTTTTCTATGAAGCAGATTGTGTCTGTTAAAGTGAGAAAGTAATTGATTTAAAATATTTTTTTCAAATATTTTGCTGACGGTTGGTAGAATTGAGATTGGCCTGAAGTTATTGGGGCCTGAAGAACTACCAGATTTAAATATTGGAATTACTTTGCTATGTTTTATCAAGTCAGGAAATATACCACTTTGAACACAATTATTAAATATTATTACAAGGTAGGGTGCAATCACATCAATAATTGAATTGATTACCTTTACAGATAAACCCCATAAATCAGCTGTTTTCTTAATGTCTAATGATGTAAAAGTACTTATTATATTATTAATGCTATTTATATTATTATACTAGAGAAATTAAAGTTAGCACTACATTCTCTTCATTTCACTTCATTCATCTTTGATCAATGAATCGGCAACAATTGGAGAGGAAATATATATTATTATATTATGTAATATAATATACTAGCTACCCGTCCCGGTTTCGCACGGGTAGAATTAGGATTTACATAAAAATGGATCGGATCCGCCAAAGAAGACAGGGGAGGAGGCGTCGGCGCTATGCGCATCTCCTCACCCCGCCGTAAGCGTCGCTGGGGCTAGTTGGTTTCTCTATAGTCCGGGAATCTAACGAAGATAGGAGGCCCGCATAATCGGGCCACCCGTCGGGGCGTCGCGGTAGTATGCACAAGCGATCCCGTGCCGCACCCCCAAAGACGATGAAGGTACGCTGGTTTTTTAGTGGGGATTTCGGCGCCTTCAGCACCGGCGAGCCCCAAATACCCCCTCACCTCATGTGGGGGAAACGCATAAATGCGTTTTTCTAGCGAAATAAAAAAAAGGATTTACGTTGATATCGTATAACATTATATAACTCTATTTATTTATGCGGCGCTCGTCAGTAAAGCTCTCAGTGTACATCATTTCTTCCGACATATTCAACAAGTATCATTCATATTTCAGTCAATTTTTAATAAGCCTTAATTAATGATCACTTTTACCTTTCATGATTCGTCATATGAAAATCCGTTCGGTAGATTTTATCGCGTTCAGATAGATAGACAGACATACATAGTTTAATAATATGCAGTGACTAGTATTATGATCAGTCGTGGTCAACATAACACGATTTTCCACTATAACATTCTTTTTAGAAATCAGTGATTCAAGTTCGTCGTTCAATGGAAAGTACATATATATAAGGTTTTGATGGACAGTGCGTGAGGCAGAATAACGCTTTAAAATGCATCACGTTTTTGTTGCTTAAAGCTAGGAACTTAATTTTTTGTAGCGCCATAGTGCTGCAATAGAATACGATATAAATTTTTACTTGACAGCTCAAGCTGCTTCAGAGAAAAACATTCCTTGACGGTCGACATAGCGTTGTGAGGATTTAGTTTTATATTTTATTGCGCGGGACCCTAAAATCCAAGGCATTTATTGACATACAAATGAGAAGCTAAAACTACGTCTTGCCCTCTTTTGAAGATTCTTTGATTAACAAAGCAAGGTCGTATAATTGTTGCAACAATGGCGAATCCGATGTGATGGATGAGAAAATATTACAATTGATGGACAGAAAAATAGATCTAATTAACGATAAGATATAATTGTGATGCTCACCTTCTGATGATGTGCGACCTTCATACAAAAATTAATTGAGATTAAGAATATAGAGACGTAAATGTTGAATTAAGTTTTTTTCCGTTATATTTTATGTATGCAAACTTTTTATATTTTTGAATTAACTTATTTTTATTTTATTTAAGTCGTTTTTTTTTTATCGAGATAATGAATAAAGTGATGTAGTTGTAAAGTTTTTTACATCAATATAATCCAAATTGGTATAATGAAAAAAAAGCGCGTTGTTAATTGACCTAATTAATATCAGTTGGATCTGAAAATATAGGTTAATTCTGAAAAGTAAAACCATAATAATAATTATTTTAGAATATAAGTTTGTTTAACAATTAAGTATTATATTATATTTTGAGTGTATACGATTTATGGGTTGAAAGTCAGATTTTTCGTGTCAATAATCTATCGATCGAATTCGACGACTTTTACGTGTAGTTTTGATTTTAAGTGTATTATTTGATTGTTATTCAAAAGTATTAAATACTAATAATTAACTGACGATTTAAATTTAAAAAATAAAAATCAATTATTATTATAGGGCATTTTATCAGATCAATGCTTAAATATTTTCTAAGCATTTATCATTTTTACTATTCATTTTCGTTATTGGGATACAAATATAAGATCGACCTATCGATTGATAATTAGAGATATATATTTTATATTCAGAAACATAGTAATACTTTTAGTATTCGGTTCTGACGACATACATTTATTTGAACAACACTTAAAAGTAGTTAATAACATCGTTTTTTTTTTATCTCTAAAAAATCTCCTTAACGCGTTTCCCCCACATGAACTGGGGTGTATGTGGGGCTCACCGGCACTGAAGGCGCCGGAATACCCACTAAAAGACCAGCGGTATCCTCTCCGTCTGGTCGGGGGGCGCCACGGGATCGCTTGCGCATGCTACCGTGACGCCCCGACGGTCGGCCCGCCTATGCGGGCCTCCATTTCTAAGGGGGTTCCCAGGAGCCGTCTTAGCCCCAGCTTATTAAGGCGGGGGTGAAGGTGCGCATAGCGCCTACGCCTCCTCCCCGGTCTTCTTTGACGGATTGAATCAGCGGAGGCATTTACCTCGCGCTGCCGCTCCGCGTCATGTCACTCTCGCAGAAGGAGACCATTTCCAACCAGCATCTTTCGCTATCGAGCATGGCGTTAATAACGCTCGGCAGCGAGAGATCTCCGCCGACTATCGCCGCCAGGGAACGCCTCTGAGGTCCCCACACAGCTCACTCCGTCAGGGTGTGGTGCGCCGTGTCCAGTGGCGCACCACACTCGTGGCAGGAGGGTGATATTCCCGCCTCGCTATCCCGTGCAGGTACTTACCGAAGCACCCAAATGATATAGTAATGCCAGTATCGATGTAAATAGAAATAATGAATACATTGAACTACTAATTACCTTAAACTTTATGACAGACTCGATAACAACGTGTTGTACCAAAATTTGAATTTGGAACACAGTTAACGACATTCTTGTATTCGAAAGATATTCATTTTAATAAAAATAAAAAATGAGATAAAAGTTTCCAGTGCTTTAAAGCTAATATAATAGTATTGGAAAACGTTTAACCATTTCAAACAAAGGCGTCATAATACGAGACGATATAATACGAGCGAATATGTACTTACATAAATATATCTTATTTATTGCAAAATCTAGATAACGTTTGATGGGGAACAGAAAATAATCAATAATAATATTCATAATCAATTTACACAATATAAAGTATGTCAGTCATGACCCAATACGGTTAACACACTCAGTATATACGTAGTTGAATTAGCATCTAACTGAATTACTAATAACACTGAAACGCTATTATATAATATAATATTATAAATAGATTAGCGGATGGGAAAATTATCCTAATTATAAGTGGTCACCAGCTCTGAGAGACATTGCCGTTGTAAAATATATTAATCATTCCTTTCATCGTTTAATTAAGACGCTTTGTCCCTTGTGCCTATCCCTGGCTTATTAACACTTCAAACCGGAATATAAAAGCACCAAGTATTGCTGGTTAGTGGTAAAACATGTGCTGTATGGCTGGTACCAATACGGGCTTGCACAAGACTCTACCAACAGGTGAACACTAAATAATATCCACAGGGCTACTCTACAAAAACTCGAAACTCACCACAGAAAAAAGGTCGTGAAATGTCAAGTGATAGAGCTAGCTAGCTAGTTTTACTCGGTGGTAGAGCTTAGTGCAAGCTCGTCTGGGTAGGTACCACCCACTCATCAGATATTCTACCGCAAAACAGCAGTACAGTAGGTATTGTTTTGCTCCGGCTTAAATGGTGAGTGAGCCAGTATAATTACAGGTACAAGGGACATAACCTCTTGGTTCTCAAGGTCGGTGGCGTATTGGCGATGTTTTTTTTAAGAAATATACAATGCCACTGTCTATCGGCGTTGGTGACCACTTACCATCATGTGGCTCATATGCTCGTCCGCCTACCTATACTATAAATTAAAAAAATATATTTTATTAATTAAATATGTGATATCGACTATAATCTATCTATCTATTCTATCTATACTACTATATAAATCTATTGGCTCTGTCTGTACATTGTTTTTTCACCTAATTCTGTGATAAATAATCGTTTTATGATGCAGTGATTTACATTATACTTTTTTTTTAACTTTTGTCTGTCTGTTTGTCTGTCTGTCTGTATGTCTTCTTATAACTCAAGAACGTCTTGACAATCTTAATGAAAATTGGCACACAAAGAACATGTGATGGCGCAAACGTTAGGCCATATATAAGATCGGTAAACCCTACGGTATCTTATGAAAATCTATTTATAATCGTTATCAGCCAGTAGCCATATGTATGTGTATGTGTGTAGTAACAAAATAATTTATCATATTTTTATTAATTATACGCGGGTGAAGCCGCGGGGCACACCTAGTAATAATCATAAAATTATAGTACATCACCATAAGTCGGTTGTCAACGTTTCACAGGTGAGTAATGTAGTGGGTTCTTATAGAATAGCACTGCAGATGTACAAACTATTGTAATTTACTGTTCGCTACGCAAAGAGTACAGGAACAATGTTAATTAATCTGTTTTTTAATACTACGTTCTATTAAACAAGATAAATACAATTTAGCGAAAAGTCTATGCTCCTACATATTTAAGTAGCAGATAGGTAATTACTTATGAATAAACAACTCGTACAGTATACAACAGCTAGTACATTTATATCTTATGTGGAATTATGTGCCGTCAATAATCCTGTCTCTCTAAGGAATGTGGTCAGTACAACCCTTATATAGTAGAGTTGGATCTCGTCTTGTCCATACTAACTTACAAATCCCGCGTGAATAGAAAGTGTCATTGAGGCGAAGCTGTCCGTCCGTCCCTAGTAAAAAATTCCACGCGCACCTTCCCCGGTGCCCTGACTCTGAATTAATGGCGGCATTATTCAAATACGAAGAGGAAAGGTTGTCTTTCTAAAGTTCAACAACCACGGTAATAGAGAACATCGCTTGTTTATGTTTTTTTTTTATATCGCATAACATGACGTTGAAAGACATGAGGGGAAAATATAGATGAAATTATTACAAACATATTACATTGATATTATTGGGGTCTCGTGAGATTTTCTTACAAATAGTGATACTGAAAGCTTTAATTAAATTTTGTTTTTGTTGGTATATTGTCTAAAACGTCAACGGTCCAAACAGTCCGTTATAACATCACTGTGTTATGATTTTTTGTTGTTTTCGTTTATTTTCATCTCTTGTTTTCGGCGAACGGAAAATCAATAAACAAAGGCAGACGGGGTAGTATGCCAACTGATGGCAAGTGGTGACCTCTGCCTATAGATATTGGTAGCTATAGTTGGCAATAAATATTGATCTCATCATTCGCCGTTGCGCCGTAAACCATATGAAGTTATGGCTCTTTTGCACACCGTTCGAATCGAAACGCAGCATTATAATCTTTGTTATTTGGAGTTAGAATCATAGATAAGTAGATGGAATCGTAGAGGAGTAGCGGTACACATTAGTGGTGTAAGATAAATATTGTACTTACAGTAAAACTTTTTTTTATTATATTGGTATGGTATAGGCGGACTGGTAAATGGGCTACCTGATGGTAAACGGACAACATATACAATAGCGCAAGAAATAGTAATCATTTCTTATATCGCCTTTGTGCCCCTAACGTTGGGAACTAAGATTTTATGTCATTGTAGTTACTAGCTGATCCTTAAAACCTAAAAACCAGGTTTGCACAAAAACTCAACCACCAAGTTAATTATCTTCAAATATATAACTCCAGTGTTCATCTATGTCTTTGATGGGCGTAAAAGTGTATTCAACCTTCGTCAATGATAATAGCTATAAATTGAATATAAAACAAAATTAATAACGCGATAACTTATAAATTTATCTGATTATATGAAACAATAAATTACACCAATAAACATGTCACATACTATCGGAATTCCATCGACAATAATAAACATGTAATATTCTTTATGATTAAAATGATAAGAACGTCAAATTTTATCAATAAAAGGATATGGAGCCGAGCATATATTAATTTGACAAGATACGAATATAAATTAAATATGTGTTGAATATGTGATTTGTAATAACGTTTGGTAGTTGATACGAGCAAATAATTTTGCGCAAGTGTGCTCGCGTATGTAGTCGTGTGAATGCACACACACGCGGGCGCGTACACGTGCGTAACTATTTTGCTTGTCAAAATCATGGATATAGTAATCATATTAAAATATAAGACTTGTGTAAATTACTAAATTTATTTAAATATATGTATGTCTAGACGTGTTGGAATTAATGAATAGAAGAAACGGATCGTGTTATTTTAGGAGTTTCTGCGTGTGTGACGCAAATACTTAATGGGTTTAAAACGTTTTAGATATTTTAAACGGATTAATGAGTAAAATTGTTGTTTATCTAGCACTCTCAAGTAAATTAGTTTTACATAAAACCTAAGATATTTAGGGAGAAGATTTCTTACAAATGATAAGAAATAGTAGGTGCGAAATTTTTGCCCGTCCGACTATATACATATATAATAAAATCCCGTCTACTCTCTCTCTCTCTCTCTCTCCTGTGCATTTATTATTCCCATCTGATGAAAATCCCGTCTACTATATATAAAAAAAAAAACTATTAAGATGGTTTAATTTGGCCAGAGCGAATGAATAGTGAGTGCATTTGTTTACTTACACACTTCTGCATTACAGTACGTCCTCCATAGTTAGCTAGTCAACCTTAAGTATGACATCCGTGGCCGAAATCAGCCGAGAGAACATCATCACAAGTCTTTTAGATTTTTTGCTAATTGTTCCATAAATAAACATTCTTACATTGGTTACGTAAACCTGCTTATTATCCGTCAAATTTATAAGCAAACAATATACTGTTTAAAAGTACAATTTAGCTAACTTTTTTTTGTTTAATATTCATATTTAATAGTAAGCCTTGACTCATTGAAATTAATAGTAAAGCCATGTCATGCGGCTTGCAAACAATTGATATGTTCTCCTTGACCCTTGTACCTTCAATTATAACTATAATAATTCAATCGCATGATATTATACGCCGTGAAAAAACAATATAATATGCTACGCAGCAGTCGATTTGGTTTTAACAGGATCGCGAGTTCGATTCTATGGGTTATCGGATGGGCTGATAAAATTATTAAATATAAGAAAACAAGAATACAAGGCTTATGTTTAATATAGGTAATTCGTTTATATATTATGCTTATATGTTGTCATATTAAATATAGCTTCTGATTGTGTTATTTATTTTTTTCATCGAAGACAATGACCATGACCTTGCGTGCACCTTCCTCGAAAGACCTTGTCGTCTTCGTCTGTCGCTTGAGAACCAATTTGTGACGATGACAGCTCATCTCTCGTCACCACGAGCTATCGTCACAAATTAGGTCGCCATTATGTTAATCTGACTCGCCCATCTCCACATCAGTCTTGTAGTTTTGTTTCTGGAACTCATAGTGATATATATCCTTTGATTATGTGACATGTGACGGACTGTACACAAAACACACATTATAAAATAAACAACTGTCAATTATTATATAACTCAGTCATATGATAATAAATCTGACCTAGAAAAGTTTTTTTTTTTTTTTTTGTTTTATTGTATAGATTGGCGGACGAGCATATGGGCCACCTGATGGTAAGTGGTCACCAACGCCCATAGACAATGGAGTAAGAAATGTTAACCATCACTTACATTGCCAATGCGCCACCAACCTTGGGAACTAAGATGTTATGTCCCTTGTGCCTGTAATTACACTGGCTCACTCACCCTTCAAACCGGAACACAACAATACAAAGTACTGCTGTTTTGCGGTAGAATATCTGATGAGTGGGAAGTACTGCTGTTTTGCGGTAGAATATCTGATGAGTGGGAATATCTGATGAGTGGGTGGTACCTACCCAGACGAGCTTGCACAAAGCTCTACCACCGAGTAAATAAACCGGTTTGTCAAGTAAGGATAAATAATGTTCTCCTGACCGATTTCGGCCATAGCGGCCAATTTCAAGAAAGATTAGCCAACTGCGCAGGAGATGTTATAGTGCACAATAACATCTGTAACACAGATGCACTCTCTTTTCCCTAACGTAAAGAGTACAGGCGCAGGACCAACGGCTTTACGTGCTTTCCGAGGCACGGGAGTGTATTCCTACTTCCAGACTCCGGGCTGCCACTGAGAATTTTCTCACAGAAAAACTCAATTACTTTTTATTTTTTCTACCTGGGAATTGAACCCAGGGGATTAAATAATCATCGTGAAAAGTGGCTTGTCATCACTCGTGAAATACATAAAATTATACACATCTTATAAGTATGCCTTTAACGACAGCAACATTAAAGAAATATAATTTCAAAACTTTACCAATATGAGATTGTATAAATTGTTTTAAAACACAAATCATGTATAATAAAAAAACATCTTATAAATGTTGTCTGTACTGTTTCTCCCTGAAAACTAGATTAATCGTTAAGAACTCGTTGTAGAAAATAATCGTGAGAGGTTTCGAAGAGTAGGTCAATCAGTATGAAATGAAGATATACAGATAGTAAGGAAAAACTTAAACAGTAACAATGGATTTGTCTGCTTCACAGACACACACACACACACACGAACACACATAAACTGGAAAGCACAGAACAACTGTGTAAGGAATGTTTAAATATAGAAAATAAATATTTTCTTGGTATAAATGTTAACATATGTATAATAATATTCTAAAAGAAGCAACTGATGCAATAATTAACGTAAAGTGTCCAAATAAATCAATGTTAACAGGAAATATTAATTCTACAATTAATACCTCTAACATTTGCATTTTTATTACGATTAATAAGTAATATAATGTTTGTAATATATAAGAGTATTAACTATATACACGACATTTTAACGACATGAAGTAATCAGGAATTACGATATAATCGCATTATCATTTTATCGTATGCGATTCATCAACCCGCATTGAATTAGCGTTGTAGAAGAGGCTTCAAACCTTTTTAAAACGAGCGGAGGCATTTGCTCGTCAGTTGGACATTTACAGATCGTTATTACTGTCAAAGAACTTCAAAAATAATTGCCAAATATTTATAAGTGTAAAAACGAAGATAATAATAGAGAGTTTCTCGAGAGAGATACATATATGACAAATTTTGAACATTGATGAACCCTAACCTGGCGAGTACTGCTGAATTTTCATTTATTTAATTTGTTTTAAATATAAAACAGCATAATCATTTTCGGTGCTATATGAAAATGACTTAACGAAACCTCCATATATCAGATCAAATCATATCGCTCGTGTACAACAGTCGTTGAAAAGAGAGCTATGTCTGAGAAAAATGGAGTCATTAGACGATGTCCGAACTATTTCTTTACTTTACTGACTCCTAATAACCTCCAATAGCTTGCTCTTTTTTTATTTTATAGGTAGGCGGACGAGCATATGGGCCACCGGATGAAAAGTGGTCACTAACGCCCATAGACAATGGCATTGTAAAAAATGTTAACCATCGCTTACATCACCAATACGCCACCAACCTTGGGAACTAAGATGTTATGTCCCTTGTGCCTGTAATGAAACTGGCTCTGACTGCTGTGTTGCGGTAGATAATCTGATGAGTGGGTGGTACCTACCCAGACGAGCTTGCACAAAACTCTACCACCGAGTAAGCTCTAATGAGGATTACCAGATGTAAATCTCAATATTCAATTGCTCTCCATTATGAGATGAATTTTAAATATATACTAAGAACTATCAATACATAGATATACGTATTATCCACATTTGAAGATTAATCTCGAATTAAGATAAGCATTGAATCTACTGAACAAACACAGCATCATGATACCATAAGATTAATATATACCACTATGTTATTGATATGTCTCTCATGCTGAGACGAATATACTAAGCTCGTAATATTTGTATTTATTCGTTACTTAAATAGTATATAATATACAATATAAAGGAACAATTGTGTTAAATTAAATAAAGCACAATCGATTTTCATTAATTAAAATAATTGTAGAGTGTATTCTTATAAGGTGTAATTGACGTTGTATAATCAAAATAAACCGCAAAATTGGCCTTCGAAAAACCACATTGACCCAGAATTAAATGAATAACTTGTTACAAATGTACCGAAATTTTATAAATTTTGAATTGTATATGTGTTGAAATTATAAATAGTTTTATAATATGACGTAATTATAGAGTCGAAGTAATTATAGAGAGATACTCTGTAAGCATAAACTCAAAATTCACCGTAGAACATTATCGTGCCACACCAAAAAGTTTTCGGCATTTCACGAGTTAAATACAAAGTGACTTCTTTTCAAATAGAAGTGTCAAATAGATGATGTGTGTTCACAATTGAGTATCAAGTCGAGCGATTACAGTGTAAAGCTGACAGTATCTTTGTTGGTGCTGCATTGACGATGTAAGCGATAACTTATGTTTCTTAAAGTGCTTATATATATGAGCGGTGACACATTTTCCAGTCTTTATTCATATATTTATTATCATTTATTTATTAATAATAAAAAATATAGGAATATTTACGGTACAAATAATATATGTTGTTTGTTAAATTGAGCATTTTGTCATAGTTATCTTGGGTTAATCATCATAATCTTTATAATTCAGCCTTATATATAATCTCCAAACGTGTAATCGCTTCAAACGTGTGTCTCAGCTTCCGATTCTCCATCTGCCGCATCCAGTGAGCTCCCGACACGTTCATGTAATTAGCCCACTCGACTGTAAGTTTCTAGGACTCGTCTGCTCCAACGGCAATCGATCCTTCGATATACCTGATGAGCAATATCATTAAATATTTAAATAAAAAAGAGCATATTGATGAAATATTCCTTCCAATTACCTCGAAGCATGGTCCCAAGAGCTCAGCACTTCCCCTCTGGAAATATTTTTTATGAAGTTTTTCTTACCTTTTTAAAACACATTAATTATTTATAATTTTATTTATAACTGATTTTGAACCAGTATTTGCTCTACGTACATCTGACATCTCATTAGCGGTCAAAAACCTACTCTACTATTGAAGTGAAAGATTTATAACTTATTCCTTTCGATCAAGCTTATTCAATCGATTGTACGACTTAGTACGATTAGTAAGGTATATGCTTTGGAATTCCGTATGACAGCTGCAGGTTTTCTCACGATTTTTTCCTACGCTGCTGTGCACGAGATGATTCGTAAATCACTATTTTATCACACGTGAAACTCAATAAAGCTTGTTCTTATATAAAACTAGGATCTCTGGTTAAGATCTACTAACTTATCAGATATTCTACCGCAAAACAGCAGTACGTTGTATTGTTGTGTTCCTGTTTGAAGGGTGAGTGAGCCAGTAAAATTACTGGAAGAAGGGACATAACATCTTAGTTTCCAAGGTTGGTGGCGCACTGGCGATGTAAGCGATGGTTAACATCTCTTACAATGCCAATGTCTTTGGGCATTGGTGACCGGAATTAATATCGATATAAAATATTTCCCTCCCTGAGTGGAGCCTGCTAATCTGAAAAGGCATCGTAGGTCGCCCTCCAGCCAGATGGACTGATGATCTGAAGAAGGAAGTGGGATCCGACTGTACGCGGAAGGCGAAAACCGGGAGCTTTGGCGCACCAAAGTGGACTAATGGCTATTCATGATAATGATTTTGAGTCATCATCATGACTGCTTCTTTATAAAAAGCCGACTGTGTAGAATATACGTATATATAGTTCATACATACAGATATGGTTCACGTATGAAACACAAATATACTACGTACTCCCACCACGAAATCAATCGGGCACCACGCCTTGGTAAAAAGAAATTGTAGAAAAATCTAATAAAAAACGTTTATTGTCCTCTCGGCAGTGACCACTACACCAACAAAGCTTATTATATAGCTGTAGTAATTACACGGATCCATTGTTTATAACTCTGCGTTTAATAGAGATTATTAGGTCATCGAAAACAATAGTTCATTGAAAACGCATCATTAGGGCTACGAGGCATGGCTAAGTTTGTTATATTATCTGTTTCTAAACAGACCAATCATCTTTATTATTATTACGTCCGTCCATAACATGACGTCATCAATTGAGTTCGCAATTCAAATCACAACATATCTAAGTTCAACTTAAATTATGTAATACCGTATTTCACAATTGAATATTTGTGTATTTTTTGTTAATAATACTATTCTATATAAACTATAGCTCGTGAATGGCAAAAAAAAACGGTTACAAACAGGAGACAAATCTACTGAAATGTTTTTTCTTTACGTATGTATACATAGATATCTATATTTGTTTGTATCTGTCTTAATTATTGTGTAAATTTAATATGTCAGCATTGACTTTTGCTACTTAATTACCAATTATTGTAATTAAATTTCAATTGAAAAAAGAATAAAGATAAAAGAAAACTTACGTCAATCCTCGATTTAGCTACATCATATTTTATATTTATACACTGCCTAGTTGGTCTCGTGGCTAGATGGCTGGAGGATGGAGGTGGCTGTAGATCCCGATGTCCTGGGTTCAAACCCATAAAGCCGTTGATTTAGCGCTTCAACTCTTTTCGATCGTGTCAGATTTGCCGATCGATCGGATTGTGGGAGTTAGAAGATTGAAAGTTCACCTGTGTTTACGCACAGACTTGTGCACTATTATATGTCCTGCACAGTTGGCTAGTGTCCCCTGAGATTGTGGTACCGTCGTCACGGTCAGGAGGACATTAATATATTATATTATATATAATATAATAAATAAAGAATATATTGTAAACGACTATGTTACTTTATATATCCCGCTGTTCTACAATACAATAATACGTATTTACTATACTTCAAATTATTTAAAACAATTGAAAGAGGCAATGCAAAAAAGCATGTAAGCACATTAACTACTCTAAAATATAAAGTATTCGAAGATATATCAAACTTTTTAGATTTCAGCGTATTATTTAATTTAAATTTGAATAAAATTGTAACAGGCGTGTCTGTAGATAAATCACACATAAAATGATTAAATGATTTTGGCGGACGTTATAATTGATAAAGAGAGCAAAAATTATGTATAAATTTATTTTTAAAAACTGAAAAGGCAAACGTGCAGATATTAATTTAGAAAAAAACACATTCAGACAGGATAGATTAAGTCTGCGGGCAGCGAGCGGTTGGCATAACTTAAGATTTATGAGAAATTCCAAAAAAAAAAAGTAACGTTACATTTTATCGAAAAATAAATATGGTTTAGGTTTAATACAAACGGGCGAGAGGCCATCTATATATAAAATTAATATAACGAACGGTGTGCGATTTATACTCTAGCAAAACACTGGGTTTTTTATAAGTATCCGCAGCTCTACGTCATTCTACGTCGGCTAGTGGATTCCTCGAAATACGTATCGTATGCATTTCATCCGAAGATATTACGATTACAACATCATAATTATCAAGGACATACGGTAAATATTTCAGGAAAAACTATCGAGATGAAATGTTTGTTAGTCGAGAATATTACGCGCGGAGCTGATAGCGAGATATTTTTTTTCTCTTTATGTAAACAAATCTTTGTTGCCCGTGCCTTTGGTGTTGCTTTCTATTATTTTGATTTTATGTTTGACTTTATGTTTTTATTTCAAGACTCCATCGCAATCGTTGATTTTGTATTGAAAATTATATTATTGTGTATGTGATTGTGAACGTGCGCGGCAATATTTCGTAAATACTTTGTATGAGTAATTAGAATAATACTTTTCTTTGAACTGGTAGTACATCTACGAGTATTCATTTACTCAATTATTTCTTTATATTTATTGTAGGTACAGAAATTTAAAAAATTTAATCTAGTTATTTTCTGTGATTTTTGTACATAAGTGACGACTGACTGTTGCGTTTTTTTTATTATTAGCGAATATAATGTTTTAAAAAAAATATTTTCATCTTATTTTTAAGATATATTCTTATTTCTATGTACAGCCTTGGCCAAAAGTATGGAGCACCCCCAATATATTTCAATTTTATTATGAAGGCTCATTCGGAAGTAAATGAAACAATTTTATAAGTTTAATATGGTGTTTATTATTACAAAAAATTAGTATTTAGTTGGCCCACCCCTGGCCTTAATCACAGCAGAAATTCTTGCAGGTAGCGACGTAACTAGTTTTTTACAGTCTTCGGTGCTTATATTGTTCCACTCTTCACGTAAGCGCCTTTTCAAGTCTTCTTTGGTGGTTATTGTATGGCGCCGGACCTTACGCTTCAGTATACCCCATAAATGCTCAATGGGGTTCAGATCCGGTGACTGTGCAGGCCACTCTAAAAGCTCTATATTATTTTCCCGAAACCAAGTCATTGTGCGGGCTGACTTGTGACACGGCGCGTTGTCTTGTTGGAATCTAACTCCATCCATGTTGGTGTCTCCAAAAAGTGTAGAAAACGAGGGTACCAATGCTGATTCCAGTACATTGATGTACTTTGTAGAGTCCATCCGACCCTCGCACACGAACATTTCACCAACTCCAGAATCAGTCATGCAGCCCCAGACCATTACGCTACCTCTACCGTGTTTTACAGTCGGTACCACGCATTGGGGGTTGAATTCTTCGCCCACGCGACGACGCACGTAGGTGATACCAGGGTTACCAAATACCTGAAATTAATCGTAAACCAGATAGTTGAGAAATTAGGAAACTTAGAATCGGTTAATTAATATTTTAATTTATTTTGTTTTATCTATATTGTATACAATATTATCTGACTTACCTCAAAGTTTGATTCGTCGGACCATATGATATTTGACCAGTCTTCTTTCGTAAAATATTGATATTTTAGGGCCCAGGCGTAGCGGGCTCTTTTGTTATTGTCCGAGAGCCATGGCTTCTTCCTGGCTTTGCAGCCTTTAAGGCCAGCTTCCTGAAGCCTTCTGCGAGTTGTTCTGGCTGATATTGTTTTATTAACTTCCGTTGATAGTTCAGCAGCAAGCTCAGAAGAAGTTTTTTTTCTATTTTTTAAAGATTCCCTTACTAACTTTCGGTCTTCTCGGTCAGTGGTGATGCGTTTGCGGCCTGATTTGGGCCTACTAAGGTGTGAGCCGGTAGCGACGAATCGTTCAATAGCTAATTGCACAGCTCGACGCAAGCATTCACGGTTTTAGATATTTGAACTTGTGATTTGCCTTGCTCATGCAAAACTTGAATTTGCACTCGTTGTTCCAGAGTAAGTTCATTCTTTTTAGGCATTTTGGAATAATATTAAATAATGTTAACACAAAATAACAGCAAGAGAGCACTAAGTCACAGCGTGTGTACGCAACGAAAGTGATTAGCGAAGTGATTATTCCAAAAAACGTAAAATCGCAAATTACACAACAATAGGGGTTTTATTACAAGCTACCAAGTAAAACTATTGTTCATAAGACGTTTGAAGATGTCGCCCAGGTAATGTATAAACAAAAGGCTTTGTTTTATGCGGTATTTATGATGCACGTGCAACATTTATAGGGTGCTCCATACTTTTGGCCAAGGCTGTAGGTTTTCATTGTAATATTTTCCTAATAGCTAGCACGAAAATGGCCTCTTCTCAGAAGAGAAGAAGATGCCTTAGCCCAGCAGTGGGACATTCAAAGGCTGTTACTTTAGCACAAAAATAGATCAAACCTGTGACATCGATAGGCGGCTAACGGACCTTACTATTCCAAAATAATTTATACTAAATTTTTGATTATTATAAGTACCTTAAAGTCTTAATCATTTTCAATCAATATATATAACGCTTGAGTACCTTAGCAAAAAAATCTAACCTAACTAAGGTTAATGTAATTCGTATTATAAACATTTTTAACAAATTAGTTGTTATTATCGAGACCGTTCAACCGAAACGCGATAACAAACAAATACACATATAATCGTTCCACTTCATTAACTTTGTTGGTTATGTTTGCGTGTTAATAAATTAACCTTTAAGTAAAGTAAAGTAACGGCCTTATAAACGTTGATTAGCGGCTGTTCCGAGATGGCCCAGTGGTAAGGACGCGTGAATTTTAACCGATGATCATGGGTTCAAACTCGGGCAAGCACTACTGAATTTCATGTGCTTAATTTGTGATTATAATTCATCTCGTCCTTGACGGTGAAGGAAAACACCGTGAGGAAACCTGCATGTGTCAAATTGCACTGAAATTCTGTTACATGTGTATTCCACCAACCCACATTGGAACAGCATGGTGAAATAAGCTCCCAAAACCTTCTCCTCAAAAGAGAAGAAGAGGTATTAGCCCAGTAGTGGGACATTCGCCGACTGTTACTATAGCGGCTGTTCAGTTAAACACTGATTTCTCCCTTTCTGTCATTATTCATTTGACATTCGAAAGAAGAAGATACAGCATTGTTTAACTAAGTAAGGCTTTTTAGTAACTTGATGATTAATTAATTCATTCATTTATGTGGCTAAGGTTATTATAAAATGTTTAATGATTGTATGTTAACTTCTGCTTAAGACTATTTATATATGATTTTATTTACAAGATATGACGTCAAGGTTCACATAAGTAGCAGCGCTGGTCACGATATTGCTTAATGTAAAGACTAGCCGTTAAGCGCTTTGCTGGTTGTAAATTGAACTTAAGTTTTGCTATTTATTAATTATATTATTTAAAAACATCAGAAAGTAAGATATTTTGTCCCTTGTGGCTCACTCACCCGTCAAACTGGAACAACAACAATACTAAATATTGCATTATCGTATAGAATATCTGACGGTACATACCCAGTTCGGCTTGCATAAATCCTCACCACCGATGATGCCTTCCTAACCGTTTTCGGTCACAGCGGCCACTCTCAACAGAAACATCTTACGTAAGATCTTATAGTGCAAGGGTGTATGTGTAAAAACGGCAGAACTCTAGTTTACCTTATTTTTGTTAATAACAATAATAATGTTTCTTGGAATCACAATCAAAGGGTACCATTGAAAATCTGTGTCGAGTCTTCAAACCCAATAGAAGCTGAGTGGCACACCTATTAGGAATATCAATTACCTAATCTGTCGTTTCTGGACAAAGCACTTCCACCTGATTTTCTGTCGACGAATCCTCAGACTATTGATATTTCTTCTTATTCAACTATAATATACAAAGGCTTATATATGACAAACAACGGAATTCTGTTATATTCTGAGTTTGTGTATAATATGTGGTTAGAAACACAGTGTAACTTATAAAGAATTTGTGGAATCATGTTTCGATAAAATTGCGAACACACAGACCAACAACCCGATGCATTTTTGTTTTATTCTGCGAAGTAATGGTCAATATTATAATATTTACAATATTTTATTTGTATTTAACTTTAATACCGGTAAAGGATGACATCAACCGTGGAATAATACATAATGATGTACCTGTTATAAATAAGCTGGTTAATAAGTGAGACTCGATGCAACTATATAACATCAAAATAAATATATACATACTTATATTTATACCATTATGTAAAAGCTATATATATAGTTTTTTAAATAATGTTTTTTTTATAAATATGATTCACCTTAAAGCCTTTAATATATACAACGAAAAATAGTTCATCCATCATCAGCCAGACGTCCACTGCTGGACAAAGGCCTTCCCAAGGATTTCTATTTTGGCCGGTCTTGCGCTGCCCGCATCCAACGGCTTCCCGCGACTCTTATTATGTCGTCAGTCCACCTTGAAGGGGCCTGCCCACGCTGCGTCTCCCGTTTCGTGGTCGCCACTCGAGAACCTTTCTGCCCCAGCGGCCGTAAGTTCTGCGAGCGATGTGCCCCGCCCACTGAAAAATAGTTACTGTACAAATCATGACCGCGTGGGAATGGCAAGAATGCTAGGCATTATTATACCATTTCTCCGTTAAATAGTAATTCCGATTATCTAGGAAAAATGAACCAGCCCTAACACGAGTGGAGGTAATATGACGAGGTGTATTTTAATAAAAGTTTTTGCAATACTACTCCAAACGTTTCAACTATAAATAAATGATGTGTTTGATTTCGAGGACAGTTTTGTTTGTAACATTTCGAGAATGAATTAATTTGATTGTCTTCCTTAATATTGTTTTTATGGCATCGGTAGGTGGACGAGCATATGGGCCACCTGATGGTAATTGGTCACCAACGCCAACAGACATTGGCATTGTAAAATATGTTAACCATCACTTACATCGCCAATGCGCCACCAACCTTGGGAACTAAGATGTTATGTCCCTTGTGCATGTAATTACACTGGTTCACTCACCCTTCAAACCGGAACACAACAATACAAAGTACTGCTGTTTTGCGGTAGAATATCTGATGAGTACCTACCCAGACGAGCTTGCACTAAGCTCTACCACCAAGTAAAATATTCTTAATTCTTATTTTGAAGTCCCTTAGTGCAGTACGTATTATTATGTATTTTAACGTGTAAATAAATTGTCTTGTATCCTTGTTTCGTACCGTATCAGTGTCAGATCTGTTATTATCAAAAATGTTTATGGAAGCCAAATCTATAATATACACATACATGAAATATATATAATAAAATATTACATACGATAATATCGACATTGTGATAAAAAAGAGTTATTTAAAGTAACCCAAACCCATTATTGTACGATAAAATATGACGCCGTTAATCGCTAATTGAATTTTCGACGCTGAGTGGGGACCCCATAAATATCGTTCAGCAACTAAATGCATTAAAAAATTTGTATCTTAATGTATTTGTCGATCAAAAATAATTTGATAAATTAAGTTATGAATTTTACTAATAATTCTGACTACGATTTCGAGATAAAGTGTATTTCAATTTTTAGAAAATGTGCTCATTAAAATCGTTCGTATTCCATTGCAATTTTTCTACGCACCTTTTATTCGCAGCTTTACAATAACGCGCCCCCTTCCTGAAACCGGCTTTACCCTCTAGGGGGGGCCGAGCACGTGTGTATACGCCCCTCTCTCTCCCGCTTTAAGTTTAATACATATTGCCGTTCCGTTCTAACTCCAACCGATCAGCGCACGCATTGCAGGTGTATTCGCTTTATAGTCTTTAGTTGCTCTCTGGCTGTGTCGTGGGCGGGACGCGTCGACTCTTGCCACATTTCCCGCGAAAATTTACGTACTCTGTCGCCGCTAAGATATATTCTATTATATTCTGACTTAGAAAAACGTTTTCCTTGTCATAGTAAATTATGTTAATGTGTGACAATTCGTCTATGTGTATTTTTGAGCGTGTTTGCTAAAAGCTTTTAGTGATTTTATTTGTAAAGAATCGATAAGGCTCAGTGGTTCACGGATTTTCCGAGGACTTATCGTATCAACGTGAGTATTTTGTTTATTTTTCATAGGACAATCCAGACCAAATTTTTTATAATATTTTTTTAATTGGTCAAGTTCTTCATAATTACAATTTTGCACGTAAAAGTAACGCGATCTTTTTTTCGCGAAATTATTACTGCAATATAATTATTTTAAAGTAGTGAAATTTAAAGTAAAAACTCCAACGTATTAAGTTTTTACATTCGTCCTAAATACAATTTATCGCCAAAGGGATTAAAAATACTTGATAAAATAACACCAATAAAATGTTATCAAACGGAGTTATTGTTGTGAAATAACGAATAAATTCAATACAATGTTTTCCACAGCACGTTTATATTCAGTTAATAAGATAATTATAATTTATTTTAAAAAATAACGAGCAATTAATTGAAACCGGTTGCACTATCATTGAATTATTTTAATTCGATGAAAAGTATTCGCAAATTAACAACAAAAAATGTTGTAAGTTGCGGCCGGTTTCAGCGAGGACTATCAAATATCCGTAGATTGTATAAATCGAACATCTGTCAATATTAAATAAAACATTTTAATCGATTTATAAAAAGTTCAGATTTATTTATTTTTTAGAATTAGGATACTATAATAAAGTTTTGTATTCAATATAACATGTTCCATGTAAGTGGTCGCGTCGCGAATGCTTTGCTTATTAAAGTATCTTAATTTCAAATATTATAACTTTCTTTTCAATGGTTTAATCTTGATTAAGAAACAAATATACAGAGTCATTAGAGATTTTATTTATTTATACAAAATCGATCACCTGTTCAAAAAAATACCTCATATTTAAAAGCATCGGTTTATCTTACATAGTTTATATTTCGCCTATTTTAAATTCTCTCCCAAAAATGATTAAAAATTAAATATAGCATCACATCGGATTAAGTCGCCTGAATCACAAAGTTTATAACTTCTTTAAAACCTCAACAGTTTGTATGTAGGGGGCAAAACTTATAAATTAATTTTAAATCAGATTCACTAATCCGATTGAACTAAAATTTTGCGCCTGATACAAGTCAATTTAGATTTTTTTTAAAAATTGCTTTAATATGTACGGTACATTTATAAAATAAAAGGTTTTTTTAAATTCATTTTTAAACTTTTACATTAGTCGATGAATTTAAATTATTTCCCATCACTATTCGCTCCAATATATCGATTCCAGTCGAATGTCGACACGCGATTTTGTTGTCAAAGTCACGCGTGATTTTCCAACAAACAACGAAATAAGACGATTAAAAGTATGTTGCTTATTATTCATAATGTTTGCTTACAATCAACATTGTTGTGTTTTGCTTGTAACAGCTTGAAGATAATTTTCATATGTACTTAGTGTAATTTTATATACTGATATCTAACGGTTGTTTATATTGAGGTATACAAAAAAAATTGTAACAGAAATACTCTTATTTTAATCTAGATATTTAGGATTTTTTTTTTATGCATATCATAATAATTTATTTTACATCAAAATAAAAGAACAAAGGTATGAGAAATAATAATAGTAACCGACTTTAACTGCCCCACTGCTGGGACCTAATACCTCTTCTACATTTGAGGAGACGGCTTGGAGCTAATTCTACCACGTTGCTCCGAACCGCATTGCTGGATGTACATATGGCAGAATTTCAGTCGAATTAGACACATGAATGGCTTATTCACGGTGTTTTCCTTCAATGAACACGAGACGAATTATAAACACAAATTAAATTCAGTGATGATTATCTAGGTTTCAACCCCTAATCATATATTAAAATTGAACGATCTAATTGACTATCTCGGCACGATTAAATAATAAGACAGTTTGATTTCTTTTAAATAGATTCTATACGACCAAAGAAAATACTTTTTTCTTTATAACATAATTCATTGATGTAAACTTACGTCATTAAGGAGCTTTGAATTAATTTTAATATAAAACTACGTTAAGACAACGTATACAATTACGTCATTTCATTTTAACAGATTAATTATACTTAAAAAACGTAATAATACCTTAAGTCTTTATAAAATTATAAGATTTAAATATAAATATTTATAATACTTTTTACACTTCAAATATTTCCTTTTTAACTTATGAATATTCGTAATTATAATATATAATATGTTATCGTCTCTTTTTTCGATTAAAACTAATTTTAACCTAAAAATACTTTTTACAAAGATATCTCTTAAGTTTGTTTCGGTAAACATAGTCTAGATATATCTATGTACATATCTCAATAGAAAGACAGCGAGGCTCAGTAGTCTGTTGTCTCCGTAACGACAAGATTAGGGAAACAATACTAAGCTCACCTATGTAAAGACAGCCTGAAGAAAACCGGTCAAGACTAGTTACGACCAGAAAAGCGATTTAAACATGTATGTTTCGTACAACTATAAAACTTGCCAGTGTAGCAAAAAAGTATGACATAGTAATTACTTTCGGTAGTAAAAAGTTGAACAGTTCTGTATAATCGTGTTTTGTTCAGAGTTTTTAATGTATATATAACATATTAAGCTGTACATAATAAAACTGTAATGGCTGTGTATTGGCAATACATATGTACGATGAGTTCACTCACTGACGTATATCGTAACAAGCATTTTAGATTTTTCATTAAATTTTTCTTTCAATTATAAATTAAATAATTCTCAACGATTTTCTTGCACGGCACCTAATTAATTATTTAATTCTCTTTAACTTACTAAGTCTATACTTTTAATTGTCCTAATTTGAATTGATTTGAAATTCGAACATCGATATGTGCAGCCTTATGAAAAGAGCCGCTTAACTAAAAGATCGATTAATGAAATTCCAAAATAAAAGATTCCAAGGAGATGATCATAACAAAGTCAGCACGGCACAACTCGTCAAACATCGAAATCGTTACAAACTTGATCTGTGAACTAGTTAACTCGATATAAGGTTAGTTGGAACTTGTTAGGACAAGAGTTTTTATAAGGAGCGGTTGATCCAGAGGTGATCGGGGCTCCACGTCGGGTCCAGTTTTTCACATGCGGGATGCTTCCTTCTAGCATGTTGTCTGAAAATAAAAGTAAATATTAATTTTATGAGCCGAGATGGTCCAGTGGTTTGAAATCGCGAATCTTAATCAAAGAATATAGGTTCAAAAGAAACAAAAATGCACCATTAAACTTTTTAATAATTCAAGGGGTTGAAGAAACGCTTGTTTGTTACGTTTCCTCAGCTTAAATACGCAAACGATCATCCTAAAATTTAACAAACACGTTGCCATGGTTACAATATCTTCATAAATATATAGGGTACCTATAAACTCCTTCAAAGCACGTATTACTTAAGAATACATAGAGCTCTATGAAAACTAAACAATAATATGATTGTCACATGTAATAAAATTTAAGTTGTAGAGATGACGTAATTCATATATAGAGCAATCAATTAATAGCAACGTTTAATGTAAAATATTTTCACGTTCATGTCTTTCAATAATGAAATAAGTATAGAATGTACCATATATACTAAGAGTTTCAAAAAATAAATACATCGTCTTCGATTTAGTCGGTTAAAAACGTTGTTTTGAAAATAAAACATTTGTTACGATAAGAAAATCGGTTGACCGATTATTATTCTGGTGCAAGTAATGCAAGAACGTATGTTTGAATTATCACAATTTTTTTATCAAATATAATAAATATAAATTTTTAACTTCATTTTTTTTATAGCATACGTATGCTGACGAGCGTATGGGCCACCTGATGTTAAGTGGTCACCAACACCCATAAACATTGGCATTGTAAAAGATGTTAACCATCGCTTACCTCGCCAATGCACCACCTACCTTGGGAACTAAGATGTTATGTCCCTTGTGCCTGTAATTACACTGGCTCACTCACCCTTCAAACCTTAACACAACAATACCAAGTACTGCTGTTTTGCGATAGAATATCTGAGGAGTGGGTGGTACCTACCCAGACGAGCTTGCACAAAGCTCTACCAACAATAATTTTATTTTATAGTTATAAATTGTTTTTTTTTTATTTAAGCGAGTTATGGTTTTATTTATCATAAATATCTCAGCAGCAGTCTGGAGATTTAAAGTTGCCATAGTACTCCACCTCTTCTCTGACAAGCGCATAAAGAAGTTGACTTTCTGCGATCCTGAAGTCGCAGAAGAAAGTAAACAGGGTCTTGTAAATTCACCAAAAAATACTTTACAAATTTTCAGTGCCAACTCACGATTGTCTAAAAGATGATTTGAAATTTATTATAAATTTATAAAACAAAATGTTTGTCAAATAATTCAATTTATTAAATAATTTCCTGATAAACCAGATATTTTTTTATATATATATATTTTAGTAAAACAACGCTTAGAAAAAAAAATATTATCTCTGTTGCATTATATGGTAACTTCTCACAAAATAAAAATAGAAAAAAACTATTAGTTATTAATTATTAAAAGTAGACTACCCGGAACCTATCTAGGATAGGTTAGGTCTACAACCTCCCCTCACGAAAAAAATGGGTTAGGTCAGGTTAGAACTGTGACCACAAGTCATAAGCCGAGCCAGCGAAGCAAGCGTGCCGCGGCACGCGCCGGCGAGTGCCAAAAACAACTAGTGCTTGAAAAAAAAACTATCATTAGTAGGCCACCTGTAACCGAAACAGTTAAATTAATATAATTTTGCCTAAAGGATCGAAAACTTCAAATGAAACATGCATATATAATCAGAGATAAGCTAAATTATTTGTAAAGAACAGAGTTTGCAAATAAAAGATCGTTTTAAAAATGAAACGTTAATCGTAAACTAATAAATTGTACATAGTGTTTTGGTTAATCATTAAATAACAAAATGAACATTATATACATAAATAATATGTGCGTGCCAGATAGGTGCACTTGTGTTTCCGCACACACTTGTCACTTGCCCTGCGCAGTTGACCACTTTCCCTCGAGACCATCATCATCAACGTTAAAAGTATCAATAATCAGCTTAATGTCATATTCAAAATCAAAACAAATTGTTCTTTTATTGTTATTAAACTTAGAGCAATTAAAAAAGGATTTGATTCTCTACTGCCGATTGGTGGAGAAAATATGTCCACTGGACCTCATTCGTTTTAATATTATTTAATACGGACGTCATCGATCCTATAACAAACGAGGAAACAATAACGATTCTAATCCTTATTTGTCAAAATCAATTCATGCGTCCAGCCTCTATGTTGTAACATACATACATGCAAACAATGCAAACGCATTACTCTCTCCCCGTAGCTCTCGACTCGACTAATAAATCGAGACAATTGATGATTCTAACCGAACGATATTGTCACAACCATACGAACGGGGCAGTAACAGTGGCTATTTTCATACACGTCCACACCGAGCAACGACAGATAGTTGGCGAACGTCGAACTTTCCGCATTTTATTTTTAAAAAGACATTCTTTCCACTAGCACCTTTTGTTTCGTATGATGACTGAGGTTTTTTGAAGAGACCGCACTCGTAATGCCATGGGATTACTTTCATATACATGTGACACGAGGTACAGCTGACTGTTTCTTTATTCAGTTCATCTCATTATCACCTCGCTTGGTTTACGTTACGTATATAGTTTATGTCGCAATACATTATCAACACCTTATAATATAATAGTCGCACCAAACATATGATCTAGCGTTATTTGAATTCATATTTAAGACATGTTAATTTTACAAGTTTTAAAATATTAATAGGTTACTATAGTTTTGTATAATTATACTTTTTTTACTTTCAGAAAACTCGAGAGTTTAATTTGGATTTCAATTATAAGTCAAAGAAACAAATTATTTCATCTTGAAAGCTTTGATTTCGCAATATTAAAAATAAGTATTTATATTATATAGCAAGCGATTAATAATAATAATAATAAGTCTTTATTTGCATGAATTGTGTACGAGAGATATAATAATAACAACAAAATATAGCCACATACTAGCATGCAAATAGTATATTTCCAATTCACATTTCATTGATGCTTATTAACTAATTATCTCAATTTTACAATAATTTATTCATTAATTCAATTTTACATATTGGAATTATAATTTAAATTAGTCATAAATTAGATTAAAATTATTGTAGGTCAAAATCAAAATATTTCAAAATTATCATTACAATTTCATCATTAGATTATTACATTACTAAAATTTATTCATAAGCAGAAAATTGTTATATTATTTATTCATAAGTAGAAAATTATTATAAGCCACGAAAGCCAGCTATATGCTGTAGTTTTTGCAGATCGACTTTTTTGTATTCCGTCTATTTTAAAATGATATACTGACTTTTAGAAATACACAAACCATAAATACATAAGAATTATTTTAACGTTATAGGTAAATTATATAATATGTAACACATCAATGGTTTTTTAATGCTATTAGATACCTTGATGTTTTATTTCCTTGACTCCGAGAATAAAACAAATATTGTCTCTTCATATTATTTACCTCGATTAAACATTTTTTTATTTTGTATTGTTTTAAATGTAATCTTAATCTTATAATTTAATCAATGTAAATATTGAGAAAATTCTACCAATGTTTCCATTACGAAGTAAGAGTTTCCCGTAAAACTGAGAGGATTTAAAAATGTTTAATTGCTTCACAGGGACGAAAATAAGTTTGAATAATAATTAAGCCGAAGAAATATTCTTTCGAATTGTTCTTAAAGAAAATTTCAAGTAATTAAAATGTCTGATGGACCGATGTATTTTAGTTAAGCTTGCCAACACGCAAAATGAATCAATCGCTTTTTATACTAACACACACTTTGATAAGCCGGTGACGTCATGATGATACATTAACTAAACTTTTAATCTAATTTCATCTGTCCATATCAATGTGTGCTATTTATTTATTTAGGTACATAATGTCACGTAAGTCGTGGATATAAAAACGAGAATTCTTCAAAATACGTTTTTAGAGTATTCGTTCAATGCTATATGCACATATCTATATCTATAAGTATTGTTATGTCATTTTAACAATTGTGTTATAATATTATATTTATTCCTAACATAAAATCATCATTTAAATCTGACAATTTGGTACATACATATTTAATACTATATTGCCCAACAATATATCTCTATATGTTGCGAAAAGCTAGATACTACATACAACTAGACTAGGATTGAGAGCATAGAAAATTTCTTATAAAATTGAAATTCGGACGGTCCAATAGGCCTCCTTATGGTAAGTGGACACCACCTCTCATAATCATTGGAGCTGAATGAAATAAAAACCATTCCATGCATCGCCTATGCGCCACTAACCTAGGGATCTAAGATGTTATGTCCCTTGTGCCTGTAATTATACATAACAATACTGTTGTTGCTATGTAGCGGTGGAATCTCTAATGAGTGGGTGGTACCACCAAGTGAACGTTATTTAACGTAAAAGCTATTTACAGTGTCATATTTTATGGTATTACTAGTGGGTAACGCTTGAGATATAAAAACAATGTTTATTTTCGTAAAATAACTCTTTTAGTTATTTTCTATCTTCGAGCTTAAGAATCGCTTCGGGGTGTTATCAACAAAGTGAGAATAATTTAAATTGTTTCGATATTTTAATGGAAAATTATCGGTATATATAATTAATTTTATCTGTTTTTTGTTATGATAAACTCCAAGACTGGGTATATATATATCTATACAAGTTTATATTATAGTGTTCATTGTTTTATATACTCGTATATATGTATATACAGGTTATGTACTCGTAATTAGATTTGTCAAAAAGTTTTACTGTTTTTGTTAGTTCTTGTTATCAGATCAGAATTTACATTTAATTTATTCTCGTAAAACAATAATTAAAAAATATCGTGTTAGAGCTTACTCGAATGAAGTATAATATTATGTAATTAGTATACACAAAGCCATTTGAACTTCGTACCCTAAATAAGAAACCTGCAAAAAATTGATTACTCTAACTTTAAATAAAAAAAGGTTAATAACGGATGTATAATACGAACGCACATCGACATGTTCCGTAAGTAATGAGAATTGTATATGAACCGCAAAAAATATACGTGAACAAGAAGTAAAACTCTGTTCATTTAACTTAAATAGCTTAATATGTACAGCTATTCTGTAACAACAAACTCGAAAAAGTTCGTGTTATGTCAGAAAGTTATATGCGACATTGACAATAACATTTATAACATTTCAAGAATACAATACCAAAATAGTAGGTATATTGCCATAAGTCGATTGTCAACATTTCACGTGTGAGTAATGAAGTGAGTACATACAGAATGGCACTGCTGATACCCAATTATACTAACTGAGCCTAGATAATTATGTATGTGTAACTAAAATATAGATTACAAATTTCATATTAAATTTAATGTTATACTTCTACAAGATGACAATTGATGACTGTGGTAAATACGAGATGGTAAAAATGCCTATGTAATTACTTTAGTTATGAACAACAAATTGATACAATACCGTGAATTGTTGGCGACTTTATGAAGAATCGCAAACAGTTGCTAAACACAGCAACCGCTAATTGTTTCAGTAGAATCGCACTATAATGTAACTCGAATTCATCATATATGTATGTGTGTGTGTGCATGTGTAGTATAAATGTGATTGGTTGTGTGTAGATCTTACTTTAGTTACCTTTTTAAGTTCTCCATATGCGTTTTTGTAAATAAAGCGTTGTTTATATCTTTTTTAAACATCGGCGATGTTTGCGAAGGTCTCGTCTGGACGTACATTGAATATTATGCAATCATAAATCGCATCCATTGTTTCAATATTTTGAGTACAGACTATTTTGTGTTTCCTCTTCATAAATATTGCTAAACATCGCTTATAATTTTTTCCTCTATATGATTAATTGTTTATAGTTTTCGTCACGAGTTAATATATGTGATGTTTTTTATAAAGTGTATTCAATAATTCAAAATAATTGGAATTTAAATAATACGGTTAACTTAGAAAAAAACATGAATAATTTTTTTTTGTTAACGTACTTACTTTATTTGCAAATTACAAATTTACGTCCGTATTGATAAATGCTAATATGGTACCTGTTTCTTTATTTTTTTTTAATACACATAAAATATTTAAATAAGTTAACTGGCATTAAGATATTGCAAGCAAAATAAAACAGTTCAGTCCGACCAATGAGAATAATAAAATAATAAACGCAATGAGAAGATACGAATGACATCGTAAAAATAGACACGTCCTTGCTTCGAACTTGGGTAGAGGAAGTGTGTATTGTACATTCGAAGAAAAAAAGCTTTCAAATGAAGTGATCAAAATGTATAGTCAGTACACATATAGATGTTATAATACTTATTATTACTTGGTGGCTTGTGCAAGCCCTTGTGCAAGTCTGGGTAGGTACAACCCATTCTTCACATATTTTACCGCCAAATACTTAGTATTTTTATGTTATTGTAGTCACTAAATCACAATATCTTAGTTCCCAAGGTTGGTGACGTGATGTCAGGGATGATTATATTTCTCACATGTATATGGCCGGTGATGACCATTTACCATCTGGTGATCCATTTGCCAATCAGCCTATGGTAACTATTATTATAAATGCATATAAATACTCAAACGATCATCATAAAATTGTTCATACACTTTGTCGGGGGTACAAAAAAGGACAAAGTTTAACTAACCCCTGCGCCCTCTCTCTCAAAAATTAGTTTCAAATAAAAAAAAAATAGAATAACGAATTAATTATAAAGTCACGAGTTCCAAAGTAATTACTTATGGTATTGTCGTATCTACTTTAGCTGAAGATAATAAAGGGTAAATGGTCGTAAATGTTCTATTAAAACTATTGCTAATAAATTTAAAATGTCGCTTTCATGTCGAGCGTTTCATCTTTAACTGTATTGTAAATTTCATTGACGTTGAGTAATATTAATTGTTTGACTACTTGATAGGTAATTATTAAGTCATTGCAGGAACGGGATATAAAATCTCCGAAAATTAATATTCGTCGGTCGGCGTATTGTGTGCGAAAATTATTTCTTGTTTATATTTATTGCAGTGTCATTGTGTGTGTCTGCCGAAACTCACAATTTCCCTTCAGTCTCATCACTAAATGGACCCACTATAAGCTAAAAGCTAGACAATAATCTGTTTAACAAATACTAACATTTCAATATTTTTTTTTATGTACATAAGTAAAATCTAGTAATACTTCATTAATAAATTTATGTATTTGTATCAGGTTTGTATTTGACTGTACAATAATTGACAATGATTGTGCCAATTTGATACGTAAATCTTGTTTATACGTGGTTTAATGCTACTGGAATAAAAAGTATTTGCTTTTTCATCATACTGTTTGAACGTTGTTTATAACTACTGCCAAAAAAATAAATAACCGAGTTTTGCATTATGCTAAAATACGCTTATTAAAATAATCGTCTAAAAATAAAATTGATAAAACTTTATTGTAAAATTTCAAAATAAAAATGCCACTCAAAGTGCACAGAATAGCTGGCCATTTTAAAGTAACAATTAATAAATAACACACCAATTATGCGACCGCTCGATAAGTAAGCGGCAATTTTTTGTAAACATACCAAAGGTTCTTGCAACCAATTCTAAGAACCGTAATCTTTATTGGATTCTTTAAAGAGAAAATACCTTTGCATCTAAAATGCCTCTCGCATTCGCCTCTATTCTGCTTACGGGATTTTTGCCACACATTTTTCTAACCCAAGGTTAACGATAAGCACCCGTGTTTCCGCTTCCATTATTTACATTGCATGTGGGTGTTTATCTAAGCTACTCGTCCGAAGGAGTTGTTTTTTGTTTCTTGATCAATGTCAACTTTAATTTCATGTTAGATCAGTGTTTTGTCTGCTGCATAGCTTCTTTCGTGTATTTATGTTGGATTTTCCCGTAACATCGCTGATTCGATCCAGATACCTTGAACTATTGTCATCCCTATAGCATCACGCTTTTTAAGGAGTCAATTATTTATTATATATTATTAGTAATTCCTTCAAAAAACTATTGGGAAGTCTTTAAAGGAAAATTCTATAACATAGAGTGATTTATTCGGAATGTTCCTAGAGTTTTTGCCTGTAGGTCTTGAACTTAAACTATCTACTATCACAAAGAGCGTCATAACCAGAAGAACATATTAGTATGGATAACAATAAAAAAAGGATATAAGGAGATTTTTACTCTATTTAAAATTAATGCCAAGCAAATTATAATTGAAATCAATATCTTTGTAGTATTGTTTGCTACAAATTTAAGATCTAGCGAAGATTACAATTTGTTGATTTTTACTTCGTTCAAGCAGCCTATTATTTTTTTATCGTCGTTTTAAAAGTTGTGTCACTCCTAAAGAAAGCTACGTACTACCGGCACAGGCTAATATAACCGGTTCCAAATTTGAATTCCAATAAGAAGGATCAGCTATGTCTGTACGTTTAAATAATCGTTCTTCTGTTATAATAAATGATTATTACAATATAATTATATTCAGAGTAGAACCATTATTGGTATTAATTTCCTACCAAATATCAAACCACGTTCTAAATTACAACTTCAACGTAAGCGCTTCTGAAATAGTTGGTGCACTTCCAAGTAGTGCTTGACCAGTAAATTTATGATGAACGAGCTTCCGATGCTATCACTATAAATAGTGTTATTACACGTTCTATCATTTACCAAACACCGATCGCTTAGTACATAATAACATACAAGTCGTTACCATTAATTTCGTGTATTTGTATGTATATTCGTTTACACTATCGGTATTATAATGTAACAATTTATGAATAGTTGTTTTCGATATCAATATTTACAAATATCGTTTACTTAAAATATAAATTTACTATTATTAGTATTTTGATTTGTTTTAGGAACATTATGTACATTTTTTTAGCAATAAGATTCATTACATCTAAAGTAAAAAAAAATAATTAAATATCCATGTATTTACATATACATATTTCAATACGTAATATATATTAAATAATAAATAACGTTACTTTTAAGGAACTCCACAAGGAAATGGTCTGTGTCTTTGATCATATTAACTTTATATCTCATCAAATAAAAAGATCGATGATCATGTCAAACATACAAATGCCAAAGGATGCTCTCATAACCGAAATCCAAGCAAAATTGCGGGAACGTGTCGTTTATAATAAGCGTTAGTAAAATAAATAAATAATACATGATTTGTACGGTGATGATAATTTAAATGCTATTGTAAGTGAAGACAGTACAGACATTTAAATATGACGTTATTAATGAGACACCTGAGAATTCAATTCGTCTTTATATTAATTGCTTTCTTGAAATACTAATAACTATTGCACTTGTGGACATAAACTCATAGTAAATGTTGGCAAATATTGAAAAAGCTAGCAAGCCTTATTTATAAACGTCGCTAGCAAGCCTTATTTATAAACGAACTGATTTCTCTCTTTCTGTCATTATTGATTTGACATTCAAAAGAAGAAGACACGGCACTGTTTAACTAACCACCGCTGAACAGCGTTTATAGGTAATGACGTTGGTAAACGTTATCATTTCATTTTCTGAAGTAATCTAAGTGGCTAAATTCACATAATATTACAAATTTATAAGAAAAATATACAGGAGACGTCACATAAAAAAGAACTATGTATCCAGTTGAATAAGTGAAATTATTTCACTCAACCATTATATACCGCAACTTTTGGAGGCACGTGCTTAGGCATGAAACATATGAACTTTTCAACTCATTATGATGGAAAAAGTTGCCGGAAAGAGAGTTGTTGGCCGCAGAAAAATGTCTTGACTGTGTAACATCCAAGAATGGACGGGAATCGCGAGTGCTGCCAAGCTCTTTTGCCTCGCGTAGAACAAGAAGGCGTATTCGAAGCTGACTGCCAACCTTCGCTAGTCGGAGAGGCACTTAAAGAAGAAGAAGAAGAAGAATTATTACTATTATTATATTTATTATTAATAGTAACAATAATTTTATTCGGTTAAAATTGAAAAGGTAATAACTATAACAATGAAGAAAAATATATATATTTGCAAATAAGCTATAACTAAAGAACACAAGTTCGTCTATTTTTGTAAGTATATTTCGAATAGCTATCAAAATGTTGTGATATTCCATCGGAAAATCAGTAACATGCGAAACGTCATGTGGTTTCCGATAGTCTCCAAACCGTTACGCGACTTTGGGTAGTGAAATCGATAATTACTAACTAATGTCATTTTGTTTGTGCTCTACCTCAAATTCACATATCAATAATTAGTTGCTATTACTTATTATTAATATTATATATTTATAATATTTTTGGGATAATATAACGAAAACCTTAAAAAATTTAATTTATTTTTTAATCAATGTCTGATAAAAATAAGTGATATCCAAGTTAAAGTTTAATTGTATATTTTATTTACACGCCTGTTTCATAGGGTTCGAGAAATGGATGATGTTCATGATTACTTGATGGATTCGTAGGGTCGAAACGTTAACACAAAAATATTTTGTGAATTCAGTGTTTCTGAAATTAACGAGTTCAACCAAACAAATTATCTAAAATTAAACCACGCATTACAACAAATACCGTTGTTAAATTGCTTGAAGATACAGAGGCATATTAAAAGAGGAGGGAGGATGCGAGACGACATAGAACAGTATGAAGATTTTAATTTAGCTGAGTGTCGCAGATAACATTTCCATTGTATTGTTTCTATTGTGTATAATAAACACGTAATACGAGAGTGTTATCGCGATCTACCAGCGCTACGCCTTCGTTTTACAAGTAATTACCATTATATGGGTTCAGATTTTAGGTAAGTCGTTTGAACGAAGAGACGACAGATATAAAGCTCCTGAATAAATACACAATACACAATAGAATTCAGTCAGCAGCGCTTAAGATTATCATGTTATTAAAATTATTCAACTCGAGAATTACCAAGTTTCGCAAATTAATCTTCCTCAAAAACCTGAATGTTTACAAAGTCGAGTCAAAGTCAAATTATTGAAGTACATTTTGTTTCAATTCCTTAATGTTAGTATAAATGAGGTTTTATTTCTAAACACGTTTCGCTATTAAAAGACTATATTGAAATCTTACTTTTAATATTTATTTGTAATCAATTTTTTATGTAGTACGAAAACATTGTTTGAAAGTACCTATAGGTTCTTGGTTTTGATATAGATATATATATATATATTGTAATACATGCAATTGGTAGTACGATACGTGTCTCTTCTATAAGATATTTCATTAATTTATTTGTGTAAAGTGCGTAAGATAAGAATTCTCATACAATATCGTTTGACACGTGTATACAAGAATCAAAAGACATTCTCGAGTGTTCAAGATTTGGTACATCGTTAATATAAGATCCGCTGACGTAATTTTAGTATCTGGTGTCACTTATTTGTCCTCTTTTGATCCTTATTCACGTAACTGGTAAAGCTGTAATGCCCTTCCGTTGATTTTCTTGCGATACGCTTATACTTCCTTTAGGCGCAGTATTCATTTGCGCTAGTGGGCTTTTCAACGAAATCAGACAAAAATATTGTAAGCTTTATGTAACTTAATAAAATTTGTATTTGATTAAGGTTTCGCAATTTCCTAATTAAGTTACGATATTCAGCTCAAAGCAAAACATTAAAATGTTATAAAAACAATCATTTTGATTCCAATTTACTAAATATAAAAAAAAAACAAAAATTCAGTTTGTTTATATAGCTTTTTTTTATTTTTCTAGACTAATAAATATCCAATTTTTTAATAATATAACATTTTGCCGTTATAGCTAAAAAGGAAATGCTGCTTTAGGCAACAGCCTTAGGTTTACCAGGTTCTCGATTAATTTATAAAAAAGCTAGTTTCATTCTTGAAATAAGTTTTCGATCTCCATAATTAATATTATCAACTCCTATTATATCTAAAGCCTATCATATGCTTGAACGCATACAACCTGATGAGAAAACCTGGTCTTACTAACGAGAGACCGCACAAACATCAAATTTATGCTAAGTATCACAAAATTAATGTTCTAAAAGCATAAACTTTCCGTAGCCTTGAAATTCAAAACTACCGGCGATTTGGCGACTTCTGTACGTGAGAATTAATAAGGAAAAACAGGAATGAGCTATTGGCGTGATTTGTTATATTGAAGACTACTCATATTTACAAGATAATTTACAATAGTTTTCGTTTATTCGCTTTAGCCTAATTTTACGTTAGATGTAAATGTTTATTGATGTACGTTGGCTAGCCAACTGGCAATTTATAAACCGGGTAAAGCTTTACATTTTGTAGTATCAGTATACAAATTAAAATTTATTGCAAACAATAAGTAGTCAAGTCAATTTAGACGTATCTAAATTTTTAAAAATGTGTTCACTAATAAAAAAAAATCGATTAAAACAAAAGCAGCACCATCTGTTCAAAGAATACTAGAACCAGGAACTGTAAGACGATTCCGTAGACACAAATGTGCTGTCGTTGATCCGGAAACAGAAAGTCGAGAAGCCATTTTAAACTTTGTCTTAGCGTTTCAACAATCTGCTTTACGATCGAGTCGGCACCGACACGCGGACAGTGATGAACGTCGCCCCAGATCGTTGGGCACGCGAATACACGGCGATGAATATTTTAATACCAAATAACATTATTGAAGGTCTAATTATAAATGAACTAGTAATTTTGTTCGAAATTCTTTAATCCAAAGGAATCCTAGCAAATATAAATACTAAAATGTATTATAACATGTTGATATAATGAAAAACAGATAACCAATTTAAACATACCTAATAATTGAAATGTAAATAAACTTTTTTTTTTTTTGACATTAGTAGTATTCACAATGACGTGTTATTTCTGTTGATTTACTAACATCAAATGAAATGTGCATGTAATGGTACAAACTGAAAGAATTACCTTGTAAAGACCTTATCGTCAATGCGGTAATTTAATGGAAAATGTAATTACGCTCGAGTGCCTTCAAAATGCTTTGGATGATTCATCATTTTTTTCGCTTCGCTTAAAAGTTCCGGCCCACTACCGCATAGTTCCTTGCGTGATGTACGTCTTTTTCCCCTGTAGCGCCACCGTTGAAAGAAATAGTAGCAAAAGTTCAACTGGAAGGGCTGAGCGCGGCCGAGTCGTAACCAGTAGGGCGTAACGTGATTTATTTTTAAATGTCTCATAATAAAATTCGGTCACAAAAGTGATGATGTATGACGATTGTCCGTTGTGTTATTTCTGTCGTCTGAAAATGAGGTCAGTAAAAAAAACTCTGCTGTTAAACATGTCAACTACAAATTTTAAAGATTGTAGAATTCAATCGATTTATTCTAATATATCTGAATATCTTTTTTAAACTTGTCGAAATCGATGGACAAACCGCATAAATAAATATCAAACACTAGCAGATTAAATTATATAACCACGAGTTTGTAATCATTATAATTAAAAGCAAATATTTTAGTTATTTGCGTAATCATTATTAATATTTACTTATATTGGCATTGATGCCAATGACAGGATACAATTTAATTTGTGATCTTCCTGTAGTTATCGAAAACTATTTTTAATCTCATATGTTTGAGAGTACAAACGGACTTAATTAATTAATTATCACATATTTTACACAATATCATGCTGTAGTCAGTCTTTAACTAGAACACAATGGGTATTAATCCAACATCGTGTAGCGGATTGGCTGATCAGAAATCATTCTGAAATTTACAAGTTTCTTCACGTTTTCCTCCACTTCCTGTACAAGATGCATTGTAAACACAAATTTAGCACTTAATTAATTTTGCGGTCCAACAACTTTTCATCCGTGATTTCCAGTTCACGTTCACCAATTGTCCGTTATCTCCGATTGCCAAAGAACATATGTCCTAAATAATTATTACATGGATTAACCAAATTATATTTTGCTCACGACAAAACATGACAGCTTTATTCCATATCTTAGTTTTTACACGTGTAAATAATTTACATGTTATTGGAAATTTGTAAATAAATTATGCAGACGTTGCATTATTTGTCGATTATATATGTTATCCCATAAATTTTCACTAACCACTATATTAGTTTTATTCATTAGGAATCTGTTACTTATCATTATGAACATGAAGTAACTGTTTATAATAATTTAAAGGACTATTATTTTATTTGTCGTCAATTTGTATTGCTGTGTTCAAAATACAAAGGTATGAGTGTTAACAACACGTAAGGGACCATTAAATGTAACCCTCATCATGTATATGGGTAAAAAAGTATTCTTATAATAGTTAAATATTTCTGCTCGTTTGCTTTTCTGTATCAAGTAAAGTCACAATGTTTGATTTATTAGTCACAACATGTTTCGTAAAATGAAGTATAATATTCACTTACATTTGTGTATGTCAGGGATATGTGTAATAAATAAAGAATCTATAATTCCGTTCTATCAGACACGAAAAAAATTGCATAAGATTATAATTAGGAACACGTCGTTGCTATTTTAGGGTATTCGTCCGTGACCGCCGTTGTGTTTAGAAGGACAAGATTCGTTTAATTACGTATAGAACCCATTAATTTTCACGTGATACTTCAAAAACGATATTCGTGTTTTGGCAATCTATACGGGTGATATAACAGCGGCCTTTTAGAGATTTTTTTTGAGAGTTAAAGTTGCTAGAAATTTCCAGGCCTTTCCAGGTAAACTTGATCTACAATATGGCCATTTTGTGACATTGTTCTACGTTCTATTCAGGTCAGTGGCGCAGTGACGCCGTTGATGACACAGGGTCTGTTTTATTGTTCACTTCGCATTTTACATAATGAATCTTTGTTTGTTTTTATATCGTTTTTTTTTTAAAGCATTTATTTGAACATCTTTCTAAAATCATAACAGTCATTAAGTTTTAATTGCAAGTCAGATCGATAATAATTGTTAAAATTTAATTTTGAACGATATTATCAGTCGATGATCAATCACGATTATTATATCAATAAAAAATCCGTGTGGTGTCATGGGACACCAGATAGGAACGAAATTCCTTATTATAAAAATATAAATTTCAAGTTATATTCGAGGTATAAAGAAAATAATTATTTGTTATGATTTTTTTATAGATAAAAAAAAAAAAAAAAAATCATTTTGTTTACAGTGATTTATAAAAAAGTATATAATAATAATAAACAAAGAAACAGCAATTTAAATAATTAAGACTAATCATGTTTTATCATAGAAACTATAGCTTTATGGTTACTAAAATAAAAATTAAAAGTAAATCTTACGCTTTTTTTTAACGTTACGGACGTTTTTTGCCGGCTAGGGTGGTACCCTGTGGGCCACGCCCCACAAGGAACTTCGTTCCAAAATATTTATATAATAAGTTTATAAATTAAGATCACCCTAAATATATGAACGTGCACATACAAAATGACAAATAAGGGCGACGAATAAGAATTTTTTAGAAGTCGATTACAAATTAACAGTACATACACAGCTTAGCTCAAGAATAACATTATCTGTTCAAACAGAAAACCCCACTTGGTTCCTTTGATACGACCGCACCACAAAAAATTATTCGCTCTGTATTTGTAACACGCAATTCAGCCATTAGCTGCCGTGTCAATATAAGGTATTGTAATTTTTAATTCGTTTATGTTTATGAATTATATTTTATTTTTACTTTATACTAAAGCTTTTTTTAAATTTAAATACATACTTTCTATTTTAATGTTATTTACTTATGTTATTTTAATCTCTAAATCTTTAAATTATTTTATTTTTACTAAACATAAATTATAAAACTAAAAATTATTACTTTTAATTATAAAGCTCAAAAGATTTGTAGCTGTATACTGTCAAATTTTTGTATATTTTTTTTTTATTTAGTTTTGTAAGCATGACGTGACCTAGGCTTAGGAATAGTAGATCTAATAATATAGTTTCAGGGAAAATAAAATATTGCGGAAAAAGAAAGTCGTGGCGAAGATTTAAATTTGTAAAGTAAGATAATTAAATTTTTCATATTTAATCTATCGTCTTACAGGATTAATCTAAACCTCGAGCTTAAAATGCCTTGAAGCGATTCACGATCGATTCACTATGATTTAATTGAATCAGAACAAAAAAATTATAGCCGTTCTTGATCAGAATTTATTACCCAACTTCGAGCAAAAAATATCTTTACAGGAGACTGTTAAGATATTTCAAGGACGATCTGAAGTTTTAAATTTTTTTGCAATACCTTTTCACTTTAAACGTTCTGGAATTATAGATTGAATCTCTCTTATAAATAAGATCGTTTGCGATTGTTTGTTCTTTGATCCTGATTATTTAAAATTTGATTCTGAATTGCTAATTTTAACCAATAGCTTGAATATTCATTGCGTAAAAACCTAAATGGATCTTGAAAATGTATTTTACTATTTGAAAGCATTTTCCCAATTAGTAAGACGCAAACGAACCATCTGTTGCTAAGTAAGCAATGTCAGGGTTATTAAGCATGCAGTACAGAGCTAATGCGCCATGAACCGTGAAACCTAAGTTGTTATACCCCTTGTGGATATAATTGTACCGATTCACTCACCCTTAGCTCCGGAACAAAACGAAACGTTGTTACTTGGTAGAATAATTTAATTATGGTTGTTCAGCTAATTACACTAAGAGTCATCTGAATCTCTTTATTTCTTTTGTCATTGACGAAGGAATCATATTTATAAATAAATACTATGCAATACTCTATAAATGTAATAACAACATTTATTTAATGCCACTGGTTCGACCTCGATTCTGCTTTTTGAAGTACAAGTGTCTGATCAAATCAAGCCGACGTTTTACGACGAACACAAATAGATGCGCGTGCGCTTTGTCGAGGAGCCTCACGCTTTTACGGATGCCGATTGATGTGTTTTTACATGTCGGAATGTTATTTGGGATTCGAATCGGCGCTCTCATCTTCCAGTTTTGATTTATCTGATATTTGAATAATTTTCTACGATCGAGGTATAAGTAAATTGTTTTATCCGATCGCCCTTTCGTGTGACTTTATTTGCTTAATTTTTTAAAGCATAATCTGTTTCTTGCTTAAATATTTATGGTTTTATTTAAAATTGAAAATGCAAGAATCCATATATTATTAAAAGAAAAGTGTTTATCGTGTATTGGTACTTTATTATGTCGATATTTTATAATTGGTCGATCGGGATCGACATTGTGTCTCTATAATCGATCGTATAAATGATAATATACGTCTTACTAAAGGTTCTTAGATAGTTAGCCAAACGGTGCGACGATAGTAACACTTTAGCCAAGAATAGAACAACGGACATTTGGCAGATGACCAGCTCGATGGCCAGACGATATCGTAAGAGGAACAATAGATGAAATTGGCGCCAATGTGATTTTAATTATATATAAATACTAAATAATTGTATATTCTAATATATTACATAAGAGACAGAATGAGACTATTGGTGACACAAATTAATTTAATCTTGAAATGTTACTTTTACTAGTATTTAAATAAATGTCTTAAAGATATAACTGTCCTGTAATAAAAAACAAATAGTTAAAAGATTAAAATATCATAAGTTATTAAAAGTAAAATTCTGGATAATTACAATTTTTGTATATAAAATCCGTCATCATAAACCAAACATTTTATGTGTTATAAACGGCAGAGCAAACAATTCATCCCTCTATTGGTCCAAGAAATAGTCATAAAACCGTTTGAAGTTGATATAGTCCCGTTCTAAAGCAATGCTAAAATATGAACATCACAATTTTACTACATTCATAATCAATGTCAACGTCAGTTATTACGCGCTGTTACGTAAGCGGCTGCGCGTACGCATGCGACCCCACTTCGCCGCTTTCTTTACGCTATGTGCGACCTTAAATTACGTCACTTAAGCCATTAAATAATAAACCAAGTAGACTTGTGTGAACTTTGATTTCAATTATCATGTATTTTTATTGTGTTCATATAAGTATTTGAACTCTTCCTTATTGACACATTATTAGTGTTCGTTAAACATTTTTTCAGTTTTTTTATTTTTTATCTTTTTCTTTTTTTTCACATTTTCGAGCGTTTTTTAACCCAATTTTAAACGTATACAGGATTATCTTTACAATTATTTCTATAGGTTGATTTCGATTTTTATAGATTATATTTCAAATCGGATCTTATAAAATATGTAACTGTGTTTTTTACTGGAAAATTTAATGCTATAGGTGGTACTATATACTTTAATAACCAGAGAAGCAACCGAATATTGTGTTAATAAAACATAATGAAATAATACGTTTTATAGTAAATTTATTGCTGTAAAGTAAACGTAAACGTCAACAGTTACGTTATGCTACTAGGTTTGTTAAATTTCACATGCGATCGTCTTACATTGTATTCTAATCGATTTAGTAATAAAACTTTATTGTCTCTAATGAGTCAAATTTATATTTATGACTAAATATGCATTAACAATTGCTAGAAACTATTTTGCACCATAAAAAAGTTACTTAACCCAAATTTGTTCTTAAATGTACTTTTGACTTTACCACAGTGGTCACACTAAGACCATTCGGAATATACTATGATTCTACCAAGAAGAGCCGGTACGAAACTCAGTAGTTGCTCATTTCCATCAATAAAATGGCAGCTCCGGGCTGCTACTGAGAATTTTTTGACAGAAAAACCCAATAACTTTGAATATTAATAATAATAATTTTATAAAAATATGAAAATTATTGAGTACAAGCGAAACCATTGGCAGACGTTGCCCTGCTTGACCTTGCATCATCTGGTGTATGTTTAATGTATATTGGCTTAGTTCGTTTCAATTTGGTATTACAATAAAAGTCATCATTAATTAGTAAAGAGTATTTATTAACCAGATTTAGAATTTAATTATTTGCGGGATTTCCTTATTTGTCGTGTCACTGTTTATATACTAATAGTCATATATGTATATCGACATACATGTATTATTGTAGGTACACTACGAACTTTCAAAATAACTACCATATTCTGAAACGCTGAGTAAAATCCAGAACAAAAATTTGAATTTTTAATCTAAATTGTGATTGATCGAGGGTAACCGATGACGTAAGAGGCGACCAATCACCATTCAGTATTTAGTCAGATAAGTTAATTTGAATTTGGATAAATACATATAATACTTCATTTAACTAAATACGCCTGAAATTTACTATTCATAAATCATACAATAAATCGTACCCATTATTTTACTAAAGATAAACTATATATTGAGTAATGTTCAATCGATCCCAATAAATATATAACATTGAAAGTTTCAAGGCGATATTTCGAAACGTCCACAGTAAAAGTTGCTGATTTTGTATGATTTAAATTTTTACATCGTGTTCATTGCGAAAATAACACTTTATAGTCTTCATACTATGAAACAATAAATATTTTTTTTGCATAGTATCGTATTTAGTTTTTTTACATTGTTGGATAGTCGTAATCATACAAAATTGATTCGATTTGGCTTACATCCACGAATTCGAAAATGCGTTATATCTCCGATAAATCAATATGAAAACAATTGAATTAATTATGAACTTTTGTTGTTTTCCGAATGTATTATAAATTTATAGTAACAGATTGCACACTTCTATAAGGAATTAAATCCGTTTTCATAAGTGGTAAAATTGATACCGGTTGAAATCGTTGCCTGTTCGAGCAAATTGTTGAATCGGTCATGTGTGCATCCTTAATCTGATCAGTACGTACGAACGTCTGTCGAAAGTTTACGGCCTATCGCTACTACCGCTGGTCGCAAAATACGATCATCTATGGATGAATGGAGATTCAACTCGATGAGTTTATTTTGTCTGATTGTGTTGGTTGAATGGTCCTACGGTAACGGAATGTGTAATGAGCTACGTATAATTCAGCGGGAATCAATATCGTAACTATTGTAGTTCCTCCGTACACGTTGCGTGCCAGTAAACATTCGGTTCTATGTTTGCTGACTCTGATAAGATTTTCTATTTCACTAAAATGCTTAAGCGGTGTGTTTAATCTCTTGATGTATTGTTACACCCAACGATTCTGCCATATTCGATCCGAATTAAATTGTTTTCCAATATTATTGGTTAAATATACAGTATATTTATGTTTATTGGATTAAAATTTTCGGTCTTAAATCGAGCACCAGTGAGTCTTCGTGTGCTTAATTTGCGGATGTTCCATGGGCGGTGGTAGTCACTTTCCATTAGGTGAGCCTCCTGATCGTTTGCCCCCTCTTATATAGAAAAAAAAAACTCGTACTAAACGATAGAGAAGAACATCGTAAAAAAATATACATGTGGCGGATGAAATGCTGCAATATATATCCACTAACCACATTGAATTAACATAGTGTAATAAGCTCCAATCCTTCTCAAGAGGATAGGCGGCTCATCTCCAGCAGTGGAACATTTAACTGCTGTCCTTTATTTTTCCATATTAGTTTATAATCAAAAAAATATTTATATACATCTGTTTACTAAATTATATTTAATTTAACTTTCTGATTAAAATATTTCGTTACACTGTTTATTTTATAGAATGAAATGTAAAATTAAACTGAACTGCACGCGTATTAATATTGAACGAAGAAAATATTTCTTTATGTATTGTAAAATGCATTTGGACTCTACTACCACTTACCATCAGCTGGAATAGTCATTTGCCCTACCGGAAACTATAAAAAAATACACCTAAATAATATTTAATAGTACGTTCAACGTATAAATCACATCTTAATTGTTTAATATAAACTGACATTCATTTCAGTCGTCCTGACAATATTATAAATGCAAAAGTGAGTTTGTTTATTTGTTTGTTAGTTATGCAAATACGTTGTTAGGGGCACAGAAAATGATACCCAGTAACTGCCGCCTCACACGCGGACGATGCCGCGGGTCGAAACTAGTAATATACATAGTATTGTCATTTATATAGCGTTAAATCGATGTCAGTGTTATAACATGCGGTGACACACTTGTAGTGTTATAGTGTTGTCATAGATAATATAAATATTTATGTATTTACGTTTAGGTACTGCGTGTACTGCATTTGCGCTATCCTGATCCCTTATTTATATTTACCTCACGATAAAGGTTGTCTAAGAGATTGTTTAAAGCAATAAGGCCGCCTTTGTACACTCTACCTCGAATAACTTTATTTGCACTAAGCTTTTCTTTCTTGTGAGCAACAAAGACGTTTTTCTTTCTTACTTTTTAATGTGAATAAATTTTTATACTTAATTAGTTCAACATAAATATGATAATTTTATTATTTGCATATGCAAAAAATTCCATTTCTCGCCGTTTTATTCACTTAGCTACTGAAACTTGTTATTTGTAATTAGATAGACGGCAGTCGAGTTAATGGGTCACTTGGTGGTGATCGTCTATGGCTATAGTTAGATGTTCTGAAATGCTTTAGCCGTTTATTATTTTGTTGATAACAATAAATAAATTACTTGCAATTTGGGTATTTTTTATTTTTATTTTTACATTTATTATTTCTTAGATACTTGTTTTGTTATTTACATCTAGTCTGAAATTAACTTTAATATCTTTCTTCATGTAGTTGTCAATATAAAACACACGCACAAGCTTAGTTATCCCATATACGGGAAAACTTCAATTCGGAGCGTTACTATTTGGTAGTGGAATAGGTGAAGGTGAGTCGGTAGGTACAACTCAGACAAGACTAGATTTAGCTTAACTAAAAACATATTAGTGATTCGACATTTTATCATCTCGATTACAACTATGTCACCTTGAAGAAGTTTTTGCGTTTGTAGTAGTTGCGTCGTCAGCTGGTAAATTTACATATTTTTTATAGTTGCTTATATATATTAAATGTAACATTTAACATGCATTCTCTCGTTTAACTAGTCATACTCATCATCAATTTCATTCGATAAATTATTTATGTTAATGATAATTCGTTCTGATATTGTTACTAATTCTTCGTCTCTTCCCAATAGTTGAAATAACTTAATAACATTTCTCCATGCCTCTATAATTATGGAATTATTTTTTTCTTAAGCTCATGTCATTATAGCATTCATTATGATTCGCTCACAAGGAATTTAAAAAAAAACATTAGAAATGTAATTGAAAACTTAATAAACTGTATTTATTATCCGCCTTATTCATAAACCTTATTTAACTGGTGATTAGTTAAACAATATTTTGTCTTCTTCTTTCGTATGTCAAATCAATAATGACCGAAAGAGACAAATCAGTGTTTAGCTAAACAGTAACTAAGCAACGTTTATAAATAAGGCCGTAAATCTTTTAAGCTCCAAGTAGCACACGTCCTTTCTAACCAAAGGATACCTCTCGAATGGCTGAAGGTCAACTGACAAGTCGTCTCATCGAATATTGAATGAATGTAATAAGTGAATGAGGGAATGATAGATGTGTATATGAATGATCCTGTATACATCTAACAATTACTTGTGATATTTAATTTTTTGCGATGTAAGTTTTCATTTATTTAATTTTCATTATGTTCACAAGAAAAGAATAATAAACAAATCACACCTCTAGCGCTACCTATGCGAGAGTTCGAGACATGTGGTAGTTAGCGCAAACTGAATTATTTCGGTTTAATCACTGTGTGTATTACACTACTACAAACGCAAAAACAACCCCAAGCCGATTTATCTGTAATGTCTGCTAAAAACAAGGAACTACTTTCGTTTCACACTGTGACTAACTGATTTAAATGCATTCAAAATACGTGTCCTTCACCAATATTGGTAAATATTACGTCAAATCATAATTATTTCATAACTTATCATTAATATTTGCATTTCACCTCTTAACCTCGTTCGTGATTCAACATAATTGTCTTCTATTAAATATTATCATAATTCATGAATTATCATATTCATTATACGAGTACATCTGCAAAACGTCGGCACGATTTATTATAATAGCCACTTTGCAATTCTCTATTTGCGTTGTTTACCGGAAAAATAAATCATAATATTATCCTGTTCTTTATAAGCGTTGACATCGTCGGCTATTTTTTCTATAAAGTTTTCTTTTGAATATTTCATGTCTACCTCACAATGCCTACGTAATTTTTTTTAAATATTTCTTTTCATTTTTTTGTCTTCATTCAATTTCATTGTTTTCTCTCAGTCGTTACTTATCGGATAACAATTTTAATAACGTTGTATTAATTTTTTTCTTATTTAAATAAGACCAGTATTCAAATTTCATTGATAGGCATTTAGCCAAGTAATACCATCGGTTTCGTTCATAATCATCCATCTTTGCATCGCTATGCAGAATTAGAACACTTATATCCGATCATGATTTGCTTTGCGTCAGTGAATATTCTGTTTACATTGGCTTGGTTAACTAGTACAGTAAAATAAGACTAAAATGGCATCTGTAGTTATTCAATCCTCTACAGCACTTTATATCACCAATCTAGTGAAATACATTTAATATTAAAACAAGTTAATGTGTTCTTAGATCTTTAAATTTGCAATCCAATCATTGTTGTTTTTCATGACGTAATAAAGATGTACCCTTTAAATTGCTTGACATCAAGTGGGTCAAAAAGATGTTGACAAATTTTAGAAGCAACAAATGTAGATCAATTCCGCATTGATTTTAAAATTTATGTCGCTCAGTAATTTCGTATGCCATCATTATCGTCATTCCATTCATACTGCTCTTCCAATTCGACTACAACAGTGGTATACTGAACAACTGATGTATTTATCACCATGTCGTTTGCTTTCTTTTTGTTCGTCTTTGCTATATTTTTTAAATTGTTTTTTATAGTTGTATCTCTACAAACCGGTTTTATGTGTATAGTAATAATAATATTGTTATAATTAAATAATTATACTATATATATATTAATATTTTTCTGATAAAACTTATTCAATTATATTTATGGAATACATTCGTGATAAAGAGTAACAATGTTTAGAATCTTCTAAATCAATAATTATTAATAAATTAATTGAATACTGTGTAAGTATTTTATCACAGAAACAACAAAATTGGTATTCTCTCATCAAATAAAGTCATTGTTAGTATTGCATGACAAAGACTATACCCGTTTCAGTTTTATTTTCGTCATAAGTCTTTGACCCTCGTAAAAGACCTAAATGAAACCACTCCATGCAAATACACCATTCCATCGGTTATAAGCCGCCCGATTGTAATATAGACAGTATCCAAGACTGTACAGAACAGCCGGGTGTGTTATATTTTTGGCTGTATAACAATATCTCGTAATACATAAATATTAATAACTTGAAATTATTTCCGCTGACTATATTTCTATTTTATGATTTATTTCTTAGCTATGGTAATTAAAAACGTCCTTCGCAATTAGTTACCTATAAATTCAATTAGCAAAAACAATTACGTAGAGAATGTATTTATTTTCTTTCAGGTATTTTTATTTACAATCTTATTGATTATTTTTCTGCCATCTTATTGGAGTTTCATCAGAGAAAATTTGATATACCTCTAAGAGAGGCCGATTTTAATGTAAACGTATCATAAATAATTTAGCATTTTGTATAATATAATTGTCTGCCGTGGAGATCAGCATACATATTTTACCAACACGTGTAAGCCTATGTAATATCTTTCGTGCAGTTGGCTCGCTGCCTCGTCTCATGCATCTTATTGTTATATATTTTTGCACATCTGACGTGAGAGATAGCAGTTGTAAAAGAAAAGTTTATAGCTAAGGACAAACGAAAATACACCAGCGACGTAGATTTTGATAATATTTTCTTGTGATATCTGTTAAAAATTAGAGGTCGAAATTAAATTTACGCTTTTGTTTTTTATTCCGTAGAAATAATTTAATAGTCAATTCCTGACATTTTCACTTCGTTTTTTTAAATATGTATTTTTTTGGGACCAGTCTAGTTTTTTATATAAAATTACATTTATTTGAGGGAAGATTAAATAAGTTTAGTTTGGTTTTAGTGATTTAGCTTTTCATACCGTGGTAACGCGTTTCATCTTGTTACAAGTTCTTGTATAATAATATGACCCATTTGGCTCAGCAACGATGAGTCCGTCTGCCAAGTGAAGGATTTGATTTTCCGCGACAGTTCGAGTATTTGTTCAAATTCATTTGTCTTCGTCTGAATATCTTATTGTTGATTACATTTTGGCTAGCAAATTAGTGTCACAGCTAACTTTATATTCGTTCTTAGTTTACTACTTCATGAAATATAATTTCTACGAAATGTGGACAGTTATAAATCTTTCCAGAGGTCGTTTAAATTTATGTCAAAAATTAAATAGTATATTAAAATTTCTCTGTTTCAGAAAAAGATGAAGAAGCCAACAAAACTGACAATTACTTTATTTCTTGAAAACAGCTGTTATGACTTTTATGTCAATTGGAACAATTGTAAATGATATTTTTAATAATGATAAAGTATAAGCGGTAAATAATGTATCTAAGTTCATTCTGAGCTGAGCATTCTCATTAATTATAATGAAGAGTAGACACGAATGTCGCTTACTAACGCTTATTATTAACACGAGACCTCGCAAAACCAGTTACTGTTCAAGAATCAAAGTGTTTAATCGTAAGCCATCGCGTCAATATTCTCATAAAATATTTATGGATACACAAATATGAATTGTTTAGTCGGTGTTGTCGAATTTATATTAAACTGTTATATGGGCGTCGTGCTCGTAATTTATAAACTGATTTATTATTTTATTTATATTTTACCGGAATAACATAAGTTGAAGATAAATAAACAAATTTGCACGACTTTGATAATATATTAAATAGACACATTAACCAGTTGAACATGAAACTTTATTACTACTACTCGTTCTGTAAAATGCAATATTTCATTTTCTCCATAAATTAAGTTAGTCTTGTGAGAATCGTATTAACAAGTCTTTGCATTTTATGAGGAATATTCACTTAAAGTACTCATGAATTTACAATCTTTACTCTTTTCATTCCTACACTTCGGTTGGCCAATTTAAATGGTCTGTCAATAGCGAATTCTTTAGTATCTTTATATTAACGTAGGAGCGTGTGAACGTCTAGGGTTTTTTTACCAATTTGCCGCTACCGTCGTTACGAGGAATTTCATCCATCTTGAAATAAAATGTGGCATTTTATCGTAGCTACTCCTTGATATAAGACACATTTTCGTTTAAAATTAAATTTAAAACCAATTTAATACGACTTCATAAATTATCAGAGTTATTTTAGTTTTAAAGCGCTTTGTCGTATGTTCGTTTAAATTAAAAACAGCGTAAGTTATAAAGACAATTGTTTACATGACGTACGTGTAACAATAGATTAATTTAAAGTACAGTACGGTAACAGAAGACAGTTTCCTAAAATACCTAAAGCTCAGGTTACTAACTTTTAGTACGAGTTAAGCTCACACCGAGTTAGTCTCTAGAGCTAGTTTAGGTTACCTTGACACTATTGTCTAGGGTGATGATAGACTTACCACAACGAAACGATTAGAAAACTTTTGTTTCAATTTTGTAGATGCACTTCGCCTTCGAATTGAAAAAATTCTCATCAGTAATACGTTAACGCGTTTCATTTCACGTAATATCAGAAAATAAATAGGTCAGAAAATAATTACTCATTTTTATTGTCGGTGATAAGGTTTTGTGCAAGACTGGCTGCGTAGGTTCCACCCATTTACCCTATACTCTACTGCCAAACAGAAATACATTTCCGGTTTTAAGGATAAGACACATATGTTATGAGTGACATCTATGATGCGTCGTCAGCATTGTCTAATGTCCCATTTGGTAGTTTGCCTTCCTAAATGATTAATAGAAATAGATACTCCAATTAGTTTTATGATACACGCATTGCTTGTTTAATATATAAAATAATTAAATATAGTGTATTGACAAAAACACTTACTCACTTTTACTCGGTGGTAGAGTTTTGTGCAAGCTCGTCTGGGTAGGTACCACCCACTCATCAGATATTCTACCGCAAAACAGTTCAAACCGGAATTCAACAGTACTTGGTATTGTTGTGTTCCGGTTTGAAGGGTGAGTGAGCCAGTCTAATTACAGGCACAAGGGACATAACATCTTAGTTTCCAAGGTTGGTTGGCGCATTGGCGATGTAAGCGATGGTTAACATTTCTTACAATGCCATTGTCTATGGGTGTTGGTGACCAGTTACTATCAGGTGGCCCACATGCTCGTCCGTCAACCTATAAAATAATTTAAAAAAAAATACATCAAAAACCTTTCTAAAGTAATGTTGAAGATTATTGTTGAAATGGCTGATACATGGCGTTTTGCGTGATCAGGGGATTTTATTTTTAATATATAAGGTCCTCCAGACCGATTTCGGCCACGGCGGCCAATCTCAAGAGAGATTAGCCAACTGCGCAGGACATATTATAGTGTACAAGTGTGCGCAAACACAGGTGCACTCTCTTTTCCTTAGCTCTCATAATCCGATGGGACGGCAATCCGACACGACCGGAAAGAGTTCAGGCGCAGGACCAACGGCTTAACGTGCTTTCCGAGGCACGGGAGTGTACACACTTCCAACTTCCAGACTCCGGGCTGCTACTGAGATTTTTCTGACAGAAAAACCCAATAACTATTTATTGGCCCGACCTGGGAATTGAACCCAGGACCACCGGGTCTGCGGCCTCATATCTAGCCACTAGACCAACGAGGCAGTCAAAATTTTTAATATAATAAGTTGTGTGAATCAGTTAATTACTTTGTTTTGTAACGAGTTAGTTGTAATATTCAATTGTAAGTTGATATTACATAGTACATAAGACGACAAAACAAAGTAAAATCTAACGTCGGTGAAATTATCTACACTTGTACCGATTATTTGTAAACAATGTTAGTTGGTAATATACCATTCATTCCATGGTACTTTAATCTCATTCTCGCTCAAGGCGATGTATTACTATCACATAGATGTTATGAACAAACTCACATGATTTTTTTTTTTCTGTTTACAGGTAAGTTCATTGACTAGAAGCCGAGTCTAAAACGAGTTACTGCAGCTGGGAATAGAAAAATTTGCAGCTAATATCATATTTGTATCAAGCTCTCCACCCGTACGTACTATCATTAGTTTTTTTTTCGTCTTCGCCTTTGATGTCATGCGCTTCTTCAATCGGATGTGATAATAATACTGGTTTATTATCTGCATTAAATCTTTATTCATTAGTTTGAAAAATTATTAAATTATAATTGTTGTTATCTTAATCTGAATAATTTGCGGATGTAAGGGCTAATGTTTTCCTTATGGTTTAATTGATTTGGATTTTTAATTTCCGAGTCAATGTAAGATACTGCTTATTGACACACCAATTACTATATAGCAATATATGTTTTGTCAATTTTATGTCAAGTAAACAATTGCAAAATTATTTTTGTGATCTTTTTATTTTGATACCGTTCATGTTGTCGTGACGTCACGTCACGTTTCACCATACATAACTTAATGTAATTAATTATTTCTTTGTATGTTTTGATTAACACATGTAATAATATTTCAATGATTACATCAAACTTGAGAGTACAATCAATACCATTGACACATGAACCAATAATGTAAAAACAAAATTTACTTTTTATAAGTAGGCTGATGCGATTATTTTATAAAGATAACATTATATATATATATATATATACTTAGAGTACTTCACAAAATTGAGATGAATTAGTTATTCATTCGAATCAATAAATCAAAGAGACGATTAAACTTGAAACGTCTAAATAATTAGAAATCGGTTTCAAGAGACCAGCTAAGAGGTGCGCTGTCAAAACTTCCGACCAAGTTTACGGACACTTCTGTTACCGGAGCCTGGAACTGACATACCCTTGTTAAGAATTAATTTTCCTACTATATCACATTGCTCGGGGATCGACTTTCATTATTGAACAAAAAGCGGTATCGTATTATAGACAGTTAGATAACGAAATACGACTTCGTATTTATTTTGGATGTTATGATTTTGTTTTGTTTGTTTAACGAATAAATTATACGGAGAAAACGAATTAATATACATTAAAGCTTTAGTAATTTACTTTGCACTTGTAAGTGTTGTGACGTGACATTCCTAGTTCGAGCTTTGAGCTATTGTCGTCACTTTCGTCACTCACTACTGACAAGCCTTAATTTTAATTGGATATTAATCTTAATTGGAAATACTTTTACTACTATCAAAAAATAAAAAAGCTAATATCTAATTATTTGATAATTTTATCCGTTGCATCATACGCCTCGTACTTTTTTTTATATATATGTTAGTCAATTATTGGAAACTTTGATTAGTAATTTTTTGTTATAAATTTATTTTTATGAAAATAAACAGTACATATAGTAACGTAGTAAATATATATATTTTAAATGATTGATGTGCAAATTTAATCACAGGCTATAACTACACGCTACGCAAAGCAAATAACAGAATTACATTATTAACACATAAAATGATTTGGACTTTATTTTTAAGGTCAATAGCCAATGGGGCTGCCAATTATCATAAAATAATTTTGTCCAACAATGTTATTGATAGTCACATATTATCAATAAACAATTTCAGATAATATAACAGGAATTAAAAATGTTTATATCTAACTTTTGTTTTTATAAATGATGATTAATTGACTTGATGTTTGAAATTGTTCAAAAAAAAAACTATGCCTTGGCTATTGAACAATTTATTATTGATTGATGAAATATATTTTCATATACTAAATAATTTTATAAATGCGCAACAATAACCACTCACAAGAGTTTGGTAACGCTGTCACGTCTTAACTACTCGACCGATCATCGTGTAATTTTGCATAAACCTTGTCAGTGGTGCAGAAAAAGATATAAGTCATAACAGTTTCACCTCCATCTTCTCCAAGCGTGAAGGGGGCCCTTCACGTGCAGGTATTTCCGCAGACAAAAACTTCTATGTATTATAAATGTTCGTGTCGAGTTGTGTTCCGTAACCCTAGTGCACGTAAATTTGCTCAATTACAACCCATGTATATAGAAGATTTATTTATAACTGTAAATTAAACGAAGACAGAAGCTAAGTCAGTGACAGGAGTTCCGTAACTCCGACTCGACATTTGGGAGGCGCACCAGTGACTATTAAAACTAAGAGAGCAATTATTATCAAAGTTATAGCCGCAACTTAAAAGTACAGGATTTACTTAATTAGGTACTATTTTATTTAACGGGATTTTATTTACACGGTATCAATTAAGTTATATAAATGAACGGATATTAATTTATTTAATGTTTCGTATTATTGTTCTTTTTTTAAATATATCCTTTCAATGTACGAGCTTTTATCACGTGATTTTTTAATTACGTTTAATTTTACAATATATTTTATTGTTTATTTATTTATTATGTTGTGCCTACCTATATAACCTATATAACATTCATGTAATATTGTACGCTAGCATTTTTCGATTAGTTCGCTAATGTTCACTGCATGCTAACGCCCGCTAGTCACTATCCGAACTATATTTTATAAATTTAGATATTTATAAAATATAGTTCATATATGTATATCAAAGTGCCTTTTTTTATTTACACATATAACAACCGAACACAGGAAAAATGGAAATTATATATGTTTGAAATAATAACCTTATATTAAAACAAATAAAACATTTACGGCCTTACTTAAGAGGAACTCTACCTTCTTAAAATAACTTTGTTTAGCGGATGACTAATTAACACATGCTGTGTCTTCTTTCTTCGAATGACAAATCTATAATGACAGAAAGAGATGAATCAATGTTTAACTAAAGAAGATATTCGAAAAAAGCAAACGCAATATTTTTTAATTAATCTCTCGCTGAACAACATTTGTAAGTAAGGCCGTAAGTTCTCACTCTCATGTGTGTTAGGCTTGTTAAAGTTTGATTCTTACATTTTACAAATAGCCCTGCGAGCGTATGTATGTTTGCACGTATTGTAAATGTTTCATGCAAATATGATCTTAACAAATATTTCAATACAACGCATTATTGTATATATTTTTTCTGTTTCTTTAAAATCAAATCTCTACAAAATTAACAAGGGAAGTTACCTTTCAAACGGTGAGTGAATATTAGCCTTATTATTAGCCTTCGGATGTATTTTATTTTATTCTAAAAAAATACACCCGAAGCTTTACAATACTAATTAAACAAATTATCCTCAAATAAACTCACAAGCATTGTAACATTAAGCATACCTCACACGAACCGGTTAGTTCACCAAACTATTTATGTTTACCAGTTTGAAGTATAGAATTTCAAATGAATTATTCCTAAGGATAAATCGTTGAACTAAGAACATACACAGACCGTCCAATAATAATCCCATAAGATCCTAGACTTCATGGTTAATTGTGTAAATAAATCATGTGGTCAGTGCATTCCCACAGAACAGGAAGTACTTTAGAAATGCTAACGTTAATTAATATTTTATTATACAGCATACCAAGTAAATCAACAGCTGGTTAATATTTCAATGCATATAATGATTACTTTTAATAAGATGAATCGAAAAGAAAATAATATGTTTAATTAGAGCCGATACCGAGCCATTGGTTCAAAACCAGACATTACCATTGAATTTTCATTTGCTTAATTTCACGATCATTTATAATCACGATGCTAAAGAAAAGTCGAACCTTGCCACATTTGTATCCACTAATCCGAATTGGAAGAGCATGGTGGAATAAGCTCCATCTTGCCTTATCTTCAAAGGGAGTGGAGGCCTTCGTCTAGCAATGAGTTATTCACAGGCTGTTACTTATCTAATCAAATTTAGTGATAATAAAAGTAAGCAGTTTTACATTATTTATTATTGAAGATAAGTAAATACCGCAAAATTCTTACCATTCACCATCTTCAGTCTTCACAAACATCATGTGTGGAAAATTGAAATAAATAAAATCCTCAATATCACGACACAAAACGGGCCGATAAAAAAAAGTAATTGAAAATCGAGCTAAAGCGATTACCACATCGTCGGAAAGTCGTTAGTCATTTGATTGATGTCATTTCCATTTCTCTCTGTTCTGATGATCAGGCAGCCACTCAGCTGCCGTCTACCGTTTAAGGCGATTCCACACCTGCCTACTTGATTTAATACGCTCGTTAGCTACTATGTGGAAGAATTATACCATGAACTCGACACTGAGTAAATTTCATACTTGTAATGAAAAATTAGCATTTTTTCATAGCGTAATTATTAGACTCATTTCAAAATCGTTAAATTAATTCCATATGTAATAAATTTCTATAGACTATATTATAATATTCTTCCACAGAAAATCCCAATAACTTTTTATTGCCTGACCTGGGGGTCGAAACCTCGTACTCGAAGTACCCGAAGTACTCGAAGTACCTCGGGATCTGCGGTCTTATATGTAGCCAATAGACCAACGAGACAGTCATTGGTATTTATGGCAGAGTAAATTTTGAAGACGTTAGTAATATTAATAATATCGCAATGAAATGAAACTCACCAACGAATGCGATCGTGTAGTGTAAGGATAGTGCGATATTGGTAAAATAATCATATCACTCGAATGATATAGAGATCAAAATAGCGTATAATTGAAAGTTTTCATTATTTTACGAGTGAGATAGATGTGTTGGCTTTGATAATTGTTAAAGACATTACGCATTAAAAATTCACATAAGTACTTTTAAGTCACTCGCAATTCAATCGGTTTATAAGAACATCAGTAAATTTATATATAGCTTGAATCATTATAGAATATCATTGAAGTTCTGTATAGCAAATCTAGACAAAACAGAAGACATTTATGTTTTTGGAATTGGTCAAACGTTTCATTATGAAAACACTAATTTATCAAACTTAACGCTATCGAATCCGCGGCGGGGCTTTTTGCGAGTAATATTATAATTATTTAAACTCGCTTGAACACTTTAATTCTTTTATAAACGAACACACACGTAAATACGTAATTATTTCTCGAGTCCGCAATGGTAATGTACAATTTATTATAGATTTTTTTACATATCTTCAACTTCCGCATCCATTAATCAAGATGAACTGGCTGATATAACGAATAATGCTTGAATTTTATTATATAAAACTTTGAACGTAAAATATTATGATAAACTTCATATTGTTAACACAAATATAAATCGATTAGAAATATTTTATTTCTAAGAGAAGCTAAAACGAAAAGCTTGGACCCAATCTTGGAATGCACCATTTATTGAGTGCTACAATTTTCCTGATTTGTATTATTGATTCTATCTTGACAGCTCCTTTTGTCTATTGGCTATAAATTAAGCTTGCAAATCTCGAAGCTTCAGGTAGTGCTTGCAATCCCGTGTTTTTAAAAGTACGCGAAGCTGTTGTTCCAATGCGTGAAAATATCATACTAGGTGGCCGTTCCATCTGATTAAGAGAGTGATGGAATAGAGAGAGCATCTGCGTTTATGCAAACACATCATTCACCGCTACCATTTATGGTCTGGATTTACATTCTAAGATAAATTGTTATATAACGATTACAAATAACTCAGGACGATCAACGCTTGTCACAAAAAAGAATGACAAATGCGATGTAGAATTAAACAAACATTATTTTACCGAATATTTCCTACTTTATTTCGGTTATTTATTAAGACATGCAGATATATAAAACAGAATGTTCGTTATTTGAAACAGAGGTTGCGTGTTCGTTTTTATCTAAATCTGATGACCCTACTCTTGATGTGTGTGGGTGACCTCGTTAAAATATTTACTTGTGAGTGTAAGTCGTAGAACGTTAAGTTTTTTAATGGTTAATGTAGAGGTTAAACGTTTGATTACGAAATAGTGAGTAATCAGATTATAACCTTTTATACTAGCTTATTCATACTTTCAAATAATACTTTTCATCTAACAGAATAAAATCTGGATGATATGTTATTTGTACTCACACAAGTTCTCTCGTTGACTAACGTCAATGCTAAGAGTGTCCGATATCTCTGTTATTAATGCATCAGTATTTTATGGCGAGAACGTATCGAAACAACGTGAAATCAAGCGAGTCCTCAATTATGGAACTGATGACGTGGTCCTCCCGACCGATTTCAGCTACGGTAGCCAATTTAAATGCGCAGGATATATTATAGCGCACAAGTGTGTACGCAAACACCGATGCAATCTCTATTACCTCACGCTATTAATCCGATAGTACTGCAATTTAAACAGGCGCAGGTCGTGCGTCAGGGACAGTTACGTGCTTTCTGAGGCACGACAGTATACACACTTCTCGGAGGCACCGGACTGCTACTGAGAATTTTTCAACAGAAAGAAAACAATACCTTTTTAATGGCCCGACCTGGGCCTCGAACCCAGGACCCTCGGGATTTTCGGCCTTATATATAGCCACTAGATGAACGAGCCAGTCAAAAGGAACACACACATAATCAAGATCATTTTAATCCTCCGTCGAAATAGCTTGTCTACTATACGTTCGTATTGTTAAGCTTTTACGTATAATCAGTTATATGTGTATAATCGTTACTGATATCTCTTATCACATGACGCTATGAGCCACTGAAGCAGAAAGTTAATTACCAACGTAATCAAATTAGGTATCGACACACTAGACCAGTCGAATTGGAACCAACTCGTTTGGAATTATTGATGCGAATACATTGCATTTTTACGCCATGTGTCTTTATTTATATACGATTTTTTCGGTCATTTACCGTACGCAATTAAAGTCTTGGACCGCTTACTATAAGGGTCATTTTTAGTCGTATTATCACATACTTTACTTAATGTTTGGCTCGAAGCAATTAAAAATCACTTGGCGCGGTGTTTATTGTAAAGATGTTTTTACATTAGTAAATATAATTTACTTTACTATTGTTTTTTCTTATTTCATTTATATTTTCATTTGAAATTCGTTATGTTGGTTAACAAGCAAATGCATCTTTGATGAATGGTTAGCCTGTTTCGACTGCGGATCACGAAGCAATTAAAAGTTATGGGCCAATTAAAAGTTTTTTTTTTTTATTCATTCAAAATTATAGTTTAGCGTTATGAGTTGGCCGTGCTAAGCCGCCGTGCCTTGGAAAGCACGTAAATCCCTTAGCCCTGATATCTCCTTGTTGGATTGCCTTCGTATTTAGTAGTTTATGAATTTGATTTATAGTATACAGTAGTGATAACCTATTATTCATATTATTATTGAGTTTGATTCCAGTTAATAGAAGAATTAAACAATAACATAACCAGCTTTACGACAGCGTCTATATATAAAATAATAATTCAATATGATCAAAATAAAATTTCAGCGACATTTAAAACAAAACATCGATATGGTGAAACCGAATGTATCCATACCCTTACTAGCCCAAGGTTTGAAGCTTCCAAGCAATAAGCGATTACTCGACTGCAGCCTTGAGTGGAAACTTAATGATCCGTACAGATTCTGGAAAATTACCGGTAATGATCTCCGAGATATGTTAAATCTTTAAAGTTTGTGTTCGTAAATAATTATATATATTATATTTATATAAAATAACGACACTTAGATGTTCGGAGATCCGATGATGAAACTGTCAATGATATTTCTCAGATAGTTATTACAAAAGTAGTCACCCCATTACTTCATTAGCTATAACATGAAATGTTTTATCAAAATATTCTACTAGTGTCCGTCCGTGGTTTCACCTGTTTGTTAGGGGGAAGGGGGGGGGGGTTTCATTAGGTGTAAAACATGTTAGTTATAATATGGCAATATATCGTTATTAGAAGTCTTCGTACCTAATATTTGAACGCGAACACTATCAATGTAACGCCTTACATAGCGACTGTTCAGCTATTTATTTATTTATTTTATTATATAGATAGGCGGACGAGCGTATGGGCCACCTGATGGTAAGTGGTCACCAACACCCATAGACAATGGCATTGTAAGAGATGTTAACCATCGCCTACATTGCCAATGCGCCACCAACCTTGGGAACTAAGATGTTATGTCCCTTGTGCCTGTAATTACACTGGCTCACTCACCCTTCAAACCGGAACACAACAATACAAAGTACTGCTGTTTTGCGGTAGAATATCTGATGAGTGGGTGGTACCTACTCAGACGAGCTTGCACAAAGCTCTACCACCGAGAAATATCTTAATTATGCTTTGTCCCTTTCTGTCATTTTCGATTTGACAATCGAAAGAAGAAGACATAATTATTTAACTAGTCACCCGCTAAACGTTTATAAATTCATAAATTTGTGTTACGTGAAAATTAATTTTAATGATAGACTTGAAATTTTTTAAAAATTAATAAAAATATCAATTACCCTGACTTAACAAAGTTAGACGCGTTCGAAATACGTCTTGCCTAGTCATATCCGTTTATAAACATCCGCTTTACTTGATTGCAAGAAATCAATTATTAATACTTTCCATACCAACTATATGTTATGCTATTATAATTATGACATGACAGAAACGATCAGCAAAATAAAAACACTATAATATGCAACCAGCTTTTGATTATACAGCGACAAAGAATAACTTGGCAATATTAAAAATAAAAAACGTATTGTGTTCAACACACTTAACCGAGCAGTTATAACAGACTAAATATGTGTTCTTAGTAATCATTAAAGCGTATATTTTATTAGTAGCCATCATAACATATTACGTTTATCACTTGAGGCGATATACGCCAATATGTGAGTGCAATAACTAATATCGTAATAGTACATTAGGGAGGGTGCGTTTTATAATTAATTGCATAATTAAATCATTCTATGTCAATGTTTATTTGTGATATTATAAATAGTTCCGTTTCGTTGAATATCTAATGAGCGTGTGTTATTATTGTCTATATATTGATTGTTATGATAAGTGTGGTACCTACAACCGATCTCATATTACACCGCCAATCAGCAATACTTATGTTTGTAATGAAGATCGGATAGGTTAGTGAGCCAGTGTAACTATACATGCACAAGTTTGGTTGCAAATTGGTTATACTAGGAATAGTTAAAATTTCTTACGGTGCTCATGTCTATAACCGGTGATGACCACTTACCATTAGGTTTTTTGTCGCCTATATATCGTATATTATCTTCTCGTCCGCCTAACTGTATTATAAAAAAAGTGTACTATGTACAAATTTTTGAGGAGAACGAAAACATTAGTTATCAATCTGTCGTAACTGCACAATATTTTAATTAAAAGACTAGCTTTCTTAAACACACGCACACACACAAGAAAGGAATATCAGTTTACTTAGTCCTGACAAATTCGTTTAATTTAAAGATTATTTGCAACAGTATTATAGGTAGCGATAACATTTCTAGTGCCACCTAGTCCCCAACGTTATTTCAATATAAATTCAGGCTAAACTAACCGATACCAATAAAAATGAAGAAAGCAACAGTATGAATTGTGAGGCTACTTTAATAAACTGCAGAAGGTAGTATTTTAAGGGGCTGTGTTATGAGAACGATTAAACGTGTAGCTACTAATAATAGTTCTCGAGGAAAATAAATAAAATATCAAACGCTTCATTTTAAACCGTTGTAGTTATAAATGTTCTTTAATTTTATCATTATTCTTGTTACATAAAGCCTTAAAAGGAAAGAAAGGCTTAGCCCAGCGGTGGGATTTTCGCGCTGGTAATTTGTTTTTTACTTCATTCTTATTGATTTTCTTTGCTTTCATCATTTTTCTTGTTAGACAATTGTAGCCTTTGTTATTTCTTAGCATCTTTATCTATTTGTGTTACATAATATTTTTTTTAATTTGAGTTTCTGATATTTTCATTGCATTTTTTATAATATAAGTAGGCGAGCATATGGGCCACCTGATGGTAAGTGGTCACCAACGTCCATTGAAATTGGCATTGTATGAAATGTTAACCATCGCTTAAGTAAGATGTTATGTCCCTTCCAGTGTCCACACTGGCTCACTCACCCGTCAAACCGGAACACAGCAATACGAAGTAGTGCTGTTTTGCGGTAGAATACCTCATGAGTGGGTGGCCCTACCCAGACGAGCTTGCACAAAGTTCTACCACTAATAAAATGCATATGTGACTAATTCAACAATTAAGTGATTCTTATCACTAATTTAAAAATTAACGAACCAATTATAATACCACTGTAGCATTCCGATAATCCAACTAGAAGAGATTAGACTAATTCTAGATGAAGCCACATAAATAAAAGTCAAATTAAGAAATAACCCTGATCATTATGTAAAACAAATACGCAATAATTAATCACGATCAATTTCAAATCGATTGATCCATGGTATCCATCAGACAAGGTCTTCGGTATAATAGATAATTGAAAGCGCAGTAATGAGGCTGATCCTTGACACGGTGATAATTAGCTGGCAAGGTCATGCGGAATCTTTTTGTTCATCACAAGTTACAAATAATAAAATTAACTCTAAGACGAAGAAAAAGAAAATACGCGGTAAATTGTTAAATCTAGAAGGTCGTATATCCTATAAAAATATGCAGTTTTGTTTTAATTCTTGATACATGCCACTGGAAATTCTGTATTGATAGTGCTTTCAAATTGTGTCGTTCGACGTATTTTTTAAATATTTTGCGTTTTACTTTTAGTTCGGCTGTTAGAGGATTTCAAATGAAAGGTTAGCTATTTCTGGACGTTTCGTTTTTAATCTCAGCTTCCCAATGTAACACATTTTTTTGCGAGATTTATTACGATTTTTATATTTACACGAGAGAATATGTAAACCAAATAAAAATGTACAACAATTTTACATGCAAATACAATAGTGAACATTTTTAATGTAATTTAGTTTTCTTTTAAAATCATCTGTGATAAAAAGAAATAATGACTAATCATTCCCAAGACGAAAATTTATCAGACACGAGCCAGTTTGAAGCAGAGAACGCCGAGATCTTGGCGCATGATTCTTATACCATCGTAATTATTTTGGCAAGGCTTGAGGAGGTACGAGCGATAATTCAACGGTAAATCACTATGCAAATGCATTTTGAGGTAATAAAAAACCCCGACTGTATAATTTACTAAAAATATAGTATCTTGCACGTGTACATCCGTTCCACGGATACTGTTTTGCATTTTGAATAAAACAGCAGATAGATTAGATTTCATTTGTTTATTCGTTTGTTTGGATATTCAGGATTTACTAAATAATTTTTCAACCAAAATGCTCAATTTTTGTTTTGAGCTAAAGTTATATTTAGTTGGTAAATCATAGTTATATTATTATAACCTCAATGCTAAGTTTGATAAGAATATAATAGAAGTGTAATAGGAAACGATATTTGTCTTGAAATATTTGCAGGCTATTGAGCACGAGGCTACTAATGAATTGTACTTGAAGGGTTTCGTGGAAACCGAGGAAGGCTGTCTCTCAGCTATGGAACTTTATACAGCTCATTTTTAAAAGGCAAGACATTAACGATTGAATAAAAACATTAAAAGACACTTAAGTTTTATCTTATAATTATGTTTAAAGCTATAATTATAAACAGATAATTTAAAACTTATATTCCGTTTACGCCTTTTGTAGCTGCAAAATAAGTTCTGTTATTAATATGAGGATGCTGTAAATTTACGTATGATAGTGGGATGTGCTTGATTATCATAATCATATGGTTCAATCGCTCAACGCATGAAGAAATAATGTCTCTTGCATATTAATTGCTTGAAACACAAAGCTTTAGTATTAATTGTTAGTTGGATTATATGATGTGATTGGGTGATATGGTTTACTATCAACATTATTGGGTAAACCAAAAATCTTATAATTATAAAAACAAATATTGCCGGTGATGTTGATCGTTTCTCCAGCACGATCGTTAGTTTTCTGTGATGTTAAAAGGTAAACAAAAGATTCGCTTTAAAACTCTAGAAAAAACGAGCGTAATGTATCCGGTATCCATAATGTTTATCCATATTTTAACTTTTCGTTGGATGTAAACAGACATAATTCATCTTAAGTAAAATATTTTCAATTTTAATCAAAAAATAAATTATTTCTGTTCTACAAGATGAACCTGCGCGTTATCAATTATCGAATGATTGTCCAGTATCTTGCTTTCTTCCTTGTCAGTTTGATAAATTACTACTTGTTCTAACGTGTGATCATAAATGAACTTCGACCTTAGCGTATCAGTTTTTAATAGCCAACTAGTTTCAATCAGTCTCGGAAAAGACGAAGGTGCAATGACCTGTCTGTCATTAATTTACCGAGTATTTTTTAGTCGTTTTTTGTCTCTCATAATTACTTATGACCTGTCTAGAACGCGGCTTTATTTGATTTTATCAATATCAAATGTTTTTACATATGTTCTTTTTTATTTGAATTAGTTAACTATAATGACATTTCGTTATTTGGTCTAATTTATTTAAAGTCCCTACCTGTGCGATTGTTTAATAAATAAATATCTGCACTTAGTAATGATTACTTTCATATCACTAGAGAGGACGTCAATTGACGTCATTCTAGTGGTGATTTAATGGGACCAGATCTCATCTGCTCCATTCAACAATTGAAACCCGTATACTTCGACAATAAACGTCTTATGTTCGGTCGATTGAGGTCATGAACAATTGCTGTGTAAAATAAAACGCATATTAGCGTCTAGGATCGTTCAATGAAAACTCGTTTAACATTTTCTTAATATTCAATCAGTTTGACTTAAATACGTAAATTTGTGATCCAGCTTCTTCATTACAATTCATCGAATTGAAAACTTAAAGTGAATGCTTAAAGTAACTTCAAGTGACAGCTGTTATGGGTGTCGATTATGAGATTGAATTTTTTGGTAAGTCATGGTCGCTAAGTGTAATTTACACAGAGGTTCTAGTGGTTTGAATACGTAAATCTTAACCGAAAATTGTAGGTTCAAATCCGATTTAGCGCTACTGGATTTTCACGATAGCCGAGATGGCCCATTGGTAAGAACGCGTGAATCTTAACCGATGATCGTGGGTTCAAACCCGGGCAAGCACTGAATTTCATGTGCTTAATTTGTGATTATAATTCATCTCGTGCTTGACGGTGAAGGAAAACATCGTGAGGAAACCTGCATGTGTCTAATTTCACTGAATTCTGCCACATGTGTATTCCGCCAACCCGCATTGGAGCAGCGTGGTGGAATAAGCTCCAAAACCTTCTTCTCAAAAAAGGAGAGGAGGCCTTAGTCTAGCAGTGGGACATTCACAGGCTGTTACTGGTTACTGGATTTTCACGTGCTTAATTTGTGTTTATAATTCATCTCATGTGAAGAAACCTGCACGTGTCGAATGAATTTCCGTCTCATATGTGTTCACTCCAACCCAATAGTGGGAGAAAAGGTTTAAGCCCAGTTGTGGGATATATACAATGTGTTTCTACTACTGTCAAATGTGTTATATGACGTTTCTTCGACGTTAAAACGATCGTGATCGTTGAGTAAACCTAATTTATGCGCTTTTGACATTTAAATCGTAATATGATTTGATACAAAAAGTAATGACTTTAAAATTTATACCTTATCCGTTCTTTAGAAATATGACGCTGTAACATATAATCTGTTCTAAGAAAATTATGGTTGAAATAAACGGTTGCGATAAATACATTATATTACATTGTTTTGTGTATATCGAAATTTATTACAATGTCTTACTATATAAGAGAGAGTTTTATCCTCCAATGGCGCACTAATAGGCCATTACAATTCCAAAGATGTGTTTTTTGCTCGTCCTAACATATTGATATCAGCAACAGGTTCTGTTCAAATACAAATGAATATTATTTTTTGTCTTGTTTCTGCGATAAGACGGATTAATTTTGCATTGTTAGTACCAATAGCTTTGTCTTCATATCGTGATATCATTCGGTTCTCCTTTACGTTTTCAAGACCATTGTTTTGTTAAGAAATAGCACAAAAAAATTGTTCTGATGCAGAAACCACAGCACATTAAATAGATAACCCGGTACTATCTTTACGTTTCGCTGGGCAAAGGTTTTATTGCCTCGCTTTTATATACTCGGTGTAAGTTTACATGTGATAGAAGCTTAGATTGATTAGGAACGTGGTTCGTATGGTAGCGTTTTTTTTTTTCTATAAATACACAGACGTATATCATAATTCGAAATTCAAAGTCTTGAAATTATCACAAATAAACAATTAATTGCTCGTGACACAAATATATATACAACAATTTAATGAAATATTTTAACATTTTTCGTAGCATGTTATGAATTATTTATTAGCTGAGTTATTTGTTTGAAAGAGTTATTAAGGAAACCGACAATTAAAGGTCGAATTTATGATACGAAATCTTTGAAAAATATACTTAATGTTAAAATTAACGCTTTGTTTTATTATAAAAAAAGTACTCGTACAACATCGTTTACGTTAGCGTTGGATCGCATGGACGGAGTCTATTCGTAATGGTTATTTCACGTTGTAAATTCGTTTCCATATCGGTGTCGTATCGCTGCGATAACGTATTTGTTTCTCTTACTTTGTTTTAATTTACTGTTCCTTTAAACATAAACGTTTCTACATTTTCATTTGTTTCTAAATTTAAATGGCTTATTTAATAAAAGCATTTGTTTTTTTTTTATAATAATAAGATTTTTATTAAAGTATTTAAAAAATGTTAATAAGATTATCTGATCTACTAATTAATTCATTTAATCTGTTGCTATTATCACGAACTTCTTCATTGTCTTGTAATTCTAATATAAATTTTGCCTCATTTTTTTTATCAAAACCCAATTACATTTGATCATATCTAAATACGGCCTCATTTATTACAATATAATTATAAATTATTTTCCTTATCATCACTTTTCCTTAATATAATTCAATTAGACTTGATTAAATTCTTAATTATGTTCGTTAATAATAAAAATTTACGATGCTATAAGCAATAGGAATGGTTTACGTCCGCGGCTTATGAGTTCGAATTATAATTTTAAATTTCTTTGTTTCACCTTGAAATAAAAATGTTCATCTCGGTCGTGTTTTTGCGCGTATCACGCGCATGCATCAAAATTTTAATGTTTTTGTATTCATTCTGATATGCCAGTCTTATGATATCTGATGACTCCATACTCGATCTCTGCTACTGCGACTATATTCTGTCTAATTTGGATGATTTTGCAATAGTCCGTAGAGAGTATGTTGTGCTTTAGACTTTTTGTGCAAATTTTTGAAGCGCAAATTTAGAGTGTGATTAATTTTTTATGACATTTTATTTCGTGTCGAGATCTCTCGCTGTTCCTTGAAATATCTTATACTCATAATTCGATAATAATAATAAGCCGTCCCTAATTATTCGACCATTATGATTTTATATTGTAACATATAAAATTATCTTGTCTGAATTTTTTATTATTTTAAGTATAAATATTTTTAATCGTAACATATAAAAAAGACTCGTGTGAATAATAATGATGTTCATAAAAAAGGATTAACAACAAGTACAGTCGTCCATGGAAACAAATAGAAATTTCCTAATCCTAAAGCTTTATATGATATCGCACAATAACTCCAAGTTTTTGTGACTTCAATTAAAGTTTTAAACTGACTGTACATACAAAATTTGCTCCCAGGCTATTCCAACTAATTTTCAAACAGTAATTGCATCCGTTGCTACTTACGAAGTATTGCCTTGCTAACTTGCGAACTCATTATAAGATACGATGATAAATAGTATGGACGCTCAACCAGCGCGGTTCTATTATGCGTATCAATTGTACTGTCTAATGAGTATTCGTTACTTATGTTGGTTGTAACTTATTTAACCTAGTTTCTATGTAATCAAAGTTTTTAATGTTATACATGTTTCGTAGCTTACAATTAACTTTGATTCTAGTTTGTATAGTATATATACTTACTTATTTATTTGGATCTCCAACAGTTGTACAAAATATACGTACAAAACATGCCTTAAATTTTCTTAAGACTAATTATTTACAACCGATTCCAGGAGAACACACCATTCCCAACAACAAGGTAACAAAATTTATATACAAATTAAAATAAAAACCAGAATTACGAAATATTTAAATAAATAAACAAAAAACAGCAACAAAAAGTAGACGCTATTTAAGTTTTAAAACGAATTAACTTTTTAAACTAAAAGGTACATTACACTTTTTCATAAACGATGAGAGCCCAATGTCCATCGTTGTTGTGGTTATTATCTGTGGTTTCATAATACAATTGTAGAAATAATTATATTGAAGAAATGGTCCTTAATAATGTCACTAATCGTATTTTCTGTAACAGAAAGACATACTGACAAATCGGACACCTGATGAAAAATGTCCACTACCGCTCGTAAATAGTCGCGCTGTCGGAAATAGAAACCATTCCTTACATAGTCGATGCACAGTCAACTGATGTATTAAAATGCCATATTTCTAGTTTTTGTAATTACACTCGTACACTAAGGAGATTATAATTCATATCTTGCTTGACGGTGAAGGAAAACATCGTGAGGAAATCTGCATGGGTCTAATCGCTGAAATTGTGCCACATGTGTATTCCATCAACCCGCATTGGAGCAGCGTGGTGGAATAAGCTCCAAACCTTCTCCTCAAAAGAGGAGAGGAGGCCTTAGCCCAGTAGTGGGACATTCATAGGCTGTTACTGTACTAAGGAGACGAGATGCCCTAGTGGTTAGGACTCTTGAACGATGATTGCGGTTCAAAGCCTGACAAACAAAACTTAATTTTTATGACCTTTATTTGTTTTTATAAATCATATCATGCTCGGTGGTAAAGGGAAATATCGTCAGGCAACCTGCATGTGTCGGATGACAATTTGTCACGTGTGTAGAATAAGCACCAAACCCACTTCTCAAAAGGAAATGCCTTAGTGACTCAGTGAAATATTTACAGGCCTTTATAACTTATCGGAAAATGAATTCGACCAAATCGGAAGACAGCAATACAAACTATTAATGTTTGGCAGGATTGCACAAAATCAAAATCACAAAAGTAGGCAATAATGTCGAAACTACCATAAAAGAATCCAAATTAACCTCGGTATGTCTTAAACCGGAGTTGAATTTGGCGAAACAAGTATCTACACATAGCTGAACGCTTATTGTCCCTGCAATTGGCAAAAAACTATTTATTACCGAGTTACCACCCGTAAATCCTGTTCAGACGATTGCCTTACTTGTATATCATCGATATGCAATATCATTGTGTAACGCCTCCGTGACGTGGCGCGGATTTCTGTTATTACTTACCTGTTCCGTCGGTGAGTACAACGGCTGTATTAATGGGGTTAGTAGCCCACTTTTATGTTAGCATGCATGCATATTTATACCTATTTATGGCTATGATTTTTTATAAGTTTTCACCTTATTTGAAACAGCATGTTTTTTTTATAGCGACTTGTATAAACTTAATATGACATTAAATGTAAGTGGTTAGAAAATATTGAAGGTACTAATTTAATAATCCCAATAATACATACATACGGGTTTTCATTGTTTCTTTTACTGAGTGATAGAGGAAAAGACGAACAAACCACCACACAAAAATAATAATATTATTATGTAAGTAGAAACAGTGGCAAGTATAGCCTAAAACTCAGATTAAATTTAAATGAATGGCAACATTACTTTTTACTGGAGTAATATGAAATTAATTTATACGCACCTGTTTAAACTGCCTAAAATTAAATTCTCGATGATATAAATTTCAAACTTTGTTCGAAAATTGGATTATATATTAATTAAACATTTATATATGAAGCTAACATGATAATAGAAAGCTGTTTATTACCAATTATATTATATTATTGCCTGCTTATTGTAAGATTAGTATATAAAAGTATATATTTCCTGCTCAAATTTCAAACCAGACTGATTCCAGTATCAAAATTAATGCATAACCAATATTATAAATGCGAAAGTGAGTTTGTCTGCTTGTTACGCTTTCATGTTTTAACTACTCAATTGATCAGCAAGAAATTTTGAATAAACGTAATCAGATATACAGAAAAAGACATACGGTACCTTATAGCCCGCCCTCCCCCTTACCGGCTGAAGCCGCTGGCTTGCGCGGCAAATAAGACAATACCATCTACTTAATACGGAATCCAGAATCGATTCGCTTCCACTTAATTATCACGTCAATAAAAACTCTTAGCCCGACGTGCTTGAGTACAATTTAAACGTTATTTATTTCATATTCAACCGGTTATAACCTCGTTCGATTGCACCTGCCTCCAGATGCACCATGTCGCGATGGTGTAATGTATTGAATATATGCCCGATACATTGTTGCGATAATTATTATGTTATTTTTAAATAAAATAAAGGCAGGCGATACGATCGATCATATTTTTTTTCATATTTCTATTAGTTATAAATAATTGTCAATCGATCGTTACCGGTTGATTGGAATGTGGTTTCCACCGAGAGTTCAGGAAATTCAGTTTTACTTCACTCTTTTTTTTTATATGTACTTTTCTATAAATAACATACAACTATCAAAGACTCTTACGGGTACTTTTGAATACAGATTAAACTAAATTTAAAGCTGTCACCGTTTCTGATTATAGATTCTACCGAAAATAGCCGACAACAAACTCAGTTGTTACTCTACAATCAATGAAGTTATATAAAGTAACAGCCTGTGAATGTCCCACTGCTGGGCTAAGGCCTCTTCTTCTCTTTTGAGAAGAAGGTTTTTTTTTTATGAAGTTATATAGATAATTCGATACAGTTGAATTATTATTCATCTATCATCTACTAGCGCTTTGCCCGCGGTTTCACCCGCAAAGTTCCCGTTCCCGATGGAATACGGGGACAAAATGTAGCCTATGTTACTCGCTCATAATGTAGCTTTCCATTGGTGAAAGAATTTTTGTAATCGATTTAGTGGTTCATGCGTGAAAGCGTCATAAACAAAAAAAACGAACTCACATTCGAATTTATAATATTAGGATGTAATCCTTCGATTAATACGCCTTATAATTCAAAGTTAATTTCTACATGAGATCCAGTAATAATTATTTTCATTTATTTTTTAAATATATACATAAATTCTGATACAGAGAGCTACGTCCTAGCTACTTCCATTAAAACTTTTTCTGTCTATTTGCAGTAGACTGGAATTAGCCCTTTGCTGGAGATATACCCTCTCCCTTTTTAATCCAGAAATACCCTCTACTTCCCGTTTTAGTCCGAACTGGTAAGGTTACCCGTCACGATGCTTGTTAGCGGCTTTTTTCGCTATACATTAAATATCGTAATTAGCTCGACGTAATTAGCCTTTTCTGCTCTGGAACCAGCGTATTATTATATTAACCCATACTAAAGGATAAAATGATGCCCTGACTGATGAGCTAACGACTGAGTCTAAACTACGAATGTTATAAATATAGAATTAATTTACAATATTGAAGTTTATACGACGTTATCGTACCAATGACATAATACTTTAGAAATAAAAATGTATTCAACTTTATAAGGCACTTTATTGAGGCAGATTGTTGGGCTAATTATAATATGTAAAGAATCATCGAACCGTCATCGTTATACGATAAAATATTTTTGTCTAACCTACCATTTAATAAATAGACTGACTAAATAGATTATCGTGAAAGCACATCATGAAAGATATTTCTAAATTATAATATTAAATATATTGAACCTTATTTCGCGATTGTGTAGAGCGCTTAGCATGCGAGATTTGACACAACAAACGTCATGAACAGTCGTCTGTACTCGGCCAGCTAGGCAGGCAACGATGAGCAATAGCGAGGCCAGACAAAGGACCTGTATACCATAGTACTTACTCGTCTTCGCTCAACGAGCTACGGCCAATACGTAAAGCCGGCTTTAGAACTAGGTAGCCTAGTTAAGAACGTATGCAAAATCATTACATCGCATACTAAGTTATTTAAAATATTTAATCATTAAACCTCACTAAACATACAAAGTCGAAGCGGCTACTTAGCTAGTTATATGAACATACTAGATGGACACTCAACGTTAAGATATAGACAGAAACATGCATCTTTTACTTCGTATCAAGCTAATTTTGATACGCTTTACCGATTACTGAGCTTAGAGTTATCGCCTATGTTCCTGTCTTAGCTTGAAATTGATTATCTGAATAATGAAAGCGTTATTATCAATGATTGATGCAGGTCCCGCTCTTGATAATTGATTTGAATATAAAATTCAGATTTATTGAACGTGGTTATTATTATTTTTTAATATAAAACACGCAGGCGTACGGGCGTATGAGGTCTACCAAAAAACTTGGGAACTAAGATGTTATGTCCCTTGTGCCCGTAGTGGCTTCCTCAGTCTTCAGACCGGAACACAGCAATACTAAAGCATTGCTGGTTGGCGGTAGAATATCTGATGAGTGGGTGGTACCTACAAGATGGGCTGGTAAAAACCCCTATCACCAAGTAAAATAGTGTTGCGTTTTTATAAGGAATGTGACGGTTATTGGACTAATTTCATAGAATACGTATTCACTTTTATTTCTTTGAATATTTAAGAAGAAGAAGAAGAAGACTGATAAAGTACACGAATTCATTGATACTTCCTCGTATTTAAACCGGCGACCTTCGATTCAACCGCACGTGTTCTAGGAGGATGAGTTTGGTTCAATAGAATTTAATAATTGGATATTATTACCAACAATACAGTGACAAAAAAAATCTCTTTCATACAATAACCATTACGAAACCCGATTTTTTACTGAATATAACTTAACGCGTATTAAGAGGATATTTATTCAAATCGATTTTCAATTATGAAACTGTTAATGATCGCGTTCTCATACAGAATTCGTTCCAGTACTTTTCGAGATTGTAATGCCGTAAAAAAATTCAACCGACGATTATATCGTAAAGCTAAGGACAGACTCGCGTGTATGTTGTTCTATATGCAAGAAAAGGCCTTGAGTTAATTCGGTTTTTAGTACCATTGACTTTTATCCTGAAATTCAAGTAGCATTATTTGTATAAAAACATTGAAATTGTCAAAAAATAATCGCTATTTTAATGAAACGATATTTCTCTTTTTAATATTTAGATCACTTTTTATAATTAACTATGTAGATAGTTATGTATTAAATGCGTAGTTTCACTTAATGACCAGCTATAATCACAAAACGTAGAATTTAATGATTTAATAAGCCGTCGGTCGTTTTTCAACCCTGTCATAGTATGTAACACTAGTTCATTAGCTGTTTATTAAGAAACGTTTTAAAGCATTGTAACGGTTGACGGTGCACGGATTGGCTTACATTTCTTCCACTGGCAATGTCTTTGAAGATGTGAATATTTGCCGTCAATGGATTCGTCTAACTTCTTATTCCAAATAAAATAAGTATTTATTGTAACAAATTAATCAAAAATACCTTATTTTTGAAGTTATACTTCTTTAGGCGCATTATGAAAAAAGAGAGTGAAATTTTAAGAAGCGCGCGCATCACTGTCACACAAAATTGACAGGTTGAAGTTGTCCGCAACTTCATGCGATTGCGCGCATCTTAATTATTTGCATGCAATTAAAAATTGTTTTTTAATGATGCCAAAGAAGTATAACTTCTGACGCGCGTACATAAGTAGACGCATAATCTTTTTTGTACTGTATATTAAAAAAAAAAATTTAATTTCATATTTTTTGTCAGTTTATTGAAAAATTATGAAATAAAAAAAATGAAGAAAAAAGGAAGACAAAAAAAAAATTTAATCTCTCAATGAATGGGCTGTCTTAATAATCATTAATAAATAATGATTATGCTATGAAACCGCACTTTTTAGGATCTAATTAATATTAATGTAAACACAGCCTTATATCGGCTACGTAACGATATTCACGTACGGACATTTTATTATTGTGTGTTCTTTTGTTCTGGCGTTTGTAGCAGGGCTGGCGAGATTTATATTGTTTTTTTATATATTTGCTTGCTACCCGTTCTGGCTTCGCACGGGTAGAATAAAGGGCTACGTAGAACTTTTATGTCGTAATACATATAACACGCGATTTTTTCCGATATCTTCAACAATTATCGACACATTTCAGCCAATTTACACAAAATATTTATTTATTATACACCTAAACCTTCCTCGTGAATCACTCCGTCCTTTAGTGAAAACCGTATGAAAATCCATTCGGTAGTTTTTGAGTTTATCGCGTTCAAACAGAAAGACGGACGCGGCGGAAGCACTTTATTTTATAATATGTAGTGATTAATGTTTAATACTAAAATTACAAATAAATATTTGTTTACAAATTTTATTAAAAATTGTTATTTGTGTTTCAGAAATTATGTTCTTAAAAATTTTCTTTATATCTGGTTATAAATACAGTTTTGCCAGCCCTATTTTTTGGAACCCATTAGTTCTATCTCGATGAACAATAGATCGTAAAAAATATCGTAGTTTAATTTTTATTTTTAATCGCGACTTGACTTATGTTGATTTATACCGATACATTATATACACGTATGTATAACATACATTATAAAAGTATAATATATAAACTAGTAACTCCATCCCGTATTAATTTATTACGGACCTGTTCTACTCGTAAGATTTATATATACCTTTGTAACCCAGTGTGTTGTATCTAATCAAATTTATCTATCTATGGATGTAAATGTGTGTATTAAGCCATATGTTGAATTAACGACACGTTTTAATATGGTATAATATTTAAAAATAGATAGTACATTAATATAAGTAGACGAAGTCGTGGAGTAACATAAGCTACAGTGTAATTATCATTACGGCGCAGTACTACCTATATTCGATGCATGTCATCGAATAAAAACGTATGATATTAACTCTATCGTTAATGTAATTATTCATTCCATTTTTATATTAAAATAGCTTAATATTTCCGGAATATTATCATTTCAATCCGGAGATACGTTTTATGAATATTTAGAGTTTTATTCGAATTCAAATTTAGTCAAAGGATAAATGTTAAGGAAAAAATTATACGGACATCTGAAAGAAGAGGCGTCAAATAATTCGAACATTAATTTCAAACATTTCACGGTTTGCGAAAGATTTGCTTATTAGTTGTTTTGTGATTATTTGTTTTATATTTTGATTTATTTCTCCACAGACTTCAGCGTCGTTCAGTTTCTTTCTGAATTCCCTCTTTGCTAATATATATTTTGATCCTGTATAGTTTTGTTACACTATTGAAATATGCTAATTGAGCCGCTTAATTTGATGCATTATACGCCAACAATAAATGTATATATTACCATTCAATGTGACGTCACATAGCCTTTAATCATAACAACCAAAAGGCCTCCAACGATAGCTCAGTTATTATTATGCTCAGTTATTTATATACTTATTCAGAAGCTATGCGGGAACATACATACATACGAGTATGTATCGGTCAAAATCATAACACTCCTTTTTGCTTCGTCATAGTCGGGTAAAAATTTGTAGTATATCTTATCGCTAGCGTCTTTTAAAGGAACCGCGTAAACTGCCGTAGGATTTATGTTTTAAAGTCATTATATTTAAATTTGTATTATTAAATAGGGTATAATTCTAAATGATATATTATTTATACATAAAATATTCTTGTATATTTATTTTAAAATTACTTATGATCACGCAAAGGAAACTCATTAATGACGTCACTAAATCTCGCATAAATATAATAAGGTGTTGTCAGACGGCTGTGAATAATAATAATAAGTTTTATTTTAATGCATTTTTCTATAAAAGTCAATAGCAAAGGAAACGATAAATTTATGCCATTATAGATTAAATCTACTGCATTTTACTAGTGGTTATAAAAATAGTTTTACCATGTTGAATATTATTTACTTAACGATACGGTAACCGCGTCGTTAGTCGCGTTTCTAGCTAATGCTGCAGATCCCGATGTCACGGGATCGAATTACGGGTGAGACTTAAATGAGTTTTAGGATTTTTTTTTTGTCTAGGTATTTTTAGTAGCAGCTCGGAGTAAGCTGTGTGACTCGTTCTGCGGAAAGTACGGAGTTATTCCAGTTTATGTAACTGAGGTTTTATAAAGTTTTATAGTGTTGGTAGACGGACGGGCTAACGGACCACCTGATGGTAAGTGGTCACCACCGCACACATCATCGTTACGTCACCAATGGGCCACCAACCTTAGGAATTAAGATGTTATATCCCCTATGCCTAAATTTTTTCTGGCTCGCTCACCCTTTCAACTGGAACACAACAATACTGATTATTGCTGTTTTGCGGTGAAATATTGCGATGAGTGGACTGTATCTGCCTACGGGCACAAATCCTTACCAAGTGCATTTACATATAATATTATTTTACGATATGTACTATTCCATAAGTGTGTTCATAACTTTACGTTACATAAAGCTCGCTTCACATAACGTAAATTAAAGGTGACTCCTACGAGTATGCCTCCGCATAATCGAACTCTATGAAGTTTTATATGACTTTCTATCGCGTTTAAATTGTCCAGACGATCCATTACTGGACAAACACGCAAAACGTACATTCGTAATATACGATGATATTTTTAATTTTAGTAAGTAATTATTATTTTTTCTATTTCTATTATTAAAGATCTTATCCGTAATGAACGTTCACCCTCAACGGAATGGTAGACAGTACAGGCAGTCATGTGGAGGAAACGCGAAAAGGCGTTTTTCCAGCGAAAAAAAATGTTGGATCTTATAAGCACTTTTGAATCAAGTCAAGCTACAGGATTAAATTGAATATAAAAGGCAAGAAAGTACTCTCGAGTAGTTACTCTTTTTCTCAAATGAAATTATATGTCACCGTAAAATTGTAAATACCGTTAGTATATAATATATATATTATCTCGCGAAATTGTAAAGTCGATAGATGGTGAACAGTAACATACTGCTTACAATTTAACGCCTTATTTTTATGTAGATTATAATCTATCGATGTGAAACCGTCAAATTCTGAAATGGCATGCGACGAAACCCACCTCGCGCGCTGAGTGGCAAAACAAACCTTATAATTCTAACCTTAAAATGGTTGCAGGTTGCGTTGTGCTTTGTTACAGCAGGCGGGTGCAGCAGACCCTTCGCGCCTTCGGTTTCTGAAAAAAAATTGATGTGTCTGTCTGTGATTTCGAAATGACCGCCTCGTCATGCCTTATTATGGCTATTTGGGAGTTACCAAAATCAAAAAAATCATTTTCTTTATTTGAGACTACCGCTATTACTTAATTAATATTTTATATGTAAAGTTCAAATAGTCGGCGAAGCCGCGCGTTTAGCTAATCGTCTTATAAACAGTATTCATGGGTAAAGCCGTGAATGTTTTTGTTTCAGTTTGTCAATTGTTTTCTTAACATACTAAGCAAAATGGCCTTGACTTGTTCGTCGGTGTTTGATGTTCTCTTGATTTAAATAAATGATTGTTCAGTTGGTGCTAATAGGTCAATGTTAAATTTAAAATACAGGTTTCGCAATTTGTAATATCTTATCAATTGTGATTCTTTTTAATATTTTTTTGGAACGAAGTTCTTTTACGCGGCTTACAGTAGAGTGAAATGGCAGTGGCCCAAGGTCACGTCATATAACGAAATAGCGTTTATACTGTGCCTACCAAATGCTACAAAATACGATGCTTTGGGCGTTCCAATTTATGAGGTCGATAAAGAAGGTTAAGGTGCTTTTTCGTGTGACAAAAATACATTAATATAATCAATTAAAATCTACATTTTAAAACAGGGTTTGAGTCGTAAAAATATCGCACAGAACTTCGTTACTGACGGGGGTTCCCCGACCGAACAATTTTTTTTTTGTAATGTCTCAATCGACTTAATGTCTGTGCAATTTTTGGAATAATCGTTTTTTTCTGTCTCGTTTCGCTCCATTAATTGTGAATTTCTAATACATTATATATAACTATATGTTATTATTATGTAGTGAAATATATAATTTGCGATCGAATGCGGCTTTGTAGTGATAGCCGTGTATCCCGCACCATGTCGTAGCAATTTATGTTTTTACAAAATATTTTTATTGAACCAATCTTTTTTTTATAACAGAGTAAAAATGAATATTTATTTTCTTTGTGCGTTCATAATCCATTTATCCGATTGATTATTACAACTCAATGGTGTCTGTTATCATCAACGTACCTTACTAGAATTATAAATGTGAAAGTCAGTTTGTTTGTTACGTTTCACGTCTTAACTACTCAACCGATCGCCATGAAATTTTAAATTCACGTTTTCAGGTGTACAGGAAAGGACATAGGGCATCTAGCGCCTTACCCCACACACACGGGCGGAAGCTGGTATAGGATAATTGTTTACAAAGAATAACTTTATGGACCTACTGGGGGACAATTCTACTAAAAAAATTGACAATTTATCGCAACCGAATCGAAGCGTAGTAATCGAAGATTAGTAGAATTGTGCCCTGCAACATCTCGCATAACGCCCAATATCATCAGTACTCATAAGTAAACTACGTATAAATAAGTTGACATTTCTATAATAAAAATAACATTTTCTTAAAACAGATTAATTATAACAAAAACATAATAATGTTTGCTTGAATATAAATACCGTATAAAATTAAAATTTTCACATTTATAATAATTAAGCGAGAAGCGGATGTAATTACTTTTTTAAACATTAATTCATTCTAGGTTTTTTTACCCTTAACGTTTATGAAGTAAGTCGTAATTGTTGAAATTATATCTTTTGTACAAGTATAAAATCTGCCAATGATGCAAAAAGTATGACATAGTAATTACTTTCGATGGTAAAAAGCTGGTCGAAGAGAGGTTCTATAGAATCGTGTTTCGTTCCAAGGTTTTATAAATATATAATGACTTATATGTAATATAATATGTACGATAAGACAACGCATGTCGGGCTTAGATAGCCGTCTCAAAAAGTGAGGTTTCGTTATTTTGGTTTGACTAACATATAACGAACTTTGTTACCATATATGTATATTATATGTGTTTATATAAATTTCGAGTCACTCTCGCTGTCACTACGCTTCTGTTACATAGATGGTAGTAAGAATAGGTTCCTATTTCCAATCACACCTTATTCCACCAGACTCTAAGTCTTGAGTTTGGTAAAGTATCTCGCTCAAGACTTAGAGTTTCCTTGTATAAGGTATGAACCATATATTTAACAGAAGCGGAAGGGATAGCGACAAACAGTGCATATGACACACATAACTGGCTATGGCGTGATTTAAAGGACATAACGTTTATTTAAAATAACTTTAATATTTGAAATATTATTCGTTATATTTTATTAATGTTTTTTTATTCATTCTATGTCATAATAGCGTCTGTTTCCAAAATAAATAAATAGCAATATCATTCCACAGACATCGTCTCTCTCCGACGCGGAGGACGCGTATGTTGTTTGTCTGTTCATCAATCGAATCAATCATTCCAAATTAAAAAAAAAATCATCTTAGATATTAATTATAGGTTACTGTTCAGCCAGTTCTTATCCAACTATTAAACACGTAGGTTGTCATAACATTGACGCTGCGTTGCAATCGAACAAAAGCAATTAATTACCTAGAGAGTTAGACAAAGTGCAAGCGACAATTGTCTATCTCCACTTGTCTAAGTAAATCGTCAGTCGATTGGTTGACAGAATAAGCAGAAAAAGGTATTCGACCAATCGACTACGTCACTCGTCAAGTCCTACGATGTGCCCAGTACATTTTTTTTTACTTATTCGTTAGCTTTTACGTTATTTTCGAATTGTATGGAATGAAAGCAGCGCCGTCCATTAACAATAGGTAAAAAAGCTCGCACCAGTACATCTTGCGACTAAAACTAAAATCTTCAAAGTGACGTCGGTGAAGTTCTTACTATCAATTATCGGTTTACGATCATCAATCATATATAAAAGTACTCTTTCCTCAAAGGCCGGCAACGCACCTGCAAGTCCTCAGATGTTGCAGATGTGCAGGTGGTAGTCACTTTCCATCAGGTGAGCCTCCTGCTTGTTTGCCCCCTCTCACATAAAAAAGAAAAAAAAAATAAAAGTAATAACGTTTGTTTTTGCACGTTTTAGTATCCGTTCATGCGTCGTTCAGACGATTGATTTGAAACTTTTTACCAAGAGTTATTGTTGACTTGTTAAGCTTTATGTAAAAGACAATTGTTAATAAAAAAAATGCAATTATGATTGTTAATTAGGGTAAACGTGATCAAAAAAAGTCGTCAGTTGAGAGCTTTTTACCAGTTAATCCTTAGGACTTTTCGTTCTCTTTTTTTTCACGTGGAAAATAAAATTGAGCAAAAAAATAATTGCTTTACTTACATAAAACATTGTCGAATAGTCGAGTGTCTGAACGTACGAGGGTGCTCAGGAAATCGTCCAATCATGTTTCATATTGAGGAATATTTGTATGAATACTTTCACATACTTGAACACGACTATTTTCATCCCCAATAATGAGGATATTGCGTCATAAAAATATATAATTTTTTTTTGCTTTTTTTGTTTTTAATCAATATAAAAAAAGTTATCGCAACTCTATAACAAGTCATATTGAATGAAAATTTCTTAATCAATTTATTTAGTAGTCATCCTCTTTCGGTCTTCATTTTTTTTTATAAAGGAGGTAAACCTTTGACGGTAAAAAGTCGATACACAATATACTCGAACAGGTTTTAATTATTTATTTATTGAAATTATCAAAGGAAATAACGTATGCAATAAATACGTATTTATTTTAAATCAGTTAATGCAAAAACATATACTGTAAATAGCAGTGTTTAATGTAAATAATATTGATTTTATAATTACTTATATGAATATGCTTAGCTTATGATGACGTCATACGTGATATAGACTGAGATCGCGATGAAGACTGTGGATATAATACATAGATCACGGTATACTTACCAGCAAATCAAGGTAACAGTTGTGGATATGATAAGATTGATAGAATAAGATGATCTGAACCGAATATCACAGGAGATGGGGGGGGGTTTAGGTACTCGCTGTCCTTTTATGTACCCCTGATAACGGGTGACAACTTCAATGATGATAGGTTGATGAGTTAAGACGTTAAAGCGTAACAACAAACTCACTTTTACGTTTATTATTATTAGTTAGGATTTCGTTTTTTCTGCTGTTTATAAAATTTTGCTCCGAGCATTCTAGACCGAGCTGTAGTAATCATTTAACTTGAGTACACGTTTCCAGTTAAGATTGAATAAATAAATCTCTCGAGAACGTTTTCACAGAATATACTGACTACTGATTCTATTGTTGGTTAGACAAGAATAGACGACGTGATGCAGTTAGCATGTTATCTGAGTTATGTCTATGCCTATAATTACACTGGCTCACTCGTAAGACTATACTAAGAACTGCCGTTCGGTGGCAAATTCCCAGACGGACAAATAAATCTGTACGATGTTCTTATTACGTTATCTGTCTTTGTTGAATTTCTAAGATATATTTAAGTGTATCCATAACGGAACAGAGTCAAGAGCTTACCACGGCTTCAAAAAAAATCCTTGATAGAACCAGGGTTTCGTGCTTTCTATAGAATAAATTGATTACTTATATTGACGAGCCGGTTGACGTGATTGGTAGATACTTGCCTTTCGCGCCGCAGTTCGTGGGCTCGATTCCCATCCAGGACAGACATTTGTGTGCATGAACATGTATGTTTGTCCTGAGTCTGGGTGTTATTATATATATAAGTATGTATTTACAAAATAAAAGTAGTATAAGTATCAGTTGTCTGGTTTCCATAGTACGAGCTCTGCTTAGTTTGGGATCAGATGGCCTTGTGTGAATAATGTCCCCGGATATTATTATTATACATACAAACTTTTTCTATGAATATACTTATTAAGTCTAAATTGTTTTACATTTAAACAAGTAGTTAAGACGTTCAAGACGATATAAGTAAGGATAGCTTTTGGCGCGCATGAGGTTATACCGACTTATGCCGTGCCGCTCTTTACCCACTTGCATGTGCTTATCTTGCATGATATAAACGTTGCATATTATTATTTATAACAATAAAAAAAAGATTGTCAATAAAAATCTATTTATTTACAGAAAAACACTGCTTTATTTATATTTAGCAAGTATAAGCTTTGCAATGTTTCTTTAATGCGTCCTCGCCCATCATATTAAGTTGATGTCTATGAAAGAAACTATGATAGAAACTTTCACGTGAGTGCCAACGACTGTACAAAGTTTCTACTGAACGTCCCCGTTAGGAAAGAGAAAAAAATAAAGAAACGCATACAACTGGATTTTTTTAAAATCTATATCTATACTACTGCATAATATATATAATTTTATACTCTATAATTATATAATATATATTATAAGTGTTTTATTAGAATGTAGTTATGTGTAGTTTATTGTTATACTCTAATTGTTTTTATGTGTTATTTAGTTTCTCCCTTGAATATTTAAATGCATCTACTGTTCTCTTGCAAAGCTTCATTCACCAAAGGTTGTCTGTGAGAGATCGCTATAAGCGATAAGACCGCCTTTACGCACCATTTTTAGTTTGATTGTGTCCTATTACTTATATGTTTGGTTTTTTTCTTTTGTTATGCAATAAGTATTAAATAAATAAATAAAATCTATTGGCTCTGTCTGTACATTTTTTTTCAGCTAATTTTGTGATAAATAGTCGTTTTATGATGCAGTGATTCACATTATACAACTTTTTTCATTTTTGTTGGGTGTCGTGTGTGTGTGTTAGTATAGTAATAAAATAATTTATTATATTTTTATTAATTATACGCGGGTGAAGCCTCGGGGCACAGCTAGTTTTATATAAACTTTTCATGGTGCTAGTAGTTTCGTCTTTGCGTTGATATGTCAGTCAGTCAGTAAGTTATTTGTATATAGATATATAAGACATTCTATTTTATCTGTAAAAAACTGGTCAGCAGTGATCTCAGCTTGAATTTTTTAAAACAGTTAATATAAGTGCTTTAATTTGTATGAAAATTCAATAAACTAAACACAAATAAAATTATAAACAAACGCTTGTGTAGATAAGATAGATAAAAAAGCGTCTCGTCGATCGTTTATGTTATTGCTATCGGAATCCTCGATGACATCACATTTTATGTTTGAGTACCATTCCCACGGCATCTATAAAAATTATGCTAGACAATGTTATTACGTTTACCAACTATGGACAGTGTCGCCGCCATGTCGCTTCTTAACGATCGTATACAATACACTTGATGGGGTTTCAATGTTTGAGAGTTATTATTTTTTTAATAAAGTACGTAGATATTTATAACATCGATACTGTAAAATGTAATATGTTAAATAACATTTATGAATAACTAGTAATTAGCAAAGTGAAAAAACGATTTTATTTTTAAAACTGGACCTTTAAAACCGGACGAGCATATGGGCCACCTGATGGTAAGTGGTCACCAACGCCCATTGACAATGGCATTGTAAGAAACGTTAACCATCGCTTACAATGCCAATGCGCCACCATCCTAGGGCATTAATGTTGTCCCTTGTGCCTGTAATTACACTGGCTCACTCACCCTTAAAACCGGAACACAACAACACAAAGTACTGCTGTTTTGCGGTAGAATATCTGATGAGTAACTACCCAGATGAACTTGCACAAAGCTCTACCACCGAGTGCATGTGTCTAATTTACTATGCCACTGTCTATGTGCGTTGGTGACCCATCAGGTGACGCATATGCTAGTCCGCCTATACTATAAAAAAAATTACGTTTCCTCACGATGTTTTCCTTACTACAAATTAAACAAATGAAAGTTCAGTGGTGCTTGCCTGGGTCTGAACTCGCGGTCATTGGTTTATATCCACACGTTATAATTAAATTTAAAATGACCCCGACTAGTTGAAAAACTCTTCAACCATTCGCATTAGCGGCCGTTGTTTTCGGTGCGAACTTTTTACTCACTCTAACGTTTTCACACCACATGAAGTTATTGTTTTAAAATAAAGTGTCCCGTTTTAAATTATTTAAAAGCTTAATTCAAAACCTCATTTAGCGTTTCTAAATAAATCAAACGACAACATATTATATACGATTATTTCTAAAACTTTAGGCGTTGTGGTAGATGAAATAGTTGATGAGTAACGTGCTTTATTTTTTTTATACTATCCTTTGAAATACATGTGCAAATTTACGTGCAATTTTTTTTTTTTTCTTTTTTTTTTGAACTGTTTTTGCAACTTCACACTGGATACATTAACGTAAGATTTTTTTTTTAATATCTGTAACTCAAGCAAAACAAATTGGCAATGATTATTTATATATATTTCGATTTGATCACATCTTAATTAATTACTAATTCATGTTAATCTTAAGTCGTGACAGTTCTATAGTAACGATTACGCGTTTCAACGTGTTCTCGGTAAATATTCCGTCATTATTATGTTTAACTTGTCGATAGCTTCATGATCGATTCCCAAGCAGGCGCGTTAATTGTTTACCGATTGTCGAATGGGTTATATTTGCATAAACTATCTTATCCTAGATACATTTACGCCGCATAAAATAATTACACTTTTCCTTTAATTAATGCGATGTCAGTGAAAAGTAATTGATTAAATTCTTTGTTAAGGATATGTCGTCATACATTGAAGAACCGGATACCTATATCCGGTACTGTATCGGTACCGATTCAAATATAATTGCAAAGTTACATGAACTGTTCGTCAGGTATTACACGAAGGAATAAACATCATTACAACAATCTTAATCCTTAAATACCCAAGACGTACATAGAATGTAGTTAAATCTTTTGCTTAGAAGTGAATCGGGATTGAGGAATACAGTATCTATTTGGCTTATATAAGAATAAAAGCCGACAAAGATATAATGTGTAGGCATGTGAATGACTATGAAGAAAGTTATTACGTAGGGCAATAGTTTAGAAAGCCCTTCAACTATGTAACATAATTATTGGCCTGTCGATTCGCTTATGTAATAACAAATTACTTGTTTTCGTATTTCGTTTCGTTACGCTCATAAATATTGGATCCGTCAAATATTTTTCATCGCTTTCAGAATATTAAAGGCGATCCTCTAAAGGCTTTTTTTGTAATTACAATATTCGGGACGAATAATTAAAAAAAAAGTGAAAACTAAGACTATGGGTACTATTGTTATGAAATTAATCGATAAAACATAACAACGCACGTTTATTTGATTTGATTCGGTCGAAGTACAGATAAAATCGGTGATTAGGTAATTACGTTTTTATTTTTAAAATCGATACAAGCTTCGGTAATGGCGGGCCGAGGACCTCGACTCGAACGAATGATAGTTGATTTCACATCGAGATATCGAATCGACACTTAAAATCGATACTAACAATCTTTATAGGCTTAAGGGATCATTTTAGGAATTTGTTATTGCAATCGAGTTGATATTAATTTGAATATTTCTATTGGTATTTTGTTATAACGTCTCGCTATAAAACTTGATGCTGCAATTTATGCAAATTATATTTATACGAGTAGTCTTGAAGCGTCTTGGTTCTTTTATTATGTTTTGTCTCAGTCTGCAAGTCATTAGATACCTTTCCGAACAGGATTCAATATAGTCAATTACCACAGATTTTTACATATAGGTACCATTTAATATATTGACAGATTTTTACTTTAAAACAATACATTCGTTATTTTAACTTGACTTTGACGAGCCGGTTAGCATGGTTGGTAACATACTTACCTTTGACGCCGCAGATCGTGGGCTCGATTGCCACCCAGGACAGATATTTGTGTGCATGAACATGTCTGTTTGTCCTGAGTCTGGGTGTAATTACCTGTATAAGTATGTATTTACAAAAAAAAAATAGTATATGTAAATACATCAGTTGTCTGGTTTCCATAGTACAAGCTCTGCTTAGTTTGGGTTCAGATGGCCTTGTGTGAATAATGTCCCAGGATAATATTATTATTTAACTGAATATATTTGATAAGATGATTCAACTGGTACAAATCCGGGAAACCACCATTTTATGATTAATATATTTCGCGAAGCTGCTGGAGGAAATGCCTTTCGAATTAAAAAGAAAGGTTGGTGGAATTCCATCAAGCACGCGGCCTAATTTCACCCGCCAAATGAAGGTTTCCTCGCGATGTTTTCATTCACGATCGACTTTTAAATAAATTATAAACACAAATTAAAAACATGAAAATATTCTTGCCCGGCCTTGAATCCGCGATCTTCAGTTATGAAACTCGTTTTTTAACCACCGTTTTCAAAGCTCTTTTATAATTACTTCTCCGACTTGTCTTGAAGTGATAACCACTAAAGCCTATCGTCTATTGTAACGAATGCAACTACGTACATTTTGATATATAATTATGTATGTATGTATCAATATTAAATATAAATAAATTATAAGTCGCTCTACAATCTTTGCTTTAGCTACAGGTAAATCAAAATGTTTTAAAGAGCCAAAATTATGATATTAATTATGCCTCCTCTCCTCTTATTGAGGAGGTTTTGGAGCTTATTCCACCACGCTGATCCAATGCGGGTTGGTAGAATACACATGTGACAGAATTTCAGTGAAATTTGACACATGCAGGTTTCGTCACGATGTTTTTGTTCACCGTCAAGCATGAGATGACTTATAATCACAAATTAAGCAAATGAAATTCAATGGTGCTTGCCCGGGTTTGAACCCACGATCATCGGTTAAGATTCACGCGTTCTAACCACTGGACCATCTCGGCAACCTCCACTGAACCATCTCGGCAACCTATAATAGTTAATATATGTGTGTAATATATATTTACAAATGGTAAACAAACATAGCTCAACAGAGGAAACCACGACCCGGCCAGCGATTTTAAAAATCAATCCTGCGTCCTTTGGCTTTTTTATACACTTAGAAACAAGCGAACCACTGAACCGAAGTATTGTAAAGTTGATAAATATGTATTTAAAAATACATAATTATGATAATATGTTTCCAGTTCAAGTACGACTTATAAATACACTCGTTGATAAAACATTTAATTGAATTATAATTATACATACGTATTTTTAAAATATACGCTTAGTCATTTAGATACCGTTATCCTTGCTAATTACAAAAACACGCGATAGTTAAACCTCTATAATATTGCCAGGGTATTATGACATTTCATTGCACGTAATAAATATTAAAATCTCGTGCAACAATATGACACTCTTGTATCTAAAAAGGCGACTGTGTTATCGCAAGTCATAGAACAGTTAGCTTAAAAATGATATGTTTTATGCACTAGTAAAGAGACGTTTTTTTATCCTTACTGACAAAAACTACTAAACCGATATATGTATCTACACATTAAACTTATATAAGAAGATGCAGTGGTTTTGGCTATTATATAATATTATCTTCCAAGTAGCTGCGCTTCAGAGTTTCACCAACTTTAAACTATTGACGTGGCTAGCGTGAATTTCATATGTATATTATAATATATTACGTAAAGGTACCATCAACTTAGGAGACGGTAAGTGGAGCATGAGTGATATCGGATAATTGTTTACAAAATTGTTGTTTATAAAAAAAACAATTAATATAATATAACAAATTATAACGATATAAAAAATAAGAAAACACGAATTAAAAAGTAAAATATTACAGTCATTGTCACTTGAGATAATGTAATTATTATATTAGTAATTATTAATAAGGATTCTAACATTATTGTAATAAATGTAAAGCCAGCCTGTATCTTATTTTATAGTTTTTTGCGCACCTGAAATATTTTTATTCAAACCTTTACAATTGTAGTGATGGCTAATACTGTGGATCATTATCAATATTTATAATCTAGGGACGCAAACAGTTCTCGTAGACTAATGAAAAGTTCATTGAATCCATTCATACAAGATATTCTACCGCAAAACAGCAGTACATGGTATTGTTGTGTTCCGGTTTGAAGGGTGAGTGAGCCAGTGTAATTACAGGCACAAGGGACATAACATCTTAGTTCCCATGGTTGGTGGCGCAATGGCGATGTAAGCAATGGTTAACATTTCTTACAATGCCATTGTCAATGGGCGTTGGTGACCACTTTCCATCAGGGTGTCCATATGCTAGTCCGCATACACATACAAAAATACAAGTCTAAAGTTGATAAAAATAGGCATTAAATTCACAGTGTATCAGCAGAGGTCAATATAACCATTAAAGTGTGTCAATGTTGCATACTTTGGCTATCACAGTACTCATAATATATTATAATTTAATGAATTTATTTCCATTATAAATAAAATATTAAGAAAATTACTTTTCTCAGTAGGTTCTCATTAAATGATATCAGCCATAAGCCATTTCTAGTAAATTGTGTCGTCATCTCGAGTGATGTCATGGGACTTGGCGATCATCTCATTACCAGGGCCTTGTTGTGGTTAATTGAATATGCTTGTTGTTTAGCCGGTATTATTATAATGACCAACGAAGTTAGTTGTAATTGGTTTAAATGTTTCCAAAATATACGTTCCATTAAGTCTCATGTCATATTTCTTACTATTAGCTCAGTGGCTAGCACTTAATGTTATATAGTTTACTAGTTTGCGAATGCGGCTTCGCCCGCGTGTGTGTGTGGTAATGTTAGATAACCTATGTCTTTTACTGTACCCCTACAACGTATATGCAAAATTTCATGATGATCGGTCGAGTAATTAAAACGTGATAACATACCAAACAAAATCACTTTCACATTTATTATATTAGCTTGGATTAAATAAGATTTTTTTGGTTACGAGACGAGGCTTAAAATTTTAATTCTGACAACCTTTATTATTAATATGATTTAAAAATGTTATTTCTCAAAGTGTACTTTAATTGGCAATATAAATTATTAACCTGAGGAAACGTGAAATATAATAACCACTATCCGCATTAAAAACTGTGTTCTGTAAATATAATAAATCCATAAAACATGAGTCGGATCGACGAGATGAAACATTAATTTATCACATCGAAAATATAACATTTTTTTGTAACGGACGCCGGACGAAACGTACATCAGAAATGAATCAGTTGATGGTCAAAACCTGAGTTTTATCACTTGCATTTCGTTCTAACCCGAAAAATAAATGTCAAGTCCTAAAATTTATTTCACTCCTGTCGAAAGTATCTCATTGTAATTTATCTCATACGAACAAGTTTGGAAGAAAAAGTTTAAGGGCCGACGGACCGACGGTACACAGTCGCAATTTGCAAATATTATGCCTCGCATCGTTCGTCGATTTACGATCGAGTTTTTTTTTTCTATTTATTCGTTTATTATCTTTTTCGTTTCTTGTGTTAGGTGCTTAATAAGGTCGGAGAGAGGTTTTGGATTAAATTGGATCAAATTTATCGTTATGTTTAATGATATGGTTATGATGATAAATTGCGGATCGGGGTGGATCTTAGCTGCCAGAAATAAAAGAAGAATAATTACTAAGATCAACGGTTGCTGATATCTGAATATGAACAACCCAAAATATAAAATTGAATGCTTTAGTTTAATAGTAATAATAAGCATAATCTTATTCACATACCTTAAACCATCGCCAATCCCAAAGACTAACTGTGCAGGAGATATGAGAGTACACAAGTATGACGCTACAGTATTGCGTATAGGCGCACGATTATCGGTTTCGTGTGCTTTCCGGGGTACTCTAGTATAACACTGGTAATTCTCTAACTCTAAGCTGCTACTGAGAATTCGTTGACGTAAAAATCTGGTAGTTACACCGGCCCAGGATGCAAACCTTGGATCTTGGGATGTGCAGTATCATTAGAAAGCTAATAGACAAACGAGGCGATACAAATATAAAACATGTATTATAATAGCGTAAGTCAGTCACGTTATGTATATTTCTTTTATAGCATGAAATAAGGAGAAACCAGCAGTCACATTTTTCAGTATTAATAAGCATTGTATTATCATCATAAGCATTAATAATATCATCTATGAAAAAGTAATTAATAGTAATGACTACATCAATAACAAAATGTACTTTTAAAATGATAGCAATTTCTATAATCCATGGTCATTTAATATAATTTATATTCCCACGTCTTTTAATATCGATACTAACATTCACCAAATGACGCCCATTGTTAATATAGAAGAGATTGATCGGGAGGCCATAAATTCCGACCGAATAATCACTCTATCCGATGTGGTTTTGTTCGATCCGACGTATTGATGTCTTTAATATACCTTCAACGGTTAAAGCTATTTGCTGTGTCTTTTCGTGTTCGATAATTTTTTAGTATCGTCTATTTTATTGTTAGTATAATCATTTTTTTTTTAATATGGTTAATATTATTCTGTCGTGCCGTATGTATTTACTTTGATTTTTTTTTGTCCAATTCCGTTTATAAATTTAACAATTTTAAATTTATAGGTAGTGAAAATAATATTTATATAAATGTAGGTGAATTGTAAGATCATAAAATATTTTTGTTTCATTCTTAAATGTTTAGGTACAATGGGATTAACAAGAAGTACAAAATAAATAATATATTTCTATTTCGTATTAAAATATCGTCTGTATATAATCAAGGATATGAAACCAGGAGCATTGGCTGTAGTCATATCAAAGCTATTACATTTCGATTACGTAGACCGTTTAGATTACGAGAGAACAATGGGTCCTCGTTGTCCGCAAACAATAATAGGAGTCCGAACAATACTGACCCAAATGAAATCCGGTATATCGAGACCTATTTAAAAACTATCGTCTTCAAATGATTGTGTTATTGCAAATACAAAACTTGTACTTTTTTTATATATACTATTTTATTACTTTGATGGCTCAGATTCAATCTATCCAAGATTGCGTTGTTTGTTATCGGAGATCGCTTTTTGCAATAGAGCAAGCACCGTTGATTTTTCTATTTGATGATATAATTGAATGTGCTTGAATTTCATCCCTAGCCGTTCTGATACAAATATCAGTCATATATTAATAAGAATCACTATCTAAGGATAATCAAGTTGAACGATGTTATATGACATCAAACAACACAGCATAAAAAAGCTTTCGTTAAATATTAAGATACGCAACAGCAAAAATTAATGTAGTCATTTTCGTATCTAAAACCAATTAAAATCAATTCTGCATTGCCACGTCACGATCTTCAAATAACCATTCGATCCTGCCCGTTGAGTTTCTACGGCTTCATAAATGATATCAAATGCAATCAACAATAGTATGATCCTCTGTTAGCTTACCCGCCGCAAAGGATCAAGTCTGACGTAGCTGTCCAATGACCGAATAAATCCTATTGTTATCAATCGGTGTATCATTACCGACGCTTATACTGCTGGTATCCTATACATATCCTATACTATAGAATACACTTGTCAAAACCGTCATTGAAGTAGCGCTTACTAAATAAAAAAGCCGAGATGGCCCAGTGGTAAGAACGCGTGAATCTTAACCGATGATCGTGGGTTCAAACCCGGTTAAGCACCAATGAATTTCATGTGCTTAATTTGTGATTATAATTCATCTCGTGTGAAGGAAAACATCGTGAGGAAACCTGCATGTGTCAAATTTCACTGAAATTGTCACATGTGAATTCCACCAATCCGCATTGGAGCAGCGTGGTGGAATAAGCTCCAAAACCTTCTTCTCAAAAGAGAAGAGGCCTTAGCCCAGCAGTGGGACATTCACAGGCTGTTACTTTACTTTACTAATAAATATGAATCGCAAATGCCGGAAGACAAGTTGCGTTTTAGATTCTAGACGTTTAGTGATGGACGATTTCGTTCGTTTTCGTTTCGAGGTTATTAGACCGTTTAGTTAGACGAATATAGTTCGTGTACCAGAGTTTTTTTTAAAATTAATTTAAATAGTTCAAACTTTCGCGACGTAATATATAATTATAGTCGAGCTCAAACCATCACTCAGCTAGATTTTTTAATTGTTACTAAGTTAATTTTAGAATAAAATATGCTGATCAACAATATTTTACCTTTTTTGTTGTTTGTTTTATTGTTGTTACAAATGATGATATATTTTTTAAGTATCTTGGTCAATTTGGCAGTTTAATCAAATCAAGGGTATGAAAGCACTCGGTGGTAGGGCTTTCTGCAAGTTCGTCTGGTTAGGTACCACCCACTCATCAGATATTCTACCGCAAAACTTAAAAAGCAGTACTTTGTATTGTTGCGTTCCGGTTTGAATGGTGAGTGAGCCAGTGTAATTACAGGCACAATGGACATAACATCTTAGTTCCCAGGTTTGGTGACGCATGGTCGATGTAAGCGATGGTTAACATTTCTTACAATGCCATTGTCTATGGGCGTTGGTGACCACTTACCATCAAGTGGCCCATATGCTCGTCCGCCAACCTATACAATAAAAAAAAGTATTTTGCATGTCTTGTAATACTAATATTTAGAAGGAAGGTTTTTAATTTGTTAACAAAGTGGAAAAGTTATTTCAGATTATAAAATGTTAAGTTTATAACAACAAGAACGTCTTGTAAATTATTATAATTGGATTTTTTTAGCGATCCTAATTCTCTTCTGAGAGAGACTTACGTTATTTAAAAATTTTAAATTAAGCAAAACCTTTTTTAAGTGCTCGTGGCCCTTACTTGTGTAAGTCTTCGAAAAACCAAAAAAAGCTTAAATTATAACCAAAATTGTCCAGGATTTTATCAATAAATGTTTGAAATAAAATTTCGGTTAGCGATCTCAGGCATCGTAAAAACTAATAAATTAAGTATTCCGAAAATACCTTTCAAGATAAAAAGTCGATTAATACCATGCAGCCAACGGGGGTAATGCACTTGTTCACAAACTACCTTTTTATATTTACCACCCATGGCGTATGTTGTTTGCAAGGCTGACGTCAGTTACTAGAAGGGTTCTGAGGCTAATAGGCTTTGTTCCAAAACTGTTGTCCCAAAAGTGTTGGTATATTACCCTTCCGTTCTAACTGTTTGCGGCGTCCGCTATGTTTGCAACAAACATTTAATTAAGCATTCATTTATCATTTCGGGTACTATATACTTTTGTATTATAAACTATATTTCTGTAGAATAATACCTAGTCGTAAAAGAAATGTTGTCTGTTAGGTTTTAGTTTGTTTTTTAATGTTACAATTATTATGTACAAAATTGAACTGATATATTCATGGAACATACAAATGATTGATCCGACACATAGCGTAATTTAATATACCTAATTTCCTATTCCTTGACTTAACAGACTTCTAAAACTAATATAATGAAGAACTGGATCTGACTGAAAATAGAAGGTGACAACAGGGAGCTTTGCGGTGCCTTGGGTCTGTCCCAATAATAGCCTTGCTACCATAAATATCAGAATCGGTCAAGACGTTCAAGTGCGATTGAGTGGAGGAGATCCAAAAACACTTTCTTTCATGTTCATTATGATATATAATTAAAATTTGCTTATTAAACTGGAAGACAGAAATATATACAAATCAAAATTAATAATAGCTACTTTACAAATCACGACCGCGTGCAATGGTGGCAAGAATGCTAACAGCTTTAAAGCCATTAAATCGTAATTCTGATTCTCGAAGCGAAAAATAAACCAGCTCTCGTTTCAAATGTTTTCATATATAATATTTATTTATTAAAAACATTTACAGTGTCGTGTGTATCTTTCCTTAAAATTTTTGGCATAGTAACTTGTTCCTCTTTAAATGTAATTTATATCCATCTCTTCACGTTTCCGCCGTCCGTCATGTCATTTCTATTATCTTCAATATTACAAATAGTCTGCGTGTCATTCTGTCTGTTGTGTTCATTATATTTAAATTTAATAGAATATCAGATATGCCAATCAATGTCTAGAGAGGTATTTCTAACGAAATGAAAAAAAAAATAGTTATTTTATTTCTAAATTACAAATAATGTTGAACACGTGTTTCTCTTCGAGTTCATCCCGGAAAGAAAAGTTATTTAGAATAAATGGATTTAAATCAGATACTGAAATATATATATTATTTGAGAAAGTTGAATGGGTAACCTGATGGTGAGCTTTCCGCCATGATAATTGCTTACACAGTTAATTCTCCATTAACTTTGGTATCTAAGATGTTATGTCCCACATGATTGTAATTACAGTGGCTCATTAAGACGGAAACTCACCAATGCAAAGTACTACTGTTTGGCGGCAGACGGTAACTATTAAGTGGGTGGTATTCGCCCACCATCGATTTGCTAGCTTAAAAAGTTTTAAGAATAAAATACGATATACGTTTTCAATGAATCCGTACGAATCTAAAGAGAGACGCTGGATGCTCATTAAAACGCACGTTAGTCGAGAATTTGCAATCTTTCACTTCGATGGATTTATACCTTGTTTGTTATCATTATCTCATTTTTATCTCGCAATAAATATACTCGAATGAAACAGGGTATATGTAAAATACTCGTATGCACATTTGAATAAATTGCTACTGATTTGCGTTTTTCCTGTTACGGAAGCGGCTTGACACCTCTGCTTCTTTATCTGGGAGTGACATACACGCTACTCGCTCACAATATGCAAATATATCCTTGAAATATATAATTTTATTATAAATTCTGTTTTAAAATGTGTTACAAAAACCAAATTTTTTAATTTTAAACACAACGAAACAAGATTAATTAGTTTAGAATGTTCATCGTCCAATGCTATTTTCATTGTTAAACATTGGAAATACCACAAGATTTAGATTTTTAAAACTATCTCACTCATTATACGTTTTAAATTTAACTCTGAATGTCTTCATCAGTACGTCTACATATACTATAAATTTAACTTTAATTAAACTTTTTTTAAACAAAATCTGGCACGGAGTAAAATTACAAGAAAATATTTAGAATTCAATTTATATAATTTTAATTGTATGTACAAATTGAAAATGTATTCGTAGGAAATCAATATAGACTAGTAGTTTGACGGTCGGTTACCTGACACCAATATACCTTGTGAGCTGATTGGCAACCGCCATGTAATTGATACACGATCATGTTGCATTTCCTAATCAAAAATTCTATAAGTCGGACCTTAAAAATACCCACTAATTCCCAGATGGGGTAACTGAACTTAAAAGTTAAACTGCCTTCTGATGTATACTTCCTAACTCATCGAACGTATAAGTAAGAATGATCCCTTAATGAGAGTGTTGCCAGTATCAAAATTATTAATACCGTTAATTTTTTCCAAGTGAATACTATCAAAACTAGCCTTATCATGATTGGTATAATTCGTTAGACCAACATCCAAAAACAAAAGCTTTGCACTGCAGCAGTCTTGAATAAAGATTGAATAAATTAATGCTATTACAAAGGGAAAGGACAAATACAATCTCATAGTTGGCAACGGATTAGTAATTTACGGAATGGCTTGTGTATGGGCGTACACTACCACGTTCGGTTGGTCACCACAATTCATATCACCAATAAAATTATCTATAAAACTTCGATAATAAAAATACTCAGATTAGTTCGAATTTATTGTATGTGCGTATACATACTGAAATATCAATGTAGTTAAATTGAGTCTCAATTTTTTTGTTACTTATATGTTATCCATTATTTATTTTTTCCACTATAAAGTATAAAAAAATAAAGTAAAACTATCACGTTACCAAAGTCATAAATTATAAGTACTGATTACAAACCAATAGTGATCTAACTAATGATTTGAACCATGATGCGATGATGAATGAACCATGCAAAAAAAAAACATATCATACGGTTAAATCAAAATTATACATTAATGTATTGTATGTAGACGCAATTATAAAAATTGGAACTGAGCATTCTCTATCTAGCTTTTCTCTATCTATTGAAGTATATCTCGCTAATAAAAAAAAAATCAATTCCGCTATAAATAATTTTCAAGGAAATGATGTTTTTTTTTTAGTTTTATGTTGCCGCTTTTTAAAATTAACGTTCTCTAGAACACAATAGCTATAGTTAAAGTTCCTAAGAGCAATTATATCTTACAAAGTGTTCATAACAATCCCGGCGTCACAATAACATTACTGGACAAAAGAATTACCATCGTCCATGAAATATTTTGTGAAAAAGAAATTATGTTTGATTAGGAAAAGTAAAAAATATATTGTATGTGAAGACTAGAGTAAAACCTCGAATAGTTTGTAGTATTAAAAATAAAGACAATTACTTATTTTTTTAAAGAAACTTTAATGTATAATATATATATTTGTGAAAATTAATATAGAAAACAACGAATCAATATTTTGTCAATCACTCTAATCATATTTTGTCTGTAAGCTGTATGAATAAACTCGAAACTCACCGCAGAACATGCACGTCAATGTTAAGGTGGCTCCATGGTGCGTGCTATTACGGACGGACGCGCACCTGTACGCTCCGACCGAAAATATATCATCTGTGGAAGCGTAGACAAATCAGTAGCGGTGCATTGTATCCGCCGCGAGTAACTTCAAAGGAGCGGTGCGATGTTGACACAGAGCAACACGCACCATTGAAGAGCCTTGGTGCCTGGCTATCCGTGGTCGTCGGCCGTGCGTGAATAATCCACAGAATCACGCGCCGTGGGAAACCTTTAGAAGTGATATGTGATATATATAATAATCATAACATTTAAAGATGTATCAAAATAGCGTAGATCTTGTACTTTATTTTTGTATTTGACAATAAAATATCGATTAGATAACTATAAGTTGAAATCTAACTCAGATCGAAATTGTAGTATAGGCTAAACTAGTTTACATTTATATAAATCAACCTAGTTCTTCTCGTTCTTGTAGATTTTTACGATCCTTAATTTGTAACACGCTAAGAAAGCGTACAACTGTCAATTTTCATTTGGTTTTCCGCTCCAATAAATACGTATTTTACACGAAATTCCTTTGATCTTAGATAATGATCCACATGTTACGATCTCGAAGTATCCTTCGACAAATACATTAATTCTGTATACTCGAGATTCTAGAACAGTACGTATATACAAATATAAGGAAAGAACATTTGTTTTAAATTCTCGAAATAAACTCTTTAATTTGACCAAAAAGTTGTACATAAACAGGAAATGCTATTTTTGTAACTTTCTGATAAATTGGTCTGTTTTTTTTTTTACTAGTAACATTTTATTTCTTTATCAACAAAGATATTATAAATATTGGCTATTAATTTGTACAAAGTCGTGGTTTTTGTTTTTTATATAGATTTATATAGAAAATTGAAGAATTAATAGAAAATTGTCTTTGAAATTATACGACAAAACGGAGACGGCCCGTCCTTGACGTCACGTGACGCTGACATGTTTCAAAATAAATGAGGGTATTACGTAGCCGAGAAAAAAAGTACGGACTCAGGAAAGATTTTGTTCAACCGCAAAAGCTCTCGGAATTAACCCAGTTTTCGACCGTCTTAATGTTGGAATAATTAATGTCTAAATGCTTAATGTGTATGTTGGGATTTTTCAATCAAAGAGAACTGTCTATTATAACAGTTTTAGAGGAAAATATCATTAGTGAGATTTCTAAACTAAATATTAACATTTATAATTTAAAAATGTAATTATTAATGTTACATTTAAATGTAATTTAGAGGATGATTATTCCTTTGGGTGTCAAATCAATGATAATATATCCGCTAAACAAACTTCGTTTAATAAGTAAGGTATGTTTAATTTTAATTCAGTTCAAGTATTTAATGTATTGTCATTGTCCACAGGTACATGTGAAAGTGAATACTAGTCAAATGTCAGCGCGGTACCGATAGTGTCAGTGGTTTTGGATGTGGCTTATCGGAAGCTGATCGAGCTGGCGTGGTACGGGGGAGGGGGGGCGATGCAGGCGGGCGGCGGGTGGTTTGTGCCATGGACAATGGGGTTACAAAAGTTTGCGGTGGCGTTGCCGATGGGCGGTGTGGTACCACTCGTGCCACCACTGCTTGCGGCTCTGCCACCAGCCCCGCAGCCGCTTAGATTGCTTGCTCCGCCTTTACAACATCAATCGCAAAGAAAGGTAAGGTTGAAATTCACACCGGTCTGACGTTCAAAAATGTCTATAGATAGAGTACTTTATAGCCTGTATGGTATTGCAGTATATAGTTCTATAACTCTTTCATTAACTAGATTGTTACTAACGGTTTGCTAGAAAATTTAAACAGTCAGAATCCGGTCAATGCTTTCAATATCATTAAGTGACTATTTACTTTATCACCAAAAGGTTAAATACTAAAATCGTCCTGATGAAATTGTTTTAAAATAATTTTCATTTCGACTAAATATTTGGAAATATTACAATATACCAAATCCTATGAATAATAAATACGTGGAGTTGGGTTAAGATAAAGGACGTATCGGTTGGGTGAAGTTAAAGAACTAATGAATTAAAAGAAAAACAATTTAGATTTTGTCAAGCATAAACAAAATAATAGAAAAAGGGCGATGCCTGATAAGGGTTGAAAGGTACGTTCATGGAATAGCCTCGGCACTGACCCATGAACTATACATTTGTCCTTTACTAGTTACGAAGATTTTACCAATAAAAAATGAATAAGTACATATTTATTTTATATTATACGTATCAGAAATGATGATCTCCACCTCACCAATTTCAGCCACGATGGAAAATCTCAAGAGAGTTAGCCAAACTCACAAGGCATATTATAGTTCACAAGTATGTACGTAAACACAGATGCACTCGGCGGCCTTATATCTAACCACTATACCAAGCAGGCAGTCAAACCAGAAAGAATATACATATAAGAAAACAGTAAAACATAAGAAATTGCCATGCTTCTCCCTTGATGATGGTATTTTTTCTAGAAAAATACTTGTCACCGTTTTTATGAAAATAAAGCTAGTGAAGATAAATCAAGTAATAATAATATTATTATTAGTATAAAATTTATACAAATTACATATTAAATATGTGTGATTTCGTAGGAACTGCCTAATCTTAATCTCTTATGGTTATCCCTAATTGTTGCCTCTTTGTATATTTTCTTAGAATTTTCGAAATCATTCAAATGGAACATTCAACGATTACTACTTTGGATACTTTTTAAAAATATATAGGAATATTGGGCATTAAAGTGATATTATCTAGTGCAGTATAATCCTCGTTAAGCCGACACCTGTATCACAGTACCAATAATTATCCCACAGCTGCATACTTGTTAAAGAGACGGCTTAAGATCTTATCCACAACGCTCCTTCGCTGAATATCTCAGATAGTTTGAAAATCTAAAATTCCTGCATATTCCACTAGGTAGGGACCTCTTGAATTTCCAAGGGTTTTCTAGCAAAACGGTTGACAAAGTATCTTGCTCGTGATAAACTTTCCAGTCGAACAGGACGTTTTTGTTCTTACCATCAGCTTAAATGTGTTACAGCGTCACCTGTTTTCTTAATCAATGAACTATTTCGGTTGAAAAAATTCTTTAAAGCTCACATTTATTAACCGGCTTAAAACAGTAGGTGGTTCTACATTCGGTTGTATTTATATTTTTGTGACTTCGCAATTCCGTCATTTAACCGATAGATTGATTTTATTGTTTTCTCAAAACGATGCTGTCTCATTTGCGCTAAATGTCAAATTGGTTAAATGTCGGTGGTGATGTGCTTGTCCGGGTTGGAAATCGCCCTATTCAATTAAGATCTCGGCACTTTCGCTGCTAAGAGCGCAATTTAAAATTTTTGTATAAGTAGTTTCTAACAGCACAATTTTACGCTTCTATTTGTATTTAAATATTATCGCACGTTTCTTTATATGTACGTATAAGTACATCCACGCAGTTGTCACATTTATAAACTTATTTTTATTTTCCATTTTTAACGCTAAGGTCTCAGACACCTGTCGACTCCTAGCTTCAAATGGTCAGTTAGTCGTATATTCCCAGACGGTATCGATGGCGATATTTATTTTAGATCTTACTATTTTTATAGTCTATAATACTTCGTATAAATATTACGTTTTATTATATCTTATTTATCTGTTTATTTTGTTTTTTGAATAGGACGGATGTTGAGAATAATATTTATCATCCAAAAAGGATTATATCCATTGAGCTGTCGCGAATTTGAATAATTTTATCATTTCGCTATTTCGAATTTTTATAACTGAAATTAATAATCGTTTTGTACGGCATTTTGTTGCATTATTGCCAGTAAGAATAATTAACGTATATTTTCAATTGTTTTTAATGTCTGTATAAATTACGTGTCCTGCCCTTGATTAGCTTAACTACTTAATTCGTTATTAATTCTGCTTCCTCAGAACAATTTCAAATTTGATTTAAACTTATGATTGTTCGATTAAGATCTGTCACGGATTAATTTGAATTTTTCAAGTATCGAAAAAAGGTACGTAATCATAATTAATTATAATTCTGCCTAGTGTTTCCCACTGCTAGGTCTCTCTCTCTGCTCTTTTGCCGAAGGCAGTAGGCAATATAAACATATATAATGATAGATATCTCTATTGCCTACATAAAAAATGATTTGGATTGGACTTTTGCAATATTTTGTAAAACAATAAAAAATAATCCGTTTCACACACAATACATAATTAAATGAATAGCGACGATTTAAATTACACGTTACATTTGTTTTGTGTGGCAAGACGAGCCACCTTATCATTAGTATAGCTGAGTCGAAACACAGCATTGGATTTCGGGTGGTCCCTTCACCTCTTTATTTTCGAAATCCGCGTTTTGCCAACGAGCTATACGTTCACTCGTCTGGTCTGCAAATTGCCTTTGATTTGCTTCGACATGTGTGGTATTGTTTAATGATATGTGGTCTCCTACTCTAGTGCTGTGTACTTTTCAAAGGCATTTAAATATCGGACACGGTACATGCCTCGTAAATCCCTTTATCTTCGTAATGAATGAACTTTAACGTATGGAAAATATTACACTAGACTCGATCATAAATATTAGCCAGTAGACAAATTTAATAGCTGTGTAATTTGTTAGGGATTTAATCTAGACGGTAGCCGGTTAGGGTCTTGTTTATCACCTTCGTCTAGTGTGTTAACCATACATTATATAATCCTTTCAAAGTATATTTTATTACTATTTTTCTTTAAAGTATTGACGTCCGTTTTATTTCTTTGTTTTTCTGTAAAGTAATTTTTTTTTTTAAACCAATTTCAGTGCCTTCTTTTCAATTAGAAATGTACTAGAATACAGTAATTTTGATTATATATTTATATCAGTAAATAGTTATTCGATTTACCGTAATAATATTGCCAATGATCGTAAGACAATAAAAAACAGATTTCACAACAATAAAATAATATATAATGATATACCTCTCACTAATTCACTAAAAATAAACAAACATACAGAAATAATGACATGCTTAAGTCATTATTTATAACTCAATCAATTAACCTTTATTTTAAAACAGGGAACGCCCATTTGTTTTTGTTTAAATGAAATAAATTTTTTGTTCAGCGTTCGTGGTGGCCGCTACCAACCGATCAAATTAATCCATCGAAACTAAAATTAACATTTTTCTCGATCAAATCCCGATCTCAATTTTAATGGTAGTATTTAAGTTATAAATCACGTTGCAATTACCGAGATGTTGCGCTCGGAGATCATTTGCTAACTTGCTAGCGAATTAGTGCTACGAGCTTTTTATTGTTTTATTCAAATATATCTCGTAGTTCTTATTCCTTTATGTTTATGGATTATATTTCGATGAACGATCGGCGAAGAGCCAAAGTCGTAAAATATTTGAACGTGTTTTTATTGAAACTGGCGTTTGTTTTAACGAAAATATAATGATAAACATGCTACAATAAAAACTAAAAAAAAAATGTTTTAACTATGGACAAAAGCATTTCTTTAAAGAAAAGGATATATTCTTTTAAATATACCTTTATATACATGCTTCACTGGTAAGCGGAAAAGAAATAAAGTTTTTCATAACACGTGACATTTTATGAGTACAATTTCGAAAGTAGTTAATTCGTATTCTAACATCTATATTATATAACTTAACTTAATTTTGATTATTTTTTACATCATTTAATTTTTCTCGACTTCCTAAAGTACTGATTTAAGTCATATTAGCTAACAACGAAGTCAGACTCAACTAAATCAAAAAAAATTATAATAATAATAAACAATTAAACTTTTAATTTCCCCCTGCTCTCTTTTCTCATAAAGATAAGCCTTTGAGCTTATTTCACCACGCTGATCCAATATATATATACAAAAGAGTCTTTAATCATAGAGTTATAGAACCAAGTGTGTCATTATCGGTGTTGCAAAATATAATTACACAAAATATGTTATGCCTGAAGAAGAAAAATGTGGGGTATTTTTATCTATGTAGTATGGAATAATATACCTTATTTATTCATGTGTTTTTGTATATGTTTAGAAAAAAATTAACTTTTTGAAGTGATAACTCCTTATGGGAGGGTAAACCGCTTCGTAACGTAACGTGTTACTGCGCCACCATTACCGACGTGGACTGCTTTACCTGTAAGTACCAACCTAACGCCATCTAGCGTATACTAATACCTCTCTAATAACTCTCAACTACTAATTTAAATTGTATTTAATATATTATAATTAATAATAAATATTATCACTTCTGTCGAGCGTCCCGAGACGCACACATTTTTTTTTCATTTACGTAGTTTAAACTTATAAAACAATTAACTAATTGTTTTTACTCAATGAGTATTTACTTTAATCCTAGAAGTAAATGATTTCTAATTACTCTTCGATTGCAAATTAAAGTAATGAATTAACTTAGCTTTGCTTAAGAGGAATGATAAAGATTTTAATGAAATCTAGATAGCGTGATTCATCGTTAATTACTTAAAATTCCATTGCGTTTCAAGTTTTTATCGCCGTCTACGTTTTAATAATAGAAATACATTTAAAAATGAATTCAATATAAAACAGAATTTAAATTGGTGATAATGATGATGAACACTTTGGTCACGGTGGTCAACTGACACTAACCAACTTTGCAGGAGATATAAAAGTGCACAGGTGTGTGCGAAAACGCAGGTGTACTATGATGGGATGACAATTTGACACGATTATTAAGAATATTAGCGCATTAATGTCAAGACCTGACACTTCCACTGGACCAAAGTAGCAGTCAGAATGATGGTAATAAAGAAAGCTCATCGATATCGTCAATAACGCAATAGTTTATGGGTTGCCTAGCGAGTTAAATGTCGTAGGTTCGATACTTGGGCTATAGCCGTTCTCGCTCCCGACACAAGCTGTACGCTTATTTTTAGAGGTAATTAAGAAAGAAAAGATAGCTTCTTGCCATATTTTATTTTCATCTTAGGTTTCAGAGGCCTCTTCTCCTCTTTTGAGAAGAAGGTTTTAGGGCTTATTCCACCACGCTGCCCCAATGCGGGTTGGTGGAATACACATGTGACAGAATTTCAGTGAAATTTTACACATGCAAGTTTCCTCACGATGTTTTCCTTCACCGTCAAGCACGAGATGAATTATAATCACAAAATAAGCACATGAAATTCAGTGGTGCATGGTCGGGTTCGAACCCACGATCATCGGTTAAGATCCACTCGTTCTTACTACTCGGCCATCACGGACTTCGAAGAATTCCGACAAAGAAGATGTTTATTTTTTATTTATTCATGTCATTGTAGACATGATGACATTGATTACTCTTGCTCTTATAGAATCGAGTACCTACTGGTACAGTCAGTATACTTCATCATCTGCTAGTTTCAGACAAGTTTTATAATTTATTGGTCTTGCATCATCGTCTCCAATAAATTCTAAATCAAACATATCGCTATTCTTAATTTTTGCAATCAAAAATATGTCCAATAATTAAAAATAATACATTGTTTTAAAAACTTAAGCTGTTTTTATATTAAATTGTAAACGGTGAGTTAAAAAGTAAAAGAAAACCCTGTTAGGAGTATTTATGACAATTCATGCAATTTATAAAATGGGTTATGTTATAAATTAAAAATTGCAACAGGACGCTATTACTTAAAACCAGATCGTAAAAATAAAAAGAGTAAACCGATCTCTTTAAAATAAATAAGGATTCGAATACACTCGCACAGTGAAACGAAAGCTACCCAAGATATAAAGCTATGATGTTACTATAACACTTATGTGATTATGTAACGGAAAAGTAGTTTTGTTATTGATATTTGGTGGAGTACACAGTTATGGATGTCGCTTTAATGGGGGGGGGTATAAAGCAAAGTTGCTAATCTTTTATAATATGAAAATATAATGTAGTTCAAAATAAAATATTCTCAAGGCTTATATCAAGTCAGAAATATAAACGAATAAAATTTTCTCAGTAGAAAATGACGAAACACATCTTTAGATTTCTTTGAGTTTTAATCATAAAGTTACAGAATATTGAGTTAGAACTGGATAAAAAATTATAATTACAAATAATTGAGGGCTAGGTACCTCTCAGGTTTTTTTAAAAAACCTTTTCGTTTTATGTTTTTAAAAAAACATGTATTTTTCTTAAACCACCCGCTGCGCGAGGCTGCGGTACGAGGACTAGAGAAAAATATTGACAGCGCTTTAGATTAACTATCATATTGTAGTTAAAAGCACGATATCATATTCTTATAATTATTAAAATAATTTGTAAAATATGTAAAACACAAAAAAAAATACAATAGTTCATTGTAGATAGAAAAAGCATAGAAATGAGTTCGCGTGTCGAGAAAGGCGTGAAAGGAACGCGCGGGTGAAATCTGAAATATTGCTAGCTTTAGGCTCGTTCTTAAGGATTAAACACACCACTAACACGCCAGATAACAATAAAAAGGTTTCGCGTTCACACGCTCGAGAGTATTCGTAATAAGACGATTATTCGTTAAAGGCTACCTATATGGGCATGTCAATACCGTTGGTTGGTCGGTTGGTTTCCATCTGTCCCATCCAGACGACATTCCCACAGCATCTCATTATACCTTTTTTTATTTCTTGATGCTAGACGCTCGTTTATATTGTAATTTGATGCTTATCAAATATATGTTTACAAGTTTTCATTTACTGTATATTTTTATAATATAATTGTATATTTTTGTCTCTGCATCTAAATAGGAATTAATTGAGTCAGAAAAAGCAACACATTTTATTTTTGAATACGGTTCATTAAACTCTTTGCAATTGTATAAGATGATAAAGTTAATTAACACGGAGTGTAAATTGTAAATGATAACTATGGACTATAAATGAATAAGGCATTCTTATAACAAAACTTTTAAAATTATTGGAAATTTAAAAATAAATAACAATTCATTTTCCTTTAACGATTCCGTCGTTGTATTTCAAATACGCGAATAAGCTTTAATTAATATAAATCTTAAAACATTCTAAGTGACATCTGTAAATAATATCATGTCAGATAAATCTATAATTCCATAGACCACCATTGTTTAGTTCAACACATGGTACGCAAGTCCATATGAGGTTCTTAGAAATAAACTGTTTCGTTGTGTCCTAAACCTAATGCTTAATCAATATTACTGTAGTCTTTAATACACGCTGTGGGCTTATTAATCGCTTCATCGACTTAACGAGTTCTTTATTTTTTTTATTACAATTTTAAAAAATAACTTCTTGTATTATAAGATCCAACGCCGATATTCTTTCGTAGTAACTGCTTTGTTGAAACGGTAGAACAGTTTTATCATTATTAAAGCTAAAAAATAATTATCATTAACGCAAAATGACCAGAAATAATAATTGGTACGTATAATTTAAGTTAATCATATTCCTGGCTTTTTTTTTATGAGTTTTCTAATGCGAAAATTAAAAATTAGAAGATTTTCTGACTGACTTGCTAGGTTTTTTTTTTGTAAAAGTTTAATACGTCTTTTGTAATTCTCAAACACATATTTTTAGTGGCTTTTTGTAATGCTATAATGATTGATAAATTGTAATTTTTCCTTTTTTGAGATTGTGAAAGACAAAATTAAAAAAAAAAATAAGGTTAAATGTTTTTATACCTTGTATTTTGATGTGAAAATATATAAGACATGTATTTATAAATAACAGTTTATTTTTCAAAATTATAAAAATTATCGGTATTTGCTATCACATGTGAATAGGCTTTATTTGTAAGAACTCGCGGATATTGATATTTTTTCAGTTATATATTTATTTCAACAGAGTACGAGTCATTAGCGATGACATTATAGTCGACGAAAACATTGTATCTTAATTGTAGAAAAAGTATAAAACCTCGAATATATGAAGTCTATTAAGGCAGAATGAAACCCAATTTATCGGGAGTGGAGTAAGTGGGAGCATCTGTCAACGTCAAGCATATGAAGTCAGCCGAATCGTGGATGGGTCGAAGAGACCGCGTTTGCTTTTATTCTCATTTTATTTACAGTCGATGTCAATTCATTAATGAATACAATTCATTGTTCGAATTTCAATTCTGAATGCTAAAGCCATAGTGATATTAAAGAAATATTATAAAAAGATATTTAAGAAAGAAAATATTTAGGTGGTGATTATTTTGAAATTAATTAAAAATTAGTAAGCTGCTTGAGATAGCTCACACGTATCTGCTTTTACTTTCCGATTATTAATGACGGTAGACAGAGTGGAGAACACAGGTTTGAATGTTTTCGTGATGTACTCGGAAAAATATTTCACACACACACACGTTTTGTATTGCAAAATTTTAATCAAAATAGTTTTTATTGAATACTTCAATGAAAGAGATTATGAGTACTTTGTAATGATTTTATAAGATTACTAGTACTTTATATATAAATCTAACCTTTCGGAATAGCTGACCTGGTGGTAGGGTTTTGTGCCAGTATTTGAAGAGCGTAAACCAGTGGAGTTACAGGCACAAGGGACAAATGTAACAGCTTTGCTTCCAAGGTTGGTCGATCATTGACGATGCAAGGGTTAGGTGAGATTTATTACTACCAACATTGGTATACATAAATCAGGCGGCCAATTTGCCTGTCCGCATACCTATTAAAAATTAAAAATAGATTGTCCCGAGAAGAATCGGCAATAATCTCAATTGTCACTGTTCCCAACAATTTAATTAACACAGATCGTAATCATCAGCCTCACAAAGCTATTTACTTAAGTGAACGTAAAGTGACAGATACTAATGGATCTATGAGGCTTAGCAAAAATCCGTATACTGAACATTTGAAACAGATATAGATATAATATGTATATATCAGATAAATTGTATTTTAGATACAATCAGAGTAATCAATGAATAAATACCAACCACCACCAAGATTTTTAGTAATAGCATTTGAATACTGGTACTAAAATACTTGGTGGTACATACGCACTTAGTGGTTGGGCTTTGTGCAATGCCTTCTGGGCAGGTACCGTACCGTGAGATTGAACGGTTAACCTGTCAACGTCAAATAAATGAATAATTTATTCAAAATATTCTTATTTGGTATATTATTCAAATGTTAAAAATAGAAAAGAATGTACTGTTTTTTTACCAATACACGAAGCTGGCGTTGCTGCAGTTTTGTAAAATCAAACAGATATAAAATCGTGTATTAAAAAGAAAATTACACCTTCTAATGTTTAGAAAATAATAAAATACATCAAATATAAAGGATACATGCATTTAAGTAAATGTCGAACAAGGTTGTATTTAGAAAGTCTTTAAATTTAATGGTCAAAGATTTAACAGATACTAACATCCTCTAGCGCCATATAATCATCATAAAATATTATATTTAATCTTTAAAATATTGCTAGTAAATTATTTCAAGAAAATGACATAAATGTATTCCGTTCGCTCATATCAAGTATAAATATTAACACGCTCGGTGATATAATGTGACAAAATAAAATTATTCATGAGAAGATCTCTCTCCGATCCTTATAATGAACCGTTCAGAAACTAAAGTATAAAAAGGGCATTTTTTTAAACTTACAATGCCAGTGTCTAAAATAAAATTTAAACTTCGTTCGGGCTTAATTCTAAAAATCGAATGATTACACATCAATCGAAGTAATCGCGAAACCGAATACAATTATCGAATTAAAATCGTTCCGCTATTCGAGTCACGTGATGCGCATCGAGTCTGTTAACGCAAACATTTGACGTGTACGATGAAGCGCACGAATATGTGTTTCATTGTTTTATGATACTTATTTCTTGATGTTTAAAGCTCAAATCTGCCTAACTAAATGCTATTTGATAAACATAGGCTAAAATTTATAAAAATATATTTCTAGAATATTAGTCGGTATTGATAGAAGTATAGGAACTATATTTGCGCGTGCCGATTGGCCCAGTGTACGCACGTGTGGCGAATTTTAAATAAGTTATAACGAAGGCAAGTAGGTTTGTGGGGAAGTGAGTGATTGAATGTCGAGAAAGATTTCTTCATTTTGATATCGGCGTTCATAAATAAATATTTCACTGGGTCAAAGACCTTATTTGTGAAATTTATAATAATATATACTATGTTAATATTAGTGTTTAGTAAATGTCAACATTAAATTTCGTTCTGTTATATTTTGTAAGATGTTCTTAATATTTGAATTATTTATACATTTCTATATTACATTGAATTCATTCGAACAAAAATACAAATATAAAAAATCTTAAGTCAATGTTGTTAACATTGAATTAATAAAAGAGATCTAGTACGTTTAATTTTAAAGTTGATAATAATTGCGTATTTGAATTATGCTTATATTCACGCATTACTAACGATATTAAGCAAAGTATTATTAAAATAAAAAAAACCGCGCGATCATCTTTAATAAGAATTTTGAATTCATGTTTACTCGTCAGTAAAGTGTTCGTAATCAATCAATACAAATACTCGAAATCATCACCTGATGCAATTTAAAAGACCTGCGTTGTAAACCAAGTAGGTTTCACGCTGGCTCTGTGCCAATATGTTTACTATTAATGCAACCTTCACTCATATTTAAGTTTGACTAACCATCGATCGCATGGTCTGTATAAAGATTCTCAACGCGAAAAAATGCATCTATGTCAAATTAAGTACTAAGATAAACATACAACTAACCTAACTTTAGGTAAGGTATCAATATGGATTAAATCAGCAGAGGGTAAATGGTAACGATTAAGTGACGTCATCACAGTAACATTAAATGGCATGATTGTTGGGAGAGGAATTGATTAACGGCGTGGTACTGATTTGATATTCGAATTACCGAAGATAACAGTTTGAACGGTCGAATGGAGTATTTATTTACACGCAGAGGTCATTTTTTAAGAAATTTTGGACAATCAAAATATTGTGTGTTTATTTTATTGGTTATCTGACTTACAGGGAATGTGGAATCAGTTTTAGAAATACCGGTAACATACCTCATTTGTCAGATATTTTAAAACTAAATGGATGAATGGATTTTGTCAAAATCAGCAATGCCTATCTTCCGAGAATTATTAATATTCTTATTTTCCGCTCCAGTTAGGCGTAAAGCTTTTTCTAGTTGTAGGTACCATAATTATAGCCCAAGGTGTCAGAAACAACCTGCTACTTTTACATTGCTAAGTGGCCTGGGCGCCGGTTGGTTGATATTAAACATTTAATTTACGCTGTTTTTACGCGTAACTTTAAAATTAAAACCTAATCAAAAAACAGCTTTTTTATTTGTTTTACATATTATAAATTTTGCTAGCAACAGTATTACGTCTTGATCTATTGTTACGTTAGTACACATAATGCAAAACATTGGTATTTGATAGAATAGGACAAAACGACAATTAAAGGGCGTAACTATTGTACGCAACAACAAAACTATTTTCTGGTCGTTACAAAATCATGTAAACATTATTCACGCATCACTAGCACATACATGATAATACTCCCAAATTCCCATTGAAAACTGCCACGGACATGGCACACCTTTCTGTAACATCTAGCTTCCTAATATAAACTGTATAAATGTGATGATAAAGCTTAAAATCGATCGTAGAATTTTTGTGACCCCCAAGTGATCGCAAGCCGATACAAATCATTGGGAACGTTCACAGTGCTTGGAAACCAATTTCCGGTTCCCGTTCGTATTGAAATGTAAACGACGACACGACAAATAACACCAGGTATTTGATGATAGAATCTAGAGGGAGAGAGAGAGAGAGAGAGAGAGAGTATGTCCGCTGAATCATTCACATATAAATTTTATGTAAGAAAAATATTTAGTAATCATTATTGATAAAAAAATTAAGTACTTGAATGTTAAAAATTCCGTGTGTTCTATTTAGGTTCTTTAGTTTTTTTACATAGTTTTTAATTTTAAAGTATTACCTTTAAGCTTTATAACAATCAGTGTTACCTGTAAATGTTGTATATTGTATGGTTAGTTAAACAGTGCTGTCTTCTTCTTTCGAATATCAAATCAATAATGAAAGGAAGAGATAAAGCAATATTTAATTTAATACCAACGTTTCGTAATCAATGTTTATAAGTAAGGTCGTATTATACTGTTTTACATACTGATACTGCTAATACTATATTTTATACTATAAATGATTGTATTTTCTTTTCACATAATATTTTCATATCCTTATCTAAATTATAAATAAAACCTATTATTAAATTAAAAATTGAAATACAATATAAGTATATCTAGACATTTAAATTTACAAAAATAAATAAGTAAAGTCGTAAAAATTTGCACCCTGCTTTATTAAAATATCTTAAAATATCACCATCAAAGATAATTTCAAAATGTTTTTCATCGTAGTCAATATTTGAAACGCCAACCGACTCGCTTCTTTGATCATTCAATCTAGCGGAGCCAAAAGGAAAATTCAGATTATTAATTACCAAATGGTCCTTGAAATTGAATATTGATATTATTTTGCGGTGACTTCTAAGTTCTTTGCAAACTAAGTTCCATTGCTTTTTTAGTCATCACAGTTAACGTTTTGGGTATCTTCATAATTTAGAATAAAAAGTTAATTATCTTAAGCTTATTATACTATATCTGAACCGATTATCGCGGGTGGTGGTGGCCTTTTCATGTGCTTAATTTTTGATTATAATTCATCTCGTGCTGGACGGTGAAGGAAAACATCGTGAGGAGTCACATGTGTATTCCACCATCCCGCTTGGAGCAGTGTGGTGGAATAAGGTCCAAAACCTTCTCCTCAAAAAGAGGAGAAGAGGCCTTAGCCCAGCAGTGGGACATTCACAGGCTGTTACTGTTTTACTGTTATTATACCATTGTATTATAATATAAAATAAAAAATATTTATTTATTCCTTAATCTCACAGTCAAAATTAATCAGAATCTGAAAAGCACTGACAATTCGAGAACAATAATAGACAGTCTTGGAAAAATACGAATAACAACTAGAAAATTTGATATTGTAATCGTTCTATAGAAGTACAAAGTTGATATAGATATATTTTATGAAATGTGTCGATTCATCGATGACAGTCAAGCTCTTATTGATGTCGTCGACCAGCGATACGACTGTTCGGCTCCATTTGATAAGGGTCCGACTCAACATGCAAACTTTTACTTTTTTAGATCAACAAAACAGGACCACAAATTTCAATAACTTTCCTGACAGTGGCCATGTTTTTGTGCGTGTACGCAAAATGGCCGCCGCAAAAAGTTGGCGGGAATTCGGGCTAGTTTTGCTTTGATGAAAAGTATAATCTGTAACTCTCTCGCTCGCTTTTCGATACTAGTGTTACGTGGTTATAAATTGAGGAGACTTTTATCATTTGAATTTCGATGTTAAACATAATCGTCCTTAGTTATAAACCTTGCTTAGCGGCTATATAGTTAAACAATACTTTATCTCTTTCTGTCATTATTGATTTGATATTCAGAAAAAGAAGACAACACATTGTTTAACCAAACCCCTCGCTGAATAACGTTTATAAATAATACCGTGTAACATTAACTTATTAAAATGTATAATTTTTTGTCAACAAAACATCATCCTAATCTTTCTTTACTAACAAAACTTTTTTTTATATATTGCCATCTTTGAAGTCGTAACTACTGATTTTTTCTTATCGTATTTGGTGTAGTTGAATATTTTTGTATGCACGTTGGTGGTCATGAAACAGGAAACATATAAACAATGTTATGTTATATTGTAGGAGAGACAAACAATGTTGGCATGTTACACACACTTTAAATGCGCAGCAGCTGGCCGTAATCGAGGAAATATAATATTATGGTGTATTGTACTAGAAAAACATTGATTTGTTTATTACCGGTATATTTTTCAAAAAACTTCGGAATTTGTTTATGGATAAATCTTCCATTAAAATGATACATGTTATACTTGACAAAGTACAGTACTTCAACAGCGGGATCTAACAATTTAGGTTCCTTGTGTTTGTAATTTCTATAGTAAACACAAAACTGCCTTGCCTGTATCGAACAAATGTATATTTTTTATTTGATTTGAACAGTACGAAATTTATACCATTTTATGTGTTAATAAGCCATCGATAACTCATCTCATATTACTTACATTTCAATAGTCGTTGAGTCGATACACAAAAACATGGTCTTGTCTGCTCCTTAAATCAATGTCAAATCTCGCTCCATGTACGATTTATTTCGCAGAAATATTCCTGGTTGCCTCATGGTATTTGCGGCTTTATTTTAATTTCCATCGTCGTCACAGTTTAGCACTGTTGCCCTTTTTTCGATCGTCTTCGTTAGCGAAAACGACTTTTACGGTTTGCCGAACCTATAACATCTCCCGTCGCGTTCGTTTCGGCGAATCTTTCTTTTTACTTTCATCGTTTTAGTCTGTCTCTCGCTTTTCTGGCGGCTTTATTTCAAAAGGTTCGCAGGAACGTCGATATTCGATACTAAATTTGTACAGCGTTAAAGGTAAATTTTCGGCCACAGTCGCCAATTTAGATAGTTATCTTTCGTTTTCTTGGTTTTAGTTTATTTTTGTTTATCGGTGATAGGTGTTTCTGAAACAGAATACATTGTAATATGTAGTTTTATAATAAGAAATATCATAGTTATAGTAATTTTACCGTCAAAAGTTAGTTTCCACTTTTTTCTCATCTATATAATATTTTATTGTGTAATTATTGTATACCTTATTAATTAAAGTTTTATTGACATGAGATTTAAATTTATTAATTGACAAAGCTAAAAGTATTCGAGGAATTTTGATATATGTATAAGCAAACAAGGAAGGATGAATTGACTTTGAAGAGACGGAAACCTGATACAAGTTTTGCTTTACTCTTGTTTATCAATATTGTAATGGATATCCCTAACATTATTGACTATGATACTCTTGACGGTCATTCTAAGCAGTAGCTAGCTAACTGCGCTGTCAATTTAAGGACATGTGCGCCAATATTTAATTTTTTTACATTACAAAAGCCGTAACATGCGATTCCTAAGAACGGAACGCGCCGTAAACCAAAGTTATCGTTTTAATTTTTATGTACCATTCTTTTCAAATTTTTAAGTCTCTTTTTAAATATAATTCCCGAGTTTAAGTTATTGCCTTTTGTTTGCCGGTTGCCTTTGTATCTTAAATAACTTATTATAATATAAAAGTCTGCTTATTAACAAATGTGCTTAAATGAATTGACATTGAACCTTATTTACATTTTCAGAAACAGTTATTATGTAAAATATTAATGCAACCTGTAAATATTAAATACACACATATATACATATCTTCGGAAAGATATAATATGTATGATGTATGGACCCTGATAAACACGAATGTAGCAACATTTGTTGTATTTTCTAGAAACCTCTAAAAAATAACCCAAGGCAAACCACATTTTATATAGTATAAATCTCCTCGTATCTAAGAGTAACAACTCCCCCCCCCCTCCCCCTGTTACAGGCGGGCGAAGTCACGGGCGGAAACTAGTTACTATATAAACTAAAAACGAATACTTAATATTATCGATGAAATAGTAAAGTAATAATAAAAACATAGCACCATAATATAGCATAACACAGCGGTCATAAATGTTGCGTACGGAAAGTAGGTTGTGAGGTCTAAGAACCAAGGTCAGTTGAGGCGTCAAGTGACGCTGTCTGCGGTGAGAGACAAGCGGACTTGTGATTTGTGTTCTTTTTCTTATTATAATATAAATGGCAATTTTTTTTTTAATTTATATTTATAATCAATCGATAAAATGTATCACAAAAATAATGTTTAACATTTCGCTATGTTTGAAAAATACGACAAAAAAAAGTATTCATAACCTAACGTCATAAATTTAACTTATATTTACATATTTTTAATACAACTTTTAAAATTCTAAATGAAGAAGACCTAAAAATTTCTGAAACGCTTATCAAGTTCAATTTTACTAATCTGAATAAATTCTGAACGCTCATCGGTCATCTATTACGTCATTGGCTGCAATCGACCAATCGCAATTGAGATTCTTTTGTTATTTTAGTTTGGTCAGGTTTGTAGTAACTGAACGATAACATCGCTATCGTCTTATGACGCGGGTCGACCGCAAACATTTTACGAGCTACGAGAAAGAGCCCTTTATGGAACAATGTGATATTAAACAAAATCATTGCCTTTACAGCGTAAACAATCTACAAGTGCTTTTTGGTAATTAATTTTTTTAAATGTTTATTGTGTATTAACCGAAAGTTATGTAGTTTGAATTGTACGTTGCGTTTTGTTAGTTATTTCGTTTGGAAGTTTTTTGGACTTTTAATAAGGCTTTAATAGTAAACTACCGCTTTACTCGTGACTTCAATCGCGTCATAGTTCAGAATTGCAATATTGCAAAAGTTTACCTTACCTTACTTACCATTTAAATTTTCAAAAATCCTTAATGATAGCCTACTCCGTAAAAGGAAGGTAGTTTGAGCTATGCGTTGATATGTCGGTTATTCTTTTATATTCTTATATATACATATATACAGTGGTGGTCATATAATTAGAAACACTTCTTATGAATAAAGAAAGTATAACTTCAACGTACGAATGTTCGTAAAAAATATACACATTCAATAATTAATAATCATGCAATAATATAGCCACTCAAATAAAAAACTCATTAAATGCATAAAATGTAAAACATAAAATGAGTCTTACACATGTAGGAGTTTATTTTCTGTTACTGGCCGCTTGGACGCCTAATTAGAAACATTTTGTAAAAGCATCCATAGCTCGTTATTTTTTTATAACGAGAATAACATTTCTTTTTCTATTATTTTGGCGGCAATTCAAAATTTAATCTGAATTTTATTTTTTTCAAAATGGGCAAAAATAAAAGTTGTGACGCGTCAACTAGGCAAATAATTGTTAATTTACATACAGATCATAAATGGGCATACAGAAGAATAGCTGAGCATTTAAATTGTTCTGTTAAGAAAGTTTTTAATGCAATTGATCATTATAAAACACATGGAACTGTTGAAAATGTTCTTAGAAAAGCTCGTCCAAGAAAATCCTCTCCCAGAGAAGATACGCTAATCGTTCGTGTTGCTAAAAAAGACCCAAGTAAAGGCTTCAACTAGATTAAAAATAAAGTGTTTTCGCCTGATGACCCGAGAAACATCTCGTCAAGACTGATACGCCGAAGATTAGTGGAAGCTAAATTGTTTGAAAGAATCTCTCGAAAGGTACCGCTTCTTACCAAGCAACACCGAGAGAAGCGATTATTATTCGCTAAAAAATATGTTAATTGGACGGTACGAGAATGGAAAAAAGTGATATTTTCAGATGAAAAAAAATTAATATGGTAAATTCCAATGGAAAGCGCTATGTTAGACGCCCTGTAAACAAGGCTTTTAATTATAATTACACAAGGAGTATAGTCAAACACGGTGGCGGTACAATCGATCAATGGCAATACAAAAATATCTTAGAGCACACAATGATTCCCTACTCGGACGATCATTTGCCTGTAACCTGGATCTTTCAGCATGACAATGACCCTAAACACACGGCCAATACCGTCAAATGTTTCCTTAGCGAACAGCGTATATCCGTTTTCGACTGGCCAGCAAATAGTCCGGATTTAAACCCGATAGAAAATTTCTGGTATATTGTTAAAAAGAAAGTCTCAAACAAACGTAACACCAGTCAAAACGAACTATATGAAGCATTTGTTGAAGCATGAAATTCAATCCCCCTAGAAAAATGTATGAAATTTATTGAAACAATACCACGTCGTTGCAGTGCTGTTATTGAAAATAAGGGATACGCCACTAAATATTAATTATAACTAGCTATTTCGTAAATAACCATACTAATTACTAATATATAAAAAAATGTTGTTTTTTATATTTTTTGTTGTTGTTTCTAATTAGTTGACCATTATTGTTCATACCTTAAAACTGGTCTATATGTTTGTCCGTAATGTAATATTGAAACTGCACTTGTGTAATGGGATTTATATTGTTTTTCTAGTAAATGATAAATCGTTGAACATATTGTTGTCCGATTTATTGCTTAATTTCAAAATCAAGTTAAAGCTAAGTTTTCCTAGGTCGCCTTTCGAACTCCCGATTGAAGGTATTCCAGCCCATCGGCCACTTAGGTTCAATGGTATGTCTATAAAAAGTTTCTAAAAAATTATTAACATTAATAATATTAAAACATTATAAAAATATACTACAACTGGATTGTATTATCACCGACACCAAAACCTTACACATAGTTTCAGCTCAAGCTAATTATTGACTGCCTATAAAAAAAAATTAAAAAAGAAAACGGTGACGTAATCGAGTACGTTTCATGTGTTTCACGATCCGACGGCGCATACGTTTAATGTCAGACGCAAAACACATTAATTAGCCACTGTATTGTAAAACATATATAGCTATTAATTCGAAGCCTGGCGCACTTCCAAACCAATAGGTCAGATTCTTGGGACGTATTTGTGTGTCTCGTCCCTTGGTCCCTGTTTAATCGGAATCAGAAATCGATACAATGACAATTGTTATATCTGTTAGAAGAAAAGAAGAAGAAAGTTTTGTAATGAATATCATGACAATAACCAAATTAATTCTCATGTAGTCCAACTCCAAACTCATTTTGGTTAGTATAGTTGAATTTTATTAGTTGTATAGTAAGTCGAGGGAAATCGAAACGATTAAGAAATAAATTAATAAACGTTATATTTATCGAAAAGTCGAAAACGCGTGAGAATATCTTCATTAATTTTTAGTAGCTAAAATACGTGAGAATTACGTACAAATTGTTACTTTACACTGTTTTCGTTTAACTCTAAAATTTCGCCCCAAACAGTTAAAGAAAATTAACAATGAGATATTTGTAAGATTGATTTTTAAACATAATGAAATTTTATTAATTGAATCATAATATTATATTAAATCTTACTTTGCCAATAATAATAATAAACTATAGTTACATCCACGCACAATAAGTCGCGAGCGATGCGACCCGTTATTAATATATGGCATTGTGTTTTATTACAACTAGACAAAACAACTCTAGGCAAACATGGTTAAAAAAATAAGTAGGCTTATTCCATTGCGTTATCTTATTGCGTGTACACTAGGGTTGCCAACAATCCATTATTGTATAGGATTCGTCCTGGATTTTAGTTTAATAAAATTTTATATACATAAGTCGTTTTAATAGTAAATTTATGTTAACGTTGCATTAAGATCCTTGCTAAGCATTTATATGAAAAAAAAACATACTGTCTATGATATTATGCACCTTCTACTTATCCTTACTAATATGAATACGAAAGTATGTTCGATTGTTCGTTTCCTTGTTACGCTTTCACGTCATAACTATTCAATCGATCATCATGATATTTGAATAGACTTTGTCAGACGTATATAAATAAATATAGGGTACTTAACTCCTAACCCCCTCTCTCCTAGCCCCCGAGCGAGGACGCGGACTCGTAACCTAAATAGTTAGTAGAAGGTGCATAATATATAAGGACTTCACTATGAATCTAATTCTTACTACAAGAAGTTAAAAAATAGAATATACTTTTGAAATAGACTCTTACAGGCACTTTTTAAACATTTTATAAGATTAAATTAAACGTAAATACCAGCAAGTAAGAAGTTACTGTGAAAAGTTACTGTGTCATAATAAATTATTTTAATGGAAGCTTTCAATTTTATCCTCAATGTAAATATGTGGGAGTATTTTAAGTCGCTAGCGAGTCGGTGTATTCAAACACAGTTAGATGTAACGAGTTAAATCTTCTGATTGGCACCCAGAGAAGGGAGAAGAGTTGAATATAATAGGTGCAGATGCAGATATGATAATATCGTAAAATTGAATTCCAATCTCTATTTAACTTTTTTTATAATTTAGGTAGGTGGACCAGCAAATGGGCCATCTTATGGTAAGTGGTCACCAATGCCCATAAACGATGCTTGTGCCTGTAATTACACTGGCTCACTCACCCTTCAACCCGGAACCCAACATTACCAGGTACTGCTGTTTTGCGATAGAATATCTGATGAGTGTGTGGTACCTACCCAGACGAGCTTGCACAAAGCTCGACCACCAGTATATTTAAAAAAAATATATAGCAATTTAGAGAAAAACTGCTTATGTTTACTAACTATATTAATCTTTGAAGAATTAAAAATTTCTCGCGATTTTTCGCAAACTTGTCTCAGTTTTTAATACTTGATGGTAACCCTAATGTACGGTCATGTATCGTTATTCAAACAGTTGCACATCTGCACTCGTAAAGTGTGCCCACACATCGCTGGCTGTCACGAGACTGTCCGGTCTCATGTACCGGTCCTTGTTTGTATTGAGATAAACTGATCTGAACTTTTTGTAGATATATGATTCGTACATATATTTGTATATTATCTGTATTTTATTTTTACTTACAATTAAAATATATGATAGACGAATCAATGTGATTATAATAATTCTAATTTCGAAATTCTAAAAACATATGAATATGATGAATTTTCACATTAAACGAGATTGTTTTTTTTTTAATAAATGTTTTAGGTGCTTTTTTATTCATACTTAAAGTCTATTACGCACAATCTTCAATAACATACTAATAAACTTCTGCAACAAAAAAATTTAAGACTTTGCATTAGTGTAACATAGGGGATGATAGAACATTGCCCATAAGTGGGATACTCATCGTTCATCCCAACCCCAATCCCGCCTAGAAAGTTACTTATGGATAAATATATTTTTAAGCTAAATATATTGACTAGAAATTGTTGGTTTATTTTTATATCCGAATATACAAATATTTCGAAAAATTTGTAAATAAGAACAATACCAAGATATTTGAAATACGTGTGATATTTTTATCAGAAACGTGAGAAGAATCGGATTAACCCGCGGAATAATAAATGCGAAGTCCTCGATCCCAATTTCTTCAAATAAGAAAACGCTTTAGCACTTGTGCTCTCATCGATAATTCAAACACGACTGAATGGAAATCTGTATCTCAACACAAAGGCTAATCAACGTTCAATTGACTTTCCGTAATCATGACATTTTTAATGTCACCATTAAATCATTGATGTTACGTAAAAATTTAATAATCGAAGGGATGAGTGACTTATTTTTTATTAACGAGCCGTAAATTTTTTTAGATTCACTTTTTTATTGTACAATAAATTATTTATTGCTCGTTAAATTTAATTTTGTTTGTGATTCGGCTGTGAAGTTATTTCACTAAATCGGAATGTGTATTGTTATTTGACTAATATTTAACAATCCGTATATTGAAACGTATTCTATATATTATTTTTTTACTATACTACTGTAACTATTTCGATAATATTTCGTTCGTGGAGTAAAAAATTTGATGTTTTAAGGTGTTTGCTATCTCAAGATTTTATTATAATGGTTAGACATTTTTTACTTTGCGATTTATCTTGTGATCTTTGATTTTTATGATGTAACGATTTCTAGACAGGTCATCTAGACAGACCACTGAAGTAAACCACCTTTCCGTCAGAAACGTTTTATGCAAACGCTACACATGTACAAACATGTGTTACAATTTAAGTTTTTTTTCATTTTATGATAATCGATCGAGCGAGAAGTTAAGATGTGTAAATGTAACAAACAAATAAACGGTCACATATGCACTTATTTCTTTTGCAATATTACTTAGAATTATGTTATTACTGGATATCCTTGAAGTTTTACTCTCATCGTGTCCAAAGAACGAAGAAATGCCATTAAAAAATTGTAACTCATACTTTACCGTAGCGCCATCGTACCCAGTAATGATGCCAAATGAATACCGCATCGCCCGAAGCGCCAATGGCGGCTTTAACAACTATTTCATTATATTTTAAATTTCGAAGTATTTTTCATCGTATTCCTTGAATCGGTGAACTTGAATTACTCGAATCGCCAAATTACTCGCTTTGAATGTCAGAATTGTCCCTTTCTCAACTTAATGACCATCACGAGTTTCTCTATGGCTGGCATAAAATATGGTCAAAAGCGTTTATTTTGTATCACCGTCTTATATTATAATTATATACTATCTACCCGTCTCCCTTGCACACGGGTAGTATTAGGGCTATTATTGAAGAACACACGTAAATTTAATAATTTTTTTTAGATAAAAATTTTCGATGTATGCTTAAAGCGCTGATGAAGAAATACCTAACAAACTGATTTTAAAAAAAGTTACATACCCCCATATTCAAGTAGGTTATAGTCGAGCGTAGGATCCATTAACGTCGACTATTATGGTAAAATTCATTTTTTATGAATGCGGCTCTGAGGCTAAGGCTAAGTCCTCCTCTTCCTTTGAGAAAAGGATTGGAACTTATACCACCGCGCTGCTGCGATTCGTTTTTATTCCTTTATTTTAATTTTAATGCCATTCCATATCTACGTACCAAGCTGTCCAATTATGTTTGATCGTAACGAATCGTGAATGTGTTTAATTATTTATTCGTCGATTTTATTTCTTATTGATATTTTTTTTTCAAACTGTAGAAAAATAATTGTCTGAAATATAGATTTTATTATTTTGGTAAATATTCTTTTGTACGTCACGTGTTACGGAGAATATCGATTTTAATTGAATTGAGTTGAAACACTTATTTTGTCTCTTTCTGTCATATTTGATTTGACATTCGAAAGAAGAACACAAAGCATTATTTTACAAATCATCCCCTGAACAACAAAGATAGGATTGCGTACGACATTAGCCCAAGGGCCTGGATCGAACCTGCGACTTTTACATCGTTAGGCGGTCCGTAAACCACTACGCTATTGACATTAAATGTTCACACCCAAGTCCATTAAACGCCAAAGGCTCGACTCTTCTCACTTGTGACGTCACCGGAAGGTTTCTTATGTATCCACTTAAAGGTATCGAGTCACGCGATTTTATATGTAAAGATGCTTATGAACTTAACTGATGAGGTTTTTTTCGTCAGTATATACCGGTCAGTTATCTTTCAATAATTAAAATTTAATTTCTACTATCGCTTATTTGTTTTTATTTTTTTATATTTGGAAGTGCAAAAAAGTTTCAGGCGAGAAAATGGGTTATTTGTTTACCTTTGCCCATACACACAGGCACTGTGTTAAGTGTAAACCATCCTTACATCTATGTGCTGGCAACCAAGATGTTTTGTCTCACTCACTCTTCAAATGAAATACAAGAATGCTTAATATGTCTGCTGATAAAGTAACTGATGTGTGGGTGTTGCCTGTCCAGTACTGCAAAAGCCATTGGTCTGATTTACGTGTACTGATGCGTTTACCACTTCGAAGCTTAAAGTAAAAAACAAATCTACTAAATTTATTTTTCGATGAAGTATATATGTATATATATAAAAAAACGTGTGCGTCTCGAGACGCTCGACAGAAGCGTATTATTATTAATTATAATATATTAAATATAATTTAAATTAGTACTTGAGTTGATAAATTATTATAAGTACTATCTGTATACGCTAGATGGCGTTAGGTTGGTAACTCTCAGGTAAAGCAGTCCGCGTCGGTAATAGTGGCACCGTAACGCGTTACGTCACGAAGCGGTTTAACCTCCCATAATAAGTTATTACTTCAATAACAAATTTTCGAGTATATATAAAAAGGATTTAGCTAACTGGAGAACATTTCGATCTATTTATTTACTTTTTCCATACTTCTAAGTTCTAAAATTCAATAGCATTTAATATTTTAATATGAAACATCTATTGGCTCATCTTTGTAAGTCCGACTCGTACGCCGTGGCGACAGACGGCATGATGCTCTCGTGGTGCGTATATATCTACATAATCGAACGTATTAGCTATATATTATTACAATAAAATGAATGAATTTATATATTTTTAAATTACTCATTGATTTCCTTTAATTATAAATACATCAAACAACTTTGGTTCACGCCAGGCGTCCCGTGACGGCTGCAATTTTTTATTCAATTGTAAACCCATCATTTCTTTTCATTTATATCTTTTAACGCGATCGTAGCTTGATATTTGAATATATGAATATGTAAATGATGCGTGATATAATTGGACTAATGTCTTCATCGCCTGATGAATATTCTATATGAGATGCGATGGGACGATGTGAAATATTATTAACATTGTTTTAATTAGTGACGTCTTTTTTATTTATTCTTTAAACTATAACAAGAGGAGGAGGTGCAGGGTTTAGGTACTAAAATAAGCAACCATTTTAGTCAACCTTTTTAAGTAAATAATACATTACACAAAAACCAATCTAATCCGTTGAAATATGCTTGAATTTACACTAAATAATTTTTTTGCCAAATCAAATTTTTGACAAATTTCATTGCCTAATTTGAATGCATACACACATACAGGTTTGAAAACGCTTTCGGGGCATTTTCTAGGATAATATTAGTTAGTTCAAAAAAGGCCAAAAATATATTAAAAGTGTAGATACTGTTGCATTAACCATTGCTCAAATTGTCTGTCAACAACACAAGCCAAAGGGCAAATGTATACGAGTAGACATGTACATAATATGTATAATGTATATATTCTCATAACCACAAGCCCTTACAAACAAGTCCGTACATATCTTGATTTGCCTATTCAAGACATGAGCTGACCATATTCATAATATCTCCAACCGTTTAAGCCGTATTTGGTATACTAACTTTCGGTTAAGTAAACCGCATCTCTTTTTATAGATAAAGCTTTCACTATCGCTATGTAGATTTCCCTTCATTCATGCCATACGACATCAAATTACGTTGTAAAAGTAACAGCCTGTGAATGTCCCACTGCTGGGCTAAACCTCCTCTCATTTTTGAGGAGAAGGATTTTTCGAGTTTATTCCACCACGCTGTTCCAATGCGGGTTGGTGCAATGCACATGTGGCAGAATTTCAGTGAAATTAGGCACATGCAGGTTTCCTTACGATGTTTTCCTTCACCGCGAGAACCCACGATCATCGGTTAAGTTTCACGCGTTCTAACCACTAGGCCTCTCGGCTTTTTTTAATTACATTATATTATTTGTTAATCCAGTGTATAAGCTGTCGTTATAAAGAACAAAGCGATTTTCCAAAACATCTCGTTTCGTTGTTAAGCCATTATTATTTGTCGAGCGTATATCTTTATCATTCATCACATTTAAAACAATAGCTATTCGTAAAAAATGTATCGTATTTTATTTTATTTATATGTTACAGTCGTTTCTTGAAACGTAAGCTTTTATGCAAGAGGAAGTTTATATGGGGTAGTAGGTATATATATTATTAAAGCAATGTTACAATACAAATACTGCCTAAACAGAACGAATGAACTAAAAGTCCGAACTACTCAATCTAAGCCATCTATTCCATACTAAAAATATCTCAAAAGTTTCGAAGTTCCCGTAAAGTCGATCCATTATCGACGTAGACTTACAAGTGGTCGGTAACTCGCAGATACAATTTGTCTAAGTCCGTGGCTGTCGTAAGCTCAAAACAGAACATTTATCTATCTTTTCACAGAATATGTATTGAACACGTTTTCTAATAGAATATAATTCATTATTTTTGCAAATCATTTGTTCTTTGTTTATAAACCGCCTTTCAAATAACAATAGCAAGAATACACGGATTTATGATTTTGCCGAGACAACAATGTAGGCTTTCAATATTATTTAAATTGTATTCGAGTATTATGGTATATCTTTTAGTTATATTAAAAATATACTATAAAAGCTCGTAGTTATTATTATTATAAAAAATGTAATATATTTAATTTACTAATTTAATTTTAATAACAAAATGAATTATAAACGAATGAACAAATTCCTTTAATACCAATATTTTCTGGAACGCATTTTGGCCAAGATGGCAGGTGATATTATAGTGCACAAGTGTATACTCAAACAAAAGCTCACTCTTTATTTCGTCATTCTAATCCGATGGACCACGGGTTCACGTGCTTCTTGGTAAGCTTTGAGTGTATCATTGCCGGCTTCCCCTTCCCCGGCTGTGTTTTAAGTAAGTCGTTTAAGAAGATAAATAATATATTCTAAATGCAAAATATTAATACAAAACAGTACAAATAAAATTTATGAAATATTGTGAACTGTAGAACAGTACTCTACTTTACTACAATAGGCTATTTGATAAGCAAAATAAAGAAAAATTTACCAAAAAACAATTTTATTTTTGCATTTGAAACGCAAAATATTGTCCTCGTCTTGTCGTTAGTAAAAGTCAATAAGAGGTGAAATTTTTATGTTTATTTTTGTTAAGTTCATAACCACTATTAGAAGTCGTTCCTTTTCTTCTAATTATTGTATAAAAAAAGTTTTGTATGAAAATTTCTCCTTCTACGTCTAATTACAAGAACAACTATTTCCTCGTAGGCTCTAGGGAAGCATTTAGCCAGTGTAGCGTGACTACGCGTAGCATCGTAGGCGGTTACGATCGATCGTAGCGGTAGTGAAGCGTCCTAATGAGACCGCAGTTATTTTTTTTAGACTTATTTAGTAATATTCTTTTTTCTTATTTAACTGTAAAATAATATTCTTATTACCACGTATTTTTGTATGTGAGATAATTATCCAGAAATTAAGTTGTGTTTTGTGATTCATAATTATCTTACTACCCGAGTACAATAATTATATCGAATTTGTATATCAGGGTAGATTTTAATATATGACTTATAAAATCATATTTATATACTTATAAATATAAATACTAATGGTTCTAATTGATTGATAAAGTCGGTTGATATTTAAAACAATAACACGACTCAGACACCTGTGGTCTCTTGATTATGGATTTTCTTCTCGTATTTGCCGTTCGAAGCCTTCTATCGAATCTAAACCTTATGAGAACTTAAGATCATGAGTGAAGATTATCAACGCAATGGAATTTTGACATTAATTTGCACGAAATTTTCACTGTTTTATCTTAATCTTATTCTACGATCAGTTCGATAATTTGTTCTGTTTTCCAAAAGTTTTTTACCCCTTTTTGTTAAGTTTATCGCTGTATGTCAATATGTAAAAAAATCGAAAATTTGAGATAGAATAAATATTTAAAAAGTAGAATGCATTTAAGTATAAATATAGACTATTAAATTGTTTGCAAAGGTGGGATTATATTAAATTGCAATATCTAAGATTAAATATTCAAAAATTATTATAAGACTATAAATTGATTATTAAAAAATAGGTATAAGTTTATCGAGACAGAGGATAATGTTAGTCGACTCGTTTACGAGTATTTAAGGATTGCGCTGGCCGAATTCCGCGCGGAAGCGCATTCCATAGTTTAACGGCTCTGACATAACTTTTGTAAGGCGACACGTTACAACATCTAAATTTATGCTATATTATTATGTTACAAACTATTTTGAACGATTCCGTAGAACTTAAACAATTAATCTTCAGAAATAAAATTTTTACTTGAATTTGTAATTTTGTTTTCAACATTCATAACTGGTAGGGGAGAGTAGTTTTATTTTTAATTAATATGATTTCCATTCAAGGTCAGTCGTAACTATAAACACGCATAATGAAAATGACAATCATAAAGATCCTTAAACGAAATTAATTAATGTTACTATAGAACTCAACGACAGCAACTAACACGACACAAAAAACTACATTTCCCACAATCACGCACAGTATATCTCGCCCTACACGTATTTTCTTTCTATTTTGATTTGACGCCACCCCATTTTTCACTCTTGATAAATTGTACACCGTGAATGACCGAGCAGGTCATTAAAAACATAATTTATGGTGTGACCTAACTATGCTAATGGGACGGGCTGTAAACGAGGTAGTTGCTATGCTGGTTGAACAACAAATTATATTCGAATTCTTGCTTGTAACTTGTTGTGCCGTCTAAATTTGTCAATATATCACTTTTCGTTCACTTTCTTAAAATAATTTAAACATTGAAACTTTAGGAAATATAAGCCGTTCCTTACTGCAGTCAATGGCAAAATAGGGTATCTACGAAAGAGCCATTACGCCGATAAATAGATAAGGTTTGTTCTAGTTTAGGTTCAATAACATATAATGTTAATATAATATCAAGCAAAAAGTACTGAATCGATTTTAATGTTGAAAAGTCAATAAAAATTGAAATATACGCGGTCGAGATCGCGATCATATATTATATGATATATGTAGTAATGTAATAAAATAATTAGGCCAATGTATTCGTGTTTTGCTGTGTTACACTATGTTGCGCGTGCTTCCTTTAAGTATTATTACTATCTTTTTTAATTTTTTATTGTCAAACGACTGTTTTGTCATACATACATATTTATTAGTAATTTAGTTAGTAGTACATTAATGCAACTCAGAAGCTCCTATCAAAGTATTATTTGATTATTTTACTAAATTTTATACAAATAACACACACATTCAGGCATCGAAATACACACTCAAGAAGTTTTTCTTTTTTTTAATTCGTATAGATTAAAAATTTAAATAGTGTTTATAACTGTATTTCTGTAAACTTGTATGTGTTGTACAATAAAGCATATTCTATTCTATTCAATTCTAGATTATTTACTATTAAATAACTAAGTATATTGTCAAATCGATACAGTGGAACTTCAAGAGGCATTACTTCTGATTTTGCTATCAATATCGGTCAACATGAGGGATGGGCAACTATCGATCTTTCAGACTAATGTTGCTGTTGAAACGCCCCCGACAATAATACGCGATGTTTTGTGCGACAGCCAAGGATGTCACTTTATATCGATATATTTTATAAAATAAATATAAAATAATTGTTGTGTTCTTATAAAGTTACTCTACTATATATTTTACTATAGTTTCAATTCTAATATTATAATATGAGCTGTTTATTTATTTTATTTTATTAATAGACATTAATATCCTTAATAATAATATGTATGTAGTTATAAATATATTATTTGCAAACTTTTTAAATTATATCAAAATACATTTATACGACTTCATATTTATTATTTATAAATATCATTATGTTATTTTAATTAATTATGTTATAGTTTTAAATGCAGATATAATTTGCTATCATTGTAAATTTAACTTTTACTATCAGCAACATTCAAATTCAAATTCAAATTTCTTTATTCAATGTTGAATACACTTTTTTTTATTGATTGTCATAAATCTACCACCGGTTCGGAAATAAATTTTAATTATAATTTAATCGTATCTTTATCTTTAATATATAAGTCTTAAGATTCCCTTGCAAGATTTGATATACACTGACCGACACTACTAAATAAGGGCTTGTCAAGTATTCTATCGTGTTATCAATAAGCGTAACACGCAACCATAACTTTTTGCGGAGGTAGTAAGTTGAAGTTAGTCATGATTAATGTGTGTGTCGTCGACATATGACTTCGTTCCGTCACGGCATCAACATTTTTGGAAGTTTATTCAAACTACACTCTCATGGAGTTCTACTCCTTGTGTACTGAATGGGTACCTCAAAACTTATATCGTGCGGCTAAACTTTATGATACTTTGATACTAACTTGAATAAGTTTAGGATTCTGCGTTTTCAATTTTATAACTAGCTGTACAGTTTCTTTATATATAATATAACTTCACATTGAACTGTATACAACTTTATATTGAACTAGCTGTGCCCCGCGGCTTCACCCGCGTATAATTAATAAAAATTATAATAAATTATATTATTACTATAATAACACGCACGGGCACACACACACACCTACACACACACATACACACACACACACATTCACACATGTCGGCATGAAATCGTTATGCCACGTTATGCCGTCACGACACATGAATCTGCTTTAACCCCATGGGTCAATAGATGTGTAACATAAAAAAGGATCAAATTTCCATGTAAGCATTAAAAAAATGTTATTACCTTGCAAATTATTTGTACAATGCTTTGAAGATACCCTAACTTCACTATACGTCATCCGTTCCTGTTGACGTCTAAGCTGGAAACATTGTTACAAATGTGTTCAACTCGCAAATGTTCAAAATTATTTACGAGAGCTCATCATTTCTGTTTGAGCTCATTCATGTCGGGGCTACGCGGTATTATGGGTGCTTATGTGACGCGTAGAGGGGAGTGTACTGTAACCTCCTTTCAACATAAACTAGTGCTAAGTTGGAGGTTCGCTCACTTATATTATTGGTTTTTATGAAATATCTTTAAATTTGTTTAGACTCGTAATAAAAATTAAAAATTAGTTTGATGGTTTCCGGTGTTATTAACCTAATCAAATTTTAATTTTTGGTTAGTTAATATGGAATACGTGTATCTAATTTTAGGATACATTAAATACGCGAAATGTGACGTCAAGCATTACTATTAATATTAAAAAAATATATCGATGAAAAAATCTTAATCGTGTCCGCTAATAGTACAGATGTAAGCCTATGTCTGGTTAGTTTGTCAGCCGGCCTGGTATTAATTATGCGTACGTGGGTGGAGAAAAGAGGATAGAGAAGTCTCTAAAGCTGATGAGGATGTGCGGATACGACATCATATTGGCTGTTTACGTAATATCTCATATTCAGTTATCGTTGATGGATACCGGGGCTAAGTTTTTGTTACAAAGGGCACAACAACAAATAAATCCTTCATATTGAAATAATTAAAATTCTGTATTATCCCATTATTTATTGCGGTATCCTTAATCGTTTACCCAATTCGAGCGAATAACTCGGGGTGTCGTTACGCGTAATGCGATGTCGTATGGAAATAAAAAGTAAGTGTTATAAACTTTTACGAGTACTCATAAATTATATTTTATTATAAATAAAACATTTTATTTGATTGATAGACAATCTTTTTAGATATTTACGTTGTTCGATGAAAATATCTGTAGAGAATAACCCCCCATTCACCGCTAACCGCAATATTATTATATATTTTTTGATTAATATTAATAATTTTTTTGGCCCAAATTTCGAGATATTCGATCTCTTTGTTTAATTAACTGTCCACTAGAAAATTATATGACTAAAAATGAAAATTATTAATTGAGTCAAATATAATTTATTTAAAAATGAAAGTGAACATTGGTGAACAATATATTTGTTTATAAGGATTTTAAAAAATACGATCAATTCACTCGGGTTGAAACAAAATATGCCAATAATTGCTAATTAATATTCAGTTATAAAAAATATTTAGACAGTTTATTTACTGCTGAGTAATATATATATAATGGCGAAATAGAATACAATATAGGATATTCTTGTAAAATAAATTATTATAACAATATTCCGTGCAAAATATTCGCACTATTTCCGGAAAGAATACGCATTAATAAAACAATGCAAATCATAAAATTAATTATGTAAGCTCGATAGAGGCAATACTTGATCGAGTCGATTCGGTGTTTCGTTTAATTGTGTTGATTTAAAAATCGATTTTAAATTTTGATTTTACAATTTGATTTTTGTATCAAACTCATATAAATAATGAATGATAAAATTTTTACTTAAACGATTAGGACCGCAACACACTTTGACTCGGACACTTAGAATCCACCAAGCCGCATTGGAGCGTGGTGTAGTAAGGTCCAAACCTTCACCTCGAGTAGTTAGATGATATCAGACACATTAACTATGAAAAACGATCACTCCAGTGAAATTCTTTCAATTCGATGCCGAATTCTAAAACCCAACATCGTTGGATTGATTCATATTTCACTATTGTTTCATTTCTTCATACTTCACTTTGAAAGAGTAAGATGTAAGATTCAAATGAACGAAGAAAATGCCCTCTGATTCCACTTTGTCATAGTCATACTATATTAAGCTATGTTCACACGTTCACACTTTGTAAGTACTATATCAGCTCAATTTTATATTTTCTGTGTAATTTAAGATTTCGGTTACCAGTTACAATATAACATTTTAATATAAATTATATTATTTTCATTAAATTAGTACACCAATATTTTCCGTTATGTTTAAATAATCTTATTGTTTCAATTGCTGACAAAATCTTATTAAGGTAAGCAGCGATAATGAGTCATCCGACTACACTACGGTACTTCCAAGTGAGTGATGATTGAAAGGGTTAACACAAAGGACATATATCAACTTAGATCCTTTGATAAAGTAACATTTTATGAAACGAAATATAATACCACACTACTTCTATAATAAATGTATACTAACATAAAAAGTTAAGGATAAATAAGATTATTATACTACGAAATATATATTTTTTATTTTTATAGTGTATATTCAATTTCTTTGTGAGATACATTTTTTTTTTGTCGTCATCATTTACTTACACCTTGATCTAATAAAATGTAAATTACCTTTAAATTTAAAATAATTGTCGTGTTTTTCTTTGGTTAATATATTTATGTTATATTAAGCATCCTGTAATTATATAGTTCTATCCACGATGACGCGCCCCACTCTTTTTTTTCCAATTGCTAATGTCCAAGTGTACAATGTAAGATGTAATAGTGAGTCGCGTCTTCGTGGATTGGACTATCTACGTATTATTGTTTTGTTTATATACTATTAATATCGGGATGATCATTACTTTTATCGTTATAACTAATCATTATATCTGAATTGAAGTCCTTCTAACTTATATATGTGTAATTCTATCAATAGTCAGGGTTCAAATTTCAATTGAAACACATCAATTTGTTCGCAGTGAAAACACGTGACACACACAACGTAAATTATATTTATATTGATGTATATGTTTGTTTATTCGTATCCGTCCCACTCATCAGATATTCTACCGCAAAACAGCAGTACTTGGTATTGTTGTGTTCCAGTTTGAAGGGTGAGTGAGCCAGTGTAATTACAGGCACAAGGGACATAACATCTTAGTTCCCAGGGTTGGTGGCGCATTGGCGATGTAAACGATAGTTAACATCTCTTACAATGCCCTCTATGGACGTTGGCGACCAATTACCATCAGGTGGCCCATATGACCATCCGCCCACCTATGCCATGCAAAAAATTGTGGTTGAGTCTTTAACTGTTAGGCGTTTCAAAAAATATAATGGACTCACTGTCTGAGTTTTGTGTGGGTCTTTTCAGATTTAATTCGAAAGTACGGAACAATACCTCTCGACAGCCGACGGGGATTAACATTATTTATGGTTGGTGAAATTACAAAGAAGTGTGATGTAAAAGTTTGTTACGAAAACTTCTTGACGTAACTTTAATGTAATTTTTCTGTCAAAATATACAAAAAAAAAACTCCTCTCAAAATATATACGCTTTGAAAATTAAACTTATTTCTTTTCATAATTTGACTGTTAAAATTATCTTTAAAACTACTGTGTCGATTTGAATAAATCTTGTTTTATTAAATAGCTTATTTATTGAGAAAGGTTGGACTATATTGTAACATCACGCTGCGATTACAGGTGGAGCGGTGAAGTTTATTGAGGGTGAAACCGCGCGGAGCGGCTAGTCATTAATAAAGGTGCCATTTTACTAAAGGTAGCTGAAAATTAGTTTGATGAAAAGTTTTATTGTTTTCGAATTGTACAAAGTTTCACCTTTATAATAAATAAATATAATAATCATTTATATTATAATATAAAAAAAACTCCATTAAAGAAAAAGGACGATATAACTATTATTATACGATATTACGAAAAATAGGTTCACATTTCTTTTAAATCATATTAAATATTTATAAAGAATAATATATATATTTAAGCTATCAAGAAATATGAGATTTGTTTAAATTGTCGAGCTATATATATGAACTAACAAATAACGATTGAATTTAATGACTATGTTGATCCCCATTGACCTAATTCGTTATTCCGCTATTCAAGTGACCTTGGTCGATCCTTAGAACAGTTAAACATTTAAAAATAGCATCATCATCCAAAAACTTTCATTGTGATGAAACGCTATTTGCAGACCATTTTACCCGCCTTTCGTTTCTGCTATCAATTTTAAGAAAATCCAACCCGGTTTTGTTTTTATCGAATAATAAATATTCAAACATATAACTCTTGTATTTCTCTCACCAGTGGAGGCAATAATATGGTAAAATATGTTTTATAGAAGTTTTTGCTGTATTACTCTAAGATCCAAGCGTTATAATTACAAACAGCACAAAAAGACAACTTTAATTAAATGTATTTTGATTATATTATTAAAGATGAGAGAGGCCCAGTGGTAAGAACGCGTGAATCTTAATCATGGGTTCAAACACTCAATTTCATGTGCTTAATTTGTGATTATAATTGATCTCCTGCTCGACAGTGAAAGAAAACATCGTGAGGAAACCTGCGTTAAACCATGTGTCAAATTTCACTGAAATTCTGTCACATGTGTATTCCATCAATCCGCCTTGGAGCAGCGTGGTGGAAAAAACTCCTAACATTCTCCTCAAAAGAGGGCCTTAGCCCTGCAGTGGGACAATCACAGGCTGTTACTGTGATTGTGTTAATAAAACTGATTAACAAAATATTAATAATAGTCTCACATATACCGACACGAATTACATATTCAATTTCTATTCAGTTACGCCGTTCAGCTCGGTCGACATATTTCTGTTCTCCGCTAAGTGACGTCACAGTTAATTCGGACATGACGTTGATGTATCAGCTTTGTTAATTGTGATGTTTTCACATTAACAGACACGTTCAACTTATAACATACAAAAGATATACAAAGAGGGTTAAAAACACTTGGATCTGCAGCTTTATGAACTACTACTAAACTAGCTTTGTATTTAATATCAGTGCCGGTGAAATACATTAGTAAGAACATTCTTAGTATATTATATCGAAATATCTACGAAGATGACTGAAACCGCGGATGATCCGCACGAGTGCAAGACGAACGCAATCCAACCCCTCCTCCTTCCCTAGGTCAAACGAAATTCTATATTATGCAATATCTCAGCTCGAAGCTGTCTAATGAAATATTTTGAATTTGCTCTAAACGTTCCGTACAGAGGATTTATTGTACTATTATGCTTTGATTTGATATCGTTATTTATATTGTTTAATATATATGTATATTTGACGGAGAAATGGGTCCAATCAAGTGTTTGGTTAGAGATAAAAACGATTCTATATTAACTTACACCATCAACGCGCATCTGATCCCTTCTATACTAATATATAAAGCTGAAGAGTTTGTTTGTTTGATCCGGCTAATCTCGGGAAGTACTAGTTTGAATTTAAAAATTATTTTTGTGTTGTATAGTCCTTTTATCGAGGAAAGTTCTAGTATGTAATAAAACTGGCGGTTATCCACCCTTCAAACACAGCTTTAGTCAAATAATATATTGGCTTCGAGAAATAACTGATGAAAACCCAGAAGAAACCAATAGGCTGGTTTACACAAAGCCTAAAAAATTTAAAAAATATATTATTGGATGAATGATGAACTGCTGGAACGGCTCCTCTATTCTATTAACGAAAAGGTTCGGCACTTATGTATAGAGATGGTGCGGAATATCATAAGGCACATGCAATATTCCTCGCGATGTTTTCTAACACTGAGCACGAGAGACATAAGCATAAACTAAGCACATGAAGCTCACTGATGCTTTCCCAAATTTGAGCTGCGGTGTTCTGTCAAAATTGAAGTGATCGGTTCTCTTTATATAAAGGTCGTGTTTATATAAGCAACTTTTATTTATAATGTACACATGAATAGGACCTTTACAAACATAAGGCGTGGTTATATTTAACACGATTCAAGACAACGCGATCTATGTTCGGAGGCGACACGCGATTTTTTTGCATTTCATACGTCATGCATATATGTATGTATTGTTCACAATGTACTGGATGTATGAAAATTTAATATGAAAGGCGTTTTGTTTCACTTTATTTAAATTTAGAATGTTGTTTTTTTCGTTTTATTGTTTGTTTTTTTTTTTCGGTCATTTATTAATTTCCAGATAATTAATGTTTCAGACTTAATTTTTTTGAACAAACAAAAAGACATATGTTACTTCAATCGCTTATATTTATTTATAATAAATATGATTAAAAAATAGCATAATATCCTACGAAATGCAAATACAGCATGCAAAAATATGAAAGTAACTTTAAAACACTAGCAAAAAGGATGACTTTTGTAACGTCATATAACTTACATTTATATTTTATCAGAGGATTCAACAAAGTCGCTTCAAATATAATATCAAATAAATCTATAAAATTGCTAAATGGAATAAGGGATTAAGGCGAGACAACCAAAAATTTTATATTTATCAATTTCTAATACATTAATTCGGATAAAGCTATTAAATGACGGATCCCTGGCTTCGGTCGTAAGGCTCCCACGGGTATGAATCGAGCAAATGAAAGAATTTTTCTTATATTTTCCAACGATGAAATTCTAACCAGACTTTGGGAGTATCCTTAAGGGGATTCGGCGTTCGTTGTGTTCGCTGAGCACATCTACAATAATATAAAGCGTGAACTCAAAAATAGATTTCACATTTACGTTACTATATTTAAGAACCGTTTCATATTTAATAGTTGGTATTTATTGTAAATGTATTTTGATTTATTAATGTAAGTTTTGATATGACATGGTTCTGAAATTTAGTGTATTTCTTATGTAACAATCTGTAAATGTGGTGGTGGTGGAGCTCATTTCACCACGGTGCTCTAATGCGGTTGGTGGATATATATGGGGCAGAATTTCAGTGAAATTAGACCCATGCAAGTTTCCTTACAAAGTTTTCGTCCACCACAGCAACATAAAAACTCAATTGTGCTTCCCTGGATTCAAGCTCATCATCAATCATCATTTAAGATTCACGAGTTCTGACCGCTGGGCCATCTCGGCTCTTCGGCTTGTGTTTCTTATCCGAATGAAATTGTATCTTAGTATGGAAATTATACTATCAAAATCTATCTCAATACTCAAGAAATAAATAGACAATCTTCAAGTTAAGTGTTTAATATATATGTTTATATACACGTCCTATCAACATACTATTATATAATAATAGAGTCCCGCATACTACTTTACAAACTATTATATTACATACATAGACACTATATTAATTATTTATCATACACTTAAAGTTCTTAGTATAAGATAAAAATTTAGTCATATTCATACAGGATTATTATGTTGGCCGACGCCAACGAGCCGGTTGGCGTGGCTGGCCTTTCCCATCGCAGGTCGTGGGTTCATGACAGACATTTGTGTGAATGAACATGTCTGTTTGTCTTGAGTCTGGGTGTAATTATCTATATAATTATTTTGTATGTATTTACAAAATAAAAGTAGTATATGTAGAATATCAGTTGTCTCGTTTCCATAGTACGAGCTCTGCTTAGTTTGAGGTCAGATGGCCGTGTGTGAATAATGTCCCAGGATATTATTATTTATTATTATTATATTCGTTTCTTTATTTATATATTTTATATAAAAGAATAACTGACAGACTGACTGACATATTAATGCACAGCCCAAACTAGTGGGGTTAGCACCATGAAAATTTTCATACGGGTTCCTTTTGCACAGCAGGCTAGCACTAAGAAAAATGATATACACGCATAAGGTATATAAGGGATTGAAAGTTTGCATTCAAATCCAGTTCATTTTTGAAGAAATATCTATGATATTTTACTCGGTGGTAGAGCTTTGTGCAAGCTTGTCTGGGTAGGTCCCACTCACTCATCAGATATTCTACCGCATAACAGCAGAACTTTGTATTGTTGTGTTCCGGTTTTAAGGGTGATTGGGCCAGTGTAATTATAGGCACAAGGGACATAACATCTTAGTTCCCAAAGTTGATGGCTCATTGGCGATGGTTAACATTTCTTACACTGCCATTGTCTATGGGCGTTGTTGACCACTTACCATCAGGTGGCCCATATGTTCGTCCGCCTACCTATACAATACAAAAAAATGTATAAAAAATAAAGAATAATTAATTACTTACCTCTTTTTACCTTCCGATATAACGGTTGCTTATATTTGGTTTTAAATTTTTTTAATTGACGGTTCAAAATGTCTGGTAACAGCGTTAAATGAATAAAGTTTATTTTGCTTTTGAATAAGTACACCGTTTTTTTTGTTTGTTTCACTGAATACACTTGAAATTTAATTGCGTCTCCTTTGTTACAGGGCGAAAAGGACAACAACAAGAATTGCATACTGTCCTGCGAGAAAAGAAAAGCCGAGGACTCGGATGTCAACAAGGACTTGAAGAAGGTTGGTTTAATGGTCGTTTAAAACTTGGTACTTGGATGTCCTCAGTAGAGTGATGAATATTGCGATGATCGTTTTAAGATTTCTAAGTATTTATATTAATCGATTTGATTAGTGACATTTTCTTTAAGTGTTAAAAAAAAACTATTTGAAAAATAACAGAATACGCTCTAGAAAGTGAGAATTGACATATAAGATTAATTTTCGCTTTCTAGTGCATTAGCATACGAGTAGCATCCACATTCCGAACCGGTGGTAGTAACTTGACGATTCATAAGTACATGTAAAAGTCACTTTGATTAAAAAATAATTTGATTTGATTTGAACAAAATCGAGAGTTTTTTAAAGGCGTCATGTGTACTATAAAACCGTCTTATGTCGGTACCAATTAATGCATCAGACATAGATTTCATTTATACCTTTTTTGAAGTCAGTTAATAAGATAAAACGATGCAAAAATATTGCATACGCTACACATGTATGTCGTGTTTCATAAATGTATTAATTAGTGTTAATGATTCTGTAATCTGTCTAATTAAAAACTTAAATAAGTATTAGTTAGCAAAAATAACAATAGATGAGATTTTAATTTATGATATTGCCTTCCTGTCTACAATGGATGCCTCCATAAGACAGATCTTTAAAAGTTTTAAGGAATGTTTTGAAAATATTCGATTTTAACGAATGTTTCAATTAAATTTGTAATAAAATGAAATAAATGATTATTAATAGATTTCCTATTCAATTAATTATATAAAATTAAATATGGTTGAACGATGCGTGAACGTATATAATACACAGGCAAGGAAGAGTTATGGTATCTGTGGGCTATGTATGTTCAGCTGTTCTCCTAAGTATATCTTCTAAGCTACCTATCATAACTTCACAAATGTGGTAGCGTTAGAAGTGTCTTGATCGTCGGCTGGTTATAGTTCATGTGACGTCACACATTGTTAATTCAATATATGCCCCTCTAGCAGACATAGAGGACTGTATTTAATAAAAAATACATTCTTCACGTAATTGAATAAAACTGCATGATACAAACAAATAAGCACTCAAAGGCTATACATATATGTAATGAAGACATTTCATTTACTTCAATGTACATTAAGGTTGGAATACACTTTCAATGGTTTCGATCACGCGACCCATCGGCTGATACAATCGACCACCAAGAGGGGAATCGACGTGTAAACAATATGAAAACGTATTACAAGGGAGTAAGATTACATTTCAAATGACAGTAATTGAAGTAGACAGTTGCGAAGTGTTCTTTTATATACCTACTGATATAAATGCTTCGGGCTACTACATAAAGATTGAACTTAGGACAAAAGTCACAAAAATGTTTCCTTTTTAACATATGTATGGGTAACGATTGGTTTTTAACGAAACGTCATAAAGAGAAATATTATTATTTTTAGGCGTTCGCAAATTTAGATGCACTCTGTATTTCCTCATTCTCAATAATATGGAACGGCAACCCGACACGACCGCAAAAAGTTCAGGCGTGGACCAATATCATTACATACTTTCCGGGCCCGGTAGTGTACTTCGAACTTCCAGCCTCCAGGATCTGAATTTTGAACCGAGGACCTCGACATCTGTAGCCTTATATCCTTTTTTCTTTTTTTTTTAACACAGTGGAAACCTTCAAAATGTACTCGGCTCCCTTCGGGGGAGGAACCGAGTTATGTGGGATTTTTACCCACTAAAACCACTGCGATGGCCGTCCTCGGCACGGATCGGAGAGGCTGCGGGATCGTGTTGATATAACGCATCCGCGGCCCCTCCCGTGCTCTGCTCCGCTCGTGGCTTGGCGGAGCTCTCCTCAGGGAGCGAAGGTAATTTCGCCCCCCCGCACTCCTCGCTAGTGCGTACGGCAGCTCGAGGCCATACCGGCTGCCGTCCTCCTCAGAGTCGTCTGGAATATGACCCGTGAGGCCCCCACCTCACGCATCCACGGCCCCAGGGTTACGCCCTATCGTAGCCTTATATCTAGACCAACAAGGCAGTCTAACTACTTCAACTAAACTAAAACTAGCTAAGTACAAACTGCATAGTACGCCGACAATATCGAACTAAGTTTTCCGGTTGTATATACATTTCCTATAAGCTGTCTCGACTTTTATAGATTATGAGACGGTATTCGCTGTTACTGATCGATATTACCTGTGATATTACTTATTAAAACAAAAGTTGAAAGCTCAAATTCATCGAGTACTTAAAATATTGCATTAAAAAAAACTTTACGTAGAAAATTTTTAGTTAAGAAAAACAACGGGTTGCATTCCGGGAGTGCCGGTAGAAGTGAAAACTTGAATATTAACGTTGTGCATGTTTGATATTTTGGAATGATTAGGGAAAAATTTTGCTTATTTGCGAATTGCTTTAATTATCAGTACAAAAGTACTATAATTTATGTGATAAAATACAATATTCATTTATTGCGCTATCGTACACAAACATGACAATTTATATAACATTAAAAATTTAACACTTCAAAATCCGTCTTACGAATTTTCAATCTGGGTCACGTGACCTGACGCGAGTTTAACATTTTTTTACCCATCACGAAAAAGTGCACAACGCCGCTAAAGAAGTTTTTACTTCAAAAATATACTATGTAGTCAACTTTGTCATATGCTATGTCAGTCATGTCAGGTAAATTATAACAGCTATCATCTATACGATGTATATCCGAGTATATTGATACTGTGCTGTATCGATGTTTGGATAATCGGCTTAGTACCAGTATATAGATATAATACTCTAGCACTCGTTGGTCTAGTGGCTAGATATAAGGCCGCTGACCCGGTGGTCCTGGGTTCAATTCCCAGGTCGGGCCAATAAATAGTTATTGGGTTTTTCTGTCAGAAAATTCTCAGTAGCAGCCCGGCGTCTGGAAGTTGGAAGTGTGTACACTCCCGTGCCTCGGAAAGCACGTTAAGCCGTTGGTCCTGCGCCTGAACTCTTCCCGGTCGTGTCGGATTGCCGTCCCATCGGATTATGAGAGCTAGGGAATAGTGAGTGCACCTGTGTTTGCGCACACACTTGTGCACTATAATATCTCCTGTGCAGTTGGCTAATCTCTCTTGAGATTGGCCGCCGTGGCCGAAATCGGTCAGGAGGACATTATTTATTATAGATATAATATCTATATACGATTTGTATCGCCCATGCATTGAGTGAGTTATTTACATGAATTAATTTGATTTGGTGTTTTATTTTTTAAAAAAACCAATTCGTGCTTTTTACCAGTCAGTTTTACTTTTGGATGCAAAATTCATGCAATTTCTATATTATTAAGAAACTTACATGTTATTTTTTTGTACTCATTCTGCCATCATTGATTTGACATTCGAGAGAAGAAGACAGATCATTGTCTAGTTTCCGCTAACCAACGTTTATAAGTAAGGCCGTATAAGTTTTAGAATTATAATTTAATTAAAATGCATGATACATTTCATGCGAGTTCGCATTCGATTTAACTTTTACACGATCATATCTATATCTGATTAAATATAATAATAATAATGCTGGGACATTATTCACACACGACCATCTGATTCCAAACTAAGCAGAGCTAGTACTATGGAAATCAGACAACTGATATACTACATTTCGTTTGTAAATAGATACTTTTATAGATGATTACACCCAGACTTAAGACAAACAGATATGCACACAAATGTCTGTCCTGAGTGGGAATCGAACCCACGACCTGCGGCGCGAAAGGCAGGTATCTACCAACCACGCCATCGGGCTCGTCTATGTATCAGAGTAGCTGAGTAGTAACAGTACAGCGTTTCATACATTAGATATTTTTAATAGGAATTTGAGAAACCATCGATTATTATATTCATCTAACTTGATCGATTTACGCAGCGCATTTAATGGATACTGTATGTATAATAACCATATATACAATATATACCAATTATATTATAAGCATTATAGTAAAAAGAAACCCTGAAAATAACTTTAAAAAAAAGAACTAAACGCATTGCTCGAATAAATGGCAGCAAAGCCAATTGTAAGATATTTTAAACACATAAAATGTTTTAAATGCACATCGGGGCCTTTCAATAGCACGCATCCCGAGGCAAATTGCCAAATAGTTGGCACCAATCAATTTATATAAATCATACGTGTCGTTTGTTTAGAACACTCGTTTGAAGTTCTTATCGTCTATCATCGATTGTTAACCGCTTTAATTAGTATCGTTTTATTTAATATTGATTGATAATAATTTGTGTGGGGACATAAGGTGCGATTTTTTTTTTTCAATTTCGGATATAATTCCCGATAGCAAAATATGCAACACTCATAATTGACTTCAAATTTCTATCCTGTAATTGTCCGCCATATTGATTTTCCATTGATGTCACTTAAATTGACATACGGGGCGCTACTCCAAATTGAAATTTAAAAACACAAATTAAACTTCAGCAACAACTCTGGTACTGATAAAGTAGTAGGTAATGTTGTCTCCCCATTAACATGTCTTCGTTGGCATCCAAATCGTTTTACAGTTGAAATTCCTAATACCATTTATCTATGCGATAGTGGTGACATCTATTTATAAGAATTAAAATTTTTCAATGACTTATTTTATTTATTAAGTTCATCGTAGATTATGTTAGTCGTCACAGAATATATAATTAGTACCTTTTCTACCTTAATAAAAGAATATTCATGCTCAGTTTAAGGAGTTAAAAGAAACACTGGAGAATTTAATAAGGTCGAAAGTTTTCGCGTCGACCCAATGTTCGGGGCATTTTGTTTTCATTATCTCCACAGAGCGTCCTGTAGATGTTACGCTGAATTTACGATTCAGTCTTGTAGTCCCACTTAATTTAAATACATTAGTTTTCTTGATTGCCAGTTTTTTTTTTTGGAACAATTAATAATATTTTATGACTTGGCTATTTTTAAATCATTGTTTATGAAAGATTTGTGTGTTCTAACTAGCTCTTAAAGTATTTTTTGTTTTAACTTATTTTTATGTTATGTACATTATGTAGGGCGAAATTTAAAACAGATATGATCGCAGTCTATAACCAAATGTAAAGTATTATACGCATCGCGACACCTTAAATTATTCTTAAAGACAATTTACATTAATTACAAAAACTCAAATCGTAATTTCTCGGGAAGGCGAACCAAAGATCTTCGCACTATTGAAAATTACATACAACTTTTATTTTTTCCTATAATTGAATTGACAGCACGAATTTTCTATGGTAAACTTTGTGTTGTTTAAATAATTTGGTTTTCTATTTTGTTTTCTGAAGTGTTAGTATATAATAAAATGTAACGATTTAATTATTTGTTCAAAATTTTATTTGTATATCAATTTTTATAGTTGCCATTGTTAATGTCTCAATAATAAGATGTTAAGCGATACTATGTAATCGCTCGGTGTGTTAATTACTAGAAATCCTTTGACTTTATCGAAACCTGGGCAGTGCTCAACTCACTAATCTTAGACTCAGATATCATATCGAGTTAAATCATATATACACCGTAACAATGGCTGTCAAAATCCAAGAATGTCAGACTAAGTTGGCACAACTGCGTTGAGGATCAGACAAGGAGATGTATCCTATTCTGTTGTTCAATGCGTTGCTGCGTTTCCGCAATATTTAATTACTAATTATGTAATGATTATTTATAATGTGATGTTTTTTTTATGAATGATGTCATAACCTATTAATTATTTATCGAAAACAATTTCAAACTCTGTTTAATTATCTATCTGATGTCTGTATCTACTGTTGGTTGTCCTACATAAATAAATTAAAAAAACAGAGAGTACAGCTTACACTTTAAACTTGGTGCATAGCCTGAGCGAGTCATCCCAGACGGTGTGTGGGCCTTGGGCACGAACGATATACACTTACAAACCAGTCATCGTCATATATTGCAACCTAAATAATAATGAGCACACTGACGTAACAGTTCACCGAGCTCACCGAGCTCGCGGTAATCGTCTCAGCTCGCAATGCTAACTATATAACACACAGCTTTTTTTCATTAATATTTTTTAAGAACTTCTGTGAACAATATAGCATAATATAACGAAATCTTAGGTAACTATGTACATATTATAATTCAACTCTAATATGCATAATAAAAGTCGTACAATGATTTATATATAAATACGATAATAATACTGTAATTAATTAAACGAAGTTGTCTAAAAATGTTTTTCTTCGACGAACGTGTTAATGAATTTAGTTTTTAATTTTTCTCGTGTCTCACTAAACAAATCGATTGAACTTGTCCTTAACGATACATTTTCTTTAAAATCTGAGTAGATTTTAAAGAAAATGTATCGTTTGTAATGTTTAAGGATTAAGAAGTGGTGACGTCGGTATAGTTCGATCATAATTTAGCAAGTTAAATAATAACGTCCCCCAGACCGAATTCGGCCACGGCGGCCAATATCAAGAGAGATTAGCCAACTACGCAGGAGATATTATAGTGCACAAGTGTGTGCGCAAACACCGGTGCACTCTATCTTCCCTAGCTCTCATAATCCGATGGGACGGCAATCCGACACGACCGGAAAGAGTTCAGGTGCAGGACAAACGGCTCCACGTGCTTTCCGAGGCACGGGAGTACACACTTCCACCTTCCAAACTCCGGGCTGCTACTGAGAATTTTCTACCGCCCGACGGCTGTTGTCGGGTTCTTGTATATATGTATGTTCAATCGCTCGGATAACTTTAATATCGCGATGTAGGATACGTCAGTTTTTAGTTTTCATATGTGGCGAGATAGATATCTCTACAACTTTTTATTGGCCCGACCTGGGAATTCAACCTAGGACCACCGGGTCTGCGGCCTTATATCTAGCCACTAGACCAACGAGGCGGTCAACAAGCAAGTGACATTACATTCAAATGATGCAGGCTAGCTACCTCTACCAAGTCTTTGTGAGATAAGAAATTTGACGGTAGAATAATTTATGAGCAGCACTTGTTCAAAATGAGTCAGCTGTCAAAATATAGTTAATGTGTTGAATCGAAAAGGACGTTTCGTAGAATATTTTATCCCGACGTAATTTACAACGTTAATCCGTTTAATATTCGCTGACAGAATCGGTCAGCTTTTTGATGAAAATTTTCGTAAAATTTTATCAAAATCTTTTAATCCCGTATCGACGATGTTTACACTTAATATGATTTTTTCATCAAATTATTTAACACTCGATCGTTCAATGTTTATTTTTTTTATGTAATTCGTCCCGCGGATTCATTCGCGTTTAATTTGGATTAAAGAAACATACTTTATGTATACCTTTTATAAATACAGTTTATCATGTTCTTGAAGTTAATTTATATTCCGCTTCTTGTATATAATAAGGCTATTGATAGCTCATGATTTTTTACAATGTATTTTAACAATAAACGCAAAATGAAGTAGTTTCTGATAGTACAAGCATCTCTCCAGCTTCATTATATAATAGATGAATTTTAAAAGATATTTTGTTACTTTGTAATTCATAAACAATAAATTTATACAATGAACTATAACGCTATATTGAATATACTTTACATATTTATTTTTTTATTATAGATTTGCGTCTATGATATGCGTCTGTTTTAGAGAGCTCTTTAATTACCGCTATGTCTCTAAGCTTCACATTTTGATTTAATCGCGTTGACCTATCGATTTAATTACAGGCACAAAGGATCGGGAAAGAGATACAGCATCCTATATCTTACAGTTGGCAGCGTTTAATATAAGTAGTTCTTACTTCGAACAGAACAAGTGATGGTGACCACTTACCATCACGCGGTCCAATTGCTGGTCTGCCTACTATCATATAAAAAAAATATATTATGTAACAATTCATCCGTGAAGTGAGGACACGTACAATGGAATGAGTAAAAAAAAAATCTCATGCCGAGCAGATTGTTTCGTTTTAAAAAAAACTTTTCTCATTTCGCCGGCGGCTCTTAGAAAACTTTTTATAAGCGTTTCTCCCCAACAATGAGAATATTCTGTCAATCCAATATGCTACAAGGATTATTTTCGAGAGGCCGAACGAGGAATCCGCTTTATCAATATGTTTATAATAATCCTCTTTCGTTCTGATAAATATTCGTGCCATAATCGCCTTTTAACATGGCGTTGTACGGCTTCTCTAATTTATGTGTATCGGATTTCACTTTTAAATTAAAATATCGCTACGAAAGGTCAGTAAATCACTATCGGCGTTACTTATAAATGACGTTTAGCGGGTAATTAGTTAAATTGTTTAACTGTTCTGTGTCTTCGTCGAATGACTCATCAGTAATGAAAGAAAGAGCGATATCAGTGTTTAACTAAACCGTCGCGAAGTAAATTTTATAATTAAGGCTGTATATACATACATACATTGTTATGTAATGACTTTTGAAATTATGATCTAAAAATAATATAACAGTATTTCAAAAATAAATGTTCTTACTACAATTATAATTAAATACTACTGAATCATACTGCAGGATTCAATTAAATATAATAAAGCTAAGTTCAGAATTTCCTTTTTTTTATTTTATTGTATTTGTAGGCAGACGAGCATATGGGCCACCTGATGGTAAGTGGTCACCAACGCCCATAGACAATGGCATTGTAAGAAATGTTACCAATCGCTTATATCGCCAATGCGCCACCAACCTTGGGAAATAAGATAAATAAAATAAGATACACTGGCTCACTTACCCTTCAAACCGGAACACGACAATAGCAAGTACTGCTGTTTTACGGTAGAATATCTGATGAGTGGGTGGTACCTACCCAGACGAGCTTGCACAAAGCTATACCACCAAGAATATTAGTCTCTTCCGAGAAAAACCAGATAACTTCAGTAGTTATACTTTTTATAGAGTGAAATAGTCCAATGTATGCAAATTTAAACACATAAAAACACAAAACTAAAAACTTTATTTATATTGCTCGTACTGCGCGGTAAAACGGAATTGGTTACGTTCGCATTGCTGTAATCAATCTTAGAGCTTATCTGTAACGTATTTCTCATATTTATTACTTTGTTTCAGGCAAAACTAGAAACAAAGGCGTTGAAAGCGAAAAGGCCCGGCTTCACAGACGACAGATACAACGAAACATCTTATTACATTGAAAATGGTGAGTATATCAGCATCGTCGTCCCTTTCATCCGCTGCTGAATGTAGACCTCCACTCTGATGTGTCAATAATCACGGTCCTGAGTTTAACGCATCCATTGACCAAATAATATTAGAATTTTGTATTTTTATACCGATTTTAGGGGCCATTGAACCAGTGTAAACACTTACGGCCTTATTTATAAACGTTTCTTAGTTACTGGTTAGCTAAACACTGATTTGTCTCTTTCTGTCATTATTGATTTGACATACGAAAGAAGAAGACAAAATGTTGTTTAACTAATCACCAGTTAAATAAAGTTTATGATTAAGGCGGTTAATAGATATAATAACTACTATCTCATTCGGTTGATGGCGATTTGGTGATGTAATAATGGTTTATGATTCTTAAAAACATAATGTAAATGGCTGATAATGACTAACGATCACGTGGTCCATTTGCTTGTCTGAATATCACTATCTTATGTAGTAATTCACACACGAACAGCTTAATTAATGCTCGCGTAAATACGTATGTATATGGTAAGACGTGTTACATAAAAATTCATATCTTGCCCGGAGCTCACTGCAAGCATATAATGCATTCGACTTGACCTAGAAGAGCAAACTTTGAGGTCAATATTAAAAATTAAGGGATCGCAAATTGAATTTTTAGTACCATAGCTTTACGTTTCTAAGGCGAGTTTTTATAACTTTTATAGTTAATTTCATTCCTTTATGTACACGTACAAGTATCGTTGTAAAAAATTAATATTTTCTATTTCAAATCGCGTGCGATTTTAATGAACATGTGGTCAAGTACATTTTAACTTGGTACTAGTAGTAGGGGGTTTGTACAAGACTGTCCGTGTACGTATCTCATCACATATTCTATTGCCAATCCAAATTACTTAGTATTGTTGTGTTCCGGTTCGAAGGGTTCACTCATCAGTGTAACTGCAGTTACAAGGCACATTACATGTTAGTTACCAAGGTTCATGGCGCATTGACGATGTAAGGGATTTTTAATATTTCTTACAGCCCCATTTTCCATCAGACAGCCCATACATCCGTTCGCTCTCCTATTTTATAAAAAAAAATTATATTCATTAAAAATTCATCAAACCACTGTTATCTATATTTAAAATTAAAGGTACTAAAATTTAACAATTATAAATCTATTTTATAATTTATGTTTAACTGCACTATTACATTAACAATTTTATGATTTAAACTTACAGGCCTCAGGAAAGTATATCCTTATTACTTCACGTTTACGACATTCACCAAAGGACGATGGGTCGGTGAGAAAATCCTCGACGTGTTCGCGAGGGAGTTCAGGGCTCACCCCGCTGCCGAATACGAAAGGTGCATCAGGGCTGGCACCCTCACGGTCAACTACGAGAGAGTAGACCCCGACTACCGGCTCAAACATAACGACTTGCTTGCCAACGTCGTCCATAGGTATTACAACTGTCTATTTTCCATCTCATTCTATAGCTATGGCTACTCTTGTAGATAGCTTACAAGATATAGTTTATCGTTTGGCACATCATTAAGAACTATTATCTAAAGTTTTCAAATGTTTACACGGAACATTTGTCACGACACTATGTTACTTAGACGAGTATTACAAAGGAAACTATGGACTTAACTATTAATATTAACAATTTTCCGTATTTTATTATTAACTTACGAGGGTACTATTGTATCGAACCGGTGTTGATGACGTTGAATTATTTTCGTGATACGATACAAACAACTGTCGAAGAATTTCGTTCACTGAAATTAATTCATTGTTTTTTTTTTTTTTATTTGGTCTTACTGTATTAGATGATCTCAAAGCTTGTCTGTATATACAAGCCTCTATACATTGGAATGTAGTAAAATTAAATTTATATAAATTTAAAAATCGAATGAGCACCGGATGAGCATGCGAGTGCACTGAAATATCTACCTTACGGACACAAAACTATTATTGCCGATTCAAATTTTCCTTTAACAAGTACTTTGTACCCGTGTTTTCTCCTGTATCGTATAGTTCACGTAATTTTTTTTTTTTTGATAAGATAAATTTTCCCAGAATTATTTCATAAGGTTGTTTGTCTCTTTAAATATCGAATACATTTTCCAATGCTGATAAGCGAAGCGTAGCTCAGTGATAAAAATTTCGAATTTAGAACAAGAGACAAAAAACCGTTGAAATAAATAATCTAACATATATTTGAAATCGCTCACGCATGTTCATTTGTTCTCGTTTCGTGTTATCTGTATTTCATACACAACGAGATCAGATTAATGGTACTAGTTAAGTTGTATCCTGAGCAACATGTTTGCATCTTATGATACCACCTGCGTAATCTGCTCTTCCATTACGAGGATTATTAATAAATCCCGCTATCATTCGTTAAAATCTGTTCCCACATACATCAATGGGAGATTATCATGAGATTATCCTCACTGGAATGCAAACAATATCCATTTACATATAGTTTCGCAGAGTTCGCTGGGACTTAAACGGTTCTCGTTTTAATCTTTATATATTAAGATTTATGTTACTTGGATTCATTTGTGATGTCACTATAAATAGATTAATAATATATTTAAGGAATAGCTCCGGTTTTTTTTATATTCTCCTATCAATTGAGTAGATAATTAATTACTCAAATGTATATAAAATCATTAAGCAGTATCGGAGGTGGTATCTTCAAATGCAACATGTTCAACCCGAAAAAAAAAAACACTAGACATGTCCATGCTCAGAATCCATGGCTATGAGCCGACGGCCTGACGTATGTATCGTTGCAGGCACGAAGTACCGGTGACCAGCCAACCGATCACCCTCGTTCATATCGACGAGGACATTGTGGTTGTCAACAAACCAGCCTCTATCCCCGTAAGTGGCAATTGAGACAGCCATGTTATGTTCGCTTCTATCACGCTCAATATTACTCGTGTCCTATGTATGCACCTTTCCCAACGCAAAGCTTAACTTTCTTGATTCTAATTCACTTTATGAATGCCTGCCTCTTCGTAAAGTTTCGTGGTTATGGGTAGTGTACAGATCTACATTAAGGTAAGTAATTAGTATAGTTTTATATTTTAACACGACAATACACAGATTTAGGTTACACCTACTCATTATACACGGCTAACCATTAAATTCACAAAGCATTTGAGTCTCGTAATATTCTCAATGTGTGTAAAACGAGCCGAATACCGCTCTTCCTTTCGGTGAAGGCTAGAATCTCTCAAAGTCCTCGTCTTTACGCAAAGTGCTGCCTTTAACAAGAAATAATCTCGAGCACTCCGTGATGGAGTACTTCTAATATTGCTATGTTACGAACCGGCGTCGTACTCATGACCGCGTTCTGTAATATGAAGGAAAATAGCCGCTCCGAAATATATAGATGAATAACATTTCTTGATATAACGTCAGCTTATTTTACGAGAAAGTTCTCTTCAATACTTCATTCAGATGAAATGGAGTCCAGAGATAAACTCAATATTTAGATTTGGCATACGTATACAGAAAAATACTAATACTAAATATTTACATTCAATACTTCATGGAATACATACTGAGTCAATGGTAGCGGTGAAATATTTTGCCTGAAATAAAGATATTCGTACATATTTTTTTTTTGTTTTACGATCAATTTTATCGGTATTATTTTATCGCATCACGCTTTAGCTGATTTGAATACAAAGAGTATATATTCGACTGTTATATCATACCGTTGGGGATTTATAGAAGTCGTAAAACACAAAACCGTTTCTCTAGTCTTTGTTTCGTTTCAGTGAAATTTTAAAAAATATTTTATTTTATCTTATCGGAGTACTCTACTGAATTTACTATCTACTATCCAATATCGGTAAAATATGGGGTTGAGAAGGAAAATATGCGTTTTGCGAAAAGTTCTCAATTTAGTTACATTTTGAATTTGTCTTGAAATGTGACACTCTTTCGTTAAACAGCTCTAAAACGTTACAATTTTTATTATAATAATTAAAGTTAAATTAATTCCGCTCAAGTGTTTCGCTTTTATTAAATTTACGAAAAATTTGTTCTTTATCGAAACAATTTTTAATAAATCTTCTGTAAAATGGGTAACGTAACTAATCTAGTATTACAAATTATATATAATAAGAAAAGGTTATTATACAGGTACAGTTTAAATAATAATAATAATATTCAACGTAAATTGAAAGAACACCTATCAAGAAATAATACGCATCCCGCATATTTATGACCTCATAAAAGACCCAGCGTTCTATATTTATCATAGCCAGACTTTTTCCTCAGACATGCCTTTCAAGATTTGACCTGAGGCGTATTTAATAAAGTAGTGTAATCAAGGTAACACGATAAGAAGAAATTCTTCTGCCCAAAGGCGTGATGTCTTTGTTATTTATTATTCTTAAAAAAAAACGGTATTTTTATTCTATGTTAGCACCGAGTGACTGACCGTGTCCAATTATCTTGATTGATGCTATCCCCACTATGGGAGGTCTCGTTGTACGGGAATAATCGTAAAGTGATATATTGTTGCAATTTATTTACAAAGTTCGAAGATGGGTGAGTTTTTAAAATCAATCATATTTAATTTTAATTTTAGTCTTATCTCTGTGACATATCGACGCTTACGCTTCATATTATTTTAATTATCTGATTATATTATGAAGTTAGATTTTGAATGTCATTACGATACCAAAATTACTGATTCAATATAAGTAGGATTATATTTTTGTCTTTATTTGCAACCATAACTCAATACTTTATGCAAGCTCGTCTGGGTAGGTACCACCCACTCATCAGATTTTCTACCGCAAAACAGCAGTACTTGCTATTGTTGTGTTCTGGTTTGAAGGGTGAGTGAGCCAGTGTAATTACAGGCACAAGGGACATAACGTCTTAGTTCCCAAGGTTGATGACGCATTGGCGATGTAAGCGATGATTAACATCTCTTACAATGCCAATGTCTATGGGCGTTGGTGACCACTTACCATCAGGTGGCCCATACGCTCGTCCGCCTACCTATATAATAAAAAAAAAAAAAGAAAATACTAAACGACTTCTCAGACATACGCAAAATTTCTACCGAACATAAACAGATATTACTCCACAAAAACCTGGTAATCATTTTTAAAATTATTTGTTTTTAAACTATATCTTATAAAATATCTATTAAATAAATTTATTCGTGCTTTGTACCCTTAGAATAGTACCTTTAAAGTCTCCTGTGCGCTTAATATACAATTTCACTATGGTGTTGCTAAGCACTTTGGTTAATTCAAATTAATTTCCAATCTGCCATTGTACGTATTGTACACAAAAAACATCGTTCTAATCTATTTATGCGCTAGGCTTACTTTGAGTTTTTAAATAGCATTTCTATAATTTTTTAATAAATTTGTTAGCAATGTCTTATACTGGTTCGTTATTATTTATTTATTTTATATTTAATTTAAGTTTTCCCAAAACCAATTATTTTATTTGCATTTGCTCATATATATAAGATTAAATATCACATTTTTCCCTTTTGCAATCTTTTAAATCTTCGCCCTTACTGACCCAAATAAGTGCATGACACAGTGCAATAGCGACTTTATGTTAATTGCGAATTCTGTCCGTTCAAATAAAACGATTATATACTGAATTTTCATTCTCTGTTTGACGATTTCGCTGATATTTATATCAATTAATTTATCTAAATTAAATAATTAAATAACCAATATTAAATTTCAACTCATTGGCTATCAAAATATATGGAGTAAACAATTATATATTTGATCATAATTATGATATTGCCGGGAATTATCGCAAATTTGAAGCGGAACGCCAAACAAAGACCAAATTTGTTTAGCTTTCCGGCTTTCTCATCCCTTTATCGTTCCTATTTATTTTAATTTAGTTTTATCGTAGGTAGCTTGTAGTTTTTAAATTAAGTATCCAGATTGAATTTACATCCGACTTTCTCTATAAGATTTAAGAAATCTTTTAGCTTAAAAAACTGGCAGAATGTTTTGTTATAGACTTGCGAATGTTTCACATTTTATTTTATCTATTATTTCATTAGGTTCACGTACGGAACCACCAGATGACATAATAAAATCAAGAGAATATCTAAAACAAATTTTCATAATAAAAATAAATATAATATTTAATAAGAATATTTAATAAGATGCTTATAACAATATCTGTGTCGGGATTCCCAAAGGCAACATCATAGGGCTTGTTAATATAATATTCTGTCCATGGCGGGCCAGGCACGAGACGCCAGTCCTCGCTAGTCCCTTGCGCATCATACACGTGGATGAAGAACTTCTCGTGCTAGACAAGCCATGCTCGTTGCCGGTGAGTCAGCGTTGGGACCGTTTGATTTGATGTCAGGCTCTAGTTGGATGATAAATATCGTTTCTGAATTTAATGATTTCCTTATAACCTTTGATTGTAATGAATCTTTATAGTATACAAAACTAAATGTTACATTCGGTAAATTAGAAGAGAGTCGTTTGTTACCCAAAAAAGAAGTTTGAAGAAGTTTTCGGTACCAGAGCCTGGCATAAATTGTGATCCGCACAAAAAGTTTGGAACGATGATATTATCTGAGTCTCCCAAAATCCCACTTGTAAGTGATAACGCGAGTCTAATGAATGCATTGGTATATTTTTTCCTATTTAACGCAGGATTAACTGTGCTGTAACGATTTCACGATTCTCTTTTCAAATCAAAAACAAACTTTATTTTCGTATTGAATTGAGGATCAAATGTCACTAGGTATTTTCCTTATATTAACTAAAATAAAAAAAATTAAACAAACATCTTATTTGAAATCATTAGTTAACATTTTGTTTATGAACACGATTGCAATTGCATGATCACTAGCGATGTTTTCTTAATTATTTCAATCCTACAATAGGAGTAAAGTAAAACTACACCAATTTTATTAATTTGGCTTATACACTGCTTTGTTTTAATATTTATATTGGCTGCTAATACTGCTTTCTTAAATGCACATAATTTAAACTCTTATAATAAAATAAACTATAAATAAAAAAAAGATTAAAATCTATCAACTAAAATTTCTTTTATTATTTATGTCTTACGATGTTTACTTGAAATTTTATTGCGTCTTCTTATTATTATTGTGTCTTATTTTCTTATTGTTGTTGCGAAGCTATGTTTTGTCAAGTTATAATATCGAAAATTGAATCAACAGGTGCACCCTTGCGGTCGGTATCGGCACAACACTGTTGTGTTTATACTCGCTAAGGAATATAACCTCAAAAACCTAAGGACAATTCACAGGCTCGACAGACTAACGTCAGGTAAGCACAGGATTATAGACCTTAACCCGCTAGAAATATACACTATTTTTGCTACTTAAGATTAAACACTTCAAACATAGAAAATATATTGATATTACATTTGATACAATAATACTTATTATAACCAATGCAATCAGGTCTTCTATTATTCGGAAGAAGTCCGAAGAAGGCGAGGCAAATGGAACATCAGATAAGGAACCGACAGGTGCAGAAGGAGTATGTTTGTCGAGTGGACGGCGAGTTCCCTGAGTGAGTTTGCATTGTTAATTTGAGTAAATATTAAATGCAGTGTTTGTGAACATTGATGACAAATCTGATTATCCATTAGGCTTAAACGTCAACATTGAGATTTATTTAGTACTCATAGAATTATTATTTGTATCCATGATGAATTCTTACGAGATATCTTCAGAAATGTTGATTGTGAATCAGTTTAAATAAACCTACAATTTGTACCATTTCTGATTATTCAGAACGAGTTCGGAGATAAATATGTAGGTTCTATCAAAATATATACGCGTGCAGTATTATTTATTGCAGAGAATGATATTGAACCATTTTAGAGTATGAATTTCATGTGTTTAATGTGTACAGACAAAAATAAAGAAGACAAATTAAACAAAGAATATATAATTAAATTTAAATAATATTCTATAAACATTAAGGGAAAAAACCAAAGACATACTTTGCTTATACTCCTGTTTTTTTTTTCTAGGGAAGAAATCGAATGTCTAGAACCAATAGAAGTGGTAAGCTACAAGATCGGTGTTTGTAAGGTGTCACCAAAGGGCAAGGATTGTTCAACGATCTTCAAACGATTGGGTTACAACGTGGCAGCGAACACGAGCGTCGTTCTATGCCGACCAAAAACAGGCAGAATGCATCAGATTAGGGTGCACTTGCAATATTTAGGTAAGAACTTTTTTCATCTGCCTCGTTGGTTTCAGTCTATTGTGGCTAACTCAACGGTTTATATAGCTAACTTATAAGGCTAAAGATTTTCTCACGTGGGCACAGGCTCGAATTCTGAATTTGGCTAATGAAAATCCGTCATTTCTTGTAAAGAACCTATAATACTCGTAGGACCTACGCCTGATCTCTCTCCATTCGCCCGGACTATGAGAACGAAGGATTAGATATAGCGCTTGTGTTCGCACACATAATAATATTTCCTGCGCTTGTTTTCGAAATTGGTTAGTATTATATTCTATTTTTGTTTCAAAAGGTTTCCCAGTCGTAAACGACCCTCTGTACAATCATCCTGTATTCGGCCCTATCCGAGGAAAGGGTGGTGACACCGGAGGAAAGACAGACGAGCAACTAGTGAGGGACCTCATCGCTATACACAACGCTGAGAATTGGCTCGGAGTAGATGCAGCTGATGATGACATGCTTTTCTCGAAACCCGCTTCCGACGATAAAGGTGTGAGATTTAAGCGTATTATAATTTTAAGTCCATACTGCTGATAGGATATTCAATTTTAAATTTAAACCTGCACTAAAATCGATCGAAAACTTAAATTGGCAAAGTAATCTTAGTTTTCACCTCGTTCTATTGTGTCTTAATTTTGGATTATACTCTTTCATATTGCATATTTTAATATTAATTACTTTTCTTTAGTTGGCGAGGATGAATGCGAAGGTCCTGCTTCAAGGGAATCATCGCCTAGATTGGAGTCACCGGCTCCTGGTTTGACACCTTCAACCATTATGACACGTAAGTTTTATCCATTTAATAACATATTGTTTATAAATTCATATCTTTCTTATAACCATATATAGGAAGCAGAGATGGCCCAGTGGTAAGTGTGCGTGAATCTTAACCGATGATCGTGGATTCAAACCCGGGCAAGCACCATAAATTTCATGTGGTTAATTTGTGATTCTAATTCATCTCGTGCACCGTCAACCTCACCGGCAACGGTGAAGGACAACCTCGTGAGGAAACATGCATGTGTCAAATTTCACTGAAATTCTGTCAACTGTGTATTCCTCCAGCCTGCATTGGAGCAGTGTGGTAGAATAACTTCTCCTCAAAAAGAGGAGAAGAGGCCTTAGCCCAGCAATGCGACATTCACAGGCTGTTACTGTACTACTGTTATAACCATAAACTATACTTTTCATTAAACAACTTTTTCATCGTTCTATAAAAGATATATCGCTTTTAAGATGAATGTCACAGGTACGATGGTAATTTCAAACAAATTTATTTTCACACAGCGACGTTGGCGAGTCCGTCGAGCGCGTCGGAGGCCCCGGGCGGCCTGCCCTCGCCCGCGCCCTCTCCCGAACTCAACGATGACTCCAGTGACGCTAAGGTAATATTATTTTTCTATATCCTCATCGCGTCTAAAATCTTTTTAGCAAAACAGTGATTTTATACATTTGTTGAGGTAAATTAATTATATATTAAAAACATTATACAATATACATTTTAAAGTATCAAATAGATATATACCTTAAAATCAAATTTAGCGATCACTTATTAAAATGTATACAGTATGATTGGTTATGTCGATTCGCTTCCCGGAAGGAAGAATAAAATAGACGAATATGAAATATATAATAGTTTTGGCTGTTATTCTTGATTTCATTTGCATAAAATATGACATATTTTATGAAATTCGTACCGTTACAAATTCGTGTTTCTCCAACAGTCAGAAAAAGTGACAGTGGCTACCCAAACTGGTTGCTCACCAGCCATCATGCGGACAAATTCTAACAACCCTGGCAGCGCAACCGGCATGATCACAGGTTCGGCCGGTAGCTCTACCGGCGCAGATGCTCTCACGCCTGACCCGCACTGCTACGAGTGTCGCGTTAGGTACAGGGACCCAAGACCTAGAGATTTGGTCATGTATCTTCACGCCTGGAAGTACAAGGTAAGCTTTTATATTGAATACATAATCATGACTGCAAACTGTTTGCATATATTGCGAATAACTATAACTATATAAGTAAATATAAATCTCGGCTTTTAAAAATAACTTGGATTCGTCACAAATGCATATTATGTATACTTATAAAATTAACATTTGGATTAATTGACTGAAGCTCGTCTTCATCTCAAAATATTGTGTCAATATGTGCATTATCTATTTCCAAATTTTACTATATTATGACTTCAAAAGTCTCAAGGAGGTCGCAAGCTTTTTTCCGTAATTTTCCACTAACATGGTCATGGAATCTTTCCGTTTATGTAAACTATTCAAGTGGTTCACTTGATGTTCATTATCAACTTTCGCAAACGTACGAATACATCATTTATTAAGTTCGTGTTTTGCTTCAAAGTTGTCTCCAATGTACTATCCCCTAAGGTTAATTTAAATTGTATAAGTTAATATGAACTGCTTATGACTCTCAGCTCAATGAATGAATATTTTCAAACAAACATTTGATGAAATTAATAATTATAAAATACCAATCAATGACCGACTGTTAATTTTGATTTAATTTAGTTATTCGTGGATAGTAATGATTTGATCAAGGCTATCATTACATAAAGTTCCAAACGAAACAATTTTATATGTGAATATATTTTTATGTTATTTGTGCGAAATTGTGTACTTTAATAATTGGAAGATTGTCATTTGGTAGAAACTCCCAAAAGTTTATCATCGATTCTATAATCACTAAACAAAAATGCTTTGAAGCAAATTCAGGAACAGCTTATTAAAATTTTGTTAAATTAGGAACAGCTTGCTCATTGCCCAATTTTCAGTAACTGCTTAAATTATTCTCCATGCTACCCTAGACATAACTGATTGCGATCTTCAACATCAGGTTGATTTGATTTATTTAGGTAAAAGTGAGGTTACCTTTAGGTGATCTTCACACTGCTAATCATGAGATTTAAAATGTAATGTTTCTTATAGTGGATACTTTAAACCAAAACACAAACATACAAAACTTCTTGACGGTAGAATAACGGATGAAACCCTATCCAAGTAAAGTCAATTTTCGGTCTGCGCTAGAATTCCGAACTCTAAAAGCTAATGTAGGCATTATTCTAAAAATATCTTCGAAAGTACCCACCAGTCATAAATATCCCGTGAGTTTATGCGAAATATCGTTTTTAAATAAGGCAACTAGTTTAAAAGGCATCGGCCGGTCTAGAAGGTTATAGCAAGCCGTACGGCTGACTGCCTTGAACATTCTCTATAAACTTTATACGACTTCAGATCAAATCCGTTGGGAATAGTCGGTTTGATTTTACTTTGCAGCGAAACTATAACTCAATAAACAAAGTATAAATAGACGAAATGAAACTAAACAAAAACGTCTTTAAATTAATGGATTTAAATCCGAAAAATGTTTTTTTTAAATTGGGTATTCGTGTTTTAAAGAACGATATATCGTCAAAAGTCATAATCAGAAGTCATGGTTCACTTGGTGGCTTTGTACATGCTCGCTAGGATAGGTGCCACCCACTGATCAGTTATTAGTATAGTTACAATATTTAGGATAGTTGTGTTCCTGTTCGAAGGGTGAGCCGGTCAGTGTAACCAAAGGCACAAGGGACATTATATCTTAGTTCCCAAATTTGGGAAATTATGTTTAATATTTGCCGGTGTCAATGACCGATGGTGACCATTCACCATCAGGTGGCGCAATTTCCCTTCCGCTTGTCTATTTTGTAAAAAGAAAAGAACACAGTGTTAACATTTATCGTAAAACTAACTAATGTTCCACTTGACAAGCTCTATCGAGTGATATCTAAATTATTTCTATAAAGGAGTACCAAACTTATGTATGTTTTACCAATATGACACAATCACATATCGTAATAATATTTTTTATTAGTAAATTACTTTTGCAAATACATTTGATGTCAGTCCTTTAACTATCCAATTTCTGTCCAGGGGCCCGGCTGGGAATACGAGACGGAGCTTCCACAGTGGGCCAGCATCGATTGGGAAGAGCCGGACAGTTCATAGTTACAGGTCTTGACACCGCTGCAGAGGCGCCTCGCTTCATCTCTATATATATCAAACAAACCAACGAAGTGAACTTCGGACTTAACAAATAATAAAATAAGTGTGATCATTATAATCGTGTTTTTGATGAAATACAATTATGATACCAAAATTATGGTATCAAAATTACTATTAACATTGTCGACGTTAATCTCGAGTTAAATAATGAAATACACGTTAGATCTAGTTGGATTTTTATAGAAATAATAATTGACAATGGCAACGATAACAACAATACAATTTCAAAAGATATTACAAATGGTAATCAATATATGATGTGATGCTGTTGAAGAGGCGCTTTCTGTAGCAATTTAGGTTCTAACGAGCCAGAATGCTATTGTAACTAAACGACCGACACCGGTAACTTGGCTGTTATATCTAAATGCTGAGGCAGTTTTGTAATTTAGTTTTAAGTATAGCGTAAGTGAAAATTTATTTTATATGCATTCATTGCACTTTTTGTGTTTCGTTTTTATTTTTTTCTTATCTTCCATTAGACTGTAATCCTCTTAGTATTTGGTTTTTATTTCAATTAGCGTTTAATGCTTTACGGCCTTATGAACTTTACTTAGCGGCTGTCTAGTTACTGATTTCTCTCTTACTCTTTCTGTCATTATTGATTTGATATTCGAAAGAAAAAGATAGCGTTTTTCAACTAATCGACCGCTAAACATCGTTAGTAAGTAAGGCCGTTAGATTTTATTTTATCTCTTCAGTTCCTATCGGTCTAGATTGTTTCTTAACGCTTTTTGTAGCGTAGATTTAAGGTGTAACAAGAAATTTTGTAAAAATATCACTACCATTAATATAGATTTATCGCTTAAACGAGGCAGGGTCTGAACCACGATCATATAATAATATGTCATCATCGAAGTTTTTCTGATCACCTGATGGTCTGTTCGATTAATATTATCATCAAAGTTATCATTTGAGTCAAAACTTGTTGCTTTTTTTTAAACATTTCACACTGCTTACGCGTAAGTCCGTTTTTTTATGTAGAAACCATAGATCAAAATGTTATATATTCAAATAGACGTAATACGTTAGAGGAAATGTTGACTGTTTATCAGTCGTATTAAAAACTCGGACCACTGCTGTATTTTATTAAAGAAAAAAAAAACATAAATAGGACCACTGTTTATAGAAAGGCTATCCTTGTAATATAAAACGCGTTTACAATTGAATGCAACAATTAACGAATAAACGCAATTCTGTGAGCGCTAGTGACGCTGTAACGTTTTTGGCTTCCATAGTTCTGAGTAGACTGTATAGGTTTCCTCGGAAAGTTTTTGTACGTAAAATAATAATAATAATAATAATAATTATCGCGATTTTTCACTTAGAATCACATATTTACCTTCACTAGTTCGTTGCCCTACGATCCGGTGATAGACGTTTGAAGCGTGATATGCATTTATTGAATACATTTCGCTTACAGATTCATCTTGTTTTAAAAAATACATCGTTATCGCGTCACCGATGTGATTTTCTTTCGTTTCCGTTTATAATAACCAAAGCAATAGGTGTATCCAAAGAAGGTTTTAATGCGATGTGTTATTCGATTTGGTAGCAGATCGAAGCAGCAGATTTAAAGACATGGATAAGGGTTTTGTTTTGTTTTTCGTAATTCATAAGTTTTGCGTGTTTATAGATAAGCGATGCCAGTTTAATTTGGACCTGTTTTCTAATGCGGTTTGCTTTCAACGTATACCACGTTATATTGTTTAGCTAAATAAATATATGATGCATTAACGCTGGTTTATTTATTAGATAAATTAGTTAGTATTAAAATATAAAAGACAATTCTTATAACTCTAAAAAATATTTTTCACGAGCTTTCATATAAATTAATTCTATGGGAAATTATATATTTTTCTTACTCGTAGAGTAGTTGTAGCGTGCGTACTGTCTATATATTTATTTATAAAAATTGTACGTGTGTTTAAAGTTTACATCGGGGTAAGTGAAAACGTTATTATTCATTTTTGTTTTCCATATTAAAACCTTTTCGTTTGATACTATGACGTCATGACAAAGAAAAATAATTTACTCGTAATCACTGCACACTTGCTATATAACGTACGAATGTATAATAAGCTTCACATTGGTGTGCCATTACATTTCCTTGAAGTCGCTTTTCGTTACTACAACTATCGTAATTTTCTATATTGGGATCAAATTTTATAAGTAAACTTCAAATGGTGTTAATTTAAAAATTAAAATTAAAAACATATAAAGAAAAAAGGTTCGCTAATCGATTTCAAGACGTTTTATTATACGTTCAACAATAAATTCGTTAATTATAATTGATGCGTAAATTCTGTATAAATCTTCTTTACAATGTCATCGGTAAGAATACTGGTTGAATTTAAAAAAAATAAAAGGGTAGCGTGTAAAAAAATATTTATAATCTGTGGCATATCACGAAACGCGAAGCTGATTTGACTTGATAGAAGTCAAATGAGCTTCACCAGTGAACATTGTTGTATTTTTATATAGTCGGTAAGATTGTTCATATACATTGTGTTATGTGTATAATTATATGTAATGATGGCGAAAATAACGATTATATTACTGGCTGTACAATAATAAGACGTTGCGATTTATTGTCGCAGATAAAAAAAAAATATTTCAACATAATTTATACGGCGTAATTTTTTAAATCATTGCCTATATATTGTATGTTTCGCTTTTTATTGAACCTTTTCGTCGCATCATTTTATTCGTTTACTAATAAGAAATTTTCATGTGCCTTCTCAATATAAATTTTAATATAAAATGTAAAAATATGTTTTCATTACAGTTATTTGTAATTGTTACATGTTTAAAAATGTAGATATTATATTTGGCACGACGATTTTCATTGTAAAGTGTGACTCGAATTTACCCGTTACATTGCCTTTCTATTTAGAACAAATACGGTTCTGACAGTTTTTTTATTATGGCAAGACCGTGTTAACAGTGTAAACATAATAAAAATAATATATTAATTATTAAAGTTACATTTGAAAAATAATGACATCGGCAAATATGGCACAAGACTTGAAATCCCTTTTAGAAGTAATGTTATGTCAGAGACCCGTCTTTGTTCTAATATTTCGATTCGAATGTTCTAGAAATCGAAACCAACGTTGAATTTTGTTCTGGTCACACTGAAATTCGATTTCGGCACGAATGAATATAGTAAGTATGTTTTGCATAATACATGTTATTTATACTGTTATTACTAACACCAATGCGATATACATAAACAAGTTTGTTGTTTCAACTTAGATGTTTTTTTTTTTTTGAACGACGACGACATGAAAGACATTTTATTTTGTATAAGTATTGGTAATTAAGGTTATAATAGCGTTTCCTTCTTTAGATTCGTGTTATGATAATTCATGTTTCCACTTAAAATTAATTAGAATTAAATTCATCTTTGACATATTTTGTTTTATTAAAAAATCCCGTTTTTATTACAGATTACGTATATACTTATTATTAATATTTAAAAACAAATATTTAAAATCGCAGCAAAATTGTTTTTTTTTTATGGCAGTACGAACAAAAGTCAAAACGTCAAATTCTCAGAATACGATTAGTCTATAATTTATAATATCTGCCCGTCCCAACTTCTTACAGGTGAAATAAGTGTTTTGTAATAGAATTTTTATTTTTTTTTGTATAGGTTGTTGGACGGGCATATGGGCCACCTGGTGGTAAGTGGTCACCAACGCCCATAGACAATGGCATTGTAAGAAATGTTAACCATCGCTTACATTGCCAATGCGCCACCAACCTTGGGAACTAAGATGTTATGTCTCTTGTGCCTGTAATTACACTGGCTCACTCACCCTTCAAACCGGAACACAACAATACAAAGTACTGCTGTTTTGCGGTAGAATATCTGATGGTACCTACCCAGACGAGCTTGCACAAAGCTCTACCACCGAGTGCAGAAGAGTGAGTGATAGAATTAAAACAATTACAATAGAAAATTATGTTCAAGCGTATTGGTTTGTTATAAAATACTCAATACTTTGGGCTTTTGATATTAAATTCATTGTATAAACACGAAGGGTAAAGATATAAACTCTTTCGACGATCATCATAGCTGTTACTCATATTCAGATAGGCGTGGGTAATCGAGGAGAGAGACGGTATTCCAATAAATGTCTGTTGCAATAATCACTTCCCCTTTTAAATCTGTACGATCAATAAATTTACAATAAAACAATAATTAATTAAGGATCACTAAGACTAAAGTGTAAAGTCCACCGAGGGCTTGACTGCGTGCGCACTCCACGACGATTCAAAAGCAACTGTCCGTTTTTCAACGTATATTACTCAACACAAAATGAACCGAGGTGGCTCAGTGGTTAGAATGCGGGTTCAAACCCAGGCAAGCACTACTGAATTTTCATAATTATGTTCGGCCGTGAAAGGAAATATCGTGATGAAACTTACATATGCCTAATTTCACTGAAAGCCATGTACATCCACGAACCACGAACGAGTAGCGTGTTGGAACGAGCTCGAAGTCTTCTCTTCAAAGGGACGGAAGGCCTCAGCTGAACTGTGGGACATTTATAGGCTGTTTCACTTAACTATTGCTCAACACAGGATTACATGAATGAAAGAAAAAGCATGAAGTTAGTATTTATTAAATTTCAACCATATATAAAATTTAAATTATATATTGATTGATTTTATAATTAAAAGGTTGAAAAAGAGTAACTACTGAGTTTCTATGCCGGTTATTTTCGGTAGAGTCTACATTCTGAGCCGGCGGTAGCTTTACATTTAATTCAATACTATAACATGACGATACAAAAGTGTCGTTATGAATCCACTCGATTAAAGAATAATTTGATCTTAATTGAATAATGGCTCTTCAGTAACATCCAAAAAGTTTGAGATTAAAATTCACGTATTCGCTTATATAAAGCGATTCAATTACATATGTAACATACAAATTACTAACAAACTTGTTATATATCACTCAGAATACCACTTTGTCCATAATAAGTCTATTTGTGTGCAAATAAAGGATACCGCGTATAAATGTATTAAAGAAAATCGACATTTCCCTCTGCGAAGAAAAAAATATCTTAAAAACCAGCGTGAATACTCAAATGATATCTCTACCATCTCCCATTTACAGTTGGCTACAAAGTAAAATAAACTTTATTCGTTTAATCATAAGGTTCCCAATAAAGTTTTGTATATGTTTGTGTTTGATTTATCTAGGGGATAGACGAGTTGGAAGTATGGAGGCGTTATCCACGAGGCACAAAGTGATGGTGAAATTATATTGAAATCTTATATTGAAAAATAGTATCTTTTTATACTTACGTTATTGTAATGTACATTTTTAACGTATTCTATCATTCCTCACCGCCTTATTCTACTGCCAAACAACAATATTTAGTATTGTTGTGTTCCGGTTTGAAAGGTGAGTGGGTTAATGTAACTACAAGCACTAGGAACATAACATAGACATAACATAACATTAGTTTCCAATGTTGGTCCAATATTACTTTCATGGCCAATATATACAGGCGGTGATGACACACCATCAGGTGGCCCATTTATCAGTCCGCCTCAATGAATACATAACCATCATTGTAAAATTTAAAACAATCATCTAAATATTTATTAAATAAATATGTATCTATGGAGGAAAAAACATATACAACAATGCTATCGTAATAAAAAACCGGCCAAGTGCGAGTCGGACTCACGCACGAAGGATTCCGTACCATTATCTATAAAAACGGCAAAAAAATCATGTCTGTTGTATTGGTGCCCCACTTAAATATTTATTTTATACTGTTTTTAGTATTTTTTGTTATAGTGGCAACAGAAACATGTCATCTGTGAAAATTTAAACTATCTAACTATCACGGTCCATGAAATACAGCCTGGTGACAGACGGACAGACGGACGGACGGACGTAAAGCGGAGTGTTTGTAATAGGGTCCCGTTTTACTCTTTAAGTAAGGAACTCTAAAAACATTGCATATTCGCATGTAAATACTTAAAATATCAAATATATTCGATGCAACCCGAAATTACCCCAAAAATACAACTAGTCAAACGATCTTCATTAACATCATAAACACAGCACATACCAAACTATAACTTACCGCTGAAACGGAGCCTAAAACCAACTAACCATTAATTTACTCCAAGCAAAGGCGATGCAGACAACAGTACCCGCCAATTTACTTATCCTGCAATCAATTTCATAAATATCAACTTTATGGTAATAACATTAAAGTTGAAAATAATGTTTGTTTGTTTGCATGATACATATACATTCGATACTGTCGCATTTCGACAACTAAACGCTATACGCTATTCGCGCACACGAATCGCGGAGATATTTGATTTTAGTATTCGAAAATCTCTATCGATGCCCGATAGCGATCTTCGATTTTCGTCTGCTGGCAATTTGAATTATGCTCTGAGACAGCGTTAACTTTGAGGTAGATAAATCAAGAAATAGAGTTCAGAAATACTGATTTGAAACCTGAATATTTCGATGTGAAAATTAAGGCGAAACGATTCTCTCTGTTTACAAAATACAATTAAAAAAGATGGTTATGCAACACACGTGCACTCGTGAGTGTGCCAGTCAGTGGCGGCGTTAGGGGGAGGGAGGCGCGACGGGGTGACGGCCCGCTGCACCAAAATCGCGGGGGCCCGAATAGTAATATATCACTGAAGAAAAGCATGAATTACACTAACTAAGAAAAAATAAAAAAACAGGAGCTTCAAAACTTTCTATGTCCACTTCGTTAGGTCTAGAGAGAAAAAATAAATAAACGCTCAGCGACTGTTAAACCTTAAGTGGGCGCCACAAAATTTTTACCCGGGGTGTCAGTGGCTCTAAGGCGGGCACTGGTGTAAGTGCAACTAAAGAAAAATAACATCTTAGTTCCTATGGTTGGTCGCCCATTGGTAATGGTTAATATTTCATACAGCGCCAATGTCTTACCATAAGGGCGGCCATATGCTCGTCTACCTATATTATATAAAAAAAAAATGCTTAAAAAAAATTTTTGATCTTTTCCTTATAATTTTTTAAGTTTGATCTTTTCCTTATAATTTTTATCTTTTCCTTATAAGTTTTACCAAGCTATAGAAATGATTTTAATCCTTTTCTGAAAATAGGCTTTGCAAATTCGATTTTGTCATTTGAAAGCGTGCATTAAAAATACGTATCGTTTTCGTCGGGCCAATCTGTTACATGTGACCTGGAATGCCGAAAAATAACTTGACTATTAACTTGTTATATTGTATTATTTATAATAAGCTGACAAATGTGTCGTACTGCCGTTTGAAGTCGGAGCCGGCTGCTAGTTAATTTATATTATATTAAAAAACTAGGGCCTTATCAGATTTGGCCAGGGGCGTAACGTTACGTTAGACCGCTTCTAATTTAAATATTTTCCAAAATAAAATAAAGAATATCCCATAAAATGGGCACAACCAAATTGTTGTAAGCTCTTTCTGGTCGTATTGGATTGCCATCGAAGTATGTGTCTTAGGGTATGAAAAGAATACTAAGAACGGCAGACGTTGTCCTGCATGTGTACAAGCTCTGATTTAGCGATCCAAGGTTAGGCACTGATATTTGAGGACCCGTTTCCGAACCGGTTAGAGTTCAATTATATTATTTTGGTGGAGCCCATCGGATGCGGGGCCCCTAAGTCGGGGCCTTGTAAGCCTAAACATATATCATAGCATTCGGTTGAACGGTAATTTTTATTTTATTTTTATTTTATTTTTATTTATTAGGGAAACATACAGCATATCGTATATTACAACTTAATATAATAATCATATTTTAACACTTATGCCAGTTAAGTTTCCACTACTGTTTTAACAGGGAAGTGGACTAATTTTGATGTTACATAAAATATAACTATTTATGACAAAGTAAAATTTTAACGTAAATATGGTTATGGTTAATTACTAATAAGTATTTTTCACAAGATTATAAAATTTACTTAAACTATTTTTAAACAGATCAATGTGGTTGTATTTTCTATTATGACTATTACAAGATCTTAGAATAAAAGAATTTTTGAAATAATTAGTTTTATAAATGGGTATTGAAAAAGTATCCTGAGAGCGAGCGTTAAAACGAGGACACTTAAATAAAATCTTACTGAGCAGATATGGAGAATCAATTAAATTATTTAATATTTTGTAAAGAAACATCTGGTCTCTTTGTTCTCTACGTTCTTCAAGTGGCATAAAAACAGAGTCAGGAAAAGTAAATTTGTATCGCAACCTCCTGATAAATTTGTTTTGTATATTTTCAATTAAGTTGACATATTTTGCATATTGTGGATTCCAAACAGTTGACGCATACTCTAAATGTGATCTAACGAAAGCATTGTACAAAATTACAAAGGTATGAATATTTTTAAAATCTGCCCCTTGCCGAAAGATAAATCCAAGCATTTTATACGACTTCATCACTATTTCCTCAATATGCTTATCGAATATGAGTTTGTTGTCTAATTGTACCCCAAGGTCTCTCACCTCGGTTACCCTTTTTAATTTAGTATTAAATATGGAATAGTCAAAAATTATTTGTTCTTTTTTTCTCGAAAATGTAATTACACAGCACTTGTCAACATTAAGCTGCAAATTATTAGCAATGCAATATTGCCCTAATTTATTTAAATCCTCTTGTAAATGAAAACAGTCTTGATTATTTTTTATTATCTTAAAAATTTTAGTGTCATCAGCGTATAATAAAACTTGAGAATTTTTGAAACAATTAGTTACGTCATTAATAAAAATGTTAAAAAGTAAAGGGCCAAGGTGAGAACCTTGTGGTACACCCGATGTTACAGGAATAAAACTAGACGTATATCCTTTAATAGCAACGGCTTGAGATCTTTCGCGGAGATAAGATGTAAGCCAACGTAGAAGGTCACCATGTATACCGATGTTGTTAAGTTTTTGTAATAACAAATTGTGCGATATCTTATCAAATGCTTTCGAGTAATCAGTGTATACGACATCTACCTGGAAACCAACTTCCATAGCACTCAATACTGTATGCAAGAACTCACACAGATTGGACTCAGTGGATCGCTTATTAATAAAACCATGTTGGTTACAGGTAAGTAGAGGCCTTAATAATGGAAATATCGTATCATAGACAATCTTTTCAAAAAGTTTTGGAATAACTGACAATTTAGAAATACCGCGATAGTTTTTTATATCGTTTTTATTTCCAGACTTATAAATCGGCGTAATTAAAGATTTTTTCCAAATAGTTGGTAATAATCCGTTGTCCAATGATTTTTTGAAAAGCATTGTTAAAGGCACACATAACACTTTACTGCAGTTTTTTAAGAAAATGGGATGTATTCCATCTGGACCATAACCCTTGGATGTATCTATGTTCGATAAATATCGTTCTACTTTTTTGTCAACAATCTCGATACAGCTTATGATAGTCTGATTTGCGCTAGTGGAATAGTGATCCATTGTTTGATTTCCACTATTATCCTCAAAAACTGAATGAAAATAAGAATTAAACATATTTGCTATATCGTGTCCATTGTATCCAACTTGAGAGTTAAAGTACATTACATTAGGTACAGATGTATGACCTTTTTTAGTCTTTATATAGGACCAAAACTGTTTTGAGCTAAAACGAATATTATTCTCTGCTCGTTCCAGAAACTCATTATAACACGTTCCTTCTAAGTTTTTTGATTGTAGTCGTAATTCAGAGAACTTGTTATAATCGTTTTGTTGGCCATAAATTTTCCATTTTTTGTGGAATTTTAATTTTTTATTAATTAATTTTATCAAGGGTCGCGTAAACCAGCGTGGATATTTATTGATCTCATTTATACACTTAGACGGGACAAATGTCTCTATAATGTGATTTACGATAAGATAGAACGTATCAACTGCCTGACTAATATCTTTGTTTTTAAATTCGTGTTGCCAGTTAACTTTAGCTAATTCAAAATTAATTTTATCATAATCAGCGCTGTGAAAGCGACGTACAACACGAATAGCTGGATTTAAATTTCGCTCAATGGTATTCATATCAACTTTAATACAAAGGGAAGGATGATGTTCATCTTCAGGTTCTGATAAAGGGTCCACACGAGATATGTTACAATTCAGATTGGAAAGTACTAAGTCTAAGAGCCTGTTATTTAAGTTAAGAATATAATTTAATTGTTGTAATCCAGAAAAAGTCATAAAAATAAATATCTGATGTACAAGGAGACATTCCGAGGGATTTAAAATATAAATTGAATTATTATTATTTAATGACCAAACAGCATCTCGTATATTAAAATCACCTGTAATAATTATATCATCTTGTGAATTTTCTATAATCAAATCAGATATAAATTCAAAAAAATTAAGCTGTGAATCCGTTTGAGAATTATTCTGTGGAAAGTAACAACAAAAAAGATGCAGAATTTTCCTAATAATACCGCGTTTAGTTATAATTTTTATATAAGTGACTTCAGCACTAGGAAAATTAGGCAACTGAACATTTCTCACATCAACATCAATTTCGCGACGGACCGCTATCAGAGTACCACCTCCCTTTGTCATTTCTAACTGCTTGTAATCACGGTCGTTACGATAAACATTATATCGAGCATCAAATAATTCACTGTCAAAGATTCCAGGTAACAGCCAAGTTTCTGTTAGGCAAATAATGTCATAATCGCAATTAAGCACGTTTTTATAAAATTGATTAGTTTTAGTCCGTAAACCTCGGACGTTTTGATAAAAAATATTTAAGAACATGTTGAATACTTAAAACACAAATAATAATTATATATATTACATATCTGTAATAAAAATTCCTTCATAGTTTCTATTTCTAATAAGTCATAAATAAATGATTCCCGCAATGAACGCTGCTCAGATAAAACGAATAAAATCATAAAAGAATATACAACACTAACAATAAAATAATAACTAAAAAAGTCATGAAAATGGACATCAACTAAAAAAGTAAAGTTATGAAAAAATACTAACAAAATAAAATTAGACACTTGAAACTTATGTTTTAAATAAAGCAATTTCGCACTTATACGATTTTTTTTAAACAATCTTCAGAAGTGATGTGCAGGACAGGCGAGCTTTCTGTGCGTCTAACCATAATCGTGCAGTTACGTACCCAACAAAACAAATAACCCTTTTCCTTTGACTTTCGCTTTGCCTCATTAAATAAACTTTTATTGCGAGTAGAAAGGTGATCATTAACGTAAATTTGATTTTGCATTCCTGAAAATCCTATATCGCAAGCTCTTATAGTTTTTAATTTTCGAAGCAATGACAAAAAATCGTCTTTTTTGTAACGAGCTTGCATTTTTAAAATAATTGGTTTAGGCCTGATGTCATTGGAATCATTCTTAGTCGCTACTCTTGTGATAAAGTCTATGTCAGTAACCGGGTTCAAAGGGAAATTGCACTTATCAGCGAGCACTTTTATTAACTGTATAAGGTTTTCGCCTTTCTTTTGGGGAACTCCACTAATTTGGATATTTGAACGTCGAACCCATTGTTCATTCTTGTAATGGCTATCTTTTAAATCTTTCATAGAATTCTTTAGCTCATTTAACTCCAATTCGATGTTATGTATTTTTGTAACTTCCTTGTCAAAATTATTAACTTGATCCATGACCATATCAATTGATGATTCAACGAGCTTAATTTTTTTTGTCCATTCGTTTACAGTTTCGGTAACTTTTTTAAACTCATTGGTTATAAAACTTTTAAATGATTCAATAGATGAATTTAAATGAGTGAAACGTTCATCAAAGTGGTCTATTATAGATTTAGTATTCAAGGTCGAATATGGCTGTGCAAGATCTAAATTGGTTTCGTTGGCGACATTAGGTGTAATGGGACTTATATTATTATTCTTTTTGGTCTGTTTACAACTTGGACATTTCCATTTAGCTTTATTCATTGGTAGAATCTTTTTAAAATCTGCAAGCGAAATTCCCACGCAGCCATGATGATATATATTTAAGCAAGCAGTACATTTAATAGATTCTTCAACTTTCAATAAGCATGAGCAATGTTTACACTCCATTCTATTCGCTTTTAAATAAATGTAGGTAAGCTTTAATAACTTAACACAGCGTATTCAATTTACCTTGCTCTTCGATAATAGCTCGCGCCCAAAAAGTCGTAAGCGCCGCGTATATCGCGTACTTACGCGTTCTCTTCAAATAGTATGCACTTCAATGTAATTACTGTGATTGTTTTAGTATATTAAATATTTTTAGTATACTGTGTCTTTGTATATTATTAAAAACAAGCACAAATATACTTTAATACTTATTAAACAACATGAAATAAAAAGTCACTTCCAATAACACTTTTATAAGGAATTAGGGATTATTTTGTATAGCACAAACGATATAACACCGTACTATAGCACAAAACGCTTGTACTTATAATATAAATGATTTGCTGTCATCCACTCACGAGTTGCAAAGTCTAAATATAAATCTAGCTTAAAAATGTTTACGAAGAAATACATAAATTTAAGTACGCACAAACATTCATTGTCATCAAACAAATTATCAGTATTGGTATATTAATCTCAAAAAGATACATCAACATCGATAATATATAATACAAAAACAGAAATCCGCTACATTAAGCTGTTGTAAATAAAATTAATATAAGTAATTTAATATTTTAATACTGTTAGAGAAATATAAATAACAATGAAATAACAATTTATTTGCAAAACTCATTGAATAGATAAAGAACATTACGAAAACAGGCAACTTTAAATTTTATCATCAACAAATCGACTTACACGGGATTTTATACTTAAATTGAATGTATATAAGAGTTATTTTAGGTAACTTTAATTTTGTAAGGAAAATAATTTACAAAAAACCGGATTAATTCAGTTCGGAGTTCAGGTAACAAGGGCTACTAAAATTGCGTAGGCTATTACGATAAGGAAATGTCTGACTATGAAGGCAATTTGGGGGTATTTTTTTTATATACGATCGCATTATTTACATTTTATTTCACGACACATCAATTTTGTACTCGAAATTCTGTTAATGTTTTCGGTCATTTGTATTTAAATTCAGCTTTAAATAATGATAAAACATATACTTATATTTTGAACCGTAATAAACTTCTAATTAATTTCTTATCAGAATTGATACTATATACATATTTAATTATTAATTTTTATTTATAAGACAACACAACCTTTAGAAACAAGATTTATCTAGTTTTTACCGGATATGACAGCCACTCGGACGAAACACACCAGAAGGAGAAAAGAATCTCTGGGTTACTATGACCTTTAGGCCAAAATATAAATACATGGCAAGATTTCTTGCCGGGAAGGACAAGCCCGGGTAAAGGGTGCAACCCCGAGGTCAGTACGCGGATTGACTTATGGTCAATCTGGAGGAACCCTCACACATCCAAACTGACCGGTCGATATTTTACGCGCTCTCATAAAAAACTTTACTTGGTGGTAGGGCTGTGTGCAAGCTCGTCTGGGTAGGTACAACCCACTCATCAGATATTCTACCGCAAAACAGCGGTACTTGGTATTGCTGTGTTCCGGTTTGAAGGATGCGTGAGCCAGTACAGGCACAATGGACATAACATCAATAAAATCTAGGTACACTCTATCTCACTTGTGTTCTGAAATTAGAAACCGAAAAATAAACCATCTTTAAGTGACGTCACGGTAGTGTATAACATCCAACCTCCTTGATTCTAAGAATCTCTCGGCAGAAAAAACTATTTTTTTTAATTTAACGCGAACGTTTAAGCTCAGGATCTAGAGAACACCATCCTTATAATTAGCAATTAGAACAACGAGGAAGGCAAATAAATATTGAACTAAGTATACTGACTTTTTCGAAAATACCTTTAAAATTAAAATAATTCTATCCCATCAAATCATAAGCATAATAAAGCTAATATTGATAAAAAAGGCAACCACAAATTCATATAAAATTTAATTTTAAATCAAGCCATATTTTAATAGCTGAAACCGCAGAATGTGGTCGACCAATAGCAATTAGCTAATGGTTGATTTCAGCCAATAAATGATTTTGGACATTCGATTTTAAAAATGGAATTTTTTCGAATTCGCCTAATTAAGATTACGTTTGGAAACGTACGCTAAAGTTCGATCCATTATGGTATTGAATTACAGCGTCGAGTTCGTTTTTTAAATTTGGCATGTAAATGGCCGAATGGGTGCATTTTGTTCCACAGTTAAGGCTGCTTTTTTTAAAATTGATATAATATCAGTGAAGAATGGATTTATGAAAAATTTATATCTATTTTTCACATAAAATTAAGATGTAATATTGTTTTACTAAACTTTTCATTTCTTTATTGATAACTTAAAAACTAATTCGAGGGATATTTAAAAAAAAAACTTTTTAAACACATATTACAAAACCTCGACGCCTCTATTACCCGCATTTCACGCTAAATTTTACCAAGCACATGCACTTTTGACAAAATACCTTTGCCATTTTCGAACTGAATATTTGTATTGATAGATCTGTATTTGTATCAGCGTAAGAGCGAATTTTCTTTAACATTTATTTGATTGGATAAGTGTGTATGTTTGTTATGTTAACAAACTCAGATGTAACAGTATTCTCATTCAAATGTGCGGCGATGCTAGCAACAGCTGAAAATGAATGCGTCATTTATATATAAGGTACATATAAAACTAACCGGCAAACTTTATATCGTTTATATATCATTTATATTTCTTGTTGAAGTGATAACTTCTTATGGGAGGGTAAACCGCTTCGTAACGTAACTACGTTACGGTGCCACTATTACCGACGCGGACTGCTTTTGCAAATGTCTACCCTGGGTGAGAATCGAACCCACGACCTGCGGCGTGAAAGGCAAGTGTGCAAGGTTACAAACCACGCAAACCGGCTCGACATTGATGTATATTTATAAACTTATTAATTAACAATGTTTTCACTTCGAAAACGTCTACTAACTACGTCGAGTATGCCTTAGGGTGGTCTGGAAGAGATTTTCTTAACGATAACACGGCCTTCGTACATTTTCTATTGTTTATCGAAAATAATATTAATTCTAATAATATCATAAACACGATAGTTTGAGGGGATGGATGGATATTTCTTACTCTTTCACACAAAATATATTGAACATATTTTAATTAAATTAGTTTATGCCCACATTATATATCTATAGTATATTTCAAAGCTGAAGAAATTGTAATTTTGAAAGCACTGTTTTAATCCTTTGAAAAAAATATGACATTTTTTATATATTATATAAAAGCAAGCTACGACCTACAGGGTCGACGAAGTCAACGCCGTCGAAACAACGCAAACTAATTAGTATGTATGTATAAAATTCTTTCAAATACTTACTAAAATACTATTTTTTTATATAAAATAGATTGGCGGACCGACAAATGGTCACCGTCACCCATAGACATTGGATCTGTGAGAAAAAATCATTCACATTATCGACGCGCCATCAACCTTGAGAACTAAGATGTTATGTCCCATGTGCCTATTAAGTAGGTGTATAGTGTATGTCTATTTTACGGTAGAATATATAATAAGTTGGTACTACCCAGAGGTTCGCACAAAGACCTCCAAGTCAAGTCAAGTAAGAGTAATATAATGTTTTTTAAAATGGTTTGTTTTAATTTGAACCGTGTGTGTGTGTGAGTGTGTTCCATGTGTTGATATACAACAACAAACTTCAAAGTAAAACTGTGCGAATCTGAGAAGAGAAACTTCTTATATACATATATAATAACATTATATAAAATATATTCAAATGATTAATATAATAAATTAGGAAAATAAGCAGAGAACAGAACGAAAATGTACCAGACAAAAAAATCATAATTATGAACAAATGAAAATAAAATTAAATAATACTTATAAAAATAAAAACAACTCTTTAAATATATAGTAAATAATAAGGACAAAAATCAAATACATAAAATATAAAATTAACATTTATTCAATGAAATACAATTTTTTTTTGCTTTCAATTAGATAAAATTACATGAGAATATGGCTTTTGATTTCATACAATACGGTTCCTGAATTAAAAGCTACAGCCGATATGGAATACGGATTCTACCGGGTAGAACCGCGAAGAATAGTCGACAGTCTTTTCCAACATTTAACATAAATAATAGTTTTGATGTATAAAATTTATATTCCCGAGGGGAGTCTACGGAAGTGACTTCACAGGATTTATTTTTCTTTTTCTTTCACCTATCACTTTCCGGCGCGCGTTAAAGAAAGCTGGTATTAAGAATGGAGTTCAGAAAGCTGAAATATAGCTTTTTGTTGAAAAATTAAAAGGCTTAGAATTGAACGTTCTCTATCAGGCCACATTATACTAATATTTTAACGATTAAGATACATAAATAAGTACTTTTTTCCAGATTCGCGTGAAAAACTACGAATTTCCAAATAAATTATATTTAGATAAGAACATAATTATATTGTGGTAAGAACAAGTGAATCTTAACCGATGATCGTGGGTTCAAACCCGGGCAAGCACCACTGAATTTCATATGCCTAATTTGTGATTATAATTCATCTCATGCTTGACGGTGAAGGAAAACATCGTGAGGAAAGCTGCATGTGTCAAATTTCACTGAAATTCTGTCACATGTGTATTCCACCAATCCGCATTGGTGCAGCGTGGTGGAATAAGCTCCAAAAACCTTCTTCTCAAAAGAAGAGAAGAGGCCTTAGCCCAGCAGTGGGACATTCACAGGCTGTTGTAAATGCGCCATAATACATAATAGAGATTATAAATCATTTATAAATAAACACAAACAAAGGCAAAATTGATACTTTCTTGAACCTAATGTATAAAAAAACAATTTATTTATTGTGAAACAAACATTTGAATAATTTATTTATTACATTGAATAAAATAAGAATCATTAATGAAACTTAACCAATAATAGATCCCAATATTACATTAATAAAAATATATTAAAATAATGTAGAATGCAAACCATTAGAGAAAATAACAAATTAAATACGAAAAAATCACTGCTATTATAAATATAACACTAAATGAAATAAAAATAAAATCACTCATAACTACCATTCATTAAAATATTCATAAGATTAAATTTAAATTTATTAAGAGAGTGAGAGATGAAACATATCATTATTTATAACATCTATCAATAAGCAAATTATACAGCGTGTAACAAAATTCGTGTCCGACCCGTGAAGTGGTTATTAGGTATCGTGTGTCGGTTCTATTTATGTGATAATTTTTAAAATAATAACCACTTCACGGCTCGGACACGACTTTTGTTAGATTCTGTATATTAAAATTCTAGGGACGAAAAACAGAAGAAATAATTACTATTTTGTGACATTATTAAAATTTGATAACACGTACAAATAAAAACGATATTTGACGTTATATATGTAACAATTTATACTATCAACTCGTTATGGCTTATTTGTAATTCAATTATATCCCTTCAGTTGCTGAATAGCAGCAGAGAATTGAGAGACAACCGAGAAAATTACGGGGTAGCCTTACATTTAATTTAATTCAGTAAATTCACAATTTGAAAGCGATGGAAGCGCCTATTTGAATAAATTTTGGATCGTAAGACGTAGAAAATATCCTCACGAAATTGACAACGCTCCAGCAGGATATTGATGGCTTCCTGAATTATTTCAGACAAGGCGACCATTTCCAAAGGAAAACTACTGCCTAAGAGATAATTATAGTGCTCGAGTGTGTCCGTAAACACATGTGCACTCTCTATTCCCTTACTCTCATAATCCGACGGGATGGCAATCTGTTACGACCGAAGAGATTCCAGACGCATAAACGATAGCTTTGTACTTTTCGATGAATGAGATTGTTAACACTACCAATCGCAAATAGGCCACCTGATAGTGGTAGCCACCGCCCTATACACAACGGCACTGTATAATTAACCATCCCTCACATCGCCGACGCACCAATCTTCGAATTTAAGATGTTATATCCCATGTGCCTTTAATTATACTGGCTCATTCACCCAGGCGAGCTTGCACAAAGCTCTACCACCAAGTACATTAAATTATAATAAATGATATTTAATAACTGTGATTAATATTTAAAATGAAATATGATATTGCATAACTGCCTCTATCAGCTGTCACATCCGGAGTTTTGGATCGATGCATTCACAACGCTTTAAAATATTTGTCTCATTAAATAATGGTAATATAATAGGTATTCATGTGTATACTAGCTTATGCCCGCGACCCCATTCGATTTTAAGTTTATCACAGCTTTATGTCGTATCTAAGGGTTTCATAAACAAATATTCATCAATTTTGTATACATATATGTTTTCTTAATAAATAAAAAAAAATCCGATGCTGATAAAGAAACAATTTTTGAAGTGATAACTTCTTATGGGAGTGTAAACCGCTTCGTAACGTAACGCGTTACAGTGCCACTATTACCGACGCGGACTGCTTTACCTGAGAGTTACCAACCTAACGCCATCTAGCGTATACAGATAGTTCTTATAATAATTTAGTAACTCTCAAGTACTAATTTAAGTTATATTTAATATATTATAATTAATTACTAATATTACCACTTCTGTCGAGCGTCCCGAGACGCACACGTTTTTTTTTGGTAAATATTTATAAATATAAAAAATTTAATATAACGTAATGTGATTTAATACTTTGATTCTATTAAATATGTACATATACTTTAGAGTGACCGTCTCAACAGAGTGAGAGTGAAGGAATAAAGAGTGCATCTGTGTTTGCGCATACTTCTGTACATAGTATAACATGCACAGTTGGCTAGTCGTTGTTAAGATTAGTCGACATCGTCATCACGCCACTGGTCGTATATCATCGCTGACATTTCACGAATGTGTTCTAAAGCGATGTCGGAGTTTATTCTATAGAGAAGTTATTATAACTTTCACAGAAAGCCTATCGGAATCGAAATAGAGTTTGGATAGGAAATTGCTATTAAGATCGGCCATTAGGTTAATCAAACCGAAATGTCCATTAGACTCGAAAAATGATCTTAATCAAATCGTCATCAATCAAACGCTGTCCTTTCAAGAAAAAGTTATATCCGTAAAGGAAATAAAGGTAGTTAACAGGAGTCGATTACGAGGGGACAACTTACAATGTATATAATATAACCATTACACTAAGAATCATATTTAAATGTTTATAAAGACGCTTTTAGTGTAGTGGTTAGCTATAGGTCACAAAACGGAAGTGCTATGGTCGAAGCCCGGTTCGGGCAAATAAAAACATTATTCGTTTTTTTTTTCACTAAATCTCAGTAGCCGTCTAGCAGCTGTGTATTTTCTAAAGCAAACTAAATACTTTTAACCATCAGGATGAAATACCCATTAAGTCTTTATTGAAGTGACCCAGTGTTTGAACTCAAGGCCTTGGTATCTGTACCTACCCTTACATACTTGACACTATAGCAACGAGGCAGTAATAAATATTTATATTTAACACAATGCGGTATAGAATTATGTATGTCATTATATGTATGAAATGAAGTAAATAAAAAAAAAAGTTAACAAAATGCCTCGCTCGCACCTTCAGTCACATAATATTTCATTTTCCGCACAAAACATTGTCTGACAAGCAACCTGATGAAAGCGTTGAATTTTTTTTTAATAAAAACATTCTAACCGTGTCACTATGTTTTCGTTGCTTGTTCTAACAACAACAATGCGGACAGAAATACGAAATTGGAGAACTAATTTTAAAAGTCATGCTCGTGTGAATAGGTATTAGAATTTACTTTTGTTTTCAATTTTGCATTGCAATAAATTATTCACTTATAGTTATATAACAGTACTGAAAAATTTTAAGCATTCCAAATCTTGGCAGATCTTCGTGTGACACATGCAGGTTTCCACGCTATGTTTGACAACATATGGTGTCCTCACTGGGAGGGAATTGATTGAGCCCCGATTTAAGAACATCTCCCGGGTTAATTAGCTACCCAGGAGATAGTGTTCAATCTTTAAAAATAACTTTATTTATCTCCATCACCATCGCAAACAATACAAATGTACAAAATCGATGTAGTTCTTAAAACACCTCAGCTGTGTGCATTTCACCTTATCTTTCTAAAATATTTTCTTGACAATTAAAAACCTCCAAACCTTGAACTTAAACAACGGCTTTATCAAAGCAATGGGACCCGTAAATAGTAATTAATTTCCTGTAGTTATTGTCTGAAGACTATAGAAGCCGAGATGGCCTAGTGGTAAGAACGCGTGAATCTTAACCGATGATCGTGTGTTCAAACCCGGACAAGCATCACTGAATTTCATGTGTATAATTTGTAATTATAATTCATCTCGTGCTTGACGGTTAAGGAAAAAATCGTGAGGAAACCTGCATGTGTCAAATTCTCCTAAAAGTCTGTCACATGTGTATTCCACCAACCGACATTGGAGCAGCGTGGTGGACTAAGCTGCAAACCTTCTCCTCAAAAAGAGAAGAGGCCTTAGCCCAGCAGTGGGACATTCACAGGCTGTTACTACTATTGTCCAAAGCTAACTTAAATCACGTAGTTTCTATGTATACAATCTAAGTGAAATTGTAATATCGTTCGCCTAAAGTTTTAAGATATTCGCCACGTGCATAAGATAACATGCACCTGGGTTTTGGTGCAAACAATAGATGTATCTACGCGTTTATATCTTATTATAACGGCTAGTTAGCCACTAACAGAGCGCTATGCAACGCTATGTTAATATTACATGAAAATAAAACTGAACGAAGATGGATTTGTTATTATGATTGGATATTTTCCGCTTTTTGGGATATTAAAATATAAGGCAAGAATATAATATAAGCATTCACGGCTAAACCACTTAACCGATTTTGAAATTTTTCATGTCTATTAATTAATACACGTTTTTTATATGTTCAAAAAAAAGTCGTATCGTTTTGTCAAATAATATAAAAACTAAGAAATTATTAAACACGATGATTTTATCTTGTATGAGATTATAAGATATTACAAGTCTAAAAGCCATATATTTTTTCCATATATTCTTATTTTTTCTTATTTAGGAGGGGGATCAAAAACTAGTCTTACGTAATAAATGAATTGACCCATATCATCAGAATAACAATATCATCTATAACAAAATTTACTATAATTCTTTAGAAAAATATTATAGCTTTAATTGGACGGATGCCTTACATAAGATTTCGATATGCTATATATTTGAAATAGCTTACGTGTTAGGTGAACCGGACTACGTTTCGGGTCGGTTGCTCGGTTGTAGTCCTTGTTTGTGCAAGTTTGTGTTAAATTCTATTTCACATATTCTTATCTTGAAAGGACAGACGGAGCTTCTAACTGCTCTTTTATATATACACGTATTATACATAAGCCCAAATGAATAAAAAACTAAGCACCACTGAGATTTAGTGTGCTTATAATTTTTTTTATTTAATAATTGTTATTATTAAATGTTTCGTTTTCGTAGTGGCTTACACGAATGCTAAGCATTTGGTCTCGGATTGAAATCCCAAGTCGAACGAATAAAAGTTATTGGTTTTCACGGTCTCAAAAATTCTTAATCACGGCTCGGAGTTGGAGACATTCACCTAAAGTCGTTAAACTTTGATTGATCCCTCTCCGGTTATGTGAGATATACGTCCTATCGAAAAATGCACCTGATCACCTCAGTGCACTATAAATTTTTCTTCGGTAAAAACTATCCACGTGACCTTTATAGAATTTATTGAATTGTCATGACAGAAATTCGATCAACAGGTCTGATAGCTATTATTATTACGGTTAACATAAAATAAAAACACAATTTTCTAGGTGTAGGTCGAAGCCATTTTTTCATTTGTTTTAGCTCAAACGGACATTAAATATATATTTTATTGTATAATATATACATAAAGTTTGCTAGTTTATCCCCTTTTACGTTTACACAAGTACGCAAATTACTTAACAGATTTAATGATATTATTTTTAAACCAATTATTGTGAATTGCTATTACTATTAAAAGGAACCATACTGGCTCATTCTCTTAAATAACAATTACAGTTAATTATGTGTTACTCACAAAAATAGTAGAAAATAATAATTAACAAATTGAATACTAGTCATAAATATAAAATAATCATTCCAAGTTTTCATCTTAATGTAGTTTAGTAACAGCCTGTGAATGTCCCACTGCTGAGCTAAGGCCTCCTCTCCTTTGTTTGAGGAGAAGGTTTGCTGCTATGAATTATGAACACAAATTAAGCATATGAAAATTCAGTGGTGCCTGCCCGGATTTGAACCCACGATCATCGGTTAATATTCACGCGTCCTAGCCACTGGTCCATCTCGGCTTTTTAAATTAATGTAGTAATAAATTGTTTTAAAGGCTAGGTATACGCATTTTAATAAAATTTCACAGTCTATACTTGAAGTGGCAACTCAAGTATAGAAAGTGGGATTTCATTTATTTAAAAAAATAATAACTACATAGTTTCTTGCCGGTTCTTATCAGTAGAATCGACCATAACAGGTGGTAGCTTTTGATGATTCAAAATTACTTGAAATAGTCTATTTAAATAAAAATATTTCGATTTGATTCGACTTGCAGAAACTTCACGCGATCATTTAGTCTTGTTTAAAAAGAAAACAAGTCTTGAAGTGTCCACTTAAGTCTTAAACGAACCTTATTCCTTTTAGATATAACGATACGATTTCGACACGTCATTCGTTGTAAAATTACATCATTCAAGTCATTTATATTATAATTATAGTTGTATATAACTAAGATAAGATGGTGTGGGCATGTCCTGCGCATGAATGATCATCGTTTGCCTAAAGCTGTCTTTTATTCGGAGTTAGCTAAAGGCAAACGGAAGCATGGTGGTCAGTATTTGCGATATAAGGATGTGCTTAAAAGACACTTGAAAGCTTGTGACATTGACACAGAATGTTGGGAGGAGCTCGCTTCTCAAAGGTCATCTTGGCGCTCTATCACCTACAACAAGATCAAGATGTTTGAGAAAAACCGCCTTCAGACACTAGACGAAAAGCGCCAGTTAAGAAAAGAGAGACCTAAGCCCTCCTACACATATACATATAACTCTGCAGGCCAACTGTACTGTAACACATGTCGAAGGGTTTTTAAAACCAAATTTGGTCTAGCGAGCCACATCAGAGCTCATGTTAGAAATACCTACCCAGACGAGCTTGCACAAAGCCGTACCATCAGTAGTAAATAAATATGCTTAAAGTTATAATTAGTAATTACATCGTCGAAGCGAAAATATTTGTAATAATAATAATGTCCTTGAGATTGGCCTCTGTGACCGAAATCGGTCTGGAAGGCCAATGTCAAGAGAGGTTAGCCAACTGCGCAGGAGATATTATAGTGCACAAGTGTGTGCGCAAAACACAAGTGCATTCTCTATTCCCTAGCTCTCATAATCTAATGGGACGGCAATCCGACACGACCGGAAAGAGTGCAGACGCAGGACCAACGGTTTACGTGCTTTCCGAGGCACGGGATTGTACACACTTCCAACTTCCAGACTCCGGGCTGCTACTGAGATTTTTCGACAGAAAATCTCAATAACATTTTATTGGCCCGATGTGGGATTTGAACCCAGGACCACCGTGTCTGCGGCCTTACATGTAGCCACTAGACCAACGAGGCAGTCGAAAATATTTATGTTTTATAAAACGGCATTGTAAACGGCAGTCGTATCGTATGATATGAAGGGCAATGGTTTAAAAGCGCACGCGTTAAGCTTTATTAGGTGGTAAGGTTTCGGTTGCAAGGCTTAATGTTTCAGCCCAATCATTGTGATCGTCTTTCAAGCATTATTTATCAATTCGACCTTTTATATCCAATTACATAAATGATGTTGATTGCGTTCAATAAGATATTTAAACTTTTATGTAAATAAATTACAGTTGCAACCTGTAACTTACGATAACCATTACGATTATTAACAGTAATGTGGATATTTTCTTGATATATAACGTAACGTTAAAAACCGAATTATTTATTATTTGAAAAAAGCAAGTTTAATTTCATTTTTTAATACACTGTATAGTATTAAGCTCATGGCTATGTATGTGAAAATCTAACTGGGTCATCAGAGTAAAACCAGATACCACGTTAAATATTAATTAACCATAGCATAGGGTTTAATTTGACTTTAAACTGTGCCAAAGATACACGACATAAAGGGACCGCGAAAATAATAGAAGAGAAATGCTTACTTGAAAATCTTAATCCTACATTAATATATCCTGAATATTTACATCGAAATATATAAAACTAAACGAAAGGCAAGTTCGTCTAAACGGAAATAGCGTTTATCGCTAACGTCTGTTTTTTCCCCTTGTATTCGACCTTCGAATCCGAGAAAGGAAATTGAATTGAGTGCTTAACCAGCCGACATCACAAAGGTTATGTTATGTTATGTTAGGGACGGTATGTATGAAAATGTTAAGTAAAAAACAAAACTTACCTCTACATACATTTTCTGTATATCAGAAATGACGAAGTTTTGCTCGTTTACGGTTTATGAGTTTCATTCGTGCAAAAACGCATTTTCGTAGAAAATAAATAACACTAATTACTCATTAGAGCCAAGTGAAACTTGGTCGCCCGGCTACTATATTTATACAATGTCACTAACTATATTTTATAATATAAACAATAATGTTAGACATGAAGAATAAAGATGCAAGCCAATGTTGCCTGGTAAAACTACGACTATTGCTACGACCAATTAAGAGGAGCCCACGAATATTAAATAAATATTATATTATTCAATGAATATGACCAAAATCTTCCAGTTGTACAGCTTACACACACCATAACGATTATATAAAAAAAAAGAAAAAAGTATCCTTTTCAAAAATATTATGGTATAATATAATTCTATAATAATTATTATATAAGTACAATAAGTAACCTAAGCTAATATAACTACTATTACATGGTCCTCACTTGGTGCTATTGAAGATAATTGTCTTAAATCAACTTGTTTGTAATGTATATTTTAGTATATAAATATAATTAACATGTATTGGTATTGATTTAAGACAATGCTACTCGAGATATTTACTTAGAAACATCGTACTTATATAGTTGTCGGTTTAAACATTTATTTTGCTCTTTCGTACTTACTTTACTTTATACGTTATTGGAACATGGATACAGCCTGAATAATAGTAGCATACAATTTAAGCGACGTTATCGTTACATAGCGATCTCCTCCAGGCAACCAACGGTGTCAGGAATAACCCATAGGATTTGAGGTAGGTGGTGCTGAACAAACAAAATAACATTATAATAATAATAATGTAAACCAAAAATAAACTGATAAATAAATGTCATTATAAATATAAAATACACATATAATATATCAATGAACAAATTATATTATCAACACATACTAAAATTACAAGTATATAATATAAATACATAGAATATGCAATAAATACGATAATCAAAACGATAAGATTGATTTGACATTCGAAAGAATGAAACACGAAATTATTTAAAAAATTACTCGTCTATTATAATATTACAAAAAGGTGATAAATTAAAATAAATTAATCGATAGAACTCAAAAACACACATGTTGAACAGTTCCCTGAACTAACTTGGTATCTTGACAAAAACACAATTGAACATTATTAATGGTCCATCGAGTCCAGAGCCCGGCGCGCGGTATGGCGTCACTTCCGGCATAAATATAAACTTTTCCATCGAAAACTTTTTTGCGCCGCGCGGTTGTCTTTCTTTTTAGATAATCAAGTAGAAATTGCCGTTTTATTTTGAGGCATTCATGAAAATATTGGAATTGATGCAGTTAACAGTTTCCTAACAGAAAAACCGAATAGGTTTTATTGATATGAGATTGCAATACAGGACCTCGGAGTCTGTCCAGGCTCACCACTCAATCAATGAGGCATTCATATATTAAATACAATCATTTATTATATCAAAACAAAATCATCAAATACATAAAACAGTACTATTTAAATACCGCCGTATTTTTGTGTATTTTCAAGATGGCGGCTAGAAAAAACATTTGGAAACAAATACTTGATATATCCATCTGGTCTACATTCGTATCAAACTGCGCAGCGAATGTGGAGTGAAAATGCATAATTTCCTGCGCTTTTGGAAAGGACTTGAATTTTCATACTGAACTGAATAGCGTAGACTCAATTCAATAGGCAAAAAATAATTGATAATTATTTTCAAGTTTCAAGTTCTGTGTTTTCTGTTAATAATTTTCAAATCGTTTACATTTTTATTTTATATATTAATCGAATGCCTTACAAAATAGCTAAGAAATTGTTACTACACCATAGTGCTGCAATGCGTTTTGGTGAATTCACACACAATAATAGATTAATACATATGGCAGATTTATGACTTGCTGTTACTTTTTATTAACTTGGTGGTAGGACTTTGTGTAAGCCCATCTAAGCTGTTACAACTCATCAGATATTCTTCGACCAAATTGTAATACTCAATATGTTCTGGTTCGAAGTGCCAATGTAACTTCAGGCACAAGGGACATAACCTTAAATCTTAGTGCCCAAAGTTATTTCTTACAGTGCCAATGTTCATGAGCGGCGGTGACCACTTACCATCAGGTGGCCGATTTGCTCAGCAGCGGACACCTACCCATTTTATTAAATAAAAAAAGTATCCTCTTTGTTTATTGTAAAAAAATATCCCGGTATAAATTACATTTTTTAATACATATTGCGAATTTTTTAAGCATGTCGCGTCGCATGTCTGCGTCTCCAGAAGCCAGAGCACCGGTCGTTTCCGATCAAAGATGACGTGAATTTCGTGCATAGCTTGCGGACAAATTCGGAGTAAATGTGACATCATTCCGGTCGAAAAACCCTTTTTGCATATATCTCGTCTAATACGTACATAAAAATGTATCGTCCATTTCGATCACTAAACTCATACATATATACTCATAAAAGATTTATCTTCTCCATGAAGTAAAGTGAAAACAAAAATTCAAATGTTTCTATATTTTTTTTGTCGGTTCACTTTTGTTATTTTAGTTACAAAGATAATTTTTTTGATAATAGAGTAAGATCCCAGGCCTGTCCTTACTTATTTTCTGATGGACAAAATATGTACAATATCTTAGTGCGTACAGTGAACGTACACATATACCGTATTTTATAGGGAATATTGTAAACAATCTGAAATTAATAATGCCAGACACTTTCTGTCGGCAGTATTTATGGCCAGACACTTTAATTATCGAAAAAAAATGATACCACCTTAGTTATAGTCGTACACTTGATTTTTATCTATGATATTTACGGGGCTAGTTTAATAGATTTTGTAAGCTGCCAGACTAATCCGAGGGGCCAAACATCCCCTAAGCATATTTAAAGAGCGAAAGACCATTATACATACGCGTGAGCGAGATAGCTATACGCATACGTATAGCGTTCGTATTATTCAGTTTGATTTAGTATTTGGTCGAGTCTGTTCAGCACTACTGTTATTTTGATTTCATTATGTGAATAAATTAAAAATATTTGCTTTGTGAACAATTTTAAACTTTCGGATGTCGGAAACAGCGCCATCTACCGGCCCATTTATTATAGCTAAGAACTATTTATCAAAATCTGTCAAGCCATTTACAGAAAAATTATGAACACACGTACACCGGAATTCTGTATGTAAATATAAAGACAATAAGAATAGTTCTCTCGATTCAAATATTATATTTTATGAATAATGTATAGAGCAATATAACGTAAAAATTTGCAAGGTAAGCTAGGCTCAATCCATACCAGAGAGTATGTCGTTCTTTCATCAAAATGAATGGCCTATACGTTTTGCCCGTCGGCTAACTGTATATTTTACTAGTTCATTATAAACTTTCAAAGGAGCCTCGCAATGCTGGTGTCGCAGCCTGAAATTTATCATCAGCATAATCATAGCCTATTCCAATCACTGGAGGACTAAAACAAATATACAAGTTTGACTTTAAATTGACATGGTTAAAATACCGAAGAAGTTATTTTCAACTTTTCATCTGGCTGGCTGAGGTTGTTCCAAGCAAAGCTATAAGAGACTATAACTTGAATATATCCATAAGAAATAGAGCCGCTTTGTTTGAGGAGCTGGCCAAATATCGTGTTGATTCAACCCATATTGATTGGTGGTTTCCACGGTTGCATACTTCCATCTTCACGATACACAAATAAACTCTTAACTATAATATTTCAAAACGTATTAAATAAAGAGTGAACTAAACAAATTAAAAAAAAGTCTAATAATAATCTAATATAAATATAATTTTATACAGATATAAAAAAAAATTACATTAATTACTCATATCTGTTACAAGTCAACGCTAAACGAAATGTCAAATAAAAACATTAAATTTAAATTGACCACCCAGTTTGGAGTGTCAATTCTTACTAAGAGAACCGGAAAGCAATTCTATTACTCCTTTCCGATATTTAAATGAGACGACATGACATAAACATGTACTCTTTTCCGATACTTAAACGAAATGGCAGAATAGTGCTCATTTACTAAATAGTGTTGCATGGACGAGTTGAAACACAATTCCCTTTGATTGATGCTGTATCTGTTAAGCTGACAAATACTGTGGGGTCAATTTGTATCGCGTTTTGATAGAGCTACCGTTGGTTCAGTCCGAATTCTACTACTATTTGGTGTGCACGTTTATTTAACTTCGATTGACCGTTTTAATATTCGAGCGTGGTTTGAATATTTTATAGTTAAAGTGCTGTAGAAGCTATTGATTTTATAAAATCGTACTTTGATTTTTGATTTGGAACCAATTGTAAGTTTGTTTTTTTTTGGAGTTTTGTTAGCTTATTCGTGATCTTTTCCACCCGTTGTTTTGTTTTTGGACAACATTTAAACCTTGCCCAGATACAGGATATAATGGAATTTGTTTTGTTGAAATATTTAATAACTCCACAAAAACTTTAAAATAAAAACGCTCAAATGTTTAGTAAAATTTTATTTTTGGCCAAAAATTACACAACATTTTTTAAACAAATCACCGCATTTTTATGGTACCGTGATTCTAAAGTGGAATCCATCAATCATTCTTTTAAACATTACGCGGCCTGTCCCTAAGTCCCCTTCCTTCTCGACTCGTGTAACAAGGCCCATTTATTAATATATTCCCATGTAGCATAAAACTTTGTGAAAGTAAATTTCGGCGTCCTAAAACTTAGTTGCGATAATATGATCATTCATAGATGAATGTTAAAGAGAAATTAAAAAGTTCAAAGAGAAAATTAAATTTTTGTCAAATTAGGGATCATTCGTGTCTCTGGGGCTGATGATTAAAAAAATAATTGATGAAACCTAAAAAAATACATGACGCAATCATTATTCGAAAAGCAGCAGTCCCGCACTACCATGATAGTAGACTCTATCGTAATTATTTCTGCTACTTAAATAAATTATACAGATGATGATGATGATGATTTCGATTGAAGATCATTAAATATCCCACTGCTGGACAAGTGCCTCCTCGTATCTTAAGGAGAAGAAGAGTCCACACTATGTTTTATTCCACCAAGTTTCCGATTAGTAAATACACATGTGACAGTATTCCATCAGAGGCACGAGATAACACAAATAAAATTAAATAAATGTTAATGTGCCACCAGCTCGGAATTTATATTCTACCGTGAGGTACCGTCAGAAAACTGAGGTAGACAATTTGATTTAACGTAATAAAAAGATTATATATATAAGAAAGCAATTTAATTATTTAAAAAAAAATTAATGGTCTTTTTTTTATCTTACAAATAAAATTCTAAAGCTATTCTTAAAGTACTTTTGAATTCGTATGTACATTATTTTGAGGCAGACTGTCCCTTCAAATAGTCATAACCAGATCACGTGACTACGGAACGGGGACGTCACAAAGTGCCCTCTTGTTTTATATCCAACCCCATTTGTAAAACATTTTCCTACGCGTCGTATTCGCTTAAATTCATGCTCTGTTCACCCTCAGCATTCCAACGAAATGATAATGTAATATCAACTGTCAAAGCTGAATAGCCTAATCATGGTATGGTAATAATGGTATGGCGTTTTTGTTCTTGTGAACAAAACATAATAATTAAAAAATACGTCTTTTATATGTTGCTCTCAGCTCATTTAGTCGATGATGATATAGGATGTTTTAAGATTGTCAAAAAAAAATGCAGTTTTTGTCAGCCACTCATTCTCACTCTTATTATCAGATGGGACGGCAAATCCGACTTTACCGTAGCATAAGCACTTCGCATATTCTTTGAGAGATTTTTCGACCAAAAATTCAATATTTTTTAATGACCCGACTTGGTGAATTGCCCTATAACGACAGGATACTACAGCATAACCACTAGACCAACGAGATAGTCAATTTTCTTACATAGCACACTACTCAATGAAAGGATATTAAACTTTTGTCATAAGTCTAAGATAAACGATTAACCAATGTTCCTGAGTGATTAATTAAATTTGCAAGTTATCATCGAGCCGTTGTCCCACTTTATTTCGCCCTAAGTGATAAACGACGCTGAGAATTTATTTATTAAATACCCTTAAACTCTTCCCATTGTCTTCCAACGACGTAGCCGAGAATGACAACCGTTAATATTAAATTTGTCAAAAACTTATGTGCACTTGTCAATGTCGTATAAATATGGAATCAGGAGTGATATATTGACTTTATTGTAATTCATTTTGCTTAGATGTAATAAACGTAAATAAATTTAAAAAAAATTTAAGCATTCAATTTAAAAAAAATCTCAAGCAAACATTACAATAAAATAAAGTTCATTAATTACTCATTATATTTGTTGTTAGTATGTTTTAATATCTTTTTTATTTTTATATTGCTTATTTTTTTTAAATTTTCGGTTAATTAATATTAAATGGTAGAAATTTTGTAGTTGGTTTTAGTTCGTTTATTAATTTGTAAAGTCATTAATTTTAATCTTACTGTAATAGGTGTTACTTAGTTACTTAAGATGGATGCTGTGGTTTCCTGCATCTGATGGAGCAGATAGACTTGTATGTAACTAGCATAATTTATTTAAGAACGTGAAATATTTGTTCGAGCTCCTTTTAAAAAAAAATGGTTGCGTTCTACAAGTCTTATGGTTAATTAACCATCTCATACACACAAAACAATCTGATAGAGATTTAAATACATAATTTTGAAAGCACCGTCTTATTTCCTTACACATAAACGTCCATAAAAATATAAGATACTATCTCATTTCCATACTATAAACTTCCATACAATATAAGATAAGAAAAACAGTGGAGTAATTAGATATATTATATCTTATGTATGACATAGTGATGTATTTCCTATAAAAAATATAATTATATAGTGAAATTGTTTAACTATCATACATGACCCGGAAGCCGGAATATAAAGTGTCAAATACATCATGTCTACCGCTCCATTAACAAGTTATCCGGATATCCGGCGGTCATTAGCGTTCGTGTCGTACCCGAGTGAAACTGGTCCAATCACTGATATGGTTTTTGGACTTTGTAACGGTTTTGTATTTGTTTCTGTAAGAACTCATAATTGGCATCGAGGCGTGATAGTCCAGTGCTTAGCAGACTGGAATCATATGCAATGATTCCGCGTTCAAGCCAAGTTTTTTTAAGCAGCATTACGTTTCCATTCGTTTAATTTGTGTATATAATTACACTTTACCTTAATTACAAACAGTTGAAGATTAATATATTTTTGAAGTGAAAACTTCTTTTGGCGCACCGCATACACATTTTTTCGTAGGTGCAAGTGAGACTGATCTGTCACGCTCTGAGGTGAAAGGCTTGATCGGGTGAACTCGGGACCGCCGAGTGTACCCGAGCGAGAAAGCACCGCACTTACATTTCTTTGTAGGCTCTGAGTGAGGCTGATCCGTCACGCTCTAAGGTGAAAGGCTCGATCGGGTGAACTCGGGACCGCCGAGTGTACCCGAGCGAGAAAGATACAGTCAGCTGCTCTTCACTGCTGTTTCGCTGTGTTGACTATATTCAATTAATATTTAATAATTGTTATAACTAATTATTATTATTTGGTTTATATTGAGTGGTTAATGTTTGTAGTTAGTGGTTTATCTTGCTCATATTATATAGTGCAAAAACAATAAACATTATAAAAAACATAATTATTGTTATTGTTATTATAAAGAGTGATTCAAACGTATAGGTAAGTCACTTCATGTTGATATTTAATTATATTGTATGTTATACATACATGCATGCATATATTTATAATATAATTAAGAATACACAAATATATAATATGATTAAGTATTAACCTCACTTTTGTTATATTATTATTTGTTAGCTAGAAGTTTTCACTTCTGCCCTTTAAAGAAATATGAAATAATCCACGTATGTAATTACCCTTCAAATATATCTCGGTAGTTTAATCCATCTAAAACTAAGTGTTCATCTTCACCCACAGAATAATATATGTATATATATATTTATATAAATGAAATCGCAGTGTCTTCCAGTGATTTTTTAACAACTGCTTCATTTCATGTTAATATTTTGCTAAGTAAGTAAGTTAATTGCGAGTTACCAAAACCAATAACAACCATTTTTTTTTTAGATAATAGCTTGTTTGATTTTATATGAACCTCGAATTGGTCTATTCAAAAATGGAACACCAAATCATATAAATTGATGTGAATTACTTACACAATTACTCTTTAAATCCAAATAACACATTACAAATCATAAGTCGCGCCAATAATCAATTAATTACTTTACCTTTATGTGCAATAACAAGATGGCGGCGGTTTTAAATTAGCGCGCTTCTTTTTTAATAACGCTGTTGTATGGACCAAGGAGTCTCCTAATTATATAAAAAAAATAAAAAAAATACCTAACTATATATTATATGATTAACACAACTGTCCTAAGGCAGAGTGGCTCGCTGCATTTAGGTAATTGGTGTTAAGAGTCTAAAATATAAAATTTACTATCACATATTTACACTTTTTTTGAATACTAAATAAAGTAGGAAGTAGAAAAAAACAAGATAATTCATTTTATAACATTTACACATAACCTCGGGCTGACCAATGATCAATATCGATAAAAAGCTTTAGGCACTTACTCCGTTTTCTTTTCACGTAAGACAATATATCTTGTCCCATGTAACTAGAACTTCAAACATATGTCTGTTTCTTAAATCAATCGCTATCATCGTTCATAATCTAATTGCAAGAAAAATTCTTTGAAATAAATTGTGAAGTATGGACGACAAAAACAATCAAAGAAATACATACATACCGGTCATTGTAGATAGAAACAGCATATAAATAAGATTGCGTATCGCGATATATGATGTGGGTAAATAATAAAAAAGGAACCATTTGAGTTAAATTTCTCAATTCAGACTAACGATAGTAACTTTAAACAATTTATGGAAATCACAATATAACTACTAAAATGGGTACGAGATTTTAGAGATTCACAAAATCATTAAAACCGTCCGGCCTGACGTCATATCCTTGGTCATGTTAAAAGCCGGCTGTTCCGCATAACAAATGGGCGCGATTTGAATTTCAAACCTTGACTGGAGTGTCAATCCAAAGATAAAATATAAAAGCGCTGGGTCATAGACAAAGCGTGCTTTTTATCATGGGCTTGCAAATTGTGTTTAACGCCATGGGTTTGACGCCAACGGCGTATATTTATGTTAAACATGACATTATAATGTCCTTTACATTTTTACCAAGCAACTTTGGATGGTTTGATATTATGAATACATATTTTTATATAAAATAAATATATTTCTGTGATGTAACAGATCTTTCAAGATTGTATATATTTTGACCATCACTCACTCTTCCTCCTTTTAACATTAACTACAAGGTAATCCTGCTTCGATAGTACTCCCAGGCATGTGGTCTGGACATACACAAACCACCAACACGAAAACACAGAACTAGACAAATACACTTTTAAAAAATCCATAACCAATAGTTCAAAGGTCAGCTATAGTGACTAAGCCGTGACGCCGCTACGAGAAAACTGATGAAAGGCAATCATGGCGACTTTGAAAGATTCTGGACTACAACTTTATAATGGCGATCCGTAACAGAGTTGACATCATCGTGGAGCCTGTTCATCAAATAATATAATGACGAACAGCGAAGACCAGCTTAGGAGTACAATTTTGTAATCCTGAAATTTTGTTCGTGATGCTGCCTGGAAATAAAAATCGAAAGTAATCAAAAGATATACCAAAGGCACGAACAACACGTTTGAGGAGATTAGAATGCATAAAAAAACATGCAGTTTCCAATAACACTAAGCTCTCGTCGTAAAGAACAAAATAAAGAAATATCCAAATTCCAAGACCTATTATTAAAATAAACATAAGAGTAACTTTACAAAAGATACGCTTTACATAAACTTCAATTTGTGGTGTATACAACAAAGTCATTGCAGAACCGTTTTCATTGCTATTAAAGCAAGCAATCCACTAAATTTAAAATACAAATCTTTAAAAAAATATTTTTTTAGAGATATCTAACAGCTCTCCAGCATCTTAAAAGATGCTTATTGGTTTTTGTTATTAAAATTGAAGATTAAAAACAATTCAATGCAATTATATAACCAATTAAGTGGAAAATTTTATCAAGAGGGTAGTTCTGAAACTATATTATGCTTTCCTGACCAATTTCGTTTATGGTAGCTGTTCTCAACTGTGTGCATATGGTAGTGCACAAATATGTGCGCAAATTGTGCTACTGTTAGCAAATATAAAATTAAAATTAAAAATCGCTACTGTACAAATCATGATCGCGTGAAAAGAATGCTACCATCCTCCATCTCCTTCGAATCGAAATTTTAATACTCCTGATGAACTTTGATGATGAGCCTTCCTGACACCAGAAGATGCAATAAGACGAGGTGTTATATTTTTAATCAAAGTTTTTGCATCGAATAATGAAAGATAGGACGACATAAAATGTCTAACAGTGAAAAACAAACGTTTGCAATTGAATTAAATGAAGGCAATACTCCGAATAAAAGAAGCAATTATTTAAACCATTGCATGCAGCTAATTCACTAACATGTGTAGTATTGAATTCTCATTCGAACGAGTTCCTATTGTTATTATTATAAAATTATTCAAAAGTTTATTAAATAAAGATATGGTCTATGTAACCATAAAATTCGGTGCATCTAATAAAAAAATATAATTTTCACACTAAACTGATCTACATAATCAGTTTATTGACAAATGTTCGAGATATTTCTCTGCTTTATTGGAATATAGCAAGTTTCACCAATATTTATATATATCATAAAATGTACAAACATTACATAAAATATGTTGGTGTTTGAATAAAGATTGAGGTTTTGCAACGAGGTGTTATAAAACATTGTATTTACGATATTTTTAAACTAATCGCGTTCGTTAATATCACAATAATATAACATGTTATGTTTTATCGCGATCGTATGCAGTGGAACGTAGCTTTATCTGAATGCATTATTAACTAATTCAGTGTTGGCATCGTCGACCGGTTGTGGCGCTCATCGCTTTTAATACACACAACTTATAATACAAGCGTGATATTATTGCAGATGTATATTTCATACAGGACTTCAACTGTAGCTTAAAATAAGGTTGAGCAAGCATTTGTTGTTTGTTCAAAGTTTACTAAAAGTTATATAATTTTCTCTATCTTAATTGTTTAAAAGTCGTATATTCAAATAACTTATCTTAAAGAAATCGCTTTTTAGTAGTATATAAAAATATAATCTTATCTCACAATAAATATATTTTATATCGATATGTGTGCCTGATTAATGAGATATTTTTTTCCTGGGGAATCGTGCTCGTCAATTCGTACAGCACACATGACTGTACAGCTTCTCTGATGTTTGAGAGATATAAGAGCACTGCAATTGACAAACACTTATTTCTCTAGTTACCTCATAGCACCACTGATTTGATTGATCTTCACGCCTACGTGCAGATTGTTTGATACAAATTTCATCGTAAATAAACTTGGCGTCAGCAATGAATCACATAGTGTATAATTTTCATAACAATGTGTAAAGGGACAACATGTCGTAAATTTTAAAAACCAATACGTTTCACGCCGCGAATAGCCTATAAAAACTGGTGCAAAAACGATTTTTATCTCAGATTTCCCCACGAGATGGCCGTATCCGACATCATTCCCGAAGTTAAATTGACGGTATTAATTATTCAAGCAACGGGACCAACTCTCGGGGTCGCAGTGAAATTGGGAGAATTTTTTTATAGTATTCAACGTCGCGTTGTAATCATTTTTACTAGTTTTTTCTAATTCGCAATGGAACATGAATATATATTATATATTTTATCGATGGTGGTAAAAAAAATCGTTACAGTTATTGTTTAAACATATTTATAATAGCTTTACTATGTGTGCTTTACGCCCGTGTGTTAGAAGAGAAGCAAGTGTTAGGTATAAAAAGTAACATATGCTTAGGTTTAAAGCTTGCTTCATACTAAATTTCATCAAAATCGGTTTATGATTTAGCATAAAAGCGTAACAAACAGATAGAGTTACTCTCGCATTTATGATTGGAGTATGGATTATCGCGACAATTAATATGTTGACCAATATTAGCGACTATAATAAAATATACGAAAAAATTGCAATAGAGATTTGTTGATCTCAAAAAAGTCTAAAAAGCGTATATATAATGTATATATTAAATATATATACGTAACACATATTTAAATAAAAAATATTATATTTTTGTTTGTTCTGCCATGTCTAGGCTTAAAACCGTGAGCCATTTGTAAAATTAAAACACGCCTTAGTGTCTTGTAATGAGGGTGAAACTGGGTCGCATCCTCCAAGCGGATCAGATTTTTCCCAGAGCATCTTAAAATGGAGATAGGATGTGTTTTAAGACATAGTCAGCAATTTTGTATTTTAAACAGTTTCTACAAATTACCTCAATTATTTACGTTTTAAACTGCCTAAACAACAATTAAATTTATTAAAATATTTTTATTTATACATGACCAAAGTCGAAAATATTTTATTATACTAGAATGTACCGTTAACAGAACAAATAGCGTGTTTATAAGTTCAGTTAATATCTATTAATTTATCTACCCAGCCGGTAGATCTGGTTTAAAAATGAGATGCAAAATTTGACCAACATATACTAAATAAACATTTATTTGACAATATATGTCAATAAATATAAACGTGTCATGGACTCAGCCGCAAAAGCGCTGGCCGTGGATATCGCCATGGATCTCTAAATGACATACTCCGTCGGGCTATGGCCACAGCATCGATTCCTACTACATTAGAACCGCATGGTTTATGCAGAGATGATGGCAAGAGACCTGATGGAGCAACATTAGTGCCATGGTCGATGGTACGTGTTCTTGTGTGGGATGCAACTTGCGTAGATACACTGGCAGTATCTCATATTAAGAATACGTCTCGCAAGGCCAGTGCAGCCGCTGAAGCTGCTCAAATACTCAAGCGTCGCAAATATTCATTATTACCAAACGAATATGAATTCGCGGGGCTGGGTTTTGAAACATTAGGCCCATGGTCGTCTGATACTAAAAAAAAATGAAAGACCTCTCCAAGAAACTGGTCCACACTTCTGGTGACCCAAGAGCTGGCGCTTATTTAGCCCAAAGGCTGAGTCTAGCGGTGAAGAGAGAATAGTGCCAGCGTCTAGGGTACAATGCTCAATGATCTTGGGGACAATCATTTAGACGGCATGTTTTTTCTTTAAAATTTTAATGGGTATTTTATTTTATTTTTTAATTTGGTTTAGTTTTAGACTATAATAATAAAAATGTTATATAAATTTAATATTAGATAAGTTTTATAAAATAAATATTTTTGTTATTTACAAATTAAAAGTCAATTATAAACTTGTCATAAAAATTTTTAATTAGCGATAAAATACAAAAAATATCTATGAAACAAAATGTAAATAATATCTCTTTTAAATGTTTTCAAGTCCCTAAACCTTGGAAGATAGCCAACGTACAACCTGCACTTATGAAAGGCAGTTGTTGACCGGATCAATTACAGACAAATTGCAATTCACTCTTTGCAGAAGTTTGGAGCTTGTATTGAATAACAGACTCCTGGCATACCTCGAAGAGAATGATCCCCGGTCGGACAAAATGGCTTGCGTCGAATCGATCGACGGATATTCTAATGTATGCCACACCTATCCGTGACGAAACCATGGACAAGCATGGTGAAGCTTCCAAGGTTATTGAACGGGTCTGGTATGAGTGCCTATTGAGCAAGCTTTCAACCTATGGCATACGGACTACTCTTGGCATCTGGATAAACTTTCTAAGAGGGCGAATATTTCAAGTTGCCCTAGATGACTTCTCGTCTAATATAATGACAATTAATGCCGGTGTTATTTGGTACCATTTCCTCAACATGGTGATGAAAGCGGCGGTCATTCGAGGCCACAAACTTGGAATATTAATAAGGACACAAACTAATCTATGAAATTCCTACCCTTTATATATTTAATGACTGGACTAACACGTGAATTGTTATATGTTACATTTAACTGACTAAAATAATCTACGAAAGACATTTGGAAATATTAAATAATAAACGCATAGATTCATACGTCTAATTTGATATTAAAAAAGTAAGTAAGCTGCTGGTCTAGTAATATTTGACAAGATAAATGGGAATGTTCAAAACAGTCTAAAACAGGTATTGGTAAAATTTTTTAAATTATATATGACGGCGAGACTGTGGCACCGTTATCGAATTAGATTTTACTGGTGGTAGAGCTTTGTGCAAGCTCGTCTGGGTACCACCACCCCACCACATCTGGGTAGGTGAGTGAGCCAGTGTAATTATAGGCACAAGGGCCATAACATCTTAGTTCCCAAGGTTGGTGACGCATTAGGGATGTAAGCGATGATTAACATTGCTTACAATACCAATGTCTATGGGCGTGGGTGACTACTTATCACCAGGTGGCCCATATGCTCGTCCGCCTACCTATTCAATAAAAAAAAGATTATAAAATTTGAGACGAGAGTAATAGCAGACTTTTTGTGGTTATATCACTCTGGCGGAACCTCAAACGGACATCCATATATCATGGTTGGACGTCATCGATGGATCTCCGTTAATTTTACTTACATTTGAATTATAATATAAGATGGATTTACCTCATGTCTCTATTTACGTAATATATCTACTAATACGCTGATCTCATGTTCGACGTCGACGTTGGAGTGACCGTTTTATCATTTGGAAATTACTGAGTTAGAGAGTTGATTATTTAACACATTTACATATTAAAGCAAACCGTAATAAAACAGCTTAACTTATTTCAAAAAGGTAACTTACACCCGATTGCTTCGCTGGAGACTTATTCGCAATTCAGGAGGAATGATCAGCTGTAAATTAACTTCATTTAAGTCCAGAGTCAGAATGTGAACAAAATACTTAACTGATACCCGACGGTGAGTTGTTCTGTTTTCTATCTATACTAATAGATGTAGTAACTCTGCCTTTCTGTTACGCATAACGACTTAACCATTGAGCCGGTCTTGATAAATTTTGGTATAGAGTAATTTTTGTACCCCAATTAGTATGGGACTACTATGATCAAATAAAATTCAATGGTTCTCGCCGAGTTTGAACCGCTTTCATCAGCTTAAATTCACGTGTTATAAACACTGGACTGGATAAAAAAAATCGAGTGGCTTTTTTTTCTATATATACTCATAATTATTTATTTCCTCACAATAACAGGTATTTTAAATATTTTCCGAAAATAATAATCAAAATTACAATTTTATTGATTATTGTTGGCTTATAATTACACACGTTTTACAAATGTATAATAGAAATATTAAAATAGAAGTGAGACATTATCATCATACATCATTCAAAATTGATTCTTACAAGTACTTTACAATAAAGCGTTTTTGAGTCGTCAATATTTTAACTCCACCGCCGTTTTGAAAAGTAGACTCTAGCAAAAGAAACGATAAGAAACTCACGTAATTGCTCATTTAAAATAAATTAAATAAATATAAATATTACGCAGCCTGTGTTGTTCATATAAATTTTTCTAATTGCCCGTAGCGAAGTTTATGCAAATATAAACTGCATAGCTAAATTCTTGCAAGCGACAGTTGGTCATATCAGCGGTGTGCTAGCTTCGCTCTTGAATAATTCATTGCTAACTCTTGACTTGCATAGATTAAGCTTAGATCTCTGCTTTATATTACCACAATATATTCTCATAATTAAAATCAGTTTACTTTCCAACTTTAATTGAGCTGTAAGCTTAAGTAATGGACATCTATATGTTAAGATTTACGTATTTTTTGTTGAGGATCTTTTAAAGTTTATTACAATTTTAAAGTTCAAGTTTAAATAGGGAAATAGTCGTTGAACGCTTAATTTGAAACGGTCATTTTTTTATTTTTTGTTAGGGATACAAACAAAGTTATTTCATTAAATAAATCAATTAATCAAATAAATCAAAAATAATTTGCAATACAAATTAAACATTAAAAAATATAAAACCAAGATAAGCTAACAAATGATCAGACACTTGATTTACTCGGTGGTAGAGCTTTGTGCAAGCTCGTCTGGGTAGGTACCACCCACTCATCAATATTCTACCGCAAAACAGCAGTACTTGGTATTGTTGTGTTCCGGTTTGAAGGGTGAGTGTGCCAGTGTAATTACAGGCACAAGGGACATAAAATCTTAGTTCCCAAAGTCGGTGGCGCATTGGCGATGTTTTTTTTTTTATTTTAAGAATGTACAATGCCACTGTCTATGGGCGTTGGTGACCACTTACTATCAGGTAGCCCATATGCTCGTCCGCCTACCTACACAATAAAAAAAAATGACAATAATAATAATTATAGAATCCTAATATGCATCTGGCATTCCTATTAATCTTATTATAACTTATACATACCTATTTATATAAAATATATTATTAACTGCCTCGTTGTCCTGAGATCAAATCCTGAATCAATAATCTATAAAAAAACTTAATTATATATAATAAATCGTCAGGAACAACTTAGAGCTTGAAAGCTAGCAGTTCTTACAATGCATCTCGGGAAACATGTAAAGCGCTTAAACTCTCTCCGATCATGTCGGACCGTTTCTCCCATGGGGGTATGATAACGCATATACTTGTGCACTATAATATTTCATGTGCAGTTAACTGGCGACCGTCGAGAACGACTGCCGTAAGACGTCATCATATACACATTATTACTTATATATTTATTATAGAATTCTTTTCATTTAAGCCTTAAATATATATGAATAAAAACTAAAAATAATGTAAGCGTATATAAGGTCCTCCAGACCGATTTCGGCCACGGCGGCCAATCTCAAGAGAGATTAGCCAACTGCGCAGGAGATATTATAGTGCACAAGTGTGTGCGCAAACACAGGTGGACTCTCTTTTCCTTAGCTCTCATAATCCGATGGGACGGCAATCCGACACGACCGGAAAGAGTTCAGGCGCAGGACCAACGGCTTAACGTGCTTTCCGAGGCACGAGAGTGTACACACTTCCAACTTCCAGACTCCGGGCTGCTACTGAGAATTTTCTGACAGAAAAACCCAATATCTATTTTATTGGCCCGACCTGGGAATTGAACCCAGGACCACCAGTCTGCGGCCTTATATCTAGCCAAACTAAACGTATACATACGAATACGTACGAATTATGTATTCGTAATACTTACGAATCGTGACCGTGTGCAATTTAAAAGCAAAAATTATTATTATTACAGGTAAAACTTCTTATAGTTAGGTCATTAAGCCATGTTTGCTTAAAACTATATCTTTCCTGACCCTCTTAATATTTAGAACTGTATGGGTTTTCATTACAGAATTATGGTGTTATTCGAATCGCGTATAAATCTTAAATAAAACGACACGCAAGGGAACTGTTGTTAGCTCAGCGAACCTCATTAAATTTGACCTGCAGGACTCAAGACGAACAGACATACTCCCTTCTTTAGATATGTAGAAAAAAATAGATATAAATTTTTGGTTGTAGCTTTTGGGTAAGTTTACAAAAGATAAATTACAAATTTTGTATGCAAAAATATGTGGATCTAATAACATGGCACTAAAGTACTTTTCTATAGAAGGTGTTCTCTATAAAAGGTGGTACTTTTCTATAGAAGTGACTATATTATACCCGATTATTTCCTATAGTTGACATTTTAATAGAGTTTGCCTGGAGAATATCATTGTAAGTAAAAAGCTTGTTCTGACATGTTTTAAAGCTTACCTATTTGTATAACTTTTGTACACTGCGTGCAATAAAGAATAACTTAATGTAATGAAAAGATACATTTTCACTAAAAACAAAATTGTAGCTTAGAAAATCACCAACAATTTTAGCATATTTTAACAATTTATTATTATTGTTATGTATATTATGTATATTTATTATTATTATATAAACAACTTTACTTAATAGTAAACGCATGTTGGTAGCTCAAAAGTAAAAAAATTTCTATTGGCAGTTTTAGTAAAGTGATTATAAAACATTAATTACATTTATAACTAAAATATTTAAAAGATCAAAAAAGCGTTTCGAAAGTCGAATTTCTAAATTTTTAGAGTGAGGTACGAAGTTGGTTAACGAATGTATTATAAATAATGAAACAAAAACGGTGCTGAGGACGCCGTAATACCCACTAACGACGTACGCTATCCACTCCGTCTCTTTGAGGGGCGGACCGGGATTGCTTGCGCACACTGACGACCTCACGATTGAGGTCTGTGAGCTCCCAATTCTTAGGGGTTTTCCCAAACACAGAGGCCCCTAGCCCTGGAAGCACTTACGGCGGTTGGAAAAGGCGCCGACACCTTCACCCCGGTCTTCTTAGGTTAAGCGGATCATCGAACGCACTCTCCTCACGCTCCTACTCCGCGGTCTCCTTCTGTGACATGGCATTTTCGCAGAAGGATACCATGCTCGTCAATAACCTAAACTGACTATTAAAAATATATACGTACTCGATGTCACAGTCATCACAAGCACATACAGTGGTTGTACGGTGCCCCGATTTGGGTGGACGCACTCACCGCTTCCAACCGGGCCCTTCTGCGAAAACCGCAGAGGGTCCTAGCAGTGAGGGCGATAAGGGGTTATCGTACGGTGTCGTGGACAGCGGCGACCCTCCTCGCGGGCGACCCGCCCTGGGAGCTCCAGGCGGAAATGCTCGCGGAGGTGTACCGCTTCCGGGCCGAGGCGAGAGACCGCGGTGACCGTCCAGGGTCGGCAGAGGTTGAGCGAATCAGGGCTTTAGCCCAGCAAGCCCTGATAGCCCGATGGGAGGAGGACCTGGGGTCCCCCACGGCGGGCCTGGCGACAGTGGATGCGATACGTCCCCACTTGAGTCGCTGGGTCAACAGAAAACGAGGCACGCTCTCGTTCAGGTTGACGCAGGTACTTACCGGACACGGGTGCTTCGGTAAGTACCTGCACGGGATAGCGAGGCGGGAGGTATCACCCTCCTGCCACGAGTGTGGTGCGTCACTGGACACGGCGCACCACACCCTGACGGAGTGTGCTGCGTGGGGACCTCAGAGGCATTCCCCGGCGGCGATAGTCGGCGGAGATCTCTCGCTGCCGAGCGTTATTAACGCCATGCTCGATAGCGAGAGATGTTGGTTGGAAATGGTCTCCTTCTGCGAGAGTGTCATGTCGCAGAAGGAGGCCGCGGAGCGGCAGCGCGAGGAAAATGCCTCCGCTGATTCAATCCGTCAAAGAAGACCGGGGAGGAGGCGTAGGCGCTATGCGCACCTTCTCCTCCCGCCTTAATAGCCACCGGGGCTAAGGGGGCTCCCTGTATCCGGGAACCCCCTTAGAAATGGAGGCCCGCATAGGCGGGCCAACCGTCGGGGCGTCACGGTAGCATGCGCAAGCGATCCCGTGGCGCCCCCCGACTAGACGGAGAGGATACCGCTGGTTTTTTAGTGGGTATTCCGGCGCTTAGTGCCTGTGAGCCCCACATACCCCCCCACTTCATGTGGGGGAAACGCGTCAAGGCGTTTTTCCAGCGATAATACAAAAAAAAAAAAAAAACACATACAGTGGTGGTCATGTAATTAGAAACACTTCTTATGAATAAAGAAAGTATAACTTCAATGTAAAAATGTTCGGTAAAAATATACACATTCAATAATTAATAATCATGCAATAATATAGCCACTCAAATAAAAAACTCATTAAATGCATAAAATATAAAACATATCTTACTTTTAATTACAAAATGAGTCTTACACATGTAGGAGTTTATTTTCTGTTACTGGCCGCTTGGACGCCTAATTAGAAACATTTTAAAAAAGCATCCATATCCCTTTCTTTTTTTGAAATTGGAGAATAACATTTCTTTTTCTATTATTTTGGCGACAATTCAAAATTTAATCTGAATTTTATTTTGTTCAAAATGGGCAAAAATAAAAGTTGTGACGCGTCAACTAGGCAAATAATTGTTAATTTACATATAGATCATAAGTGGGCGTACAGAAGAATAGCTGAGAATTTAAATTGTTCTGTTAAGAAAGTTTGTAATGCAATTGATCATTATAAAACACATGGAACTGTTGAAAATGTTCTTTGAAAGGCTCGGCCAAGAATAATTTATCCCAGAGAAGATACGCTAATCATTCGTGTTGCTAAAAAATACCCAAGTAAAGGCTCCAGCCAGATTAAAAATGAAGTTTTATCGCCTGATGACCCGAGATACATCTCGTCAAGACTGATACGCCGAAGATTAGTGGAAGCTAAATTGTTTGGAAGAATCTCTCGAAAGGTACCGCTTCTTCCAAAGCAACACCGAGAGAAGCAATTATTATTCGCTAAAAAATATATTAATTGGATGGTGCGAGAATGGAAGTGAATGGAAAAGTGTTATTTTCAGATGAAACAAAAATTTATATGGTAAATTCCGATGGAAAGCGCTATGTTAGACGCCCTGTAAATAATGCTTTTGATTATAAATACACAAGGAGTATAGTCAAACACGGTGGCGGTAACATTGGACCCGTTCGGAAAATTGAAGGTACAATGGATCAATGGCAATACAAAAATATCTTAGAGCACACAATGATTCCCTACTCGGACGATTATTTGCCTGTAACCTGAATCTTTCAGCATGACAATGACCCTAAACACACGGCCAATAGCGTCAAATGTTTCCTTAGCGAACAGCGTATATCCGTTTTCGACTGGCCAGCAAATAGTCCGGATTTAAACCCGATAGAAAATCTCTGGTATATTGTTAAAAAGAAAGTCTCAAACAAACGTAACACCAGTCAAAACGAACTATATGAAGCATTTGTTGAAGCATGGAATTCAATCCCCCTAGAAAAATGTATGAAATTGATTGAATCAATGCCACGTCGTTGCAGTGCTATTATTGAAAATAAGAGATACGCCACTAAATATTAATTATAACTATATATAGTAGCTATTTCGTAAATAACAATACTAATTACTAATACTTAAAAAAATATTGTTTTTATACTTTTATTTTGTTGTTTTTAATTAGTTGACCATTATTGTTCATACCTTACAACTGATTTAAATGTTTGTCCGTAATTTAATATTGAAACTGCACTGTTGTTTCTAATTAGTTGACCATTATTGTTCAATGTTCATACCTTACAACTGATTTAAATGTTTGTCCGTAATGAAATATTGAAACTGCACTTGTGTAATGGGATTTATATTGTTTTTCTAATAAATGATAAATCGTTGAACATATTGTTGTCCGATTTATTGTTTAATTTCAAAATAAAAACGATTGCGGTGAAGTATCTTACATAATGTCAAGGACTGTTGGTAGTGTTTCTAATTATAAGACCACCACTGTATATAACACATGAAGATTAATTGTTACAGCCGTCCAATCTGCTTGGTTAAACTTTGACAATGACTGCTACTAATGCTAACTAATATAATATATACATTATAATAAATACATTTAAATTTAGACGCACTATACCATGACTTAGCCGAGATGACCCAGTGATAATAGCCGAGATGGCCCCATCGTAAGATCGCGTGCATCTTAACCGATGATCGTGCGTTTAAACCCGAACAAGCTCCACTGAATTTCATGTACTTAATTTGTTATTATAATTCATCTCGTGCTTGACGGTGAAGGAAAACATCGCGAGGAAACCTGCGTGGGTCTAATTTCACTGAAATTCTGCCACATGTGTATTCCACCAACCCGCATTGGAGCAGCGTGGTGGAATAAGCTCCAAACCTTCTCCTTAAAAAAGAAGAGGAGGCCTTAGCCCAGCAGTGGGACATTCACAGATTGTTACTGTTACTTTTACTGTCTGTTTACTGTTATAAGATGACTTAGAAAATCGTAGACAGACAACGGTAACACGACGGGAAAAGAGGCAAGGCTGCAGTGGATAAACTGTCTTTTATTCTTTCCCAACAATTCAATATAATCTGTATTTTTTTTTTTGTTAAAATTATCATAGTCATAGACTGGAACTGTAAGAACTATAATCTGCTCTTTACATCGACTACTCTAGATAATTGATGGATCTTTCCCAACTCGGTGCAATGCCCGTAACTATTTTTTATCTTCATAAATACTCTGACAATATTTCTTCGTACGCAAACAAATCTACTTACGGTGAACCCTTAAAGATCTGCCCAAGTCATTGCTCATATCAACATAGACCTTAACTGGGTTATAAACAGGACCAGCTCATGTGAAATTAATATCACTTGGTGGTAAAGCTTTGTGCAAGCTCGTCTAGGTAGGTACCAACCCACTCATCAAATATTCTACCGCAAAACGGCAGTACATGGTATTGTTGTGTTCCGGTTTGAATGGTGAGTGAGCCAGTGTAATTACAGGCACAAGGGACATAACTTCTTAGTTCCCAAGGTTGGTGCATTGGCGATGTAAGCAATGGTTAACATTTCTTTCAAGCCATTGTCTATGGGCGTTGGTGACCACTTACCATCAGGTGACTCATATGCTCGTCTACATAAAACTACACATTAGATTTATAAATAGATTGTATTTAACTTTTAAGGATACTTTTACAATCAATTTTAATTAACAAAGTTAAGACATTTAATTCATCATCATCATCAAATCATCATCATCATCATCAGGATCATCTCAAAATACAGTGCGTGAAATTGTTCAATATAACTTTCAAAACCCACTTCTTTACTTGAAATCTTACTTGCTATAATAAATACCAACATTTTCTTTCATAAAAATAAATTACAAAAAGCAAAAATATTTATTTTCTATAAAAGGAAACTTTAACTTAAGAAAGAATTATTTACATTAAAAATATAATTATATACAAAGTAATTTAATAATAGCGTTTTATTTCCAACATACCGTTTTCACATTTTTTCTTATTTTTATTAAGCTTACATAATTTTATCATTGCCTTATACTTAATTTTATTTATACTTACAAAATGTTCAGCAAATTCAGCGTTCTCGGTATACAGTACTATAGTCCATACAGGCCCAGACTTAAAGATCCAGAGCCGCTAAGCACATTGCAATTTGAGGGCTCTTTTCAAAGCGGTTAGAGTAAAATTTAATAAAACCCGGCGCCTTATATGCATTAAATATATACAGCTTTTGTCCTGTCAAACAAATAACTCTGTCATTACAATATAATGCACTAAATCTGACTGTATTTAAAAAAATAATCTATTAACACAATCACCATAATACCACAGGAAATTTTTAGTCTAGATAAGTTATAATTTATTAAACGGCACTTAAAGTTATTATTCGAATAACCTTCCATTAAAAGCCAATAACTTAGAGGTGGAAATCGTAAACTAACCCACGTATGTAACTGTAACTTTAATGCTTCAGGTCGCAATAAACTACGTTAATCAATACCAGTTACTGATGTTTTAATAACTAAATAACTCGCCACTGATGTAAGACAGACACTGTTAGGGTTAGTTTTTTGTTTGTCAACATAATCGTTACACTATAGTGTAGTACTTGTAACGTTACACTATAGTGTAGTACTTGTAACGTTACACTATAGTGTAGTACTTGTAACGTTACACTATAGTGTAGTACTTGTAACGTTACACTATAGTGTAGTACTTGTAACGTTACACTATTGTGTAGAAATTATTTTTTATCCAAAATATATGACCATTTATATAAAAGGATTTAAACATAGTTTGTTTTTTTTGAAATAGCTTAGTTAATTTCGCTTTTTTTTACATCGATAGTGTATAATACATGTCGTATACACTCGATTAAGTTAGTAAAAAAAGTCTCATACGCGAAATAGTTTCGCGTTTCGTTCTAAATATAATTAAAACAAATAATTCATTACGACTTTAGCGTAAATGTAAAAGTTTCTAAAGTTCGACTTTAAGTGGCAATTATGGGCCAGTTTAAAAGATTTACAATTACAATTTCCGAACGCATGCGCTGCCATTAAAATTTCGGAGAGAGACTTTTCCGAATTTATGTCTTTAGAGCTCTTCTTAATTGTGGTCCCGTGAGATGCATCGAGATGAGATTCTGAGTACAAGTTTCACACTTGGCTCTGTTTAGCGTTTTTAACTCGTCAAATTTATAATCATTTATTTAATAGAAGCATTACAGTTAATTATTGATAGTTAAAGAAAGAACAATCGGTTCGGAAAAGAAAATACCGAAACCTGAAAAGAACTGGCGAAACAGCGCATTTTTGTTTTGGCATACGGCTTTTCTTTATTAAGGATTTTATGGTTATATTTATATTATATTAATAATATATGGATAAGCATATATAAAAATTAGGTAATACGCAGATTATCTGTAGCCTTATATTATAAATGCGAAACTGAGTTTGCTTATTTGTTTTCGAGTCTTAATACTCAACCGATCATCATGAAAAGTTTCATACACGTTGTCAGAGATACAGGAACATAAGCTAACACATAACTCTCTCCCCACACACGGATGAAGTAGTTTGATCTCTAGAGCTATTCTATAAGAATAAACTCGTAACACTGCCGTGAGTAAGATAAAGTGAGATTACAATTGTAAAATGACAAAATATGAATATTGAATGGACGCACATCGAAATTTCTTTATAATAACTCTGTTTTCAATATTATTTACTTGTTGGTAGGGCTGTTTACAATATTATTTACTTCTTTGTCTGGGTGGGTACCCACTCATCAGATATTCTACTGCCAAACACTGACATAATGTCTTAGTTCGCAAGGTTGGTCATCATGAGGCCCAATAGCACAGCCGCACTTTTTATAAAATAAACCTTTCACAACGATCTCACAGAATAGCTCCGGTGATTTATGAGAACTAAATTCATACGAATATTACGAGGTTTTAGTCAGACGAACTGTCTTATCTATACTACTATATAAATCTAATTTTTTCACCAATTTTGTGATAAATAATCGTTTTATGATGCAGTGATTCACATTATACTATTTTTTTCATTTTTGTCTGTCTAATTAATTTTCATAAGATACCGTAGGTTTACCGATCTTATATATGGCCTAACATTTGCGCCACCACATGTACTTTGTGTGTACCAATTTTCATCAAGATTGGTCAAGCCGTTCTTGAATTATAAGAAGACATACAGAAAATTAACCAGCCCTTAATTAAATAATTATATTAAATCCTGCACGAAAATTAACACGTTCTGTTCATGCGTATAATATTGTATCCAGTAATTCGTCTTATTGATTAATATTATTGTTTTTGTTTTAAATCACAGCCAGACTTATTCAAAAATTTAACAACAACAACAAAAAAATAAAGGCTCAAAGTTAAAGCTCAAAGGATATGCGCCGATAATTTACACAGTATTGTACATATAAATTTATCTCTGTAATAAAATTATAAATAAATAAAAATACAGCAATAACTCCTTTAATATATATTCCACTTTATATCGACAGAGTGATTGAAATAGGTCAACAGCCGCAATCACTTTATCCTTGTAGCATAGTTCTATAACTATTAAAGTGTTATACTCGTACCAACGCTAGTCTGATTTTCCAAGAACCGTCTGCGCTATATACTCGTATGCCTCGGAAAGCCAATATGAAAGCGTGACATGTCATAGTGACACAGCCGTGTAGTGACCAGAAAATAAGTTACAAATGAGACATTATTTTATCGAGATATTAAATTATATTATAATCCTCCAGACCGATTTTCGACCACGGCGGCCAATCCGAAGAGAGATAAGTCAACTGCGCAGGAGATATTATAGTGCACAAGTGTGTGCGCAAACACAGGTGCACTCTCTATTCCCTAGCTCGAGAGCTAGGGAATAGAGAGTGCACCTGTGGTGAACTGCCTGAACTGCCTGTGGTGAACGGGCCTGAACGTCCAGGTGATGGGACGTTCAGGCGCAGGACCAACGGCTTTACGTGCTTTCTGAGGCACGGGAGTGTTCGCACACTTCCAACTTCCAGACTCCGGGCAGCTACTGAGAATTTTCTGACAGAAAATCCCAATAACTATCTATTGGCTCGACCTGGGAATTGCACCCAAGACCTCCGGATCTGTGGCCTTACGTCTAGCCACTAGACCAACGAGGCGGTCAAATTAAATTATGTAAAATTTAAATAAAATGTTATTGAGATTTTCTGTCGAAAATTCTCAGTAGCAACCCGGAGTCTGAAAGTTGGAAGTGTGTACAACCCCGTGCCTCAGAAAGTACGTAAAGCCGTTGGTCCTGCGTCTGAACTCTTTCCGGTCGTGTCAGATTGCCGTCCCATCGAGTTATGAGAGTTAGGGAATAGAGAGTGCACCTGTGTTTGCGCACACACTTGTGCACTATAATATCTCCTGCGCAGTTGACTAATATCTCTCGAGATTGGCCGCCAATTCAACAGATTAACTAAAATTTCAATCGATGTTTCGTTCGACTATATATTTCGAATTTTAAAAAAACACTTCCAAATTTCAAAATGAGAATTAATGTTAGTAAATATTTCGCGTGCGTAATATTATATAGAGCTCTTTGCAATTATTGCATTGCATTGATGATATTTTTATAATCCTCCTTTAATATATAGTGACGTTGTTATATCCATAATTATCAAAACGTGCGGTTCCACTACACTAGATGATTACGACAGTCGATATTCAAAGGACGTTGAATGCACCTCGTTACCGTTTTCCAGGATGGCGGCAAAGGCCCCATTCAATTCCAGGCTCCTGCAATGGGTCTATAGAATGTGCGTATGAAAACAATCTTTAGGGCATGCAGTTATTACATAAATTGTTTTGTTATTTAGGGTGTGAAAATATATTATAAATAAGTTTCTAAAGTGCTGCCTTCACTATAAAACTTTTAAAGTATATAACAATAATTAATTTTGTAAATGAATGTGTCGTTTATATAAAATATTAAAATGCTTTTGTTTTATTAAAAAAATTAAAACTAACCAATCATAAGATAACGTAAATTTTAATTTTTCTATAAAAATACGAATTATATTTTCTCTTCTTAATAATTTGTTATTAAGAAGAGAAAATATAACTTAGAAAATATTATAGGCTTCGTTTAAAGTGACTAATTCAAGGTTCGTTGACATTACACTTTTGAAGCGACCAGCGACCACAGACTATAGCAATAAAATGGAGGGAAAACGGGGATTTGACAAGTTGAAGTTCGTCTCGTTAGCGTCGCTTAATGAACGCGTTTTTAGCGAAAGGGCAAGGGAGCAGGTAATGGTTTGACAAAAACGAACTTAAAAAATGTGAATATTAAATATTTCTTGATTGAATTGCACAATATGTTTTAAGGATTTTTTTTACTGTAAGCAACACTATCGTAAGTTAATAAAAAAAATATTTCGAAAAAAAACACTAAATTCTGCTATAATTTTTTGACATCGCATGGACAGTGGTAGTCACTTCCTATCGAGTGAGCCTAATACCCGTTTGCCACCTCTTACATAAAAAAGACTGACGGCTTTGTAATGATAGAACATAAATATGTGTATACATTTTATTTGAGTGAATGTGAAAAAAAGTAACAAAACCTTTGTATAATATGAGTACTCACAAGTATTGAGTCAAGCCTCATCAAAAAGCATTCAGGCATGATATTTTAATTAATAAGTAGTCATTCATTGGTTGCAGACAGACAATATTTTCTGAAGTTACACGAAAATAGATCGTATTCATAATAATATTCAAAACGACATTATATAGGGTTTTCCAATAGGGACGCTTGAACTTTGACAGCTGATTGCGGCCATGTTGTTGGAGTGACAGCTGTCAAATGCAGTGTTTTATATTCATTCCGTCCTCCCAAACCACCATGGCAGGTTACAGTGTCGAGCAGCACGTGCAACTCATAAAATTGTTTTATGAAAATGGGTCTTCAGTTCGAGCAACGTTCCGCGCACTTCGCCCGTTTTACGGTCGCGATGATCGTCCTGCCGAGTCGACTATCCGTCGATTGGTGGACAAATTCGAGTCAACCGGGTCAGTTAACAATCAGCCGGTTCCCGTGCGTCAACGTAACGCGAGATCTGCCGAGAATATCGCCGCTGTGCGCGACAGTGTCCTCGAAAACCCGCGGCAGTCAATTCCGCGTCGCGCACAGGAACTCGGCCTTTCGCAGACGACAACTTGGCGAATTTTGCGTTGTGACTTGAGCCTGCACCCGTACAAGATCCAGCTGACCCAAGAGCTCAAGGTTAATGACCATATACAGCGCCGTGTGTTCGCTGACTGGGCATTAGAGCAGTTGGAAGTTGACGCCGATTTTGGCAAAAAAATCATCTTCAGCGACGAGGCGCATTTTTGGATGAATGGCTATGTCAACAAGCAAAATTGCCGTATTTGGGACGAGACCAATCCACACAAGGTTCACCAAGTGGCAATGCACCCGCAGAAAGTGACTGTTTGGTGCGGATTTTGGGCCGGAGGCGTGATTGGTCCGTATTTTTTCGAAAACGATAATGGTGTGGCCGTCACCGTCAATGGTGAGCGATACCGGTCGATGATAACCAACTTCTTTTGGCCTGAAATCGAGAATATGGATCTGGACAACATGTGGTTTCAACAGGACGGCGCTACGTGCCACACAGCACACGCTACGATGGAAGTTCTGCACGATCAAGCGCCCTTAATGGAAAACCCTATATATGCATATTCGCTCTCCTTTCATGTCATATTCTGATGAGGGCGTAAATACGACACAATCGGAAAAAGTTAAGCCGCAGGAACTTTAAGGCTTTATGTGCTTTCTGAGACACGCTTAAATACTGCCAACTTCCAGATTCCGGGCTGACACTGAGAATTTCTCGAAAGACACAATAAATTTTTAATGGCCCGAACCGGGATTTGAACCTCTACCTTGGAATCTGCGGTCTTATATAGCCAACAGACAACAAAATGTAAATAGCCACAGTAAAGTTTAATTAACAAAAACTTATAAGAAAACAGAGAACAAATATTTCATCGAAAATTTTTCTTATTAATAAAATAATTATGATGAAATATACCAAAATGTAAAAAAAAAAACACAACTAGTTATTAATAGAATTTAATATTAGTGTTGTGTTTTTAATATGCCCGTTTTTTTAGTATGCTAAGCTAACAATAATTAATGGTTAAATAAAAATCGAGACATTGAATTTTTGGCTTTTAAAGGTTAGTCCTTCGCCACCTGGATCTTTTGAAAAATCATTAAAACGTTCACGCTCTAAATTGCGATGCACTTAATTTACACTGTCGGGGAGGTTCTGACGTGGCTCCGTAAAAAGTCCGCGGCTTGTGCTTCATTATAAGCGATCTTGGATGTCTTAAGAAAGATCATCATAGGATGCGGTAGATTTGTTTTTAATAAAAAAATACTTTTAATATTAAAATAAATACTACTGATTTTTTCACGGAACTATAATTTTAAGCTTCTTTACTAACATTAAATATAAAATATTGTTATTCAATCTTAAAGGGTTTTCAATATAGAATCATTTATTTGATTTCCAGATTTGTTAGATGGCGCAGCTTACTACGATGAGACCATTATGGAAAACATGATGGCACAGAAAATAGTAGGGGAGAGATAAACTGATGATTTTTGAATTTAAATTTATTCAATAACAAGGTCTGTATTATAAATATTCAATTATACGTGTTCTAAAAATATTCTGTTCTCGCAAAGGAAATATTATCATAAGAACTAAGTAATTTTAGTTAGAAATGCAGTTTAATCAAATCAAGGGTATGAAAGCACTCGGTGGTTGGGCTTTGTGCAAGCTCGTCTGGGTAGGTACCACCCACTCATCAGATATTCTACCGCAAAACAATAGTACTTTGTATTGTCGTGTTCCGGTTTGAAGGGTGAGTGAGCCAGTGTAATTACAGGCACAAGGGACATAACATCTTAGTTCCCAAGGTTGGTGGCGCATTGGCGATAAGCTATGGTTAACATTTCTTACAATACCATTGTCTATGGGCGTTGATGACCACTTACCATCAGGTGGCCTTTATGCTCGTCCACTAACCTATACAATAAAAATTAAAAAGTACATTTTACTACTGTCAGTATATTATATAGTTTTATCGGAATGCATAAAGTTACCCAGGCGACCTTATGTTTAAAGCAGCGAACCCTTTCCGGATACCTTTGGGTAAAGGACGAAGGATTTATGAAATTGTGGGAAACTTAAGTTACGATCAGTAATATTATCTTGAATATTAGATGAATTTGGTAACTGAAGCTATTTCTAAAGGAATTTCACTAGAACTCATAATAATACATAAATAGGATCAATGTAATATGAAATATATTAAACATTAAATTATTTTTCTATTGAATTGAGAAATATAATTTTTTCTTCTTACGAAATGGACTTATGCTAGAATAGTTACGGTTATATATATTTTTATATAGTTAAATAATTATTTATAATGTGTCAAATTTAATTGACCATTTAATTTAAATCAACCAATATAGCATACCAATCAACATAGCTCAAAATCTCATGAAAATCTGCACGTGTCGCCTCTAATGTAATCAATATTGTTGTGGATATATTCGTACATCTATACTAAAATTTAAAGCTGAAGAGTTTGTTTGTTTGATCCGGCTAATCTCAGGAACTACTGGTTCGAATTGAAACATTATTTTCGTGTTGGATAGTCCTTTTATCGAGGAAGGCTCTAATTTTAATTTTATTAATTAGACGCGGGTGAAACCGCGATGCATAGCTAGTATATTATATTATTGTTATCATATTGTGACAATTCCGTAAATATTTCAACAATGTCCATATCTTCCCGAATAAAGCTTGAAAAATGAGAAAAGTGAGAATGTGTAGTTTCGTATAACCAGCCACTTGAGCGTTGGAGGTGATTCCAATTATAATCTAAAATGCAATCCTTTGCAGGCTATACTTTACGGTTACTTCCATTTGTTCTAAATCATAATTTTATTATTAAATGGTATGGTTAATATTGAAAGCCTGAAGGATATATGCATATCCCAATCACCAAAAAATAATGGTTATTAAGCAGACGTTTCGCAGCTCCACGTCTACGGTAGGGACCAACCGAGCTCTTTAATCCGCGAAACCGCCGAGATGAATTTAATATTAATATTAATTTCACGGTCCATATCAAAGTAAGTTAAAATGAAATTCGACAAATATTTCACAAACTCCGTAGTTTGAAACTTTTGATTGTAGTTACTTGCCTTTTGATGTTAAAATTTATTTAATTGAATTCGAAATATAGTTTCAACGTACGATCAGATTATGTACTGCTTAAAATATTAGGTTTGTCATTTGCGAAGAATATATTCAATAGAAATATTTTATTTTAAAACCCTTGTGCTTGAATCTGCAATGGCTCACTTAATCTTCAAACCAAAACATAGACATAGCGGTGATTGCGAAGTTCGTTGTTTTAATTCAAGCAATATTTTACAGTAACCTTCATCAGAGGATTTAAGAGTTGAGAATCGAGATAGTGCAAACATAATTTATAACAATAAATTACTATTAAACTTATACCAGAAGATGAAACACATTCCGGAAAAGGTTTAAAGTTTAAAGGTCAAAAGTGCAATTCGCAATTTAACCTCTTTAATATTAGAATGTTGACGTGAGAAGTGTGTATTTTAGAATAATAATAAATATATTTATTGCACACAAAGGAAAAAATATATAACATTTAAAAAGAAACCCTAAAAATAGTAACATGCACACGGCCTTATCATGAAAGTCGTGATCTCTTCCAAACAACCCAGCATTAGGATGCTTTGCAGGACACATCGGGCAAGCGCATTATTTAAATTAGCAATAATTGGTCAATGCAATACTTGCTCGGCTCTGAATGCGTCTAATTTTTAAATGCTTTTTCTAATAGAAACGGTCGTGTGAAGACCATTTGGATTGACAATATTATCCATTGTACACATGTCAGGGTGTCGATATAGTTTGCGTGCAAAAGATATGACGTCGATTAGAGGATGAGTAATAATGTAAATGAATTGAACGACACACTATCTTTTTATCGACTTACATAAATGTAACTAGGCTAGTCTGTGTCCATCACACCAAGTATATACTTATTTGCGTTTTATTATAAAGTGACGAATTATAACTTAATAACTGTTATGAAATATTATTATTACATATAAAAATTACTAACAACCAAGAAAATAAACCTTTGACTACATTCGAGTCATATTAATTACTAAGCAGTTTTAGTGTTAACTAAAATAAATACTTTATATTTTACCTTGTTAGGGGTGGATATTAACCTCTTACGTTCACGGAATACAATCCTAATAATAAGGTCCTCCAGACCGATTTCGGCCATGGCGGCCAATCTCAAAAGATTTGCCAACTGCGCAGGAGATATTATATTGCAGAAGTGTGTGCGCAAACACAGGTGCACTCTCTTTTCCTTAGCTCTCATAATCCGATGGGACGGCAATCCGACACGACCGGAAAGAGTTTAGGGGCAGGACCAACGGCTTAACGTGCTTTTCGAGGCACGGGAGTGTACACACTTCCAACTTCCAGACTCCGAGCTGCTACTGAGAATTTTCTGACAGAAAAACCCAATAACTAAGGGGTTTTCCAATAGGGACGCTTAAACGTTGACAGCTGATTGCGGCCATGTTGTTTGAGTGACAGCTGTCAAATGCAGTGTGTTATATTCATTCCGTCCTCCCAGACCACCATGGCAGGTTACAGTGTCGAGCAGCACGTGCAAATCATAAAATTGTTTTATGAAAATGGGTTTCCATTCGAGCAACGTTCCGCGCACTTCGCCCGTTTTACGGTCGCGATGATCGTCCTGCCGAGTCGACTATCCGTCGATTGGTGGACAAATTCGAGTCAACCGGGTCAGTTAACAATCAGCCGGTTCCCGTGCGTCAACGTAACGCGAGATCTGCCGAGAATATCGCCGCTGTGCGCGACAGTGTCCTCGAAAACCCGCGGCAGTCAATTCCGCGTCGCGCACAGGAACTCGGCCTTTCGCAGACGACAACTTGGCGAATTTTGCGTTGTGACTTGAGCCTGCACCCGTACAAGATCCAGCTGACCCAAGAGCTCAAGGTTAATGACCATAGACAGCGCCGTGTGTTCGCTGACTGGGCATTAGAGCAGTTGGAAGTTGACGCCGATTTTGGCAAAAAAATCATCTTCAGCGACGAGGCGCATTTTTGGATGAATGGCTATGTCAACAAGCAAAATTGCCGTATTTGGGACGAGACCAATCCACACGAGGTTCACCAAGTGGCAATGCACCCGCAGAAAGTGACTGTTTGGTGCGGATTTTGGGCCGGAGGCGTGATTGGTCCGTATTTTTTCGAAAACGATAATGGTGTGGCCGTCACCGTCAATGGTGAGCGATAACTAACTTCTTTTGGCCTGAAATCGAGAATATGGATCTGGACAACATGTGGTTTCAACAGCTACGTGCCACACAGCACACGCTACGATGGAAGTTCTGCACGAGCAATTTCTGGACATGGTCATCTCGCGCGGAGGCGACGTGAACTGGCCACCGAGATCGTGCGATTTGACCCCGCTGGACTTTTTCTTGTGGGGTTTTCTTAAGTCGCAGGTCTATGCCAACAAGCCGCAAACCACCGATGCCCTCAAAGTCAACATACGCCACGCCATCGATCAAATACAGCCCGATTTGTGCGCCAGAGTCATCGAAAATTGGACCTTTCGTGTGCGCGCCACCAACCGAAGCCGTGGCGGTCATTTGAATGATGTCATATTTCATACATAATGGGGTCGATAGACCTTCCAAATAAAAAAAAATTTCGCAAATATCTCTCCTACATGTATTTTTTTTTGCATTTCAAAGATCAAGCGCCCTTAATAGAAAACCCTATATTTATTGGCCCGACCTGGGAATTGAACCCAGGACCACCGAGTCTGCGGCCTTATATCTAGCCACTAGACCAACGAGGCAGTCACAATCCTACAGACGTTTTAAAATGTGGTGCTTATTAATCTTAATACTTAAGCTAAAAGAGACGCCAATCAACGGACAATAAGTATTATTTGACGAAGATTTGACAATTTCGATATCAAGGTGAAAATGCCTTAATTACCTTAATGCATATAAAACATTGAATTTCATATACAGACGAAAAAAAACTTTAATATCGATAATGATAGATAATCTGAAAAAATATAATAAGCCTAGTATAATAAGCATAGTAAGTATATTAAGTAATTTTGTACTCATGTTTATCAATTTAACATTTTAACTTTGATTTTGAATGTGGTCTATTTATATACAGCCACGATAATTTATTATTCGCTTTATTTAACTAGCAAAATATGATAAGTATTTTTGACATAACAGAAGTAAACACATTTATATATATTTAAATTATTCAGACGGTATATGAAAATGGGAATATTTCGTGTATATTCCTACAGCTTAAATCTCGACTTACCCTGGTATGGTTACACATATATTTTTACGGATAAAACGCGCCTAATATTATATTCGAGGAAAATATTTTCAATATTTCTATATTAGCGGCAGTTAAAACAGTTTATTTTAAAAAATGATCGACGCAATTCACTTTTCAATATTCTCTTTAAAAAAAAGCACATTATTTTAAAGTTATGTTTCATTAAATCAAAACAAAGAAAGTACTCAGTACTTTTGTGAGTTCTTCTGTTTTACCGAAATCATGGTAGATGAATATTTTTTCTGAATATTTTTTATTTATCAACATTTTGCAAAACCTGAAGATATGCTTACTTATTACCAACATTTGGAAGTTTTCCATAGTCATTTTACGAAGCGTTTCAAAGATATTTTATAATGAATATACCGAGTTTGATTGGGTTTCAGATAATTTCACGAAGATACTGAAGGATCATTAAATATGGAAGAGTTAATTTTAGAACTCAAAATAAAGTTCTGACTTCATCTTCTAATTATAGTTAGTAGAACAGAGTAGAGATCCGAGACCTTGTATTATTAGCATATTGGCAGTAAGTAAAAAAATTAACTGCATTTATCAGTTGAATACCTGGGTCATATAGAAGAAAGTAAATGTGAATAAAAATACAGTGCAGCTAATCATTTGTTTTTAAAAAAGTAGTCCTCTCAAAAGAGTTCAGTTGTCGATAAATAATAAAAATATAAGAGAAATAGTAATATTTATTTATTTTAGTATGTACTTCTCATTTACTAGTAGAAGTGTATGAGTAAGATTTTTCTTTCATAAATCTTATAAACAAATTTATAATGTCCATAAAACCTCTTTTCTGAAGGAAATATAACCGTATCTAAAATCAATAAATACTCCTTCGTTTCGGGCAGGAATCCCGCGGGAAATCAGAAATCACTATTTATTCACGCTAAACTCGCGTTAAAATATATAAGATCTTAATAAACATTGCTTTGCACAGTTTGTGGGAACGCGGAGATTTTATCTTGTTTATGTATATAATTGTCCTTTTTTATTTATAACACGAACCAAATGGCTCACTTGAACCAGAACACAGCAAAATATATATGTATTATTTTATTTTACGTTTATTATTAGGTACCTTAGTATTGTTGTGTTGCGGTTTGAAGAGGGTGTGAGCCAGTGTAACTTCAGGAACAAGGGACATAGCATTTTAGTTCCCAAGGTTGGTGGCGCATTAGCGATGTAAGAGATGGTTTTTATTTCTTACAATGTCTTTGGGCTGTAGTGACTTACCATTAGGTGGCCCACTTGCCAATCTACCCAGATGATAAAATAAAAACATTTTTCGAACTTCTCTAGTCAGACTCTTTAAAGCTTCTACTATTTTGTTATGCTCTACCAACATTGGTGAATGTGAGGGTTGATATGAAATAATTTTATACTCAACGTCAATATATGTAAATGTACAATGGACAAATGGCCAAGTATACTTAAATAATGAGGGCAGATTTTTTGTATAATCCTCCGTGATTTGAGGTGTGTGTGCAAGCACAGGTGCACACTGTGCACTGTACCTATAGTGTACCTACATTCTATTCCGTTACTGTCATAATGCGATGGGACAGGAGACCTGACTCGATATAGTACATACGTTCTGACATATTTTAAAAATACAGTGACGTTCTACTAGCACTAAAAGTTTAAATTCATTTTTACAAATGCGACTTATCTAAATTTACTCATGACTTGGTATTTCCAACACTAATCCCCATAATCTGTAATTAAAAAGCTATACTAAGACATTTAACAGAGAGAATTGACAAAGTAATAGCCAAATATGGCAATTAAAGATAATCTCAAAGAGTAAAAGTCAAAATACTTAACTCTATTAAACTGTATGGCAAAATATTCTGGCTGCGTGTGAAATAGTCTCCGACATCTCCGTCTCGTGGTGCAACTTCAAACCTCATAAAAATTTAAATTAATTTTATATACCTACAACTGTAGAATTTAATATATAGCCGAGATGGCCCAGTGGTAAGAACGCATGAATCTTAACCGATGATCGTGGGTTTCATGTGCTTAATTGGTGATTATTATTCATCTCGTGCTTGACGGTGAAGGAAAACATCGTAAGGAAACCTGCATGTCTCAACTTTCACTGAAATTCTGTCACATATGTATTCCACCAACCGTCATTGGAGCAGCGTGGTGGAATAAGCTCCAAACCTTCTTCTCAATAGAGGAGGGACATACACAGGCTGTTACTATATACAAGTGTAAGTATATAATAAATCAGAATTTAAATTTGCTAACAACGGAACAAAATAACACAAATAAAATTACTCGAAAAATAGCATAGACACAAAAGTCTGTAGGCCTACAATTATTATAGAAATATATCTTAAACATTAAGAAAATTATATATTTTCTTTTTAAATGTTTTAAAAAGAAAATAGGCATTAAAAAGTTTTGATAGCAAAGAAAGTTTCTTACTAGGTATACCAAAGGTATTATCGACGGCCATTATATCATAATAGCGAAATCCACATTGACATTATTGGCGGTAATCTGCGACAGCCGCGGAGTTAATAGAAAACTTAATACTTTATTTTTGTACTTCGTTTCAGAACGCAGGGTGACCATAATTTATATTTTTATAATCATACACAAATATTATCTATCTGTCTGTTCTGACGATAACAAATTTTGGTATTAGCCGAAAACGAAATAGACCACGCCTGACAAAGGCGGCAGTACCATTTAATTTTAATTTCCACTTGGAATTGTGGCAAGAGTATCAGCAGCGTTTCCCCCCTGAATCGCAATTCCGATTCTCAGGGCGAAAAATGACCCAGCTTTCCTGTCACCATGAAAATATAATCACCTCCAATACCATTTAACTCAATTTCAAAGTTCAAGAGCCTAAATTTTACTGTCTGCACTATTATATACCTTAATACATATTGAAAAAAAAGCAGCAAAGCTAACTAGACAAAATTATATAAATTACTTTTAGGTGGAAGCTCCATATTGATGTTAAAATAATTTATCTTACGTTTTACTTGTTTAAATTATTTTGTACTGGTCATTTCGATTAGGTATTTTCCCTTTTAAAAAAATAACTCTCCGCATCTTAAACTTTGAATTGCCATTATTCATATTTAGGACTTCCATAATTTCCCAAAGTTTGAAAAAATGTTAGCATAGCTCAATAGCTCAAAATAAAATAAAATGTATATTGCTTAGACATCATTTATGTTTCAGAAATAGAGATACTATTTTCATAAAAGACTATTGTTTAGATACTTTTGCATGCTGTCTTTACCATGGATGCCTTCTAAGAAGAATAATATTTAAAACATATATATTATGACAGCACCATCTATTGCATCTTGAGGATACTATATATGACCATACGTCCATGTTATGTTATCACCAACTAAATATGATTTATTATAGCTAACAGAGGCCACTACTAATTTTAAGTAACTACAACTATAAGAATATTATGAATTTTCTTTTAGCTCTGTTTCTGAAGAAAGTGGCGGGTTCTGATCAGATGTGGAAGATAGAGAATTGGGAATACCTTACAAGAAGTTATGCCTCTTATGTCCTTTGTTTTTTAAATATGATCAAATCGATTCCACAAATTAATTTCAGTAATAGAAAGCGGAATAAATTTCATTTCAATCAAGAAAATTGTCCTTTTGTTTCCACGAGAGATAAAAAAAATCAACTATAATACAAAAAAATTAAAGTTTATTTCTATCATAGGAATACATGAATCAAGAAATGTATCCCTAAATATTGAATTACCTCGTGGTCACAGTATACCAGCGTGCTTAAACGCCCAGCACAGGGCTTAGACCGTAGGCAGGAGATAAACCTACATTGCTTATATTGGCACAGCGGGCTCTCTATATTATAAAGATTATAAGTTTCTTGCAACTTGTAACTTTGTTAAGTCTTAACTTTAAATGCAAATCCTGGTTTAAAACGTTTATATTGTTATGTTTGCTTAGCAAATAACAGTAAAACTCGACTCTCTCTACTAAATAGTTTGTTACTATTTTAATCTATGTTAATCTAGGAACTTACTTATGCGGTCGCAAATCCCGAAGTTCGAGATTCAAACCCCAGATCAGCTAAAAAGTTTGGATATGTCGTCCCATCGGATTGCATAAAGTTCCTAATTTTTTTTTTTAATCCGGTCTAATTTTTGTATTCTATAACTAAGCCAAGTTTTACTCTCCTGTAATTGTCATTGTGTTTGTTGTTTTTTATTAAGTAGTTTGACATGTTTTAACGTAATATGTAGAGATATAAAACAAATTAGACAGAGATATGTATACTTTAGAAATGTTTCAAGTACACACTATTAACCGTAGGTGGGATACCGTCTGTAAATCGTAGCAAGGTATCCACAACACAAGCTTGCTTAGTGTGGATGCCACCGGAAATACGATTATGATATCATTTCAGCAAACAACACAGCTATTGTGTCAAGTGTGTAATTATTTTGACTTATACTTTGCTGTAAATAAACTTTTTTTTTATTAAATTGTTAATAACAAACCACAGTTTTATTTATACTTAATTTTGACAGGTCAAATAATTATTACAAATAATACATTTTTACATTTTTGTGTTATCCTTTTTTTATTTATTGAGTTCGAATATTTCGTCTCTAAAAGATCTGCGCTTACGCAGACTCGAGCGCAGTGGCTTGTTTCGAAACAGTATCATTGTATCGAACATAATATATCAGAGAGTGATAATTTTTGAATGAGTATTATGAAATATCTTATCTCGACCTCTTAAACTTAACCTCGGTAACCCGGAGATGCGCATTCAAGTCACCTGTGATATTTTGATAATTGAAATTACTCAACTAGATATCGCTATCATTGAGACTATGTTTTTAATATTTTCGATATTCGTACATTCTTGTAACATAATAATTGGTTGTATTTCTTTTATTACACAATAAAATAATATAATATATTATGATAAAAAAGCTTGCCATATATGTCACATAAATTTAATTGAATGCAATTAAGTAATCTACGGTTACTACTACTATGATTAGTAAACGATGCGTTTAACTCACGGAATTTTGTTCAGGCGTAAGCGTAGTTCAAAAGCATCGCAAAAATAAAGACTTCCGGTGTTATCATCGTTGGCCCTGGGGTAGAGCGAGCCAGGTAGCAAGAGCGCGAGGCAATTATTTGAGCGTGTTAGAAACTTAAAAATATATTGATTTATACTATACTAACTGTGCCCCATGGCTTCATCCGCGTATAATTAATAAAAGTATAATACATTATTTTATTTTTATAATAACACACACGCGCACACACATATGGCTACTGGTAAAGAAATACGTAATTAACGATTTGAAATTAATTTTCATAAGATACCGTAGGGTTTACCGATCTTTTAGGGGGGTTCCCAGTACCCTGGGACTCCTCCCTAGTGAATGGAGGCCCGCATAGGCGGGCCGGCCGTCGGAGCGTCACGGTAGCATGCGCAAGCGATCCCGTGGCGCTCCCGTTAAGACAGGAAGGGTACCGCTGGGTTTTTAGTGGGTATTCCGATTATGGCGAGCCCCACATACCCCCCCCCCCACTGTTCCCGTGGGGGAAACGCGTAGTGTGTTTTCCCAGCGTCAAAAAAAAAGAAAAGGGTTTACCGATCTTATATATGACATAACATTTGCGCCATCACATGTTCTTTGTGTGTACCAATTTTCATCAAGATTGGTAAAGCCGTTCTTGAGTTATAAGAAGACATACAGACAGACAGGCAGACAGACAGACAAAAATGAAAAGAAATGTATATTGTGAATCACTGCATCATAAAACGTCTATTTATCACAAAATTAGGTGAAAAAAAAAGTACAGGCAGAGCCAATAAATTAATATAGTAGTATAGATAAAAAAGTAATAGTTATAAAAAATATATTTATTATCATTTAAAACAAATTAATACCTAAACGAAACTGGTACTAATGATTATTTTAATTAATTTTATTTAATAACCTACTTATTAAGTTAGTTTATTTTTTAAATTTTAATTTTATTCATGCATTTTCATTCCTTCGCTTTTAATTACCATACAACAGTAATATCGCAATAATTAACTAACACTAGTATACGAATAGATTAAGAAAAAAAAACAGAAAACAAATCCAAGTGAATGTATAGGTATTTGAGAATTATTTAAATACATATATTCCTAAAGATACATAATCATAAACCAATACCATTTTTTTTTTCATCTTCATTTAAAAATATCAATTTATAAGTAACTAAGCAATTTTGGTTTTGTCAATATGACGTCGCAACACGTTGAGCCTTTCCAACATGCATTTATGTAATCAGTAAGAGTAGAAGATGGAATGGTTTTCAATATCCATGACTTACTTTAAGGAATTGATGCATTTTGTATACAAGTTTATTACAATACATACTGTGGTAGCTCCACGCAAGCTTTTTAAGTAGGCACCACCCATTCGCCACATATTCTGAGCAGAAAAACATATTTGCAGGCACAAGGGACATTTTAGGTCTCAACGTTGGTGGCACATTGGCGATACAAATAATGTTTAATGTTTCCCTCAGCACCACTGTCTTTGGGCGGTGGTGACCACGTAACATCAGATGACCCATTAGCCAATCTTAATCTTAAAATGACAAAATACAAAGTTACAGTTACATACATACAAAAAACTTTATGCGTAAACATTTTTATCTGGTCATAAATAATCATAAAAGAAGCAGAGTAACCACACGAGCGCGCGACTTCATCGCGAACTGACGTTTTTACTTTTTTTTTTTTTAATAATACAAAATGTTACGTTTATTATTCCATCTGACAGTTGTGGCGATTAATTCTTTTGTTCTGTGGTATGATCAAACTTATATAGTTCTTCCTTTGCCGGTTAAAGAAATGGAAACTCTGCCGCTGAAGTCTAGGAGTATGTTTCTAACTATCTGGTGTTTAGTGAGTATCGTCGATAATATTATTTTTTTACATAAAAAAATCAAGACAGGCTGTTGGTAAATAATGTGACCTTATTCCTTTGAACCTTCTTCAAAAGGAGGGGTTTTAATGTGTATATGATGTAGGTTAAAGTAAAGTTAAGTTTTATTTATTTACTAGCTGTGACCCGCGGCTTCACCCGCGTATAATGAATAAAAATATAATAAATTATTTTATTACTATAATAACACACACACACACACACCCTACCACATATACCTACACTAAATGCAACGATGATAACAAAGCAGCGACTATAAAACTGTCAGTTGTATAATCAATATAAAGTATTTTTAATAAAAAATACTTCATGTTGATTATACAGTTAGAGTACTAAGTATTAAGATCTATCACTCGACAAGAATTTAGTATAATATAAGTAAATAAAAAAATGCCTTGTATATTTTTTCCAAAATGAGATTTTTTAATTTACATCCTAACTGTATAAGAGAACCAAATTTTAACTGTTGGGCTTAATTAAACAAACAAACGAACGTCAGACAGGATAGTTGATTTAAAAAAAAAAAACATGATTTAGATTTTTCATCAAATGTTCGAAACTCTAAAAAAATGTTTGCCGTCACGAGACGCCTAGCAGATATGAAACATCGAATGAAATAAAATGATGACGGTTTGTTTATTCATTTAACGTTTATTTGCATTAAATACAAAAATTTATTTCAAGTTGCGACAACTTAATTCTTTTACTCAGTGACTTCAGTAATCGTTACACTCGAAGTTGCCTGAATTAAATGAAAATGAAATAATTATTATAATTTTATTAAATGTTTAATATGAATTATTTTGCCACACCGTACGCACTACTATGCATAGACTTGTATATATAATATGTCACCGTAAAATTGTAAATACCGTTAGCTTATAATCTATCGCGAGATAGATTATAAGTGTGATATAAGATTGTGAACTATCGAAAGATTGTGAACCGTAACATACTGCTTACAATTTAACGTATTATTATTCGGTAGGACCGGGAGATACTGACACAATTTTTTCTGTCATTTGTACCAGTATGGCGACTCTTCAGGGGTTTAATTACGTAATGACGAAAAGGAAAATGATGGTCGCTGCCGCCGGTACCAGCGGAAAATTTGTGTCAGAATCTCCCGGTCCATAATAATGAATTGTCACTTTATCGCAATCGAATCGAAACGTAATCGTTGCCGTTTTCCTATTCTACTAACACAATGATCTATTTGCGGTTCAGTCGAAATTGAATCGGAATATTATCAAGATCGTATCGTCACCGTCATAGAAAGTCAAAGTATATCATATAGAAACTAATGCAATTTACCCAATTATTAATTATTAATTGGGTAAATTGCATTAGTTTCTAATTAAATAATCAAAATGTTCAAATGCTGGGCCTCTAAAAGGCATTGCCTTTCTCTTGAGGTTTAGAGTTTTTTTACGTCGCAATTTTACTAATGCGGGGCGGTGGACAAACACCCAGAATAATTATACTCATAACGTTTTTTTCACAATTTATTTTATTTATTTATCATCGCTGAGCACGAAATGAGTTATAAAAACAAATGAAAACTCTATGTTGCATGAAACTTTTAGGTCATTGTTCGACTTTGACTCTGTGACCTTTGGTATGTTAAATCAGCGTATAAATTACGAAAACAATTTTTATATTACATTATCTATTAGTATTGAATGAAAAATGTGTTTTAGTAAATTACAATTAAAAGTAGGTATATTTTACTATTCTTTTTGTTTCAATCATTTACTATAAAAATTTGCTAAGCGTACTTGAAATGTTTAGCTGCTTAATTATATATTTATACTAGCTGTGCCCGCGGTTTCACTCGCGTATAATTAATAAAAATATAATGAATAAATATCAGCCTAGAACATTCCTCGATAAAAGGACTATACTACACAAAAATAATTTTTAAATTCGAACCAGTAGTTAGCCTGATCAAACAAACAAACTCTTCAACTTTATAAATTAGTATAGATTATGTAAAATGCGTATAACAATCTACAGCCAATACTTTAAATTCCAAAAATTTAATAATATAATTACGAAAAAGAACTTTCTAATTTTGTAATACTATGAATTAAGAAAAAGAACATACTTATGAAAAATTAAATATTTATATTTCTAAACTGTTTTTTTACAGATACTGCAAACGGTGTATCACTTTATTGCTTTACTGAACGATATCATCGGATCAAGCGCGAAAACGCCAAAGAAACCACCTATTATACGACAAATTAAAGACACACTGTTCTCCCTAGCATTCGCAACGGCTATTTACGTGTCACTCGCATTTTGGAGCATATACATCATAGACAAGGAGCTCATTTTTCCGGATCATGTAGAAAAACTATACCACCCCACTTTTAATCATGTTTTACACACCACCGTGTCTGTGTTCATAATCATAGAGTTATTGACATCGTACAGAAATTATCCGTCACGGAAAATCGGTTTCTCTATCATGCTTACATTTTTTGTTTCCTACATTGCTTGGTTCTTTACGATATACGCGAAAACTGGGGCGTGGGTCTATCCAGTGTTTGAATTTCTGAACTGGCCTTTGAGGGTCGTGTTTATTATTCTAAGTATAAGCACCGCCGCAGCATTTTATATATTCGGTGAAAAATTGAACAATTTCGTCTGTTCCCATAAAAAAGAATCATATTCTAATGGAATTAAAAACGGCATTTCCAGCGGCAAAAAGAAGAGAACATAAAAAATAAAAATATGCGAATTAAATATGTTTTTGTTTTATTTATTATTATAGATACTTAACAAAACAATTTGTATATATATCATTTAAGCAATTGCCTTATTGTTTTAGTGTGTGTGTATTTAATAGTGTTTTCGTATACGTATTATATCATGTCATTATTTTAAACATGACATTTTAGACATGACATGACATGACATTATTTTAAAACGTCACAAATGTACATATATACATATGTATAATATATATTTTGTGAATAATAAATAAGTTAAAAAAATAGTCTAGCAATACATTATTATATTTTATTTTAATACAAACTTACTTTACTATTTATTACATCATCTTTAATTATTGATTATGGCAATACAGTGGTTAGCTAATAAATATAATATATAACGGTTCTAGAACGAACATAAAAAGGATGACCAGGTAATAATTAGTAGAAAAGCTACGTTACTGTTTATAGCTACGGTTGCTACGTTAAGGAACCCCCTGAAGGTAAAAAGTCACTTTAATGGGCAACATATTAAAAATAACAGTTGTATCACTTATTTATTAAGCCATGTTATATTTCCATATTTGCATGTAACTGGTGATATTATTAAAACAAAGGAATTACTGTTAAAAAAGGTCATCTATATTTTTTATGATTAGAATCTTTTGAATATAAGCCACGAGAAAAGTGAGGACAGGGCCGCTCCGAGGTTTTTACCGCCTAGATACGCCACTGAATGAATATCCACTCAATATATTATTAATCCACAGATAAAGATTTCATAGACAATATTCAGAGAAGTCTAACACTACTGCACTTTATTATCTGTTATTACGAAGATTTAAAATTTAAATAATTTCGTTAAGGAGTAACGAGTCTCAGGCATTTGCTTTTTATCGTGTATTGAAGGCGTTGATGGCGCGTAAGTGGTCCTATAAAATGCGACCCTCCGATGGACTAGCGTTATTATGTGTAAAATATCCCACTCCTTGTGGTACTCTTTGATTACGTCACATAGCTCTTGTATCATGAACGATCCCTCTCTATCTCTAAATGATAAATAATCTGTAAAAAAAACATTGACTTTTAACGTTACCTTTAACTCAATCTTTAATTGAAATACTATAAAACTTTTTAAAATAGCCGTTTGTGCTAAAAACGGATTAAGTGTTAGAAGCATAATGAGTGGAAAAGTGTTATAAATTACCTTCAACACTAGAGTATAATATAAGAAAATCTGCGTGAGTTGGTATGACGAGGGAAGCCTCAGCGCCATCCAATTCGACCCTTCTCCCGCTGTCAATCTGGTCTCCTCGACATGCCTACGATAATACTGGTTTTTATTAATAGAAGGATTGGTAAAATGAGAAATCGAGAAATGTAGAGTCATACTTAAAGAAGCCTCTCTCTCTCACACACCTGAACGCACCATTACTAATATTATAAATGCGAAAGTGAGTTTATGTGTTTGTAACGCTTTAACGTCTTCACTACTCAACCAATCATCATGAAGTTTTGCATGCACGTTTTCAAGGTACGGCGTTGCAGGTGTCCATGGGTGATGATGATGATAATGATTTCATATAAAGCTAAAAAAGCTACCTGTATGAAAAATATCTTCGGTTTCCCAACGAGACTCGAGTGACCATGTTCTAACATTACCGTAACTTCTCTTAATTGATAAGGTCTGTCCGCAGCAAAGAGGTCTCCCCCTCTTTCCCCGTGCGTCAGAAACGCGAAACACAGACACGACGTCGCCTTGTGGTCTTCTTGACTTACTGAAAGTTAAAAGAGTAATTATGTACTTTCTCATTCTTTCTCTGCTCTGCTTTCTATAAGTACTTTTCCCGGGTAAGTGTGATCGAGAAACGGCAAAAGTAATAAATAGAAGATTTCAAAGATAAACGCTTTAAATCACCGAATCGTATCACTGTAATTCAAATTATACATGCATGTACTGATACGTACGTGCCTTTGCCTTTTCCAGGATTTCTGAGTGATCCAAGTCTTGGTGAACGATCACTTTATAGCTCAAGTTTTCAAAAACTTTCCTCAATTTTGCAACATCTTCCATTGTACCTGTTCTAGGTGATGGACGCTTAAAACTGGAAGTAAAACATGTATAATATTATTTTACAATTATGTAAAGAGGATTCAATACCACTGACATACAATTATTTAGATTATATTAAATACAATTAATAATTTTCTCCAATTTTTACAAAAAAAGTTAGGTGACAATCCATTAAGCTATTACTATACCAAATATGAGGATTTCATATCAATTCAATCAATGTACTTTTATGTTTAAGCATTCAAATCATAATTAATTATTGAAATTCCAAAAACAAGGTTTCGATCACGACCCTGAGTATAACATTCTCTTGCTAGCAACGTTTTCACATGATTGAATGAATCATTAAATTGGTCTAAAGCCCAACAATGAGATGGCCCAGAGGTAAGAACGCGTGACTCTTAAACGACGATCGTGGGTTCAAACCCGGGCAAGCACCTCTGAATTTCAAGTGCTTAATTTGTGTTGTGTAATCCATCTCGTGCTTGACGGTGAAGAAAAACATCGTGAGCAAACCTGCATGTGTCAAATTTTCATTGAAATTCTGTCACATTTCACCAACCCGCATTGGAGCAGTGTGATGGACTAAGCTCCAAACCTTCTCCACAAAAGAGAAGAGGCCTTAGCCCAGCAGTGGGACATTCACAGACTGTTACATAAAGCCCAATAATACTATAGTTTTTTTTATAGACGCTTCAAGTGGAAAGAGTTTCAGAAAGAACAAGATTGTCGTCACTTACCCATAATACATTGTTTTCTTATACTTGTAATGATTGAATATAATTAAATACTTTTCACCTGTCATATTGTAATACATAATTTCTGGTTCCATTTTTTTCGCATCCTCCTCCAATACGTAACTATAACAAAGATAATTATAACTAAGAATTAACTGACAAGTAATATAGAAGCAAAAATGATCAAAATAAGTAAATAATATAAGGTCCTCCAGACCGATTTCGGCCACGGCGGCCAATCTCAAGAGAGATTAGCCAACTGCACAGGAGATATTATAGTGCACAAGTGTGTGCGCAAACACAGGTGCACTCACTATTCCTTAGATCTCATAATCCGATGAGACGGCAACCCGACACGACCGGAAAGAGTGCAGACGCAGGACCAACGGCTTAATGTGCTTTCCGAGGCACGGGAATGTACACACTTCCAACTTCCAGACTCCGGGCTGCTACTGAGAATTTTCTGACAGAAAAACCCAATAGCTATTTATTACCCACCTGGGAATTGAACCCAGGACCACCGGGTCTGCGGCCTTATATCTAGCCACTAGACCAACGAGGCAGTCAAGTCAAATAATATAGTAATAAGTATCGTAGTAATAATATTACTTTTTTTTATATCCTGTTAACCGGCAGTTTTTGGTTTTAAGTTTATTCTACAATGCTGTTCTGCTGCGATTTGTGTTGCAGTTTCCCTCACGTTATTTTCTTCATAGTTAGAAAATATGTAATGATGTCTATCTGGTTTCTATCTCTGGTCGATTACATTTATTAAGATCCATGTTTTTGTTCAATGTCATATTAAGTAATTAATCATTTTAAACTGACCTTCTAAGTTCGGCCAACTACGTGACCAAATTCTTGAAATAAAATAAAATTATATAATTTTAATTTTAAATAACGATAGGTACCACTTCACGGGTCGGACAGGGTTTTTGTTACACACTGTATATATAATAGCGGCATCCCTATCGTGCATTTTATAAACTGTCTATATAGTTAAATCTTAATCTATTTGGCCATATTTTGCCAATATTCGCCAAAATTTGAGATGAAGAATGAAGAGAGATTTAAGAGATGAATAGACATCATCAATAACTACGTACTTATACCCAAAAATCTAAATCAAATATAGGTAGATACAACTCGTAAATTCAAATAAGCTCGAAGAAGTAATTACCTTTAATATTTTATATCATTTTTTTTTTTGAATGAATGAATTGAGCAGTATTTTTTTGATATCGGTTTAATAACCTAACAAATATTTTTTCCAATCTAGGTAAGAATCACCAAATATTTCAATAATCTAATCTTACCTTGAATTCGAGGAATTCATGTTAAATGGTCCGTCTGATGCAGTTTCATCCATTTTTTTTCGAATTTCGAAGAACAAATTTCGTTTTTATTTAAAATAACACACGACTAACAAATGCAGCAGGTAGATAAGAATTATATCGGAAAGATAAATTGATAAGCGTTAGCATTTTCAGGTACATTAAATGTTTATAAAACAGAATGTTATTTTTTTTCTTTTTAATAATATCGACATTTAGTCACTCTAATTCTCATTGAGTCTCTTTGAGTAAAAATTCAAGATAAACATTAAGTCCTTAATTTCAAATAGAAACGCAAAAAAATAGTATTTTCCAAAATGGTTTGAATTATATACAGTGACACCATTGAATAATAATGTACTATTGTATATACTTAGTACATGAGTATTTTTTGTTCAATACTCAAACAAAAGTTGCAGCCTCTGCTTGACAATATAAATAATTAATTAAAATATAAACATCCTCCGGTAAATCCTACAAAGCACGTAAACTTTTCTGCATTACATATCTTCATAGAAATCATGTCTATAATTTAAGGCTTAAACATCAAAATGGCTTCAACATTTCACATGAGAAGTGTTCTTACAGAATAGCACTGCAGTTTCAATTACTCCTCTTCGATTTCATTTAGCAGTCTTATCGTTATTTACTTACAAATATTTATTTATTGCTCAGCTATGTTGATGTCCCATTTATCCATCTATATCGAAAATGATAAATTGAGTCTATAAGGTCTACACAATAGATTTACGATATTTCTGAGCCCATGCAGCAACTTTATTTATGTATAAAAAGTAAAGATAAATAATTAATAAAAACACAGAATACTTAAATTTTTATATTACAACATCAGCTTCAAACCCTTTAACAAAGAAAGATTGGTCTTCTTGTAAAACTTTTTTTCCTCTGTTCCTTTTCCTTTTCGACCATTGAACATTTGATAAATTCATTTCATCTAACAATTTTTTATAAATAACACATACACTTTTATAAAATAATATTACAGTATTAGCACCTTTAATATAATCATATAAAAACTTCATAGGATCTGCCTGGTTTTCTAATTTCAATGCAATATTATAGATCAATACTCCGTTGTAGCATTTTGAATAACATGTAGTTTCAAACGGTGAACCACATAATATATTCAAAGAATTGATTTGATGCAATGTACATTGAAATTGGGCAAAAGAATGTATTTTCTTAATATCATAACTTTTAGGTCTTTTCCGTATACTATCATCAATTTCAAAATGCTTCAAAAGAACACTGGCGGCAATTAAACAGTCATCATATTTAACTTTGTTTTTGTTGAGGAATAATTCATCATCTTCAAATGGAATTGAAGTTGGTGATTTTTTCAATTCCTCAAGTTTTTTAGCATTTCTATTATTAAAAAGATAACTACCACGCGCTGTACCGGTTTTTTCATCGATTACTTCCAATGTTATGTATGACATAATCAAAGAAATGACATGTGTGACTGGAACACTGCAAGTGAAGACCCACCAAAGTATTGATATCATGAACAAACGAAAGTTTGACGGTAACATCTCAATTAGTGCTAAATTTAAATTTGGAAGTTTCAAATTGAGAAAATGTTGAAAATATAATTTCAATTGTTCATCACTTATTTCTTGGAACGATACATCCAAAGGCCTCGGTATTGCATACTCTTTACCTACACTTAATTTTTTGTAACCACTATTTTCCCTGCATACATATAAGCAGTCTTCATGAGAAAAGTCTGTGAGAATATCAAAGGCATATCTCAATATAGGTAATGTACAAAGGAAGCAGTCTTTCTCTGTAAAATCTTCAGCTTGTGGATTACAGACTTGTAAATGATGAACATATAGATTCAAGTAGGGATAAGGTATTCTCCGATGACGAATTTTATCTGCAAACCATGGAGGAATTAATTCTAATTTGTCATTAGTTATAGCTTCTTCATCTTCCTGTGATCCTTCCTCATCCTCATCAGAGGTTTCCGATTCATCAGTGCTCTCAGCTTCAGAATTATCTGTCTTCTCCTCAACATTAGGCATTTGCAGAATTGTTTTTGGAGTAACATCGCTCAGAGTTATGTCAAAGTACTTCAATGACTGACAGTTAGCATTATGATATCCTTCAACACTTCTTTTTATGGTTAAAAAAACTTTATTCTTTTGATGTTTCTTAAGTCTACCTATAATTTTTTCAATTGCTGAATCCAATGTCTCATTTTGAAGCCAATTAAATAATGTATGTATACTTCTCTGCTGCTCATTTTTCTTTTTTTTACATTTATGCAATTTTAGTTGAGAAAAGAATTTTCTAAAGACTTTTTTCTCCACATAGTCATTGCCAAGTAAGGTTGCGAGCAAAGGTAGAAGTTCCTCATTCAGACCACCAAAGTGCTCACATAAATATTGCACCTTATATATTTTGCACTCCATTGCATATAACTTAACACCATTTACATCAATAGGCTTTGGTTTCCTCTCTAATGTATTAAAAGATATATATAAAACATTGTAAATAAAAAAATCTGAGTCATAGCTTAACACCGGACAGTCCATATGTCTTGCTAATGAGGCAATATCATCGTCTGCTTCAAATTCACAAACAGTATAGTTTATTTTCATCTCATTTAGTACTTCCTTGAAAACATCTCTGAATAAAAATGGGAAAATTTGTAATCTGTCCTGCGTCACGGGATCCAGTCGTGCCGTACCGCCTAATTTAGACTTTAGTCGGCTAAAAACGGTTCTCAATTTTTTCTTTTCATGACATCCATCGAATATAACATATGGTACAACGTTACATTTGCGTAAGTTTTTAAAAAATGTTTTAACATATGATGCAAATTTATCATATTCTCCGCCAAAAGCAGAGAAACTGTTTAGCAATCTATATAACTGGGCACATAAGCTGTGACCGTCTATTATTAAATTAGTATCGTGTAAATAGTATTTTTTCATGAACACATCTTGATTATTGTTTACATATGTAGTCAAACCTCGAACACCCATTGTTATTTTAGGCAATCTAATTGTTAACTAGCTTTAAGGTTAAATTTTGGTTATAATAATTCTTAATTTCTTATACAACATTACAAAATAAAACTGTGTGACATCTGACATTGGTCATTGATATTCGACTTTGACAATGACAATAACAATATACGGTAGTTGGGTTGTTTATTACTAAAAATTGGTTAATGTTATTGTTTACTATTTCTTTATCGAAATACCCGCCATTTACAAGTGTAGAATAGGCTTTAACTGAAATATTATTTTGATTATAGTCTAAACAATTTATTTTTTAAATAATTTCATTCAATAGTATTCATAATTTGCCACTCAGTTTTTGAGATGTAAAATAAATTATTGTAATTAAAAAAAATATATCCAATAATCACTTCAAATATGCACAATTTTATTTTAATATGCATAATTATATACCACACTAATGAGGTGAGAGGTGTGGAGGCCCTCTGGCCCCAAATTATTTTCCAAATAAAATTAACAGTTTTTGTCAGTCGATTTTTTCAAGAAATAATTTATTGTGTAACTAAGTAGATTTTAAAGAAAGAAAAAAAAATAGCTCAACGACTGCACATCAGCAAAAATTATGATTTCCTTGGTATCCCGGGCAAAAATATTGTGGAAGGAAATCATAATTTTTGCTGGTACCACCCCACTCAGCCCTTGGGATAAGGAAAAGTTGTTTACTAATCGGAATTTTAAAGGATTTTTTTCCGAACTCTCTATTGTGGGGGCCCTTATTTTGTGGAGGCCCCAAGGCTATAGCCCCGGTTGCCCTCCCTTAAATTCGACCCTGAGTCTCGACCGAATATAACATATACAATTTACCAATATATTTAGATTTTAAATCACTACCTTGCCCTCGCCAAGTCCAGACATAATCTTAGAACTCGAAATTAACTAAAGGATCTATTAAAAAAAAGTAAGGATACTAAGAGTTACATCACCATATGAGTACAAAAATAATAATTTAAATTCGCAATTAACGGAACGAAATATCACATAAAAAATAAAACTCCAACATTATATATTTTAGGTTTTCTAATTATGTGCACGAAATTGGCTGCCTTGCATTTTTCTTTCTTTCTTCATTTCCCAAGGAGGATTTTTTTCATATATTTTACGATAATAAATTCGAATTACTCTAAAAATCAATTTCTTAATAATTAAATAACTGTAATAATAATTTTATAATGCTCGTTTTAAAATTAAGTAAAGAATGCATTATGGAATAATCTATGAACGCAGACAACAGACGTCTCTTTCTGTTCTGTCATCCTCTTCCAACTACAATGATTTTGATTAATCAACCACGCCGGTGTCTTGCTTGTCTGTATTCAGTGTATTCTGCATGTGGTTCTCGAATTTAGTAAAACACGTGTTGTCAATTCTATAATTATAATAATATCGCAGTGTTTTTGAAGTTACATAGCCTCTAGTATATATTTGGTAGACTATAGCATCGTAACTCTATCTAATTGGCATATAGCAAGCTCGTTATACAGTGCATTTTTTCATAGTTTATCCAATATGACTGATGAAAACGTGGTAACTGAAACCAATGGAAAAGAAACGACTAAAATAGAAAATAATGCAGAGGAGGAAACTGATTTGGAAAAAGCCATTATTAGACAATTAGAATATTACTTTGGTAGGTATTTACGATATTTACAAATCAATAATAATAATATTTTTTTATTTATTTGGTTCACATAAATTTAACAAATTGACATAACATTTAATTATCAACTAAATAATGTGAAGACTGGTTCTTGCAATAGAAAAACTGTTCTACAAGACACCAGGCGTCCACTCCCGTTTACCTGAACAAAAAAAAAATATTGATAATTTATTGTTGTATAAAGAATTAAGAAAATAAAATATAATAAATGTGGGATATCAAATGATTATTTTAAGTTTAAAATAGTACCTAATAACAATAATAGTAAGATGCATTCTTTTTCAATAAAAATTCATAGTTTTACTGTTGAATAATACAATATAAAAATTTATTTTAATAAACATAATTTAAATACAGACTGTATAGTTTGATCTCATATTTGTAATGTATTTAAAATGCTTTCAGGTGATCTTAATCTTCCCAGAGATAATTTTTTGCGAGAACAAACAAAACTCGATGATGGCTGGATACCACTTGAAATCCTCGGAAGATTTAACCGCCTTGCCAAACTCTCTACTGATACTGATGTTATTGCAAAAGCAATTACAAAGTCAACTTCTGGATTAATTGAGGTATAATTGCACAAAATTTACTGTGTTTACTCATAAAAAAACATGACATCTTATACAACTATTAGAAGCTACTTTGAATCATAAATTTAACTTAGTAAACTTAATTTTAATGTACTTTGATATTCTTAATATTACAAATCCAAAGAATCCCAACACAAACTTCGACAATTTGTGCTTTTTCAACAATTTTCAATGCTTGTTACTCAATTATGTTAAATCAACTGAAAAGTTTCTAATTTGTATAAAACATTATCAAGACAAAAATACACGAACAAGACACTGAGGTGTATTTCTATATATTTTTAAGGTATCCAAAGACAACAAGAAGATACGAAGAAATCCTGAGATGCCAATACCAGAAATGAATGAGGAGAGACGTAAAGAACTTACATCACGGACAATCTATGCAAAAGGATTTCCGAAGGACGTTTCACTTGATGATATATTGAAATACTTCAAACAGTTTGAGGAAGTAGAGAATATCATCATGAGGAAATATCAAGACCGACAAACAAAGAAACGCATTTTTAAAGGATCAGTTTTTGCTACATTTAAGACAAGAGAACAGGTAATAATAATAATATAAATATTTTATTGAACCTCAAAGTAAAGACGTGTTACAAAGTCTCTTGAGAAATCTTTAAAGTTTAGTTAATGTACACAGAGGCAGTTTTGTTTCCATACAGCAGTTTCTACTCGATGAGCTAGGGATGCAGGATAAATAATGCTACAACACACAAAAACTTAAACGGCGTAATTTTCTATAACATTAATATATTAACATGTTATGGACAGTGGACACATACTTAGGATTTTTTTTTTTAGTTTTAGATAAGACAAACTCTTACACATATATAATGTAAAAATTGAGATCCATGAACAGTAGAATCAAATAGAAACTTTTTCTGTCAACTTATGCATTAAAAATGTTTTTATAGTTTTATAATGTATGTAAAAATTGGAGAAAAGATAGCGCATAATTTTAATGAACTTAAAATTCTGAACTGAACTAAAATTATTACTTTACTATATGACTAGAACTCGTAATCGAATGGTATATAAATTTTCAGGCAGAAAAGTTTTTAGATAACAAGGACTTGAAATACAACGACACTGATCTTCTACTACTGTGGCAAGAGAACTACACGAAGCAAAAGCAAGAAGAATATGCGGCTAAGAAGGATTTTAAAAAGAAAGATAAAAAACAGAAAGGAAAAGATGTAAGTTAGAATAATATATTTCATCTTTACAATCTTTCAGAGAAGACTAGAAGGGTTTATATTTAAACTAAATATCAACAATAATAACAACTACCTATATAATATTTTCGAATCGTGAATCACATGTATGAGTTTTTCTATCAAGAAATTGATAGTAGCAGCCAAGAGCCGAACTTAAACAATTAACTAACTTGTATAAATGTTTAAGTTTCTAATTATAATCATTTTTGTCTTGTTAATTTGATTTCTGCGTTTCCTTTGGATTGTATATTAGTGGAAACTTGATTTGTTTATGTGTTATTTTATTTTATCTGTGGACTGTGTAGCTGAACTGTTTGTTTCCCAAAATTAAATAAATAAATAAAATAGACAAGCCGGTTGGCATGGTTGGTAAGTCGTGGGTTCGATTCCCACCCAGGACAGACATTTGTGTGCATGAACATGTCTGTTTGTCCTGGGTCTGGATGTAATTATTATTGTATTATGTAGTATATCAATTGTCTGGTTTCTATAGTATGAGCTCTGCTTAGTTTGTGATTAGATGGCCTTGTGTGAATAATGTCCCAGGATATTATTTTTATTATTTAATAAATAAAGAGTTGTTGTCATTCTTGAATCTACAGACTGCTGTTTCGATTTGATCTCTATCCGATCCAGTTGGTGAAAAATAATTCCATAATAAATAAATAAATTTGAATATTTAGGTTAAAGAAGAAAAGGATGAATTCAAGTTACCCACAGGAACGGTGCTTCACTTCAGTCAGGGACATGATAAAATGACTAGAGAAGATATTAAAGATGCTCTCACTCCTCTAGGTAATATATTATTTATTCACATAAACAATACAGCAGTATTTCAACTAACCAAATTCCAAATTGTATTTTATGTACAGTATTTTTGTGATAAGTTGTTGATAGTTATAACAAATTGTTATTTAAATAAAAATTTCACTGTTACATGTTCAATGTCACTAATATTTGTGATGTTTGTTCAATTGTTATAAATATAATAAATCTTTATTTTAGGTCAGGAAATCGCTTATGTCGATTTTAAAGTAGGTGATGTTGAAGGATGGGTGCGTTTATCGAAAGAGAATAGTGCCAAAGAAGTAGCTGAGAAATTAACTGATGGCAAAGTCAAAATTGGCGAATCGGATGTCGTATTTCGTATCCTTGAAGGTGAAGAAGAGAAAACATATTTAGAAAAAACTGTTGAACAAATGTCGAAACGTCGCAAGAATATGAAGAATTTCAAACAGAATAAAGGCAAAAACTTCAAGGGAAAGCAAGGGAGAAAGAGAAAGCCAGATCATAACGACGACGGGCCCCCGGCCAAGATAAAAGCTAGTGATAGTTAATAAACTTATAATAGTTTCGATTTGATTGAATTTATATTTGAAGTTTTCTCTGTATCTCTGTAGTCTTTTGTATAAGCGTACAAATAATAAAAATGACTTCAAACTTCGTAAGAAACATCAAATAAGCTTCCTAACTTGTTAGTAAATAAGTTAGGTTTAGTATATAGACATGTTGAAATCCGATTATGCGAATGTGTCGCTTTTGTTATATATTAACAATAATTACACAATTAAAAGTTATATTTTATGGCAACGCATTTTATTTATTACCATAGAAACTAATAGACGCAATGATGACTTCCTTCTGATTTACACAAGAACATACAGACATACTATTTACATAAGAAAGAACAAAAACATGTTACAATGTTGTTTTAGACAAAGATAGAATTATCAAATCTTTTGTAACGTTGATTGTGTTTTTGTTCAATTTTTATGTTAGAAAACGATTCTAATTCAGTGGAAAGAAAGAAACTATCCTTATATCATGTCGAATATTACAATACAGAAGATACAATGTTGCATTGTATTATTTTACATTAATAATAATAAGGTCCTCCAGACCGATTTCGGCCACGGCGGCCAATCTCAAGAGAGATTAGCCAACTGCGCAGGACGTATTATAGTGCACAAGTGTGTGCGCAAACACAGGTGCACTCTCTTTTCCTTAGCTCTCATAATCCGATGGGACGGCAATCCGACACGACCGGAAAGAGTTCAGGCGCAGGACCAACGGCTTAACGTGCTTTCCGAGGCACGGGAGTGTAAACACTTCCACCTTCCAGACTCCGGGCTGCTACTGAGAATTTTCTGACAGAAAAACCCAATAACTATTTATTGGCCCGACCTGGGAATTGAAACCAGGACCACCGGGTCTGCGGCCTCATATCTAGCCACTAGACCAACGAGGCATTTTATATTTTACATTAAAAGGATAGCAAGAAGAAAATTGACGGCGTGTTTTTTCACGAGTCAGTACGACGGTTTTGACTCTTAAGAGGCATCTTTGACGTTTCACCCGGACAAAGTTGTTCTTATTATTTTAGCATAAAATGTTTCTTTTAGATTTTTGTCGCGTCATAGCGCTATCTAGTGAGGATATACGAAACGTTTTCATGCCTCATCGCATCATTGGTTTCGCAAATTGATATTTATCCGATTTCAGACTTACAAATCGATTTCAAAATCCGATTTTAGATATCTGAATTCGGTAACGCCTAACCTCATCAAATCGCTTGAGAACATAGATATCCTTTTATTTTATTAGCTAACGTGCTCAGGCAAATATAGTCTTTAAGTACTTCATCAGTAAGGTCGATTATTGTGTAATAGATTTCTGTAGCAGAACCAAGAAACCGAAATTCGAATCGCAAAATTCGCGCTATCCTTTTTATTTCGCTTTATTCCAATTGGTTAGAAAGAGAGAAAGCGAATTTCATAGAACGTAATAATCAGTTTGTTTTTGGATACCATACACAATTCGATTTTATTTGTCGATTCGAAATCTTTTAGTGATATCGATCTATACATTGTTGGCGTTTGATTCGGCTGGGTCGATTTTGGAAATCGGATTTTTAATTTTTTATGTTCATAATAATCATTGAGTTTTTATTTTCATAGTAATTAACATAGTTATTTTATGTTTTAAAGAATAAATGTTGTAAAATATATATATTTTTTTACCTACCGATTTTGAACTCCACCGATTTTGCGTTTTGGCGTTCGAGAACACTGGGTTCGTATGACATTTGACTACAGCGGGAAACAAAGTTCTCAGGCAAAAATGAGTACTAAGAAGAACAAGGGTAAATTCGCCTCTAAAAAAAGTGTACATTGGACAAAACGAAGCAAACGGTAAGTCAAATTCATAATCCGAATCCATCCATAGATAGACACATCGACTATCGACATCGATGCGACTTTTGAAAGTATACAATGCTAGAACGCAGAGGCCGGGCCGGGTCTTAGGCAGCAGCTAGTAATAAATAATAATTTACTAATAGTATAATACTTTAATAATGATAATAATAATGGTTAAGGTTCGATATCGGTTGGCACGAATTTTTTGGCAATGGGGAGGGGCGTTTGTCTCCTACTCAAAGACACCACTCCCATAACACGGAAATGCACCATTCATTCATTTCAACTAACTTCAAAATTACATTTATCGCCAAAATTTCGATTGTATCGACTCCGGCGCTGCAGGAATTTAACGTAAAAATAGTTAAATAGAAGTTAATTTAAGCAACACTTCAAGACCAGTGCTAAAAATAACAAATAATCACTACGAACGTTGTTTGCATTTACATCTTGTTATTAAAAACTATTGACAATTTTTACATGTCACTTGTTACAAAAAAGGCGCATTTCCGTGTAATGTGAGTATTATTTCTATGATCAGGGACCATAGCTCTACTAAAAAATTATTACTTTATACATTATAATAATAGTTGTAGTGCATAAATTAGACATTTGATTTTCATTATTTCTCATTCAATTGATTAGTATCTATCATCTAAAAATTAATTGTTAAACAATAAAATGAACATCATCATTATCCAAAGATTAATTATTATCATGACACTTTATATGACACTTTCCTTCTAAGCATTATTATTCTATGATAACTCTCCTTTTTGGTATATTATTAAATATTTTGATGCACATTATGTAGCAATTATTTTGAAAAAGAGCACAGTGACAAGGTGGGAGTAGTAAATAAATATTATTATCATCATGAGTATCATGTATATATTTTTTGTTTCAGAGTGGTACTTGGCGCAATTCAAAATGTTGATCATTGTGGTCAAGAAGTAAGTATACCGTAAAAAGACATGGTGTGTGTGTGTATGTGCGTGTCTGGCTTCATTTTAATTCGCTAGCTGAAATGTTATATTTATTGCAGAATGAAGAATATCCGGCACTAGTCATCAAACCGGAGCTGCAGCCTGATGAAGATGAACTAGATGTCGGGCGCAGATTGGTTGACTTCAACTTTTTCTTGAAACAAATGCAAGCTATGAATAATCACGGTCCTATTGGAATTGTTTGAAGGTCACATCTAAGTTTCGAAAGGGTCAGGACTCAAAGGTTACATTAAAATGCAGTATGTGTGCATTAAAATTTGATGTAAGTCTGGTTGAAGAAAAGGAGACTGAAAAGGATGTGAATCACCAAATAGTTTCTCAATGATAATGATTTATGCCAAAGCATGACGGATCATTATGTCACATTAAAATCATTAAGATAATAGGATTTTTCTAGATTTTTCCATTCATAACCTATTATTATGTATTTAAAATATATGTTTACATTTTCAATAAAACTCGTCGCCAATGTAAACAAATAAATATGCAGTCCAATAATAGCCTAAAGTGCTTCATTATCTATATGTTATTTTAATTTATTCTTTATCCTATTGGTAATTTCCTAGTGACAACATTATTTAACATTCTTCTTGAATTCATAATATGCATTCCGAGTCAAAAGGTTAACTAGAAATACAGTGGCGGTCATATAATTAGAAACACTACCAATGTGTCCTTGAGATTATGTAAGATATTACATTACGGACAAACATTTAAACCAGTTTTAAGGTATGAACACTAATGGTCAACTAATTAGAAACAACAACAAAAAGTATAAAAAACAATATTTTTTTTAAGTATTAGTAATTAATATTGTTATTTACGAAATAGCTACTATCCATAGCCTACCAATAGTCATAATTAATATTTAGTGGCATATCCCTTATTTTCAATAACAGCACTGCAACGACGTGGCATTGATTCAATCAATTTCATACATTTTTCTAGGGGGATTGAATTCCATGCTTCAACAAATGCTTCATATAGTTCGTTTTGACTGGTGTTACGTTTGTTTGAGACTTTCTTTTTAACAATATACCAGAGATTTTCTATCGGGTTTAAATCCGGACAATTTGCTGGCCAGTCTAAAAACGGATACGGACGGAAAAACGGAACAGAAAATAAACTCCTACATATGTAAGATTCATTTTGTAATTAAAAGTAAGATAGTGGCTATAGTTTTGCATGATTATTAATTATTGAATGTATATATTTTTTACGAACATTTATACGTTGAAGTTATACTTTCTTTATTCATAAGAAGTGTTTCTAATTATATTATGCTACCACTGTATATGTTGACTCCCTCGTTGGTCTAGTGGCTAGATATAAGGCCGCAGACCCGGTGGTCCTGGGTTCAATTCCCAGGTCGGGCCAATAAATAGTTATTGGGTTTTTCTGTCAGAAAATTCTCAGTAGCAGCCCGGAGTCTGGAAGTTGGAAGTGTGTACACTCCCGTGCCTCGGAAAGTACGTTAAGCCGTTGGTCCTGCGCCTGAACTCTTTCCGGTCGTGTCGGATTGCCGTCCCATTGGATTATGAGAGCTAAGATAAAGAGAGTGCACCTGTGTTTGCGCACACACTTGTGCACTATAATATCTCCTGCGCAGTTGGTTAATCTCTCTTGAGATTGGCCGCCGTGGCCGAAATCGGTCTGGAGGACCTTATATGTGGCAACCATTCTTTATTAATAAATTAATTGAGCGTTTTAGACAACACCTGGATAATGCTAATCCAGTATCATCAACATATAAGTGTCAATTTTTAAGACAACGCAAAAATAAAAACCACCAGAGTAAAGTAGCAATTGACTGCAGAACTAAAAAAAGCTGAGGCTATCGCAAATATAAAAAAAATACGTGCATATTTTTTGAGGCCAAAAAAGCCTAAAAAAGAAATACTTAATTACAGATATTATTCCCGATTTTAATCAAATCCTTGATATCATATAAAGATACTGAAGCACTATTGATAACGGAAACAAAAGCAAACAATGCAACGATTTTTGGGTGTAATTGGAAGACAAAAAAATATTCTAATTAAAAAAAATGTATAGTAAACATTAAGAATTTAAAAAAAATGTTAAAATATATTTATTAATATATGAAAAACAAAGGACATATAAATTAATGATAACTGAAGCGCACAATACATGGAATAAAAATCGATTTTATTTTAATATCTCAATTTTTTTGTTGTTCATTCTTATCAAATAACCTGGCGCCTAGAATAACTGACTCACTCACTTGTCTCTAGAGTGAATATTAATAAGCATTAAGATGCGTCAGCGATACTTAACAATACAAATTGCAATTTATTTATAATTATAATAAATAATCTTATTATTTATTGTAAAATTAAAAACATCGAAATATTTTCATCGATAAAATTCATTCTTTTCTGTGTTATATCAATTTTTCTTCGGTACATCACTTAAAATTTTACAAACGTGAAGTTTTTGACTTTGACGGTTTTAACTCAAACTTAAAACGCTAAAGCAAAACATAAGATTCAAATAAAATCGTTTAATGTACAGTAAATAATATTTTTAAATACCTGTTTCATCATTTATGAAAGACAAAAATGAAACCAGATCATGATGTTAAAGATGAAAAAGAAGACGTCGTTACCGGTGATGTTATCGGCGACACTGCTTACAGTGAACGATTTGTATTGAAATTATTATTAAAGTTTGCTAATTTAGACACCCTAAAAGATGAAATACAAGAAAATACATTTGAAGAAGATCTTTGTACTCTTTGGGACATGACAGCTGAAAGAGATGTAGTGCTATTTCTTCAAAAACACGATGTGTTGAGTTTGTTCAACTTCGCCTGGCCTTCGATTATTGAATCACCTCGTATTATTGAAATTTTAATAGGGATTATTGGTAACTTGTGTTGTCAAAAAGAAGCAGCCCAGGCACTCCTTAAAATGGATGCATTTCTTACATTGTTACTGGAATATACAAAATCTGAAGACAGTTTAATTATCATCCAATTACTACGCCTTGTGAACTCCAGTCTATTTTTGGCCGACGATAGTCTTATAGCAATATGGATAGAAATTTTTATTAAAATTGGATATTCCAGTGCCTTATATTTTATACTAAATAACTCTTCCAATAAGGATTTGTTAATAACAGGCTTAGAAAACTTCAATACAATTTGCTCGTATTGCAATTCCGGGCAGCTAAGAACTCGATTCTTCGGCCATTTTGTGACATCTGAAGCAATTGAAGCATTAGCCACAGCATTCACAGAGATCACCGTAAACCAAAAACATTCTTGTGGAAGGGATGAATTGGAAAGGGTATTTATAATCAGCTTACAAATAACTCTAAATTTAGTTGGTTTCGACAAATCATATGAAGTGTTTAAGGATAATAAACTCGATGCACTAAAAATCATTTCTGTAGTTTTCACATATTACGAAAATAAATTTGTCAATCAAAAGGAAATAGATATGGATTTAGTTGATATCATAGATTCAACTATTACACTTGTTCGAGTTCTCGAAACGAGTAGTATTTGTGATCATGAACAGTATTTTGCACAGAGCTACAATATGTGGGTGACATTAAGTTCAATAGACAAAACTGATAAAAATGGAGGATCCAGTTTTGAAATTGATGACAAGGAAGAATTGCAAGAATTTTCAAAAAAAATGAAAGCCTCGTTGAGTGCACTTATTTTTAATTATATAGAAAAATGTTCCAATGACAATTTGTTCAAAGCTATTGATAAGATCGGTAAAGACTATGATGATATTTTAAGTTTAGTTGAAGATAAATCCTTGTCAAAAGCCGTGACTGATAGAGCAAGTAATTATAGGACTCGTTTAAAAGAAACGGAAAATTGTTAATACAACTTTTTTTAATTAATAGATTTTTGTAATAAAATGTTCTTTGCTTAAATTTTGTAATAGTAGTGTATATAGAACCAAATGCATATCTAAAATAAGAACCAGTTATATAGCGTTTCGTTTTTTAGACATCCATATTAAATAATAAACTTGTGTTTTTTTATCCAATTTTACTATTCTCACAAAAAACCTCAACAAGAAACATTTGAATGCATCCCTTTTCGTTTCTATTTTTATTCTTAAATACTAATGCTACAGCACAATTAAATATATTAAGAAAGATATGTTAACAATGAAATTGTATAAATATTAAATTTAACTTATTAATATTAACCAAAAAATAATTTGATTTTTCTATTCTTCTAGCAATATACATAAATGAAAATTATGTTATTAGTTTTTTATAATTTGTGTTTTAAATATATTTAAGATTTGTAAAGTGATGCATAAAATATAAAATTTAACAAAATGTGTTTTTTTTTTTTAATTTTTATTAATTTATAAAGATCAATAGTATTAGTATTATAAACTGGATAGGGCGTGGACACATGTCTACGGTGCGGCACCGGCCACCGTGTAACGGCACGGCGCCGCTACCGGGAGACGACGCGGCGTCGTGCCTCAGCACCGTGTCATGTACCGCACGTAAGATTATACTTCGCTGTTGCTTAGTTCGCACGTGTTAATAAAATCACTTTTAGCTATATTTGGATTCTACGTATTTGGAATATTATTACCATACTGAAAAAAACAAAGCTGTAGGACGCTTATTTGGCTTATTTTTCGAATAGATTTTTCTAAACTTTTTATAAGTTATTAGTATATTTTGTTTTAGTAGGAGTGCTTGACAATTCGATGACAATTGTATCCTAGTTCTTATTTCATTTATTCGGTACTCTAATAGTTGGTTTAGTGCCTCGTTGGTTTAGTGGCTAAATACACTTGGCGTCAAAAAAATCGCACCTTTTGAAATTTTGACTTCAAGCGAATAATACTCTTAACTTATTTATTATACCCTACCAAAATTAATATCATTTGAAAGCACAATTAATACACTTTAAAAACGCGTATCGTTCTTTTCTGTAAAAACAATAATCACGAAACGTTAGGGTCTTTAAAAAAAAAGTGCTGAAAAACTCATTAGAGGACTCCCTACTTGTGCCACCTTAGACACGAATAAAACGGGGGGTAAAAATTAATTATGGGTCATTAGCTATCCAGACATCACAGAAGTCACACCTGAACAGCTCCAGTAAGAAAAAAACCCTGAAAAATGGATACCACGGCAGAAGAAGCAGCTCAAGTGGTAGCACTACTGCAATCAGGACTACGCCAAGTTGATATTGCTCGACAACTCAACATAAGCCGTTTCCGGGTGAAACGAGTATCCCAGCGGTTCCAGGAGACTGGAGGCTACATCAGGAAGCATGGATCCGGAAGACGACGTTGCACTTCCGACAGAGACGACCGCTATATTGTGTCGACGTCTTTGCGTAACCGATTCTCCAACGCTGTTGAGCTGCAATAGCAGCTCCGAACAGCTCGGAGGACGTCGGTGAGCTTCTCCACAATAAGAAGAAGGCTGCGAGACAAGAAAATCCAGGCCCGTAGGGCTGCTACTGACCCAAATTGACAGCAGAGCATAGGCGAGTCAGACTTCAGTTTGCCCGAGACCACGTGGATTGGACGTTCGACCAATGGAAGTCTGTCCTCTTCTCCGACGAGACTAGGGTATGCCTTTTCTGCAATGATAGGCGTAGAAGAGTGTACAGGAGGCAGGGGGAACGGTACTCACAGGCCTGCTTTGAAGAAAACGTCAGCTACAGAGGAGGATCCTGCATGTTCTGGGGCGGAATTTCAATCCAAGGAAAAACCGAACTTGTGTGCATCTCCTGCACTAGAGGTGCACGTGGCCAGGGGTCCCTGACTGCTCATCGGTACATCACAGAGATACTAGAGGACCATGTGGTCCCGTATGCTGGATTTGTCGGGCCTGAATTCACATTCATGCACGACAACGCCCGCTCCCATACGGCAATCATTGTTCGGGACTACCTGAATCAGGTTGGGATCCCCGTGATGCAGTGGCCAGCGAGAAGTCCTGACCTGAATCCCATAGAGCACCTTTGGGATGATCTGAAACGCCGGGTGCGGTCTCGTGATACTGCCCGTGCTACCCTTGAGCAGCTTCGGGACACCGTCGTCGAGGAGTGGAGTGACATTCCTCAAGAACGCATCGTGACGTTGGTGAGGTCAATGAAGGATCGCATGGAGGCTGTAATTAGGGCTAAGGGAGGTAACACTAGGTTCTAAGTTTAGTTTTAAGAATTTGTTTTACTGTATTTTTTAATTTTGTTATGTTTTTAGATTAATTAAATTAAGTAATTTTGGCGTGTTTTTCCTTTTTTCATGAAAAATGTTTTTTATATGCTTAGTAATCACTATCACAGTTTTATTATTTAAAGGATTCAATAACCTTTAAAATGAGGCCCCACACTTATACCTTACCATAGATGAAATAGGGTTTATAGTTGCTTGAAGTCAAAATACCAAAAGGTGCGATTTTTTTGACGCTGAGTTTATAAGGCTGCAGAACCGGTGGTCCTGGGTTCAATTCCCAGGTCGGCCCAATAAATAGTTATTGGGTTTTTCTGTCAGAAAATTCTCAATAGCAGCCCGGAGTTTGGAAGTTGGAAGTGTGTACACTCCCGTGCCTCGGAAACGTTAAGCCGTTGGTCCTGCGCCTGAACTCTTTCCGGTCGTGTCGGATCGCCGTCCCATCGGATTATGAGAGCTAAGGAAAAGATAGTGCACCTGTGTTTGCGCACACACTTGTGCACTATAATATCTCCTGCGCAGTTGGCTATATTGGCTGCCGTGGCCGAAATCGGTCTGGAGGACCTTACTCAATAGTAATCCTTGACTTTTTGATTTCTCAACCAGTTGCTCCTTATTCTCAGTTTGGAATTTCGGTCCGTTTCTTTTTTTTTCCATCAGTATGTTCTTTTCTTTAAATAATGAGTATGTAAACGAAAAAAAAGACATATTTAGATTTATCTCATTAAATTGTGTTGCATTTTATATTTTATATGTACTAAATCTTGTTTGTAGCAGCAAATTCATGGTACGCAAAGTCGAATTAGAAATCACACAATTCGATATATTTCGAGTCTATCGAATAAAAACTTCAAAACCATAGATATGATTTTTTATACTGACAACTCGTGTTATGACAAGGATATTTCACATTACATTAAAAATACAACGTCCAAGAAGTTTTTAATAATAAATGAAATAAAACACCGACCTTTATATGGGATTATATATTTCTTGTAGACATTATAAAGCAACATTTACATTACCATAAACGAGTTCAAACCGTCGCTCGGGCGGCGGCGAAAAACTATTCGAATGTAACAGTACATTAACAAAACAAAGCATCCGGCATCCACTCACGACCACACAAGCATGCGAGCCGTCACACTTGTCATAGCGCATACGATCCTCATAAAAAAAAAAAAAACTTACACCACAAATACTGAAAGGAGAACAGAGATTAATAACTGTATATTCTTTACATTAAATGTACTTATACACTAACTAACCACGAGCCTACGAGCCCCGGGGGGCGAAATCGCACGTATTCAAATATCAATTCGTAAATATAAAAGATACTATATCGATAAAGAATAAAAACAGAATAAAGACTAGACTTTACACTGATCAACGATAAAATTGCTAACAGCAACAACGCTAGCGCGCCTCCTGCGGTCAGCGGGTACTGAGCTGGCAACACAGGCACCTTTGTACGCAAATATAATCTGTGCTGTATTCAATTGGCGTGCAAGTTTGCGTTTGAAAGATTTATGTGTTGCCATCTCTACTCAAATAACTGAGCGAACAAATAATATTATAGTTTCCCTAAAACTTAACATGTGACCATTTTGGACCACTGTCCACAGAGGCAAATCATTAATATACATTATAAACGTTATTTTTACCTAATTAATAAATTATATAAATAATCTGAATTTAAAACAAGTCTTAGGCTTCAGAAAACATGTCGTATCTAGTACCGTGGCAATTCCCAGTTTCACTACGTTCGAACGCGTCTCTACACATTGTATTTAATTATAATACACAAAAATAACATAAAAAAATAAACAAAATCCTACTTATATTAACGTTTCTATGTAAATAAGACTTAAGGAAAAAAAACATAGACAACTTAAATGTGCAGAGACAATAAAATAAATATTTACACTGACGTAGTAAAACAAAAGGCGAAATGTCGCAAGCGGCCCCCGTCGTCGCAGACTCGGACCGTGTACGCTGTGAGTGAACATCACTGCCGTTACATGAACATAATAATTAATTTCACATTTGAACTTCATTCGACTTCATAAAAATAATCATGTAGAACTCGCCCTAAGCCATTCCTAATATACACTCATCAAAATATGAAATCTAACAACTACACATCGATTGTGTAAATACTCAATATCTCATACATAAATTGAAGCGAACGTCCATAGACAATACCATTCCAGCCATATTTGATTCCAAATGGTCCATTTTTGGCACATTTCCTTCAAATTTTTTGTAAATAATACTTTATTACGCATGGAGTGGCAGTGTCTACTGGTGTTATTATGGGATAACCGCGTAAATTCATATATTTGGCAACCCATTATCCGACGCCATAGATTAAGCAATAATTTAACAGAGTATGATAAAGTTTAATTTCATTTCTATTATAAAACTTCATATTACTTTTTTTATTCTATAACTTCGACAAACATTTGTAGACAAACGTTTGAAACGCTGATCAACATCTGGGTATAAATTATTTAATATATTCCACGCGGTTATGGATCTAATTCCATTGTGCGACATTCCAAAATAGCTTACAGTTTGACACACCTATTATAAGACGATATGTATCACTGTTGCGATATGCTTCGACCGATCCAATCATTTTCAAATATCGGAATTTAATTATTACGAATAAAATAGTTACGTTTAATCTGCCTGCCAAAATTATGTACATGAAGCGAAATAGATAACAAATAGTGACATAGACAATTTTGGTAGGCAACACTTTATGTATAATTTGGGTATCAAACATTTGTCTACAAAACAACTACGATAAACATCTTTGGTACATTTTGTGAGCAAAGACAAGTTATAAAGGTTTTGAGTACATTGAAAACAAGCCTAAAGCGATGATGTATACGTCTATACGATACCGAATACTGTCGTTGCCAATCGATTACGAACCTTGAGTTCATTGCATTAAGATCCAGTTTATAATAATTTCACGGCCGAGTTACCGAACCTTTAACGCTTCACTGGAATGTTCACCTCGACAGAAACAAACTCGACAAACCACGGCTATGCCCCACGAATATTGCTTTACGTAAGCGTATTATACCTAGTAGTTACATACGACATATCCATTTGTACTCGCACACATACAACTATATATTGATTAAATATATTCAATACGAAACAACCTAAATTCCCCGATTCGTTGTCTTGATGGGACAGCTGTGTTCACGTTAACTACGGGGTCACACCTAGAATAATTATAGGAATAAAAATACAGTCCGTTAAGACGGCAAGGGGGCTATCATCATAAATCGCATATTTTCTCACAATTACAAGAAATCTTATCGAATACAACTCACGAATATCAAGTAGATATAAAATTTACTTAAACATCGTACCGACGTACGAGGATGGTTGAGATTTTCACGGATTAAATATTGGTATATTCGTTACGGACGATCTCAACCGGCAAGCTCATACACTAGCAACACTTCAGTCGAAACGGTGCGTGCGATTATATATTTTAATACGTAAGCGTAGAACTTAATTTCGCATGCACTATTCCGAAAGCGAAGGGAAGTTTCGCTAAGCGTATATACATTCAACATTCAGTGAATCCGCCCAACTGCCTAGTGCAGAATTAATTTTTAATACTTTTTAAATAATATACTCGTTGCATTCGATGACGGCGAATTTGTTCGATACGACTCGAGCGAATTCACTCGAACTGGGCGAGACATCGATATTCGGGAGCGATCATAGACACAAATCGAGATTACACCACTCCGTATCGTCTGGCCGGCGAGCGGATGTATCGATGTCGGTATCGATATATCGACATCGAGGCCTAGGCTCCGGAGAAGCCGTACACCTCCAACACGCGTATCTCGAAGTCTCCGCTCGGGCAGAGCGGCGGGTTGTTGAAGGTGGAGCAGCGGTCCGTTTTACCGAACCGGATGTTCTCGTCCATCCATATGGCTTGTCCTTCGCTGTAAAAGTAAAGATAAATCGATATAATGAATATTACAACCATGTCCTGTTAAAAATAGGTATACAGTAATGCTGATTATTGCTTTTACTAAAAAATTTAATATAAATTAAGTGTGTAAATATTTCTAGAATCGAATATTCTCCTGTATGCGTTGGTTTTTATTTGGTTATCGTTAACCTACCTTTTATAAGACATTTTTTTAAATTATTTTTAAATAATCCAGTTGAAGACGTCGTGGTGTTCTTCAAGTTTCAACCGTTGAAACCTTTTTTATAAATAGAACCTACCCTCCTCCGATAGTTATCATCGTGTTATCGGCAGCCATGAAGAGCGAATTCGCATGCGTAGTCTTCGTGTCGCCCTCCTCCTTGGAGTCGTTCTTCGCGCAGCCTACCCAGGGGTACTTGGCTCTTGCGGGGTGGAGGCTGAAAGAGAGTTGTTTAGATAGGACATGTGGGGACTGACCCTCCTCCGATGGTGATCATCTTGGAGTCAGCGGCCATGAAGAGTTCGGAGGCGTGCGATACCCGCTCCTCGCCCTTGCCGTCCGCGCCGATGGAGCAGCCCACCCACGGGTACTTGGCGCGCTCCGGGTAAAGGCTGGAATCGAACGCGGGACTTCTGACACGGTGTTCGGGATTGTGGTTGATTGTGTTAATACATACATCATTACTGTTTAAATCAAATTTGTACTACATATATTTATATGTTTATATAACTATTTAGTTACAAACAATTTAATTGAATAAAAATCGAGATTACTCTGACAGTAAACATCTTTAAAATTAGTACAAAATTAATTTAAACCATACATTCAATCCCTCTCACATCACTCTCAATTCCAATCTTTTGTCTCGTTCATACACGAGTCAATGTGTCATATTATGTGACATGTTAATACTATATTCGTATGTTAAGCGATATAATTTAAGACGTGTTAAAGTTAGTATTCCAAAGCGAAAGCGTTTGATAAATGACAACAATTGAAAAAGTCAGTAACTTTTTAGAAAAGTAATAAGCGCTGTAGTAGAATTCAATTTGTTTAAAAATGTGTATATCAATGCCGGGGTTACATTTGAAATTCGCATCTTGAATTGTGGGTTGATATATTAATAAAAATATTATAGACAGCAACACTATCGCTGCACGTAGCTTTAAACACATATATATATATATATAAATAAAAAAAATTAGGCGTCTCCGTTGGTCGTTTGAAAGGGGCAACCAACCTCTATAAAAAGCAACTCTTTATCAACTCCAAATTCGAGATGCGAATCTCAATGTTTGTTTATACTATATTTAATGTTAAGATATGACATGAAGCATTACGTATGTGTCATGTACAGACACATAGACGACAAAGTACATACACATAGATTTTAGCTTCTCGACGCTCGCGTTTCGCGTCTTTATTTCTTATTTCAGATGAATATGATAAATTTCAAGTTTCATTAAGGATAAAAATCCATACAAAAATATATTGATGTCGAGATAAATATAAAAAATATCGAAGGTGTCGTGACTTGTGAAACTATAGTGCATCAAATAAATCTTTTAGTTCTAAGAAATATGTATAGATAGCACAACACGATCGCTTAAACAGCAGCAATACTTCTCAATAATTTAGCCACTGTAGATAATATGTTCGCGCTTTGGATGTGGTATTTCGTTTAGCGTTTTAGATCGAAATAGGTTTATGTTGATTTTTGAAGTGATAACTTCTTATGGGAGGGTAAGCCGCTTCGTAACGTAACGCGTTACGGCGCCACTATTACCGACGCGGACTGCTTTACCTGAGTTACCAACCTAACGCCATCTAGCGTGTACAGATAGTACTTATAATAATTTAGCAACTCTCAAGTAATAATTTAAATTATATTTAATATATTACTTTTTTTTATATATATTAGTTTATTCGTATTCATCACAAAAGATTCTATGGGATATTAAAAAGTTTTTTTTGTAAAAAAAAGAAAAGGTTTACATTAGAAGTATTAAAACGGTTATAGAATTAAACTAGAGAACAAATATATATAACGTATAAAATCTTACATTATAATAAAGCGTTAAATAATGGATGCTCGAGTTTATGCAACTACATTCGACGCTAATGTATTCTAGTTCACTCATCTACTCTATATATAAATACTATTAATAAAAACACGAATAATAGAAATATCATAGAAAAGAAAAAGAAAGACAAGAAAAAAAAAAAAGAAAAAAGAGCGAAGTCGAAAGAGACTATGTGTTTATTTTTATAATTAATAGATTTTGATAAAAACGAAGCTGATGAATTTCAAATAGATGACAATATGTTCAGTTTTCCAAAGAGAAAACAAAAATACGTTTCCAAAAAAATATTTGAATTTGTTAAATGTAAATGTTGAGTGTTTGCTTTATGTGTAACTTTAAATATATCGTTGATGTCAGATAGCAATGTACTTAAATATATAAAAAAAAAAAAACAAAATTAACAAGAAAAATATGTAAATAAAAATGGAATATTTGTCGTGTAATGTCGTTGTGTTGTGTTGACCGTGAGGGATTGTCAGTGAAGAAGGAAAACGAAGCGAAAGCCTTTACCCGAAGAACGCAAGTAGTAAAGTAACCAACCGATATATTAGAAATTATTTATTTTAACAAATGTTTTAACAGTATAATCTAAAAACTAATTAATATATCAAATGGTTTAATTAAAATAAATTAGTAAATAATTGAAGCCAAGACTTAAATAATAATCACAGGATCTACTACATAACAAAACTAAAGACATGAAATATATTATATTATATAAAAATTATAAATAGAATAATAATTTAAAGACAAGCTCTTACTTAATCTATATAAAAAAAAAAACTAATAAAATTTATTAAATTGTGTTGTAACTAATAAAGCATGGTTAGAAACGGAATTAAATCCGAAATTTGATCAACACATACTAAAGAAAGAAATTATATTAACAGTAACAGCCTGTGAATATCCCACAGCTGGGCTAAGGCCTCTCCTCTTTTTGAGGAGAAGGTTTGGAGGTTATTCCACCACGCTGCTCCAATGCTGGTTGGTGGAATACACACATGACAGAATTTCAGTGAAATTCGACACATGCAAGTGTCCTCACGATGTTTTCCTTCACCGTCAGGCACGAGATGAATTATAATCACAAATTAAGCACACGAAATTCAGTGGTGCTCGCCCGGGTTCGAACCCACGATCGTCGGTTAAGATTCACGCGTCCTTGCCACTGGGCTAACTCGAAATTAAAGCTTGTAAGAATACTAGTGTTACCGAGTTATCTACCACCAATGAAGAGCAAGCTATTTAAATTACTGAAAGCATTTTAATATGAGACACAGTAGTTACTTAAACTTAAGCATATGTAATACATAACAAGAGTAGAAAATGGATTTAATAATTGTTCAAGTTTTATTCAAGTTCGTAAACTCTTTTAAAATTGTCATTTTACAGGACAATATATTAATAAAGTTTCCAACGGTTCGGAAAATAGATTCTATCTAAAATAACCAGAATCAAACTCATTTTCTGGTAATTAAATTACTGAATATTATTTTATCATATATTATATAATATTTTGAGACAGAAATTAAAATTGAAATTTATAAATTGATTCAAATACAATGTAGCTAATTTCGATTCACAATATGAGAAAGAGACAGATGAAAAAAAAAAGTAGAACTTTCTAGTATCTTTTAAAACTTAAAGATTCGTCGCTATTATATACGTGTATAAGAAAAATGCATTACCTAAAGAGGAATGTCTCTCCAGTACCGAAGTAGGCCTGTCTGTTACCGCGCTCGTCCTTCTGGTTGCGTTCGAACCATCTCGTCGAGCAGTACGCACCGAATACCTAGAATTGTTTATCGTGTAAGATAGGTAGACAAGTGGTCCGCCCATAGATTTTGTCATTGTAAGAAATATAACTATCCCTTAAAGTGCCGATGCGCCACCAACCTTGGGAACTAAGACGTTATGACCCTTGTGTCTGTAGTTACACTGGCTCACTGACACAACTTCAAACCGGAACACAACAATACTAAGAGTTGCAGTTTTATAGTAGAATTTTCTCGGAGGTAGAGCTTTGTGCAAGCTCGTCTGGATAGGTACCACCCACTCATCAGATATTCTACCGCAAACAAAACGGCAGTAAATGGTATTGTTGTGTATCCTAACCTAACCTATACTTAGGCGGCTTTCAAACATACCTAGCCCCGAGTTAATCAATGTTTACATCGTAAACATTTGAACAACAAGTATGGGATCTAAAATGTCACGTCCCTTGTGCCTGTTGTGGAACAGTAAAGTGTTAACCGCTTGTGACAATATAACTTGCGAGTTACATATGTAATCCGGCCACTCACCTCATTGTTGCATGTCTTTATCATGAGCAACGTCGGCTCGTGGTGTTCGACTCTCACGTAGAACGTCGTCAGCGAACAGCCGTGCTCCTCGGTCGTGTACAACAGCACCGGCTGGTACATCGTGATGCGCACCGGCAACCACGACCACAGAGTGAACAGCTGGAATGTTTTTTTTTAAATGTGTCAGTTACCGTCTATCGCATTTCGTTGTATCAATCGTGTCGAGTGATATTATGTTCGGTACTGTCTAGTGTATGATGTCTACTTTCAAATTATATTTATCGATCCAAACTCTGCAGTGACTTTATTCTAGTTTTATGTTAATCTTAGCGATATAAATGTATTATTGTATTAATATTTTAAAAACAATTATATTACAGGATTAATGTATGATTGGAAACATTGTTTGTAGTGTCTAATGATTTCGTTATATTTTTTTTATTTAACATTTATATGCGTGATTTGTATCCAAGCGACGATAAAAGAGCTACTGAGAAACAGTTAAAATATCTAAATCTATATTGTCAAAACGATCTACTAGGATTATGAAAGAATATTAAAAAAAAAAAAAAATTAACAAATACTAAAATCTAATACATTGATTAACACTTTTGACACAACGATCACTAAGACTTCAAGATTGTTGCATGAAGTCGTGACTAGTCGATACTAAATCGATTATCAATACACATTAAAATCGAACAAATTAAAAACATACTCTCGATAACTATGACATACAAAATTTATATATTTACTATATTACTTAAACCACATAGACAAGTAACGGCACGATATTAGTCGTGACATATTAGTGACGGCTACAAGTGCCAAGTGCTTGTGAACATCTAAACGTATATACAACACGTAGACAATAATATAATGGTAAAGTTTTAGATAAATCGACAGACAAACGACATAACATGCAATTTATATTAACAAATTATTATTATAAAAATAAACTTTGTATTAGATTAGAGAATCAAAAAGGAGACAATTCGACCATTTTTAATTTATTACGAGAAAAATCAAAAAGAAAACATACGTAAAAGAAAAAAAAAAATGGAAAAATTGTCTCAATTTACAATATGAGCTAATTACAGACATAAATTAATGAATATTTTATATTTCTACAATCTAAATCGAAGAAGCTAGCAATAGAATAAAAAAAAAAAAAAAAAAGTATAACACAACATGATTTGTTATTATCGTGAACTGATTCGGTGATAGTGTGTCATTTAGTCCTCGTCCTTTTGCAACCAGAAATATGTGCGGTGACGTTAACATTAACATTAGTGTGTTCATATCTCTCTTTGACATTTAGGATTGAATTAAAAAAAAAAAAAGGCAAAGAATAAAGCAATTGTAGAACGGACTATCGGCAACAACCGTTAATAGTGTGGGTTCATTTTTTATAGGTTAATTTAGTTATATGAATATATAGGCGGACGGGCCAACTAACTGTTGGTGTAATATTAATCATCTCTTACATCGCCAATACGCTACAAAACGTGGGAACTCAGATGTTATGTCCCTCGCATGTGTGCCGCCTTTAGTTACACTGGCTCACTCACCCTTCGAAACGGAATACAACAATAGTGGGTACTGCTGTTTTCCGGTAGAACATCTTATGAGTAGGTACCGGTGGTACCTAAGGAGATGAGCTAGCACAAAGCCAAGTCATGAACGATGTTAATTAATATTACAATAAAAAAACATAGTCTAAATGGGATTTATATGTGAAATATAATATAGAGAGATATAAACAGATAATTCTTATACATTTTATCAAGCCACCAAAATATCCCCCACAAGATAATTACTGAAACATGAATCCCTAGCGAACCTTCTGACGGAGGTCTGATGAATGCTGTCGTTGGTCGCTGAACACCGCGTTAGGGAATGGGAACCACAGGGCCAGGTGAGAGGATCTTGGACTCTGTGAACACTCCTGGATGATGATGAACGTGATCTGATCGGTGATCATATATACGAAACGTGTTCGTATTAACTTCTATGTGTGACTGTTGATGTTTAATTTGGGTGCTTTTGATTCTGCGCGTGTGATAAAATGACTCAGTCTTGTTTTCTTGGCCTAAAGTTACAACTGTAGTTCTTTTTAGTTAGAGGAATGACGTCACTAGCATAATTTAACTGAGAAATCATGCAAAACTTTAGCCCGAGTTGATTAGATTTTATTTTTGAATCGTTTAGACAAATATACTAAACTCTTGTTTAAACGAAATTAATTTAAGAACGTAAATAAACAAAACAAAATCTGAATCAAACTCCGCGCACACTTACAACAACAAATGCAAAATAAAATTAACAAAAAAATAAAATCGAAGCGACCTTTTCTCGACGACTTCAGAAAGCAGAGTTTTGCTTCAATTAAATAATAATAATAATAAATTAAAACACCTAAAATAGAGGCAAGCGGTGCATCTAAACATCGATATTGGTCGCAAGCTCATAATGGGCGACACTTAGGTTTGTTTGGTGACAACACTACGTAATCTTACTTCGCTCTGGTCTAGAATCTGCGACTTGATCGCTTGGATTGGATAAACGCCCATCGAAAGGGCGCGCGGGCCCGGCGAATGTGAGCCCTAACAGGAAAATCGACACAAAGTTAGCACTCACACAAAACAATCGTTTAACATGCCGTCACATCACTATTATCTAAAACCTATTCACATTTGTTAATAATATCAAGCTATATTCAATTGCTCGTTCAAACAACTTACATATTTCTCGATATCACCGTCTCAGACCATCTCACACACATGCCATAGTACTCAAGTAATCAAATAAATACATAATTAACACATTATGATTAAAACTTCGAATACTTAACATAATACAACACATCGAAACATTTACAAAAAAAACGTAAATAGATAGAAAAATCCATTCAAAGCCGGCGAAATGAACTTCGAACTGTTTGTCTGGGTGTAGTTTTATCTGTCTGATGAGAATCGTGTCGAGTCGAATGATAACATCGATAGAACACAACATGATAAGTATTCACAAAATCTCGCTACACGGATCGAAACATAACAAAATAAAAAAATAAAAACGTGGATTCGAAAAGAGGAAGGGAGACAGAGGATGTATTTTACAAGAAATTAAGACTCATGAATTGTATCATCGAACTTGTATAGTTATTCGATGTAATCGAAGTTAGTTGTGTTAGAATTTCAACCGAATGATTGAATGAGAAACAAAAGCGAAAGCCACGCCTAATGTTGTCGTGTACGATACCATCTGTTTGCACGTTTCCTCAGACATTCTCTGCAAATCAAGTAAAATAATTTCTAATACACAATATTATATTTATATAATTCAAATTATATATATATACACCTAGACTTCTTTAACTGCGTGGAAGTGCATCTGGTGTAGTTAGAACGTTCCCTTCATCAGTTAGATCAATAACCATATACATATATATATTAACACAGACAATTTAATAAACATTTAAGCGTACCATTTCCCGATTACGACCTTAACGGCATTGAATTAATTAATTTGTTTACACTGGTAAAAATAAGATCATTGTTCTCGTTATCTATTTAGTAATTTGATATTTATTTTGCTGTATTTTTTTTATTAACCTCATTAATATATTTTTCTTCTGCACCTGTGATCTAAATCTATATAATATATTTTTTTATTATTTAACGTCACATCAGTATTGAACCTACCTCGCGTATTGTCAGGGTATGCGACATCATCTGAATGTTGACTTGAGACTGGCTGGTGGGGAGGTTGTCAGATGACCGGGACCTCACGAGACGTGACCCTGTTATCACCTGTTTCGATTTGAGCGTCATTTCTGTCTTTATAAACACTCGGGATATGTACTGTGAGCTGTGGAGAAATATAAATTATTATTATGAATAAACTTCAATTAAGTTTTGAAGAAAGACGATAGAAGAACACCAGCTTACCTTAAAGCCCTTATACTAAAAGCCGTTCTTAGAAGTTTGGTGGGAGATGCAGGCATATTCCTGCAGAATTTGTCGACTGCGTGATCAACTCCATTCTTGGTTGCTTCGGCGTACCATTCCGAGTTTTGGTTAGTCGAGTGTTTGTGAAACAGTATCAGGATCGCGAGAGCTACCCTGTAGAATACCTGAAGATTGAAGGATAAAATATATTTACAAACCAGTCATAGAGAAAAATATGTTATTTAACAATCAGATATTTTAACATATTGCAGATAGAAATACCTTGATTCCTTCGTGGAAGAAGCAGTCGAGCACTCGTACGAGATGGGGGAAGGGCAGGGCGGCAAGGATCCACCACTGCCAATCGGCGTAGATGCGTTCAGGGCCGATCGCGCCGGACAGCCGCGACAGGTGCTGCGCGGCCGACTTCTGCAAACAAGATGCGATGCTGTACGAAATTTGGAAACAGCTATTCCTAACTTCATTTGATGTGAAGTATATAGCTTTTTAACAGTTGTAATTGTAGTCAAGTAAAGTAAAGAATATCATTGTTTTAATTTCTTTTTAAATTATTGTACTTGTTATTTAATAAAGCAAAGGTTTCTTGAATTTTATATTGTATATTTTTTGTTTCTTTGCTGTCGAGGTTTCTAAAGAAAGTTTGTGTTATTACAATACCTATAAATAAAAGTTCATTTAACTGGTAACAATTAGAAATATTATATATGGAATGAATTATAATTACTTTGTTGGTGATTCTAATAAACAAAAACATAAATTTTACTATCGGAACTTTGGCCCGTACAGGTACATATATACCACCGAGCAAACTGATATTTATAGCCATGTAAGCAATACTTCGTATTGTTGTGTTCCGGTTTGAAACGCGAGTAAGTCAGTGTAACAAGTATATTTTCACAGTTGATAGCGCAGGGATGATATAAGGAATGATTAATATTTATTACCGCGCCAATGTTTGCCCATCCAGCACCTTTTAATCGGTGGTAGGGCTTTGTGCAAGCTTGTCTGGGTAGGTAGCACCCACTTATCAGATATTCTACCGCAAAACAGCAATACTTTGTATTGTTGTGTTCCGGTTTGAAGGGTGAGTGAGCCAGTGTAATTACAAGCACAAAGGACATAACATCTTAGTTCCTAAGGTTGGTGGCGCATTGGCGATGTAAGCGATGGTTAACATTTCTTACAATGCAATTGTCTATGTGCTTTGGTGACCACTCACCATCAGGTGGCCCATATGCTCGTCCGCCTACCTATACAATAAACATTAACCTTATTTCATAAAAAATAACTATATAACTATAATTTGAATATGTACTAGAATATGTTTCTAAATAAATACACGAAAAATAACTATGTACATCTATGTGAAAATCATAAAGAAATGCTACTACAAAAGCAAACGACATATAAAATTAAACAAACAGACCAACGTGACCCAAATGACAACAAACACATTACGATAGAAGCTAAAATCAATAAATTGCTTAACGAATAGACTAGTTTCGATCGTGTCCCAAGTCGTTCACCCTAACGCATTAAGAATTTATAGATTCGATAGTGACGACCGGTTTCTGACCTCTGGTCCTTGGCTGCCAGATATTGCTATCGACGATTAATAATAGCAAATCATAACAATTTAATACGCGTGACATCAGACGGACGGCTGTCGAGTGAAATATAAACCTAGGTTAGGATTTCATGTGTGAATACCGAGTGTTTGCTCAAATGTGCTGTACGTGCTATTTTATGTGAAACATGTGGTTCATTAAATCAAACTTTACAGATAATAAAATATTCAATTTTACTATCTTTAAATAAAACTAGTTGACATTTGTAGCCGTAAAGCATTTTCATAACATAAAATAGTCCTTCGAGCCGGATTTATTGAATGTAATATTTGAATATTTATTATAGTAAGTTTTCAGTACAAAATTTTAATTGTGAACATAACTCTACAAAAAAGTTTTGCGTGCGTCGTATATCATTAAAATGTACCTTATACGATAACGTCGGTTTATAGCGAGGAAAGTCACGCGATTACCTTTTGTAGAGGGTTTTGGTAGATTACCACTTACCATTATAAAATATTTTTTGTTTCATTTAATATGTAAAAAGTATTATTGTAGTGTATGTTTTGTGTTGATCTACATTTATCAATGAGAATGAAAGCAAAATATTGTACATAGAAATAATGAAAAATATGTCACATGTACATATTATACATTTAGACTTATAGATAAGTTGTTTTTGAATTTTAAAATTCTTTAAAACGTACCGTAAACGATAAGGGAGCGAGGCGTTGTATTTTATTACCACTATCTACGTATAGAACATTTTATATGGAGATGATATGATAAGAGAACATATTACGTGACGGTATTTTATCGAGGGTTACATTACATATTACGTAGGTAAGTTCGTTTGGGAGGTATGACAATTTCAAAAAGAATAACAATGACAGAAATATATTAGTTTTTTTTCCAGAGAGTTTCTAAACGCAGTAGATCAGTGAAAATAGTATGACGATTGATCACACATGGAAGAACTATAAAAGCTTAGGACAATTATTGCTCTTTAGATTTAACATTTTAATAAAACATCCAAAGATTTCAAGATGCTTAATAATCCATTTCATTATCATTATAATCCTTCATACTACAACAGCGAATGTTTTGAAATAAATTGTTTTTTTTTTTTTTTTGATAATCCGTGTTTATTAATATTGATTGTTGATGTATAATTTATTTTTGAGTATTAAAAGAGCAAACATCAAACTTACGGCATGCTTCTTAGCTATCTGCATCACAGTTTTCCAGGTGACCTCGTTCAGGAGTTTAGTTTGTGTGATGAACATCTTCTCTTTCGACGCGACCAAACTTGCCATGCAGTGATAACACTCCTCCTCTGTAAAGATAAAAAAATTTACATTACACTAATATTACGATTTTATTTACGTTTTAATTTTATACACATACTGGAAAGTTGACTTCTGATTTTTTTTGTAAGAATATATCGTTTTCGATTTTTTTTTTTTTTTTTTTTATTGTATAGGTTGGCGGACGAGCATATGGGCCACCTGATGGTAAGTGGTCACCAACGCCCATAGACAATGGCATTGTAAGAAATGTTAACCATCACTTACATTGCCAATGCGCCACCAACCTTGGGAACTAAGATGTTATGTCCCTTGTGCCTGTAATTACACTGGCTCACTCACCCTTCAAACCGGAACACAACAATACAAAGTACTGCTGTTTTGCGGTAGAATATCTGATGAGTGGGTGGTACCTACCCAGACGAGCTTGCACAAAGCTCTACTACCATATTATATTATTTTATGTCACCGAACCATGAATTTTAATAACGAAGTCTGTACGTCTTTATATTAAAGATATTTTATGCATGGTAATTAATGTCTCATACATTAATTACCATGCATAAAGACCTTTTGACATTTTACTTTGAAGTTAACCGCTACAATTCAAAATCGCGTTAATAGAATCACTTTATTATTTATGATTACTATTCTGATCTTCATACGAAGATGACGAATACTAGTTTTCCATAAAACACCTTAAAACCAAATAATGGTATACGTAACAATTAAATCGGGCTTTAGAAGAATTTCATTTAAGGCAGTCAAATTCTTCGATATACATACATATTATTTAATTCAATGGAACGTTATTTATTTATATTTAAAAGACTAACGTTGCTCGTCAAAAAAATATTAATTATTAGTCCACCGTTTCCGTTTCCACTGACGGCGCCTGTTCAGTATCAAAACAAAATCTCGTATGATTTATTACTATTTATAAGGAGAATAATTATAAAAAATCTTGATATTAGAAAAAAATCAATAAAGTAAACGTTTCGTTGACTGATCTGTAACATTTGTACGTAAATAAAATTTAATTAGAGTCTGGACATTTTCACTAGATCGATAATTTTCGTAACGGTCCATGTAACGAGAAAAATGAACTGCAGGATAATGTTTTCATTTAATGATTTATTAAATCTTTATTGCACAAATATATAATCGAAAAACAAGACGAGACGAGCAGCCAGTTAAACCTATGTATGTCAACATATACAATATGTTTAATAATATATGTTTGATAAATAAAATAGTTTCAAAAGATTTAGACAAAATTCCACTCCTTATAACAGTCTACGAAAGTCGCAAAAAGTAAGCCGCTTATACATTTTAGAATCTTCAATTAAAAGTTTAATTTACTAGACGGCGAGATACAAAATGAAATTCAATACAAAGCTGAAGACCTTCAGAGCTATCTGGAATGGAAATTGGATTTTCGTCAGGCAGTCCCGAGAGAACGAACGCAATTACCGCTCGAGCACTTTCAATACGCCATGAATCCAATCATTGAAAAAAAAAAACGTTCACGAAACACTAATTGCTCTTCAGTCGATCGACATATACGAGTGTACTCTGAACAATTTTATATCCTACAACTAAGAACGACAAGAGAAAAATATTAAATTTACTAATAAAAAATATATTAATAAATTTTAATTTATCATATAAATTAAAATTTCAGATATATTATAAAACGAAACATTTAATCTTTATGCATAAAATATAAGACCAAATTAATGATTATATTATATATAGGCATACACAGACGAAATCATACATGTAATGTAAACATATTATTTAACGATCTCATTTAATATTCGGACAATACAAATTATTGATCAATTTGTCTGTGTCTATATCAATATTTTGGCAATGTTCGATTTATCTTTGCTATTAGTGAAAACGTTTTGGCTCTTCAATGTAATAAAGTTAAATGGGAAATTCCAATCAAATATGGAAACATAAATACTTTTAAAACATTTAAATACATATGTTTAAATTCATAATATACATATGAGAATGACCTATTTATATCGTGTTAAAAGTATTTACTGGCACAATATAATGATGATTAAATTTGACGTCACCTCAGCTTATGACAAAAAATTATCTCCTAAAACGCTTAGCGTGTTCTTCGCAAAATAAATTGTAATTGCATTATTAAAACATCCGTAAGAATCTTAACGCAATTTAATTTTCGACGTTTACTTTAAATTTTCGTTATATATCAGAATCAACATAATACTTTTCGTTCTACTTCAACTTGCAGTTAACATAAATTAGGTAGCTAACCGAAATTTAGGGACACATCCAAAAATAATAGTGATTTTGTAAAAAAAAAAAAGAACGACTTTATGAATAAACACAATTTTTATATTTTTCGAGTTGCAATAAAAAACTTATTGCAATTTAATATAACTTTCATGAATATACAGAAAACAAGCGAAATAATTATGAAAAATGCTCATGTAGTAGATTATATAATACTCGCACAAAAAGCGAACCTTCCTTTTTCTCTTTGATTCTATCTTCATTTAATCTCCATTTTCTGTAACCTTTACAGATTTTATTGTTGCTTTTAAATTCCATCTAGCGTACAATAAATACTATTACGGCCCCCACTGCTGCGTGATGGGCGAGCTAAGTGATTCGCAGAGGGAAGCGAATGTAATATGAAAAACATTTCGACTAAAGTGGTTAAGTTAATGGATGTGTAATTTAATTAATAAAATATTCTTTAACAAAATTCTTAATTAAATTACGACAGCGCCTTTGGAAGTCGCTTTGAGAAGATTCATTTTTAATTTAGCAATTCATTCAATGAAAACCGATTTTGGCTACGGTATGTAGTTGAGTATGAGCTCAACGCATGCTCAAATACACAATATATTTAATGCACAGTTGTACTCTTTATTCGATCGTATTCACCTGCATTTTTTTTAAAGTTACAAAAACTTACAAATTGTCTTACGATAGTTATCCGTAACTAGGTTAACGAACATTTTAACATAAATACAGTTTGTGCTAATGTCAATATCGAAGGAAACAAAAACCTTTTGGAAAAACTCTGATTTATTCAAAAGTCCTATAACGTATAACGGACCCTTGAGTGAATATGAATGAATGAATGAATAAAAATACACGTACAAACGAAAGGTCAGAGCTTGACAAGCGCTGTGCTTATGAATAAATGAAACTTGGAAGTGGAACGACGTAATCGCAGAGCGTTCACCCGAGCCACTAAAAAATTTATGAAGGTTTCATCTGAAACCGTTTCAAGATATGTTATCTATACTTGTATATATATCTACTAAAATCATCATCTATGATGCTTACGTTAATAACAGTACTTGTGATAATCAATCATGGCTATCACCCTATATACAACCGATGAGACCTATAAATTTTTAATAAATCCACTAAGACATAGAATTTAAATGATAATAGACAAAAAGCCAAAATTTGCAATAACTGGACTCACTACACTCCTTGAAAGAAAAGGCCTGAAGCTACCACGTTGCTTCAACGGGAGTTGGTGTGATCCGATACATGAGTTCAGTGGTGCTCACCAGAGTTTGAGCCAGCAACTACTGATCCACATCGGCTCATTTCGACATCTCAAACAATGACACATTTCCCTGCAATAGTTTTAATTCGTCATGATCGTAGAACAATGACGCATCGTCGTTCTTTGACTAAATTGGGCAGTGTCTTTATAAATGTCAATATTTTATAGATTTTCGTCTCCAATGTCAATATATAATTCATTGTAACATGCAGAATTGTTAAATTCAATTTACGTTTTGTATGATGTTCACGAAAAACTCTTTTATATAATTACGCAGTATTTGAATCGATCACGTAAGCCTCTCAAATGAATCATTTTCTTAGTATTTATCGAGCTGGTTTTTCTTAACTACACTGATTTAATTGTTGACTCTTTGCTAGGAACCGAAATTGGTGACGTCAATGCTGTGTTGCTAGTTTAAAAAAGATACAAACATTTATCTATGAATAAATTAAATCTTTCGAGCGTCGTAAGTGAGCTAATAACTTTTCTAATTTCTTGTACCTGTTTTTTTTTTAATATCAAATAGGTAGGCGGCCTTGCGAAATACAAAACAAACGCCCATAAAAAATGGCACTGCAAGAAATATTAACCATTCGAACATCGTCAATGCTCTTCAACCCATGGCCATTAAGATGGTATGTTCATTGTGCCAGTTTCAAAGACACACTCTACCTTCCAACCGGAGCATAAAACTATGAATTGCTGTTTGATTGTAGAATATATGAGTGGATGGTACCTATTTCGTTCGCACAAAGCTAAAATACCACAACGATACATTTAAATGAGAAATCTTATCACAGTTCCTGAAGTAATTTAAAACCAATAAACAGTTAATGTTTACTCGACGTACGGATTGTACGTGAAGTCGTACAATTTTCGTTTCCTTATGTATGACATCTAACCTTTTCCCGCTTTCCGGGATATCATAATAACAGAAGTAAACAAACACAGCGTACATTATCGTTATTCATTCGTATTATTCTTACTTTAAATATCAAAACGACGCAAATTATTATTATATTTGGCATTGATGTAGCATCAAATTGTTGCGTAACGTTTGATAACTTTCCAATTTTCTGATCAATTAGAGCAGAAACTTCGAATAACAGATAAACTCGACCGGAAACATTGTATCAACAAACAACTTCAGATATTTACAGTACTCTTCGAATGTTTACAAGTAAAGTGTTTCGGCAGATGAACCGATGTTTCCAATTAATCTCTAAATAAAATTACAATCACTATACCAGTCAGGACTAGATCGATTTTAGGCTAGATATTTATTTCTAGATATACGACTTCTTGATCATGATTGTTAGGATTTATTTTTATCGAAGATATAATGTAACTTTAATAAATGTTTTTGTGGTAAAGGATAATACAAGACAAACGACTCTTGAGATGATAGCATACCTTCGGACTTACACAATCGTCTTACGGCAATTTCAAATTAAATTATTGTGCTAATTGACTTTTATCAAACATAAGTATCTTGAGAGGTAAAAAAACACCGCACTGAAATTCGTTTCAACGGATATTCTCATATTTCTATACGAACTGGTTGTACATTTTAAATAATCGATCGAAAAAGTGTAACGATGGAATGGAACAAACAAAAAGATTATAATAATGTAACTCACGTATTGTATCTTTACTTTCTGAATATACAGATCTTAAAACAAATAATCGCATATATGTAGATATTCCAATACACAAACTAATTTAGAAATGTTATCCATTATGATTTATTCGCACAATAATAATATGCAATCGACAATAAACAGCGAACAACAAATAAGTCATATAAGTGAACATAAATTCCAAAATATATAAACCATTAATGTTACATTACGACACAAATTTATGGCTCCTTATCAGATAAGGAGGTACGTGGTCACTTGTAGGAGACGAGACGAAGCAATAAATGATTGATTGGCTTATAAAACGTATCTCGTTTGGATTATTGCGGCACGTATGACCTGTACTTTATTATCATCACCCACCCATCGCTTACTTCTACTTCTATACCTTTGTGTCGATATTGGCAGAACCAAGATATGTAAAATAATAATGTACTTCTTTGATATTACTAGTTGATAACAAATTCAATACGTCACGGTAAGCTGACGCCATTATCCGTTGACTTTTAAATAAGTAATTATCCATTCCTTACATTATTAAAGTGCTGTCTACTATGGGAGCCATTTTGGTTTAATCGTTGTGCATATGGCTCTCACTGCTTAGAAGAAGAATGGCATTAGGTATTGTAACGTCCGCTGTTATTTCGATATTCCATAAAACACGCAGACTTTACTTGCTGCTAGGTATTTTTGCATGCCGCCTAAGTGTTACCACCAACACATTACACATTCTACCATCAAACTACAACATTTAGTATTATTATGTATTGAAGTGATTGGGCTAGTGTAACTACAAGAACAAGGGATGTATAATCTTATTTTTCGACGGTGGTGGCGCATTGACGACGTAAGAGATGATTAAAATTCTTTATAATGCCATGGCGATGGTGGTCATATAAGGTGACCTACATGTATTGAATTTAAAAAAAAGTTACAAGTTGCACTATCGTATACTTCGATGAACCTGTTTATTGTGGATCATGGAAGATTCCCCAATGCAATATATAAGCATATTACATGTTCGGACAGCGCATATAACACCCACAAATAAAACCGATCGCACAGCCGTTATGCATCGTTTGCTGACAGCAAATTACCATATTTAGAAGAGAAAGTAATGTGAAGCAGACATTCTCTACGCACATTCAATTTTACATTAACTTTGAATTATTATTTATTTACTTCATTTATTTTTAATTAGACCGACTTGTATAAAGCTACAAATTAATAGGGTCTCTCATTTGAAAAACATTTTTTTTTGTGAAATTCCTTTATTTATGGATAGTATATTTCATACGCTCGTAAAGCGAGGTCGATGACTGATGTGTCTTTTCAATCACACTAGGAGATCTTAATTATTAAACGAAATAGAAAATCGTCTTAAAATAGTATATCTTGGCAAAATATTCCGTATTAAATAAAACAATAGTCGAAACAAACAAGCAAAACTTGGCAAAGAAGCGATACACGTCACATTTAATGTTTGGAAGCGGATATCGATAAATCATCGAAGACGGGAGTAGCTGTAACGTAATTTCTATTTGGAAAACAAATATGTGTTCACTATAAGTGTACGGATGTCCTACGATAGGTCAAAAGCCGATTATTATTCGAGTTATTCTCGTAGAAAGAGAGGTAATTAAAATCGTGACCTCGAAGTAGCGTAGCGTGTTTGTGATTTATCCGTGCAACAATAGATAAATATACCTATGTCTCTACGTTTGAAAGCTGTGATTATCGAAACGAAAATCGAGAAGATTATATATATATACATATATATAAGGACAAAGAACGGAATTGTAAACGAAGATTGTGGGTTCAAACCCCCCGGGCAAAAAGCACGGAACTGTCTTTGCAAATTTAAATCTGCAATCTCGTTTGAAATCTGCGTTTGATGTCACGGATGAATTTCTGCGACTCGTATTCCACCAACCCGTATTGGAGCAGCGTGGTAGAATAAGATTCCAACAATGAGGCCTAAGACCAGTATTGAGACATTTACAGTATGTCCCTTTTACATTTTATAAGGAATACAATTTACATTTCTTCGTTTCAGTGACCTAATAAAAAAATATTATAGTTTCAAGAAATGTATTTGAATAGTCTGTTTTATTTCAGGAATGATTATAATGATTGAAGTCATTGACGTGTATATAGATTTCTTTACATAAATTATGAATAATAAAAATATAACCCGTTAAACAAAAAAAATATAATTGCGAATTATGAAAACATAGCTTGTAAAAGTTTTTTTTTCCTTCATAAATTTGAAACGTCTGCGGTTTAGATCTTTTGTATTTTATAGCGAAACCGTCGTCAATAATTTAACGACGCTACTCGTCAACGGCGATAGTCTTCAACGAACAAGCTATTGACAACTTTAGGAGGAAGCAACAATGTCTATAGCAGCTTCGTCATTTTACGTTATGTCTTTTATATGAATCGAGAGTCGTAAATCGTAAACGGAATAAAGACAACGTTAAATTAAAACACGCGGTTTCAGTCCTGAGGTTCTTTGAAGTCTCTATTAATATTATATGTATAATATTCATAATGTTGCAAATGGACACCCGTATTAATAAGGTAGGTGTGTAACAATTACTTTAAATGCAGTGAGTTATTTAAAAGCTGGTGGTTCAAACCGAAATTTTATGTGTTTATGATTCATCTTGTCTTGAACCTGCATGTGTCGGATCAAAACGTGTGTCTGCCACGCGTGTCCACCAACCATGATTGGAGCAGCGTAATAGAATCAGCTCCAAAACTTATTAAAAGTAGATGAGGTCTTAGCCCATCAGTAAGATATTAGAAGGCTTTAAATTTTGGAATTTAAGATGTTATGTGAATCATTGTATACATTTTTTTTTTATGTAAGGCAAATGAGCTTGAGGCTCACCTGATGGAAAGTGACTACCACCGCCCATGGACATCTGCAACATCCGAGGACTTGCAGGTGCGTTGCCAGCCTTTATTTTGGCAGGATTTATAATTAAAAAAACAACGGGTTGCACTCCGGGAGTGCCGGCAGAAGTGAAAACTTGAATATTAACGTTGTGCATTTTTGATATTTAGGAATAATTAGGGAAAAATTTTGCTCGAATTGCTTTAATTATCAGTATAAAAGTACTAGAATTAAGATTGAGAGCTGAAGATCGAGCTTAGTGGCGTGCCATTGGAGAGTCCTATGTCCAGCAGTGGACGAGAAAGGGATGATGATGATGATGATAATGATAAACGTACTATCATTTATGTGATAAAATACAATATTCATTTATTGCGCTATCGTACACAAACATGACAATTTATATTACATTAAAAATTTAACACTTCAAAATCAGTCTTACGAATTTTCAATCAGGGTCACGTGACCTGACGCGAGTTTAACATTTTTTACAATCATAAAAAAGTGCACAATGACGCCAAAGAAGTTTTCACTTCAAAAAAATTTAGATGAATGGGAAATACTTATTCTACTTAATAAAATAAATAAAATTTTGATAAATACATATAATAGAAACGATATATTAATCAATACACCGTTATCAATTAATCCTATTTTACCAATAACAATAAGCCCGAATAATTCGTTAAGAATTCATTGATTATTATTATAATTCTCATGTCAATTAATTCGTTATGTCATTCCTGATACGACGTTCGATATGAATTGTGACTCACGGCCTTACTTACAAACCTTGTTGGGCGAGAAATTAGTTAAACAATGCAGCGTCTTCTTCTTTCGAATTTCAAATCAATAATGACAGAAAGAGCGAGATAGATGTTTAAATGAACAGCCGGTAAGCTACGTTTGTATAGTCGTAAATATTTCATTATATTGAAATCTTTAGGATGACTAAAATGGTAACAATATACATTCTATAAACATCGTTCTGAATAACCATTTCGAGTCCTTACATTTCTTAGAATGTGATATGATCTAGATTGTACCATATCTTCAATGAATTTATGTAACCTTTGTAACTTAGGGAATAAAACACGCATTTTTTATTCAATAAAAAACATTTTATTCATGTAATTTATATCGTTATTTTCAAACCGTGCAAAGCTTGCTTTTCAAACCAACTTCTCGAGTAGCGGTTTATTGTTTAGCGATTGATTATTTAAACACAGATTTCTATCTTTTCGTCGTCATTGATTGGACATTTGAAACCATAGGTTACAATACAAATCATATTTCTAAAAATAGATAATATTACACAATATATTAGGTATATATTGAAAGAATTCACGACAATCAGTTGGAATGTGATTATCAACAACAAATGTGAGTCACAATTACGTCTTCTGTGTCATGTTAATTATTTTACTATTTTGCACAGGAACACAAATTTCGCGATTGTCAATAGTTTAAACGTAAAGCGGTTGAAACTGCGTAGCGCAGCTATGTTAATAATAACTTTATATACTAAAATCTTCTCCGAAATGCGCTGTGTCTTCTGGTATGAGTTTTATGTAAATCGGATTCAGTTGCTTTTCAGTTAGGCATTACATAAAAACGTCTCCTCATTTATTAGTATAGATACGATTATCCGCGAGTTTAAGGCAGTCTTCACTAGGGTGTTGTGTCCGCATAGGAATGTGGCTTTAGGTAGACGGTAGTTGAAGAAATATTTGGTACAAAAATAAAAAATAAAAAGTATTATATTCTATTTTTTATTGATTTTTAAATAGTCGTATATATTATAAACAAACTAACCAATCTCTGAAGTCTGAACCCGCAAACAATCATTCAATATGTCAATATATGCTTCAAACAAACAAAGCCAGAGCGGTGTAATGTTGTACGAAAACATGCATTTTTGTTGTTATTTATTCGACGTAAAAAAGACGGATTTTGAAGTGTTAAATTTTTAATGTAATAAAAATTGTCATGTTTGTGTACGATAGCGCAATAAATGAATATTGTATTTTATCACATAAATGATAGTACTTTTATACTGATAATTAAAGCAATTCGAGCAAAAATTTTACCTAATCATTCCAAAATATCAAAAATGCACAACGTTAATATTCAAATTTTCACTCCCGGCACTCCCGGAGTGCAACCCGTTGTCTTTCTTTTTAATTCTAATACCTCACCCCAAACACATCGAAGTTTGTTTTATCGATCGTCAATTTAATTGTAAAGTCACTAGAGTGTGTTCTAGCAATACTAATATCATAAACGCCAAAGTAAATCTCTCTGTTACGCTTCCAACGTTAAATCTCTGTACCGATTTTGATAAAATTTTGTATGGAGCAAGCTGCACTTTTTTAACCTAATACCCGTTCTTCTCCCCCTTACACGCGGGCGAAGCTAAGGGCGAATAAGTACCAGTTGTACGTATAACCACTATTCCTATAATATACGATAACGTAAGCAAATAATCTACTACTTATTAAAAAGATTCAATTATAAACCGCAAAGGCGAACACGTATTTATAATAATAATGTCCTCCAGACCGATTTCGGCCATGGCGGGCAATCTCAAGAGAGATTGGCCGCCATGGCCTAGCTCTCATAATCCGATGGGACGGCAATCCGACACGACCAGAAAGAGTTCAGGCGCAGGACCAACGGCTTAACGTGCTTTCCGAGGCACGGGAGTGTACACAACAAACTCAATAACAATTTATTGGCCCGACCTGGGAATTGAACCCCGGAACACCGGGTCTGCGGCCTTATATCTAGCCACTAGACCAACGAGGCAGGCAGAACACGTATTTACACTTACATTGGCAATATTTTTACACGTATTTTCTTAGTATTGTAACGTATTCTTTATCTATACTGATATATATATTTTTTTTACAAATACAATAAAGCTATATAAATTACGGAGTGATGATTCATAGTCTATTTATTGTTTGCCTAATCAACATAAATGATAATTAAGAATAGAAGTGAACCGACGTTAGACAGGAATACCGCGGCGACTATGATAAAATTATCTTTAACAGAACGAATTTTATAAAAACTAAATTTGACGATAAAGAATTAAAGCCATCATTCTTTTCAGACAGCTTAGCCGTAGGAAAAGAAACGGAAAATTGAGAAAATTTAATAAAAAGAGTTGAAAATAAAATAATGTTTAATGTCACCCGCTCCCATTTATAGTTGTGGTCATATAAATAGAAACACTTCTTATGAATAAAGAAAGTATAACTTCAACGTACAAATGTTCGTAAAAAATAAACACATTCAATAATTAATAATCATGCAATAATATAGCCACTCAAATATAAAACTCATTAAATGAATAAATTATAAAACATATTTTACTTTTAATTACAAAATGTCTTACACATATAGGAGTTTATTTTCTGTTACTGGCCGCTTGGACACCTAATTAGAAACATTTTAAAAAAGCATCCATAGCTCGTTCTTTTTTGAAATTGGAGAATAACATTTCTTTTTCTATTATTTTGGCGGCAATTCAAAATTTAAACTGAATTTTATTTTGTTCAAAATGGGCAAAAATAAAAGTAGTGACGCGTCAACTAGGCAAATCATTGTTAATTTACATATAGATCATAAGTGGGCGTACAGAAGAATAGCTGAGCATTTAAATTGTTAAGAATGTTTTTAACGCAATTGATCATTATAAAACACATGGAACTGTTGAAAATGTTCTTAGAAAGGCTCGGCCAAGAAAATCCTCTCCCAGAGAAGATACGCTAATCGTTCGTGTTGCTAAAAGACCCAAGTAAAGGCTCCAACCAGATTAAAAATAAAGTATTTTCGCCTGATGACCCGAGAAACGTCTCGTCAAGACTGATACGCTGAAAATTAGTGGAAGCTAAATTGTTTGGAAGAATATCTCGAAAGGTACCGCTTCTTACCAAGCAACACCGAGAGAAACGATTATTATTTGCTAAATGTCACTTACAATAAAAAAAAAGTTATATACAAACAGGCACTTCAACGTGACGTATCTTGAGATAAAATATCATTGCAGATAATTCAGATAACAATACTATCAGCTATTAAAAAAATCTTCAATGAGCGCTCTCCTTAAAGCGGATTATCTCGTGACGTAATAGAGTCGTAATGAATTGTTATTACTATACCGTATAATAAATTACAGACAATTTAAACATTGTACACTACATCATTCGCACATACACACAGCTGACCACAAGTTAATTAAGTATGTAACGAAAACATCACTATTATTATTCTATTATTATTATATATTCTAAGTATTGTAATTGTAACAAATTCCACGATTATAATTTTTAATTTAAATAAAATAGCAGATGAATATATCTTTTTAATTTATTAGTTATTAGTAATTATAATTTAGTAGGAGTTATCCGGTCACTTTGGAAGGCGAAGAATCAAATATAACATTTTTGTTTTTATATATAATAAAAAAGACGTATCTGTTCTTCTACTTGACAACAGAAGTTTGAGCTTTATATTAAAATATAAATATAATAAAATACGCGATAACTAAGTTGGAACTCCTAATCTTAGGATCTTCGACACGTTATGAATTTAAAAAAGTAAAAATAACGACAGTCGAATAATTATGAAGGGCCACATTAGATCGCGCATTTTGCAATTCGAGCAAGATTGACTAAAGAAACAGATAAAATATATTGATATTGTAAATTTTAAAACAAATATAGAACGTAACAATAATTCAAACAATATAATAATAGTATGTAATGTAACATATTAATACTTTTAAAATATTCATAATTACATCACCATGAGTCACGTTTGACATACTATCAGATAAATGAATCTATATTTAGAATATCTAAAAAAATATATATTACTTACGACACTAATAAAAAATGAGACTGATAAAAGAATTGTAATGTATCTAAACATATTATAAATTCAATATTGTTTATAAATAGACGGTTTTTAATATATTCATGTCATAATTTTAATACGATTAACATTGAATTTAAATATTAAGTAAGCTTATAATTTTAAAGATATAGGTCTATAGATTTATACTAGGTATGTATAGTAGCAGTATATATAATAAGTAGGACATACTATAGTGCACAAGTGAGTGCGCAAACATAGATGCACAATTTATTCCCTCGCTCTTATAATCCGATGGAATAGCAATCTGACACGACCGGTATTAATTCAGGCTCAAGATCAAAGGCTTAACTTGCTTCCCGAGGCACGAGAGTGTACGCACTCTAAAAATTCCAGATTCCAAACTGCGGACATTATTAAAACATATCGTTGACCATTGTTATCTTAGTTGAAAATGGTTGTATCAGTTTAGCCAGTCTGGATTTAAAACTAACATCGTCCTTCAAGTGCTCTACGTGTTAATATCTGCTGGGTCATCTCGTCTAGATATTAGATTAAGGGCCTACTTGCATAACGTATATTTTTATTTTGAATTTAGGTCAATCAGTTGGGTGGAATTCGTTTAAAATTCGATTTGAAGATTTAACCTACACATACTAAACCCGTGTTAAATTGCATTACCTGTCAATAAATTAAACCTCCTCTAACCCTTTCACTACTAGCAGCTAAGTATGCTCGCACCTATCTGTTGTATTGCCTATTGTATTTTGTGTGTATGTATATTTACTTTTAATTTGTTAATGCACTAGCCCACTATGTTTTCTCTTGTAAGTCTCTTTCAGTAGGGTTGCCTGGAAGAGATCACTACTTAGTGATAAGGCCGCCCTTTGCATACTTTTGTAGTGTTTTTGATCTTAAGCTTTTTTCTCGTATTTTGTTTATTTTCTGTGTGCAATAAAGCTGTTTATTATTATTATTATTATTATTATTAAACAGATGAAGTTAAGTAAAAGCTTGTAATCAAAAAAATCAAATAAATATATATTGAAAGTAAGCAGTTGTCGATGCCTACGTGCACGAGAACACGTTGCCAATCTTACAACGGATAAATAAATTGATACAATTACGAAGTACACATAAGAACATCGAAACACTAGCACTGTGGCTTGGCGTTAGGGCATTGTGCAAGGCTATTTGGGTAGGTACCGCCCACTCATCACATATGCTACCGCCAAACATATACTACTTAGTATTATTGTGTTCCGGTTCGCAAGGTGAGTGAGCCAGCGTAACTACAGTCACAAGAGACATAACATATTACGGCATTTCTTATAAACGTTGCTTAGCGACTGATTAGTCAAACACAGATTATCTTTCTCTTTCTTTCATTATTGAGTTAACATTCGAAAGACGAAGACACGACATTATGTCACCAGCCACCTGCCAACCAACGATTATAAATAAGTAAGGCAGTCAGTTCCCAAGTTTTGCACTAACCCATAGTGTTAAGCTATAGAGGTTTCAAATTCTTAGAAGATAAACAACAAGCCCACGACCTATTAACATATGTCCAAACGAAACTGATCATAGGCCAACCAAATTTTTTATCAATATAAATACTGTATACGAAACGTAAGTGTAGGGCCTCAAACTAACCTCAGATTTTTAAAACGGTGAGCTAAGCTGAAACTAAAATTAACTAATGTTATTTAAATCTGAATTATAATTGGTCCACGGTAGTGGAAGACGCGACAGGCGACCAATGAGCATTCAGTATTCAGTCCAATTTATAATTTCATCAAAAAACTGAGAGGTTAGTTAGATTCGAAAAGTTTTGAAATTTTCTTATAAATCTTCAATAGTAAACGCAAGCATGTTGATAAGAAATAATGGCACGTTAAAGTAAATTTTAATTATCTTTATAATTATTTTGTTAGTGCCGATGTCTTACTATACAGTAGCACTGTATTCAAAGATAAGGCCACACGTCGAGAGTTATTTATAAGCAGGAAAATACGAGATGCGTGAAGAATTTGAAATAGAAACCAAAATGTGATTTTGTACAAACAATGTAATCTTTTTACGCGTCAATTTTTAATGCATAGATAACGTGCGTAGAGATCGTGAAATACAATTTGAATAGCGTGATAGTGTAGTCTACAGATCTGTCAATGTTCTACTAACAGAGTTATATTTTTTATGGACGTATTTATAATAATCAGTTAAACAATTCTGTCTTCTTCTTTCGAATGTCGAATCAAAAACGACAGAAAGAGAGGAATCAGTGTTTACCTAAACAATCGCTAGGCAACGTTTATAGGTAAGGCTGTTAATGATAAAAAATTTACAACATAAGTTTGTGATGAGAAATTCGAATCAGTGTAAGGAATAAATACTTTTCTCCACAAGAAATTATTATTATATATGTGAGTACGATGTTAGTCCAATAAATAATGCCGCTATATACTTAATGTTGAGCGCCGGAGTTTAATAGTCCATATTGCCTTTGAAATAATCCATAATTTTATTTCGTCATTACAGCTAGCTGATGCAATTTTGATATCGTCAATATTGTGACAATAGAGGCGTGGCTAAGTGTGCACTGCGGGCGGTTCTGGTGTCATTGTCTATAACTGGATGTGACACCATCTAATCCACTTAGGTCATTAATCATAAACTTGGCCTGATTAAAAACGTTGTTATAGGTGTGCCGAGGTCAAACTTTATGTTTATAGCGATTTAAAATTCCAATAAAAATACCATTGCTTTATTTCTTCTGATGTTTTAAGACAATTGTATTTTTTTAAACTTTTAATAGATTTGTGACTTGTCATTGATGTATATTTTGAATGTTAAAGTAATGTTATATAACTTATGATAATTTTAAGTGAAACCAAAACATGAGAATAAAACTATGGACTCACAATGGATGGATGAACAATAATTTAACTGAGAGTATTTTGTAGATTATACTCAGGATTAAATTTTATTCAAGTAACAAGTTTTCATAGTCTTTGAAGGTACTCAATTTCAAAAATATCGCTTCCGGTTTTTTCGACAATTTAAATTTTTTTTTAATAAAAGCAACAACAAGGTTTTCGAATACATTTTCCTCCCTAAACCTTTAGTAACTACAGTTCTTGTTCACTTCTCTAACATCAACTGATTCATCACATCATTGATACACATTGTACCCGTGGTAAGTTCCCGTATAAGCTTTCAATATATATAATTTAGTTTTTGAAAGTAATTCTAAACTCCAATTGTGGTTAGCTCTTTAACTCCGTCATTCTTCGCATACGATACCTCATAACATTCGCGGTCGGTGTATTTATCACCGTTTATTGAATGATTTACGACGTTTCATACATGTTTTAGATCGTGTTTCACATTTTCATGTACTCGTGCGAATAAAAATGTTAACTTTGACGACAACATTTGCTTTCAACATTCAGATCTGATCAATTAGATGATTTACCAATTTATATTCTAGATCTCTTAAGTTTCTGTGACTTGTGTATAAGTTTTACATTAAATTTAATTGAGAGATATCTCTTTATTTCTGCATATTGCAACGGATATGACGACCACGCATTGCATAACTCTTTGACTCCAAAATTGTCCCAAGCTAAGGTAGGTGCGTTCTCGCAGCTTGAGCCTTAGAACGTTCATCTCACAACAACCTCACGTAGGCTTCACTTCTGGACTGAGTCGCAATACTTGTCCCCCAATCGCTAACGCTGGCGGCCAATACTAATACAAAATTCAGAAAAATAACTGCCACTAGTATGGCGTCTTCATTATGATCACTGAAACATGTTTGAATGTTTGAATTTGTGTGTTATTCTATATCAATATGTTTAGAATTACTTCACAAAATTTATATTTTCAATATTTGTTAAAAAATTGAAATAATGTTAAAAAAACAACTGATTATATCATAGCTTAGTTTAGTAAGCGTTCAAATTAGGATTGGAACGTAATACGCATCTATAACATTTTTAATTTTTGTTAAAATCAATAATCCTTCGGCAAAGGCATGTGAGATTTAATTTTAAATAACGAAAAATATTTTATAAGTTAGTTTATAAACAACGAAACGCCGTTGCGGAAAATAATAAAAACCATAACATATGTTATAATGAATGACCTTTCGTTATAAAAGTCGACGCGTTTAAATTACAGTAATAAATAATACATAAAATTCATAACGAGTTCAGATATTAAAAGAAGTTATTTATATATTGTAGCTTTCAGATCAGTTTAGATTATTAGTAGAACGGCATTATGAATTATATCGGAAAATGTGAAAATGTTTTTCATTCAACTTTCAATGATTTTATTCAACAATTAAATTTAATCGTAATTAATACTAAGTATATAGAGATTAAAAACAAATCCTGATATCTTTATTATTTATAACATAATACAAAATTATGTATGTAAAGTGATAGAAGATAACACTTTAGAAAATCACAAACCGATGTTCCGTCATGACGCCATTGTCAATAATGAGGCAACGACCTCAAGAGTAATGAACGAATATAAAAGTTTTAAAAAAAAACATAGCGACGACACCTCTTATTAACGCGATTAGTTTAGCAAACGCTTACCTAGGCCTCTATCGTGAATAGAGATTACTAACGACACATTAATCACTACACACGTTATTTTTTTTTGGTGAGTCTGTATGTGTGTCGTTTAACTTTTGAACGGCTCGATCGATTGAATTCAAGTCGATAACGGATTTGAAGACAAGTTATTAAACAAATTATGTGTTAATGAATTAAATTCCCTTATTATCACAATGTTATATAAAATGACGTTTAAGTCGAGTTATTACTGAGCTTGCTGTAGGCAAAAAAGGTGACCCTATTCGACTTAAAAGGACCCAAAGTTATAAATAATCATATAAAAGAAAATAGACGTGACTGTCCTTGCGTTAATGCAAGTTTGAGGCCAACAACCTACATTCATAATAAATGAGAAATCTCGTTCGCATCAATGAATCATAGGCATCTATTTTCAGACAATCTGTGACATCGCTGTTTAAGTACCATTCATTCCTTTCGGAATGCAACCGATTGTTTTCAACTAATTTAAATAATTTGGGTCATAATAAAACAATTGTTAAATCATCAAATCAACCAAGACCTTTTATTTGAAATGATTCTTGCTTAATATTTGGCTGATCTTCTATGAAGGTACAATCAGAATAAAGTAGAAAATTAAAAATATATCTCAATGCGACTACAAATCTTAAATAAAACTTCATTTAAGAGGTACAATTTAAATAAATTTATCATAACACAATCAATAATTAATCTTTCAACGAAACAATTTAAAGCAAAGGATTAAGCGGCGCAAGCGCATTGTAAACAGAGCTGCCGTTCGCGGTCCAAGAGCCGTTAAACCGAACCAAAGCTTTGATGTATTGAGCGACTCTGGCGTCGTTCGTTTAAACATGCACGAGTGGTTTTCTCTTCCGATTCGGTATTTATTCAAGGTCACGACTATTTTCTATAGTCTTTCACGTGATCACTAGCCACTGATTTTTTTTTTGCGGGAAATACATTTCAATTGCTAAGAAATGAATTTATAAAAACAGTGAACAGCAACTATAACTTTTATCTTCCTCTATAAAACATATTTTAATGTTAATTGAAATATATTTATGGTATATAAATCATTTTATAGTCTTATTTGTCAATCCTTTATATTTAATAATAAATAGTAATATTTAAAGAATCAACATGTCATATCAAATTTAATATAACTCGATCTGGACTCGAGGGCTATAATCAAAGCGAGAGGTTAAGAGGGTGTGGAGGACGTCATGACCTATATAACCGTAATGACGCCCGGAGGGACCGAATACGACGCAAACGAGGCAAACTTTTGCGTTTGAATATAAACTCTGAGAGCCAAACTTATATACATAAAAAATACTGAAAGCCTTTAAACTGAAAACTTTAACGGTCTCTCTGAGATTAACAGTAAAAGCATTTTTAGGATTACTTGAAATTACGGCCATTTCGCTCGTCGAAGTAATCAGGTCAAACAATGTAAGTACAAATGCAATTTTATGTAATTAAAATTAATTTTCAAATATGTAATACGATTATCATATCTGTAAGACACTGCTAATATATACCAATAGATAGTTTGTGAATAATGAAACTTCAACGTTTAAGACGGTTAATAAACAGCCTGCTATTGTCTCACTACGAAAATCTCCTCTCCTGTTTCGGAGAAGATTTGTAATTTATTTTTAAGCTCATTCCATGAAGTTCATGAAAATTCTGTGATGTTTAAAGTTGCGATCTACGGGCGTATTCAGACCGCGTATTTTTTCGGTACAGATGAAGAGCTTTCCTCGAACGCGCATTTACGGTGCCGCAAATGCCAAATCATCAGATTGTTGCCTTTGTATCGATTCGAGCAAGTGCGCAGCGATACAAACGCACTTCTCGCGTATGTTTGTATCGTTTCGTGTGGGAATTTGAATCGAATTAACTCGGGTTTTAGAATCAATAGAAGTTGTTCGAATGAAAAATGCGACATAATTCGATAAAATTTCGAAACAATTATCAATCTCTTATGTTTTACCAATTTCTTAAACGTTGTATTATAATTACAACACTTTTCTTTCGCTGGTAAATGGGTCTACCATAATAAAGCTCCTTATGTTTACCTTTTTTTTAAAAGCAGCAACATAGCCACCGTTTACGCTGTTGCCTCGACCGAGGTCATGGTAGCACTGTTGAAGAGTCTCTTGTTATACAAACTAGCGAGTGCAGCGCGTCTGCGCTGATACCGCGCGTTTACGGCACGGCACCATTAAATTTGTGAACGTTTAACTGTTTTGTTTTATTTTTGTGAACGAAAAAAAATCACCGAATAGGCCCTACGGTAAATAATGACGTTCTATCCGCCGGCAAATCTCGAAGTTTAATGTTCACACTGAAATCCAATTCAAAACTTAATCCCAATCTAACTTTAACTTTCAAACTACCTACTTCAGAAGCTGTTATTTCAAAGAAAACTTGGTAATTGCAGAGAAAGAAAATAAGTCAATTAAACTAAGGTAGAAGTCGAAAGATACGCTTGACAAAAAGTAACCTTCATCGTAGCCTACGACATAATTAGCACATGCCAACACATCAACATATATATGTAATCTTAGTAAAAATTTAATATAATTGTTATTTATAATTGAAATGAGTTCGTTTTCTAGACGCAAGAAATAGCTATTTCTAATAAGATAATTTCGGCAATCTCTATAAATTCACTTACGACTCTATATGAATTCATAACGAGTGGGCGGAAAAGCTGTCGATATGATATCTGTAAACTATAACTCGTTCGAGTTCTGAAATACATAACAATATGCATTACGTAATACAAAATACTTTAATATTAATAATCAATATGTATAACGGTTTTATTAGTATTGATAATATACAACATTTTTGATAAATTTTTTTTTTTTTGGTTTTCTGTTTTGTTCTTTACTTATTATGGTTTGTGATGATAGCATAGGTCAATATTTTTTTTTAAATTGTATTATACATTTTAATATAAACTTTAGAAATACATGTTGACTCGATACACTGTGAATGTTGTGTACACTTGTAATCGATGTACATATCAGAAATTGTTTTTTTTTTGGATGTTGTGTAAGCCCTCAATTAATATGTATATTGTTAGTGTGCTTATTAAATAAGAAATAAATAAATAAAATGTATTCTGTATCCTAATGCAGATATTTTTTATTGTAATTCTGCCTGGAAATAAAAACATACTCAACAAATTACTCAACTCAATCAAAACAGGGGAAAGATACATTACAGACAAGGACAGCGCGCTTTCGGATTTGTTAGTTTATAAAAAAATTAAGTATATTATGTAAACAGAGGTCACCTAATTTAATTTTATATTAAAACTGATAAAACCGTTTTAACAGCGAAAACTGTACATTGTTAAAAGATATGTAGATAATCTCTTATCCGATAAAGACGGATTAATATCATCTCGTAAAGGGAGATTTTTGACAGAGAGGACAACGCAGATACATTATTATAATAATTAGTGTCATTTAAAAAATAAATTGTCTTAGTTTTCATATCGTGGTAATATACTCATTTCTTCTTATTTATTTTATTGTGTAATATTTAATTTTTTGCATTGTTATTGTTTCTGTTATTTCATAGTTAGTATTTTTTTTATTGGTATTGTAAGCTCATTCGAATAAGTAAATGTAACAAGGAACGTCTGTAAGATTATGCATGCTGAGGCATACAATATATTTTTATATATCTTGGATACTTTTATAATACAATATATTATAAAAGTATCCAAGATGAACCATTTAATCGCTTAAGCAGGGATCTCTTCCAGACTGAAATAATACCGTTTTAAATCGAACAGAGAACCTTACGCAATATCAAAACCGAACCGAACCGCAGGTATATTCGGAGCAAAAAATAAAAAGAGAGATATATTTTAAAACAGTTGGCGTGTGACGGCAGCCAAACAGAATACTGAATGCGGATATCGAGACGTTCGTAAAAGAGCCAACGATAAGTGTCCTTGAGATGGTACTAGTTTCGAAACCGTACAATGAAAAAGAACTGCGACGGAACTCTCGGCGATACAAAAAAACATTGAGCGCGTGCTCTCCCGATAGACCTTTTTCTTATTGTGCTCGAGGGATACACGAAACGTTTGTATTTTTCAACAAAAGGAAGTTCTATTCAAACTTTTTTACTTTAGAAAAAAAAAGAACGAAAATAAATTCTATGCTCTAGCCTGTAATTAAATTTAAATACTCAATCGTTTATCAAACTTCTACAAATCGACGGGGCGTACTATTATTATTCTTTATACCGACAATTTTATTTCCATCGACATGGAAAATATTGCAGACTTGAATTACATAATATGTCGTTACATCGGCGTCGTCTCAAGAGAGTAATTCGAGTTTATTAGAGTTAGAAATGAGAATTATATGGAACACACACGTTTCGCACATTCATCCTTTCTGTCTTCACGTTATATAAAAACTAGGCCATGACAATATATAAAGGATGTAAGCTGTTAAGAATGTCAAAAGCTTTATGAGTTAGAGAGGAAATACATTTACCTACTAATAAAAAGGGTATTAAAACGAACTGTATCTCAATCTGATAGTTTCAGTTCGACTCGAATAACAGTTATGTTAACAATAAGTTATTACCTCGTCACGCGATATTATAGTAAAGAAAATAAATAAAAAAAAAAACGTTAAATTCCCATTTCTAACATGAAATAAAATACTTGAGGAAACGTGGCACGCAATCGCGAACGAACCTTTACAACATTATTTTAAATATTTATGTATTGAACCTAAATTTCGTGAATAAAGTGAATGAAATAAAAACTGTAGAAAATTTAGCGTTAACTGATTTCATTATTGTTACTCTAATACAGTTATTTAATCATTTTGAGTTTGACTATTAAATAAAATATGTATTATATATCATTTAATAAAAAATAAGGGTTCTCTCCTCTTGAGAAGGATTGGAGCTTATTCCAGCACGCCGCTAATTTGGTTTGTTGTATTCATGATGAATTATTATAAACACAATTAAGCACATGAAATCTAAACTTAGATGGTTTGAATCACAACCTTCGATAAAGTTTCGAGTTCTACCCAATTGGCCATCTCGGCTATTTTAGCGCATTTCAGACATTTACGGGTCCACATGACAAATCACAACGCATCGATGTCAAATGTAGTTGAAAATGAGTTAAAATAATAAATACAATCTCGTCGACTGTTAAAAAGAAACGCAAGGACAAAAATTAAGCGGTAATACGTGACACGAGTGTAATAAGGCGTTTGCTTTGCGCAAAAAGTACAGGAAGAGCTCCGTTTACGCCCGAGCGCGCACCGATCGAACATGTAATCGAGAATTTTATTAAGCTTTTTGTTCGGCCCTTCGACCTTTATTCGATTATTCAAATTGTGTTTCAACTTTATGCATATTTAGTAAAAATAAAAATAAATACATAAGATTAAAATTAAAACAATACCGATATAAACTTAGGTCATTTTAAGGCTAAAGTTTTAGCTTTAAGTTATAATAGAGAATAAGTAGTGTTTTTTTTTTTTAATTAGGTTTAAATTACATAAAACAGTGAAATTAAAAAATAATTAAAGAATTGAAACGTCAAAGTTTCTCAAATGTATTATTCGCTCGTATTGGCGAAATTCCAAAACTATGAACTGAAGCAGGAGGCCCTATTTATAATGGTCGTTCACTGGAAAGTGACATTCTCGCTGAATAAGATTAACAGATAGCCCCGTGCCGAGACACGAAGTACTGACATCGATCCAGTTCATACGATCGATATGATAATGAAATTCAGTGACACGGACGCACACGTAGGAAAAAAAATTGACGACGTTGAACCACGATTACAAAGCTTTTTACCTAACAATACTTAATGTAAATATCTATGTATACTAGTTTAGAAAGGGTACCTATTTAATTGTTACGAAGTTTTTTACGTCAATAAGGACGTTATATCAAACATTTACGTCAAAAAATTGTAAAAAAAAAAAACAATTGATTTTTCAAATTAAGTAAATTCCAGTCATTATTTACCATATCCTTTCCCATTATTACAAACAATTCAGAATATGAATGTTTTAAAAACATAAATTCACATCAAAAATGTCACAACTTATTTTTTTATTTTTAATATGAACAGAATCGTGTGGTATAACTGAGAAATTTGTTTTATCACTAATATATTAAAGTATTATTTGTAATAGCAATTTAAATTGGTTTATTACTTAAGTTTATGTTTTGGCAAGTGTACACAGCTCTTAGTAAAAACATTACACGGCATTGCAATTTTTTATTTTGAACTTTAAACGAACGATCACTATGTGTATTTAATTAGAAAATACACATAGTGATCGTTCGCTCGTACTGTGTAATTTACTGTGTCATGTGATTTCATCTTTATATGTTTAGTAAAACATTATGTAGAATCTCTAAAAAAAACAGCTCTCTATTTTATTTGGATACAATATGTGGAATCAATGGAATTGGTATATTTAAAAAAAAAAAACGTCATCAATCAAATAAACTGATACCCAAAGGCCGACAACGCATTAGAAATTCCCCTGGCTCTGCAATTGTCCATGGGCGACGGTGACGAATGACGACCCGACTGAGTGTTTCTTAGCACATGGAATGTAAATAAAGATCCAATCTCGACGTCTTTGTTCCTAAACGATTTTTGAAGCATTGTGTAATATATAACCGAAACCACAAAAGAAATATAATAATTGTAGAAAACGTTTAAAACGTTATTAATTTAGATAAAGATTAAGATTGTGTTTAAAATAATTTGACCTAATGTTATCGGGAAGTGAACGAACGTCAGTAAATGAAGGTTAATGTAAGCCGCATTAATGTACAACTTAAAGAATTACTGAACCGATTACGAAAATAAAACAAACGCGATTTCCATTTATATTTTTCCCCAAATCTTTATAAATATAATGCAGTTTAAATCATCGAAATGAGTTGTCACGTTGTTGAGGAATGAAACAAAGATGAAAAGCATACATTGAGTCCGTTTTTGTTTTTTTTATATTATACCACTCGAAGACTTACCCCAATAGAATATAGTTGAAATCATCCGAATCTTTCCAGCCGTTTCCGAACGATCAGTAAACATACAAAAAAATACCTTTTTTTTTAATTCGGTTCAAAATAAGTGTCGCTTTTAATTAAATCGGTTAAAGAAATTACAGAGGAAATAGTCACTTCTATAACCATCCGGTGCGGCGAGTAGAATTGACGCTGTTTATTACCGTTTCTCTGAGATAAAACGTTTAACTCTAAATAGGAGGTGTCGCAGTATTCGAATCGTTGAATAAGTTACTAAATCGACACAATTTAACTATAATATAAAAACATTATTATGATACATTCCACACGAAAATAGACGAGATAATTGAGAAATAGGAAATTGACAACACCGTAGACACTATAAATCTGTGGTATGCTGAAGACTACTATTAATCGTATACACGTCAACAAGCGATACAGCATTACAGACTCTGTGGCGGAGCATGAGAGCCTAATTCACGTTTTGATATGATAGATCAAAACATTATTCAATTGCAAGCGATATTAGGTCTTATAACATTGAATCAGAGTTTGAAATAGTTAATACGCTCTATGACGCAGATTCAGCCAGGACAGACTCGAGCAATTTGCCTATTGCCGAGTTCAATTATCGCCCCCCGCACTCATTACTGAATTAAGGCGAGAGCAACTGTAAATTTTGCGTCGCCTCTGCAATTCTACTAAATTGGGAGGATGTTTTTATAACCAGACGTTACCCGATTTAACTAAAATATATTAGATGACGAATAAAATCGCATATATAATGGAGCAATGAAAACGACAAATGATTGACACTTAGAACCGAAGGCAGCAGGTAGGTGACAGACTTAATTTCTTCGTTCAATGTGTAGATCACATCGCGTTACAATTACTAATCTTTCGCAATAAAATCTTTGAATAATAATATTTTTATATTCATTTCAATGCTTAATTAAACCATTAGATATTTTAAAGAAGCATATACGAGTTGATATTATGAACATATACAACTTATAAAGATGAATCTAAGAAAATTACACGATAACATGATTATTTTTAAGACGAAAATAAAACTCATTACAGTCGATAAGTTTTTATAGCAAAGTTGTTGCTAAAAATGTCTCGAGTGTTATCATTACAAATATTGTTCAACGATAAGACTGACTGCTATGCTACGGTCAGAGATTAAAAAGTGTGGCGCGTTAACATAGCGACATAAAAATACATAACATCAAAAATTACTTACTACTATTTGGATATAATTGTATCTGTATATAATTTCTGGGAAATTTCGTACACCTGAAGAGAAATTAAATATCTATAATCATACATTTAATTATAAAAACTTACCGGGCATGAAATGTAGTAAGGCGGCGGTGATGGGGTAGAGGCTGGGGCTGTAAGTGATGTCGGGGCAGGCGTAGCCGAGTACAGAGACGACTCTGTCGGCGACCGCCCGGCCCTTGCGGGTCAGGTGGTAGCCCAGACAGTGGGTCGCCTCCACGAAAGGCGGGAGCATGATTGGCTTGTCTGGCAACTCAACTGTACCGAAAACCTGAAACAATATATCATAACTATCAAACGAAGTTTAAGTGAGAATTGATAACACAAAAGTAACTACACAAATAAAATAAAAAACTATGTGCTGCACAAAAATCGAACATATCGCTTTCTAGTGATTACTTTACAACACAATCTTTGGGTAAAAATTGAGATCAGGGTGGGCTCTTCATTTATTGATATACACACATAATTATACCGATAGCGAAATAAACACTTTTCAACTTTGTCTTTCAAAAAAATTAAAAAGTTAAGACTCTTCCAAGTGAATCAAATCACTTGACTAGGTTATTTGCAAACTCTACAGCTACTCGACAGTAACAAAAACGTTTATCTATCTTAATCTGTTTCATAAATATCTAATTGAAAGAAAAAATCCTATATAACATTATAGTATTACATAATTTCCCATTCGAATTGGTCACGTTGAGTTTCCTTTCATCCTGTATTGTGAAAGGCTCATTAAACTTTGAGCGATGTGGTATGGTTACACGACTTACACGAATCGAACGAAGGTAGTTCTTAACATATACGAACATGGAAGAATTTTAATTCCGCTACTGTGCCAAATAACTTCTTTAATTATACTCAATTATTGGACATATATTACAAGAATATTCGCGAGGAATGAAGGAAATGGTTTTTAAAGTCAATATATTTTTTAATTTTAAAGGAAATATATCGTTTAAATATTTAAGCTTTCGTGACATTTTCTTACTATCATAGATATATTTCGTAAAAACGTTAATTATGGTTTTTCGTTACCATATGAATTCCAAAATCTTATTAAAACGAATACAATTTATATGAAGAAAAAAAAATGACTTTTTTGTGTAATAGTCGGACTTAATGGCACTCTCTACCAGTCAAACTTGATTATTAAATCAATTTATAAAAAAATTACACAAAATTTTAATATGAATATTTATAAAGTAACTAAAAGTTGATGTAAGTTACACACGAATTATTTACTGTAACACCTTTACCTATAAATGTTAGTTTTGGGTGTGATTATGTAAATAATGCCGTCCTTTACTTTCAAGTATTAAGTAAATGATATTGGGATAGAGATATCAGTGTTAACTAAACAAATGCTAAATAGCGTTTATAAGTAAGGCCGTAAATAAATACAGATCAAAATTACTGCTGCACAAAAATCGAACATATCGCTTTCTAGTACAAATCATCATTATCTTCTAAATGTACACAAACTGGTAATTCCCCGGTAAATCGTAATTCTGATCCTTTGGACGAAGAATGAATCGAATCATACCTTTTGTCACCAATAGACGCAAAAAAGGTGATGAGGTGAAATAAAGAATATTGTTTTTGCTTAAGCAAAGATGTTTTTACTTAGTAATGGAAACGACAAATGGCAGAATTTAATCCGACACGTGTAATTTTCGTTATGATGCTTTTACGAGATGAATTTGAAATTGGAACGCAATCTTCGTTTGAAGTTCACGTGTTCTAGCCAATGGCATCTGAGATATTGACAAGATTGAATTAATGCGAACAATATTATTAAGTTCATATATAACAATCCAAAACATTTCAATAATCAGCAGTAATCACAAATACTTAAAGACTTTAAATGTCATCACGCATCGCACATATCCACTTGAAACTATTACAATAATATACATATATTCTACTTCACCACTCGTTATCATGATTTAAATAATTATGTTACGATACAAGTTGGTTGTTTTCCTTCACCGTCGAGCACGAAATGATTAAAAAAACACTAATTAAACACATTAATCCGAACGGATTGAATCCGCCAGTATTCGATTTAGAATCACGCGTTCAAACCACTGAGCCATCTTGACTCGCATATATGCGATTAAAAAAAAATAACAAATAAAAATCGTGCCATGTATCAATTTCGTAAATAGTTTAAGTAAATACATTTAAATCTTTTATCCAATTTGTCGGTGACATATTTGCAAGTCAACTCGTGATTATCCACTTTACGGACAAGGCCGGCCGAGTTGGTACACTCGTATAAATTACACATTTTGTCTATAAACCGTACGTACACATGAATATGAAGAGGCGATAATAAAATTTATTTAAAATATCTAGACGTCTAACATGTCTATTAAAGTAATACTATTACTAGTTAAATGATATTATGGTTATAAAATTATAAATGAGGCAATTTAATTAAAATAATTTAACATTATTAAGACTTAATTAGACTTATCTTATTATCTTCATATTTTCGACAGGATTGATAATGATCTCATTATTATCAACTTACCATACAAGTTTTACCATACTTGGCTTTGTGCGAGCCCCGTCTAAGTAAGTACCACTCACTTTAATCTCTTATTCTAGCGTTAAACAGCACTACTTAAAGCGTTGTGTTCCAGTTTGAAATGTGAATGAACCTGTGTAACTATAGAAACAAGGGATATAATATCTTAGTTCCCAAGGTTGGTGGCGCACTGGCGACATAAGCAATGTTTAATATTTTTACGGCGTCAGTTTCTGTGGGCGGTGGTGACCACTCGGATGTCTCATTTTCCAATCAGCTTCTTTATTATAAAGTAAAAAATAAGTAGACCTCGTAGAACGCAAGGCAATAAATTATCTAGTAGTGGAATCTCTATAGTTAAGTCGAAATCCTCAGTAAGTCGAAAAAAAAATAATGCCATTCTCTTCCGATGAACCCCTAAATACGCGGTATCTCGAATTATTTAGACTTTGTAACTCGAACGAAATGTTATTTCTCTACGAAGTATTGATAATACATACTTATACTCTGTAACTCGAATTTTAAAAAAGAGACTCCGTAAGTCTTTGTTTGTAAAAAACAATGACGTCTTACTTGGAATTCCCCGAAATAAAAGAATACCGAAGAATAACATCCAAAATGAGTTCGAGATAGGTTCGGATTTGGGGCTTCTAATCTATTATTTTTGTCTTGTACACGTGCTATGAATGAATACATTCATTAAACTTTCTGAGTAACACAGCTGTGAACCTGAAGTTTGTTCCTTGACGACACAGGGCACGATTACTTTTGGCGGAGCTTCTCCGTCAGTATTGGACTATTAACTAACAACAACATGAGTACAAAGCGGAAACTAAAGACTTTGACTCTACGTGAAAAAATCGATGTTATCAATGCGGTAAAAAGTGGCATGACGTAGCAGCTCAATACGGATTACCAGCAAGAATTTTTTCAACAATATGTAAGAATGAAGCCGAAATATTGCAAAGATATGAATCAAGTTGCAATTTGTCTAATCAAATGAAGATAACGGATTTTTTTGTGTACAGTTTACTTCACTAATATATAATTAGTTTTAATATGTAAAAAATATATACACACTATAAAACTTAAGTTGAATTGTTATTCAAATTTGACTCTACATATCGAAAAATATACATAGAAATCGCGCCTTTGTAAGTCGAAATTTCAGGAGTTAAATTATATGTATCTCGAATTTCTTGTAAACTCATTCACTCGATTTTTTTTGCATTTCCCTTGATATTCGAGTTATAGAGATTCCACTGTATTAAATATTGTCAGTCTTTGGTAAATAATAGGAGTATTTCATAAAATATTATATTTTAAACTTAAAATTTGATATCTTAACAGGTTCATCTTATTTCTATCGTATCTAGATAAATTATGTAATTATCCAAACTAGCTGTATCTTATCTTAATTTTTAATTTGTATCCGAAAAACTCTATCCCTAACGTACATTTTCCCGCGTCAAGAGTTATCCAAACAGACGCTTGAATCAATATTTTCGTGAGCGATGATAATGAAAATCCGTTTCGACGTTGACGAGTGTAAGGGAATTTTTTAAACACATGTAAATATTTTAGTGTTAACAATATTATAATTTTGAGAGAAACGTGAATGATTGCTTAGAGTACTTAGAGTACTTAGACGTTAAAATGATAAACGTAAACGTCTAGACAATCAATTCGCCAGACGGGATGTAAATCAATTAGTATGACTGGATAACTTATAGACATACAATTTTCAATACGGGTATACAAATTACAATATCCTCTCGTTAAGAATTCTAACAACAGAGATGAAATAAAACATAAGAATCAGTGTAACGATATAACAATCTAGGCAACAAATGACGAAAATGTTGAAACAGCAGCTAATCTAAAATAACATATTAAAACTCGAAAAGTAGTATGCGATATTAGCTTTAACAATTATAACATTTAAAGTGTACACGCATCAAAATAGCGTATCACAAATCGATTTACAACATTTCACGAATGAGATACTAAGAGAGTGCTTACAGAAAATCACTACAGGTTACAATTATAAAACGTGCAAGCAAAATAAAATTGTTAAATTATTTTCGTGTTTCCGTGTCTATTGCATAATGGGTTCGTCGAACGTTAATCTCGGGACAGATAAAGAAAACCGTCGTTCCTTAAAAATGCCACGTGTTGCGTAAATTCGATGGAGCAATGACCGACCGCTGTATTTGTAAACGCGACGAATGATAAATAACATAAATACGACCAATAATATGATCGTTTGTCACGGAGACGTGTTTGAACCCGGTTGGATGGTAGCAGCTAATTATATCTGTCGACAGAGGATTTGCAAATATGTAAGAAAATAGTCATGTCTATTGCGGCTCTTGTTCATTTTAATGACCGAAAAATAAATAATGTGGATCCGTGCGGTCGAGGCGTTATAAGCAAAGCGTTGAAAAAATTATTTACTTTTTTTCGTTGGTCGCATCTTATGTTTCGTTATCGCAACTCTTTCATGCTGACACGTCATGTGAAGATATTTTGGTTTGTCCTTGTGACATTGGATGAAATTCCGTAAATAAATCTAACATTTTGTATTTAATAACAATAATTGGTCCTTTGTTTTTTAAATGATATATTTCGGTCTTTCACGGTTAAGGACATTTCACGAAAAATATTTATAAAATAGACCAAATACAAAACTATAATTAATCCTAGTACTAAGCTATATACTATATAGGAGAAATTTAAATAATTTCCAGAACTTATGTATGCACCATATGTATATACATATGATGGATACATAAGTATTTATTCTTAACCAATCGTTATACACGTTTAAATATATATAAATAGTTGTCTTCTATTTTACATAAATGAATAAAAATACAAACATTATTTCGTAATGTGAACGCCACGCCCCCCTGCGCACGCGCATCGTCCTTCGTATTCAAGGCCGCCTACAAATGTTTCAAACTTAGGGCTGTCGCATAAGATATGCAGTAGCTTAATTTATGATTATAAGATTTTGTATTTCATTTCATTCATTTAGTAATTAGGGAAAGTTTGTCTGTTTGTTTTATCTTTAAAGAATAATAACAAAACCTATTTTTTGAAAAATATACTAAGATCTTATTAATTTATTTAGAATAAGACAAACAGTACATTTATAATTATTAAAAAAGAAATACATAGTACTAAAAATAAATTAGTTACGTTGAGCGAAGTAAGTAGCAGCTAGTAAGCAATAGAATACACAGATGAAATATTTATAACATTGTTAACAATCCAATCTGTGGTCAATGTTATATAGTTATTGGATTTTTTTTTATTTCGAGAAATTCCACGTAGCAGCTTCAGATTTGGAGTTCTAAGTTGGCAGTTGGATTTCCGTGCCTACCTCACAGCCTAGGAAAGTGCCTACCTCACACCGTTGGTCTTATATCTGGGCTCCCCCATCGTATCGGATTGAGAGTTAGGACGTCGTAGTCGGTTAGGCTCAGTTGCGAATGGCCGCCGTAATCGACATCGGTAAGGAGGACGTCATATTATTTTATTGACACATCTAATAATACATTTAACTATTTCATGAAATCTACATGTAATAGATTTCCGAAAGTCTTGATACTTATTTTCAACCCTACGAAATATCCAACGATATTTTCGACATTATCGACGGCGACTTCTTCGACGATTTAAAACTAAAAACCAGTTTCGGAAGATAATTGATCCTTTTAACCTTGAGTTAAAAATAAATCACATGAACGGAAAGCATTGCATTCAATCATTTCAATAAAGATTCACGAATATATACAAATAAAATTACATGTTACAGTAACATTCACAGATGTCCCACTGCTGGACTAAGGCCTCCTCTCCTCTTTTGAGGAGAAGGTTTGGAGCTTAATTCACCACGCTGCTCCAATGCGGGTTGGTGGAATAAACATGTGGCAGATTTTCAGTGAAATTAGACACATGCAGGTTTCCTCACGATGTTTTCCTTCACCGTCAAGCACGAGATGAATTACAATCACAAATTAAGCACATGAAATTCAATGGTGCTTGCCCGTGTTTGAACCCACGATCATCGGTTAAGATTCACGCGTTCTTACCACTGGGCCATCTCGGCTCATGATATGTTAGTTACTGTTTAATTCTTAATTTCAATATAAAATGTAGATACAATTTTAAATGTACCAAAATCAACAACAGATTCTTGGCAATTGTTCCGACATTGTTACGATAGAGGAACAGACGTAAACATAGATAGTTTATAAGTACACACGTTATATTATGTACATAACAAAGTAAATGTTATAATAGTGAGGTCAATGTAAATCGGACCCGTAAGTGCGATCGTTCTAGAGGGGATGATGAATTAGCTATATTTACTTACGTTTTATGAGAGTCGACCAAATATAAAACATCTATATAACGGCGCGAGACAATATTAAATAATGAAAATCAGTTAATTGTGAGAGTTATAATATAATAAATATAATAATTTTGTTAATGTTTATCGTTGGTAAATTATTCTGTTCAGTTTATTAGAGCGGATAACACCGAATGGAGTCATGTTTGTCACGGCGAATGTCATGTCAATGATGGACTTGTTGAAACCCATTGGCTCTAAATCTCGAATTATTAGTGTAATCCCTAATTGTACAAGTAATAAGTGTTTGTATAATTTAAGTTGTAATAAAAGACAACGTTGCTGTTCACTTATTTTAACGTTTCCTGAAGTATAACGCCCACCATGGATTCCCGTACTACGAACGAATCAGCCATTAGATTCGAGCCCGGCTTCCCGACGTCCCGTTATATAAATTATTATTATTACACATAATAACAGTAGTCATCGATAATTGCTTATTTTTTTTCTTTTAATTTCGTATTCGCTATTCTCTATTCGTCGCTAGTATCTACATCTAGTCATAACCTCAGTGACGAGTTTCTATTTACAAATCACGTCATCCCTAGCCTAGTCGATCTCTTCCTTTTTGGTATTTCTCTTATATTTAAAGCATCTACGTCTATGCTTCACGGCATAGGATATTCATGATATGAGCTTCATACGCCTACCATTACGATCGGTTTTATTTCAACTTTTCACGTCACAGGCGACAACTTTCAAATTTCCTTTTAGAAAAATATTTCCTTAACTCACACACATCCAATAACGTATGTACTGTAAGTTTCTGAACTTGTATAAGCCTTCCATTTTGAATTCAATCTATTATAGCTCTGTTATAACTATAACCCAATCGAGATTTTATAACATCGTGACTATATATTAGAACGTAAGAATATAATAAGAAAATTTAAAAGACGTAAATAAATAACTGAAGTTGAGTACGGAGCAAATATAAAAAAATCGAAATTATTCACATAGCAAACTATTTACCGTTATTATGACTTTTAAATATGCAACAATCGCAGTCGAGATGAAACAACATAAACGTTAAAAGCTAAAAGAATGATTCAGTCGAATTGATCTTACAATAATAGATATATCAGCTTTCAGTAATTTTACGGTTGCAAATACATTCAGCCTTGATGGTGGATAAGAACGGACGATATTGAGTGGCTCTCAACGAACGTTTGCTGATAATGGCTTTGATCTGGATGAACATACATTACACGTTGTTTATTCCATTCTATCAAAACAATACATTACACATAAATATACTTCATATAAAATATTTTAAAAATAACTTTTATGAAGTTGCAGAAAACTATGTAACATACGAAAAGCACTGTCTTATTACAAAGACTGCAATTTTTTTTAAACAATCAATGACTTGTTTTCGCCCGCATGTCAAGAGAGGAGGTTAAATGATTGGTATAAAAAGAAGCCTGCCTTTCCTTGGGGTTCGAGCTTGCTTAATGCTAAATTTCACCAAATTCCATAGTTTAGTCGAAAAAGCGTAACAGTGAGACGGACAGTTACTTTACGTAATAAAGAATTTTGGCAGAAATTTACTAGTGATATTATTTTTAATACAAAATAATCAATTCCAGTATACATACGTATGTTTGTACTACAATTATTTAACAAGAAAAAAATAATTCGGAGAAGTGAAATAGATTAAATAAAATAAAATACGTCCAATAGAATTGTGTTTAACGTAGGGACAATTTATAGACAATGTGGTGGACAATGAGCACGTGGGCGAAGCGCTAAGGCTCTTAATTAGTGCGGACACAACCTCGACGCGACCTCTTGGCACGGGCAATCAGCGGATAATTGAATAAAGTCGACCGACTAAGCCGAATTGCAAATTCGATGTGCTCTTTATTTAAAAGATCGAACATTACGTAGTTAATTCATTAATAAAGAGATAATTTCATTTAGAAGAAAGGGTTTTTGATGAAGCAAATGCCGAAATCAATTGGTATTTTATAATACATCATACACAAGGAGGTCAATGATATACCGGAGCGATATAAAATAAATAATATCTAAAAATACGATGTTTTTTGCTATGTACCATTGGGTAAATAAATACATTGCCAACGTTATTCTCTCGCGGATAAGATCGATGATACTATTTTCGGCAGAGCGAATCCACAAGGCGGATTCCATCTGAAATAACTTCAGCGTTTTACCATCGCAATGTGTACAGTAAATCGCGGCCGCAGCACGATTGTGAAAAACACTTACGTTATTATCAGCTATATAAATTTATTACGACATTCGATTATTGAATAAGTCGAGACAACGAACGCAGAAGTAATTGTAAGCCGATAAGCTAATGTAATCTTTGACCGAAAAAAAATTCAAAACGTAAAAGCGAACACGTAACATAAACATAAAATCAAATTATAAAACGTAGGTTTTCTCCGCGAAAACACGTGAGTGACAGTTGAATGAGCAGTCGAACAAGTTACAGTAGCAAAAACAAGGTCTTAGTTTGATTTACATATACATAAAGAGTGAGATAGTCAGTGTTGACTTGCGCGTGCGTTTTGACACGATGATATAAAAAACATGGATTCATTATATACATTATATTAAAGTATTAAGATAAGATACACGTGAAATACAAATGAATTTACACTGACAAGACAAAACAAAAGAATTAAGATTGAAAAAAATAATTACCAAATATATTTATGAAGATGATCATACTCAAATTAAATCAAATTACATTTAGTATTATGTAATTAATATCGGGATATGGTCATGGTATTATCATTATTTATTCATATAAATGAATAATAAATTATAACATTTACATATGCAATGCAAAATGTTTCATGGTAGGAAATAATCATACATTTCGTCGTATCCGTACAATAATAACGTATTTACGATTCTATAACTTTACATTTGTAGTATTTTACCAGTTTTTTTTACTAACTTTGGGTCATGTGTAGCTACCGACTGAGGACTTTTTAAATATAATATATAATGTAACTATTTATCCATTCATAAAATAGGGTCCTCCAGACCGATTTCGGCCACGGCGGCCAATCTCAGGAGAGATTAGCCAACTGCGCAAGAGATATTATAGTGCACAAGTGTGTGCGCAAACACAGGACTGCAATCCGACACGAGCGGAAAGAGTTCAGGCGCAGGACCAACGGCTTAACGCGTTTTCCGAGGCACGGGAGTGTACACACTTCCAACTTCCAGACTTCGGGCTGCTACTTGAGAATTTTCTGACAGAAAAACCCAATAACTATTTATTGGCCCGACCTGGGAATTGAACCCAGGACCACCGTGTCTGCGGCCTTCTATCTAGCCACAAGACCAACGAGGCAGTCAATTTATTTTATTCTTTCCTCGAAGGTTGTCTGGAAAAGATCGCGGTCTCAGCGATAAGATCGCCTCTTGTATCTCTTGTTTGTATTGTAAAAAGTATATATATATTGTATTGAATATCATCAACACTAGCTCGCCATTATCCTATTTAGTCAGAGCATATTTTCCATTCACTATCTATCTTTGGATTATACTGTTAACCACTTCTCGCACATTAAAATATATTTGGTCTTGCTCTCGCTTGACAGCTATTGATTTCATACAAGAGTTCTTAACGATTTGCTTACGATGAATAATAATATAAGAGTTCCATCTCGATAGCGATTGATTGAAGACGCAGCAGTAGACATTATGATAAAGGACTATTTCCGTATCAATCTAACATGCGCTGTAAACAATTCTGACCTGATAACCTCAGTTAGTCGCGCTTGTTTACCGCACTAGTTTGATTGATAAAGTGATTAACCAAGATGTTATGCGACACAGAGGTTATCTTACATTATTAAGTGCATAATTGTATAATACAAATAAAGTTTGTGCACATTCCGGTTACATTATAGGATATCAATTACATTTTGTAAGAACAATATCTATTATTCTGTTAACATTTTATAAAAAAAGTTATTCAGTATTCGAGAGAATTCACATCATTTTTAAAATACTATAATACAATTATGCTTTACTAGTCACAAGTCATGAAATGCTTTTTTCGAAACTTATGATTCTGTCAATACATTTTGACGAATTAAATGACCTGAAGTTACCCATAAAATGATGGATTTATTTTATATTTAATATAATCTACTGAAATGACGACATAAAAGTATTTGTAAGTCTAATAGTAGTTCTGTAATCTAATAGTAGTTACTAATAGAACATTTCAACAAACTAACAAAGCAGATACATTTCTCAAAATATTTAAAATTATATAAAAAAGTTTGCTTGGAAAAAAATCAAAAGGCCAAGTATCATTTCAATTGATTTGTCATACAACCAAAATATTTAACAAGAGTCGTTTTAGTATTAATATTTGCAGTGGCAAAGATTACGAGAATAGATCCGACCCAATAAAGCGCGTATGGGCTACGAGCCGATGGATCTACATTGCGCAACGATAGCACTCAAACACGGATGTGAATACTAGTCAAGGGATCGTTGCACAATACGCATACATTTAAATAAACTGTCTCTAGAGACGCGTATGATCATTGACAGGTACCCAAAGGTGAGCATTTTATTAAATACTTAAATTTTATTGACAGATAACGCTACATTTCCAATTTCAAACCTAATAAAATGGTAATTTTCTCTTCTTTTTACGCTTCGTTTTAAAATATTTTCAAATTCGTAATTAAATCTCGCCGTGACATTTAATTATTCCAATTATTAAGAACCTGTGCAGTCTTGGCAAATAGCAAAGCTTCACGTCGTCGTATTGCTGTGTGAGTGAGCCAATGGGAAGAGTGTTCATACCATGGTTGGCAGTACATGTGTAATGCCAAAATTTTAATCGATGTCGCACCAATTACTTCTTGCCAATGTTTATTTACTTGACAGCCTATCTGATCTTATTTATTATAAAAATATATACTTACTTTATTAATATACTTTTTATCTCAAATAAAATAAGAATTTAGTATGGTCAAGTGAGTTATTACTGTTATTATTTTAATCCACGTTATCACAAATAATATAAATACCATTAAAATCAGAGAATATGACATCATAAGTAATATTGTTTTCATTCTTATCTACCAGTTATTTGAAGTAAACAATACCAAAGACTATTAATATAACCCACAATTTGAAACAATGCAAAATAAGAGGACAAAATATAAATACGAAAGTTAAAATTATTAAATCTGGTACAAATATTAAATTATTATATCGTGTAAGTTGATAGAACAAATCTTGTGCGTTAAATCTGCAGATATGTTGTATGTGAAAGGAATGTCTTTGAAAATTATTAGGTAAGGTTCAATTATACGTCAATTCGAGGTTAAAAAATATAATAAAACAGGCAAGTTCATGTCAGGCCGGGCGTGTGTAATCATGCAAATTGCACGAGATTGTGTTATTTATAATGTTAATTAACACGTCAGGACATACATAACTACGCCGTTTATGTAATGTCAATCTTATGCCCTGGCTTCATATAACGGGTCGAGACAATAAAAGTTATTGGTTTGTTCCTGTCAAGAATTTCACAGTAAAAGGTTAGAGTTAAGAAGTTAGGAATATTTACACTCTTATACCCCGGGTAAGCGTAGCGCGTAAGCACTTGATCGCCGTGTTGGTTGACGTACTAAAAGAATGAGGGAATAGCATTTGCGCAGTATTTACGCAGATTTATAGATAGGCGGACGGGCAAATAGGCCACCTAATGGTAAGTTGTCACCAACGTCCAAAGACGTTGCTATAGAATAAATATTAACTATTCCATACGTCGCAAATGCGCCACCAATCTTAGAAAGTAAAATATGATGTAGTTACACTTGCTCACTTTAAGCCGGACCGCAACAATACGAAATAATATTGTGCAGCGATAGAATATCTGATATGTGGGTAGTACATAACCAGAACGGCTTCCACAAAGCTATACCACCTATTATACTGCCCAACGTGTTGCTTTATACCGAAAACTAACGCACAATAATGAGAAGGAATTGTAAATATTTATAAATACAATATAATAAATACTGAATATTTATTTAGTAGTGAGTTTTCTAGAAATGTTATATTAATACTTATGTAAAATTATAAATAAAATAAACAAACCAGCAGGATCTAACATTGCTATCGAAGAACTAGATAAAGGACATGAATCCAATTGACATAGAATTCGCTATGGGCCGTTAAGTAAAAGAAAACGATTATTATCACATTCAATTACAAGGTAATATTTTATAAAAAAAGCAAAATATACGAGATCTCTTTCAATCGCAGACCGTATAAAAATGACTACAAGAAAAAAAACGTGAAAATTCAATCATACTGAAACAAATATTTTAAATAATAATAATAAATATTTAAGCCAAAACATGAACAATTTTGAAGGCAGTTGATTAAACTGTGCATTGCTACAAATATAGCATTATTGGTGAGAATGTCATTACGCAAAACTTGATTAGATCGTGCAGCGGTAGGTACACGATTTGCCATTTGAACAGATTACGAATCGAAACACTACGCCTACTAGTCACAAACAATGCAATATCGTTACATTTATCTAAACGATTTCCTGATAAAAACAGATAGACAATAGAAAGACGGAAACACGTACCAATGACTGAAAGATACATAACGAATAAAATTAATCGTTTAAAAAAAAAAACATTCAAATGCCGTCGAAATCGTTTCAGAACCGACTTATAATTAAATTGATTTCGTTCTTTATAAAAGAACTTACCTATGTAAATATATTAGAACGTAAACTGTTTATCATACACGTTAAGCATATCAAGGTGTGGATCCGACTTGATGTGGAAAGTGGGGAACTAATAACTCATGTCCAACATTAATTAAACATTGGCTGAAAATAACGAAGCATAGATATAATTATTCCGTCGACGATATAAAGAAAATAAAAACATTTATTGCAATAGTATGTTGTAACTATATCACCATAAACCGATACTTCTGTAATGCAAATCAACTCGGCTAGCTATTCATCAGTTCAATATCCAGAACAATGTTTATTACATTGAATGAGTTATCTGTTCGTACAAAGAATGTTTGTTTACTTGTTTAGTTCATAGCTCCTTGTGAAGCAAATGCAGGTGCAGATGTACCATTTCTTATAACATTAAACTTCGTACATTATATATATGGTTATATTAATAATCGGAACATTCTCGTTCTCAGTAGAAATAGAACAGTGTATCACGTTTGTTGTCTATGTGTGCATGAGGATTAAAGAGTTAACTTTGGTTAGGGGGGGAGTCAAGGTCGTCGAATCGGTCACATGCGAAACCTGACTAGTGCAGGAAATAAACATTGTTCTACTCCTTCCTTCCTGTCACCGATTGAACGCTTAGTCACAGCCGATTATAATTTCAAAGTCAAAGTCCTGAACGTAATCAGCTATGTAACTTAACAGGGAGGGAGCTTTTTTATTGTTTTACTTATCGCACTGGTAAAATGTTGTTGTATTGTGTTCTTAAAAAAATTCCTGGCTTTTAATTTTGAGATAAAATAAAGATATATACATACACTAAATTCTTCAAATACAAAACACTCTCAAAATATTTGTGGAAAAATACTGAACACGAATAAAATTTAGTACGCGAATTGCAATTCGCAATGTTAAATAAAAGTAAAGCCCACAACGCACGTGACCACAATGTAGGTGAGAAAAGCGAAGTGTACGTCTATTTTTGGATTTGGCTCGTGGCCACTGCGCGCGCGCAATGCTATGTTAGTCAATAATCCGGCTGTCAAGAATTTTATATAACATAAAAGTTTGGCTATAAATGATAATCCCGTTATAATTCAAAACAGGTCACATGACCTTTGTGTCGATCGATGAAATTTACGCAAAATTGCCTCGTACCTTTTTATTTTTAGAACATAAAATGTATAAGGAGACGTTTGTTGTAGGTCATGATCAGTTGCACAACCAATAAATCACTACATCATGCGAGGCTGGTTCAAGATGTGTTGATTGACGACAAAAGGCTAATTGTAACAACCGATGCCAATATCGTTTTAAAGCCAACATGTCATATCGCACTTAAATAATAATCAGCAAAACTCGAACAATACGATAAAATTCCATTCATCGAGGCTGAAGAGGAACTAACGTTTTACAATGGCAAAACTGATACAATTACTGAATATTTAACAATGTGATGTCACAAGTCTATCATTCTAAATAGAATGATAGAATTCTCTATCATTCTTAATGAGAATGGATTTTAAGAAACCGTTTAACCTAAATAAAGAACATTTGAAAAAAGAAATGCTTAAACTAAAATCATGCAAGAAAATAAAATGTAATAAAAACGAAACAATGGAATATTACTTCGTAATAGAAATAATGTTTCAGCAATGAATAAAAAAAAATGCATTTTGAAAATATTTTAATAACACACGACAAATATTGAAAAAAAAACAAAATTAAACCCAACTTAAGCAAATCTCGTATTAGTCATTAAAATCTAACTGAAACTAAACGCTGTGCGTCGTCGGTCCGCGTAATTGGATTTGACATAATGACATTACAGAATGTAAGGCCGCAAGTCTTTCTGGCGATGTCGACTTATAAAATCATGATCAGCTAAATATACGGATTAATAGACTTACTTATTGTAAAGAAAACTAAAATAAAACAGACTCGATGTTAAAAATATTCTAGTCTATTTAAAAGAAATAGCATAAACAGATTTTTGTAATTCTTATATATATCATCTTATAGAGAGCACACAAGTTTTAAAACAAGCGAACTTATCATCTTGACCACATGAGTATATTTGTTAAGTATATAACATACTTTATAAAAAAATACTAATCGATTGGTGCAAAAACAATACCGTATCATTCAATACTTTTTATTGTCAACGTAAAACCTTGAATACACCACTATCATTAAATGACAGTTAGATACGTGGCTAGGTCAAGGTGTGTAAGTCGTTGGCACCGCACCAGTTGAATTCGACTGACAGGTGATGCGAATCAGATAAACATTTCAAAACTATTATCATTACAAATGGCATTGACTTCTGTAGTCATTTTCTTTATGCATCATCCTATTTGCCACATAAAAATTGGAACATGGCTCACCAGGATAATATGAGTTACGAAAGTCAAATAATATTGCCAAACATATAAAAGCAAAGAAATAGATTTCCTAAGTCATCATCTAGAACTAATATTCTAATAGATATGTCACGAGGCACGTGCAGAGTCACTTAGCACAACAGCACTTATTAGTTAATTTAGAACCGTGTAAAATTAAATGACAACACTTAAGACGTTTCGGTAGTAACCTTCATTTGGATAAAGTCGGAAGTCCAAGAAATTTATTTTACATTCACAAATTATGAACGGGAAGCCAAACAAATGTTATGATGTCATCGATTTCTGCTAATGGAAGTGATATTTCGAGTTACATTCCTTCAGAGAAAACCGGAATCTTGGCGAGCTCCTCCCTCACCTCGGTGCAGCCACGTGGCCGGAGTCCTGCCGTTTGACTCATGCTCGCTATTTGTTTATACTAACGAAAAATATTTGTCACACGAATATCATCCGGTTATATCCGCTCAGGAGGAAAACATGAAAATTTTCCCCTCCAATTTTATTTTGGATTCCTCTGACATGACACGGAAAGTATCATGATGCCAAATAATTGCGAGCAGGCGTTAATAACAATTTTAAAATCTAAAACATAAGATGGTGAACAGCAAGTAAAACGCGCCATTAAAACAATTAAAAAGGAATCTGTACAATTATAAAGGATTCTTTGATCAATGTACATTTGTTAAATGTTAATTAGTAATTGTCGTACTCCATTACTTTTGAACGAGAATGTATTTTTTTTACAATTTTGATAAATTTTAAGCGGCCCTATTGATTGTGTTTTAAAAATATGAATTCAATTTTAAATCCAAACCATTAGCATTTTATTGTAAAAAAATCATGATTATTTTATTAATGAACAGAAACCGATACAGCTTAAAGATAAGGTATATATACAAACAGAAGTTGCACGTTATGAAGGTGAACTAGCAGGCACGGGATGTACTGCCAACTTCATATTTTTTATATTGCCCCGTACATAATATCATGCTATGTTGTTCAGGATTTCCTTGATTTGTATAACAATAATTATGTTTTGAGGAAATATTGAATTCATTAACAATAATTCCTATTTTATTTACATATCAATATCAATGTCAATAAAGATTGATTTATTTATAGCAATTCCGAAATTTTTTTAGAAAAAAAGTGTTGTATGTACACGAAAATACAGGTGATTTTTTATCTAAAACTTCAAAAACGGAAGGAAATGATTTGATAGAGCTAGCTGATGTATTAAGATCACCTGTTGTATAGTATTGGTGTTTTGCGCACAAAACCGAAGGTGAACTGGGTTGGTTGACGCCGTGCCAACAGCATGCGCAGAAATAATAACAAGAACATTTTGCATTCAACCGCTGAGAAAATGCAGGACCGATGTTTATTACGAATTTTTACGAAAGAAAATTGAGAATTGTTACTTTTTTAATGAAAAAATTTAGTTATTTTTTTAATATTCTCATTAGTTGCTTATTACTTCATACGACAAAATCCTAAACATGTATTTGGTGACTTAACATTGCATTACGAAAAAAATGATGACTGTTTTACTTTTTACGATCTACAAACATCAAATGTGTTACTTGTAAAATGAAGTGGAGACAAATAAAAAAAAAACTGATGTAATATTATCAAAACGGGCTGTTCTTATTTGTGTTCCCATGTTCCCGTGGGATGGCTCACAGGGAACATGGGAACACAAATAAGAAGTCATCTTTTATATTTTTTCTATGTAAGGATGATCTCGTGATCTATTTTGAACTCATGTGAGACCAGCTAACTGCACATTGTATTTCACAAGTGTGTGCTAAAACACAAGTGCACTCTACTACCTCGTTCTCATAATCCGATGGGACGGCAAATTCCACACAATCGGATAGAGTTCAGGCGCAGGACCAATGGTTTTACATGCTCCATTGTCTAACTCACCCAGATTGGTACTGTGGATTTCTTGAGAAACAAACCCAATAACTTTTTTATTAGCCCGTCGTAGGCGTTTGATCCCACAACATCAGGATCTGCGTCCTCATAAAATAATCTATGTAAGGATTTATGCATAAATGTTGCGGGTATAAGACACGTGTCAAAGACAAACGTTCAATAGAAATTATGAAATTAATTGTTATAAATACCTGATTGAACATTGACTGAACCGATCATCTCGATGGTTCATTGGTTTAGTTGTGATGAGGTTACAAACAGACACGAGTTAGTTTCGCATTTATAATATTATTCTATTCTGATCAAACGTTGGCTATTTGCTCATTATGTAAATCACATGTTTGACACGAACAATAACAAATCATTTAATAATTAATTGATACTTTAATTAAATACTAATGAATAAATTAGTGAAGAATATTATATTTTGTAGTAAAATATATATTTTGTAACAAATTATTCAATCAACAATGTACGTAAATAAATCTAACAATATTATCGAACCGTAGACAACTTTAGGTATTTCTACAGACCTGTTTACAGCGAAAAGCATAGAAAATGTCGCAACATTGAAAAAACAATAACTCTATAGAAGTGGTAATTTTCATTACCAGCTGCTGTGTAATCGTCGGTCCATTGTTATCCGGAGCTAATTGAGATGCGAGAGACGCTCCGATTGATGCGCGCGCGCACGTTGATGTCGAACGCAAGGACTTATCGACTTACTTGCCCAAACGTATCCTAACAGAGGATTTTTCTACTATGAGTCATTATTAACAACGAAATTTTAATTTTATTTACGATGAATTATACTTTTGTAGTCATAATAATAATTTAAAATAACTAAGTATATTCTTTTGTTTCAGTCGTGAGAATTTTTTTGCCACAATAAATCTATTTTTTATTCAATTAATATAATGCCAGTTTTCTTTTAATAACTCGTTATTTCACATTTAGAGAACCTCTTAAATAAATATTTATTTTTCGGACCACGATCATTCGATGTCTATTTACGGTGTAATTTCTTTTCAAATTGACAGTCACGTAGACACACTCGTCAAGGACACAGTTGTGTACAGAATTCAAACAAAAACCCTGGACTATTGGTGCAAACATGTTATATAATTACCTTTAAAATGGCTTAATGGCGATTTAGACTGTGTTTTACGATAACACGTTTGAGTCTGGTGTTTTTGCAAAAAATCTTATCAGCAAAGATCACCTGAATGGAAAAATGACCTTCGTTTGACTACGACATAAACGTCACCTTCTTATCAGGGGGCGCGATGTCGTAAACATTTGGGTGACGTTGAACAAAGTAAACTCACGTGACCTTCAAAATATACGAATTATACTCATGTAAAATAGGTTTTATTGAATACTTTCCATCCAAGCCGCTTTTACGTGAAGTTACGATTGCAGAATGTCATTGTATGGTATACGATTATCAAATTAAGTAAACTATTTCGTGAGATAAAACTTTTGTACAAAATTTTACATCAACCGAACAAGAGTACTGAACATTTTTATGGCGAAGATGTTTATTGTATAAACTAAGATCACTGACCTGCGTAACCATGTCCCAGTAGAATCCATCGAGCATTGATTTGCCATGTTGATGCTGTCGACAAAGAGCCGGCCAGAGGGAGGCGCGAATCGGGCTGTTGATCGGCCAGGAGTTCTCCCTGATGAGAAGCTTAAGTTCACGTTTGCGGCCCTGCTGGAGAATAGGTTGGAGTTCCTCGAAGGTCTTGAGTGGTGCTTTCTTGCCTGCGAATAACGGGGAAGGTAAGCACTGCGTCCAGATTGCTGTGGAATCGGTCGGAGCGAGAGATTCGGCGCTCTGCGCGCGAAACGCGGCCGGTTCTATATACATCGCAGAGGCGCGGGGCACATGCTTTCGGTGCGCGCGCGCCTGCGGCACTGCCGGCCGCAAGCTCCGTCAGCCTCCGGAAAATACGATAGCGCGCCCCGTCGGTGTTACACTTGACGAGTGTTTATCTGACCGTATGAATGCCGCCGCGGTCGATTAGACCACAATGGAAAATTATCTAAACTTTAAGTAAGTACATCAATATCGTGCGTAGGCTAAGCCATCATTTAAAACCATAATGCTAACTATATAAATAAATAAGAATGCTGGTGTGTGTGTGTTCTCTATGCGTTCCTAAACCATTCAACCGATTGTGATAAAACATAAGTGAGTTGTTCTAAGTACGCCCAGGTTCCAGTCCCAAATAAACTAGATGTTATCTTTGTATCTTTCTTCAATAAAAACGATATATTTATATAATATAGACTACCAGTTGACTACCATTACGATGCCGGCTCGGGTAACTAGTATGTTTCTGAGGCTTCTAAATCATAAACATCGTAATTTAAATCATAGCAAATGTTTTATCTTCCAATATCATAACAAAGTAATTGAAAATACAATATAAACTAGTATAAACTTTCACTGTATAAACATGTATATTTGATAAGTTATAAGAACCATGTGCATTTATAAAAATAGGCATCAGAATATAGCAAAACGAACAACAAGTTTTGGAGAAAAGCCAAAGTACTAGCACCGAGTCATGCAGATGATATATCCATGAAACAATTATAACAATAGTGAAGTTTCAGAATGCAATTTATAAATGATCGTCAATCATTCACTGCGTACATCGGAAACGTAATCAATAATAATTTTTATCTTTGTTCATCCCCTTAGTCGAACGCTTATATATAAAAAAGTGTCATGCTTTCTACAACGATTTATCCAAAATGTTTATTATACAGCAAATAATTTATTTTATATAAATATTAAATATACATATTCGTGATGCCAATAAGTTTATTATGGGATATTATCATTCATATTAAAACTAAAGTGACTACTAATGAGTCATACCGTCCTCGATATCACCAGTTAAGTAATAAGTCACCGTTCTTGTCGATAATTTCTTACGAAAGACAGATATCATTCGACATTTACATACGTACGTACATGAGTACTATGAAGTATCGTAGCTACAGTTCATTTTATATAGATGTAATAAGAACTACCTTGAGGCGTAATATTAAGAGTAAGATAAATATGAAAAAACCAAAAAGTACGAAAAAAGGGCTATGGTAACCAATCTAACGAATCTACAAAGCGCTTGCCAATAAAGTGAAGTATGTCAAAGGAAATTTATAGAATGTTCCAATACTCTACTCTAAACATTATCCGACACATGTTTCTTTGCGTAATTTTCTTTAACGGCTGTAAAGGAACAGCCCGTTAATGTCACTGCTGTGATAAGACATATATTTCTCAAAGGGGAAGCACCGAGAAGATGCCAATACGCTGTTCCGCTGTTGATGGATATACAAATGGCAGCATTTCATCCCAACATATGTAGGTTTTAACACCACTTCATCTTTAAATTGAATAAAAATCCACGTAATCTATTAACTGGATCATCTCTGCTGTCGAAAACGAGAGTGAACCACTGAGCATGACATAAATGGAACATGTAATTGAACTTCCACAGCTCAACGATGCTTTCATAAGCATTTATCGATACATTATATTGCTGTGTTCCGGTTTGAAGGGTGCGCGTAAGCCATTGTAATTTGAAACACGAGACACATGTCGTTTTAGAACGCATGGTTAGTGATATTGACAGTATAAGGAGTGAACTGTATTATTATAGAATATCATCGCTAATACATATCAAATAAACACCCGAACCTTTAAATCTTCGATTAAAGATTCATATGCATAAAAAAAATTATATACGTGTTATAATTTAAAACAAAACAGGTCTCTTGTACATTAAACGTTGTTTATGTGTTAAGTGGCGCAACTGATAACGCGAGGTTATCACGCTGCAGTCTCGGTACGATTAGTTAAATTTAAACTTCTCTTTGTTTATTTATCATTGGCTTCACGATTTATTTGGACGCGTTATTTTGTTTTATGATAATTACAATTAGTTTTTAATCGTACAATAAAAAAACTTATAGGTACAATACAATGTAAATAATTTTATCTTATATGTATAAATATAATATAATAATAATAGTGCATGCTTTTATTCGTATGATATTTGTGCACATATTGTTTATCCGACTAAGTAGAAACTTTCGAACGTTGGAACTTGCGTAAAGTTCTAGTATGGTAACATGCACAATGGGTGGCGTGCGAGTCGTATCAGTTAAATGTTAACAATTAAATGAAAAGTATAAAAAGTTTATATTCTATTCATGTATTTAATTTACGAGTATCTCTACGAGTTCTATGCCCACATACTACCCATAGCCAGACTTAGACATTGGCACTGAATAAATATTAAATATCCATCGCCAATGCACCACCAAACTTTGGAGCTAAGATTTGTAGTTATACTGGCTTACTCACCCTTCAGATCGAACATACTTTTGTTATTTGCAAACAAACAAACGGTACCAACCCTAACAAAGCCTTACCTACTACCAAGTAAATTCCATGCATTGCATAAGTATACTTGGTAATTTTTCCTGACTTTCAATAACATTATAAATATAGGGTTTTCCATTAAGGGCGCTTGATCTTTGAAATGCAAAAAAAAATACATGTAGGAGAGATATTTGCGATTTTTTTTTTTTATTTGGAAGGTCTATCGACCCCATTATGTATGGAATATGACATCATTCAAATGACCGCCACGGCTTCGGTTGGTGGCGCGCACACGAAAGGTCCAATTTTCGATGACTCTGGCGCACAAATCGGGCTGTATTTGATCGATGGCGTGGCGTGTGTTGACTTTGAGGGCATCGGTGGTTTGCGGCTTGTTGGCACAGACCTGCGACTTAAGAAAACCCCACAAGAAAAAGTCCAGCGGGGTCAAATCGCACGATCTCGGTGGCCAGTTCACGTCGCCTCCGCGCGAGATGACCATGTCCAGAAATTGCTCGTGTAGAACTTCCATCGTAGCGTGTGCTGTGTGGCACGTAGCGCCGTCCTGTTGAAACCACATGTTGTCCAGATTCATATTCTCGATTTCAGGCCAAAAGAAGTTGGTTATCATCGACCGGTATCGCTCACCATTGACGGTGACGGCCACACCATTATCGTTTTCGAAAAAATACGGACCAATCACGCCTCCGGCCCAAAATCCGCACCAAACAGTCACTTTCTGCGGGTGCATTGCCACTTGGTGAACCTCATGAGCCTGAAATTGGCAGCCGAATTGTAGCAGCCAAAAACAGTACCCGAGATACCCGGGCTGTTTGCTATGCTCCCTGCTGAATCGGGCTCGAATGTGTTCTAGGCATCTATTAGAAGGTCTCAGACCATTTATAGGATTTTCCACCGACACCTTCCATCAGGAAAATATAAAATCTACAGATTTTCTGAATTTTTTGAAGTTTTCGCGAGAGTACCTGCGCTGTTTGCTGTGCTCCCTGCTGAATCGGTCTCGAATGTGTTCTAGGCATCTATTAGAAGGTCTCAGACAATTTATAGGATTTTCCACCGACGCCTTCCATCAGGAAAATATTAAATCTACAGATTTTCTGAATTTTTTAATGTTTTCGCGAGAGTACCCGAGCTGTATGCTGTGCTCCCTACTAAATCATGCTTGAATACGTTCTAGACATCCAAAAGAAGGTTTCAGGCCATTTATAGGATTTTCCACCGACGCCTTCCATCAGGAAAGTATAAAATCTACAGATTTTCTGAATTTTTTAAAGTTTTCGCGAGAGTAACCGCGCTGTTTGCTGTGCTCCCTGCTGAATCGGTCTCGAATGTGTTCTAGGCATCTATTAGAAGGTCTCAGACCATTTATAGGATTTTCCACCGACGCCTTCCATCAGGAAAGTATAAAATCTACAGATTTTCTGAATTTTTTAAAGTTTTCGCGAGAGTACCCGAGCTCTATGCTGTGCTCCCTACTGAATCATGCTTGAATACGTTCTAGACATCCAAAAGAAGGTTTCAGGCCATTTATAGGATTTTCCACCGACGCCTTCCATCAGGAAAATATAAAATCTACAGATTTTCTGAATTTTTTGAAGTTTTCGCGAGAGTACCTGCGCTGTTTGCTGTGCTCCCTGCTGAATCGGTCTCGAATGTGTTCTAGGCATCTATTAGAAGGTCTCAGACAATTTATAGGATTTTCCACCGACGCCTTCCATCAGGAAAATATTAAATCTACAGATTTTCTGAATTTTTTAATGTTTTCGCGAGAGTACCCGATCTGTATGCTGTGCTCCCTACTAAATCATGCTTGAATACGTTCTAGACATCCAAAAGAAGGTTTCAGGCCATTTATAGGATTTTCCACCGACGCCTTCCATCAGGAAAATATAAAATCTACAGATTTTCTGAATTTTTTGAAGTTTTCGCGAGAGTACCTGCGCTGTTTGCTGTGCTCCCTGCTGAATCGGTCTCGAATGTGTTCTAGGCATCTATTAGAAGGTCTCAGACCATTTATAGGATTTTCCACCGACGCCTTCCATCAGGAAAGTATAAAATCTACAGATTTTCTGAATTTTTTAAAGTTTTCGCGAGAGTACCCGAGCTCTATGCTGTGCTCCCTACTAAATCATGCTTGAATACGTTCTAGACATCCAAAAGAAGGTTTCAGGCCATTTATAGGATTTTCCACCGACGCCTTCCATCAGGAAAATATAAAATCTACAGATTTTCTGAATTTTTTGAAGTTTTCGCGAGAGTACCCAAGCTGTTTGCTATGCTCCCTGCTGAATCGGGCTCGAATGTGTTCTAGGCATCTATTAGAAGGTTTCAGACCATTTATAGGATTTTCCACCGACGCCTTCAATCAGGAAAATATAAAATCTACAGATTTTCTGAATTTTTTGAAGTTTTCGCGAGAGATCCTTCTTTTCAATTCAGAAAATCTGTAGATTTTATACTTTCCTGATGGAAGGCGTCGGTGGAAAATCCCATAAATGGTCTGAGACCTTCTAATAGATGCCTAGAACACATTCGAGACCGATTCAGCAGGGAGCACAGCAAACAGCGCGGGTACTCTCGCGAAAACTTTAAAAAATTCAGAAAATCTGTAGATTTTATATTTTCCTGATGGAAGGCGTCGGTGGAAAATCCTATAAATGGCCTGAAACCTTCTTTTGGATGTCTAGAACGTATTTAAGCATGTAAATCATGCTTAAATACTCGGGTACTCTCGCGAAAACTTTAAAAAATTCAGAAAATCTGTAGATTTTATATTTTCCTGATGGAAGGCGTCGGTGGAAAATCCTATAAATGGTCTGAGACCTTCTAATAGATGCCTAGAACACATTCGAGACCGATTCAGCAGGGAGCACAGCAAACAGCGCGGGTACTCTCGCGAAAACTTTAAAAAATTCAGAAAATCTGTAGATTTTATATTTTCCTGATGGAAGGCGTCGGTGGAAAATCGTATAAATGGTCTGAGACCTTCTAATAGATGCCTAGAACACATTCGAGTCCGATTCAGCAGGGAGCATAGCAAACAGCCCGGGTACTCTCGCGAAAACTTCAAAAAATTCAGAAAATCTGTAGATTTTATATTTTCCTGATGGAAGGCGTCGGTGGAAAATCGTATAAATGGTCTGAGACCTTCTAATAGATGCCTAGAACACATTCGAGACCGATTCAGCAGGGAGCATAGCAAACAGCTCGGGTATCTCGGGTACTGTGTTTGGCTGCTACAATTCGGCTGCCAATTTCAGGCTCATGTGAACCTCGTGTGGATTGGTCTCGTCCCAAATACGGCAATTTTGCTTGTTGACATAGCCATTCATCCAAAAATGCGCCTCGTCGCTGAAGATGATTTTTTTGCCAAAATCGGCGTCAACTTCCAACTGCTCTAATGCCCAGTCAGCGAACACACGGCGCTGTCTATGGTCATAAACCTTGAGCTCTTGGGTCAGCTGGATCTTGTACGGGTGCAGGCTCAAGTCACAACGCAAAATTCGCCAAGTTGTCGTCTGCGAAAGGCCGAGTTCCTGTGCGCGACGCGGAATTGACTGCCGCGGGTTTTCGAGGACACTGTCGCGCACAGCGGCGATATTCTCGGCAGATCTCGCGTTACGTTGACGCACGGGAACCGGCTGATTGTTAACTGACCCGGTTGACTCGAATTTGTCCACCAATCGACGGATAGTCGACTCGGCAGGACGATCATCGCGACCGTAAAACGGGCGAAGTGCGCGGAACGTTGCTCGAACTGAAGACCCATTTTCATAAAACAATTTTATGATTTGCACGTGCTGCTCGACACTGTAACCTGCCATGGTGGTTTGGGAGGACGGAATGAATATAACACACTGCATTTGACAGCTGTCACACAAACAACATGGCCGCAATCAGCTGTCAAAGTTCAAGTGTCCCTATTGGAAAACCCTATACATTATATATTTTCGGTTTTAATAAAGTTAAGGTTTTACTAAGCTCTATGAATTTAATTAAAGATGGAATAATTTCGTTTAGTGTAAAGCTATCAATAAATTTCAACCCAAAAAAATGAGTTAAATATATTACTTTAATAAGATAAAAAACACTTAATATTCGTTTGCCCTTTACTCTGTAACTATAATTTGAAAAGTTTCAAACACCGTTGTATGTAACACATAACAATTATGTTAATTGCCTCGTTAAGAGTATACGTAGCATATATTTATATGGCGATGAACTACATAAAATTATAACATCAACAAATTTAAAACCTCTCTCTAGCCCCAGCGACATGGCTCATTGCTTACACGTATATGTGAATCTTACCCTAAGCCGAGAATACCGGTTTTTTATGTACCTCTTTTGTGTATTTCAATTCATCTGACGAAGGAAATCATCGTGTTGTAACCTAAAAATGCCTATTAAAATTGTGCTATATGTTTCATCAACTCCCATTGAAAGCCAAATTTCCCAAGCGACGTCGAATAAACTAATAAGTTATTAAGACAGTGGGACATTTACTGACTCTACTTTTATACCTGATTCTATATATTATTTTTTATACTAGAAAGCAATATATGTTATAATTCGTTGTTAAATTGTAAATAAAATCTCAAAAATACAATTTTTCGTAAGTCATCTAGTCTATTATTATTATTTCAGACATTATATATAAGAGTACTGAAATAATGCAGTTTATTCTTAGTTAAACCAACAAATTAATGGTTTAGCTGAAGCTTTAAATTTATTTTATGTTGTCAAACAACGATTCCGAGATGCTTATATAAGTCTACTTGATTAAATTATATTTGGACTACATTTGAAATGTAAATATTTTAAATAACGTTAGTGTGAGCGTTTTGCCAGCCTGCTTCACATAAATAGTACAATATTCGTGCGGGTATATACCATATACAATAAGTGACTCAGATACGCTACCACAGACGAACATAAAAGAGTACCCGAGATGACCTATTGCAATGTCAATTGCTGATTTAATTACTGATTGCTGTTTTTTTTTTTTATTAACGACTACTTTAATTATTTATGAAGGTATCACTAAGGTTCCCATTTATATCACTTACAGCAAAAGGCATACATTTTGGATGACATTTGACGCACCTCGCATCGTGAAAGTCAATAATTATTAAATTAATAATCACAATCAATAAAGTCGATTGGTGAGAATATTCCAGGATCGTCCAACGTTGTCATGCCAATTTACCTACATATGTATAATGATGAACAACCGCTATATACTATTATATATATCACATCGATAGAGATATATTATTGAATTCAGTCATGAAGTACATTCGTAATGTTAAATCTAATAAGTTTTAATCTTATGTCAGGCACGAGACTGTAAGCATTGCTAACCTAACTTCGGAACTCCGGCTTGCTAATATTGGGCCGACTCAGAGGATTTGAACTCAGGACTTAGAAGGAATAGCCAACAAGGCAATTAGGCACGTCACGTAATATCTACGTCACTGCTGTGTTTTATCTTCAGATGAATTAGCATATTCCTTGTAACTTTTACTATCATTATGACGATAGAGCATAGAGTTCTAAATATATTTAAGATGCCCATTTGAACAATATAATATAATATGATATACTAACTTCCACTCGCATCCACGTCCGCGTATAAGGGGCGGAGGTAAGTAGCCTATGTGTTAAGTTAGGTCAAGCTATCGATATTGCGTAGTTTTTAAATGAAAGAATAACAAAGATTCATCCATCCATCATGACAAACTTTTATAATATTAATAGAATATACGTTTTAGATAGCCGAGATGGCCCAGTGGTAAGAACGCGTGAATCTTAACCGATGATCGTGGGTTCAAACCCGGGCAAACACCACTGAATTTCATGTGCCTAATTTGTGATTATAATTCATCTCGTGCTTGACGGTGAAGGAAAACATCGTGAGGAAACCTGCATGTGCCAAATTTCACTGAAATTCGGTCACATGTGTATTCCACCAATCCGCATTGAAGCAGCGTGGTGGAATAAGCTCCAAAACCTTCTTCTCAAAAGAGGAGAAGAGGCCTTAGCCCAGCAGTGCTTATTACACAGTGTTAATTCACAGGCTGTTACTTTACTTTACTTTACGTATTTAAATTATATATATATAGATCAGTGTGAATATAATAACTATTAAAAGGCAAACTATAAATCACTAAAATAAGTGTTTTTCCTAAAAGATTACGAATGTACATAACATAGTTCATTTGAACTATGGATTATGACGTGGATTCTTCATATCTTAAATCATAAATTAATATGCCTGATTCATGCCATGGAATATTACATATAATTGTGCAACTTTATTCATATAAAATTTATTAAGAAAAAAAAAACAAAAAGCTATATTACTATTGATTTTTATTATTAATATATACATTGAACTATACTGATTTGAGAAATTATATATATATATATATATATATTTTAATTTATTTATCTATATTATGATGATAATTCTCTGAGAATATGTACGTATCTTATAAATATCTTCGGTACGCAGGTGCGTAAACTACCTTACTTTATAATTTATTATAATGTTTTCAAACAATATAATTTATTATAATATAAATAATTGCATATCAGAATAGAATTAAAGCTGGCCAACATCGCTCCGACATCTAACGATGCCGATCATAAATGTTTTGATCGTAATGCAATTATATCTACAACATTATTGCGTTGCACATTAAAACGTATCTATTGAGAAATGGCACTGGCTTCACATACGACTATCTTTGTTTTGATTTATATGTAAGAGAACTGAAGTACAATTCTGTGAGAACAAAAACCGAGTCTCACTTGGGAGACGTTTACATTAATACATTATTTGTGTAAGTGATATATACTTATTACTATAGTCAACTAGTTCCCTTTGCAACTTAGCCTGCGTGTGAGATGGGGAGCGAGAATGTACACTATCCTTTAATATAGGACAACATATCGTAACAAACAAACAAATATCTCTTTCGTATTTATATTGGTTAGGATGTCGCGTATCACTTTCTGGCAAGACACGATCGTGTTCTGAGGTTAATATAGTTTGTATTCTCATAGAATAGCTCTACTGTTCGCAATTTCGTTCGAATGAACTTTAGACATGAAAATAGAATTGAGTGACGCGTGCGTCATAGTAAGACAGGCAATATTTTATTAACGTTGGTTTGGGCTCCGTGGCGGCAACAACATGAATGTGACGGCTAGAGGGGTCAATTTGATTCTAAAAAAAAAAACATTCACAGAAACGTCACCCTTGGCTATTTCATTCATTATAAATGTGACCGTTACGATAACTGTGCATGTGTGCATGTTGCATAAATATTTCTAATAATAATTATAAATAAAAATCTCTCCCTGTCTAGCAAATGTTTGTTTAAAAATGAACAACTATTTCTTGAAAATCTTCCTTATTCTTGTAAACATTTAAATTTATCCAGCTTAACTTTTTACCGGGTACTACAAAATTATTAATAATATACCAACATTAAACATCATCCTCAGCCGTAACACGTAAAGATTAAGGACATGATTCACTTTGATTGTTCCTAATTATTTAGCAAAACGATATTTCGGATTTTCAGACATTTCGGTGAAACGATGGAGGAAAACCAACGCGTCCAAATATAACTCAGGGACAACATTTCACCGATGACGAGATTTGAATCAAAATTTGAAATTGGATCATTGAAATTCGAAGATAAAATTCAGTCATCAGTCAGTCAGTCTTGTCGTCCGGTAGTGATCACCGCCATAAGCTATACCTTACATCGTCAATCCACCAACAACCATGGGAATAAAAGTGTTATATCCCTTGTGCCTGTAGCTCGAATCGCTATTCAAACCGGAACAGAAAAATATTAAGTATTACTGCTTCACAGTTGAGTAAGTAGCGAGTGGGAGTGGGTGTTTAGAAAAGACCAAATCCAAGATTCCGGCAGTGAATCGAAAATACACGAACGATAACTGCCACGTTGGTGTAGTTGTTATAAAGCTGCAAATCCTGAGCAACGGGGCAAAGCGCTGAGGTCGTTCGGCTCTGTCTAATAAAGGTATTGGTTTTTAGCTAAAAAGTTTTCATTAGAAGCCGTTTTTTATAAAAATTTCGTGGTTAACTTCCCCAAGACACTTTTCGCTGAAGGCGACGTTAGCATTATACGATTTCTCGAATATATTATGACTATAAATTATTACTTGAAACATTTAATCTATTGCAGCTTAGTCGTATCTTGCAAATACATCCAATAATATACACTACTTTTTAGGGTTCCGTACGCAGTAGTCAGTACTCTTGCCATATCAACAGACTATACCATATAATAGAATACGTAGAAATAAACTTAGTCTTTATACATAACAAATGTTTTTATCCATCATGATTAACTTGAATTAATTAAAAAAGTTCTGCTAGCCAGGATTGAACGCGCCATTTTCGATTAACAGCCACGCGTTCTTTTAGACCAATATTTTCTTTTAAATAATACAGATTAAATTTATGTACAAATAATGACTGACAAGATGGAAACTCATTAAATTTTAAATTCCTATTCTCTGAACGAATATTAAGCCAACCTTTCTGTTACTAATGATGAAATAACACGCGAAGACATGGCTAAAGAAACTATACAATATTCCAATCGGAGTAGCAGTAAAAGTAAACAAACAAAAAATTGCTTGCGATTTTCTAATTGTTCAGCCGTATTTATTTACTTTTATTTATAATGCAACACTATTCCACTAACTAGTTATAACCACATTAATTTAACTTTCGAAGTTCCGATTACAACTTCGCGGACAATGAAAACGCCATTTTTTCACGAATCCATAGTGAATATCATAGATTATTCAAGATTCGACCAATGATATCGCGTCAATTGATATCGGTGTCAAAGTTGTTTAATCGGGTTTGCTCCTCTTGCAGTTGGAACAGGCTATACCGATATGGAAAAATTATGTGTCAAGAGTAAAGAAATAAAAATACTATTGAGTTTTCTTAATTTTTGGTGCAAATGGCGGAAATCAATAATCATAACTGGCAAAGTTTTAATTTCAAGCTGAAACTTAGTTTTATATTAATCATACGGATCCCTAAAATTCTAGAATCTTGTTGTTATGAGCGTGTACACACGATACTCATTCAATGTTTGCAATGATAAGATTACAGATATGCTAAAGTAAGGGAATTTAAATATTAGTATACACACGTACAAATGTTTCGATAAAACGTGAATCTATTTAAAAACTTTACATGATATTTTCTATGTACAGTTAGAATTTAAAATTGATATTAACAAGGTTTAAAATAAATTAAGCCGACAACGAACATTATCTATTAGTAATTTTTATTTGTATTTACTTTATAATATTCGTACTTCTCCTGTGTTATAGTATTAAACCATCTATAAAAATAGCCAAAATAAAGGCTATAATAATAAGGCTAATTATAAGATCTTCTTTGGGATCAAAATTTAGGGCAACGACACAACTTCATATAGGCTTTTAGACAGAATTTAATCGAGAATAGAATTTACAAAATAATTGAATTGTAATTTATTCGTGAGACTGAGAGAGCAGCGTGCAAACTTACTCCTCAAAAAAGAATGGTTGCTTTAACCAAGCATCAACAGATTACACAGAGAGACAGTAATATTTGTCGACGGCAAAAAAATCTCCTAACCTGAATGTAGCAGAAACAATAGTATTATTAATACATTGAATAGTAGTTGTTCCTATTATTTTATAAAGATAATTATATTCAGTAAAATGCATAAAAACCGCCACACGGCGCCTGTACAAGGTGCGTTAAATCCAGTTTCATTGTCAATAAATAATTTATCGCCCACAACCCACGTTAACTGCTCTTTGTTCGTTAATCTTCATAATTTTATGATTGTAATACGCCTCTCGTTAAATATAATGTCAAGAATAATAATAAATCTAAAATATTTTCTCTTATCAATATTTTACAAACTAAATGAATCATATTAACCTTTATCGTTATCTCTGCTATTATAAAAAATTCAATTGATGTCTCATTGGTTTTAAAAGTATTTAATTATATTAGGTTGACTTTTAAGAATTAAGAAGATAATCTCTAATTGATATAATTTTAAATGTAATTTAAAATAAGTATTTCATTTTATCATATAAACAATACGTATGTATTGTAATATACAAAAGTTTAAAAAAATACGATGGAATTTTTTTTTATAAATCCCGCTCACATAAAAAACGGACAAATATAATTAAAACTTAACAACTTAACAACTATAGTAGCATATATAACTAAGATTATGTGTAATTATTATAAATTGTATATAAAACGAACTCATTAAGTGAATTTTAATCATAGTTATAAGAAGACATACAGACAGACAGACAGACAAAAATGAAAAAAATAGTATAATGTGAATCACTGCATCATAAAACGATTACTTATCACAAAATTAGGTGAAAAAAAAAATTGTACAGACAGAGCCAATAGATTTATATAGTAGTATAGATAGAATAAGAAAAATACTTTACGCCAGAGCAAAAAATTAGAAATAATAAAAATTCTTATTCTCTATCACGTAAAACATCTACATCTATACAAAAGCCGTATCTAATGCTGCGTGAAAGAAGGAACGAGGCAAGGATTTTGGAGTTATTATACACTCTAAGTTAGCGGTGGGTGGTAACGGGATAGGCCACAAGGATTTGTTTTTAAATAAAAAACGACTTATACATTTAGAAAAAAAGGAGCAAGCAAGCTACGATTTTAAATATGAGTTATGTATTACACCAATTGTGTCTTTGTTGTTACATTTTTCTCTATGAGTTTTAACATAAATTACCAATAAATTTAACTGGAAGTCTGTAGATATTATTTGAAGTATACTGTGGTTATTATCAAAATAATATCTTCTAATACATAACTATATCTATCTATCTTATATATTCATGGTACAATAATAATACTTCATTCAACCTATCGCCAGGTGGCATGTTTCCCCCGCCGATGTTGAACGCGTCGTTATTGGACGAAACATCACACTATGCGTTTGCGCTGATTTTGCAAGAACGTTAATTATTATTATTGAGAAAGGGAACGTCACGGACACGGAATATTTGCATTGCTAATTAAAAAAAAAAAATTGTCTAGAAGAGTTTTACTTGAACTAATATTAATATATTCGAATTATTTATAAATGAAATTTTGAAGTTTATAATTATCATTAGACTAATGAAATCAGTATTTTGAATTGACTATGTAATATATTCGTAGAATGTGTTAGAGATAAATTTATTCGATTAATTTGTTTGGATAAGGAATTTAATATTAATTATTTATTTCATTGATAAAAATATTATACATGTGACAAATAATTGTTATAGTTTTCGTTCATATTCTTTCACTTTAATGTAAACTCTTATATTTACGTTTCGTTTTCGAAAATCTCTACAAAATACACTGTAATCATTATTTCTAAGTGTAGCCAATTATAAGTAAATTAAATATCTCAACTAGATAAAATTTAAAATTAATTTTATATGAAAACGTGTTTTATGTCTCATTTATAAGTATTATAACCTTTGAATAATAATAATTTTTGTATATTTAATTTTAATAACACGATTATTTTAAAATAATTCATGTTAACGCGAATGTACGAAATTTTCGGCGGTTCTTCTCAAGTCTGAGGTGTTATTTGTCGCACCGGTAGTAGTATTTTGACCATCAATAAGTAAGTGTAATGCTTCTTGAATGTTGAATAAAGATATATATGAATTTGAATATATACGTGATAATAAAAGAGTAACTTCTATTTAATTTGCTCATGTAATATGACGATTCAAAATAGCTTGTGCCTGGCCTAAATGTAGCCTACATGATTTATGTGTAATTTTATTTAATTTATATTATTAATTAATAACCTTCAACCAAGTGTTCCTGGCTATGAGTGTATACGAAAATAGCCCTAATGGTCGAAAATTGAAATTCCACATCGCTAAGCATTACGTATTGATATCGTAGGTCTATTAAAAGCCTTATATGTATGTACATATTATATAAAACCTTCGAAGAGTTATTTATTTTCTTGTTATTCATGATATTATAATAAACTATTTAGAAACAGTATCTAATTCAGTTCAGGCTCATTTACGTGTTACGCAACTAGTCACAGATGTAAGTGTAATATATTGTACACAAGACCTATGTATAAATTACTATCAAAACGTGAACCTTTGATAAAATAGATCGACTTAACTGTGGCTGCGTTATCAATGTGATCTAGTTTATGAGATTGTTATCACTTTATATACACACACATATCATCTCGAATAACGATTGTCAAGAAATCTCATCAGCAATAAATGCCGTATCATATAATATAAAGCTATTCAATTGTAATATTAATAAACAAAACTTTACTCCTGTTACTTTTTCTTTAATTTAGAAAAGCAAGGCAGAAAGATTAAATGGGCATTAATGGTAATTCTTTACTATGGGATCCTCGACTTTACGTACATATACATTGAGACCATAATTTTATTGGCTTACTTCGCCCTATAATCCCTAACATCCTATTGATGTTTGTAGAAAAACTGGTAAATTGGTGGAATTTGAATAATAATCATAAATATAAAAACCAACAAGATTATCAAAATGTATGACATTAAATACAAAGATAATTTCAGGCGGCTGACTGTCTCGTCTAATCTTAACTTTAAAAAAAATACGAATGAATTCTTTATCAAACTTCTGACCTACATATATATAACTATAACATACAGCTAAAGAACTTGTTACTGTACAAGTTCTTTAAACTGATCTTGAAGTGAACAAAGCGCTGAAATCGCTTTAAGCTCGCGAGCGAAATAAACTCACTAGACTAAAAATTTAAAATCATTACAAAAGGTTAATTTTCGTCCAGCGGGAGCGTATGTGTTTAGTATTACTGGCGGCGAGGTCCGCCTGTAAAACTCTACTAGCTAACTGTTCTACGTCGCTATCGCAATATCTATTGCTTTTGCTCTTTATGTAGGATGAGTAAGCCAGTGTAATTACAGGCACAAGGGTCACAACAATGAATATCCCTACCCGATGAGTTACTGTCAGGATCATCAATTGCTCTCCTGTCATTTAATCCATATAAATAAGGATAACTATACGTAAAATTTTGAATCGGTTAACAGCAAAGCAATTTATCATGGAAAGGTTTTAAGTTTTTAAATAAATAATACATCATGCGAAGGTAAACTTATTCACTCGTATGTAATTTTTTTTTATTGTATAAGTAGGCGGACGAGCGTCTGGGCCACCTGATGGTAAGTGGTCACCAACGCCCATAGACAATTGCATCCTAAGAAATGTTAACTATCGCTTACATCACCAATGCGCCATCAACCTTGGTAACTAAGATGTTATGTCCCTTGTGCCTGTAATTAAACTGGCTCACTCACCTTTCAAACCGGAACACAACAATACCAAGTACTGCTGTTTTGCGGTACCACCAAGTAAACCACCAATGTATAATGTAATATTTCTAAAATACGTTCATGATAAATTTATCTTTCGTAGACATTGTGAGCAGGTGAATAATGTTAAACAGATTAATACAACACATAATCTTATTCAATCAAGATAAATAGCACATGGAATACAATAAATATATCATAACGTAGCACTTATGTTTTCATCTTCAACATATAAGTACATAGTGGAAAATTAACAAAGATTCTTGGATAGGTTTAGTGGTCATTGTTCGAAGTGTTTAGACAGCACAAAACACAATATGTATCGTTGTTTCACAAACAAACCAGCAACATCTACGTACCATGAGAATTCAGAGAAACTGTCGGGGAATAAGAAATAACTTGATTTATCCGTTGGGAGCGCTTATTCAAAATATTTTCGTATATATAAATTTTTAAATGTGTATTTGTGATTCGAAATCAAGTTATTTAAAAAATAACGTAATAATTATAAACGAATTAAATGTCGGGTCATCGTTGTCGTGTCGATTAGCCCGCGTTAAATTTGAATTAGTAACAGTCTGTTTCATAGCTTGCCATATTTGATAATGTTTATAGTTACTGCCCCACTCCTTCAGATCATAGCATGAAGTTTTATAATCTATAAAATTCCTCAATAAATTCGCTTATCAGACGCCAATAACATTATTAAAATCGAACTTGTAGTTACTGAGATCAATACATTACATCAAGCATTTTTTTTAATTTAAGTTTTAATTTCCATGCTATTGGTACAATGAGCTCTGAGTCCTGAAACTCACAGAGTCTATGTGGACACTGCACCTTCTCCTGTCGTTTATACTTTATACTGATTTATATTTTGTACTAATTATAATTTTACTATTACCAATTAAGAGAGATCATTGGATTAACTTTTTACTTAACTTTCGTTATACATCTGAACTACAAGATTTTTCTGTCATCTTGAAGTACATACTTACGAATATTTTTTAAATATATGTAAAATCATGATTATTACTTTTATTATATACAATTATATATGTATAAATAATAAAGTATTTTTTAACTTTAATCAGATACTACAATACATACAACCTGATGTAAATACACATGACACACGGAATATTGTAACAAACTTTGTTATTTATATTAAAGCACCGCACCAACAAATCGATTCATGTTTAGTTAATTAACAGCAATATGTAAAGAGGACATGACTGCAATTTATTTATCCGTAACATTGAATTATAATAAACGCAATTTGAATCAGGTATATAAACATAAAAATAATATTTCATGACAATAAAATACATGCAAAATGTTTAAACCAATTAAATACGTACTGTATTTATTTATACTTTAATACCTAATAAAAAGTATTAATTCTTAGTACAAGTGGTACGAAAAGTATGTACCAAATTTTATGTCATTATTATAGTCTAACTGGCACACTCATATACTTTCAACAGTTACGTATGGCACTTCTTAGTATTTTACTAATAAAATCTACACTAAGGAGCTACTTAAGTGATTGTTAAATGCTTCCAAGTGTGGCAATTAATTTGTAACAACCTACTATTATCTTATTCTTATTTTTTTTCACCAACCCACATTGGAGTAGCGTGGTGGTAGAATAAGCTCAGCAGTGGGACACTCACAGGCTGTTACTTTTACTCTTATTGATACAAGGGCTATATCAGATGGTTTTTTCCGTTATGTGTTCCTTTACTGATCATCTAATTGAGTTGAAACTTTTTCTAATTTTTGTTGACACTAGCATGAAGATTTGTCTGTCTGATGCTGGTACTATACCAGCAATGGTAAATAGGTGACGCTCAAGTCGTATCAGACGATTTATATTTAAAGGGATTTTGCATTTCTGACAGACTTTATGTAGTTAATATGTATGTAAATGTAATATGAAACACATTTGTTATTTCGATAACAATATTTTTTACATATCCAGACATTGTCCTAGATGACAGAATACAATATCAGCAATCGGGTAATGGACTGAGGAACCAAAGTCGACAAATTATTTTATATACCTAACCAATTTGAAAACAAAATGTATTTGCGTGTTCGTGAATTATTAAGTTTGATATTAGCCTCTGACAATGTGTTACTTCTTTAACAGTGTCGTAATTAGAATGTCAAAAAATCTGTTGTTTGATGTAATAGTCAGTACTGAAGGATTAAATGTGTGTCTAGAAATAACATTTTAGGCAATTATTTCCATTACATAAGGTCAATGTGACTCAAAATAGACTGATCAACTAATTTGTTTAAATATAAAACTGTGTTAATTAAATAAACGGTGATAAGAATTATGTATCTTATAGTAAAATAAAAAGAGATACTGTGCTAAGATAAAATCTATTATCTTTGCTTATAATATTGTTTATGTAACAAAATTGGTTTAATGATAAGCCATATTGGAAGATATTAAATAAATCAACTTTGATTTTAAGACTTTAAAACTGATTTTCTGCCTGTTTTTACTTGATAGAAAAAATAATATTTAAAATTGTTACCTGGTGGACTATCTGTTAGAATGGTAATACCAGAGGGGTCAACATGAGGTGGGAATGCCTCATACAGATCGGGCTCCTCTTCAAGCACTGCGGACAACATCACGGAGGGCATCCCGGCTCAATAGCCACTCACACTATGACTAGACACTACACAACACTGCACTAACACTGAGTCAGCCTGTCTCGACCACAAGTCACACCCTTGAGCTCCCTACATCCATCCCCCACCGTCACTGACTCATGTAACACCGTCCCCAACACCTAAGTCAAATCTTGCTGCACCATTTTCAAATCTGAAAGAAACAAGGTTCAAATAATCACTAGAACTATGTCAAGACAGCAAATTATTTTATAAACGACACTATCTTAACGATATGTTATCAGCCCGAATAATCCAGTGATTTGATCGCGACTCAGTTGAGCGTCGCTAGTCGCTAGTAAAATAATTATCTAATTGGATATAATTAAAACATTGTTCAGATCAGCTGATTGCCTACGCTGCCAGAAGGGGCTCGATATTTTACAGCTATTTTAAGACTGTACGGCAGCTGATCGGGCAGTCTTCAATGTCAGTACGCGAGAAACGCCCGATTTCTTAATGCGTGAAACACGAAACACAACTGATTCGGGCGTGAACTCACCGAAATCCTGACGACAAATGATGCGGAGCAGGATTTGCGACTCCGTATTTACCGCTTTGGAGTCCCCGCGGCGACTAACCCGAGTGCCCAGTTCCCGGCGCAACGTAATCACGGATGGGATAATAGTGTTGAGTGGGAGCCGACGCTTTTGCTTTGTCACTTAAACGAACCACACAGTACATCAGAGAGTTATATCAGTAACTGACCATACGCACGGATACATTGTAAGATTTATTCACTGATATGCGAAATGATTTGCAACCTCTGAATTGTCTAATCTAATTAACTATGTATCCGGTGAAAGTCGGACATAAATTTTGTGAGAAGACGTTTTCTCCAAAATGAATGAAATGTTACGAGATTATGTTAAAATGAACTCTTTCAAAGAAGATCTTGACAATTAAAAGAACTGCACGTCTACTTTATTTCGCGATTTGCATGAAATCGAATATTATAATAGAAAAATGGAAACATTGCCCGCCTTCGCCCAATAAAAAGCATAGACTAAGCAATTAAAGCACAAAATTCATAAAGCTATGTTCACACTGCGCACTTACAAAAAAAGCTAACTTGAGTATTGGTTTAACCAATACTCTTTCTATTTTTATATACTCAATTACTTAATTGATAAATTACATACAAAATAAGTTTTTGATTTATTATAATAAAGGTAAACATATTCAGTTTATTTTTCGTTGTGCATCTTTTTCAATAAATAGCAAAAATAGAAGATTTAATCTTTCTTTACGGTTACGATGGTTTTTATTAGAATAAATTTAAATATTGTTATATTTTCGATCTTCGAAGACATTTGAAAATGCCGCCGTTAGTATTAGTATTTTATCACAAAGAAATACCTAATGAACTTTATGTATTGATAAAGCTTATCTTCAAGAGTGTTCTTTACAATAAAAAATATGAACATAGATTTTTCCTATTTTACACTTTATGGCAACGTTTTTTTTCGTAAGACATAAAAATATCCAATCATATTCGAATATTCTCGAATGAAATACACTTGCCAGTTACTAAATATTGTTTATTAGAGATGAAAAATCAAAATCCATCAAAAAAACATATTACATAAAACTTGGAAGTTTTGATTGGATTCATACATTTTCTATTAATATTGTTAACCTATTTTAAGTTTAGTTGGATTTAGAAAGTAATTAATGATTATTAACATACGTTTTATTTTTTATATTTATACAGATAGCTGTGTAGAATAATGAAATAAGTTATCTGATATTTTTTATATTTAAATAGATATATTTTATGGAAAGCTCGAAATTAAATAATTGATTTTGAGTAACGTTTATACAATAGAATAGATATATATTCTCGTAACTTTATTTTTACAAAATATTCAATATCGTTTTTTGCTTTTTGTCATTACTATTTAATTTGTAATATATAATGGATAAATAATATTTTAATCGAAGGTAGTTTCTTCCATTTAAAGGGCAACCCAGGAATTAAAACTGTCACTGGTTGTTGACAAACCAATTTCATAATAAATTTTGACAGACCAACATATGACATTTGACACTAGACAATTGATGAAAAAGATTCTACATCATTGTGTAGACTTGTAAGAGAGAAGTGTATAATTTTGTGAATATTAATGTTATTACGTAAATTGTTTTCCATGAAGCTACCAAAATGACGTCGCCAAAAACCGATTGTTTCAAAGGTGGTGATAAAAATAAACTTAACTCCAGATTTTGTATTGATATCATTCTAAATATGTTTGTCCTGTAACAACTATTATTGTTGTTTTTCAGACACAGTGACCGTGCTCATTAACGCTTTAGGAGATAATGATAATTCCGTCAACAACGTTGTAATAAAATCCCTTGCCAAGATAGCAAATGTGTATCCGAATGAAGTTATCGAAATATTTTGCGAGTTTTATCAGAACACGGTCAAATCGAACCTTATACAATTAGGAAACATTGTTAAGTAAGTATTTTGTTTTTTAAATAGACATTAATAAATAAGAATTTACAAAATACAATTGTTTGAGGGTAGTTAAAATAACACAACATTGGGAAGAATTTGGACTTTTAATATTGTGCAAAAATAATATTCTTTTATATTTATATTGTAGAGTCTTGGAACAGACATGTGTAAACCAAGTGAAGAAATTAGATCAGAAGGTAGCGGGAGAACTAGTCAATTCAATGCTTCGAGCGATGACAGAGAATGTATCATACGAACCTGTAGTCCAAATGGGCGCATCATCCGTTTTAGTAGCTATAGGCCATGAGTACTTGGATTTGGTATGTCAATCTCAAAAATCTTATTTTTTTTTTTTACTTTTATACTTTGTAACACAAAATATAATTTCTTACACCTTAGTTTTACAAATAGTTATGTTGTACATAATTGGTATTCATTTATTCGTCTCCCATTTAAGATATATACATATTTAACACAAAAATATATTCATAAGATAATAAAATATACACAATGATATAAATTTAAGACCAATAGAGTGCTCTGTCGCATACCAACTAAGGCATTAGGAAAATTTTATCCAGTATCAAGGCTCAATCTTCCAACTACATATTTAAGCTCTTAGTCTAAAAAATTCTACGATCAGTCTAGTAGAATGTCCTTTTTATATTTCTTTTCCCATGTTTCTTTTAATATTCTTAGCACTTTAATGGACACTGTAAGTGCTTCCCAGCCACATGGATAATATTACGGTCATTAACCTTTACAGTAAATCAGGGAAGCCACATAGCTACAGATTTAGAGTTGGCTAAATATAATATATTTATATTATATAGTATGGAAACGAAGTGTCTCGTTTTTCGAGCTATGGTGATGTCATGTGAAAGATTTAGCGATGAACACAATGTAAAAAAATATTTAAAATACTTTCAAGTTATTTGAGCAACAAAATTACTTATCGATGAATTGAAATCCATTGACTCGGCTCACAACCTTTGTCATTACGTGTTTTAATGGAACAATTTGTCATTTTTATGTTTTCAATGTAACTTGATACTTCACAATTGAACAGTAATGACTTGGGACGTAGTATGCTTTATTACACTACGAGCAGATAGATAAATACATTTTATTGATAATGATTACATTACAATATTAGTTTCTCTGTTTTTTTTTTATTACATAGGTAAGTCAAGCATATGGGCCCCCTTATGATAAGTGGTCACCAGAGCCCATAGACAATGGCATTGTAAGAAATGTTAACCATCGCTTACATCGCCAATGCGACACCAACCTTGGGAACTAAGATGTTATGTCCCTTATGCCTGCAATTACACTGACTCACTCACCCTTCAAACCGGAACACAACAATACAATGTTCTGCTGTTTTGTGGTGGAATATCTGATGAGTTGTTGGTACCTACCCAGATGAGCTTGCACAAAGCCCTACCACCGAGTGAATATATATTGATTATTTTACGTTTGTGTTACTTTGTAATGTATAATGCTATATTTTAAAATGTAGGTACTGCGCTCTCTCATTAATCAAATGACCCCAGCGTCTGTACCTCATTATACGATTGCCCACACGCTGGGTACGCTGGCAGCGGTCAACACCCATGGAGTGGTACCGCACGTCAAGGAGATCCTTGGCAAAATGTTGCCATTACTTCCTTTGGTCAAACAGGATGGTGTGAAACAAGCTTTCGCTTATGGTTGGTAATAGATTTTATTATTTTCAATAATTACAACTTTTTAGGTAATTTGTAATATTATGATATATGAAAACAAATTATTTTTGTCTTGTTTTAGCATTTGGCCATTTTGCCGTCGCGGTGTCTGAACAAATCGGTGATAATGTCGAAAACGATAACATAACATCGATAAAGGATAATTTTGTCACGGAATTCACGATCGTATTTGACGTGCTCTACAACCAATGGTTACCGTCTCACGAGCCGAAAGTATCGGAATCAGTACTCGAAGCTCTCGGGCCCATCACTAGACTCATATCAGAAAGACAATTTAATGAAACTGTTAACAAATTTGTACTGTCTCTTCTATCTCTGTATCGCAAACCGGCGATCAATTTCTATTGCATTAGTCAGTGCATATCTTACTTGTTGTCACCATCGCCCTTAAACCCAAAACTGTCCTTGAATGATAACGTAATAAATTCAATAAACAACGTTCTATTTAACTTGGTTCTTTTAGAGCCAGATTATGACCAACCCCATACGGTCAAGAATCATTTCGAAGTACTTCGTTGTTTCGACCACATGACAGGTCAGTTTCCTGACCAAACAGTCGAAAATTTGCTGCATCATTGTAAAAATAACCAAGAGAAAGAAAGAATGAAAGCTGTTATAATTCTAACGCATTTGACGACATCGTCTCAAGTTTTTATTGAGAATTTCGCGTCAAAGTTCACAACTATTTTGAAAGTAATGGTTGTTATGGAGCAAGGAGTCAAAATGAAGAAATTACTTGTCAAAGCGATAGTTGGACTTGTATACAGAAATTGTATAATGGCAGCTGAAGATTTTTCTATGGTCGAGTTTATAATAAAACACTGCGGTTACGAGGGTCCGCCGAATATTTCGAAATCTGACGTCCTAGATTTACATGACACCTGTAAGAGTTCACTTATTCTTATGTGTAACACGGTAACGAGTGTGAGGTCTCAATTACGTAATTTGTTACTGTACTCTCTTACTGTCGATGATTTCACTTCATCTATGTCGACAGTGAGTCATTGTCTGACCTCTTTGCTGCAAAATAATTCAGATGTCACAACCGATGACCAGTCCAATAAGCTTAGTGATATGATATGCTCTCCGGATCTCGTTTTCGTACGATGCATCACACACGTAGTCGATCCAGATCAAAGAGAATTGAATAAGAACTTGCTTCTATTCCTCGAAGAATTTTCCGGAGACGTTCATAAGAATTTGAAAAATTCTTGGACCGTAGAAATTCAGAGATTATTGAAATTTGTCGAAAAGAACGAATCGAAGGAGCAATGGCACGGAATGTTGCTGGATCTGATGATATCTGCTGTGGAACAGGTTAATAGCAACAAGTGGGTGGAAACAATATCAACTTTAATATCTCAGCAAATACTTTCCAAGAAACAGTCGCCTATGATTAAAGGTGTATCTCTTCAATATATGGCAATACTTTCGTGTCACATGTCAAACGCCGCTGTAGTGGAGACAGTACTTAAAATAATACTATTCGCTCTTAAATCAATTCCAATGGAAAGCGTTGATTATGTCAGTAAAGCAGTTGGCATTGCGTCGCGAGAACACGGTGAATTTGTTCTCAATGAGTTGGATGCGACGTACAAAGAAAATGAAGCAAGACGAGGCAATAAATTGCTTAATTTCTTATCATCAAGATCGTCGAAAACCGAACTTGAATTATCAGCAGTCAAATACGCAGTTATAACATGTTATGGGAAAGTTGCCTGTGACTGTCTCGATGTGCACGTCTTAGCTAGGTTAGGGGAAAATGTTACATCAATATTGTTTGAAATTTTAAAGTCGAATCCACCTTACGACTTGTGCAACGCCAGCGTTACAACTTTATACGAGATAGCTAAAGCACTACACCCGGCTGCACATCATAATGTGGCTTTGAGAAATCGCTGGCAACTGTTGAACGCTGTTTTAGAACAAATATATAACGCAAATCTGGATAAACGAAACGTTGAACTATATCCAATTATTGTAAAAGCATCAAAAGCCCTGACAAAATTACAAAAAGGTATCTTGCCCGAAGAAAGAAATACGATCCTGAGAGTTCTATTTAACAGCATTTTCGGAGAACTTTCGTCTTTTAAAAGAAAGTACGAAATAGAAGGAAACGGTGACAAAAACGACTTATTAGCGAAAACCTTAAACGACTCGTTGTCCCTTTTGCACGAGTTAATTAGAGAGTTGATTATCCAATCAACGTGCTTAAGCACGATTGATGATATCGTCAGCTTATTAATTGAATGGATGCGTCACGACAACGACGAGATTCGCACAGCTGCTATATTGATAATGCAAGTGGTGTTAGATGCGTATATAAAAAATGTTAAACTTAATTATGAGACACCGAGCAAATTTGGGCAGATGGGCTACTTACTCGGCATTATCGTGCCAGGTGTAGCTGATACAAACTTCCCAGTAAGGTTAACTACGGTTGATTGTATAAAACTAATAATCCAGATACAGGATTTGTATGAAGGTCATACGATTGAACCGGAAGACGAATGCATGTCGAACCTGTCCCAGCTGCAGAACAATATACTGACTAATGATTTGAACATGATAAGTGAGTATTGTACGAAATTGTGCAATACTATATGGTCGAAAATACCACATTTACATACGATGCAATTCATAGAGAGTCTCCTAGAAGGATATGATAATCAAGAATTTAGGAGCGTTGGTATAAGTTCAGTTTTAGATGAATTTGTTTTAAAGAAAGGTCAGGATTTGTTCCAAAATATAGAAAGGATAGTCGAGGTGCTACTTATGACGATGGATGAAGTGGTTGATGATGCTAGGATGAGACTTATGAGACCGCTGACGTCATTGACACGTCACCATTCAAACGCCGTCACCGCTGTGTTGCTCGCGCAAAAGCTGCCATTGAAATCGTAAGACTAAAAAATATCTTTTTTTTGGGATTGTAAGTCTTGTTGAATTTTGAATTGTAATGTTTTTTTTTAAATTTAAGATGCGTTGTATCTTGCTGGCGGTACTTGGCTAGAGATGAAAGTCTATCTGCTGTCATCGTAGATAACTTCCTGCGTCTGATGACGTCAGTCGAACTTTACGAGGATCCTTACCACATCACTGAAAATCACATTGCTGCGTTACAGCCTCTGACTGTAGGTTATCATTTTCCTTAAAACTTTTCAATGGTTACTTTTGGATACAAAACTCTATTTTAATTGCATCGCTTTTGTATAATCATATCATTATTTGTAGCTCATTAGTGCTCTTGGTGAGATGTTACAAGAGGAAGCCATGAGACCAATATGTCTCGCTAAGTTCCCTGATCTCTTCGCGGTCTTGTACACGACACTAGCATGCTACATGGAAGCAGAGCCTCCCGCGTACTCCTTACCACAGAACAGAGGACAGGAGAGGTTCGGCTTCGTGCCCAACAGGGAATCCATTAAGTTGTCTCCTGCTAAGATAACCATTAACACGTTTAACGCGTTTTTGGAACGCGCTGATTGTTATAAGGTATTTGAATTCTATATATTTAGATTGTAATAGTTAAGATATGCGATCTTATGAGTGCCAATCTATGAATGATTTATTTAGTCACAGGAAGTCAAGTTTTAGAAAGTAGGTAAACAGAAAAACTCCTTTATTAAATACAGTAATAATACCTACTTGTGTTAAGTCTAAAAAATAATAAGAGACACTAAGAGAGCGTAGCGTAGATAATTAGAGTTGATCGGAGCAGCGGTCGTATTGTCTACTTTCTTCCAGGTGAAGGAAGCGTGCTCGCTGTGCCTGACGGTGGAGCACGGGGACAGCTCCAGCACGCTGCTGGAGCTGGCGCCGCTGCTGGGCGGCGCGCTGAGCCGCGCGCTGCCGGCGCAGCTGCAGCGCGTGTCGGTGCGCGTGGCGCACTACGCGCGCTCCGCGCTGCCGCCGCAGCGCTGCGCCGCGCTCGCGCTGCTGGCCGACTTGCTCAACTACCGGTGAATATTGTCAACATACGGAGTCTTTACGGTGGCAGAGCATTTTGTAGCCCCGGGGGTACCACTCACTAAATAACAATTAGTCATAATATCTTAAATCTCGGCAATGTTGTTAAAGCATGATGTATTTCGGTGTTCATGTTGCAGCTGCAACGACAACCCGGTGCTGATCGAGTGCGTGCTGTCGGCGCTGAGCACGGGCTGGAAGGACGAGCACGTGCGCGTGCGCGCGGCGTGCCTGCGGGGGGCCGCCAACGTGTGCCGCCTGCGCGAGCCCGCGCGCGCCGGGGCCCTGCCCGCCGCGCTCGCCGCGCTCAGCCAGGGCGTCGACGCGCAGCAGATGCCGTGAGTACTGCGCTCACTGTGTCGCACCGGCTGGATCTCGGTGCTTTATCCGTTCTAGAGTTGGATCGTACTTGCCTGTTCGGTTTGTCGTATTACCGTTTATAGTTTTGACATTCCTGTCGCGGTATCATATTAGTTATTAGCGATAATTTATTGCTAATGCACCGTAAGAGCGGTATACCTACAGTGCTCGCTTCACTCACTGTTTGTTCTTCCTCACAGATCCCCATTCGAAAACGTTCCCCTCGCGGCTATCCAGGGCCTGAGCCGTCTGATCACGGAAACCGATAAACTCGACCAGGAGTTCGACAGAGAACTGCTCTCGATATCCCAAAAAATACGTCCGTTCATGAACACGGACTGCGCGCTACTGAGGGAGAACTCGATACGGCTGTTCGGTATCATCGCGAGTCGGGTGCAGTCCGAGGCGCTCGTGGAACAGGCCGTGGCGTCTCTGCCGTGTTTCCTGCTGCATCTGTGTGATAATAACCCTTCCGTGGTCAGGGTATGTACTAGATATCTCAGAATTATTAAATCTTCTTGCAAATACCGGTGTCGAAGTTGATTCTGTAAGGACAAATTTCTAACTCACCGCTAACTATGAACGTGAAATGACAAAAAATAATATGACTATAATAATTATAATATTTAATTTAATACAATTATACATGAAACAAAATGGCGTATGACTGTTTTACGACCCTGGTGTTCTGTTGTTGGTTATATTTAATTATTATATTTTTTTAATATGTATTAGCAAAGTGTATTTCATTATTGTCACAGATAAAGTAACTTATTATCCATAAGAATTAAATGAATATTCAACAAAAAAATTTCAGGCGAGTAAATTCACGCTTCGTCAAGTTTTCAAAACGTTCAATGTGAAGAAGTCGAACGATTTCGTCCAAACTCACCTTTTGGACGAGGGCCGGTTGTACTTGGACGAGTTCCTGACGGCTCTCGTGCGTCAGCTCGCTGACGAGATGCCGTCCTCCATTGTCAAGTGTCTGCAGACAGCCGTGAACTATCTGCATTGCGCTAGAGAGGAGATCAAACCCCACCCCCCGTTGTTGTTGGGTAAGTAAATGATGTAGCTGGTTTCTACGGGTAGAGTAGATTTTTTTTTTTTCCTTTCACTCGTCTAGGCAAGAGAATATAGTCTGATCATATTAGCTAGATTAGCCGAAGTGCGTATAATTAGTTTAAAGCACAAGTAACTTTTGTTTCATTTATATAATAGAATAATGATTAAAACAAGCTGGTGCGCTTTTGAATGTGTGTATTTGTTTATATGTGTAAAAGGAACTGGTATGCTACATGGAAGCAGAGCGGTGTGAAAGGTCAGGCGTGAGAAAGGTATTATATATGGTAAATGATTTAATAATTATTAAAGGGATTTAGTAGTAATTACTTCATTTTTTAGTAATATAGATTTATTCTCAATGTAAAAGTAATATAAAATTATTGTAATATTAATATTACGCAATTCGTTATTGCGCTCTTGCACCGGAAATTCCGGGTCGAGACAACATAAATTTAAGTTTTTTTACTATCTAGAAATTCCGAGTAGGAGGCATCGTTATAATACTGTATTAATTACGCCAATAAAAATGGAATATGTAAAAGGGCACGGGTAAATTCGAGCCGGCGGATGTAGGTTTATTAAAAAAAAAAAAACATTATTACACGATCATAATACCAAAGGCACGTCGATGGCGCTCGTTGCCGTCAATCGATGGGATAGTATGATAGTGGGGCAATTAAGTGATTGACTGGTGACTGGCGACTGTAATATATCTCGAGCGCCCGTGGGCAGGCATTCTGTACGCGGAGCTGTACCGCATCCGCGACAAGTACCCCGACGAGACGCGGCTGGACGGCGCCGTGTCGCGCGGCGCGCGCGCCCGCCTGGTCGCGCTCGTGCGCGATGGCGACGCGCGCGTCCGCCAGCACGCCGCGCTCGCGCTCGCCAACCTCTGCCTCGCGGCCGCGCTCGACGCGTGACGCGCGCCGGCCCCGACCCCCGACCCCCGACCCCGCGACCGACTGCGGATCGTGCGCCCCCGTCACGTGTAGCATGCCTAGCTCGGGGCGTCCCCGCGTCGGCGGCATATACACGTAGTACGCGTGTGTATGGATACGATGCGATATTTTGGATACGATGAATCGAATCGACTTATTACATACTGAATGAATATAAGCTTCGTCTGTGTTAATAAAGATATCTCATGTATGTTTCCATTTAATTGTTATCGATTTCCGTATTCGCAACTTTACTGTTCTTCAGAATTATACTAACAATAACGCGTAGCATAGCATTAATTCAATTTATTGACAGCTAAAGTTAACGCGTCGAAGTTGGCAATCTTCGCTTCGTGTTATATCGTACACTATACGTGGTAGTTGAGAATTATTGTTCTACAAAATGAATTGTAACTTTTCTTTGGGGAATTAATAAACATGTAATGTTCATTCCAAACCGCTACTTTTTTGGAATAAAGTTTGTTGAACGTAAACCTCGTGTAGTGTATCCACGATCTAACATCGATGGGACTAATTCGTACTAAATAGAGCCTTATAATGTTAATTATGATAAAAATATTTGAATATCAATAAAAACGTATAATCTATTCCATAAACCATTATTATAACTAAAAATATATTCTAAGATTAGTTATAGAAATTATTACATATAGTCATAGGGTAAGTTATATTGTTTGTAAAATATATATGAAGTTTGATCGCTAGTTGAATAGCTTCTGCTATTAATAGTAGAAAAAAATGTATTTAAAAAGTGCAAAGTGTGATTTAGCATCAGCCTGTATAACCTGATCTATGGAATTCAATTATTGTATTGTTACAGTTGGCCAAATGTATTTAAAAAAAAATTATAGCTTTTCTAGAAGATTTCGCTCCGTTGTTCTTTACAAAATTTAGACTTTTAATACATATGTATTATGAAAAAATCGATTTGTTGTTAATTATATATAAATATATCGCTAGTTGAAATGTACTTATAATTGGAATTACAATGATTATACAGTAGGATGGAGTACACTAACATCATTTATTATTTGTAAACCAAGCACGATTCATTCGAAGCTATAAAATGAATGAAACATCTTATTTTCACGCACTTGTAATTTTTCTTAATACTTTTATGAACCCATTCATCGCCGTGGCAAGTCATATAAGTTAACATTATAATGTGCGTCTACTTACTCTTATTATGATTTATTTTACTAAATATTTATGGCCAGCTCCAATAAATATTCGATTTTTAAGTCTGGCAATGAATAGGTTAATAAAAACACACCAATACATACCTAAAAATCTACACAAGCATTCAAAGTTGATTTAAATATTATAGAGAACATTTTCGATCGCAAACGGCATAAATGAAGTTTTGACGAAGATTATTTTGTATCGGTGATTGTGAACAGTGTGACATACGGTAAACGATTTTAAATTTTTGGAAAATTAAAAAAAGGTACTGCAGTTTTTATCTTGTATTTTAGGTTTTTGTTTTTGAAAGTTTATGTTCTGTCCATTACGTCTTTTGTAATCTGAGGTGACGTTTTATCAGCGATTTCCGATATCGTTTTTATAGTCTGTGTATCGATAATATTTCAACGAAATAGCGTTTTGTTTTTTTTTTTAGTTACAAGAAATTATTCGAATGGAATTTGGATCATGTTTGTATTTATTACTTAATTTACGCCTAGCGAAGCTGGCTGGAAACAACTAGTTCATAAGTTCAACAGTCTTAAAAAGATGTTTAGTTTTTAAAAATTATTTTTTTTCGAAATTTATTTTTAATTGAAAATAATTGCGTCCAGTCATATGTATTATTATGTCCTCAGAACAGAATCTAGTATGTACAAGTAGCGTCAATTTATAAACACATAATTATATACATGATGTAACAAAAACCCTGTCCGACCCGTGAATTGGTTATTAGGTATCGTGTGTCGGTTCTATTTATGTAATAATTTTTAAAATACTAAGCAAAAAATTTATCCCGGAAAAAAAAATTGATTAAATGACGAAAATTACATGGCAACACAGGTGCGGCCAATAGCGCCCGATAGCTCTTACCTATCGGGTAGCTAAGACACGAGGTCATGACCTCAGTAGTCCACATGTTTACCACCAAAAGTGTCGTTAAACACAATTAATTTTTTTTAAAAGTAAGTTTTTGCTTAAAATTTTAAAAATTATTACATAAATAGAACCGACACACGATACCTAATAACCACTTCACGGGTCGGACAGGGTTTTTCTTACATCTTGTAGATATAATTTGCCATATATTTTCAATCGCGCGCCATGTAATAGTTTATAAAATATGTTTAAGTTGTAGAAAACACATGTCGAACATTCCTCTATAATAAGCGGAAGTAAATATTACCAAAAATAATAAAATAATGGTTAACTTCACAAGCTTAATGAAATTATCAGTTGGATCTCTGTTCTTAGGTTATGTTACAATTTCCAAATCTAAAATGTTAATGATGGAAACGAGACTGAATTGATAAATGTCTGTTGATTAGTATCGAATAAATAATTTGGTATAGCCTTTAATGTTGTTATAAATAAAGCTATACATATATAGTTATTATAATATTGATTATACGAAGATCATATTATTTGCTTGAATATTAAATATAATATGTTTTGTTAAAATCGAACGTAAAAAGATTTTTCTCAAATCTAAATGTAGATCCTGATATTAAAACGTACATACATACTATCTTGTCGTTATATACGATTTCCATATTTATTTCCATGTTTATATAATATTCACATAGATATAGCAGTATAATCCATTCAATACTTCTATTATTTGTAAAAATAAATATTCCAGTAAAACGGAATTTTAAAGTTAAAAATTATGTTGTAATTTGCCAACGGTTTTTTTCATTTTGGCACAATGTAAACAGCCTATACCACATTATGGGATCTCATTTAAAAAAACATATGACAGGTCAAAATACTCCGTTTTCGATTTGCACTACATTAGTTTGTCATTGTATAATTCACCTTTAAGACCATTTCTTTAAACTGTTTTACTGAAATAAAAGTCTTGTGTTTGTGTGTGTGATTTTGTTAGTTACTATAATTTCTTATTTCATGTTAATCGAATGTTAAAAAAAAACTGCTTCTGTGATTTTATAATATAATTCGAAATTCAAAAATGTATTTTTTTATTATAAACAAAAATACTTATCGAAATACAATAGTTACAAAATATTAAGCAATAATAATATATCAATTATAATATGGTAGTACAGCAGCTTCCGACTATTTTTACGAAAATAATTTTCAATAAATTCGAAAAAGTAAACGTGTCTTTATTTATTTTCTTCATTTCAAACACTCGTGACGTCATACGTTACCTAAAAAAATATATAACATTAATAATGGTCCTCCTGACCGATTTCGGCCACGGCGGCCAATCTCAAGAGAGATTAGCCAACTGCGCAGGAGATATAGTGCCCAAGTGTGTGCGCAAACACGGGTGCACTCTCTATTCCCTAACTCTCATAACCCGATGGAGCGGCCATCCGACACGTCCGGAAAGAGTTCAGGCGCAGGACCAATGGCTTTACGTGCTTTCTGAGGCCCGGGAGTGTACACACACGTCCAATTTCCAGACTCCGGGCCGCTACTGAGAATTTTCGTCAGGAAATCTCAATAACATTTTTACTGGCCCGAACTGGGATTTGAACCCAGGGCCACCGTGTCTGCGGCCTTACATGTAGCCACTAGACCAACGAGGCAGTCATATATATAACATTATACCTACTTTAAATAATAAAAATATTTATTGAATTGGCACTACTTATATTTCAATCATTCTTGTTATTCGTACCTTCATTATAACGGTTTATGTAATAAAAATTATGATATTTTAATGCAAGTTTAAAAAAGAAAAAAAATAAGTAACTTCATTTGATGAAAGCTAGTTCTCCAAACACTACATATTCCACCTGATGCAATTTACAGCCAATGTTTAATTAAATCACCACGACTTTGGCCGTTGATTTTATTGTATATATAGTATATTTTATTTTACTTGGTGGTAGAGCTTTGTGCAAGCTCGTCTGGGTAGGTACCACCCACTCATCAGATATTCTACCGCAAAACAGCAGTACTTGGTACTGTTGTGTTCCGGTTTGAAGGGTGAGTGAGCCAGTGTAATTACAGGCACAAGGGACATATCATCTTAGTTCCCAAGGTGGCGCATTGGCGATGTGAGCGATGGTTAACATTTCTTACACTGCCAATGTCTATGGGTGTTGGTGACCACTTACCATCAGGTGGCCCATATGCCCGCGCGCCAACCTATAAAAAAAAAAGTATTGTAAGGGCACTTACAGACTAGAAACTTATTTTTGACATTACTCTTAGGAATGTGCCAAAACTATAAAAAGTACTAAAAATTGTCAACGATAGCTTCCATAAGACGAATTGACATTCCGCCCCAAGGCTGCGTGTGAGCAACGTCTATGTCAGTTAACTCAGTGACAATCAATACGTTAATAGTATAGAATATTATTTATTTATTTATCAACACTGTACACATATCATTACAGGACATGGTTGTCCTAATTCGATAATAGAGCACGTTTAATAACAATATAACACACAAGTTAATACGTAGTATATGAGATAGTCCAGATGGCAATCTTTGTGAGCTCACTCAGACTGCAACAAAACAAATCCAGCTTGTCGGCTGTCACGTTGAGGGCACGTGGTGCCTCCTTGAGCAACTTTGTGTCGCGGTCGATCTCTCCGCCACACGTATCTATCTGGGGCCCTCAGACTCATACATCAGCATTATGGACTACACCTCTCAATACCTTAAACAGAGATAACGAGCGCGAGCTCTTGGCTCTTTCCTTACCCTTAGCTCATTGTGCCCTACGATGCCTAGAACAAACATCAACGACTTACGTGATGAATTTCGCTTCCAGATGCAAGTTATTTGGACCAATTGTATTAGACTGTGATAAATATGCACGTAGTGGATTTTCGTACTACTTTGGGGATCTAGGGAGATAGAACTCCTTATCCGGGTCGCAGTGGGAGCGTAGCTGTCGTCCATCCCACGAAGCTGAATCCATACGCCACTCAGGAGAAACATACGGAGCTTGTAACTTTTGAAACGTTATCTGAATATTTGTTATAAAAATATAGTTAAAATATTTTCAAAGGTTTTTCTCTTTATCCATTTTACACAATTACACCTAATATCAAACTTACTGGATTAGCAGGAGCTGGTGTACCAGATAATGGTGCTAAAATAGATTTTCCGGATGATACTTGGATTCCTTCTCGCATCGATCTGTGAGCTGAGCTTGTGTACACATCTTCAATTAGAAGTTTTCGCTTCCTGCGGAAATATAGACAATTATAAAGCTGCTCCGTATGGTTTTACCAGCGTTAAATGTTACTGCTACGCCCCAATAAGTCGTCGAGTCGGGTGGTGTTTTAGCCTATAAAGTCTACTATCTGCAAAAACATAACAAAACTTTCTTATATACATTACTCTGGTAGAGCTATATCATCCATACTAATAGCCGGCGTCATGACAAGGCGGGGTCGCGTCTTGACTGCGTTCTCCCAGCCTTCATCTGGAGGTTCTTCCTTAAATTATATTATAAAGTGTATTACGTTTAAAAGTATTAAAATAGGCCGTCTGGCAAATGGGCCACTTGATGGTAACTGGTTTCCACCGTTCATTAGCATAGTAAAAAATATCAGCCATCCATTACATCGTCAATACATTGCGTGCGTGGTACCTTTTTTAATTAGAATGGTATATCCTTTGAGCCTGTAGTTACACTGGCTAACTCACACTTCAAACCAGAACGCAACAATACAAGTATTGCTATTTGCCAGTTGTGACTTCTATATACACAGACGGGCTTGCACAAAGCTCACAGCAATTAAAATTATTTAAATTTTGTATATGTAAAACCAACATTTAAATCGTTCAACTACAAAACATTTCAATTCGTATATATATACGTAAAAATATTTTATAAAATAACACTCACATAATACTCTTGAATTTGGTGCGGGTTAGTCCGGATAGTCTCATTTGGCTTATGATATAATTCTATTGGAATACCAGGTTGTTTCCACTCTGATAGAGTGTGAATATATTTTAATGGCGGGGGCCTAATTCTGAAGCACTTTGGTTGTGTTTTATAGACAGTTTTGAATGACTTTTTAATTTCACCGTCACAATAATCTGTTCTATATGTGGTTTCATTATTAAATAGCAAATTATCATATCTGTTGTACATATTTATAAATTAAAATTGTATAAATCTAATTAAAAAATCAAAAGTACATGTCGATAATAATTTCAAAAATATCTGTCAATAATATATTTCTGTCAAAATTTCGACAGTAGTTTTATTTTTATTATTTATCAAAACTCATAATTACCTCTTCCTCTATGTAAAATATCGTTGGACGTATAATATAATTGGACTCGTACCTTAGATTGGTAGTTGATGAAACTAAAATATTGGCGTTTATAACGCGTGCCAATAAAACAAGTCAAAATATACTCTACCTCTATATTTTTGTACTTATATATGAAAAGTACATATGTATTGATATTTTTTTATCTCTGTTCACTTTAAAACTTTTGTGATGTATTATCCACTTTATATAACCTTTAAGTATTGCTTTCGGTTAGCTGACACACAATTAAAAGCTGTCGAAATGTCGGTTTGTATGTGATACAATAACAATATATCTACATATATAAGTATACTAGCGTTTTGCCCGCGGTTTCACCCGCACAGTTCCCGTTCCCGTGGGCATACGGAGACAAAATGTAGTCTATGTTGCTCGCTGATAATGTATCTTTCCATTGGTGAATGAATTTTAGAAATCGGTTTAGTGGTTTATGCGTAAACGCGTAACAAATAAACAAACTCACATTCGCATTTATAATATCGGTTAGGATAAATTAGCATAGCCAGCTGCTGTAACCGATGGAACATAATGAAACTAGTTTGCGAGGGATATAGCACATCGTCTGCCATTTATAAATGTTTATGTAAGGTGGGTGGACCATGGAAGGCCATGCTCCTTTGAAGGCCAACTATTAAAAAGTCTTGGTTATTGTCATGTGATGACAAATTCCTTCTAGTCACTCTAAGATCCATCAAACTTAAGGACACAGACGCGGCTGCGAGTCGCTCGCGTCGCTATTTTGTTTATACGGTCCCTCGCTTCGTAGACTTTGGTCGTCAACCTTAAAATTGTTATTCGCGCGCACAGCAAAACGTAAGTTTTTAAGTAAATAATCTATTATTATCTTTTTTTTACTGTGAATTGTCATATAAGGATTTGTTATGGTACTATAGACAAAAATAATAACTTTGCTTCAGTTGGACGAGCCGGTTGGCGTGGTTGGTAAGACACTTGCCTTTCACGCCGCAGGTCGTGGGTTCGATTCCCACCCAGGACAAACATTTGTGTGCATGAACATGTCTGTTTGTCCTGAGTCTGGCTGTAATTATCTATATAAGTATGTAGTTACAAAAGAAAAGCAGTTAGATATGAACGTAGTGATCTTGCAGCCGGATCTTAGACTATCATTACTATTATTTTTAAATAATTTCCACGAATATATTCTTAGTTATACCATGGCGTTCAAGGAATGTTCGATGAGCTTTTTATAGATAATTGTAATATATTAAGCATTTAATGTTTCGTTTAAATGAGAGAGCGTTTTATGTAGTTTTAGTAAAAGCGGATATTTTGATTGTTACAACTCTACTTTTAAGTTGAACGACTAATTTATAATATTGGCCTTGTATGGAGCCCTGTTCTTTGCAAGGCCATTTGGAAGAGCTTAATAAAACGTTAAGTTTTATAAATAGTGATTACATCTAGAATAAAAAAAAGTAATTTATATGTTACACAATAAAACAAAGTATTAATTAATAATTAGTTTCTTTCATTTATCCAGTGAATAAACTAATAAAAACTGTTTATTCGTTAGAGTGGCCTTCCATGGTCCACCCACCTTAATTGTATTTATTCCAAACACATTGGAAAAAATGCTGATGTATATTATTATAATATACTTTATGCAATAAACTTAAAACTTGCAAGAAGATATAATATTAACTTAAACATTTCTTCTAAAATAAATTTATAAACTTAAATAAAATATCTAGCTGTCACAAGATCCATCCTTAATCATTCTTATTGTTTTTCATTTAATTGTATTCATTTAGTGTTAATGTTTTATACACCTTATTCCTGAAACACATTTATTTTTTATTAACAAGTTCATTTTAAAAAGGATCAAATTTGTATTAAAACATACTTAGGCGGATCTCGTCTCAGCCAAAATTCCTTAGTGGGGTCACAATAACCACGATGCTGTTTTCTATCCCAAGTGACGGAATCCATTCTCCACTCTGGCGATACATATGGAGGTTGTAGCCTTGGTAACGCTATCTAAACGAAATATTATAAAAAAAGCTTTATCATTGTTATTGAAATTTTAAATTAGAAAAAATATCAAGGTAAAATAACTTCAAGTATGTTTGAGAATTTTATTGATGTTGAATATTTTAACAAATGATGAAATAGGCACTCTCAAACATCTGTTTTATGTATTTTCTTTAATATTTTTTTCCTTCAGATTTCAGGCCATAAGATGTCAAAGTGGAATGATGATACTAACACAATTAGAAGGCGCCGGTCGTCCAGTTAATTCGACTTTCACGTTTTTACAAGGCACCATACCTTCTCGCATACCACGACTCATATCACTGGTATACATGTCGGTGCAGAGAATCTTTCGAGCGCGCTCGTCTTCTATGTCGTCCATACTCACCGCCGGCGTCATTACAAGACGCGGGCGTGTCTTCTGCGCATGCTCACGGTCTAAATCTATAGGTTTTTCCTAAAAGTAGTTTAGTAGACTCAAATGTGTATAAATAACTAAATAGTAACGATGTTTCGGTTTTCGGACATAAATTCAATTTTAACAAAAGGAGTGCATAGCTGCGCCGGAGTTTATTCTACGGGTAAGAAGCCATTCTTATAAATAAGACCGAAGGGTCTCCTACAGAAACAACTAGCAACGTACTGCACATTTCTGCGGCACTGGTACCTGTGAGTATACCACAGTAACGATAGAGTTACGTTTAGGAGTTTGCGTTTCGACCTTATAAACAATTTTTTTTTTCATAGCTGGTTTACAAACTAGCTTCTGCAGCCCTGGTACTTATAAGCACAGAAATGATTACACCAGAGAAATTGAACTTCGAGTCCAACTTACAGGAAATCGGGGCTGTTAATTTTTCACATGTGTGTTAAAGCACTCGTAACAAGCTTAAGCGCTCGGAAGACATAAGTGACGAACTCTGAGTTCGAAAATGAAATTAAAGATATGCTATCCAACAAAACAATGAAAGAGAATAAATTACTTCTTCTCTAAGAACTACAGAAGACTCTTTAACATTTCTCTCTTTGCATTATGAAGATATGATAAAAAAAAAATTAAGATAAAGGGTGTGAAAGACAGAAAGATAAAGAAGATCTATTTTAGTACAACGTAGGTAAATGTTCATTTGACTTAAAAGGACATCGAAGGTCGTCTATTGCCAATAATCGGTCAGATCTGTAACCCGTGTTTTAACAATGGCCGATTTCCAAGATTATTTAAAAGAGTTAGAGTAACACTAATACATAAGTAGAGACGATGTCGAAAACTACAGGCCGATTTCAGTTCTTACTGTATTGTCTAAGATCTTGGAAAAGCTCATTAATTATAGGTAGAGTCCTTGGTCCTACTGTTTCCTAATTTATGTTAATGATCTCTTCAACTTCAGCAATCCTCCCGACCCTCGAGCGACTAGAATATTTTACATTCACTGTCATTATATTCATGTCGCATATTACATAAGTGATTTAATTAGTAAAGTACTATACCCTAACATCCAGTCGGTCAACATCCTTAAGAAGGTGGCGGGTACCGACTGGATGCGGAAGGCGGAGGCCCGGGAGCTTTGGCGCACCTTGGGAGAGGCCTATGTTCAGTAGTGGACTACGATTGGCTGTTGATTGATATACTCTAACGAATACTTACAAACGGTTGCTGCACATGATTGGGGTTAGTTCTCACCACGTCCTTAGGTACGTGTAACAGGTTGAATGGTGGTATAACATTACCCCTCCATTCATTCAACGTATGTATATACCTATAAGGCGGTTCTTCTCGTTTCTTATGTGTAGTTTTAGGTACATAAATCGTCTTTGGATATTCCCGAATTTCACCAAAACGAAAGTCTGTTCTATACGTCGTTTCGTAATTAAAAAGCATGGATTCAATTTTTTTCGTCTCTTGCAACATTTTTCTGACGATTATATTAATGATTATACAATACTTGTACCACTAATAACTTGTATATATGTTATCAGATAATTATGATCATTTAAAATAAATTAACAATAGTTTCTTTGACGGCACTCATTTAGATAATGAAGCAAATTTGACGTTGGTTACCTATGTGACACTTTTTTGTGTTCAGAATCAATATGTTATTTATGCTACTATATAAATCTATTGGTTCTGTCTGTACATATTTTTTTTCACCTAATTTTGTAATAAATAATCGTTTTATGATGCAGTGATTCATATTATACTATTTTTTTTATTTTTGTCTGTCTGTCTTCTTATAATTCAAGAACGGCTTGACCAATCTTGATGAAAATTGGTACTCACAAAGAACATGTGATGGCGCAAATGTTAGGCCACATATAAGATCGGTAAACCCTACGGTATCTTATGAAAGTTAATTACAAATCGTTAATTACGAATTATTTTACCAGTAGCCATATGTGTGTGTGTGCGTGATTGCGCGCGTGTGTGTTACTATAGTAATAAAAAAATAATTATATTTTTATTAATTATATGCGGGTGAAGCCGCGTGGCACAGCTAGTTATTATACATTTTTATAAAGGTTGCAAATAATAATTTGCTAATATATACCACAGTAAGAAATTATGTAGGTATATACTAGGGTCTATAGAACATTAAATCATTATTTTCGTTATTAAAACAACGAATAAAATGAATAAACAATGAATATAAATATTAATTAAGTAGCTTCAACTTTGTTCTAATTATTGTAGAGCTTGTAAGAATTGACTTTGATAAAAAATTATATTTGGCTTGTACCCCGAGAAAGTCTTAGGATATTTTTTATATATATCTTATACATGCTCACCCCCATAGTAGCCGAGCGAAAACTAGTTTACAATAATAGAAACATTTGAAACACACCTCCATCTCTCGTCTTTTCAAATTATCGGGTTTATGAAAACAAACAAAATACAATTCTGATTTATTTATTTCAATCCACCAAATAAATTACACAACGGTAACACATAACACTTAATATATAATAAACATAAAAAATAAATTACATTTTTTATCACAAAATGGGTAAAAATAATTAATGCGATAAAATACGATATCCGATGTGTCAAATGGAAGTTCGTAAATTCGTTTTAAAATGGAATAAATACTAGAAAGACGATTGCTTCAAGCCATTAATAAATTTATTAAGTCAAATTTAAGAAAAAAAAAATGAATTAATTTTCCCTATTGGAATAAAGAAAGTATTTTGGCGTAAAGTTTTCTGTCACAGAATATTTTTGGAAGGCAAGTTATTGTTTGCTTGCCAATGATTGAAAACTTTAGACTTACGGCCTTATTCATAAACGTTGCTTAGTTACTGTTTAGCTTAACACTGATTTGTCTCTTTCTGTCATTATTGATTTGACATACGAAAGAAGAAGACAAAATATTGTTTAACTAATCACCAGTTAAATAAAGTTTATGAATAAGGCGGTTAGAGTATAAATAAGTCAAGTTATAGAGCGTGTACAGCCGAGTAGAAGCCGCGAGCACGAGTAAGAACAGGCAATACTTCAATAGCCCTGTAATTAGTCTTACTAACACGCGAGAGTTTCGACTCTTTCACGTACTAAAATGGTTTTATTCTAAGCGACAGTTTTAGTATATACAGTACAGTGTGCACAGTCATTGTTTCGCGTCTGTTTATCTAAACACTAATTTCGCTCTTTCTCTCATTATTGATTTAACATTCGAAAGAAAAAGACGGCATTGTTTAACTAATCATCCGCCAATCGACGTCGCGACACAGTATTCAACAATTGTCAATGCGATATCTAAATATTTGATCGTGATATACCGCATACTCATTTTGATACATTTTAGCTGTTTCTTAAAGAGAAATCAATAATAATTGCTGTGACATTATCTATGCCCGCTGCTCACGATCGAAACAACGGAGTACACGCGATACGCGCACTCTATAACTTGTTTATTTTTACTAAAAAACTCAACGTGTTGTTTTTAAATATTAATTGAAATCGCTTAAATGAGTAGAAACTATTTAAGGAACTTTTTCAATGTTTTAATATTCTCTGAGATAATTTAATAAATACGAGATCAATTCCTCATACAATAATACAAAAATATTAAATAGATCTCTTTAGTTAAATAGACGTTCTTAGTAATTCAACTCTATGAAAATTTTCGTATTTATATAAATTTCATTATTTCTAACGTCTTAACAACGTTATTGCATCATTCGATACGATAATCGATAAAACATCGGAGACACTAGACAACTCTTTTTATTTTTTATAAAAAACACATTGAATATATCATTAAGTATAGATTCCGGAAGTATGAGCGGGTAATCTATCATCAGCTTCGACGTCCACATCGTGAACAATATGACAAAAAAATCAACCACGAGCATCTCAATAAATGTAACAGAAGCGAAACTTTTTTTCGTCTGAAATTTTGCTCTCAAACGTTACATACAAAATTATTGCAGACAAATATGACATTGAAATCAATTTTTATTCAAAATAAGTTTTACTCCGTCCGTTCACAGATACAAATATCGTATCGAATAAAGTACAAACGCTCTACAAAGCAAAGCATATCAGGTACGCTGTTTCATTTTTGCATTTAATTTTAAAACGATTTATAACGAAGTCCTACAAAATGCTAAGCTAATACGTCATATCGATTTCAAAATTTAATTAGTCTATTATTTCTTTTCTGTTGACACATTAAAAATTCATAATATCATTTGGCAACTTTTCGTAAGTATCGAAAAGTTCAGAAAACGAGAAATCTTTTTTTTTTTAATGTAATATGGTATTAAGCTTAAATCCCGATAAATGTACAGTATTTTAATATGATTTTTTAAGAATAATTTAGGCTAAAAAGGACGCAAGTACATCACTAAATAAAATTTTAATAATAAAACAATATTTTAATAAAACAAATTTAGTTTATAGTTACAGTTCAAAAACACATGTATATACAGAAATACATCTCTTTTTTATTAAAAAAATAACTGTTATAATACATAAATAACTAAATGTACAGAAAATATACAGAATCTTCTTAGAATAAATCGATTATTATTTATTTTAAGAATTGTAAACATGGCATTGATTATTAAAAATATATTTTTCATTAATCTATGCTTACAGCGAATAAATTAAGATTGGGTCAGAAAAAGAGAATAAAAATTATTGGCGGCAAAAGTGACATTTGGTAAAATGGCCGCCCTAGAATAGCAAATGGAATAAAATGAATTGTAATAACAATAGGAGCGCTGTCGTCGCACAGCTAATGTATGAAACGTTACTAACATCAACGATTACTTTTTGTCAATCGGGCACTTTTAGCTCGACCCAGATGGGACAAAATGGGGACGCAGGCCCTCCCCACGACCAACCACGCGGGATAGCCAAATGACACAAACCACACCTAATTACTCCTGAGTGGCCGTTAAAGTAGCTCTTGTCTATGGCCCCAGGACAAAGGATAACACTCTGCCCTGTCGCGTTAGCGTCTACGGAAGTGACGATTGCTTGGTCCAGTAGCGATTCGCAGTTTTTCAACGCTGAAATAAAGAGTATTAACATTAATTATTTCAATACACGTTATTATTTTGTAATTTTTTTTTTTAAATTATCTAGTACAATTTATTTTATATAAAAATTATATTCGTATTTGAAATAATAGCGAAAATTCGGTATGTTATAAAGGCCTTTGAATAAATTTACAACAACGTTATTAAAAATTATTAAATTATCAAAAATTATTGATCAAAGTGATTATCCTAATTCTTAACGAGCGTGAATTGTGTTATCAATGATAACACACTTGAGGGTTTCTTATCATTTCATTGAAACTACTGAAATTATCAGAACAGTTTTTATTAATTCAATTCAAATCAAGTACTTATTTAAAAACTATTTGCTGTATGCATCTTCTACGTATACATTTGTTGGACGTTCATTATATTAGTTATATGACGTCATCAAAGATGGCCGATTTTAGGTTTCATTTTTGTTTTCTGTTATAGAAATTCTTAGTTAATTTATAAAATATATATAAATTTTAATTTATATAATATATATATTTTTTCATTATAAACTGTAGATGTTAATCTGTGTCCCGGTGGTAGAGCTTTGTGCAAGCTCGTCTGGGTAGCTACCACCCACTCATCAGACATTCTACCGCAAAACAGCAGTACTTGGTATTGTTGTGTTTCGGTTCGAAGGGTGTGTGAGCCAGTGTAATTACAGGCACAAGAGACATAACATCTTAGTTCCCAAGATTGGTTGGCGCATTGGCGATCTAAGCGATAGTTAACATTTCTTACAATGCCATTGTCTATGGGCGTTGGCCCACAGGCTCGTCCGCCTACCTATACAATAAAAAAAAAAGATTTACTTATTATATACTGAATGAAATCTCATCGTGTCTGTATATAGTATATTTTCATCTAAAAAACAAAGCTTATATAGAGAGTTAAATAGGGAGAATATTTTTTTTGTTATTGGAGTTCGTTTTGGCAGTTGTAAATATCAATGTAGTTTTTTTTTCTTTTTTTAATTTCTGTAAGACACGTGTTTTAAACATATGCACTGAAAAACTAATTCAGTTATTTTGAAAAGTGTTATTACCGTTATATTATTTTTTTGAACAAACCAGAAGGTCAATCATAATTTGTTTCAAGGTTATCTATTAATAACCGGACATCCTCTATAGTAAAAATGTAATAAAGGCGTCTGATTGAATCCTGTCTGAGCCGTAGGTCGTGCCGTTCATTATACGGCTGATCAAAGAAAATGTGACAGACACATTTCAACATATTAAATCGTTGAGCTTTACTAATATTAACGTATATATTAATCTCACTAATTTTATGAATGTTTAACGGTTAATTAATAACTAACAGAATACGATAGACTCTTGGCATCGCGAAGGGTATTTTTTTTAAATTTACGATATGGGTTACTCCATATATATGTATATATATATATATATATATAATTATGTATGTATATGATACGCATCTTTGCGAACTCAGCGTGGATAACACCATGGTCCGCCATTTGAATCGTGACTTATGAAAACTATATATAATAATATCCAGGTACATTATTCACACACGGTCATCTGATCCCAAATTAAGCAGAGCTCGTACTATGGAAACCAGACAACTGATATACTACATATACTACTTTTCTTTTGTAAATACATACTTATATAATAATTACACCCAGACTCAGGGCAAACCGACATGTTCATACAAACACACATGTGTGTCCTGGGTGGGAATCGAACACACGACCGGCGTCGCGAAATACAAGTATCTCCCAACGACGCCAACCGGCTCGTCAATAATATAAATATATAATGCCGCTTAATACATATTTTTAGTCTTTTCACTTTAAACTAGGTCACTCAGCCATACAATTCAATGGTTAGTAATGAAGTCTTTTATTGATCAAAAAGTTCCTACATAGAAATCCGAGCGAATGGATGCTGTGGATATTTTTAGATCTTTTATTGCAAATGTCAAAGTTTAAGATTCTTTTTCGACTTTGTAGCTGGATGTATCACCAAATAGGTCAACATTTATAATTTTTTTTTAATAATGAAAGTAGAGCACAGACACAAATTATTTCGTATATATTTTAAAATATATATTTTTAATAATTATTATAAATGTATTTGATCCCTTAAGGAAGTACTAAAAGGTAATCAATATAATATTGCAATGAAAAGGAAATATACAACACATGCATATTACCAATTCTTACCTAAGGATGCCAGACCAGAGGGCAAACACACAAAAACAAAACCAAAATCTGATTACATGCCAAAGATCCATGGAGAGGAGTACACTGGGTTACAAAAAAAGAGACAGAAAGAGAGCTGTAGATTTAAGACAAGAGGAAACGAGGAAGACGAAGAAAACGTCGGTCTGATGGCATAAAAAAGCATGTGGGTCCAATATGGCACAGAATGACTCAAACAAGAACAGAATGGAAAGAATTGGAGGAGGACTTCGTGTCGCAAAGACACGCCGACGCCCAATAACCATGACATATACAAATAATATAATATCAACTTAAAATAATGATAGTAATAATTAATTAATAAAAATATTGTAATTGTAATTGTAACAATAATAATGAATATGTTATTTTATTATGTTTAATTGCATGTTAAGTAATAATTAATTAAACTGTGTTAGGCTTAATAATAAATAAATGTATTTGTATATGAAACTAATGTGTCTAACACCTCATCTATATTGATAGCAGCACGCCTTTCATATAAGCAACTCCTAACGGTTTTACGTTGTTTGTTGACGGTGATATTATACTATAGCGTAGAACCTATATTCTTATTGAATGGACTATATAACGCAAATGGTGCATTTTACTTGGTGGTAGAGCTTTGTGCAAACTCGTCTGGGTAGGTACCACCCGCTCATCAGATATTCTACCGAAAAAAACGGCAGTATTTGATATTTTTGTGATCCAGTTTGAAGGGTGAGATCCAGTGTAATTACAGACACAAGGGACATAACATCTAGATTGGTGGCGCATAGGCGATCTAAGTGATCGTTAACATTTCTTACACTGCCAATGTCTAAGGGCGTTGTTGACCACCATCAGGTGGCCCACATGCTCGCCCGTCTACTTATCCTATAATAAAGCTAGGAGATTTTATATAGATATACAATTAGCGTGTTATACAAACAAAAACACTTTACGGCTTTACAATACGAATTTATAATATGAATCGAATTGAGAAATGCTATCCAGCAGCTCTCAATAATTCAATCATCTGAAAACGACACATAAAAAAATATTGAATTTTAGTAAATAATGTATATATGTATATAGTATTAAAGCGAAATTATGTACTTTTTAAATATTACCTATACCTGAAATACAATTACTTATTTACCTAGCTCAGACTTGTTTATCTTTTAATTCGATTATGTTTTACATTGTTATTGCTAACCTTGTTAACTAATTCCGTTTAGTCTGTAAATAAATCAATCATATGTATGTATTTGTATGAAACGTTAACACGTGACCGAATATGAAAATCCTCGAAGGTCACACCAATTAACCTCATCCGAGATTCAAAGCAGATGTTTCTAGACACGTAATTGGATGAACAAAGACCGTCTCGTCTGCTCAGTGTGGAACAATTATTTTACGCGTTAAGGATACATTAATTTCATACTACACACATACATACATGATGTAATCATTACACTTCAATAACGAAAATATTATTTGTTAATAAATAATATAAATTAAAGGAATTACCGAAATTAGGAATAAATAATTATTGAAAGGGTTTTCCATATATTTTTAATTACATTAAAAGCACATCTGTTATGTTAATTACGCGATGTTTAAGTCGTTATAAAAAACAAAAGCCGTTTTGTGATATAATTCGTTTTCGCGGCTTCGCCCGCTTTTTAGGAAGCCTGCGTGGGTTTTGGGCTTGCTTCATAGTAAATTTCATCAAAATAGGATTTAGCCTCGAAAGCATTACAGACGTACAGACATACTTTCGCATTTATAATATTAGCATAGATTACTTTATTAAATAAATAAAATGGGAATTTCTCTTAGGATAACATTTGGAATGAATACAACTCCATGTAGCGGCAACGATCGGAATTTTATCTATTTTAAAAATCGCAGTCGACACTGGTAAATATTATAATTTTTTACGATTTTAAAGTTCGCAATTGAGAAAGTTCGCACTTCAATGTATAAGAATATCGTACAACATAATTTATTTCGTTAATTAATTTTATAATGTCGAATTATATTACCTTTTTATAATTTGCTTGACATAATTTCTATAAATAAATAATATTGTACATACATAAATCGTTCGCGTTATAATTATTGTGTTCAGTTAATATCTTTGTCTAATATCGTTGAAATTGTAAACAGTTTTATCGTTTAGTCATCATTATCGCGAAGAAGCAAACTTTGCACTTATTAATGATTCAGAAATGTTTTAAACAACACGAATATTTTATCTTAGATAAAATTATATTATACGTGAAAGTGAAATTAGAACAAAGTGGTCTTAGAATATAACTTAAATATACCAATTAGTAAAAATTATTGGAATTTATTTTATAAAAAAAAATATGCAATTTTTTTACTAACTTCTAAATTCTATTCTGTGTTTTTAGAAGGTATGTCTATATACATGTCTATATAGGTACACATATCTTTGTATAATAATAATGTCCTCAGATCAATCTCAAGAGAGGTTAGCCAACTGCGCAGGCGATATTATACTGCAAAAGTGTGTGCGCAGACACATAGTGCACTCTCTCTTCCCTAGCTCTCATAACCCGATGGGACGGTAATCCGAAACGACCGGAAAGAGTTAAGGCGCAGGACCAACGGCTTTACGTGCTTTCCGAGGCGCGAGAGTGTACATACACACTTCCGACTTCCAGACTCCGGGCTATTACTGAGAATTTTCTGACAGAAAAACCCAATAACTTTATATTGGCCCGACCTGGGAATTGAACCCAGGACCACCGGGTCTGCGACCTTATATCTAGCCACTAGACCAACGATTACGTACGTATTGCCAGACTCGTTAAGTTCAATATAAGTATAATAGACTAGAATCAATAAATTAACGAAGTTATCGAAATTAGAAATAACAAATTATTGAAATTGATTTTCCAGTTCCATAATAGTTTTTTTAATAACATCAAAAGCGTACACTTCATTTGTTTCGCTTCAAATCTTTTCTGCCAATTACGCTATGTCCAAATGTCAAAGTCGTAAATAACGAAGTAAATAAATAAATAAAAAATATCGACAAACAATATCACTTTATAAGCCGAGATGGCCCAGTGGTAAGAACGCGTGAATGCTAACCGATGATCGTGGGTTCAAATCCGGGCAAGCACCACTGAATTTCATGTGCTTAATTTGTGATTATAATTCATCTCGTGGTTAACGGTGAAGGAAAATATCGCGAGGAAACCTTCATGTGTTTAATTTCACTGTAATTCTGCCACATGTGTATTCTAACAAGCCGCATTGGGCAGCGTGGTGGAATAAGCTCCAAACCTTCTCCTCAAAAAATGAGAAGAGGCCTGTGCCCAGCAGTGGGACATTCACAGACTGTTACCAATATCACTTTATAACTTAATGACTGAAAAGGTATTGTTTATATAACTCTATTATTAATATTATAGTCTTTATCAGTCAAAAGTTATAACATCTAAATTTTGAGGCTGCAAATCGCGAGTCCTGAGTTCCTAATTGGGATTTTATTAGGTTGGTATATCAAGAAATTTCAGGTCTGACAAGTACAGTAATGCCTTGCCTCGCAAAGTTGCCATCTCATCTGAATATCTAAGATCATACAAGCTGCACGCTATACGTTCGGCCACTAAGGGTCTAGGTCCTAGGTGATCAAATGTGTCAATAAAGATTCAAAACCTCAACTGCCATACAAGCTAGATACTGCACCGTCGAGGCAGTTTAACAGGATTAGAGTAAATCCTCTTTGAATGTTATATATCTGTCAAAACTTATGACTTCAATTTTTTAATATTGAGTACCAATGACATTTAGTGTGTGTGTGTATGTGTGTGTCTGCTTAGCTCAATGTTCAAATAGATATCCGTAACTGTAAACTTATTACTCATTACCATATTATAAACATATACTTAAATTTTATTCGCTATCTTCAGCTGTGTGTCGGTGCCATTATATTTACTGTGTTATTATTATCAAACAATAACGAAGCATCGCTAAACGTAATTTAATTTTGTTCATAACGAGTTACTTGTTGTGTTGTTTGTAAATATCACAACAATAACTAATAACATCATTTTTTTTGTATTGATAATAAGTACAATGATAATAATAAATCTTAATCGAGTATTGTGGATTCAAATCCTGCCCGGATTTACGTACCTCTGAGTTTTATGTATTTAATGTGATGGAAACCTACTTGTGTCGGATGAAATTCCGGCACATGTTTATCCACAAACTCGCATAGGAGTAGCGTAAACCAACTTCTCAAGACGAGGAAGTTTGAAAGCCTTTGCTCACCAGAGAAAAAAATCCCTTAAAAGCTTTTATCATACGTGGAAAGAAATATTGGATATGTTTTCATTAGTGGAGTAATCTAGAACAAATTTACATTATCGTATTGGGTTTCTTGGTTACTACTCGAATTTATCTAATTAATATGTATTATAAAATATTTATATACCTAAAAATACAAATAGTTCCTAGAATTTTAATAGACGACGCACACTAATAGATACACTATATAGTGTATGTGACACTATTACGAGAGTGTGTGTGTGATAGTAGTTGGTGTACCTACATTTACACTTTTTTCTAGTAAAATATTGTTTAGGTAATATTTAAATTAATGTATAATGAGGAGCAGCGTGGAGGAATAAGCTCCGAACCGTCTCCTCAAACAATGAGAAGAGGCCTTAGCCCAGCAGTGGGACATTTACAGGCTGTTACTTTAACAGCCTTTAACTTTAACTATGAGTTTGTAAATAGTATCTTCACTCCACATACGTACAAGCTAATTAAATATAAAAGATTTATTAGCATCATCGTAATCTAGTAAATAAATAATTTAATTCAAAACACTCACATCTCAAATTGTCCCATCTCACGAATTCACCGAAGAAGGCCAGCTGCAGTTTGCTAGCGAGGGCGAGATCTGCTATCTCGCTCAGCCTAGCTCCGTCCTCTTCACTCAATCGATCCTTGCATTGCACGTTGATTATTAAAACCGGCCGGTCGCATATTAGGAACGCTGAAAATTATTGAATTTATCAAATAAATAATAAAAAAACAGTATCAGTTGTATTAAGAACACAGACGGACAAAATCACCTGATGGCTGCACAGTGAGACACGTCTGTTACGTTTTTATTGTTATAAGTAACTCAAGTATTTGTGTAATGTCGCTTGTATTTTTTTTGCACTGATTCACTCAGTCGTATCGAAAGGCAAGAAAGGCCGTAAGATATTAATGTCTAACGCAAAACAAAGTTTCAACAAAAAAAAACTATATATTTTACTAACTAATACAAAACGAATTTAAATATTTTCATAACTGTGTAACATAAGAAAACCTTTGAAATTAAATAACCTTAACAATTATGTTCAACTATGATACAAAAACTATTTCAAAAAACCCGAAAGAATCATATACACAAGAAAAGCAATATATTAACATTTTGAACAAGAACTACAAACACGTTACTATATACTTAATGTATTACATAATTCCTTAACAGAAAATAGTATACTGGGGTTATATCATTATAAAAATATATATCACGTTTGGCAACCCTAGTTAAACTATTCGTACGATTTTCATTGTTTTCCGCAATTGAATTTAATTCGATATCCATTGTAATAATTAAACAGAAATAAAAATGAACGCTACGTGCGTTTACGTTTTAATTAAAACTATTTGTTTTAATAAACATAATTCATAATTCTTAGAATTTCATCGGAAACCAATCGATGTAATATTACAATAATCGAGAAATATACAGCTTCGAAAGAGAACAATAATGCATTTGATAATTTGTATATTTGACTAGCCTGTTGGTGTGGTTGGTAAGATACTTGCTTTTCACGCCGCAGGTCGTGGGTTCGATTCCCACCCAGGACAGACATTTGTGTGCATGAACATGTCTGTTTGTCCTGAGTCTGGGTGTAATTATCTATATAAGTAGTCTATGTAAGTATATCAGTTGTCTGGTTTCCATAGTACAAGCTCTGCTTAGTTTGGGATCAGATGGCTTTGTGTGAATAAAGTCCCAGGATATTATTATTATTATTATTAAATTGATAATGCGCACGTGCCCTCCTCAACCGACAATAACTTCAATCACTTATAAGAACGAGTAATCGAAGGTGTATAATCATAAAAATTTAATTACGTGGTGCGGACTTTGCAAACCCGTCTGGGTAGATACTTGCCACTCATCAGATATACCGCTACCGCTACCGCTAAACAGTATGCTTTCAGATTTGAAGGTTGAGTGAGCCAGTGTAACTACGGGTACAGGGGATATAACATGCCACCAACCTCGGGATCTAAGTACTTGTGTCTAAAGTTTCACTAGCTCACTCATCGTTCTAACCGGAACACAATAACACTGTATATTCCTATTTGGCAGAAGATTATTTGATGAGTGTTAGGTATCCACCCAAACGGGCTTGGGCAAGGCCCTACAAATCAAATGATAATAATACCTAAGTACACCGGTACTGTAATGATTTCTGCTTATTCTGAACACGTAACAAAATGTTATTACATAACTATTTTTTTTTTGCATTAAAAAGTTACGCTTTCCGACAGTTCGCTACCAATTTTAAATTAGCTTCTTTGACAGACAGTTTGATCCCGTTCCTAATTAATGTTTACACTAGATCTTATCAACATAAGCATGTTAACATTATGACATCACAAATATTTATAGCCCGCTTTGTTGTTAATTGCTATTTTAATTTTAAACTAAATAAATTTATATCATTACAAAAAAATCATTATTCGTATTCGAGTACTTAAATAAAATTAACAAACTTAAATACATTATTCATTTAAATAAGGTAATTGTATGCGCTTACTGTCTTCATGCTACAGCGCGCATATTATAGTTAAGGTTTAAAGTGAATTCATATTCATAAACATTGTATGTAATGTACTAATTAAATTAAATATATGTCACACTTGTAAGGGCTCCGTTGATGTTCGCATACGACGCGAGACTAATAAATCACGAACTATATTTAAAAAATAATCAAACTCTATTTATGGACATAAAAATATACCATAGTACATTAAAAAGCATAATTCGAGGGGGAATAGCTCATTGCGCTAATTTTATTCTACCGCCAAACAATAATTAGTATTGTTGTGTTCCGGTTTGAAGGGCGAGTGAGCCAGTGTGTGACTACAGATACGAGAGACATAACATTTCCAAGATTGGTGGCGCAAGATTGGTGATGTAAGAAACTATTAATATTTCTTATAGCACCAATGTTCACCTAACATCAGGTGCCAGCCCCACTTACCTATTTTATGTTAAATTTAACAAAGTATGTCGCGCCGGTGGTCGGATTTTACGTCCGGATATATTGAACGATATAATTTTACTCAATAATGATGACACATATCTACAGATAGAGCCCAGACGGTCTCGTGGCTAGACTACGAACCCCGCGGAGTGCGAAAAACCCACATAATCCGGACCCACCCAAGGTAGCCGGGTACCTTTCTGAAAGTTTCAACTGTGTGAAAAAACGTGGCTAGGACACGAACCCGGTCAAGCACCATCACATTTTCATGTAGTGTTTATAATTTATCACGTGCTCGACGGTGAAGGGAAACATCGTGAGGAAACCTGTATGAGACGGATGTAAATCTTTCACATATGTATTCATCAACCAGCCTTGGCGCAGCGTGGTGGAATTAACTCGAAACAATCTCCTTAAAAATTAGAACGATTTAGACCAGCAGTTACTGATTTACAGAATATTCTGTTAGTTTCAGAAATTTTATAATAATTTCGTCCTTATCGCATTTCGCCCAAGGTTACCTCAGGACCAATGGCTTTACGCGTTTTGCACGAGAATGAAACACTAGCAACTTCCCAACTCATACTCTGTATAAACTACTAATTAATATGTATATCATTATTTTATATATGGGTTAGTCATTACATTCAAAATACATAAGATATAATATGTATAACTCAATTTAAGATTCGATTACACTCGATTATATCGAAATCGATTATTCGATTTACACTTGGTGGTAGAGCTTTATGCAAGCTCGTCTAGGTAGGTACCACCCACTCATCAGATATTCTACCGCAAAACAGCAGTACTTGCTATTGTTGCGTTCCGGTTTGAAGGGTGAGTGAGCCAGTGTAATTACAGGCACAAGGGGCATAAGATCTTAGTTCCCAAGGTTGGTGGCGCATTGGCGATGAAAGAGATGGTTAACATCTCTTACAATGCCAATGGCTATGGGCGTTGGTGACCACTTACCATCAGGTGGCCCATATGGTAGTCCGCCTTCCTATGCCATAAAAAAAAACTTATACAACACATTATTTACCGCTCGATAATGGAAACGATCACGTGTTTCTGTCGTAATTATTTTCGGTAGCAACACCTATATGGTATATTTATCAAAAAGTTGTATGAAGGGCGTTATTAATTGAATGTTTCGATCGGTCTTGAACTTTACGGCTGTTGACGAATTCATTTCATTAGTGTTTGCCCAGAATTCGAAATTCGAACATAATCATTATTGAAAATTTGATGAAAACATATTATTTTTCTGTTCTTATTTCAAAAAAATATGATTGTTAACAGCTCCGAAACAAAAACATGAAGGTAGGTATTAATATTTTAATTTGTGCCTTATTATGTATTATTACTTTTTTACAAATTGGAATCAATTCGAATCTTAAATTGATTTTAAAATAGCTTATTCTCGGTATGCTTTGCAAATGCAATGTTTCTTAAACTATACCACAATTTTTATATACCTATAAGATTTGTTTGAATATAACTCGTGATTTCGACGCGCCCTCTCCATGATAAAGGGTACCGAAAAACCGCAGTCTTCTCGAAGCACGTCGAGCATTCGTCGATAAATATCGTTAGTGAAATATGAATACTTATTAGTATTACCGACTTTTAATATATAAATTAATTACTAATACCGATGGATTGATAATGTATATTAGCGGCGGTTAGTCTTAGGGTTAGTAATAAAAAAAAACAAATAAATTTAACGATATCACGTTATATTTGTTATCGGTTACACGAAAACTTAAAATAGCCGAAATGGTCCAGTGGTAAGAACGCTTGAATCTTAACCGATGATTGTGGGTTCAAACCCGGGCGAGCACCACTGAATTTCATGTGCTTAATTTGTGATTATAATTCATCTCGTGTTTGACGGTTTAGGAAAACATCGTGAGGAAACCTGCATGCGTCAAATTTCACTGAAATTCTTTCACATGTGTATTCCACCAACCCGCATTGGAGCAGCGTGGTGGAAAAAGCTCCAAAACCTTCTCCTCAAAAGAAGAGAAGAGGCCTTAGCCCAGCAGTGGGACATTCACAGGCTGTTACTTGTGTAACAATATGTTTAAAAAAATGTTATGCATATTCGCAATAACATAGCAGTCTGTAAGAACTCACTTCAATACTCACACGCAAAATGTTGACAACCGACTTATGATGATGTACTATTTTGATGTGTGTTCTTGAAATGCTACGATTATTATGGTCGATATCGCATAAAAGTTACAGACAATTCACGACCGTTTTCTGCGGTGAATTACGAGTTTGTTCTTACAGAATAGTCCTACGAGTGATATTTATAGAATCAGCGGTAACCATTGAATAAACACGAGAAGTAGCAATAAATTTAAAACAAAATGACTAGTATCCGATTCTGCAAAAACCTTCAACTCTGACAATTAAAATGTTAAATCTTAAACTCATAAAATAAAATTATAAACTACTCAATACAAAAATATCTACATGATATAAAAGCGTAGAGACATTATTTCATAGTATATAGTTGACTGTGTAATTTGCTTTGAAGAAGCTAAAATCTAGTTGAATAATGCATATTTCGGATTTCATATCCGGACTAATTAGTTCTGTGACATATTCGAATTTTTGACAAAGTAACGAGCGATTAACATGTCCAAGAACATACCGCGTTTCTTGTAACCGCGACAGTTTTATTTTAATTTTTTTTTTCAAGTTCAGTCAAATCGTTGCATTATTCCAATGTCGCTATTCCACTGTTTCCTGTATTTTTAAACGGAAGTCGATTATTATTATACATTACGTAGTTACGACTCATGGTGACACTTGCGAATTGAAGTGTTATTGTGGTATCATTTAACAGATAATTAATTAATTGCACTGTTAAAAGAGGTTGCTATGTCGCATATGCGCATAATTTTTACCTTCAAGACATAATATACGAGTCTTAAATGACAAAGCGAAAAAAATCAAGTGATGTAATTGTTGAAGTGACTGTTAAGAATTGCTTGATAATGATGAAAAACAATTACGAATAATTATGATCCAAACTATTTTCTTAATGAAAGCCTTCGTCTCGTAGTGGAACATTCATAAGCTATTAATTATTTTTAGTACTTCTTTAATCACTACATATAAAACAATTGCCCCCCGCTGCGTCTGTGTGTCTGACTGAGCGTGGTAAACTCAAAAACATTTTTTCATACGGTTTTCGCCAATGGACAATGATGAGAAACGTTTTGGTGTATAATTCATTATGGTTTTGTGTAAATTGTATAAACGAGGCAGATATTTCGTGACAAATGACTTACCGTCTGATGATCTTTCTACTGTAAATAACATTATTAATCAGATAAAATACGATTTAAAATTTGCCTAATGACGAAAAAGTTTTCGACATTGAAAGCGACAAAAAGTATAATTAAAAGGTTGGAATTTTTAAACTGGGTCAGATATCGATTTCATTCGCGCGTATCGTTTGTTTCACATTAAATATTAAGAACGTCCAAAAACGAGCAAATACTGTCATTGAAATGAACGACGTTTATACTTCTATACATCATCACATTTAACTACACTAATTATTAGACCACCGCTGGACAAAGACTTGTTGTCCTGTCAAGATAAAGGAACTGTACCCACGAAGTCAATTCCACTAATATTAAACGTTTATTAACGTTCTCGATTCGATTCCGATCCAGCTTCGATTATTCCTCATTAAACCGAATCGGTATTACGTTATCATATACAAAGCAAAAAACCATGTCATAGTCAAAATTAATTGTTAACTTTTGACGTTCTATCAAGGACGAATCGAATCGCAACTGGATCGTTTTATTATTAGAATAGGAAAAGAGCTAAACGTCAACGATTATGTTTCGATTCGATTCCGATAATGTGTTAATTATATTAGTAGAATTGGCCTCCTGTAAATTCACTGCGAATAATATGCTTAATTTATCTTTAGTATAAGATTTTCCTTCGACACATACATATTTCAATTGTTTTCATTTATTAACTCAAAAACAACAAACAAAATTGTAAACACAAAGTTTTTAATAAATTAGTAGGATTTCCTTATTTATTATAAATTATATTCACGTCTTATGATTCAGAACATAAAGAGTATTTTGTAAAAATCAATTTAAGCACTCGATGCTCGATCGTTAAATGTTGATAACGGACGTATCGGTCTCTATAGTGATAAATACTTTAAATATCATAATTATTACGGTCAAAATTGTATATCAATTTTCGACAAGTCGAATTACACAGAGAATTTTCAGAAATTAGCTCTAATGATCACAAGTGTGGATTTGCGTGGTTTTTTTAACGAAGAGTAAGGCGTTCAGACAAATACCTGATGGCAAGTGATCACCACTGCTCATAGACATTGGCACTGAAGAATTATTAACCATCACTTACATCGCCAATACACCACCAGGCACCAATCTTGGGAACTACGATGCCTATATTATTATGTCCCTCTAAATGAAGTTACACTGGATCACTAATCCTTCAAACCGGAACACAAGAATCGTAAGTAATACTGTTTCGCGGAACAATATCTGATGAGTGGTTACCTATCCAGACGAGCCTGCACAAAGCCCTACCACCAAGAAAAAAAGTTATATAATAAAACGATTATTAGTAATTTCTTGAAATAATTCTAGGTTCAATGTAATTATACTCCACGCAAGGTTGACATGAAAAAAATGATATATTATTACGGGCTTGCTACCAAAACTACATACTGACATCGTGGCTGACTGTTACGTATCTGTTTTATTAATTTGCTTAGCCCTTCGCTTTTGACACAATTCTAGAACATACTATAAAAAACATACAATTAATATGCAACTCAGTATAAATGCGGATCGCCACCTTTGAACGCCTTAAATAGACAGTGACGTGCCGGTCTTCGTTTTTCACAAACGTAGCAGGCGATTTTAGACTTTAACGCTTTGTATATAAAGAAAATAAAATACGTGAATTTTTAATAAATGTCAATAGCACTGAGTGTTAGTAATTAACATAACGGTTGATTAATTCAAATATTCGATCGGATCGGACAGGTGCTACTAATTAGTGGACATTTAGGAAACACTATACAACTAACTTTACCTAAAGAATCCATGATATGCAATATTTCATCCATATTGTGTAGTTTTTATAAAATTGGTAGGGACGGGAAAGTGAGCCCCTAATGGGTAAATGGTCAGCATCGCCCATAGAGATTGATGTGACCAAAATATTAACCATTTGTCACATCGTCAATGAGCCACCAAACTCGGGAAGTGAGATATTATGTTCCTTATGTATGTAGTTATACTGGTTCACTTACCCTTCATACCGGAACACAACAATATTAAGTATTGCTGTTTATCGGTAGAATAACTGAGTGGGTGCTATCTCCTCACACAAGCTTGCACAGAACCCTACCACCGAGTGAAATAAATATAATATTAAAGTTATCTAAGGAAACAGGAATTTCTGAAGACATTGATAGTTTCGTCTATTTTTAGTTACATTATCTGATCTGAGAAAAAAATAGAAGATTCCAGAAAGCGTTCGTATTCCTGTTCTACGTAACATTATCATATGCGTCTTAGTCATGAAAATTGAATTCGAAACGAAACAAACTTCAGACGAAATAACACATAACGAATAGCAAACGTATACGATTCTTAATCAATTCCCAATGAAACACGAATTGAGCCAATTATGCTAATAACAATACCCAATGATTTTGAATTGTTCATTGTATAACGATACTAAAGTTACGAAGGAATGTTATTAACTGAAGCATGAGAATATAAGACGAATTATAATGTTTTAAGACAACTCTTAAACAGTACAAACTTGTTTATTTTACTTTCATTAAATAAAGAATTTGTCCCATCACTACATATAATAAAACTAAGTACTTACTCCACCGTGTAAGTCCGTGATATACTCAAAAACTATCGAACGGATTTCCATACGGTTACCGATGGACGGAGTGATTCATCAGGAAGGCTTTGGTGTATTTCAGTATAGTTTTGTGAGAATTGGTTGAAATATGACGATAACTGTATATGTATGTGTGTAAATTATTAGAGTTATATGTATAACGATATAAACGTTTTATGCTGACCCTTATTCTATCTGTGCGAAGACGGAGCGGGTAGCTAGTATTTTAAAGAAACAGTATATATCAATATATTTTTTTATATAAAAACATTTTTATGTATCTAGTTTAGGATTTATAATCGTACAACATTGTGTATTAAAACTCTTGATGCTACTCTCGTAAACGTAACGCAACAGGATAAAAATGGCAACTTTAATAAAATTAACCATTTCTCGTTACTTCATTCTCATATATGTAAGTGACAAAATATTGTAACATATTTCATCATACCTTCAAAAAATTTCAAATTTATTTCCACTTACTTCTACTATTAAGTTTGAACTTATAAAAATACACACATCGTTATAACAACGACTACGAAAATAATAAGTATTGCTAAGTGGCTGCCGTCGGACGGATGGATATTAAGAGCTGAAGATCGAGCTCAATGGCGTGCCATTGGAGAGTCCTAGAAAGGGACTGGAAAGCCCTAGCAGTGGACTGGAACTTATGATACTGGACTTATGATGTATTGCATATTGTAAAAAAAAAATATTTCCACGATAGATTATACGGCATAATACAATTTAGAATTAGAGATGACTAGCTGTGCCCCGCGGCTTCACCCGCGTTTAATTAATAAAAATATAATAAATTATTTTATTACTATAATAACACACACACACACACACACATACATGGCTAAAGGTAAAGAAATACGTAATTAACGATTTGAAATTAATTTTCATAACATACCGTAGGGTTTACCGGTCTTATATATGGCCTATCATTTGCGCCATCACATGCTCTTTGTGTGTACCAATTTTCATCAAGATTGGTCAAGCCGTTCTTGAGTTATAAGAAGACATAGAGACAGACAGATGAAAATGAAAAAAATAGTATAATGTGAATCATCATAAAACAATTATTTATCACAAAATTAGGTGAAAAAAAAATGTACAGACAGAGCCAATAGATTTATATAGTAGTATAGATATGTACATACATAAGGTTCTATTACCCTGAAAAATAAATAATAATAAAAAATGAATACAATATAAGTTACGTTCACGTATTATTCATAAAATTTTGTCGTAAATTAAAAAAAAGTCATGACATTTTATGTAGATAGTTCATGTCCACGTTTGATATTTCGATTATGTAATGTATGATTCGTATTATGTAAAGGATACTATTTGTCGCACAAATAATTCATTCTATTGTCTTCAGTAGAGTTATACAGTGTGCCCACTGCGAGTTTTTTTAATTATTCGCTTATATTGTTGATGTTACATACGATTTGTATGAAATTCGGTGCTGTTTTAAAAAAAAAAGCTCACACACAATTTCATTACAAATTCGAAAATCGTTCCAGAACACGATCGTCAAATGTCAAAATGTTTATTTTACATTTTAATTTTTTAAAACAACGGGATCATATTCTGTTTTTGCTTATAGTGTTGCCTTATACGAAATTTATCATGGTACCAACAAGCCATTTCATGATAGAAAGTAAAAGTTCTCGTTTTAGTACACAAAAAACTTTTTACTTGCACGGATTGAACCGGCGAACTTTGTTTTAAGTCGTATTCTATTCACTGGACCATCAAAGCTCCATTCCATCTCGAAGCATTGAAAATAACAAAAAACAAACATAAAGGGAATTACGTTTCTAGTTCAATACTTATTATTTATGCAACTGAAGCGTACTAAAATGGATACTAAAAGCATGTTCACGATTCGCGATGTCATAAAATAAATTTTACTGTGCGGTAATAAAATTCAATTTGGTTCAGCCTCTTTATACCCTATGCAGTCATGATGGGTCAATAAAAATGTGACACATTCGCCACTGGCAGACGTGACTAACAATCGTTTTTTGTTTTTTTTAATTGCAACTCGTCTTAATGTTTAAAATAGATTACAAGCATCTGTTCTTGATTTATTTATGAATATGAAACATTGCAAATTGAAAGCAATTTATTTACTTGAAGAAATTTTAGATGAAATATGTTTTAAAAAGGCTTTTGGAGAAGATTTTTCATCGAAAAAATATAATTTGGAATCAAAAGCCTGTGCCGTTGAATCAAGTGCCTATTGGTACTTGTATTTTAGCAATACAGAGCCTCTCAGTTCAGAAAATCAAAGGTCAGACTTTAGTACAAGATTCAAAAATTGAACTTTTTTAATTAAAATTTTTACTAATAAAAATATCGTGCATTTGTGTATTTTGCACGTTTACTCTAATAAACGCTTGCATGTGTGTATATGTAAGTGTGGATGGGTGCGTACGTGTGTGCTTGCGTGCGTCTCATACTAAAATTAAATAAGACTGACGTTTGTATTAAAGTGGATTGTATAAAAGTGATTAAAAAAATATATATTTACTAAATATAGCTATTCCACAGTCTAAATATAAATTTTAGGCGTTGTCTATGGTTTATTTTTGTCAACCGCCTATTATTAACGTTGACAGGACAGACAAACAGTTAACCTCTTGATTATAAGGGGTCACCTCTGCCCGTGAAAATTGATAAAGTCAGATATGTTTCGGCAATGAGACATTTATAAATAAGGTCAAATTAATGCAAAATGTCAGTAGCCATAATTTCATTTTCAAGGTTTGTTAAAGTAACAATATTATAAAAACATATTTATATTAAATTTAAAATCGTTTCGATTTAAATTTTTAAAGAATATCTCATTTAAAGAAATCCGGAACGAGTTTGTTAAGTCAAATATTCAAAAAAAAAAAAAATTGATTTTTTCGATGACTTTCGTTTTTCAAATTTCCCTTAATCCTCAAATACTACGAGGAAGTTGGCAAGACCTAGTGTCGTAGTTCCGCTGTGTTACGCACGGTTCGTAACTATGTAGAATGTAGATGCTGGCCGCTTTTCCGCCAACTCTTTCATGCATGAATGCAGGGTTGCCAGTTTTTTTTAATCATATTATAATCTTAATGAAATAAAATTATTACCCGACTATATATTTTTATTAATAAAACCTTTACGGATTTTTGATAAAAAATAACCAGTCTTGGAAAGAACTCTACAAGGTTGGCCAATATACGATATATATTATAAGCGATAGTTAAATTGATATTTATCTTTAATTATACTGTATTAATTAAGATGTTTGTTTATTTTATTTTTTTTCAATTTAATTTGCATTAATAATTTGTTTCAATTAAAGTTACACACACACATAATAAAGGGGGTGATAGTTTGTATGAAAATTCTTCATTTTTTTAATGGATATATTGGAAATTGCTATGCTCGCATAATACAGAGTTATTAAAGACCAATTTTTAATTATAATGCGAGCGAAGACGCGAGTAAACTTGTATAATATATAAATAAGACGCTTGTATAATATAGAAATAAGTCAATTATAACGCGAAATAAGACGACGTGTATTTATTTTTTTAAATTAAGAAAAAAATATCTTATTTCAAGTGCAGCAAGGCTGGCTGGTCTACGAAAAAGTGAATGTTTCTTTGTTTATATCATATATACGTTCCTATACTTAACTAATACCATTTCATTGTAGCATACTCAAGCGTTTTATACGTGACATTGGCAGAATATTTTGCGCTCAAATAGTGTAGATGCATGCCAGAAAAAGAAAAAAAAAATGATGAAAAAAACGAGGTGGGTACTACTGGCTTATTAGTAAGTATTCTGGCTCATAGTGCCGGTGAGACCCACGCGCCTCGAGAGCGCGTAAACTAAGTCTTTTCATCGTGATAAAAATATATATTATTGACACGTGTGATAATTTATACCATAGCATGATGGCATTAGCAATGTATAAAATCGGCGATTCGAATCGATTTATTATTTACAAAACAATTATGTAAGGCATTGCAACGCATTCCGGACATCAGTTAATGTGTAATGAAAATTATAATAAGCATTAAAATACATATTATCGAATTATGCGTGGCAGCCTTGGTTAAACGCTCGCTGCGGTTTCTCAAACAAACGCTCAAACGCTCGGATACTTTAATGTTTTCGCAAACATTCAGCCTGTTTTAAAACGAACGGCGAAAATGTATTTCAGAAATGTTTTACGTAAAACGTTATTTTCTCGTTCGGATCTTAAAGATTAACATGTCAGTGTTGTTGAAGTGTTAAATAAAAAATACTGTAATACCTGTTACTACCTGTAAATACCTGTTTTCACCAATATCCAGTTAGGAGAGCTATTCTATCAGATCAAACTCGAAACTCACCGCAGTATTTACTATACGTAAAATGTCATAATCATAACATTGAAATAATATACGCATTTCTTATCAAATATATAGGCTAATGTTGCCATCTGATCTGTAAGTGGTCACCATCGCTTACAAACATATATATTATATGACTCGGTGGTAGAGCTTTGTGCAAGCTCGTCTGGGTAGGTACCACCCACTCATCAGATATTCTACCGCAAAACAGCAGTACTTTGTACTGTTGTGTTCCGGTTTGAAGGGTGAGTGAGCCAGTGTAATTACAGGCACAAGGGACATACCATCTTAGTTCCCAAGGTTGGTGGCGCATTGGCAATGTAAGTTAACATTTCTTACAATGCCATTGTCTATGGGCGTTGGTGACCACTTACCATCAGGTGTCCCATACGCTCGTCCGCCTACCTACACAATAAAAAAAAAAAAATATTGCGAATGAGCCACTAACTTGCCCCTTTGACTCTGGCGAAGCCACCTGTCAAATCGGAACACAACAGTTTTGCTGCTTGGCGATATATTATCTGATGAGTGGTTGCTACCTCCCCTATCTTATACAAAATCCTACAAATAAAAATACTTAAGATTACAAAATAATCAATAACGCTTTGCGAATATCCCATAGTATGCCAAAGGAACTATCTCCTATTTTAGTAGAAATCTGCGGGTAATAAATATTGCAGGTATAATATAGCCGGTGTACACGTCGCAGAAAATCCCTCGACACATGGATATTTCCTCAGTGTTTTCCTTACGCCTTCCGCGGAGCAATAGACGAATTATAAATACTAATTGATCACGTGACAAGTAAATTATGTTAGTCCAGATTTATATACCCTGGTTATATGAATCTGGATCTAGGTAAAAATGCGTTCTATATATCCTTACTAATATTATAAATGCGTATGTGAGTTTGTTTGTTTGTTACGCTTTCACGCTTAAGCCACTAAGCCGATTTCAAAAATTATTTCACTAATGGAAAACTACATTATCAGCGAGTAACATAGGCTACATTTTGTCTCCGAATTTCTACGGGAACGAGAACCGCGTGAAACCGCGGGCAAAACGCTAGTATTACATATATCGTTTATAGCGAATCCTACGTATGACGCGTAATCGGTGTCTAACCTCTACCTTTGTTGGAAGTCAGGCGGTCGATTTCATCAAAGACTATCAAGTGATACATTAAGCACAAACATATATATATATATACTAAATAAATTCTTCTTTATATGTTCGTTTATCGCTATTGGTCCTGAAGATTAAGTAACGGATAATTATTTTCAAAACTATCAGTTGTGAACATTATAAGACAATTATTAAAACATCATTAAAATTAATTTCATCGTGGTGGTAGGGCCTTGTGAAAGCCCCTACCACTCATCAGATATTCTACTGCCAACTGCAATAGGTATTTCTTTATTCCAATTTGAAGGGTGAGTTAGCTAATGTAACAACACTAGATTACAGGGTTGGGGGTGCATTAGCGATGTAAATAGTGGTTTATATTTCTTACATCGCCAATATCGCCATTGTCTATGGGCGGTGGTGAGCACTTATATCAAGTGACCTACTCGTAAGCTTTCCTATATTTAAAAAAAATAACTTTAATACGCTGTCATCTTTCATTATTTATATATAGCTCTATTCCTGCTATAATACTGTCATAAATAAATGTATACACGACAAAGACAATTCACTCAACAACTAATGTTTTTTTTTCTAATCGTATAATTCCTAATAGGCAGGTCGGCTTCCAAAATCCGTTTCAGATAAGCCAGTAGAATGAAAATATTTTTTTTATCGTGTATTAGTTTGGTAATATTGATAGAATATGTGATAAACGATGTTGATTTCATAACATTTAAAATCTACGTAAATATGACGTCACCATGTTACACATAGATTATAAACTAAATATTTTTGACATTTCCGTTAATTTTGACACATACTGGCTGAATGATGTGACTTGATATACTTCAATTGAAAAAAGAAAACAATCATTTGAATTTGCTATTGTATTGCTCAAATACATAATATCGTATGTTTGCAAACAATACGCGTTATCGGTATTTTGCGCAGGATGAATATGCAAACAAATAAGACAAAAACGATTCCAAATATCAACTCTATACGAATACTTGCGCACATTAACTGCAACTGTCTTTTGGTGGATAACGGGCTTTACAATACCGATATTAAATTTAACCTGCATATATTATTACAAGTAACTTCAAATTGCATTACGTCATTTACCTTGAGGAGAGATGACTAGTTGCTCGCTTCGAAACGCGGTCAGCTCTTCGACCATTCGACGCACATTTTCCTCGGTGAGCAGGTGTACCTGGTCGAGACCCACCTCCTCGACTATGATATGCTTGTTCGAACGTTCGTATACAAAGCCTAATTTCTTCCTGCAACAATGGCATAATGTTAACTGGCGTTCTGTGATGCCACTATAGGTGTAATGAGCAAGAAAATTAAGTAGACAATATTAAACAGTACGGCTATTCTGTAACAAAGAACTAGATATCACCGCAGAAAACGTGAAATGTCAGAAAGTGCCATGCGACATTGACCACAATAATCATAACACTTCAAGTATACACGCACCAAAATAGTGTATCACACTAAGTCGGTTATCGACATTTCACGTTGAGTAAAGAAAAGAGTTCTTACAAAATAGCGCTGCAGTTTCAAATGAATATATTCTTATGTTATTGTTGAAACGTCTTGAAATACAATAATTATACATTACATTATTATTTTTTTAAACAGTTTCTGCTATACTGCAAACGTACAGTACGTGGTTTTTTGTATCTTTTCCGTAATAGGTTTATGTTTGAAAGGACCAATATCTCACCTTCCTTAAAAATCCTTAAAAAAACAACTTGACAGACATGTTTAACTGATAGACCTTTTGAAGTTTATAACGAATGTAGTCACTTCAAAAATATCATAATTTACTATTATAACAACAAGTACATTATAGATATCTTCATAAAATACTTCATGATATCTTTTATCTGATAAATTAAACTATAATTTATGTATTAACAAGTATAAGGGGTTTCATGAAATAACTAGCTGTGCCCCGCGGCTTCACTCGCGTATAATTAATAAAAATATAATAAATTATTTTATTAATATAATAACACACACGCGCACGCACACACACACACACACTCACACACATACATATGGCTACTGGTAAAGAAATACGTAATTAACGATTTGAAATTAATTTTCATAAGATACCGTAGGGTTTACCGATCTTATATATGGCCTATCATTTGCGCCATCACATGTTCTTTGGGTGTACCAATTTTCATCAAGATTGGTCAAGTCGTTCTTGAGTTATAAGAAGACATAAAGACAGACAGACAGACAAAAATGAAAAAAATAGTATAATGTGAATCACTGCATCATAAAACGATTATTTATCACAAAATTGGGTAAAAAAAATGTGTACAGATAGAGCCAATAGATTTATATAGTAGTATAGATGACATAAACAAAAATATAACAAATAAAATTAATTAACTTTACGTAACATCGCACTAAAGGCTATTCCAATCACGGGAAGACAATAATATACAATATTGACGTTGAATCGACGAGATATCATTGGCCGACAACTTGAATAATCTATGATTATTTCGGTAAAGTTCTAATCAAGACTTTGTAAGTAAAATTAAAGCTGATATAAGTAATTAAGTTGAATAATGTTATATCTTAAATAAATATATTATATTTTATTACTTTGCGGTAGAGCTTTGCCTGTCTGGGTAGGTACCACCCACTCATCAGATATCCTACCGCAAAACAGCAGTACTTAGTATTGCTTTGTTCCGGTTTGAAGGGTGAGCCAGTGTAATTACAGGCACAAGGGATATAACATCTTAGTTCCCAAGGTTGGTGGCGCATTGGCGATGTAAGCGATGGTTAACATCTCTTACAATGCCAATGTCTATGAGCATTGGTGACCACTTACCATCACTTGACTTATGAATAATAAGAAAAGGAAAACGGAAAATGTCAATATAATTATAATGACGTGGCGATTAGAACAAGCCGAGATGGCCCAGTGGTAAGAACGCGTGACTCTTAAGCGATGATCGTTCAAACCCGTGTAAGCACGACTGAATTTCATGTGCTTAATTAGTGATTTAAATTCGTCTCGAGCTTGACGGCGAAGGAAAACATCGTGAGGAAACCTGCATGCGTCAAATTTCACTGAAATTCTGTCACATGTGTATTCCACCAAACCGCATTGGAGCAGCGTGGTGGAATAAGCTGCAAACCTTCTCCTCAAAAGAGAAGAAGAGGCCTCAGCCCAGCAGTGGGACATTCACAGGCTGTTACTGTACTGTACTGACGATAAGAAATCACATAAATTAAAGAAACTCGCAAAATTGTTGTTCGCCTTCGATACACTGTGTGTATCCTTACAACAGTTACATGATTTCTTTATTTATAAATACTTATATCCACCAACAGAACATACAAATAGTCATAAAACAAACAATATCCACTTACAAATAACCACGAAATGCCCAACATAATATAAAAATATAATTAATCTATTTATTTATTTTGGACAATATATAAAAACCAAAAATCAATTAAAAATAAAACAAGCCTAGCGAAGTAAGGTAGTACGTCACGAAGATTTATCAGACGTTAGCTAATAACACATTCACTCGTGTCTGTATTTACATATGCATGCAGTAGTCGTTTCATCCCGTACGTAAAGCCAGCTCTTATACTAGCTCAAATATTGATAATACTGCAGTATTACGTCATCGACATTGTAAACAAAAGTTTTTGCGTTTTCATACTTTCATGTAGAACGAAACACGAGGAAACAAAGTCCGTAAGTAATGTCTAAGTTTAATTTACTGTTATTGTTTTGTAATTTGTATTTCCTCATATTTTTAAACGTGTATCCTTCCATCTAAATGTGTATGTATTTGTATGCACTGCACACATGCGTGCTCAGAAACATGTACAGAGCCTCTTGTCTTTACATATATACACAGAGGAAATATCCGAATAAAGAAATAATATAAAAAAGACATTTTTGGCAAACGACATCGTAAAAATATTTGATAAGAACTAAAAGGCAGTTATAATTAGGAATAATTGATTGATATTTGGCAACACATTTAAAATATTTAAAATACTGAAGATAGAAAACATTCTAACAATTATAAAACGCATACGTCAAATCTGAGAAAGATAATATAATAATAATAAATCTTTATTGAAATACTTTTTGTACATCCATTCATAGACAAAATTAATAACCCTAAACTAGGAAAACCAGTGCCATCCCATACAGTGATTACAGCTTACAATAAATATCGATGTAGACTTTACAAAAAAAAAGGAAGTTAAAAAATAAATAAATATCTTATAAAATTAGTAATAGAATAAAAAACAAAGTGGAAAAAAAAAACAAACTAAAACATTATAATAATAGTAATTTGCTTAATAACATAAAATACATGCGGTGTAGGCGGTTGTGGCTGTGGTGGTGGTGTGTGGATGTGTATATGTGTGTATGTGTGTGTGTGTGTGTGTGTTTGATGATAGTTATTGTACGGACTTTGTTGACTATGTTGACTTGTGTTGTGTTTATTTTTTAACTAGTGGAGAAGATTTTCCGTTTTTTCGTAGTTTAATTCTTTTAGTTTTTTTTTAATGGTTTTTTTCAAAAGATACTTATTTAATCGGGTAATATTTACTTTGCTGTTTAAGCGTTTATATAACAGTGGTCCAAGATACCAGATAAGATATAATATGATGATGATGATGGTCCTCCAGACCGATTTCGGCAACGGCGACCAATCTCAAGAGAGATTAGCCAACTGCGCAGGAGATATTATAGTGCACAAGTGTGTGCGCAAACACAGGTGCACTCTCTATTCCCTAACTCTTATAACCCGATGGGACGGCAATCCGACACGACCGGAAAGAGTTCAGGCGCAGGACCCACGGCTTTACGTGCTTTCCGAGGCACGGGAGTGTACATACTTCCAACTCCGGGCTGCTACTGAGAATTTTTGACAGAAAATCTCAATAACATTTTATTGGCCCGACCTGGGATTTGAACCCAGGACCACCGTGTCCGCAGCCTTACTTGTAGCCACTAGACCAACGAAGCAGTCAATAATATATTCATTAATCAATAGGTATAGATAAAAAAAAAATGGTAATGTCGTTCCATTTTTGAATATTACGAGCCGATCTCCATAGCTTATCACACGATACGTCCCTGACGGTTTCCTTATCAGATTGTCTCAAGCATTTGTTCGTTATCAAATCATCAAGTGTCTCGATCGAGCGAGTTAAAACAATGATCGCCCATATACAATACCTAAGCCTCTGTTTAAATTTAGATTTTATTACCAAGTAATAAAAGATGAAATTATTATTTTTTATATATATAAAAAATACTGATTTTGAACTTTTTTACTGGCGTGGCTATGTGCAAACTCGTCTGCGTAGGTACCACCCACTCGTCAGATATTTTACCATAAAACAGCGGTACTTGATATTGTTATGTTCCGGTTTGAAGGGTGAGTGAGCCAGTGTAATTACCCAAAGTTGGTGGCGCATTGGCGATGCAAGCGATCTAAGTTAACATCTCTTACAATGCCAATGTTTATGGGCGTTGGTGACCACTTACCATCACCTGGCCCAAATGCTCGTCCGCCTACCTATGCTATAAAAAAAACAACTATCGCTACTAAGCTCTTGCATTTTTCCGGGATACATGGTCTGTACTCTCATCTCGGTTAATAAAGTAAGTAATTTGTAAAATCTTTCGTTTATAATAGTTTATATTTTTTTAAGCCTGTGTCGATTTATTTTGTATTTTCTCGTTAAGTGAATAGTTTAATATTCTTAAGAGAAAATAAATTATTTAAACCTAAAGTGTCGTGTAAGAGATACCAACAGACAAACTCTCGCGTTTAAAACATTATTAGCGATTTATATTGACCTACTAACCTTGGCACACGTTCGGGCAAGTAGAGCCAAATGCAGTCATATATAATATAACTTCCAAGATATATTCATACAAATGGTCTGAATTTATTGTTGTGCTGCGCTGTTCTTTCTTCGATAAGAGAATATTATTAGATAATAATGCAAAAATAAAACTATAAAATAAAAACCGATAATACGTTACGTAATAATTCATAATATTATATTTATATATCAAGTAACAAGTTATATATATATATATATATATATATATAATTATATAAACATTGTGTTAGTAAATAATAGTTTTGTATATGACGCGAAATGTTAAGACCGAGTGTTTTAGAACTCAAGGTTCCCGGTGCACATAAACATTAAATATTACGGTTAGGGTTAATTGTATGGGCTTTGGGAAGTTTCATAATTAACAAATAAATAATATGTTACGATATTGTCAAAATTCAAGTCACTAAATATCGTGGTGGGTGCAAAAATTGGGTTTATATTACATTACAGCATTCCAGAACAATTGTGTTTTTTTGGTTATTATGTTATATTATCTGTTTTATACGAGAGACAAGGATAGCGACTTAAAAAGCAGTTAAGTCGCTTTAAGAATTAAACTAATCAAAAGAAAATAAAGGCCATACAATTTTATATTCTTTACTGCAGGTCTTTAATTCAATAATTTGTGTCCTCATATCACCTAACACGCTTCATTACGCGAGTTAATAAGCTCTATTAACAGTATAATTCAACGTAGCTGGTAATATTTATGACATTACACATAACCAAAACATACTCTCCAAGGGCTAACAAGTTAACCGTGAAAAAGCATTCTATACAATTTCGCATTAAAAACGTAATATACGACAATGAACATTTAGAAAAAGAAAAACACTAATCTCGATCTGTTTCGTTAGCTACCCATTTTCACGAGACTTTCATGATCGAATTTCAAAAAACTTTTACAAATCAAACTTGTCACGAAAAACGTTATGTCACACTCACATCTGACATGTACTAAAAGCTGCACGTGCTTCAATTTGTTTTTGCTTGTACACATTATTACATTTATCCATAATTTATGGTTTGTTGCAGTCGTAAAGAGTAAGATAACGTTCGTTTTTTTTTTTCACTATTTGGTAATTTCGAACAGGAAATTGCATTGTAACGACAACGCTATAAAGTTTTAACAGTAAAGTTTCACGAAACTGGCTCAAAAATTATGGCTGTTGCACTTTCGTTTAGTGATTTTGGGTTGCTAAAAGAACACTATCCACATGTAATTCTAGATGTTTCGTGCAAATATATTAAATATATTCATTTAAGTTATACTTTCAGCATTACTCCAAATTCTCTCACGATAGCAGCCTCAAAAAATTATAAATCTAATTTGGGTATGACCAGCAAATTGCAAGCCAGACTATAAACAAATACAGTCAACATAATAGTACTAATAAATGTGTTTAAAATTTCTTTTAATTTCGAAAGTTATATTACGTTAGGTTATCTATGCCAATGTATAAAATTATTATTGACAAATGTAACAACTGGCTTTTAGTAGTTTGACATTTGCTAAAATATTAAAAAAGAAAGAAAATTTTAACTGCATAAGAGTAGACATTGTCACTTACCCATTAACATTTTTTGAGCAACAGTACTGCCAAGTGTGGCTGTTACACCTCCACTCTCTCACCCTTCTGAGGGCGGGGAAATTGAGCTCATCACAGATCATCTGCAGAGCTCTTGTTTCAAGCACATCTTGTATGGCTATTACTGACAACCTGATTAAAAAAATATAGTACTAGTTTATCCTTTGTGAATATGAAATTTTGTTTATTATTTCCATTATTCTTTATATAGTGATATTAGTTACAAAGTAAATATATAAAGTTTAGGTAAAAGCATAAATATGACTTTTTCAACATTGTATTAAGTTATCATAATTAACTTAATTACATCATTTATCTCTCTAGGTAACAGCAAATTATTCAGTGATTAGAATAATCATAATGATAAGCACTTACTTATATTCCAAAATAGTCCTGCATATCACCTCTCTTACTCCGGGATTGGTGATTTTATCCACACCAAGTTGATGAAGATTCCATGAAGCGAGACGGCAACACCTTGCTCCGTCTCTTTCATGCGTGAATACTTCTTCAACAATAGGTCTATGAGAGTAGGCAGATAGTAAATCCAAGATATCATTCACTGGAGCAGTTGCAAAACCGTTTGGCAAGGTTATAGCAATCTTACTGGGCATAGACAAACTCTTTCTATGGGGGCTTTTTGGTGTTTTCGATTCACTACTGAGAACTGATTCATTTAAAGATGGATCTCTCCACCCATTCATAAGTCCATTATTCAAATGTTGGACACTTTCACTTTTCCTAAGTTCTAGGCTTAAATGTTGCTTAATAGTGCTCAGCCTAACTATATCCATTCCCCTCACTTTTATTAAATCATCAAGTGATTTAAATGGACCCTTCTTAATTCTGTAATCTACAATATTCGCTGCTATTTCTTGGTTTAAGCCAGGTACACATTGCAATTGGAAAACGCTTGAAGAATTCACTGAACATAACTTATTATCTGAAGAGGATCTTATGCTATCTAATGAATATGTACAAGAACTAGCTCTAGATATCTGTCGTCTTGAATTTGTACATATCTCTGGTCTTAGTAATTCTAACTTTTCAGCACCAATACCTATAAAATAAAATAATTTTATATAATAAGACATGTTAAGCGATTCTTATTAAAAAAAAATCTACTTGATACTGTTTAGAAATTTAAACGCTATATATTTTATAACAGTTGAGCATCATGTTTTTATAATTAAATTAGGTGTAACAAAAAAATATATGGAAAAACACGTCGGTTTTTTACTATTAAGTATTTAATAGTAAGGATGAATATGATTCTGTTAATAATGTTAACTTGGATTTAAAAACAAAGACTTGTAATGGACAGTAATCACCTGAGACTAAAGCAAGGTCGTCAACTCGTTTGAATCTTCCTATCATCTGACGATGACGAACAATTTCCCGCGCAACCTGCCTGGATACACCAGGCAGTGTCATAAGTTGCTCTTCAGTCGCCGTGTTCACGTTCATCAGCTCAGGGTATTCCTCCGAAGGCGGCAAGCTGAATGTATGGCTCAAACTTGACTTGTTTAGTTTCGAACGTCTTATAAAATTACGGAAGGATCTCCGGCTGCTCTTACTCCGAACAGAGCTCGGACTCTGCCCCATATTTGCACCCGCCACTTTTAACATCAATTTTTCATAACACTAGAAATTCAAACAATGTGCACTTTTAAACTATTATTAGATTAGAAAAAACGTATTCCACTGATCACAATTTATATTAACTTAACATTATTTTATATAGCACATATCACATTGTAATCTCAATGGTACTCTTAAATTGACTGATTTAAATTAATTATTACTCTAAGTTTTATCACCGTCACATCATTTCACAAAACTTCACTCTCCTAGCCAAATCACTACAATGAAACTAAATGTCATTTTCGTTTTGACATTATTAGCAAATAAAAATGACGTGTAATAGTGAAGTGCATTGATATGAGATAATAAATAATAATTTACATTTAAAACGCATATTATATACCTAATGATTAACATTTGCAAGAAAACAAATCTTCAGATTTTTTTTACTATTAGTGTGAAATATTAAGTTTTTATATGAGACAATTACTAAAATTGCAGCAGTGCTAACTGGCAACAATTGACACGCGATTAATTATTACATTCTCTATGCTTATACATAAGTATATTATTATGTTTATGGTTCATATTCATAAAACGAAGCAAATGCGCGGAAAATAAGTCACTGTTTAAAGTTACATGAAAAGTTACGATTCGATTTCGTAGTCTATTTAATGTATGTCTAGTATACCCCAGTATGTCATAACTCATAGTAATGTATGTAAATTAATGACTTTTAAAACTGTAAAATTATATAAAAGCTAAATATTAAACTAAAAATAAAGAATTATATTGGTATACTTTAATAAATAAAATCGGATGTTAATTTAACATATAATATCTTAGTTAAATGCATGATCCTGTTTTTTTAAACATAAGTTCATTTACTGAAAAGAGAGAAATATTAATTTTATTTGAGACATATTTTATTAATATAAAAAACGTATGAAATAAGAACACCAAAACAAAAACGACAACAATAAAACACGTATTAAACAGATTTCGTGCTATTTTATTTATTTAAAATATTTATAATTATAACTTGTACAACAGCCGCCAGTAAGCTTAAATATACAAAGAATGATTTTAAATATATGACACTTCGTCACCTCTGTAAAAGTAAAATACAGAGTTAAGTGTAAATAAGAATCCTAAGCAACTAGTAAAAAAGACCCATAAGTTTTGGAAGAACATGATAGAAATGTCACCACACTATAGATCTTTTTGATTCAGTATTGCTTCATAAAAAAAATAGGATTATTTAATTTGGTTGTAAATTAAACGGCAATTTCTAAAACAAAATGGAAGCAACATGGCGACTTATTGATTTCTATTACATTCAATTTTCAATTTGCATATTTATACATATCTATATATTTATAACTCAAACGATTTTATTTTTAGTATGAAATCTTATTAATAATAATATAATTGTATCCATTATAATTATAGAATAAACAACCAAAAGAGATGGCTATAAATATTACGATCTACACTATTGAAAGCTGTCTCCACAAAAGAATTAGCCACTTCGTTGTTAACATGTGTTGTTTATAAAAAACTTATTACCTTCAGTTGTTTTGACAACTTATAAATTATTGTCGCAATGTGGTGTAATTAATTACACATGACTTTCTGTAGCAAACATAGAAATCACCAACTCTTTCAGTGGAAACGCAACATAGTTACTATAGAATGAGAATCTAATAGTAAATCACTATGCCTTTGATTTATTAATAAATAGTAATAATATAAAATTAAATAATTATGCAATTTTTATTTGATACGAGTGTTTGCAGCTATTTGATTTAATAATCGCATAATGTTTATTTTATTTGCAAACATTGCTGAATTTTTAATGCACTAATGTTCTAAGTATCAAAATTTGAAATTCTAACACATTAATCTAATTATAAACATTTCAGGATTTAATTTATTATTCGTTTCAGCATAATGATTTCGCTTCATGAGGATGTTACGTGGCTAATTAAATAGTGCTGATAAGATATATTGTTCTAGATAAAAATCATATCACAGAATATAGATGTTATAAAAATAAAACATCTACATATAATTGAACTGGTTTTTTTTTTGACTAGTTCATAAAAGAAAGAATAATCTAAATGAGCAAAAACAATATGAAGTTCACACTATTTCGATATTAAGTGACGTCGATTATCGATTTTCAAACACTGAATATGGCAAACATAGACAATTAAGTCATTTTCAAGGTCTTATACACAGGCCTATCAACAATAGTATTGGGGGTACGTCGGCTTAATGGTTGCGCTGTTCTGTTCAATTTACGGCCGCCAGAGGCAAGACGATATATAGGTGTGCTGTGCAACGAAGACAGAATAGCATTTTGTCTCTTTAAATCACACGTAACGCTTGTGTACCGCGTGTCACTCGACCGGCACGTGACCGCACCCGTCGATAACAACGATGTACAGCGGCGTTGACGCGAAATAAAAGTTATGACACTATCTTACCCATCTCTCACTACTGAAATTGGGCTCCGTTGTAAGCCCTGTATACAAGACCGTGGTCATTTTTTAGAATATCATGTCGAGTAAAAGAAAAGGACTTCGAAAAAAAATCTAATTCATTTAAAATAACCTGTAAAATTTACTTCTCCGTTTTCTTATTTTTTTTAATTAAATAGAGATAGAGAATAATTAAATGTGTTTTATGTTGATATTTATGTCTATTACGTTTTATTAGATAGTTTAAAAAAAATGGACGCATTCTTTAAAGTTGTACTAATTGTTTTCATATAGGCTTGCCATAAACAGTATATGAGATGTCTTAATATAACGATACGATTGATGATGATATTTAATATAACATAGTTTGTAACTAACACACAATATATTACTTATTATTAAAGGAATAAAGCACATATTAGCGTTACTTTTTTCCGTGTTAACTATGAGACAGAGAGAAAATATTCTATTATAATAAATAATTTTCGAGTCTCGACAACCGTTGTATTCAAGGATAAACTTATAAATAGCATTATCTTAATTGCTAGTAAAAGCAATTTAAGCCATATTTAGTCTAGATACATTAACACATTTTATTTGAAAGTTATAATATAGTTTAAATCCATTTCATTATAATTTGTCAAAAGTATAAACAAAAGCAATAATACTGAGAAAAAAAATGCCCCGAATATTTTTGTTATTAATCTTTCGAAAACACTTATTGAAATTAATTATTAAAAAAAAAAAATCGTGATCTGTTTTGACGTCGGAACTTGGTTAAATTTATAATGAAATGGACGATATGCACTTTAGCCACCTAACATTAAGTCCTCTTTATAAAAAATATACCTTTCTTATGGGGAATTTTAAACTCGCCCTGACCAATCCTTAGATTTATACAATTGAATGATTACATACATATATATATATATTATTTTTAATTTATATAATGATAACTTTTGCTCTCTTGTCACGAAGAAATATTAAATAATTCATTTAACTTAAAAGCTGCCCTCAAAATTATCTAATATCATCATATGAAAACATATTGTGCTTTAAATTAAGCTTTTGTTAACCAACGAAAGAATTTAATTATTCTAAATTAAATTACACAATTATTTGTTAATGTGTAAGTTAATACTTAAAAAGGAATTATTTGAAACTAAAAAGCCACGCCTTATACTTACATACATTCAATTTCATTTTAAATATGTCGAATTTAAGTACTATTGTAACGTTTATTTATATTTAAAGAATTTTAAGTGTTAATTTTAGATAACGTATAGTACTTAAGTATAAATTCGAATGTTAATAGTGACCTTCGATGCTTAAATAAAATGACAAGTTTACAAAAGAGAGCATTGGGCAAAATAAATAAATGAAACTCCAAATTGTTATTCGATAATTTTACTATAATAATAAGCACCAAACCACGTTTGGAATGTTCTGTATTGCACCAGATGTGAACATACTCCATATTAAAAAAAAAAAAAATTACAGGCTTCATATAAATAACATTACAAAAACCTCACGAGTCGATTATACCGAGTTGTTTATTTTTAACGAATTAATATCATTACAAAATTACACAGAAAGGTCACTATTACAATTCAATGAAAGATCTTGTTCAACTCGAATGCAACGGAAATAAATCATGAGCTAACTTTAATTTTCAGTCATATTAAATATAGCCTTGCTCACTATGTTCGGAATAAGTACCTATGTATTGTTTCATGTCGCTTATGTATTCATGTTGCACGGGAGTGAACAGATCCCAGCGCTGTGTTAAATGAGTGTTAAACATTTTGAAAATGAAATTATGAAAAAAAAAATCACTAACTATTCACTGAACTGTCATTTACCTGCTATTCTATATATATTAATGTATTTTTTCATTTATTTATAGTTTCCATGAAGTTGTTTTTTTCCAAATAAGCTGTGTTCGCCATAGTTGAATTGTATTTTTTTTGACAATAAATAGATTATGTAAGGTAAGGAATTTGCATAACTTCATACGTTTGTCATATTTAGTTAGCAGGTAAAAGCATGTAGTATGCAATAATAATTGAACTTCAAAATCCGACACGGCAATTGAAACCCAAACGTTGTATAAATATGATCGATATTCCTTTGCAGAGTAATGAAGTTACCCGTCATTATTGCGACTACTTACAGATGATTTGTACAAAATATAACGACTTTATTGTGCATAACATACTCTCCTATGACTTCCAGTCTTCATAGAAGATCACAATTCGATATGAACCTTTTACATAGAATCTAAATATCATTGATATAAATATTTCATTTTTCAAATAATTGCTTGCTATTTGATTCTATATAAAACGCTCGGTAATCTCAAGACAATTGCTGACATTTTTACCAACTTATGACATTAAAAAACCGCTGCGGCATCTATCGGAGATGTCTTCCAATTAACGCCGACGATTTCATTTATCCATATCAAAAGTTCAAACATAAGCTAAATAAATACTTAATATCATAAGAACAAATTACAAGTAAAAAATTACTGAATAGGAAATTATTACAACTTTCGTTTCATTCACTGTAGCATATGGAAATGTATTATAAAACGTTTCTATTCGTTGTTGAGGCATTTTTAACTTTCAAGGGCTGCCGGTGTTGTCAATGAAACGAACTCAGAATAAAAGTGATAAGCAATACTTTGCTATTATTAATTTTGCATATCGTGATAAAGCTTATTTAGTCTTTTTTATTTTGGAATCTAAAGGGTAATGAAATTAAACTACGACATTTCTACCACACTCTTTGCTCTGAGTTATTTTTCCTTTGCACATATAAAAATGCCTCGAAAACGTTACCTTAACATACAATACATTATACCTTTACAAAGTACATCACACTGCCGTTAGCCTTACCGTAAACATTTGACAATGCTGGAATATCTATAAAACCGTCGGTCCCGAATCGAACCGACCGATCACGATCCCGCCGTCGTGAGTGACGTCACGAAGGGGAGAATCTCGAAGGTTCCGCGAACCGAAAGCGAAGTATCACTCGGAATAAATAATACGGGTTCCGTCGCCGTCGGGGCGGCGCGTACAAGCCAGCGTGTGTTGATATAGAGGGTCGGAGCCGCGGTGCGCAAGCGTCGGGGGACGCCCGCTAAACTAGTATACCTGGAATGACAGAAGGGTATATATTATTTTTAATCGAATATTGAATACATTGAATTTTACTCATATATGTATCATATATTTGCATCAGTGCAATTGTGGGTTTTACTGCCATTTCAATTTTAAAAAGTCAAAAAGTGACTTCAAATCTGCGCCAATGATTTATACTTGTTACTGATGTTCATAGCAGGTGAGGCGGTCGAGTGGGGGGCGTACCTGTGCGGCGCGGGCTAGCACTCGGACGAGTTGAGGTCGAGCGGCGGCGGCGCGCGCTTGGCGCGGGTGAGGCGGTCGAGTGGGGGGCGTACCTGTGCGGCGCGGGCTAGCACTCGGACGAGTTGAGGTCGAGCGGCGGCGGCGCGCGCTTGGCGCGGGTGAGGCGGTCGAGTGGGGGGCGTACCTGTGCGGCGCGGGCTAGCACTCGGACGAGTTGAGGTCGAGCGGCGGCGGCGCGCGCTTGGCGCGGGTGAGGCGGTCGAGTGGGGGGCGTACCTGTGCGGCGCGGGCTAGCACTCGGACGAGTTGAGGTCGAGCGGCGGCGGCGCGCGCTTGGCGCGGGTGAGGCGGTCGAGTGGGGGGCGTACCTGTGCGGCGCGGGCTAGCACTCGGACGAGTTGAGGTCGAGCGGCGGCGGCGCGCGCTTGGCGCGGGTGAGGCGGTCGAGTGGGGGGCGTACCTGTGCGGCGCGGGCTAGCACTCGGACGAGTTGAGGTCGAGCGGCGGCGGCGCGCGCTTGGCGCGGGTGAGGCGGTCGAGTGGGGGGCGTACCTGTGCGGCGCGGGCTAGCACTCGGACGAGTTGAGGTCGAGCGGCGGCGGCGCGCGCTTGGCGCGGGTGAGGCGGTCGAGTGGGGGGCGTACCTGTGCGGCGCGGGCTAGCACTCGGACGAGTTGAGGTCGAGCGGCGGCGGCGCGCGCTTGGCGCGGGTGAGGCGGTCGAGTGGGGGGCGTACCTGTGCGGCGCGGGCTAGCACTCGGACGAGTTGAGGTCGAGCGGCGGCGGCGCGCGCTTGGCGCGGGTGAGGCGGTCGAGTGGGGGGCGTACCTGTGCGGCGCGGGCTAGCACTCGGACGAGTTGAGGTCGAGCGGCGGCGGCGCGCGCTTGGCGCGGGTGAGGCGGTCGAGTGGGGGGCGTACCTGTGCGGCGCGGGCTAGCACTCGGACGAGTTGAGGTCGAGCGGCGGCGGCGCGCGCTTGGCGCGGGTGAGGCGGTCGAGTGGGGGGCGTACCTGTGCGGCGCGGGCTAGCACTCGGACGAGTTGAGGTCGAGCGGCGGCGGCGCGCGCTTGGCGCGGGTGAGGCGGTCGAGCTCGGCGGCGGCGTCGGAGCGCGCGGCGGCGGCGGCGGGCGACGCGTCGGGCGCGCGCGCGCCGGGCGAGCCCGTCTTCTTGTACAGCAGCGAGTTGAAGAAGTTCGCCAGCACGCCCTCGTTGCCGGGCGTGCCGGGGCCCATGCCGATCTTCGCGCCGTCCAGCTGAACGCGATACGGGAATATTTAAACACATTTTCCTTGACGGCGAAAGTAGCTAGTGCAACCGATCAGTGATTGTTTCACAATAAAATATTGAACCTTATTTAGTAGTAGTTTAACAGTAGTTGAATTCAGACGACGAATTTATGTCAATATTATATACAGGAATTTCAGATTCTGTTTTTATCGTTAGGCAGGCAAGTGGACCGTCTGACGGTAAGCGGTCACTACCGCCCATAGGCACGTCGGGCCCTACGATGTTATGTCCTGCGTGCCCGTAGGCGCCAGCTGCGAGCGTGACGTACCTGCGCGGTGGCGCGCTGCGCGGTCCGCAGCGGCGAGTCGGCGCGCGGCGCGGGCGTGCCGGCCTGCAGCGCGGCGAGCTGGCGCTGCAGGAACGCCTGCTCGTCCTCCGCCGACACCTCCGCCTCGCGGTGACCGCCGCTCTGGAATCGCGACGATCGATTACGAGATGGACGATATTACGCATCTATTATATTATCCGTGGGAATTGGAATTTTATTATGCGTATGCGTATTCATATCCAGCGACGAGTTACGTTACGACTATCGAGATCTTAAATTGGCAAAAAAGATTTGGAATATTTTATCGATCGCTGTACTTTAATGTAAATGTAATGTAATTAATAATTGTTCAAATATTGTATGTAGTACACATTGGACGTGTTTAATTTAAAAAAATATTATGTATTTCTGTTCGTTATCTCAATTTAGGGTATTATTCGTCCAATTGAGAATGAAATTATGACTTTTAAAGTTGTCTGAGATTTCTGACAGATTAGCTTGTAGCTAGCTAATCTGTCAGAAATCTCAGACAACACGTCCAATGTATACTACATATATATATATTTATAACTAACCTTCCTCGTGGCCGGCTGCACAATAACATCTCTGTAATAATCGTCCGGCTTACAAGTTTGCATATTTTCATATAGTATACTAATTTTTTTCATACTATCCCATCCAGCAGGTCTGAAACAAATAAATACTCATTACTGAGGATACTTAAATACTTTACTAGCTTTTTATGAAATGGAAGGAGATATTCTCTAGTAACTCCACTTTAGAACTGATAAAAATAAGATCAAATGCCTATTCCATTGTTATTTTAAAACCACTCAATGTGTCAGTTGGAGATCTAAGAGCTGGTTGGCTACTTCGACCAATATTTACGATATTAAGCGGGAATGCCCGCATTAGCACTACAACGATTTAGTAGAATGTGTTTATTTTTTAAAAAAGAACCTTTCATTTTTAATTATACATATTTCTATCGATTTGTAATTATTGTAGTCAAGAATTATAGTTTATAAATATTTGATACTTGTAATAAGACTATTATTACTTTACACTTGTTGATAAATTTTACCCCTTATATCAATGCACCAAGATTCGTGTTTGTGTAATTACCACGATACGTCTGTTATGCGTGGGAGCGGTGGTACTGTAACTCACATCAAGACGGCGTCCTTCTCGACGATGAGCGCGGGCGTCCGGAAGGGCAGGCCGTATATCCGGTGCGTGAGGTACTTGTAGAGCAGGTCGCAGTTCTTGTCCTCCTTGGCGCTCGTGTAGAACAGCGCGGCACCGTACCGCAGGCAGAACCTTCGGATCCACTGCTGCATGAAGTCGAAGTGCTCGTCGCGGTAGTCGTGCTCCTTCTCCAGGGTCGTCATGTAGTCAGTCTGGGGGGTAAATATGCACGGTCATTTGCGAAATTATGGACTTATGTGAATTTGTTAGGTGTCTATAATATATTATTATTTAATAATAAATTATTTAATTGTGAACAAACGGTATTGTGAATAAATACAACATTTAATTATAATAACATATTTAGTAATAATTGAATCTTTCTTTTTGTCATTGCAAAAGAAAAAAATATATTACTTCTTACGTCGACTGACATTTCGAACTTTTTAGTCTTTTTAAATCCCAATAGACGCGGTGCAATCTGAAGAACTGAGCAGGAGATGCTCAGTTCTTCAGATTGCACCGCGGGAGGTGCTGTATATGCGATACGCAAATGTGCGCGTAAACACAGCCGCACTTGTTATTACAGAAGAAAATGGCGGAGCGGGATCGGGAAAGCGCTGACCCCAATCGGCAGAGACGACAATGGAGTAGTCTCGGCCCCATATCATCGATGCCCGGGGCTTAAAAGTTAGTAGTAACCCTGGGGTCATGGACGCGTGAGGTTGGGGCCTCGCGTGTCCAATTTTCTGAAGCGGACGGTAGCCCTGACAACCTCGCACTACCGTAAACTAGCATTAATGAAGACGTTTCGACATCTTTTGCCGCTGAGGAGAGCTCCACCGAGCCACGAGCGAAGTAAAAGATGAAACACGGGTGCGTTATATTGACATGACCCTGTAGCCTCTCCGATTCCTTCTTAGAACCCGTTATGCCGCCAATGTGACACGATCGGTGATAGAACAGGGACATAATGTCTTAATGCGCTTTCTGAAAGAGTATAATATTACCAACTTCCTAAGTATAGGCTGCTTCTGAGCATTTCTTGAAAGTAAAGCTGAATAACTATCCATTTGAGCAACGAAGATAAGTACTGTAATATAACCTTTGTAGCAACAACGACGATGTCCAGTCCGAGGTTGGTGGTGAGCACGGCCTCCGGCAGCGGGTTGTCTTCATCGTCACTCTCCAATTCGTCCGAGAGATTACGCGACGAACGTTTCATGGGCGACGAAGCGGTCGGCTCGAGTTCGTCGCCCGGCTCCGTATACCTCTGCCACTTTTGAACTTGCTGTTTTTTACTTTGTAAACTTTGTTCTGAAAAAAAAAACCATTGCATTTATTATACTATGTTGTAAAAAAGTAAGTGATAAATTTTTAGTATAGTGGTGGAGTGTAACGATTTATTTCGTGAGGAAACCTACACATACTTCAGCTGCACGAAGTTAATAGAATCTCACTTGAACAGATTATTTCATATAGCTTTTAATAGAGATTCAAACGAAAGAGATATGACAGTTTAGATAAAACTCGATCCTTAAGACTATGCGTAAAATCATTATGCACGATTTTGCGTGGACCCGTTGTAGTGGGCACCACCCACTCAGTTTCCTACCGGTAAACATCGATACTCTGTATTGCCGTGTTTCGGCTTATAGTGTGAGATTTTCCTGTTTAATGGAAAAGGCGATATCATTTAAATTCGATGACGAAAATTGGAAAGAACCAGCGATTTTTTTAACAAGTAACACAACCTTACATTTTTGTTTTGTTTTAATCTAGTAACATTAAGTTTGAGCTTTTTCTGGGATTATGTTGTTAAACCGTATACCACGAAAACGATTTAGCAACTATTTACAGTCGATTTAAATGTTATTTTTAACACTTTGATGTACGTCCTAATGTCGGTTCCCTTATTGAGTAGAAATAATAAATACAGATACAAGATAAGGTGCAATTATAGCCATTATATACACGTTTAAGGCTAATTATTTATATGTTATAATCGTTACAAAAGGTTACCATTGAGTTTGATGCCGTTTATTCTCGGTAGAATCTTAAATTCACTTGGTGGTAGGGATTTGTGCAAGCTCGTCTGGGTAGGTATCAGCCACTAAACAGCAGTACTTGCTATTGTTGTGTTTCGGTTTGAAGGACGAGTGAGGCACCAGTGTAATTACAGGCGCAAGGGACATAATATCTTAGTTCCCAAGGTTGGTGGTGCATTGGCGATGTAAGCGATGGTTAACATCTCTTACAATGCCAATGTCTATGGGCGTTGGTGACCACTTACCATCAGGTGACAAACACGCTCGTCCGCCTTCTTATTCTAAAAAAAAACAACTTTGAAAATAACACGTAAATCCAACCAGGTATGATGAACATTAATTAAATTCTAAAACTTTAGCGACGCATATGAATATTTCGAATGGAAAAATCCATACTGCACGGTAAGCTCCGCCTTTTGTAGCAACGCCCCCGCAGTAACATTAATATATATTTATTTAAATTCTGCACTATTTTTGATTTACATATTATGTAAGTTTGTGTTTTTGAAATGAATCTATACTAATATATAAAGCTGAAGAGTTTGTTTGTTTGATCCGGCTAATCTCAGGAACTACGGGTTCAAATAAAAAAATATATTTTTGTGTTGCCTTTTATCGAGGCTTATTTTTATTTATTATATTTTTATTAATTATACGCGGGTGAAATCGCCGGGCACTGCTAGTATAAAACAATTTCGTTGCGAAAGTAACTTTATCTGTCGGTTACGCATTCACGGTTAAACCACTAAAACGATTTTGATGAAATTTGAAATGAAGCAAGCTTGAACCCTAAGGAAGGGCAAACGCTATCTAATACATGACCACCTCCCCCCCCCCCTCCTAACGCGCGCAGGTGAAAACAAGTTGATTACAAAGTGAAATATGATTACATCGCTGTTAATTGTCTGTTTGTTTTAGCATCTCGCCAAATCATCAGAACCGTTTCTTCCGATGGTTTATTGATGAATAAGCTTAAGATTACACTTATAATATTGTATAAGTATTTTTATCTCGCGGAATCTACACGGAAGTTTAAAATATAACAGTTATGAAAAGTTTGGATACTACTTGAGCTTAAATATTTCAAAAGAATATAACTCATTGTAGCGGAACAAAGTACTTTCGAGTAATCTTCAACACAATCAAGAAAAAGTTTTCGGATTAAAAATACTAATTTTTTTAAATAAGAATTCCTGAATAAGTTATAAAAAATGTCATGTTGTTTTTAAATGTGATTGATTGAAGATTATGAACACAAGAGCTATTATATATTTACGTTTAAACATAAGAAATTGGTTTACAACATTTGATATGACAATACATAGACATTAAATATAATTGGTGGTAGAGCTTTGTGCAAGTTCGTCTGGGTAGGTACCACCCACTCATCAGATATTCTACCGCAAAACAGCAGTACTTGCTATTGTTGTGTTCCGGTATATATATAATAAATACAAAGACTTATCTTTCGTAAACTAACTGTAAAAACGAAATGATGAATACGCGAACTGAATTTGACACACTTAACAATTTTTAGAGATAGGTGTAAGAATTTTTCAGTCTACTGCACTTTCACGAATAATATTAAATGAACAGCATCGCGTGGTGTCATTGTTTGGTGCATTAACAATTTACTTACGTGTACATTTATAATAAATAAACTAAAATTAAAATCTTTACGAATAAAAGAAATCTACCCAAATCTAAAACATATAATTAATATTTGAGTTTTATTTATTGATGAAATTTAATTAAGGAAAATATTTTTTTACTTTTAGAAGTAGTAAAAGTAGTCGGTTATTTTTTAAGTAAAACTTCTATTAACAAATATTATTACAGCATTTTGTCAGGTCAATACTCTCATGTATGGAAATAGCGTCCCCGTGACCTAAGGGTAAGAAACAGAGGCAGAACAGCCCCAAAAGGCGTACATTTATCGTCAGATGATTCATGAGACGTTTCCGAAAACCTCATCATGCACAGGCCTTGTGATTCAGTAAAATAGTTGGAGTGAGATTGCAAACAAACGAAGTTAAGAGAAGAGAGTATACTTAAAAAAAAAAAACAATTATATCGCAATTTAATTGATTGTGTGTTATTAGTAGAATTATTTAATCGAATTATCTTTAGAAGAAGCCTTAAATATACGGCTTCATAATTTGACACAGAATTAAGAGCGTTAAGTAACATGCCCGACTAATTTCATATTCTAAAGAAGGGTGCGAATGCGGGTGTGAATTACAGCATTCGTGTGTGTGATGGAATAACAATATTCTTATTGGCGAGGGGATAAACGAGGAGGTAGCTCATCTCAAGTAATAGCACTGCCTATGGATATGTGCAACATCGGAGGACTAGCACGTGCGTACTAGGACTGCGACTATTAGGAAGGTTTTTTAAAAATGTTCAAAAACAATTTTGTATTAAATACACCTAAGTAAATTAATATCAATGACTATACGATTGTTTCATGAAATGAATGGATAAGAAAAAAAAAAGCATTTCAGATTCGAGAATAATTTTGACGTTTTGACAATTCACCTCAATAATGGTCACTTCTAACGATAACGTGTGCGATACGAATTTCTCGTGATGAATAACCCCAAAAAGAGCCACAGTTAGATATTCTTTATAAGCAGAATAGGTAAGAAACGGGACCATTTGTGCATAGACATTATCAATGCGCTTCGTCCCGGAACACTTAAATTACCTAATGCCTGTAATTACACTAGCTCACTGCGACTTCATACCGGAACAGAAATATTATCATTTGACGGTAGTGTAAGTGATAAGACCTAAATACAGAATGGAGAAAATACATCACAATAATGTCGAATGCGCCATTTAATTTACCGTACGAGTAGACATTGCTGAATGAAGCCTTAAAAAATACCCTTAGTTGGGGAACTTCCCTATAAGAAATCGATTTTGGGGGAACACATTGATGGAAATTTAATCGTCAAATGCTATTTCGTTACAGTTCTCGATGACAATCTAATCAATGTAATATTATTTTTGGTGTTAAAACGATTTTCAAATGATTCACATTTATATAATAAATAAAAGCACGAAAATAGTTTCTGTCGCCGCCGGCTCCTCTCAGATCTCAAGTATTTCTTTCCGAACCGGTGGTAGCTTTTTTTTGTCAATTAATAAGTAAGTGTAGCGCCTAATGGCATAAAGACTTACAGCATTACTTATAAACTTTTCTTAGCGGGTGATTAGTAAAACGATGCTGTGTCTTCTTCTTTCGAATTCGTAATCAATAATGGCAGAAAGACCATCAATGTTTAACAAAACAGCAACGTCTTAAGGTAAGTTTGACTTACAAGCATCCACAGTAAAAGCCATCCACTCATACATAAGTACATATATTTTTAAACGCGGTAACGAGGACATTATTCTTACGCTGGACTAAAGAAAAAGTTATCACTCGAAACTATTTTAAAATTTTGAGCCATGCAGTATGTGTACTCTTCGTTTGAAGTATATTATTTTCCTAATTATAATTATGAAAATATATGACTAATACACTTACTTTTACTTTACTTATGGCTTGTCAAATATGAGGTTCTGAGTAGGTATCTATCTACCGCCAAACCGTAATACCTAGTATTTTTGTGTTCCGGTTCGAAGGTAAGTCAGCCAGTGTAACTACAGGCACGAGAGGCATAACATCTTAGTTTTCGAGGTTGATGGCGGATTGGCGATATATGGAATGGTTAATATGGTGCAACGCCAATGTCTATGGGCCATGATGATCACTTACAATCTGGTGGCTATTTGCCAGTCCGCAAATACCTATTTTATAAAAACAAATCTAAAGCTAAGATTTTCAAGTTTACCAGTTTTATTGATTACGAACTTGTTTACACAATGCAGTATTCGTGAGATGAATCATAATAGAACTGTTGAGACATTTTAAACTTAATAACAAACTCGAAACCCACCGAAGAAAACGGCCGTGAAATGTCAGCAGTGATATGGGAAATTGACCATTATAATGATAACATTACAATAATACACGCATCAAAATAGTATATCACCATAAGTCAGTTGTCATTTCACAGGTGAGCAATGATAAATGACATTTTTGTTAAACATAAAACGTTATAATTACAAATAGAAAATTCTGAATTCAAATTTTAAAAAAATATTTCGATGCAAATTAAGATATTATGTTTTTTTTTAAATACAATAGGATTATAAAATATGAAAAAGCTAAACAGTTAAAAAAAGGATGTAATGAAACAAACAAACGTAAGTCTACGAGAACCAAATTGCATCCATAAATTTCATTCACAATGAGCAAAAAGTACATAACATCAATCATGAATTTAATTATATATTAAATTGAATGAGACAGAAATACAATACTCATTTAATTTGTTCTTCGTCTCGAAGAAACTACATTTTTGTCGTGAGAGCTAGCAACATTTTTATGTACTATTATTTTTTGGATTAAAATAAAACTATTATAATTAAATATCATACTTTGAAATGAACATCATCATTATAACACGCATAAAAAAGTATATATCAAAAAAACAACGCGGGGAGTTAAAATGATGTATGCACGAAGACATGCTGATGTCATACCTAACATCCCCCCTTTGTCTCCTCGTTATGAAATTAAATAACTAGTGATGTTCTTGTCTTGGTCACAGTAGCACATACAGAACTTCCCTACGAAAACTCGAAGATCATTAAGACCGACCGCGTAAAATCTCCCGCCAAATAATATTAGGGGGCATTTATTTTCTAAATGCGTTATTCGAGCTGGATATATATTCCTATTAATCTTTTTGACAATCGTTATTTTTTTTTTTTTACAAATAAGTTACTCGGAATGTCATATGGGGCCTGATGATAAGTGGCCACCATCGCCAATAGACATCGGCATCTGTGAGAAATATTAACCATTCCTTACATCGTCGTAAATGTATATATATATATATATATATATATATGTATTATGTATATTCATATACATATATGTAAGTATATATAATGCACTCGCCCGTTATGTCCTGCTAGCATCTGGTCTCACAAGGTTGCCTGGAAAAGATCACTACTTGAGTGATAAGAGCGCACCTTGCACGCCTCACCCTTCCATAGCTTTTTTTCTTTTTTTTTCTTATTATTTATATCTGACTTGTTTTGTTTTTTTTTCTTCTTTGAAAGTGTGCAATTAAGTTATTTATTATTATTATTACTATCGTCAATGCGTCACCAACCTTGGTAACTAAGATGTTATGTTGATGTATCTGTGTTGAATATGTGATGAGTTGCTGGTACCCAAACAGGCTCGCAAAAAGACCTAACACCAAGGAAATAACTGGTGCAATATATGTTTTTAATTCTCTTCTGATATCTAACTGCGACACACAATTAATTTTATTTTATCAACAATAATATTATGATAATTGTCCCGTGGCTCACCTTCATTCATAAATTATCAAAACAAAACGCTTTGGAATGCGCTCATAACGTTTTATAAGCGAAATAAACCAGAGACATTTCGTTGTATAGTAAAACCAGTTATATTTGAACATCGCATTGATTAAATATTACGCGACACTGACTGACGTAACACGTGAGTCACGTCAAGAAATAAACATAACTTTGAACTTAAAATTCCGTTCGTTATGTCAAGCTTTAGGCACTTGTTATTTCTACTTAAAATTGATCTTTTATTAAAAAAAAAAGAAAGCGTTTTCCTATTTTTCATTATCTTTGATATGATCGTTATTGTAACTTTACTATTGATTTAAATACAATTATGCAAAACTTAATTATTACGATTAAAAATAAGATTTAGAAGGACTAATGATGAAAAATTTTAGTTAGAGTATAATTTCTTACGCAACTAGTTTCTGGATTACTTGTTCTAAATTCAAATAAAAAAAAATATATATATTCCGCAAATAGCCTGTAAAAAAATTATTACAGTTTGTATCGTAAAAGCACAACAACTAGAATCCAATTAGAATTCATCGTTGACTCGTGTCGTGCACAGATACACTATGCAGTCATTGATAACACTTCCGTAATAATAGAATGTACATAAATCCATGTTTTATTCAAGTAATTTTCAACATAATGACATTTATCGCACGCCTTTTATTTTTACAATACAAACAATGTCTGTATGTTCACCACGTATGCGTTTCGTATACTATTCACTAGATTAATTGAAATTTTAAACAGTCGATCTTGAAATTGTCTTGAAGATTTCTGTCAGAGTCTAGAAAGTCGGACCGAATAAATGTTTAAAAAAAAATCCATGGTATTGCTATGCATGCCAGGTAATATCTACTATATGTTCTCGCAAAACGTAATAATGATCCTCCAGACCGATTTTCGGCCACAGCAGTCAATCTCAAGAGAGATTAGCCAACTGCGCAGGAGATATTATAGTGCACAAGTGTGTACGCAAACACAGGTGCATTTTCTCTTCCCTAGCGCTCATAATCCGATGGAACGGCAATCCGACACGATCGGAAAGATTACAGGCGCAGGACCATCAGTCTAACGTGCTTTCCGAAGCACGGGAATGTACAATTCCATCTTCCAGATTCCGGGCTGCTACTGAGAATTTTCTGACAGAAAAACCCAATAACTATTTATTGGTCCGACCTGGGAATTGAACCCAGGACCACCGGGTCTGCAGCTTTATATCTAGCCACTAGACCAACGAGGCAGTCAATCATATAAGAAACATAAACAGGGAGGTAACAAACAATAACTATATATAAGACATACTTTACCTACATACGTCGCAAAATTTAATGATATATTATGAAATTAAACACTTATTTATAAACGTTGCTTAGTTACTGTTTAGCTAAACACTGATGTGTCTCTTTCTGTCATTATTGATTTGACATACGAAAGAAGAAGACAAAATGTTGTTTAACTAATGACCAGTTAAATAAAGTTAATGAATAAGGCGGATAATGAATAAGTTTTTACTAGTTATTATAGCATTGTGTATTTTTAATTAATCTCTGCAAATATAAGAAAATCTTCTTACTTTTTATGCGATTGTTTTTTAAGTGTAAACATATTACGTATTTACAAAAGAATAAAATATATTTTTAGGTTTAAAATGTTCTATAAACTTACCAGGTGTGAGATCCAATTTGTCTATATGATCACCAAGTACAGATGCCCAACTTTGTAGTTGATCCAGGACACCCCATGGTGTTGTCATGGCCACTGTTAACAGGACCAGTGTGTGTGGGAATGTCTCCTCGTTCAATGCGAATTTGAGGAGATTTGTATGTCCTGGATCTCCATCGAGCACCCATACACTGAGTCGTGTGTGATCTGCAATGTGACACTTTTGTAATATACAATAAATTACTTTAATCATGCGATACATGGGCAGGTAAAGAAATTTAACTAAAAACGAGAACTGTAATATCGGTCCACACTGTCGAGTTGTAGTTTTTTTAGATACAAATTTATTTAAAAAAGGAATGGTGATTAATAATAGGATGGAATTTGATACATATATATATCAATATATCAAATTACTCTTTATTTCGTTATCAATAAGGTGATCTACTTATTTATCTACGAGATAACTATTGAAAATGAATAACAAATTGGAAGATCCACTAATTTAATGCCAATTATTATTAGATATTGATTAAAGATGCTTATTTATTACATAATAGTCTGACAGTAAACCCTGATATACTTAGGGAATCTGATGGTGCGGCAATCATGTGCAAGTGAGGATAAAAATCAACCCCAAAATACTTAAAACAATGATTATTTATACCAAAATGGCAATATATAATGAACCTATAAATATAATTTCTAATTGTAAATATATATACAGTGTAAACTCTTTAAAACGAAACTCAAAGGACCGAACATTTTTTATTGTTATAGAGAGTGACTGTTATATGAAGTGGAGTATTCAATGTGTGGGTTTTAAGGTAATCAAATTGTGCTCACTTCTACGTTATATTATTTATCGTTATAAATAAAATTAATATTTTAAATATATTATATTTTATAAACTAATATTTTAAATTAATAATCCCGCTGCATTTCTTTCACTCGTTCTTCTCAAGTGTTACTTTCTAAACCGGTAGTAGATCATTGGTAGCCAACGAGAAAGCTTCCATGTTAACAAGGTTTATCAATTTAATTGAAAAGTTAAATTGAAATTTGTTTTTTAGAGTTTCTTGCTATTGCAGTTTATTTACAAATATTTATGTATAGCAAAATATTTGCTGTTATAGCAAATAATCTTATATGTCAATATTTTAAGAAATATATTCATATAATGTAAAATTTATTATATTCATTGGATGTTAGTGTTTTTACTACAAATTAATATACAAAATTAATCAAATATAGACTATTATGTGTATTTGGCATATTATTGCTATATTTATATATTAATCAGATATTGAAAAGCCTATTCTGGTACAAGACTCATAAATAATGATAAAATATGTAATATATAAACTCTACAATGATGAACAATACTAAATGAACAACAAAAATATTAGCTATATGTATTTTAAACTACAAAACAAGTGAAAAATGCAATTTAACATGAATGCCAATAAGATTTAACTTAATCTGATTTCCTATTTTCAGCCAAACCTAGACTTAATTACATATATTAATGTTAAGAACACCAGAACTGTTAATTAAACAGTGTTTTTTTTTAAAACATTTACTTTAATATAAATTACAAACGAATAAATGTGACTGAGTCAGCCGTCAGTAAATAGCAATGATATAATTATTGAAAAACATATATCATAACTTGTAAGGTTAAATAGCTTATAGCATTCTAGACGCAATGATCCCAATGTGATTGTTATCAAATAACTGCAGTGTGGCAGATTACACATAGAGTGAAAGTAAATAATTGAAAAAAATAATAATTTACATAATATACTAATTTCAGTTTGAGTTTTGCTTACCATCACGATATTCATCTCTAACATCTATATAAGCATATTCGAGCGCGGATCCTTTCTTGGGATCCTCAACACCCTGTAATTTTGCTATGAGTGTGGTTTTACCAGTCTCATTGTCGCCCAGAACTAGTACATTCTTGTTGGAGGGCAGCTTCGTGTTACCTTGGTTCTGAACTTCTTCTAATATAGCTGACCTGTAAACAGAATTCGGATGTGGGGAAATATTTCAGACATGGTCAAGTCTCGTGTATCGGCAAGTGAAATGAAGTTGCATTCTACTACTTTTTCACAAACAAAGGCAAGCCGTCGCAGCTAGGTCACATATTTCTCAGGTACGAGTCTTTGACATCACGTAGGTGTGACACATTGGATACCCTATATGGATGCTGTATGTAATCCGTAAATGAACAGTGCACAATTACCACAAGTTATCTTTCCCATCGCCGTTCTCTTTCTTTTTAGATTTAAGCCCATTAGCCTGGCCGTTTGTCTCCATTCTTCAGAAATGATAGAAGATAACAACGGCACAAGAGGCTTTTCTTTCGTTTTCGTTTCGGCTGTTCATACGTCACTCTCACAGACAGAGCACAGATTGAGTAAACTCGTGTTCAATAATTGTTGTCATATGAAAATACAAATTAGAAAGGCTTTGCAGACTTGTATTTAAAACTATGTTCTCAAAACTTTAATATATCAGTATTTTTTATGTATTTTTGTAACTAAATTGTATAAAATTGATGTCTCTTTTCTTTTCATTTGCGAAATTATGGCTATTTGAGTAATTTATTTTTTATTATAATTCTATCTTGTATAAATTAATGGATTATTTTTAGACAATACAACATAACTCTATTAAAATAACAGAATATAAATAATACAAATAAATATATGACCACGGTCGTATACACACTTCTTGCAACTGAGTCCAATTTCAGTGGTGAGAGATAGGTGCGAGTGTGTTACAACTGTTAATTCGCAATACTATCCGCTTGAGGTACTCATTGTTATATCGTTTTGTTGAGTTTTGCGGATTTTTTGTTATTTAACTGTTTTGTTTGGATTTGAAAAAGTGTTCGGGATAATTATTACGCGAATTCTCATGCCTCTGGCGGCCGTAAATTGAACTTAACAGCGTCATTATGTCAACGTAGTCCATACTGAAGTTGCAAGACCTGTGTATACGACCGTGTACATGACTCATAACTGTGATAATGACATAAATAAATAAATTACGTCAATATAAGACTGACAATGACATTTGGCATTGGCAGTTTAACATTATATTAATAAGTATTGTTATTTGTGAATAAACTCTCCTGTAACATTTCTGAAATGCGACCTAACAAGAGATTTTTTTTTTTTTTTTAATACGTACACAATAATAATTTTTCTGTGATAATATAGAGTTTTCTTCATTATAAAAAAAACTCTTTGTTTTGGGTGAATACGTTATCTAAACCAAACAAGTCAGTTGTTTATGTCATTGGTTTTTATGTTACAAACCATCGTAACCAAAGGTACCAAAGTATTCAGACCTTCCTTGTTGGCTATAACTTATTAAAACATTGTATTATAACGTTTATCAAGACAAATTAGGTAAAAATGTCTAAAAAACCTACTTCAGGAAAACGGGGGGGTAATTTATCACAGGTGAGTCATTGTGATTGTTGATTAGTAATGTTAGTTTAAAAGATTTCATCCGGTTGTATTTCATAATGGCCTATTTATAGAAGATCAGTTGCTTAAATGAATAATTAGGGTATCAAAGTAGTTGTTATCATGTTAAAAACTTAACAGCTGATTATGTGTGTGTACACAAAGACATTTTGTAAACCTGTTGGCTGTTTTCAATAAAGCATTACAGAGCTATAAATAACTATACCATGACTAAAATGAAAGTAGAAGTAAAATATTCTTTTTTAGTTTGGTCTCATAGATATACCAGACTTGGACGATGCAGATGTGCCAATGGATCTATCAGATGATGATGTAGATCTTGAAGCAGAATTGGCAGCTATCAGTGGTGGTAGAAAACCTCGACCCAGAAAACCGGCTCCTGCAGCTCATGCTGACCTTGATGCTATGATAGCAGCCAGTTTAAAAGACATCCCATCTGATGAAGATGTTTCAGGTTTTCTTCTTATTTAATTAAACTTAAACGTAGGAATGCATTACCAAATTTGTACATGTTTTGTGTGTAATTCTTGAGTTTGACAGAAATGGAAACAAAAATAGGATTATTATATATTAGGAAGGTGTGTCCAATAAAAAATTGTGCCGTCTATTTACCAATCTGTGTTGATCAATATAGTTAAAGAATCAAATTTACAGACCTTTCATTTGCCATCAACATAAGTTTATGCACCTGAGAAAAATCTTGAAAAATATAGCAAACACATTTAAGTACATCTGACCTTATATTATTTACTTCTGACTAAATTAATATTTTTTACTAAATACAGTTAGGCACATCTATTTGATTTTTGTCATTGTTTCTCTTTTGTTAATCATTGATTATATGACATATTAGATATACATTTTTTTTTATCATGGGACATTATTATCACATGGCCCTCTGATCCCAAACTAAGCAGAGCTTGTACTATGGAAACCAGACAACTGATATACTATTGGCTTTTGTAAATTACATACTTATATAGATAATTACACCCAGACTTAGGACAAACAGACATGTTCATGCACACAAATGTCTGTCCTGGGTGGGAATCGAACGCACGATCTGCGGCGTGAAAGCAAGTATCTACGAACCACGCCAACTGGCTCGTCATTTATGTAATTACTATCGGCCTTATTTATAAATGTTGCTTAGTTACTGGTTAGCTAAACACTGATTTGTCTCTTTCTGTCATTATTGATTTGACATACGAAAGAAGAAGACAAAATATTGTTTAACTAATCACCAGTTAAATAAAGTTTATGAATAAGGTGGTATATATTTTAGTTTTTAGTAGTAATTAATTCGTCAATAAGTAACTCGTTATGGTACCTTAGGTTGTATCCAGTTATTTTATTTAATAAATGAATTAAAGTAAATAATGTTACCATGTAGCTAAATTCATTTTTTAGGAGACGAAGATGACCCAGATCTACTCAATGAATTGCAAGAGCTGGCTATAGACGACGAAGCACCTCCTGTAGAGCGTCCACGCACCAACCGCCCTGCACCTCCACCACCCTCTGGCAATGAGAATAGCACGGTTACTCTGCTACAGGAAAGGATATCTAATTATACACTCGCTGAAAAAACAGCCAAGGAGAACGGGGAGAGCAGTAGAGCTAGAAGGTTACTTCTATTTTTATTTATTTTGCGTATGCTAAGTTACAGTAAATATCCTTTTATGTGGATGTTCATCATAGGAGTATATTTTATTTTTTTTGTATAGGTAGGTGGACCAGTATGTGGGCCACCTGATGGTAAGTGGTCACCAACACCCTTAAACAATGGTATTGTAAGAAATGTTAACCATCGCTTACATCGCCAATGCGCCACCAACCTTGGGAACTAAGATGTTATGTCCCTAGTGTCTGTAATAACACTGGCTCACTCACCCTCCAAACCGGAACACAACAATACAAAGTACTACTGTTTTGCGGTAGAATATCTGATGTGTGGGTGGTACTTACCCAGACGAGATTGCACAAAGATCTACCACCCAGTAATATGATTACAACTTAACATTTCACAGCATTAGCAGGTGATCAGTTAAACAATTCTGTATCTTCTTCTTTCGGACGTTAAATTAATAATGATAGACGAGCGAAATCAGTGTATAACATAACAGCCACAAAGCAACATTTATAAGTCAGGTCATATATGTTTAAGTGTAGAATACTATGTGGTAGCACCAAAGCAGGCTTATTTTGAGCGTCACGGTAGCATACGCAAACAATCCGTCGGTGCTCCTCGTTAAGACATAAAGGGTACCGCTGGTTTTTTGGTGGGGTATTCTGATGTTTAGGGCGCACATTGAACACCGGCGAGCCCTACATACCCCCCACTGTTCCCGTGGGGGAAACGCGTAATGCGTTGTTCCAGCGTTAAAAAAAGGCTTATTTTGAGCAGATGTTACCTAGTAAAATACAAATATTATTAGTATAAAAAATAGTATGGACTATGGTTATGACAAAGCTCGCAACTTAATTACATGTAATCTATCATGCTACATAGCATAAGTGCATCAGAATCGTGTTAAAAGGTGGGTGCTCTAAAGCAAGCCTGATGTGTTAATTGCGAGCATACTATTTTAAGAATTATTTACGTTAAAAGTATCACACAGTACAGTTTCATAATAAATTTCTGTATGAAATTAAATGTTACAATCTTGCACTTGGAGAAATAAGCAAGCTTGTGCATAGCATGCGTATTCTATGCTTAAAGATGTCTTTAATATCTTCCCTCAGATTCAATCGGGGTATCAAAACTCTGAACGATCTTCTGAAGCAGGCAAAGGCTGGAAGAGCCATCAAGGATGAGGATATACCTCCTCCCGTCAACCTCGGCAAGTCTTCGGACTCTCAACAAGCACCCAGTGAACCAGCCCCCGCGAGTGACCCGCAGCCTCCGATGCCTCCCCCTCGCTCGTCGTCGGCTCGGCCCGCGGCCCCCGAGCGGCCGCCGACGCCCCCCGAGCCCAAGGGGCCGCCGCCGCCACCACCTGTACTTGAAGAAATAGATCCTGCCAAAGCCGAAGGGTTAAATTTCATTATGAGTGAGTGTGTTTTGTGTGTTCCGGTTTGGAGGGTGAGTGAGCCAGTGTAATTACAGACACAAGGGACATAACATCTTACTTCCAAAGGTTGGTACCTACCCAGGCGAGCTTGCACAAAGCCCTACCACCGAGTAGACGTGACGTGGGCTATACACATACATTTATATCACTTATATATAAACTTATGTCGTTTACAGAGCGGCAGGAAGAATTCAAAGCGGCCGCATTGGCAAGTAAACACGCCGGCGAGAAGACAATGGCGTTGGAATATTTGAAGGTAGTGAAACAGTTCGACATTGTGATCGAAGCATACAAGTCCGGCCAAGACATGGATCTTAACGAGCTTCCCACACCGGAGATCATCGCTGCAGCATTCAGAGACCAGCAGAAAGATGAGGACCAGACTCAACATTCAGCGGGTGAATAATTTAAACTGTTATGTTATCTGATGAAGATGAAATGCATAAGTCGTTTTTTTTAAACTATATTCTCTTTAAATTAATGTATTTATTTATTATTGAATAATAACTAACAAAAAGCGTAGATATACAGCGTGTAACAAAATTCGTGTCCGACCCGTGAAGTGGTTATTAGGTATCGTGTGTCGGTTCTATTTGTGTAATAATTTTTTAAAATACTAAGCAAAAAATTTATCACGGATTTTTTTTAAAATTAGATTACGAAAGTTATATGGCAACACAGGTGCGGGCAATAGCCCTCGATAGCTCTTACCTATCGGGTAGCTAAGACACGAGGTCATGATCTCAGTAGTCCGTTCGTTTTTACCACCAACAGTGTCGTTAAACACAATTAATATATTTTTTTAAGTAATTTTTTTGCTTAGTATTATTATTTACAATATGTTATTTATAATATTACATACAGAACTATATAAATAAAGTTTATTATATACAATGATGAAAATTTACAGCAGAGATAGTTTGTGACATAAAATCATGTCCGATCCAACCGGATATTAATACTATACTTGCAGAGCCTTGTATGAAAACTAATGTTAAATGGTCAGTCGACATCATAAATATGTGATAATATTCGTACACTGTTAAAATTCTTGTTATGCAATACGAACTAATAATTTATATGGCCGTGACGGTTGAATAAATTAGTGTTTCGGTGAACAATTGCTGTAGGATTTGATGAAATTAAAAAATCGGTCAATAAATTCTATGATAATTATTTATATCACAGCCGATAATTGTTTTTGAAGATAAGAATTAAAGTATTGAATTTGAAAACAATTTTACAAAATGCGAAACTAAAGAGTTTAATTTGAAATAAAAATTATTTAAACAAATATTTTAATGGTTATTAAATACAATTAATATCTATATTTAATTATTATTATATTAATTAATGTACTATAAGTGCACGCAAATCAATATAAACTAAACATAAATAAAATGTAAAGGCCGACAAACAGTACAATGAAATTCTTAATGAACGCAGATTTGATTGGGCAACACAAGTAAAGTCTTGCATCGACTACGCGCAACTTACTTATATCATGTTCGTGTGAGGGAAATTTGCTCCTAATAGTTGTCTTAAAGTGTTCGAGCGTAAGGTGTTTTAGCTGAGTATTCATTAAAGTTCACTTTTGTACGACCGCCTAGGCGCTATCCTTAAAATAAATATTTAAGCAGTGACTTAAAATGTTAATAAAATTCACAAAAACAACACAAAAAAAAAAATGTTGCCTGCAAACAAAAATAGTTATTATAGATTTGCGATATGCGTGGGATTGTATTTAAATTGTCGGCCTTAATATAAAAATATTGGGTACGTCTTAATGTTTTTGAAATGCATGTCATTGGTGTTCATATGTATTTTCAGAAGTATATAATTACTTGTATGTATTCATAGTTGTACCCTGAACTTCTTAGTGCTAACTTAAAACCAGTTTTTCCTTACACATTTATGTTAAATAAAAGAGGGAGATAGATCTTCTCCTAAATATAGCTTAAAGACATTAATGGGCTTTTAAGTAACTAAACTTTTTTTTAAAGTATATGAGGCGCGGTAAAATGTATGTAATTTAGCTTAATTGAATTATAATTACGAAATTACTGAAAAACACACGACTTTACTTACTATCCTCTGCACTTGCTACCTTTAGGCTTTGTCAATCGATTCAGTTACGCCATTTTTAAATCATATGGCAAAAAACAGTTATAAAATTAACCTTCTTAAAAAACATCGTAGCGTTAGTAAATTTTGCACAACTAAATCCTTACGTCATTACTCACAAGATCCCACCCATGCCCTGAGCGATGCAACTATGTACTGTTCATCGACTTTTGGTGCGATTATCCCAGCATCCCCCCCCCACCACCTGATGCAACAATGTACTGTCATTCGTCTTTTGTATTCGTGTGATATTGTTTTATGTTATTGGTGTGAAATAAATAAATAATAAATATTTATGTTTTTTACTTTATACTAATTACATAGACAAGTTTTGAACAGCTGATTATATGGCATTTTATGCAAGTAATTAATTTTCATAATAAATATCAATTACCTTGTAGGGCTGACTTTCAAATGTCACTCAGATACTATGCAATCACAATTACAAGGGACACGACATCCTAACATATTTGATTTTATTTTTCATTGAAGCGGACTACTAAATCTGTCAATGTTTATGACCATTTACCATTAGTCGGTTCTCAAGTTAAAATATTTTTTTATATTGAATTCTTGTAATAAGAAATTTTGGCTGTACATATTACAGAGCCAGCACCAGAGCAAGTACCTGAACCAGCTGGGTTGATAACAGCTTCGACTGTTGATGAGGCTCTACGACAGAGGCTTGCTTGTTTCCAGGTATAAGACAAAATAAAATGTCTGAATTTTAATAAATGATTAATCGTTTTAAAAAATGATTTTACACAGATCCAAAAACATAAATAACAATTGTCTTTTATGGGTTATATGTTAATATTACGATTGTTTATAGACAAATCGCAGAGCTTCTAGATTATTCTAGAGTGTGGGAGTTGATTTTCTTTCAGGATATTTGATTTCAACTAACATTACTTAACGCAGAATTAATAATACAGCTTTTTAAATAACGAACAATGTATAATCCTATGTCGAAGCCGATTTTAAATAATTTTAGTTACATAAATGGTTTTCGTTTGCAAAAAATTGTGAACTATTAAAATAGAGTAGACAAGCCTTGATAATAATAATATCTATACGTTATTGATTTTAATTAATGGCAACACTTTTAAACAATAGGAACAAGAATCGAAAGCTAAGGAGGATGGGAACACGTCAAAGGCTCGTCGAATGGGAAGAATAGTGAAGCAATACCAGGATGCTATCAAACTTCATAAGGCAGGCAGACCTATACCCGTCGATGAACTACCTACTCCCAATGGGTACGCACCCATACCCACAGAAGGGGTAAGTAATATCACTTAACACATTAATTTAAAATAAACACTTATATAGGGGTTATGGATAATTAATTTATCTCCTAATCAGTGTTTTTATTTGATTGCTACAGTAATATGTACCGCGTTCGAATGGTTTGTAAATCAAATTGTTCAACTAAAAAGTTTAGAACCGCTTCGAAAACAATTGGTGGGAATTTATTATTTTTATGATAATTTAGCAAAAAGTATTAAATGCTATAATATTGCATTAATAAATGTATGACACTTAGTAATTCTTTTAATTTTTTATATACATATAATAAACAAAGATAATATAAAAAAGTGTCCGTCCTTTTTGACCTTTTGATGGTTTTCTGTGTATAACAGTCGCACGCATCTCCAAGTAAACCGGCACCAGCGGTTCCAGCTCCCTCACCAGCCCCATCGTCATCTCCAAGCTCTCCAGCCGAGGCTCGTCCGTCCGCGCAGTCGACCCGCTATCAGAAGCAGCTGGCCCTGTTGCTGCACCGGCAGAAGCAGTTCAAGGAAGCTGCTATAATGGCAAAGAAGGATGGTTAGAAAAAAAAAACTAAACTACACTTTAAGTGTAGTTTTTTGTGATTATTTAATCTTTTCTACAGTTGGTTAAAATTAATGCCCGTTGTATTGATTTCAATGCGAAATATCAAGTAAATAAAACATTTAAGTTAAATAATAAGAATAAGGAGCAACTTGGCAAAAAAACTTTAAAAAACCGTCACTAGATGTAGTTTCTTACGAGATAATTTTCGTTAATCTATATCTATGCTACTATAAAAATCTATTGGCTCTGTCTGTACATACAGGTCGTGGGCTCGATTCCCACCCAGGACAGACATTTGTGTACATGAACATGTCTGTTTGTCCTGAGTCTGGTTGTAATTATCTATATAAGTATTTATTTATAAAAGAAAATTAGTATACATATGTAATTATATCAGTTGTCTGGTTTCCATAGTACAAGCTCGGCTGATCAGATGGCCTTGTGTGAATAATGTCCCAGGATATTATTATTATTACATTACTGCTTTAAAAAAAAAACCATATATAATTATTAATTTAGCAATAAAAAAAATAATTGTCTATTAAAAACTTAAACTTCTTTTTTTATGTATCGCTATAATGTTCGTGTACGTGAACAGGTGACATAGATCAGGCGAAGGAGTACCTGCGCACGGCGAAGGGCTTCGACTCCGTCATCGAGGCGGCTCGCGGGGGGCTCGCCGTCGACCTCAAGTCGCTGCCGCTGCCGCCCAAAGACAAGCAGCGGATCGAGGACACGTGAGTCTTGTTCTACCTACTATTGCTTATCTCAAATTATATATACATGAGCTCTATGCGTGTGATGTGTATGTATCGTTGTCAAATTAAGAAATAAATCATTCCTTATATTGTGGACGCTACAATAGGATATAAACTCAGCGTCAAAAAAATCGCACCTTTTGGTATTTTGACTTCAAGCAACTATAAACCCTATTTCATCTATGGTAAGGTATAAGTGTGGGGCCTCATTTTAAAGGTTATTGAATCCTTTAAATAATAAAACTGTGATAGTGATTACTAAGCATATAAAAAACATTTTTCATGAAAAAAGGAAAAACACGCCAAAATTACTTAATTTAATTAATCTAAAAACATAACAAAATTAAAAAATACAGTAAAACAAATTCTTAAAACTAAACTTAGAACCTAGTGTTACCTCCCTTAGCCCTAATTACAGCCTCCATGCGATCCTTCATTGACCTCACCAACGTCACGATGCGTTCTTGAGGAATGTCACTCCACTCCTCGACGACGGTGTCCCGAAGCTGTTCAAGGGTGGCACGGGCAGTATCACGAGACCGCACCCGGCGTTTCAGATCATCCCAAAGGTGCTCTATGGGATTCAGGTCAGGACTTCTCGCTGGCCACTGCATCACGGGGATCCCAACCTGATTCAGGTAGTCCCGAACAATGATTGCCGTATGGGAGCGGGCGTTGTCGTGCATGAATGTGAATTCAGGCCCGACAAAACCAGCATACGGGACCTCTGTGATGTACCGATGAGCAGTCAGGGACCCCTGGCCACGTGCACCTCCAGTGCAGGAGATGCACACAAGGTCGGTTTTTCCTTGGATTGAAATTCCGCCCCAGAACATGCAGGATCCTCCTCTGTAGCTGACGGTTTCTTCAAAGCAGGCCTGTGAGTACCGTTCCCTCTGCCTCCTGTACACTCTTCTACGCCTATCATTGCAGAAAAGGCATACCCTAGTCTCGTCGGAGAAGAGGACAGACTTCCATTGGTCCAATCCACGTGGTCTCGGGCAAACTGAAGTCTGACTCGCCTATGCTCTGCTGTCAATTTGGGGCTAGTAGCAGCCTTACGGGCCTGGATTTTCTTCTCTCGCAGCCTTCTTCTTATTGTGGAGACGCTCACCGACGTCCTCCAAGCTGTTCGGAGCTGCTGTTGCAGCTCAACAGCGTTGGAGAATCGGTTACGCAAAGACGTCGACACAATATAGCGGTCGTCTCTGTCGGAAGTGCAACGTCGTCTTCCGGATCCATGCTTCCTGATGAAGCCTCCAGTCTCCTGGAACCGCTGGGATACTCGTTTCACCCGGAAACGGCTTATGTTGAGTTGTCGAGCAATATCAACTTGGCGTAGTCCTGATTGCAGTAGTGCTACCACTTGAGCTGCTTCTTCTGCCGTGGTATCCATTTTTCAGGGTTTTTTTCTTACTGGAGCTGTTCAGGTGTGCCTTCTGTGATGTCTGGATAGCTAATGACCCATAATTAATTTTTACCCCCCTTTTATTCGTGTCCAAGGTGGCACAAGTAGTGAGTCCTCTAATGAGCCTTTCAGCACTTTTTTTTTAAAGACCCTAACGTTTCGTGATTATTGTTTTTACAGAAAAGAACGATACGCGTTTTTAAAGTGTATTAATTGTGCTTTCAAATGATATTAATTTTGGTAGGGTACAATAAATAAGTTAAGAGTATTATTCGCTTGAAGTCAAAATTTCAAAAGGTGCGATTTTTTTGACGCCGAGTGTATGTTATTCTGATTCGATATACATATTGAGACAGTTTATGCGGAAAACGGTCTGATAATGTTAGTTATAATAAATTTTAAGATTCAGTTCTAAGTTTTCACGTTTTTTGTCTGTTTTTGAACAGCATGAAATAGTAGTCGCCATGTTATTATGTGATAGAGCTGTGTAAAATAAAGTCTCAACTGTCAACTGTATAATATGGGCTTTGTACTTTACAGAGCTTATATACGCTTGTCTAATATTGTTTTCGCAACCAACGTAACATCTGCTTACACAGCCATCTGACGTCATGACCACAGAGCAATATGGCGTCCACTGCGTCCAGCGTTTTTGTCAAATTACGCGCGTAATTTGAAAATGTAAAATTTTAATGCATTTTTTTTTTTGCACTTATCGATTAAATAAAAAAATTGTGTTTTTTGCGACTTGAGACACTTTTCAAAAATGGGTGTATAACCCTGTTAAAACTTCCAGTTTCGACGTTATATCAAACGAAGACTGCGGTCCGCCAGACGACTCCACCATAAGTTTTGACGACGAGGATGTAATGACTCGCCTCCACCAACAGCTAACGAGCCAGCTAAAGCTCTGTCTAACCAACAGAGACCACTACAAGGCGATGGGCAATATAGCTGAGAGCAATCGCTTCGAGCACCTCGCCGTTAATGTGAAACAGGACTTAGATGTCGTCAAAGTTGCCAAAAGGTGAGGGATATTCAACTTTATTGATATATTATTAAAGTTTACTTTCATTTTTGAAATCTTCACGACAATGTATAATTTTATTAATATGAATAGTTTAATTTACTTTTAATAAAATAATTATAATTAATACAAATGATCAAAATTTCAGTCTAGGTGAAAACCCACCGAAATTCCATTACGAGAACCGTAAGTTTTCGGTAATACAATGCAATACGGACCTTAACGAGAACGACTTAGAGCTCACAATCGTACGCGGGATAGCGTACAACGTACCCAACCCTAAGGAAGTGGATACATATGTGAAATTTGAATTTCCTTATCCTCAAGTAAGTTACATTCAATTTTCATTATATGTAGTCTAATTGAAGTAATTTGTAGTGTTGGTTATTTTTCTTCGGAAATATCACAGGAATTGGTAAATTGTAATGTTAGGTAAGGTAATGTGGGCCGTCGGAGCGTCACGGTAGCATGCGCAAGCGATCCCGTGGCGCTCCCGTTAAGACGGGAAGGGTACCGCTGGGTTTTTAGTGGGTATTCCGATGACCGGGGCACACTCGGTGCCTTGGACATATAGCGAGCCCCACATACCCCCCCACTGTTCCCGTGGGGGGAAACGCGTAACGCGTTTTCCCAGCGTCAAAAAAAAAAAAAAGGTAATGTGGGCCATTAGCTAGAACACGTGAACGTCAGTCGAAGATTACAGAATCGATCCCGATCAGTTACCACCGATTTTTCATGCACTTGTGTTTAGCATATTTCGTGCTCGGCGGTATAGGAATATATCGTGACGAAATCTGCGTGAATCTGATCCAAACTTTTTTGCAAACATTTTCCTCAAAGAGTACAGAGTATAGTACCTAGGTGAGTTTGGCAGTACTGGCATCTTTGTGTAATGTAAATTTTAAATGTAATCAATGTAAAAAATAAACAACAAAGCTAATAAATTTTTTTATTACATGAAATTCTTATTACAGTATGTGAATATTACTTATAATTCGTCTCCCGTGTTCCAGGAAACTCCTGTGTCGGATAAGACACAGCTGATAAAGGACACAAACAGCCCACAGTACTCAGCGGTCTTCAACTTGGCGATACAGCGGAGTGCAAGGCCTTGCTTGAGGGTGTTCAAGCGACATGGAATCAAATTTGAAGTTTACTCCAGGGGGTAAGATGACTGCTTTTTAATAAACAGAAAAAATCAAACTTGGTCAAGTTAATCTTGGATCTAAAATATAACCACGGTCTTATACACAGGTCTATCAACAACATTAAAGATAAGGTCCTACAGACCGATTTCGGCCACGGCGGCCAATCTCAAGAGAGATTAGCCAACTGCGTAGGAGATATTATAGCGCACAAGTGTGTGCGCAAACACAGGTGCACTCTCTTTTCCTTAGCTCTCATAATCCGATGGGACGGCAATCCGACACGACCGGAAAGAGTTCAGGCGCAGGACCAACTGCTTAACGTGCTTTCCGAGGCACGGGAGTGTACACACTTCCAACTTCCAGACTCCGGGCTGCTACTGAGAATTTTAGAATTTTTCTGACAGAAAAACCCAATAACTATTTATTGGCCCGACCTGGGAATTGAACCCAGGACCACCGAGTTTGCGGCCTTATATCAAAATAAACAACATTCGTGGGGGTAAGTCGGCTTAATGATTGCGCTGTTCTGTTCAACTTATGGCCGCCAGAGGCATGACGATAGATGGGTGTGCTGTGCGACGAAGACAGAATAGCATTCCGTCTCCTTCTCCCACACGTAACGCAACCGCGTGTCACTCAACCGGCACATGACCGCACCCATCGAGCGACGTACAGCGGCGTTGACGTGAAATAAAAGTTATATCACGATCGTACCAATCTCTCACCACTGAAATTGGGCTCCATTGATAGTCCTGTATACAAGACCGTGGTTATAACATTCTCTTGAATTGTACTTAAATATTGTACAATTTTTTACTTCACATTTATCATGGAAGTTAAAATATATTTGTGTTTGTTTCGTTTTCATAATTATGATCAAACAATTAAAACGTACTTTATTTTAGTAGGCTTTTATAAATTGTAACGCCCCCGTGGGTTCAGATTGTAGAATCTTCTATCTAAATCCAACAATAACTGTTTTCTCAAACTAAATACATATAAATTGAATTGTAAACTGATTTCAGTTTGGTAAACCCAAGCTTATTATTTCAAAGATATACGGTCTGGTTGATGAGTTCGAATGTCGAAGAATCGACTTTGAAGTAATGCTGTAGTGTAGTGTTAGTTGGAAATGAAAAGAGTTGTATGAGTAATGCTTTAGTTAAATTTATATAGAAACCATTCTTACTGATATTATAAATGCGAAAGTGAATTTGTTTGTTGCGATTTCACATCTTAACTACTCAACCGATCGTCATAAAATTTTACATACACGTTGTCAAGGATTCAGAAAATAACATAGACTTCACATCAGAGAAGCCGCGGGCGGAAACAGATTGTTTATAAACACTTTGAAAAGAGACTTGAATAACAAAATAGTTTGTTAGAATGGTCAATTTTCTAACAGATTATGACTGTTTTTCTTTTTTTTTACCAATTATTGGGTAGCTTTTGACCGTTGTCTTGCCTGATGTTAAGCATAGACACGGTCTACGATGTAGCACGCTTGCCTAGAAGATACCTGTTTACTCTTGATTTGAAGACACCAACGTTGTACCTATCGGGAAGTACATACTCAGGCAAAGTATTCCACACTTTAGCAGTGCGAATGATAAACGTCGATTCAAGCGCTTCGTACGTAGGCGGGGAATTTCCACTGTGTACCTATGGCGCTTTGGTCGCGTTTGCCTGGCCGTTCGATAGTAAAAGGGGGCTGGCGGAATTAATTCGTGTAATTCCTGAGCACATTCTCCGAAATGTATCCGATAGAAAACTGATAGTGACGCAACTACACGTCGATGTTCCAGACTTTGGAGCCTAGACTCGACCAAAGTGTCGTCTCCTATCAGCCTCTCAATCAACTCTAAAGCCTGAAGGTGGTACTTAGCACAGCCGTCCCAAAGGTGAGAGCAGTACTCTATACTTGACCTCATTTGTGCTTTGTATAAGTTGAGCAGTTGGTCTAGAATGAAGTAAAGTCTCACCTTGGAGAGGAAACTAAGCTTTCGAGCGGCTATTTGGGCTTTGGCGTCAATAAAAGAGCCGAGATTTAGAGTCGACGTGAGAGTAACGCCAAGAAGATCAAGGTGGTCGGTTACAGGTACGGACACATTTCGGAAAGAGGGAGTAAGATGGAATTCCCTCTTTTTGGCGGAAAACAGACATGCCTGCGTCTTGGTTGCATTGAACATGATCAAATTGGCATCGCCCCAATCGGACACTGCCTTAAGGGTCACATGGATACCGGGCATCAGCAAATCATTGATATGCAGCAGAAATAATGTTTTCGAGAGCACTGACCCCTGGGGAACACCGGAATTTATAGCCATTTGATCCGAAGAGTGGCCATCAATCACCACTCGCAGCGATCGGTTCCTCAGAAAGTTTGAAATCCACACACGCAAGTTAGCAGGCAGGCCATACGCAGGAAGCTTGCTGATGAGGCCATCATGCCAAACCCTGTCAAAGGCCTTCGAGATATCCAAGGAAACAGCAAGTGCCTCCCCGTGTTTCTCGATGGCCTCACTCCAGATGTGAGTGACGTACGCCAGAAGATCACCAGTGGACCGATTTCGGCGAAATCCGTACTGTCGGTCACTGAGAAGGTCATTAGCTTCCAGGTACGTCAGGAGCCTGGTATTAAGGATAAGTTCCATTGTCTTGCACAGAATGGACGTAACCGAGATGGGCCTGTAGTTGGCAGGGTCAGCACGACTACCTTTTTTAGGCACGGGCTGCACGTTAGCAAGCTTCCAGGACTTAGGCACTTGACCAGCCTCAAGAGAGAGGCGAAACAGACGCGTCAAGATGGGAGACAGTTCAGGCGCACAGCTCCTCAGGGCAATTGCTGGAATGCGATCAGGTCCGCTAGCCTTGTTCACGTCTAGACTGCGTAGCATTTTGCGAACTTCCTTTTGCCGAATGTGTATATCACTCATATGACTCAGATGACTTTACGTTTTGAATATGTGTTAAAATTTTGTATATATATTGGAATGCGCTTCTGAAAACGATGTTATCTGAACTGAATGCTCATATCAAAATCACTTTAAAAATTAAACATATATTTTAGTATAAACTTTTATATACAAAAAAAACACTAGTATATTAAACAAAACATTAAACATTGTATATTCTTTATAACATCTTATGTGTGAGTGTACACATATCTGTTTTGAAGGTATATGTATGTGGCAAGAAATCCTATCTAGGGAGAAACGTCTGTTCCCCCAGCCCAGGGATGGAATATCATTTTTAGAGTTCGGGACTTGTTTTGTTCTTATTTTGACTAAATTGGTAATAATATATTTTTGGTTAATGTTTTGAGGTAATTCAAATTAATGCCTATATGCGACTGCGGATATAGGGTGACAACAGATCCATATAATATTGCACTTACTATTGTATAAAGGTCCATAACTCTTATCTTGGTTTGTACTAATTTGTGCTATCATTTCAAAATTACATATTGTTGTAGATATTTACCGCATTATTCATAAACTTTATTTAGCTGGTGATTAGTTAAATAATATTTTGTCTTCTTCTTTCGTATGTCAAATCAATAATGACCGAAAGAGACAAATCAGTGTTTAGCTAACCAGTAACTAAGCAACGTTTATAAATAAGGCCGTTAGTATATATTAACGTTATGTGGCGCATGGGATGTGGCTTGGAATATTCATATTTCTTTTATCTATTTTCCTATTCATATACATACTATAAATGTGTTTTTTTTTCTGAATTGTTTCTTAATTTTGTCTTTTATCATAATCTATGTTAGAATTGTGGTTTTCAGAGGTTAATATTGTTATGTAGAAGAGTTCTTACAATTTCTCTTGAATGTTTCAAATAATTTATCTAGTGATGTAAATGAAGTACAATAATGTTATGCCATAGAATAATAACGCTTAGAAGGATAGTGTCATACAAAGTTTCGCTCAAATGTCACATTCACCGACACGCACACATACGACCGAATTGTGTTGCAAGTGAATACATATTTCCCCCATAAAGCGAGGAGATTGATTATATGTTTGAACTTGAATTATGAAATATATTTGTTTGTGCTGACAACATTTTTATTGTAATGACGTCTTTTGTTTACTAATTATTTTTATGTTTTGATGAATGTATTTACCTAAAATTATAAGTTGCCAAATACTTAGTACTAACGTGTGAAATGTGATTTTCTTTACCTAATTTTTTTTTATAAGTAGCGTTGTGACACTCTTTTACTGCACAGTAAGTCTATTTTTTAATAAATAGCGCGAGATGTTTACTGTGACACTTTATCGTGACGGCTGACGTGACGTCAAATGTATTGAGCCTTTAGGCTCAATTGAATGAATTTAATTCGCTTGGGCCTACACTCCTTCTAAGCGTTATTATTCTATGTGTTATGCATTATTTGTTACCGCGATTGATCATAAACTAGACAGGTGTGCCATAAACACACAGATGGACAATCTGTGGTTTATTTTGTCAATTTAATATGGGATTATGATCATCGAAATTTGACAATCCGTTTCATATGGGCTTACTGGATATAAAACTATTTGATTAAAGATTGCTTATTCGAACGCCATTAGCATGGTTCATCACGCCTGCCATAAAATGTCTTCTAACCGATCGCATTCAAGGAATGTGTATGAGCTATCTTTCTCTTTGACGTTAAAGTGTTTGCCTAATTGTACAGAAAAGTTCAAGTTGTTAAAAACTATTTCGTTTGGTGTAAATATCCATGGACTGATACAATGTTACCTGTTGTTTGCTCGTTTGCTTCGTGTTTTATGCATGCAAATGCGAGCGTATACTTTACTAAAAATACACACGCATAGCGCATATAGTGCACGTGGCGTGCCCAAGATTTATTATGTGGTTAGAAACGATCAAAAATGTTGCATATATTTTGTATGTATATTTGTCATGGGTCGCTTATGTGCTACTTGGGTTATATAATGTTCGTCACTGTATATATAAATTTAACGTAAGACTAATGTCAGTAAATCTTAATGTATCCTCATAGATTTTTTTTTTATTTGGTATTAAATGTTCATAAAATTGGTCATTTAAAATCGAATAAGTCGATCTAATTGTAAAGGTTATCATTGAAATTAGTCTGTCTCTCATATTATCTTGATTTTTTTTCAAAAATACAATAACATTTTTAAATATTATAAAAAAAATACTGACAAATATACAAAATAAGTGTAAATGACCAACTTTGTAAGACTCATACACTGACGCCACACATTCAAAGTTTAACAAACTTAAGTGATAATCAAGTAAGAATGTGTAGCGTCGGTTTCTTTTTTTTCTACTTTATACTCACATTCCCTAGTACCCCATAGCTCACGTAGCGTTTATGTAAAAAGCATGTGGCGTGTGGTATGTGGTACGTGTGGATGGTAGCTTGCGGTGGTGTGTGGCAGGTGTTGCAGCTCTAGCTCGTTGTGTTGCAGCGGCTGGTTCAGCCGAGACACGCTGTTGGGGACCGTCACCGTCAAACTGGCCCCGTTAGAGACGCAGGTCACCATACACGAGGCTTTTCCAGTAAGTTTTGTATTTAATTAACATTTTATTGTTTTTAGCATGAAATTGCCTTATATTTTGGTAAACAAGGTCATACATATCGGCAGTATATTGACTAAATGAAGAGGAAAGATGTACTTTAAACTGAATTGTCATCTATGCTGTAGAAATGACCAGACAGGTGGTACTCACTCGAAAGATAAGCTTACCATATATACGGCGTATGCTTATATAAGCTCCATTTATAGCATTTTATCCTATCAGATACGTTTTTTCCTATATTCATACCCTTAAAACCATTTCACATTTCATTCTCATTTTAGTTGGTGGTAGAGCTTTGTGCAAGCTCGTCTGGGTAGGTACCACCCACTCATCAGATATTCTACCGCTAAACAGTAGTACTTGGTATTGTTGTGTTCCGGTTTGAAGGGTGAGTGAGCCAGTGTAATTACAGGCAAAAGGGACATAACATCTTAGTTCCCAAGGTTTCGTGGCGCATTGGCAATGTTTTTTGATTTAAGAAATGTACAATGCCACTGTCTGTGGGCGTTGGTGACCTCTCACCATCAGGTGGCCTATATGCTCGTCCGCCTCTATATGTCCTGAAAGTTATCTGTAGCACAGTATCTTTTTCTACGTTTTGTCCAAGTTGGCTAATTAAAATAAGTCTATTGTAATAAAAAGTAATACTTGATGCCAACAGCTGATGGACGGGCGTCGTCCCGCGGGCGGCTCGCTGGAGCTCCGGCTGCGCGTGCGCACCCCGCTGCTGCAGCAACACATCGAGCACTCCAGCCACCGCTGGCTCGTCGTCGACAACTAACGCTCGCCCGGTGACAGCTTCGTACTTCTTCAATCGCTTTAATGTTGTAGTCGTAGATACATAGAAGCTAAATAGTAGCCGGCTTATATTTCTTTGTATCGATATCTAGAAGATGAGGCTTATGAGATACCCACATATAAAATTAATAGATATCGATATCTCAAAAACCTTATTGTCTCAAATTAAAGAGCGTAATGTATTTTCATACCCATTTAAGTTCATGCGAATTTTATTTAAATAAAGAACACGATGTGTTTAATATTTAGCACATGACAGAAGTCAAGTAAGCATCAGTTACATTTCACACAAGCGCGACGAACGGATTTGTTATAATCAAAGTTGATCCTGAAATTTTACTTTGAAGTTTCAATTTTAAAAGATAAATCCTATAATTATACAATTAGTATATGTATATGTTTATTTGTAAAAATGTATTTATACTTATTAACAAATTTGTATATATTTAAAATTTAAACAAATTGTTTATATGAAAAAGTGTAGGTTATTTTTATATTTGACATAGATCTGTATATGTATAGTAATAGCCCGTGAATGTCCCACTGCTGAGCTAAGGCCTCTTCTCCTCTTTTGAGAAGAAGGTTTTGGAGCTTATTCCACCACGCTGTTCCAATGCGGATTGGTGGAATACACATGTGACAGAATTTCAGTGAAATTTGACACATGCAGGTTTCCTCACGATGTTTTCCTTCACCGTCAAGCACGAGATGAATTATAATCACAAATTAAGCACATGAAATTCATTGGTGCTTGCCCGGGTTTGAACCCACGATCATCGGTTAAGATTCACGCGTTCTTACCACTGGGCCATCTCGGCTTATGTATATGTATAAATTATATAATTAAGTTTGTTTTTAAATCACATGATAATTGCTTTTAAGTCTATTCTTTTTGCATTTTTTTTTAATAATTAATATATAACTTTAAGACAGCTATGTACATAGTTGTATAAATACGTTTTCAATTTGAATTAAATAAGGATATTATTATAATGTTGCTTAAGAGATCTTTGTTATCTGTGCAATTTCCTTAAAAGAATAAAAAAGTTGTTGTACTGAAAATATTTAAGTAACTATATTCAATATTATATCTGAGGGGAACATGGACGTGGGGATATTTGATTAATTTTCCTTTCAAGCGTATTCTGATACAATTTATAATAAGAAATAAATAAATAAATTGAATCAGATTTAATACATAACTCCCAATATACCAAGTCATATACTTATATATGTTTGTATTCTAAGTTTGAATAATTGGCCGTTAATAATGTAACGGTATAAATTAATGAAGATGCATATTATATAACTGATGCATTTTCTGTAATTTGGTTTTTTTTTTGCATAATAAATTTGAAAATCATCATTATAGGTACAAAAAGAAGCCTCAAGTACCTAATTGCTAATGTTACGGTTGTAGATATTGTTAATTTAATTACCAAATATAAAATGTACGTTGAAAATTTAATGATTATTTTTTTTTATATCCCTGACTCTTTCTTATTAGAAGACGATAAAATTTATATCAGTCTTATCTCTCTGTCTAACTTCATCATCATGTATATAATAATTTAATGAATGGGTAATAGAAAATTACAAACGCAAAGTTTGTGCCTAACCTTTTTAATACGATACTGAAAGAATATGTCAATATTGACAATTAATATTAATATTATTTTTGCTTAAATCATAAACTAGTTAAATAATTTGTATCTTTCTATGTTGTGTTGTGTTAAGGGCCCTCTTACATTTCAAACGTCACTTTTTCATTAAACGGTAATTTTAACCATATTTTAAGAAAATAAATAAATAATAGGAAAACAGCTTTTTTTGTCACAGCGACAGCGCTGTGTCGTAAACTCAACAGCCGGATCGAGTCATCGTGTGTAAATACCAAATTTTGTGATAGGCCTTTTTATAATTATTAAAAATAATTTGTGAATTAGGTTTATATACACCTTTTTTCAAGTATGCTCTAACAAGCATTAAAAAACATACAACTGATTCGGAATTAAAATTGTACCGAGTAAAACTAAAGCAAATTAAAACACAGCATAAACGGTAAGAAATAATAAAAATGATTAATAGATTAGAAATGTTCCGTGCTGTTAACTTTTTAATATATATTTTTTTTATGTTCCGCGGGCGAAGGCGCGTTTGGAACCAAGTTTTATTAAAAATTGGATAAGTTACTGTAGATATACAAAAATGTCATTAAAAAGAACGATTTTCATGAGTTCATTGTTCTATACCAACGAATTAATTTAATACACACAAAACTAGTTTCATTTAAAAACCTATTGACCTCGACTTGACTTTGACATTGACACATTACCGGTAGTTATTTTAACGAGGAATTTTAGGCGCTTTAAAGGCCAATGGCGCGAAAAACAGTTAGTGACGAGATATTTTATAGTATTTTTTTTTTGTCTGATCAGTATCTTTACTTTCTGAAAACGCAGCCTTATAATTATGATTAATATTATTTTAATATCAGCTAATAATATTAAAAATATTATGTATGTTTTAATGATAAGATTCCTATACATTTTATGTACGATTTCATTCTTGAATCTTACAAATGATATTAAATATTTCAAATATTTGTAATATTTTTATACAACACAGTTTAAAAATAATTATAATATTTTACACAAAAAGTAATGTGGCCCATGAGGGGATCGAACCCGCGACCTTCGCGTTATTAGCACGACGCTCTAACCAACTGAGCTAATGGGCCGATATATAATGGTTCGAAAATGTAGATACGTTGTATCATCATTTTTTCCTTTCGTAACATTTATATTTTTTTTGTGTGTTACATATTTATAAGAAAATACATTTATTATTTTTAAATACATAACTAGTCTGCATAAAGTTATGGTTTCGATTAAAATGATACAGAAATATTGTAATTACGAAAATATTATAGTAACGGGAAGTGTCCATAATTTCATAATTAAATATATAATTGATGAATACCAGCGGTGTAGTAGTTCAGTAACGTAAGGTAAGAATTTAAATTAAAAGTCGGTAGAGGTTTGTCTCATTTTGTTGCGAAATATCTGCTGATATTTTTGTATATGAATATTATTAAGACTTAAAAAAACGTTGTACGTGTTTATCTAAATTGCTTAATATATCAAATAAAATTTCATGTAAATGTCAAAAATACTGGCACGTAACACGCAGGATCATAACAAAGGGCAAAAAAAAGAAAAAAAACTGTTGCGGGGTTTGATTAACTTGTGGATATTTTTTAAAATGGAAAATAGGTAAAATAATATATATTTTAATTAATTAATTTTCGATACATTTAAGTTTATAAAGATATAATTTGATGTAAAAAACAATTATTACTATGTGGTATTCTAATAATGTACTGTTAATTAAAAACGTTAAATGAGCTGGTATTTGTTCTTTTTTTAATTCAACGAGATTCTTTACATAAGCGAAATAGATTGAGATGCCATCTGATTACGTATTTAAATTGTTCTAAACAGATATTGACGTCATACTGTCACGCGACGGCACGGACACGGGACGACTGGCTGTGACATGTCGCACGTGGTTTCCGCGAACTATATTATGCATAAAATAATCATACGATTATTACGAGGATGTTTCGTTTGTTCGTTTGCTTATTCACATAAAATTGTTAGCTATGTAGGTACAATATTTTGTTGGTAAAACTAGGAGATATCAAAGATGTTTCAAAAAGAAATAGAGGGACGTTAGTTCTGCAAAAAAATATCTGCAAAAATTCTGGTCAGTTCAACAGAACCTTTTATTTAATTTTTTGTTTTACGAGGAGGAAAGGCATTTACGCCTGCCGCCCGGTCGGGGGACCGGGACGGGTATGTGGGACTCCCGGGGCAGAAGGCCCCGTCCTACCCACTAAAACCTCCTCGAAATTTCGCCTCTCCGCAAGGCGGCAGGGCCACGGGAACGCGTTGGCTTGGAACCGCGACCCTGCCAGCGGCAGTCGCTAAAAGGGCGACCCACCTCGGAGGCGCGCCAGGATGTTAGGGCGCGCCTTCCTACTCTGCCTCCGTCTGTGCCATGACGGACTCCGCCGAGTCCGCCACTGGAGGCCGGGCGTCAGGGGTCGACGCCCCGCGGCGGATCAGATGACTGGCTCCGCCGCCAACCACACTCAAGGCCAGGTCAATGCGGCAACGTGCGACCTGCGAACGCACGCCGCCGCCGACCAGGCCGCCTTCGGCGCAGCGGGAGGGAGTTGGTGTCGTCCTCCCACTGCCGTTCTGCCGCCTCTTTCTGCGACATCACAGTGTCGCAGAAGACACAGAACGTCGCCCAGGCCTCTTGGCATTCGGGTTCAACAGAACCTAATACAACTTTTTACCGTCTTGTTGTTTTAATGTTAACCTCATCGTTTTCGTCCTCCGGAGCATTTTTTAAATAATCATTTTTTCCTGAAAAAACGAAAAACCTTCGCAAAAAAAAATCGTAGAAAAAATTCTCAAAAATGCAATTGAAGCTTGGGCTTCCCCCTTTATGATTTCATTCAAAGAAATGCGTGAAAAACATTTTTACTAGAAACGGGGTCCACTCAAAACAGTTGAAAAAAACGACAAAAAATGGACGTTTTCAAGACGGAGTGCTGACTGTTAATAAAATTGTAGAACTTTTTCAAAAAAGCCAAATTGAAGATGAATCTCTTCTCTTTAAAACGGCGTTGGTTAAATTGGCCTAGGCCAACTACCGGCGAAATGGAAGAAAAACCTTGCCGGAACTCTTTTGAATTTTTGTCCGGAAACTTTTCGCCGGTAGTGTATATACATATATACATTCAATGTACTAAAGATTAGTCTCGAATATAGTCTCTCTTTTTACATTTTAAATACAATAAATAACAATTCAAATCAAATTATTTAATTTTAAATAACTAAATATCAATTCATAAGTATGTAAGTTATAACCAAACTGTACATTATTTTAGCTTCAAGTACAGACTTGACGTCATGGACGTCACGCGACGCGACGGACGCGACACGACTGTTCGTGACAGGCTCGCATATGCGTGCGATATTCGTTAAAATAATCGGACACATAAAGCCTACACATTGCCTGATTAATAGATATATTATTTTACAATAATTATGTGTCCACACTAATATTATAATAATATATTTTTATAATAACTGGTTTTTAAAATCTGTGCAATATTCGATTTATTAAAAAAAGCAAAAACTGCTTTCACAATCGACCCGATAATATTTATGAGTGATAATTTCTTTAATTATAACGAACTGTTTACCGATGGTGGACCGTTGCATAGGTCCCTCTAGATGGGTACCACCCCCTTATCACCCGCTAAATATTAATATTTTGTACTTTTGTGTTTCGATTTCAAGGATTTGTGAACCAGTGTAACTTGGGTATGTGCCAATGTAAAAGTAAGCAATAAATAGTTCCTAACCCAAGAGGGGGAGCCAGGAGACCCTTAGTACAGGGCAACCTAAGGGGTTTTCCAATAGGGACTTTTTGGGATTTGAACTTTGACAGCTGATTGCGGCCATGTTGTTTGAGTGACAGCTGTCAAATGCAGTGTGTTATATTCATTCCGTCCTCCCAAACCACCATGGCAGGTTACAGTGTCGAGCAGCACGTGCAAATCATAAAATTGTTTTATGAAAATGGGTCTTCAGTTCGAGCAACGTTCCGCGCACTTCGCCCGTTTTACGGTCGCGATGATCGTCCTGCCGAGTCGACTATCCGTCGATTGGTGGACAAATTCGAGTCAACCGGGTCAGTTAACAATCAGCCGGTTCCCGTGCGTCAACGTAACGCGAGATCTGCCGAGAATATCGCCGCTGTGCGCGACAGTGTCCTCGAAAACCCGCGGCAGTCAATTCCGCGTCGCGCACAGGAACTCGGCCTTTCGCAGACGACAACTTGGCGAATTTTGCGTTGTGACTTGAGCCTGCACCCGTACAAGATCCAGCTGACCCAAGAGCTCAAGGTTAATGACCATAGACAGCGCCGTGTGTTCGCTGACTGGGCATTAGAGCAGTTGGAAGTTGACGCCGATTTTGGCAAAAAAATCATCTTCAGCGACGAGGCGCATTTTTGGATGAATGGCTATGTCAACAAGCAAAATTGCCGTATTTGGGACGAGACCAATCCACACGAGGTTCACCAAGTGGCAATGCACCCGCAGAAAGTGACTGTTTGGTGCGGATTTTGGGCCGGAGGCGTGATTGGTCCGTATTTTTTCGAAAACGATAATGGTGTGGCCGTCACCGTCAATGGTGAGCGATACCGGTCGATGATAACCAACTTCTTTTGGCCTGAAATCGAGAATATGGATCTGGACAACATGTGGTTTCAACAGGACGGCGCTACGTGCCACACAGCACACGCTACGATGGAAGTTCTGCACGAGCAATTTCTGGACATGGTCATCTCGCGCGGAGGCGACGTGAACTGGCCACCGAGATCGTGCGATTTGACCCCGCTGGACTTTTTCTTGTGGGGTTTTCTTAAGTCGCAGGTCTATGCCAACAAGCCGCAAACCACCGATGCCCTCAAAGTCAACATACGCCACGCCATCGATCAAATACAGCCCGATTTGTGCGCCAGAGTCATCGAAAATTGGACCTTTCGTGTGCGCGCCACCAACCGAAGCCGTGGCGGTCATTTGAATGATGTCATATTCCATACATAATGGGGTCGATAGACATTCCAAATAAAAAAAAATTTCGCAAATATCTCTCCTACATGTATTTTGTTTTGCATTTCAGAGATCAAGCGCCCTTAATGGAAAACCCTATAGTTTGGGCTCCTGCCTCCCACGCACAAATGTATTTAATATTATAATTAAAAAAAATCTTAAATCGGTATTGACGAATGTCATGTTTAGGTCACCAATAAGCCTGATCTTCGCCTGATTATCTAAAATAAAAAAAAATATTTCACGAATAAAGATTAAACTAAATATGATTTAATAAATTGTGAGGTATTACTTATAGTCATAGTTTCTAGCGCCTCGGTATAAAGAGTGTAGCCGAAAGCAGACATGGATATAGAAATTTCTAGCGTCACGCAAAACAGTTGCGGACAAAGTCCAGATCGAAATAGATGTTAATAATGTCTGCCAAGAACACGTTCAATTTAATCAGCTACGTGTATTTAAAAATAAATAAGCGTTCTGTCTCAAAAAATCTTGTGACAATTTTTGAATGATGTCACAGATTACTCTTTGCCTGTGTCACTATTTAGGTAGTGTGACGTGTTTATTAGTAATATGTAGGTCATTTTTTTCGTATATAACATTTATTAGCGATTCAGCAAGGTTGTTATAAGATACGAAATATATAAAACTAAATTAAATGGAAACTTTATTATAAAATGAACAATTTGTAAAAGATTATTTTTCATTTATATTTATAAAGTTAAAGTAAAAAATCAAACAGTCAGACATATATTTATAAAGTTAGTTTATCATAAAAATACTGCCAGAATATAATAAAATCATATATATCTAAATAAATGTGTTTTTTAATCTGTTAAGGTACTATAATTTCATGACTTATGGCTACTTTAAAAAATCAAATGAATGTTCCATTACATTCAAAGCTAAAGTAACAATATTTCAACGCTAAGCACATAACGCTACAAATCATTGTTGCCATAATAGAAACACTGCGCCATGACGCCTTAAAAAGCAGTCGTTATGACGTATCCAGGGTTAAGGAACTTGGAACAACGTGTTCAACGATACTAAAGAACTATACTAATGTAAATATATAATTTTACATATTATATTGTGCATGTAGGACCGGCAGAAACCGGTTTCGTTGGCGCGTCGCCGACCCCGCCTTAGTTGCGGATTTAGCAATGTTTTGAATTCGTATATTAGTAAAATTATGCCAACTTTTTATACGTTGTACCCTATTGCTCGTTGTAATTATTTTTATGAGTAATAAATAAGTCAGAGTTTGTGTTGTTTCCTAATATTTTTTATGTAATTTCTATAGTCGTTCGTATTAGAGGTGGTTTTTTTTTCAAATTAAGCGTGTTGGTTTGTTACCATTGGTAGTCTTATGAACCATCCGACTTTTCACAAATGATACAGTTTCGCCGTATTTTTTCCAGTTACTGTATAAGACAAACTATCATCGTCAAGTTTATTCCCTAAGAGAAGATATTTTCTAAAAACGACACTCCACTCGCTAGGTTAAAATAGGCTCCATATCAGATTCCATATTTGTTCGAAAATGACAGATGACTTTGAAATCCAAATCTTATGTGTCACCAACACTTTCCACTATGTCATACTATACCCTTAATAACTTACAAGAATCCTTTCTTAGCTCTCTAACTTTATAAGGAATTATTGCAAAATATTACGTTTCTGTGCCCTTCAGTGTAGGGTGTGCTGTGCAGTGTTACAATTTTTTTAAAGTTTTGTTTTAGCTGTATCTAGATAAATTAATTTAAATATATTACATACATTATTATTTTACACCCATACAATATTCGACAGTAATTCAATCAAAAAAATGGAAATAAAATCTAAATTTATATTTTTATGTGTTATGTAATGAGTAGTTATACAGAGAAACTAGCTGTGCCCCGCAGCTTCACCCGCGTATAATTAGTAAAAATATAATACATTATTTTATGACTATAATAACACACACGCGCACATAGACATACACAGACATACACACACACACACACACACACACGTATGGCTACTGGTAAAGAAATAGTAATTAACGATTTGAAATTATTTTTCTTAAGATACCGTATAATTTACCGATCTTATATATGGCCTAACATTTGCGCCATCACATGTTCTTTGTGAGTACCAATTTTCATCAAGATTGGTCAAGCCGTTCTTGAGTTATAAGAACACTTACAGACAGGCAGACAGACAGACAAAAATGAAAAAAAAAGTATAATGTGGATCACTGCATCATAAAACGATTATTTATCACAAAATTAGGTGTAAAAAAAAATGTACAGACAGAGCCAATAGATTTATATAGTAGTATAGATGTATTTATTATCACTATATGAGAAATAATAATAATATTAGAATTGTGTGGAAATAAAACATTAATATACAGAGATTATTGAGTGTCAACGTAGGTTCAATTAAGAAAACAAAGGCGTGACATTTATTACCAACGAACTAGGGTCTAGGAAAAATAGGCTTTCATCGGGTAATATTCCAGACGCAAGGCGACCGTATGACGTCACAGGAGCTGGGGTCAAAGTCGAGAAAGGTCATGACGGATATACAGTGATCCTAATATAAAACTATTGATTTTATGGCAACATAATAAAATAAAGGATCAGTTTGGTTAATTTAATATTTATTATATAATTATAAGTACATAATTATTATTAACTATAACAATGCAGTCGGTGCCATATTTGTCTGTTTGTAGTTTTTTAATAACATGAATAGGAGCCTAAATTTCGATTAGGTATTAGTAAATCCTTAATAATTCACTAATACTCGTAATTCACGCTCTGATTCAGCGAAAAGCTCGTGTAAGAGGCGAGGAATACAATTTATTATAATCCTAGGGATGAGGATCGAACAAACAGCTTTGAACATAGTATAATTTCAAATATTCTTATATTTTATGACGTCATTTAATATGGCTGACGGCTTATATAATCGTTAACTTGTATTCTAATTACTTTCTCAACTAGCTCACCACTATTCACTGCTACTACGTAATATTTTTTTCTGGCTAATACTAATGTCGAAAACTGACGATATTATAAGACAAAATTATATTGGCGTAAGACAATCAAATAATGTTTATTTATTTTTTATTTAATTTTTTTATTGTATAGTAAGGCGGACGAGCCTATGGGTCACCTGATGGTAAGTAATCACCAACGCCCATAGACAATGACATTGTAAGAAATGTTAACCATCACTTACATTGCCAATGCGCCACCAACCTTGGGAACTAAAATGTTATGTCCCTTGTGCCTGTTATTATACTGGCTCACTCACCCTTCAAACCGGAACACTACAATACTGAGTATTTCTCTTTAAAAATATGGTAGCTGGTACCAATTCAGAAAGGTTTGCACAAAGCTCTACAACAAGAGTGCTTTTAGGGAATAAATAAGATTCATTTAACGTAGTCTTATGTATCGTAATTGAATAGAAGTCGATCGTGAAACATCAGAAAGTGATGAATATTGACTACGATATATCTATACTAATATATAAAGCTGAAGAGTTTGTTTGTTTGATCCGGCAAATCTCAGGAACTACTGGTTCGAATTTAAAAATTATTTTTGTGTTGTATAGTCCTTTTATCGAGGCAGGCTCTAGGCTTATTTTTATTAATTATATTTTTATTAATTATACGCGGGTAACCGCTCGGCACAGATAGTAAAGTATACAAGCATCATAATAGCATATCGCACCGATCGTTCGAGCGATACAGTGTCGGAAACTTTGTTGTCAAATGTTTGTCAGTTTCTTGTAACTGACACATTTATTATTTATACAAAATATCTTATTCTGTTCTTATGTGGGCGGTATTATTATTAGATTGTTCGCATTCTGCCGAATGACGTCATAGGAGAGTTCAAGGCCGAGGAAGGTCATACAACAAGCAAATTATCAATACATTTTTTTATGTATATTTGTTACACACCATAAATAAATATATTTATGTGAAGTTAAATATTTAAATTACATTAAAGAAAATATAGTTTATCTATGGGTAAATATATGTTTAATATAATTTACAAAGATCTTAGGAGCTGAGATACAGTGAACTACTTCCGCCGGTTCCTCTCAGTTCTGAGTTCTACTAACATTGAAGTAATATGTGCTTAAATGCTTTATTTTATTAAACTGTAAAGTTAAACGGGCTTTAAATATCCCACGGATAGGCTAAGGTCTCCTGTCCTTAAGATATTTGGATTTTATTCTACGACCCTACTCCAGGTCGGTCTGGTACATATAGGACATACACCTGTGACAGAATTTCATCCAACCCATACAGCCATCCACTTTCCTCGCGATTTTTTCATTCACTGCCGCACGAGAGGAATAAAATTATAAACACACAAATTAAGAACACGGGATTTAGTGGTGCCTATTCGGGTTTGCACGTAATCTTGAATTAAGAACCACGTACTCGCACCGGGACTACTGCGGTTCTCAATTTTTTAAAACTGTTTTTACATTATCTTCTTTACTATTTCTAATTTAAATTTTATTTTGTAACAATATATAAAAGGTATTTCTTCGATACCGTATGTGAAGTAAGCTCGGCTGCTGAAGTCGTTGACGTCACGGGTAGGCGAGAGGCAAAGGTCGGAAAAGGTCACGGTAAGGGTTACTACGCGGCACGTTTACTCCCATCACCTTGTGAATTTGAAAGGAAATAATTTGATCTAAGTTAAAATTTAAACATGTTTTATGTATGTGTAATATGTTAATATTTTCTATAAAACATTAAGGAGACGTTAAAATAATCCAAGATAACTTAAATTTGTCTTTTATAACAATTTACATTTTCCTCCTCAATCAAATTTCCTCCTTCAATCCTCATCGTGTAAATTTAATTGAACGCACCCAATTCAGCGTCAAGAATTTTAGAGCTGATAGGGTATCTAAAAACTCGTTCCAAATCAAAATCGTGTGTGCGACTAGCGAAGGTGAAGTGAGCAATTCATGTTTTTAAAGTACATTTTGAGGCTGTAAATCGTGTGTCATGAATATTAGGAAAAGATAAACCAAGGAGTATATAATTACTTTTACAATATATAAATATTATTTTTATATTATATAATTGTTTTCTTTGTTTCGGAATATTTTTTTTTTATTTTTTATCTGTAGTAATAAATTTAGATTAGGCGAAAAGAAATAAAAGAAAATATTTTATCATTTCTCAAGATAATCAATTTGTTTATTATGCTCAAAATATTGTTATGAAATAGAAAAGGTGGGCGAAGGCGACCCAATTTTCTTGACGCGAGACGTGGGCGTTGAAGAAAATCCACTTCTTTTTTAAAGTCACGGATGAAGAGACGGGTAAAAGACATCTGGACTTAACCTTTTTTACCGTTTTATTTAAATATACAACTACATTTTATTTAAATATTAAGAAGGGGGTAATTTTATATTTAAGAATCAGTCAATACAGAATTTCTATATTTTATTAACTGTCCAGTCTAGCTTAATTAAATGATCTAAACAATAGTGAAAATCATCCTATCAAACGTACCGTTTAGAAGAAGTTAGCGAACAAATCGATACACAAGAAAAATCAACGTTTTTATACTATTTTATATTATTATGAAGCATAATTAGTGTTTTGAAGGTTAAAACTTTAATAATCATAGGATATTTATATTATTAATATATATTATGTGACCTTTAGTTTCCGGGATAGTCTTTAACGAAATCACCAAGGAACGCTATTAAATATTTTTAAATTTAAGTTATTGTTTAGTTACAATACTTTCGGTCTAAAATCACTTTATTATTATATGGCTATTATATACTGACTAGGTATTTATATTACCGTTTTGTCAAAAGCAATCAATACCAAAAACAAATATCATTGTTTCCCAGTGATAAAATCTGTATCAATTGGATCTCGACAGTGTTCCATTCAGGCTCCAGCTCGCCGTAAACACAGCGGCGCGATCGATACGAACGAATGTCAAGTTGAATGACGTCAGACGCCTACGCGGGGATACGAGGGTGCGGGTAGGGTGGTACGGGTCGGTCAGCGAAACAAGAGGATATGCGAATGAAAATAATTTTAATATTCGTTGATGGGAAAGATGAGATGAAAATTTAGTTTCGTGATTTGAGTGTTTTTTTAAGCTTAAATTTGATTGTAACGTTTTAAAATGAAACTTTCTTTAAATTTTGTTGCTACAATTTTTTTTAATAACATGAATTGGATATAATTCTAAAATGATAAAAACGGATTATTTAAGATAAAAAACAATGTTTTTAATTGGTATAAAATAGATTACATCGTAGACATTGGCGCGGTAAGAAATATTAACCATTTCTTACATTGTCCCACCAACCTTAGGAACTAAGGTGTTATATCCGTTAATCCTGTAGCTACACTGGCTAACTTACCCTTCACACCCAAAACCCAAGAACAGTAAGTCTTGCTGTTTTGTGGTAGAATATCTGATGAGGGGGTGGTACGGTACCTACCCTGAGGAGCACAAAGACCAAGCCTTTGTTTAGAAGTGTAGCTTAAAACAAGAATATTGCTTGGATTATTTTTAATTAATGAGATAATTAAATGTATATTATGATAGTTATATAAAATGTATAGTTATATAAATGTGATTGCCTCGTTGGTCTAGTGGCTAGATATTAGGCTGCAGACCCGGTGGCCCTTGGTTCAATTCCCAGGTCGGGCCAATAAATAGTTATTGGGTTTTTCTGTCAGAAAATTCGACAATGACATTTTAGCTTTTTCGATCTTAGTTGGACGGCTCTCCAGTCTTGCTACCTTTTCATTTCTACTGTAGTTTTTTATTTGTTTCGGTCTTTTAATAATTTAATTATCATCAATTTACAATTGTCACACTTCATTAAAAACAATGAATATTTAACTACATACTACAGAAACGTATAATAGTACTGAGATTCTATTATTAAGCTATATACGACTTTAAACAAATAAGTATTAAAAATTAATTAAGTACCGACTCATATTTTAATATTATCAAATAATGATTTATAATTTTATTATTTAATTTGACAATATAAAAATGACATAAAATGCGAAACGTAAAAATATCCCATCCTTTTTTAATGAATGTTAAAACATAAACATGACAAGTCGTTGTCTGTGTAAAAAGCGAAAAATAGCGAGAAGAGTTTTTTTTTTGTTGCTTATCCCTCAGCAATGCTACTTCACTCTTTGTATTCAAAATATGGTCCAAGTTCCGAGCTTAAATAGATTTTTCTTAACATTTATGATTTTTAGGTTATGAGCTTAATTTTTTACTGCAGATATATTTATTCTCAGTTTGTCGCTTATGTGTAATTATTATTATATATATTGAAGAGTTAATTAAGAAATTTCGAACATTGAAATACATATTTATGGGAATATGTTAGGAGCCAACACTGGTAACACTGACAAAATACCAAAACTACTTATAGCACTGATTGCTAATTAGATTTTTGTTTTAATTTTCAATCCAAGCAGTAGATTATCGTGTATGCAGTGTAGTAGCAGCTTATATAGGTACAATAGCAGTGTCCATATAAATTGGAGGGAACCTGAGGAAGAAACCCAGCGGGATTTCTTTAAACTCAATCATAACAAATGATGTTTCATAATAAATTTAATAAATGGCATTCAAAATAACCTCTTTTTTAATATATTTTGTTGTTCCTGCTATTTATAGCTTTATTGTAAATATGTAGTGAGTATCAAAGACGCTAGACTCCCGTAACATGATCGCTCGACATTGAGCGAGGACGCGGGGTTGTGGAGGCGCAGGTGCGGTATCGAGCGCGCGGGACCCATGAATGGCTGACGTCATGGGACGGCGCGCGCATCACCCTTGAACTTGGATCGATCCCCCTGATCTTGCACTTGAATCTACTGCGTTTCATGGAACCGGCTCGGCTTTGTTGTTATTTGTACGTAGTAAATGCTATTTTAATTGAGTCAATGGTATCGTGTTTTTAGGTTATTTTTGTCTATTTTAAACAAATCTGAGGTTTTTTTTAACTCGAATTATGTCAGTTAAAAATAAAAGATCGAGTAAGTAGTATTAGTAGTGTACTACATTACACACATTACTACAGTCTTATACATTACTTACATATACGTAGGTATTTTTTCTTTGTACTACTATAATATACTTTTGGGCTTGGCTTCCCGCGTGTTAGGGAGAGGAAAAGTGTTAGATATAAAAAAGTAGCTTGTCTTTCCTTGAGGTACAAGCTTTCTTCGTACCAAAAACTTTATCAAAATAGATTTATAGGTCACAGACAGACACAATTATTTTCGCATTTATAAAATTTGCATAGATATGTTATTAACTAATCAAATTAGGAGAAAAAGTAGACTAATGCTTGAAAACTTATCTACCAGACAAATTTTAGACAAAACATAAATTGGTGAAAGCAGAAATACATCAGTGAAAGCACAACTAAATATCTGCATATCTGTGCCATGAAATAGTGGAAGCATATGAAATGCACACATACGCTGATAAAGTAATTAATTATACATATAGGCTACCTAAACATCAAAGAAATATCAAAAGAGAATAAATCATAGGAGCCAAAGCAAATTCATATTCTGAATTTAATTGTAGAAAATAAAATATCTTTGTTTCTCTATGGTCTATAACCGTAAAGAGATTATAAAATTAAGTTCTTAAAATATACAAATAAAAATTAAAAAGATAAAAACATTTTTATTTTTTTTTAAATTCTGTACAAATCATGACTGTAGCATTAAAATATACGTTGACGAAGTATTAAATCTAATGAAAATTCATCAAATCAAATTCACTCCAAAATAAAACATTTTTAAATATTTTTTATTTAAAGAATCTTAATTATAACGTTATTCTGACCGTACTTCATAACATATTATCTGTTTACGTTAAAAAATACATTAGTATTTGTACTAAAACTGTTGAACAAATACAATTAAAAATTAATGATCTGAGCTATTTACAGCAGAATAGATACGTGTTATCGTTAACGTAAATATGTACATATCAGAGTTACTATGTGCGTTAAAATTTTACATTTTATATTTCTAACGTGTCCGAGATAACAATGATGTTTTAATTAGTTCATGTCTATAGTGATTACCGATTTATTCGCGTGTTCTCGGTACAAATTCACCATTATATAATTTCTACAGTTTTACCAGTCAGCTTACATATAATTACCATACCGAACACTTTTATACCATCCTATCATATAACTACCGTAACCATACATTATAATATAATTTGTTTCAATTTTTTTTATAACTACCGCGATGGCAAGTGTCTCCATCTAATGGTAAGTGGTAGTAGAGTTCAAACGCATACATACTTATTTATTCATACTTTTTTGTTTATATAATTATAATATATTCTATAGCATTGTTTTATTCTAACCAGAGAATTAGTTTCACCTTTTCCCTATCTATAAGAATACACCATATCTTACAATGCTATTTGCGAGAAGTCGTTAAAACAATTACATAAAACTAGTATTCTGATGAAGACCACCTTATGACGGCTTATCAGTCAGCGAGTTTTTCAGTGGACTTCTACTGGACTAACTGAATTGTGATCAATACTCCACTATTCCAATACCGCGTTACTGCTCAAACATGACAATATACAGAGTTTGGCGTGATGATTTCAACCAGAACTTCACACAATTTTTTTTTTATTGTATAGGTAGGCGGACTGGCATCTGGGCCACCTGTTGGCAAGTGGTCACCAACGCCCATAAACAATGGCATTGCAAGAAACGTTAAACATCGCTTACATCGCCAATGCGCCACCAACCTTGGGAACTAAGATGTTATGTCCCTTGTGCCTATAATTACACTGGCTCACTCACCCTTCAAACCGAAACACAACAATACAAAGTACTGCTGTTTTCCAGTAGAATATCTGATGAGTGGGTGGTATCTACCCAGACGAGCTTGCACAAAGCTCTACCACCGAGTAAAAAATAAATATTTATTATAAGAAGTCTTATAAAATCAAAGAGTAGCCATCTGCAAAGAGTATAACATAGTGAAGGCGTTGACAGGGGTGCACTGTATTCCTTTCCACTTGTAGTTCGATGAGAGGGCAATTCGAACGGAGAGAGATCAAGGACAAGTTCAACTTTACAAATTCTTCGGTGCGCGGCATAAATAAATCTAACTTTCTAAATCAAGACTAATATTGATAATTTCTAGACGAAAAACTCAGTAATGTAATTTTGGCTGACCAAACGTGACAGCTTGTGTCTTTTTTCCGTGACGTCCGTTTAATTCGATTTTTTTATGTATGATATCTATTAATCGACACGTGGCGAGGTGGGCCGACGATTTAAAAATGGTACGGGATGGATGCGGGTTGCCCAAGATCGGGATGGTTGGCGTTCTTTGCGTTACTTCCGTTCCGTTAATGGCTTTTTCGAATAAGCTATCCCTGTACGATTACACACTAAGAAACTTGTGAAAACATAGCATACATTACTTCGTTGTATTATCTTGTTAGAATATCTCAGAATAATATAATGTAGTTAAAATTATTAATTTCAGCAAATCTATCCGTTTTAAAAACAAGTAAATATTCATAAGTATAATTGAATACATAACTATTTATAGACACCATTATGTGTCTAAAACAATAGAAGATCATAATATTGTGACGTCACGTCGACGTTATTGTGATGTGTTATGATAAGACATAATTGATAAGATTGTTAAGAATGAAATCGATTGTTAATAGCTTTGTAAAGACGACAATGATTATAGACATTGATATCAAACCAAATGCGTATATTCTGTTCTACTTCAAATTTATAAGTTAATTAACATAGGTATAATTGTGACTAACTTCACGTTGTGGAATATAATTAAAAAACAAAATATTCTTTATTCAAGAACGCTTTATAAATCGTTATTTTGCAAGATTAAATGTAAAACAACCACCGGTTCGAAATGTAGATTCTAACGAGAAGAATCGATAAGAAACTCAATCATATTTTCCCAAAACATACGTAGGTTAATTAAATATTAAATATACAATATAAATTACATTATAATTTATACTGCATGAAAATCAACGGATACTAAGTAAACTTTTTATCAACTATATAGTCTCTTATTTAAAGTAATTGATTAACGGTGAATATGCTTTATAATTTGCATACCCATAAATGTATTTGTTATTTCTTTTTATACTTTAAAGAAACGAAATTTATCTCAATAATTATAATTCTGCAAACACGATTGTAAAATACATTGAAATGTTTTTGTTGCAGCGCAATTTCTTTATTTATATTTAAGCTATACATAGTTTCTTTTTTCTTTTAAGAGTCTATGATTCTAATTTTTTTTTTATTGTATAAATAAGCGGACGAGCATATGTATCTTTCATTATGTTTTTATTAATTTAAATTAATGTAATTTAAATTAATAAAACAGTTATGATCATGCGCTTTTTGTCTGACTCGGATTTATTTCTTTCCACTGAACTTATTAAATATTTAAATAGTAACGGCTGATAATTAATGTATAATTACATTGAAAAAAAAAATGGAAAGTGTGTATGATGCTTGTTTAAAATCACAGGAACTATACATCCGATTTGAATAAATCTTTCTGCGTTTGAAATATGTACCTTTTTCTAAGGAACTTAGGCGGACGGGCAAATGGGTTTCGTGATTGTAAGTGGACAACGATCGCCATTGGTGCTGTAAAAAATAACTATTTCCTGTTTTTCTTATGTTATGTGTGTGTTGCCTGTAGTTATACTGGCTTCAAACCTATTGATTACATGATAACATGCTATAGGGTTTTCCATTAAGGGCGCTTGATCGTGCAGAACTTCCATCGTAGCGTGTGCTGTGTGGCACGTAGCGCCGTCCTGTTGAAACCACATGTTGTCCAGATCCATATTCTCGATTTCAGGCCAAAAGAAGTTGGTTATCATCGACCGTTATCGCTCACCATTGACGGTGACGGCCACACCATTATCGTTTTCGAAAAAATACGGACCAATCACGCCTCCGGCCCAAAATCCGCACCAAACAGTCACTTTCTGCGGGTGCATTGCCACTTGGTGAACCTCGTGTGGATTGGTCTCGTCCCAAATACGGCAATTTTGCTTGTTGACATAGCCATTCATCCAAAAATGCGCCTCGTCGCTGAAGATGATTTTTTTGCCAAAATCGGCGTCAACTTCCAACTGCTCTAATGCCCAGTCAGCGAACACACGGCGCTGTCTATGGTCATTAACCTTGAGCTCTTGGGTCAGCTGGATCTTGTACGGGTGCAGGCTCAAGTCACAACGCAAAATTCGCCAAGTTGTCGTCTGCGAAAGGCCGAGTTCCTGTGCGCGACGCGGAATTGACTGCCGCGGGTTTTCGAGGACACTGTCGCGCACAGCGGCGATATTCTCGGCAGATCTCGCGTTACGTCGACGCACGGGAACCGGCTGATTGTTAACTGACCCGGTTGACTCGAATTTGTCCACCAATCGACGGATAGTCGACTCGGCAGGACGATCATCGCGACCGTAAAACGGGCGAAGTGCGCGGAACGTTGCTCGAACTGAAGACCCATTTTCATAAAACAATTTTATGATTTGCACGTGCTGCTGCGGTGCGGAATGAATATAACACACTGCATTTGACAGCTGTCACTCAAACAACATGGCCGCAATCAGCTGTCAAAGTTCAAGCGTCCCTATTGGAAAACCCTATACTACCCTTCGAAGCGTCATCTAATATGGTAGTAGGTAGTATATGAAATCCAAATACAGCGCTGGAAAACATTAAATCATGACGTCATTTGAAATTCAGTACGTCACTTCAATGCCGCCGTCAGTAAGTCTGTGTACGAAAATTTGGCGATTTTGATTCACATATTTTATTGTAATAATTGTTTTTTTTGTAATTGTTACCTGCAAACCGAAGGGCTAATGATCGCAACGCGTACGTGACATGCGCGACGTCCGCACCTATTTATTATCTCATCGGTTATCCCGCGAGAAATGACTATTGATAAAAAGAAAACTGTAAGAAACACTGAAATACAGAAAACACAGTTCAAAATCCTTGAGCATAAAAAACGTCTTCATACACTTCGACAGCCCTCTGGAGTAGCTGGAATAGTGTACACACTTGCTATAGCGATATTTTTTAATGTAAGATTGGGCAAACTAGCACGACACTCACCTGATGGGAACTGACTACCACCATGGACATCTGCAACACCGAGGGCTTGCAGGTGCGTTGCCGGGGAATGAGTACGCTCTTGTGTAATTCTCTTAGCCCACAGCTTACGCTTACCTTTGTATAATCCAAAATTGAATCGTAGTGTAACGTATCTTATCATTATTTTACCCGTCTAGAAATACTTAACATCAATAACGTTTTTGTGAGAAGTATTTTGGGTTACTATGCCCGGGTGTATGCTCTACACAAATAAATATTTCATTTGTCCTTGAAATATAATAATATATTATAATGCTTCAAGTGCCTGCAATATCACGAAAGGTTACAGAAGAGCTCTATTCATACGAGATAAGATTAACTTAAGCTCTTAGAACACGATATGATATATATGGTATTTGAGTTGTGAGAAAAATAACATAAGATAGTCTCTTATGCAATGCACTCATGAAATAACATTGTGCGAATAATTTCAGTTAGGTACGAGTACCTACTAAATTATAAATTAAAAAGAAGATAAATCTAGCTCAGGCTCGCATTGCCTACGATTGATTGAATCTTTGCAATTCAAGTTTATTTTAAATCAGCCACAATAACCATATGTTTTCATATAAATATAATTAGTCACGTGTATAAAAATGTTGTCGATATATTTCAATATTTTACCAACCTTATTTATTCTATAAATACTTATAATAAAAAAATCAATTGAAAGTTTTGTATGTCACGTAATTTTGATTTTACAATGGGAACATTCTAATCTGTTAGTGAATCGAAGGGACTTATTTTATCCTCAGAGAGTTATACGTCAGTTTTATATTGTAGTATTTTACATTTTCTTCATATTAAAATCGAATAATAAGCCAAACAGTGTATTAACTATATCCATTTTATTAAGAACACTTTTCGTTTTCAACACGTCGAAACAGACATACAAACAGACATTATTACATAATATTGCTAGCATATGAATAATGTCGATTTATTGAATACATCTCTCATTACTTACTAGACTAATCTGTTTTTACAAACACGGCGCCCGTCATGTTATTGTCTTGCGTGATATGCCATGCTCGATGACTGATGACAAGACCAGACTACCAATAATATAATTACAGGTAGATATGTGTCTTTGTCTGCATATCAGTGTCAAATAATAATCATCATAATAATAAAATAATTAAAGACATTGATCTAAACTTATAAAATCGTTTGTTCTGACTATCAATAATAAATAATCAATCGCGCAGCCAAAACAACACTAGAAATATGAAAGTTGGTACGTCACAAACTCCGTAAAAAAATTTTTTTATAACTTTTAATTGTAAGGCGAGAAATAAGATATGACAGCTAGATTATATTTTTTTTTAATTTCAAATACAGATATAAGGCAACTTGTTATCAACAGTAAACTTTCTATGCACAGGAAATTCTGCTATTAAATGAGTAGGTATTATACAATTTGCTATCTATATCCACTTATTTTATTCTTTTTAAAACGAAGGTATTCGTAAGTAGAGGTGAATTTGTAATGAAGTTTTTGTTTAGCTACAACGGCGAAGTTCATTCTCAATTCAATACAAACATATACCTAAGATTATTAATATAATAAAATATATTTATTTACTTATGTCATACTACAAGGTAATTTATATTAAAAACTACCATCGCTTCGGAATGTTGATTATTCTGAGAAGAATCGAAAAACTTTGTCGTTACTTTTTTAATTAATCATATAGAATAAACTTTAATTAATCTACAATATGGAAATCAACAAAAATACTAAATTAAAGCTTTTTATCTTGTACAGAATAGTTTGCCTTCTTTTATTATTAAAGATTCAACATTCTGTTGGAATGTAAATTCAACCGAAGAGAACCAGCACGTAAATCGATTACGAGTAACTCAAAACACACAAATAGACATAACAAATTGACAATATAATACAAAAAAATAATGTATTTGTTACTTAAAATTTGATTATTCTGCTTGGGGGATTCCGTTATATTGAAAAATTCTAAGCAATTCTACGCAAAAAACGGTTTAGGTTTGTTCATCAGTATGAGAGTTTAATTGTCTTGGAATGTATCGGGTTTGTACGTCTACATCGCACTCAATATTCATGTTATTATTGTTGAAAACAATTCCATCATGCATGTCAGTCGTGTTAGCTTGATTATTTTGTCAATAGTATCACACGCGATAATTCAGATAATGTTGTTATTAATATTGATTGTGTCCCCGATAATGTACACGGTGCACACCTGTTACGTACAATAAATTATTATATTTATACTAGCTGCCCATCCCGACTTCGTACGGGTAAAATAAGGATTTTATCCCGTGCATTTTTTTAATCAATAAGATATAAACATTCGCCCATACAGTACAGTGTATGTGTGTTCGGTACAGGGCATACAATAATAATGCATAAAGTAAAGTACAACATGATCTACATATTTTTTCATTTATTGGAACAAACTTCTTTTACTACTGCAAAGTAGAGTGACCTGGCAGAAATTGTCATGTAACAAAAAAGCGTTGACCTGATGGTAAGTGGTCACCAACGCCCATAGACATTGGCAATGCAAGAGAAGTCAACCATCGCTTACATCGCCAATGCGCCACCAACCCCGGGAACTAAGATGTTATGTCCCTTGTGCCTGTAATTACACTGGCTCACTCACCCTTCAAACCGGAACACAACAGTACCAAGTACTGCTGTTTTGCGGTAGAATATCTGATGAGTGGGTGGTACCTACCCAGACGAGCTTGCACAAAGCTCTACCACCAAGTAAAGCGTTGTCCTCCAAGCGACCTTTCCCCTCTTTCTTTCTTACTGATTCTTTCTATTCTAGCGGTTGTATGTGTATGTATGTGTAAGTGTGCAAAAACTGCCGGTGACTGCCTCGTTGGTCTAGTGGCTAGATATAAGGCCGCAGACTCAGTGGTCCTGGGTTCAATTCCCAGGTTGGGCCAATGAATAGTTATTGGGTTTTTCTGTCAGAAAATTCTCAGTAGCAGCCCGGAGTTTGGAAGATGGAAGTGTGTACACTCCCGTGCCTCGGAAAGCACGTTGAGCCGTTGGTCCTGCGCCTGAATTCTTTCCGGTCGTATCGGATTGCCGTCCCATCGGATTATGAGAGCTAAGGAAAAGAGAGTGCACTTGTGTTTGCGCACACACTTTTGCACTATAATACGTCCGGCGTATTTGGCACATCTTTCTTGAGATTGCCCATCAGTAAGGTCTACTTCTGTGAGAGTGTCATGTCGCAAAAGGAGGCCGCGGAGCGGCAGCGCGAGGAAAATGCCTCCGCTGATTCGATCTGTCGAAGAAGATCGGGGAGAAGGCGTAGGAGCTATGCGCACCTTAACAGCCACCGGGGGTTCTCTGTATCCGGGAACCCCGGGGCGTCACGATAACATGCGTAAGCGACACAGATGTACTCTCATAATCCGATAGGACGGTAAACCGACGCGAACGGTAAAAGTTCAGGTAAGAGGCTTTACGCGCCTTTCGTGGCACGGGAGTGTGACAAACATACAGAAATATAATTATTAATAATCTACATTTTAAAACACGTTTTAAGTTTAAAAAAAATATTGCAAAGAACTTTGTTCCTCCCGGGGGTCCCCCGATCGCACATTTTTTATTATATTTTTAGGTTCTGTCTACGGTTTCTATGTGCTCATCGTACAATGGTCCCGAAGTATGATATAGACCTTTTTGAAAAAGTTGGCAAGTTATTTGTTTTTTTTTATTGTAATAGGTCTAACGCATGTACATAAGTACACACACATTTTTGTTATTTAACTTACCGTTCACATATTTTTCCTTAAGAATAGTACAGTAGAAATACTCTTAATATTAATAATTATTAATAATAATAATTACAGCACTGCAAATTTATAATAAATTTAGTTGAGAATTACATGGAAATGATAATTGTAAAGGTCACTACTGCGATAGATGTACAAACAATAATAATGGCTGATTTTTTTCCGAAAACTGTGTAAGAAATGAGACACAGCTTATTGCAAGAGAGACAGGAGAACGCTCCCATCCCTACTCCGTGCTGCTTACATGGTGAGAAGTGACACCAATAGACCCCTGACATCCAGTTATCGAGCGAGGTTGAAAATGATTGAATTACTAATATCATTATTAAAAAATAGGGTTTGATGGTAGAAGGGTGAAAATTACTAATTTAAAATAATTAAAATAAAATAATTTAAAAATAAATATATACTAAAATAAAAAGAAGGATTAATTATTAATGTGTCCAAAAAATTTTTGGGTGTGAGCTACCCTTAACACTTAGGGGTATAGAAATTAGTTATAAACCTATTCTCAGACCTTCAGAATATAGATATAAAATTTCATCAAAATCGGTCAAGCCGTTTCGGAGGAGTATAAACACTAAAACGGTGACACGAGATTTTTATATTCGTTATCATGAGTTATATAAAATAAAATGGTTATAATTATAACTATTTTATATTATTTTGGTTTATGTTAAATGCTTGTCAATATCAGTATAATAATGTTATCAGTTGCCCCAGGCATGGCTGCTTAGGATTATGTTAGAGCGTTAGGCTACATTGTAATTTACTTTTAAATTTAACATATAAAATTTACTAGATTTTTTTTAGAATTTTGCGAATAAATAAGATACTAAAAAGGTAATTATTGCTGTGATTTCAGAATGATCCATCTGATTCACCTTAAATTCTTCGAGTTTATTTTTAAAATACCCTCTTCACTTACTCATGTTACTCTTGAAACTAAAACTAGAGGGTTTTAAGTAAATAGTGTGAGGGTAGGGATAGTGAAAATAATGCGTCAGCGGGCTAGAAATCTAGTTTCTTATATTTATTATATAAGAAACTTCAAGAGCTTACAGCAACACAGCTATTAGAGCTGACTGTCGCTGGGACGGTCTTCTCAAATGGTGACCACGAATGAGAAGATGGAGAATAGGTAGGTCTCCTACAAGGTGGGCCGTTGATTGAGGGGGTCGCGGGAAGCTGGAAGATAAGCGTGCGAAGATGGATAGTCGTTCCTAAACTTACATTAATATAGTCTTTTAAAACCTAGTCAAAATTGAATAGTTCATTGTATACTATTTAAACATAGAGGTAGTATTTATTATATTCTATTATTATCTCTAACTACTCCGCCTTTTGCAGTCAGTTGAAGTCTCTTCCGTCATGGATGCTTGTCGCATCCAGCTCTTCGTTCAGGTCATGTTTTACATTCATTTGTTAAAATAATCTATTTTATAATCAAGTTGGAACCAAAGACTTAATAATATTATAAAGTTTTAAGGCTTTTATTGTATACATTATAAATCAATTTAGTAAAAACAATATGAATTAGATAGGGTTAAAGGTACCACACGATAATGGTTGTTGTTACATTGTTACCCATTTAGTTTAACCATTTTTGTTATGGACGAATTTACAAATTATATTTATCATACAAGATGAATATGAAATATTAGCGAAATTTAAGCAAGTTAAGTTAGATAAACTCATGGTGAGTACGTTCGCAGTATTATCTGGTTAAGATATGACCCTCTTTGACCTTTGCGTGATTATCACAACGATGAAATTTCATAAGGCTTTACGTCAGTTATTTATTTGGCCCTCCAACCAGTGGCGGATTTACACATTTTCAAGGTATAGGCTGCAAAGGTTTTGCTGCGATTTTTTCACGTTGACGACAGTCTAGGAACCTCTGCTCTTGAATACGGAAATTTGGTCCCCAAATTTGCTGGCCCACAAAAACTGCCGTCCTAAGCTGAAGCCAATCAGCCTGCTGGTAAATCCGCCACTGCCTCCAATACGAACGTGTACGAACTATCGAGTAAATTTATATATTAGCATTACCATTACTTATACTAAGAGATATCTTACACCAATTATATAAACATAAAGTTTAATGTAAAAGGCAAAATCTTAGTAAAAGTGCAGAAATAACAGACGTCTTAGACAGAGTGTTGGTCGCACTCACTTATTTTAACAGATAGCTAAACAGAGAGTTAATGTCAGATAAAAGTGGTTCCTTTGTCACGGTTATTGCTAGCTTGCATAAAATAACATCACTTGGTTTAATTAGTACCAGAAAATAATGCCTATAAGTAATAAACAGTAAAGTTTAGCAGCCTGCAGTGCTCTCTAAGAACTCACTCAGATGTTATTCATGAAATGTTGAACACCCAATTAGGTTAATATGCTATTTTTATGCGTGTGTCCTTAAATATAATGTTATAATTATTTGAGACAATGTCACATATAATTTTCATGATCGTTGTGATTTAGGTCGTTTTTGTTTTGATACATACATAATATAACACACATTCTCAATCAAATGCGAGCTAACTGTATATTTAGCAAATGTAAATAAGTTTAAGTAAAATGTTGTCTTTTATGTTATAGGTACGACATTTTTATGTTTTAGGTATTTTTTATAATAGGACGAGCAAATAGGCCGTCTGATGGTAAGTGTTCACCATCGCCAATAGACAATGGCGAGGTAAGAAAAAAGAAAGGAACAGAGTTGTCTGTCCTGTGTTACACTGCCTCACTCACCCTTTAAACTGGAACGCAACAATACTAAAGTATTGCTGCTTAGCGACAGAATATCTGATGAGTGAGAGGTAACCACCCAGATGGGCCTTCACAAATGCCTACCTACCACCAGGTAAATAATAATAACCTTATCATATGTTTTAAGGTAATTCCTATGAATGTACATATTTATTCTAAAGCAAATGGAATCTAGAAAAAAATTAACGAGCTCAATTCATTGGCAAAGGGCGCCAAAATGACAGTTTCAAACGAAAATTATAATTTTGTCAGCATCTTATGACCTATAGGGGTATTTAACGTTTGTATCTAAAAAAATATAGGGCCAATTGACAAAGGGCAATGGCGCCATTGGGGTGGGAAACAAAGGGCCATGGGCGGTGGAGCGCTGAGGGCAGTATATTACTAGTTGCGATCGACCCTTAACTAAGGGCACTCTTGGTCCCTCTTCTATCAATCCTAAATTCTCATTATCCGGTATATCTCATGTTATCCACCTTTTTAAATTATTTCATCAATATAGTCATAGGCACAATTTATTACACATCAATCTTATCAACGACCACTAATGGCGTGCAGTGGGCGGAGAGCGCAGGTCACGACATCTGATTCTAGATAACTAACCGGTTTAAACTGGATTATTGTACTGTAAGCACTAAAGTTACAACACGTTATAGTTCTCATACAGCTATTTATTGTAATGTTTTGTTAAAAAAATCATCGTAAGGTTGATTATGTTATCACTGGCTGTTTGATTTTTAACCAAACAAATAATGATTTTGTTTTAATTCGTAAATATTGTAAAAACAATTGAACATGATTATTTATTAGAATATATTATGAAAGTGAGTTTAATTTATATTAGAACTGCTAGCTGGCCAGGTTTGCTTTCATTCCACGTGGTCATGATTTCGCTGCTCTACAGTAGCTATTTTTAATTGTGATTTGTATGTAACTATTTATTTAAGTCAATGTAAATAACTGTTATGTAGATCAATATGTTATAATATCAGATTATGCGATATCAGCTTATATTACTTTTTATCTTTTACCGGTTTAGCTTGGTTTTGACTAGGATGTAGAGTTATTATCACCAGTTCGATAAAAAGGGGTGTTATCAAATCAATTTCTCTTCAACCGATAATATTTTGGCAATTGGTAACAAGATTTGAATAACTTTGTGTTGTTTCCAAGGAAAAATAGATTATTATTAATATTAGTATCGACAATTCTAGCAATTTATGATGTTTAAAAAAATTAAAGTAATAAAATAAATCGTGGCCCATGAGGGGATCGAACCCGCGACCTTCGCGTTATTAGCACGACGCTCTAACCAACTGAGCTAATGGGCCGATGTCAATTTTGTTGAAAATGAGAACTGTTTTTTAAATGCGATACGTATTGTTTTAAGGTAATATGGCGAATAAAATAACATTTCACAACTATTTTGTTAATTGCTACTTCAATATGTGTTAATATTAAAGTAATTTTATCAACCATTGCGTATTGCTTTACCAACTTTTTAAATTAAGTAAAGTAAGTTAAAATATTTTTATATAAAAAAAAACATAATCTTGTGTTCGGCTTATATATAGTATATTAAATAAATATTTTTTGATTTTTAAGGATCTATTATATAAAAAATCCATTCAAAACTTTTCATCATTCGAATGTATAAAATAACATTGATTTATATTTTACCTATCTGTAAAAACATTTCTAAATCCTTTTTTAATGAACAAAGTTTTAATCCTTCACATCCTGCAAGGGCCAGTTTGTGAGTTATTTTTTTTTTATCTGGTTGTGTAGGAAATTTTTAATCTTTATTTATTAAAAAGACTACTATAAATTAAATCCACTAAAGTTTTTTACTCAAAACTGTATAATAATAATTTAAGCAAAATGTTTGGTTTTCATTACTTTTATAAAAGTTAGACTTTTCAAGTTTCCGGTTTAATGTTGTGAAGACAAAGTAGAGAAACCGCTATTAATATTTCTACGAAAACGACATATTATATCATAAAATATCTTATTATTTACTTACTTGTTAGGCAACACGAAAGTAAATAATAAGACCCGTGGGTCGAAGATCAAATTTAAAAAAAAAGTCCTATGAAAATTAAAAATCTATTTTTTAAACTTTCAAACAGACAAATGTATTACTCTATCGAGTATCATTTTTCCTTTTTTAATCTGTCTCCTATTTAAAACTATATCTAATATTTTCCTATCCGTTCTATTTTAAAACTTTCCTCTTGGAAAAGTCATAGGTATTGCACCATTGGCAAGTAATCAATTAAATTGAGATTAATTTTGAAACGCCACCGCAATTGCAGTGTCATAGTCCTAAGGCGTGATTGTCAGGCTTGAGTATTTTAACTTGTTAATATAAATAACCATGAGTGTAATAATGACGTTCATTACTTCAAATGTACATATAACTAAATTGATCGTAGCATTTGTTGTAACTCGCAATGAATATACATAGGTATGTTCTGGAACGAAACCTATGCGTTGATAAGATTAGCAACATTGTTTGTATTGCGTAAAATTTTAATGTTTGTTAAATCACTTACATTATCTTATTAAGTAACTGTGTAATTATTTACAGTTCATTTGCTAACGAATATTCGAAAAATATACTTATTATTATTAATAATTAATTAGGTATCTAATGATCGTTTCCAATTGAATTAATTGACTGTTGTTTTGGCCTTAAAAAAAGTTAACCTTGCTTATACCTACGCTTATAAGTTTAAAAGGAACTTAATAGGCAGTGTTATTTGAGTATTTATTATTTTATAATCTAACAAAAATAATCGTTAATATATTGTAAAAAAAATCTAATGATATAAAACCTATAAACGTCATTATCTTCTCTGTATATGAGTTAGGTTTTGAAAAGAATAACATAATTAAGCCTATTCTACACGTACGGTACGTAAGTCACATAATATGTAGGTAATATTTAGTTTTGCGCAGTTAATAATTACTATCTATTTATATTTATTTATCGTTTTTAGGTAGATAGAGTTGTTTTTAATGTATATTAAAATATACACTAAAACCTAAATCCAATAAAATCTTCATTGATTAAAAGTAAACTACCATTAAATATTATAAACATTTTGATTAAAATACCAAGTTTTTTTTTATATTAAGAATATTATATTTAAATTTTTAGAAATATTGTTAATTTATATCGTAATTTCGTTAGACGTATTCAAACTAAAAAAATATATTTATATGAAGACCTAAATAATTACAAAGTTAACCATTATTAACATTGAAGAAAATATATTATTAGTACAAAATTACTATGAGTAAATAAAATAATAATTATTGAAATACAGCGATAACAAAATAAATTAATAAAATTTCTTTCGGTTTGTTTTTTTCGAAGCAATTTAAAAAAACGCATATTATGAAATAGCACGAAAATATAATTATTTACATTTACCGAATGAGTACCAAACAAACAGTGGCATGACCCTTGATTCAATATAGACACGTTATCTCGTGTTGACATTCGCCAATCTCTATGCCATGAGGCATTTGCGTAAGCGCATGTCTAATCTATCACCACCTTGCGATGACCGCTCTACTTCTATGAAATGGCTCGGCTATTATCGTAGCTGTATTGGGTGGGAAGAATGTGGGAGGTCAATGCGACTGGTCGGTGTTATCTTCGTAGTAGTCGTCGTGGGAGCTCGGTAGTACTCTAGGTCTCAGTCGGCGGCGGATCGTCGTCGGCTCAACACCTCACAGGAGGGTTTCGCACATTTTAATTAAAGAAAATTGTTTATAAAATTATATATATTAAATAAACACCTATATACGGTGCAAATAAATAAGGCTTAGGAAATTGTAAACAATATCGTATATAGTACACATAAACTTTACTTGAATTATGTCGAGAAAATAATTTATAACAATTAGAAAATGCAATTTATAAATATGTAACTGAAAAAAAATAAAATAAAAAATTTTGATAACATCGAATTGAAATAAATTACTTGTAAATAGGTCTCTATAAGAAAATGTCTTTAAAAACAAAATACATATTATAGTTTCGTTTTTTATCGCTATCGGCGAACAGAAGTTTAATTAATGTACCTATCAGACTTACTCTAATTAACGTAAGTATTTATTCATGATACAATTTCTCTCGTCACAACACTTAGTTACAGGACAGATAATGTAAGAGTACGACGAAATTGTTCACGACGCATGCGTGTGAGACTGTTATCCAACATGGCGTCTGAGCAAAACAAAGCCACGCGAGGCGCGCGTGGACGCGGCACGGTTTAAAAATAGAACGCACTGCGCTAAAAGTAAACGACCAGATTAACAAAAACTACCACTCCCGCCTTGCTTTGTAAAAAAAATAATCAAGCGGAGGACAAGTGTGAGTTCATTGGGGTCAAGGCTGGTTGGTTGCTTTTCGCGCCTCCGCAAAGGACCACGCCCTACTGTTTTCTATGCGCCTGGCGCTCTTTATATCGAAAAGTGGCAGTGTTTTGGTTGTGAATATTTTTTAACAGTTGCTGCGCAATTAATAACGATAAATGATTTAATTTATCGGATACATATTTATAAAAATTGCTCATTCTTTAAGTTAATTTTTTTAATTTTCGTTTCTATTAAATGTGAGTAAAATGATAAGGATCCTTTTTTTTAAATTTAACCATATGAAACAAAAATGTTTATACTCAACAATTTTTTGATACCTAATTTGCAATAAATATAAAAACAGAAATTTATAAAGTAAACTGATACAATTTTCAGTTTTTATTACAATATATAAAGATTCTTTGTTGCCTCATGTTCTTGTTTACAATTTAAGGGTTACGGACCCAATAGTAACAAACCTTATGTTTACAATACACTTGTTTACATTGCGCGGATATATCATAACATGAAAAACAAAAAACATAACATCCATATGCATATGTAATTAAGAAGTTTAAATGAGTTTTATATCATTCGATTTGGTTGGGAGGTTAAGCGCCAATAGCGCAATGGCTTACAGGCCGTGTAAAGGTCGCAGGTTCAATCCCTTGGGCATTCCCATTTCTAGGTTTTGGAGGATTGGGTTCAATCGCATTTCTAACACAAGCTATACGCTCAATTGGACGGGGTAAATATAAATGTTAGTTTATTTAAAAATGTAAATTGCTAAATATCCTTTATTTAAATAAAGGCTCTAATTACTGTTGTGTAACATCCAATCTTTATTTCCTTTCAAAGAAGAGTCACCAAGCTAGTTTTCTAATTCTGAATCACTGTAATGACGACCGATTAACACAGGGGTCAATGTAATTGGTTGCTACTCCAATACAACTCGCTAGCCCCATTAATGCCGAATAAATGTAGGTGATGTCCGAGTTTCCGGTCCTCTTCAACAGATTTGTAGTAGGCCGTAGAGGTCGTAGTATGAATTTATTTACAAAACACAATAATCTTAAATTTAGCAGAATTCTTCTTAAACAAAGAAGTTTTGTTTTCTTAGGAATATTGTATTTTTTTTTGGGATCATATATCCGTAAAATCAAACTTACTGTCAACTGGATCATCATCATTACTTTGTATATAAGCATTTATTTACGTAAGAGTTATTTACAGCGAGTAAGTGGATATAATGTTAATGTTTAATTTAATTTTCCCTCTCAATCACAAGTCCAATCGAATCACAAATTTGGTAGCGTTTGTGAGTCTTTTAAAAGTCTATTTGAATACAAATATTTTGATTGATTCCGATACTTAGCTCTAAATGACCTGATCATTAACAGTTTTTTCGATCCACATCCAATGCTCTATCAGTTAAAACCATTAATCAAATGTTTATATGTTTATATAATTTGTCCGCCGCACGTGAACGATAAGTGTGGGTAAGTTTTCTTTTTTAATAACAAACCGAGTTTTATTCGAACCGGGGTCACGTTGGTCGAACTCGTATCACGTTAACTGTCACCCGGATATCACGACAGACTTATTAATATGAGAGAGAGATTGTGATGGTGAGAGTTAACTGATGAGCGAATGATTTTCCAATGACATTGTCTTTGAAAATAATTGAAGTACAGTTATTTGGTATATTTATATGGTTGCAGGCCTATATGCAAGCCCGTTTGGGTACCATCCACATCGCTTAATCTACCACTACACTACTAACTCTACTTAGAATTTTTGTATTCCAGTTCGAAGTGTGAGAGAGCTAGAAATATAGGTACAAGTAACATAAACTTTCCAGTCAGTACTATCAATTTAAAAAAATTAAGACATTGTATTTGTTTAGTAAAGTGAGCCGCGATGGACCAGTGATGAGAAAAGGTGCTAACCTTAACTGTAAATTTCGATTTCATGCATCATTTAATTATTATTCATTTATGTCTATATATATTTTAAGGACATACAAATAACTAGCTAAATATTTGACTTTATCGATAACGTACATTCTTCAAGAAATTAAAAAAAAAGTTTTCAGCCCTTTATCTTTACATATTTAATATGTAATATATATATATATATATATATATATATATATATATTACAACTCTGTTCAACACTGAAACACAAAGGGCCGCAGTTATTGAATTATTTAAAGTACATGACTCAACCGTTAAATATAACTGATTGAGCTCCAATGATACGTTCCAAGTTGCTAAATGTTGCATTATTTGCAGTATGTTTTTGAATTGTTCGTTTCAATGTTAATGGAATATTTCGATAGATAACGCACGCCTTCGGCTTTACTACCAAATATATACTAAAAATTATTACTAAATCTTTGACGCAATTAATATAACTGTTCGAGGTCGAAATTCGAAAATGATTTTTGAAAATTAAAATAATGAAAACATATTTTTAAACACATTGTATGACTTTGTTTGAGAGAGGCTGTTACTGTATTATTGTTAGAGGGGTTTCTATGAGCTAAATTAATATATTTCCTGTGCCTTGCAGCGAAGGGCATCAGTGAGGTGACCACAGGTTTTAAAGCTAATTCTGGCTCCTGTATTTTATCTAGCATATACACGTAGTAGAGAAGTTACAGCATGATAATCTAAAAACCCTCTAAACAAGATGTAATATGGGACAGCTATTTAATTTATTATACTAATTTATCCAGCCCCGGATTTATGCCTACAAGGCACCTGCTTATTATATAATTTTACTCTGATCGCTTCGGAATAGGGGCCTCAAATGTTAGTACCAAGATGCCTTGGATCTCGAATTCTAGGTGAAATTATCCTTTCGTTTTACGTCAGACATTATAATAGTAACTTTAATCCTTTATAACTTGGAGCTGCTGTTTAAGGATATTTTAAGTAATAAATTTAAGAATTTTACGTCGTCAGCTTTGACCAATAACTAGACTTTGTGTTCGTTCCTTTGTCTAGCCTTCCTGAAAAGCCTTTGTGTTCTAGATTAAATTATCCGAGGTATATATTATATTACACCACACAATTTTAAGTAAATATATTTTATTTATTCTAAGGTATATGTGATAAGTAAATATATTATTATTATCATTATTATTTGCGGCATATTTTTAATGTGTAGTTTTTTTTAATTTGGTTTTGTGTTAAATGAGGTACTTAAACGTTATTAATACAATAAACATATTTTTTTATAATAATGATGTGGTCCTGAATAATTCCTGAGATCAACTTCTAAACGCAGTTGAACGGGAGTTATTATAAGTGCACAAATAATTGCCCAAATAAATCTTCATTCTTCATTGTCCTTTTAAACGAGGGACATTTATATTCTCGTAAAATGATAGGATCTATATAGAGCATATTGTTATAGTGCACATAAGGCCTTTGTACTGGTCCGATTTAGGATTTGAACCAGCAACCACGAGATCTGGATGCTCATATTATTATGACAGCGTCTCATAGCAACGTGGCAGTCAATACTTAATATATAATTATATGCTGCGGTAGCCACATATGATTTGGTAGCTGCTTCTCGTTAGTGACTGTCTTTATACTTTAATGAATGATCTGTGTTGTATAGGTATAAGATATGATGAGGCTAACATTAAAAAGTATATAATTATATAACATTCATTTATATATTGTAACGAGCGATTAAACTTTTATATTTTATATATTTAGGAGTACATAACAAATGTATTATTACAATAACCGATCAACAATCAATTAATTCATATAAAAATCAGTAATAAATATTCCCACTGCTTAGAATCAACAGTTGATGATGAAATAACGAACCTAAACATTCATCACATGACATTGTTTCTATAGACAAAGCACTTGTAACATACGTTAGCGTGTACACGTGTTCGTAACTCTTGTAAAGTTACACACTTACGGAAACGTTACCTTTCATTTCGGACTTGGAAATATATTTTTTTTTAATTAAAAAAAAAAGTATCACGAGAAATTAAATTCACGTTAGAGAAGTCAGACGTTCGAAAAGTTTCAGTTTTAAACGTTACATATAAAAACGTTCATCTGGTGTAACATTTTTATTTTATTTATTTGTTAACATACATCAACATATAATGTTAAACATTATTGATATACATATAGTCATTTATGTAACAATTAGTGACGTACACAACATTTACAGTAATCATTTATAAAAAATTTCGTCATTAGACTTAATTATATTTTTAATCAATTGAAAGAATAGAGAAACTTACTTCATATTAGGGAAGTGGACGCCCGAAAAGCCTCACATAAACCTTATATAGAAACGTTGCACGCTTTAACATTGAAGTTTTACTTTTATCATTAAGCGTTATAATATCAATAAAGCGTTATGTAGACATAAACACCTATACATTAATTTTTGTTTTATTTTTTTATAGTCTATAGGCCACGTGATGACAAGTGGTCACCAACACCCATCGACATTGGCATTATAAGAAATGTTAGCCATCGCTTACATCGCCAATGCGCCACAAACCTCGGGAACTAAGATGTTATGTCCCTTGTGCCTGTAATTAAACTGGCTCACTCACCTTTCAAACCGGAACACAACAATACAAAGTACTGTTATTTTGCGGTAGAATATTTGATGAGTGGGTGGTACCTACCCAGACGAGCTTGCACAAGGCGCTACCACCAAGTAAAGTATTAGACATCAAAGATATCCTTTTATGAATAGTAATATCACTACAATTTATATTTTTACCTTCAACAAATGGCATATGACTAACATATGTATGTACATATATGGTAATCAGACAATGGAATTACTGTTTATATTATGAAAATTATTTATGTACAAACATCACGAGTTTTTATTTCCATATTAATTAAACTAATTTCTTATAAGAACAACATTCAGAACATTTTATTGATAGAAATACGAAGATTTTTCCTTGACGTATTGAAATAAAAAAAAAATTAAAATAATGATTACCTATTTCACAACTTCTAATGTACTGTATACTTCAAATCAATACTCAATTATTGATATTGAGATGAATTCTAAAAATAAAATTAGATCTTTCGAGAAAGCGACTAAACGTTATTAGAATAAATAATATAGGTATGCGAAAACAAATGACTTATTTATTAATAGATAAAAGTAAGTCGCAAGGACAATAATTATCCTAGTAATTTAAGAAGTGGACCTGACGACATATTATGTCATGTCGTCTTTATGTGATTCTCATTTTCCTGGATAACGTCCATGGTCCGCGTATGTTATGAGTTAAGGGTCTTCTTTGACGTTCCGCCGCACGAAGTTTTACGTTTTTAGCGCTACTGTCGCAACTATCGAGGCTCGGGCACGGCACGCACACATATACGTATGCAGAGTGGGGTCGTCGTACTTTTTTTTCCTAAACTAAATTTTAACTTTATTGTCACTGATTTTGAAATGTTGTCAAATACATATCTATAGCGTTGAGGTGAGTAGTTTAGTATAAATAAACTTCTTGATGTCGTAATGTGGAATAATAAAAAAAAATTGACGAAAGACGAATGTGGAATGCTTTATTAAAAAACGGAACAAGTATATATACAAAAAGTGAAATAAAAATAGATTAATAGGAATACAAGAAAAACATTATATAAACATTATTGAAACAAACATTTTATGCTAAAATAATAAAAACAATATTATTATTACTGTAAAAATAAATGTTTTATTTTTTTAATTACTCATTATAAAAAAATATGTGAATAAATACATAAAATAATTAAACTTCTAAAGAAAAATATATAATTCCTGAATCGAAATATATATTTTACAACATTTATTCTACTATGAAATTCACTTTCTCTCTTTCTAACCAATTGGAATAAAAAGGATAGCGGGAATTTTGCGGTTCGACTTTCGGTTTCTTGGTTCTGCTACGGAAATCTATTACACAATAATCGACCTTACTGATAAAGTACCTTAAGACTATATTTGCCTGAGCACGTTAGCTAATAAAATAAAAGGATAGCTAAGTTCTCAGGCGATTTGATGAGGCTAGGCATTACCGAATTCAGATATCTAAAATCGGATTTTGAAATCGATTTTTAAGTCTGAAATCGGATAAATATCAATTTGCAAAACCAATGATGACGATGAGGCATGAAAACGTTTCGTATATCCTCACTAGATAGCGCTTTGACGTAACAAAAAACTAAAAGAAACATTTTATGCTAAAATAATAAGAACAATATTATTATTACTGTAATAATAAATGTTTTATTTCTTTAATTACTCAATATAAAAAAAAAAAATGTGAATAAATACATAAAATAATTAAACTTCTAAAGAAAAATGTTATAAAAATGTATAATCCCTGAATCGCGGTATTAAAGTTTTTAACGCAGCTTATTATATATACAAGCGTGGCGGTCTTCCAATTGGAAGTGTGTTCTTTAGTGTGATGCCACTACTGTTCTTAGATCACAGTTACAAGGATTATGTACTTCGTTCTACTCATTTCCACTTGAGTACTATATTGCCCGCTGAGTTGAGAGTCAGTAATTTACTGACTAATGAGGGTTTGTTAGGTGGGCCATCACGCGTGTTTCGTTTTATGCATAAATGGGATTTGGTCATTTTTATTATTTAGTGTTCAAAACACTATTTATAAATACTTTGTTTAGTTTTACGTTATCAATGAAAATAAGAATAATTTGAATTTTTACGACAATAAATTTATTGCCTCAGTTGTTGTTTTACTGGCCAATTTATAACTAGGAAATGGACGAAATAAGTAATTATATATATAAATATTTCAAAAAATTATATTTATTTATAAAAAAATTGCAATGTATCATTATATATGAGAGTGTTATAATTATGTAACTAGTTAGAATTTCAACTCGAGTTATTTTTTGTTTTTTTATCAAACTACAAAATATACAAAATATTATCAGTAAAAATATCGTATCAAATGATAAAACACTAAAAATACCAAAAAAAAAACAGAATACATAAGCCGGTGCGCGCCCTAAAATTTATGATGAACAGTCGGTGACAACTAAAACGTTCAAATAAATACTAAATACGCTATTTACGCACACATTGATTTTGTGTAAGTACACGGTTCGATCGCGATCTATCAATGCGGCGCAAACCGACGTGCTCTCACTTCGGAGGCGCGTGGCCGACTGGTTTGCGAGGATTATCGGCGACTCGCATAAGAAAACGCGTACAATTTCATTGTAATTTATTATAACAAAAAATAAGAAAATGTTTATTAAAAAATGAAGACTCCAGACGTTTCTTTATAGTTTTAACTTTATTATTTGATAAAATTCATTTCTAAATTCTCGACGATTACGATAATTTCGTCTCAATAAGGAAGTGCGATTTTACACGTTTTAGTGATTTTTCTGATTTTTTTTACACTTATCCATAAACATTATCTTAAATTCGAATGCTCTACACGTAAGTTAAATTCATTGGCTAACTGTGTGATTTATTTCAAGGTTGTGGAGCATCGCTTTCTATATAATTCTATCGAAATCCCGACCTTCGAATTTCAACAAACGTCAAAGAAGACCCTTAAGCCTCGATTATAAGTAGGAAGAGATTGGTAAGATATTGTTTACAAAGCGTTGCGGAGGTCGAATAGATATTTTCGCTTATAAAATATAATGATTAAAATATTGACGTTTGGCATACATTTTTTTGTCGCAAAAATTTTAGTATGAATTATATTAACTTTGGTAGCAACATTTTGTAAAACCATGAAAAAATTCCGATCAAATTCCGAATCAGGTACTCAATTAATCCGTCTATATAAAATACATATATTTAAAAATTAAGGTTTTTAATCATTATCATTTGTAAAATGTGTTCTTTAAAGTCTACACATTTAGTTTAAAGTTTAAAATCTGTTATCAGCTAACTTAAGAAAATAATATTGTCAAATGGAGACGTGTACCGTACAGAAGCTTAAACAATTCAACCAGACGAAATCCCAAGTATCGAGTGTAAAATATTTAATGAATTATAGTTGACGAGTATCCTATTTTTTTTAATATCGTAAACATCTTATCCGGCCAACGGTAGCGGTGTAATGTATAAACACACGAACTCTCCAAACAAATTACATAGTTACTAAGAAATCAGCGGATGTATGAATAACACGAAGCGGTGGGCGCGTCAGCCGATCACGCCGGGCCAGCGTGGAGCCTGACGTCACCAGACGTCACCGCCACCAGCCAAGCTAATAAAAACCTTAATCCGACACAATAGGACCATCGCTTCTTCCTCATTGTGCAATGTTCACCGTACTTTTCCACTCGCTTTGCGTAAGTGCAACGGTGTTTCAGATCTCGCATGAAGACACGAATTCGAATTTCGAATTGCACGTGCTAGGCGAATGACGTTCACCTTATTTTCACTCGTTGCATCTCTCACCGCACGTGAATCAATTAAAGGAACTTATAATTTACGCGAATGATAATTCGATCGATTGACAGCGAGTTTGTTTTAAAATTAGAAGCCATGCTTTGTTTATCTGCTCGTACAGGAACGAATGCCGAGTGCAAATGTCGGGCCATTATCATAAAGTAAATATATCACGCTGTAAGTCCGACCGAGGCTATAAAAGAGAACGGAACGCGGCGTCCGCGCCCAGTGCGGATCGCACGGGCACACTAAAAACAACTGATAAAAACAAACAAACGACTACTAACTTGTATTAATACTCTTCTGTATCCCTTATCCACCTACTGATTAGACAATCGAATTAACTTCATGTATTGTAACTTTACGGTAATTACGTTGTAATGAATCATTGCAATGCCTTTAAATTCAATTACAGTTCGTTGTAATTATCATTACCTCACCTTTAAATTGAGTAAATGAATATTATCTTTAATAGTTAAAGCCGTCGACCTAAGAATGAATCATCTAAATGTAGGAATCCCCTTAAGAATGCAATGATAAATTAAGAGAACCATAGCAACAGATAAGAAAGTAAATAAATAATCAATTGAATAATATTAAGTTAGTAATTTCCGTGGGAAAAGAATCATTCATGTAACCTAACCTTGGAATGTAATGCCCACGTTTAAAGTAATTCAAAGACAAACAATATTTGTATATCAACACATTTGATAAAGCTAGATAGAGAACAGGTAGCCATGCCGACCATGTAGGTCATGGATGAATCATTGACGTGTAAAGTTAACCTTCTAGCCTTTACCCATTCCAATAAAAATGCAATTAGTATTAGATATGGCCAAAGGTGACCAAGATTAAGTCTGGTTTGATTAATTCAAAATTAAAGAATATCAACATCTTGATAAAAAAAATTTCCTTCCTCATTGATATGTGAGTTCAATACATCTTCTCTATTATAAATACTGAGCCGGTTGGCGTGATTGGTAGGCACTTGCCTTTCGCGCCGCAGGTCGTGGGTTCGATTCCCACCAAGGACAGTCATTTGTGTGCATGAACATGTGTTTGTCCTATGTCTGGGTGTAATTATCTGTATAAGTACGTATTTACAAAATAAAAGTAGTATATTATATAGTATATCAGTTGTCTGGTTTCCATTGTACAAGCTCTGCTTAGTTGATGGCATCGCATGGGATCGGATCGCATTGTGTGAACGTGTGAATGTGTCCACGGATATCATTATTATTATTATTATAAATACGCAAAGTTTTTAAATTTGGACGCATTCATCATTATGAACCTTTGAGATGGAGTTCAATTTTCAAAACAAACGCTCGAGCGACTGAGTTTCTTACGGACGTTAACATACCTATATATACCTACGAATGCTTTCTATATAAAGGATTTAGAGCTTAAAAATACCTGTTAAATACACCGTGGTAACGTACATATGTTTATATGTTACGGTTAATTCACAAAGGGATAAAATATGACTAAAATGTATGTATAATTAAAATGAATATTAGTATATTATAAAGCTTCTTCAAAATAAATAATACCACTGTTACGAAAACTTAGGTTAATTTGTCGTTTCTTTGTTTAAATTGAATTACAACAAACGTTCAATTAAACAAAAATATCATTGTTTTAAAACGCGATAAGCTATTAAATGGATACTTTATATAACATGAAAATATATTATCATCGAAGACGGTGTGTCACGTGATATCCACGTGAGGTCGTTATATTCAAACGAGTTTCTCTACATTGAGATAATATATCTATTATATTGTTTTAATTAAACTTAAGCTGACTGTTTACATACTTGAGGCAAAAAAACTGGACTGATATTGATGAAACACTTAGCGCTTAAAACCTTAATATATCATGTCTTGCTACGATGATGGGGTCCGAGGATATACCAATATATATAATGTATAAAGTGAGCTCCTATTTTAAGTATAGTCATTATTACGAGGGTCAATTCTGACGACCCTTGCACAAGATGCCATGCTGACCAGACGTAGAGACACATAGCAATTGTCTTCTAAGTTTGATATGACGTATAATTAATTTATTAATTTAGACAAAAATGAAGTTAGGCACTTTGTTTAGCCCCTCTGTTATATACCAAAAGCTGTCCGGCTGGCTACGCTTATTTTATCTCTAATATAACAACGTAAGATATAGGAAATATTATATGTATATTACTTAATATTTAGTGGATACATATATTAAAATAAAAGATATTTTTTTGGTATTGAGAATAGTTTGGCTTACTGACAAATGGGCCACCTGATGGTAAGTAGTCACAGCAACCCATACATGTACATTGGCATTGCGATATATATTAGCCATCCCTTTCATCGCCAATGCACCACCAATCCTGAGGACTAAGATTGTCGCTTGTGCCTGAAGTTACACTGGCTCACTCACTCTTCAAGCAGAAACAACACTAAGTATTGCTTTTGCTTATATGTGAGTTGTGGGTGGTATCCGGCTTGTTCAAAGTCCTACTGCCAAGTAATTCGATCAGCTGGCGGCGTTAATCGGGACGTGAAAACAATTCCGTGAAAATTGAAATATTATTTGCGAATCGGGACGCATCTGGTAACTCGAAGCATATACTTTTACATGTCTGCTAACTGCTATTTTTCTTTAACGGTTCTTATCTTTTTCCTCTACATGACGCGGGTCTGGCTGTCTCTCGAGGGATTCATCGCTATTCTCGTAAGATTTCCAACATTTTTTATTTATTCATATGCTTTATTGTACACACAGAGTTACAGAAACATACAGTAATGAAAGAAAAATAAAAAATATAAATATATTCCGGTAGCACAAAAGGCGGTCTTATCGTTGAGAGCGATTTCTTCCAGACAACCTTTGGGAGAAGGACATGGGCTTAATAAAGCGGCGGAGGTGCACAGATCAAGTTTCGGTAAACATTAGTACTCATTGAAAGGTACATCTTTAATCTTTTTTATTGGTCCATTTATTTGTACTTGTATACATATAGTTAACCTAAATATATATATCTAAAGTTTTATAGATGTTAAATAACATTATATAATAGTTATCAAATGATATTCCGGTTTTCTATTACAAAATATTAAATATTATAAATACTATTATTGGCGCAGTGAAAACATACGAAGGCGCGTATAACTCAGGAAAGCACCAGCTGGCAACTAAAAACAAAACTCTACAATTCCCCTCAACAATGCAAAATAGATTCAAGATCCATTGCAACAAGGCTTAGTTTCGATCGAAGAAATTTAACTGGTATTCGACTATTCGATGTCTTTTCAACGGACGTCATACTCTGAGCAATATTGTTCACTATAGAGAGCGAGTAAGGTGTAATTTTACATGAGAAGGTGATTATAGTTCTTAAGCGGTGTGTTCATTTGTGTGTCAATGTTGCAGTACGGGCGCGGCGATGACGTCACGCGCACGCAGCCAGCGCGTGGTACACACCCACCGGCGCTCGCGCAACCGCAACGCTAGTGTATCGATGCCAAACTATGTGAATTAGCGAAACATGTATTGAGTACAGACTAAAGGTTGATCTTGCGTATTCAAGTAATATAGTTTACATCGATTTTATTATATTTCACATTTATCTGGTTTTAACAAGTTACCTTACCTACTGATAATTTTGAAACACACGTAATATATTTACATAGTTAAACTATTAAAATAAAAAACAAGTTACTAACGAATACTTATTACGCATTCAATTGTCACAAATTATAACAGCTAGATTAGTTAACAGTGTCTTCGGTTATTTATCGAGGAATGTTTGATATATGAAATGTAGTCTTCCCAAAACATGACCAGCATTCCCCGATAAATAAAGTAAGTGAAACAAGAGCAGCTTAAAATAATAATGTAACTAACTCTTACGGTTCTCTATTTGCTAGGTCTCAACCAATACTTCTTCATATAACCTTACTATAGGGTTTTCCATTAAGGGCGCTTGATCTTTGAAATGCAAAAAAAATACATGTAGGAGAGATATTTGCGAAATTTTTTTTTATTTGGAAGGTCTATCGACCCCATTATGTATGGAATATGACATCATTCAAATGACCGCCACGGCTTCGGTTGGTGGCGCGCACACGAAAGGTCCAATTTTCGATGACTCTGGCGCACAAATCGGGCTGTATTTGATCGATGGCGTGGCGTATGTTGACTTTGAGGGCATCGGTGGTTTGCGGCTTGTTGGCATAGACCTGCGACTTAAGAAAACCCCACAAGAAAAAGTCCAGCGGGGTCAAATCGCACGATCTCGGTGGCCAGTTCACGTCGCCTCCGCGCGAGATGACCATGTCCAGAAATTGCTCGTGCAGAACTTCCATCGTAGCGTGTGCTGTGTGGCACGTAGCGCCGTCCTGTTGAAACCACATGTTGTCCAGATCCATATTCTCGATTTCAGGCCAAAAGAAGTTGGTTATCATCGACCGGTATCGCTCACCATTGACGGTGACGGCCACACCATTATCGTTTTCGAAAAAATACGGACCAATCACGCCTCCGGCCCAAAATCCGCACCAAACAGTCACTTTCTGCGGGTGCATTGCCACTTGGTGAACCTCGTGTGGATTGGTCTCGTCCCAAATACGGCAATTTTGCTTGTTGACATAGCCATTCATCCAAAAATGCGCCTCGTCGCTGAAGATGATTTTTTTGCCAAAATCGGCGTCAACTTCCAACTGCTCTAATGCCCAGTCAGCGAACACACGGCGCTGTCTATGGTCATTAACCTTGAGCTCTTGGGTCAGCTGGATCTTGTACGGGTGCAGGCTCAAGTCACAACGCAAAATTCGCCAAGTTGTCGTCTGCGAAAGGCCGAGTTCCTGTGCGCGACGCGGAATTGACTGCCGCGGGTTTTCGAGGACACTGTCGCGCACAGCGGCGATATTCTCGGCAGATCTCGCGTTACGTTGACGCACGGGAACCGGCTGATTGCTAACTGACCCGGTTGACTCGAATTTGTCCACCAATCGACGGATAGTCGACTCGGCAGGACGATCATCGCGACCGTAAAACGGGCGAAGTGCGCGGAACGTTGCTCGAACTGAAGACCCATTTTCATAAAACAATTTTATGACTTGCACGTGCTGCTCGACACTGTAACCTGCCATGGTGGTTTGGGAGGACGGAATGAATATAACACACAGCATTTGACAGCTGTCACTCAAACAACATGGCCGCAATCAGCTGTCAAAGTTCAAGCGTCCCTATTGGAAAACCCCTTATTATGGACAATAGATACCACATAACGGATTTACATATATTATGCTTTAATGTGTAGTATCGGTAAACACATAATAATTCAATATAACAATTAAGAAAATTATTACAGGTCATATGAAAAATTATACACAGATATTTAAAATGAAAAAAATACAGGCTGCCTATAATACTGTCAATTTTGTCCGATTGTGATTGTATATTTTGTAATTGTGTTGTGTATGTAGGTGATCAAAATTACTCGATTTATAGCAAAGCAAATCAAATGTATTTTATTCAAGTAAGTTTTACAATAATGCGTTTTGAATCGTCACTATTTACGAAAAGTTACAAACATAATTGCCGAGCATGTTAGATGTACCACATAATCCAGAAATTACAAAAATTGTAACTGCTATTTTCGATCAGTTTGACTTTATAAATGTCTATGTCAGCAAACCTTGAGAACGAGAAGGAAACGATCTACTTACTTATTTGATATAATAAAAATGGATTGTGAAATTCAAAAAACAACGCTGTGTTCTCAATGCTCGGTGTATTATTTCTCGAATCGGTGGTGGATTTACGAGCAATCAATAAGCGTAATGGATCCATCCATTAAAGAAAGTAATGATTAAACAAGTTCATAGATTTTCAATTGCACATGTCTTAATAAAAATATTTCGTTTTAAAGGTAAAACATTGTTCATGAATTCTTTAGCCGTATTTTCCCGGTTTTAACGAAAACAGGTTGCATGTGACGCATCGAAATACGAATGCTTTTTGTAACACGCGCACGACGCCTGTTGTTCAAGGTTTGTACCTCTAGAAGAGTTCCATTATTTATTATGACCAGATAATGTGCTGTTGTGGTTATTTTTATGAGTAATATTTAATTAAATTGATCATTCATAATCAACGTACGCGACGATTCAAAATTGCTTATAAGATTGTTAAATAAGGAATATTTTGAGTTATAAGAAATGTCCCACTGTTAATGCCTTCTCACCTTTCGGAAACGTCTGGAATATTCTACCACGCTGCTTCAAGGTGGGCTACGAACATATTATTAAATTGGTTGTTAATATTTTCTGTATCATGTGTACAAAAATTGATCCTCGATACGGTTTGATCTACCATGACAGTTGTTATATGACTAAAAAAAAATCGGTCTATATAATCGGGTAATGGATCTTCTGATGGTAAATGGTCACCACCGCCCATAGACTGGCGCTGTAAAAAATATTTACCATTTGTTACAACGACAATGCGTCACTAGCCTTGGAAACTAAGATGTTATGAGCATAGTGTATGTAGTTACACGGACTCACTCATCGTTCAACTGTAACTACGTAAAGTAATACCCAGTATGGGTATTACTTTTAGCAGTAGAATACGTGATGAATGGGTGGTAGCTACCCAGTGCTTACACAGTTCAAATAACACACAACGGCCTTTAAAAATAGCTAACTAAATCTTATTGAGCTGCCATTGTGAATTTTCCTTCATGTAAAACTTCTATGTATCAAGGTAAATAGAACCTTCGTTGAACATTAGTATGGTTCATTAAATTGAAACGTCGTGAAGACTTACGTTACCATTCAACATCTTTTCGACAAACGGATTTTAATTTACAGTTTCCTCAATAATAACAATTTCTTAGAATAAATAACTTACAAGACTATATAGATTAAGAAATTTTAGTTGATTATAATTTAATTTATGAATTTATATAAAAAAGGTACAATAAAAAAGTTTATTAATATTTGTGATACTATTTTGTTGAAAAATAAGTAAATGTTTCACGTTTGGGACAAAATACTCGGCGTTTCTCTTATCTTTGTCAACTTAGTTGATATTTATGTTTAATTTACGAACGTTACGTTTGTAGCTTGAAGTTTTGAAGTATTTAACCTTTCTTGAGCAAATACAAATAAGCACAAATAAGCCACGAGAACCCTTAGTGTTACTGCTTACCTGGATTTGAAATCGCGATTTTCAGACATCGTTCGTGTTTTATCAACTGGTCAGTTTCGGCTGTATTTTGTTAATATATAATGGTCTTATTGTAGTTGAGCTATTATATAATCTCCTGCATTGTCACTTGTATCTAATATATTTTTTATAACATGACAGCTATTCTTAAAACTGACTGATTCGTTGATCTAGTGGCATTTGGCAAGATACCGAGCTCCTTGGCTCAAACTCCAGAGCATGCCGGTGAAATGTTATTTGGATTTTTCTGTCGAAGATTCTCATTAGCGGCCCGGCGTCTGAACCTGAACTTTTTCCAGTCGTGTCGCCTTGCCGCCCCGTCGTCATTATGAGTGTGAGGAAATATACAGTGTACCTGTTTGAGATGTGTATTCCAAGACACGAGATTTGAACCAGGTACATTGGGATCTGCGGCCTTTTAAGCCACCCAATGAGCTTAAACTTATACGCTCAAATAGTTTAAGGGAAAATTGTTTACGCTTAAGTTATTTACGATAAGTTTTATTCTGATCACAACATAATTAATGTTTGAAATTCGAGAATGTTAACATATTGCGTTGTTGATATACAAATGAGTTGTGAAATAAAATTAATCGTAACGTTGAATTATATTTGTTTGTTTAACGGAATCGTCTTCGTGTTTTTGTTTCTAAATGTGATTTTAATGAAACAGTAATATACTGGTCAGCCAAGGTTGCTTTGCGGAAAACTTTGATTCGTTGAACAATCTGCTCATAATGCCGTGGAAGTGATCACAGTGATGCGTTTATTTTATGTGAAGTTTCCAAGGGTTTCCAGATTAACTATAAACAAGAGTTTCTTGTCAGTTCTTCTCAGTAACGTCTATATTCCTAAGAGGTTGTAGTTAACACACAAGTTGCTGTACGCTTAATTTAAATGGTAACATTACTAATTCCTTAGAAAACTGGGCAATAACTTACTATTAAAATAAAAAACGATAAATGAAATGATTTACAAATTAGACAGGTCGGAATTAATCGCATCACAAACCACATATTATAATGTAAGCTTTATGTATAACATTCGAAATACTTATTTCAATGAATTATAAAATGATATAGCATGGCGATTTGGATTAGCATAAATCCCCTAACAGTGAATTAAAGTATTGATGATACTGATTATTAAGACTAGAGATCCTCAAACTAAGGCCGGTTGTTCACCGGCTCGTGATAGCTACAAATCCGTAGAGGACTATACTGGATCTTTTTTTTTATTTCGCTGGAAAAACGCCTTTACGCGTTTTCCCCACATGAAGTGGGGGGGTATGTGGTGCTCGCTGGTGCTGAAGGCGCTGAAAAGCCCACTAAAAAACCAGCGTACCTTAATCGTCTTTGGTGGAGCGGCACGGGATCGCTTCTGCATACTTCTGGGTCTTGACACAAGAATATATACTAAAATAATATACTTAATAGTATATAATAGCCATTTCAGACTCAGTTCTTGGCCGTTAGGATTATATTTAAGTGTAAGATAGTCCAGTTAGTTTGGGCCAAAACAAATCATTGTCTTTAATTATATTAATATACCTGTTTATGTGATGTTATTTGGCATCGATACAACTTCTGTCTTCGCTGATAATTAATCTTTAAACTAATTCTTGATGCTAATTGAAACTAATTGTACAGTTATATTTATCTACTGCAAATATTTTAGTTATGTTTTATCTATAATACTGTAATACTTACAGTACAGTATAATAACAGCCTGTGAATGTCTCACTGCTGGGCTAAGGCCTCTTCTCCTCTTTTGAGGAGAAGAGGCCTTAGAGTTTGGAGCTTATTCCACCACGCTGTTCCAATGCTGGTTGATGGAATACACAATGGAAGACAGAATTTCAGTGAAGCTTGACACATGCAGGTTTCCTCATGATGTTTTCCTTCTCCGTCTAGCATGAGATGAATTATAATCACAAATTAAGAACATTAAATTCAGTAGTGCTTGCCCGGGCTTGAACCCACGATCATCGGGTAAGATTCACGAGTTCTTACCACTGAGCCATCTCGGCAATTTTATTTGTCGGCTAATTTTTTTTGTTATGTCACCGAATGCCTCTAGTATGCTTTACTGTCAAAAATATTTATGTATTATACGGATATTATTCCAAAAAATATATAAAATGAAATAATGAATGAATATATGTTAATATCGTTAATATGTCAATAATCCACCAAGCTGTTACTTACTTATTTACTTTATACGTTATTCTATACCACAAAGAAAAAAAATGTCTCAATGCTGTTTCTATATATACTCGAAATACTTATAAAATAAACAAGTCATTTAATCAATCAATCAATCAATCAACAGCCAATCGTAGTCCACTGCTGAACATAGGCCTCTCCCAAGGTGCGCCAAAGCTCCCGGTCCTCTGCCTTCCGCATCCAGTCGGTACCCGCCACCTTCTTAAGGTCATCGGTCCACCTGGCTGGAGGGCGCCCTACGCTGCGTTTGCCGATCCACGGTCTCCACTCTAGGACTCGTCTGCTCCAACGGTCATCGGTCCTACGACACACGTGACCAGCCCACTGCCACTTCAGCCTGCTAATTTTGCCAGCTATGTCGGTGACTCCGGTTCTTTTCCGGATAATCTCATTTCTGATCTTATCCTTCAAAGATACTCCGAGCATAGCTCGCTCCATAGCACGCTGAGCGACTTTCAGTTTGTGGACTAGTCCCGCAGTTAGTGTCCACGTTTCGGCACCGTATGTCATGGCAGGTAAGACGCATTGGTTGAAGACTTTCGTCTTCGAACATTGCGGTATAGACGACGTGAGGACTTGACGAAGGTTGCCAAATGCTTCCCATCCTAAGCGAATTCTTCGATCGGCTTCCTTCTCGAACTTGTTCCTACCGACTTGTATAACCTGTCCTAGGTAGGTATATTCACTAACAACTTCGAGAGGTTTCCCTTCGACGTATATCGGTCCCGGCACGACATGCTTATTCAACATGACCTTGGTCTTGTCCAAGTTCATACCGAGACCGACACGCCGGGAAGAATCGCTTAGGCTACGCAGCATGTCGGTGAGTTGTTCCAGCGACTCTGCTATGATGACAATATCGTCGGCAAATCGAAGATGTAAGATGTACTCGCCGTTTACATTGACTCCATATCCAGTCCAATTCAGCGTCTTGAAAACGTCTTCCAACGCGCTTCCGAGCAAAATCGGGGATCGAAAGTGTTCGCTCGCAAGTTTGGGAGGCCGCATCTGATAAAACTTAAAACCGAATATGGTGGGGTCGTTACCTCTAGGCCTAAGATCGTCGGAGAAGTAGAGAGGTTTTATGGGCAGTTGTTCTCTTCAAGATCGGATAAACCTGTGGGAATCAGTATTGATGACCAGCGCGCCCCTCTTACGCGCCATTACTCCGAGGAGCTCCCGGTCGTTGACCAAGGCGAGATTAGGGCGGCTCTAGAACAGCTTAAAAACAATAAAGCTCCGGGAGATGACGGAATCACAACAGAGCTGCTTAAGGCAGGCGGGACTCCGGTCCTGAAAGAGCTAGCAAGCCTCTTTAATTTCGTCATCCAACATGGCAAGACCCCGGAAACGTGGAGCGGGAGTGAGGTGGTACTGTTTTTCAAGAAAGGTGATAAAACCCTTTTGAAAAACTACAGACCAATCTCAAGTTCTCAAGAGTCGTCTCGCCAGACTTGACGAGTTCCAGCCCCCAGAGCAAGCCGGCTTTCGATCAGGCTATAGCACCGTGGACCACATCCTTACTGTTCGGCAGATTGTGCAGAAGACCGAAGAGTACAATCAGCCGCTGTGTATGGCTTTTGTGGACTACGAGAAAGCCTTTGACTCCATCGAAACCTGGGCAGTGCTCGACTCATTGCAGAGATGTCATATCGATTGGAGATATATCGAGGTACTGAGATGTCTGTACAACGCTGCTACAATGAGTGTCCACACCCAAGACTGTAAGACGAAGGCGATCCAACTGCGCAGAGGGGTGAGACAGGGAGATGTAATATCTCCAAAACTGTTCACCAAACAAGTCATTAATTTTCGAAATTTCCTAATTTTGTAATTGTCTGAAGTAAGTAAGGTCCTCCAGACCGATTTCGGCCACGGCGGCCAATCTCAAGAGAGATTAGCCAACTGCGCAGGATATATTATAGTGCACAAGTGTGTGCGCAAACACAGGTGCACTCACTATTCCCTAGCTCTCATAATCCGATGGGACGGCAATCCGACACGAGCGGAAAGAGTTCAGGCGCAGGACCAACTGCTTAACGTGCTTTCCGAGGCACGGGAGTGTACACACTCCAACTTCCAGACTCCGGGCTGCAACTGAGAATTTTCTGACAGAAAAACCCAATAACTATTTATTGGCCCGACCTAGGAATTGAACCCAGGACCACCGGGTCTGCGGCCTTATATCTAGCCACTAGACCAACGAGGTAATTGTCTTATTAAATAACTAAAATATATCATGTTTAATAGATTTTGTCAATAATGTTATTAATCTAACAAAATACATAACAATTAGCAATATATTGTGCGTTTTAAATATTAATCATTTCAATTGTTAGTAACTAAATTATTTTACGATAATTAGTCGACTTTTAAAACAAGAAGGGTGTTAACATTTATTTTTTATATTGTGATGTGGAAATAACTATCGGCCTTACTTATTAGAGTTGATTAGCGAGCGATTAATTAAACAATGCTGTGTTCTTTTGTATGTCAAATCCATAACGTAACGAGAAACGAGCAAAAGTTAGTAGTACGTTGTATTGTTGTGTTCCAGTTTGAAGGGTGAGTGAGCCATTGTAATTATAGACACAAGGGACATAACATCTTAGTTCCCAAAGTTGGCGCATTGGCGATGAAAGCGATGGTTAACATTTCTTACAATGCCATTGTCTAAAGGCGTTGGTTACCATCAGGTGGCCCATATGCTCGTTCGTCCTTTGCAATATAAAAACAAAGTATTTAACTAAACAGTAACTGACTACGTAGTAGTAGGTAAGTATCATCAGTATAATATTTGTGGCGTCGTTACGTTACGATACAAAGTTACTTCTGACTAATGTTAATAGTTTATAATGACTTTTTAATCAATTTGCGTAGCAGCCCTTTTTATCTACCTAAGTATTTTGTCTACGTGACGTGTGTCTTGTCTATTATAATAACATACCTCTTTTCAAAGTTTCGAACGGAGAATTCACTTAATGACACTGTAATTTAATGCAATTGCTGTGTTACCCGTATGTGCACAGAGAATAATAAAATAAACACAATTTTGTCGTTTTGTTATTTTTTTTTTTTGTTTTTGCGTATAATGATATTAAAAGCGTACGTTACGCCTAGTCTTTCTTTTATAAAATAAAACCATTTAGTGTAATTATAAAGGCCGCACCTTTGGAAAGAAAAAAAATGTAATAATGCATTTTTAATTTGAAAAGTTTTTATGATTTCATAATATGTATATTTCAATTTCAATATCTTTGTGTTTTACCAGTGTCTTGCCAACTGCTGTCCATATTCAGTCGGGTCCCGCCTTATGCAAGTCATCATTCCACACAAATGGCCCTCCAGCCTTACACTACGTTTTACAATCCGCGTTATCTATTATAGGACTTGTCTGCTCAAACGCCTGTGGCCTTCGACAGGATGTTGCCATATATATTACATACATATATATTTGTAATCGAATATTTTTATAAGGAATAAGCTCCTCAATCATAAAGGAATTTTAATGCGCTTTTCGTACTAATTTTCAAATATTTTAGATTATAAGTTAGAATATAATTATATAAATTAAGTTTTGTAGAAAGATAATATAATACCATTAAGAAAAAAGCTCGTATATAGAAATTTGGAAAAAAATAAGGAAAGAGGTACTTTTAGGTATTTATTTAAAACAAATTCATATTATTCTATTATACAGACCAATGGAATGTCGAAAAATATTCTTACTTACAGTATTTTAGCTGTTGATGCATTCTCCGAGATCATTAAGGTATCTCTGGAGAAATAATTCATTCAATCCACGGCCACGCGTCACGACCCTCGGCGATGAGGAACACGAGGCGAGACGGAAAATGCCTATAAATAACAAAACTTTAACAGGGAGAGCCATATCTGTACATTACACATATTTTAAATAGGATTAGTCGTTACAAGTATTATATGTATTGTGATTATTTTAGGTATCAGTAATGACGAATCTTTATGTTTTTAGTAGAAAATCTCTTTTACTGAATAGGTCGCGTGTGCGTTTGTGTGAGTTATTATTATTATTAGTTTGTTATTTCTCACACTCACTCGTCCCAACCTTATTAGGTTCGTTAGAACATGGAATTCATGTCCAATCAGAGTTCAGGAATAATCAATTGATTTCCTATTTTACTTATTGCCTACGTTTATAATTATACATTTATTAATTTATACACAAAGTTATTTGATTTACAAACACAGCCCGGAGAAACCCGCCGTGAATCGATGCGCTAGCGTATTTTACGGGAAACGAGAATAGCTGGCGACGTCACACACACGCATCCTGCGCGTGCAACTGACGGTACGTGTACACAACTACCTGGGGGACAATAATTCTACTAATAAATTCTGATTTTATCGCAATCGAATCGCAGCGTAATCGTTGCCGTTCATCCATTTTCCTATTCTTTAAGGTTTAAAGTTAATTATTTATTGATTATTGGCATTAAAGTTAACAATTAAATTTGGTTTGACCATAACTATGTTAATATCATAACGGTTCGGTTTCGATCCGAATAAATATAGAATAGTCAAAGTTGGATTGAAATTACATCGGGAACGTGTCGTAATCGTTATAGATTAGTAGAATTGTCCCCTGGACTTGGCTTATTTGTGAATAAGCGAGTTCATATGCACATGAAAAATTCTATAAATTATAAAATAATTTATTTCTTACTCTAAGAATGGAAATTTGCGAAATTATCAAAATAAAAAATATTTTTTATTAAAATGATTATCCACTTGGCTGATTTTTTACACTGGTGGACAGAAACAACAGAAACTAGCCAAGTACGCATGAGACATGATGTGCACACGTGTGAACGCAAACACGTTTTCTTCATTTTATTCGATTCCCTTACAATTAGAGCCGAATAAGATACAGCAATCCAACTCGATCGGTGACTGGACACCAGGCGCTGGAAGCAGAATATAGATACAATCATTTTTAAGCACGGAATTGTGGAATCTTCCGACGTTCCAACTGGGTTTTCTGGATAAAAAAGTCAATTAGTCATATTGGCCCAATCAATCAACCTTCGATTTGCTGAAAATGCGTTTTCCTTTTTTAAATATTTTTAAATGAAGTATATCAGTTACTGTATATCTGAAAATTTCGCAGTCACCAACAACATAAGTACAAAGTTTCATCCGAATTGAACATTTTGTGATGATTATGGTAGAATTTTGACCAAATTTAAGCTGAAAATATTTAAAACTATATATTTTTGATTGATACTTTTACACATAGGTGTATCAGTTGAAGACGAATACGAGTGTATTTGTTTGTAAGGGATTTGATCGCTGTATACTATAGGGTTTTCCATTAAGGGCGCTTGATCGCGCAGAACTTCCATCGTAGCGTGTGCTGTGTGGCACGTAGCGCCGTCCTGTTGAAACCACATGTTGTCCAGATCCATATTCTCGATTTCAGGCCAAAAGAAGTTGGTTATCATCGACCGGTATCGCTCACCATTGACGGTGACGGCCACACCATTATCGTTTTCGAAAAAATACGGACCAATCACGCCTCCGGCCCAAAATCCGCACCAAACAGTCACTTTCTGCAGGTGCATTGCCACTTGGTGAACCTCGTGTGGATTGGTCTCGTCCCAAATACGGCAATTTTGCTTGTTGACATAGCCATTCATCCAAAAATGCGCCTCGTCGCTGAAGATGATTTTTTTGCCAAAATCGGCGTCAACTTCCAACTGCTCTAATGCCCAGTCAGCGAACACACGGCGCTGTCTATGGTCATTAACCTTGAGCTCTTGGGTCAGCTGGATCTTGTACGGGTGCAGGCTCAAGTCACAACGCAAAATTCGCCAAGTTGTCGTCTGCGAAAGGCCGAGTTCCTGTGCGCGACGCGGAATTGACTGCCGCGGGTTTTCGAGGACACTGTCGCGCACAGCGGCGATATTCTCGGCAGATCTCGCGTTACGTTGACGCACGGGAACCGGCTGATTGTTAACTGACCCGGTTGACTCGAATTTGTCCACCAATCGACGGATAGTCGACTCGGCAGGACGATCATCGCGACCGTAAAACGGGCGAAGTGCGCGGAACGTTGCTCGAACTGAAGACCCATTTTCATAAAACAATTTTATGATTTGCACGTGCTGCTCGATACTGTAACCTGCCATGGTGGTTTGGGAGGACGGAATGAATATAACACACTGCATTTGACAGCTGTCACTCAAACAACATGGCCGCAATCAGCTGTCAAAGTTCAAGCGTCCCTATTGGAAAACCCTATAGCTAATGAAGGTAAAATATTTATGTAAACGAATACAAAAATATATAGATGCTTATAAAACCATTTAAAATACTTTGTGTGTATATTTTTTATGATTGAAGTAAAAAAATGTTGTTTCTCGAATCGAACTTTGTTATAACGATGTGTTAAAAATGTTTTCGGTTTCAAGATCCGAAAAACATCTGGTTTTATGAGAATAGGTCATGAATGTCCGGTAAAAACCGTAATTCTATCAACATTCAACGTTTAAAATGTTGATTGACCGTTTGCTTTTGTAATAATTATATTTGATAGGTACCTAGTGCCTACATTTTGCTTCTATGAGTCGTTTTTTTAATTATTTTATTTTTGGATTTAGAAACTTGCATCAGTGCCTTTTTGAGCCTTTTTATTTTGAATGACGTGTACTTTAATTTTGTATTCTAAATTTTCATTTATTATATATCAATCATCAATGTAAAAACCGCAGTTCTATCAACATTGAACCATTAAAATGTTGATTTCCAATTTTTTTTTGTATTTCTATTTGATACGTGAATTTTGTTTCTTAGCAGTCGTTTTTTTTAAATTATTTTATTAGTGGATTTACAGACTTGCATCCGTGCCTTTGTGAATCTTTTTTTCTGAATGACGTGTACTTTGATTTTCTGTCCGACGTTCGTTCCTAATTATAATTTTTTATTAAGAACAGTACCAAAGGCATTATATTCGTTTTAGTTATATTTTACGATATTCAGTGGTTATATATACCTATATCTAATTATAAAAATTGGTGATAAGGCTTGTAAAGGCCACCTGGGTAGGTACCGTCCACTGATCTCTTACAGCGCAAATGTCTTTGGACGATGGTGGCCCATTTGTCAGTCGACCTAAATATTCTCAATTAAATAACAAACATTTTGGCGAAAAGTCGAAATAACCAATTAACACTTAAAAGTTAATCTATCTAGGTCAAAAATCCTATCGGATAATTGAAGGTTAATTAATGATTAGTCGCGTCACAGAACATTGGCCTTTGCGGGGCTATATTTAGCTTAATTGTCTCCCACAGGAATAATTCTGGACACCCACGCTAGACTTGCTTACTCATTAAGTACCCTTTAATTAAAAGTCTTTGTAGTCACCGATAATTGTAAGCATACAAACAAAATAGCACCTTACCCCATATTGTGTTTGTAATTTTGTCTTCTTGTCCGATACCAGTTAAGAAAAATAACAATTTCTAATCTTTTATTTGATTTTGCATGTATAAATCAAATTCAAAGTTAAAAATTAAATATTGTATGTACAACAACGTAATATTTTCAAGGGTTTTAAAAACATAAAAGATTAAATTTTCTCGGTAGACACTTTATTAATACATACTTGTTATAATATTGTAATATTGCCGGCCGTTGTTGATAGTAAAAGCATAAAAATGAGATCGCTTCGCGACAGGGGCGTGAAAGGGACGCGCAGGTAACTTCTGGATATCGCTGGCTTTAGATGGCAACATTAGTCAACGTATTTGGCACCGCGTATTTTTGCAAACGTAGTCTAATAAACAAATGGGACATCGATCCGACACGACGGGATACTCAGGTGCACGACCAATGGCTGTACGTGCTGTTCGAGGCATGTCAGGAATATCAACACTGACAACTTTCAAACTCCCTGCTACTGAGAATTTATATCAAATAAAATATAATTACATTTTTTTGTACTTGAAATCGGAACACAACAATACTGAACATTACTGCTTGGCGGAACCCATCCAAACGGCTTGCACAAAGCCCTACCGCCGAGTTCTATGAAGGGTCTCACCGTAAATCGGGTTAACATTTCAAATGAGTATGCGATTGAAACCTCGAGGGACAGCTAATGAAATAATAGTGACGTTAATTTTAATTAATTATTAGAACAATTTTGTTTTTCATGTATTCGGGTTAAGCCAATGAATTTATCCGTAAATGTTGCTGTTTCTTATTAAAGATTCGGGGAAACCCTCGCTAATACATCGTCCGCATAAAAATAAAACGGTGGGCGTGATGCTGGACTTCGTACCGAGCTATTTCCGAATAAGCATACGTGTGTAAATGTTCCGCGTTATGTTACGTTGTATGCTTTGGAAAGTTTGTAGAATTGCCTCATCGTCTCGTATTTTTAACGTGAAATATTAGAAACAATATTACTACCAGAATTTTTTTTTTCTTTATAATATACATACGCGTAGTACACATAGGTACATATACGGGTACATGGACCATCTGATTGTAAGTGGTCACCATCGGCCATAGACATTGCTAGTGTAAGAAATATTTACCTTATATCGCCAATTATATATCTTTACACAGAGTCAGAGTATAAAGATGATATTAAAGATCAAATCGCTAAAATTGTAGTCGCTTAACCCCATTGAATAATTGGATGATGAAAGGGCTATGCATTATTTATTACATTTCTTATGACTAGGCGCATCTGTATTCAAAAAATATATATATAACGGGACGTCGGGAAAGCCGGGCTTGAATCTAATAGCTGATTCGTGAATTTGTTAGTACTGGTGGGCGTTATACTTCAGGAAACGTTAAAATAAGTGGACAGCAATATTAACTTAAGTTACAATTTTAATTATGCTAACACTTATTACTTGTTAATATTACAATAAGGGATTACAATAATAATTAGCGATTTAGAGCCAATGGGTTTGCGAATGATAACCGCGTACAACCGCTGTCAAGTGTCAACAAGTCCATCATTGACATGACGTTCGCCGTGACAGACACAACTCCATTCGGTGTTAACCGCTCTAATAAACTGAACAGAATAATTTACCAACAATAAAAATTAACAAAATTAATTATAACTCACAAAATTAATTGATTTTCATTATTTAATATTGTCTCGCTCCGATATATATATTTACAATCTGTATCTCTGTGTGTTGTACACATTAACGGCCTTATTCATAAACGTTGCTTAGTTACTGTTTAGCTAAACACTGATTTGTCTCTTTCTGTCATTATTGATTTGACATACGAAAGAAGAAGACAAAATATTGTTTAACTAATCACCAGTTAAATAAAGCTTATGAATAAGGCGGTAAGACGTTATCAACACATAAAGCGGACTATTCCTATATTCTTCTCATACGGAAAAGAAAACAAAGAAATCTAGGATATTTTAAAATTTATAAATATATTCTTTTTAATAAATAATTTTTAGAATTATAATATTATAATATTTATTTTATCATTTTTCTATAAATTTGTAATGTATAGTTTGTTTTTATTTTAGATTTAGTTTAATTATATAATATTATATAATAAAATGTATGTATGTAATGTAAATAAATAAAATGTTATAATTATAGTTAATTTTGAGAATTGGAATTGCGATTAAACAGAAAAATGCTTTCATTACATTCCGCTACCATTCCGCACGGTCATGAATCGTACATAAACTATATTGATTTGTAAATAATTAGTTAAGTCTTCAATGTAAATAATTATTATGTAAATATTACATGCATAATTATGTTAAATTACACGAATGCTAGTAAGTGTATACGGTTCGCCTTGACCGACAGGTTAAGAGTTATATTTGCAGGTTCTATTCAAATTTAAGTAGTTACGACTATTTACGAAGACTCGTGTACACTAAATCTCGTTTACGTCGACGAATTATTTGTTTAGAAAAATGAAATTTGATGAGGTACTGCGGAAAAACACCGTGCATTATTTTCGGAATAAATCCGCACCGTCTCAAATCATCGAGAGTGAACAGCAAATTTTTACTTTACGAATCCTAGCCGTAATCTCGTTCATATCAGGAACTGCATTCGTACAAGCGATCAGTCCCGGATTTTTGCGTAGGCGTACAAGGCACCGGCCTAAGAGTCCAGCTAACCGAGGTGCACGACCCAGCCAAAAACAATATAACTTTACACCAACCGCTTCGGAATGAGGGGGGTGCTTAAATGTCAAAATGCCTAAGGGCCTTGGATCACTAAGTCTAGTCCTGCAAGCGGTCCAAAGTTATGATTAAGGTAATGAAACCGTGAAAAGAGGGATTAGATATATATCAGGCTTAAAGATCAGCGTAAACACCTGGATGTTTATTTCGGTAAAATATTCTAAGGTAACTATAACAGCTGCGATGTGCTGCGGAGCATAATTTATTTATTTTATTTATTACGTAATAGAACATAATAGACGAGCCCGTGGTTGGTAGATACCTGCCTTTCGCGACTCAGTTCGTGGGTTCGATTCCCACCCAGGACAGACATTTGCGTGCATGAACATATCTGTTTGTCTTGAGTCTGGGTGTAATTATCTGTATAAATATCTATTTACAAAAGAAAAGTAGCATATGTAGTATATCAGTTGTCTGATTTCCATGGTACAAGCTCTGCTTAGTTTGGGATCAGATGGCCGTGTGTGAATAATGTCCCAGGATATTATTATTATTATATCATTATAGAAATAATGGAAAATACAAGAGCAGACAAGAGTTGAAATTACAGCTGCAAGTCCGGCTTATATTCGAAACTGAAAATAGAAAGTGGACGTTATTGTAATAGTGTAAAAATAATAAGAGATTACAACTGGAGATTAGAAGAATACAACTGGAAAGATGCATTCATGAATTATTTTTATAATACAAATATTTTTGTTTATTTATTATTAATATTAATATATAATTTTCTCAATTCGACCGTTTGCGTACGACTCACCCTATTCTATTTTTAAAATGTTAATATTTCTTTCAAACATTAAAATAAAATTAAAACCATGATTGCTTACAAATATCATTGTTGTAAAGAGTTTGACTATAATTCGATCTCATATACTTGAATATAAAAACTTAATATTATTGACATGAACTTTTAACTTGGTGGTACCTTCGGCTTATATAGAATTTCTGATGAAAGGGTTGTGCCTTTCCACTCATGAGATATTCTACCGCTAAATAGGAATAATTAATATTGCTGTGTTCCGATTTGAAGGGGCCAGTTTAACTACATGGACAAGTGACATAACATCTGAGTTCTCAAGCTTGAAGGCGCTTTAGCGATGTAAGATATGTTAAATATTATATAATATTTTAGATATAAAGAACTTTCAAGATAATTACCAATGAATTTAAGGTAATCCAGTATATAATAAACATTCGTTATGAACGCTGAGAGATCATTTAACGAGCATGCTGGTTGAAGGTTTCGCTAAATATATTTCGGCTCAAACATTTAACGTCAATGTCGTTTATCAATGAAGTCCTTTTAACTCGTCTATTTTGTACCATCTTAAGAAAAACTCATAATGTTATCACGATATACATATAATAAATGAATTTATAATATGTATATATAATCATTTTACATTAAAAAAATTTAACTACGATAAATATACTAAATAAATTTTTACTCACATGTAATAAAACAGAGCGGTGCTTGTTAATATATTGAATAAAATTGAATACGCATACTTTAAATTAATAGTTTTTTTTTGACAAAACGCTGTGTCTCAACAATCTAAAAGAGACTGACAGACAACGCAACAAACGAACTTACCGCAAATGAGCCTAAAGTTTCATATATTTTTAGCTATGAGATACGTCTAAAAAGGCCACTGAAACGAGTATAATCTAGAAACATTTAACATATTGGCTTATATTGGTTTATTTAATCACGAAATCAAACAGTCAAACCAAAGCCAGACATAAGTGGATCAATGGTTAGTTCGTGATCGCTCCCATTAGGCAACAAGTTAACACATTTATCAGACATTGTGAACGGTATCGCAGACACTAGATACGACTGCCTTTTACGTGTTTTTACAAGCAGATTCTGTCTTATGTTTTCTGTGATGTTAAATATAAAAATGTACGTCGATTTGGAATAATAATAATGTCTTGGGACATTATTCACACAGGGCCATCTGATCCCAAACTAAGCAGAGCTTGTACTGCGGAAACCAGACAACTGATATACTACATATACTACTTTTCCTTTGTAAATCCATACTTATATTGATAATTACACCCAGATTCATGACAATCAGATATGTTCATGCACACAAATGTCTGTCCTGCATGGGAATCGAATCCACGACCTGCGGCGCGAAAGGCAAGTGTCTACCACCACGCCAACGCCAACCGGCTTGGCTCGTAGGAACGGATGGATCTGTTTGAGATTAGTTGACTTAATTGGGAGAATGAGAAGATATTTAACTTGACACTTTGTTATATAACTCATCGTTATTAAATCAGTACAGTATCGCGCTGCAGTACATCATCTATACCGTTAAAACGTTTGATATAAATACATCGTCAAGAAAACGTATGTACCTATGTATGTCTCGTTTACATATCTCTCTATATTATAAGCTATCTCTCTCCAACCGTTTCGCTGTGGTTTTATGAAAGCACGAAATAACAAAAACCACACTCTCGCAATTACAATGTGAAGTACAGATTATATATATTTTTGTTAATTTATCTCTATTGGTAGTTTTTATATCCCATGACTGCAAATGCTACGTCTTCTATTAAGATACAGCTGAATAATGCAGAAGGTACTGTACTGTACCATAAACGACTTACTAATACAGCGTTGAAATCATGAATTAAAATAATATAATAAAAAAAACATATAATTAAACTATTTTTAAAGTATTATGTCTGCGTTTTGCTTTATTGAATTTCATGTACATAAGACGTGTTGGAAAATTTTGATATGTAAATGTATCTGTCGCTCTAATTATTATATAATAAGTTATGTTCACATGTTTGTACATACCTTTATTAGGTAATAATACGTCGGTTAATTTTCAGCTTCAACCGGAAAAAATAAGAAAATAATATGTTTTATTTTACATATTGTGGGATGTAAGAATTATTTTTATACTTCTAAATGCTTCATTTATGTTATGTATCTAGAGATTACCCGTCCAAGCTTTGGTGAAGTTGGAGAGGATTCTACGATTTAAAAACAATACTGTTTTTATTTAAGTTAGTTACTCATTGTAAAGTCGAATTAAATAGTTAAATGTGTGTGATAATTAATTCAGGCTTAAATAAAATGTACAAGCAACCATATATGAAAGTGATTGAAATTATTATTTTAATTAATGTTTTCAATCGCTGTCAATGTCTCCGTCTTTTGAGTGGTTTCAAGTATTTGCCCGAGCCCGGAAACTACGTAGATCCTCAGATAGTAGAAATGCGTCGTAAACACTTCGGTGATTTAGAACTGTTGTTTTTTAATATACTTTATAAACAGAACACATTCTTAGATCGATTGAATCGCTTTCAACGAAAACACATTTCAACAAAAGTTGTAAGAATATATTATAGAAAAATCTGCTCACATGTTCTGTTTTATTATATTTTTACATCTCAACAGTCTTGTTGTCCGTGCCTTTAGTGTATCTGATGTGCATATTTCAAGGCAGCATCACAATTCAATTTAAATCGATTCAAAATTTTAGTTAATCGAGTAAAATCGAAATGTGGTAAATATATATCTTTAGGTTTGACTCAATCAGATTCGTTATCTAGAAGGCTTTCTTTCAGTTTGTAACAAAACAAAAAAAAAACAAGCGTTTTTAACTTTTTCAAGATACGCTTAAAGCAATTTTAATCTAATTCATAATATATACCTAATTGTTAGATAGGATAATTTTCAAAGACTGATACCAGTTCAGAGAGGGAATAATGCCAGCGTCTTGGGTACATTGCCACAGGTGACATGACAATCTTTTGGACGATTTGTTTTCTCTATATTTAATGCAATGCTGCATAATTTAATTTTATTACAAGCTTTATAAGCTATAAAGATAATTATTTTAAATAAGGGCTACATATGAACAAGGTATCAGGTTGTATGCATAAATTTAACCAAAACAGGCTTTAAGATTGTCACTTTTGTGAAATAAATAATGAGTGAGTTACTGAAATTAACCAATGACAAGTAAAAAATATTTAAGATTTTTTATCAAAATTGTCGTTTTTCATGTTTACACATTACTAACCGAGTGTGCAAGTGTGTATTTATACCTTAATATAATCAGTCGATGATATTTAAATAAGAAAATTATTTAAATATATTATTAACAACAAAAATGATATTAAAATAATAAGTACAAAATTAAAATCGTATAATACTGACACATTAAGTTCCAAGTGCAATAATAATTATAAATCTACTAGTCCAGCGATACTCAACCTTTTCTTTATAAGGGCGGCGTGGGCAACCGTCTACGGCGTCGCGGTCCAGGGGGCCTCACGGTAGGGGGCCTCGCGCGTCGGAGGCTTTTGCATTACTTAATAGCCGTGAACGCCCCGAAAATTTAACTCGTCATAAATCGATGTTATTGACATAAGTAAATATATTTTTATTCAGTCATCAGTGTAGGAAGAGCGCCTTGCAGGGCAGGACGTGTGCAACTGTTTCCAGCGAAAAAAAACTTTCCACTCATTACCACTTTCCTTTATATGGGGGAAACGCGTAGAAGCGATGGCCTCGCAAAATATATCTCGCCCACATAAAATTTAAGTCTTGCGCCGCCGCTGCAAACACGTCTTAGTCATGGTGTCACGGGACATAGTGTTCTTAGGATGCGGGATTGTTATAAATTGATCATTTTTTTATCATTTCATGACATTTCAAAGACTTTGCAATGTCATGAAATGATAAAAAAAATTTATAATAGTTGAAAATAAGGTAACATCAAGGGGGCCAACCACAAAAGTTTGGTGAACCAAATGCGACCCGCGGGCCGCAGGTTGTTTACCGCTGGTCTAGTCTAATAGTAATATATTAATAATAATTAGTATATTCTTTTGCGATATGCTAATCCAGCAAACATAACAATAGCATTATGTCATGCTTAGAGTTTATATGAAATCAATGCGCCTAGTCACTAGTGGGAGTTTTTTAATTATTCGATAGTGTTGACGTTGACTGCGATTTCTATGGAATAAAAACATCACCGTCTTGTAACAGCAATCGTAATTCTAATTACTAGGCACATTGATTATTATTAAAATAAAACTCAAGAAGATATAATTGAAGATGGAAAAATTCGTATTAATAACATTCCGTAGATTATCGTCGATATAAAGTTGTGACACATTTGTGTAAATATTATTTTCGCAAGACTATTTCGCATCGCTAAATAAAGGCGTAAATTTTAATGTAGTATTTTATATACCTATAATAATAATATTCTGGGACATTATTCACACAAGGCCATCTGATCCCAAACTGAGCAGAACTTGTACTATGGAAACCAGACAACTGATATACTTACATATAATACTTTTTTTTGTAAATATATAAAAATATTTAACTGTTCGTATTCCAGGATTGAAAAAAATACGACTGTGACGGTCAAAAAATTATTAAACTTTTCGAAGGAGATTTACTAATATTGTAAATGTGAAAGTGAGTTTATTTGATTGTTACGCTTTCACGTCTATAACTACTCAACCGATCATCATAAAATTTTGTATACACGTTGTCTTGTGTACATAAAAGGACATAGCAAGCCGGGCGGAAGCTATTAGTTTATAATGCATAGGAGTGTAAGCTATCTTATTTTAACTATAGAGTTATGTATGCTATTGGTCCTGTTAGACTCTACAGAGTCACCGAGCAGAGAGGCGATTTACATACTCAGAATACGTACGCAATTTTAGGTACACTATTTATTTCATTCTCTCATTGTTCAATGGGATGGCAATCCAAAACACAAGGACGGTTCGTTGTTTCTTGCACTTCGGTATTTGAACGCAGGACATCGGATTACAGTCTTATTAAGTTAGCCAATAGGCAAAGTAACAAACATCCACACACACAGTTGTCTACTAAAAGTTTTATATATGTTAAAATTTCGTGAGACCAGATGTGGCACAGCGTTAAAATAATTCCAAATATGGCACCAATGCATTAAAAACCTTGCGAATTGTTTTTAAAACGATTTAAAAAAATACAGTCTAGAACACCTTCGTAAGACTACATTTTTAATTATGACCTTTATTTTCAATAACATACAACATATTTCTATTTTATTTAAATATGGGATTAAAGTACTTTAAATATAGTTATTTATATATAAATAAGTATTTTATCTATTTAAATGAATGTCGAGACGTTTTAATACTTAACAGAAAAAATCTACTAAGCCGATATATATAAAACTCATACCAGAAAATCCAGCGCGTTTATACATAATATTATTATGTATCTAGAATCTAGATGTATAACCGAAACACCTCTTATCACGAGGTCTCCTAAACTATCCGCTCGATTGACTTATGTCACAGTTACTTCTTCCCTGAGAATTGCTGAGAATGGATTTCACGCAAATGCTATTCAAAATACAAGTTTCTTCTTATGTACGCTTGCGAAGCCGGGACGATTATCTAGTATATAATTTAAGTACTAGCACCTCGCATTTGACGTGAGAAGGGGAATTCGTATTCCTATATGTAATATATACATTATGTAATATATCATTCGAACTACCTCGTTGGTCTAGTGGCTAAATATTAGCCTGCAGACCCGGTGGTCCTGGGTTCAACAGCACCCCGGAGTCTGGAAATTGGAAGTGTGTACACTCCCGTGCCTCGGAAAGCACGTTAAGCCGTTGGTCCTGCGCCTGAACTTTCCGGTCGTGTCGGATTGCCGTCCCATCGGATTATGAGAGCTAAGGAAAAGAGAGTGCACCTGTGTTTGCGCACACACTTGTGCACTATAATATCTCCTGCGCAGTTGGCTAATCTCTCTTGAGATTGGCCGCTGTGGCCGAAATCGGTCTGGAGGACCTTATATACATTCGATAAAATACTGTTAAAAACAACCATTACAAAATATAAGTTTACTACCAACTAAATGAACAGTAAATTTTCATATCATTAGGTATTCTTAGTGTAGTCTTAGGTCCCATTCTGCTTACGTCATTTATCGAGATATTTTCGTCGTATTGAAACAACGGTCCGTAGCAGACACGTCGATGTCATGCCCACGACACAACGGATAGTATTGTTAATTTTTTTTTTTTTATAGCCTAGGTAGGTGGACTAGCGTATGGGCCACCTGATGGTAAGTGGTCACCAACGTCCATAGACATTGGCATTGTAAGAGATGAGATCGCTCTCATCGCCAATGCGCCACCAACCTTGGGAACTAAGATGTCGTCCCCTGTGCCTGTAATTACACTAGCTCACTCACCCTTCAAACCGGAACACAAAAATACAAAGTACTGCTCTTTTGCGGTAGAATATCTGATGAGTGGGTGGTATACAAAAAAATATTAATTTTTAATATAAAACAAAATATACACGGTCAATATTCCTTAATTTTAAAGTCGGTTAAAAATTTATTGAATACGTCCTAAAATTTATTTATTAAATTATTTATTTACATTGCTTTACATCTCAAATATATCAATGACGTTCTATTTAGCCTTGGTAGTAGCAAACTGATTTTAACACGCATTGTCATTCACTCTTCGTTCCCAGTCACCCAAGTTGTAGTGTCCTGGCTGGCTAGATAATGGATGTGCCAAGACGCTATTTAGTTCAGTAGCATGATTAACGTTTCATTAAAATATACATCTTCAACTATTATACAGAATCATTCGGAATTGCGATTCAAAGAGAAAATGTTTATTTTTATTTGTATATATTTATTGTAAATAATTTAAAAACACACACAAGTATATAATATTATATTTATTCAACGTTATCATAGTTACAAAAATAGGTCTTCTTTTGTCAGTTTCAAATTTTAATTTATTTAATCGAATGTGCAGAGCACAGATCCTACAACTATTTTGAACTTTTTAAGGATTTACATGCCTTTTGATAAATAGTATTAGCAGTGGCGTAGCTATCGTGGCAAGAGGGTGCGGTGCATCAGGGCTCCCTAAATTGAGGGAGCCCCTGAACCATTGATTGATGAGACTTATTTATTAAAATAGATGTACATACGAACACTATCGTGTACCAACTAAATATTGTAAAAGTACCAACTTTTATAGCTCTCTGTACCAATCTATGGAACACCGCAAGGCATTTTTATTCGCCAAGCTACCCCACTGGGCGTTCATCATCAGCGTTGTTATTCTGTAAGAACTTATATCTTACTCGTGATATATTAAAAACCATCTTACGGTGATACGGTAACTTGATACTTGTATCCTTCAAATGTTATAATGATTACATTTAATGTCGCATATCACTCTTTGATATTTCACGAGCGCGTTTGTTCTTAATATCCCTACATATGAAGTGTTTCTACATCTACGAATGCAAGAATAATGTCAATTGCGTAATAGTTTATAGTAATATTAATATATGTAATATTTTTAATATTACATATATTAATATTCAAACACATCTTGTTATTGCATAACGATTTCGCGTTTCACTTAAAATATTATGTCCCTTTGTGTTCTGTAAATTGACTCAATTATTATTTTCAATGAAACACATAACAAGCGATCCGAGCAATTTGTTAACCTGGGTTTATGAAAACATTCTATTAGTGTAATATAAAAATATACTAGCTGCTTTGCGCGCTTTTGCATTACACTCTTCCGTCCGCTCATAACAATATTAGTACGATTAAGCCCGGTTACTACATTATATTTATATATATTATATACTAAAAAAACGTAATCATTCTTTCCACGGATAATAATATAATTGTTTTGTTGACGTATACATTTTTGTAGAAACTTTAATATCGGTTATTTTCATAGATAAGTTAATCCACTTAGCTACATTATTCTTAGCGTTCTACTCCATAGGTGAGTAGCAAGTCACTGGCAAAGCTAATTTGAGATTTGAGAGCCCTCGTTGTAAAGCGGTTAGAGTAAAATTATATCAAGTTTTGTCTAAGTAATATAAGGCTAGTCCTATATATCTCATATAAGCTTCTAGGCGTAGGCAGTGGTAGCTTCTGATTAAATAATTCTAGATGATTCCACTATATGTCTCTGTATTTATACCATTAACTTTTTTTTTAAATTACACACACTGTCGTATGTTCCTAAAGTTTATCTTATGCCTGAGTTATAGGCAACAGCCGACTGATATACATATTTACATATATCATTTTAAATAAATATATAATGCATATACTCGGGGTGGGGTCTGAACTCGCAACCCCGGGACAGAAGGCAGGGTCATTGCCAATAGCGCCAACAAGCCTTTTTTTAACACTGGAAAATCGCATTACGCGTTTCCCCCACGGGAACAGTGGGGGGGTACATGGGGCTCGCCAAATGTCCAGGGCGCCGAGTGCGTCCCGGTCATCGAAATACCTACAAAAACCAGCGGTACCCTTCCCGCCTTAACGGGGAGCGCCACGGGATCGCTTGCGCATGCTACCGTGAAAGCGCCAACAGGCCTGTCAAACCATTGTCATAACCGTTGTATGTTACAATTAATGTGCTTGACACATCCTCATAATCTCACTATCTAGCAATCTGATTTGAAAAATAATGTTAAGATTCGATAGCCCATTTATTGAGAAAGGTTATAGGACTATAAACCATCAGGCTACGACCCCAGGGGGAGGAGCAGTAACGTTAATCGCGGTTGAACGTGAGCACCCAGTTATTAATTTTTCTAGAAAAATATTTTTTTCTAGTAATATATATATATTAATATGTTTGTCTATTCTTTAAATATTTATTTACATAAGAATTGTTTACATTAAGGCTTTTAATGTATAGAAATAAAAAAAATCAATAGCTTCTGTACATTATCCGCGTTGAATGGTGGCAAGAATTTTAGCATTTTCCCTTTGAGTCGCAATTCCGATGCTCTGGGCGAGAAATGAACCAGCCATTCACCGGTAGAAGCAATAAGACGAGGTGATGATAATGTTATATATTTAATCAATATCAGAAGTAAATCAATGTAAGGATGATACTTAAAAGTTTGCAATGTTGCAAATACAAAACGCTATCTACAGCAACGCCTTGCTATCAGTGTAATTTTCATTATGACGTCGTCGTCACGCCTCCGTGTCGTGAACTGCGCGTGGGCAGCCCGTGTTACGAGTACAAGAAACAATCATATTTTGATCATAAATTCACTGTTTTTTTTGTATTTATTGTACAATTAAGATGCTCGAAATATCATTTACATAAATCGATGTGTGTGTTTTCGGGCTGTCTTCGCTCACATTAGAAATTATTGTTTTTCTCTCCAATTATAAATTATTTTTAACCGAATTTTAATTTAATTGTATAACATTGATTTCTGTGTATAATCTTTAAATTAAATATGAATGTAGAAATTATGAAATCAGGTGTTGGTAATACTTAAATTGATCTTAATGTATAGCCATAATATTGTTTTACTTAAAGATAGTGTTTTCATTTTGTTAAGTTCTTAATATTTGTTACAAGGCTTAAAGTGTTCCGATTAAAAATATCTAATTCAAGTAAGTACTCAATCCTTAATATGATTTCTTAATTCTTTAAATTCGCACAACAAATCAGAAAATTGAAATGATTTAATGATATTGCAACTTGATATATAACGTCTGATATTGTGCTTACCTTAAAATTAAACTTCCAATAATGTATGTAATTTTTGTTTTAGTAGACACAGTTACAAAGAAAACCTGTCAAAATTTTCTTTAAACTCCGACTCTGAGTAATTGTTTACAAGCAATTCGTTTTTAAGATACTTTCGCACACTTAATTCGATATCGCTCACAATCTAAAAACAAAAGAAGATATTGAAATATCTATATAATATAATGTATGTGTAAGTTCCACGTTCGATTGTAACGTAACTCTTACATAGTAATTCAACGGTGGTTCCGTGACTGGGAGTATTTTGGAATGACGCGTTATCGCTATCACGTGACAGAATGGTGACGGTTACACTCGGAAGACGGGTGATCGGAGACGGTGAATACTAGTTATTAAGTAAAGTTTGACTTTTTTTTTCAATCTATTTATAACTATAATTTATTAGATTTTAATTGCTCTGATTAGAAATTGTTATTGAGATCATTAACTGTTTTTAATGTTCAAATTCAGTTTAAGAAGTGTTGCGGAAATAGATAACAGATTTACGATTGACTTTTAAGGTTGAATTTGTGATTTAAATTTAAAATTCTATATTTTCACAAGAATTTAGCAATGAGTACGATGAATATGCACATTGCAAAATATGAAATTGGTAATTACTTCAGAACTTAAAATCGATGTAATTAACAAATCGACCATAAACCAAATACATATTGCAACATAAATTGATTCAGACAATTTTGCAGTAGACAATTCAAATTGGTTTTATGAATTAATGAATTTTTCGTTCTTTTATTTTTATTTAAAACTTTGATAAGCGTTTAGTATTTTCTTGATATTTAATTGTGAGATATCGCCATGCGATAAGAGGAGTAACAAGTCGTTATCAGCGTGCGACGCGGAGGCGGGCTCGGTGCGTCGCCAGTCGCCCGCCGGCCTTCTGTGCTGGGCTTTCGTGGTCGAACTCTTACCGACCAGCACGCCACTCTTGGATTTTAAACAACAGATTTTACTAGGGTACTCTAAGGTTATATTGGCTTGTAAGTGAATCTGTGCAATCGTGCTAGTTAAACAGTGTAGTGTAAGTGACGTGAATACAAACAACATATATTATATATCAATATTTTATATTCTTTGAAGCTTACCATTATCTAAATAATTACATAGACTTACAACTAGCAACTACTTAAGTAGTCAGATAGGACAGTCTTAATTGAGTACTAAAACTAGGTAACGATCATGAGATCTGAATCACAGTCGGTAGTGCTCACTGCACTACGGTGGGGTTGTGGACCGGAATAGCGAGGGGAGGAGAGGGCAGGAGGCGGAGTACGGGCGCGGGAGGGGCTCGCTCTTTTGCATGCCTCTTGACGTGCTTCGCGAGGTGGTCGGAGCGCATGAATCGGCGGTTGCAGACTCTGCAGCCAAACTTCTTCTCGCCAGTATGTGTCCGCTTATGCCGAGAGAGCTCGTCGGAGCGGGAGAACCGTCGTTCGCAGCCCGGCCAGGCACATCTAAAGGGACGCTCGCCTGTATGAGTGCGGGCGTGCGCTTTTAGATGTGACGACTTGAAGTAGTTTTTTCCGCAGCCGGGGTAAGTGCATTCGTATAGACGACGTCTCGCAGCCGGCGGGGGCGCGACCAACCACAGGGCCGTAGTCGGAAGGAGAGCACCCGGCACTATCACAGCCGGGGCTGGTCTGGGGGCGAGTGGAACCCACCCAGGCGTCGAGGCCACTTGTGGTACTCTGTGTTCGTCCTGTTTAGGCTGGCATTCTGGGTGAGGTGATGGGACTCGTGCCTCTTCCACTTTAGCTTTAGGACTGGGCGGGGCAGGCGGCGGTGTCAGCGCCTGGCTAGCTATATATTTGACTTGTGAGTAGCTGTGGCCTCGGTTCATTTTGAATTTTAGGGTCTTCAGAATGTTCATATTTGACGGTGGCATCGGAAGAGGCTCGGGGCTGCAGGTGCCGTCTTTGTGTGCTCGCATGATGACGGAGGGCCGAGGGCAGGGCTCGGGCGGAGGCGTGGTGAGTAAAAGCCTCGCTAGCTCACACCGAGATCGCTTGCTGTATTCATCTTCGCCTTCAGAGTCCGAGGGCTGGGGTGTGACCAGCCCAGTCGGAGGTGACGCTTCTCGTGCGCGCTTTACTGCAGCTTTCTTCAGAGGTAACTCGACCTGTTAGACAAAGACAGACATACATAAATAATTGCTCACTAGCCCGGAGCACGCGCACGCTGCGTGATCGCGCGCCGCACTCCTGCCATACTTTCGATTGCACAAGATACTGTTTTATTCTACAAGGTTTCGAATTGTATTTATTATAAAAAAAAAAACAAAACAAAAGTTTCGGTTAACAACAAAACAATGTCAACACTCACTTTTATGTCCATCAACGGCGGCGTTGAAGGCGGGGAGAGGGGTCCGCAAACATCTAATATAGTGGACATTCTGACTAAGATATCATTCAACGGAGAGAAACTTTCTTTTTAATTCACAGAACTCGCGGGCTTGGACCGCTAGTACTTCCAAGAGAGCCGTGTATTTTCGTCGGCGATCCGCAGACGAATAAACCGCTTCGCGAGCGCTCGAGGTACGAGGCACGAACCGTCGCGGGGAGCGGGTGGCGGGCGACCAATAAGAAAGGACGGCGCGGCACGGCCGGCCAATAGGAGCGGGGTGATCACGCAGCGAACGCGTGCCGGCGCGTGGTGTTCACGTGCACGTCGAGTGACGGGTAGCGAGGTCGTGGCGTGACGTCACCGGCGCGCCCCCGCATGACGTCGTGCGAGGGGCGCGGGCGCGACAAGGTCGCCGCAGCTATACACAGTGCAGCGCGTCGTATTCGACGCCTGCGGCCGCGCGGCCGGACCGTCATACGTCTACTTCTTGCACCTCTTCTGCAATTTTGACAGGTGTCAACGACCTCCGCGTCGTTTCCGAGAGAAAATGTAGCACGGCATCGAAGAAAGCAAACAAAACACATCGTAGTAGGTGTAATATACACGTTATCGGTATTCGGAACGTAAATGTGAATATTCTAGATAGTAAACACCCGACTATCAGGGGCACGGTAATCAGATATGCGTGATGCTTTTGTCAGTTGTTTGGATTCGCACTGGTTCTGTCGAGATATCAATGAGCGATGTTTACTTTTGTTTTTACTTACAAGTAAATACAAATTAAAAATATACATAAGTATGTTAAAATGATAAAACTATCGCTTGTAAACTGTTGAATTGCAAAATTGAGTCGTAATAGCTAAAACATAAAGGAGTGAGTATGAAAAATTAATAATTCCCACGATCTATCTTATCAAGAGGTCGGGAGCTCGATAACATGTTAAAGATGATGAATACGTTTAGATTGTGTAAAAAAACACGCGTATTTACAAATTTCTCAGCGTTCCTTGCTTAAACATAAACCCCTGAAAAAAATTAATACATAATTCATTATTTTGTAACCTTTAAAAGAATACCAAAAACCTTTATAAATATTTAAAAAAAACTACAAGTAATGCTCACTTCCTGTACTCTACAATACAATAATGTACGAGATATAGACAAGTTGGCTATTGTTGTGTTTGTCACGGTTTTCCTCAATGTTGACTTACGAGACCAACGCCGTGACGTCATGAGCCGCGTCGGGAAAGTAACACGCGCCCACCGAGTGATCCGATGGAGTAAGTTATGACCGCATACATTTTTTTCATATATTTATGACTATTATTGTGGATGTTGGCAACCGAAATGTGTGGCGTCACGCTCCGAGTCACAACGGAAAAGTGTAACACGCAGGCTTGGCGTGATCGCTAGAAGACGGGAGCGGTTGGTCTAATTTTTATATATGTAGTAAGATGGTAGATGGAAAAGTATTCTGTCTGGTGTAAAGTGGTGACCACTGTTAACGTGTATTGACATTATAAGAAATATCATCTATTTCCCTCTATCGGCAAACATTGACATGATGATGATGATGATGGTCCGCCAGACCGATTTCGGCCACGGCGGCTAATCTCAAGAGAGATTAGCGAACTGCGCAGGACATATTATAGTGCACAAGTGTGTGCGCAAACACAGGTGCACTCTCTATTCCCTAACTCTTATATCCCGATGGGACGGCAATCCAACACGACCGGAACGAGTTCAGGTGCAGGACCAATGGCTTTACGTGCTTTCCGAGGCACGGGAGTGTACACACTTCCAACTTCCACTCGGGGCTGCTACTGAGAATTTTCGACAGAAAATCTCAATAACATTTTATTGGCCCGATCTGGGATTACCTGGGATACCTAAGCTAAGAAGCCTCGATAAACAGTGGCTCATACTTTGATTATGCTGATATGAATTTCTATATATATATATATATATATATATATAAGTAGGTTTACATATATGGCAATGGCAAGAAGAGCGTATATAGTTATACAATTTAGACCTTGAACTGAAATGATATTGATATTACAAAATCTATAGCATTCTGACTGAAAAAATTTCTTAAAATATAAAGTGTATACATACAATAGTTAAGTGGAACACTGTATATATATAAATTAATCAAGAACTGGTGTTAGTGTTTAATATATAGTTTTAACAAGCTTTACACAATAAGATTCTAAATTTAAATCATATACAGGGTTATTTGTAAAGTACCAGCAATCTTGCAGGACTATATAGATAGCTATTTTTTATTATTTTTTATTATTGTATTTGTTGGCGGACGAGCTTATGGGCCACCTGATGGTAAGTGGTCACCAACGCCCATAGACAATGGCATTGTAAGAAATGTTAACCATCACTTACATTGCCAATGCGCCACTAACCTTGGGAACTAAGATGTTATGTCCCTTGTGCCTGTAATTACACTGGCTCACTCACCCTTCAAACCAGAACACAACAATACAAAGTACTGCTGTTTTGCGGTAGAATATCTGATGAGTGGGTGGTACCTACCCAGACGAGCTTGCACAAAGCTCTACCACCAAGTAATAGCTAACACTATAAGCAACAACTTTTGTTCTACAACTTTTGATAATTTGTTAGATTTTATTTTCATACAAAGATAAGTATTAATTTAATTTCCTGCTTGAATGTTTATAAATCTACGCGTATCGCAAAGATTAAGCGCACTCAAGGGTCGCGTCGTCCTTTCGTTTATGAAAGAAACATAGACCGTCAAATGTCACGACAGTACAACAAAAACTTGTAAAATCATTTTTTTTTTCATGTATGGAGTTATGTCCGAACTCGTAGAACAAAAGTTGTTGCTTATAGTGTTAGCTATCTATCTAGTTCTGCGAGGTTGCTGGTACTTTACAAATAAGCCTGTATATGTATGTATAGGGTTTTCCAATAGGGACGCTTGAACTTTGACAGCTGATTGCGGCCATGTTGTTTGAGTGACAGCTGTCAAATGCAGTGTGTTATATTCATTCCGTCCTCCCAAACCACCATGGCAGGTTACAGTGTCGAGCAGCACGTGCAAATCATAAAATTGTTTTATGAAATTGGGTCTTCAGTTCGAGCAACGTTCCGCGCACTTCGCCCGTTTTACGGTCGCGATGATCGTCCTGCCGAGTCGACTATCCGTCGATTGGTGGACAAATTCGAGTCAACCGGGTCAGTTAACAATCAGCCGGTTCCCGTGCGTCAACGTAACGCGAGATCTGCCGAGAATATCGCCGCTGTGCGCGACAGTGTCCTCGAAAACCCGCGGCAGTCAATTCCGCGTCGCGCACAGGAACTCGGCCTTTCGCAGACGACAACTTGGCGAATTTTGCGTTGTGACTTGAGCCTGCACCCGTACAAGATCCAGCTGACCCAAAAGCTCAAGGTTAATGACCATAGACAGCGCCGTGTGTTCGCTGACTGGGCATTAGAGCAGTTGGAAGTTGACGCCGATTTTAGCAAAAAAATCATCTTCAGCGACGAGGCGCATTTTTGGATGAATGGCTATGTCAACAAGCAAAATTGCCGTATTTGGGACGAGACCAATCCACACGAGGTTCACCAAGTGGCAATGCACCCGCAGAAAGTGACTGTTTGGTGCGGATTTTGGGCCGGAGGCGTGATTGGTCCGTATTTTTTCGAAAACGATAATGGTGTGGCCGTCACCGTCAATGGTGAGCGATACCGGTCGATGATAACCAACTTCTTTTGGCCTGAAATCGAGAATATGGATCTGGACAACATGTGGTTTCAACAGGAGGGCGCTACGTGCCACACAGCACACGCTACGATGGAAGTTCTGCACGATCAAGCGCCCTTAATGGAAAACCCTATATATATCATCATTTTATAAAATTAAACCATTTCCGGAAGGCGCTGAATATTCTAGTATATTTTTTCATATACTCATTTAGTAACGTTTAATTTATTATAAATGGACATAAGCAAATCACATGGAATGTGTCAATCTGTTTGTGTATATCGAGGTACTTATGTCATTACTATAATGTGTTATACATTTTGTTCAATATATTGGATGCTTCAAACGAGAAGTGGCGTGATATGATGGTCTAGCTAACTAAAAACTAATCTACGTACATAGTATATAATAAAAACATCTAAAGTTTAATCAAAACGCTATATAAACTATCTGACACATTAATGTATTTATTTATGTATGTAGATATTAAGACGAAACGCTTATCACATGCACCACACGCCCGTGCACGCGTGTGTGTAATCGTAAGCGTGTGTTTTGTTATTGTTGTAATTGTGACGCGTCAGACCGTCAGCGAGTGGTGAATCATCAGCGTGTTGTGTGTATTTTCTGATGAAATCGTCAAAACCTTTTATAATCCGATGCCATTTAGTCTCATGGTTGGATGGAAATAAAAATACTTGAAGTAACAATAAAAATTAAGGGATAATATCATTTATATATAGATTATATGTGTATTTTATATTTATATTAACATGTATTTATCAGTTTGTTTTTGGTATAGATTATTATTATAATGTTATTTTAGTTTGACTGCCTCGTTGGTCTAGTGGCTAGATATAAGGCCGCAGACCCGGTGGTCCTGGGTTCAATTCCCAGGTCGGGCCAATAAATAATTATTGGGTTTTTCTGTCATTAAATTCTCAGTAGCCGCCCGGAGTCTGGAAGTTGGAAGTGTGTACACTCCCGTGCCTCGGAAAGCACGTTAAGCCGTTGGTCCTGCGCCTGAACTCTTTCCGGTCGTGTCGGATTGCCGTCCCATCGGATTATGAGAGCTAAGGAAAAGAGAGTGCACCTGTGTTTGCGCACACACTTGGTCACTATAATATCTCCTGCGCAGTTGGCTAATCTCTCTTGAGATTGGCCGCCGTGGCCGAAATCGGTCTGGAGGACCTTACTTACCTTAGTTTGTTATTACTGCACCACCTACCTTATATCCTATGGGTTATTCCTTACACCGTTCGTTGGTTGCCTGGAAGAGATCGCTATGGTCGCCGAAATTGTATGCTACGTAGCTACCTGTACCTCATTATTAGTACCTTTCTGTAAGTACCTACTTATATTATTTTAGTTCTGACCACAGGATAGTGTGTGTTCATTAAAAAGGAATGATCTGAGAATTGGTAGTTATCTAAAATAACAGCACAAAATATTAAGTATTTATATAATTAAAAAAATATATATTTTTCATAACTATCATCACTTGGCCAATCGCAGTCCACAGATATAGGCCTCTTCCTAGGTACGCCCAAGCTCCCGGTACTGCGCAGCATCCACTTGGGTCCCGTCCTCTTCATCGTCTAAAAATATTAAATCCTTTGTCGGGATTGAAATTATAAATTAAATATAAATAATATGAAAATTCCATTTATATTTTAAACATAGTTTTGTACGTGAAACCAGATCCGATAAGATACTACTACAGAGATACTACTATGTATATCATCCATATCGAATAATTGGATAAATCGAGTAAGTGAGGAAACGGGAAACGTCAATAATTATATTATGGACCGTATTTAAAATTATATTGAAGTCACGTAGGTATATTATGATGCAATTTTTTGTTGTTTAAACTTGTTTGTTTATACTTGAAATACATAAGTATTGCATCATACAATACTTATCATAACTATACGGCTGTATGTTGAAATACAAAATGTTATTTTGAGGTTACTAGTGACATCTATTAACAATATTTAGAAACACTATTTGTAGAGGGCGGTACTTTAAATAAACAAAGTAGTGTATTAGTCTTTATTGAATAATATTAAAAAAATAAGAGGTAAGAAATTTGTATTATTTGATTATTTTAACAATTACTCTTGTTTATTTTGTTAAAATAATCTTTAAATTATTTGTGTGATAGCGCCATCTAGTGACAACTAGATAAACTACGTAGTGTCTGTACAAATCAAAACGACATATTATGTTGTCATGTAAGTTGATCAATTTTCTGTATAGATGGCGACTCATATCATGGACTTATTGCAAAAATGCAATTGAAATAAACTGTAATAAAATTTGTATGATTTAGATCAGTGTTTCTCATCAAATTCCAATTCAAAATATTTTATTCAATATGGAAGTATTACACTTTCTTATTGATAGTCAATCTAGAAACTACCACCGGTTCGGAAAAGAAATAACCAGCCCTGAGAAGAACCGGTGAAAGAAACTCAGCGGGTATTTTTTTGTATCATGTACTGTTTACAAATAAAAAAAATATTGAAATAGCCATGCGGCGATCGTGTCATTCCCAAAGTGTGTTATCATCCATAAAATCATAAATAGTATAATAACCTTTAGCACACAAGCGCTCCTTTACAATTTTTTTAAGCCATTGATAGGCCCACAATTCTCATATTTCCATGTCAGCTTTATTTTATCAAAAAACTAAGAAAAATGTCTAGATTTGTTATAATATTACCTAATTATTTATAGTCCTTATCCACTCCATATTATTGTATGTTATTATATATTTTTCAATACTTAAATCGTGTCATTACTGAAGGACTGAAAACTCTAATAATTCATTCAATCTCATATAAGTAGATGTTTATTTGAAATTAATCAATAGCACAATAGCTTTAATTTGTTAGCATTATCATATTATCACAATTATTTGTAAGAACTACTGAAGTGACGGAAATTTTTTGACTTTCAGACTTCGGTAGATATCGTAAATGCACTACTACAGGAACATAGATGGCGTTAGTGGTTTTTATTATTTCATAATTATTTCATTAAAGGGGAGATAAGATTAGAAATAATAACTTCAGATTATACAGTAAATTATGTAATATGGGATTATTTATAACTAATTACAATAATATTGGATGTAAAATTTGTTATATAGCGTTGTTAATTGACGTTACAGATAATCAATGACTTCACTTAGATAACTACAATAATTGTAAATATATTTATCATTTCTTACTTATGTTTCTTGGGAATTATTGATAGCTTTTATGTGAAAAAATTATTATAATTACAGATGTCCATTTAATTTAATTATCGGATTTTACATAGTTTTCACCGATTCTTCTCGTTAAAATCTACATCCGAATCGGTGGTAATTATTTTTTCTCGTAGGAGGAGTAATTATATTTTCTAAAATTAAGATTTTTTTGATAACTTAGTCTTTGACGTAAATTTAGATTTTTTGAGAACCTATTTATTGATGGTCTGTGATTTTTATACCTCGCTGAAAAAACGCAATTTAAGAAACCCGCTAAAAAGCCAGGAGACCGCTCCGTCTTTTCGGGGTCCACCACGCGATAACTTGCGCTACTAACGTGACGTGAGGCTGCGGGCCTTAGCCTCGTGGAGTTCCAGGGTATAGAGAATTACGGCAGGGGAAAAGGTGCACTAGGTGCAAAACGCCGACGTTTTCTCACGTCTTCTATGGCGAAGCGGCCTTTTTCTGCGACATGACACTCTCAAAGAAGATGATCTGGGTAGCCTACTAATTTTTTTTTAAGCGTTTTGTCATATTTTATAAATATGTAGGTACCTACTTTATTTGGTTTCATAGAAAATACCATTGAATCATACGAATGAAGTACACTAAAATATCTTTATCTTTAAATTATTTTCTAAATGTCGTTTTTTTTTGTTTGGAATTCAATCGAAACATACCTACTGCTTTAAATGTATCTTGCGAGATATCAACCCTTACTTAAGCAATAGATCATTTTTAAAGTAATAAATTGTATTGCAATATCGTTAGGAGACTCCTTGGTCCATACAACAGAATTATTAAAAAAAAAGGAAGCGCGCTAATTTTTAACCGCCGCCATCTTGTGAGGGCATATAAAGGTAAAGTAATTAATTCATTATTGGCGCGACTTATGACTTGTAATGTGTTCAAATGTCTTATTTGTATTTAAAGAGTAATTGAGTGAGTAATTTACATCAATTTATATGATTTGGTGTTCTATTTATGAATAGACTAATTCGAGGTTCTTATAAAATCAGTTTTCACTTCTGGATGCTAAATATATATTAATTTATTTATTTTCAAGCAATACATATTTCACGCTACCAAAGATATATAATAACCAAAAAAAATAATGTAATCTTCATCAGGCCATCGGCCCAACTGCCTGCTGTCCGCTATCTCCAATCTAGAACCCTACTGCTCCAACGGAAGTCCTGAAATTTGAAGGTAGATAAATTAACCCAGATCGATATACTCAGGTTCCTGTTAGTAGCGACTGAGGTGATTGCTTTTTTAATGTCACGGCTTTAATAAAGTCAAATGAAACTATAAAGTTATCGTTTATTGATGTTTTCACTTTGTATATTATTCCAAAGCTGTGTTACTTTGGAAATTAAACAATAATAAATATTTACTATAAGTATTTATTTCTTATAATTTATGTATATATTAACAAGTAATACATAGGTATGTTGTCCTGCTGCGTTTTATTTGAGGGATCTTCTCAGATCTGACGATTTTTACCCAACCGTCGATATAAATTATTATTACTATGTAGTTAATTATAGTTATACATGATTGAATAAGGATTTTTTTTAAGCCATCTGTTCCTTAACTGAGCATAGCTTGTACTATGGAAATCAGACAACTGATATACTTACATATACTACTTTTCTTTTGTAAATACATGCTTATATAGCTAATTATCCAGACTCTAGGACAATCAGACATGTTCATGAACACAAATGTCTGTCCTAAATGGGAATCGAACCCACGACCTGCGGCGTGAAAGGCAAGTGTCTTACCAACCACGCCAACCGGCTCGTTCTTATTGTGTCGTTTAATATTCTTTACAATAATAAAATACACTACAATGTAATAATAATTTAAGCTAGTTTCTTTAAGTTTAGTTTTAGTAGATAAATAATAATAATTTATCTATAACGTTGGAGTAGACGTGTTCTGGAGTTGAGACCACGTCTCGGTAAGCGTAGTGTAGGACGCCCCCAGGTTAGGTGGAGTGACGTTATACGCAGGGGATGGAAATTGAGAGCTGAACATCGAGCTCAGTGGCCATACCATTGGAGAGACCTATGTCCAGCAGCGATGATTACTACAATAATGTTTTCCTGACCAAATATGCCTACGATTGTTAATCTGAAAGTAAATATCTCTAACTGCGTAGAGATGTAATAGCGTTTAGGTGTTCTCTATTTATTCACTATTATAATCCGACGGGATGACAAATACGACAGGACCCGATCGGACCTCCATGTGCCGGTCCAAGATTACACACGGTCATCGCATGGCAGTGTAAGCACTGCGAACATGGAAACTACGATTTTCGACTTTTTATTATAACTAAGCCTTATAAGACAGCTAGACCTGTATATACAGTGGTGGTCGTATAATTAGAAACACTACCAACGGTCCTTCACATTATGTAAGATACTTCACCGCAATCGTTTTTATTTTGAAATTAAAAATAAATAGGACAACAATAAGTTCAACGACTTATCATTTATTAGAAAAACAATATAAATCCCATTACACAAATGCAGTTTCAATATTACATTACGGACAAACATTTAAATCAGTTTTAAGGTATGAACAATAATGGTCAACTAAATAGAAACAACAACAAAAAAGTATAAAAAACAATATTTTTTTAAGTATTAGTCATTAGTATTGGTATTTACGAAATAGCTACTATCCACAGCCTACCAATAGTTATAATTAATATTTAGTGTCGTATCCCTATTTTCAACAGCACTGCAACGACGTGGCATTGATTCAATCAATTTCATACATTTTTCTAGGGGGATTGAATTCAACAAATGCTTCATATAGTTCGTTTTGACTGGTCTTACGTTTGTTTGAAACTTTCTTTTTAACAATATACCAGAGATTTTCTATCGGGTTTAAATCCGGACTATTTGCTGGCCAGTCTAAAACGGATATACGCTGTTCGCTAAGGAAACATTTGACCCTATTGGCCGTGTGTTTAGGGTAATTGTCATGCTGATCTAGGTTATAGGCAAATGATCGTCCGAGTAGGGAATCATTGTGTGCTCTAAGATATTTTTGTATTGCCATTGATCCATTGTACCTTCAATCTTCCGAATCTTTTACTTGGTGGTAGAGCTTTATACTTGGTGGTAGAGCTTTGTGCAAGCTCGTCTGGGTAGGTACCACCCACTCATCAGATATTCTACCGCAAAACAGCAGTACTTTGTATTGTTGTGTTCCGGTTTGAAGGGTGAGTGAGCCAGTGTAATTACAGGCACAAGGGACATAACATCTTAGTTCCCAAGGTTGGTGGCGCATTGGCAATGTAAGTGATGGTTAACATTTCTTACAATGCCATTGTCTATGGGCGTTGGTGACCACTTACCATCAGGTGGCCCATATGGTGGCTCGTCCGCCAACCTATACAATAAAAAAAAAAAAAAAAACTTGTGTATTTATAATTAAAAACATTGTTTACAGGGCGTCTAACATAGAGCTTTCCATCGGAATTTACCATATTTTTTTTAGTTTCATCTGAAAATAACACTTTTTTCCATTCTCGTACCGTCCAATTAACATATTTTTTTAGCGAATAATAATCGCGTCTCTCGGTGTAGCTTGGTAAAAAGCGGTACCTTTCGAGATATTCTTCCAAACAATTTTGCTTCCACTAATGTTCGGCGTATCAGTCTTGACGAGATGTTTCTCGGGTCATCAGGCGAAAAAACTTCATTTTTAATCTGGTTGGAACCTTTACTTGGGTCTTTTTAGCAACACGAATGTTTAGCGTATCTTCTCTGGGAGAGGTTTTTCTTGGCCGAGCCTTTCTAAGAACATTTTTATCAGTTCCATGTCTTTTATAATGATCAATTGCATTAAAAACTTTCTTAACAAAACAATTTAAATGCTCAGCTATTCTTCTGTACGCCCACTTATGATCTATATGTAAATTAACAATTATTTGCCTTGTTGACGCGCCACAACTTTTATTTTTGTCCAATTTGAACAAAATAAAATACAGATTAAATTTTGAAATGTTATTTTCCAATTTTAAAAAAGAACGAGCTATGGGTGCTTTTTTAAATTTTTCTAATTAGGCGTCCAAGCCAGTATCAGAAAATAAACTCCTACATGTGTAAGACTCATTTTGTAATTAAAAGTAAGATATGTTTTATATTTTATGCATTTAATGAGTTTTTTATTTGAGTGGCTATATTATTGCATGTTTATTAATTATTGAATGTGTATATTTTTTACGAGCATTTGTACATTGAAGTTATACTTTCTTTATTCATTGAAGTGTTTCTAATTATATGACCACCACTTTATATACATCCTGTTAATTATTGAATTATATAATATATATAATGACAATCAAAGATCAAACTACACATCTTATTAACTAGGTACTTAAAGGACATGATGGATTTTGTATGGAAATGGGATGCATGCCATATAATATAGATTGTATAAAATACCTGTTTTAGTTACACGATCGATGGGGTTTATTATATAATACATATAAAAATATACTTTATTTTTAAATAAGATCTCTTACAGTTGCCGTAACTGGGTTTGAATGTGAGACATATTTTGCAAAAAGTGGGGTTCCACAAGGCTCACATTTGGGTCCTCTTTTGTTTCTCGTTTTTATAAACGATATTACTGAGAATGTAAAGTATTGTAAGTGTGCATTATTTGCAGACAATCTCAAAATATACAAAATAGTAAAATCAAATTTAGACATAGATTTAATACAATATGACCTCAACAATATTATTGCATGGTGTCATCTCAACAATATATGTTTTCATATAAAATTTACTCGAAAGAAAAAACCGCTTGTTTCTAGTTACTCTATTGAAAATAAAACACTACAAGAGTTATCGCAAATTAAAGACTTAGGAGTCCCTATAGACGGGCGATTAACCTTCAAAACTCATGTTGATAGCATAGTTGTTAAAGCTGCTCAAAATCTTGGTTTTATCAAGCGGAACGCACATGGATTTTCAAGGAAAACCGGTTTTTTCGCACAGACTGTTATACAAAGAGCGTTTGGTAAAATTTAATATGATTTCTATTCGAAGTAGGCGCGAAATGTTAGAACTTAACTTCCTACACAATATAATTAACTATAAACTAACTAATTCAGAATTAATCGCGAGAATATTGATATCAGTTCCGTTCAGGGCACACAGAACTCACTCCCACAAAATATTTCATACTCCTTGTGTAAAGTCTAATATTGGTAAACAGGCTTCTTTGGTACGGTTGTGTAATAAATATAATAATATCGTGAAATCAATTCCTGGCATTGAAATTTGTTAAGACTCTCCCTCAATCTTAAGAAATAAATTATTTAACTATTATAAAATGCATGATTAATTTTAAATTTAAATTAATATTTTTTATGATTTCGCCAATTCATTGATTTTTAATGTTTATTTTTTTCTTCTATTATTATTATAACAATGACTTAATTTGGACATTTTTAAAAATTTACTGATCATTTTTTTGTTACTTTTAATTTGAATTTGATTTGATTAGAATTAATCTGGAAGTGCTGTGGACACTTGTAACTGACATATTAGATACACTATTATTGTTTTATAAGTTCATTTTTTCTTTTAATGTATGTTGTAAGTGTTCTTTTACAAATAAATAAATTATTACAAATCATATTCTTCGTAAACCATATATACTCATATACTTTGGTTAAAGTATATACTTTATATAAGAATTAATTATTCTATACAAAAAAAAGTGATTCTTGAACTGAAGAAATCATTTAGTTACATGAATTTTCCCGGGTATATTCGCTTACTATCGTTTATTCCTCTCCTCTTCCACCCCCCATAACTATAAAACGGCTGAATCAATGTTCTTCAAACATAGCTTAAAGCACTTTCGACTAAGATAACTTTGCAACAAAAGCAACTAAATGAAAATCGGTTCATCCGTTTGAGAGCTACGATCTCATATAGACAGCCAAACAGAAATACAGACACACACGTCAAACGTCACACACCCCTCGTTTTGCGTCGGGGATTAAAAATATTATCACTATATACTTGGTGGTAGAGCTTTGTGCAAGCTCGTCTGGGTAGGTACCACCCACTCATCAGATATCTACCGCAAAACAGCAGTACTTGCTATTGTTGTATTCCGGTTTGAAGGGTGAGTGAACCAGTGTAATTACAGGCACAAGGGACATAACATCTTAGTTCCCAAGGTTGGTGGCGCATTGGCGATATAAGCGTTGGTTAACATTTCTTACAATACCATTGTCTATGGGCATTGACCACTTACCATCAGGTGGCCCATATGCTCGTCTGCCTACTTATACAATAAAAATAAAAAAAGCATTTGTGTTGGTATTTTGGAGTGTCTAGCGATTTAGTATGCGATGATATTAACGGATTACTATTTTTAATGAGCGGTTTACTCAAAGATGACTAAGATTAGTCGCTACAGAATAAGGTATAAGTATGTGTATTTTTATGGTTCCTGGTAAATAATTGATATTTTATATAAATGCAATATTGGTCGCCATAGTATATTCTCTTTAAAGCCCTTTATTAAAGTAAATATATATCTAAAAAATCTAATAAAAAAGATATTATATAAATTCTAAGCCCTCAAACCCTGAACCCTGAACCCTGAAATTATATATCTTACAAAACGTTCTGATGACTCTTGTTTCAAATTTCTTGGAGGGTGAAGAAGTATCTCCTAAAGCCCTTAGCTTTGTATAACAGTATTAACTCATATTCAAATTATTAAATTACTAGCTTTTCCCCGCGGTTTCACACGTAGTTCCCGTTCCCGTGGGAATACAGGAATATAATACAGCCCACCAATGTTACTCGCTGACTGATAATGTAGCTTTCCATTGGTGAAAGAATTTTTTAAATCGGTTTAGTGGTTTAGGCTTGAAAGCGTAACAAACAAACTCACATTCGCAATTTCAGAAATGTTTGGTGTGCATTATATAGTAGTGTTTTTAGCAAATGCCATGGAATATGGAAAGCTCAAGTTTGTCTCCTTCTTCAATTGGAATAAGGTATAGTGAGACAACTAATATGATTGCACAAAATGGCAGAAATAGCGCTAAATTTTGCGCGCGATTTTTCCCACATAACTTTTGAGTTTATTAATGTGGTGCATTTTTTTATATAAGAGGGGGAAATATCGCAGGAAGTACAACTGGTGGATAGTGACTAGTATCACCACCCATGGATACCTGCAACACCCGAGGGCTTGTAGGTGCGTTGTCGGCCTTTGGGGACCGAGTGCGCACTTTTCTTAAAAGTTTCTTTGTAATATCGGTTTGGAAGTCGCCGGCGAAAGCTGTTTCCACGGTCGTTGTGCGAGTCTGTTCTGTGTGTTGTTGGTCTGTTATGGATTTCCAGACATCGAGACGGTATGAATGGAATTCTACATAAGAATACATACAAATACTATTTAAATACTGGTAGAAGGGCTTTGTGCTAGCTCGCCTGGGTAGGTATAACCCACTAATCACATATTCGACTACAAAATAACAGTACCTGGTATTGTTGTGTTCCGGTTTAAAGGGTGAGTGAGCCAGTGTAATTACAGGCACAAGGGGCATAAAATCTTAGTTTCCAAAGTCGGTGGCACACTAACAATTTAAGCGATTGTTAACATTTCTTACAATGCCAAAGTCTATGGGCGTTGGTGACCACTTACCATCGAGTGTTCCATATGAAGGTCCGCCTAGCTATTCTATAAAAAAAAAAATTAACAAATACTCAGTCTTATGAAAACAACATGGATTCGATTTAAGCTCTCGGATATATACTTCATATCTATAAATAATTTATTTGTTTAGTTTCATATGGCGTACTTATGTATTTCATGATTTTGTAATATAGATGTGTTCGACAAATCAAATGAATTAATGAGTTTGCTATTGTTCACGATTAAGGCGTAAACGCCTACAGCCTTATTTATACGGCCTTAGGGCTTCATTTTTTTTATAGCATAGGTAGGCGGACGAGCATATGGGCCACCTGATGGTACGTGGTCACCAACGCCCATAGACAATGGCATTATAAGAGATATTAACCATCGCTTACATCGCCAATGTGCCATCAACCTTGGTAACCAAGATGATATGTCCCTTGTGCCTCACTCACCCTTCAAACCGGAACATAACAATACTTTCCCACACAAGCTTGCACCAAAGATTTACCACCAAGTAAAACACTGATGTCTCTCTCTGTCACTATTGATTTGTTATTCGAAAGAAGAAACACGGCACTGTTTGATATCTGTTTCGCTAAGCTACGTTTATAAGTAGGGATAGATACTATGATTTGTTGATAAATTAGGAGCAGTTTTATTCACGGTTAATAAAATTATTAGCAGAAGACTATTTGCCTTCATCGCTAAACAACAGACACAAATAAAGTTTATTAAAAACTCTCTGATCCTTGCCAGGGTTTGAATCTGTAATCATTGGTCAACGTGTGGCCACTGGGTCATTGTATAAAAGTTTCACTTTATATTATTTATATACAATATATTTTTCATTTAAACAAAAACAGAAACATAAGTTGATACATGGGTTACAAACTGGTAAGCTTATGTACTAAGATGTAACATAATAAGTAACTAATTATTTTTTTTGGTTTGTTTTTTTTTTCTATTATATTTATGTGCACAGATATCACTTTGGTTGTATTGGTGGTTGGTATTTTTGACATAGCATTGCTTACAGATAATCATTTCATTTTAATGTTGACAGGAAAAAACAGTGATTATGACGATGGTAAACAATTTAATATGACTGATACGAAAATGAGCCGAGATGTGTCAAATTTCATTGAAATTCTGTCACATGTGTATTCCACCAACCCGCATTGGAGCAGCGTGGTGGATAATAAATGAATAAGCTTCAAACTTTCTCCTCAAAAAGAGTAGAAGAGGTCTTAGTCCAGCAGTGGGACATTTACAGGCTGTTACTGATACGAAAACGGTATACGACAAATAATATTGTACTTTACTTTACGTAAAGCAACATTTAGAACAAATTTAGAAATAATCGCTGTAGTTAATTATATTCATTATCATTGTCATAACCATTAAGCCCTTATTCGTCTAGAGCTGGTCACCAGCCTAGACGGGCTGGTGACCAGCATAGTTACACACTGGTTCCACGGTCGTTGTGCGAGTCTGTTCTGTGTGTTGTTGGTCTGTTATGGATTTCCAGACATCGAGACGGTATGAATGGAATTCTACATAAGAATACATACAAATACTATTTAAATACTGGTAGAAGGGCTTTGTGCAAGCCCGTCTAGATATCGATCCAGATCCAACCACTCATCAGATATTCTGCGCTAAACAGCAATACTTAGTATTGTCGCGTTCCGGTTTGAAGGATGAGTGAGCCAGTGTAAATAGAGGCAAAAGGGACATAACATCTCCATTTCCAACGTTAGTCAATGTCTACGAGTGGTGTGGCAGTTGGCCAACCAACCAAAAAAATACGTTTAAAAATACGTCCGCCGACCAAAAAAATACGTTTGTAAAAAAAATAATCTATAACATCTCTGATCACTAGGTGCAAGGTTCTTGGCAGTAATTTCATATCGAAATACATATAATTTGCAATTGATGTGAATTATGGTTTCGAAAAGATACATTCCATTAAAATGTACAAATCATTTCTGAGATAAGTTAATGAATTTTAACGAATACAAGATTAAAATATTGCTAAAATGACGTTTTTATTACGCCTTATTTCACTTGCAATGTTTGTTAATTTGTTTATGTCAAATATTCTAAGCTGGGAAGTTTACTAACGAATCGTTTATCGCAATCAAATTAAAGCGTAATCGATGCCGTTTATCAGTTTTCCTATGCTTTCATTTAATTTTCAGTCTTTTAGCATACAAGTTAACAATTAGATTTGGCTTTGACACAACGGTATTTGTTAACTGAATATCGGTTCGTTAGATAGAATAATTGATAGAATAATCAAAGTTGTATTGGAATTGAATCGGGAGCGTATCGTAATTTTTATAGATTAGTAGAATTCGACCCCAGAATTAGAATCACTACTTATCCTATAGAGTTGTAATTTTATATGTTTATTTAGTTCCGATGATAAATATGTTTACGGTAAACATAACCTTATTCCACAGGATTGGCGCCAAGATGAACTTAACTCCTCAAGGGTCAACAGCGAAGAAACGAAACTTTGTTTATATGTATCTATATTAAAGCTTGTTTTTGCAGATGAGCATATGAACCACCTGGTGGTAAGTGGTCACCGACACCAACGAAAAGGCATTTTAAGAAATTTTAACCATCACTTACAACAACAATTACAAATTAAGCCCCGTAGCATTCATATGATAAAGTAATAACTGGAATTGATAAGTTAGTCATAGTAGGTCTTGGACCTGTTGAATTTTCGGACCATGCACCTCCGATGCGATCGCTCCGGTAATGAAGTCGGTTCATAAATTTGGACAGTTACACAGTTGGTATTAATAAACAATAAATTATAGATTAATATTCACATACGACAGTTAATATATATTTTCTTAATAGTTAAGCAGACTAGCAAATGAGCCACCTAAAGGTAAGTGGTCACCACCGGCCATTATTGGCACAGTAAGACATAAAGGAATAAGGAACTTAGTTGTTATGCCCTTCGTGCCTGTAGTTACATTGGCTTGGTGACTATCACTCCTTGACGGTAGAATAAATGTTAATTTGGCTGTCCCAATCCAAACGGTCTTTACACAAACCCTGCACCAAGTGCAAACAGAACCAAAGTTTAATTTATTTAAAAAAAAAGAAAATTACGCTTCAGACACTTCATAAAAGTATTTTAATGATTCTTAAATTTGTTTTAAAAATTAAAGGGAAATTAAATCCACGCTTTTTATATATATTTAATTACTTTAAGAAAATTAAAATGCCGTCACGATATTGTACTAAACTGTACTTAATGCTTCGAAATTGTCCGTTCATTATTTAACCTCTGGTACGAACTTTTTAAATTCAGATTTCAAATTATTATTTTTCAGTAAAACCTTTTTTTCTAAAACCTAAGTCTACGACGCTACGCCTCTACGCGCTACGAGAGGGGCGGAGGGGGGTCCAAAGTGGGCGGAGCCAGACCCAGCCCTCATCTGCTTCGCGAATTGGTACCGCAGAGGAAAATACGCCTCTAGACGCCAGTGTCGCTCCGACCGCCGAACGAGTTGGGTGTGTGTAATCTTAGTGCTAAGTTTACAAGGATTTTATCGTGTTTAGTGTTGTGTGTGACATGTTGGGAGGGACGGGTGCACCGTGCTAGGACATGTCGCGAAGGAAACAGAGCAATCCCAAGCCTTTAAAACGTAAGCAAACGACTTTAAAACAATTAAAAACAATACATTTAGTAACCATTCATAGAACTTGCGTTCAGAAATATCTTTAAAACAAAGTTTTTAAACTTAAAGAGCAACGTAAAATTACTTATATTTAATGATAAGGAATAGTATTGATTGATTTGACATAATTACGATGAAAAATGTGTTTGGTTAAACTTTGCCGGTAAAGTTTTCCAGTCGACTAAACATTATCTTAAATTGCGGTTTGAATTAATAATGCATTCGTGTTGATCTAGACGTCGTTATACAAATATAACATGTATTATCATAGCAATATGGTATAAATTTTAATATACTTATGACAGAATAAAAAACATACAATATGAGTATAATTTTAATTTATAACTATCCTATATATATTTGTATAGGAATCAATAAAGGCAGGAATATATGTATATACGTAGGTAATTGAGCAAAAATTTAATTTAAATATTTAAAATGTGTGTAACTATACTGAAATATATAATAATATAATTTTGATGTTGTCTTATGCTTATGTCATTGATAGATTTTCGTGAAATTCTCTATTGGGAATACCTATCTGCGCATAATATATTATAGAGGTCCTCTGTGTGCACAAATACAGATGCACTCTCTATTTTCTCACTCTTAATCTGATAGGACGTCAAAACAACACGACCGGAGATTATCCAACCAGTTTCCAAACCACCCTAAATATTTTGACAGAAAAAGCCATTGACCACCTAGGTATTCCAACCAAGGGTTTGAACTCATGACAACGGAAGCCTTATAAGACCAATAAGGCAATAATAATAAAAAGGAGCCATACTAACGATGCTGTAATCTCTGTACAAAAAGTTAAGCCCCGGAAATGTTCATCTTATAGGTTTAAATGCAAAAATGTTTATGATGTTTGACAGTCAGTCTCGTTCGGCTGGACAGATAGTAATAAAATTTGACACAAATCTTAATTATTAAAAAAATATAAAGCATTTTTTTTAAACACCAGAGAAAAATGTCAACCATGGCTAATAATTCCACAAATGTATTTAATTTATAAATCTTTTTAGTCCTCATGTTTCTTATAAAGGTTAAATTAGGAACCAGAACTTGATTCTTTTACAGATTACGATAAGATTATTAAAAAAAATATATTTTAAACAGATTTTCTTATATTAAAAACTTAACTATGTGGTAAGATTAGACACTGAATTTAGAATACCTAATGATTAAAAAAAAAGTTTAATTATATTTAATTTTTTATGGGATACGAAAATTGGACCAATCTCTGAGATCATTGAAATATTTACTACTTTTGTTTTGACAAATTATGGATTTGAGTAATAAGTTATTTGTAAATTTGGGTGAATTGCTATAGTTATTATCATTATATTTGTTTGTTATTAATATAAAAGTAATAATACCTAGAATTCTAAGACCAATCCATGGATCGATCTTCAATCTGCGTTCCAATAACTAAATTGTAAGACCAATACTAAATTACATTTGTAATTTCCTACCTTCCTTTTTATATCAAGGTTCCTCTTGATGTCATGTAGTCATAATACTAACAAAAATTATGATGAACAATTTTTTTTTTTTAATTTATAACTATATAATGCTAATTTCTGAATCTGTTATTTCTTAGATAATTTATTATAATTAATAATAAGTTTATACAATATATTCAATAAAAAAGAGGCTCGACATACTATATTTTCGTCGCCAAAATCCAACATATTTTCAAATTTTCATACAAAACGTAATCTCTAATTAATTAATTTTAATTATATAAAAAATATGTCAATTCCTTGATTCAAATTTATTAGTATACTTAAAAGTATCATTAAATTCATTACGTCGGGTTAAAATTATCGATCTTAAGTTTAATTTTTTTGAATTAATTTGCCTTAGCGGTGTACGAGATGCGAAAGTCGCAAATAGACACCTGACACCTTATGCTATTGTTGTCACACTCATAATATAAACTGAACTAGAGATAAAATACATATGAGTAATAATGGATAAACTTAAAAAAAATTAACGTATATAATACAATGACCCATCTCAACAATGTCACTCGTGTATAATATGACAATGGAAAAATGTATAATTAATATTGTTTTTTATTAGAACTCGTTTTTAACGTTATTCTAGAAATTTCTAGAATTCAGTTTGTGGTATTGACAAATTATAATGTCACTAAAGTAGTCTTAAAATGCTTTATTATTCAAAAATAGTGCATTTATAGATTGTAAAAACGTTTTGAATTTAACTTCAGTAATACTTATTAAGAATATTTTATAACCACAGACTATAAAAATTGTTCAATAATTACAAAAACATTTAAAGGTCAGATGTTCTTTTTTTTTGAGAAATAATAGCAAAGGAAATAATTGTTTAAAAAATTAGCTTATCTTAAGTAAAATTCTTTATATAAAAAAAAAAAACGTTCAAAAACTGGTTTTATCGATTATTCGAATAATTTGACTTTTATATTTATATATTTTTGGTTTAATAGGTTAAGATAACGGGTCATTACTCCTTCCTCAACATCTGTACAACGATCGACGATTTTTCCTTGAATTAATGAGTCAAGGTATCGATATATTCGGTTTTACAATGACTTGTACAAATAGTTTGAATAACAAAAGTCCCTGATTCACGTGAAATTCCTGAACGCAAAAAATGTAGGAAAACTTTAATAAACTTGAATCGTCATTTCCGTAACACGTATTTTAATAATGAAATTATTTTTAATACACGTGTATATTTGTTTCATTCTAATAAGATTTTATATGCATAATTACATTTTTAAAGAAATAACATTTAATAATTACATAAAAGTTCGTACATATACAGGTGTAACAAAATTCGTGTCCGACCCGTGAAGTGGTTATTAGGTATCGTGTGTCGGTTCTATTTATGTAATAATTTTTAAAATACTAAGGAAAAAAAATTACTTAAAAAAGTATATTAATTGTGTTTAACGACACTGTGGTAAAACGGTGGTACGGTGGTAAAAACGTGGATTACTGAGGTCATGACCTCGTGTCTTAGCTACCCGATAGGTAAGAGCTATCGAGCGCTATTGCCCGCACCTGTGTTGCCATGTAATTATCGTCATTTAATTTAAAACAAAAAAAATCCGGGATAAATTTTTTGCTTAGTATTTTAAAAATTATTACATAAGCAGAACCGACGACACACGATACCTAATAACCACTTCACGGGTCGGACACGAATTTTGTTACACGCTGTATATAGTTGTACACGCTTTCGTGTGTGTGCTTACCTGTATTTGTGATTTATTTCTATAATATTGGATTTTGTTTGTACGTAAGCATTAGCCTTACCTACTATATGTATATACATATGCACAGTTCTTGCTATAGCAAGCAAGATCTGTGCATGGTAATATAAAGCAGATTTTTCCATGATTGTGATTTCGAATGCTGTTTAAAATAATTAATTATTGATAATTATTTATCTCGTATAAGCAAAATATGACTCGAATGTTGACGCTATCAATATGTTATTAAAGAGAAAGTTCATAAGATAACAATTTCGTCGGCAATAACGTAATGTCAAGGTGACAGAGAGAATACAAGGTGTTTTAATACAAGTCGTCGTCGCGACATCGGTCGCGTTCACGTTATTTATAATAAGTATATTGATTTTTTGGTAAATATTTACAATCGTGGCTTTTGTGAAAAATGGCTTTTTTTTAAATCAATTAATTATTGGGATAATTAATATTATTTATATATCTGAATAATATGACTATTCAAATTTGGAAGTAGTAATATATGGACAATTTTGTTACGATATTGACTATCGTTTAAAATAAATATATCATAAAGGAACTCTTAGTGGCATTCGGTACTTATATAATGACAGTCTACTCATATTTTGGCCATGGGGACCAATCTCAAGGCTGTCCTTCTGCGCATGAGATATTACAGAGCAAAAATGCGCAAACGCGATGGGATGGCAATCGGACATTATCGGAGAGACATCAAACGTAAAACAAACAGCTCTTCTTAATTCCGAGTAGTTAGCTAGCTGCTAATAATCCATAGAAGAACTTCTTGAAATCCTAACCGATTTGGGCTTAAACTCGAAACCATTGGCAGATATATGCGAATACGTACCCAATCGAGTTATTTTAGTATTAATACAAACAAACCAAATACACGACTTAACAATGTTAGTATGATTGATGTAGATATATTTTTTTTATTTATACGAACGATTCAAAGTGCGAGTTCATTATACGCTTATCTATCTATTCATGTATTCTTTGATTGTTTATTTATTAAGCTGTGGCGATAGCTCGGTTATTATATCGTGGAAACGACCAGCTCACGGAGCGAGTTTTCGATATTGTTTTTTTTTTTGTAATTGGATTTGTAATTGATAATTGATTGATGTTTTAACCACAATAGCTCAAGCGGGATAGCGATGTATTAGTCGCGAGTTCGATTCTGAACTCTTGGCTATTGTACCCACTGTAATACTCTATATTTTACCCTTTTATCTGGTGGGGTCAAATGGTAATATTAGTAATACCTTGATAAGTATTGCTAATATTTATTTGAAATATTTATTACCAATTAAAATTGGATATTGATCGTTTTTTTTTTAAATATATTTTTTTTTAAATAGCTTGTTTTTAACTCTCCGCTAGATGGTGCTTCAACATATGAACTTCTACAGCACTCAACCGATTCTCTTGATAATTTGTATACATATGTATATACACAGGCAGGACAGTTTGCTGGGTTAAGTTAGTGTTATTGTAGTGAGCCGTATCCTAGATAATTCTATACTAGGAAGCTTTAACTTAAAAATGAATTTGTTGTTTGCTCAACGCTTGTTTGAAGAAAACAAATATGTAAGTGTGCCTATAATCTATACATATATAATTACTTGTCCTGACTGATTCATTGACGCAGACATTTTATTATGTAAGCTTAACTAAGGAAGGATTTTTGAAAATTTCACCATTTTAATTATAAAAAGTGTAATAACGATGTTTTGAATAATTGAACAAAATTTTAATAATATCAATTAAGTAGGTAGATAAAGTGCTAATGTCGCATAGCCCGTAACGACTTGGTTGTGTTAGTGTTGGATACGTTCAGTTATTGAAAAAAACAACTCTTATTCCATTTTCTAGCATTTATTTCAAGTCACAATTGCCATCGCTATTCGCGTCTATTTTACAATTCACTATATTTTTGTCTTAATGTAATTTCATGAATTCATTTGAAAACAGAATTGTACCTCTTATGATAACAAAAACACTTTAGTAACTTTACAAACCGTTATTATTTAATTATTGAACAATTCCAATTACCTAATAAATATTCATGAAACTTATTATTCAAATATACATATTCTTAAAATTAATAAAATATATTATAAGAAGTCAACCGTCGTTTGATATTGATATTTGTAACTTATTGGATAACAATTAATCAATTAACCTAACAGAGGTACCTATTCTACCGCCAAAAAGTAAACCAAAACACGTCAATGTATTGTTGTGTTGTGTGTTAGAAGGGCGAGTGGTCCGGTATAATATGCAATGGGCACATACTATCTTAAATCCTAAGGTTGGAGGCGCTGCGGTGATGAAAGAATTGTTATTATTTCTTATAACGCCAATGTCTATGGGTAGTGGTGACTACTTATGATCAGGTGGTACCACATGTCAGTCCGACTAACTAATAAAATAACAAAAAGGTTTATTGCATTTATGATTTAAAAACACTACCTATCTATCAGCAACGTTTTTGAGCAAGAAAAAATTATTCCTTATTGTATTTATTTGTATACAATATAATGCCAGAAGCTATAACTCCCTAAGTATATATTGACATAAAATAAATAAAATTAATTATAATATTAACACAGATTCAAAGGTGATCAGTGCTCTGAGATAAATCGAGAAAAATAATACGGTCTTGTCGTTTAACTTAGATGATAACCGGACAAACACACTGTATCAGCTAACTTGATAACTGCTCGTTTATCAAGTTTGCTTTCACTGCGGTTTAAAAATACGAATACTTAGCCGAGTGATAGCATCAGAAACTTATGACCGTTTCTTATCAGTGAATTCATATTTAATGAAATCATTATGTATTATTAAACATTTATATTTTAGTTAAAATTTAACTGCTGCTGCTAATATTTTGTATTGAACCGAAAATAATAATACAATAGCTTTGTGGAGAGACTCCTTTGCTAGTTAAAAAACAATTAAAAAAAAAGAAATGTCAAAATGAAGATTGACCATCGTGTTTATAATATGACAGTTAACAACTGTTTTAGATTGTGATATCATCAATTAAACGACAGAAAATAAAAAAATATCAGCTATTAAAAATAAATCTTAATCACTCTTACGAAAAATACGTGCTGTGAAAAAGTGCGAAATCTGAAAATATTACATAAAAATTAATAATATTACCCTAAAATGTATATTATAACAAGGTGGCAAAAATTGCTTACAGTTTAGTTTTGTTTCAATTATTAATAATAAAAATTATATAATAGTATACTAAAAAAGTGGCAGTTTTTATTTAAATATTATTTCTTAACGAACATTTTCGTCGGTAATCACAAATATTGCGAATTAAAATCGATAGAAGTTTATTGCACAATAGTTCTTGGTATAATCTAAATTAAGCTAAGGCTTTTATTTGAAGCATTGATTCATTTTCATTCATGATTAATATTATCGTCAATCATTTTCGGTATAATCTAAATTAGTTAGGTGATTGACTTAGAAAAGTCAACATTAAATACTGTTTACTGTTGCAGCTAAAACAATGATTCAAAAGTTATTATTAATTAAGTACATTTTGAATTACAATTTGGCAGAACTTAACAAGCGTTTGAAAACGAAAACAAACATTGAAGACGTTAAACGTCTGATAACATGATGTAATGGCTGGTATAACAGATTTTATTCAATTCAGATAGTGAGTACCACTCGGCTGTAATGGACCATAGATAACTCGATTCCCATGCGCGCGCACTACACACTATACATTTTATTGAACCATCAATAGCTTGTCAGAGATTAATTCGATTTTTAACAATTAAATATCCAATTGTTATTTATTTTCATTCTTATAAATTAAAAGTTTTTTAGAACTATTAATATTATATAGACCATTTTGACAATTTTAAAGGATTGGATGTGTAAAACAAAACACTTCTGTCACTGTGATTTTAAAGCTGGCAACACTACTAGTATAGAAGAAAAAAAATACAAACGTTGGCGGGAAAAAAGTGCATCGGCAGTAGGGAGCGGTGAATTGCGGGGACTTTTCTTGATACGCTCGAACCGACGGTATTGTAATCTTATTCTACAATACTGTATTCTGTTTGTTGTTATAAATTGTACATGTTATGTTCTTATAAATTGATATTAATTAGGCGGTTCTTTGTTGTTCAAGACATCGATATAACATTAGGTATCTACTGAAATAAATGTTTTTTTTTAAAATAATTCCTATAAATATAATAACTATCTATGTTACCTAACATAATCGTAGGTAAGGACACCGTACAGGTGGTCAGCGATTATGTCTATCTTGGACATCGTTTATCGTTTGATCGTAAATCTCAAATACAGGAGATCGAACGACGCATTGGCTTAGGGTGGGCTGCTTTTGGAAAACTCAAGGACACCTTAACATCCAAACTCCCACAATGCCTCAAGACCAAGGTGTTTAACCAATGTGTCTTGCCTATCCTCACCTACGGTGCCGAAACATGGACGCTTACTAAGCATAACATGCAAAAAATAAAAGTAGCACAAAGGGCGATGGAGCGTGCCATGCTAGGCATCTCTCTCGCTGATCGTGTACCAAACGCGGAAATTCGACGAAAGACGAAGGTCGAAGATATTGGGAAGCGTATCGCGAGATTAAAGTGGAGATGGGCTGGACACTTGATAAGACGCGAAGACGGAAGGTGGACTAAAGTCGTCACCGAGTGGTGGCCTAGACAAGCAAAGAGACCAGTGGGCAGACCACCCGCCCGATGGTCAGACGACTTTAGAAAAATAGCGGGTGCACAGTGGATGCGACTAGCACAGGACCGGGAGAATTGGCGCGCCGGTGAGGAGGCCTATGTCCAGCAGTGGATTCATGTGGGCTGAATATGATGATGATGATGATCTATGTTAGAATTGCTCATTGGAATGTCCTCTTGTATAGTAAGGATCTTGATATTATTTTAATTGTCATAGTGGAGTATAACCACGTCGCCGCTTGTAGATGGTCTAAAAGGTATTTGTAATAAAAAGGCGAACAAATAAGCCTTTTGATGATGGTCGCCTTCGCTCCTAATATCGATATCATCAACCGCAACACTTAATAAAAAGGTAAGGTTGTGTCTGGTTTTATTATTCGTTGTCAGAAGTATAATCATATTTCTGACAACGAATAATAAAACCAGACACAAACATGTTGATACCATGCTACGGAATGGTGGTAATGGTTAGGTTAGGTTAGGTTACAAAAAAATGTAAACTAAATTGTTGTAATAATATTAAATTTATATTATATTATTATTATATTATAATATTTTTATTATATTATTAACAGATATAAGCGTTTATAGAGGAGTACAAAAATACGTCTCACTATAGTGTGAACAGAATTTAATAGTTTAGATACATCTAAAAACAGAATTTAATAGATACAAATTATAAAATTTAATAGTTTAGATGTATCTAAACTATTAAATTCTGTTTTAACAAGATATATAACGCTGATAAAGTTTTTACCAATTATTTTAACAAACGCAATGATGTTTACGTTTTATTTGCATTAAGGTAAATCAATGTAATAATTTTTGCGACTGTTATAAATATTAAATAAATAATGTATTCTGTGCCTAATCATATATCCATTGCCCTTCAAAGAGGTTTCGCTAACCTGGACATCCTACGTAAATCTCGACACCTGGTGACACAACCGACGTATCTGCTTATTGAGTAAAAGCGGCGAGATCAAAGGAGTATTGTGCGCGTACGCAAATAACGACGACGGCTGCACTATTGTGCCACAAAATTATGCTTTCCATGGAAGATTGTGCGTTTCCTGGTCATTTTGTTTCTGTATATCCTTAAAGAGGATTAATTATTGAAACAGTGAACGTTTGCGGTCTTCTTTATGATCTGATGATCGTTACTATCTTTGGACATTTGTGTCACGTGTAATTGAACGGCCTATTGTGGGGATTGAATGAATTGGCGGGTGCTTTATGATTTAAACCAACAGAATATAGATATTGAAACAATTTACCTTCTGACTAAGGAATGTGAGTGTTTTTAAAATGTTAGCATATTGACGAATATTTAAAAATATAAAATTTTATATTATGAATATATTATATAAATAAGCTATATTTATATATTTAAAATTCAAACTCATATTATTCATAAAACTATTTACGTATTTCAATATTTTCAATATTTCTTCATACTTTATATAAAAATAATTGATTGATAAAAGAAATCATACTTTTGAAATAAAAAGTAAATCGAAAGAAGTATATTAAGGTAGGTACAAACGGTTTTTTAATGCTGCAAACAGATATGAATGCTAAAAAAATGGTTAAATATTTGTATTGTAGTGTATGTAGTAAAACTATACACGGTCAGAAGTTAGTCGCGAGTCGCGCTTTTTTAAAAAAGTGGTGTTCTCGTGTTGTCCAGATATGTGAATAATCAAAACCGCAAATACCTTGGAGAACCTATCAGACCAACTTAGACCGTAGTTCTTAACTTACTACTAGAAATGCAATATTTTTTTTAAATATTTCACATCTGAACAAAAGTGTGCTTCAAGCGAATAATTAAAAAAAAAGTTGTACAATTTCCTCAGTATTAGCTTTCTTGTTTTTCGTCATGTACTCAATAAAAAAAAAAAATCTAGAGTATCTAGAAATAATCGATAACAAGCTGTAATGAGGTAGATAAAGTATTTTGCAATAATTTTAAGAATACAGTGTAATGATGTGTAACGACGATTACTTATCGTTATCAGATGTTACAAGTGATGTACCGTATATCGATATGTTATTGATTTTATTATAAAAATGAACTTCGATAATTGTAATGATAAAATGCAATTGAAGTCATTAATTGAATCGTTTTATTGTTACTTATTTATACATTACATACGTGTAATATTTGCTTATAAAACTATAAATTAATGACCCGATTCGATTGAGGAGTTAAAGGGATGGGCTTTTAACTATTTACTATATATCAATCATTAATAATTTAAATAAATTATAGGATTATTAGAATTCATGCCTACATTTATTTTACAAGCCATTGAGCTTTAACATAACTTACCTCTTAAGTTAAGATCACCGTAATATCATTGAATATTAAGGCAGAAACATATATATAGATTATTTTCGTGATATTTATAGGATTTTGATAGTGAAACATGAAGCAAGAAATCGGAAAGCTACTTCATATTTTGAGTTAAAACCTGTTACGATATCTGAGTCTATGTGCAATCTAGTCGCTAAATAGATGATATCACTTACGCTTAGCATGGTCACGCAGGTGGGCCTGAAGCTTATACCACACTGTTGCGTATGTGTGACCGTTCAGTAATAATAATTTTCCGTAACAAAGATGTGATCTTAGATTTAAAGGTATTTTTTCTGTCGCTGTAACTTCGTTTGGTCGCGTGGATGTGTTAATTCCTAATACTTAAATGTAATAGAAGCACGTGACCGTGGGAATGAGGGTGTCATGTAGGAGGGTTGACACCCCACGACAATACGGTCCCAATGACCCGTTACGCGTTGAGACATGGAATTTACAAATAGTAAGTGTTAGAATGGATTTAAGTCTTCGATTAAAGTTGTATGTTATTTTTCTTTAAAATTAATTTAAAACTTGTATACGGTTTTAATCGAACCTGTGACCATCGCTTCGTTAGGCGATATGTTCAGTCTGTAACATTAATATTAAGCTATGTGTAATGATAAGGTGTTGATGCTGTTTTAGTTCTGTATAATTCATCTCATGGTGATGAATTTGATGATGATAATGATAAGATTTGGGTGTTCATTGTGATGAAGCCATGTATCGAAGTAAATTCATTTCATATACATGTGATTAAAACACTCCAACAAGCTCTGAACCCTGTGAAGCTTGGTGGAATAGCCTACAAATTAATCGAGGCCTTAACCCAGAAGTGAGACATAACATATTTTTAAATGATTAAATATATTTTATAAAATCAAGTATCATTAATAATTTTTAATATTAATCGTGGCGTATAATCTAAACGAAACCATATGATTATTTAATAAATAAAACATAATAAAATAAATAATACAATCACACTTACTAAAACGTAAATATTAAAAAAAAATAAAAAGATAACTGCCAGGAAAAGCATCAATTTCGAATTAAAAGGACAGTACCTTACAGATTTCGAAGTCAACATTTAAAAAAAATTAAGAGAATTAGTGTTAATTTATTCAAATTTTATTATATATTTAAACAATATAAAAACATATTTTATATAATTTAAAATCATTTCAACTTATTACTCATTGATTTCTCGATTAAATAATGACTAAACAATGCGGTTGACTGATTATTATACCGTCTCTATTGTTTACGTTAATTTGAGAGAGATAGACAGTGAATTTTGGTGGCTCTTTGGATGATTTCAAGAATCGAAATGTGTCATAATATTTTATTTCTGAAAAGTAATAACGTAAAATACACGCATGATAATCGCCTGATGTCGGAAAATTGTGACCAAAACATCCTGTATATAAGCAGGAAACGTTTTTATTAAAAATTTAATTACGAGAAACATATTAAAATACATGTATTTTAGAATATTTAATAAATATTTGAATAATTAAAATCTATTCGATCAAGGCCTCGATTAATTCGATAATCGACGTAAAACATAAATCAATACACCGAAATCTGACACTTATTGTGTACACAATACGAATCACAATTCGTTGATACGTTTTGACACATCTATGAATACAAAAATCGCCATGTATTCCCATCTAGATAACAGTTTTAGCGTATAGATAACATTTATCGGGTGGATTAAAATCGTTTGGATATCCAACTGATAACGATCTAGATAACCTAACACTGATAGTCAAAGCCCGATTTAAAATACTAAATAGTACAGGCACAGGTGGTGTAAAATTAAATATTTTTATATATGTGCGTCCTGACCTATTGCTGCCACGGTGGCCAGCCTCAAGAGACATATTGTATTGCAGTTTGTGTGTGCAAACACAGGTGCACTCTCATAACGGGACTGTAAATCCGAGAGAGGAACCAAGGCGCAGGACCAATTATCCTAATTGGTATTTGCATACTACAAATATACAAATTATTTTAAAACGTTAGAAGATTTTTGGCAATTTTATTAAGCTGTGACATGATTGTTAAACTGAAATGATTTTTAATATATCTCTGGACTTGACTGATCTAATGCTTTTTGTGTTTTTGTCAGGATATCAATATTATACATGTAGGAGTTGTGAGCATGCCATTCGAGTATAATAAGTTCGCTGCGGGTGTACACCATTTAATCTCAGAATAACACGCCACAAGCTTGTAATTTGATCCAATATCCACTCCTAAAATTGCGCCAGAAGGGATTTTGTGATAGCGTCCGTGATCGATGCTTTCATATATCTATGTAGATAACAAACTTTATCTAGGTATCGAAAGATAACGTTTTTCGCTAACGACATTTAAAAATCGAACCAGCGGATTTGTGTGACGTCCTTGAATGATCGTTTATACCTAAATATAGGTAAATACGGATATCTTAAATAGTTTAGGATTAAATTATTAGGAATAGATTTATATGATAAGACTAGTTAATTTTATTTTTGAAGAAGTAATTACACGTTCACGACATAGCGTATAGTTATCAAGACACGGAACATGTAAAGGTACGGCCACATCTGTGCGATCTTTAGAAAATAATCACAATAAACACTTTTACTCTTAAGGTCGCACATGTGTGGCAATAACCCTAAGATATCGAACTGCTATGAACGATTTAACTAAGTTGAAAAGAGTGGATATTTTTGTATTTATAGTTTGTAATTCTAGAACTCTAAATTCAGTTGGTTCAAAAACCCTTTGAAGAGGGAAGTTTTAAAACTTTCTTACAAGAAATAAGTCATGTATCTAAGACGGTCTAGTTGACCACAGCTTAACCGAAGATCGAATTTCAAATCTGGACATGCACCAGTTTTGCCATGTACCTAATATGGGGGTAATACCTAATATTATTATATTAATATGTTTTTTTAATAGGTAGGCGGACGAGCTTATGGGCCACCTGATAGTAAAGGGTTACCAACACCCTTAGACATTAGCAGTGTAAGAAATGGTGACCGCCGCTTACATCGCCATTGCGCCACCAACCTTGGGAACTAAGATGTTATGTCCCTTGTGCCTGTAATTACAGTGACTCACTTACCCTTCAAACCGGAACACAATAGGATCAAGTATTGCTGTTTTGCGGTAGAATATCAGATGAGTGAGTGGTATCTACCCAGCCGAGCTTGCACAAAGCTCTACCACCAGTAAAACTTGTATAGATATACATGTATAAAAGCGTATCTTTAACGATTGTTTTAATATATATATTTTTAAATTCGAAATCGTTAGCGACAATGATCATGCAATCCCAATTAGAATATCGTGATTTGACCGAGATACACTTGATTTATTTGTGCTGACTGATAAACGTTTGATGGTATCAGAGAGGGCGGATTTATGTACCGGCTGGATGGAGATGTTCGTGTACCTTTCGAGGTTTTGGATCACGAGATTGATCTGTTTTGAGATAAAAAAAAATATTTTCAGTGAATTAAGCAAATAAAATATAAATTAATTTAAATAAAGTGCACGCTTTTAGGAGCAAATAATTTTTATCGAGTGTTTCTATGACAAGTGCCTTCGAATGATGAATCCCTGGTTGTAATAAGGTTGATTTTTTTCCAAAATCAAATGCATCATTTAAGAGAGAGAGAGACGGATCTCTTTCTCGACTTAAAAACATAATCGATTCACAATCAAATATGAAAGAAAGAAAACAAAAGAAACAGAATTGATTGTTCTTTATTATTTTACTTCAAGTTGGCGTTTGCGAGCATTCACGCAGCATCGATTTAATTCTTAATTTTTTTTAATAAGTCGTGAAGTTACTAGATTGATTGATTATTTTTATATATGTTAAAATTATTTGCAAAGCTACAATTTTCACAATAAATAAAGACGAACTCATGTTCATCCCTCAGTCCCCCGCCGCGTCTATTTAACTGTCTGTCTGAATGTGATAAACACAAAAACTATTAAACGGATTTTCTTAAAGTTTTTACCATTGGAAAGAAAGTCATAAGGATCTTTCCATTATTTGAATGTGACAATGATAGTTGAAGATAAAAAATAATGGGAGCTGGGAGCCTACTGTCTTGCACCGCGTAATCCGTTAGGGCCGTATGTATTATGATATATGTATACCTTTTCTTTAAACTTTTATTTTATCCGTACGATGGCTTCGCTAGTAAGATATTAATATTGACGATGCAGATACTTTCTATAGAAATTTTTAACGTAATTCTGTTTACGCAATGAGATAAAGAAGTGTAAGTTTTTTCTAATTTTATATGTGATAATGAAGTTTTTCTGATTCTAAAAGTATTTCCACTTTCATCCTGTTTACGCGGTGGCGCGCTCTTGATATTTTTTAAAATTTATAATGGTTTTTTTATCGAGATACATACTGATAAAAAAAAACATGTAATTATTTGTTTTCGATACGTGGCTATGATCTTTATCTATTATTTGCTACCGTTCTGTTGATAAAATGCTTACAATTTACACGATTGATAACCATATCAAATTATCAATATTGAATAGTTGGAGAGAGTTCTCTTTGAAATATCGATATTTTTTTAAAGTTTACGACCTGTGAAAACATTCTCTACTGTCAAACAATACATATGTTATTTCATGGTGACGTTTATTAACTTTTACTTAAATAAACGTTTCTTAACGTTACAATCGGAATGAAGATCCTAACATTCTTGTTACTTATGAAACTACAGAATTTCTTGTCAGCTCTTCTGAACTGACAAGAAATTCAGTAATTTCCATCAATTACAATTAAAGTCATATATTCAAGCAACGAAATATTTACTCTACGCTTTTGTCACATTTTATTGAACAGTACCTTAGTCATTATTATTTATTATAGCATAGGTAGGCGGGCGAGCATATGGGCCACCTGATGCTAAGTGGTCACCAACGCCCATAGACAATGGCATTGTAAAAGATGTTAACCATCGCTTACATCGCCAATGCGCCAACCTTGGGAACTAAGATGTTATGTCACTTGTGCCTGTAATTACACTGGCTCACTCACCCTTCAAACCGGAATACAACAATACCAAGTACTGCGGTTTTGCGATAGTATATCTATTATTATTCTTGTGAGCATAAAATTTCAATTCAATAATTTATTATAGTAACGATTATATTATTGAGTTAGGATTTAAAGAACATACCGAAGTGGAAACTTGGTGTCATCGGTTTATATTTATTTCTCGTATTTATGTAATAATTGTGGCTGATTCTATCAAAATAATCAATATTGTGTGTATCCGTAATATAATGTAATGCAACAGCAAGTTTTCCTAATTAAAAATTCCGGGAAGTTTATTTGACCAACACACACACACATATACATATTATATATCAAACATATATATATACATATGCTTGATATATGTATAATATGTATATTTCCATACTTCAATTAATTCACACGAAAGACTTAAGATAAAATTATTAATAACATTAAAAAATAAGAAATGATTCGTCAATACTTTTTATAGTAAGATTTTTAATAATTTCGTTATAAGTATTAAATTTATCATATACAAGTTCTAGTACTTAAACAAGATTAAGCTAGATAATGTTAACCTGTAGCTGTGGTATCTAATTATTTAAAGGAATACATTATATGCTTGGCAAGTGTAATAATTTGGGCGCGATAACTCGTGTCGATAACAAGTTCCACGTAACTATCACGACTTAACAACATTTCTTAATTCTAATTACGTCTTAATTTAAGAATAGTTCGTATGTTTTTTTATTTCTGGATGTAGTCGTAGTATAGTACTACCAAAGATTTACTATCCGTGATTGTATATTTAATTTGGTAAATGTAATGTATCATATAACAGCATGCGAATGTCCCACTGCTGAATGGCATGGCATGGCTGAATGACAGAATTTAAGTGAAATAAGACAGATGCAGGTTTCCTCACGATATTTTCCTTCACCGCCAAGCACGAGATGAATTATAAGCGCAAATGAAGCACATGAAAATTCAGTGGTGCTTGTCGGGTTTGAACCCACGATCATCGGTTAAGATTCACGCGTTCTAACCACTGAGCCATCTCGCCCAGACCATCTTGCTCATCATCATTTAATTTTGTAGGATAACATAATATATTGTAATACATAATATGTACAACATCACAACTGGCTACAAAATCACTGAAATACGAATTCGATTTCTATGATGCTGTCGCTTTCTATGTTGTTGTCTCTTTCTGTAATAAATCATAAATAGAGAAAAAATAATACGAATTCTTATCATCAGCTTACAAACGGAGTCTGCACAATTATCGACAATCATGTTGATAACACCATGCGACCATCACGCTATCTCCGTCTCTCTCTTTTGTATCGCGAATAAATCGTCTATCTCTCTTCCGCGGATAGTTAACAGTAAAAATATGTATAAAAAATACTAATGAATATATCGGTATCGCACATACGTATCGCGCAGCATCCGCTAACTTATCACAAGAGATAACAGGCCATCTGTCAACGGTCGATTTGAAGTACGTTAGATTAATTATAGTTTTGAGAACTGCTATCGTTTTTTTTTTCGCAATTGATATTGTTAATATATTTATCGTTATACCTAGTAATTAAAATTATTTTTCATCCCTTCAACTGTGATAGCGCGTTTGATCTAGTAAATTAATTTTCTCTCATCCGCGAACCATTGGAGCAGCGTGGTGGAATACACCCCAAGCCTTCTCAAGTTTGTATATTTCCTTCTCATTATTAAGCTAGGCAGACGAGCATATGGGCCACCTGATGGTAGGTGGTCACCAACGCCCATAGACAATGGTATTGTAAGAAATGTTAACCATCGCTTATATCGCCAATGTGCCGCCAACCTTGGGAACTGAGATGTTATGTCTCTTGTACATGTAATTATACTGGCTCACTCACCCTTCAAACCGGAACACAACAATACAAAGTACTGCTGATTTGCGGTAGAATATCTGATGAGTGGTTGGTACCTACTCGGACGAGTTTGCACAAAGCTCTACCGCCGAGTAAATATGCAGGTTTCTTGTGATTAAAATAATTATAAAAACAGAAATAAGCATATGGAAAGCTAGTAATGTTTTGCACGTATTTGAATACACGGTCCTCGGTTAAAATTTATATTAATAAATGTTAGCAATTTATTACCATTACACATAAATTATTAAATTATTCGTAATTATAAACATACAATTAGATCGGTCACAAAAAGAGTGCGTGTCTTATCTCCCATCGAGACAAAGAACTCTGGTAATGTTTATCATTAAATTATCGTCGAAACAATACATTATATTGCTTGTTTATAAGTTGTATTGTAATCTGTTGGTCAAGAATATCGTAATTAAGTTTCGTATATCGCTCTGGTAGTTCTAAGATTTCTAAGAATTTTTTTTAGTAATATCCTGGGACATTATTCACACAAGACCATCTGATCCCGCACTAAGCAGAGGTTGTACAATGGAAACCAGACAACTGATATACTACATGTAATAGTTTTCTTATGTAAATACATACTCATATAGATAATTACACATAGACTCAGGGCGAATAGACATGTTCATACATATAAATGTTTGTCCTCGGTAGGAATAGAGCCCACGACCTGCGGCGAGAAATGCAAGTATTTATCAACCACGCCAACCGGTTCGTCTTCTGATTTTGATATAAATCTTCTTCATTCTTCTTTAATTTGAATATAAATAAAACAATACGAATAATTATTATTCATCTGTGGTTTATTAAGGTTCTTACAACCTTACTTATATAAACATTGTTAACCTAGTGATTAGTTAAACAATGCTGTTTCTTTCTTTCGAATGTCAAATTAATAATGACAGAAAGAGAGAAATCTGTGTTTATCTAAACAGCGGCTAAGCAACGTTTATAACTAAGGCCGTTAGTGGAGGATTGCTTAGGAAGAAACAGAAGAAATTGTATGAGCTATACAATCAGGTTGGACTTAAATTCCCCTCGTGTGTTCTTTAGGTTAGAATATCGATGATCTTGAAGAGGCTGTTTATTACAGGCAAAGTAAGCGCATTACATAACAATTATTTATATTCCGGATTTAAATAGTTACTATACAAATCATGACAGAATGAAATGCGAAAATGCTGTCAACATTTCCCTGTTGAATCAATAGTTTGGTTTTCTGGAAAAATCCACCAAGTTTGCTGTCACCAATGAAGTTTACAAATCGGGTCGTTACTTGTATGTTTTAGATCAGAATGATTAGCTATGAGCTTAACATCCTCAAACTGAATAAATTTAAATTGTTTCTCGTATTCTCAGATAGCGTATCATTTAACATTATTAAATTCATGTGTATTCATGTGTACATCTCATTTCTATCTAAAGTCTGGCTGTTTATCAGATTATCAGTCGACGTGTTATCAAAGTTTAAAGGTTATCGAAACTACTCGTGGTATCGAGAAAATTTCGATACAGTAACATCACTGTGTAGAAAAAGATTCCAATTATAATCTGTATTTTTCTTCTCATTATTATTTTAGAAAGATAGATAAAATATTATTTTCGTGGCTTATATCTTTTTATTTTTCGTTTGAGATGTTTCATAGTATCTCTTATATCTTTAATTTTAATTGATGATATTTACTAATGCGAGTAAATTCATATATTCTGTTTTGTCAAATGTAAATAAATTATAATTTGTGTAAACATTATGAAACCCGATTAGGAATCTTGATTTAATTAATAATTTCTCATAATAGTTAAGTAAAGATACTAAAATGTACAATGGGCTAGTCGCCTCTCCTTTTAAGAAGGTACGAAGCTTATTCCGACACGCTGCTCTAATATTCATAGTTGTACACATGGATTGGTGATGTGTTAGACACATGCTCAGTTCTTCACTGCCCACTATGATATGAATAAAAAATACATCCAAACAACAGGTAATGGCAACTAATCTATACCGATAACTTTGACTAAGTTGGATTTGAATTGATTTGAAGATTCTATATTTATTCGGATCGGAACCGAACCGATATGATGTTAACATATACCGTTATGTCAAAACCAAAATTAATTGTCATCTTTTATGCCAATAGTCTATAATGAAATTAATGAATAGGAAAACGGATAAACGGCAACGATCACGTATCATTAGATTGGGATAATATGACAATTTATTAGTAGAATTCCAGATCACTCAATATGAAATCGTTATTAAATCAATTCGTCAATAGATGGCGTTGCCACTTAATAAAATTATTTAAAAATAATCTTACTATAATGCTCTGTCTCGTTATAACATACAAGTTAGAAAGAGATAGCAGACACGTATACACTTCATAGTTTTGTTGTATCTGTAACGGATCGCGTCTATTAGAACTATAATGTTTTCTGATAACTGATAACAATTCAGTGTTCTTCATCCAATATAGATTGTAAATTCAATTAATGTTCAAAATGTCTGGCTTCGCTTTGACTGATATTGATATGGATAGAATAAGATAATATTATAAAATATTTGTTTGAATGAAATGATATGGTGTCTAGTCAGTCTTTATGATGCATGCAATAAAGGTCAAATTCGATTGAATGTTATTACATTTGAATATATGTAGCTATCTGATGTAGATATTTTTATACTTCGTCATAATCATTAGTTTGCGATTATCCTAGTTTATTTGTATGCACGTACGTTCTAGACAAATACTTTTCCTTACAACTCCTCAATGATCTCTTACTGCATCCACGGCTCAGGACGAGGTACTATTTTTATTCAACACTAGCTGTGCCCCGAGGCTTCACGCGCGTATAATTAATAAAAATATATTAAATTATTTTATTACTATAATAACACACACGCGCACACACACACACACACACATATGGCTACTGGTAAAGAAATATGTAATTAACAATTTGAAATTATTTTTCATAAGATACCGTAGGGTTTACCGATCTTATATATACCTAACATTTGCGCCATCACATGTTCTTTGTGTGTACCAATTTTCATCAAGATTGGTCAAGCCGTTCTTGAGTTAAAAGAAGACATACAGACAGACAGACAGGCAGACAAACAAAAATGAAAAAAATAGTATAATGTGAATCACTGCATCATAAAACGATTATTTATCACAAAATTAGGTGAAAAAAAATATGTACAGACAGTCAATAGATTTATATAGTAGTATGGATATAGATTATGCGGTGATTTTCATTATTAAAGTGATGTGGTTGTCATCCATCAATCAAATCAAAATATACTTTATTTTCTAAGTATTTGCGAACAATTTCGAATTCGAATCATTTTACAAGATTAAATAAAATTTAAATATATAAGATTCTACCGGGAGAAAATATAAAAAACTCAGTAGGTACTCATTTTCGATTACCAATGCTTCTATTTGAAAAAAAAAGTTTGAGTTAGAACTCAGCACTTCAGCTAGAGCTAGATAGAAATCAGTTCTTAGACACGGCATAGCATAACACAGATTATACCAGCATGTGTTCACAGCATTATCATAATACATAGTTTAGACAGTCGTGACAAATTTCATTCGTCCCACGTGTTGGTTATATTTATTTATGCATGTGTTACTTATGTGTTTCTGAGTATTGCTTTGCTGTGTCAGAATGTTGTAAAATATTAAGATAACATCACGATACTTATTAGATGTCTCGATATTAATATATCTTACTTTTAAGATATTGATATAAACTTAATCACATCAATTCAATTGGATTTTGTATGTTTTATTAATAATAATCATCGTTGCTATTTACTTTGTTAATAATTCATAATAACTCATAGTTAAATGTTAGATTTTTATTTAATTAAATTAAATTTTATTTAATTAAATAAAAATCTAACATTTACCTATGATTAATTTTGTATTATTACGTTGTAATACTTGTTATATTACATATGGAAAATGTCGATATAACTTAATAATAAAGATGTATAAAATACATAATTATATATGATACAATATCCTACTCTCTCTTTTCGGTCAATTATTTATCACTGGCAACGCGGTTAAAATAAAATGTCATTTTTAGAAATGACCCTAACTAAATCCATGTAAAAAAAGTATCTAGTAAAAAGTATTTGTGGCTGAGTTAGAGTTCACTCTAACATACATATAATATACATACATAGTATATAAATAAATGTGTTGACACTGATTTATTTACAAGTTGTGACTGCTTTTGAATGATTGATCATTGCTCAATACATGTTTTTTTAATTTTATGTCATAAGTTCTTTTAGTAAACTGATATAATATTTTTAATTATATATAGCATTCTTTGATATATAGCATTGACAATGTTTTATATTCAACCAGCTAACGCATCTGAACATCAAGATAAAGTATACCTCAAAACAAAACATAATAAACAGGAAAATACACAAGAAACGTCATTAAAATAATGATTTTTTAAATAAATACAGTAATATTTCGTACGTCATACGTCCCAAATGGCGGAATGATTCGCTGTCTCGCTCATCTCGCAGTGATAAGAACGCGATAAGGCGAGATAGCACGCCTAATGGAGACCGTTTTAAGAGATAAGATAAAGCTAATGAATCTCTGTTTTAAAATTATCCGGCTATTGATAAATAGATCTGGTTTCGTTCGAGAGAGACATTGGATGCTTGTGTTTAAATTTTGTCGATTGTCAATATTGGTATAGAATAACTTTGGTGGGAAACGCTTGTTTATATAAGACGTAGACCTTCTTTTTTATAGTATAGGTAAGGAGACGAGTAAATGGGCCACCTGATGGTAAGGAGTTACCAACGCCCATAGACACTGGCATTGTAAGAAATGTCACATCGTTTACATGGCCAATGAGCCACCAACTATGGGAACTAAAATGTTATGTAACCTGTGCCTGTAATTACACTGGCTCACTCACTCTTCAAACCGGATTACAACAATACTAAGAACTGTTGTTTTGTGGTAGAATATCTGATAAACTTGCACAAAGTCCTACCAGTAAAAAGTCTGCATATTAACTTTAATCTTACTATTAAATCGATTGCCCTAACTGACTATTAACTCACAACCAAATTAACTGAGTCTAGAAAGCTGGAAATTGGGAACATAGTTAATTTTATACAGCAAACATCTGTTAAGAAGTGAATATCAACTTTAAGGGGTTGTGAAATGGGAGGGGTAACTTTGTATGAATAATAACCGTACGGAGTCAGGATATGCGGCTAGTTATAAACAAAAACGGTTGTGTAAATTACAAATTAAATTTAGAATTACACTTATCAGTTAAGATTCTAAAGCTCCAAAAACCTTCTCCTCAAAAGATGAGAAGAGGCCTCAGCCCAGCAGTGGGACATTCACAGGCTGTTAGTGTACTGTTACTATTTATCAGTATTCAAGGTACATTCTAGAAGACTTTCTCAACAGCAAAAAAACCTGAATCACTTTTTATAGGCACATGATTGATTATGGATTCAATACCTCGAAATCTCCTACCGCATAAATTACCTTCTAAACAATCGACGCAATTAGTGTTATCGAATATATAATTGAATCATCTATATATAAAAAAAAAAATATTGGATTAAAATAAAATCAACACTCAATAAAATAGAAATAAACATTTATTATTAAGCGAATTCAATAACAAAATAAATAATAATAAATTCACTTCAGAATTTGTAAAGTAAATTGTTGCAACGAAATATTAGCCGTTAGATACGCAGATAGTATCAAGACTATTAGCGGCCGTGATTAAACAATGGGGCTATAATCGAAAAAATAATGCCTATACTATATATATCTACTTACGCTCGACTTCTGTACAGTCAGCTACACAAAATATTTATAGTTCGTTTTTATCCTGCACGGAATTAAATAGCCTGATCGTAATAGCGAGACGAAAAGTTTATCTGCTTGTGATAAGTATGTTAAAACTTAATTTTAACAAATGTTTATATTTTGAATTGTTTTTTTTTTATTGACCCATTTTGAAAAGGTAACGGTCTGTGATCTTACATCCTAGTTATTCGTATTAAAAAAAGATTAGATATTATATAAACAGTTTAAAAAAAAAAAGTTGTAATGGTGATTATACTTCCATATACTAACACATAAACCAACGTTTTGTTTTTGTTTACCCGAAAATGTAATAAGTTTTACGTTAAATATTTGACAGTGTATTTTATTATCAAAACATATTCGTTTTTAAGTTGAATAATAATAATAGTTAATACGAATTGGAGTTTTCCTTCGTATTTGCACAAACATTTATAAAATACTTGTATAACACTCACAATAAATTATGTTAATTTTTGGCATAATAAAATGGCATTGGCATTTGGTAACGCAAAGTATCAGCCTTTGCGTTAAATCTAGAAAAAAAGAAATAGACGTCATCTATGGCATTTAATCGCATTACTTTACGTATGTGTTATAATTTGTTAAGTAAAGCTATCTCCGTCTTGCTGTACAATCAATTTGTCTATTAGATTGAAGTTTGTTAATTGCGCGTCTAAAGTAATTAGGGCTATTTGTTTTATTTGTTATCGAGGTCCCACATCACCACAACAATGGGGAAAGGCGAGTTTTGGTAATTATTCGATTAATAAGCGGCACTAGATTCATTTGATAGTTTTATTCACTATAACACTTAAATATATCTATTTTTTGAATTGATTGTTGCTTTTGGCCCAAATGGCCAATGCATCATCGAACGGGAGGCGAGCTTAAAATACTCAGCAAAATGTTTGATCAAACTTGTGACGTTTAATATTGGCCAAGCTTTAATATATAATTTAACCAACATCAATGATGTGAGGCTGAACTCAAAAAAATCATTTTGTGTTTCAAATGTTATATTATAGATATAGTATAAGAATACGTTTGTATTTTGTTATCGGCTAATTTTATTTATTTACTTGTCTCATCTGGCCGTTATTTACTTTTGATATTGTTATATTATCTTCATTGAGTGTACCTAATGTAACAGATACATGGCCAATTATATTCCGAACTAGCATAATCCGCGGCATCACTAGTTCAGTCGCGGAAATCAGTTTTACTGAATCTGCCATTGTAGAGTACGTAGTAAGTAATATTTGAATTAAAAAAATTAAGCATTTAAATTATTAATTTGGCTGGTAACTCGCAAATAATCAAAGAAACTTATAAAAGGCGGTTATTTTTTAATCAGACAGACGATCCAATTTTATTTATTTATTTATTGATTGTTTTCAATTAACAAACCTATTATTTTCATATAGAATATGTAGGGTTAATTGAAAACAAATATATGACAATTCAGGCACAGGATTAACGGCTTTAGTCCTTTTGTGAGGTACATTGCAGACATTCACATCTTCAGGCTGCCCCTGAGAATTTGTTGACAGAAAAACTCAATAACTTTTCCTTGGCCCAACTCGAGGATAATCCAAGACGTCGGTGTTTACAGCCTTACAACCTAAGACTAGCTCTACTAGACCATCGAGGCATTCAAATATGTGTTTGCTCGTATCGTAAATTTAACTTTTACCTAGTTTAAATATATATATCCTTACTTAGTCCGTGAGTTTTTTTTATAGAATAGGTCGGCGGACTATCATATGGGCCACCTGATGGTAAATGGTCATGTGTGAGAAGCCGCGGACGGAAACTAGTAAAATATATATCCAGTGCTTTTGTATAAGTGTGACGAATTTGAATGTACGCCCGGTATATATCGTATTACATATGTTAATACTGATGGCCCACCGGAGTGCTACTGGGAATTGAAGCCAAGATGAGATAATCAACAGAATACACCGACCACACGGGTTTTTTATATAATATTAACTTTTCTGTATGATTTCGTATGTATTTCTTTTCTTTAAGACCACAATTATATATTAAACATGAATATTGAAGTTCAAAAATTTCTTTATATTTTTTCTTGATTTGAACATCGTTAAAAACTATTAGGTATTTGTTATTGATTTATTGATTTATTGATATAAGAAACACTATCGGCATATTCAAGAAATCAAAACCCAATAAATTAAGACTAATCGGCTAATAGGCTAGTGATACACCCTTATAGGAATTTACAACATTACAATTGAATGATACAACACTTATAAGATTACATCCAAATTAAATTAATGACGGTAGAAAAAAATAACAAAATTAATAATCAAACTTCAGAAATGCTGCTTCAGTACTTTTATTAAAATTTCCAAGTTACATTACAATTCGTTTTTTTTTAAATTATAAGTCGTACGTACATTAGACTAAACGATAAAAAACAACAATTAATTTAAAAAATATATATATATTTATCTGTGGTTTTTTTTTCGTATAATCGAATTACTTTAGACTATGGTTTATATTATGTTACTTCATCACTACTAGATTGAAATGTTCATATTTTTTGTGATAGAATTCATTAAACAAAGGATAAAGCTATTTAAGTTACGGCATTTATGTGAAAAATAAATATATAATGTATTTTGATTCTGTGGTCTTTTGGTTTCGTAATTAACCTGTTCAACGGTGAAGAGAAACATCGTTAGGGAACCTGTTATATGTTTGATCTTATTCTGTCATATGTGTATCCCCAAACCCGTATTGAGGCAACGTAATGGAATTACCACCAAACCAATCCTCTACTTACAGTTTGTGAATGTCCCACCGCTGGGCTAAGGCCTCTTCTCCTCTTTTGAGGAGAAAGTTTGAAGCTTATTCCACCACGCTGCTCCAATGCGGGTTGGTGGAATACACATTTGATAGAAATTCAGTGAAATTTGACATATGCAGATTTCCTTCACCGTCAAGTACGAGATGATTTATAATCTGTGGTGCTTGCCCGTGTTTGAAACCCATAACCATCGGTTAAGATTTACGCGTTCTTACCACTAGGCCATCTCGGCTATTCTCTACTTATTAACACTTTCATTCTGCTAGGATACTAAGTTTTCGACAAGAATTTGCTACTAGTTCTTATAAAGATAATCTACTTATGTTAATTTGGTAATGACTAAAGTTTTGTCATCATTTTAAGAATATTGTGCTATTGTATGCAAGGGTACCATCCACAGCCCGGCTCATCTTCTTCACTTTATGAAATAAAAAAAGTATAATGATGATTCTAATGCCAGATTTATTTAGAAATTAACTTTTAACAATTTATCAGCAATAAAATATATTTGAAATAAAGCACGGAGAAACAATTTATTTGTTCAGTGTGTAAGAAATAATTCACACCTCTAACGCACATAAAATACATTGCTTCACGACTATTATCTAAACGAATATCGTTCTAAAGAGACTCCACAATGTACATCGAACTTTGTTAATGTACACTTTTGATTTAATGCAGTACAACCCCTGTCTAAGGTACGATGTACGTAACCCAATCACCTGTCCCATCTCGCTCAGCGCATTGTGAGTACTCGTTAAATAAATTTCAACCCTAACTTCTTTGGGGAAGAGTAAAAAATGCAATAAAGTGACATTTCGTCTCGACCTACGGCCCGGCGATCCATTTCATCTCAAACATAAACTACAGAACAGGCGTCAATTGTTAACAAGTTTAACAACTCTCGATTCTCGTGAATCGATACAATCGATTTCGTTTATTTTCTCGCACTAAACTCGATTGTTCCACTCGATACATTACGCTCGCGGCTCGTATGGTGTGTCAAATTCAAACAGACATTGCATTCGAATTTATTCTCTAATTGTCCATGGTTTGAGATCAGTTTCGTGGTTTTGATTTTGACACTTCAATTGATTCATCTATGATATCAAGCTTAATCGATTCTGCACTTTATTTATTCGAATATATGAAATATTTTTGATTGCACGCGTAAGAAGTATGTTATTTTTTGTATGGGTATTGTGTTGGGACAGTCATTTGTTTTGACAGACTGTGTATGGCCACGGTGACTAAGATCGTGCGATTGTAGAGCGTTTTAGATCTGGAGATAATGGGAACTGACACACGGACATACGGTCGCGAGTTTTCGGGAGCCGGTATCCATCTCAATTTATTTTATTTGTTGAGTCGACACATTAGTTATTGAATTTAAATACGAAATAAGACTTTGTTTCGAGGTAAGCTATATTGTTACGCTCAAGTTAAAGCTTCTAAATCAATAAAACACTGATATATAACATCAATTCTCCTCTTAATTGTCTAAATCATAAAATTATTTTTTTTTTTTTATTATTATTTCATTAATAAATAATTTAGGATCGGAATTAGGGCTTAAATGTGACGTTAAACGTTGTCAGAACTAAACAGCAGTGTGTCGATAGATTTACATAACGTTGTTTTATTTGGATTATAATGTATGTTTGTGTGTTTTTTGTGTGCTACGTTAATGGTCCGATGGAAAGATAAGATACTTGCTACAAGCTGTTTCAGTTTAATTATACGTATGTGTAATACACACTTTCTACTCTAAGCATCTAACTGTAATAGTTGTTATAATGACTAATTATTTTCTTTTAATAGTATTTAAAAAAATATATGTAGTCTGCATTGATTATAAAATTATTACGAAGAAAGTTTAAAACGTGTCATTGACTTTATTTTTTTTTGTTCAATTGTTTCGTCTTGGGAAACGTATTGCACTATACATCCATTACAATTTAAATTACAAAATATATTTATTAATTGTGATATAGAAATTTGCAGATAATGAATGATGCAATAGCACAGATAATAATATATTAACGTAACGAGTTACGAAGTTATCGAAATGTGAAATTTAAAACAAAACAATTGGACTCGAAAGTAAAGTTTCATTGTCATATCTCTATATTAAAAAAAAAAACGAAATCATTTATTAAAAACAATCAAGACCAACTTAGAATTAAAGAAAAACTTAAAAATATATATTAATGAGATTAAAATTAAAAGTATGACGTTTATATCTTTCACCAAATTTTAAGCCTATCTAGAAAACGCATTCCCAAACAAGATACGTTTAATCTCCTACGCACTATTGTTTAAAGCGTGCTCATTTTGTATGCTAGATAGAATCGCTTGTAACAAAAAGCAGTAACTCTATATAAGGTGTACACAATTCTCGCTGATACGACACAGTTTAACATTAGTGAAATATGGCGTGGTTGGTTATTATCTTAGAAATTCGTGTGCCAATTGTTAACAATACAAATATGTGTCTACATTTGTGCATGTATAATTTACTTCTAATTTTTTTTATTATCTGTACTGGTGGTAGATGTTCTTGCATGCTCTTCTAGGTAGCACTAGACACTCATTAATTATTCTATCTTCGAATTGCTGGTAAGGGTTCACCACCACCCAAAAGCCTTAGAAATTTAACGAAAATTAACTAATACTTACACCGGTAATACGTTGCCTATCTATGCTATGTCGTATTATAAATACACTGGCTCACTCGCCATTTAAACAGTCACAATACATAGAGTTATTAAATAACTGTTTAGTAAGCGATAGCTGCACCATGCCACCTGTCACATATAATAAATGCCAAGAAGAATTATAATGAACAATTTTACCTTGAGGTAAAATTTATTCATTGAAACGGCAGCAATTATATGAAACAAGGCGTAAATATTAACATAATATTTAGTTATTTTTTAATCTGTCACAAACGTGTCAAGTACTTTACTATACACATCGATTCATACGTTAATAGCTCATTTATATACTTATCCATTTCATCAAAACCCCATCATAATGTTTTTAGTCACATTTCGAAACCCATCACGTGTTTATAAACGACTTGTGTTGTCAAAAATGATATTATCTAGGAAAATTATCGAGTAATCGACGTTACGGTGCGCGCGCGCCGGATGTCAAACTAATGTTCCAATTTTGTTGACTATCGTTCTATAATGTACTCTATTATTGAAGTGGTAAGGTTGATTTTTGTAAATTATCATTTTAGAAGCATGAATGTAATTTTGTGTATTTAAAATAACAGTAGCCTGTTCTAGTGTCATAGTTTTAGGGATCCAATGATGAATACGAAAACTTTTATCTAACTTTTTTTTTTTGGATTTTGAGTGTTATAATGAACACTAAAAGTATGCAAACATAGTTATCTAAAGTGACGAAAAAAATTTGAGTAATCTTGTTTTATCGTAAGAAAACCTGACATGTAGGTAGGCACTACCGTGGAAATCGTACCTATATAACATAATTATTTTATGAAATACTTGGAGAGTAAAAGCAACCAGATAAGCCGTGATGGCCCAGTGGTCATGTATCTTAATGATTCAGTTCAAATCCAGACAGACTCAACTAAATGTTCATGTACTTAATTTGTGTTTATAATTCATATCGTGCCCGGCGGTGAATTTAAAAAAATCTGCGTGGAGTAAACTCCAGACCTCCTCAAATAGGAGAGCTCACCAAGAGCTCTAAGCCCAGCAGTGGGATGTTTACAAACTATTATTTACATTTATAAACAACCACATGTGCCATGTGCCATGTGATTTATGTACGGAACACTTTAAATTATAAAGGCGTCACATATTTACGTATCCGATAGATTTCGTAGATCAGCCCGACTGTCCAAATGGATGTCCGATGGTACATGAGATATGAAGATTTATGTTATTTTAATAACATATTATTTTTTTCTTTACAAACCGACAGGCGAGAATTTTTACGTTATCACATTTTAATATCTCTGTCGTTAGTGGACTTTATCTACATCTAGTGGACAATTAAAATATGAAATTCTTAATAGCTTATGTCGATATGGAAACGTTTTGAAACTGTGTTACATTCAGTTATGTTATAAAATTCCATATATCATTAATATAATAATTATCTTTAATATTTAATGCGTATTATGTACATTTTGTAGAAGATTGATTTATATCTATATAGAAGTAGTTTTCCCACGGATGATTCGGGTGTTAAAAAAGGTTTCATCAAATTCGATTCAGTGGTTTAGCAATGAAAAGTGTAACAGACAGACAGACATACATAGTCACTTTAGTATAGACTAGCAAAACTTGATCGTTCTTCTACATGTGTATTGTTAATTATCACGATGATCGGTCGAACGAGTTAGAAATCGATGTGATCTACCGCCATCTAGCGGCGAGTTACAACAATTTAGATAGTATCAAAGTCTTATCCACAAAAATATAATATTGTATCAACACTATGTTAGGTTAAATGACGTTGAAATTTATCAATTACAAACACATAACAATTATTAATAAATATAGGTATATAATGAGAAACTGCACGCTTATTAAAAAATAGTATCGTATATAAGGCTGTGTCTACACGATTAGTGGATAATAATAATACACAGTGTGGAACAGAAATATGGTGCAAATGAAATTGCATTTTTGTTTAGAGTTTTTAAAGTTACATTTTCAGTGATTCTTACAGCTATAATCAGCAATGCTATTGAAATATGACGTACATTTTTTCACGTACATGATAATGACGATCAAATTGTTCCAGTTTTGAAAGATTTCGTTATTAAGTTCGATGTGGTCACTATTCTAAGTATCGACCACACGCGTGACTACTGGTTTATTTATTTTGCGTTAGTATTTTTATTACAGGCAGAATTACCTTGCCATACTTAATGTGTTTTTTTTTATATATTTAAACTTATGGTTAGAATTGTATAATTAATTAAGTATTTAACATTTTTTTTACAATCATAGAAACATTATGTCTGGTTTTGTTCGTAATGGTTTGAACTAAACTTAAAGTCTAAACAAACAAACAGACTCGATTTCACATTTGTAATATTAGGTGGGAAGTTAGGTTGCCGAGGTGATGGGAGTAACGTCTGAGTTATGTGATTGTTGAGCCCTCGATCAGTTTCCTATGATTTGCTAGCGAAAAGGTCGTGTCGATGCGCCCGCGCAGATAGACGCGCACGTAATTAATTTTATTCTATTCTATAGCTGTTTGTTTTACAGTCGTGACCTGGCGTGTAAATACGATTAAATTTATTGGCTGTTTTGGTGGGTTTTTGAGTGCAGCATTTCGGTAATATTTCAGATACATCTTGTAATTTATTTATTGATTACAGGGTTGAAAATTATATTTAGCTTATTTTTAAGTTTTTTAATTTTCATCACATTTCATTTTAAGTACCTGATGCTATCATCGCGTACTCCCATATGGAAAAAATGATCCCAGATCATTATTCGGCCATAAAACATAATTTGCCAAAATTTTTAATCTCTAAAGGGCCCCACGATCTTTGCTCCGAACCCGTAAAACAAATAGGGATTGAAATGAGATTCCGAACGAAGAGCGCGCCGACGCTTCACGCGAGTGTTGGAATATCTGAACTGAACAAAATAAGACAATTACCTGTTGGCAAATGTTTCCGATACGGGCCGCCACAATCGCCTCACGGTCCGCAATCTCGCCATCGGTAATTTGGTAATAAAATGAAAATACGCTCGCCTCTTATCTATAATCCTCTATATATCCTTTGCTATATAAACATGGCGGGTCCAGGACCATAAGGTTTCAAGTGCAAATAAATTTGCAAGCTAGTTATAACGAGATCACCGAACACTTCAATTCACAATCGAAACAGTGTTCGAAGCGTTAAGGATTAATTTCCCTTGATCGAAGCTCTCGGTGTTCTTCTGCATTCGCGGTTTCGTGTCGATTTCGCGTGGCTGCAAATTTAATTTTCTTTAATAAGCTGCTTGTGTTTTTGTTATTGGAATGTTGACTTTATTGCTTGAAAGGTTCGATTGGAATTCGCGTGTTGTATCACAGTCTCGTTGGAGGCATGTATCTCGATAGGGAGCTTGTTTCATCGGGGGAGATGCAAGGCACGATTACAGCCCCGCCCATGCTTTTTTCGTGGCTCTCCTAAGTAACAATGGGTGATCTGTTAACTAAATAACGAGTCAGATATATCAGTGGGAACGTTGTCGATGCGAAGGTTTATTTTGAGCGGGTTCGCGTCGGGGTTTTGATGGAATGACTTAAGACGAAATCGTTACAATTTATGATCGTGATGTCTCCTTCATGCTGTATGAAGACATTGTACAATTTTGAAGCTGTTAACGATACGGTATAATTTTATTAAAATTCTTCGTCGCTGATGCTATTCGTCTCTTGTTGGTTTGTTATTTGTTAGTTATTTTATTATAATATTCTCCACCACATTGGTTGCCCCTCAATCAATCAATCAATTATCACTATCACAACATGGTGATATACAACAGATATCATCATCTCACGTACCCCAAAAATCTTGTGTTTCGATTTGAAGGGCAAGTCATTGTCATTTCAGGGCTCAGGCAAAACATAACGTCTTGGTTCCCAATTGGTGCATTCGTGATGTAAGGAAAGAACTTTTACATGAAAAATCTATCTCTTGAAATCTGTTTCATTTAAATATATAAAAAAATATTTGTTTGTTACAAAAATCGATAGATTAAACATATTACTTAAAACGAAGAAATGTGAAGCAAACGATTACATTATCTCAATACAAATTATGTTAAATGAAATATGAAAAAGGATGGAACAAATCATAACTAGAATTAATAAGCTTGTTTTATCGCAAGCTTGTGATAATAATTGTTAATCCCAACTTTCATACGCCACGCCAAACAGCCATACTAAAATTGTTGAGTTAGCCAGTGTATCTACAGGCACAAAGTACATGTTATTCCCAATATGGTGGTGTAAGGGATAATATTTCTCAAAGTGCTTATGTCTATGGGTGGTAGTAGCCACTTACCATCAGATGGCCGACATGTCAGTGTGCCTACCTATTATAATAATGAAAACACCGAGCCAACTTTTTTAAGAGGTTTGTTTCATAATGTGGGTCAAAAGTACGATGAGCCACCGCTCACAGAGCTCTAAGAGACCTAAGAAGTTCAAAAAAAAATATGGGACTTTTTGCCGGTGACTTTTGTCGAAAAATTCCTGTGATGAGTAAGTTTCAAATTAAATTATTACACTTACGTAATATCTACTAATATAGATAACCCGGACGAAATCGGGGCAGGCCGCTACTATTTTAAGAATAGCTTCGCTTTGCAGTTTTTTTAACTAATATCGTGAAAAGCGTGAATTACATGTTATTTTAATTAATACTTGAAATAATTTTGAAATGTCAGTTTGAAATTTTCCTCAACACGAGTATATCTGTGTTTTATTTAAATGATTTCAACAATACAATGATATCTTTGTAACTCGTGTTTCCTTGTTTCAAAACAATCGATACTGTTCTAATTACAGTTTATTAAAAGCTAGGTTTTGCAACGCGTTTTCGTTTGTTTGAAATAAACAGTTTCAATTGGTCGATGTTTTATATCAATTTACCATTCAGATGTTTTTTTAATGTGATATGCAATGTGTATAAAAAGGCTAAGGTGTAATATAATTATAAAAGCACTGTGCAAATATATGTACGAAAACATAATGCTGGAAAACCCGATACCTTCTACTCATAAAAGTATTTTTTTTGATGGGAAGTATATAAATATTTAAATATTCGGTTCTATTTCCAAGTTACGTATATATTTATGAATAAGCTAACTATGTTGACCAACAAAAATGCATATCATAACTATAAAAAATTTTTTTTTTAATTTGAAACACAAAATCTAATGTCTTTGGGTTTCTTGTTAAGCCAAAAAGGTTATCCTTAAAATACTATAGACGTCAAGCGACATACAAACCAACAAACATTCTCTAATAATATTAGTATTGATATAGATTATAATATTATGGATTTAGCAATTGTTTGTTATAGTTAAATTGTTTCGTATTTTCCTCTTGATATCGTTACTTTAAGTTATTTGTGAAATACAGTTCATTGTGGTTTTTTACGATTTCGAAATCGTACATAATTGTCGTTGAATAAATCAAAATGATATATCAGATCATTGTAAAAAGCGCGGACAATGGACATATCGTTAATTTTCTTGGTTAGATCTATTAAATCTGACGTGATACGTCATCATGACACTTAGTTCCGTTGCTCTCCATTGTCATTTATCCTCACTACCATAAATACAAACGACGTCAATTTATAACCGACTTCCTCCTAATAAACAGATTAAAAATTATATTAACTTTATATCAGTACTATTTATATTAAAATGTTTGTGATTGCATTTTGGTTTTATAACATGCATATGCACGTTACACGAACATTGTTAATTGCCAAGCGTTTCTGTTGTGATGGCATAATCAAGTGATACCTGTGCTTCAGTCTTGCTATATTGAAAAATAATCTTTTGAACGTTCCATATTCTCATATTCTTTTGTTAAATGATAACCATGGACTTAGTTTACTTTTAAAAGACAGTGTAAGCTTGTTTTCCACAAGTATAATATTATAACAGTAATACTTAATAAAATTAACAAATTATTAAAGTGGATAAATGTTACAATATGGTCGGAACTAGTCAAGCTTGGCTCTAGAACGAGTTGTCTACGTCATTGGAGGCGGACCGATCCGCCTCTCGCCTCTTATAGACATTGACACTGAGCAACTAAGCAAAGCTCGATTGTATAATACAATATGAAAATGTATAATTTATAGGTTTGCGAAATGTTTGAAATACGTATTGAAAAACTAGAGGAAAATATAGCAGTGGTCTTATTTATAACCGTCAGTCAAACAATGCCATGTTTTCTTCTTTCGAATGTCAAATCACGGTCGTATACACAGGTCTTGCAACTTCAGTATATATAACGTACTCCGTTGACATACTGATGCTATTAAGTTCAATTTACGGCCGCCAGAGGCATGACAATTCGCGTAATAATTATCCCGAACATTTTTTTCAAATCCAAACAAAACAGTTAATAAATAACAATACAAAAATAACAAAAAATCCGCAAAACTCAACAAAACGATATAACAATGATTAAATAACACAATACTTGGGAGATAAAAATATCAGCTTCGATAGCAGCGACGTAGTACCTCAAGCGGATGTTATTGCGAATTAGCAGTTGTTACACACTCGCACCTCACCTCTCACCACTGAAATTGGACTCAGTTGCCAGACCTGTGTATACGACCTTGTGTCAAATAAATAATGTCAGTAACAGCGAATTCCGCAGTGCTATTATATTAGAATTCACTTCATTCATCATCTGTGAAATGTTGATAACCGACTTATGGTGACATACTATTTTAATGCATGTATCCTTGTAATGTTATTATAACGGTCAGTGTGGCATATCCATTACTTACATTTCACGATCATTTTCTGACGTTAGTTTTGAGTTTGTTCTTACAGAATAGCCCTTCAGCGTTTAACTAAACAGCCGCTAAGCAACGTTGATAAAGTAAGGTCGGTATTTGTCATAGTCATAATCAAATAATAAAAAAATCTGTAATGCTAAATAAGGTCTAAATGAATTTAACGTATTGAATTGTTATTATATATCCCTGATTAGTATATGAGATCATAGGATCTTACTCGATGGTATATTTTACTCGGTGGTAGAGCTTTGTGCAAGCTCGTATGGGTAGGTACCACCCATTCATCAGATATTCTACCGCAAAACAGCATTACTTTGTATTGATGTGTTCCGGTTTGAAGGGCGACTGAGTCAGTGTAATTACATGCACAAGGGACATAACATCTTAGTTTGCGGCGCTTATTGGCGATGTAAGCGATGGTAAAAGTTTCTTACAATGCCATTGTCTATGGGCGTTGGTGACCACTTACCATCAGGTGGCCCATATGCTCGTCCGCCTACCTATATAATAAAAAAGGACGGTGTCATACATGTGAAAATGTACGTTGGAAACTGTTATTATATTAAATATGTTTAATCTATGCAACTGCTTTATATTAATCTATGGATGATGGAAATTTTCCTAAACAAGGCTTCGATTATAGATTTCTAGAACAAACAAATTATCTCCGTACCGACGGAAACGCTATTAAGTAATAATGGTGTGCCGTGCAATAGGGCTGGCAGTAAACTATAGCTAAATTCAATAAAAAAAATATTTTAAATAAAAAATCGTTCTATGTCACTTATATGAACTAGTTTTTTGGGTAATTTTCGCTTTCATAATATTGCATAATCGATGATGGTAACAGGTGGTCAGTGTATTCTGCATACATTGTAGAAGGTGAGAAAAAATGCATCAAATTTAAGGCACCAGTGGTGATACAGGAAATTATATTCAACTAGTTTCAAACCCGCAGCTTCGTCTGCGTTCGGAGAGGCAGGCAAATGTTACTTACCCTATGTCTTTTTTAAATCCATGACGTATATGGAATATTTCATCATGATCGGCTTAGTAATGATGAAATCAAGATGTGAAAGCAAACAAACTACTCAACTTTTTTGTATTTATAATCTTAGTTATGATCTGATCGTATTAGAACATACCAGTACAAGTTTACGGGTAAACGAAGTATAATTTTAAAATAATTCATGATGAGGAGTAGTGACATGCTCGCATTATTTACCCTTTAAATTAAATTACGATTCTATGGGGAAATATTAAACTGTCAACAGGCAAGGCTACGTTGAATTGGGAATTGCTAGTGTTTATATTTTTAGCATTATTATTATTAACAAGAATTGAAATAGCTAGCTTGCGATATGTGAGTATAAAAAACACACAGAAAAACAAAAAACTAATAATATTTTATCTCATAAAGTAATGATTATGATAATATAGTCTTGAATTATTATTTTTTAACCACAGAAGCACATGTGAAATAAACGTTAAGTAAATATTTTACAAGCAGTACTCTAGTGATGTTCCAGAAATCGGTTATTTGAAAAAGCTTTTTATAAGTATAAATTTAAGTAATAACGTAAAATGTTAAAATTGGTTCGCCACTTATCAATAAGGGAGATTCATTGTATAAACAAATTAACGCCGGGACGAGACGAACAAGGGTTGCTATTAAGAAATAAATTAGGTTCAAATCACTAGGGTTGCCACTATTGTATTAGATATTGCGATATTATTACAAGGCAGAGTAGAGCGTTATAAGTTAAAAAATATTAATATTTTTGATTACTAGCCGAGATGGCCTAGTGCTTAGAACGCGTGAATCTTAAACGACGGGCGTGGGTTCAAACCCGGCAAACATCAATGAATATTCATGTTTAATTTGTGTTTTTCATCTCGTGCTTGGCGGTGAAGGAAAACATCGTGAGGAAACCTGCATGTGTCTTATTTCACTGAAATTCTGCCTCATGTGTATTCCACTAACCCGCATTGGAGCAGTGTGGTGTAATAAACTCCAAAGCTTCTCATCAAAAAGAGAGAGAGCCTTAGTGGGAAATTCACAGGCTGTTATTTAAGCAGTAAAAAATAATAAAATCTATTTATCCTTATATACTATGTACATATATGATTGAGAAAATATTTAGATTCATTATTATTTATTGGAACGCTGTTTTATTTTAGTTTATTTCATTCAAAAGGAAAAAAAATTTAAGCCAGATTTGTTTATGTCAGTGCATTAAATTGCTTTATTTATTTTATTAAAGAAAATAATGAAAGATAATTATTGTGACTGAATAATTGAAGAACACTTTGCTTTTTGTTATCTAATGCCTTTTTATACGCTATAAAACTGGCAACCCTGATTGAAGCGCGTGGGTTCAGCCCGCGGCAACGCATATAAATTACAGATTTGCACATAATCTTTCATTTTTCACTCTTTTGCACTCTAACCGATTGACGGCGTCGAAAATAATTGACAGATGATTTATATTATAACGATGGGTATTATGTACAAAAATACTATATAATTTTTTTACAAGAAAATACTAGAAAGGATAAAAATCTGTGTGGAAAGTTATATAATAATAAATATCTACGTATCAGTCATTGATGGATAAAAATTTTCTTTGAATAAACTCAGTTCAAGATATAATCACATGTATTAGAATTGATATATGTATACTGTGTACGTATATATTTTACATTTATAAGTGTCGTAATGATTTCAATAAATATTTAATATCATTATTATATTAAATTTTGTAAGATATTTCATAGATTTCATTATATTCCCATCTTTATATTATTTCGTATTCAATTACATAAATTATAATTCTGAAAAACGTATAACGAAATACGTAACTTGCCGGCCTGATATTATTACATGATGGAATTTTAACGTCATTATTATAAAACGTACACACGTGTGTCTCCAACGCGACATATGATAGTAAAATGAACGTATTATAATAAATTCAGTTTTTTTTTTAAATTAGGTAATTGAATAAAAATATATTTTATTTATCCTAATCTGTGGCATAACCTTACTGTCACATATGACAATGACATTTCTAACAAACGTATATTTTTCATTAGACTTGTTTTTATTTTTGAAATCACTGTAATATTTGTCTTTTAAATATCTTTGTTAACTCTTGAAAGCTAATTCTGATAGAGATTGGTCCATATTTTATCGTAAGGATTTTTTAAAGCAATTTTTATCAAAGATGATGTTGGAAATCATCGTATATAACGTTTAAAAATATCAGTTAAACAGAAAATTACTCATTTATATAGAAGCATGGGTATTTGGATCATAATTCTCGCGTGTTTAACTTAAATTATCAAACAATGATTGATCATTTAATTTTGTTATTTGTTTTAATACTGATTTTGTTGTTTCTTTTTTATTTATGTTCTATAATTAGCCTGTATATTATTGTAGACTAGGCGAAGCTCTGCCTCTTTAAAATTTGAAATATGACTTGAACGCTATTGTATAGGAAGAACAGAAGCCTTGCCAACTATAACCATGCAAACATGAAACATTACAATAAATGTACGTATCCTTCGTTTAGCGATGTTTAAAAATATAAGATATTCTATAAAAAAAGATAAAATTACTTAAAAATTGAAATGTACTTGTAATACATATTATATAAAACGTAAAAATTACTATCATAAACAATACCAATATACATAAACTTATTCCAGAAAATATAGCGCATCCTGGAGACGTATTTAGTATACAGTATTATTACATAAGAAGCCTTGTTTCTCAGTTTCGCTTTAAATTTAAGTCTATTAATGTGACAAGTGTGAATTTAATGTTCTGGAGTTAAATAAATACTTCAAATAAACTAAACACACTTTCGTTCCATCATTTATTTATTTTGAAATCTCATCAAATAAGTTGTTGTTTTCCCATCGTATATAATCTCCGAGCCCTCCAGAAAGACGGGCATCGAATTTCCGCCGTGGCCTTACCGGAAGCGACGCCATGTTTACAAATCGCGCGGGAAACGTCACGGAGAATTTTAAGCAGCTGTGTTATGTTGACAGAAAAAGGCTTAAATGTACGGAAAAGGTTTAATTGTGATCGAGAATTTTATTTCGTAATATCTTTTTTTAATAGCTATGTTTTAAAAACGATTATAAATATTATCATAGATTTCTGGGCGTATGGAAGTGTAGTGTTCTAAAGCTGATGGTTTGATGTCTCGAAAGTCAAAAATAAACTATTTATGATTTTTTTTCATCTCTTTCAGTGTGTATATAAAATACAAAGTTAGTTTGATATTAAATGATAGTTCTAGACGATTCTTCTTATTATGATTTTATTGTTTTCACATATTATAATTCAGTACATAGCAAATGCGATTATGCGATATTGCGATTCGCAATGGATCCTGTGCTAAGGACCGTGAGAATTGGTCGGGTGAGGAGGCCTATGTTTAGCAGTGGATTAATTTGGGCTGCATATGATGATGATGATGACATAACAAATATTGTTATTTGACTGTCTCTTCGGTGGTTTCAATATGATTTCTTCAAAGAGTTGACATTTTGTTGAGGTGATGGCTGACTGATTATGGCTACGATGGCATGGCTTTTTTTCAATAGAAGGCAGGCAAGACTGCTAACAGATGAAAACGTATTATTATTATGTATAATGCATAGATTTACTAAAAGAGCCCCGAAAAAAAAAATTAGCTCCATAAATATTAATAAGTAGGGTGAAGTGAAAAAAATATCATTAAGTTAATTGGAAAAATGTCTCCCGTACTAAGAATAATTCATTCCTTAATGCTTGTGCATTTTTTGTTAATGTTTTGCGAAATTAAAGGTTGAATGTGGTAATTAGCATTTTTCTCTAAAATAAAAGATCTTGGAAACGGAAATTTGAAAAAAATATATAAAGAAACGTAACCTACCTTATTAACCATTGCTGGGCTAAAGCTTCCTTACCTTAGGATAAGGCTTAGAGCTGATTCCACCATGCTGCTCATTTCATCCGACACAACGGTTTTATGATATATATACATTTAATACCAAGTTGTATTATTGATTGCTGAAGCAGTTTTCTTTGAAAGTTAATTGTATAAAACATTGCAAATATTCCATGCATTCATATTTCATAGATTTTTTTTAATGTATGTGTATTTAATATGTATTATTAAAAAATATCGACTGTTTACGATGTACATAATGTACTATATTAAAGGAAACACAAATTGAATTATTGAGCACCTTAAAAAGTATATTGATGCTTTTTTTAATGTATGGTTAATATAATCCATTATGTCATGACATAATTAAGTTATCCTTTTCTTTCCTATGTCAAATCCATCATAATAGAAAGAGATAAATAAACAGCTGTTTAATTAAACAGTGATATATCTCTTTCTGTCTTTATTGATTTGACATTCGAAAGAAAAAGACAGAACAATGTTTAACTTATCAACCGATACACGTTTGTAAATAAGAATAATACTTTATATTGTTGTTCCGAGTGAAATTAAAGGCAAGATATGTAATATCTTAGTTCTCATGGATGGGCATTGATATTGATAAGATGATACTTATTGCAGTGGTGATGGGCGATGGTGACTCCGGATCAGGTGGGATCAGATTGATCGTCTTCCATCCAAAAATCAATAATAAATAACAGCCAACAAAAATGTCGTTGTGATTTATCAAGATATTTTTGTTCAACGAAAAACACCCAAATAATATTATTAAGTTTTGGTAATAACATTAACAATATCTTATTATTTTTTGTAAATAATGATTAATTTATTTTCTTACAGGTAAGTTGCAGTGCGTTAAAGAATAAAATACCGTAAGTCGTAAACGAAAATGTCGGTTGCGTTTTTTTAAATGCTTTGTTCTTTTTCATTAAAATATTACAAGTAAATACATGTTGAATCACTCTTCATCCATTATGAGTATTCATTAAAAATCTATACAACGATAAAAGTTTCCCATAAACGACACGACACACGGTGGTATAAAAAATCCCCACAACTTCACAGAGCGCGCTGAAAGGTTGAGATAGCCCACTTGGCGCGTTTAAACGCTTACTCATTGTTCGAATTCGAAACTCGCATAATGCGCCATTTCAATTGTCTGAATAGATTAAAAGTTGGTATGTCCGTATGTGGCGCACTTTACCGCTTATTGATTCGCCACTGAATGTAATTAAATATAGAATGCAAATAGGTTACGGGAGGTATTTTTTTATGATACACTTAGTAACCACCACCTCGTTATACCACCTCGTTGGTCTAGTCTAGGTCGGGCCAATAAATAGTTATTGGGTTTTTCTGTCAGAAAATTCTCAGTAGCAGCCCGGAGTCTGGAAGTTGGAAGTGTGTACACTCCCGTGCCTCGGAAAGCACGTTAAGGCGTTGGTCCTGCGCCTGAACTCTTTCCGGTCGTGTCGGATTGCCGTCCCATCGGATTATGAGAGCTAAGGAAAAGAGAGTGCACCTGTGTTTGCGCAAACACTTGTGCACCATAATATCTCCTGCGCAGTTGGCTAATCTCTCTTGATATTGGCCACCGTGGCCGAAATCGGTCTGGAGGACCCTTAACCACCGCCTATAGATATTGGGCGCCGAAAGAAATATCAAGCATTCCGTACATCTCCGCTATGCAACCAGCCCTGGGGTCTAAGATGTTATGTACCTGACCTGTAGTTACAATGGCTCACTCACCTTTCAATCCGTAACACAACGTATAATGTGATGAGTGGCTGGTACCTACCCAGACCAGCTTGCACAAAGCTCTACTACCAAGCAATATAACCGACTAATTTCGTATTTAATACGGCTTAGCGACATATATCTCGCCACATACGAAAACTAAAAAGTGACGTATTCTACATCGCGATATTAAAGTTATCCGAGCGATTGAACATATATACAAGAACCCGACAACAACCGTCGGGCAGTCCACCAGACCAACAGCCGTCTGGTCGGAGGATTCCCCCCTTTTCAATGGTGGGTGAGGAACTTTACACCCTGTTCCTCTCTATCTCCAAAAATATGTTACTATGTATTACATTTTCACCCACCAGACCAACAGCCGTCTGGTCGGAGGATTCCCCCCTTTTCAATGGTGGGTGAGGAACTTTACACCCTGTTCCTCTCTATCTCCAAAAATATGTTACTATGTATTACATTTTTGTAGTTATTTTCTCTTATTCTTTGTAATTGATTTCTGGTTTTAAAGCATAAATTAACGTCGATTCTATTCGTAAATATCTTTAGAAGCTAATGCTTATGTATATATTAGTTCTCTCTGTGTGTGTAGAGCCGAATATTCCTAGATTATTCTGTCACGTGGGAATTCGCCGAACCGTTTCGTGAACTATTTAAAGTATATTCGAATCGATTAGATTGAAGAAATTTAATTTACCTAATACATAACATATATTTAAGAATACAAACACTTATGTTTTACTTTTTCTTGGTGGTAGGGCTTCGTGCAAGCTCGTCTGGGTTGGTACCACCCATTCATTAGATATTCTACTGCAAAACAGCAGTACTTGGTATTGTTGTGTGCTGGTTTGAAGGACTTAGTTCTCAAGATTGCGATGGTTAACATTTTTTACAATGCCAATGTCTGTTAGTGACCACTTACCATCAGGTGGTCCATATGCTTGTCCGCCAAAAAATAGTTAAAAGAAATGTATGTAATAGCTATGATCACTATTTACATAAGCAGTAATTTAGCGTTCTATTTTTTTATCTGTCGTCAAATTTGTTAAATACGAAAGCGTGGTAAAAAGTGACACTACACCAGACAGCATCAGTTCCAGGAAATCCTACCATTTATTTACAATTGCGAACGGTACCCAATACCGTAATATAGAGCCACATTAATTACATTCATTTAGTTTGTTAATTAATATTTTTTACAATTACACGTAAACATCTGCGTCTCGTTTTATCAGTATCGCGATAAAAATATCAAATACACTTCCACGAACTATAATTCGTATTTTTATAAAATATTTATTATTTAAACAAGTCGAGAAGTGCTAAATGTTAATTGAAATGTTTGTTTCTGTCTGTATTCTTAATTTACTATTATTATTTAAATTGTAAAAAGATCGTATAAGAACAGGTGACGTGAGTTTTTACGTGATGTGGTTATTGCAAGAGATGACCGTGATGGGGACTGTTCAGGTTGTACGAGTCTAAAGGTGTAAAGCCTTTAGACTCGTACAACCTGCAGCAATATCTTTATTCGCTGTTCAAGGAAATATTTACGGCTTTACTTATAGGCTTTGTTTTGTAAGTGTTAGTTATACAGATTTATTTTAGTAACAGCCTGTTAGTGTCCCATTGCTGGGCTAATGCCTCTTCTCCTCTTTTGAGGAGAAGGTTTTGGAGCTTATTCCACCACGCTGCTCCAATGCGGATTGGGGGTATACTCATGTGACAGAATTACAATGAAATTTGACACATACAGGTTTCCTCACGATGTTTTCCTTCGCGGTCAAGCACGAGATGAATTATAATCACAAATTTAGCTCATGCAATTCATTGGTGCTTGCCCGGGTTTGAACCCATGATCATCGATTAAGATTCACGCGTTCTTACCACTGGGCCATCTCAGCTTGTTTGTTGATTTCTCTCATTCTCTCTATATTGATTTGACACTCGAAAGAAGAAGACAACATTTCTAAATCACCCATAAACAAGTAAAATCGTTATTTTATTCGTATATCATAATGATGATAATGTACTTTAAATTAAATACATAATATCCAATCAAAATAATTATGTACTTACGAGAATAATATTTGAAAGAACCCATCTCTAACGCCATCTATTAGCGAGGCGCGCAATCGTAGTGACGTAACTATTTCGGAAATCGAAATCATCACGTGACCCGCTCAACGGTATAACCTTTGTTTTTCCTCATTTTGTTTTTACAATTGCTATTTATGGGAATTGCTTTTTTGGGTCATTATTATTAGTAAGTATTTTTCGATCGATAATTAATGTCTTATGATTACTATAACTGCTGCTACTACTATTACTACTACTACTACTACTACTACTACTACTACTACTACTATTACTACTACTACTACTACTACTACTACTACTACTACTGTAGTGGTCAAAATTGCATTATCTGAGGAAGATATATTAATTTGCATGTTTCGAATTTTTTTTCTAGTTTGCTTGTAATTAGCCGAACATACAGGAGAAAAGATACTGAGCTGTCTTTGCCTCTTTAGAAAAAAATATACTTTTGACAATTTAATGGAATTTAACTCAAATATATTAAGAAACATTTTAATTTTTAATCGATAAATAATAAATATATTACTTGTAATAAAGTTAAATTCTTAAGTTATATTTGTGTCCGGGGTTCTGTCTGTGTTATTATTTAAATTTTTAATTAAATTTAAGTATCTTTGTTTATTTTTAAAACAAATATATAAAATTTATTGGAGACTACATTATAGATACAATAAATCCCTTCGATCTAGTATAAACCTGGTGCTAGCCTTTTTTCATCGTTTTGCATGAATAGCTTGTTGATCGACTTTTGCACGATGTTGGTAGGTGCTCGACGGTTACTAGCATAGTACCATCACCGTACAATAGGTGGTATGCAAGTTGTATATCTGTATGACAGTCATACTTTACTCAATCGGACATAAAGTAATCAACATCAAGATAACAGCCGTCCAGATAACCTTTGCACGTAGTTTATTTTTAATAATTTATTTATAACTGATAGAGAAACCGTTATATTGCATTTGTTGATAAAAACGTCTACTCGTCTGGTATTTCCGTTATGACTAAGTATTACAATAAACCTAGATATATAACAAGTATTATTTTAAAGCTTAAAATGATTAACAGGTATTAAAATAGCAATAACTGATTTTGTTACTCTCCTTGATAAATCTCTACATATATACATTTTGAACCTGTAGCTTTACGTTTAATTTGTATGATGATATAGAAATTTGAAGAGACAAGTTGATTGTTGACTGATATTTTTTTATAGATTATTTTGTCTATGATATAATATGATTATTTCATTTTTATTAATTAAAGTTTCAATTGCAGAAGCATATGCTTTTTAATATAAGGTTTCTGTTTTTTTAAATTATTATATATATTTTGCATAAACAAAATTTTAGTAAAAATTTGGTCAAAAAAAAAAAAAGAAAATGATTTTCTTATTTCCTGCCTTTAGTATCCTTCCAGGCATTTATGTGATTATGTACTAAAACATTAGTAAAATCATATAATATAAACTAATAACTAACAAGCATAAAAAATTAACACTTAAAAAATTCATGAGATATATCGTAATGATGACATTACGATAAACGTGTCGGCCGAGTCACCCTCGTTACTAATTAACATAAGGGTAAACATTGATAGCTACTTTCTCCTTATCATTAAATAACAAGTTTATCAGGACAATGCACTATCGGGTATAGGTTGTATCGACTGCAGGCAGGGCTGTGTAAACTTTACGTGTAAGTTTCGCATCAGATAAATTATTACAAGAATTCGGTAGTTCTCGAGAAGTTAATTATTTGAAACACAGTTGATAACAAAATGACAATTATTTATTAAGCAAATGTATTGTTAAACGTTCGCGTATCCGGGGCTACGTGATCGTTTGTTATAGATGTTTAAGAAATAATTAATTACATTATATGATAATATAGAAATGTGTTACTTATTTTATTTATCTACAATTCATATTTTGAAAAGTAAAATACCAGTTTGAAAATTATGTCAAAGATTGATAAAATTGTTAAAAATCATATAATATATTTAATATGATTTGTATATTTTAAATGATTTTCCTAAGAGTGTATTATATGCTAAGTAACAGTTAGGATATTTTTCTAAATATCATCATATTATACTAAGAAATAAATTCTACAATGTGCTTTCCAGAAAGTCTCTCGAAATATGTTTTATTAAAATAATCGTAAATTACAATTACAAATATGCATTGCAATTAATACCGTCTTTGTATAATCTGTATATTTCCGGTTCTGTGATTGTTCTATCAAATGAGAAATACTGCTTGATCGATTGAAATGCGGCTTGTCTTCGAAATTGGTCGACACTGAAAAAACATTATCATGACAGTGAGAAGTTTCAAGTTTTACATTGTGGTATTTCATTAAGTGACTTTAAGAAGAAGGAGAGGAAAATAAAAAGATACATATGTATATTTAATGTGAAAACTATGAAACGATTTACAATTGAAATATAAAAAAGAAGATTTAAAAAAAGATAACTTCAATACTTTTAGCAGCGATTGTACATTACACATTTATTTTTAATTGTCAAATTAAAATCACTTTATTTATAAATATTTTTTTTTACTCACAATAAATTCTTTAATACAGATTTCACCGCATTAACAGATTTCATAGCAAGTAACAGAGTACAGTAGTTTTTAACCATAATATTTTAGATGTACACATTTATTAGACTTCTATGAGTTTATTGTATAATACATAAACAGCTATAATAATAATAAAAAAATAAATAACGTCCTCCAGACCGATTTCGGCCATGGCATCTCAAGAGAGATTAGCCAACTGCGCAGGAGATATTATGGTGCACAAGTGTGTGCGCAAACACGGGTGCACTCTCTCTTCCCTAGCTCTCATAATCCGATGGGACGGCAATCCGACACAACCGGAAAGAGTTCAGGCGCAGGACCAACGGCTTAACGTGCTTTCCGAGGCACGGGAGTGTACACACTTCCACCTTCCAAACTCCTTGCTGCTACTGAGAATTTTCTGACAGAAAATCCCAATAAATTTTTATTGGTTCGACCTGGGATTTGAACCCAGGATCACCGGGTCTGCGGCCTTATATATAGCCACTAGACCAACGAGGCAGTTAGCTATAATAATAATAGTCCTCTAGACCGATTTCAGCCAACGCGGCCAATCTCGAGAGAGATTAGCCAACTGCGACTACGACAACAGGACATATTATAGTGCACAAGTGTCTGTGGCCACTAGACAGTCAAAGAAAACGAGGCAGACGACAAAGTCAAGCAGCTATATATCCATCTTAATAACATCGCTAACCCATAGCTACACGTAGAATCTGCGACGTGTAGTATGTATAATTAAATACTGGTAAATATATTTAACCATTTAACAAATTTAATACAACTCATAATTAATCGATAAATCTTTTTACGCATTAAATACTATTTCTTAGATAAAGATGCTTGAATTTAAGTTCGAGTTTCAAGACGTAACTGATCAGTAACAATAATTCTGAATACTAACTCACTCAAAATCACGAGTTTATTACCGTTTCTTCAAGTTCGATGCTTATAGATGATGGTAGAGTTAAAATATTGACGATTCAAAATTATTATTTATTGCAAAGCTACATTTAGCTTAATTATAATCTTATTATATTGCCTAAGCATTAAGCTTACATTGTTATTCCTGTGTACATCCAAGGAGGAACGCCGTAATGGGTTTAATTTTCTATTTAAGCGTTTTTTCAAATTGTATTGTTTTAAAATTATAAGAGAATCCTTCTAGCAAATAAATTATCACTTTTAAATGATAGTATCTTACGCTACTTCCAAATTTGTATGAAGATAAAAATATTATCAAATATTGTCATACCTTACCATATATTTTTATTGTATTTGCAATAATGGTTTGGCAATATATGTTATATACCTTTATGTAATATTCTCATATAAATATAAATGTATGACAAGGTACCAACCCTACGTATCAAATGAAAGTGCATAACTCGATATCGAACAATGTGACACAGGCGATAGTGTAATGTGATCGCCGCGTTATCGCGACGACACCGTGACGACATCGCGACGACGCCGCGCCGCAACAGACGCTACTCCTTCTTTTGTTTTACTTGAGACCAAGGAAATAAGACATTTAGTTATATAGTTTAGATATATAAGGAGTATTTATCGCCGAGAAGTTATTTTAGTTTAAGAACTGATTAATTTAATTAATGTTAACCATATGTTATCTAAAAAGACGAGATGGCCCAGTGGTAAGAACGCGTGACTCTTAACCGACGATCGTGGGTTCAAAGCCGGGCAAGCACCACTGAATTTTCAGGTGCTTAATTTGTGTTTATAATTCATCTCGTGACGGTGAAGGGAAACATCGTGAGGAAACTTGCATGTGTCAAATTTCACTAAAATTCTGTTACATGTGTATTCTATCAACCCGCATTGGAGCAGCGTGGTGGAATAAGCTCAAAACCTTCTCCTCAAAAGAGAAGAAGAGGCCTTAGTCCAGCTGTGGGACATTCACAGGCTGTTACTGTACTGTATCTGTTACGAGTATTTATTTACCTTCACCTGTTAGTATGTGTGTTTGAAACCTGAAATGAGCTGAAATTATGCAAATATTTTAGTACTTTAGTTTTAGTGCTGATGTCATTACAAAGAAAACGAAATTATTTGTGTAAAATTGGCGCGAAATAAAAACATTTCTACTAATATAATATTAAGAAGGAAGTATTAACCTAACACTTGAAATTACATGAGTGAATCCATAGTCGAATTCTACACAAATAAAAAATCTTTGTCCACTATTATTAAAATAATTACATTAATTTAATAATATAAAGTCGTTTCAAAATTTTCTAAAACGTTATCTATATTTAATTACGTCTGAGAACTTTTTAAAACATGGAATAATAAAACCAGCGTTTATTACCCGCTTAGGTTTCACGAGATTTAAAATTTTAATATCGTTACGATCAGTTAAGGCCGGGTTTAAGTGTAATGGTGTATAAATCAAGCCGTATCAATGTTATACCGCCTCTGTCAATAGCTGTGAGGTAGGCTGCCCGTGAGGCGACAGAGGATACGCCGGTCGAGCTACATAATAAATAAATAATTTTAATTAAATAATAACCCGAATAGTGATTCAAAGGGAATAAGTATACAGCCAGTATTTCATACGGTCGTGATTTGTAAATTATTTATTTTTAATTTTTATTTGAATGTTTCGAGATAAATTATTCTTATGTAAGCCGATTAATATAACAAAATACTTTTTTATTTTACTATAATAAATATTTTGTTGATTTCTTACAAATACTTTTTGTAAGAAATCAAAAAAGTTGACGCAGAAATGTTTTTTGTTGGTCGTTTTTCTTAGGAGTGCTATTTGACCTTACAAATTGGTTTTTTTTTTCTTTGAATAGCAGTGAGAAATACTGTACAGCTTATTAAACAAATGAAATTGAATTCTGAATTGTAACAAATATAATTTGAAATTACCAATACTAAAAATATCATCTTCTTTATGTATTTTTTTTATTGTATAGGAAGGCGGACGAGCATGTGGGTCACCTGATGGTAAGTGGTCACCAACGCCCATAGACAGTGGAATTGTAATCAATGTTAACCATCGCTTACATCGCCAATGCGTCACCAACCTTGAGAACTAAGATGTTATGTCCCTTGTGTCTGTAATTACACTGGTTCACTTATACTTCAAACCGGAATACAGCAATACCAAATAAATGTTTTGCGGTAGAATATCTGATGAGTAGGTGGTACCTACCCAGACGAGCTTGCACAAAGCTTTACCACCTAGTATGTAGTTATGACGTAGCCTAGAACAACGATGCAGTCAATAAAGTGTTACACTATAATAATGATAATTCTCCTCCGATATTCCATACTAATCCAACGTCCATATGAAGTCCATTATCGAGAGCTCGAGATGGGGTGGATAGCGACCATAATTTGCAATAAATATAAGGGCGGAGGTGTCAGATAGAGCCTTTGTTATCCGTTCGATTCCCGTTCGCGACAAATTTTGCGATAGCAAAATACGTTCAATGGAGGACACGTTCATTACTTATAAATATTATATTGTTAAAGTATTTTATGTAAATGTCAAATATTGATTTGTTTAAGGGTTGAAAACAACAACAAAAAGCTTAATGACTGATCCAATATTACAGCTATTAATTATTCGAAGTTACATACAAAGAGGAAATGTTGAATTTTAGGGACATTACCGCGATATGCTCTGTTATTTTGTAAATATATACTGTATGCATATTATGTAAATAATTTTATTTACTTTAATATTGCATCGTCAATAGCATATTTTTTGTTCTAACTGTATTAACTAACACATTTAGATGACTTTTAAAAGCTTAAGTGAAATTGACTTTTCCTAACAATTTTTTCTGCTTAGAAACCAATAATCTGTCGTATAGTAAAATCAAAACCCATTAAGATGTGATGATGTCCTACTGACCGATTTCGGCTGCGCGAGTAATATTATAGTAAAAAAGTGAGTGCGCAAAAACAGATGCACTCTCTATTTCCTCACTCTTAAATCCGATGGAATGGCAATCCGACACGACCGGAAAGAGTTCAGGCGTAGGGTCAACGGGTTTACATTGTTTTCGCGGCACGGGAGTGTACACACATGCAAAATACAGATTCTTGGCTGCTACTTCTCTTCGACGGTAAACCCAATAAGTTTTCATTGGCGACGCGAGGCCAGAACTTAGGACCTCCACTATATATCATATATCTAGCTACTAGACCAACGAGGCAATCGTTTCAAGATGTATTTGTAACATATAAACATAAATGTTTATAACATATAAACAACTGTCGTATACATTAGTTTAAATAAATATTTATGTTATCTGTCTAGCGTTTCTCGGTATGATATTAAAATCAGTTTTTATCTGTCTCAATTCGATGTGTTTTACGAGATGATATCTCCGTAATCGTAATCTATGCATTGGATCGCCGACACGTTTGAGTGAATCATTTCACCCACCTAAGGTTAACGATCCTCTATGAAAAATTGTCTTATACTCAAGTGTTCATTTAACTTGAAATTTTACTAAAGATGACTTTTTATTTATTATATTAAAATTTGGAAATAAATTAGACAAATCGAAACCGCTGTACTTCGGTTCTTGTCAGGTCAGGGTGGCTTCGAACCGGTGGTGTTTCTTACTTTGACTGACAATAAAAATAGTTTAATAAGCCGCAGCCGTAATTGAGTTATAAAAGATCAATACGTTTATATAGATACAAATATTTTTAATTGACATAATTTTATACATGTATAGTACGAAAAAAATATATAACAAACTCAAAAAGGCGCGGAGTATTGGCTCTCAGATAATACTTTACAACCATCAAAGTATTCAAAGTCGATGAGCATGAAAATATATTCATAATCAGTAATTACAAACGCAATCATTAAACAGATACAGAATTTAAAGCCATTACCAAGACCGAACACACTTACGGCATGTTCACATTTAAATCTATTAAACGACATTACAAATTGACGCGGTCGGCTTGAACCCGTGTTCATAGTGTACGGGATCATGTCGACACGATCGTTAGAGGCTCGCTATTTACATCCACCTGTTACTGGCGATAAGAACTGGTTACAACTCGAAATAACTCGATTTCTATCTTAGGGATTTTGAAGTGCTGATACCTATATGGTCATTTGGTAGGCTTTGGTAACGATATGGTGTTTTTTATTTAATTTAAAAGTGGATATTGGATAAAATGTTAATTACATTTAATAATATCAATAATAATTTGAATTTGTTGGTTTTTATTGTATATTTTTCGTCTGTGATAATGGTGTTTTGGATTGTGAAAAATAAATATGAAATGGTAAATAACGGTGGTAGTTGTCTTCGTTAACCCGTCTGACTGGTACCACCAACTAGTCAATTATTCGCCAAACTTAAATACATATTTGTTTCTGTCTTTCATTATGAAGAGTGAGTCAGCAAATTCGGTTTCGACGTATATAAAATATTTTATTCTATCGGCAGTATTGACGGTTAAATTATTTTTATTTCTAACTGTGCTAGAGTCAAAGGTGACTACTTATAAAAAAAAATCTCATTTATTTGAAAATATGTCTGTGTACATACTAATATACAAAAAGGTTTACTTCTGGTATACAGATCTGGACTTAGAGATCCAAGGCCACTGGGTACTTTGACATTTTTGGCTGGTAAGGGCCCCTCAGCTGGCGGGGGGTGCCTTGTAGGGTTATGCATAGCTGTTGGTAGATTGACCATATTTTTACATTTCTGATGATGTCTTTAAGAGCTACGATTTCATAGATTAAAAAATCTAAGCATATATCAAATATATAACAACGAGTGTGAGAGCCACCATAAAATTTTCGAAGCTTATTAGTGTAAGAAATTATACATGACAATGAAAGTGTATGGGCGAAGGTGACTTAAAGGTGTCTAATTAACTCGACTGCATTTTAAACAAAATAGTTTGGAAATAACAAACACATTTACGTGTGCATTAGTATAAATGTCTATGTATGTATATTACACAATGTTAGTTGGGGGTAAACAGGTGTTAATACACCAGCAACAAAGTGTTGCTGATCGCGGTCGATGTTGGGATGATAGAGCACGTTTTATTGCTTCTAAATTGTTTAAACAAGATATATTTGGTATCGGTTACGCTATCGGTTACACACTTGTGATAAAAATTTTAAGAAATTTTGTCGTAATTTACAATACTGTTGCAAGTAACTGAAATAAAATAAATCACGTAATTTTTTTGTTATATGATATCTTTCTGTCAGATTTCGAGAGAGGCCATCAACAGAGGTTAGCCAACTGCGTAGGACATATTATAGCGCACAAATGTGTTTGCGAACACAGATGCACTTCCTATTCTTTCACTCTAATAATCCGAGTTCCTTTCCGAGGAACTCGTGTGTACACAGTCCCAACTTTCCACAACTGAGATTCTTCGAGACACTTCCAACGTTGAGACTCCGGGCTGCTATTGATATTCGACAGAAAACCCCTAATATTTTTTATTGGCCCGACTTGAAGATTGAAACCAGGATCTGCGGCCATAAATCTAGCCATTAGACCAACGAAGAGGTATTTTTTCTTATATACACATTTACTCAGTTTAGAAGAAATTACTCAGTACTTGAGTAATAAAAATCATAGATTTAATATTCGTTAATTTTTTTACAAGATAAATGAATTTAATTAATATATTTCTGCTATTTCATTAAAAAAGATAAATTCACATCATGAAAGGTAACTTTATACTTCATATAATCTTTTAAAGAAGCTGCTTGTAAGAAAGGCTACTCGTACAAAGTATATTTTGATTTCACAAACTAAAGAAAAAACAAATTTAATCAAATCACACAAGTCAAATCAGCACTTAACAGTATTTCTGTATACAAATTTGTTAAGTACCTTCAAGTGCAGTAAAATTTATGACAAACATAATGTCAAACATGTTATCTGACCCTTAAAACAAAAACAAGAGTATGAAACAATCGGTAAATAGTAAACAAAATGAGGGTGGGCCGTTTTTTTTGTCGACCAGTGTATATATATATATATATATATATATATATTAAGTAAACTAACAGCTTGACAAATTATTATTCCAGGGAAAGGCATTCTTCACTCTTAATGGGATTTAAAATCAATTTAATACTTTATTATTATTATTTAGTACCTTACCCCTAAACGCATATTAAGTGCATAAAATTCAGCGGTACTCCCCAGGGTATGAATCAATCATCAGTTGAGATTCACACGTACTAACCACTGAGCCAACCTGGGACTTAAATTACGATATAATCATAACTTCTGACACTTCATCACATCCATCGTTATTGTAATCACACGCATTTATTAATAACACGTAGATAGATCTTTGCATGTTTAAAAACTTATGAATACAAATTGCGCTTTTCAGTAACTCATGTTTCATATTAATAACAAATTACGACGAAATTGCCGAGATCGCTCAGTGGTTAGATCGTGGTGTAATATAGTCAAAGTGAAATCCTTAAAGTGAATAGAAGGCCCTTGCCTAGCAGTCGGACATTTACAGCGGTCACTTTACTTTTATCGGAGTTAATATTTCCTTTACACAATTTGTGTCAAATCTATGTACGATTTTATTGTGTTAGAATGATGTATTTGACTATCGTAATCATACTAATGACGTCATATTATTATATTAGTATTAATGTATGCAATGCATGTTTGTGTGTAGTGTGTGGTTTATATATTTAACGAAACGTTATTGATCCAATAACCGATAGTTTAAAGTAAAAGTTTTTCTATATGTTTCTTTGTCACATATGCGACATGCTTACGAAACCTCTTTATTGAGACGCTATTGAATTACGTCTCGTAAAATGTACTATCCGGAACGAAAAGTTATCGTTACTTGAATCACACTCGATCGGCTTAATGTAATAAAATTTGGTATAGGACCTCTGTATATAATGGTATAAAACCAATAGATTATTTTAATTTTCTATTTAAAATAGGTAGACAGTGGTTACCACCATTCATTGGCACTGTAAGATTTATTAACGATACCATACGTCGCCAATGCGCCACCAGGCTTGGAAACAAACTCACTCAACATTAACACCATAACAACAATATTAATTGATGCCATATCCGATTAGAATATTCGATAAGTGAGTGGTAACGAGACGCGTTTGCACAAAACCCAATCACCGAGTAGGTGTACTTTTGTTCTGTGTGACTTGCGAAGTTGGTTATAAATATAATTATTAAATATGATAATAAGTTTGGCTGTCGCAATCTAGAATGATGCGTGGGCGCAGTAGCGGGCGTTAAATTATCTAGTTACTCTTGTAACTCAAATTTTTGTATATCTTTTTTCAATCAATGTTATTATATCAATAGCATATTATTCATATATGAATTATTAATAATATTTGTTCGATACAATTGGTAATGTGGTTGACGTTAAAACAGATACAACAAACTAATTACCTTCGTTTAATGGGATATTAAGTTAATTGTAATCGTTTTATTATAATTTTCACTTTAAAATTCATTTTACTTAATCTAATATAATAATGGAAATTTCAATTTACTAAGTTTATTGGTATAAATAAGCAATATTGCATACAAATAACCTTAGCAAATAACATCACAATCGCAACTAGATCACATAAAATTTATTTACAATAATAACAATATAAATAAATTGATAAGTTGATGATTTCCTAGCTACATTGCTGTGCTGTTAAAGAGAATGCCTCTCTCGTTAATAATGTCTCAATATGAATTTATCGAAAATAAAAAAAATACATAACGTTTAAACGTTTTTAATGAAATATTACTTGTTGTTTAAACTAAACACCGCTGAAAGACGTTTGTAATTAAGGCTGTTTGTCATTAAACACTGACATTGTCGAGCAGCAACCTGAAAACTAACTCAGAAAAAAAACTTTAAAATCGTACTACGTTCCGTACTTTTAAATTTAAAAAAAGAACATTCACGCCACGGAAGCCTTTCCGTAACTGACATTTAGCACTTCTTATAGCCGCGATTATGTCAACTCACCTGTTTCAATTAGGTGTACTCTACATGGAGTGGCTGTATCGGGTTAATGGCGCGAGAACAGATAACGCACCTACCCCCGCCACCCCGTCACCCTGCCGCCCCGCCCGCTAGTATATCAGAAACTTGCAGATCGCATCGGGGTAATTGTGTGGTAATAGATAATACATTTTGTCTTCTTCGCGCATTCTGATAACGGCCTGTGAATTATTTATTATTTTGTCTTTATAAGTTTTAGCATTTATTTCACTATAAGTTTTTTGCTTAAATTTTTATTAAAGTTTAGATTTAATTTTTGTCAGTTGAAATTCTATATCAGTGTTTATATACAGCTTGTTGTCTAAAAAATATCTTTTTTATCTGTCTATCGTGAATTTAACTTGTCACTGCAGTTGGGTCTAATGTTGTAACTAAGTATTTACAACCAACTCTTTGTTAACTGCTTATATTAGTTATATAGAATTTTGTCCACCAATTGAAATAGTGTGGTGGAATAAACTCCAAACCTTCCACTCGTGAGAGCCCAGCCTAGCTTTTAAAAGGAAAAAAAAATGTTACCATGTGCATTATGCAGTGATGTGTATCCGAACGGAGTTAAGAAAAATTTAACTTACCATAGATAATACAATATAAAGCTCTAACGTAACAATATAATTGAATTCATCACATTTATCTATCTTTTATTTAGTAAGCGATCGTAAACACCGCTACCGAATTTCGAAAAACGTCGGTGATCCATCAAGAGCTATCGGCGGTAGACGTTTAATGTATAACATTTTCATAATTGATTCACTGAGCACGCGTTTTGCTCTCCCTCCGTGTGGAGATTGTTCCCATTCTACTGTTTTTGATTAAAAAAAAAAACTATAAATAGGCAAAGAAACAGATCAGTAACTTTTTCTTCTCTGTTTGTCAACCGGTTTTTGTTTTTGTTTATTTCCATGTCAATTTATAATTATGTTTTTCTCCAATTTTCATAAATTACGGTCGAATTCGCGACGATCATTAGAGATTAATTGAAATAAACAAATGTTAATCGAAACCGCTTATGTATTATGTACAATAACATATATCTGTATACATATGTGCTATGGTGGAATTTCATTGTCATGTTTTTTATATGCTAATACTTTTATTATCAATCATTGATGTAACGTATAAGACAGTGGATACTTTTAAAGGGTCACAGGGCTACGCTGTCGCTCTGCGCTTTTGTTACGAGATGCGATATCTCGCCGTGCGCGGCTTATCCTAAATTATTTACTATCTTAGTACATAACGCGTTACTGCAAATACACACACTAGTAAGCACGATCACACGACCACATGCCGTCATATTGTTAGAAAAGTAATGCCTAAGAGTATTATTACGATACCAAGATGTCTTATAGGGACTATTTCATTAATAATAAGCATTAATTAATTATATATATTAGCAAAACTAACGTTTTCTTGGTGTCGCATTGTAGCTACGTCTATTTAAAATAGTATGCATTGAGCTACATATTATATGTAGGAGGCAATTAATTCAACTTTTTTTTTCTTTTTTTTTTTTATATTACCCGGGACATCAAATGACTCTACTCCACCTGATGGTAAGTGGTAGTAGAGTCCAAACGCGACGACGGCTAGTGCAGTCAGGACGAATGACTTGCTCTAGCCGCCCCCGCCTTGCCGGCCCGCAAGATGCCTCTTCACGCCTCGTTTGAAGGAACCCAGGTCATAAGAGGAGGGGAACACGTGTGCTGGTAAATAATTCCACTTTTTGGAGGTGCGACAAAGAAAAGAGTTGCCAAATTTCTTTGTGCGCGATGGAATTGATGTCACAGTTAGGCGGTGACATCGAGTGCCAGCACGCGTAGACTTGTAAAGGAATGGGGAAGCAGGAATGAGGGAGAATAATTCCTCTGAGCACTCGCCTTGATACAATCGGTAGAAAGCACTCAGTGCCGCTATCTCTCGACGCAATTGTAAAGGCTCGAGGGTGTTGGTGACTTTTACGTCGCCAATAATGCGAACCGCACGTCGCTGCAACCGATCCAAGGCCTCCAGTAAGTACTTAGTGGAGCCATCCCAGAGGTGCGAGCAATATTCGACGCAAGACCGCACCTGTATTTTATATAACAGGAGCAGTTGTTGTGGCGTGAAAAAACGCCGCACCTTGTTCAGGACTCCGAGTTTCCGTGAAGCTGTTTTTATAACAGCCTCGATTTGGTCCCTTGGATTGAGGTCGCACCGAACGTCAATTCCCAGTATGGCGACTTTGCTTTGCGTCTCCAGCGTAGTGCCACAGAGGGAGGGAGGAGGCGAAAATGGTGACTTTTTCGCTGTGAGAGCACATACCTGTGTTTTCTTGGCGTTAAACTCAACAAGATTGTCAGAGCCCCATTTGGCAATGAGACCTATGAGATGATATGATATGAATGAGAATTTTCTTCCTTCGAATGTCAAATCAATAATAACAGAAGGAGATAAATAAACAGCTGTTTAAAAAAACAGTGGTTTATTATTTCTCTTTCAAACATTAATGATTTGACATTTGAAAGAAGAAGACAGTATTGTTTAACTGATCATCCGCTAAACACATTTATAAGTAAGGCCGTTTTCGATATAGAACAGATTATTACGAAGTAATAAAACCGTATTATGTAATTGTCCCGTCATATTAAAATCACACAATATTTCATTGCGACATCAGACCACAGACAACTTACACGATATAATTACATAACATAGATTAAAAATAACACTATCCCACGCCATCGTGAGGATTTATGGCGTCCCGCTATCTCCGTGCCAGGTGAAATGCGAAATATTTTATATGAGATTAAAGTGAGAAGGGGCAGATTGATCATGTGGGCAGACGTTATCGGCTCTGATACTTGACGGGCGACGTTCGCCTATTCCTTACGAAACTTACGCGTTCAATGAGAATTGTTCAAACAAACCCCTAACATAAGAGATTGATTGAATCTATGTAGATCGACAGTTATTTGTTATGACTCCGATATATTACTATATATCGGACTTATTGTTATAGTAAGTAAGTTTGCATTATATGCAATTATTTGTATGTTTTATACACATGTATAAACAAAACTCTTTATACAATATAGAAGCTTTTTTTACCCTTACTTATTGATAGTAAAATTAAAAACTACCACCGTCTCGGAAATTAAAATACACCTGACTTGAGAAGAGAAACTCAACGAGTTATGCATATAAGCTTATACATATATATTACCTTTTTTACAGGATAGTAAGGATTTCGTAAGTTTTATAATGTTAGGCAAAATGAAAATATAGTTTGTTAGGAGTGGTCTTTTAAAAGCTTAATAATTAATTAACACAAGATAAAATAAATCATGAACCGGCTAATTTAACGGTGTACCGGTAATACCGGTTGATAATGTAGATTCTATCGATTAGAACCGGATAGAAACTCAGTAGTTATTCTTCATCAATCTTCTTAGATAATATATTAATGATCATACATTTCGTTTAGTATAAACTGTTTTTGAGTTCCACGACTGCAAGATTCTACGCTTTTTATCATTTATGTTTTGTCTTTTATATATTTTACGAATTGTCTATTGAAATGCAATACAGAGTAAAAAAGTTTTCTCGTTGTCTCGTTTCCTTATTAACATTGCTCAAGATTATTAAACTCCCACGACGTAATCTGTGACACTTCATAACACAATCCGGCGTATCTCCGTAGATGTCGTTAGTTCGATCGCTCGAGTCAGGCCAAATTGCGCGTAACGATAACATTATCAGTCTCCTAAATGGGACATTTTTAAAATCGCTGGACTGGGTTTCAATGGTATATACGCTGGGTGAAAGCTTTGTTCGAAGTACATGCGCCAAGATTGGCACATGTTTGACCCAACTTTGTATGGAACTCGTATATTTTAAGTGACATTATTTATAGATTACTTGTGTCTAACTGCACTTGTATCTTACTTGATGGTAGAGCTTTGTGCAAGTTCGTCTGGGTAGGTATAATAATGGTCCTCCTGACCGATTTCAGCCACTGAGGTCAATCTCAAGAGAGATTAGCTAAAGCGCGGGAGATATTATAGTGCACAAGTGTGTGCGCAAACACAGGTGCACTCTCTATTCCCTATCTCTCATAACCCGATGGACGGCAATCCCACACGACCGGAAAGAGTTAAGCGCAGAGCCAATGGCACACACTGCGCGCATACACACTTCCAACTTCCAGACTCCGGGCTGTTACTGAGAATTTTTCGACAGAAAATCACAAAAACATTTTATTGGCCCGACCTGGGATTTGAACCCAGGACCACCGTGTCTGCGGCCTTGCATGTAGCCATTAGACAAACGAGGGAGTAAAGAAAAAATGGAACGCTTCACGATTTTGCGTGTCATCCTTGCTCAGGGGCCATGCTAATCTTCTCTGTATCGTTCCAATTTTAGTATATGTACTGCCGAAGCGAGTACAAGGTATTACCCACTCATCAGATATTCTACCGCAAAACAGCAGTACTTGGTATTGTTATGTTCCGGTTTGAAAGGTGAGTGAGCCAGTGTAATTATAGGCACAAGGAAGATAACAACCAACCAATGGGAACTAAGACCCAAGGTTGGTGGCACATTGATGATGTAAGCGATGGTCATCTCTTACAATGCCAATGTCTATGGGTGTTGGCACTTACCATCAGGTGGCCCATATGCTCGTCCGCCTACATATGCTATAAAAAAAATCGTGATCACCCGCGTGCTCCGCTCCTTTTGATCATAGCGTGATATTAAATAGTCTTAAGCGGCTAACCAACGCAAAAGGCTTATAGTACCTATAAGTAGAACTTATAGTACCTTAAAGAACGATCATTTTGGTACTTACGATTATTGTATTATACGAGATTTTTTAGTTCAAAATTGATTGTAATTTCATTCTTTAAACAACTTTAAACATTCATCGATGTTGCCCCTTGTTTATATATATTTAACATATTGATAAATAAGTTGTATTATGTACTCAATAAAATAATATATATATGTTAAAAAAGTATACATAAATAATTTTATTTGTATAAAATTAATATGAGTGCAATTTAATTAGTAAATTAAGTTAATACCGATTTCACGGGGTTTTGGTTTTTCTCAGAAGAATCCACATTTCGAAACGGTAGCTTTAAATATTTAACATAAACTTCTAAAACCTTAGTTATCAAAGTGGTCCAGGTGGGTCCAGGAGTCCACGTTGGTGTGGCAAATACATGGGGGTCCACAAGTCATAAGCATGGGTTCACTTTCGATAGCGAATAACTAAAATGTTGGCTTAACTTCACCTATCAATGTAGGCAGATAATAAAAACTTCAGATATCAATGTAGGCAGTTAAATTAAAAAAAGAACAAAGGTCAGCGACAGTTACTTGTGAAAAATTGTTTTACAAGTAACTGGAGCTGAACTTTTTTCAAGTTTTGGGAAATAGCTAAATTTTTTAAATGGTCTATGAGCAAAAAACGTTTTGGAGCCTCTGTTCTAAAATAATGATTCAAACAACGACAAACGACTTTATAAGCGTTTGTTGGATATTCAATATTATTGGAATAAAACGTAACCTTACCTATGAGACTTATATTAATTGTAATCCTTTGAAATTAAATTATAAAATCAATCCAACACAAACACAACAATCCGATATAAACCGACATTTATAAATAAAAGTGTTGTCGAGTTTCATCTATTGATGTGAATTCAGTTGACCACAATAAAGCGGTTATCATTGTTAACTCCCAATATGATACAGTGGTCAAGTGTAATACGCTTACGTGGTCAAACTGGAAGGGGTTGGGGGGGATGTTTTAGCAGCGTTTGCATTGCACAATAGTGTGTATGCAACTACGCACAAATTATATCTACGTTAATGGAATGAAGTCAGGACATTTATATTGTATGCTATAAAGGCCTATTTTTTATTTCTAGATATGTCTAAAACAAACATACTCTTTAATAAAGAAGAATTTCTTTATTCAGGATTATATTATACTAATTTTTTTAAGTATAGTTTAAATAAAAATAAGAATTAAAAATTTATATCATGACCGCGTGGTCAGCAGCATTGCATGCAGCAATCTGAAACGCCATTCCAATCCGCCGCGCCAAAAATGAACCAGTGGCGGACGGGCAAATGGACCACCTGATGGTAAGTGGTCGCCACCGCCCACAGAAATTGGCGCTGTTGAAATGTTAAGCATTTCTTCCAGGACATTAAACCCTTTTTAATATTAATTATTTACAATGTTAAAAATATGCCCATTTCCATGCCCATTCATGAAATAATTACAATTTTAATATGAAGCAATTATTTTAATAGCCTTATTTAAGTTGTACAATATTAAATTGTAGATAACCTTTTAATTATTTTCAATAATCTCTCAATGAACATTCAAGCTCACGAATAAATTGTAATAATAATTTAATGTAATTATAATTTTTTAAATAGTTAATTGGTTAAACCAAAATCTGATCACGTTACTGCATAGAAAGTACCAGATCATTATGAACCTTATTTCTTTATTCTTAAAGTTTTATATCACTTTAGGGATATTATATTTAAGTAACATAGAAACGAATATGTGTCTTATTCTTGTTAAGTTAAGGTTTTAATTCGATTGTTGGATGTAATACGCCTGTTGCTCCGGATATTACCGCTTGAAGCGCCCTCTGTCGGGAATAGCTTGTAATTCGCCAAATTACGCTCAGATCTTTGCGTAATTAAATCTTTTTGCACAAATAAAAGGGATTTTTTATTTCAGTTACTGGTTTCGTTTAATTTGAAAATTAGTTATAATTGTATTATTTGTAAGTAAGTATGCTTGTTAAATACTTCTTTGTTTAACTATAATTAATTCTATATATTTAATGTTATTATGTTATATAATATTTTTTTCTTTTTATAATACCCGGGAGGTCAAATGACTACTCCACCTGATGGTAAGTGGTAGTAGAGTTCAATCTGTTTTCATTTGAGTTTCGTGGAATGATTACTATATTTTCATTATCATCATTTGGGTTCGTCGAGATCACGTCGATGTATGTGGAACCTCTTGTTCTTACCTACTAAAACCACATGGCCATCTTCGACACGGATTGTAGAGGTTTCGGGATCTTGTCGCTGTAACGCATCCGCGGCCCTCCCTTGCTGTGCGTTCGTGGCTTTTTATATTTTATTTCTATTTCATTTTATTTGGGAAACAAACAGTACAATCAATTCTTAAAACTATAACATAAAATTAGCACACATACCAGTAAAGTTTCCAATTATAACTAAAAACGTAATAAGAGCAGAGCTTGACGGAGCTCTCAGGGGTTGAAAGTGATCTCGCCCCCTTACACTTCGCTAGTGCATAAGGCAGCCGTCCTCCTCAGGATTGACTGTAATAGTATACAGATTTTAATGAAATATTTCAGTGGATATATTTGTCAATTATTTATATGTTTTAACTGGAATCTGCTCGCTGCAAATGGGCCAACTGATAACTGCATTAGAGTTGTAAGCTTATGTGGAACCAACGGAACCGAACCGATATGTCAAAGGTATCTTCAAAGAAAGAGCCTACTCATTTCTTAAAGGCTGGATGTACCTACTAGCCCTCAGGTGTTGCTAGTGTCCATGACCGTTTGCCTTTTTGTTGAAATGTATATACTGGTATATTTGTTAGTTACCATAAAATCAATACAACATGGAAGCTGGAAGAATGGAACGTACATTACATGAACAAATTACCAGTTAATTTATAAAATAACGTTAATTACAGCGATGTATGTTGTATCGTTCGCTATCTCCGTTCCCAGGCGCGCCTTACACGATACAATCTATTTAATTAATTTCCACGTAAAAAACTGTCCTGCCCTCGTCACACACCCACGTCATACTAATTAATAAACCTATATTACTATACTAATATTGCTTTAAATGATTGCCTACGGAACAGGTGTTGCCCAAAAATGGCTTAAAATTAAAAAAAAAGTCTTGTCAAGTGATATACGAGTATGTCTCGTGGGTGTGTTTGCGTGAATTGCGATATGAGAAAAGTTTGACGAAATCAATTTTTTTTTGCTCGTGTTATTTTTCGTCTATAGTATATAAATATGCAGAAAGCGTGCATTTTTTTGTTATAGAAGTGGCATTTAGAGTACGATAAAAGTAAGACAAAATTCAAAGGTGTGCCCGGGCTTAGATTCACACGTTCTTACCGCTGATCTATCGCGGCATAATATTTAACGTACAAATATTAGATTTTATGTTTGATGCTTGAAAATCCACATCAGTAAAAGATTAAATATTTAATTTACTTTGTAGTAGTACCTTGTGCCTATCTAGGTACTACCCACACATTAGATACTCTACCGCCAAACGACAATAAGTTGTTGTGCGAAACACAAGGGATATAACAGCTTCTGGTCATCTGAAATATTAAACTTTGATCAAGTTTAATATTTCAGATGACCAATTTGTCCGCCTGCCTTCCTATGTTAAAAAAATAATAATATGTCAAATAATGTCAAATTTGTCATCTCAATATGATAGAAATTCACAAACCTTTGAGGTTTTTAAAAATAGAATAATTTCTGAATTTTTGTTAAACGCTAAAAGACGATGCGATTTTTAAATTTTAAGACGATAATTTAGTCTTAATAAGATTTAAAAAATAAACTATAATTGTAGTTTAAAAAGCAATCACATAATCACAAGTACATAGACCGCAGTGAACTCATATGAAATGTATTCAATCTGCGCGCCCGAGATAAGGCCCCCTGCGAGGCGCTAAGCCGCACGATTTTTGACCCGAGCCTGCCTCTTGACTTCGCTGATTGTTTTATGTAATTTATTTCAACATATGACAAAAAGATTTTACGATTATATATATTTATAATTTTACAAAATATTATTGTATTTCAAAATTAGAATATTTTTTACATATTAGTGACGTACATATACTTTGTTCTGTTTTTAAACGACGATAAAATGAATATCGTTAACCGTAATTATATGATAATTAATCGATTTCAGAAATTATGCACATAATAATCTTATTTTATTTAAAATGTGATCCATTTCATTCTAAATATAATTTTTTAATGTAAAAACTACACCGCGTATATTATTCCGTAAGTAAACAAAATCGGGCGTCGTGAACCCTAGATCGCGATAATAAAATTATTATTATTCGTACTATCAGGGCTGCCACCCGGCGATCGTATCGCGCTATCTCGCCGCGCCAAGCGTCGCTTCACCCCCTTCGTGAGGTGCTAGGGCTGGGCTGTGTATCGATAATATTTGGCATTTGCATAAAATACAAATTCATTCATTTTTAAGTTTCTATAAAGCTTAAAGTTTCTCTATTAGTTGGTGTTATTTTTAGAGTAAAAATTTTGCCGGTACGTTAGTCAAAATAATATATCACATAATATTCTTAGCTATCTAAGAAACAAGATATTTTTATTTCCACTTCTTCCAAAAGTACCTTCTTCATAATAATCACCACATAAGACCGGAAGTGCTACCAATAACTACATACAATGTGAGATAAGCGATCCGGTGCTATATAAAAACCGACGCGTTAAATACATAGCTCGTCACAAGGTATAACTTCTTGATAAATATTTAACTATAATTTATGCTTCTTCCATTCGACATTTACGATATCGACATTACTCTTACTCGGCGTTATCGTGAGTCTAATTATACAAACACCACATCACAAGTGTCAAGTCGTAGCGATTAGAACGAGTAAAGTCCGATGTGAAACAAATCGAACGGATCACATTTTCATCGATATCAGTGTCCCGTCACTAGGGGTGTAACCTGACTTACTCCGGATAAGAATAAATACAGTGGCGCTCGCCGGCGGAATGTTCTAATACATCCTTATCGTCGTCCGCACACACTCACACGCCATCACTACTCATTACACAGCGAATCTCCGGAGGTTCGCAAACATTTATCAAATGGATTTTTTAAGAATGGAACATCGTATTGAAATTTTATCTTAAAATTCATTCGCTATAAATATTCTATTTTTAAATTTAATCGAACCAGCGATGTTGTTGATGTCTATAACATTTAATTTTTACAGAGAAATAAAACGTAATAAAATATTTTAAACGTAGCGCAAACAACATACAGCCAAGATAAACAAATATAAAACCTATAATTTTTTCAAAATATTGTTATAGAATGCAGCAAGGACAATTCGTGCGGAAATAACACATCTCTAAGTTGCTCTACTTCCTCGCCATACTGATACCTTTATTTCAACGATAATTAACTCGACGATAACAAAGGCTACACGTGTCGTTGTATCAATCTATAGAGGCCTTGGATAAATGAATTAATTATTTTTAAAATGTTTAGTATCTTAATATATTCGCGTTGTTATCTAGACGTACGGCTTACTTTTAAACCGAGTCCAGGGTTATGAAATAGGCTTTATTCATTGCAATTCATCCTATTATATTATTAACTTTACTAGCAAGGTGTATGTGTGTATTTATAATAAATATTTCTCAATAAGACGCTCTACAATCTAATTATATTCCTTTCTAACTGTTTCATTTTGATAATGTAGATGTAGCTTATCCATTTATTTATTTCTTATTGTATAAAAAAAAACTTTATTTATAAAATATATAACAATAACTTTTATATATATATAATTAAGTTTTTAATTGTGTCAGGAAATGAAACTGACATGTATACAGGTAAATTGTTTTTTAATCGTGTTGATAATCAACGCACAGCCCAAACTGGGGTGCTAGACCATGGAAATATGCATACGGGTTCCCTTTATACAGTAGTTGGCACTAAAGAAGGTTTTTGGAAAATTTTGCCCCAAAGTGGCTAAAAAAAGGTAGCCATGTACGACGACGTACGGCCGAAAAGGCTGGTAAGCAGTTAGTGTCTTATACATAAATAATCAATTAATTTATGTACTGCTTTTTGATTTTAAAAACATACATCACTTAAACATTTCATTAATTAATAATCAAACTATATAGTGGCTTCTTAAAATTAATATACAGTTATTATTAAAAATTAAAAAATCAACTTTCACCATTGCTGGAATGATCTCGATGTCATTTCTAATTTATAATTTCACGTTATCTCATTCATCTAAGAACAAGCGGCCCGATTAATAATCAAATTGAATAATCATGTTGCATTTCATCGCTAGCTATAAATCTATATAATTATGTATGTATGCCAATCAATTGTACAAGTCTATTTGTCATGACCTTTTGATTTTGTGAGTACTATCTCATAGATTTTAACTGAAATGTCAAACGAATGAATGAATACACATCATTTAACTCATTCGTTCGCAAATCGAGCTTCGGATGCGTTTAGATTTGAAATTTACGGTGACAATTTATTAACATTGCAATTTAGTAAGGCCTTGAGTGTTAAATTATCGAAAAGTACTACAAATACTTATAATTAGTATAATTTAACACTCAAGGCAAACCAAACTATACTTTATTAAAGTACTTTTGTAGACTCTACCATGGAGAAGAAAAGAAAAATTGGCTTAGTGTAGCATCTAATGGAATGGAGCAAATACCAAAAATTGGCACTCGAGTTTGCAATAACATTGGCAATATTAACTTAATTCCTTACAAATACGCCACTAATTGTAGGAATTAAGACGTTCCTTTGTGTCTGTAATTACACTGGTTCACTCCCCTTCAAATTAAAATACAGTAATACAGGATATTACGGTTTGGCAGTAGAATAATCAAACCCTATCGTCATTATTCCGGTCAATTTCATGATATAAAATAAGTTATTTGTCAACACACTTAGCTTATAGTATGACGAATTTATAACACCCACAAAGAAATATTATAATATTATTAAATATTAAAATTAATTTGAATCAATATTAATTAAAAGATGCATATCTTATCTTCGAAATATGAACAAGCTGTCGGCGACTCCAAATCGAGCAGCCATTTTTTTTCTCAAATGTGATTGGTTGTCACATTTTTTGACATGTGTCAAGTTGACATAATATGTCAGTTATTTTCATCTGAAATTAAATTAACTTTGCTTACATAAATATATATAATATGAAATAAATAAAAGGTTGTGATAGTGTATCATATATTAGTACTTATTAAAATTAACTAATTTATATAATATATCTTATCTAATTAGTTTAATTATGCACTTATATCAACTGCATATTGGATAAACTAAGTATAAATGGTAATCCAGATAAAAAAGCAACCTTATATACTTAACCGCTTTATATATAATAGTTTATTCATATTGTAACAAAAAATAAAGATACAGATAAAAATAATTTATTTCTAATTTGTTTTTTTTTTTTTTATTTCTAGTTTAACAAACGAAGGTCAAAAGAAGGTTATGGCGAACAGAAGGCAGGTGTAGATAGCTGTTATCGTCGGTTTCGAACCCGCTGTATCGGCTCATTAGCCGATAGTTATTCACTTTAACAATACCGTCTACGAGATAAGGCTAATGAGAGCCTATGGGTACCGCACTATGTTTTGATAGCTGTATTATATACGTTGCTATCTGCGTGACACACTGTCGTCACAAATAAAAAAATAATGCAATATAAAATATATAAAGTTTTAAAAAATCGAATTCGTCGCCAATAGGTCTGAATTACCGTGAAATTTAACGTAAGATACGTCTTATTGGTTTTCAGTGAGTCTGCTACGTGTAGTGCCCTCTTAATAGAATTACTAATAAATCGTGTGACGTAAGTTACGCGTGTTGTTTGTTTTTTTATTTTTTATATTATTTATAATCCGATTAATGCCTAATGGTATTTTACAACAACCAAATTTAATTTTTTTTTTCAATTTTTATGTACTTGTGAAGTCCTTACTTAACTCTGGACTTAATATATTTATATATAAGAAAGGTGCATTTAAAGTATTTTAATCATAATTATTGATCGTATTTGCGCGATTGAGCAAAGCGCTTGCAACACGTAAAGCTTGCACATGTAAAGCTACAGCCACATTTTAAGCGACTAACTGGGAAATCTTTGTTGATTTTAATTCGATAATGTTTTTTTTTTTTAAATAGATGTCACGTGACATCATGTTTTGCTTTGCTTTCATATGTGATTTCGATTACTTAAGTAAACGTTGCGTTGAACATACCATTGCTTGGCAAAGCCCTCCTTAATAAGACGGTGTGGAGTTAGACCACCACACTGATCGTGCAGGCTCATGGAAACATGTGGCACCATACTGCTGCGAGTGTGACACACTCGACACATTCCCCCGATTTGGAATCATATTTTTGTGTTTCCGTAAGACCATTTCCGTAATTTTCTTTGCTATCGAAAAGGAAATTAACTAAATTTGTTAAAAACTTAATATTTTAATATCTTTTTAGTACAGTGATTATTATCTTTAATTATCTCGTTAGGTATTATTTCCTAAGCCTTCTCCTCTATTATGTACTGTTGCTACGTTAATACACCCTTTACTACGTTACTACGTTAATAGCCATAATATATAATTAAGTCTAATCCCGAAGTTATGATATAATATTTAACTTTAGTTAAGACTAACATAAATGAACGTTCTATTGGATTTAAGATAAAAATTCATTGTATATCATCTTTTAATGCTGAAATATACAGTTAGCAGTTAGTGAGGTATATTATCTTATCGTGGACATTAGCCATTTACAACGCTCAATAAACCCCGTATCAGAACATCACTGGCCGGCGTCCTATTCCATACCTCTACCATGAGTTTGACGATAAAACTCATGTATTTTTTTTGTAAATAATAGGTTTATCATGGTCTTAATAAGTAACTGCCTCGTTGGTCTAGTGGCTAGATGTAAGGCCGCAGACTCGGAGGTCCTGGGTTCAATTCCCAAGTCGGGTCAATAAATAGTTATTGGGTTTTTCTGTCAGAAAATTCTCAGTAGCAGCCCGGAGTCTGGAAGTTGGAAGTGTGCGAACACTTCCGTGCCAAAGCACATAAAGCCGTTGGTCCTGAACCTGAACATTTTCCGGACATGTCGAATAACCGTTCCATCGGATTATGAGAGTTAGAGAGAGAGTGTACCTGTGTTTGCTCACACACTTGTGCACTATAATATCTCCTGCGCAGTTGGCTAATCTCTCTTGAGGTTGGCCGCCGTGGCCGAAATCGGTCTGGAGTAAGTTAAGTAATATGGAAAAAGAAAACAAAACACATATACACGTACACACATAACATTTTCTCACATCAATATAAGTTAAGAATGTTTTTTTATGGTCGATATTAATACTTACACTTTATCTGTACTTTAAATATATTTTTTTCGCTATATACGGTCCTATCTGGCCTAAGTAATAACCATACAGCCAACTGTAACGCTGTTGATTACAAGTAAATAAATAAAATAAAGGGTCTATGTACGAAATGTAAAAAATAGAGTATATGGAATGGCCCAGTTGTTAGCACACATAAATGAAGATTGTGGGTTCACCCCAACTGAAATTCCATGTGTTTAATTAGTTTTTATAATTTATCTCGTGCAGTTAAGGAAAAAATGACGAAACTGACATGTTTCGGATTAATATCTCTTACACTTGTTCCACCAAGCTACATTGTTCAAGTGTGATGGAATGAACTCCAAGCCGTCTCCTCAAAACGAGAGGCCAAAATAAATACAAAACGCCGGGCAGTAAATAAATAAATCAAATATTGAAGGTTATTTTCAAATCTTTATTTACTTTATCTGGCTTATAAATTATTTTTTATTTAATATACTAACGTTATTATTAATATTTAATAAATACTGTAAGTAATTTAGTCATAGTAAAAATTTATATAATTAAAAAAATGGTTTTTATATAAAACATATTTAATCAGATATATGTAATTTATCATTTGATATATACATTTTAAATATTACATAATTAAATTGTTCGTGAGTCTATGGTAGGCGCTACTGCGCGGCAGATCTGTGAAAAACGTGAAAAGTGATGTAGATAAGAGTTTTGGCGGCGATAGCCGGTGGCGAGCGGAACCAACGCCCTTTGTAGCGCGTCATTGTGCTATTTCTGATTTTCGAAACGTTTTCATAGACTCGGACCATTTGTAAAGAATTCTACCCTTTTATATTTATAATACCTATAAAATATATGTTCAGAGTTAGCCTTATATGTATTACTAACTGCTGATTGCCTCGTTGGACTAGTGGCTACGTATAAGGCCGCAGCTCCTGAGTTCCTGTGCCCACACCCCAGTTCGGGCTAGTAAAAAGTTATTTGGGCTTCACTCGCGACTGTTCATTTGGTGTATAGGATGAAAATCACAAGTATGGCTATTCTGTAAAAACAAATCTCACCTCATTTACACTCACCGTAGAAAACGATTGTGACTTTTCACAAAATTATATGCGACACTGACTTTAATAATTATAACATTCAAAGGATATAAGGATCGAAATACTTTTACTCGGTGGTAGAGCTTCATGCAAGCTCGTCTGGGTAGGTACCAACCACTCATCAGATATTCTACCGCAAAACAGCAGTACTTCGTATTGTGTTCCGGTTTGAAGGGTGAGTGAGCCAGTGTTATTACAAGCACAAGGGACATAACATCTTAGTTCCCAAGGTTGCTGGCGCATTGGCGATGTAAGCGATAGTTAACATGCCAATGCCAATGTCTATGGGCGTTGGTGACCACTTACCATCAGGTGGGACAAATGATCGTCCACCTACCTATACAATAAAAAAAAATATCAACATACGACGTTGTTTAACAATTCACGAGTGAGACAGGAAGTTATATTAGAAAAGCACATTTGATATTTTATAGTTCTTAGAAACGTAAAAACGTTGAACGCTTATTATAATCGCGTAAAATTGCAACTAATACTGTATTGTGTTATAAAAAAAATAAATAGGTGGTCGTGGTAAAAACCGCTCACTAAATTTTCCACCATAACCTAAAACGGCTGTAGACAATGGCCAAATCAAAATAAGCAATGAAGCCTTATCAAAACATTTTATCATAAACAAAATTTAACCAAACAATGACGTAATACATTAAGTATTTAAACAAGAAATATGGTAGCCATATATTGATTATTTCTGCACAACCCTTATATAATAATAATACATTTGCTAAAGAACATGCCACGGCGCGTGTGTCGGTATAGATCAAGATAACATCTGATTTGCATATTACTGCAGATTTTTTCAAGAAATAATATATACGTGCCTAATATACTAATGCGCGTGTGTGGCGCAATTAGCGGGGGTAGCGTGTCTCAGGTGGTATTTTCGGTTTGAAGTTCGCAGTACAAGGAGCCAATTTATTAGCAAATTATTAAATAGTGGCCCATTTCTTATTTAACAATACTAAAAATGATTCAGTACTTAAATTGGTGTTAGAAGTGGATACCATCATAATCCAAGGTAACAGCATAAAAACTTTTTTTGTTTTTCAATTAACATTTAAGGCCTTAAGTACAATAAATACATAATTTACAAATAATAGTCCACCAGACCGATTTCGGCCACGGCGCCTAATCTCAAAAGAGATTAGCCGACTGCGCAGGAGATATTATAGTGCGCAAATGTGTGCGCAAACAGTGGTGCACTCTCTATACTCTCTCCCTAACTCGCATAACCCGATGAGACTGCAATCCGACACGAATTATTATTATTAATTTACAACTAGCTACTGTACAAATCATGACCGAATGGTAACAAGAATGCTAGCAGCATTTTCCTTTTGAATCACAACTCCGATCCTCTGGCTGAAGACTGAACTAGTCCTGTCAGCAGAATAACGCACTAACGCTCATCACGAGAATAATGTATGAATTTAAAAAACATCTGTTACATGGTTTGTAATTTTTGTGTCATTTAACTTTTGTTTTTTAATTATATTTTTAGAACAAAATGAAATCATTTCTCAAGTTTTGGAATTAAATAAATATAAAATAAAAAAACCCTGCAATTACACTTACTGCTCGTCAAAAAAACTCACTTTTTGACGAGCAGTAAATGTAATTACTTCTATATTGATAAAGATTTTGTTTCATTTATTGCTATCATATAAATCTATAACAACAGTTAAACACTTTAAATTTCTTAGATCCGAATAGGTACCACTGAGTTTGTCCTTTGTCGAATTATGTGATGACATGTATATCCACGAACACGTATTGGAGCATCATGACTTCTTTTAAATATTACCAGACGTACCCCATTAAATGGTAATTGGTCACAACGACCTATTATATTGGTGCCGTAATAAATCTTACCATCCCTTACCACCAATACACCAACTTTGGGAACTGAGATGTTGCTTCCCTTGTGCCTGTTGTTCTGACTCAGTTACACTTCAAACCGGAATACAACAACGCTAAGTATTGCTGATTGTAGAATGATGATGAATGAGTGGTACCTTACTAGATGTGCTTGCCCAAGCCCTACCACCAAGTAAAATATGAGAGCTGTAATAAGCCCCAAAACTTCTCCTCAAGAGGAGAGGGAAGGTTGTTATCTATTATTTAAATTTTAATAAAATAAAATAAATTCCAAAAACGCTTTCTGCTCATGACTCAAAGCCGTCAATTTATAGGTCAATTGCAGTCATTCGAGGTCGTGACTCCTTGCGGGTAATGATATTTTAATGTTATTTAATTTCACCTTTTTTTTTTCAGGTAAGTAGGTTATACTATCAGCGCTACGCTGTAAGCAGTTTCGGACCGAATCGTTTGGTATGTTATGAAACTTTATATATTTACTTATTACATTATGAACTTGTAACAGCAATTTTTAAGATATTGTAAATTACGACGTCATACGTCACACTTTATCAGATACAGTTCATAATGTCCCAACGCTGGGCAATAGTGTAAATCGCTGGTAAGCGATGTTTCCGCTTTTTAAGTGGGCAATCCTACACTTATAAACTCAGCGTCAAAAAAATCACACCTTTTGGTATTTTGACTTCAAGCAACTATAAACCCTATTTCATCTATGGTAAGGTATAAGTGTGGGGCCTCATTTTAAAGGTTATTGAATCCTTTAAATAATAAAACTGTGATAATGATTACTGCATATAAAAAACATTTTTCATGAAAAAAGGAAAAGCACGCCAAAATTACTTAATTTAATTAATCTAAAAACATAACAAAATTAAAAAATACAGTAAAACAAATTATTAAAACTAAACTTAGAAACTAGTGTTACCTCCCTTAGCCCTAATTACAGCCTCCATGCGATCCTTCATTGACCTCACCAACGTCACGATGCGTTCTTGAGGAATGTCACTCCACTCCTCGACGACGGTGTCCCGAAGCTGTTCAAGGGTGGCACGGGCAGTATCACGAGACCGCACCCGGCGTTTCAGATCATCCCAAAGGTGCTCTATGGGATTCAGGTCAGGACTTCTCGCTGGCCACTGCATCACGGGGATCCCAACCTGATTCAGGTAGTCCCGAACAATGATTGCCGTATGGGAGCGGGCGTTGTCGTGCATGAATGTGAATTCAGGCCCGACAAAACCAGCATACGGGACCACATGGTCCTCCAGTATCTCTGTGATGTACCGATGAGCAGTCAGGGACCCCTGGCCACGTGCACCTCCAGTGCAGGAGACGCACACAAGGTCGGTTTTTCCTTGGATTGAAATTCCGCCCCAGAACATGCAGGATCCTCCTCTGTAGCTGACGGTTTCTTCAAAGCAGGCCTGTGAGTACCGTTCCCCCTGCCTCCTGTACACTCTTCTACGCCTATCATTGCAGAAAAGGCATACCCTAGTCTCGTCGGAGAAGAGGACAGACTTCTATTGGTCGAACGTCCAATCCACGTGGTCTCGGGCAAACTGAAGTCTGACTCGCCTATGCTCTGCTGTCAATTTGGGGCCAGTAGCAGCCCTACGGGCCTGGATTTTCTTCTCTCGCAGCCTTCTTCTTATTGTAGAGACGCTCACCGACGTCCTCCGAGCTGTTCGGAGCTGCTGTTGCAGCTCAACAGCGTTGGAGAATCGGTTACGCAAAGACGTCGACACAATATAGCGGTCGTCTCTGTCGGAAGTGCAACGTCGTCTTCCGGATCCATACTTCCTGATGTAGCCTCCAGTCTCCTGGAACCGCTGGGATACTCGTTTCACCCGGAAATGGCTTATGTTGAGTTGTCGAGCAATATCAACTTGGCGTAGTCCTGATTGCAGTAGTGCTACCACTTGAGCTGCTTCTTCTGCCGTGGTATCCATTTTTCAGGGTTTTTTTCTTACTGGAGCTGTTCAGGTGTGACTTCTGTGATGTCTGGATAGCTAATGACCCATAATTAATTTTTACCCCCCTTTTATTCGTGTCCAAGGTGGCACAAGTAGTGAGTCCTCTAATGAGCTTTACAGCACTTTTTTTTTAAAGACCCTAACGTTTCGTGATTATTGTTTTTACAGAAAAGAACGATACGCGTTTTTAAAGTGTATTAATTGTGCTTTCAAATGATATTAATTTTGGTAGGGTACAATAAATAAGTTAAGAGTATTATTCGCTTGAAGTCAAAATTTCAAAAAATGCGATTTTTTTGACGCCGAGTGTATGCTTCGTGGAGAACTTACAGCCGTCCTATACGGCTATTCTGTGAGAACGAAACTCACCGTGAATCTGCCGTGAAATGTCAGTATGTGACATGCGATAATCAACATAATAATTATAATGTTACGCATCAAAATAGTATATCACAATAAGTCGGTCGGTAACATTTCACGGGTGAGTAATGACTTCTCAAAAAATAGCACGGCTGGTCGTAAAGATGACGCTAAACACTTGTATTGTGTACTGTAACAGTTTGTAAATATTTTTTATTTTATTTTATATGGTATAGGTAGGCGGACGAGCATATGGGCCACCTGATGGTAAGTGGTCACCAACGCTCATAAACAATGGCATTGTAAGAAATATTAACCATCGCTTACATCGCCAATGCGCCACCAACCTTGGGAACTAAGATGTTATGTCCCTTGTGCCTGTAATTACACTGGCTCACTCACCCTTCAAACCGGAACACAACAATACAAAGTACTGCTGTTTTGCGGTAGAATATCTGATGAGTGGGTGGTACCTACCCAGATGAGCTTGCACAAAGCTCTACCACCGAGTAACAAGTGTTTTATTATTTTAATATTCACATTACATAACATAACTTATTTTATATTGCATATAAATAACATTTCCGTCAATTTATAATCCTAAAACATAGTGTGATGCTGCCTAATAACGTCATGCAGCCGCATTAGAATAACATTAATATAAATCAAAGAAATAAAGACATTAAGAGAATATTAACATATTTTCATTGAATACTGACAGATTGATAAAACTACTAATTACATATTTATGATATTGATAAAATGAGTAAAATTTTACAAAATAATAGATTAGTTGCATCTTCATTTCGATAGTCTTAATTTAATTTATCTTGTAAAATGGCGATTATAAAGTGTTTTTAGGAGCCAATTTCGATAATGTATATTTTGAATTTTGAATATGTCAATCATGTCGAGTTTTAATAATATTCTAAACAAGCACCTTGCGCTAACAGCTTTCCAATTAAACTGCGTGGGTGGTATTGATCTAGTTCATTAACATTTCTATATCGATTTTTTTAATGTTTTATTTTTTAATTTATCGTAATTTATTACATAACATAACTTGACTATGTCGTTGGAACTTAATAAATACATGTTTGAATCGTTTCGAAGAAAACTTTGTAAGACACATTTAACGTCTAAATTGTTAGTAGTTGGTGGGTGACGTAATGGGGTGTGGTGGGGGTGGAGGGAATACAAACAGCAAAAGTTCACATCCTTATCGCATCTGTTTGACGGATTCCTACATCACCGCGTATTCATATTCGTCATAGAATAGTATCATTCAGAGGTGTAACAACATGTAATTATGTATATATTTTTTTGTTAAAATATATTTAAACAATTATGAAAGAATTATACGTAAACACTTTCCTAATTGACTTTACACATGTATTAAAAAAGTAATAATTATACAAATATAATTATGTGTGTTTCACGAAATTGTTACCTATAAAATGCAAATACCAATAAAAGCTTGTGATTAAGGTAATAAAGCCACAATAACATTTTGTATACAGTTAAGTAGGCTTTGATGACTTTTTAAAAGTATCGACAAGATAACAGAAAACATATTGCATCAACTATAACTCTAACAGTGAGAGAAGGTAACCACTTACCATCAAGCCACTCATTTACTTATTTATCTTTAAAATTATTAGCCTATATGCATATTACATACGTCTTTTAAACATGCTATCGCTAAACCGTGCGTAGGTTTTGACGGCTGATATTTATGGAAACTATCGTAAAATAATTGGATTAGAACTGAACCGTTCGCTATATGGAACTTGAAAATCCAATGTGTATTGTCTAGCTGGCTGAAATTTCAATATGGCGGCCATTGTTCACTGCGTGTAAGATACTTTAGTTCATAAATGTGCGGGGCTAACACAGTTCCACTCTATTCCTTCTCATGTAGTTTAATAGGACTGCAATCCTACACTACTAGAGAGAGATAACAACATGACTCCGTCCTGCTTCTGAACGGATACACTAATAAAACATTTAACTTATTCGTCCAACTAAAAATTTTAATCCTTCAGCTAGAATCTTTAGTCGCACAAGGTTACCAACAAACAGCGTTAGTTAATCCAATATATGTAAGTACAGTGAAGTATTTATGTATGAAATCTTTAGTAGATCGATTTAAAAATAAATAAAAATGAAAACTTTTAAAGTCTTATCATCCCTGGCGAGATCCTCCGCTACAGTTGATAAGACGTCACCGTTATCAGATCGCGTCGGTGGGCGGGCGGTATCAACGCTTATCGGCCACCCAATCGCCTTCGTGTTAGGAAAGTTTAAATCAGAAATTCTTTGTACATATTGATTTTTTCCAAACGAAGAAAACCTTTTTACCAACAAGTTAAGTTCAATGTATGAAGTAGCTCTTGCTAATATAATTTTATCCAGAGTATTTAACTAAGTTAATCACTAACGCTCTAAGCATTTAAATATCATCTTGCCATTATGTTTATAAACATCTTAAATAAACAAACTATGTAGTGTAATAAGAATTGTTCATAACGAACCGGTAGTTCAGTACAATCAGTTTGAAATTATATGTTTTTTATTTGCTATTAAAATTAAATATCATAAATAAAAAAGGACTTGAAATGTCTATGAATTCATTACCCTGTACGCGTCCCTCAGAGTTTTTGATAAAACGCTCTATTTAATCAGAAAGCATCTCAGGGCGGGCGGACGTTATCAGTATTTATCTCCGCCAGCCTTATCAGCTGTATATATTTCGTATCAGTTTAAAAATTTCATATAAATATTTATAAGAAATGAATTTTGCTTCTTGTGAATTGATGTCGTCATAGAACATTCATTATAGAAATTTTAGTGGTGTTAACCGTATGCAATTTTTTATTTGATTAAAAATAAGCAATTTACTTGTAATTTTGTAAGATGTCAAATATGTTAGCAAACCTTCGATATGTCCAAATTAAGACTGTAAACTAAGATTGTTGGTATCGTTGTTTAAATTAAATCCACTTGACCTGATTTTGAGTTAAAAGTTATAGCATTATTAATTCGACATTGTTGTAAGTCGAAATTCACATAAACCGTTGGTCCTGCGCCTGTTCTCTCTCCGGATGGCGTCCCTTCGGATTATGAGAGTGAAGGATTAGAGTAGATATTATGTCTTTTTACACAAACAAAATCTCCTGCGCAAATGTCTAGCCGTGTCAGGTATTTGGAAGACTTGATACGGTTACCGTGTTTTTCTTTGTTCTAACTTGACGATGTGAAAGGACAATAATCCGGTGTTCTTTTATAATCGAAACTGATAAACTACTTGACTAATTTTATGGATTTTCAAACATTTTCTCTTGTTTATCTTCGTATTTTGAGATCCACAGTTGTTTTATGATGACATTTTGTTTTTAGAAAGAAATAATATAACCTTGGTAATAACAATGTAACTTACATTTAATAAAAAACGAATTCCCAAAAATAGCAATAATATTAAAATAATTGTCCCTACATTAAGCTACCTATATTTGCTGTATCGATTCATTACTCTATACAAAAAGCCTCAGGGTTTGTGATAAGGCGCGGTATATAATCAGATTGCATCTTAGGGCGGGCGGGCGTTATCAGTACTTATCGCCGACCCCCTTATCAACGTCGTATAAATTCTGCGATCGCTATCTGATCCGTCTGTTTTTATGTACAAGCGACGGGCCTGACTTCGCACGTTGATCACTGTTAAATAAAGATATATAAATATATAGTGCCGTGGTAAGTTCTTAACGACTATTTGACAGGAAAAAGCCATTTTTTATTATAACTCTATCCAATTAAGTAGCGTGAAAATTCTCTAAAGGCACTTTTTTCATACATAATATAATAAATATACAAATACATACATCATCTATTTTGAAAAAATGACACCTTGGTCAGTCAGTGTTGGTGGTCTACCGTATCCCGGGGATTCTTAGCACCCTTTGCTCTCCCCTTACCATGACCGCCGCCTTCGCCAGGAACAGCGGGGCGACCGGGAACTAGGCGCCGTTCCGTAAATGTGTGTGTCATCTACGTTTTATGTCCATAATCACCACACTGGCCAGGCGGGTCGGTGATCGCAGAGCGTAGCTCGTCGTACAGGTGACGTTGTTACCCGTCACCGATTTCTATGTTTATGTCGTTATTAAGTCTAGCGTCTAAATCTATCGGCTGATGGAAAAAGAATTAAAATAGTTAAATTAGTTTTTCAATTAACGCTTATATATAAGGACAGACGCGGTTCAACGAGTTCAATTTATAATATACATGTTTCCAGGTTAATGTTTGTTTATTTTTCGGTGTTATATTGCTAATTCGCATGATATAGGAATTATAAAACCGGTATCCGGTACCTTGTCATATATATTTTGATAAATATGTTACATTTATAATTTGATTATAATTTCGCATTTTCTGACTGTGCTTTGACGCATAACTAATTGCTTTTATGTATATGTAGATGATTTTATATGTCAATTTAAATTAGCTTTTGTATATATTATGTGTATTAAAATGATGTTTATAAAACTCAACCAATGTTTGAGCCAATTGACCAATCAATGAAAAAACTAAATTATTTAAATGAAACTGTATAATTAATGTAATATATCTTCATCCCGGTAGTACGAATTGTTCGTTAAAAATATAAAGTAACTACAATCATATAATCATTGAACAATATTATAGTTATATATTTAACTCGGTGGTAGAGCTTTGTGCAAGCTCGTCTGGGTAGGTACCACCCACTCATCAGATATTCTACCGCAAAACAGCAGTACTTTGTATTGTTGTGTTCCGGTTTGAAGGGTGAGTGAGCCAGTGTAATCACAGGCACAAGGGACATAACATCTTAGTTCCCAAGGTTGGTGGCGCATGGGCAATGTAAGCGATGGGTAACATTTCTTACAATGCCATTGTCTATGGGCGTTGGTGACCACTTACCATCAGGTGGCCCAAATGCTCGTCCACCTATCTATAAAATAAAAAAATAAAAAAAATATTCATAATGAGTGAGTGAGTTATTCAGTGAAAAAAGCACAATATGATAATGATAAAATGTTTTGTCAATTGCATGGTTGGTGGCGCATGGGCGATGGCGGTTGGAATATTTTAAATAAATTACATTATCAATCGAAGAATGTATTAAAATTATAAAACTGTCTCCTTGTCAAATAGTATGAGGGGGTAATGAGTCACTGACGTGGTGAAATGATAATGTTAAGATAGATTTTACTCAGTGGCAGAACTTTGTGAAAGCTCGTCTAGGTAGGTACCACCCACTCATCAGATATTCTACCACAAAACAGAATTAGGTACTTTGTATTGTTGTGTTCCGGTTTGAAGGGTGAGTGAGCCAGTATAATTACAGGCACAAGGGACATAACATCTTAGTTCCCAAGGTTGGTGGCGCATTGGCGATGTAAGCGATGGTTAAAATTTCTTACAATGCCAATGTCTATGGGCGTTGGTGACCACTTACCATCAGGTGGCCCATATGCTCGTCCACCAGACTGCGAAGAGAACGTAAGAAGGAAAGTACGAGTAGTTCCCGCGTCGGAAATGTGGATTGAAATCGCTTCTAATGGTATGGACATGTGTATGACGTTAAGATAAATGACATATTAGAATAGTGCAAAGTATGAACGTGGATAAGGCAAGAGGAAAAGAGATGGATGGACTGTGTGAAGGATGATTTGAGCAAGAAGGAAGTAATTAAGGATATGGCTATAGATACAGAAAATAAAATTATATATTCTACGCTTAATCCAAATAAAAGCGATGTTGGTGATGGGTGAATATTAATGATGCTGGATAATAAGTCGAAGAACTGTACGCCTTTAAAATAGCACCTTCAGATGAGAGCGTATGATGACGCTGTATGACGGTTAAAGTAAATTAAAGTATGTTGTTTATACGAAACAGAAGTTTCTGATCAGTTTTTTCCTTGTTTGTCTCACTTTGTGACCGTTTTTAGAGTTAATAGAATACACAGTCTGTCAGTCACATAAGGCCATCTGATTCCAAACTAAGCTGGAAACCAGACAACTGATATACTATAGAGTTTTCCAATAGGGACGCTTGAACTTTGACAGCTGATTGCGGCCATGTTGTTTGAGTGACAGCTGTCAAATGCAGTGTGTTATATTCATTCCGTCCTCCCAAACCACCATGGCAGGTTACAGTGTCGAGCAGCACGTGCAAATCATAAAATTGTTTTATGAAAATGGGTCTTCAGTTCGAGCAACGTTCCGCGCACTTCGCCCGTTTTACGGTCGCGATGATCGTCCTGCCGAGTCGACTATCCGTCGATTGGTGGACAAATTCGAGTCAACCGGGTCAGTTAACAATCAGCCGGTTCCCGTGCGTCAACGTAACGCGAGATCTGCCGAGAATATCGCCGCTGTGCGCGACAGTGTCCTCGAAAACCCGCGGCAGTCAATTCCGCGTCGCGCACAGGAACTCGGCCTTTCGCAGACGACAACTTGGCGAATTTTGCGTTGTGACTTGAGCCTGCACCCGTACAAGATCCAGCTGACCCAAGAGCTCAAGGTTAATGACCATAGACAGCGCCGTGTGTTCGCTGACTGGGCATTAGAGCAGTTGGAAGTTGACGCCGATTTTGGCAAAAAAATCATCTTCAGCGACGAGGCGCATTTTTGGATGAATGGCTATGTCAACAAGCAAAATTGCCGTATTTGGGACGAGACCAATCCACACGAGGTTCACCAAGTGGCAATGCACCCGCAGAAAGTGACTGTTTGGTGCGGATTTTGGGCCGGAGGCGTGATTGGTCCGTATTTTTTCGAAAACGATAATGGTGTGGCCGTCACCGTCAATGGTGAGCGATACCGGTCGATGATAACCAACTTCTTTTGGCCTGAAATCGAGAATATGGATCTGGACAACATGTGGTTTCAACAGGACGGCGCTACGTGCCACACAGCACACGCTACGATGGAAGTTCTGCACGATCAAGCGCCCTTAATGGAAAACCCTATACATATACTACTTTTCTTTTAGAAATACATACTTATATAGATAATTACAACCAGACTCAGGACAAACAGATATATTGATGTACACAAATTTCTGTCCTGGTTGGGAATCGAACCCACGTACTGCGGCGCGAAAGGCGAACCACCACGCCAATCGACTCGTCGAACATGTTTGTTACCTCTGTAACCAGAATTTTTATTAATTTCACTCTCTCTCTCCTCAAAGCTCAAATTTTTTTGCGTCTCCTTGATATTCGAGTTATAGAGGTTCTACTGTATATATATATACGATTCCAGCGTCTTAATATTTAAACTTAACGAATGAAGTTCGGTCGTTCGCATATACATACGTAGCCAATATCTACCCTTCTCTTATCTCCGTCGTATTTCAGCAGATGTTATCGTGAACGGTGCGACTCAAGGCCCCGCGACGATAACACGTAATAGGGTAGATAGGGAACGCCACACAAAACGTAATGCTTTGTTTAAAAAAAAAATAATAATTATAATTTATAATTAGAATGTATTCATGTTAATATATTTTTAAATATCTTTGTATCTTTGTGTTATGGTCCAGTCGCAAAATAACCGTGAATAATAACAGTCGATTGCGGGATTCAAAACACCAAGTCATCATCATCATCATCAACCCTTTTTCGTCCATTGCTGGCTATAGGTCTCTTTAATGGCACGCCACGGAGCTCGATCTTCAGCACTCAATTTCACACGTCGCAGAACCGACAACCGTTGGAGTAGACGTGTTCTGGAGTGGAGACAACGCCTTGGCAAACGTAGCATAGGGCGCCCTTCTGCTGTGGAGAGACGATATACGCAAATCACTGAGTATTGTGTTTAATTTCCGCGTGACAATATCGATATGTCGATGAAAACTGCGACAGCAAACTTTCCACAGCTAACCTTTTCCTCGAAAGGAAAAGCCTACTAGTGAGACAGCTCTGATATTCTTGATGAATTTTTTTCGTTAGTGTTACCCGTTTCAAAATTAATAAGGATAGTTAGCCAACTCCAAAATCTATTATTAAGTTAAAAGCAAAAGACCAAGGATTCAGGGCTCAGATTAGTTTTATTGGTAACATATATCGCAAGTAAATCATACATGTTTGTTTTCAGCCATTACTATCTTTAAGTTCCGCAGCTATAAAAGTCAATCTTGTTAGATACGGCACACGTTATCAATGCAGTGGAAATCTGAACAAATAGCGCTCGATTTACTTACTTGAGAAACATTTCTTTGAGTGCGACTCTTTTGTTTTTAGTATTTTTATACTATGTAGAGTATAGAGATATTTAGTAAATTTTTTATTTATTTTTAGTAATGATTTGAATTAGGAATGATTTGTATCTTCTGTCACTAAAAACGGATTATTTATTTTAAAAACTTTTTTTTTATTAGAATGCAGATGTGCCAACTTTTGGTGTCAGACAGCCAACATTGAAATATCACACCAATATGTTTTGGTTTAGAAATCTCGTAGAAATTAACGTTAAACATCAAGAAGCGTAAATCGTACTCATGTTCGTTAGTGCATTAGGAAGTTGCAGTAACTATGCTAATCAGTAAATGCGCTGCCAATCATACGATCTCGCATTCTTATCTCCCTTGTAATTGGACTCTCATGAGATAATTGCATGTAAATTTGCCGTTTGAAAAATCATTCAATAGATATCATGTATCAACCGAACTAATCTCAAAACCAGTAAAATCCGGATATTACTTGTTAATAATTTCGTTATTACACAACAACAATTTCACGGACACACGCGCCAACGGTTCAGTGAGCTTCGTTAACACAAAATTAATTACATATATTATCGTCTTCCTGCGCCTGGCGTGAGATACGAACGATCCCATCGACCAGCTAATTAGGACTTATCGTAGACCAATTATTTATAAGCGAGCGTTATCGCTCCGCCATTGTTTTAAGTTAAGGGACACACGGCCGGTATGGATGGGGAAGTAGATAGCGCACCATAATACGAACTAATGAAACAAACATGGTTCTTGTACGGTGTAATGGTTATGTGTCCGAGTTCAGGCACGTTCACGTACTTTGTTGGTCGACAACGGAAGCTTAACGAATACTTGTGTTTAAAAACTAGTTAGCTCCTTGATTAGGAAATGTACAGTAGGTTGGCTTAAGTCAAACTCCTGCAATTATTGAATTTAGTTGGCAATCAACATTTTAATAAAAACATTTATAAAGAAAAAAATGTGTATACTACCAACCCGTGTTGGAGCAACGTGATGGAATAGGCTCCAAACCTAATCCAAAAAAAGAGGCCTTATTTATCTCTGTAGTGAGACATCCTTTTTTCTTTTTATAGCATAGATTGGCTGACGAGCATATGGGCCACCTGATGGTAAGTGGTCACCAACGCCCATAGACATTGGCAGTGTAATAAATGTTAACGATCGCTTACATTGCCAATGCGCCATCAACCTTGGAAACTAAGATGTTATATCCCTTGTGCCTGTAATTACACTGGCTACCCTTCAAACCGGAACACAACAGTACCAAGTACCTACTGCTGTTTTGCGTTAGAATATCTGATGAGTGGGTGGTACCTACCCAGACGAGCTTGCACAAAGCTCTACCACCAAGTATTCACAGGCTATTACCGTTACTGTTAAAATAAAAGTAATAAAATTTTGTCCGAATTATGAAAATTATAACATTTAATAAATAAATATCATGCTAAGATATTAAGATTTGATTGTGACTAAAGCTACATATTATCAAGTCAATTCCATTACTTTTACGACGGATGTCATGTCAAAGGGCTAAGCACTTTCTTACTCTTATTTTCTCGGCTGTCTCATCAAACAATCCTATCCTACATCGATGTTCTAAATCACGGTCGATCACTGTGATCATGTTTAAAAATCGAACACATGTAAATTTAAAATTCGAACTTCGAACTTCGAACGTTACTAATTCCTTAGTAAAATATATCGTTAGAAATCCTTGTAATAGTTCGAACGGAAAAAAAAAACCAGTAATTACCAGTTTATTCCCACAAAGTATATGGATGCATTAAAATCGCATCGAAAACGACCATCAATTGTCCGAGACAGCGTTCCGCCGAATATATTGCCCATAAAGATGTTAATACTGTAATGTAACTGCACATTGCTTATGCTTTAATTTGCCACTTTTAAAAACGAAAAATGCGCTATAACCCTGACACATTACAAAGCATGTAGCGATTTTATAAATAATTTAATAAAAAATTATCATTGAAATATTTTATGATATTTTTTTTTTCTATAAAATGTAAATTTTAGTAACTACGCTTACAAGCTACGCTACCAAGATTAAATATTGATAGAGCATCTTTGATATTTAGCTAAAATTAACTTTTTCAGCGAATATTTACTATTTTGAAATTTTAAAATAGATAAAAGGATTTTCATTATTATTTACATATGTATACACAGTAAATAGATAAATTACTCAGTGTAGCTTGATTTATAAGGAAAAACTGAATTATTATTGCTATATCATAAAACAATAATATTGTGTGAACAATGGTCACATTAAAAACCTCATCTAAGAGCTTATATCGAACCGTCGTAACTAGCTACTAATCAGCTTTAATACCGCTCCGCTTATACCATGGAACGGTCCTTAATTCCAGACTGCAGTATTCTTGAAAACGGCCGTTTAGAAAATAGGACATGCAAATGAAAACGTATGAAAATACGTCGAACGAATGAAAATACTAGAGTAAAGGGATTACGATTCGAACATATCTAATTATGGAAATAATTTATAATTTTGTTTTTATTCTGATGATTGCTTACTGTGAGCAATTGACTTAAATGTCCATCATACAGTAGAGAGCATATTATATATGACCACCACGGTAAGTGGTCAACATCGGCCATAGATATTTGTGACGTAAGAACTGCTTATATCTCTGATGCGCCATTTATTGTACTGTAGTTACACTGACTAACTCACCATTTCAATCGGAACACAACAATACCAAGTATTGATATTTGGTGGTAGAATGTGCTATGAGTGAGTGGTATCTACCCAGACGGACTTGCACAAAGTCCTACCACTAAGTAAAATCAAATTACTCATATATATTTTTTTCCAGATACCGCTTAAGTAAAAAAAAAAAAACAATTGTAGCATTTTCCCTTGAAATGTACTTTTATTTTATTTTTTAAAGGATTGATCGTTTTGTCTTGTATTTAAAAACAAACAAACGTCAAAACTCGTTTCTTCTTTTGTAACGGAACCGGTAAACTATCCGTCGTACAATATTTTTTTCAAACAAAATAACCCTTGAAACAGATTTAGGCGTATATTTTTCGGAACGCGCGCGTATTGTAAACTTGTCGTATCGAAACATCACATCGCTTAAGTTACGTGTATCGCTGGTAGCTGCCAAAACGGAACGGGTCGTGCCAATTCTATGAAAACCTACCGTTGGCACGTTTCGAGCTATTTATTTAGCGGGTCTTATAATACTTTGTGTTACGCTTAAATTTAAGATATATTAGTGAAAAATTATGCCAAATCTTAATTGTATTGGTTTTGCCATAAATATCCGCTTTAGTGTTACCATATTTCACCATTATAGAGATTTTATCGACGATGTTCTCATATCTAATAATATTTACAACACATAAAACAAAATAGAAATTATTTTATATTTATTTAATTAAAACAAAATTATTTATCATGAAATATTTACTTACTATAATTGATTACATTAAATTATAAATCCAAAATAAAAATGTTAAGTATTAGTTATTTTGATATTAATACAGAAGTTATAATTTGTGAGAGAGTGAGAAGTCCAGCGTGAATCCAATAATATTAAACAAAAAAAGCGTTTATGATATAACCATGATTTATGTTTAAAAATGTAGGACAATTATTATATTTTATAATCTGTAACAAGGAATGCACATCACAAGCTTACATTAGCAAGCACTAGAGTTATAATTGGTCACATAGCGCGAAGGCAACCGACTGCCTGGACAAGTCGATGGTGCTTGGCAAAGTGGAGGGGAAACGACCACGTGGCCGCTTGCCAACTCGGTGGTCGGACCAAGTTACCAACCTCACAGGTCTCCAAGTGACCACAGCCCCGAGAAAAGCTAAGGACAGGACGGACTGGAGAAAATTCATTAAGAACGTGACCCAAACCCTGGACCAGAGTGGACACGACCTTCAGCAATAAAGTAAACGACCGAGAAGAAGATGAAGAGTTATAATATGTCTGTGTGCTCCCACAATTATATTTTATATGACTAACAGCAATAATAAAGTAAGTACGAGTAAATTTAAAAAAATAGAAATATAGCTTAATTCATGTATGCAGCGCTTTATTTATAAGAGTTATTTAAACTAAATCAGGAATGCTGATAAGAGTGAATTAAACAGATCGTTGAGATAATATCTCGTTAATAGATGCCAAGGATAATATTACGTCATATAAGCTGCTATTTGTAGTCTACTTAATAATTGTACTGGCACCACAATGTCAGACCCAAGGCTGTCAATAATTAGAAAAAAAAGTTTATTAGGATGATATTTAAGTGTAACTTTAAATTAGATATAATGCATAATGTATTCGAAATTATTCATTGTAATAAACCTTCAGTTCATATAAAATAATGTGTAAGTATTGCTTTCGAATCAATTTAATTCAACTAATCTTTTATAAGACTTTTGATTCGTCATTTTACAGAATTATAATAAATGTAAACTACCACCGGTCCGGAATGTAGATTCTAGAGAGAAGAACCGGCTATAAGCTTAATATTTCCATTCAGATCGAACCCAAGATTTGAATACAAATAATATTTATTTATAGATATCTCAATTATACCGTATAATTTAATTTCCAACTCAATAATTTTCATTAAAACAAATTCGAACCTTACTTTTTTAAAATGCAAACAATCATAAAGAAAAAACTTTAACCCAAGAACTGATCACAACGTTTTCGCAATAACAAAGACATTTTAAAGCGATAGAATCAAATGAAATGATTCTGCGAAATTATTTATGTGTACAAAAGATACAACATTAAAAAATCGTTACAATTACAAAAGTGACATGACATTCTTTACACGAACACCATACTTACATTTGTAAAAGGCATCTGATTCTAATCTCTTCGATACGAGAACAATATTATCGGTTGAAACAAAAAAAAATAAATATAACAAAAACCTCCGACGGACTCACAATGGGTAAACAAATGGGTGTGACAGAGATAAAAAAATGTAAAAAAGGAGCTCCCGATCTGTTACCGGCCACCTATGTTCTTTGATTACAATCTACGTCTATTATACATGGACGCGTTTGTTCATAAAACTATTTGTAAGCTCGTTTTGAACGAGCAATGGGTTGATGTTTGTTTGGTATCGTCTGTGTCGTCAATTTGTATCGGATTATAGTTTCAAATGTGTAGTTGCTTACTTTACATAGCTTTGTTTTAAGTTAACAGTGGTTATAAAATAGAGTCACATTTTATTTCGTAACTTTACTAGACTTGTCTAGCAATCATATATTAATAATTATTTTTAAATTTGGTTAAAAAGTTTCAATAGATAGCATTTATAGGAACTTAATATACTTAAGATGTTTGATCTTTCATCTATAAGATGTCTAGTTTTAAATTTGTCATACAAAGAAATATATGGTAACCACGCTTTAATTGTAAAGAATCATTTAATTAAATAATAAACGAAAAATATTCTTTAAATACTTACCACACCGCAGCAGAATTAAGTCTTGACCTCTGTAACAAATGTGTTAACCAGTTTAAACGTATAAACACTGCATTGTTCGCGATACAATCGTGGCACACAAAGGGCGTATCGTGGTAGCGGGTGCCCTTGACAAATGAGTCGCGCTGCCGCCCACCCAACGCGAGCCCTGTACTATGATACAAGTATCGCGTTACATTCGAAGATACTTTGAATATAACAAATGCGATTGGTATGCGGTTACATACGACTCATACTTGTGATGATCCTTGATTTTTTTTTTTATATATGGACATATTTTTATTCAATTTAATCTATGAGTTTAGTCCGTAGAAAATACAACTGATTTGATTTTAAAATTCCTGATGATTTTTTATTCAATATACATAAAAGTAATATATTAAATAATATTTTATAAAATATGTCTATGTGACATATATCACGTCTGTAGTATAAAAGAAACGAACTCACATATTTAAATACAAGCAAAGATTTTAAAACTTAAGCCTATGGTTAAAAATAAGGAACAACACTTTTCAGGAAGACATGATGGCCATGTCTTCAGGTAAAAGTGACTATTGACCACATAGTATTCGTTCTCAAACTATATAATAAGAGATGCACAATATTTAACAGTAAAAATATAAAAAACAATAATAGTGTCGATTTTTAAAGTTACAAATTGTCTTCAAGTAAACAAACGCCTGGTCAAACTACCGTCATTTTCCTAACAAAACAAAAGAATACAAGGGTGACTATGATTTTCTTCCGGATTCTGAAAATAATGAGTAAATATTAAATTTGTTTTCATTATAATTATTACTGTGAAAGATTGTCCTGTTGGAGTTTATTAAGATTTTAATACCATAGTTCTAGTTAGTGACTGCCTCGTTGGTCTAGTGGCTAGATATAAGGCCGCAGACCTGGTGGTCCTGGGTTCAATTCCCAGGTCGGGCCAATAAATAGTTATTGGGTTTTTCTATCAGAAAATTCTCAGTAGCAGCCCGGAGTCTGGAAGTTGGAAGTGTGTACACTCCCGTGCCTCGGAAAGCACGTTAAGCCGTTGGTCCTGCGCCTGAACTCTTTCCGGTCGTGTCGGATTGCCGTCCCATCGGATTATGAGAGCTAAGGAAAAGAGAGTGCACCTGTGTTTGCGCACCCACTTGTGCACTATAATATGTCCTGCGCAGTTGGCTAATCTCTCTTGAGATTGGCCGCCGTGGCCGAAATCGGTCTGGAGGACCTTACTTACTTACTTAATACCATAGTCTAATATGACAATTGTTTTTAACATTAAATTATTAGTTTGACATTGTCTTAAAAATATATAAGTACAATGTTATATTAGCTAACATCGCCAATGCGCTACTAACCTTGGGAACTAAGATGTTATGTCTTGTTCCTGTAATTACACTGGCTCACTTACCCTTCAAACCGGTACACAACAATAGAAAGTACTGCTGTTTTGCGGTAGAATATCTAATTAGAGGCCGGTACCTACCCAGACGAGCTTGCACAAAACTCAACCACCAAGTATAAAAAAGCCTATGATTATGCCATAAAAAAGTCCTTCCTAAGGGCTTAAGCTTACTGCATATTAAATTTCATCAAAATCGGTTCAGTGGTTTGGCCTTGAAAGCGTAACAGACAGACAGGCGTGACAGACAGAGGAATTTTCGCATTTATTTAACTAATGATGTATGGCTTGCTTTTAATTAGCCCATCACATTTCCTTATTTCAATCGATAGTTCTACTTTTAAACATATGCCCTTAATATTTATACATAATCGTATATTACACAATGTGGTCTATGAATGATCCACTAGACTCTAGTGACTTGAGTATTATAGAGAGTGAACACACATAACGTTCTTTTTCTTAACGTCTGTTCCGCCTCGCCCCGCTGTCCTGGAGTCCAATTCTACTAACATAATTATCACATTATCGTAATCGAATCGAAACATAATCGTTGACGTTTAGCTTTCTCCCTATCTACTAATATAACGATCCAGTTGCGATTCGATTCGCAACTGTTCTGTATTTTTCATTTCGCTCTATGAGATCTCACTGAAGACTCATAACTCGTCATGTTATTTCTAATAATACTCAACTTTTCAAACTAAGCTAAGCTTGCGCGCGAGTGCGTTTGCTGACAATGTGTATGCAAAATTCCATGATTGAATGGTTGATTGATTGAAGATAGTTAGGACTTGAAGGCGTAATAAATAAAACACACACTATCACATCAATAATATCAGTAAGGATTTCAACCTTATTACGAATTCTACCAGGTTTCTTGAAATGGGAAGCCAATTCAACACAAACATCGTATATAAAAACGCACTGAAAAAACAGTCGCGCATTCTCTGTTGTATCTCGCAACCTTCAGAGGTTTTTTTGCCTTTAGTACAATATTAACTTGAACATAACCTTTGCTAAACTTTTTGTGCACATTATGTATATGTACAGTACCGTCTTCAGATATATATAAGTATTTAGTTAAAATAATTGAGTAGCAAATGATCCGCCTGATGTGAAGTGGTCACCAACGCCCATAGACAACGAGATTGTATACAACATAAACGCACAACATCGACAATGTGCCACCATCCTTGGGAACTGCGCATTGGCGATGGATTTTTTATAGAAATGTACAATGACACTGTGTATGGGCGTTGATGACCATTTACCATCAGGTGGCCCATATGCTCGTCCGCCTACCTATACTATGAAAAAATATATATATCCCTTGTGGCTCTGGTGGTCAGACGGGCTTGCACAACGCTCTACCAAATCCAATCACACCGAAATTATTATTGAAGTCGTTTTTAGGTTCTTTATATGAGGAAACATAAAGCGAAAAACGTTAGTGTGGTTTATTGTAAATTATAATCATTTATAATAAATGTTATTCGGAAACAGGGTGATGATCACAAACCACGACACTGTATTAATTATTTTAAGTAAAGTAGGTTAATTATAAATCAGTTTAAATAAGGATACGAATATTAAAAAATAATATGTAATTTAGCAGCTGTAGCTCAAAAAGAAGATGGTTTTAGTAGATGGTAGTGGATGGTAGTTGCAAACACGTCTAGTACCACGCATTCGTTTATGCTGATGTTTAAAGCGCTACTTAGTATCGTTGTGTTCCAATTGTTTAGTCAGTGTTATTATACGCACAATGGACATAACTTAATTTCCTAGGTCGGTGGCACATTGGCGATTTAAGGAATGGTTATTTAAACAACACCAATGTCTACAGGTGGTAGCGACCACTTACCATTTATTGGCCCATTTGTTCGTCAGCGTACTATATACAATTTAAAAACATATATGTTATCGAAGAGATTTGACAAAAAGTAAATTGTTACTTAAATAATTTCTTATGTGTCTATATATGTATATGTGTATATGTGTGTGTGCGTGTGTGTGTGTGTGTGTGTTTGTGTACATATATTATACATCCCGTGTTCATTTAAGTACATTGTTCTTTATACTTAACGAGTAGTACCCCATGTACGGGGGTATTAGGTAAGTCCTGTCATTATAATCAGTCGAATAGTTAAGACGTGAAAACGTAACAAACTCTCAAACAAATATATAAACAAACTCAAAGTAAACATGCATTCATTGAAATGAAAGTATTTAAATATTTGAATATTCTCGCGTTGATCTACGTATAACAAATAATAAGTAGTAGGTAATTAATCAAAAACAAAAACGATAACATGAAGGAAAACCACAGAATAAATATAGTCACACGAGGATACAGATGTTTTATAATGTTGATCAAATAATTCAAAAGTTATGCTTCATTTGTTTGTCGTTACTTGCTCAAGTTACTGTAATAGTAAAAAATTATATCAAGGGATAAAAACCAATGTATATAATATTCATTATTAAATATATGCTTTGTGCAAGGCACAAGGCTCTCTGGGTAGGTTTTCCTCTTATAACCTGGTTTCCTTCAAACGAGGCGTGAAGAAGCATCTTGCGGCTCGGCAAGGCACGCCTAGTGTAGATCGTTCTTTACGACTGTACCTTCCTGGCGAATAGCCTGTACCTTCCTCTACTCGGTGGTAGAGCTTTGTGCAAGCTCGTCTGGGTAGGTACCACCCACTCATCAGATATTCTACCGCAAAACAGCAGTACTTTGTATTGTTGTGTTCCGGTTTGAAGGGTGAGTGAGCCAGTGTAATTACAGGCACAAGGGACATAACATCTTAGTTCCCAAGGTTGGTGGCGCATTGGCAATGTAAGTGATGGTTAACATTTCTTACAATGCCATTGTCTATGGGCGTTGGTGACCACTTACCATCAGGTGGCCCATATGCTCGTCCGCAAACCTATACAATAAAAAAAAAAAAAAAAAAATAGTAAATGAAAAAATATTAAGTATGTACAACCCTGTCATCTCTTATTTTACCGCCAAACAATACTCTGTGTAATTTGGTAATAGAGCCCGTGCTATTACCATGTCCATTGTACATCTGTAATGCCAAGTATTAAGCTGAAGATAAGACTTACTTTAAAACAATTTGTGAGTTTTGTTCTAAGCGCCGCTCACTCAAGGAAACAATACATTAATACTGTTGATACTGGCTCGATCACCTTTGCAAGATCGGTGCTTCGTTTACAAGCATCTTTAATCGTTAGATAATATACGAGTATATTTTCACCTTTTGTTCAATTTAATTGAATTATATGTAATTTGTGCATTTAATAATGAAAACACTATATCAATGAACTTTATTTTATTGACAATTGTATTCGTTCTTTTTGTTTTTCCTCTCTCCTTTACACACTTATTATAAATTAATTAATATATTTTCATAATAATTACATACATAGGTATATATTATATTATTTACTAAGCAATTTACCGGTGATCAATTATTCAACCGCTAAATACCAATGAAACATTAATAAATTGTATTGCTAAGTTCTAATATGCTTCAGATCCCAGGATTGAGGGCATTGACAGTGTAACGAATGGCTTTTAAATTATTACAATAGCATTTTACTTGGTGGTAGGGCTTTGTGCTCGTCTGTGTAGGTACCACCCACTCATTAGATATTCTACCGCAAAACAGCAGTACTTGCTATTGTTGTGTTCCGGTTCGAAGGGTGAGTGAGCCAGTGTAATTAAAAGCACAAGGGACATAACATCTTAGTTCCCAAGGTTGGTGGCGCATTGGCGATGTAAGCGATGGTTAACATATCTTACAATGCCAATGTCTATGGGCGTTGGTGACCACGTACTATCAGGTGGCCCATATGCTAAAAAAAACTCAACATCATTTAACCATTACCATTCTAAATAAAACAACCCGTGATATGTTGACACCCGACTTATGGTACACTATTTTGATGCGTGTATTATTGAAAAGTTATAACTATTATAACTATTATGATCAATTTCGCAGATCACTTTCTGTCATATAACGATCGTTTTCTGCGATGAGTTACGAATATGTCCTTCTAAAATAACTGCATAGCTATCTATACTTATCCTTAAAGACGGTCAACAAAAAAATAACATAATATGACGAGCCGGTTGGCGTTGTTGGTAGATACCTGCCTTTTGCGCCGCAGTCGTGGCTTCGATCCCCACCCAGGACAGACATGTCTGTTTGTCCTGAGTCTGGGTGTCATCATCTATATAAGTATGTATATACAAAGGAAAAGTAGTATATGTAGTACATCAGTTATCTGGTTTCCATAGTACAAGCTCAGCTTAGTTTGGGATCAGATGGCCGTGTGTGAATAATGTTCCTAAATATTATTATTAATATAATAATTATTTTTATTCTGTTGGGGTATCCGAACTATCTGCATAAAACAATGCTGTCGATCGCTATCACGTCACGATTCTAATAGTTTTATTAACGCATAATAATTAATCTTTCATCGATAAATGTGTTATAAAAAACACGTAAACGGTTTTACATATCCAATCTACTTTACACCTGCAGCCAATTTGCCTACATCAGATAAATTCGCTCATATTTTTTCAAATTACTCAAAGTTATCCGCCGTATCGATACTGAGTTACGCGTTAACAGCTAAATTTAGAAGGACTATCTTTATTTTATACATCACTTAAGCAATACGGTGATTATAAATGAGAGTGAGAGCGGAATTTGAATAGTAGGCGGTTAACGCATCTACAAATTACACTTTACTAAAAAATATTTTTAGTAAAGTGACTAGTAATTACATACTTGGCTTATAAATCGGTATAAAATTGTTTTTTAATTTTACCGCCCATGTTTAAAAGCTCATATAAGAGTTGATTGCAAATTTGATATATTTCTTAATTTTGATTTTGATATATTTTAGTATTCGTATTTAGTAATATTTAGTATTGTTATGTTCCGGTTTGGAATGTGAATGACCCAATGTAACTACTGGCACGAAGAATATAACATCTTAATTCCCAAGGTGTTTCATTGGCGTTGTAAGTAATGGTTGTTATTTCTTACAACACCAATATCTACCAATGTGGTGACCAAATACAGTAAGGCACATTTGCCCCTTTTAAAATATACATGCTTATAAAATAATCTTATTTTTAAATACAGTATTTACAATACAAGCGATTTGACGTACCTATGTTGGTTGCACGTGTCAAAGTATCGAATTAAGGTAAAAGGCAATTCTTATAAGCTATGGACTATGTTGATATTACCACCATGGCGCTTGTATGTACTGAGCAAAAAACATATTTGAATTAATTTACGCCTTCGATGTTATCTGTATCCCTTCACGGCAAGGATTTCATCATCGTGTAGAGTCAATCTCCCTTTGTTAACAGTTCCACGACTCAAACACAATCAGACAAGGTTCAGGGAATCTACTCGCGCTGTATAAGACTCGATCGGGACCAATTTCGCAAAAACTACACAACGCGATACGTTGTACTGATCGCTGATAGGCTTGGTGTACGGATAGCAAAAAAAATAATAATTTAAAATTCTATTCTAGATTTTTTGCGCTTATATAATTATGAAGCTTGTTAACAAATGTTATATATTGTTTAACATTGGATTATTAAATAGATTTATAGAATTCGATTTAGAGAAAAGTGTGGTTTCATGTTTGTTTAACTGTCTTTTTTGGTAATTTTAAATGCACGAAATATTGATAAATGTGAAGTAACATTTGAGATTACATATATCACAATATTTATCATCTATGAGAGTTTTATTTAAAAATGTTTTTGAATGTCTTAAATTTTAAGAAAAACCTAATTTTAAGGCTTTTTTACCAACAACAAAAGACTTTTAGGAATTAATATGTATCAGTTTTTATAAATATACTGTATGCCTTATTCTTCGTGGAATACGCTTAATCATTTTCCTTAAAAACCTTTACCTTAATTTAATGAAATTTTAACACAAGTCAATCGAATTCACATAAGAAAGCGTGTATCGTTATATTCGCCCAATAGCTGTGAAAACTGTATGAAGCTTTTTTTCTGCCATCGCTACATCGCACACACGCCGTATCGTACCATCTAATATTATTCTGAGAACGACCTTAATAAGTCACTACAGAATGTTATCTATTTCATTTTATCGGGCCGAGATAAGCATCTCTATCCAATTAGCTCAACAATGCAATATGGACCGTCTCTGTTATGACGGAACGCGGAGGATTTTACGATTCAACAACACGATTTAGGATGTTTGCAAAGTGTTGCCTATTGTGGGTCATAAACGTTTGATACTCGAAACTTAAGTTAAACGCAGAACAATAACGGTTACGGGAAGTTCACACAACAACGCCTCCGTTTTGATGATTTGGTGATGAGACCAAAAAAATAGTACAATGGTTTTTTTTTTCATGAATGTAAATCTTTATTATGTCTAACAAAACGATTAAGGTTTCTGCTGGCGGTTGTTTTAAAAACTCTAACGTGTAACATGTACCAATTGGCTCAATGGTCACCACTATAGACATCGGCACTGTAAGAAATATTAACCATCTCTTATATTGCCAATGCGCCATCAACTTTAGGAACTAAGATATGTCTCTTGTGCCTCTAGTTACAATGGCTACTAAGTATTACTGTTTGGCAGTCGAATATCTAATGAGGGGGGTACCCAGACTTACACGAAGCCTTACCACATAATTGATACATGATGATGATTTATGACAATGAAAATAACGATTTAATATATAAGTAATTAATTATACTTGTAGAATCAGATAAAAACTATTCTTATCGTTCCACTAGATTTCTACAAATAAATCTTATTGACAGTACAATACTATCGAATTTATTGATACAAGTACTAAAGTAATAGTTTAGCAAAGGCCAACTCCTTCTCAAGTACATTTAGAGCGTATTCCACCACGTTACTCAAGTACCGTTTTTTTTTTAATTGTATAGTTAGGCGGACGATCATATGGGCCACGTGATGTTAAGTGGTCACCAACGCCTATAGACAATGGCATAGTAAGAAATGTTAACCATCGCTTACATCGCCAATGCGCCACCAACCTTGGGAACTAAGATGTTATGTCCCTTGTGTCTGTAATTACACTGGCTCACTCACCCTTCAAACCGGAACACAACAATACAAAGTACTGCTGTTTTGCGGTAGAATATCTGATGAGTGTGTGGTATCTACTCAGACGAGCTTGCACAAAGCCCTACCACCGAGTAAAACGGTGGTTGGACACGTGAATAAAATATCTGAAACTTAAAGAATCCAGAGCTGAGATAGCAAAGTGCTTAGAACGCGTAAATCTTAATCAATGATGTTCAAACCTTACAACATTTGAATATCTTTCTGCTTAAATTATTTTATAATTCGTCTCGTGTTTGACGGTGAAGGAAAATATCGTGAGGAAATCTGCATGTGTTTAATTTCACTGAAATCCTGCCACGTCTGTATTCTCCCGCATTGGAGCAGCTTGGGATGAGATGAAAACTCTTCAAAAGTGAGGAGGAGTTATTTGTCTTGATGTTTTCTTTAACCACAAACAAGTCCACCCGGAATAATAGACACAAACGACATGGCCCATTTCTGTATGGCGGTTTGCATAGGTATCGAATTTAATTTACACCAATGAGTACTAGGGGCCTAGACAAGTGGCTTTTACGTTAGTAGAATAGAATAGAAAATAATAATCAATATATGAGATTGACATTCGCATTCGACATGTAATCTTGGTAACCTTGGTTACATGTCGAACGCGAATGTAAAAAATGTCAAATGGCTTGATGAGTATTGATCTTTCTCTGTGGTCCATTATGCTAGACGTTGAAACAGTACTTAAAATTCATATTGCATTACATAATATTTTGAAATAAAAACTCCCAAGTTCAGAGAGGTTAAAAACTACATAGTAATCCATTTTTGGAATATTTATTGCTATCTATGTGTGCGGGGAATGTACTATTTTGGCCACTTCACGTCACTATAATTTCGGCAGCGCTTGCCCACACATATCGCGGTATTTTGTTACGGCCACGTGTAGCCTACTGGGCCATATCGTCTTAATATCATTTCTAACAAAGTTTTTTTTTGTGTTCTAAACGCGATCCCGTTATACAATTATATTAGTTAAGTAAATATTTAAATAGATTGTGTTTCGGCGTGAAGACTTGCTCTCCGTAATTACTGGAGCAAGATACCGAGTTTGCAATAATTACACTTTTATTATAATTATGCAAAGATAACAGACGAAATTTGGTAACCGTTGCCACCAAAGACAAGCTACCATCGAAGAGATCGGAGTTACTTGTATTTGAAAGTTAAAATTTAGACAGTTTGAAATTGTAATTTAATAGATCATATCATAACATGAAGCGATTTAAAAGCGCTTACTATTAGACGGTGTTAATGTTTAATTGTTTTAATCCCGGGAGCCGAAATAACTTCCCATACTTCAAATCTATAAGCGCTGATAGCGGTGGCGCCGACCACATCTCAGGCGATAACAGGACAGCATAAATCAAGAGCTACTCAACTGATAACACACACCCGTTGATAAAGAATTAATAAGATTTCGTCTCGGTCTAATGGACCCTAATGCACCGATTTTTTTATTAGATTTTTATTACTGTGTCCTTTTATACTTTAATTTTCGTGTTTTATGTATTTCGTATAATTATAGCTGTTAGTTTTATAACTCTAGGGTCAGTTCAAATTCGAAATTATCATGATTTCCGCTTATGAAAAAAATTAACGAATAAACGTCATTTACATTTGAAGCGCTGCGCATATGCTTTAAGCGCTGAAATGTTTATTGAACTCTCTTAATGAAAACAATGTCACATATTTTCAAGCACCTGATAATATATTATTTCCTTATCAACTTACAGTAATATTTAATACAAAGTTGACAACTATCTCTTCAACTTGTAAGGATGACAAATGTATATCTCCATAAATAATTATATGCAGTAATCAAATTGCAGCGTAAGAAATTTAAATAGCGTGATTGGCTCGTGTAATAACAGGAACAACGGATATCCATTATATTGTTCAAGACTAGCATATTATCTAAATTATCGTCTCGAATGTTACTCTTTCTGAAGGGCCTATTCTATTCTGGTCACCGTCGTGTGTATTGTCAAGTCGCCGTCGTCGTCCACGCGGGGATTCCCGGTGCCTGCAGTGTGAGGTTGATGACGTATGTGGTTGTGCTGTGTGCATGCAGCTGGACAATACCAAAGAGGTGCCGCACTAGCGAACCTATCGGATGATCCCCACAGTTGGTGCCCTGGTGTTATTATATAAAGTCGTTTCTGAGATACTCAGAGTTCCTACTATCAGATGAAGGCTCGAAACAGACGTTCTCCTTGATCTGGATCTGTTGTTACTAGTACGCTGAGCAAAGTGCATCCCAGTATAATACTAAGCATGTCAGAAGCGAGCTGATCTTGCCACAGTATATACTCATTTGAATCTTTAAGGGCAACTGGAGCATGTTCGTTGTTCAAAAAATGGATGTCGTTAATCGTAGTTATAAAAGTGATAAAATATTTTCGTTTTCTTGGATTTGACCCCGCGATCGTTACTTAAGACTGGTTATCCAGTTGCTCATCTCAGCTCCTTGGATGGATAGATCATCGACAGTCATCATCAGATCAATATTGGCTCGGATAATTATTTATAATAATATAAACATATGTTAGTAATGTAACTGTTCTCCTATCGTTACTTATAAATTTAAGTAATTTCATAAAGTAAACAATTAACTAACATTAAAAACTATAAATCAATAAGCAATTACAATTATTAATAGGTTCACAAATACAGTGTAACTCTTAATCAAAATTTTATTATTTGTAAAATTTGTTATTAATTTTATTCAAAGTTATAAAGATCATGTTTACTTAATTTACTTAAAATGCTTATTTGTATTTTAAGTTAAGTCAATATATTACCGAGAACAACATTCCTGTATCTTGTACCGATGTGACATCGAGAGATAAAAATAATACTTGTTAATTTCTTAAGGATTTTAGACTTCCTTACGTATTGTTTCATTTATAAATAACTAGCGGCCCGACCCGACTTCGTCTGGATTGAACAATTATCTTAGTAGATATTACGTATGTATAATTTATTACTAGGAACAAATGACAGGACATTGACTGGTGGTAGGACTTTGTGCAAGTTAGTATGGGTAGATACAATATGGTAGCCGAACGAGCATATGGGCCACCTGATGGTAGGTGGTCACCAACGCCCATAGACAAAGGTATAATTAGAAATGTTAACCATTGCTTACATCGCCAATGCGCCACCAACCTTGGGAACTAAAATGTTATATCCTTTCTGCCTGTAATTACACTGGCTCACTCACCTTTCAAACCGGAACACAATAATAACAAGAACCGCAGTTTTACGGTAGAATATCTGATTAGTGGATGGTACCTACCTAGACGAGCTTGCATAAAGCTCTACCACCAGCCATAGCAGATTATAATGAATAAATATTTTATTAATAAAATATCTTAAAACATATCTTTTCAGTATTGCCAGAGTAATATAAATTTTAAAAAAGTAGTAAGACATATATAAACTTATATGACTTATGACTTTTCTGTCATAATAGAATACAATGGATATTTCTTAAGATACAAATATATATTGCTTTTGTGTTGTTTCAATTATTAATGAAACGTCTCCATCAACTCACATCCATAACCTAATAAATACAATAAATATATAATACATCAAATTATATATTCATTTAGATTACATGACGTTATACGTAGATTGATAAGTAATATCAGCAATCAGCCATAAAACGGATCGTATCGGAACATTCTACCATTACGGGTCGTTCCAATATTTTGATCCGTTTAAATAATCTACTATAATGTTATACACTTTTATATAATTTATTTAATAACCTTCTAATTCTCACAAATTTTAAATTAAGTTATGGGTAAGAAAATAAAATATTATTAACAATAAATATTTTGTCTTGGTGGATGAGTAGGGTACCCAATAGCATAGCTATACAATCACTGTTCTAAGCTTTGACGTAGGGACCCTTGCTATTTGTTTTATTGCGTTTTGATAGTGATTATGCTTCTGATGCTTCATATGATATAAATAATATAGAAAAGTTTGACTATTACCAGTTTTAGGATCATACTATAATAATAGTACTTGGTATTGTTGTGTTCCCGTTTGAAGGGTGAGTGAGCTAGTGTAATTAGAGACACAAGGGACATAACATCTTAGTTCCCAAGGTTGGTGGCGCATTGGCGATGTAAACGACGGTTAACATCTCTTACAATGCCAATGTCTATGGGCGTTGGTGACCACTTACCATCCCCAAGCTCGTCCGCCTACCTATGCTATAAAAAAAAATACTAACCAGCAACGAGTTTTCCGTTCTGTTCTACTCAAACTTAAGCAAGTCATTTGATTCTATTGGTGTATTGTTTACGGGAAAAGGCTGAGCTGCCGTCGCAGTTTCGATCCCCGCTCCTGATTTATGAGCATATTCAAACAGACCAGACGATTACGTTTTTGTGTTTTGACCAACTTAAGGGTTCCTGTTAATGCCCCATTCAATAAAACCCAATGAATGTCCCACTGCTGTGCTAAGGTCTCCATTCCTTTTTTTGAGGAGAAAGTTCGGAGTTTATTCCACCACGCTGCTCCAATGCGGCTTGGTGGAATACACATGTGGCAGAATTTCAGCATAATTAGACACATGCAGATTTCCTTACGATGTTTTCTTACACCGTCAAGCACTACATGAATTATAAACACAAATTAAGCACATGAAAATTCATTTGTGCTTGCTCGGGTTGAACCTTAATCATCGGTTAAGATTCACGCGTTCTGACCACTAGGCCATCTCGGCTTGATGCCCCATTAGAAATCTTTATGTTGGTTTCAATCGTTGTTTACTATATCCTTATTTCAAGCTAATGAATTTGAATTCCGAACGATCACACGTTCCACCAATAGAATCACAGCTGTTTTTTTTTTACTCAGCAAATGTTAGACTTAGAACAAAAACATTCGTTATAAAAATGAAATGAGTCTAGCGTGGAGCGATGCGCCGCGATAGACAATCGCGCGCGGCCTCGCGCACCTGCCTCATATCTGCTAATCATAATGTTCCCGGCTATCGTAGCATCTCGAAACCAAATCTTATACTATTATCACGCGAAGAACTTGCGTATATATTTTTTTCTGAGACTAAAATTTGACTTTTAAAGAAATATATTTAGAATTGGGACCTTTGAAATTATAGTGCTTCAACGACCCGATTTTACAATTAAGGCTCTTCAAATACGAAACCTATAGCTGAAGCTGAATGATAAATATAAGTGACAAGGGGTATTCACTCTTACCCTTAAAGATATAAAATCTATTATTGCCTAACATATAACTGTAAACAATGGGTTAGAAGCTATTTCCATACACTTTTTAACTTGCGGTCTGAAACTTTTTATCTAGATTCTAGTTTTGATATCATTTTTATTGCATATCGAAAATATGTCACGTACAAAGGAAAATGTGTCTTAAAGCAATTGGTTTTTGAACTGGCCTTACTTACATATTATAACTGAGACGAGATTAAATGTCGATGATCCCGGAAAAACCGCACGGGTTTGTAATGTGCTTAATTTGTGGTAATTAAGTGATGAAGCAAGGCGGTTGACCAAATGCAATACATATCAACGATTCCGCACTTAAGCGTCATGGAATGAGCTCTAAACCTTACATTTATAAATAATACTTTAATAATATTAACGTTTTTATTTTATTAATTAATTTAGAAAATATTATATTAACAATATAGCTTGTTTGTTATATTAATATAATTTGAAATAATTCACATCAACAAACAGTTTCTATTAAACAATGCTTATCGTAATAATAATTAAGAACTATCTTGATTATACGTTTTGATAGTATAAGAATATGTTAACGAAAACTATTTTATCTCCAGATACAATCAATGTGAATTGCAGCTGTTGCATATAACTGTAATAAACTTAATTAGGCTGTTCTTACATTGTAAATTACTTTTTATTTTTAATTTAATTTATTATACCATAAAAAGACGCACTAAAATCTAGCGGATCGATAGTAAAGTGAATTCAACATTGACAAAACGTATCGCGAAAATAAATGATCGAAGTGTCAAGAACAAAATCGATTAGATGCCGTTCGGATGATTGCGAGTTTCCCGCGGCTCAATCGATTCAGAATCGAGTATTTGTCGATCGCTTGCCGAGATAAATGCGGGATGGCTCGAAGTGTGCTAGATCTGTATCGGTGTAGGGTTTAATATAAAATTATCTTTATAGCGTTGTTTTATTGACAATAATGTACTTATTTAGATAAATAACATAACTTCGGGTTTAATGACTGTAATGAAAAGGGAAAAAATAATATTTTCGATACCAATTGACTTTATTCAGTTTTGAAAATCGAACTTATAAATTATTAATCGATATTCATAAAATACTCGATATGAAATTATAAATACGAGTTACAGATAATAAAATAAATTTATGAACGTTTTTCGCTTTGAATTCCGTTCCATATCAAAAGCATTACGCGAGCCACTATCGAAATATCGCCAACCGTAGATACGACTTTTATGGCGGGCAGCTTTTTTATTTGACATTTTATACAAGTTTATTCAAACACAGCGATAGGATCGCTGACGTTATCTTTCAATGCAACGTTACCGCGAGCTCCGAGGCGATAGGATCTCGGGCCATTGCTAGTTAAACCAACCTGATAAGGGATCGGGTGGGCTCGTGTGCGTACGTACGTACACGCTCGCTAGTGTGCGGAGAGGGGCGCCGTACGCCAACCAGCCAGTCACTAAAATTACGCGGCAAAAGAATGACGTCGCAAACGAAAACTTGTGCTCCCAGTTAAAAAGTAAAAAGTGTTTGACGTTTGTGATGTTATTGTGGTTGAGTTATTTGAAACAGCTGGAGCTAGCGTGCGCTGCCGCGGTGGGACCGCCGCCAGGCGGCGCTGTCGACGTCAAAACAATGTGTACGATGAATACAATTTATTCCCGTTTATAACTTATTTCTAACTCATCATTTTAAAATAAAAAAGTACTTTTACTAATATTATTATTTAATATGATTTTATAAAATGTCAATGCGATAGTGAGATTTGTTTAACGATTTTTAAACTGGTATGTAAACAAAACATTGTTATTGATGTTAACGAGTCGACATAAGGAATCGCGATAAGCGTAATGATTCAGTTTTTTTTTATCTTATTTGTCTTCCCAATAGCTCAAACAGTGGTTCGTGTAAACAACACTACGGCTGCCTTATATTTTAAATATTTTTATTACCTCACAAGGTATTTTGACTCTGTTCGAAAATAATCTGTATTTAAAGATTTTATTTAGTCTTGTGGAATAAACTTATATTTTTTTATTATCAAGGCTAATTTTTATATCCATTAAATTGAGGAAATGGTATAACATTACAAGATTACACGTAAATGTTAAAAGGATGCTCGCCGTTAATATTTAGAGAAACATATCAATATTATTATCGTTTTATATATTTAATTAAATACGAATTTTATCTTGAGATGTGAAGGAGTACGTCTCACATTGTGTTTGTTTTCCTGTTTTGTAAATAAGTATGGTTTTAGATAGGTACATACAAATTTATTATGTCATGTTAAGAAAACAGAACCTTTAGGATACAACCCTAAATCATAGAGAAATAAATCGTTCCGTACCGGACGAACAAAATGTTTAATTAACTAAGAATCGTGTTTTTTAGTATAGTATAGTTAGTTTTGCTTGAAATTATTTTTATATGGTTTAATCACAGATAAAACAACATAATGACAAGAGTTGACAATTGCGAATTGCGGCATGGCCTGAAATTCCCGCGCTGTGTGGCTCGTCGCCATTTTGATAGATGTCAATGTCAAACCTGTCTAGAACTGAACTTCTGTTGAATATTTCGCAACCGATTCGTTACTGACTTAGTACGGTTAGCAGCAAATTACAATTTTTATTACGTATTGTAGTAATCATATTAGTATATAATTTTTTTTTTAAATCTAAACTAACTACTGTTTGTGTTTTCTATCTTCCGAAATATATTAAATGCTACAACGCTTGATTTTTTTTATTGAAATTGAGAAATGAAGTCTAGATTGCGTTTAAATTGCTTGTAACATAATATTTCATTAGTATTTCCAATTAAATGATTTCACTAATTTCATTAATTCGACATCTTATCATTATTAGAAGCGTTCTGTAATACTACATTACATGTTGCTCAAAGGTCATTAACAAATCGTATTCAAACCCGAAAACAAAACATTTCGTTATGAAAACTGTTGTCTGTACGTGATAAAAAATGACGTGTGCGCTGTGAATGGGTCTCGAGATGGGCTGATAAGGCGGGTGGGGGAGGGTGGCACGTTATCTCAGACTGAGATTTCACGTTCATTATCAATGTTGTCACAGATCGAGGGTGTCCCATTGTTGTGTGGTGATCAAAACTTTAAGATGCGTCGCTGTATATTGGTGAAAATTCGTTTGTTGTACGAATGAACACTCTTTCTATGTGATATACAGAGTGATCACTCATAACATTACATTATATTAATTATAATATTTATAAAATAAAATATATTAAAAACATTTATATGCAATCTATAGCAAGACACTTACATAATATATAATCTTAAATTTAGTGTGTCCACTAGTAAACTGAAAATATATTATTTATGTATATGATTTCTGCAATGACATGACACGATATAACAACGGTATATAAGATAAATTGTTAAAGCTCCATCTAGTGACGAGTATAACAAAATATGTACATATAATTATATCATGTGTTATTAGTAAAAGTTGAAGAAGTCAGTTAAACACAAACAGCTATACCAAAATCCATTTTTTTTAAAGATTACATAATTTTATAATAATTTGAATAGGCTTGAAATGTAGGTACATGCCGTTAATACAAACTGATCAGCTGTGTAATACCAGTATGAATACAAAATTCCTGTATTCCAAAGCGATCATTCAACAAATGTCTCGCTTATCTGTTTCCATTGCGAGATAAGAAACGCCACGGTTCAGTACTTTTGGTTAACTTTCACTGTTTATCGTCAATTAGTCGTGTTATTGGTTATGTTCAAGCGGAATTAAATTTAAAACTGTTTTTGATCGACTACGATAACGGAAAAGAGAGTAATGCCTTTAAGAAATATTAATTAATTAGATATTATATAATAAACAACAATAGGTATTGTTGTGTTTTGCTTTGAAGGGTGACTGAGCTGGTGTCACTACAAGCACAAAGACCTTGACCTTGGCTTCCATCGCCAACGCGCCACCAACCTTATAAACTAAGATGTTATGTCCCTTGTGTCTGTAATTACACTGGCTCGCTCACCCTTCAAACCGAAACACAACCGATTTTTCAAATGTAAATAAAGATTTGAAAAATCTTTTTCCGTAAGATCGCAAAAGAAACCTGTCGAAAAAGGTTCACGCTCATCCACGGGGATGGAGCTGAGTTAACGCGGTTTTACAATAAGACAATCAGGTTTTCATTCCACAGTATATTATTATACTTTTTAATTATCTGCACTGTTAATAAGCTATTAAATTAATTCCATGAAAGAAATATTTCAATAAACGAAAATAAAACTTTAAAAAAGTATTTCAAAGGATTTCCAAAATTAAGTCCTAATTTATAAACAAATTAATATGGCGTCTTATATATATATATGTATATGTGAAAATTGCTCTAATATGATAGTATGTACAAAATCGTTTCCATAAAATAGATGACATATAACTGAAAGATTTATAAAACATAGTTTTAAGGAAATCGCGGACATACATACGGGTAAAACATTTTACCTTTCAATTTTAAAGATGGTTAAAAATATGCAACTTTGAATTTTCGATGTGAAGTATAAAAATAAATCCTCCCCGAGTTTTAACGGTCGCGTAGATTCTATTGTTCGTCTCGGCATAGAATTTTTCCCAAAACACGTGGTTATCTGGAGGAAAAATCGCGGCGGGAATCGAACACACTATCGCTAGTTTGTATCACGAGCGCCATGCTTTAGCGTTATCAGTGACATCTTGTGTTTTTTATGCGGTGTAAAAGATGACTGACCATAGCCATTTTTTTTTTTTATTTAATTCAGGTAATGGCGGTTTCGAATGTTTTTAAATTTGGAACGTGCGAAGTCTGATAAAGATATTTTTGAAGTTAATGTTCGAATGTACGTTCATAAAAACAAATGATTATTATAGAAATTGTGATGTGTACCTTATTAATTAACACACGTAACCAACAGTTTTTTTTACTTTTGTTACCCGACTACACAGGGTAAGTAATTCTTTTGTGGAACAATGCATACGCTTTTGCAACAGGATTCCAAAAAACGTTAAAATTTTTCAATAGTAAGGTTTGAAAGAACTGGCACATAGTGTTGTGTACGTTATGTATCCAGTAGGCTATTAGAAAATTAATGATTGTATAAATGATGACAGCACGCCTACATCATCATCTCAGGCGTTACAGCCGCGGGTAGGCCTTAGCCTGGTTCAGTAAAACTCTCCAGTCCAATCTATTTGCGGCTTTCCTTCTCCAACTTGTCACCCCTAAGGTCGACTGTTCGACGCCGTCTAACCATCTGAGATTGGGCCTGCCTTTACTTCTGCGGCCTTCCAGGAGGCGCTTGGGTACTCTGGCCTCGTCCTTTCATACTACGTGCCCTGCCCACCGCAGGCGTCCGATCTTTATGGTCCTAATGAAAGTACGCCTTGGGAATGAAAAATAAATTATTTATTTTGGTAAAAAATATGTTAAAACACTCTTGATCAAAGAAAAAAAAATTCCGCTGAGTTATTTTATGAGTCGTCCCGTGTTTACGAACCGGTGGTAGATTTTTGACAATCAATAAGAAAGTGTTACGTTTCTATGCGGAATAAAGATTTTCACTTTAATTAAATGAGCTTTAGAAAAGTGACGGCATTCGTTACCTTGGAGAGATCACAAGGCATGAGATTTTATTACGACATCTCTTTCATCCGTACTTAGCTTACTTAGCTTACAGTAGCAACCTGTGAAAGTCCCACTTCTGGGCTAAGGCCTCTTCTTCTCTTTTTGAGAAGAAGGTTTTGGAGCTTATCGCTGGCCCACGCTGCTCCAATGCGGATTGGTGGAATACACATGTGATAGAATTTCAGTGAAATTTAACACATACAAGTTTCTTCACGATGTTTTCCTTCACCGTCAAGCATGAGATGAAATTTACATCACAAATTAAGCACATGAAATTCAGTGGTGCTTGCCCGGGTTTGTAATCACGATCATCGGTTAAGATTCACGCGTTTTTACCACTGGGCCATCTCGGCTTTTAGTTAGCTTGCCCTAATTTAACTGACTTAATATAGACGCGATGTGTAAGCTGCATGAATTATTAGTAGACTTTTACGGCCAGCCGTCTGGCTGACGCCTATCTTCGTGGTTTGTTTCCCTATAAACATACCATTAAAGCGCTAACGTGCTTGATTGAATGCGCTTTCAAAATATTCCAGACTCTCTTACGGTACATACGGGGTGAGATGTAGTGGATCTATTATAGTCTGCTGGCACGAGGCAGATATTTGTTTATATTCTCTATTAAAAAAAGTTAAGACGAAATCTTGAATTCGATGCGATGTTAAAGCTAAGAGGAATAAAATTATTAAAATAATGGTCACCAACGCGCCAATCAATGGGCTTGTAAGAAATGTTTACCATCGCTTACATCGCCAATTCGCCACCAACTTTGGGAACTAAGATGTTATGTCCCTTGTGCCTGTAATTACTTTGGCTCACTCACCCTTCAAACCGGAACACAACATTACAAAGTACTGCTGTTGTGCTGTGGTAGAATATCTGATGAGTGGATGGTACCTACACAGACAAGCTTGCACAAAGCTCTACCCCCTGCATCCATATTGGATGTAGGTTCTTCATTCAAATGTATCTGTTCATTCGCTGTTCACGGTTTATACGGCCGGAAGAATGTTAGCAACATTGTCCCGTGGAATCGCAGCTACGATTCTATGATTGAAAAAAAAACAATATGACACTTCTGTCAACAATAGAGGAAAACTTGGGTTGTGAAATATATATATTATACATGTATATGTAGGCAACGATAACAAAGTTCAGTTACTTAGTCATCTCTGTTATCCATTTTTGTTTTTTTTTGTTTGTTCGCAATTGATGATCTTATATATTATGAAAAGAAGATTTTGTAAAAAAGAGTAATTCGTGTTTGTATAATGTAAATTCATATAATATATTGTTCCTTCCCAATATTTAACAATAATTATAATCGAATTAAAACACTGGATGAACATAAATATTAAAAAGTAAATAGTGCACAGAATCAGAAAATCAGATGTGTTTAATTGCAGTCTGTATTACAGATTATAAATAAAATTAATTTCAAACAATAATGTTGTCTATAGTTAACTGAAACTATTTCCTAGACGTATCCATGACAGAATGCTGTGTAGATGCTGATAAAAGATTCCTCATAATCATGACGATACAGCATCACATAGTCCGTACGAAAAATAACAGTGCGCTTTGAAAGTTTTATATATATAGCTTTTGACATAAATAGGAATTGACATTTTATAGTTATGGAGGTTAATTATTTAGCTGAATATAATATACAGATCATAATAACAAAGCTACTGGAGTATCACGATTAAACTTTAATACCAAAAGTAATATTTTTGTTGATGAATAGATTTCGATAATTCATTTTATGTACACGTTCATTATAGCTAAGATAGTCTCATTTCGTTAATATCAGACATTTTAAAGTTATTATTCAACTCGTATATGCTGGTAATCTTCGAAGATAGCTTTTTTTCAGTAAGATTTTAGCTCGCACTAATCTCTGTCATACGTTGTCGTTTTCACATCTCGTCGAGTATAAATTTATGCGGAGTGGGCTGGGCTGATCATGCGCTGCCTAATTGATTCGCGATCGAGGCGGGGCCGGAAAGGTCGCGAGTTCAATGGCTGTCGTCTGTATCATGGGTTGCTATTCATTTTAAAATTATTAAACTCATCATCAATATCAAACCAATTGATAATTAAAATAAATACTATGGCTTCGCCCGCGTGTCAAAGGGAGAGGGGAGGGAGGTTACCTTTGAATTAAAATCAGCATTTTAAAAGTATCAACTCCTTTCTACACCCCTGACAACGGGTAAGAAAAATTTTATGATGATCGGTTCTATAGTTATGACGTAAAAGATCAACAAACAAACAAACGCACTTTCGCATTTATAATATTAGAAGGGTTGAATTGGTTTTAAGTATTATTTGTCGAGAAACGCGTAACGTATTCTATTAAGATTTGTGACGTTACTTCTCGAACTTTCCTCGATACATAAAATTGAGTGAAACTCCAATGTTTCAAAATAATAACAATAAGTAACAATTAATATATCAAAATATAAGCTTTACTTGCAAGCTTATATTACAGACAAAAACAAAATAAAAATAAATAAATTCGAAAAATTGCAAGTTATTATTTAGAATTCATAAAACAAAAAAAATTTATTCATCTCCCAGTAATTATTTGTTGCTCCTAATGTAGTTCAAAATAAAAGTGTACCGTAGTCGGTGGTAGATTTTGGCTTTGTGCAAATCCGTCTGAATAGGTACCACGCATCGTCTATAGCCAAACAGCAACGGTTAGTAAGCCAGTGCACAAAGGACAAAGGATCTAACATCTTAGTTCCCAAGCTCGGTGGCGCATTGGCGATGTAAGGAATGGTTTACATTGCTTACAGCGACCACTAATATATTTTATTCCATTCATAAATTTAAACTTTAAATAAAATCGCAAATAATAATCAACACTGTGTTTTCTATATACAAGAATAGTATAATGATAAAAATCAATATAATATAACTTGTAAAATGATAGATATATACATATACGTAATTAAAAACTTTATTGCAAACAATTACAAAAACATCAATATTTCACATAAATTTCAAAAGCTAATAATATATAATTGAATAAAGTCTCGATTATAATCATGTTAAACGAGTTCAAATTATTTCATATTTTCGAATTCACAATCTCGAAGGGCAGTTTATAAATAAAACAAGTGACGTCCCACGAGACGGTAACATTACAAAAACTAGTATTTTTCCCTGACGTGACGTGCATCGATAATAACATGCATACCACATCTTAAAAAGCGAGATATCGTGATTATCACCGAGTGCACAATAATGGCGGGTGCTGGGTGACATTCTCTTAACGGGGATTGGTTGATACGTTCATGTATTACATATGTATGTGAGCCAGTACATACTATAAAATAAACGATTACAATTTATATTTTTATTGCCATGTAAAACTTGTTTAATATACATTATTAATTTGATATATTAAATTGAAATAAATGGAAAATTATTATTCAATTTAGCTTTTAATTTATAGTACAAGTTAGATTAGTGGTACGGCTCAGGGCGCCGCCAACGGCAAGGTACCACCTATGTAGAGCCAGTGTAATTACAGAGAATATTGGTATTAAATTAATTATAAAATTCACTCGGTAGTAGAGCTTTGTGCAAGCTCGCCTGGGTAGGTACCATCCACTCATCAGATATTCTACCGCAAAACAGCAGTACTTGGTACTGTTGTGTTCCGGTTTGAAGGGTGAGTGAGCCAGTGTAATTACAGACACAAGGGACATAACATCTTAGTTCCCAAGGTTGGTGGCGCATTGCCAATGTAAGGGTGGTTAACATTTCTTACACTGCCAATGTGTATGGGCGTTGATGACCACTTACCATCAGGTGGCCCATATGCTCGTCGGCCTACCTGTACAATATATTAAATATATTAAATTAATTATAAAATTATAATGGTACTTAATTCAAGGCTTGCAAGAATTAATATCAGCATCACTCAATTGATGAATGCTACGAATTAGGAGATGTTAGGAAGCGGAAGAAAATGGGTTAACTAACGGTAAGTGGTATCATCTACACTATCAGAAATTTAACTTTTCACAATGGATCTAAGATGTCCCTTGTGCCTGTAATTGGACTGGATCACTTATAATTCAAACCGGAAAATCACAATTAATGGTATTGACGTAAATTAGGATAACTATTTAATAGAGGAACCCGGACCATTTATTTATGAAATAAGCAATCGGAAATGTACCACCTGGTGGTAAGTGGTCACCACTGCCCATAAAAATTGTCACTGTAAGAAGTATTATCCTTATATTGGAAATGCTGTACAAAATGAAGAAATGGTACGAAACTAACATGTTACTCTTTTACATCGATTATACATATATTACTCACAATTAAATTTATACATCCTGTATAATCAAGTCGTACTAATTTCATTTTTATCATTGATACCATCTTGTACGTAAGTACTTGATTTATCTATTCGTATATTTCTTAATCTGAGCTATAAATTTAATTGACAAATGTTAATGTAATAACTTGTCCGGGATGAATGGCGGGCATTGACTGGCGTCGTAAAATGTTGGTCTCGCGTTTGGAAATACATTGATGGCTAACTTGTAAACTAGCCTGGTGACTTAGTCTACGCTAAAGATGTTTTTCACATGTTCAGGGTTTCAATATACTTTCCGATCGGAGTTTGATGTATTAGAAAATTAATTATCGGAAAAATATATATTATAATATGTTGCAATCATTTTCAAGAAAAAGTATTCTGTATTTTGTGTGATACCATTTCTAAAATACATTTATACATATACATGTTATAAAGACGATAAAAAATCCTAAAAAACAAACATAAATTTAAAAAAACATTAAGAACGTATTTAACATTTATGTTAAATATTTAAAATTACATAAGAATTCAATATTAATAGCGGATATCGTCCATCTTATAGTAATTTACTGTTTCGTTGGCATCATAATTATCTTAAAAAGTACTCTAATGTAAATAAAAGCTAAGCTTGTAAAGCTTTTGTTTCTCACACATACAGACTAAGTTGATTTGCGTACTACGTTTATATTTGACAATGTGGCGAAGCGAATAATAAAAAAAAAAAAATGTAAAGCAAAATAAAGAGACTCACGCGACACGATAGACGTGAATATAGAAATTGATTGTTAATGAAATAAGAATACTAATAAATATACGTGAAGTTAAATAAACAAATTAATATATTGTCTCTTATTATTATAGCAAGTATGTACATATAATAATGTAATGTTCTCCAGACCGAGTTTCGGTCACGGCGGCCAATCTCAAGAGACATTAGCCAACTGCGCAGGAGATATTATAGTGCATAAGTGTGTGCGCAAACACAGATGCACTCACTATTCCCTAGCTCTCATAATCCGATGGGATGGCAATCCGACACGACCGGAAAGAGTTCAGGCGCTTTACGTGCTTTCCGAGGCACGGGAGTGTACTCACTTCCAACTTCCAGACTCCGGACTGCTACTGAGAATTTTCTGACAGAAAAACCCAATAACTATTTATTGGCCCGACCTGGGAATTGAACCCAGGACCACCGGGTCTGCGGCCTTATATCTAGCCACTAGATCAATGAGGCAGTCACGAGGCAGTAAATATAATACGCGCCATACATAAGGAAGTAGAGAGCAACGGCGGGGAGGAGGATAAGAGTGTCAATCTAACCCCTAAGGCGCTCAGTAGATTTTCACATAAAACACCTAAATATTATAACGCACATACTATGGTGGTACGGCTTTGTGCCCGTCTGGGCACCACCCATTCATCTGATAATCTACCGCCAAATAGCGATTCTTAATATTATTGTGTTCCGCACATGTACCGTGTCCGTGTGTCAGGCACAAGGGACATAACTTCTTAGTTCTCAAGGTTGGTGTTGCATTGGCTATCATCATCTATTAGGCCGCCTGCATACGTATATTATAAAAAATAAAACCAATAACATACTAGTATGTATGTATCGCAGTTCTTTTTGTATAAAAAAGTTTACTATTGTACCGTCGATTGTTCGTTATTAGTACTACGCGAGTAACCTTTACGCAACAAATGCGCAAATATCAACTAAATCGGATGACGCATTCCACGCATTAAAGTTTCTAAAATTTCTAACTAATGAACATTTGTGTTTTAGAATGGATCTATAAAAAAATAATTTTTCACATTCGTATAAATTTTTTTTTAAGGAATCGTCTTCGCTTTTCTTTTTGTGGTTTTCAGTGATTACAGGCAATAAGTTTAATATTTTCAATATTGATTTATACAATACGTTCATAAATTTCTTATTTACCGATCATACTACATGTGACCTATGTATTTAAAACGTACAATGCTACGTTCTTTTTTTATTGTATAGGTAGGCGGACGAGCATATGGACCACCTCATGGTAAGTGGGCACCAACGCCCATAAACAATGGCCTTGTTAGAACTGTTAACCATCGCTTACATCGCCAATGCGCCACCAACCTTGGGAACTAAGATGTTATGTCCCTTGTGCCTGCCTTTGGCGGTAGAATATCTGATGAGTGGGTGGTACCTACCCAGACGAGCTTGCACAAAGCTCTACCACCGAATATACGTGATTAATTAAGCATAAAACAAAAGTTTTTTTTTTGTAATATTCAAACGCGTGGGAGGGTGAGGGATGTTTTTTTTATCGGCACCTCAATCGTAGTGAGATTCGCCGGCCGATAACAGATCCCGCCGATTCGATAGGAAGCTTAGATAGGACTGCCTATACGTAATGGTTTGCTTCTAATCGGCGGTGGGATCTTTTTACTCTGATGGGGTTTTTAGATTATGATGGATTATTTTTTTTTTAAATCGTGAACGATGGCTGAACTCTTAACTAGTTTAAAATTATATTTAAAAAACGAATAAGAAACGAAGCCTATGGAAGTATAAAAAACATTTTCATTTAAGCTTACAATCAGAAAAAGTATTAAATAATAGTAATCGTAAATAACATTTTAAAAGTCATATTCTTAAATTAAACATAAACATTGAAATATAGGTAGCGGACATTTTAAATATCGAAGCGATAATTTTAATGTATTTTTCAAATCATCATATTATGATCCACAGATAAAAAACTCAATAAACAGTCAATAAATATTCCAATATCCGTATATTAAACTATTTATTCCTTAAGTTACTGTCAAATAGGCTTACTTGAAGCATTAAATATGTTAATATGGACATTTTAATGTTAATCACATATAATAATTATCTTAATTCAAAGCATAATGGCTACATATTAAATATGTACAGATACATAATATATTAAAGACCCAACACAAAATTAGCACAGATACTAAACGATGTTGTAAAATAGATAAAAAGTTGAAAATTAACTTTTGTGTGTGTCGATACATAAAATTTCAACTAACCTACATTATTGAATAACACATTTGTTAACTGTGCTCGAAATGCGGGCTCTATCGTCACGATAAGGTATTTCTTTGCCCCCTATGCGTTCGTATGAAAATTAAAAAAAATGCTTTTATTTACTCTACTTTAAAAAAATAATGAATATTTCTAAACGAATTCTGTTTTATTACATAGACAGTGTCGGTACAAAATCTTCCAAATTTTTTCGTCATGTCACATAGATAGATTAATAAGAGAAAAATACTCAAATAGCGTTTGGTATATAACCGTACAGTACGTACCAACATAATAAAAATAAAAGTTTTCGTTATAAAATTTATTTCTTTTTGATTTTATACTTTACGATCAGTAAAATAATTGTTTTTGAATTTGGAAGAAATGTTAGTCGATTACATTTTTCGTTCTCAAGGTTGGTGGCGCATTGGCGATGTAAGCGATGGTTAACATTTCTTACAATGCCATTGTCTTTGGGCGTTGGTGACCACTTACCATCAGGTGGCCCATATGCTCGTCCGCTTACCTATACAATAAAAAAAAACATTGAAATGAATATTAAAGACTCATTATTATATTTAGATTATAGATTGTTAATAATCAAATTGGTTCACACGTATTTATTTTATTTTGTATATTTCGAGATAAAAAATACAGTTTCATTTGAATATATATATATTTTGATAACACTATAACATTATACTAAATGATCTATTAAGTATATTGACTCTGCTATGTTTTTTAATATACAATTATAATATAAATATAATTAAACATGTAAAAGCACTCACGGATGCTAATACGTCCGTCTTTATTACAATCTATCTTTACCTGTTTAAATACCAGAAACATAAAGATATAATATTGAATTATTCATAATATAGATAAGATATGAAATTTATTTTTGCCTTAATATTTATCGAATAACAATAAATCAATGAGAGACACGAGTCTTTGATATCTCGATATGAGCTTGCGTTATAATTATGATTTATTTCTTAGTTACAAACGAATTATTAAATGATGAGATTGAAAAGATTTTAATAAGTTTATCTTCCTTTTATATAGAAAAGAAGAAACGGACCGACGTTGTTTTTATCCCGGATAATAACTGTATATATTCTAGGTGGTAGGGCCTTGTGTAAGCCCCTCTGGGTAGGTACCACGCACTCATCTATTCTACCACCAAACAACAATACTTAGTATTGTTGTGTTCCGGTTTAAAGGATGAGTGAGTCAGTGTAACTACAGGCACAAGTGACATAACATCTTCGTTTCCAAGGTTTGTGATGCATTGGCGATGTAAGGAACGCTTAGTAATTCTTACATTGCCAATGTCTATGGGGCGATGGTAACCAGTTAACCTCAGGTGGCCCATTTGCCCGCCCGTCTATCTGTAACATAAAAAAAACTTGGGATTTTCCATTTCCAAAAACGAAACCGTTTGTATACGAATATTATAAATGCATAACTAAGTATGTCTGTTATGCTTTCGAGGCAAACCCACTCGACCGATTTTAATGAAATATCGTATGAAAACTATTAGTACATAAATTTTTATTTTTAAAAGCATAGTCCGAGTCAAAATGTCTTCGCGTATGTTTCAATACATATAAAAAAAAAGAAATTAATATATAAAATTCATAAAACTATATATTATTTTCTTAAGACAGTGAATGGAGTTACGTAAATGGTCATAAAATATTAATGAGTTCATTGACATCTCTCCTAGGTATCGTGGGCGTAATGGTACCATAGATAAAATTAATTGCAATTTAGCGTACATTACCAACATATGGTATAAATGTAATCATTGATATCGCTGCGGAAACTGCCATCGTGCTATCTGCTTCCTTACCGAATATTATGAACCTTCTATATATTTAAAGCAATGTGGCGTGTCACTTTGTACTCCATCTTGCTATCCTTATTCACAATTGAAAGACTCACATGTGAGCAGATTTTTTTTCCATTGTAATAGGAAGGCGGTAGTGTAACATTTCGTTGTACCTGGTCACCGTCATTCGTCTAACTTGGTGGGGCTTTCCAATCCGTCTAGATAAGTTCTCATCACATTTTCTACTGCCAAACAGAAACAATTAGTACTGTTGTGTTCTGGTTTGGAGGGTGAGCTAGTGTAACTAGAGGCACAAGGGACATAACATCTTAGTTCCAAAAATTGGTGGCGCATTGACGATGTAGGGTTAATATTTTTTTATATCCATTTTTTTTTATTCCATTTACCATCAAGTGACCTATTCAGCCTGCCTACCAACATATTATTTAAAAAAAAAAACTATTGGAACTATGAAAGCTTTTATTAATTTTTATATATAATATATATGTTATATATAATATATATAATACATAGCAGCGAAATAGTATACGCGTCATGCACAAAATCTATAATCTATAACCATAACTACATATATATCAAAACCTGACAGACGTGGTCCCGTCTGTGCATATATACCAATCGATATGTCGATTACTTGAACGGACCATGAAGTGCTGCAGCGCTTTCTAATGGTCGGTTACAACAAACTGGATATAAAAACCCATAAAGAAATATGTTTATGTGACAACTTCTGTTCAAATCAGTCAAACGGAAGCCTATCTCAACATGTATACCAACATCAACAATATTGCAAAATATAATTAGAAACTGACAATACCTTTTCCTTCGCTTAAGATTTCAATTATAATATTATAAAACGAATAATTACAATATTAATTATTCCTACATTTAAATTTATTTAAATAACAGCTTAATTTCTTACTTTAAAAAGATATATAACATAAGCATATTGGCTCTGCCAGCGACTTTCCCTGTTACTCGTGTTTTTTTTTTTAATTAATATAAATGTTTACACTAGGTAGGTAAAATACCTACCATTTTTCACCAGTGCCGCTCAATTTCTATATTTTATCATTAATCGTTTCAATCAAGAGTCTTATAAACGGACAGTTTTGAAGTATTACTTATTAAGATAAAATTAGTTTTGTTTATAATTATTATAAAAATAAGACAACAGAAAGTTTATGCACATAATTGAATATTTATGTAAATTAATTCAAATTTAAATGTTTACGTGTTTTTGTTTTCTTTATTTTATTACAATTTTATTATCCCGCGCTATAAATTTTATGATTCTTTTATTTAAAAATATTAATAACGTGACGTCTGCTTAAAATTTTGTTAAATAATCCGAGTTCATTGATACACAGACGAATTAAATATATATTATATATCAAACTTACAAAATATTTTATAATCAATTTCATTATGATTGTTACATAATAGACATTGTTTTGCATAACATTTTAAACAGATAATAAATATGAGTTTAAAAAAGATCAAACTATAAAGCCGGACCAACACGTGTCACTTAAGTTAAGTGATATATACACTATCGTGACGTTGCTAACGAATGCATGAAATACTAAGTTGTAAGGATATAACTCGAATAAAACAGATTAAAACGTAACGCCATCAAATAGTACCTGTTGGTGAGACATTGTACGAGTATAATGATTTACTTCGAGCGTGGGCGTAGTCACGACCCGAGATGAGAGTAGGGCTGGGACATATTCGCCGGACGATGAAACTTGAAACGTTCAAATTGTATAAATACATTGGAAATATGAATCATCCGTCTTCATATTGATGTTTTGTATTTACTTGAATTGCAAATGTAAAACTGACTCAAGTGTTGACATTACTGTCAAAATGCTGAGGCGTTTACAATCTGGTCGATTCTAATATAATGCTAAGCACAGAAGTTGTTATTTGTAATGTATGAAAAGATGAAAATAATAAGAGTGGAGTGATTTCTTTATTGATGTGTAGCTACTTATTTTATTACTTTTAAAATGTTTTATATTAGCAATATACAAAGTATATAATATGTCCTATTATTATATCATTTAAATCGATTTATAGGCAATATGTCATGTGTGAAAACACCCTAAATCGCAGCGATCTCTCAAGCGTTAACAAGCAAAGCGGGGTGCAGACAAGCGCGTTGTCCCGATGCCATCGCTGCCAATTTGTAAGTGTGTCCGCGCGCGATTTATTAGCCACGCGAGGTGTATACGTGGAGAGGTGGCCTTACTGGAATGTCGGGTTACGGGTGGTGAATTATAAAAGTGTCATTAGATTTATCCATTTCTTTTGTTTAGACGATGTATACGATGTATAAAAAAAATGGGGTTATAAGACAAAACAAAAATTGGTGTCATCTCAATTTCAAGTTTTCGCGTATGTATATTGTCATTTATTATTAGTATTTATCGTGTAAACTAAGTGAATTTTTATGCGTCTCCCGAAACCGCTTTAAAACTTATTTTTCACTATGAAATATAACCTAACTACATAGTTTACTTAATTTATTACATTAATTTTGAGCTGATTGTATATTGTATTCTACAAGAATGGTACGATTTGCTTATAAAAATTAAATGCGTTTCTTTTCTCAAAAGATATGAATAAAGATACGCATAACACGAGATTTGACATCCGACTGCAATCACAGAACTCATTTTAAATATCGTTTTCTTTGCAAAAAAAGCAAAGAGGTACTTCCGCATACAGCCCAAACTTTAGAAACATTATATCATATACCTTTGACATTTCGGAAACTGACAGTTTAAACGATGTCAATGTCAAAATATATAAAGGTTGGTTAGTCTGTTATGTTTATTGAAAACAACATGGCAATATAAACAGCTCGTTTATATGAACATCCATAACAAGTAGACACACAAAAACATAATATTGTTACGTATTTTATAACCATTTTTTTTGTTTCACTTATTCGTCATGGTACTAAGGTCATACAGGCTAGTCATTATTTTTTATATATAAAAATGTTATTAATAGTTTTTTTTTTATCAATTCAGTATATATAGCTAAATACTGTCTTATCCAAAATATACTTGAGAGAAGTGATAGTTTCCCACTATTATATTTATTAACGAATTTTCCCCGCCATGTTTCTTTTAAAATATGACCACAGATTAGAAAATCCTTCATTATTTCTTACCCTCGCCAATTAAATCTCAGAGGTAACAAGCGCGGGCCCGTCTACTCTAGAATAAACTTTAAGAATATCAAGTTCTACAGTTCTCAACGCTATACGATAGCGCACGCCTGAGTTATGGCTAGGGATGTGCCTCGAACATCGATAGTTTCGATTTATGGCGCTTTAAAATAACAAGTTATGTTCCGGTGAATTATGGATAGAATTAATCTTTATATTTTTATCAAGAAATAACTAAATAGTTTTAGAACAAAAAAAAAAGTTAAACAATTGAAGAACAATTTCTGGAAATACAAAATTATATTCAAATGTATAAAGCTATTATTTTGATGACATCATTAAAAGAAACTTAGCACAAATGAGAAACGTTCAAATGAGTCATGTCGACATCATTTATACGAAGCGACGTCACTAAGAAGACAAAACTATCGTCAGGCGCAATCGCGCGAATATCATTACAGTATCCCTTCGTTCGAGATAAGGGCTTTAAATGTAAATGAGACGTGCGAAAAAGTATGCGATTATCTCACTATTAGGTATAAATTAAGGGTCTCGGAATGAGGCATGCGGTACAATTATATTGTCACGAAAGTGCCCGTCGCACCTGCGCAAGACAATCGCGGGACCGATCTGAGCGCACGCCAACTCCACAGAGCTGCCTTTTAATAATCGATATTACGTTAATCGATATTTAAATATCGAATATTAATTCGTTCTTGTAGTTATGTCTTGTGTATTTAATAAGAAACTTTTATTAGTTTTTTTTTGATAAATCATCATATCCTTAAATTGCCTTTGAATATTATTAAGAATATTTTTATTAATGAATATAAACTAATTAAATAAATAGATATAAAAATATAATCATTTTTATGTACGTAAATATTTATGTATATTGTTATTTAAAAAAATATGTAATTTTTTTTTAAATGTATTTTAATGTAATGATCGAACTTAGCGCCTCACTAGCGTGTAATCGATACAGTGCTACAGACGAACAAACTCACATATTTTATTGTTTGCCAATTAAAATTATTCCTTCCTTATTGTGAGAATAAATCTGTTAACTTGAAATTGAAGACAATTGATCATAAAAAGTTGATTTTATTTTTAAATATTTTTGTTAATGCATCTTTGTCAATCAACAAAATGCAAAAAAAAGTTGTAAAATTTAACTTATTTATATCAAAATAGTTTTATTGTGATCTGTGATCGCTGTGATCGCTGTTATAATGAACTTAGATGTTATTTATTATTAGTATTTTTCTAATATTTCCAAATAATAAAGAAAATAGATATGCGATCAAATACAGACACGTCGATTTGGTTTATTATGGCATAATTAAATGGAAAGTAACGGTTTTAGTGATGAAATATCCTTCACCGGCGCCCATCACCTACCGCTGCCGTCGAACGTAGTAAGAAAAGACTGCTGCTACCATTTGTCTATCACAACGTATTACACTCAACAGCCATTTTCCGCTACCACAGTGCTAATGAGAGCGATACGCGATAACAAGCGATAACACGCGATAACTAGCGATAGTGGTTGACAACAATGGTTTACTGTGATTCCTTTCAACGGTTCGTTGTTTCCATAACATTCAAATAACTGGATACAACTAATCCTTGTCAAAACTGTTCTTTTATACATTTTACTGTTGCTAGCTTTGTTCAGACTTTGATACCACCAATGTACCAGCCATCAGCACCAAGCATCTAAACTTTAAGCCAACTTTAAGTCCCACACTTGACAATATTAGGTCATAAAATAATACAAAACAAGATTTCACACATCGAGGCACGCGTTTAAAAAACAATTTATAACAAGACACAAAAAACGACGTCTAGTGTTTAAAAATAGAACAATACCATAATTACTAACAGACAAAAGTAATCTTGTATACAGCCAAGAACAATATTTTTATTTAAATATAAAATTTAATTCAATAGACAGCGCATTGGGAAGACATGGCGTGGTTATTTCATACTTATACAATGGGGCAGAGCCAGAGCGCATTGCTTACCATTGATAGCGTAACCATTGATACTTAGGTCTTGGATCAAACATATATGGATAGAGGAAGAAAGTGGTACCGGTCCAGATATTGGTAGTTAGGGGTCCGCGACAGCTCTATCCTGCTGGTTTTCAGTGGTATCAAATTTGACTGTCCCATCGGTTTGGGGATGAAGAAGTAGAGAGTTTTCCTGTATTGCATAGACTGTGCATTACATGTCATTCGCAGTTAGTTTCCCAAAAATGACTGTACCTTATATTGGCTAGGAAAACATTATCACATTTAAATGTATCGGAAAAGCGAATCTGATTTTAATTGACCTACAATTGTGTTTCTCATAAAACACAGAATTTTTCTCTGTACAGATAATATCTTGAAGTAATTTTACATACATCCCTCGCAAATAATGCATTTCGAGAATTCAAACTTGTCTGAAATAATAATAGTATTCGAATTTTGAATCACAATTCGAAAAGCCGACACGTACACCGTTCCGTTAGATCTGCCATCGCATCGATCAATCAATTACCTAGTCATATCACGAATGCAATACCTTTTGCAATACCTAAGGATTGCATCATTATTCTGATATAACTGTCCATTATATCAAATTAAATTACACCTTAAATATAATATATATAGAGTTCAAAATAGATTGGGACCGATCTGAGAAATACAAGTCACAAAAATGCATTCGATATGAATGCTTATTAGGTTGAATTTAGAATCGACATTTCTTTGAAATCTCAACAAATAAAATTAAGCTGTATGTCAGATGATATAAAATTCATTTTGCATTGGAACAGGTAACATACTTTTGTGTAAGTGTGCATGATTTAGCGCGAAAGCAGACTGCGTGTGCGCAGATAGCCCTGAAAGGGTGGCTAGACGGTCAACAGACAATTGGAAAAATAATTCAAAAAAGATTCGTATTTTATTCACTTAACTTGTGATTTTGAATGAGTTGTTTTTTATAGGATAGGTAGACGGATGAGCATATAGGTCACCTGACGGTAAGTGGTCACCAACTCCCTTAGACATTGGCATTGTAAGAAATGTTAACCATCGCTTATATCGAAAATGCGCCACCGACCTTGAGAACTAAGATGTTATGTCCCTTATGCCTGTAATTACACTGACTCACTCACCCTTCAAACCAGAACAACTATGCCAAGTACTGCTGTTTTGCGGTAGAATATATGACGAGTGGGTGGTACCTACCACCAAATAAAATATAGAGATGATATAGACATTATTTAGTTTTTATATGAATAAACTTATCAATTTGAATATAAAATATATATTTTTCTATAATTAACTAAAACATGTCTCTGACAATTACACTTAAAACAAAACCGTACTAATTACTTGTAAAGTTACATGGTTATATTGACGTTTAAAATATCAATAACTATGAATATTTTGTAGTATTATAGAGTATTATTTCCATCACATGAATAAATAGGAGGCTACTTTTTAAATGCGGCGGTTTATTTCAAGCAACGGTAAATGCACACGGACTGCACACGAGCGCAATATCTATGTATGTATGTAGTTAGTTCAAATTAATTTCTTCTCATCTTGACCAAAAAACTTGTTAACGCCAATATAAAGTTTATTGCCAGTAAAAAACCAAATATAACTTCCTTTTCAGATGCAAAACAAACTTCATAAAAACAAATATTAATGAAATTATCTATACTACTATATAAATCTATTGGTTCTGTCTGTAAATATGTCTTTTCACCTAATTTTGTGATAAATATTCGTTTTATGATGCAGTGATTCACATTATACTATTTTTTTTCATTTTTGTCTGTCTGTCTGTATATCTTATAACTCAAGAACGGCTTGACCAATCTTGATGAAAATTGGTACACACAAAGAACATGTGATGGCGCAAATATATATAAGATCGGTAAACCCTACGGTATCTTATGAAAATTAATTTCAAATCGTTAATTACGTATTTCTTTACCAGTCGCCATGTGTGTGTGCGCGCGTGTGTGTTACTATAGTAATAAAATAATTTATTATATTGTTATTTATTATAAGCGGGTGAAGCCGCGGGGCACGGCTAGTATTAAAATACATTTGGTTAGGGTAGCAACATTTAAGTTATTATTGAACTTCAACAATTTGTATTGTTGTGTACATAAATTGTTAAAAAACAGAGCGCCAGAATTAAAACTTAATAAAAATGAATAAAACGAGATTATCGATTAAAACTTTATTTATAAAATAATTAAACGAAACTGATATGTTTATATAAAAAGACATGACATGCAAAGTGTTTTTAGTCTAAATTCGTTTCTGAAATCAAATCTAACTGTTATTAGTTTGATAAAACGAATGACTTAGTCTTACTTTCTACTTTATCCAGAGCGATATCGTGCGATGATTTATAATAATCCATGTAATAGGGTTCAAAGTGTAGCGATAATTGCTTTAAATAATTAAGTGCTATAAACATTTTATAGAGCAGACGCGACCATTTACTAAATCCTTGCAATTTGAAATTGAAATGAGAATCATGGAAGTGTTTCTTATACATCTATGTATAATTTTTGTCATTTATATCAATTGTTATATAATTAAGGCGCCTTAAAGAAATACCATAAGGTATCTTAAGCGTTTTTTAATGCCATCGTTTAAGATTTGAGGTGATAAGTTAAGAATGTTTCATTTTTACGTTTTTTAAATTGCAAATGTTTTTTGTAAACTATTATATATTTTCATATAGCACTGTTCCCTCTGCCCAATGAAGCCTCAGCCTATTTCCGGTAGAATATTTGCTTCGTTTTGCGTTTATTGCAGTCCTTGTTAAAATAAAAAAATCAAGTAGACAAGTATAATAAATACGTATAATATAATAAGTCCAAATGATGATTTTATTAAATATAAATGTAGAAATTATAATCCTATTATTATATTGTTTGAATGGTGCAAGTATGACATAATTTTTATGTATGTGTGGGAAGACCGCTATCTCCTCATCGGTGAATCACACATTACGATTGATTCATCATTTATACTTTTTAAATAACCTACACAAAGGCGAAATTTAACTGCCTAACAAAGAACGTGATAATAGTAACAATAATCAATTATTTTTAACGGCAGATATTCAAATCTGGAATCGGATAATATTTGTTCTCAATTTAAATATGCGTTTACAAATCTTTTTAAAAAAACACAATCGAACATTGATGTTTCTGTGTTTAAAAATATCCCTTTTTTTCAAATTTGGAATTCCCTAATGTCTGACACCAGAACTTACAATAATGATGAAGATGAAGTTGGGGACTTTATTATTAGTCATATCTAGCAGTCACTCTTAAATAATAATTAATTAATCTAAAAATAATGTTTTAGATTAATAGACCGTTTGACTGATTATGAACGTTGGCACATAAATATTTATCAATGGAGAAGATTTTTTAGTATCCACTTCTATGTATCTCATCACTAGATGACGTCATATTAACTTCTAGACCATTCAATGACCAAGACAAATACTCAATGACCACTACGTTGTAATTTGGTTCGTACACAGGCCGGACAAAGTCTGCCGGGTTTTGTTAGTATATAGCTATATTATCTAGCCATACAAGCGAACATTATTCTTGGATACACAAGATTTTAATATTCAGATAAGGAGTGGACGCGTCGGGCGATCTTGACGTATGCAGCGTCACGGTTACCAATATCCGATCTCAAATTGAAATATCTGACCTCGTCCCTTACCGAACCCGTAAATATATTCAGATATATAACACCGATTTATATATTTGTTATAAGTACATTGAGATACTTTTATACTTTAGTCTTGTCTTTTTTTGTACATGCTTTATTTCGTCTTGACCTGTATAATAAAATTAAAAGTTATGTTGGGTTGGTAATGCGGACAGTGTAGATTATTAGAAATATTTGACTAAAATAATAATGTAGTTAATAAAATAAAACAAGTAGAGTTTGATTTAAGGCCAAATACATACTAATTAATTTTACGTATTATTGTTTGCAATTCCTTATAACAAAGATCTGGCGCAGAACATTTCTTAAAAGTATATTTTAAGAAATGTTCTTATAAATATCATAATCTACACCTAAATATTTCTTTTGACGTGTAAACATCTTACTGTTCGGTACATGGCTATCTGAGATTTCGAGCTTCAGACAACTAAGCGTAAGATTTCGAGCGTCACGTCAGTTGACGTTATTACGGTAACGATTTGTTATTCTTTTGAGTACCTATACAATCGCCGTTTTTTTTTTTTGTTTATTTATATTAGTACGACAGACATGAAAGATCTCGAGTATGTTATACGATTGAATTTTGGTAGTTTTTTTATGTTATAGTTAAATACGAATTAAAATGATTTAGATTTTATTTATAAATGCATAATAAATGTTTTTTTGGGACTTTATTGTCGATTTCGGGCGGTTGTGACGTTAGATACTTTTTACGAATCTCAGACTTCCGTTCTATTAATAACCTCGTCCGACTACATAATTAATATCTAATATTTCTGTTAATATACATAACGATTTACATATAATATGTACGATATAGATAGAATATTTTTTCTTTTGCTAACTTTTCGTATATGGTAACTATGACCACCGGAAACCTTGGAGCACAATATTATCGTTTAATGGACCTGTATGATGTTAATTACTTTTTTATAATCTCGACCTTAGAATGTGTACATTCATATATCATTTATGTTTCTAAAAAACGATAAATCGATATTAATTAAATTCGATTATAATCTATGCGTATTACAATTTATGATACCTTTAAGTCGCATTCCGATTACCGCTGCTGGGCTATAAATTAAAAAAATATATATAAATAAAATTCGAAATTTAAATATATATTTTAATTCGATATTTATGGATATAATTTAATTCATTAATGAAATTTTAATGCTTTGAAAATTATTTAGTCTAATTTAATGTATAACAATTTTGTCGGGAATTGAGCGTAACATTTTTTTTTTTTTTTTTCGTTATTGGAAGAAATCATGTTCGATATTCAAATCGAAATGGATGTCGTAAAAAGCAATCAGCGAGATGTATCGTGTATTCAATATCGCGGGACGGCGGGACGGTGAGATGGCGGGGCTCCGTGACGTGACAGTCCCGACCGCAATTTCCTATTGTGTCCGTCACGATGTCACGCTTCTGCGGGATATTTTTCACTTCGAAATATGTTATCAGTAAGATGTACGACCAGGAGATAAATAATTCTTCTACGGGTAACTAGTTTTGTGGTTCGAATTGTGAATTTAGTACTAGTTAGATAATCAGTGCATTGCAGTAAACTATGTTCCACACTATCCATTATCTTAAAGGTAATTAGTATAGATAGATAAAAAAATGCTTGTAATTTGACAAGTATTTTTTTATCTATCTATACTAATATATAAAGCTGAAGAGTGTTTGTTTGATCCGGCTAATCTCAGGAACTACTGGTTCGAATTTAAAAATTATTTTTGTGTTGTATAGTCCTTTTATCGAGGAAGGTTCTAGGCTGATTTTTATTCATTATATTTTTATTAATTATACGCGGGTGAAACCGCAGGCACAGCTAGTAAATTCTGTGGAACGTCGGCTTCGATTGGCTCCTGAGAGCTCCCGTTCTTCCCGGTATGGGGGTGTTGTGCTATGCAGACGACACCCTCATCACTGCGACGGGGCGGGACTTTCGGGAGGCGGCCCGCCTGGCCGAAGTCGGAACAACCCTGACCGTGGACCGGATGGAGATGCTGGGCTTGAGGGTCTCCATATCCAAAACGGAGGCCCTCCTCTTCCACGGTCCACGGAGGGGCCCCCCACGAGGGGCGAGTATCACCGTCCACGGGACGGTGATCGAGGTGCGGGCCCAGATGAAGTATCTGGGCCTGATCCTGGACGGGCGTTGGAGCTTCGGGCAGCATTTCGTGCAACTCGGCCCGAAGCTCGTCAATGCCGCCGCTGCCTTAGGCCGCCTCCTACCAAACGTGGGAGGACCGGAATCGCTATGCCGGCGCCTCTATGCTGGCGTAGTGAGGTCGATGGCACTGTACGGTGCCCCGATTTGGGTGGACGCACTCACCGCTTCAAACCGGGCCCTCCTGCGAAAACCGCAGAGGGTCATAGCGGTGAGGGCGATTAGGGGTTATCGTACGGTGTCGTGGACAGCGGCGACCCTCCTCGCGGGCGATCCGCCCTGGGAGCTCCAGGCGGAAGTGCTCGCGAAGGTGTACCGCTTTCGGGCCGAGGCGAGGGAACGCGGCGACCGTCCAGGGTCGGCGGAAATCGGGCGGATCAGGGCTCTAGCCCAGCAAGCCCTGATCACCCGATGGGAGGAGGACCTCAGGTCCCCCACGGCGGGCCTGGCGACAGTGGAGGCGGTACGTCCCCACTTGAGTCGCTGGGTCCGAAGGAAACGAGGCACGCTCTCGTTCAGGCTGACGCAGGTGCTTACCGGACATGGATGCTTCGGTAAGTACCTGCACGAGATAGCGCGGCGGGAGGTGTCACCCTCCTGCCACGAGTGTGGTGCGCCATTCGACACGGCGCATCACACCCTGACGGAGTGTGCCGCGTGGGGGCCCCAGAGGCATTCCCTGGCGGCGGTTGTTGGCGGAGACCTCTCCTTGCCGAGCATCATCAATGCGATGCTCGGAAGCGAGGGGTGCTGGTCAGAGATGGTCTCCTTCTGCGAAAGTGTGATGTCGCAGAAGGAGGCCGCGGAGCGGGAGCGGGAGGAAGATGCCGCTGCAGACCCGCTCCGCCGCAAAAGACTGGGGAGAAGAAAGCGGCGCTTTGCGCACCTTCTCCCCCCGCCACAATAGGCGCCGCCGGGACTAGGGGGGTTCCCAGTACCCTGGGATCCCTCCCTAGTGAATGGAGGCCCGCATAGGCGGGCCGGCCGTCGGAGCGTCACGGTAGCATGCGCAAGCGATCCCGTGGCGCTCCCGTTAAGACGGGAAGGGTACCGCTGGGTTTTTAGTGGGTATTCCGATGACCGGGGCACACTCGGTGCCTTGGACATATGGCGAGCCCCACATACCCCCCCCACTATTCCCGTGGGGGGAAACGCGTCATGCGTTTTCCCAGCGTCAAAAAAAAAAAAAAAAAAAAAGGCACAGCTAGTAACGTCATAAACAAACAAATTGGTCACCCCAAACATTATAGAAACCGCAATGTTTTTTTTTAAATGAGTACGAACGAAACCCCTTAGTACCAACGGAAGTAAACTTGACTTGCAAGGTCTGAGACCTTCTGAGTCTGAACAATCAAGCGGAACAAAGACATAATCATCATTATATAATATGCGAGCGAATGTCCTAGTGGTTAGACCATTTGAATCTTAACCGCGATCACGAACAAGCCCGGGAGAGCATAAATATTCATATTCTTAATTTGTATTTATAATATGATCTCGTGTTTAGGATGAAAATTTACAACATGACGTATCCAATCCGCATTCTTCTCTTCAATCTGAGTGGTCTTAGCACAGTAGTAGGATTTACAGGCTTTTATTTAACTTTATATAATATGAAAACATATGTAAAGGGGGATAGGATAAATGTAAACAAGAAAATCCCAACGATTTAATTCTTAAACAGGAAATGATAATCGAAACAATCATACGAGAGCTATCTATCAAAATTTTCGCTTCAACTAATACAGAGACAAAGGCGCATCATTCAAATGAATGGAACGAACGAACGAATGAATGAACGAATGAAATAGATGGGGTAAGCAATATCTTATTTTGCAATAATCCCGCTTAGGAAGCTCTGCTAATTTCCTGAAAGAGATCGGGTTGGCGTTACCGTTCGCCATTTTAAACTTTGCTTTCACGATATAAATATGGAAAGGGATGTCTGTTGAGTTTATTAAACAAGAAAAATGTGTATCGAGCTTTATTTATATTGATAATAATATAAATTGATGTTTTATAGTTGAACCTTTTGAATATTTCTAAAAAACAACTAAAGTTATGTACGCAACAGAGAGCTTTAGTAATCGGTGATTCATGATTGTTATTTAAAAAAAGAAATCACATTCAATTTACTTAATACTTTTTAAAAGTAGGCTTAGCGGTAGGTTTAACGTTTAAGTAACCTTTCAGGTTTAAGTAATTTTTGTTATAGTATTTTGATTAATGATAAAACAAATATTATCTTAAAAATAGTACCTTTGTTTTGTATTAAACGGATTCTATGAAATACGGCAATAGTTTATTACGTATGATATAACAAGAAGATGAGATTCGCGTTTGTGACGTCATTAGTCTAAATTTAAAGCGGGTGAAACTACGAAGTGCAGCTACTTATAAATATGATAATATAATTAAGCCTTCTGCGTAACGTGCTGTATATTATGGTAAAAGTTTTACGTATATCGGTTCAGAAGTTTTGTCAGTTTCAGACTTTACAATAAAAAACACATTTATTAATAAACCATTTAATGAAATAAATTAATAAGCTTACTAAGTATCATATATCAATTTAAAAACAAAAACTATTTACAATACATTATTTATTTTGTAAACAATTCATGTCACCATCCATACAATGTTAGCTGTTAAATAAAATAATTCACAACAGAATCATATCGGATAAGTAAGACATAATATTACTTCATTCAATTTACGATTGATTTTAAACACTTCATTTATCGAATGATATTTAAATTATTTATAAAAGAAAACATAGAAAACGGTTTTTTTTGCAAATCATTTAGAATGTTCTAGCTTCTGCCCGCGGCTTCACTGTCGTGAGGGTGGTTTTAGAGAATCTATTTGTCAAGTCAGGGTAAAACCTATCTCTATTCTAAATTTCATGCAAATCTATTGAGAAGTTTTTTGCTTAATTAACAATTTTTCTAATTAATATTGCTTACGGCGCATATGTTTATGGGCTTACTTATACGGGTAGTTTAGCGTGTGATTAGTTAAATAATGTTGTCTTCCTCTTTCGAATGTCAAATCAATAATGACAGAAAGAGATAAAATATTGTTTAATTAGAAAGTCGCTAAGCAACGTTTATAAGTAAAGCCGTAAGTTTAAGATGATGGCGCTGTTGTAGACTATCGTTTCTGTGCAATTTTTAAGGCATTTCCTGAGTCGCATAACAACTCTATGGAACCAACTTTTGCCGGTGTTTTTTCCGAAGCGATATAACATAGAAACCTACAAGAAAAGAGCGTACTCATTGCTTAAAGGCTGGCAACGCACCTGTAAGCCCTCCGGTGTTGTAGGTGTCCATGGGCGGTGGCAGTTCCTATTAGGTGAGCCTCCTGCCCGTTTGCCCTTTTTCTTTACTTAAATCCAATTTGGTACATTTTTGTAAGTGATTTATACACAAGGAAATCCCATAGAACATTGTGTATATAATTTCAATGTAATGACTTCAAATTAAGAATGTAGTAAATGTGAACTCCCATATCAGTATCATGAAGTTAGTCGCAGTCGCAGTAGCAGTCGCAGTTAATTTGTCAGCGCGTTAATAAAGTCGCAAGAAGGCGCGTATTGTCTGCCAGCGGATTTATCGCGCCTCCACCGGGCGCCGCTTCATTTCCTGCGCTTGCCTCTTGTCGAACTCTTTGACTGGCGCGAGTCACGAACTTTAGATTCATGGAATTCATATTAAGAATATATTTATTGTATTCATTGAATGATCTGTAATATTATCTAGATGGAATACTGAAGTGCATTAGTATGTGCGCAAATAAGTGAATGCTGACGTAATCGGAGACAAAACAGTCGCAGGACTAAAGGCCCTACGTGCTTTTCTTGGTACAAAAGTGACACTTATAACTCCTTAAACTCTACTGGAAATTACTTGACTAAAATCCTTTATTATTTTTATTCTCACCAGGACGCTAGACTTAAGGCTAATGCAAATTTATAGACACTAATGGAATGCTAATGACTTATTTATATAACCTTATATCAATTCCGTAGTCACCTTATGTCAAAGTTAAACCACAGAACTATGAAATAAAATATTAAAATAGCTTCTTATATAATAATACCCTCCATTTATATTTCTTTGTACTAGAGAAAAATAATTAGACTATACATTACGAATCAGTTAACAATATATATAAATATAAATGTACTTATATATATAAGTACATTTATCAGTTAAAACACAATTCCTATTATTTGGGATATCATTTTAATTTAATTAAAATACTAATTTACTACCCGCTACAGCTTATGACTTGCTCAGCTAGGGCAATGGCAGAATGCGAGAGGATAATCATATTGTTTTGTTTTTGATTCATTGCCGTTTCTATTCGCAAAGTTTGTATTTATAATATTTCTTGCTGGATCGAGTGTTCGCGTAAATATATTGTCGTTTACGGGTTCCCTACTTGGGTATAACCCGAACGATTTTAATATAATCAACTTGACAGTTAATCAGCTATAAACCGACCGAGAAAAATTGATGTTATTTTCTTTATTATTAATGTATGTATGTTTGTAAATACAATGATAAATTATTTTATCAAAGCTTTTATTGTTAGTACGTGTTGGTTTGTATGTGTGGGTCTAGTCTTACAAAGCTGAAACTTACTGAGCTAAAATGATAAACACATTTTCGAAAACTTCTGAACAGATTTTCATACGGTTTTCACCGATGGAATGTAATTCACGAGGAAGATTTAGGTGTATAATTTATAAATAATTGAAGAATAAATGTTGCAGATGTCGGAAAAAATCACGCCGAATGGAAGCTTTACTGACGCGTGCCATGTTAACTATATATTAGTTATGTTTATTACGATGTAAACGTTTTACGTTGACCATTATTCTGTCCGTGTGAAGCCGGGACAGGTATTAAGTTTTGTATTGATTTAGAATAAATATTCTTATTAAATTTCAAATATGTAGCTTTATTAATATTATTAATATTTCTTTTTTTTTTTACAGGTAAGTACTGGATCGAAGAACGTAAAAATACATTCTAAAGTATATTGAAGTGAAATCGTAAGTACTTTTTTATGAAATATTTTTTGCGGACGCGCATATGGGCCACCGCATGGTAAGTGGTCACCAACGCCCATAGACATTGGCATTGTAAGAGATGTTAACTATCGCGTACATCGCCAATGCGCCACCAACCTTGGGAACTAAGATGTTATGTCCCTTGTGCCTGTAATTACACTGGCTCACACACCCTTCAAACCGGAATACTAGAGTATCAAGTACTGCTGTTTTGCGGTAGAATATCTGATGAGTGGATGGTACCTACCCAGAAGAGCTTGCACAAAGCTCTACCACCAAGTGGTTATGACTATAAAATCAAACTGTAATATTGCTAGCTGCTCCGCGGCATCACCCGTGTTAAACATAACTGTGTTCTAATGTATAATCTATAGCGTGTTCAAGATAGTAACAGCCTGTGCATGTCCCACTGCTGGGCTAAGGCCTCTTCTCCTCTTTTGAGGAGAAGATTTGGAGCATATTCTACTACGCTGCTCCAATGCGGGTTTCCTCACGATGTTTTCCTTCACCGTCAAGCACGAGATGAATTATAATCACAAATTAAGCACATGAAATTCAGCGGTGCTTACAAGGGTTTGAACCCACGATCATCGGTTAACATTCACGCGTTCTTACCACTGGGCCATCTCGGCTCGGCGACTAGCTATATTTACAAATAATATACCATAAGAAGGTTATAATATGTGGATTAATCGAAGCTTATGAAACAGTTAGTTTTATATAAAACTATTTCATAGCTTTCACTAACAACGAATGAATCATAAACCTCGTTTAAACTCGACTCGACCGATGTTAACACGTTCGGCACATAACGCAGGCACGCCCTCTAGTGATAAGCCACAGACTATATATATATATATATATATATATATATATATATAATTGCAATATTTTACTTATAACAAATGTAATTTATTTAAGGTCATTTTGGTTGGTACGTTTATATAATAATATAATTATAACATCTAATATTACGCGTCGAGTTACATTAAAAAGAATTAATTCAATTAAGCGTAAAGTGCTTGGATAATATAAATAATGTACCTTATAATTGCTCACAGCAGCTGGTCTATCTGTCTACTGTTCACTGGGAGGCTTTTAAATTTCAATATAGATACTAGTAGTTCGCCCAATCCTTAAAATCTGCTGACACACAAACTAGTTAAAGGTACCGAACTGTTTTATCTATGCTTATACAGATAAAAAATACAGATAATTGTATCATTATTATATAATATTATATGGGAAGTCTATCTAGTTCATGGTCTGTGTTGAAACACACGTCAACACTGAATGAATTTTCATCATTATCGTTTTCTTATAGATTTCCAATGAAACTAGTACATAATGGAGAACGCATAGTCCTATCTTACGCTTTAAAGCGCTATCTCAGCAACATGAATCCGGAATTAATATTAATTCGCGTAAGATTTATGTATCGAGTTATTTTCAAAGGCCATAAATAATAAATATTTACACGTTACGATCGGTGCTGTGTAAAACGTGGGAATAATTTAGCATTTGTATCGTTCTTGTTACGCAAAACGTTATCGAATATGGAATCGATTCCGTATCGATTATTATGATTTTGAATTAGGAATCGCTCTCCGTATATTGCTTATAACTGTTTGAATCTGCAAGTGTGACATCAGCTTAACGTTTTTAATATAGTTTAATACAAAATGACAACACTAAAATTGATTCTCGATATCTTACTAATGAAACAGTAAGATATACTATTAAAAAACAACCCCAAGAACATGCACGGTTTTGCATTAAAAAAACCGCTTATCACAATCGGAACCCATGACGTCCTCACGTCGAGTGGGGATGAATGGCTAAGCATGACTGTCAGGATCGACGGCTCTCAGCTTATAATGCAATCCGAATAATTGTCGAATAAGCTACGATCGGCCCGCGAAGGCAGATTAGCCGCGCTCGCCCTCTCCACGCTGATGGTACTCCACGCGATGGTATCGCTGCTCTTTCCACGCCACGACTCGCGTTCACGAGTATCGATAGAGTGGAATAAATCTGCAAAAAAATGCTAATGTATCGATATTCGACTCGGCTTCTTAGTATGAGATTATAATAACATTTTTATCATAATAATTTTATTTATCTGTATTTATAAATTTGGAACTTAAATTGCAAGAAATTCCGTTCAGATATAGCGAGATAAAGAGAGACAGAGATAGAGAGACTACTAAATACGGTGCTATAAATGTATGCGACTAAATTATATCGTAACCGAAATAACATTAATTTTACGTAAGAACTCTCGCCTCGATTTCGAACTATCTTCCTTGGATGCTGCAATCTCCGTATTATCTATGCGACTGCAAGGCTACAACCAGTTGACAAAGTGCACTACGTGATATTGCAGCCATTACTCCCAGTGATTCATATCGGCTCCCCCAAGCCTGGCCTCCCCCACGAGCCTTCTCACCCCCACCTTTCTCGCAGATAACGGTCCGCACGTTGTCCAGATATACCTATTAAGGATGCAACACTGAACGCCGAACATACATAAATAACCCAACTTGTAGACTCGAATGTTCGCACTCCGAACAATGAACTCGCGCAAATGATATCGACGCGGAAAAGAACCTTCTTAATGAAAAAACTAAGTCTCAAATCAATCTGGTAGTTGGGTCATGGTATGTGAAAGTGCGTGAAGGTGTGTGAAACTACCGCGAAAGACTGGAGCGATGAGTGAAAACAATCAACGAATTCAATTGAAAAAAAATAAAATCGGACGTTTATTGTCCGCTATCACGGGGTTCCACCTCCGTTGTTTATAACAGAGACGCCCAATTTGCTCGGGAGACTTTTTATCTCGTGTTCTCTTTTTTCTACACGCCAAACAAAGAGTCGATATGACAGGTTTGTGCAGCCGGTATCTGTGGCGGGGCACGGTGAAAAACGAATATCGAGTAATCGAGCAATCGAGTAAAAACAAGAAGCGGCGGGCGGGAGCGCACCGGCCCGTGACAATTGCATCTGCGCTCAAATTGCAGACGCCATGTTGGATTATTGCGCCTCTATTTCGATTAAGTCTTGCGACGACCTTGTTTGGATTTGTTCACTGAACTTTAAATATTATTTTTTTGTTTTATTCACGAACAATAATAATGCCAATGACGCATATATAAATAAAATAAGTGAACATAAGTCACTCCTATATGATGTAATACTTATATATGTACCTATTTTAACGGCCATATAAATGTAATTCATATAACACGTATAAAATAAAATTCCATTAATAAATAAAGAACATAAAACACGTGTACAAGTCTTAACACATTTCAAACACAATATCAACTTACAAACTTTCTCGGAAGTCCACCGCACAATAGTGTTGCGCTCAAAATATTCTTATTTTAATCGAGTCGCTGTATCGAGAAGGCGAGTATCGAACGCGTTCGTGTGGAATAAAGATAGTGACGGACGTTGGTCTCGAACGATACGCGCCAACTCAAAATTTCATTCCTATTTTAAATATCGGCCAAACGCCTCCACTTTTGAATATTGTTTGATGTCTTATATTTACATATGCCTTAAAATACGTTAGAAAATGATATATTGATTGTTACTTTGGTAGACAATTAGTCTTTTCGATTTAAACAAATAGTAATGGATAATTTACCAAAGTATAACACCATTAACATTTTTATCGGACTTAATGATTTTTATCCGCTATAATATAAGCTACGTCGATTGAAAATATTTATTCTTCATTGCCAAAAAAGCTGTCTAAAGCTCAGTAAAAATATGATGGGAATATAGAAATCAATCAAGTTTCAATTTAACTCAGACAATCCATCCGAAAACTCGCGTCAATCACTAAACTTTGGCGGCTTAAAAAAATAAGAGGAGGAAGCAATCAGGTTACCGTTTTGACGTTTGCAACAAAAAGCGCGGGAAGCGACACGTCAAACGCGGGATAGATTCGAAAATTAAAATCCCGTTGGGTACGTTGGCAGATATGACGGCTGTCGCCATGCCGCAGTGTTGCCAGCTCGATTTCAGGCTTGTTCTAAATATGTCAACACTTCTTTGTTATCGACAGACGTGCGCGCGGAAATGAAAGCCCATCGACTAGACGTCATTATTATCATCGCATCGTATATTATTACAACCGACACTTTTAAAAATTTGTAATTTGACAATTCAATTAATAGTAACACTTATGAATAAACTTGTCAAATATTACTTGATTTTCATTAAAACGTAAGATTTTGAGCCATTTCACAGTTGAGCCGCGTCCTATAAATCAAGCAAATAAAAAAAAATCGAGACAATATGAAGATTAGTTCGGAATACTTTGATGTATAATAAAAAATGAAATTTATATGTGACAAAATGGCAGCCCTAATTCAAATGCCGCACCCGCACACAGGTGATTGACAAAAACAAAAATTCCATTTTCAACTCTTCGCGTGATATTTCTCAGCAAGAAAACTTATTCGAGTATGAGTGACGTATCATGAGCCAGCAGGCTCCGAGATATATACGTATTCACCTGACTGTCGCTCACTCGTCATCGGCTAAGCCGTTCTCGTTCTATGCCCTGCGTAGTTAAAAGTTTTCGACTGCGACGCGTGATAGCACCGCTATTTGAACTTCACTCGACGTTTATGCAGGAAAAACTGACATTATTCGTTTTCGAGATTTATGTTGGAGTGAAGCGTCTATTTGCATTCTACATTGGTCTATGGATTTTGCAATTCGCGTTTCGTTATCTGCATTTGAATTTAATTGAATAAAAAACGTGTTCGATTTTTAAATTCTTGTTTCAACCTTTGACTAGTTTTTGTATTTTTATAAAACGATAAGCTGACAATAAGTAAACACTTAGATCAAATAACAATGAAGTTAATAATGATATTGTATTATGATTGTTATTCAATCGAACACGAAGGACTCGGAACATTATACATATTTAATTATTCGTTACCAAAAACATTATGTATTTTTTTTTATTGTATAGGTAGGCGGACGAGCATATGGGCCACCTGATGGTAAGTGGTCACCAACGCCCATAGACAATAGCATTGCATGAAATGTAAATCATCGCTTACATCGCCAATGCGCCACCAACCTTGGGAACTAAGATGTTAAGTTCCTTGTGCCTGTAATTATACTGGCTCGCTCACCCTTCAAACCGGAACACAACAATACAAAGTACTGCTGTTTTGCGGTAGAATATCTGATGAGGTACCTACCCAGACGAGCTAGCTTAAAGCTTTACCACCGAGTAAAGTATATACATTATTAAAATTTAATTCACGCCGAGCGAAGAGATCTAATAGTTATGATTTAAAATATAATTTATTTCTGCATAATATTTTTACAATAAAGTGATTAAGTAAACAAGCTAATTAATTAAGTGTGACATTTGTAAAATGATGTCTTATTGATGATATGAACAATATGGTGAATCATTTGATTACGATATTGTAATCGTATTGAAATTGAATTCGTTTTGGTAATTTATAATTAGAACTATACATTATCACGTGACCCAGGTAATGAAAAAGTCGTTGCAGTCTTATGCAAACCATAACATTATTACCATATGAATAAGGACAAAATTATCAAAATTTTGCAAATTTAAATTGAGATTGAAGCCGAGATGGCCCAGTGGCAAGAACGCGTGAATCTTAACCGATGATCGTGGGTTCAAACCCGGGCAAGCACCACTCAATTTCATGTGCTTAATTTGTATTTATAATTCATCTCGTGCTTAAAGGTGAAGGAAAACATCGTGAGGAAACCTGCATGTGTCAAATTCACTGAAATTGTAAAGAAAAAGTGTATAATTTATTAAAATGATTTATTTTTTTACTTGATCACTATTTGAATTCTATAACATGAACTAAAAATAAAGCAAGGAGTATTTAAAGTAAGAAAAACACTAGCATATCCGTGATTGTTTAATAAAAACTAGTAATAATAATGTCATGATTGTAGTCAATATGGTCATGATATTTTTCCCTGTATCGTCACGTCACCTGTCCGCGGGATCGCGCGGGACGTCGACATTATGTTTGTTTAATCGTCGAAAATTCTTTTGTCCGCACAGATAACTTTCGCGCCATTGACTGCTAGCGCGCTGCTCTAATCTCGTCTGTATCAATAATGTTTATATTATTGAAAATTTACAGAATATACGAAAACTTTTAAAAATAGAAAAAAATATGAAAGCTCATAGATACATACACATACCGCACACATGCAGATATGTGTATACATACATTAACGCACACATACAAAGCAAACATTTATTTTAATGTCATATTGTCATTGTATGACGCTTAACTACGAATACATGCATAACTATTTGTTATATTAACTCTTTAACTTTATTGCTAAGCTTTGTAGGTGTGGGTGTGGTATATTATATTCGTTAAAATATGTTCTAAGAATTTGAACTACTTATCCATCTCAGCCTATCGTAGTCCACTGCTGAACAAAGTCCTAAGATGAGCCAAAGCTGCGGGTCGTTCTTTTTTTTTTCGCGTTCTGAATTTAATTTTGGTCATCGGTCTATCCAAGGCTATGTTTGCAAATGGACTTCGGTTCGCGGCTATGACGACAAAATTATATTTACGAGAAATTGGCCGTTTTAGTAAAAGTGATGTTGGAAGTGTTTTTCTTTAAAATATCTCTGACTATAGAAAGATCCATTAGCCATTCTCTGTACTGCCAACACGCAGTCAACCATCTAATTATATTCGATCTAATCGCTATTTTGCGTCAGTAAAATGTACAGTTATATGTTATTTATAAATTAAAGAACATTTTAGGCACAATTTTGCATTCACGTGCCTTATATGTAAAGGTTATTCCCAATAATGAAACAAAAATACAATACTTTTTTTTATTTATTTTAGTAACCTGCATCATTCGTTCATTTAAGTCACTTGATATATCAAACAGATTAAAAATAGAATGTCACATTTTTAATTGCCTATAAAAACTTTAAATAACAATTACAACATAATCAAGTATCATATTACATCGAAAACACATCACAGACGTTTTCATTATCAAGTAATAACTTCTGAAAAATCAGAAACGGTGTTCAGATAAAAAATAACTGTATTACAATAAATTGTCGTATGTATGTACTGATTGTTATCACGTGTAATCCGGCGTGTCGATTGATAAGGAATCATAAAAAAAATTGCCTGATTACACCATCTACACTATTATCAGTGTTATGTTAACACTGGCTGGACGCATGGATATCGTGATTTGTGATGTTTTAAAGTGTTATTATTTTAATTACAATTTTTTGTGTTGAAGTGAAATTGTGTTCGATTTTTATTTGTGTTCTTAATTTAAAAATGATTCGATTTTCGACTCCGATTTACGTCTAGTGGATTTATAAATAGGTAAATAATATATAATATAAAATATAATTTCTATTAGAAAATAATTTATTTTGAAAATGGAACTTCTAAATGACATTATAATTTCTATTATAATTTCATTTCCTTTTCAGTTTCAGAGGAATTCAATTTTCAAAATAAATGATTATGATGGATATTACAAATAAATCAAATTCAAAAAGTTTGCATTGTCATAATATGTGATTAGTTTTTGGTTGTGGTTGAATATTTTATCTTTAAATATTCACAACAGTATCCATTATCATTAGAAATACAGCAGATATTTTCTTAGGTTATCGCAAATACAACACACGAGTATCGTTACTTGCTTGTGGGTTTAAAACGATAACCACTTAAAATAAATTTTGATATTATTTGCGTTCGAAGACTGTTTTATTAGTTTGATTTTACGATTAAAATTACAAGAGGTAATCTCTTTGTCTGTTTTAAGGAAGTTGAGAGTATAAAATATGCCTAAGAATTTTCTAGAGCATGTTATTTGAATAGAAAGATCCAAGGCCTTAGGTTATTTTAATTGCCTATACAACATTCTTAACTATGTCGTTAACTGATTATTATTATTCTCTATGTGTTTAAATTTATATAATAGTGTTTATTTTTATTATCGATAATAAAATTTTAGGAACGTTTTTAATTATGACGGTCCCTTTTTTATTATTTTGTAATAATTTCAGACGTATGGCTGAATAATTGAATCTATTAAAGGTACAGGCTTAAGTTTTGCTTTGCGATATTTTAATACGACTTAGATAAAAATATAATTATCTATGAATTAAGTTACGTGTACTTTTCTGATCTAAGAGAAACTTTTGATAAAATATTTAAAAAAAAATATCTGTGTTGCAATATAATAATATTATAATATTCCCTAACATCATAATCACCATTTTTGATATAAGATTTCATGTTACAAATTCTGAATAAAATAATAATTAGAATAGCCTTCAACCTTTTTTTAAAATAATAATATTAATTTAATTCCTTATTTAAAAAATATAATTTAATTGACACGTGCATGTCACATTATTTATCTGTTTATAACATGTCTAGGTATTTTTATAGCTTCGTTATTTATTATACTTCTTAATTTGTAACGTTAGCCATGACATTTTAATTTTGTAGTATAAAACGAAAATTAAAATTTTGTGATACGATCTTTGAATCATAAATGATTTTGCGTTGTAATAAAAAAACACAAAAATATTTAAATTTTATAAATAGGTATAAAACATACCAAATAGTAATGTATTTTTTGTATTTTTACTCATATGAAATATAATGTGACTAAGCAAATACGACGACTCTAATGGTGACCTCTGAACCGAAGACTATGGAATTTTATGAAACCATTCTTTATAATATAAACAAAACTCGAAAAATTATTCTAATATAACGTTGCATTGTCTAACAATTTTCTCAGCAATAAACATTTATAATCTTTTTCATTTCCATAAATCATTCGGTTGTGCATTTTCCGATTTTCGCTAACGCTGATAAGAGCTTATCGCTTCTTATCGCAGCCACGGTTGGTTTTCGATCGTAACGATGCTATAACTATTATGCTTGCATTATTGTACCAACGTAAACATACATATATACACACATACGTATAATAGCTAATCGTCCGACTTCGCACGGGTAGATAATAAGCAAAATGTCTTTTGGATAACATTGTTCTTAATGAGTGTTACCGTGAGGTAGAAGTAACTGTGATAAATTTCAAGTCTGATAGTTTTGGAGATTTCGTGTTGTATTTAGCTTATGTATATATATATATATATATATATATATACTACTATATAAATCTATGACAGAGCCACTGTCTGTAATTATTTTTTTCCACCTAATTTTGTGATAAATAATCGTTTTATGATGCAGTGATTCACATTATACTATTTTTTTCATTTTTGTCTGTCTGTCTATCTGACTATATGTCTTCTTATAACTCAAGAACGGCTTGACCAATCTTGATGAAAATTGGTACACACAAAGAGCATGTGATGGCGCAAATGATAGGATATAAGATCGGTAAACCCTACGGTATTTTATGAAAATTAATTTCAAATCGTTAATAACGTATTTTTTTTACCAGTAGCCATATGTATGTGTTTATTATATTTTTGTTAATTATATGCGGGTGAAGCCGCGTGGCACAGCTAGTATATATAGAAGATTGTTTAATATTGCAAGTTATTTATTTATTCTACGTAACAAAATTTATAACTAAATAGATACTTAATTAGGTTGTTAAAAATATTTAGTTATTCTTTGTTTTTTTATAAAATAAAATCGACCGCCTGATGAAAAAGGGTGAGTGAGGCAGTGTAATTACAGGCACAAGGGACATAACATCTAAGTTCCAATGCTGATGTCTATGGGCGTTGGTGACCACTTACCATCAGGTGGCCCATAAGCCCGCCCGCCTACCTATGCTATAAAAAAAGTGATCACCAGTACCCATATACATATGCACTATAAGAAATATTAACAATTCCTTATGTTAACCATTATTCCTGTAGTTACACCGGCTCATCTTTCAAATCAGAACACGATTGTGTTCCACAACCGTTGTGCCTTTTCGTAGAATATTTGGCGTGTAAGAAGAGGTCGAAAGCCCTCCCACCAAGTAACCGAATGTTCTTAATAATGGGGCTTATTCCACCACACTGCTCCAATGCGGGTTGGTGGAATACACAATGTGGCAGAATGTTAATGAAATTGGAAACATGCAAGTTTCCTCACGATGTTTTCCTTCACCGTCAAGCACGAGATGAAATAGAAATACAAATTAAACACATGAAAATTCAGTGGTGCTTGTTTTTGAACCCACGATCATCGGTTAGGATTCGTTCTAACCATAAGGCCATCTCGGCTTTTCTTGTATTAATATCTCAACAAGTTACATAGCCATTCATATATACCATGTTAAACATATTCAAAGCCGGCGATACACGTTACACCATTGGCTGTTAAATTCCATAACTTTATAATCAAATCAAATAAAAATAAACTTGATTACAAGGCAAACCTATCACTGATCCGGAGTTAAGATAGAAGCGAGAATAACAGCTAAGAAATATGTTTCGTTTTTATACAAATTGAAACAGTATTCATGAATTCAATACATATGTATGTTAATCAATACCTTTATGTAAGACATTAACATGAGATAGATATAAATCTGTCTTATAAATATTTAAATTTTTAAATTAGAAAAGATAAATTTACGTTGCCTACTCGATTACAAAGATTAAGTTAAGTTAGTCTCTTGCGCGCAATAGTTTAGCGATAGGTTGCTGGAAATGTTGAAACTATTGGTAAATTATATATTTTAATAATAATAATGTCCTTCAGATCGATTTCGGCCACGGCGGCCAATTTAAAGAGAGATTAGCCAACTGCGCGAAGATACTATACTGCACAAGTGTGTGCGCAAACACATGTGTATTCTCTCTTCCCTAGCTCTCATAATCCGATGGGACGGCAACCGACACGACCGGAAAGAGTTCAGACGCAGGACCAACGGCTTTACGTGCTTTCCGAGGCACGGGAGTTCACTCCCAACTTCCAAACTCCGGGCTGCTGCTGAGAATTTTCTGACAGAAAAGTCCAATAACTTTTTATTGACCGATCTGGTAATTGAACCCAGGACCACCGGGTCTGCGACCTTATATCCACTATATTTATAGCCACTAGACCAACGAGGCAGACAGTTTTATGTATTATTTATATGTTTGTGTGCGACAGTGTATTGTAATTAGTGAGTTCATAAATGATGCACTAAGGAGTGTAATTCTGAGTATTTCTTTCTAATATAGTTATAAACAATTTAGATAAGAGAAAAGAAAACGCTGTTTTTCTTTAATCTTCGATACTAAATCTCAGTTTGTTGTCACGACATATATACATTTTTTTATAGTATAGGTCGGCGGACGAGCATGTGCGCCACCTGATGGTTTGTGGTCACCAACGCCCATAGACGCCAATACGCCACCAAACTTGGGAACTAAGATGTTATGTCACTTGTGCCTGTAATGACACTGGCTCTCTCACCCTTCAAACCGGAACACAACAATACCAAGTACTGCTGTTTTGCTGTACTTGGTATTGTTGTGTTCCGGTTAGGCGGTTAGGTATCTGCGGTAGAATATATGAGTGAGTCTGATGAGTGGGTGGCTCTACCACCAGTCATATGATTATATCCGCTATTATTGCATTCAGCCGCGGTTTCGCTTCTATGTATTTTTCCGGGATAAAAATAATATATATATATATATGTAAAACTTTACGTCGATCCGTTATATCGTACACGTGTGAAAGAAGGACAAACCAATTAACATACTTTCAAGTTTATAAATTGTTTTTAATTAGTCGAGATTTTAATCGCACAGTAGCAATGTTACCGAGAACTATGAGCTTATGAGATGAATTATTGACACGAAAATTCAGTGTGCCTATTCGGATTTGAACTGGCAACCTTCGGAGAAATTCATTTGTTCTAACCACTAAGCCATCCTGACTCTTATGGTCATGTATTATTGTATTTTAGTTACAATTCAAATTACGCTATAAAATATCAAAATAGTTTTTTTTATAATTTGAAATAATTGAGATGATTGGACCTTTGTGCTCACCGCTGCAAATCGACACTGGCTCACTCAACCACCAATCATAACTATCTATATATACCAATCCCATATTTCTTGACGATTGAATATGTAACGGGTGAGTATCTAGTATCTACCCACTCCTAGATAACACACGTACTTCGTTCCTATAGTCCAGTCAATAGAGCCGTAGTTTTGCAATTTTAAACTGAGTGGCTGAAACCAACAGGAAAAGTTTTGTTAATGATCCCGTAATAACATATCAAAAATGCAGGGTCCGGGTAATCAAAAATCACTGGGGTCATTTGCAAAAAAATTGCAAAAGGGTGAAAATGTTATTTATTTTCCCGAATATCTCAAAAACTATAAAAGATATGAGAAAAAGTTTCAGATAAAAGTTGTAGAGAATTCAATTTTCTACAAAAAATATAAGGCTCAATTTTCGCGTATCGCGCACCGTTGGCTCGCGAATCACGTTTGAAATGCGTTAAAATTGAAAAAAAAAATTTTTTTATTGAAAATGAAGTTTTTTTAAATTTTCCAAATAGGAGTGACTTTTTTTGCATCTCCGAACATTCTCTAAGATTTTTCCCTTTAATTATTATAGATTTATATTGTTTAATAACAATTCAAAACTTTAAAATTATTTTTTGGATTTTATTTTCACACCAATCGATTTGGCGTGAAATTTTCTAAATCAAGCATTTTTAATTTAAAAAAAAAACACCATTTATCACGATTTGACTTGGAAATGGGTTTTGAGGAGAGAGAGACGATGCGTATGTCTCGCTCGCATTCACACAAAATTTCAGTGCAAGAGAGACTAAGTTTTTCTCAATGAGAGGAATAAAAACAGAAAAATAAGCGTGCGCAGAGCAAATAGGAGTATGAGTGCAAGAGAGAAAAAACTTTTCTCAATGAGAGCAAGGAATACAGAGCAATATGGGTCCGTTGAGCGACATTGAAATCTCGTTCGGCTGAAAGCCGCGGGATTTTTTTTATAAATTGATTTTCAATCTAGAAAAACGGTATTTTGGGATATATACCAATCGATTCAGATTTCATCATATAGAAAATCATTTGTACATTATGTATAAATGATTTTTGTAACAATTGCTCCATCATCATCATCATCATCAGCGTTCGATTGTGCAACGATCTGATTGGCCCGTTTTAAACGTCACTTATGATGTAGAATTTGATATTCTAAACATAGAATGTGTCAAAGATTTCCGAATACGATAAAATAAATTGTAACTAAATGAAGTTGCTGACAGATATAATATTAATGACAATATTACGTTAATATAATACACATTTAAATATCTTTAATATAAACGAAGTTGTTAAATACATTTTATTATTTGCTAAAAACGTATCATATAACCGAAATCTTAATAATATGTTGTTAGGAATTTTACACATTGGAAATAATAAAGGTTAAAATAGTTTTTACGTCTCTTAGATAAAGTTTAAAATCATTTATTAATCTGTGGTAATTTTTTTTATCTACATTATACATCGTGGATTTTATCACAATGTCAAATATAACATCTATTATTTATCAATGTTCTTCACAATTTATTTGTTATCTACTGATAGAGAATTTGTAATAAAAATGTAATTAACAAGCCGTGATAATATATTATTTCACATTAATTATATAATTTAGTTATGTTGTAAAGCAAATTAATATCGAGGTAATGTTATAAAGTGTCATAAAATATGTTAAAATTATCCAGAATATCAATTAACATCAGCTTTAATTAAGATTGTGTATGTGAGACGTTATTTGATTCATTAAAAAATAATTAGCCACAGATAGAATACATATTAGTTCGAAACTCGACTTTTTATGTCCTAATGAAGAAACTTGAATCTTTATATCAGACCTCCTTTAAAATCGAATATATAACGGTCAAATATAGAACGCATACGTGTTAAAAATTCGTTCTTTTTTATAATAAAAATCGTAAACATCTTAATTTTAATATTAACTAAGTCTAGATAGTAAAACGACCTGTTTTCCATTAAATATTTCCCCTTAGACACATCGGAACAACATAACGGTTATATTATAAATAACTAGATATATATTTTCTTTTTGATAATATCATGTTAATTTATTGAAGTGTGAATCTGAGATGAAAGGAAATGATTAAAAATGTATTCATGACGGTGATGTGTTATTTGATTACGGAACCCTAAAAACGAATAGGTCGGTATAGATATATCTGTGTGTATGTAAAATGTTATTGATATTCTGAAACAACGTAAAAATTCTTGTAAAATATTAGAATTTCACAAAATCATTGTAGTTAATAAAATATAATATGTTCGTTTAATTAATTTTCTTGTACCAATAAACTTATTTTATATATTTACATATTACTGCACAAATGATATTATGATACAAAAAACTTCAAAATAAACCAGTTTTCAAGAAAAATTGATTAAAATTTGGCTTGTTTTGTCATCAGTACCGTTTACAAAGTACACTAAGCGTTTGTAAAATTTAAGCACAATCAATTTATATTAAAACTCAGTTGTACCACTTAAGTGTGTCAAATCCCACACATTACAACATAAAAAGTAAATTTCAATAATAATATGTTTAACATAGAAATAACCCTTTTTTAATCGAAACAGTTAGTACTTGATTACATTGAAGTATTGAACACCTTTACTTCATCTAATACTAAGTTATTATTAATAAATATAATACGGATCCCGTAATTTTGAGGTGCATTCGAACTTGACTGATTTCTAATGAGGCGTGGCTTCGTGCCGTGAAATGTTTTAGCGCCTCCCGATATTAAATATCCAATTTACATGTTGTGTAAACTTTATCGATATTGTAACATATTGGATGTCGTTGATAACGATCTGATTTCTTGTTTTATTGAATTTAAACTGATAAAGATTAATGTAACATGATTCAGTGTGTGTAACATTACCTAATGATACATGCCGATTATTGATTTAATTATAATATATTTTAATATTATACTATATAAAATAAGAAGGCGGTTCGCCGATAAACGGGGCTGTAAGCAATATTCAGCCAATTTACGCAAATTATTATTGATTTAACCGTTCTCATAAGTCACGCCGTCTATTAGTGAAAACCGTAAGAAAATGTGTTTGGTAGTTTTCGAGATTATCGCGGACAGAGTGACAGGCGCGGCGGAGCGCACTTTATTTCATAGTATGTAGTTACAATGGGAATACAGCTTGCACGCGGTTAAGGCCTTAGTATATTATATAACATTCATAAGAAATAAATATAATTATATGTAAAATTAAATTATGCTTTTACACGACTTGCTTGTAATAAGAATAATTTAATCAGACATTTGAAATCGCTTCATTGCATTGATTTATTTAATAGCAACACATATTAAATATTTATGTACTTATTATTTAAATTATATTTTAACGTAATACAACACTTACAATCAAGCCGTTTAATCTTAGGAATATATGAAGAATATAAACAAGGACAGGCAAGAGGCCCACCTGATGTGAAGTGGGTCTAAGGTGGTGTAATTTCAGTAGCTCACTCATCCTTCAAACCGGAACGCAACGAATACATTGCTCTTTAGCGGTAGAATATTTGATGAGTGGGTGGTACCTACTTTGTCCTCGGGTGTTGCAGATGTCCATGGGCGGTGGTAGTCACTTTCCATCAGGTGAGCCTGCTGCTCGTTTGCCCACTCTTACATAAAAATATATATAAAAAAGCTAGTTTATAAGGCGATAGGACCTAAGGTTCTTGTTTGCAATCCTGGGTCAGAACAATAAATATTAATATTGACGTCTCATAATCTCTGTACCTACTATCTAATACTGAATCATAACATTCAACAAATATGTAATTAATTACAGATTAAAAAACAATAAAGTAAGCATAAGAAAAAAAAATACAATAGAATAATTTAATCTGATTTAAAAACGAAAGAATGCAGTAGGCATAGATATTTCTTAACTAATTCATGACAGCCATTTTGTCTTGCCGCCATTACGAACCCATCCAAATAATTCACTCGCAATCGATATAAAAAATCGATATTTACTCGATATTTTATTTTAGAATATTTCACTTATCCGATTAATCTACTCTCGTTCGTTTTAATCGTTATTAAAGCGGCCGACTTGATTTAGTGTAAATCGATAAATGATAATGAATTGTTTCGGTATATTCGTATCGTATTTGTAGTAATTCCACAGGCATCTAATTATCGAATCTAATAATATATTACGTCATCGCTTTCTTTTGTGTATTTATTGTCTATAACATTAAGAAAGGGCATTATTGTACAGTCGAATAAATTATAATCACTTATTTAACTTTTTTTAATCCGAGTCTTATATTTTAGGCAAAAGCATTATCAAATAAAGCCTTAATGTCATATATTATATGAGTCGAGGTCGATAAGAAAATTATAATTAGTTTATATATTTCACGTAATAACGTATCTAAATTTTATAAATATGTTAAATTTAATTTTACCAGAAGAATATAAACCAAAAAAAAAAAGACAACTTTATGAATAGGATCGAGATTATACCTCTCTTATAAATTATAGGAAACTGGGACGGTGTATGATATAGATAAAAAATAAAGTTTAAAATTATTTTTAATCTGTATTATTGTTTTACCGGGAGGGTGGTCCTTATAGCAGGATGTTTGAAGAGGAGACGCGTGTGTCTTTTAACACAAGTGTCACCATTAAACAACTTTTTTCCTGTTTTTTATTAAAAATTAAGAGTAACACGTGGCCTAAGAAAAAAAATATGATTTAAAAATAAAACATTTGTCGAAATCTCCAAATGTATTTTTTAATATTAATTTGATCGATAAAAAGGTGATTATCTATATAAATTAATTAAATATTACATATTACTAACGCGGTTGATGTTATATTAATACAGCACAGTGTTGCCAGTTCTAAATATTCATATTATATAGGTAAATTGCGCGTGTACATTTGGTATTATAGATAAGTCAAAAAATTACTGCCAAGATGAATAAATAAAAAAAAAATGTAAATACTTTTATTTTCTATGGCACTCGTTTTTAATATTTAAATTTAATTTATTAGTTATTATTTTATGCATATTTAATTAACTGGATTGTTTTTCTTAGTATATTCGAAACAATGTAAGTTCGAAATAATGAAACGAATAAAATTAAGTAGTACCTGTTAAGATGCAAAGACTCTGACTTATGAATGTGCAAAAATACATTATACATACATTATTCATTTTCTAATAAAATTTATTTCTTTCCAGGTAAGTGAACATACATCAAAGTTATCTAAGCGCGAAAATGTAAGTAATGTGTTACGCCATTAGAGCAATCGATGTCAAATAAGATGAATTATTAAGAACACATTAGGTATGTTACGAGAGTTCATTGTGGGGAATTTAATATTTATGTTTGAAATTTTATAAAAACTCTTTTGTAGTATCTCTACAAATTTTAATTTTACGGCTTAACTTTTTTTTTATGTTGATACGTTCAGAGCAAATGTTTTACAAAAAAATAGTTAATTAAAGATGCTCCTAAGTAATACGTATTTTTAAAATGAAATATTTATTTTTTAATTTGTAACACATCTTGTGTGAAAATCTTAATTGTTATTAATATCAGAAGTGAATGTAGCTAATTCACGAAAAAATTAAGTATATTTTGGTAATCGTATCATTAATTTATACGTAATAAAGCGATCAACGTAACTAAACTTTGTTTCATTATTATATTAATAAAAACGTTGCTTAGTGCGTTTAAGTTATTTTTATTTTATTCAAATAAAATAATCAAATAATCAAAGCATTATTGTTTAATATAAACAAATTTGGCATAATATGAATTCATCAATATCTTAAAGCAAAGATTTAAAAAAAAATCGAAACACAAAAAGTTTTGACACCATAAACTTTAAGCTGATATCAGCCCGGAGCCACCGCAGAGAAACTCCGTTTAAACTCTAGTTAATGTATTAACCTCGTTTAGCAGTGACTTATCGTCCGACAATTTATCCTACCAATGTTACGGACTCACGAGAGTAAAAAAGTTTAATAAACTCATCTCGCCGCAAGACATACGCCGGGGTAGATTAGGGACACCTCTAACCTAGATATGAGTTAGCTTTTTCGTTTATAATATAAAAAAGTGTTACAGCTAATTTAAATAAACGCTTAAATTAATGCTTATTCAAATAAAATACTAAAAACAATGTTTATATCAATTTCATAATGTTATAATATTTTAATAAAATTAGCTATTATATATATATATATATATATATATATATATATATGTTTCCCTCCCCGTCTCTTCAACAGACGAGGAGACACAGTTTTGCTCTACAGTGAGATATTTACGGGTACATGTTATAATTGTCTTTATTTTTATTACATAGACAATACAGCACTAAACTTGGCAACTAAGATGTCCCTTGTTGTTACACTGGCACACTTCAACCGGAACACAACAATGCTTACTATTCTTGTTAGGCGGTAGATCATGACTGTGATGAGTGGGTCGTACCCAGAAGGGCTTGCATATAACCCTACTACCAGAAAGTAAAAGTTATGTACACCTTCAAACAATTATGTCACTGATTGACCGATCGGCGTAAAAAGCGTCACAGTATTATAAAACCAATAATATTAATAAAAACAAACGATATAATCGAACCGCATGTCAACTCGAAACATATCTCAGTTATCGCTTATCACAAACAATATTAACTTGCCAAAATCAACCGAGAGAGCAATTACCGAAGTTGTCGCATCATGCCGTGACAAATATCTAGTCAACTTTAACAAATACGGTCGCGATTTTTTCGCCCGTCGCTTTATCTCGCAGCCTCAGGGCAGGCGACCCTTGGTACACAATTTTTCAACGCGATATAACCAACTGCGCCAACTTGAGTCTTTAAAAAGTTTATCGTTGAAGTTCGCACACCTCGACGTCGCAAATGATATATCGGACGGCATTCATCTTCGTTGTTAAACGTTAGTTTACGTGTCGGTTTGATGCGACCTTTTTATGCGATTAATATAATTTTATTTATCTAAGAAACTTTGCTGAGAATATTAATATTATTATTAATCAACTGTCAAAGTTGTTGACAGAGCAATTAATTACGCAAAGGAAATAAATATACAGCCAATTTTATGTTAAACATACAACACGTGATACTCAAAAAATACGAATAAATTTTATACATAATAGTTAACTGGGGAGACCATTCGACCGGCACCCACCGACTTTGATCCATCGATGATAAGTATACAATATCCGATGATAAATTATAATTTCCGGTCTAACAAATGCCATCACAGATAATATTTTTTAATAAACAGACAAACATGAAAGTACTGCTACACATATGCCATAAAACTACTTAAACCAATTTTAACTATTTAAGTCAATTAAAAAAGGGGTTTACAATTCAAACTCTGTCAAAATTAAAATAACATCTACGTAAATCAGAAAAATTGTTTCTAGTATATTCTTGCAGTTTTGCTTTGTAAAGTTTTTCATTTGAGCTATAATTACTGTAACGTAAGTAACATAATTATCTGTCTTATAGTAAGCACTAAACCGGGAAAACCGGATCGCAAATCGTATCGTAAATGTTGCCAAACTATATTTAAAAAACAAACTCGAAATAATAAAGAGATATCTGCGGAGACAAAGACAACATAAAAAATTTAATTAGGTACTATTATAATTTAAGATAGAGATAAATATACAAAATAATCCGATTATATAATGATATTATGTAATTGTATCATTAGTGGTCGTACACCACACATTAAATAGTCTTAAAGAAGAAAAATATAAAAGGAAATGTAAGTAGGTACTAATATTTTAATATTTTTTTTTTCATCTGTATTCTTGTATCGTTTATAGCGTGACGTTTACCAAATAATGTTAGATTCATTAAAAACGATTTCTACTGTAGTATTAGATAGTTTCTACCCATCCTTATAAAATTTGATACCGATTGATCTCATATGTGTCACCTCCTTTATATGACATTGGCAGAATAATTTGCGCCCAACTAGAACGAACAATACAATACAAGCCAGAATTTTTTTTTAACCAAAACTGAATCAAAGTTTGATCATTGCTATCATCTCGCTATTACATTACGCTTAACGATACAGACGTACCCGCGGGCGACAAGTATCTCTCATATCTCAGCCTCATCCAATTTTGGCTGAGATAAGAATCACGGTTTTTATTTATTGCGTCTGGTAGATATCTAGCAACGTATAAATAACGCGAATCTATTGATACCCCTATCTCTAGATGTTACGATATGGGATTTATTAACATACACCCACGTCACGTATCGCATGCGATATTGTACCGTTAAAATATCGGGGCTATGCGATATTAGTCATCGATAAATTATGTTCTATCTTCGGCTTGGCGTGGATACTTGAATGAATTATTATGAAAATCTGTGGCGGATTTACGTTAACACGCCACTGTCCGAATGTGTGTGTAAAGATTCGACATTACAAAGCAACGCGTGTGCGTAAATAACTGTTACTCAATCATATACTTCTGGGTCTTGTGGGTCAAAATCAAAAGGTTCCAGGTTCGATTTTTAAATGATTTGTTCCGTCAACTGAACAGTTTTGATAGTAGCACTCTCTGTCCTGAGGAAGAACGTAGGCTGTTTGTCATGAACCTGATCTTATATGTCGTGACAGATTATCTGAATATGATATTGAAGTAAATAATGCATCTGTTCTTATTTACCTACATCATATCTGTACTAATATATAAAGCTGAAGAGTTTGTTTGTTTGATCCGGCTAATCTCAAGAACTATTGGTTCGAATTTAAAAAAAAAAATTTGTGTTGTATAGTCCTTTTATCGAGGAAGGTTCTAGGCTGATTTTTATTCATTATATTTTTATTAATTATACGCGGGTGAAACCGCTGGCACAGCTAGTGTCCTATAAAATCACCAGCCGAAATTTTACCAAACACAAACTATAACGCCTAAGTTGTACTGGACTGATTGTATTGAAATTTCATATTGAATTGGCTTCTTCCATAATTCATTTATATAATAGAGTGATTTACATAGCCAAGCCAAGCCAAGGTAACTACTAGTTATAACAAATACACATATTATACGACATTTGAGGATGCTAAGAATTATAATATAATTAAAATGTCAAATGGTATTTTTTTCGTTTTAATCTTATACGGATAAGCATCTTTCGACTGATCAGAGTATCTTTTATAAAAAGGTTATTTCTGAGTAATCTTTTATATCTAACACATAGATTTTGATAAATTGATTGCAATTTTTATTATTAGTATTTTTTTTTTTAATTTCCGTTTGATGTTAGAGTCGTAAAGGTAACAATCGCTAGGTTACAAATCTCATAATATGATATTTATATTATTGCTAAATGTTCAAGTTTTTACTATTTATCAAGGGATGCCTGACATACATTATTATGGAGTGGACCGTCAATATGATGACGACTAAAAGAACCAGCCCACTTACTTATCTTCCTTTTAGGCGTCTTAGATGTATTTTAACCAGCTATTGTGTACTATATCCGTAAGTAAATTGATGTTTTTATATAAAAACGTCGCCAAACGAGGATGATGTCGGATATCTGTAAAAAAGCCATCTGCGTCGCTAGTTATTTGTATCAGTTAAATAATTTAAATAAATACTATTATATCCTTGACGTAGTCCATGTACTTTTGAATTCGAGCTATTTGGGTGTTTTCCGAACTGTAAATATTAACATTTATTATGTTAGTAATAGTAAAGAAAAACATTATTCTTCGGACGTCCTACACCGCGGGTAATGATGTCTCCGCTATCTTAAATTCTTCTCTAAGGGACAAGAAAGTATCAAATATTAGCCGTCGAACACACCTGAAGGCAGACAGCCTGGCATGTGTGCGAGAAGTCCGAACGTATAAAGAACAACATCCTAAAACCCACAAAAACACGTTTAACAATATTACACCATATTCCGAACGCGTAAGGCTACAAATCGAATCATTTCAATTAAAAAAACTGCATAACTAAATTTGCAACGGTGTGCGAGATAAAATCATTCGTACGTTAGCAAGAAACACATTTCAAGAGAAACATGGTCGATGTTGGGTCCGAATCGAAACAAAGCGTTGTGACATCGAGATAAGAATCGATTGGCTCGCGAAACGTCGCACCAAAACGGGCCGAACAAATTATCGATTCATAAAAACATCGATTTTAAAATATTACCGAGCAGCTCCCGCGTCATTGTTGAATTTTTGATAGGGTGGCCAGTTATGTCCGAAAAAACCTATTAAAGTCGTCCGAAGTGATGGACCGAAGAATTCCAGACCGATCGTGAATAGATCCACACCAGCTCAGGTTATGAAGGGACGATGTAGCTTTTTTTTAAAATTCTTTATCTCGAATGATCGAAGGAATATTTCTGTCAGCGTATAAAAATCGTTTAGCATTGAGGATTTTAGGAAATAAAATTACTATATTAAAATATGTTTATATTACGAAAAGGTTACATGAAGTTATTTTTTGATTATATTTAAAATTGTAATTCGCTTTAACGGCATTTTATTTTAGTATACATAAGTATTCAATAATATAATTTTTAATTTCATACTGATTAGAATAAATTTCACAGTTCTTTTAAGGACATTTACTATTTTAAGCCAAGACTGGTTTATCTGTGACGTCACTGTTGTGCCCAGATGGTTAGAACACGCGAATTATAGTCGAAGATTATGGTTTCAAACCCGGGCAAAATATTACTGAATTTTCTAAACCGCATAGGTATTTTATAATAACGTCCGTCTTTTGTCACAGTTGGTTAATATGTTTATCATGGCCACCCTGTCGCGAAGAGCTATCAAAGATAACTCATACATCATACAATATCGCGAGATCGTCGCGTCGTCGTACACAGCGAGATTTTGTCGCGATTCAAAGCCCATAGTAATTTATTTAACTTGCCTCGTATCATAATTGTCATGTATTTATATCACGGGACATTCATCACTCTTGTCCATTTCCAAGTTTACTTATTTTCGGTTATTCGATAAATTACTGGGATCGACAAAAGTTATAAATTTTTTGCTGTTTTGTATATATTGGGTCTGTATTGTTTCATATGCTGAAACGGTTACAATATCTGTATTGAATATTAATTATATTTTAATTAAATATTTAGGAAGACTATAAAAAAAACCTTTAAACAGGAATTTAAATGTATAGAAGTATTAAAATAAAATGTTAATGTTTAAACAAACAATATGTATTTATTATTTAATATATTTAACCACGTTTAAATTGAATTATGTACATATATGTAGGACTTCCATCCAATGGCTCAAAGTTTTGAGACAGAGATATATTTTAAAAAAAATCTATTCAATTATATATTCGTTAATTCATTAAATGCATTTACTTTATTAATTTAAATATAAGTCATTGGCAGTGGCATGACAGATGGCGGACAAATCTTTTATTCTATACTATATGATTACAACTATTACTAACATTCGATTTTAATGCTTTACACTAACCAAAAGCATTATTAAAAAAAACTACAGTTAAAATCCTATATATTACTATAGAGTATATAAACATTATAATTAAAAAAAATATCTTGCATTGAAAATATCGTAAACAGCTATTTTCATTTAATTAAAAGTTAAAATACTCAATCGAAACAGAAAATATACAATTGTAATGCCTAACATTTTTAAGACACGTATAGTTAGTGTTATCTGTGGAAAAAAAGTTTTTTAAATCGTCACAGAGTCACCAAACTTTTGTTTCCAAAAACGACAACAAGAAATTCCAAATTCGATGTCAATTCGATGGTGCGCTTCCAATTAAATAATTATAATTTTTTATGGTTGCATTTATTCAGAAAGTCGCAAATAAATTGTTACAATGTTTTGTAACATTATAACTTATTTTGTTGACAACGAAAGTTTTGTCACCGACGCAAAGAACTTCCTTACTCAGCTTTACAACAATATTTATCAACAGTATCATCAGCAGTCAATCAAAAAACTCAATATTATGTACAAATGGTTTTATACTATTGTTTGGTCTTGTAAATGCTAATTTATTCCTGCAAAATAACACGTTTAAAGTATTTTAGTAAATACTGAATAAAACCTTCCCCTCCCTCAAGCGGACGGAAACTATACAAGTAGTATAACAGTAAATAGTAGACTTTATAAAATTACGTTAGGTACGTCCACCACGCGAACCAACTAATAAATAATGAATGAGTTTATAATTGACAAAAACTCACATGGTTAAAATTAGTTTAGACGAAATTCTAAGGAAGTGCACGAGACATGATAGCCCATTTAAAGAGAAATCACACTTATCTCTATGAGCTTAAGTTTTATTCTGTAATTGAAAAAAAAAACGAGAATACCGTGTCAGCGATCACGATTCGCGCGGGGTGGTCATCGATGCACCGGCGTGATTGTGACCGTGCGCGACATTCACAATGACACGTCATGACGTCACAGCGCCCTGTGTCACGTTGCGAGCGCGGCGTGTTGTGATCGAGATGATTTATTTAACAAGAAGAACATACATAACATTTTATTATTTTTCACGTTACATCAGTACGTATAAATTTAATTATGTACAGTTGATTATATTTTTCATTTGAGATATACGAAACTAGTGAAATTTTTAACCAGTTTTATCGGGATTAATCTGCATAAATTTACATTTGATTTAATTCTGTAACAAGACAATTCAAAAAGGCTAATAAGAACCATCTTTAATAATAAGAGCTTTGATTTTCATTGAAATCCAATAGTAATGCAGTTATTATAAAAAAACAGCATATACCATAAATTACACGTAAAGTCAAACGATCTCGTGATAATGTTATCCCACATTGTATTAATTGCAACAGGAAGTCGATCAAAGACGCATCAAGCAACAAAGCGGCTGCAAGCGATATTAAGTGCACCCGAGTGCAATGATACCACGTCCCATTACACCAGAACGCGACACAGGTGCTGGGAAAACCCGAAGGATACTTTAACGAATACTTGTTATATTTTTGGCGTACTAGTATACGGAATTCATATTAATTTACTAACCCTATATATTAGGTTCGGAAATCTAAAATCAAATTCGTTACAAGTTGACTTATTAATCAATATTATTAGTCATTATAAGCTCCTATATATCATTATGAAAGTACGTGTAATAAGTATTTTTCTCTGGTTTTTGATATACTGTTGGTTATTTCAACATTAGAGAGCTTTAGGTTTTCTAGAGAAAGTGGTAGATTGTGTAATGTCATGTTTTATTAAAAATGTCTACACGTCTAACTTAAATTCCTTTAAGGTTTCAAATGTTTAAAAAATAAATGGGATGGAGCGAGTAATATCGCTTTTATATAAAGAAAATCTATTAAAAATAAAAACAATGCAATTATATTAATGATGTATAGAATATTTTCGAGTTCGCTAGTTCATCCAATGGTAATAGATTGTAACATTCTCCATTAAAATCTTCGCTTCAAAAATAAAAATAAAGATATACATGAAAACTCGTTTGAAAGTCATAGCGTATTCAATTTCGTAACATCGCATCTTTAAGAGGTCAGAGTTTAAAACGTACACAGTGGCCAAACAGGAGGCGAGGGGGTTAGTCAACAGAGCGTTATCACGGCGGGAGATAGAAGCGTGCGCGCTGTTGATAAGGCGACCCCACCTATCGTATATTTCACACCGCAAACTGGCTTGCCTTGAGTTATAGGCGATAGAGGACTTTATACGACCTAGGATTATAAACTTTAAAACTGACGCGTTATTTTCTGGCGTCGTCTTAACTTCTAGCTTTTTAATTTTAAAAATCATGACGTTATTAAGAATGTTATTAATAGTCAGTGAGTTAAATATTTTGTAACTACACTAACTCACTCAATTCCAATAACAATAAAAATATAATAATAATATAATAATATTATCCTGGGACATTTGAATTTCATAATCTTGAACGATTACCATATCAATCAATAATTACAGATTTTCTTGTTGGTACTTTATAGGTACCACCCACACATCCTATATGCTACCGCCAAACAGCAATAGCATTGTTTTGTTCTGGTTTGAGGGGTGAGTGAGACAGTGTAAATGCAAGCACAAGGGACATAATATCTTCATTCCTTACTTAGTTATTATACAGATAATAATAATAATAATTTTCCCGTTCACGTACTTGTTCCCACAGCTGAGCTCTTATAAGTTGGACCAATGCGCGTTAGAAAACTAATAAAGCGATTTAATATCCACATTCAATCTGTATCGCGCATAAATCTTAAAGATTGTGCTTAGAAATATCGTAAAATTAATTGTTAAGCTGTTGACGGTAAGCGATCCAAGAGACCGCGTGGCCGTGGCGAGAAGAATTATTAAATGTAAGAGCCATTTTGCAGGTTTCCTCATAATATTTCCGTACGATGATTATAAACACAAAAAATACGTTAAAACTCAAGTCTTTTTTGTTGGGATTGGTTCCACGATAATCAAAAGATCCATATGCTATCGTGAATTTACATAAGGATATATATAATACGTAATTTAAATATATTATTAGCTTAAATTATTTGTAACATAGTTGACTATTAAGTCAATTAGAGTAAAAAGTGACTACCGTTTTGTTTCCGATTCTTTTCGTTAGAGTCGACATCACGAACCGATGATACCTTAACATTAAATTAATTATGTAACACGACGATTAAAACTTAAGAGCGCACTTGAATAAATCATATATTGCTTAAGTTTTTTTAATATCTAGATGTTACACATACACTCGTCTCGTTTCATTTTGTAGTCGTTCTATCGGAGTAATGCCGGTGGTGCCTTATCACGCCGCGGCACTCGCGTATCAGGCCGGCGCCAGGCTGCGGGCTTTCAACAAATATAGTGTCGATATTAGCTTCATAAACATAAACCTTACTTAAAACTTAGTAGCTGTTAAACAATAATCCCTCTCTTTCTTTCATTATTTGACATTCGAAAGAAGAAGACGGCATTGTTTAAAATCAACCTTTACAAGTATATATTAGTTTCATTTTATATATTATATCGTATAGAAATTTATACCCGGCCGTTATCGGTTGTTATTTAAACCTTTCTAAAATATATCTAAAATTTATATATACTAGCTTTTCCTCGCGGCTTAGTCTGTGTCAATTTGATTTTACCCGTAAATCTCGTAATTTATGGTGGTGGCAGGCTGCCTCGATGTCAAATTTCGTAACTAGTGTCTTAGTTATTAGAATGTAACAGACGGACAGAGTTACTTCCACATTTATCCGCGTTTGGACTCTACTACCACTACATCAGGTAGACATTTACCTTCCCGGCAAAATAAAAAAATATATAATATTGGTAAGTTTCCGATACCGAGAAACAAAACTCGATTAAGATAAAAAATAACTTAAATGTTTCACATTTCATATTGATTACAAAGAAAAATTAACACATTTCTAACATTTAAAAACTAATCGTAACGCACAGACAGTAATAAATATTATGAATTTACACTTTTATCGTTAAAAATTGTAAAATGCTATGTTTACACGTGGCTCGTGCGCTACGTATACCGCTTAAGCGACGTTCATAGCGCGGTATCGCTCGCTCGACGCCCACACATTGTCTTTGTAAGTCACTATCGCTGCAGCGTGTTTTGTTTTGGCGTTGTTGCTAAAATATCTCTTTTTTCACTGCAATCCGCTTTGTATCCGTATCTGTTTCATCTTGTTGCCTTTTAATAGTTTAAACGCTGTCTGCTTCAAAAATCGCGTCGAGTGTCTATGAGTATTACAATTACATTGTATTTTAATATTATAAATATATGTATTTTAATATAATAAGTATTTTATAATATATTTCTAAATTTGCAAGTAATATTTTTATTCTAAAATTTCGGCTATTTCTATGTTTGCAACATTTACAAATCAATTTCACATTGTATACATTTTAGTTGATAAGGTGTAATGACAGAAACTTTTGTCGCCAAAGCATAATGACTTGAAAATTGCCTTTTGTGGAGATATTGTGGAAATACAACTTACATTTAAAATGTTGTTATTAATAATGCATATTGCATTTATAACCTTAATAATTATCCCAGTTAAATTAAAACCATGATCTACAAGAAATGCTTATTAACTTAGCTATTAAAGGAATATTGAGTTAAGATATTCGTTAAATTGTTAAATAGATTTTAATCAAAACATCCCCGTATCTTACACAAACATCCATCTGAAATACAAAATTGGAGTCCCCAGACAACAGCGAGTTTGCAACACGTTGCTCCAAGTCGGTGATGTAAAGACGCTTATCGAGTCGAAGCGCCCGGGAGATTCGGCGCGGGGCGATAGGCGAGTGTTTGCGCGCGATAACGTCCCGTCGCTGCAGCGCCGGTATCGCGCCCGCCCAGCTATCACGCTAGCCACTATCACGCCCGCCCAGTGTCATATCATGCCTCTATCACACCGAGAATGTGATTTATGCATTTTTACTCGAGTTCTACATTCTTTTAAGCGTATCTGTTGTTTGAAATTTTTTCTCGGTGTTTTCAAAGTTTCCGACGATTGAAATTTCATTTAAAATACAGTTTAAATAATACTTCCTCTCGAGAACGCCTACATTGCTAGTGAATGTTCAACTAAAACCGGACTTAGATCGTCGATGGGGCAGAGTCATGAAATGCTTATTATGGCTGCTCCAAGAATCTACACTTACATCTCAATTGTAAAACAATGTTATCTGTCCGAATGAAACTCACCTTTCAATTGTTTATTCAAAAATCAACTTTAACTGAACATATATTAAGCTTAATATCAGATGTTCTTATTTTTGCATCGTACCCACACAGAGCGTTCAAAAAATCGCAATCGAAACAATTTGCGCAATTAATTTTCAACTTTATTGCTTATGTTATACAATTGAAGATCGTTTAGTGTAGTTTGAAAGGTTATTTATTAGGTTAAGGGTGGTATAACGCCTCCACAGGCCCGTAGGTCTGAACGCTGGGAGATAGTATCGATATGAAGCTAACTAAATACGTGCAAACTTACCTTCGAGCTGTGGCATTGTGTGGCCTAACTTCTCACTAGAATCGCTTGATCGACGACCTAAAGCCTACAAAAATATTACGCATAGACAAAACATTCACAATCATTGAACGGTTGATAATTTGATAGATAAGTATTATTATCATAAACGCTTGCAGTAATTTAATTTTATGATGATATATATTTTTAATTAAGTTATTAATGCAGGCTGCTAGCTTTTAATTCAATCTAATGAATTTCATGTGTTTCAATTTACGCTCGACCGAGTTTACTGAAATTTCGCACACACTTTTTTCACTAACGTCAATATATATATATCAATAATTATTGTAAATAAACGAATATAAAACATTATTTAATATAATTTAATTACAAATAATATAAAAATATCTATGCGTATACATACATATAACTGTAACACAATTTTATTTTTCAGTGGTATCCACTTAACGAAACATAATTACACAATAGCAATACATTTTATAATTTTTAATCTGTATGCTTTAGAAGAAACAAAAGCAGAACAAAAGCCCGTGCCTCTATTTCCTTGATCTTACGAAAGGCAAGTAAAGTATCGCGTCCCGCGGGTGCATTGATGCTGAATATTGTCACAATTGCCGGCGAAGATAAGAAAACTAGCCACATTATACATGATAATGGAAATCGTCGTTAGTTTCAAAATAATCTTAAAGTATTTTTGTTAGCAAATGTTTTTTAATCTACTTAGCTTTTGAATATTTCAGCCAATATACACAAAGTAGTGGTAGAGTTCTGTGCAAGCTCGTCTGGGTAGGTCCCACCCACTCATCAGATATTCTACCGCAAAACAGCAGTACTTGGTATTTTTTTGTTCCGGTTTGAAGGGTGAGTGAGCCAGTGTAATTACAAGAGATATAACATCTTAGTTCCCAAGGTTGGTGGCGCATTGGCGATGTAAGCGATGGCTAACATCTCTTACAATGCCAATGTCCATATGCCCATGTGCTATAAAAAAAATGGTAAAAACCGTATGAAAATCTGTTCTGTCGTTTTTGAATGTATCGATTTCAGACAGACAGAAATAACTTTGTTTTAGAATATGTTAGTGATTAAACACATATGACAAAAAAAACGCCTTCCAAATTTAATTACTTATAGATATACTTATGTTAATTTTAATAAAATTAAAATTACTAGAAAATTAAATTTGGCGCTTGTCACGTCAACAGTCATAATTTAAACTCGTGAAAAATCGAAGCGTACATAATATTATATACTTAATCCTTCTCCGGAACACGCTGCATCTTCTGTTGTAAGTTTTATGAATATTTATCTATTAGTGTTTAGAGTTAAGTATTACAAGAATCTCTCCTTATTTATTAGTATAGATTGTTATCAATTACTGTTGGCTGTGTTCATATATAAATAATACCTTACTTTGCTTCGACTGATAACAAATTACATTAAGTTAAAAATATAATATAATTAAAATCAAGACCTATACATACATAGACAGGACAAGAGTAATTTCCACTTTTAAACTCAGTGGAAAATGGAATTTAACTTTTCTGAAAACGCTATTTACTATGTTTTATGAACTCACATCGTTTTAACTGCTCGTTTATCACATACGCTTTGTTCTCTTATCACGGCTGTTACATACTACCATTTAGTACCGCGAAAATAACTAATAATTCTTTGTATTAGTTTGTTTGGTCGACACGGGTTTAGGGAACGTGGATGTTTTTAATTTACTAGAAATGGCTTCTAACCATATGTCAGATTATGATAAAAAAAAAGATTTTGAATTAGAGAAGTTAGTGTTCAATTTAGTGTAAAATCCTTTTTTATTAATGGGTGGATTTTATTTTAATGTCAAACAAATCAACTTAATATTGCATCCACAATAATATTTAAACAAAGGCCCTTGAGCCTTTTTCTTCTTCTTAATACTTAATAGTAACGAAAATGTACTGTTTTTATACGTTTTAGACACACTTTTTTTTTTTAAATCGATTAATTTCATATTAATTTTATAAAAAAACAATCAATTTATCTAAATAAAATTTACAAGGATTACGCGTGAAACCACAACAAAACACTAATTCGTAATACAAGTATCAAAAACACACGCACCCGGAGCACATCCAGTCGCGCTACATCTGGCTGTTTACGTGCCGTATCTCGCGGGGCCCTCACGCGGCGCTAACGATTTATTTAGCGACTGTGTAACGACGTTTGCTCGGCCAACGCCACACGTCAACGTGTTAGTTCCGTTTTTATCGCGCTGATAGCTCAGATTTGATGATATTTTGTTGCGTATATGGTATTGTGTCGCAGTACTATGATGGGATATCGGCTGCTCCTCGTTCGTTGAGTGCTTAAGCTTATAACCGTGAGGTCGGAGGAGGATTCAAAATTTCGTGCCAAAAAATAAAGTTAATCAGTGTGCTGGATCTCTATATTCTTGTATTCTCTTTATTGTGTGTAAAATCTGTTACATGCATATCCTTCAATTTGTATTAAAGAAGCGTGGTGGAATAACCTAGAAATATTCTCCTCAAAAGAAGACGTGTGAGACTTTTATTATTATATTATTAACCCTTAATAACGCTGGGAGTCTTTACTCAGCCGAAATATTTTCGAACTCAAATTCTATATATATTACAATGTATAAAGTTAAATGTTTTTAGTTTTTACACTAACGTCGTTTTGAAGAATACATATTACGTCTATCAAGATCCACGTATATTGTCCATTACCATGTGAACAATTAAGCTTTTTTCACTTAATACAATACAAATTTTATATTAAAATTCATTATTCTAAAATTACATTCTGTGCTGAAACAAGATTGCGACACGATACAAAACAAATCGCGTTTTTTGTATACAGTAATTATTACGTCAATAATACTTTATAATTTTTAATTCTAAATAATATATATTACTTACAAACATTCTATTTTCAAATGTTTTATTTGATTTTGATAACAAATTAACCTGCCTTTTAACTAAGAAATCACCCCTTAAACGGAACGAACAAAGCGTTTAACACTCCGGCGAACTATCGCCCTGATGGTATCAACTCCTAATTAAATACAGGGTATTGACGGTAGACGGCCGCTAATGGACTACAGTAACGCTTTCCTTTACTTAACTGAATCGTTTAAACTCATAAAATTTGTCTCAAGCAATTAATGTTTATATTGAATAATTTAACTGCTGGAGTTGTCTGTGCACGCATTATGAAATAGTCTAGCTTTAGCTTTTTTATATAATAATAGTGTATTGCTTTTACTGTCTGTAATTATTTATGTGTGCCAAATAACTGTATAAATAAACTTAATTAATTCACTTTTTGTTTTTTTAAATTAAGCTATTAACACGCAATAATGGTAGACAATTAAAATATCAGTTTTTAATAAACTATACAGTACTATATAATTCATTTTAACATAATAGTGTAATCTGTTATACGAAATCAGAAAACCCCTACCCGATACCCAATAAATGAACAACAGATTTACGATCTACCGGCGATCTAAGCTATCACAGTGTCGGGGAAGCGGCCGCCTCTAACGGCGTCGTTACGGCCGCTAACGCCGGCTAACGGCTGTTAACGCCGGCTATCAGCGATAGAGGGCGGGCGGAAGGCCACCTGCGGCTAACGTCCCGCCCGCCTTAATGCATCCGCACTTATTTATTCCCGAGTTACGGCCTGATATGTTTCCTGATGGTTATCTGAAGGGACATATTCAAACGAAAAACAGGACGTCGACATCCGCCGTTTTATTGAACGGATCGACGATTAACGGTCTAAATGGTTATTAAAGGTGTTACTTTTAATACTTTAAAAAAAAATTAAGTGAATTTCAAAATTTTTAAAACAATATGAAAAGCAATTGATACATATTTAAAACAATTGTCATCATAGCCGCATTTATCAATCACCTTATTGACTTCAATAAACTATGTATGTACCTATAATAATACAATATGTAAGAACAAACTCGAAACACCGCAACAAACGATCGTGAAATGTCAGAAAGTGTTGTAGTTTATGCGACATTGACCACAATAATTACAAAAATTCAAGGAAACACGTGTCAAAATAGTATAACACAAATCAGTTGTCAACATTTCACGGATGAGTTATAAAGTGAGTTCATAACAGAACGGCGCTACTTTTCTCCATTATAAATGCCAACATAAAAACTTAATAGTTAAATAGTTAATTAAACTTAATAGTTAATAGTTAGTTAATAACCACATTTGCTGTTAAATAATATTTTATTAACATATCGTCTAGACTCTAGCCTGTTCGATTTTCGCAAAACTCATTTGAGTCTAGATTCAGAAATGATAAAATGAGCAGTAATTGCTTTTTGTGTATCCATTTTTATTAAGAAACACGAAGTTAAAGCTCTTTACACACATACGATAAAATGTCGTGTCAATACGATGAAGACAGTCATTTTTATCGTATGTTATTTACTTTAAACAATAAAGACTCATTGTACTAAAGGATGTTAATATGACTTATTTTGAAATCAGACAAGAAAACAGATTTTACAAAAAAAAATAATACAGTAAATTTAATAATAGTTCTAATTAACGTAGTCATATTCAATTAAATTAGATGTTTTTCATAGTTATAAAGCAAGATATTCTGTTGTCTGTGTGTGTTAGACCTTTAACGTCCGACAACGTGAAACAAATTGCCACAACAAATCATCGTAATGGATATTTGTGGGCGAATTTTGCTGTGGAAGGTTGCGATTTTGGAGATTATATCAATTTTTACTAGTTATTGTCTAGCAATTATTATTTATATCACATTTCGAGAGTAATCTTAATGTAATCTCTGTTCTTGAATTAAGTAACAGCCTTTTTCCTGGGTAGATGTTCGTTAAAGAGAAAAATTACAAGCAAAATCTTTCCGTACTAGTACTGAAGTCCTGTATGGTAGTGGTTAGAACGCACGAATCTTCACTGAATCACCACTTAATTTTCATGTGCTTAATTTGTGTTTATGAAAGAAAACATCGTGAGGAAACTTACATGTATCTTATTTCACTGGAATTCTACCACATGTTTATTCCACCAACCCGCATAGGAGCAGCGTGGTTGAATAAGCTCCAAACCTACTCCTAAAGAAAAGGACAGGAGGCTTTAGCCCAGCAGTGGGACATTCACATGCTGTTACATTATATTTTTGAAGTCCTTCATTTCAAACGAAACAAACAATTCGTGTATTATTTCGATATAAATAACTTCTAAACTATTAATGAATATACTTCAAACTATTATTATTTCTAAAAACTCGCCTGCAGGTGCTTAGATCCACAATCTTCGAAGTATTAAAAGAAATTGACACAAGGCTATCTCTATTATAAGAACAGCTTGAATAGATGTTTTAGCGCATAAAACGAGATGGATCTCAAGGTGTGATGCCTGGGAGCACTAGGTCAGTAATGTTGGTGTTTTGAAAGACCTATTTTAGTGCTTAAAAAAGCCAAATATTAAAAAAAGTATTCTAAGGAGTTGACTTTGACCTGCTATGAATGTGAATTAAATCATAATTAATTTCTCAGACACTTAAGTCGCTATCATGATCAATAGCAATTGAAATATTAAGATCAAAACTTTGCCTGTCAGATAGTAAAACTGCAGCTCTGGCCCTTTATCATTCTGTGGTACTGATTGTAACAATAAATAATGATGTTGAGTGAAATGGCAAATTCCATGTAATTCCATTAAAAACGTTGCAATAATTTTTAGATAATTCAAAAAATTTGCGACGCGGAAAATTGTAGAGATTGTTCCAATGTTGATTGTTCCAATGTTAATTGTTCCTCCATAAAAAAATTTGTTCTAAACCTAAACCTAAACCTCTAAAAAATACATTATATTGCTGTGCTCCATACAAAGTACTCAATGTAATTAATGCACCAAGATCCTAAAGTATTGCTAGACTGAGCTACTGTATAGGTATAACTTTCTCTTGTAATGTCTATAAGTAAGGGTAGTTTTATCATCGGATGTCCCTTTATCCCATCTACATTTTTCTCAATAAAGAAATATACCATTTTAAATAAATTTCGATTTATTATTTACAATCGATAATTATTTGTCTCGTTCTTGCACCGGTTAACTTTCTCGTGTTATCTCCAACAAAAATACTCGCTGGCAGTTTATAGTTGGTTTTAGTTTAAAATTTCACCAACGCGATACGGTCGTATCTCGCGAAGTTTTACTTTGTGCCCGCTTCCGAAGATACGCAGTGATATATTCGGAGGAGATAGTTCAGAACTTAGTGCTATCCGCCCGATTGTTTGAGACGTTTTAAATAAATATATTTTATTACATACTGGCCATATCCGTACGGTATCGTTATAGGAATTTCGTAGACTTAATAATTAAAAATTTTAAAAGATACCGATTACGGTTTTAGCTGAGAAAGGTCCAATAAACAACACAAGCGTTAAAACGCCTTGGGTCCAATGTTGGCACTGCGACAAGGGGTCTATAATTTGTATTATTGTCAGATTTTCGACCTCTAGACGAACACTAGTAATCATAATTCGCTATCGATTTTCATTTTAGCTTCACAAAAACGACAGTTAATGAATAAACCCATGATATTCGCCTAATACGGTACAATAAACGGCAATACTTGCTCAAGTACGGAGCAAGTACGTGCTTTAAGACGGCAACGATACGTGACGATAACAAGTTTGGACCTCCAATACAATACAAACCGAAGTCGTTCATGCGTTTGGTGCAAGAATTTAGAATAAATACCATAGAGAGGATGCTCATATAGTGCTTATATATAATATTGAATATCATTTAGATAAAAATATTATAAAAAGACAAGAAAGAATGGTAAATATTTAACACAAAGTTTTCGACTGTGCAAAGAGAATATTTCAAGGAATTGATACTTATGTTTGTTATATTGACAGGTTGCTGTAATTTTCTTTTCATTTAATTAAGGGTATATTGCATTGTTACTAATTATATTATGTTTAAACATAAGGCCGACTTGTTGACATCCTTATTTTTGTTGTTAGAATCAATGTTACACTCGTATTGAAATTACATTGAATTGAATCTATTAAAATGTTAACTTAACTTAAAAGTTCTTATGCACTACATCATTTTGTTTCGATTGTATTAAGTATTTATTACCTTCATTTTATTATCAAAGTGTATAAAAAATAAAATGTAAAAATTGTAATTGGCCCATGAGGGGATCGAACCCGCGACCTTCGCGTTATTAGCACGACGCTCTAACCAACTGAGCTAATGGGCCAGATGACGAGAAGTGCAAAAATAACAACCACACTTTTAAAATCTTTCACATTATATTAATGCAATAATCTTTTTTATATTTAAACTGTACAAGTAATAAAACAACTTGCTTTACAACAGACAGATCGTTTCATATATAATCTTCCATCATATTACATACTTTTAAAAACCGTTAAAGAAAATATAAAAACTTTTTTGAAACTAAATGATACGTTCAAAATAATTATATCAAATGTTCTTTTTAAAAAATTAACGTTGACAACTAACCGCTGTCACCAATACATTAAGGCACATTCCAAACGTTGCAACTAATACGCTTTAGATGTTCTTCTAATTAAACTGTTATGTTAGTTGCACATCTAATGTCGCGGCAATGTCGCGCGAATGTTGCACGAATGTTGCAATGTTCACGATAAGATTGCACTTCGGAATTTGTGCATACATGAATACTTGAATGTTCATAATGTTTTTGATAACGGCGTTTTGAAATATGAACACTTGGATTTCGTTAACAAACATACTAACTGCAAGCTCTTATGTTACAAATTCTGTTGTTGTTATTGCGATTTAAATATAGAACCACACATAAGTTTATCGGAAGCCTACACCTATATAGATCTTAACGATACGATGAAAAACAACAAAATTTTTAATAAATATTGACCATATTTGTTAAAATGGTCGATATGTTACGTATAGCTTAACCCGTTCGTGCGATATTAGCTTTTATTTAAACATAAATAAAGTTGTAAACTGTATGCTTGTATGTTTGCAGTTATCAGCATTATAAGTACGTATATTTATTATTAATTATCAACATTACGACATTCTCGTGTAGCACCTAAAGTTATCTGTTATCTGACGATTGCCGGTAACAGAGGAACATTCATTCCAGACTCCATTGCTATCGCGGGATAAGCTAAAAACATTTGGATAGCCGTGAGACAAATGAATCACTTTGCCATTATGGTATAAGGGTGAGTATTCACGGAGAGGTTTATCGTCTAAAGCGATATGCCATATTAATACTGTGATCTATTGTAAGGATTGTAATAGTGACTTGTTTTAAATAATTAACAAACTTAGTATACAATTGAGAATGTGTTTCAAAACGTTTATAATTTATGTTATGTTATGTTAGAATAAATCGAAAATAGTCTAAAGTATATTTGAAATGAAATAAAATTACAATATTCTTTATTTAAAATAAATGTAAAGCTATTTTGCCCCTTTAGAATATATATCGTACCAAAAACGGCTGACAAATCCAACCACTCTAATTTTACCGATCTTACTATACACATGTAATAATATTATGGTAATATAATAGAAAACGAATTCCCTACCTTTTATCATATACATAATTTCTTATCGAACAATAATATAATAATTGATTTACAATAATTGTTTATATTGCACACAGTAACATAATAATGATACAGCGATTAGCACATTTGAAGTTATCGACGCCGGGTCGCACCGTATGCGGGCGGCCTTACCGCAAAGATTACGTCCCAACTGATAGAGGGGAGTGCTTTCAGAGATAAGGCGGAGACAAAATCGGCGTATGATTCAAATTGCACGCGCTGTTTATCTCTTGTTAGCCATGTTTTAAGAAAATTAAACTGCATATCAACTACGAATCGAACTTAATAATTTGTGTATTATGTTTGCGTTTGAATTGAAGTGGGAAAGTTTTTAAGTGTTCTGCAGTTTGTATTCGTGTTTGAGAGATTGATCTTAAATTGGGTCGATAATAAACATATGTATATCAAGATGTTCTGATATGTGCGAGCTTACGTAGTTTATTAAAATAGGAAGACTTTTTAGATGCTATAATTGTCTATGAATCGTAAGGACAATTTTGTGATTTTTTTTAATCAAAGTTATAGTTATATATATATTTATTTTTAATTATTTTTTTTTATCATAGTTATATATATATATATATATATATACATAAGGTAGTAAATAAAATGGTCGGACGGTTTCAGGACCATCTTGATGGATTCTACCGCCAAACATCAATAGTCTGTCTTGTTATAAGCGTCGTGTGTGTTTTTTGTGGGAGTGGTAAGCAAGCCAGTGTAAATAAAGATACATCTTATATCCAATCGTCGTTGGAGCATTTGTGCCGTCAAGGATTCCTTGTACTTCTTGCACTGCCAGTTTTTTTTCAGCAAAACTACTTACCATAAAGGGTTGTTCATCTGCCCTCCTAGCATAAGTGAAAAAAAAAAGTGTTAGATATGCATTAGGAACATGAAAGGTGTATTAATTAAACAGGTATATTAACCAGTACAAATTATTTTTATTTTCCTTTCTTTACACATAACTTTCGATCGATTAGGCCTCTTTAAATTATTTAACTATAAAAGAACAATTGAACAGAATATGTATTAACGTACTTACTTATTAACCTAAAATACTCTATTATAATTAATCAAGGACCTTAACAACATTTACTATTTAATTCATTGCCTCCATTACGTTATTATTAATTTACACAGTGACTATATAAATAATATATGTATGTATTATATAAATAATTATATTTCTCAATCAAAATAATTCATATAAAAAAGTACTGAAATTGTTTTTTTACTACTCGAACGAGCCACCGCAACTGTCAACTCCCTTTTTCTCATCCACGTGGAAATTGTATCTCCCGTTATCCAGCGCAGTTTTGTCCAAAACTTCTTCCTCCCAAGATCCGCTGAAGGTCACCCCTTCGTTTTTTTTCTATTTTTCAACCTCCTGTCACATCTTTTTTCTTTTTTCTACCCCAATTGCAATCCAATATGTACTTAACGTTTCATAGTCATTAATATGTATTAAAAGTAAGTGTAAGATAATTTAATGTCATACCAATATCTGGCGAAAAACGGCAAATCCGCTGCGTCACTTGTGATAAATAAATATACGAACCATTTGAAACAGACTTGAAAAAAAAGAATCACTAGTTGAACATCGCCAAATCAAATCAACTCGCTGTATTGCGGTGCAAAAGTGCGCCCTTTTCAATTTATCACACAGGCGCAGGCATTTTGTTTTTCATCTCCCTCATTGCTGAACTTCACACGCGTCTGCGTTGTAATCAGTCTTTTTAATTTCATTTATTCCAACTGTTTCTGAACCGTATTATGTTGGTATTGGTACTAGTAACTAGACCATTAATAGTATATTATTTAGGACGTATAAATATATAACGTTGCAATGTACTACATTTTTATCGTACTTAAGCTATGAGTATTACGTTTGCTTGATTAATTATAAACGAAGGAATGTATGTTTGAACCAAAGTTGGACCAAAAATTATCACAAAACTTGACTATCGTATTATGTTGCAATACGTTTATTCTAAACCTTCAATTCAGAAAGTTATATTATATGTTGTACAAACATCTGGCACTATTTCCTGTTGTAATTGTTAATTTATAATATTCTTGTAGCATTTGAATTTCGAACCTTAAATTTGCTTCATACTCGTCAACAATAAATCAATTAATTCATCCATTTTAAAATTATTTCAATAGTCATAAAATCATAGTGTCTGAATTGACATTAGACTTATAAGAAATAAAAAATTGCCATAGAAAAAAGCTAAGTATTAAAGCACATATAATTATAAGTACAAACATTTCACTTAACTTTACTTGTTAACTTAAATGACAAATGTTTTTCGGTTGTGTCAAGTCAAAGGTGTTATCGGCGCATTGTCCAACAGACCGTCACTATCGCACAACGCTCAATTTTATTTCAATAGTTCATACCTCGTATTAAACACGAGTTCAATAGAAATAAACCGAACCTTATATCTTTGTAGCGCAAGAAGAGCTATGAAAAAATTCTACACTATTTAATGTTACTTGAGAACCGTTACGGCCTAGTGGATGGAACATATGGCATTTTGATCGAAGGTTCAAACCAGGATGATTTTTCATACTTCTCTTCTTTCATGATGTTTTTTAACCTTTTCTTTTAAAGGTGATGAGGCTTTTGTCCATGAGTTGGGACATATTTTTATTTACTTTATTGATAAATCTAACACTACAGTGTTGCATTACGTTCATACAACAGCACAATATTTAGAGTTGTTATTTAGTATTGGTAGTGTGAGGATTAACTATTTGCTAAAGTCATTCCTTGGCAAATTTTATTAAAAATATGGATTATAATGGCTCCAATTATTTACATACAAATACAACAGTTTCGAGCTTTCAACCACCCATATTACATCACTAAGGAAGCTATTACGTCCTCCAGATCGATCTCGGCCACGGTGGCCAATCTTAAGAGAGATTAGCCAACTGCGCAGGAGATATTATAGTGCACAAGTATGTGCGCAGACACAGGTCTGCGCACTTGTGGACATGGGACGGCAATCCGACACGACCGAAAAGAGTTCAGGCGCAGGACCAACGGCTTAACGTGCTTTCCGAGGCACGGGAGTGTACACACTTCCAACTTCCAGACTCCGGGCTGCTACTGAGAATTCTCTGACAGAAAAATACAATAACTATTTATTGGAAATTGAACCCAGGACCACCTGCCTGCGGGTCTGCGGCCTTATATCTAGCTACTAGACAAACGAGGTAGTCAAGAAAGCTACAAGCTATATAGGCTACATAAGGTTACATATTTTTTTATATATTTGTATGTATGTAATTGAAACAAGCATTTCGAAAATGTTCTTATATTTTGTTTATTTACCTCTATTATCTCTTATTTAGATAAGTACAGAGACAATTGAAAAAAAAAGAAGTGCTTAAAAGAAACGAAACCTTTTTGCGTCAAAAACTTTTTACTCAATCATTTAAAATTTGAAATTGAATTAACTCTCATCCGAAGAAGCTTAATTTAAAACCTTCAAACATAACGTCAGTTTCAGCGTAATATTTGACGTATAATACAGTAAAATGTTAAAGCGTCGTATGTAGTTGAATCCAGTACTGTTTACCTTTTGGTCGTGTAAGTCAAAGGCGTTATCGGCGCGGCGCATCCATCAGGCTGGCTATCTCCGCCGCACACCGCACTGCGCGTTTTATTTCACATGTATAAACCCAGCTTTAGCGCTTAGTGCACGATGAAGCATGGATGCCACTATTTATATAGAATTTATGACTGTTCTAATATTACTTTTAAAAAAGATTTTTTTATTTATGTTCGCTTTAGTAAAAGCCAAAGTAGAGATTCATGTAAGCTGGAATAGCTTACATTGTTTGATTGTTTAAACAATATACATTAACATTTAACAAAATGGTTGAGTTTTAAAACATATTTGATTCTTATTCATATATTTTAATTATCAAAATACGGTAGCATAATAAATAGGTCTAACTGTATTACATCATTCGACCGATGAATACATGAGCCGGGAATGTGATTCTGTTCGAAAAAATCTCACTCCAATGTCAACAGAATCGAGTTGAAATGTCTAAAAAAACAAAAAAAAAAAATCTACTCGATTCGTTTAACTCGCCTTACAAAATGTAAAATAAAATTTCCTCATATCGATATTTCATAAAAGTCGAGTCATTTGTATCGGCCGCTATTAGCGGTAACTCGAATTTTATCTCGAGCAATAAAGGATCGACTACGTTTATAAATAATAAATTGCTAACAATAAGGTCCGGTAATTAGGATATAAATTCTTGAAGACGATATGAAAGATATGAGGACGAACCTGATTTGCTTACGAGTGCCGTCAGTGTTCGTTTCCATTTTACTTACAGATAAAATACATCAGTGAGATAATCGCCGAATGCACTCACAATTTTATCCTTTCGGATGGGAGCCATATTGGTTTTCTAATGACGTCATAATTATCATACGACATTCTAAAAATACCGTTATATTATAAAGAAGTTTTATAATATTACGGTGTTTTTCGTAATGTATTATAAAGCGATTGAAACTTAGTCGGTTAACTATATCATCTTCATCATCCCTTTTCGTCCACTGCTGGACATAGGCAGCCACTGGCACTCCGATGGCACGCCACGCCACGCCACGATCTTCAGCTCTCAATCTCCATCCGCTGCCAGCCAATTTGTTATCGTCACTCCAACTAGTATGAAGGCGTTCTACGCTACGCTTGCCAAGACGTGGTATCCACTCTAGAACACGTCTACTCCAACGGTTGTCGGTTCTGCGACACATGTGTCCAGCCCACTGCCACTTCAGCTTACTAATCCTTTGGGCTACGTCGATAACTTTAGTTCTCTGTCGGATCGGACGGTTAACTATATACAGCTATATATAAGCTATTATTATTTACAATGAATTTACGAACACACTTACAATTATAAAACTCGTTATTAAACTAAAAGCGATCCTGATTGTGATATACGAAACATATACTTTGAAAAAATATTCCCATAGATTTTTTCTTGGTACTGAAAAATGAAAATTGTTGCTGTTTTTAAACTGTTCCGTATAAACACAAGCAAGTTATTCAACAATATATCAGTAACAACAAGAACTAAGGTATTTTATATGAACAGTGCCAGTACTAAATATATACATATCTTATAACATTTTGTCATACATAATTAGCGGGAAATCTACCTTTGCCCAACATCGCTTCACTTTACATAGAATACAAGATCAACATCTATAAACACACAGATAAAAAATACACATCCTGGCGACTATAAATAAAAAAAATGAAAGTCAAAACTGACGCAATCAAAACAATGCGATCACGCTCATAATGATAAGATGCTTTCAATTTTATATTTACTCTCGATAACGTCTGGCAAATAGATTACGTTCACATTAGCGATACCGTCCGTCTGTTTATATCTATAAGTGGTCGGACGTATTCACGTCTGGTTATCACTGCTTTGATGTGAATCGAGAAATATACCTCGTTAGATGCGTGTGGTATACTTAGACACGGCTCTCTAGATTGTTATTATTATACGTTATTATAAAATAGATAAAGAGTCTTGTATCAAGAAACTGTAAGCCCAGATATACATAATTATTGTTTTATAAAAGTATATTATTTAAATATTATATAGTTAAAATTATATAAAGGTTAAACTTTTGCTCGTCTTAAAGGGACGAAACATAAATAAACACGTATAAGCACAATATATATTATAAAAACCAAACTACATACATTCTCATTTCCCCACATTTACAACTCTTCTTCTTCTTCTTCGTGGGGTCGGCACAACATGTATTTTTCTTCCACTTCTTTCTGTCACTCTTCATCTCAGTACTTACACCTTTCATAAACATATCCTTTCTAAATAATCATTTAAAAAGATATCAAATGTAACGTTATAAATTCGGCAGAAGTCTGTAAAAGGCAGTTTCAAATTGTCATTTTAAAAGCTTAGCTAAAAGCAAATCCATCACCGGTACGCATTGTAGATACTGAGACGAAGTAACTTACTAGGATTATTGAAATGGACATAAAACATTCTGGAAATACGACTAAACTGCGCTTTAACTACACAAGCGATCATCGTGAAATTTTTCATGAACGTTTTCAGTACAGAAAAAGACATACAGTACCTAACACTTACCACCAATACACGTGGGCGAAGCTGCGAGCGTAAAATAGTTGCCTATAATTATTAATGGTTGCCTATAATTATTTATAATATTGAACGTCTGACAAATCATTTGTATTTATGTTCAAATGTAAAATCGAAATCGTGGGCTAATTAACCATTACTTACAAATGAAACAATTCATAAGATATATTAAAAAACTTTACCTTATTGTAATGTATCCTGCATTTAAATACATATGTAATCCCATTTCACCTCTTCTTTATTCATATATCATTTATGAAATCAAATAATTAAATGCCAGTTCTAATCTTCCAATCACCATACATTAGCTATGCACATAACTATTGCGCAATACATTGAACGTACCATCCCAACCCTATCCTACACATTACGACATTACATACACATATTCGATTTGCTATTGAACTCTTGACATGAACCTTTCAAACATCAAGATAAACAAAAATAATTATAAATCCTCCCACACACGACACGACGAAAAGAAATCGCACGAGTGTCGTGGGTTTTATTTATCAAGCATCTTAATTACTCTTTTTTGATATTTTTTTGGCTTATAAGCATCTGAAGTAAGTCACCTTCGACACAAGCTACATATAAGTTAATCCGTCAAACGATGTGATATTACTAGCGTTTTGCCCGCGGTTTCACCCGCGTTGTTCCCGTTCGCGTCGGAATACGGGGACAAAATGTCTATGCCTACGTTTTTAAAGAATTTATAAAATCAGTTTAGTGGCTTAGCCCTGAATGAGTAACAAACAAACTCACATTCGCATTTATAATATTTATAATGTCACGATGCCTGTATTTAAGACATTACGAAGTATTGTTTAGCTGTTGAATAAATTAATAGTGGGTGGTACTTTCTAGATAAATCGGTCATCAAACAAATTTGATTTGATAAACTTTTTCGACGTTCAATTTATTTTATCGAAATCGTCATTTGTTTATTGTGCATGTTTATTAAAAAACAAGAAAAACTGCTGCACGTCCCTAGCTAACCTCAACGGGACTACTGTTAGTGGTAGGTTGTTTTCCCGCCGTACAATGGGCGGTCGAAGTGATCGCATGTGAGATCGATGGCTAAACAAAAATTTATTTAGGACACTAATATGAATATTACATGATAACGTAGCTCTTATTGTCACACAACTATATAGTATTATTAGTAATAAAATACTAATATCATGCAATGAAATTTTCATAAGTATTCAGAATATCTCATATAAGCTTGTCTCCAAGTTGACCCTGGGACCTTTCAGTCATACGTAGGCACCGTCGCCCACCCAACAGATAATTCAACTGCGGATATCTTGGGCCTATACGAGATCAGAAGATAGACCCACGCATACTTGTGTATTCCATTTATATTTCTTACGCTTTAATGCATATCATAAAAATATTCAAAGCTTTATCTCTATTTCTATTGCGTACATTAATAAAAAAATATATATTTAATAATACAGTTACAACTTTAGTTTAGGTTATATACCGACCGATATTTCTACAATTCATTGTATAGATTTCGTATCGTTTCGAGAACAAAAACTTAAATAGCAATGGAGCCCCATCAAAAATTTATGCATCGATTATCTCTAATGTATCTAAAAATAATCAAGCTCTTCTTTATTTTTAAACTGTTACTAAAATGTCTTAAAATCATAAATTTGATAACCAAGTGGTCAGCTCATGGATGCTTTTAGAATGGAACGCAAAATAAACAATAGGTATGTTTAAAAATGTTTTGTCCCTAATATCGTTGACCGTATACATAAAAATTAGTCTTATTAATAATAACGACAAAGTAAATGTGTAATAATTTTATAATTATTTAGTTTATGGTTGTGTCAAAAATTATTTTAAAGGAGCTAAAAAGATACGAGATGTACATAATCTTAAAAAAATATCATATTTCGATTGATTCGATTTGTTTTATTTAATTTTATCGAATAATTATATTATTTACCTTCCGAGTCCGAAACCTGTTTTTTAAAAAAACAAGTCCTTTTAATCCTTTATTAAAATAAAATCATAACATTTGAACATAACATACTAATAGATCATTTTACAAAACAAACTAAATCTTGTGCAACACTAAACATGACAGAAGCCAATACTTTTGGAACATAAACGTTTGACGTCACATCACATATTCTAATATTATTCAGATAGTGCTCAAGGACATTACACATAATAAGTCAAAAAATCATGCTGACACGTGATCAAAGTTCTTTACTTAAATGAAATTTAAAAAAAGTTTTACTTCAACAATGTAGAAATACTGCAATATGCAGTTTGTAATCTTCTCGTCTCACTGTCGCGATCACGGTTGCCGTCAAATTGTTTCATTTGATAATATATGCAAATGTTTTAAAAGCTTTTATCTCATACAATGGACGACGATATTCATATTGCTCGTGATAACGAAAGATATTAAATTAACATAATATATTTGTTTTTGAAGTTTTGCAAAACGTGGCTTTTATTTATTTGTTTTAATTTGTTATTGCAACACTATCTTGTGGTATGTAACGTAGTCAGCCAAGTTTCTTACACCAACTCTTCATCAGTGATTGCACCGCCAAACATCAGTACTATAATATATGTATGTGTTCCGGCTTAAAGCGTGAGTGAGTAAGCCAAAGATAAAATCAAAGCAACAGGCATTTTTATTTCGGGCCAAGTGAGCCAGACTTGTTGGGGAAGATGGCACTAATGACGACTACCAAGTAGACGTCGTCGTCATAATCTAAATTACAACTTAAAAGACAAGAGGTATCCAAAATCCCACTAAAACACCCCTTCAAAGTCAACCCGTACACATTCAAAGACATGCAGTAGTCATGCGGACTCCACGAGGTCAAAAGTTTTTAATCTGAAACGTAGATTGTGATGATGCCATAATAAAAATACAGACATATTAACATTAACATATATATAATATAAGATACATCAACACGTCTGGAGAGAGACAATTACAAAAAAAAAATCTCAATTTTAATTTTCTTTATAAAATAATTATAAGTTATTTGTAATATAGGAAATGTTTAATAGTTGTCAGTTGTCACAATACCATTAAACATAGTTGAGCTCTCATGACACATTCATTAGTCTGTCTTCTTACTATAAATATATACTAAATGATGTACATAATAAAATTAGTATTATATATTGAATTAAAGATTAAAGATTGTTCTCGGCTTAGTGCTGCCACACGTTATTACTACTTAACTGCTTTTGTAGTTATGGTATAATATATAATGTCGCACTCCTAAGTTGGGTTAAGGATAAACGTGTGAATTACAGCCGATATGCAGATTTCCTTACGATATTTTCCTTCACCGCTGAGCACGTGATTATTTACAAACAAAAATTAAGCAAATGAACATTAAATCTCAGTCTTTGAACCCGTGATCTTCGGTTAAGATTAACGTCTTCTAAGTCACTGAGTCGTGGTTTTTGGTGTGTCTATTAAATGTGTAATCAATATCTCCGCATCTGGTTACACGTGTTACGATAACAAACATTACAACTATCTGCCCGTAATAAATGTTTCGTGTTCCGTACTCAAGTGTTCCCTCGAATTCTTTCAAGCCGTAAATCGAAAAGTAACCAAAATGTATATTTTTTAACTATAAAAACATTATCACTTTTTATTGATATTCGAATTAGTTTTCGACTGTTACGAGGTTGTGTGTTATCTGTTAAAATAATGTTTTTAGGTTTAATTTGTCTTATATGTCTTCAAAATAAATTTTAAATATTGAAAATATACAAAACTAATTAAATTAGGCAATTTTCATATTATTGATTACCCAAAAATATATCGCCTTCAACATAAAATAAAGGTTAAGCATTACAAACTAATACATCTAAGACTAAGACATTAATTCATTCATCCAATTAAAAAAATAAAAACTAATAAGCATCAACTAAAATAATACAATATGGAAAATTTTAATAATCTGTTTCTGTGATTTGAATCGTGTAAAGCCGCCCTTAGCAGTAAATTAAGACGCGCACAGATAACGATACATAAATCCTCTATCGTTCAATGGCCGATCGCATCGAGTCTACTCTATATCCCGATAGAGTTTGCATTACATCTAATCGGGAGAAAGGAAACGGAACAGACACAGGTGTATTTAATCGTCTACATAGATTTTTATTGTTTCGCTTTACCATTGTAATTCGGATTTATTATTCGATGGTAATATAAAAATAATTAAGTTGATTTGTAATTCTATTGTGGAATACTTACTAGATGGAAGGGCTTGGCCAAGTGCTCCTAAGTAGGTCCCATATTCTATCGTCAAGCAGCAATGCAGTATTGTCGTGTTCCGGTTTGAAGGGTGAGTGTGCCATTTTAACTACATGTACAAGGCCATAACATCTTACTTTCCAAGGAAAGATTTACATTCCTTACATCAGGTGGTGGTACCATTTACCAGTCTGACTACCTATTTTAAATAAAAATTAAATAAAAATGCTATAGAGTAAATGAAATGGGTATAATAAAAAGATAATTAATTGAGTATATATTATTACTGGATAATATGTATGTATGTGTTTAGTTATATACACCGTTAATTTATATACTCCATATTATGCAGTATGTTAGCAATCGCTCATAATGATCGTGGCGTCGTTTTCCCGCGCTTTTTATTTCAAAATGGCGGTCGAGTAAATATCAACAATGAATAGTTTTTACATTTTCATAAGCATTTTACACCTATATTTACTGCTTTTAAATTAAAAGAAAAATAACTTTAAATCCAAATAAACAGTCCGCGATCTTAAATAAATAATAATTATAATAAAAAACATTATTTTACATACGTTATACTTGTAGTTGTGTTTAGTAGTGTCAGTACATTCTCGTTTTAATTAATAAACTCTGTTCCGACAGCTACGACAGCAAGACACTTGAATGATAATATATGTAATTACATTATTTACTTGATAAATAATCAACAAAATGCTTCCTCTATTTATCGTTTATTAACGTGGACATATCTACTATTTGACAGCAACATCCGTAGAAAACCTTAAAAGCTTTATTCAAAAAACTTAGTTAATCGCGATTTTAATGAGGAATAATATGTTACAGAGTAAGATTCTAAGAAGTGTCAAAGATTATAGAGTTATAATAAAATTAGAGGTGACAGATTATGTCGCCATATTAGATTTTATTATCTATACTATATTGTGTGCTTGTGATATAAAAATAAACGAATAATATATAAAAAATAACATGGTTACTAAGACCTGTACAAAGAAATAACAAATCTTAATTTGAACCGTCCAATAAAATACCTTTTGATTAAAAACAAATGGATATCCCGAGATGCAAGATCGATGGTTCACAATAAATCCTGACACGACAAGCAACAAGGTACAAGATTCGATACCGGATTCTATTAACAGAATACGAAGGACCTAGGCACGTTGACAATGCCTAGATCACTATCAACGGCACCCACGTCGTAACTGACTTTAGTTGAATATATTAAAATCTCTTTTGTAATAGATATTTCGTTTGTCTATGGTCACTTGGGTTTCCTCATAGCATTGATTAAAGTCATAAGGGGAATAGCTTAAATTCCATTACTGGCTACGCAAAATCAATAATTGGCCTTTCTTCAAATGGCAATCTGGGTGGTAACCACCCACGTCGTATTAATTTAACCGTCAATTAGATATTTTCTAATACATTTCGGTCTGATGAGTGAGTAAGCCAGTGTAATTACATGCACAATCACGGGACATATTAGATCTAATAGTACACAGCGCATATAAATTGTGGTTTATTATACCTACTTCCTCCGGTGTCAGTGTTTCTTGCCGAATATGACCACTTGGCATTAGACAGCCAAGTTGTTTCTCTACCCTACAAGAAAGAAATAAAAAAATATATAATGACTGATTATTTATCATCAGACTAATTTCTGAAATATAAAGGCATTGCGACATTTTTGAAAAAAAAAAGATTTGCGATCCTGTAAATTTGATGTTATTTTGATAAACTTATATCATATGCGAATAAAACGTACTCATTATGAAAAAAAAACATCATATAACTACAATAAAAAATTAAAACTCATATCATAACATCAGAACGCGTTATAATTTATGTATAACATAATGCGTGTTTGTAATTAAGAGTGCAATCATTTCACACGACATATCAAGGCGGGCCTGGGTGTGTTACATTGCTCGAAATATTGCCAGTGAAAAGACTGTCATTCTGAAACAAACAATTATTAATTTGATGCTTTTTTATTTTTATTTAAGCGGGGTAACCAGCAGGATGCTCACCTGATGAAAAGTGACTACCACCGCCCATGGACATCTGCAACACCCGTGGACTTGTAGGTGCGTTGCCTGCCTTTAAGGAATGAGTACGCTCTTTTCTTGAAGGTTGCAATGTCATATCGGTTCGGAAAAGTCACCGGCGAAAGCTGGTTCCACAGAGTGGTTGTACGAGGCAGGAATAATTTAATTCTATTTTTAATAGCTACCCGTCCCAGCTCCTTCCTGTTATAATTACTATAATCAATGATTTTTGATATTTCATAATCGTAGTAGACCTAATTAACTCTAATTAACTTAAATTGTTTGTAGCAGTAATTCAATATGTCATTATGCCTCCAGATTCAATGTCGTGATTTCTTCCTATTAAAATTTGAGTTGATAAAGTCTAACAGAAATCAGTAGCTATGGTACGGAAACAGGTGACTGACTTAAATTAATTTTATCGATAACATTATCAAATTAAAAGTCTGACAGGATGCCTTCAAAAATACGATTAGCTGAACAGAATTATGATAAAATATGACATTATTAAAAACTCCGTTATAACATAAAATAACCAGGATTCATTGCATTTATATTCTATTTAATCTATATTTTCATAAAAGACAGCTTACGTCAAATTAGCGTGACAGTGGGCTTTCCTTTATCTCTTATCAGTTGATGTCACGCTAAGCGTAGCGTGTTCATACGCACTTTTTGAGGCACCTTTGACAAACACATAGATATAACAAAATTTACCGGCTTATGTGAAGTTATGAATACTTTTAGACGCGGCTTTATCTATTACATAAAATTATTTAAAAAAAATTTATATCATGGAAGTAATGATGCTGATTTCCCGTAATACATTAAGAATACTCAAATGCCACACTTGTGGGCTTTTTCTCGTCATATCGTGCTGCAATTGTATATAACATAATGTGGTATACAATACATAATTTAATAAATTAATAATAAATGTTGTTGGATATGTAGAGATATATAGGCAGTATTTCATACAACCATGTTTATCTTCATCGAGCATTAGAGGAATATTAAATCTTTTCTAAAAATCCACATTTTCTATCCCCGATCCATCTTATATTTCTCAACAAATTATTTATATACAAAACAGACAAACAGTCAGTTCTTTGATATTACACAAATATTTTATTTATCAAACGTAGTTTTATATTCGTATACTAAGTCAAAGACAATATTTTAATGTCAAAATATGATATTATACAATGAGGAAGTGAAAACAAGATATTGCGTGATGAACTTGAAGTATTTGCCGTTATTACCATAGACATGGTACGAAGCGAACTGTCATTTGTAAGTTTTAGAAGTATTATAGACATTTGATAACGATTTTGGTAACTCATATTTTAGACATATACATAGAGAGCTTTACATAAATATTGCTTAGAGAGTGATCAGACAATGATATGACTTATTCTTTCAAGTGTTTAACTACACACGCTTAATTACGTATCTCAAAATTGACGACAAAATCTGTTATTGTTTACATTGAGGACTTAAATAAGTAAATACAAATTGGAATTAAAACTAACTGAATACATCATGACCGCGTGGATTGGTGACAAGAGTACTGCATTTCCCCGTTGAATAGCAATACCGATGTTTTGAGTTAAATAATTATAGTTACTTGTTTTTCCAAACAATTACACACTTATAGCTAATTGTAGACTATGTAATTTCATTTGATCAGACCGTAACTGCTTAGTTTCTTGCCGACAGCATCAACTTTTCAAACCGGCGGTAACTTAGAATTAAATCCTTTAACATGATGATTCAAAATTGTAGCGTATTTGAATGTAGTATACTTTGATTTCTTTTAGATATAGATATCAAAAATTCATATTTTGTATGCCGGGCGTTGACAAGCGCGTAGCAGAAGGGCGTGGTGTGCGTGTCACGTAAGATAAAGATCTGACACACACATCTGACAATGAAACCGTATGGCGCTTATAATAGAGACTATAATCCATGCGATATAAATTCGTAATCATGCATACAAAATGCGTTGTTATGAGCCAAAATTGTGTCACCTGCGAGCGTCTTCTTGCCGAAGTAATTTTGAATATTTTAGTACAATATCTAACATAATATTAAATATATTCTCTATACCAATGTAAATATAACGATATTACCTGATGCAGAATTAAAATTAATACTTCATAGCTAATTGTGATACAAACTAATCAATTAAGATCATTTATAAAATGTTCATAGTTCGATATGAATTACAATCGATTTATTTATTACTATTGACATATGTTTTTATTCATTATGCATGTTGACGTTTTTTTTTATTGTATAGGAAGGTGGACGAGCATATGGGTCACCTGATGGTAAGTGGTCACCAACGCCCATAGACTAGAATGGCATTGTATAATTTTAACCATTACTTACATCGCCAATGCGCCACCGACCTTGGGAACTAAGATGTTATGTCCCTTGTGCCTGTAATTAGACTGGCTCACTCACCCTTCAAACCGGAACACAACAATACAAAGTACTGCTGTTTTGCGGTAGAATATCTGATGAGTGGGTGGTACCTACCCAGACGAGCTTGCACAAAGCTCTACCACCGAGTAAAATAAAATAAAATAAAAATTAATACACATTAGAACACATTAAATACTACTTACGATATTTTTATTTATATCATAACTAAATTTTCTTTTCTTTTCAGGTAAGTCCAGTCATGAGTAACACTCATCGAACGAAGTACCCCAGGTATATTTTATGCAAAGAGCAAACTCCGCAAACGTCCGGAACACACATCCTTAACGACCCGAGAACGCGTTTTAAATTCTCAATAGCCTTTGAGAATGCACCATTAATCGACAAAGCAGAGCCGGCGACACGATATTAAGCATAATACAGAAAATGCGCATAAAAACACGTTTACAAGACAACCGAAATAAATATCGATTCATAACACAATACAATCTATAATCGAGTAAAAAGTAAGGGTGACCACACATCGGTATCTGCGGCGACATCGGTGGCCTGTCCGGTTATTGTCATTCGCGGCGTATCGCAGGACCGATCGCGAATTCGCGACTCGCGAATCGAAAGCGAGGACAGTTCGAGTACTACAGTAATGCCATCTGTCACATTTATCTACGCCCGTACAAGGATGATGTGTGTTCCTTTTACGAACTAGCATTTTTTTTTTTAATTTTTTCCAATAAATTCTCGTCGTTGATTTAGGTCGTGTTGTATGATTTGAATGTATTATCGTATAGGATTTTATATGTGACTCATTTTTGTATTATTTTTATTTACTTTGTAAGTTGACAAATATATTATAATTATTTTACTAGTACTGCAACCTGCGAGTGCGGTCATAAATCATATGTTATCTTAAATTGTCAACGTGTATCTAAGTGACAGATTAATAATTTTATAGTTAATTGTAAATCTAAGATTACTCTCCAGTGTACGCGATTCAATCTTTAACACGATGCCTCGTGTCCATTGTCACTTATCCGACATTTAAAACTTACAAATTTTCCGTATACCTTTTCAACTTATTAAATTAAGCATAAAACAAATACAGATTAGATTATTGAACTTTTATTTTCTATCAGTAAAAAATATTTACATATATTTATTTTACTTTTTAATAAAATTGCAAATTACAATAAAAATTGATCTTTTGAAATGTAAAGATTGCATTACTACCATTGTAAGCGTTATCTATATAGTAACGGTACCATAACTTATCATAAAATCATCAACAAAAAAAAAATATCTCAAACTGCTTTCAATAATAAGTCGATTCAAGCTACAGTGCTATAGTGCGGGTTGGTGGATAATAAAAAAACGAAATCATTAATCATATGAAGCAAATCGTTTCGATATAACGTAAACGGTTCGTAAGTGCGTCGCAACGTTGTATTTACCAACAATCGCCGCTCCGACGCGTGCTAAGATGCACTACACGAATGCCCAGCCAAGCTGATTTGTAGCCATTTGTAGACGCTCCCTTTACAGGTTTGCTGCGATGGATTTAACTGACAAGTTACTTAGGTTTAACTTTATCGCTTCGAACAGGTTCGACAATGATTGGTATATATGTTTCATGTGTGCATACTACATAATATATTTTTAGTTCAATCTGATCAATGAAATATGACGTTATTTTTTCAAAGATAATAAAACTCAAATAACTATGTAAATTTACGAAAATGAATACATAAAAAAAAAGTTAACATAGAACAAATTCATTCATTCAATAAAAAGACTAATTCTATATTTAGCAAAATATCGTATCGATTGTTAAGTTTTGCAATCAACTTACGATGACAACTTATTATGATGTTAGTATGCTTTTAAAAACATATTTATTGCAATACATTCTGATACATAACGATCGAGTTCGACGTCGTACTTCGAATTACACAACGCAAGTCACCCTTCACAGCGGAGACAAATACAAAATCATCATTTTTTTAAATAACAATCAGATATATTTTTGTACAGCCAGTGTCAACACTAGGCTGTTTTTAATCACATTCGAAACTAAATGTTGCCATAACTCAAACTAAACAGTCAAGGTGCAGTTTAAAGCTTTTCTCGTCCACACAAGCCTCGATTGATTTATCTGTTCACAAATAGAAATAAATTCTATTAGTGTTAATTTGTATCGCTCGAGTGCCAACGCGTCTGACTCAGTCCACTCGGGCCAGGGTCGACGATGTGATAAAACTGGAAATATCGTTGATGCAACTCGCATTCACTCGTAGATTGTGTTTGAAAATAATATTCGATGTTTATAAAAATATTTTATATTTATAATAACATGTTGTAAGAACAACATTTTAAATTTCGAATATTTTTATTTTTATTTTCATACATTAAATATGAAATATTATGTATTTGAAGCATTTCCTTTCGATTTTGGTGGTTAAGCTCATTTCGACCGGATTGGCGCGTTTCATCTGCGTAAAGATGTTGGATCACTCTGCATCTTTTAAAGTATCTTTCACGGGCTCTGAGGAATTGTTAGAATTAATACCGGCCGTTGTAATTCTAAATTCCATCCTCACCGTCTGGATATCTGGAAATCGACAACACCGTGATTTTTAAAACATTTCCTACCTCGCACAACAGCTCTGTGGGATCAGCTATGCGGGCAGCTTTTCCGAACCGATATGAAAGAGCCTTCTAATTCCTTAAAGACCGACAACACATCCGCAAACCCTCTGGTGTTGCAGGTGTCCAAAGGCGGTGGTAATCACTCTCTAGGTGACCGTTCGCCCCTCTCTTACATAAAAAACTGCCAATATCTAAACACCGGGCTGCTATTGTGAATTTCTTGTCAGAGAAAAAACCAGTAAACTCTTGCTGTGCCGGAAATCAAACTCAAGACCTCTGTCTCGGCAGCCTTACAAGCTACTTACACAGACCAATGACGCAGTCCTTGTTTACACGAGCTTAGCTACTAATCTTCAGTACTTATCACTTACACAATTTTTTTCGTATATGTATTTATGTGCTTAGTATTAATAAAAGATCCAATGCAATTGAATAGAAGACGATCCTATTAACTAAGCGGCACGCCACAATTCACTAAGAACTTATCGCTTGCTTACCTTTAAATCAGCTACTGCAAGTGCTTAGTGACGATTTGAAACGGCTAGTATTTCTGAATAGAACAACACAGGGCAAAATAAGGCAGCGATATCATCTCGAGCGGCTGACCTGATCACTAATACCAGCATGTAAACGATTATTTCTCACTTATCACTAGGCAGGTTAGTACAAAGTTATTAACACTAATGAAAATTACTAAGCTCATGCAAACATGACATGGAAGGTTTCACATTGTCATTGTGTATATAATATACACAATGACAATGTGAAACCTTCCATTTTTCAAATAGCTTGAAAATAATGTGATAAAACCGTGAATTCATTTAAACATAAATTGACACCAACTCAAACTATATATTTCAAAAATAATGATTATATATCAGTAACAGTAACAGCCTGTGAATGTGCCACTGCTGGGCTAAAGCCTTTTTGAGGAGAAGGTTTTGGAGCTTATTCCACCACGCTGCTCCAATGCGGGTTGCTGGAATACACATGTGACAGAATTTCAGTGAAATTTGGCACATGCAGGTTTCCTCACGATGTTTTCCTGCACCGTCAAGCACGAGATGAATTATAAACACAAATTAAGCACGTGAAATTCAGTGGTGCTTGCCCGGGTGATGAACCCGTGATCATCGGTTAAGATTCTTCGCGTTCTTACCACTAGGCCATCTTGGCTTTTTATATCGTATGGTAAATAATTATTTAATCATTTAATAAATAAAGCTCTATCATAAGATATGAATGCGTCGTAAGAACGTTTTGTCGCACGATTCCTTTGTGCTTCCAAACAAACAGCCAATTACGTGGGAATAGCATAGGCCATGAGTTTATCGTTTACAAATTATTTGAATCTATCGATTCTCACAAAATTGCGCAATCGAATACTATCTTAAATCTTAGTCCTAAAGGTAGTGTTCACACTTCGTCTATAAATTTGAGAGGTTAATTAAAAAAGTATCTGTAACGTTCATTGAATCAACAATATTGGAACTTTTTCATTTATCAATATTATATTAGTCAGACTACGTCTTAGTCGATAGCACGGTTTAAGTAAGTAGTTTAAGTAGATGAACAATATACATGTTATAATGTTGACTTCAGTTTAATTTCACACATAAAAATAGATGCTTAGGTAATCAACCTAAACAGTATCAATCTTATTGTATATATACAGCGTGTAACAAAATTCGTGTCCGACCCGTGAAGTGGTTATTAGGTGTCGTATGTCGGTATACGAATTTCGACCACCGTGAGAACACAAGTATTTAGAAAATTGTGAAGTTATACATAGTATGCTTGTCCTGTACTAAATCCGAAAAAAAAAACGATTCGTACTCATGCGTGAATCTATCAATATAAATATAAATATAGTGACATATTATTGATATGTCACTATATTTATATTCGATTGTACACCGCTTGATCTCAGTTTGAATTCATTGTCATGATAATACTCCTGTTCTGAGAATGTAGTTAATGAGAGCGCGGATACCACTACCATTGTTTACAGATGCGATCGACATTATCTCCTTATTTTTGCCCCGTGTACTCACTTATCTGTATCCGAATACGGGCAATTGTTTCGGTTTTCGTCATCGCCTTGTTATTGTTTGTTCGATCGATGTCGGATCTGATCGAGATGTAATCGAGAACGATTGTTTTCGACCGGTATTGTTCGATTAATTTCACTTTTAAACAATCAACCTATTACTTATGTTTGAGGCAATTTTATATTGTGTATTTAATTAACTATTGATGATATCGCTGTTGTTTTACACTATAGCTTATCCACGTGGATTCGTTTAACAAATATTTTTGACGCACTGGGTATTTTTCTGACGAGGTAACTCAACAACCCGGAGTCTCGATGTTAAAAGATTTAACACTGCTGTGGATCAGACAGCGGGTGAAGCCGTTGCTCCTACACTTGTTCCTGTTGGATTTGCCGTCGCATAATAATATGTCTTGTACAGTTGGCTAATCCCTTTAGAGAATGACTGCCGTGCTCCGTGCTTCTTTTCCGTTTTCCATCATAATCATCAAATATATGATAATTGTGCAAATAATTATATATGCTATTGGATGTTAAGGTATGAAAAACAACGAACTCACTCTGACCTTATTTAGATTTATCTTATACTTCTAAAACGTTACTTATTGAAAATTTCATATAGTATTAAAATACCGGAGATACGATGACAAAGTTTATTAAATATTATTTTGAGGATTTATTTTTTTCCTAAGAATATATTGAGCACAGTATTTAAAAAAAAAAAAACGAATACAAATTTAAAATCAATGTTTATACAATGTACAAATAAGGAAAATATTTCTAATATACTAGTTAGTACTACTTAATTCAAATGTCCTGAGGGATCTATAGCAGCAAGGAACACGTCAGCTACTCTGCCTGTATTTATACAATCAATCACTAAAAATATTTGCACGTCTTCAGACTTCGTCTTGTTACAATTTAACTATACTATGTAGAGATTTACCGAGAAATAAAAAAATCATCGCAATCTTTTGTCATTTGATAAAAACTTGCATTTGAAACAATGACACGAACAGATTGACATTCACGTCAACGCATCCGGACGTCAATCGAAATGCATCGAACGATTTGAATCACATTTCAATACTTTGATTTCGTTTGAACACGTGGGAAGGGATGTTAGCGGGAATTGTATAATACTAAAGTTGTTTTATATTGCGAAATTAAATATACATTTATTTGACCATTGACCATTTAATAAGAAATTATTGACATTCAACATTTGCCAATTATACAATGTTAGTAGACAATCCATACTATTGTAGTATGACGTTATATTTGAATATTTCATATATTGACTGCCTAGTTTGTCTAGTGGCTAGAAATAAGGTCTCTGATCCGGAAACCAATTATTGTAGTTATTGGGTTTTTCCCTCAAAGAATCTTAGTATCACCAATAGTCTGGAAGTCGGAAGTGTGCACACTCCTGTGCCTCGTAAAGCCGTTGGCCCTGCGCCTTAACTATTTTCGATGGTATCGGTTTGCCACGGGACCATCGGGTTATAACAGTGAGGGAATAACGAGTGCATCTGTGTCTGCGCACATACTTGGGCACTATAACATCTCCTGTGCAGATGGCTAATCTCTCTTAAGATTGGCGGCCGTATCCGAAATCGCTCAGGAGGATATCATCATCAGTCACCATATTTCATATTATTTGCATAATGCTTACCTATAATATATTGGTATATTATAAAATTTTGCTCTCATTTTATATCTATTTTTTTTAATACTATACTTCATATTCTTGATACTTCTTATTTCTAAATAAAGTTTTTGAAAGATATAAAAGTATTTTTAAAGATTTCGATATTTTTCGATTGAATTTTGAGTGTCCCGTCTTGTGATTTTTAATGTTGGAGATGAGATGTGATCTCGCGTCATCTGCGTCAGCACAGCGCGTCCGAGCGTCACTATAACGAAGTGCATTGTATGCAAAGTGCTCACAGTCCGCATGTGATCATTTTGAATTCAACCATAAGCGGGATGTGTGGAGTGTGTTCCTTATACGATCGCTGCAAAATTTTAACTATTTTGAGACGTAAAAAAACCCAAACCCTAATCCTAAGAATGCGAAAAAAAAATTATTATAACATAATAAAATTACATTGTCCAAAATTAAATATTTCCAATAACACGTAGAAATAAACATTTACATTAAAAGTTCGTAATTGTCCCACTACCAAAGGCTCCTCTCCTCTTCAGGTGGCTGCATCTAAGTGCTGCTACGAATACATGCTGCAGTGCGCAGTTAGTGGTATGTCCACTTGAGTCAGAACTTCATGAGATGACGTATAAAGGAAAAATATGCACGTAAAAACTGAGCGCTCTTATCCCGATTAAATTGGCCGATCTTCTCTTAAATTGTCTTCTACTCATCGAACTATATCAGCTTTCAAGAACAAAAATAAATATCGTATATACATTGACGCCCGTTTAATTGGCGGAAGTTTGAATAACGTAACTAACCGATTTGCGTTTGTTAAACAATTTTTTTCGTCGCAAATTTCCACGATCGCCTATTATAAGTTCCATTGTAATCCGCGATAGCCTGCACTGGCGCAGACTGATCCTTTCCTTAACATTCCCTAGCTATTCATTGAGTTTCCGACCTTATCATCAAAACAGCTATGTTCATAATCGGATACACGTAGAAAACTTATATGACATTCAGTCATGGCCGTACCATACCAGTTATAGTGTAAGCGCCGCAAGGTTTTTAAAGGATATGGTATCATATTGTTGGTAGCTAAAGTTGGAATTTGTTCGGGAGCACGTGAGGTTAAGCCTTTTCATCGGGTGATGGCGGTGGCGCTATCGGAATCACCTTAATGATGCCTCGATGGCGGATAGCCATTGTGTTGGATGTAAATTTGTAGCCGTCGGCGCGGGTAATGATGTGAGAACAAGCCGAGATGCCGATAGCTGGGATCGGCCCACTGTGCGCCGATGTTCGGCTCGCTTCGTCTGATCTCGGGTGACTCCTTTTTTTGATGTTCCTACACACATTGTCTTTTCATTCGTGTCATAAGACGTGAATGTAGTTCTTTTAATTTTATATTATTTTTTACTAAAACTGTCTCAATATCTAATCTATATTGTGTGTACATTTCACGACCACCGTCATTTTATATGATTCTTAACAATATAACTATCTATTTAACATCAAATGAATGGCTTCGAAGATTTAATTTCGTGAAATAACATTGTCAGTTTAATACAATAAGGACCAAAAACAGCAGTAGGAAAGCGTTTATTATGTGTTACAAAATTTTGGTAATAAATATTATAAAACAAAAAGTATCTAGTTGAATAGCCCAAAAACAGGAAATTATCTGTTAACTAGTAAATTAGCAGGGCCTTTGTTCAAACGATGCAAAAACTTCGGTTAAACATTGGACACATTAATAGTCAGTAAACCCTACCCCATGACATTACACGTCGCAAACAAAACATTACATTTTCAAAATGACCTAAACAAAATGGCGACCATGATCATTAGCGCCAGTTATCACACTATTCTGCCGAATAGACAAAATTTTCAGTCTTTCAGTGTCAACATAATGAACACGATATAAAGGAAATTTTGAGGGAAACATGATAAATAAAGCTACCAAACGAGGTTGATGAAAAACGACGTACGATGCGGGCTCTTAATTTTGGCGGGAAATTAGACCGCCATTTTGGCATATCACGTACAACTGTTTAGAAATAGCAACTACAGAACAATTACTCAAACTAAACATTTTATAAGACAAAGATTTAAAGTTTTAACGTATTGCACGTATCGCAGTATTAACAACTATTTTAGTAATAAATTAATAATAAACACTCTTCAGATCAATGCTTATCACAGAGGGTACATTACATAGGAATTCACAATTAAGACACTTAACTGCGACAGCGTGGCATGACATCATTATCGCGGAGTATCGATTCTTTTTCTTTTATATCGAGAGAGCAATCGGAATCGAGCGTGGCGCCGGCCGATCTGTTTTATCGTTGCGTTATCGAGGACTAATGCACTCGCGCAGATAACGCGCCATAAGAGCGGGGGCAGATAAACTCAGTGTGGCCATGTTAAAAATAGTTTACACGCATAGTTTATTGTCTATGTAGGGTTGCTCATGGACATATTTATTTAAATGTTGAAGTCGATGTGTGGGGGTAGCTCTACATTGTATGGCGATGAAAACACATCAGTGAGACTAAGAGATGTGTTTTCATCCGACATTCTCTACGGAAACATTTTTTATCGTGCGGTCGATAATAAAAATATACTTAACAAATATCTAACAAAATTTATCATGACGAATTGAATATAAACATGTTGAATATCTGTATTTGAATACAGTCTTATCGTAAAAGCATTCGTCTTTCATTTTCATTACGAAATTAATATACCGTAATTTTAATTTGTTACGAACAAGTAATTAACATATTCTTAGAAATGTCAATGGAAATAGGTTTTTTAAAAAGATTAATCAAAACCACTATACAACAATAAAGTAAACTTATATTGACATGTACAATTAACACACAAAAATAGAACAAAGGAATCAATAATACAGACAGAGCTATCGCTTACGACCGAATTGCAGAAGAATAATGCTTCGCGTACGTTACTCGCGCTGCTTTTATAGGGCGCTGACCATAAATCTACCCACCAATTTAGTATTAAAAGTTGAACACCTAACACGGCCGTTCCTGACATGGAGTCGTCCTCGACGACGTTTGATGGACACCCTTCCGAGTTGTCTTGTGGCATATCAACATCCTCACAGTCAAGTTGTGGCATTGACAAACCTTGGCTAGTTCCAGGCGTTGAATTGTCCTGTTCTCCCTCATCATCATCGTCATCTGCGTATTATAAATCATATAAAAATCTTTTATGTTACTTAAATATTTTAGTGACATATACCGTCCCGATACCCGCACGACACACAAGGCGCCATTGTATGCCATACAAATATCGCGACCGTATACTTTATATCCGTTGTATAAGTTAACTCGGAAGTCATTATGCTTTACACATGTTCCGAGCTACACATACATAAAAACATGTCTTCCGAATTAAACATTAATTCAGGTATCAGAAACATAATACATGTCATCCGAATTATATCGTAATTCAGGTATCACAAAAATTATACACGTCATCCGAATTACATCGTAATTCAGGTATCACAAAAATTATACACGTCATCCGAATTACATCGTAATTCAGGTATCACAAAAATTATACACGTCATCCGAATTACATCGTAATTCAGGTATCACAAAAATTATACACGTCATCCGAATTACATCGTAATTCAGGTATCACAAAAATTATACACGTCATCCGAATTACATCGTAATTCAGGTATCACACACCATAATTATAAGCTCGACCAAAGTCGACATAAAGAATTCGTATTAGCCTTTACGACTGAAAAACGACGCACAAGACTCACGGACACCAGGACAACACCCTTTTCAATTCATCCGCGTCTTGCCATACTGAGCATTCTTTGTCATATTTTGTATCGCTTGTGTACCGGTATGCTGAGCACTCTCAGCGAGTCGGATGCTCCCAACGAGCCGAACACTTTCAGCATGATCAACCACACGTGCTGATTACTGCAGCACCATGCGACGAACACGCTGCACGCGCAGTACGCGCCATACGCGCCTCAAGCGCCGTACGCGCCGTACACGCCATATGCGCCTCAAGCGCCGTACGCGCCGTACGCGCCGCACGCACCGTATGCGCCGTACGCGCCACACGTGCCGTACGCGCCGCACGCGCCGTACGCACCGTACGCGCCTCAAACGCCGTACGCGCCGTACGCGCCGTACGCGCCGTACGCGCCGCACGCGCCGTACGCACCGTACGCGCCTCAAACGCCGTACGCGCCGTACGCGCCTCAAACGCCGTACGCGCCGTACGCGCCTCAAACGCCGTACGCGCCGTACGCGCCTCAAACGCCGTACGCGCCGTACGCGCCGTACGCGCCGTACGCGCCTCAAACGCCGTACGCGCCGTACGCGCCGTACGCGCCGTACGCGCCGTACGCGCCGTACGCGCCTCAAACGCCGTACGCGCCGTACGCGCCGTACGCGCCGTACGCGCACTGAAGGTGAGCGCGCCTGCGCGCTCGTGACGCTCAGCCATCAGCACCACGCGCCACGCGAGCCGCATGCTCACTCTTGACAGACGACCACGGCTGCACGCTCGTGACACTCTGTCACCAGCTCTACGTCCGGCAGGCTGGAGAAAGCTGACCGGCGGTCGTTCAGCCAGCAGCACCAGTTGTGCGCAGACTGATGTATCGCACCCGAAGCACTGAAGCACCAGCCTCGTGTGTTACTCTGAAACATTGTTTGTCACACAGTATCACTTAGCTCGGTCACTCCTGACCACACTATATTTTAGGGGAAAGTACAAAGACATCAAACTAGACAATAGGGGATATAATTTTTTTTTTTGCTAACAGCCAGAGCCACATATCACAGTCGTTCGGACTAAATTGCAAAACGACTCTGTACAACATTACGCAGCTTTCGTAAATCCAGACTCTAGAAACTCCCGAGTAAGACATCTGCCGCCCCGGCTGTCCAGCCGATCAGTAATCGCATTGCTCACATCCAACGCATGGGTCGATTCCCTTGGATCGCCGTGTGTCACCCCCCTGGTAAGCACACATATGGTCTCTACAGACCCCCTTACTCGAGTTTCTAACACAACTTTTAATTTTGAACTTCATAATTAACATCAATCTCAACCAAAAGGACTAACTAGGATTAATTAACCGAATCACACGTTCACCCGCTACGCGAGTTTGTTCCAAACCAGTAATAAAATATTTCGAAAAACGAATCAACGCAGTAACAATTTCTGCTTTATGAGTTAGGGACACTTCGGTATTAATAACGGTAAAATCATTCATAAGAGCCGGTATTCATTACTACGGGATGAAACATTACTTTCTAAATTAGCTGAGGGTACGTGTGAGTAATAATTATTTACGTCATGAAATTTAGAAATTTTTAAATTGTATCGCAATCATATTAACACTAAATCTCTGCGACAATATTTCGCGCTCTACCTTGATAATATCACTACGCAAATAGACATACGGCAACACATACAATAAAATTTCGATTAAATTATTACAATCTCGAAAATACAAAATATTTGAACAGTGCTGAGAACACTTGACTGACTAATAACCTCTTAATCTGACATAAACTTACAAGAAACACTTTCTTTAATAAGAGAATTCTCAGCACCTGAATCATAATGGAATGTGAAAGACTGACCTTTATGTTTTAAACTTGCACGCCACGTCACGAACTCCATTTACATTACCATTGAACTTCAACGCAATGTATCTACTCTCACCCAACACTCATGTCGTCGACACAGCACCGCGGCTCATGGCAGCATTCATGCCCCGGCGAAGACACGGCCGCAAAGTCAAGATGCTCCACCGTAGTCATGATCACTTACACGCGGTCGCGGCGGCGTCCCGCGTGGAGGTAATGCTTTATTCCTCCAACGACGTTAATCGAACTAGAATGTAACACATTCGTTCTGTTAAGACTTTTATCAGAGTTATGGCTGTTATTAGGCACATTTCTTAGCTATTATTGCGCAAGATCACTGTTAATTAATAATAATCCAATGCAGGGTAGTTAAATAAGAAATCTTTGCAAGCTAACTTGTGAATTTACCAAGAAACTTATAAATTACGACACACAGTAAGTCACAGTGTCTATCGCTTTTAAACAAATTGGAACGCACTCACCAGATCCTTTCCATCGTATAATACGTTACCAAAGGTAGCAGAGCGGATCAGAACACATGAGGTTCCGATCCCACTTCTGATCTTAGAAATGTCAATGGAAATAGGTTTTTTAAAAAGATTAATCAAAACCACTATACAACAATAAAGTAAACTTATATTGACATGTACAATTAACACACAAAAATAGAACAAAGGAATCAATAATACAGACAGAGCTATCGCTTACGACCGAATTGCAGAAGAATAATGCTTCGCGTACGTTACTCGCGCTGCTTTTATAGGGCGCTGACCATAAATCTACCCACCAATTTAGTATTAAAAGTTGAACACCTAACAATATTATATAAATCTATTTTTAATAAATGGAAGCAGACTCATGTCATTAACATTATCATATAATATTTATGGCTCCGGTCGAAATGTGCAGTCCAATTTAAATTTATGTAAAAAAGATTATAGTGTCATAGGAAACAAGTAAAACCTATTTATACGAATGTTGCCCGGCAGAGATAACACAAGTGAATAAAAAATAAAGTTCTTAAGATTATTGTTATTTTTTTTTAAAATAACAAACGAATTCGTTCTCTTGAAAAAATACTCTTTTGATTACCAACTAATTACATTAAAAAAATACCAAACTCGATCATCCCGATAATTTTGCCATTTATCCAGATAATTTATAGTGAACCGATAAATTACAACCACACAGCCCTATCCCGTTTTTTAAAAATCGAATTCCAACCACAAATTCTTTCAAACTTATCGACAGCCGAAAGGAATACATCTTCCTTATTTAAATCGTCATTACGAACTCTTTCCCCGGCGGTTATCGTCCGCGGCCGGCTCCAGAGAGATGGCAATAATAAAAATTATCTATACAAATGGGTTCGGATTACTCGACGACATAAATTCGGCTCTCGTCCAATGAGCGAGCTGCCATTGAAGATAAAGGGTCAACGATTTTTAGAGCTTCAAGATTTTTTTTGCTATTTTTGATTGGATTATAGTCAATTACGTGTGTTGATAACATTATCTATGATGTCGAATCTCAGACGATGTGAGTATTGGGTATAAGTGAAGTTGCGTTCAGTTCACGCGCTTGTATCTAATTTAAAATATTATTGTTTGATTTTTGTTTTCCTTAAAATAAATAAACTAAACATATATGTTTATAGTAGTCAGAGTATCCGAACGTTTGAAACGTAATTAGTGAAATGCAATGGTAATGGTTAACAATAAAATTAAAAGCTAATATTTCAGTGTTCTTTTTCCGAACACTAAAAGACTTTGGCAGCGGATAGAGAAATATTTTAAAGTCCAATCCGGTTAAAAAACGGTGAAAAAAACGGGCCCGGCTGCCCCGGTATCGGGCGCTTACCGAGACACCGCCGCAGAGTTATACGACAAAAATGCTAATTTTCAAATCTCGAACTTTGCTCGCTACAATCGGTACTCGACAACTTTTTTACGATTCGATTTTTATCCCTCAGTCACATCACTACGAACTCTTATTCTACAAAAATATATTATTATTTTTATTTTCAATGCACCATATTAAGTAAGCATTATTAATTTGCTTTTAAAACTACTGATACTATCAATGATATAAAAAAAAGATTGTTAATTGATTGTTATTACAATAAAATATTTCTGAATGTATCATTCCAATTATTAATTACATGTAATAAAATACTATCGTCAAATTAAGTTTTTATGTCGTCTACCGGTAAAATTCCAAGCTACAATCTCCCGCTGCGATATTAATTTTTACAGTCAAAATTAATGCACGTATCGCGTCATCTCGATTAAATCGTGTCCGATTTCGATCGCAATCCGAGCGATTTTCTTTAATTATACAAATTACATTGTGAAGCCGTTCACGCTATCGGCGCCATCTCTCGGCCAGCGCTAGCAATTTTCGCGATAGCGTCCAGCCGGCGATTAAATTCGAATTTATTAAAAATAAATACCTACATCGATTGCAAAAAACTCGATGTCGATAAATGTCAGGCAACTTAGTGATTTATTCATGGTTTCGAGAGTTCTTTTACTCTCGATATCAGCTGGATCTGTTATTGTCGTCCGATGTGGAGCTCGCAATAAGCTCCGTCGTGTTATGAAGGGTGTCGAGTAATAAAGTTCGATAAAAACTATTCGTATTAATGTATCGTTAACCATCGACCCATACAAGTTATACTTGATTTCGGTTTTTGACCAAATATTACCTACAAATAACATAAAATTTAACGACACAATTTATGCGTGAATAATTACAATTTTATAGCTTTTCGACTTGAATTTGTGCGAAAAAGAAAAACAAAAAACGAACTATTTAAATAAGTTTTACAGCAAAACAATGCGTCGGATTTAGCCCGTCGTATTAGATTGAAGTCCGATCCATCAAAGCCTCGTTAACACGTTCACATGATTTGTTCTTTTTTTAAACCAGTCGGGAATAGTGTTGGGCCGTTTTTTTTTCTTAGTCGATCGATTGTCGGTAGTAATTGGTATGGGAGTAGCCGATGTCGAACACGATGTTTGACGGTGAGCCGAGTTAATTATTTTCGTGTCGTAGGCGTGCACTCAAGATGCTATCCTTTATCGAGATAGTGTTGTAACAAAGGAGATCGTTTGACGTGACCGTTCTGTTCTTGCTGATGTAGCGTTTTATAAATCACTATAGCTGCCTCATAGCTTTACGCTTAATTTGAAAGTATTTATCGATTGAAAGATTTCGATAACTGATAGAAGACGTGAATTATGGCAAAATCGATAGCGTAGGTAGTTATAGTTTAAATTTCTAATTATATGTGTATTACATGAATAATAATGTATTAATTACAAACAATTTAAGATAAGACGCAGATAAGTAAACTAAATTTGCACAAAATATCATTTCCTTTATTTAATTTTTATATCAGTTATAAAATAACTAATTTAAAAAAATATTATAACATTTAAAACGGTAATGCGATTATACTAAGTAATTTAATTTGTTAAGTAAATAAATAATAAATATAAGAGTTTCTACATTGTATAGTATTATTAAAAATACTTACACATATTTTTAATATATTTTTATTATGCCTAAAAAATTCGCCACATATAAAAAATTACAAAAAACAGGTACAAAGATAATAAATAACTTGAAAATAGCACGATTTTATATGTAGGAATTTCAAATCGATTGTACAATTAGAACTTTTTTTTTAATCTTCAGATTAAAGGTATGCTAAGCATTCGAGATTCGAATATCGCTTTTTGTTAGTCAAGGTAACGTTCAAAACGATGACAGAAAAACTTAATAAAAAAGTACGCAGCTACAGTAACAGAAAGTTCGATAGGAATAGGTAATGTCTTGTTTCATTTTTCCCAGTTAACTATCTGAGATCTTTTGTGGAACGTTATCTCCGATCGCGTTCGCGGAATGTCGCGTCCGACGAATTACGCATTTAACGCACGCGAATTTCGTACGAACGAATCAAAGACTCACGCTATCGCCGCGCTCGCCATCAAAATATTAATATTCGATAGACCCGACTCGATGTTCCCGATTCGTATAATTAAAATCGAGATCCGATTCGATTGGGCGCGGATTCCGTCACGTCGTACGTCATAAGCCCCGCCCACTTTTGACGCCTCCAGCGTTGCGTGTACGCAACTTTTACCGTTTATCGCGATCATATCGATATCGTTGCATCTTTAATTTTATTTTATTGTCGAATTTGTTGCGATTAAAATGTATCACGTAGCAGCTTATGAATTTTGTGTTATTAATCAAATGTTGCCACATATAATAAAGAAATCGCATGTGTTTTTTAAGTGCGGGGGCTCGTGAGCGGCGCGGGCGTATCGTCGCGTTTTGCATAGATTAAAAAAGTCGATAGATATGCAAATGGCCGACTGCCGTGTTTGCTTGTTTCTGAGTTACGGCGCGCCTCGGTAATAGAGCCTCGCCTATCGGAGTACACTTTTAGAGAATATGAGGGTTATGTGATTGTGTGATCGCTGATCGCATGACCGCTGTGGACTTTCAGGAAATTTATTTTGCATACAAATTGTGCACTGCTTTAATATTATTTCTGCTAAATTATTTGCTTTATGGGTGACATTTTTTTGCAGCTTAATTCAAAATGTTATGATAATTTTTATGTCATAGGTATTCAGTGTAATAAACTATTTATTATTTACCTTAATGTTATAATGTTAATCCAATTAAAAATAAAATATACTTTATTCAATTACATAGTTCCTCACACACATTTTTTGAATTGAATGAATTGTAAGTACCTATACAAGTTAAATTAAATGTAAAGTTACCACCTGTACGAGATGTAATGTAAATGGCCATGAGGAATCAAACTAAAAGAGTTAAATGAAAAAAAAAAAGAATCTTTTATGTATATCATCGACAGGCAAGTGGACCACCTAATAGTAAGTGGTCACCGCCGCCCATAGACATTGAAATTGTAAGAAATAATCACCACTTACATCGCCAATGCGCAAACAGCCTTGGGAACTAAGTTGTTATGTCCCTTGCGCCTGTTTCTAGTTACACTTGTTTACTCAACCTTCAAACTGGATAAACGAATACTAAGTTTTACTGATGCTGGTAGAATATTTGATGAGTGGGTTATACCTGCCCTAATAAATTTCATACTTAATAATTATTCAGTAACAGCCTGTGAATGTTCCACTGCTGGGCTAAGGCCTCTTCTCTTCTCTTTGTGAGGAGAAGGTTTGGAGCTTATTCCACCACGCTGCTCCAATGCGGGTTGGTGGAATACACATGTGACAGAATTTCAGTGAAATCTGACACAAGCAGGTTTCCTGACGATATTTTCCGTAACCGGTAAGCACGAGATGAATTATAATCACAAATTAAGCACATGCAATTCAGTCGTTGCCCGGGTTTTGAACCCACGATCATCGGTTAAGATTCACGCGTTCTTACCACTAGGTCATCTCGGCTTTTTAATAATTATTATTCATATTAATTTTTATATGATAATCAATCTCGTTAAGTCATTTATTCGATATGAAGCTTCGAAATAGGTACTCAGTACTGTGTTGATAGAACTTCGTTTTTAAATAAGCTTCGTGAAGTATTTGCTTAATTTTTTTACGAAATATTTTCAAATGAATTATTACAAAACAAACACATGTCCAGAGAAAAATAATGTAAATAAAATGTATAATTTATTACAACCATGGATTTGAATCCATTAGGAAAAAGTTTCAACCATTCTTATCGTAAATCTCACATGTGCCTAAGGATTTTTGTTTTTAATTACAACGCAATGGAAATAGGAAACGGAATGTGGTAAGCCCATTTCGAACTTGGATGTGGTATAAGTTGCTGCAAATCGTTTATTAAAGAGAAATGGTACCTAAAATACCAAATAAATGTACTTATTTAAACTGTAATAGACACATAATGGCACAGATCTCAATAAATTTTATGTCTGTTGCATTTTTCTTATCTTCTAAGCAAGCGTGCTACATCGTAGACCGTGTCGATGCTTAACATCAGGCAAGACAACGGTCAAACGCTAGCTAATTACGGGTAAAATAAAAATATATAAAAAATATATCATTTGGCCGACACTAAAACCTTAAATGTTATTTTTATTGTGAAAAAAAATACATATCAAGCTGACGTATATTACTTTATAAACTATTTTTTTTATTATTTGCTAATATAATGGAATCATCGAGCAATGGAACGCGCGATGCTTGGGTATCTCTAGCAGATAGAATCCGAAATGAGAACATTCGCCAGAGAACTAAAGTCACCGACATCGCGCGTAGAATTAGCTGACTGAAGTGGAAATGGGCTGGTCATGTCACCAGGCGCCTTGATGGCCCATGGAGCCGACACGTGGTAGAGTGAAGACAACGCTTAGGCAAACGTAGTGTAGGACGCCCTGTGGCGAGGTGGACTGACGATTTAAAAAAGGTGGCAGGTAGGGGATGGATGCGGGCTGCCCAAGTTCGGTGGATGTCGTTCTATGAAATAAAAAAAATATAATAATAACGATTAACAACAATTTTTAACGACATATTGGCTTAAAAACTGTAATACTGAGTGTTACGAGTTACAAAATTATTTTCTTCACACATCCATAAAAATTACATGTGGCAACACTATGAATATTAACATGCATTACATCAATCATGCTATGTAGATTTTAAGCGTGATTGCTAACACTCGTTAAGAAAAGGGCTAGTTTGAACGTTTCAGCTCAAATGTATACGGGTTATTAGTGTTACCATTAAAATAAATAAAATAAAAAAATATAAATGGATTATACGATTTAATAAATAATACTTACTATTCTTGCAAACCGGAAGACAGGCGAAGCAATAATAATACATAACTAAAATTGTCTATGACAGTGTGGTTTTTAAAAAGTAAAACGCCATATGTAATTAGGTCAATTCAAGAAAACTGGAATACGGTTACCCCCTCATTTTTTTATAACGTATGAATAAATAATTGTGGCTTAAAAGAGTTATAATTGTAAAAATAATTATTGCTTTTAGCATTTATTTCATTCTTTATAACTTTGATATACCGTACCTCGATTGCACGAACTCTCTGTTATTACGATTGTGAAATTATTCGTCAAATAACTTATTATTTACATATATATTATTTATTCAATAACTTTGTATCTCTACGATGTCTTAATAATATCATTCGAAAGTTTGTGTTTGTACGCAAAAATACTTGATAGATTATAATAAAATCGACTTATAAAGACAATTATTTCGATAAATAGTTTAGATATAGGCCAATCTTAAGGTTAATCTATTGGCTCCGTCTGTACATTTTTTTTACACCTAATTTTGTGATAAATAATCGTTTTATGGTGCAGTGATTCATATTATACTATTTTTTCCATTTTTGTCTGTCTGTCTGTATGTCTTCTTATAACTCAAGAACGGCTTGACCTATCTTGATGAAAATTGGTACACACAAAGAACATGTGATGGCGCAAATGTTAGGCCATAGGTATATATAAGATCGGTAAACCCGTTTTTTTTTTGATTGCTGGAAAAATCCTTTACGCGTTTGCCCCACGGGAACAGTGGGGGAGTATGTGGGGCTCGCCATATGTCCAGGGCGCTGAGTGCGCCCCGGTCATCGGAATATCCACTAAAAAACCAGCGGTACCCTTCCCGTCTTAACGGGGAGCGCCACGGGATCGCTTGCGCATGCCACCGTGACGCTCCTGATGGTGCATCTGATAAACATCAGGTTCGCGAATTTACCTCCGTACTTCGTAGAACTGATACTCCGTCCGAACTCCATTCCTAGATATTGTGATCTAAGGACAGTAGTGGCATCACACTAAAGAATACACGTCCAAGATCGGTAAACCCATCGGTAAATAAATCTTATGAAAATTAATTTCTAATTGTTAATTACGTATTTCTTTTCCAGTAGCCATATGTGTGTGTGTGTGTAAGCGTGTGTGTTATTATAGTAATAAAATAATTTATTATATTTTTATTAATTACACGTGGGTGAAGCCGCGTGGCAATAAATTTTCCAAAAGTAAAATAAAAGATTATATTTTAACATTTAAAATTATCACCGGTTCGGAATGTACATATATTCTACAAATTAACCGGCCACCTACCAACTAGGTATTTTATATATTTTTTCATCACATAATATCTTAGTTTAACAAATAATTAACTGGTAGTGAAAGCCTTTTTTATAGGATGACTGTACGGCCAGTACGTCGGTCGTCGCGTTTCCACTTCACTATCAGGCGTAGTAGAGTCATTTGCCTTCGCGGCAGTTATAAAAAAAGGATATAATTTTTACTTCAGAACGAAAGATAAATTCTTCTAAAATATATTTTAATCGTTAACAATCACCAATCTTATAATTTTATCAAGTAATAATCTATTAAAATGAAATTTCTTTAATCTCTGGACAAGTATAGTCTGTGCATAATCATAAACAATAACTAATGCATATTTAATACTTTTTAAACAATTATCTGACTGAGTTAGTCGACTATTAACTTATCCGGTTTCGGATTTTCAGATTCTTTATCGAGAAGAGTCGACGTGATTTCAACACGTCCGCTCCGTGACGATGAGAACTAAAACTCTCGTATGATATTGATCGTTTCTATCAATAACAAAATTGAAATCGGATTAATTAATAGCAGCAATATTAATAATAACAGAAACGATTAATTTCATTTGTCAATTGATTAATCTAAAGCGATTATAATTTTCTAGACAAAATTTTAATAAACTTTCACATGCTTAATATGAAAATGTACCTACCTAATGCTAGGTAAACATCTGCATGGTGTATAAAGTTCCATACATTTTTCCTAAGCAGAAAACGTGCCCCAATATGCTCAGTAGTGAGGCAGTTACGGACTGTTAGCGAAAAATATATTTTAAAATAACATTTCATAAACCGACTCGAACCTACAGTATTATTATTTGTCTAAATAAATTAATTTAAAGTTAAATATCTATAACAGTATACCGTTGAAGACTAGATTTATAGAGCTATGGGAGTGTTTATCTACCTTCGTGGCCGATGTTTTTGCGAACGGCCACGTCTGCGCCTTTCTTGTTCTTATGTTGACTGATAAGGCACTGCCAACTTACTATTAAACAGCACTATCAAAAGTACTTACAAGGATAGTAATTAGAAGTTTTTTCACTGATAACAATTACAAAATTTTATTTTAATTGTATATTTTAAGTTAAAATTAATCAAATGGTGCCACGATTATTTTTGATTTATAATGTAGTATTAATTTTTTTCACTGGTAATATTTTCGAACATTCGAGACTTTTGTATATTAAGTACAGTAAACAAATCAAATGTTTCAAAGACTTGTAAGGATATATTGTGAATTTCTAATTAAAGCTTAGTAGGATTATTTTTAAATTAAAAAATAAATAGTTTTTTTTTATGTAACTATATTTTCGTTTGTATCAAATTAACTATTTTATTTTCTCAGGAAAACAATAAGAAAATAGAAAACAACTGGGAGCCACTCGGTTTCATTCATTATAACTATAGTAAAATAAATGTATAATTCCTTGATCATTTTGTGTATAACTATTTAAAAAAGATTGCTTATTTATGTTTTTAATAAATTTATTGTATATTTTATAATATCTAAAGTGAAATATTTTCCTCGTATAAAGTATAATTTAAGCAAAATAATACAATTTTAACATCAACCTACCACACTACAAACCTTTCGATCGTAACTTCGAAGCCAAACCATTAAAATACAGCTTACAAATAGCGTAACTCGATAGCGGAATCGAACCCGCGATATGCAAATACCCGTCCGATCGTGACGCACGACGTCCGTCCCGCAGACACTTGCAGAGATCACTGAGGATGATAGACAAGTTTTTATCAGAATACGTGGTGACATTCAGCTGAAGTAATGTTTTATACACCTACATATTTCTCAGTAACTTCAGAGATAACGAGTAAAAACTTTTTAAATGTAAACGTCTTTAATATTTTGATTTACAAATCAAAGCTAAAAGGTTGTCGACTCCACGAAAACGTTTGATATGGTTTATATTGGCTCTAATTCTGAGTAAAATACGTTTTGTTAAAACTTATATTTTTATGTCTTAATATTTTACAAACATTTGAACTATTCTATTTTCGAAAACTATTCAAACCTCTATGATGTGTGGCGGGAGTTTTGGCGACTATTATTTTCATTTATTTAATTTCACAATATTCGAGCAATATATTTTTGGCACGACTTGGAATTAGAACTAGAAGACCACTGGATCGGCAGCATCAAAGCACCTAAACCAAAGAGGCAGCCGGTCAATAAGTATACAATGTCAGCTTTAAATTTAAGCTTCATAGTAAATTTAGTAATGAAGCGATTCATTGTTATAAATTGTTCTTTTTTTAAGACAATAAATTATGTACAAATTTGTATATTTTGTCTTGAATAGTGTATATATTATGTAACCTATAACAACCTTATTTACATACGTAAATGAATCATAATATTTCATTTTCAACCCACACGTGATGTCTTAACGGATAAAATGTTAACTGTCTCTATGATAAATTGAACGTTATCTGTTTAAAATCGATAAGTTGCTAAACCCAAATCATTGACAATCATTTATTTTCAAATAATAGACAACTGTTTAAGATTAAATGACTGAACGAAGGAAACTTAGCATACGCATTTTAAGGCGGAATGATTTATACAAATAATAAAAACTACAAAAAAATTAAAAAACATTAATTTCAATATCAGCAACAATTAAAATGATGTTTCCATCGTTTTTTTAATTAAAATTGTTTCTACCATACTGGCGATATTGACTAACGTGTTTGCCTTTGATTTTATAACATTTTATTTATTTTGCTTTTAGGTAAATCGGTAACATATCTAGTATATAACTTACGTGCAATAAACTTGTGTAATATAGAACGATTTAACTTAATAAATTAGCAGTAGAGAGTAACATTAACACAATCTGCTTGGCTCGTGTGTATCGTAGATCGATGCTGGCATTAAAAGCCATTACTATCGGATTACGCGATCAATTTGCTGTACCTTTAAAATTGTACAAGCTTTCGACGCTGCCTTTTTGCAGGACGCGGATTTAAATGTTGCCTCTTAAGGTTAGTAGTTTTGAATTGTTATCAATAAAAAAATATGTATACCTATACGTATATTTCTTAGAGAAGTTTAAATAATTAAAAATAGCTGATTTGTTGCCATTTATAAAAATTAACAGTCGATGATTTCATTTCAATTCGTGTGTTTTTTTTTTAAATCACAGGTAGTGATATCAGATAACGTATTCTAGGTGATCGGTCACCGGCGTCACAGTGAAAGATCCGTATCGCGTCGATTGTGACTGCCTCGATGCACGACTATTTTAATTGGACCCTGATCTCCGATCTGATAAATGTAAGGACAAGATGGCGGCTTTTGTTTTTTTTAACATGTAGGCACGTGTTCGATGATTGTACCAGTTATAAAATTTTGAATGGTCGTTTAATGGTGCTTGTAAACGCATTTGATGTGTGAGATTTTTTTGAACGGAACAAAATTGTTTCACTCTACCTTTTTATGTCTTGTTTCATTTCCATTTCATAATTATTTTGTATCTCTTATACTGAATCTGCAACATACACATAGACTTTAAGTTTTCTACCGTAAGCGTTTTGTTATTCAAACGCTGTAAACCGATATCGCTTTAGCCTCTAGTCTCTGCTTTATTAAAAGCAATGCGGGTACTTGACGCTTCAAACAAAATAGTTATGCGAATTGCATGCCTGTCTCTGATATAAAAGCCATTTTAACCACATTATTTGACGTGTTTATAAAGACAAAAGGATGCTGATGAATATCATTTAACGAATCGACTTTCGGTTTTGCGGAGTCGTTTAAACGACACCAAGTCACGCCATCTATCTGATTGAACATTCAACCTTTCTCAACAATCACAAGTTATAACTTACTTAAGGAAAAACGGGAGCTTGAACGCAACTAACGAACTGCGATAGCTCGCATTCGGTATGACGCCGACATTAAGCTGCCAGATAAACCGAGTACGAACCAAACCAATCGCGCGTCACTGCAGAATCGTAACAGCCAATCGAATTGCGCTGTGACTAGGATAGCGTGACCCGAACGCAATCCGATTCAAACTGCATTCGTTACCGCGAGATGGCGGTCGGTGTGCGCGCCAATCGTCGCGTCCATCTCACTGTCGTGCCCATATAATGATCTTCACAGGGGCAGGAGAATGAAGTTGAGCCTCTCATTAATTGGCGTTTTGAGTTGAGATCGCTGCGCGAAAGATAGGTTAATTCCTCGCCCGGTCGAGATCGTTGTCGCTCAAAAAGGAAGGTGAGCGAGCGTTTTCTGGAAATCAGATCCAATTACAACAAGGTCCGTTAACTTTTTATTCTGTTTGTTCGATGGTCGAAAGCATACTCACGCGCAATGTTGACGGACGAGGGTCGTGCGACCGGTTCCTACTGACGGATTGGAGATTTATTTCCTTAATGCACGGAAATGTTTGTAAAACATCGCATTGCTCACATAATTCAATACCCTATACCCCACCCACACGGAACATTTACATACCGCGAGCACGTCTCAATTAGGAGCACTAATGTATGCCTCGACCAAAGTCCTGATCTGTCTGACGTCGACAGATAGCGAGTGAAACGTGACGAGTGACGACTATCGCGAGAAAACCGCTGCCAACTTAGCATCGCTCCACTATTAACAACACTAATAGGAACCGATATTGTCGATTTCTTTTATTTAAACGAACTATTCTGACTTCCATTTGCGCATTGATAATTACAGAATGAACATAAAAGGCTTAACTTTAATTTACAGGTGAGGACGAGGAATGGGGAAACGAGAGCGAGGCAATGCCAGGAGAACCGCGCACGCCGAGCTCGGGTGGAGAGCGAGCTGCTTCGAGTGGTGGAGCTTCACCTACTTCCGAGGGATCCGCTACCGCATCTCCGCCCCGCCTACGCCTTAACGCAAGTCTAGCTACCGATCCAGCGCTTGCACCTCAAGCAACGACACTAAAGCATGAGCCACCCTCGCCGTCTCCACCGCCTGCTCCAGCACAGCAAGCGAGGGATTACGGCTTAGCTCTTACAGCGGCTAACTTTCCGGCGCTGTTTCCCACAGCTGCAGTGACTCCGCCCGGCTACATGTGCAAGCCTTGTGGGATACGCTATTCTTCACTAAGTACGCTCCAAGCACATCAAGAACACTATTGTTCAAAACGTAGAACGAAACCCGATGGTACTGAAACACCGATAGATGCAGCTGGAGATGAGTCAAGCGGTGACTCCAAAACGCCGCGACCGCTCGGCAAACAATATGCGTGCACATACTGTTCGTACAGCGCTGATAAAAAAGTCAGTTTAAATCGGCATATGAGAATGCATTCCTCGTCACCGGTAAGCAGTGGGACTCCAGTACCACCTCCTACATCAAATGGCGAAACTGTAGAAGGTCCACCAGCTCAAGATCGATATTGTGTAGATTGTGATATTCATTTTAGCTCAGTTAAAACATACCGAGCTCATAAAGCTCATTACTGTAATACCAGACAAGTTGTCAAACAAGCATTGGCAGCGGCCAGGGCGGGATCTGCAACATCGGGCTCCGCACCACCGTCTCCTGGGGCAACTCCTCCTGCTCAAAACCAATATGCATTAGCTTTGCCAACAAATCCGATTCTCATAGTTCCATATTCAATTTTAAGGAGTGCTAGTACACTTCCTGGTACTACATTACCAGATCCGGATACACCATGCTTTTTATTACCAAATGGAACATTTCAACCTATTAGTCGAGCGTTGCCGAATATGAATCCAGAAGTAAAAGAACCTGAGGTTTTGAAATCGGCTAATAGACCACGAGAGCCATCTCGAGATGGGGCCACACCTTTAGATCTGAGCGTTCGTCGATCCCCGGAATCTGTTACGACTGATGAACACGAAAAGGAAAACCGGATGCGTTCTACTACCCCAGAACAAATAGTTTGCGCTCCATCGCTACCAGGGTCTCCTGGTACTCCATCTCCTTCGAGAAGATCTTCTTCGCCAAGTGGAGAAAATTCACCTAAGAGACGCCGACGTAATTCAAGAGGACCCACTCCTAAACCACCAAGTGTGCCTTCTCCTCCAGAAGAAAAATTTACACCGGTTGTCCCTCCTCCGATTTTACCCCCTGCCTTGGCTTTACGACTAGCGACAGAATTACCCGTGACGTCACCACAGGTATTAGTTAAGCAAGGAGTATCAAAATGTAAAGAGTGCAATATAGTATTCTGCAAATTTGAAAACTATCGTATCCATAAACGTCATTACTGCTCCGCTGGTGGAGGGGAAGAACGAGCTAGTCCAGCGCCACCGGAGCCTGGTCCTCCACCACAGTACCGTCAACTTATCTGCTTGGCGTGTGGAATACACTTTAGTTCCCTAGATAATTTGACCACTCACCAATCATATTACTGTACAAAAAGAGAGACTCGATCGCCTCGAAGCATTCCTGAAGTGCCGCGACCTGCTTCAGGATCAGATGGTGGACGGAAATGTCCGTGTTGTGAAGTAGTATCTCCCACGACAGCAGCAGCGCAACGCCATTTGGAATCACATGCCGGAGTCAAAGCGTTCCGCTGCACGATCTGCCGATACAGAGGAAACACGCTACGTGGTATGCGTACTCATATACGCATGCATTTCCGGGACAAGCCGGCTGACCTTCATGTGAGTATATAAATCTTAAAATATAACAAAACTCATTAAATTGTAGCTACGCCTTACTACCAGTAAGTAATTATACCTTTTTAATATGTTTTAATACATATATAAATACAAAAATTACATATTCATACATTTTCGCCCGCGTAGTGCAGGAATTATAAAAAAGTAGTCTGTCTAGCCTTGTGATTTGAACCCCATCATTTCACCAAAATGGATGCATCAATGTAGCCTTAAAAACGGAACAGACAGACAGTTATTTTCGTATTTATTATATAAGTATAGATGTTGTATAATTACGTATCTACAAGTATTATAAAAATTATTTTTATTTTCAATTTCAGGAGGAGAACTACATCTCTTGTATACAGGAAGAAGATAATCGGGAGACAACATCTCCAAACCCAGCGGCGGGCGAGCGAGTCTACCGATGTGGGTCCTGTGCCTACACGTCATCATACCGTGGAAATCTTGTGAGACACGCGCGTCTCGTTCACGCCACCGAAGACCCAGAACCGGAAGAGCAAACATCTCCAATTCCTCCAGCTGATATTAAGAAAGAACCAGAAACAGATGAAGATACTCCCAACTTCTGCAAATCCTGCAACATATCTTTCAAGTACGTGAACACGTACAAAGCGCACAAACAGTTTTACTGCACCGCTGCCAATCAAGACGCTGCTGCCAATAATAATGTCCCGGCGAGGGTCAACGATGCGCCTGTTGTATGAATTGGATTAAAGATATTCCAGCGGTCAGATAATACAGAGTTCGCTAAACACAGATTTTTTTTAAACTCAATATGGACGCTGTTCAAACAAGCCAACTACGTTTTTTCTAAATATCCCTCCTTGGCTTACATTGCTTCCAATTGTTATTAATAAAAGTGTATAACCACTCGTTTCCTGAATTATAAAAAAAAACTATGTGCAATAATTTATAAAATATATAAAATTTAATTCGATATATAAGCCACTTGTATTGCATATCAAGGCCAAATTGATGTTTTGACGTTTAATTATTTTCATTGAGTGAATGAATGAATGAAATCTCGGCTAATGTACATAGAGCCCACGTTTAGGTTTGTTATAATTATCTTGTTATGTAAATTCATTACTAGTTAAAAGGTTAACCTCTTCGTCATTGTATTAGTATACGTTAAAATACCAAATTGTAAATATTTGTAAAGATATTATCGCATTATAACTAAATTTTATTACCATTTGTTTCTAAGTGATTGTTCTTTCTTTGTTGTTAATTTTGTTTATTATTAATAGAATCTTAGATGAACTTTATCCAAAATTTGCTTAATAAGCAATAGAATGCTCATTCCATTTGTATTAACCAGTGGTTTTTACATTACTTCCCCTAATTAATGACACTACATATGTACATAGCTACATACAAGCTTATTTAACAATTCTTAAAATTATTTACGTACCTACATTCCAAAAACAATTGAATATCAAACTTAAACAACTATAAATTTAGAATAATTACAAAGAAAAATCTTAGGATCGATTATTATTAATAGTTCCATGTAGTGTCATTAAGTATAAAAAATCTAATTAACGCTCTTCTGCGTTTGTATCTAACGGATCCCTTGATTCGACTTCAAATAATATCTTTAAAATAAAACTATCATTCACCTCTTTTATCAATTGCAACGGTTATAGAAAAAGACACTAATTTTACTTCACTATAATTATAAAATTTGTCGTTTAAATTAATATCGCTTAGTTTCATTAAAAAACCTTGCATAATGTTTTTCTGCTATAGTTTTTGGAAATCACGATGCAATGTTGTTCAATGTTTACTGTCAAAATAAGATAAATGTTTTCAAACACCCTAACCCAACATTCAACTCTTGTCTGAACTTAAATTTCACACTCTGGTATCACAAGTTAAATTTAATTTACAAATTGCTTTGTTTTGTTTATTACTCATTAAAGAGGTGAATTATAGTATTTTATTGGGAGATGGTTGCCATTATGTCACAACTGCAACGTTTCTTCTAGTTTGTACAACACTGGCTAGTAATATATAATAAATATTTAAATGGAAGAAAACATGTAACAACACTATAAACGTCATTCTAATAGTAGGTAGGTAATTATAAAGAGATTACCTCTCTTTTAGTAAGAAGTTCACGCAAAATACCATGTTTTGTCAATGCCAAAGCATCGCTAGATTATTGTAATTTGCATTTATAGGTATCTCACTAATTATAGTAATAGCATTAAGTAAATAAAAAGACTTATTCCGTAGATATACATATTAAATTTGTGTATTCATATTGTGTTTGTCTTTAAATTGGAATAAGTCTCGAATTTTCCAACTTTCGGATAAATGGCCGTATTGTTGATTTTCGGACGTAACCAATCAGTTCGTTCGTGACGTAATTATTCGTTGTTAAGTCGTTGACAAAACAGTACAGGTGGACTAGAGATATTATAATATTTATTTTTACATTAATTTTAATATATTGTATATTTTTCTTTTACCACTCAAACTTTATTTTAAAAAAAAGTATTTTTTTCCTTTAAAAAAATATACTTTGTCTACGACTTAAACGGTACTACGTAAACGTATCATGACATTATACCAATAAAGCAACATAGCATCTGATGTGTCGTGCCATAATCAGTGTTTTAAAAAAATAGTTTTTAAATGTATGATATTCTCGAATAATATTACGGCTAAAGTTATCAGAAATCATGTCAATAAAGTAATCGTTAATCAAATTACATTTCAATAAATTTTTAATGTCGATACGCCTAGTAACATCGGCCAAATATTAATATTGAAATAATATGCCACGATAATGTAACCATTATATAATGTTATTAAAATGATAATACATAGTTACGCGGTAAAAACGCGTACAATGATATTGTAAAATACGCCAGACAATAAATTATTATTTATCACATATTAAGACTGTCTTTATTTGTTCCCTACGACCGTGGTTCCCTGGACTGGACCTTACTTCCTAGACCTGTTCAACTTCGTATTTAAAAAAAATTAAATTTAACACTTCACGTACCTATATATGTAACCCGTATCAATTTTCTATAAAAAGGCAATAAATGTAGCTAATAAGCTATGTTCCTAAAAATGTGTATTAATATTTTATGTAGTAAATTTTAAGACTAATTTTAGCGTTGGAATTATTTCATATGCAATAAACATATCCTTAGGTAGATAATAATCAAACAAGAGCTTGTCGGCGAGAATGTGGTGCTGTATTAATTTGACTTTTGAATTTGAGACGAGAGTGATAGCAGACTTGTTGTTATATGATATATCAATGTGGCGGAACGTCAATCGGACAACCATATGGACGGATCGCTGTTAATTTTTTATTACGTTTGAATTATTCTTTAATTTTGATTACAATATAATATGGATTTATCTATTGTCTATATTTACGTTATGTCTCTCCTGTTACGCCTATAGGCTTCATAGACTTGTAATCACATACATTACATTTGCACATTGGATCGATTTCGAAGGCAGTTGCAACACAGTAAATTTTCTATTTATGCAACTATATTAATTGTTACAAAATACAATGATTACCCCTATTTAATTAACTAATAACAAGTTTTCCTAAATTAGTTCTTTTTTGTTAGCGAGAATTTTTTTTTATATCAAAAAATAAATGTAAGTTTTTTTTAACAAATTCTATTCATTCTATAATATCTGCTTTAAAGATTAAAGAAAAACACCACATGTGTTATAAAATTTATATATAAAAAAAAAATCTTATAAATCAATAACAAGTTCTAAATCAATGTTAGTCCGGGTCTGATGAATCATCTGCATATTGTTCCCTGAACTGCTCGGTATCTTCTTCCTGACCGTAATAGAATCCTTCATCGGTGTCATCTTTATATCCTGGTGTTTCCTCCACGAGAGTGCTGTGTACGAAATTCCGACTGTCAGAGAGATTGGGCTGTTCTGCTAGGACTTTAGCTTTATATTTGGCATAAGCAGCACCATAACGTTTAACATCTTCATTAAATAAGTCCGGTGGCTCATCATATAATATCTTGTCCTCACCTGTGTCGCTAGACAGTTCATCTTCTGTAATAATTATTAGGAAAAGTATTAATTGTAAAAGTAATTACTACATTTTCTATCCAATCACAAGACGAATAAAGAAAGATAAGCAACTTTGACATGATACCATCTCATTGGCCGAGATCTTGCATAATATATGATAAATATATGGTACTAATTATGGATTGGAAATAAAATTAAAATATACATAAGTTGTTAAGTGTAGTAGTATCAATAAAGTTGTAGAATTTCAATAACTCTTTGAAGTGCAAATATTTACAAACAATTTTGTAAATATTTGTTCTGACAAAACTGAGTCTAGGAAGCTGAAATTTGGATCATTACGCTTTGTAGTAGTAATTTTTATATAATGTAAGTATCCCCTAGAGAAGGATTTTTGAAAACTGCAACTTTAATGGGGCAATGAAAGGGGTGACTTTGTATGAATATTACCTGTACAGCGTCAGGACTGGAAGTTAGTATATAATAAAGCAGAAATATGTAAATCAAATGCTCGTTTATCTTTACTTTAAATTACCTAAGTTACAATTTTGTACAGCTTGAATCATATCCTCTTCGTCAATACTGCTAGGTTCGGAATCCGGATAATCATTACGCCAGTCATTTTCGGCATTTGAATCCTCACTATCATCTTCATCTGATTCTGCTAAGCCATTGTCTCTATATGATCCAAATATCAAATTGGTCTCATAATCTTCAATACTAAAATAAAAAAAATATTAAAAGTGCAAGTATGAATTTATTTTTCATTAGAAAAAAAAATACAGTTAATCAAAACTTTGGATTTTAATTCAAAATCGATTCGAAATCAAACATTTGGTAAGGTATTTAAATCATACATTTAAATATGTCCAAAATCTTACAAGTACTCTTCAAAATATAATAAGAAATATATATATCAATTATGTCAACCAATTTAAATGTCCTAGTCCTATGAGCAATGATATATTTGTTTGATAGAAATTGTGTTTATATTAAAATTAAAATATTTTATTCAATATCAAAATTTGATTTGAGATCATATATAATTTTGTATTTTTAAAAACAAATAAAAACTGGTAACATTATGTTCCAGAGCTGATGGATAGCCTTAATTATGAAAGTAAATTCTTACCTTACTAGATTATCCAACATTGAAATATCGAAATCTTCTTTAGCAGCCGTGTATAGATCGTAAATGTATTTCTCATTTTCCTGTACATCCTTTTTTTGTAAATCAACTAAATCGTAGTTATCTTCGTCAGTCTCCTCTTTTAATCCTCTGCTGCAATTGACAATTTCATACCGATTCTCAGCAGCTACATCTTTTCTTTCTTTACGTATTTTCTTAATTATATCACTAACATTACTAGATGTTTTGAATGTTACGTTATTTGGGACAATATTCTTTACGTGTGTTGATTCCTATAAAAACACATTCTGTCAAGTCCATGTGGTCTTTATAATGAAGCATATTTTCAATTATCTGCAGGTAATAATTGGAGGTTTTTGAAAATTAGTAATAGCCGTACTTACCTGATTTTCCACACTACCTCTAAAAACAAATAGCGAAGGAGATATCTCTTCGATATTTGTTTTCTTTCTTTTGCACAATAGCACTAACGCATCTTGAGGATTATCTTCGAGACGCCGTTTTACACGCAAAACTGTGGAAATAGACATAATCCTCAACAAGTTTTTGATTGGGTTACAACTATTACGCCATAAAAGAAACCACGAAAATCGAAATACAAATTGGAAATCGTCTAAGCCCCAACCAAACGCTACAATTTTTTTTGTTTGTTGTTGAACTTGAGCTTGACATTTATTACAATGCTACCAATGTACTATATTTATAGTACTCAATACCTAGTACCTTCTTCATTACATAATACATTACCGACGTTCCTGAAAACATTATTTACAACGCATAAAATATTATTTCAAATATTGTTATTCAAATAAGATACTTTTTCATAATTATAGCAAACAAAAATGGAAAATATTTTACATTGTTACGTCCAAATTCAGCAACACTGCTGACAAGTTCGTTCATAGTTCATACCTCAACTCAACCTCATATGACATTGACAAATTAATAATCCAATATTGTGCGTCGCTTTCGTGATTGTTGCGTTATTATAAAAATATTACCAGTTTCTTATTTGATAAGTACTGTTATTTATTAGTGAGTAACAAGGTTCCTTATAATCATGGAGAGCATAAAATTTAATGGAATGGGTTCGGATGAAAATAGCTGGAGAACCCAGAGCGTTAGACAAACTGTTGTATCAAAGATGTAAGTTAAATTTTACTATTAAATCTTATTGTTACTAGAAACTCACACCATCATAAACTTTAAAATATATACACACTCACAAACTGTGCATTACAAATTTTGTGACATTCCATAAAAGCATTCATATGTTATGCCTGAGATGTTTTTCGAAATATTAATGTTCCGTCGATAGTTGCTTATAAAAAGAACTCATGTTTACTTCAACCCAAGTCATCGGAGCTTAACTCTAATTTTAGTGAAGAGGTTATTCAGAGGTCAGGAATGCAGGTAGCAAGGAACAGTAATGAAATGGAGAATCACGTTTTTATGAAGGCTAAGAACCGTGAGGAATATATGAATATGGTTGCAAAACTTATATTGCATGTGAGGGAGATGTGTAAGTATAGTTTTATTTTATATTTATCAGAGGAAGTTTGTTTTAAACATCAATATCTATAGCTAAAGGTAACAGAAAGGAACCTGCAAGAGGCAGGTTCCTTTTTTATAGATATACCAATCGCCTTTGTTATGCAAAGCGAAGGTGTTGCACATCCCGTAGAGCCACAAGCCACTGAGTTTGGAGATTGTTGATAAACAACTTATTTTATGGTTAGAATTATAAGATAAGCATTTTCTCAATATGGAAATGGTACCGGGGGATAGGGGATACCCCTACCCCCTTTACCTCCCCCATCCTCATGCCCAAAAGCTTTATTAATGATATTTTCGATAGTATAAGTAAATTGTTAAAGCATAAATATTATAATTTTATACTATACTCTTAGCACAATCAAAACCAAATCAAGGAGCTCCAAACATGCAAGGACCTAACCAAAATCAACCAGGTCCCAGTAACCAAGTACAAAATCAGCAAGGCCAACCACCCCAAGGCCCTAACAACCAGCCTGGAATGGCAACAGACCCAATAAATGCACTACAAAACATGGCCTCCCAAGGTACAAGGAACCAAATGATGACCATGGGGCAGGGGCAGATGCAACAGGGAGTTTTAGGCCCCAACCCAGGCATGGCAGGAATGCAGGGGCAAATGAGCCAACAAGGCCCCATTGTATCTCAGGGCCCCCAAGCTCAAACAGCAACAAACTTACTCCAAACATTAAATCAGAGACCACAAATCAATATGCAATTGCAAAATAAACTTGGAATGGTGACTAATCAAGGACAAATGGGTGGTAATATGGTGGGCGGAATGGGCATGGGGAATACAATGGGGAGTCAGCTACAGAATCAATTAAACGCATCAGGAATGCAGGGACAAATGATACCAAACATGTCTATGTCAAACACCATGCAAGTGCCAATGCAAGGGGTTAATACAATGGTGGGGCAGATGCAATGCAATCAAGTTGTTGGTGGCATGGGAGCACAAATGGCCCCTAATCAAATGCAAGGTCAAATTCCTAACCAAATGGGTAAGTATTGAAAGTTATAAATAGAATTTATATTAGTTATATAACCAATAAAAACTATAATTTTGCCTAAATGTTATATTAATGAAAAGATTGAACAGTATATTAAATACTAGCTGTGCCCCGTGTTTTCACCCGCATATAATAAATAAAAATAAGCCTAGAGCCTTCCTCGATAAAAGGACTATCCAAGACAAAAATATTTTTTAAATTCGATCAGTAGTTCCTGAGATTGGCCGGATCAAACAAACAAACTCTTCAGCTTTATATATTAGTAAAAATAAGTTGACTTTAGCAGGTATAATATGGGTACAGTCGTATTCTTAACTAAATCATACATGTCTTTTCTTAGAATATTCTCTTAATTATGTAATTAAATATTTTGAATTTATCATTTTAGTACACATAATAATAAATGGTCTTATAAATTTTACCATATATACCATTACAGTGGGTGGCATGGGTAACAATCAACTAGTTAACATCAACATGCTGCAACAGATGCATCGAGGACAGAGCAAGGAGGTGGTGATGGGAGCTGGATATGCTCCGAGGGCACCACCTCACAACCAATTTCTTAGGCAAAGTCCGTCGCCCTCTGCTTCATCACCTAACATGCCAGGTCCAAGCCCTGTTTCGATGGGTGAGTACAATTTTTTTACGAATCTAAACTTATTCAACGACATGCACCATTGTGAGTTGGACATAAATGTATCAAAATTAGATATTTCATATTGGCAAGTTACTGTCAGTCGACTAAGATGTTATGTCTGTTGTGATAGTAATAACACTGGCTTATTCATCATTGAAACTACCAGGAGAAAAAAAAAAATATGTATACAACAACAAAAACTTCATTTCTGAGCTAATGGTAGGTAGAGAAAAAACAGTGATGGTAAATCCTATCCAATCGTGACATAATTATATAAGTTATGATAATTATCAGTGACTGTATATAAATTGTGTATAGGAGGAGTATTAAGCGGCGCATTATCGTCCCCCCTATCTGGTCTAGGTGGTCTGGGTGCTTGCAGCGGTGGTAGCCCATCGCCCTCCGCCAGTCATCACCTTGCACATCACCAGCCACAACAACGGTAAGAAATTTTATGTGCAAATTTCAAGTTAAATTTTCCCATTTTTGCCCGCGTGTTTGGAGGGGTGAGGGGCGAGGGGGTAGTTATGAGGTATAGAACTGTAGCCTACGTCCTTCTTTGGGGTTCAAACTTGCTATATACAAATTTTTCAAATCGGTTCCTTGATAGCGTAAAGGACAAAGTTACTTTCGCATTGATAATATTAAAATAGTTATTGAGTATCAAAACTTCTGATCTGGAATCTATATAATAATCTTGCATTATAAGATTCATCATAAGTCTCAAGAGTCAAGATTAACCAATGATCGGAATCTTTCAATCAGGTTCAAAATGGATAAGCACCAGTGAATTTACACGAATTTACACAGAGATGTGCATCATGAAATCAGCATATGCAGAATATAATTCTGGTACATTCGTATCGACGCAAATTGGTGTCGCAGTACGGATGTGGGTTGGTCCTTCTACCGCAAACTCCTCGTTAAGAGCAGAGGAGGCCATTGGCTAGTAGCCGTTAAGGTCGTTTCGCAGCGACACCGTCGATGTGTACAGAGCCGTCGTTCGATGTGCTTACAGCGTGAACATGGGCATGGTGGCGTCTCCGTCGCCGTCGTCGTCGTCGCTGAACACGCCGGCGGGCGCGGGCGCGGGGGGCGCGGGGGTGGCGTCGCCGGGGGGGGAGGACGCCGCCTACCGCGAGAAGGTGCGCCAGCTGTCCAAGTACATCGAGCCGCTGCGCCGGATGGTCATGCGCATGGTCAGCGAGGGCGAGAGTGAGCTTCTTACACTGTTCATTATTTAATATGACGCAACTTGGCGGTTATCGCAAGGACCGCGTCCATTTCTACGACCGAATCCCTAAGAACTATTCTAAATTTCATTTCCTTAATTATATGCTCTGTGCGTTCAGCGGAGTTGTATAGAACTACTTCATCTGCTTGCATCTAAAAATTTGGTAAGATTACTTAATTATAAGCACGCAAGTAATTATTATTTTTGTGGCAGATGTTGAGAAGTTGACAAAAATGAAGAACCTTCTAGATATTTTGTCCAATCCGAACAAGAGAATGCCGCTGGAGACATTGATTAAATGCGAGGTGGTGCTGGAGAAGCTGGATTTCAAGCGAAGCGAGGGCGTCGGTCTGGGACTGCCGTCTGCTGGAAAGGTATGACAGAAAAAAATAGTTAATTCATTTTATAAAAAATAATAGTTTTAGAACTCACATAATCTAATGGGTAAAACTTAACCTTACTTGGTGGTAGCTGGTATATCTTTGTGAAAACCTGTCTGGGTAGGTAGCACCCACCCATTTTAGTGACCATCAGCAATTCTTAGTATGGTTGTGTTCCGTTTGGTAGCGTGAGTGACCCAGTGTAATTACAGGTATATGGGACATAAGATCTTAATTGCCAATTATTTTGGCGTGTTGACGATATAAAGGATGGTTATTACTTCTTACAACGCCTGTCTATGGGTGGACAAAAAACCAACTATTACTCGTTTTACAAATTTGGAGAACCTTAAGAAAATTAATCGATGAAAATAAAATGTGTATACATTTTAATGATATGTAATATTATACAGTAATATCTCAAAACTTATTGCAATAACTCCAGTGTCATAATTGTTTCCAGGAACAAATCTTTAACCCGCTACTGGAGGTCGTGAACAATTGTCTTCAGTCGCCGCTCGCCAATCACACCCTTAAACGTACTTTCGGTTCCACGCTCGACGCACTCAATGGGCCTGAGATCAAGTAATATACATTTATTCATTCTCTCTTTATTTAACACAATGAAACGATTCATTGTCGGAACGATTTGCTTATGAATACTAGAATTAGCTACGTTTAAATGTAATTGAAAAGTGTTTCATAAAAAGCTTTCGGCATTGTATTGTAAAATATAGAATTCTTTAAAAGTGTCACAAACGATCGCAGGAATCTTCCACCACCACCTCAGAAAATGCCAAAACTGGACGAACCCACCCTGGAAATTCCAGACGTCCTGCAGGGTGAAATCGCTAGATTAGATTCACGGTTCAAGGTAACAAAATATCATTACGTCTCTGGTAATATCTGAACGGAAACGAGCAGACCAGTGAGTCCGGGCCCGCGCAGGTGTCGCTGGAGACGATGCAGCTGTCGGGCGGCGGCGGCGCCATCTCGCTGATCGCGCAGCTGGACGACGTGCGGCTGCCGTGCGTGCCGGCCGTGCACGTGGCCGTGCCGCGCGACTACCCGGCCGCCGCGCCCGCCCGCCTGCGCGTGCGCAGCGTGGCGCCGCCCGCCGCCGACTGCTTCCTCGCGCGCGTCGAGCGCGCCATGGACGCGCGCTGCGCCAGGTATTCGTACGCTCGTCTATTACGCTTTATATTCAAATATTTATGTACTCATTTATGTACCATCGTTCCTACTATCTATCCGGTTCTATTATGAGGGTGATAAATGAGGAACTCTTTCGACCATCGGAGCAAAACGGACTCGCACCGAACGCGACCGAGTGTTCGGTTGTTTCGTCAGCTTTGCCGAGTACCCGGTGACCGAATCCGATACTGACACCTGCTCTCGTTTAGGTTACCGAAGAGTTGCTCGGTGGGCCAGCTGCTGGACGCGTGGGAGATGAGCGTGCGGCAGGCGTGCGCGCCGAGCCCCGTGTCGTACGCGCCCGTGCCCGCGCTCGGCCTGTGAGGGGAGTGGGCGTCGACTCTTTTACTTATCCTGCATCTGTGGAGTTATTTTGTACGCAGACTCGAAATGCGATATACGACGACTCCATCGTGACATATCACGAAAGAAAATTATACGCGACTTTGACTGCAAATGTTCAGTCGTGTAATACGGTAGTGAGCCAGTTTTAAAGTTTTTACTATGGGTTAAAATCCAGAAGAGCTTTGCTGAGCCTCCTCCACACGCATGTCGACCGTGTCTCGATCAAATATCTCTTATATATTGCACTGCATTTGATTATAACGTCTATTATCGTGTGAAACACCGAACAGCTTTAGATTTTCAGGTAATTATTGAGCTAGTAAATTTTGACTTACGACATTTAACTGTTCAAATTATTATAGTAGCAGTAGATAACAATTACAAAAAAGGTCCAATCAACTCTAGTTCAGAGGCATATATTATTATTTTTATTATAAGCGTAAAAGCGTTCGTTTCGCAGCTAATAATTTAGACTTTATATTTAAATAATCAGGGTTGAAAATCGCGTGTCGTTAAATACTCATTTCTTATTCTCTACTATGCTCCCACGGCAGTTTGAATACAAACCTTATATACCTTATATACATTTATTGATAAATACATATCTATTTATAATACAACACTATTCCTGTTTAACTACTTTTGTCAACTTTAATTTTACTTCCAAAGTTTCGATAACAACTCACTCGATATTCAAAAAAAGATTTTTTTGAATGCCACAGATTATTTAGATCTCGATCAGTGACGTCATATCGTTCAAGGTCATACTTGTTTATTTTGCTACAGTCCTGCTATTGGAATCTGCTATACGTAATTTAGCATTATTAGTTAAAATAATTATTAAAAGTAAGTATATAATCTATATATTTAAAAGTACAAGCGAATTGTATGTTGTTCGAGTATTCTAAGTGAGTGAGTTTCATATTATGATATTTAAAATTTCTGCTATAATAAAAGCAATAAATAATTAAAACACTTAGGTTAGGAAATAAATTTATAGTACGTAATACTTCTATCTTAATGTCTTCCTTTCATTGCTACATTAGTATGTGTTGTCTAATTAAAATATATATTTAATATACAGGGTTATTTGTAACGATCCAGCAACCTCGCAGGACTAGATAGCTAACACCATAAGCGACAACTTTTGTCCTACGACTTTTGATAATTCGTTAGATATTATTTTTATACAAAAATAAGTATTAATTTAATTTCCCGCTTGAACGTTTATAAGTCTACGCGCATCGCAAAGATCGTCGCGTCGCGTCGTCCTTTCGTTTATGAATGAAATATAGACCTACAAATGTCACGACAGTACGACAAAAACTTGTAAAATCATTTTTTTTTGTCATTTATTGAGTTATGTCCGAACTCGTAGAACAAAAGTTGTTGCTTATGGTATTAGCTATCTAGTCCTGCGAGGTTGTTGGGTCGTTACAAATAACCCTGTATATATATATATATAAGTAATAAGGAAATCTCTCCCTATCTATGTTCAACGATCTTAATATAAATAAACGGTTTGTTCTTGTATAATTAATGTTTAAGTTTCGATTTACGTTTATGTTATTTTTTTAATATTTTAAGTTATTTAAAATTTATAATAAAATACATATTTAAATTAAGTTAGCAATAAGATAGTCTGTATGTATTTCTGGTTAATGTAACGCTTGATACACACGACCGTTGAACTATTGAACCAGATATGTAATCGTCAGTAATCCTCATCGAACCAGACTTAACCGAATTAGTTCGGAAGTTGGACGATAGTATAGGCCTAGCTTAGTATGATAGTTCTTTAATGAGTATACAATGAAATAGATTTTGTACAAATAAAAATAATAATACTAAATTTCTTCATTCAACATATATCTACATTTATATAAAAATTAGAAAACAGGTATGAAAATATATTTTTAGAACAATTTAACTGTTCGTACCGAGTTCATTAAAGTTTTATTTGTACAAATTCTATTTTAAATAACTAAATTTAGGTATAGGTGACGATTACAATTATTTTTAACAATCGCTCCTAAATTTATTGTTATTGTTGTAAATAATTTATAATATTTTAAAAGAAATTTACCGTCAGGTACAATAGACTCGAAAATTCCAAATGATCAAAATTAGGATAATTGTTTTTGCATATAGAATTTTTCTTCTTATATTTAACTTGTATTGATTTAGAACAGTGTGACCAAGTAAAAAAAAAAAGTTTCATTTTATACTAATTACAAGTAGGTATTAAAAAAAAAATTTCTTTGCTGGTGTGATATTTGTCTGTGATAATTTAGTAAAATTTCGACAAACAAAAAAAAGAAAAAAAAAAAACAATATGTAAGCTATAAATCTTTGTTTATTGTCAATGAATTAGTTATTTTAAAATGTTAACACACGTGGAATGCACAAATTATAAATTATATACTTTTGTTTTTTTTTTATTTGTAACTTTGTGTCCGTCATTTATATAGGACTTGGTCAATATGTAAGATCCTAAAACATCGTAATTTTTTATTATTTATTAATTACACTACGTTCGATTGTCTATCCTCGCTTATTATTGTATCAGGAAATGTTGTGTACGTGTGCTTCTCATGTCAGTCAGCGTTTATTTGCATTTATACATACATAAATAAATATGACATACAAATACATCGACACACACACACACACATATGGCTGCTGGTAAAGAAATACGTAATTAACGATTTGAAATTAATTTTCATAAGATACCGTAGGGTTTACTATTTTTATATATATATGGCCTAATATTTGCGCCATTACATGTTCTTTGTGTGTACCAATTTTCATCAAGATTGGTGAAGCCGTTGTTAAGTTATAACAAGACATATAGACAGACAGACAAAAATGGAAAAAATAGTATAATGTGAATCACTGTATCATAAAACGATTATTTATCATAAAATTAGGTGAAAAAATATGTACAGACAGAGCCAATAGATTTATATAGTAGTATAGATTTATAATTTGTGTATTTGTTTTGTCGCTGACATATCCTCGTCACAGATGTGTTAACAAACTGACGGATGAATGCAACGTAATGTTTATTGTAAATTAAGAATTTTATTTATTAAATAAACGTTCATTAATTAATTTAACGATTTTTTCGTCTCGATAAATAATTTCGAATTCGTGTACGGAATTGTTATTGTATTCTCTAAGAGTTGTCCTTTTTTTCCTAAGGCTCAATTCATGTATTCTAAACAGTTTAAGAAATATTTCTGATATAATTATTATGAATAAGTATCTATTATAATAATATAATATATTAATTTAATATTTAATAATAACACTTTCAATAAATTCTTCATGATGTTCTATATAATAATAATGTCCTCCAGACCGATTTCGGCCACAGCGGCCAATCTCAAGAAAGGTTAGTTCTATATACAAATGGATTTAATTACATATAATTAACGGTAATCTAAAAGAATTAGATAAATAAGTTGGAAACAATAATAATACCCACATATAAGTTAAGAGTCAAATTCAAAAGTTCAGCCATTTCGTATATTTTTAAAAAGATTTTATGAGATTTATGTTTCTAATAAAACTGTCTATGTGTATCGAGGTGTTTTTATTTCTGATCATTCAAATGACTACTTAAATATCTTGTGATATCATCATATCAGCTGGAAGACGTCCACTTTTGGACATTGACAATATATAGCAATGGTTATTCCTGAAATTATCAACGCACCACCGATCTGAGTGGGTGGTACTTAACCCGACCACCTAGTGAATGTGACGTCAGTGTCATTTTATCACTTACGTCGAAGTCTGCTGCTGATTCCACCGTGGATTGTGATGAATGCTTTTGAACTGGCATTCAATTCATCGTTATCGACTTTCCTCTCCGGTCAGTAGGGACGGGAGTCATGATTAGAATCAAAAAGAACAGAAGCGAAGGAACCGTGCGTTCATTATAGAGTCCATAAACATTGTTAACATTACGAGTCGTATTTGTACGAAAAAAAAACGAGCGGGTACAATTTTTGTAAATAGATAACAAATAAAAATCGAAGGGCGGGAAAACAATTAAACAAACAGCTGATGTAAATAAATGACAGTTTAATTACAAAAAAAAAAAAGATTTTGGAATTCAAATCAGAATGAAATATTTCGATCTTTATACTAGCCAGTATTAAATACGCATTCTAATTTTAAATAAATTCAAACATTGTTTTTTAAACATTTCAGTTACGTATTTTATTGGTTCCGATTTACTAGACATAGTTAAGAATTTTATTTACTTGGCAGTACAAATTACTTTTTTGGTAGATTACTAATTGGTAAACTATACTGAATATATTTTTTCAGACAATTCTTTCGCGATCATACAAAACGTGTACGATCGCCATTAGAAATGACAGTGAAAATCTAGCGATTTACAATTAAGCCATTCTTCTATCTCCCGACAGCTTCTACACACATATACAATATTATAGGGGTGGAGGTATAAGAGTGAAATAAAACAGCTCCGTGCAGAATACGTATATTAGTGGTCGGATCCGGCGCGTCAGAGCGAGAACTGGTAGAGGGCGTGCGAGCGCGCGGCGGGCGGGCGGCAGGGCGGCGCGCGCGCGGTGCTGCCGCAGCACGACCAGTGGCGCGCGCCCGGCCAGCCCGCGTGCCCGTGCCCGCAGCCTGCCGACACACCCGCGTCTGAGCCGTGCGTAGTAGTAGTAGTGTCCGTTAACAGAGCACTCTATTCTTACAGTTTCAGATTGAAAAACAAAAAAAAAAAAATGCGATAACTTCTCTAGCTCGATCCCGGACCCGGGCCCGGGGATCTAACATACATCGCTTTCCGAGTCACTAGATCTACGAGATAAGTATTTTTTTTTTGGTCATATTAATATTTTCAAATATATCAACATGAGTATCGTTAATTATCTCTAGCCATAGATTACGAATGAGCTCACTGCCAATTTTTTCACATGCAGTCCTTCCTTTGCTCTGAGGTCGATCCCAAATAGAAGAGAATAAAATGATCGTCAGTTTTTACCACAATAATCGAAATCGATAGAAAGAAAAATAATCGGTAGAGCCCAGCGGGGGAGTCGCTCACCCTTGTACCCGGCGCCCATGGAGGCCCCGCAGGCGCACGCGGCGTCCCGGCGGCCCCCCGACGAGCAGAAGGCGCAGCAGTGGAACCGCCCCGTGTGCGCCGCGCACGCGCGCGCGCTGCACGAGAACGGACTTCCCTGCGGACGGATACGGCGAAAGCGATCGAGATGTTATTTATAATAATAAATCTATATTTATTTACCACCTAAAAAAAACACTCCGAGCAATAATGAATACCATTTAGTACAAAGTTTTTATTTCAGACAAATAAAATAATTCAGGGAATATTCCATCGTAATCGTCCGCGACGGCCACGGCCATGGCACAATCTCGACGAGTCGGCATAGTAATTTCCGTCGTGCACCTTGATGGGCTGGTTGTCGACGGTGACGGCGAGCAGGTAGTGCCCGGGCGCGGGCGCGGCGAGCTGCAGCGCGCACGCGCCGTCGGGCCGCGCGCGCACGCGCACCGCGCCCGGCCGCGCGCTCGAGTCGCGGCGCCGGAAGTAGCCCGCCACCTGCGGCGGACGCGACTGTGTACGGGGCGAACGCTAAGGCCACGCCTGGTCGATTAAGGAGCCCAGACAAAATCCTCGGCACTACTATCTTCTGGGCCTGTTCGCCGTTTGAGAAGAATTATTTAAGGTTATTCTCCCACACTGTTCCAGTGCGAGTCGGTCGGTCAGTTAGATCGGTTCCACCGCTGAGCATGAAATTAATTATTACAAGCAAACGAGGGAGGTTTGTAAGTACATACATATAAGGTTTTCCAATAGGGACGCTTGAACTTTGACAGCTGATTGCGGCCATGTTGTTTGAGTGACAGCTGTCAAATGCAGTGTGTTATATTCATTCCGTCCTCCCAAACCACCATGGCAGGTTACAGTGTCGAACAGCACGTGCAAATCATAAAATTGTTTTATGAAAATGGGTCTTCAGTTCGAGCAACGTTCCGCGCACTTCGCCCGTTTTACGGTCGCGATGATCGTCCTGCCGAGTCGACTATCCGTCGATTGGTGGACAAATTCGAGTCAACCGAGTCAGTTAACAATCAGCCGGTTCCCGTGCGTCAACGTAACGCGAGATCTGCCGAGAATATCGCCGCTGTGCGCGACAGTGTCCTCGAAAACCCGCGGCAGTCAATTCCGCGTCGCGCACAGGAACTCGGCCTTTCGCAGACGACAACTTGGCGAATTTTGCGTTGTGACTTGAGCCTGCACCCGTACAAGATCCAGCTGACCCAAGAGCTCAAGGTTAATGACCATAGACAGCGCCGTGTGTTCGCTGACTGGGCATTAGAGCAGTTGGAAGTTGACGCCGATTTTGGCAAAAAAATCATCTTCAGCGACGAGGCGCATTTTTGGATGAATGGCTATGTCAACAAGCAAAATTGCCGTATTTGGGACGAGACCACACCAAAGTGGCAATGCACCCGCAGAAAGTGACTGTTTGGTGCGGATTTTGGGCCGGAGGCGTGATTGGTCCGTATTTTTTCGAAAACGATAATGGTGTGGCCGTCACCGTCAATGGTGAGCGATACCGGTCGATGATAACCAACTTCTTTTGGCCTGAAATCGAGAATATGGATCTGGACAACATGTGGTTTCAACAGGACGGCGCTACGTGCCACACAGCACATGCTACGATGGAAGTTCTGCACGATCAAGCGCCCTTAATGGAAAACCCTATAGTTATAAGTGAGATGTGCTCGTGTCGCACGAGCAACTTGACGAGCTGAATAAAGGTTAATTTGTAAATGGGTTTAGGTAATCAAATATATAATCTTATCGCCATGAAATTACCAGTGTTGAATTCTAATATATATTCTAGTATACAAATTAGATACTGACATTCTCCCCGCTGTACCAAATCTTTTCTCCACTTCTATCCTGGAGGTGTAATATCACCGTGTGCTGGATATTCACTTGAAGATCTTGTAATCCTGGTCAGCATCACCAAAAACATAAAATCATCTCTATAACTATCTCTATAATCATCTAGATGACATGAAATGAAATCAGATTAAAAAGTACATGAAACAGAAATTGACAATTATGTAATAAACTTACAATTTGAGGAATGTAATGTACATTTCGATAACGTTACCTATTTATAATTTTTTAAAGAGACCAGATCGGATCGACAAATTTAGGAGGGAAGATACGATTAAAGCATTGACTACCGAGTTTAATGTTCGTGTAATACCTTCCGTCTCCAGCACGCACCGATCGGGGTCCGCGGCCAGCGTAAACAATCTGCCCACGAGGGTCGGCCGGTCGGCGGCGGGCGCCCCGGGAGCGAAGCGCAACTCGCAACGCGGGGGCTCCGACAGCGGCTGCAGCTCCGTGAGGCGCTCCAGGCGCCGCAGGACCGGCCCGCTCAACGAGAGGAGCTCGTCCTCCTTTCCCTCGGAGAGAAGCTGGAAACGCGCGATAATCATCACGGACGGCAACTCCAGAGGGTCCGGCGAGCTCGTTGTCTGCGGGGCGCACCTCCTCGGCGAAGCGCACGGCTTGTCGGGCGTGCGCGGCGCGGCGCGCGAGCTGCGCGTGTCGGGCGCGCACGCGGCGGCGCTGCAGCGCGCGCGCGCGCACGGCGGCGCCGCCCAGCGCGTGCGCGTGCGCCTCCACCGCGCGCCGGTACTCCTCCGACCACGCGCGGATCTCGTTCTCCACTCGTGACGCTTGTTCCTGTTGAGCCCGCGAGCGAACCGATTCGGGACTTAATGAGCATTTTTTTTAAAGATTTTATCGATAGCGTTAGTGATAATTGATTATGATTGTCTATCCGTGAAATCATCCGTGATCTCATTAAAGCAATAATTGAGCGAATCATATAAAGTAAAGTTTGAGATGTCTTTGTTATTTTTAATAAGCAAAATCAAAAGCGACGAAATGAACTGAAGTAATGTCGACTTCGTTGGTTCCGGTCACCGGAACGGTTCTCACATCGACCTCCGCGGCCTGCACTTCCAGGATCCTGTTGGCTCGCTCGACGTTCCCCGGCACGTGCCGCGCGCGCTCGCACGCGTCGCGCAGCGCACTCGCGCGCTCGGCCGCCGCTCGGGACGCGCTCGCGACGGCGTGCCCGCTGTGCGATATCAGGCAGCAGTCCCTACATATGACCTGAAGTAGATGGTACTTTACACGTTAGTTTTGCGGTAAAATATCTGATGAGTGGGTGTTACCTACCCAGAGGAGCTCGCACAAAGCTTTACCACCAAGTAAAATTTAAAATTTGTTTAATAAACATAAATACGAACCAATATGCTTATAATCATAATGTGTATATTCAAATAAAATATAAACAATAATTATACCTGTTGACAAGTAGCGCAGTATACGCTCAACTCTGCCTTGGGATGTTGGCCACAGAACCTTAGGATTGGTCCGAGTGGCTGCAGAAGATGAGTCGCGTTTCCCTTCTGTTTCGTGTGTGTATCTCCACACGACATACACACACTCACCAGGCAGTGAGTACAGCGATTCTCTGCCTGAGAAAATGAGCCATATATTGGAACGATTTTATTACACAATGTGGAATAAATTTAGTAAATACTAGCCAGAATGTTAACTAAGTTAAGAAGGATGCTTAGCGATGTTGTTCGATGCTGACCTCTATTAACGATATTCTCAAGGAAGACTTGCAAAATGCTCAGGAGATACATAGATGGTACCTACTCACTCTCACCCCTTCCCCAGATGAGCGACAGAATACGACAGATAGCGACGCGACATAATGCAACCGACAAGTATTCCTATTCCGTAGTCATCTGTGAGCGACAAACGCGGCGATCTCTATTCATATTTCAACCATTGATACATGGGCAAGTTAAGCTCTACATAAACTTCGTAAACAAAGACACCAAATATTTCGATTCGTCAATGTCACACATGCGTATCGTAGCGTTGAAAACAAGTTCGCACTTCGTCACGTATCTACGCAAACGGCAACGTTGACCACAAAGCACACATGGACTTTTTGATAAATTCGCGTCGCGTCGCATTACCGCATTTTTCATTCACCTAGGACAACGGGTCCCATTTTATCAGTACGACACCCATGAACGAACGATATCAAGTGAACGAACAACAGATTTACATGTTTTATAAGCTGTAACACTATGTGTAAACTACTAACTTCGCACAGGTAATGATATTCTCTTGACAGAAAAAAAAAATCTTTCTACTGACAAGGCGTACCCACTGCTTGAATAATTTTCATTTAATTAGAAGACTAACTAATTATTGTTATTCAAAGAAAACTTTGATCACTTTTCCTTTTGACTTTTTTTTTATTTTCTTTATCAAGTATTTTAATGTCTTCTAATTGTTAAGCAGTGTCAATAATAATTGGCGAAGCTGGCAAAAAATAAATAGATTTTGGATATTGGATATATGTATCAGTTGGTAAGTTCAAACCGACATCATAAAAGAAAACATTGCTTATAGCGTAAATAACTTTCTAATAATGAGCATATAATACATCTCCATATTATTATATCCTCCATGAATGCCTCGTAGGTCTAGTGGCTAGATATTAGGCTGCAGACCCGGTGGTCCTGGGTTCTATTCCCAGGTCGGGCCAATAAATAGTTATTGGGTTTTTCTGTCAGAAAATTCTCAGTAGAAGCCCGGAGTCTGGAAGGTGGAAGTGTGTACACTCCCGCGCGTCGGAAAGCACATTAAGCCGTTGGCCCTGCGCCTGAACTCTTTCCGGTCGTGTCGGATTGCCGTCCCATCGGATTATGAGAGCTAAGGAAAAGAGAGTGCACCTGTGTTTGCGCACACACTTGTGCACTATAATATCTCCTGCGCAGTTGGCTAATCTCTCTTGAGATTGGCCGCCGTGGCCGAAATCGGTCAGGAGGACCTTATTATAAATCAAGTTAATACTAAAGTACAACTTTGGAAATGTAAAAGCTCATAAATATAAACAAGAAAAGATATATTTGTCTTTAAAATTAAATTACAAATAGATGAAATGTAGCTGCCAATGTGGCGTAACATTGTAAACGGCATTTTTCTGAAATCGCTCGTGGTTCGGAAAGCAATAAGCTGCGCATGAGTTGCACGCACGTGTGCCTCGGTATTTCGAGCTTCCAGTGTTTGTCAGTTGTCACGTTTTTGTTTATAAATAGACGAGTAAAAACATGACAATGGAATGCAATACCAATTCTTTAAAGACAAACTGTCATTAGTGATTATGTATTTTTTTTTTAAATATTCTATTAGTCTTACCGTCCCAAATTTTTAAACTATTTTTTAAAGTAATTTTAAAGGTTTATTTGTATGGTATAAAGTCATAAACATGAAAATACTCATTTACTACAGAAGTTTTCGAAAATTATAAATAAATACATAAAACTCCAGTAATACGACCATTCAAAATAACTTACCTTTTGAGGATTTAACGATGATATGGAAACAATACGAAGTTGTAAATAATGTACCTTATTATCAGTGCAGCAAAGGTCACATAACACTGAGTTGCCACCCTCTTGGTTCGCCATCTTCCTGAGCAGTACATAGTTGAGCGGTAGAGCGGACACTCCGCCCAGGGGCAGTTGAGTTTCGTAACCACATATCGGACACAGAACGAAATGACAACTTCTTCCTGATACCTAAAAATGGATAGTGCATTATTTAGATTATCTAATATCGTGCTGTGGAAGGATTTGGCACTGGCAGGAAATCTGATTATATGAAATTCTGCCATCCATTAACTCCTTGTGCCTTTAAGCCTTCATAGAAGAGACAAGGTTCTCTTCTCAAGTAATTAAAGCCGGAAGGAGGTTTTACTTCAAAATGAATTCCGATATATATATGTTCTGAATTGAATTATGTTTTTAATATTTCTAATTTGATAACTACATATTCTAAGCTCACCTGAAAACTGGATCGTAAAATATTAGGAAGTTTTTTTTATTATGAGATATACCGTAATAAGTATATAATATCAAAATGATTCACGGGACTAGATCACTAGACTAAAGATAACGCGCGTTTTTAAAAAGTAGTCGTAACGTTATTTTATCACAATTTAGATTTTTTTTCTATTTCCCGGGAGGGCAAATGACTACAGCACCTTATGGTAAGTGGTAGTAGAGTCCAAACGCGACGAAGGCTATTCGGGAAGAATGATCGGCACTAGCTGCCCTCGCCTTGCCGGCCCGCAAGATGCCTCTTCACGCCTCGTTTGAAGGAACTGATTGTGATGGCGCTTAATGTAATTATTACCACAAATCAAATAATACTATACTACTATACCTTTCTAGTAATTATTCCACATTTGTGAAGTTTTTCAAAGCTAGTTTCTGAATCGGAGTGGTGAACATCGCTTTCGTAACCAGAACCGGCTGACCCGCCACCGGATCCGCCTGGATCATGGTAAACAGACCCTGGAAATTTTGTTAAATTTTAGATAAAATTATACAGTTTTTTCGTTGGTTCGTCAGTAGCTTTTTATATAAAATCTTTAATTTGAAATCCATAGTTTTACTTTTCTTAAAGGGTTAAGACCTTTAAGGACTCAACCCTTTACATGATACTTTCAATTTTTAGAGATAAAATATAAAAAAATGAAGCAGGTTTAATTAATTTTACCTTCACTTCATGTGGGAGAAACGCGTAAATGCGTTTTAAAAGCAATAAAATAAAATAACAAAGTAGTGTTTATTTTTATACTCATTATTTAAAGATATGTTGTAGCGAAATAAATGTGAATTAAATATTATATTCAAAAAAATATATCGTTATATTATCGTATTCTTTAAATGATCGAAAATCTCAAAGTAAATTTACTCCTGGATAATTTAGACACATTTTAGCAATTACTATTTTGCTAACGGAAATGTAGCGTTACTTAGTTACTCGTTACATCCGATGCGAGTCTTTAAATAAAACGACCTTACGAGGTTGACTCACTGAACACAATTAGACATATTAACAGCTGTGATTTTGTTGTTTAAGCTATTGCAATTGTATGTCAATTATTAAATTTATTTATAATATTATATTATATTTTTAAGACTTGCATTTTTTTATAGATTAATGCAACTTGTAACGACTCTTAGGTACCTAAGTTATTGTTTATTAAGAATTACTATAATTCATATCATTGTAATTTTTAATTGGGTTATAACCCACCCTAGAATAGGGTAAAATGCGAAGTATCTTTGGAAATGAGGATTAGCAAGCTGAAGTGGCAGTGGGCTGGACACATGTGTCGCAGAACCGACAACCGTTGGAGTAGACGTGTTCTGGAGTTGAGATCACGTCTTGGCAAACGTAACGTAGGACGCCCACCGGCTAAGTGGAGTGACGATATACGCAAAGTGGCTGCGGATGACTATTGAGAGCTGAAGATCGAGGTCAGTGGCGTGCCATCGGAGAGGCCTATGTCCAACAGTGGACGACGAAAGATTGATGATGATGATGAAGTAACTTCATTAATCCGAATCTAGTCAAATTGTGCAACAACAAATAAAGCTATTATTTATGAACCATTATATAACAAGAATCTTATGAAGTAAATAAAGACATGTGATATGTATCGTGAAATATCGTAAAGTATTATTTTAAGGGTTATAGGTACAAAGAATCTTGCATCGATTCAACTGAAGATCTTGACTTTGAGTAAACAGTTATTGTTTATAATAAGGTAAGTATCTTTCAATTTTCGAATAAAGCGTTCGCTCGTCAGATATTCTAAAAATAAACACCATACAGATATTTTCTTAAACAAACAGACACCGTTTATCTTTGAATCAATCAAAATTTCTTTGAACATGTATTGTGTTTCTCGGAATTAAATAAACACGAGTTTCTGTTTTATATCATAGCGATTATTACTAGTAATTTTTGTTTATCTAGAAATATTAACCGCTCATTAGTTTAGCTGATTAAATATAGATTACTATATTAATAATAATTATTATATTCTTTCAGACCGATTTCGGCCACGGCGGTCATTTAGCCAACTGCGCAGGAGATATTATATTGCACAATTGTGTGCGCAAACACAGGTGCACTCACTATTCCCTAGCTCTCATAATCCGATGGGACGGCAATCCGATACGACCGGAAAGAGTTCAGGTGCATAACCAACGGCTTTACGTGAAGCACGGTACACACTTCCAATTTCCAGACTCTGGGCTGCTACTGAAAATTTTCGACAGAAAATGTCAATAACATTTTATTGGCCCGATCTGGGATTTGAATCCAGGGCCACTGGGTCTGCGGCCTTACATGTAGCCTAGACCAACGAGGCAGATTACTATAATGTATATACAAATTAATTTGGTTATGTATTTATTAATATTTTCATAAATAAAATAATATACACTTACATACATGGACATGTATGTTTGAACGAACATACATAATGTATGAACATTCGAAATTCAAATTTAGAAATAAATCGAAAAAAAGAACTCATAAACAATATTATCATAGAAAATAATTAAAGGTTTTATATTGTTTGAAGGTGATTAGAGATTACTCTCGTATTTATCTTCCCATTGATGCCCGGAACACGTTTAATGTATTCTAAATATATTCGTGCCACCCGGGTCGATGTTTATACATGATCGTTACTGACGAGGTGACAGTCGTTTTTTAACGTAATTTAATTTGTTAATTTTTTTTGTGTTATATGCGAACAAGTGTATATTAAACGAAAGTCGGCGGAGGAGAGGTGAATTTTTAATAACAAATAATTACACAAAATATCTTAAAATACCTTCCCTACGAAAAAGGGGTTCCTTAAGGACAAAGTAGTGCAGATTTCCCTGTCAATTGAGTTATTGGAGGTTTAATTGAAAGAATCCAGTTTGCAAGTTAAAATAACGTCTGCAGTGAATCATTCTTATACGAAATCACTTTGAAACTCATTTATCTATACTAATATAATATATAAAGCTAAAGAGTCTGTTTGTTTGATCCGGCTAATCTCAGGAACTTACTGCTTGGAATTTAAAAACTAGTTTTTTGTTGGATAGTCCTTTTATCGAGGAAGGTTCTAGGCTGATTTTTATTCATTATATTTTTATTAATTATACGCGGGTGAAACCGCGGGCACAGGTAGAAAACTATAAACTACAAAACACTGCAATGGATACGATATATAATTGTCATGACGTTATCTTGCATTACGTTAGTGCTGATATTATAATTTTATTAACTCTGATACAGACTAGTCCAAATGAATTATTAATTCAACAAATCTTCTAGAATGTTCTCAAATCGTAAAAAAATCGCATTCATGACCACCAGACCGATTTATCTGTCCTAACAGTTGTGTTAAGCGGGTCTGAAATAATCCCATTACAGGAGGTAGGTCACAGACATGCTCTTATGAGGCTTCTTTATATATCTCACGCATAGATATCGTATAACATTTTTAAATCAAGTTAATAATTAAGTTTTTATTTTCCTGGTCGTAACGGAGCGTAGGAACAATATTATACAGCCTACATTTATACAGCGCCGGCGCTGGTCCTCGATCAGGTAGAGCAAGATTGTGTTGGAGCGCCCTTCAGTCGATGCTTTCACTTCACATATAGTTATTATATAAATAATAATTACTACATTTATAAAAATCAAACAACGCTCATGTACCCCTGGAAATTGACATTTTCTTGTTACCTGGCGCCTAGAGCGATCGCTAATCTCACTCTCCATGGGGCCGGCGCTGCATTTATATAATAGGCAAGTAATCCAAAACTTTTGTAGTACGATTAATCGTCCATCAACAACGCAATAAACTGAAAACATCAGATCTTCTATCGTCTATATAAATGAAAATGAATGTTTGTATCTTTATGCGTTCCTTGGGTGAGTTGTTCTGCATACGCTGGAGAATGTTCTTAACTCAAAACAAAACAAGAGATATCAAAATACATAAACGTTTTATGTAGACGCATAATCTATCCATGCGAGGCTGGGACGGGGTAGTTCTAATAATAAATAAATATTTAAAGTTGGTTATTGACTAAAAAGTTAAAGCAAAATGATTAATACATAGTTCCAAAGTTAAAGTCGTTTAAATATTGTCTTGAACCTTTAGGCTTGATTTTAAGAATCACACGTCGCACTACAACAAATCAAATGAATCATTATTTTATCACACAATTTAAAAATAGTGAAACAGTATTTTTAACAATCAAAACTTTTCATAATAGCCAGTGTTACCACACATTGTAATTGACCTATTAACGGATACTTAACTTTTTATAACTTTGCCAGATGCTGAAGGAACAGACAAGTCACTTTCGTATATATTGACGTGATATAAATTTAATTTTATAGCTATTTGATGATCTGTTGTTTAAAATTCTATCAAAAACTCATATAATCATATCTTACGAGTTGGCTTTCTTAATATATTGATAGTCAGCATATTGAAACCATACGTCTGTGCTTTTGTTGTATCTTTTCTATAATTTAAATTTACTTTGATTTGATTTTCTTGCATGTTTTTATTTTTAGTTTTTTATCTCGGTGGTATGGCTATGCGAGATCGTTTAAATAGGTAGCACACACACAAATTTCACCGCTAAACAGCAATAGTTAGTATTGATATGTTCCCGTTTCGAGGGTGAATGAGCCGGTGTAAATTAAGGCACAAGGAATAGCATCTAAGTTCTCATGGTTGGTGGTGCATTGACGATGTAAGGGATGGTTTATATTTCTTACAGTGCCAAAGTCTATGAGCGTCAGTCATCACGACTTACCATCAGGTGGCCCATTTGCCAGTCTACCTGCTTCTGGAGATTGTGAATTCCTGTTCTAGATGATATTCAGTCAGATAGAGATTATCAGATTGCTATTATGGATTTTAGTGATTTATTAAAAGCTGGAGTGTTTGTTTTGTTGAACGCGCTGATCTTAAGCACTATTGCTCCGTTTTAATAATCCTTTTGTGTTACAAAGTCCGGTTGGATTGGCAATTATAATCAAAGTTTTACGTGAATTCGCAGAGAATAACTATTTTATATTATAATGCATTCATCTAAGGATTTACGTATTCGATTTAAATGTTTCTTTCTGCGTAAGATCCATTTAATGAGAAATATTTTTATTGCTTCCGACTGTGACTGGATTGGTAAGGACTGTATAAAGTTTCCATACGTATCAATAAATGACAAATTGTATGAAATACAATGTAATTATAGTTAACGCGAACACTCGCATAAGTGCGCGAACCAATATTTAATTTTATTGCAATACTTTAAGGTTTTGTAGTGAATAATATTGATTGTTAATAATTTCAAGTAAAAATAGCTTCGTTTGATTTCTTTTCACGCGTTCTAAATGAGTTATTTATAGCTAAGTAGCTCACTCAGTTTGTTATGATTTATTAAGAAAGCAGGTATGTATAGTAATTTTACATAATTAAACGTTACAATAAATGGCTTTAAAAAAATTATACATTAACTTTAGAAATTTCAAAGGAGATTACATTCAAGAAAAGTTTCAAAGAAGAGCAGATCACGTAGAATTTTATTTAAAATAAATAGTAATAATTTTAATATTTGCAGTACCTACCTATTATAACATAATACCATGTATATATAATCATTTGCTGGAGTAGGTATATAATCAAAATGCCAAAATCGGTTCACAATTGGCAAAGATAGATTACAGATTATACCCAACACGTAAAAAAGTCCCCTAAATTTCTACTTATTTACATTTATGGATGTATTTTTTTTTTAACATTTATGTATAGGCATTAAATAGAGAATAATAGACTACCATACGATTGATTCCAAATCGTTGAAGACATCAAGTAAACACACAAAAAATAGGAAATTAATATTTACCTTCGTCGATATCTTCCCAGACCTCAGCTTCGCCTTCATGGTGCAAGCCTTGGAGACACCTCGTGCAGAAGCTATGAAGACAACCTAGAAGTCTTGGCTCCACTAACTCCCGCTTACATATCCCACATTCCCAATCCTTAAGCCTGATTTTTTCATACGCTGATGTTCTAGCCGCTATCGATACATTTTGGCTTGAAGGTCTTGAACCCTTACATTTAAGTGGACTATTACCAGCGCTAATTGAAGTAGGCTCTGAAGATTTTCTTCTCTCATGTCTCTTCCGCGAAAAGCTTCCGAAAATATAAAAAATACGATCCACTTCCATATTTTATTTATTTATTTTTAATTATGAACACGCTCGTAACGAATAATTTTATATTAAGTATTTTTTTTGTAAGTTATATGTTAACAATTTGAGATTATATGAAAAATATGATACAAATATATTTATTATTTTCAAAAGAAAATGGAAAGTTAAATTTTATCTGTGGAAATTTACAAATTTATTTTTATGAACTATCGTTCTGAATAGTTGTTTACATTAACATTGTTAAATCGCGTCTCGTGAATAAACAAATCTGAAACTATTTAAAAATAACCGTGCTATCGTAACGGCTGTCTGAGGTCGACTGATTCAACGATACCAACCCATACCCATTTATTTCATTTGCATGTGGTAACTTTTGGATGGGGGAGATAATGGACGGATAGACAGATGACTTTTAGTCACCGACCACACGATTAGTTAAAAATTAAAGATTCTCATATGACTTTTGTTTGGACTGAGACAATATTTGAATTTTTATTTGTTTTCGTTTATAATTTGATCTAAACACTATGTTATTTGTGTTAGCAACTTTACTATTTACATAATTTAGGAAACAAAAAAAAGATAACTATGTATACTATGTATATGTGTAGGTACTCCGTATTCAGAAGAATTTTTTCAACATGAATTTCATAACTAATATAGCAAAAATCCTAATATAGTCCTAGTACGCAATCTTTTAATAAATTCGAAACGCTGTCAATGGAGCTCTACATAATAGATACTGTCCTTAATGTTATGTTATATAATAATATAAAATGACTGCCTCGTTGGTCTAGTGGCTAGATATTAGGCTGCATACCCGGTGGTCCTGGGTTCAATTCCCAGGTCGGGCCAATAAATAGTTATTGGGTTTTTTCTGTCAGAAAATTCTCAGTAGCAGCCCGGAGTCTGGAAGGTGGAAGAGTGTACACTACCGTGCCTCGGAAAGCACGTTAAGCCGTTGGTCCTGCACCTGAACTCTTTCCGGTCGTGTCGGATTGCCGTCCCATCGGATTATGAGAGCTAAGGAAAAGAGAGTGCACCTTGCGCACACACTTGTGCACTATAATAACTCCTGCGCAGTTGGCTAATCTCTCTTGAGATTGGCCGCCGTGGCCGAAATCGGTCTGGAGGACCCTTATAATAATAATAATAATATATATTACGAGCTATATGAGGAAATTATAAGAATTATATTGGCTCGACAACTTCCTAATCATAAGTTTTGCTTGCGATATGTAGGACTCTATCTAACAGATCAACAGATGCCATTGTTGAGGTTTTTTTTTTTAAACGTATAGGTAAACGTGTACTAACAATTCTATTCACTTATTAAAATTATGATTAGACATATACAAATTAAATACATGAAAAGCGATTACTAATACCTGCATTCAATTAAAAGTAGCAATTAACTATATAAAATATTTAATCGTTTTATTTCTGAAACAAAAAAAGGAAAAATCTAAATGTACTCACTTCCAAAAGAATATTTCTTATAACTCATCCGGATTTAGTTATTTCTTTAAATGTATTAATAATATTTTAAAATTAACACAAGTTCCATTCAAATAACACGTAAAGCGATTTTTTAAAAGATCGATCAATGTCAGGGTGCGTCAATATGATAATAATAATGTTTAATAAGGTCCTCCAGACCGATTTCGGCCACGGCGGCCAATCTCAAGAGAGATTAGCCAACTGCGCTGACTCCGGGAGGTTACTGAGAATTTTCTGACAGAAAAACCCAATTACTATTTATTGGCCCGACCTGGGAATTGAACCCAGGACCACCGGATCTGCGGCCTTATATCTAGCATCAACGATCAGTCAATAATGTTTATAGACTATATAATATATATAATGTAGATAGACTTCTGATTCCCATTAAGAAGAAACAGAAAAGAGGATAGAGAATAGGACCTTATACGGTATAAGTTACACGTTATTACTTCCCTCCTTATCAATTGTACTTGAACAAATGGCGTTCGACAGAGACACAATCAATTTTCTAACGTTGAGTGATGGGACAATGAATCATTATGAAGCTCTATTTCGGTCCTGTCGTTTCTCATATCCCTTAAACTAGGGGTGACACTACTTGAAGTACACATGTTATCGTTGCCTTCCGGTCTCATATTAACGAGCTATTTCTAAATCTATGTATTTTAAACACGTATGTATTGTAAAAAAAAACGCAATAAAACTTTAATGATTATTTCTGATGATGTTATTTTTTTTAGTATTTTTTCAAATTGAAGAGATATTATGTATTTAGGTAAGTGTTTAACGACCGGAAGCAGGATACGAGCGAAAAGACTTAAATGGACGCCTAACTACATATCAAAATTACTAAAGTCTTGACTTTGTAGTAAAGCAGATGGTTAATTCAAGGATTTTTTTTTTTTTGCGTTTGATTTTGCTTGCTTTATAGCGCGACATTTTTAACCATTTTTTTTTAAATTATAGATTTTTATTTATCAAGCCTTAATAAGATATAAGACATGTAGCTTGTAATTGTAAATATAAGTTATGTCAAATAAAAAATGGAAGCGGTAACTTTCAAACATAAAAAAGATATGTAAATACCAAATTAATGACATCACGTATTACATCACTCCGAAACTATTTAATAAATATTAAAACTTTTTATTTCCGTAATTAAATAGGGCGCGCAGTGACCCACATATTGGCGCGAAAATTAATGTCAGTGGCCGATCCCACAGATTATATAGACCGATGCTATTTTTTGCGCGAGCGGTGTTCACGCGTTCTCGATGAAGACACGTCGAAAACTAAATGTTATTACATTCTGTCGAGTAGGTAATGGAATTACCTTGGGATTTAAAACAGTTTCATTCAATGTTTAGATAGTAATGATTCAATCAAGGGTGATTCCGACGAATAAGCAAGATTTTTATAAACTGTCTAAACTTCTTTTGGACCACATCACTTCAATCGAAAATAATTTAGTATACAGATATATTTTAATTTAAATATCCAATTGCTATGTTGTAATTTATTATTGATTAATTTAATCTAAATTCACTTACTTGCTTAAGCATTTTATTTAAGTTACTTTCGAATATTGCTTCTATATAAACCATATCATTTACTATATAAAAAAAATTAAATCCAAAAAACTTAATATTTAGTTAAATACTTCTCACATAGAATATTAAAAATCTTAGACATATTACAATTTATATAATTTGAAATATATTTTAATAAGTTTAATAAATTTATTATTAAATCACTCTGTAGCGATAAATTTGTAATGCCTAAATCTAATTAAAGCGCCCACCGTCTCGTATTGATTATTTTGAATCGTGAACTACTATTATTTATTTATTTGCTCGGAACTGCGGCTTACTCTATTCTTTTTTCAGGCTCATATTATATTATATATTTGCTATGGATTGTTTGAATAGATATTTGCTTGTATGGGATGAAAATGTATATTTTAAATTAAAATTACGAAAAAAAATATAAATAGATTAAGATAACTTAATAAGCTATGTTCATTAAAACTTAGAAGTAAAATATATATAAACGGAATATGACAAAGTTAAGCAAAAACGATTTCAAATTGAATATCTCTCTTCGAATATCAACAACAACACAAATATATTACTAACAAGGTAATGCATATAAAGTAAATATATTTTTTTAAATAGTATTAAATTTTTTAACCTAAATATGTAATGATATAGTACAGTACAGTAACAGCCTGTGAATGCATGTGAATGGAGAAGGTTTGGAGTTTATTCCACCACGCTGCTCCAATGCGGGTTGATGGAATACACATGTGGCAGAATTTCAGTGAAATTTGAGGTCCGTCAAGCACGAGATGAATTATAATCACAAATTAAGCACATGAAATTCATTGGTGCTTGCCCGAATTTGAATCCACGATCATCGGTTAAGATTCACGCGGTCTTACCAATGGACCATCTTGGCTCAATGAGCTTATTCAATAATAATTGTTTTAAGGAGAAAATATTATATTTTAAGGAAAAGTACAATCCAGACGCAATCATTAAGCTATTTATAACTTATACAAAAATATTTTTTTTATTTTAATGTAATTCAGAATTCAAACATTACATTTTTTTATTATAAATGACTGCCTCGTTGGTCTAGATATAAGGCCGCAGACCCGGTGGTCCTGGGTTCAATTCCCAGGTCGGGCCAATAAATAGTTATTGGATTTTTCTGTCAGAAAATTCTCAGCAGCCCGTAGTCTGGAAGTTGGAAGTGTGTACACTCCCGTGCTTCGGAAAGCACGTAAAACCGTTGGTCCTGCGCCTGAACGCTTTCCGGTCGTGTCGGATTGCCGTCCTATCGGATTATGAGAGCTAGGGAATAGTGACTGCACCTGTGTTTGCGCACATACTTGTGCTCTCCTGCGCAGTTGGCTAATCTCTCTTGAGATTGGTCGCCATGACCGAAATCGATCTGGAGGGACATTTTATTAAATATAATAATTGATACGAAATGTGCAAAAATAGGGTAATTATAAAAATTAAAGCGTTTTCACGACCTTAGCAGGCACATCATTATTTTTTTTCGTTATTGTATAATAACCAAAATAATAACCCAATTAAATACTGTTTCAATATTGAAAAATTCTGCAAACTGGTTGGAAATTTGAAAAATAATTTCTTCACACTTGTGCTAAATAACGTGCAACAATGCGCTTACAGTCCTCGGTATGTGTACAATAAATCATAATAAAGCTGAGTTATAATTAAAATATTTAAAGGAGAGTTTGTTACAAAATATAAAATTGGGAGATACTAAACGTAACTGTCAGTACAATAGCTTACGGTGACAGTGACAGTAAATAAAATTTGACGTTGTCAACAAACATGGTCATGGCGATTGACTCGAACTGATTTCACTACAAAACTACTACGTTATTTTCTAGTGTGGGTGTCCCAAGTAGTGGGAATGTTTATATTTATAATGAACTCATATTTAAATTATGTCAGTACTACTATTATCAGTGTAGAGTAGACAGTGTTGTAGTACCGTATGTTTTTGTGACGATATGTTGAATGTTCATAAATTATGGCTATTTTCAAGTCTCTGTGTCATTGTTATTGTAGTACTATATTTTCAATCAGAAATAGCACGCTTAGAAGAAGCTTATCGCAAACTAGGTCAGTATAAAAAAATAATTAATCGTAGCATGTTATGGAGAAATCGGCGTCTTTATAATGTTATTTTCTTTTCAGAGTACAAACTAGTGCAAACACATTCGGAATCACGTCAATTTTTTCCAAAAGACGCACCAAAAGATGACGATGATTTAGTTGTTATATACAATAGAGTGCCTAAAACGGGATCTACGAGTTTTGTTGGTGTAGCTTACGATTTGTGTAAGAAGAATCATTTTAAAGTACTGCATATTAATATAACTGCAAACATGCATGTAATGTCCCTTAGCAATCAGTACAAGTTTGCTCAGAATGTGACCAAATGGCGAGAGATGAAGCCGGCTCTTTATCATGGCCACATGGCATTCCTTAACTTTGAGAGGTGAGTCTCTATAATTAGAACTGCTGACATAATCATCATACTTTCCTCTGGGACATTTTTGGTAACTATAGCTTAAGAGAAAGGTGGAATTTCTATTCAATAGTTTGGTTAATTATTAGCTCATTTTTCAGATTGGCATTGGCCAATTAGACTGAAATGATTAGAACTATATTATCTAAACGAAACAGTAACCTTTGAACTTATTATAAACACATTATTGATGCAATATCCATTAAACTATGCAGTAGTTAGTTCCTTACTGTATAATTATTAGATATTTTATTTTAAATGAATTATTTATAATAGTGTAACATATATAAATGAAGCAAGATCTGTATATATTGCATTACGGTAAGATAGACATATTTTTATGTTCCTTCTTTAATGTTATCTTGTTTGTAAGGGAAAAGAAATGATTATACACACTCATTGGCAATTTTTTTTTTAAATAACAGTAATAGTCCATTTGGTTGTGCAGAAGGTTCACACAGGAACACCAATTTTCTTTTTGTATTGTAATGCAGCGTTAAAATTCATGTTGCATTGTTATTCCAGACATCGACAGACGATAGTATTTTAAATGCCTTATGAATAGCTTACATTTTCATTCAGGGGACCTGGGTAATAATATTTTTGTCATATGTGTATTCACCAATAAGCTTGAAACATTTCAAAGAACTTTTAGACATTTTCGGTTTTGTTGACGGTTAGTTTTGTGTTCAGTTATGTTTACTCCATTTCAATCCAAAATTTTTGTCTTGTTACAGGTTGGGTACATCTTCAAAACCAATATTTATTAATCTAATTAGAAAACCATTAGATAGACTCGTTTCATATTACTATTTTCTAAGACATGGAGATAATTTTCGTCCTCATCTAGTTCGGAAAAAACATGGTGACAAAATGGTATGTATTAAACATTTGATGAGCGTGTGGAGAAAATTAAATTAATATATATTTATTTATTTTACTAAGTAATTTAAGCAACCTTCAGATATCAGTTCTATGATATTTATATATTTGTTGTTTAAAAACTTGTATCTTTTGTATTTTTATGTGTATGTTGGTGTGTTGGAGTTCCTTAATAAATAAATAAATAGAATCTTAAAAAACTTAGACGTCAGATGAATATAATAATAATAGAATCAGATAATAAGCGATTAATTTGTTATATTTAAATCAAATTAAAGCACCACTGATTAGTATTGATAATTTTATTCATAAAATATTTTTATTTGCAGACATTTGATGAGTGTGTGGAAAAGGGTCAGCCAGACTGTGACCCCAATAACATGTGGCTTCAAGTACCATTCTTTTGTGGACATGCAGCTGGCTGCTGGTAAAGACGTAATTAATTAATTAATTTAGTATTAAGTCAATATAATTATCTTTTAGTATATAAGGGTCATTTAAAATAGTGTATAATTTATATAATTGAAAATCAATTTAACTCTTTATTATCCTGCTCAAAGTATACCTCAAGTGTGAGCATCTGTAGAGTACGCAACGACGTAAGGATACGGCAACGAATATGAGTGATCGCACTGATCAGCTATCAAAATATCTACAACAACTCTAATTTAATTATTTCAGGAAACCTGGTAATTTATGGGCATTACAGCAAGCAAAACACAACCTCGTGAACCACTACCTAGTAGTGGGAGTTACTGAGGAAATGTTGGACTTCATATCTGTGCTCGAAGCGAGCTTGCCGCGTTTATTCAAAGGGGCTACGGAACATTATCTTAATAGTAACAAATCGCATTTAAGGCAAACAAGCTCAAAAATCGACCCATCACTAAGTACTATAGAAAAAATACAACAGTCGACGATTTGGAAAATGGAGAATGAACTGTACGAGTTTGCATTGGAACATTTCAAATTTATCAAGAAGAAGATATTACTGAGAGAAACGAACAGCGTTGCGCAAATTTTCTTCTACGAGAAGATACGACCAAAATGATACTTTAACACTAGGTAATATAGTTGATTTTTCTTTGTGAAGTAGTTGTGTTAGAATTTGTATGTGGTAGATAAACATTCCATTTTTAGTCTAAGAATCTTATTTATTGACTAGTTATTTAATTAACTTTTGTTAAAGAACCAAATGTTTTTTTGTATATATTGATTATAACAGGGATGTTAAAAGACATACTACATTGGGTTTATATTTGATATGAATATGACATATAAAAAATGCAAGTTTAAATACATAAAAAATGGTTTAAAATTACTTCAAAAAAGCATTCACAATTTTGTGTAACCGACTTAATACGTATGTTAGGTTCATATTTATAATATATATTATAGAGATATATGGTTTGTATATCTCGTGGTATCAAATAATAAAACGAACAATTGTTTAAAAAAGCAATGTTAATATATTATGATTTATTAATAATCACATTTGAATTACAATGCGAGTAGAAAAAAATAAATAAATTTTAAATGAAACGTTGGCTTAGTTATTAACGTTAGTAGTACTAATCTTTAGTCAATTTATTAATTAAAAAAAATAATTGAATCAATACTTATTTGTGTATCACAAAAGACAATGTAGATTTATAAAGAATACTAAAAGAGCCCTTTGTGTTCATAACATTATTGTTATTAAATGTTGCCGTTTCTGTACTTTTAAGTTTTTTACCGAGGAATTTTTGTTGTATAGAGTATAGTTTCATCATCATGAAGTGAAACATTTAATAAAAATAATTTATAGAACTCTTTTTTCTTCAGATAAAATATATCTAATAAATATTTTTACATATTGGATATATTACAAAGGATCGGCCTATGTGACTTAATTTACTAGTATCTTCTTTCCTTTTCATGTCTTCATACTTTATAATCAGTGCATCTCTTTCTACGTGATTCTAGACATCTATCAATTTCGCTAATCGTATAAGCGAGTCGCTATCGTCTTAATACTTCACCTATTAAGGCGTTTTTCTTGCATCTTACACTTCACCTATTAAGGCATTGTCCTCCAATAGTTAATTGTAATATTTGTTTACAATTAATTATTCACATTAGCTTCAATTATAATAACAGACAGAAGTTACAACATTTCTTTTTTTGAAAATTTAACTTTAGAGAGAGACGCATTGATATTTTCATTTCTCAAAAAAAAAATGTAATTTATAATTAGTATGTTGTATAAAAAATCTTGTTATCGTCTCGATTAGTGGTTGTTATATTATATACTTAGCAATATGTAGTTAATTGTATATTTTAATTTGTATATTATTGCATTTACTAGACTAATGAAAGATCTTCCATTATATATTATTTTCATTATATTTTGTATATTATGTTTTAATAATTGTTCTGATAGCGATCTAGAATGATACTGTATAATATTTGTTTATAATATGAAAATATATAAGAAAATGCGTAAACATCACATAAAATCATATATTTTGTTATATATATAATTATATAATCAGATAAATAAGTACACTAAACACATCCAGAATGAATAATTAAAAAAAAAACCGTTCAAAGTATAGAATACATAGCAACATGAATTCTCTTATAAGTTTTGTAATGTGAATTATAAGCAAATATGAAGTTTTTTTAATATAGTAAAATTATTCGAAACTATGACAATATATCGTTTTAGATAAATTTGTTTTCAAAGTCTTAAAACCTAACGTTACCTAACGTTACAAACGTTAGGTTTTTTTTTAACATACATTGTTAAATGTATCTGTTTATTCATTTCATTCCATGGTTTCATGGCCTAGGTTTCTAGATAAATAAGTATGTTATCCTTTGTTTACGCTTAACATTAGAAAGGGATGGCAACATTAAACGCTTGACCATAGATTAAATAACGGGCATCAACGTAGGCAATGTAGACTGTTTGCTTTTGTTTGATAGAATGGACGAAACGCGACTTAAGATTTTGGTGCAGTCAGACTGGCGTCCTAGATTTCGTTTCATTAAAAACATTCTACGAAATTGTGTTCGTTATTTATAACGTTTAAAATTTGAATTTATACATCTTATTTTGCAATAATTGTCATTAACATTTTTAACAATTGACTAATCTATTTTTTTATAAAACGTTATTGTTTTTATACTAATTTACATATTAATTTTTGTATCGGTAAATAATATTTATTTGCTACTGATATTAAATTATTCATAAATTCTGTGTCCGATTTGATCCATCCAGTCATGTGCGAATAAAAAAAGTGAATAGTAAACGGCCTAAGTTTTAAAGTCAAATAGCATAACGTATAGCAGTGGTGACAAACATATATTCGTCTCGCTTACACACAGAATTTCACTCATTTTTATTATTTTTTATATCATGTATGACCTAAAATGCATTTCTGAACGCATCATCCGTATATTATATTTTTATTTCTTTATAACAATCGACATTTTTAAAGCTTTTTAATAATATTTGACATTCAATTGTTTATGGTCAATAATTTAATCTACAATGACAACTTTGTATTACTTACATAAAACAGTTTTATTATATACATATAAGTAGTTAATTATGTACTTATTTGTTAAATGTTTGTTAGTTGTATGTATTAGAGAATCTCCGCACATCCAGTTATATTGCGATCGAAGTTAATAAATAATAAGTTTTTATATATATATTGAATTTTATTCAGTCCTTCGTCGGTCCGTACACTTATTTTATATAAAATTGATAGGCAAATGGGCCACCTGATGGTTAATGGCCAACACCACCCATAGACATTGGCTACACTGAAAGAAAACTAACCATCTCTTTTATCGAATTCGCCACCAACCTTAGGAACTAAGATGCTATGACCCAATTGAACATGGAACTCGATTAAAACTGTTTGAATAAATACACGATTATGTACCCGTGGCGTACATGTATATAATATTTTATATGTAGTTAAAACACTACCCATTATCCGTCTATATTCTACATAACCAATATTACGTCGAAATAATATAAAATAACGGCCTTATAAACATCGCTTAGCGGCTACTAAACTACACAAAAAAAAGTTTAAAATATATTTAGCTCTTTCTGTCATTATCGATTTGACATTCGAAAGAATAAGACAGCCTTGTTTATCTAACCACCAGCTTAACAACTTTTATAAATAAGGTCGTAAATTTGAAGGTTGGGGAGGTAAAGAAGATAAAATGTAATCTGAGGACCTACTATTATTAACTAACACGATCAGCGGCCTGTTTCGAAATCAATTTACATTTTAATTTATTGCCTAAATTATTTTTTGAGAAACTTGGTTTTTGAAGCTTACTACCGTGCTCTAGGTGATTTCCAACCAGCTTTTAGATCGAATTTTTCCCAGCAAAAATGGTCGGTCGAGCTTTCCATCATCATAAAATTATGGCGATGGTCTATCCCCTGATGAAGCACATCCGAGAGACTATGGAGGAGTGAACACAGATGAGGAAATACTGGATATATATAGAATAGCTAGGCGAACAAGCATATGGGCCACCTGATGGTAAGTGGTCACCAATGCCCATAGATTGGCATTGTAAGAGATGTTAACCATCGCTTACATCGCCAATGCGCCACCAACCTTGGGAACTAAGATGTTATGCCCCTTGTGTAATTACATTGGCTCACTCACCCTTCAAACCGGAACATAACAATACAAAGTACTGCTGTTTTGCGTTAGAATATCTGATGAGTGGATGGTACCTACCCAGACGAGCACAAAGCTCTATCACCAAGAATTAGAGCGCATACAGAAACGACGTGCTTTACTCAATACTCTGCTCTAAATGCGTAAAATATACCTGGATCTAAAACGAAACCTGAAGAGGAAATCCCCTGATGAGCACGGATAGTTATATGCGACATTGACCATAAAAATCATAATATTTCAACACTGCCTCGTTGGTCCAGTGGCTACATGTAAGGCCGCGGACATGGTGGTCCTGGGTTCAAAAAAAAAAAAAATTAACAAAAATTATTTCTGAAATTATCATTTTTAGTATTAAATATATACTAAAACTACAAAACATTTTATGAATTCATTTTTGTATATTAAATGAAATCAAAATATACTATTTCGGAATCGTCATTTTATGTAATGCTAAAAGTAAAGTTACCACCGGCTCGCAACGTAGATTCTACCTAGAAGAACCGGCTAGAAACTCAGTTTTTTTAAACTATTTAACGAATTACACATCATAGGTAAGTTAATATATTACACTTTAAATTATAGATTCTGAATATTAACAATTAGGTGACACCGCCCTTTTTTACCATCTATAAATAATTTTGTAGCTTATGTCTTTATGTTAATAACTTTTAACATGCGATTTATAAATTTGTCAAGTTAAATATGTATTTTATATAATCCTTTATTATGGAAACGAATATCTCATCTCAGGAAGTATTTATACAGTTTGCGAAGTCGGATACTTACTTGACTCAGTTATATTGTTTGACTGCCTCGTTGGTCTAGTGGCTAGATATAAGGCCTCAGACCCGGTGGTCCTGGGTTCAATTCCCAGGTCGGGCCAATAAATAGTTATTGGGTTTTTCTGTCATAAAATTCTCAGTAGCAGCCCGGAGTCTGGAAGTTGGAAGTGTGTACACTCCCGTGCCTCAGAAAGCACGTTAAGCCGTTGGCCATGCGCCATCACAGATTCAGGCGATACTCTGATCGCCGACGCTACTGCTCGCAGGGTCTCTCCCAGGGCCTTCCGATAGTGGCTATCTTCGTCTCAGGGGGACACAACGGAGACCCGGTCCGCATCAACGTGATGACACATCCTGGTTGCTTTACTCCACTGAAGAGAACGTCATTTTCGTCACCGAAATAATATTCAATAAACAGTATCATTGTAAAACAAATGAAATGATATATATTTTGTACCATATAAATGTATGTATATCTATCTATTTTTTCCGACATTACCTTATGCGCATATTGGAACGTCTAACATAAATATTGAAACATAAATTTTAAAGTCCTTTCAGCCATCGACACTGTAATTATGTCTTTAAATATTACTAGAACAATAAGTATAGGTTTATAATAATTACATGACTCGATATGAGGTTATTTGCTTCTGAGAAATTGGTAAAGTTCTTTAAACATATCAATTATCGTAAATGTAACGTTTGAATAAATGATATACGCCCTGTATCTTGCTGAAAAATGTAGTAAATGACCTTAATCGTCTTATGACCCAAAGCAAATATCCCATTAGTCATTTTCTTGCAAGGGCCTTGCATTTTTACTGTAATTGTACACGCATTCATTCAGGGAGGCGTCGATTTAATAATTCAATGTCTCCGCTGTCTCTCTTTAACGGTCCGGTTTGATTAAGTGTAAGAGAGACAGGTATAACAGAAGGTGTTAAACACGAAGAAGCTCGTAGAAGTTGTTTAGTCGCGCGGTAAAGTTGTACCAGAGCGGTCGGCCCGCGATGCCCTCCCAATTTAAATCGCCGTCAAAAATGCTCACCCGCAGACACAACTTTCGAATAACTAAACGGAATTTTATCAGTTAAAAAAACGAAGATGATAATTCGTCGTTTATTTTGTTTTATTTTGAAATAAAGATTTTTATGTTTAGATGTTTTTGATGGCCGATACGAAGGTCGCGTCCTTCAATCGATGAACAATTAAATACGTGTGACCACTGTCCACATACTGAACTGTTTTTGATACATTATTATCATAAAGTGCCAACATAAGGTTAAGCTTTACAAAGACTCTTAATATTTTAAGAGAATTTTTAAAATATTTATCTTGATGGAATATGGGCATCTGTTTAGACACTGGTAAGTTTTGTCCCATATTGGGCGCCACTTTTACATTTTGTTTAAAATATACACATACAATTTAAATAAGTACATAAAATATGAATAGCGAAATAACGAAGCGGAAATAGATACATATTTTTATGTTACTACGTACTACGTATGTTGTACGTACGTTACTACGTATTTACGTACTAAATTGATATTTGAGCCTTGAGAAATGACTTCACAGGAGTAGAAATGTATCTCTTAAAGGAAGTGCTACATACTTACTTGTATTTGTTTAGGGTTTCTTCATTTTCCAAATTGTCGTATACATTTTCTATATCATATTGAAAAGATTTTACTCAGCATTGAGATCACAGATTAAATATTTGTATTACCTATACACGAACATTTTTTATTAGATTATAAAAACTTTTATAAGGCAGTAAATCATTGTGTAGAACAAAATAATGAAGATTTCGAGACGGGAGACGAGCGCAGTCGCCGTGAGAGCGCGTGGCCGTCAACACCGTCCGGCGTTCCCTTCCCGATGCAAAACTCGAGCCACGTCAAGTTCGAGCCGCCCAGTGTTCCTGTTATATTTGTCTTGGGTAACTTTCTTACAATGACGTAAAGAATTTTCAATGATATGAATAAAAATCCATATAAAATTCTGCCATTTATATTATTAATAAGTTGTCACCAGATATTAAAAACGTAATCGACAGTAGTAGCAGATTGACAAGTTCAAAATACATAGTTCGAATTCTGGTAACATTACAATTTTCATTTAGTAAACTGGTAATCAAATAATTAACGGTGTTCCATATTAAACTTCTTGTTAACTAGCACGCTGTATGTATAAAAAACATATACTCATAAAATGAAGTATTCTGTTCAACATCATGTTTTGTTGTCGAGAGCAGTATTCGCATGTTTATCCAACCAGGAATGTTTCCAGGGGGGCCGGGAAGTGGCAAGGTGACTCACTGTGACAACCTAATGCAAGAGCGCCGTGGCGTGGTGCACATAAACATGACAGACTTGCTCCAGCAATATGCAATTGGAAACGGTAAATAACGTTCGACCTCATTACCCATTAAAGAATATGTGTTTGTTCACCATTAATAACAAATGTCCTTGGTAATATTTACTTTCATGGGTCTTGGTATACAAGAACCATGAAAATACTCTAATTAAATTAAACTTAGAGCTTAAAGTTGAATTTTCTGTTGTGTTTGAGATTGGACTTATGGTTACTGAAACGTTATTAACAAACGCTTCAGGCAATTTTCTATATATAATTCATAGAGTTTACGAGACCTGTGTTTCCTAATGTCTTCTATTATATTCCAATCACAAGAGGAGTAAAGAACAATAAACAACTGACATCGAATTGACGCGATATCATTGGTCAATTTGATATCTATGATGTTCATTATGGGTTGCGAGAAAATTACGTTTTTAATATCTGCGAAGTTGTAATCAACACTTTGGAAGTTAAATTAAAGTGATTATAACTAGCAAATCGCATGGGATTTGGGATGGGATAGAGGACCATTTTCGGTTGGTATTCTACTGTAGGTATACCAATCGTATCTGTAGATTAGTTACGCATGAAGAAAAACATTTTCTTAATCTTCTTTATCTAATCGACACATTCAAAATACACAGATAATATATATACCATATGAGTTATATGGTAAGAATCGGAACGTCAAAAAGTATAAATATATATTTTTTAATTTCCTCCGCCGAATCAGCGACGGATTGTGGTCGCTTAGAAAAAAAATAACAATAATTTAATAATGGCTGCCTTTTTAATGATTTCAATTTGTGTTTGTATTTATCTCATTCAAGAAAATATCGATATAAATGTTGTCATTTGGAACAAAACATTACGGTAACAAAGATATTGTGTGAGAAAGCACAATTTTACAACAACGTACAAATAATAACATTAAAGAAATTAGGTATTTCAATATATATATATATAAACAAAATGGCAACTAATAACAGCTATAAAAGCTTATAATGAACATTATAAGCAGTAATTAATTCTATAATATAGACTTCAAGACCGATTTTGGCCACGGCGGCCAATCTCAAGAGAGATTAGCCAACTGCGCAGGACGTATTATTTTATGACATAACCCGATGGGACGGCAATCCGACACGACCGGAAAGAGTTCAGGCGCAGGACCAACGGCTTTACGTGCTTTACGCGGCACGTGTATACACTTCCAACTATGAAACTCCGGGCTGCTATTGAGAATTTTCGACAGAAAATCTCAATAACTTATTAGCCCGACTTGGGATTTGAACCCAGGACCTGGTCTGCGGCCTTACATGTAGCCAGACCAACAAGGCAGTCAAAATAGTAATTCTATAATGTTATATATCTATATATGTATGTTTATATAAACCTATAACGTCAATAGATTATTTCCTCTGCCCTAAGGTTGCCTGGAAGAAACACTCTAGCGATAAATCCACCTTTTGTAACTACATGTGTTAATTAATTTATTTACTATAATTATTGTCCTATCTTGTGCAATAGAGTGCATTATTATTATTCTTCTTGTCAAAGAATAGCGGGTGCCGCCGAATATAAAAACAAGGGATAATATCTAGGGTTGGGCCGAAATTCGTTTTACATTCGGTTTAACCGAATTTCGGCAGCTTGAACCGAACTTCGACATTCGGCCGAAATTCGGTCTAAATGCCGAACATTCGGTGCAAAAAGAAGGTAAAATAAAATACCTACTTGCACTATTTTGACTGAAATTAAAGGATATCATACCTGTAATATCATACACATCATAACTGTAAAATAAAACTAGGCCTTTATATATTCATGGTCATTTATTTTAGTAAACCTTAACTTCCAATGTGATAAAAATTAAACTATCTTCTTCTCCGATATAATATATAGGGTTATTCGGAAAACATTAATAACCTCCTATATATAATGTTACAGTTGAGCACTCAAATAACCCTGTATAATAGTTATCAGATTAAACAAAAATGAAATAAACTTAGTATTTATTCTTCTAACAAATAGCAGTAAGTATAAATTATAATGAAATTGAACCGAAGTTCGGCCGAATTTTTTAATTTCACCGAATGGTCGGCCGAATTTCGTATTTGGTTTAATCCACATTCGGCCCATCTCTAATAATATCTTATATCCCATAGTTGGTGGCACATTGACAGTATAAGAAGTAGTTTTAATTTTTTTAAAGATTAATAGCAATATTCGTTTTAATAAACTTTCGGGTGGCAGGTACCAGTGTTAAGAATTATGACTTTCTATTACTTTGGAACTCTTTTTTTTAAATATATATTTTTTAATTTACGTAAAGCGGTGTAACAGCTATTTATTCTCACATTATTGACGTCAACGAATACGTATTATATATCTGAATAATCCAACGATTCGATCGCAACTTTTGCGACATTAATAATTAATATTGAATCAGACCTTATGCCATAATTTTCTCGGCATATTATCATAACGGGTTAGAATTTATTATAATATTAAGAACAAAAATATTTTTATACAAATACTTTAATATAAATAATAGTAAATTTTTTGTTTGTCTCATGTGTGTTTTCGCGTGCACAACTCACTGGAGTACGGAACTTTGGTGTGTTGTGCGTTAAAAATTACCGTCACGGGCGACGGTACTTTGTACCATTAACGCACAATGCGGTACAGCGTGGATCAGAATTCGTACAGGATTTGGAAACCAAAAGTTCTCCATCTCCAATACGAGATGAGACCTGTACTTTTTAAGTAATTTGCAAAAAAACAAAAATTGATCAGTTCTTATTGATCATCCTTGACCAATATTTATTGTAAAAAAACAATAAATTTTAATAACACCATAGGATCTTCAATAATTTACGTAATCGTAAATGCGCGTAGCGTCTCGCCCGTGTGAATCGACATATGTTTCATTCAATTGTCTATTTTCTGTCTTTGCTCTATTATTTACTAGAATAATTTATGATTTCTTTGACTTTTTCTTTCACGAGCTTTGTAATAATTTTAGGTTGAATGTGCATACTTAATTTGCTCGCTGGCTGAATGCCTGACTATACATCTATATTTTTCAAAGTAATACTCCTTCGTGTGCAAAAAGAGAAACTTTCAACATAAAACATATTAAAAAGCATCTATTTGGCCGTAATTTTGAAATACTATTCAGTATGGTAGACAGTTTGAATGTCTGTGCAAAACTTTTACCCACTCTTTACCCTATATAGTGGAATTGAGTGAGTGGTTTAATATTGAGGTCAAAATTTAAGTCACATAGGGTGAAGCATATAGGGCTGAACGCGAACGCTGAAGCGAACCACACGTGTAGCGACTAGTTTGATATATAGTGTGTATTATTATAGTAAGTTTTCCTCTCTGAAACTAATTAACTATTTTTATAAGTAATATTCAGTGACAACCTATGAATGTCCCACTGCTGGGCTAAGGCCTCTTCTCCTCAAGGTTTGGAGCTTATTCCACCACTCTGCTCCAATACGGGTTGGTGGAATACACATGTGACATAATTTCAGTGAAATTTGACACATGCAGGTTTCCTCATGATGTTTTGCTTCACCGTCAAGCACGAGATGAATTGTAATCACAAATTAAGCACATGAAATTCAGTAGTGCTTGCCCTGATCTGAACCCACGATCATCGGTTAAGATTCACGCGTTCTTACCACTGGGCCATCTCGGCTATAAGTATATTAATACAGATTTTTTCACAGATATGCAAGATTTCGGAACGCTATCGAGTAAAACGGTGACGGAAGTACTAATGCTGGAGATGAAGATGGCGCCCACGGCCAAGACCTATCTCGTGTCCGGGTATCCTAGATCTATGAGGGACGTCGCCGAATATTCTGACAAGGTGAGACGTACATTTATTAATTCACAAAGTTACGCGATTTCATTCTCATTTGAAAACTCTTTTGAAAAACCTTCTTTATTCTTTGATTAATAAACAATATTGTCTAAGGTAGATATTACGCTACATCTAACTTAAGCTTAATTTGTGGAATTATTAATAAGTATTGTTTTATTTGTCGAAGTCTCGTTGCTCTAGGTGTTGGCTTGTTTCAGTGACTGCGATGTTTTTTTATAGTATAGGTAGGCGGATTATCATATGGGGCACCTGATGGTACGTGGCCAATGCCCATAGACATTGGCATTGTAAGAAATGTTAACTATCGCTTACATCGCCAATGCGCCACCAACCTTAGGGACGAATATGCTATGTCCTTTGTGCCTGTAATTACACTGATTCACTCACCCTTCAAACCGGAACAGAACAATACCGCGTACTGTTGTATTGCGATCGAAAAACTGATGAGAGTGGTACCTACCCAGACAAGCTTGCACAAAGCTCTACCACCAGTAAAACCGGTTTTGGGATAAAATCTCGTTTCGGGCCTAAAAAGATGTCTAGTTTTCCTGTGAAGGAAGTATCCGTAGCCATTCGGAGTTTGGCAGTTATAATGTTTCGTGGAACGCAAATTGTTTCGCACGGATTTTATTGGATGTAAATAAAGAGAACTAATGAGTGTCTTCTCGGTTCTTCTCATTAGAATCTACATTCCTAAACGGTGATGACTTAAGATTTAATTTAATCCTTAAATGACAATTCAAAAATGCTTATAAAAATATATTGTTTGACTACTTGAATAAAATGTAAAAAAATAACTAGAAACCTTTTTAATTATAACATTATTATGAATCACAAACTACATAATTTAAAAAAAATTATCAATCACCTTTAAAAATATTCACGAGTTTAGTTTTAAAACGGTTTGAAAACATGTCTGATGATAATGTAGAACAAAGGTAAAAACATGTAAACGATTACGAATTTGTTTTTAATTACGACCCTTATCATCAATTAGATTTAATAACTAAGGCTTTTAGGTTGTATACAGAAGAATACCTTTAATTATAGATACGATTAAAGTTATTAATTGTTATTTGTTACCATAGACTAACAGGAATGTTTGTGCTTAAACAGCTAATGTATACCTTTCCCGTTAGTCAATGACCAATAAGGCTAAAGATTAAGAAGTTTTCGGTTCGACAGGTCTTGACTATTGGACTTTAATTATAATATAGGCAAATTGTTCACCCGATGGTAATTGGTCGCCATAATTAGACATTGGCGTTGTCAGAAATATCAACGATTCCTTACATCCCCAATGCGCATCATACTTGCGAACAATGATTTTATGTCTCTTGTGCCCGAAGTTTCACGGGCTCCCTTACCCTTCCAACCTAGACACAACAATAGTAAGTGTTACTGTTTGGCGGAAGAATCTAGAATATTTTTATGTCAAAGAATTCTCATTACCAGCCCTGAGTATGGTGTACGTACTAAAAATATTCAAATTCCACAAGTATTTCTCGGTTCTTATTAAGCTCGGTTCTACAATTACTCGGTGGTAGAGCTTTGTGCAAGCTCGTCTGGGTAGGTACCACCCACTCATCAGATATTCTACCACAAAACAGCAGTACTTTGTATTGTTGTGTTCCGGTTTGAAGGGTGAGTGAGCCAGTGTAATTACAGGCACAAGGGACATAACATCTTAGTTCCCAAGGTTGGTGGCGCATTGGCAATGTAAGTGATGGTTAACATTTCTTACAATTCCATTGTCTATGGGCGTTGGTGACCGCTTACCATCAGGTGGCCCATACGCTCGTCCGCAAACCAATACAATAATAAAAAAAAAAAAGCTCCACCACATGACGAATCACAATAATCAGAATTATTTTGAACAAGATATAACAATATGACAAAGCGAAACGGCTCGAACAAACATGAATCATTGTCGATCAAACACCTTCGACATGTACATTCCAAATTATTTGAATGTTTAATGACTCAGTACATGTTTTCACTATTTAGAATATGTCTGTATACTGCTATAATAATTCTATTATTATTATATTATATCATCAACAGATACGGTTTGTTACACAACAAAGTCCTCTGCCGTATATGTTTGTCTGTTTAATCGGGATAAACTCAAAAACTTCCGAATGGATTCTTATACGGTTTCATTACGAATCCACGAGGAAGGTTTTAGTTTATAGTTCATTAAAGTTTTGCGTAAATGGGCTGAAATATGACGGTGAGTGTTGAACATGAAAAATCATTCCAACTGGGAGTTTGACTGGCGTTCACGTTAACTAATATAATCGATACTAATATTATAAATGAAAAGTAACTGTCTGTCTGTTACGTTTTCACTATTAAACGCACTTGGTGCGTACGCAAGTTTGAACCCCAAGGCTACTTTCTTTTACATAATACCCCAACACGCAGGCGAAAACTAGTGACATATAAACATTTTATGTAGAGCTTTATTCTACCAGTGTGAAGACGGGACGTAGTCATACATAAATTGCTTGATAGATTAGATCTTCCTCACAGATCGTTGGATATACTACGATATTTTTGATTTTGTTAAGTTACCATACCATAGTTAAGTTTAACCATTAACAATTAATCTCGTGTTATTACAAATACAAAACATGCTAATATGAAAGTAATTCTAAAACATGCACATTCCATGTATTCCATTTATAATCGATCAATCAATATTCTGCAGTATTGTATTATTAGGTTAATATATATATGTATAAGCGAAGTAAAACTGACTGACTCAGTACTATATCTCTGAAAATTTAGCATAGTTACTCCTTCACGGCTTAAACGCTTACTAAGAACGGATTTTACGGAAATAATATCCAAAAAAAAAACATCAGAAATTTGGAACATAAGTTTTCAACTAAATAAAAAAAATTAAAGTTGGTGCTTTGTTCATTTATTTATTTGGTAAACCAACAGTTAACATACATACCCATTCATCAAATATACAAAACAGCAGTTTGTATTGTTGTGTTACGGTTTGAAGGGTGAGTGAGCCAGTGTAATTACAGGCACAAGGGACGTAACTTATTAGTTCCCAAGGTTGGTGGAGCATTGGCGATGTAAGCGATGGTTATCATCACTTACAATGCCAATGTCTATGAACGTTGGTGACCACTTACCATCAGGTGGCCCATAAGCTCCCTATTCTATATAAAAAATATTACTTTATTATACTAAGTATTCAATAAATGTAACTAATACCAAAATACCTTATAAATATATTATATTACCAACTAGGTGACGGTAAGTAAAGTGAAACTATTAAGAGACGAGGATCTAATAAATGAGTCATTGAGTTCGTGTATCTGTGAGTGTTTTTGTGTACGATTTTTACCCTTAAAGTACCCCGAAGTAGGGACGGGTGGCTAGCAATTCCACATTGCTGCAAGCAATTATATCTTTTCGACATCCTATTTCTGGGAGAATTTTAGCCCGCTACGAAACAATATTCCACTGTAGATACTACTAAGTATATGTGTGGGATTGCTTTTATATCACTGTACGAGTATATCTTTGTGTTATTGTAGATAGGAATATCGTCTAAAAACATGTTTATTTATTTATTTAAGCCTTGAATAAAATTATTAAATATTATTCTATATTTAAATTTAAAAGTTAATGTTGCTAAAATATTAATTAAGCACACATATTTATATTTTTTTTTTTGGGTCATTGTGGGCATGTACTGCCACAGATTCTACCATTGAAACAAATTTTGTATATAAGTTATATGTACTGCTCATTGTACAAGTGAACTGTAAGGTTGTTTATGAGTAACAAAGTTATTTAACCTGAATAAAATAATTTTAATAAATAACACAAGTAATTACTAAAGTCTTACAATGTGTTTATATATTCGTGTATGTAAATTATAAAATTAAACCAATCGTTGTATCTTAACATGATGCTGGATTCCTTACAATGCGGTGACCGACGTAGTCCAGACAATCGGTTAATTTTTTGACGTTTTAGCAAAAAGACTGAAAAGAGTTTGAAAATTTAGAAGCTTTTTTGAGTTTTCATGATGAGACCATATCCAAAGTCACAGTTCAAATTCGGATTCAGCACGCCTAAATCTTGAAGAACGAGTTAGAGAAAACCTTGAACTGTGTTTTTTTTCGGAGACGATGTAATTGAGTTCGAAATATCCTTTAGAATGCTGGACTTTCAAATTTATCACAGAAATTGATTTTGGAACAAAGTTCGTTTACGCGACTTACTGTAGAGTGAAATGGCATTGGTCCAAGGTCACGTCATATAACGAAATAGCGCTTATAGTGTGTCTACTGTCATGGATGTCATAAAAGACCATCTTTGTATTAGTAAAAACCCCAATTCATATTAGCTAGGCGTAATTTCTTTGAAACATTCCCTCGGTTTTTACATTATAACTTAATGGATTCGGGTTGATTTAACGAAATTTTGTGGCTAGTGTGTCAAGGACGTGAAGAATCATGAATGAAACACATCCGTCTAGCTTGAGGGCAAATTAAACCGTATTGATAGTATTAATCATTAATAGGGACAATCGATTGTAGATTATTGATCTAATATTAATAAGGTCGAATTTTGCGAGAATAATTTTTATTTTATCATGATTATTATTAAAAGTTAGAGTCTGTATAAGCTAATTTATATTATTATGAGAAAAAAATGATGTAAGAATAATTTAGGGTTCATTTAAATATTACTTCAGTTTTTTTTATTGTATAGGTAGGCGGACGAGCATATGGGCCACCAGATGGTAAGTGGTCACCAACGCCCATAGACATTGGCATTGCAAGAAATTTTAACCATCGCTTACATCGCCAATGCGTCACCAACCTTGGGAACTAAGTTGTTATGTCCCTTGTGCCTGTAATTACACTGGCTCTCACCCTTCAAACCGGAACACAACAATACAAAGTACTGCTGTTTGCGGTAGAATATATGTTGAGTGGGTGGTACCTACCCATACGAGCTTGCACAAAGCTCTACCACCGAGTAGGTAGGTTGTGAGTTGCATACCACCACCACAAATATCTTAAAATATAAATTACTTATATCTGACCGAAATTCGCCGTTGCGTTAGGAGAGTGGGAGGTGGTAGATACCCTCTTTACTATTTTGTACTCCTTACATCGTGTATACAAAATTTCATAGCGATCGGTTGAGTAGTTAAGACGTGAGAGTGTAACAAACAAACTCACATTCCCATTTATAATATCAGTTATAAGGATGTCTAAAGCTAAATAGTTGAAGAGCTTGTCTTTTGCTTATCAGTTTGTTTAAATAATCAAGATACGAATCTTAAAAAAAAGAAAATAGATTAGACAGCCTAGTCATCGATAATGGGTATATATGCGATCTGCCAGTTTGTTCTGCCTCGTTGGACTAGTGAAAAAATCTCAGTACAAGTTGGAAGTGTTCCAATTCCAATGATTCGGAAAACAGGTAAAGCCTTCCTGCATGTAAACTCGTTTGGGTCGTGTATGATTTGCCGTCCCGTCGCGTTATGGGAGTTAGGTAATAGAGAGTGCACCTGTGTGCGCACACGCTTGCTCACTATAATATGTCCCGCTCAAATGGCTAGTCTCATTTGAGCATGGCCATCGTATCCCAAATCGGACAGGACATCATCACATGCGATATAGCAACACGCTATGAGCCACGGTAACACAATAACGTTTAACGCAGGTGGTACCGTAAGCAGCTATTAACTGATAAAATATCTAATGAAAGAGTATATGATGACTTATCGATCTCGTAGTTTTACTACATTTATCATTGTTTTGGTTTTATAATTTGTTATTCAATAATATTATTACAATTTATTGATTTTTACGATTTAATTACTTTTGTTGGATTGGTAACTAACGTTTGATTTTTAAATATCGTATCACTTCGTAAGATTGTCTGTTTTAGTTGTTAATTTTAAGTGTTTAGTGAAAATTTGATGGTGTAACCAACAGTAGCAATTGCTACTACTTGCTTTTCATCAGATTAGGTCAGATCAAGGGCTCATGGTAGCATGCGCAAGCGATCCCATCCCTTGGTGCTCCCCGACCAGACGGAGAGGATACCACTGGCTTTATAGTGGGTATTCCGGTGCCTGGACTAAAAAAAAATGTCAGAAGAAATAAATGTTTTTCTTGCCTGATCCCTTCTCGCTATAATCTATAATTAATTTAGCAAAATGACGATTCGATAGAACTTATTTGAATTTTATGATTTTCATTTTAATTGTAAGGCGTTGATTTATTTCGATAAAATATAAATGGTAAGTCTATATAAATCATTAAACAAATAACGCAAAATAGATATATGTATAAATACACGTTTTATTTAATAACAGCTATATACATGCCGTTTAATGTAATTGTATCGGTACCGGTCCATGGGGACCACGAGTAATGGTGGACTCGTGGAATTGATTGGTGCCATAGTATAAAGCGTTCTAATAAAGGTTGTATTAACTGACTGCGCCTCAGGAAAAGGTATAACTTATGAAGTTATAAATTATTTTATTAAATGTAGTAACACTACATTTAGGTAAATACTTATTCAAGTTAAAATAATAATTGTTAAATTGATTCGGTAAAGAGTACTCTGACGTAAGAAAAACCGTTTTTTTTCCTACTTTTCTTATTGTTTGTTATAATTTGCTTGTACGGCCCTCTGTATCTTGTATTGTATCTAAGATATTAAACTGAAACCATAAATAAATTAGTATTTTTAATGGTTTAAAATATTTCTAGCATAATCTTTTTTTTATTTACTCTAAACAAAGGTACCGTGAACGCTTTGTGGGTTCCTATTGTAAATTTCTCGTTTAAATTATCTCACAAATGAATTACTGAAATCGAAGTAATAATTATCAATTTGTTATACATAGCTCTGTATGTACTGAAAACACGTCGAACTCATGTAAAGGTCCAGCAATGTACGTTAATGTGCATTAGAACCGCACATAAACAGCCTTCATGACAAAACAAGTGTTTCCGTCACCGATAATATCTCGATCGCATTAGTAAATATATTAATTACACACGCGACCGAGCTAATACGCTAACTCGCATGACATGTCTGATTAATACAGACGTAGGGTCACCTATTGTTCTAGAAACTTCTCATATGTAAACTAGCAATTGAACTGTAGCGTCATTGTTATGGACTGTAACAGAGTGCTATCAATTGGTATCAATTTATTAGTTGTGAATTCGAGCTACCATATTTTACTGCACAATTTTATTTGACGACGTATGACATTTTGATTACTATTGGATCCTGTGATAAAGCCGTAATGGCCCAGTGGTTAGAACGCGTGAATCTGTGAAGCACCACTGATTTTTCACACGCTTCATTTTGCTTATAATTGGGTACTTATAATTGGGTGCTGAGGTACTAACCGTATTTTGTGGCGAGTGATTATTACTGTTTAAAAAAAAACAATTGTGCTACTTGGCCCAATATTTGTACATTGGTAACATATGACGAAGATTATGTATAGTTTACATACCTATTATTTCATATTTAACAAAATGAGAGAGTGTAATGTTTACTTACAACGACAGTTTTAAGGCCCTTGCTCGACCGTGCTTTGCCTTAAAATATTTGCCCAATGTATTCAAATAAATCTTAAATACGTATTTAAATATAGAATTATTTCTTCAGCTCCTTAATTATGTTTATATTATCCTTAGATCCAGACAATAAGTGGCGTGGTGCTCGTGAGCTGGAGACAACGGGTGCTGGAGCGTCAGATCGAGTACGGAGCACGGCTCGGGCACGTCGTACTCAGTCTGGCGCGGATGGAACTAAGCAATTTCTACAAGAATGTAATGCCAGTCGCCGATTACTTCGATCAGAGCAACATGCTAATAGCGGTAAGTGATGTGGTTATAATATATCGTTTTTTAAGCAAATTCTTAGTGTTTTTTATTGTATGGTGTCCTCCTGACCGATTTCGGTCACGGCGGCCAATCTTGAGACAGATTAGCCACGTGCACAAGACATATTATAGTGCACGAGCGTTTACGCAAACATTCCCTCTCATAATCCGATAGGGCGGCAATCCGACATGATCGGAAAGAGTTCGGGTGCAGGACCATTGTCCCGAGGCACGGGATTTAAGCTTCCAGACTCAGGGCTGCTACTGAGAATATTCGACGGAAATACCCACACTTGATACATTCATAGTCACACATCAATAATATTACATGCATTATTAATAATAATTAGAATTAGAATCAATCACAAAAATAACAATTACAATATATAAGAATTAATAATTAGCTAATTATTGATATAAAAAAGGACAATAAAAATATACGAAAATATAATTGGTGATGTATGAGGCACAGCCAGGCATATGCCAGAGTATTACACAGACTTCTGGATCATCCGCCTCATCATATAGCCGTTCACGTCATTCGCAATAATCCTTAGGAGACTGTCTCTGATCCTACGTATCAAAGGAGCAGATCTTTTCCTCATGATAGCATAGAAATCATCTATACGTGAGCCAGTATAATACCAATGATACAAATACTACTTTGTATGATTTTACAAACATTTTTAAATGTAGCTACTATCATAAACTCAACTGACTACAATTACATGGCAATTCAGACATAAAATTATATTAAAGTGGCCATTCGTCCCGGCTTCAGGAACAGTATAAGGGTCTACATATAAAGTTTATAATACAATAATAATAATCTGGGACAGTATTCCCACAAGGCCATCTCTATATTAAGCAGAGCTCATACTATGGAAGCCAGACAACTGTTTTTTTTTTATGGCATAGGAAAGCGGGCTGGCAAATGGGCCACCTGATGGTAAGTGGTCACCACAGCTCATAGACATTATCGATGTAAGAAATATTAACCATATAAGCCGAGATGGCCCCGTGGTAAGAACGCGTGAATCTTAACCAATGATCGTGGGTTCAAACCCGGGCAAGCACCACTGAATTTCATGTGCTTAATATGTAATTATAAAATATCGACGTGTTCTATCTAAATCTATACTACTATATAAATCTATTGGCTCTGTCTGTACATTTTTTTTTCACCTAATTTTGTGATAAATAATCGTTTTATGATGGAATGATTCACATTATACAATTTTTTTTATTTTTGTCTGTCTGTCTGTATGTCTTCTTATAACTCAAGAACGGCTTGACCAATCTTGATGAAAATTGGTACACACAAAGAGCATGCGATGGCGCAAATGTTAGGCCATATATAAGATCGGTGAACCCTACGGCATCTTACGAAAATTTCAAATCATTAATTACGTATTTCTTTACCAGTAGCCAGTATGTGTGTGTGTATGTGTATAATTTTAGTAATAAAATAATTTATTATATTTTTATTAAGCGGTGAAGCCACCGGGCACAGCTAGTATAACTATATAGACAACATATTTACAACCTACATACATACTGAACACGCAAAATTACTTTGCAATTTATTGTAGGATTCAGCCTAGTATGCACTCGCACACGTTATGTTTACGTAGGCATGTTTTTGCTTAATTTATAGCAATAATAGAGCGTATAATAACTTATATAAATTTAACATATAATATTCACCAATAATTTCATTATGAGATTACAATATTACAATATGAGAATTACAACGAGAATTTCCATAATATTACCTTCGACAAACGCACTGCTTAATATTTACCTACAAATGAGTTTATATAATGAAAACATTATGTTATTAATTAATAAAATAAATATATTATATACTAGAATTCTGATAAATAAAGTTAAATGACTTTAATGTACAACGTATATGATTTTGTTTTTCAGCAGATCATTCATCTGGCCCATTAGCTCAGTTGGTTAGAGCGTCGTGCTAATAACGCGAAGGTCGCGGGTTCGATCCCCTCATGGGCCACGTAACTTTTTAAACTCATTTTGTTTTAAGATGACTTGAGTAATCACTAGAGGAAGAGAACTATTTATTATTAACATTATTCATTACTACGCGTAAACAAAACTATAAAAAATACCCGATTTCATATTCCATGTATTTAACTGATTTTATCAATAAAATTACGGACTCAATCAACTTCTTACACCAATCATCGTCCGCAGATTTAAGAAATTAATTTTTGTAACATGTTATCGTAAACTGCATATTATGTGTGTTGTATTTTACCCTAATGGGTCAGACATTTGTTTATCATTTTACTTGAATATTTTTAACACTTTTGATTTGATATATACTGTACCTGTAACATACTTACATTGTTTTAAATTTGTCTATGACGGCAGGTTTCGTCAAAAATATATCATGCCAAATTATGAGGAACAACACAAACGCTTATAATTATTTTGTTCATATTATACTACAAATTAGTAACACTGATCTTTTACCTGCTTAAGATTAATTAATAATACATTTCCACGTCCTTTTAACGGTGGGGGTTTGTGCAAGCTAGCCTGGGCAAGCAACACATATTCATATATTTTACCACTACCACCGGTTTTAACGGTAAGTGAGCCAGTGTAGTTACAAGCACGAGTGACATAACATATTTGTTCATTCTTGGTGGCGATCTAAGAAATGGTTAATAATACTTATAGTTTCGACGTCTATGGGCGGTAGTGATGACTAACCATCAGGTGGCCCGTTACTCTGTCTGTTTTAATTATTTTAATCAGTTATAAGTACATGGGAATTTAGAAATGTTGAAGTAGTATTTATTTTAACATAATATGTCATCGGCCCATTAGCTCAGTTGGTTAGAGCGTCGTGCTAATAACGCGAAGGTCGCGAGTTCGATCCCCTCATGGGCCAATCACTCTTTTTATACACTTGGAAAATATTACAGTTGTGTATAATATTAACTTTGACTTCATTTATTATGGCAAATGGTAAATTACTGGTTTCTATTAAAATTACTCAAAATATTGCATAATTTCTTACATATAACTATTTATTCATAATTAATTAAAAATAATATTATATATAATTATTAAAAATAAAAATATAATTTCCATGATTAATAAAAATATATCACAAAACATTACAACTACGTAGCAAGCTACAATAATGTGTGACGTCATGCTACGGTAAACCACAGCATTACTAAGTTGGTCTATCTAATAAAATTACTATATATACTTATGTATGCCAAATAATTAAATATTAGTCTTTACCAATATTGTTATTTACTTGTGTAACACTAACTAATATACATATATCTTTATGTATTTTATACTAAAAGTAAATGTTATCGAGTCGTTCTTCTTTTTCTACTGATATTTATATTTCTATTTCACTGTAATATGTTTAAAAATATTATTGGCCCATGAGGGGATCGAACCCGCGACCTTCGCGTTATTAGCACGACGCTCTAACCAACTGAGCTAATGGGCCGGCTGCTAGTTTGGGCAAAATTGAAAACCTATCCTGTTGCAATAAAAACTGAGGATGAATAAAGCATATATTTTATAACTCTGAATTTAAACAGTATTTTCTCTGTAATACTAGCTGCCCGTCCTTACTTCCTACGAGTAAAATTTAATCAAAGTTACTCCTCCCATTGTCCCTATTTTTTTTTTATTGTATTGGTAGGCGGACGAGCATATGGGCCACCTGATGGTAAGTGGTCACCAACGCTCATAGACAATGGCATTGTAAGAAATGTTAACCATCGCTTACATTGCCCATGCGCCACCAACCTAGGGAACTAAGATGTTATGTCCCTTGAGTCTGTGATTACACTGACTCACTCACCCTTCAAACCGGGACACAACAATACAAAGTACTGCCGTTTTGCAGTAGAATATCTGAGTGAGTGGTACCTACCCAGACGAGCTTGCACAAAGCTCTACCACTAAGTAAGTCCCTTAGTGTTGATTTCCAAAGATCCTTTCTTAGCGGATGCAGCGGGAAGCAGATGATATGCATATAATTAATTCTTCTAGCCTGAAATGCCTTCGATAAGGGACAAAGGATTTTACAAAGTCCCTTTTTAAAATTACCTGTGCCTTCATAACTAGCTTATACTTTGGGAGATTCAGAGTTAATACTTCCGGGTCGAGCAAATAAATCTTTAACTTAGGTTTTCTCAGTCAAGAAATTCTTAATAGTAGCCCGGATACATAATAAGACTTTAGATTAAATATTCATGATTTCTCGAAGTACGGGAGTAATTATTACGAGAATTATAATTCAATCTGTATATAAAACAAAGACTTCCCGAGATGGTCAATAGGTTAGAACAGCTGAAACGAAGATTGACCAGGTTGCAATCCGAACACCGCTAAGTCTTGCCGCGATTTTTTTTAGGATTCAATAATCAATTCAATTTGATAATAAACATCGCCAGGATGATAGAAATTTTGCACATATGTATTTATGAATCCGCTCTAGAACATAGTGGTTGAATAGCCTCCAAATCTTCTTTTCAAGGGGGGAGAAAGGGTTAGCCCAGCCGTGAGATATTAATCAGCGATCAGTATATTTATATGTTGAAGTTTGGACTCTACTACCATTTACCATCAGGTGGAGTGGTGTCATTTGCCGTCCAATATAAAAAAAGCGATTGATGACATCATCAAGTGTCATTTGCTTCTCTACCTATAAAAAAATTGTCTGCTGCGCAACCGACATTGAATATATTTTTTTAACGCTTATTCGTAATATAACACTTGTAATCGTATCGCCATAAATTATTTTATTAATCCGTCAAAAATATTATCTTATAATGATTTTTTATCTATGTATTATATTTATTATTTTTATAACAGCAATAAATTAACCTTTTATCTGAATATGAGTAAATATTTTATCACCGTCGTATTACAAAGAAACGCTTTTTTTTAAAACAAATAGTAATTAATTAATCGATTTGAAAAAATTAACTAAGACATGGTAACATTTACAAATGCTATTATGTATATAATTTTAAGTTGAAAAACATGTATAAATATAAAGATAGCTTCATTTTAAACTAAAAAAAAATAATGCCGACCAAAATGTTATGGATTATTTAAAAAGGGTTACATATATATTATATAACTTAAAACAGACTTTCTTAGAGAGGTCGATTTTTTTTTTACAGTATAGGTAGGTGGATGATCATATGGTCCACCTGATATTCACCAACGCTAATAGACAGTAGCATTGTACATTACAAACTGCGTGAGTAACAAGTAGTCATTACATAAAGCAAATATTTAATCGTTATCTACAATAGCGAGTCATAACTATATATAATAGCAGGAGGTGTATTAAAGAAAACGTCCGTCACTGGCAGTTACATTTGCATATTTTATACGAAAATGGCCGGTTCAGAGCCTTGCGTTCATTATATTTGTATGTTAAATTATTGTGTTATGTACTTTCAAATATAAACAGCGACGTGTAAACTTGCTATTGTTTATAAAATATTCATAATTTAATATGCCGCTGCAGAACAGATTCTTAAATGTTTGGAATAAACCTTTTGGAAAATTAAAGAATGGCTCGGAAGTAGTTACATTTTTATTTTCATTTCATTTATTTCTTTATGAAACGATATAGCTCATTGGCTAGAACTAGTGAATATTAACAAAAGATTGCGGGTACAATTACAAAACCAAGCACCATAGAGTTTTTATAGGCTTAATATGTGTATAAAATTCGACTCTAGCTCCGAGTTGAAGGAAAACATCGTGAGGATTTCTTTGAGTATCCGTTGGAAATCTGTCACATGTCGCATTTACCAATCCGCATTGTAGCGGCTAGGCGGAGTAAGCTCTAAAATCTTCTACTTTAGAGAAAATGACTTATGTTCAGCACTGAGATATTTACAGGCTTCGTTTTGTTTTTCATTTTTTTTTGTACTTTCGCATAATATACTTTATAAATTAAATACTGTTGTTGTTTCAAAATGAAAATGTTCAAAAGCTTGAACTTATACCAATATGGGATCGCTTTCAGCCAAGTATCGATTGCGTACAAACTTATTATAATTCTAATTAGATCTAAAATATACTAATAGTTATCGTTATATATATATATAATCAATGATACATAAGATAATGATTAGACATATTATGTTATAATTATAGGTTATATAATTATAACATAATATTTCTAATCTTATAAAATAGTAATATATCTATCTTTCATATATTCCATAGCAAAACTTACGACACCCCCCCCCCCGGTATATGTTTTAAAAAGTTAAGTTTAATATACATCTAATTATTCCAAAACATTCAAACTCTCTTTTAAATAAACGAGCAACCCACACACGTAATGAAATTGAAACGTTACATATAGAAACGTTGCAGTTAAATAAAAGTCCGTCAAATGTTACTCTCATCTCAAAGTGACCAAATAATTTTCACTTCAAAACAATACAGGTTTATTTTTTAAACTGACTGATTGGCATACAACGCACTTCGCCCACCAGTGAATCTAGAAGGATATTTTGTTAAGAAGTTTCTTATGTAGTATGTAGATAAGCGTTGAGGATTTTTAAAGGTCATTCTTAAAAGTCTGATCAACATCGAATGAAATGATGAAAAGTTTGTATTGAAGTTCGTCATTTTTGAAGTTAGTAATTGATGTTTAAAAAGAAGATACAGGTGGTCAAGCGTTTATATAATTTCGTTTTGTTTTTCTTTTTTTTTGTACTTTCTCATGATATTCTTTATAAATTAAATACTGTTGTTGTTTCAAAATGAAAATGTTCAAAAGCTTGAACTTATACCAATATGGGATCGCTTTCAGCCAAGTATCGATTGCGGACAAACTTATTATAATTCTAATTAGATCTAAAAAATACGAATAGTTATCGTTATATATAATCAATGATACATAAGATAATGATTAGACATATTATGTTATAATTATAGGTCATTCCTTAGGATGGTGAAATTGGGGATGGAAGTTTGTACCAGTTTATGAGTCAATGAGGCTGAGGCAAATAGCCGTGACATCACAAATACGTGTTGTGACAGATCAATAGCCATCAATAAAACATAGTCACGTTTAGTATCGATCGCCATGTCATATTACGGTCAGGTACAATGTCAGTGTCTCGTAAACGATGATCGCCGTCGTAATTTGCGTTTGTGAATAACACACCCGTTTTTTTTGTTTGGCAGAATAACATTGAACGACTCTATGTTTGTTTATCTGTGGTTTTATTTTTATTGCTTAGGTAGGCGGACGAACATATGGGCCATCTGATGGTAAGTGGTCACCAACGCCCATAGACAATGGCATTGTAAGAAATGTTAACCATCGCTTAGATCGCCAATGCGCCACCAATCTTGGGAACTAAGATGTTATGCCTGTAATTACACTGGCTCACTCACCTGTCAAACCGGAACACAACAATACAAAGTACTGCTGTTGTGCGGTAGAATATCTGTGGTACCTAACCAGACGAGCTTGCACAAAGCTTTACACCCAAGTAAATCATTTTTTAATTTTATCCCGGCTTGATTCTGCGTAGAGATCATCTATCACGGGGAACGCTCTGAGGAATTGTTTTGATTAATCCTGGCCGCTGTATTTCACCACCGGACATCGCGTCAGAATTATAGAATAATAAATGCAGTGTTTATTTTATAATAAACGGTTTCGAATACCCCGGTTAGGTTAAAAGATTTTTGAAAAATGTAATCGTGATATTTTCATCAATCAAAATTTCTCACATTGTTAGGCAATTACCCGATTGCTGTGCATTCGAAATTAAATTAACCGGGCTTACTATATAAATCTACTATTTTATCTGAAAATGTAAAACTTGCTAGTATCCGACGTGGTACCGCGAATTACATGATCCGAAATTTATGTATGTATGTTTGTGGTAGAAAGTAAATATTATATGGCTGAATTTTTTTTTTTTTTTTTAAATGTATTATTACATCAACTACAAAGACGGTTTCAAATAAATCAATTAATTTGGCAACTAAGGAACAATATAATTGAATAAGACTTTAATTATTTAACGTGCGAAGTCAGAGCAAGTCGGTAAACTACTAAAGAAGATAAACTACACCATATACCTATACATTGGTGTTTGTTTGATAATAACTACCTCGATAGGTTTCATTTCATCTTCAGCATACATCGAGGTATGTCATCCACGAATCATTAGTTTTTTTTTAAATTTAAGTTTTGAAATTCGACTCGCAGGATCCATTTTAAGCTAGATGCAGGCCCGGATGAAGCATCTGGGCCTGATCCTGGACGGGCGATGGAGCTTGACGCAGCACTTTGTACAACTCGGTCGAGGCGAGAGACCGCGGCGACCGTCCAGGGTCGACGGAGGTCGGGCGGATCAGTGCTCTAGCCCAGCAAGTCCCGATAACCCGATGAGAGGAGGAATTGGGGTCTCCCACGACAGGCGTGGTGATAGTGGAGACGGTACATCCCCACTTAAGTCACTGGGTCAATAGAAAACAAGGCACGCTCTCGTTCAGATTGACACAGGTACTTACCACACACGGCTGCTTCGGTAAGTACCTGCACAAGATAGTGCGGCGGGAGGTGTCACCTTCCTGCCACGTGTGTGATGCCACATTCGACACGGCGCAACACACCCTGACGGAGTGTTGCCACGTGAGGGCCCCAGAGGTATTGCCTGGCGGCGATCATTAGTGGAGACCTCTCCTTGATGAGCATCATCAACGCCATGCTTGGAAGCGAAGAGTGTTGGTCGGAAATTTTCTCATTCTGTGAAAGTGTGATGTAGCAGAAGGAGGCCGCGGAGCGGGAGCGGGAAGAGGACGCCGCTGTAGACCTGCTCCGCCGAAGAAGACCGAGGAGAAGAAAGAAGCGTTATACGCACCTTCTCCCCCCGCCGAAATAGGCGTCGCTGGGACTAGGGGGGTTCTCAGTACCTTGGACATCCCCCCTAGAGAATAGAGGCCCGCATAAGCGGGCTGTCCGTCAGAGCGTCACGGTAGCATGCGATCCCGTGGCGCTCCTTATTAAGACGGAAAAGATACCTCTGGTTTTTTTAGTGGGTATTCCGATGTTCGGGACGCACTCGGCGCCTTGAACACCGGCGAGTCCCACATAGCCCCCGAATGTTTCCGTGGGGGAAACGCGTAATGCGATATTCCAGGGTGAAAAAAAAGGATCTATTTTAAGCCAGGCTTACACATACTCAAATTTTATAATAGCTTCAGATTATATAATCTCGTTTTCGAATCAAATGCAATACTAAAAATGTATACATAACATAGCACAATCAAAAAGAAATGTTTTTATAAACATATATGTATATGATATATATTTCAATGCTGATAAATACTTTTTATGGCTTTGTTGTACATGATAGTTTTATTTTTCAGCGGTTATTTCAACCGGCCCATTAGCTCAGTTGGTTAGAGCGTCGTGCTAATAACGCGAAGGTCGCGGGTTCGATCCCCTCATGGGCCACTTAACTTTTTCTCTTTTTGTTTTACAATTTCTTTCACTTTAATATCATACAAATACAAATATGTGTAAGTATTTGCCTGATATCATCAAACAATAGTAACTTTATTTACTAAACTATGCTAAAGTATCCGGTGTTGAAATAAACTTTGGTAATTAATATGTATATTTTTATGTTATATGTAGGCGAACGGGCGAACGGGCAAAATGGGCCGGTTGATCAGCGGGTCAGTGTTATAAAATGCTCACAGATTTTAGCGAGTTAAAGTACTTACTTTACTTACGCACTAACTACTGTAACTTAAGTTTAAGTTAACTCAATTTGCAAAGAAAATTGAAATGGTCAACAAATAGTAAGTTTGATGAAATAATACCAGTCGATAAAGTGAGTGTAAATGACAGTTATTGGTTGGGTCAGTCGATGGAATAATTCCATTTTTTATTTACTATGACGATGTTATGATTACTGAAAACTTTATCACGATAATCTAATATCTATAATAAACATTAATTAATATCTTGCGTAAGTCTCTTAGCTAATGTATTGCTAAGGATAATGTCATGTCACACGCGTGGGATTTGTCGCGCCAGCCTCTATCAAGTTGCTTAAAGTGATTATTAAGGTTAAAGTTAAGTAGTCACATTAGATATCGACGAGCCGGTTGGTGTGGTTGGTAGAGCCTTTCGCGCCGAAGGTCGTGGGCTCGATTTCCACCCAGGACAGACATTTGTGTGCATGAACATGCCTGTTTGTCCGGACTCTGGATGTAATTATCTATATAAGTATGTATTTACAAAAGAAAAGTAGTATCAGTTGTCTGGTTTTCATAGACGAGCTCTGCATAGTTTGGGATCAGATGGCCTTGTGTGAATAATATACCAGGATATTATATTATATACCTACCTATCATATTTATATAATTATATTATATAGTCAAATGGCACTTCCACTATATTCACACCGAAACATGACATACATAGACAACATGACATACATAGACAACATGACATAGTTTAGTGTTTTTGATTTTCAGGCATTTTTAATTTAGTCTTTCTTAATTTGTCTTAATTTTTCTCAAGTCTAAAGTTTATTTTCTATACATGTTGACTTTACAATACAGTAAGTACGTTTTTTTTATTAGTACTCCATCTATTCAACATTAAAAACATTTCAAAATATTCCCCTCTTCTTTACAAACATCGTAAAAAATTGCTAGAATCTTTAGTTATTTTTTTATTGCATAATTAGGCAGACGAGCGTATGGGCCACGTGATGGGTCACCAACGCCCATAGACATTGGCATTGTAAGAGATGTTAACCATCGCTTACATCGCCAATGCGCCACCAACATTGGGAACTAAGATGTTATGTCCCTTGTGCCTGTAATTACACTGGCTCACTCATCCTTCAAACCGGAACACAACAGTACCAAGTACTGCTGTTTTGCGGTAGAATATCTGATGAGTGGATGAGCTTGCACAAAGCTCTACCACCAAGTTACAATTAAAACGAAATTTTGGAAATTATCGTCCAAATCCCATCAATTACTGTCTAAGTATCGACAATAGCCAGACCGCCACATACATATTTTACTAAGCAAATACTTGCTTTCAAAACTTAGCTCAGAAAATATCGATGTTTCGATGTCATGTTCGTCTTGAGTCAAGGATAACTCATTTATATACATATATACATACGTCACGATCGACTGCGTCCAATATACCAAAGTTGGTTCATTTTTGGACCAATAATTTTATTTGATTTTAAGTAGCATGTTGATGTATGTAAGTTTATTATTGATTGTTAATTATGATTAATTTAGTCGTATACATTTTTTTATTCTTATTACTACAATTTTTACTCATACATTTTCTTATATATACTCCCCTAAAATCATTAAAATTAAAATTAATTTAATTCCTTATATCTACAATTCCAGTGTCTCTTACGATATTTATCGACAAATGCTCGATATGTTTCGGAAAGACCAATGTTACTGTCGTCATGAAGGGGTTGCTTCAAAGCAGCTTGCGATATTAGATATTTCGACGCCAATGGTTCATATAGTACTTAACAATATAAGAACCATTGGTGTGATATATTTTTTACTTCCATAATGTTGTAATCAAAGTATACTATTCGTTTTTCCAAGCGTTCCTAATTTCAACATCTATATACATATATGTATATATTTTATATATATATATATATATAAAGTGTAGGTAGGCGGACGAGCATATGGGCCACCTGATGGTAAGTCGTCACCAACGCCCAGACAGTGGCATTGTACATTTCTTTAAAAAAAAAATACATCACCAATGCGCCACCAACCTTGGAAACTAAGATGTTGTGATGTATTAACTCACTGGCTCACTCAAAAAACCATATATACCATACTTACAATTTGTATACATATTGTTCAAGATCAAATCACATTTTATCAAATGTTTGTTTAATTTTTTTCATTTATAGATGACGCTAATTGTTTTTTAAATCGCGATACAGATATTTCTGTGAGTACTTATAAGGCTTTGCCTAAAGCTATCTGATCAGTAGTACATAGTCGGTACTTTTATTTTAAAGTACTACAGTACAGTACAGTACTATCGTGTAACCCCAAACACATATGTATCTATCAATCCCTCTCAACAGAAAATCTGTGACACATTGGTAAAGTTCATGCAAGTATATTAACAATGCTATGACCATAAACTTTGACGATAGAATTACAGAATGCAATTTATTGCTTGATCGTCCTCCGTAGACAATGAAACCACCTGTGGACTCCCATGCAACTTTACCATTACAAGGTATTTGTTGAGTTGATGAATAATTAATAAAATATAATTATGTCTTAGCATACACCTACCAGTATTCATTATTAAGTATATATAATCTATACTACTATATAAATCTATTGGTTCCGTCTGTACATTTTTTTTCCACCTAATTTTCTGATAAATAATCGTTTTATGATGCAGTGATTCACATTATACTATTTTTTTCATTTTTGTCTGTCTGCATGTCTTCTCAAGAACGGCTTGACCAATCTTGATGAAAATTGGTACACAAAGAACATGTGATAGCGCAAATGATAGGCCATATATAAGATCGGTAAACCCTACGGTATCTTATGAAAATTAATTTCAAATCGTTAATTACGTAATAAGTAATAAAATAATTTATTCTATTTTATTAATTAAACGCCGATGAAGCCGCGGGGCACAGCTAGTGAATTATAATTGTGACTACTACTCGAGCATGGACATAAATGTAAGGTGTAATTGTTGTTTATGAGGGGGGGGGGGGCGTTTGTATTAGAAATGATTGTTGTTAGTTGTGTCTTTTTCTTTTGATTGTCACATCAATGGTAAGGCCGTTAGAGTTTAAGAATAAAAATATTGATTATGAATTGATCTAATTTAATAGCGTATTTAAAAATATAAGTATAATTTAGTATAAACTATTTGATGTATGTGTTCGATAAAATGCTATGTAGATTTGTGTTCCAGCTTAAACGTAGTGGGAGAATATGTAAACAGGCGCAAGGAAGACATATTAGATCTCGTAGTTAACAGCGAATTGAGGGTGTATGGAATAGCTTACCTATAATTCTTACAACGCATTAGATACTGATCTATGGGCGAAGTATACAAGGTTACTAACTAACAGCCCTTCTAAATTATATTAAAAAAATACTGATACGTATAAAAAAATAGAACATGTGAAGCCTCGTCCGAAAATGATTATGATATTAAAATGACTTGTGAGATCGAACGTTGATAAAATTTTATTCGTAGAATAAAATATGTACACAACGCTCGATGATTCAGTAAAATCGATGCGTTCATGATAAAACTATTCAAGTTTGTTTTTTTTAATGTACCAACTTATGAGTAACAATAATTATGTGAAAGCTATGTTCGTTTTAAATGCTTTTAACAGTCATGATATTTATAATGAAATAAATTGTTTTAGCTACGTTTTCGCAGGCTCTTCAGGTACTTGTTATTTTTTATTAATGTTTTTCATTAATGGTTGTATTCATTATTGCATTAATGTTTCCGCCCGGTCAGTCACGCCCACAGATATTATCATAGATTCGAAAACATTATGACATTAACTAATACGATGTTAAAATTTACGTAATTATATTTCAATAAAAATGTAATTGGACATTACGAAAAATACAAAATGATTGTGTAATCCTATGTACCACATACCTAGTTAACCTCATCCGAGGCCCATATTAAAAGATCCTAAGCATTTTGTCATTTGCGTCCCCTCATTCCACAGCAGATAGAGTAAAATTATAATATTATTTGTGGCTGGATGGGCTTTGGCTTGCCTAGACTTTTAGGCCTAGGCGTAAATCTGAGGCTACGTATACCCCAAGCTAAATAGTGGAATAGCTCTAAGCCTTCTTTATATATAATTGTAAAGTATATATTTGCCTAAAGTTGTACCTTTACAGGCCGTTAATATTTCTTTTCCATTGGAAAAAGAGTCTTAAGTCCCGATGGTACAGTTTATATTAAAAGTGATTTTACTAACATTATTTTTTATCAGAATAATATTGTAATATTTCAAACTATATTTTATATAGTATGAAATTTTATATAACATAACCTAGAAAGTTATCCGAGGACGTGCGACTATGCAGGTGTCCGAAGTTAACGGTGAAAATTTAATAAGAGCGGCTAATATCGTATTTAGTTCAGTAATAAGTGACCGTTTCTTTACACGTGCCAGTAGGCGCGGCCAGAGACCTACACTAGAAGTTCTAATGAAAACTTTATCACTGTATCGAGGAGAACAAATTTGTTGTGCTAAACGTATAACGGAACACAGCTCTGTCTATACTTAAGTGAGTAAGTGTATAAATAAAAAATAGAAAACTCCAGAAACATTGTTGTGCTATGTAACAAACATATATTTATTGTTATTGTATTTGAGTTATTGAGATAAAATAGTCGTGGGCAATAAAAATCTACCTAACTGAAACAGAGACACGGACTGTCTGTGGAGTTTGATGACAAAATTATAAAAAAAAAAATTAAAATGTATTGTCAATGCCACGAAATATTTATATGTACATATTTAATTTCGATCGATATATTTATAAGCAATGGTATAAGACATGCATCCACGAGGCGAATATAACCCGCAATTTCTGTAGAGGCACTATATCTCGATGGTAGAGCTTTGTGCAAGCTCGTCTGGGTAGGTCCCACCCACATCAGATATTCTACCGCAAAACAGCAGTACTTGGTGTTATTGTTTTCCGGTTTGAAGGATGAGTGAGCCAGTGTAATTACAGGCACAAGGGACATAACATCTTAGTTCCCAAGGTTGGTGGCGCATTGGCGATGTAAGCGATGGTTAACATTTCTTACAATGACATTGTTTATGGGTGGCACTTGCCATCAGGTGGCCCCTGTATGCTCGTTCGCCTACCTATACAATAAAAAAATGTGCCGCAATAGAATAGTGTGTAATTGACTTCATATAACTTTTTAAAACATTATTTGTTATCTTCATACATCCGGCCCTGGTCCTCGGTCAGGGTAGAGCGAGATTGTCGTTCAGTGCCCTTTGGTTAACGCTTTCACTGCACAATTTCAGCTAATGCTATATAAATAATAATTACCACATTTATAACAATCAAACAACGTTAGTGTCTTCAAATTCCGAGTAATCAGTTTTCTTCTGGCAAGCGTCCTACATCCTAGACCGTGTCGATGCTTTATATCGGGCATGTCAACGGTTAAACGCTGACCTATAAATGATAAAAAAAATCAAACAAGGTTTATTATGTATCGCTGGAATTTTGACATATGTGCGCGCCTTTCTACTTGGTGATAAAGCGATTTCTTCCCAAGCTCTGCTGCCATGTAAAGCTACGTCGTAGCCTCTCGATGCGTAGACAGCACCAGTGGTAGCTTTTGAATTACTTTTTATAATTCTACTAATCTGTAAGTATATAACGACTTTTATTAATATGTATATTAAGCGGGCATCAACATATCCTGTCACATTACTCATTACTGCAATGATTGTATTATGCGTTTGACATTACAAGCGTATGCCAATTGAACTATCCAGCGCATACAACACGGCGTTGTTCTTAACTTCACTTATTCATCTGATAAAATTGCTCAATACTTCTATACATTTATCAGCTAGCTGAGTATTATCGCGATGATATTACAGAAGGACAAAATTACTTTCTCGCTTAAGTGTAATAGTAGCACAAATAAATATGCAAAATATAGTTCTCTTTAATGATCGTTCGCATCCTACTAGTTCTAAATAGGGTTTTCGCGTACCCGCCCTTTTTTTAATACATACCCGGGTATACCCGGATCTGGGTACACGGGTAAAAAACCCTAGATCTTATGCAAAAAAATGGTATAAATGTTACTCTTTATTCAGTAAACTGTGTTTGTATGTGTGCTCATAAATTTTTATTCAATTAATTGCGTTTGTATTGCTCATAAAAATAGGTTCCGGAACCGAAGTAATGGTTTTGACTTATTTATTCATCTCACATAAAGTACGTAAAGGGTCGATAGAGATATTATTTAGCTATTACCTTAATTATGATTTGGTAACTTACAAGCATTGATGATATACTTGGTGGTGAGGCTGTATGCAAGCGCATTTACCACTCACACATCACATATTCTACTGCATGACACTTAGTATTTTTGTGTTCCGGTTACAATGGTGAGTGACCCAGTGTAACTGCGTGCACAATGACGTCGAAAGGTGCGATTAAACATCTCTCTCTCTCTCTCTCAAAGTAAATCTTAGGTTTCACTAATTAAAACACCAGGCTGTCTTATGATTCGACAGTTACATTTCGTCGTTATTTAATAAATTAAGAACTAAATGCTAATAAATGCAACGGAATCAAGAATTCTCCTTTTTCAAAGTCGGTTAAAAAATAGAAAAAACTCGAAAACATCACGTTCATCCACCTCAAAAGTTTGAATAAAAATACATTAAACCATTAATTACATTGGCCCCGTTTCTACGACTTTTGTTATTACAAAGAAAACGTTTTGTGTCCCTTGAATTGGAAAATTGAACGAAAAATAAATTATTAGTATTTCAATCATCGAAACTCAATATGAGTAACTTCTGAATATTTTACTAATCACACTTCGAAAAGTTCTCGTTCTTTTTGAATAACATGGCTTGGACACGTTTTTATCATTCTTTGTTCTCTTGCTAATTATTACCCACAAAATTGGTTTAACATTAACATTTTTTGAAAAAGATTGAAGTCGTTATGTTCGTCATTCATAAAATATAGAATGGTAAAAAATTATGAAATCGCCATGTTTGACTACAGCCTAAGGACCACGATCCAACGAATAATTTTTCATTGGATTAGGAAAAGTGAGACTCATTATGTATATGGTAATCTGTCAAGTCCAGAATTCTACTATATTAATTAATTATACTAAATAAATCACCTTACTTTTATTGTATTTTTTATTCCAATATTATTATTAAATAATAAAATTATGGATACTCTAAATGACATGGATTAGTCTGTTAACGGTAACGCAGACGTTAATTGCAACGAGCAACATTATTACTATTCGCGCGAAGACGCTGGTTGATCGTAGACGCGTTACTGGCGGATTGCAAAACCGGTTTAATCACCACTGCGCTCGATACCGCGTCATAACGTTGTTTACAATGTTCATTGCTTTGTTCGAAAATAATAGATAATTATGACTGCTAATGGATCTAATATTCAGAGTGAGACGGAACATATAATTCAAATGGATATGAGTGATAACTGTGAGCATTCAGGGGAAGATGGGGCGATTATGAACCGTGAGATGCATGACAATGATAGAAGACCAAATAAAAGGAACAGGGTGGCTAATAGAGAAGAAGTGTGGTCAACGGTACAGAGGAAAGGTAAAAGGTTTGCGCGCGTCGGGGACTCAAATGATTGGGAAAGAATACCAGACGACCAGATTGAAGTTTGCATTACATCCATTGACCCGATACCAAAACAATTTAAGCTAGCTAAATTTCTGAAGTCAGAGAATATACAAAACATCGTTCGTGTTAAATATATAAACTCATTTAAAGTGCTGATTCAGTTTGACAAAGAAGATAGTGCTGAGGAATTGATAAATAACAATTTCTTTAATGGAAATGGATACAGGACATATAAAACTATGGAAATAAATCAGACGTATGGAGTGATAAAAGACATAGATTTAGATCGTACTGAAGAAGAAATTCTAGAAAGTTTATATAGCAGTATACCAATTATGGGAGTAAAGAGGTTAAAACGTAGAAATAGTGCAGATGGAAGATGGGAAGGTAGCGAGGCTATGAGAATTTGTTTTCAAGGGTCATCGTTACCATCAAAAATAAAAATGTTCGACACCACAGTAACAGTAACACCCTATGTATTTCCTGTTACGCAATGTTCTCGTTGCTGGAGATTTGGACATACGGTCAAAATTTGCCCATCTAACAAAATTGTTTGCCCGAAATGTGGTGACAACCATCAAAATTGTGAGCGGTCCTCATTTGTTTGTAATAATTGTGGCGGTAATCACATGGCTATGATCAGAATATGTCCAATTTATACAAAAGAAAAACGAATTCGAGAGTTAATGGCGGAATTTAATTGTACATACAAAAAGGCTCTAACTATTTATGTTCCACCCAGTCCCCCTCCGGCACCTGTTATTTCACGGCAAGAATTTCCAAAAATTAATAATGATAATGATTCGTCTACAGCAAATTGTATAAAAGAATCCACCGTAGATGAAAATCTCACAAGATCATACGCTGATGTTACCAAAAAGAAAACTAAAAAACCAAAAAAGAAAAAACTAATGAGTGCTGGAAACGCAAACAGCGAAAACGATAATAATATAGAAGTAACGGAATTTAATCATTTGGAAACGGTGGAAGATAGATATTCAGAAACAGAAACAGTTCTCAGTGAAGAACAAAGAGATCGAAAAAAAGGAAATGAATACAAAGATGAGCGAGGATTTGTTGAATGGAAATCATTACTAAAAACGCTAAAAGATAAAATATTAAATAGTGACTTGACATGGGAAGAAATGATTAAAGAATGTTTAAGTATAATTTATGAAGGTGTACTATCGACTATAGTGAGATTTATATCAGAATGGCCATGTTTAAGATTCTTAAGCCAATATGGATAGGAACAATACTCCACCATCTATAAACATTTTACAATGGAATGCCCAGAGTCTAAGACCAAAGATATCGGAATTCGAATTAATACTAAATCAGGAGAAAATTCATATTGCCATAATCAATGAGACTTGGCTAGATTTAGACAGCTATTGTCATTTAACGGGGTATAATATTTTTAGATCAGATCGCCGAGACGGATTTGGAGGTGTAGCTGTAATTACGCACTGGTCTCTACGAGCTCAACAAAAATATTTGAATATTTCAAACCCAGGAATTGAATATGCATATGTTAAGATATTTAATTGTGATGACATTGAAAACATAATATCTATATATTGCCCCCCAACAGTTAACACCTCTTTTCAAGACTGGAATGGATTTTTCTCTAAGTTTGGGAACAAGACAATAATTGCAGGAGATTTCAACGGACATCATCGTAATTGGTCGAGGAAACAAGATACACGAGGCTGTCAGATTTTTGATGCACTATTAGAGAGTAATTGTATTTCTCTGAATGACGGCAGTGATACTCGTATAAAAATAGTCAGTGGATTGGTTCAGAGAACAACTCCTGATATATCATTAGCATCGGAAGACATAGCTATTAAATTAAGGTGGAAGGTTTTGAATGAAAGCCTGGGAAGTGACCATTTAATGATAAAAATTAAACTAGATATAAGCTTAAGATACACAGTTAGGAAGCGAAGGAATCTTAAAAAAGCAAATTGGACATTCTACAGAGAAGTAATCAAACAGCTCCTACATGAATACACAAATCCAAGTAACAATCAACTTGCATATAACAAGTTCATAGCCATAGTTAATGCAGCTGCAGAAGAAGCAATTCCATATACGAAAATTTCTGAAAATCCATTAAGAACTAGTAATTTTAAGCCAAAACCTTATTGGTCACAACATATTTCGTGGTCAGTGGCTAAGAGGCGCTTAGCTTTAGCAGAATTTAGAAGAAATCCCACTCCTAACAATCTTAGTAATCTGCAAGAAAAGATAGGACAGACACAAAAAGATATCAGACGTGGTAGATTCAAATCGTGGCAGCTCTTTTGTGACAATATTAATGAAGAAACTTCATATTGTGAGATGTGGTTTCGTATGAAGTGGATCAAGGGCTACAAATCCTCCCAAAATTTTATAGATAACGAAATTTCTGAAAAATTATTACGTACTTTAGCACCAGATTTTGTATCACCGAATCACCCAATATTTAAGTCCGATAATGTAAAGCTAAAAACTCCGATTACAGTACAGGAACTAAATAACTGCTTAAAACGATCAGATACGGCTCCAGGCCAAGACGACATAGCTTATTCGATGATTTACAATTTGCCCGAATCTGGTAAGAATATACTTGTGAACTTATATAACCGGTTTCTATCAGAAAGTTTCATCCCAAAACAATGGAGGGAAGTTAAGATAGTTCCTGTACCGAAACCGGGAAGGGACAACAGATCAATATCCGGGTGGAGGCCTATTGCACTAATATCCTGTGTTTGTAAAATATTACATACTATAATAACCCGTAGATTAGATTGGTACCTGGAAAAGAATGATTGTTTTTCAAATGAAACAGTAGGCTTTAGGAAGTCGCGTTCTTGTTACGATAACCTGGTCCGACTAATAACTCGTATCCAAATCGGCTTTACTAAAGATATCGCGACGGTTGGTTGTTTCATCGATATAGATAATGCCTATAACAATGTCAATGTAACAAATCTGTTGAATCTTGTCGATGATGCTGGTGTCGGGGCTTTTCTGTGTCAATACCTATGGGAATATCTTCGTGAAAGAATTTTAACTATTCAAATTAGTAACAGTCAAAAACTATCGCGTACTTCAGCAGTGGGCTTACCACAAGGAGACCCTTTATCTCCGTTATTGTTTAACGTGGCTACTAGAAGAATATGTCGAGAGATTTCGCAAGTATTTATCTCACAATATGCAGACGATTTTGTTATGTACAGTTCAAATAAAATAATCAGTGAGGCGGCAAACGATATTCAAAATGCATTAGAAGTATTTTGTAATCTTATCAAAGAACTTGGATTAAGTATATCCCAACGAAAAACCAAAGTTTGCATCTTTACTAAACGCAGGCCTAGAGGTAACACTGCAATCCAACTGGTAAACAATAATTTTCATTTACAAGAAGTCGATAGTGTTAAATATTTGGGGATGTGGTTAGATAGGAGCTTAAAATGGGGTAGGCACATTAATGAGATTAGAGACAAAACGCTTAAATTCTTAAATATTTTTAAAGTGTTAGCCGGTAGTACATGGGGCATTCATCCAATACATTTACGTCGACTTTATTTTTCAATTATCCGTAGCAGACTTGATTATGGTAGTTTTTTGTACGATATCGGTGTAAAGAGTCACCTAAGTAAATTGGACAAAGTACAAAATCAGTCAATGCGAGTTATTGGTGGTTTTATCAGAACCACACCGATACATGTCATGGAGAGCGAATTGTGTATCCCACCTCTGAATATCCGTAGGGCATACCTTGCTGGTAAGTTTGTGCTAAAATCTAGGTCGGTGGAAAATAACGTGACTACAAATGTTTTAGAATATTTAAGCAATTTTTGTCGTAATTATTATTGGAGAAATAAAAAACTTCCTTTGCTCGTTACAACTTATAGAATTTTATGCCAGTATTCTGTTAAATCAAATAAAAAATTACAATGTCATTCTCTCCATACATGGGTCGGTGGTATAGACTTAACTAAAAATATAATACCAGTTGTAGAAGGAATAACGATGTCAAAAACACTATATAAAAAATCTGATATGTTAAACAGCTGTCTGACATTTCTGGATACCAACTATAAGTCGTTTTACAAACTTTTTGCTGACGGATCTAAAGATAAATTTGGTTCAGGAGCAGCTATCTTTGACCCTCAGGCAGATATTAAGATCAAATTTAAAATTAAGGCAGATGTGTCCATAATGCATAGTGAGCTGATTGCAATTTCGGAATCACTTTCATATGCGTTATCCAGTGCCGGAAGTCAGTTTGTTATACTGTCTGATTCAAAGAGCGCCCTTCTTCATTTGGCTCGGTTAACCTCGACCTTTCGATGATACCCGATAGCCTATGATATTTTAGAGTCCATATGCAATAGTCAAAATGCAAATAAAACCATAATAATCCAGTGGATACCTTCACATATCGGAATTGTGGGCAATGAGGAAGCTGACAAAGCTGCAAAATAAGCTGTTGATGATGGAATTCCTTATCACTGCATACCTCTAAATAGTGAAATTTTAAGTAGGTTCAAGAAAACATGTAAACAAAATTGGCAGGAATATTTTGATGAACGGTCGCGACATAAAGGTATCTGGTACAAAACAATTGTATGTGAACTTCCTCATTGCCCATGGTTCCAAAAAATTAAAAGCAGCAGAAAAAATATAGTGGCACTTATGAGACTTCGTTCCGGTCATATTCCGTCTAACAAGTTCTATTCTATGATGGGCAAAACAAACACCTATAAATGCGTATCATGTAACTGCATGGATGATATTTATCACCGACTGATGGAATGCGCGCGGAATGCGTCGTTGCGGCCCCGTCTATTGAAATCATACGATGTGGGTATTTGTAACAGTTTGCTCGCGCTACCATCATCAAGCGAAGCTAAGTTATTAGTAAAAATGTGTGTATGAGTACTTGTTCGTCTTTAATAATACCTTATATAAAAAGAAAAGAACAGATTATTGATAATATTAATGAAGTAATGTTAAGTTAATTAGATATTAAGTTGTTTTGATTCTGATTATTGTGTTCTGATATTGTGTTTTGTTTATACGGGGGTGACATAGTCAATCTAATGACTAAACTCCCAGGTACAATAAAAGAAATAAAAAAAAAAAAAAAAAAAAAAAAACATTATTACTACTAACGCCATCTATTATAAGTTATTGTTTAACTATTGTGTCAATGTCTATAAAGCCAGTTGTAACGAAAAAGAGCAGATGTTAATAAATAATAGCCAAATGCCAACAAAACACAACAATCTATCCTAAAATTATAAATTTTACAGGTCAATGGCGAAAGAAATCCGGAAGAGGTGTACAAAGATTTTCGGGCTGCAGTTCTGCAAATTCTCGGCGCGGTAGAAGAACAAGGCATGAATGGAGTTGGTGTTGGTGCTCGAGGTATTTTATACAAACATTTTAGGTGTTTTTGTAAAATGTTTATGCAGGCATTATTATATATTATTCTAGAAATTTCAATGTCATTATCATAATTTGACGACAAATCTAATAAATTGCCTACCAAATCTGGAATAGAAATTACGGTAATTCTAAATGGAATTTTGCGACATAACAGTTGTCATAATTATATATCTTTGAAATATGTCTCTCCAGCTATACCAGGTGAAATAGTTGGCGTTGAGCCAGCACCTGCGAGAATTCATGAAGATGACCCACTAAATGCCCAAGACGTAGACATTGAAGACGACTCATTGCCAGCAACACAAATGCCAATAGTACCTGCTACTCCAGTGCCCGTGATGCCAATATCGGCGGCTCAATTGCCGATCGCATCTGTTCCTAAAGTTTTACCAGTCAATGGCAACAACGAAAGAGTTCTTAGTCCTAAGGTATTATTTTTATTCTTGATTAAACAATAATGATCAATCGTTAGCAACACGACACTGTTTCGAAGATATATTTTGTCTCAACAAAGTTTTTTTTAATTTTCTATAATAAAACTTGTTGCGCTTTATTCTAATATTATAAATCAAATCACAGGCCGAAGTGATAAGAGTCCACGGTGTAACGACAACACCACCAACATTGTGGGTAGTAGGTGGTCCCGGCAGTAACAAAGCTACGTTGTGCGAACGGGCCGTATCTCAACGGAACGGTTGGACGCATTTTAGGTAAATAAAAACATAATGATATCTATTAATCATTATAGTAATATTATATAAACATTAATTTACTTTGTTTGTTTTTGTCATAGTATTAAGATATATTATTACAATTCTCGATGCTTATTCTATTATAATATAGATAAGATAAGGTCCTCCAGACCGATTTCGGCCACGGCGGCCAATCTCAAGAGAGATTAGCCAACTGCGCAGGAGATATTATAGTGCACAAGTGTGTGCGCAAACACAGGTGCACTCTCTTTTCCTTAGCTCTCATAATCCAATGGGACGGCAATCCGACACGACCGGAAAGAGTTCAGGCGCAGGACCAACGGCTTAACGTGCTTTCCGAGGCACGGGAGTGTACACACTTCCAACTTCCAGACTCCGGGCTGCTACTGAGAATTTTCTGACAGAAAAACCCAATAACTATTTATTGGCCCGACCTGGGAATTGAACCCAGGACCACCGGATCTGAGGCCTTATATCTAGCCACTAGACCAACGAGGCAGTCGATCGTATTATAATATATATATATTTGAACATCATTATTTAAACTACATTTCACTTGTGCATAGGCGAGACCAGATCAGTTTATAATAATATTGCGTGTATATATTGTATGTGTACTCTTTTCTTACTAGAAGACATAAGATGAACAAAATTTAAAAAAAAATGTAGGGTCGGGGGATCCCCGTCAGGAACGCAGTTCTATGCGATATTTTTTTACCGTGTTTTAAAATGTAGATTTTACTTGATTATATTACTGTATTTTGGTCACACCGAAAAACACCTCGACCTCCTTTATATCGACATCCTAAATCCGAACGCATCGCATTTTGTAAAATATATTTGTCTCTTGCCATAGCTTGGGACAACGTCTCCGTGCAATAGCCGAGGCTGGCGGAGGACCGGCATCGGATAGCAATATCGCTCGCACAGCGGTCAGCGCAGGGGAACTAGTTCCTGGAGACTTGATCACCAAGATGGTGACAGCCGCCGTTAGAGACGCAGCACGCAGTGGACATGGCATCGTCCTTGATGGATATCCCCGAGACTTGGAACAGATGCAGTCGTATGAGAGAGAGGTGTGTGACACTAGGTTTTTATAATCATCATCTTATAATCATGATTAATCATTTGTACTTCATGATTAATTTGTATTAGAAAATGCTCATAAAATTTTGTCTACAATGTAATAATGTTGAGAAGTCTGCGATTTTTTTTTTAAATATATTTTTTATTTATATTTTACATATAATTGTTGAGTTAATCATGCGAACTTGTACATTTTAAAAGATAACTTGATTTATATTTATATATTTATTCATCATCAAAGCACAGGATATACAGCAAGTTAAAAGCGTTGAATGGCGGCTACAAAGATCACATCCAACTTTTGTGACAGAAACTTAACTATAAGAATCGAAGAAATAGGAATTAAAGCTACGTAACATAGAATTGATGTTGATTGATTGATGATAATATTTAAATTATTAATTATTTTGCAATATATTATGTTAAGATAAATGACATAAACAACAACAATATTTTAACTACACATAGGCTGAGAGAGTATTATTTAATATAAAAATTGTTTCAGTTCAATGTGACTCCGCGTATGGTGCTCTTAGATTGTTCGAAGCTTCAATTGGGTCGGGGCCGGCGAGATGACTCAGTGGCTGCCTTCAGACGACGTCTCGAAGTATTTAGGGAACAAAGCTTGCCGATGCTTAAGAACTTGGATCAACAGCATCGACTCGTGATCGTGAGTGACCAAATAGTCCAGTCCCTCAAAAGTGGAAATTCGATTTTCAAAAAAAAAAAATTTTTTATCGTTTTAGACCAGTGTAAAAATTTTGTTTATCTTCCATAGAAACTTAACGGTTTATGATCTAATAGGTGGATGGCGACACAGACTCGTCGGACGTACAACTCGAGTTCACGAGGGTGTTGGTGGAAGAGATGGAGAAGGCTGAAGCCATCGCAGCGATACCACAACAGAACACACAGACACACCTACCACAGAACGGTAACGTTTCTGGTGTGTACCATGATTTTTTTTTTTTTTATTATTTCGATTTGTTCTCAAATTATTTTTTCACAACTGGGGCAAAAACTGTACTATACAATTTTTTTGATTATTTTTGGAATGCAGACAAAAAATGGACCTGATTGTCATTTTGAACCATAGACACGAGTATAAGCCATACACAGTCAATACGCTTTCAACCACTGTTTCTATATTGTTTATATTTTGTTCCTGCTAACAAACTGACTCATATCTTCTAACGCGACAACAAAAAGCATTACTGTGCATTTATGTTCAGTGGCTGTTGTTACGTTTTAAAATTACATTCACAATGCATTGTTATCAGATGAGACGACGATACACCAATTCGCGCATGCAGTGTCTCGCATCGGGGTTGGAATCGCCAACGGAGCCGCTCGGAACGGGTCAGTACATAACGGAGCACTGCCAAACGGGACAGTCGGTAACGGGTTCATTGGCATGGCTAATAATAAGGTTTGTAGTAGTCTATAATAAATCGAACGATTTTTAAATAACACTATTTAAGCCACTTGGTAGTAAGTTGTCAACACCGCCCATAGACATTGGCGCCGTAAGAGATCTTAACTATTCCTTACATCACCAATATGCCACTGATCTTGAAATAAGTCTTTAGTTACACTGGCTCACTCGCCCTTCAAAACGGGACACAAAATATGTGACGAGTTGTAACTACCCAGACTTGAACAAAACTCGACCACCAAGTGAACTATAAGAGTTTCGTCGATAAGTTTTGCGAGCAAAACCGCTCGTATAATATTGTTGGTGTTATAGAAATGTTTAAACTGCTTATAGGTAAAACCAATGATCAACAACCTTACCAAGATACCCACAGTCTCGCAAATGACACAAGATCAAGTGAGGAGACTTTATGAGCAGAGTTCTGGAGAAATCACTATGAACACACACATATAGATATTAAGAAACTGCATGTAAACGCATTGATCGATCGTCTCGTGAACGATGAATTATAAAGTGCCGAAGAGTTTGAAGTATTTTGGATAATATAGTTCTTTAATTAATTCTTAGTAATCATAATTAAATATTAATAATAATGTCATAATAATAAATTCACTAATTTTAAGTAAAATGCGATATCTGAGTTTATTGATAGTCCTTGTCGATCGTATTCAGTAGCGCTTATGTCACAGATAACATAAACTTTTTTTTTTTGTATAAAATAAAGCACACAGTCAGTGCCTTAGCACAATTATTTAGTAAAACTTAATTGACAGGATGAAAACGAAATTAATTGTGTTAAAATATTTATTTATTTTTTAATTTTAATTTTATTACTTATGTTTTTTAAAACTTTGCTGAAATATATAAACTATTATGTTATTTATTATTTATTAACATAATAATTTGACAGCTGATACAAATTGAACTGAATTAATTCAAATATCTTGCTTTTTTTTAATTGCGAATTATCCCCAACCTAGACATAAACCTGAGCTGCATGAGTTTAATAATAATCTGCAATAAATACAGTTACAAATGTAAACAATTATTTATCTTTTAAAATGTAATAATTCATTTAATTTATTTTATTCTTTTAATATTTGCCGTTCAATTTAAAGTTAATAATTTTTTGCACAACTATCAATAAGAATAGAATAGCATAAAGTTTTATAAAATGACACTTGCTTTCTTATTCATAAAAAAGTGGGTTTCAAATTTAAAGTAAGTACACAATTGGACGAATTTAAATTCATATAGCCATTAAGTTTAAAATTAATATTTATTACCAATTTATATTTAGACGTTAAATAGAATTAATTATTTATAAATTAATTATCAAACAATTTAAAGCGTTTAAACTTAAAAAAAATATGCACAAATTTAAATTTAAAACAAAATTAAATTGCAAAATTTTTACAAAAAATCGCACAGTAAACACCAATTGTTTATGATAATTATAAAGTAGAATTTAAAAAAATATAATGTCAGTCATATGACATTTAAGACCAAAACCGGCTGATGAGGACCATTTTAGTGCTAGGAATAAATTAAAAAAATAATGTACATATTACTAACAATACGCATTTTTAGAAATTAAGATTTATGTTATACTACTAATTAGCGTCACGTAGAATAACACAAAACAGGGGCCAACTTAGACTTAGATTTACTAGTCATTAGATAACAACTCGCATTTTATTTGGCACATTTATATTTAGTGATAAAGAAAATGTTCATCTTTAATTGTAATCGCTTTCAGCGTGATATCAATCATAATATTAAAAGTAGAGACCTTTAATATACTATCTAGTTATCGATCAGTATTTTTAACTAATTACAATAAAATATTCACAAAAATTAAGCTGCATTTAACTCATTAATAAATAATCTGTGGTCATCATCTTGCCATAGACATCCCCGATCCATCTCTATATGTTATTTTAAATTTTTAAGCACTAACATATTTAACTTCATGAAGTTACATGTCCTTAACGTTAAACGTCGGTTTAGCGGGTGATCAGTTAATGCTGTCTTCTTCTTTCGTGTGTCAAATCGATAATGACAGAAAGAGAGGAATCAATGTTTAACTAAACAGTCGCTAAGTTGATAATTTTTAGTGATATATTTAACATAAATAATTTATTATTATATTATATGCGCATTTAAAATAACTACTTAGACAACACAAAATTAGTCTAGTGTTTCGCAGTCATTCGTATACCAACTCATTATTCATTTATTTAAACTTACAAGTTACAACTCTTGTAGGCGTCATCCAATAGACGTTACTGGATATCAGACAGGGGACCAATTCTACTAATAAATTGTCACTTTATCGCAATCGAAGAATATATAGCGTGATCGCTGCCGTTTATCCGTTTTCCTATTCTTTGAGTTAATTATCGACGCATAAAAGATTTTTTTTATGTAAGAGGGGGCAAACGAGCCTGTAGCTCTCCTGATGGAAAGTGACTACCACCGTCCATGGACATCTGCAACATCCGAGGACTTGCAGGTGCGTTGCCGGCCTTTGATTAACAATTAAGTTTGGTTTTGACGTAACGGTATCGGCTCGGTTCCGATCCGAATAAATATATTATAGTTAAAAATGGATCGGCATCGAATCGTGGACGTATCGTAATCGTTATAGCTTAGTAGAGTTCGGCCCCAGATATCCTAATTACAAAATTGATGATAAAATTGAATTAAATAAAGAAAAACAATATATTTATTGTTAACATCGCCGAGCCGAAACTAACGAGTATTAAATTAAACGAGTAGGTGGATGCCTTATCTATTTTGTGACGTTATAATAATAATAATATGCTGGGACATTCACACAAGACCATCTGATCCCAAACCAAGCAGAGCTCGTACTATGGAAACCAGACAACTGATATACTACATATACTACATTTCTTTATTAAATAAATACTTATATAGATAATCACACCCAGAATCAGGACAAACAGATATGTTCATACAAACAAATGTCTGTCCTCGGTGGGAATCGAATCCACGACCTGCGGTGCGAAAGGCAAGTATCTATCAACCGCACCAATAGATGTTGACCCCCGGTACGATTAAGCGTATTAACCGTTAATAAAGAAAGCTAAATTTGTTAATTTTGTTATAATATTTTACCGTTATTATCAAAACTATTAATTAATATGAATGTATATTTATGACAAGGAATTAGTTGTTTATTTTTTATATGTATAATAATATTATAAATATGTAATTAAACTTTGATTTTAATAGATGGCTGTCCATATGAGGCGTATAAATATGTACTTTTCCATAGATATAGTATGAGATTTTAATATATAATTCTTGTTTTTGTAAAAAAAATATATTGTATATAAATATTATAATAACATAATTTAAGTTCCTTTTATAAGAATATAATGTGTCTTAGGCAGCGTTCACAGACTCGAAGGGAAGAGATACTAACGATAAGAGGAAAATTATGCAATTTTGTTTTAGCCAATGTGGGAGGCGGACGAATGAAAGTCGTGCTAATCATTTATTTTTTATATTTTTGTAAGATATATATCAACACTGCCGTGCGTATTTATTTTGTTGTCAATGTCACTGTCAATATCTCAATTAGCTTGGAGCGTTTATTTAGCCTCTGAACATCATAGGAACAAACTACGATTTACCCTAGAGCAGCGATACTCAACCTTTTCTTTATAGGGACCACAGACACGTGTTAGTCATGGTGTAGCGGGCCGCAAACATTTATCGCGTATATTTTTTTAGCATTTCGTTACTTTTCAAACACTTTGCACTGACCGACACAAGCAGTCGTTTAATTCAAATTATTTCGGTTTTAATAAATACCATTGAAATATAAAATAGTTCAAAATAAAGTAACATCAAGTGGGCCAACCGCAAAAGACCGGCGGGCCGCAGGTTGAGTATCGCTGCTCTAGATGGTTCAGACAAACAGAAATGCCACATCCGACTATAAGAGGAGTGGTTTTATAGAAGCTTAAATGGACGCTCTCTAGAGATATTGCAAGTGAAGAAATTTCAGTGAGTTGATGTAACGATTTTTCAAATCACATTGTTAAGCTATGTAAGTGCCTTCTACATACTATTGAGAATAGCTAAGACTATGTATAAAAAACTTATAGTGAGTGACGTCACAAGTGTTGCAACTACGATTATTTTAGTGTATAATTTATTTTTGTTGAATTAAAAATAATTTCTTGTTCATATAATGAATAATTCATGCTTTTCAAAATCATCTTTTTTTATAGTTTAAATTATTTAGTACTTTTTTAACGACTGGCAGTTTGGCGATTGTTTTTTTTTTATTCCCATAACGTTAAATATCGAACACGATGTCACATCACGAGCATATTGCAAATGTATGGAATTTAGAAGGAAATACATAGTGTTTGTAGTTTGTAATATGTTTAGAAAACATTCAATAAATGCGCACTTTTTTATCGTTATTATTTTGTTTTTATTTTTGTATACATACCCTTAATTAAATACCAATAATAAGGGATAACTATAAATCGAAAAAAAAACTGATTTAAATAAAAACTTTTTTATAAAGAAACTTATATTTATACCAAAATTTATGATATAGATACTACATTGTCATCAGCACTAAAAGAGTCTGTGTGTTAGGTGTCTTGATCTCCTGATTTCATACTTAAGACTGATTTAATATAGGACGATGTGAACGATTTTCTCTAAAGAGAATAATTATATTCCATATAATTATATATAATTACGTTTCCATTATAAGAGAAGCAAACATGTATAAGAATGTATACAAAGCTGCACCTTATTGACACAACATAATAATAACAATAATAATGTCTTCCGGTCCGATTTTGCCCACGGCAGCCAATCTCAAGAGGGATTAGCCAACTTGAGAGTCAACTTAGGATATATTATAGTGCACAAGTGTGTGCGCAAACACAGGTGCACTCTCTATTCCCTTACTCTACCGATGGGACGGCAATCCGACACGACCGGAAAGAGTTCAGACGCAGGACCAACGGCTTTACGTGCTTTCCGAGACATGGGAGTGTACACACTTCCAACTTCCAGTCTCCGGGCTGCTACTGAGAAATTTCGATAGAAAATCTCAATAACATTTTATTGGCCCGACCTGGGAATTGAACTTAGGACCTTCGAGTCTGTGGCCTTGCATCTAGCCAGTAGACCAACGAATCACAATATAATTTCTTTATATTACAATTGATTTTGATAAAGTGCAATGGGGCCAATGAGTACACACATTACTTTGGCAATCGTCGTTAAAATTTAACTTATGCGGGCGTCTATAATATAATTAGTTTCATAATATAATGTCTTGAAGCATTTTATATTGTGGTAATGCAACCGATATTAATATAATTGTGATTTCGGCCTGAAAGGTCTTAGTGCGATTTATATAATCAATAAGAAGTAAATTAAAATAAATAAGAATACAGTATGGCATATGGACGGATGGCGCAACGAATTTCAATTTTGTTTCATACAGAATAGCTTGGAAATAGTAAAGATTTCAAGTATAACATACAATCTATATAAATGTCACCAATTAAACCATCAATGTCAAACACCGTACTTTTACCATATCCCATTACATCGACAACAATGCCGATACACTGTACCAGGTACCATTCAACGAACGGAGAATCAATAAACTTAATCATTTTTGATCGTAAGCTTTTTTTACCTTATCAAATAACTGTATTAATTATCTTGTATTGAGGACAAAGTCCAAGCTTTCTTGATAGTATTTTAGGTATCCTTTATGAAATAAAACCGCACAAGTGCGAGTCGGACTCGCTCGCCGAGGGTTCCGTACAAATTTGTAGGTACATATTTAGGGTTATGTTTAATTACAAAATTTTAAATTAAATAAGCCGGTATGTATAACAGCGACAACTGTTAGGTACTACATACACCAAAATTATTACCTATACTTATAAAAAAGGGAAAAGGTTTTTTTTTTTCATTTTTCGTCATAAATCGAAAACTAAACATCATAAAAATAATTAAAAATCTGTTTAAACCTGTGCCAATGAAGCCCTTTCATACGATACCCCACATGACACGGTTAACTCAATTCCAATTTTTGTGCCGCCGTTCTTTGCATAAAGATCCTGTTTTTTTATGATTTAATTACAAATGTATAGTTTTCAGATTTTTCTCTATACTTGTAGTATAAGACGATATTACTTGCCAAATTTCACAATTCTAGGTCAACGGAAAATACCCTATAAATTTTGATTCTCTTGAGAGTGTCGAAATATTCGTTTTTTGCGGCATAAACGGCCGTATCTTTTTTTTACATTAACTTACAAGTTTAATTTTTTCACAGCTTCAAGAGCCTGTAGACTTGAGTATATCATTTTAATTTCAACTCGATACCTCCACGAGTTCCCGAGATAAATGGTCTTGACAGACAGACAGACGGACGGACAGACGGACAACAAAGTGATCCTATAAGGGTTCCGTTTTTTTCCTTTTGAGGTACGGAACCCTAAAAAATGTATTTTTTTATTATACTTATTCACGTATATATTTTTTGGATCATTTCGGTACAACAAAATATTTTAAAATATTTAAAAGTTACATAAGGTTTTTATGATAACTAACATTATAAATGCGATTGTGAGTTTGTTTGTTTGTTACACTTTAACGCCTAAACCACTAAACCGATTTAAAAAAATATTTCAACAATGGAAAGTTACATTATCAGCGAGTAACATAGGCTACATTTTTTCCCCGTATTACCACGGGAACGTGAACTACGCGGGTGCAACCGGGAGATAACACTAGTATATAATAAAAAGCGTTTGTAAAAAAAAATACGAGTTATTAACATTAAAACAGAGTTATAAAAATTATTTACATTAAAACCTTAAATAAATAAAAATTAAAAATATTTACTGTAAAAATCGTGACTGCGTGGAATGGTGGCAAGAATGCTAATAGCATTTCCCCTTTGAATCGCAATTCCGATTCTCTGGGCGAAAAACGAACCCGCCCACCAGTCCTGTCACCAGTAGAGGCAATAAGACGGGGTGTAATATTTTAGATGAATTTTTTTGCACTGTTACTCCAAGGTCCATACGTTTCAACTGCAAACGGAACAAAAATATAATTTGGAATAAGATAAAATACCGATAAAAACCTTATGTAACTATTATTTAATTGATATTCATATTATTTATATTACGGCTTTAGCAAAAATTATATAGTCAGAAAAAATTAAAGGTCAGACTCTGATACCTTTCAGTTGCATACCAGATCGCTGCCAATTGGCCTGAATAAAATATGACCTGTACGTAATTAAATCTAAAAAGAAATCACTTTGTCAAAAAATTATTTAAATAAAATTACTATATTCGTAAAAATAAAGATTCAAATATAAATTAACGTTAATCGATAATGTAGAATTATGAAATCAGTAAATTATAAATATCAGTATTTTATCTATGTATAACAATATGACTACCGAATCTGTAATCCAATAGGTGTCACATTTCCCGCCATTTCGCCTGAACCTTTCCCGCGCTGTCAGGTGGCTCTTAGGAGTCTTTGGCACAATTTCCATGACCTTGACCGCTCAAATCAAACCGCAGTTGCCCCGCAGAGCTCGCGGTAGTCGGACGTAGTGTTATTTATTTTGGAACTAGGATCGCGTTACATTTAAAAAATGGTATGTTATTATACATTTTATAACTTAAACTTACAATTAATTAATCTTTAATCTAGTGTGGTACTTCATAAAACATTTTAAATTGCTGTGGTATATATGTTCAGTATGGCTGAAATAGGAAGGGAAAAATATTTTTTAGTTGGAACGTTACGTCATGGGTATGATAATAATAGAGTCCCTATATTATCTACGGTAAAGATGATGCTTGTACTATTTTACGAAAGTTGCCAGTTCCTTAAAATAAATACCTGCAAGCGTTATCGATTTTAAACAAATGCCTCGCACTTCACGCTACACATCGGTTATCGGTACAGTACCATTTGCTTTTTTTTAAATACTCTTAGTTAAAAAAAAACACTTTTGATGATATAGACTTAAGTTATACAAACTTTTGATGATTTTGTTAACAAATATTTTAACGAATTAATGCTGTCGTGAACAATTATTTATTCGGAAAATTTTAATCATTATACACAGCTGCAAATGCAAATGTTAAGAAAATATTCCCGGAGTACTTTTTTATTCGAACAATACTTCTCAAACTAAAAAGAACGATGCATGCCATTATTAAAATTTTTATAAAAGTTAAATTATTTAAAATAAAGTTTAGTAATCACTAAAATCGTATTCACAAATAAAATTAATTGAAATCCAATTTCTTTAAAAATCCATTAAAAACGACACATTATTCATAATTCGCACACAAGAAGATAAAGGAAAACTGTGATTATTCTTCATTAGATTAATATTGACGTCATATCTACAAATGCATTCTGATAAGAATTATAATCTACATAAAAAGATATAGCAGCATGTTACGCTGTTTTCAATACGAAAAAACGTAAACAGAAAAAAAATTACTAACCACTTTACACTTACACATAGCGCCGTGATGGCCAAGTGGTCATAAACGTGAAAATTAATGAACTGTCGCGGTTATAATAAAATGCAAGCACCATTAAGTTTTCATGTACCTAAATATTTTTTTATCTCATGCTCGATAAATGCTTATAATAATATATAATAATAATAAATTTATTTCTTCTCTCCCACTGAACATTTATATTTACATTTTTTTAAATCTTAAATCTCTTGTCCTGAGTCTGGGTGTAATTATCTATATAAGTATGTATTTACAAAAGAAAAGTAGTATATGTAGTATATAAGTTGTCTGGTTGCTTAGCTACAGTTCAATAAATGTTCATGTTTATCTCCTTCTGACATTATTGATTCGACATACGTGAAAAAGTGACACAACATTATTTAACTAATAATCACCCGCTCAACAACGTTTTTATAAGTAAGGCTTTATAAGGAACGTTTTTAGGGTTCCGTACCCCAAGGGGAAAACGGGACTCTATTACTAAGACTCCACTGTCCATCCGTTCGTCCGTCCGTCCGTCCGTCTGTCCGTCTGTCACCAGGCTGTATCTCATGAACCGTGACAGTTAGACAGTTGATATTTTCACAGATGATGTATTTCTATTGCCGCTATAACAACAAATACTAAAAAAAAGAATAAAATAAATAGTTAAGTGGGGCTCCCATGCAACAGACATGATTTTTTTGCCGTTTTTATAGATACGGAGCCCTTCGTGCGCGAGTCCGACTCACACTTGGCCGGTTTTTTATTGATTTTACTTCATATTAATTAATTGGCTTACTTTATTTACAAATTATACTTATAACCATCAATTTCAATGCTTCTCATCTGGTGGGCAGCCAGTGACAGCCATATTTTTTCAGTAATTTAATAACGAAACTCTGTATAGCAATAAACGAATTATAATTAATATATATTACTATTATATAACTAGTATATATTTATACAATTATATATATAAACGGCGTAGCGCTTATCGTTTCCGAGGCATCAGAGTCTACAAGTTTCATGAGGGCGCTATTAAGCTTATTATAATGAAATCCAGTAGACGAAGAGAAGCTGGGCTACGGTTGTATTCCAACACCTAAATTTCTGGTATAATAAAGTTTATTGAGAGAATAGAATATAGCGTTATAGAGTTATATTGCTCTACATAGAGCAAACACCAATATGTAATAAAGTTTATTTATGTAACGTTTCATCTGAGCTCATGTTTGGAAGTGTTGTCTGGCATTCAATCAGTCTGTCTGTCTGTTCACCTATTACACAAAAACATAATAGATGGGTGAGCTTAAATGAAATTAAACATGCTTCAGTTTAATGGTAAACATATTTTTCTTTATCTTGAACTATTTCTCTCATGTGATTTTTATTTGCAATTTAATCAGTGACGGTCTAGTCGACTAGGCCTAGGCCTAGGGACGGCTGATATTCTAAAACCACCAAGCCCAAGTACCTACTATAATAGGATGCAATCCTAATGAAGATGAGTTGTGATATATATTTTTATGAGTACTGTACTCAACTGTGCATCATTACAACCCGTTCGAAAACCAAAATATTTTATATTACACGTTCAGATTATTATTTATTTAAACAAATAATTAAAACATTGGTAAAAAAATAACCTAAAACTAAACGGTTCGTTTTATTCTTGGCTCACTACTGACCAATGCCCTTCGAACTTCATAAAGTCAATTTCCAAACGTCTCGAGCGAAGTAAGATTGGAAAACAAAATACTTACATATCATCATGTGTAGAATGTTGTTTTAATAATTTACCAAAATGTAATTAAACTTTTTAAGGCGAATGAAATATCTTCGTAACATAGAGAAGAGCATATAGTTTCAATTATTATAATACAGAAATCACGGTAAACAATAAAAAAAATATTGCCTCATAACATTCGTCTAACCTTAAGTGCTTACCAAATCATCGAATGAAACGGTTATAACGTTTATTTTATTTTGATACTGTATTATTCTACGTCTTGAAAATAAACGAAGCGATTGACGCAAAATGCCTTGCATATATAAGCTCGGATTTTTCCAAAATAATCCAGTGTTCAACCGCACGAGCTTGCCAGCTGGCGTTTGACTTGCGAGCTTACACGTGTGTAAATTTAACATCAACGTATTTTGATTTCTTTTAACCGATTTGTTTGTGTATTTTTAAAGTTCATGTCGACGATAACGATGTAACGAAATCCATCGGTTTTGTTACTTAAAATTCGTATGTATTATGAAAAGAACCATGTGGATTTTTAAATAGTTCATTTGAGAATATTATATGTTTTGATAAATTTATAGATATTAAAGTAAAGTGGTAAAGCTCGATATTTTTTTTAGTGCTACTTACAATACTTGCAGTATTCGTGTATTTTTTAGCTCTACTCTCTGAGCCTACTTCTAAGTTTCTTTCGCCAGTTCTTAAGTCTGAGGTGTCTTCTTTCTGAACCGTTAGTAGAAATTAGACAAACAATAAAAAATATAACTATATCTTCTATATTGCATAAAGATTGTATTATTATATTCAAATAAAAATACTAACAACGCCCTTAATGTATACTACAAATAATTATCTTACGTGTTCAACCACGTGCCAGGTATTCCCTTCATCTCAAATAGATTTCGATAAACCAATGTTTGGAATATTCAGATTAAAAATAATAACAATTTTAATTCGGTTGAGAGATGTAATGAACGCGAACATATTAATATGACATAACAGCTATTGTCAAAATAATATTAAACACATATCATTGTTAATATTTCAGTACATAAGCACCTGCCCATATTTTTACTTATCCTGTATAGAGCTTTAAAAATATTTACTAAATGCACAAGTCACGGCCGTGTGTGATACTGGCAACTACGTCAATCTCCCTAAATCTCATTTACAATTCTTAGGGTAAAACTATCCAGATTACCTATCAATCGTAGCCGAATCAACGCTAAATAAAGTAACAAAAAAGAGCCAAAATACATTTTAAATAGAAAAATGTCTTAAAAATATACAAGAATAATTACATACCGATTCCTCTCTTTCTAACATCAGTAATTTGACAATTGAAAGAAGAGGACGAAGCTTAGAACCTCTACGCTGATTGTTAATAGGTTATTATTTTATATTAAGTAAAGTTCCTATACACCACATATGTACATACACTTCAAAGATACGAAACGTTCTTTACTCGTAGAAAATTCTACCATCCCTTATTTGTTTCATGAATAAAGTAACCAGACATAAGTATACTTCATTTTACATAATACATACGAATACTTAGAAATTCATAAGATATGAATAATAATACGCACAAATTGGAAAGATCAATAAAATGAATGCTGAAATACACACACAAACACAAAAGTTAAACACATGCGTAACAGTAACAGTATTTTTTAGTTACATGAAAACCAGTAACATTGAAGAGAAAGTTATTAAATGTAAATATTTATATGTACTTGTGCTTCTAATCGCCACATGGCTGCAGATAGAGAACCATAATTTGAAGTCCAACGTACATTTAAAGGTATATAAATAAATCTGTTTATTTCATGCGAACAGCCATTAAGTCATTGAGATCTGACCGGTGCTAGAGCTTTGTGCAAGTTCGTCTGGTTAGGTACCACAGATATTCTACCGCACAACAGCAGTACTTTGTATTGTTGTGTTCCGGTTTGAATGGTTGGTGACCACTTACCATCAGGTGGCTCATATGCTCGTCCATCTACCTATTAAGAATAAAAAGAAATCTGTGAGCTATTGGCTTTATGGGCTTTACAGCGTCACCGTCGTATGAATTTCAGCCGACTTATGAAATGACGTAATCTCCGAGTGTCTTTTGTGAAATCGCACCTCGGCTAAGAAATTAGTTGGAAAAGCGAGTTCTTTCGTGAGCTAAAGTCTATGTCTATGAATGCCTTTCTTTGTCAAGTTGTAGTTTTCAAAATAAAAGTATGCGCGAACATTAATTTGTTAAAGGAATACTCTTAATTACTCTAGTTTTATGTAATTTAATATTTAAATAAATATGGCTATTATAATTAATAGTTATAGATTACGGTTTAAGAATTAATAAAATCTAAAACGCAATTCGTTTAATATCATTACTCTGATAAAACCACTATAGTGTGTGAAGTTGCCATAGAGAGTATGTTAAAGTTTGGAAAAACCACAAAAAAAAATAATTTGATTTCTAGAAAACAGGTAATTTGACTCAGTTATAGCTTTCCGTTTAATTAATCTCAATGATAAAAAATGGATTAATAGAAGATTTTAAATTTAAAAAATTTCATGTATAAATTTTTTACCTACATTATGTCACAAGTTAATATATCGTAGCTAAGTATGTCAAGTTATATTTTGAATGCTATCTAAAACGAAATACTTTTAATGTAAAATAAATAATGTTGTATCATTCCAGACCAATAATAAAAATGATATCTAAATTTAAAAAAAAACATAAGGTTAACTTATAAAAAGCGTGCGGAGTTCGTGCCCATTAAAAATGTAAGGAAATGTGTTGCCGGCGCTGCTGAATTCTATTTTATAGTATCACGGCTGCAAATTGAGGCTGATTGCTATTTGTTGTTCCATTTTATCAAAAGCAATGCAAAACTAGCAAACAAAATTAAAAACAGTAACTTATTTATATAAGAATATTTAAATATACGGGAAATACAATACAATCTGTGGCGAGACACATTTGCCGCCAATACTCCATTAATGTCAAAATGACAAAATTGATTGACGTGACGAAAAATATTGAATAAAATATTACATAATGTGCATATATTGTTGTCTCTAACACATAATAGTGATCTTAAAATAAATGAGAGAGAGAGAGTTTTGTATTTTGTCCGTGTACATAAATAACGATTTATTTTATAAAATAAGACAATTTATAATTCACTAACGTTAGAACTACCGATATTCAATGTTTTTTTCATTATTCGAAATTTAACTATTATTGCTTATAAACCGATTTTGATCATTTGGCTTAAGTATCCAGCTTATACTATACATATATAGATACCTAAGCGAACGCTTCTAGGTGTACCACCATTTAGTTTTAATTTTCTACGTGTGTTGGTCGGTTTTAACTTTTTTAAGTAACATTATTTATAAAATACGATAATATCCGATACGATATGCGCGCTATTTCGTTTTAAAAAAACATTATTACAAACCTTCACACACGTGCCAATAACAATCTCACACGGTTTCAGCTCATTCGGACTTACAATACGCAAACGCAAAGAATACGAACAAACAGCAATCGAAATTTACTTTACTCGAAAATGCGCGGAAATATTAAAATTACATTCAAAATACAAAAAAGAATACGTTAAGTATCATATTTACGAGATAGGTATAAAGAAAATTCTAACTATAATAAAATAATGAAACGCTCTGCCAAAGTAACGATGTACTTGAATATATTTTTTATGTCGATTAGTTTAAAAACATAAATGCTGTAGGAAAAATAACGATGTAAACCATTATTTGTTTTCTGCGTTATTTTAATTGTCATAAATTTGTTTTTATTATTTGTTCCTTTCAAGAACCGACGATTTACCATGGCGAGAACAAAGAGCGAGCGAACAAAATAAATACTATTAATTGAAACAAATTGGTTTTTTTTTTTTATATCTTTTCTATACAAATTTATTTTCCTATAGTTTTTTTTTTTTGAGAAAATTAGTATAAAAGCAAATATGGTAATTATCTGACTCGTATTCATGAAGCTAAAAATGAATCCATTGCAGTTACACCTAGATCTATGTATTAGTATATACTCGTAAATAACATACGACAACAATAACGTCAGATTATAAGCTACATATCGAGAATGTAACTTAATCTTTGCAAATATAGAAATTTAACTGAACAATAAAAAGTGTTTTCAGTTAGAGACTAGACGAGCACGCGACGGTCACTGTCAATGGCATATCATCGAAATAGACAGCCTCGAGTCGTTACTGACAGAGATTGTTCTAAATATATAATAGCAATGTACAACAGCGCAGTCAATGTTACAATTATAGATAATAATATAATACAAAACTAACATCTCGCCAACGATTTCGTCTATGTTGATAATTTTATTTTTTAAAGCCGTGATGACAGATGCTCGAATACATAAGTCTTATACTAAATTGCGTTTTCAAATACGATCAAGGTCCAATAAATTATCTAATTATTAATTGTGAAAGTAAAAGAAAACTTCGCGAGGAAATTTGCATGAGTCGGATGAAGTTGTACCATATGTATAGCCGAAACAACGTGATGGAATAAGATCTAAGACCTTAGCCCAGTAGTAGAACATTAATCTTATATAAATAATGAAATTGATCGTGTGCGTTATTAATATGAGCTACACAACTTAGGTGTGTCGTAATTGTACAAAGTATTTAGCCAATGAATCATGAAAGTTTTCACATTCACTAAATGCAAACATTTCATTGAGAGTGATAATGAAATTTATTATTATGAATTTGAATTAGATCCAAATCGTATTCAAGTACACGTTCATTCTATTTAAACGATTGTGAATTTAGGACTTGAATATTTTATTGATTTAACCTTAGAGTTTTCATTAGACGACCTTTTCGACGAAGGTCAGAATATTCAAGACGAAAAAATTGCACGATATTTTTATATGAACTGCTGAACGTAAAATAGTTCCACATTGAATAGTATATTTAGTTTGGTAAAGGTAACCTACTTATAGTAAAGAATTGTTAAGTAAATATTTTTATTTGATTTTTTCTTTATTGACCAGAATATTAAGGTCGGTACAAAGAGTAAACCATTTTCTTTTTTCAAATAGTCGTAATTACAAAGGTGGTCCGTACTTTGGAGTATTTCCTATAATTTGGATTTTAAGAGGTTATTTTAATGTGCCTGCATGTTTATATAACCAGATAACATCACATATACCATTGACTTGTAGGCAACCTTTAGGCAAATCAGAAATAAGTACACAAGAATTTAATATTGAAATAAATTACACAAATGAACGAAATATAAATATTAATATATAACAAGATGAATATATAACATATTGAAATAAAATTTCAGATTGTAAGACTCAGATGAAAGAGAACTAAAATAAAAACCTTATATAAGAAAGAGAAAGAACGAAAACTGAAAGCTTTTATCTGTTATTAAAGAACATTTGTTATATATTACTGTATTTTAAGAATCTAGGTACGTATATAATTAATTTAACACTTTTTATACATAAGAAACGAAATTTAAAAAAAAATGTCGTGCAAAATATCCGAAATAATAACTGCAGTATTGGAACTCTTTAAATATAATATATGTATTTACGTCAAAAGAATACACGTCAAAATAAACTAAGATTTTAATAGTAGAAGTATACCAACGATCACTCTATCATTACATTATTTATGAATATAATATAAATTTAATCGAGTTTAGTTGAACATGGATGACAGGCCATGTTTTCCGTGTGAACAGCAAGTTATAGAGAAATATCCCGCGTGTCCACTTCAATGTATGTCACCAAAATGCAAAGCGTATCAGCGCACGGTATAGTATTGTGTGGGGAATTTCTTATAAAATATTAAATTATTTCCATAAATAATTGTCTAAAATTAGTTTTTTGATATTTTCTTTATGTCTGCCAGTTGCAAGTCTTTAGGATATACATATATTATAACTAGCTGTGCACCGAGGCTTCACCCGCGTATAATTAATAAAAATATAATAAATTATTTTATTACTATAATAGCACACACGCACACACACATACACACATGGCTACTGGTAAAGAAATACGTAATTAACGATTTGAAATTAATTTTCATAAGATACTGTAGGGTTTACCGATCTTGGAAGTGTATTCTTTAGTGTGATGCCACTACTGTCCTTAGATCACAATAGATATGTTAAATTTATACAGACATACATATAAAAAATAGTATGATGTAAATCACTGCATCATAAAACGATTATTTATCAAAGATTAGGTGAAAAAAAAAAAAATACAGACAGAGTCAATATATTTATAGGGTTTTCCATTAAGGGCGCTTGATCGTGCAGAACTTCCATCGTAGCGTGTGCTGTGTGGCACGTAGCGCCGTCCTGTTGAAACCACATGTTGTCCAGATCCATATTTTCGATTTCAGGCCAAAAGAAGTTGGTTATCATCGACCGGTATCGCTCACCATTGACGGTGACGGCCACACCATTATCGTTTTCGAAAAAATACGGACCAATCACGCCTCCGGCCCAAAATCCGCACCAAACAGTCACTTTCTGCGGGTGCATTGCCACTTGGTGAACCTCGTGTGGATTGGTCTCGTCCCAAATACGGCAATTTTGCTTGTTGACATAGCCATTCATCCAAAAATGCGCCTCGTCGCTGAAGATGATTTTTTTGCCAAAATCGGCATCAACTTCCAACTGCTCTAATGCCCAGTCAGCGAACACACGGCGCTGTCTATGGTCATTAACCTTGAGCTCTTGGGTCAGCTGGATCTTGTACGGGTGCAGGCTCAAGTCACAACGCAAAATTCGCCAAGTTGTCGTCTGCGAAAGGCCGAGTTCCTGTGCGCGACGCGGAATTGACTGCCGCGGGTTTTCGAGGACACTGTCGCCCACAGCGGCGATATTCTCGGCAGATCTCGCGTTACGTTGACGCACGGGAACCGGCTGATTGTTAACTGACCCGGTTGACTCGAATTTGTCCACCAATCGACGGATAGTCGACTCGGCAGGACGATCATCGCGACCGTAAAACGGGCGAAGTGCGCGGAACGTTGCTCGAACTGAAGACCCATTTTTATAAAACAATTTTATGATTTGCACGTGCTGCTCGACACTGTAACCTGCCATGGTGGTTTGGGAGGACGGAATGAATATAACACACTGCATTTGACAGCTGTCACTCAAACAACATGGCCGCAATCAGCTGTCAAAGTTCAAGCGTCCCTATTGGAAAACCCTATATATCGTAATATAGATATACATAGTTGTGACAATGTTAATAAAATGTATTGTGCAATATTGCATATGTACATTAAATAATAACATGACTATCAAACAGTTTTACAGTAATGATAATGATGGATATAAATTATTTACATACGAATTGACGATATTTTCCTAATCACAAGATATGACGAACGATCACAAATCATACTACATACTACATACTATAGACAAACTTGAAACTCTTATATAGGCGCCGTAACGTTTATTCTATTTTGCTATATCGATTCTAGAAGACAGCGTAATTATCAGATAAGCAAACTTACGTTGCTAATCCTGTGCCAAAAAAAATCCTTTTTAAATCAGATGTGGACAATAAAAATTGCAAATACATTATAAAACTTTGTGCTTACAATGAGATTATACGGTATTTTATTCAAAAATGAAAGCCACCATTAATTCTGTTATTACCAATAATTGGACATTAATTTATTCTAAACAACACATGCTGACCAAATAAAAAAAAGAAATCAAAAATTTTACAACTCAATTAGAAACGCGCAAATCGATAATAAATAAACGGTGTGCAATACTTGCATATTATTTAACAGTAGAACAAATTCTGAAGGGTACCGTAGCAATAAGACGAGGGCGTTGATCTAAAAATAAATCACAGATCACTCATCACAGCTAGGATAAAATAATATCTTACGTACAATAGAAACATTTGACATTGCTTCATCGTTTCATGTAAAAGACATTTATAGTAACACATTTTCTAATTGTAATTTTGTTCTTCATAGTCGTAAAGTTGTATAAACGGTATTATAATAATTATAATGGTGAACTCTATCAGATTTACTAAAATTTTGATGCAATTAGGTACAAACCATCCTCGGCATTGACTGACTTAATAAGTTAATTATTATATATAAGTTAATATAATAATTAACTTATTAATATATTAACTTATATATAATCATCGTCGATCTTTTTGGTTTTATTCGATCGAAATAAAAAGTGGTTTACTTCTAGGCACCAATTGACCCGAGCAAGACACCAATCGTGTGGATTCTGGGAGGTCCTGGATCGGGCAAGGGGACGCAATGCGAGAAAATAATCGCCAAGTATGGTTTCACTCACCTCTCGACGGGCGACCTCCTCCGCGCCGAAGTGAAGAGTGGTTCCGAGAGAGCGAAGTGCCTCTCTGCCATCATGGAAAGGGGTAATCCATAGTAAAATTGGCATTTATAACATTAGAATCGATGAGTGTTTTACTGACGTTGTGGTTGTCAATCCTTGCAATTATTTTTAGGTTATTTTATTTTTCCCTAAGATGGCTTAGAAGTCGATTGTATCAAAATTTGTTTTTTGTTTACAAAATATAACTTAATGGCTATGATGATTTTATCTAATGAAATGATAAGCATTTTAAAAAAGTATTTCGACTGTTTTAGACTAGATCAGAAGGTAAAACTTGTTAAGTTGCATTTATTAAAAATGTTTTAATTTTTATAGTTCTCTTAAGTAAATAGCAAGAATTTGTTATTTTTCCTATATATCCCGCATAAGGCCAAACATTCTGAGGACCTGGGTTTTGAACTCACGGCCTATAAAAAGTTCATGATAATTCTAGGTGAGTTGGTCCCCAACGATCTCGTTCTGGACTTGCTGAAGGAAGCAATGCTGGCGAAAGCCGGCGAAGCCAAAGGTTTTCTTATTGATGGCTACCCGCGCGAAAAATCACAAGGAATTGCCTTTGAGAAGACCATTGCGCCAGTTACTGTAAGTGTTTTATAATTGAAACTATTATGTAGAAGTGCCATGATGGCAGGTGATAGAGAAATCGGGTAAAATACGTCTTCATATGCTTATGTTTCTATAATTGATGTCGTAATTGTATGTGCCTGATAAAAATCTGCATCCTGGAATACACAAACTTTATCAAAAGGAAAATAAGCTTTAGCCCAGCAGTAGGAAGCATACATACTATGTAGAAATAATTATCAGCTCTTAACATCTTTAGACAAAGACATGATTTTTTTTATATATGAAATAATTTAAATTTTGGCTGAATTATACGAGTCTTCCGATATTTAACAGTGTGTAACATAACGTGCAGGTGATAATCTACTTCGAAGCGTCATCCGAGACGCTGACGAAGCGCCTGCTAGGCCGCGCCGCCAGCTCGGGGCGCGCCGACGACAACGAGGAGACCATCAAGCTGCGTCTCAAGACCTTCCTCGACAACAACGACCAGGTGCTCGCGCAGTACCCTGACAAACTTAAAAGGGTAAGACCATTGCAGTTGTATTGTTGTTATATTTCTTTTGACTTGTTTATGTAACCAATCACTATTTTCGTATTAATTAAGTTCTCCAGATTCGTATTAATTAATAGACTCCGATTTCGGCCACGGCGGCCAATCTCAAGAGATTGAAGATTAGCCAACTGCGCAGGAGATATTATAGTGCACAAGTGTGTGCGCAAACACAGGTGTACTCTCTTTTCCCTTACTCTCATAACCGGATGGGACGGCAATCTGACACGACCGGAAAGAATTCAGGCGCAGGACCAACGGCTTAACATGCTTTCCGAGGCACGAGAGTGTACACACTTCCAACTTCTAGACTCCGGGCAGCTACTGAGAAATCTCGATAGAAAATTGAACCCAGGGCCACCGTGTCTGCGGTCTTACATGTAGCCACTAGACCAACGAGGCAGTCAGTATTAATTAGCGCAGAGTTATCCGGAATAGACCATGTGGCGCTTCTTATCAAAGATATGTAACCGTATACTAAACTACTTTTTAACGATTCGACATATATCTAACAGCAGCATATTAAATAAAATAGTAGAATTATAGCGAATAATATTACCACAAACAAAACAATTTTAAAAATGGGACATAACACCATTCGTTCATGTCTGTAATTGTATAAAAAATACAACTCATAACGAGATTGCCTAAACTATCCGCGCGATTGAATTGAAATTCGTCTGTTACTCCTTCTCGACGTAGACTCTCACTAAGAACGGATTTAACGCAAATCCTATCAAAAATACATTTTTCATCTTATCCCTGGACTAAGCTAAGGATAATTAGCTAAATAGCTAATTATTTATTTGTCACAAAGAATACAACATGTAAGTTCCCAAGGTTGATGGCGCATTGGCGATGTAAGCTTGGATAAAAATTTCTTACAATGCCATTGTCTATGGGTGTTGGTGAGCACTTACCATCAGGTGGCCCATAAGCTCGTCCGCCAAACTATATTATAAAAAAAAAACAATTGCTGGTGTGACGCTTAAATGTTGGTGAAATATATTTGTATATTTTCCAGATAAACGCGGAGGACAGCGTCGACGCGATCTTCAACCAGGTCGTTCAGATCTTGGACCCGCTGGTCAAGTGATAACTCTTAGATAAATTGTATATAATGTACTAATTAATTTTACGGCCTATTGATCAATTATACTTCATTTGGTTATTTATTAAATTATTTAATTTTTAAAATGTTTCGTTTTATTAAATTTATGTTACGTCTCTAAAATAGGTTAATCAAAGGAAAAATAACATCAGTTAACAACAACACAATAATATATGTACACTTATTACTGACGTATATATTCAGACTTTTTTTTTAAATTATGTTAAAGTATACATCTTAGAGAATAAATAATAGTCATTAAATATAATGTTGGTTTTGACTTGTGTACGACTGGCAACACTGACAGTGACAAAAGACTCTTTGACAGTTACGTGAGTTATCGTGAGTCAGTAGAGCGGGGTTCGAAATCATTGTATTGAGAACACTCGACCGTGCCGCACGTGAACACTGATCATGTCAGACGGATAAATTATACCAAGGCTTCTGCAACATATATATTGTGTGTGTGCTTAAATAAATAATGAATGTCTATGGTTTTAATCGTCGTCTTTAGATTAAGTATTGAAAATATTTAAATAACAATAATGATGTATATATGTAATATTATACATAATTATTGTTATTGAAATAGATTGATCATAAATATATGTGCTCAACTTACATTGGAAGCATCTAAACCTCTGAAAATGACCATTTTTAACATCATCATTTATAGGTAGCTAAAGTTTCAGCCAATTCAACTGAACAGTTAGTTTATAGATTTTTTTTCGAATAAATGTTCGATATGATTCTATAAATCGACATAACTTTTTTATTTATAAAGTGATTGAAATAAAACAAACACTACATTTTAAGTGAAGTTTGTAACAACATAGTAGTGAAAACCATGCCTTAATTAGCTTAGCCGTTCCTAAGATTAACGCCCACAAACGCACAGACAAACAGACAAAAATTCTAATAATCATTGTTATGCATTGGTAAAGGCTCCTGATAATAGTTTTACTCATATATCTGCCATGGACATCACCATATTATGCAATAAAAGTAAGTTTTTATTTGAAAGTACGATTTTAATTAACAAAGATCAACTAGACTTAAATTATACAGAGCTAGTCTTACTTCTAAAGAGACAACTTAAAAATACCTAAATCTTCTAAATTAACGCTACAAAATTGAAAAACTGACGGTATCCCTTAAGTGAGCAATTTTTTTTATATAATGCGCACACGGAGGCGTTCTTATTACTTGTAGAGTTTTATAACTCTACAAGAGTATCTATTATGAGAAACATATGTAGAACACGTGAGCCACAGCACTGCGATTTCAATTGATAGAGCTCCAATTTTTTCTTACAAAAAGGCGTGCTTAACACTATTTTCTTATGGAAATATAAAGTGAAAAAGTCAGACTGAATCTGTATACAGAAGCTTAGTAGATTTTTAAAGTATCATATAGAGCTGAATCATCAAAGACAATATTGTACGTCTACAGAAAAACGTCTACAAATATATTACACGTGCCTGTTAAACCTACATCGCTTTAAAAATTGTATAACAAGTATGTCCTATCATTCGATTATGCCTTCCTCTTGAACTGATGTCTTTCATGCTTCTGCTATTTTTAGTTCCAAATGCATCTAGAAAATATTCATCATTTGCTAAAAACAACAAGGATTACCTTTTTCAAAGCAATATTTAACAAAATCTACATAATATACTAAATATCAATGAAATCTTATAATGTTACACAAAGCATTCGAGAAATTCCATCGATTACATATACGTCATCACAAGTTTAATTCAATGAATTAAAATTAATAATATAAGAATAATGCAATTCCCAACCAGTAAGTAATTTGCAAATTACTAAATAACGCATTTACTGAGAGCTCTAAGCCAGTCTCATGATTTTGAACAAATGCAGGTTAGCAAATAATCAATAACCTTTGTTTTTTTTTATAAATTATTTAAACCACTAATGCAAAAACACGGCTTTGGCCTCTCTGGTCTGTAGGAATTAGTTTTGTATTGTTCTCTGTCTTACTCAAATCATTTTGTTTTTTTGTTTTGTAAATACGTAACTTATTTTGAAATATATCGTATTATTACTGTATGAACAGTCTAAAACTTTATAATATTATTACTATTAGCTTTCACACCGGTTTCACTTATGTTATTTATTAGACAAATTGATTTGACGTGGCCAGTCCATCATGGACTGTGGACCATATCTGGTGGCCGTAGACTTCCCAAAACGTCTTAAATATATTTCGACACAACTTAAGCGAATCAGTCAACAATAATAACATCTATAAATTAAATATAAACTACAACGGTAATATTTCTTCTTGTTCCTTTTCCCGCTGTCGCACGGCGACCGCCGTCTCCACCAACAAATACAGACACTTGAATTTATCCTCCCCCTCGTCACGTGGCACCACCTGAAGCCCATTTTAATACTATTGACAATTTCCAAAGCCCTTAAACAGGCCATTTGCAAATATCAAAGCTTAGAGCAGTTTTCCAAATTTTACGACAGTTTGGTTAGAATAAAAGAATTCATGGACGTACTCGTAAAAAAAACTATATGAACTGATTGTAGATCGGTTCCAGGTGATGCCGGCGTTAAAACATTTAACTACTAATAGAATAAAATGCGAAATATTTATCAAAATATTTATTTTGAAAAAAAAACTAAACATCATCCTTTTGGTAAATAACTAAAATTATCTTATTCGTAAACAATTTACAAATACTTAATTAGTCTTTACAACGGTTTCGACGTCTTATGCTTTAACACCGACGTCGCCTTTTAAACAGAAAGTTTATTTCCATTTACTTGTTTAGTATTTCTTCCATTATCGTTTTATTCCAGACTCCGTTTAAACAAAACACTTCAGTTCTTATAAATATAATGTTACAGAAATTTATTGTATAGAATATATTTCTGCAGTGAGATTTCCGAAAACGTCGTAAATTATTAATATTTGATCTACGAGTACGAGATTCAGGTTTATTGTTTAATATTTACAGCACTTGTAAATATGAAAAAAAAATATTTTTAAATTTGGCAATCAAGTGAACACAATGACAATGATGATTTAGTAATAAGAAGGGAAGGGAGATATGTCATAGCAGTCACTACTGCTATTTTAAAACCAACAAAACGAACATCAGCCAACATTGGACGCATTCAAACACAATATTTACAAAAAGGCATAAAAACCGACATATTTATAGCTTTCGCGGCGTTCTAAGTGTGACACCACATGTCGGTGGTGGCGACTTCCAGTTCGACCGCGACTGGTGGTGGTGGGCTCACCTGACGAGCTGCCAACTGAGCCATCTGCGGTTGCCAGGAATCAATATCTCCTGTCACCACTTCGCAACCGTCAGTGCCCATGGTCACTACGGATCTGTTAAACGTATTAACTGATGTAAAATTTTTAGAAAATATTCAAAAATGTTATAAAAATAATTAGATTATTTATATATAATATACATTTTTCATTACACCTTACATTAGGAACTAGGGAGTAAGGTCTCGTATACAGGGAACCCACCTAGCCCCGGCGGCTATTACGGCGGGGGGAGAAGGTGCGCATGGCGCCTCCTCCCCAGACTTCTTCGCCGGATCGTATCAGCGGAGGCACTTTCCTCGCGCTGGCGCTTCGCGACCTCCTTCTGCGACATGAGACCCTCGCAGATGGAGACCATTTCCATTTACTCGTCTGCCTAACAGATGAAATTAGAAAAAAAGAATGTATACTATACCCTCTGTTGTCTGTATGCATGTCGTGGTCACCGGGACCGTAACGTATGACAGACTGCCATACTGAGGGATCGTACTTGACTTCCTCCTCACTGATGGCGCTCGAGTAACCCTCCTCAGCCTCACCGAGATCATCCCGCTCTTGGTACACCAGCAAGCCGTCCCCGTAATCGTGACCACGACTGTGATCGACAACATTCTGTTGGAAATTTCATTTTAAGACGTAACCTTCACGCAAAGAACAATTTTCATGAATTATTTGGTTTTTGATCTTAATCATGTATTTTTCCGCTAATCGAATATTTTATATTATTTATACTAAAACAAAGCATTCAAATTTGAGATACCAATTCATATTATATGCTGGTAAACTTTATAATGAAATATATTTCAATAAGCAGAAATCAATATAACCATTTTAATAAGTTAATTGCAAATTAAATCTCGTTCTTATATATCATCATATTATCGTTCTTATATATTATATTATATAGATTTTAAGTTTGACAAAATTATTAATATGTATATAAAGTCTCGTGAGGCGAATTCCGGAATTAAATTGGTCGATGTGGCCGAGATTACATAACGATCAAGTAATCAAAAAAAAGGTAAATGATTATATCCCAATGACACTTTATTTCCAAGGATTAATTTCAATTGTTAAATTTCGTACCTGAACTTCCACTCCCTCCCATCCAGCCACAGTCACGTTGTTTGGTATCATGCCCATTCCCGATGTTGATGCTGATGCTAAGCCAACCATTGGTCCAACCCCCATACCAACGCCGACACCAAGCCCTGGCTGCTTTCGACCACGACGTGATATTGTGTACTGAAGTGGATCATGACCTTCTCTCCGTATCATCTCTGGCAAAATCCGCCGCCGAGCGTTGATAAACCAATTGCAGACCTGCCATTTTTTATTGTTACGTATAATGTCAGTAATCTAAATGAGAAACTTAACCCATTGGACTTGAATACAGCACCCACACTAAGACTGTGCACTTAAACTAAGCAACCATTTCTACTAATTTATAATATTTTCAATACGTTCCCAATTCTATTATAACCCGACATTAATCGAACTGCAAAAAGATAGTTGTGTTAGTGCAATAGGAAAACAATTAAACAGCAAAGATTCGATTCGATTGCGATAAAGTGACAATTTACTAGTAGAATTGGTCCCAAGCGCTACATTATTACTAAAACTTATGAAAATGGTTAATATTATCAGCAGATTTAATCACTACATATAGTGCTGGTCATATAATTAGAAACACTTCTTATGAATAAAGAAAGTATAACTTCAACGTACAAATGTTCGTAAAAAATATACACATTCAATAATTAATAATCATGCAATAATATAGCCACTCAAATAAAAAACTCATTAAATGGATAAAATATAAAACATATCTTACTTTTAATTACAAAATGAGTCTTACACACGTAGGAGTTTATTTTCTGTTAATGGCCGCTTGAACGCCTAATTAGAAACATTTGAAAACAGCATCCATAGCTCGTTCTTTTTTTGAAATTGGAGAATAACATTTCTTTTTCTATTATTTTGGCGGCAATTCAAAATTTAATCTGAATTTTATTCTGTTCAAAATGGGCAAAAATAAAAGTAGTGACGCGTCAACTAGGCAAATCATTGTTAATTTACATATAGATCATAAGTGGGCGTACAGAAGAATAGCTGAGCATTTAAATTGCTCTTTTAAGAAAGTTTTTAATGCAATTAATCATTATAAAACACTTGGAACTGTTGAAAATGTTCTTAGAAAGGCTCGGCCATGAAAATCCTCTCCCAGAAAAGATACGCTAATCGTTCGTGTTGCAAAAAAAGACCTAAGTCAAGGCTCCAACCAGAATAAAAATAAAGTTTTTTCGCCTGATGACGCGAGAAACATCTCGTCAAAACTGATACGCCGAAGATTAGTGGAAGCAAATTGTTTGGAAGAATCTCTCGAAAGGTACCGCTTCTTACCAAGCAACACCGAGAGAAGCGATTATTATTCGCTAAAAATATGTTAATTGGACGGTACGAGAATGGAAAAAAAGTGCTATTTTCAGATGAAACAAAAATAAATAATAAATTCCGATGGAAAGCGCTATGTTAGACGCCCTGTAAACAATGCTTTTAATTATAAATACACAAGGAGTATAGTCAAGCACGGTGGCGGTACAATGGATCAATGGCAATACAAAAATATCTTAGAGCACACAATGATTCCCTACTCGGACGATCATTTGCCTATAACCTGGATCTTTCAGCATGACAATGACCCTAAACACACAGCCAATAGCGTCAAATAGTCCGGATTTAAACCCGATAGAAAATCTCTGGTATATTGTTAAAAAGAAAGTCTCAAACAAACGTAACACTAGTCAAAACGAACTATATGAAGCATTTGTTGAAGCATGGAATTCATTCCCCTAGAAAAATGTATGAAATTGATTGAATCAATGCCACGTCGCTGCAGTGCTGTTATTGAAAATAAGGGATATGCCACTAAATATTAATTACAACTATTGGTAGGCTGTGGATAGTAGGTATTTTGTAAATAACAATACTAATTACTAATACTTAAAAAAATATTGTTTTTTATATTTTTTTGTTGTTGTTTCTAATTAGTTGACCATTATTGTTCATACCTTAAAACTGATTTTTACCGTTTTGTAATATTGAAACTGCACTTGTGTAATGGGATTTATATTGTTTTTCTAATAAATGATAAATCGTTAAACATATTGTTGTCCTATTTATTGTTTAATTTCAAAATAAAAACGATTGCGGTGAAGTATCTTACATAATATCAAGGACCGTTGGTAGTGTTTCTTATTATACGACCACCACTGTATATGTAAAGGTATTAGTGAAAAGGTGATTTCGATTTTTATTGGTTTAGTAGAATTTCTACATATGCAAGAGACTTAATACCGTTACTACATTTGATACCTGTAAAACTGTCAGATTAGCTTCCTGACTCAGCGCCAGTTTCTCAGCGTCACTCGGGTACGCATTGTATCTGTGATCGTAGAGCCATCTCTTGAGAATCCTCACAGAGTTCTTAGGTAGGTTTCCACGTCGCTTGCGCACGGAGCCAACGATTATAGCCTGCGGTGGGTGAAAGCGAGGCTGCATCATCGGCCGCACCTCGGGCTCCCAGTCATTGCCACTCTCGTTGTCTTCTGTTGAAGACGTTGATGGAAAACGGTCTCTCGCTATAAAGAGTTTTTATTTCTAATATAAAAAAGATAATTTCCATTTAGGTAATTTAACTGTTCAAGCGAGTTCTCACACTTTTAATTATATACAGTATATATCTCTGCTATACTTTTTAATCATGTCGTAAATATAGTGAATAGGAGCTTTATTTATTGTCTGTGGAATTAGTCCATTTTCAGTCTATTTTAGTATATTGGTATAGTCTGTTTTTTCAGAGGTTAGATCATATAAAGTTAGTTAGTATTGTATTTCGGAATAAAAATAACTAATATTATTTAAGCCCTTTTTTGAGGAAATCCAGTAGCTATAGTTAAACATATATCACACAGATTTTTTTTTTCTAAAATCATAGAAGAAGATAATATTTATATACCTACTTCATATAATAAAAATTATTTCGATATTAAAATTTCTTCAAGAACTGAAGAAGCCTTTAAATTGTTATTAAATTTAGTGATAAGTACAAATAACACAATTTTATATAATTTAAAACATTGTAACGATTTTTATTCAATAGTAAATATAACTATTAAATTATAAAGGTAATTATAAAAAAAAAGTGATTTAATTAATTAAAATACTAACGTAATTTGATCTTCATGACTTTTATGACTGATTTACCCAGCGTGGCGATTTCTTTCAGGTCAATCGTGGAACCCTCAAATTCAACGTTGATGACCCGATTCGTGTGGTTGCTTAAAATGCACTAACCGCTTTTCTTGTTTTGAAAATCGATGCGTTTTTGTGACAATTGACAACGACGTATGTCACTTGTCACGGTGAGGCGATTTTTGATTATTTGAAATTTGGAAAAAAAGGAATTCATTACGGCCAGTTGTATATCTTACGTCATAATTATCGGACAAAGGAGTTAATTCAGCTACTGTTAAATTCTTTTTTTTTTGTGACAAAAACACTATAGCTTTTTTTGAATGTTACCGGTTTTTATAAAGATTCTTGAGGGCATTTTAACTATTTATAATAATAGTATAATTATATACTGATGGTTACATTTTTATTATTAGCTTACATACCTACAAATCCCCTAAGAAAAACAAAATCTACAAAAAAGTAACATTTATTATGTAACAAAATTTAAAATACATCACAATTAACATTATACTAAAAAATCATGTCGCTTCATCTGTGATTTCAGATTGAAGAATCGGTGTATTGACTATTGGTGTATTGGCTATTGGTGCATTGGGTGTTGGGGACTTGGGGGCAACTGTAGGAGCTGACGCAGCACTCGGTAGTTTTAATTCTTGTTTTTTACACTTTTCAATTGTATCAGATAATATCTCCTTTAAGGTGGAAGCCAGGATTTTGGGGTTTCCGCTGCTATCCAACTGTGAAGAATGCTTGTTATAAGAACGTTACCTGAATGAAAAGAAACGCTTTTGGCTGAAACTTTGGGAACAACAATTTTAAGCTAACTAATATACCACAAAATATCCTTATATTTTATGAAGTCGTCCCCTATATTGTAAAATAGCAGTCTGCATATGACATATTTATTGATGAATCGAATTGCTAAAGAAACTTGATCCTAAAAACAATTTACAGACAGAGATACGAATTTATACTTTGGTATAAGCTATTATAAGATTTGTCTAACGAAGTCGTGAGTAAAACCAAAGACAATTTTAACTCTGAATCATCAAATATATAAAAAGAGGTCAATGAACTATATTAGACTATACGTAAGAAATATGAGTTATTTTCTGACGTAAGTACCTAATCCGTCAGAGTTAGCGAGTTTTATTACGGATTAAGCATAAATATATACCGTAACAACATGTCCACCAAACCGCTTATGGACATTTTTTACTTTGTTCGCAGCCTCCCTTACGATCTGTCTCGCTGCGTTGATCTCAGACTCGGGTCGACCGAGCTCTGACAATTTATTTTGTAATCTCGTTGCTGCCACCTGGTAAACAAAAGTTATCGGATAAGCGTCTGCGTTACAGAGTGGTAGGTATTTAGATTATTTAGGTGTACTTATCATTAACGATATACCTAAATAATTTATATTCCTATACAAGAAAAATCAGAGCAGATTAAGCTACATGTATATTTTATAGCTACATTCAAATGACCGCCACGGCTTCGGTTGGTGGCGCGCACACGAAAGGTCCAATTTTCGATGACTCTGGCGCACAAATCGGGCTGTATTTGATCGATGGCGTGGCGTATGTTGACTTTGAGGGCATCGGTGGTTTGCGGCTTGTTGGCATAGACCTGCGACTTAAGAAAACCCCACAAGAAAAAGTCCAGCGGGGTCAAATCGCACGATCTCGGTGGCCAGTTCACGTCGCCTCCGCGCGAGATGACCATGTCCAGAAATTGCTCGTGCAGAACTTCCATCGTAGCGTGTGCTGTGTGGCACGTAGTGCCGTCCTGTTGAAACCACATGTTGTCCAGATCCATATTCTCGATTTCAGGCCAAAAGAAGTTGGTTATCATCGACCGGTATCGCTCACCATTGACGGTGACGGCCACACCATTATCGTTTTCGAAAAAATACGGACCAATCACGCCTCCGGCCCAAAATCCGCACCAAACAGTCACTTTCTGCGGGTGCATTGCCACTTGGTGAACCTCGTGTGGATTGGTCTCGTCCCAAATACGGCAATTTTGCTTGTTGACATAGCCATTCATCCAAAAATGCGCCTCGTCGCTGAAGATGATTTTTTTGCCAAAATCGGCGTCAACTTCCAACTGCTCTAATGCCCAGTCAGCGAACACACGGCGCTGTCTATGGTCATTAACCTTGAGCTCTTGGGTCAGCTGGATCTTGTACGGGTGCAGGCTCAAGTCACAACGCAAAATTCGCCAAGTTATCGTCTGCGAAAGGCCGAGTTCCTGTGCGCGACGCGGAATTGACTGCCGCGGGTTTTCGAGGACACTGTCGCGCACAGCGGCGATATTCTCGGCAGATCTCGCGTTACGTTGACGCACGGGAGCCGGCTTATTGTTAACTGACCCGGTTGACTCGAATTTGTCCACCAATCGACGGATAGTCGACTCGGCAGGACGATCATCGCGACCGTAAAACGGGCGAAGTGCGCGGAACGTTGCTCGAACTGAAGACCCATTTTCATAAAACAATTTTATGATTTGCACGTGCTGCTCGACACTGTAACCTGCCATGGTGGTTTGGGAGGACGGAATGAATATAACACACTGCATTTGACAGCTGTCACTCAAACAACATGGCCGCAATCAGCTGTCAAAGTTCAAGCGTCCCTATTGGAAAACCCCTTATAAGAAAGAATAGGTGTTTTTTTTTTTAAGTCTGTTAATATCCCATAGTTGAGCAAATGCCTCCTCTCCTCTTAAAGAGAAGGCTTGAAGCTCCCCACGAGGAGGCCACCAGGCTGCTCCATTGCGAATCGGTAGGTAGATTTGGCAGAATTTTAACCCCCGCATGCAAGTTCACACACGATATTTTTCTTTTAGCGTGGTAAACACAAAATGAATTAAAATAGAACAAATTAACGATATAACTCAATAGTGCTTGCCTAAATTTGAACAGATCATCTTTTCTATACTTTTTTTTATGTAAGAGGAGGCAAGAGGCTCCCCTAATGGAAAGTGACTACCACCACCCATGGACATCTGCAACATCCGAGAACTTGCAGGTGGGTTGCCGGCTTTTGAGGAAAGAGAGCGCTCTCTTCTAAACTATAATACCTTTTTTTATACTGGGCCTAATTCTGAGATTGCCTTCATTTTATTGTTCATATTAGATTAAGTGGTTTTAATATTAAAATAAAAAATAATACGCAATAACTTAAGAACAATAAATACGGTTTTTTAAATGAACCTTTTACTAGAAACGTTAAGTTATAATCGATGTTTTTGAATGTAATCCAGTGAGATAGGTCAAAGGGAATATGTTAGTATTCATAAATACATAAACATTCTACATAAATATATATTTATATACTTAAAAGCAATATTGCTTAGATTAAGGTTCTTATAACGATAACCTTACGCTTAATTTTGTGCTTATAATAAATGATTAAGTATGTCACATGTGTATTTTTTTACTTAATATTGTACCCAAGGTAAGTTTAAAAGAAATTTTTACCCTAAATTATTTATTATTAAAAATGTAGGATAATCATATTGCTCAAATAAAAGTCACAGGCTCAACCGATTTCATTGTACGAACTAACGTTACGAAACGTTAAAATCACCAGACACGATATTACACTCTTTTCATAAATATTTTCTCAACAGCTTAAAGAAAAAATTGAAATTACTTTGTTAAGCGGATTGCAGATAAAACGTAATAAAAGCTTTAAAAGTATGATACCTCGTTGTCGACTTCCAGAGCAACGACCTTCTCTGGCCACTTTACTTGCCGATTGAATATATTTGACATTCTGTGGTTCTTGGGGAATCCCACAAGAATGAAACCTTTCGCATCTTGGTTCATTAACATCGTTTCTTTGATCATGTCAACCGTTATTTGCTATAATAATACCAAAATCATAAATTATAGAGCTTGTGGCGTGTATTAAATTGAAATGTAACAAATAATAGCGTTGGTTGTAAATTATTTTGATTTATAATTAAAAAGCAAACCAGCTAATGTACCTGATAGGAAGTGTTTACCACTTACCACCCATAGAGACATTGACAGTAAATGCCAATAATGGAAAACAAGATGATACGTCTCTTATACCTGAAATTACACTGGCTCACTAGCAAGTTTTTCTGTTTAGCGGTAGAGTAACTTATGAATAGGTGGTACCGACCCAGCAGACGCACACAAAACTTCTGATTACACTGGCTCACTCACCCTTCAAACCGGAACACAACAATACCTACTGCTGTTTTGCGGTAGAATATCTAAAGAGTGGGTGGTACCTACTCAGACGAGCTTGCACACAGCTCTACCGGCAGTAAAGTTTAAGATAAGTATCAACCTACCCAAGCGAAGTATCTACCTGTCACAATACAACACAACGCCGTCTATATGTAATGAGAATAAATTAGATAGATGTTTTTCTTTTAATTGTATTAGGTTGGCAGACTGGTAAGTATTCTTTACAATGCCAATGATCCACCAACCTTGGGAACTAAAATGTTATGTCCTTTACCTGTAGTAGGCTTAGTCTTGCAGCTCGGCGGTAGAATATATGATGAGGTACATACCTAGACTTGCTTCGAAAGTGAAAGTGATATAAGGCAAATATGGCTAATGACTATTAAGAGTTTTAATTCTTATAAATAAACTAAGTAAATAAAGTTTAAATTAAATTTTACATAAAAAAATTTTCATGACTACAGATAAAAATTGATAACATGCCTAATTGAACCGTAGGTTACCTACCTAAATAGCACATTGATAAAAATCTATGACACTACAGTTGTCTAATAGCAACATTTAACGGCGTTTTTTTTTTAATTTATCTATTATTTTTATAATTATGGTATGCTATAATTATTTAAGAGTTTTATATATTAGATTCTCACCTCAGGAATATCTTCTTGAGCCTGCAACTTATCCGCGATTAAGCGTCCCCTTGCAGTGTCTTTCTCTGCTTCCGTTCTCAGCAATTCACCAGGCCTTATCATCGTGTAACCAGTTATGTTAGAAATAGTTTGTGCGACAGTCTGGTTGCCGGCACCAGGCACCCCGTTTACAAAGATCACTGGTAGATGCCGTATCGGTGTCATATCGTATATAACATCTTCCTGTAAAACAAATATACTCTACTTTACTGGAACATTTTCTTCGAGTTTTTCACCAGGTCGTTTAGTTTGGTTCAGTGTTATAAGACTTTAAAATTACCAGTCCTTGCAAACATTGTTAAATAATAAAAAAATAATCTCACCTCATCTATGCGTCTGGAGTAAAAACATCCCATTTTTTTTTATAAATATATACTTACTAAACTGTATAATTATGTAATAATTATTTTCACAAAGTTTCGGGAATAAAGTGACATTTCCAAATATATGACAATTGTTTGAAAATTACCGTCTAGATTTATGACGGTTTTCGAAATCATTTTCTAACTACATTTTGTTCCAGTCAATGATTTTTGATTGTTAAAAAAGGTATCATTACCTTTTACAATTTTACAACAATCAGGCACAAGTTTAATCTATTTTAAGATCATTTATAGAACATAATTGATTAAGTACATAGACTTTATTTATTTACTTACGTCTAAATTATAAGCCATTTAATAACCCAACTTCAAAACCGTCCCCAAGTGTTTAGCAATGATATTGGTAGCACTTAACAGAAAAAATGTGACATCAATTCACTTTAAGTTAATACTACAATTCTATTATTACTGATAATAACGTAGTTGACAACTTAATAAGCTAAATTTCAAAAATAATTGTACTTATCATCGGTAGGTATAAATAACTGTAACAACTGCGACATTATTAGAATTGCCTACAGAGTGAAGCGGACTTCCTGTTTCCAACAACGCGCTCTGAAAAAATAGGATCATATTCTCCCAAGTTCTGATCAAAACAAGTTAGTCGATTTTTATATTCAGAAATTCTCAGTAGAAGCCGCTATTAGCTTAGCAGTGTTAAACGCCCGTAACTCGGAAATCGCGTAAATCAGTTGGCCCTGTGCCGTATCTCTCTCCTGTTACGTCAGATTGCTGTCCCATCAGACTATTAGAGTAACTGTCCACTCAGATATTCTACCTCCGCAGGTGGCTTGCTTGCTTGCTTAAGATCGGCTACCGAGCCGGCTCCAAAGTGAAGTCATATATTCAGTTTTTTCATTAAATAACAATTTATTTAACCATGAACAGTAACTACGATAAAAATAACTAATAATGGTTTTCATCTAATACATGAATTTGCATTATTTTGCAGTGTCACCACCGGAGGAGAATTATAACACTAATTGAATTAACAATAATACGCTGCATAAGTCGTCATGTTCTACACTGTCATAATCATTACATCCCTTTTTATCAAAGCATTCGCAATCAGTGATTGTTCCAACGAATCACCATCTGCCATTCCAAGATATCATTTGATCGAGAAATGTCACCGGTCCAAGCTCGGTATTGCGGCTAAGGCAAACTTCACTTCACTTAAAAGCTGTAAACGACTTGGCATCGAGAAGAGAGGTCTATCTTTTAACTTTAGCCCTCAAGAATACTTCAACAGCAGTGAACCTCTGGAATATTCTTGTGAAGTACTCAAATGTGCAGAGGTAGTCGGTGGATTATCATTGAGCAATGACTCAAGATATGACTATTACAGCATTTATGCAAAACCATTACGTAAGTAAAAATATCATCAATAATAATTTAAAAAAAAAAGGCAACTAAAATTCTTTTTTTGGCGTGAGGCAAACAAAGAAGATATATAAATACCTATATATTGACATGTTACGTTAATGATTGATAAAAATTATACTTTCTAGCTAATGTGATATCTACCTGCGTACCGGCAACAGGAATGTTCCTGCTTTTAACAGAAAAAGTAAACTACACCGAAGCGCAGGCGCAGTGTAGGAATATCAGTGCGGTCCTAGCTGACGTGACCAGCGAACAGAGAACTGAGGTCCTTGCACAAGTACTGGCTACAGCGAGTGTCGATTCCGCTTACATTGGAATGAAAAGAGAAACTGATAAAATATTTTATAAAACGAATGGTGAGAATAATTAATAAAAAAATAAGTCACTTTACATAATCCATATTGGATTATACAAACATGTGCAGTGTTATTTTAATATAGATAAATATTATCACTTGCCTCGTTGCTCCTTGCTTATAAGTCTCCTAATATCTTGAATTCAAACCACCGTGATCGAAATCGGTCAGGGGATGGATCGATAATGATGACATTGTCATATGTAAACGGCTAAAATATTGCTTTATAAAAATATTTCTCATCTTCTTTTTAATCGTAAGCCTAACTTAAAATTTATTGGAGCAAAGATTTAAGCCTAAAACAGATTTTTCCTTTATCTATAGATCTTATTAAAAGTGTAAAATTTGTATATAACTTAATTTGAAGATTACTGCAGGTGATGCTTTAGAGTGTATTACGTATCGCGCCTGGGCCCCTGGTCATCCTAAGAGAAAGTCTAACATTACTTGCGTTTTGCTTACGCGGAACCGAATGTGGAAGACCACAACGTGCCAAGACAAACATCCAGCGGTTTGTGAATTAATACCCGGTGGGCCGTATAAAAGAGGATCAATATTTGCTTCAAGAATACAAAATAGTAGGTCACAGTAAACAAATGCCTTTAAATGGATACAAATCTTCAGATATTGATTTTTATATATCATTTTCAGATACTGGCAAATTTGCCTTTAAGGAAGAAAATTTAAATGTTTAATTATTGTTTTTATGAAATTAAAAAGAAAATAACTTCAGTCAATGTTCTGTTATTTTGATAGTAGATTATATAGTTTATTTAAAAACGAAGGTGTTGAAATCACTTATATCAATTATACATATTTAAGTTTTCATTGACATAGGTACAAAATGAATTTATTTTATTTTTTTATACGGTTAACAAAAAGTACCAGAAGCGGCGTAAGACATGGGCGACGTGAGCCACAACTAACGAGGATAGTAGTCACTATTAGTTTCGGTAATAAAATAAATATATTTCTCTAGTTATTATAATAATATATCAACTACTAGTATAGACGTCACGCACACCCATGAGAGTGGAGAGTGGCGGAGAGACACCATAAGATCGCTCTCTTGTACTACCAAATACTGAAAATTTATGATCCATGAAATGAAGTCCGACCACCAAGAGGCCTTACGAAATGGATCTTGGCCGAAATATTTTTTTATGCCCCGCCGCGCCACTACATTTACAACCCCTGTACATTTATATATGTATATTTTGAATACATTAAAGAATAATAATCACATATTACTCCCAGATGTATCGTAAAAACTGTAACGACTAAAAGACGCATTTTTTCATCATGATAAATAACGCGATAGCTCTCTGTGTTAGTTACCTAGTAACTAATCACTTAATCAGCTAATCGCGTGTGGGCATATTATTATATTATGTTACAGACTACAGCATACTGGTTCGAGCATAAACTTTCTAATCTTTTTATCTAGTTACCTTAGGTATATAACAATGATTATAACAAATAATACACTATACAATACAATAATACGAAATAGCGTTCAGTATATGGTACGTCTATCCCAATAGGTACTTATAAATAACATTATATAATACGATAAAATATAACATTTCTTTGTTTATTTGCATCGAGTTAAGGTCGAGTAAGGATAGAGTTTGCATCAGCTACAGTTTCGAATTCAATCGGAATATGATGCCCTCCAACGTTTTAAAATACACCATCTCTTACTCAAAAAGTTAATAGATTTGTTACATTATTAATTCTGAGTTATCAGAAGTTAACTTAGAACGGAACATAAATTTGACAATGTCGGACAATATTTGACATTTCGTAGTGACATTAGTCATTAATATCATATCAACAAACAAAACTAAGGTGTGTTATGTTTAGAATCATAATATTATTATAAATTAGTTAATAAAATAGTAAATTGTAAAAAAATAAGCATAAAAAACTACGCTTGTTGGATATGGGTCAAGGCAAAAGTCAATTCACAGAAGAAGAATTGCAGGATTATGAAGTAAGCAAAATATTTGATTACTCTGATTAGACAAACTACTATTTATATAATAGGTATAACAAATGAGCTAATATTCTTCAAAAATTTTTTCAGGATCTGACATATTTCACCAAGAAAGAAGTGCTTTAGTAAGTAATTATCAAATAATGAATTACAATTAAAATTATTTTTTAAAGGTTTTACTTTATTTTAAATATTTGAAAGCAGTTTGATATTGGTTGGCAGGAATTTGAGGTGAAAATGTGTTGTATCTAGTAGAGCTTTGGTCCCTGATCATTAACCTAAATATTAAACTTCAATATATCTAAAATGTAGTATCAAAGATATTTATTTTTAGCGCGCACCAGAAATTCAAAGCCTTGGCTCCAGAAAAAGTAGGGCACAACAAGAATGCTAAGCTGCCAATGGCGAAAATTTTACAGTACCCAGAGTTGAGGGTAAATCCATTTAGAGATAGGATCTGTAAGGTTTTCAGCTCAAGCAATGATGGAGACTGTACATTTGAAGACTTTCTCGACATGATGTCTGTTTTCAGCGACAATGCACCAAAAGCTGTTAAAGCTGAACATGCTTTTAGGATATTCGGTTAGTACAATATACAGTTCCCTAAAATAGCTTAAATATTATTTGAATAATATAATTTGTGTTAGATATAAAATTTAGACTTTTCTATGAATAAATAAGAATCAATTATATATATGTAAGCACAGGGGCAAACATTTTTCTTTACATAAAAACAGCAAACTTCCAAAGCACACGATTAATTTGTATATATTATTACAGATTGATTACTATAATAATTTATTATTTACTTTAATTACCACACATTTACACAATTACAACATTCATTATGATTACAATGCAGCATGTGCACCGGGCAACTGATGTTGAATGAAAGACCCTCCGCTTTGTCGAGTGCTGCATTTTATAGGGTTTTAGTGGTGGAGTTGACAGTTGCACATGCTGTTTTAACTTTAAGCTTTAGAACAAGGTTGTGGCTCTGTCATATACATTATATTTATTCTATATTAATTATGTACACTTTACTTAAAACAGTTTTACGAGCTATATAATTTATTTTTCAGACTTTGATGGTGATGATATGATAGGTGTTTCTGACCTTAGGGAAGTGATAGAACGCTTGTGTGGTCCAGAGCTGAAGCTCAGTGATTCTGAGATACAACAGTTAGTACAAAATGTTCTGGAAGAAGCGGATCTCGATGATGATGGTGCATTGTCATTTGCGGAGTTTGAACATATCATTGATAAAAGCTCAGATTTTTGCCAGTAAGTATAGAACAATAACAAACCCCATAACTTTCATTTTCATACTAATAATGTTGGTTTGTTACCTAATAATGAGTAAACTGATAAACCAATGGCATTAAAATTTGACATAGGTAATCTAGGCTGTAAATATATATTTTATAAGGGCAGATTTGGTACTTTGGTGGCTGTAGGCTTATGGAAGACATCCACTATACTTCCTGAAAAGTCTAATAATTATATCTCCAAATGGGATTTTTTTTTCTGTGTAGAGATATATACATATAAATGCGTCCATTATATATAGTTTTTAACCATTTATTATTGAGCTGTTGTGTGTTATGGCTTGTCTCCAAATAAATTAACTGGTAAACAATTTTTCAGCTCCTTCAGGATAAGACTGTGAAGAAACTCCACTCAATTTATAATTAATATTTAGAAATATTCAATAATAATCAACAATGTATCTCACACTTTCGAAAATTATAATAACTTTATTAAAAGTATTTAAAGAAATTAATGTCTTCCTTAGTTTAATTATTCTTTTTAGATAAATATATAAATGTTTATGATCTTCTCAATATTTGTGTTGTGATGTATTTAGATTGATTTATTAACTCGTACTTGATCAAAACTGCCAAATATTTAATAAGATTTTTAATTTATCTAGTGTTTATGTAATCAATAAATTTTAAAAACATATCTTGATCATTTTATTTCTTTAGTTTTTTACTTAACATTTAATTATTATTACTTATTTTATACATAAGTCATAGATATAAGTTATAGATTTTATTACGATTAAATTGAGATTAATCGTCAGCTTAATAACATTTGGAACAAATAAAAATAGCTTTTAAGGTATAATTTTGATTTTATTTTATTTTAAAAGGCATAATAATTAACACATTAGTAATATATTATTACTTACCAATTATATATGCATTAAATGAAACTTTTGATCAGTGTAAAAATATATTTTAAACTTAGTCATAAACAAATAATTAACAGATTAGTTTTGCAAGTAGCCTGGTAGCTTCATTCTCATGAATATCCAGGTTGTAAAGAATGAGACAAGTATACACAAAAAAGCTACAGATATTAATAAAATTCGATTTAATTTTGGTGTCGTAGGATTGTGCGTACGATCAAGTATGATGAAGCCAAGTCCTCCTAAAGAGAATAGGAAGCTCGAAGCCAGTCCTTCCATGATGTACTGGCCGTTTACTCTATTTGGCATAAAGGCGACCGGCCTGCTGTGGCCGTGTTCATCAGTTGTAGACCCAACACTTGGTGGTTCAACAATAACATCGTATATAATACCTATAAGAAAAACATTTGATTACTTATTGGAATCCACGTATAAATTCAGATAACTGACTATTAGAATTTACTAACCTCCAGTCACTAAGAAATATGAGAATAATACTAAAGAAAACGTTGTCATTGCTGAAGGAGGCTGCAACCATGATGGTTTTTTGATTTTAATGTTTGGTATCTCAAGAACAGTAAAAGGAATTGCATATAGTGCCTCCATTTTAAAATATTTAATCTTAATCAGAATGTAAATCTCAAAATGACTGTTGATGTCGATGCGGCAACAAGATTTTAGCTTTGGCAATTGGCAGTTAAAAATACAGATAAGAAAAAAAGAACTTCCTCTACCGGTACTAAATAGAACTAAAGGTTGTACAAAAATTTTTTTTGATTCATTAGTTTTAGGCGTTTTCTTATATTATATACGTGATATATCCTTTGCTTCCTATGATATATAAATATATCTTATTAATAGCAGTATCAGTATTTAATTTATTTATGTGTTTTTAGATTAAAATAGGCGTTTACTAAATTCCTTCGAAAATATTTAAAATGATAACTGCGTAAAAAGAAACGTTTTCCATCATTTGAAAAATAGCCAATGATAAAAAAGTTTTTGTGTTAAATGTTTTATTTCGATTGGTGAAACCAAAATAATCGATTATTTTCGATGATTTTATCCAATGACTGAATGCGAGACATTGATCATTCAACCGTAAAATACTTGGAATTTCGTAACTGTCAAATTTAATAGATTCAATGAAAATGTTCGTGGGCTCTTTTCTTGTCGCAAATTTTTAATGTCTCGAGCTTACAGCTGTTTTTTTTACATTATAAATAAATTGATAAATATGAATTGCATGTGTACGTAATAAGTGTGGTTTTAGTTATCTGTGAATTTTTAATACTCGTTTACAAACGCTGTGAATATGTTTTAATTTTACGCACAAAATGAACTGGACTGTGGATTTTTCATTAATTTTACGATGAAGGGTGGGCTGTACATTATTTACACGTCTTTACTGACTATCTCAGTGCTTTCCAGGTAATTAAACTATCACATTTTTCTTTCTGCACCTATAGTTTTTTTGTTAATAATAGTATTGTTTCTATTCCAGTTGTGCTCTTTTCATATTGGTGGTATCGGAAGCGCTTCAGACTGAGGATGGTAATACTAACCACGACCTCTCTGGCCTCCACAATGTTTCTCAGAAATCTTCAAACATGGGAGAGGCAGAGCCAGTTGAACCCGCTAATATCCCTCAGGAAATCCAAGAAATACCAGAGGAGAAAGAAACAGTGGAGCCCCATCACCAGATGACATTCCCCGAGGCTCTATCTGTGAACTCAGTGACTACTGATGGGTGAGTAGAAGGTGAAAGTTAGATTAAGAAAGGCAATTTGAATATATTTTATTTTTAATTATCTAGACATGTACAATGGGCAATGAACATGTGCACAATATGTTATTAGTATTGCAACATTGTTTCAATCTCTTTTAACATCTGATTACAGATACTAATTATAGTAATCTTTGTTTTGTATGTTGTTAATAAATTGGTTTGCAATAAAGAAAGTTAAATTATAATGATAATGAAACAAAGAGTAATAGTTCTCACATATGATAATATGATTTTAATGCAATGTCCAAATTTGGTAAGTAATAAATTCAAATAAAGAAGTTTGACAGATACAACATTGTAGATTAAAAAACAACAAATCAGATCTTTAACCTCCATAGGTCATATAAAAAATTATAGGTTATCGTCAAACGCTTTTGTTAAACATTTCAAAGTTTATATATAAAATTGACAATAGGTATATAATAAGAGGTTTTAAATTCTTTGTTCAAAATGAGATTTAATAACTCAACAGTATTCGGTGCTTGAAAAACTATTAATAGTAATAACAATACAGGCAGTATTTTTTCTTTCTTTTTCTTTTCTGTCTACTTTTTATTAATAGAGGAAGGAAATTATTAAGTAATGAAATATATTATACATGGTCATAATTACTATATATTAATATTTAGAAGATTTATATATAAAAACATAAAGCCCTTTATCCACCAAAACGGTGATGGTGATCAAAGGAGACAGCTGAAATGGAGCCGCCAGAAAGGAGTCTCCACTGAAACTAAGCAGAGATATGGTATTAACAAGATCCTATTGGTTATTTATGTCATATGTCTCATCTCTAGTCATCTCTTTTCTGGCGGATACTGGACCTAATTTCTCAATTTATAGGTTTGTGTATAAGCTATTATTAAATGAAATTACATTTACATCCTGACAACACCACCATAATTACTTTAGCGTGTTATCTGTCGTTATCGTTCGAAACTATGTCAGTGACGGATATCCCGTTATTTACGCCATGGCGCCACACGTCGCAGTCACCATTGTGTGATCGTGTATTTTTATATTAGGTGATGTTTGGTAACACTTTATAATACTATTGACATCTTTATTCGAAAATTCTTTTTGTCTTTTATTTCGTTCTGGAAAGACAAAGGTCTGACTATACAGCTATGCGACGTGTTCGTGTAGTTTTTTTATCATCATTTTGTTAATTTAATTTATTTTAATAATATAGTCTATTTAATGTAAAACATCTCCAACAATTCTAACACTCCCAACTCCAATAGGCCTGGAATCTGCTGTCTCTCATCGTCAGTTAAACGAGGTGTTAAATTATTAAAAAATGCTTCGTTTTATTAAGTATATCATTCATATTTAATTTAATCCCGTAACATGATGATTTAAAAGTTCTTAAACAATTTAAATAATGTATTTACTTTGTTGTTTTCACAATTACGAGCTCAGAATAACTATAAAGTCGCTAGTATTCTAGACACAACCGCATTTGAACAACCAAATAAAAACCAATAAAAAAAAATGCTTACGCAACTTTATCAAATGCGCGATAAAATCAATTATGACTAATGTAGTCGTATCTGCCTTCAACATGGTTAGTCGCGGATTCGATGCTCGCAAAGAAAACTATATCCTTTATAGATTTTCTTATAACCTGAATACAACCCGGACCGATTCTTTAGCATAAAATATCTAAACTTAACTAATTTAAAAGGACTAAAAGTATCTATCTCATTAATGGAACTAAAATATAATAATACGATTAGTCACACAAATAGCTGTCAAATTACTTAAAAAGAAATTTCATAAATTTGCTGTACTAAACCAATAATATTAAATTATTTTTATTTAAATCTAAAGTTAGAATGAAGGCATAAGTTAGAATATATGCGATGAATAAAATCGTTCAAACGAAAATAGACAAAGATTACCATCTCGTATGGATCAGGAAGGTCGCGCGCGTGTTCTGATAGATAACACTGAATCGCGTGGTATCCATTCATTACGACGCACATCACTGACGTGTAATATATTATTATATTAATAATCCTATATTTGTAATGCTTTAATTAATAATAATGATAAATCATGATTAAAAACACATCAGATCCACGTAATAATCAAATATTTTACGATAAACAAACGTCTTGATTAACACAGAGAAAGTTAAACATACTATTAATCTTTAAAATTGCAAAGTATTCGATATTTGAAAATTTTGAAACTCATCTATCATAAAATATATATAAATATTTAAATAAGACAGATAATTACAAAATTTTGTCATTGACATTTTATATGAAAAAGGCGCGAAAATAATATTAACAAAATGTTTGACAGATAATATAAAAAAATAAAATAATAGAAATTAATAAAACAGGTAAAATACGCTAGTTACATTAATTCTATTTTAATTGAAAAATAGTAGAGAATTATTATTCAGTAGTTTTCACAAAGTTAACAATTTAAGTAATCACGAATAGAATCAACAAAAAGTGAGTGGCCTTAAAAGTAAAACTTAACTAATAGAAATCGAAAGCATGTCTAAATATAGCGGCACGGATAACTGCTATTTGTAATGTTGAATTTGAACACAACAGTACAACGGCTGAAGTTTATTCAATGCGTCTTGCATTAACTTAAGACCCCGATGTTTATCTTACTTCCCGTTTACAAAAATAAATTTACACAGATACAAAATGCGTGTACATGAAATGTAGAGAAATTAATTTTATATCGCGTGAAGTGCAAGCCGTTTGAATGAGGATTGTGGATAGGCAAGCGGAAAAATGAAAAAAAAAAAGTTAGTTAAACTGCGTCTTAAGTTACGGGCTGACAACGAATAAATGGGACTAGGGTAAAAAATGTATTCCTAAGAATCCCTATGTTCCTTCGATTTCATACTTAAGTAAGTTTTGCCTTTGATATATTAATTTTGATTTTTGCTTAAAACAAATAGTATATATTTGAGTAATATTAAAAGTCATTTAAGGTCATCTTAGTACTAGTGGTAGTAGTTAGTACTTCGATGCGATTTGACCATAGGTATAAGGAATGGATGTATAATTGATTGCAAAGCCGTGATTGCTGTGAAATAAAAGACGTAATTATATCATTTATATAATTCCATCAACTCTAATTAGGATTATTGATGGCAATACATCATTACTTACTGGTAGAATTAGAATAGAGAGAGGAAGTAGAGATTGACTAGAGTTGAGGAACCCCGTCTAAACGAAAATAGCAATATGTAGTATTGTTGTGTTCCGGATGGAAGGGTGAATGAGCTAGTGTAACTGTAGGCACAGGGGAAATCTGCTTACCAACGTCCATCTGCCGGTCCGCTTAAGTATCTTATAAAAAGAAAAAAACAATAAATGCAAATACAACTTTTCATTGGACTCTACGAAGACAATTTCTTCGTTGACTTCTAATGTAGTGTGCCAGTTTTCTTGTAGCAATTTTAAATAAAATGTTTAAGTTTGTAAAAGTATGAATTCTATTGTGTAATGTTTTTATCTCATTACGCTTCTTGTGGGTGGCAATGACATTGTGATCATTTGTCAAACGCGCCGTTCGCCGCGAGACGGCGGCCCTCAGATGGAATACTAATTATAATTTTTAATATATGTTACTACGTTTCACAAACAATATATTAAAAGAATATGTATTTTAAAAGTTTATTAGAAATTTAAAAAAGCAAAATACTATCCTTATTTAAATAAAATACCTACTAAGTTCATTTTATTCGTATAAAAGTAAAGATTTATAAAATAATAAAATAGTTATTTAATGCTTTGAACGCGTAAAAATTATTTCGTTCGGCTAGTCATGCATTTATAAAATGGGTTTTTACAATCGATATCGGTAATTTTAATATTTTTATCATTAAAAACCGTCCATAGATTCGAAGAAAACAGTCATAATTATGAACAACGTTAGTTGATTTGACATTGAGTATTTTCACAAAACACGTATATAATTAAATTTGCTAATTAATTGCCTTAAGGAACTTTATGACCTCATCTCTTGAGGCGAAGGTCATGGAGCATAATCCACCACGCACTTCTCCAATACGACGTGAATAACTATATACATGACAGAATATAATTTGACTCATGCAAGCTTACTCAATTGTTTTTATAAACTCAAACACGAGATGAATTATAATAAACACAAGTTACATGGAAAGTCAGCGGTGCTTCCTCGGATTTGAAGACGCGATCTTCGTTTAACATTCACGATTGCTGATCATTAAAGAGTAGGATTGGTGTTTATTCCATGATATTGCTTGTGCGGGTTCGTGGATATACATTATCATGAACAAAATTTGTTGCTTATGATGTTAGCAGGACTAGATAGCTAACATCATAAGCAACAAATTTTGTTCTACGACTTCGGACATAACACAGTACATGAAAAAAAAATGATTTTAAATGTTTTTGTCGTACTGTCGTGGCATTTGTAGGTCCATATTTCATTCATAAACGAAAGGACGACGCGACGCGTCGATCTTTGCGATGCGCGTAGATTTATAAACGTTCAGCCGGGAAATTAAATTAATACTTATTTTTGTATGACAATAAAATGTAACAAATTATCAAAAGTCGTAGAGCAAAAGTGTATACTGAGTATGGTTATGTTTAGATTTAATTTTCACTTTGAAATGACAATAACATCTAAATAATGCAAAATAATATATTAATATAACATATATATAAATACAAAAATATATATAATTATTGTTAGGTTAATTTATTAATTGTTATCCAATAAGGTACAAATAAACGGTAAATAACGGTAAAGGTACAATCAAACGACGGTTGATGGTTCTAAATTATTCTATTAATTGTAAGAATTATATTTGAATAATAAGTTTCATGAATATTTATAAGCCAATTGCAATTGTTCAGTAATTCAATAATAACGGATTATAAATTTACTAAAGAGTTTTTATTATCATAAAAGGTGCTATTCTATTTTCAAATGACTTCATAAAATGACATTAAGACAAAAATGGAGTTAAAAGTAAAATAGACGCGAAAGAGACAGCAATTGTGACTTGAAATAAATGCTAGAAAATGGAATAAGAGTTGTTTTTTTAAATAACTAAACGTATCCAACAGTATATAAAAGTGTAGAAAATACAATTTCTTAAGTTTATCATAACTGATTGTATCATCAATGTTGTTTTATTTATTATATGACGAATAATGGTTCCATGTATAATGTTTCCATAAACTGAAACATTTCGGACTTTGTACGCTACAATTCAATTTGTACAATTTAAATTGTTTATCGAGTCGGCAGTGCCAATGTCGCGTACAAAATTATGAGTTGTGACATTCGCGTGTATTTTGAATCGCGTGCTGTTATTGCACCTGCTTTAATATTGAATATACTTTGTTCTTAATTCAATATTAACTATTTTAAACTTATTTAAAATTAAGTCTACCAGTCGAGCATATCTCTGAACGCGACAAATAAAAAACATTTTTGCGATTAAGTGTTTCATTCAAAAGTTGCATTTAAATTCGTTTTCGAAATATAAACTATCATTACCCTTAAATATTTATTAAATAAAAAAAATATATTTATATATAATAGCCATTTTTCGTTATTATGATATTTAAGATATTATTTTCCTTGTGCGTAGGTTTATATTGTGGTGTCAATAAAGTTGGATATCACAATATTTAGAAGTACTATTCAAAAAACAATCGATTTTGGATGTTATATACATTCATATGGAATCTTGAATACGAAATGCGTTATTTATTAATCGTAGTAATGAATCCGAATTATTGAACTCCAAATCGACAAAAAGGTGTTTCGATTAGAAAAATTCAATGTATTTAATAAGTAATATATAAAATAAGTAAAATATTTTAAAAATCACGGAGTTTATAAAATATTTATTATAATATATAGAATAATTTTAATAATTTTTTAGATGATTTCTATTATTTCTAGCACAAAACGAAACAACAAAATTGGTCGTGGTTTTTTCTTTAACGTGTCTTAAAAGTGTTAATAAACTATATTATCAAATATCGATCTTTAAGCTATCGCTATCAATATCGATTTCCATATCGATATTTCGTTAATATATCTTGTTTCGAGTATTAAGTGTTCGTGAATATTGTCTAGTTAATATAACGACATCTCATACAGAGTGCACGTGTTTTGCGCGAGCACTTGTTTTTTCATTATATTATCTTCTGCGCACTTGGCTAGTCGCCGTTATCGATTAGGAGGACATCGGTGAATTTATTTTAACTCTCCAGAATTATTTGAAAGAAAAAACTATAAACAATTCGAAGATACTACTATTTTTATATTATATGTACATATATGCATAATTTTTCTTTAAATTATGCATATATGTACATATGTATTTGTTAAAAACTTAATTACTAGCAGACGGGGACCCATGAAACCGTAATAATGATTAACTATTCCTTGCATCGTCAAAGCACCGCTAGTCATGGGAACTATGGCGATTGTATCTCGTGCGTGTAATAACACTGGCTCACTCACTCCTCAAACGGAAACAGATCAATACAAAACGAATCTATGGATTTGGACAAACAAATTTTTAGTATATTCTTTGGTGTGATCATAAGGATTTTATTTATCTAGTTAATTATGAAAAAAAAAAATCACTCATAAGTGATACTACTGGAACAAAAATCAGACTCGCTTCGCGAGGTTCTATATTTATTTTACTATATCCCGTGGTCACACGGCATCGTTTATATACATATGTATATGTATAACTAGCTGTGCCCGAGGTTTCACCCGCGTATAATTAATAAAAATCAGCCTAGAACCTTCTTCGATAAAAGGACTATACAACACAAAAATAATTTTTAAATTCGAACCAGTAGTTCCTGAAATTAGCCGGATCAAAATAAACGAACTCTTCAGCTTTATATATTAGTATAGATATATGTATAGCTCGACGTTCGCGCGTCTACGTATCAAAAACCGAACAAATAAACTTTCTCATTTAAAATAATAGAAATAAATAATATTAATATTTATTCGAATTATTATTTATAAATCGTATCGATCAAAATAAATTCAATCGAATTAAACAGTTTCAATGTTTGAATAATCGATTAATTCCTAAACACGTACAAAGTAAAAGTGAAAAGCGAATTAAATCGAAAATACACGTATCTAGGAAAGTTAGCCGACCTGTATCTAGTCTGCGGAAGGCTTGCTTCGTTATACACAACAATTAAACCGTTCTCAGTCTCACCAGAGGTTATCACGGATCAACTGTGCCATAACGACGCCTGGAGGCTCGGCCCCGTGGAACAGAAGCGTGGGCTCGGTTGTAAGTGCCTTTTATTAGGGTGCCTGTACACTTATGTTTTATTTACGACAAACTGATGTCCGCGATTTTGTTCATGGTTCAGTCTGACGAAACGAGCTCGACTCTTGTCAAATGATTATACCAATTCAGAAACCTTTCCGCACAACACAGACTCTCAACCGGAATCCGAAATGAGCGAATAAGAACAGTGAACCCCCCCCCCCCTTCCCCGCAACAAAACTGCATACCCCTAGGCTTAAATAGTTAATGGCTGCAATGTAATTAGTTTGAGATAACAACGAAAAAAGCAATTAAATTAAACTAGGGCAACATTAGTCTGTTGAGATTCAGATTAATCATATATTATTTATAAAATAAAAGAAACACAAATTTTCATATATTTAAGTATTTGACTTCATTTAACATTGATCATGCCGATTCAGTTTTAATTGCTTCTTCGAAGTCCTCTCGTGTAAAGTGTAAAAAGTATATGTTGAACAAACATATCGACCACAATCATCTTTAATTAGTTTTAGTTCATGTAACTAGTTCGCAAACATATCAAAATGCTGTTTACATTTTTGTTTTTTTTTTATATAATATTGACAAGAATCTCTCCGATATAGTTTTATTTATATCAGAGAATAGACAATTATCTGTCGTATCACCCATGCTAGTTAAATTTGTTTCATAATATATTGAGAAAGAAGCAGATGACATAGAACAATAGGCGCACATAATACATCAATATGAGGTTGACACGACTCTTGTTTGCGATATACTAACTACAGCCAGAACTGATGATTTCCAATTTCATAGGACTTGGTAGTCCTTAATGCGTTCTGAAAACGTTTGAAAAAAAAGAAGTCTGTTTTTAAGACACGCGTATACTCGTATTTAAAGAAGTGTATTTGCTAAATTAACAAAAAAAGTAATAATTTTTTTTAACTCGTATAGATAGACCTCAAATCAATATTACTATTATACTTAATTATTATATTTTAATTGTTCACATTATATATAAAATGATTATATACATATATTGTAAAGGTAGGATTACAAAAATTGATGTAACGAAATATTTTAGGGAAGTAGACGTGGATTACGAGGATACGGAGTGGATCATTAAATTGTAGAACGTTATGTGCTGCATCCGCTGTTAAATTTCTGATGACGTCATTTATTTCATCAACACTTTTAGGGTTGTATCAATCCATGTGTGCTATGAACACATACATCGAAACGTGTATAAGACGTTACGTCTAACCGCCTTATTCATAAACTTTATTTAACTGGTGATTAGTTAAACAACATGTTGTCTTCTTCTTTCGTATGTCAAATCAATAATGACAGTAAGACACAAATCAGTGTTTAGCTAACCAGTAACTAAGCAGCGTTTATAAATAAGGCCGTAACTATATAGTCTTGAAGATCAAAATGTAAGTATAATATTTTAACAATGTCGAATACTTCTGATTTTGATATATTATACGCATTATATAATAATTACATAGCGACTACTAAAACGGTTTCCAAATTGTCTGCATGAGCGGCAGTCTTTAATTTTCCTCATTATGAAAGTGTTGTCTCCTGTTACGAAGGTATCGCTCGAGGTTGTTGCAATCGGTCATTCACTGTCTGCTTTAGCTTTAGGTGTCAAACTCTACCATTGGAATTGTTGCGGAATTCACGATCGAGTATCGAACGAATATACGATCGCTTTTACCGGCTACATAAATCGTACGGAACTAGGCTTTTGAATTCATTTATCTTAATTTTTTTTAAATGTATTTTTTTTCGATGCCAATTTCTTTTCAATACGCCTCCTATTGTTTGTTTAGTTTAGACTTTAGACTTTCCTTTTGAATTATTAAAATATCATTTGGAGTTTTAAGTTTAGGCACATTAAGGCATTTTTTTTTTAGTTATTAAGTATAATTAATAAGAATGTTTAATGAAATTATGTAAAAAAGTTTTGTTCGAGAAAACACAGTAGCACTTCGTCCATAGAATAATTAGACCCAAGACCGTAAACCCGGTGTCTCTTATTGGAAAAGTGACAGTTCAATTCCTGAAGAATATTTTCAATTATTTTCGTATATTGTTATTTTGTTTCGCTGGTCTGGCTAGCTTATGAGGCTTCAAGGCCCGAGGCTCTAGGTTCAAGTCATGGGTTTGAATTTCTTAAGAGAATGAATAGCAAAGAAACCTTGAGTTAAGATTTGGTAGTGTATACACTGCTGGGCCTCGAATGCATTCTGTCAATTTCCTCCGAAAACGTCCTATTGGATTATTACAGTGAACTTCCTGTGTTTGCGCCTTAGCATGGAATGGCCGCTTGGCCGAATTCGATCACGAGGACATAATGATCTTTATCGAATGTACACCATATTTATTATCGTTACGACATTTGTGGTTAAAATAAATGTCTGTTTTAAAAGATGAATAACTTACTACTATACTATATATAAATGTTAAGCTTGTCATTTATAATGCGAATCGAATATTTTAGATTAAAATATTGTATATTACTATACTATTTTATGGTGCCCAATGAATCATGTTAATGTAATTGGTCTAGGTGATTAGTTTCTGCAACTCGTGATTTTATAGAATATGGACAAACGAACATTTAACTGTCCACCAGCTTTAAGTCCGGCTGGATGGGTACAACCCACTCATCAGTTAAACTGGACCCAAATATTATTAAGTGTTATTGCTGTGTTCCGGGTTGAAGGGTGAGTGAGCCAGTGTAACTACAGGCACAATGACATTACATCTTAACGTTAGTTCTCAAGGTTGGTGGCGCGTTGACGATGTTGGGAATGCTTAATACTTCTTACAGCGTCACTGCGCCATTACAATTTGACTTAATAAGTATCATACATGTATCAGGTATAATAATAATAATATTTGTAGGTATATTATTTACAAACGTGTGCACCACTTTAGTCGAAGTATTTGCGTGAAATCTTATAACCAATGCCATCAACGGCTTGAAATTTGAATTGACGAATGTGTTTCCCTGTAATATATATTGTCGTACAAGACTGTCAGAGCTAAAGGTGAACTTACCGATTTCAAATACAAATCTCGATGCGATAGTAAAATCTATGACTCTATATGGCGATATGTTAATCGTCGTTATTTATTATGGTGTCGCATGAATAAATCAAATGCACGACCGAATAATCTTGGTATATCGTGTAATTTTATTGAAATGGTAGCTTTCCTACTCGCTAAGATCGTTAGTTACTTATTATATGGTAATTTTGATAGATGGAGTTCCTTGTGTAGCCAATTGGCCCCTAAATATATGAATGCAACGATAAATGTCAACTGTGAATAAATATTGAACGGTATTAAACATCTTGAAAGCTCTTTACACAGATGTAATGTCGATTCGGTTGACTGCCGTCAAGTTGATCCGTCAAGTGTCTTATATTTAAATTGAGTAAGTTCTGCAAGTTGAAGTGTATATGTGATTTGAAAATGTTTACTAGTTTTCATATTACTTTGAAATCGATTGGGAAATTTTCGAAATAACCTCAAACATTATTGTTTAATGTTGTTCTTTTGTCTCTACATCCTATGACGGGGACACGTTAATAAATTTGCATAAATGATACGATGGAAAATTAGGGATATAAAATAACAAATTTCACAGATTCATATCCACTCCACTCACATCGTTCCACTACTGGACAAAAGCCAGATCTTATGGAGAAAGCTCGAAGGTTGTTCCAGCTTGTATTGCTGCTCTTATACATATTGGTTGAGGTTGAGGTTGATAGACTTGTGTCAGAGCTTCTTCTGATACATTTAGTTTTCCTTTACCGCGGAGCACAAAATAATAATTATAAACACGAATACGAGCACATACTTCTGTAAAACCTCAGTAACTACTGAGTTTCTTGTCGGTTCTTCTCGGTAGAATCTACATTTCGAATCGGTTATAGTTTTACGTTAAAATTCGTAAACTAACGTCTACTTTGATAAAGTATATTTTGACTTTATATCGTCGGATGTAAACTCGCATCCTTTGGCTGCGATCCACATGTCACACTGTTTATGTCAGTTCTATTTCTTTATTTGGTTTAATATAACATAAGTGATTAGATTTTTTCTTTAAACTTGTTGATTATTTATTCGCAAGAAAGGTTATCCTAACGATATACCGTTTAAAAAATTTGAAACGTTATTCAACTTACTAGCGTAAATATAATGTATTGTGATATATATCCATTCAATAAATACGAGTTCGAAGACAACGCTCATGTAACTAGGGATATGTATTCACACGTGAGCTTTCACACAATCGTACAATACGAAAGCCGAACAAAGTTTACACGGTTCCCGTTCATGCGTACCATTATGTTTAAGCCGTACCATTGTTAGTACGCTTTCATTTGTAAGACCAGAGACAACCTGGTAGTCTTTTAAACTGACGTAAATGACTAGTGACTCCTTTTATAGCTATCTGATAACATACGCGTTTGCACTCCTGTCCGCTATCTATCAGCGAAAGTTGATTTACCATATCCGTTGACTCGATTATTACTAATGCTTTCTGCTCGTTATGAACGTTTGTCTGTTCCAGGAAATGTATGGTTTGTTTTTCAAATAACTTCACGTTATTTTTTGCAGTAAGATTTATGTGTTTGGTGTGTTCTTGGAGTTAGAGTGGTGATGTCTTGTTCATTAAAACATTTGAATTGTAAACCATGATCGGGCACAAGTAAGAATTTTCATGTGACTGATTTATGTTTATAATTCGTGATTGGGTGAGGAGGAAAACTTGAAACAACCTGTGTGTCCTATGTGTTACGTAATATGGATGTCAGTTAATATTTTATATAATAAATACATAATATTTCTTAAATTACTTTTATTGTGTTCAGTTGATATTGTCCCTGAAATATAGTAAAATGTTACTTACGTTTATAATATTTTATAATACTGTGTCATAATAAATCATTGTGGAATTAATCATAACGCGAACTGGATGATTTTTAAATTCGTTATACATATTAGTTACGCCTTTGATTCGACGAGGTTTAAAAGTACAATAAAATATCAAACAAAACATTCGCTTTGCTTTTGAAAAAAAAGCAATGAGTATGTAGGTAACGATTTCTTATAATCACACAGATTACATTATGACATGATATGTAGACGGACGTTTGATTGAAATCAAATCCAAATCAATCAAACAGAACTGGTCAGTAGAGCTATTTTGCAAAAACTGATTATAAAATATCAAAAAGTGATACTTATCTTTTATATGTACAAATATATATAAAAGAATAACTGACTGACTCGATGCACAGCCCAAACAGTTGGGGGCTAGTACCGTGAACATTTGCATACGTGTATTACCTTACCTTACCTTTTACACAGTAGTTTTAGCACAAACAAAAGTTTTTTGAAAATTGAATCCTAAATGCGTTACATAAATGGCATAAAGGTTTGTTTGAAAATCCTTCATTTTTGTAGAAAGCACTATGAAAATTGGTATTTAGCAATTCTGAATGACGACGCGCGCGAATAAAGCGCCAATTAGTGGTAATAATTCAATTATTCAAAGTCAAGTCAAGTAGGCAAGTTTTCGCGGGTGTCATACGAATTGAGTTCTTACAGGCTAGCTCTGCTGTAGTCAGATCTGATACACGCACCAGATAAACGGCGGTTAGACGTTTAGTATCAGATAACGTCTGTAGGTCAGTTAGTTATCAGAACCTAAATAAATAACTTAAGTCCATTTCATCTCACATCAATGAGAAAATATCACTTAAGCATTACATAAATTCAACACTTGACTTTCTATAGATATCGAGTCAATCACATTATCGCTATTCCAACAATTGTACTATTAAATCTTCGGGCGAGCCTATTAAAATTTTACAACCAATCTTAAATCTAAATACAGTGGCATAAACAATCCAAACAGTTATGTTATTTCAAATCTATAGGTTATTTACGAGTATCTTAGGGAAAGCCGGCCAATCTGCCTCGAGACCCTACGACCGTCTCCCACACAATTTCTAGTATCCGACACGATTTTGAAAGTGAAATGATAAACTGAATCGCAATAATAAATCTAGTAACACGCGCCGCAGCTGGACTAGTTTATGGAATTGTCGACGGATTGACCACTACGTAAAGGTCATAATCGTCTGTGCACGATACGCCCAGATAATTTAGAATGAGCAGGTGCCACTGAAAGTGCCATTAGTAATGTAAAGATATTTTTTATCGAGAATTAATTTGAATTTCTATTTATAGTGTCAGCTCTGTGTCAGAAATGGTCTAGCGTTTGTTGCTTTACTAATCCTTGTCCAATGATAGAGATTTGTTCAGGCCCGTCTGGGTGAATACCCACTCACGTTTAACCGCCTAATAATTTTTATTGGTTTGTTCCGGTTTGAAGGGCTAACGTCCAGTATAATTAAATAGGCAATTGATGTATAATATTCAAGATCCCGTTGTCGACGACCCATTGATTCGAAATATACGTGAAATCGCATCGACATAAAATCGAGTTACCGTAGTTACAATAAAACGCGACTATCTGACATCAACTGCTTGTTAGGCAGTTTATGGATAACAATAATGTCCGTTTTATATTTAACTATACCTTTATTGTTTCCTTAACGATACTGATTGAGTCTTTACTAGTGTCGAGAAATGCGGATTATGGTTTCGCGCTATCGATTCCTTACCACTGAAATAATTTTCTGTGACAGCTAGTAATTTTCGTATCGATAAGTTTAATGGTTATTTATTTTCAGTTCGGTTATATAGGTTTTAGTAGTTGGTTTCAATACTGGAAGGTTAGTTTATTGTTGAATGGTTTACACTTAGACTCAAATTGTTACGAGAATTTTTTCGCTGCTTTCATATCTCGCACGGCGTAATTCGACACCACCAGGAAGACAGAACGTACAAAGAAAGTATTAACATGCTCTCCGAGGGCCAGCAGGGCCAGCAGGGCATGCCTATTTCAAAACTCCGATCAGATGCTTAGAATTCTTTGACGGATATATTTTATTAGTTTAATCCGAGGTTGAGACCTTAAGGTTTGCAGCCATACAAGGTAACCACTATGTACAGTCGATTAAATCTCTGTATTAGCTTCGTATTATAGTACTAGCTCCACTCGAAATAGTATACTTACTAGTAATACGAAAAGTACAAAGCGGTGAGTTTTTTTTTTTTAAGTTGTATGTTTTTTTATAATCAAAATAAATTGTGGAGTATAGTCATCACATCAAGATCTTCGACGCTTTCGTTCAATAATAAATGCTAATTAATTTATTATTGCAACGCAGCGCTGGACTGGTGACGGTGACGGGGTTAGGTGGAGTTCAAGCGAACGTACTATCGACGTAAAGCGTAGACAATTGAAATGTAATATAATGTACCTACAAGCTTGAGTTATAACCATTTTAATTACAAGCTGAATTATATTTTCTTTTTTAATTCATTACTATTACCGTTTTTGATTTAATTTGATTTTGTTATACGTTATTAATGTGATAAATGAAATTAGTGCACTCATCAATTGTAATAGTTTATTGCTTTATTTCCAAGATTATTAATACTTTTTTAAAATCTATTTTCATAGAAATGTTGTTAGCAATTTTTAGTATGATAAAATTTATAGTCCAGGTTATAATCTGTTTTAAATAATATAAAAAATATTTACATATTATGTATATTGTAATTTGCAAATGTATGTTGTGGCCGTCTTGAAGAGTCGCGCTTTTTATTTTTAAGTCTGAATTTGTTTTTATCATTGCATATGTATGTTTATGTATGACTGGTGATTTGATAAAAAATCATCAAATACAATTGATATGACACAATTCAAATAGATGATCTGATCAGGATAATTGTTTTATTTTTCGTATATTTTACTAAAGATTATTTAAAGTACATATAACACGAGGTGTCAAATTGCCAGTAATAAAAAGTTGTCAAGTTTTTTTTTTCGTACCTGAAGGTTTTCACTGCGTGCCAAAAACGTCCTTGTCTTTGAGATAATAATAAAACGTTCCGTTATATATATACACTAGCCGTGCCCGGCGGTTTCACCCGCGTATAATTAATAAAAATAAGCCTAGATCCTTCCTCGATAAAAGGACTATCCAACACAAAAATATTTTTTAAATTCGAACCAGTAGTTCCTGAGATTAGCAGGATCAAACAAACAAACTCTTCAGCTTTATATATTAGTATGGAAGATGTATATTTATTTTAAATTATCAATTTATCGTTTTTAAACTTCACCTCGTGTAAAAGCAGTTATTAATAGAAAGGGCTAAGACATTTACTATTATTATCATGTTAAGTCGATCCATAAGTTTTACGACGAAGTTTCGATACACGAGTCAAATTAACACTCTTATGTTACGGAGCCAATTTTATGTTTTAAATTCTGCAAGTTCATTTATATTTATTGACGTGTATTAATTAAGGTAAGAAATAATAGAAATATGACTATGCCATTGCACGAAGCTCTAGCCTTTGGCTATATTGCCGGTGGTAAAACATATTAAACTTTCATATTTCTACCTTATTATTCCGAGAAATTAATTGTTTGTTCGATGCTGTAAGAAACTAATGTTTTTTAGTGTTCGATAATAAAATCGAGATAACAAATATCCAACGGCTGCTAATTATTAGTTTTGAAGTACTTTTATTTTTACTTGCAGCGGTAAGGGCTTGCGATTGCATCCTGGCTTTTTACGGTCGCGACCTGTGACGTATTTAGCGCCTGAGGAGCTAGGCAATGATCAATAATATTATAAACGTTATCCGGCTTTAAAAACGTAGAGGTTTGTTCGACTATTGAAATGTTCTGCCTAATTTAAACTAGGAGAGTCGACTTTTGTGTTTTTCGGCCTGACAATAATTTAGGTTCGCGCTATATAATGTGGCGTGGGCGCGGGTAAATCATTTCGCAGTTGCACAAAATCGCGTGCTTTCTCGAAAGTCCATGTGCACCTAGTGTGCCCCTCGTTTAAACCTCGCTAGAATATGCTCAGTGGTGCGCATCGACCGATGTGCGGCTCTTAATATGTAGTTTGTTAATTAAGTAAATAGCACAAGTAGCCGATGACATTGTGTCCATGTGTCCAATTCTCCACGTAACGAACACTCGGGAGAACATCTAAAAATCACAGATTAAAACAGAGACCTGTATGACCAGTGTCCAATGCTAAGTGTATTTTAAAATGAATTAATAAGCATTTACTTTCATATAACAGAAGTATTAGTGTTTTGAAATAACAATTTATTAGAGGATATATATTTAATTTTTTATTCGATTTGAGTCGTTTCCTGATCAAAATCGTTTTTCAGTCGCTTTTAACGTGCAGTTCAGCATTTTCCTGTTAAGAAAATTTCAGTTACCCACAGCGTTACCACACAACCCAGAGCTTAGGCAGTGCATACATTTCGTTACCTCCAAAGGCACCGGAAAGTAAGCACTGGTTCTGCGCCTGAGGAGTGAGAAAATGGAGAGTGCGTCTCTGTTTGCGTACGCACTTAGCCGCTATACTTATATCATGCACTGTTTTCTAGTCAGCGTTAAGAAATGTGACAAAAATTTATATGTAATTATGTATTTAATTATCATAACTTATTACAAAGTATCTTAACCTTTAATAGATAGCAATTATCAGTGTAAGTTTATTTAAAACTGCAAAAAAAAATATCACGTGACCAAATGACGGCTGATCAAAGAAAGCGCTATAAACTTTCACGGAGGAAGCTTTCAGGCCACTGTTTGCACTTGCCACTCGCTGACACTCGCCGACACTCGCCGACACCGGTCGACACCCAGATCATTACCGTCGGGAAAGTTTAGTGAACGCTTGTTTGTTTTAATTATACAATACCCAAGTGTGCATTCTATTGTTGTATTTGTTATTTGTCAAAGTAAAATTTATAATAAACGCTATTCAAATTAGGCTTGCCTATATAGTTGTAATCGCACTCTTTATGTATTAATTATATATTTATGACCAGAGAGGAACCGGTGAAAGAAATTTCACTTGCATTGTTTAAGACGGTCACGACTGCTTATCTACTAATTATATTATCATATAACGGTGCTGCTAATAATTTTGATTATGTCATGACTTTTTTCATTTAATTGGCCATATTAGTTGACGTTTGTGCTATAATAATCTTCCACAGCAAATCTGTAATTTCGATTTGAGCTCATATTATCCTACAATTCATACTTGAAGTTCCTGACATTATCACGTGTCACAATAAAAACTCTTCGTGTTTATAATATTATAAAAAATCGGCGTGCGTTTATTTCGAATGACACATTTTGTTATCAATACGTTTATGGTTAGGTGTAGTTCTTGAGATAAGCGTTTAACAACACAATATATGAACAACTAAGTTTACATTTTCGCAGACACAAAGTGAAATTTCGGTCACCAGTTCTTCTTAGGTTTTTGGTATGGTCTTAGGTATGAGATGAGGTACATTCCGAAGTTTAAAGTGTAGACGGGTATTTAAATAATGATATTTGTTAGCTGTTAAATAGTTGTTCAATCTAATTCTTTACACATTCAGCTTTGCCTAATTTCCGATATAAGAGAATGAAAAAGAAACGAAAGGAATTATTCGGTGGTGCGGTCGAATTGCGATGCTATAAAATTTTATGTTACTACATCTTAAGATAGAGTAAAATATCACTTGAGGTACAGTAACATACGAAAATCATCATTCTCTTAAAAATCTCAAAAATAATTTCGTAATTTTTTTTTTTTTCATATCGCACAGTATCTTATATATGTAAGGTGAAATATATATAATCTTCACCGTGAGTGTGATGCCATTGAATTGCACGACGATTTATCTTAAGATAAAATATTCGAATCGGATTAAAGTATCGTGTGTGGTGAGCTTAATATTAGCTCAAATATAGAAAGCATGTAAATTTTAGAAGTTTATGAATATATATATAATACCTACATGAAGTTTATAAGAATAATTAAGAGCATGGGGAGTGTGAGGTTTACAACAGTTAGAGTTTGAGAGCAGAAAGTTGCAATTCATTTTGGTGTTGCAAATACATTATTTTAAAACAAATTGAAACATTCACTTTAGAGCTACTGGCAACTCACATGTCACATTAAAAATGTTTTTGGAATTTCATTGTTTTTTTTTTCTTTTCATTGAGATAATGATAAGGTTTCGTTTACAGAAAGCCTCATTTTTCCGAGCTTTTGTATTTTTTAAATAACTCGATATATATTGCATAAAAAATAAATACATGGTCATACACACTTTGTAGCAGGTAATTTCCAAACTGGTGCCGCATTTTGCACAATTCATTTCTATATAAAGCTCTATGTACCTTATACTAAAATGTCTAATTTCATTTTTATTAGCAATGAATTACGATCGAATTTTAAGTTTTCAACCAAATGGCCACTCCATTATTATTGTACATTATAACGTCAGATGATAATCGCATTTCATATATAATATTTATTATTAACATTAATTTATTTTACTTAAAATATCAAAATTTAATGATTTATTAATTTATATAAACAATGTTGACTAATTATTTTCATTATAAGCTTTCTCAGCGGGTTTGCCTGTGTCAATGGTCGAATTATAATTATCTCTTAAAATGTAATCCCACAATTCAAATAATAGTATATTACGTCATAATTTACACTTTTATTTTTAATGATCATCACACATAATATGCTATAATTATTGTTTAGCGTATTAACTATGTGATTTTAGTGTTATATGTAAAAAACTAAAGTGTTCTTTTGTTTTTATATGTATTTGTTCAAGAAGCTAACTCTTGAAGAAGCTATATGCACTGTATATATACATATGTACAAGACAGTTAAACAGCAGATCCCTTATACTCCTTATATTATATTAACATAGTATATTATCCATAGTATATCCATTCTCTAAATAGATCGATTTTTTCATGTTTTATTTAATGTTATTTACTAATTCAAAGCTAATGTATTTATATTAGAATATAATCCACTATATATCACTGTTTATAAACGTAGTATATAAACAATACGATTGATATTTTAAACGATAAAAATAAAACACTAAATAACATTTGACAGTAAGTTGTGGTGTATTTTAATATTATTTTACGTGCCATGTACGTATATATATACGTATATAAGACATAAAGTATATACTTTATTTCAAAGCAAAGTTATAGATAACAAAAGACAGTAAAACGTGTTCTTAATTTAAATACAAAAGATACGATTAGAACACATTGATAAACGTTTTCCTTCACAGGCGAACGAGCGATGCAGTCGAATTGAAAAAAAAAGTATATATACAATTAATGATACGATTACGAGACGTGAAAAGCTTTCTATGATTTTAATATATGGATAGATTTTCCATATAAATGGACGCGGTAAACTGCAATCATCTTCACCGTTAGGTATAAAGGCGGTGCCATGGCTACCTTCATTAATCTACGTCAATGGGCGATGATAGCTTTCCCTCTCAGTTCACCCGAGATTGATGTCTGCCGTCTGTTGTGATTACGTAATTGTCTCAATCCCCCTGTATGTGAGCATTTAGCGAGTTTCTCTTTAAATGTTTAGCGATCAATAAAACATAACCTTTAATATAGAAATAGGTAAAGATTTATTTTTTATTTCGTATCGACACAACAACACCGTCAATGGACATTGGCAATGTAGGAAATATTAGCGATATAAATCGCCAATGCACCACTAACCTTGGAAATAAGATGTTGTGTCACACATTGACATCCATGGAACAAAACAATACCTAAGTAGGTACTGCTATTTGTCGGTAGAATTTGTGATTTGTGGTATCTACCTCTGGCTCGCAAAAAGCCTACCTGGCTAGCACCAAGGAAACAAAAAAGATAAAATATTCTACATCCGGAAGTATAAACAATTTATGTACTAATTATGTATGCATACGATAATAGCAAGAATATTATCAGTTTCCCCGTTAAATCGCAGCCGTGATACTCTGTGTGAGAAATTACGTTATCGTTGCGTAATCACAATTTACGTGTAATGGAACATATGTTAAAAACATTGAACTATATCGTGCAACAGAGTAAATCTTATACGCACATCTATGCGAATACGAACGCACACATACACGCAAACCACGTGGATACACATGTCCGCACGTCACGCGTACGTATTTACGCAAATTGTACTAACAAACGTTGATATTCATTATCTCTCTATTGAACCCGAGTCTTATCACTCGATAGTGAGTAAGTTGATTGCTTTACTGAGTTCAGTCCAAAACTATACCTAAGCGTTATTGCCTCGGCCTGGAGTCTGGAAGCAGGTATAAATAATACCGGCTACATTCCCGTGCCTCGGAATGTCTCGGCTGAATTCTTACATATCGTGTCGGATGTGCGGTTCCGTCACATGAGAATAAGGGAATAGATAATGTACTTGTATTTGCGCACACCCTTCTGCACTATTAAATAGCCAGCGCAGATGATTGGTCATCCTTGAGAGTGGTCTTCAATCCTAAAATACATCATCAGAATATTCGCGTTTAATTTGCCTTTAAATAGCGCTAAACAATAAATCATTATTAGTTGATTAAAATTTATCGTGGAGTGGAGTGGGGTGGAGTATATTATAAAGAAACTAAAAACGTATACACTGCGTACATATTATATACACACATACATACTTTTATATTAATTTGCTCGTTCAATATTCATGGTAAATAATTTATAGATTTTCATTGCACATTAAAAATTCACACTATAATAAATGATTGTCAAACGTTAGCAGGTTTTGATCTCATTGAATGCATTTCTAATGCGATTAACCAAATGCCAATGAGATTTGATGGATGGAATGCGATGATTTATTAGTAAAACCAGTTTACAATCGAAAATTAATATTAATAGCTATCATGTTATGAAATTTATGACACCTAGTAACAATGTTGGTGGTAAGATTTCGTACGCTAGGCTGAATACCAAAAATGTTATACAATAATTTTTGTCGCCAGGCAAAATATATATGTATACAGTAACAGCCTGTGAATGTCCCACTGCTGGGCTAAGGCCTCTTCTAATTTTGTTTTTTTGAGTAGGTGGTTTGTTGCTTTTTCCACCAAGCTGCTCCAATTCGGGTTGGTGGAATATACATGTGGCAGACTTTCAGTGAAATTAGACACATGCAGATTTCCTCACGATGTTTTCATGATGTTAAATTATAAAGATAATCACAAATTAAGCACATGAATTTCAGTGGTGCTTACCCCGTTTGGACCCACGATCATCGGTTAAGATTCATGCGTTCTTACCACTGGGCCACCTTGGCTATGTATATGTATATGTATATATATATATATATATATATGTATAATATTTATTGCAACAACGTGACATCTAAGAAACAATTGTATTGTTTAAAATATAAATATATAATTCGATTTATTTTACTTGAGCACAGACCATACAGCCAAGTCACATCACTGGTGTTAGAATTTCATTTTCAAGTTCAGTCCGTAGTAGGTTAATCATACAGAGTTCGGTCGCCTAGAAAAATAAAATTTTATTGCATAAAAATATTGCAATAACGTGAATTCTAGGAAACAATAGTGTCTTCGAAAACTCAACAGATAAAGTCAAAATTAATAACTTAAGCGTAGACATTAGACACATACAGCCAAGTACAAAATTAAGTTTAATCCAATACCACACTTCGAAGAGGTTCGAAGAACGCCAGTGAACCGGTGTATTTATAGGCACGTGGAACATGACTTGTTACTTCCTTATACATATAGGTCTCCAACAATGACATTTCTTTGGGCAAATGTGACCATTTTTCGGTGGACCATTTACGTGTTTATTTGTTAGTCTATATATATATATATATATATATATATATATATATATATATTTAAATACCAAGTTTTTTATTGGTTTGTCAACGTTTATGGTATGATAAAGAATCAGGTGATTATATTGACGATGCTATAAAATGTATTACAATTTGATTTATTTGAAATATAATAAATATTTTATGAGATTTAATGTAACATGGTTGTTTACGGCACGTGATTATTTAATCAATGCTGTGTCTTCTTCCTTCGAATGTGAAATCAATCATGAAAGAAAGGGAGCAATCAATGTTTAACTAATCACCCTCTAAACGACGTTTATTACTAACGTCGTTAATATCTAGGCATTTATAAGCTTGACATCCGAATAGCCTTTATCTGTATGAATAAATTGGTCGTATTTTAGCGTTATAATTTCCTTCTCATATTCACTTAGTTGTATTTCGCGTAATATATATAAAAAGCAACATTGTTATAATCAATGTGACTTTTTGACATTACACGATCGTGGTCTGCGATGAGTTTCGAGTTTGCCCTTAAATAATATCTCCGAAGCTCAAAAATTTTAATTCTTCCTAATTGATGCGGAGAGAGAATGCGTACAATTATGGACTCTATGCTATGTTTTTAATACGATCGTGTATTGCATGCAGCATTACCAGACAGTTCCACTTAATGTAACTGTATTTAGAAGCGCAAATTGCATGCATTAATTCGACAGACGATAAAAAATAATTTATAGAAAATAGGTTGGGTCGTTTTATTTAATTAACCTTATTATTAATATATTGAAAACAATTAAAGTTACTACGTAACTTTCAACGTAATATATATATATTTTATTCTATCAAAATAATTCAGCAAATGAATATGATATGATTCAAATTTTAGACTCAGATTGCTTGGCTACGTTATGTTCATTAGCTTTATAAAGAGTGGCTTATACCCACGGTCGTATACACAGGTCTTGCAACTTCAGTATGGGGTACGTTGACATACTGATGCTGTTAAGTTCAATTTACGGCCGCCAGAGGCATGACAATTCGCGTAATAATTATCCCGAACATTTTTTCAAATCCAAACAAAACAGTTAAATATCAAAACAAAAATAACAAAAAATCCGCAAAACTCAACAAAACGATATAACAATGATTTAATAACACAATACCTGGGAGAGAAAAATATCAGCTTCGATAGCAGCGACGTAGTACCTCAACCGGATGGTATTGCGAATTAACAGTCGTAACACACTCGCAACTACCTCTCACCACTGAAATTGGACTCAGTTGCAAGACCTGTGTATACGACCGTGCTTATACCTAACGGAGGTAACATAATACTTACCAATTCGCCCATTTGCCTGTCTTCCATGTATGTGTTTCCTAATCTTAATCTTGGATGAGTTAAGTACTCTTGTATGATAAAAAAGTTAATGTGCACTTGAATCAAAATTTCGGTACGGATCAAACTACGGAACGGATCCACGACCGTTGCACCGGCCACGCCCGTATCGGGTTAGGATGTGGACACATGATTTTCACTTCAAGCTCATTTAACCCAGCCTTAATATATAGATGGTTCACGATACCCATGGTATAGTATTAACGTCAGTCACACGTTCTATCCTAACGTACGATATTAACCTATACCCCCCCTCTCAGCATAAGCTTCACCCTAGTATATAATAATAATATAGAATCGAATATATTTAATAGATTTTTTTGTATTTATTTTTTTGTATAAAAGCTGTATATTTCTGTGTTGCGTAGAATTTCAAATAGTACTATTTTTTAACTAAAATTTCTAGTTAAGTAAAGTAACAGCCTGTGAATGTCCCACTGCTGGGCTAAGGCCTCTTCTCCTCTTTTGAGAAGAAGGTTTTGGAGCTTATTCCACCACGCTGCTCCAATGCGGATTGGTGGAATACACATGTGACAGAATTTCAGTGAAATTTGACACATGCAGGTTTCCTCACGATGTTTTTCTTCACCGTCAAGCACGAGATGAATTATAATAACAAATCCAGCACATGAAATTCTCTGGTGCTTGCCCGGGTTCGAACCCACGATCATCGCTTAAGAGTCACGCGTTCTTACCACTCGGCCATCTCGGCTTCAAAATTTCTAGATAAAACAATAAAAATCTTGAACTGTTCGATAGATTTGTACGTGATAAGAATAAAATATGTGAAATGATATTAATACGAATAATAATGATATTAAGATAAGGATTTATCACGGTGGTCGGTATGATATGATTTTTTTTATTTCGAACACGTTTAGCGATTGATGAATAGTTTCGCAAATAATCTCGGCGTTTATCATTTATATCTAACGATACGTGAACGTGTCGATGTCATCACTTAAACTATAAAAACGCCCAATTCATATTTCAGTACAATACATTAAATGTGTGCGTGCCTTTCATTATTAAATTAATAATTAATAGAGTTGATTAACAGTCCTTAAATATCCCACTGTTAGTTGAAGTGTTGGTCAGACAGCGGAGGGGGCGGTATGTGACACGAGGTTGGCTCGACGGCATCGCGTAGTGGTTTATGCTTCGATTTATAATGCACGAGATACACAATCCCATACAAAAGTTCTCTTAAAACTGTCGCCAATTGTGTATTCACAAAACTATGTACAAAAAGCGATAAATTTTTACAACCTTTACTTGCTCGTCGACATACATCAAAACAAATTCAACCTTACACGCATGTTTTAAAGTCGGAATTACAAAGCTCCAAAAAAAGCGATAATTTCGATCGAGGCTCGCCGCTTGAACAAGCTTAATCATAACCTTACTAATTTGAAATAAGACCACAATGGTTTTTGTGCTCTTCTAGCCGTTTTTGTACTTTTCTGACCGTTTTTGACGCGCTTACTGGTAATCTTGTACATTATAGATCGAAGGGCTTATAAATATTCATATTGGTAGTCACAGACGACGGGACGTGACCCGTCGAGCACGATTTGTGACGTCTTCCATATTATACTAGTACATTACAATTGCTCACGGCCCGTCGCCGTCCGTCCGTTATCTGTAAGACCTCCTCGATTTGGGACTTACTCAACCGGCACGTGCATGTTACGTCACGATGTTTTTCTTAAACACAATAATAAAGCTCATAACAAGCTCTGTATTGCGAGTACTTGTCCAGTTTTGTACCCGCGGTAATCCGTTGAAATTAACGTTTCTTATCCAACATTCCATCTCGGTTTTTTTTTGATTGTATAGGTAGTCGGACGAACATATGGGCCACCTGATGGTTAGTGGTCACCAACACCCATAGACATTGGCATTGTTAGAGATGTTAACCATCGCTTACATCACCAAAGCGCCACCAACCTTGGTAATTAAGATGTTGTGTCCCTTGTGCCTGTAATTACACTGGCTCACTTATCTTTCAAACCGGAACACAACAATACAAAGCACTGCTATTTCGCGGTAGAATATCTCATGAGTGGGTGGTACCCACAACCAGCCCTACCACCGAGTCAAATAATAATAATAATATACAATATGGTTCATAATCAATACTACTTTTACTTTCCTCTTTTGGATGTTTTATCATATTTATATTTTAAATAAAAAGATGCCAAAAGTTATCATAATAAATAAAGATCAGGAAGTATATCCATGGCCGCTGCATTTATCTGCCCTCGGATATGACAAACTTTTCCATCGTAAAATATAATATAACAATCAATGTTGCTGACACTCCTAGAATTATCTGGAGTGATATAAAGTTTGTCGTTTGTTAGAGATTTAACATCGGAAATTGCCCAGTTATTATCTTATAAAGTATGCAAATAAAATTGAGAATCTAGCTGGAGAAAGGTCTAGTCAACCTGTCCGGACAACTTCTGTATATCACAACTATTCATAATATTAAACTACCTGAAACTAATTGCTCTTGTTCGTTGAGATTTCTTATAAACTTGATGAAAATGATCTTATATTAATTATATTGTACAGTTTCTAAGACGGATTAAAATCTATTTAAAATTGATATTATAATAAATTTTTACAGAGTTCTTTATCCGTCCTGTCCATTCAAGCCATCGTTTATAATGCAAATATTTATTCTATATTATCCATGATGGGCCAGTGGATAGAACACGTTGATTTTAACCGAGGTACGCTGGTTCAAATCGTGCATACACAACTGGTGGTTTGTTATCAATTTGTGTCTATATTGTAAGAAAATAAAAATCATATATTGTCACACGTATATCCAACAATCTTTGCCCAGCCGTGCAATCACGGGCTGTTATTGAAGTCGCTTTGTAACATATTGAACTCTGTCAACATCTATATTATTAGTTAAGATTGACGACATTCAATGACTATGAGTTAGTTGTAACCATTCCTAGTAATCTGAACGCGTTATTAGACGATACAGTCGTGATAGTATCGTTAGAGAAAGAAAGCCTTTCTTTATTGCCTTCCCATACTCTAGACAGAATTTAGGTGCAACGATATAACTCTAAGATACAGTATGTTACCCGACGCAAATAAGGAGTTAATAATGAAATAATTGGCTCATTAATAACATCATGCCGTCAGTTCGTGTTTGTGTAATTACGGTAAAAGTTGCCGTTGAGTATTTCGATCACGTTAATAAGACTGATGCAATGTATTAGTCTGCCTCGTATGTAATTAATGACTTATGATTTACATAACTCTATCGACAATATCTATAAGAATACCTATTCAATCGGGACAATCTCTTCCGGATCGCTTGGGGTATACGTCGTTTTATATACATGTATTTTATTATATAAAGGTCTACAAAAAACTTTTATATTGAAGGAAAAATATATAGTTTTTTTTTTTGGTCAAAACATTTGTCGACTTACGCAGAACAACTCAACAAAGATCCATCACAATCGGACGAATGGTTTCGGAACACATAGAGGACAAACATACATACATTCGTTTTAATTTATTAATATTAATGTTATCTGAAAGAGATCGCTGTCTTAGCGTTAAATTCTCTACATCTTCCTCGGCATTTTGTGTGATTTATTGGTGAGTAGTAAAAAATATTTGTATTATATTAAATACATAATGAGTAATTGATTAAATGTCTCATTAACTAAACACCACCCTGTCTTATAGAATGAGATAGGTTAGTGCACTTACCAAGTTTACTTACTTTTTACTTGGCGGTAGCGCTTTGTGCAAGAAAGGTACCACCCACTCTTCATATGTAAATTCTACCGCCAAGTAGCAATACTTATTTTATTGTTATATTCCGGTTTGAAGGGTTAGTGAGCCTGTGAAGGCAAAAGGGACATCACATCTCAGTTCCTAAGGTTAGTAGCGCATTGGCGATGTCATGGATGGTTAATACAAAACCAATGGCATTTGCCAGACAGCTTACCTAATACAGTAAAAAAAAATTTTGCCAAGTTAGTGTACGTTTATACCACTCCTGTCCCCCTCCTCAATAAATCTCTCAATCTCAATAGCTCTCCACCGCTAAAACAATTATTCAATTCCGAACGACACTTTTTAAGATTATCACGTTCAAAAAAGCAAACTCTACAGTATTATTTTTTCAGCTATTGAAATTAGTATAAATAAGTCAACATACATTTAGTCACATTAAGTTATTTATAATTTGTCAACGGAAATTCCATTTACAAAAAGACGAAAATCAGGACATCGACATTTCGTCCATCATTAAAAATTAAAAGTAGAACTTCCTCCCACCGAATGCGTTGCCTTAAAATAACTTTAACCGTACACTATTATTATTAGAATGGTATTAAATACAAACTTTAAATACAATAATATCCTGGGACATTATTCACACACGTTCATCTGATCCCAAACTAAGCAGAGCTTGTACTATGGAAACCAGACAACTGATATACTATATATAATACTTTTCTTTTGTAAATACACTTATATAGATAATCACACCCAGACTCAGTACAAACAAATATTTTCATGCACACAAATGTATGTACCTGGTAACCACTTACCGCCTTATTCATAAACTTTATTTAACTGGTGATTAGTTAAACAATATTTTGTCTTCTTCTTTCGTATGTCAAATCAATAATGACAGAAAGAGACAAATCAGTGTTTAGCTAAACAGTAACTAAGCAACGTTTATAAATAAGGCCCTTACAGTTTAACTCAGCATATGTAATGTTGTGTTTAAATCTTACTGTTAACAATTAATAAGTACAATAATACATACATATACATATGTGATGTCCTCCTGAACGGTTATTTTATGACATTATTTTCTTCGTTTTATTCACGGATATCTATAGTTTTATTCAATAACATTTCACTTAGGGTATTTATCGAATTCTCGACATGTCATGGAGGAGAATAGTCCCAGTTATTATTATTAACGTTATGACGATCGTAAAATGGCTTTAATGAAAATTAACATAATGGGAATTGTTAATACTTCATGAATTTAATTTAATTATGTTATTATTTTTATCTACTGTTTTGTTATCACAACTTATTTTTGGTTTTTTAAATATATATGTTTTTACTATAATCAGATTTCAAAATATAATATAATTATTTTAATTAAATTTTAATATAATCGCATAAAATATTACGATGATAAAATATAATGTCGATGTTTTTGTAATAACTACCTAATCTTAAAGCAATTAGTAATTAAGTACAAATTAATGGTTTATTGTTGGCGATTCTTATGTTAATAAATAACACTTATGACAATATTATGAACACTTAACTTAATTGATTAAGAATTAAATTATTAATGTCGTTATAAATATATCCATAAAGACAACTTCCAGTATTATATAAATAAATCTGGTCGGTACACGCCCATTGAGCATTAAAAAAGCAATAGCAACTTGAAAGTGAAAGTTTAATTTGAGAAAATATAACATCGATTCTAATGGACGTTCACGTATAACTTAATAATTTTATTTTTTATAGCAAAACAATTAAAATCAACTATTATAATCAGTATTAGCTAACAATCTGGTAATTAAGTTTAACGTTATTAAAGTTCTAAATTTAAAAAGAAATAAATTTTCATTTTATAGTCTGTGGCGACGAGATAGTTACAAGAATTCTCTAAAACCTAATTCGACAGTAACGCGTATACATTTTAAGTCGCATACCAGGGCAGGTGTCCAATGCACACGTGCATGTGAATATTTTCTTTTCATACTGAGCATGTGCGCAAACGTCAAGGATGTTGTGCCAAGTACGATGGAGTTATATTATTCTCATGGGTCTCGTATAATTTGCTTTTAGACAAAAATGACAAGGATTTTGAAAAGGTTCTCATGATAATGACATTATTTTTTTGTTATTTTGACCTCTTTATACAGACATAGGTATATGCCATACAGCCACAGCTTTTAATTATTTTAAGTTCTTAATAGAATATAATTTTAATTTAAATAAGCGACATTTATGTTTATGTCCTCTTCTCTCATTATACAGAATAAAACATATAACACTATTACTTCCTTCGATTCCTTCGTAATGAAAATATGTCTATGAGTCATGTCACTCGAAATAAAAGAATTTTAATTAAATATTTATCACGCCAAATCGCTAGATGAAGTCGAATGCAATTTGCTATAGAGATATGGCATGTTGCCATAGATACATCAAATATAATTAATGATGTCTAATTCACTCTACTTGTTAATATGACATCCAATTACGTGTTGATGTTTAAGATATTTAAGCACCGGACTCTTAATTGAAGCATAACTATGTAATAATATTTATTTATACATCATTTACAATGATTCTGTTTAATTTGTATTCTTAAGAAAGATTATCAATTATTAAATAATATATTATATTAATGGTAAGTGGTAGCCCTTACGCGCATTACATTGACATAAACTGCCATCGTGCCATAATCTGTAAATCGTGAACTTATATATCCTAAGTCGTTATGGTCACTTGTGCCAACTGTCACACCGGAATACAGTAATGTGAATTATAGTCATTATTGAATGGTTTGTGGTGGTCGACTACCACCTATTCCCACCACAGGTAAACGACCATTCAATCGAATTATGCGTCAATTTTCATTGTTGGCATTGATTGACTCACTGCAGTCGATAATACATTATGTAACACTTCAAATGGCAATAGTTGAACAGACAATAAACTGGGTACCAGTTTAGCACCACGGGACAAGAGCATAAGGCACATTTCAGATATTCAAGTTTTACTCGCGATAGTTTAGAGGATAAGTGTATTAAGATGAATAGGAAGGGGCTACCTCAAAATCCAGGCTCTTACTCGTGAAGACTTCTTGGGATCGTTCCCTTGGTCTTCACGCACACTATTGTGCTGTATTAACTTAAATATAGCACAAGTTTACCTGAGTTATTTCGGTGTCAAATATAATTGATGTTATTAGCAATCCAAAGTAGGTAGTCCAATTGTATATTTGTAAAGACTAATGCGTATGATTGTTCCGGGAATTTGACTTGAATTTGCGTTTTGAACGAATCTTCGAAAATAGTCGAAAAAGAAAAAACAGATCAGAAAACATGACTGTATCGTGTCATTCTACGATATTCATCATTTTAGATTCTATATCATCTTGGGCACAAGGTGATAAATGTTGTCGAATCGCCCCTGTAGTATAGTCGATTAACGATATTTTCTCAATGATGTACTGTTTTAGTGACGTGTGTTTTGTAAACGTTACCGAAACTCAGAGAATACCCTAATAAATCTAATTGAGCTCCAGACGTCATGCTATTTTTACTGTTCTAGTTTCAGTTTTACAATCACCTCGGTTAATAACCTTTCGTGTTTGATCACATTATACGTGCGCAAAAATATCTCAAATATCTCAAGCGGACAAATAACTGTCCCAAACTACTAAATATATATACGTATATATAATATACTTGTACCCGCGACTTATCCCTCGCCGAATTCTGTTTGTGACAATAATGGTACGTACATATGCGCACGCGCTAGGACATTTTATTGTGGCATTTATACCTAACCTATGTTACTTTTGGATGAAGTAGCTTTCTCTTTCTAATAGAGAAAGTATTATTAAATTCGGTTTTAGGGTTTAACGATTGGAAACAATGAAATCATGCTTTTTTTATAATATTAGTACCAATAGGAATATCAAAAATTTCGTATTTGTATCTCATGTTTAAAATAAGATTGCCCAGCTCGATTATTCACATTGTTTTCGTTAACTGTTTTATTATTTTTTAAGATTTTATAAGAGTATTTATTAATTTTAATGGTAATGCTTTCACGTTTGTTACGCTTACACGGATTTATTAATCAAAAGATCTTCATGAAATTTTGATATCAGGGGTATTTAAAAGGAAATACAGTACCTAAAACCTTCCCCAAAATAATAAAACCGAGATAAGAACCCAATGGAAGACAGTGACTTTTGCCCGAATTATCCGTATGCTTAAAATAATTTTGGTACATTAACCCATATTAAATGTTCCAGTAGGACATTGACCTAAAGACAACACGAGATGAAATTCGTTCCCGAGATCGAAGTGGGCGTTTTTCTTTGTTCGCTAGTTCGAGACAAAACTGTATTGTTTATATTGAAAGATTATGTTCCGTTTCTCTTACGGATTGGAAAATTGGTTTTTCTTTATATCAGACTTATTGTTAATATCACGACCTCGATCATATGTCTTGTTGGTCTAATGCTATCTTTAAAAGCAACACATGCCGAGGCCCTGTGTACATATCTCGCGTTGATTCAAAGGGGTTCTTTTATGAGCTTAGAAATTGGCCTTTAGCAGTAAACTATATTCTACTAAGAAGTATTAATTTATATGTATTATATATGTACATATACAGAATTGAAATAAAAATATTATTATATAAAACCTTTAACTTATACTTTAATAGTTAGAATACATAACTGTAGATAACACAACTGTTACAAGTTGAAGTCATTACAAAGCAACTTATGTTTTATCGATGCTAGTGTGTAATGCCCTTTATATTGTCCAAAAGTAAACATGTAAATATCAGACGAGCGAACGTTCATTCAAGTATTATAATAAACAGTGACTCACAAACTTCGTATTATTATACATTTCGATTTTCCTCGGATCAACAAAAGATATATTTTAGAAACAAGTGACATTGTTCCCGTACAGTCACTACGTAATTCAGAGTCCAGTTCGAGTCATTGTGTAAAGTTGTATTCGGTAATCTTGAAATATTTAATGAGTTCTGGCCTGCTTGTGTTGATCTACATATACAAGGTTATTTGTAACGCACCAGCAACCTCGCAAGACTAGATAGCTAACACCATAAGCAACAACTTTTGTTTTACGACTTTTGATAATTTGTTAGATTTTATTTTCATACAAAAATAAGTATTAATTTAATTTCCCGCTTGAACGTTTATAAGTCTACGCGCATAGCAAAGATCGACGCGTCGCGTCGTCCTTTCGTCATTACAAATATTCCTGTATAGTCTATATCTGTATATTTATTTATTTCTATTAATATAAAAACATTTGTTGCGGAGCTTGCGGCTTAGGTAATCTAAGTCGTTTTATGTACCCTTGACGAGGTGTATGCAAAATTTCATATCAGGTCTTCAGTATTAACTCTATTTTAAAGTAACGATAAAGATTGTTTTCTATAAACTACATACAATTCATTAAAATGATTTGTCATTTGCTGATCTTTAAATGTTGTTAGGTGAGTATTAGCGATACAATAATGTGATTATTTTTTTAATGTCAAAATAAATTTAAATCAAGATAGAGTAAATTAATACAATAATAATATAATAATTGTTCACACAGCGACTGTTTTATCTTAATCAGCATTACTATTGCATTATTAACTCAAACAACGCGGACCCGATATGTACATTTCCTCAGATGTTGATCTCTTTATCATAATTATCATTTCGTAACGTATGTAATTGTTATTTATTTTACCTTTTACATATTTAATACATTAAATTGGGGGACTATAACTTTATTCGTTTTGAATAAAAACATTTATAAAAACAACCTTTTTTATAATACATATCTTGTCTATGCTGCTGTCGATGAAGGTCTCTTCGTATAGAGCCAACCCCGGAGCAAAAGGCAGGGTCACTATCAGCTGCTCCAACGGACCAGTTAAGCTTGGCAAGATTCCTAAACAAACTAGCAAACATTGCAAGTTGAATAGCTTGTGAAAATTAGCCTGTATGTTCACTTATTAAATTACAGATATTAATAATTTAAACCGCGTTTCAGCGTCCTGGTAAGATTGTTGTTTTATAACATCACTAACCAGTTATTCTGCGGCCAAACATTCATCAACATTTAGTGCTGCGATTTGAAGGTTGAGTGTAATTACACAAAGATGGCTTTAACATATCCCACTAGTGATACAATTTAACATATCCCACTAGTGATACAATTTAACATATCCCACTAGTGATACAATTTAACATATCCCACTAGTGATACAATTTAACATATCCCACTAGTGATACAATTTAACATATCCCACTAGTGATACAATTTAACATATCCCACTAGTGATACAATTTAACATATCCCACTAGTGATACAATTTACTATTAAGTGCTATTGTATATGAACACATGTATTTTTACTGAGGAGCATTTGCATATCTGCATTATCAATATTATAAAAATAGTTTCATATAAAGTGTTTTTTTTTTTTTTTCGATTATATCTAATGATTAATCTTGTATGTAAAAATGTAAATCGAATCAATTAATGTTATTTATTTTAATGTATCTTTGTTGTTAGCAATCAAGATATCAGGTAAGATATAATTATGAAGAAAAAGTATTATCAGTGGGAAGTGCGTTAAATGTAATGTATACTTATGATTTAATGTGATTTAATTTTGTTTTATTTTGCAAATAATATATTTTTTTGTCATCGTTGAGTTGTGTGATGTTTTGATAAAAACATATAACGGATATTTTACCGTTTCATTTTCAGTTTCGTACCCAAAGTGTAGAACCCTATTACTAAGGCTTTCTCGTCTGCGTGTCTTTTTGTCTGATAGCTGTATTTTTAGAATCGTTTTACCTAGCTGGCTTTAAAATTTCGCAGGGTTCATGAATGATGATGAAACTATGACACTCGTGACAAACTAAAATAACAATAAAAAGTTCATTCCCAGTAGTCTATTGGGATATAACTAAAAGTTACGGCTATACTGGCAATAGATAGTCGTAACTTTTAGTGTACGAGTTCGACTCGCACTTGATCCATTTTTGAAACAAAACATAGGCTATAAATATGATTATATACAAAGTAATTCAAAAATATATAAAGTAATACTTAAATAGCCATAAAAGACTAACAAGTTAAACAATTGAGAGATCTGTGACGCTGTTTCTTCAATACATGTTTTTAAATAAAAGAAACGAAAAGTACAATTAACGACAGTAACGTGTGTAAACCATCGAACCAAATCTAGTTTAAACGCACAAAAGTTTTGTAACTGTATTATGTCTAGAATCACCTAGCCTAGATAGTCTCTGAGGCGCAAAACGACGTCTCTTGTTCGCGACATTTACCTAGCCGGTATGCCACATCACTAAATGTCATCTCAATTAGTCTATCATCTTGGTGTGATATCTCCGTGAGATCCTAATTAGATGGTTGATTGTAGTTTACATGAACATCCAATATATTTTAACGTATTTACGTCTCCTTGTAATTTTTGGAGGAATTGTTTTTTATCTGGATTCTACAATTATTGTGATTGATATCATAAATGCAAAAATAACTCTGCTTGCTTGTTACGCTTTCATGACTAAACCACTGAATCGATTTTGATAAAATTTGGTATGGAGCAAGTTCAAATTAAGAACGGCACATACTTTTTTTTCATCCGCTCGTGTCCTCAATAATGATGATTAATCAGTAAATACATAATGAATATTATAATTAAAAACTGGCAAGTCGATAGCCGATACTTTGAAATAGCCAAGCCTCATATTACTGCGACGGCCGCAAGGAATAATATGTCATGGTCCGTATTATGTAGGCGATAAAGCTCAGTTCGTCTGCGAGGTCTCGAGGTCGCGTGACCTCGCTTACATAAACCATTGTTTCAGCAACACGGACGTATCCAATCGACAGACAGACATTGACAGGGATCGAAAGATGATACGGTTATATGAAAATATGGCAGCAAAAAAAAAACAGAAGTAATATTTTTTATTATTAAAATTTTATCATTGTAATGTGTGTATGTAAAAGTGACTCCCTATTTGGTGGCATAATCGTAATTTATTTTTATTATTATTAACTACACGAAGGTAGTCTTGCTAATGAGCCAATTATGAAATGGTAAGTGGTGACGCCCATAGACATGGTCAATGTAAGAAATATTAATTAATTATTTATTCCATACGCCACCAATGCGTCTCGCGTCGCCAACCGCCCGCCGTGTAGGTTGCTTCCCAACAAAACGGAACGTGATTTTTGTTAATTATTTAATTCATAAATAATAAATGTTAATCGAGTCGTATTCACTTTCGACTTGTGACGGACGGTGACGTTTGAATTCACTGTGACGTCAAAGTCAGATTTAGAGTTTGTCTTATCGACATTTTATCGCACGACCTGCTTGTAGCAGTGTTTGACCTCTACAAAATTCTAAATGTTCGATTTCTTCGCGGCGTCAACGGCGAATTTTTAGTTAATTGTAATTTTTTTATCTTAAATGCAGTCAACGTTTATTCATTTCAAAAAAATAATTGTATGTTGAAAATATTCATATTAATATGAAACAGAATTATATTATATTAGCTTTACCTACTAGATTTGTCGATATAAGTCGATTTAGTCTTAAGTAATCCTAATTCACTCTTCTTGTATTGGGTTTGTTCGTAATGTTTAATCCCTTGGGCACCCAGTGGCGTACACATTCTACATTAAAGTGGAAACATTTTTACTAAATCAAACTTCTTTATATTTGATCGATAGAGTGGTTTGACGATTACCTTACAGTTCTGTGTACTAAGTAGTATGTACTCGCATTTTTTGTATTTCTTTTTTTATCAAAATAAACTGACGACAATTATACTGCCATTCTAAAAAATTAAGATACAGTTTGCCGATTTTTTACAATTGTGTCTAGAAACTAACCGCCTTATTCATAAACTTTATTTAACTGGTGATTAGTTAAACAATATTTTGTCTTCTTCTTTCGTATGTCAAATCAATAATGACAGAAAGAGACAAATCAGTTTTAGCTAAACAGTAACTAAGCAACGTTTATGAATAAGGCCGTAAATGTGTAATTATTGATTAAAGTTATTATCTAAAAAGTAATGAACATATTGTGTTTGTCAGGTGATTTAAAAAAAACATCTCACCTACGGATTGATCTACTTGTATGAGTGTGTTATATAGTGAACCCTGTCTTGGTATCAGGGCCATGATATAGGTCTATCTTTTAATAAACGTCATTCGTGATCACTCGGACCGCGGACGCATAGCTGAATTACCAGGAATTTCGAACGATGGCGTGTTGCAATTTTCATGTTTTTTTTTTTAAGTATGTATAACGTTTTCATTAAGAAGTGGTTATGATAAGATGGACGATTGGTTTTATATATAAGTGTATTTGTTAGTATGTATATTTGTAAATTCCTTTCTTCTCACACGTCATAAAAGCAAGTGAATAAATCGACTTCAGTCCAATTTTATTAGTTTTCATGATTATAATTGTATGTTATTTAATTACCAATTCACGTAATTTTATTGGTGATAAAAAGTAACTGAGTTACTTGTCGTACTTGTGTATTCGAGTGCGGATAGTACTCGATTAAACCATACAAATTGCGAAGTTATTGTTATTAGTATAGATGATACGTCTCGCGTGTCTACCTCATTCGTTTGTATTACGAAATGGTGTTATTTTTATATTGTCATTAAATCTTCATTGATAAATAATTTCTAGTAGAATTATAAATGCGGTAGTGTGTTTGTTACGATTTAACCTCTTAACTACTCAATTGATAATCATGAAGTTTATATTTTCTCCTCTCACTCGCGAACGATGCCACAGGGGGCAACTAGTAAGTAGTAATCTATAACCCTCTTTGAATAAAGTTTATTTTATTTTATTATTGATTGCATTTAAGTCCCTCGGGGCGTCCCCTGATAGCTGGAATTGAAAGCACACCATGTTTTATTTTTCTTAGTTTCCTTGTTCTTAAATAAAATGTTGAATCTTAACATTACATGGTCGTATATAATACACTAACACACGCATTCGTATAAATGCGAAGAGGTCAGATAAGCTTCGCTAACGTAGACCCGATCGTTCTCGAGACGAATCGAATGCGATTGCATCTTTCCGGCATCGTGTGAACTGCGCCCGAGTGTGATGTAATACGAATTTAATACATTATTCGATTCATTCGAGTATTTGTTAATTGATATTATTTTATTCGTGCCCCTTTTGTTTATAGATACATATATTAGTTTTGTTTTTATTTTGTTTAATAATGATTACGAGGGATCGGTAACACTTTTCGTTATAATGATAACAGAACAAGATGCTCCATAATCTTGTTCTGTTATCATTATAACGTAAAGTGTTACCAATACTAAAAACTAATGTTTGAAAAAGTTATTTTTAATTTATTAGTTTATCGGTACACAAGCTACGTTGAAAACACTCATAGCATGCCAACTACCAAACACTTAAGGGTTATTTATACATAAAAATTTAAAAACTCGATCCGGGATTTGAGTTCTAGTCTTGGTATTTACAGCCTTATAAACTAGTTACTTGTATAGTTATATAGTTACGAATAACGAGGAGAGCATTACATTAGTTACACTTGTCTAAGCTTACAATTTACTACAACATTTGAGGAATTTAATTCGGGAAATGATTTTTCATAAATTAAAATACTCATCTACATGACTTACAGAAGCTGTATTTAAAGCAATTCTTAAGTAAATAAAAGTAAGCGTTCACGAATATGACAGTACAATGCATAGTAACTCTTGGCTTAGCGACAGACCCTCGACATTCTATAAATAGGCGTTTCGCGTTTGATTATAATTTGCGTATCATTGGTATTTGCCACTACGTGTTTACCCGCCCACGGAAATGGCTACGGAACCACTGAGCTGCTAAAATAACTCGTTCCACGTTAACCCGTCACGACGTGTGGTCGCGAACTTAGGGCTAACACTTTTCGTAATGCCATCTAAATTTAGTGGCTTCGTCTGCGTGTAGTTAGCTCGGCTCTGCATACAGTGATTAAGGTTACGGTATTATTTTAATTTTAATAAAAGTTCATGTTGACACAACTATTATAACTTATTTCTTAGTATTTATATGTAAAAAAATTATTTTCTACATAAAAGTCTGTAAATGTCCCACTGGGCTAGGCCTTCGCCCCTTTTGAGAAGATGGTTTCGAGCTTATAACACCAAGCCGCTCTAATATGGATTTGTGAAAAATATGTATGTATGCACAGTGGCAGTTTTTTTATACGGACACGTGCAGGTTTTTTCACAATTTTTCCATGCCACAAAAATTAAGCGTATACAAAAATTCGGTGCTACTTCGGTTTGAACACGTAATTATCGATTAAGATTCTCATGTTCGAACCACTGAGCCATCTGTTCAGCTCAGTTGTTACATTGCAAAATCTTAAATCTATTATTTGATTGTTATTTATTATCATACTATGATTTATGTCAAATACCGTTATCTCAATAATTTAAAGTGAACTCGAAACATCGTCACGAATGTTTCTTTGTGATCACGGAATCTAATATTTCAGTCAAATTAAGACGATTAATTATTCAAATTATTGCGATTTATTTATAAAATCGTTGACAGATGGAATAAAGTGGCGACCAGATATGCGGTTAACTGTCGTTGTGGTATGTTCCATCTTAAATTCTCAAATGGATTCATTGTGATTATGATAAGATCTGTGAGGTTGTATGAACATAGTCTCCGAGATTAATTCAATCTCACAGTAACTCGATAAATATCAACCGAATCGAATGAAAATCTATAAGTATTACGATTTTTTTATAATAAATAAAATTGACAACCCTATGTGTTACGTAAAATACAAGTGTCGGCCAGGGAGTGCTGTTAGTGTTACGGTTATAGGCGACGCAGGTTGTGCTGACCGACCGTAATGATAAATCATTTGCGGGCTTTCATAGCTGTAGGAAATGATATATTGAGAGCTATATCGATTGTTTTTCAATAATATTTAGTCAACGATTTGTTAACCGACAACGGGCGCTTTCTTTTGTACTTGATTTATTTGTATGTCCGCGAATTGTACTAATTGTATCTTGTTTTGTAATGAATGCTTGGAAGCTGTTCGTTGTTATCAATTTTTCGGTTTCACTTATGTCAATTATCGAGAAGTCTTAGACATAGACATGGTTAAGAATGTGCGGGATCACGTCGGTTCTCCTCATCATATAGCGGACGCGTCTTTTTTAACAATTAGTGTAGCTCAATAAGCGATAAAATTTATCTAGTACAAATGCATTTTTATACGTAGCATGTCCACCTTATACCCTAACCTGGATGTCACGGCATGACGTTTATAACGACTTAAAATAATGTTTAAATGAAAACTATAAATTATTCATTATAATTAAAATATTTTATTTATTTAATTCGTATAATTCAATTACTGATTACATTTATACGTGCCCAATTGACCTAATGAATGAACCTATTGACTCGTAATTCATTGGATTTGACTTTTTATTATATTTTCGAAAGGATCATATAACGTATGCGTAACCTACGTATACGTTATATGATCACGGCGTTTAGATGGTAGTGTAACACTTCCGTGGCTAGGATAGCTTTTAAAGTTCCGAACGTTCCCGACTGCTGTCCCATCAGACTTAACTTAGACGAGAGAGTGCATCTGTGCTCACACATTTGTGCCCTATCATGTCTCCAGGGAAGTTGTCTCCACCGAATGGCCGTTATGGCCGCTAGGTCGGGTAGATGACATCGTTGTTTTGAACTAACACGTTCAAGACATCAGACAAGAATGGCTCGAGATATTAATACGTTGTACGTTTTCATAAATAATTTGTATATTACTTATGACCGCCATATGGTCGAAATACGATCATAATCATTTGAGAACAACATACGAGTATATAAATTTGCATTGATGATGTTAATTGCTACCAAACATAAAGAAAATCGGTTGACCAAACGAAGGAGAACTATTTAAACATACATATATTATAATAGTTCATACGAACAGTTCACGTTTTCCTTCTCTCACTCTCTGTTTCAATATCAGTCTCGAATTATGGTTTTAATCATTTCGAATTTAACACGATAGTTTCTATTTTCATAAAGCACCGATTGTCATATATAATGGCATATTATTTAAATCATCGTAGCCATTGAATTACCCGCCTGACTATCCGTCATGGTACATTGATTTTGCAATTATTCTACGTCCGACCGGAGGCTTTGTTCGATTTATAAAAATTGTACATACAGGCTTTATCATTCTTGGATACGACTCTACTTGGTATTGTTATGTTAAGTGGATTAGAAATGACCTTTGCGTGAAGGTGAAAAGCGTTTATGTGAAAGTTTCGTTTTAATTGTCTGTTTTATTGTTTCTAGTTTGTCACCACAATGAATAATTATATTTTTAGGACAGAAGTGAAATATCAAATAAAAAGAAGTACATTAATTAATCAAAAATTACGAATTCAACGATCAATCTTGTCAAGACACGAAAGGAACAATTCAAATTAGATAATTATACGATAAAAATAATTTACAGATTATTTCGATGTGATACACAGCGTTATAACAGTCCGCGCGTTAAAAAAAAAACAAACAAACAAAACTAGCACGTGACAGCTACAATATGTATGCTACCAGTACTATTATCCACAGATAAAAATATTCTACTTTATAAGATTCAAAAAAGCGGTCCGATTGCTGTGACATAATTTTTAATACGATTAATATATTCGATAGATACACGTTAAGTTCTCGTTTATTGCCACTAATTGGTATAAAATTTTAATTTATTAGAATCATAAAGTATTGAGAAAGTGGAATTGGTAAGAGCGCTCCCTTCAAATGACGCTAAAATTAATGTAAAATCGGTCGAGCAATTACGCCGGCAGTCGAAGGGACTGCAGATCGCATGACATAATTTCTAAAGCGATATGCGGTTTATATATTCATTTTTAAATGACAGTGACACGTTTACTGTGTTTTTTAAATTGTGTTTAAGATTAATGCCCTAGATAAAATAATTATGGAGTAATTTTTATTTACTATGCCAACAATACACTTAAAGGCGATTAAATTACGTATTTATATATAATCAAATCAAAATAAACCTAATTGGAGTAGACTCTTGTGAACACTTTTGAATCATCATTTTACAAGATTAAATTACATTTAAATCTGCAATAAACTAAGTAATTATTCTTTATCGGCGATCAAGTTACAAGTTATGGCTGAAATTGATTATACCTGTCTGTTGTATATAAATAATAGAGTTTACGAGTGTATCCATTTAGTAGTGACTTTATCCCTGCCCGTAGTATAAACATCCTTAATTGACAGATAATCTAAGTAAATAAAACGTTATCTTTTTTAAATCGGACTTTTTATTTTTATTTTATAGGAAGCCAACACTATGCACAATGTTTATATAAATCGGTCCTAAAAATTAACAATTTTAAATAATGATATTTACTAACACTATACACCGCAATTATAGGCTAACTCATCATGCAATTATACAAATCTAGTTTCGCTCACTCCAATTTAACATTTTTTAAACAAATCGTCAAAACAAAAAGAGAAAAAAAAAATATAATAATAATAAAAATGTGTAAAAAAAAACATGCATTCAAGTAAAACAATACGTATAAAAGTATAAATAAAGAAGAAATATAAAAAAAAAATATTTAACTTTTCATTAAAAAAGAAAAAAAAATGTACACCAAAACGTAAAAGAAAAGGGTATATTAATCCGATAGATCATACCCCTGTATGATCTATCGGACTTGTAGTTTATTAGAATAACGCATACAAATATACAAACGAATCAACTTTTTAATATTGGTATATAGTATGATAACTAAGAAAATGTTATATTGCAAGATGCCTGTTTATCTGAGGTATTCCGAGGTGCTCTGTCAATTAAACTTTGCGTCTGAATGGTCGCATTGTGTGTGATCGCAGCTGTTAGTGTGGAGCTCGCGCCGCAAGCGGATATTTAGGGGAACGACAAATACAAGACGAAATAATAACACATGCAATCAAAGCTTACTGACTAGTTGTCTGTAGACTGTTCAAGCCCGTTGGGGTAAACAGCAACCATTCAACATTATTACCGCCAAAGATTAAAGGGTGATTGAACCAGTGTGAAGTACAGATACAAAAGATGTAGTCTTATATCCCACGGTTGATGACTCATTTACAATATATGGCCAATTTAAAACATCCTACTGCTATAAATAAAAACAAATCTACTTAAGAATATTTTTATTTAAGTCAGTTAAGCATTCTTGTACGGAATATAGAAATTTCGCTCACGAGCCTTCGGACTTCAGACTGAAATAATAATTTTATTTGCTTCACCACCTCAAAGGGAACTTCTCAAACAAAGATGACTCTGTTTGTTGTTTTAAATTTTATAGGTATTTTATTACTTTTATTCTCACTCAAGTAAATTATGAGCATGGCAAAGAATTATTAAATAAACACTTCACATATAATTTTTTTATTGTAAAAATAACAACAACGAACGCGTCTTAGCGCTGTTTGCAGTCAAAACCGCACGGATCTTGGAATAATAGTATCTAAAAACTAAAAGATAAAACACCTTGTGTTGTTGCCGTACTGGTGACCGTAGGGCTGGTTCATTATTTTTCTTCCAGACTCAGCCGTCATCATTCCATGCTGTCAGGATTTGTACGGTAGCTGTTTTTAATTTTTGGTCTGTTTTTATATTTATTTGAGTCCGCTACGTAAATAAATATATGAATGATAATTTTAAAAAGTTATTGAAAAACAAAAACGATTTATGTAAGAAAAAATCGTTGACCCAGTGATGATAATTACGATACTGATCAAAGGTTATTTGTGTGTATATGTTTTGAAAAATTAGAATGTAGTTACTTCAAAAATTAAGAGGGACCATCGTAGAAATGATGGGTTTACTTTCTTTTATATAAATAGTTTGTTGACCCATGCAATATAATCAATGATAACATTTATCTAAGAACACTTGTGTTGTGTCTCGGATTTCTCGCGGTAACCTGTTTGCAAGTTAAAAAAAAACCTTGACCCGCCGTTACAAGTTCAACTGTAATTGTACTGAAGGAAAGTTCAATTTTAACTGTTCCTAGACGTAGGTACAGAAAATAATTTCGCTCTCAATCAGGGCTATCGACTTGCTATCACAGCTGTCAATGAAATTATTAACATAACACTTTTTTTTCATCATAAAACATATTCAAAAGTTATTGTTTTAAAATTATCATTGGACAAATAAAGACTATCATAAAGTATACTTTTGTTCGTTCTTTAAATCTACAATTCACAATTATTAACTTCAGTTCTATATTAAATGATATATTATAATTTTACACAGTATTCTCTATTTGAATATTTAATAGATAGAGAATAAAAAGTTATCTGTTCACCCCTGACTGCATTCAAAAGGCAACTTACCTATTTGTTATCAGAACGTTGCAGCCCTACGTTAGACGGTAATGCCGCGTTTGCAATACCAATAATTTAGTATGTCTCGAGAACGCGGTCGAAGTGGACGTGTGTTACCAGCGTCCGATATAAATTCAACAAAGTCGAACTTAACACGTTCATTAGTTATCACAAAAACGTTTGAAATTTCTAAACTTGTGGCCAGTTTAAAACAAAGTGTGTGTTTCGAAACGTGATTTTGTTTCGCTACGGGGATAATTTCGTTGCGGTAGCACAATTGTTTTGCTATGGTAACATACGACAAATATGGTATTCCCGTAACCATATTTGGTGTGTATTTTAATTTTTATTAAGTTAAAACGAAAATATATACACGATAATAGCAGTTTCGTATTAAAATTAATTGAGAAATTTAAATATATTTCATTAAGTTTGATTTTGAATAGCAACTATGAATCTCGCTCCCATAATAACATTCTTCAAGGCTTCAAATAATGTCGTAACTATCCTTAGCATAAATTACGGCAACGACCGTAATCCCTTTGAAAATATATTTAGAGATATTCGTAGATAACTTAAAATCGAATTCATATTTTATAATAAAACCTTACAGTTCAGCGCTAAGAGGAATTTGTCACATTTTATAATTGATTTCACCGCGAGTATCGAATTTATAATAACTATTATATTAATTTTAACTCTTATATTGAGAATTATGAATTGTAATGCTACGATAAATATGATTATTTTATATTATTGATGTTTTTGTGCGTTTCTTTTTGTAACAACGAAGCATTTGCGAACTGAATTCATTAAATTCGGACGTTTTCGATGACCTTTAATGGTTATGTAAGTAACTAATTAAATTCTGCCCTGTACGATTTGAATCATATTAGCATAACCGACGGACCGTCTAGATATATGAATATTGAAACTAGCTGATCTAGACGAAAAAGTTAATTTGAACGACCTGAATACGCTGCTTCAGTAAGATAAATGTATTTAGGAAATTAGTGAAAATACACATGTATAACAACCTTTTTCCTGAAATTACTGCAATTATATGTTTGGTCTTTATATAAACAAAAGACTTAATCGCGGTTAATTCTTTAAAAAAAAATTGTCATTAAAGTCCGATGCGCGTCGATTTTAAAGACACTGTTAATATTCTAAAGTTTTATAAACTATCAATAGCATTAACGATGAATTTAATATTCAACTAAACTTAAAGTAGAGCTACATGACACAGCACTTAGAATTCAACATCCGAGACTCCCAACTTTTCCAACTTTTGCAAACCTACAGTGGACTCTTTCGGAATTCAGCAGAATGTCAAGAAGTCATTTCTCATTAGCACAAACTGTGGAACGCCTTCGCGAAATAGGTCACTACCGCAATGATGACTGACGTGAGATGGCTGGCAATTGGCATTCTTAGTTTGTATTAAAGGATTTATAATTATAATACGTACCTTTAAAATAAGACATTTCATAATAAAAAAGACGTTTAAATCAACTCGACTTGGTGTTCTTAATTTTTTGTTTTTTTTTTTTATATTATAGTAGGTGGAAGAGGTGGTTATGGTAAGTGGTCACCGTCGCCCATAGACATTGGTGCCGTAAGAAATATTAACCATTCCTTAAATCGCCAATGCGCCACCTTCCTTGGGAACCAATATGTACCTTGCGTCTTTAGTTACACTGGTTCACTTGTTGTTTGGCGGTGATGAATACCACCGAGTAACAAAAATGGACCAGATTTCTAGTACGTATAAATAAATACCTTTTTTTGAATTTTAAAGATTTTCGTACAAGATGTTATATAATAATAGATCTTGATATAGTAGACCTTTACCAAAAGTAAAGTAGTAATCCACAAAAGAAAAATCACGTTCCATCTATCGACTAGCCTGTTGGTGTGGTTGGTAAGATACTTGCCTTTCACGCCACAGGTCGTGGGTTCGATTCCCACCCAGGACAGACATTTGTGTGCTTGACCATGTCTGTTTGTCCTGAGTCTGGGTGTAATTATCTATATAAGTATTTATTTACAAAAGAAAAGTAGTCTATGTAAGTATATCCAGTTGTCTGGTTTCCATAGTACAAGCTCTGCTTAGTTTGGGATCAGATGGCTTTGTGTGAATAATGTCCCAGGATATTATTATATTATTATTATCTCATAATATTGTCTCCACTCAAGACATTGGTTCATATTTCAAATCCCAATTTTGATTCAACGATGAAATGTTGTTATTATCTATAGGGTTTTCCATTAAGGGCGCTTGATCGTGCAGAACTTCCATCGTAGCGTGTGCTGTGTGGCACGTAGCGCCGTCCTGTTGAAACCACATGTTGTCCAGATCCATATTCTCGATTTCAGGCCAAAAGAAGTTGGTTATCATCGACCAGTATCGCTCACCATTGACGGTGACGGCCACACCATTATCGTTTTCGAAAAAATACGGACCAATCACGCCTCCGGCCCAAAATCCGCACCAAACAGTCACTTTCTGCGGGTGCATTGCCACTTGGTGAACCTCGTGTGTATTGGTCTCGTCCCAAATACGGCAATTTTGCTTGTTGACATAGCCATTCATCCAAAAATGCGCCTCGTCGCTGAAGATGATTTTTTTGCCAAAATCGGCGTCAACTTCCAACTGCTCTAGTGCCCAGTCAGCGAACACACGGCGCTGTCTATGGTCATTAACCTTGAGCTCTTGGGTCAGCTGGATCTTGTACGGGTGCAGGCTCAAGTCACAACGCAAAATTCGCCAAGTTGTCGTCTGCGAAAGGCCGAGTTCCTGTGCGCGACGCGGAATTGACTGCCGCGGGTTTTCGAGGACACTGTCGCGCACAGCGGCGATATTCTCGGCAGATCTCGCGTTACGTTGACGCACGGGAACCGGCTGATTGTTAACTGACCCGGTTGACTCGAATTTGTCCACCAATCGACGGATAGTCGACTCGGTAGGACGATCATCGCGACCGTAAAACGGGCGAAGTGCGCGGAACGTTGCTCGAACTGAAGACCCATTTTCATAAAACAATTTTATGATTTGCACGTGCTGCTCGACACTGTAACCTGCCATGGTGGTTTGGGAGGACGGAATGAATATAACACATTGCATTTGACAGCTGTCACTCAAACAACATGGCCGCAATCAGCTGTCAAAGTTCAAGCGTCCCTATTGGAAAACCCTATATATATAGGTTTATAATTATTATAATGGAATCTTTATATATGTATGTGTGTACTGCCGAGATGGTTCAGTGCCTAGAAATTATATCATAGTGTTACTACCAGCCCACTGTGAAGCAGCGTGGTGGACCAAACCCTCAAGTATTCATGAACTTCATTCAGTATTCATAGTAAATATTTCATTAAAATAATCATCTATATTAAAAAAAAAAAATTAAAACAGGATTCGAAAATAAAAACAGCATTAATTAATCGGTTTTAATAATCATCCTCATGACTTTGCATTATATAATAAGTATATTATATCTATTTAGTAATTTCCTTGAATATGAGACTTGGGCGTACTAATTAAATAATGACTTTAGATGGAACTCATTATTTATAGAAATTAATTTGTAAATCCAATTTTTTTATAATTTATGTAAAAAATTCGTTAATCTCTGCTGTCATATTTCAACCCGATCTTATTTATTCGTGTAATAATAACAGCGACTTTAAGTTATGTACTTTAGGGCTATGCTGTAAGAACAAAATCGAGCTCACCGCAGATAACGGTCGTTAAATGTAAGAAAGTCATATGCGACATTGACCATAATAATTATAACATTTCAAGAATATACGTATCAAAACAGTATATCAACAAAACAATAATCGGTTGTCAACATTTCACCGGTGAGCTGAGTGATAAAGTGATTTTTGACAGAATAGCACTGTTGACATTTAATTAATATAATATCGGCCTTATTTATAAATGTTGATTAGTGGGTAGTTAAACAATGCTGTATTCATCATTCGAATGTTAAATCAATAATGATAGACAGCGGAAACAGTGTTTAACTATGCCATGGAGCCTGAAATCTTAGAACCGTAATATCTAATTGTTATTTGAATATGCGTATCTTTTGCAGTATTAATAAAATTAAAAAATACCAAAACCAAAGATGGTGAGTTGATTAAAGTATATTTTATTATTTGTTTTAGAATCGATAATGATTGAGGATTTATTAGCAGTGAATTGGCCAATAATGATCGTTGTTATTTAATGATTAGCTGTGAAGTAATTCACCCGGACTAAGAAGTCTGACAAGCCGTAGTCGTAAATTTTTTAGTTTTTTTGGAATAATGTGTTTTAATAAAATTAATACTAGAACTGGTGCTTTCGTCGTTTCGATTTTGATTTGATTCCTAATTTTATCTGTAACTAGCTGAGCCCGCAGTTTCACTCGCGTATAATTAATAAAAATATAATGAATAAAAATCAGCCTAGAATCTTCCTCGATAAAAGGACTATACAACACAAAAATATTTTTTAAATTCTGACCAGTAGTTCCTGAGATTAGCCGGATCAAATAAACAAACTCTTCAGCTTTATATATTAGTATAGATATTATTCTATATTAGGAAAATGAAATAATTTTAGATCATTATCGTGGACATACAGACGAATGCTGGTCTGAGGTCTGAGGTCTGATATGAGGTGTAGCTCATTGTTGTGATGGTAAGAATGATTTTCCTTTTACGTATTTGATGACTACTATATGATTCAACTTATATAATTCAATTAAATTCCCTGCTTAATCTATTCGTCAATGTACACCGCATTCGACACTGTCGCTCACTTTACTACATTTCTCATCTATACCTAATTAATTACAGCCGAAATAAAAGAAATATATATTGATATATATATAAAAGTATATAATATGATACAAAAACAGACTGTATATACTGATTACTCATTATACAGATTCGGATTTCCCATTCACAGATAGCGAAAGTTTATAATTACCTGAGCAGTATGAAGATTATCGCCGCAAAAAAACAATTATCGAGGGAATCAATCATATAATTTAATTAAAACACGACAGTATTCTAGATATTTCTATATCGCTAATAATATTTATAAAAACAAATGTAATTGGATACATTGGTGTATATTTTTAATATTTGATACTAATATAGAAAAAATATGGCACCAACAACTTTACCTTACCTAAAAAAATGATTTAACGATAACCGTAATCTGTGTCGTAGAATTATCTGATTCATCTTTCGGTTTAAATCTTTTACGCTTTTTAAGATGGAATAGTGAGCCAAGTGGCCCAATGGTTAGAACATTTGATGCCTAACCGAATATTGCCGGATCATTGAGTTCCCATGTGCTTAATTTGTGTTTGGTGGTGAAGGAAAAGTCGAGACAAAACCTGAATGTGTCAGAAAAAAACAATATCCACTACACAGAGGCTATGCAGCTCATTCCACCACATTAAGGCAGCGTGCTGGAAAGCTATATGAGGTCTTAACCAGTAGTGAGACAATTACAATCCGTTATTATTATTTACTTTTACTAAATTGTAAAATAGTTTTTACAATATCACTAATATTACTAATAACAATAATTTATATATATGTTTTTAAGTGCCTGCGTATCGACTACGCGGAAAAAAGTAGATCAATTTTTATAAAAATCATGTGGATAGCACTTTTTTGTATTTAAATGAATTTACTTTCCATATACTTCATTCATTCATTCACGATCAATGTCACAAGCACTCGCTCGTTATTCAATTTCGTTCAGTTTTTTAACTCTTAATCAATACCTCAGAACGTGAAGTTCTAAAAATCAAATTAAATATGGACCGTCTATATTGAGATGTGACATTTGAGAACGAGAACAAACATTGCTCGACACCTCACGATCCTACAGTACTCATCTCTGAGTTAGTAATTTTAGTAACTATAGATACGTAGTAAAATAACGGAACGAGAAAAATACTCCTCTGACCTTAAGGATATTTGGAGCTTATTCCATCACGCTGCTCCAGTACCTGTAGAATTTCTTCCGATACTTGCAACTTATCTTACAAGGTTTTGCTTTATCACCGAACCAAAGGTGAATTTAAAAATTTTTTTTTTTAAATCAAGCACTCGAAACTGTGTTATTTTCCTGGTTATGATCGCACTATTTTTGATTCCACGAAGTTCCACGAGTTCTATCAACTGGGTGATCTCTGGTTTTGCAAGATATATCATAATTTTAGTGAATTTTCTATTCACATGAAATTTGCTTCAGCATTCTTAGCGAATATAGTTTTACAACAAACTATAGTAAAACATTTCACATTAATAAATAAATTGTGAAACAGACTTCACATTTCACACACTTCGTTGCCACGCCATAAAGTTGTCGACATTAGCGCATCGCTAACGATAAAGTCCATTGAAAACTCTAAAACATACAATAATGGGTATGGTTTCAGTTGCTTTCCCTAATTTCAATTTACCGTAACCCGCCGGTGTTGTCATTTAAACAATTTTAACAAGAACATAAATTCCACGCCCATGTCAATATTTAGGTCGGCCGAGTGCCTCGAAGGCCTAGCGAGTCCATTTGGAGCCTAGGTATCTATTTATAGCTGGTAGAACGCGGCTGGTGCTACGCGAAATGCTTATTTACTTGAGATCTTTATAGCAAATTCCTTATTTGCAGCTTTGCGTGCTAGAGATATATATTTTAGTGCTTAAAGTCCGGTTATCGTTGGTACGCTTGTTGACGAACTATCAGTACTAACTATATTATGTTTGAAATAAACAGCGCTAGATAATACAATTGTAAAAATAATGATCTAGAATTCTATACTATTAAAATCGAAGAGTCAATAAACTTATAAAATCTACTAAAAACCAATACTTATCGCATTGGTTTCTTAACTTAAATGCGAAATCCGATACAAGAATCGAAAACTGGTATAAGTTATTCAGGTCACTGACTTGTTACTGCTTTTATAATTATTTGAATTTTCATTTTACGTATAACATTATATAAAAAATCGCGTAAATCAATCTTTTAATTTGTATTGTTTAGAGTTAGACCTTCTATACCAACGTCAGTTAATTGTACTGCGAATCAGCGTACATCTAGGTCAATGTTCCATACATGTTTATTTCGCTCCCCGTCTTCGAACTGGGGCATATAAACGAAGATTTATGGAGATGAAAATTTTTCAAAACTGACATAATAATCTCAAAAAATTGAAATCAACCATTATTTATTATACACACATTTATATAAGTAACATTGTTGAAAACATTATGATTTAATTATGAATCTATCAAATTTATCGCATAAAGTTACATTAATCTATTCCTTATACATTTTATTTATGTCCTAGAAGACATCACAATATAATACTTAAGTCAACTTTGATGTAACCTTTGATCTTATGACTCTATTGACGTTTCAATAGACATTGAAACCTTTTTAGGAAATTTATATTACGTTAGATGGAATTTATTAAAACTTGAATAATTTTGCAGAAATTATTTAAAAAATTAACAAATTAATAACAATTTGATATTAACTTTTAAATATAATTCTCCTGTAAAGTTATGAAATTAACAAGAAATGCAATAACCTGATGTAAAAATATGCAATTTGTAATTTAGCAACAAAGTATTCTAGTTAACAGCTCAATTAAACAAAATTTAAACGCGTTAGTAATTAATTCAAAGTTATACCCAGACGTTTTTGGTTTTAGACAAAATGATCATAATAAAGTAAAAGGACTGAGATTAATAAGCATCGGGTTTCAAAGAAACCGCCACCCGCGGGCAACAGTTGCGACACTAGTGTAGCGAGACAATGGACAGTAAATATTAGATTATGCGCCTGTCTCCGCAATCCCGACTTCATTAAATCTCGCCCACGGCTGCCCTCTATCGGCTAAACCTGTAGGCGGCGTGGTTTCTAATTTGAAATGGCCAAACCTAACTTCGAATTTATCCATTTCTTCGATCAACTCCTGTCGTGTGATTTAAAATTTTAACGCTGTCATACAAGTTAAGATTTTCCGTATCGGTGATATTAAACATGCCAGATTAAAAACGATTTGATCTACAATATTATATTACATACTTTATTACAATGTAATTTATATTCTTAATAATTGGTTACGCGTTCGATTGTTTCATATTTATTTAGAAAGTATTGTATAATGATTGTAATGTTAATATGAACAGATTATCTTTCTCAGAAATCCAATTAAGAAGCCTTATCATACTACACGTGTAATTAATGTATCTATTATTATCAAATTCTTTACATTGTCCTTCATTAAATAGATTAAATTATTTTAGATAAGATGAAATTATAACTTCCACAATATTTTTTTATTTGTTTTAATTTCGTCATCGACATACGTCAGTATCAACAGATGAGCTATTACACCTGTAATACTTCATCTTTGAACATAACTGTGCTAGTTATAAATAAATAAGTATTTCATATTCATGAAAGAGCTTGTCTATTTTTATTCTATGAATAATGTTCCAATGATTGTGTTCATTCCGGTGTTACCGGTTAGTCTCGACAAGTAATATATTAGATGATTTGCTTTACAGTCGTCACAACAATTGAACTTGCTAATGAAGCTTACCAGACCGTAGGATTTAGACACCAGTTAAATCCGATTTGACTGTAGTGGACGCCAATCTAGATCTTATCTTTAGCGGATTAAATCATATGATCGTGTGTAGTTAAAAGTTCAGCTCACGAGCAGTGTCACCGGTTGCAAGGCGTACTACCCGCCTACTCCGTACATTGCTCTATCGGGGAAAGCTGTTTTGACTTTTGCAATCTTGTTCTCACAAGTGTATTGTGGAGTCTGCAAGGACACACACTAGGTCCTAAACTATTCGTTATCTATGAAAGTGACTTAAAATCTGTGTATACCGTAAAATTATGATTAAAACAAAGACACTTCAGCTATCTTCTCGTAAGATAAATATTAGTTGTTATTGTTTTTAATTATAACGCAAGGTCGAAGCCCACTCACGTGAGTAGCACTGTGGCGCTACGGCTATTTGGAAATAACTCGCAACTTTTGTTTGATTTATTCTAAGCATTACAAATTAATCTGTTGTTTTATAATATATCTTTCCAACAATCTATATTTTTATCATATATGTGTTTTATATATTATATGTCTCATATATATTTTTAATTTAGCATATTGCACTTAAAACATGCAATTATTATTATGCATACTTAAAGTCCGCTATTTAGATCGTAAACAGTATTCACAGTTAATGTCAACAAACTTGCATATTCGAACCCGGGTCACGATTACACTCGCGGCCACTTCCTCTCGCCCCACTCGTGTATCCATGTAGTTAGGTTCTAACTTACCTATAGACAATAACACAAACTAAACTCATGATTAAAATTATCATAAGCATATTCCAGATTTTTTTAAAGAAAAATAACCAGATGGGTTACAAGTAAAAAGTCCAACGAAGGGTGTTTAAAAATATTTAAATTATTCCTTAAGAAAATTTTATTTTGCAAACGATTCATTACTTACTAGTTCAAAACATAACACATTCATTGACAACAACTATAAATTCGTACCGTTATATATTACAGGTTAAGTAAAAAACAAATTAGTTGGTCTTATATAAAATTTAATTTTAAACCATATTATTATTATTATATTTTATGTGTATATGTCCTGTAGGAAGTTCAGTGACCCCCACATATTATAGAATAATAAATATTATCTTTAATTTAAAGAACGTCATCTATGTTTCTACCAATCATAACATGACATTGGCTTATATTTTATAACTCACTTAATGACATCCCAACACTAAAAGAATAATAATAATAATAATATCTTGGGACATTATTCACACACGGTCATCTGATCCCAAACTAAGCAGAGCTCGTACTATGGAAACCAGACAACTGATATACTACATATACTACTTTTCTTTTGTAAATAAATACTTATAAAGATAATTACAGCCAGACTCAGGACAAACAGACATGTTCATGCACACAAATGTCTGTCCTGGGTGGGAATCGAACCCACGACCTGCGGCGTGAAAGGCAAGTATCTTACCAATCACGCCAACCGGCTCGTCTGAATATCTGATCTCACGTGTTCTGCAACATCATAACTCTTTCACATTTAATTTATTATCAAAATCTAAATCACAAACATGTCAAAATCGACTTCGATCTTAATTATTCAAGAAATATCAAGAATTCTCGTATTATATGGAAGTGTACTGTGCTCGCGTATATACATATATAGATCTGTCGTTGTGGTTGGAATGTTGCAATATTGGGGATAGGATTCGAACCGCAAACTATTGCGTAATCGTGGTCCAATCAATACTCTATAGTAACATTAAATTGTTGAAAACAACGTTTCGAATGACAATATTTAGTGGTGTTCGAGTGGGAAATGAAGTCTTTGATAATATTACAATATTAACTTCGAGTCGAAGTTTCGCCCGTAACGAATTTGTTCAGTTTTCACGAGGAGCGTACTTTATTGGTTCTTTGAACTATTGTGTAAGACTAAATACCGAACTCGTCAGTAAAATGACAAATAATAATTATTATAATCTATGTTACGTATGTATACGTCGATTAATTTGTCGTATCTGTTTTAGTTTTTTTATTTTATTTTATATAATCAATTTCGCATGTCAACACATTCTGATTTATCAGATAAAAATGTATAATTAATTATAATTTGTTCTAAAGAAAGATTAAAGACAAAATCATTTCTTATTCCAATTTCTTTATTTAATTAGAAATTGTTTCAATACTATATGTATCTCTATCAGAAGCTATTTTAATATGGTGATTTTTTTATTGTTATAGTTTTTCTTTACTAATATATAAATGTTCTTAATGAAGGGACGAGCGGATGAAAATTAAAAATAATGAAAAATGTATATTTTAAACGAAATCGAATATCGAAATTTCAAGCGTCAAAATGTATGTAGTTCTCAAAGTCTTTATAATGTCGAACGTTAAACATAATGAATTAATCAAGAAGTTGTATTGAATAAGACGAAGAAAAACTTGTGACTTATTCTCATAATAAATAAATAAAAAATTAAAACATTAAACGTCAAATGCTAGACGCAGGTCGCTTCGCATTTTCTCGTAGCTACGTACTTTTCTGACGTTCCATTGATAAAACAACCACGAGCTATCGACCCGACTCGAGTTTAATAGTCTCGTAATTGAAAGTTAAGCGAAATTACGTTTTATTCTTTAATTTAATTACGTAAATAAAGTAATAAATGGTAATAGCTTTGAACTTATTATTATCGAATAAATTCTACCAGCCAACTGTTATTTTTTTTATTTATCATTCTAGTGGTTAGGAGTTCGTGTATTAAAATATTAATTTTATATTTTATTATAGCATTGTGTTGTTACAATAATTTTATTTCAAAATGAATTTACCTAATGAATATATAAAGTACATAAGTTTCATATAACAATGAATATGTTATATTATGTAATGCATCTATATATATTGTTATTAGACCGCGTCTAATTTCATGGTTTTTTTTAGAAAGAATTGATTGTGAGTTTTTTGAGTTTTACGCGGTAAAACATTGGAAATATTACACGTTAAAATTTTCTGCAAACCAATAAAAAAAGTCACGAAAATCTTGTCGTTAGGACTCATATACTATTCGTTGGTTTGCAAAGCAATCTAAATCTGAAGAAGAATCTACAGGATAGCTATATCGATTTTGTGTCACTGACTTATTTGGGTTGAATTATTATTTTGCTGTAATAGTTTCTTGTCGTTTCTATAAACTAAAACGTAAAACGAATGAGTTAAAATAATTAGTGCAGACAATAAGATACAGTGGCGTCTGATATCAAATGAGTACTCGGTGTAATACAGCTCGAGACTGACGCTTCAAGTTATATTTCTTATCATATAGACTCTTTGTAGGTACCTTATTTCTAATTAATTTTTGCTGGCAGCCGCGTATTTGGGAGGCGGTGTCAGGTATGGAAAAAGTAGCCAATGTGCTACCTTGGGCTTAAGGCTATCCAAACCGACTTCTTGCCAAATTTCATAAAAATCGGTACACTGGTTAAGACAGACAGAGTTACTATCGAATTTTAAGGTTTAGTATAAATTGGTCACAGGTTCAATTTTTTTTTCATACGGTCCCATAGATTATCTGATATGCACTGTCAAACGAACGAACCTTTCCATAATATACAAGATTTTGTGTAATAAATACATAATCAGTTAAAATCGTGTGAAAATACGTTTAAATTTGTTTTAATTGTAACTAGTTTTATGTAATATATTAAGTAACAGCGCCGTATGCTAATTTCTCGGCTACACGTTATCACAGTATATCAAACGTAGCTGTTGACCCATTGGTGTATCGAGATCGACCAATTAGTTTCTGTCGAGTGATATCTCTAAGTCGAGCCTTTCAGTGGTTTTGTTTAGAGTTCGACTTTATTTTTTGTAATTGGCAACATTTTTGAAGTTCCGCATGATTTTGGAGAGTCAACAATATTATATATTTCCGCGTAGTCACATTAAACTCGTATTCCGGAAATTCATACAAATGTTACTAACAATTATTTGCCAAGAGCGGGATAGAAATTACTACCATTAACGCAGTTACCAGTCGTAATGACGGCAGACTACGTTAGCGTCTATATAATAAAAATAACGTCATGTAACATCGAACATAAACATTTTAACGTTACAAACATATCCGTCGCTCTACGATTAACTAGGTCCCGCCGTTGCCGCAGTGTAACATCGCTTGCAAGTTTCTATTAAAGTCGATACATAAAAACGGACATAAGGTTAAATATAGTAGTTATCGACTGCTTGTCGTGACGGGATGCACCGCATTCCGAACAGTTTCATTATCGGCCTTGATAATGCGGCTAAATAAACTATTTTTTGTTTGTCATTACAAATATAAGAGTTCGTCAGTTGCTTTGTTGTTGCATAAAGACAAACATTTCGTACCCAAACAAATACTCCACATTACTCAAGCAATAACCTTTTATCAACAGTCTACCGATGCCTAACGCACATCAAGATGTTACACGAGAGAGATATAAAGCGTGGTTCCGTATGACAAAGTTATTCCGAGTTACTCACTAAGACAATGTAAGAATAGACGATAAAATAAAATGACGTTTCGAGACTGACGCAACGATTTCCCGCCAACGCTACCGCGTACAGAAACAGAAAGTGCAGTGCAATTTCGAACTTTAAAATTCGAACCTTGAATATTTGTTAAAAAAAAAAACCGATCGTTAAAAATAAAGTCGAGGTACGTGTGTGTTTTGGAGGGTGTGAAGGGAGTTTCGTGTGGCGTCGTGATAGGTGCGCACTCTCGCCAATGCGGCGGCGGCGTGAGCGCGATGTCGCCGCCGCGGGCGCTGCTGGCGGCTCTACTTCTCTGTCAACTGCTGTCGTACGGTGGCCACCAAGGACTCACCAAGATATTCTACACGTAAGCCCCATCACGAATATTGATATACTTAAAGTGTGTATAATATATCAGTGTATTTATTGTGTCAAGAAACATGGTACCTTGTATCACACTACTGACAATATTGTCAGTGTTAATTGTGTTGATTGTTTGGTTGGTTGGTTGGCTTGTAACAGTTGTGTTAAAAATATTACGTTGATAGCACTTGATTGACTATAGAATTAACGCTTTTTTTTATTTGTCGTTTGTCGTTAAGTGCCGCAATCGTATAAATTGAAATACTGTAAATATATTTTTTTTCAATTAACCTCCGACTGGCGTGAATCTTAATTAATTATAAAGCTAGTCTTTCTAATGTTGGCGCCATCTTGAAAACATATTCGTCCATTGCCACCGAGTCAAGCCAAAACCCAATTCATTAATACAATCTTGACATTGAGAAAACATGTTGTGACAGTCCCAAAACAACTAAACGGTACAATTGACCTTCCATTTATGTAACCATCGATTATTTCTCCGACTTATACTATATTCAAATAGATCTAGTCGGGTTAGGCAAAAAGGCGACTGTTCTTTTTAAAAATTCCCCTCAACTAATTGGCTCTAACCTTTACACTTGTATTCTAAATTCAAATTGGCGACCAAATTCCGCCAGTGCGTCAGCCGCTATCTTGAATTTAAGGGAGAATTGTTTTTGCTCAATATATTTTTAACTTTTCATCATAAATATTAAGAACTTAAGACCCAGACCACTGAAAATTCACAATGTGCTAAGCCAGACGCTAGACCAGACGATCTAATTTGCGATTTTTATTGGAACCGTTTTCGAAATTCAGCCTTTATCTTTATTGAACATTTGAGGAAAACCTTTATGTGAACAACAAATGTTCGTATAATTGTTGTATTATATATTGTATTAATAACACTAAAACTCGTCAATAGGCACCTAACAAGAAAAAATCTGTTAACAAACCGAGGAGGGGGAATATTTAAATGTCAGTATTAAATTCGTTAATAAATGATTTACCAGGTACAACACAAAATTTTGTAATTTTAAAATGGTTATGATTATCGTGATTAATTAAAAAAAAAAAACATTCCGAGTCAAATTAAAATTTCAATTTTATCATCGGCCCTTTCATTTAGTTTTACGCATTTTAGTTTATTTTGAGATATTTTTCGCAGTCTCCGTCAAATCTCTTCACCTCCTGAGATTCTTTGTCATAGATAACCATACTACCTTGTGTTGTAAATTTAACCCAGCTGTCGGCCCTATTTGTCATCATATGACAAGTCCTTATTCATTATTCTTGTTACGTTTATGTCCTTTTTTTTAAATTATAGACTATCTTGATAATTTTAATTACTGCCAATTATTATAGATAAATGCTTATGTTTTAAAATATATTTGTAATGTTGTTCAATACCAGCGTGATCATTGAAGTTCAAGGTCGATTGTAATTATTTATTATGCGTCCCTCCGTCTTTAAGACCGTTTTCGGTATAGCGATCTCTTATAAATAAAGAGCAGCGTGCAACGAGGCAGTATGTTTTGTTGTCTCGAAGCCGGTTTTTAGAAAATTTGCCGTTAACATTTAAGATAATTATTTACACAGTCTATTTATAAACTTTAGTAAAAGTTTATTGCGTCGACTCTTAACATATAATACTACTTATATTTTAAACGTTAAATAAAAATTAAGTTTTTTTTATTTGGACGTATTCAAGTTAACATCCATTTAACAGTAATTTCACCGCCTCACATCAATATCGTTGTTCTGGTTAAAATAATGATTGAATCAGTATTATTGCAAGGACAATCGTATTTTGAGCCCACGTTTGGTGGTACATAGCGTGTTATGTAAATAATGGTTTATATTGCTTACATTGCCGATGTATATAGCGGTAGTCACAAACACGCAACTCTTTGCCAATATGCATTTCCTGTCAAACTTGATTTATTATTACTTAAAGCTTAATTCCACGTTATAAGTAACTATATTAATACCACGAAATTATATTTAGAGTTCTTTATCTACCTGTGTTCCATGCCATATATTATTTAACTAGTTTTCACCCGCCTGATGGGTGGGGGTGTATTAGGTATATATAAGTTACTTATATCTTCTTTTGTTTTATAATAAATTTAATACAAAATCAAACAGACAGACATAGATACTTTAGCATTTATAATATTAGTATAGACAATGATGGCACAGAAGGAAAACGTCGCTCGGTAAATTCAAATTCAAAATACTTTATTCAATATTGTAGTATTACACTTTCTTATTGATAGTCAATCTAGAAACTACCACCGGTTCGGAAAAGAAACACCCAGCCCTGAGAAGAACCGGCGAAAGAAACTCAGCGGGTTGTTTTTTTTTGTTGTATCGTGTACTGTTTACAAATAAAATTTAAAAAAAAACGCAACAGTTAATATTCTAATTTCTTTAAATTTCTGTCTTAGGGATTCTTTAGCTCCCACGTCATAGATTGCGCTAATAGCCCTGTGTAAGTGTAGGTAAGTGGTCACCACCATATCCTTAGACAATGCCGCTTTTAGAAATATTAACCTATCCTTACTTCGTCAATGCACCAGCTCCGCCTATATAAAATACAACCAACTAAAGCATTGAAATTGTCAAAAAAAAAAAACTTTTTATTATCTTATTACTTTTTATTAACTTTTTATCATTATGTATCGTTTTGTAAAAAAAAATCTTTAAATTATGTTAAAGACTTATACTTATATTGAGCTCCAAAACTTATAGCGTATTAGTGGTCATAGTAAACAACGATTATTTCCATTTATTCGTAAGACACCCGCATTCACTGACATAAATTGGCTTTATGTCAGTGAATGCGGGTGAGCTTCGTGACGCTTCCTACAAGTACCATCACAATTGTAGCACTGATTGTTCCAATTGAATTCGCTTCAATTTAAGTTATTTCAACACACAAATATTCCATACAATATTGTATAGATGATAAAAGTGCATGGAATCTTGTATACGTTTTGTTTTTATAGACGATAATTTAACTTTAATCGTAATTTTTATATAATTCTTGGATGTGTTTTTATGTAATTAATGTTAAACATTTCTATAAAATGTTTTTTAAAACTACTTTGTTACTATTAGTTTGTTAAGGGTTATAAACATTAAGGTTCTCACGGTAGCATGCGTAAGCGATGCCGTGGCGCTCCCGTTAAGACGGGAAGGGTACCGCTGGGTTTTTAGTGGGTATTCCGATGACCGGGGCACACTCGGTGCCCTGGACATATGGCGAGCCCCATATACCCCCCCCCCCCACTGTTCCCGTGGGAGAAAACGCGTAACGCGTTTTCCCAGCGTAAAAATAAAAAAGGGTTATAAACATTAAGCACGACAGGTAGTAATAGTGCGTAGTTAGGTTGAAGTAATTAAAGATAAATAATTAGGATAATTGATTTATAACGATTTAGTGGTAACGTATTTTCTATGATGTTTCCTTTTTTTAAAGTTATTAAATAAAATTAAAAACACAAATTCGATTTATAAAAAATATAACGGTTATTTGATCCACTATTGAAAATTTATTGCCAATTTCCGGATTATTATTGATTTCTATTTGATATCAATCGACACTATTTTCCGGAATGTTTCGCTATCGTTATACTTTAGGATTTTACACATTTTAGCGTTTCCTCTTAAAAAATTTATAAAATTATAACTTTTTAAAGAGGAACAAATTATTTCCCAACAATTTAATTACGTCAAAAATTACAAATTATTTCCCAAAAATTTAATTACGTCTATTTTGTTTCAGGTTACCTGACACGGGACAGCCTCCAATACTCATCTCTTTGATAGAAAACGCAAAATTGGATTTGAAAACTCCAGACGAACTTTTGTTCGCAAATGACTCGGAACAGCACAATGAAACGACAACTTTCGCAATTATCGATAGTGAAGCCGGTGAGGAAAAGGAAAAGGCATCAGCGGAAAACGCAGAGAAAGAAAGTACGGAACCTCACCTCGTAGTGAAAGCGAGGCCTATGCACGAAACAAGGCAAACAGATGATGCATTTCAAAGCATCACTCCCACGCCAGAAGCAGAAACTACAACAGAATCTCACACTGAAGAAAAATTCGAAGAAAACATTCCAATTAAACCAGAAACGCCGCAAGAAGATATACCCTCATTCTCAGAGTGGGCGCAAAAGCAATTAGCTGAAGCTGAAAAGAAAGATACCGTGCTGAATCATTCGAGTCAACCTAGTCATAGTCAAACAAATTTCAGCAGCAAAAGCACCAAATTACGGTCGAAAAATTACGCTTCACTTGCTTGCGGCGCTAAAGTCGTGGCCGTTAATCCTGAAGCCGGATCGGCTAGCTCGATTTTATCGCCAAACAGAGATGAGTATATGCTTAATACATGCAATAGTCGCATTTGGTTCGTGGTAGAACTGTGTGAAGCTGTTCAAGCACAAAAAATAGAAATAGCCAATTTTGAGCTGTTTTCATCAACACCGAAGGACATCGCTGTATATTTCAGCGATCGTTTCCCTACTCGGGACTGGGCCGACGTCGGCCAATTTACGGCGCAAGACATGAGAGATGTACAAAGTTTTGATTTATATCCACATTTATTCGGTAAATTCATCAAAGTCGAGTTATTATCTCACCATGGCTCTGAACATTATTGCCCAATTTCATTATTCAAAGTTTACGGTACTTCAGAATTTGAAGTACTAGAAAAAGAAAGTTCTCAACATTCATCACACATAGATGACGACGAAGACGACGAGATAATAGACGTCCCCGACATACCTGCGGCCGAGACGGAACCCTCGAAAAATCTCTTCGGTTCCGCAAGAGACGCCGTGATGTCTATTATGAAGAAAGCTGCTCAAGCATTAGTTAAAACTGAAGTTCCTAAAAATGTTTCAGGTGAACGTAACGATACGTTAACAGATACAATGTACAAAAAGTGTTGTTCGCCCAGCCATATAATAGTGTGTGATAATTGTAGTGAAACACTTTACAATGATGTGTATGAGCTGCTTAGTTGCAGCTCGGACAAACTAACGAGTTTAGTACGGCAAGTGTTCCTAAGAGACACTTTAAAGTGCACAAGTGTATGTCAGACGTATGGTTTAGATTTTAAAAGTACAAAGACTATAGAGTTTGGCGAAGAACGTGTAGCGTATATTAACGCTTTGTTCCCGCCTAAATATTTAGCAGCGTTGTGTAACATTCTCGCAATTAAAGAGAAAAAAGTAGTTTTGAACACAAGCTTTGAAACCGAAATGAATGTTACCTCTAACATTACTATAGATGAATCACCCCAAACAGTGAAAAGTGAAACAAATTCAGATCAAGATATCAAGTTGGTGCCGATTAAAAATGAAACGACCGATGATAAAATCAATGAGACGGCTCAATCTGATGGCAAAACTGTTGTACCTGAACAAAAAGCTGAGAACGCACCGATAGAAGTACCTAAAGATGAAAAAGAAAAGTCGGATACGTGCAAGGATGATCTCCAGATAATTCTTGAAGGAAAACAACCTTTAGTAGAACCCCACGACGAGCCTACTACTGAAGAAAGACAAGTAGAAGGCAATAATGAAAATGAAACTAAAGAAAATCCTTCAAAAACCGATGTTAAAAACGGACGAGACGTAGTTACAGAGAAACCAAAAGATTTAAATACTGTAAGCGATGAATTAACCGATCAGGTTTTAATCGACAGTGATAATTTTATGTCAGAAATAGATCAGATTGCGGTAGATCCCCTACCCACGGGTAATCACGCCGCACTTAATCAAAACCAAGCGCAGGCAACTCTACAAAAAGAATCAGTATTTTTAAGGCTGTCAAACAGAGTAAAGGTGAGATAACATTAAATTGTACATACACTTTTTCATTTATAGTTTTGAATTATTAAAATTATATAAAATTGTCAAATTCCTTGTTAAAACGTTAACGTTCGAACGTATATAAAACGTTAAAGAAAAAAAATTTTTTTTTATATATTTATAATTTCTGTTTTTTACAGACACTAGAAAGAAACATGTCTCTCTCGGGACAATACCTTGAAGAGTTGAGCAGAAGATACAAGAAACAAGTAGAGGAAATGCAGAAGTCGTTTGAGAAGACAATGGTCCAAATGACAGAGGAACGACGTAAGAGCAACGAACGTGAACAAAAGTACTTAGACCAGATGACACAATTACAAGATCAATTAGTTCAAATGACAATAGCGATGACACTCCTCATGGAAGAAAGAGATAGCTGGTTTGGCAACATCACATTCTCGAAATTCATTATGTATCAATCTATTATAATCACGTTAATATTATATTACGTATCAAAGAGAAGAAAACCAGAAACTATTATGGTGGCGATCCCTAAAAAGATTAAGAAGAAACAAGACAGGTTTAGAAGGAAATCAGTTGAAGGTGTGAGTGGACACGCTACTCCGTCTACGAAGAAAAGAAGGCCGAGCGAGGAAGCGTTTCAAATTGAGAGGCAGTCGATGGAGGATATGGAGAGGGAGCAGGAGGCGGGAGAATGGCAAATTGCTAAGAAGAATAGAAAGAGAAAAACTTCAATACTTCATAGGAGTTTAGAATCTGATATTAAAGAAACTTCTACTAACCAAGATGGTATCAGGGAACTTCAAGAAAATCCAAATATAACTCTAGACGAGGGGGTTTATTTCGCTCCAGTTTCTGAGCCAAAAGAATTTACGGTAGTTGAAACGAAAGAAAAAGAGTTACCAAAAACTAACGGATCGTTCTTCAATAACTTAAAAACGAAGACGATGAAGACGAGACGATTGTCGTCGCCGGCGTTCCTGAGAACTCTCAATCGTCAAAGCAGCAGGAGTACACCCAGTCCAGACGTGAGGACTTTAGAACCGATTTTCAATGGAAAATTGGGGAAGAAAGCAGCTTCCGAATCGCCAACCGGAAGCCTCTGGTCGGAATCTACCGATATATCTCAGAATGGACAACAAGAGAGCGAAAGTGGCAGCAAGAAGAAGAAAAGTCTTAAAAACATTCTTAAGAAAGTATTTTGAGAACTTTGAGTGTTTGTTTTACACGTGCTTAGTATAAACCGCTACGTCTCGTTTATTAATGTGTATTTTATTGTTTAAATTATTGTATAAAATATTTGCGTCATCGTTAGACCTCTATGGGTGCCAATTGTGATAAATTAGGAAGCCTAATGCTATTTCAATTTTTATTTTTGCAGTTATGTTTGCTAGAATGCCAGTATTTTATGAGTATGAGACAATAAGAGAAATTGTGGATTGTGGACACTAGTCGAGCGAGTTCGGTAAACAAAGAAATGGCATTAAATGCATTAATTTTATTTCTGTATTTTTATTTATTATCTACATTTTATGATAACATTGATAATCTTAACGGTCTAAATATTATTTTACAACAGCATAAAAAATATAAAACAAATTATATTACAATTATATGTTTTATACCTTTAATAAAAATGTATAACAATGTAAAAATTCTATGATACAATATTAATGGATTGTATGAAGTCTTTCAAGTCAACACATTTTAAATTCACTAAGTTTTTCTGTCTTGCTGTTATGTTTAGGCTTTTGGCGGCTGCTTCTAAATTGTCTAACGTGTATCCGCTATCGTTGTTCGTAGCGAACACTATCTCATTGACTTCTTCGATTAACTTCACCGTAACCAAATGTTTGAAATGTTGTTTTAGAGTCTCCATTATACTTTCTTGGAGCTGTGTGTCCCGGCATACAAGGTTCAAAATAAAATGACCTGAAAAAAATTTATGAATATTTATTACTGAAATTTTCTATAACAACGCATTGAGGACATCACTGTTATTGTTTTCTAAACTTCTATTTAAAGACTTAATAATAAATAATTAAAGATCTATCGAGAGCTTGGACTTTGTGTATGTTACAAAATAAAAACAGATCACTAAGATTTTTATCGATGAAATACATAAGAATGAATAAGAAATAATAAAAAAATAAACTAAAAGTTTAACAATTTTATAACATTTATAAAGTATTATTTATAAAAATGTCAGGTAATAATAAATATATGCAGTTGCGATATTTCTTATTGGTTGTTACAAATTCCTATTTTCAGAATTAACAAACATTACATGGACCGTAACTAATATTATAAATGCTCTAATGCGTCTTTTTTTTTTTTGTTTTTTTGTTACGCTCTCACGTCTTTACTCAAATTATCATAACAAATTTGCATAAGTAAATAAGTAAGTAAGTAATGTCCTCCAGACCGATTTCGGCCACGGCGGCCAATCTAAAATATATATTAAATTAAATATTTTATAACTTTTTACACATAATACAATGCTAATACTTCAAGTATCAGAAATTTACTTTACTAACGACCTCTTAGGACCATATTACTAACATAAGCAACATTTGTTCTATGACTTTTAATAATTAATTTTATATACATATGAAGTATTTAAATTGATCGCTCTAAATACTAGCAACACTGCGCGGTATTTAAGGTTGCGATATGCATTTGCATAACGGACGTGACGTAACTACTCACTACTAAATAGAGATCTAAAGAGTGTCAGAGAAGACAACAGAACTTAAAACTTCTCATTCAAAAAACTAATTTTATAAAAAATTATAGAATAGGTATATATGGTGTTAGTGTTTCAGTTGAGGTTATTAGTATTTTTATAAATGAATGCTCATTTTTGCTCAAATTATTCGAACACACTTAAATTGTTTGATGCGTGACGATAATCATCATAATGAAGCATGGCATTAAATTAAACTATTATTATAAATATGAAAATCAAGCATGGAGTCCACTTCATTATTGATTGGTGTAATTTTTTTTAAATTCGTCATTTAACGGCAGATTTATGTGAAATTAAACATCTTACAACATAGGACTTTCCTATTAGGGGTCATTCGTTTATTACGTAAGACGATATTTACTAGTTTTTGACTCTCCCCCACCTAAATAAGAAAAGGCCGACCCCTCCCCCCTGTTTAATATTTATTACGTAAGAATCTAAAGGAAAAAATGAATATACGTTTGGTTGGTTTTGATGTTACGAGTGTCGTTTACGCAAAAAAGTGACAGTCTAGTTCACAAGCGGGGAGTTCCCGGGAGGCGCAGTGCGGGTAGCGCGGGTACGTTGCCATGGAAATAGTTTACCTAACCGAGTGCATCTCGGCAATCGCGCGGCTGCGCGCGCTTTTTCAAATCTTAACTTTGCGTATATTTGTGAACTTACATAAGAACTATCAAGACTCCTTCCCACCACTTTGCAAGAAAAAATAAGACGTGGTCGAAATCCCCCCTTCCCGGCCCCTAAATCGTCTTAAGTAATAAAGGAATGGCGGCTTATAGGAAAGTCGTAGTCGTAATCAGGTAACAGTTCCCGAGTGACACGTACACGTAATATATGTACGTGTACTATGTGTATAGTTACCGGTCGGCACGAGCGCGGCGACGCGCGCGAGCGGCTCGGCGCGCAGGAAGTGCGGCGGCGGACACGACAGGCCCAGCGAGCTGTCCTTGCTGTCCATGTCGAACATCACCGCGCCGTACGTGCGGCCTGCGGGCGGCATGTCATATATTAACACAAGGACTGCCACGCGGGCTCATTTACTAAAATTAAACACATCTTGTTTCCTAGGAATATTCGACTAATATACACTAATATACACCTCGCCAGTCGAGTTCATCGACGCGATGATCGTGTATCGGTCGCGAGTGTAGTATAACAGGTTCACACGCGTTTTAAAACTACTGCCTAAAATTTGATTATGTTATTTAGAAATTTATTGATGACTAACCTATTAAAGAAAAGAAAAGAAAAGAACACTTTTTTTTGGGACATTTTAACAAAATGACAATTAGGTACAAAATAAAAAGTAAAAAACAATAAAAAAAAAAAATTAACGATACAAAAAAATATATATATATAAAGAAAAAGAACAAGTACAATATAGGTATATGACGTGTCCCAAATAGGTATACCATTCAGCAATTCATAGGTGTGGACACCTAATGCTGGTTTTCAATGGTACCCTTTTTTGATACCTACTGACGGGCGGTGACCCAATTAAATTACAAATACTAAAATTTAAAATAAAAACAATAGACATTACATATATAATTTATTTATAAGATAAATTGCATACATTAAATAATTATTTATTAATTCGATAAACTACACGCAAATATATTTATATTTTGTATAAAGCAAAACCAGTTATGGAAAAATAGGATCACTGGGAAAGTTATTAGAGTGCCACGTGCGCCGCGCGCCGGTGGTCGCGTGACGCGTGCATGTTACTTGTTTATAGTGAATTCAGTGGACACAAAAAAAGAAAAGTACTTGGTACTATTAGTGTTAGTATTTCTTACTCGTAAAAACTTTTACGGTAAATATACTTATTTTTCAAAATAAAAAATATGCAGATAATTTAATTAGTTACAACAAAAGAAATAATTTATTATGATATAAAACGATATACGACACAACAATCACAATCGTTATTTTAATAGTCTTTATTATATCGGGACAACCCACTCGAACTATTGACGACACAATGCTGGTCAGCAACAATATGTTCATATCAGGTATATATTTTTAAAAATAATATTAAGATTCTACTTTCTATTAAAAGTTATACAAAGAGTATACTTCACTTTATAGAAATATACAGACAAGACTAGACATTACATAAAGTTTACATAAACTTGATATAATCACTTTGATCAACCAATTAAACGACTAAATAAAATCTTTATATGTAAATTTAATCAATAACTAAGTCGGCGGCATCCGGACGATTTAAGTTTCGAGAGTCGAGTGCATGGTAGTCAATGAAAAATCATTTTCGTGTTTCCTTACTCTCCTGTTATCGCCCATTCATTTAGAAACATTATATATTATATAGAAGATTACAAAGCAATTACGAAAGTCAAAACATCGAAAACATTAATATTAAAATCAAATCCTCACCACTGTCGGCTTCGTCCTTTAAGAAATCAAATCCGTCTTTGATCTGGACCTCGAGTCGGTCGTCCACCTCCAGACCGAAGTCGTCCTTCGCAACCTCCAACATCGCCGGGTCCAGGTCGACGGCTGTAATCTTGAGGTTGTCGAAGCACTTCTTGAGGAACATGCAGAGACTGCCGCCGCCGAGGCCGAGGACGGCGACGCTCGTGCTGTTCCCGAGCGGTACGCCCACGCACATGAACGAGTGGTACAGCGACACGTAGCCGAAGTCGACGACTACTTTACTTTTATTTTTTCTTTTCACTGAAATGTATACAAATATTGTATCAAACCTTTGTACCGTTTTGAAACACTTGGTGCAGTAAATATGAGTGCATAAGCATTTCTAAAACGTAATGACGGGACGAGCTCTTTGCTTCCACGGACAGATGACTGCCAAAGGGTGCTAAGGGTATCTAAATTTCGATTTGACGGGAATATTACGCTACCGTTCTTACCGCCATTCCACGCGTTCTTCGATCAACAATTCACTAGATACATAATCCCATACAAAAGTTATCTTTAAATTTTAGTTAAAATAAAAATACAGTAATGTAAATTCAACCTTAAACGCAATATTTAAGATTGTATTCACAAAATTTTGTACCAAAAGCAATTAATTTTTACGACCTTGCTGGTCAACATACATCAAAACAAAACGCAACTGAACCGTACACGCATATTTTAAAGTCTTTTTTTTTTATAACATAGGTGGACGAGCATATGTGCCACCTGATGGTAAGTGATCACTAACGCCCATAGACATTGGCATTGTACGAGATGTTAACCGTCGCTTACATCGCCAACGCGCTACCAACCTTGGGAACTAAGATGTTATGTCCCTTGCGCCTGTATTTACACTGCCTCACTCACCTTTCAAACCGGGACACAACAATACCAAGTACTGCTGTTTTGCGGCCGAATATCTGATCAGTGAGTGGTACCTACCCAGACGAGCTGGCACAAAGCCCTTCCAGCCGCTGCCAGCAGCGTGCTGTTATTTTGCGGGCCGTTATTGAAGCGCTTACCGGTAATCATTATTGATCGAAATGCGTTCATTATTTGTATAGTAACTATTTTTATTTGTATGTAATTTATGACTTCAATGTTAATAAATATTTTATTAATATGTTAAATATATATTTATATAATAAAGTTATACAGTTTGTGTGATTTATCAGGAAATAACTTTGTAAAGTATATCGAAAATGTCAGTTCTCCAGCTAATTAAGCGAATTAGAGTAATAAGATTTTGTTTATATAGTTATGTATGTATCGTAATGTATGTCTGACTCGTTGGTCTAGTGGCTAGATATAAGGCCGCAGACTCGGTGGTCCTGGGTTCAATTCCCAGGTCGGGCCAATAATTAGTTATTGGGTTTTTCTGTCAGAAACATCTCAGTAGCAGCCCGGAGTCTGGAAATGTGTACACTCCCGTGCCTCGGAAAGCACGTTAAGCCATTGGTCCTGCGCCTGAACTCTTTCCGGTCGTGTCGGGTTGCCGTCCCATCGGATTATGAGAGCTAAGGAAAAGAGAGTGCACCTGTGTTTGCGCACACACTTGGTCACTATAATATCTACTGCGCAGTTGGCTAATCTCTCTTGAGATTGGCCGCCGTGGCCGTAATCGGTCTGGAGGACCTTATGTATGAATTTACGCAGGTGTTTGTATATATCGATGTTCAACTGCAGGAATTATTCGTGTGATTGACGTTTCAAATTGTCGCTCTTTCTACTTATTATTCAAATCTAACAATAATTGTACAACCATAAATAACAAATCACGAGTAAAAATCCACACTTAGTTTGTCGCACTGACTGGATTAATATGAGTAGGTAAATTGATTATTGCTGGTATTGAAATCCGTCAACAGATGGCGCTGTGTGATACATTCTGTTTGGACTAATGTAATCAATTTTCAAAAGCTATTTCATGATTATAAAGCTAATGAGTGGGTGGTTCTTACCCAGACGGGTAATTTCGTCGTATCTTCATTACATACAATGAGCTCTAGTTGTTGTTTATATACACTAGCTGTACCCCGCGGTTTCACCCGTATATAATTAATAAAAATAAGCCTAGAACCTTCCTCGATAAAAGGCGGCATACTATCTGACACAAAAATAATTTTTAAATTCGAACCAATAGTTCCTTAGATTAGCCGGATCAAACAAACAAACTCTTCAGCTTTATATATTAGTATAGATATATGGCGGTATCCTCACCGGTCTTGAGCCTGGCCTCGGACTGCACGAGGAACTGGTTGGCGAGGAACACGAGGCGGCGGTGCGCGGCGCCGTCCACGTCGACGTCCTCCACCACGAACGCGCCCGACACGGCCGAGCGCCCCGCGCGCACGCGCACGCGCCGCCCCACGTCGCTGCCCAGCGACAGGAACGGGATCTGGGGATTGCAGTTGTGCTCGTGGTTGACAAACACTTATTAAAGACTATATCCAAAATATACGGCAGTGCTGTCTGTAGGTCCGTCTGGAGACGTATAAGCCATTTAGTAGTAGTGAGCAGGAGGCTCACTTGATGGAAAGTAACTACCACCGCCCTTGGACACCTGCAACATCCGAGGACTTGCAGGTGCGTTGCCGGCCTTTGAGGAAAATCTATCTACTGCTAAATGTGTTCACTTTGTTTTATACATAAATTCCCTTTTGAAGAGTACGTGAGCCAGTCATTTACAGGCACAATAGTCGTGCTGGTGGTTCGGTGATGCTTAATAATCTAACCTGTCCACTGAAGCCGTTGGGTGCGAGCATCTTGGCCGAGTGCGCTAACTCGTCCTTCACGGCGTCGAGACTCTGGAACAGGTGTCCCCTCCTCAATACGGCGACCACCAGTCTACCGAACCTCGCCGAGTCCTGCAGCTGACGTCTACCGGCGGACGTGCCGAACAGCCACTCGGTCTCCCTATAATTTTGATAAAACAAAAATACATAAAAAATCACGTTTCTTTCATTTCCCTAAATATTTATTTTTGCTCTACACAGCGTTAGTCTAAATTGACAATTTAGAATATAATTATGTATATAATAGATGGAGGGGCGCTTTCGACAAAGGCGAGCATTCTCAGCGAAGACTACATTCAGCGAACTAGGCCAGCATTAGCTAATATCAAAATAAAGTATTTATAACATCATAAGTCCGTGTTGTATATAATGTAAAGCATATTTAATAATTACTGAAACCGTTGCGTCAATGTGCGTGTGTTAGCAAATGGGCGTAGAACCAATGACCGCACTTTGGTCTCCGCTTGTGATATGAAAAAAAAGCCGAGATGGCCCAGTGGTAAGGACGCGTGAATCTTAACCGATGTTCGTGGGTTCAAACCCGGGCAAGCACCACTGAATTTCATGTGCTTAATTTGTAATTATAATTCATCTCGTGCTTAACGGTGAAGGAAAACATCGTGAGGAAACCTGCATGTGTCAAATTTCACTGAAATTCTGTCACATGTGAATTCCACCAACCCGCATTGGAGCAGCGTGGTGGAATAAGCTCCAAACCTTCTCCTCAAAAGAGGAGAAGAGGCCTTAGCCCAGCAGTGGGACATTCACAGCCTGTGAACACTGTGTTACTTTTGTGATATGTCCTATCGGTACTTGTATTTATAAGTAACCACATTATCATCAGTCAGATAGCTGGTAAATTTAAAGTGTATATTATTATCAATTAGATTAACTTCGATAATTTTGTCTGCTTGTTTGTTCCTTACCGCGACTTAACCAAGGAAAAGATCGTTACGAGTTTTGGCATATAAATTAGGAGTTCTACGGTAAAAATCAGAATGACACAGTTGAAGTCGCGGCTACGAGCTCCCTTGTACCTTATTATAAGACGATATGACATTTATTTTTAGGCGATACAGACGATATCGATTACAAAAAAAAACGGAAATTACAGAAATATATTGATCAGATTGCTGATAAAAAATAAAAGTTCGAGCGATCATCTGTAAGCTATGATACCTTATCCGAGTAGCCTTTATAAGAAATTGTATCGTCAAATCTATTGTCTCTAAAATAGACGAAAATACAGCTACAAAATAATTTCTAAACGAAATAAATATTTTTGAAGACAAATATTATTTGTATAACGTTTAGAATTGTGGCAAAGTCGTTTTTAATAACGTTCCTATTTAAAAAAATATCCAATCCAAATTACTGAATATTTCTGAAAAGCCAGTATTTTCACTTCAAAAACAAACTATGTTAAACATTTATTTGAAATGTCAAAAAGCTGACGAATCGCCAGCGGCGACAGCTGAAGCGAGCCGGAAAACAATCTGCGACGAGAATAGTGTCAAGTTGAAATTATTGATCGTTATGAATCAGTGCGACGCTGAAATAAACACGGATCTGCATTCAAGAATCTCACTTGCGAATGCGGCCGCTGCAATGGCAGCTGATATTAACGACAAGAGCTAATTTCATTTAGTTGCGAAGCAATGTTCTGTCTCATTTGCTTTCCGTTCAGAAGTTTCTTTAAGTCTTCGTTTTAGGTAAAATTTAAAGTTCGATTTCCGCCATTGCAGCGATTCGAGAAAGACACAAAAATTCGGTTATTTCGATACAGGATAAATAATAATTAAATAATATTCATTGTTATATATAATTTGTTTCTTGTAAAAGAGTAACTGCTGACTTACTCCTCGGTTTTTAGGTAGAATCTAAATTACTTCGAATTTAATGTAGTCTTTTATAAAAGCGATTCAATAATTCTCATAAAATCCTAAATTAATAACTTTATTGTTATTTTCTGATTCTGATTTCTGAGTAAAACCCAATACCTTTTTACCACCCACTACCTTAGCTTCCAACGAGGTGATCAGTTCCCATATAGCAATAATGAACATTTATGTATCACCGCTGAGAAGAGTAAGTCTGGTACGACTTCCTAGTGAATTTTAAGACTATATTTAAATGAAATGTTTATTAGAGCTTAATTGAATAAGGTTATTGATAAAGAATCTAATTGGCGACGAAATATGATAATTTAATGATATAGGTACAAATAAATTATAGGTACTAATTAGACAATAAGACTGTGTTATGTATCAATTTGCCTAAATTTATTATTTTTAAAGCTTCCTGTGAATGTCCCACTGCTGGGCTAAGGCCTCTTCTCCTCTTTTTGGGGAGAAGGTTTGGAGCTTATTCCACCACGCGGATTGGTGGAATACACATGTGACAGAATTTCAGTGAAATTTTACACATGCAGGTTTCCTCACGATGTTTTCCTTCACCGTCAAGCATGAGATGAATTATAATCACAAATTAAGCACATGGAATTCAGTGGTGCTTGCCCGGGTTTGAACACACGATCAATTAGGATTCACGCGTTCTTACCACAGGGCCATCTCGGCTCGACATGTAAACAATTACTTAAAAAAACTTATTAAAACATCACTTGGTAGGACTTTGTGCAAGCCCCTTTTGGGGAGGTACCGGGGTCATGAAATATTCTATCCCCTGCACAGCAATACTTGGTATTGTTGCGTTTCGATTTGATGAGTGAGTCAATATAATTACAGGCACAAGGACATTAAATTTTAGTTACCAAGATTGGTGACGCATCAGCGATAAACCGAGCGGGTTAATATCTCTTGCGGCGTCAGGTCTATGGGCGATGATGACCACTTATTAGATATAATTATAATAGAGTTACGTAAAACCGCGCGAGGTGTGTCTCGATCTAGATTCTAGTGAGTGATAAAAATATTTTGAATTACCGTTACACTGACATGATGCAAAGTTGTTAAATTAATATTTATATGACATTTTATATCGCTATCTTTAACAATTATTTATTATTTACTTCGTACTAGTGTTCTCCTGCATGCTAGGCAAGGGGGAGGTATTGGGGAAGTTATTATAAAAAAGTGGCCTATTTCCTTCCTCCTGGCTCAAACTTGCTTCAAACCAAATTTCATCAAAATTGGTTCAGTGGTTAAACCGTTAAAACGTAACAGACAGACAGAGTTACTTTCGCATTTAAAATTAGTATAGATGTGTTTTCTTTTAGAATTATTTTTAGTTCAGCTAATATTAGACGAGTTATTTTCACATTCTCTTATCCTATTCCAAGATGTAAACGATTCATACAAGTTTTAGAAGTGGCATGCAAGTGTTCAAGTTATTTTAGTGTTCAAGGTTTTAAAACCCGCTCATTTTTAATGCCCTATAGGACCTAAGATGTCTCTTATGTCTGTTAATTACACTGGCTCACTCGAACGGCGGGAGAATTATTTATAAGTATGTAGTACCTTACATAGTACAAATCTTACATAGCTTACATAGTACAAATAAAGCTCAAATAGGTATAAGTAAGTGATAAATGTAATTTTTGTAATTGAATATGAAAAATCAAATGTACATTGGTAAATTTTTTAAACATTTGCGACTTCGAACCGACTACAATAATTTTCCTGATCGGTGACCATTTATGGTGACTACTAAAGTAGTCTACTCCTTATGGTCGAAAGGTTATCTTTACTAATATTATACGTGCGAAAGTAACTCTGTCTGAAACAAGATGAGCTTAACTCAATGACTATGTTTTATACGTAGCGAAACCGCGGACAATAACTAGTATATCATAAATCTATCCGCAATAAGTTAACTATCGAATGTACTGATACTAAACCTCTAACTTAATAATATAATAAAACAAATAAATATAGTATAATTTTTTTTTTCTTTTTATAACATGGGTAGGCGGTCGAGCATATGGGCCATCTGATGGTAAGTGGTCACCAACGCCCATAGACATTGGCATTGTAAGAGTTGTTAAACAACGCTAACATCGCCAATGCGCCACCAACCTTGGGAACGAAGATGTTATGTCCCTTGTGCTTGCAATTACTCTGGCTCACTCACCTTTCAAACCGGAACACAACAATACAAAGTACTGCTGTTTTGCGGTCGGATATCTGATGAGTGGGTGGTACCTACCCAGACGAGCTTGCACAAACCTCTACCACCGAGTAATATATTTTTATAAAGATCAACGTCGGCATAGTTGTCGGAAAATGTCAATTAAGTTCGTTCCCTTATAATACAGTTCTAAGTCAGTTTCGCGTGGTATTATTTATTAGGGAGTTTGATATATATGTACATATATATACTTATTATCTCATAATATAGCAAGTTTGATATTCTCCTATATATTACAATAAGCATTACGTGGTTAGACTTTAATTATAGCCTGTCGCTTTTATACCTTTGCTTTGTTATGTATATTATATTTAAAAATATCAACCATAAATACGAAGCTTGTATTACGTAATAAATAAAATAAATAAATTTAATTATTAAATATAATTATTTATTTAAGTTTTATTTAATTTTATTTATAGATACATAATATATTTATTATGTAATACAAATCTTACTATTTTAATGGTCATAGGCAGGTTCCGATGAGAAAGATTACGTAAAGACCTAAGCCTTCATTTTATTATTATTTTTACATTAAAAAAAAGAAACTACGAAGAATAGCACATTGTGTGAATATACCTAAATAAATAAATTAAAAAATAATACACAAGTATCCTTATATCCAGAAACATAAACCTACCTTCAAAACTTTAAAAACAAACGAATTAACTGCCACACGCACACCTACGGACCAATTATTTTTCAAATACACAAATAATTAACTTTTAATCGTACGACTATCAGAGATCTGTTCCAGTTGGAGTTCGGAAAGAAAATAAGCTTGCGTTTGAACGTGTTTGTTTACCGCAGAACAGGTAGGAGGCAACTGGCCTGTTTTTAGATATACAAACTCTTTGCAATTTAAAGCGAACTATAAACATATCCTCTCACTATCGTTGTATAGTTTACACGTGTCCGATGGTCGAAAATATAAACTACTGCAACACGCGACAGGGTTCCGCATAATTATTAAACTAGAATATTTTTTTCTATGATAAGATAATAATCTTTGTATGTCTAGATCGCTTTAAGAATATTTATTTAAAGATATACGTAATGGATGTTATTTTACTTAAGCTCAGTGGTTAGAATCTATGAATCATAACCGAAGATTTCAAGAGAAGATTCAAGCTCGGGCAAGTATTATTGAGTTTTTTTTCGTTTATAATAAATCTCGTGCTCGGTCGCGTGAAATTCCGTATTGTGCCATATGCGTATCCACCGATCAGCATTATAGAAGCTAAAATTAAAAACTCGTCAAACTCAAGAGGAGAAGCCTTTGAGCCAGTTAGACGTTTATCGATATTTTGATGTAATTTTTCTTAACTAAAACTCATTTCAAAGATTCGGAGATCTTTCGAGACCTCGAGATTCGAGTAAAATTACTTATACCATAACTAAAACGCCTCAATAGCGGTTTTATATTGTTACACAATGCTAAGATCAATCAAATGAAATCGGCTATAATTTGAATCGTTATTGGTCGGTACGACTGATGACGATTATTTTTGTATATTTATTTATTTATGTAAGGGTAAATAGTGCTTTATTTTTTTTTTATTGTATAGGAAGGCGGATGAGCATATGAGCCACCTGATGGGAAGTGGTCACCAACACCCATAGGTCATTGTAAGAAGTGTTAACCATCACTTACATCGCCAATGCGCCACCAACTTTAGGAACTAAGATGTTATGTCCCTTGTGCTTGTAATTACACTGGCTCACTCACCCTTAAAACCGGAACAAACAATAACAAGTACTGCTGTTTTACGGTAGAATATCTGATGAGTGGGTGGTACCTACCCAGGCGAGCTTGCACAAACCTCTACCACCGAGTAAAATTATTATCCGAATGACAAATTGGTTTTTTTCAGACCAAATTCTCAAGTCATGCAAACTGAGCAGGACTTATTATAGTGCACAAATGTGTGCGCAAACACAAGTGGACTCTATTTCTTCGCTCTGCTATAATTCGATGAGGCGGAAAATTATCTTTACCAAAAAAAGTTCAGGCGCAGGACCAAAGAGTTCACTTTCGAGGCAATAGAGTGTAAACACAATCTATTTCTAAATTCCGCGTCGATACTGAATATTCCTTGACAGACGAACCCAAAAACTTTTTAAGGGCCAGACGGGGTTCGAACCCACGATCCCAGGATCTGTAGCCTTATAAGCTAGCCACGGGATAAACGAAGCAATCTTTGCTACATTAATGATGGCAAAATAAGATGAATCTTCAAATTTACATGTATTGAATGGCTTGATTAGTAAGGCCTAAGATTTTTTTTACTTAAATTACCAATTTCCCCATAACACCTATGATAATTTTAAAAACATTCTGTTTTTCACGTCAACTCGTTTACATTATAAAGCACAAGTTAATAGGGACGAGAATGCAACAACACGTCCTTGTGATACCGCATCGGGCACACATCCAAACACCTCATCATCATCATACTTGAATAACTGTTTTGTTGTTTGGATGTTTCTAAATAAACTTCTTCGATATTTTAATGTAAACAAACTATTTTTAACGAAAAAGTGGGTGTGGTTTTTAAACGATGTACGTTGTTCGTGTTTTTATTTTCAATCAATTTCTAAATATACTTTATTCGAAGGTCCTAAATTCTAATGAACACTTTCGAGTCGTCATTTTATACCATTTAATAATTGACGAGCCGGTTGGCGTGATTGGTAAGATACTTGCCTGTCACGCCCCAGGTCGTGGGTTCGATTCGCACCCAGGACAGACATTTGTGTGCATGAACATGTCTGTTTGTCCTGAGTCTGGGTGTAATTATTTACAAAATATATAAGTATTTATTTACAAAAGATATGTATAGGGTTTTCCATTAAGGGCGCTTGATCGTGCAGAACTTCCATCGTAGCGTGTGCTGTGTGGCACGTAGCGCCGTTCTGTTGAAACCACATGTTGTCCAGATCCATATTCTCGATTTCAGGCCAAAAGAAGTTGGTTATCATCGACCGGTATCGCTCACCATTGACGGTGACGGCCACACCATTATCGTTTTCGAAAAAATACGGACCAATCACGCCTCCGGCCCAAAATCCGCACCAAACAGTCACTTTCTGCGGGTGCATTGCCACTTGGTGAACCTCGTGTGGATTGGTCTCGTCCCAAATACGGCAATTTTGCTTGTTGACATAGCCATTCATCCAAAAATGCGCCTCGTCGCTGAAGATGATTTTTTTGCCAAAATCGGCGTCAACTTCCAACTGCTCTAATGCCCAGTCAGCGAACACACGGCGCTGTCTATGGTCATTAACCTTGAGCTCTTGGGTCAGCTGGATCTTGTACGGGTGCAGGCTCAAGTCACAACGCAAAATTCGCCAAGTTGTCGTCTGCGAAAGGCCGAGTTCCTGTGCGCGACGCGGAATTGACTGCCGCGGGTTTTCGAGGACACTGTCGCGCACAGCGGCGATATTCTCGGCAGATCTCGCGTTACGTTGACGCACGGGAACCGGCTGATTGTTAACTGACCCGGTTGACTCGAATTTGTTCACCAATCGACGGATAGTCGACTCGGCAGGACGATCATCGCGACCGTAAAACGGGCGAAGTGCGCGGAACGTTGCTCGAACTGAAGACCCATTTTCATAAAACAATTTTATGATTTGCACGTGCTGCTCGACACTGTAACCTGCCATGGTGGTTTGGGAGGACGGAATGAATATAACACACTGCATTTGACAGCTGTCACTCAAACAACATGGCCGCAATCAGCTGTCAAAGTTCAAGCGTCCCTATTGGAAAACCCTATAGTATATCAGTTGTCTGGTTTCCATAGTACAAGCTCTGCTTAGATTGGAATCCGATGGCATTTTGTGAAAAAATAAAAAAACAAAATATAAAAAAAAAATTAATCGAAGTAAACACTCGTAATATATTAAAATCTCATTATATTTTATTATAAAATACTAGTTGATGGAAAACATGCGTTGCAATGCCATAGCAATCGAATGCATGTTATAGGAATTAGGAACGCACGTAAACGACAAACATTTTTATATTGAATCTTTAACGATGATCGTAGGTTTTAACCCGGACTAACACCACTGAATTTTCATTCATGTGTTTATAATACATTTCGTACTTGGCGATGAAGGAAAACATCGTGAGGAGGTTTTGGGGTCCAACCGTTGCAGTCACGTAGACCATTTTTTAAGGATAACAAAATCTTGACACTAGCCGGATTATACATTATGGATGTAGTCACGTTTATAAAAAAATCACTTGGTGGTAGGGCTTTGTGCAAGCTCGTCTGGGTAGGTACCACCCACTCATCAGATATTCTACCGCAAAACAGTAGCACTTGCTATTGTCGTGTTCCGGTTTGAAGGGTGAGTGAGCCAGTGTAATTACAGGCATAAGGGACATAACATCTTAGTTCCCAAGGTTGGTGGCGCATTGGCGATGTAAGCGATGGTAAGATCTCTTACAATGCCAATGTCTATGGGCGTTGGTGACCACTTACCATCAAGTGGCCCATATGCCAGTCTGCCTTCCTATGCAACAAAAAAAAATATATATACACACCTATTTAAAAAGGCAGCCAACAACCCACATTTTAACAACATGGTGAAAGAATCTCCAAGCCTTTTCGTCACGGGCGCAAAATGCCTTAGCCCAGGAGTGGGACATTCTAAGACTGTTACTTTTTACTTTACAAGACAAACATCCTCACCTTCCCTGTGGTACGATGAACACTGCATACTTGTTGATAGCCTGTGACCGCTTCTGATCCACGATGTACAGCGTGTAGCGAGGTACCTCTTCACCGGGTTGCATTAAATCTAAACTCACCTTAAAAGTTCAATAACTTTTTAAATGGGTCAAAAAAAACCGTTCATCATATTTTTAAAACTATTAATTGAATATTATTAATAAATACCAAAACAATTAACAAAATATTACACAGCAATTATGTATAAACGGGCAATATTTTGGCGCATTTGTGACAATGAAGTCGGGTTATTCTCGAATAATCGAAATTTAATTAGATATATTTGTCATTTTTTCCTTGAGTAACAAATATTCTTTTTTTTTTTTGTTAGTAATGAAGAATTTAATCTACATTTCGGAAATAAATAAAATTAAAAAACAAAATACATATCGGACGATTAAGAATGAATGAACAAAATCGCCGTCCATGTAAAGTAGTAAGTTACGTGTGTAAAATATGTTGAGGTTTAAAGTTTAGACAAATATTTTATTAAAATCTATTACAACATCCAGGTCAAGAATTGTGGAGAACATATTTTAGAGATAAATTTGAAATATGAACGCATTGCCAAGTTACACCCACATTTATGTAGCGGATTACAAATCATAATAATATATTTAAAATGTTTGTATGTCTGTCTCCCTTTTTGGTCTAGTGGCTACATGTAAGGATACAGACACGGTGGTCCTAGGTTCAATTCCCAGATCGGGTCAATCAAATGCCCGAAGTATGGAATGGAATGAATGGAATGGATGTTAAGCCGTTGGTCCTGCGCCTGAACTCTTACCGGTCGTGTCGAATTGCCGTCCCATCGGGTTTTAAGAGTAATAAAATAGAAAGTGCACCTGTGTTTGCGCACACACTTGTGCACTATAATATCTCCTGCGCAGTTGGCTAATCTCTATCGAGATTGGCCGCCGTGGCCGAAATCGGTCAGGAGGACTATTATTATGTCTGTCTGCATATGCCATTAAAATGACTAATTAAGTTAAGTGCTTTATTTTTATAAAAGGTAAGGCTCACATCAAAAAACATAACCCTAACTACGTACGAAATAATTATAATTTCCATATGATTTTTTTTTGACATTATAACTTTTTGTTATGGGGTAAAAAAATAATTTAATTTAATTAGGCATTATAATGATATACCTCATCATCCCCATCCAAAGTTGTTTTCGCAAGACCATTAGTGATGAAGGCTGTGTCTTGTACAGATTTCACACATGCTTTGAGCTCCTCTGCCGTTTCCAACCTCTGCATCTTGTCACCAGCCATACAGACTTCTAAAATCTAAAAATGTATTTTAATGACATCTCTAGAATATTCTATAATATATTTACACATTAAAGACAAAATATATTTTTAGAATTTGTTCTTGAATAAAAATGTAGTAAAAATGTAATGTTGTGTTTTCTTGGATTTTTTTTGTAACAATGTGTATTACATTAGTCATCATCACTAGAATTTTCAAATAAGAAAATGGCTGTAAAAAGATTCTGACTTAAATTATAAGGATAGTGATTAAAACTCAGTATTCATGACAGAAATGGATCCTGTTTTCCATACTTTGCATTACAATCAAGTACAACCTTAAAATTTTACTCTCATCTGAAGAACAAATTTTATATATGAATACGGACTTACCAATTTAGGCATCTCTTTAAATTTCGTAGCAATAACTACAAAAACGGGCAACGTTGTCCCGTCACCATTCTCAGCATTTTTCTCCTCAGCTTCATGACATCTTACTATACGAAACATCCAGGTTTTATCACAGAAATATGTCAATAGCTTATCTGTTATGTGGCTTTGCAATAACGATATACAAATGAAGCGGCCACCTAATTTCAATACTCTTTTAATTTCATCGAAATATTTGTCTATTCTTTCGTTTGTTTCTTTCGTGTCATCCGACATTAGTGCATCAAGTGTTCCTTTATCAAGGACAACATTAAATTCATCATTCCTAAACGTTGTATTGAGGGCATCCATGTAAAGAAATTTCATACTTGTTCTATGTGCATTTACAGCATTCATTTGCTTAATTACTACTTCTGATACATCTATGTTCGTGATATTAGGATAGCCGACATCGTAAAGATCTGCGCTGAGACTGGAGTTACCACAACCTGGTATAAGTATTACGTCCGATTGCTTGATGTACTTGTGTAAATGGGAGCATAATTCTAAATATTCGCCATACCTTAAAATATATTCAGGTTATTGAAAATAAAATCACTTAAATATACAAAATTACACAAATACTAACCATTCGAAAGACTTTTTGCCGCGTTTCTTAAAAAACTTATTCCAATAATCTTTCTCGCTAAATTCCTTATGGCTTTTCGGTAGAAGGTTCATTTTTAAACAGATTTTTAATAATTTGCCTGTTATAAACAATTCAATAACACATGGTTCAATTTGTTTACAGATGATCTGTCAAAAATATGTCATAATCCTGAAATGAAGTTTTAGCTTCTTTATAAATTAGTAATCTGTGATGAAATCCTAGACAAAAATAATTATTTATTATAGTTTGTTGATATTTGTAATTTTTAAATTTATATGATATATGACTTTTATACACATAAGCTACTTATAAATAGTACCTTCTCTTTAATTAATAGATAATTATAGTGATTACAATTAACTCATTTTATGTATATATAGTCAATTTTAAAGAGGAAATATTTATATTCCTGATGATTTTAACGTTTGATAATGTATTAATTTAGGATACAAAGATTTCCTAAATTTGAATTCTTTAAATGAAAATCAATGAATAACTGTTTTATCTGTTGGCAATGTCAATCTATCAGTCTATACTCTGTAATATTCATTGTCTGTGGATTTGTATAATAATATAATATATTGTATTTGTAAAAGGTGTCCAATATTTGTTAAATGTGTAATTTGCTTGTTCAATAGTCATTAAAAATTTTATTCTGTTTACAATGTTTTCATACAATTACAATTCGCCGTTCAATATCATCTTGACTTTATAATGATTACCAGAGACTTTAATGAAAGAAAATCGTGGATTCAACATCTAGGCCACTGAAGAAGTTACGTATTTAGCAATGGATAGTAAGAAACATGATAAGTGGGAAGCCTTGGCTACCGTTAAATCCTTCGATCAAGGTATTTACATATAATTATCATAATACATAAACCTAGTAAATAATAAATTTATTAAAATATATATTATACTTAGTACAATATTAAAAAAAAGTATCAAATTATGTTATGTTCATTTACTTTAACACATCCATAGTGACGAGGGAAGGAAATGGGAATATTGAATTTTATTTATTTAAAGACTTATTTTACCACCACAAAGTAGATGGAACTTAAGGTCAATCAGAAATCCATGAAGGCGGTAATTAATAATACACAAAAATATACATACGTATATATAAAACTATAAAATAAATAAACATATACATACATACACATATAGTATCTACAAAATAAATATTGATCCATTATCTATAGTAAAAACATAAATAGTGCATTATAGATGTCATGAGAACTAGGAGCTTAGGAACTTTCTGACAATATGTGCTCAGGTAGACGAGTCTTAAAAGTAAATTTAGAGGTAGCTTTTCTAATATTCGGGTACTTTACTTTTGAAAAATTGGAGATGAACTATGTTTTCATAAACAAACACCATTCCAAATTCGAATTATTAAAATCTTTTTAAGTATGCAAATTTTTAGAAACGGTTCATATTATATGACATCAAGAGTAACAAATCTTTTTGGACTTCCTTACATTATGATGACAGATGCTAAGGAATATAGACATAATTATTTTAAAATTACAATAGAATCTTATTGATGATTATTTACATGATGGCTCTGCTACTGCCTCGTTGGTCTAGTGGCTAGATATAAGTCCGTAGACCCGGTGGTCCTGGGTTCTATATTATATATTATATAATCTATAAATATAGATTAATAAAAGATAGAGATAAAATTAAACTCAAAAACTACCAAATGAGTTATTGTATGGTCTTCGCCAATGGATGGGATGATTCATGAGACAGGTTTAGGTTTATGATTCATTAAGGTTTTATGAAAATTACTGAAATATGACAGTAAATGTTAAAGATTTCACAAAATATAATGCTGACTGGGAGCTTGACTGAAATGTGTCATGTAAACTATTAAAGTGTATATACATACATATGTATTATGATAAGCATTTTGTGAGGAACCATTATTCTGCCGAGATGGGTAGCTAGTGTATGTTTAATTGGGAACATATAAAATGCATCACATGTATAAAATCTTTCACTTTGTCATCAAATAAATTGTGTGATTGTATTAGTAAAAATATTAAAAGATAAACAAAACATGGGTACTTAATAGCCTTATTAATTACTCATGTTTTGATTTGTATGTCACACATAATGATAAGCTTTTCATATAATACTTTAAACAACAGATTTATATAATTATCCTCTGTTTGTTCCTTAAAATATTAATAATAATCGTCATTAATATGTTTAAAACATGTTATAAAGGTGTTTGATGATTTACTTGTGAATAAATTTAACTATGCAAGGCATTTAACTAAGGCATGCGAATGTAATAATAAAAAAGATAACAATGTCATAATAAAAATTAATATGCAATTCCATATTGATATATAACCCCATATAACCCTGTAAAATTAAGAAACAATCTAACTAATAATTTGTTAAATAAAAACTAACTTTTGATAATAATTAATATTTTGAATTTACTTACTTTTAAAGAAGTCAATTAGTTTTATGAGTATGTTCGGTAGTTCATGGTATACTTTTGGTACCATAACTTACGTGCTTCTGCTGAATTTAACTGTTTTGGGTGAAATAATCTATGTCTCGCTCTACATGTCTTATGGGTTTTAAATATATGTTCCAATTTTACAGAGTTACTCCTAAAACGAATCCCATGATAAAACTGACTTAAGTATTCTGTAGAGCATCATGAGACTTCAACAGAGTTTAGGGCTATGTGAGCTTGGCACCCAACTTTGGAAAATCGTTTTTTTTTCTTTTTGATTCTTATAGATATTCGTTTGCAGTTAATTGTAGTAATTTTTTTTTTGTTTGTAGTAGCTCTAAAGAAAATTAGAGGACATCGAAAAAAATTCATCTCCCGGTTTTATCGAATAAAAAAAACGATTTTCCAAAGTCGGATGCCAAGTTCACATAGCCGAGTTTTAGAAGTATATGTTACTTCTGTCTATGATTTATAAATTCACGGTACACACCTTTTTTTGTTTTATTGCTTGAGTAATATTTGAACGGATTTAGAATGTTACATGTGTATGCTATTATTCTCCCAAAAGACATATTTCGCCTACAAATAAGCCATATAAACTCAACAGTTTTAATATTTAACTAGCTTCTGCCCGTGGCTCTGCCTGCGTGTGAGGGAAGAGCGCAAGACTTGGAATCTATGTATTAAGTCGAAGCATAAAATATTATTATAAATTTCATCTAAATCCGGTCAGTAGTTCTTGCGTAAAAGAGTAACAATCATCTATCCGTCTCCTCACAAACTTGGTATGTGTTCCGGTTTGAAGGGTGTGTGAGCCAGTGTAATTACAGGCACAAGGGACATAACATCTTAGTTCCCAAGGTGGATGGCGCGTTGGCGATGTAAGCGATTGTTAACATTTCTTACAATGCCAATGTCTATGGGCGTTGGTGATCTAAGACCTGGATAAGACGGGGCCTACATCGTATTTTCATTTTCGTTTAAAAATGTTATAATAAATAATCTTTATACTTATTTTGCTTTTTCAAAACGTAACACCTAGACAATTTCAATGGTCTTTTATTAGTACTTTGCAGGCGACTCGACTGAACGATAATATTACCTATTAATTATATAATAATAATTCTAAATAATAATATAATCTAATAATAGTGCCAAAACTAAAATAAACACGGATACTTGTAAAAGCTCGTGGAACTATAGTTTGGGAACAGGTTTTTACATGTATCTGACTCAGTACGTTATTTACTTTGTACGGATGTACGTCTCTTCTCTATTAACTACTCAAGCGATCATCGTAAAATTTGGCATACACGCTGTCATGGGTACAGACAAGTAGATAAGTTACTTAACACTTCCCTTCCCTCAGCCTTAAGTATATGTAAATGTAGTGTAAAACCAGCGGTAACCTTCCCGTCTTAACGGGAGCGCCACGGGATCGCGTGCGCATGCTACTGTAACGCTCCGACGTAGTGTAAAACTACTGCGCCAAGCCTTACGTTACGACCGATATCTTCATTAAATAATAACTGTATTATTATTAGCTGTATATGTTATTACAATATTAACTAGTTTACTGTTTACCGATTTTTATATTATTATTTATCGGTTCTTTTTTTTTATTCTTTATCTAAAACCACACTTGATGAAATTAACCTTGACAACACGGGAACGTGGATCATAGTAACAGCCTGTGAATGTCCCACTGCTGGGCTAAAGCCTCCTCTCCTCTTTTGAGGAGAAGGTTTGGAGCTTATTCCACCACGGTGCTCCAATGCGGGTTGGTGGAATACACATGTGGCAGAATTTCAGTAAAATTAGACACATGCAGGTTTGCTCACGATGTTTTCCTTCCCCGTCAAGCATGAGATGAATTATAATCACAAATTAAGCACATGATAATTCAATGCTGTTTGCCCGGGTTTGAATCCACGATCATCGGTTAAGATTCACGCGTTCTTACCACTGGGTTTGCACCACCATCTCGGTTTGCATGTAGCTTAAAGTAGCCTGTGCATGCATGTCACAACATGATTGAACATATGAAATGTTAAGAAATGTGTGGTTGTAAGTGTATAGTGAATCATTTATTTAGCAGACATGGGTGATACCATATCAGGTGCATATATTTATATCTTATCAGTAGAATACAGTAAATCAAGAATTAATCAAATGCATAAATAACATTGATTTCACGATTCAAAGTGGATTATATTATTGTAATAATATTGCATCAATTGGTGACAGGTATGGCTTATTTGATTTCGTGAAAAAGTGTCTGCAACAATTTTGATGAAACGTGTTGATAAACCTACTTGGATAGGGTTACCTTGGAGAGTAAATATTACCGTGCTTAATACTTAGTAAAAAGGTTTTGTTTAATTTTAATTCAATTGCTTAAACACTTAAAATAAAACACTTACGGCCTTATTCATAAACGTTGCTTAGTTACTGTTTAGCTAAATACTGATTTGTCTCTTTCTGTCGTTATTGATTTGACATACGAAAGAAGAAGACAAAATATTGTTTAACTAATCACCAGTTAAATAAAGTTTATGAATAAGGCGGTAAGTATCGGCTAAGTCAAATAAATATATAAATATCAAGGTCTCTATCGTGCAATGAAATACCGTCTTCATACAAATGAGTGGTATGATGCAATGATAAACATTATTGATTTGTTTGATAAAGACAAGTAATCTTATCGACTATTTAATCATTATTATTGATTAAAGTTCAACAGTACCTATTTAATTACACAAGAATCAATATAAGTTTGATTTGTTTGGTTATAGTCCTACCAAGTTCTGGCATAAGCTTAATATTGTTGTGAATGTTGTAGATTTATTTATTGCTCGCACACGAGCATGCAATAATTAAACTTAACTAAATTAAAAACAAAAATAAATAATACGATAATCTTCCAACCATAATAGATCATTTCCAGGCAACCTTTGACGTACTGATATGAGAATAATTGAAAATGGTAGACGTAGTGTTCATCATAAAACAAAACAGATCACAAACCGCGTGTTCATTTGATACCCGACTCGGATATATTCGTTTACTATCGTTTTTTCATCCCATCTTCCACCCCCCATAACTATTAAACACCTAAATCGATTTTCTTCAAAACATAGCCTAAAACGCTCGACTATGATATCTTTCAAACCTTGTGCGCGAGTTGCCTTCTTATATGAGGTGTTGTTATTATTATTAAGTAAGGCTAAACCCTGTTAAGTTTCTTAGTTAACCGCCTTATTCATAAACTTTATTTAACTGGTGATTAGTTAAACAATATTTTGTCTTCTTCTTTCGTATGTCAAATCAATAATGACAGAAAGAGACAAATCAGTGTTTAGCTAACCAGTAACTAAGCAACGTTTATAAATAAGGCCGTAAATCTATAATAACTTTGTTAAATAACGCACATTATTATCGATAATTACTTGACCGTAATATTCCTAATTGTTAAACTTTTATAAGGTAATGTTATATTCACTGAATAATTGATAAATAAATTTGTTACTGCAAAACACTAACCACATCACATATTTCTAGAATTTTCTACGTTTATCTGTGAAAATTAACAAAATGTTGATTGCTATTTTCAGTTCGTTCTTTTTGTTATATGCGTTAAAAATATTAGTGACGCTAAAAAATTTAAAGATCCATTAATATACATATAATAAATAACAGTCGTTTAAACATTGCACTTGTGTGTGTATGTGTGTGTGTGCGTGTATGTATGTATTATAATTTTGAGTGTGACGTGATTATGGTGAACCCTAATTATAAAATTTGTTGTTAGTATATAAAGTAAACTATATTTATTTGTGCTTTCAAATACTATATAATGAAGAATAATATAAATAATTAATATGAGTAATGTACTAGTCGAAATTCTACCATAAAATTATTGAAAACTTGAGGAACGTGTTTACGATGTGTATTTTTTTCTACTCTTATTAACAATTTTTTTAAGGACACAAAGCTCCTCGATAGTCTATAATTTAAACGAATTGGTTTTTTTGAAGTGATAACTTCTTATGGGAGGGTAAACCGCTTCGTGCCCTGGGACGCTATTAGGACGGCACTCTTACACCATCGTGTGCCCCCTTACCTGCAGGCGATCGTTGGTGGCTACTTGCGTGACAGATACGTCTCGTATATGGAGCAAGACGGTACGAGGACCCGGAGAGAGGTTTGCTGTGGAGTCCCGCAGGGGTCAGTTTTGGGGCCCCTGTTGTGGAACCTCGCGTATGACGCAGTCCCGCGCGTCACTCTCCCTGACGGTGTCAGAGGGCCGTAGCCTCCTTCTGTGAAACCGTCATGGTCCAGAAGGAGACGGCAGAGCGGGAACGGGAACGGGCCGATCCTGCTCGGCAGAGACGACGTCGGCGTCGTCCCGGCCTTCCCACAGCCCTTTAAATATAGGGCGTAACCCTGGGGCCGTGGATGCGTGAGGTGGGGGCTTCACGTGTCCAATTTCAAACGGCCCTGAGGAGGACGGCAGCCGGAATGGCCTCGCGCTGCCGTAAGCACTAGCGAGGAGTGCGAGGGCGCGGGATTACCTTCGCTCCCTGAGAGAGCTCCGCCGAACCACGAGCGGAGCGCAGCACGGGAGGGGCCGCGGATGCGTTATATCAACACGATCCCGCAGCCCCTCCGATCCGTGCCGAGGACGGCCATCGCAGTGGTTTTAGTGGGTAAGAATCCTACATAACCCGGTTCTTCCCCTAAGAGAGTCGGGTACCTTTCTGAAGGTTTCCATTGCGTGAAAAAAAAAAATAAGGGTAAACCGCTTCGTAACGTAACGCGTTACAATGCCACTATTACCGACGCGGACTGCTTTACCTGAGAGTTACCAACCTAACGCCATCTAGCGTATACAGATAATACTTATAATAATTTAACAACTCTCAAGTACTAATTTAAATTATATTTAATATATTATAATTAATAATAAATATTATCACTTCTATCGAGCGTCACGAAACGCACACTTTTTTTTGCCTATTTATACATAGATTATTGTAATTAAAACTGATTGAATTTATGTTTAGGTCTATGACGATGATATGATTGCCTATTTTAAACTTTCAAAACTGCTAAGTTATTAAATAAGTGAAATATAAAACTATAAAGTTTCCCGGATAAAAATATAAATTCGATAGTGTAAACGTATCAAAGACACGTTTTAAGGCCCAGCGGCTTAAATGTATGTTATGAATATAACTTAAACTTTTTTTTAAATAATAATAGTTATATTAAGGTATACATTACACGTTAAGTTGTGAGTGGGGGATAATGGATAAATTCTGAAGATTAACACTTTTACTTTTTATTTTAAATATTTATTTTATTTTAGACAAGCGTTGTGCCCGCGGTTTCTCCCGCGTAGCTCCCGTTCCCTTGCGAATACGGGGACAAAATGTAGCCTATGGTACTCACTGATAATGTAGCTTTCCATTGAAAGAATGGTAATGGTAAAGATGAAAGAATTTTCAAAATCGGTATAGTGGTTTAGACGTGACAGCGTAACAAACAAACAAACTTACATTCGCATTTTCAATATTAATTCGGATTTGTCTAGACTAATGGTAAGTGGTCAACATCGCCCATAGACATTGGTGTTGTAAGAAAATAGTATATCTAACATTGTCACTACGCCACCAACCTCGGGAACTAAGATGTTACGTCCCTTCTGCCTGCAGTTCCATTGGTTCATTCACCCTTCAAAACCGAACACAACAATACTAAGTATTGTTGCTTGAGCAGATTGACTTGGTGGTAGAGCTTTGTGCTAGCTCGTCTGGGTAGGTACCACCCACTTATCAGATATTCTACCGCATAACAGCAGTACCTTGTATTGGTGTGTTCCGGTATGAAGGGTGAGTGAGCCAGTGTAATTACAAGCACAAGGGACATGACATCTTGTTTCTTAGGGTTGGTGGCGCATTGGCTATGCAAGCGATGGATAACATCTCTTACAATGCCAATGTCTATGGGCGTTGGTGACCACTTACTATCACGTGGCCCATATGCTCGTCCGCCTACCTATGCAATAAAAATATAGATTGTAGAATATATGAAGAGTGGGTAGGCGTACCCTACCCAGATATTTTGCACCAAAACCCTATCATATATAGCATTTTGGTATTTATTAACAAATAGAAAAATGAGAAACAAGACATATAAAATCATTTTTGTGTTCCAGGTATAGCTCGCAATAGTCATCATGAGTCCATATTGCATCAGAGCATGCAGCACATCGAAGTTATCAACTCCACCGCGACAACGCCGATTAGCTTACTCGTTCAATCGCTGGTTAAACAGCTATGTGCACTTCTCGAAAATGACCTCAACAGGGCCAACCAATTGTACAACACAATCTGTGAGAAACTTCACAGTATGAATTTAATTGATAATTCTTATTCGATGGGAGAATTCGAAGTGATGAGGAGCCAGTATCAGAGAGCACTCTACCAACTCGTGACCGTCGCCAGTGGCTCAGAAATACCCATTACTCTCCCAGTGTCCTGGCCCATAACTAGTTCAGCTCTGGAGTGGTCACGATACCATAAAGAGTTTGAAGAATTATTCTTCATAGCGGGAGGAGGGTTCGGCAGTGTGTTTAAAGCGCGACATAGGTTAGATGGCGTTGAATACGCTGTAAAAAAAGTATTTATCAAATCTTCGGACGTCAACTCCATAATGACACATTTGGCTGAAGTAAAAACAATCGCCAGTTTAAATCATCCTAATATAGTGAACTATAAGGCTGCATGGCTGGAGCCAATGATAGAATGCAAAGTGAAGAAAAAAAAGAAATATAAAATGGACACTGATAATGATGATTTTTCAATGGAATCCAACAAAGATTCTTCTGTATATCCAGACATAATGAAATCATTTAAAACGTACAATTCTAAAGAATTAACAAAGCGATATAGCCAATCTGACTTCATAATATCATTTGAAAGATCGAACAGCTTGGATAATACCGTGAGTTCTGACGAAGAGTTGGACGACGAGGAGGATTCGAGCTCAGCCGAGCAGAACGCCGTATGCAAACTACTATCAGGCAAAGAATACGAAAACTGTTCAAGAGTTAACTTGAAATGGGCTACCCTGTATATACAGATGACGTATTGTCAACAGACCCTTAAGCAGTGGTTAGACGAGCGTAATAATCACATAATACTCTCGAGAAAAAACTCCGATGAGCTTACTCTGCATCACAGTGACTCGACTGATTCCAACTGTTATGAGTCTTCCATCCCTGATTCCAACTACCCTGTCGCGTGGACTCGTATAGATATCTTGGTTGACATGTTCACTCAGCTGGTCCGAGGACTTCATTATATACATTCGAAAGGGGTCATTCATCACGACATTAAACCCAGCAATGTGTTCGTGGCCCAAAGCGAAAATGGTTTGCTCGTACAGCTGGGCGACTTTGGCTTGGCCTGTCCGTTGCAACAATCTCATAGTGGATTAGCCCTCGGTACGCATTTGTATGCTGCGCCTGAACAACTAGAAGGGCAATGCAATCCTAAGGTGAGATAAATTTTAATTTATTTTTTACGTTGTCTATTTAATTTTTTTGCGAATCAAAATATTAACTAGGAAACAATAGTCAAATTTCGTAACTATTTCTTAAACATACAAAAACTAAGACTATAAACTCTTTTCATGATTATAATGTCTTACTTAGAAGACTTATCCACTAGTGGTTTGCTTGAAAAGCCGTGAAATGTATTATTAAGTAATTTCTGGGTTATAATAATGTTGCCATGTTTTAACCACAAGTCATTAACTTTAATGATATATTTTGTTTATTTATAATATGATTTTTTTGTAATAAGCATTTTAATACAATTATAATTCCATTTATTATTAGGAACAGATTAATTGTAAATCTAGATATATTTAAAAAAATAATAATTACGAGACGCGATAATTAATATAAAGAAAAGTAGTATGACCTTATCAAGTATATTTATAGTAATGTATTATTTTTATCCGTATAAATTTTTTTGGACAGAAGTTCTTTTAAGCGGCTTACAGTAGAGTGAAATGGCAATGGCTCAAGGTCACGTCTTATAACGATATAGCGTTTATACATCGAATGCGATGCGTTGGGCGTTCGAATTTAGGAGGTCGATATAAAGTAGGTTGAGGTACTTTTTGGTGTGACAAAAATACAGTAATATAATCAATTAAAATCTACGTTTTGAAACATAGTTCGAAAGAATACCGCACAGAACTTCGTTCCTGACGAGGGTCCTCGGACCGCACAATTACTTTTTTCATATAACCTAATGAACCACTTGTTTTAACATTTTCAGAGTGACATGTATTCTCTTGGCATCATACTTCTGGAGATGGTGGAGCCATTCGGCACGGACATGGAGCGTGTTAAAACTATAACGGGCCTTCGAAAGGGACAGATTCCGGCGAACCTCACCGCTAACTATCCGAAGATTGCTCACATCATCGGCAAGTTGATCCAGAGACGACCGAACAAACGATTAGACACAACACAACTTCTCGAAGAACTCAACTCCCTCTCTGAAAATAAAGACGATACAATACGTTTGCTCAGAGAGGAGTTGGCTGCGAAAGATGACGAAATAGCGCATTTGAAGTTGATGCTTTCTAAATATAACTTCCGTTCGTGATAGATTTGAGTGTTCCAAACTTAAACACTTGTCAATGATTTGACATTGCGGGGATTGTGTTGCCAGTGTTTCATGAATGTCACAAATTGTTTCTTTTTTTTTGGAGCAAATATAAATCACATCTTTTTTTTTAATCTATACAATTTTATGAACGTAATTATTCGAACAAAAATCTTTTACTCAAATTAGTTTAACGTTTAATAAATTCCACATGAAATTGACGATGTGACGATTTTTATTTTTATCATAAGACAAGTTTTGAGGAAATCGATGGTAGTTCTATTACGGATTGTTTTAATGTTTTTAATTAATTACTATCATAAGTTTTCCTACATTTAGATTCAATATTTTTTTAACCTCTGGCCTGATGATTACATGGTGTTATGAAATTGTACTGATGTGAGTTTGCGTGTAATAATTTAATTTAAATATAAGTATTTAATATATATTTTTTAAATTTCTTAATTAAAATCCCATATAATGATAAAAATTTATTTACAAAAAAAAGTTAACTGCATAAATTAACATCTTAATCTAGTTTTATATTTACAGTCTTAATTTTTTAATTGTGGCTTTACAGCCGCTACACGGAAACAAGTCACAAAACATAGACAGGCATTGTTATTATATAAAATTAAAATATTGGATACATACTGTATATATGTCCCACTTGTGGACATTTTCTATATATAGAAAAAAGAAAAAGATTAACAAATTCATTGATTTAGATTTTCTTAACCATCTTGGAGCGTGTTTGTTGAATGATTAGTATGAAGATTTTTTGACTTTATTCGAATGTGTAGCTCCGTAACGTGTTTTATTCTAATTTGGCGGGACGTCTACAGCAGCGTGTCCACGGCGTGGATGACGCCGTTGGTCGCCGGGATGTTGTGAGTTATCACTTGCGCGTTATTCACTTTGATGCGACCTGTTGGTTTAAATTATTTTATAATCTATAATATTGTCTCTAATATATTTTTTAAAGATATTAGAGACAATATATACATTTAGTAATTGTTAGTTAACGTCTAAGTAATAGGTAAATACTTTATGAAAATATGTTATACTGAAAATAATAATACATGTGGATAGTATAACAACCTATGGCTCTACTATCGTAACGCACGTAGTCGTCAACTCTTAAGCCGGCTCTATATACGCTCATGAATCGCGGCCGTGAACTTTAGCCGTAATTTGTCCGCCGTCTCTGACCGAAAAATATGCCGCGAAGCCACAAAACAGTTGCGTTTCACGGTTTTCGCGCCGCAAATGTAGAGCGGGCATTACAATGACGTAGCGTGAACGCAGCAAACCAAAACTAAGTTTAAATGTATAAAATATATCAGAAAAGGTCACTAGCACAATAATTGCGTAAGTATTTTGACTACGAAAGTATTAGGCTATACCAGAGCTCTTCTGCAGCGTCAAGGGCTTGGCGTCCTCCATGGAGTTCCGCAGCTGGTAGTAGCGCATGCCGGCGCTGTACAGCGTGCCGGGCAGCACGTGGCGCGCCACGAGCGCGCGCGCGCCCGCCCGCTCGCCCACGCGCGCCAGCTCGCCCGGCGCCGCGCGCGCGAACGCCGCGTCCGTCGGCGCGAACACCGTGTACGTCTTGCTCTCTGGGAAATTATTGCCGATTATTGGCCTGCGTCACGCTGCCTTGCATTGCAAGAAGTTCAATTATTATTAAACTGAACCTCTGGTCTATTAATTATGTCGTAACACTCTATAAAAGTCTATCTCTATTATAGTATACAAATACTAATACCCTCTGGTGTACTGTCAATAATATGATAGATCTTATCATAGATAAGTTAATTCCCATAGACAAATTCTACTATTAACTAATTGGCCATATTCATGACCATGAATTTCGTAGTGAATTAGATTACGTTTACAATTTTAATAAATTAGTTTCCACTGTTAAACGTTGCTAATTGATAATTATTTGAGGGCAACAATTTTTTTTTTTTTGAGAATTTGTATTGTAATATTGGTAATACTGTTGTATAGTTTAAAAAGTCTACACGCTTATACGTTTGATAGAGATAAGGGAGTTCTCTTAAAGTTTAAGTACACTTCCAAGTAGTTCTATCTCTATTAAAAATAGTGCCGAAAATATTTTATTCAAATCTTAAGTAGCATGTTATGTATGAAAGATTTGTTCCATAAGCACAATTTCATACCAGCTAAAGTTTCCGCAAAGCCGCTGGCGAATATTGCTTTTAGGAAAGTCGTGAAGCGTCGATCGCGGTCCGCCTGCAACGTCTGGACGAGATCACCCACCGGCAGCGGGAACATCACCCGGTCCACGGCGTGAGCTATACCCTGGAAAGTAAAGGCGATATCTGTAGCATGCTGTATGCATGCACTTAAGTAATCGTAAGTGCTTATATTATTATTATCTTATAATTCCATAATAATAATCAGGGCCGGATTATCCAGAAGGCGAATTAGGCAATTGCCTAGGGGCCCCGCATAGACTAGGAGGCCCGTGGACCAAGAAAAAAAAAGTTTTATCGATTTTTTTTAAATTTGTGTACTTCCTCCATATTATTCCTGTTTTTCGAAGCATATTGTCACTTAATGAAATACTTCATACATATGTAGTTGAATTAAAAATTACCATGAAACTATATTTGAATTTATAATTCAAAAGTAAGGAAAGGGGCCCCGAGAATTGTATTGCCTAGGGGCCCTAGTAGAGTTAATCCGGCCCTGATAATAATAATCATTCCGGTTTAATTTGCCTTATTTATCTAAACACGCTCGACACACTTCGGGAAGACTTCTGAATTTCTCATTACCATGTAGGTGACATGTTACAACAAGCATATTAATGCAGGGTTGGCTTGTATACTATTATTTTATATTCAGACTTAAGCTTTTCTCTGTTATATATATATTTTTAATTGTTTGAGTGTGTAAGAAAGATTTCGACCTACCGTTCTTTTATTTATTTCCGAAAATAATTTAAGTGAATACTGGAATAATTGATAATATTGATTTACAACGTGATAGCCGACGGGGTGGATTTGTTTTGTTGCAGCCTGAGTGAGCTCACAAAGATAGCCATCTGAACTACATATATCCTATATAGTGTAGTAACGTATTTGACATATTGTTATTAAAAGTGCTGCATTACCGAATTAGGACAACCATGTCCTGCAATGATGTGTGTACAGTTTTGATGAATAAATAAATAAATAAATATTTGTAGTTCAATCTGGATTGTGATACTCTGTCGGTCTGTTTGTTTTCACGGCTAACTACTGAACTGATTTTGATGTAATTAAATACAAATCTCCTGTTTTCATAAGTTTTTGTTGTGTGTGAGAGTTATATCGTATATAAATAGTTTACCTGTGGTATATGTATGTCCTTCTTATCATCGAGGATTCGAGCACCGTTTATCGTCGTCACTCGCACCTCGTTCCACTCGACGTCGTGCATGTCGTACTGATTGACCCGAAGCTGTGTGCCGGCGAGCGAGACGCCTGTCATCTCGTCTTGGAGCGAGCCGATGTCGAATGCGCCCGGGATCACGTGGTGGAGTAGCAACTGGAAAAGATAGCACACGTTTTGTTAAGTTGTTTTAAATTTGGTAAAATTATTTTACTTGGTGGTAGGGTTTTGTGCTAGCTCGTCTGGGTAGGTACCACCCACTCATCAGATATTCTACCGTAAAACAGCAATACTTGCTATTGTTGTGTTTCGGTTTGAAGGGTGAGTGAGCCAGTGTAATTACAGGCACAAGGGATATAACATTTTAATTCCCATGGTTGGTGGCGCATTGACGATGTAAGCGATGGTGAAAATCTCTTACAACGCTAATATCTATGGGCGTTGGTGACCACTTACCATCAGGTGGCCGATATGCTCGTCCGCCTTCCTATTAAATAAATAAAAAAGATATTAATCATTTAAATTATGAATATGAAATAACAATTGAAGAACGAAAAAAATTGCGTAATAGTTAATACACAACGTTTGGAAATAAAAAACTAAATTAGTAAAATTATTGTGATGGCTTAAAGAAAACCACTGTTTACTCACCCCACTCAATAGTCTAGGATTGTCACGGAACTTCTCCTCTGCCCTATCAGGTCCACCGAGTTGAACCAATAAAGTCCTGAAAGCTTTATCAGTTGGTGCAAAAATTGTATAAGGTCCTGTTTCATTTAATATCGCATCCAAGCCTGATTGCTTCAAATATTTGGCTGTTGCGAATAGACCATTTTCTTTCAAAATATCTACCAGATCGGGCGTATCACTCTTATCATAGTTCAAGTTAACGGTAGACTCTTCATAATTCGGGGCTGCGCTTGATCCGATCACAACGATATCTTGAGGCGTCGTTCTATAAATGGGAGTTGTATTGATTGCGGTTGTACTGGGAACGTGACTTCTTGACGCTTGATTATGGCTGTGTCTATTTTTGATGTAATTCGGAGTCGATGTTTTGATAACATATCTTTCACTAGTGGTCGCTCGTGTGGTGGGCGCATATGTCTGAGTCACGGGAGTAGGTCTTGTTGATGATGCAATGGAATTACGATAAGTAGGGGCTGGTGTTGTTTGTATTGGGTTAGTATGTCCGGAGTTACCGTAATTCGACGTTGTCACGAAACTGGTGTAACTTGACGGGTGATGTGATGATTCGGCTATATATTCGGTTGTTGCAATAGTAGGGCTTTGGGTGCTGGAAGTGTAAATATTGTTACTAATTTTGGTTGGTCCTGGCAGTTGTATTTCACCCTTCTTGATTTTATTTAAAATGTCTTCAACTTCGGGCCCTTCTTCGGTTTGTTGTCCGTTTGCCTTCACGCCTTTCACTTTGAATGTGCCATCGTCTTGTTCCTCCAGAAATACGAATGTAACTTTCTTTTTATTTTGCAGAGTATTTGGTATTTTAGAAACTTCTTCCAACTTACCGTTTTCAGCTTGTTTTATAAGTTCGAAGTTAGCTCCGGGTGGCAAAACACCTTTTGTTAAATCGTCAAAAGAGATGCGACTCTCCTTTTGTGGTTCTTGAGTAGCTGTTATCAGCTTACCTAAATCCGGACTGTCAGCGGCTATTGCACCTTTTGGAATCAAATTTGGGTTAGTTGTTCTTATAACTTCAAACTTTTGACCGTTTAAAGAAATTTCCCGAGATGTGAAATTTTTTTCATTAAAATCTTCTGGATTTTCCGCTAGGGCAACTTTAAGTTGTTTTAATATATCTGGCTTTTGAAGTAACGCTACGCTTTTAGCTCTTAAATTATCATCAAAACCTTTTGTATCACTTTCTTCAAGTAGATTTTTAATTTCGTTATAAAGCTTTTGCTTGTTTCTGTCCTGAGGAGGAGCCCTAGTCCTGGTAGGTGAACGAGTTCTATATCTTGATGTAGGTCGTGCAGTTGTAGTAGTTGTTGTAGTCGTAGTCGTAGATGTCGTTGTGGTTGGGTGCTCCTTTTCATATTGTTCCACAGCTTTTCTGAACAAATCTGTTTCATGTGGTAGTAAGGGTCTTCGTTTTTCTTGATTGCGTTTGAAGATATCTTCATAATTCTCTGTTGTCGTATAACTTGGTATTGATTTTGTGGCCTGCTTACTGACAAATTCTTCGTGTAATTTTTCGACTTTCTCTTGTTGCTTTTGTTGCTGTTTCTGAACAAACTCTTGATGTTTTTGAATAATTCTTTGTCTTTCTTGGAGTTCTTTTAATTTTTCTAGATTTTCTTTTGATTGTTGTTCATAATAATCCCTTAACTGTGATACGGATTGTCCATTATTATACAATGGCGATTGACTTATTGATGTTTGGAAAGGAATTTGAGGATTGTTCAAATTTTGTGGCGCTAGATTAGGTGCGGCTTGAATAGTTATGGGATTGGGTGCACTGAAAGCTGGATTATGACCAGTGCTTAGAGATGGTAGAAATGCGGCTTGTGTGGGTCTCTGCTGCGCTATAGAAATTGGACTGTGAATATTTTGATTCTGATTAAACGTTTGAGGAGCGGTTTGCGTTAATGGAAGACCATTATTTTGAAATGCTGACAAAGTAGGTATCGGTTGTGGTATATTTTGATGATGTTGACCCAAATTGTTTATAGGATTTACATTTGAAGGTTGGCTATATTGAAATCCATTATTGTTTTGAATGGGAGCATTGCTTGGTATGTTTTGAGTTGGTAATAAATTGTTGAACTGCGGTACATATGGTTGTTGTTGAAAGATTGGCTGTGGGAATTGGATTGGGGGCGCTGGACTGCTCAATATACTAGGTTGCCCTTGGAAGTTCTGTAATGAAGGTGACACTCCGTATCTCGTTTGGTGATCGTTGAAACCAGTAGGACCTATCGGTGGCTGCCTGTTTCTATCGAAATCATTTTCTATCTGGAAGGAGAAGAAAAATATATAAATTTAAGTTAAACATTACATTAGATTTAGGAAGGATGGCCTTAAGTTATTATTTTATTAAAAAGAACCTAATCAAATAAACGATCTATATTATAAAATACATAATATAAGTACTTTATAACAAATTTAGATACACATATGTACATATAGTAAAATATAAGCATACAATTATGTTTTACCGTTAAAATATATTCATTCGTTATAAATGTTAAGTAATAAAAAATACTGTTGAATATTAATAATATGAAATGCTCAAAACAATTATTATATACTCGTATCTACTACAGCTTTGTTCATATATACTAAGCGTGAAATGTAACATTAATGTGTTATTCGTAAATACAATAAATTCCTAAGATCTATCATATGATTATTATCTTATATATGTTCTTGCTGGACTGTAACAGAATGTGAGATGACATAGCTATTTTCTCACAATTCACGGAGCAACATTTGTCTGTCCGTGACGCATCAGTAGCACGAAAGCGCATTCTTTTGTATGCGCGGGCGCAGAGAGACGAGATCTAACATAATTTATTTTTATATGAACTGTTTCTGTGATTATCGAAGTAAAATTTCGTTAAGTGAAATTAGAACTCAACAACATATTAATTGTGATTTTTAATTAGCTCAGTATTTTTTATTGCTTTGCCAGAGTCTGCTTATAGAATGACACTTTTTGCTAGGGCCTCACTGAAAAAACACTACTTAACCAATATTCATAAAACTTATACCAAAAGACGCAGCGCATTCCGGAGACGTAGCTAATATTATATAATAAAATGTGCTTCGCAGTTTCATCCGCGTTCAATTACTAGATATCACGTGATAAGAGTTAATTTCGTGTTCTTATTAAATAATTGTACGTATGTAATTTATGGAGGAACTTACGAAAATGTTCGCTTTACTAATTTCATCAACGACGGCCATTCTCAACAGAGATGAGCCTACTATGTAGGATATGTGCACAAGTGTGTAACACAAACGCAGTCATTTTTATAATTTTCTGAACAAATCCGGAAGGAGTTCAGCCACAGGACCATCAGTTTTACGTGCTTTCCGAGGCTTGGGAATCGAGGTTTATTACCTTCTATGGGTGTTAAAGTTTCTTTCATAGCAAATTTCATCAAAATCGGCTCAGTGGTTTAACTGAGAAAGAGGTTTAACTAACAAACCGACATACAGAGAAACAGTTACTTTCGCATTTTCGATATTAGTATATTATATACATACCCAAATATTCTACCGCAAAATAGCAGTACTTGGTATTGTTGTGTTTCGGTTTGAAGGGTGAGTGAGCCAGTGTAATTACGGGCACTAGGGACATATGGTCTATGGGCGTTGGTGACCACTTACCATCAGGTGGCCCATATGCTCGTCCGCCTACCTATTCTATAAAAAAAATAAAAAAAGACATTTTGTGTTTCTTCGAAATCTATATGTAAATGAAAGCCATGTGTTAATAAGATTACGTAACCGTCTATGATAATTTGAGTAACGGTTAAAAATGCACATACAGGATGTGCCATGCGGTGGAATGCCGCCGAACTGTCTCATGACATGACGGCTCACTTTCACGGCGCGCTGGCGAATAGGCGTTCCGGCCGCTTTTGGTTTCGTTTGGACTTTACTTTTGTTTAAAGGTCATTTAATTTCGTAAGAGTGAAAGAGTTGCTTATGACGTTTTTTATATTCTAGTTTAATATTATAAATATTTGTTATTTTTTCGAATTATTTTATTGTAATCAACAATAATGAAATTTATGTTCATAAATGATAAATTATTTCTTTATTTTTCTATATAAATCTAATAAACTTTGTCAATATTTCAAAGTTAAATAGTATAAGCTCGGTTCCAACAATGTACGTTGTGCACCATGTAAATAAATGATAGCGATAAAACAGGAAACTGTAAGAAAATCGTATTAATTAAATATCAAGGAAGTAATTTTAACCTATCTTTTATATTTTTCGCATATTCTAGTCGTGGATTATTTGATGACATCTCGGCGATGAAAAGTATTAAAACTTCGGGGATCAGAAACGCTAAGGTATTAGCTTATCAAGTGCGAAATATAAACAGATTAATAACAAATACATTAATAAACAAAGCTATGATTATTTTATATAACTCCCATATATAAATCCCATCAGATATTTTTTCGCCATCGCTAATATGTTCTAGAGTACCATATTTACTATTTTCAAAAGGTAGTTTGAACATAAGGATTTATAACTGGATTGTGTTGACGGCGTTGTCCACGGAACAGTAGAGAATCATACTATCCATAAAAACAGACTTCGAACTTCATTGATAAACTAAGTATCTAATCTTAATTATCTTTTAATACTCTAAGCCCAAAATTTAATATTAACGGTAAAGAGCCTACTCATAAATATACCACAATAGCTGTCAAATATATCACCATAGATAAAAGATAATACCAAAGACAATAACTATATTTATTAATTGATTGGGCTTATTCGAACAATTAATAAATCAAACGAAATTTGTTAGATTCTCACATGAAAGTAAATTCTCAGCTACTTCAAATGCAACACTATAAGATTCAGTGTCGATTTTCTAATCGTTTGGAAACAAAGATGAGATGTACGCGAGTTGAATGAGAATAAGTCCGGTTTCCGTAAAACGATGAAAGTTTACTTTCCCACTCATTATGATAGGTTACGTTATGTTTACGAATCAGCACTATTCTGTAAGAGCTGACTTCATTACTCACCGAATATTGCAGCCGACTTACATTGATATACTATTTTGATGCGTTTGTTCTTGAAATGTTATATTATGTAATTATTATGGTGTCGCATATCACTTTCTGACATTTAACGACCGTTTTCTGCGATGAGTCGAGTTTGTTCTTACACAATAGCCCTACGGTGTCAGTTTGATATGAAAATTAGCCGGAAGTGTTGTGTTCCGGTTTGAAGGGTGAGTGAGCTATAATTACAGGCACACTTGACATAACATCTTAGTTCCCAAGGTTGGTGGCCCATTGGCGATGTAAGCGATGGTTCACATCTCTTACAATGCCAATATCTATGGGCGTTGGTGACCACTTATCATCAGGTAGCACATATGCTATAAAAAAGAAACGTTTTTTAAAATATATAGTCATAGGCGCGGTCAGAGGTAGGTATTACAAGATGTTTAACTGCCTCGTTGGTCTAGTATGTAAGGCCGCAGACATGGTGGTCCTGGGTTCAAATCCCAGATAGGGCCAATTAAATGTTATTGAGATTTTCTGTCGAAAATTCTCAGTAGCAGCCCGAAGTCTGGAAGTTGGTAGTGTGTGCACTCCCGTGCCTCGGAAAGCACGTTAAGCCGTTGTTCCTGCGCCTGAACTCTTTCCGGTCGTATCGGATTGCCGTCCCATCGAGTTATGAGAGTAAGGGTATAGAGAGTGCACCTGTGTTTGCGTACACACTTGTGCACTATAATATGTCCTGCGCAGTTGGCTAATCTCTCTCGAGATTGGCCGCCGCGGCGACCGATTCGGTCTGGACTATTTATACAAGCTATTTCTACAAAATATCGTTATCCTTAAAAAGCGATAATAACAACATAATAATGAATGCAAATATTTGTTTCATTTTAAAAAATAGTGACGATATCAATTTCTTTTATTCATTAAATACAGCGCGTGATTTTAATGACAAAACAATTATCAAGACGTAATCGAAACTTATTAGGTTAAATAAATTATTTACACGCAACGACCAAGAATTATGGACGTTTGGACTGAAGTATGAAAAATTTTGCGAGCGATTCTATATCGATCCTGTAGAAATGGTAAAATTATTTAAGTACAAATCATATGATCCTATGATTCACTAAAGATCAAGGTATAACAAAGTATAACAAGGTATAACAAGGTATAACAAGGTATAACCTGTATATATAATATATTTTAGCCTGTGACGGCGATTATAACTAATGTTGTTATTAATTTTACAAAAAAATATGCTAGAATAAGTTCACCAATAGATTTTTTTGTTTATTTAACATTAAAATTTTAAATATACACAAATAAAACTTACTAATAGTTACTCTACGAATCGTGATCGTGTGGAATGGTTGCAAGAATGCTAACAGTATGTCCCTTTGTTTTTTTTTATTTTTTATGTAACAAAACTTGTACATAATATATTTTAGCCTGTGCCTATCATGTCGTCTTGATCGGATTTTATTTTATTAGTATTTTTAAAATGAGTATAATGTTTGGTCATTGCCCAGTACCCTGATAGGATCTCTCAATCTAGTGTGTGAGAAATTATCTTTCCTTTCTCAACGTTTTGAAGACCTACCGCAAAACAGCAGCACTTGGTATTGTTGTGTTCCGATTTGAAGGGTGAGTGAGCCAGTGTAATTACAGGCACAAGGGACATAGCATCTTAGTTCCCAAGGTCGGTGGCGCAGTGGTGATGTAAGCGATGGTTAGCATTTCTTACAATACTAATATATATAGGCGTTGGTGAGGCACTTACCATCAGGTAGCCCATATGCTCCTTCACCTACCTATTCTATAAAAAAAAAGGTCTACGTACAAAACTGACAGTTGCGTTTAGCTTTTTCATCTATTGTTTGTATTCATGTCACGATTAAATAACATGTATCGGATAATCCCAAGTGGGACGATCCGTCTGTTAACATATTGTTAAGTAATACAACTGTCTGTTTATTATTCTCATAACGATACATACACCTATACAATAACAGCACTTAATCATTAAATGGTCTTTCAAAATGTCTAATGCTTTTAAATTATATTAATTTTTAGATCACACCGGTTTAGTGGATTGGTATGGAACTCTTTGTTTTAATAACTGCCGGCATGGCAAATGACTCTACGCCACCTATGGTAAGTGGTAGTAGAGTCCAAACGCGGCGACGGCCAGTACAGTCGGGAAGAGTGTTCTACACTAGCCGCCTTCGCCTTGCCGGCCCACAAGATGCCTCGTTTGAAGGAACCCAGGTTGTAAGAGGAGGGGAACACGTGTGTTCCCAACACAAAGAAAAGAGTTGCCAAATTTCTTCGTGCGCGATGGAATTGATGTCACAGTTAGGCGGTGACGTCGAGAGCCAGCACGCGTGGACATGTAAAGGAAAGGGGAAGCAGGAACTCAAATGTTCTTTTAAAGCTTATCTGGAATAATTGATCTCTTGATACAAGACCGCCTTTTATAAATTATTAATATTCTCCTGCCAAGCTCTGAATTTTACTCTACTCCGATTCACAATATTGCTTAGTATTGTTATGATTCGGATTGAAAGGTGAATGAGTCCATATGCACAGGCACAAGGGACATAACATTTAGTCCCCAAGATTGGTAGCACATTGGCGATGTAAGAGGTGGTCAATATTTCTTATAATACCTATGTCTATGAGCGGTGGTCACCACTTGCCAGTCTACCTACAGAAATAAATATATATATTTTTATCATTAAAAGATGGTAGTTTATATTAGACGGTTAATGTTGATATATCGTTTCATTATTTTACAGGATTCAATTAAATAAAAAAACATCACATAAGCTAAGCTTTTTTCAAATAAGGTAAACATTAGTCGTCCGTAATATCCGTAAAGCAAATAATTAAATCTTTTACCTAACAAGTTTTACCATAAAAATAGTACACGATTACGTAAACGGCGTGCGGTGTTCGGTTCCCCGGTTACGCAAACTTACGTGTCAACGAATCCTGCGGTATGCGATACTTCCTTGATTAAACCGTGACTGTGGTTTTATTTGGCCCTTTTACGTATTATTGCATAAATGACGCAAGCAATTCAATTGCTATAAATAAATTGTCTGTATACTGCAACTTGCAAACCATTGGTTGTAGAAAGAAAATAGTTTTTTTTGTATTCTTCGTGTTATTTATTTTTGTGGCATAATGTGCAAATAATAAATAAATTCGATTAATTGAAATTTTAAATTGTTAATTTCGGGCGCTATAAAATATGAATTCATATTTTACTGTTTGTATTTATTTGCCTTCAGTTTGTTTCATATCAACGAATATAATTTTATATAATAATTAAAATATATATATCACATAATAATCTATTCGAATGATGAAGTTATGATAAATTACTCTATTCTCAAAGATTTATTGCAGTAGATTCTGCAATGTACACAGACATGACAAATAAATAATTCATAAAAAAACTTTCTAAAATATTTCGTACATATCTAAAATTGCGTTAATAAATTGCTGTATTTTTAATAGATTGGCATCATGATGGTATTCATTTGCCTAATAAAAAAAATGGCGCGAAAACGTATTAAAGATTTTTCACGTAGGTATGTCTGTAATCTGTGATCGTGTTCTATTCTTTGCTGTTTTATTGTAGGTATGTATATTTATCTCTTGTATTATAATAAAAGATCGTTTCTTCTAAATTCTTCGATAACACTAACTTATCTAAACGTACAGACCCCTCCAAAAATGAATAATTAAAATGCATTTATTAGAGAGTGTTGCCATATTCGTACAACACACTTATTTGCGTATGTGATGTTTTATACAGTAACAGTTAAGTCCATTACAGTTTCCTTCTCCGCCCGAAATTTTTATGCCCGAAAATTTAATCGTGATTCCTCAGATTTGAACTCTTATAATAAAGACTCTTATAATATTATGTAATCGGTCGCTAACATTTGATTATAACAATTATGACTGTCTTTATGATAATAACATTTTTAATGTCTTAAAAGAAAGCACAGTTTTACATTAATTAGGTTTAATTATCTTGTTATAATTGTTAAATAAATTATTACTTAATGCATTTAATAGTTATATAAATTTCGGTAATTTTGAGAAATAAAATTATATCTTATTTGTAACATTTCTAATAAAAATAATGTAATTAGAATTTCATAGAGCAATCAACTCGTTTTGATCTTTCTAAGATTAAATATTTTAAAAGCATATTATACCAACATAATATTACTTTTTATGACGAAAGTCTCATAAGGGCCTCGCTTTCTCTGAATTCTCAAATATTCCATGTTACTATAATATACTTTAGTTGTTTTATCATATAATAAAATTTATTCATTAATGTTATGTTAAATTGTTGTAAACTGTCAACAGATAAAATGGCATAATTAGATGAATATTACCATGACTGTATCACATCACATCGGTGACAAATGACAATGCTTTTATTATGTAGAAGCGAAAGGTGTTTTATATAAGCACTCTCAAGCAATACATTATCTTCATCATTGTCACCATTCGATTTCCCTGTACATATTTGGGTTCGGTGATGCGTCGGTGAAGTGAAGCGATTGAAAAATGTATTTGTTTCGTTAACTGGTTAACTGGTTGCTGTGGAACATTTATAGGGCTAGTTTTGTTTATGCTCCATTCAGGCCCTTATATGTGAACTTTATTAGTGATTAGTAAACTTAACAAAATTGGTCTTAGTAGATTCTAACTACATTTACAAACATACAACCAAGATAGAATGGCTCTGTTACACTCTGCCGGAACTACACGATATTAAACATTCAGCCTAATAATTACGAAAACAAAAAAGTATCAACTGTAAGTATCTATCATCTAAAGCCGTCTTTCTTCAATCTAGTTAAGTAACTACGCGTATAATGAATATCAATTAATGCATCGAGCAGCATCTCAAGGGTGAAAGTAGGTAGGTGGGTAGCCGTTCGTGCGACTCGTGCAACGTGTACCTCTTAACATTTATCATATGCGCGTGAGCATGTACAAATAAATATGACTTATCATAGCACACAATGATATATCATATCGAGGTTATTCACCTTAATACTTTGAAGACCTTTGAGAAATATTGCTTTAAAAAATAAAAACTAAGTCGGTAGATTTTTTATCAGTACATCTCAAATTTGAGTTAAATATTAAACTCCGATCTATTATTATTTTAAAATATCTTATAATTCCTCCCCTTTTTCCGCTTAAGTATCTATATATCTTAGAGAGATGGGTTTCAAAAGGAATGTGAAATATTCGTTGAAGTTAGATATTAAACATCTCTTTCCTCCATCTATGCTGCGATGGATAGCGGTCTAAAAAAAATTGCTGAAATATTTATATTTTTAATATTAAAAAGAAATATTGTTTGAATGAGCTTCAATTACGCAATATCCGATTAACATAAAACTTTCACATTATACAATAATAGATACGAATTAACAACTTCCAAATACCAAGAAGCTATAAATAGTATAATTTTATATGTAAATATATTTTATAAAATTAATTAATAAGAAGTTGTTAGCGTTAACGGATTCAGCAAACAATTGCTATGTTCATATTGAGTCATTTGTAACATAGCATTAAAAACTCTGTCGTAATAAATTATAATGATTTTGCTTGTAAATAAAGTTGCCATGTAATTTTCGTCATTTAATTTTTAAATAAATCCGTGATAAATTTTTTGCTTAGTATTTTAAAAATTATCACACACGATACCTAATAACCACTTCACGGGTCGGACACGACTTTTGTTACACGCTGTATATAGTACAAGAACATGAAATTCGCGCCAATATTTAAAATTTATGAATGTGAAACTAAGAATAACTGCTTTATTATAATATTATATACTAAACCATCTGCGAATCTTCTGGTATTAGTTTTATGTATATTATGTTTACCGCCATGTTTTGTAATATATTAAGTACTAATTACTTATTTAATATTTAAAAATATATATGGGGCTTGATGCCTGAAATTAAATTAAAAAACTATCAGTAACCTGCGGCCCTTATTAAATACGAAATAAATTACAGTACCGATAATATATAAAAGAGTCAAATTAAAAAATGTATTACAAATAAAAGACTTAGAGGTGATAATTAAGTTAGCGAAAGTACATTATATCATTTGAGAAATACATTATTATGGAGCAGCCTGGTGGAATAAGATTTTAACATCAAAGGGAGAGAGTCCTTAGCCCAGCGGTGGGAAAGTTACAGTCTGCTATTTTACTAAAATAAGTTGTAATCATATTCATGTAAGCAACATACATCACACTCATACAAAAAAATTGAGTTTAGTATCTTTCGTTAATTAGTTATTATTATAATAATCATTATAGAACTAAAAACCACAAATATTCCAAATTATATACTTGTTCCGTTTACAGTCGAAACACTTGGACCTTAGAGAATAAATAGTATGGGAACATTGCTAAAATAAATAAAAGCTTATTTGCTTTTCTGGTCTCAGGGGGGCTGATTAATTTTTCGTCTAAAAGGACTCTAGGGGAAAAGATTGCTATCATTTTTGTTACAATTCCACACTGTCGTGTTTTGTATTTGTATTTATTTAAGAATTCAATCTAAATGATTCTTATTGAATTAAATCCAATGGTCCCGTTTGGGCGTCCATACCGTATGGTGCTGGGCAAATTACGCCCGTGGATGCCCCCACTGACGGAGACCTTAGATCCGAATTTACTAAGGAGAGTGATAGATGTACTCTTCCCAGTGATCCGGTCAAGTTCCTCGGTCCCCCTGCCATTACCGGTCTGGTCCGAGGAGCTGGGGGTGACTGAGCAGGAGCTAAGCCACGCGATTGATCGCATGCGGGCTCGTAACACCGCAACCGGACCCGACGGGATTCCGGGACGGGCGTTGGTGTTAGCTTCGGCTTTATTGGGGAGTAGGCTGAGGCGTCTGTTCAACAGCTGCCTCCGTACTGCTACGTTCCCCAAGGTCTGGAAGGAGGCGAATTTGGTTCTCTTAAAGAAGGATGGCAGGGCTGCAGAATCTCTCTCTGCGTACCGTCCCATATGCCTGATGGACGAGGCTGGCAAGCTTTTTGAGCGAATTGTCGCTTCTCGTCTGTGTGGGCATCTGTCGCGTGCCGGGCCCGACTTGGTTGAGTACCAGTTCGGCTTCCGGTAGGGCCTTTCGATCGTCGACGCGATATTGCGCGTTGCGATAAGTCTCGATATCGTCAACGCATTCAACACGTTGCCCTGGGACACTATTAGGGGGGCGCTTGTATATCATCATGTGCCCTCTTACCTGCAGACGGTCGTCGGTAGCTACTTGCGCGACAGATACGTTTCGTATATGGAACAAGATGGTACGAGGACCCGGAGAGAGGTGTGCTGTGGAACCTCGCGTATGACTCTGTCCTGCTCGTCGCTCTCCCTGAAGGTGTCAACGTCGTCTGTTATGCGGACGACACGTTGGTGCTGGCTTCGGGCGAGAATTTTGAGAGAACCAAAGAGCTCGCCGAGCTCGGAGTGAACATCGTCGTCGATAAGATCTGCGAGTTGGGCCTTCGGATAGCGTCTCATAATGCTATGGTTCCATAAACTGCCGAGGAGCAGGGAACCGCCCGACTCACACATCCGCGTTGGTGATTCAAACGTCCAGGTGGCCAGGTACATGAAATACCTGGGCCTCACGTTGGACGGTCGCTGGGGCTTCGAAGAGCACTTCGAGCGCTTAGCCCCCCGGATCGAGAAGGTAGCAGGTGCCAAGCACAGACTGCTGCCTAATCTCGGGGGACCGAGGGAGGAAGTTCGCCGCCTCTATGCCGGTGTCGTGCGATCGATGGCCCTCTACGGGGCGCCCGTTTGGTCTCATAGACTGTCGGGCGTTCGCCGTTGTAGGACTAAGATCCAAAGTTTTCAGCGGAGAGTGGCCATCCCCATAGGGCGGGGATATCGCACGATAACCTACGAGGCGGCAACCGTCCTAGCGCGCTTTCCGCCCTTGGACATTCTGGCGGATATGGACGCGAGGGTCTATGAACAGACCCGCATCCTCCGTCAGAACAGCGAATGTGCGCCCCCTCCGAGTACGCTCGAGGCGTTAAAGCTGCGGGAACGTAGCAGGTCTCTTGCGACGTGGTGCGACCGTCTCTGCGAAGAACGGTACGCGCGCAAACGTGTCGTCGGAGCGATCCTGCCGGCCTTCGAAGCCTGGATGAGACGAAAGTAACGAGTCACCTTCCGACTTACGCAGGTAATGACCGGTCACGGTTGTTTCGGAGAATACCTGTGTAAGATCGGACGCGAATCAACGGCGATGTGCCACCACTGTGGCGCGGACCAGGACACAGCCCAGCATACGTTGGAGTTATGCCCCGCGTGGAGTGCGGAAAGGCAGGTCCTGGTCCACGAATTCGGACCTCTCCCTGCGAGCAATCATGTCGGCGATGCTCCGCAGGGAATCGGCGTGGAGGGCCGTAGCCTGCTTCTGTGAGACCGTCATGGTTCAGAAGGAGACGGTGGAGTAGGAACGGGAAAGGGCCGATCCTGCTCGGCAGAGACGACGTCGGCGTCGTCCCGGCCCTCCCACAGCCCCAACGCCCGGGGCTTAAAATATAGGGCGTAACCCTGGGGCCGTGGATGCGTGAGGTGGGGGTCTCACGTGTCCTATTTTAAGCGGCCCTGAGGAGGACGGCAGCCGGGATGGCCTCGCGCTGTCGTACGCACTAGCGAGGAGTGCAGGGGGGCGAGATTATCTTCGCCCCCTGAGGAGAGCTCCGCCGAGCTATGAGCGGAACACAGCACGGGAGGGGCCGCGGATGCGTATATCAACACGAGCCCGCAGCCTCTCCGATCCGTGCTGAGGACGGCCATCGCAGTGGTTTTAGTGGGTAAGAATCTCACATAACCCGGTCCCCCCCCCTTTTGTAACTTACAAAAGGGTTCCACAGCGTAAAAAAAAAGTGGCTAGATATAAGGCCGCAGACCCGGTAGTCCTGGGTTCAATTCTCAGGTCGGGCCAATAAATACTTATTGGGTTTTTCCGTCAGAAAATTCTCAGTTGCAGCCCGGAGTCTGAAAGTTGGAGGTGTGTACACTCCCGTGCCTCGGAAAGCACGTTAAGCTGTTGGTCCTACGTCTGAACTCTTTCCGGTCGTGTCGGATTACCGTCCCATCGGATTATGAGAGCTAAGGAAAAGAGAGTGCACCTGTGTTTGCGCACACACTTGTGCACTATAATATCTCCTGCGCAGTTGGCTAATCTCTCTTGAGATTGGCCGCCGTGGCCGAAATCTGTCTGGAGGACCTTAATATTATACATATTTTAAGAGATTTATTTCATATTTTAAAATCAAATTAGCTTTTCTTTATGACTAAGCTTCTGATGTTGGTTTGGTGCAGCGGTCTTGAAATTTTAGCACACGGCAACATTTTTTTTTTAATATAGATAGGTAGACGGGCTTATGAATTCCGGGTAGTGAGTGGTCACCATCGTCCATAGACATTGACGCTGTAAGAAATATTAACTGTTCTCTACATCGTCAATACGCCACCAACCTCGGACACTAAGATGTTATGTCCCTTGTGTCTGAAGTTTCTCACTCACTCTTGCAAACAACACCGAACTGCTATTTGGCGTAAACTTGCTGTAGCAAATTTTTTCATTTACTCGTTACTAGGTCTTGAGCTGCAGAACTGACGTAGTGTAGCAGTTATTCCATTCAGTATGGCTTACGTAAAATACTATGTTTTATCTGTTATTTGATGTCTTCGTTTATAGGAACTGTATAATGCAGTTCGTGACAGTAGACAATAAGTTTAATAATTGCAAGACGTAAACAGAACAATGCAAGTTTTACTCAGGCGTCTGTAATTATATAAGTGCGTCTCAATTAATTTTCGTTGATTGTAATTACGAGAAAGTATGGCAGGTATGAGAATGTTTTTTAGACAAAGCGGATGTTAATAATTTTATATTTCATGTGATTATAATTGACGGAAACATGTATGGGTTAAATGTAAAGCTTAATATAAGAAAAACACTCTCGAAAAGGGTTCAGTCAATTCAAAGATTTAAAATATCATTATCATCTTTATTTGCAGTGCATTTTAAAACCTTTAAGAAAAATAATGAGGTAGATTTTTCTTGCCAACCTCTTTCCTTATGCAAACCCTCCAATTCAATTCAATTTTCGGATAGCAAATTTTTAATTCTTTGCAATTACAATTCTCAGTTATTACTTTAATAAATAGATATATTATATATATTACTACATTTTATATAAAGTTGTATAAATATTATTATTTAATTCTTTATGGGATTTTATATCGTCCGAGCTATTGTTTAAACGTGCGAAATTGTAACCAGTAGTTGGTACCAAGTTCTCAAGACAGGCTTGCCTAGTGCGGGGCCACTGGATGTTTTGTGACAATTTTATCTTAATAAATTTATTTTTATTTTTTTATTTTATAGTTTTATAATCTTAATCGGTTTTTACGAATTCAATGGTTGATATGGGTTAACTATCGGAAACCACACAGAACTTTTCTATATATTGTTAAAAGGCGATATATGTCGTTAATAGGCGTTTTCTACGTGGTTCTTTGTACAATCGTTATTTTTTTACATGATTGTATATAATTATACATGGATATAAATCATTGTTATGTAATAAAAAAACAAAGATTTATAGCACAATTAAAAATAGATCATAATTTTTCATGCGTTTTACATTAATTATCTCAAGCCTAGTGCCGCATGAACACTACTTTCGCGTACTATCCATTGTCTAAGTTCAAGGCGTCTCCACGCACGCATTACCTTACTGCATTATACATTCACTATCTTTATTTACAATAATATTGTATTCCAAAAATAATTATTATTTCCCATTTGTTTATAATAGTTCTATTATCACGAATTTCATGACGTAGGTAACAATAACGTTTAACGCACACCAAGACAAATTAATCACGGTAAAAACAGATATAACAAAATAACAAACTTTGATTTATTTTTTTATTTTTAGAACAAGTTCTATTTTTAAATTATACAATCGAAATGCATCAAACATGCCACTTCTAATATAGTATTTCGTCCGAGAAAGCTTGGAGTCACGAAGCGTATATGTTATCGAAGATGACCTCACGCTTTTCTCTATCAGGTAAAGAAAGTTTTCGTCTGTTACGACGACATAATTTTAGTTATTTAACAAACGAGTTATGTCGCCGTTTGGTATTAAGACGAAACTTTCAGTTACCGGAATGTGCCGTTTCGCATACTCCTCTGTCTTCGGACTTGTCTCAGGATAATCCCATTGCTTTAATATAATATTACTATCAATCAGTGGCGTAGCATAGGTCACTAGCACCCGGTGCGCATTCCAAATTTGCCGCCATCTTATTTGCGATTTATTATTAAAAAATTGAGGCGTGGTAAAAAGGGTACTTTTATTGAATAACACTAGCCTGAAAAGTGAAATTAACATTATTTTTTCTCTCTAACTGCTACCTGTGAAATGCCGCCCCCGACAAAGTACCGCCCGGCGCGGAACGCACCCTCCGCCTCCACCATGCTACGCCACTGCTATCAATACAGACATACATAACACTGTATGGCTAAATGTAAGTCAGTCTGTCTGCCACTTATCGCATATTCTACCGTTTAATAGCCATGCTTAATATTATTGTGTTCCGGTTTAAACAGTGAATGAGTCAGTGTATCTACAGGTGCAAGAGACATAACAGGAGTTTCCAATGTTGGCGCATTGATGAAGTAAGGAATGGTTTATATTCTTATATTGCCATTGTCTATGGGCGGTAGGGACAAATTATCCATTTACCCGTCTGCTTACCTATATTAAATAAGAAAATATATGTATATTTAAGGTTTGTTTCAATATATTAAATAGATACAAAATAAGTGCAGTAGATTTATTTACAGAACAAATAAAAATACACACTCGTCAAGCACACGTCGTTTAAGTCAACGTTACAACGTAAACACAATATGGAATTAGTATTCATTACTTTGATATTCTAATCTAATATTATGAACGCGAAAGTAAGTTTGTTTGTTTGTTACGCTTTCACATATTTCAAAAGGACATAGGGTAGGGTATAACACCTCTTCCATCCCACAAACGCGTGCGAAACCGCGAGCAGAAACTAGTACGGGAATAAATTTACTAAAACGTATAAAGTTAATAGTATTAAGTATTTGTTGCCATAACAAACATATACCATTTTTGATATAGCAAAATACTGTCAGTTATACATACATTAGTATAAAAAAAAATTGCAATAAATTTTATCAAAAAAATAATTATCGGGGATGTTGTTGGAAATTGGATTTATGAATTCGTTTCAATCAGGATTTGAATCCAGAGACGTGAACGTTTGCCGACCTCTATCGCATATTTAAAAGTGTACGTATGATTTCCAATTATTTCGCGCCTTTTTATTTATTGCCTCCAACCTGTTTAGAGTGAAAGGTTACATATATAAATGTATGCAAAGAAAAAAAACGCTCGCATCCGGCGCAGATATGGCAAAATTTTGTTTCCATCTATTTTTCCTCCAAGCAACTTTCTATGTTTCGACTACATACGATTCAATTATTTCTTTTTTCTTATTGATTTATATACTATGTACTAATATAGCATAAAACACCCAATTATTGGTACTTTAAAACGTTGTATTATAGATACTTCTTATAATACTCTAAACATGTAGGTATATAATACGTAATTATGTTAATAAGATGTACTTACTATTTATAAATAATTTGGATTTTCTTTGAATAATTTTGTAGCCAGTCTCTATTTTCAATATTTCTTTATTAAAATGTTAAACACTTGCTTTATTAAGTTTTGCAGTGAAAAGTACCTAACGCTTTCCTATCTGAATTGATAGTATTTAAACCGTACAGTACATAAGGCATTATCTTAACTATTATCCTTATGGTGCTGATAACTTGGCGCAGTTCTATTTGGGTCTCGACATTTTGTTATATTCAAATTATAACAATCATCATTTAAATAATAGCCATATTTTTTTATGTAAATATTAATTATTGTTATAAATTCGCTCTTTACAAATACAATATGTAATATATTTTCTACAAATACTTACTCTAGGTCCTGTGATGGCGGCGACAGTATGCGCCAATAACAAAAACAAATAAACGCTACCCCTCATGCTGCACTCTCACACAGAGCGGCAGAGTACCATCACACACTACACTATCCCACCACAGTCCTGCGCTCACTGAATCCCAATTACACTAACACTCGTAATTCAAAAATACCATAGACAAATATAAAAACTATTTAAAAATATGGCGCGGAACAGTGACAGCTAACTTTTTTTACGCGACAATGCTTGCACACGTCGAAAGACACAACGACAGTAGAGCCCGCGGTGAACGGCTCTTCGTTTTACCACCCCTACTCCGACCGCCCCTACCTAAAGTTTCGAAAGGATCGTAAAGCGAGAATCGTTTTTAAATAACTATCATTGTCTTGTGTTAATTGAATGTTACATAAAAACAATTAAGATGACACGTTGAAAATGATACACTACACGTGTATTGTAAATTGAGCTCACGTTAGAGGTCACTACGACGAAAGGATTTAACATTTATGTAAATTTTCGTTAATTCATAGAATGGAATAAAATTTTATCAATCTTTTTATGATACTGAGTTGATTTCAATTTGTTTTTTTTTAAATTAGGATTCACCGATTAGTGACGTGACATTACGTCATCATAGGCTAAATTGATAGCTAGACGAATCAGATGGCGTTGATAAAGACACCAGGTGCTGAACCGTGGCGGGTATCGAATACCCTTACGCAAAACCCTTATGCAAGATCGACCTCATTCCAATTAATAGAAATCTTATGGTAAAATCATTAATCAGGTGAAATATCTCCGTTTTGAAACGTAACGAACAATGGACCAGGATGTTGGGCCACGGTGAAATGAATGAAGCACAAGCACACTAGATAGGATAACCATTTCTTGTTTATGGAAAGATTAATTGTCAAGTTGATTGATTCTGAACGAAAGAGATTGAATTTTTAATTTTTAGAAACATGTAAGTTGTCTATGATAACATACATAGATGATAACATACATAATATTTATTATTAAGACGTTGACGTATTTTTATTTACTTCAATGATAATTATAATTTTTGTTTTGTAATTGTTGAAAATGTATTAATTTAAAACTTCTTTAATTTTGGTATTCAGAATTTGCAAAGTCTATATCAAGTATTAAACTCAAGGAATATTTATGATTAAAAAACATGCGATCGAAGAGAGAGATCTTAGAATATACTGGTATATAATAATTCAATCCATCAAACTTCAGACGGATGGTGACACCAGGAACAATGTCTAATTGGGGTGCACCGGTCGTTTTACACCATTTTAAAGTGTAATGTTTTGCAAGCATTATCTCAACATCGCTGCATTGTGCATGCTCGAGTTTTCCCCATGCACACTTGAATGCTTGTTAAATAACAATTACTTTTAAAAAAATATAGCAACAAAATGCAGTTATCTATATAAGACTTCATTGTCTATTTGAGGATTCTCTTAAATTTACGTTACTGTTTTAGTACTATTGACTGCCTCGGTGGTCTACTGGCTACATGTAAGGCCACAGACACGGTGATCCTGGGTTCATTCGATCCTAGAGTCCTGGGGTCGAAAAGTCTCAGTAGCTGCCCGGAGTCTAGAAGTTGGAAGTGTACACTCCCGTGCCCCGGAAAGCACATAAAGCCGTTGGTCCTGCGCCTGAACTCTTTCCGGTCGTGTCGGATTGCCGTCTCATCGGGTTATGAGAGTAAGGGAATAGAACACTTGTGCACTATAATATCTCCTGCGCAGTTGGCTAATCTCTCTCCAGACGCCGTGGCCGAAATCGGTCTGGAGGACTATATATAATATATTAGTATAGGTTTCTATACATTTTTGGTATGTACCAAAGAATGGTGACCATGTTCCGTAGGTGTAGTTTGTGAATTACTCTCTTGTGGTGCTTTCATCGTCTTCTGTCTTTTCTTCACTGCACTGATTCTTATGATATTATATTGGTGGGACTGACATTTCCTTGACATTTTTAATATTATTATTATTGTGTTTAGGGCAAATTGATAAAATCAATAGTTTTTAATAATTATGATATTGGAATTATTATAATAGAAATAAACTTGTATCTTTCAACGAATGTTAAACTCAAAAAGTTTTTATATTTCTACCCCGACGTAAAATTAGCTTTTAGAATTATATTCATTATTTTTGATCAAGTTTACAATATTGAAACAAAGCAAAGTCGAAAAAAAAGTGCGATTGGATAACAATATTATCAGCTCGGATTCGACACTTGAACTTTTTAAACTACGTAATAACAAAGCTCGTTCCACTTAAATTAACTTTCGAATATGAAATAATTCATGATATTTATGAACGAATAACACAATAATAACAGATAACATAATGCGACCACTTTAACTAATTAATTTATTATTGTTAAATTTTATTTTTTATTCATATTATGTCAAGGCTGAATGGTGCAATGCCCTTTGCCGTTTTAAGTAAAAATAATTTATGACGAAAATAAATAAGAGCATAACATTTTGCATCAAGTAAAAAAGAATCTAATATGTGACGTCATAGTTGATATGTGTAGTTCTTACTAGTTAGACTAGTTTCTCAACAATGAAAATCATTTTCGAATCTTTGAAATAATAAAATAATATAGTGTATTACGGCATACAATAACCTATACAAACAGGGAACAAACAGTTTCTTGTAGGGAACAAACATGACATAGTATTGTCTGCTGATGATACCTCTTTAGTTTTTAAAATTAAAAGAAAACAAGTACAGTATGACGATGTAAACAATGCTATCTCTGATTTAGTACATTGGTTTAGTGTCAATAATCTTATGTTAAATAATACAAAAACAAAAGTTGTAAAATTTAGCGCGCCAAATGTTAAAAATGTAAAAGCTGAAGTACATATCAATGGGGAGTCGATGGATCCAGTTGAGTCTACTGTATTTCATGGGCTTACTATTGATGCCAAGTTACAGTGGGCCCCCCATATTGACGGATTGGCGAGTAGACTAAGCTCAGGGGCTTTTGCGGTTAAGAAAATAAGACTTTTTACCAATGTTGATACGGCCCGCCTTGTATATTTTACATAGTTATTTTCACAGTATAATGTCTTACGGCATTATGCTGTGGGGTAATGCGGCCACTATCAGTACGATATTTGTACTGCAGAAGAGGGCTATTCGCGCAATCTATAGCCTGGGAGGTAAATAATCCCTAAGACAGAAATTTAAAGAAATTAGAATATTAACTGTTGCTTCTCAATACATATTATGTAATGTTATGTATGTACGGAAAAACATTAATGATTTTGTGAGAAAATGTGATACTCATAGCATTGGTACAAGGAACAAACACAAATTAATTACTCCCGTTACTCGACTGCATAGAGTCAGTAACTCTTTTGTGGGGCAATGTATACGGTTCTACAACAGGACTGCCTCGTTGGTCTAGTGGCTAGATATAAGGCCGCAGACTCGGTGGTCCTGGGTTCAATTCCCAGGTCGGGCAGTTATTGGGTTATTTTGTCAGAAAATTCTCAGTAGCAGCCCAGAGTCTGGAAGTTGGAAGTGTGTACACTCCCGTGCCTCGGAAAGCACGTTAAGCCGTTGGTCCTGCGTCTGAACTCTTTCCAGTCGTGTCGGATTGCCGTCCCATCGGATTATGAGAGCTAAGGAAAAGAGAGTGCACCTGTGTTTGCGCACATACTTGTGCACTATAAAATCTCCTGCGCAGTTGGCTAATCTCTTGAGATTGGCCGCCGTGGCCGAAATCCGTCTGGAGGACCGTACCTTCTATAACAGGATCCCAGAAAGCGCTTAAAATGCCTCAGTGGCTAAATTTAAAAAAAATGTAAGGGAACGCTTGTTTGCTAAAGGTTATTATATAATTAATGATTTTATGGACGATAGCACACCTTGGTAATGACACGATCGCCGCATGGCTATTTCAATTTTTTTTTGTTGACAATAATATAAAATAAAAAGAAAAAAAAAATCACATGCCGCTGAGTTTCTTTCACCGGCTCTTCTCAGGACTGGGTATTTCTTCGGTGGTAGTTTCTAAATTGATTATCAATAAGAAAGTGTAATACTTCAATATTGAATAAAGTATTTTGAATTGGAATTTATATAAAGGTTTTATAAGCACATACCTTCGTATAATTTGAATGAGTGAATAGAGAGAGCACCTGTGATTGTGTAGTGTGCACACATATTTCAATATATATTTTTTCCTGCGCACTCTATGTAGTATTTTATAATTCGGTTCAGAATCTATTACCTTTACATACAATGTAACTTGTATGTAAAGGTAATAGAGGCTTATATTATTGAATTACACAATATTCTATTAAAGTGTAAAAGCGAAACGATTCTTAATCTTAATAAATTCATTTTTGCGCAAACGTCAAAAAAGTAATAAGTTGTCGAAATAATTGAAAACATTACGGCAATTTTTTTATTAGTAATTAATTATGTAACAATAGACTGTCGCCGCTTTTATAATAAAAATCTATATTGAATAAGAAAAAGATAAATTAGGTGTTCCATATTGTTTACGCAAATAATAATAAAATAAAAACTACACGTTTGTATCGGCTTTACATTCATTACAAAAGATTCAATTTAGGCAACTGCGCAGGACTTATTATAGTGCACAAGTGTGCGCAAACACAAGTGCTCTCTCTATTCCCTAACTCTCATAATCCGATGGGATGGGTATCCGAGACGACTGGAAGTTCAGGCGCAAGACCAATGACTTTACGTTCTTTACGAGGCACGTAAGCGTACACACTTCCAACTTCCAGACTCCAAGCAGCTACTGAGAATTTTCAACAGAATACCCAATAACTTTTTATTGGCCCGACCTGGGATTTGAACCCAAGACTTCGGCGTCTGAGCTTTATATCCAGCCACTAGACCGACGAGGCAGCCAAACCGAACAAAATATATATAGAAGGACTGACAGCTTTTGTATTTAAAATATAATGTCAATTATATTACTGACAATTCCAAAGCTATACTAAAACATATTTAATTAAGATTACAAAATTAGTCCATTATTATCAATTTGCTATACTTAGTAGGTAAACCATAAATATTTTATTATCAACAATAGCTTAAATATTGCGGTCACATTCTAATAGGAAAATAGTTAAAATTTAAGAAACGCGCTATGGTTTACGTGCAAACCAATCAATTTTATTTGAAATTCGAATCGATTCGAATAGTTTTTAAATTTCATTGATATTTTCCGTAATTTCATCATTGCGTTATATTGAAGTATTTAATCTGTGACAACAGTTTAGTGTGTAAAACTGGTAATTTATTATTTATTTATTAATTTATTATTATTTATGATTTTTTTATAATAATTATTTATGCTGTGGCTTTGTTTCTAGTTAACTTTAAGCTATGTTTTGGCTTCAAGGGATACTAAGCCAGTGAAAGTAAAAAGGTAAAGGCGATTAAAATCTAGAGATAAAAGAGCGAGCTCGAGATAAACACAGCATTAACTGGTGCTAACTGTGTCAAGTGTTGTTTACATTTTTGACAGTGCCTATGGAAGGATGTGACTAAACTTTCGATGTCCTATCTGCTTGGCCGACTTCCTGTTACAAAAGTTCCTGTTTACAATAGAACCTCCTTTTTTAAGTTTGTAAATAATGAAGGTGTCCTTCAAATTTCAAATGACAATGTCTTATATTATATGCAATATATTTTTGTTAAGTGATTCAGGACGATGCCTGTACATGTATATACAATTATACATATCTTTAAAATATGAAAGGGATTGTTGATCAACATTAAATGGTCTACGTAATGCTCACAGATCAAAGAGTTATATAAAAGTACCATAAGTAAATAATAATGTAACAGAAAAACCCAATAACTTTTTTTTGGCAGTCAGACTGCCTCGTTGGTCTAGTGGCTAGATATAAGGCCGCAGACCAGGTGATCCTGGGGTCAATTCCCACGTCGGGCGAATAAATAGTTATTGGGGTTTTTTCTCTCAGAAAATTCTCAGTAGCAGCCCGGAGTCTGGAAGATGGAAGTGTGTACACTCCCGTGCCTCGGAAAGCACGTTAAGCCGTTGGTCCTGCGCCTGAACTCTTTCCGGTCGTGTCGGATTGCCGTCCCATCGGATTATGAGAGCTAAGGAAAAGTGAGTGCACCTGTGTTTGCGCACACACTTGTACACTATAATATATCCTGCGCAGTTGGCTAATCTCTCTTGAGATTGGCCGCCGTGACCGAAATCGGTCTGGAGGACGTTATATGTTAAATGCATGCGTACATAATAAACTAAATTATGCCTGGGGTTGTAAATATCCGGGATCTTTTGTCTTTATGTGATCCTCTTAAAATTTTCAGTATTATTTATACAAAATTTCTTCATGTCTTAATTACTAAACAACCATTACTAGTTGGTAGGGCTTTGTATAAGCCCGTCTGGGTAGGTACAACCCTCTCATTACATATTTTGGCGCTAAACAGCAATATTTAGTATCGTTGCGCTCCATTTTGATGGGTAAGTGAGCCAGTGTCACTGCAGGCACAAGGAATATAACATCTCCGTTTCCAAGATTAATGGCGCATTGGCGATTGAAGAGGTTATTTCTTACTTCACTAATGTCTAACATGTCACTTAACATCATGTGGCTGATTTGCCCGTTCGAAATTAGTTACCTATATATGAATTACCTTCTTGAAGATGAACATGAAAAAAAATGATAAACAAGCACAGATAAATTAAAACCAAAACCTAAGTTTTTAATTTACACCATATGTTATGTGGTATAGTTGCACATACCACTTCCACATACTGTTCGTTTCCCCGAGCCCCTTTCACAGATTATACAAGCAAATGACTAAAACCGATTACATTACTTGCAATCGTATTAATTACAAAATAACATATAATTAAACAAGGCTATACGATAATATACGACTCAATTTAGAGACACCGATCACGTCAAGTGACATTTATTTTTATAGCATACTTTGAGCATTAACGCTAGCTTACAACATACATTACTTTCTTTAAACTTACGTAAAAGGAACATTGCATACTAGAATCGTGTGATAGAATGAAAATTTTTTACAAATCAAAGTTTAAAAATGGCTATTGGACCAATGGCCGCGTGGAATGGTTGTAAGAATAGTAGCGACATTTTTACTATATTTTTATTATTTTTTATGTTATAGGTAGGCAGACGGACGGCGGAAGTAAGAATCGCTGTTTAGCGGTATAATATCTGATGAGTAGGTATCTGAAAACATTTGATGATGTTTTATCTGTGTCATTAACCGCTGAGCAAGCCTTTATAAGTTATTACAAAAAAACAATATTTTACTTGCATGGTTGTTTTACGTTTCTTTAAATATAAATTTACAACAAATTTACACAAGCTTAAAAAGTAGTTACAAAATTAAAATACGTTTTAAAGCGTACAATATGTCAACTCATAAATAATACTTTTAAAGATGTTATAAGATGGCGGTGTAACTTTTGTGCCTTTTTACTTTTTTTACAAGCTTATTTTTATTTTATATATATTTATATTATATTATAATTTTAAATTATAGATAATATTATAATATTTAATGTGAGATGTAAATAGAGGCACGTTTGAAACAAATATTTATTAATTATTAACAAACAAATATTTAATAAATATTAATTATTATTATATTTTTTTTATAGCATAGGTTGGCGGACGTGCATGCGTGATTTTATTTCTATACCAAAACAAACGTTTCGAATACAAATTCATGTCAGAATATATTAAATTACCTCATAGTACTTCGAGATTATAGATTAGTTAAGTACTTGACTAATTTATAATCACCAAGTCCACGAAAAAAGATTTTTATTTCAACTTACTGTTGATAATCGATTGATGAAATTACACTGACATTAACGAATTGATTAGTTGGCAATCTCTGTTAAAATTTGCAACCAAATAAAAGTCAATCTTATATTAATCAGATGAAGTTTCAAGGCCAAATGTAAATCGACATTTTTCGGTTCCTGCACGTCCAATTAAAAAATTAAATAAATAAAAGGTTACGACTATTTTTAGCTTAAAACACCGTTTCCGAGATATTTGCAAAAAGACGTTTTTCAAGATGGCGGTTAAAGTTCGCTAAGGTCTGTGATGACAAAGACTTATTATTAATTTACTTTAAAATCGCAATTAAGTCTGGCTATACCAATTTTTTCATATTTTTAAATTTCCCAATCACATATATAAGCTACTTCTTACTTTGAAGGATAGTCATTAAAGAATTTAAAAAATTAAAAAAATAAATAATTGATATATACTTGTCTTTTTCAAGAGTATCAAATGAAATAGTTTTATAAGGAATACTAATACACATACAAAATAAAACGGTAATAATCCGTTTAATTAAATTATAAATATGTATCATATGTTTTAATTTATTAACGATCGATTTATCATTGATATTTAAAACCGACGCCCTTGAGTTTTCAATTAATTACTGAGTTGTCAAAACATTGGCAATTCTTAAATTTTGAACAAAGTGAATTTAAACAATAAGACGCATTTGCGACATTTTTTTAAGTAACGTAAAATGCAACCATTAGCTGTTACATGCTTACAAGCTACACTGATGGACCGTTGCATCAGAGTTATGAGAAATGATTGATCTTACACAAGACCCGAAGTGAATATGAACTTGTTGATTATTGCCAGTTCTTGTAGGTAGATGATGGTGATGATGCCCTCCTGACCGATTTCAGCCACGGCGGCCAATCTCACGAGAGACTAGCCCACTGAGCAGGACGTATACAATGAGTATGAGTACACAGTGGGTGCGCAAACACAGTTGCACTCTCTTTTCCCTTGTTCTCATAATAAGGCGTATAGTCCAAGATTTTTAGACATTCGCTCTGCATAAAATCCCACTACTCGATTTTTAGATTGGATTTTGTTAGGGGTGACCCCCTAGCATATAACAGAGTTTTTGTCATCACAGACCGCGAGCTTTAACCGCCATCATGAAAAACGTATTTTTGCAAATATCTCGGAAACGGTGAGTTTTAAGTTAAAAATAGTCGTAACCTTTTTTGTAGAGGATAAAATTTTCCATCTTTTTTTTATTTGAAACTTTTTTCTCTGTTGTTAATATATTTCCTGAGATATAGTAAGTTTTACAACCTTGATGATACCATTTTTATTTTGTATTTCCAAAAATTATTAAGATATTTTACGAAAACCAAAACTAGTTGTCTTTAACTGAACGCATTTTTGGTGCTAAAATTCCATGACGAGTAGGACCAACGGTTTTACGTGATTTACGAGGCGCGGTAGCGGGCTGCTACTGGGAATTGCTCGATAGAAAAACAATGATTTTGTTTTGTGCAAGCTCGTCTGGGTAGGTACCACCCACTCATCAGATATTCTAGCGCAAAACAGCAGAACTTTGTATTGTTGTGTTCCGGTTTGAAGGGTGAGTGAGCCAGTGTAATTACAGGCACAAGGGACATACCATCTTGGTTCCCAAGGTTGGTGGCGCATTGGCAATGTAAGCGATAGTTACTGACCACTTACCAATACAATAAAAAAAATGTGGTCGTATACTATATAAAATCGAATTATAGAAATCAGATATAGGAATATATGCTGCTATAATGAGAATATATTGAGAAACTTAAAGCTCATGGTAGCCCTTGAAATGATCTAAATAAAGTTTGCATTATGACGCAATGAATTGACGAAATAGCATAAGACATATAGATTGCTTGAAATGTAAATCACAGATTTGATACGGTACATTCAAAAGTTATCAATTTTGTTATATAAAAGGGACACAGTTGTAGATTTCCGAACTATATAAGTTTAATATTCAATATTCTAATGCTACATGGTATATCTCATTTAATCGCATGAATGCCTTTCGTTTTATTTAATTTTTTTTTTTTGCTCGTGTATTTTTTTTGATTTTATTTTTGTTAATTTAAAATCGAAACTAAAATTATTATCTTTATTTAAAATTATTATATTTAATATGTGGCAGTAACCGCCGATAAAGCCTTTGTAAATAATAACAAAACAACAAATAACAATAATTATTATTATTTATTTCAGACAACAAAAGTCCATACAAATGAGATATAGCAAAAAATTCTTACTATATTATTGTTAGTAATAATTTATCCTTGAAACTATGTTAGAGATTTTACCAAAACAAAGTATTTACCACGTTTTCGAAATTAAAATTTTGTACTCATGCGACTGCCTAAAAAAGAAGTTAAAAAAAGATATATTTTTTTTTAAAGTAAAACATATAACATATTTTCAAATTATTTCAATATATATCAAACAATAAACAGTTTATTTAATCGTTCGTTTCGTTGATAAAATTACGTTAACAATCTCACAGTTAACGATGTTCTTGTAACATGCTCCAATCATCTTTACATGGTGATGTAACATAATATATGTACATAACATAACTGTGTAACAAGTAATGATGCTCCACATTAAACATAGTAGCTATGACCTACAAATCGTTCCTAGTCGATTGTAATTTATTTAATTTATCAAATAAAATGAGACAGAACTCGAAAGTTATGTAAATACAGTCTTTGTAGAGACTTTCCTTAAGTCGTAGATGTGTAATTATTGTATAGAACGAACTCGTAAGTGCAACTTACAATGCAGTTATTATGTAAGCTTTTTTTTATTTCCATTATTCTTACCAACCCACCAACTTAAAACTTTTTTCTGAATCGAGCTATGGCTCTATTCTTCAATGATATTAGATTACTGTTAATGTCAATATACTTTTTAACGTTAGTAAATTCCAAATTCTTAAGATATGATGAAACTTCACAACCTAAGTGTGATTACAATACGATGTTATGTTGCAAAGCGGTACGATATAAATGCATTTGTACAAAAATTATGCTTTAAACCTTAGTATTTGCGTCAGGTATTTCGACATAGCTATAATAAAATGAGCTGAAGCTCGGACTTCCCACCGTAAACTCCATAAAAAGATAAAGTGATAAAGACTAGGGAGCTGGCGAATAAAATTTCTACATATATGATTTGTTCATGTGGAAAATATTATTTATAGTGATAATATTGCTACAAGAAACATCAAGGACTGCGTCTGCCACCATAGTAGCGCCATGCTGGTGGATGCTGTCCGGAAGTCATGAGAAAACAAATTAACGCAACTAGAACCCCGACTGAATGACTTAGTAGAGTTTTTTTTTTTAATTTTCATTACTATATCCCGGGATAACTCAGATACACCAAGCATTATTCATACTACACCAAGCATTATTCATAGTACTAGTTAGGTATAAAATTATTCTCCATAAATATCACATAACCAATTTCAAAACTATTATTTCATTGAATAATATATCAGATATCGTACCTACATCAACAGATTATTGAATAGATCTTATCAGCTTACTTACACACTATACTTACGTCACAATACACGTCAAATACTGAATGTATTCAATTGTATCAAAATTATAACAATACCATTACAATTTACATCGCAATTTTAAAAGAGTGCCGAGTGTCTTTAATGTGAACTTTAGACACATGTATTATATATAAATATAGATACTTATGTATTATTATCGTCTATTCATCTATTGTGATATTTAAATACTAGTTTCTCGATCTCATTATTATCGATATTTCGTTTGCGTATATGCTTTCATAATAATACATAAAAACTTGAACAGAATTTCAAAAATCTATAAAACCTAATCTATTAAGTCGCTATTAAAAATAGCGACTTAATACCAGCCGGTATTCAAATATATATATATATATATATACACTAAAGTCTATATATAAATTTCCATGTGTCAATTAAGCATGATTAATTGATATTACATAAAAAAATAATTGTGATATATTTAATTGTGATAGATTTGCAAACAATTTTTCAACCACATTTTTCCTTCTGTAAAAGTAAACACGACCATATTTAACTTGATATAACAATAAAGCTACCTTTCTCAGCCCCACAGGGTAGAACAAGGGTACACATAAACTGTTTATATTGAAGGACTTACATACAAAAATAAAGTCTTGTTTTTTACGCAAGAAACCTCACCAAAGTTCCTTTTTATATTCGCGCGAAGCTCGGACGGGTATGTAGCTTTAAATAGATATAAAATATATTTAAAAGACTTTCATAACACCATTCTAACAAGGCTGCAAATCACTATTCATAATGGTTGATAAAAATGGCATGAACACCTTACCTAATACTCTATGCACGTCAAATGGTGATCGTTATAATGGTCACATCTTTACAAAATTCTAAGCACATTATGATGGATATGACGTGTGATAGTCTGGTCAATGTCAAACGCATCTTCACTACATATACAGGGAGATAATTAAGTATGTAATGTTATTAATATGTAGGATTTTTTTTAATTTGGCGAGGCACCTATCTTTGAAGTTAGAAGTGTGTACACTCCCTTGCCTCGGAAAGCACGTAAAGCCGTTGGTCCTGCGCCTTAACTTTTTCTGATCGTATCGGATTGCTATCCTATCGGATTATGAGAGCTAGGGAATAGAAACTGCACCTGTGTTTGCGCACACACTTGTGCACTATAATATCTCTTGTGCAGTTGGCTAATCTCTCTTGAGATTGGCCGTCGTGGCCATAATCAGTCTGGAGGACATTATTATTACCTTATAAGTGTACAAGTTCCGTAATTTAATAGTATATTATTTAGTTTAAATTTATTATGTATTCAATTAAGAAAATACAAATATTATCTCTTATCATATTTTAAGGCACAACAAACACAATATTCGTTAGATATAAAAATTATGTGTTTTATATATTATAGCACGCTGTATACAATAATTTTATATACAAGACAAGAGTCACTTTATTCTAATTACTAATAACAATGTTGACATTAAAAGAATGATAAATTGTGTTGGACGATGATGCAACCGTAAAATAGAATTAAAAAAAAAATACACTGACATACTTCCTTTGACAGTTGAAATACGTCTCTTTGTAATTGCATTTACACAGGTAATATACTAATTACTATCGCAATGTTTTTTTTTTTAGTAGATTTTTGACAATATTTCATTTTATTGACCATGTTTATTCGAATTTCAAATATTCAATTTTAAATTGCTATTTACATAACATTATATAAATGTTCCCATAATAAATATGACTGCCACAAATAGAGGACTCATTTTACAGATATTAAGTCTAAAATAGCTTTTAAATTAAGCACGTTAATAAAAATCTAATTTCAAAAAACTATTTTTTTTATTAATATCTTTAAAAACGTTTCTGTACAAAATGAAACAAGAAATTCTAGCAAATTATCACAGATAACTCAAATCCAACATTATATAATATAGAGTAGGTATTTTAAATTCCGTCTAAAGCAAGTTAGAAAGGTGTATATTATAATCTGTGACTGGAAAACTCTTTCCCGCGCTTCTTTAGATACCACTATGTAAATTATATTATTTACTAGCTATCAACCTCAGACTATTTAACCTCACGATTTATTATATTTAATAAATACTCATAATAATGAGATATAAACAAATATTTTAATATAATAAGTATTTCTTATTTGCAATTGTACCGCCGTGTCTTTTAGATTGAACTGTTTTTTTTTTGGAATCTGTAAAACAGATTAATACGCCTTTGATACATGAATTTATTAAAAAAAAATAATTAATAAATACATATACAATAAATACATATATAGCAATATGTTCAGAATTTATGTATTTTCTAGTAATCGTCATTGTGGTGGCGCTTGGAGCCGCTATACCAACTATAACACTTTTTATTAATATTTGTAACAGCCGATTTATTTAAACGGATTATCTCCAAGTGGAAATTAACCATGCTTTACCGTTGCACTGGTTCTAAATATCCACCAACACATCAAAAATTCCTTTTTTAATAAATAAAATACACAGCGTTAGCGAAATTGCGAGAAACCGATAGTATACCTAAGTAAGACGATTAAAAAGGTATTTCTAGACTACCAGCTATTTCATTTCGTAACCCGAAGCGCGTAAATTCCTAGAATCTTGCTCTACGTTTAGAAATATGGTGTAATAAGGTTTGTTAATTATCTTGGAAAAATGTTAAATAGTATCATCAAGCTCTCGTAAAATGGTTTGGATTCCATACAATAATCTAAATTACCTAATCTTTTCGTCAAACAATTGCTACGTAGCGTACAATTAATTTTATCTTTTATTTTATCGTGTTTTTCATAAGCAATATTATAAAGATCTAAATTACCAATTAAACAGTGTATTATATATTTATGTTATATGTATATGTTTGTATATTTACGAGCCGGTTGGCGTGGTTGGTAGATACTCGCGCGCAAGATAGGTCGTCGCTTTGATTCCCACCAAGGACAGACATTTGTGTGCACGAACATGTCTGTTTGTCCTCAGTCTGGGTGTAATTATCTATATAATTATGTATTTACAAGAGAAAAGTATTATATATAGTAAATCAGTTGTCCGGTTTCTATAGTACGAGCTCTGCTTAGTTTGAGATCAAATGGCCTTGCGTGAATAATTTCCCAGGAGATAATATGAGATGATATTATTATATCATATTATTATTATTTATACTCTAAAAAATATCGTGTGATGCGCTTAATGTATGTTGTAATTTCAGTTGAGAGGTTTCGGTAACATGGGAAATTTCACAGTAATGTTATGCATACGAAACAACAAGTCGTTATTAGTTGTAGGTATAACATTAAACCATCTATTTAATACTTAGAAAGTTCTTCTCTAAGCGAACTTCTGACCCCTGGCTTCCAAGTAATTGTAGGGCTGTAACGCTTATTGATTGATTACGACAAGAATACTAGGGTTAATTTATGTGTAGGTAATGTCTTGCCAGTTTGGAAAATATGCGTAAGCGCCGCCGGGGCTAGTTGGATTCTCTGTATCCCGGGAACCCAACTACGGAAGCAGGCCCCGCATAGACGAGCCAACCGTCGGGGCGTCAAGGTAGTATGGACGAGCGATCCCGTAAAAGAAGAGACGAAGAGTGAGAGTACGCTGGTTTGTTTTTAGTGGGTATTTCGACGCCTACGAGCCGATGAGCCCCACACCACCCATTTCATGTGGGGGAAACGCGTAAATGCGTTTTTCCCGCGAAATAAAAAAAGGAGCTTGTACCCAGGACCTCGGGATCTGTAACCTTACGGCTGGCGACTAGACCAACGAGTTAGTCAACATATTAACTCCTATATACGAGTACATAAGTCATTTTAAATTCACTTCTCAAAACTGTGTTTTAATCATCCAGAATCTAGGTACCAAAAGTGTTATACCAAAACAATATCCTTAGGGATCTTATGTATCCTTTAATTAGGGATATACATACCTAATTATTTTTTTTTAATTATGTTATTTTATTGCAATGGAATTCACGGAAAAAGTGAAAATATGTTTTTATTAATTGTGACAGACACGTCAAGTGTGTCGCATGTCAATTAGTAGTGGATTAATTGTTTTGTAACTCGGGACTTGTCATCGTTTTAATATTTCCTTGTATAATTCTATCTTGTCAAATTGAATTATAAAACACTTTCGTGAATATGTTTTTTATAAACAAGTGATTTCGATTACGTGGTGTTTTTAATTTGATTGTGTTCTACCTTGTATTTTTACTAAAACGCCAGAGCCTAGGCGACTTCTATTGAGCTTGAAATTAGCAGTATGATTTTGGTCTTTTTGTAATAAAACATTGTATATATTTGGAAGAATTTTAATACCCATTACATTTAAACGAATCAATCGCTTATTGTACAATGTATAATATTATATAATGATATACATCAGTAACCCTTTCACTAAATCTATTTAATTCAATAAATTATTAAAACAAAAACACATTAACGTCTGCTTTATGGCATTCATTCAGGTACATTACTGAAAATGAACTTTTTTTTCAGAAACATTTTTAATTATTTTTATATGGCAACAAGCTACACGTAATAACTGTCAGACATTTATTTTTAAATTAGGCCTTATTACTTTTCTTTGACAGACAAATAACGTTTATACTTTGCTGCCATAAGTATAGTTTGTATGCAGTACAAGTTGTATGTTGTTTTTAAAATTATTAGCTAAATTAATAATTTAAACAAATACATGAATTAGTCATAATTAATCTGGACATAATTTATGCGGTTTGGTAAATAGACGATCTAAAAAGATTTTATAAACTTACAAATATTGCGATACAAACGATTCATTTTAATTGAAGCATGTTGAACATTAAAAAAGATAATGTCAAAGGTACATTAAGTACTTATTCCATTTAATGGATACTAAAGCAACTAACCAGTGCCAGACATATTTCTTCATTCACCAAAGCTAAGTTGGGAAACGAATCATATCCTTTCACAAAAAAGCCTGTCCAGTGCGTACAAATTTTAATAACTTAACATTATAGCCTCTAATGCTATAGACATAAGGTCTAATTAGATATGTAGCTTTATGCGTTTTCAAGCAATCGCCGATTGAAAGTACCCAGTCCAGTTTCAGTAATGTTTAGTGCGCCTCGCCTAAAAGCCTGTTACCATTATCGGACTGATATAATTAAACGGAACGTCAAAATAAAAGTCGTTTTGATTGAAAATAAATAAAATTCAAGCGAAATTAAAATGCGCGATGAAAATAAAATTTCAAGCTCGATTTTGTATGTAATATTTTTAATTGGAAGGCTTGAGGCCAAACGCTACTGACGCTGCTGCTGAAAAGCCTTTATTTTAATTACTTATTACATTTTAATTACTTATTACATTTTATACACTGGCAAGATTATTAGTCATACTAGTTCATATATAGCTGTGACGTTATATTTGTCGATGCGTCGGGCAAATGATCTGACTTTGACACGCTCGTTGCCAATTTTGCCTTCCGCTTCGAGTTTGACAGTTCAAATCCCCCAACGAGTTTGGGCGTATATGTAAATATGTATATGCGTCGGCTGTTACCTATAACCCAGACATTTAATTACCTTAGAGACAGACGATCTGGTGTAAGAAAAACATTGAAACCAGGGATAAAACAAAATTAAATATAGAATATGAATAAAATATATGATCGCCATAAAACTAGCCATAAAACCCGCCATAAATAATAAAAGTATTAATATATTGTTTCTAAGGAAATATATTGTTATTACGGAATAATAATTTTAAAAGTAGTTATTATTTGTAATAATAAATGATATATTTTTTACTAAGTAAATGAAAATCTAATATACACAAAAATGAAACAATGTCCGATTAGGTGACGTATCAGTCCGATATAATGTAAACGGGTCCTAAATTATAAAGTACAACAATCATTACAGTTCACAGTTTGGCTTCGCCTAGAATGTTCTACAGTAATATTTACAATTACAACTAAACATATAGACATATTCAGAGACCATATATAGTATATTTGATAAGTCACGAATGGTTTTAATTAGCTTTAAATAATGTTGCCATAACATAATATCGCTTAAAAAAAGATAAATTTCAGGATTTGACATTTGTCAATTCCATCATTTAAAAAAAATCTTATATGACAAAAAATACCTTGATACATGTTTTTCGATTTTTTTTTAAGTTAAACCTCTTTTATTTAAAAAAATTGAAAATTGTGATCGAGGCGACTTTTTCAAACAATTATAAATAATAAGGTCCTCCAGACCGATTTCGGTCACAGCGGCCAATCTCAAGGGAGATTAGCCAACTGCGCAGAACATATTATAGTGCACAAGTGTGTGCGCAAACACAGGTGCACTCTCTTTTCCTTAGCTCTCATAATCCGATGGGACGGCAATCCGACAAGACCGGAAAGAGTTCAGGCGCAGGACCAACGGCTTAACGTGCTTTCCGAGGCACGGGAGTGTACACACTTCCAACTTCCAGACTCCGGGTTGCTACTGAGAATTTTCTGACAGAAAAACCCAATAACTATTTATTGGCCCGACCTCGGAATTGAACCCAGGACCACCGGGTCTGCGGCCTTATATCTAGCCACTAGACCAACGAGACAATTATACTTTCGTCATGTAACACGTGACAGAAGTAAGTTTATTAATATATTTTTTTAATAATTTTTAGGTTCCTTTATTTATAAATTTATTTATTTACTTATTTATAGTTTTTAGTTTAAAAATAATTGTAAAATAAGTTTAATTAGTACGCATAATATTAATATTAGAGTCTTAACGTGCACGACCTGACTGGTCATTACATAGCAACCATTTATGGAAATCTCCCATAACACCATGATTCGTGTCCTATCAAATATCATGCGATATATTTTAAGTTCACACGAATTACAATTTATCTAAATATTCTAATTCAACAAATTTTCTAATTACAATTTTTTTAATTTTACTTTGGTCTCGATAGATCACGACAAAGACTACGTCAAGGATTCACATGGAAAATTTGAAGCATTCGGAATTCATATAGAACACTATGACACCATAATTTTGTATAATTTTTCAAAATTATATCACAAGTATTAGGTGAAGTAATTCCATACACATGTAGTCCCGATATAGTCCAAACTAATTCTATCTCTTCAGCTGATTTAAATTTTGATTGTGATATAATTTTGAATTACACTAAACACTAACGGTTTAATTTTACTTTTTGGGATTACTAGTTAAACAACGTCTTCTTCTTTCAAATATCAAAAATAACGGAAAGAGAGAAAATAATGTTTAACTAAACACCCATAAACAAAGTTTATGGGTAAAGTCGTTTATCGTTAATGTAATTATAAAAAATCGTCTTAATATTAAAACTTGGCAACACAGAATTTAACGAACTAATATAAATATAAAACCTACATTTTGAGACCTTAGAACGAGATAAGTAATTAGTATTGTCTATCTATGATTACAAAAACTACACGGTCATACAGACATAGATCTAGACACTTAGTAATAGTAAAATCTATTATAGCCAGACGCTAAAAAACACTATTTGAAAATACACAGCTATGTGAGTTAACAAATATTTACATTAATTTTTTCTAAATCATATTTGTCTATGAAATGGGCTTTACTTAAACTATCAACTATAATTATAAATTCAAACCAATAAAAATCTCATAATTAATTAGCAACATAATTTTGACTAGGATTGAGCAAAATTAGGCAACTCGTACTTAAGTGGGACAAAGCATACTCGCAAATTCCTACAAATCTACACACTTTACGTATTTACGATATTTAATTACGCCAGGTTCCAGAAGAACCTATTCTCTTTTTTAATTAAAGAATAAGAAAGAGATAGCGATTTAAATCATTATCTTCTCTTCCAAAGGAGAGAGTGAGATATGAATATCTAGCTTGACCTTATTGTGATATGATGACGAGACGTATACCTTCTTGTACTATAAATCAGTCATTTTTTTATCTAATATGATTTTTTAATAAATTGATATTAAATGGATACGACGTTTCCTTCTAAATATTTATTTATTACTTATACGTAAAAATAAATAATACTAACGAGCAAATCATTGACTAGAGAACGATAACAATGTAAAAACAGTACCCAACAAGCAAACGGCTCGAAAGGCAAGTTTTGGCACTCATATTACATTATCTGCAAAATTCAAAATGAAAAGCACTTAATGTCTAACTTAGCGGTAATTCCGATAATCGCGCTAACCGCATCTAGGTCGATAGTGAGTTACAAAAGTGGTCTAATAGACTAAAGTATTGCGTAATGTAGGTAGTCTGCAGTACGATGAGATGGTAATAAGTAGCGCAGAACTGATGACCTATACAATGTTGCAGAACATAATATCAGATAAATATAGGAAGAGAAAGCATTAATATGCTTACTCAATACTTCTTAGAAGAATCGAAAACGCAAAACAGTATCTTTGTAACGATTGATTCTATTCTTTGTCCTTTTTTATCTATTTTGAGCAACTTTTTAGAATTAAATTACATATGAGATCTTTTAGTTTGATCAGAAATCTTTTCAATATTTTAAAGTCAATCAAGTTGTTTGAAATATCGAACAACAAAATATAAAACAAGGAAATATCGAACTGTCTAAATGTAATGTTGAGATCTTTGTTGGTTATTTTTATCACATTGTAATATTCTTAGATAAATCAAATTTTAATAGCTAAAACGACGAATTATAATAATAAAGTAAATTTATAACACGGATTATTAAGTACTTATATCCTTCGACAGTAATTCTCGTATATTTTCAGATCCAATTTATCTCACGGTTTTGCCCGTCGACTCAAAATCATTTCCGTTTTCGCGAATAGTACAACTTAAAAATTAATAAATTCATCACTTAACATCATAATAAACTTGACTATTGTATGCTGAAACAAATTGAACTACAAAGCAATAGACGTGAAACCGGAGGCTAAAGGCCTCCGGAACCAACTCTATCTCATCTGTCCTTAGGTCACGCTCGTCCCAACATGGCTGCCACGTCACCCGCTGATTGGGAATGTAGGAGAGCTGTCCTCGCAGGTCTAGGGGGAGGCAGACGAGGTAATGCCAACTGCCCAGATGGTGTTGATCCGAGAGGGCAGCCGGTTACGAATTCGTGGCGCGTTGCTTCTGTGGGTGTAATACGACGTTTTGGATCCCATCTGAAACGAAGTATCATATTAGCATTTTGATCAACATACGTTTTTTAATATTTGGCACGAAATTTATGGATTTGATATTTTAACATCATAACCTGTAGCTGCAAATCTGAATGAGTTTAAAAAGTTATATTACTATTTTAATACAAAAATACCGCTAGAAAAACTGGTGACAATAAAGGTTACATATTCTTTAATTTAATCTTCTGAGATTCTGATCTAGAAGCAATTTTAAATATTTCTAACGCGTTGAACTAAAACGAAATAAAGTTAATTGATATTTGTGGATAGTATTTTGTTTTTATGATATCAATTATTATCTTTGGCTAAAAGCTTTGGGCGTACATAAATGTAGTTTTTGCTATATTAATAATTATGAAATATTAATTATCTGTATATCGGATCACTCAAGATTTTATATGGTCTTAGAAACAACCGGTGTGCTAACTTATGCTGGACCATATACGGGTTTTTCTAACTTAAATTTTGTCACAGAGTTAATAAAATTGTCCATATTTATAATTATTAATAATTTTAGCAGTTACTAAGGCAAGGATTTACGAGCCGTGGTGGTAACTGGTGATCTTTACCTAATAGATTGTGGCGAAATCAAGTGCAGGCTTATGTGATTTCCGAGGCACCGGGAGTGTAACATTACAAACTTTTATGGTCGAAACCCTTGACAATAAATGAATGAAATAAATTGCGTAAGTATGTCGCACTCCATATAATGAGTAAACAAAAAGCTAAATTTAAACATAAGTGATATAAATGAACCCTACCAATCAAAGGGTCCAATACGTTCTTGTCTTTTATATATTATGGTTTAAGGTAAATAAATAAGGAAATGCTTTAAGATATAATTTGGAACTATACACATCCTCTTTTTCTGATAATAATACAGTGAGACAGCATTATAATCTCATATGATTAAGACATAAGTTTAAACTTATTGTCTTGCCCACATTCGAACGGATGGTAGCGCTTGACGATTCATAACTTGTAAGTCTATTTTAATAAAAATGTTTTCAACTGATTTGAGTACGTACGCAATCATTAACGTATCAGATTTTGCTATAAAAGAGATATTTTATGTTATGATTTAAATATAATGTATGTACATTTGAAAAGATAAAAATAAATTCAGTAATATTTTTATATAATGAATTCATAATAATTCCCACCTAAAAACTAATTGGTCCTATCTAGGAATATTATGCTCAATACTCTTAGCGACGGGCTCAACACTGGCTTACATCTAGATCAAGGCAGTTGCCTACGTCTAAGTCTAGATTTAAATTCATTTAATACACATTCATAAATATTGCCTGTCGACTTACAAATCGAGAAACGTTTAAAATCTAGAATATACTATTTAGGTCAGATATTTTGTGCGATGCTGTAATATCATTTGTGTTTAAAATATCTATGATGTAGGTTCGTTTGATTATTGTATTGAAACTATTCGACGGTCCTTGATTTTTGGTATCTACCCACCAAACGATTCAAATTAAACCGGTTTTAGCTATGTCATCTATTCCAACAGAGACTAGATTGTCTATAGGACGAGATATTATTGCAAACTCAAGCAGCTCACTCTTATAATCCGGACGAGTGGTATTTCGAGACAAAAGATCGGGCGCAGGATGGCTTTACGTGTTTTCTGAGGCAAAAGACGAGGCGAACTTTCTAACTTAATTGGTAAAAAATATTAACTATCCGTTAAATTGTCAATTTGCTACCAACTTTCAGGAGAAAATTGTTATGTGACCTGTGTGAGCAATAACACGTTTTTCTGTTTGGGGGTAGAATATTTATAAAAAGGTGTTTGTACTTAACCAGACGAAACCAGAATGGCTAGCACAAAAACCTTCTAGCAATTATACTAGTTACACTTAGTTTAAAACAAACAATTAATCTACTGTCTTGGTGATGACATCCCTCAATACGCCTTTTCCTGTTTACCGTATATATGTATGTAAATGTCTCCCTACGAGCAATACGGTACGAACTGTGAATGTATAAATGACTAATTACTTACGAAATTCATTTAAGAATAAATTAGAAAGAGAATCACTAATTTATTTAACATATAAGACTTACTTGCTTGCACTTTTCTTACATTAAATCAATGTAATCAAATAAATTAAATCTTTCACGTAATCCGTTTAAATAGTAACAAAAACCGCTAATGAGATGGCCTAGTAGTTAGAACACGTAAATCTTAACCGACGATCGGGTGTTTAACAAAAGGCAAGCACTACTTAAAAACTAAAAAATATCCCGAGAAATCGCATGTATCTAATTTCACTGAAAGTCCACCACATGTTTTTCCACCAACCCGTATTGGAGCAGCGTGCTAGAATGAGAAACAAAACTTCTCAAAACGAAAGGAGCCCTTAGCCCAGCAAGGGGACAATCACAGGCTGTTACTTTTTTTACTGTACTGCTAGACTATAAGACAAAAAAATCAAACAAACAAATCTCCAAAGACATATCGCCTTTAGATAAGAAATATTTATATTCCGCATAAATATGACTCAAGAGACGACAGATCTTCCATGTTTACAAATTCAAAAATTGCAAGCTTGTACCGCTTATTAAGGCCCCTTAGAAGATGGACCTTCAGGAATGAAATATAACTATATTTCTTAAAAAAAAAAAAATCTTTCATACTTGATATTAGCAGAAAATTTTGCACTCAATAATAGAAAATAAGAAAAAAAAATACTTTTTTCATAAGAAAGTTATAAACATTTTAAGCATAAGCTTATAGTTTATATCTCCTTTATTAAAGCGACTTTCAACCTTGCCCTTATATTTTGTTAACTCCTTTGTCTTCAGCTGCGCGAAAAAAACGCTGAAATGGACACGCGACTTTGACCATAATAATTATAATATTTCAAGAATACACGCATCAAAATAGTATATCACCATATAATAAATCGGTTGTCAACATGTCACGGATGGGTAATGAAGTGAGTTCTAAAAGAATAGAATTGCTATTTTTAATATCGTGTGTACAGTGAAATCGTATGAATGAAAGAAAATTTATACCGTGAACTTTGGAATTTATCATTCACAAACACTTTAACATCCGTTATAACTAAATAATTATTTAAAAAATACACCACGTTAACTTAATTAAGCATGAATTCATTATCAGCAGATATGAAGAAGGCAATTTTTTTTCTAATCTATCATCAACAAAAAGCCGTGATGAGTGGTAAGAACGCGTGAATCTTCACTGATGATCGTGCGTTCAAGCCCGGGCAAGCACCACTGAATTTCATGTGCTTAATTTGTGATTATAATTCATCTCGTGCTTGACTGTGAAGGAAAACATCCTGAGGAAACCTGCATGTGTAAAATTTCACTGAAATTCTGTCACATGTGTATTCCACCAATCCGCGTGGTGGAATAAGCTCCAAACCTTCTCCTTAAAAGAGGAGAAGAGGCCTTAGCCAAGCAGTGAGACATTCACAGGCTGTCACTTACTTAATCTATCATCGACGACAATTTGTTCTACGTGCCGATCATTACGTAAAAATCGACACGCATTTAACCTTTCACTGCTGACTGCGCACGCGCAACGTTCATGACTTACTCGTGTTTCTCTTGAAGTTATTTGATGGGAAAGAATGTGGTACTCGATTTAATTGGTCAATCGATTTGGTAAATGCCAGGGTTAGAAATTTTGAAGAGTTCTTACTAACATTCTTAATTTAAAAAGTGTATCCGTGTTCTATACAAGCTTTATTGTGATTGGTTGTGGACTTAATGAACAATCTGTCAATGCTAAGCATGCTCATAAACATATTCTCTATACGCTTTAAAGTCAGATATGTTACGCGTATATTATAAAAAATAATGGCCCTCCCTAACTCTTATACCCCGATGGAACGGCAATCCGACACAACCGGAAAGAGTTCAGGCGCAGGACCAACGGCTTAACGTGCTTTCCGAGGCACGGGAGTGTACACACTTCCAACTTCCAGACTCCGGGGTGCTACTGAGAATTATCGACAGAAAATCTCAATAACATTTTATTGGCCCGACCTTCGATTTGAACCCAGGACCACCGTGTCCACGGCCTTACATGTAGCCACTGGACCAACGAGGCAGTCATATTATAACTATTCTTCGTACTATAGATACTATATTATATATACTACTAGCGTTTCGCCCGCGACTTCGTCCGCGAAAATTTGAAAACTATTATTATTTAAAGTAAATTTAGTATTTGTTAATCGACTAAAAGTAGAGCAATTACAGTTTGTACAAACCGTGACATTTTTCTTACGAAGACAATTTTTGTACCCGTCATAACTTCTAAACGTAAAGTCCGATCCGAATAATTTAAAGTGGAATCTAAACGTACATAAACAACTTTAATTATCAAACCATTTAAATGGATAAGAATTAATATCATGATACATTGATCACCATTATTCGATTCCGCTCCTATTTGAACTTAATAATTTAAACAAAAACTGTTATTGTGGCTTAACTATAATAGTTAGGCATATACCATCGCGGATTTTTTAATGAGCAATCATGAGTACTATTAATATATAGAACACTATTTTATATATCGTCAGTAGTTTTCGCAGCGCACGCAGAATAATGACTTTTATAGGCAACATTTTGATACCTTGGGTTACATTATACCATTTTAGGTAGGGATCTATAATTTTTTTGAAAATATTATATAGCCTATGTTACTCGGTAAAGATTAGAGAAGAGAAGAGAGTAATTTTTGAGTTAAAACGTAACAAACAAACAAACAAAAAATCAAATCTTTCCTCTTTATAATATTAGTATAGATATTAAAATATTTTTTTGTATTTTCGATTTTCAATGTTACGCTTAAAATAAGAGACAGCAAACAATTAATTTATTTTAAGATATTGAATGCATTTATATCTTAAATTATTATTGTTATATTGAGAAAGCAATGTATAATTTGTAATTAATTCATATAAATTTCTAATACTTATACACACAATATATTTAAAGACCGCGCAACGCGAGAACATGGATTAAGTTGAAAATTTAGACACGGTGTACAGTCAGCAACATAAGTCAGCATATACATTATTATTATGGTAATAAAGTGATAATTTAACCAAATGATATAATCGTAGTAAAATAAGTTTTATGAATGTGTTTGACCCAAAACTATTAACATATCCAAACAAAAAAAAGCAAACTACAGATAAAACTTATATAAATAAAATTATAGAGTACAAATAAATTGAAAACGTTGCCCCTATTCGTCAATATATTTTTGTTGCTGACAGTACACGTACATCGTGAGATAAGACACTATCTGATGATCACGAAGCTGAGCCTATCCCTAGAACTTTCACCACTCTCACAGCCAAAGGTCAAGTATGCGAAAACGGTTAGCATGAAGGTGCGCTGTTTCGTTGTCTTGTAATGTAACTGTCACCTCGGTACTGGGATGTTTAATATTGCATCCCATCCTAAGCTATGTCCGCGGACCGAAATGCTTGCTATCCTTTTTACAAGCTCTAATTTAACTATCTCTTATCTCTTTCTATTTTTATATAAGAAAACAATTGAGAAAATGACCTACAAGTGAGTCATTAGACTAATTACTTTTAAAATACTTTTTACGTTTAAAAACGAAAACGAAGTTTATATATAAATTATTAACGGATTAATTAAACAAAGCTGTCTTCTTCTTTCGAACGTCAAATCAATGATGACAGAAAGAGAAATATCATTGTTTAACTCTAAATAGCCGCTAAGCAATATTTCTAAGAAGATCCGATTCAAATCCGGTAATTTAATCAAACTCAAAGTGCGAGAGATTTATAGTTACAACGCATATATGACTGCTAATGTGCTGATCTTTGTAACATTGTAATGAATGGATTTGAAACTAGTCTCAAATTTGACGATTTTCAAACGACTTTCTTCTCTTTGATACTTCTGTGTCATTGGGATAATAGGATGATATAGTTTGTATCGAGTTGTAAGCTTCAGTTTTTAACGCGTGAATTAAATATCGCTTGTTTATACATATAATTTAAACGTTACTGAAATGCTACTATAATATTAATAAATCTTTGCGGACAAGCCATACTTTACATGTAATTATTAATTTTGAACAAATAACTAAAGGTATATATTTAACTGTCCGATTGCTTGGAGCTTAATCCTCCACACTACTTCAAAGCGGTTTGGTTTCGTCCTACACAAACTGGTTTCCTCAAGATGTTTTCTTTAGAATTATAAACGAACAAGAAACACAAAAAAGCTCTGTTGTTAACATCGGTTTGAATCCGCAACCTTCGGTAAGATTCAAGTTTTCTATCCACTGGACCATCTCAGCATATACATACATATACACAAAAAATTGTCTTATTGTGTTAACAGATGATATATTTCTGCAGCCAACAGTGCTTAGATTTATGTAAGTTCTGGTCAGATTTAAATGTGTCCATTGTTCTCCAACGTTAACCTCCAAACAACAAAGGTCCATTGATACAGTTATTCAACGAACCAGAACAAATATAATCTTAGAAGATTTATATCTTTTCGTAATAGTCACTACGTTAGGTTAGGTTACAAAGTGGTTACGTCTCTCCCAATAGGTCCCTCGCCGACTACGAGGTGTACCTAGACGGGCTGGCAAGCTGCATACGCAGATGCCTACCCCGTCCCTTGATCGTCTTAGGGGACTTCAACGCCCACGCCAGGGCTTGGGGTAACCTCAGAGACGATCCAAGAGGAGAGACGTTACTCGAGTGGGCGGCGGTTCTGGACCTCCGGCTAATGAACCGGGGTTCGGAGAGCACGTGCGTGCGATGGCAGGGTGAGTCGGTCATTGATCTCACATGGGTGACTCCCGCCGCTATTCGCATGGTGTCAGGATGGCGCGTCGCAGAAGAGGTGGTCACACTATCCGACCATCGCTACATCGTATTCGATGTAGCTCTCCGCCGTCCCAAATGCTCTAGCCAGCATCGAGGAGGCCCCCCGTTGCGCCGATGGTCCCTTAAGCAGCTTAACCGAGACTTTCTCGAAGCCGCTGCCATCGTCGCAGCCTGGCCAGAAAACGCCGAAGAGGTTTTGTCCGATCCAGAGGGTGAGTCAGTCCGTCTTCGGGATATGATGACGTCAGTCTGCGACGTCTCTATGCCCCGAGCGGGCCGCCCTGAGCGCCGGGTGGTGTACTGGTGGTCAGCACAGATCGCACAACTGCGTGTCCTGTCTGCGCGCACGCCGTGAGTACACCCGTACCCGATGAAGAAGGCGAGCAACTCTAGACCAGAAAGCTGAAGCATACGAGGCGTTCCGGGAAGCCAAGTTGGCTCTCCGAGCCGAGATCTCGGACGCCAACGCTCGTTCCTGGAACGAGCTCCTAGAGGGACTCGACAGGGATCCGTTTGGGCGTCCATACCGTATGGTGCTGGGCAAATTGCGCCCGTGGATGCCCCCACTAACGGAGACCTTAGATCCAGATTTACTGAGGAGAGTGATAGACGTGCTCTTCCCAGTTATCCGGTCAAGTCCCCGGGTCCCCCTACCAACACCAGCCTGGTCCGATGAGCTGGGGGTGACCGAACAGGAGCTAAGCCATGCGATCGACCGCATGCGGGCTCGTAACACCGCGCCCGGCCCCGATGGGATTCCGGGGCGAGCGTTGGTGTTAGCTTCGGCTTCATTGGGGAATAGGCTGAGGTGGCTGTTCGACAGCTGCCTCCGTACTGCCACGTTCCCTAAGATCTGGAAGGAGGCGAATTTGGTTCTCTTGAAGAAGGATGGCAGGACTGCAGAATCTCTCTCTGCGTACCGTCCCATATGTCTGCTGGACGAGGCTGGCAAGCTTTTTGAGCGAATTGTCGCTTCTCGTCTGTGTGGGCATCTGTCGCGTGTCGGTCCCGACCTGGCTGAGTGCCAGTTCGGCTTCCGACAGGGCCGTTCGACTGTCGACGCAATCTTGCGCGTCCGGTCTCTGTCGGAGCAGGCGGTGGCCCGGGGTGGCGTGGCGTTGGCGATAAGTCTCGATATCGTCAACGCATTCAACACGTTGCCCTGGGACGCTATTAGGGGGGCACTCTTACACCATCGTGTGCCCCGTTACCTGCAGGCGATCGTCGGTGACTACTTGCGCGACAGATACGTTTCGTATATGGAGCAAGACGGTACGAGGACCCGGAGAGAGGTGTGCTGTGGGGTCCCGCAGGGGTCAGTTTTGGGGCCTCTGTTGTGGAACCTCGCGTACGACGCAGTTCTGCGCGTCGCTCTCCCTGAAGGTGTCAGCGTCGTTTGTTATGCAGACGACACATTGGTGCTGGCATCGGGAGAGAATTTTGAGAGAACCAAAGAGCTCGCTGAGCTCGGGGTGAACATCGTCGTCGGTAAGATCTGCGAATTGGGCCTACGGATAGCGTCTCATAAGACAGAGGCGCTATGGTTCCATAAACTGCCGAGGAGCAGGGAACCGCCCGATTCGCACGTCCGCGTAGGTGACTCAAACGTCCGGGTGGCCAGGTACATGAAATACTTGGGCCTCACACTGGACGGTCGCTGGGGCTTCGAGGAGCACTTCGAGCGCCTAGCCCCCCGGATCGAGAAGGTAGCGGGTGCCATGCATAGACTGCTGCCTAATCTTGGGGGACCGAGGGAGGATGTTCGCCGCCTTTATGCCGGTGTCGTGCGATCGATGGCCCTCTACGGGGCGCCCGTTTGGTCTCATAGGCTATCGGGCGTTCGCAGCTGCAGGACTAAGATCCAAAGTTCGCAGCGGAGAGTCAACCGTCCTAGCGCGCTTTCCGCCTTTGGACATTCTGGCGGATATGGACGCGAGGGTCTATCAACAGACCCGCATCCTCCGTCAGAACGGTGAAAGCGCACACCCTCCGAGTGCGCTCGAGGCGATGAAGCGGCGGGAACAAAGGAGGGCTTTTGCGACGTGGCGCGACCGTCTCTGTGAAGAACGGTACGCGCGAAAACGCGTCGTAGGAGCGATCCTGCCAGTCTTCGAAGCCTGGATGAGACGAAAGCGACGAGTCACCTTTCGACTTACACAGGTAATGACCGGTCACGGTTGTTTTGGAGAGTACCTGTGTAAGATCGGACGCGAATCGACGGCGATGTGCCACCACTGTGGCGCGGACCGGGACACTGCCCAGCACACTTTGGAGATGTGTCCCGCGTGGAGTGCGGAGAGGGAGATCCTGGTTCGCGAAGTCGGACAAGACCTGTCCCTGCGAGCAATCGTGTCGGCGATGCTCCGCAGGGAATCGGCGTGGAGGGCCGTAGCCTCCTTCTGTGAGACCGTCATGGTCCAGAAGGAGACGGCGGAGCGGGAACGGGAAAGGGCCGATCCTGCTCGGCAGAGACGACGTCGGCGTCGTCCCGGCCCTCCCACAGCCCCAACGTCCGGGGCTTTAAATATAGGGCGTAACCCTGGGGCCGTGGATGCGTGAGGTGGGGGCCTCACGTGTCCAATTTCAAACGGCCCTGAGGAGGACGGCAGCCCGAATGGCCTCGCGCTGCCGTACGCACTAGCGAGGAGTGCGGGGGGGCGGGATTACTTTCGCCCCCTGAGGAGAGCTCCGCCGAGCCACGAGCGGAGCACAGCACGGGAGGGGCCGCGGATGCGTTATATCAACACGATCCCGCAGCCTCTCCGATCCGTGCCGAGGACGGCCATCGCAGTGGTTTTAGTGGGTAAGAATCCCACATAACCCGGTCTCTCCCCCAAGAGAGTTGGGTACCTTCTTGAAGGTTTCCACTGCGTGAAAAAAAAAAAAAAAAAAAAAAAAAGGTTACAAAGTGGTCACTCTGAAAAGAATCGTAGAATTTGACTAATATGTTAATATGATGGTCGATTTTTTGACTTTTATGACGGCCTCGATAGAGGTTTTTAGATATGTTCAATTATATTTAAAAAAAAAAAATTACTTTTGTATACGTTTCCATTAGAATTTCAGTTATTTTTTATGAAAGATTTATTAATGGCAACACAAAATTCTTCAAATTGTCGAAGCCGATCGATACATTCTAAATGTTTAATAAAGACACTTGGTGGTAGAGCTTTGTGCAAGCTCGTCTGGGTAGGTACCACCCACTCATCAGATATTCTACCGCAAAACAGCAGTACTTTGTATTGTTGTGTTCCGGTTTGAAGGGTGAGTGAGCCAGTGTAATTACAGGCACAAGGGACATGACATCTTAGTTCCCAAGGTTGGTGGCGCATTGGCAATGTAAGTGATAGTTAACATTTCTTACAATGCCATTGTCTATGGGCGTTGGTGACCACTTACCATCAGGTGGCCCATATGCTCGTCCGCCAACATATACAATAAAAAAAAAAAAAAAAAAAAAAAAAAGACCTGTAAAACGTATAAAGCGGAATAAGATTTTTTTTTATTAATTGCTATCGCCATTTGTATATTATATCCAAACGCTAATTATTATTATTAAAAAATCTGAGGTGTATTTTTCAACGGAGCTGTTCAATTTTTCATTTTATATATTGGTCAAAAACATTCAATCTGTTTATAACTTCTGGAGTATTTAATTTTTCTACATATCTAATAATTGTTTTTGATGAATAGTGTACCAAAGCTGGCATCATTTCTCCATCACTTAGTTATATTTAAATTGCACACAATGGGATATTTTTAAAATAAAACGTTCTTGTTTCTTCCGACAATAATTATCCACCAATCACAAAACAGACGTAGGAATTCATTTTTTCACTAAATTGATAATTAACGTGTGAATTAACTTTTACTTTTACGACCTACGGTACAATTCGTTTCCATTAAACCGGTTATAGCTCATTCATTCATTCAAACATTCATATCTTCCTATGATATCGGAAAAAAGTGTGAACCCAGGTGAAAGTGTTCTTATTTGTCTTACGTAAACCGTTTGTGAAAAATCACTGAGAACTGTTTTAAGATTTTAACATTATAATTATCGACGGGAAACTATTGACTATTCATAAATGATTAATTTTTATAACCTTACGGTGTTTTTATGTAGTTCTGACAATTTGTTTCTTACACTCATTCTTCGATTGAGATTTATTTTCAAATCTAAATAAGTTTATTACTGACATCAATGTTATATTGTTGTGTTTGGGTTTAAATGAAAAATGACCCAGTTTCACTCGTGCTTGACACTGCCTTAAAAGTGTAGCCGTAGCGTGATGGAGTAAACTCCAAACCTTCCGCTCCAAGCATTACAGGCTGTTTCTTAATATTTTTTAACTTTACTTACATTTTTGCTAATAACACAAGCACTATAAAAATATATAGTACTAGTGTCATTGGCAAAGATCACAACTACTCTGCCTTCCTAAAATAAACAAAGAAGAGTAAAATAGTAAAAATGCAAAAATATAAAAAAAAAACCCAACATTTGTCATTATTATTTAGTTTTTTACTTCAACAAAATAGTATACTAGTAGTACGCTTTTTTTATACGTGGGGGAAATCCTCATGGATACCCTCTACCCCTCTAATGATGCTAGAGGGTTATATCGGACTCTGACCGACTTAAACCACCACGGTCAGTCTCCGCTCCGCAGGGGGAAGTTACGGGCACACTTGCGTATTCATCCGCCACTCCGCCCTCGGTTGTTCAGTTAAAGAACCCTTCATTGGCAAAAACTCCTATTTTTATTTTGCTACATGCTTCTTAAAAGACTAAGACTAGTTAACCCCACCACATTACGTCACTAGTTTAATAGTAATCGATCATATATTCTCATAAGTCCAACTTTCTATAATTTTGGTTACATCAATTATTAAAAAATAGAAATCGATGGTATTTAATAGCTATCATTATCTCATACATACTATAATTATATGTTATGACTAAGACCTTTAGTGATATAACGTTACAAGAAAATTAAACGCAACGAACTGAAAATCAAATTAACAAAAACCCTTACAATATTTTTTTAAGATTTCAAACTAGCAGTCAACTCGTCGTGACAAGCGTAACTCTATTCATGGTTTGTTGAACGTTAAACAAAATAATAAAATATTACCATTGTTGTGTTCTGGTCTGAATGGTGCGCGAGCCAGTCTAACTACAGACACGTGGGTCACATCACAGTTCAAAAGGTTTGTGGCGCATTAGCGGTGTGAGAAATGGTTAATAATTCTCACAGCTCCAATATCTATGGGTAGTGGTAGCCTCTTAACATCAGGTGACCCATTTGCCCGCCATCCAAACTAAATATATATTAAAAAAAAAGAACTTCGAGTTAATAAACCTTCACACATTCACAACACAATGGCGGAATTCATTTCGAACTTAGTCACCAATGACTAAGTTTAACCTACGAAGCAATAAAATTACCGTCCCAATTTTGCAATTTGTTATGACTAATGCGACTGGTACCATTTTCACACTGACAAATTTACTATAGCTACTTATATTATAAATGTGAAAGTATGTTTGTTTCTTAAAATTGTTTGTTACGTTTTCACGTCTTAACTGCTTAACTGATCATGATTAATTTTTGCATACATGTTGTGTACAGAAAGGGACATAGGGTACATGACATCCCGTCTCTCTGACACGCAGAAACTGGTAAATATTTATGTATTATACCGTAATTTCACTGTCTACTGCTTTATAACAAATGTGGCGAAATATTTAGACGATAAGGCTTACAAGACTTAATACAGAAAACTCATTATTGTCTTCGTAACGCAACTCACACAATATACAATTAGTAGGATTATAATGTGTCATAAATGTCACGCTGTTGGACAAAGCCATCGTAAACAGTTACCATACTACCCATTTGGAGAGGATTATGTAACCTTTTTGAAGTTTAAGCTCCTCAAGTAGATTTCCTTATAATATTTAAAAAAATACTCTATAGTTATAATTGAAGGAACGTATTATTCGTACTGGTCGATATCTGATTTTTATTTTGGGTTTTATAGTGTTGGAGATTGATTCATAATCAAACATAACATTTGTACTTATCAAGTAAAATATGTCAAATTATTTGATTTCAATTATACTCGCCTTGAGTATAAATAAAAAGAGTATTCAGTTTTTAACACGTATGTTCCTTAATATCATAGCCGATAATGTATCGATTTTAACGATTCCTCATTTAACGGGTAGGTACGACACGTAATTTAAAAGAAAAAAAATATTACTTCTTTTTTGTCTAAAGAATATTTTTTTTAAAGTAAGTTTTTATTTAATATATGTCCTTAAATGGTAAAAATTTAATTCACCAGATTCTATTGTAACCAGCACGTAAAGTGTGTTCAAAATTTCAACTATAATCGGTTGATTGGACTTGTTCAAAAATATAAATTGCAAGTAACGTAGATGTGATCTAAATGAAAACTTGTAAAAATAAACTATTGAGGGTCACTATTGGATAATTTAAATGTAGTAACTACAGTGAATATTTGAATTAAGATCTACTCACTCTAAACACCGATGTAAGAAGTGAAGGAAGGCTGGATCGTTGCTCTGGACAGCTGTTGAGAGAGTTCGCGACCCAGGTTTCCGCTTTCGACCTTTTGAGTTGGTCACAGAACGCGGTGAGCCTTTTGAATCTGTAAAGAAAATAATTGACAGTAACCATTTCTACGATAAGGATCACGAGGCCATGTGTTCAAACCCCTGGTCAGGCCATTAAAACGATATTGGGTTTTTGTGTCTAAAAATTATCATTAGCCAAAACCCGAACCCAATTATCTCATTAGCCCAAAGCCTGAACTCCTTCCGGTCGTGTCAGATTGCCGTCCCATCGGATTATGAGTGAGGGAATAGTGCGTGCATCAATGTTTACGCACACACTTGTGCACCTGCGCAGTTGACATATCTCAGTTGGATACATTCGCAACTGAAATCGGACAGGATGATATCATCAATATGTCACATGATATTAATCCTTATTATAATATAATAAATAAGATTTTAGTTGTATGCTTTTTCTGTAAATAAGCATTGCTTACAAAATTTAATTACATCAAGTGGTTTAAAAAAGGTTAAAGGTAAGTTTGGTAGAAAAAATCCAAGATGGCCCAGTGGTAAGAATGCGTGAATCTTAACTGATGATCGTGGGTTCAAACCGGGCAAGTCCACTCAATTTTCATGTGCTAAATTTGTAATTATAATAATTCATCTCGTGCTTGACGGTGGAGGAAAACATCGTGAGGAAACATGCGTGTCAAATTTCACTGAAATTCTATCACATGTGTATTCCATCAACCCGCATTGGAGCAGCGTGGTGGAATAAGCACCAAACCTTCTCCTCAAAAAGAGGAGAAGAGGCCTTAGCCCAGTAGTGGGACATTCACAGGCTGTTACAAAAAGTGGTTTTACTAATTAAGTACACAATGTTCGAATAAGTGGAATCTGATGTTGTATAAATAAATAGAGCCGTACGCCATATGGCCTTAGTTCTATGCAGCGTGTAACAAAATTCGTGTCTGACCCGTGAAGTGAATTTATTACATCCTGTATACAAAAACTAGTGCATGTTGTGGCTTTATCATATTATGTGCATTCACGCATCGTTCATTTGTTTGGATTGAAAACTTCGTAAATAATTTGTTGACACTTCCGTGAAGGTCTAGTAAAGTACTATCAACGTGGAGCGATCCGTATCGGAAAATTGTTTATAAAAAAATTAAGAGGCATTGCAATTAAAGAAGTCGGACGTTAGACTTAATCGATTGATGCTATCAAATATTTTCATAAATACTTTTGTCACTTTTTGTTTATAGAATAGGTAGGTGGACGAGCATTTGGGCCACGTGATGGTAAGTGGTCCAATATATTAAATGTTAACCATCGCTTACATCGTCAAGGCGCCACCAACCTTGGGAACTAAGATGTTATGTCCCTTGTGCCTGTAATTACCGGCTCACTCACCCTTCAAACCGGAACACAACAATATCAGGTACTGCTGTTTTGCGATTTGATGAGTGGGTGGTACCTAACTAGTATAGGTTACCACCAGTATAGGTTACCAGTATAATAAACATACGACTATATTTACATCGATGTTGAAATTATTTCACATTTTATATATTTTAGATATTGACAGGTATTTTCGTTTGATTGAATATTTAATTACACATTTTAAATACCATCAACAATGTACTGGGTATTAATGAGGAGTCAAACGAGTTATAAACTCACGTAACATTAAATTGCCAAAGTGTTGCATCTTGTGTGCAATGTCGTGGCAATTCATTGACAAGGGTCAAGTCCTTTCCATTCAAAATATCACAGAGAACAAACCAGTATAATCTTGAAGAGAAAATGTAGATAAATTATTATATATAATACTCTACTGTGATTCTATACAAGATAATAAATATAATGATAATAATTTATATAATATGATGGACGCGTGTTAGATCGTTTTTGATTTACAAGCATTATATATTATTGTACATAATTAATATATGTTAATTTTTTTTTAACCTTAACCTTGCCCTAATACTGTTTATAAATTGACATATAAATTATTAAGTTTATTGTCTTTTACTATACTATTCGTTAGAACACGTATTTTTATGTTTATTTTTTTTTTAAAGAATTAGTAGTAGTCATACTAATAATAATATTCTTACATTCTATGAGATGCAAACCAATACAACTTACCAAAGAAGAGCCGTTTCCTTGTAGCATGCAGCAGAAGATCGGGTGGTGGGGGGCCCAGCAGCTCCATGATACAGGCGAGCTGTTCCGCCTCGTTCTCACCCGGGAACAGCGGGTAACCCGTGTGAAGTTCCGCTAAGATGCAACCTGGTGAAAAATTATTATACTGATTAATATTTATAGCCTGAATACTGTTTGATCATATATTATTATTAATGACGTCACGAAAACGAGATACATTATGTATTTAGCTTATATATTCAGCTTCATAATCTTTTGTATTTAATTGTAATATTTATATCGTCGATTTATTATTGTAACTTATGTTGGTTAATCCAATAAGTAAATAAGAAGAGATGATCGTAGTTTAAGAATTTGATAAATAAATAAAATTTCAAACACAACTAATTACAAATATATATGTTAATAAAAATATTTGTTATTTTTATGCTAAAATTATGTGTGTCCGACTGTATCATTTCTATTAAACATGAATAGTCTATATTTCTGAGTTCCGGCTTAAAGGGCACGTCAGGGGCCAATTCTACTACCAAATTATCACTTTATCACATCGAAGCGAAATGGTTGCAGTTTATCCGTTTCCTTATTTTTTAAATTATTAACCCCTGCATGAATTATGAAGGAAGTACATTATAATTTTTTTTACGGAGAATAATGTTTATTTGACTTCGTATGCGTTCCAGCTACAACATAGACTGACTGCCTTGTAAAATTTCTAAATATAATTTCGCTACTCGTTGTAGTGTGGAAAGATCTCCCATTTTGTAAATTTAGTATTGGAAAGTAGCTTTGAGTACTACTAGCTTAATTAACGATTGTTTTTGACCCAAATAGAAAAGTGACCATGTTGTCAGTGCGTATTGAAGTCAATAGTAAATTTTGCTGCCTGGCTGGAGCCTTTCGTGGATACCGGTGAACCTGGCAAGCTGATTAGAGTGCCAACTCGACTCGATAGAGTACCAGAATTCGATGATCTCGGTATTCCTAAAAGGTTTGCTAGACGACCACGTTTCTCTGCTTTATGCATAATATATTCCGAAACTGCAGGATTAAAATCAAACAGTGGCATGAATTTATTTTCATTAGCCGTTGCACCATAAAACAACAACATTTACACAAGTCTGTCATATGAAAGAAAATCTGAAGAACTGCTATAAAAGCGAGAAAAATCGAATTCTGAATAATCTGAACGGAAAGCCTTAATGCATTCGAAGCCATATATGGCAGACAATGTTGTAGCTGGAACGCATACGAAGCCATATATGGCGTTTACATAAATAGGGTAAAAAAAAAAACAAAAATAAACTCAAATATAACTAATACTCGTTATGTAGGATGATCCAAGGAGTATATAATAAATTTAGTTGAAGATAGCACTTGCCGTTTTATATATTTTTTTCACTAGTGAATGTTCCACGGAATTCGTTGCAATTCACCGCGCTCCAAATATCCTCAAATAGCCAACTTACCTTAGACTTACCATGTATAAAAAAAAATGTTCCGTCTAACGATAAAATAATGAATACAATACAATTTTTTCTTTTCTATTTTAATATTCAAATTAACTGTAAAAAAATTTAAACTTCGAGGAGCCATATATGGTTTCGTATGCGGTAAGGCGTTAAGTTTGGTTTTGACACAACGGTGTCATCATATGTTGACGTTATATAGAATAGTCAAAGTAGGATTGGAATTGAATCGGGAACGTATCTGCTCCTAGTTCTACTACTCTCATGACTTTAAATCCCATGGTTAGTTAAAGATATCGTTAATATTAATAAAACCAATGTCAATGGGTACGGTTATTAACAAAAGAGTACCCCTTTTCTATTATAAAAAAAAAATCATGAACGAAGACTCAGATGTAACGAATTATTATACAATAGTAATTTAGTACAAATATAAACAGTAACGGCACTTTGTGTCTGTCTATTGCGTAAAGGAGGCAGAATTTTAGGTACATATGTCGATGTTAGCAGAACACACGTGTCGTCTGACTCGTCGCCTTTCTCTCAGCTTTCTACAAACTTGCCGCTTATATAACACGGTCTGCCACTCGCCGATGGTTGAAATATTACGAAATTGTTCACACAATAATCACCTCTATTGCGAATTGATAAGATTTAAACTAGCCTTAATGTTTTTACCAACTATTTTTACTTATTATTACCGAAACTAATGATCTTAGATATACGCGAACTGGTTTGTTTGTTATAGAACTTAATGCTCATATTTTTCTATAAATATTTGTGAATTGTTACGTCGGACAATTTTAATATTATTTTTAGATATTATATACGTTTAGATTATTATTAGATAACAAATTAATTTGATTTGTTTTTACTTAAATGTTGTCCTTATAATATATGATATTACGTGACCATTCATTCTATTTGGTGAAAATGTAAATCGGAAGAACAGATAACACCAACTTTATATGAATTCATGCTTTTACAAGCACTTTAAATCAATTAGCAAAAATGACAAATATGATATGCGTAATTTTAGCGAAGAGTCAAATAAAATGAAAATAACGACGTATGGACTTTGCGGAAGAACTTGAGTTTTTTTAATTGTATTTATATACAATGACTCTCACTGTTTTTATTTAAAGTATTATTTGGTTAGGTTCATGGTTAAAATTTCCTACAATGGACCGCTTACCATCAAGTGGCCCATATGCTCGTACGCATATAAATAAAGTTATTTCTTGTTCTTTTAGCCTGCGTGTTTGATACAACCGTAGGTCCGGCGCCATCGTATGAAGTATAAAGAGACAGTGAATGTGTATCGCGCACTATTATTATTCTAGTACAAGTACGACGGCATTATTGTTGGCAACGCATCAGAATAGCTAATGTCTTTTACAACACCATTTTCTACGAGCAAAGGTCACAGAAGGCGACATTTGCTCTTTCCACTTATTCAAATTCCTTGGCCTAGTGGTTAGATACAAAGCATATTACGAAACCTGAGTTCAAACCCCGGGTCGGGCTGACAAAAAATGTTATAGGGATTTTCTGTCGACAAATTCTCAGTCGAAGACCGGAGTCTAGAAGTTGGGACTGCACCCCCACAGAATATGTGATGGATGATAACTACCCAGGCGGGTTTGAACGAAGCCCTACCTAAATTGTTATGAATATTAACTATAATTACTGGTGGCCACCTACCATGAAGTGGAATTTGATCTTTATTCTTCCCTGATTATAACTACATAATAGCTTACTTATTTATTTTAAATAAATATACGTAATAATTAAAGTTCGAGACACTTCTCCGGCTACTAACCCATGCTCCACATATCAATAGCTGGCCCGTACGGCAAGCCCAGGATCACTTCAGGGCTTCTATAGAACCGAGACTGTATGTACGTGTAGACGCGGGCGTGCGTGTAACAGGAGCTCCCGAAATCTATGACTTTGATCGATGAACTTCCTCGAGCTTTGAGCAATATATTTTCCTGTAAAATAAAATACGTGTAAGGTCATTAATATTATTTGTTTATTCTCTATATAGAGTACTCACAGTCTGAGAGCTTTTAGCCGAAATAGCTTAGTGCTTAGAACGCGTGAATCTTAGGTAACAACTGATTGTGGGTACGAATTCAAGCAAGCACCACTAAATTTTCATGAGCTCAATTTGTGTTTATAATTCATCGCGTGCTCGACGGTGAAGGAAAACATCGTGAGGTAACCTGCACGTGTGTAATTTCATTGAAGTTCTGCTTCATATATATCCACCAACTCCTATTAGAGCAGCCTGGTAAGCTCCAGACATCCTCCACAAAAGGAGATGAGACCTTAGCCCAGCTCCATATTCGCTTCATATAAATTACAAAGTCGATATTATTAGAATAATCGTATATTACATGTCACATATTTTTCACAATTGGCAATATATGAACTGTTATATCGCAAACAAACATACAAATAAAACTCTCACATTATATTGGTTAATAAATACAGTACTTACAGGTTTTAAGTCGCAATGAATGATGTTCTCAGCTTCGAGTAGCCTCAGACAGCGCAGCAGTGAACTCGAGAACCGTCTGATGAGGCTCAAGCTGAACCCTTGGTAGTTGTTCTTTTTAATCAGCTCATAGAGATTAATACTGAAACAAACAGTGATACCTGCATTGGAGCAGCATGCTGGATTAAGCTTCAAACCATCTCCTCAAAAGAGGAAAAGAGGCCTTAACTCAGCATAGGGACATTCACAGGCTGTTACTGTAAACAGTGATACAACTTTCGATAATGTTGAAACACTTGTCGCTTGGCGGTAGCGCTTGGTGCAAGCCCGTCTGGGTAGGTACCACCCACTCATCAGATATTCCACAGCCAAAAAGCAATATTTAGTATTGTTGTGTTCCAATTTGAAGGGTGAATGTGCCAGTGTAACTCCGGCACGAGGGACATAACATCTTAGTTTTTAAAGTCGATGACTCATTGTCCTTACTTAAGTAAAGTCGATTAATATATGAAGCGCTCAAAAGATTATTACAATCGGAACAAACAGAACGACAAAGGTGTTTTTCATAAGCAATGGAAAAGCTCTATACTAATATATAAAGCTGATAAAAATATCTATACTAATATATAAAGCTGAAGTTTGTTTGTTTGATCCGGATAATCTCAGGAACTACTGGTTCGAATTCAAAACATATTTTTGTGTTGGATAGTCCTTTTATCGAGGAAAGTTCTAGGCTGATTTTTATTCATTATATTCTTATTAATTATACGCGGGTGTAACCGCGGGCATAGCTAGTAATCATCCTTTTCTTTTTCCTAAGAGAGTAGATCATCATAAGTCTAGTGTAGGTTTTTACAAAGTATTTCACGAAGTAAGTTCTAACAGAATACCACTACTGATAATGGTAATGAAAAATGTTAATGCGGTTCAGTCAAAATGAACAGGTATCTAGTTTCCTGGTACGGCGTGATACAAGACCTGCATTGCTATTCATTAGACTCCGCAGTTCGTTAACTTACATTGGCGTACGATTCGATTTGTTTTCTTTTATGTATTTTGTAAGTCGTTCGAATAGAACATATTAGCATAATTGCAAATTTCAATAGTAATTTTTCGTTCAAAGTTATAATATAGGATTTCATATAAACTAAACGAATGAAAATATATTTAACATTTAAGACAGCGCTGTGAAATAATAGTCAATAAAAATTATGTATAAATAAATAATTAAATATATAACGACTTTAAAATATTGTTATTCTTGGGGCTTACGTTATGATAAGGTTCGTTGATCTAAGAGAAACTTTACCAATTAAAGAAAATATTTTATTATTTATTAGCCTAGATGGCTCAGTGAATAGAACACGTGAATCATATCCGATGGTCGAGGAATCATAACCGGGACAAACAATACTAGAGTTTTCATGTGCTATTTGAATTTAGAAATCATTTCGTACTCGGTTTCGCTGGACCTTTTTATATACATGAATCACAAAAAGTCACATCTTTTATATATACTTAAAAGCTTTACGCGAAATAGTTGTTTGTCTAATAATTTTATTAAAGCTATGGCATATGTGTGGCAGTATATGTACTATATAAGCTTTTACGGCTTTTTACTTTTAAATGTAAACGTTTTATGCCATAAGATTGAAAGGGAAATGAATTAAAATACGATAAACTTACCTCATAAGTTCAAAACTAATGCAGAGATGATTTCTAAAGTAGAAATAATCCAGCATGTGTATGACGTTGTGCGTTTGATCTTTGTCCTTCAGCCTGAGGTGGTCCAGCACCCGCACCTCAACCAGCGCCTGGTGGTGGAAACGCTTCTTGTTCCGGATGATCTTGATGGCAACTTGGTTACCGCTGCGGTGGTCGAGCGCTCTTATCACTTGACCGAACGAACCCTTGCCGATCACTTCGAGGATCTCGTACCGATATGCGATGTGGTCGTGGATTTTCTTTGTAATAAATAAGATTGAGTAATTAATTAAATGAATGTTAGTACAGCTGTCTACGCGTCTGAAAACACCATAATTTTGTGAATAAGCTTATGATTTGACTCGTACTTCGTATTCAGTCAGATTATTAGTAAAAACATCGCTATACATTTCTGAAACTGGTGACATATTGACACAATAACTCTAACTCAATATTTTATTTATTTAAAAGGTACATTCAACATCACACATATTAAACAATTATTGATAAAAAATACAAAAAAGAAATATTTTAACGAACTGATATTAGTAACAAATAGGCGTTTTCAACAATAACGATTGAACTTATTCTCTATTTGATAAATATTAGAATGATGACAACAAACAACGAATAAATTGACGAGCCGGTTGGCGTGGTTGGTAAGATACTTCCACGCCTTTCACGCCGCAGGTCGTGGGTTCGATTCCTACACAGGGCGGACATTTGTGTGCATGAACATGTCTGTTTTTCCTGAGCCTGGGTGTAATTATCTATATAAGTATGTATTTATAAAATAAAAGTAGTATATGAACTATATCAGTTGTCTGGTTTCCATAGTACAAGCTCTGCTTAGTTTGGGACCAGATGGCCGTGTGTGAATATTGTCCCAGGATATTATTATTATTGATTACTACAAAACCTACATAATAAAATACAAAAAAAAAGTAAGAAAGATATATTACACAGGATGTAACAAAATTCGTGTCCGTGGTTAATAGGTATCGTGTGTCGGTTCTATTTATGTAATAATGTTTAAAATACTAATCAAAAATATTGCTTACAAAAAAATAATTAATTATGTTTAACGACACTGTAGGTGGTAAAAACGTGGACTACTAAGGTCATGACCTGAGGTGTCTTAGCTACCCGATAGGTAAGAGCTATCGAGCGCTATTGCCCGCACCTGTGTTGCCATGTAATTTTCGAAATTTAATTTAAAAAAATAATTCCATGATATATTTTTGCTTAGATTACGTTTTGCATATTACAATATTGCTATTTAATTATTATTTTTTGCAAAGATTACTAGAATGGCGATTTTTTTAAGGAATCACTAATATTCTGCCCTCCTTACTTACTACGGCGCTTATATATAATAAACATTATCTTGGTGTAAGTTTTATCAAAAACATCATAAAGAAGAGATTGTAGATCATCATCAAGTATTAACTCATTTTTCATAAAAATCGTAGTTACGGTCTTCTCAATTAGGAGGGCAGTATTTCTGTTTACCTCTCCAATTAAGTGAACAGGAGTGGGGACGATAATGCCCTAAACGATCGAACCTGGGATTTTTACCTCGCTAGGCGGTAAATCATTGCGCTATTGACAGTTTTATATTTAAATATATATAAAATTATGCTATAATCGAGGCTGGTACCATTGTAACTGCAACGGAAATTACGTAGGCAATTACTGTCGCGTTTTCGTTCCCGCTTTGTTAAATATTTGGTTTTCGGAACACTGGCTTTTATTAATGGTTTTGAAAATCCTTACTTGTACGAAGTCAACTATACATCGATAAAACTTTCGTTAAAGTTATGGCAAATCGATATTAGTGAATTTCAAAATTTAATAGAGAAACAACATTGGTTACTATCATAACTGGTTCCTAATCTCAATTTATTTTTATTTTTAAAATCGTTCATTAAATACAGATAAAAAAATGTTTTTTGTATTGTTTAGATGCAAAAAAGATGTACAATCGTGTACGTTACGTCAAACCTTAAACCCGAGATTTCGCAGCCTGAAATACTTTCTCTATTTGATCAAAAAACCAGGTCACATTTGCATAATAAGCGGCAAGTTTTCCAGCGGTCTGGAGTTTCTGCACTGTATTTACTTCATAAATGTTTTATACGTTTAAAAGTTTTCACCGAGTCTTACTTTAGTAAAACGTTGTGAATAAGGTTCGCTTATACCGCGTTTTTGAATCATTCAACTGTCAAATCACATTGACATTTAAAACTGGCAACATTGAAAATGGTACAAAAAAAAAAATAAAGATTGAAAAAAATGAAAACAAGATTTTTCGAACGAAACGAATTTGTTTTCTTGAATATATAGTTAGGAGACACCTTGGTCCATACAACAGTATCATTATTAAAAAAAAAAAAGAAGCGCGCTCATTTTAACCGCCGCCATTTTGTTAGTGCACATAAAGGTAAAGTAATTAATTCATTATTGGCGCGACTTATGATTTGTAATGTGTTAAAATGTGTTATTTGGATTTAAAGAGTAATTGAGTGAGTAATTAACATCAATTTATATGATTTGGTGTTCTATTTATGAATAGACCAATTCGAGGTTCTTATAAAATCAGTTTTCACTTCTGGATGCTAAATATATATTTTGTTTTTACTTGCACAATTAATTATAATACATTGACAGTATTACAAATAAATATTTTAAATTTTATATTCACAAAATGAAAGCGGTGTTGCTCTGATTTTTATGTTAATTAGGGAAGCTAATTTAGCTAACCACTCATCTTTGATATGGAAACTAGAGATGCGTTGAATATTCGTTTTATGTTCATTACTCGGCGAAAAAAAACTTGATTCCAATCTTATCTAACATATTAAACAAATTATATTAATTTTCGATGCGAGCATTTTTAGGTAGGTAGTTATTTTCTAATTAATTATATTTAGTTCAGACCATGCATATCTCTAGATTGAAACATAAATGTTAGTTCTGTTTTCTATTGTGTGTTTTAAGCGCCTCGAGGGCACGAGAAATTAGAGGGTGTATCACGAGTTCTTAATTCGCTAAACATTAAAATATTTTTCCAAATACATTTCTATATAACCCATGTTTGACCCAACAGTAATAGACTCAAGGAAAAGGCTAGGCGAAGGAAATGAATAAGTGATTTAAAGCCGAATAATTTTATTGGTAAGATATTTACTCAAGATTTGTACGAAAAAATATAGGCCTATATCACCGTGTATCACTTACTTTATTGTAGCTGCCGTTCTCATCATCAAAGCCGCAATTGTTAGGCAAGGTGGACCACGCCTGGACCTTGCTCGCCTCAAGCCCCAAGAACCAGACCTCGGGATATTTGCGTACTTCTGTCCTCTCCCACGCCGTTAGTCGTTCCCCGTATAACTTTAAAATTTCTGAAATTAAAAAAATGTTTTATATAATAATAACCTACAAATGTTGCTTGGGGGAAAATTCAATTAGGCAATGCTTGTTAGACAAAAACAACGCTTACACGCTAAGCAATGTTTATAACTAAGTTTATTTTTAATTAAGGCGCAAGAGATTTATAACAATTAAATAAAGTTTTTTAGTAATAACAATTATATATTTTTTCATCAATCATCATCAAATGTATAGAAAATAAACTGAAACGTGAATTGACATCAATCATGTATATGAAATTCATCAGGGTGCCGAGTGCTCCGACACGATCCAGATCTGATTGGGTCAAGGACGGGGCGAGACGAATTATTTGTTTGTTCAACATCTTTTGTCATCACAGTTTTATTATGAAAAATTTAACTAAGAGTAATCGTGTTGATTTGATTTGCATTGCTTCTAATAATCTTGATTATTGCAAATACTTACAACGCAATTAAAACAGTTGAGCAACGTTCATTTCATTTATGATTCGATGTTTAAAATAATGGCAGTTTTATACTATTTTTAATTACAAGATTTTATGTACTTTAACCTTTAAAATGAGACAGACGGTCACAGTCTGTAATTTTAACGTTATTTGATCCAACTTCTTGAACTCAAATTTTGCACACAAATTTAGTGATATTGTAGATAGCTTTAGTAGGTATTTTTGTTTGTAGGTGTTAATTCGCTTCAAAACATGAATTTAAAAAATAATACTTTATTATAAAGAGATACCAACGATAAGTAGATAATATTATTTTGTTGAAAAATATGGTAGATAGGTATAGATAAATATAGTATTAATAAATTAATTATTATTTTAGTGCGTATTTGTGCATTAATTTTAAAATTGATAAAAATGTATTTAATACCTTTTAACAAGGGGCATGTTACATTTTTTATGCTCGATGAACCTTTATAAATAAAATAGCAAATACATTGATATTAAACTTTGTCGTTTTATTTGTTTATCTCTTCGATCAATCAATAAAATATATTTTAAATCAAAGTCCAAATAACGTCTACATGTACATGTACGCAAATAAGCTAAGATTAGCTTAAAGATATAAAAAAGTATTTAAAGATATAATGAGAATACTCTTATATGAAAACTAGCTGTGCCCCGCGGCTTCACCCGCGTATAATTAATAAAAATATAATAAATTATTTTATTACTATAATAATACACACGAGCACACACACGCACACACACACACACATATGGCTACTGGTAAAGAAATAATTATTTAACGATTTGAATTTAATTTTCATAAGATACCGTAGGGTTTACCGGTCTTATATATTAAGGCTAACATTTGCGCCATCACATGTTCTTTGTGTGTACCAATTTTCATCAAGATTTGTCAAGTCGTTCTTGAGTTATAAGGAGACATATAGACAGACAGACAGACAAAAATGGAAAAAATAGTATAATGTGAATCACTGCATCATAAAACGATTATTTATCACAAAATTAGGTGAAAAAAAATGTACAAACAGAGCCAATAGATTTATATAGTAGTATAGATAGTTTATAAAGGATTTCGAAAAAAAAGTTGTTGTAAAAATAGACTCACACTAGACTTGTATTTATTTACTCAGTGACATTTTAGTATTAGATAAATATTATTCGTTCAATTTCTTTGCCATTATTTTAACTAGTATAATTCCGTTCTGCCCTTCCTTGTAAAGAAGGAAAAATGTAAGCATACGAAGATGAGTTCTTATGAGGTCACATGGAGCATCGCCAAGTATTAACAATGTCCTAACAAAAACTTCAACAACATATACATAACAATACATAAGTTACTAGGTTAGTAGAATACCATTTATAAACAATATATAATATTTTGTGCAGATATTTTTTTCCTTCTATGTATTGGATCTTGTCAGTGATTTACTATTCTTAAGATGTCTCTGTAGTTTTTATTTCATGTTAAATACTTCAAGCTTAAGAGACTATATATTATATTCTTGGTGGTAGGACTTTGTGCAAGCTCGCTGGGTAGGTACCACCCACTCATCAGATATTCTACCGCAAACCACAGTACTTGATATTGTTGTGTTTCAGTTTGACGGTTGAGTGAGCCAGTGTAATCGCATTGGCTATGTAAGCGATGGTTAACATATCTTACAATGCCAATGTCTATGGGCGTTGGTGACCACTTACCATCAGGTAGGGTTGGCCAGTCAATACGTAATTGAAATACAAACACGTATTTGGTATTTGTATTTCAATTACTTCCTTAAAATGTAATTTGTAATTCGTATTTCAAATACCTGACGCCGAGGAATTTTGTAATTAGTATTTCAAATACTTGAGGCTTCAAAATAAATTTTAGCATTAAAATATATTTAACCTTCATTTAGCGATCGTGAGTGTAATGATGGTAAAACAGCTATTAGAGTTAGCAGCACTGCACCTGTAATGTACACTGTACGCTATGACTGAGAAGAATACTTCTGATGTTTTTAATGAGGAGATTTTGTTACCAATAAATATAACAGAAGATGAAACTAGGGAGAGAGAATTATATTTGCATGGTACCTCAGACATTAAGTCTTTTGGCCACTACAGATATGAATAATTTCATCAAAGCCTCTCGTGTTAGCAGGGTTCACTATTCAGCAATTGCTTAATGTACTCTGTTATGGAATATGTCCAGAAGACCCAAATCGGCTGAAGTCATAAAAGACTGTTTTAGACGTCGGTTAATATATCCCTGTCCTACAAGATGGAACTCTCTTTATGAATCAAAATGAAATGATCTATTTGATAAGTTGGATAAGAGTAACACTTTCTCTGCCATAGAACTAGAATACTTGGAGGAATTCATTGAAGTATTGATACCAATTGCTACAGCTCTTGATTACATTCAGTGCAACAATTGTTGCTATGGCAAACTTCTGCCTACTTTAATGTCTGTAAGAACCAGATTAGATCTACTGCAGGATAGCAACTTGAGGAATTTTACTCTCATTGTACCACAACTAAAAGAGAGCTTGGAAAAAAAATTTGATAAGTTTTTTAAACTGTCACCTGAAGTAAATGGAGCCATATTGGCGTCATGCTACCCTAGTTATAAAATGCGTGCCAGAAAGCATCAAAACAGATGAGAGGCAAAATCTTGCCATTCATGCCATAATTTACAAAAAACATGAAATAATGCCTGGAAGCAGCAGGTGTAGCACCACTAGTAAAGATGATGATTTTATTATTTTTGAGAACAGAGACAGTGATCAACCACGGGCACCTAAAATGGAGTTGGAGAGGCTTCCTAAATGATAGAAGCAAAGAGCTTTCAATTCTTGTGCGCTATCCAAATATAAAAAATGTGTTCATACAATTTAACACAAGTTTGTGCTCATCAGGAACTGTAGAAAGATTGTTTTCTTTAGCTGGTTTTATTTACTCTCCAACAAGAGGCTGTTTGTCTGACAGTACATTTAAAAATCTGGTATACTTGAAAGGAAACTCTAGTTGTACTGATTAATTAATCTTATTTTCCTCTGCTTTTCAGCCCGTGCTAGTTTAGATTACTTAGTTTGTATTTTGTAATTTGTATTTCGTATTTCAATTAAAAATAGCTAAAATACTGTATTTTGAATTTTATATTTCAAATACCTTACTAAAAGATATTTTGTATTTCGTATTTTAATCACTTGCGATACAGTATTTTTTAATTTGTATTTCAATTAAAGCAAATCATGTATTTTGCCCAGCCCTGCCATCAGGTGACCCATAGGCTCGTCCGCCTCCCTATGCTATAAAAAAATCTAGAGACTATTTTATGACAAAATATGTGCAATTCCAAAAAATACTTAAATTTGATAATACAAGTCGTTGTATAAAAAAGCATAGAAACGAGATCGGCTCTAAGAGAGCCGTGTGAGGGGTGCGCGAGGGATTTTTTTTTTCTGGCTTTAAAGCACGCTCTTATTTTGATTTGTCTAAAATAAACTTACTTAGCTGAGGTACTTAGCATCTTATAGTTAATGATAATTTTATTGATGGTAATGTATTTGTTTTTTTATGGACTTGTAATATTTAACGACTATTTATAATTTGATGATTTTTATGAAAAATGCCTAAGATATAAGAGTTCAATTCCCAGGTCGGGCCAATAAAAAGTTATTCGTTTTTTCTGTCAGAAAATTCTCAGCAGCCCGGAGTCTGGAAGTTGGTAGTGTGTACACTCCCGTGCCTCGGAAGGCACGTAAAGCCTCGTTCCGGTTGTGTCAGATTGCCTTCCCATCGGATTATGAGAGCTAGGGAATAGAGAGTGCACCTGTGTTTGCACACACTTGTCCACTATAATATCTCCTGCGCAGTTGGCTAAACTCTCTTGAGATTAGCCGCCGTGACCGAAATCGGTCTGGAGGACATTATTATTAATTAAAGAACATTTACTAAACAAATAAGTAAATAACTAAATAAACCCAGGAAACTAAGTGTTGATATAAATATTTACTTAATTCTATTTATTTGGGTTGTTATATTTAGGTTTTTGTTAGAACATTGACACTCGATCAACGATGCAATTGGTCAGTTCGATTGTTAAGCTCATCATACTTTGTCAGGAAAAACCAAAATGATATTAACATGAATATTAAAGAAATTAGTTCTTAATATGGTTGTAAATCGATTTGACGACTGAACCCCTAATAATTTGAGAGAGCCTTGACTTCACGTCTGCGTGCTAATTATTCTAATTAGATTCTGCCATGTTACGAGCTTTTAGGAAGAGTTATTATCATCTGACTTTAGAAAATGTTTTTGGGTCAACCAGTAAATATATAAGATACTAGGTGCCCGTATCGACTTCGCACAGGTAAAATTAATGCAAAGTCGAGTTGAAATTTCAAAAAATATTTACGTTATAAAATAAGACAATATTCCAAAATTCAACTATCTAGGCTCACTAGGTTTAGCTGTGCATTGATACTCTGTCAGAACAAACTATTTTATGAGTATAATTTACAACCTTTATACATATTTTTTTTAATGTAGATATTTTGATTTTCTTCATGGCAAAATTAAGGCCGAGGACTTGAATAATTTTAGATGCATAGAATATCTCATAGTCATTCATACACACACAAAAACATATCAATTTCCACATAAAAATAAGTTGCCACCATTTTCCTGGCTATTTAAACGTTTCGAACGAAATACTCGAACCGAAACCTCAAAAGAGATCTCAAACAAGCTAAAAAGGCCTTTGTTTGTAATCCGAAAACCAATCAGGATCCAGCCTGTACTTAGAGGTTATCAAGTCCGGTCATCCACAGATAATGAAAAAAACTTTGTCCTACTTATAAATATATTTTTTATAACCGCCTGTCTCAGACTGTGTCTTATAAATCCTAAAGTTTTATAGTCAACAAGCCGTACATAAAAGAATATTGATGTCTAACAAAAAGCTTTCAGACAATATCCCACAGGAGAAACTGTCGAATCACCGCTTACTCCTTGGAGGAGAAATCAAGAGGCTCTCAGAATATTCAATATCGTTATACATATTTTTCTAACAAGTTATAAATTATATTAATAATAATTGTACACATTTTTTCACCAAAGATTTATTGCGATAAATATCGTGGTATTCAAACAAAGGACAATCAAAATACTAAATTTGTATTTTTAACTTTGCCCGCAAAGGCAAGACGAAATACTGTCATATGTAATAAAGCAGTAACTTAGTTGTACCAACAAGGCTGTTGCCACAAATAACCAAGCTTATAAAAATCCCCGAACTCAAATTCGTTGCTAAAAAATGTTATTGGTTTTTGGTGGAACTCTTCTCCCCTCCACTCCCATATCCAAAAGCACGTATAAACCGAACGAGATTCAACATTATCGTTTGATCTCTCCCGTCGTGTGGAATTGCCGTCAAACTGAACTATGACGAAAACAGAATAGAAAGTATAACTATATTTGCATTCTCTCGTTTTTTTTTTATTGTATAGGAAGGCAGACGAGCGTATGGGCCACCTAATGGTAAGTGGTCACCAACACCCATAGACAATGGCATTGAAAGAAATGTTAACCATCGCTTACATCGCCAATGTGCCACCAACCTTGGGAACTAAGATGTTATGTCCCTTGTGCTTGTAATTACACTGGCTCACTCATCCTTCAAACCGGAACACAACAATAACAAGTACTGCTATTTTGCGGTAGAATATCTGATGAGTGGGTGGTACCTACCCAGACGAGCTTGCACAAAGGTCTACCACCAAGTACACTGTACACAGAATCTCATGTAGCTTACATCAACCATGGGTTATACGATCTAAAGTGTGGCTCTATTCTACTCTAAGATGTATCCAAACCCACCAGTATAAATATAAATTATACTTGACTTCGTTCTGATTGAATACAATGTCCTAATAGAGGAGTTAAAATCTCTAATGTAAATGCCAAATCTTCTTAACGTTATTATTATTTAATATAGAACTGGCTTTATCTTTAAGATACCGTTTCTGGATGGTATCAGATATGGCATTGTGCCAGATTATCTCGAAAGAGGCTCAAGGGGTTGCACTAATCGAATTAGAGGTCGTGGTCATTGTTCCATAGACAATAAAGCGATTCAGTTATATACATGGATTTTCATGCTTAGAAATGATAATCACTATATTGTATATAATGCTTTGAAATAATAAAAATAACCATAAAATCTATAATATTTTTACAAAGTACTCCGAATCGTGTCAATATTTACAATAGAGGCTTACCGAGATATTCATGATTAAAGTTTTAAGGTTATGTCCCCTCCGAACTATAATTTCCTTCGGCCGATTCGGTTGTTTGTGCTTTAAAAGTAACCTAACATAACCTAACCTACATGACTTTGCCCTAGATTTTATGCGTAATCATTCTGGTACCCCGAACTAAGTGCTCTTGTTTACATATCAAGAACATCCTAGACCACTCAGACCATCTACCTCGAGTCCTACCACTCATTGTTCTTTTACTTCTTTATTTGTCTTATTTTTTTTTTTTCATGTTCGATGTCTTCCCCCTCCTCAATATTGCATGAAATATCATTCATTATTGATAAAAAACATGTCATAAAAATTTGGCGCCATTTATGGCAAAAACCGCGATTGTAAATATGTACCTTAAATTAATATACTATAACCACCTGACGGGACTTCGTCTGACGAAATTTAAAAATACATTATGGCGTTTACATCGCGGTCCATAATTAGTTTTAGCAATGTACTTTGAAAATGACAGAGAGCGATTCGAGATAAATTTCAAGATAATTGGTATTTTCAAGTCGAAATAACGCTTTCCTTCCTTAACAGGCCTTTTACAAAACTACAAAATAACAACATTCAAGATATTACACTTTAACCTGTGCGTAAAAACATTAATCAACTAGTCTAGTCATTGCTTTATATATTAAAGATTCACCCACATCAAAATAAATTAAAAAAACAGGTAACCCTATTACTAAGTTAGTTATAAAAGTACATGTACTACAACCGACTTGAAGAAGTAATTCTTTTAATATTAATGCTTCGACACAGAGATCGTTGTTTTTCTTGTCCCAATTAAACCGGCGTTGACCTAAATCCGCGATCCCAGGGCGTCGCATGTATAAGCTTGTCTTCCGCTGCACGAGAAACGATATCGCGAAATATATAAGCGTATGTGATAGTTGTAAGGTTAACCCTTTAACCGTGCTTTAACTGTAAGCGTAAGATCGGTTTTACAAATTAAAGAACACATATTATATTTTATATATCAGCTCGCTAGGCACACACACCGCCTTCACTTCGCGCCAATTCCAATATATGTATATATTCTATACCTATTCCCGCGCTCCGCGATGTGTGTCACCCAAGATGACAGATGGATAGATACACAGATAATATATTCATATTATGAAATACTAATTAATACATTGTTGTAGATGTGTACACTACAACAATTATTGAAAAAACCGAAAATGAATAAATCGACCAATTTATTTTCCATAGTAATAACATTTAATGTTCTTTTAGAAGAAGGTAAATTAAATATGAATTTTGTTATTTTTATTTCCTTTGAAACGGAACTTTTCCGTCGCGAAAAGGCTTCACGTCAGTCACGTGGACCGATTTCTTTTTTTTACCAAAACCAAAACAAAAAAATCTTCCTTTGCACGTTTGCTTTATTTGACGTTTATAATTAGTTTTCTGTAATTGGTATATCCATAGAGAATATTCATGTGTTTATTTATCTTAAGTCCCGCTTCAAACTCTTCCAGCGTCAACAAGAAAAAAACCTCTGCTCGTTATATTCAATGGACAGCCACCTTGAGTCTTGATGCATGTCTTTCGTGCGACCATTACTTTATTGCTCGGAGTTTTTTATCGTATTAATATTCCAAGAGGCTTCCATTGTAGCCCCGTTGCTTGAATATAGATAGTGTTTTTAAACTCTTTCAATGTGTAAGGTTACGTCGACATATTTAAGTTTTAATTATCCTTGATAATAATATGCGTATTTTCTAGGTTAATTGAATTTAAACATATTAAATATATTAAGGGTAATTTTCTTTGGATAATCTAAAACCTCAAGTTGGACTATGCAGATATCATACACGGTAATTAAGTTGTTAATAATGACGAGACTCGCCGAAATGCTTGGAGGAACGTAAAAAAGGCTGATCAGTATTAAATATCACTCATCACGTAGATACATACGTATGTCATATAATTTGCAATAGAATAAATGTTTCTGTATGTAAATCTGTCTTGGTATGAACATCAAATTAATTTAATTGCTTCAAGTCATATTAATTATAAATTTGATTGCAAGAATAAAATCTATCCGACTTTTGGAACTTTTGGTTTAACTTTTAAAAAATGTCAAAAAATTATCCTATTTCTTTCATGTTCAAAGAAATATATCTAAGATTTACAAACATTCTATTTCAGTACTCTAAGTTTCTTCAGTAAAACACTAATATGAGAAGAATGATTCGTAAAACTAATTTTTAATACTAGCACTACAAGACATACCAAACACTTAATAAATAATTCTCAAATCATAAAAAATGTTCTTTGAACCAACCTCACATATTATGTGTTAGAATTTATCCAGTATTAAATATTAGCATGATTTTCGCTCCGACCTTTACCGCTACTTATTACGGCCACAGAATTTTAACCAGAGTAAAAACTAGTCCACGTAATTAGAGTAGCTGAGTAATCGCTACCGTTACTTATTTAAAAATAAACAAACGTGAATATTTTATATTTTTTCTTCTTATTACAGCCGCATTTTTTTTTCTATGTTACAATATTTTTAAACATTTCGCAAACGGGCACTTTTTTAAATTTTAAAACCGGAATAGGCTTTTAATATAAATTAAGAAACTAAATATAACCCAAGGCACGGATGCACAAGTCTGTGGAGAAATTGTAATTGTATACAATTTATATTTGCATAAAACAGTTTATGTCATATCGTTATATATATTGAAAATATGATTATGATGTTATTTAAAACGTGTCAATTGTAATTGTAATCAGTTAAAATGATTAATGTACATGGTTACAAAAAAAATACCCATACTATAATTAGGGTACAGGGCATTTATAACTATCGCCAAAATTAGTTTAATTATTAAACAATTACATTTTTCTGTATTTTTGCTATATTGTGTGAACTAAGTCTTGTTTGTTTATATATTTTACAATAACAAAATTACTAATTAAATAAATGTATATCAAATCTAGACATAATAATGCATCGAAAAAAAAAATTAACAAAAAGTAAATGAAAGCTAAATAGACACATTCGTAGCGTACATTTCAAATTATTATTATTATTGTACATTTTTTATATTTTTAGATCAATTCACAAGAGTAGTTTGGAAAGTCGTTCATATTATGTGCATATTATTAATTTCCTTTACTTATTACGTGCAAGTTGAGAAATAAAATATATAAATGTATCTGACGTCTTTCGAAGAAAATATTTTGAATAAATATTACGTTAATGGAATTTTTTTGTATTCAATAAATTACCTATTTAACTTAAATGTAGTTACGTGACCGCCATTTACAGTCGATTACACTGTAAAAAAACAGCTGCTTGCACTGCTTTATTACCATTAATCCAGATGATTTTTATAATATTCGCATCATATTTTGGAATTTTTATGCTTTTTTTTAACGAAATTTCTTGATCGAAATGTTTTTATCGCTTTAACTTTTGCGCTTACATTTAATTATACCCTATCTATATCCATACTAATATATAAATCTATTGGTTCTGTCTGTACATATTTTTTTTCACCTAATTTTGCGATAAATTATCGTTTATGATGCAGTGATTCACATTATACTATTTTTTTTCATTTTTGTCTGTCTGTCTGTCTGTATGTCTTCTTATAATTCAAGAACAGCTTGACCAATCTTGATGAAAATTGGTACACACAAAGAACATGTGATGACGCATATATAAGATCGGTAAACCCTAAGGTATCTTATGATTATTTTTTTTTATCCTGTTTTATAAAATTGTAATCTTATGTGGTCTTATATATTTAGTCATAAGTAATAACTATACATTCATTGTAAAAAAAACGCTGTTGATTGCAAGTAGAAATAAATAAATAAATAATTTCTTCCTAGTACGTGTCCTTGAACGTGTTGTGTACTCTCAACTTAACCTTTATCTAAACAGTAACAATTTCCTTAGCCCACTTCAGTCAGGTTTCCGTAATGGTAATAGCATTGCTACTGCGCTTGTGAAAATATGCGACGACATTCGATTTGCTATTGACAATAAGCTCATTACAATTATTGTTCTTCTTGACTTTAGTAACGCGTTTAACAATGTCGACCATGATTTACTTTTAGCAATGTTGCGTGCGATTAATCTATCACCTAGTACCGTAGACTGGTTTCGTACATACCTATGTGATAGGCAACAGTACGTAAGTTTTGACAATATGTTATCCTCTCCTTGTTTTCTTCAATCTGGGGTACCGCAAGGTAGCGTTCTTTCACCTTTGCTATTTTCTATTTTTATTAATTCTGTCTCATCACTTCTTTCCTGCTATTACCATCTTTATGCCGATGATCTACAGTTATACGTAACGACACCAATTAACAACATTGCTAATGCTATTCAAACATTAAATTCTGAAATTGAAATATATCCTCATATATAATCATTCATATCCTCCATATATAATCATTCATATGGACTTTTACTCAATCCGAACAAATCGCAGGCTGCTATTATGGGCAGCTCCCAGCAATGGCACAAAATTAATCAGGCCCGTATCCCTCCCATCCTTCTTAATGGTAGTGCACTTCCACTGCTCCCTAAGGTTAAAAACTTAGGGTTAATTATAGATAAGTCGCTTTCTTGGGTCCCTCAAGTGGCAGAGGTGAGTCTTAAAACTTCGCCACCATTGGCTCTCTCAGGCGCTGGAAAAAGCTTATGCCGTATAAAACCAAACTCGCCTTAGCCAACTCTCTGCTATTGCCCCTATTGGACTATGCCGACTTGGTATATCTGGATCTTTCTGAGGAGCTGTGAGATAAACTAGAACGCTTGCAGAACATGTGTATTCGCTTCATATTTGGTTTACGCAAATACGATCATATCTCCCAGCATCGTAAAGCATTAAAGTGGCTGCCAATACGGTTGCGTCGAAATATGCATGTTCTGTCCTTACTTTACACCATACTCTACCATCCTCAAACTCCAACTTACCTTAAAGAGCGGTTCACCTTTCTTGGTTCTCATACACCAATCAATCTACGCTCCGAGCAAGACAATAAATTGCTACAGAATCACACACCAAAATATATAACATTTAATTTACTGTAAAAGCTGTCAGACTATGGAATTCCTTGCCTAGTGACATTCGTCAAGCTGAATCCGTTAATACTTTTAAGAGTCGTTTACGTAATTATTATTTATCAATATAAGTATGTATTTACTTTTATATATATATATATATATAAATATAAATATGTATGTATAAGTGTATATGTATGATTATATATATAAGAGTATTTGTGTCATATTATATATTTTATTAAGTTTATAAATATTTAATGAATTTTATGTATAAATTGTTCGCACACTATGCCCGATCAATTCTCCTGGCTAACAACAATATGTTTTTACTATAGAGGTTGCCTGGAAGAGATCACTGTAAGTGATAAGGCCGCCATTGCATACTATATTATGTAAAACTTGTTCTTTGTATTTGTTATGTTTTCGTAGTGTGTGCAATAAATAATAAATAAATAAATAAATAAATAATTTCAAATCATTAATTACGTATCTCTTTACCAGTACCGATATATGTGTGTGTGTGTGTGTTATTATATATATTTTTATTAATTATACGCGGGTGAAGCCTCGGGGCACAGCTAGTTACTAAATGATAGTCTATATTATGTTACATAATACAGTTAACAAATATTTAAATTAGCCAGATAAGATGTCCTGATTTGAAAAACATATTACCATATACGCTTCCATTATTATTAATTTACATTTGTCCTTCCTTAGTTCTATTACTTTCATGTTATATTTATTACACTAGACTGTACTTTTCCAATTGAATAAATTGATCGTATTTATCATGTGCCCTTATATGGATTCACGAGAGGTCAGGGATAGGTCAGTAGATCGGTCAATTCATCAGCTGAATGAAGGTAACGTGAGCCACCCTTCAATCGAACTTGATGTACGAATCCTTTTAGAGACCCTTTCGTTATTTATAGAACAGTCGATGGCTGTGAGCACGCAGATGTATTAGTCCTTAAATAAAGCACCAGTTATTTTTTAAACTGGTACGTTGTAATTTCAGAATGTTTAATGTATTATGTAATAAAGTTATATATTATTTAAAATAATGAATTCTCCTCGCAAAATGTTGGTAATTTTCAATAAAAATTAACCATATAAGCTCAACACACTATTGATTCTACAATGGGCCATCTCGATTACCTGTCGGCATGCGAAGATCAAATTACGTATATATAATAAGCCAAAATCCAGTCATCACGAGATGTCCTAAGCTATCCACCCGATTGACTTGAGTCACAGTTACTCCTTCCAACGTAGACGCTCACTAAGAACGGATTTTACGCAACTCTTATCCAAAATACATTTTTCTGCTTATCTACCCGTGCGAAACCGGGACGATAAGCTATTATGATATTACGCAAGTACGGGCGCACACGGTAAGCACTTACACTGTTATATACTTATATTATAAAGACACGAAGATTCCCCTGTATTAGACTATTATTATCCTTTAATACGCGGGTAGTGCCTTTACGCGGTCTGTTATTACGAGAATCGAATACATATTTTAAAAAAAGCCCCCTGCCGCATCTGTCTGTCTAAACGCGACAAACACAAAAACTATCAAACAGATTTTCATATGGTTTTCACCAATGGATGGAGTGATTCACGGGGAAGGGTTAGGTGTATAATTCATTAATATATAAATGTTAAAGATGGCGAAAAAAATCATGCGGACTGCGAACTGCGTGTACCGCGTAAATCATTAGAGTTATATGCATTACGATATAAACGTTTTATTCTGCCCGTGCGAAGCCGGCACGGGTACCTAGTTATATATAAATATGGGACAAACAAGATTTATCACTAAGGCATATAATAAGCTTTTGGATTCGATGTTTTCTGACGTCATGGATGATCAAATAAATCCAATTACTTGCGATGCTAAAGTATCACTTCAGCTTCATATTATTATAAAATGCTCACACATTTTATAATAATATTTGCATAAAACAATTTATCATTATATATATTGAAAATATAATTGTGATGTTATATTAAGCGTGTCTCTTATAATTGTATTCTGTCTAAATTATTAATATAAATTAGCAGTACTCTATGTTTTTTTTTTATAATTCATTGGAACAAATTTATACGGGTTGCACAAAAATACTATCAAGTATTATTGACAGTAGGTTTTGTGCAACCCCGTCTGAACGGCTTCATGGTATAGACTGGAATGGAATCATCATGTCATCATTTATTCTAGCGCTAACTATCAATATTTTGTAAAACTGGTTTGTGGTTTGAGGAGTGAATGCGACAATAATAATGCAGGAAGAGAACATATTAGAATAAGTGGTAGGCGACGCTTTGATGGTATAAAAAGTGGCTTGTAGATTTTGCAGTGCCATCGTCTACGGGTGATCTGCTCTTATCACCAGACTCGTTCACAAATACGTGTTCCAAACTAATTTTAAAAATCTTTTTATTCTGCTTTTTGGCTTTTGTAACTCCCGACGAAGGATGTTACAAAAGTATATCGTAAGTATCTGTTTGTGGCATTGTAGCTCCCAAGCGAATGTGCCGATTTTGTTGCGGTTTCTTCTGTTTGTTCATCAGATGTGATCGAGATGGTTCTTCACTATAAATTATGTATATATTTTCAGGCGTTTGATCATCAGCTCATTTCCTACTTTACAAAAGTGTTTTACTAACATTCCCATGTCTCATTGATTTTGAATAAACTTGAATAAACTTAGAAAAAGAAACATAATATCCTCCCTCCAAGGTGTTTCCTTCTGGCTTCTTCGTGATCCATGATACCTCCACTGGTTGTAAGAAAAAGGTATCCGAATTGCCGGAATGGAAGGAGGTTAATCCACCTTTCAATATCGTTAATAGGTACATAAAATCGAGGCGAAATAACTCCACATTTGTTCAATCTGCCTTTGAGGTTTACTAAGATTTTGCTCGCTCTGTGGTCATCTATGATATCAAATTCACCAATTTGTAACCGTGCTCCATCATCACTGTTAGAAACTTGACGATAAGTTTAGAGCAAGGCCGGATAAGCACTTATCTTTTACCTCTTTTTTCAGCATTGTTAATTGATTTTAGAGCATCACTCAATCCGTTCATACGCACCATGGCTAGGATTTGAAACCCCCATAAACAATTCGTAATAACAGATTAACCCAAAAAGGATTTGAAATTACGGTCACCGAAACGACAACGCTTGTATTAAAATAATACTAGGTACTTAATTATAAAGACCTTTGAGTCCAATATATTTGTTTATTTTTTTATATTTTACACTTTTTTGTCTCGGGATTTATTTTATTATATATTGTTTTTGTTCTATTTAAATTTTTATTTTTTTTATTCTAACTAAAACAAAGCTCTTTAATTATGCTCGTGTAATAATTATGTGCCGAGATGGCCCAGTGGTAAGAACGCGTGAATCTTAACCGATGATCGTGGGTTCAAACCCGGGCAAGCACCACTGAATTTCATGTGCTTAATTTGTGATTATAATTCATCTCGAGCTTGACGGTGAAGGAAAACATCGTGAGGAAACCTGCATGTGTCAAATTTCACTGAAATTCTGTCACATGTGTATTCTACCAATCCGCATTGGAGCAGCATGGTGGAATAACCTCCAAAACCTTCTTCTCAAAAGAGGAGAAGAGGCCTTAGCCCAGCAGTGGGACATTCACAGGCTGTTACTTAATAATTATGTCGTATAAAAATATCGTAAGGGCCCGAAATCTTAACTGAATACTACTTGAATAACGCAATCTATTGATATATCTTTGTATTGATTTGTATTGTACTATAGCCGATTTTTTTCTAACTTTACAGTTACGTAAGATTTTTCTAACTTACATTACAGAGTAAGTTAGAAACATATTAAGAATAATACAAGAAGAAATATGATGTATAAACTTATTATATAGATTACTAGCAAATCGACTGCGACTTCGTCCACAAAAATTTAAAAACTGTTATATAATGTAAATACGTATATTTGTTAATAGACTTATCACTAAATGTAGAACAGTTACAGTTTGTTCAACCCGTGTAATTTTTTATACCCATCATAACTTCTAAACTAAAAGTGCGATCTAAATAATTTAAAGTGGAATTTACATGTACAGAATCAACCTTAATTATCAAACCATTGAAATGGACAAGGATTAATATCATGATACCATTATCACCACTATTCGATTCCACCCGTATTTGAACTTACTAATTTAAACAAAAACTGTTACTGTCAATAAACTATAATAGCTAGGCATATACCATCGCGGACTTTTTGTGAGCAATCATGAGCACTATTAACATATAGAACACTTTTTTTATATACCGTCAATAGTTTTCGCAGCGCACGCCAAATAAAGACTTTTATAGGCAACATTTTGATATCTTGGCTTACATTATTCCATTTTAGGTAGGGATCTCTAATTTTTTTAAAAATATTATATATCCTATGTTTCTCGGTAAAGATGTAGCTTTCTAATGGTGAAAGAATTTTAAAAATTGGTCCAGTACTTTTTGAATTAAATTGTAACAAACAAACCAAACAAAAAAACAAATTTTTCCTCTTTATAATATTAAGTATAGCTTAGTATAGATTGCTTAGTGGATGCTTAGTGGATGTAGGATGGGAGACAAAACATACCCGATGGCGTGAGTGGTGTAGCTCGTGGCGTTGTGAGCTGCGCGTTGTGGTTGTCGTCTCGGGGAGGGCTAGCAACCGCACCCTCTGTGTTGTTGTTGACGGGGGGCCCAGGGCCCTCTCCAGACCCTGCTTCATTCTGTAACTGAAATATAACATGTTAATTAATCTACTCAAATTGTATATAAATTAACTTGGTGGTAGAGCTTTGTACAAGCTCGTCTGGGTAGGTACCACCCACTCATCAGATATTCTACCGCGAAACAGCAGTACGTGTTATTGTTAAGTTCCGGTTTGAAGGGTGAGTGAGCCTAGCATAACATCTTAGTTCCCAAGTTTGGTGGCGTATTGGCGATGTAAGCGATGGTTAATATTATATATCTTACAATACCAATGTCTATGGGCGTTGGTGACCACTTACCACCAGGTGGGCCATATACTCGTCCGCAAACCTATGCTATAAAAGAAAACTTATCAATATTTGCTTAGAAACAAATTATGTTACAGTAATCCTTATTAATATTATAAATGCGAAAGTGTGTTTGTTTGTTATGCTTATACGTCTCAACTACTGAACTAATTATCATGAAGTTTAGTATATACGTTGTCAGGGATAGCTAAAAGGACAGGCCTAATAACTGACTCTACCCGCGGACAGAAACTAGCTATTTACATAGGTAAATATCATGGCACTTTAGTTATTCAATGAAAAGGTAAAATAAACTTAAAATGAAGGATTACATTGCTACTTGGACTAAATGTAAAAAGTAACACCTGTGAATGACCCACTGCTGGGCTAAGGCCTCTCTCGTTTTTGAGGAGGAGGGTGGAACTTATTCCACCACGCTGCTCCAATGCAGGTTGGTGGAATACACATGTGTAAGAGTTTCAGAGAAATAAGACACATGTTGCCTAATGACTTCCGCCAAGCATAAGATAAATAAACACAAATTAAGCTCATGAAAATTCAGTGGTGCTTACCTGGGTTTGAACCCACGATCATCGGTTAAGATTCACGCATTAAAACCACTGGGCCATCTCGGCTTAAGAGTTAGTTCAAATAAAATGCGTATTTTAATAATAAAGAATTCACATATATAACGTGATGTTACTTTGTAAAATTGATACCCGGGATGGCTCAGTGGTTAGAAAGCATGAATCTTAACTAGTGGTCGCGGGTTCAACACGTACTATTGAATATTCATTTGCTTAATTTGTGTTTATAATTCATCTCGTGTTTGGTGGTAAATGAAAACAGTGTGAGGAATTCTGCATGTGTCCAATTTTACTGAAATTTTGCCACCCCACATTAGAGCATCGTGCTGGAACATAATAGTAAACTTCCGTCAGAAACGAACATGACGAAATTACAATAAATATTTTCAAGTAAATAAGAAATTTGTAACAAACTTAGTCAAAAAATTTTAGGAAAATCGCTTTTTAAATTTCGTGGGGCTACACAAAATTAATTCTGAAGAAGTCGTACAAAAGAAGTTGCTGTTACTCTTGAAAAAAATTCCGATTTCTGGAAACCAAACAAAATTCTTAAGCTTACTTTTCCGCAATTTCTAAACTGTTACGAAAGCTCGAGACGCGTACCAGTATTGTTTTTAAAGAGAGAGAGGAATTATTTTCTCATTCAACACGCAACATACAACGTGATTTAATAATTAAACGTTATGTTTAGGTAATTAAGCCATGATGACCCAGTTAGTAGAAGACGTGAATCTCAACTGATGATGATGGTTCAGAGTTCAATCCGGGCAAACACTGAATCTTCGGAATGTGCTTCATTTGTGTTAATAAATCAGCTCGTGCCCGATCTTGAAGCAAAACATCGTGAGGAAACGTCCGTGTTGCGTAAGAAAATCTATCACGTGTTGGTGCATTGGAGAAGCGTAATGGATGCTTAGCCAAAAGCGCAACAGACAAACAGACAGCTACTTTCGCATATGTAATATTAGTATAGAGGAAATTTACGGGACATAAAATCTTAGTTCCCAAGGTTGGTGGTGCTTTGGCAATGTAAGCGGTGGTTAACATTTCTTCCAATGCCAATGTCTATAGGCGTTGGTGACAACATACCATGAGGTGGTTTATATGCTGGTCCGGCTATGTATGCTATAAAAAAAAGATAATTGCAATTATTGTATGATGATTGTCATACAAAATTCCCAACTAATAAAAGTTAAACAATATTTTATTTCCCAAAGGATATATATATAAATTATTTTCAATATCGAGAGTAAATACGATCCTCCTCAATACACATCGCTTATACTTGTTATAAATAGTTAACAGACGGACGAAATAACTAACGTATGTATTTCAAAATGAAACAGAACTCATAAAAATACACCAATATATATATACAGTATAAACTGTGTAACTACGAGTAAGTACATTTCAAATGTTACTTATTTTTAAAGATAACCATAATAACTAGCAATACATAACATTAATTTTACTAACACGCTTTTATTAGCTTGACCTGTATGTATCTATGTAACGGAATCTTTCAACGCAATTTTCACCCAGTTCAAGATGTCCAATTGATTTGAAAATTTGCACACGTATTAAAGACCGATGACAATACAAAAATTTAACTTTCCCCCCCACCCTGTGACCCCCCCTCCCAAGTGCGTTTTTGTGCAGCCGGACCGACGCCGTGTCGCGAGGGAGCGAGCGTCAACCTCATGGAACCAGGCACACCCTGTTGTATGAGAGCCTTACCCTTCGGAGTAAATGAGTAAATATATGAGTAAGCATTGAGTGCGTGACCAACAGCCCGAAAACACATTTAATCAAGTGCATGCAATTGAAATTTTGGAGCAGCTAGTGTAATGAATCCTGAAGGCGAAGAAGAAGAATTGCCAGATATCAATATACATAATGAACAGTTCCAAAGGGCTGTTGTGCTATGAATATCAACCAAAGACAACTATTCAATTTTATCACAGTGAGTATAAAGAATCAACGTAATGGAAAGAAAAAAAGAAAGATTTTTCGTAACTGGTGGAGCAGGCACTGAGAAAACTTTTCTATTTAATTTATTGCAAAACCAAATTAACCGATGTTACGGAAAATCAGTAGAATATTGACATGGCTAATGGTTTAGTAAATGGCAATATGGGTTTTATCACCGAAATTATCTGGCCACATTTTCGACGTGATCAAGTATATGATACCGACATACGATCAGTCTACATAGATTTTGGTCGTGACCGTATACATACAATTAAGCCAATATCGATACAGTTTCCAGCAAAATACAGCTATGGTACAGCTAAAAGACGAATGCTACCATTAATCTTAAGTTGGGCATCGACCGTACACAAAATGCAAGGCTTACTGTACAGCGTTTATTTTCCTAGATTATGCGGTTACTTTCCTAGGCTGTTCGCTGCCGGACAAGCATATGAAGCCCTGAGTCGTGGAGGGTCATTGAATGGTATCCAAATAGAAGAACTGTTTTGGTTAAAGTTTACAGAAAGAGTTCCATGTAATGGTGATGCATTGAATGAAATGTCTAGGTTACGAGAACACGAATAAAAAAATATTAAATTTACTGTCTAGTAAGATATACTAAATATAACGTATTCTGATCATTATCAGTGTTTATTAAGCTTAAGACTAAAAATTAAAAAATAAATTATAGTTTAAAAAACTAAAAAACAAGCTTTAATAGCAAATTGAACTAAAAAGCAGAAAATAATTTTTAATTATTGATATTTTATTCAACAGCCATAGAAAATCTACTAACTCAATATACTTCAATCGTTTTCAATGATTCTAAAATAATAATGATTCTATAATAGTATAGATTAGCGGACGAGCATGTGGGCCACCTGATGGTAAGTGGTCACCAACGCTCATAGACAGGAGCCTGTATATTTCTTTAAAAAAAACAACATCACCACTGCGCCACCAACCTTGGGAACGTTATGTCCCTTGTGCCTGTAACTACACTGGCTCACTCACCCTTCAAACCGGAACACAACAACACAAAGTACTGCTGTTTTGCGGTAGAATATCTGATGAGTGGGTGGTACCTACCCAGACGAGCACAAAGCTCTACCACCGAGTAAAATCCTGAATCTCCCCAAAAAACCCGTGTATCCTAAGTTAATATCAGTTTCTAACCACTGAGCCACCGATTTTCTCAGTAATACTGATGATGTTAAGTATATTTTAATTATAGTATATTAAATGTGTTATACATTGACACGTATTTTTTTCTGTTATCACTTATTTATTTAATTTTTCTTATAGTTTAATTTAATTGATATTTTATGTCAATTGTTAAACTGATTAACATTTAGCATAAAATATTTAAGTTGATATTTAAAGGCTTTATTTCTAAATACTTTTATTTTTATGATCAAAACGATGTCTTTATAAATATATGTTTATTGGTAAGTAAGCGAATTACTACGACAAAGTCAAATTGCATTAGGGCCAAGAGGGGATTAATTACAATATCATTATAGAATTACAACTTTACACTAAAAGTACACATATTGTGACGCAAATAATGTTTCAAGAAATATATTATAATTAAAGGTAATGTGTAATAGATAAAATAAAACACGCAAACGAACACACACACACACACAAATACATAGTTTGTAAAATCAATAATCCTTTATATTGTTTTGGTTCGTTATATCCAGTGATATAATAATATTATATACTTTTTTGTTTTGTAGACAAATAGTATAATCCTCTTTACAGTTTTTTTTTTTAATTATTTTAATCCAATTTCTCCTTGCCTTGGTTTATATTCGGTTTCTTCATTAGTATGAAATTTTGCTCTCATTTTAAAATTACAGAGACTAACTACATTATTATTTCTACAATATTATTATATTATTGAGCAAGCTGTGGATACTAAGCTGTGGTCTATTAACTTTTTAATTTCAATACAATATACTGTTGGATTACAAAATTCAAAATAAAATGAGATAAAATATTATTACTATAAATACATTTTTTTTATTTTTATTGTGTGATGTTCCTAAACAATACGAACTTCATTATATTAAAATCTAGCCTAAAGAGTAATGAGTAATTTATCTATAACTTAAATTGCTTATACAAGCAAAAAAATTACTTAAAAAAATATATTAATTGTGTTTAACGACACTGTTGGTGGTAAAAACGTAGACTACTGAGGTCATGTGTCGTTTCTTAGCTACCCGATAGGTAAGAGCTATCGAGCGCTATTGCCCGCACCTGTGACGCCATGTAATTTTCGCAATTTAATTAAAAAAAAAAAAATCTGATTTTTTTTTTTTTCCTTAGTATTTTAAAATTTATTACATAAATAGAACCGACACACGATACCTAATAACCACTTCACGGGTCGGACACGAATTTTGTTACACGCTGTATAACATAAGAATGCGTTCATCAACACTTTTCTTATACTATCTATTAAGGAGAAGTCACTATGTTAATGGGATTTTAATTTTAATGTATCACCGTAGTATATTGATATAACACTAATAAGCTAACTCAAAGGATGTAGTTTTAAGTCTTCTCACTGAGTTTGTATTGTCCAGAAGCTGTATAGCCTCGACGTTAACATGATGATGAAGTCGCTTATCATGAGTCGATAAAAAATATATACTAAATATATCATTATCATTGATAAATATCCACATGCGTTTGAGAAAACACTACGCCTGTGATTTTAGCCGCAGTCAGTATATTTCACATCGAGAAAACATATTCAATTTCATTCTGTTGTTATTGGTAAAATTAATGTTATATGATTTCCCAGTGGACTGGCATCAATTTCAAGAACGATTTAGGCTGAAACGAACATTCGAAGCTAATTTTCTTTTTTTTTTAACTATTTGTTTGTCCATCAATTCACAGCTAGGTTGCATGTAACACGCGATTTTCTTCTAATCATTATTAAAATGTAGGTATAATTTTACGACGTCAGAATTGTATGAAAAACTTGCTAAGACTATTAATTATAACATAAAAGCACAAACGATCTTCGAGGGGCGAATGACATAAATAAGAAGAATTTTAGGTATTAATATGAATATCCGTTATGCTAGAAAGAGTGAACAAATTTACTGGATAGACTGTGAAAGAAATCGTCGCTCTTGGACTTATCACGCGTGCAAGATGACAAGATACAAATAATAATGGAAGACAAAAATTTATGTTTCTTTTTGGAACAAAGTTCTTTTACGCGGCTTACAGTAGAGAGAAATGGCAGTGGCGCAAGGTCACGTGAGTAACGAAATAGCGTTCATACTTTGCCTACCAAATTCTACAAGAAGCGATGCGTTCGAATTTAAGAGGTCGATATAAAGGAGGTTGAGGTGCTTTTCGGTGTGACAAAAATGCAGAAATATAATCAATTTAAATCTACATTTTAAAATACGTCGAAAAAATATCGCACAGAACTTCGTTCCTGACGGGGGTCTCCCGACCGCACAATTTTTTTTTTATAGTATACGAGCGTATGTGCCACCTGATGGAAAACGGTCACCAACGCCCATAGACAATGGCATTGTAGGAAATGTTAACCATCGCTTACATCGCCAATGCGCCACCACCACCTTGGGAACTAAGATGTTATGTCCCTTGTGCTTGTAATTATAATGGCTCACTCATCCTTCGAACCGGAACACAACAATAACAAGTATTACTGTTTTGCGGTAGAATATCTGATGAGTGAGTGGGTGGTACCTACCCAGACGAGCTCGCATCTCGCTCTTTAATTATTCTACCTCCAAACGATAATACTTTGTATGAAAATATAATGTATGTTTATATGTAATTGTATGGTTTGAAGAGTAAGTGTGCAAGTAAAATGCCAAAAGCATCGCTAGCTTATTTATTATTTGTTACTTATAGCAGTCCCAAAGAACATAAACACGTGCATTCGAATTTAAAAAAAAAAATTCATAAACTCACATCTCATGACATATAAATCTTAAATCTCCTTCTCCTTTTTTGTCATAGACCTACAGCCGAATTTACGAGCCATTATACTGTAACACAAAAATGATTTTACGTCGCTCTTCAATAATTACTTCTGGAACACGAAAAACGAATAATAACTTCCTGCGCCATAAACTTTACGATGAAACTAATAATAGCTTTCCGTTAACGAAATACCAAACGAAATGCTGTTGAATAATCGGAAATATTAAGTATTCAAGGAATTTGTTTCATTAATTGTTAATAAATGCGCTTACGTTGAAATGAAAAATAAGATACCTTAGAAAAACTGATAAACATTTTTCTGTTCCTTTTCTAATTTTCTATATTGATATTATAATATATTCGTATTTAGACGCTTTTAATACCAGATAAAAAATATACATATATAAATAAACATTGAATGTAGTGTAATATTGGCATCTTTATGAGTGTTTTTTTAATTATTCGTTTTGGCTAATGATAATCTATAAAAAGTCGATTGAATCTAACCAAAGGTAACAGATGTGACATGTAAATTTACACCTGTAAAAGGAGCAGCACTTAAGTCTAACAGTATTTCCCAACAAAAAATTAAACTTCAAGAAGGATCGATGGATGGAAGAGACAATTTTATCAAAGGAAAAATGTCCTTTCGAAAAAGGATCTTGCCCTTAATTAATCCACGCTAATAACTTTTCAATTATTTTTTGTATAATCTTATAACTAGACAACATATATTTAAATTTAATGCCTACAAACATTTGAGTTGTGAGAGTATGGCCGGCTGCCGCAACTTGGGTCTTTCAGAATTGATAAAGTTTAAAATTAATTAAAACCGCTTCGTCTCATCACTAGCAAGAGCCTTTTAAATGTGTTGACACATTTTTATACTTACAAGCTTTTTTTTGCTTATTAAGTAGAAATAATTGTAAAACGAGCGCGTATGATACTGAATACGGTTACTATACTTGTCAAAATCTGTTCTCTATTTAAAAGAACCTCATCAAAATCATTGCTTTCATTGATTTTAGTAATGCTTTCAACCACGTTGATCACGAGTTATTTATAACTATGTTAATGCTTAACATATCCCTTAGTGCAGCAAAATGGTTTAATTCTTCTTTATATAACCGCAACAGTGCGTAGACGTCTTTTGGCGTCTTGTTTCATTAGCTATGGCAGTTCCACAAGGAGGTGGCCTGTCGCCTCTGGTACATTTTATTTTTTTTAATTGTATCGCATCGTTCCTTTTATTTTTGTCTTTATGCTGATGATGATGATAATGAAAACGTAGATACGCCAATTGATAACATTGAAAGAAAAAAACAGCTCTTTGCTATCATCGTATTGAACTCCGAACTTGATAAAATCGCGGTGTGTTGTCATTGTTATGAACTTTTAATAAAGCTAAATAAACCGTAAACTCCTAACAATAAATTATTAGTAGCAATCTAAAATTAGTGAAGCTGATATAATCTCCCTCTACCCTCTTTAATGGTATTGTATGCAATACACATCCATTCCATAAAAAAACATCCTTTACTCTGCTTCTACTTCTACTAGACTACGCAGACTAATTTTTACATCTATTTGACGACCTACTAAGTCAACTAGAACACATACAAATACCCCGTGTGTTCGCTCCATCGCTATACGAAACTGCGATCATTTACACAACAAAGAACTAGTGCTTAGAAAGCTGAATCATCATCGTCATCAAATACCACCTTTCCTTGAAGAGTAACTCTCTTTTCTCGCCTCTAATACCTACCCTTTTAAATTTGCACTCTCAGGCCGATAATAAATTTTATTGCCATTCTGTCGTACTCAATTAAACAAGAATTCCTTTAGGTACTGTGAAAGCCGACCAACTATTGCATACCCTGCCTCGTCAAGTTGAATATATACATATATGTATATATAATTACGGCATCGAATTTATTATTTATCATTTTAATTATTTAAATATATATGATACATTAATTATATTGGGAATATTATACACTACATATTCATATACTACAGGTAAATCGGCTTACAGATGTGTTTGCCTTTTTAGTAGTGTAATACAAAATTTTAAATATAGTACAATATTTGAGAATGATATAATTTACTAGCTGTGCCCCGCAGCTTCATCCGCGTATAATTAATAAAATTATAATAAATTATTTTATTACTATAATAACACCCACGCGCACACACACACACATATGGCTACAGGTAAAGAAATACGTAATTAACGATTTGCAATTAATTTTCATAAGATACCGTAGGGTTTACCGATCTTATATATGACCTAACATTTGCGCCATCACATGTTATTTGTGTGTACCAATTTTCATCAAGATTGGTCAAGCCGTTCTTGAGTTATAAGAAGAAATACAGACAGACAGACAGACAAAAATTAAAAAAATAGTGTAATGTGAATCACTGCATCATAAAACGATTATTTATCACAAAATTAGCTACTGTAAAAAAATGTACAGACAGAACCAAGACATTTATATAGTAGTATACATAAGTACTGCCTCGTTGGTCTAGTGGCTAGATATAAGGCCGCAGACCCGGTGGTCCTGGGTTCAATTCCCAGGTCGGGCCAATAAATAGTTATTGGGTTTTTCTATCAGAAAATTCTCAGTAGCAGCCCGGAGTCTGGAATTTGGAAGTGTGTACACTCCCGTGCCTCGGAAAGCACGTTAAGCCGTTGGTCCTGCGCCTGAACTCTTTCCGGTCGTGTCGGATTGCCGTCCCATCGGATTATGAGAGCTAAGGAAAAGAGAGTGCACCTGTGTTTGCGCACACACTTGTGCACTATAATATGTCCTGCGCAGTTGGCTAATCTCTCTTGAGATTGGCCGCCGTGGCCGAAATCCTTCTGGAGGACCTTATTATTATACATAAGTAAAATTGGTAAATAAAATAGTCAATCTGAACTTTATATATTTTTTATACAAAAATCTCAAATACATAACTGGAATTTATAATCTCATGTGTATGTATGTTCCGGTCGTTGATTTGAGTATATTAGATCTCATTGTATCGGTGCCTTAAAACTACTTCTGATGTTGTTTTGCTAAAACGTTACAAATAGAAACGTTGCACTCTAATTTTAAAGAAACCCAAAAGCTTTACTTAATATTCTTAAAAATGTGAAGATAAGTGACAATAATCACTAGCAAAGTTCTTAAAGGCCACCGTATATTTTTTAGAATTCACATAACAATGTAATATGAGGGTCTAGATCAAATGAGGCTATATTTATCCAACCCTTTGTTAACGAGGACCTGAGGGTTCATTCAACGGGACCGTTTCAGGAATGACGTCACTATTACCTTGTGATATCGCTGGCTTTGAAATTTTCTCTTAAATATATACTAGCTTAGTCTGCTACTTCACATAAGTATTGCAAGTGAAGTATTTCGTTTACCATGAGAAGCACCATAAATGATGGCTCTAGCCATGCCAAATGTTATTAAAATCGACTTTGATGAATGTTATTTATAAACTTTAGAAATAATTCCAAAAATTATAGGCGATATTTTAGAATCGTTTATTAATCTAAATTAATATTAAAGACTATTAATTTGGTGGAAGAATCATTTAATTTCTAAAATTAGAAAATTTTGACATTCTACATGCAAATAATTATAACGCTATTCAATGCTATTCTATTAGAAAACCGCTGTATACGACATTAAACATTAACTATAACAATTTAAAAAATAAAGGATACACGCATCAATATACATTTCACCAAAGTCGGTTTTCAACATTTCACTGGTCCGATACGAAGTAATTTCTTACAGAAAAACACTGCAGGTGTTGATAAAATTCAGCGGTTACTGGTAATGTATGAAAATATTAATCCATTTGATAATGATCGGCATTGTAGTAATGACGATTCTTCTCTACTACCACTCATTAGCGACACTATGGCTGGTGCAACAATACAGGCTAACATTTTTAAAACCAAATCGATTTCTAGCTTTCGTAAATACAAAGATGCGATTATCACAAATAAAATGATGCAATTTTAGAATTTTTTAAACGAGACTCATTTGAGAATTCTATTGCCATTTGGCATTGTATCGAATTTGGAGTTTCCATGCGCGTTTTAAAAATTAATCATTAAAAAGGAAGTATATATTAAAATTGTAATCAAACAAAATGAAAATTTTAAATAAATTATTAGTAATTATATAATTGGGAACATATAGGAGTATCTATATTTGTTTTAAAACGTCATTTTGCAAAAGGTTAATTTGTCATAACGCCACCGGCGCCGTTTCGTTGTTCGGAATTCCGCTGAGAATAGCCGGTGAACCATATACATTACATATGTTATGATATTGCTACCTTCATTACTTAAAAATAACTTTTCTTCAAAATGTTGTCATTTTTCATTCAATGAAGTTATTATAGTATTTTTTTAATAAATAAAAAAAAATAAAAAGAATAATATAGACTTTATTTCATTAACTATTAATATTGATATTAAACGTCAATTTTATTAAAACTACATTAATAGATGAGACAAGATTCAACTAATAAACAGATTAAAAAATATAAATATAGTCTTTGTATAAATGTGTCGCTATTGTTTTGTTTCCTAAATAAAATAAAACAAATAAAATTATAAAAAATTGCAATGAGAAATAATTACTTTCAGGTACTAGCAAAAATTTAAATCTATCTAAATTATCTATTAAAAAAATGTTTCAAATTTAAAAATAATAATATAATGAAAGTCACAACGATTTTCAAAGCATGAGCTTGTAAAACGACCCCCTTTTACTGAAAACGACCGTGTCCAAAAAATAAAAATAAAATTATATGAATCTAACTGGAGCTGTTTTTTTCCTTGTCAAAAGCACCAGATATTTCATGTGGTCCTTTGAGAATGCTACAATCAAGAGAGGACATAGTGAAAAGCTCTATTTTAGCATTGCAGGAATTATATAGTAGTAAAAATGCGGTGCACTTACTACTGGCTTCTGCGGAGGCGCGCTGTCAACTCCCATTATTAATCACCACTTAATCACCTATTCACATGACATAATAACTTTTTTTTAAGTCACAGCGGTTTTTTAATATATTTCTTTCAATTTTCAGCCGCGGTACTGCGGCCGTCCGTTTACACCCATGCTTGGGTTACTGAATGCTGAACCGATGTAGTGATGGGACACTACGTTCCCCTTATTCCGTTAGCTCTGTTTCTCTAATGTAGTAAAAATTATTATATTATTAGACTTCTTATTATTACTTATTAATGTTAAGCTTTTTTTCATAGTCAACATTTTATTTTGATACCGAAGCAAAAGATAGCAAATAGCACCTGAAACAATATAAATATTTGCAGATAGTGTTTTATACCTTGTGCAAGTAAGATTGCTTGGATTACATGTTTCTATAACAATACTCCTTTTTCATGGTATATTGTCACCACATACTCGGTGGTAGAGCTTTGTGCAAGCTCGTCTGGGTAGGTACCACCCACTCATCAGATATTCTACCGCAAAACAGCAATACTTTGTGTTGTTGTGTTCCGGTTTGAAGGGTGAGTGAGCCAGTGTAATTACAGGCACAAGGGACATAACATCTTAGTTCCCAAGGTTGGTGGCGCAGTGGTGATGTTGTTTTTTTTTTAAGAAATATATAAGCCACTGTCTATGGGCGTTGGTGACCACTTACCATCAGGTGGCCACATGCTCGTCCACTAATCTATACCATAAAAAAAAAAAAAAATAACAGAATAAAAAATTTACTCAAAAATCTGTTTGATATACAATTTTCAACTTATAATTCGTTAATATAACTCAAATAACGTTATAATAGCTTACATTTTATCTAAAATTATTTATATCGAAGATCAATAACAAAAGTACAATATAAATTAATTGTCGATACTTTGGTTCTCGTCACTACAACTCTTAACGCTGCGCGCGCCGCCGTCGCACCGCACAGCCTCACACCTTCATCTTACCACAGCAATGCATTTAGAACTTTAATATCTTCGAATTAGAGTACATATTATTTATTTCAAGGACTTGCCCTTCAAATTGACAGTGGAGTCCAAGTGAAAGACGCATCATTGCGTTTCTATTGGAGTTAAATGTCAAGATTGACGAAAAGGTCACGTTTCGCCAGTCGCAATACACAGAATATTGTTTTATAAAATATACTGTGAATATTCGAACCTAATTCTATATTATGGAAAACTTAATAAAAGATTTTCTCTTCTGATTAACCAAATTCAACTCAACATTATGTGTAGGCATTTTTGTGTTGTAAATATATATTTGTAAGTCTATTACAAGCAGTAGTCTAGTAAAACAATAACATTATTCCATATTAGAATATACTATAGCGTGCAAAAAGAAAATTTCTAAATATATGGTCACACATAGCACTATATAGACACGAATCCAACTTGCACTATTTATTTAAATTTTACAAAATAAATAAAAGAATTAATGTTACAATAAATAGCTTTTTAAAAATATTGTGCCAAGTTCCATGGAATATAATTTCAATTTATATTTTAAAAACAACTAAACATTCGAGTCAACTTCCTTGACACGGTGGTACATACTTGGTGGTGGAGCTTTGTGCAAACGCGTCTAGGTAGGTACCACCCACTCATCAGTAGGTATTACATATTCTACCGCCAAAAATCAATACTTATTATTGTTGTGTGTCGGTTTACTCGTAATAGGGTGTTCAAGTGTAACTACAGACACAAGGGGATATAACATCTTAGTGCCTAAGGTTGGTTGCGCATTGGCGATGCATGTGATACAGGCGGCCACTTACCAAAATATATGAAGGCCTAAATGCCCCAAGGATTTATCTAAAACAAATTATTATTTACAATATCTTATTTTATTACGCAAACGCTATATACAATTTTGTTTCTTATTCTAGAGTACAACACTATATATTTTGTTTTTATTGTATAGGTAGGCGGATGAGACGGCCACCTGATGGTAAGTGGTCACCAACGCCCATTGAATTGCCCAAATGGCATTGTAAGAGATGTTTTTTTTTTTGTTTTTTTTTTTATTGTATAGGTTAGTGGACGAGCATGTAGGCCACCTGATGGTAAGTGGTCACCAACGCCCATAGACAGTGGTTTGTATACTTCTAAAAACAACATCACCACTGCGCCACCAACCTTGGGAACTAAGATGTTATGTCCCTTGTGCCTGTAATTACACTGGCTCACTCACCCTTCAAGCCGGAACACAACAACGCAAAGTACTGCTGTTTTGCGGTAGAATATCTGATGAGTGGGTGGTACCTACCCAGACGAGCTTGCACAAAGCTCTACCACCGAGTATTTATAACAATTTTGACATTCAAAGGATTATTTAAAACGCTTTACACTTGCGCCAGATATTTCGAGGGAGGCGTACATTCCCTCATACATAAGCAATAATAGATGTTTTATGGATATGCTTATATAATAGTCTGCACGTCAAGCGCTTGTTATGGATGACGTCACGACGACCTTACATCGTCAAAGATCGGAATCCGAACTACGCAACTACAACTTATACGACAAGTACATTAGTATTAAGTATCTGTTATAAACAGATTATATAGGGACCGTTCCTTTTTTAAGAATTTGAAAAACTTTTATTTTCGAAATTTAAATAATTACAATAATAATAGCTAACACTTACTTAATAAAATAACGGATAAGACAGGAGAGTAGAAATCCCTATATAAACTACCTAAGTCCTGATGTACTTGAAGAAAATTTCTTTCGATTGAATTTAAACAAACACATTTTTGCTTTTGAGATTATACGTACTCTTTATAATACAGTAAATATAAAAGCTTCTATAAAAAAAACTCTAATTGAAATTTTAAGATTCTTGCGAGAAAAAATGTTCCTAAGTAAAATATATTTTCTCTCAAAAATTTTTTCATTTGCCTCGTTTCGATTCTCGTCAAAATTGAGTACCCGAATTAAATGGCGAGGGTCTGACCTTGCGTAATTTTACCAACGCCCACGCCAACGCTTATTTACTTCATAAAATAACAGCTTGAGCATAAATTTAAACCAACTTCAAAAAAGAGGAGTTTCTTTTTCTGTGCAGTATCACTCCAAGGTATTCTAATTCAATTTAATTCGTATCAGACATTTGAAGTCAGTTTGAACTTATTTTCAAAAAAACTTGCAATTGCATATATCTGATAACAAACTTATTTCATCTCTAATTGTAAAATAAAAAAGTACATACAAAAATACTTTAATTCTAAATATGTTAAGTTTAACTACTAAAATTTATTTCAATGACAGATACAGTATTGTTTTATATTAATTACAAACTACCAATCCAATATATCTTATATTAGTATATAGCGCACATATACAGGGTTATTAGGAGGTGATAGGGATGATTATTTGCGATAATTTTAACCCCCATATGCATCATGCAAAAGTGAACCATTTTTGAGTTATCATGTTTTTTAGCTTTTTTCAAAATAAGTCAAAAATGCATCATCAAACATTTATTTAAAAAAAAGTATCAATTTAATTCTAATTTTTACTTCTGATTTATAAAAACAATTAAATACTTGTTATTTATCAATCTTTTAACCACAATTATCGGACCAAATTTAGAAGTGCGAGATGAAAACGATATTTTTTTGAGATTTATTTCCACTAAAATGCCTTAAAAACAAAAAAAAAACGTTATAAAACTTGGCTTGTAGATTATTTTAAAAACATAACCGTTTTCTTAGCTTTCCAAAAATGCATAACAACTAGGAAATTATTTAAAAAAACTGAAAAAAAAAATGTTCACAAAGGAACCAGACTGAAATTCGTATTCGAACTAAACTTAAGGTCGTTCTTTAAAATCTCCATAAAATTAATTAAAAACATCACCAAATGTTAATAAAACAAGAAATACAAATCTTCTTCACATTATATTTTTTTTTTATTTCATTATAACCTATTCACCGTCATATTCTTTTCTCAATATATATTACGGATCGTATAGGAAATAAAATCTCTTAAACTGCCTTTACAAAGTATTGATAGTAGTTCGTTTCTCCCGTAGCAGAGAGCTACGCGCGTAGAGGAACGTTCTACGAGATTAGGAATGGTTATTTTAATTTTAGATGCAGTAAAAGTACTAACAGCTTCTAATGGATTCGCTTTCATGAAATAGGACAGTTTTTAACGAATTCTCTTGCTCTTGCTATAAAAAGTTTAGGAAGAATTTATTTTCCGATGCAAACAATTATAAATGTTGACAATAAAAATAGAACATTTGCCTAAATAAATAATTGTATTTTATTTAAAAAATATTTTCAAGATGTTTTTGAAATATAAAATACATTATTATAATATACGTATAGAACCTATAGAACAAATTGTCGTAAGTATCTTAACTGCTTAAATTTACACCCTTGAAAGTAGTAGTAATTATACAATTAGCTAAAGATAATTTCTGCACTTTTTATTTATTTACATACTAGCGTTTTGCCCGCGTTTTCACCCGCGTAGTTCCCGTTCCCGTGGGAATACGGGGATAAAGTGTAGCCTATGTTACTCGTTGATAATGCAGCTTCCCATTGATGATAGAATTTTTAAAATTGGCTTATTGGTTTAGACATCAAAGCGTCACAAACAAACAAACATACTTAATTTCGCATTTATAATATTAGTCAGGATATAGGGTTGAAAATGAAATCTTTTTTAATTTAATATGGATAGGGAGATTGAGAAATGCTAATATGCTGTTAATATTATGTTTTTTTTAGTAAATATATGGACGATATAACATATTGGGAATGAAATGATCGCCGACTGGCTACTTCCGTATTCTATTTAATATTTGAAATATCTCACAGGATCTGGCAAAAGAAAACCCCGTTGAGCTTCTTTCGCTGGTTCTTCTCAGGTATTTTCTTTTCCTAACCGGTGGTAATTTTTATTTTGCAATAAATAAGTGTAATGCTTCTATATTTAATAAATACATTTTAATTATAAATGGGTGATAGGATGGTGAGACGTTACTGCTATAAAATATACAAAAATAAAAATAGACATTGCCACTATAAAAAATATAACCATACATTGTGAATGCGACACACACCAAACTTGGCAACTAAGATATCCCTTGTATCTGCAACTATACTGGGTCACCCACATTTCGAACCGAAACGCACCACACTTTGTATTGTTTGGCGTTAGACTTTTTCATGAATGAATTTCAACGAATTTCACGTGGTGCCCAGGCGGGCTTACACGTAGCTTGACCAACAAAACTATAAAAGGCCATAAAAAATAAGTAAAAGTTATATAAATATTACAAAAACTTACGCCAAATAGTTTAAGCTGAATTATTGAAATATAATTCCAATCAAATTTCCATTAGCATATAAGATATTAAGTAAATAATTCGTTCACAATTCAATTCCTTTTTTGTCATAATTATATATACCTTGAGGCTCCAACCAAGGATGTCTACTGGTTAAGCCAATGGTCTCGGGCATATTGCCAAGAAAGTTGACTGTATTTATTCTTTAAACACTTACTCAAAAAAGGCCAATCTGTCGTCTAAGTCTTAAAAATGTTTAAGGCATCTTGCGACATTATTTTTTTAAATTATAAAATATATTTAACCTCCAAGATTTCCTAGCTTATCTGTTGTAATTGCTTTCATTTTTTTTTTTTAAATTACGAAATGAGCATAAAAACTTTTATAATACTTACGTCATACAGGATCATGTTTTGAGCTGGTTCGGTCACTTGTTGCACCGGCTTACGATATTTTTTTAATTAAAATTCATCTACAATTTCGTGTTATCACACACAACTTTAGTAAGTACCTTATGTGAATTAATTTTATTCAATTTACAAGTTCAATGTTAAAAACTTTTGAAACCAAGACAAATTTAAAATTAAGTAAAATATTTAGAATGGAAATTTAAAAGATTTAATGTTTATAAATATTTTCAGTACGCGTTTATTTTACAATTTATTGAAAGTTTTATTATCTTTTTTTATCATTTGCATTTTATATTTGGAAGCGAGTGAATCCTAAGAAAGCCCGAGTATCACTGAGGGTGGCGGCGGGCTCGGGCGGGGCTAGCTACGGGACGAATGGGCTTAATTCAGTTAGCTGTATGGATAAACATTTCCCCAATAATATTACATACATTAACATTTATATGAATGAAAAATTAGAAAAGAAAAAAGATCAAAATGTCCGAAGATTTAATTTATCTACATAAACAATAGGTAATAAGATGTAACGTATTCCATAAAAACGAATAAAAAAATCGTCGTTCTCCGCCTTCAGTATTCAGTTCGGTCCCGGCAACCTCTTCAACCTGGCTGGACCCTACCTGACCACCCCACTGCTACTTTAGTCTGCTGATATTGCAAAGGTAACTTCAGTTCTTCTCCAAAAAATCACATTTCTCTGTTTTTCATTCTTAGATACTTTACTTGGTGGTAGAGCTTTGTGCAAGCTCGTCTGGGTAGGTACCACCCACTCATCAGATATTCTACCGCAAAACAGCAGTACTTGGTATTGTTGTGTTCCGGTTTGAAGGGTGAGTGAGCCAGTGTAATTACAGGCACAAGGGACATAACATCTTAGTTCCCAAGGTTGGTGGCGCATTGGTGATGTAAGCGATGGTTAACATCTCTTACAATGCCAATGTCTATGGGCGTTGGTGACCACTTACCATCAGGTGGCCCATAAGCTCGTCCGCCTACCTATGATATAAAAAAAAAAAAATACACTGTCCATAGTTCTCTTTAAAGCACGCTTTATCTTCAATTAGACACTAGTTCCGCTATTCGTTTCCACGCATATGTTGAAAACAATATAGACGAGTCTGCAAAACCTTATAGTGTAAACAATTATTTAGTTTAAATTATGACTTGAACTAATTTCCATAAAATTACACCGGAATGTAGACATTATGATGCAAAGTAAGTAAGCTAATTTTTGTAAAGCAGTAGTTCCCACGGAATGGCTGAACTCATTTCTCCTCAACTAATACCCCATATTTTGCAGAGGTTATTGCTCTAACCCAGATCAGACTGGCTACTTCGAACAGAGTAGAATAGAATACAAAAAATAAATACAATATCCAAGAGTAAGTAAATTATAAAAACAAAATTATACATAACACAGCACTGTGACGTAACAACTACGATAATTCAGATTTTGTTGACAACCCAAAAGTCATTCCAATAGGTATCCGACACCGAAAAAATAGAATGAAAGTTTTACATTATATGATTATAGAAATACAATAAAATATAAGATGATGAATAATAAAATATAAAATGAGCAATTCTTGTGTATATATAAAAGTTCACGTATCTCGGAAACGGCATTAACGATGGCTCAATTTCTGTCATTTATTTTCCAAACCGGTGGTAGTTTCTAATTTCACTAGAAATACTATTTATTATTCCTATTCCGTCTTCAATAAAGCGTAATGTTTATTTGAAGTAGCAAAGATTATAAGCCAGAGGTTAATACGGAGTTTTACATCGCTCTTTTGATTACTGCCTTGTTGTATATACAAGTGTTTTAGCATGACTACCTCGTTGGTCTAGTGGCTAGATATAAGGCCGCAGGTGGTCCTGGATTCAATTCCCAGGACGGGCCAATAAATAGTTATTGGGTTTTTCTGTCAGAAAAATTCTCAGTACCAGCCCGGAGTCTGGAAGTTGGAAGTGTGTACACTCCCGTGCCTCGGAAAGCACGTTAAGCCGTTGGTCCTGCGCCTGAACTCTTTCCAGTCGTGTCAGATTGCCGTCCCATCGGATTATGAGAGCTAAGGAAAAGAGAGTGCACCTGTGTTTGCGCACACACTTGTGCACTATAATATCTCCTGCGCAGTTGGCTAATCTCTCTTGAGATTGGCCGCCGTGGCCGAAAGCGGTCTGGAGGACCTTATTTATACTTATTTAGTTTATAAGGATTATTATCTTAGGACCCTAAGTTCAAATCACTGGAATTAAACTGGTGAGTTTTTCTGTCAAGAATCTTTCTTGGTGGTAGGGCTTAGCTTTTTGCAAGCCCGGCTGGGTCGGTACCATCTACTCCTCGGGTATTCTACCGTCAAACAACAATACTTATTTTTCTTGTGTTCCGGTTTAAATGGTGAGTGCAAGTGTACAGGCACAGGAGACATAACATCTTAATTCCCAAGGTTGGTACCGCATTGGCGATATAAGAAATGATTAATAATTCTTACAGTGCCAATGTATAGAAGCGATAGTGATCATTTACCATCAGGTAACACATTTTACCCGGCCTAAATTTAACAACGAATGTCATGTTTCCAATGGCTTTGTCGTAATGGCAAGCTCACTTGGGGCTAGTTAAGCCTGCCTACGAGTGATGCAGGAAGAGTCCCCCCCCCCCTCCCAACTACTCCTACCTCTACTATTTACTTCTACTAACTAGTATTAAGGAGTAGTACTCCAATTAAATCAATGAAAAAAAGGCTTAAAAAGTTTCAATCAGTAACTAACTAAATCGGATTGTAACGATTATAGATGGATTAATATTTAACCGGCATTTCGCGATCACGTGTTCGTGTATGCGCGACCGTACGATAACGTATCACGGACAAGCCTGCGTATAACAATAATCCCATTTTTATTTTTGACGAGCATATACTTATAATATCACTCTTATTGCTGTACACATAAAGTCTACGGTTTAATTAAAAACATATCGTCTATATTCGTCGGTATATAATTGGATTTAATGTCGTGTGCCTACGGCTTCGGTCCCACGAGACTGTCGTTGTATTTTTCACATCTACAATTAGCTATGTCATTGCTAATGTCACTTTGCTAATATTAATTAAATTGTTGTAATGGATAAACAATGGTCTATTAAGAAGGCCCATTAAAATTATAGATTTTTTTTATTGTATTAGGTAGGCGGCAAACGTGCCATGTGATAGTAGGTGGTCACCACCGCCCATAGACATTGACGATGTAGCAAACTGTTCCGTACATCGTCAACGCGCCACCAACCTTGGAAACTAAGCTATCTGAAGCCTGAAATCACACCGGCTCACTCACCCTTCAAACCGTCATACAATAATACTAAATGTTGCTGTTTCCCGATAGAATATTTGATAATTGAGTGGTACCTACCCAGACGGGTTCCCACGAAGCCCTACCAAGTAAAATATTAATTAAATTATTAGAAAGCAGCGATAGTTTAGCGTTTGTATAGTTCAATTGCAAATGACTTTTCTTTGTATTGTCAGTATACATTTGAACTGCCTCGTTGGTCTAGTGGCTAGATATAAGGCCGCAGACCTGGTGGTGCTGGGTTCAATTCCCAGGTCGGGCCAACAAATAGTTATTAAATTTTCAGTCAAAAAAAATCTCAGTAGCAGCCCGGAGTCTGGAAGTTGGAAGTGAGTACACTCCCGTGCCTCGGAAAGCACGTTAAGCCGTTGGTCCTGCGTCTGAACTCTTTCCGGTCGTGTCGGATTGGCATCCCATCGGATTATGAGAGCTAAGGAAAAGAGTATGCACCTGTGTTTGCGTACACACTTGTGTACTATAATATCTCCTGTGCAGTTGGCTAATCTCTCTTGAGATTGGCCGAAATTGGTCTGGAGGATCTTATATATTTAAAAGAAGACATCATGAGGAAACCTGCCTGCCTTTTTTATTGTTTTTATGTTGGCAAACTGGCAAGTGGGCCGCCTGACGGTATAGGGTCGCCATCGCTTTTTGACATTGGCATTGTAAAAAATATTAACCATCCCTTACATTGTATTCGTCAGAGTTCTCGAATATATATGCAGTTTGCGTTGGCAAACGTCTACCGCCTTCAACCCGCACTGGATAGCTCTGTTGACTTGTCCTAACTTTTAACTATTCACTCACTGAAAAGAGGTCCGTGCCCAGTGCTGATATATTATAAAGTATAAAAAAGCTAATGATATTACTTTTATTATTTAGGTATTTTTGCCATCGTTGAAATAAGATTTTTTTTTATGTATGAATGTTTGTTACAAAGGATTAAATTACTTATGTAGTAACTAAGTATCTTCTAAAAATAAAATTCCGACTTAATTTATTTTCATCCCCTATTCTGTCTGGCAGCAATCTTATTTTTTCAATATCCTAATAAAGCAACTTAATAAATATATTATAGTAAAGTATTTTCATATCCCATTACGGATCGTCCCAAAATATTGTATTGTCGTCAAAAGACATTTTGTTCAACAGAGCTTGTAATGCATAAGAAAATTATAAGAAAGTTAAAATAGGCAAACTAGATTTGTTATCTTTCTTATTCCATTTTTCATAAGAATTATGTATTATTATATATTTATTAAGCTACAATTAGGCAGTATACATTATTTATATGCTTAAGTTAAATAAAAAAACAGGATTATTGAATAATAAATCAACTGTCAACTGTCAAACTTGTCGAGCATTAAAGGAAGCTTTTCCGTAAACAAACCTAACGCTTTTTTACTATATTGTGTGTTAAAAATATATTTTTAAAGCTTTAGCGATAAACCAGTGATCTTTTCATCTAATTTTAGATGACTCTTGGACGAAAATACCAGAATTGTTCCGGGTAAATGGTTCTGTAATCCTTTTATGGGTCTAACTGTTTAACCATGCATGAACTTCGGTGAGAGTATTAATAAATGCTGGAGGATTGATTTTTCGATATTTATAGGAATGCAGGGGACGCACGTAAGGTGTATGCTAGCCAGTCGAAGGTCGGGACTCTGTCAGGGTGCTCATCTTCAGTGAGTCAGGAATCTTATTAGTCGTTAGTGCATGCCTGTGAATCACATCTTACTGCCCTTAATATTATTATAATATTTACTGTGGTTAATAGCCTTTTTCCTCATATTTGTTGTTTATATTTTATAATATGTTCCAATATTGTTGTTCTCTTGTAATATAATAATAAAATGATACTTCATATTTGTATTTGTAAATATTGACAAAAAGTATCAACCTTCGATATTCGGTGAAATGAAATATGTCTTACTCATATAGAATGTGCCATAAACATTATTCAATATAAATGATACAGCAAGTCAAGTAATTTTGGGATAAACTTACATTGTATATTAATGCATGACACACATTTATTGTACTTTTGTCTCAGAGTGTCGCTGATTTTATTATCAAGTAGGATTGGTTTGGATATATATGGTGTTTAATGTTCTAGGCAAGTGGGACATTTTGTGACAATCTGGGGAAATAATGAGTTACTTATTCTGTCTCTCTGTAAAATATTATTTCTAAAAAAACAAATATTTACAATAATTATAATGTTTCAAATTCAAAGGTTATCAAATGTTTAAAATTACCTTTAAAACATATGTTTTAAGGACAAGTAGAAAGTTAGATGTGTTGTGGTGGGTATTATCTTTCCGAATACTCTTTTTTAGACTTTTGTTTTTAGCATAGTGTTCTGCAAGTTAGAACAAATATATAATATAATAAAAATGGTATCTATATAGTAACCCTAGTGAATGTTACGTGATTAAGAATGTTATCCTAAATATACTCGAAAATAATTAAAGAAAATTTTGTAAACTCTCAATCATGGCAGAAACTCATCAGGAAGATTGTAAGCTATACTTTATTTAATTTTAATAAAGCTCCGCCATGGCGCAGTGGTAAGAACATGTAAATCTCAACCCATGATTAAAAATTCAAAACCGGGCAAGCACCACTGAATTTTCATGAGCTTCATTAGTGTTTGTAATTAATCTCAGTAGTGATGAAAAATAGATCGAAACCAAACCTGCATGTTTCGAATGAAAATCTGCCGCAATCTGTAACCATCAATCTGCATCAGAGCAGCATATTGAATTAATCTTTAATCCTTCTCCTCAAGAAGAAAGGCTTTTGCCCAGCTTTAAAACATTAACAGACTGCTTAATTTACATTTTTGTTAATTAAGATTAATAGGCATTTTGATTAAAAATATCTTTACAAAACTGACTTTCTCGTGTACGAAGCTAGCGGGTACCATCTAGTCATATCTAAATCTTTTGCCCGAGCTAAAAGGATGCACTCTACAGTGTATTTAAATGCATGTTTGTTTTAATATGATTATATATTTAGTTCAATATCTATGTATTTTGTATTATCTGTCATTTTTTAAAATAAGCTAAATAGGCATTTTGCCTAAATATATCATTACAAAACAGAAAACTATCACATGGAGAAAGTCACTGCATCAGCTAATCGAATCTATAATAAATCTTTTGCGTGAGGATAAAGATATCCTAAAGTGTATCCAAATGCATGTTGCACATTGTTGTTGCATGTTATGTTTGTTTTAATATGATTATATGTTTAGTATGATGTCTGTATATTTTGTTTTAATTTAGACTTAATATGAATGTAACAATTGTTAGCAAAACAATGTTAACTTATGCAATAGACATACGTAATATTTGTATCCAATGTTTGTGCCGAATAGACAGTTATGAAAGTGAATTCATATTACATTGTTATCCAGTTTAGAGATATATTTAATGTTTCAAGATGCTAATCTAGCTCTTCGGTAATGTACAGTTGATACGTGAGGTAGTATATAAATAAATCATTGTCACAGATATCGCTCTCCGATATGATCGAGCCACCAGACTACGAGGAAGTATGCGACCGGTTAATGGGGGACCGGGACCCCCTCGCCTACCCCGCTAACGACATAGAACTGCTGACCATTCCACGGCGCATCCGGACCTTAACTCATGTGCTACCAGATGAAGATCTGTAAGTTGAACAGTAGTCATAAAAACAACACTAATTTTAGCTTAGATATTTCTAGTGCACAATAGTGTGAGCAAACACAAGTGTCTCTACCCGTCACTTAGTAATCTGAGACGACGAAAAAGAACTAAAGCGAAGGACCGACGGCTTCACGCGCGTTCCAACACACGGCCAACCTATAAATTCCGGGCTGCTACTCAGAGTTTCTAGACAGAAGAACCCAACTATTTTTATACTATTAATTCGCAGACCTGTGTTACATATCTTTAATTGAAATGAACGACAACAGTGTAAGGTGCGTACTCGTGTATTGAATCAGAAGCAAGGCGCCGATGTTCGTCCGCGACTGCATCAGCTGCTACACGTCGGACTACACGGTGGTGGAGTACAAGTACCGCGCGCACTCGGGCTCGGCGAGCGGCCACGAGCGGCTCGCCGAGCGGCTCGACAGGCTGCTCGCCGCGCCCGCGCACTGCTACGAGATAGACGCGGAGCAGTCCACCTCCATGGAGGAGCTGGCCTCGCACCAGGTACGCTAACACCACTTTAGGAAGTGCCACGTGATATAGACCACCGCAGGCCATAATGTCTTTATTTTTTGCGTGTGTTGTTCAACAAACATCTTCAAGATCCACAAGTAATATTCATACAATTTTATTTATATTTACGAATTCAATTTATACTTAGTAAATAATTAATTAGTTGGTCACAAATGTGGTTTTAGTTCGAATCGCAACCGTCAAGTGGTCGTCAGTCAGTTGCGTCGATATCTTCGTCGTCGTCCTGCAACGAGACGCTGACGCCGCGGGGCTCGTGGGCGAGTCTGGACCTGCGCAGTTCCTCATCAGACCCGTTGCTACCCGACGTCTTTGAGAAGAAACCACCGGAACAAGTTGATGCTATCAATGAAGCTAAGAGGTTTGAATATTTTTTTTTTCTTTTTTATAATGTAGGTAGGTGAACGGGCAAGAGGGTCCACCACTAAAATATTATATAACCACTCCTTACATCGCCAATACGCCACCAAAATTTGCAACGATGTTATGTCCCTTATCTCAGTATTTACACTGGCTTACTACAAACCAGAACACAACAATATTAAGTATTGTTATTTGGTCGTAGAATATCTGTTGTGTGCTCGTACCTAGCCAGACGGGCTTGCACGAAGCCTTACCACCAAGTAAAGCCACTTTTAATAGAAACACCCAGAACAGCTTTCTTTAACCAGAGTCCATCATTAAACTGTATCTGAACTGAACATGACTAATACTTTTGAACCAAGTGTCAGCAGCGTGACTCTTTGTTACAAATTTGAAGGCCCTTAGATTTGTTATTGTTTTACTAACAGTATTAATAAATAGTTTGAATACGTTTGTCTTTTGCTATTTGTACAATAAAAAGAAACGCTTCTTAAAAGTACATTAATAAAAGTACATTATTTTTTGCAGATTAGAGAATCGTCAAACAGATCTTCTCGGGCTGTACGCCCCTTACCTCGATGAAGAAGAAGCGGTGGAGAGACGACTCGCTGCCGAGATGCCGTGCGAGCTAATGGGGCACAGGATAATGGTTGTGTGTCATCAGCTTAAGTGAGTATTTCACTTGTAAAACTAAGATAATTGTTATTAATTTTTCAATTTTAGAGAAATCAAATTTATTTATCCACTTTTTAAATATGTCCATTTAATTATGAAATTATGTAATAATACGCCGCGGACATCTTAGTCCAGCGGTGGGATACTTACGGGCTATCTCTATTTTTACTTTATAATAACTTTAATTTATTTTCCGTTAAATATGTTTATTCTACTCCTTTGCATTATTAGATTGGAATTAGACATCGAGCCTCTCTTTGCATCGATGGCTCTCTACGATGCCAAAGAGAAAAAGAAGCTGTCGGAGAACTTCTACTTCAACCTGAACTCGGAGTGCACGAGACAGATGCTGGCCGGCCACGTGCCGCACGCCGACCTCTCCACCCTCAGTCGCAGCGCAATCTTCGACATACTGAACCCCTCCCCGGACGTGTTCCTGGTGGTGAGGGTCGAGAAGGTGCTACAGGGAGACGTCAACGAGTGCGTCGAGCCATACATCAAGGACGACAAGGTGGGTGTTTTTTCGTTAAAATGTTTTTTAAACGCACTCGACAGTACGAGTTCGGTCGACATCGACATGAGCCTGAAATTGGCAGCCGAATTGTAGCAGCCAAACAGTACCCGAGATACCCGAGCTGTATGCTATGCTCCCAACTGAATCGGGCTCGAATGTGTTCTAGGCATCTATTAGAAGGTCTCAGACCATTTATAGGATTTTCCACCGACGCCTTCCATCAGGAAAATATAAAATCTACAGATTTTCTGAATTTTTTAAAGTTTTCACGAGAGTACCCGAGCTATATGCTGTGCTACCAACTAAATCATGCTTCAATACGTTCTAGACATCCAAAAGAAGGTCTCAGACCATTTATAGGATTTTCCACCGACGCCTTCCATCGGGAAAATATAAAATCTACAGATTTTCTGATTTTCTTGAAGTTTTCGCGAGAGTACCCGAGCTGTATGCTATGCTCCCTGCTGAATCGGACTCGAGTGTGTTCTAGGCATCTATTAGAAGGTCTCAGACCATTTATAGGATTTTCTACCAACGCCTTCCATCAGGAAAATATAAAATCTACAGATTTTCTGATTTTTTTGAAGTTTTCGCGAGAGTACCCGAGCTGTATGCTACGCTCCCTGCTGAATCGGTCTCGAATACGTTCTAGACATCCAAAAGAAGATCTCAGACCATTTATAGGATTTTCCACCGACGCCTTCCATCAGGAAATATAAAATCTACAGATTTTCTGAATTTTTTAAAGTTTTCGCGAGAGTACCCGAGCTGTATGCTCTGCTCCCAACTAAATCATGCTTCAATACGTTCTAGGCATCTATTAGAAGGTCTCAGACCATTTATAGGATTTTCCACCGACGCCTTCTGTAGATTTTGTATTTTCCTGATGGAAGGCGTCGGTGGAAAATCCTATAAATGGTCTGAGATCTTCTTTTGGATGTCTAGAACGTATTCGAGACCGATTCAGCAGGGAGCGTAGCATACAGCTCGGGTACTCTCGCGAAAACTTCAAAAAAATCAGAAAATCTGTAGATTTTATATTTTCCTGATGGAAGGCGTTGGTAGAAAATCCTATAAATGGTCTGAGACCTTCTAATAGATGCCTAGAACACACTCGAGTCCGATTCAGCAGGGAGCATAGCATACAGCTCGGGTACTCTCGCGAAAACTTCAAGAAAATCAGAAAATCTGTAGATTTTATATTTTCCCGATGGAAGGCGTCGGTGGAAAATCCTATAAAAGGTCTGAGACCTTCTTTTGGATGTCTAGAACGTATTCAAGCATGATTTAGTTGGGAGCACAGCATACAGATCGGGTACTCTCGCGAAAACTTTAAAAAAATCAGAAAATCTGTAGATTTTATATTTTCCTAATGGAAGACGTCGGTGGAAAATCCTATAAATGGTCTAAGACCTTCTAATAGATGCCTAGAACACATTCGAGCCCGATTCAGCAGGGAGCATAGCATACAGCTCGGGTATCTCGGGTACAGTGTTTGGCTACTACAATTCGGCTGCCAATTTCAGGCTCATACATCGACGGTGAAGTGAGGTGCTATTTTTCTAACCGGCTATGTGAACTTGGCACCCGACTTTGGAAAATCGATTTTTTTCTTTTTGATTCTTATAGATATATGTTTGTAGTTAATTGTAGTAACATTTTTTTTGTTTGTAGTAGCTCTAAAAAAAAATTATAGGTCATCGAAAAAAACTCATCCCCCGGTTTTGTCGGCACTCAAAATGAATAGTTGATTCTTAAACATAATCGTTTGTAGTTGATTGTAGTAGAAAAAATTTCGTTTGTAGTTGAACCAAAAAATAATAGAAAAATATTTTTTTTTTTTTTACTTTAAGTCAAGTTTTTATTGCTTCAAAAAACAAAACGAAGGTACTACAATCGAAATAGATACTACTACATACTAAATAGCCGCTACTACAAACAAAAAGAGATAACTACAAACGAAATAAAAACAACTACAATCAAAAATAAGGTACTACAAATAACTACAAACGAAAAATAGTTACTACAAATGAAATTAACGCTACTTCAAACAAAAACGAGTTACTACAAACGAAATTATTGCTACTGCAAACGAAAAGAAGTTACTACAAACGAAATTAACGCTACTACAAACGAAAAGGGGTTACTACAAACGAAATTAACGCTACTACAAACGAAAATAAGTTACTACAAACGAAAATAAGTTACTACAAACGTAATTAACGCTACTACAAACGAAAAGAAGTTACTACAAACGAAAAGAAGTTACTACAAACGAAAAGAAGTTACTACAAACGAAATTAACGCTACTACAAACGAAAAGAAGTTACTACAAACGAAATGACTGCTACTACAAACAAAAAGAAGTTACTACAAACGAAATGACTGCTACTACAAACGAAAAGAAGTTACTACAAACGAAATTAACGCTACTACAAACGAAAAGGGGTTACTACAAACGAAAAGGGGTTACTACAAACGAAATTAACGCTACTACAAACGAAAATAAGTTACTACAAACGTAATTAACGCTACTACAAACGAAAAGGGGTTACTACAAACGAAATGACTGCTACTACAAACAAAAAGAAGTTACTACAAACGAAATGACTGCTACTACAAACGAAAATAAGTTACTACAAACGAAAAGAAGTTACTACAAACGAAATTAACGCTACTACAAACGAAAACAAGTAACTACAAACGAAAAGAGGTTACTACAAACGAAATTAATGCTACTACAAACTGAAAGAAATTACTACAAACGAAAAGAAATTACTACAAATGAAATTAACGCTACTACAAACGAAAAGAAGTTACTACAAACGTAATTAACGCTACTACAAACGTAATTAACGCTACTACAAACGAAAAGAAGTTACTACATACGAAAATAACCCAATTACAAACAAAAATAAGTTACTACAAACGAAATTAACGCTACTACAAACGAAAAGAAGTTACTACAAACGAGATTAACGCTACTACAAACGAAAAGAAGTTACTACAAACGAAATTAACGCTACTACAAACGAAAAGAAGTTACTACAAACGTAATTAACGCTACTACAAACGAAAAGAAGTTACTACATACGAAAATAACCCTATTACAAACAAAAAGAAGTTACTACAAACGAAATTAACGCTACTACAAACGAAAAGAAGTTACTACAAACGAAAAGAAGTTACTACAAACGAAATTAACGCTACTACAAACGAAAACAAGTAACTACAAACGAAAAGAGGTTACTACAAACGAAATTAACGCTACTACAAACGAAAAGAAGTTACTACAAACGTAATTAACGCTACTACAAACGAAAAGAAGTTACTACATACGAAAATAACCCTATTACAAACAAAAAGAAGTTACTACAAACGAAATTAACGCTACTACAAACGAAAAGAAGTTACTACAAACGAAATTAACGCTACTACAAACGGAAAGAAATTACTACAAACGAAAAGAAATTACTACAAATGAAATTAACGCTACTACAAACGAAAAGAAGTTACTACAAACGTAATTAACGCTACTACAAACGAAAAGAAGTTACTACATACGAAAATAACCCAATTACAAACAAAAAGAAGTTACTACAAACGAAATTAACGCTACTACAAACGAAAAGAAGTTACTACAAACGAAATTAACGCTACTACAAACGAAAAGAAGTTACTACAAACGAAATTAACGCTACTACAAACGAAAAGAAGTTACTACAAACGTAATTAACGCTACTACAAACGAAAAGAAGTTACTACATACGAAAATAACCCTATTACAAACAAAAAGAAGTTACTACAAACGAAATTAACGCTACTACAAACGAAAAGAAGTTACTACAAACGAAATTAACGCTACTACAAACGAAAAGAAGTTACTACAAACGAAATTAACGCTAATACAAACAAAAAGAAGTTACTACAAACGAAATAATGGCTACCACAAACAAAAACAGGTTATTAGAAATGAAATTAACAGTATGCTTCTTATATCAAAAATGACCGACCCGCCGGGTCTACCCGGCCCGTCGGGTTCTTTTCGTTTGTAGTAGCGTTAATATCGTATGTAGTAACTTATTTTCGTTTCTAGTAGCGTTAATTTCGTTTGTAGTAACCCCTTTTCGTTTGTAGTAGCGTTAATTTCGTTTGTAGTAACTTCTTTTCGTTTGTAGTAGCAGTCATTTCGTTTGTAGTAACTTCTTTTTGTTTGTAGTAGCAGTCATTTCGTTTGTAGTAACTTCTTTTTGTTTGTAGTAGCGTTAATTTCGTTTGTAGTAACCTCTTTTCGTTTGTAGTAGCGTTAATTTCGTTTGTAGTAACCCCTTTTCGTTTGTAGTAGCGTTAATTTCGTTTGTAGTAACTTCTTTTCGTTTGTAGTAGCGTTAATTTCGTTTGTAGTAACTTCTTTTCGTTTGTAGTAGCGTTAATTTCGTTTGTAGTAACCTCTTTTCGTTTGTAGTAACCTCTTTTCGTTTGTAGTTACTTGTTTTCGTTTGTAGTAGCGTTAATTTCGTTTGTAGTAACTTCTTTTCGTTTGTAGTAGCGTTAAATTCGTTTGTAGTAACCTCTTTTCGTTTGTAGTTACTTGTTTTCGTTTGTAGTAGCGTTAATTTCGTTTGTTGTAACTTATTTTCGTTTGTAGTAACTTCTTTTCGTTTGTAGTAGCGTTAATTTCGTTTGTAGTAACTTCTTTTCGTTTGTAGTAGCGTTAATTTCGTTTGTAGTAACCCCTTTTCGTTTGTAGTAGCGTTAATTACGTTTGTAGTAACTTCTTTTCGTTTGTAGTAGCGTTAATTTCGTTTGTAGTAACTTCTTTTCGTTTGTAGAAGCGTTAATTTCGTTTGTAGTTACTTGTTTTCGTTTGTAGTAGCGTTAATTTCGTTTGTAGTAACTTCTTTACGTTTGTAGTAGCGTTAATTTCGTTTGTAGTAACTTCTTTTCGTTTGTAGTAGCTTTAATTTCGTTTGTAGTAACTTCTTTTCGTTTGTAGTAGCTTTAATTTCGTTTGTAGTAACTTCATTTCGTTTGTAGTAGCTTTAATTTCGTTTGTAGTAACTTCTTTTCGTTTGTAGTAGCGTTAATTTCGTTTGTAGTAACTTCTTTTCGTTTGTAGTAGCTTTAATTACGTTTGTAGTAACTTCTTTTCGTTTGTAGTAGCTTTAATTTCGTTTGTAGTAACTTCATTTCGTTTGTAGTAGCTTTAATTTCGTTTGTAGTAACTTCTTTTCGTTTGTAGTAGCGTTAATTTCGTTTGTAGTAACTTCTTTTCGTTTGTAGTAGCGTTAATTACGTTTGTAGTAACTTCTTTTCGTTTGTAGTAACCTCTTTTCGTTTGTAGTAACCTCTTTTCGTTTGTAGTAACCTCTTTTCGTTTGTAGTTACTTGTTTTCGTTTGTAGTAGCGTTAATTTCGTTTGTAGTAACTTCTTTCCGTTTGTAGTAGCGTTAATTTCGTTTGTAGTAACTTCGTTTCGTTTGTAGTAGCGTTAATTTCGTTTGTAGTAACTTCTTTTCGTTTGTAGTAGCGTTAATTTCATTTGTAGTAATTTCTTTTCGTTTGTAGTAATTTCTTTCCGTTTGTAGTAGCGTTAATTTCGTTTGTAGTAACCTCTTTTCGTTTGTAGTAACCTCTTTTCGTTTGTAGTAACCTCTTTTCGTTTGTAGTAACCTCTTTTCGTTTGTAGTAACCTCTTTTCGTTTGTAGTTACTTGTTTTCGTTTGTAGTAGCCTTAATTACGTTTGTAGTAACTTCTTTTCATTTGTAGTAGCTTTAATTTCGTTTGTAGTAACTTCATTTCGTTTGTAGTAGCTTTAATTTCGTTTGTAGTAACTTCTTTTCGTTTGTAGTAGCGTTAATTTCGTTTGTAGTAACTTCTTTACGTTTGTAGTAGCGTTAATTTCGTTTGTAGTAACTTCTTTTTGTTTGTAGTAGCTTTAATTTCGTTTGTAGTAACTTCTTTTCGTTTGTAGTAGCTTTAATTTCGTTTGTAGTAACTTCATTTCGTTTGTAGTAGCTTTAATTTCGTTTGTAGTAACTTCTTTTCGTTTGTAGTAGCGTTAATTTCGTTTGTAGTAACTTCTTTTCGTTTGTAGTAGCGTTAATTACGTTTGTAGTAACTTCTTTTCGTTTGTAGTAGCGTTAATTTCGTTTGTAGTAACTTCTTTTCGTTTGTAGTAGCCTTAATTACGTTTGTAGTAACTTCTTTTCGTTTGTAGTAGCGTTAATTTCGTTTGTAGTAACTTCTTTCCGTTTGTAGTAGCGTTAATTTCGTTTGTAGTAACTTCGTTTCGTTTGTAGTAGCGTTAATTTCGTTTGTAGTAACTTCTTTTCGTTTGTAGTAGCGTTAATTTCATTTGTAGTAATTTCTTTTCGTTTGTAGTAGCGTTAATTTCGTTTGTAGTAACTTCTTTTCGTTTGTAGTAGCGTTAATTACGTTTGTAGTAACTTCTTTTCGTTTGTAGTAACCTCTTTTCGTTTGTAGTAACCTCTTTTCGTTTGTAGTAACCTCTTTTCGTTTGTAGTTACTTGTTTTCGTTTGTAGTAGCGTTAATTTCGTTTGTAGTAACTTCTTTCCGTTTGTAGTAGCGTTAATTTCGTTTGTAGTAACTTCGTTTCGTTTGTAGTAGCGTTAATTTCGTTTGTAGTAACTTCTTTTCGTTTGTAGTAGCGTTAATTTCATTTGTAGTAATTTCTTTTCGTTTGTAGTAATTTCTTTCCGTTTGTAGTAGCGTTAATTTCGTTTGTAGTAACCTCTTTTCGTTTGTAGTAACCTCTTTTCGTTTGTAGTAACCTCTTTTCGTTTGTAGTAACCTCTTTTCGTTTGTAGTTACTTGTTTTCGTTTGTAGTAGCCTTAATTACGTTTGTAGTAACTTCTTTTCATTTGTAGTAGCTTTAATTTCGTTTGTAGTAACTTCATTTCGTTTGTAGTAGCTTTAATTTCGTTTGTAGTAACTTCTTTTCGTTTGTAGTAGCGTTAATTTCGTTTGTAGTAACTTCTTTACGTTTGTAGTAGCGTTAATTTCGTTTGTAGTAACTTCTTTTTGTTTGTAGTAGCTTTAATTTCGTTTGTAGTAACTTCTTTTCGTTTGTAGTAGCTTTAATTTCGTTTGTAGTAACTTCGTTTCGTTTGTAGTAGCGTTAATTTCGTTTGTAGTAACTTCTTTTCGTTTGTAGTAGCGTTAATTTCATTTGTAGTAATTTCTTTTCGTTTGTAGTAATTTCTTTCCGTTTGTAGTAGCGTTAATTTCGTTTGTAGTAACCTCTTTTCGTTTGTAGTAACCTCTTTTCGTTTGTAGTAACCTCTTTTCGTTTGTAGTAACCTCTTTTCGTTTGTAGTTACTTGTTTTCGTTTGTAGTAGCCTTAATTACGTTTGTAGTAACTTCTTTTCGTTTGTAGTAGCGTTAATTTCGTTTGTTGTAACTTCTTTTCGTTTGTAGTAGCGTTAATTTCGTTTGTAGTAACTTCGTTTCGTTTGTAGTAGCGTTAATTTCGTTTGTAGTAACTTCTTTTCGTTTGTAGTAGCGTTAATTTCATTTGTAGTAATTTCTTTTCGTTTGTAGTAATTTCTTTTCGTTTGTAGTAATTTCTTTCCGTTTGTAGTAGCGTTAATTTCGTTTGTAGTAACCTCTTTTCGTTTGTAGTAACCTCTTTTCGTTTGTAGTAACCTCTTTTCGTTTGTAGTTACTTGTTTTCGTTTGTAGTAGCGTTAATTTCGTTTGTAGTAACTTCTTTTCGTTTGTAGTAACTTCTTTTCGTTTGTAGTAGCAGTCATTTCGTTTGTAGTAACTTCTTTTTGTTTGTAGTAGCAGTCATTTCGTTTGTAGTAACCCCTTTTCGTTTGTAGTAGCGTTAATTACGTTTGTAGTAACTTCTTTTCGTTTGTAGTAGCGTTAATTTCATTTGTAGTAATTTCTTTTCGTTTGTAGTAATTTCTTTCCGTTTGTAGTAGCGTTAATTTCGTTTGTAGTAACCTCTTTTCGTTTGTAGTTACTTGTTTTTGTTTGTAGTAGCGTTAATTTCGTTTGTAGTAACTTCTTTTCGTTTGTAGTAACTTATTTTCGTTTGTAGTAGCAGTCATTTCGTTTGTAGTAACTTCTTTTTGTTTGTAGTAGCAGTCATTTCGTTTGTAGTAACCCCTTTTCGTTTGTAGTAGCGTTAATTACGTTTGTAGTAACTTATTTTCGTTTGTAGTAACTTATTTTCGTTTGTAGTAGCGTTAATTTCGTTTGTAGTAACCCCTTTTCGTTTGTAGTAGCGTTAATTTCGTTTGTAGTAACTTCTTTTCGTTTGCAGTAGCAGTCATTTCGTTTGTAGTAACTTCTTTTTGTTTGTAGTAGCAGTCATTTCGTTTGTAGTAACCCCTTTTCGTTTGTAGTAGCGTTAATTACGTTTGTAGTAATTTCTTTTCGTTTGTAGTAGCGTTAATTTCATTTGTAGTAATTTCTTTTCGTTTGTAGTAATTTCTTTCCGTTTGTAGTAGCGTTAATTTCGTTTGTAGTAACCTCTTTTCGTTTGTAGTTACTTGTTTTCGTTTGTAATAGCGTTAATTTCGTTTGTAGTAACTTATTTTCGTTTGTAGTAACTTCTTTTCGTTTGTAGTAACTTATTTTCGTTTGTAGTAGCAGTCATTTCGTTTGTAGTAACTTCTTTTTGTTTGTAGTAGCAGTCATTTCGTTTGTAGTAACCCCTTTTCGTTTGTAGTAGCGTTAATTACGTTTGTAGTAACTTATTTTCGTTTGTAGTAACTTATTTTCGTTTGTAGTAGCGTTAATTTCGTTTGTAGTAACCCCTTTTCGTTTGTAGTAGCGTTAATTTCGTTTGTAGTAAATTCTTTTCGTTTGCAGTAGCAATAATTTCGTTTGTAGTAACTCGTTTTTGTTTGAAGTAGCGTTAATTTCATTTGTAGTAACTATTTTTCGTTTGTAGTTATTTGTAGTACCTTATTTTTGATTGTAGTTGTTTTTATTTCGTTTGTAGTTATCTCTTTTTGTTTGTAGTAGCGGCTATTTAGTATGTAGTAGTATCTATTTCGATTGTAGTACCTTCGTTTTGTTTTTTGAAGCAATAAAAACATGACTTAAAGTAAAAAAAAAAAAATATTTTTCTATTATTTTTTTTTATTTTTTTTTGGTTCAACTACAAACGAAATTTTTTCTACTACAATCAACTACAAACGATTATGTTTAAGAATCAACTATTCATTTTGAGTGCCGACAAAACCGGGGGATGAGTTTTTTTCGATGACCTATAATTTTTTTTAGAGCTACTACAAACAAAAAAAATGTTACTACAATTAACTACAAACATATATCTATAAGAATCAAAAAGAAAAAAATCGATTTTCCAAAGTCGGGTGCCAAGTTCACATAGCCTAACCGGCTATGTGAACTTGGCACCCGACTTTGGAAAACGGGTGTCAATAATAACGATCGATATTTTTTAATGCACGGAATGTGATCGTGCCCTAAACTCGTCAAGGCCGAGTGTACCGATTTACGTAACGGAAAACGTCCAGAACCGCGAGAAGGTCCGCGCCGGCGCGCAGGCGGCGTGCGCGCGCCTGGGCCGCTACCGCATGCCGCTCGCCTGGAGCGCCGTGTCGCTGCTCAGCGTGCTCAGCGGCGCCGAGCGGGACGCCGAGCGCGACGCGCACACCAACAGCCTGGGTACGTGTCGCGTGGCGGGGGGCGGGGGAGCGACCGGCGAGTGACGCGCGCTGTCCGCAGACCGCAAGGCGTCGTCCAGCAGCCTGGAGCAGCTGCGGCGGCGCGCGGGCGAGGTGGGCGGCTCGCTGTCGCGCAAGGGCTCCGTGGAGCGCCGCGCGCCCGCCGCCGACGACCTGGCGCCCGCGCTCGACTGCTTCAAGACCGTCGTCATCACCGTCACCAGCTTCTTCAAGCAGGTGCGTCCGCTCGGGTGGTGTCGGTGCGAGTCGTTCGTGACTTCACTTTAAACTTTACTCTGTGACGCGAATTCGACAGGAGACGGACAAGCTCCGGGACGAGGACCTGTACAAGTTCCTCGCCGAGATCAAGCGGCCCAGCTCGGCTCCGAAGAAGCTGAAGTGCATCCCCGGCATACTGAAAATCGAAGTGTCGCCGTGCCCCGACGAGATCAAGAATGGCCTCACGCCGGAGCTAGCTAAACTGGCGCCTTATAATGGTACTGTTTTTGTCTACTATTCTCTTCTTCTTTCATCGTATTAAACGATTTATTTGATTTTAATAAAAACATATAAACTCATTCTATCAGAATACAATAATAAACTACACTACACGTAATATGCCTTAATGCCAGTCCTTATAAATAGAACTAGAAACTTCATAAATTACAAACAAATCGACCATTTCATGAATCGTCAACATGCGGTCATTTCCTATTCATATTGGCGCAAAATAAAGATGAAACGGTACGGTGTGCATAAGTCAGTTTGATCCCCTCCCCCCAGCGGAGGAGGACGCCCGGCCGTGCAAGGAGGTGCTGGCGTTCCCGGCGAGCGCGGCGGCGGTGCCGCACGTGCAGTACCGCAACCTGCTGTTCGTGTGCGTGCGCGACGTCAACCTGGCCGCCTACGCCTCGCGCGCCGCCTCCGCCAGGAACATCACCGTGAGACGCCCCGACCTGCTATTTATACTGAAATAATCTCCGAAAAGAACCACGTCATTGAGAAATATAACGTTTTCTTTTTTCAGGTGAGAATCCAACTCATGTCTGGTGAAGATCAGGCCTCCGCCCTTCCAGCGATTTTCGGTCGCAGTTCGTGTCCGGAGTTCAGTACAGAGGCGTACACCACCGTACTTTACCATAACAAGTAAGTGGAGATTCTTAGATAGTTCATGTTGTGCCATTCAGATTCCCACGAAGATAACTAACATCTTCCAGGAAGTCTACTAGCACACTCCGAGTCTAGACTATTATGGACTATCTGGCTATGCATTTGTCTATTTTGCAAATTATAAGTCAAATGTTGAATATTCATATTTCATTTCGCCTGTGCCCAGGAGCCCTTCGCTGTACGATGAGGTGAAGCTGAAGCTGCCAGCAGACCTGGGCGACCAGCACCACCTGCTGTTCACGTTCCTGCACGTGTCGTGTCAACGCAAGCCGGTCGCGCCCGAGCACGAGAAGAGCGTCGAGACTACGCTCGGATACTCGGTCAGTACTTTGTATTAACGCTAAACTTGTACACTTGTACACTCTATTCCAATCGGAGTAGGAATTAAAGTAAACCTAAGATTTACAAATTACATGCGATTTTTTAATTGTTCTGCTATATTACGTATTATAAATAGTTCTTGATTCGTTTACCTTTATTTAAAATTCAACACTATTTCACTTAACTAATTATAACCACATTAATTTAACTTTCGAAGTTCCGAGTACAACTTCGCGGACATTGAAAACGCCATCTTTTCGCGAGTCCATAGTGTCCATAGTCCATATCATAGATTTTTAAAGATCTCGACCAATGATATCGCGTCAAATGATAGTTGGAATAGGCTATAGATCATGAGCTCCTGGTAACCGGAAGGATGGGCCACGAATTTTTCTAAAACATTTATGCTGTATATTACAATAAATTAAAGTATGGCCTAAAATTAACAACAAATGTCATGTTTCCAGTGGCTGCCACTTTGCCGTAACGGCAAACTGACTTGCGGCGAGTTCAGCTTACCGGTGATGCAGGAGGAGCCTCCTCCCAACTACTCCTACATCTTCCCCGACGTGCTGCTCCCCGGGACGAGATGGATCGACAACCACAAGCCTATCTTCAATATATCCCTAGATGCGTATACGACTGTACACCCACAGGTGAGATAGATAGATAGATAGATAAAAACTTTATTGCACTCAATATCATATAAAATAACAGTACATATAAAATGGCTCATTACAGAAAATTGAAGGCAAGGGCGGCCTTATCACTAAAAGCGATCTCTTACAGGCAACCCAACAGATGAGGACAACATATTCTGTAAAGAGGGTAGTGCATATTATATTATGATGCATACATATACAATAGATATTTGATTTAATATAAAATTACATATAAAGAAAACGTTAAATAAACATACATGCTATATACATGTTAAATACCTGTACATACATATATATATATATACATATACATGTATACATACATACCTACCTACATACATACATATAAATATATATAAAACCAGGTGAGTTATATGAAAGACAAATACTTAATGCTGACGCTGACTTTTCTCGACAAATAACATTTTTAAATTAAATTAAATTTGTAGATCTACAAACGTTATGCACAAAAATTAAATATATCTAATATGTATTCTAGTTTTAGCAGCATCGCTTGGCGACCACCTGGATGAATACGTTCCTCTCGGACTATGTTTAAGCTATATTTAAATAAATTATTCAACAATCAAAATGCCATAAACTAAATCTGTCTTGAAACACAATAACAAAAGTTTCATAACAATCAGACTATGTGTTTATGCAGAAATAAACAAAACTTATCTTTGATTGTATATATAATATGTTATAAAATGACATTATTAACGCAATAACATTGGCAGGACGGGTACATCGAGCGGTTCGCGATGGCGTGCGAGGCGGTGCAGGAGGGCAACATCCCGCCGCGGATCGGGCTCGCCAACATGGAGGCCGAGCTGCGCGCCAGGTCAGTCCTGGAGCTTACCAGGCGCCGAACGCATTGCCATCCTTGTTTATTTGTAGTGTGCAGTGGGGTTGGGTATAATAATCATTTGGTATTCTGTTTGCTGTATATAAATGTCATGATTTCCGACACGTCGGCCATCCCCAGGGCAGAGAGAAAGCTACTCCGAACACGTTTTAGTGCAGGCGTGTGTGCGCAAATACAATTCTCTCTCATAATATGATGGGATAGCAAATCCAACACAACCGGAAAGAGTTGAGGCGTGTTACACGCATTCCAAGACGGTGCCACCGAGAATTTACTAACAGAAATACCCCCTCAGCATAGCGGAGCTGCCGACGGCGAGCGTGGAGTGCCTGGCGCGCTACCTGCCCGTCGTGTGCGACAAGCTGCTGCAGCTGCTGGCGGCGGCGCCGTCGCTGGCGGGGGTCCCGCTCAATATAGCGCAGGACGCGTTCACCTGCCTCGCACACCTGTTCACGGACCTGACCGTGCGTACCGCCGCGAGCCCCGCGGGGAGGGGGCGCGTGACGTCACTGAGCCGTCGTTGCAGACGCTGGGCGAGGGCGCGACGTGCGACGCGCACGGGCGCAGCGCGCTGGTGAGCAGCTACATCCAGTACCAGAGCCGCATCCCGCGCCCCGCGCTCTCCGACCGCGACGTGGGCCTGCCGCTGCCGCCCTCCGGTGACGTCACGCACTCTTCCTGCCGTCGCGTCCGTTGCTGTCGTCACGATCACGATCTAATCCATTTTTGGTTTTGTTCGTGAAACACTTGTTGACGAAAATGACGACTATCTAAAAAAAATTTATATCATAGAATAAACTCATCGGATATTCTACCGCAAAACGGCAGTACTTGGTATTGTTGTGTTCCGGTTTGAAGGATGAGTGAGCCAGTGTAATAAATTACAGGCACGAGGAACATAATATCTTAGTTCCCGAGTTGGTGACGCATTGCCGATGTTTAACATTTCTTACCATGCCGATGTCTATGGGTGTCGGTGACCACTTACCATCAAGTGGCCCGTATGCACGTCTCCCTATAAAAATAAAAAAAATTATAGATGCTTTATATGATACCTTTGAATATTGTATTCTATCTTCACCTTTGTTAAATATGTGCAATCCAATGCAATGCAATCTTCATTCGTCTATTAGTTTTAACTGACGGCTCTTGCAAGATTTTACACGAGGAGCTGGCGCTGCAGTGGGTGGTGGCGAGCGGCGCCACGAGAGACCTTGCCATGCAGAACTCCTGGTAAACATTGAGAAAGCATAATATCACACATTAAAATCACACGTTCAAGATAAGTAACAAGTAAAGATATTGTTTTTTAATTTTGCCCAGAACAAAAATATTATAATTAAATTGAAAGGCATTTTAATATGGATAAACATAATAAGGTTAACTTGTCACGTTATACAAAATATAATCTAGATAAATCGTGTGTGTGTGCGAGCAGGGCGCTGTTCGAGCTGATGGTGAAGTCTATGGTGGAGTACCTGCACTGGAGCGGCGCTCACGAGGCTCCTCGAAAGGCGCGCTTCCCCGACCAGTTCACGGACGACCTCGCCACGCTCGTCAACAACGTCACCGCGGAGATCATCTCCAAGTGAGTCTCTTGACTGTGTCTCGTTGAAGCAATGGCTCAATCTCAATCAGTTCAGTGACCTTGGACAATGTCACAGATTCGACAGTATTGTCAATTTCGTTTATAAAAATGTGTCTTATCACGTCATCTAAGGGGTTTTCCAATAGGGACGCTTGAACTTTGACAGCTGATTGCGGCCATGTTGTTTGAGTGACAGCTGTCAAATGCAGTGTGTTATATTCATTCCGTCCTCCCAAACCACCATGGCAGGTTACAGTGTCGAGCAGCACGTGCAAATCATAAAATTGTTTTATGAAAATGGGTCTTCAGTTCGAGCAACGTTCCGCGCACTTCGCCCGTTTTACGGTCGCGATGATCGTCCTGCCGAGTCGACTATCCGTCGATTGGTGGACAAATTCGAGTCAACCGGGTCAGTTAACAATCAGCCGGTTCCCGTGCGTCAACGTAACGCGAGATCTGCCGAGAATATCGCCGCTGTGCGCGACAGTGTCCTCGAAAACCCGCGGCAGTCAATTCCGCGTCGCGCACAGGAACTCGGCCTTTCGCAGACGACAACTTGGCGAATTTTGCGTTGTGACTTGAGCCTGCACCCGTACAAGATCCAGCTGACCCAAGAGCTCAAGGTTAATGACCATAGACAGCGCCGTGTGTTCGCTGACTGGGCATTAGAGCAGTTGGAAGTTGACGCCGATTTTGGCAAAAAAATCATCTTCAGCGACGAGGCGCATTTTTGGATGAATGGCTATGTCAACAAGCAAAATTGCCGTATTTGGGACGAGACCAATCCACACGAGGTTCACCAAGTGGCAATGCACCCGCAGAAAGTGACTGTTTGGTGCGGATTTTGGGCCGGAGGCGTGATTGGTCCGTATTTTTTCGAAAACGATAATGGTGTGGCCGTCACCGTCAATGGTGAGCGATACCGGTCGATGATAACCAACTTCTTTTGGCCTGAAATCGAGAATATGGATCTGGACAACATGTGGTTTAAACAGGACGGCGCTACGTGCCACACAGCACACGCTACGATGGAAGTTCTGCACGATCAAGCGCCCTTAATGGAAAACCCTATACAATTGACGTATTGAATTAAATAATTAAGACGGGAGCGAAGTATAAAATCTCAGCGACACCATTAATGCCAATCAGACTTTTTCGTAGTGCATCAATTCGTTGCCGATCGCATCTAACTAGGAATACTTATTTATTCATGGGTTACAGTGATAATTATAGTTTTAAATTCATTATGTTTTATAATGAGAAAAATAAAATATAACTAAACCATCCGTGAACTCCACAGGTATGGAAAGAATAGTCGCCTCACGCAGAGCCTGAACAACAGCCTGGCGTTCTTCCTGTTCGACCTGCTCAGCATCATGGACCGCGGATACGTGTTCAACCTCATCCGAGGGTACCACAAGCAGATGTGCGCCAAGATCGCCTCCCTGCCGGACGCAGTCCCACTCGTGCACTACAAGGTACACCGCAGCGGCTCCTCGTCCGCCCGCACGGCGCTGGGCACCGAAACAACTGTAAGCGTGTCGGTTCCAGCTGTCGTTCCTGCGCATCGTGTGCTCGCACGAGCACTACGTGTCGCTGTGCCTGCCGCCCGGCGCGTCGGGGGCGGCGTCCCCCGCGCCGTCCGCGCGCTCCGGGGGCTCCGACGACGGCCGCCGCCGCGCCGTGGCGCTCTCCGCCGACTTCCGCAGTCGCCACTACCTGGCCGGCCTGCTGCTGGCCGACCTCACGGCGGCGCTCGACCTCCAGTGAGAAACTCGCTCGATACTATTCGTCGCCCGTCTGAACCCGAATCGTAAACGAGGACGCTTTCAAACAAAACTCGGTTGCTTAAAACCTATGCGAATATTTTTGAATACACTCCACGTACAATTTGATCGATATAAGAATGAGCCGAAAAATTACGGATTTTACTATTTGAAATAGGAAGGCAGACGGCGAACGCACTGGCCGACAGCCATCTGCAGAAATAGGCTAACAATATCAATAACCCGGCCCGCAGGAGCCCGGTGCTGCAGTGCGCGGCGGTGAACGCGGTGCTGGCGCTGCTGTCGGCGCACGACGCCGACCCGCGCCTGGCGCCGCCCGAGCTGAAGGCGCGCGTGGCGGCGCTGTACCTGCCGCTGCTCGGCATCGTCATGGACGCGCAGCCGCAGCTCTACCGGGGCTTCGACGGCGGGAAGGGTACGCCGCCACCCTCGCCTGCGGAGATTCGTACTAATCTATTTTACGTGTAAAGTGCTCGGATGGGTTTCGTTTCGGACAAAGTCTACTCTCCCGGCTACGAAACATAACCCTCAGAGAACTACCTTCCCATTCTCGATTCATATATATTCTAGAACAAACGACTCGAAAGTCTTTCCTGAAACATGAAATGTTCGAAACTAATTGTAATATTTATTTTCCAGAGACGCTGCAACTGGACGGTGAGATGAGCCAGTTTGGAAATATGTATGCCGCGTCCTCGCCGGATGAGTTCAAACAGGTTTGTAGAGTTATAACTTCGGTAATGAAACGATTCGTTGTAATTAATTATCATATTGCTTTTTTTATTGTCTCTGGAGACTGTAACTTTATTTATAATTTATTAATGGAAAGTCCCCCGAGACCTAGTGAGTGGTGACACAATAATGATGTCTATCATACTGCAAAACAAACTACTATGGACTTAAATATTTTGACAAAATGAATTTAGCTATTTCGTCACAATGTCGAAGCGGTAGAGTCGCCAGAATCGATTTAATGGATGTGGCCCGTGCGCAGAGCGGGCGGGCGCCGTTCAACAGCGAGACGAGCCGCAACCTGCTGATGTGCCTCGTGTGGGTGCTGCGCTGGGCCGAGCGCGGCGCGCTGGCGGCCGCCGTGGCAGAGCTGCCGCCCGCGCGCCTGCACGCGCTGCTGGCGCTCATCGACCTCGCCTTCAAGTGCCAGGAGTACAAGGTACGGCGGCATAAGCTTGCTCGACATGAGCCGTCGCAAATCAAAGTTTGATACGACTGAAAACGCTTAAATCGGACGACGTCCGACGTTACGTTAAGTCCGAGACATGAGAATATGAAACTATCGGTGATTACTTCTTGATAGAAAATTCGAACGTTCTTAGACGACTCGGATCTCGGGGTCTGGCTGAAGTCGAAGCAAAGAAGACATAATATTTACTATTTAAATTCGGTGGAACTACGATTTAAAGCGCTCCGCTCATCGTTTGCAGGGTCGCAAGGAGATCCTGAAATGCGCGCAGCAGAACGTGCGCAAGACCACGGACATCAAGGCGAAGCTGGAGGACGTGATCCTCGGGCAGGGCTCGGCGCGCTCCGACTTCATCATGCGGCGCAAAGGTGAGTGGCGGCCTCACCTCGGCCGCCCGGCGCGGCCGGCCCGCCCTGACCGCCCGTCGCGCCCGCAGGCGGCTCGAGCGCGCGCGGCGCGGCCCGCGAGCGCTGGCGCAAGCAGTGCGCACGCGGCGCCGCCCGCTCGCGCGCCGCGTCCCCCGCGCGCGCGTCCCCCGCGCTGGCGGGCGCGCTGGCCGCCGACGTGGCGCTCACGCTGCTGCACGCGCTGGAGCTCGTGGTGCAGTCGTGCGGCGGCCTGGAGTGGGGGCAGGCGGCCTGCAGCGGCGCGCTGGGCGTGCTGCTGCGCGCGCTGCAGCGCAACCAGAGCGCCGCGGTGCTGCAGCACATGTTCGCGTCGGTGCGCTCGCTGATCCTGAAGCTGGGCTGGTCGTGGTGCTCGGAGGAGGCGGGGCCGGGCACGTGCCGCGTGCTGCTGCGGCACTGCGCGTCGCTGAGCGCCGGCCCGCGCGCGCACGCCGCCGCCGCGCTCTACGCGCTCATGCGCCACCACTACCACCTCGGGAACGTGAGGCGCCGCTCGTAATTATTAGTATAAATTATTTAGAAATTGACAGGATCTTCGATTATTCGCCTCAAATCGTTTTCAGAATTTCAGTAGAGTTAAGATGCAAGTGACGATGTCGCTGTCGTCCCTGGTGGGCACGTCGACCACGTTCAGCGAGGAGTCCCTGCGTCGCGCGCTCAAAACGGTGCTCATGTACGCGGAGCACGACCAGGAGCTGCAGGACACTAACTTCCCCGAACAAGTATATTTTCGTGCAGCCGAAGTTTCTTTACTAATCGGACTAGAACCTTACATTATCACTGATTAAAAACAAAAATCGAACGTGCATCACCAGGTCAAGGACTTAGTGTTCAACCTACACATGATCTTGAGCGACACGGTCAAGATGAAAGAATTCCAAGAGGACCCGGAGATGCTGCTGGACCTCATGCACCGGATCGCTCGCGGGTACCAGCACAGCCCGGACTTGCGGCTCACGTGGCTCAGCAACATGGCACAGAAGCACATGGAGGTAGGATATACATTTAAACCTCACAAATGGAATTGAATTAGGAATTAGACCATCAACGGTCACGTCGTTCTGTAACGTCGGCAGCGCTCCAACCACCTGGAGGCGGGCATGTGCCTGGTGCACGGCGCGGCGCTGGTGGCGGAGCAGCTGCGCGCGCGCGGCCGGGGGGCGGCGCTGCTGCAGCGCGTCACGCACAACGCGCTGGACGAGAGCTGCGCCGACCCGCTGCACCACCACCTCACGCCGCACGAGCTGCAGGTACGACCTGGGAACCATACGAACAAACTTAGGAAGATTATCGTCCTCCAGCTATCTTATTTATCCACTCGTTGGTTTCCTTATCTAAACAAAATGAACGTAATTTAAATTTTTTAATGATAACGATCTGTACGTTTCTAAGAAAAACGAGGATCTCAGATTTGTCATTACACAGATTCAACTATATAATGGTAATGTATGATACTATGCAGGCGCTGCTGGAGCACGCAGCCAGCGAGCTGATGACGGCCGGCATGTACGAGACCGTGAACGAGGTGTACAAGGTGCTCATACCCATCGCGGAGGAGAACCGGGACTACAAGAAACTCGCTAACATTCACGGGTGAGTCATATTGGACTCTATCAATAGTACCTAACAATATTAACAAAACAGTATCAACGTTATCTCAATATAAGCCTCTGGTTGTCGGCTACCGGCTTAAAAGCAGAGAGCATGTACAAACTTACGTGCTTTATTTATATTTATTAACAACAAAATCTAAATTAAAAGCGCTGCTACTTGTATATTATTATTATTATTATATTCTATGTATTTTAGTAGTTTTTTCAGGCAGGTATATAAATTACATATGTCGGATGAAACGTGCACGTCAGGCATATATCAAATCAGTAAAATGTAGTAAATTGTCTATGGTTTAATCTTAATATCTTAGGCGTATTGAGAGTACGCTACAAGGCTACGTATATAATGAATTAATAGAGAAACAAGACTAACGACTTATTGTGATATTATTACAAAGAAGGTTTTTACTCAATTAAAAACATCTCTCATCTTTTTAATTGCAGTAAATTGAACGAGGCGTTCACCCGCATCGAGCAGCTGCACGGCAAGCGCGTGTTCGGCACGTACTTCCGCGTGTCGTTCTACGGAGCGCGCTTCGGGGACCTGGACGAGGAGGAGTTCGTGTACAAGGAGCACGCGCTCACCAAGCTGCCGGAGATCTTCAGCCGGCTCGAGGTACGAGCAGAACATTTTTTTTTTTATATCTTATGGAGGCGAACGAGCCTATGGTAAATGGTCTCCAACGCCCATAGATATTGGCATTGTAAGAGATGTTAGACATCGCTTACATCGCCAATGCACCACCAACCTTGGGAACTAAAATATTATGTCTCTTGTAAGGGACTAACATAAACTACTATGATTATATTTAAAAAAAACTGTATACTACTTAAAGGAATTACTAATATTCCTATTTACTTTAATATGAAGGTTCAAAAGTTATAAGAACCAACTTGAATGAAGAATATTTTGATTGTGAGTTTATAATTATAATGGCGGTCATGAAAGGTAAATCATTATGAATAGACCTTTGTGTCGGAAGAAAATATTACATACCTATACAACCTGACCGCAATGCTCCAAATCCTTCGTCTAGGCGAAGCCTTGGAGCCGCAGTGGAACATTGACCCTGTTTAACTGTATTTGAGTTACCAATTGGTATTGTTCTTGCAGAACTTTTACGGCCAACGATTCGGTCCCGAGAACGTGGTGATCATCAAGGACTCCAACGTGGTGGACGTAAGCGCACTGGACCCGGACAAGGCATACATCCAAATCACTTACGTGGAGCCCTACTTCGAGCCGCACGAGTTGCGCACGCGCATCACGCATTACGAAAGGAATTATAATATAAGTTAGTAGTTTGATTTTTCTTTTAACATTTCATAATTGAACGTATGGTCTGACCATTAATCACTGTACGTGTACAGTCTCTTGTTTATAAATGCCAATCTTCATGAACGGAGTTCGGCCTATGTAGCCCGTTTCATAGGCAGTTGCGTAAGCAAAGGCGTATGAGGCTGAGGCCCGGGGCAAATTCATCGCATGGGACGTAGCTATTAAAGATACGGGGCCCCCAACCTGAGTAAGCAAAAATTCTTAAAATGTTATCGAAAACTGCTGCTGTTTTGCGATAGAATATCTGATGAGTGGGTGGTACCTACCCAGACGAGCTTGCACAAAGCTCTACCACCAAGTAAACTCGGTGTTGCCACAGAGCGGTTCATGTACGCGACGCCGTTCACGGCGGGCGGGCGCGCACACGGCGAGCTGGGCGAGCAGTGCAAGCGCAAGACGCTGCTCACCACCGCGCACCACTTCCCCTACGTCAAGACGCGCATACAGGTACACGCTTACTTCTCAGAATAACTGATCCCCGGTTATTTCAATTGAATTTCATAATTCGGCCCCAGTAATTAATACTTATTACATCAAAGAAAATAAAAAAGTTAAAAGTTCTTTGAGTTCTCACTACAATCCCCTCTTTTTAAATACGTACCTTTATATATCAGTACATCAAATGTCCGCTATATTTGATACAAGGTCCTCCAGACCGATTTATCGGCCACGGCGGCCAATCTCAAGAGAGATTAGCCAACTGCGCAGGAGATATTATAGTGCACAAGTGTGTGCGCAAACACAGGTGCACTCTCTTTTCCTTAGCTCTCATCATCCGATGGGACGGCAATCCGACACGACCGGAAAGAGTTCAGGTGTAGGACCAACAGCTTAACGTGCTTTCCGAGGCACGGGATTGTACACACTTCCAACTTCTAGACTCCGGGCTGCTACTGAGAACTTTCTGACAGAAAAACCCAATAACTATTAATTGGCCCGACCTGGGAATTGAACCCAGGACCACCGGGTCTGCGGCCTTATATCTAGCCACTAGACCAATGAGGAGTTCATATTTGATATACTAATATATAAAAGCATGAAACTTCTAATCTTTCACTAGACGATTCAATATAATGCATTTTAATGATTTCAGGTTGTGCAAAGGACACAAATAATCCTAACGCCTATTGAGGTAGCCATTGAAGACATACAGAAAAAGGTAATTTTACATATATAAAAGAAATAAATTAAAAGTTAGTCATGAATTCTTTAAAAAAATATTTTTGAGTAAATAATGTAATTTAATCGAAATTATTTTCAGATAAATGAGCTGGCTGCAGCAACAAGTCAAGAGCCTCCAGATCCAAAAATGTTACAAATGGTGCTGCAAGGATGCATCGGCACCACTGTCAATCAGGGACCGCTGGAGCTGGCGCAGGTATAGCGGTTAATATTTTTGTACTAATCCGCAAAGCTCCAAAATAAAATATAAACTGTTTAAACAATTTTACGTATTTGTGTAGTATTTGCATAATATAACAAATTGTACTCTTTTGTTTTAAATCATTACATTCTTATACTATGTATGCTATTTCGTATTTACTAAACGTTAAATGTTTGGTATTTACTGTATATTATTAACACAAACAAAGAACCAATTATAACAATACTATTCAATTAAATTTTATTTAAAATCAAAGGTAATATGATCATTAATCTAAATTATGTATTAAACCATTTTGTATATCTTTATTATTAAATTGATAATAGGTGTTCCTGGCGCCAGTGGTTGACGGAAGTCAACCTGTCACAAGACTGACAAATAAGCTAAGGCTTGCATTTAAGGACTTCTCGAAGAAGTAAGTATCATATATTTTTAACTTATTTAAGTTAACCATGATAATTTTAACATTACCATTACTTTAAATAATTCATTATAAGTACATAACAAACAAAGTCTACAACTGCACGACGCTCTTACAATGAAGCCATCGGGTGTCCATTTCTCCACAGACGGTGGTATAGCTACCTTATGGCAAACTGGTTTGATGAATGAGCTAACAGGCAAATTGTTATTTTTAAAAAACTACTTACACTACTACCCACAGGCTAAATATGGTGAACCATATCCAGTTCATATTCTCTGACATATTATTCTTATGTACAGGTGCCACGACGCCTTAAAGAAGAACAAGAATCTAATCAGCAGTGAGCAGCGGGAGTACCAGCGCGAGCTGGAGCGAAACTTCGCACGCTTCACCGAGCGACTCGCGCCGCTCATACACGCCACGCCCTCGCACGTGGCGCACCTCACGTAAGTTCCAACACCACCAAGAACATGAACTAACTGTATATAACTAACACTACTGGCTAGTTAGTTTCCTCTTGTCGAGAAGTTTGGAGCTTATTCCATCACGCACCACTCAGCTCCGGGCAGCAACCCAGCTCTCAAATAACCTTGTGACCTGGGCTAGGTTATACTTCTCTTGCACGGTAGCATGCGCAAGCGATCCCGTGGCGCTCCCGTTAAGACGGGAAAGGTACCGCTGGGCTTTTAGTGGGTATTCCGATGACCGGGGCACACTCGGGTGTCCTGAACATATGGCGAGCCCCACATACCCGATGTTCCCGTGAGGGAAAACGCGTAAGGAGTATTACAAGATTCAAAAAAAAAAAAAAGAAAGGTTATACTTCTCACACAATGATATTCTCAATGGCCTGATACTGCTTCCCTTAAGATAACTAAATATATATTAAATAGATTTTTTTTTTGACTAATTACAAAAAATGTATAAACAACAAATGTTAAACAACCAATTGTTCCTATACGTAACAGCATTACAACACAATACTTCACAAAAACTTACTATCTACAATGCCATTAACATCATAACTTTTTTTGGTTTATAATTTGAAAATTGTTTTGCAGGAACGGTTTAAGCAAAGGTGACTACAAATATCAAGCTTAAACTGGGCATCGCTAAGACAAGTCGTGAAAGGATGACAAAACGACGCACTGAAACGGAGAGATTAAAACTTTTTTATCATACTAGTATTGTGATCTACACTTCTATTATCATAATTGTATTTTTCTTAAATAAATATAATTCCATACTACAATTTTGAAATTAGTAGACTTTAGTATTTTTTTAAATTTATACAAGTGTTTTGTGATCTATATTTGATCAATCAAAATGTATTATAATTTTTTAATTATTCTAAGTGAATTTAGATCTAGATTAATTTACTCAAATATTTGAAATGATTACACTTTGTTGATAAATAATATTGTAAATTATAAGCACAATACATATTAAAAACAGAGTGGAAATGACAATACATAACTAATGAACACAAAAATATCTTATTCAAAACAATATGTACAAAGAAATAATATTTCATTTCGCCGGAAACTTTCATACACAATTAATTTTACTAATAAAGGATATGTGTATGAATGGTGTAAGTACAGAGATGACGAGTGACAGAAAGAAGTGGAAGATGTCGTGCCCACCCCACGTAGTGGGATAAGGACAGGAAAAATATTACTGTAGATTTCCAAAGTAAAGACGGTTTGTCAAGAGATCAATTTTAATGCAGATCCAATCCATACCATTCCTTATAATAGACTCAGAACATATATTGTTGTTACACTACACTTAAACATTAATACCTTAATATAAACTTTACTTATCTCCAGGGGCGTAACTTGCTGATAGGCCCTGTATCAAAATTTGGTAGGGGGGGACCCCTACCAAACTTCTCCCCTACCTTCTTCCTAACTGCGGCCTTCGTTCGTAATACATTGATATACTTTGTTTTTGTTTAGTTTTTCGCTATTCGCACCCTTCCTTCTCTGTTTATGATCTCCTGACACATGACACACTCGCTTCATAATCAAGATTGGAGTTATCCGCGTTCGGTGAGACCTGTATTTAATTTACGCCGAAGCTAGAAATACTCTTGTAATCCGCTTAGCTTACTTATTAACAAAATATTGCATAGCAGTTATTGTTACAGTTTAGCTTCTCTCAAATATTTATGTTGATGATAGAGAGGTCAATGTAACTATTCACCGGCTATTTTAATTACTATAGACCGTTAGTATAAAATATCTCAAGTGCAGTAGTCTTGACATTTAAAAAAATTGTTTTCTATTAATGAATCATTAAAAATGAGTATTTTATGGTTGTAGCTCGATTTTTTTTATAAATAAAACTAGAAAAGAACCTTTTCAAGGAATAATAGACCATTAGACCAAGGAGTCAGTAACGAAACTTTAGACATTAGTGTTGGTACCACTGCTATTGACACTTGCTGTTAAAATTTACAGAAATATAGATGATAACAAACATCAGATTGTTTAAACATACATTAAAACATAAATACTTATATAAGGACTATTACATATCGTATCGTCATTCCCACTTACGAAATTTGCATTTATAAAACTCAAAATTCAACTCAAAGTATATAAGAATGAAATGTTTGTTAATATCGTTAATTACCCCCCTTTATTAATATCATTCAATAAAATATAACATACAATTAGTGTTTTAACTTCCATCACCAATAATAATTATGAGCAAATTATATACAAAACTCTTTATTGATACATAAAATGAGAAATTAAAGAGAATCCTTAAGATGTTCGAATTTATTATCAATATAGATATAGAATCTAACAAATGTTATGGACCTTCATCACATGAAATGTTCTTTGTTACATTATATAAAAACTTTGCTGATGTCTATTCTTTAATATTCCGACTAGAATTTTAATGGAATAAAATGACATAATGTCCTGAGAAATTGCTGAGAATGTATTGTGTCCCATCAAACAACATAGCACATAACATGAAGTAAAAGACTTCTCCATTCTCTTATAAAATCACCACAGACACTGTTTTATCACAAGTTTAGTCCTTAGGCAAAATGCGTAATCAATCTGACTCGGCTGGGGTATGCCATGTCAACCTCTCTTCGTAAAATGCAATTACCTGTAACAATTGATATATGTATATTAATATATTCTAGTGGCGCACAATTTTTGTTAAATATTTCGGATAAAATTTGGCGTGAATGATTTTTACAATGATAAATAAACAACTAAACATTTGTAACTCTACAAATAAACCAATTTCTGTTTAATGATGAAATGTTTCGGCACATTCAAACACTGCAATGTTAATATGTTAGTAACAGCCTGTGAATGTCCCACTGCTGGGCTAAAGGCTCCTCTCCTCTTTTGAGGAGAAGGTTTGGAGCTTATTCTCCCTAGCTGCTCCAGTGCGGATTGGTGGAATACACAATCCAATACCTAAACATATTACTAGTGCAGTGTTAGCATGGCATTAACAAAGGGAGTTAAAGACGAATATAGATAATACATAATAATTTCTGTTTATTCCTATAACATTTCAAATTTTTTTACCTGTTGCGGGCATTTTACATTAGCTACTTTGGCTGGTACAAGTTCAGCTTCGTCCGAGTCTGCCCATTTTATTAAAAACATCAACTCTCCGGTAGCATCTGACGCTCCTGAAAATAAAATGTACGGACATTAAATAAAAATTATTCACATAAGTGTACAACTCTACTTATATTTGCCATAAAGATATTTAGTTGCATACCCTTATTGTATATAAACACCCACATTTAATATACATATAACAATTATCTATTCGGTTATTCTATTATAAAATATTACATTATTTAATCTTATTACATGCATATTCCGCATGAAAATCAACTATTTAATATTTGTTGAGGATTTTTTATATTGTATGGAATATGAAGCCCTTTCATTTACTGATTTTTAGAAGTGTGGCGAATATCAAATTTATACTCAATCCTCTACCACAGAAATATTACTTTGTATTTCATGAAACATATGGGGTACTCACCTATTATTTTTTCAGCTTTAAGACCCTTCTCGAAGCCCGATTTCGCCTTGTCGTCTTTCTTGTCCTTCTTTGAATCTTTGGGTTCCTCCAGAGACGACACGCTGGTCGCTCGTCCCTTGCGTCCTGTAGTGCTTGTATCGTCACTTGACTCACGCCTCCGTTTTTTGGTGCGTTCTTCAGATTTTTTCGCTTTAGCCTAAAATATTTCTTCGTTTATAATTTTTAGATAAATTATTCGATGTTAAAGCTGTTTAATGAAATGTCAATTATAATGATATATATGTATAGTAACAAAGTTAAAATTCTTTGATGTGACTACATAGTTGACCTACACTGGATGGATTTAACTAAAACAACACAAAAACTATACAGTCACCAAATGGCAGTGTCTGTCTACTGAAATGAAAATTAGAAATAACCTTTTCATATACTAATCCTTGTCAATGTTGTTTTTACAGTACAAATATGACACAGCATATATTAAAATCTAGTAAATTTAATTAGTCGCCTAGAGGCAACATATAAAAATTTAAGTGAATTAAATAATTGCTGATAGCTGAAAGTAGCATTGATATATTGTGGCTTAAATTAAAAATGGAACAAAAATAACTGTAAAACTTAAAATTATATTAGAATAGGTCTTAATACAAACTTTAAACCTAACCTCTTTTTCCTTCCTGTTGTCTTCAAATGTTTTAATCAATTCCTCGCAGTCCAGATTTTCTTCTGGCTCCCAAGTACTTTCCTCTTCTTTATAGCCTTTCCATTTTAGAAGATACTGTACCTATATGAAATATATATTTTTAGCCAAATATCCTAACTCATAAATTATTTATTTAATAGAAATATCCTACATGGATATAGATAGCGTAGCGATACGTAGCAATTACTACGAATTACTATAAATTACTTATAGTTTCGATTGATATTCATTTCACACAAATTCAATGTAACATTTTTAAATACTGTGCTTTGAGATTAATGTAGATATAACCATGTTTATATCTTTTTTAAGTCTAATACCATAAGTATGACGATTCGAAAATTACTTTAAACCGCACTTAAATAATTATTTGACAAAATTATAAAAAGGAATTAAATAACGCAAATTCGCAACCTTACAAGCTTAAAATATTATATTATACAGCAATATTAGCTTTAAAAATAATTAAAAAGTATAACATTTTATAACCAACCTTTCCTTTCACGGTTCTCTTATTTAAAACCTTTTCAACAACGTACTCTTCTTCACTGGAACCGTCGCTTGTTTCTGTCTTTTTGTCTTTACCCATGTTGTGTTAATAAAGTAAATAAAACACTACTTTAATTAAACAAGAAATCAAAATCTAATGTAACCGCTAATATATGCCATAAAATTCCCAAAATGGCGCGTAGACTGTAGCTTGTAAATATGCCAGTATGGCAACTGGAAGTTGTAACTAGCAGATAATAAATGCTAAGTAAAGTTATTTAGAGATAAAATGTATACATGTATAATGTAAAAATGTATTTTTTTAAATCGCTGTAAATTAGGTATCTTGAAATAAAAATTCAAGCCATCCTTCTAACTTATTATATTTACCAACGTTATATACTTTATTGATAGGCAATGTAAAACTAAACATTAAGTTTGAACATGCAAAATCGAAAAATATTTTTCTATACTGACAAAACGAGATGAATTATAAGCACCACCACCAACGAAAATCTAAGGACTTTTTATTCTATTAAGGTTTATAAGGTTTATCCTGAAAATACATAAACAAAAGTTTACTATGGTAATAAATTAGTACAAAAAATGTATAAAACAATATCAATTTGACTGTATATACCATAAACTAAAAAAATTCAAATATTAATATTTACAATACCTACCTAGTCAGTTAGTTAAAACAAGCCGGAAGCCCAGAAAAAGAAATTCAATTTAGATATTATTATATTTTAGTTGTAAGAAAGCATTGAATAATAATGTACTAACGGTACCAGACTCCCTTAGGGGGAGGAAATGTGTTATGTGGGATTCTTAATCTTACCCACTAAAACCACTGCGATGGTGAGCTATCGATAATGTCGACAGTATATTGACACGTGACAATAATATCGATAAAATATCGATATGATATTGCTTACACCCACTTACACCTTAATTATAGATAAATAATCGATTGTCTATCGATATGCAACACAACTATCGACCACTCTTAAGAAAGTTATATGTAATAAATTTCTGATTTGCGTATATTTAGATTTAAAGATAATAATATTAATTTAATATTTCATTTGGATTTTAAATTGTTTACATTTGTATTAATTCACCATTCATTAATAGACCATACTCCACAGAGTACATAATAAATTGTAGCGGCGTAAATAGAAATGTCAATATATTCAAAATTTAAGAATAAGTTATGTTTGACAAAATGTATTTGTAATAATGGCATAACTAAATATAAATAGTAAACTTTTTAGTGAATTGAATTGAGTGTATTATAATTTTTTACGCATCAGTAATAAAATTAGTTACGGTGCAAATGAAAATATATTATTGATAACAAGTGACATCAATAATTTTATTGGTACTCCAACTCCATAAGTGTAGTATTATCTTGATTAAAAACGACCAAAGTAATTTATTTCCTTTTTACAAAATAGTAAAAATGAAGATAAAAAGGACACCTCAGCGAGAAGTTGGTGAAAGTCCTAGCAAAAGAGTTAAAAGTACTAACAATAATGATTATTTTGAAACTACGTTACGCGAAAGTGGCTTACAATTACATGAACCGCCAGAAAAGTGTATGACATCACAAGAAACAATTTTAATTACTCGAAATTTAAGAAAAACTTTGCAAAAACATAAAGATTATCCTCGGAACGTGTCCGAATTTTTTGAAAACTTAAAAAAAAGATGTGACGACCAAAAATATTTGAAACACTATTTGTATCCAAACATTGTTCGAACAGCAGGCGAAAATTCTACTGAATCCTATTTAAACGACAGTCTGATTAAAATTCTACTAAATATTCCTGTGCTACAGAACAAATTGATAGATTACATTTTTGAAAAAGCCATTGATCTGGCAGCTGATTCTAAATGTGGACCATGGATTCAAGCAATATTGAAATGTTTTTCTAATTTAGATAATGTAGTAGACAGTGATAAGATCGCTGTTAATCTCATAAATCTCTTAGATGTTACTTCAGAAAAAATGGTTCGCCTTGAAATTATAACAGCTATTCCTGATATAATAGGAGATCAAGCACATGATAACATTGCAACTGAGATGAGTAGGATATTGAGCGAGGATCATGATCTTGTTCCTGCTATTTTAGATTGTCTATCTTACCTATGTTTATCTGATGAGCAATATCAACGATTGCAAAAGAAAACATTAAATATTTTAATGGCCTTACCCAAATGTAATCACTTTCCTAATTTTGTTAAATTTCTTCTAATGTCTGGACGTACTGTTGACAGTGCTTATTTTGAAGCTGCACTAGGTTTGAGGAATGCACTGGGTTGGCCGTCTTCAATTGCAAATCCACAAGATATTGCTTCAAGCCAGATTTTAACAGCTTCGGCCATAAGGACATCTATAGTATCTTCAAAAGTCATTGCTAATGCTTGGATAAAAATTATTTCAAATTGTCAACTAAGTGCTGATCATAAGCCAATTGATGTTATAATAATTTTGATTTTGTATTCCACAACCGAAGAAAAGCAAAAGCAAGTTGAAAATGTAATTAAAAAACAAGTTAAACTAAATATTTTAAATGAAGAATTGTTAGATGATGCTTTTGCCAATTTTAAGCCAATATTAAAAGATTATTTAAAAGCCCTAATAAGCTTAACAAATTCTCTTTTGAAAAGTAGAGGGGATGTAGAAGTGCAGCGTTTTGCTTCACATATTTATAGTTTGATGTTTTCGAAACTTGATGATTGCTGTCAGACTGTAGTGGCAGAACTGTTGCAACTAGGTTTAGACAGTAAACAATGTGTTATGAATATACTAACAATATTAAATAATGTTGCAGTTAAGAACATGTCATTGTTAAAACCTCAAAGTGTTCAAATGTTGACTCTACTTGATAGAATGGACGTTATGACCTTATCAGAAATACGAGCTGTTATGAATTTAGTTTGTGGTCTTGCATATAGTTATGAAAATTCAGTGATTAGAGATGACATACATATGATTGTTAGGAAAGAATTAGGAAGTTCAAACCCAATTGTGAAGATCCAAGGAATTCTGGCTGGTGTACATGCTGTAAAGTACTTAATGGCTTCAAATAATGAAGAAATCTCTATAGAAGCAGTTGATGATGTTAGTTATGGATCAATAAACCATCTGCCGGAGGGTGATCTTCGAGAGGCAGCTCAGATTATAGAATTAATTAGTCGCAGTACAAGACAGTTTCCTGACATGATAGCATTTTTTTATGACGAATTGTATAAAATAGTACATTCAGTAGATTATATTAATTCGCATTTTCTTAACTGGATTACTGAAGCTGTGACTAATGATTTACAACAGAATTTTATTGTTGATTCCTTGGAATGTGATACATTTGAGGATTTGAAACTGGATATGCAATATTGTCTTAATACGGATAGTGAAATGGATGAAGTTATAGCTATAAATATTGGTGGATTAACACTGAATACAAGACATGATGTCAGTATCCTAATTTTGTCACCACTTTTCCAACTTGTCCAAGCTCTTCATATCAAAAAACATAACAGTAATTTATCAAGCATAGACGCATTACTGGGATGTCCAGTTATTATGCCAATTTTTGATATTGATTTAATTGAAAATATGAGTAATACAACAATCACACATGTTTTAGATTGTCAAGTACATTGTGTTAATTGGTTTCGAGAATTGTTGAATGCTTTTGCTTCTCAAGATGATCCGGCATTGAAATCAAAGATTTTAAATAGAGTGTTAAATATACTCAAGTTAGAAAAATTAATAGATGAAATTTTATTACAAAGTAATTTAGTATACAAGCCACCATCATCTACTTTCAATTTAAACAATAGTAAGGTGCATGCTTTTGAGAAAAAAAATATTAAAGCACCAAGCACTAAATCAAAGGCACAGAAAAAGACACAAGATGTTTCAGTTCTAAGTGAAACATTAAAAAGTCAAGGAAGTGTACGAAATAATAATGCTATTAAAAGCAAAGCTACAAAGCAAGTCCAAAGTATACCATTTAGATCATTGAGCTTAAAGATACTAAATTTACTTAAATGTCAATTGACTGATGGTAAAAATGCTGAAAAGAATTTAACAATGGAAGTTTTTGTATTTCTTTTAAAATGCATAAACTATAATTTAGAAAACATATTACTTCCAAAGATTAAAAGAAACACATTTCTCACCAAAAAAGATGACACAGAAGCTTATGATAATAAAAAAGCAACAGAATGTGCCCAGCTTGTCAATGAGATGCTACCGAAACTTATGGATCACATGAAGTTTATTACAACATATTTAGATGAAAAATATTTTATTGAACTCGAACAAGATGATAATGATATTTTATTTGATAGTGATATACTAAGCTATCTTTGTGGTCTTGAAAACATATTTAACATTTGTACTACATATTTTAAATGGATTGGCTTTAAAAACCAACATAAAAATATGTTGAAATCTTCTTTACGAACTATTGCGAGCGTAGATGGAGAAAGCTCGACATATGTACAAGATTTAGTATTGTCTGTTGCTAAACATTTACAAAGACATGAAAAATACTGTCTTCAGCTTACAACAGCTCTATCTTTGTTTGAATACTTCAAAGCATTTCAGGAATATACTTCAAGTCCTATGATATCACAAATAATAAAAGAGCTGGCAAAGAAATTCCTCTCTAAACAGTGGAAAACACCTGATGGTGTTGCTGAAAAAGGACTATTTCTTAATCAGTGTCTTGATAATTTTGCTAGAGTCTATTTTACAAATAATCAAATTTTAGAATTTAAAAATATAACACTTTTATTACTCAACGATGTACAAGAAATAGCAAAAACACAGCAAAGTAACAGTACATTGAATTCAATTCAATCTGTTAATAAGGCCAATTTTCCTATAATATTTAGGAATATGGGTGGTGCACTTTATTTAGCAACCAAAACACATTTAAATAAAAAATTAACTAATTGTGAACATTTAGATTTATGGAAGAATGTAGGAATAATTTTGAAATGTATGTTAGAAATTGCTAAAACACTTGACAGCAGAAACAATTTAGCTGCCTTTTTTAATAAAACTCTTCCTATTATAAAACTATTTATTTCCCATGGAATACCTATATTGGAGTTGGAGTTCAAAAATAAAACACAGGAAATACTCGAATTATTGAAAACTTTACAACAAATCACAAGGTTCCTGCAGTCATTGTGTTGCCATTCCAGATTGAAAAAGGATACTGCATTGATTAATAAGGTGCCATATGTAAGGCAACTGCTTGAAACTCTTCTGTATAAAGTTAAAGCAATGTTGGCTGCAAATAACTGTTCTGAAGCATTCTGGATGGGAAATCTTAAAAATAAGAATATCCATGGAGAAGTTATTTCTACCCAGGAAAGTGAAGAAAATGATGGATCAGGGGATGATTGCGATGAACAACTACCAGAGGATAATGATAGTGATGCTACAGATGATGAAATGCTTAATCCTGATTCAAGGAGTATCAGTGATATAGTTTAATAGATATTTTAATAATATTGTCATGTAACAGTTCAAATTAAAATATCTTTGTAAAGAAATTATTTTATTTTATAGAAAGCAAATTTATTTTCAATATATAGCATTCTTACTAGAACCAAGATAGCCCAGTGGTTAGAACAGGTCAATATTAACCGAGGATCAATTTTGTGTAAATACCACTGAATTTTTATGTGCTTAATTTGTATTTATTTATTTAGTGCTCAGCAATAAAGGAAAAACCTACACGTGTTAAATTAAAAAGATGTCTTTGTGTCCACTCATCCCCCAAACCACCAATCAGTATTAGAGCAACACTATGGAATAAGCTCCAAATCTTGAATAGAGGGGAGGCTTCAGTGGGACGTTAACGGATTGGATCTTTGATTTCTGAGTATATATTTAATATAAAAGATTTTTAAAAATCTCAATTCTCATAGTTATGGTGCTAGAAATCTCTTGTTAAATTCATATATTAACATAAGAAAAATAAGTTCCTTTTTTATAATAACTTTTAGTTTGAATAAATCTTACAACATATACAGGGTTATTTGTAACGACCCAGTAAGCTCGCAAGACTAGATAGCTAACACTATAAGCAATAACTTTTGTTCTACGACTTCGGACCTAACTCAATACATTATTACAAGTTTTTGTCGTACTGTCGTGACATTTGTAGGTCTATATTTCATTCATAAACGAAAGGACGACGCGACGCGTCGATCTTTGAGATGCGCGTAGACTTATAAGCGTTCGAGTGGAAAATTAAATTAATTAATTAATACTTATTTTTGTATGAAAATAAAATTAACAAATTATCAAAAGTCGTAAAACAAAAGTTGTTGCTTATAGTGTTAGCTATCTAGTCCTACGAGGTTGCTGGGACGTTAAAAATAACTCTGTATACAACTTAAGACTAGCTAATCTTTAAATAAGATTAAAAATAATAAAATCAACACGAAATACAAAACCAGTAGCAACTAGCAACTTTTATTGTCTACAAGTTAACCAACATTACAGATTTGTCGATTTCTAGTTGAATTTAATTGTAAATACTTTTTTTTTACCGCTTTGAATAAATAATTATTTAAATTAATATGAGTTTTTAAAACTAAAATACAATAATTGATAAAATATAAAGTTGAGTTATGTTTAAAATATGGAATTGATCTATTAATTCTGGTAATAACTCACTTCACTCTTGTTTTATTCTCCATTGACATTTGACTTGTCTTGTCAAAACAACTGTCATTCGCAAATTGTAGCAGCTTCAGTATATTGACGGACTGATTACGATAGTAGATACAGTTCGTTCTACGTACTGAGTAGTATCTTGCAAAGAGGTAACGCGTGAGTCGTATTCGGAATCGCATATTTCCTTGTAATATCGCCAATTTCGGTAAAAATATACAACAAAATTAAGTTTATGTGCTTAGTGATAGTTAAGTGGACTGCAATAAAGCTTTTATAAAGAAATAATGTAGTAAAAGACTTTTAAGATAACAAGTTTTTGTGTTGATTTGAGTGGTTTCAATTTGACTTTGACGTCACGAGAGAGAACCAATCGGTTGGCGCCAAAGATTATGTAGTAAATGCGTGTTTATAATCTTACAAACATCAGACAACTGTTGCTAAGAACCAATCTTGAATGGGGACCACGTGAGTGAATGTCCGAACTATGCTTTTAAAATGTACTGCCGATGGGAGACGGATCAAAGTAAACGGGGCACCGATCAGCCAGGGGAATGTGGCGAGAGGTAAGCATCAAATTAAAAATTAAAATTAAGTAGTCATAAAAAAAATCTTAACCCGACCTTATTAACTAAGAAGTTGAACCATAATAACCGCATTGAAATCAGTTCAGATGTTTTTACGTAACAGTCCTCTAGATACATTTAAATAATTAAATTACTTTGATTATTATTATACATTCCTTATTTCTTATGCACATCTATAAACTCGTACATTAAAGTTCCTAATTAAAAACTTATATAAATTGTAAGCACCTATGTCGTCAATTCGCATAATTGATTAAAATCGAATTATTAGATTTGCTTATTGATTAGTAATAATGGCAAGCTATTTTAAAACCTAAATAATGTAAATAGCGTTGAGTTGAGAAGTTTAAATCGTTGGTTATGTCACTTCTAAGTATACTCACCATTCTGAAGACGCATTATGCAAGTATTTTTATTAATATTGGTTGGTTACCTATATCTCTTGGTAATATGGCTAAATTCTTTTTACAGAGACCATATACCCTAGGCACTTTGACATTTAGGTCCCCGCTCCCCATTAGAGTAACATAATATTATTTTTGACTGGGTGGGAAGCCCCCCTTGGCATTCGGGGCCTCTAGATCGGTGCTTTATAGTCCTAGGCGTAAATCCGGAGGATAATGTATATGGATGTTATCACTGGTGTAGTTATTGGTATATAATCAATAATTATATGGAAAGGTCACCAAATTATTAAAACTAGTGTGCTTTCGATACTTATCAAAAGAATAAATAAAATTCTAGGAGATGTCTGAAAAATGAAGTAGTAATTAATTATGAAATAGCCATTTAATTCTACAACTTTATATCAAAGTCGTGAAGCGTAGCAGTGTCTTTAGTCTTCGATTCACATCAAAAGCCAAGACATATTTATTTGGAACGTATTAAAATAATTTTGCCCCGGTGCTTTACTACGGTCGTTCGTAATTTTACTCATTGTCAATTAAAAGTATCGTATTAATTAATATTATTTATCTTAGTCCATTAAATTGTTTTTAATTAAATTAATTTTAAGTATTTCTTTTCTTTCATTATTATATTTGAAGCTTAGCGTCGTTTTTGCATACCTATAAGTTTGGCAACATTTAACGTTAGACCTATTAATTTTTAAACTTTTGACTTTTAATTTGAACATTTAAACATGCCGTTTTTCTGCCATAAATTTTGGTCAAGGAATGTTGAAATATACTGTTTACGTATGCGTATCAAAAACATAGACTACAATTACGAAAAAATAATTACAAAGTGTATTCGCAAAGTATGTTTTGAAGTTTTCAAATGAATTACGTCTAATTCGATTAAGATTAGTCTGGTCATGCATTTGAATGGAAGCTGAAAATCCAAAACATGTTTGCTAAAAGACAAATCACAATATATAAAATTATTAATTATTTTTTAAAAACTTCAGATAAATAATCTTCTAATAATTAATTAGAACAGAAGTTAAGAAAAACCCAAGACGCAATTTAATATTTGTCCAGAAAACCGGAAATGAAGAAAAAACTAATCAGCAAACCTTAAACAGATTAGTGAATTAAACAAAACCATCTAAAAAAAGTACTCACAGTAAATTTTATTTTTTATTTGTATTCGCATAACAGAAGGAAACGATGACCAGGAAGAAGTCATAAGAACTAATGTTTCATGAATACTTGCTTCTGCCTTCTATTCATAATAATAATAAGGTCCTCCAGACCGATTTCGGCCACGGCGGCCAATCTCAAGAGAGATTAGCCGAGATTAGCGCAGGACATATTATAGTGCACAAGTGTGTGCGCAAACACAGGTGCACTCTCTTTTCCTTAGCTCTCATAATCCGATGGGACGGCAATCCGACACGACCGGAAAGAGTTTAGGCGCAGGACCAACGGCTTAACTTGCTTTCCGAGGCACGGGAGTGTACACACTTCCAACTTCCAGACTCCGGGCTGCTACTGAGTATTTTCTGACAGAAAAACCCAATAACTATTTATTGGCCCGACCTGGGAATTGAACCCAGGACCACCGGGTCTGCGGCCTTATATTTAGCCACTAGACCAACGAGGCAGTCATAATAACAAGATCTTGACGTGAAGCAAGAAATATTCAATAGTAGCATATAACGGTTCCACTAGCTGATACTGTTTTAAAGTTCTTTCCCTACGTAAAAAATAATGTACCTATATTTAAAAAATACTCGAAATAGAACATTTTGTCAGTAAGTTATTAATAAAACCAATATCTTTCTTCAAACGCACTACCCACATCTAATATGTAACCTGGTCTGTTCATCTGCCTTTTATGAATAAACATCGTCGAGTTTATCTGAAAAACTGATTTTACGGCCTTTTATATGTTACATTCGTTTTCTAAATAAAACTAAATACAAAATCGATTTGGTTGAAAATGTTATATGATATTAATTACTTTTGTTCTCAAAATATGCAAGATAGTATTTAGGACGTATAATATTTAGGACGTTATACAATATTCTTATATAGGAAACAAATCGATCGCCGAAAATTTGGATTTATAAATCAATTTGTAGATTAAAATAACTTAAATTTGGAAGATAAAATGGTAAGCCTTCGTTGTGCTACTGATCAGAAAAAATAGCCTTGAATACAAGGTATTTGAGGCTGTTGCATACAAATGACAAATTAATTGATATTAATTTAAAATACATATCTAATGTAAATTTTATTTTAGTTAAAATAATTAGACTACACGGTTAGGAGTTGGGTTGTCAGCCATCGATAGATCAAATATTTCGAGGTATTCAATCGGATACCCGCCACCAGAGAAACTACAAATTATATAATTATTTATTAATAAAATATTAAAAACAAATATAGTTCTTATGTATGTAAGTGCCGATTTTGATTACCGAGGGCTTAAAAAATAGAAAGGAAAAGATATTGCACAGTTAAAAGAAGGTAAATTAATTAAAAATTATTTGAATGTACAAAGGCAGCCATATTACTTGAAGCAATCTCTTAGAGATAACCTTTAACATATTTTTATAGAATAGGTTTTTATAGAATGTGCCACCTGATGGTAAGTGGTCACCATCGCCATAGATATTGGCGTTGTAAGAAATATTAATCACTCTACACTTCCAATACGCCACCAACTTTGGAAACTAAGATTTTATGTCCCTTGTGCCAGTAGTTACCCTAGCTTACCCTCCCTTTAAATCAGAACAGAACAATTTACTAAATACTGCTGTTTTGCGGTAGAATATATGATCAGTGGGTAGTATCTAACATGAGCCTGAAATTGGCAGCCGAATTGTAGCAGCCAAACACAGTACCCCAGATACCCGAGCTGTATGCTATGCTCCCTGCTGAATCGGGCTCGAATGTGTTCTAGGCATCTATTAGAAGGTCTTAGACCATTTATAGGATTGTCCACCGACGCCTTCCATCAGGAAAATATAAAATCTACAGGTTTTTAGAATTTTTTAATGTTTTCGCGAGAGTACCCGAGCTGTATGCTGTGCTCCCTACTAAATCATGCTTGAATACGTTTTAGACATCCTTGAAGTAACGGAGTAGGACCTTAATCGTCAAACAAATATCGGTATCCAGTGCCGTCAGCTAGGTCGTCACATTAAATGGATCTTATAAACAAAAGCGATGAAAAGCAGACACAATACCTATAAATATATTTCAATTGTATAAAAATTGGCTTTTTTAAATTGGAGACTCATTGATGTACCTTAAAGTGTCTAGTAATAAAATTATTTTTTCTATAAAGAATTAAGGTCCATAAATAACTTATCCCCGTATATTTTAAGGGTTAGGCTTTTATCTAATAAATATTAAAACGAAATTCAAATACAGAACATTAATTATATTTCAAGCCGTAGGCTTATAAAGTATGTTAGTTCGATAATAATAAATAAGAACTTTGCCCCGATCCACATAACGAAAACCAACAAACAGATTATTTATAAAATAAGAGATAGACTGACTTATATCTGAAAATATCTAAAGACTTATTTATTTGTACGGACAGTTTATATTGATCAATATTATTGCTTTTAGATCAAAGAAGCGTCCTCAGGCAGCTCAAGTTCCGGCTCTTATTGGCAAACAGTTAATTGCCTACACATTGACATATCCTTAGCCGAAATAGAAAATTGCTTAACATTCAAAAATAATTAACGAATTATTGAAACACTAAGTGGCCAGTAGTACAGACAGAACGAAATAAGCCAAATTTCCTATCAAATTAAAAATAGAAAATTGAATATTCACTCTTTTATTCACATTTGATTGTAAAGCTAAGTAGAGTAAATGCTCGCCCTGCTTGTTTAGATTTGTTTCAAAGTAGTTTCTAGTTTGACAATCAATAAGAAAGTGTAAAAGTTCAATAATGAACAAAGTATTTTCTACTAGTCTTTATCTACTTTTTCTATGAGACAGAAAATTTATGCAAACAAAAACATACGTAACATCCTCACGCTAAAAGGACGAAATCTGAGATGTCAAAGTGTAATGGCGATTCACTACCATTCAATAAGGACGTATTTCACTTAAATTTAATTCTTACCAATTTAACCAACTACCTTGTAGATTCTTGTAGATTTAGATTTTACTTTTACTTGACAATATAATAAAGACATGTTTATAAACAAACCAGCTAGCTGATATTTTGATATTCAACTTCTCTCGATTTAATATATATTATTTATTATACAACAACAGATACATATTAAATTATCTATTAATGTTGCATAGGGTAAGTACTTCCGTCATATGAATATTAAGACTTTTCACGTAACAACTTTCTTTCATGTAACAATTCAACGTACAAAGTGTTAGCGGATAACCAAGTTAAAATACGATTGAATTCGTCTGCATCGCTAGTAGCTACCATCGTTTTTATTTATATACGATACGGACGTTTTCCAATATAACAATTTATTAATATGAAACTAACATAATTTGTCCGCTAAACACTTATAATGCTGTCACTTTATGAAGTAAGCTGTGTACGTCGCGGTGGATGTGGTTCGGGTACATCATCAAACGGTCGTGTATTATGGAGCGGTGATAACGTCGTTGTTATCAGGACGCACGCTATCGTGGGTCAGTCTGCTCAGCTCTGTTTACTCAGATGCAATGGACACGCGAGAACCATATGACAGAGGCTGGTTAGCACCAGATATTTACCTGTCTCGATTATCTTAATGATTTCGTCATTATCATGTTCCTATACGTGAAAATTTAATTTGTATAAATATTTGTAATGTATTTTACGAACCTGATCGTGAACAAATTTCGTTTTCCTGTTAAAATGTCTGTTAATAAATAAGTTAATAGACCCTTTTTATGGTAAATAAATATATTTGGTATTGTTAAATAAATTGTTTGTAAAGTTGACGTTTATAGTGTATTTGAATAGGAGATAAAACTGGCATCATGTTACTGTTTTTTATTCGTGTCATCGACACGTTCTGTTTTCCTCGATTGAAAGCAAAACCAATTGATAGGCTTCTAGTGCTGTTAGCCTTATCTAATTAAACACGAGAAGCCACAGATAAGATAATCAATTTGGGCGCCATGAATGACGAATGTCGTTGACCGATGTCGGACATCAACCAAACCGGACAATGTACTTCTCGACTTATTACCGTCCTTAATATAATGTAAAATATTTATGTAATTGTCTTTACTTTTTATTATCATAAATAAACTAAGGATGAGGCGGTTATCAATCTGGCTATTTTTATGTGTATTTTTATAAGATATCGCTTAAACCCGACATGTTTTCGCGGATTGTACATCGACTTAGATTGAAAAAATAATAATATATGAAAATATATAAAATTGCTTTTCTCCAACTACTAAACCTCAAAATGAGGTTGACATGAAAAATACTATACAAACTACAGCTAACTAGATACTATTCGCATTTCGGTTTTTAAACATAGGAAAAATATGTCTAATATGGAAATCGAAAACATTTTTTGTTTCAATTGCACCACGATATCTGGAGTATTTAAAAACTATATATTTAACCTTCTAGTCAATAAAAGGAGAACAGGCCTTAGCCTAGCAGTGGGACATTCACGGGCTGTTACTGTTATTCAGAATAGTAAAATAATAGTTGTGATTATTTTCTATTTCGCGTAGTTAAAAGTCCAAAATTAATAAAGACTATAAACACAAGGTAAGTTTAGTTTTCAAATGCTTAATCGACAAAACCCAAATGAATAAACTTTACAAATTACCCTCGATGTCTGCCACGTAATAACCAAATCAAAGATTATTAAGTCCAGAAGATTTAAATAGATAGGCGTGGATCAAGTTGTATATTGAACCTCTACTATTGATGGCTGAACAGTGATCTTAATTGTAATACACAACCAAATATACAGTCTACATCCAAGTCAAACAAAGGTTGATATACTATATATATTAAATTATTAATATATACCTACATTATTTATATATTAAATTATTAATATATACCTACTTATATTTTGTTTTCGTTTTACAGATTAAAACTTGCGAATAACCTGTGCGATTAAGGCAAATCAGGCAGAGTTTAGATATTGTATTTGCACAAAATATTAAGTAGAAATAACGTTATTTAATAGGTACTTAGTTTCAATTTCTTGGTATCGTTAAACTTTTGTAAATCTACGTTCTGTCACGTTTTATATTACTTTTATATTATAAATGATTTTGTTTTTTAAATTGACTTTTATGTTAATATGTCCAATTAAAACTCGTATTTTTGGCTAAAACCTTCATTATAATTTAAAATAACTTTAACGTATTAGGTATGTCATGGAATTCAAATTATTTTATTAAATGAAAACAAAAACAATGCCTTTTATTATATTATGAACGAAAAACAATTAGTTTTGTTTTATTTTAGCATCATTATTGAATTCTTGAGATACCTACATGAAAAAAAAAACAGCCACAGATAATATTTTTCAACGAATATTTACGAGATGATTATATTACGGTTTGGAAAAAATCAACTTTCCGAACCGGTGGTTTTTATAATCAAAATTTGATTAAACTTGTGAAATCTTAATATGGTAACCATATTAATGCTTAATAAATAATTAATGCGTAAAAGTTGTTTCAACTTTTAACTCTTTTTTATGTGTGTATTTAAATCTCTACAGTATATAAGTATAAAATCATTATGAAATACTCGAATATAACAAATAAGTAATACTTGTTCGACAAAATAACCTGCAAGACGTTAAAACCAGAAGAAGAATTATGGTGATCGATGAAGTTAGCTAAATACATGGTTAGTTTAAAATATTTAAAGCACGCTACAAAATTGGATATGCTATTCTAGTATACGAGTTTGCTATTCATATATGAATACCAATATCTTAAAAGCACGTATTAAACAATTTATTTGCACTGTTTTAAAATTTTATGAATCGATGTTCTTATGCTTATCTGACCTTAGTGAAAAACCACTGACGAAAATTATTAAGTCGACGCGTCAATAATTAATTAATAGACAGTTTTTAAATAATTAATATACATTCTTGTTTCCTAAACAACATTGTAAACTGAACTAAGATTGTTAATTTATTATATTTTCGCTCTTTTAACACTCATTGCTTAATTGAAAATAATTTAACCGAATTGATTACAACGTTCTGAATTCTTATAAACTACACACTTTATACACTTATAAAAAAATATATTTTGACGTGACGTAATAATTTCAATAATAGATTCTGATATCTGTTACAAACTTACGATTATATGATTACATTGGCGCTTCGTACTCGCTAATTAACATTTATTAGTACACAATAAATGTATGTTTTTTTTCTTAAATTAAATAAAACCACCTTTTGTCCTATTTAACATATCATGGCTGTAATAAGCACTTGAATCTCTACTTATGAGTTTTTGGGTCTTACAGGATTAAATTAAATGTAAAGTTACAACAGGCTCAATGTTGATACCAGCTGGTAACACCAGCAAAAGATTCGATAGTAAGTACTCTTTTCTCAAATGAAATGCAAAGATAACAATATATACAAATAAATTTATATTTCCTGTATAGATATCAACGAATACTAATAACACGCACTTTATTATCTATAATTTTTATGATGATTGTGTAATATGTCTTATCTATTGATGATGTTTATTTTTTATTTTTATTGATTGTAATTTGACATCTGTTTAATAATAATCGTTTTTTTAGAATACTTCCCATCGTTTGAACTTAATTACTCGGTGGTAGAGCTATGTCCAAGCTCGTCTGGGTAGGTAGTAGGTACCAGCCACTCATCAGATATTCTACCGCAAAAAAGCAGTACTTTGTATTGTTCTGTTCCGGTTTGAAGGGTGAGTGAGCCTAGCATAGCATCTTAGTTCCCAAGGTTGGTGGCGCATTGGCGATGTAAGTGATGGTTAACATTTCTTACAATGCCATTGCTTATGGGCGTTGGTGACCACTTACCACCAGGTGGCCAATAGGCACGTCCGCCGACCTATACAATAAAAAAAAAATTAATAACAAAGATTCAAACAAGAAACACGCATTTATAACATTCTTAAGATTACTTTGTTATTCGGTTCGCATTGTATATAACTAATTAGAATAGTTTTTAATTAAATTGAATTCAATTCTATGCAATATAACTATGGCAAAACAAACTGTTATTTTTATTATATATTTTTAAAGCAAAAGTATTAAAAATATGGCCTACAAACTTGGACATCTTCCCAGATTTTATGTACATCAAACGTGTCATCTTTCCCTTCCGTGAGCATCTTTACCTAAGCATACCCTATGCTAGTTTACATTAAATATTTTTTTATAGGTGGAAGTAGGCGCAACTTTAGTCACAGTGGGAGATTTTATAATAAATTGTAGTATCCCAAAAAGTGTTTCAAGCTGGCAGCTTTATTAATTGTCATAATAATACTTTTTCATCTCATATGGTCAATTGTGTTCGCAGCGTCGTCGCATAGAAATCGGTACTTCATATAGAAAATCAAAGTGTAGATAAGTGACTTATATTAAATAGTATTTGATATATTGTAATTGAGGTGTATCGAAATGAAAAATCAGTAACAGTTTAGTAGTAAGCCAAGTTTCATAACGTTTTTTTTGTTTTTAAGGCATTTTAGTGGAAAAAAGATCTCAATAAAATATTTAAATAATATAGTTTTTCGTCTCGCATTTAAAATTTCGACCGATAATTGTGGTTTAAAGATTGATAAATATAATTACTCGGTGGTAGAGCTTTGTGCAAGCTCGTCTGGGTAGGTACCACCCACTCATGAGATACTCTACCGCAAAACAGCAGTACTTTGTATTTTTGTGTTCCGGTTTGAAGGGTGAGTCAGCCAGTGTAATTACAGGCACAAGGGACATAACATCTTAGTTCCCAAGGTTGGTGGCGCATTGGCAATGTAAGTGATGGTTAACATTTCTTACAATTCCATTGTCTATGGGCGTTGGTGACCACTTACCATCAGGTGGCCCATACGCTCGTCCGCCAACCAATACAATAATAAAAAAAAAAGAATAACAAGTGTTTAATAGTTTTTATAAATCAGAAGAAAAAATGAGATTTAAATTGATACTTTTATTAAAATAAATATTTGATGATGCATTTTTGACTTATTTTGAAAAAAGCTAAAAAACATGATAACTTAAAAATGGTTTACTTTTGTATTACGCATATAGGGGTTAAAATCATCGCATACAGTCACCCTCCTAACGGAAATACGTCGAATTACCAATAACCTGTATAGATTTTCTTTGATGAAATATTTTGATGTTAAAGAACTACATATGTACGTAGGTAACTAATTTGCTTGAATACCTTTCAGATATATTTAAAATGCATCCAAAAAGTAAAATAATAAAGAAAAATGTTTCATTATTTTTTTGACAACCCTGCCGACGTTCACATGTTTCTATGAAAGTTTTGAAAATCTTGGGTCAACTTTACGTATGTATTGGCAGTGCTTATTTAAACAAACATAACAGCTTCAAAAATAAATACCTCGCTTTTATAGCGCCAGGAAGATCGGTAAATTTGCGTCGCGTGCTCTCTGGACACACAATCTGTGCAAACTGTAGACTAGGTAAAGATGCCAAAATTGTGTCAATTTTACCTCGTTCATACTTTTGGTTATTATAGCGTTTCTATGTGAGATTTAGTAGAATTCAATGGTTCAATTAAAAGAGAAACACCTATTTGTGAAAAATCATCAATAAAAACTTAAACAACAAGCTCCATGTTGAAGTAAATTGCAAAAAAGTAAAAAAATATGGTAATGATGCCACACTTGACGGTATGTGTATTTAGCATCCAGAAGTGATACTGATTTTCATAAAAATCTCTCAATTACTCTTTAAATCCAAATAACACATTTGTCAATCACAAATCACAAGTCGCGCCAATAATGAATTAATTACTTTACCTTTATGTGCACTAACAAGATGGCGGCGGTTTTAAATTAGCGCGCTTCTTTTTTTTTAACAATGCTGTTGTATGGACCAAGGCGTCTCCTAACTGTATAATGACACACATTGAGTATGGTATAAATTGCAAGTATCCAATATTATGAAGTCGATACTCCGTGCCAGCACTCGCTAATAGAAATTTTACATTGGTAAACTGTTTATCGTTTAATAGATCGTGCTGAAATATATGCCGGGTATATTAGCAAATTTAGAATAAATAATTGTACGAAAATAATGTTATATATGGCAACATTGGCTGGTGATCTATATGAGAAACAAAACGAGGATAACTTATTTAAAAATACGCTTTTAATGATATACTTGTGTTCTATAAAATAAACCTAGCTGAGCATTTCTTAAAAACTAAGTATACTACTAAGATACAATAATACTTCCACACTTATTACTTATAATACTTTCAAGTTTGAATCTGTACTTAGTTTTTGAAAGATTCCCCGTCCTTCTACTACCTACCTAAAACTTTTGTTAATTAATATAATCTAATAAAATTCATTTATTAAATTGTCTTGTGTTAAATGTGTGTACATAAACAGTATTATGGGGTTAAAACTTAATTATTTGCGTCTATTATTTATAATATGATGCCTATTCTTAATTAAGTAATTTCGTTGAGTTACATACTTACGTTTAAAGTGACTAATTAACCAATGATTACATTAGTTTGCACAAAATAATGATACATCGCTCATCCAATTCTTCATCACCCTGACTTCCTAAGCCGAGGTCCGGCCTCACAGGAGGCACCCTTAAGAAACCTTTTCCCCTTGAGCTCCTTATGTGGGCTCCCAAAACCCAGTTTGAGTTCATCTCGCCCATCCCGTCCGCTGAAGCTGTAAAGGCCACTAGGGCCAAAAGTAACACACAAACCAAAAAAAAAATCATCTAGTTCTTATGCTTAATGATATATTTTCAGCGGGGAATGCGGACGGCACTGAAATCTTGTGATTGATCAGTTAGACAATTTGTAAACACCCGCTATCATATTTCATTTGGCTAATGACGCGTCTGCGAGCGTGAGGGAGATAGCTACTGTTTTGATAGTACAAACTGCGCGGGCGCATTACTAATCGGCCTTGACCTTGTACGTATCGAGCTATCGTATATTTAGTATTCTTTACTTCTCTAGTTATTCACAAACGATTCTTTACATTTTTTGACATTTACGGAACGTTGTATGATAATCAAGAATGTCATTTAAATATTGAAAATTCAAGATTATATCGCGGGTTTTAAACGCAGCGCTTTGATATGTATTATGACTTATGTAACAATAACGTAACGCTATTTATTAGACGTACGTCTAAATGAAAATTATTTCAAAGTTACAAAATAATATTATATTGATTAATTTTTTTACGATTTATAATTTAATATTTTTGATATCTTTTAAAACGTATATTAGGTTTCCTGAAACGAACCCTGTGTGTGCAAGTGGCACATTTTAGACTTTTTATATTTTAAAGGTTAATTAATGTAAATTAAAAGCAACTGGCTGGACTTTGTCTAACATTTCGGAATAAATGAATGAACTATTATATTTTATGGTTTCTACCGTGTATAATCGTTAATTCATAAATCATATATAATTTTTAAAGTATCGTATTTTATTTTACCATTCAAGGACGTTGTCCAATACTGAAAATTAATCTTATATAATAACACTATCAATACACTAAAAGTGCCGTTAAACTAATTGCCGTAGATATTTTTTTTTATCGAATAAACACGAGGTTATTATGGTGAAATTATTTACTTATCAACTTTTAGTTGTGGCAATAGAAGAATTATATTATCTCACATGACTTGCAAAGTGTATATCACGTTTACATAATATACTAAAAAATATTTGGACGAATTGACAATCCCCGACGTTATTCTGTGGATATCTCATTATTTAGATAAATTATAATTATTATCTATGCCTTTGCGATCCGCGAATGTTCATAATATTAGGAAATTGCAAAATGCCAATTTACGGGAGGAATATAAAGTTAACTTTTTTTTTTGTAAAATGTATTTAATTAATCAAAGTATGCACCGTTGTTATCTATGCACTTTTGCCATCGCATAGGTAGTTCATTGATCCCTTTACTAAAAAAACCATGGGGGCTAGAAGCAATAAACTCTTTGAAGGCGGTTTGGACGACCGCATCGGAGTTGATTTTTTTTCCTTGTAAGAAGTTGTCCAAATTCCGGAAAAAATGGTAATCTGTTGAAGCAAAGTCCGGGGAGTACGGTGGATGTCACAGACATTCATATTGTAGCTCATCTAACTTAGTGGTTGTTTGTTGTGTGTGTGTGCGTTGTCGTGAAGCAGCAGTGACCTAGAGCGATTGACCAATCTCGGTTGTTTAGCAGCTAGTTCTTCCTTCATGGTTTGCAGTTGCTGACAATAGATATCTGCCGTAATCGTTTGGCCAGATTTTAGAAACCTGTAGTGAACGACACCGGCGCTAGTCCACCAAACACTCACAAGTAACTTTTTCTGAGTCAATTTTTGTTTAGGGCAAGATTTGGCTGGGTCTCCAGGGTTCAGCCATTGCGACGAGCGCTTCTGATTATCGTACAGTATCCACTTTTCATCACAATTGTGTCGGTTGAGCAAAGTAACACAGCAGTCGACGCTTGTTTGCAAGTTCGATTCACTCAATTCATGAGGAGGAAAAACTTGAACGATGGGTATCATTCAAGTTTTTTAACTTTCCCGATTTGCTTCAAGTGGATTAATACAGTTTTATCACTTACCCCGAAGCCTGCAGCTATCTTCGAAGTGCTTTGTGATGGATCCGCTTCCACAATAGCCTTTAATTCTTCATTTTCCACTTTGGTCTCCGGCCGTCCACGGGGTTGGTTCTGAAGGTCGAAATTTACAGAACGAAAACGTTGAAACCAAAAACTGCTTTGCTTCGCTTTGTACCGTGATTTCTTTTGCGACCAGCGCCATACCCATCATTAATCCTTCGAGCTGTTTCTGCAGCACTGCCAGGGTAGGACTCGTACTCGTACATATACTGATATTTCATGTTTTCCATTGCGGTAATAAGCGACGCCAAAGAAAAAAATAATGAGGAAAAAGCAAATTAATGACTGTTTTCAAAACTCAAATGTACCAGCTAAATGTATTTATAAATTTGAATTTGGAATTCTTAACCAAAGATATTTCAGATCAAAGTGGTCAGTACGACAAAACGCTAATTTCATATGTAAGGACCTAATGTCAATATAAGTATAATTCTATAAATTTGTAATTCAAGATCTATTCATTTTTTTCATATTTTTAATTCATTTCGAACAACATAAGGTAATTATCAAGATATTAAATTTTATTAGTACTGTTAGTACTGCACGTAATTCGATCCAAATTTGGATTGTCTTATTACAAGCAGTACTTTTTGTGATTTTAATACCTAATTAAGTTTTAAATTTTAGATTTTTTATCAATATCTCTATGTCTTTGAATACGAATTATTATGAACGTATTCAATATCATAAACATTATGCATTATATGCGTTCCTTTGAACTGACAATTATATAAACAAAGTCATATGTACATTGTGCTTTGCTGCTGACCGATATATTACATAAGAGGCATTCGAGTGATTTAAATATAAAAATTATTGTTTTTTCATAAAAAGTATACGATTACATTCACACGACAACACATTGTTTCATATTTATTCAGCTTATAGATTCACTTCGGTTTGAATGTTCTTACATCATTATCAATTCACAGCCGTTATGTAATGTAGAATACTTAAATGTCGTACGTTTATATGAGTAGTAGCTATTTACAATAGCTTTAAATATAATTAATTATTTTTATTGTTTTATTATTGTTAGGTAATTTGTAATTAAAGAGAACATTGCCTTTATATTATTTATAAATCTTATCTACATTTAATTTTGCAATACAGATACAATAATATATTTGTATTTTTTTTTAATTAAAAAACCGAATGTGGGCTAAGATATTTAATTAATTTAATTTACTTTTAGCTATCTCTTTTTCTCTCTTGTTTATGATTGAGCCATCGAAGTCCATGTAGTTGAAAATATTATCTGTAATTAATTTACTTTATAAGAAAAACTAGTAGTCATCATTTTAGTTTCTAATATTTATTCATAAAATTAAATTAATTGTTAGTGTTATAGTGAGAAGAATTAAATGTAGCATAAAACTATAACGCAATTTCTTCTTTTATTTAACCGTATGAGACATGTTGTCAATATCACATCAGTAAGTCAACTATCTGCTCTCGACTCTTAAAACTCAAGGATATTATATTTTATATCTGCGGATATATATATAATTAATATTTATTTTTATTTTCCTCTTGACCCACGCAAAAGATTATACATTGGCTTGTTGAGGAAAATGTAACGCAAAAATATTAAGCAATCTATCGGATCCAGTTTACGTGAACCATTAATTATTGGCAACTGTAAAAGAAAATAGGCCAACCTATAAAATATATTTTACAATTTTGAAGACTGATTCATGTCAATCCTTGCTTAATTATCGCTATCTACGGGATCGCATGCGCATCACACGATGACGCACCGAAGCACGGTTGGCCCGCCTAAGCGGGCCTCCATTCCTAGGGCGGGTTCCCGGTGTACGGAGTACCCCCTAACCCCAGCGGCGCTTACACGGGGGTGCATCTACGCTTGTGTGGAGAAGCGCGATTCTGTAACAGCAAACAAATTAATATAAATTAGAATACTTAGTAGTTTTTATTCTGGGAGCCGTCTCAACTGCCTCACTGAGGAACATGATAATCAAATGTCAGACACATTTATAATTTGCTATAATATACATAATATGTGGCGTAATTTAAACAAAATAAACATATAATATCGCTAAAATATTTTTCTAAGAATTAACTGTTGCTTTGTTATCTTATTTGTAAATGTAAAGTGCTCGTGAGTTCGTTGATTTATGATATGATGCGACGCAAGTAATTAAATGGAACGAGATATTTAATAAAATATTAATAAGAGTAATAAGACATTGCTTAAACTAACACTGCGTTCTCAAATGCCAAAATACTATTAAGAAAGATAAAGATATATATTATGCAACATAATAGCACCAAACATTTTATATTGTGTCAATATATTATTTCAATATAATAATTGTACATTGATATAATTTTTTCTTATTTCGATTTAAGCATATTCGTGAATAACCTATGTATTTATAATAATAATAATTTCGCTTTTAAGTAAGATACGTTCAATCGCAATGGAAACATGTGAGTGACAGAAGTATTAAAATAAACAATAATAGCTTTAGTTAAAATTGCGTGCAGGCTCTCTACCTCTCTACCTCCAAATAGCTTATACTAGGTATAGCTCTGTTCCGGTCTCAACGGAGAACCAGTTTAATTACAGGGGTTAGATCTCGCGCTTGGCGAGACTTTGATGGTGTAACTAGATGATTATATTACCAGTGTTTATGAACGCTTAATAATAATAATAATAATGTCCTCCAGGCCGATTTCGACCATGGCGGCCAATCTCAAGAGAGATTAGCCAACTGCGCAGGAGATATTATAGTGCACAAGTGTGTGCGCAAGCGCAGGTGCACTCTCTCTTCCCTAACTCTCATAATCCGATGGGACGGCAATCCGACACGACCGGAAAGAGTTCAGGCGCAGGACCAACGGCTTGACGTGCTTTCCGAGTGTACACACTTCCAACTTCCAGACTCCGGGCTGCTACTGAGAATTTTCTGAAAGAAAAACCCAATAACTATTTACTGGCCCGACCTGGGAATTGAACCCAGGACCACCGGGTCTGCGGCCTTATATCTAGCCACTAGACCAACGAGGCAGTCGAACGCTTAATATCGCGTGTCTGTTTCGCTAGTCGCAACGTTGGTGTTTCATTTGGGATAACTGTCAGATTGCCACATACATAATCTCCGAAATTTCAACCAAGCTTCATCTAAAACAAAACAGTAGGTATACTAGTCTTTTGGAAAAATAATTATCGGTTATTCTTAAAAAAAAGTTGCAAAAGTAGCCATCACTACAAATGTGTGTAAACATAATTTATCTGTGCGAGCGAATAGTGGCTGGTAATCCTATGAACGTGTCTAGCGTTAAAAAAACTTTCATTAAGTAGGAGTGTAAGACGTCGGGGTCGAGGGCCGCAATATTACGGCGTAATAATATCATCAAGCTGTTATCTCGTTATTACTTTGTGTTTCATACAAGAAAACAAGTATACAGACACACCTCCGAAAGTCATAAAGGAAATTATGAAATACTATATATTTCCGTAGAAAACTGTCGTTTAAAAGAAACACTTTAACCATAATAATTATGTATAACATTTCAAGAATACCGGCATCAAGATAGTATTTCCACCATAAGTCGGCTGTCAACATATCACGGGTGGGTAATGTAGCGAGTTCTTACGGAATACCACCGCTGAAATAAATAAATAAAATTAAATAAAATAAACTTTATTTCAGATAAGTATCATCCATAGTGGGTTAGTGAAAAGAATTAAAAGCTTACAGTCTCAAGTTCGTCGCCAGTTATACATATATGTACGTTAACAATATGACGTACAATTGGAGAATCAAATCTCTCAGCTATTGTCTTTAAGATGGAGTTGGTGCTGGCTCGTACTCTGCAGAGCAACGAGGCAGATTTATGTCTGATAATGGCAATGAAATATCGATTGCTACTACCTTGAAATAAAATCACCCTTAAATATGCATATGTGTGTAATTATATTTCTAATAGATGTTTTTACACATACAAAGCATACATTTTTATATAAAGATAGAGTTCCATGTTTTTTTTTTAATTTTGTGCGCATTTCACACATAATTGTAGTTTTTGTAATGACGTTAACTCTACAAAATCCAGTTTCTTAACGTCAAAAACGGACGTTTATTTTGATCATGTTGTTAAATACCATTTGTAGATACATACTGTAGGTTGGATGAATCTATGTAGTCATATATGTGTCATATATTGTATTGTATATAAAATAAATTAAATAAAAAATCTTAATCATTCGAAAATCAATTTTCTTGAGTATTTCATGAATATATGACCAGTTTTTTTACATTGACTAATCTTAATTGATAGCACGTTAGCAATAACATAGGGCTCGTAAACCTTAGAGTTATTGAATATATAACAATTAAGAATGTTAATAGGTATGCCAAATCGGTTGAGTTTGTTACAATAAAGCTTGTATGTATACAAATACACCAGTTTTTGTTGTAGACAAAAATACCTATTAGTTTTAATTTTACAGGCATTTAAACTTACGATAAATATCGCATCCGGCAAGCAGTCACGTGACCGCATGTGACGTCAATTTACAACGCTCCGCTTAGTAGCTGCTAATGAAACGTAAGACGACACCGTGCTGAGAGCGCGAGCGGACTGAGCGAGTGTTGTAAAATGACGTCACACCGTCACACGTATCGAGTCGAGTCCGCATCGCACGTTTACTTCTATAAATCGGAAACTAATTGACGTATCGAAGTAATTTTTTCACTTGTATTTTTTATTTTTGACTGAGAATATGGAGAGCTAATATTCAAAATTAGCTAACATTCTCAATTATCTTAGCTTTTCCTAAAATAACCGACCGTTTATTTAAATTTATATTACGCATAATTATTAAAGAACGACTATGAAGTTACGTCGGAATATTTAACACCGTTACTTTGTATAGAATGTCGTTTAAATATTTCTAATATGCATTTCACACAAAATAACATAAGACTTTGGAACAAGTTTTAACCGAAATCAATAATGCGGCCATTTGTAATATAGGTACGGATTGTATTTCTAAATTTCTTTAAAATTATACATAATTGGTCTCTAAAACTATAAAAACGTATTTGATATCCGAAATCAATTTATAGAGAAGCAAAGCAAACAGCTATAAGGTCTGCGGTTTTTTATTGCAAAAACAACGCGTTTTTGTATAATAAAGACAGAGCCGGCTTAAACTAGTTTCGGGCAGTAGTTATGTGCGTAGAATGGACGCGCATAAAATAAACTTAAATTATTTAAACATTTATACGGGTCAGTTACATCCTGGTGTGGTTGTCTAACCGGATTGTACTGGTTATGTTTTTCCGAAGAAAACACATTATCCATAACCGATCTCTAGCTGCGTTCGTAAATATAGAGATTCGGAGAACTAGAATTATTAAAACTAGGTACTACTAAAATATCCTAGACGAAATTAAGCAAAAATCGTAGATATAGTTTCCAGTAACTATTAGATTTTTTTGATTCATATTTTTATTATTTTAAAATAAAGCCAAATATTAGTCAATTTTATTAGTAGACAACTCAATATTGATGTTGATAGAAGTAAGTGACATCGTTGCACGTCCGACTCTTGTACAATTTTATAGAAATCATATAGAATGCATCTTATCTTTCTGTTGTAAGATACCATTATCCAGTCCTATCTCAATATCAACTGGAATCTCTAAATGTTTTCCTAATCCAGGCCACGGCTACGAATCTCAAATACCAATCGCATTTCACAAAGTCCGATAGGATGAAAATCCGACAGGACAAGTTAAACATCGACACGATGAAGCTTTTTATAGGCTAATCTAATCGAAGGAGTAAAAATAAACAAACCTTTGAATTACAAAAACACATCCGATTTGCGTTATTTTATCCACTACAAACAGTTCTAGGTTAATATATATCTTCATTTATAATACAACAATATTCCACTTAACTAATTATATCTGCTTTAATTTTGCTTCCAAATTCGGATAACATCGATGATAGTTTTCTTCAGTCGTGTATAAGATCCGTAGTTTATTCAAGATCTCCGTTTTCAACCAATGACATAACGTCAACTCAATGTTAAAGTTGCTTACTGGTGGTGGTAGGTGGTAGGGCTTTGTGGAAGTCTTGTTATATTATGTTCTGCCGCCAAACAATAATACTTAATAATGTCGTTTACCGATTTTAAAGGGTGAATACAGTAACAGCCTGTGAATGTCTCACTGCTGGGCTAAGGCCTCTTCTCCTCTTTTTGAGGAGAAGGTTTGGAGCTTATTCCACCACGCTGCTCCAATACGGGCTGGTGGAATACACTGACAGAATTTCAGTGAAATTTGTCACATGCAGGTTTCCTCTCAATATTTTTCCTTCAAAAAAGGGTGAATGAGTCAGTGTAATTACAGGGACAAGGGACATGGTTTTGACTATTTCAGGTGGCTGCTGTCGGCTAGTCCGTTTATACCTATATTATATATAAATATACATAAAAAAAAATTAAATCACTGGTAATTGTATGAAAGATATTCGATCGGGCCTAAACTGCCTCTCTGTTGAAGAATTGCATACATTTTATATATACCTGTATATATAAGATGCATGTGTAAGTTTGATCACACGTTAGCGAGTGAAAAGATAATTTTTCAAAGTTTCAGTTATTAATAACAGTGTCCTTAAAGCGTACTAAAATAATTATATAATCCGTCTTAGATGTCAGCAAGGCTAGTTAATCAATGATAAAGAGGCACGTGCCACTCCATTACACTTGCGTCAGGTTTTAGTAAATCGTGACTAAGGTTTGTCGTAACTGATAAAAGGTCGTATGTGTGTATAAGTTCCAATAAAAAAAAAAAAATGTTATGTTCTTTTTTTAATTTATAAATGTTCGGCCTTACTAATAAACGTTATTTAGCTATGTTAAGTTCATATATCTTAAACAGTGATATATATCTTGCTGTCATCATTTATATGTCAATCGAGTGAAGAAGACACAGCATTCCTTAATTTATTACCCTTTAACAGTATTTATTGGAAAAGCCGTTAGTGATTATCATGGAAACAATATAGGCAAAAATATTTATTATTTAGTAACCCTTCATCTATATTTAATATATAAAGCTAAAGAGTTTGTTTGTTTGATCCGGCTAATCTCAGGAACTAATGGTTCGAATTTAAAAAATATTTTTGTGTTGGATAGTCCTTTTATCGGGGAAGGTGCTAGGCTTATTTTTATTTATTATATTTTTATTAAATATACGCGGGTGAAACCGCGGGCACAGCTAGTGTGAAATATAAAGGTTATTATTTCAGTATTGTGTCTGCTGCTGGAGCAAGGAGCTTGTTGACAGTATAGGTCAATTATCAATTTCTATCCTCTGCTGTAAAGTAGGTACACATCATTTCACATACGACCTTTTTTAATAGAAAGTTTCAAATCCCAATCAAAACTTTCAAAATCAAAATCTATTCATGTTATTATAATAAATATTTGCTATTGTTTAATCACATATTTTTAGATTAAATTCCTTGGCTATAAAAAGTATAAAAATTTGGAAACTAGAGTTTTAGGAGTTTAGTATAACGATTGAACGAGAAAACTTACATATTATAAATAATATTAAACTGTCGGTTATATTAAACGTAAGCTGTTATCGCATATACAAATAGACCAGATCGCAATTTTATATCATTATTACGAAAAGGCACGCGCCACGAGTGTCGCAGATTGCCAACTAGGCGTGCGTAGGCAGTATCAATGAGACGTCATGATAGAAACTACAGAATCGTTTATATTGTCAGTTAATAATATAAAATTAATAATAAAAAAATTAAAAAAAATTGTGCGTAGAATTAGCTCGCTGAAATGAAAGTAGGCTGGTCATGTCTCCTGGCGCCTTGATGGCCGATGGAGCCGACACGTGCTAGAGTGGAGACCACGCTTAGGCAAACGTAGTGTAGGACGCCATGTGGCGAGGCGAACCGACGATTTAAAAAAGGTTGCAGGTACGGGATGGATGCGGGCTGTCCAAGGTCGGGATGGTTGGCGGGCAAGCTTTCATTCAGCAGTAAAAGGCTGAAAAAATAAATAAATGGTACCCATGCCAGTCACTTGAAAACAAAACAAGTAAATGTTGCCGCATTGTTGATATTTTGTTGATTATTTGTATTTTAAATCTAATGTGAAATTATGACAATATAACTGATTAGAACTATGGGGTTTTCCAATAGGGACGCTTGAACTTTGACAGCTGATTGCGGCCATGTTGTTTGAGTGACAGCTGTCAAATGCAGTGTGTTATATTCATTCCGTCCTCCCAAACCACCATGGCAGGTTACAGTGTCGAGCAGCACGTGCAAATCTAAAAATTGTTTTATGAAAATGGGTCTTCAGTTCGAGCAACGTTCCGCGCACTTCGCCCGTTTTACGGTCGCGATGATCGTCCTGCCGAGTCGACTATCCGTCGATTGGTGGACAAATTCGAGTCAACCGGGTCAGTTAACAATCAGCCGGTTCCCGTGCGTCAACGTAACGCGAGATCTGCCGAGAATATCGCCGCTGTGCGCGACAGTGTCCTCGAAAACCCGCGGCAGTCAATTCCGCGTCGCGCACAGGAACTCGGCCTTTCGCAGACGACAACTTGGCGAATTTTGCGTTGTGACTTGAGCCTGCACCCGTACAAGATCCAGCTGACCCAAGAGCTCAAGGTTAATGACCATAGACAGCGCCGTGTGTTCGCTGACTGGGCATTAGAGCAGTTGGAAGTTGACGCCGATTTTGGCAAAAAAATCATCTTCAGCGACGAGGCGCATTTTTGGATGAATGGCTATGTCAACAAGCAAAATTGCCGTATTTGGGACGAGACCAATCCACACGAGGTTCACCAAGTGGCAATGCACCCGCAGAAAGTGACTGTTTGGTGCGGATTTTGGGCCGGAGGCGTGATTGGTCCGTATTTTTTCGAAAACGATAATGGTGTGGCCGTCACCGTCAATGGTGAGCGATACCGGTCGATGATAACCAACTTCTTTTGGCCTGAAATCGAGAATATGGATCTGGACAACATGTGGTTTCAACAGGACGGCGCTACGTGCCACACAGCACACGCTACGATGGAAGTTCTGCACGAGCAATTTCTGGACATGGTCATCTCGCGCGGAGGCGACGTGAACTGGCCACCGAGATCGTGCCCTCAAAGTCAACATACGCCACGCCATCGATCAAATACAGCCCGATTTGTGCGCCAGAGTCATCGAAAATTGGACCTTTCGTGTGCGCGCCACCAACCGAAGCCGTGGCGGTCATTTGAATGATGTCATATTCCATACATAATGGGGTCGATAGACCTTCCAAATAAAAAAAAAATTCGCAAATATCTCTCCTACATGTATTTTTTTTTGCATTTCAAAGATCAAGCGCCCTTAATGGAAAACCCTATATAATAGAATACAGTCGTTTTTCTTCTTCTTTATAATATAGTTAGGATAGGTGGGTGGGATGGCTAGGTGGGCCACCTGATGGTAAGTAGTTACTACCGCCATAGACATTGGCGCAATAAGAAATATTAACCAATTTCTTACATCACCAATATCCACTGGCCTTGGGAACCAAGATGTTATGTCCCTTATGCCTGAAGTTAAACTGGTTTACTCGCCCTTTAAACCATAACTCAACAACCTACCCCGAGAGGCTTACAAAATGCCCTACCACCGGTGAAAGTCAGAGTAATAGTTTGGAAGGACGTTATCATAAGACCTAGAGGCGAAGATTGGCAGTAGGGATGTTCATGTCCATGTTATTAAATGAATGCAAGGTTACTTCATTGATAAAATAAAAACTCCATTCACAGAATATAAACGGAACCGATCCCGAGTTTATAACACAATATTTTATAAACAATTATTACCTTCGAAGTTGGTAAAGATCATAATTATAAAGTATATAAAAAAAGTCACATTAAGGGTCTCTACGATTATTATTTTTTGAAACGTCATCGAAATTAAATTTAAAATGGTGCGAGTATTAGCTGTCAAAACGCTTATAGTTATTATCATGTCATGATAGTAATCGTAACGATCTAACTGATAAATGATAAAGTAGACCGAACGCGACTATTTTAAGAAATCATAATATGTAATTGTGTAATTAAATATCATACGCTTAAACAATGATCATATATATACTATGCGTTGTAATTTATACTTAATATCAAAATGGCGCCAAATGAAATACAGAAATCTGGTCGCCATTTTGAAATTTAACTCAAACTATAATAAATAATGGAGTAAAATCTTTTATTTGAGTGATTGGGCTATCTAATGTGGTGTATAGGATATCTTATCTTAAGCCTTCATGTTTATCTATTACAGATAATTAATAAATATAATTATGTAATTAGAAATTATTTCGACTTCATTAATAATAAAAAAAAATACAAAACAATATAACTTTCGCAATGTGGTTTGTTTATTAAAGTAGGAATTAATTTTCCACTAAATCCACTTGGCGAGCGGTACTAATAAAATTAATACATAGTATTTAATAAAAACATAAGTAAATACTCGATTTGAAAACATGAAATGCTAGTTTTTTATCTGGTTTATCAATCCGGAGTTACCAGATACTAAATTAAATATGTTCGCAAGTGATATCACAAAATTTAAGATCTTTAGTTTATCTTATCACGTTATCAGACCTTGCGATGCGTCGCGCTAACGCATCTTAAAAATTACGTAAGCACGTAACGAAATATATAATCATAATAGTTAATACATCGCGTGACATAGGTACAATCGCTTATGATATATCTATACTAATATATAAAGCTGAAGAGTTTGTTTGTTTGATCCGGCTAATCTTACGAACTACTGGTTCGAATTTAAAAATTATGCACAGGGGCACAGCTAGTGATACGATATGTTTTTTTTTTGCAATTCACTTGCTAAGAAATATGTATTAAAATAAATACTATTAATTTATTTTCGTTATAAAATGTTTTCTTTATATAAAAATATTTACATAGCAGACTAAACTGAAGTTTCAGTTTAATGCCCGTTATATAACTTATTATGTATATTATTTTTTTATAATATATCTAGGTAGGTAGACAGATGGGTCACCTGATGGTAATTGGTCATCGCCGCCCATAGTTGCGTCGTAACAAATATAAACCATGTAAAAGTAAAGTAAAGTAACAGCCTGTGAATGTCCCACTGCTGGGCTAAGGCCTCTTTTCCTCTTGTGAGGAGAAGCTTTGGAGCTTATTCCACCACACTGCTCCAATGCGGGTTGGTGGAATACACATGTGACAGAATTTCAGTGAAATTTGACACATGCAGGTTTCCTCACGATGTTTTCCTTCACCGTCAAGCACGAGATGAATTATAATCACAAATTAAGCACACGAAATTCAGTGGTGCTTGTCCGGGTTTGAACCCACGATCATTGGTTAAGATTCACGTGTTCTTACCACTGGACCATCTCGGCTGTCGTCATAAACCATGTAAGAACATTCAATGCGCCACCAACTTTGGGAACTAAGATGTTAGGTCCCTTGTGTCTCTTGTTACACTGGCTCACTAACTCTTCACACTGGAACACAACAATACTCAGTATTGCCGTGTGGTAGTAGAATGATGATTTGGTGGTACCAGTAGGCATACCGGTTGGATTGGAATTGAATCGGGAACGTATTGTAATCATTATAGATTATTTTATAATATTTATTATTATATGAACAGTATTAATGTTTTTTAGATTAGTAGAATTCAACCCCGGCTTCTATATGCAAAACTTATTGGTTAAAACTCCTTTTATATTATGTAATAAATCAATGTAATCATATTTATAGTAGGTATTAGTAACAATATTATCACTGGTCGACGCCGCTCTTAGTACCTATCTGGCGCCGTGTGCTGTATAGCGGCGTCTCGTCCTGGCTTTTGAATGTAATGTATAATGTAAATAAAGATCGTATCCGAAAAATATATATAACTTTGAAACAGCTTTGTAAGCTTCGTGAGTAAATAGAGACTATAACTGATGATCTACTTGGTGGTAGAGCTTTGTGCAAGCTCGTCTGGGTAGGTACCACCCACTCATCAGATATTCTACCGCAAAACAGTAGTACTTGGTACTGTTGTGTTCCGGTTTGAAGGGTGAGTGAGCCAGTGTAATTACAGGCACAAGGGATATAACATCTTAGTTCCCAAAGTTGGTGGCGCATTGGCAGTGTAAGCGATGGTTAACATTTCTTACACTGCCAATGTCTATGGGCGTTGGTGACCACTTACCATCAGGTAAAGTTGGAGTAAACGAGATATGTCAATGGTATTTTGTGCGTTCTAGGGCATTAACATTCTCGCTAGGATCTAGATACAGACTATGTAGTTCTTACCGAGAAATTAAAGTGCTTAAAATTGCTTTAAGTTTAATAATAAGCTGCATAGGTTTTGAATTAACAATCTTACGATTTTTACCTACATTTTTTACTCAAGAAAATATCGTTATAACCGAAATATTATTCTTTGTTGTGATTCATTCTAATTATTAGGTACAACAAACCGTCTAACTGGAATACAAAGTTTGATGACGTGATATTCTGCATCTGTATTGCATTACCTTGTTAAGAATACACGTGTTCCGTGATGTTTTATGTGCAAATTTTTGAAATGCGTAGAATAGACGACCGACAGACATTCATAATGACTATATATAGTACGATCTGATAAGAATTGGCGTCGTCTCTCACTCGTGAATTGTTAAAAAATCGGCCAAGTGCGAGTCGGACTCGCGCTCGAAGGGTTCCGTACCATTATCTATAAAAACGGCAAAAAAATCATGTCTGTTGTATGGGAGCCTCACTTAAATATTTATTTTATTCTGTTTTTAGTATTTGTTGTTATAGCGGCAACAGAAATACATTATCTGTGAAAATTTCAACTGTCTAACTACCACGGTTCATGAGATACAGCCTGTTGGCAGACGGACGGACGGACAGCGGACGGACCCGTTTTACCCTTTGGGTACAGAAACCTAAAAAAGACCTATGTTTATAAAATTATTTGATGTTTCCTTTAAATATAATAATTATTTATTATAACCAACGTCGCATAGCACTTTCAGACATTTCATGATATCTCTGGTGAGTTATCAAATTATAGTTTTCAAATCTACATTTATAGTTATCTTCTAGTTTATACTTACAGAATAGGTACTCTACTGGTACCTCGATCGTACAAGGTTAATCATAAAGATTTATGAAATGACTAAATACAAATATTTGTAGATCACTGAATGCAAAACTTCACTTTTTATCACTTTCTGTGGATCGCCCTTTACGTTAAATATTTTGATGAAAAAGTATTTTAATTATGACATTACTGATACAGATTTTCTTAATTATGTTTTTGTTTCAGGTAATATATTGGCGATTCGATGCAACGGTAAATATAAATGATAGAATTCAAAAGACCGAAAATATATCTCAGTAATATCTTTCAGGTTGGTCTTACTGAATCAAAGGGAATTTAGAATTTATCAAAGGGAAAAGAAAAAGTTTTTTCTTAATTAATTTATTCAATGTTCTAGTTAAGCACTGAGCTGTAAATATGAAACGTAATTGAGCACCGCAACCGAATAATAAATAAAAAGTTAATGCTCTTTAATTTTCCACATGAGAAAGGTCTTTTCGCCCGATCCGGGGGAGGTTTTGTGTCACTATTTGGGTGTGACATGTGGCAGAATGTCATCCGCCACACGCAGGCTTCATCATAGTGTAGTTTACCGCCTAGCACGAGATAATTAAAACACGATATAAGCACATGAAAACTCCGTAGGTATTAGAACAGTTTTAAATTAGCGATCTTTAGTCCGACTTCTATATTGATGGAATTTATTAAAAAAAAAATGTGCAGGCAGCAGCGAAGTTCTGTGTGATTTTTTTGACTCAAACCGTGTTTTTTAAAATGTAGATTTGAATTGATTATATTACTGTATTTTTGTCACACCAAAAAGCACCTCAATCTCCATTATATCAACTTCCTAAATTTGAACGCCCGACACATCGCATTTTGTAGCATTTAGTAGGCACACTATAAACGCTATTTCGTTATATGACGTGAGCTTGGGCCACTGTCATTTCACTCTACTGTAAGCCGTGTAAAAGAACTTCGTTCCAAAAATAAAAGCAAAAATTAAGTCTTAACAATATACATATCAATGTTACAAATTTGGTGTTAAATCATATTAATTTAATTAATTCAAGCGATACCGGAACGTCATCGTTAGGTCCTTCAGAGGACTATGGACTCTAATAACCAACACAATAAGTAGCTTATTAGTAACTTCATTAGTTTCTAGTAATATTTCAAAGTGTAATTTGTATTTATAGTTCATATTAAAAAATACATTTGTTGATTTTCAAATGATCACTTTATTTTTTGGCACGAATATTGGCATGAAACATTTACTTATCTATATATATTTAAATAAAAATATTATTGTGATTTTTTTTTACAGGACATTTCGATATCCAAAAGAAATAGGTTTTTATGTAATCGCACAACAAGTAAAAAGCACACAATGTAAATTTTTAACATAAGTAACATTTTTATTATTATAAAAATTGTGGAAGTATACACAATTTGTTATTATACCGTATCTATTGAAAATATTTCATGAAGTGTAAATTAGTTTCGGCTGCTACTAAATTGTACTGTCAATACTAGATACCTGATAATTATAATCTAAATAAAGAAAATTCTGTCTTATTTTTATTAATAAGGTGGACGGATCCGGATTAACAAGTAGCCATATATTTGTCACACTAGAGTTGGAAAGAATATCGGTACAGGTGTAATGAAGACAAAATAACAAACAATACCACGTGCTATACGTGTCGTATTTACATAACTCGTCAAATGCATTACATAACAAGCTTATAAACACGTATAATTGACGATTATTACCTACAACCATTATTGTAAATGACATTTATAATAAATAATTGATTTATTAACTCATTTATTGTACCGATCAATCCCCTTCGTGTATTATATATAAAATTTGAGGAAATTGTTAATCTGTGATAATTTAACACAGATTATATTCTCCCACTATAACCAACTAAAAGTCATTAAAAATAACGATTCATAATCTTTTTTTATGTTTAATACCACATTAAAAACATACATAACTTTTAAAAACTAACTTTTAAATAAATAGTTTTTAATAAATTTAAAATATTAATTGATGTACATAGTTAGGTTATTGTTATACGTTTTTTAAATATAATTAATCAAAGAAAAAGTTTTTTTACTAATCAATAGATTAGCTATAATCTCGTTATTCTTGTTTGTTTTTTTATACATTTCGGGGATAATCTTTTTATAAGCACAAACTAAATAAAGATTAAAAAAAAAAACAATATAAAATAGATTAAGTACAATCGCGAGCTCCTGAAATTTTCCTGAATTTTTAGAAGTCAGTTATCAAGTTAGTTATCAATTAACTTAACATTCGCAGTGCAGAAACGTTCGTGTAATCGAATCGTATTGGAGTAATTAAGACGAATGATCAGGAAAGCCGTGCCCACCGCTCGCTTCTAGGAAAACTCGTGTTAAACCAACACCACACTTGACTGTTTGCAACGGAAGTGTTTGTTTATTTATTCTCTCTTAATGACCCTATTATGAAACGATCGTAATTTAGTTTAACCAGTCAAATTAAATATTATTATATGAATACTTGTTAACTAAAAAATTTACTTATTTATATTTTATGTATTTATTAAATTATATCAACATTCGATTACTGTAAATGGATAAGTACGATTCTTGTAATTTTAGTAATAAATCGAAATTGTTCCTGGAGTCCTATTCTGCTAATTTATAACGGTTACGATGCGTTACCGATTCAATTCTACTCAAAAATAAACCTCAGTTGAATCGTAACTTGGGACTACTAATTTATAATAGTACGATACGATATCTCTTATATTTCGACCCAACTGCAACTGGATCGTTGTGTTAGTAGAATAGGAAAACGGTTAAATGACATCGATTACGTTTCGATTCGATTGTTATAAACTGATTTGTTAGCAGAACTGTCCCCTGATCGTATTGAAATATTTTAAAGAGTGAATGTGGATCGGCGAATTGCGGTTGCGCCCTTACCCAGACCATCACCGTCGTCACAGTCTTTACAAGGAAATATTCGCAATTAAATTTACGTAATGTTGTTTATTTTATTTCTTAGTTTTATTCAGTACGCGTCACGACGCCGCCGGATGCATACCTCGGTGCAACTCGTTATAATTGTGTTACGTGTTCGTGCTGTGTGTGTGCTCACTCATAAAGTGAATGTGTTTTATTTAATTGTAAGCATCAAAATTGGTTTGTTTTCAATGATTTTATTTTTAACATTAAGTGGGAAGCCGAGTATACAAAACATTTTAATCGTAAAACGAAATAAGAAAACACTGTTGATAAATAGTGGGTACTCACAAAGACATATAATATGACACCCTTTCGTATGAGTTCTGAGGTGAACTTGTAGAGACTAGTACTAGTAGAACTAGCCTTTGTGCATTTTGATATTGGTGTACAGTAAAGTATATAAATAAAAAAATGAGAGTTCAGAAATGTCATATTATGTATGCACTTTACTTCACACTTTAAATGTTATAATTTTGAACGTTTCAATAGTGAAGACAATGCGCCATAAATGTAACATGATGTATCAGAAGATTGTCAATGTCAGAATAACAGAGTCAATGCGATACTGATGCACAATCAGTATACGCGCGTGCGTTTAGTGTTATGCTCGGAACAGGAAATGATTTTCATCTTTAGTACCACCAACACATCGCATATTCTATCACCAATAACAATACTTAATATTATTGTGTTCTGGTTTAATGGTTACGATCGAGTGTACAGGCACAAGGGATATCAGGTCTTTTTTCCCAAAGCTGGTGGCGCATTGGCAATGGTGATCTTATCAACGGGTAGAACCTATTACCTATTTTAAATTAAAAAAATGCACGCCATAATATATAGCCATAGCTCACTATTGAATTCAAATTGTCACATTACTTTCCAATGTTCATGATGAGTACCATCCCGAAGGATCCTGTCGGTATCAGAAGGAATTCTGACGCAATACATGTTATTCTTATATACCCCAATCCTTAGGGTTATGTAGTTAGCTAAGAATCCTCATGTAGCAGCTAGAGAATATTGGGTTACTTGTTACAATATATATATCCTTGGTTATCGATACGATCGATTGCGTTGCTGTTTACTTTTTAATACAATAAAATAAATAAATAAATAAGCTTTATTAAATCCATTACAGTTTTACAAAATTAAATTAGGAACTTCATTAAATTTGAGATCATTGAATTGTTATTATATATTATATATATTTTCTATGTAATGGACCCCTTTTGGGTAAAAGCCTCCTCCAAAGATTTCCACTCATCTCTGTCCTCTGCGGTGTGCATCCAGTCTGATCCTGCGGTCGCGACTATGTCGTCCTGCCGTATCTTGCGTATGGTCGGCCTATATTTCTGGATCCTGGTGGTCCTTTCCATCTCGTCACTTTTGTTGTCCATCTGTCATCTGTGCATCTAGCAACAAGAAATTTAATAGAATACACGGGCGTAAAGTTCTTTCTCCTTTGACGTTTATAAAATTCGACCCTTGAATTGAAGGCTCTGTAAATCCCCGTGTACATTCCGCCTCCATTTCAATTCGTATGATATTCAATGCCAGCAACTTTTAAGAGAAATGATTTTATTCTGTGTCGTTACGCTTATTTCAGTAAATTGGCTACTATGTTGTGTAACCATGGAGTTGCCTATTCGGTTGAATTTACATGTTTTTTTTTTAAATTATTATAGCCGATCTACTACGAAGTTATTGTTATAAAACATTCTTAAAGTCAAAGTCAAAAATCTTTATTCAACATTCAAGCATTACACTTACTTATTGGTAGTCATAAATCTACCACCGGCTCGGAAACAAACACCTCAGACCTGAGAAGAACCGGCGAGAGAAACTCCGCGGGATTATTTTTTTATCACACCTTTACAATACAGACAATTTATACAATGACAGATTTTTTTTTCATACGAAATACCCTGGAGGCGATCGTTTCATTCCCAAAGTGTGCAATCATCGAAGAAGTCATTTGTTTTGTAATATCCTTTTGCACCCAAGCGTTCCTTAACAATTATTTTAAATTTCACAATTGAATATTTTTTAACGCTTTCTGGGATCCTGTTGTAAAAGCGTATACTTTGTCCCATAAAATACCTATTAATCCTGTATAATTTGATAACAGTGGTTGTAAGTTTATACTTGTTCCGGGTGTTAACAGTATGTACGTCACAATTCCTGGGAAAATCTTTTATGTTTTTGCGTACATACATAACATTAACAAATATATATTGAGAAGTGACAGTCATTATTTTAATTTCATTAAAATTACATCTTAGTGAATATTTTGGGCCCAAGTTATAAATTGCACGAATAGCCCTCTTCTGCAATACAAAAATCGTATTAATATCGGCAGATTGAGCCCAGAGTAGAATGCCATAAGACATTATACTGTGGAAATAACTAAAATACACTAGGCGAGCCGTCAACATTCTAATTTTTTTTACCGCGAATGCTGCAGACCCGTTCAAGCTTAGAATCTATGGTGATACCAAGAAATTCTGTTGCTTCTACAGATCTAAAGCTTCCCCATTTAAAAATACATTAGTTGTTACAAATTTCACATTAAGAATAGTGAATTTAATAATTTAGTCTTTTTACTGTTTAACAGTAAATTATGAACACTAAACCAGTGTACTATTTCAGAGAGAGCATTGTTCACCTCTTCATATATTGATAAACGTCTTTTTATTTCGAAAATTAAGGTAGTGTCATCAGCAAACAATACTATCTCATGTTTGTTATTTAAGAGATGTGGCAAGTTATTTATATAAATGAGGAAGAAAAATGGACCAAGAATAGATCCTTGAGGGACCCCCATATCAACTGGATCCCGGGAGATCTCTTTCCATTTATATCAACCCTCTGAATCCGATTGCTCAAATACGAAATCAGAAGGTTGAGTGCTTTGTCTCTAATGCCATAGTGACGTAGTTTCGTCATCAACATCAACGTTTCGTGTTACACACAATCAAAAGCCTATAGGCCTATCTGTGTCATCAGTTACCACCCAGCTAAGAGTTGCTCTGTCGCTAAACAGTGCCGTATGTTTCGGTTTGACGTGAGTGATCCTGTGTTCATTATTCTATGGAGGGCGGCGCATGACCACAGTTAAATTAAAAAAAAAAACAATTCATATTACTAGTAAAATAAACAATTTAAATTTGCTAAAGCTATTTAGAAATTCATGCCTTGTTATGTTGATGATTCTTATAAAAAAAAACTGACTAATAAAAAATTACTTCTCTTTGACGTGATAGACAAATAATAGTTTTAAATTTAATTAAAACTTTTTACTTGGTGGTAGAGCTTTGTGCAAACTCGTCTGGGTAGGTACCACCCACCATCAGATATTCTACCGAAAAACAGTACTTCGTATTGTCATTGAAGTATAATGTACTAACGTAAACGTACTAGAATAGTCGGCGCGAACAAAATGTGTGTAACAGTCGCGGGAGGGCGGGGCGCGTGGGTTGGAGTTAACTAGTCATAGATGAGTTGTCACCGTCATAGACGCGACACTTTTTGTTTTATGCCTATTGAACCGGTAATAGTAGGAACATAGTTAAATAAATTTAAATAGGAAAATTCGGTATTATGTACAAGTACCAGCATTTCAAATTAATATATACTTTATTTACCTTCAAACAAATTATTATATTTATTTATTTACCTTTTTTTATAAATGATCTAAGTAGCTCAACAAGTTAGCTTTATTCATTAGGTCATTTTCCGTTTATGCATTAATTCAAAACTTACGTTTGATATCCTTCACCAGTTATATCAAGTCATAAATTAGTACACTAACGTTTAGTACGTGTCCTATCTGTACGGTCCACTTTTCATAATCTATGATTTTCATATAAAATGTCGTGTACAGTAGAAAATAATGTACAAACATTTGATTTGGTTGGTTTTAGTTGACGTTTTGTTAACTTACCGATGATAAGTCACGCCACTATCTCCTTTGTTCGCAATCTTTCGCAGATTTTTACATGTTTTTAACACGCAAGACGGCTTTTCTGAATCACCTTTGTCACAGTTCAGGTACGTCCGATCGCGATGAGCGTCGGCGACTGACTAAATGAGCTGATGCCGACCGGCATCAACTCATGGCGCAAACATCTGTTTGCGGCGTCTGCTCTATATATTATACCTCAATGGGTATTGTTGTGTTCCGCTTTGAAGGGTGAGTGAGCCAGTGTACCTAAACTATAAAAAAAAAAAAAATTTTTTTTTTTGTTTCTTATCATTTATTTTAATTTCTAACGATATAGTGACAACAGACTTTTAATTTCGACATAATTAATTTTATTCCTATTAAATGACCTAAATGAAGTTGGTTGACCAATGACATAAAATATAGCGGCCTTGACATACCTTGGATGAGGTCGATGTCCAGCAGTGGACTATAGACTTAGTATGTAAATAGAAGCATACTGTAGGTATAATAAAATATTTCGCATTATATCGTACGCAATATCTTAACTAATATAATTTAACAGACTGCTATCCTCTTTTAACGCAAAGATTAGATAGAGACAACTATATTTTCAGGACAAACTGCTTAATAACTTTATCTAAAAAAATTTAAATGATAATTATAAACTGAATTTTGATATTAAAAATCCATGTCACACGGATTTCTTATATTACGTGAATCCGGAAAAAAACAAAGTTACCTCTGATGATAACAAAGTAATTATCAAAAGCAAGTTATTAGTGTTGTAGGTCGCAGTCCATTCCTCGTATTCGTATGCATTGTGGCTTGCGTGTTTAATAATTTATGTTGATCGAGTCGAGATAGTCGAGAGCTCTTTGCAGTGATGCATGTCTTACTAGCGCCTCGCTCTGGGTTCGCGTGTACAATTGAGAAAATTCTATTTATATATGTATTAATAAAAATGTAGAACATTTAATGCATCTTAATATAAACCTCTCTCGTTTAACTAATGTATTCCATTTTTAAATATATATTTTACTCATAATATTGCTATTCTTTAAATTACTCTCTTCTATTTCTTTTATACACCTCATTCATTTTTCTTTACTCGAAGTTTCGTTCCGTTTCACTTGCATAACAATTTTATTATTAATTAGTAATTTATAATATTTTTTCTTAATTTAAATAAACAATTGGAATAAGTAATTGAATATACATATAATAAGAAGAACTCAAAGACGTTTTTGAAGCTTTGTATACTTCAAAACAAAGTTTTGAAATCTGCAGTTTTTATATTAGTATTTATTATTTAACAATTTAAAACCAATTTTAAGTTATATAGTTTCAAATTATAGTGTTTTTTTATAAACTATTTTGATTGTATTTTATTATAATTGCAACACTAAAGACGGCTTTTTTTGTTTTACGCAGTAATTTTATCCCTCGCATGTCTTGGGTTTCCCCGAGGCTGTTCATATCAATTATTTTGTCTCTAATACTTTGATTATAGCGTATAAAGTATTCATTAATAATATCTGTTTTGATATATTGTGTACGACCTTAGTAAGAAAATCATGTGAGTATATAATATATATCATAAATCGTATAAATTGTAAATTAAATTATAATCAAAACAAAACAATTTTTCGTCTGTGACTAAAAACCAAATGAACACAAACTCCAGAGTTTTAATCTATTAAATAATTAAACTATCTAACTCTGGGCTCCATAACCATATCAACTCGATGGTTATCTTACGATCGATTGCGTTGCTGTTTACTGTTTAATAGAACAGACAGACGGAAGTAAAGTTCTTTCTCGTTTGACGTTAAAAAAACGACCCGTGAATTAAAGGATGGTATTCTGGTGACAGGAGGGCTGATTCATTTTTCGCCCAGAGAATCGGAATTGCGATTCAAATGGATAATGCTGCTAGCATTCTTGCCACCATTCCACGCGGTCACGATCTGTTAAGTAATTATTTTTAATTATTATTTGTATTTATTTAAGGTTTTAATGTAAATAAACTCGATGGTACAAATTAATAGTTATTTGAATCATGAAGACAAACTTGCAAAATCTCAATTGGATACTATTTAAATAAATACTGACTTAGTTACGTATATAAAGAAGTGAAGCCAATGTAAACACATTATTGTTATTAAACTTTTATCCTCAAAAGCTACGTACATACTAGATTGCACTTATGTACATATCGGTAATTCGATGATTATATCTCCATAGCAAATGTACGTATTTTTACAAATCATTGAATAACTTTCCACCACCAACCTTGGGCACTAAGATGTTATGTGCCTGTAATTACACTGGCTCACTCACCCTTCAAACGGGAACACAATAATACAAAGTACTGCTGCTTAGCGGTAGAATAGATCATGAGAGGGTGGTACCTACCCAGACGAGCTTGCACAAACCTCTACCACCGAGTATACATGAAACGTTTATATTAAAGAACATACATATATAAGAAAAAATCCTGTACATTTTTGGACCAACGCCATTGCTTACGTGCGCAGAACTTCAAAGTATCATCACAATCGGATGAATACTTTAGTACCGCATAGAGGACGAACATTTATGTTTATATATATTATAAAAGATAAAGCCTTGCTTTCAATTGCCCTTTGATTGGTGATTGATCATTTAACTTAATCACTTTTTTATTAAAGTTATTTTACTAGATTAATTTTAGCCCAAGAATATAACTAAAAATTCTTGTATTAATTTTGTTCAATTTGTCACATCACGATAAGAAGCGGGATTACCGCAGTTCAGTCAGTCTCAGTTTCGAGAATTCTGACTCCCCTCTTCAGGACATTAGTCCAAGGATTGTATTAATTAATAGCTAATTAAATGTAATGCGTACGACGTAAACAATGGCATGCTGATTCATAAGTTCGTTAAGCTTATCCTGTAACTAAATTAAAAATTGAATATGAAATCGAAATATCAAAAATCGACATACATTTTTAAACTTTTATTGAATTATTGTGTTATAAATGTTAAAATAAATAATGCAGTTATATACCAAATATGTATTAATACTCTTTAAATGTGTTAAATAACTAAAAAGCATCCGTCATAGGGTGTAGGACACAAAGTCCTATCATTAGATGTTCTCCCGCTCAACAATAATATATAGCATTGGTGTGTTCCTTGAAGGGTGAGTGAACCAGTATAACTACAGACACAAGGGGACATAGCATCTTGGTAAATTATGTTAGGAACGGTTAATATTTCTTACAGTTCCTATGACAATGGGCGTCGGTGACCACTTACCATCAGATAAGGATTTATCTGAACACTCGCTAAACAATAATTATAATAAAGACAGTTAATCATTACTCCTTAATAACGAGATAAGTACTCGAACACAGCTAAAACTCTGACATAACTAATAATCTCTTAATTTGTTTGTTTTGAATTCGAATTTTAAACGTGGTGATAAAAGCTGAACTAGACATACTCACCGGGCTGCGGTCATCATATCAATTGAGTGCGACTACAACTTGGTCGGCATTTGTGGTTAAGATTTGTCATACATATTTTGAGAATATTAATCTTTGTAGTTTGGTAATTGAATAGTGTTGTGCAACTTAAAGATGTAGAGTAATTAATTAAAATGTAAATTCAAATTAAATGTGATGTTACGTGTGATTTAAAATCGTATGGAATGTTTCAAAAAAATCGAAAGTCCTTTATTCGATACTAGTTTAAGGCCGCGGCTTCGCCCACGAACGTGAGAGGTGGTACCGTCCTTTGCTATACCTTTTTGTTCTCGGTGGAAAAAACGCATTTCCCCCACATGGTGGGAGGTACGAGGAACTCGCCGGTACTGAAGGCGCCGGAATACCCACTAAAATTCAACCAGTAACTACTTCGTCTTTTCGAGCGATCTTGAGATCGCTCGCGCACCCTACCATGACGCCCCGAGCTTTGCTGTACCTTTGACAACGTATGTGCAAAATTTTATGATGATCTGTTGAGTAGTTAAGATGTGAAAGTGTAATAAACAAACTCACTTACGCATTTATAGTATTAGTATGCTTCTAGCTACATTTACCTATTGATTGTTAAATTAGAAACTACCACCGGTTCAGAAGAGAAAATAACCAGACTCGATAAGAACCGGCTAAACAAACTCAACAGTCTTAGTTTATTATACCTAGTGAGCAGGTAAAGTCGGTAAAGACCTCTTCTCATGTGAGCTTTACCACCATCCTCGACTGTAGTACCACCATGAACCTCATGTTCCATGCATTGATTCTGGAAAAGAACTGCAATAAACATTGTTATTATATTTATTTACATAATATATAATTAAGGTACTAATAATATCAAGCATTTCCAACGTTTTTATATTTTGGTATCCAAGTGGAATATATAGTACGTAGTAGTAATTAGCTTTCGTAATTTATTTGCGGTAAACAAGCAAAGACGAGGTAAATTGTCTCTCGATTAATAGAGGGAGGAATTCGCAGTATTTCTACACGTGTAAGGAAGAAGCAGATATTACACGTGTATGTAACTAGCAATGCATCGCACAATTTTTGTCTGTTAATTTATAAAATTGAAAAGGCCATCTTTAATGGACAGTGGACACATCCATGGTGCACGTAGCGCTGTAAGAAACATTAATCGTTTCTTACATTGCCATGCAAATATGCCACCAAGCTTAGGAACTAAGATATTATGTCATTCACCTTTAAAACCGGAACAACAATAATAACTATTGCTGACGGCGGAATGTCTGATGAGGTGTAGTATTTACCTGTACCTGTGTGGTCTCTGAACTCAAATTAGATATTGAATTGTATTAGTAGTAATTTCTCTCAACATTGATAACATATAGAACGAGTTGTTTGAAAGCAACAAATAACAAATATTACAGAAAACATACAGCGAACAATTACTTTCGTCTGTCATATTGCAAATCATGACGCAATACCATCTGTAAATTTTGAGTTACGAAAAAAAATCTATACAATTATCACTACGATATCATTAAACGAAATCGTACAATCATACAAATGGAAGTCTATTATTTTCATTGTTCTTTTTTTCTTATTTTTCTGGCGTGTATCTACGCTAGTTGAGCGCAAAATGTTCTTTCAGTCTGTCACGTTATAATTAACGTTTGTTGATTAAATCAATAATGTGATTGACATAGATTTCTCTTATTTTTTATTTATTTACATAAACTATGCAAAGGCAGACAAACGTCGTGACGAAGGCATTTACTTCCAGTCAATCCTAAGCTGAACAAAGAATAGAAGGCAAATAATAAAATTAGATAAAACATTTTATGCAGTGTTAGTCTTTTCAACATCACAGTAAAATAATTAAATATACCTACGTATCATATATAATTCTTGAAGAGCTCTAGTAGAAGCAATTTTAATTATATGAAAATCCTTTGGTAATTATAACTTAATTTTCTCTCAAATTATAAAGATAAAAATTATTATAATTAATTTTCATGTGTATACAACATGACTTATTAGCTAATTATATTACTACTGGGGTACTCCACAACCACAACTAATGTTTAATTCATTATATACATACATAAACTGCAAATTTGTAAAATGTCCTAAGTGTGGTTGCATAAAATATTCATTATATTGTATATATATATAAATATTTATATTGATTTGGTTTAAATGATTGCAAATCGTTGCCGATTTAATAGCAGTGACGTTTGTTTATTTATCAAGAAAAACGTATTATTGCAACCGTATATGGTTTTTGATATCATGTCTAGTTCTTGCGGTTAGCCATTTAATTATAAGAGTATATCCGGTCAAGTGTGAATGTATCAGTATTTAAAATGAATACGGATTAACTTGGTTACTTTTTCATTTTGTTGTGTTATATATTTGATTAGAGACGTTTTCGGAAGTATGTCGATCGTTTTACTAACACACGTGTGATACTCAATACCAGGTGACAGAAGTAAGATTTTATTGCATTAGAAAAGTTGCACTAAACTTAGATCTCGAAAAGATAAAGTCATCGCGCCCAATGAATTTTCACTTTAAAATTATTACTAAAGAGTTAACCTCTAAAATGAATAAATAATTATGATAATTAGTTTAATCACACATTAACACATTTTTCAAAGAAAAATAAATAGCAATATAAATTACAATAAATTGTTTTACTACACATTACTAGAATTCGTAGTGATTGCATGAAGATATATACTTTAAATGTATCGATAATAAAATTAAATTCAAAGTTCGATTTAATTTTTTAATCATTCGGTTCACGTTTCGGAATTTTTCTAATATGGTAACATTTACAAAAAATACATGTACACAGATTATAAATATATTAGTAATATACCATACCAAATTGTAAATAACACAGAGTTTTACTTAACAATTATTCGTTTTCATACATTTTTATTTTATGTCTAGGTAAAAAAGACTGACACGCTGAAATAGGTTTTATTACGACTGAACAAGACTGATCTTAATGATAAAATGTAATTGTGATATTCAATTAAAGTCGTTTTTTGTTCCTATTATGAAACGTTTTTATTATTTTAAAAATCGTTTCTCAGACTTACGAAAAACCCACACGTCATTGCAACACAGACGAAAACAATTTGCTAATAATATTAATAAAAGCGAATATCGACACATACACATCACTAGCATCCATAATTGACCATTGGAATTAATCAACCTGCTCCCAGTCAGTGTAATTTAAGTCTTAATTATAATATATTAAAGTTGTATTTCTTTCGTACGGTTTGTTTCGGTTTTTCCTCTAGATTACGGCGAAGGTAAACCGGGGTGCGTGCGTCAAAGCCACCCTTTCGTTCTGAGTCATTTCAGATCAAGGGCAAGATGTTTTAGCTTATTCAGTTTGAATATAATTGATATTCAATAATCATTTCTAAAGTTATCCACAAGTAGCTAATTAATGTAGGTCTATGATTAATAAAAATGTTTACGATGTTTTCTATATTCTATGTTTTTTAGTTGTGCGGTAGGTGCGGGGGACCCCCGTCAGGAAAGAAATTCTGTGCGATATTTTTTCGACTCAAGCCGTGTTTCAAAATGTAGATTTTAATTGATTATATTAATGTATTTTTGTCACCTCAACTTCCTTTATATCGAGTTCGACCTCCTAAATTCTAACGCCCAACGCATCGCATTTTGAAAGCACAGTATGAACGCTATTCCGTTATATGACGTCACCTTGGGCCACTCCCATTTCACCCTATTGTAAGCCGCGTAAAAGAACTTCGTTCCAAAAATGAATGTTTGCATGTGTGTCATCTATGCGTTGTTAAACCATTCATCCGATTGTGATGAGACTTTGCTGGGTTGTTCTTCCTATAACAGTGAAGGTTCCAAGCTCAAAACATAATAGTTTTATAAAGAATAATAAGTTATTCCTCTATAATATTCTATTATTCTGTTAAAACGTGACACTCCAACCAATCGACCCAATCTTAAAATGTTGTAAATCGACTTACGACGATACTCTATTGTGATACTAACTATTATAATTTCATGATCGATTTTTCTCTTACAGAATAGGTGCAATAAATACATAACTACTAACAATTTCATAGAAAAAAATATATAATTATATTATGTGATTCATTGTATGTTTATTGTGTAAGCTTTATAGGTACTTAATTTATTTTTAAATATGTATAACCGGTTTGATTTTTTTTATTCCTCTGACCGGTTAATAAATTGAACACAGAAATGCGTGGGTAAAGCCGCAAAAAAAATGATTATGCTTTTATTTCATACTCTAAAGTGACACGAATTAATTGTTTATTTTTTTTAAAGTAATAATTGTACTCGTTTATATTGAAATAGTAATTGAATGAGACAAAATAACTGAAATACTTTTTGCCTTATTTAAAAAATAGGCATTTAAATGGTAGTTTTCACGTATTATCTATAGCGAATACTTAGATTTTTCGTTTCCTTATGTGGCATATTTCTTCTCATGCCTTTTTAACTATACTGATGACTGGCATTATAAAGAAGGAGATTTGTTTGTTCAATCGGATAATCAAAGGTCAACCAACTCGATTTGAAAAACACTTTTTGCATTAATTTACATCAAAAACTTTTAATACAGATGAAACTGCGCGGAGCAGTTCTATTGACGTAGCAGTTTTATTGATGTAACCGAAATCATATGAACATTAAAAAATATCATATACATATTTCATCTCGGAATTGATACATTGACTATAATATATTCAATATTATCTGATTTGGTTTTGTAAAATATATTTCTTATTAAGTTTTTGTTACACGTTTCTGTCAAAACTGTGTAATGGATTTCCATTGAGAACGGCACACAGACGTGTCTTATTTTCATGCTGGCTTGATGTCCACGCGATATTCTTCCCTTAAACTCTTACCAAGATCTCTATCTACGGCTCGATACTTAATAAGCATTCAATAAAAAGTGGTACCCTCCTTGTTTGTTGTCAGCTTTAAGCTAGTAGGTTAACGTTAATATATAATACTGGGTAAGCGTCATCCCTCGGTTGCTTGGTTTGTTATTTAGTTGAACCCTCTCAAGTATCAAGTAATTGCGAAGTTGTCTGACGTGGTGAGAGGCGCAGACGTCACAGGGTCATCGTACTCGTTATCGACAATCGATTCAATAAACACTAGCGCGTCGAGTGTCCACTTCATCGATTGAGTCCTGCAATACATGCAATCACTATAGAAGCGGTATTTAAGACGAATTCATCTTTTTTATTAGCTATATTAGCTAAGAAAGCTTAAATTTATGCTTCTTACATAAAAAATGACGGACCCGCCATACAAACCCCGTATTTTACCTTCTTGCGGGGTAGTGTTTAAGAACCCTGATATACGTATTTATATATTTCTAAACAGAAGCTAGTATATAAAATTTCATGCTTTTAGATGAAAAATGACGGACCCGCGTTACAAACTTTCAACGCCCATTTCACCCTCTTGGGGGGTAGATTTTCGAAAACCCTGAAATACGTATTTATTTATTTCTAACCAGAGGCTTGTATATAAATTTCATGCTTCTTATATCAAAAATGACGGACCCGCCATATAAACTTTCAACCCTTATTTCACCCTCTTGCGGGGTAGTTTTTAAAAAACCCTGAAATACGTATTTATTTATTTCTAAACAGAAGCTAGTATATAAAATGTTATGCTTCTTATATGAAAAATGACAGATTTCCATACAACGGTTCATCCCTTATTTAACCTCCTTAGGGGTGGAATTTCCAAAAATCCTTTCTTAGTACGCGTTTCCATCATAAAATGCATCAACTGTCAATATTTCAAGTATCTAACCCGTGGTTTAGGCTCTGCGTTGATGATTCAGTCAGCACAAGTCTTTTTATATATATAGATAATATATTTATGTAGTGCAACAGAGGTCAAGATTTCGATGAGTTTCTTTCGCCTGTTCTTGTTAAGTTTGATCGGTTTTAGAGCATACCTAAGTATAAGGGATCGTATACTTACTTACACGATTCTGTCTGTTTATTGACTTATATTCGTAGAGGTTAAACAAGACGTGAATTGATGCTCGCTCTTTGTTATTTTAATTTTTTGCTTTTATTGACGGTCATTGTCAGCTTATAGTTTTCCTTATAATTACTTAATTAAAGAAAATTAACAATTTCAATTGCCATTATTGATAAGTATTGTATTGTATTAAATATACCGGACGCCGTGATTAAAGGTCATTTTTATGATACCAGATCATACGTCAAGAAATGTAGTTGAGACTAGCACTTCACCCGCGACTTCGTCCGCGAAAATTTAAATACTATTATTGAACGTAAATACGTAAATTAGTATTTGTTAATAGACTAAACGTAGGACATTTACAGTTCGTTCAAATCGTGACATTTTTCTTACTTAGAGGATTTTTATACCCGTCATAACTTCTAAACAAAAAGTCCGATCCAAATAATTTAAAGTGGAATTTACACGTACTTAATCAACCTTAATTATCAAACCATTTAATGGATAAGGATTACATCATGATACCAATATCACCACTATTCGATTCCACCCGTATTTATACATAATAATATTTTGAACAAAAACTGTTCTTGTGGCTTAACTATAATAGTTAGACATATACCATCGCAGACTTTTTTGTGATTAATAGAGTGGCGCTATTAATATACAGGACACAATTTTATATATCGTCAATAGTTTTCGAATGGAACGCAAAATAATGACTTTTATAGGCAACATTTTGATGCCTTGGATTACATTGTTCCATTTTAGGTAGGCATCTCTAATTTTTTTGAAAATATAATTTAGCCTATGTTACTTGGTAAAGATGTAGCTTTCTAATGGTGAAATAATTTTTTAAATCGGTCCAGTAGTTTTTGAGTTAAATCGTAAACATAAATACAATATAAAAAATAAAAAACAAAATAAACAAACAATCAAACAAAAAATCAAATCTTTATAGAATATCAAATCTTTATAGTATATCAAATCTTTATAGATGTACAAGCTTATTTTACACACTATTAATATACTTATAACTTTAATATAAGCATGGTTCTTTAATATTATGTGTTAAAACTGATATGATACTTTCATAATTTTATGTTTACGTTCTAACAATATCGCGCACATATAAACATATGAATAACATCGAGAACCTTCCATCGGTAAATATTCGGTATCGCGCCACCAGCGATTTTGGGGCTGATATATAAAAAAAAAAAAATATGCTTACCGAATATTTACCTTTCCTTCTTACTTATTTACGATTTAACTAGTGAATACATAACCGTCATTAATGCTATACTAGCGTTTTGCCCGCGGTCTCACCCGCGTAGTTGTTCCTGTGGGAATTCGGGGACCAAATGTAGCTTATGTTACTCTCGGATAATGTAGCTCTCCATTGGTGAAAGAATTTTTAAAATAGGCTTAGTGGATTAAGCTTGAAAGAGTGACAAACAAACAAACTCACATTCGCATTTATTATATTAGTAAGTATGTTAGCGTAATTGAAATAGTTGTTAAAATAATTGCTGTTATGAAAAAGTACTATAAAATAGTTGAAATACCAACAACATATCTGGTTTTGAAAACACGAGGAAAATCGAAAAGGTGAGCTGGTAAAAGCAGGCCGTTCCTAGTTAGGAACCGGATTGGAAAAACGAAACTGCGTCACTCTCGACTCGTGTCGGTTACTTTGCTCGTAACAAGTATTAACATAATTAAATTAAAATTAATAAGGTAGTTCAACCCGAGTTGTGATGATTCTCCGTTGCATTGAGGTTATATTGAACGCAACGCTTGCACTCCAAGCTTATACAATTATCAGAGCCGTTAGAGGTCTACAGTCCCAGTGGCAACGACGGAGTAACTAATTTATTTTGAAATTATTTGAACAATTTATTATAGTCGAGAATTAAATTAATTGATTACGCGAAAAATAAAATTATTTTCATAATTATGTAGATAAATTATTTCTATAAATAATTACACTTTTATTATTATCTACATAAATGTATATTATGGTGAAGACTCATCCGAATTGTTGTTTAAAAAAAAACTTATGAAAGCCCCGGATCTATAGTCCCAGATTACCTCTAAATGCGGCCTTAACAATTATGATAAATGGATTACACACACACATATATCATAATTTATGATGATATATATGATAGTTAAGATTTGTGAAGCTTTTCTTGAAATTTTTCTTTAATTTCAACTTCGTTGAATAATATATAATGTCATAGCGTGTTTTACACCAAGTAATTTCTAACTTGTATCAAGCGTAGGTATGATATCAATGATTAAGACGCCTTCACTGCTAGGAAATCGCTAGGCAACCGTGACGCGCTGTGAACTTTTCTTTTTTCCTTTCATACTCTGGAACGATGGAGGGTTGATAATCTATTTCCACAACTCCCAATCATATAACAATATTTTATTAATGACCGGTTGCTATGACTATGTGTAGGATTTTCGTGTTATGATAATAATAGCGTGAAATTGGCCAGTATATGAAACCAATATATATAATGCTAGCCCGCTTTACTTCGCCCTCTGGGCAGAATAATTATATATCTCAGTAGGTATTTTGTAGAAACAAAAAATGTATACCTTGGGTTGCATTATTGCAATTTTCGCAGGGCTTAAAATCAAATAATCAAACAAAAATTTAAATATTTTCTTTTTAATATTAGTTTAAAAAAGTAGATAATATTGTCTCTGTTGAAACGTTTAGCAACAGATTAAATAAAATAAAATACTGTTTCTTTGATCACATAAACAAGAACATCTATAATGCTTGATGTTTGCATAATACATTTCATGTACAAACGCGATCTTGATCAATTTGTATGGATTTTGTAACTGTTTATTTTAGCTGTTTATCTTTTTTCCAATCTCTTTCGATTGAATTCATTTTATCCAAGTAAGTCTTATAAAGAAGGATTTTTGTACGTTATACATAAATATTTCATAATAGAATAGCAATATTTTATCAATTTTTATGAATAGAGAGATCAGCTTTCACGATTCAGCGTTTGATCACTTATTTTCCGACTTTACTGAAACATTTTGAATTGAAAACAAACCTAAAGATTACCTAGAAGAGATTTGAAAATAAGGTTTACAAACCCTTGTTAATTTTTAAAACCTGGCAACACAAGCTACAAAGGAAAAAAAATTACTTACATTCAAGTTCCACTTAAAACTACGGATACAACTTTGATATACATCCCCCATTAACAGCATTTTCAATCAATTTGTCACAAGTTTCAGCGTCACATGCTTACAAATAAACGTGTCTGCAAACATGTGCGATTCAAACACGAGTTTTGTCTTATTGTTCTCCACAACTCACTACAAACTTGTGTATTACTTTCTTGTTAACAATTAATGCACATAATAGGATTAGCTATTACGGCCGCTTTGAAATATTTACAATAACCTGATTACAAGAGTATAGAAACAATGTTACAGGGGAAATGTGATGAAAGTACAATATAATAAAAGAGAGGGTAAGGGGGTACCCTCCCTTTGTAATATCTTACTGAAAAATACTAAACCAATATATTAAAAAAAACTTATACCAAAAATTACAGATGGTTTTAAAGAAGGTTTTAGTATGTAATATTATTGTATGCTAACATATAAATGCAAAGAGATTTATGTCATTGTATAGAGAAGAAATATGGTTTTGAGTCAAACACCTTTAAATTCTGAGTCGGTATTGCTCGGATAAAAATTATTATTTTACTCTGCGAATATAGATTTTTTTGTTTTCATATCGTACTTAGGGTTTTTTTGTCATAATAACGTAATGTTTTTGTGATAACTATAATTTAGGGGTAGGTTTGAAGACATAACAAATTGACTATTAATTATTTAACAAACCTCTCGCTCTAATACTCAACATTTTTGCTTTAAGAAAAGGGTGAACAAGCCCATGATACACGACAATTGTCATTTAAGACAAAAGTGTAGAGAATGTAATAAAACATTTAGCATTCTTGTGTCGTTTAAAGTACAGATCCAGAAGACTTTATTACATTAATGGAAGTTTCTTCGTCTCAAGTGTGAAACTATAGGATTTAACTTAACTGGTAACACCGTAATGTTTTATTGTTTAGTGCTCTAGCTTTTAACATATCACAGAATATGCCACTATTTTGTGATTTTCGGTTTTTGTGAGGCTTATGTTGCTTGCTAGTAGCCTCGTTTTTAGTGTCATTCGCAGGGCCGTATTTAGAGGAGGGCGGAGCCCACAGTAGAAATTTCTAAAACATATAATCCCAATTTCGAGGTTTAAACACATTTAATGATATATTTAATGTATTATATTATAAATAATACATATATCATATTTTATGATATATGTATTATATTATAAATAATACATATATCATATTTTATGATATATGTATTATTTAATGTATATTATGAAGATATAGTAAAATACAATTACAATTCTTGTATGCTGCAATAAATTATTATTAATACACCGTAATGAAAAAAGTGGTTTGGGGTCTTCTCTTCTTTCTTGCCCCAGGGCCTCCAGAACCTTCACATTTGTGTTAAAAATAACAATTGTTACTCCAACGTACCCCTTTTTAAGACTACCCTGCAATGCGTTCATTCCTTTTCAACAAATTAACCATAAAAAGATACGAAGAATGAATGACAATATTTTTGTCAAAACAGGGTTTCGGTGTTAAAATACCAAAATTCTATATCACTAGGAATAAGATACAATAGATGTGTTATATAGAGTTGAGTAAGTGAATTATACCTACGGCATTAAAGGTCGCACTTAATCTTCCTTCGTTCATTCGATTATTTTGGTCAAGCCCCCACTTGTTGCTGGGTCGAGTAGAAGTAGAGCTGGAGCGTGCGAGGTTATCTTGTATCGATACTTTGTTTATACTTTAAACAATTATTTTTTGGTTCGCATAATCTAGGTACTTAATGTATCTTTTAAAGCGGTTCCGATTTTTACTCTCGATGTTGTCTGGAGCTAGGAATTCATTCGTTCATTCATTCATGCCCCTGCAATACAACATATAATCCACTAAACGCCCAGTAAGTTTGTTAAATATTATTAATAATCAATTTGTTAATTCTCTAATTCTTCTTCAAACCTACCCCTTAATTATAGTTATTACAAAAATATTACTCTATTATGAACAAAGAACCCTAAGTACGAAATAAAACAAAAAATCGATACTCGCGGAGTAAAACACATTTTCTATAAGAATTTTATAGCAATTTAAACTCGATAACATTTATTTCAGCGTCGGACGTTATCCTCTCAACAGGTGAACAGGGTGTAGATAAGCAAACACTTGTGTTAAAACCACCCCCACCCCCTGTTGCTGTAAGCAACGCTGCCCACCACCCCACTAACATCTGTCTAACACCCAGCTATAGAGTCGACCAAGGAATATTTGACCGAGAAAATTGCTCAATTTATTTCCTTTACTAGTAATATTAAATGGATCACAACATATTGTTATTTAAAAGAACAACTTAGAACTGACGTAGTTAATTTTTTTATTGATTTATACTCATATCTAACACATGACTAAAACTGAAATTATTCAAACTTCCATAAAAGAAAATAAATAATTATCAAATTATATGACATTTGTGGCATTTGATTCAAAAAGTTAATCTTTGTTTTTCAATTAAGAAGAAACAATGGCTGTATATATGACGATACTTAATCTATTTTTAGATTGGGTTTATGTTAATCAAAGTTCCAAACTAGAGAATTAGATAGTTTTTATATTAAAACAAGAACATGAAATTTACCGTCGTATCGTCGATAGTTGAAAGCGAGTGAAACTGCGAAGCACAGCTACGTACTTGTATAGTAATAAACTAAAACTTCTCCGTAATGCGCTGCATTTTCTGATATAAGCGTGATTAATAGTGAATTAATAGTTTTTTAATTTAAAGATTACAAAAAATAACTTCTCAATATTTTTTATTAGTATGTATGTTTGATCTCTGCATCAATTGATTATTTCACACTAACCGACTTTAAATAGTACGTTATTGAAATAAACTTACGCGAATAAGAACGTATGTGATTTCAACTTCAACCGAATAACATCAACATATACAACTTGCTCGCTACTCCTTTCACTCAGCAACTCGGTCACATGGTGCTGTGCTATTTTAAGTTGTATTTATAACGGTTTAAAGACGAAAACCGCGTGTCGCGATAAAATGAAAGAATTAGATATTCGGAACACAGTTTAATGACTTACATTATAGTACCAAATACGATTACATTAAAAGGGCCAATTAAATTATATTAATTAATGTATATTATTGTGTTTTTTTTTATAATTTAATATATTTATATATTTCTTTAAAACTCGTGACAGCTGAAAATAACAGAGTTCAAATATCGTACACGACACCATAATGTTGTTATTTAAATTCTTTTTTTTCTGCTGTGTATCATTTAAATTCTTATGTTCTATGATTTTTATCTGTGACATTTAAAAGTTATTGAATGATATCTTTTCGTTAAAAATCATAAGTAGGTATGCTTTTTTTTCTTAAATGTCATCTTTAAAATACACTCCAGTATTGTTGTTCTCACTTCCTCATATCATACTCCAAATGGAATTATATTTTATTACTTATAAAATAAAATTCTCTATATTCTAAAGAATCGAATCGAATTTAATTATTTATTATCTTTGCTGTTTAAATTTGCTCAAAGCTCTAATATTTTTTAAGAGCTTAACTTTATTTGGGTCGTATTTTCGTCCGCCCATAGCGCAAATCAAATCTTATTGAATCTCCTAAATTACCTAATTGAATAGGTATAATATAAGTATTTTTGTGATACTGAAGACGAATAAAAAAATTGGGAGAAAATGCTCTAATTACCGGCTGTGCGAAACGGATGGAAGTCGAAGTTGCTTGTCTATGTATCAATCAAATAGACATATATCTATCTATATGCCTAAAATACGACATTTATGTTCATCACATATTGTCCGAGTTCAACAGTCGCTAAACGGCAAATTGCATAGACGTGTGACGATCGACCTCACAGGCGCGGCTTCATCGAACCACTTCAATTTACAGCTCAAATACTATATGTACCTATTATAGTACAATTGTTAGATGGACACTTGCAACATTGTTGAGAAGTTACAGAGATAACATTGCTATTAATTGTACATTTGTACATGACCTAGGTCTGTACAAATGATTAACTCTTTTGTATTGTACTCGTGTACATTCCAAATGGAACAGATACAATTTAAAACCTTTCTATATGTGCGCTTCAACTCATTCATTCATTCTCGTCTTACATATATATTAATTTGAAATTTTATATTTCGAATGAAATAATGTTAACGTCACCGACTCCTATCAGTCACAAGATAATATTTATTAAATTCAGATTATAAAACATTGACCTACAAATTATATAAAACGGCGATAGCGTAAATGTATTTATATTTAAAAATTCAGCTAATTTATACACTGATAAAATTAAACTCATTAATCATTGTACTTAATGATACTCTCTGTATTCGAATAAGCATTTCTGATTTATCAGTTTTTAATTCATTGATAAAATAATAAAATAATGTAGTCTAGGTATTAATAAAAATCCATACCATATTGCTTTTTACATTGTTTTATAAATTAGAGAAAAGAACCGAATTAAAAAAAAAAATTGACAGCATTCTGACTTTGATTCGTGTTAAAAAAAAAAATAGTTCGTCTACAATAATGACGAGATCGTAAACGTCAAATAAGGCCGTTAATTTAACGATCTGTTTTATTGCACGGAGTCGTTACAAAGGACGTTAAATCTATTCGACTGTTATCTTTATTCCTGTCTAGATGTCTATCGCATGTAAGCGAATTCTATTGTTGCCACGTCTATCTACATTTGGTTTAGTATAAACAATAAACGTGTCATTTTTCAAAGTATGATGAAAATATTATCATAATTATACTTCAGAAACTGATATCTGCCCATAATATAAACGATATTTTCTATTACCTACTTGACAAAGTTTTAAGCTTTAACAGTAACTTGAGTTTTTCTGTAATCATTAAAATCGTTCATATGATTATTGAAAAGTGAAAAAAAAAACTCTTTACTTTTTATTTTTTATTTTTTTATTTTATAGGTTGGCGGACGAGCATATGGGCCACCTGATGGTAAGTGGTCACCAACGCCCATAGACTATGGCATTGTAAGAAATGTTAACCATCACTTACATTGCCAATGCGCCACCAACCTTGGGAACTAAGATGTTATGTCCCTTGTGCCTGTAATTACACTGGCTTACTCACCCTTCAAACCGGAACACAACAATACAAAGTACTGTTGTTTTGCGGTAGAATATCTGATGAGTGGGTGGTACCTACCCAGACGAGCTTGCACAAAGCTCTACCACCGAGTAAACTTTCGTTTGTGTTGTCTGTGTCAGAAGAATGAGAATATCGCCTTTATTTCGAAGTCATTCACGGATATCATTTCAATAACAAGCTGCGCCTACATGTTTTCATTTAGTAATTAAATATAATTTATTCCTGCTATCGACACTAATGTTGCCGTAACGAGCGACAAATCGGTTAATAATAGTTGTGGCCTAATGGCGGGTACACACCTGCAGGCCTCTCAGACGAAACGGGCCGCTAAAATGATACGCATTCAGTTGTACTTTAAGTATACTCATCTTTTTATTGTTAAAATGTTGTTGGTGCGGTTGTGTTATTAAAGATATAAATATAAATAAATAACTTATGTTATAGATACGAGAAATACTTTACTTAGTGGTAGAGCTTTGTGCAAGCTCGTCTGGGTAGGTACCACCCACTCATCAGATATTCTACCGCAAAACAGCAGTACTTTGTATTGTTGTGTTCCGGTTTGAAGGGTGAGTGAGCCAGTGTAATCACAGGCACAAGGGACATAACATCTTAGTTCCCAAGGTTGGTGGCGCATGGGCAATGTAAGCGATGGTTAACATTTCTTACAATGCCACTGTCTATGGGCGTTGGTGACCACTTACCATCAGGTGGCCCATACGCTCGTCCGCCTACCTATACAATAAAAATTAAAAAAAAATTACATAATGATTATGTCAAATAACAAAGTGTTTCTCGATTTAGATAAATAACAAAAACGATGTAAAGTAAAATCAACCTCTTATCATTAATTTAGTTGAACAATCTTGAAAAAAAAAATGTAGCGGTATTACTGTGCATTTCTTAAGCAGCAGCATCTTAGTTATCCAATTCACGTGGCAGGCGCGTGTCAGCAATTATATTGATCCTGGTAGACGCGACACTCGTATTGTTGTTTACAAACAATATAATAGTATTTTTTTTTAATAAAACACATAAAGAAGACACCTTTTCTTACAGATTATTTTAATTATACTTTTAACAATTATAGCCTTCAATATGTAGATAAAAATTAGAAATACAAATGAAGACTGCTTGGAATGGTGGCAAGAATGCAACAGCCTGTCCCCGTTGTATCCCAATTCCGATTCACTGTGCGAAATATGAACCCGCACTCCTGTCACCAGTAGGGGCAATAAAACGAGATTTTTGCACCATTACTTCAAGGTTCTGATAAAACGCTTGGGTTTCAACTACAAACGAAATAAATACATAATTTGGACGAATATTATTTATCTCATCCATAATATTATTTTTAAAAGTTGTATACATTTGTAAAGTGTGAATTATGTTCATATCTACTCTGAAAAATGGTCGCGAGATTCGAAGGCTGGAACTAAAAAGAAACTTTGAAAATTACTCAAGATTCTATAATTTCGGTTACCTCATGTTCTCGTTTTTGCATTATTCAACCTTTGTCATTGTGTCATTGGTGAAATAATCTGTGAAAACTTGACCCGATTGCATCAACTTTTCGTTAAAATTCGTAGAAAATAATACAATTTGAATACAATTGCGCATGTGCTTAAACTGTTACTAATGGATAGCGAAAAAATTAACTGAAACAGATATTAATAAGTCAAGGACGTAATCTTCCTCACGGTGATTTTGGATGTTGAAAAACCAAGATAAGAACTCGTCAATTAAAGTAACAAACATCACCTTTTCATGTCTACTTATCAGCCACCACCACCGATTTAATATACCTAACGCCATACGCCAACATAATTATCAAACGCAATTGATGTGTTATTTTATCACCGAGAAAGAAAATGCTTAATAAAATAATCAGTAAAACTCTGTATAGAGAAAATAAGTTGATCAGACATCATCTCATCGCATTATTTTTCACACAAGCTCAGTTAAACTCATATTATAATGGAATGAATTGAATTTAAGTACAAAAATCTTAGAGTATGTCTTCTCTTAGACACACATACATCAATATCAAGACGACTTTGTGATCAAATTAATTAATATCTGTATAGCGGAATTTATAAAATAAGTAAGACTGATAAAAGGCCGAATTAGTGCGAAGTTTTTTCGTTCTTTGCATAAAAAAAAAAAAAAAACGAAGAAAAGGTAACCTAACCTCAGTGTGTATAGTGTTTGTTATGCAAGTTCTTGCCTAACTTCACCTGTTAGAATTTGTGGGTTGCAATTTGCTATTGAATTTTAAACTAGTTTCTAATCCTACCTGAGATGAAACTGGCACTCTTTTAGTGTCGAAAAAATTTGATAAACTAATTCGTTTTCATACGTAGTTTAATTTAAAAGTTTGTTCCTTTAACTTAATAATTACTTGTTTAATTAACACACACAAATAATAACAAACTTTTTAAAATGTACAGTTAAGATAGAAGTAATTTATTTGTAATCCAAACTAATCGCAGACGTACTAATACATATTTTAAATGTGAAAGTTTATATTTCTCAAGCTTACGTTCACACGTTTGTTACAAAATTAGAAAATACCATTGAATGTTAAAAATTAAATATTAAAAACATGAATAACAACTAATATTGCTATTATTAAGACTGAACAATACAGACTAAAAATATAAACAATTCGTTGAAACAAAGTGACTTACATATGTTACGCTAGATGTCGCTATTAGTATTTATAATCTGATAATTTTTATATATTATATCGAAGTTATAATAGCATAAATATTTAGTCGTAACAGCCGGTACCCGTATAATAACGGCAATCATTATTGACTCCGTGACCCAGTTATTTCATATACTAGGTATTAACGAATATGTTTATTATTTACATTCTTGCTTCGTTGGATTATACCAACTGTTTGTTTGGATCCCCTTATCAGTAACTATTTTGTAATGATTAAGTACACATTGTGTAATAATATTTATATATACGACAGCTACTAAGCTTAAACGAATACTATTAAATCTTTTTAATGACAATTTTTTTTTATTGAATAGTAGCATATGGTTAGGAATCTGGCGAACATATCTTTTATATTATTTGCTCTGATGCTAATATACAGCATTCTTAAAAAAATTCTCGAGACGAACATCGAGGCCACTGTTATTAATACATACGGGCATACCATATGAACATATTTTTGAAAAATTATTACCCAAATAGAACTTTAATCATTATCGGAATGAGAAATTAGCAAATCATACAACGAAATGCTCACCAGTTGATGTCATAGCATGTTTTACTTCTAATGCCTAGGAGGTGTTTGTTAACCTTTTAAAAAGTGATTTCTCTCTATCTGCCAATATTCATTTGACATTTGAAAGAAGAAGACAGAGCACTGTTTATCTAATCAGTGCGTGATTAAATAACGTTTATAAGTTGGGTCAAAAGTATAATTTTCTAATATAATTTAAAATATGTGTAAGTCTTCGAAAATAATGTTTAACGGCGATGCAACCACTTCTGCTGATTTACTTTTTTATATTGTGACAAATACAAAACAAGTATAAACGTGTTAAAAGTTACAACCCAAACAAATTATTTCAATTTCTTTTTTTTTAATATCTTTGTTTTATATCAACCGTTAATAAATTCAAAGTGCGCAGAAAATGTTTTGGCATATTGATATTAACAATATTGGTAGAATCAATTTGGATAAATATCATACAAAATAAAAATAGCTAATAATTGCTAAATTTATAAAACACTATCAATTTGCTGGCGATTTCGTCCGCGAAAATTTAAAAACTATTATTTAACGTAAATTTCTATTAGACAGTTACAGTTTGTTCAAACTGTGTCATTTTTCTTACTGGGGGAATTTTTATACCCGTCATAACTCCTAAATGAAAAGTCCGATCCGGATCATTTAAAGTGGAATTTATATGTAAATAATCAACCTTAATTATCAAACCATTTTAATCGATAAGAATTAATAATATCATGATTCTAATATTACCACTATTCGATTCCACCCGTATTTGAACTTAAACATTTAAAAACAACTGTTATTGTGGCTTAACTGAAATAGTTAGGCATATAATTACCATCACGGACTTTTTTTGTGAGCAATCATGAGTACTATTGATATATAGAACTCTATTTTATATACCACCACCAGACCAAATTAGAGCTTGACCTTCCAGGTCAGAAAGAAACGACCCGGCAGTTAAGGCTGCCGGAGAGGAAATGCTCGGATAGAGAGGGAAACCTCGAGGCCCGTACCCGAACTGAAAACTGTTATATAATGTAAATACGTATATTTGTTAATGGACTTATCACTAAATGTAGAACAGTTACAGTTTGTTCAACCCGTGTAATTTTTATACCCATCATAACTTCTAAACTAAAAGTGCGATCTAAATAATTGAAAGTGGAATTTACATGTACAGAATCAACCTTAATTATCAAACCATTGAAATGGACAAGTATTAATATCATGATACCATTATCACCACTATTCGATTCCACCCGTATTTGAACTTACTAATTTAAACAAAAACTGTTACTGTCAATAAACTATAATAGCTAGGCATATGCCATCGCGGACTTTTTTGTGAGCAATCATGAGCACTATTAACATATAGAACACTTTTTTTATATACCGTCAATAGTTTTTGCAGCGCACGCAAAATAATGACTTTTATAGGCAACATTTTGATACCTTGGGTTACATTGCTCCATTTTAGGTAAGGTTCTCTATTTTTTTTAATACTATCATATAGCCTATGTTATTCGATAAAGATGTAGCTTTCTAATGGTGAAAGAATTTTTAAAATCGGTCTAGTAGTTAGTTAAATCGTAACAAACAAACAAACAAAAAATCAAATCTTTCCTCTTTATAATATATATTAGTATACCCGCGGCTTTGCCCGAGACATAATCAAAAATAATAAAATATGTTAATTATGGTCTATTTAAGCTGTGAAAACAGTACATTTCAAGCAAATCAGACCAATTTTTTATACGAATTTATCAACCCATTTCTCTCGTTTGGGTTTGAATTTTTAAAAATAACAAAATACGTATGCTTTTATTTTTGCCCAGAAGCTAATAAAGCTTAAATTTCATGCTTCTTACATAAAAAATGACGATCTCTACATATAAACTTTCAACCCCTATTTCACCCTCTTAGGTGGTGAATTTTAGAAAACTCTGATTTGCTTACTTATTTATTTCCAACCAGAAGCTTGTATACGAAATATCATGCTTCTAACTTTGAAAATGACGGATTTCCATACAACGGTTCATACCTAATTTCACCTCCTTAGAGGTGGAATTTCCAAAAATCCTTTCTTAGTACGCGTTTTCATCATAAAATGCATCAACTGTCAAAATTTCAAGTCTCTAACCCCAGTGGTGTAGGCTCTGCGTTGATGAGTCAGTCAGGACAAGTCTTTTTATATATATAGATATATTTTTATGAACATATATATATACTACCCATATGGTTTTTTAAATAATTACTAATATATTACTGCCTCATGATTTGAACCCTCTTATCATATAGTTACTAAGGTAAATCTGTGAATACTTTGTATTGCTATGTTCCAGTGAGCCAATATTACAAGACTTAAGCTTAGATTTCGTCCAGCGTCAATTAGTGATATATAAACCATAAACATTTATTAATAGGTATTATACCATTTAACCTCTGCGTTTTTTTTTATTAAAAACATAAAATAGTTTCGTGTCATTTTGAATTTGGAATACGTCTTTAAAATCATTAAAAGACTAAATGCGTCGCAATATCTAGAATGAAATTTATGATAAGTCGATAATTTTGATAGTGGTATTTACAACGTTAGAGATGTTTTTCAACAAAAAATTATAGCGTTGAATGAAATCATTGAAAATTATTTTAAAACATTCGACAATAATATTTACATTACAGGCTCAGGTCATCAAACTCATCGTATTAATGAATGCTTTGATGGTATTTACATAGCTTCCAGCCAGAGTGGGCGAATAGTGTCTCGGAACAATTAAGTCTGATCGATACTTCATAGAACAGTGGAAAAACTTGCATACATGTTGCTCCATATGAGTATACACAGATAACATAACGTGGATAGTGCAACACAATCCTGCAAATTAAAAATCATAATCCTGATAAATTGACAATAATTATTAGAATATAGAACAGCGGAATAACAATTCCTTTGCCATTTTATAATTAATTAAAGTCATTTCTTAAAGAAAGAATATATTTATAGATAGAAGTATATGATATTTTTTTACTAAATATTGATTCAGTCACAGATAAATAATAACCTTTTAATTTTATACTCTATTCTAAAGTTATAGACACTTTAAATAAAAAATTAATGTAAATTAATAATATAATAGATTAATAATTTAGTATGCAATAAAAAGCTATCCATAATTGACATATAAACATAAGATAAATAATTAAATGACTTGTTGTAGCCTTACATAATATACGAAATTTACAATCTCCGCGTCAAGATTTAAAATTGTAATGTCACGTGCGACGCCACGGTGTTACTATTCAAAACGACGTGGATACTGACGATGAAATTTATTCACAAGTTGACCTATTATCGTCGCTATATCACAATATATACACACATGTACAGATATAAACACACGTATACAAATATATAAACGATTTTCATTTGTTTCCATTTTTAACTTTATAAATCCCGTAATATTCTCAAGCCTACGTTACAGTCGCATGATGCTTTTACGATGGTTGTGATTGAATATACATATGATTATATAAACTAGCTTTCCGTCTCGAATCTCGACTTCGTACGCATAAACATTTATAAACACATAATATAGATATTAATTTTAAAGCTTATTTGTTGATAGTAAGCTCAACGCTTCCCACACGACAGGTCGAAGCACCGCACCACCAATAAACGTAGCGAGCGTTGTTGTGTTGTTTCTTAATGTTATGTCCTTTGTTTCTGCAATTGCACTGGCTCACTCACCCTTCTAACCGTAACACGCATACACCTATAATGTGTGATCTAACCAGACTGGCTTAAAAAGTTAAAATGTTATGACTCTATAATCTCAGTTGATAGTTTTTGCGTCTCTAACTTACTGAATCGTCTAGTAAGCTAGAGACGCAAATACTACCAAGTCTCATATAAAATATATTCATTCATAAGATCGTTTATAATTCAATGACGATCTTAAACGAAAATGTTTCAAAATTATTGTAAATCAGTTCTTCAAAATTAATAAACATCAATCGTTTCGTCATATTCATCAGCTGATGTTTCGTAATTGTTAAATATTAATGAAATTTAAATTAAATTTTTATACGGGCCATGCATTTTAAATAGTCGTTTAGTTTAATTTACAATAGGCGTGCAAGGAATCGAAATACAACATAAAAACTTTAATAATGCCAGCGAATTATTGTAAAGTTAAATTGAGTCGATGTTTTTATAAAAATATCTCATGTATTTCCTTATCTCTACCAAAACGACATAACTGCATGGTGTATCCATATGACGTATTGAAGTAACAGCCAAAAGTTTAATAAAATTACAATTTATTTTTATTATACAATTGTAGCGTACTATTTTTGATAACAATTTATTCTAACACGTTTTTCAAAATGTTTACTTTTGGTTCAAGATTTTTTTAAACTTCAGAAGGGGTCGGAATAAATAGCTTTTACTTCCCCTTACATTCTTTACTAAGTCTTCTTTTCCGTGAATTGGTTACGAGCCGACTCCATTCGCCCCAAGCATATAAATAAACTGATCGAAATTTATAATAGGAAAATCAATTTAAATTAGATACCTAATTCTTTATAAAGTATTAATACATTTTTTTCCAGCGGGATCATTTTGTCTTTGCCCCTTAAATATTTGACCTGTACAAATAAATTAAAAAAATAACGTAACCTTTTTTCACTAAAGGCGGAGACAATAGCAAAAGATAAGCGATGTTAAAATTCTCGTTTTATACAAATATGTTTTTGCTCATACAAAAACAATAAAGCGTGAGTTATTTATTTACATAATAGATATGAAATGTGCGTATATTTTAATGTATATTTCATCGATGTCGTCTGTGAACGATAAGTGTGATAGGTCGAGACACGTCGGGCTGACGGAGTAACGAACTCTGGTCGCTACCTTGCAATTTAAATGCTTCTCACCCTGGCGTCATACACTCGATTAAATCTAACGTAGACTATATATATCTAGTCCTGGTATTTCGTATGCCTTCGCATCTTCGCGTAATACTTTTTAATGAACCTTACACAGAATTTTTCGTATCTATGTAGAATATATCAATATATAATCTATTTTTCAAATAATGATTTCATTGAAATTATAATATTGTCTATATACTTTAATAAAGTATGAGCTTTGCGACTGATTTGATTTCGCAAATTTTACAAATGAAAATAAGGATTATGTATAACCTATCGCGTGTTGGAATGAAATTATATTGACCGTTTTATCTGAACAAATAGTAATTCCATGCACGATGCTGTACTAATTTTTAAGACTAACAAAACATAAGGAAGACGAGCTTGTATGATGTAACCGTTTTCAAAGAGATAAAATAAAACAATAAAAAAGTTAAGGCAAGCTATACCTATTCCATTACTTAAAACAATCGCTATGATAACATAAATAAGTAAAACCGCGATTTTTTTTAAAATTTTAGTTATGATTTTTTGTTTTTAACATTACATCAACAATATTAATTTCTATGGATCTGCTAGGTTCGATATCCGTTCCCTCATTCTATAATAAGTAATATATATTTATAAAGCAAACTTACATAATTGTGCAATACTTTTATGACGAGTAAAGAGTGAGAGAATTAAACAAAACATGCTATAACGTGATGTGTTATACCGTTAAGCCATTCATGAGACTTTTCACTACATATTTTATATACAACGAATACCGGTGTATTGATTTAGAGATAATCATCTTATTTCATTTGTTTTATTTATTACGCAATTACAAATAAATAGAGCAATTTATTGTAATGGCCTTCAATTAAAATGCTTGACGCATGTAATGAAGGACGTCTTGTACATAGGTGCATTGTTTCGAGAATAATACTTTAATCAATTTAATTGAAAAAATTATAAGCGGAAATGATTTGACGAGTTTATAAATATACTGAAATACATAAACAAACGAAAACTGTTGTTAAAGTTTAATTTATTTTTAAATTTGTCGTTTGATCCTCTTAATTTTTTAACGTTTTTTAACAATATTTTGGTTATGAAAATTGAATCGAGAATGGAAAGTCGATTGTGATTCGACTCATGCTGTGAACAAAACGTGAGCAAGGACAAATTTAACGATCGAGTTATCGTTTCCTCTGAATCAAATAGTGGCTACCGAATTTCCCTGTTGGCTGCCGTTAACAGGTGCTTAATTTGATACTAGAAGGCTAAAAATCAACAAAAACCAATGTAATAAATGTTCACTCACCGATAAAGAGTTTGGTAACGAATATCCGAATCTTGAGGCAAATACCGTAGACTTTTTGTTAAAAAAAATTTATAGCCTAAACATGATTAACATCATCTTACAAAAGACTCTAACCAAGAGAAACCGAACGAAAATCAAACCAAATTTCTCAACACATATATAAAATAAATAATATAAAAAAAGTTAATTGTAAATTAATTATTTAATAGTACATTCAAAACAAAGAATACTTTTTTCACACTTTTTATAAATTATTATTACATTTTAAATGGCATCCACCGTCATAGACATTGGTAGCACAGCGTCGCATGGCAACAATGAGTACCGAGCTATTATACCTTGTAACAACAATTTCATTGGCTTCACTTACCCTTCAAACGAATCTCGCCAAATTTAGCAATACAAAGTATCGGGGCAAATTCAAGTACTCGTAGTTCAAAACCAGAAGGATTCGCATAACAGCACTACCGAGACAATAATTAATTAAGATTGAAGAGTGAGTGAGCCAGTGTAATTACAGGCACAAGGGACATAACATCTTAGTTCCCAAGGTTGGTGGCGCATTGGCGAAGTAAGCGAAGGTTAACATTTCTTACAATGTCAATGTCTATGGGAGTTGGTGACCGCTTACCATCAGGTGACCGCTTACCTATAGGCTCGTCTGCTTAACAACACAAAAAAAATAATTTGTAAATAAAAAAAAATCTATGATGTGTCCATAATTAATGCAAATAATTGTCGTTTTAGAATGAGCTGTGGTTAAAAAATAAATATATATATAATTACTATGAAATATGAATCAATCAATAAAAAAAACGCTAATATTTTTCATTGGTGTTTCATTTAACACAGACTTAATCAATATTGTAAAATTATAGCTTATCGTAATTCATCTAACCAAGGCGTCACACCAATGTTTATTGTAGACATCTGATGCTAATCATCAGCACCTCATGTTTGTTTCATCTGTCCTCATTGTAGAACGATTGACTTGAACCGTATGAGGTTACAGCTGAATAATTCATTTAAGATACCTTGAAAGCCTCAGATGATTCTCAAGTAATTCTCGTCGGAATAATAGTAATAATTTATACAAAATACCTAAATATTAATTAAATATCGTAGGTGCGTACCCGAATCAATGACAACGAAACCACCATTGATTTTCATGTGCTTAGTTTGTATTTATAATTCATCTCGCGCTATGTATTAAAAGAGTTTTCAGTGAGGAAATTTGCATGTATTTGATGGTAGTGACCCACATGTCTATATACCAACTTAAAGTGCAGCAAGGACATAGAATATTCTCCAAACCTCTTCATGAGGAGACAAAAGTGGGACAATCAACGTCTGTTTTACTTTTTCTTTACGTCGCTGGTCTCACGCACATCACTCTGTACATATTAGGATTAATTATTACAATCATATTTGTATGATATTTATTTAAATAACATGTTTTATGACAGATGAATAAATATATATAAATTTAAAATTACTACTCTTGAAATTATGCATGGAACGTTGGCGAGAAACGGAATTCCAATTCTCTGGGTGAAAAATGAACCAGTTTACAAAATTTACTAATAAATGTTTAAAATTATACGTATCATAAAACTCATTACTGACCCAAATTAATTTTAGTGTATCGTACCATCTCAAACACAAGGAATATAACAACTTCAATCTCAAGGCAAGCAACACTTTGGTAACTTCCTACAAGCCTATTCCTTTACAGGTCGAGGTGACTACGTTCAAAACTAGGCATTTGTTGGAAAAATATTACAGAATAAAAGTTATTGAAGCAGTCCGAATAATTGTTACCAATACTGATAAAATCTCCAAAGTTCTCTTAGAGAAATTTCTTTCAGCAAATATAAATAGAAAATATAGTATTGATAGGTAAAGGATAGGTATATAACAGTTTTAATATATACAATATTTCGTACACGTAATATATTACAATTTGTTTAGTATATACATAATAAGTAAAATATGAAACCAAAAAGTGTTTAAAATATTTAAAAGATATTAATTTAGTTTCAAGAAGATTGGCATTTAAGTGCTTGTTTTAGGATGTGTGTTTTTAGTATGGACTAACGGAAGTAAAGCCGCTAACTTATAACTATGCGAACCCAGATGTACGACGAAACATATGCAGATGTATTTTTTGATCATCCAACATTTTAACAAATATTTCACGGTAAACAGCAGTACAGTTTGTTGACGGGATAAGTTTTCACACAAAACAGATGTTACTGACTTAGGTGTTAAACTACAATAATGTATTAAAAAAAATGCAATTTATCGCTTAAGTTTATAGCCTTTTAAATACCGTATTGTAAGATTTTGGAAATGCAAATATCAATGTGTCTAGCTAGTAAGTTGTGTAGCCTATTCCAATCGAAGAATGAGTAGAGAGAACCAAACTTTGGATTGCCGTATTTCGTGCGGTTCGTTAATAGCTATGCTATGTTACGCACTAGAAATACTTTTTATTCCCTCCGATAACAACGTCCCTGACATATAAAACGCCATTTTATCGCGATTTTTTAATGAATACCATAGATTATTCAAAATCTCGATTAATTAGATCGCGTTAATTCAAAGCCAAAGTTGTTTATCTGTGTCAATTCCTTTTGTAGTTGGAAAAGGCAATACGTTACTTTATATGTCTGTGCACAGTATAAAGCAGTAGCAAACTATAATTTAGTTTCTCACTGCATAATAATACGCTGCTTTTGAGAAGTATTACAAAACGTTAAATACTTAGTACTGGCAACACTGACAAATATAAATTTCGTCTACACCTTGTTAACAGTTTTACGGCGTCGACACTCGACAGTGCCAAATAAATATAACGTTTAAAATTTCTATGGTAATTAACGTCAAAAGCGATAATGTTATAAATTAAAACGAAGAACGTTGCCTGAATATTGACAAGCGCACGATTTCAAGTTATCCATCCGTCTAATGTTTACGTATTCACTGTCGCGTTTGGATTTACGACTATCGTCTATACTGATTGCTATCTTTAATACTGTCGACTCAGTGTTTCGTCCTAGAGAATAATTAAATGTTAACACCGGTTCAAGGCTACCGAGCCACAGCATACAGATAGCTGAATTAAGACGTTAATCTATGAAGGAAACATAACTTACCAACCAAAAACTAACTTCCATGAATTTGAATTTTATCATTTTAAAGCCGATAAAAATCCCATTGCTCGGCAACGACGTCTTCTCATTTTGAGAAGCTTTGGAGCTTATTCCACTGCGCTACTCTAATGTGGGTTCATGGATACACATCGCAAAACTGCACTACTGCGGGTCAGTATTGCAGTGTTTCCACACGATATTTTCACGTGAACACATTAAACGTCAGTTGTGCTTGCCCTGATTCATATTGGCGATCTTCGGTTTAGATTGATATGTTCTGGCTTCGGTTAAGATTGATATAACTTCCTAAATTAAAAAAAAAGTTACAAAAATCTTTTCGAATTTTATTAAAAAAATTCTTCCTGACAGGAGATTGCGAAGCATTAGTAGGTATACCAGCTATACTACCACTTGTAACTCAATGCACAATTAAATTGACATATCTGACATATCTGACATCCTACTTATATTATATAAACAGGTACAAGAGAATATTGTACGTAAGGTCAGTACGGACGGATTGATCGCCTGGTAATAGATATATCAATATTTATTGTAGGTATAAATAATATTAGCCTATATGTATTAATTTCATTATTAAAAGGTAAATAACTTATTATTTAAGTGGCAAGACAAGACGAGTAGCTAGTTGTAGTAAAATGCGATGGTTCAGTTCGTTTTTAAAATATCAAAGCTAATAATTTCAAATACACTTGGACGTCGATTAACAATTACTGTTTGTCGGCAGGCATGAAAATGACTATGTCCACCACAGCGACAATGAGCGCCCGCGTCCACAGGAAAGTGATGCGAGCGCCGCATAAACGCGCACACCCGGGGAAAATGCTTCACGCTGGGAAGATGGTGCATCCGGGGAAAAACTTTCACGGACCGGGCAAGTTCGCGCACCTGGGCAAGTTTGGGAAACTCGGACACTACGCGCACACGCACTCTTTGCGGCCACCCGAGCCCTGCGAGAATAGTAACGACAGCGGTCTCGGACCAGACCCGGTTAACAGGTGAGAGGCTAACTCATTATCGTAGCATGACTTTTGTGCTAAGTACATCTAACTATTAATAACTTCGTCGAAAAGCTTCGATTTCAAGCATGCATATACAAGCTAGCTGAACTGCTTTTGTCAAATGTGACCTCGTTGCTATAATCTATTCTAACTCTAATATTACATATGAAACTGTTCCTATTTTTATATTATTCCACATATTACGTAAGTTTGACTATTTCAAATAATGAAAAAACACAAAGTTATATTATTTGAGGAACATCTTCAAATAATGAAACTTTGTCAAATTGAATTATAAACAATAACCGTGATACGGAAATCGCACTACACCGTTCACTCAATGATCAAAACGTCTTTGCTAATAGATTTCATTGCATATACTGTAGTTATAACTAGTAATGTAAACACATTACATCATCTAACGAAACTACTTCGAAAACTCATACATTAAGCAAAGATAAATATGGGGTTACCAGATGTCCGTTAAAAAACGTAAAAAATAAAACAAAATGTCCGAATGAAAATATAAAAAAGGTGCGTCCGGGCTTTTCTAAAAACTTAACGAAATAACAAATTTTTTAATCTATCCTAAAGGTTTTTGTAGCAAGTCTGGTAACCCTGCAAAAGGTGTTAAAATAAACAGGAATTCATATAATAAAATTAATAATTTTAAAGTACAAACTAGTTAAGCAATACGTCACACAACATACACAATCCAGAATTTCTAATAAAGTATTATTCTACTATAGGCCGCATTAAAATATAACAACTTGAATTAATAATTCTGGCATCAAACCACCCTTGAGACGATTTGTGGATGGATTTAAGGGTTCTATAAATTGCCACAATGACGCCACTGTAGCTAGAAAATATTTCCTGTAATTAACGTTTATACGTTTATTAATTGGGATATAAACATTTGATTAACAGAAAAAAAAAACGAAAATAGCTTGAGCTTGTACTGAATATTACCACGTTCTTTCAAATTTTATTTTCTAGTTCCAGCAGCGTCACCTATATGTCATAATTATCCAGGAACACTTTTTATATGCAAAATCCTTTTTACCTCTAAACTTTATAATAGGCCTAAAAATGCAGTGACACTAGTTACAAATACAGATAAAAAATAAACTTAAAGTTATCACGGAAGTTGATTGAACCCTGGGAAACCGAACCAACCGATCGAACCGAATTGTTATGTAATCTAACAAAATTAAACAGGTTATGTTATTTACTGAAGTGAACTTACAATTAAAACAATTTCTTTTATATATATTTAAAACAAAATGGCATAATAATAATATAATTAGTTTTACTGTCAAAAAGCCTATAAAGTAATTGGATGATTGATTTATCATTTTTCAACAATTCAAGATAATACGATTGCGAAAATAGTTCAGTATAAACAATTTGTATACAGCAAGAAAATATAATTACAGAAGATATATGTTCCGACTTTACGATAAGTGGACAATTTATCCGATTACTTATCGCTATCGTTAAATCAAGTAGGTTTTAAGAACTATGATTGTTATAACATATAAACAAAATTCGTGAATGTAATAAATTAATTAAATGATTGGAGTTTAGGTATCAGCTACTCTTCTAGTAACCTTACCGCATAAGAACAAGTGTATTGTTGTTTCAATATTATGTGAACCAGTTTAATTATAGAATTTTGACATTTTTAGGACATTGCTTAAAGGAATAACCACTAACCTATTTATAAATTTATCTTTATTAAATAATTTAAATTGATTTTTCATAAAACTTTAACCACAATAAACTTCGTATATAAAGTTATTTTTCTCACTAAATTTATCAAATTTTCAATAATAGCGAAGTTCACATTTACAACGCCACATGGCGCGGCTGTGGAGTACCGGCGCACGTGCTAATTTGTATTTTTGGCACGAACCGTTCGTGAATCATCCGACGATACTATCTTTATTTAATCTCCTGTAGCAATGCTGAAGGATTAACCTGATCACTTCTTACCATTTTCATAAAATTTAATATTCATCACTGCTTCATATGATTAACTAGAAAAATAATCTTAGATATGATTACCTTATTAATCTACGGTATTGATAATTATAAATACATGGATTTGCCACAGTTCTTTGGCTATCGTTGTGATACCGAACATATTTCCTTGGATTTTTTCTTTAAATCTCATTTTACATTTAGATTTTTTTAAAGTGCGTATATTCGAATAGTATGCACTATTACTATTACTAAGACGGGACTGTCTTAATGATATATGTGACGTATGTTTATATTTAAAATGTTTTGCAAATTTTATTTATCAAAGTAACTACGAAGTCTCTGAAATAATATAAAGCTTAAGAACGGTTGCCAAAAATACCACAGTCGGTGCTAAGAGATGACGATACCCGAGTTCCAGTTATAGAAGAATTATCATTGCGCCACTTGCGTCAATGCTTTACAAATTCGGTCCTGATTCTTAATTACACGAATGAATATATAAGTTTATGATTTTAAAATTTATAACAGGCAATTACGTATTTCTAGAATAGTAGGGTTTTCCGATTATCATGATACAAACTAACTATATGTCATAAACTAGTCTAGTCTACTAGTGTCATAAAAACGAACAAACATTCATTCAAATGGTCACGTCACAGCTTACAAACTGCAAGGACTACAATACTAACTCGTGGGAAAACTGTAATTGCTTAGGAAGTATTAACACAAAACATAGTAGCTTGTATGTAATCTGGATGACGTTTTTCATAGTATGAATCATCCTTGATATGAAATATCTAAACAGTATCAGCATGTGCGCAGATTATCCGAGGTAGCGGAGGAGTGGGAACAGCCGGAAACGAAAAAGCGGCGCGAGAACGAGACGGGTGTTAAGATAGAATGCGACGACGCTAATGATGCGTACGCGTTCGCGCTGCCCGCTGCACCCGCGCATTCGCCCGCTCTGCCCGACGCTGTGCCCGCTCTCCCTATCCCCGCGTACGTTTTAACAGATACCATTTTATTTACAAATTGACAAAAAATCCTACTCATTTCTATTTACCAAGAATCAAAACAACAGTTTGCGGACGCAGCGTTGACAGATCATTCTAAGCGCAACTTTAAATCATTTGTTTCTCAAAAATAAATCACTCATCATCAGCTAACACTGATTCTACTTGGGCACGTGGACGCACCATCGCGCATTCACGCGTCATCGTCACACGCTGCGCTAATCTTCACCACCACACATCTCGAGAATGCTAAAAGTATTAATAAGCAAAGTCCACAAGTATTAATAGCTATAAATAAATCACCTAAAAGATTGATAGATTTCCTGTATGGCTTGTTTATTTAGACTATTGTGATTTTTGTAACATCATTGAATATTAAGAATATTGTCAAACGATTATATATTCAATTAATCAAATAAATGAATGTCTATGTGAAACAGCTGATAAGTGTCACATGCACTTAAACTAATAAATAAATATTGCATTTTATTAACTTAATATAAATCTGCTCATTATACATAGTTGGAATGTCTATTCAATAACATGTTATCCATTAATACTATGTTAACTATAAAGTAATGCCAAGATCGTAAATATGCAACCTCAATTTAATAATTCCGGAGGAATACAGCAGAATACATTTTGATATAAAATTATCTGCCGTTCTCCACTATAAGTATAGATAAGTGATAGATATTTCAGTCTACTCAACTCATATCTATTTTTTGCTGAAATTAACTTTTTCTACCAATTACATTTGCCGGTTTTACTTTAAACTTGGCACGTCCAATACAATTACGTGATCTTTGGTAATATAATTATCGTTATGTGATTGATATTATACTAAAAATGTAAAATTATGTGTGATCACATCGTGATATTAACACCTTACAATAAAAAATTGTAGAAAATCTATCCAAATATGTACCTTTTTATAAAGTGGCTTATTTTCATACCAAATACACATATTTTAAGTGACATGAAATACGTAAAAATCCCAGTATGAATAAGAACCTTGTCGCTTTACAGGATAAGAGCTGGCTGCAGTTTATCTAGTCCAAGCATATCGGAGACACCTGGGAAACGCTTTCAGGATCCTGCATACAGATCGTGTGGCAAACTGGGAAGTAGCGGCAAACTCGCCACTAAATACGCTGGCGGTGGAAAATTGGGTGGAAAGTTGGGCGGCAAGCTGGGTGGCAAGTATGGAGGTAAATTGGCGCAAGCCTTGGCCCGACGAAGAGCACTAGCAGCGATGTCGCATTCAGGCCCACCTGGCCTGTCTGCTCCGCTTTCCTGTAAGTCTCGGGATGGAACAGTGGAGCTACAGATATTATGCCAACCCGAGACACAGCACAGAGCAAGGTAAACCTCTTATGATTAATATTACTAACTGTCATATCCATATTATATCCAATCATTGAGAATAAAATTAAATGTCATCGTTACAGATACCAGACAGAGGGCAGTAGGGGTGCAGTTAAGGACAACTCAGGAAATGGCTTTCCTGTTGTAAAATTAATTGGGTATGATAAGCCAGCTGTTCTACAGGTACAATCTCACTTCCATTCGATCTTCGATCGCAAGTGACAACAAATTAAAATAACGGTCCCAAATCAATTTGCAGGTTTTCATAGGAACAGACACGGGTCGCGTTGCGCCACATATGTTCTACCAAGCGTGCCGCGTATCCGGAAAGAACTCGACGCCCTGCAAGGAGAGGAAAGAAGATGGCACCGTAGTCATCGAAATAGACCTAGAGCCTGCCAAGAACTGGCAGGTTACGTGCGACTGCGTTGGAATACTCAAGGTTAGGAAACACTCAAGTTTTATATAAATATATGTTATATAAATATAAATAAATATCTCTGGTAATGTATGTCGTAGCCGTTTCAATGAGTAAAGGAGATAACTTGTCATCAGATGATATTTTTTAATCATAATCCTGCGCTAACATTCGCGCATAAATGTTGAATGAATCCAAACGGATACATTTCGTTTCGTGTAAATTTTAAAAACATTCAAAGTATAAAAATTCATAAAATAAAATGTACAAATAATTTACACCATTCATAAAATTAGAAGTATTACCCGCTTATAGATAGTCGACAAACTTTTATATTAACGAGAAGCACCACAAAACTCTACTCTTGTAAAGATAATGACGGCCTATTGAATTTATCTTTGGAGTAAAAGTCATGATCGAGTCGAAGTAATTAATACTTTCTTCAATTACTTCCAATGTTATTTTTTACCAATTAAAAAGTACCTTGAAGAAAACGAACCAGTTTAAACAAATATAATGTAGGCCACATCTCACATTGCATCACATCGGGCACCCAAGATTGAGATTCGACCGGTACTCAAATATTCGATTCTATAATCCCATAAAAATACTACTTGCGTTAATTAGCGAAGTCACACTTATCAATAATTTTTAATTAATGTTTGACGTCGCTTATGGCCTTTTACTGCTGGACGTTGCTTACAAAAAACAATTACTCTATCGATCTACTCGGTGGTAGAGCTTTGTGCAAGCTCGTCTGGGTAGGTACCACCCACTCATCAGATATTTTACCGCAAAACAGCAGTACTTGATATTGTTGTGTTCCGGTTTGAAGGGTGAGTGAGTCAGTGTAATTACAGCCACAAGGGACATAACATCTTAGTTCCCAAGGTTGGTGGCGCATTGGCGATGTAAGCTATGGTACATCTCTACTACTACTATTTTTCACCGAAATACAGTCTTCTAAGCTTTGGTGAAAAAATGAGGAAAATTTCTTGTTCCTTTAATTGTTTCCAGTAGTGTATTTTAAGCCGTGTGGTTACGGCATAATAGAATAGAGAGATCATGCGAGCCGATTAAGTATGCATTGGAAAAAGTTCTCCTGTAACGAGTACAGACGATGGGTTATATAGCTTAGAAGTGTTTGCGTCATTAATTCATGGTCCATGTGTTTCAACTGCTAACAGAAAAATTATACAATGGACGAAGTATCAGGAGGATTTTGCGCCACGATAAACCCATAACAAAAAAAATCCCATGAAAGAATGGTGTCAGACAGCTCTATAAAACACACACTTCTCAGACCTTGTTTAATAAGGACAAGATCTAGCGAATGATGAAGATGAGTATGAGCAGACTCTTAAAAATATTCTAGATGGGTAATCGTACTTTCATATTTATAACATAAATAACAATAAAAGCTATTTTTATCATTTAATAACAGTTCTTAAATACTTTCCGTTATATAATATACTTATCAAACAATGACCCAATTGGAAATGAATCGAAATTGTGAATATATAGGCACGTGTTTATCTAAGCGTTATTTTAGCGCGCCCTTTGCCCCGGCAGGCTATCTGCCTCCGCTATCGTGGGTCAATGTGCCATACTATGCGCATTGGAATGTAGCTGTGATACGTTGTAAAATTTATAAAGCGATGCGTACTCTGTATTTATATACAGAGTACTAAGAAAGAGAAAAATTAATATATGAATACCATACCGCAAAGTAATCCTTTGAACCTCATTTTAATATGATAAAAACCACTCCTTCTTTATTCTCATAAAATTGTTAAAACTTAAAACATGTTAAAGTTAGCACCCTAAATTAAAACTGGACTTATCACAGGAACGCAATGTGGACGTGGAGCACCGTTTCGGTGAAGCTCTGGGCGGAGCGAGCGGCGCCCACGCGGCGAGAGGCAAGAAAAAATCGACACGTTGTCGCATGGTCTTCCGCACCGAGATCCTCGACGCCAATGGACAGCCAGAGACGCTCCAAGTGTGCTCCACGCAGATTATTTGCAGTAAGTGCAATCTAAATCAATTCACATCACTTCGTGCAAAACGCGCCGCTCCAGTGAGATTGCGTGTTGCAAGTTTTTTTATGAACTCATGATGTGCATCGTTTATTCTAGCTCAACCTCCAGGGGTACCAGAAGTATGCAGAAAGTCGCTAGTGTCGTGTCCAGCTACAGGAGGCTTGGAGCTGTACCTATTAGGGAAGAATTTCCTTAAAGAGACCCGGGTCGTGTTTCGATTGCTGCAAGATAGTGGCACCTGGGAGGAAGAGGTGGTGCCGGATAAAGAGTTCCTGCAACAAGTAAGTATTTTTTTTAAAATAAATACTAAGAAGAAGGTATACGAAGGCGTGTTTTCTAGGATAGTGGAAATCTCGTGTAGATGTTGCCAATATACAAAACTCACATCGCCTATACGCTGTCAATTGACTAAAGCTGTGCATTCGTGTAGTTACACGTAATTTCGCTCACCTTCATACCAAAACTATATAACTAACGACAGCGCACTAAGCCCACGTCCGGTCTGGTTGCAGACGCACCTCGTGTGCTGCGTGCCGCCCTTCCAGCGCTCGGACATCACGGAGGCGGTGTGCGTGCAGCTGTTCGTGCGCTCGGCCGGCAAGGCGTCGGAGCCGCACGCCTTCTACTACACGCCGGTGTCGCGACACCCGCTGCACTGCACCACACACCCCTCGCACGCGCACCACGCGCACCACGCGCACATGTCGCAAGGTAATTTTATACTTATTCTGCTACGTTGCGTCACGATATGTGTGTATCATTTGTCTTCTACTTCGTGTAAATACCTTTTGTATTTTGTATATGAAATAGTTTGCGTCGACTTTTTTTATGTACTTATGACTTATGACAATCATTCAATGTAAATCAATTTTCATTTAATATTATATATTATGTAGAACATTAATGATACACATACGCTAAAATTGTGTGCGATATATAGATTGATCATAACGTAAATGTCATAGAATGTTGCATGACTAACTTAGCGGTTATGATACATTGCTTAAGTAAAATTATATTTATACGAAATTGCTGACTGTAAGTCTCTATTAATGTAACGAAAATAAATTAAGATATTAAATAATGCGTACTCCGTAGTCGAATATCGCTCTAACATTATAAAGTCGTTATCGCCTCAGATTATGAGCATATTTGATTAGAATATGTCTCTTAATTACTGAATCGATTTCAACGTCTATATTATTTCTAGTCGGTGGAGCTTGAAATATATTTGCTTTAATCTCTCACATTAAATCATAAATTCGTTCAACTTAACTCAATTTAACGTTATTTTAACTAATTGAATATCAATGATTGTAAAAAGTATAGATATGTTACGTACCAGTATTTATGTACCATAAATAATCAAATAAAATCCGCGACAGCACACCTATGCATTGTTTTACATGAAATATAAGTAACAATTTACTGCATTGCCGTTTCGTGTGAAAGAGATGGAGTATTTTAATTGGTACGACAAAAAAAGATAGCTAGTATTTGTCATTTATGCGTTTTACGTAGATCAACCAATCAATGCACTTTTGCCATACCAAATCAAAGCAAATAAACAAAAGGTACAAGTATTTTACACGCTGGCACTTAGCCTGTTCTTTATGTATAGAAACTTATTTGAACAAAAAATATTTGGACATACATAAAACATATAAACAAAATCTGTCTTTAAATAGAAAGGCACAAATCATTTTCGGTAAAAAAAAATGTATGAGATACTATAAGTATATTCTTTTTTCTTTTTCTGGCGTGTAAAATGAGTGACTATAAGTATTCATACAATTTCTAATTTTTGTTGTCACCAATCCAGCAAAACGTCAAAAGAACGTGCAATGAGTTTTTGAGTCATCAGATTGAACGCGATAGTAACATCTGTTTCTTTTTACATGTATAATATAATTGTTGAATATTAATAAATTGAAAATCTTCTTAATGTTCAAATAAAAAAGTAATACAGATTTAAAAAAAAAAAAAACGCATTAATAAATAAAAGCCGCGTCATTTGGTTTTGCTCTTTAATATTGGTTTAGTGTGAGAGATTGTATAACAATTGGATACACAAAGCGCACGTCCAAATAAAAAACGTGAATATTTTATCTTTTTTAAAATTTTGTTCGTATAGAAGAGACATTATATCGGTAGCTAATTTTACTGCGGCTGGTATACATACATGTGTTTGTAGATGTCGCTCTGTGCATTCAAAGCACTAACCCATTTAATACTCGAAGGCTTGTACTAACGCGTTAACATTTGCTTATTAGCGCGCATGCGGCGCTGGTCATGTCGCCGTATATGTTGTTATATTGTTTAATTAATTATTATAGTGAAGTTTGGAAGAAATGACTGATGCGTATATGCGTACTATTTCTCTCCCGTCTGTTCAAGCTAGGTCTGTCTAGGTAGCGAGCTCGGCCGCCGCCCGCTGCCGCACCGCCGGCGTCTATGGTACTGCCACGCACTCGCACGCACACACACACACTACACAGAGACCATCGCTTCTCAACAACAACCAAACGTTATCAGTTATCTTACCAGTTCATTACAACCGAACGAAACGAACTCAAATCTAAAGTTATTCATCGTGAATTTCGAACAAAAAGGACTTTTTTATAACGTCAAAGAGAATAAGAAATTTTACGTTAAAGGGTTACTGCGCCAAAAAGGTTGAGAATCGATGCAAGATACAACACTCCACCACATCTACGATACACGTAAACACTAACGTACCTATTACACATATGTACAAATAAACCGTACCGTTAATTCATACATACAATAGGTGCAAATATATTGAAAAATTGGTTACATGGTGAGTTTAAACATCGTAACGCAATCGACACGAACATTCACGGTACAGATAATATATACATTTTAAGTCGAAACCTTTTTTAATTTTTAATTAAAAAATTTGCAACCGTTTATTTAATAAACGAATTTAAAACGATTAATACGAAATTACAATTTTTGAAATTTTTCTTAATAAACACTGCCGTAACAGATAGACGGCAAACTTACATAACAAAATACGTACATTATCAAATGGCATAGTTGATTTTTATTATTTTCAGCGATGGAAGACTTTATTTTATAGGTTTATTTTGTACTTTTACATAGAAACGAGAAGATATTTCAAGATCATTAGAAGAGATCAGAAGATATAATTATATTTATGTTATAATTAAATTAATTTTAGTTGCTTTGTTATGATTTTAGGTTATAATTAATTTCTATTATCTGCACTACATAAAATGGGCATATAAAAATGAAATAAATTATAAAAATATTTTAAAAACATAAAAGTTTTCTTTGCACTTAAAATAAAATTTACTTATGACTTTTAAATATGGACACACAAAATGATTTCTGAAATACAAAACAAATGTTACACATCACAAAAAAATCGGTATAACTATTTTCTAAAATTAATTAATCATTTAAAAAAAACAAATTGCCAGTGAAAAAAATCTATTTATTTACTTAATATTTTCATAATATATACAATAACAATACACATTGAAACGATCAATACCGAAAAACAAACAATTGCGTTTTTTTTTAAATATCGAAAACACAAACTTATTCATACGTTTCGGATCATAAATGAAGCAGAACTCACAATGCATACGATACACACGACCTCTGTCCAATTTACTCTGTCCACACGTAGCTAGTTGCTTTTCGTGCCGAAATGTAATTATTTGTCTTCATATTCTTAATACTACTCCCAACTCCATTTCAGTCAAACAACTTCTGTCTGAGAAATACTTATTGACGACTATAAGGTGACATTATAATACTAAACGTATTTGTGAAAGCTCTAAACTGCCTTTTAATTTATTCGCACTTTTTTATGTTTTTGTAAGTAATTATATAATCTGTTACGTTTTTGCCATACCATAAGTTTTACCCAAATAATATTTTATTTTTAAAATATATCAATCTCGTTGCTCTTCCGGTGGCAACAGTAGGGCTACTCTTCTCACGGATCTAAATCTATTGATGAATCGGTCACCGAAACTGAAATGGATTTGGTAGTCGGGCACGCAGCTAGGAGGCCCGCCGTGCCCGGCCGCGTGTAACGAACCTTGTGCACAGGTGAGGAGGCGCGACCCGTGGCTTGCTGGAGCACTAGCAGCGCGGGAGGCGCACTAATGCCGCCGCCGCAGAATCCCGCTCGACGACCCTCACTCATCGTGCCTGACCCTCATTCTCCTCTGGGACTCAAAAGTGAGGTAAGAAAGATGTTCGTGTTATGTTTTGTCAATTTTTGTTTGAAATTGTAAATTGAAATCGTAATTAATATATAAACTAAACATTACAAAAGAAATTGAATATTACTGTTATTAAACTTTGTCCCTCAATACAATAATATGTTCCGTTAAACATTCTGTTTGATGATAAATACTTAATAACTATCGGCCAACAGGTAACGGATGACTCTAGTCAGCACTCGCTGATGGATGGTTCAGAAAGCTGCTCAGAAGGTAAAAAACCACATCCAGACGAACTCAACGTCATGGACCTGCGCCTCAAGTCCGAGACCATCGGCCGGGAGGGACAGTCGCAGGTCAGAGCCTATTACATGATATAACCTAAACCTTTAAGACGTCGCGTCGTCGACTACTATAGACAATGCTAATGTTATTATTTCCTACAAGCAGGTTAGCTATGGCAGCGGCTACGACTCAATCAAGTTATCTCCGACCACTCCCTCCCAGAGCGAGTCTCCTTCGCTCATGGTCTCTTTTACGCAGCAGCTACAAGCCATTCAGAACCAAGTCCAGACAGACAAAATGGTCGAATCGGTTACAGCCGCCATTTTCAACTCTGATAACGCTGGTCAAATATACGACCCGCCCATGCTACCGATGAACACTATGGACACGATGCAACAACTCATTTCCGCGAAGTCGGCCATGGATCCCCTGGAGTCGGATATGAAAGTACTCAACTCTGAACTAATGATGACTGATTCGAGAATGCAAACAACAGTGTTGCAGTCAACAAATGAGCAGAGAATGATGGTATATAACCAGGTGCAGCAAGAAAGAGACGAGAGTTTCAACCCATTCGGTGCTATTACCAAAATGGAAGCTACGCAGATCAAACAGAGATTGGCTCAGCAGACCGCACACATGGAAGCCCTAGTGGAAGACGCAATGAAGGCAACAGCGGCCATGCTCCCAGCGGACGCAGCCAAGCTAGACGAACTGGTCAACTCCAGAGTAGACGACCACCTGTCTGGCTCCTCGTCCTCCCCTTCCACTGCTTCCCATGCGTCCGACGTCATACTCAGTCCGAACGCGGCGGTCGTCTCTCGGAACTCCGCGACCGAACTCCTCCCCTCGATGTCGACGTCCGCCATTCCGCCCGACGTGATCCTGAACCCGCAAGTTTCGCCGAGCATGCTCTGCGACAACAACCAGCGCATAGTGCTCCCGAACGGCTCCACACAGGACGACCTCATGATGATGCCGGACATACCCTCGTCGGTGAAGACGCCGCCCGCCGCCGTGAAGTCGATGATTCTAAACGCGGCGGCCGAGATCTTGACGTCGGACACGACGATGAACGCGCTGGTCACATCGGCCATCAACACCGCCAACATCCTGTCCACGGAGAACGCGGGGGGCGGCGGCATGCAGGCCACGGACGCGCAGCCGCCGGCCGAGCCCGCGGGGGAGGCTCCGCTGGCCGCCATGTCGCAGGCCGTCTCGCAGGCCGTGACGCAGGCCGTGTCGCAGGCCGTCTCGCAGGCCGTCTCGCAGGCCGTTTCGCAGGAGATGACGGCGCCCGTGCAGGGCCTCACCGACATGAGCGACCAGGACCTGCTCTCCTACATCAACCCCAGCACCTTCGACCAAGGTGAGTACATGGACATTTGCTTCTTCTCCGATCGTGCTTGTTGTTAACAGTGAACGCTTTAAGAAACAGTAACCTTTGCGAGTATTTAAAAAATATTTTTATATAAGCATCGTACGACAATAATTAGTATATGATTACATTATAGTTCCAATTTAACCTTATTGTCGGATAAAATTAAAACTTTTTAACTAAGTCATAGTTTTGACGGGACTGATTTCATTCTATAAGATTAATATTAAAGTATGTAATAGGTAGTTTCGTTTATTAATTAATTCTTATAATAACTGCCATATCGCCGTAATTGTCCCATAGATAATTATTATAGTCGTATAGAAATATTTTTAAAAAGAATATTTTGCGTTTAACGTTTATATTTAACTCGTGATACAAAGATACCCATTAATTGATGGTGCACTTAAAGTACACGTCATTGTTATCAATATATGTGAACGTATTATTTATTTTTATGTTAATTTTATATATTGTAACTACTGTACATTTTATATATTTATAATACTTATATTTATGGGTAAACAAATAAATACATATTAACGAATTTGCGTCTTTTGCAGTGTGAGGTGCCGCACTAATGCATTTCGTAGCGAGTACGGGCTCAAAGCAGTTTATATGTGAATTATTAATAAGTGTAACTAGGTATAAATTAAGGCATGATAATCTCGATGTGTGGTCTATATGACTGGTTTTTGTGTTATATTGTCAAGAGAACGTTTGGGTCAATTAATACATGTGAGAGTCAGTATTACAGGGCTATTAGACAACGGCACATGCTGTATTTAGTGGAAAACCATTGATTGATCTATCAGTCAAAAAAAACCATAGATAAGAGAAAAACCTACGACAAAGTCATAGAATTATTTTGAAAATTATTGTTTTCGAGAAATATTGGTGAATTTTGCTTTTTTTTATGAAATTCATTCGTTTGCACATATGTTATATTGTGATTTTTTTTTTGTTTTTTAGAAAATTCATTGGTGTTCTTTTAATAAACGGATGTCCTAAACGGTTTATTGTATGTATTTTATGAATGTTTAAATTTTATAAATGTTGATATATGAATGATTGTATCAAGTTTTATGATTTCGAATTTTATTATGTAAATAGTTCATAGATTTGTATTTATGGTGTATTTTTGAAGTGCGGAGGCGGCCATCTTAAAAATAAAAGAAAATTTATTACATTATATACTCACATAAATAAAATATTCTTACAATAACTGAAATAATTTTACATTGCTTCCTATGGAATGGAACACAAAATGGCAATTTATTAGTATAAAAATATTTTTTGTATTCTGCTATTATACAAATAAAAATTATTTTAAGGTAGCCGTCAAAACCGCTTGTATTAAAACACCATTGTGTACACTTGCCTTTATTAAAACTTAATTAAATGCCGCGACTCAATATTATGAATACTATATTTTTAATATTTACATTAAATGCTTATAGAAATGTTAATTTAGAAAAAAGGCAATGTAGGCAGTGGGTAAAAGTATGAATGTTAGACCTACTGTCCACAGACATACACTGGATTGACTGCGACGTATAGAAACTTACGTTTTTTTTGCGTTTAGTGAGTGTATTTCGTATGCCATTAATTGTGTGGTGCATCTTTGATTATTCGTTGGTGTATAGTGGACTTAAGTGATTTAACATTAGCATTAGTTTAATTTTAAGATTAAGGCAACGTTACATGGCGATTTGAGTAGAAATTATTATATTGTATTTATATTGATTTTAATATGAATACATACATTAGTAATAAATTAAAATAAATTGGCACAATTATAAATACAAAAATAGTACATACGGATTCGCGAGGTCAAAATTAATTTTAAACTTTAATCAAATCGCAATGTCATGTAGCCTGAAGGACAACAGTACTGATGTGATAGAGCAAAGATTATATAAACGTAGTATATTATGTATACATACAGATCATTTTCGTAGGTAAAGTCGAATGCTACATATTAAATGTGCCATTTACTATTAGTAACCTTATTATATAGATAGTGTAGACGTATCGCGAATACACCGATGTCATCGGATGATCGTTTTTGGCCGACAAAAAACTGCTACATTAGAAAGCAGATTCATCATAACTGTACTGTCTATTGCAAAGCTTTGCGTGTTAGTATTTTATTTCAAAATAATGCTATAGATACCTGTCAAACTAGATGTCATGACATTAGTGAAATACAGATTAGGGAGTGCTATTAAAAAAAATTCACTCGCTATTTTATGAAACATTTGTTCTTTATATTTCATTATAAAATTCTTATTAAACGCGTAACAGTAATTTAAATAAATTACAAAAGAAAATGAATTAGGTTTCAAAAATAATATTTAATAACAGAAATATTTATTTTAGAGATTTTTGGCAATGATGGATCTGTGTAGATTTATATGTATCGTATTACTAAGGTCAATGTTAAGAATCTTTTTGATATATACATTATTGAATGATTTTGATACATTCATACAAGCGAGCCGTTCAATTCATTACATATATAGGGACCATGTCGAACAATATTCCATCTACAATTTAGAAATTATAACAGTTTTTATATGAAATATACAATTATTTTAATAGTCTTTACCTTTTTAAATGTGTAACATGTATTTTCACAAATTGAAATTTTACAGTTTCAAATAATTGTTGAATATTTTGTACAAGAGAAATTGATAACTGAATCTCTTCTACCAGGTCTACATGTGTTATAAAATAAAAACAAAAATATTTCTTTATTTGTAAGTAAACATAAAAACAATATTTTAGGTATCTACATGTTATGATGAATTATTTTATAATTATATATATTGTTTACCTTTTAAATATTGTACATTAAAGTTTAGATATTTATAAAAAGTTTTGACACTGTATTTTTGATGACGATTATTATCTATGTTTAATTATTATTTTCTTTCATTAAAGTGTGTTATAAAAATATAATTCGTTAATAAAAATTGATAGATATCAATTTTTGTATTCATAATGTACATATTGAAACTTAAAAAATATGTAATTGACGCATAAATCACATCACATTTTTATACATTATTATCTGTCTTCCGTGTTTATTTTCAAAATGCGGAAAAGTCAATGCACTTGAAAACGAAGAACGATAATAATATAATTAATTATTATTTATTGTGGAACTTACGACTTATAATCTATTAATCTAAACATTCGTTGTGCATAGTAATTTTTTCATGATTCTTACAATTCCTTATTTGGATTAAATGCGCAGTGCGTGAGTGATATTTGTTATAGTGCATGCAATTTTGTATTGAATGAATAGAACATGAAGCTTTTAACGACATGGACAATGTAACGATTTGTTCAGTGTGCTGCGTAGCATAGATCTCTAGTCGGTCTAATTCAATGCAACTTGCCGAGGTTTACGATGATCATCTATATGTTATTTGTTTTGATGTAATTGATTAAATGTTATACAAAACTTATTGATTTTTATTTGTATTTAGTAAGTCACCTACTCATCCCAATATTTACAATCGAAGTCGTTGGAGAAAATGGTGAATTAAACAGAAATAGGTGCTCATTTCATGTATAAAATATGATCGTTCATTTATACAATTAATCGAGTTTTCTATTGTACCTACGTATAATATTTTTCCTTCATTATCATAGTATGATGTGACAACTGACAAAAATCCGAAAAGAGCTCAGGTATAGGAACCTATTCCAATCTAAGACGAAGTAAAGATAAATATACAGATTTACATATTCCATGCGATTTACTAATAGTTCTGATATATGCACTTAATTAGTTCTCGACTAATTAACCTTTATTTATAATACAACATTATTCCACTTAACCAGTTATAACCACTTCAATTCCTAAAGTTCCGATTACAACTTCGCGGACATTAAAAACACCATTTTCCTTTGTTATAACTGAGGCTCTTGTGGGCTGAGTTTTGGAACAAGTCTAGATAGTAGTCATCTCTTTTGCCCTCAGAAACATCAAGAACGGAGACATTAAAAGGACTATCTGATGCTCTAGGCCTGGAAATCTGACTTGGAACACTTCTATTCTGTACTTCTGTAACAATTTTTTCTATGCGAAAAACAGAAACACTTATGTGAATAAAAAGTTATGAACGTGAAATATAAATAAATAAATATTGATGAGTCTACCTTAAATATTATTTAGTCTTACTTATTAATATTATTTAGTCTACCTTATTTACCTTTGTGTAAATAATGTCCCAGAATATTATTATTATTATTGAGGTTAGGGCGATATTTTTGTGTCGCAGTATGCATTATGTTACCTTATTCTTTCTCTATTATTAATAAACTAAACGTACATATGACTCATGCTCATGAGTCGCTGGTACACGCTAAGATTGTTGTGTCAAGTTTTCATAATATGTCATTGATTTTATAAAAAAATATTCATACGGTCTGACTTTGCAATATCAAGGCTTGAATGCCTACCTAATCGATTTTATTCGTATTTATAGTGTAAATATCCATATAAGAGGCAGACATTTTTATTGGTGGTCTTTCATTATAAATTTAATGTTCAGTAAATAAGTTATAGGTTAAATAAAAATAACTCGAATCCGCACTTCATTTAATTGATTCTATTTATACAAACATACATATTAACAATATCTTGATGTTCGCCATTATCCTATTAAATTAAACTTATAACATCCCCAACATTCTTAAAAGTAAGTATTTATATTGACAAATTAAATTATGATAAATATGTTTTCGTTATATACCTAAATATGAACATAAACAGAAGGTACAGAACAGTACGAATACGATAAGTAGAATGGCAACCCAGACAGGAACGGTACCTGAAATTAAATAAAACTTTACAGTTTTTAATATTATTTAAAATTGCAAAATATATGTATGTATGTATGTGTGTGTGTGTGTGTGCGCGTGCGCGTGTGTGCGTGCGCGTGTGTGCGTGTGCGTGTGCGTGCTCACCGGGGTAGGGCAGCGTGTGCACGACGAGGCGGTTGTCGACGGAGATGGAGAGCAGCGCGGCCTCACAGCGCGCCGTGAGCGCGGAGGCGCCCACCCACTGCAGCCCCGTCACGAACATGCCGTGCGCGCCGCCCACGTGCAGCACGCGCTGCGGACCACATGCACTGATACTTTGCGACGTCGAACATTGTTATTTTACAGTCAAAAAATGACATTTAATCATTTTTCGCGCAATCATTGTATATTGTATTCAAAAACTCGTGTGTGAATTTTTTCTCAAATATTTTAATATGGCATCCCTCGTGCGATTGGATTCATCTCTGAGGTTGCTGACAATATTTAGCTATGTTTAGAATACTTTCCATGATATGTGCAATTATTGTGACTCAAAAAAGATAACTAATTATGTGATTTTAATTTTTTTTTAAATATTATTCTCTGGAACTACCCTGCTATTGTTATGTATCCCATTCATATGAATCTAAGTAAAAATTATATACAATATGCAATTAATGTGTAATGATTTTAAAAATATACTGAAAATAAATTATTAATTTTATATACATTAATCTTAACACTGAACAAATGAATCATTATAAAATAGTTCTCAACTCACCTGTAAACTAAATGCTATATATATATCCACGGATCCGCTGAACATGGTGCCGACGCCGACGAACCTGCCGTCGTCACGGACGGCGAGTGCGGACAGCGACTCCGCCACCACCACCGTCTTGCGGAGTTGACCACTCACTGGCTCCCACAACTGCACCAGACCCTTCTGCTTGCCCGAACGAGCCAGTGGGTTCGCAATTGTGAACATTCGGTATTCGCCTTTTCTATCTTCTACGTCGCCGAATCTGAAAATTGTAAAACATATGAATGAGTTTTACTATTACATTTCTTATACCTTTCTTGTCTGCTTTCAAATTGCCTGCAAATTTGTCATTGCTTTTGCTAAATATACAGCCAAATGAAAATCAGTATATAGATATATAGACGGGAGAGCTGGTCATTTTTGCCCAGAGAATCGGAATTGCGATTCAAAGGGGAAATGTTGCTAGCATTCTTGCCACCATTCCACGCGGTAACGATTTGTACAGTTGCTTCTTTTTAAATGTTTTTTTTTTTTATATATTTAAAGCTTTTATTTAAATAATATCTAATATAATATTATTTATTTTAAATTAATTATATTTTTATATTATATTATATGGAAATAATATAAGTACCTATAACTATACAGGTCAACATAATTTAATACAAAGCAAAACTATTTAAGCGAACCAATGTCTGTGACACACTTGTATGATGTGTCTGACCTTTATACTCTGAATGTGAATCAAAATAAATATGTAAGAATAAAGATACATAAATAAAGCGAGACTGTAAAACATTTCACACATTTTAAATGTGTTTTCTTTCATTACATTTAGACAATCCTGTCTAATTTAATTCTTCATGAAATAATAATAATATCCTGGGACAATATTCACACACGGCCATCTGGTCCCAAACTAAGCAGAGCTCGTATTATGGAAACCAGACAACTGACATACTACCTTTCTTTCGTAAATACATAATTATATAGATAATTACACCCAGACTCAGGACAAACAGACATGTTCATGCACACAAATGTCTGTCCTGGATGGGAATCAACCAACGACCTGCGGCGTGAAAGGCAAGTATCTTACCAACCACGCCAACCGTCTCGTCATTATTAAATTTTATTAACTTACTTGCATCTTCTAAAAAGGTACTTCGTGCCATTTGGAGGTTGACATGTTAGACTTAAGAGTGGCGCCGCTTTCACTTTGGTGTCCCAAACCAGTGCCTGCCCATCTTTGGCTATACTCACTAACCGACTATCACATGGACTGAAGTCGAGGTCATCAAGCTGAAAAATTAAATTTTTATTATATTTACTTTTACAATTTTAAATGATAAAATTAAATAGAAATCTTTTGTTATAGAAATTATGCTAAAACTTTAAGGCTATTGAATTTATGCTACTGCCAAAAATTAATCAACTTTATTAACTAATATACTTTATACTGCTACATTTTTATGTTGAAAATTAAGTAAGCCAGTGTGTTTACAGGCACAAGGGATATAATATCTCAGATTGTAAGGAATGGTTTATATTTTTCTTAGTACCAATGTTTCTGTAATTAATTTCTATATGATGAGTCATTTGCCCATCAGACTAACTAAGTGGTCACCACTGACCATAGAGTTTGACACTGTAAGAATTAAATGAACATAAACTATCACCCTACATTGCCAATGCACCACCAATCTTGGAAACTAAGATGGTGTTCTTGTGCCAATAGTTACACTGGCTCACTCACTTCCAACTTGATTAGTATTGACTTTTGCAGCAGAATATGAGATGTGTGGTTGATTCTTACTGCCTATCTACACTGGATAAAGCTTACATAGAATAATAAATCAAACAGTTATTAGACTGTTTGTGTGTGTGTTATAACGAAACTAGGCAAGCACGTTCCACCTTAGGCTGTATCAGCACTTTTCATCAGGTGTGATAAGTCAAGGGGTAGATTATACAATTTAAAAAAAAAAAAAACTGTGGTGCAAATTCTATATATCAAATTTAAACTGATCTTGATGGCCTTTTATTGTCCAAAAAGTTGTCATATAAAATAATGAACAAGTTGAACAACAGTTAAATGTATAGGAGTTATGTAAGTTCTTGTTAATTTTATGTCTAATTAATTAGTAATACTTATATCACATTGATATTGTACTACAATATTAATGCAGTTTAGGTGTGCTTCTTACTGATAACATGTATATTAAAAATACTATGGTGTGTTTTATTTTTAAAGTTTATCTTTTTTTTTTAAATTATGTATTAAATAAATTAACTTTTTTTAGACATATGTATTATTTGAATAGGGCAAGTGCATGTTATTTACCTCTTTGGTGTGTCCTTGCAATTCAAATAACAGTTGCATTTTAGGAAAAGACCACACTCTCACTTTGCCATCAACTCCACCCGTTGCCATCAGCTTACCATCATGACTGATGGTCACAACTCTTTGCAATGGATCACTTCTGTAAAAAATATTCACAAAATGTTCTCTTTAATATTATAAAATGGAATTTTACTGCAATTTAACAAATAATAAAATATACATCTATGGGTTCTAAATACATAGATTAAATGCATTATTTATTACTCATATATTTAGATAAGAAATCCAAAATACTATAACTGTGAATAATCAATAATTTTTAAAGTATAATAAAACTTAATTAGGATAATTTCCTGCATGATGCAACCTGCATCAAAAGTCACATTCAAAGTTAAGAATTTTAGGTAACTTTGAACCCTTTAAATCTTGAATCCATATTTTTTACAATTCTAATAACATTATACAAGATAAATGATAAAAATCTACTGAAACATTTATATAAGAGAAAGTAATACATATCTAAAATCCAAAATTTGGCATAATATCATTTGCCTTTGATCGCTAATAAAGTTTTAAAAGGTTTTTATATGACATTTGTTTTTTCTTTTGCATTCTTGTCTTTTTGTTGTTATTATAAGCATTATACACAACAAATTAATATATATTTTGCATAACTTTAAACATGAAAGCTTTTATGTATCTTTATTCAAACCTATTTTAAATTGAATGTACATCAATATTTTATATTGTTAGTTTAAGCAGTACCAACCCAAAATCTGTTTGCACACTATCACAAGTCCTGATTTCAAATGACATCCTTTTGTCTGTTGAGTGGTTATTATGGTTTTCCATTTTCGATATATTGTCGTTCTCGGATATAGTACGGCGACGGCGTACGAGGCCGTTTTCGGCGCGGAAGCTCCCACGACGCATCTCTGCTGCATCCACCATTTTAACATTAACTTTGTACAGCTGGCAATGACTCTCCTGACCTGCTGCTAGGAATATCCTGTTCTGAACGTTCTGCACAGAACATGTCATAACCACATTTGGTCCCGTCTCATACCTCATCACCTCTTCAGCGACAAATCGAGTGCCATTGTGTGATAGTTCAAATATTTCCTGTAAGTCAAAAATTTCAACTCAATACTAGACGACAACTTGAATGATGTAAGTAAACAAGAATGAGGTGTGTTAATAAAATTGCTGACGCGTATCGAAGAACGCGTAGTTTTTCATACTTACAAATCCATTTGCAACCCCCGTATTCGATGCACCACCGCCTCCCGCAACAAGAACATGACGATTCGTCAGAGTCTGAAGCGTGTAAAGAGGAAAATCGACCTTCGCAAGTAAACCATCGCATCTATTGCGAGACATCTTCACTTATAACATCTATTTAACTTATACTAAGTCGTGCCGCCGACTAATTACTACTACCTTAGTTCTAAATATAACCACATCAGTCTTTTTATTTGATCAAAGCAACAAATAATTAAAATAATATGTTTTAAATCAAGGAACTAAACAACTGACTGGCAATTGGAATTTCACTACTTCCAACATGACAAAAGTCACATTGACAGCCACATTGACAGATATGAATGTTGCTTTAAATATAAAGCAAAGGTAAACCATATCAAGCATATTTTTAAATGTCATAAAAGTCCGCAAAAATTAGCTTTAAATACTATTATTAAAACAAGTACGAATTTAATAATACTTTTTTAATTTTTTTAAAATATTTTTATTGGTAACTATCACTAAATGTCATAATATGTGGCGCGTAGAGATTTTTACCACAACGGCGCGCTTTATAAAAAGTAATAATAATATCTTTTACCGACTTATACATAACTTCCATAGAAAAAAAATCCAAAATGTAAATAATGAAAAAGGTATGATAATCATGTATTCTTACTTTGATTTGAAGACTGTTTCCTCTGCTTATAAGTAGATTTAATTAAACAGTGTAATATAGGGTTTTCCATTAAGGGCGCTTGCTCGTGCAGAACTTCCATCGTAGCGTGTGCTGAAACCACATGTTGTCCAGATCCATATTCTCGATTTCAGGCCAAAAGAAGTTGGTTATCATCGACCGGTATCGCTCACCATTGACGGTGACGGCCACACCATTATCGTTTTCGAAAAAATACGGACCAATCACGCCTCCGGCCCAAAATCCGCACCAAACAGTCACTTTCTGCGGGTGCATTGCCACTTGGTGAACCTCGTGTGGATTGGTCTCGTCCCAAATACGGCAATTTTGCTTGTTGACATAGCCATTCATCCAAAAATGCGCCTCGTCGCTGAAGATGATTTTTTTGCCAAAATCGGCGTCAACTTCCAACTGCTCTAATGCCCAGTCAGCGAACACACGGCGCTGTCTATGGTCATTAACCTTGAGCTCTTGGGTCAGCTGGATCTTGTACGGGTGCAGGCTCAAGTCACAACGCAAAATTCGCCAAGTTGTCGTCTGCGAAAGGCCGAGTTCCTGTGCGCGACGCGGAATTGACTGCCGCGGGTTTTCGAGGACACTGTCGCGCACAGCGGCGATATTCTCGGCAGATCTCGCGTTACGTTGACGCACGGGAACCGGCTGATTGTTAACTGACCCGGTTGACTCGAATTTGTCCACCAATCGACGGATAGTCGACTCGGCAGGACGATCATCGCGACCGTAAAACGGGCGAAGTGCGCGGAACGTTGCTCGAACTGAAGACCCATTTTCATAAAACAATTTTATGATTTGCACGTGCTGCTCGACACTGTAACCTGCCATGATGTGATTTGGGAGGACGGAATGAATATAACACACTGCATTTGACAGCTGTCACTCAAACAACATGGCCGCAATCAGCTGTCAAAGTTCAAGCGTCCCTATTGGAAAACCCTATAGGTATCTTAAATAGTTTTATTGTTTTGAGTACAGGTATTTTAGTCTTACCACTAAGAACGTATCAAATAAACTGAAAATAGTTCACAATATACTATACTTAACCTATAAAAAACGATTTGTACTAATGACGGGTCCATAATTTAGTATAATACTAGTTTTCGTCCTGCGGCTTCGCCAGCGTGCTAGGGGGAGGGGTGCAGGTATGAGGTAAAAAAAACCTTTCTTTTCTTAGGATTTAAAATTTGTAATTATTTACCTTATTTACAAAATTCAAAAGAACATATAAATTATTATTTGAAATAAAAAAACGCAAATCCTTAAACTATTTAAAAGATTATTATAATTATAAGTACTTTCAATGAGACATACATAGAAATGAGGCATATTAAAATAATAGCAAAAGAAAAACTCACTCTGAAATATAAAAAATAAAATGATATACATTGAAATGAACGCAATACTAACTTAAACTTATAACGTAAATTACACAAAATACACTCTTCTATAAATGGCAGGAGTAGAGATAAATATTTTGACGTTGAATTTATATCTAATCAAATAAAAATCTAATTCGAAAAAAAGTTGCGTTTGAATGCTGGGTATTATATGAACTTTAAAATTAAAGTGAATGTAAGTAGTAAAATAATATAACAGAGCTATTGGCGAATCAAATGAAATATATAAATCTAAGCATTGTTTAACTCCTTCGGCCATTTTAATAGAATATATATAGTCTTCTTATATAGAAGCATTTACAATTTTTTTTTATTTCTAAAATCATAACATGTTCATGTAACGAGATCATTAACAAACATTCATAATTGTAAAAAATATTTCATTCATGCCCATACTGTCTGTACATTGGTTGCATTCAGCCATTATTCATTGAATATATTAAAGATTTTCTATCGTTTTTAAATGCCACACTAGAAACTTCGATGACTCCGATTCTCTTATACATAAAGGGATAGTTCTTTCATGAGGAAAAGGTATTATTTGTTAAGTCTATAATATCCAGTGAGTGTCGGCGCCAGAGCCAACGGTGACGTGATATTATCATGTTGGTGGCATTATCTATGTATATATAAATGACAAAGACAAAACAGTTCCGTTTTTCCAAAATGGTCAACCGATTTTCTTTTCAAAATATGCAACTAATAATTGTTTTCCTCAAATTTTCCAATATTGATTGATTGAAGATTGATTGATTTTGACTACTGGGCGACCATCAGTTCTTATAATGCAACCAACATGGTGGAGACCAAGGGGCCTCATTGATGATCTTACTTTATCCTGACAAGGGCCGGTGCTGTATCCTGTCTAGCCGTCTAGTATGTGAATATAATTGATCGTATGAGTCCATCGCGCACGGAGTCGCTGCTGTGTCCGATGCCGAAGTTGAAGAACACGGATTCCGCGGCGACCTGCTGCGCGCACGTGCCCATGGGATACCATCCCATCTTGTTGAACACTATACCCACTTTATATACCTGTGGACAATTAATGAGTATCGTTTAGTTTCATTTATGAAAAAAGGTATGTTTTCCGGTATTATATATATATTATATAAAATAATTGAATAATATAATTTAGACTGACTCTACTAAGACTCCCTTTGACTCTGTTTGTTATTTTTTTTGTTTTAAAAATATCTTAGAGTTCATTGGATAGTAGTAAAGTATGCGGGTGCAGGGGCTGCGACCTTGTTCCGCTGTATGTAGACGCGGCGGTTGAACATGATGTCGAGCAGGTGTCGGTAGGGCACGCGGTTGGTGTAGTGCGTGTAGGACAGGCGCGCGCCGTCGGCGTCCAGCAGGTGCGCGTACAGCAGCTCGGAGTAGCCGCCCGCGCCGCCCGCGCCGCCGCCCGACTCCTCGCTCGGCGCCTGCGTCGGCACCTGCGCGTCGCACGACCGCTTTTACTATATTTATACTTTTATTCATTCTTAATATATGCATTCCTATTCAAATATTTTATGGTAATACACAAAGTAAATGAAATTATAAAACGGAATTTCTAATCTAATCTTTTTTGGTGCTCATGACTCATTTGAATAGAACGAATTTCGAAATCGAAATTATGAATAAAAATTTGCATAAATTGTAAAATACGAAATATCGTATATATAATTCTTGGGTCTTTTTTATTTATAGCAGTAATATATTATATATTTTATTAAGTTTATAATTATTTAATGAATTTTATGTATAAATTGTTCGCACACTATGCCCGATCAATTCTCCTGGCTAACAACAATATGTTTTTACTATAGAGGTTGCCTGGAAGAGATCACTGTAAGTGATAAGGCCGCCTTTGCATACTATATTATGTAAAACTTGTTCTTTGTATTTGTTATGTTTTCGTAGTGTGTGCAATAAAGAATAAATAAATAAATAGATTATAAATAAAATTTTTTAGTGATAACAATATAAAAAATAAAAATTACCTGAACACCGAGCACATAGATATTTTTATCAACCATGAATGTAACAGAGCAGTCGAGTGCACTTGTGTTGAGGCAGTCCGTGTGCTGCACTATGGCTCGCTGGCAGTAAATCTTGTGCATGTTGTTGCTGTGCATCTCATCCATCACCACCAAGCCTGACATCGGGTTGGGGATTGAATATGGTGCTCGTACACCTGTTACATTAAGCACATATATTTATATTTAAACATAATCTTTAATATGGGTCATTCTGATAGATAAAAATCAAACTAATGTTGGAAGAGTAATGTCACATTTTTGGCTAGAAAAAAAAAAAAAGTACATTTGTAATTTCCCTAAACCGACATAGCTTTTAAACAAAAAAAAATTTGTATGAATGATTTATTTATGCATGTTCTAGTAATGGTAAATTGTTACAAGCAATTTACTAGTGCACACAAAATACGATAATTGAATTAATATTTTCTAGTTAAAGCTTGGAAAAACTGCTGAACCAGATATGTGTTCTTTGGTTTGTGTTGCCTCCATGAACAGTTATTTAATAAAGTCAGTCTAGTGCTCATCTACATTTTCCAAGATAGAATTACATCGTAGTAGTAAAATGTAATAAAGAGCGTATAGTGACCGTCCTGTCGCGAGGGTCGCGGGTAGGTGACGCAGGGCTGCGGGCGCGACAGCTCGGGCGCGCACCACACCTGCTCCACGGCCACCGGGCTCGGCGTGTCCACCGTGAACGTCGGCATCTGCACCATTGCCATTGGACTCAGTACCGATCGATAGACTCGACGCTGGTTGAGAGTTATTATTATGTATCATGTCATCGGTTAGCGGTATCGACAACTTATATGGCGACGACTGACGTAAAACGCAACTGCAGATGCATTCCTGACGGTGGGCGTTATTCGGACCGTCCGTAAAAATCAAAAAGTCAGTGTAAAAAATATTACAGAGACCATAAATAGTTGAAATAAGGATATAATTCATAGCGATGATGGATGGCCGGTCTCACATTACAGGGCGGTCCGCCGCCGATTAACTGCTTGCGAGGCACGCGCGAGGCTGAGAAGCCGGCGGGCAGCGGCACGTCGGTGCTGGTGGACAGGATGTTCATGAGCACGGCGAAGGCCTCCGACTCGCTGAGCAGCGCCGAGCGCGCCGGCCCGCCCGCGAACTGCTGCGGCGACAGCGTCAGGAAGCGGATCTTCTCCACTGCACTTCGGATCGACACTTTCTCCTTGTGCTCTGGAATAGCATTAAATATTCTCAATGCAATAACCCAAGAACAAAACGATAAAATTATGTATGTAATAAATAATAATAATTCATTAAAAATATATTTTAATAAACGAACTTGGTATTATTATATTTTCCAAATTGTATGATTGTAAAGTTTTGTATTCCAAATAGGATTAAAAATATTATACTTGCAAGCGTGCAAATTAAAGTGTTCCTGGGTTAGGGCAATTTCGGCAAGTTATTGCAATCAAAGCAGTGTTGCCAACTTAAGGGGTTTTCTCCCTAAATTTGGGGGTAAGTCAGATGAAATGGGGTATTTTTAGGGGCAACATTTGTTTATTGGTTTTTTTTAGAAATTCTCGGTTAGGATCACATCTTTGCTGGGGGGAGGGGAGAACTGTGGGAGAAAGGGTGGGCCACTTAGGCGGACTGACCATCAGAGCATCACGGTAGCACCACATCAGTTACCTGTTTTAGGTTTCTTGTTGTGTTCAACTGGAGGAGCTGAGGTATCTGAATCATTTGTACGACATGTATCCATCACTGTCTCTGGACTACTCTCAGCACTGCTATCAACATTAACTACCTGAAACATATGTTTGTATGCGTAAGTTAGACATAAGGTATCGGTGTGTATAGGTGGACGTTGTTAAATTACTAGTCCAGAGGAAGTATAAAAGTCTTATATTAACACTTTTACCATATTCTCGACAACGACACAATAACGCATATAGTTACACTTCATAGGAAGCGATAAATAAAAGCATCGAGCGAATAGAGTTGTATAAGGACGCGTAGATGCGTGAACCTACTGCTGGAGCGTAAGAAATCAAAAGCGCTCGCACAGCGATAGGGCCGGGCCGCGCGGGGGGGCGTTATCCAATACTCGCTCGTACGTGTGGTATAGGGTGTTAGTGATATAATAAAAGTAAATATTTATGTATATAATTTTGAAGTGATAAAAATAAACTACATATTATTTAAATATATAAATATATCAAGAAGCAGGCTACATATAAGCTTATATTACTGCCTCGCCCCAGAGTTGTAGCAGTGCTACCAACCATTAGACAGTAAAAAGTAGTAAATCGGTTTAAATTGGTAATTTCAAAATAATTGACTAAAAAGAACCGCTATGTTATGTTAGGTTAGGTAAGTTTTCACGGTAGCATGCGCAAGCGATCCTGTGGCGCTCCCGTTAAGACGGGAAGGGTGCTGGGTCTTTTGTGGGTATTCCGATGACCGGGGCACACTCGGTGCCCTGGACATATGGCGAGCCCCACATACCCCCCCCCACTGTTCCCGTGAGGGGAAACGCGTAATACGTATTCCCAGAGTCAAAAAAAATAAAAATGGTAAGGTTAGTTTTAATTTGTTGTATGTCAAAAAACTATTGCATTCATACCTGTTCTTTTTCCTGTGATGTGGATGGAATGGGGCTTTTTTGCCTGTTCTCATTTGCACATTCTCTGGGCGGACTGACACTCCTTTCGGTTCTCTTTTCTAAGGCTTTTGCATATCTACAAAAAAAAAATTGTAATATTAGGTCCTTACATATGAAATTGGCGTTTTGTACGGGAAGAATATAAAGTCAATTTTGTTATTTGTAAAATATATTTATTTAATCAAAGTATGCAACATTGTTATCTATACACTTTTGCCATGTCATAGGTAGTTCATTGATCCCTTTACTAAAAAAAAACATGAGGGCGAGAATCAATAAACTCTTTGAAGGCGGTTTGGACTGCCGCATCAGAGTTGAATATTTTCGGGAGTACGGTGGATGTCGCAGACATTCCAATTGTAGCTCATCTAACTTAGTGGTTGTTTGTTGTGCAGTGTGTGGTCTTGCGTTGTCGTGAAGCAGCAGTGGCCTAGAGCGATTGACCAATCTCGGTTATTTAGCAGCTAGTTGTTCTTTCATGGTTTGCAGTTGCTGACAATAGATATCTGCCGTAATCATTTGGCCAGATTTTAGAAAGCTGTAATGACACCGGCGCTAGTCCACCAAACACTTACAAGTAACTTTTTCTGAGTCAATTTTCGTTTAGGGCAGGATTTGGCTGGGTCTCCAGGGTTCAGCCATTGCGACGAGCGCTTCCGATTATCGTACAGTATCCACTTTTCATCACAAGTAATGATTCGATTTAAAATCCCTTCATTATTGTGTCGGTTGAGCAAAGTAACACAGCATTCGACGCGTGTTTGCAAGTTCGATTCACTCAATTCATGAGGTACCCATCGTTCAAGTTTTTTTACTTTCCCGATTTGCTTCAAGTGGATTAATAGTTTTATCACTTACCCCGAAGCCTGCAGCTATCTCTGAAGTGATTTGTGATGGATCCGCTTCCACAATAGCCTTTAATTCTTTATTTTCCACTTTGGTCTCCGGCCGTCCACGGGGTTGATTCTGAAGGTCGAAATTTCCAGAACGAAAACGTTGAAACATCATTAATCCTTCGAGCTGTTTCTGCAGCACTGGTGCCACGGTAGAACTCGTACTCGTAAATATATTTCATGTTTTCCACTGTGCGGTAATAAACGACGCCGAAGAAAAAAATAATGAGGAAAAAACAAATGAATGACTGTTTTCAAAACTCAAATGTACCAGCTAAATGAATTTATAAATTTGAATTTGGAATTCTTAATCAAAGAGGAGATATTTCAGATCAAAGTGGTCAGTACGACAAAACACTAATTTCATATGTAAGGACCTAATAGTACTAAAATTCATTTAATCTAAATTCATTGACTTTTTGATAGATGTGTGGTGAGTAATTTAGTATTTTAGAAATATAACCCATTTACATATTTTTCTTTTAAATAAATTGCTAAGAACTTATTAATATATATATTATGTAAATGCACTTTCTTCAACAACTTGTTTGAATAATATTTTTTTTTTATATAGCAGATATATTTGGGTTTGTGAAAATCACCTCAGTTTTAGGGATCTATACAACTGGTAGAAGAATTATTAAGATTTTCTGTCAAGAAATTCTCAGAGAGAATACATATGTGTTTGCACATTCATGACATGGTACACTACCAAAGTAACAACCAGTGAATATCCCACTGCTGGGCTAAGGCCTCCTCAATTTGAGGACAAGGCTGTACCATAACCCTGCTCCAAAGAGGATGGCGGATGCACATGTGATATATTTTCAACTGACTCATGCAAGTTTCCTCACAATTCACCACCGAGCATAAATAAACAGATGAATAATAATATAAACACAAATTAGGCACATTAAAATTTAGTAGTGTTTCCCTGGGTATCAATTAATGTGATCTAACTTATATAAATTATATAACCATAATATTAATTTTATAGATTTTCATCATTATAGATTATCATAATAACAACTTCAATAAGTATTAGGTTACCTAACAGCTGCTTCGAACAGATCCAGTTCACTGTCCACATTAAGATGGTCCAAGGAGAAGACTGTGATCACTGTATTTAATTCAACCTCCTCAAAACTGCTATCATTTAATACCTCCTTGGTATTTGTGCTGATAATCTAAAAAAAAATAATACTATACAGATGTTCTATTGAATTTAAATTATTTTTGTGTGCATAGGTAGGCAGGTCTGTAATTGGGCCATCTGTTGGTAAGTGGTCACCTCTACCCATAGACATTAGCAATGTAATCAATATTACCATTCCATATTGCACCACCAATTTTAGGTACAAAAATACTGACGGAATGGCAGCTTACACAAATTCCTACCACTAAGAATAATAAATAAAAATATAATTCTTAATAACTAAATTAGCAACTATTTCTAAAATATTTTTAAATTGGAATTTAAAAATGAAGTATACTATGAATATTATTGTAAATAAAAGGTTACAAGGTAAATGTTACCTGAATACATTTCTCCATTAAAACATTTTCCTCAAACAGTCGAGCAAATTCGTAGGCTCTGCATGCATTTCTTGGATACAGGTCAGACCAGAGATACCTTGTGCACTCCTTAACTAAATGTGGTAGCATATATTTCTTGGCTCCATAACACAATTCACAAGCCTTGTCAAAGGAACTGATGTTTATATTACCTGTGTATATATACCTAAAACATGGTTTTAAATTAATTAAGATCATAAAATAAGGCTATATATGTATTATTGTTATTTTTATTTTTTTACTTACTCTAAAAGAGCTTTAAATGCATCTATTTGAACATCAACAATAGGTATACTCTCATTTCGTTCTGCCATTCCGCCATAAAACATAGCTTCAAAAACCGGCGATGCCATAGCCAGAATAAGTTTGTGACCAGCAAGAACTACCTGGTTGGGCTCAGTGCCTACTAAAAACGTGCAATCGGACCATTGTCCTGACTGGAGTAAATAGGCACCTCTCTGTTTCAGCTCCGTACATTCCAGCTGCCAATCCGTTGGTGCAGCTCCCATTGTGACTTATAACTAAGCTATTTAAGATAAAATAACTAAAACAAATGATTGAAAGAATCAAATAGCAAAATAAATATTCAAGGGTACTAATTTTAGTATTGAATGAATTATTTATTTACTGTAATTTAATCTTTAGGCAATGACAGATGCGGCCTTCTATTAATTCGTTATGTGTCAAACAAAACAGTTCTTTTACAACAAACACCTAGAAACGGATTCTTCCCTGAAATTAGAGGAGTGGGTATTGGGTACCTTGTTGTTAATAAACATTATGTAGATTTCTTCATTTAAATCGCATTTGTTCTGAAGAGAATTATATAATTATTTTTATAATGAATTTTGTTTTTTATTTATAAGGTTTTACCAATTTCTAAAATGGAACTTAACTGTATTTTTATATAAAATACAAATCTAAAATAATTTTATATACTCACCTTTAATGTTTAGCATGCTTACATAGAATTTTGAAATCCTAAAAATACAAAAACAAATAAATCTGGTTGTGTACTTTGAAACACATTTCCAAACTTAATCGATAGAAAATGTCAGTTGTCAAATATTTCTCGTATACGATTTGGGATGCTAGAATTATGTCAGAACAATTGTATTGGTATTAAACCAATAGGGTATAATATTTAAAATGAATCACGAGGAGATAAAATCTGTGGTACAGGAAAAGTTTCTATCGAGTGAACGAGTAACAGCATTTCTATGCGATGCAAAAGTGCTCCACCCGGAATGGGTAAAAAAGGACAGGCTCTTAGCAATCGTGGAATATGGAGATGAGAAAGCTGTTTTTTGTTTATTTACGTCATGTTACCCACCGAAGTCCTTCACGGACTTATCTGTAGAAATAGTACTGCCAATTGACAATAGTTTTAAGTGTGAAATAGACAACAAACCATCAGATCCTGAAGCAATTTTGTACCTGAACTTACAGTCACGTAATAATAAATTTAAGTTTGAAATCCAAATGACTCCTCGCGTAGATAATTTCGTGGATGATTTGTTTCGAGGTATAGAAGCTGTTAATAAAGTACGCATAGAGCCCGAGTTTGTTTGGTTGAAAAAATACAATGGAAAAAATGAAGATGACATCCTAGCTCACAGCTTGGTTGTCCCTCGGGGTGGTGTTACACAACCACAGGCTCCTGTAGCAATCAGAGAAAGTCTCATAAAACGAAAGATGTGTGATAAAGAATTTGATTACACATTTACAAAAAAATTTACAGTATTCTGTGGGACTTGGAATGTTAATGACAAATCACCTGTAATACCACTTAAGGATTGGTTATGTGTAGATAAAGAGCCTCCTGATATTTATGCAGTAGGTTTTCAGGAATTAGACCTCTCAAAGGAAACTTTTCTTTTTGATCAAACTTTCAGAGAAGATGAATGGTACCATGCAGTTGTGACACATGTTGATAGAAGAGCTAAATATGTGAAGGTGGAAAAAGTAAGGCTCGTGGGTATGTTGTTGATTGTCCTTATCAAAGAGAAACATTACTCTCATGTCCGAAATATCATTTGTGACACAGTCGGAACAGGTATAATGGGTAAAATGGGAAACAAGGGTGGAGTGTCAATAAGGTTCGACTTACATAATACTTCCATATGTTTTGTTAATTCTCATTTAGCTGCACATGTTGAAGAGTTTGAAAGAAGAAATCAAGACTTCAGAGATATTTGTAACAGAACAAGGTTTGCACAGCTTAACCAACAGTCAAAAGCAATTAAAGATCACGACCACATCTACTGGCTGGGAGATCTTAATTATCGAATTACTGAACTTGATCCACAAAGCGTTAAAAAGTTTGTCAGTGAAAATAATTTTGCACCTGTCTTGGAGTGGGATCAGTTAAAACAGCAGCATAAGAATAGTAATGTTTTTGCAGGTTATTTAGAGGGTGTCATTAACTTTAAACCAACTTATAAATATGATCCAGGAACTGACAATTGGGATTCAAGCGAGAAAAATCGTGCACCTGCTTGGTGCGATAGGATATTTTGGAAGGGTGATAACATCATACAGCTGGCGTACAGAAGTCATCCAACATTAAATATAAGTGATCATAAGCCTGTGTCGGCAATATTCACCTCTGAAATTAAAATAATTGATGAGGAAAAATATAGGAAAGTGTATGAGGAAGTTATAAAACAATTAGATAAGCTTGAAAATGAACTCATTCCACAAGTAAAGGTTGATGTGACTGAAATAGACTTTGGTACAGTCAGGTACTTAGAACTGCAAGTGAGAACAATAACAATAAAGAACACAGGAAAATTGCCAGTAGAATTTGAATTTATCAAGAAACTTGATGAAGCAAATTTCTGCAAAGAATGGCTTATTGTTGAACCATACAAAAAATGTATTTGTGCTGATGAGTCATGTGAAATACAACTGAAAGTACTTATAAATAAAACTTCAGCATGTAAAATGAATGCTGGAACCGACAAATTGTACGACATTTTAGTTCTGCATTTGTATGGTGGGAAAGATATTTTCATCACAGTCAATGGAACCTACCAAAGAAGTTGCTTTGGGTGTTCAATTGAAGTGCTAGTCAACTTAAACATCCCAATAAGAGAAGTTCCTGTTGGAAAACTCATAGAACTTGAAAGCAAAAGAGACCAATGTGTTTCCAATCAGTCAACATATTCTATACCAAAGGAAATATGGTTTTTGGTTGACCACATTTATCTTCATGGCTTAAAAGAGCCTAATCTATTTGAACAACCAGGCTTACATTCAGAAGTGTTGCAGATAAGAGACTGGTTGGATAGTGGATCCATAGATCCCATACCAGGAAGTATACATTCAGTTGCTGAAGCACTTCTGTTACTATTAGAGAGTACAGCAGATCCAATCATCCCCTATAATCTCCAGTCTGTGTGTCTCAGAGCATCTGCTAACTATTTACAATGTAAGCAGATAATAATGGAATTGCCAGAATTTCGAAAAAATGTCTTCCTATATTTATGCGAATTTTTACAAGAGGCTTTACAACATAGCGCTGAAAATGGATTAGATTCAAAAACTTTATCAACACTTTTTGGTGCAATATTTCTAAGAGATAATCCTAATTTGATGCAAGAGCCGCAATCTCGGATAAACAAACAAGTCATAGACAAAAAGAAAGCCCAGTTTGTTTACCATTTCTTGATAAATGATCACAGTGACTTAATATTTTCCAGATAGTTATTTTAATAATGTAAATATTTATTTTAGTTATCAAAATACTCACAACATTCTTCATTAATGATTTTAGTTTTATTTATTTATAGTTATAGCATTTAAATGTCGACAAATTTAAATCTTACAATTGACAATTTTTATGTGTGATGGATGATGAATGAAAAGGGGCATTTAATAGATTTTAGTCATGATTCATTGCTTTGTTTGTATTTAATAACATACTTTTAGTATTGTTTAATTATTATTATATATACAACGAATAGTTATACCAAGTGGCCAATCAAAAGTTTTAAGTATAGTTTTTATTTAATGTAATTATATCCATAAACCATTTTATATATAAATGAAAAAGCCTACCCTTGATATGAATTATCAAACCAGATGTATACCTTTCATATGTTAGTTGGGTGTGTATAATAGTGTCATAGAAGTTATTGCTAATAAATGACTATAAAATTAGATATGATATAGATGGTGTTAGCAGAATATGTGATCGTACAGAAATAGTTCAAAAGAGATTAATACATTGTGTTATTGATAACTTTTATATTAACTTATTATATAATGTATTTAACAAGATTGTCTTAACTTAATATATTTCATTTATAAAACATCCATGAATGTGAAAATGAAACATCCATGAAAGTTAAAAATCTTCATCATAAAACACCAAATTAATTTCTAGCAATGTGCTTAAAAATAAGCACAAAATTAAAAAAAATCTTGCTAGGAAAATCTAAAAAAACTCCAGTATATTTAATATATTTATAATATTAGAAAATTGTTGCTTCAATGAGAATATTATCATTGTAAAATTTTATAACAATAAAACATACTGTGGCCTAAACTTTAATTGAAACCTTTTATTCTATTATTGTAATTATATTTTGACTATTGCTTGAAATGTTTTTCTTAATGTTTACTAAATCAATGTATTCAATGTCTATGAAGTACCTATTGTAACAATGTATACAAATCTGTTTGTTATTATTTATTAAACAATGAAACACTACTTGTAATTATTTGATAACATCTTGATTATTATTTAAGAGAACTTATTTCATTTTAATTGTTTCTTGTTAAAGAATTTGGTAAATATAATTAAAAACAATATTCTTACAGGAAATTAATGATGTACAAAGTATATTATTAATATAAAAAAAATAAGTCAACTAGACCACAATACGTATGTATATGTACATTTTTATATGATCCAAATAAAAATAGGATAGTCAGGGCCCAATAGTTTTACTTATTTAGGCGATTAATTGATTATGACAATTTTTTGATACTAAAATCATTTATTTTAAAGTAACTGGGATATATTATTAGTTTTAAAATTAATTTTAACATTTTTATCGTATTTAAATTTTATTTAGGCGTTATAGAGAAAATATACATATACTAAAAAAAAGGAAGGAAGGACGATAATAACTCTCGAAGAACAGGTTTTTTTTTAACATAGTTCCTTTATAAATAATTAATAAATATTTGTTTTGCTAACCCTACTATTCCCACTTCCCACCCAACTGGTTCTATTGACAGGTATGACGTCACAATGTAAATTTAAAGTCTTCGTCTGTGCTGTAGACAATCTACGGTCTGTGCTTTACACTTGTTGTCAAAGCTCTACCAACGTTTACGAGAATGTGCGAAAGAAACTCTTCAGAAACAGTTTTTTTTTTTTAAATTGTTAATTTATCGTTAGTTACTTCACATAAAATCTTTAAATTTGATAACAATTTTAGTTTATTTTTACAACAATAAAAAATTATATAAAATTTATTATTATATAAAAGTGTCTTTTCAGCTTAATAACGATAGGAATTAATGTTCAGATCGATATGAATATATTTGGTGCAATAAATAATATTATCATTATATTATAATATTATCTGAACAGTAAATTCCTGCTATTTCAAGTATGTAGGTGTAGCATATTTTTTCTTTCTTTTTAGAAGAATCTAAACAGAAAACTCAGAAGCAGATATAAGTATTGAGCGAACGCTACTGGTGGTGATGGACAATACGGTCACTTATGATTTTATTAAACAGTTATCACTTTCAATAAAATTTGTCATTTATCAAGTCATAATAGATATTTGGTTCTTGCTAAAAAAATCAACATAGATTTTTATCCATATTTATATATACCATTAACTATCGTTATAAATAAAATAGAAATAATAAATATTATTCCATTTACTCAAACTCATTGTTTTAAATATAACCTTTTCTTACATATAATACACAATATTTTGAACGCAGCTTCCTAGATCTTGGATCGATTTCATTGAAGTAAAAGAGCGGCAAATTTAATTTAGACCAATAGGAGGTGTGCTCGAACCGTTATGTCAATCGGTGTCACTGAAGTTCAATCGTATTTACAATAACAACGATTTCAACGACCTAGGTATTTCAATACTTCACATCCTGCCTTTCTTCAGTTTAAATTCAATTCGTAACTGTTTCAACGGTGCTCATAACAAAGTTAAAAGCAGGCGCGGGTCAAAAAATTCATACATTTTGCTGAGCATTTGTATTAAGCGGACGCATCATACAGACTCCTGCAATTTGCTTTTCTTTGTTCGAAGAAAATCATTCATAAAAGCAATGGAAGTTGAAACTAAATGTGAGTATATAATTTTAAACTTTATTTTTTTCATCTTTAATATAAATATTATCAATTTAAACAGGGTTTTTATTTAGTAAAATAAAATGGCTTCTGAATTATTAGAAAAATATTTTTTAATAAATACGAGCGGTATTTCAACAATATTAAAAAGTTATTAAACGAATGTAACCGACAATTGATCACTAATTATTTAAAAGTATTTAACGAGATGGTTCTAATTTAAACAACAATAAACGAAATTAATATAATATTTCAAACGTAATTAAAAATTATACTTGCAATGGATAATGAAGTAAGAAGTAGAATCTAAGTACATAAAATCAATTATATTTCATAATAGATAACTAATAATTCTGAATGAACTGTGATCTATTATTTTCTGTTTATCGCGATGTTATACGTTTTTATAGTTACAGTAACATCAAAGTTAACTATTTTTTCTTGTAATGTTTAAAAGAGAATTAATATAGAAAATATTGATGTTTTTATCCGTCAAATCTATTTACGTATTTTATACAACTCCTGCGCAGCGCAGTGTATTCATGTTACATGGGTATTCTTTCACCCTAAGCGATAGCTTTAAGCCCGGTACATTTTCATTACACTGCTATGGCCATACGCTGTTCTATTGTCAGTCACACAATGACAAACAAGATTAATTATTTATATCAGAATGGCTCACGATATCATTTTAAATTGACACTTCAATTTTAAATTAGAAATATACACCACATTTTTCATTCCTTTATAACTCGTATTGTTTCACGAGATAAACATTATTCTAGTCGTTGATACAGTACTCCCGAAAAAATTCAAGAAAATTTAAGTAGTCGCTTTCAATTTTTTTTATTACCTTATTTTACGAAATTTATCGAACGTGTTTATTTAACTTATTTGCTACGACGGTTGCTGCGGTAAAACAAGTTTTAATTCGTCTACGTTTTTTTTTCTTGTCATATCTTAAAATGTATTTTAACGGTCTCTAAAGAACATGTGCATTATACTTAACTGCCATTATTTAAAAGAATAGCGATTAATAAGTTTTAAGTATGATAATATATCATGTTATTTCTAATAGAAAAGTAGGCCTTTTCCTATAAAAATCAATCACCGACCCTTATCTTAAAATTTGTACTTGAAAATATGAAAAAAATATTTAGTTTTAATGAAATTTATTTTTTATTTTAAGCGTCTATAGCGCACTGGCTTACATGCCGCTTGGTAATGTATAAGTCGCAGGTTCGATCAGGACCCCTTTGACTTTTTATTGTTTATTCTCTTCCCCACTCCTATCATAAGCAGTACGCTTAATTGCAATATTATTAGGAATATTAGTAATTCCTTCAAAATATATATTCCTATTATTTTTTTTAAAACTACCTACATATATTTGCAATTTTTTTTATCAGCGCAGTGATTCTTATAGCACTACAAGGATACGAATTTGACAGACTAACAGCCGGCCGGTCTTACTCCTTAAATATATTGCTGAAGGAGTAGTTGTCCCGCTAAGTGATCATGGAGACGCTTATTACAAAAAAACCTTAGTTGACACAAGATTCCGACACCATGGGTCTCTCTATCTCTGTTAGTTACGCTACTTTAAGAAAGGACTAAGAAAACTAATTTAGATTATTTATTTAAAAAACGCGTGTTCTGTAATATTTGTAATCTGTAAAATTTGCGACGTTTGTGACCTAATATAAAAAAAAAAACTCATAAATCTATTTTATTAGTCCACTTAATTTAACCAACTGTGATTACTGACGGCGCGACCGTTGGTCACAAAAGTTGTCCGTTTGTGACTCACGCGCACCTCTTCAGCGCCTACGCCAATGTTCTACATTCGAAATTCAAAAAAAAATCGTTATTGGGAATGAATCGTCTGCATGATATCGAAAATTATATAAAAAATATTATAATCGTAAAACGTTTCTGTTGCTTCACCTACATAGGCAAGCATGAAGAACATGATCTTGAGATATCCTTGTTTTACATAATAACTATAAATTGCGAATCAAAAATGTTCATATTTTTGTTTGATTTAATAATTACACCTAATGCTTGCCTATGTAGGTGAAGCAACAGAAACGTTTTACGATTATAATATTTTTTATATAATTTTCGATATCATTAAAGAATCAACAAATTGGACAGTGGGAGAAACGGGAGTGTTAAAATATACATACATATGTACATATGTATCTCATGCACCGGTCTAAATGACCCGGGAATTGAATGGACTATTTATAATTGTAACATTTACTTAAAAATAATGTGCAGTTATTTTATTTACTTTTTAGTAATTGTTTTTAATAAGTTATTTCATTTACTTCATCACTAAATAATTAAAGAGTTACCTGTAAAATGTTCACTTCTATTAAGACGTAATAGAGTAATGAAGCGAAGGGAATCCGATATACATTTTTTTTTTCAGTTTAAGCTTTAGACGCGACGGTCTTAATGCGATTTAATCGTCACGGTTATTTGCAGGACGGTTTAAATAGGACGCACTGAAGTGACTAAATGTAAACAATGAACATAGATACAACGATATCCTTTGAAGATATATTTTACATCATCATACATAAAAAATAGGTGTGCGTGTTTTAGTAATTCTTCTCCTAGAAGCCTTGACCGGTTTTAATGAAATATTTCTTTGAATTTATGGGTTCATGGCTGGATTAGGGGGCTCCTGCAATAGGTATTTCTTAAAATAATTAATTTATTTGATTATTCTGAATGATTATTCAGAATAATTGAAGAAAACCTTAGCTTGTTGGGCAATTTTTAATTAATTTCAAAGTTAGTATGTACTAAAATACTGTAAAATGATAATACGTATATAAAATTTAAATATATTTACGCTAACCTAGGTATCCAAATATAAAACTTTACTTTGATATAATATTTCTTATGCGTATTTTATTATCTTCATATATCATCAATGTAGGTTATGACTCATTCGAGTTGTTTTCATTACAAGGAATACCGAGTCCATTGTAGCCATAAAATATTGATAGCGTTTCTTCCGAGAGTACCCTTAGGTTGATGAGGTAAATGAAAATACAATTGAACGGGGAAAATTCAATTCTCACGGTGTTTAATGGGACCGTTTGAAGCGTAACTTTGTTCATTTGCTAAATCGTACGATTCTATGTAGTGATAAATGGCCAGGAGAGGTTATAGTGTCACGATGCTTGCTTGGTCAAGATACCACCATTCTCTACATATGCCAAAAAGCAACATGCAGTATTGTATTCGGTTTAAAGGGTGAGTCAGTGTAGGTAACTACGGGCACAAGAGACAACATCTAGTTGTCTTGTGTTGATGGAGCACTGGCGATTAATTATTATGCCTGAAAAAGTTTAAAAAAGTGAACTATATTTTCAAAATTGAGCTCTTGGTGTTCGTTGGAATATGTTGGGAGAAATTTTTAAGCTTATCTACAAAATACTTCCAACGGCTTGGAAGGTAATTGAGTTGTGACGATTTCGTAGTATGGGACGTTGGGTCGCATACGATCAGGAGATCATTCGGCGTTTGTAAAACTCTTACGGGACACTGTTACCGACCCTACCTTTATTCGACTCTCATTACCATCACAATGCAGGTTATCCACGATACGCTCGCTCCACTGAAAGCGAATATTGACCATTGTCCATTTCGATTCGGACACAAAAGCATTATTTTACTAAATGAGCGGAAATTAAGGCGGGGCTGTATTTAATGTTAATATGCTTGGATTCATTGTAGCGTCTAAAGTTGGAAATGATCCAGAATTATCTAAGTTGAGAGATATATTTAAAAAATTATGTTGTTATAAAACAAATAAACTAAAGCCGTTGTTGAAATATAAATATAATATTAAATAAATAAATAAATAATAACAGTTGCTCATTTGCTATGTTAAGTTATAAATTTCAACGCAAAATTGTTTTTTTTTTTTTAATAATTGAAAACTTTATTCTGTCATATGTTTTTCTCGGTGGTAGAGCTTTGTGCAAGCTCGTCTGGGTAGGTACCATCCACTCATCAGATATTCTACCGCAAAACAGTAGTACTTGGTATTGTTGTGTTCCGGTTTGAAGGGTGAGTGAGCCAGTGTAATCACAGGCACAAGGGACAAAATCTTAGTTCCCAAGGTTGGTGGCGCATTGGCGATGTAAGCGATGGTTACAATCTCTTACAATGCCAATGTCTATGGGCTTTGGTGACCATTTACCATCAGGTGGCCCAAAGGCTAGCCCGACTACGTACACAACAAAAAAAAAAGTTACTTATAGCACTAGAAGAACATATAAATATAATAAGTTCGCTTTTATTATGATTTATAGTTCTATGGTTCTAGCAATAATGAGTTTACTTTTTGCTAAGCGTTTCTAGCGTAATTGAATCGATAAAGAAGCGCTGTCGCTGCTGCGAGTAACAAGTCACGTTGCAGTGCTTTGTGACATTTGTTGAAATAAACCCACACAATTTTTATTTAAAGTCAATCAATTTTTTCGATATATCTAATGGAAGTGTCTATTGGTATACTAAAACACAATTTACTTGAGTATCAATTAGTTTGATAAAATTAGACGTTGGCATGAATTCGTTAGAAAAATTCATTAGTTTCTAGTACTTTCTAGTTTGAAAGTGTGCCCTTGTTTGCGATGATTCAGTCACGATATTTTTTTCTTCTTCAATACAATATAAAAAGTATAAGCAAACGTTGATCTGAAAGGATACCGTTAGTAAAAAGTTTATTTATATCGATCAAGTCAACTTTGGTCTACAAAAATGTCAATCATTTTATAATTAGATGTATGTATATCTCGTTCAAAAGAAATAGGAATACAATTGCTCATATCAGCCTACACACCTTTCTACAAGTTTTTACATTGTATAAATCATATCCGTTCGCTATTATAGTCCTAATTGCTTCACTGTAAGAGAGTAATTGTTCTGCGGCTTCCGACAAGTTTTTGTGCAGCGCTGACTAGATCTCGTACGCAAGGAAAGCTTGTCTGGCAAGTACCAGAAAGGCAAGACGTGGGTAGCAACCCGGTGCCCACGCTTGCATGTTTACCCAATGCTCCGATGTACCGAATCTGCAAATAAGTTGAAAGGGAATTCCTTACCAAATCGAGACAGCATTCAACTTACGTTTTAGCATTCTTACACTTACGCTCCTACATTTAGGCCTTATTGCCATGGAAGTGTATTAAACAGGTTTGATATAATATTCATATAATTTTTTTATTTTAATTATTAAATTATAAATAAACATTCAATTTGACGTTACGTTAAATAATAATTAACATTGTACTAGATACTAAATCCTTTAACGTGAAATTATTTAAAAGATACATTAGTGACTGAAAATCGACATCGGGTAAGTAAGCGCTGCGCTACCTCGGGTCATCAAACTTGCATCGGCTTGTTCCGTTCAACGGTTTACCGCGGTGTGGTTAACTTGAACACATGTTCGCCTATAATTGCAACACGGACGATGGCCTTGCTTCACGACGATATGGAGATTCTGACTCATCTTACAATCGTTTGCTTTGTCTAAAACTTTGTCTTGATTATGTTTACTCGTAATTAAATGTAATTAACTCGAGGAACTTATTTGAATATGGAAATAAATCGTTTTTTCTATTGAATACGGAGTTTTTCACTTCACAGAATAAAGTAGACCGCGATCTTTTTGTCTTTTTTCCTATAACAGAAATACTGTAACTACTTTAAAATATTATGTTACATGGATGAATATTTAAACGAGTAATACTCGGATTACGCCCATGTACAATAAAAGCTGTCGACAAATATTAGAAATTATACATATGTACTCTCAGTAAGTTATTCATCCGCCCCAACGGCTCGCATCCAGCCAGTGATCGCTTATTTTTATTTTTTACAACGATAATTGAAATAATATTCTAAATTTAAAAAATGTACATATATAAGTAGTCTTCAGTACCCAACTCTTGTTGTATTCGTTTCTATCACTGTATACTTAAAATTAGGTATGTTATTTATGTTCGAAATAAATAATTCTTGATTATAAAAACAAGCATGATTCATGTTATTGCAACCCAACACAGAACTGTAATTTCCCTAACAAACAAGAACATCACATCTGAAGCTAATAATAATGTGGGGAGGAAAGTTTCTTATCCAATGTATGTCCCCTAGTATCATAGTAATTTGATTACGTCTTACATTCTTAGAGGCTTACGAGATTAAAGAGAGCGGTTTGCTCCCTCTGGTTTGATAAATTATTTGCAATATCGATGACGAAAACAATACCTAAATAATATTCTATTTTCGTGTTATGTACATTCACTATTCTCGGTTTGTTCTAAAATACTATGAAAACGTTCAAAATTTTATAACATTATTACAAATATATATATTTTTTAAAAATGTTGCAAAGGAATCTATTGACTTCGAAATTTCTATTTTCGGTAAAATATGGTTAATGCTTTGTGTGTATGTTGAATATTACACAGGATTCCTTGTAAACTTCATCCTTTAGAATATATCAAGACAGAACTTCCTTATCTCCCCTATTGAGTCAAAGGTTATCGTATTCGGTTCATTACACTGTTGTTTGTAGTTATCGTTAAATTTTTTTTTTTAATAAACTAACTTTCCACCACGGTTTCGCTTATTCAGAATTTCTACAATTTATTTGAATTCGATTGAGACTGCGTAAAACATTTGACATTTATAATATATAGGACGGATAATGAAAACAAAGCTTAAATAAGATAGTATGAAACGCGAGGGGTTTACTCAGACACTACTCATTCTGGTCCCTATAAAAAGACTTGAAACCTGTCCACGACACACTATATTTCCGCAATAAAAACAATGCTGAAGGGCCGTAGACTAGGGCACAGACAAAGGGCCGTCTGGATATACTTTTTGCGAGAATCATCATTGTCTGCCACCCTCATTAGTCACGTTCAAAGAGCCACACTTCATTTCACCGCGTTTTTTCCTCTAACAATAGACATATTCATAATAAAGATTATTAATAAGCGACTTTTGCTTTCATAAAAAGCACAGTTATTCAAAGATATATTTATTCAACATAAAAAACCTTATGACCGTTACTTAATGATTGATTATTTAAAAATTGATCTTTCCCTCTATTATTAATGATTTGACAATCGAAAGAACAAGATTCAGCATTGTTTAACTTATCACACGCCAAACAACATTATTTTATTAAAGAGGGAACGGGTGGAATTATTAAGAAAACAGTGCGATAAAATTAAATATCGTCGAATGTAATATTGTCACAAATGAAAGTGCCGTGTTAATCTGAAAAGGGAAATGGTGAAATTCTGAAATTTAAGTCGGGTTAGTTCAGTTTTAATTCTTTATTCACCCCCAAAAGGAAATGTTAATTCGGCGCGGAGCTGTAAAGAATTTAATCAGACCAAGAACATTTGGCAAAGTAACAGAATGTTCAACTTTATCAGACAAGAATGATAAAATAGGCTGGAACTTTGCTTTTACATCTCAATATACATAAATACCTTCTGTCGATGGACCATGACTACCAAAACAATACCATTCGTATTTCCTTAATTAAATATATGGAATATTTTTGATGTATAACAATATTTTGCTAAACTAATCTTTAGGTCATAAAAATTTTCGCTTTTTGCAAACGGTTAAAATTTAACATCTAACTCGTTGAATTAATAAATTCAGTACATTTGATCATTTCCACGAAAAAATAGTAAGCAAAAGTGCTTCTAATATTTATGAAGATTTTGATTTAGATAAAATGTAACGTTTGTAATGGAATCATAGTTACGCAACCGTGACCGAAAACTTTGTCGGTAATCACAAATATTCCAAAGAATAAAATAAACCGTTGCTCCATTATTTATTATACATTACTCTGCTTAGCCATTTCAATAGTTGATTAATTAGACACATTTCTCATTGTATTTAAATTAGTACAAAAGCTTAATAAAAAGCCTGGTGTTAGTATTTATTGACTTCCATATGTAGGGTTTTCCATTAAGGGCGCTTGATCTTTGAAATGCAAAAAAAAATACATGTAGGAGAGATATTTGCAAAATTTTTTTATTTGGAAAGTCTATCGACTCCATTATGTATGGAATATGACATCATTCAAATGACCGCCACGGCTTCGGTTGGTGGCGCGCACACGAAAGGTCCAATTTTCGATGACTCTGGCGCACAAATCGGGCTGTATTTGATCGATGGCGTGGCGTATGTTGACTTTGAGGGCATCGGTGATTTGCGGCTTGTTGGCATAGACCTGCGACTTAAGAAAACCCCACAAGAAAAAGTCCAGCGGGGTCAAATCGCACGATCTCGGTGGCCAGTTCACGTCGCCTCCGCGCGAGATGACCATGTCCAGAAATTGCTCGTGCAGAACTTCCATCGTAGCGTGTGCTGTGTGGCACGTAGCGCCGTCCTGTTGAAACCACATGTTGTCCAGATCCATATTCTCGATTTCAGGCCAAAAGAAGTTGGTTATCATCGACCGGTATCGCTCACCATTGACGGTGACGGCCACACCATTATCGTTTTCGAAAAAATACGGACCAATCACGCCTCCGGCCCAAAATCCGCACCAAACAGTCACTTTCTGCGGGTGCATTGCCACTTGGTGAACCTCGTGTGGATTGGTCTCGTCCCAAATACGGCAATTTTGCTTGTTGACATAGCCAGTCATCCAAAAATGCGCCTCGTCGCTGAAGATGATTTTTTTGCCAAAATCGGCGTCAACTTCCAACTGCTCTAATGCCCAGTCAGCGAACACACGGCGCTGTCTATGGTCATTAACCTTGAGCTCTTGGGTCAGCTGGATCTTGTACGGGTGCAGGCTCAAGTCACAACGCAAAATTCGCCAAGTTGTCGTCTGCGAAAGGCCGAGTTCCTGTGCGCGACGCGGAATTGACTGCCGCGGGTTTTCGAGGACACTGTCGCGCACAGCGGCGATATTCTCGGCAGATCTCGCGTTACGTTGACGCACGGGAACCGGCTGATTGTTAACTGACCCGGTTGACTCGAATTTGTCCACCAATCGACGGATAGTCGACTCGGCAGGACGATCATCGCGACCGTAAAACGGGCGAAGTGCGCGGAACGTTGCTCGAACTGAAGACCCATTTTCATAAAACAATTTTATGATTTGCACGTGCTGCTCGACACTGTAACCTGCCATGGTGGTTTGGGAGGACGGAATGAATATAACACACTGCATTTGACAGCTGTCACTCAAACAACATGGCCGCAATCAGCTGTCAAAGTTCAAGCGTCCCTATTGGAAAACCCCATACATATGGAAGTCAATAAATACTAACACCAGGCTTTTTATTAAGCTATATATTATGTAATAATTTGATAATAAGCGTAACTACAGACTTTTTTGCAGATTCAGAGTCCTACATTATATACATAACTAATCGTTGATTTTACATTAAATTTAATTCTATAACATTACGATTCAAATAATTGTAAGAGCGTACTTGAATTATATTTACTTTGATTGATCTTTGTAAGATTTTGCACAAACGCGATATCATGATCGAAGTTTATATTTCTATTCTGTGTAATAGCTAGCTGTGTCAGCTAACGGTTATTGCAAACTCGATGGCACAAACAATTTGTTAGCGAGATAAACGGCTAGAACATTTTTTCAAGACATGCCGCTTTTGAAATGTTATGGTGTTACCAAAGGTTATTTATGCGGTTAAATTAAGTTATTTAATTGAATTATCATACCTTTGTAATTTATAAACTGTAAAGATTTTTATTACTATACGATTATAATATTTTGAGTTCTAATCTATAATATGCACTATTCCAATCGAAGGAGTAAAAATTAATATATTTTTTTAATAAATTATTATTAAAAATCTCTTATTAACATTTCTTACAATGCCATTGTCTATGGGCGTTGGTGATCACTTACCATCAGGTGGCCCATATGCTCGTCCGCCTACCTACACAATAAAAAAAAGAAGAAATAAAGTCGCGGGATAAAAATCGGAGCCAAAATAAAGCAATATCTGCAAGTAAGTATTTTAAGTAACAAATGTGGGGATCACGACGTTCAACGCCTTAGATAACGCGCCATCTGTTATAAGTATTACTCGAAAGATTCTTATCTAATATTCTGAGGAGTTTAAAAGAAAGAAAACAATCGTAATTCATAATAATTTTATTATATAAATAAGTGAATACAATAAAATTATTAATAAAGATATCTGGTGTTAATGTAAAATCGTCAAAATGATATATTAAAATTATAAAAAACAAAATAGGAATTGGTTATCATTTGCAATAAAATAACATAAAAAGAAAATAGTTAAAGGGAATGTGAATAAGAGTTACAAAAAGTGTAAACAGAAGTAAACGATATTCCATTCAGACTAAAGGTTTAATCTATAGTTCTAAGTATGTATTTTACTTTAATTATTGAAAAAATGCGGGCCTACGGATGTTACAATATTTTACAATAACACCAGTTGCCAATTTTATATATAAACTTTTACTTATCTATCTTGAGTGCTTGGTGACGCGAGATGAACATCTTTCATCTTAATTTGCAATTCTCAAACAGGATATTGCAAATTTCAAGTATACACTCATATAGAACATCTCACAGGATGTTCAACGGGACTAGAACACATGTCTGTATGCGATTATAGTTATAAGTATGGATATAACATAACAGCTATTTATTTTGTGGTAGGTCAATGTTAAAGTCCGTCTGAATAGGTACCACACCTCACCCATTCTACCACTGTTTAGCGGTACGTAGAATAGTTTTCTTTAGTAGTTTTCTTGTTTGAAAGGTAAATTAGCCAGTGTCATTACTTGTACAAGGGTTATATCTTCTTAGTTTCCAAGGTTGGTGCCACATTGGCGATGTAAGGCTATTATATTTCTTTACAGCGCTAATGTCTATGATCTCTGACCTTAAATTACCTATTTACAAGTCCTCCTACTTTGTAAATAAAAGAAAGAAAATGCTATAGCATTACGGTTTGTTATTATAAAGACATTATCAAATGTAAGCAAAATAGAGTTCAAAGTGAAAAGTTTTGATACCATTATCAAGAGATCTATCATTTGCGAATGTCGCTTTTCCCCGTAGCGCATAGGGCTTCCGCTATTAGGTTACGTTCGCCGGTTGACCCGACGTTGCGGTTTTTGGCTTCTCAATGTCGGCTGTGATCCAATTTATATGACGATATCTATTTAAGGCTAGTACGCAAACCGACACGTCCATTGATATTGTAACCTGAGGCAGAGTTTATTGGCAATATGCCGTGTCCAGGCGGTGAAAGTCTTCCAGTTATCAAAATAAGTAATGATTCATCGACTTTCATATTTTTATCAGAAAACGATAATGTCAATTCTGTAACAAGTAAGTTGATAAATTAATATAGTGGTTTTTGAACAATAAATGTGAATGAGATGGCATATTTATGGAATATTAACGTGTAAATCTTAACCAAAGATTGCACCAAGCGTGTGTTCATGTGCTTCATTTGTGTTATAATTCATCTCGTGCTCAGCGTTAGAGGAACACATCGTGAGGATATCTGCATATGGGTGGTAATATTTACCACGTGTCTATTCACCAGCCCGTATTGGAGTAGCGTGGTGGAACTGGCGCTCAGGAGTGGGATATTTTCAGCCTGTTACTTTGTTCTTTTAGTAAATAAGTAATTGATGATCTTCATTTCGTTCGTAGATATGCCTTATATGTTTTCGAGGTATATCATTCTGAGGTGTACTCGTCTTGTATACAGTTATTCATCAAAAGTTTTTGTTAACTGAAAATGTGTCGAGTGAGTAAGCGTTATTTAAATAAAACTGGTCGTTAACCCAACTCGTTCGAAATAATTAATTAAAAGTTTTAACAAAGGAAAGGAATATAAACCAGTCCTTTATTTACTTGTTCTATCCTTGAAATAGTGGTCTTACTCATCGATTTACACTCGCATCGGATTGAACACGGAAATTTTGCTTTTGTAATGTGTATGTACTTGATTTGCAATATTGGCATTTAAAAGCAATGATTCAATTTATTTATCCGAAAACTAATATTTTTATTACAATTTATCTAGACTTGCTAAATATATAAAAGGCACTTTTACTGCACATATCACTATGTACAGCGTATATATAGCTGTGTTATTATAAGAATAATACATTACTGTATTAATACAAATCCCTCATGTGTCCCATATCGCTAATATTAGCATCCTCATTTACTCGCAGTCACGTCATGAAATATTCATGAATACAGAAAATGTTATATTAAAAGAACAACTAAGATATTCAAATTTCATTGTTACGTAGAAAGTTGGAAATGTAAGAACACATGGCGAGGCAGACACTCGCGCAAACGTAGGCGTCTGGCCTTGATCGATCCGTCCGTGCGTGTGTCATTCTCAACGGCTTTCCGTGCCTCCGAGCCCCTTTATAGCATGACAAGTGAAGGACTTGATCTCCGTGTATGGTTATACTATGCGGTGAAATGTTGAGATGAACGAGATATTCTACGCTCGTAACATTTTAATACGCTTTTAGATGTTGTATCTACAAAAGGTACTTTTAGTTCCATACGCGGAATCTATATTATCATAATGATATAGAAATACTTGCCGTTTATCTTTTCTCCTTTACATTATTGCAAGAATACTAACGAAACTCTTATCTACATAAATACTCGTATGTATGCATGGGTGTATATATGTATATATGTCATACTAGTATTCGCCCGCGAATTCGATCGCTTTCAGGATAGAGGAACGGGTATTAAGTAAAAAAAGTGGTTCAAGCTTGCTTCATACCAAATTTTATCAACATCGGTTCAGTGGAATACTATTAAAATTTTAAAAGCGTAACAGATATATAGTTACTATCGTATATATAATATTAGTATAGATCATACAAGTTATAAAATTACTAAAATAATTAATTAAAAGTTTTTATATAATAATAAACTAAACAGCCTGATCTCAATTGAAATCATAATATTAATTATTTAAGTAGGCGCCTAAAGCACTCTAGAATCGCCATGCTAATACAGTGTTAATGTAAAAAGCTATTAACACCCGAAAACTTAGTAGTTACCCTTTTTAATCTTAGATTTTATTCATATATTTGTATTATATATATATGTATCTAAAATTCTTGAAAATGTTCATTGCCTTGTGATTTTATTTAGACTCCGTATTTTGTATTTCAGTAAAAAAATAAGAGCTCATTTTATCTTAACATATGAACATTTTAAGAGATAGTCGGAAGACTATAAGGCCACGATAACAAATTCAAGTGCAGAGAAGCCTGTACAAAAATAAAAATCCCAACCAATATTTGACGTAGTCATTATGGGGTAGAGATCAATCAAACTCAGTGAAGTGAATCGTAAAGCGAATGAGACATGGGAAGGAAATCGAGATGTTTCGCATAGCGGGGATCATTATAATATCACTCCAAACCCACCCCTGTATATTGCTAATAATATCATTTATACTGAATACTTTTCGAAATGTTTTATTAATTTCTTTAATATTCTTTCTATAAAAATACATAATACATTTAATTTTTTTTTTATAATTCTGGTTAAGGCCTTAGTATACTCTTTCCTGAAACTGAGTACACGGTACACGAGTACTTGGCCCGGGGTGTAATTTAGGTGGGCGACAAAATCATAATAATTTATTAAATAAACCCGTTTAATAATATACACTACTGATTAAAAAAAATTAAAAAAGATTACAAATAAATTGAAGTTAAAAAATAATTCACTAAGTTTGTTTTGTGTTTATTTTTTAATTATACTTTTGATATAATGGAAGAGAGTGACGCAAATGTCAAGTTTATGCCCCGGCTCGGAAAGATTATACATCTAAAGCTGCTTACAGCCTTATACACTCGTAGCGTTAGTCGAGAAAGAAATATTATTTTTTATAATAAAACATTTGCTTTGACTGTTTAAATTAGTTTATTATCTAAGCTCACCGGCTTCGGTTTGTCTGTTTTCTATTCGATATAGTTATTACCAGATATCTTTGTATTTGCGGCATGAATGACTATTTGCTAACATCGCCATCAATCACGTTAAGGAAGGGCGCCATTTGAATATAAATTTTCCGTTTTTTTTTGTTTGAGAACTAAGAACAACTAACTTTTATTTTTAATATTACAGACAATATTTAATAATTAAAAAGTTTGATAAATATGTTTTGTGTTATTTTTTTATTTATTTTTTAGTATATAGGTAGGCGGACGAGTATATGGGCCACCCAATTGTAAGTGGTCACCAATGCACATAGACAATGGCATTGTAAGAAATGTTAACCGTAGCTTACATCGCCTACGCGCCACCAACCTTGGGAACTAAGATGTCATATCCCTTGTGCCTGTAATTACATTGGCTCACTCACCCTTCAAACTGGAACACAACAATAGCAAGTACTGCTGTTTTGCGGTAGAATATCTGATGAGTGGGTGGTACCTACCCAGACGAGCTTGCACAAAGCTCTACCACCAAGTGTTACCTGTGTTAAGGTAACTACTCAACTATAGTTTAGATTTGCTTTATATAAAATAATAAAATTTTATTGTATTTTGATTCTATACGATAATATAAAAATGATAAATATTCCTTGATAACCACCATTTAATTGCAAATACATAATTGTTATGCTTATATGTAATCCGTATAAAATATAGAGTAACGACTGAGGTTCTCGCCGATCTATTCTCGGTAAAATCTACATTCCGAACCAGTAGTAGACTTACTTTTAATCAAAGGTAATAAGCCTATTTAAATAATGTATATTATGATATTATTAGCGTAAAAAAAAATTCGTACTTTTTATCTGGCTCTTATTTTTAGTTTTATTCAACGCTTAGAAAATGTAATAGCAAGAAGTGGTTACCCAGGGAGCGATACCCAAGAAGTCGCAGCGTTTATCGCATGTATTATAATTATTATTATAGCTTATTTTTTATTTAAAGTTAACAGTAATTTTCTTGCATTATCACTTTGTTTGTTGTTTTTGCGAAAAATTATTAAATTAAATTTAAGAAAATGCTTAAATTGATGATATTGCCGGTAATGTTCTCAGACATTACATAAAAAGGTGGGTTAGGTACTATTCAGTCTTCGCTTATTCTACAGACAAACATCAATATGAATTTGTTTGTTATATCGAGTGATATACACAATAAAAATAAACTCATAAATCAATATAACATTACTATTTGAAGACGCTAAAATTAGTCAATTGTTTGGTAATATTCACAATAAAATAATAGAAGATAAGAATCAATTACAAAGAGATCACTAAAATTTTCATACAACATATAGCCAAGATGAAGGCTAAAGTATGTGGAAGTGACAGATGAGATGTGGAAACTTGTTCCCATTGTGAGTTCCATATCGTTTAATCTCATCATCCTCTGTGATGGATACTTTAAAGAAATGCCTTCACAAATTCTTTATTTGCAGCTGAAATATATTTGTAACTTTCAGTTACTTTATCAAGGGGACACAAAGGTCATCATATCTTTATAATTTATATTTAGATTATTTTTGTAAATCAATTATTTCACGTCTTTAAAATGTTGTAGATTTTTTATTATATAGATCTTTTATAATATACGTATACAATATGTTTATTGAAACGGTTCATCAACTTTGGCCTAAATAATGCAAATATGTTTAACATAAAACTTATCCGTTCGGCACGACCATCTGCACTCAGCTGTGATGTTCCACAAGATTACCATTTGCATATAATTTAGTTTAAAAAATGTTTTATGCATTAAGTATTTACTTCTATTTAATTTGCAAATTTCACATCATATTTTTTATTTATCATATGATCTTTTCACTATACAGTACAGAAACAGCCTGTGAATGTCCCGCTGGTGGGCTAAGGCCTCTTCTCCTCTTTTGAGGAAAAGGTTTGGAGCTTATTCCACCACGCTGCTTCAATACGTGTTGGTGGAATACACACTTTATCCGATACTAGCTTGTTTTATTTGATACATACAATTTATTTGAATTTTGGAGATGGGAGACATCTCGTGAGACTTTTTTACTAGAAAATATTCACTCAAATTTTAATACTCCAGAAATACTAATATTAGTTTCGGGAAAACTAAATCGGTGATAGAATACGAAATTGCCAATATGGCAAAGGCGTGATGTAAGAAAAATATGTAAGTAAATACTTAACAACTGTACGTGGAGTCGGCACAGTATGTCTTCCATTCGTTCCGGTCAGTCGTCACCTCCACACTCGCACCCATTTTATACAAATCAACTTTCACACAACCCATCCCTATTTTCTTCGACCTTCCCATCCATCAGGACTCATGTTTAACACTCTTCTAGCCTCGTGGATTTTTTCTCATTCAAAATATACTTAATTCGAGTAAGCATTGAATTGACATTTTACATCATTAAATTAAATGTATTTAAAGCTACCTTCACAGTACAATTGTTAAAGAACCGGCCAGAAACTCTGTATTTATTCTACTCCAGCAATTAAATTACGTGCTCAAATCGAGATAAACGATTTCTTCCCGACTTTTCTATAATTGAACTTTCAAATACCCTTTTTTGTACTCATTCATTTTAACGTTTAGTTATTTTACCCCAAGCTTGCAAGTCTTCTCTAAGACAGATGGTTACTTGTTCGTTGGGTCTTGTCGATAAGTCTAATATACTGTATTACATATTGAATTAAGCTTAAGCTTTAGAAACTAATCAACACTGATGGCGTTTCCATTGTAGCAACTTTATATTACACTGTGAAATAACTCTCAAATCCCAGAGGCTTCAATGAAATAGGGAATCACTATGTTTCATTTATGTTACACGCAGTCTAGACGTCATAGTCGTAGAGCGTCGCCAAAGCTCTAACTCAGTAATTGCTTTTGGAAGCTGAACCTTTTCCTCAAAAAAAGGGCGCAACGATTCCACAACATGTGAATCATTGTGATAAATTAACAACTACTGTAAAAGTTGGCATGGTTTGTGTGTATGGGGTTCTTCCAATTCGTATTATCGTCGCAGCGACTTTACATTGTATCGCTTTCGAAATAAGTTCCATAATCGCATAAAATAGTACAGAGATAACGATTTTACAATTAAGCTCTTGAAATTAAATTTCTGTATAATTTCACGTACTCTAGTAAGTAGGCGCCTAAGGAATTATTTTAGAAAAATATTATATAATTAAATAGTAATCTATTCTATTCATAATAATTATTGTACTACATATAATAAATAATGGATTATTAGAAACACGATTTTTGTATACTTATATGGGTACTTCAGTGCTCACATTTCGAAGGAGCTTGTGCGATTTTATTAAATTATATATTTTTAAATAGAATGCCTAGAACTGCAGCTAAATACTACAAATAGAACAATATATATAAATAAACAAAAATATGAGTTGTAAACCTCTCCTCCCTATACCTATATTTAGTTACACTTTCATTTCAGTAATGTCTAGAGGTCAAATTGTTACGTTAGAACAAAACCTGAAAATGCCTGAAACAAGGCAAATCGATACGCTGTCGCAGGCGGACGCGCGCCGCTGCTTCTTAATATTCTTTGCCAAATCCAACGTGCACGTGACTCAACTTGTTGCCGTGCTAAAAAGAGACAAAGCTATTTAATTAAACCAAAAGGTATATTTATTAAATATGGAATCATCGATTATTGCGCTTGCGTTTATTTATTAACCATTTTTTTTGTGTGAATATTTTATATTTTAATTCATACTAGGTACAAATTAAATTTAATTTCTTTTTTGCTTATTTTATGGCTGTGATGGTGTATGAATATAAAGGAGTAGATAACAAGCGGCCTACCATAATTATTAATCCGGGTGTCCCACGTTGGGTGCCATACCTTTCTTGCGGTTTATTGAAATTTAATCTTTATTGAAAATACAAAAATCGTATTAAAATTAAATATTGTATTTGATATAATTAATACACATTATACTAAAAATGTCCTTAATAATCATTTCTTCATGTCTAATTGTCCAAATGTTATATTTAATTTGTCTTTTATCAGAATTACATAATATTGAAAACCGTACTAAGGCGATGTTTTGTATTGTTAGCCATTACCTTTATGAAGACGGATTTCGGTCACCACTTGTGGTATTTCCATATTGGTTCCTGTACGTATTCATGACTTGAGTGCGGTTCACTCCTGGAATTCCCAGTTATTACCGCAGGGGGACGCGGTCTCGGGGTTGTTGGCCGGAATCGATCGCCACGTCACGGTCGCCTGTGTTACCGGTGCACGAGGTTACGAAATCGTCATTGCCTGCAGACGCAGTACTACAGAAGTTAACTTCGGTTTTGAAAGCTAAATACAAAACATTCTTTTATTTAATTACTTATAGCCTAAATCATTTATCCTTGAAACTATCTTAGGTTTCTAGTTGTAAATATAAACCTATACTTACAGAGGTGTTAGAAGGTTAGGTCTACATGGATTTTAAGATCGGGAAATCAATCGGAAGCAATTCGAGTGGCGAAACAAATTCAACGTTGCGTTGCCGGCTGTTAATTGGCTGCGGGTGGCGGCGCCGAGACGGCGGCGGAACCGCCGCATGGCGCCCCCTTACTCGCTCTACGCGAACACCCGCACGCCCCCCGACAGCTCGGAGTTTTTATGGCCGAGAAGCCCACCGAGACCAGCACGAGTCTGGATGGCTCTTAAATTAGTTTGTCTTACCCGACCTTAAGCCCTTTAACTACTAAGTGCGATTATATGTTTTGAATTAGGCTTTTCATCCAGATGTTTCTATCACTATACTTGTAATAAATAAAAAGGGTAAAACGTCTATCGATCCAAATACCTTGTGTTAGATAATATTGGTAATGATACGTTAAACTATTGTATACATTCCATGTGCAATCTTGTTTAACGTCGAGAACTAAGTTTTCAGCATCTCAGACAAGTTTATTTTTTCATTTGATGAACTTATTTTCTTCTGTGGGGTTATCAAGTTAGGGCCGGTAGAGAGGTAGGGGTGTCTACGGGGTGAGTCCGCAGGACGGGGATACGGGACGAGGGGTGCAGCTATCGACCAGTACCCTCCCCCCGGTGTGGCTCAGTTTCCGGACGAGAGTCGCGCAGTTCGCTCGTGCCGCGACGCGACTCCGTCACAAGTTAGATAGATAGTCAATTCGAAGCTACCACCATGCTGATTGGACTTGTTCGAGATTCGGTGATGCAGTGCTTTTGCCACTCATGCCGAGCACCAGTTTTACCTGCAGGTTGGAAAATCTACAAAGGAAATCACTGGTTTCAAAGAAGATTTTCAAATTATTTTCACCGGTATTGCCGGTATGCTCACTACGAAGGTGAAACGCCCACTTGCTCGTATTCTTATTTTTTTGTCGATTCACAGGATACTCAAGAAGTTAGGCAAAATTAAGATGGAAAGGTAACAAAAATCATAAAAGCTAATTTGTTTTATAAATTATCTGTCAAAAAATTCCATTTTTGACTGATACGAATTAAAAATGAACATGACATGATGATTTGGAGATAAATGCCTAAACCTTAATTTCCATTTGATGATAACATTTGCTATGGATCTTTTAGGCTTCATTTCATTAAGAAACATTTTCTTTATGAGCAATTTTATTGAATAAGAAACCGGCCGGTGTAAACATCAATATGCGGGTACTTTCGAATTCAAATGACTACACCGGCTTATGTTACTTAAATATCGTATTAAATAACTGGATTCATAAAAGGCACATCATTTTTGAAATAAAATCTAATTACGGAAAGTAAAACCGGCTCTTGCAAAAAATATTGCATTATTTTATCTTCATTAAGAAATTGTTTATCTGGCTATATAATTGAATGTGTTGAATAAGAGAGAATTCATTTGATTTGTGTGAATATTCACAATTTTTGTTGCAGATAGTCTGTGTCTACACATCGACATCGCTAGACATATTGATTAAACATTACTGCATAATGTCAACCATTTTGTACTGAACGCTATAACCACATGCGTCCACCATTTTGAGCATTCGGATTACAGATATCCTTCTCTAAAGGATCTTAGCTATATTTACCTTTTCCATTGTATTCATCTACAAATGAATATTCATTTCTTTTTGATCTTTGACTGTAATAGTCAAATATTAAAATTTCTGTAATACATCGATTTCGTATGTTATCATCTTTGTGATGTATTATAGTAATTGTAAATTACTTCTCAATTTTAAACATAAATTCAATTTCTTTTCTTTTCAATTGTCACAAAAAATATGCTCTATTATTTTTTTAAACTCACGTTGCGTGTGTATATTTCACCATAATTTAGTGTGTTATATTTCTTCATTTCGAAACTTATCTTTTGGATTTTTATTAACTTTACCTCACTTGACATTCCTCCAATGAACGACACCAACAAATGATTAACATTTGCATAAAAGGTTAGTATGTACACAAATAACTAATGTCCCCTTTTGTGAAGAGGCATTAGTGGTTGAAGATGACATAATTGTTTAGGGTGGGATTATTAGAGCCGAGTTTAATTGGCTCAACAAGTTTAGCACCCCTCTGATATTCAGCTAATGTGACACGAGTTTACAGATCGTATACCCTGACAGCGATTATAATTGTTCAGGGTGTTAGAGTTACCCCGAATGGCTTATTGAATGTTCACACTTTACGTGTACTTAATCCACGTCGAAATTTGTTTTTTATACAAATGTATTCATGACGAATTCAAAAAAAAAATGCAATCTACAATGAAAAAGATTTACTCGACCTAAAAAGCGGACGCGATATTTTAAAGTTCCGATTTTTGAGTTATAAGAAGCGAAGTCCTGTCGACGAAATATTGCAGAAGGCAATAAATCTGATTTTAAATGTAAAGACCAAAGAGCAGTATATTCTTGCCTTGTTATGCAAATGAGGGAAGGTAATATTTATCAGATGTTTAAGCTGATGTAACAATGTCAAAATGATGCATTGCGGTCTAACAGTTTGCGTGACACACGAACTTCTAACTAGCTATCGAAGTCTCTCTCGAATTGATAACGAAGATTAAATAGGGATATATTAAGTTGTTTCAAACATTATGTTAGTAATCAAGCTTAGTTATCTTTGGAAAGGCGTATGTTTGTTATATTTTATAAAATTAGATGAATGTTACCGAAATGATTTCAATGCTTAACGTTTTGAATTTTGATTATGCGTTTAAATAGAGATAACATCTGGTTTCATAATTGCAAGAATATACTTAAAACTAGCGGCTTTCAGTAAATCGGTACGTGTATATGTAATTACACTCGCGCTCCTTTGAAGACACATCTTGTTGAAACATTCGTATTCCCAAAGGCTGTAAATTCGCTTTCCGTTTCACCCTCGCGAGTTTTAAAGCCTGGTTTAAATATATTATCAGTTTTCATGTCGTATCGTGTGGCGCCAAAGGGGCTGCTCGCCCTTTTCGCTGTAACTACGGCTTTAAATATTTATGCTCGATTCCCTCGTTTTTTTTTTTCGTTATTTGACTTACATGTACTAATATTACCTTTAACGTGTTAAAAAAAATTGTAATCGGTTACGTAATCTAGGATTAGTAGTTCCTTCCGGGGAAAACCGCAATATCAGTCTGCATTAGTGAGGTCGTGGCCTGTGTGACGTAAGATTTTCAACTGCAGTATTTTGCAGTGAAAACTTTGAATTGACACATTTATATATTTTTTCGATTTATGAAAGTCGCTTTCAAATTATCAACCTGTTTACATTATATCTTTACATTGTGTTTATAAAATAGTAGGTTTAATTTTAATTGGTTGGATATTTTATTTGTTTTTATGAATTTTAAAGATGATTCGGATAGAACAATAATAATATATGTATATGTTTGAGTCCGAAACAAAACTATATAAGCAGTAATATTATCTTGATAATAGTAAAAGATAATTTTATATTTATGACAAAACATTTATATTAAATTTAAGTTGTTCTTACTTTACGAGCAAATAGATATGGCTTATCCGCATTTGATGATTATGTGCCTCTCATTCGTCTCACGTACTGTTTCTCATTTCGCTGTCTCGCCGTCGCATTTAATACATACTCGTATATTGTATGTGTATATTATTAGTCGTTATATTAAATAAATAGTTGCTGTTTGAATTAAAAATGTACATAATTTCGTATTTTTTTATAGAATTTAACATAGTGGACGCGCGCATACTATGTTGTCGTCATATGTGAACATATAATTGTTAGATATTATCTTCAACTATATTTAGTTTTATAACTAAGTCTAGTATTAATATTAAAATACTGCGACGAAATCGATTTATGTTGTCACGCGACAATCGATTGCCTTTCATTAACTAGGGTTCGGGTGCTCTCCGAATAAACATTAGCTGACCGAATTGACTGTAATGGATATTCGATTGTACTCGCTGGAGGGGAAAATTTGGTCTCGATTCTATAATTCAATGCTCTCAGGGTCGTTTCGGTTTTCATCTATCTATTTTTGGAAATGTTACAGTAGTGTACCTTAAAATTTAATAAACTTTTTGTTGTAAGTTAAATATTAAGTAAAATATGTCCACAATAATGCGTTTTCTGTCGTCAAAAGTAGAAAGTCGTCCATTTCTAGTAAATTGCGGAAAGATGTTCTGCGACCTCGTTTTTTGTTCCTGCCTTTTGTTTAATCCACACTCTAGCTGCTATTGTATTTCTGATACAACGGACGAAACGTGATACAGATAAAAAGATATAATATGACTTGAAAAAAAGGATTTTAATTACAGTACAAAAATATACTGCATATTTTTGTAACGTTCCTTTTTTCCATTGTCGGATATTTTGGCAAGTGGGTGTTTATACCATCGGGAGAGCGGGTGGCATTGCCGGCTTGGGCACCTTTTATTGAATTTTAATTGTTTAGCGCATCGGCGGTCAGCGCCCGCCAAGAAACCCGTCGGAAAACCACGGACTAAGCAACCGAAGAAAGTCAAATTCATCAGTAAGTTAGAGTAGTGGGAAATTCCGTAATTCAGTTTTTTCGCTTTTTTTTTTTTAATAACGCTTTCAAATTTTTCATTTCTGTTTTTTTTTCAAATAAAAATGCACTAGTTCATCATACAGTTGAGTATGTGAAAGCAATACAATTCCTGGGTATAATTACTCACGTACGCTTTCTTATACAAGTATACATATACCAGTGCAATATTGCCATGACTCACTCGCCTGGGGCGGTTCACCCCAACTTCCCCTCTTATTATAAAATAACAAAGACGGATTATTTGCTCATTCCTACGTAAGCGAGTCGACCTTGAAAATAGCATTAATTTCAACACGCGGGTCTCTGGATACCAAACGTTTTTAAAATTCCAATCCGTAATGTGGACCGAGGCTTAATTAAATGGCTTTTGTAATGACACCCCGTCCGCCGCTGGGGTGTTAATTGCTCTGTAATCATAATTTAATGCATCGTACTATGTTAATACAAACATTTGCGGAGCAATATGGACTTTGTGTTTATTTGTGTAAAGGCGGTAGGCGCAAATATAGATGTCTAAAATTAATGACATTGTCAACACGCGTTAATAAAACGATTTATAGGGTATGATATCAGACTTGAATTACAATTACAATGTTTAACATAAATTAAACTTATTTCTTCCTATTAAACAATATTATTTTAACCTTTAACACCACTTTTTATGTGTTAATTTTTATTTATGCCTTTTTTAGGTTTTAATAAAAGGTTTGTCTGTCTACTGAATCATGAAAAATTTGTATTTTCAACAGCCACCGAAATCCGCTGCCAAGAAATGTCAAAGGGAGGATTGGCGTATGAAGTGATCTTGGCAGAGCCAGTGGGCGTGCCGGTTCCTCGTCGTGCTGACTCACCCGAAAAGACTCCCTCTGTTGAAGAAATTCAAGAGAAGCTCAAAGCCGCAGAGGAGAGGAGACGTGTAAGTTCCCAGATGTTTACCAAAAATTATGCTTGTACAATTTATTTATTTCTTGTGCTACATGAGGTCGAACTTTGACCAATTTTTTTTTCCCATTTTTATATAGCTCAGCACAGTATGATTTAAGTTTTATTTACTGTCCTCATGTGCACGTTTTTATATTTAGATAGCCGATAAATTAAGACACTGGTTTTTATTAATTGCTTAAATTGTATATCTGGGAGACCTCTGATTGGTTGTTCTTGTTTTAACTGTTGCGCAAATTTATTGAAGGTTATCAGGGACACGTATTATTGGCTCGATAAAATCAATAAGTACTTAACCTATCTCATAACTCTCGCTTGTGTTATAGGTTTCTCATATAAGCATTCGTTCGAATCATAAAAGATGGAGCCCGACCGGTCATAAAAATAATGCGCCTACTTTTAGGCTACAAAGGGATTTGAGGACGTAAAAAAGTTACATTCTAACATTATGTTTAATGGCGAAACCTCCTATCCAATTTGTAATCGTTCGGTTACATTTTAATGGTCACAATGGCCATGATAAAGCATCGAGTATAATTTACAGAGTTTGGAGGCCAGCAAGATGGCGGCGATTGCTCAGAAGATGGCCAAAATTGAGGAGGCTTCACGCATTCGCAGTGAACAGACGAATAACTTCATCGTTGCCACAAAGGAAGCACTGGACGCCAAAATGGACTCCCATGAAGAGAAACGTGAAGCGTACATCAATGAATTGCGCGCACGTCTTAAGGATCATCTTGAAGGCGTTGAAAAGACAAGGTGCTCTAAACTAATAAATCTAGCCATCGTATATTGCCATTTTCGTCTCATAAATATTTGAAAATTGCTTTTAGTCAGACTAAAGTTATTTGTGGTCAAAATATAGTTGATTTTAAATCAGAAGATTAACACTTATAACAATTTCCTAGATTGACATTGGAACAGCAAACTGCTGAAGTTTACAAGGCGATTGAGGATAAGATGAACACAGCGGCCGACAAGCGTGACGAGAACATCAAAAAGATGCTTGAACGTCTGCGTGAGCATGTAAGTTTTTTGTTATGTAATATGTAGGTGGACGGGCCAATGGGCCAACGGATGGTAAGTGGTCGCCACCCTCACATAACCTTTTTTTTATATCATAGGTAGGCGGACGAGCATTTGGGCCACCTGATGGTAAGTGGTCACCAACGCCCATAGACATTGGCAGTGTAAGAAATGTTAACCATCGCTTACATTGCCAATGCGCAAATCTTGGGAACTAAGATGTTATGTCCCTTGTGCCTGTAATTACACTGGCTCACTCATCCTTCAAACCGGAACACAACAGTACCAAGTACTGCTGTTTTGCGGTAGAATATTTGATGAGTGGGTGGTACCTACCCAGACGAGCTTGCATAAAGCTCTACCACCAAGTGACCTTGGAAACAAAGATGCTACGTACCTTGTGAACCTCGAAACTGGAACACATGTATTATTACTTGTCGTACCCAGAAGTCGGGCTTGCACAAAGCCCGATTTCAACAAATTTTAACAATAATCATTTAAAAAAAAGTTAAATAACGTGATGATTTACATTGATCCTTATCTGACTAGATCAATGTAACAATATCTTATAAACGTAAAAAAACGGCGAGTAAATATCCTGATTCATAGTAGTTGTTAAAATGTCTCTGTATCGGCGCTATTAGGTATATTAAACTTTTCTGATACCTATAATCGGCCCACTCACTCTCAAAATCAAATCATAGTTCTACAAAGCTTCGTTATGTAGCTGTAGAATCATTGATTACTATATTTGATCTTGCATACTCAGCCATGGGATAAAAATTTAAGTTATCCACATGTACAATTGTCTCAATATTTGCCTCCCGGCTTCCGGCTTCCGGATCCCGGTTTTTCCACTCACTAAAAATACTCGAACGGATGCAGGAGGAGCAAGTCCGCAAGGTCCGCGCGGGCAACCAGGAGCGTTTCCAACAGCTGGAGAGCGCCATCCAGGACAAGCTGCAGCAGGCCGCCGACCGCCGCCTGCAGATCGAGGCGGAGCAGCGGGAGAAGCTGCGCAACTACGTGAGTACAGCCCCCGGGCGAGTAATTAGTCGCGTAGTAGTTAGTACATGCGGGGTGTCGGCGAGAAGATAATGCTTCGATAACAGTAAGTAAGCTTAACATCCAGTAGAGACCAGAGAGCTGTTCGTTGACAAAAAACCTAAATCTATGAACAACATAAAATGCGATTCTACAAATGATTTTTAAAAATTACACGGAGCGTCCAACCCGAACTTCAAGGAATATCGCAAAACGTTCAAGTCTCGGGGCTTATCTTGATAGAAAAATATTCGGACTCGAGTATCGTCTCTAACAAATAGTTTACGGTACAGATAATGTATGACGATATAAAATATGAATCAGTATATTAAAATTGAGCACTTTTCTAAAGTTAGCCGTTTAATATGACAAACACCAGGCTTGTGGAATATTTTTTTGCAAATCAACAAATTCTATGCCTGAACTGCAAAAGAATATTTTAATAAACGAATTACACAGTTCTTCTCAAGACCCCGTTATTTGCCTGAGCATTTTTCTCTATTCATTATAGTTTTAATTTTGGCCACCCACGCACACTCATGTAACATACATATGTAAGCGTACAAATTTTCCCCTCCAGCTGAAATAGCCTAAGGTTATAAACTAGCTCGTGCACTAAACGGCTTAAAAAACATAATAGCTCTTTGTAGTCTCAACTTGACCTCTCTCACGGCCCTCTACGTAAGTACACGCCTCATGTCTATGCATGAAGGGCACGAACAATAACTTTGCCGGCTCAATGTAGTAGAACGGCTTGGAAAGGTGCAGGTAATTTTAAATTGTCGTGTTTTCTGTTTTCATTTTTCAGTTTTAATTCCATATTTTTATAGTCACCTAAGAATGTATATTTATTTTATCATCAAATAAACTCACAGGTGTGACTATTTGTTGACCTCATTGCGAAAGCTTATGTAGCTATTATAAATTTAATTGAAAATAAGAAATTTTTACTATTTTAAAGTTTTGATTAAAAAACAAACAAAAAAAGCACGCTTCTATAGTGTTTGAGGTTTTGTCTGTGAAATAACTTTATATTAAGGTTAAAGATCTTTATTCTCATAAGAACATTAGTTCACTTACATGAGATTTACATAGTTTTATACACAAACATTTATATTAGATACATGGAATTACTGCTAGTACTACTTAATATTATCCAAAATATATTTTTTAAGTCTATTTTTAAAAGCATTTAAACATTCACATTCCTTAATATAGTTTGGCAAATCATTATATAGTTTAACTCCATCAAAACATATATTTTTGTGTCCGTAATTTAAAGTTCTAACCTTAGGTATTTCAAGTTTATTATTGTTTCTTAAGTTATGCCTGTTTGATTTTTGTGTAAATGTTATGTTTGAATGAATACTTTTAGATAGTATCTTTTTGATTAAAATACATGTGTTATAAATATACGTTTGATTTAGGTTGAATAATTTAGATTTTTTGTACAGTTCTATCGATGGTGTGAAAAAGTCATAGTGAAAGAGTACTTTTATAATTTTATTCTGCGTAGTCTGTAAGATTTTAAGATTAGACTTTGAAGCTGACCCCCAAATTTCAATTAAGTAATCAATGTGTGACTTTACCAGAGAATTGTAGATAATACTTCGCACTTTTTGTGGTATACAGTTATTAGATTTTCGGAGTGCTCCTATAAGCGATGATAGTTTTGATCTGATATGCTCAATGTGTGGTTTCCAAGTCAGTTTATCATCCAACCATAATCCTAAATATTTCTCTAAGTTTGATCGTTGTATTCTAATCTTGTTTATGGTAAGAACCGGAAAATTTTGTATTTTTTTATTTTTCGCAGTGAAAATCATATATGATGTTTTTGAAGTATTTGTTGTTAAGAGATTGCATAGAAACCAGTCATTAAGCAGATCAAGATCTCTTTGAGCCTCCCTAACTATGTCACATATTGAGTGGCCATAGTAGAAAAGGCAAGTATCGTCTGCATACATTGTTAGGTGTCCAGTTAAGCCAATATTCTTAATATTGTTAACGTATATAAGAAATAGCAAAGGCCCGAGAATAGAGCCTTGTGGAACGCCATATGTTATTACTTGCGGTTTACTCGTGTAATCTCCAATTTTCACCAATTGGTGTCTATTATCTAGATATGAAGCAAAAATACGAAGTGCTGCATTTTTTATACCTATATTGTTCAATTTATTTAGTAGTTTTACATGACTTACAGTATCGAATGCCTTCTTTAAGTCGATGAAAATACCTAACGCAATATGTTTGTGGTCAATATTTGTTTTTATTTCAGTAACTAAGTTAACAACAGCCGAAAGGGTACTTGAGTGAGGCCTAAAGCCAAACTGTTCGTTTATTAAGAGATGTTTGTCGTCGATGTATTTTTGGAGTCTAGTGTACAAAATTCGTTCGAAAATTTTTGACAATACCGGAAGCACTGAGATGGGTCTGTAATTATTAGGGTCACTTTTACTGCCTGATTTATATATAGGGGTGACTTTAGAAATTTTTAGGGTGTCTGGAAAGACTCCTTCCGTTAAACATTTATTTATACAGTTAGTTAAGCTCCCTACTATTAGATTTTTCAAACATTTTATAGCTTTAGTACTTATTCCATCTACTCCCGTACTAGTGTTACTGTCCAGGCTATCTATGACATTTTTGACCTCTTTGATCGTGCATGGATTAAATTCAGTAAGTGTTATGTCGTGCGTGTAATCATCGGAGTACATAAGAGTATTTGTTAAGTTTGAATGGTATTTGCTTGGAATTAAATTAGCCAATTTTGAACCGATACTTGAAAAAAATGTATTAAAAGCCTCACAAATATCAGTGCCATCAGTAACGGTGCCGGACTCTAATATCAGTTTTGGTGGAGCGTAACTATTTACAACTTTATTCCTAGCCAAATTATTTATCACATCCCACATTTTTCTTGATTTCTTTTCACATTTTTTAAATAGTGAATAATAATAATTATGTTTTGCGTTTTTAATTAACGATATAACTGTACTTTTTTCTTTCAAAAATTTATCTTCAATTTCTTCGTTGTTTCCATTTTTATTTAGTAGTTGCCACAATATATTACGTCTATGTATTGATTGCATAATATTTCCATTTATCCAATCGCTTTGTGGAGGATTTAGTACTTTGATTTTATTGACTTCACTTTGCAGTATGTGAGTAGAGATAAAATTTTCAAAAATCATGTAGTCATTGTGGAGATTCTTATAGTTAGCTATAGAGACACTATTGTAAAGAGCCTCATAATCTAGGGCTTTATAATTTATTTTTGAATTAGTTACTATTTTGGTTTTTAAATTTTCGAAAAATATTTGCTTATGATCAGATAATGATGATTCAATTAAAGAAAACTTGAATTCCTTATTACTGATATTTGTAGAAACATGATCGAGAATAGTTTTTGTTCTTGAAGTTTCACGAGTACAGAATTTTTCATCAATTTTATTCAGTATCTCATACCCAGCCTCACGAAGATTAGCTACGTATTGTTCAATAATTTTATCCGTGCTCAATAAATCCAAATTAAAATCGCCAAAGACAATTGACCTCTTCCTTCTTTCAATTTGCATTGTATACACCTCCAAAAAATTCGCGAAATTAGTATCACCTGGCTTGTAAACACCTCCTACATTTAAAGACATTCTTGGTATATATATCCATAGATAGTGATTATTGTTTTCGTGTACATTTTCAGTTACATCGTATTGAATACTGTTATGAATAAACATCGAAACACCGCCACCTTTACAATTTTGTCTATAATTGTAGATATGTGTATAATTTTTTAATTGGTACTGTATTGCGTCGTCTTCTGAAGTAATCCATGTTTCCGTGAAAATTATAATATGGACTGTCGGAATGCTTTTAAGAATGCATTTAATCTCATCAAACTTTCCGGGCTTACGAATACTTCGTAGGTTAGCGTAAAAGAATTTCAAAGATGATTTGTTTGCAATAATATCCTTATAATTATTTGTTATGGAGTGTTGAGAATCAATTGTATTATTTATGTTGTTTGTGTGTAAATTTGACTGAACGAGTTTTTTGGAGCATTTTTAACTTTAATTATTTTAGGTACACCATTTAAATATTTTATAGCCAGGTCAGATTCACCAGACTCTTCTCTTCGCTTTAGTTCAGAACGAAGATACTGCATATAGTTTTTTTGAGCCACTGTTTGGTCGGAATAAATTTGTATATTTTGTGGCAAATTAGATTTATTACGTAATAAGTATTTAGGAGTGTCAACATTTGCAAAGCATACCTTCATCGGCCGGTTTTTGTCTGGAATGTATTTACCAAGTCTCAGACATTTTACAGGAGCAGGACAATTTTCATACAATGTAATAATTTTTAATATTTCTTCATTATCGTACTTCTGCCTGATGGTATAATTTCTATTATTTATTTCAGGAATACCCACTATAACAACGTTTTTTTCTCGGTCACAGCGGTCTTTAAACTCCAGTATGAGGTTTTCGTGTAGAGGAGTTAGCGATTCAGAAATATGATTATTAACTGTATTAATTTTGATATTTGTGATTTCAGTTTCAATTTGTTTAATTTTTTCTTGGTTTGATTTATTTTCCTTTTTTATTATTTGTAAATCTTTATTTATGTTTTTATATTGCATAGTTAATTCTTCCGAAGCAGATTTTATAGTTTTAATTTCATTGTTTATTTCCACCATTTCTCGGCGAATTTGAGCCAAGTTTTCATTTTGAGTTTTTGCAAATCCTTCTAATAATTTCATTATGTCAGCACGAAAATCAGCAAAATCTTTTTTATAGTCACATTCATGACCCCGTTCTTTCCGCTTTCGTGGGTATATGTTTACATTTAATTCGTCTTCATCGTATTTAGATAAATTCGATGTGGAACCATCGCCGCTTCCGCTGCCTCTCGTATGCTTTCCGCTAGACGGTGACGCTTGCGTACTCATCCTTATGCTAGCTTATCAATTGAAAGCCGAAAGACAGAGACCAAAAATAGCAACGATTCTCTTCTCGCGGGGGTGAGGCACTACGCTCGGGACGAGTGCATTTAAACACACGCTCAAACTTTGATACTATTGTTTTGCACTTTATAAGTTAGCTAATTAGCACTAAAATCACTTAACGCTTTTTATTTAATTTTGCGAAAATATTAAATGTTTAAGAGTTCTGTTATACTACACGTCCACTCACTTCCATGTATCGTAAGTATATTTACATCTGTGAGCTGACATTAATTATATTTAATCATTCAATGTTGCCTTTTTTCTTTGATTCATTATTGTTTTTATTTTTTTATCATTTTACAACATCCATCATACAGAACAATAAGCTCGCCGAGGTGCGGTCGGTAATCACGACCAAAATGGAGGAAATCACCAAAGACATCGAGGTCAAACTCACCACCGCCGAACAGAACCGAGAAAAGGAGATTCAGAAGAAACTCGACTTTGTTAAAAAAGAGGTTCGTCACGCTTGTTACGGTCGGCCAACGATCGAGTGCACGTAGCTACGTCACCGCGACACGAAACAGTATTGAAGGACCGTCGGTCACCTTAAAAAAACTTAACCATAAAAAAGTGAATAATAATGATGTTGTTTATTAAGTATTGTCCGATCGTGTCCGCAGGAGCGACGCGCGGAGCTGGTGCGGCAGAACAAGAGCGCGCGCGCGGAGAGCGAGGCGCCCACCTCCGGCTAGAGCGCCCCGACACGCCGACACGCCGACACACCGACACGCAGACATCGCCGACACGCCGCCGCGCCCTGGCGTCACGCCGTAGACGTTGATCTCATTCAAGCGCGTAGTCTTTTATTTTGCGGGATCATGGGTAGCTCGCGGCTTCGACGTTCTGTGACGTCACTTCGCTCGTTTGATTCGCTGACCATTTCCCGTTCCCCGGCGCCTAGCGTCGTGACGTCGACGTTCCCGGTAGTTCGCTATGGTCGATATGAGTACGAGTTTTTTGTCGCTGCGAAAAACGTTAAAGTTTTTATATAATATGTAACTGCGTAATAAGGGTTCGGCCGGTTCACCATAGACTGCACTGAACATTTATTCAGCGGGCGATTGCATCGGTGTTGTTATAATAAAATAATTTGACACAAGAGAATAGGAGGTAACTCATCAGTCAGTGTCACGTCGCGGTCGGATGTGACACCAAGTATCTCCCTCGATCGTGCTTAGGATGTTTTAAAATAAGACATTGTTAATTTTAAAATTGTTTTCACTTAAAATAATGGGCAATATCGCTTAAACTATCACTTATCATGGCCTACGATTAGACAAAAAAATGATCAGGTTCGTAGTATGTCTAACTGTTTGTAATTCGAACTTCGATATTCTCTTGCGCTTGATTTATTTGTAATCGCAATTTCGAATTACAAAAAGATAAATGGGAGTCGATTCATACGGGTTCCGTGTACCGAGCGAGGGTTCAAAAGTGAAGCATTTACGTCGGAACCCTATTCGATATGTATTTTTCTACGACGGAGGGAAGAACGAAATGAAATGGAATTAATCTTTAATCGTTAGTTATAGACTAATATCATTATTTTTAATGTTTAACATAACGCAACAGTATTTTAGGGAAGTATAATCTAAATTTAAGTTTTTCATATTATATCATGAATCACCATCGCGCTATAGACTGTCTTTTATCATAATTATATTATATGTATTAATTTTTGTATGTATAACGTTAGGTGAGGTATGTACGTCGTTCGCGGGTGGCGCTTGTGGTTTAGTCGATGATGTAAGTCGGTGGATGCTTTGCCCGAATGTTGGCCAGTTTATTAGCACTAAACGTTACGACCCACTACACCGGTCCACACTATGAATGTATCAGGCACGAAAAAAACACGTCTGGTACTACGACGTTAAGTAAATGTCAATAACTAATCATGGAGTTCGATAGGCCGGCATCGAAATAAAGTTTTGAGAAGGACAAAGGACTGTCAGCCAATCAGCGCATGCCACGGTGTTGATAGATTGAATAAAGAAGTTTTATATACTGTGTCCAAACGAATACTAACAGCGCTGAGGGAAGTCGGGCACGGCAACGGATGATCTGAATTTTATATCTATCGTTGATGAACACCGAGTGAACTGTTCGAACTGTATGAAATTAAAGTTAACAGTGCTTTTAAACTGCGATGCCTAAAGATCTAGTCCACGTAAATATAAGTACATAGTAATTCTTATGATCTCAAAACGAGCACAATAAAATCAATAGTTAAATCGATAGAGGAAGTGCCTCAACGTTCATGTCGGCTCATGGACGATATCACTAATGTTACGCATAGAGCTGCCTTCGTAGCGTTTTATATTTTTCTAACGTAGTGGGCGGGGCGACGGAGGGGACTCGGAACGCTTCTGTGATGTTCGCTCGCGGTATCGCATCGGGCACTCGATGGGCACAATGTAACGATACGCGGGGTTTGCGAGACGACTGAGGAACGTATATTAAATAATTTTCAATTTTTATACTATTATTATTTTAATTCGTTTAATAACGTCATTTTATCGTCGAAAATATAATAATACTTGTATATAATATTAAGAGATGATGTATCTTGCTTGGCGACGGGGCGAGCTGCTTGCCTGCTTTCACTCCATGTTACTGACGCTACTCGAGTGAGGGAATTAGGTGTAAGTTACTAGCTTGTTTCTCGGTGAAGACGTGAAAACCTCTGACCAATTTGCCTTCGGTATTGTGTAGCCTCTTAGACTCGAGATCGTGACGAATCATGTATAGCGACGCCAACGTATAGCTTTCTGATAATTATTAATATAATATACATTTAGTTGTTTCGTTTCGATAACGTTAGTCACTCAACTATCTTCTACGGTGTTATTATGTATGTTAATTTTGTATTTTATGTAATTGTAATAACTTGCTTCAGTTTGTGAGGTATAAGAAATTTGCTGTTTGAAGTGCAGGCAACTTTTGTAGTTTCATTGTCGTATTGAATAAAGTCATAAATACTAATAAATTATTTGTTTGATTTTCCTGTAATTCCTAACTACGAGCTAAATAAATGGTTGACATATACAGTTTCACTTTATTTCTTTACTCTCTTAACTGGAATATCGACTGAACTTTTTAAATATAGTTTATTGTTTTCTTTTGTAAAAGTTCGCCACATACGTACATACATATATATGTAACAACCCTACACAAACTACCTACATTAGTTATTCCGCTTATTATTTCCGTGGTAGCGCTTGACGATTTATAAGTACTTTTAAAAGTCTATTTGAATAAAAAATATTTTGATTACAGAGATTAATAAATATTGTTCACAATACTAGTATATATATAATATATTTTATTTTCTTATATTTAATTGTTTTTGTCATAATTTATGGAATAAGAATTTCATGATATTTTTATGTTAAGTGATCTGGACTGTCTTTTAAATATTTTTAAGATGGCAACACCGTTTTAATCCGGTTAAACAATTGTAAAGTTATAGGGTGAGATATAACAAATCGCTGTCCAGTTGGATATTTGGTTTTATATTATAATCAGCATAATTTACGCGCCACAACCTTCATCTATAATCTCGGTACCTTAGTATCAATGTTAAGAGTGAAATTTTGTACCAAATGTAATAGTGCCTAGGCGCGAATCACGAAAGTTGATTCCCGCAGTGCAAGATATTACGGATGGGCGCAGATCAACCCGCACGTACGATGTGGAAATGCAGGCGACAAACAAAAAGTAGTCAACCTATATTTTATAGCCAACACAGACTTACGGCGAGAAACCCCGAGAACACCCGAGAAGCATGAACGTGAGAGCTTTCTCTAGGTCTCTTTCTCGCGCTCGTCTGTTCTCCGCTCGGTGTCGGTATTTTATCCCGCTTCAAAGGATTTCTCGGCGAGAAAAGTGAACACTATATCTTTCTTGTTTGGTCCTAGTACGAATAGGTTATAATAAGCTACTGCAGTAAATACCAAGGCCGCTGCACAGTCGTCCATGCCGGATGGTAACGAGAATATACCAGTTTTGGCCCGTGATTTATCTAGGCTACCCATTTGCGATTTATCAATGTCCATATTATCGAACACAAATCTAACATATAATCTTTGTCATCATCAAATAACAGATGAGGGTATATATATTTCTGATATAGGATTTCATACTACATATTTTACTTTGAATTATTTTCGTGGACTGAGGTTACAATACAGACTATTTTTTTTTTTTTTTTTTTTTATTCTTGACCTCGCACATTATGCGAGACTTTGTTTACATTATTTAATTTCTACTCATTCATACCATTTCTCGCTCTCATGCTTCTCGTACTTTCATTCTTCATACTTGATCTTTCTTACATTCATCATCTTTTGCTGATCTGGGTGGGTTCCCTTCCTAATTTTACTACTATCTATTTATTTATCTTAAAGCTAATACACGGGGAAAATAATGGGGAGGACAGAATTATCTTTTTATTTACACTTATACTATGATTGGGCTTACACTAATTTTAGTTTCTTACTATTAACAATATAAAGGCTTAACTACTTATTATTACAAAAACACTAGCTTATAATTAATTTTACATCTAATTTTTATAAAAACTTATCCTATGCTCCTTACTTATTTTCCTATATACAAACTATGTTAGCCTAATTATACTAATTATAACTAACTAACATATAATTTATACCTTATTTCTATTGTTAACTATTTTACAAATTTTTATGCAATACTTAAGGAGCAAGTCTCTGCTTTTACAATTAATAATATAAGCTAGAGTGTTTTTATCTAATTTAATGTCCAATTCCTGTTCCAGTTTTGTCCTCTCACGATCATGGGCCGGGCACTCCAGAAGGGCGTGGAGGACAGACTCCGAACACGCAGGATCGCAGATGCACGATGGGCTCTCCTTGCACTTGAACCGATGCAAGTACTCGGAGAACCCACCGTGCCCCGTCAGAACCTGGGTGAGAAATCTGTCCACCTTTATTTTACCGATGATCCGGCACGCGGCCACCGCATCAGGGAAGAACACCTTGGTGACTCCGGCCGTTTCGCCCGCACGGTATCTCCGGTTCCATTCATCAAGCGATTGCATACGAATGCTCCGCTTGATGAACGAAACCGGGCAGCCGTCGTAGTCAAAAGCGCGCTTGAGCCTCAGCGCAGCCTCCTTGGCCAGGTGGTCGGCACGCTCATTCCCCTCTAGTCCTGCATGGGCCTTGATCCAATACAAACTGATATGTTTGTCCTGGAGCAGGGCCCTATGGAGGGCTTTCGGGTTTTTAATCGTGAGCAGTGCCGACGAGGAGTCGGAATAAATCCCGACTGACCCGGCCAAGTGGTCCGCAGCCATCCGCGCCGCCCGGCATATCGCCAGGAGTTCCGCCTGGTAGACCGTACAATAGGACGGCAAAGCAAGCTTGAGGGTTTTGGTTTCGGCAGCGCCGGTCCATACAGACAGCGCCGCTCCCACTTTGCCCTCAATCTTGCTGCCGTCCGTAAAGATATTGTACGTATTGGCGCAATTTGCGTCATATTGTTCCTGGTCCACCAGGCATTTGAAGTCCAGGTCGACATGACGGGCGGGGTGCGGAGACCGCAGAGCCGAGGTCATCCGCTCCACCTCCCGATCTCCTATCACCCGCTGGGGTACACCTCTCCTCGCCTCATACAAGGTCGCGGCTTCGCGAACCCGGAGGTCGAGGGGAAGCACCCCAGCCAGCAACAGTGACGAGTTCAGGGACGCAGTGCGGTATGCCCTACATAGCTTCTGCGCGAAGCCACGCTGGACCACGTTCAGCTGCTTTCGTACACCCAGCTTATTAACGGCCGGTGCCCAGACGGCAGCAGCGTACAAGATCACGGGCTCAACCACCGATCTGTAAATGGTGCGGATTACCTCGGGGTGAAGACCCCAGCTGACCTTTGCCGCTCGAGCCAGCTGGTGGTAAAAGGCAACCGCGCGCTTGCAGACGTTCGCGACGTGGGCGTTGAAGGTGAGTTTTCGGTCTATGACGACCCCCAGCAGCTTGATCTCGTTCGTCAGGACAATGTCGACCCCGCCCATCCGCAGGCGCGGGGCGTCATACTTTAGCTTGCGCGTCACGACCATAGCGTTCGTCTTGTGAGGCGCAAACCGCAATTTGTTGGATGCGCCCCACGCCCGCACACGCTCGAGGACGGCATTGGCCCGACGTTCGATCTCGAGGGCCGTCTCACCCTCAAACACCAACACCACATCGTCTGCGAAAGCCTGCACGTAGCCGCCTTCGGCCTCCAACCCCCGAAGCAGTGGATCCAGGAGCAGGTTCCACAGGATCGGCCCGCCGATAGATCCCTGCACGCAGCCCTTCCCGGTGTCTCTTATGTGCTCCTCTCCCAAGTACCTCACCCTCGCTCGCCTGTCGCTCAGGTAGTTGCCCAAGAGCCGTCGGATGTTATCTGGGCACTTTTCCTCAGCCAGCCTGACCTTAATCATAGGCCACCAAGCGTTGTCGAAGGCACCCTCTATATCCAGTGAGACCAGAACAACAATCCTCTTCATCTGAAGATTGTGTCTGATATGTCCCACCAGGGTATAGAGGGCGTCCTCAGTACTTCGCTGGGGCATGAAGCCAAACTGGCGAGTACTAATCTTGGGCATCACGTGGTACTGTAACCGAGCGACAAGCATTTTCTCCAGAATCTTTCCGAGCACCGGAAGGAGCCCGATCGGTCGATACGACTTGGGTGTCGTATAATTGTCCTTCCCTGGTTTCCTAAGGACAATCACCGTGGCCTCCTTCCAGGGCCCAGGAAAACTGCGGAGCTCGAGGCACTTGTTAAAGATGCACAAAAAGAGGTCCGGGTCCAGTTCAACCGCGTGCAGACATATGTCGGCGGTAAAACCGTCCGCGCCTGGGGCCTTCTTCGGGTCAAAAGATCGACTAGCCAACTTCAACTCGAGATGAGTGAAGGGCGGGTCGTCCCGGCCCGAAGAAGCCCCCATATCGGCCCGCCCGGCCAGGACCCTCACCCGGCGGTGCTCCTCGGTGTCATCCACTTCAGAGTCCTCCGGGTAGAAGGTCTCAGCCAGGAGTTGGGCCGATCCCCTGGCATCCAGCCCCACTCCATCTACCATCATCGGTGGGTCTACGTCTCTTCTGGAAGTTCTGCCGAGGACCCTGTAAATTCCCCCCCACACGGACTCCCTGTCTTGGCGCTCACAAAAAGAAACCCAGCTTCGCGTTTGCGCATTCCTTGCTTCGGTCTCGTACCTCTCCTTCGCTTCCAGGTACTCCCCAACCACCTTTCGACGCCTAACCGGCGCCGCACACCTGATCCTACCTTTCTTGGTGGCCACCTCTCGCTTGAGCGCTACCAACCCCTCGTTTCACCACGGCATCGAGAGAACCTCCTTATGTTTGATGTATGGTATTGTTTGTGTGCATGTTTCTTCCAATATATTATTTAATTTTGATACTGTTTGGTCCAAATGCTTAGAATTTTGTATATTTTGAATAGTATCTATTGTAAAGTGTTCTCTAGTCTTAATTAGGCTCAATTTCTCACGAAATTGGGCCCAATTAGCCTTTTTTGTATAAAATTTCCGAGTGGTGTGCCTAATAATGTTTGTGTTGATGTATCTGGTGTTGATTAAGAAGGTGATGCCGTTGTGGTCCGAGTTGGTCAGGTCTTTGCGCACGCGCCAGTCGTCCACCAAGCCCAGCAGGTCAGGCGATACAGCAGTTATATCAATATAACTGCTGTACCTTTCGCCGCCCCGGATAGTGTCGAAAGTGGGGGTTTCCCCTTGGTTCAGGAGACAGAGACCGAGATCCTCCAGGAAACCATACATCGCCTCACCCCGGCAATCTGTTACGGGGCTTCCCCACCAAACGCACCCCCATAACAAAACTCTGAGCTCCCGTCTCGCGCTGCACCCGGCGCAGATGTGCCAGGTACGGGTCCATCGGTAGGTCGGGCTCAAAGTAGAATGAGACCAGAATGATCTCCCAGTTGCGAACATGGATCCCCACCACTGAGATGTTGGTAGTGGTGAGTTTCGGGTACTGTGTGATTTGAAGGTCCGCGTCAAACACTATGATCGCGGCCTTAACAGTCCCACTTCCCTGGTCCGCACACTGGAGGACTCTGATCCCACTCTGACTCTTTATGCGCCCTATCCCACCGACGTATGGCTCCTGCACCAAAGCAATCCGCGTACGCAGGTTAGAGGCTTCTATCAGGAGCTCGGAGTGTGCCAGCCTACTGCGTTGCAGGTTTGCCTGGAGGATATTGAGCGCCACTGTGTCCGCCGGCCTGCCCTTAGCAATATGCTACGGATGAGCGGGCGAGGACGTCCCACCTCTTCCTGACGGGACAGTCGCCGCTGAAGGCGTTATGCTCGACATTGTCGAGCTTCGCCCTACGACAGTTCCGGCAGGAAGGCGGCACCCCCGCCAGCGCATCCGGGCACCCAGCTTTAAGGTGCGGCCCGCCACAGTGGCTGCAAAGGTCCACTGGGTCCTTACAGTATTTGCGCCCATGTCCGAAGCCCAAGCATCGCGTGCATTGGACCAGCGGAGACTGGTCCTCTGCACCCTCTGGAGGTCAACGTGGACAAAGCCCACGCTGGTGATCCTTGCCCAGAGGGTGGGCGACGCACTTATAACTACGTGGGCTACGTGCGGGTTCCTTGCTTTTCTCCGGTACTTGACCAAAAGGCGGACTTCCCCGGGGCCGAGGCCGCTAAAAAGGTCCCGATTCTGGTTCCTCAGGGCCTTAATTATGTCTTCGTCCGTGTTAACGGACAAGACGCCCAAAAGAACCAGAAGCGGGTCCCTATTTCTAACCTCCTCGACGACGAGGCCCGTTCCTTTCCCCCCTAGCCTATCCTTAGCCTTTTTCCTTTCCTCGGCAGTCCCGAAGCCCATGATAACTTTCCTGTCTTTGGCCTTCCGGACCCGGTCAACCTTCACCCAAATACAGACTATTGAAGTATTAAAAGATTTAGCTGCCATCTTACAACTAATTAAATTGTGGACGGTATTTAGCTGTAGTTTTTGTCGGTGTAGGGCGTAGGCGATAGTAATAGTAACTAACATAACCCCAAACGATACGAATTAACCGAGATGAAGTCTAAAGTGGCGCAAAGTAACGACAACAGCCGACACAGGGCGAAAGTAGCCGACAGACGGCGAGTTTTGTCCTGACAGAACGTCAGTAGCGCCAAAATAAGACGAAAGTAACCGAAATGCGGCATCGTGACACTACATTAATTACCAAAATACAACGACAGCTTAATCTTTATGTAAATATAAAAACATCTGTGAAAAAAAAATGGGTTGCGCTTCGACAGACTTCTGCAAAAGTTTGAGGTGAAAATGTGTTGTATCTGGTAGAACTTTGGTCCCTGATCATAGAAATAATACTCACATTAAAAGGTAATGCGCCGTTTTTGAGAAAATTTAGAAAAACTTTATAAACTCAAAATGGGTTAAATACGAAAAATACAATATATCACTGTAAAAGCAACTTAACACATGTAATTTGGTCCCTGAACATGACAATATTCACTCACAGTAAACGGAAATGCACTATTTTTGAGAAAATTAAGAAAAACATTTATAACCTCGAAATGGGTTAAATACGAAAAAAACATTGCTGTCATTTACTGTAAACAACAACATAGATAAAGTAAACGTGCGATAAAGACGTCTCTATGGTTTATATATGTTTAGGTTAGGTTATGTTAGGTTACTTTTAAAGTACATCGCACGAGCCGAGCGAGCGAAGCGAGCGTGCCGCGGCAGCGGCCGGCGAAGTGCCAGAACCGAATCGTAGTGATTTTTTATATACATGTAATTTCATACAATCTAAATATGGTTCCGCTGAGTGGCTGTGCGAGGCAGTAAAATCTTTAAGCGCTGTTTCCAGACATCGAGATGGTATCAATTGAATTAAAACGCGTCCGGTGTCCGGTGGTGAAATTCATCGGCAAGACAGTTCCTTAGAGCAGTCCCGATAAAAGATGCGATAGAAGATGCAGAGTGATCCAACATCTCTGTCGCCCAGAGATGAAACTAGTACTCCATGCGGGGCTGCATTTTCGCCTTGTAGAATTTTAGGCGATGAGCTGACGTGAAGTACTAAGACTTACCATGTTGAGCACACAAAGCTTTTAGAGGCTAATTTGATATCACCTTCCAATAGACCGCGGAAACTAACGATCCGATACTGGATTTGGCAGCGATGCGGTATTCTCAAAATGGGGATATGACAAAAGGTGACATTTTAGAAGTCATCGCGCAAACTTGAGTCTTATTGGGCTTAAGTTGTTGGCCCCAGTCCCAGACTTTGGTAGTATATTTATTAGAACAATTTAGTGCTTCTGTTGATCACACAATCATTATGGGCGATTTCAACACTTGTTTAATTAAAGATGATAAACGCGCCAATCGGTTTAAAAATATAATTAATAGCTGTAACCTTAATGTGCTTCGTACGAATTCAACTCATTTTTTTTTCCGAATTTTACGCCATCGCTGCTGGACTTAATGGTTATTTCCTCTTCTAGTCACATGAGTAGTATCCCGCTGAAGTCTTTTATTTACCATGACCTAGTTTATTTATGCTATAGGATTCGGCCTTCGCGGGCTAAACCAACCATAGTCATGCGGCCAAATTATCAAAATTTTAACACTACCAATTTCATGACCGATCTAAATAATATCGACTGGACTGCAATATACACTCGGCGTCAAAAAAATCGCACCTTTTGAAATTTTAACTTCAAGCGAATAATACTCTTAACTTATTTATTGTACCCTACCAAAATTAATATCATTTGAAAGCACAATTAATACACTTTAAAAACGCGTATCGTTCTTTTCTGTAAAAACAATAATTACGAAACGTTAGGGTCTTTAAAAAAAAAGTGCTGAAAAGCTCATTAGAGGACTCACTACTTGTGCCACCTTGGACACGAATAAAAGGGGGGGTAAAAATTAATTATGGGTCATTAGCTATCCAGACATCACAGAAGTCACACCTGAACAGCTCCAGTAAGAAAAAAACCCTGAAAAATGGATACCACGGCAGAAGAAGCAGCTCAAGTGGTAGCACTACTGCAATCAGGACAACGCCAAGTTGATATTGCTCGACAACTCAACATAAGCCGTTTCCGGGTGAAACGAGTATCCCAGCGGTTCCAGGAGACTGGAGGCTACATCAGGAAGCATGGATCCGGAAGGCGACGTTGCACTTCCGACAGAGACGACCGCTATATTGTGTCGACGTCTTTGCGTAACCGATTCTCCAACGCTGTTGAGCTGCAACAGCAGCTCCGAACAGCTCGGAGGACGTCGGTGAGCGTCTCCACAATAAGAAGAAGGCTGCGAGAGAAGAAAATCCAGGCCCGTAGGGCTGCTATTGGCCCCAAATTGACAGCAGAGCATAGGCGAGTCAGACTTCAGTTTGCCCGAGACCACGTCGATTGGACGTTCGACCAATGGAAGTCTGTCCTCTTCTCCGACGAGACTAGGGTATGTCTTTTCTGCATTGATAGGCGTAGAAGAGTGTACAGGAGGCAGGGGGAACGGTACTCACAGGCCTGCTTTGAAGAAACCGTCAGCTACAGAGGAGGATCCTGCATGTTCTGGGGCGGAATTTCAATCCAAGGAAAAACCGACCTTGTGTGCGTCTCCTGCACTGGAGGTGCACGTGGCCAGGGGTTCCTGACTGCTCATCGGTACATCACAGAGATACTGGAGGACCATGTGGTCCCGTATGCTGGTTTTGTCGGGCCTGAATTCACATTCATGCACGACAACGGCCGCTCCCATACGGCAATCATTGTTCGGGACTACCTGAATCAGGTTGGGATCCCCGTGATGCAGTGGCCAGCGAGAAGTCCTGACCTGAATCCCATAGAGCACCTTTGGGATGATCTGAAACGCCGGGTGCGGTCTCGTGATACTGCCCGTGCCACCCTTGAACAGCTTCGGGACACCGTCTTCGAGGAGTGGAGTGACATTCCTCAAGAACGCATCGTGACGTTGGTGAGGTCAATGAAGGATCGCATGGAGGCTGTAATTAGGGCTAAGGGAGGTAACACTAGGTTCTAAGTTTAGTTTTAAGAATTTGTTTTACTGTATTTTTTAATTTTGTTATGTTTTTAGATTAATTAAATTAAGTAATTTTGGCGTGTTTTTCCTTTTTTCATGAAAAATGTTTTTTATATGCTTAGTAATCACTATCACAGTTTTATTATTTAAAGGATTCAATAACCTTTAAAATGAGGCCCTACACTTATACCTTACCATAGATGAAATAGGGTTTATAGTTGCTTGAAGTCAAAATACCCAAAGGTGCGGTTTTTTTGACGCTGAGTTTATAATGCCAGCTCAATACACAAAATGTGTATTTTAAAATCCTTTACTTCATTCTGATTTTAGACCTATCTCTGTTCTTCCATTTCTCTCAAAGGTCTCTCTTAGAGCGTGTTGTTCATTCCCAAATTAACCAATTCCTCGCTATTAATAAAATGTTGTGTCCTTTTCAATCTGGATTTAGATTAGGCCATAGTACAGTTACAGCCCTCGTTAAGGTATGTGACGATATTCGCTATGGTATTGATAACAATACTAGCTCTCCTTGACTTTTCAAATGCCTTAAATAGCATTGACTATGACATTTGCCTGGCAATCCTAAGATCTTTGAAGGTGCGTTTGTGTGTTCTTGACAGGTACGACATCGCCTTACATACTGCTCAATATCACGGGACATACTGGGCCAAAAAATCACTTGCCTCGCTCTCCTTTTACAACGATCGATGCCTAAATGTCCTTCGTGGACACAGATTCTACTGCCATTGAATGGTTTCACTCTTATCTGTTTAATCGACAACAATGCATTATGGCTAATAGTAAATATTCATCCTATCTAGATATTGCTTCCGGTGTCCCACAAGGTGGTGTTCTCACTCCTCTCCTCTTTTCTATATTCATAAATACTCTCTCTTCACTTATTTCTTCATCTTGTCATCTATATGCTGATGATCTACACATTTACATCACTAAGGGAGTAGCCCTTAGACGGTATCGATGAGGCTGTTGCAACTTTGAATCATGATTTGGAAATGATATCCGAATGGTGTAAATCTTACGGTCTCCAAGTGAATCCGAGAAAGTCGCAAGTGGCTCTCTTTGGCAGTCATAAGCTCATGTCAAAAGTTCCAATATAAACATCTACTTCCAATCTTATTTGAGGGCCAAACATTACCTTTACAAGCGACAGTTAAAAATCTTGGAATAATTCTTGTTACCTCTTTTACTATGGTACCTCAGGTTGCAGAAATGCGCCGTAAGATTTTCGCTATTATTGGTTTTTTAGGACGATGGAAAACCTATTGCCTTTCAAGGCTAAGATCAGCTTAGCCAATTTTTTTCTCTTGCCAATATTGGATTATGCTGATGTCTGCTACACGGATTTAACTGAAGACCTTCTAAACAAACTGGAACTGGTTTCGGAGTTATGTTAACTACACATAACTCCGCTATACTCTAATTGTTTTTATGTATTATTTAGTTTTTCTTTTGAATTTTTAAATGCATCTACCTGTTCTCTTGCAAAGCTCCATTCACCAAAGGTTGTCTGTGAGAGATTGCTATAAGCGATAAGACTGCCTTTGCGCACCATTTGAAGTTTGATTGTTTTCTATTACTTATATGTTTTTTTTTGTTGTGCAATAAGTATTAAATAAATAAATAAGAAGAAGAGAGGTGATAGAACGCAGCTTTGTGGAACACCAGAATTGACGAATTTTAAGTCAGAGCATGCACCGTCGACAGCGACCTTGTTGGTCCGATCTGGCAAAACTGATGATCCAGTTGCATTATTTCCTGGGAAGCCCTTTCTATGTCCAGACAAACTGCTAATTTTGTTTTAGTTGAGTTCAAGAGGGGGCCTCTTGGACTCCACTGCTTCAGACCATCGGCCAGGTAAACTAGAAGATCACCGATTGTAGTTTTACATTTAATTCAATACTGTAACATGGCAAAGGTTCCCTTATAAGGCCTATTGAATAAATAATTAATAATAAGAAGATATATGATTTCATTTGTGTCATACGTTCTATATTAGACTACGTATTTGACTTTCAAAGAAATATAATATGGTACAAATCAATTTCAATAGACCACAGTCATTAAGGATTTTTTCAACATATACAATTGGCGATACGGTGTTTTTCCCAAATCACCTTCAAGATTAATAATAAACTTAAAAAACTCTGATCACAACACTATCGGTCTTCAACGTATTCAATGCCGTTATTACGAACATTCTGAATTATGTTTATATTAAACGAATACCTATAACTAACCTGTAAAATTCAATGTTTCATCCTCAAACTAAAAACTTATAAATACAACAAATTTTACGACTAAGGTACTTACATTAAAATGCTCATCACGACATTATCTACTTGTTTTTTATTGAAAATATATATGGAAAAAGTATTTTTACTGAGTTCTATTTGTTGAATTAGTATCCTCTGCCATCGTTTAATAAATATATGAAAGTTTTTTTTTATATTAACCGAAATATAAAAAAATCAAGAATACCGCGAAAATACGGGCGAAAATGTATGGGCCAGCGAGCGACTTAGAGCGACGTGACGTCACGCGTCGACCGGTCGAACCAGGAAAGAATTTAAGAACTTGTCATTTTAAAAATTCGTAAAAATTTCATTTTTGTAGATATCGTAAAAAAAGTTCAGGTAATATTTTTTTTATTTTAAATATATTTTTTTGAGATCATAAAAAAATATAAGCTCATCTTCCTACTTCTCTACGTACCACAGACAGCACAGACCAAGAGGTGGTTTCAAGCACGGGTTTCAAATGTACCATTATAAGACCTGGGCTACACATTACACAATGTGCAGCCTCTCAACCAAATCATTTAAGAGATCCCGCTGAAGTCAATTCTTATCTTGTTAAGATCATCAATAATATTATCATTCCTATTCAACGACAATTAAAAAGAAAAATGTAACTTATTCAACTACATATGTTTGCAATGTCTTCACTCTGTTTATAAATAATATTAATACAAATCTGATTTCTATCAACGATATTACAAAGTTACTTCTTTTAAATAGATTATAATATTTTTTCATTTTCATTATTATTGCAATGGTTAGTTTTGTATAATGCTTGAAATCATAAACATAGGAACATTATGGGTAATATGTGCAACAATCAATTTGAATGTTTACTTACAGTATTTATTTATATAATATTAACTATTGTCGTCCCCACTCCCAACATAAGCTTTACGATTATTTGGAGGGGTAGATAGGATATTAGTAGTTCATGAAAATCATGTTTACTCTTTTAGATTTTTTTAGTATTCATTGTTTTATTATTAAATGCAATATTGTTGTTTTTATGGCTCACAATATATTGTAATCCTATTGTGTAACTGAATTTGCCTATGGCTGAATGATAAAGTATGGAAGCCATGTGTCGTCATGTCAAACGTCAAAGTCATATTGAAATTTTAAAATGGCTTCGCTATTGAATATCTCACGTTGTCAAGTTTTAATCAATTAAAAACAAGTAGTATTAATAAACTATACAATTTAATGTGTAAGTGTAAGAAATTTATAAACCTATATATTAATTTTGTTGTTAGGTTGAATCACTTTTGTTGTTATAATGGATCAAAGTAACGATAATAAACGTAAAAAGGAAAAACACAGTGAGAGTGAATATCATAGAAAAGATTCAAGATCGAAAAAGCGTCGGTCGAAATCTCGTTCTCGATCTCCGAGAGATAAAACTGAAAAGGATTCTCGACGTAAAAGAAGGCGTTCTCGTTCCAATTCCCCTAATATTTCGTATAAACAAGACAAAAGCCGTGATGACGCGCCAAAGAATATCAAATCAATGCCAGCGAAAAAAGCTAAAGAAACCGATATGCTTAACACGAGAACTGGTGGCGCGTACATTCCTCCAGCGCGTCTACGGATGATGCAAGCTCAAATCACCGATAAATCGTCTGTCGCTTATCAAAGACTTGCATGGGAAGCTCTCAAGAAATCTATTCACGGCCACATTAATAAGATCAACGTTGGTAACATTGGTATAATTATTAAAGAGCTCTTAAAAGAGAATATAGTTAGAGGACGAGGTTTGCTCTGTCGGTCGGTGATCCAAGCTCAAGCTGCATCACCAACATTTACAAATGTTTTTGCTGCCTTGGTATCAGCAGTTAATTCACGCTTCCCTAATATAGGAGAATTATTATTGAAAAGGCTAGTAATACAGTTCAAGAGGGGTTTCAAGAGAAATGATAAGCCTATATGTATTTCATCAGCTACCTTTATTGCTCATCTTGTCAACCAAAGAGTTGCACATGAAATTTTAGCTTTAGAGCTATTGACATTGTTGGTTGAAACACCAACAGATGACTCTGTAGAGGTGGCTATAGCATTTTTAAAGGAGTGTGGTCAGAAACTCACAGAGGTCTCATCTAAGGGTGTTAATGCCATTTTTGAGATGTTAAGAAATATTCTACATGAGGGCCAGTTGGATAAGAGAGTTCAATACATGATTGAAGTAATGTTTCAAGTTTGGAAAGATGGCTTCAAGGATCATCCAGCTGTTTTAGAAGAGTTGGAACTGGTACCTGAAGAGGAACAGTTCACTCATCTTTTGATGTTGGATGATGCAACAGATTCACAGGATATCCTAAGTATGAATTATATTATTATATTTGTGTTTCTTATACCTATGTGACATAAAAAAAATACTTACAAAAGAAAGTTATTCTTTTTGTCTGTGATAGAGTTCTTCCAGTTGGCCTAGTGTCAGTAATATGATAAGTTACTGACATACTACATATATTTATTACATTTTAAAACACATTGCTGACAATATTTAAATAATTTTAAAAAAAGGTATCACTTTTACAAAATATCTGAATTATTAATTAAATGTGCTTTTGGCAAAATGAATGATGGCTGATCACAGAATATGATCAATGTGTGTTTTGTTTTTATTAAGAAAATTGTGTTTTGGCATAGTTTTAACTTTGAATCACACACATATAATGAGTAATAGAAGATATAAGAAGAATTAATATTTATTTATTATTTAAATTTCAGATGTATTCAAATTTGATGACAAGTATGAAGAAAATGAACAAAAGTACAAAGCACTGAGTAACGAAATCCTCGGATCTGATGCCGATTCTGATGATGAAGATGGTTCTGATGAATCTGGTAGTGATGAGTCTGATGATGAGGAAGCAGAAAAGGGGAAAGAGGTCACTATTATTGACAACACAGAGACAAATCTTGTTGCTTTGAGGAGAACTATATACTTGACTATCAATTCAAGTTTGGACTTTGAGGAATGTGCTCATAAATTGATGAAAATGCAGCTAAAGCCAGGGCAGGAAATTGAGCTATGTCACATGTTTCTTGACTGTTGCGCCGAACAGAGAACTTATGAAAAGTTTTATGGTCTTCTAGCTCAACGATTCTGTAACATCAATCGAATTTATATTGGTCCATTTGAAGAAATATTCAAAGATTCTTACTCTACAGCTCATAGACTAGACACAAACCGTCTAAGAAATGTGAGCAAGTTTTTTGCTCATCTATTATTTACTGACTCTATAAGCTGGGAAGTTCTAGAATGTGTTAAACTGAATGAAGAAGACACAACAAGTTCGAGTAGAATTTATATTAAAATATTGTTCCAAGAGTTGGCTGAATATATGGGCTTGAAGAAACTTAATGATCGTTTAAAGGACCCGTAAGTTATATTTGTAGATAGCTCACTTTTCAGTTAGTTAAAAATATTATCACTTAAGATAAGATCTAAATCAAAGAAACTGAGCAACAATATGAAAATATAAATTATATTTCAATATCCTATGTTATTTAAATATAATTTATATTTTCATGATAAATTTCATAGTTAAATTAATATAAAATGTCTATATTTCCATTCCTTTTTATTAATTGTACTAAACTTTATTTTTTAGAACTTTGCAGCAAGCATTCTCTGGTGTGTTCCCTAGAGACAATCCTAAGAATACAAGGTTTTCTATCAACTTTTTCACTTCAATAGGTCTTGGAGGTCTTACAGATGAGTTGAGGGAACATTTGAAACAAATGCCAAAGGTAAGATCTAGATAAATTGGATTGAATTAAAAAACAAAACAAATCATTTATAACTTAATCATTTATACTTATGTTATTTATACTCCTTGTATATAAAAATAAGATGGCTTAAACCGCCTATTTTATATACATAGTTGCTGACATATTAGCCTGTAGAACCTAAGTGAGGCTAATAATAATATATTGGTTTTTTTTTGTCAAGAAATCATCAGAATCAGTAGCAGCATGGTGTTTGAAATTTGGCAGTGTTTATATTCCTCTGCCTCAGAAAACATATAAAGCTGGTCATGCATATGGAATGTCTCTAGTTGTATTTGATTATGTCCAATTTGTCAAATGCTCTGTGTTTGTGTACACACTTGTGCAGTATAACATGTCCTGTTCAGTTGACTAGTCTCTTATGAGAAAGGCCAACGAAAAATACTAGTTTGGTTAGAAGAATGTTATCATCACAGCAATTTTGTTTAATAAATGAATTAATTACATTTATATTTCAGTTTGACTATTTTTCTAAAAAAGGATTTGCATGATGTTAACATAATATAATCATTGAGTATAACAGTCCATAATTTATTTAATAACAATAAATTTATAATACTATAAAAAACTTAGCTTATGTTGATTACCGCATTGGAGCAGCGTGGTGGAATAAGCTCCAAACCTTCTCAAAGAGGAGAAGAGGCCTTAGCCCAGCAGTGGGACACTCATGGGCTGTTACTATTACTACTATATTGGTTAATTCTTTAAAGTAAATTCTTTAATATTTGATAACTAAATGTGCCATTTGACGTCCTCCCATTGAGAATGTTTGGAACTTATTTCACTATACTATAATATTGGTAGATACCCAAGGGTTGTGAGAGATTTTCATCTGATACATGCTTGGTTTTCTTAGGTTTAGGATGTTTTCCTTTACTGCTTAGAACAAGATGAATAATTATAAGCGTATTATTCCATTAGGCCATCTCATATCTATCCTCTAATGTAAATTTATTTAATTTTACAGAATTTACCTCCTCCGATAACAGAAATTAAACTGGACAGTGAGTCTAGTTCCGATTCCAGCTCCAGCTCTAGTTCCGACAGCTCATCGTCATCATCTAGTGACTCAAGTTCGAGTGGTGAGATAGTATTTCAAAATTAAAATTCTTAATTTTAACCGAGTACTATATTGTTCGAATTTCTACCTGAGACAAAATGGATATCCGGTAAACGGACTTATTTTGTTATTCAGCCAGGATACCGGATATTTAAATACAATATAATTTTTTATTCAATAAAATGCAAGAAAAAAATATATATGTAAAATTAATATATATGAATTTTTGTTTGATAGCAGAACAAGGATGATAATAATCAATCACTAATTAAATTGAGTTAACTGCTTAGTGAACTAGTTAACAGTTCACTACCTGTCCAACAACTACCCGTTTTTTCTCTATTTCTACCCAATAAACTGTAAGAATTTGAATATGAATACAAAAATTATTTGGGCTAAAAGTCTTGTTTTAACAATAATTTTATGAAATAACAATTTTTTAAGTATTGATATAATATTTTCTTTATAAAATCAACAATAAATTTAATTATTTTAGATTCTGAAGAAGAAAATAAACAGAAGGAGAAAAAACGAAAAAAGAAAAACAGCAAAAATAAAACTCCTGAGGCTGATGAGATTCCCAAGAAAGATGTTGACAAGATTGAAAGATGGGGTCACGATGGTTTCTATGAGAACTATGGATCTAATGCCAGAAGAAATGATTCAAGATCTGATAGAGATAAGAATAACTTTGGTCAACCTAGAAATGACTATGAAAGGCGGAGAGATAACTATGATCGAAGGAATGGGCGCGAAGAAGCAGAAAGTGATAGAAGACGTGAAGATCGTGGAGGTATGGGAAATGGTAGGGGTTTGGCAAACTGTGGAAATGAGATGGATAAATCTTATCGAAGAGAGGGTAGACATCGTGAAGATAGTAGAAACCATAGAATATACGAAGAAGATACAGAACGACGAAGGGATAAAACTTATGAAGAAGATACTAGCAAAAGGAGAAATAAGAATCATGATGATGATAGAGATAAAGGAAGAAATAAAAGATATGAGGAAGAAATAGAAAGAAGGAGGAATAAGAATAATGATGAAGATCTAGACAGAAGGAGAAATAAGAATAATGATGACAATATGGGCAAAAGTAGGAATAAGAACAATGACGAAGAAGTAGACAGAAGGAGAAATACGAATTATGATGAAGATATGGGCAGAAGGAGAAATAAAAATAATGATGACGATATGGATAAAAGAAAGAATAAAAGCAATGACGAAGAAGTTGGCAGAAGGAGAAATAAGAATAATGATGATGATATGGACAAAAGAAGGAATAAGGACAATGATGACGATATAGATAGGAGGAATAAAAATAATGCTGATGATCCAGATAGAAGAAGTAACAAGAAGTATGAAGAAGAAATGAGTAAAAGGAATTATGATAAAGAATCTCGGCAATCCAGAGATGAACGCAATAATAGAGAAAGGGAACGCGAAAATGAGATCATGCAAAACCGCGAGGATCAATCTCGTTATAAACAAGGAAAAGTTGACGATGACCGACAAAGAGATCGTGGACGTACTGACGTCAAAGACAAACGAAGTAAAAAATATGATAGTGAAAGAGATAAAAATAGCTCCAGTAGTAATGATGAAGATTACAAAAGCAAGAAGCACGAAAAAGATAGAAAAGATGTCGATGAAAAGGCATACAGGAAGGATAGTTCAAATAGTAAAAAGCGCAATAAGGAAAAGAAAAAAGACAAAGAAAACGACTGTAATGAATCTGCCATAGATTCTGAAAATGATGAGGGTACAGCAAAAAATGATTTGGGTGGACGTTACTGGGATAATTTTGATATAGAAACACGACTCAATGATAAAGAAAGAGAAAACTTCGAAGGTACAACTCCAGAAAAGTGTGAAAAATATTATGAACGCTACAATTCTGCGAAGCATAAGTAAGGCATGATATAATAAGATTTCTATATGTTATAAATGTCGCATTTGTAAATATTGAGTAAATTAATTTTATAAGGTTTTGAATGTAATAATAAAGTCGGTAGAACTGTAAGATTTTTTTATTTTTTAATCTGTAGTTTCAATGAATTACAGTGATTTAATCAAAAACTGTCATTATATTTAAACGCCAAAAAACAAATCAATTCGTATGTATATATAATAGAGATTTAATTTTCTTTGCAAAGAGTAGCTTTGATTACTCTACCACATATTTTTACATAATTGAAATAGGAAATTATAGATTATAAAATATTTTTAATCAACAATATGAAAATGATTTTCAATGTTAAGTCGAACAATAATGATTCTGAGTCTAATTCTAATATACTACAAATAAAAGTTAAATCTGCACCAATAGAACTTTTATCTAAACCATCTGAAAAGATTTTAAAAGAACAGTTATCTGCTCCTTCTTATTTACACTCATTAAGAGAAAATTTAGCACCACCATTCAAAAGACCGGTAAAAGAAGAAAAACCATGCCTCTTAATTGGTACTATAGTGACCGAAACCGATGTTATTGAAATGATAGCTGCAAAAAATAGTGATCCTAACAAAGGCTTAGACAAATATTTAGGTCAGTATAAAAATAATCATTACCTTTTTATTTTACAACACTGAACGTTATGACTCTTAGATTTTATCTTTGACTAGCTGTGCCCGCTTTTCCCCCGCGAATAAAATAAATATAATGAATAAAAATCAGCCTAGAACTTTCCTCGATAAGATAAATACAACACAAAAATTATTTTTAAATTCGAACCAGTAGTTCCTGAGATTAGCCAGATCAAACAAACAAACTCTTCAGCTTTATATATTAGTATAGATATATGTCGCACACCGAGCGATGATTAAATAGAGAAGTCAAAAATAAAATTATGTTGGGGACCTGGTCAAATAATAATCAACTAAAATTTTTACTTGATAAACGCATCAGGTAGATATTATTATTATTTTAAAAAAATGCATATACTTCTTGTAAATTACAACTTTCAAAAGTGGTATTATTATAAAAATAAACTTAAATAAATCAGCCTTACATTAAAGCATATTTATAGTTGAAAGTCGAAACACAACTAGTTCTGATAAAAAAGATATAACATATTATTTCTAGATTTGTAATTAATTTTTCCTACATATTTGCTGTTTTCATAATTCATCTGCTTATTAGGTATATTTCTGGTGAAAAAGGAGATATTATCAAATGCTTGGTTATCAGAAAAAATCTTCCTCATAAGTTTATTGAAAGAGTGCATAAATTATTCTGCTCATCGCGACTTCTCCGCGTCTAAGCTGGCATGCCTCATGACTATTTATTTAGCCACTCACAATTATTTTAAATGGTACTACTGGATGCCACCAACTACTGTATGGAAATTCTTTAAAGAAGTTATGATAAGGCATACAATAAAGGTATGTTAATTAATATCTAAATCTAGTAGGGTTGTATGGTTGGGTGTAAATTATGTTGGGTAAGGTTATATGGTTTGTTTTACTTCAAGAAAAGAAAGAATTTGGTATGTTTTTACATTCATTCAGTGATATTACTACTCCAATTTCCATTGCAAGTTCTTATGCTGCTAATGATAGTCAAAAATATGTTTTACTTTAAGAATTTTATACGAAAAACTGTCTCCCTCAATCTGACACCACCCCTACATACATATATATAAAATTTCTACAATTAAACATCAATTTTAACAAAGTCATTCATCTTCAATTATCATCAGTTTTCAAAGTTACATTTATATAACAAATTATTTTAGGACTCACCAGATGGCCAAGAGGTATTTGAACCAGAGGAGTGCTATGATATACTGTCACATTTTCATATAATCTACCTCACCAACTTACCTCTGATACACATCCTTACATTTAGAGTTCACCGACTAAAGCTTTTATGGCCATTTAAGCCTAAATGATTCTTTATTTAATATTAAAATGAAATATTCACAAAACAAAAGTATGTTTGTATATATTAAATAAAAGATATGATTTAAACTCTCAAAATTGTTTTATTTAGCAGTACATTGTAATAAATCATTTTTTGGTTTAGTTTTCTTCTTTTTCTGTATTTTGCTGTCAATTACACTTGTGTTACTGCTTACTTTATTTTTCACAGCTGGCTTTTTTTTCTTCTTTTTACATGATAATGGGTTAGGGTTTTTGATTTTCTTTTTTCTTATAGTATTTTTTTCTTCAACCTTTTCAACTCCTAAAGCCTTTTTCATATTTTTTAGTATTTCATTTTGTGTTTCACTTATGAACATAAATTTATCGTCTTCCAATGTTGCACCAGCTTTACTGTAGCTTGCTTTCGAAGGTTTTTCAAGTGTAGGAGATTTATTATGTAAATAGAGTAGAGGTACCCCAGGTTTTAATCTCATTTTCTCTTGTAAGTCTCTATCTTGTGTGGCCAGAATGTAATGCTTGGGATTTTTTTTTCCTATCATAGATAATATGCATTTCGAGCCTGAAACAGGGTCTTCATGGTCACATTCATGAATACCAAACTGCTTTAATATAGTTAGTGCTCCATGTGTCTTTTTAGAAATCTTTTCAGTTTCTATTATTATACACCTTGTTGTTAATAATTTCACACTTCCATTAAGATATTTTGAGAGTTGGTCTCTTATATTTATGTGTTCCTGTAATTAAAACATGAAATAAATATATCAAGAACAATAAAGATTTTGAGTATTTTTTAATCAAAGTCTAATAGAATATGACTACAATTGAAATATGGCATACTATTAAATAACTACATGAGTGTACCTAGTTTTGATTACTGCTAGCTGGTTCTGGGAAGTTCTCCTGCCACCGCATGCTCTGTTCTTTAAGAGTGAGATGGGAGTCTGCACTATCAGCTTCAGGGTCAGGTAGCTCTTCTAGAGGAACCTGAATATCTTCATCGGGCAACTGTTCTGCTTTCCATTCCTCATCTACTATATCTATAAGCCGACCATTCCGGCGGTACTTGCTATCCATTATTAGGATTTATGAATTATTAAAAATTACTATGTTTTAAACAATGTACTATGGGAGAGGTTGCAAGCAGTAATCCAAACTAAGCTTCTGTAATAAATAAAATAACTCACTTTAAAAGCTGAAAAACAGAAGGTACCGTCGATCAATACTTGATAAGGTTGATGAAAGCCGAAGTTGTTATAGTAAAATTTAAGATATTTTTGGACTTTCTTGTATCTTGTTATCTTCATTTTTAAGGGTACTCACAATAAAATAAAGTCTTAAACACAATATTTTTAATTTTATTGGTACAAGACATATATACTTTATTATTTACAAATTCAACTTTCAGCACGTTTTATTATTGAGTGACAAATTGACAATTGATAAATTGACTGTCTGTGTCTGTACTCTGTAGCCTGTAGTCGTAACAACTGACTGACAAATGACGAAAGAAGGGCTGTATGTTTATTATTGTGAAAGTCAAATTTACATTTAAAATGTTTATTTACCGTACCAACAATTATCTATTTTTTTTTCATATTAATAATGTTTATATGTTATATTAAAAAAAAAATTTCTAATGATTCTTATTTGTAGTAGGTGTAGTGTTAATAATATTCCTTTCTATATTCGGATTATAAAACAAAATTCATTTTATCAATTTGGTATTGTATTTTTACTTCACATATAAAATTATTTTTATATTTATTTAAAAATCATGAATATCGTATTTAACATTATATTGATTAAATATAAGCTGTACACATTATTATTGCCATAGATAAAAAGTTATTTTTTTACGAATTGTCTTGCTCGCTCTCTCGCTTCCATGTTTGTTCGTGGTCATTTTGCATTTCTGTGCTAGATTTTCCAGTTTAACAATTCAATTAATGATTTTATCCATATAAGTGTGTAATTAATGAAATTATCGGAATTACGGCGACCTCGCGAGGATTTGTCGCCCAATAAAAAGTGCGCAACGGCAATATAATAACAGGGAGGGTACGTCTTTCATGTCCTTATAATCTAGTAAATGCGTCATTTTATCAAATAATGTAGTCTACCAACTCGTTACTGCTGGATTGCTTTATAAATCAGATTGATTTCGTTGCGTGTTCTTAAGTTTGAGAACTTGTACGCGAAAATTTTATGAATTACAGCTGATTCGGTCGTTCTCTCGAAGACGATTCGAAGTGATAGGCCAACGAAGGAAATTAATTGATACGGAGTGACACGGTTAGTCATCAGCAGCAGACGCATTTTCGATGGCGTCCGATAAAATTGTGGACAAATCGTGAATGTCGGTTCCGCCAGCGCCAAGTAATCACCGATAAAGTTCCATTGTTCAGTTTCTTTGTGATTTCACGATGATACGCACGCCAAGATAACAAAATCTTGTTTTTGTTCTAATTTTTTCTTGTTTTGTTACGGTACTTTTATCACTTTATGTAGGTAAATAAGCTAAAAATACTTTTATGTCGAAATAAATTAATATTGAGATTAAAAAATTCATTAGTGAATTTGTCAATGTTGGATTTGTTGGTTGAATTGTGTTCTTGTGTCTCATAACGAGTCTGGTGAGTTTTTATTATACTAGACATTATACAGAAAGATGATACATTCTTAGCCTGATGAAAAGCTGATAGATTGCACATTCATATATAAAAAATTGACAACTTGAACAAAACAAAGGCTTCTTGAAATTTCTCATTCAGAAACCATAAAAGCAACATTGATTTATGACTGTTGTTTTTTTAATAAACCGTTATAATATGTTCTTATAATCATATTATATGATAATCTGAAATTAAATTGTCTTATTAGAAATAGTAATTATAATTACCAAACAACACAATGAATAATAATAAAACATATAAATATATACATAACTATTTAAATTTTAAATCGACTTATACAATATTATTACAAGTTGATTTTTATATATTTATAACATCCCTTTCATTAAAACAGTAACTATTAAACTATATTTTTATTAATTATAACTTCTTATACATATCTTATTTATGTTTTCATTTCCACTGATATGGTTTCAAGTTCAATTTATACTAATATATTATACTGACATGAATGAATTAGTTACACAAACACAAGCCATTTATATTATGATGAGTATTCTGTCCATACCATCAGTACTCATAAGACTACTACAGTCCACTACTTTCACAATTACCTAGTGTCTTAATGTTTTGTTCAGTTATATAGATTTAGAGAGTTTTTATATATTTATGGTTTAGATACACATTAATATAATAATACTAAATTATCGTAACATATATATCAGTAACTAGTTATGCTACACAATTTCCATATATGTATACTGTAATTTTTATGCATATGTCATGATCCAGGTTACCTCTATGTTAAGTTTAATTTAGATTTGTCTAGTCACAGTTACGATTAGTAGTATAGTAACATAACAGCCTGTAAATCTTCCATTGCTAGGCTAAGGCCTCCTCTCCTTTTTTAGGAGGAGGTTTTAGATTCCTCAAAATGTTTTCCTTCATCAACCATGAGATGAATTTTAAACACAAGTTAAGCATATTAAAATGAAGTGGTGCTTGTGTGGGTTTGAACTAAGAATCATTGGCTACGATTCACGTCTTCTAACCGCCAGGTCATCATGGCTCACATGCATAGTGAACTCGACAAATTTAAAATCAGTTTATACCAATATAGTGATGATTCAAAAGTGCCCATAAGCATATACTATGTTTTCATTTGATTTAAGTGATTAATTCCCACAACTATCACCAATGCCATTTCGTTACTCATGTGTTTGATTTAAATCATTTTTTTATTACATACTGATTATAGGCTGAATAAGGAACATTTTGCACAATTTGTAACAATATAATATTTTTTGTAATAAATATTGTTTCATTCGCCTCTTTTTGTAATAAATAGGTGTGAAAAATTGTAAGACAATTTTGAATGTTTAATTATATATTGTGCATCATTTCTCCATTAAAATGATTATATAATGGCATTTGTTTTTATTTGATTAAATGTTTTTAGATCATTTAGATTTTGAGTGACATAAGTTTTTGGCACCAGTTGGTAACAGTATTGTCAAGAAATAATTAATTAACTACAGAACTAGGTATAGCTTGCTGGCATTATCACTCACTATAAATTATCCTTAATTCCTGCGCTACCCCCTTACAGTCGGATTGAGACTAGACCTTACATGATGGTCATTTCATTCACTTTCATATTTCGATGCTTCTCCTTAGGACCGTAGCTTGTAGTCCTAAGTTAGACCTATTACAATAATTCTGTAATATGACGCTAACATATTTTTTTCAAAACAGACTAGTAGTTTCTGCGATTAACGTTTTCAACCATACGAATTCCAGGTTTATAATACGGATACAGATAACAACAGGCTTGTCAGGGAATTACTTTTTTGCGTAATATTGTATATGATTCAGTTATAAGATAAATAATATTTTTTATGATTTTAATAACGTTCAAACATATCACAAGTACATGTGTGCATATTTGTTGTGGTAGGTATAAATAAATTTTGATAGTTTTAAAGATCGTGTATATATTTTTTATTATAATTGAATTTTTTATTGCTTTCTTATTCTATATTTATTTGATAAATCTTAAAACAATTAAGTTATTTATAATAAATTATTATTAATATACTTAGTTATGTTCGTTACGGGTTATTTCGAACAATAGGATCGAAGTCTATTGGATTTTTGTTACTCAGCCTATCAATAGATACTCGTACGATTAAAGTTACTGAAGAGATATTAGTAACTTATATGGTTTTCGAAGCAACTAATTAAAATTTTAATTTCAGGCGATGGCAACAAACAGAAGCGGTGCGGCGCAAAGGCCTAACGGCGCGCCACAAACTAAGGTGTGCCAGTTCAAACTGGTGTTGCTGGGCGAGTCAGCTGTCGGTAAATCATCGCTAGTGCTACGATTCGTGAAGGGCCAGTTCCACGAGTACCAGGAGAGCACCATTGGTGCTGCATTCCTTACGCAAACACTCTGCCTCGATGATACTACGGTCAAGTTTGAGATATGGGATACGGCGGGACAGGAGAGGTATGTTTTCTACACGATACTAGATAAACATTTGCGATCTGATATTGATAAGTCAATCCGGAACACAACAATACTACTATAATATAATAATAAAACTGTTCCGTTTAACTAGTTATAACTACTTTGATTTTACTTTCTTTACGATTACAACTATGAGAACATTCAAGACGCCATTTTTTCGCGAATCCATAGTGAATATCATAGATTATTATTTAAGATCTCGACCAATGATATCGCGACAGTTTGACGTCAAAATTGTTTATTTGTCATTACTCCAGGGCTTTGTAAATCTTGTTATACATTAGTAATAACGATTAAATTATATTTATTATTGGAAAAAATATGGGAGACGATTATTGTTCTAGAAATGTAATTTAAAATAGTTTCATTGGCTAGTTATCAGTAGGCAGTTGAATTCATAACGAGTTTAAATAGTTGAATTATGTGTTTTGTCACATCACACCGGTCGGGATACGAAATTTGGGAGACGTAGATTCCTGTTTAATTTACACCAAGCGGACTGAGTAGCAGTTTGTAAAAGATATGTATATCATAAGATAAATATTATATCGTGTATAAATAAATAAAAGTTATAAAACAAACACGATATGCTCTATTCAAGTAGAACCACTTGAATTGTCATGTTACAGGGTTGAGTTATGTAAAGCTACCGTCGTCGGTTCGGTATGTAGAACTTATTAGTTATTTTGTTATCACAGACGGACACTTTTTTATATAGATACCTTTCTTGTAACTATTAGTATTATTCAATTGTTTTTATATCTGGAGGTTTATTTTGACATTTATTTGATATCAATATTAGTGACAGGGGCGCAATTTATGTTTATATCGTACAAAGGTCCTCCAGACCGATTTCGGCCACGGCGGCCAATCTCAAGAGAGATTAGCCAACTGCGCAGGACATATTATAGTGCACAAGTGTGTGCGCAAACACAGGTGCACTCTCTTTTCCATAGCTATCATAATCCGATGGGACGGCAATCCGACACGACCGGAAAGAGTTCAGGCGCAGGACCAACGGCTTAACGTGCTTTCCGAGGCACGGGAGTGTACACACTTCCAACTTCCAGACTCCGGGCTGCTATTTGAGAATTTTCTGACAGAAAAACCCAATAACTATTTATTGGCCCGATCTGGGAATTGAACCCAGGACCACCGGGTCTGCAGTCTTATATCTAGCCACTAGACCAACGAGGTAGTCGTATATCGTACAAAATAAGATTATGAAACGATACTCTATAGGTATATATCAAATACAGGAAATAAATTGTTGCGTTATAAAATTTGACGACAGACCAGTCATTACCGATGTCACGAGTTTCTTAACATTTATTTACATTATGAGCTTTACAATTACTAATAAATTCACATTAAAAATCAAAAAAAAAAAAATTTTAAATATATATTTATCAACATTTATGAGTCGGTTCCCTCCAGGAGCAAGAGGGTAAGTTTCTGATGATCCATCCATTGAGTTGGCCAAAAAAAGCCGAGATGGCCCAGTGGTAAGAATGCGTGAATCTTAACCGATAATTGTGGGTTCAAACCCGGACAAGCACCACTGAATTTCATGTGCTTAATTTGTGATTATAATTCATCTCGTGCTTGACGATGAAGGAAAACATCGTGAGGAAACCTGCATGTGTCAAATTTCACTGAAATTCTGTCACATGTGTATTCCACCAATTCGCATAGGAGCAGCGTGGTGGAATAAGCTCCAAAACCTTCTCCTCAAAAGAGGAGAAGAGGCCTTAGCCCAGCAGTGGGATATTCACAGGCTGTTACTTTTATCCATTGAGTGAAGTAAATGAAAGCTTACCGTGTTTATAATTTAACTGAAATTGAGCCGTTATATTAATAAACGATATGTGACAGCGGCAGATATTTTTTCGACAGCTGATAAAATGCCGGTCAGATTTATAATAAACTAACGGTCCGTACAGTTATCCGCTAACATATCGACAACAGGGACTATTCTGTAAGAATAAACTCTAATCTCAGCGCAGTAAACTGTCGTGATAAGTAAGAAAGTTACACGCGGCATTGATCATAGTACTCATAACATTTCAAGTATAGACGCATCAAAATAATATATCAACAAAATTCGGTTGTCAAAATTTCATGGGTGAGTAATGTAGTGATTTCTTACAGAATAGCACTGCAGGAATAAAAGTCTTCTGAATTTTCGTCCGAATTCTAAATTACTTTGTTATCTGACGATATCGATATTGTAATACAACGCGACAGTTGTATGTAATGTATCACGGCGTGTATTGGCCGTGATGTACAGTTATCATACGTTCACTAACACAACATATACCTCATGTGTAGGGTAGGGTTGTCACCTAGTTTGTTTTATGTAAAAATTAATACAATTTTATTTTGTGGTATTACAATTGTCTTTCAAATTATTCCCTCAGTCTACGAACTTCTTTGCAAAATTCATATAAATAACAAAATACAAACATATTCTAAAGTTATTTAAACTAAAATCATAACTAAGTATGCGTTGAAGAAATTATTATGAATTACATAAAACTTGATGTCTCACCTAAAGTTTATTAGATCATTAAAAATGTTTAACTCAATATAATAATACTATCAAAACAGTAAAAAACAAATAAAATTTTGCAGACCAAAACAAACAAAAGCATTTTAAATAAAATAATCAGTGTACGTCACAATGAGATTGAAATAAGATTATATTCAACAAGAACTGTTTTAGTGCATTTTGTTAAGCAGAGCTATGGAACATGGAATATGCAAATCTTTAATATACATTTATATTTTTCTCCTCGCCTCGCAATATCATAAATGTTAAAGTAAGTTTGTTTGTTTGTTACGATTTCACGTCTTAAACACTCGACCAGGGTCGGATTTAGGGAAGGGCTACAGCCCTGGGGCCTCCACAAAAGATAGACCCCCCCACAATAGAGACAACGGATTTTTTTTTTAAATTCCGCCTAATAAACAACATTTCCATTGATATTTTATTTGTAAAAAAAATGTTCATTTTATTTGGAAAATAATTTGGGGCCAGGGGGGGCCTCTACTCCTTTGTTGCCCCGAGGCCTCCAGACCTCTAAATCCGGTCCTGCACTCGACCGATCGTTATGTTATTTCGCATACACGTTGTCAGACGTACACAAAAGCACATGGGCTAAACACAACACGCGAAGTCGCGGGCGGGAACTTGTATAATATAAACACATACGGCCGAATACTGAAACGTCCCTCAAAGTTAAACGCTACTTAACATTGAGAAGCTTCTAAATTAGTATGCGAAATTGTAAATTAACGGCGTCTCAAATAATTAAGTTGCATTTAATATTTAAGTGACGTTTCAGTATTCGGCCGTCACTGACTTAGATCACCACCGGCGATATAGTTTGTAATTAATTCGCGCCGGTACGATTAAAAAACTGTAAAAACTTTTAATGATCTGTTATAACCTCCTTTATCTACATTAAATTTGATAGTTTTGTTCTGTTTCAAATTTATTAATTACTTGTTATCGATGGTAAATCGATGAAAAGGCCTTGGTTAGAAATATTTCTCTCTCTATCTCTCTGCATGGATTTAAAATTGGAAAGAATGAGACAGCAACTAATCACCCTCTAAGAAGCATGTATAGGTCAAGCTTCTATTGTTTAACTTAAACTGCTCTAAATGTAAGAAATGTGAGCCGAAATGGCCCGGTGGTGAGAACGCGTGAATTTTAACTAATGATCGCAGATTCAAATCCAAGAGACGACCACTGAATTTTCGTGTGCTTAATTTGTGTTTGTAATTCATCTCGTGCTCGACGTTGAAGGTTAACACCGTGAGGAAATTTGGATGTATCTAATTTCATTGAAATTCTGCCACATTTGTATCCACCAACCCATGGTGGTATAAGCTCCAAACCTTCTCCACAAACGGAGATTAGGTATTGGCCCTTATGTATAATGCTAAACAGCTGTTGTGCGTCCGATTGGCGTATGAAACAGTAATTGGTTTCACAGATGTAATAATGTTTATGTATTTCCAGGTATCACAGCTTAGCGCCCATGTACTACAGGGGGGCGCAAGCGGCGATCGTAGTATATGACATCACTAATCAGGTAAATACAACTGAAACATTAGTCTATATACGTACACGGCCGAGCAATCGACCAATGACTGCCACTATATTAATATATATTTAATAGTAAATAATGTAATATGTTTATCTTTTTACTCGTGGTGATAGCCTGATCGGGTTATGTGGTTAAAGCCATATTTGTTCTCTAATAAGATATAATACGTCACTGCTATGAGAACAATGCAAAAACATAAATATCGTTAAGTACATAGTGTCTTTTAAACTAAAGTTAACTTGCATTTATTTCACGAAAAAATAACAATATATTAAATAAAATATATTTAAAAAAAAAATCCAAATACCGATCAGAATTCTATTCTATCTAAACAATTTAATATAATACTTTTTCGTAATTTATTATCGTTAACAATGTTAACATACATAATAATTAAATATACATGATGCTTTAGTAAAACGTCTGACTGTATAAACATATATCGTTTATAAAAAAATATTTTATATTAAAGGAAATTTTTATCTAGATTTTTTTCAAATACGTAACAGAAATAAATAAAATTGAAGCGTCTGTGTGATTTCAAACTGTCTCTCGACGTTAATGTGGCTATTAGTGAGTTACCCGTTGCTATCAATTCATTTGATAGCAACGGGTTTGCTACTCGGTGGTAGAGCTTTGTGCAAGCTCGTCTGGGTAGGTACCACCCACTCATCAGATATTCTACCGCAAAACAGCAGTACTTTGTATTGTTGTGTTCCGGTTTGAAGGGTGAGTGAGCCAGTGTAATTACAGGCACAAGGGACATAACATCTTGGTTCCCAGGGTTGGTGGCGCATTGGCGATGTAGGTGATGGTTGACATTTCTTACAATGCCATTGTCTATGGGCGTTGGTGACCACTTACCACCAGGTGGCCCATAAGCTCGTCAGCCAACCTATACAATAAAAAAAAAAAAAAATTTAAACTTATCATTCAATGAACATTTTGTACGTTAAAATGGCAGATTGTTGGGATATTCGTCGTAAATTGAGTTCCATGTTGTCAAAGCCGAGCTTAAGCCGAGCCGAGAGCCGAGCGCTTAAGTTATGTTTTTTAATAAATATATCGAAATATATTCTAATTGCTTGTAAAAGCGATGGATTGTAAAATATTTTCGTTTGTTTATGTTCGGTTCTGTCGGTCGTGTGAAGTAAATGCTCTGTTTATATAACGCTGTAGATCCAATTGTAGTGTAAGCGCACCGCCATTATACATATTTCCTATAGTTCAATTCGTCTGTCATTGAATATGACCACTTACCGAGATATTTACTCGTATTTCGTTTTTGTTAAAGTGATCGTAATTACTATGAATTCTTAGTTTAATTTAGATATATAAGCTTTTAAAATATTTTATTTTTAATTAAACAAATAATAGTAATAAATTGTAATTGTAGTGACCACAGAGAAAAGCACTTAACCGATTAAATTCATAACTTATAATAATAATTCAATGTACCGTCGGCACAACCATTAGAAAAAGAACTATTGTCATTAAAAAATATTAATATAGCAGATATGGTGCAATGGCTAGAATTAGAATCTAAACCGTAGATTATGGGTTAAAGCCCGGACAAGTAGCACAAAATTTTCGTGAAGGATAAACGTCGTGAGGAAACCTGCATGTGTCGATGTCGGTAGTCAGAATTGTGATTCATTCAGTAGATAGATTTCGGCGATACTCGTTAATCTTTATGTATTTATCATCGTACGTGATATAGGAGGTAAAGAGTGCTCGATAAACCAGTATTATGATAAATATAATGTAAGTAAATGAAATGAATTAATGCGCGTCGAACGTGTGACGCAAAATACTTTAAGCATTACATATAGAATCCTTGCACTTAAAAAGATTTAAAAAAAAAATTTTTCAGTCATTATCATGCTGACGGTTCAAAAGAAAAAATAATTCGTATGGTGTATATGGCTCGGACACATAACGATCGCGTTCAATGTTATTACACTTTTATTTATAACGAAAATAAAGATTATGAGAAGAAAATAAGGCGAGGGTAACGGACGCGGAATAGTCCGGTCTAGGTATATAATTTCATAAAATTAAAATGTTTCATGACTCATATTGCGATCGAGCTGAACGATTGTTACAATTTAATAACGAATTAAACATAAATATAACATTATACATACATAACTAGCAGCTACCTCGACTGACGTGCGACGTACAAGGCTTAAATTAATTATATTCATAACTTAATACTAGTTTAATAAGTAAATTGTACTAAGGTAGGTTTGAAGCCGCCGCCGGTGCAACTTCCTCGGTTTTTTAAACGCTAAATAATTAAAGTTCGACATTTTGTTTGTTTGTTGTGCACTGCAATACTTTTCGAATGGTATAAATATCATTCTTTGATGGGATGATGATTATCCCAGTTATATATTATGATGATGATTATGTTCTCCTGATCGATTTCGGTTATGGTAGCCATAATTACCGGCTTTGAACCCGTGATTTTTGTTTACTGTCTATATATTCTATCTTAAGTCGTATAAAAGTATATACAATTATACATTAAAATGTTCCGTGAGTCATAATCAAGATAGCGCTTATATTTCCACAGCGGATACAATGTTATTATTAATTACGTTAAACATTTTATTTATTAGAAACTTAAAATAAAACGTTTGATTTTAAATTAAAAAAAAAAAGTCCTGTTTCCTAATATTTGAGATTATCTTTTGTACCATTATTGACTGCTTCGTTGGTCTAGTGGCTAGATATAAGGCCAAAGACCCGGTGGTCCTGGGTTCAATTCCCAGGTCGGGCCAATCAATTGTTATTGGGTTTTTCTGTCAGAAAATTCTCAGTAGCAGCCCGGAATCTGGCAATTGGAAGTGTGTACACTCCCGTGCCTCGAAAAGCACGTAAAGCCGTTGGTCCTGCGCCTGAATTCTTTCCGGTCGTGTCGGATTACCGTCCCATCGGATTATGAGAGCTAGGGAATAGTGAGTGCACCTGTGCTTGCGCACACACTTGTGCACTATAATATCTCCTGCGCAGTTGGCTAATCTCTCTTGAGACTGGCCACCGTGACCGAATCTGTACCATTATTATAAAGCTGAAGTTTATTTTTAAATATCACGTTACGACTAACGTGGGCAGGAGCAGCGTTTAACATGGACGTAACCGCGCGGAGCAGAAACTCTTATAAAATTACTGAATTTAATACAATATAATGTGTTGCTCCGGCAGAGCAACGGGTGTCGTAAGATAAAACTATTGCACGTTTATTAAACGTATCCCTCAAAATGTGCGCAAGAACCGGTACTTGTAGAGTTATAAACATACGAAGAAGTTTTGGTGTTGTGTGAACTATGTCGGCGTTTGCTAAATAATTTTCATGGAAAACGCTTAATCGAGGCCAAATTAATTGTATAAGGGACAAGCAAATAATTATTATATTTAAAATTACTGATAGCTGCAAAGTCCAAAATAATTTCAGATTTTTAAATTTTGTTTTGTTTCTTATATACATTTGCAATTGCGATATTTTAACGAGAATAATCTCATTGGTCCCAAATATATTAAACCGTTAAAAAAATTGCATCACAAGCTACGACGTTACGAGCTCTACAATATACATGGGAAGCGCGGGGAAAGGGGATCAACAAACATAGATCTTCAAATGTCACGCACGAGAGTACAACAAAAACTTGTAAAAACATTTTATTTTTTTTAAGTATTGAGCTATGTCCGAACTCGTATAACAAAAGTTATTTCTTATGATGTTAGCTATCTAGTCCTGCGAGGTTGTTGGTGTTTTACAAATAACCCTGATAATATGTGTTTATAGAGTTAGTATAAACTAACTGTTAATATTATTTATATGTTTCACGGTTCTACAAAATAAAATTTGAGTTTAATAAAAGATAAATGTTTATCGTGTTGTTAATCAAACGCACCGGACCGGCACCCTGTAGTAACGTAATGAATTAATGATCGGAATGTTATTTGTATGATTCTCGTTCGAATTTTAATGACTAATGAGCTTAACGATGTGTTTATAAAATTCTACAAGACTTAGACCTTGATTAATATAAGGCTGACTTTATTTAATCCACTGCATTATGTTATCCTCTACGATTATATTAATAATATATAAGTAATTGCTAATTATTGCATTTTTTATCGCCAATTTTCTATTTCAAAAGGCGGCGTCATCATAATAATAATTATGTTGGTGAAGCGTTGTGTGTAGCTCTAACATTAGTTTTTGTTGTGTCTGCAAAATGGGATATATTAAATTAAAGAGTTTTTAAATTTAATTTTCATTATTTTGATTTATTAAATGGAAAAATGTTTTTAAGTAAAATTTTTAGGATTTTTAAATTTATAATTATTATTTTTTTTTTAATAGTCATAAATTATCATAAGAAATAGTTATATCTATTAAAACCTGTCATCAAAACGACGAAACAAATAAATCGACCTAATATGACATGATAAAAGAATTTGTGATAAAAAAACACGAATTTATAAACGTTCGTTCATTTTCAGGATAAATATAAGGTCCTTACATATGAAATTGGCGTTTTGTATGGGAGGAATATATTTTTTTTTTGTAAAATATGTTTAATTAATCAAAGTATGCACCGTTGTTATCTATGCACTTTTGCCATCTCATAGGTAGTTTATGGATCCCTTTTTTTAGTAAAGGGATCCAAAGGGAACCATGGGGGCGAGAATCAATAAACTCTTTGAAGGCGGTTTGGACTGCCGCATCGGAGTTGAATTTTTTTCCTTGTAAGAAGTTGTCCAAATTCCGGAAAAAATGGTAATCTGTTGGAGCAAGGTCCGGGGAGTACGGTGGATGTCGCAGACATTCCAATTGTAGCTCATCTAACTTAGTGGTTGTTTGTTGTGCAGTGTGTGGTCTTGCGTTGTCGTGAAGCAGCAGTGGCCTAGAGCGATTGACCAATCTCGGTTGTTTAGCAGCTAGTTCTTCATTCATGGTTTGCAGTTGCTGACAATAGATATCTGCCATAATCGTTTGGCCAGATTTTAGAAAGCTGTAGTGAACGACACCGGCGCTAGTCCACCAAACACTCACAAGAAACTTTTTCTGAGTCAATTTTCGTTTAGGGCAGGATTTGGCTGGGTCTCCAGGGTTCAGCCATTGCTTCAAGTGGATTAATACAGTTTTATTACTTACCCCGAAGCCTGCAGCTATCTCTGAAGTGCTTTGTGATGGATCCGCTTCCACAATAGCCTTTAATTCTTCATTTTCCACTTTAGTCTCCGGCCGTCTACGGGGTTGGTTCTGAAGGTCGAAATTTCCAGAACGAAAACGTTGAAACCAAAAACGTACCGTGCTTTCTTTTGCGACACCAGTGCCGTACACATCATTAGTCCTTCGAGCTGTTTCTGCAGCACTGGTGCCACGGTAGAACTCGTACTCGTAAATATACCGATATTTCATGTTTTCCTTTGTGCGATAATAAGCGACGCCAAAGAAAAAAATAATGAGGAAAAAACAAATGAATGACTGTTTTCAAAACTCAAATGTACCAGCTAAATGAATTTATAAATTTGAATTTGGAATTCTTAACCAAAGAGGAGATATTTCAGATCAAATTGGTCAGTACGACAAAACGCGAATTTCATATGTAAGAGGACCTAATAATAATTAGTCTGTTGTTTCTTCCCAGGTTTTCTTGATTTAATTCATAATTGACATTCCAAATTGATGTTAAAAATACATACAATTAAATCTTGTAACATGACAATTTAAAAATGCTTGTTTTTGTATGAGGCAGGCAGGCGCATTGTGATATAAGCGATGGTTAACATCTCTTACAATGCTAATGTCTATGGGCGGTGGTGACCACTTACCATCAGGTGGCCCATATGCTCGTCCCCCTAGCTATGCCATAAAAAAATCTCAATAAACGAAAAGTAATAAAATCAATTATTATTAGATTCGCTATAAGAAAATCGACGTTAGTTATAATATCGTTCATGTTTCGATATTGTTCTATCTGTGTATCGTGTATGATCAATAACAGGTCAGCTATGTTACCGCGCCGTTTGTGATGGTGGACACGTAACCTTACGAAGAATTCGTTGTTTTAATAATACTGTTTCATAATATGTGTGTACGTAATAAGGTCGTACTATGTTGTGTGTGCCTATACATCTTTATAAGTAAGGCACGGTCTTCGGTACAAGAGGTGTAGTTGATATATTTGCACGATTAAATATTTTTAATACGTATTGACAAAAAAAGCAATATCGTTCGAGATATTCAGATACTAGTTGGGTGATGTGGAAACAGAAGAATATTATTCACATTGTTAAATTATACGTAATTACTATAATTTAACAATGTGAATAATATTATTAGTACTTTGAAATATACTACATTGACTAAAACATTATTTTAAAATGTGTGTCGTAATTTTTTTTTTTTTAAATAATATATCCAAGTAAAGTGTAAATCGACGCAACATCTTATATCGCCCTTGACCTCGAAAAATATTTTTCAAGCTTCAAACGCCGTGGGTTGTGCAAGCGTTAGATAATCGAATCGTTTTGTTCGTTACTTTGCTAGATTGGCTTATAATATGACGACAGTCGTATTTAATATGATCCATCTCGGTGGTGGGATAGAGGGAAACTATATTTATTACCAATTAATGATTCAATTTTGACTTTAAAATGTAATTGATCTTAACTACATCTTTATTCACACAAACATTGAGTTCATTTTAGGTTATTCATGATAATATACTGTACTTACCTATCCATATATACCTAAATAGGGAAAGACCGTTTATCGACTGGTTTTGCTTTTGCTTTTTTTTTCGTAAGATATATTTCCTATTTATTTTCCTCATTTTTTTTTTATAAAGGTTACTATTGATTTGAACCCGTGATAGATTTACTAGTACAGATTAAAACACCATTACCGTTCGTTTTTGGCTTCACGTCAAATATTATTCCACATCTCATCGGGTAGTATAAAAATCGCATTTATTTATTTGATGATATTAAGTTGCGTCTTAGACTACTTAAATATATAAAAAAGAAAAACATTTCAATGTCATTTGAATTGGTTAAACTTATGTCGATGCTAAAAAACAGACATTGAAGTCATTATTATAATTAAGAAAAAAAAACAGACGTTTCCTCGAACAAGATCGTTTACTGAGGAAGTATTTTTTTTAGAATTGGGCATTATGCTGACGGCTATTCACATTTCAATGTTATTAAAAAAAGCTACATGTGACAAGAGTGATAGTTGCGCCTCAGAAACGTTTAATTTATATACAAGTAAGTTAAATGAAATGTTGCACTCAAATATGAACTTGAAAATAGTACATGAAAAACACTTAACATATTCTCGAATAAACAGTTATTTTATTTATAGAAGGCTATTTAGTCCTTTGCCTTTTATTGTAATTTAAAAAAAATATTATCCTCTCTGGCACCCGTTCAATGCAACGTCCTCTATTAGCAACAATACATGATCGAGTCGAGTATTGTTAAAGAAATGTCCCCGTCACCTATCCGCCCCTCACGTGACGCCCTTATCAGATAATGTTAATTGTTTTTATATAGTTCTATTGTCACTTCATCGTTTATCTCATTGTTATAAGCCATTTGTTGAATTTATTCATTTTTATTAATTATTATACAAATTTTCATTCTCGTCGAGAAGAGGTTTCAAGTAAATAATAATATTTCTCATAAGTACAACTAAGTGTTATTCCGATAAGATTATATTATATAGTAAACACACATTCAACGTGAAACATTCTATTTCAATATTAAAAAAAAAAAACTTTATGTATGTCAATTTTACGCTAAATAGGTGGCGTAAAATTGACTTATTATATTCAATTTAATACAATTGACTTTTAGAATCATATACATATATTCTAAACTTCTGGACGATTGTCTATTTTTCATTTACTATTGGTATCTGGATGAGCAAATCCACATGTCAGTAAGTGGTCACGTCATTATATACGAGATACCATCCTTACGTGTAACCCTTAAAACCGGAACACATTCCACATCCACCCAGGCACACTTGCACAGTGCTGTATCATCAGTAAATATTTTTGAATCAATTGGTACGTTCTGTTGTTAATTGTGTTCATAGTACTTTAATATTTTTATACTTCAGTATTGTTTCAAGCAATAAGCGTAATATTATGAATAGCTTGTTTTTTTTTCTGAATTCACGTATAAAGACAAAATTAATAATACGATTGTATATAAAACCTTCTTCTTAAAAGTACAAATAAAACTTCATAATAAAATTGTTTTTTTTTTTTTTCGGTTTGAGCGTTTTCGCAGTCGCTTTAATTTTCTGCATTAAACAAATGATGAAGACGAGATTAAGTTTACGGTATTATATTCGTTAACGATAATATCTGGCATCGTTTTTTTTTATAATTACAATCGCAGCGAGCTAAGGTATTATTTACAAAGGATGTAAGTCACCTAATTAAATAACCGTTAAGTATATAAAATATTCTCAATCGCGTGTCGCTCCGTGTGGACGCCGTCGTTACGTCAACACTGCGTCGTTATCCCATGCACTATGCAGGCGTTACGTGTTGAATACCTACAGTTATTAAGAGCTCGCTATGTAAGAAGATTTAGTTATGGACACGTGATCATAAGAATCGTTGGGTTTTACGTTTTATTCTGTATCGTAATGCAAAGTCGATAAAGATTATTATATAAATAATTTAGAAATGTAATCATATTTAATGATATAAAAAAAATTATGTATGTAATATTATACATAATAGACAAGTCGTCTTCGAGTAATCAGTGATTTAGGCTTGTTATTATTAAATTACAACGATGCTATTTCTGCAGTGTACTTTAAAGTAAATATAAATTCATATTTTTCATCCAAATTTATAAAAACGAAATGTTTTATGCTACTTTCATATTTCATTCTACTTAGAAAAAGATCGTTGTAATTATAATATTTATGACTTTTAAATCTCTCAATTAGACCGCTAGACTGACAACAATGTTGTGCACAATGCTTTTCGTGACGATCAAGATAAAATTCTCACAAATACTCGGATTTATCACCTAAATACGTAGTGATCGAATATCTTCTCCCAAAATTTTCTTTAAATATTACCTGATTATATACAAAACTAAAATTTAAATTAATTAATCAACTGTGTTTAATTTTAAATAATACCAACCAGAGGTCGCGATTAGCTTCAGCGACAGTTTATGGTACATATTGTCTGATGTTCATCTCACCTATACTAATATTATAATTGCGAAAGAACCTCTATCTGTCTGTTACGCTTTCACGCCTCAACCACTGAAATGAAAATGAAAACTAATATGCTTTATCATTTGTGTGGAATTGTTTTTAAAGTCCACAATTTGATCTTATGTTTGAAGTTACACAATAGCATGTAAAAACTTTAACGAGCCCCAAGCGAACTTTGTCAAATGTCAGTACGGCTCTGTCAAACATTTCATACATAGCTAAGCCGCGGACGGTACGGTGAAGTCGGTTTACGTGGTGATATAGATATGGTATCATTAACGTTATTATTTTGGTCGCCGCCCCCATTCAGTGCGTATGCGGACAATCGTATTACACGCATAAGTCTTCCCGGGTTCAAGGGCGTGACATAGAGACGAGAAAATAGACGTTCTGTATTGGCGATCGATCGATTATTTACGCGTTCTTTCAATGTCTTACTCACCCATTCTTCATGTGTAGTTTTTAAAGCGATTTTTTTATTTAAATTTACGTAATTATTTTACTTCTATAAGGTATATATATATATATATATATATATATATATATATATTACTAGGCGGTAAGGCTTTGTGTATTGCAAGCCCATCTGGGTGGATACCACCCACTCATCCGATACTCTACCGCTAAACGGAAATACATAATATTGTTGCGTTCCGGTTTGAAGGGCGAGCAAACCATTGTAACTATAGGCACAAAGGACGTAGCATCTTAGTTCCCAAGGTTGGTTGTGATTGGCGATATAAAGATTGGTTAATATTTCTTACATCGCCAATGTAAAGGCGGTGGTGACCACTTGAAATTAGCTGATCCATTTGCTCGACCACCTTAATATGAGTTAAAAAAAATATATTAATTATTTAAATATGATAACGTTTTATCTAATTTTACTTACGCCAATATACACGGCACAATACGCCACTATCTAAATTATCAATCGTTTTAAGTGACGGAATGATATGTTTTTATTTACTACTTAAAATGTTTAAAAACAAATAACTTTGTCTGTTTAACGTCTAAGAACTCATTTAAAATATAATAATATTTATAACTAATAATAATTTCCTACAATGTATGTTCATTGATGTTTATGTTCAGACAGACGAACGCCGATAACGTTATCTACGGACCAAACACTGTCTATACTTGATTAGAGTAGAATGTATTATTTTGCAGGACAAAGCCCTTGAAAATATATTAATAAAATAAGTAACAATATAAACAATGTGAATAATTTGTATATATTTGTTTATCATATTCTTTACCTAGCGTTTATTATATATTTGGACTAATTAACGCTTTAAAATAAAAACTTAATTAATTTAATAATTTATTTAACTTTTATCATTTAATTATAAAAGTTATGTAAATTATTTTTTTATTTTTTATATATATTATAGCTATATGACAGATCATTTTGTGTTCCACAAATAAAAAATAGAATGTCTACAATACAATATTTTAACATATGAACGTATTGAATTTCAGGACACATTCGGTCGCGCCAAGAACTGGGTGAAGGAACTGCAGCGGCAGGCGTCTCCGTCCATCGTGATCGCGCTGGCGGGCAACAAGAGCGACCTGGCCGCTAAGCGCATGGTGGAGTTCGAGGAGGCGCAGGCCTACGCCGACGAGAACGGACTGCTGTTCATGGAGACCAGCGCCAAGACGGCCATGAACGTTAATGATATATTCCTAGCTATCGGTGAGTCGATATTTCCGATCATCACAACTAACACGGCGACAACGCCGGCCGTAGCTCATCGTCATAATCATCATGCCCTTGTCGTCCACTGCTGGACATGGTCCCCTCCAATGGTACGTCGCTGAGCTCGATCTTCAGCTCTCAATGTTCATTCGATTTCGTAACTCATATCTTGCGGTCTTTATGAGTTATGGTTATTTGTTTATATATGAATATTAGCGTTTTGCCCGCGGTTTCACCCGCGTAGTTCCCGTTCCCGTTCCCGTGGTGGGAATACAAGGACAAAATATAGACTATGTTATCTGTTGATAATGTAGCTTTCTATTGGTGAAATATTTTTTGAATTTATTCGGTTACTAAACCGATTTTTTTTTTATAGCATAGGTAGGCGGACGTGCATATGGGCCACCTGATGGTAAGTGGTCACCAACGCCCATAGACATTGGCATTGTAAGAGATGTTAACCATCGCTTACATCGCCAATGCGCCACCAACCTTGGGAACTAAGATGTTATGTCCCTTGTGCCTGTAATTACACTGGCTCACTCACCCTTCAAACCGGAACACAACAATACCAAGTACTGCTGTTTTGCGGTAGTATATCTGATGAGTGGGTGGTACCTATCCAGACGAGCTTGCACAGAGCTCTACCACCGAGTAATTTGATTGTTTGTTTGTTACGCTTTCTCGCCTAAATAAACTCACATTCGCATTTATACTATTAGTAAGAATTTGTGAAGTGATTCAGTTTATTGTTAAAGTTTTACAGAAATCCTATACTAATCGCAGAACATATTGCCCACGCGGTTTGCTAGTAGCTGTGCTATACAGGGTTATTTGTGACGCACCAGCAACCTCGCAGAACTAAATAGTTAATACCATAAGCGACAACATTTGTTTGCGACTTCGGACATAACTCAATACATGAAAAAAATATATTATGTTACAAGTTTTTGTCGTACTGTCGTGATATTTGTAGATCATCATAAATAACCCTACAACACTATTCCCCTAAACTACTTGTAACCACTTCAATTTGATTTCCGACAACACCTCTGCCAACATTCAAAACGCCATGTCTTTCCGGATCCACAACGTATATCTACCGTAGATTAATTAAGATTGCCACCGTTGACATCGATGTCAGAGTCGTTCATCGGTCATCACTAGTCCCGGGGCTGGAATGAGCTATGTAACAATAGATATTACATCGGGCACCCGTGCCGCGTTCCCGCCGCTGAGCGTCGTGTTGTGTTCCAGCGAACAAGTTACCAAAGAGCGAGAGCGTGGGCGGCGGCGCGGCGGGCGGGGCGCGCCGGCTCAACGACGCCGACGCGCCGCGCGCCTCGTCGTGCTGCAAGTGATACCGCCCGCGCCGCGCGCCGCCCTCCCCCGGACCCGTCACGAGCGAAGAGGATGTCAATATATATATATATATATTATTATAAAGTTTCATTTGTATCGTGGTGTAGCTCGATATCACTCCAGACTTGTCGTTTTCAGCGATGTGCGACACGCCGGTGCGTCGCCGCGTCGTACGTTCGGGAGACGGCGGTGTAGATATTAGCGCCCTAAATTCTAAAATATTAATCGTAGTGCGGCCCCGTGCGGCGAGGTGTGTTCGTTATGGTCGAAATCGTTTGTATTATAAAATTATAATTTGCCGTTTCTGCGACGTTCGATTGGCCGTATGACGAACTGGAGTGGACGCGTTCGTCCGTCGATATGTAAATAACGGCTTAATTAATCAAATGTATGAAATGAATTCGTCGAGGATGTGTCGATGTCGAAGTGAGGAGAGACGCTCGTCTTTTACTCTTCGCATCGATATCCATCTCGGTACTTTTAATTGAACCCAGGCTGCACTGAGTGTGTTAGGTATTGATATATCTGAAATTAAATTATTTAACATATTACAAAAATATATTTTCTCATGATTTACGGTCACCGATTATTACGAGATATATTTGAAATATGTATTTTTTTTCGATTGAATTAATCGCTTTAAAAACGGTATAAATTTAAAATCAAATATTCGTACCTAACACTAATACTACCTGACTTTTTTCCATTGATTTCAAACTATGTCCTTTCCTCGTTTCAACAGTTTGAGATCGATATTTGTGATGTAATTAGAATAAAATCGTGCTATTATCAAGCGTCGGGTTTGATTGAAGAGTGTAACCATTAATTAATCATGAATCTACTACACGCTTCAAAAGCTTATATTATTTGTTTTATATTTTAAGCAATTTTTATATATATATATAAATAATAGTGATATATTATATTTCATCGTTTTTGTTTGCCGTCCCGCTGAGATGGAACTTAGGTCGTTCTTATTTAGTTCAAAATGCATACGGATAGATGAAGGTAGATAACAGGGCTCACTTAGTTGATCGTAATTACTTTATGAACTCTAATAATACAATGGATAATACTATATTAATTATATAATATAATATGTACTATATATATTATCTGTGAAATTATATTTTTAAGGGAAGTATGGGTTTAAATGTCAGTTTATTAGTTAACAAATAATACGTTTTGTTGAAAACGCATTCCAAACGCGACGCCTCGGCGCTCGCTTATAATAAATTATAAATTATGTAGCAACTCGGTGGCCACGTGAGATGAACATTTCTACTTAGTGTAGACATTCACTATTGATAAATTTTATAATTACAGTTCAAATTGTTTCGTTCATTCGTAGAATGTTTTGTTTGATTATTTTAGTTGCAGTGTCCCAAGTGAGGGGGGGGGGGCGAGATATTAGAGATTCGTATTCGTAAGTAAAATGTTTAAGTTATATGTAAAAACATACAGCGCACCGTCGCGGATAGTTTATGAAACTATTCATTTAACTGATAGACTAGATCACAAGCGACTTTTGTTCTAATCAATGTGAATTCACGCCGCGAAGTTAGCGCGTTAAACGTTTCTCCGCACTCGCCCGCTCGCCGCTCGAGTTCACTCGCACCGCGAACAATGTAACGTGCGCTTTGGCTGACCAAAATTATGTGTACATACAAAATGAATAGAAAATAACGTTACTGGTTTCGCTTGTGTTCGGGGCTCGAGTGTCGAAAGCGTATAAAACTATATATTTTTGATACAGGACGAATATCGACAGAATACAATCTTCAGTTCATTCGCTTGTCATACATCTAATGTCTGAGTCATTTGAATGAATAAAGATATCTCTCCGTGGCCATATTTATATACATACATAGATAAACGTTAGAAGTTTGTCGTTTATATTTTAAAACCAGTGGATGTCTTCGTCAACCGCAATATTTATGTCAGTTTGTCAATTGTTCAAAAATATAAATTTACTTAAAAAAAAAAAAAAACAATTTGGTCAAAACACTTACTATTTTGTTTTTACAATAGTTTTGAAAATAAAATAAATTTCAATTGATTATTTGCTCGGACCTGAGTTAATGATTTATTTTTTGATTGTGATTTTGTCATGAAACTTACTTGATTTCTACTTCTCATAGATTGGAAAATCTTATGACGAGTAAATCCGATTTGAGATTATGTATCGGAAAACGTGTCAAAAACTTTTGGTCGTCAAACGAAACTCGTTGAAACAAATTAACCATCGTTGTATAATTTCATTAACAAATCACTCTCAAATTTAACTCTTGATCTGACTTTTAAAATTCTATTAATTTATTCGAAATGTAAAAAATATCGCTTGATGCGCTTTCAGTACATATTGAACGTAATATTTTACAATACCTTGGCTGTATTTAGCAACGTTAGGTAAATATGAATTGCATTTTCCCAACAGACGTGTCCGGAATGTAGAGTTCAATCGAGAGATAGGCTTACAATTTTTAATATTAAAGTAAGTAAAACATCAAAATGAATTACTCGTCAGTATATAACGGTCAGTCCCGGGAAACATTTGTTTGGTGTACGTGTCTATAAATACAAGAGTAGCTATGTTTGTGTCGGAATTAAAAACTGTTGAATTTTTTAATATAAATCGTTGCGTTTTGTGCGAAGCTTATTAAATTTATAGACACGACATCAGAAAATGTATCAAATTACGTCAACATATTCAAACAACAGCTTCCGATCACGTATAGTTCGTGATCTTACCGTTGAATTGTCGATTTGAATTTTATACGATGAGTTAAACCGACACGTCGCGGTAAGACGTTGGGGGGGGAGCGGAAGTCGATAGTGAACGTTATAGAATAGAGTAGAAATTATATCGGACTTTGTTCTTGTAATCGTTATTCGTACAGCCGGCGAGAGGACGTTGATCAATGTCATATAGTATGTTTTTGTATCGTGTAAATATTTTGGATTTATTAAGATTATTATATTGAATAAAAAAATATTGTAAATGAAGGCATATGGTCTTTTTATTTAAACCCTCGTTAAACCTTTATTTTTAAAACTGCTACAGAATTTATGCTTCAAACAGTATAAAGGATTATTTGAAATTCATGATTACGCAAAGTTGTTAAAAGTTTCTTTAAACTGATAACAATAACAATAATACATTTTCCCTAATTGTAAACTGTGTACTCTATTCTAATGAGTTATTAATTTACTCTCATTATACTTTTACTTTATTTTTATAATTGAACACTTACAATCTTTGTTGTAATAATTTGCTCTCTGCTTCTTATTTGTATTGTATATTAGTGGAAACTTGATTGGTTTATGTATTATTTTATCGTTTTTTATTGTATAGGGTTTTCCAATAGGGACGCTTGAACTTTGACAGCTGATTGCGGCCATGTTGTTTGAGTGACAGCTGTCAAAAGCAGTGTGTTATATTCATTCCGTCCTCCCAAACCACCATGGCAGGTTACAGTGTCGAGCAGCACGTGCAAATCATAAAATTGTTTTATGAAAATGGGTCTTCAGTTCGAGCAACGTTCCGCGCACTTCGCCCGTTTTACGGTCGCGATGATCGTCCTGCCGAGTCGACTATCCGTCGATTGGTGGACAAATTCGAGTCAACCGGGTCAGTTAACAATCAGCCGGTTCCCGTGCGTCAACGTAACGCGAGATCTGCCGAGAATATCGCCGCTGTGCGCGACAGTGTCCTCGAAAACCCGCGGCAGTCAATTCCGCGTCGCGCACAGGAACTCGGCCTTTCGCAGACGACAACTTGGCGAATTTTGCGTTGTGACTTGAGCCTGCACCCGTACAAGATCCAGCTGACCCAAGAGCTCAAGGTTAATGACCATAGACAGCGCCGTGTGTTCGCTGACTGGGCATTAGAGCAGTTGGAAGTTGACGCCGATTTTGGCAAAAAAATCATCTTCAGCGACGAGGCGCATTTTTGGATGAATGGCTATGTCAACAAGCAAAATTGCCGTATTTGGGACGAGACCAATCCACACGAGGTTCACCAAGTGGCAATGCACCCGCAGAAAGTGACTGTTTGGTGCGGATTTTGGGCCGGAGGCGTGATTGATCCGTATTTTTTCGAAAACGATAATGGTGTGGCCGTCACCGTCAATGGTGAGCGATACCGGTCGATGATAACCAACTTCTTTTGGCCTGAAATCGAGAATATGGATCTGGACAACATGTGGTTTCAACAGGACGGCGCTACGTGCCACACAGCACACGCTACGATGGAAGTTCTGCGCGATCAAGCGCCCTTAATGGAAAACCCTATATATGTGTAGCTGAACTGTTTGTTTCCCGAAAATAAAATAAAATAAAAATAAACATGGATTGTTTTAAAATTAATGATACACACAAAAATGTTTTAATCAATTCTGATTTAATGCAGTTACTATTCTTTGGGCGTAAACAGTACAAACGGCTGTATTTAACAGCAACGTTATTATTCGTAACGGTTCAGCCCCAAATGAAGTTTCACTTCGGTAATCTAAACTGATTTGTTCATTATTAGGATAGAACTAAAACAAGATGATTTTTAAAAATATTTTATTGACTAGGATACTAGTCGCAAAATTGAATTAAATTATCTCGTTTATGAAACGATTTTCAAAGTTAAATTTAATAATCTTTCTAAATACTGAACTCACATAGATCGATCATATTGTGTCATAATCAGCCATAAACCAATTACAATTCATATTAAAATAAGGCGTAGCTTGCCCTTGATGGGCCCTCTGTCAAAATTTGGTAGGGGGCCCTCCTTCCTAACTGCGATGTCCTACATTGATATACTTTGGTTTCTGTTTTTTTTTTTTTCGTTTTTCGCTACTCTCACCTTCCTTCTCACATTGATCTCTTGGTACATGAGACACTCGCTTCATAACCAAGATTGGATACTTAAAGTATAATTAGTTAATTTGACTTAGCTAGCGTTTCATAAACTAGAGAGTAAAACACAACAATAACATATTAATTGTCGTTAGAAATCAATTTATTAATTCTAAAACACAATGTGACGTAGTATTTTGAAATGTACCCAATAATATAGTAAGTTCTTATAAACAATTGAGATAACTTCAATGTCAAAAGACTCATAACGACATATTAACTATCATTGATTTTATCACAAACGTATTTTTATTATAAAATTATCAGACGTTTCTAAAATATGTTTTAACTACCTAAGACATTAATTTGTTAATAGCATATTAACAAACTATTTATCTTACTACTTTTAAGTTATTATTAACATTTATTGTTTTTTTTAAATAAATTTCAAATAAATGCAATTGCATTAAACTACCTACATTGCAAAAAAATATAAAAATATTTGAACACCCATATGCTTCCACCATTGACGGATCACAGAAGGGCTTGTTTAATATTTTGCACAAGTATAATGAGAGCATTCTTGCCACATTATCACTTTTCATCGTACTTTTCATCTGTGATTTCAATTCTTATTGCGATTCAAACGGGAAATGTTGCTAGCATTCTTGCCACCATTCCACGCGGTCACGATTTATTTAAGGTTTTAATGTAAATAAATAATGTATTTTTTCTATAAATATATATGTGACTTTTTTTTTTAATATATGTTGTGTATAATTTATAAAATTTAAAGTAATTGAGGGCAAATAGGTTAATATTTAAAAAAAAATATCTTATAAGATAAAGCGTTTATTTCATCTCCGTACTAAAACAAAAACATGTATACTAATTTGTATTATTGCATCAAGTGCAAAATGACACTTCCATCGGTTGGATGGATTTGGGTTTAAAATTCAATTAACCTTCTTTCTTTCACATACTGACCGGTGAATTTAAACAAAAGCTACTGGAAAAAGCGCAACCGTTTCAGTAAATGTTCACACGTTACCATTTGTTAAGCATTGCAGAAACACTGTCATCGAGAAACAAATTGACTCATTAATAAGTAGCAGTGTCTAAAAGCCTCTAAGTCTCTTCTAACAGTACCGTACAGACAAAAACGTAGAAATGCTAACGAAACATTAAACTAAATGCTAATCATGTTTAATTTATAAGTTAACAATGTGTATAGAGTATGAAAAATATATTTAACCATAGATTTCTAGATTAGTATCATAAATCTGATTAGATTTTGCTACAAGTACACAATACAGTACAATCTTGTGTTAATTATGTTACAAGCTGACAGTTTTTAAATTAAATTTATAGAAAACGTATTTTTAACTGAGTAACATTTACATGTAATGATAATTATAACGTGAATAATAATTAATTAATCAATAATTTATTGACACATAAATCTGTTAATAATAATAATAAAGATAAAATACGTTTAAAATAAATTATGGTAAAATAACCATGACTCGATGCTTCGATGTAAAAAAAAAAAAAACTAAGCATTTTAAAAATTGAACATACTTAATTAAAAAAAACCCTTTGTTTATTTTCTAAACTTAACAGTAATGTCAACGAATCAAATGTTTTGGAGGTTCATAAAAAAAAGACATTTGATGAATTTTATTGTATAAGACAAGATTAGTGTAAAAATTGTTGACGTTGTAAGATTATATATAACATTCATTAAACAATTCTAAATTTGAAACCATTTTATTTGTTGCGTCATCTCTTTTATACGTGACATATTTGCGCTCAACTAGCGTAGTTACAAGTCAAAAAAAAGATTATAACATGATTTTACTGAAATTATTTTGAACATGTGTCACTACTATTAATATTATTATTACAGTCTATCAGTGGAAAAATGTATACAAATGTCTAACCTAGTATTTGATATCATTCATAATTATTAGTAAGTAAATTTCCCTTTTGTAAAAATGGAAGCCATTGTTTTGTAGATTCGATTAAGTACACTTTATTATTTAATTTGCAAGTACAAAGTTATTCAAAACTATAATTTATTGGATGTCATTAAAATAATATGTTATTATTATAAAATACATACTGCAAACAAAATACAATCCGATAACAATTCTACTAACTATATTTAATATATATTTGGCAAGACACTATTTTTAATAACTATTCCGATATTACTTATGTACTGAGGCGATTACAATACGCGCAAACTAGCCTGGCTTGTAGTTTGTTTCCGAAATATTCGCGTATATAAAACAGTACCAAATAGCAACCATGTCTATTCACCTAATTGTAATATGCGCATGCGCACAAGTGGAATCGGAATAGTTAATACTATCAATACTTATGGTTCATTTAATAAAAATAAAATGTTAATAATAAATCATTATTTATGTCCAAATACAAACAGCTCTTTGTATTTGGACTATTTTATTGGTAAGGAAAAAAGAATGTATGTTGGTACAATTTTCCGTCTCACTTTAACTCATATATTTAGACAGAGATACATAGTTGGTGTATATAAAGACTTTTATTCATCATCGATTGACCATTTTCAAATTAAATTGTTTATATATTTTTATTAATATTAAAATCGATGTTTGTATGTATTTTCTTTGAGTTATATATCGATATTGATGATTTTATTTCTGTTGTACTTAATATACATTTGATATTATTATCTGACCAATAGATTAGTTTTTGTTGAATAGGTTCTTGGTTCTTGCTATCCTTTTCACTCTCTCACATGAGCCTCATTCTCATAGTTCATATGTCTGTCCACTAAAATATTTTTTTTTGAATGTGTACAACAGAACATACATTAATGATTTATTAAACATAAGATAATGTCGAGGTTTAGTTAAATCCGAATGTGCTTGTTCTATCGTCTCGAAAAATACAAGGAGTTTTGACATTGGAAGAGTGAAGGTCGATTGACATATACAGACATCGTAAGTGGCAGACACGACACACAGACAAACAAAATTAATCCATGCTTCATCCATAAACATATTGACATTTAGTGAACCTAATTATTTCGTGTCCGCACAGACACGGAACTGCTCCGGGGGACATACTTTGAGAAAATGTTTTAAAGTTCTGTGCGATTCGAATGCGTAACAGATATTAGCAATATGAATAATGAAACATTAAAAGAGAGACATTGAGATTATAAGTTCCTCTACGCTTCGAGTTATCGTAGATACGTCTGTGGTTGTCCGTGTGGGGGGGGGGGGGAGGTTCGTGTCTACAGTTCGTCGTCGATGCGGTCGCGCGTGTCCTGTCCGCCCACGAACACGGCGTGGTGGTCGAGCAGTTCGCGGTAGGACAGCCGACCGTCGCCGTCGTCGTCCGCCGTCGCCAGCAGGTGCTCCGCCTCCTCCTCCGCTATCTCGCTGCAAGCGAACCATACACAGAACATTTGTAAAATTGACCTTTTTATTCTGCACACCAGAACAGGTGGCCAAGCAGCATGGGTATAAGTCTTGAAATTTTAGGATAAAGGTGTTTAATGTCTGCCTGAGCTTACAAGCCAAAAATGGACGACCTCATAGTGAACCTTGCAAAACCCGATGAGAGCGAACGAAATTAATAATTTGTAATGTCAATTATTTGAACTCTTCACTTTATTATGTAATATATCTGTTGTATATCAGGACTAAATCCATGTGAATGTATTTATATAATAGTACGTGTTATATGTATGGTATCAAAAGCTCGCGAATAATCCATTAAAATAATATAGTTAAGAGTCAAGAAGAGCCTACTCATTATTATCGACCTAGTACTGCCTCTACTTTCAAGCGAATGGCTGGACCAATAAAGAAAACTAATCAGTGGTGCGTAGTGTAGTATAGTAAAGTATAGCGTAGTGTGCGTGGGGGGGGGGGGGGGGCTCACTCGTTGTCGGGCACGAGCCAGCGGCGCAGCTCGTCGGGCGCCAGCAGGCCGTCGCGGTCGCGGTCCAGCTCGTGCTCGAACTTGTCGCGCTCCGCGATCACCCACTCCTGGTCCTGCTGCTCGCCTGCACGGGTCACAGGTACATGATATATATTGGAAAATGGACGCGGCGATACATTTACAAATTATTACTATAACCGAAAGCGATCTTAAGGTACTGAAATTGCAAACATTTATTTATAAGTAATAATGGTTTAATTAAAAAAAGAACAGGACATATTATGAACTACGACGGGTTAATTAACTACATTTTCTACATCTCAAACTTATTTATATCAAATCAAATAAAAAAAATAATTATTCAACAAGGCCCATAAAGGGACTTTAGAAACGTCCTGTCATTAAATTAAATATAAAGCTATATTATAGCGTGAATAAATTACTCCTGTCGGTATAGTTTGCAATAAAGTATTTCACTCTATATGATAAAAAATATAGTATCGAGATATGTAGAACCTAGACATAATCTGGCATATAAACATACATACAAGAGATAAAATTATCATATAACTAGGTATAAAAATAATAAATTTGTATAAAAAGTTAATATATATGGAAGTTACGCTTTCGCTAATTTATGGAATATATGAAATATGAAAAAAAAAACATTTATCCAAAGTTAAAAAATTTCAACGAAATGAATATTCTAGAAGACCTTGATAAGAAAAAAGGAGTCATGAAACTCAAACGAAACAAACTTGTTATAACGCTTGTTTAAGAACGCCATGTTTACAAACTAAACGAGAACTGGGTTCATTAGTCGTTTGTAACAATATTATTATACTTGAATTATTAATCCGTATCTTTTAACAAACCGTGATTTCTTTTTTACATAAAATCGGTAGGCAGATGAAGATCGGGTAAATGAACCACTCGGTGGTAAGTAGTAACTATCACGCACCCTCACTCCTTCGTCACATTTTCTCCATAATTACAGTTGTCTTACGAATGGATGAAATTTATTTATTGTGAATGACTCCATTCTTCCATGTTGGCTCGCAAACTCGAGTAAGGTATTTAATTAATGTATAAATGAAATTTCAGCGTGACATCATACCCCTTTCTCCGACGTACTCGTGGAAGCTGATGAGCCCGTCCCCGTTGAGGTCCTTCTCCCGTATCGTCTGGTTCACGAGGAACACGTGCATCGACTCGTGCTCCTCGGGGTTAGAGAACACCTGGCAGAGCACGGCAGTCACTTAATGGAAATTAAAGAGACAAACGCGACGACGGCAACAGATCGCGAAAGTACTGTCAGTGGGTTTTATGAAATTAAGAACTAAGCCCATAGACCATAGTGTTGATCAACGAGTGTTTTTGTGGATGAACTTTGATATATATAGATAGATTGATTGAACTAAAATAAAGTTATTAAGAAAAAGGCAAATAGAAAGCGTGGTGTCAAACGCACGGCACTCACCGCGAACTCGTGGAAGTCGAGCGCGCCGTCCGCGTCGCGGTCGGCGGCGCGCCACATCGCCCGCTCCTCGCGCACCAGCTGCCGCGGGACAGCGCAACAGTTAACTATGCACGAACTCTTTATTTGCTTAATTACAATCGTTTCCATTTTACACTTAGAGTGAGGCCACACGGACGCCGCTAGCGGGTTGCGTTGTCGCAACGTTACGATTTCAATGCACGTAGCCCACGCGAGCGTTACGGTGTCACCGCGCATGACGCCGGTACTCGTCGCAGCGGTCAGCGTGTGGGGTGTGTCGGGACAGTCTTCGACAGTATAAACAATACTCGGCTCCGCTGCGTTGCCACTCGGGCGCTACGACGCCTCCAACCCGCCTCGGTCTTGTCAGTTACGTGCACCGTGTGGCGTGGCATGGATATTTGTATAAAATACGACGGAGCGTCAACGCTCAGTTGTCGCAACGCATTACGATGAATGGGAAGATGTCAGAGTAAAATTTACTAGAATTACATTGAATAAGGGGACTTTTTGTTACTTATACGATGAGCCAAAACAATTCAACCATGTAACCAAACCAAGGTTTTCTTTCGATACGTAAATATCCTATAGTTGGGCGTTGGTAACGAACATTTTTGGACCATATTCCACTCTGCTCGGGTATGGATTTTTAAATGCACATGTGCTAAATTGCATCCAACACATGTTTTATCTCAACGCCAAGCACAAGATATATATATTTTTTATAGGATAGGAAGGCGGACGAGCATATTGGCCACCTGATTGTAAGTGGTCACCAATGCCCTTAGACAATGGCATTGTAAGAAATGTTAACCATCGCTTACATCGCCAATGCGCAACCAATCTTGGGAAGTAAGATGTTATGTCGAGTAAAGACGAGCCTGTTGGCGTGGTTGGTAAGATATTTGCCTTTCACGCCGCAGGTCGTGGGTTCGATTCCCACCCAGGACAGACATTTGTGTGCATGAACATGTCTGTTTGTCCTGAGTCTGGGTGTAATTATCTATATAAGTATTTATTTACAAAAGAAAAGTAGTCTATGTAAGCATAGAATAATAATGCTTAGAAGGAGTGTAAGCCCAAGCGAATTGAAGTCATTCAAATTAGATAGATATTGAGACTAGTCTCAATACATTTGACGTCACGTCAGTTCTCACGATAAAGTATTATAGTAAACATCTCTCGCAATTTATTAAAAAATGACTTACTGTGTAGGAAAAGAGTGTCACAACACTCCACATAAAAAAAATATGGATAAGAAAATCACATTTCACACGTAAGTACTATTTGGCAACTTATAATTTTAGCTAAAAGATATTCATCAAATAATAACAAGAATTTGTAAACAAAAGACGCCATTACAATAAAAATGTTACCAGCTATGGAAAATATATTTACCACGATTGCTTAATATTTTAAATAATAAAAATAAATAAATAAAAATATTTAAAATTATTGTTTTAACTTTTTGAAGTTACGTATAAAACATTAATACTGTTCAACTAATTATATATTTTTTTTCTTTATGATTATACATAAAATAAAAGCAATACTAAATAATATAACTAAATAAATTAAAAAAAGAGATCATTATAATAATAAAAGCTAAAATGAAATAAATAATATTGCAATATATAATTATAATTCTTATTGATTAATTGTAATCTTTTTTAGCTTTCCTTCGAATTCAATTGCTGTTCAATGGATAGATAAAATACAACTTAATCGAAGAGAAGAATATTCAGCGAAAACTTTTCAGCGTTGTTTAATTAATTTTAATGAAAAAATAATAATGTCCAATATTATTGTCTGACAAATTGTCACATGTGAATACAACCTACATTATAATTCAAATTAATAAAATGCAAAGATTGTAATTTGTATTGTATTTATGTGATTTTGTTTTAAAGGTTATTTGTGTGTGTACTGAACCCGTAAGCATTTTCTTAATTAGTATGCATGTTTTGTATTTATGTTATTGATTAATATTAAAATCCAAATTTATATTGTTTCTTCTTACATATTCCGTCCTTATTCCATACAAATCTACTATTTATCACAATTTACTGTCAGAAACCTTTCAGCGTTGTTTAATTAATTTTAATGAAAAAATAATAATGTCCAATGACTGCCTCGTTGGTCTAGTGGCTAGATATAAGGCCGCAGACCCCGTGGTCCTGGGTTCAATTCCTAGGTCGGGCCAATAAATAGTTATTGGGTTTATCTGTTAGAAAATTCTCAGTAACAGCCCGGAGTCTGGAAGTTGGAAGTGTGTACACTCCCATGCCTCGGAAAACACGTTAAGCCGTTGGTCCTGCGACTGAACTCTTTCCGGTCGTGTCGGATTGCCATCCCATCGGATTATGAGAGCTAGGGAATAGTGAGTGCACCTGTGTTTGCGCACACACTTGTGTACTATAATATCTCCTGCGCAGTTGGCTAATCTCTCTTGAGATTGGCCGCCGTGACCGAAATCGGTCAGGAGGACATTAGATTAGATTTAGAATGTCCAATATTATTGTCTGACAAATTGTCACATCTGAATACGTAATACTTCAAATTAATTAAATGCAAAAAAATATATTTCATAATTCAAGTTCAAACAATATCAATTTCCTGACTTTATGGGGAAAATGTGTATTCACTTGCAACATAATTCAGTCGTATGTGGGCGTGTCGGTGTATGTAACGTACGTGACACTTACACACATTAATTCTAGTGACTTCAATTTTGAGCGAAACTTTGTATGACACTATCCTTCTAAGCGTTATTATTCTATGTATGTAAGTATATCAGTTGTCTGGTTTTCATAGTACAAGCTGTGCTTAGTTTGGGATCAGATGGCCGTGTGCGAATAATGTCCCAGGATATTATTATTATATTATTATTATTATGTCCCTTGTGCCTATAATTACACTGGCTCACTCACCCTTCAAACCGGAACACAACAACAATAAGTACTGCTGTTTCGCGGTAGAATATCTGATGAGTGGGTGGTACCTACCCGGCGAGCTCGCACAAATCTCTAACACCAAGTGAAATTATACAGATAAAGCTCATTATAACCTCTGTGCTTGTCCTAATTTTGAACTGAATCATTCAATTAAGATCCACGTATTCTTGTCTTCGAAACAATGTAAAAAACCATAGGATAAAAATACCAAACATGTTTAAGTATAATTAAATTGTATTTAGTTTATGACAATTTTAACAGCTATTCGTGACTACCGTAACTATAATAGTGTAATCAGAAACGGAGCGTGTTAATACAATTGACACATTTAACCAATTAAATTCGTTATCCACCATATTTCGTCAGTTTATTTTGTCCATTCGTTGTACAAATTCAAACGCTATGAATGTTATATATCTATTGTATATATAGTAATAAAAATTTCTGACTTTCTAATTTTGTAAATATTTTAAATATTTCGTTTTTTCCGGCAACAATACTAAAAATTGGTGTTTAGCGGTAGAATATCTGATAAGTGGGTGGTACCTACACAGACGGGATTGCTCAAAGCTCTACCACCAAGTAAAAATAGAATATTGGCCTAAAAAAAATTGATGATTTGCCCATCTGATAGAATAGAATAAGACATTGATTACGAATTGCTTAAGAATTGCAAATTGTTGCAGATTTTGTAGAAATTGACAACCATCACAATATGATTGCATTATTATGTTCATCACATACCATGCCCGTGTCTCCGATATCCTCGGAGTCCAGTTCGTCCTCAGTGCTGACTCCGAACGCGTCCTTGAGATACTCCGACCACGTGACCACTCCATCTTGGTTGCTGTCCGTTTCTGACATGCGCTCCTCAGCTTCCTCTTGGGATAACTTCCTGAATTAGAAATTAATTCTTTGAGATATTATTACAGGTTAAAAATAATCTATTAATGCTCATTTTAAGACCTTTTTTATCTGTGTGGTTTAAACATGCACATTAATTTTAAACTAGTTCCATTGACCAATTGAGCTGATATTTTTGAGGCTGATGACTTCAATATAGAATACTAGATATATTATTATTAGTTAAAAAGTGTGATTTTTAAGCAACACTCCTAAAAAAATTAATTTAACCTAATAACTTTGTTGTTCTGTCTCTAATTGCACTGGTCCAAAGGACTTGCTATCATCTTAAGATCACAGGGAGATAGAGGTCACACTGTGTTTAGTTGTGTGGCATTACTTAAAAAAGTAAGAATTATTAACCATTCCTTATACTGGTAAAGCACCACCAGCCTTGGGAATGAAGATGTTATGTCCCCTGTGCTTGTAGTCACACTGGCTCACTCACCCTTCAAACCAGAACACAACAATACTAATTATTGTTATTTAATCTTTAATACTTCAATTTATGGGCTCTCTGTAGATTTTTACTTAGCAATGACATATTACTCAATTTTGTAAATCATTAATTGTTCGCTAACTGTATTGATCTAAATTTGTTAACAGTAAAGAGTCTACTTATACTTGTCCTCACTATTTAAATTAGAACATTACACTTCAAACTGGTAATTTTTGCTGGTAGAAGGCTGGAAGAAATGGTACATAGACATGGTACATCCTATCTAAGGGGTTTTCCAATAGGGACGCTTGAACTTTGACAGCTGATTGCGGCCATGTTGTTTGAGTGACAGCTGTCAAATGCAGTGTGTTATATTCATTCCGTCCTCCCAAACCACCATGGCAGGTTACAGTGTCGAGCAGCACGTGCAAATCATAAAATTGTTTTATGAAAATGGGTCTTCAGTTCGAGCAACGTTCCGCGCACTTCGCCCGTTTTACGGTCGCGATGATCGTCCTGCCGAGTCGACTATCCGTCGATTGGTGGACAAATTCGAGTCAACCGGGTCAGTTAACAATCAGCCGGTTCCCGTGCGTCAACGTAACGCGAGATCTGCCGAGAATATCGCCGCTGTGCGCGACAGTGTCCTCGAAAACCCGCGGCAGTCAATTCCGCGTCGCGCACAGGAACTCGGCCTTTCGCAGACGACAACTTGGCGAATTTTGCGTTGTGACTTGAGCCTGCACCCGTACAAGATCCAGCTGACCCAAGAGCTCAAGGTTAATGACCATAGACAGCGCCGTGTGTTCGCTGACTGGGCATTAGAGCAGTTGGAAGTTGACGCCGATTTTGGCAAAAAAATCATCTTCAGCGACGAGGCGCATTTTTGGATGAATGGCTATGTCAACAAGCAAAATTGCCGTATTTGGGACGAGAACAATCCACACGAGGTTCACCAAGTGGCAATGCACCCGCAGAAAGTGACTGTTTGGTGCGGATTTTGGGCCGGAGGCGTGATTGGTCCGTATTTTTTCGAAAACGATAATGGTGTGGCCGTCACCGTCAATGGTGAGCGATACCGGTCGATGATAACCAACTTCTTTTGGCCTGAAATCGAGAATATGGATCTGGACAACATGTGGTTTCAACAGGACGGCGCTACGTGCCACACAGCACACGCTACGATGGAAGTTCTGCACGAGCAATTTCTGGACATGGTCATCTCGCGCGGAGGCGACGTGAACTGGCCACCGAGATCGTGCGATTTGACCCCGCTGGACTTTTTCTTGTGGGGTTTTCTTAAGTCGCAGGTCTATGCCAACAAGCCGCAAACCACCGATGCCCTCAAAGTCAACATACGCCACGCCATCGATCAAATACAGCCCGATTTGTGCGCCAGAGTCATCGAAAATTGGACCTTTCGTGTGCGCGCCACCAACCGAAGCCGTGGCGGTCATTTGAATGATGTCATATTCCATACATAATGGGGTCGATAGACCTTCCAAATAAAAAAAAAAAATCGCAAATATCTCTCCTACATGTATTTTTTTTTGCATTTCAAAGATCAAGCGCCCTTAATGGAAAACCCTATAGCACAAAGCCCATGCAATGATTATTCTTGTAAAGTTTGTAATTTAATTATGTAAAAAGTAATGGATGTTAACTTATTTATTTATAATGACACATTTATTTTTTTACATTTTAAAGCAACTTATTTCTGATCTATAGATTAAAACATGTTTTATAGGTCAAGGTTAAAATAACTCTGTGGCAAAAATTTACTTTGCATATTCTAAAAAGACTAAGTTTTAATAAATAGAGGCTGTGAAAACATATTTCACAGGCTTGATAGTTTGTATAAAAAAAAAACCAGACAGAATGAATCATCAGAATGAATGAATCATTTATAAATACAAATGCAAATGTATGCTAATAGGTCTTTTAAATATAAGAGGTATATGGAGCTTGTTCTTATTTGATATGCTAAGCCCTATGGCTTAATAAAAGCTCTTATGTGACTTCTTTGTTTGGAGATTTGTTATAGATATATGCTTTTTGTCTGATATTCTACATGAATTCTTCATGTCCCAGATTAAAGAAATATCTTATGTTTTTTTAATTTCAATAATATATAATGTATATTATTGTATGAGTAAATGTCTTTGTCAGTTGAAATTTAAAAAAGGTGATATATAAGCGTGTAATGTAACATTTATGTTAAGGGTACATCCGTAAATGATATATTCATATGTACATATTGTATTTATTATTTAAATTCTTGCCATGTCATATAAATCTATGTTTATAGTCTTTTTTATGAATTCATTAGGAGCATTTTAGTGGTAAGTAGGTAAAGATTGATATTGTATTTTTAATTAAATATATTTTTTTGTTCTGAAATGTCTCTCTTTGAGCTCGCTTGATGTATTTTAAATTGACAATAAAATAAAAGTCAATTATTTAAAAAATATTTGAGTTAACTCACATAAAAGAGTTCAGGATCCACTTCTTAAGCTCAGATTGGTCGACATAGGAATCACCATTTAGGTCCATTTTCGGCAGTAGAAGCGCGAACCGCCGCTTTGCCTCCTCAGGACTGAGCAAGTCATATTCTTCTGCCTCTCTGACGCTACCTATTGAGAAATAATACGTTATCACTAATACTGTGGGCACAAGAAATAAAAAAGCTGGTTTTATAGACATATCCACTATCGCATTTCTTATCACCGACTAAGCATCGTGCATTGCAAAACGCTGCGCCGGAGCAACGTGACCGAGTAAACATGTATAGCTGGCGCACCTAGTATCGCTTCGTGATCGAACTCCACATTATGACCAGCGTCGTTATAGTGCTCGTAGTCTCTCGGCCGGTACGCGCCGTCCGACTCTCGCTCCGTATTATCGATGCTGTGACTGTGAACGGCCGCCGTTGCACATAGCAAAATATTTGGCGTCAATAATAGCGTCAGCGTAATATAATGTTGTTTTGACATACTTTACATTCAATTATCACTTTTAATGTTTATTCGTTTCGTCTTCTCACAATATTTTAGCTATCTATACTCATTTTAATCTCTTTCCTCTTAAAAATAACATTCGAACATCGTATCTGTAAATAAAATAAAAATATATATCAGATGACAGTCGATGACAGACAGTTCACAGACCGAATGACAGGCGACAGCTGAGGTTTTGGCCGATTGCCCGTTTGGTACCGTTCCGTTTGCGGGTTGTTATGTGTCCTAGTGTGTTTCAATGTTTTGATTTATAATTTTGTTTCAAGGGTGGAATGCCTATGGGCAAATCAAAATCAAATTTTTATCAATCATATTTCAATATGATTGTTATCTGATCAATCGTTCAGGTTTTGTAGTAACAAGAAAAGATTGACAAAAAAGTTTCAAAAACTTTATTCAAAATCAACAAAGTATAATACAATAATTATGATTACATATGACTTATTTTAATAAGTTATTAGCAGCCATGATGATTAAACTTATACGACGACTCGCAACGTGACTTGGAAATGATCGGAGGAATCTCGATAGGTGTGTATGAACTTCTCCAACAACCAAGGGTAAATGCACGCGTGTGGTATGGTCTGATGGGTTGAGGTTTATTATGGCTTCTTCTAGATATCTGCGAATAAACACACCAAATAGATAATCATAATAATAATATGACATGATAATAATTATATCAGTATTATACCTGCATTTAAGTTGAGTATCATGGACCATATCAGTAGCGAGTTGTTGAACGAGAGACAACAACACTGACTGCTTAAGACTGCATGGCTTAGAGAACACCTTGTCCAAGTCAGCAGCCTTGCAAGCTGCCATCACAAGGGATAAGTCCGAGGACGATAGAGCTTCCTCGAAAGATTGATTAATGTCGCCTTCTTTTATTTGCTTGTTAATTTCCGCTGATTTCATCTACAAAATAGCAGTAGAAACTTTTAACATAGGTTAACTTCAAACAAATAGAAAATAAGCAACTTGTTTTAGCTAACACGTATTTTTATAAATAGGTAATTGTTATTTACTAATTGATCAATAATAGATCGTTCAGGATCTGCCGGTTGTGGTGGGCTGATATGTGAGAATATTTCTTTCTCGAGTAGAGGAGAATTTTCTTCCCAAACATCTGGTTGCAATTGTGGCATTAGTATGCCCAATAATTTTTCACGCCATTCCTTGAGTTCGTTTTTTAATATGCTAAAAATTAACAAATGTTTTTATCAATTGTTATAGAATTTGAAACTGGAAAAGTCATTAAATAAATATTTATTATTATAGTATGTGTGTGGGGGGTTAAAACAAGTTTAAAGAAGAAGTTAAAAATATTTAACAAAATAACTCTTACTAGAAACCGTTTTCGTTTAACAGTAAAAGTACCTATGATGCCAGTTTGAATTGTACGACTTTTTAGTGCCAAGACAAAATGAGTTACGAAATAAGCAAGAATGAATGCATCTCGTATTATTATACGAGATTACATTACATTATTACATTATGGTTCTATTCTACACTATAATCGAGGTCTAATACTATATTTCACTGTGAGCACTAATACTATATTTCATATTATATCCTAACCACATATTGCGTTGGCTGTGGTGGTGGTATTGACAAATATACTGTAAATATATCTAGATCTTATATACATAAGTCAATATTAATTGAGCATATTCCTCTTTCAAGAGTTCTCATTGTATAGTTTGTCACAAGAAGTATAGGATTCTGTATTCCCGTATCCCACACTGTCACTTGTAAAAAAAATACCATTTTCACCTTTCAACTCACTTAAATCAAGAACCGTCATATATTTATATATACCTTTTTATAAACGTGTATTTAAAATATGACTTGATTCTTGATGATCTTAATTCGAATTTATTTTTTTTAATTTACAATATAAGAAACCAATCACAGATCGAAATATTTTCTTTTTTAAAAGTTCGAGTATAGCAAAGATCTATACGAACATACCCCAATAAAATAAATATACTTAGATTTATGTGCCTACATATGTTATAACTCAAATTAAACTCACATTTGTAACGTACTTTGCAAATTGTTAAAGATATTTCCCGATTCGTTATTTTCCAATTGATCTTGGTGTTTTTCTAATGCTATTCGAAGCGAGCGTGAAGTTTTGTGCACTGATTTGAAAACCGAAGATTCTGCTTCTACTACAATGAAAAACATAACATGTCTTATAATGTTTTATGAATATTGCACCTGATTTTGAACAAAATAAAGATATTGTAAAGTTATATTAATCAATAATATTATTAAAAAAAATTAGAAATAAACTCACGTTCATTAAATGCATTTTCCAATGTTCTTGTGACATGTCTAAGCAGTCGGCGGTGGGATTGCTCCATGATGGGTAAGTAGGCGTTGGGGAAGGTGGCAGAGAAGCAATTACCGATGACCTCTTTGACGCTCTCTGCTGTTGCTGATGCTATTCGGTCCTTTAGATCCTGATGATATTAAAAATATTAAATTAAGAGACAAGACGAAGCGGATATAATATGTCAGATGTCATTTTCTTTACTTAACCGAGTATTTTATAAACAAGTAAGGCAGTAAACGAGTAAATGGTCGTTAATGTCCCACTGCAAAGGCCGACTTAAGTAAGAGATTATTCCACTACGCTGCTCTAAAGATTGTTGGTCTATATTCTCATATATTCTTGGGGCAGAATCTTACCCTTGCGATGTTGTCTCTCAACCAAAAAATAGTGGTCATTGCTCAGATTTGGATTGGCAATGTTCGGTTAATATTCTTGTATTCTAGGATTTTATAGTGTATATATTATTATATAAAACTATAATTAACTAATATGAAAAACAAGTTTATTATTATAACTTACATCACTTTGTAAGAAGTCGATGAGAACCTGTCGAATTTCTCTGTCGACGTTTTGCATTTGTGTTGTTTTAGTTATATCTATCAGATCTTGTGTTCGTATTTTTCTATCAACAAACTGTGTAGCATCCGCTAAAACTTTCGTTACGTCATCCAATCTAAAACATTTTCATTATAACGAAAAAGGCGATGAATTAAAAATAAAGGATTTGTTTAAAGTAATGCGGGTTGATGATACATAATGTTGTAGACCAGTATGTAGGTGTATAAATTGTGTAAATCAAAATATTGTAAACGTTGCAGGATAACGAATGAATACCTAAATTAAAAGAAAGTTATTGGTTTTTAATAAAGTAAAACGATATTTTGACGTGATCGTGCTCATGATGTCAGTAAAATATATTTATGATCAGTTAAGCATGAAAGATACACGCAATAATTATGATTATATACAAGTAAGGAATAAGTATGTATCTGAGGCATTAGGTATATTTATTTATATAAGTTTTGTGTATTATAAGAAAAAATCCTTACGTATTTGTAGAATCCCTCAGTAAGTCGGGCCGTTGAGCCGACGATAAATTGCTAATGACGTAATTGGAACTGAGCAGATCTTCCTTCAGCGCTTTTAATAAAAGATGCTGTTCCAGCAACATATCTAGTTAAAAAAAAAATAACATTACTAATAAAGAGCGGTATTTAACGGTTGGTATTACAAACGATTAATAGTTACATCCTGTACGTGTCCCACTGCTGAGCAAAGCCTCATTTTCTCTTGAGGTTCGGATCTTATTCCACCACCAGTACGGGTTAGTGGAATACATGTGGCAGAATTTATGTAAAAGTTTAAATTATTATTATTATTTTAATATACCATTATAAACAAATTTTAAATATGAGAACAACTTTGAATTTTTCATCAAAAATAATCTGAATTTGTTTTAAATGCAACCAAAGGTTCAAGTCACAAATTTTTAAGTAATCTGTTTTGAAAATAATGGACGCAACAATAAACTATATTAAACATCTATAAACAGTTAAATATTACAATTATTATTGAACTGAAAATTGTGTCATCATTTAAAAAATACTCTCGACAACTTGCCATACCGAGAAGACCTTAATTCTTAGCATCACATCTCTTTAGATGTTTTTATTAAAATTAATTATTTAAAAATATATATATCTTATATATCTTCTTGTTTTATATTTTATAATAAAGCATGTTTGAGAAAAATCCTTCAAAATAAAATGTTGTTATATACTCACTATTCAGCTTGCATATTTTCTCATCCAAAGCCGACAGATTTTCATCGTTAAATTTCGACGTATTTGCAACTCCACTGTCTAATTGTTCTTTATCAATTGAAGAAACATCTGAACGATCATCGATTATAACGCAAATATCCTGAGATGAATCGCTTTGTAGATGATTATCGCGATTAAAATAGTCATAAAAACGATCATATGATTTCTCTCTTTTAACGTAATGATTATTTGGTGTAATTAAAGTATCTGCTGATCTTGATTTTGTTAGATTTGAGTGAAAATGGGAAAACATTTTACTATTATTGAGAGTTTAATTTTTGTTCCAAGAAGCAAACGGTTCAGATGTGATCGTGTGTCGCTTTTGTTTGGTTTTATTAGGTTTTGATAATGTTTTTTTCTTTCTACCGTCATTTTCTTTTTATAATTATAAGAACTTAATTATTTAATTTAAATTAATAAAAAATGTTGTATATGAAAATAAAAAAAAATTAAATGAAAATAGTTCGTTGTAACAAACATTTTTCAAAACAAGCTTTTCTTATTTTATCTAACTATGTATTCAGACGACGTCGGTATATTTGTTAGTATTTTCACCAACGCCAGCGGTGCGTCAAAAATTTCAGCCCAATCGGTTTACCCAATCGGTTTTGAACCCAAACACCTATGGTGAAGTCACATATCATCATCATCATCACCATTTCAGCCGGAAAACGTCCACTGCTGGATAAAGGCCTCCCCCAAGGATTTCCACAAAAGTCGGTCTTGCGCTACCTGCATCCAACGGCTTCCCGCGATCCTCACGACATCGTCGGTCCTTGTAGGGGGCCTGCCCACGCTGCGTCTTCCGGTTCGTGGTCGCCACTCGAGAACCTTTCTGCCCCAGCGGCCGTCAGTTCTACGAGCGATGTGCCCCGCCCACTGCCACTTCAACTTAGCAATTCTTCGGGCTATGTCGGTTACATTGGCTCGTCTGCGGACTTCATCATTCCTGATTCGAACTCGCAGTGAAACTCCGAGCATAGCACTCTCCATTGCTCGTTGGGTGACCTTGAGCCTTCTTATGAGGCCCATAGTAAGCGACCACGATTCATAAGTCATCACTGGCAACACACACTGGTCGAAGACTTTCGACTTAAGACACTGCGGTATTTTGGATGAGAAGATATCGTGTAGCCTCCCGAACGCTGTCCAGCCGAGTTGGATTCGACGATTGACCTCCTTCTCAAAGTTGGACCTACCTAGTTGGATGTTCTGACCTAGGTAAACATAATTGTCCACAACTTCGAGTGCAGAATTTCCAATCTTTACTTGAGTGGATGCAACATGGATGTTCCACATGATTTTTGTCTTGCCCATGTTCATTTGTAGACCCACTTGTTGAGAGACCTTGCTGAGGTCATCGAGCATAGCGCCGAGGTCTTCCAAGGTCTCAGCCATAATCACTATGTCGTCGGCAAATCGAAGATGAGTGATGTACTCGCCATTGATGTTGATGCCAAATCCCTTCCAGTCCAGAAGCTTGAAAACATCTTCCAATGCAGCGGTAAACAGTTTCGGAGATATCACGTCTCCCTGTCTTACGACTCTCTGCAGTTGGATAAATTTTGAGTTCTGATTCTGGAGTCGGACTGACATGGTGGCGTTCTCGTACAAGCACTTTAACACCTTAATATACCGATAATCGATTTGGCACCTTTGGAGAAACTTCAGTACGGCCCAGGTTTCGATCGAATCGAAGGCTTTCTCATAGTCCACAAACGCTAAGCAAAGTGGCTGGTTATACTCCTCAGACTTCTGTATAACTTGCCGCAGCGTATGTATGTGGTCTATGGTGCTAAAGCCTTTTCGGAAACCGGCTTGTTCGGGTGACTGGAAGTCGTCAAGCCTTCGCTCGAGATGATTCGTAATGACTCTCGAAAACAACTTGTAGACATGGCTCAGCAATGAGATGGGTCTGTAATTCTTCAAAAGGGTGTTATCACCCTTTTTAAAGAAAAGCACCACCACACTTCTGCGCCATGCCTTTGGCGTTTGACCCTTGGCTATGACGGCGTTAAATAGCCTCTGAAGAGCCCTGAGGATTGGTGTACCACTTGGCTTTAGAAGCTCAGTTGTGATACCATCATCACCAGGTGCCTTGTTGTTTTTGAGTTCTTCGAGAGCCATTCTAATCTCGGAAAGGCTGACGTCCTGAAAATCTTCGGTGTAATGTCGGGTTAGTCTTGCTCTGGGTTTTAATCTAGTCTTAATCTGCCCCTTGACTACTGACAGGTGATTGAGAGAACGTAGAACTTTTCAACCTCTTTCAACAGCTCAGATTTAGACATGACGATTCTACCATCCTCAGTTTTCAGCCTCGTCAGTTGACTCTGCCCAATAGACAGATCTCTGGCGAACCCTTAGAGCCTTTGTTCCGCTCGATGGCCTCTTTAATACGCTTTGTATTAAATTGGCGAGTGTCGCGAGTCAGAGACTTTGAAATCCGTCTATTGAGCAGCCGATAACTAGCGGCATCATCTGAGGACGACAGAATCATTTTTCGCGTTTCCTCCATTAACTGCAGGGTAGAGGCAGAGATATTTTTGTTTTCATTTGTACGGCTGGTCTTGAAGGCCTTAGACCCAGCCGTATGGACAGCTTCTACAAACTTGTCGTTGTATGTGTTCACTTCTTCGCAGTCTGCATTCGAATCGGTTTTGGAGTTCGAGCTGAAAGGTTCCGGGATTATGGGTGTGGGAAGGTGATGGTCGGAGCGTAGACTTCATCAGTCGGGATTGATCACAGAGACGTCATTGAATATTTCTCTGTCGTCTGTGAAATGAGTCTTATAGGTATGTATGGCTCTAGATAAATCCTCATACATTACCTCGTCACATAATATATTTTAAAAAACCAATTTAATTCGTTTTATGTACGATATGAGAATGTTTTTTTTTTAATATTTATTATTTTGTGTTTATAAAATAAATTTTTATATTAAAATCAATTTAGCGGAACGAATAAATAAAACATCGAATACTATTATTTAAAGAGAAATAAATACATTTTTTGTATTCAATATCGAATCAGGTCAATATAATAAAAACAACTATGTATATTAAAACATGATTTCAAAATACTTCTCATTATTGCAACTTGTTAAGGAAAATACAAAAACCATGAAATCAGTACTTTATTATCATATAGTAATAAAATTATGTTTGATATTGTTGAAAAACATTGTTTATTATTACGACTTTCCTATTCATGGCACACAATAAGATTATGAAAATAAAAAAAATGTGTCACGAGAAATATTACATTAACTGTATTATTATCGACACTAATATTATAAAGTTAAAGATATGAAAAATAATTTTTAAATTTTCAAGGACGATGTCTCCGGCAAAGTGCCTTATATTTTTCTTACTTACAATTAGTTACGTAACCGATATTATGTTAAATTTCGGTTTATTAATTGTAACTTTAATCGTTTTAAAATTTCTCATTTTCTCATCTAATTAAGAAATCAACTATTTCAATAAATATTCTGTAAAATTTATTATTTACGTAACCGATATTATGTTAAATTTATATTAATTTGTAATTACTTACAAAATAGTATATATAATTCTTAATCAATTTGATGAATTTTCGTTACCTATTTATATTTTTTACTTCAAATTGTAAAAAAGGCTAGGACTTCGGCATCTGCAGATTCATAGACAATAGACCAAGGAGGCAGTTAACTTAAGCAACCTTTTTTTTTTTAAATTCCTTTTATTATCAACGAAATCATATCAAAATTACACAAACTGAGTATTCAAAATTTCACTTTTAACAATCTTATAACATTATATGATATATTTTTTATTTAATTGGAATCAAATCAAGAGCTGCTTTTTCGAGGACGTGACAAATATCGATTGGATGACAAGAAATTGTTAACAATAACCCAACGAGCATCATTGAAAGAACCAATCGATCAATCAGTCGCACCGTGGGATATTCGTGTTATGTTTATGGGCTATATTTGTATTTTTTCTTTACAAAATTAAATTTATCATACATAAATTAAATATAAAAGTGAATAAAGATATGAATACTAAAACATCCTAGTCAAGCGCCAGTTTATAATATAGATTACAAGTTTTATAAATATTATTTTAACAATTTATCATAAATATTTATATAGATATAAGTCTCTTTCGTTGACTCTTTACATTACGTTAACTACAGCTAGCGACTTACATTTTATTATTTACAAGGACAATTGTTACTTCAGTCATAAGTTTTGTACAAATAACATTAACGACTATAAAAGCTTACAGCAGTTACATAATTTACTTAATTGTTTTTTATATATTTTTTTATAGCGTAGGTAGGCGGACTAGCCTATAGGCCACCTGATTGTAAGTGGTCATCAATGCCCATACACATTGGCACTGTAAGAGATGTTAACCATAGCTTATATCGCCAATACGCCACCAACCTCGGGAACTAAGATGTTGTGTCCCTTGTGCCTGTAATTACACTGGCTCACTCACCCTTCAAACCGGAACACGACAATTCCAAGTATCGCTGTTTTGCGGTAGAATATGTGTGGTACCTACCCAGAGGCGCTTGCACAAAGCTCTAACACCAAAAATATAATACATATATATATATCTAGATATTTTTGTTCATTTCTGCTTCTTTATTCTACTTTTTATGTTCATTTCTTTGAAAAAAAAAGAAATATCCATGACTTTTTTTAACATACAGTACCCGGTCTATTTGAAACTGAATGATCTCTCTGATGTTAATACAAATCAACTTCAAGATGGATAAAAAATAATGTAGATGAAATGTACATAGATAGATGATGACATAACGTGACAAAAACACTATCAATCTATATTCATCAGTATCACTAAAAACACGATTGTCATTAATAATTGAATACACACTAAATCAGTTCTTATCCATTGAGGAGAGTGGCACGAGGAAGCCTGCCTGCCTCCAGGGAGATACATATACAATCTATAAAACCATTCTATATAATTTATATATGTATCTCTTGTGAGACAGGCAGATTAATCTTGAACACGAGAGGAGATTGTTTTCCAAAATTAGAGATTGTGGTTTTCCATATACATAATTTAGACATGAATGTAAACAGTCCTCAATACTGTCAGCACCAAAAGAAATCACATAAAAAGGAACAAAAAAGTTGTTAATTTTCTGATAAATAAGAAATTTCCAACTAAATTTAAATGGATTTCAAAAAATTAAATTTCAATAATATCAATCCATAAATCCAATATCATAATACTAACAATGGTTATAATTTTACATTTCAATCATTACACATATATAAATGTTTATCCTATGGTTATATTATCATGTGAAAAAACAATAATTAAGCCTCAATTAATTATTTATGAGAAACAAAAAAATAAGAAAAACAATCATTAGAGTAGCATTGACTATCAATCAATGATGTGGTGGTTGATAGTCAGTCTTATAGTGTTTTTTTCACTTGTCACATTTTTCACACTAAACACCTTCACTCGTAGTCACTTTTTCACATATGTCACATTTAGTCACAATATCAGTGCATAGTCCTGTAGGCACAGGGACAGTGGCAGCAGGGCCGCGGTCAGACGGTGTTCTTGACCAGCGACTCCGTGGCCATCAGCAACATACGGAATTGTCTGCTCAGAGCGTGTCCTGGGTTTGCATTTAGGAAGGCCACTATTTGCTTCTGTAATTCTCTAATGACGACCGGCAAGTGCTCACGTGTAACTGGGTTCGACGTGTCTAAGTTCATCACAGCTTCTTCTAGATATCTGTAACAGGGGAGTTACTGTTTAATAATAAATTCCAAATAAAATGACATTCATTGTTCAGTTTTATGATGTGCTCACTCTCATCTGACATAAAATGAAATTTCCATAAGTTTACATAATTATTATGAATCAGCAGTACTTGGTATTGTTGTGTTCCGGTTTGAAGGGTGAGTGAGCCAGTGTAATTACAGGCACAAGGGACATATCCTCTTAGTTCCCAAGGTTGGTGGTGCATTGGCGATGTAAGCGATGGTTAACATATTTTACAATGCCGATGTCTATGGGCGTTGGTGACCACTTACTATCAGGGGGCACAAATAATCGCCCGCACTTTCTATAAAAATAAAAAATTACCTGTGCTTGAGGTGCGTGTCGCGCGCCATGTCGGCGGCCAGCTGCTGCACGAGCGACAGCAGCACGTGCTGCTTGAGGCGGCAGGGCGGGCCCAGCACGCGCGCCGGCTCGGCCGCGCGGCACGCCGCCACCACGAGCGCCAGGTCGGACGCCGACAGCGCCAGCTGGAACGCGCCGTTCACGTCGCCGCTCATCATCAGCGACTGGATCTGGCTCACCTGCATCTGCGGCGGGGAGGGCGCGTCATATTATGCTCACGAGTCGAAATGGTGCCGAGCGACTGGGACAGCATGAAATTGTACGAGATAGGGAAAATAAAACAGCCCCCCTGTGTCGAAAGTAATTCTCAAATAAATCCGAATTTATAGTAGCAGCAATACTTAGTATTGTTGTGTTCCGGGTTAAATGGTGGATGAGCCAGTGTAATAACAGGCATAAGGGATATAACATGTTTGTTCCCTGGCGCATTGGCAATATTAGGAATGGTTAAGAGAGAGTATTGGACGGTCGCTTAGCAGTTGATGTAACGATGACAGTTAGTATGATGAACTATGATGTAAGGACGTTTACAAATGACTGTAGTACGAATAAAAATTGAACTAGATTAATTATATTACGATAAACGACTATGGTATATAGATTGTATTATATTAACTTTATAAATCTAAATTTACATACAAAAAAATTTAATTATATTAACTACTTATTATTGTATATATTTTTTTATAAATACAGTAGAACCTCGATTATCCGAACCCTCAATTATCCGAACGATGACTTAGTTTATCGGAACGCTCAGTTATCCGAAAATTATTATTTTTTTTTTTTATTGTATAAGTAGGCGGACGTGCATATGGACCACCTGATGGTAGGTGGTCACCAACGCCCATAGACAATGGCATTGTAAGAAATGTTAACCATCGCTTACATTGCCAATGCGCCACCAACCTTGGGAACTAAGATGTTATGTCCCTTGTGCCTGTAATTACACTGGCTCACTCACCCTTCAAACCGGAACACAACAATACAAAGTACTGCTGTTTTGCAGTAGAATATCTGATGAGTGGGTAGTACCTACCCAGACGAGCTTGCACAATGCTCTACCACCGAGTGTTGTTGCAAAAGATACATTGTTTGTTAAGACTTTCGTCAATAAAAAATTGACGATTTTATAAAAAAAACTAACAAAAAGTATTCGACTTTTTTCAGGTGTTGAAAATACACATATATATATTTCAACGTAGTTAGTAGGTGTTGATTATGATCTCGTACCAAAAAACCCACGTTTCGATTATCCGTCTCTAGTCTCAGTCCCAATTGGTTCGGATAATCGAGGTTCTACCGTATAGTCTAATTATTAATATGTATTATATAGTAAGCTGTTAAGTATCTATTAAAATTTGAATGAACGAGATTACTCTGAGCAAGAACGGTAAAGACTGTTGAACACAGTTCCTTGCGTTACGGGTTGACTTCTGAAAATTTATGAACTTAACTTTACTCTGGGCCTTACAAAGAAGTTTTAATTAACTACATAGTGTTAATAATATTATTTATTCGTTTCGTGACAGTTACCTCAACAGACGTATGGTTCTGTAAAAGATAAAACATCTTAATGACATTATTGGTACGTAACAGATTAGTAATGATATAAATATTCAGTGAAAATATAATATAAGTATAGTATTAACCATGTGACAAATATCGATAGTCGTTTAGATCAAGTTCGAATTAGAAATGCCTGCATCACTTACATTATATTGCAGAAACCATTCGAACACAAAAATCATATGCATCAACTAGTCCTAATAACAGGACGCGTTGTAAGGCAACTACAACCTTAGAACCAAGACAGCAAACGCCCACGACGTGAATTTATAGCGCAATTGTAACAATTCTCCTACGAATTTAAGAATTGATTGTGTTATAATTTTAATTATTTAAAAAAACTTCTCACTGTCTCAATCATTATTGTTAATATATCTATACGCGTCGTACTCTTCTGATTATTCACATTGATAGTCTTTCAATAGCAGAAATCAAACTCGCATCGAACACCGTCTCACCTGCCTGTCGGCGACGGAGGGCGCGGCGGGCGTGGCGGGCGAGTGCGCGCGCGACAGCTGCACGGAGCGCGCCTGCTCGCGCCACCACGACACCTCCTTCTCCAGCACGCTGCGGACAGGGGGGGGGGGAGTCGGATGAGATGCGGAGCTATTGATCTTCGATTTTAATATTACGTTCAATAAAATTTTGTGCCGTCTTTAAAAACGATTTCACTATAGATACGGAGAAAGCGAACCGATAGATGCATTATTATTAAAGATAGCGGCTTCACGCGAGCGGATAGGGAGAGGCGGGCACCTGTGCACGACGTCGCGGAGCTGCGCGGCGTAGTGCTGCGGCGGGGGCGGCGCGGCGGCGGCCAGCGCGTCGGCGTGGCGCTCCAGCGCGCGCAGCAGGGGGCCCGCGCCCGCCGCGCCGCCGCGCTCCGCCGCCGCGCGCGCCGCCGCCTCCGTGTTCGCGGCGACTGCGGGCGGCACACACGGGTACACTTTATGTTTTATTCGCGTTTGCTATACGATAGAAACTATTATCGTTCTAAAGCTCTGCGCTTAGTTAATTTGCGTTTTTTGAACATCTTTAAAATTTTTTACTACTATTTCATCGACTGAGTAGCCGAATGCCCCATTGACGTACATTCCTTGGTGCCGGTCTGGAAGGCGTGGTTGATCTGCCGGAAGATCTGCGCGTGCGCCTTCTCCATGACGGGCACCACGCTCTCGAACAGCGCCGAGCGGAACGACTCGCGCACCATCTCCGTCAGCGACGTCGCGATGGCGGTGCTCAGCCGCTCCATGATCGTCTGTAGTGTAAATTTACAAATTTAATAATTAAAGATCGAAATGGCTGATATAAACTCAAGTAACGTAAGCGTCACTCGACTACGGGCGGTACCTTGCTGCTAGCGAGCTTCTCGATGTTGTCCCGCAGCAGGCGGTCGGTGGCGGTGAGCTTGGCGGCCAGCTCGTGCTGCAGCGCGCGCGCCAGCGGCTCCAGCGCCCGCGCCGCCCCCGCGCCCGCCGCCGCCGCCGCCTGCGCGCTCGCCGCCTCGCTCAGCCGCGAAATGCGCTCCCACCTGACACCGGCACGGACTCGATGTCTCTCAAGTGCTCCAAAATTCAACAAATATAATTCGAGGTTTCGGCATAGTGATATTTTTATAGTTTTGTTACGAGCGATGCAAATGTAAGCTTGAGGCACGGGGCCCGTATTACCCGGCCGAGAGCGCGGAGTCGACGGCGCCGGCGGTGCGCTGCGCGTGCGCGTGCAGCGCGTCGTCGAGCTGCTCGCGCGGCGCGCACACCTCGCCGCGCAGCGCGCGCAGCTCGCGGGTCTGCGTCGACACCAGCTCTGTGGACGACGTCCGATACACTTTGAAGGTACCCGTGATTAGATAGACTTCACACGAGGAATGTAGGAGTAATGTAGAATACCGCATGCATTGTAGTCCCAGAAGTGTAAACTAAACTCTGACATCGAGCGCAGACCGACCTATCGAAGGTTAGATAGGTGAAGTAGTAAAGATTATTGACATTCGACTGTTAAACCCTACCGGTCAGTATGTCCAATTTTTGCTCGAGAGACTCGAGGCGCGTCTTGGTGGCGTCGTCGGCGAGCAGCCTGTCGGGCGCGCTGGCGGGCGGCGGGACGTTCAGCGACTGCGTGCTGGACTTCTCGCTGGAGGCCTTCCTCTGATTAGCTTCTGTTATCTGAGCGAGTGATATTTGCGGCCACGACGTGTCACTATCTGGAGTGTAATTTGATGCATTAACAAATATACTGAACGTCTTTGAAGATTTGCTTGTGATCATTCCACCTGCTATCTTCAATTGAAATCTATGTATTTTGTTACGTGGCCATATAGTTGTTATTGTGATTGTTTAATAAATATATGTAAAAATGAGTGTATCCATTGAAACGTTTATAATATTATTAAGAACAATATATTACTGGCATGCGTCAGCTTGGCAGGCGGTGGTAGCTTTTCAGGTGTCGTAAATAGTTCAGACGTGTAAAACGGTTCGCTGGCCCCGGCGGCGCTGGTCCCGCTGCCTACTTCTTCAGCCTCCGGCGGCGGGGTCTGCTTCGAAACTTCCTCTTCTTCTTCCTGATAATATATTGTAGCAATACTTTACAATCTTGAAACATTATTGTATCAATTTAAAAAAAAGTAGAAATAGCAAAACGAGTCATCAAAATTACAACTAGTACATTTTAAATGATACTCACACAAAAACAAAAAATGATATTATTATAATATATAATTATATATTTATTATTTTATTATTATTACTTACAATAATATTTTTTTTATAATTTTGTTATATCTTTAAATAATTAATTTTATTTAAAAATTGTGATATTTCTTTCCTGTGACGTCCGAAATTGACAACGCCCTCTGTGAGCATCATGTTATCCTCGTATTGTTGCTTACAATTTTGTTACAGATAAAATTTGATAAAAGCAAGTATTAAAATAATATAAGTTATACATTATATATACATGATCTGAGAATGGACAATTGAATCATTTTTTTTTAAATCTTTATAATGAAATAAATATTAATTATTAAAACGATAAAATATGACAACTTCAAATAATAAAGATTATAAATATGTAAAAAAAAAAATGAAAACTTTAGAACAGGTTTCTGGTTATGTGATGTGTAGTAAGGACAGTTAATAATAATCATGTAAAATTATTCATCATTGTGATCATCATTAGTAACAATTTGTGTTGTGTGTGTATTAATGAATTTGGTTGCTATTAAATGACAATGCCAAATGTTCCCCGACATTCATTAATTTATAACAAATATAAAAAAGTACGGAAATATGCATCTGTTATTGTAAAAAGTGATTCTATAAAGTTCGAAGTACGTACCAGAAAAAGGAATTTATTAGATTTTTCCGAAACCCATTTTAAATGTACCTATAGATATGAATGGCAAGCTTTAAGGGTCCTTAGACTTACCATGTCCGTGTAGAAGGGCGTGGTGGTGTGCGACATGATCTGCTGCACCTCCCGGCTGGGGCTGGAGCCGCCCGACGCCTTCCCCTCCACCGCGCCCGCGCACCCCGCGCCCTCCGCGCCCTCCTCCGCCAGCCCCGCGACCCCCGCGACTGCCGGCACCAAGCCTGTGACTATTTAAATATTTATTTTGTACATCAAGCTACACACTCCGTAGTCTTTGCTTAATTATAATACAATTTCTAAATAAATAATATATACATTTTTATAGAAATTTTAAAAATGGAATGACAACAAAACAGCCTTCTTATTATTGTCATTATACGGTACGTACCTCCAGTGGATACTCTTGGCTTGTTATTGATTTCCGGAGTGACCGACAGGGGCGGGTCATCGTCTTCCCTCTTACCCGGTGAACTGTAAAATCAATCAATCATAAATAAAATTTACTTTCTCAAATTTAGGTTAATTAATTGCAGTATATGTGTGCGCCGTTCAGTCACACTGCTGCAAATCGATCGTAATGATAGCGCAAATAATATTAATTATGCTGTTTAGGTTGTATAGTGAAGTTATATGTATATCCTATAACTTTTCTCATTATCGGATAATAATTTACCATAAATATAATTATTTAAATTGGACTCTATCAGTTCCTTATTTCTCTTAACTATACAAACTCTCCGGCTTTATAATATAAAGTCGAAAGAAATTAATATGGATATCTATGTACACCTGTATTTATGTGATAAAGTTTATTATAAATATCACTCTCAGTCGTTGAGAAAACATCCTTTGGAAGTTTTTTATCCAACAACAATAGTGTTGTTAAGCATGAAGACTTATGTTACCACATACCTAAAAGCATCAGGAGTCATGAGATTCAGTTGAGGCGGCATTGTTGTAGGAGATTCAGGCCGTTGACCAATTAAGCTGCCTGGTTGAGTCTGAAAATATTATTATATTATTATTTGACGTGACCTTTGCAGCTTACATTGCACACATGAATTGTAGCAAGTGGGAAAAAAGGGGGGCGGCGCGTCATATCGTATCAGATACATCTGATCGGGTATTAGATTAGGCTCTCACAAGCCGACACGTGCAACAGACCTGCGAGCGCATCAGCAGGCTCTTGAGCTGCTGCGTCTGCTGCTGCAGGATGCTGGTGGGCAGAGCGCCCTCCGCCGCCGTGCCCTCCTCCAACGACAGCTGCTCTAGATCTGCAACATCGTAGGTTGACCTTACGAACAATTCCACTCTTCTATTTGTTGGTACTTACGAAGAACCATTTCGTTCATTAAAAGAAACATTTAATGAACGAAACATGTAACTGTGTTGTAAATGTAAATGCAATTTTCAGTGATTATTTTTAACAGAAAATACGAACATCAAAAATAATTACTAATAGCTTTAGATAAATCTATAAATATCGATATCTAAAATCGAGAGGTCGTAACTGCACCTACTGCAGATAAGAACCAGGTGAAACATCACACAGTTTTAGCGAGTGTGAGTACACACCGTGCAACGGCAACGAGTTCCGCTGCAGACGCGGCGCGTAGATGAGCTCCCCCTCCTGCAGGCCCTTGGGCTGCACGATGTACAGGCGCACGCGCACGCGACGCTCGCCCTCCTCCTGCGCACACACATCCTGGTGTGGTGACTCAACCGACTTACACACACCATACGAACAGATTATAGATACATACTAGCAAAATAAAAAGAATACCATATATAGTAGTAATATAATACAGAATTAGAATGTATCTCACGTCATGGTGCACCTCGAAGTCGTCGGGCGAGTCGCCCACGTCTCCGCTGGAGCCGTTGGTGTGGTAGGGGTCGTCGCAGCTCGACTCGCATTTCACCTGCTGCTCCTCTGTAGAGAAATAAGTGATTAAAAACATTATAATACTTTGTTTTTCTTTCATGTATAAGTAGGGAGGGTCATTATTTTGCACCTGAGACAATTGTACCGCTGTGCTGCCATTTAAAAAGTTGATCATGACAGTTACATTACAAATTTAAATGGACATTGATTTCCACGTATCATCGAGTGGCTCAATTAACGAAATTTAAACCATTGTGTGAACATTATATTTTAATAATCGAAATTATCTACTCACCGGCATCAACGATACAGAAGCTCAACACGGGGAAAGGTAGGAGGAACTCAGATATACTTCTGCAATAGGCCATTGTGTCCTCGCTGTCTCTGGCCATGTTTAACACATAAAGACTTCTTGTCTTAAAATCAGATAGTAATAAGTAGCTAGCACTGGTATCCAGCATGGCTTTCATGCCCAGGGTCTCTCCGCCCGGGGAAGGAGAAAATGTAATTGATTGGAGACAGTTCCAAGACTTGCATGACCAAACTTTGATAGATGTATTATTCTCAGCACCGGTTACAGCGAACTTCCAGAACTGGACGCTATAAATAAAAATAATATATTAGTTAGGCCTCAATATTAGATTAGATTCATTTTACATTTTGAGCATGAAATATTATTGAAATTCATAACTTTTATTGTTATAGATTAGAACATACTCTGTGTTGTAATTCTTGTGGTTATCGAGGAAGAAGAGACAGCTGAGGGGCTTGCCTCCGTGCGGCTGCCACTTGTGTAAGCAGCGCGGGCTGCTCTCGTTGTTCATGTATACCTGTGAACGAGCATCGGTGTGCGGTTAGCTCAGGTGTTCCACGTTCGTAAAAGATATTACTAGTCAAAAAGTCAACACAATCGTATATACGATAACAAGTTGAGCTTGGAATCCAAAAAGTAAGAGGTCTAAAATATAGCTACTGAAGATATTTATAAAAGTCATCCTCGTAACTCACATCCATGACGACCCGAACAACGAGAACAGTTAACATTCGGTAGTCGTCATGGCGTGCCTTACAACCGCGAGCACGTGCCTGCGCGAACATGACGTATCCGTCGGCGGCGGCGGTGGCGAGCGCCGTGCCGTCGGGCGAGAAGGCGGCCGCCAGCACGGCGCCCCCGTGCGCGCCCGCCCCGCGCCCCGCGCCGCTCGCCAGCGCCGCGCCCGCGCCCAGCGCGCCGCCCGCCGCGCCCGCGCCCCCCGCCGCGCCGCACAGCGCCGAGCACGCGCGGATGTTCCACATGCGGGCTGGGGACAATGTTCATTGCGTCCTTAATTTTGTATATCTCTATTAACATTCATATTTATTTGCTAGCGACTAGGAAGCCATCAAAATTGACAATCGAAAGTAACATATACGGCAAAAAAATGACTTAAAACAATATATTAATTGTGTTTAACGACACTGTTGGTAGTAAAAACGAGGTCATGACCTCGTGTCTTAGCTACCCGATAGGTAAGAGCTATCGAGCGCTATTGCCCGCACCTGTGTTGCCATGTAATTTTCGTCAATTAATAAAAAAAAAAAATCCGGATTCAATTTTTTGTTTAGTTATTTTAAAAATTATTACATAAATAGAACCGACACACGATACCTTCAACCACCACTTCACGGGTCGGACACGAATGTTACAATTGTTGTTTGTTGTATATACATACGAGTAAATAAAAATGAATGTGATGTAACGTGATGCAGTGGCACTGACCCTGGTTGGCGTGCGTGGTGAGCAGCAGGCGCGCCACGTCGTCGTCGGGCGCGTCGTCCTCGTCGGGGATGTAGGGACACCACACCACGCGGTGCGTGCTGCCGCCCACGCCGGTGTCCTCGCGCACCTCCGCCGATAGAGTGCAACTGTAAGCATCAAAGTGAACTTGCTTGCTTAAGGCCGTCTAGGTGAGCTAGGTTGTACCTAGCGACTTGCTTTTTTTGTAATTATTCATTATTGTTTTTTGCTCACTGAACATTATTAGTTCCAATGGCAAGAGAGGTTTAATAGTAAAATTTAGTAATAAATGTGAAAATAACTATTTAACTGAAATAGTTTTGTATTATAAATAAAGATATATTCATCAAGAACTGTTTGTAGTGCTTACTAAAGCCGAACTATTTGCAAATTGCATAGATCATTGCATGGGAATCTATGGTTTATTCATATTTACACCTCCTAAAATTGGAATATATAATACATAGTTTGTAAGCCAGACATGCTACTAAAAGCTATCTTTGTTTTAGTATGATATAATACCAATAATAATTTAATAAGTATTACCGGAGTCCACTTTCAGTGACTTCGATTTCATGGATGTAAAAGTTTCCCATCTCATCAATACTGGCCAATACTACTTGGTTTGGAATGTGTGCGAATGCAAGATCTTGCACCTGTAATAAAGAAAAAATGCAATGGAAGACATTATACATATTATATATTTAGATTTCTTATATAATATTCTAAATTAAATAAATGTTGGGAAGTCTTATAAATATAAGATGTTTTACCATGAATTATCTCAAATTATATTTGCATTGGTTTTATTTAAAACTTAATAATACAACTTAGTAATAATTATTAGGGAATGGTATTTTTAATTAAATTCAAGTCAATTTCATTCATTATGCTTACAATATATTTATAGAACTAGGTCTAAGCAACAGATTAAGTTCAATGGTAAGAGTTGGATAAGTTGCCTTAGTTAAAAGGCACACAGAAACCAAAGACATACTGTAAAAAATTACTTTTTATTTATTAACTAGACTCACGTGATTCTGTTTCCCTGATTATTATTTTTTATTTAACTTTATAGAAAGATACCGACCTCTCCTTTCATGCCTTTGATAAGTGTTCTCCTATCAATGCCTGGTTCAGGGTTATATACTACACGAACCATTCCATTCCATGTGCCAGGGTTGACAGCATTGGGTGCTAGAAAAAAGAATACATTTTATTTGGTCACTTAGTCAAATATTAAGAGAACACTTATATAATTCAAAAATAATCTTACCTTTGATACTATATGCTAGGTATTTGCCACTAATGTGAACTGCCAATAACTGGCCTGGGTAGAACTTTGGCTCCCAATTGTAGTCCACAAGATTTTTCAGCTTCACTTTAGAACTACCATGGTTATGGTTACCAGCATTAGTTGTTACTACTACATCTGATGCATAAACTTCGGAACTACAGACACCATCTCCCTCCGAAAATAAGCTAGGGACAAGTACTTTATATTTAAGACGTGTATTTAATATTTGCAGTTATAAAATTAGTTACACTAATTTGTTTAAGCAAATTAATTTAAGAAGCTTTAACCATCAATTTATTAGTTATATTTTTCGTATACGTATAGGATTTAATTGTAAGATCTCACATTTTAACCGAAGAAACATTTTCGAAACAAGATCTGCTTTCACGACACCAATTTAAACTTTAACAGGTTATATCAAATTCGTATTTATATTATATATTTAATGAGTTTATGTTATACTTTGTTCCTTATAATTAAGGTATAATTGTTTCGGAGAAATATTAAACGCTTTTTTTCCTAAAAATATCACATAAGCAAATTTTAAATACAAAGTTACTTACATCGTTTGCGTTGTATCTGTAAGTTTGGGAAGCATCGTTGTAGGTTGCATTTTTACATTAAGCTTCAAGCTTACACATTAATCACGAAACTAGAAGTTAATTTATCAGTATAATAGTTAGTATATTTGCATAAAAACTTGATCAAAATAATTCGCGAACTCGACACTGAAGCCGACAGCCATTCGACATAAAATGAGATTCGGTTCGTTCTACGAATTTCACTTGAATTTGTAATCTGACATTTTCAACTTATTAAAGATATGATAATTTTTCAAAAAAATATTTGCTTGCGTGGTTTTCTACGTAATGCACAAATTCCACATATTATATATGGTGTATATTTTTAAAAATAAAAATATTTTTATATTTCATCGAATAACTTTCTTAACAGTCTGTAAGTGACAGTAAGATTATATTTATTATCTACAGGCACTCGGAACTCCGATTACGATTTAGTGAGGGCTGAGGGGAGGACCTGAGGAGGAATAATTCTGACAGCTGACAAAGCAGTGAATTGATTTTTCGAAAATGGTAAAATTTTGTCAGATATATGAAAAATATATATATTAGTTTAAATTAAGTGTAAATAAATATGTGCATTGAAATTACAGTCGTTCGCAGACAAGATAACGATGCTTATGAATCGCCCAGGGGGCGACAATATCCAAAAAGATGACGTTCCTTGGTGGATGCGCTACGCTGGTCGGGGGTTGGGAACAGTTGGCAGTTTCAGTATGTATAATTTTAATGTTTTTCATATGTATCATCATTAAAATTGCGAATATAAAAAGATATCTCTGTGTCTATCTAAAATATACGATTACAATAAAATTATATGTCTAACTTTTTATCTTATCAGCAGTCTTATTGTCCAAACAGCCCTAAACTATTATTTTTGAAGAGAATGATTGCAGTTTTTTTTTCTTAGCGTAAACATTGTTATCTTGACTGACAGCTTCAGCTACCTTTGCAATATTATTTATATCTGAATAATATTTTTTTAGTGTTAAAATAACATGAGGAGACTTGTATACTTCTTGATAAAAATCATGTTAATTATTAGTACGTTATTTATTTTAATAATAAACAAATTATTACTCTTAAATTAATATAATAATTTGGTGCCTACATAAATCCTAGTGGGTGTCTAATGTGCTAACACATAGTCATTTTAACACCCACATTTAGTTTTAACTTACTTTGGGAATTACATAAGCAAGTTAATTATATAAAGCTTTAGTTAAATATTATACATATAAACCCTTTCTCTAAAATATCATATAATTCTCATATACAATTCTCATAATTGACTATTATATTTTAAACAGTATATTTAGATATATAATAAAACTATGATTCAATTTACTATTTTTCATTTTTAATGTGAAATGGATGTTTAATAAAAATCAATGACTTAACTTTACTACTTGTACTCACTTACTTAAATCTGCATATTCATTATGTCTTATCTAATAAAATAAGTATAGAAATTTGTATTGCAAAAATAAGTTACTTGGTGGTAGAGCTTTGTGTAAGTCCTGGTAGGTACCACCCACTCATCAGATATTCTACCGCAAAACAGCAGTACTTGGTACTGTTGTGTTCCGGTTTGAAGGGTGAGTGAGCCAGTGTACTTACAGGCACTAATATCTTAGTTCCGCAGGATGGTGGCACATTGGCGATGTAAGCGATGATTAACATCTCTCACAATGCCAATGTCTATGGGCGTTGGTGACCACTTACCATCAGGTGGCCCATATGCTAGTCCGCCTACCTATGGCATAAAAAAAAACTTATTCAACAGTCTAGTTATAAAGAGGAAAAAATATAAGCAATATTATTATTTAAGTACTTATAATAATAAATATATGTATCTATTTTGTTGAATGTTCAAATATTAATAACTTCATTCAAACTTCATTTTATGAATTCCAACAAAAGTATTAACATTTTTATTCTTGACATCTGCAGATACTGTGTTTGAATGCATGCTTTAACATAGATACCCATCAAACATACAGGCAAGCTCTCAAATGATGTGTACCTACAGTTTGTCAGTTAGTTTGAATTTTATTATTACTGCTCTGACCTTAGAGAGTGATCATTACTCGTAATTCTTATGATTAGCGCATTTAGCCGTACAAATTCCTCGGCTTTATAATATAAATATAATATAATATAGATTAGAGTTGTAAAGACAAGAAGTTAGCTTTTGCTAGTAATTGAATAACAAAACCAGTCGAACTAATTAATTCTATTGAAATTTAAAATTTGTAATTGTTATTAAAATTATGATTGTGGACTACTATTTTCTTCATATTCAATAGAAATTATTTTATACTGAGACTTGTAGATCTTAAAATGTTATCATTATTTTACAATAAAAAAGTTATTTATTTTGGAAACAAATGGTAATATTAAATTGAATAAAATTGTTAATATTAATAAATAATAATACTTAACCAATTATAGTTTCCAATATTATATTGACATAAACAAAAAATAAAGACGCAAAACATAAGTGAAATATAAAAAAATTAAAAAGTTAAATAAAAGAGCGAGACAGCTATTAATTAATAATTATTTACTGCCTATTTGTTCCGAGAAAATGTAGCGCTAATCTGTAAAAATAAACTTGATACTCGCCAAATAAATCGGTTGTGAAATGTCAGAAATTGATGTGCGACATTGACCATAATAATTATAAAATTACAATAATACGCGAATCAAAATAGTATATCATGTGTGAGTGAAGTGAGTTCTTACTACTTACAGAATAGTACTGCTGACTGAGATGAATTTTATGATTGACTTAATGGGTTCGTATTTTATATCGTAACGATTTCGGGATCTTCAGATTCATGTTAATATTATATAAGCTTCTATTCTTGTATAAAATCTTTTAGCGTTAGATAGACGTTTGATTAGATGTGATTTCAATGCAATGTATTGTAATGTGGATCTACTTTTTTTATGTAGTGCAGTTATGGGCACGTTGGATCCGATAATAAAAAAAATTAATGCTTGTTGAATTTTCAGGGTTATTAGGATCTCCTTTTAAATGTAAATGAAATGTAATTAATAATATACGATTTTTTAGTACGAAGGTCCTAACACTCTTTCTTGTCACGGATCTATCGGATTGTATACTATCGTACATATGTACTGTATATTGCATTTTCGTGCAATAACAAGTAATTACGTACTCGAACATAACGTACGTCTATTATTCGACAGCTCGTTGGAACATTAAATTTAATTAGCTCTATAATTACTTTCAATTGTGCAAACTTAATTATAAAATTACAACTTTGTTTTCTCTTTTGATATAGATGTATATAGTGCTCGAACAAAGGTCGATTTTTGACCGAAGCCGAAGTAGATTAATCGGCTATCACCGCAATCACACAAAGCTTAATAACCCTGAGAAATTAAATCCAAGATTGACTCATAGTTAATAAAACACATTTTCTTAAGTTTATACCGTCGACTTAATACTTCAGAAACAATCACAATAAGTTTCAGTTTATCTCAAGTAGAGTGAAATTAGACTAGCAAATAAACTTTTTCAAATTCTTTATGAATTTCTGTCAATTCGATGCATATTTATGGAAAATAAAAAATATTATAAATGCGAAAATGAGTTTGTTACTTTATTTGCTTGTTACGCTTTCACATCTTGACTACTCAACTAATCATTTAACTTATCATTAGATCTCATTTATTGAAATAAGAATGTTTGTAGTTCTCAAAAACTTCTAATTAAAGCTACATTGATTGGATTAATAACCACCGGAGCAACTAAGCGTAACCCCAGCTCCTCGCGCGTCACGTCTTTTACTAGAAACCCGTCGACTACGGCCTTGACAATTTTTACAAATTAATATCAAACATTATTATTATTAAACATTAACTATTTCGTTATCATTTCACTTATTTAGCGAGTAATGCTTGATATTATTCGAGAACACTACAGTATCTTGACAGAGAAATGGAGACATGAGAAATACTAGTTAGAAGTACTATTTTTTTTGCCGGTACTCGTCGGGGATTGAACACGGCAATATCATACTGAGGTGGAGGATCTTAAAGAGTTTTTAAGACACGTCCCCAGATATGAAGTAAAATCATAATATTTAATAGTAATAAATATATTAAGACATAGTTCGCTTAGTTTATATTAACAAATAATCCGCTCGATAATTTCAAAAATTCGATATGAATCTTTGTTGGCTCTCGTCATGGAACTCTATGATTTTCCAGTTTAAAAAATTCCAATACCAATATTAACGTACGTACTCGTAATAAAAATATTCTTTATTCAAGTAGACTCTTATAAACACTTTTGAATCGTAATTTTACAGGATGAAATTGAATGTCTACCCACCCACCTACCCACATAACTATCGAAAGCAACCGACAAAATAATATATAAACTATTAAATTCGTATTATATTATATTTTATTTAATATGATGTTGTAAGTGGTGGATCTCAAACAATTTGATTATAATGTTTTATAATTGAATTACTTTCGTGATTAAAATAAAAATGAAATTATATAATTAACAATATTTTTACTTTTCAGTTGCCATTATCCTGGGACTCATCAATTGCACTGGTATTATATTTATGAATATCCAGTGTTTGATCGCTGGCGTCTGGCAGATGTTGGCCGGCTTCATAGTGATAGTGTGCGAGGCGCCGTGTTGCTGCTTCTTCATCGACTACGTGCAGACTCTCTCCGATAGGATTGAGACACGCCCATACTGGAATAAGGCAGCTTTATATATTGGGTAACTATTAAACTACACTACACTAACTTAATTATTAGATATTATTAGTTACATATATGTATAGTCAGTATAAATTTTTGATGCGTAAGTGTGGGATGATTTGTGATTAAATTTATTTCAATCGTAATACTCCAATAATATTTTTATAAAAAAATATGGTAAATTTAAATTAGTGTGGTATTTACGAAATATAACAAAGAGCTCGATGCATAACGTTTACTGCTCAGACACGAACAACTGTCAAACGCACTTTTTAAATAATGACCCCGTCACAAACTTGAAACACTATAATTAGATATTATATCTATTGAGAAAACATAAAACCAGTAATAATGGAAAAATTAAGTTTTTTTCAGTCAAGTCGCCCATAGACATTGGCTTTGTAACAGATGTTATCTATCGCTTATATCGCCAATGCGCCACCAACCTTGGGAACTAAGATGTTATGTCCCTTGTGCCTGTATTACACTGGCTCACTCACCCTTCAAACCGGAACACAACAATACCGACTACTGCTGTTTTGCGGTAGAATATCTGATGAGTGGGTGGTACCTACCCAGACGAGTTTGTACAAAGCTCTACCACCAAGTAAATATACTACTTACTTAGAGTATTACTAATAAATAAAATTGTACGTTTCAGTTTGGCGCTACCTCCGTTCTTCATGTGCTTCTTCAGCGCGAGCACGTGGTTCGGCAGCGGGCTGATATTCGGCACCGGAATCATATACGGAATGATGGCGCTAGGAAAGAAGTAAGGAATATTTTGATTTTACTTTAAATCGATTTCTAACATATTAATGTTTTGGGTTTAAATATGGTACTAATTGTCTCTGTTTTTAATAATTTGTTGTCTCTGTCTAACACTTACAAGGATTATTGAGCGAGAGTGTCAAAGTTGTCTTTGGTACTCTGTAAGATGGAATAGATTACGGTTTGGCTAAACGTTGATATCTCTCTTTCTGTCAAAGTTGATTTTACACTTAACATCATTTATATATAAATTATAAAGTGATTACTTAAATGAGACGGTTTATTTTTAAGAATATTAATTTGAAATTTGAACAATAGACCAAATTAATATTTAGGTTCATTTTATCTTTCCATTGCTGGACGAATACAATTTGACTGTGATTAGGAATAATATATAAATAAATGTCATATTCGATGTATATATTCTCATTGATAATGTTATTGCATAAAGATACCTAACGGTAGCAAAGGCAATTTCGTATACGATACTGTCGTACGTGCACGTACGTGTGCGTGTCCACATGCGTGCGTGGGGTACATGTGGAGTGGGCTGGGTACATGCAGGGGCTCGCGCGACGACATGGCGGCCATGGCGGCCGGCGGCAGCACGCCGCCCGGGCCCGCGCCGCAGGACCACACCGTCACCCTCATGGAGGACCCTGACGTGTGGCGCCCCAACTAAGGCAATCCCACCGCGACCTAGCATGCCCTCCGTTTTCACGCATGACGTACCTCTTGTTTTGTACGACCGTTTCAATTCGATCGCGATGTCGCTATAACCGGGGGCCAATTCTACTAACGAATTGCCACTTTGTCGCAATCGAAGCGTGATCGATGCCGTTTATCCGTTTTCCTATTCTTTAATTTAATTATCGACTATTAGCATAAAATATAACGATTAAGTTTGGTTTTGACATAACGGTATGTTAACATCGTATCGGTTCGGTTCCGATGCGAATAAATATAGAATAGTCAAAGTTGGATCTAAATCGAATCGGGAACGTATCGTAATCGTTATAGTTTAGTAGAATTCGGCCCCAGCTTGCTTTATTTGTAAATATTCTGCCGCATGTCGCACTTGTAGTCGCTTTGTAGCACTGAAGTCTTAGAGATACCGCATGCTAGGGACAAACTAGATGACTAGTTATTATTACACTTATTAGTTAAATATATCTATATTATTTGGTTCGGGTAGGTACCACCCACTAATCACAAATTCTACCGCCACGCAACAATAATGTTCCCATTTGTAGCGTGAGTGAGCTTGTGTAGTATTAGACACAAGGGACATAACATCACAGTAATTCCCAAGGCTGGTTGGCACATTGGCGATGTAGATGTTATGATTAATATTTATCGCCAATGTCTATGGTTCCACTTACCATCAAGCGAGCCATTTGCCATCTATCTATTTTCAATTTTTAAAAAAACATACTCAATTTTCAATTTTTTTTACACTTTAAGCATGCTCTCATTATTATTTGTATCTTTAAAAGCACAGTCTACATTTTATTACATCACAACGGAATGATCTCTCTGATTGACAATGATTTATTTTAAATTACTTTTGCTAGAGATTTTTTACTCTCCCATACTTTTCATAATTTACAATTGAATAAATATAATTTTACGCTTCAGTATTTCTTTATTTTTAATTACGCATAAGCCACGATAGATTATGCTTCAACATTTTTATTATATTTTTTAGACTTATCAAAAGTACGTAATTCCTGCTAAATAATGTTTATTTTTCGCTAATGAGTTTTTTTAAACACCTTGTCATTTAAATATAGTTGAAATCTGTAAACTCAAGTGTACGGTCCACGTCTCCAGGGCTTCGGTAGACGACATGAGGACGTCGGCTGCCAACCTCGAAGCTGGAGTCGGTCAGCCGACCACCGCCCCGCGCGCCAACCTCGTCACCAACGAGCAGCCCTTCAGCTTCACCGGCCCGCCCGCCAACTGACGCGTGTCGCCCACTCCGACCGCGGTGCGAATGGACACGACTATTTCACTTTTCGTGAGTTCAATTATGTCGCTCATAAGTTTGCGTCTCTCCAACGTTATTTATTTCGAAGGCGGTCGGGTTTTGATCCAAAATATAATTATCGCTCATTGACCAAAAATATGTTTTTTTTTTTCATTAAAATATTTCATCGGTAATCTGTGTGGTATCTTAATAAAAACAATTTTCGAAATCGTTTTTGATAAAATAATATGTATTGAAATTATTAAAAAATATGACGTTGGTATTATAACTCGTGCGTTCAATGATTTGTATATGTGTGTAATTCTAATATGCCAAAATATTACGTAATCAATATGGCAGCTTTTGACTTTATTATTAATTATGGCGCGAAAAGTGTACGTCACCATCAAATGTTGTTCTTGTTTCGTTAACAATCTTTTTATGTAAATGTGTTTTGTAGAATATATTTTAAATATATACAATCCGAATGCGTAAATATATTGCGTGGGCAAAATAGTGTGGAAATAATATATATACGAATGTAATCTTGATCGTTAGTTGATTACGTAGTCTATCTTATATAGAAGGTTAGGGTATACAGGACAAAATTAAATTTAATTAATTTATAGTTGGAACAAAAACTCGTAAACTAAAATATTGAAACTGAGTATTTGAATTTATTTTATATTAATAAATAAATAAAAAATAAAATAGCCTTTATTGCTGTTTCTTTCCTTACAGTTTCATTTTATATTATTATTGTTTAAATGTACGGCTTACTTTAGGTGATATATTGTTTGACTGTTCAATATATTCTTATTCAACTACATTAGCCTCAGTATTCGAAGTAAAAGAAAAACGTTTAATATAAAACTTATTCAATAAAAAGATTGTTAAGACTTGAAACGGAACGTCGTATACGTATCCAGTCGGCATTGTTGTTCAAACATATCCAGTTCGTTGCTATCGTTACTTGCGCATACATTTCGATGATACAAATATTTATAAAAAAAAATGTATTTTATAAATTGTATAATATAAAGCTGTTGCCGGCTTATTAACTATTATTAATGTAGGAAAGGCATGTAGCGTATATTATTAAATACATTGGGATCTGACATATGAATAACAAGGTGTTGGACAAACAGAAACGACAATTACTTTAGGTCAACACTACACCTGGTAACCAACATTACCTGTGAGCATATTGTTATTAATTAATATATATTATTATTAAATTATTTATTTAAACGACACCAATAAAATATGCAATATAGCACAAGTATAAAAACAGTTATAAATTTAAGAAACGGTCTTACGTTGCTTAGCGGCTGTTTAGTTACTGACTTCACTGTTAATGTCATTATTGTTTTGACATTCGGAAGAGGAACTTTTATATTATGTAAAACCTTAAGTTATATCTTAAGTGTAGGCAATTACCTTATTTAACAGAACAAATGCTTCAATTTAATTTCTGTCCCATGGCCACTCATGAAGAGTCTACACGCGCATAGGGTGTTGGAAAGTTCAATACTGTCGGCCATGTTTGTTTAGCCCATAAGTCAGATCCCAATAGCTCGTTTCAAAGTAAATTGTGAAATTTGTTAAAATTATAATTATTAGAATGTTTCTATTTACACATATTGTGTACGTGTGTCGTAGGTAATGTAACATTAATTGTCATATTCATGTCATTATCATTCGTTAGTATTTGTTATTTATAAACGCTCATTACATGTTAGTGTAAAAGTTCTTTTTTTTCTATAAGATATTCTTGTGGATTTATTGGGGGTTTTTTGAGATATCGATAGTTTGCATCGAGTGGATTTCTAGTCTCTTCACATCTCGCTAGGTTTTGTGCAGAGGTAACAATATCATATTATATAACGTAGCATTTCCGCGACCGACATACCGATATGTGGACGATCCAATCAGGTAGCTTGTAAAGCAAGGATTTAATTACAAGACCCATACTCCGATGTGGAGGGGGGGGCGTTCGATTTAGTGGGGTGATACTAACATTGTTTGATTTATACATCGTTCTCTTCGCTACATAATAGCAGGCTCTGCATGAGGAACTGACTCTCCTCTCAAGGAAATCATCATCCTAACATGTCTGGATCTTTGGTAGTATCATTAATTTTGACTTTTACCATCAAGATAAAATCGACAATGGTACATATGGCATGATATGTGCTTACATATATACATATGTGTAAGCTCTATTCCATTAAATATTGTGGCGTTCTGGGTTCTATGACGCTTTAGTTAGGCGAAGTAGAGCCATCCCCAGGATCATGTTTGTAGGACGAGTTGACAAGTTTATCCTAAGATGGAAATATCTTATATAATATCAAACAAAGAAAGATGTTTAATATGAAGGCCTATATTAGACTAAATTCCACAAATTATAACTTTTAACAAAAATATTACAAATATTTTATATGCACTAATATATTTCTAGCAATTGTAAAATGATTCATGATATTTTTCAAACAATTTGTACAGAGCTACACTATAGTTCTTACACACGTTATTATGAAACAGTATGAATAATATTAATATAAAAATAATTATAAACTGTTTCGATAAAACTTGATATATAGTAAAGTCGACACATGGTTGTGTGGCTTAAAACTTGCGTTCAGTAATGGACCAAATTATTACTAGGTGAATTTAATGTTGTTATAATTATTTTGAGTGTATTTTTCAAATTCTCAAAAAATCTTCCATCAACCACGAGGCAGTAGTTTTGATTTTATATCTACATATCATTTTTATTTTTGTTTTAAGTCGGCTATTTAGTCTTGCATGAATATATAGCAGAGTTAGATAGCTAATTGTATATTTAGTAATAATCAAATTTATTTTTATTTCAACGTTAACAATATTGAAAAAATATTAACTTTAAAAAGTAATAAACAGGTTAAATTTATGTAGAAAATAATACATTAACTAAATTAAAGTAGGTAATATTGGTAATAATTTATTTTTTCAAAATTTGGCCGAATTATTTTTTAATTCGTTTTTTAATCAACTATTAATTAATATTATTTCGGTAATACATTCCATTTGCATGGTCTCATTTATAGTAAAAAATATTATTTATATTAATAGCAAAATTTCTCGAACATAGGCAATGAACACTTGTAGGCGTTGACTGAATATACTTTTAACCATTATTTTACTACCCGTATTTTTTATTTTATTTACTCTAGCAACATTGTAAACAACGTCAATTTTGACTGCCTACTTGGAAAAGTTTTTGAACTTAAGAATTAACATATTTGAAAAGGATACGTCGTAATTCCATTTAACATAATTATGTTAGGTTATGGACCGACTACATTGTTCAATATTGTGTACATTCAGATAGTTCTTTTCACTTTTACTGGTTAATTTATACACTTGTATTAAATCATGTAACTAATATTTATATATAATTAAATTTCAAAATACTATATGTAATTGTAATGGCAAAGATTATTACACATTTATTAAAAAATTAACTATTAATTAAATACGTTCAATGTCTAGTAATGTTTGTCAAATCTCTTTGTATATCCTTTATTGTATTATCAAATTAAACATCATTACTCTAGATGAACACAACACTAAGTTACATTATTTAATTTACTCACAGAGCATATTAAATATTTTTTGTTTTTGGTATTTCCTTTATTCTCCGTAATTTTTTAAAAGTACCGTTTTGTGCGACCGCAAAAAATTAAAACATAGTATTTTAGAATAATGAAGTTCGAAAGAATATCAACCTAGTGTTGTTTTCCTCTAAGTTTAAAGATTGTTTTAGAAAATATGAAATTTTAAAATAATGTAACATTAATCTGTTAATATTTCCGATTGTAATATGATATGTCAAATATCACTGTTAACGATTGATATTTTTTTATAAAATATATAAACGGCATTGGATATTAAGAAGTATTATGCACATAGAAAGACCCTAGTCTATAGGTAATGTTATATCTAGGTTAAAAACTTTGCTCATGCCGCCAACATTGTTTATGATTGTTTATATTTGGATGCTAGTGTTGCCAGTAAGTTATATTTATATAAAAATACTTCGTCCTACTTTATTTTAGACCTGGCAACATTATACGAATGTCACTATTGTTTTAATTGCGTGCTTCCCTAATTTAATTATTTTGTAATATAAATATCCTGTCACTTTAATTATTTTTCATATTATTGTATGATAGTTTATTTGTAAGTGTAATCATGGAAAATATTCCTTTATTTAATAGTTTTGTATATAATAATAGAATCTTAAAATTAGTCACATTCTAGCATTTAAGTTTCAAACTTGGTGAAAGATAATCTTGGTATATCTGTTTATAAGTTTGCAACTCAATAATCAAAAATTTTTACATTAATTTACAAGTTTATTTTGCATTTTATAGTATATTTTTATTGAAATTGTAATCCTTATAATAAAACTGCATAACATTTATTGTAACACAAGTAAATATATTTTTTTATAGAATTATCATCTTCACTCATATCCTTTCCTATGCCTTATTATGTGACCAAACAGCTTCAATCGTACTGATTCTGTAATTATTATTGTAAAATTTAAGAATATTTTGTTACTTTTAGTCTCCTTGTTGGTTAGTTAAGGATATGTGTGTTAAATACACAATGTTATAATAATCTTCAATTGAAAATACGGAGGTGTCAATTTATGTCGACTCGAAATATTCTCGTTAAATGTATCATCCTCCATTAGTTAATGAAATAATGTTATTTTTTGACACATTTGGCATAAAGTGACATCTCAGGTTATATGTTACAGGTAGCTTGCATCAGTGTATGGTATGGTTAATATATAGATTGTAGTTATGGTTACTGCATTGTTCTTGTCGATAAATGTTAGCATAGGAAGGCATCTGTAATAAATGTGTGTATATTAAATACAAGTTTCATTTTAACCTGTTCATGGTAATATCATTGTCCGCTTGGATGCTTCATTGGTCTGGTGCACATCCCAAGTTAGTACCTAAATAGAAAAAGACATATTTGGCATTAAAAGTTATTAGGTTTTTTTTGGTCGAGATATCCTCAGTATTAGAATGGAGTTTTTCAAATGGCAGTTTTTGACTCCAGTGCCTCAGAAAGCATGTAAAGCTATTTGCTTGGAGTTGCTTTCATTTGTATTTGGCATACCATCGGATTATGAGGGTGAGGGAATAGAGAGTGTGCCGTGTGCACATAGGTATTTAATTTTGTAACACTATATTTTTGTAATAAGATAGTCGTGCTCGATGTTGTAACTTCTCTGTACAGTCAGTCATACTGTAGAAAGCGCAATAAAGAGACGTAAAAATTGGATTCGTGGTTTGTTCTGCACCTCTTATAATATTTAATTAAATTATAAAAAATACCTACAGTAAAGGTATAAGAGCAATTGTCTATTTGGACTATAATATGAATCACACAGTTCGTTAGCCTCTCTGGAGAATGGCATTCATGGGAAAGATCATACAGGAGATTGTATAATAACATCATTAGTTTTATGCAGAAATGTAAAATCTTCATTATATTTCTTTTCTTTACAGATAAATAAAATTATTCATTGACAGTTAAATAAAATTATTATTGGTAATAAGAGTCTTTAATATTACAAATATGTACTTTACTTGACAATTCTCATAATTTATGTTATGATTGTTTAATACAAGTGAAAGCCAATATAACAAGTTAATTTTAAGTTTCAGTTATTATAATGAAAATATAAATTTCAAACTATTATAAATATATAATAGGCTAATAAAATTTACACTAGGTGGTTTAAAGCTGACAATAATTTATGACATTGTCATAACAATATGATATTTTATTACGAAGATATAATATTTTTAAAGAATAATATAGCTTTACAAATCTCGTTATCTTAACACAGCCGTTAAGTAACTCGATCAACAAACAAAAACAAACTTCAACTTCACGCTTTCTGTTTAAAAACAGCTCCCGTTATGGTACCATGTCTTTGTATTAAGCATATTTTAGTATCCGTTTCCAAGCAGACGGTAGGTGGTTTCAAGTTCGGTTGAATTTTGCATGCTTGTTCGGAGAGAGCTACGATGAGCCCCGCAGAATCGACGTGAGCTGTGCCCTTCGACGATAAACAGAGACCCTGATGATCGGCGACTAAGCACCCGCTTACGTTCGGGGTCGACATAATTTCTTCCACAACCTTATCTAGTTCCTTTTCCATTTTTGTTATATTCAAAACAATGTTTGTTGCCACTGATGAAACAATGATTAATAAGTAATAACTTATTTCGTAGTTTTGTCAAAAGTCAAAAGCAAATAGACAACTGTCGACTGTCTCGAATGTCTCGCTGACAAAATCATAGGGATTAGAAGATAAAACATCGATGTTAAAACATCGATGTTGCAGTATATAACCTGTACCTGATTTGACTTGATCATCATCAGATCTGATGAGCGCTGGCGTATAAATCGATTAATTATTATTTTAATTACTAAATAATAATTAATCGATTTGTATTTGTTTTTACACAAATCGATTAATTATTATTTACTAATTAAAATAATAATTTTAAAAACAAAAAAATAATAGTCAAAAAGTAGCACTATGTCAAACATGTGTACCCGCCCTTACCTCGCACATGTTTCGATGTAAAAGTAACCTTGGTGTTTTTATTTTATGAGTTCTTCTTTTCAATAAGGACTGCACAATAAGTGTTATATATCATTAGAAAGCTCATTTAATATACAAAATAGTTACGTTTATTTTAGTAAGTAAGTAAAATATCTAGGAACATATAGTACATTTTTACGAAAGTAAAACTTGATTTAACTTCTTATTCTTAAAAAACTAATTAACCTATTGGCATTATCTTTACATAGTGTGTTGGTATATGAAGTTAGGTTTTACGTAAGAACAATATTTTTGGTTAATATTTGAAAATGTATTTAAAAAAATTGTTTCAATTCGGTGTAAAATTTACCTTTGTTAGAAACATTTTTTTTCACTGAATGCTGTGTTTTATTTTACTCAGTAGCTTAGTGTATGAACCCTTCAACCATTTTAAATTAAAAAAACAATAGGTTATCGATTTACTTTTTAAAATAAACATATTTAAGTTGATATTCAGCGTGTAACAAAATTCGTGTCCGACCCGAGAAGTGGTTATTAGGTATCGTGTGTTGGTTCTGTTTATGTAATAATTTTTAAAATACTAAGCAAAAAATTTATCCCGGATTTTTTTTTTTAATTTTATGACGAAAATTACATGGCAACACAGGTTCGGGCAATAGCGCTCGATAGATCTTAACTATCGGGTAGCTAAGACACGAGGTCATGACCTCAGTAGTCCACGTTTTTACCACCAACAGTGGTAACACAATAAATATATTTATTTAAGTAATTTTTTATACTACTACCTACCCCTATAATACCACTTTATTACTAAAAGTTAAAATATAAATTACAAGAAAAAATTATAACTAAATAAGCGATTTTCTTCAAGGGCGAGTGCTGTGTCTCGCTTTGGAGTCTCGAGATTAGAGTTGTCGAGATCTCTTCGATATGTGCCTGCAAGTCGATAAGTTTTTTTTTCAGATAAGAAAACCTTGATATATAGGGATTTCCAATAGGGACGCTTGAACTTTGACAGCTGATTGCGGCCATGTTGTTTGAGTGACAGCTGTCAAATGCAGTGTGTTATATTCATTCGTCCTCCCAAACCACCATGGCAGGTTACAGTGTCGAGCAGCACGTGCAAATCATAAAATTGTTTTATGAAAATGGGTCTTCAGTTCGAGCAACGTTCCGCGCACTTCGCCCGTTTTACGGTCGCGATGATCGTCCTGCCGAGTCGACTATCCGTCGATTGGTGGACAAATTCGAGTCAACCGGGTCAGTTAACAATCAGCCGGTTCCCGTGCGTCAACGTAACGCGAGATCTGCCGAGAATATCGCCGCTGTGCGCGACAGTGTCCTCGAAAACCCGCGGCAGTCAATTCCGCGTCGCGCACAGGAACTCGGCCTTTCGCAGACGACAACTTGGCGAATTTTGCGTTGTGACTTGAGCCTGCACCCGTACAAGATCCAGCTGACCCAAGAGCTCAAGGTTAATGACCATAGACAGCGCCGTGTGTTCGCTGACTGGGCATTAGAGCAGTTGGAAGTTGACGCCGATTTTGGCAAAAAAATCATCTTCAGCGACGAGGCGCATTTTTGGATGAATGGCTATGTCAACAAGCAAAATTGCCGTATTTGGGACGAGACCAATCCACACGAGGTTCACCAAGTGGCAATGCACCCGCAGAAAGTGACTGTTTGGTGCGGATTTTGGGCCGGAGGCGTGATTGGTCCGTATTTTTTCGAAAACGATAATGGTGTGGCCGTCACCGTCAATGGTGAGCGATACCGGTCGATGATAACCAACTTCTTTTGGCCTGAAATCGAGAATATGGATCTGGACAACATGTGGTTTCAACAGGACGGCGCTACGTGCCACACAGCACACGCTACGATGGAAGTTCTGCACGATCAAGCGCCCTTAATGGAAAACCCTATATATACCAAAATCTTTCATTTTACTGTTTCGTCTTGTTATAAAATGATTCGTAGCACTTTTTGGTGCCTTAGGGCCCTCAAACATTTAAATCTTAATTTTATTAAATAACTAAAGAGAAGTGAATAATATAAAAATAATAAATAGGCATTCAAAGATATATCTCCGAGTAGACCAAGGAGGAAAAACATCACAATCGGTAAGAAAGTAAAGGTTCTAGCACTACCCACCTCTCCTATCTCGCAGCTTTCGGGACTTGTGATTTTACATCGTTCATGCTTCGTGCGACTTTTGATTTTTTGATAGGATAAAGTCAAAGTTGTTAAAATTTTCCTTGTTTTAAGATATTTTCACTACACTATTACTAATTAGTTCGCCAATAAAATGGAATACTACATACCTACGCGTAACCTTGGTTCACTCGCGAATGTGCCGAAGCTGTGTCATCCAAGCAGGCGGCATATCGCGCGTGGATCAATGGCTGCGTTAGCGGGGCATCTAACATTGACTCACTGAAAGCAACCTATAACAAACACTCCAAGTCCTGTAGGAAGGCACACACGAGAGCGGATGCATAGCGCATTGTACAGATTGGTCATGACCTTGTTTCGCATCCTAGGGGCTCCCGTAGCTTCTGGCGTCTGACCAAGTCTGTGCGAACAATTTCTGCCAACCTTCACTGCCACCGCTCAGGAATCGGACGGATCGCTCGCTCACAGTCCGCAGGGGAAAGCGGATCTTCTGACGAAACTCTTTGCTCGATAACTTTGTGATCGATGATTGCAGTGCGCTGCCACTTTCAATACCTGCATGTGGCCACACGATGCCTGTCATCAAAATCAGGCAGCGTGATGTGTGTGCAGAGCTGCAATCACTCGATGTACGGAAAGCTTGTGGTCCCGATGGAATACCAGCCATAGTGCTGAAGAAGTGTGCAGCGGAGCTGTCTCCTTTGTTGACGCGCCTGTTCCAGCTATCATTGCAGGTAGGACGCATTGGTTAAAGACCCTGGTCTTAAGGGTCTAACCTGTGAAACCTTATCCTTAAACTATCACGACCTTGGAATATTTTATTATTTTAGTTCCCAGAAATTTATCTTTGTTACACCGGTTCATGCTAGTGTTGCATGACGATAGTCCACTATCGATAGATTATCGATATTATTGTCATATGACAATACTGTCGATAGTATCGATAGGTTTTGGTTAAAACTAATGGGTTTGGCAATACTATCGATACCATCGTTACTATCGAATGAATTACTATTGATAGGATCGATGCTGTTACCAGGGATGTACAAAATACCTTAAATAAAGTATCTGGAATACAAAATGCAAAATACTTTTAAATTAAGTATTTGAGATACCAGATGCAAATAACTTTCTGGAATTGTATCTCAATTACTAGATATAAAATACGTATCTTTTGAATACTTTTTATAGATAAAATACTTTAGTAAAAAAACGTTTTTTTAAATGAAAGTATATTATTATTATTCAAATAATCACATGTTGAATTCTCACTTGCTCGGCTAACAGAGAACCATAATAAGTATATTTTTCCGCTTGCAGATCATAATATTCATAACCATAATAATATTCATAACCATATCTATAATTTAATAATATGACTGCGTCGTTGGTCTAGTGGCTAGATATAAGGTCGCAGACCCAGTGGTCCTGGGTTCAATTCCCAGGTCGGGCCAATATAAAGTTATTGTTGTAGCTATTGTTGTTGTTAAGGTTTTTCTGTCAGAAAATTCTCAGTAGCAGCCCGGAGTCTGGAAGTTGGAAGTGTGTACACTCCCGTGCCTCGGAAAGCACGTTAAGCCGTTGGTCCTGCGCCTGAACTCTTTCCGGTCGTGTCGGATTGCCGTCCCATCGGATTATGAAAGCTAGGGAAAAAAGAGTGCACCTGTGTTTGCGCACACACTTGTGCACTATAATATCTCCTGCGCAGTTGGCTAATCTCTCTTGAGATAGGCCGCCGTGGCCGAAATCGGTCTGGAGGACCTTAGTAAAAGTATTTTAGAAACATAGTATCTGCAAATTACTAAGATACCAAACAAAAGGTATTTAAATACAAGATACAAAATGAATTTAAAAAAAGTTTTATAGATACAAGATGAAAATACGTATTTTGTATCTTGTATCTGTATTTCAGATACTTGTATCTTAGATAAGTTACATCTCTGGCTGTTACTAATAGTATTGTTTACGGTGAGCTGTCGTTACTATCGAATATCGATAGTATCGACAGTATTGACGATAGACAATACTTTCGATAATACTATCGATATCCTAAATAGTTTCGATGTCAACTATCGATAGTTAACCTATCGATTGTTTTGCAACACTAGTTCATGCCGAAATGCGTTGTCGCGGCTTCTTCAAAGACTCGGAAAGCACGTTAAGCCGTTTGTCCTGCGCCTGAACTCTTTCCGGTCGTGTCGGATTGCCGTCCCATCGGATTATGAGAGTTGAGGAAAAGAGAGTGCACCTGTGCTTGCGCACACACTTGTGCACTATAATATCTCCTGCACAGTTGGCTTATCTCTTGAGATTGACCGCCGTGGCCGAAATCGGTCTGGAGGACCTTACATGCATATTGAAAATTAATAATTTTAAGTTGATTGAAACATACGTATAATTTATAATGCATCATGTAGGTATAAGGTATTATTACTACTTAGTATTCGTGATCAATTATAAGCATAATACCTACTTAATCTAGACTAGAAACACAGCATTTCATATTAAAATATAGAGCTAAGTGTACATAAGTAGATAAAAAATAAATATGTAAACTAAAACGCATACGTTCAATACAATTTCTATTCTTCTATTACAGTACATGCCAAGTCGTTTGCATAACGCCACTTAGTATTTCAATCAACCTTCATCTGAATGTTCACTGAATGTGCAAATATTGTAATTTCAAAATTGTGATGAAGAATTGCTTACCGTTTTTTTCTAGCATCTGATTGTTGTTGTTGTTGATTTTTTTTACAATTTTTTTTTTTTCTCTACAGACTTTTGCCTCAGTAGATACTATTTTAGGTTACCTTTATTTATTATAAATTATTTATATCTATATCGAAAGTAAAATATAATTAAAAAACATAACTTTTTTTTGTAATAAAACCGCAGCCTAATAAGGGGTTTTCCAATAGGGACGCTTGAACTTTGACAGCTGATTGCGGCCATGTTGTTTGAGTGACAGCTGTCAAATGCAGTGTGTTATATTCATTCCGTCCTCCCAAACCACCATGGCAGGTTACAGTGTCGAGCAGCACGTGCAAATCATAAAATTGTTTTATGAAAATGGGTCTTCAGTTCGAGCAACGTTCCGCGCACTTCGCCCGTTTTACGGTCGCGATGATCGTCCTGCCGAGTCGACTATCCGTCGATTGGTGGACAAATTCGAGTCAACCGGGTCAGTTAACAATCAGCCGGTTCCCGTGCGTCAACGTAACGCGAGATCTGCCGAGAATATCGCCGCTGTGCGCGACAGTGTCCTCGAAAACCCGCGGCAGTCAATTCCGCGTCGCGCACAGGAACTCGGCCTTTCGCAGACGACAACTTGGCGAATTTTGCGTTGTGACTTGAGCCTGCACCCGTACAAGATCCAGCTGACCCAAGAGCTCAAGGTTAATGACCATAGACAGCGCCGTGTGTTCGCTGACTGGGCATTAGAGCAGTTGGAAGTTGACGCCGATTTTAGCAAAAAAATCATCTTCAGCGACGAGGCGCATTTTTGGATGAATGGCTATGTCAACAAGCAAAATTGCCGTATTTGGGACGAGACCAATCCACACGAGGTTCACCAAGTGGCAATGCACCCGCAGAAAGTGACTGTTTGGTGCGAATTTTGGGCCGGAGGCGTGATTGGTCCGTATTTTTTCGAAAACGATAATGGTGTGGCCGTCACCGTCAATGGTGAGCGATACCGGTCGATGATAACCAACTTCTTTTGGCCTGAAATCGAGAATATGGATCTGGACAACATGTGGTTTCAACAGGACGGCGCTACGTGCCACACAGCACACACTACGATGGAAGTTCTGCACGATCAAGCGCCCTTAATGGAAAACCCTATACGTCCTTTTTTTGGGTTTTTGAATAAGTTCTACTATGCCAACTCCAATTATGCTTTTTTTTAAAGATAATAGTTTTGCTCAACCGCATCATTCTTGTTTCACATAATTTTCATAATAATTGTGGCAAACACAATCAAGATCCAAATAGACCGCAAAATTGATAATCTGATACGAAAAATTATTATGGAATTTTGAATTTTGAAGATAACAATTTTATATATTTTACTACAATCTTATTTAATATCAACCTATACCTATACCTATCGTACAAAATACAAGCGACCCAAGCTACTAAGAAATAGGCAATTATCAATAAAAATATATTTTAACGATTGCTAAGTATTAACAACAGTAATTATTTTTAATAATTAAGATTATTAAAATTACATTTAGTTAATTATTGAATTAGTCATAACTTAAGTAAAAATATGTATCTCGAAATGGTCGGTCAGTCTACCAATCTATTATTACATTTCGTTTTTTATTTGCCTTGGACGGAGGCATTACTCCACACATCAAAATTAGCGTGAGGTAACTTGTGAATACTATGTGAATTACTATTTCTGTTACTTAATCAGACTAAATAAGCCCCATTCATTTAGGGGGATGCGAGTTAGTAGACGTATCTCAACATCCAATCACCTGCCTCTTCTGCGCAATAGTGAAAACGATCATAATCTTCCGAAGACGAGATCAACACCAGCACCTGTGTGCAAAACAGAAAAGCATCAGGATGTCCAATTCGACTGACCTTATGATGGTAAAGCGGTTGCTTGTGCGCGCCATTCCTGTGTCAGTTGTTCGTTATTAAAGATTCTGAAAAGCACTCAGCGATGTCTGAGTCCACCAGTCCACATTGCTCTTTCCCCAGATTCATCCTCGGAACTTGTAATTATTGGTTTACAAGGAGGTGATTAGCTTGCAATCGAATTATTGCGTGATTACCAATCACATCTATCAAAATAACATAAGAGCAACTGCTAATACTTTGGTATTAAAATACATCCTACTACTTTTTTTAAACAAAATTACATTATTCACGCACAGACAGAATATACCTACACACTTAATATAGGTTTACAGTACAAAAAAGAAATATGTTATGGGATCTCGTGCCTTAACTATAGGCAGCAAATGTACATGTTTCGAATCATCCTAGTTAGTAATATTGTCTATAATATACATTTTTATTATCAGAAGAAATAGATAAATATTTCCAATTGCCCGTTTTGATGGCGTTCACTTAATTATTATGTGCAGACCTTTTTTTAATACATTCACTAGATCGCATTAGTTCGTTGATTCAACAGGTTTGTGACCGCGTCAATATAAAAGTGGCGTGAGAAGGGATCGCTTGCATTTCGCTTATTATTTGTGAACTTTTAAAAGAAATTGTAGTAACAACAAAAGTAATGTTCCAAGTTCTCATTTATTGTTTATTATTAACATTGACAATTTTAGCGCTTCTAGAACTGTTTAAGGCTTTCAAGAAGCGCTGTGATGGAGATAAATTAAGGAATTTCAAATGGTTGCGTAAGTTTGACACTATTTACTTTATTTTATTTTATTTTATGTAATAGGAAGCCAATGTTATATATTCAGAAAAACATTTGCATAGTTGCATGTATCAAAATATTGTAACAAAATTTATAATCAATTAAAGGATAACTTAACATTCAAAATTAAAAAAATAATTAAGTGAATTCTGACATAAATATAACATAGTGAATAGCATTATGTTTAAACAAATATAAAATAAAATTACATTAAATTAAAATTTTCAATTTTTAAAATTAATTAACTTAAAATAATATGTACACGTTAGAGGAATTCTTATTTAAAAATATTTCATGAAATATTTTTTAGGTTGTTATTTTTATATCACCATAATATGGTTCAGGAAGAAAGAAACATTTAAGAAATACATTATCTTCGAATAAGTTAATAAAATAAATATCTATTAATACTATTTTATAAATATGAACAGACAAGCTGTTTAGTAACAATAGTCTGTCTTGTTTTTTTTTTATTATTTTTCGTTTTGCAATATTTAACTGGTTTAACAACTTTAAGGTGAGTATTATGTCCATCATGTGTTTAATCAATCACTATATTTAGCTAGTTTAATGTAATACAAGACTTGTGTTTATATAATTAAGTTGAGGTGATTCTTAGTATAGCTAATAACAAATATAAAATAAATTTGTACAAGACGCGATTCAATTATTTTTCTAATTATACATAATATATAAAAATATGTTCAATTAGTAATAAGTTGATAATGTTGCAATTATATATGCAGCATTATGCAAATATATAATTATAAAATAAAGTATAAATAAAAAAAATGCACATATAATATCTATTTTAACGAGGCCATAATAATAATAATAAATATGGTCTCATCCTTTAGTACATTTACGTGAAATGAGATTTGAAGAAATTCATATTGATACACTGAAAAAAGTTATAAACAAAACACAATTGGAAACCTACTGGTTCTGACAAAATCCACAATTACTGGTACAAAAAGTTTACTTATTTATATCCATTTTTACTTACTCATATTAATGCTTTTATAAAGAACCCTAAAACAATGCCTCACTACATTACATTAGGCTCAACATATATGATATCCAAAGACCGAACTGATCGAAAAAATCCTGCTAAATATAGACCGATAACTTGTCTTCAGAGCATATCATTACATCTTGTCTTAGCCAATTAATATACAGTCATGTGATCTCACAAAATATTTTAACGGAACAGCAAAAAGGATGTAGGAAGGGTAGTTTAGGATGCAAGGAACAGTTAACTATTGATACAGTTGTTTCTAAGTTAACTATTACAGTTAACTATTGAACAGTTAACTATTGATACACTATGTATATTGATTACAAAAAAGCCTTTGACTCAGTACCTCATAGCTGGCTCATATAAATACTTGAACATTATAAAATTCATCCACTCATAATACAATTCCTAAAAAATACAATGCTTCACTGGAAAACCACTCTCAAATTGTATAATGGTAACGCTTGCTTACAAACAGAAACCATAGAAATCCGACGTGGAATATTTCAGGGGGATGCCTTAAGCCCCTTGTGGTTCTGCCTAGCCTTGAACCCACTATCTACGCTTCTAAACAATTCAAACATGGGTTACAAGCTTACATACAATAATGAACGTTACACTCTTTCACATTTACTCTACATGGACGTCATTAAATATATGGAAATAGTTTAAGCGAAGTGCACAGTCTTGCTAATTTAACAGAAAACTTCTCAATGGATATTCATATGGAATTTGGCATAGATAAATGTAGCATACAATCAATTCACAAAGGCAAAATTGAACATAACTCGTATCAACTTCAGTCGGGAGAAATAATAGAACCCGTAGATGAGACATCTGGATATAAATACTTAGGCTTCAACCAAACTAAACAAATTCATGAGAAACAAACAAAAAATATATTAGAGCAACTATTTAAATCACGACTGCATAAGATATTCAACACACACCTAAACGCCCGAAATACTATAAAAGCAATAAATACCTTTGCCATCCCAACACTATCATACTCGTTTGGTATAATACACTGGTCAAAAACTAATTTAATAAAATTCAACGCCTTATAAATACAACACTAACAAAATATAGAAAACATCATCCACGATCCTACATTGAACAACTAACGCTCCCAAAAATAGAAGGTGGTAGAGGCCTCATCGATATTAAAAATCTCCATAACTCCCAAATTACCTCTATTCGCGCATTCTTTCATCATCAAGCCACCAAGATACAACTCCATTATGCTATAGTTCATGCAGACATTAAACTCACTCCTCTCAACCTTGCAGATCACGTAAAACAGAAAAATGAAACAGTTATCTCCGCACAAGATAAAATTAATACCTGGCTCCAGAAGTCACTTCATTGAAGACATCGCCGCGATTTGATGAACCCAATTGTAGACAAAATAGCGTCTAACACGTGGCTCAAACGCGGCTATCTTTTTTCTGAAACAGAGGGCTTCATGATGGCAATTCAGGATCAAATCATACACACTCGAAACTATAGAAAACACATAATCAAAGACCATACACTACAATCAGACCTTTGCAGACACTGCCTCAATAGCTCCGAAACAATACAGCAAATCACGGGAGCATGCAATTCAATAACACAGACAGACTACAAACATAGACATGATCAAATAGCTGCCATTGTTCATCAATACCTCGTATTCAAATACAAACTTATTAGTGACAAAACGCCTTATTACAAATACAAACCAGAAATGATCCTCGAATCGCGAGAATTTAAACTGTACTGGGATAGAACTGTTTTAACTGACAATACTGTGCACTTTAATAGACCGGACATTATGCTGCATGACAAGAAAAATCAAACAGTATACCTTATTGATATCGCCGTGCCTAATACCCATAATTTAGCCTCCAGTTTCACCGAAAAAATTGCGAAGTATACTGATTTGTCTATTGAAATCAAATCTCAATGGAAAGTAAAAGACGTAAAAACTATACCTATTATCATCTCATCGACTGGAGTCATACCTTATTCACTATTTACTAGTTTAGAAGCACTTAGCATTCACAAACTAACTTTTATTTTATTACAGAAAGCAGTCATACTCAATACATACAGAATTGTCCGGAAATTTTTATCAAATGATTAGGTCAACTTCTTAACGTTTTTTGTTTGGATAAGATCCCGCAAAAACGGAAAAAACCCTCGGTAAAACGAGAGCAAAGAAAATTTAAAATAATAATAATAAAATCATTTATTTCGACCAACAAGGATCTTATATACATTACATATATTAAATCAAATCAAATCAAATTAAATCAAATCAAATCGAATCGAATCGCATCGAATCGAATCAAATGGAATCAAATCAAATTAAATTAAATTAAACCAATTCAAATCAAATTAAATTAAAGTCAAATCAAATTAAGTCACATTAAAATTAAACAATGTCATGAATGTAATTAATGTCAATTCAATTAAATGTCAACACATTAATATTATTAGTCAGTACATGAATCATATTGCAATGATTCAAGTACTGACAGTCAAACTTGCATGAGAACATTTTTAGGATGGTGTTGGAGCTGCCCTGAACAAACAAAAATAAATATCTACATAACTGGTTTTTGTCCGCGTTTTTTGTGTTATCGCTTTTTATAATATTAGTATAGACATAACTCGTTTAGATTCGCATTAATGCATAAACTTTTAAATGATTACATACAATAAGTACATTTTAAGTTTAGAAAAATTGATAAAGATGCTTGTGTTCTTAATGTATATCAGAACATATTTTATAAATACTAAAACTCTCTAGAAATCCTAAATGGACTATATGGAGTTACTGTTAATAACAATTTGCAGGTATACAATTATTTATCGATAACTATTTACTATGGATAATTTGAGTTGGCGTATATAATCCATTAATTATTTAAAATAATTATAATTTATTTAAACGGATGCCGTCCAACTCTGACGCTGTGCTAATCCGCTTTTGTGGCTACCACTCATAAGTTATTCTACCGTCGCACAACAGTTCATATTGTAACAACAACGTGAACTGTTTGTTTGTGACAACACTCCCAACTTAATATATACTTGGGCTAGTGTAATTAGAAGTATATGTTAGATCTCATGGTTGGCTGAGGTGGAGTATTTACTCACGGTAGCATGCGCAAGCGATCCCGTGGCGCTCCCGTTAAGACGGGAAGGGTACCGCTGGGTTTTTAGTGGGTATTCCGATGACCGGGGCACACTCGGTGCCTTGGACATATGGCGAGCCCCACATACCCCGGCCACTGTTCCCGTGGGGGGAAACGCGTCAAGAGTTTTCCCAGAGTCAAAAAAAAAAAAAAAAGGTGGAGTATTTATGAATATTTGTCTAAACATTTTTTGGTAATTCATGTAATAATATTGGCAGATGAAATGACGAGGCTCAATTAAATTAAAAAGAGGGTTATGTTTATAACCCTCTAGATTAGAAATTAGAAAAAAACAAGATTACACAAAAAAAAAAAAACATGTTTTTACGTCGACCTGCTATAATTGCGGTAATCGATGTATGTAATTAAATTGTTTTTTTATTCAAAACGTGTAGGTATTATTTTGATATTTCTTTCCTCGCTCTTTGTATAAAACGTTCAGGTTAAATATTTAAAAATTAAAAGTTTTTTTTTATTGTATGGTAGGGCGGACGGTCATGTGGGCCACCTGATGGTAAGTGGTCACCAACGCCCATAGACAATGGCATTGTAAGAAATGTTAACCATCGCTTACATCGTCAATGCGCCAACCAACCTTGGGAACTAAGATGTTATGTCCCTTGTGCCTGTAATTACACTGGCTCACTCACCCTTCAAACCGGAAAACAACAATACCAAGTACTGCTGTTTTGCGGTAGAATATCGGATGAGTGGGTGGTACCTACCCAGACGAGCTTCACAAAGCTCTACCACCGATTGTATGTATAGTATATGTATAGTCCTTATTGAAACGAATCCACCCGAACGTAATTTTTGTCATTGAGTTCAGTTCTCCGGGCCTTGGGTAAGGACATTATATACTTAATATACTCCTGTTAAATAAAATTGTATTTATTACTATTGCATGTATTACGAGTATATTATATGGTTCAATCAGTAATCATAAATGTATTTTCAGTTCCAATAAAAGCAGCGAAGCAGGAAGTCCATGGCGTTAAAATACTCAATGAAGAATGTGAACCAGATAAGGAGGAAAATAATAATATTGAAACTGTATAATGTTTTATGATAAAATTGAATCCATTTTTTTTTAATGTTTTTGTTTAAGTCGAATGGCCCGAATTATATCGATTCTCAAAGAGAAAGTTCTTATATCATATAATTACAATCTGCTGATTGTAAAACAAGGTATTAATTTATGATAAGTATTCTATGAAAATGTAAACAATACTCCGGTGGTCTGGCGGCTAGCTTATAGTGGTGCGATACGGGGTGGGGGAAACATGGCATTAAAAATATTTTTACAATGTGAATTTTTGGCAATTCCTAATTCTCAATTTATTCTGGCCAGCAACTCAAGAAGTATGACAATCTTACCCCGTCCAGCGGCTTTATGCAACGGCAGCACTTTCAGAACAGTCATGAAGAGCAAAACTTACGATGCTTTGGGCGAAGTGGAACTTCGCTGTAGAGTACAGACTATTTACTATTTACGCCCATATCAATAAATAGACTTCTATGATGCTTATACAGTCCCTTAGGCCACTTTGGATGGATGCATTCCTTCACCATACGATATTTGTTATGTAGAAGAGTTGATTCGCTGGCTGTTGGAAACTAAGGTTTATCCTGAATGAATTGAGTAAATGAAATGAAATAAAAATATCGAGCGTTTTTGTTGCTTTTACTATTTAAGGCTTCTACTAATGAACGGTTCAGCACAGTTGAGACGGCGAGATCAGGAATTACAATTTTCAAACTGAGACAACACAGTGAGGTCTATTTTTGTGCGGTTTTTAAGTAACAGGTGTATAAGATTTTTAAATAAGGTTGTATATATACTATAGAGTACCATATATTCTGTGATAATAATACCATCTATATATTCACTTTAATATAATATACAACAAATACAATACACACAAACACAAAAACACACACATGTACGCACTTACAGACTCATTCTGTGATTCTCATCTGTTAATAGTTTTACTTACCGTCTCCTAGTTAGTAATTTCATATGTATAACCAAATAAATAAATAGTCAGTTTGTACCTTTTTAAATAATGTGTTTCCTTTCTGTTGTAATTATGTTATTGTGTTTTGAAACCTGTAAATCGCTTGTATCACGTTACGCAAGAAATTTCATTAAAGTCAAGGTTAGTCGATTTAGAAATAGTTCGTCAAAAATTATCATTTCTGGGGTTAGGTAGTTTAGAGAGGGGGAATGGCGTTCACTTAAGAAAAATACGCTTTTTTTTTAATATTAATTTTACTTCAAAATTTTAAAACATAACATGATCTTTAACTATTCAGTAATTAACATTTTAACACCAAACGTATTTCTGTTTGACTTATAAGTATTAGAAAATGCGCCATTGCGTTTGGTTTCAGCGCCATTGCCCCTGACTTTGGGTAATGCCGCTCAGGCTAAGGGGTAATGACACTCAAACATGTTTTTGGAAAAATATCTAGTATTCTCATTACACTACTAAGTGTTAGATCAATCTTGAATAATTAAAGTCTAAAATCACAAATTAGCATCACCTATACCTAATTGTACGTCAGGTAAGTCTGATATAATTAAAAATATATAGTTATTATCTTTAATACCAAATTAACTTCAATTATTATTGTATTGTAGTAAATGAGTCTAAAGAAAACTCAATACATGTAAAATGAATAGCTCTTTATTTGACGTGCGTATAGGTTGAGCATTTAAATTCGTCTGCTTAATGATATGGCGAAAACGATTAACAAACAATTAGATGTACATAACTTGAGTATTGTGTGGGTACCGTCTACTACGATGACATATGGTCACATGCGTATAAACAAGTGGTAATAAGATTGCTATGCTTTTATGACAGGCGCTAACATAGTCCCCCCTATTGGAGGCGAACGATTTTGAAAGTCTTCAATCTCGTCAACAAAGATCTTCTGGTGTTGGGAGTGGACATATGCGTGTGAAAGGTCTTCGAATGCATCCTCGAATGGTTTCTATATCGGCCACACGTGATGTACGATTCGACCAAGGCGCCAATGAAGAGGGGCCATGTTGTCCTCTTGAAGCAAAACCAGGTCCCCAATCTTAAGACTGGCTTGGTTTGTTCGCCATTTGCAGCGTTGTTGAAGCTCGCTGACATATTCCTTCTGCCAACGGTTCCAGAAATGCAGCCGGATTTGTTCAAGTCTTTCGTAGCGGTTTGAAGATCTGATTTCTTGTGAAGGTGAAGGCAGCGATGTCAACGGACGGCCGATCAGAAAGTGCCCTGGAGTGAGAGGAAGGAAATCATGAGGAGAGGAAGACATTGGACACAGGGGTCGGCTATTCAGTATAGCCTCGACCTGTGCAAATAGAGTCGACAACTCCTCATAAGTTAAGTTGTTATTTCCTAGGATTCTTCTTACATGGTGCTTAGCCGACTTCACACCAGCTTCCCACAGTCCACCAAAGTGTACTGTTTGTAGTGTGGTGTTTGTTAAAGTACTTTTGCAATTAATAGATTGATTTTTAATTAATAATTTAACTTCGTTAGGAAAAGATTGTGCTTGAGACATTTTACATATAAAATAAAAGGATTTATTTAGTTCATTGACTGTTAGATGACCTATTAGTTTAGATTGTGGATATTTAAAATTATGAATAGCTCTCAAAATATATGCTACAACTCTTTTTAATCTGCGAAGAGTCGAAAAATTATCTACGTTAATCACAGATGCATCCAAACTGTTCGAAAGCACCCCTATCTCCGCCAAATTGTTGAGTATAACTTGAGATGGCAACGTAGGCCATGTTGACTCATGCTGTTGTAAAAAGATAGGTCCTGACCACCACAACTGCGAGCCTTTAAGAATCTCAGCGCTAGTACCACGAGAGATAAGGTCGGCGGGATTGACATCGGTGGGTACATATCGCCAATAAGACGAGGTAGTCAACTCTGTAATCTCAACAATCCTGTTTGCAACAAACATTTTTAAATTGCTAGGGCTAGCGTGTAGCCATCCTAAAACTACGCTAGAATCACACCAGTGAAAACTGCGAGTTATGGGAAGCCTCAAGGACTCAACAACCGTCTTATAAAGGCGAGAAGCGAGTAGCGCTCCACATAATTCGAGCCGTGGAATTGTCGTCGGCTTGCGCTACTTTTGATTTAGCACACAGCAGCCGCACGGAAACTTGTCCTTGCGAGTTGGTGGATCTAACGTAAAGACACGCTCCATAGGCAGCTTTAGAAGCATCACAAAATGTATGTAGCTAGACGGAACTAGGGTTATCACATAAGATTAATCGTGGAATTTTAATAGAAGAGAGAAGAGGGAAATTGATTTTAATTTTATCCCACTCCCTATTGAGTGTATCAGGAATTGTTTCATCCCAGTCCAACTTCTTGATCCAAAGTTGTTGTATGAGTAATTTGGGTTGAAGCGTACATGGAGTTAATAGTCCCAGCGGGTTAAAAATTTTTGAAAGAAGTTGACAAAATAACTGGTTTTGTAATATTGATATTATTATTGGATGGAATATTGACAGTAAAATGTAAATCATCGGTTGCTGGACTCCATCCAAGGCCTAAAGCACTTGATGATTCACTCAAGCTTAAATCGTCTTGCAAATTTATTTCTGAAGATTGAAAAATTTCAGGGACATTGGTTCTAAATTTTCGTAACTTAAAACAACCGGACTGAAGAGTAGAGGAAAAATAATTTAGAATATGGAGCAGCTCTTGCTTAGAGTCCACCCTGGTGATGAGATCATCACAATAGAGGTCCTTCTGAATGATGGTTTTGATACTATCATCAGAGGACTCTTCTCCTAGTTGCCAGAGGCAACGAGTTGTTAAATAGCTGGCACTAGCAAACCCATACGTCACTGTATTTAATCGAAAAGTTTTAATGGATTTATGTTCTTCATCACGCCATAGAATTAGCTGAAGATTCCTATCATCTTCATGTATCAGTACCTGACGATACATCTTTTCGATATCGCCGGTAAGCACAAATTTGTGTTGACGGAATCTAAGCAATATTGCATAAAGAGAGTCTTGAATGGTGGGGCCAACCATTTGTATGTCGTTGACAGAGTAGCCTGATGATGTCCGAGCTGAGCCATCAAAAACGACCCTGCACTTTGTGGACTCACTATGTTCCCTAAGTACAGCATGATGGCATAAATAAGATGATGGTTCTGGTCTTATTATTTGAGACTCAGAACAGTGACCTAAGTTGATGTTCTCATTAATAAATTGACAATATATATTTTTTAATTCAGGTAGCTTTCGAAATCTTTTTTCTAATTTTAAAAATCGTTGTTTTGCTAAATTGTAAGAGTCACCTAAGCAGTCTGAAGAAGAAATTAGAGGAAGCTTCGCAACGAAACGACCTGACTCTAGGCGTGTGGTGTGAGCAATAAAATGTTGTTCACAAGCTTTCTCTCTTTCACTGAGCAATGAAGAGCGCTTGGGTAGCTCTTCCAGCTCCCAAAACCTGGCTATTTGCTTTTCCAGGTTTAATGAACTTTGAGAGTGAGAAGCTAAAAAATTGCATCTTATTAAATTAGGGTTTGAGTTTAAAATAATAGGACCGGAAATAACCCAGCCAAACTGCGAACTCCTAAGAAATGGCTTATTGTGACCGAGAGATGTTTGCTTGTTCCCTATAATCTCCCAAAATATATCTGCACCTATTAACATGTTAACAGGCCTAGCATCATGAAAGCTGGGATCAGCAAGCTTTATATTGATTGGTATATTGAAATGCTTGGGATCGATACTAGATTTTGGAAGATTACCAGCTAGTTCGGGTAAAACTGAACACGCCAACGTCACGCTAAAATTGTTAACCTTAGACTTCAATTGAAGCACGCAACGCTCGTTTGTAGTGACATGTTGAGTTACCTATGCCAATTATTTTTGTAACATTTGTACTAATAGATTCGAGATTTAACTAATCTTTGAGAGATTGTGTTATGAAACTGGCCTGGCTGCCACTATCGAGAAGGGCACGCACAGTACTTACCTGCTGAGTCGAGGGATTTATGACCTCGACCAACGCCGTTGACAGCAGGACGTGATGATCAAAAGGCTGATTGGAGTAATTAACATTTAATTCGGTGGTGTTATTAGTGGAGGTCTCGACGACAGTGGCTGCTACAAGCCTAGTATGTAAAAGAGAATTGTGTCGTCTTTTACACTCGCGACATGAACCCATCTGGCACTGATGTACTGCGTGACCTATGCGCAGACAATTAAGGCATAACTTTAATTTAATTGCTTCGGCCTTTCTCTGCTCGGGAGTCTTAGCTAAAAAGTTTGGACAGTCATAGATAAGATGACTTCCCTTACACAGAGAACATAACCGCCTTTTATATTGCGAGTGCTCATCTGAAGATGTAACTGCAAATGATTTTGTAAATTGTTTTTCATTAAATTTGTTAATGTTGCTATGATTAGGAGTCGAATAACGTCGAAATTTGTCTGTTTTATTTTGGTTGCAAGTCTCAAGTATGTCTGCGCGGTCCCTAAGGAACGAACTCAATTGATCGAGAGTAGGCATATCGTTTAATGTCTTACGATACTCTTCCCATTTCAATACAGTACGGCTATCTAGCTTATTAGAAATCATATATATTAACAACGTATCCCAATAAGTCGTAGGTTGCCCTAGACTCGCCAAAGCTCTTATATTTTTATTATAAGTGTCTATTAATGAACGCAACAATGTAGCGGATTCCCTTGAAACCGGTTCAATAGTAAACAACGCGTTGAGGTGATTGTTAATCAGCTGTTGCTTATTGTCGAAGCGTTCACACAATAGACTCCACGCCTTGCTGTAGTTAGCCGCAGAAATCTCAAAATTAGAAATAACTTCAAGCGCATCCCCCTCTAAATAGGAGTTTAAATACTGAAACTTATGAATAGGCAAAATTTGATCGTTTGAATGAATAATAGATTGAAACATATCCTTAAACTCAAGCCAACGACTATAGTTGCCACTAAATTTAGCGATTTGAATTTGCGGTAATTTAAAACTCACAGGATTGTTTACCTGACCGTTAGAACTTGAATTTGAATTATTAAAATCGTGATAATGACTTAATATTTCTTTAGAGATCGCGATTAAATTGTCAAAGGATTGTTCAATACTATAACGTTCATTTAATTCGGCTTCTAAATTTTCAGAATTCATCACCTCGATCTGTTCTTGAATGCCATCAAATTCACTGGACAAAGATTCAAATTTATTACATTTCAATCTCAACTCATTAACTTGAATAGGTGTTAGAGAAGGAATATTTTTTATTAATTCGATGTAATTTTGAAATTTTGTAAGACGTCCTTTCACAGAACTACGTTTAATTTGCAAAGGTTTAAGTTCCGCCATTATAAATACGATAAACGTATATAAAATGTAAGACGATTGCAAAAAAAAATAAAAATAAAAAATATAAAATGTGTAACTTAGTTTAAACGACAAATTCCCGTTACTATTTTACACGTGTTGCGATGCGTTTGAAACAAAGGAACGATCGAAGATGGCTGTGCGCATGACCTTGACCGCTAAACGCAATCACAGCTGTGCAAGGTGAATGACCAATAACAATATTGCACTATAACTTAATGATAATTGTCGACGCGATTTGAACAAGTTTTTAACTATACTGATTGGATTTAGAATATAAGGAATTCGGTTTTGATGTTTAGGTTTTATATATAGAAGGAAAATAAGGATATAGAAGGACACTTATCTGATTGGACCGGCAGTGCTGCTGATGTGCTGCACGCTGGAAATGTCCTTGCACGCCACGAAGAACTAAGTTGGATGTTGAACTGCTGCGTGGCCAACGACTTTCACGGCTAACGGCTTGAGCTTCAAATTTGCTTGTTTTGGTAGACTTCGACCTCGCAGTAGTATAATATGTTATCCCTATCTATAAGCGATATCGGCTCGAAATTTGTCACGGTCGCCACTTTATGTATTGTAGTAAATGAGTCTAAAGAAAACTCAATACATGTAAAATGAATAGCTCTTTATTTGACGTGCGTATAGGTTGAGCATTTAAATTCGTCTGCTTAATGACATGGCGAAAACGATTAACAAACAATTAGATGTACATAACTTGAGTATTGTGTGGGTACCGTCTACCACGATGACATATGGTCACATGCGTATAAGCAAGTGGTAATAAGATTGCTATGCTTTTATGACAGGCGCTAATAATTATCATTAGAGGAAATCACAATAAGTATCTATCTGCAAAATCTCATCCAGAACATATAGCATGAGACCACAATCCGCAGGTGGTACAGCGATACCACATCACGTTATTTTTTCCGAATTCTTCGCAAATAATGCATTTGTTGTAGTCTTCATCACCGACATTCATTTCGTCACAAATGTGCTCTTCATTTTCATTCTCTGAAGAACTTTCTTGTAGAATCTTTCGTGTGTAATTTTTGTTTTTTATTCTTCTTTCCTTTATCTAGATTTTTGTCTTGATTGTCTTATTAAGTTTCGTAATCTTTTTATTTTCTTTATTTTGTAAAATACTTGTCATAGGAGTCGCTGTTAATATGGTAGCATGTTGTTTCCTCTTTCTTTGAGCTTGCTTAGAAGATGGTGCAATAGTTTTTGTCGTTGCTGTAGCAGCAAAAAATACAGGAGTTCTTCTTTGTTCGTCAAGAAGTTTTTGGTTAAAATAAACTGCCAAATCGGATTCGAAACTTTGATCCTTATTTGATGGACCTGCCAAGTGAAATGTATATCCTGACATTATGACTGCGTATATCCAAGATACTGGACATTTTGTCCTTAATATTGAGCGATTTATTTCAATTCTTGTGCTATGAGCGATGCTGCCAGATCTTGATCAGTAAAAACATTTGGGTTCATAGGATATATTCCCGTCGCTCAAAGTAGTAAATGGTATGTTAAATTGGTTTGCGGCTTTTCTTTTAGACATTCCTTATTCGATAGTAGTCTTAGCAGTTTGAAGGTCTTCTTCGTTCGTTCTAAGGTTCGTGGACGATTTCTAGACATTAATCAATCAACAGCCAATCGTAGTCCACTGCTGAACATAGGCCTCTCCCAAGGTGCGCCAAAGCTCCCGGTCCTCCGCCTTCCGCATCCAGTCGGTACCCGCCACCTTCATAAGGTCATCGGTCCACCTGGCTGGAGGGCATCCTACGCTGCGTTTGCCGATTTGCGGTCTCCATTCTAGGACTCGTCTGTTCCAACGGCCATCGGTCCTACGACATACGTGACCAGTCCACTGCCACTTCAGCCTGCTAATTTTGCATGCTATGTCGGTGACTCCGGTTCTTTTCCGGATAATCTCATTTCTGATCTTATCCTTCAGAGAAACCCCGAGCATAGCTCGCTCCACTTTAAATTTGTGGACTAGTCCCGCAGTTAGTGTCCACGTTTCGGTACCGTATGTCATGGCAGGTAAGACGCATTGGTTGAAGACTTTCGTCTTCAAACATTGCGGTATAGATGACGTGAGGACTTGACGAAGGTTGCCAAATGCTGCCCATCCTAAGCGAATTCTTCGATCGGCTTCCTTCTCGAAGTTGTTCCTACCGACTTGAATGACCTGTCCTAGGTAGGTTTATTCACTAACAACTTCGAGAGGTTTCCCTTCGACGTATATTGGTCCCGGCACGACATGCCTATTGAACATGATCTTGGTCTTGTCCAAGTTCATACCGAGACCGACAAGCAGGGAAGAATCGCTTAGGCTACGCAGCATTTCGGTGAGTTGTTCCAGCGACTCTGCTATTATGACGATATCATCGGCAAACCGAAGGTGTGAGATGTACTCGCCGTTTACATTGACTCCATATCCAGTCCAATCCAGCGTCTTAAAAATGTCTTCCAACGCGTTGGTGAACAGTTTCGGGGATATTACATCCCCCTGTCTCACCCCTCTGCGCAGTTGGATCGCTTTCGTCTTACAGTCCTGGATGTGGACAGTCATTGTAGCGGCGTCAGTACCTCGATATATCTCCAATCGATATGACATATCTGCAATGAGTCGAGCACTGCCCAGGTTTCGATGGAGTCAAAGTCTTTCTCGTAATCCACAAAAGCCATACACAGCGGCTGATTGTATTCTTCGGTCTTCTGCACAATCTGCCGAACAGTATGGATGTGGTCTACGGTGCTGATCGAAAGCTGGCTTGCTCTGGGGGCTGGAACTCGTCAAGTTGTCTGGCGAGACGGTTCGTGACGACTCTTGAGAACAGCTTATACACGTGATTCAGGAGGGAGATTGGTCTTTAGTTTTTCAAGAGGGTTGTATCACCTTTCTTGAAAAACAGTACCACCTCACTCCCACTCCACGCTTCCGGGGTCTTGCCATGTTGGATGACGGAATTAAAGAGGCTTGCTAGCTCTTTCAGGACCGGAGTCCCGCCTGCCTTAAGCAACTCGGTTGTGATTCCGTCATCTCCCGGAGCATTGTTGTTTTTAAGCTGTTCTAAAGCCGCCCTAATCTCGCCTTGGTCAACGACCGGGAGCTCCTCGGAGTAATGGCGCGTAAGAGGGGCGCGCTGTTCATCAATACTGATTCCCATAGGTTTATCCGCTCTTGAAGAGAACAACTGCCCATAAAACCTCTCTACTTCTGCGACGATCTCAGGCCTAGAGGTAACGAGACTACCATTTTCAGTTTTAAGTTTTGTCAGACGCGGCCTCCCAAACTTGCGAGCGAACACTTTCGATCCCCGATTTTGCTCAACCGCAGCCTTGATTTCTAGACATGTCTATAAGAAAAAAAAACAATAAGTGATTGCGGGGTAATGGCGCTCAGGTGAGCGGTATAACCCCAAACGGTTGAATTGTATTTAATTTGAAATTTATAAACATTCATATAATATTGTTTAAAATTGGTTACATTATGAAATGACTGAATTGAAAATTAGATCAGTGCAGCCGTATGCGGAGAAACACACATCACGGTCACGTGTCGCGAGTTAACTGCTCGTACCCGTCGTTGGCCGTTGCCTGCTATAGATAAGGAAAATAATAAAATATTGTAAAATGTTGTCAGTAAAACAAAATGTTAATAATTTATTTCTGATATTTGAGAATAGTAGTGTTTGAATCGTTTTTTTCTTTTGAGAAATCACTTACACTATCACAAAGATTATGAATTTATATCGTGTCAATTAATTATTTTGTTGAAATAATTGTTGGTGAGCCTAATGAAATAAAGCACTGGTTTCCACGAGTAACTTACACGCAAAAAATCCTTGGTGGTAGAGCTTTGTGCAAGCTCGTCTGGGTAGGTACCACCCACTCATCAGATATTATGCTACCGCAAAACAGCAGTACTTTGTATTGTTGTGTTCCGGTTTGAAGGGTGAGTGAGCCAGTGTAATTACAGGCACAAGGGACATAACATCTTAGTTCCTAAGGTTGGTGGCGCATTGGCGATGTAAGCGATGGTTAACATCTCTTACAATGCCATTGTCTATGGGCGTTGGTGACCACTTACCATCAGGTGGACCATATGCTCGTCCGCCTTCCTATGCCATAAAAAAGTATCATCATAATTTCCAGGTCACTGTAACATATTCTCACTGTCTGTTTTTATTTGGATTACTAATCAATGATCAAAGACTTGATCTAAAATATAGTGTTAACCACCTACTAATTACTTTGCTATTTTTTTATCGTAGGTGTTTTATTTAGCGTTTTTTACCGAAGTTGAGCTAATACATGGTTAAAAGTTTATCCAAATTCTCCTGTATTCTTTCGTCAAGCCAGTTAGTCCTGTACATGGTACATATCTCATTTATCAGAGTATTACGATTAGAGTAAATATTTAAGTCAATCATTATATAAATTATTATTAATATTTATAAAAGATGAATAATAGAGGTAGCAAATTTTCATATATAATGGATGTGATTCTGATTGTTCCTAAAATGAGACCTTGTGGAACACCTTTATGACCTGGGCAACATATAGAAAGAAAATAAACTCATGATCTAGTAGTACTGCGTTTTTTCCGGTAATTCAAATAACCTGAAAAACAGTTGTGTTAAGACTGGGCCCTTAATAACAACAAAAAAGTCCTGTGAAATGAAAATTATGCGCTCACCCTCATCTGAGGCGAATAAAACCTTGTTAGCTCCATCTAAAAACATTGTAATGGACAATAGTGCTGTGATGTTTTCGAAACCATCATTGCATAACTGGTAATATTGTGAGACTAAGAAAAGTTACAGTTGATACATGAATACTTTTGATACGCTTGCCATTATCATGATGATAACGTAGATCTTTGAGTGCATTTGTATTGTCATTTGTGAGATCTTACCAGTACAGACACCTTAGGTTTGAAAATGTACTGGTATAAAATTTATGAAATTGAAAAACATATTCACAATTTAAAAAAAAAGGATACTCAGAAAAAAATTATTGATTTCTTTAAATAAATATATAAATGCCTATTTATAACCAAATGTGTACATACTTATTACCATTTTCTTAATGCTCTAGCACTATGCTTATGTTCGATTTTTATTAACCTCTATAAATGAGAGTAACTACTCCCAAACATTTGTAAGTGACAAACTGTGTTAGAAAACTCTATGATCGAGAGTAATATTCGGGTCACTTGAGTTCTCGCTTACCCAGGTTGGACTGTAATAACGATTCTAGTGAATAATTGATTATGTACTTGACATTATCAATAACAGCATGTATTACGAAATATAAAATTTAACGAGTTCAATGTCATTTGATTTGAAATAGAGCAGCTTCATCGGTAGGCGATAAATATTATCGCTGTTGTTCTATGTATTTATTGTGATTTATAATGACTATTAATTGTCGGTAGAGAAACGCGGGTTCAAGCACTGCTCACTTTACATATGCTTAATTTGTTTTTATAAATAATTCATCATGTATACTACTGGAGGTAAACATCATGATGCATTTGTTAGATTATTTGATTCCATATATATTTAGGTATATATACACAAACTTTTAATCGAATCGATCTCCTTAACAGAAGACGAGGCCTTACCAGTAGGTCACTCAACTTGACATACATTAAATTATGGTATAATTACGATACAATTTTTCAAATTTAAATTTGAATGATCGTATCTTTTCAACAGCATCTCTTTTACCAAAAAAACCTAAAAGACACCCAGTCTAGTCAAATGATAATTAAATTTGGTTGATCGATTCAAAGATAAATTAATGACATAAGTTTATTGATTTACAATCAACTGCGATTACGTAGAACGGGAGCCGGTATTATTAACTATAGGTACGAACTACGATTGGCGCTCAGACCTTAGTCAGTCAGTAGTTCAGTACACGCCGCACCGTCATGTCATAACGACGTGTTACTTTCTAAAACGTGACAAAATACGAACACCAACCAAGTTCAGAGTATTTTCTTAAATTCCTGTTCGTTTTAATAATCATGTATGTATTAGCTTTGGCCGTAATTGGGGCGATCGCTGTGGCAGTTATTGTCATAGATTCATTATGGAGTCTCTTCGAATTGATCAGTTCATATCTGATGCCATATTTTATACCCACGGAAATGTTACCCTTGTCAAAGAAATTTGGATCATGGGCCGGTGAGTAATAGTTATATTTGTGATTTATTAACGATCGGTGTGATAGTTTTGGTGAACTAAACGCGTGCATTCACCTTTGAAATTGTCGCCTTTGACATATTTACCTATATAAATATGCAAGGGTCGCATTTCTGACTTAATCGGTGTTTGATTCCGGTTTTTATGTGGTTTACTTGTAACCTTGAATACAAAAAGCTTCCAGATGCAATCGATATATATATTTAATTTTTGCTTTGATCGTCAAGTAAATTTATTCCTTCCGTACCTTTACCGTACACGTGACGTTAATAGTTTTTATGCTTGATTTAATTAATAATATCTTGAGTCTATTAACAAGGAATTTAGTTATGTTTATTTTAGCATATATATTATAATTTTAGGGTCAATAATAGAACACGCAGTTGAATTATACACGACAATAAATTAATACAAATTAAAGGCTAGTCGCCAATATGTTCCGCAAAGTATGAATGATGTAAATAGTTATTGGTTTTTCTGTCACAATATGCTCAGTAGCAGCCCGGAGTCTGGAAGTTGGAAGTGTGTACACTCCCGTACCTCGGAAAGCACGTAAAGCCGTTGGTCCTGCGCCTGAACCCTTTCCGGTTGTTTCGGATTGCCGTCCTATCGGATTCTGGAGGTTAGGGAATAAAGAGTGCTATGTTTGCAAACACACTTGTGTACGTACTATAATATCTCCTGCGCAGTTGGCTAATCTCTATTGAGATTGTCCGCCGTGGCCGGATCGATTCGGAGGACATTACCTGACGTGACCTGAGTTCGCCAGATTGCTACATGTGGGTAGGATCCATGTGGATGTTCTTATAATAAATACTTAATGTATTAGATAGAATAGGTATATATAATCAAGACTAGAGGCTAATTGTGATGATAATATATATATATATATATATATATATATATATATATATATATATATATATATATATATTCTTTTTCAAAATAATTGAGTATATCAATTATTTTTCTTATTAAAAGCTATATTATACTGTTTCTTAAAAGCCGAAAAATTTTGGTTTAATGTGATACACGCCTATAATTAATTTAAGCCTTGCGTTTTTTATCTGTTTAGTTAAATTATAAATTGCTTAGGCGTACTACACCTGGGCGGGTCGGAATTAATTGGAGCAGAAGGTCGGGAAAATAAAATATAAAATATGCAGTTATATAATGATCGAAAACGGGCCGCTCGGCTCAGCTGTGTAGGTATAGCATAGCATAGCGGCTAGGCCAAGCCGGGCAACGAAACATGTATAGTAATTTCTTCGAGTCAGCTTCGTTGATCGACAAATACTGCCGAGTCGAACGTGCCGACCCGCCTGTGTGTAGCATGCCTTACTGCGTGTGTTTTAATTATGACACTTCCATTTCGAGGCTACATCTTCTAGTTTTTATGACTGTATTTGTTATATATAAAAACGAAAACAGTGAACATCACGAGTAGAAACATTGAAATATAAACTATTAAGAAGTTTAAATAATACTTACTAATTGTAGAGCTTTGTGCAAGCCTGTCTGGGTAGATTCTCGTCACATTCTCCAAACGGCAACACCAAGTATTGTCTTGTTTCGGTTTGAAGCGTGAGTGAGCTAGTGTAGCTACAGGCACAAGAGACAACATATAAGTTCTCAAGGTTGGTGGCACATTGGCGATGATTGGATGGTTATATTTCTTACGGCACCGTAATGTCTATGAGCGATGATGACCACTTACCATCAGCATGGTCTATTTGTCAGTCTGAGTCAGTTGTAGATATTGTTGTAGAAGAGCTGCAAATGTTGTATATCTTGATCTGAGTTTTGGATGGAATCTTAATCCACTGGGTGATACCGAATTCTAGAAGGTGGTAGGCGAATCTATTGAAATGCGAAGGGCCGGTAGTATAGCGAATAGGCTAAGCAATTGAATATTTAAATCTAGAACTCGTATTAATTATATAAACAGAAAACTTTGTTGCCTTTTATCGATATTTAATATAGATTATTTTAGTGTCAATGGCGAAATATTCGATGTTTAAACGTTGTATAATATTTAATTCGTCTTAGTCGGTTATGTGGACATATTGATTACAAAATCCTGTTTTTGATTACCAATAGTGAAAAAGATATATTTTGATGATAAGTTAATTTTTTCAATGTATGTATATTTTATTAATATCAATAGTGACTTTTTGTTTTTTAAGTTGTTATTATGTATGTATTTATTGTTTTTAAATATAAAAAAGTTCAAACCCTGGCCGCAGTAGCCATTTTGAAGAGAGACTTTTCATATACATGTGAAGGCCATATTAAAAACCCAGGCAAGCACCATTCATGTGCTTAATTTGTATTTATAATTTATCTTGTGCGTTGCGGTTAAGGAAAAACATCCTAAGGAAACTTGCATGTGTCCATCTACCAACCGCATTGGTGCAGCGTGGTGGAAAAAGCTTCAAAGCTTCTCCTCAAAAAGGGAGAGGAGGCCTTAACCCAGCAGTGGGACATTCACAGGTTGTTATTGGTATTGGTACTCGACGGGATGGGAAATCCGATACGAACAGAAAGATTTCAGGCGCAGGACCAGCACCATTAAGGGGAAGCACAAGAACGCCAATTTCTATACTTCACACTTGTTGTGTCAAGTTGTGTGTGTGTGTGTATGCAAAATGAGCCAGCTGAGTCGAAACATAGCACTGGTTCTCAGCTGATATCTTAACCTTGGAAATTGTGTAAAATGAAACAATGACAAATGTGTAGTTTTTGTATAAGAAGTAGGTATGTGCAAGTATTTATAAATTATAATAAAATTAAAGATAATATTAAAAAAAGTCGGACGATGAGTGATTATCAAGAATTTTAATTCTAAGTATAATTAAATTAAATAAACAAAATAAAAACAAGGTCAATTTGGCGTGCGTCGTTGTTCACATTTATATAGCTAAGTACATAGTTATAAATTGTATGATAATAGCAAACAATAGTGAGTATTGTCAACTAAAATGTGACAGTGTCTATGTATTTGCTTTGTTACACAATGTTGTCTTCAAAGATGCTTCGAATGTTTCGTCATGTTGTTGCAAGATATAGCGGTCCTTAAGTCTTGGGAAACAGACATACATAGGTCAAACGATCTTTATAACTGCCGACGAAGAGAATTATAATCTCTTTGCAACGACCATACTTGTCTAGTTATATAGTTTTAAATAATTCTTATACGAAAATACAATACGCATCTTCAATTTCTATGCAGTCTAAAAACATCAAGTAAGAAGGTTTAAAGCAAATTGTAAAATTTTTTTGCGTGTCTATGTTCTCTTTCGTTTTTGTTTTAAAAAAAATAATTTCGCTATTCAAATTACGTTCGATTATTTCAATTTCATAGCATTTCGGAGTTTTGTAAATATTAGCAAATTTCCGTTGCAATAATTTATGAAACGGTTAATCTTTAACTAATCGATTGACCTGTGTTTCTTGTCGATGAGTTATTATCAAACTCGTTTCGAACTTAATAAAATATTTTGTGGTTTGGTATAAAGTTTTATATTAACTGACTTCTGTCGTATATGTTCTTCATCTTTAAACTTATGATAGCTTTTCGTTTGGGTTCCATATAGCTGCAATGTGTTCCCATTTCAATTTTATTGCTATTGGTACATCTTTTTTTAAGATAACATTCTGTCAAAGGTACGAACTAGACACCCAAGTCCTTATTGAATAATATCTTGAATAATAAAATAATAATAATAACGGCGTCAATTTAATGTTAATTTAATCAATTAACGTCAATTAAGTTGTTCATTAATATTTTTTCTTATTGCGGTTGAAACAAGCTATAGTTGATATTTATTTTGAAAAAATATTTTGAATCTAACCTTTTGAAACTATTTTTTCTGAAAGAAACGAATAATTAATTACAACAGATTTTTATTAAATAACTACCACGAGCACGATTATGCTTACATTAGTTTTCATATAAATAAATATTTTTGTTACTTATGATTTTACAGTCGGAGAACTAAAACGTATTCTCATTTAAGATGGCTGATGATATATTTTTTGTAAGTACATAATACCCTTAATTGGCCACAATTACTGGTTCTTAAAATCAATGAATCGCAACCACGTCTATGGAACCACAACTATCTTGGATATTACGGTTCTTGGGAAAATTATTACTGTTTTTAAACAACATGTAACAGGAGGGTTGATATAAGTTTTTTATCGTTATCAAAACAATAAATAAATGTGTAATAATCTATGTTATAATATTACTAAATTACTTTTATAATATATTTTTATAACTTAGCCGGAATAGGAAAACGTTTCTTATCTTTTGTAGCTAATTAATTTGAACGAAGTGTCGGAGTTGATTTGTTTTTTTTTTCAAGTAATAAATTAAATGTTACTGTAACTATAAAAAGGTAAATATTAAGCAAAGGAACAAATATTTCGTCGTAAAAATGTTTTAGAGTTATGTAAATGTGTGAGGTGCTTGATGTAATACTAAGTGTACATCAACGGAAGCCATTAGTTGGATACAATAGCAACTTTAGCAATAGCATGTGAATGTTACGAGTAGATCTAAAGTCTCATAAAAAAGACAATCTCTTAAAGTTATAAATTAATGATTAATATATTTTTTTATGATTTATAATTATTAAAATTTAGTTTGAGATTTTCTGTACAAATTACATATTTCTTAATAATGTTTAGGATTAGTACCCAAATTCTACAAATGTCGAATACATTTAATGCGTGTAAATTTTGTTTACTAAATTAATCCCTTATTTTTGTATAATCAGCGTTTTACTTATACACAAGTTGATAAAAAACCCTCCTCTTACATGTTCTTGTAATATTTCGTATCTATTTCGGTTAAGTTAGAAATAAAAAGGAAGGTATGCGCGTTTGTTGATAATTCCGCTTTGCCGTTTTTTTTTCTGTTTTCCTGGATCGCGCGTATTTATTTGAAACCATTGTAGTGCACCCACTTGTGTAATATTATATCTTCTGAGCTAAATGTCTAGTGTTTGAGATTACCATAGAGTAGAGAGTAATTTGAGAGCGGTTAGGGGGATTATTATTTTTATTGCTTACAAAAGCGACGGCAGCTGCAGATCGAAATACTACGTCAAATATTTCTCAATGTAGTCCATATTACAAACGATTGTCATCTCAGTACAGTCGCAATATCACATAAAGATTAGTCAATTACTTCGAATTGCAATAAAAATTGCTTTCGTTTTTTATTACACCGCCAATTTAAAATTTTATCAAGTTGTTTCAAAATAATAGCTTGTAACGACTTTATATTCGCTTATGAAAATTTGAGTAGGAACTCGCAATATTGCGATTTTACATAAACGAATACATAAACGATATCGACCAGTAAATATACGAATCGATTGCACTTAAATATAAAAATAACAAGTATTACGGAGATGTAAAAAAAGAGTAAATGTAGATAACGCTTTATCACTAATTGAGATTAATTACAGCATCGTCTGCTGTAATAAGATTAAACTTACAGAGAGACTGCAGTGCAAATAATAGTAAAGTATATGAAAATGTACTAATTATTATATTTCATTTAAAAAAATATATTATTTATTTATAGGCTCCTTAACTTGTTGTATATTCTAGACTTTACTATGTTCATATGAAAAGCCTTGGTCCATGGAAATACATAGTATAAATATATAAATAAATGATTAAACATTCTGTCTATGTGAATTTCGAAACTTATTACAAAGTAATCTGTTGTGAAAACTTTTATATCCTTGGTATTAATTAATTTATTTTTATTTAGTTTTTTATAGTCAACTTACAGGTTTTTGACAAGTAACATATTCAATAAAAATTCATACTTGACAGTCTCCATTACTACTGCGCGCGCGAAACCTTTCAACGCAACATAACATTCGGCAGTTTCGCAAGTATTCAAATATTACACACGAAGCCATAATCTCGTTAACAGAGAGTGGGTCATGGCCGTGGATCAAACTGTTATAGTGTTTGAGGTTATGATCTTGATAATAATTAATATATAACTTGTCAATTGTAGTGTAAGTTTAACATTTCGAATGCCGAGGATTGGTAATTTACAGCGGTAAGAGTAAAATATTTAAAGATAGGGCCCATAAACCACAGTAACATACTAAATTTATATGAATACTCAAAATCGGTTCTCGATTTTTAACAATTTTGCAATTTTATTTATTTCCTATTAAAGTGTGCATTGGCTAATATATGAATATGTTTACTTTCGACAGTAAGTGCCAGTAACAGTAATGTGCCGCTTACTTGCTACAGAATTTAGAAAAAAAAAAACAATATTTTTAATTTAGCTTTTATTGAACCTAAATTCCATCGCCGCATGATGATTTAAATAAGATTATTTGATTAATTATTTTGTAAAAACGATCTTTAAACATTGTTAAATGCAATGTTTTCATTGTTTATTCAATGGCGTTTTAATTAGTAGTATAGAAAAATTTAAGTCTGGTAGATACCCTTGTTCTCGACACAACTTTTTGCCAGATTACAGGTGTGCATTCAATATTCCCTTACTCTCATAAACCGATGGGATGGTAAATCCAACACGCCATGTTCGCTCTTCCAGCTTCCAGACTCCAGGCTGCTACTTAGAATTTTTATTTATCAGCAATCTAAAAATGATGAGATTTTAGATTAGATTGATAACTAATTTCGGTCGGTAGTTAAAAAGACGTGTTGATTTCTTTAAAAAAAATTTAACACTATTTCGGATACATACTTAAATTGATCTACATTAGCTTAATCAGATATAACAGGACACTTACGTCAATGATAATTCAAAAACTAAATCAAAGGGGTGGTTCCGTTAATATAATTAATCGGTTGAAAGGTATTATGCAAGCCCGTCTGTTTAGGTACTTATCGCGTCATATTCTACCGCTAAACAGCAATATATATTCGTAGTATTGTTGTGTTCTAGTCAGAAGGTCAGGGAGCCCGTATAACTATAGATACAAGAGATATAAAACCTTAGTTCCTACGGCTAGTGGCGCATTGACGATCTAAAAGATGGTTACAATATCCCATTAAGTGCCACATTAAAGAATTGCTATCATCATGTAATGTAAACAGTTTTTGATTAAAATTATGTTTATTTAAATAATATAACTTTTTAATAACTATTCTATTTAACTAGTGGTCTTTTTTTATAGCATAGGTAGATATAGGCGGACGAGCTTAAGAATCACCTGATGCTAAGTGTCACCAACGCCCATAGATGCCGATGGCATTGTAAGAGATGTTAACCATCGCTTACATCGCCAATGCGCCACAAACTTGGGAACTAAGATGTCCTTGAGCCTGTAGTTACACTGGCTAACTCACCCTTCAAACCGGAACACAACAATACTGAGTACTGTTGTTTTGTGGTAGAATATCTGATGAGTGGGTTGTACCTACCCAGACGAGCTCGCACAAACCTCTACCACCAAGTAATAAGACGCAGAAGGCAATTCAATGTCAAAGTTCTTTATTTGTATTTATCCGATGATGGCGAAAGGCTATTTCGTGTCATTGTTAATCGTAAATTCAATATCCGTGTTTAAATAACCAGTAACTTCGCGTTACTATTTATTGTTTAACATCACTATTAGACTTCCAAAAAAAAATAAAACAAGAACTTCAAGCTTCAAAACATGAATTAGTTTTGAAATTTATAAATGTTTACAAATATTACACTTCGTCATAAAAAATGTTTTATTGCAATTGGTTTTTGTCGAACCGTCTGTGTGAATCTTGTTTTTTTTTTTAAACTTTTTATTAATTTTGACACAACGATAGGACGCCTTTGTTGAACAGATCATGAAAAGGTTGCTTTCATTTATTTTTTTTATTGCTAAATAATACGTTATAAAACTTTTTGTTCGCAGCAATTACTGGCAGCACGGATGGTATTGGTAAACAATACGCGCTGGAGCTCGCACAGAGAGGTATTAATATTGTCCTCATCAGCAGGAACATTGAAAAGTTGAAGAAAGTCGCAGACGAGATAGGTAATTAATTTTTGTTTTATAAAAATTACGACAAATATAAAAATGGCTAACGCCTTGAAACTACTTGAATCAAATCTTGCTATTTGTTTTTTTTTGCCATCATGTTGCCTTTAAATATTGTCGTATTCGGAGATTTATTGAAAATACGCGAACACTACGCCACGTGAAGTGCCGTATAAGTGTTAATGCAAATAAGATTGCTATTCATATTACAGATCATAATGTATTTTTTAAATGTGTAAATTTTAAATTTACACATGTCTACAGTAGTAGTTGTTCGTGTTTTCATCTTTAGTGAGTTCCATGCATTGATTTCTTTGCAGGATTTATAAATTGTATAAACATGGTTAATTATAATTTTTTTAATGTGGCTGTAATGGAACGCCTAGCTGATGTGAAACATCAAAATTAACAGTAATAGAAATAGTTTATAATTAAAAAAAATCAATGAATAGATATGGAGCAGGTAAAATATTTACTCGGTGGTAGGGCTTTATGCAAGCTCGTCTGGGTAGGTACCACCCACTCATCAGATATTCTACCGTAAAACAGCAGTACTTGTTATTGTTGTGTTCCGGTTTGAAGGTTGAGTGAGTCAGTGTCATTTCAGGCACAAGGGACATAACATCTTAGTTCCCAAGGTTGGTGGCGCATTGGCGATGTAAGCAATGGTTAACATTTCTTACAATGCCATTGTCTATGGGCATTGGTGAAAACTTACCATCAGGTGGCCCATATGCTCGTCCGCCTATATATACAGTAAAAAAAAAAAATTAAAAAAAAAACAAATATATACGAGTCGGTCTTATCTACAAAGCCTGGCAATTAATAATCAAAAACAATAAGGCAATTTCAGGATTTATTCGGTAGACTCAACATTACGATGTACATTCAAATTAATTCTGAAAAATAACGATTGAAAAGCGGCTGCAGTAATAGTTTTTATCCGAATAAGAAAGATATAATTTAGGTTTTTTTAATACAAAAATTTTGTAAAATAATAGATGATGTATTACTTATTATTTAAAGTAAATATGGTTAAATTTAACCATTCTTATCAACAATTTGATTTTAATATTTTTCTAAAATCATGTAACTTCAAATTGATGTTATATAGTTCTGCGCGCGTCTTCAAAAGTTGGTACATTAAATTATCTTATAAACTAGGTCATTTTTAAAACAATACTGGGTGTAAAAAAAACCCTGTCCGACCCGTGAATTGGTTATTAGGTATCGTGTGTATCTATTTATGTAATATTTTTTAAAATACTAAGCAAAAAATTTTTAAATGACGAAAATTACATGACAACACTCGATAGCTCTTTCTTACCTGTCGGGTAGCTATGACACGAGGTCAGTAGTCCACGTGCTTACCACCAACAATGTCGTTAAACACAATTTTTATCGTTTCATTTTTATGTCACAGTTTTTTTTGTGTCGTTAAACACTAAGTACTAGCCGGCTTCGTACAAAATAGCTCTGCTCTCTGTTAGATGTCGAATCGTGTGTGTAATTAAAATTTAATAATAACTATATATCGCTGTTAACCATTAATACTTAACAATTATAAATTATGTTTCAGAAAAATTACACAGTGTCAAAACGAAGGTTATCGTAGCGGATTTCAGTAAGGGGACTGAAATATACCAACATATTGAAGATCAACTACGGGACATCCCCGTGGGAATTTTAGGTATGATGATTAAATTATCTATGGCTTATTTGCTAAAATTTTATCTTGGTTTTGAAGACAAATATAAACTTGAGTCATATCAGTATAACTCAATACAATTGTTTCCATGGTTCTAAAGAATAACGTAGTTGTTTTAATGCATGATCATTAATAATTTATGTTTAAATAACAAAATGCTCTTTATGCTTAGTCTACATATGTTTATTAAGAACAAAAGAGTAAAATCTGATGATCATAAACAAGGATAAACTTGTAAAATCAAGTTACTGACTTCCATATATCCTTCTTGGGGTATTTCATTCTGTAATAAGCTATATATAAACCTTAAAGTTTAATTAAAGATACATAAGATTCATTACAAAATAACGTAAACGATCAACATGCTCGGAGTTATAGTCGATAATATTCATCAAGTATATAATCCATATTAAATCATAGTTTTTTCTTCAAAATTGATATAACAGTTATTTATATTAATGTCTTAAATATCATAATTGTATACATTTAATATATGGTAAATATATTTTTTATATTTAGATGATGTATTTCCGACGTCATTTGAAAAAGAGACATATAAATAAATAATTTATTATATATAACACTAGTTGCTATAATATGGTCGTATATAATATTGAGTAGTCGTGGGTTAAGCTGTTCTACCGTAATGTCTTTCTTTGTATCTTATATAAATAGTTTAGTCAGTGTATGTTAGTGATCTATAACCATTTTTTTTATTTGTTGAATAGAGTATATAAATAATATAGTACCTACTTGTTTGTTGTACTTGTTATTATATAGGAAGTGTCAGAGAAGGACAAACTGCGACGTGCAAATACTTCATTAGATGTTGACTTAATTCAATCGTTAGAAACTATCTTATAATATCAAACACAGAGTCAAATTTATCGTTTTATTTCTAACCAATTGAATGATTGTTTTTGCAGTAAACAACGTGGGCGTCCAGTACGATTACCCGATGCCATTATGTGAACTTCCAACAGCCAAGGCATGGGAGATCATTAACGTGAACGTGGTCGCTGTGACATCGATGACACGCATGGTCCTGCCGGGTATGGTGGCGAGAGGACAGGGAGCCATTGTCAACGTGTCCTCTGGTTCAGAGCTGCAGCCTCTTCCTCTCATGGCTGTGTATGCAGCTACAAAGGTACACACATACAACAAACAAATGCAGTTTAGTTTTTATTTGGTTATTACTGATCATTAAGAAAGATGCGTTTTTTTTATGTTTGGCATATACGCTAGGGTTTGCATTGTATGGTTATAATTATGTAACAAGCACAATAAACAGTATCTGCGAATTTCGTAGAGCACTTACGCAATAGAGTTTACTGGCACGGTTTTTTATTACAATGTTTCACACATGTGTGCGTCCACACCTTGGGTATTATTTGATTTCTTAATTTGCATAAGATATTTATTCCGATTTTTAAAATGTAAACACTAAATAACTTATATATATAACTTTAAACATTTATGTGAGTATTTCCGGTTTAAACTAAAAACTAGAAAACCACACATCACGGTTTAGCCATATAACTACATATATAACGTAGCGTTACCCGAACGTTGCAACTATGGCGGCCATAAGCGTGTTAACTCTTCTGTCAGCTCTTATTCTATCGAAAAACGATTCTACCAAATTATTTATTTATTTATTCTTTATTGCACACACTACGAAAACATAACAAATACAAAGAACAAGTTTTACATAATATAGTATGCAGAGACGGCCTTATCACTTATAATGATCTCTTCCAGGCAACTTCTATAGTAAAAACATATATTGTTGTTAGCTAGGAGAATTGATCGGGCATAGTGTGCGAACAATTTATACATAAAATTAATTAAATAATTAATTTCAATATTCTAGGTTTACGTTCGTAACTTCACATTTGCTATACGAGAAGAGTATGCTTCAAAGGGTATCCACATTCAGCACGTCTCGCCTCTTTTCGTATCCACCAAGATGAACAACTTCTCTCAGAAGCTGTTGGATGGGAACCTGTTAGTGCCCGATGCAACGACGTACAGCCGCCACGCTATCACAACACTCGGCAGAGTGCAGACCACCACAGGATACTGGTTGCACGGAATTCAGGTGATTTTCTATAATCATCCTTTTAAATATTTAAGAATATTAGCCGAATATAATTTCAAATAATACATAAGGAAAAGTTTTAACCCGCATCGTAATCTGTTATCACGATTAACGTTTGAAGTCATTAAGAGTAGTAAAACTGTATATGATCCTTTTAAAATCATTTCCGTCGATGCTTTACGCAAACCTCATAAGTTATTTATAATTCATCATTCATAGTCAAGATAAATTAAGCAAAGCCCACAGTAACTACTCTTTTTACAAAATTTTTCATGTTTGTACATATATGGGTTTATTTAATCCACCATAACTTGATTGAACAGATTTGGATGTTTGGGATGTCGTTAGAATCCTTACATCAATCCGAGTGACACTGGCTATAAATTTATTCGTTATTTTATTTTAATTTTTAAATTAAAAAAATATTAATACATCAATCACATACATGTAATAAATTCATTCATTTTATATATCCCGCATGAAGATCAAGAAATAAAAATACTACATAACTTACGGCCGAATACTGAAACGTCACTTAAATGTTAAATGCAACTTAATTATTTGAGACGCCGTCAATTTACTATTTCGCATACTAATTTAGGAGCTTCTCAATGTTAAGTAGCGTTTAACTTTGAGAAAAGTTTCAGTATTCGGCCGTTTATCACCTATTTTATAATCTTATAATTAATATTATAAAATTAAAATTTTGTTGCATTAAAATTATTTTTTAATTATTTTCAGTACTTTTTCATAAAATTGGCGCCGGAGTGGATCAGGATAAAAATTGGTGCTCAAATTAACCGTGAATTTCGGAGAGAACACATGCAGCATGTTAGAACGAAGATGTAACCAATTATAGATAATTTAGTACAAATTTTTATGCTTCTTTTTATTGTTATTTCAATGTGAATTTATAATTAATGTTATAATTTTCCATATTCATAAGCATATGACAATCAGCCAATTGTGTGGAGCAGCGTGGTGAAGTAATCTAATTATTTTGTTAATTTATAATGTTTAACTTCTAAGCTAAACGGCTTGACGGTATTTCATTTAAAGTATTGTATTTATTATTTTATTGGTGCTTCGAGACCGTTTCACTGTGGAAATGAACAAAAATAATTTGTTAACGTTGTCAAAATACGGGGACCATGATAGCCATATATGACTTAGGTAAGGTTTTATATGAAATATATTGTGATATTCTTAATAGGGATCAAATTTAAATTAAATGTTTATGAATATATTAATTTTTGTTTAATTTTCCTTAGTAATGTTTTCAACGTATAATAGCTGTAATTAGTTTATAAACTTTGTATTTAACAAATGAAATTAAAACTATTTATTTAAATGTGTTCGAAACAGGTAAATGTTTAATGTATAAATTAATTTTATGCATACAAAATTATTTTAAATTAGTGTGAATATATTATATTAAATAATCAAAAAGATAAATAATCAAATTAATAAAATTATTTATAATTTAATTGACCTAAGAAAATTAAAAGGAGGTTTTATTTAAAAGATTCGGTGACTGGCGTTTGACATTTATGACATTAGATATTTGACTAGGCCACCAGGATATTTAGTAACGTAACGTATCAAGGAGTATACATGTTTTGCGCTGAACTAGAGTAGACGAGTGGTGTACACGCCATAAAAAGGAAGAAAAAATCATCATCAGTATACAAGTCATCTCTTTTATACGTGACATTGGCAGAATATTTTGCGCTCAACTGGCGTAGGTATTCGCCAATAAAGGAGGAAAAAAATTTATACAATATTAAAAGAATATAATCACTACGTTTTAATTGTTAGTATGAAAAATAACAATGTCGAGTAGTACAAGCTCTACGATGCTATCACAAGATGTAGAGACTCAGCAAGATGGACAGAATAAGGAGGTAAGGAATAATACAATTTTTTTCTAATATACTAGTGACGCGTCCCTGCTTCGCTTGGGTAGAATAATGGGCGTAAAATGCGGCAAGGATTTATCGTGGCGTTTCGAGTTTGCACAGTTACATTTATCGGCCCTTTATCCACATGCGCGGCGTGACTGATATCTTCGTCGATCGTCAGTCTTCACAAATGCTCGCGCGTGAATCGTGTCATCGAGAATAGCTGAAGATAATTAAATCATCTAATTATTCAGGGTGTTCACTTCGGTTCATCTTCTTCCGGCATGTCCCGACCTGATATATATCGTCATAAATAATATTGATGTTTTATCATTTTATCTGTAGGCTATTATTATTTTTGAATTATAGGTTACATTACAATTTAACCAGACCGTTATATTTAAATAAATTATAGTTATTAGTAAAAAGTTTACTTTGAACGTTTGCAGGACGAATATAGATCGTATTGGTCCTTGACACACATAAACCAATCTCTGCTCTCCCTCCCTGACGACACAATGTGGAACTCCTTGATCTGCATTTTTGTATTAATGGCGATTGTGTCGGTAGCTGTGAACTTCGATAATATATTGATAGACATATTCGATATTGTCTACAACATTTTGTACGCTGCCCATGTACTGATCATGGCTTATAGTCATATGATCAATTCGGAAGATGTCAGCTTAAGTTGGTGGACGACATGTTAGTTATTTTTTTCTCTTTTTCTAGCGGTTGTCTATGCTAGTGGGGCGCAAAATATTCTGCCAATGTAAGATATGTTAGTACTGTAGTTGTTAAGTTGTATAAAACAACAGCCTCTGAAATTTTCATTGCTAGGCAAAGGATATTAAACATTATATATAACTTATGAATATTTGAGGCTTATTCGATCACGCCATACCAGCGCGATTTATAATAGCTATAATATAATAGCTTGCTATTTTTTATAATAATTATACAAATTGCACAACCGTATGTTAACTTGCCGTTGTTTATATTAGTGGCAACTTTTTTAGCTTATTGTTTTCGTGTTCTTTTTTTAAATTAAAATATGTTTGTAGCTGGTTTCGTCATAGATGCTGTCACATTCTCGCACTATATTTTAGGCGACGAAAAGCCATCATTGTTTAAACTGATTTGCTATTATTTACGACTACATCGACCCTTTCGATATCTATGTAAGTTTTTACTATATATTAATAATAGAAACTAGTTTTTTGCTCATTACAGTAAGTAATTGTGACATCTCCGTTTCGATTCGTTTTACGATTATAATAATAATGATGTCCTCCAGACCGATTTCGGCCACGGCGGCCAATCTCAAAGGACAAAGTAATGTAGTACTTATATTTTTTGCATAAAAAAATATAAATACTAAGCATTACTTTTTGTTTAAACTAAGAGAAAACGTACCCATATTCTTAAGGGTCTTCTTTGACGTTTGTGGAAATTCGAAGGTCGGGATTTCGATAGAATTATATAGAAAGCGATGCTCCACAATCTTGAAATAAATCACACAGTTAGCCAATGAATTTAACTTACGTGTAGATCATTCGAATTTAAGATAATGTTTATGGATAAGTGTAAAAAAAATCAGAAAAATCACTAAAACGTGTAAAATCGCACTTCCTTATTGAGACGAAATTATCGTAATCGTCCAGAATTTAGAAATGAATTTTATCAAATAATAAAGTTAAAACTATAATGAAACGTCTGGAGTCTTCATTTTTTAATAAACATTTTCTTGTTTTTTGTTATAATAAATTACAATGAAATTGTACGCGTTTTCATATGCGAGCCGCCGATAACCCTCGCAGACCAGTCGGCCACGCGCCTCCGAAGTGAGAGCACGTCGGTTTGCGCCGCATTGATAGATCGCGATCGAACCGTGTACTTACACAAAATCAATGTGTGCGTAAATAGCGTATTTAGTATGTATTTGAACGTTTTAGTTGTCACCGAGACTGTTCATCATAAATTTTAGGACGCGCACCGGCTTATGTATTCTGTTTTTTTTTTGGTATTTTTAGTGTTTTATCATTTGATACGATATTTTTACTGATAATATTTTGTATATTTTGTAGTTTGATAAAAAAACAAAAAATAACTCGAGTTCAAATTCTAACTAGTTACATAATTATAACACACTCATATATAATGATACATTGCATTTTTTTATAAATAAATATAATTTTTTGAAATATTTATGTATATAATTACTTATTTCGTCCATTTCCTAGTTATATTGGTCAGTAAAACAACAACTGAGGCAATAAATTTATCGTCGTAAAAATTCAAATTATTCTTATTTTCATTGATAACGTAAAACTAAACAAAGTATTTATAAATAGTGTTTTGAACACTAAATAATAAAAATGACCAAATCCCATTTATGCATAAAACGAAACACGCGTGATGGCCCACCTAACAAACCCTCATTAGTCAATAAATTACTGACTCTCAACTAAACGGGAAATGCGTAGAACGAAGTACATAATCCTTGTAATTGTGATCTAAGAACAGTAGTGGCATCACACTAAAGAACACACTTCCAATTGGTAGACCACCACCCTTCGATATATAGTAAGCTGCGTTAAAAACTTCAATACCGCGATTCAGGGATTATACATTTTTATAACATTTTTCTTTAGAAGTTTAATTATTTTATGTATTTATTCACATATTTTTTTTTGATATTGAGTAATTAAAGAAATAAAACATTTATTATTACAGTAATAATAATATTGTTCTTATTATTTTAGCATAAAATATTTCTTTTAGTTTTTTGTTACGTCAAAGCGCTATCTAGTGAGGATATACGTAACGTTTTCATGCCTCATCGTCATCATTGGTTTTGCAAATTGAAGTTTAATTAATTTATGTATTTATTCACATATTTTTTTATATTGAGTAATAAAAAAAATAAAACATTTATTTTTACAGTAATAATAATATTGTTTTTATTATTTTAGCATAAAATGTTTGTTTCAATAATTTCAAATAAATGTTTATATATTGTTTTTCTTGTATTCCTATTGATCTATTTTTATTTCACTTTTTGTATATACACTTGTTCCGTTTTTTAATAAAGTATTCCAACATTCGTCTTTCGTCAATTTTTTTTTATTATTCCACATTACGACATCAAGAAGTTTATTTATACCAAACTACTCACCTCAACGCTATAGATATGTATTTGACAACATTTCAAAATCAGTGACAATAAAGTTAAAATTTAGTTTAGGAAAAAAAAGTGCGACGACCCCACTCTGCATATGTATATGTGTGCGTGCCGTGCCCGAGCCTCGATAGTTGCGACAGTAGCGCTAAAAACGTAAAACTTCGTGCGGCGGAACGTCGAAGAAGACCCTTAATGCAAAAAATATATTAAGGAATACTGATTAAAACATAATAATTTAATAAAGTATAAGTATATTATATATTTATAATAAATTATAAGTATAATAAATATTGAGTCTTTTTTTTATTCAGGGTCAATGAACGATAACAATCGTCACGGTAGTGTGGTCGGAACTACACTGAAATATTGCTACATTTTCTTAGTTCTCCGTCTCTCATGGGTGCTAATCTGGTTACATATAGATAAGGTAAGCCTGCTAATTTTGACACACATAGAGGGACTCAGAAATATAAATAAAATGACCATCAATAATTAGGGTTTAACTTGCGTGTGTGTTCCGGCATTTAGAGTCAAAAATATACCAGTTTACTTATGGATTAAATTATTGCCCTGGTTATCTATACTAATATATAAAGCTGAAGAGTTTGTTTGTTTGATCCGGCTAATCTCAGGAACTACTGGTTCGAATTAAAAAATTATTTTTTTGTTGTATAGTCCTTTTATCGAGGAAGGTTCTAGGCTGATTTTTATTCATTATATTTTTATTAATTATACGTGGGTGCAACCGCTGGCACAGCTAGTCTGTAATATAATTATTATAAAATTCATGAAAAATTGTACATAATTGCATAAGTACATATACTTAAGTCCATATATATATATATATATATATATATATATATATATATATATATATATATATATAGGGTTTTCCATTAAGGGCGCTTGATCGCGCAGAACTTCCATCGTAGCGTGTGCTGTGTGGCACGTAGCGCCGTCCTGTTGAAACCACATGTTGTCCAGATCCATATTCTCGATTTCAGGCCAAAAGAAGTTGGTTATCATCGACCGGTATCGCTCACCATTGACGGTGACGGCCACACCATTATCGTTTTCGAAAAAATACGGACCAATCACGCCTCCGGCCCAAAATCCGCACCAAACAGTCACTTTCTGCGGGTGCATTGCCACTTGGTGAACCTCGTGTGGATTGGTCTCGTCCCAAATACGGCAATTTTGCTTGTTGACATAGCCATTCATCCAAAAATGCGCCTCGTCGCTGAAGATGATTTTTTTGCCAAAATCGGCGTCAACTCCCAACTGCTCTAATGCCCAGTCAGCGAACATACGGCGCTGTCTATGGTCATTAACCTTGAGCTCTTGGGTCAGCTGGATCTTGTACGGGTGCAGGCTCAAGTCACAACGCAAAATTCGCCAAGTTGTCGTCTGCGAAAGGCCGAGTTCCTGTGCGCGACGCGGAATTGACTGCCGCGGGTTTTCGAGGACACTGTCGCGCACAGCGGCGATATTCTCGGCAGATCTCGCGTTACGTTGACGCACGGGAACCGGCTGATTGTTAACTGACCCGGTTGACTCGAATTTGTCCACCAATCGACGGATAGTCGACTCGGCAGGACGATCATCGCGACCGTAAAACGGGCGAAGTGCGCGGAACGTTGCTCGAACTGAAGACCCATTTTCATAAAACAATTTTATGATTTGCACGTGCTGCTCGACACTGTAACCTGCCATGGTGGTTTGGGAGGACGGAATGAATATAACACACTGCATTTGACAGCTGTCACTCAAACAACATGGCCGCAATCAGCTGTCAAAGTTCAAGCGTCCCTATTGGAAAACCCTATATATATATATATATATGGTTTTTTTTTATAGTATAGGTAGACGGACTAGCATATGGGCCATCTGATGGTAAGTGGTCACCGACGCCCATAGACATTGGCATTTTAAGAAATGTTAACTCCCACTTACATCGCCAATGCGCCACCAATCTTGGGAACTAAGATATTATTTCCCTTATGCCTGTAATTACACTGGCTCAATCACACTTACACAGTACTGCTGTTTTACGGTAGAATATCTGATGGGTGGGTGGTACCTACCCAGATGAGCTTGCACGAAGCTCTAAGAAAAACCGCATAATTATTTGCTATGATTTGACTTCTTAACTACTAAACCGACCATTATAAAATTTTGCATACACGCTGTCAGGGTACATAAAAGAACATACACATTTTACATATAACCTCCTTCCTTTCACATCTGAGCGAAGCCTCGGGCAGAAACTAGTAAAGAATATTTTTATTTTTATTAGATGGAAAGTCAGTATACGAATCAAATACATCGCACCATGCCAGAAATGCGTTACAAGCATCTGAGAAGCGGTAAACGATTCGAGAACTCTCTGCCTGGACGGTTCATCAGTGCTGCTTATGTCGTCAACAAGATGTTTATACCAATAGGGTAATAATAGTGACATCATTCAAATATGCTTTTAATATTAATATTGTTCAAATATTCGTTATTTTTGTTTATTAGACTATCAATCGCCCCTGCGAACGATCTAGAACGTATCACGTGCCTCCTGGTAATGATGACCGGCTGCTTGGTGGTGACGGGCGCGGCTGTCGCATCGCTGTCTTTAGTCATTGGCATATACATGAGGCCCGAGGAGACTTTCAGGACAAGATATCGATTGATCATGAAAGAAATGGTGCTTATTTATACGTTGATTTTGTTTTTATATTCCTGTAATAATTTAGTCATTCTTAAGGCAAAGACTGATATGATCCAGAACATTAATCTTAATTGAAGATTGCGGGTTTAGCCCTATTCCAGCAAGCACTATTGTTTCCGTGTGCTGAATTTCGATTTATAGCTCATTTCCTTTACTGCGGTGAAAGAGTCGCCCTATCACGCCCCCCGCCTAACGCCGACACTGGCTTTATGTGTCAGATGTAATTATGCCACATATTATCAAGAAATTAGTGGACCAGCGTCACTTTTTTATCAGAGGAGATCTTTTCAACAGTGGAAAGTTTGTGAGCTCTCGGAAAAAAAATCGATTTATATTGTATTCTTATCTTAAATTATTTCGTAGCAAGTATCCAATGTACCTCAGAGTCTGCGTGATAAAGTGGAGAAGTTCTACAAGATGTACTGGCACAAGCAGCGAGCGGTGTCGGTTACTAAATTACTACCGTTATTCCCGCCATCCTTCACAGCCACCATCTACACCGATATATATTTTAAGTCTACGCAGAAGGTGAGTTATGTATCCCAATTTTACTTCCTATCGAGTTCCTTGTTCCACGGTTTGAATAAGCATATTTTGTTTGGATATGATAGTAATTGTTAATTACTTCTAGTTCAAGTGTCATAGTTTTATCTGTTCCAATAGAATTCAGTTCTGTTTCACCCAAATCCACGCGTTTTATTAGTTTTATGATCACATTCGTCGTCTAAATAAATATGGTTATAAGCCCGTACCAGACCCAGTTACGCAACATGAATATGTACATAATATTTTTTCTCGACGCTTAGCGAACACCAAATATTTCATATGAAGTTTTCGAGTATCGTTTTGCTAATGACAGCGTTCGATTAAAAAGGTCGAAACCGACAATCACGTATCTGATGACTATGTGCATTGTTAGCTAGTTCTTGAAAAAATAAAATATAAATAAAATAAAATATCTTTAATCTTTTTATTTCAATACGTAAAAAAACAATAAGCCTTACTTTATAATAGTGTCGGATGCTGCGTGACCTGTCCTACCATTTCCTATCAGAAGTCTCAAAGAAGATGGAAACGATACACTATATTCCAGGAGACACTATTATAAAGAGGAATCACAAGAAATCCTCCATTATATACATCACATACGGCGATGTTGAAGTTAGTATATGTAATTATTTTTTTGTTTAATATCTATACTACTATATAAATCTATTGGCTCTGTCTGTATATATTTTTTTTCACCTAAAATTGTGATAAATAATCGTTTTATGTTGCAGTGATTCACATTATACATTTTTTTTCATTTTTGTCTGTCTGTCTGTATGTCTTCTTATAACTCAAGAACGGCTTGACCAATCTTGATGAAAATTGGTACACACAAAGAACATGTGAACATATATAAGATCGGTAAACCCTACGGTATCTTATGAAAATTAATTTCAAATCGTTAATTACGTATTTCTTTACCAGTAGCCAGTAGTGTGTGTGTGTACTTAAAACTTGTACACCTATATCGTCCCTAGACCATGTTCTGAAGTTAAGTTGCCGTAGCATCATGGTGTATTGTTTTATCTGTTTGATGTAATTTTTGTCTTAGTCTGCAATTAAGTGTATTAGTGTGTTATTATTATATACACATACAGTGGTGGTCGTATAATTAGAAACACTACCAACGGGCCTTGACATTATGTAAGATACTTTACCGTAATCGTTTTTATTTTGAAATTAAACAATAAATAGGACAACAATATGTTCAACGATTTATCATTTATTAGAAAACTGTATAAATTCCATTACACAAGTGCAGTTTCAATATTACATTACGGACAAACATTTAAATCAGTTTTAAGGTATGAACAATAATGTCAACTAATTAGTAACAACAACAAAAAATATAAAGAACAATGTTTTTTTAAGTATTATTATTTTTATTAGTAATTAGTATTGCTATTTACGAAATATTCATTCAATCAATTTCATACATTTTTCTAGGGGGATTGAATTCCATGCTTCAACAAATCCGTTTTGACTGGTGTTACGTTTGTTTGAGACTTTCTTTTTAACAATATACTAGAGATTTTCTATCGGGTTTAAATCCGGACTAATTGCTGGCCAGTCTAAAACGGATATACGTTGTTCGCTAAGGAAACATTTGACGCTATTGGCCCTGTGCTTAGGGTCATTGTCATGCTGAATGATCCAGGTTATAGGCAAATGATCGTCCGAGTAGAGAATCATTGTGTGCTCTAAGATATTTTTGTATTGCCATTGATCCATTGTACCGCCACCGTGCTTGACTATACTACTTGTGTATTTATAATTAAAATCATTGTTTACAGGGCGTCTAACATAGCGCTTTCCATCGGAATTTACCATATTTATTTTTGTTTCATCTGAAAATAACACATTTTTCCATTTTCGTACCGTCCAATTAACATATTTTTTGGCGAATAATAATTGCTTCTCTCGGCGTTGCTTGGTAAGAAGCGGTACCTTTCGAGAGATTCTTCCAAACAATTTAGCTTCCACTAATCTTCGGCGTATCAGTCTTGACGAGATGTTTCTCGAGTCATCAGGCGAAAAAACTTTATTTTTAATCTGGTTGGAACCTTTACTTGGGTCTTTTTAATAATAATAATAATAATTTATTTTTAATTTCAATAACTATTAACAATTTTATCTGTAATTTAAGAAAAACATTGTATTATTACTTATATAAAAATATTGTAACAAAATATATATCAATAGGCTAACTTAACATTCAAATAATACTATATTATTTTTTAATCCTATATTATTTACTAAAGCATTTAAGTAGCATTTACTAAAAATTTTAGTTTTGCTTTTAATTTATTTGGTGACTGGAACTCACTATCCTTCATGGGTTATTTAAGTAACCTGTGTTAAGAATAGCAACTTACCAACCCCCAGAATGGGTAAGCAGTAAGCGTGGAGGTATATACATGTATATATTGGTTTTTTGAGGCTTAATATAAATAACATAATAGTTCTATTTACAAAAAAGAACAATAGAATGGCGATTTTATGAATGTCTGTGCCGGGAGTGCGTGAGCGTTTTTGTGCGAGTTGGCGTTGGTGTGTGTTCGTGTGTGTGTGTTGGTGTGTGCGTGTGCGTGTGCGTGTGCGTGTGCGAGTGCGAGTGCGAGTGTGAGGAAAAAAGGTTGGATCAAAGTATCTTTCAGTTTCTTCATAATTTCTAGAGAGCATAAAATCTATTAGTATTTTTTTACATTTTACATACGGCAAATTGTAAATAAATATATCACCATTTATTTTGTTGTTTAGATAGGGACCTAAGTAGTAAAAAAAATGTTTAATAAATTTGAATTTTGTTTGGGGTACATCACAGATCAGATCTTTACGGCGTTTAAATCTATTATTTATATAAGGGGTTATCCGGTGTTGTCGAAGAATAGTATCAACAATGAAAAGTCGTCTTACGGTAAGTACGCTACATTCTTTATAGAATTGTGCAGTTGGATTTCGAAGTGGCTTAAAAGAATTAACCTTGAAAATTGCTCGTTGAGCGACTTCTAGGGGTTTCAGAGTTGTTTTAGGAACACCGCCCCAACAAGATATACAATAAGAGATAAGTGACTGACATAAAGCGTAATATATAGTACGTATTATAAAGCGATTTGCAATGCTTCAAAGATTTTTGAAGATGTATATTAATTTGCGTACCCTGCTAATAAGGACGTCAATATGAGCTTTGAAGTTTAGGAGTTTATCCAATGTTAGGCCATGATATTTCATAGTATCGGTTGACGAGATAGTAGGGCATTGGCAACAATGAGTGAAAAAGCAAGAGTGAGCAATCAAGACTAAGGGAGTTTTGGGTTGAGAAGTTGAGCGGATAGCTTAATTAATAAATTTCGCTTTGGCAGCATTTAGAGTAAGAAAGTGGTTCAAAAGCCAGTAATTAACAGTATCAAATCCTTGTTGTGCTATTACTTGGAGCTCCTCCCAGGCCGCACTGTAAAAACTAATGGCAGTGTCATCGGCGTAAGTGACGACCTTGCCGTTAAAGAGCGAAAGATTACATAAGTCGTTAATAAAAAGTCTTGTCAATTCATAAGCAGCATCAACTGTAGACTTATTTTTACGGAAGCCAAACTGCTGCCACAACTTTTTAGCAACACGAACTATTAGCGTATCTTCTCTGGGAAAGGATTTTCTTGGCCGAGCCTTTCTAAGAACATTTTCAATAGTTCCATGTGTTTTATAATGATCAATTGCATTAAAAACTTTCTTAACAGAACAATTTCAATGCTCAGCTATTCTTCTGTACGCCCACTTATGATCTATATGTAAATTAACAATGATTTGCCTAGTTGACGCGTCACTTCTTTTATTTTTGCACATTTTGAACAAAATAAAATTAAGATTAAATTTTGAATTGCCGCCAAAATAATAGAAAAAGAAATGTTATTCTCCAATTTCAAAAAAAGAACGAGCTATGGATTTTTTTTTTAAATGTTTCTAATTAGGCGTCCAAGCGGCCAGTAACAGGAAATAAGCCCCTACAGGTGTAAGACTCATTTTGTAATTAAAAGTAAGATATGTTTTATATTTTATGCATTTAATGAGTTTTTTATTTGAGTGGCTATATTATTGCATGATTATTAATTATTGAATGTGTATATTTTTACGAAAATTTATACTTTATTCATAATAAGTGTTTCTAATTATATGACCACCACTATATATCCATTCGTAGAGACATTTTTTAATCTATTTAAATTTTTTTTATATCTGCTACTGTAACTTACTTTCTGTAACTTACTTACTGTAACTTATACAATAGAATACCTGTTAGATGATGATCATGATTTTATACATCGGTCCCCAGATGCTAACAGCGGAAGATGACATTACAGCCATGTTACGGATGATCCGTGGTACCATTCTATCTCCCTGTGCGGGAAGTCCCGTGACAGCCTGTGGTCGAGCTCACGTGGAGATCAGAGCAGCTACATTCTGTACCGCGCATGTCTTAAACACTACGGACCTGTGGAGGACTGTGGTTAAATATGGCAAAATGAATGGTCAGGGAGCGAGTGCCTTAGCTGCGTTTAAGGTAAGTTTTAATCAATTTTTATTTACATATAAGAAGTCGTATACTTTGTATATAAGGTCCTCCAGACCGATTTCGGCCACGGCGGCGAATCTCAAGAGAGATTAGCCAACTGCGATATTATAGTGCACAATTGTGTGTGCAAACACAGGTGCACTCTCTTTTCCTTAGCTCTCATAATCCGATGGGACGGCAATCCGACACGACCGGAAAGAGTTCAGGCGCAGGACCAATGGCTTAACGTGCTTTACGAGGCATGGGAGTGTACACACTTCCAACTTCCAGACTCCGGGCTGCCGGACTGAGAATTTTCTGACAGAAAAACCCAATAACTATTTATTGGCCCGACCTGGGAATTGAACCCAGGACCACCGGGTCTGCGGCCTTATATCTAGTCACTAGACCAACGAGGCAGTCACTATGTATATATGTCTGATGTTATTAAATTTTATTTTAAATACGATATACGAACTACATTTGCAAATTACAATGCGCTATCAATATTTAATACTAAGCTTGACGCAGTTTTTTTTTTAATTCAGGAACATTTCCAAAAAGTCAAGAAACATTATGATACACGAATACCTGATGAAGCTAAGTAAATAAAATTTTATAATCTAGACTTTATCTTTTATTTATTTCTAGTTTTCTTAGAAATGAAACTATTTATCAATTTTTTTAGGTATAAAAGTAGTATTCTACATTTCAAGCGTAATTTAATGGATTTAAAGGAATCAAAGGATGCCGCCGGCAATCGCCAACTTTCTCAAACCGATATTATGATAGAGATTGCTGGATGTTACATTATGCGAAACGTTAGTATTCTCAGTTTTATACATTTAAATGTAATTAGTCAACAAATTTTTAACTTAAAAATATTAAATATAATATAAAATATTAAAATTATTAACACTTCCTAACTACCTAAAACATGGTACTTAAGATGGAATGGCGAATTAAATTTTACACATTATGTAACCTTTTTCTCAAGTAAGTGAATATAATATGTCTTATTGAGAACAAAGGTATTTAAATCTAAAACTTAATGGCAAGGCTTTGTTCAATCATTTTGATACGTTAGGTCGATAGGTAGAGTATTGTTTAGACTAAAATACATAATTTATCTCGAAACCGAAATGTGTCTTGCCGAAATTACGTACGGACACCGACTAGGATGGTCGGTATAACGCTTTTTAACGCTAAGTATTAATAATATTGTTATAATAATAAAACTATATTTGGACTTTGTTAACAATAACAACAAAAACATAATTTAAACGAAATAAGTTAGCCGATGTCGGGCGAGTTAGAATGCAAATTTTCAATTTAACATAATTATGAAACAAATATTTATGTATAAAATAAACATCAATTTGTATTGTATGTTGTGGTTTAATTAATAATGACATGCAGAAGGGATATAACGTGTTGGTTTCCATGGTTGGTTGTTCATTGATAGCATTAAGATATTATTACACTTCGTGTGTACTTTACTTTACTTTATATCTGTATTCGGAGATGTCCTTATTAGTCAGTTGCTATCCTGCTAAAAAAAGATTATAAATGAATTAAATTTGAATGTTAATTCACTTATAATCTTTAAAAACAAGCCCGTCTTTTGTATGAAGAATAATAATGGGTAATTGTGGCTTGAGTTCAATTGAGGGTGAAGTGGTGGTGCTCATATTATTGTAGTAATAAAACGTAAGCATAAAGTGATGTAAATATTAATAATTATATGTTTTAGAGAGCAGATGCGTCGCTAACAGATGAAGCGGACGCGATCTGTCTCCGACCGACGTTCCCATGTATCCTACAACCTAAGTCGTCGTTACAAGTTGCCTGGAATTCCTTCGTCACGTGCCTCATTATTGTTGTTTGTATTGTAAGTAGTTAAACGCATTAAGTTTAATTGGCCTACTTCTATTTGAGTGACTGCATGTTGAAGTCCCACCGCTGGGCAAATGCCTCTCAGCAGAAGAAAGGATCGAAGCTTATTCCACCATGCTGTTTGGTTACCACCCACTCATCGCATATTCCACCGCCAAACAGCAATACTTATTATTGTTGTGTTCCAGTTTGAAGAGTGAGTGAGTGAGTGAGCCAGTGTAATTAGCCCAAGAGACATTTTAGTTCCTATGTCAGGATAAATTAAGTAATTTTTTTTTTTGTAATATATCCATGGTTTGATAAAATGTTTGCCTATAATAGCATTAATTTAAATGTTTTATATTAATATACATTAATATATAATATTCATTTATTTCCAAAACCGACAAAACATAGATAATATATATTTACAGACACACCCTTATTACTTGGTGTACAAGAAACAAGTGCCGCTCGAGTTTAGGTTTTACGACTATGTCGTAACAGTAATTTATATATTGGATCTGATTGTGTATCTGTCGACAGGTGCCAATGTGGAAGACGGTAATATTTTTGTGACTAATAGCTCAACTTGTCTTCGCAATATACATGTACTTTAAATCGTATTGCAAAAAAATCGATTAGGTATTTGCGAAATATTAAATCAGGACAAAGAATAAAAAAAATAAAAAAGTGTTTTATTGTCACGTCATAATATCTTATTTACACATAAATAGGATAATATAAATAAAAATTACAACGTTTTTTTTATGTAAGAGGGGGCAAACGAGCTGGAGGCTCACCTGATGGAAAGTGACTACCACCGCCCATGGACATATGCAACGCTCGAGGACTTGCAGGTGCGTTGCCGGCCTTTAAGGAAATAGACGCTCTTTTAATGATATGCTAAAAGCCTACATTTCATGCGATTTTCAAATCGCTTATTCGATTCGTAGTTATGAAGGTCCTGTTTGGAATCTTTTTTTTAAATTATATATTGAAATACTTCCTTATATCTTGCTCCAATCCGTTTATTAATTGATAGAAATATTATAAGAATTGCACGAACAGAATAGAGGTAATGCACGCTTTGGGAACATAGTTTCTGGAAAACGATCGTAATTGTAAGATCATGGACTCATTCTGAAGGTGAACTTTATGTTTTGTCGTGTCTATATTACACAAAATTAAATATAATAAATACAATTTCAGCTAATTTTTAAAAAGTTATTTTGCTCTCAATGTCTAAATGCATACGAGTCTATAAATAAAATATTTTCAGGAGTACCAATAACTCTGGCTCAGACGTCATCTCAACAAGCCCGCAACAAGTGGTTTGTGCTCGATATTATCGGCACGTTGCCCATCTTTGAGTTCATTGGTGAAGGCCATTTTGCTGGACTCAATAAACTGTTAAGGTTGTCGAAGGTAACATGCTGGTCAACGGCATATTATGTTGATATATTTCAAATCAATTATTCATAATTGTACGTTATTGTTGTTTTAACATTGTTATTTTCTTATATATTTAGCTCATGCTTCACCTTTAAAGAAAAATCACGAATTCAATTTCAGGTCTAAGTTCCAGGATAAAATTGCATTCATGCTTATATATTTTTATTTATTAGATACTCTTTCCAGGTCTTTCGGGTGCTTAAGAGACTAGAGGATGAGTGTGTGTATTACAGTAATGCCCTAAGATTCATGGCATATTCACTCTTACTACTTCTCGCTTGCTACTTTTTGGCGGCACTGCAACAGGGATTCATGTGTTTTCAGTGAGTATTTCAAATATTTGTTACTAACAATTTTTATTTTTGTTTTTTTATCTTTAATAGTCAAGCGTTTGACCGCTGTCTTGCCTGATGGTAAGCAACGACACGGTCTAGGATGTAGCGCGCTTGCCTAGAAGGAACCTGTTTACTCTGGATTTGAAGACACCGACGTTGTACCTATCGGGAAATACAGACTCAGGCAAAGTATTCCACAGTTTTGCGGTGCGAATGAAAAATGTGGACTCGAAGCGCTTCGTGCGTAGGCGGGGAATTTCCACGGTGTACCTATGGCGCTTAGGTCGCGATTGCCTGGTCGTCCGATAGTAAAAGGGGGCGAGCGGAATTAATTCTCCGAAATGTATTCGATAGAATACGTAAAGTGACGTAACAATTCGTGTGGCAATCGTACCGAATCAAAAATAATCATATTTGATTCACTTACACGTATCTTATTATGTGACTTATCGTCTGAGTATCAAGTCTTATTTTAGATTTGGTTATTGTCTGGTTTCAAATTTTACCCATTCACCGTATTGGGAGGAACAACCGCTGGATGAAGATACTGTTGAAAATAGAATCACTTTTGGGCTGTACTGGGCGATCTCTATGATTACCTTTACAAGTGAGTATTTACCGTATTTCTAGTTTATTAATCGATATGGAAAACTAATATTTGCATTCCATAATAATTGCTATGCAAGTATTTACTTAGTGCCATCACAGATACATTGTTATACTTTACAAATAAGGTGTCAACTTGATTTTTGTCCAAGTAAACGACTACATAAAATAACACGGTATATATATGATAATGTAAGAAATATTTAGTAGAAAGCAAATTGTGAGATTAATTTTGCAATGAAAGCAAAATATTTACTGCGTTTATTAAAGTATACAGGGAACAGTCCGTAAATATTCACTGCTGAGTAGAGAGAGAGTTCACTCTTCTTAATGAGAAGGCTAAGAGCTGGTTCCATCACGCTATTTTAGTGCGAGTTTTAGTTTTTTATAAAGATAGAAGATATAAGCACTTGAAAACTCGAGAAGTTTTTATGAATAAGTAAATTTCAAATTTTAGCTCACATAGAAACTTGGGGCATAGAAAATTTAAACAACGTCCTCTACACGGTGTTCGTTTTAGAGATATGCATCGTCCTGTATATATCAATCGAAGCGATATATTCCGCTACTATTATGGTCACGACAGCTCTGAGGTATATCAAAAAAGTTTCGTTAATTTTGTAATATATTGTATGAGATAAAACATTTTTTATTGTAATACCAGGGAAGATTACGAGTCATGTATAGAAAATGTATCGAACTTTTTGGTAAGGAACGAAGTGGATCCGATTATCAGACAGCGTTTTATTGAATATTTACAGCTCCGTTGGTACACGGATAAGGTAACACAAAGACTTATTTATAAGAATACTATTTGTATTTAATAACATAAATAGATCAGATCTAATTATTAAATAGCTCTCGGTGCTTTAAATTCGTAATTAATGAAGCGAAACATCACAAGAAATAAAATTCGAATTATGTCATGGATGCAATTATATAATATAGTTATTAAAAAAAGGACGTTTTATTGATGTTGTTATGAAGTTGAGAATTTCATAGATTCGGTGTTAACTACACCGTCCGATGTTCGATGTGTTAACACCTTTTTTCCTTCTACTGACAGAAAATTGCCGCCGTGAGGGCTGTCTGTATCATCGACATTCTTTCTACACATTCGTACAAAGCAAATTATTTACTTATCTTTTACTCAGAGAGAGTGAAATTGAAATTATAATATGATAAAAAAAAGATGAGAAATTTCAAAAATCGTGACTTAAATGATTATATTGACGAGCCGGTTGGCGTGGTTGTGGGTAGACACCTGCCTTTCGCACCGCAGTTTGCGGGTTCGATTCCCACCCAGGACAGATATTTGTGTGCATGAATATGTCTATTTGTCCTGAGTCTCGGTGTAATTATCTATATAAGTATGTATTTACAAATGGAAAGTAGTATAATATGTCTAGTATCAGTTGTCAGGTTTCCATAGTACGAGCTCTGCTTAGTTTGGCCTTGTGTGATTAATGTTCCGGGATATTATTATTATTAGCAAAAGTCACAAAAATACTTGTATTAATCAAATACTAATGTAATAAATGAAAAAAAATATATGTCGGTGCTTAAGAAATATTTTTAACTAAACACTTATGGTTGTGTGGTTTGCTTTTATGTTTTATGTAAAATTGTAGGCTTATTCGATAACAAATCGACAAAACTCGATATTTTACGATTTACCGGCGCACGTGTATCAAGACATCGTTGCGAGGCAGAGAAGCAAGTACATCCTCTGCATACCATTTATAAAGGTGAACAATATTCTGCGTAATTATTGCTATATAATTGATAATGTCGTTTATTTTATTATTATTGGAATTGCCTTTCTGACTGAATTTCAACCACTGCAACCAAAGGATAGGCTATGCGTGAAGGAGATATTATCGTGTCCAATGTGTGTATAAGCACAGGTCCACTCACTATTTCCTTATTCTCTTATTTCGATGGGACGACAATCCGATTCATTCGTAATCGATGCGTTTCGAGAGACGACAGGTACAGAAAACGTGTACCAATCATGATCGTACATATATTATTATGGCCATTGAATAAATTAACTTGCCGGCACTCGCTTAACTTATACACGAATTAAATTATTAGTTACTTAATAAAGAAGATTTGAAGAATATATCTTCAAAAGCAAAGTTGTTCTGCACGTCTCCAAACGAGATTCTATTGAACACTGGCGACATGGTCAACGAGATGTACGTCGTTAAGCGAGGAATATGCGAGGTCAGCAAAAACATTATTTACGTTTTAATATTATATTATACTAAGACCAACAGCAGGGTTAATTAATCATATCTAGTTATAAATGCTATATGAGTGGTAAGTTTTTATTTATATTATAATGTGCAGGTCATTAGTCCTGATACGAAGGAGGTCGTTGGCGAAATTAATGGGAGGAGTCATTTCGGAGTATTCGTATGTCTTTTAAGTAAGAAGCGATTTGAAAATATTTAGCTACCATTAGTAAAGTGTGAATGTCCCACTGCTGAGCTTATCTCTTCTCCTTTTTTTTTTGACGAGAATGTTTGGAGCTTATTCCACCACGCTGCTCCAATACTACTATTAGTAAATATACTTAATTAAAAATGTTTTCACTGTTTACTATACAGGTAATATAGTTTTACCGGTGGTAGGTTGTTGGTCGGTCTGTCTGTGTAATTACATGGAATTAGAACTTAATATCTTAAAACAACATATGTAGTATGTATGGCGGCGTATTGGCTTTAGTATTGTTTCTTATTTAATTACCAGTCGCTATGGATGGAGTTAATAAATTCAGTCCTAAGTGACCAAATAATTGGTCATCGTTGCTAAGAACTATATACAAAGTTAATAAAGTCAAATATCCCTTACATTTTAACTACAGTGCCTTCCGGCTTTCAAGGCCTTCTTTACGACTTTTTTGCTCCATCACTCTTTATATACATCATACAAAACATATAATATAGTTAGTTTTATTTATATATTTTTCATACACTTGCAATCAATCAACAGGGCTACCAGCATTTTATACAATACGGGCGGTGACATACGTCGAAGTGTTTTCAATATCGAGAAAACATTTATTAAATGTAATCGATATACCACAAATAAAAGATGCCATAAAGTTCATCAAGGAACAGCCTGTAAGGTTCACAGTATATTAACTCGACGTTAAACAATACTTGTTAAAGTTTTCAGTAAAAGCATCCTGGCTTTAAATATTCGGATGATTTTGATATTTTATTGTATCGGTTGAATGAGAAATATGTAGACCTATGAATACTTCCTCAGCTATATCCGCGTCTACAAATACGCCGGGAATCATTCATGAGCTACAAGTGTCCAGAACCGGCGCCCAGTGTTGAAAAATTTCGTGAACCGAGAAAGTTTGAACAGGACAATGCGTTTCTTCAACCGTTCTATAGATTGGGTTTACTTTCATTCTTAAGGTTAGTGCAGTTATAAATCCTTAAAGATTTTATTTAGTATGCTTTCGTTGTTTTAGTGTTTAGTGGCTGCAGACCCGAAACGACCGATTCGATTTGAGTTGAGAACCATTTCAAATCATTAACCCGGCTCGATAAAAAAAATATTAGGTGTTTCTTTAAAGGAGTATTCAGTAACGTCTGAAAAATCAGAAATCTCCCAAAAATGGGAGAGCACACTCAAGACCTCTGTATCTATGTAAAGCCATTAGCCCTGCATCTAAATTATCTTCCCAGCTATTTACCTACCAGCGTACATTTAGATTTTTTAAATTAATTTATTGTTATTGCTTATTTTTGTCATTCCATATATAATTAAAAATAGAAGATATAAGAAGAAATTAAAAACGACATTAAGACACATTTGTGGAGATAATGTAACCAATCCCAATATAATATGACATATTAACAATAATTGTTATCAAAGGTACATTTTCCCTCGCTTCACAATCCGGCCAGATAGTCGCTACGTGGTCCATCACGAATGGTTTCGCGGATGCTGCGCGATCCTCTCCGCCATGGTGTATCCTGGCTACACGTACTTGGTTATACAATGGCCCTGGCTTTACTTCATTGCTACGATGCTTGACTTTTCTGCGTATTTTGATGTGTGAGTTTGAATCCTAGACAACCATAAATGCTTATTGTTGTGTTTCGGTTTAAAGGGCGAGTGAGCCAATGTAAATTAACACTCAAGAGATATTATAGACTCAAGACGGTGCTCACACCGTCACTAGAGTGACATCATTTTTGTTTTTTTGAATTGGTAGGTGGACTTGCAAATGAGCCACCCGATGTTAAGTAGTCACCATTGCTTACAGCGATTGGCGATATAAGAAAAATTAACCATACGGTAAATTTCCAATTTACCAAAAAAACTTTGGAATTAAGCTTTTATGTTCCTTGTGCCTGTGTTAAACTGACCTACAACCTTCTTCAAATCGGAACACAACAATATTTTTGCCGTAGTAAAATATCTGATGAATGGGTTGTACCTACCCAAACGTCCTTGCACTAGATTATTTTACACAGATTACAACGAATGTTGATTGGTTACTACAACGAGAGAGGTATTCTAGTGTATCACCCAGCGAGTACAGCAGCCCATTACCTGAGAGGCGCCTTTCTAACGGACCTCTTTGCATGCTTACCTTTAGAACGGCTAGAAACGTCTTGGAAGGAATCTTTTCGTAATATAAATTATATTATAATAACTAATGTGTTAATTATTTCTTACATAATCAATCATTTATTTTTAAATCAAGTTGCGCGTGTGTGCGATATGTAATCCTTTCTTAAGTATTATTAAACGTCCTCCAGACCGATTTCGGTCACGGCGGCCAATCTCAAGAGAGATTAGCCAACTGCGCAGGAGATATTATAGTGCACAAGTGTGTGCGCAAACACAGGTGCACTCACTATTCCCTAGCTCTCATAATCCGATGGGACGGCGATCCGACACGACCGGAAAGAGTTCAGGCGCAGAACCAACGGCTTTACGTGCTTTCCGAGGCACGGGAGTGTACACACTTCCAACTTCCAGACTCCGGGCTGCTATTGAGAATTTTCTGACAGAAAAATCCAATAACTACTTATTGGCCCTACCTGGGAATTGAACCCAGGACCACCGGGTCTGCGGCCTTATATCTAGCCACTAGACCAACGAGGCAGTCAATTAAAAGTATTATTAATTATTATTGTTACGTGATGTTAATTTATTTATTACCGTAATTTATTAGTTTTTGATTATTATATAAAGAGCGACTAACTGTATTATTAATAATATAAAATTACTAATTGCATACTGTTTGTGTACCTATATAAATAAATAAATATGTTATTGTATCTTTTCTTTTCAAAAGAACATAGAGAAATCACATAAAACATATGATACATTTAGGTCATATGTCGTATATTAATATTTACTTCTTCATTACACAACCCGACCTTCTTAATTTAAAAGCCAAATGTGTATATTTTAGAGGATAAATATAGAGAAGCGCCAGCAAGACAGTTTCTGATGTTGAATCGAGTTCTGCAGCTGTACAGGATGCCGAGTGCGCTGCTCGGTCTGGACGGGCTCATACGTCGAGATCTATTACTTGTGTGAGAATATACATTCAAATCTTCATAAGTACATAAATAGATTGTAAATTATTGGAGAATTACATAATCTTTTAATAAGGTTAAAATTATTTCGAAGATATGTTTTTGATCATGTTTTTGTTATATAATTTTTTTAGAAACACCAGCAAATAGGTCAAACGATAGTAAATTTTATTTTTATTTATTATTTTATTTATACTTTAAGCCCTTATTTAAACCCCTTTAAAAGATGTGGCTGTACTAAGCCGTGTCGCGGGTAATAATAAAAAAAAACACAATTATAGAAACAAATTAAGCTTTTAAAAAGCTTAATTTGTTTCTATAATTGATTGAAAGTGATCTTGGTGCGAGTTCAGAAAAAAATATTAACTTGACTTAGTTAAAATTCTCGTATTTATTTTTATACCATTCGATATTTTAGCTTTACATTATTTATCGTATAAGGAATAAGAGCAAGCGAATTGCTGTTTATCAATTTTATTAAATCTATGAACTGAGCCTTGATAATTAAATCAAAAAGTAGCGTGTAGTAGTGTTTAATTCTTTATATATATTTATTAGCTTTTATCGCAATTTGATTTCAGTATCAAAGCCATCCCGTTGTTCTTAGCTTTACTGAATGTACTGACTTGCTTTGTGGTGTACTGTTCAGCGAATATATTTTACACTGTTGGAAGTAATTCTTGGTTTATCGTACCTCACGATGATAAAGGCGGTTCATGGATACAACTATTTGATACCGCATGTAAGTATAATATTATTGAGAAATAGTTTCTCTAAAGAATTATTATTATCATTTATAAAATTGAACTTTGGACGCCCCGTAAAATGGTCATTTTAAACATTCCTTATATTATCCTTAAATTATGTAAATTAAATAATTTAATAAAACTCCTTTTACGACAGCTGTTTTTGAGCTCTTTACCTGTTTTGTCGAATAGGTAAATAATGTTTAACCGTTTTAAATGTTTTTGTTTATCAGTAATAAGAGTAATGCTTTGTCCGTCATCGATTTAACATTTGTTGTCGACTTCACAAACGATAGAACTGGTTGGTCTAACAATATTCTTGTTTAAGGCAAGGCAATATAGTTGTAGTATATTTATCGCATTATATTATTATTGCAACAATACAATATGTTCCTTTATGTTTAAACGGGCTTATATATTCTAGTATTTAACAATTTTGAAAATATTCTTTACCCTACGTAAAAAGTGTCGTTCTGAATGGACAGATTTTGATACGGATTTTTCTGTTTTAAATCTGATGTGATCTAAATGGTTCTTAGCTATAAATTATGAAGATCTGTCCAGGAGTTTGAAGATTATTCAGTAACTCATTTCCCATTTGATAAATGAAATTCATATTAATTTGAAATTTCGAGAACCCAACGCAGCAACGCGTGCCAAGAGGCAAAAAACGATAACATTTTTTTTTTACTTTTTGCAAATTTTTTTTGTTGGGGGTTATATAAATATATAATTGTATCGTTAATTATGTACTGAACTAGTTTATCGTTCTGTGCCAGTTCGTTTCAATCTCACCGAATCACCTTGGAATCTCCACCTGGGTTCATATTTTTGGGTCGTCTACGAAACCACAACGACAGGATATAGTAGTTTCAAGCCGTCCAACTTCAATATAATGCGAGTACTAATCGCTGGCATGACAATAGGTGAGACGATCACCATTTAATCAATACTTACATATTAGACTGAGAGATGGTGACACAAAATTTCAGGTCATTTGTACCAGTATGGCGACTCTACAGGGGTCTAATTACTTAATGTTGAAAAGCAAAAATTAGCCTGGTACAAATGGTTGAATTGTTTTTTTTTTTTTTTAATTAACATGTTCTCGTCCGTTTGGCGCGCTATAAGTAACATCGAAGAAGTATGGCATTACGCTACCGCCTATTTCTTTTTTCATCGACTATTGGAAAATACAAGAATGTTTGTGGAACAAATCGTTCGAAACTAGTAATTTATCTGACACGCGATTGGGCCGCCGGTACCAGTGCTATGACCCATAATTTTCCTTTTCGTCATTACGTAATTAGACCCTTGAAGAGTCGCCATACTGGTACAAATGACCTGGAAGTTTGTATCACCATCTCCCGGTCTATATACTTTTGTATTAAATGATCCGTGTTAATATAATCTAGTTAGATATCGACAGGCACACATTTCGAGTCATTGAAGAAGTCATCTGGACTCTATGACGTAAAATTTATATTGGTGTAGAATCAGGTAATGATATGACATGTAAAACTTAACTTCGCAAGATAAGAGGAACTGATTCTATGCAGCTTGCAAGATATGGCCTGAACCAACTATCAAACAAACATTGCGAGTTAAATAAAACATTGGAATGTTTCTTTTTAGCTCAGTGGGATTCACTTTTTCGTTTATATTTAACAAATTTGCTTTATTTCAGGAGCACTTATCACAACGTATTACTCTGTGAGAATAATTAGTATTCGAGCAAACGTCAATAAGGCGTTAGCTTCATTCCAAGAGCACATCAAGGACATAACGGTGTTTATGAACAGGGAGAACCTCGACCCTCAACTGCAAAAGTATGTACAACACTTGAATATTCTGAAATTATGAAAGTAAATAAGAATATATAAAAAGGTATTGAAATAAAAATGGTATCTTTTTCTCTGTTGTGTTATTAATCTTATCAATAAAACATTGTAGAAATAAGTATAGATGGAAAAAAATCGAAACCAATTAGCCAATTTATACATGTTTTCCTGAAATGTGTTAATAATGGATTACTAATTAATTATGGTCGGTTTTCGACCATTGGGGAAACACAGTATCATAGACATTATAGAGCAAGGAACGTGCTTTATATCTATACTAATATATATAAAGAATATATAAAGCTGAAGAGTTTGTTTGTTTGTTTGATCCGGCTAATCTCAGGAACTACTGGTTCGAATTTAAAAATTATTTTTGTGTTGTATAGTCCTTTTATCGAGGAAGGTTCTAAGCTGATTTTTATTCATTATATTTTTTATTAATTATACGCTGGTGAAACCGGGAGCACAGCTAGTATATTATATACTATATATTATATTTGTAAGAATAGTTGAAAAAAAATTTTAGACAAGTATTGGATTATTACGAATACAATTGGGACAAAATGGGAGGCTTGGATTACAGGAATGTGTTAAAGTTATGTGAACAAATCACCTTGCGAACTGATGCAATTTTACATATCTACGGAGCAACATTCAGCCAGGTGAGTAATGCTAAACTTATCTGATAATAATGAATAAGCTTTGCATTTTTTGAATGCTGGAAAAACGCGTTACGCTTTTCCCTCACGAGAACAGTGGGGGTTGAGCAACTCTTGAACGCGTTGATTTAGAAACTTGAAATTTTGTATGCTAGTCAATTAAAGATATCCTAAATAGGTGATAACCACAAAAACCTATGCTTAAAATTTCTGCATCCGCATTTTTGTTATTACAATATCTTTTGTGTATCTTTAATTCACAAGTATACAAAATTTGAAAGTTCTATCGGCTAGTTTCAGCGACGGGGAAATTGTTAATATAGAAATATTTCTTTAGACACATTTACATGTCGGGACAATTTATCAAACACGATGTTCTGTTACTGCTTTCCAATAATATGTCAATTTTGACCAATATATAAATAAAAAATTAGATAAACAATTCTTAAATTGTAAGAAAATAAGGACGCGCTATTTAGCGTAAAATGTTTTATTGTGTTACAGTGCCCTATACTTAACCAGAGCGATGTATCGCTTCTCCGTACAATAGGTCGAGCAGTTCGCAGTCTCTATTTCACGAGAGACACAACTATCATCGATGTGGATGATGTTATATCTGACATTTATATCGTTGATAAAGGAAGTGTTGAATTGAAAGATTCTAGGGATGATGATGTTTGTATCATACTCGCGAAGGGCAGGTTAGATTATGAATTATGACATTATTTATATTTATATATCTTAGACGTTTAGCATAATGTACACAATTTGGAATATTATCCCATTTTTCATCTCCATGCCACACGGAAGTTACAGATGCCGTCGTGATGTGGTTGCATCAACCAGGGTTCAGAACGCGTCATGGGTGTTGATAGTTACGATATATATGTCCATTGACAGTAACGCGTTATGAACGTTTCACAGTGACCACAGCGTGTTATGCGCTATTTTTCGCTGTTTCCGTTCTTTGAGCCGAGCAGCATACACATAAAATATTGATATTTGATGTAATCTGTTCTGAAGTGAGTCGTAAATATTAACGTATAAGAATCCACCCGCATAGGAGCAGCGTGCTTATATAAGCTACAGTCCTCTGCTCAGCTGTGCGATATTTTCGGGTCGTTACTAAGCATTTTTCATATACATAGCTGGACTTGACATTATTTTGATTCTCTGCTTTCTTTCTTCTATAAAAAGAAGTATATTATAATGCACTTCAAATATACTTTTTAAATATTTATATTGTTATCTTTTTTTACCAGTATGTTTGGAAATTTGCATGGAGGTACGATACGATGTCCTGTGTCTATAACTACGAACAACCAAGTTCACTTGTTGCAAATAAATTCCCAAGGATTCTTTAATATCATCAAAGATTATCCAGCAGTCTTTGAACTCTTGAAATATAACCGACCGACGAACGAGGTTGGTTTGTAAACCAACTGGTTGGTATTATTAACATTCATGTTCCGAGATAAGACTCGGAAATTCTCGATTTTCTTAATTATAGCGTAAATTATTTTAATTCGAAGTGTGATGTATGTTTTACTTAATTGCAGTGAATTAAATACTTTATGATTTTATAAATAGCTCTGGTATTTTATTTATTTATTTAATAATCAGACAAAATATTCCATTTAGTTTTAATTATATTAGTATTAACTCAATAATTAGAAGCGAGTCATCTATGCCTAGCCTGCTACACGTATTATCTTAGGTCAATGATGATAAATTTATTAATAAACTTACATATATGATTACTCTTTATTTTGTTTCAGAACTATATAGCTGGTATTGGAACCAATACGCCACATATTATCAAAGAACGCAGTACAACTATATCAACCATTATACGCGAACAGAGATTTTTCAGATACTTTAACATTAGACAGTACATCGTGAGGATCTACTTGATAACCGTCTCGTTGTTTTGCATCTACGCCGACGTTTACAACGCAGGCTTTCAAGATAACAGGCCGTTGTTGATTTCAGCGCTTTATTTATTTGATTTTTGCTTTTTATGGAAGTTTTTTATTCAATATTATCTGCCGAAAATCGTTGCAATCGATGACGACGATGTTTTGAATAGTTTGATGAAGATCCGAGAGAAGTATGACCTTTGAATACCTATTTCCTTATACGCTGTGTGATTGCATGGTTCTTCACAAAAGTCTATTACCTATTGATAATATGGATTGTTTAGTATATCAAATATTATATACTTGCTCAAAATTGCCAAATGCCGTTGGTATTAAAAAGGATTATTTTTATTACTTTTACGGTAGCGTCATTTACCTTGGTAAAGTTGGTGCCTTTTGTAATTTCATTTATGACAATTGCTTATAATATTATTCTAGGTGTGCTCTCTATTTGTTCATTTTTGAAGCTTGTTCTATGATGAAATATTTTGCTAAAACTTTTGTCGATTACATTTTTTTTTATTGTATAGGTCGTTGGACGAGCCTGTGGGCCACCTGATGGTAAGTGGTCATCAACGCCAATAGACAATGGCATTATAATAATAATAATAATATCGTGGGACATTATTCACACCGCCGAGCCGAGATGGCCCAGTGGTAAGAACGCGTGAATCTTAACCGATGATCGTGGGTTCAAACCCGGGCAAGCACCACTGAATTTCATGTGCTTAATTTGTGATTATAATTCATCTCGTGCTTGACGGCGAAGGAAAACATCGTGAGGAAACCTGCATGTGTCAAATTTCACTGAACTTCTGTCACATGTGTATTCCACCAATCCGCGTTGGAGCAGCGTGGTGGAATAAGCTCGAAAACCTTCTTCTCAAAAGAGGAGAAGAGGCCTTAGCCCAGCAGTGGGACATTCACAGGCTGTTACTTTACTGTTACTTTTATTCACACACGGCCATCTGATCCCAAACTAAGCAGAGCTTATACTATGGAAACCAGACAACTGATATACTACATATACTACTTTTCTTTTGTAAATACATACTTATATAGATAATTACACCCAGACTCAGGACAAACATACATGTTCATGTAGACAAATGTCTGTACTGGGTGGGAATCGAACCCACGACCTGTGGCGCGAAAGTCTAGTATCTACCAACCACGCCAATCGTCAGCTCGTCAATTGTAAAAAAATGTTAACCATCGCTTACATCGCCAATGCGCCACCAACCTTGGGAAATAAGATGTTATGTCCCTTGTGCCTGTGATTACACTGGCTCATTCACCCTTCAAACCGGAACACAACAATACCAAGTACTGCTATTTTGCGGTAGAATATCTGATGAGTGGGTGGTACCTACCCAGGCAAGCTTGTACAAAGCTCTACCACCGAGTAACCTTAACCTTTTCACGATTTTCATTACCATTGAGGCCAAACATTTATTTCTCGTTGTGTGAGTTAATACGCACACCATAGTAAAATCACAACCATTCTTATATAATTTGCACAACCATTCTCTTATAACTAAGTATAAAATAATATAATGTTACCTTTTAGATATTTCAAAGCCGAATTTAAATTTGATGTGATCTCAATCATTCCGATTGAAATATTTTGCTTCTTCAGCGAAAATAATACTATGATGGCATTTTCTTGGTTAAGGTTAAATAGATTATTCAGAATCGTAAGTATCATAGTAAGTAACAATATAAAAGCAATTCCATCAACGTAGGTCCCACCCAGTTGTAAGTTAACCTACCCAAAAAAAAAAAAATTATCACCAGTTTCTAAAGCGCGATTCAAAGTTAGGAAAACTTCCCGGCTTTCATCTGAGCGCTCATTGGTCACCTCATGCGTCATCGCCTGCCATCGACCAATGATAATACAGCTTGAAACTGACAATAAAATATACCCTGAACATTAGTGTCTTCTCGTTTAAAGGCTAAGTCAGCCAGTGCAATACTTACACTTGAAAATTGGTAATTATGTGATGTATATAGTTACAAAATTTAAAGCGATAAATTATAAAAAATAATATATAATAAACAAATGCATGAAATTGAATAGCATTGTGATTGTTAACTGTGCGATTTATGTGCTAACGGTCTTCCTTATGAACGTTGCGTAGCGTGACATTCGTTAAACAATGTGTATTCTTTCGAATCTCAAATCAAATAATGACAGAGTAATCAGTGCTCAATTAAACAGCCACCATCAGACGTAAGTATAAGTAAGGCAGCTATCAGTCGTAAGAGTACAATAAGGAATAGATTCAAAATAATTGTACTTAACATATATATATATATATATATATATATATGATTTGGTTTATTTTATTACATTTTTATAATGTTATTTAAGGTGACCGTGTATAAATGTCTGAGTCATCATCATCGGCGAATATCAATTAACTTGACGATTTCGACCGCTATAACGGTTTTGATCTGGTTCACCATATTCGTCCATATCTCCGCCTGCCTCTGGTACTTCATTGGAGTGCTCGAAGAGGAGACAGATCCGAAGTCCTCGTGGATTTATAATGGTTCTTGCTTTATTTTTATACAGTGTTTTATCAAAATTAAAATAGCGCATCCAACTCCGTACATATGACATAGGCTAACGTTTTTTTTTATCGCGACGATATTTACAAGGTTTTAACTCACACTATTGAATCATACATTAATTAATACACACACCGACCAAAGACAAAAACAATATATAACAATTAACATGGCGATCGGCTGAGCGATATATAAGCATCTAGTGGTGAGTTTACTTGGTGGTAGGGCCTTGAGCAAGCCCAAGTTAGGTACTACCCTCTTATGAGATATTCTACCGCGAAACAGCAAATCTTTATATTGTTCAGATCCGGTTTGAATGGTGAGTGAGCCAGTGTAATTTCAGCCACAAGGGACATAACATCTTACTTCCATTTGTAAGGAACGGTTAATATTTCTTACAGCGTCAATGTCTATGGGCGGTGGTGGCTACTTACGATCAAGTGTACCATTTTCACCGCCAATTTCTTAAGAAATAAACATACAACAAAGTTGATGCTATTAATACAAAAACACCTTGTAAATGAAAATATAGGTACATATAAGGATAAGGTCCTCCAGACCGATTTCGGCCACGGCGGCCAATCTCAAGAGAGATTAGCCAACTGCGCAGGAGATATTATAGTGCACAAGTGTGTGCGCAAACACAGGTGCACTCTCTTTTCCTTAGCTCTCATAATCCGATGGGACGGCAATAGGTACATATACATATGTATGGGCCAACTTTCATGATAGTCGATAAAGCACTGTCGAAGTCTATTAATCTCAAAGGGATATCTCACACACTATCATGTGTGATGTATCTTCCATTTGTAATTTGTTATTGCACTAAAATATTTAAAAATATAATTATGGATATTTATAATTTTCATTGCTCGTAGACAACGGTAAGCCGTGGTGCCACAGTTACTACATCTGTTCACTATACTTTGTCCTGACCACGTTCACCCAAAATGGAGTTGGTGATATATTACCTAAAAAGCAATCAGAGGTAAGTGTAATCGGGCTGTAGTCATGTTTTAGTCGGCTCTGGTCTGAATCCAGAGTTATATATCATCAGATATTAAAAAAAATACTGTACAATTTAAAGCATATTCTAAAATATAAATATTATTTTTTTTGGACATTAGTAGGGCAGACCTTGATTATATAATAATATCTGAGAGCAAGAAAAATAAGAAAATTCCCTGGCTTTTGGAATTTTAAATGGAAATTTTGACAGGTGGTGTTCGTATCAATATTGCAGCTGATATCGACGATGATGTTCATGGTGTACGTCGGCGAACTGTCTAACATTATACAGTATCAGTCGTTCCGATCGTTTAATTTCTATTCAAGCTATTTGGAATTGCAGGTAAAATATAAAACACAGCTAAAGTTTCAACGTCGCATTTGTAAACTAAACGTTAAGAAATGCACTCAAATGATTTGTCATCAATTTGTCTATGACGGGTGTAATACTAGTTTACGATTCGTAACTCAACTTATATTAAAAAAGGACATTATATATTTTAGATACAATTAATTGATTAGTTTTGTTTTTTTCTTCATTTTCTTTCATCTTATAATAAAGCATTAATCTTATATCGTGTCTTCTAATGGAATGTTCACACGTTTCTATGTACGCTATATTTATAATACATGGCATTCATATGCCATTGTGGGTCACACTTTTCTTTTTTTTTTATTGTATAGATAGGCGGACGACCATATGGGCCACCTGATGATAAGTGGTCACCAACGCCCATAGACAATGGCATTGTCAACTTTGAGAACTAAGATGTTATGTCCCTTGTGCATGTATTTACACTCACCCTTCAAACCAGAATACAACAATACAAAGTACTGCTGTTTTGCGGTAGAATATCTGATGAGTGGGTGATAACTACCCAGATGAGCTTGCACAAAGCTCTACCACAATATAAATAAGAATCTTAATGTTTAAAAAATGCTTAGAGGTAAATAAATGCTGCGACTCACATTATTTTAAACATAACATACCCTTTAAGCAAATATGTGCATATGAATAATAAATTATTCGCATTTGAATCACATCAGGCGTGCTTGGGATTGTTAAATTGCTGATTATTTGTTGACAAGTTATCACGTCCCATTAGCACCTTGACAGCCGTGGACGAAGCTCGTACAATTAATTGTCTGCCTGAAATATGTTCTCCTGCCAAGTCGATGCAGACTACGTAGAGTAGAGCGTTTTATTCATGATAGAGAGATCAAAGCGAATAATATATGTAATGCATTGTCTAATTGTATTTCAATGATATGATTAGCGTATTCTAAATTTAACGATATCAGTATCTAAGTAAGCTAAAAAATTTTAATATTTTACAAGTTTCAATTTGGGTCTTCGTCTAGTATACTTATTCATTTTAAGGTATAAGCTATTTCAAACTAGAATTAAAATCGCAATTTATCGATTGAAAAATTATAAAAGATGTTTTTGTAATCTTCGTAACAAGTGTAGAAATGACTCAAAATATATATTATATTATATAATATTCTTTTTTCAAAATAATATAAATTATAATAATGGAACATGCTTAGAAAATTTGTATTTATAGTAAGAAACGATACGGGTTTCATCTCAAAGTCAATATGAGTAACGTATGAAGATTTCGTTCCGTATCAAAGAGATCAATCATCAGAGACAGGCTAATGAACGAGGGTTTATTTGGGTTAGGATAATCGCAACATTCACGTTAGCCCAGGTTAAAGTTATTTATATATTTATAACTAGTCTCCGCATGCGGCTTCGCCCATGTGAGGGGGTTTTAGGTTTATCCCTCGTGCTTTTCTTTACCTCTGATAAAGTGTATGCCAAGTCTCACGATAATCAATTAAGTAGTCGATGTGAAAGCATAACAAGCAATCATACCTACAAACTCAATTTTGCGTTTATAATATTAGTATTACATTATTAATTAAGTATCATTAGGTTTGTAATCTGTCAGCTAACTCTCTGGATTTTCAATCTTTAAGTTTGCACAAAGTTTGCACTTTGCACAAAGTTTGAGTTTGGCACAAATTAATTTCGATATGTTTTCAAATAGTTTAAAATTAAGCGATCCGAAGTTTTCAATTATTAGTAAAGTACATATTCTCTCTCGTTATAACAAATTTATGTGTTAAGTTTTACCATGACTATATTTTTAAATTATATTGTTTATTTTTGCTATCGTTATTCCTTTTTTTTGTTCATGTTATATTATTGGCCCCACTTGGTTGACTATAAGAAGTAATAATATAATATAATATAGAAATTAATTTGTCTTATTTATCCAAGTGACCAAGTAATGAAAATGCACATATGATACGTAGTAAACAAAATCTCTACAGGAGTTTCTTAAGAATAACCGTGTGTCCAAAAACTTGGTGTCTTTGGTGAACAAATACTCACTCCACCTGTGGCGGGAATCTCGCGGCTTGCAAGTTCCGCATTTCTTGAAGACTGCTCCGGATTGTTTCAAGCTTAAAGTTATGTCTGCCGCCTACTTGTACCATCTCAACGATGTAAGAAAATCAATTAATAATTTATGACCTATACCCAACACTGACTATGATTTCTACAATACAAAGATTTGATTAAGAACTAACTTAGCTTTAATATAAAGTTAGGTTATACCTTTATTTGAGGTAACGGGAGCAAGTAAAATGATTACCATGACTTGACGGTAAGTTATATTCTTAGCCCAAAGACATTGTCACTGTACTCGCCGTAACACCTTTACTCAAAGTTCTTACGGTTGGTGGTAGAATAACCTATCAATATTGTACTAGTAGTTTTTAATCATATCTGTTCAGGTGACCCTTAAGATTTTTTTCAATCTCTATAGATGTACGTGTATAATAATTGTGCCCTCACTTTCAGCATCAACTATTCTATGGCTGCGAGCCCGCATTTCTTCGGCAGCTAGTAGGCTTGCTTCAATTATACACATATAATGAAGGTGACTGCATTCATAGTATCATAATCAAAATAATACAATACCATTATATCTTATAATATGTATGTATATAAGTAGAAGTTTTAGATTGTTTGCGAAAACCCCGTAAATTCATTTAACACATAAATTATTATTTTTAGTCGTATTAAACATGTACCTAATTGAATTGGTAATTATTACAAATTCGGCTTTTTGTGTACATAGACAATGTGACATTTTAGATGGTTGTGGAATGATGTTTATAAATTATAATATCTGAATTCTTTAAATACCTCCTAATTTTTGATGCATAATTGCGTTTGAATGCATAAATTAACTTGTAAGTATGAAGTATGTGTGATAATCTATTCATACATACAGCAAGTGACATATCATCTATATGTGATTACTGTATGTATATTCCTGGATATCTGTGCCTAGTAGTCTATCTTATTATATTATACTTTTAAATGGCATATTCGTCTAACATTAACGCGTTCCAAAAGAGTTCATACAAAGTTAAATATATCTAATGACTTTGTAATTAACAATGTTATGGATTCTTCTTTGTAATATCAAATCAATGATGACATCAAATCAGTGCTTAACGAAAGATTAGTTCAGTTCGCCAGTTTTTAACAGAATTTAAACTGTTAAGAACTGCGTTTGGCAGATGGCATACGGTTTCTTAATAGTCGCTTAGCAACGTTTGCATGTAAGGCCGTATATTTTTTTATTTTCAGATATGTATGTTGTTAAAGACAGCGAGATAACTGATTCGATGTATTTTATACACACAGGGCGTGTGACAGAAATATGGAGTGGCTTAAACAAAACGAAATCGTTTCACTCTGGAGAATCTTTCGGAGAGGTTGCATACAATAAATATTGAATAGAATTGTTTATAATGAAATCCAGATGTTCTCTATCGTAATAGTTCGGCGGTTAAAATTTATAACTTATATGTAGTTTTGGTGTTGTGGGAACAAAATATTATATTATTTAATTAGTTACAATTAAAATCCTAACGATTTTTATTATTTTCTATTAATATCAATTGAAAACATTTAAAAATCCTTCACATATATACATACAGGAATGACATTATCGTGTAGGTAAAACCAAACAACATTTTACACTAAGATCGGTACTCTAACTATTTACCTAAGCATGAAATCATATTTAAGTATCATTAAATACAAATACATCTCCAAACCTTCTCCACAAAAAGGGTAGAAGAGGCCTTTGCCCAGCAGTGGGACATTCACAGGCTGTTACTGTAAATACAAATAATGTATGTACGTATATTGTATGTATGTAGGAAAGTTGCATTTTTCAGTAACTATAAATATATATATACATATATTTTATCTATGTATGTATGAAATGTTATGTACTTTATAATATTATTTATTGCTTGTATATAATTGAATATAGGGATATACATATAAGTGTACTTTATTTTTAAATTAAATATAACAAGTGTTTATGCAATCGTTTTTTTTTCTTCTCATTCTTTAATGTACTTAGCTGTTTTCTCTTACAAAACTTCTTTCACCAAAGCTTATGTTTTTTTCTGTTAGTCTTATTCCATCTATTCTTTATATTTTGTGCAATAAAGTATTGATATAATGTTTTTGATATTTTCAGTTACAAGGTCTTATCTACAACACGCCATTTTTGCGATCGTACAAAACGGCTATACAGTCACAAATTCTAACGCTATGTCTTAGAGACTGGGAAGGTTTATTAAAACACTTTCCTAAAAGTAAAGATAACATATACAGGTTTTTGCGAACTGACAACTCTTCTGATGATTCTAATGGTGACCATGGATCGGATGGAGGCAAGGGTACCGATAATTCAATGAAAGAAGATGATGATTCGCCTTCAAATCCTCCTGTACCTTTAGTTTCGTCGCAACATTCTCCATTTCAACCAACATCAACCCTTCAAGATAAATCTACAAGAAATGAAATTTCTGGAAATTTCGAAACTTCTCCAGGACCTAGTACAGTTCATAAAAAAGTACCATATGCTGACGAAATATCTCCAGACAGTTCGTTCAGTGAAGTTGCTGAACCTAAACCAGTAACTGGAGAAGAGGAATTATTATCTAAAACAATAGACGACAGATTGAGTAACTTATCTAAAACAGTTTTGAAAATTGAAGACAGCGATCAATTAATTGATTATGAGAATATGGAAAACATTGCAGAATTGCTTCCTAAAGATAACGAAAAAATAATAAAACACAAAAAAGATATCGGTCAATATAAAAGTAGACAAGCGATGCAGAGTGTAGAAGATTATATCATTGAAAAACATGGTTACAGTGAAGCAAATAGTTCACGAGACATACAACCTAAGAGACGTAAAATTCACGTTAGGTATCGAGAAGCTGATTCATCGCCTCTTCACCAAGAGAGTCATGAACTCAAACCAATAATTAATATGACTGCTGATGAACGTAACCTTAAATCTCTCGACAGTGACATGCAACCGACCCCAAAAGTCGAAGAAACTGACTCGGTCAAAGATTCATTATCTAACGATAGTATTGAATAAATTAAACCAAGAGCAAGCAGTCCTAAATTATCATAAATATTATAATAAAAATGATTATGATAATAATACATGACTAATATTTTTCCATCTCCTAACTAATTCATGTGTCATCGCTGCGTTACAGGATGTTCATTCACAGTAGCTGTTGTACTTGTATTTTATGAATTACTGATCGTTTAGTTGGATGAGCGCCAACCTACAACTCTATTTCGGCATACCGTTAACAGTCGTTTGCCATTTGAGCGTAGTCCAGTTTTATAGACAACTATTCTAGTATTTTTATTACTTCAATCGTATCAGTGTAACATTTATCACAATGATGCATGCTTGTGATTTTTTAAATAAAAGCTAGTTTTTTTTTTAATACGGATTAAGTCTGTTTTTTTTTACATTTGAATTTGGAATTGGGATATATGAATAAACGATAATCTAGTTTTAAAAGAACCTTTATTATAAAATTCTCTTAGTCCATAATAACGATAACATTCTAAATATTTAAACTGCACCAACCGACAAGTGTTACTATATTAACATAATATTTGAAGTTATTTTGGCATTTTATATAGTTGTCTTTCTCGCGTTAGGATTACATTTTGAGATTTTTTTTTACTTAAATTGGAATGCCCAGCACTGAATTTGGTGTCTTGCTTCCATATAAATTGCTAACATTCGTAGTAACGTTGAGCTTCTTTCAGCAGATGTTCCATAATTCGAAGTGATTAAATGCTTGGGAGTATAACGATGCTTAAATTATTAACTTAAACACTAAAGTTACGGTTTCTTAAAATTAAGTTATTTTCATAGCGTTTGTCTTTCCGCCATTTTTGTTTGGACTCTTACGGTGTCTTTATCCTGACCGCACCTGAAAAAGAATTAACGTTTTAATTTTCCGAATCAAATTAAATGAAACTATATCTTTACAACAAATATTTACATTTAAGAAAAATGTTTACCCAAAGTTAAAATTTCTTTGAAAATTCTTTAATAATTGATTTACCTATAATTTTTCTTTAAATTAGATACAAAACGATTAGTTCGTTCGTCAACATTACTGACATACTTTTACATCGAAATAATTATAATTAATACTTTAATCTAAATCGATCAAATCGAATCGGTTGTAAATCATTCATCAATAACTGAATACTTGGTGGTTGAGCTTTGTGCAAGCTCGTCTGGGTAGGTACCACCCACTCATCAGATATTCTACCGCAAAACAGCAGTACTTGGTATTGTTGTGTTCCGGTTTGAAGGGTGAGTGAGCCAGTGTAATTACAGACACAATGGACATAACATCTTAGTTCCTAAGGTTGGTGGCGCATTGGCGATGTAAGCGATGGTTAACATCTCTTACAATGCCAATGTTTATGGGCGTTGGTGACCACTTACCATCAGGTGGACCAAATGCTCGTCCGCCTACCTATACAAAAAAAACTACGATAATTAACAAACGGAAGCCTGTATTTCATGGTTATATCTCAGGTTTCACCAGCGTCAAATTCCATCGTATCTTTTCACACTTATTAATAAGCGATATATAAATACACATCAATTTGTAAGCTATATATATATAATTGTTCTTATAACCTTTATGTTGATACTGTAACGCTTTATTTATGAATATACTCCAGCTATTTGCGTTACAAGTGACGGGCACAAGAATATGACGTGGTCGGAAGAAATATTTGGAACTTGTATCGTCAATTATTATAATTTATACGTTAATGTAAACTACATTTCTTGAACACAGGATATTATGTAATTATTTTCGATACAACGAAAAAAACTGCTTTGAATTGTTTATTCCTATAGTTCATTTTTAAAGTTCTGCAGTATGTTCACTTTAACTTTTCTTTATATATACTTTGAATTAATGCGTTTATTAAACAGGTTTATTATGCAGGTTATTTTGAAACGACGACAGTGCAAATAATCTAAAAAAAATAATCAGTCATTTTAATTGCATTTTAAAAGAAAAAACACAAATTAATAAAAAGTAAACTTCGATGGTAAGGTCGCTATAAAAGTCATGGCAACGGAAACAAGAAAAAAAATGTATATCTGACATTAGATATCTGTAGTCTATATTTAAATTGAAATGTTTTCGACAATCTGTCTAAATACCACGCTCATGATTTATTGTGAAGACTAGCGTCAGTCTTTGTCTCTAACGGAATTAGCTCTAAATAATTGATGTTCTCTTCCATTGGAGATTTTTCAGAAAATTTCAATGATAACTGCAAGAGATGAGTGCTTGCTTTGATCATTTTTAATTTGCTATTATTGCCTTGACGTCAAGGGGTTTGAGTCAACATCATAAAGTACAATGAATGTAGAAAAATGCAATAATCTTAATAAATATTAAAAAAAAATAAGTTAGTAGAAGTTCTAGTGATTTCACAATATTTTTTATCTATTGGACTTTTAGAAATTTAGGATTTGTAATCTAATACTTAAGTATGTTTTGAATATACTGTTCGTATGGTTTTGTGTACGCCTATCTAGGTAGGTTCCACTCACTCTTCAGTTAATGTACCGCCAAAAAGGAATTATTTATATATTTGTGTACCCGGTTGAACGGTGAGTACTCACTCACCGTTCAACAGTGTAATTAAGACAAGGTACATAACATCTTAGATTCAGATGTTGGCAGCGCATTGAATATGCAAGTGGTTTTATATCCCTAACAAAGCCATTTTCTAATGATGAAGGAAGCCTCTTATTATCAGGTTTTGGGTTAGCCCATCATCTTTTCTGCTGATTTAAATATATTTGCACTTTTAACATCATAAAAAAATAAACTCTGGTAAAATAACAGCTCTACAATTTTCAACGACGACGAATATTTATAATGCTTTTGAAAACAGTTTTGTTAAGACAACATCACATGATGAATAGCAATCTTTTACAAATAAGTTTTAGTGAAATTACTTCATAAATTAAAAAGAGCAATTTTCGTGTGTGTCAAAGTCGATAAACATTGCGTGGATTTATTTTGTTGGTAACGTTTTTGATGAAATATAACTACTCATCGCTATCTGTGTCAATAAATAATTATTAGATGATGACTCCACTACTTTTGTAGTTATGTAATAATTACATAACATTAATTTTACGACCAATACAATGTTGCAGTGATATAATAATTTTATAACCAATAAAATACTTTGCCAAATCATATCGAAAACCAATATTTCAGATTACAAAGTTGCATATTAAATGCACATGTTAAATCTTTAATGACTGATTAATAATAGGTAAGTAGCTCTAGATTACATTTAAGATCAGGAGATAAATCACGAGACTTACAAAGAATTTAAATATCAAGTCGCATAATTCGACTAATTGAGTCTGTTAACATGACGTGCGTAATTTGTTAAATTAATTATATTTGTTTGAGATTTTTGACTATATCATAGTGTTTCGTTGCCAGATTTATAAGAGGAATACCTACATTATATTTACTAGGCTATGGTGAAATATAATGTAAACGATATTGTAAGAAAAAAAAACAGTTTCATCGTGTAATTTTTTTGTGGTATTCTACCATAGTGTTTCTAAACATAACTTTTATAAAACATGATAATAAGCGTATAATAAATTAAAAATCTGTGGATCGATTTATAAAAATAGGTATCTCATGAACACGCTTTACATAAAATATCAGTGTTAAATCATGCGTGAAAAAAAGCAAAACAATAAAACCACTTAATAAAAAAAAAAACTAAATTAACGACATATGAAAGCACACATATGCGAGGCCTGGCGCTTTTGCTGGGATGTTTACTAGCCGCCAATCTGTTTTGATTTTGCAATTTGGCAAAGGTACAAATAAAAAAAATACTATATTTCATTGCGAATTTTAATATATACTCGCTACGGATCGTTGAGAGTTTCGGTAGAATTATACGGATAATTTTAGATGCTGGAATGTTATGTTTTCGTGAGGAGTCGCAGGCGTATTCATTTATAGATGTTGTGTTACCAGCTCTGACTTAGGTTTCTGTGTCATCATGTGTAATGAAATCATCTTAAATTTGTTGACAGGCTATATATGTATCGCTTTCAAGAATTTACGCGTCAAGATACGATTTTGATTTTTGAACTCGATTCATCATCCAATTTTATGTGTTATAGAATCCGAAACATTTAAATTTAGAAAAATCGTTAATTTTAAAGAAACAATAGTTTTTTTATTTTTAATTTATTGTCTTGGATTAAATAACACGATTATTGTTATTATACATTTGTTACAGTATATGAATGTTGTCTATATTTTGATCAATGTATCAGCGGCACGCCCTCTTAGATGCTGGTTATAAGTAAATTTAATTTTAAAATTAAGTGTAATTATCTCAAGTAAAAAAATTATATGCTGATTTGGATAAAAAATACATCACATGTCAAATGTATCATTTATAAAATCAATTCGATTGTGTCTTACATTTGTCTTAGAATTCATGTTAAACAATTCATTTAACTAAACAAATTTAAAAAAAACTTTTTAACGAATACAAAAATACTAAAAGGAGAAAAGATTAAAAAAAAACTAATTCTATTATTTGTATAAAACGAACTTACAACCGAAATTTTGTCAATTATCGGTACTTCCATGTAACAGCAGAGAGATGCAGCATGCAATACATTAACACCTAGATGAAAAGATCATGTAAAAGAAATTGAAAGCTGATATTTATTATATACATTTTTAATGCCCATAAAAATAAGATCGAACGGAAATTACGTTAAGTCTAATAAAGTTTATTACTTAGGAATAATTATTTATATTGTGGTATAATTTTACAACATTACACAGTTGCCAAGACATAAAATGTTTCTAAAATATCTAAAATATTTTTTATTACCATTGATAGATTACGCTATTAAAAAAAGTAACATTGTCATGGCGCGACATTATATGATTTTTTTTCGATCGAACATCGCGATTTATTTCTATATAAAATTCTAGTGTTTAATCATTATTAATAGTTTGTTAGTCATATAATTGATCAAGTCGAGAACCTATAAGAATATCACTGCACTGGATAGGCTTTAAAAAAATGAAATGGCACCTCAGAAAAATCCGGAGTAGAGCAGCCAGAGGCTGGCGAGGAGCAGCACCAGGATGAGATAGGTGGCGATTAGGTTCGTCGTCTCGTGGTTCGGCATCTTTGCAACACGCTCACTGGACAAGAGGCTCCAGAAAACTGGCTAATGACACAAAATTGTCTTCGCTCGACTGTGCGCCTACGCACCACGCCCCTTTCTCAAGCCAAATATCCAGATTTATAAATATGAATGTAATTTTAGATCTGTCGTTGACAGATCAAGATAGAGCCGTTGATATGGAACGATGATAATAATGAAAACAAACAATACTAATTATAGAGACTCCGACATTGTCAAATACACTTTCATTAAGAATTACGAAAAAAAAATATTTATCAATCTCGCTTAGTATGTAAAATTTATCGATAACCCAAGGTATTTACGGGAACTGGTGATGATGGTCCTCCAGACCGATTTCGGTCTCGGCGGCCAATCTCATGAGAGATTAGCTAACTGCGCAGGACATATTATAGTGCACAAGCGTGTGCACAAACACAGGTGCACTTTCTATTCCCTAACCCTTATAACCCGATGGGATGGGTAATCCGACACGACCGGAAAGAGTTCACGTGCAGGACTAACGGCTTAACGTGCTTTCCGAGGCACGGGAGTGTACACACTTCCAACTTCCAGAGTCCAGGCTCCTACTGAGAATTTTCGACAGAAAATCTCAATAACATTTTATTGGCCCGACCTGCGATTTGAACCCAGGACTACCGTGTCCGCGGCCTTACATGTAGCCACTGGACCAACGAGGCAGGCTTACGGGAACTATTAGATATATTAAACTAGCTGTGCCCGCGGTTTCACTCGCGTATAATTAATAAAAATATAATGAATAAAAATCAGCCTAGAACCTTCCTCGATAAAATGACTATACAACAAAAATATAGATAAGCCTAGCGGTACGAGATAGATTCGCGTGGATTCTCGTTTCTACAATTTAATTTATATGTTTACTCGAATGTAACTAATAATATACAATAACTTCAATAAATAAATAAATAAATATTTTTTAAATAATTTTCATTTATAATAAAATATAAAATAGTATTAACATGTGCGTGTTTATTTCATCATTTTTTTTATTTATTCTAAAGAGAAGTGGCTATTGTGAAAAAAAGACTTAAAAGTTATTCAGATCTGTGAATATTTTTTCCTACTGATATTTAAAATCATTAAAGAGTCTTAAGATAAAGACATTACATTTAAATATCGAACTCGCAAATCAATATATACCTAAGCTAAAAGAATCCAAAAAAGTTGACAACAGAAAAATCAAAAAACGCGACGAAAAGATCGCGATAGCCAATTGCAGGACAATAAATACAGAATTGCATCTACAGCGCTGAAGTGCTTAAAAAATAGAACCTTCGGAATATAAAAACACAATCACAAATCACTTTAAAGCACTAAAACTTACACAGGTGTTCTAGAAGACAGCGGAATAAAGTAGCCATAAGAAGAAGAGTAGGATCACAAGGATCATATAGGTGGCTGCGAGGTTAACCGTTTCAGCGTTGATCGGCATGATTGCGATGTGGAAGAGAACTGATCGATGGTAAATCCTCCGCGGGCTGGCCAAAGCGCGTCATTATACAGAGCCGAATTTGTTGTTGAAGGATACTTCTATACATTAATTACGTAATTTCTAAATTATACTAAGTAGGCAAGCGAAAAGTATTGTTTATTTATGGTAAATAGAATAAAAAGGATTTGAAAATAAGTTAAAATTATCGTATTTCTTAATAAACCTTATCAAGCTTTTAATAATTTACCTATATATAAGTCGTCTTATGATTGAATGCAGGGTATATAAATGTGCAGGGTACATTTCAAAGCAGTTAAGCTATACTTTGTAATTAATCTCACGATCTGTTCTTGCGAATGGGCTTGTTAAAGTTTTCTAAAATAAAATATATTTAAATTTTTTATGTTTTAAGTTATATAAGAAACTTTTGACTTTGAGACATTTTTAAAAGAATACTTAATTTTTTTGTAAAGAATACCAGCAATGTCCGTTTTTAAGGAATTCCTAATAGTCTTATTTACCCCTCAAATTAAGCGTACAGCTTGCATTAGGACCACTCTTACACAAGATGTACGCTTACTTATGACCCCAAGGACGTCAATAGCCTAAGGCTTCAGGATTGAATGTGCGGCTTATACATCGCTAGGCGTCCTGTATCATTGCACTAGTGACGCTTAACTTGAAACAACTGAATACAAATTAAATATCTATTTGTTTTTTTTTATTGTATAGATAGGCGGACGAGCATATGGGCCACCTGATGGTAAGTGGTTACCAACGCCCATAGACATTCGCATTATAAGAAACGTTAACCATCGCTTACATTGGCAATGCGCCACCAATCTTAGGAACTAAGATGTTATATCCCTTGTGCCTGTAATTACATTGGCTCACTCACCCTTCAAACCGGAACACAGCATTAGCAAGTACTGCGGTTTTGCGGTAGAATATCTAATGAGTGGGTGGTACCTACCCAGACGACCATGCACAAAGTTCTACCACCAGTAAACATTACCAGATATTCTAATTATTAAACACTAAAAAATAACTAATTGTCCTCGTAAGCCGTTATATGTTTCTCCGACACAATTATAACCGAGCCCTTGGACATCTTATTTCTTAAAATAAAAACTTACTGTTTAAAATGCAGAATACAAGAGCCATAGAGATATCAGCAGTAACAGCAGGATAAAGTAGGTGAATACCAGGTTAGTTCCCTCAGAGCTGGAGATCATGTTGAACCTTCGACCGACGCGTTCCGAACGATACTAAACGAATCCACGAAGCACAAACAATTCGTGAAGAATAATAAATTTATATTTTTCTTTTTGGCATCGATATTAATTACTTGTCGCAGTGGCATTTGCCTCGAGATCGTACCAATATTTTGTTGTTTATATTTGAGCTTTCACTGAATTCGTCGCTGCCAAGTCATTGCCTCCTCGTTGTTTTCGTGAACCTCATTATTTATTTAAAGATATGTTTGAAGTCGTTGATAAATTACGCAGTAACGAATGGACAGATTGAGGGCTTCACTACAGCTTACTATTTTAGTTTTTATTGCTGTTTGCCCTACTGGCCTTGACAACGACACTAGTCGGAGGGCTAGTAAAAGTTGCCAGTGGCTCAGCCAAAAAAAGAGGACAGCACATGAGGGTTCTGACAGACACGAATAACCTCCTAAAAAGGCGTCATAGATGAAAATGTCCATCAGTTTAGAATGCTATCAGATGATGATGCATTTTGATACAGCAAATAGTTGTGTTTTTTCTTTTTATGAGGATATCTGCTGTTTCCACTGAAAGAAACGAGGACTACTTGAGACATCTCGTTGACAGATATGATGAACGCATACGCTATACAATGTAGGTACCTCCATCATTTGACAGCATTCTAAAATCATAATTAATATCAAGAAATATTCGCCAATTTCTCCAGCGAATAAAAAACACCGAAATCCGGCCCTGTAAAGTTTCAATTCTGGAGAATGATAAGCTGGGATATATTTGCGGCACTGGAGCAACGGCCGGCGAGTTTTTAGAGTACAATCAATGTGTAATTTGGGCTCAATGTGAATCTCGAATGCATATTCATTAATAACTTAATCTTAAAAAACAATACATTGAGAACAGTTACCTCCTTAAATTTTATAACAAATGATAGATATGTAGTTCATTCTGAGTAAAATATATCTATTTCATAGCTAATTTGAATTTGTAAAAATATATCATAGATATTCAAGAATGTGAACTTAAATATAACAGAAATATTCACTATAAACTGGAAATAAATGTTATGAAAGATGTTAAATCGAGTTTTTTGAAAGGTATGTACTACAAAACTGATTGAAGTTGATGACTCGAACAATTTTAAGTCCTTTCTTTATTGGAAATAGACACCGGCTGGCAAATGGTGATGGTAAGTGGTCATAACCGTCTATAGACATTACACTAGCTCACTCACCCTTGAAACCGGAACACAACTAAGTATTGCTGTTGGCAAAACAAATATATGAGCAACAAAAAAAATTGTTAATGTTAAATAAAATTATAATTATTAAATTCGATCACGCGCGTTAATCGTCACTAGTCTATTTTATTTCGTTTAAGCACAATTACAAACATAATATGACACATCCATAAAATTTCAATGTCTTTAAAGAAACTCCCACACAGCTCTACTAAGAAATTCTAATCAAATATTATTTTAAACACGCTTTCCTCATTCATACCAAAAATGCTTATTGCGTCATTTACAGAATATCTTTTTTTCTATAAATATTGATCGCAATAAAATTATAAACAAAAGTTCTATTTGCGTGAACACACGGAAGAGTTTTTATTAGTTGTTCTTCTGATAAATATAATTTATATTTATAGATTCGAATAGAACTTTTTACTTATCTTCACTTTAATAGCAAAAGACTAGCACTGTAGACATTATAATATATGTTTATAGCGATGAAAAATATAAAAATAGTAATGTTATTATATGTAAATGTATTTGTCTTAGGCCGTAGCGTAGACCGTAGCGCACGTCGTCGTCCACGCCTTACGTCGCCTCTGCGTAGGGGTTAGAATACCCCGCCTATTGGGCGGGTGGTAATGGAGTCCCACCTTGTTCCCTGCTTGAAAGGGGGCAGGGATTCGTGGCCGTTCGGTGGGGCTCTTTGGCCATCGTGGGGTGCTACGTCTCTCCTAACAGGTCCCTCGCCGATTATGAGGTGTACTTAGACGGGTTGGCAAGCTGCATACGTAGATGCCTACCCGTTCCCTTGATCGTCTTAGGGGACTTCAATGCTCACGCTAGAGCTTGGGGCAACCATAGAGACGATCCTAGGGGAGAGACGTTACTCGAGTGGGCGGCAGTTCTGGACCTCCGACTATTGAACCGGGGTTCGGAGAGCACGTGCGTGCGGTGGCAGGGTGAGTCAGTCATCGATCTCACATGGGCGACTCCCGCTGCCATTCGCATGGTGTCAGGATGGCGTGTCGCGGAAGAAGTGGTCACACTATCTGACCACCGCTACATCATATTCGATGTAGCTTGCCGCCGTCCCAAACGCACTAGCCATCACCGAGAAAGCAGCCCGCTGCGTCGATGGTCCCTTAAGCAGCTAAACCGAGACTTTCTCGAAGCTGCTGCCATCGTCGCGGCCTGGCCGGAAAGCGCTGAAGAGGTCTTGTCCGATCCAGAGGGTGAGTCGGTCCGTCTCCGGGATACGATGACGTCAATCTGCGATGTCTCTATGCCCCGAGTGGGCCGCCCCGAGCGCCGGGCGGTGTACTGGTGGTCTGCGCAGATCGCACAACTGCGCGAATCTTGTCTGCGTGCGCGCCGTGAGTACACCCGAACCCGAAGAAGAAGGCGAGCAACTCCAGACCAGAAAGCTGAAGCATACGAGGCATTCCGGGAAGCGAAGTTGGCGCTCCGAGTCGAGATCTCGGATGCCAACGCTCGTTCCTGGAACGAGCTCCTAGAGGGACTCGACAGAGATCCGTTCGGGCGTCCATATCGTATAGTGCTGGGCAAATTGCGCCCGTGGATGCCCCCTCTGACGGAGATCTTAAATCCGGATTTACTGAGGAGAGTGATAGAAGTGCTTTTCCCGGTGATCCGGTCAAGTCCCCCGGTCCCCCCCATTCCGTTACCGGCCTGGTCCGGAGAGCTGGGGGTGACCGAGCAGGAGCTGAGCCGTGCGGTCGATCGCATGCGGGCCCGTAACACCGCGCCCGGCCCCGACGGGATTCCAGGGCGGGCGCTAGTGTTAGCTTCGGCTTCATTGGGGAGTAGGCTGAGGCTGCTATACGACAGCTGCCTCCGTACTGGCACATTCCCCAAGGTCTGGAAAGAGGCGAATTTGGTTCTCTTGAAGAAGGATGGCAGGGCCGCAGAATCTCTCTCTGCGTACCGTCCCATATGTCTGCTAGACGAGGCTGGCAAGCTTTTTGAGCGAATTGTCGCTTCTCGTCTGTGCGGGCATCTGTCACGTGTTGGCCCCGACCTGGCTGAGTGCCAGTTCGGCTTCCGACAGGGCCGTTCGACTGTCGACGCGATCTTGCGCGTCCGGTCTTTGTCGGAGCAGGCGGTGGCCCAGGGTGGCGTAGCGTTGGCGATAAGTCTCGATATCGTCAATGCATTCAACACGTTGCCCTGGGACGCTATTAGGAGGGCACTCATATACCATCGTGTGCCCCCTTACCTGCAGGCGATCGTTGGTGGCTACTTGCGTGACAGTTACGTCTCGTATATGGAGCAAGACGGTACGAGGAACCGGAGAGAGGTTTACTGTGGGGTCCCGCAGGGGTCAGTTTTGGGGCCCCTGTTGTGGAACCTCGCGTATGACGCAGTCCTGCGCGTCACTCTCCCTGACGGTGTCAGCGTCGTTTGTTATGCAGACGACACGTTGGTGCTGGCATCGGGGGATAATTTTGAGAGAACCAAAGAGCTCGCCGAGCTCGGTGTGAACATCGTCGTCGATAAGATCTGCGAGTTGGGCCTTCGGATAGCGTCTCATAAGACAGAGGCGCTATGGTTCCATAAACTGCCGAGGAGCAGGGAGCCGCCCGACTCGCACGTCCGCGTTGGTGACTCAAACGTCCAGGTGGCCAGGTACATGAAATACCTGGGCCTTACCTTGGACGGTCGCTGGGGCTTCGAAGAGCACTTCGAGCGCCTAGCCCCCCGGATCGAGAAGGTAGCTGGTGCCATGCACAGACTGTTGCCTAATCTTGGGGGACCGAGGGAGGAAGTTCGCCGCCTCTATGCCGGTGTCGTGCGATCGATGGCCCTCTACGGGGCGCCCGTGTGGTCTCACAGACTGTCGGGCGTCCGCCGTTGCAGAACTAAGATCCAAAGTTCGCAGCGGAGAGTGGCCATCCGCATAGTGCGGGGATATCGCACGATATCCTACGAGGCGGCAACTGTCCTAGCGCGCTTTCCGCCCTTGGACATTCTGGCGGATATGGACGCAAGGGTCTATCAACAGACCCGCATCCTCCGTCAGAACAGTGAAAGCGCGCCCCCTCCGAGTGCGCTCGAGGCATTGAAGCGGCGGGAACACTGGAGGGCTCTTGCGACGTGGCGCGACCGTCTCTGCGAAGAACGGTACGCGCGCAAACGCGTCGTCGGAGCGATCCTACCGGCCTTCGAAGCCTGGATGAGACGAAAGCGACGAGTCACCTTCCGACTTACGCAGGTAATGACCGGTCACGGTTGTTTTGGAGAATACCTGTGTAAGATAGGACGCGAGTCGACGGCGATGTGTCACCACTGTGGCGCGGACCGGGACACCGCTCAGCACACGTTGGAGATATGTCCCGCGTGGAGTGCGGAGAGGGAGATCCTGGTCCGTGAAGTCGGACAAGAAATGTCCCTGCAAGCAATCGTGTCGGCGATGCTCTGCAGGGAATCAGCGTGGAGGGCTGTAGCCTCCTTCTGTGAGATCGTCATGGTGCAGAAGGAGACAGCGGAGCGGGAACGGGAAAGGGCCGATCCTGCTCGGCGGAGACGACATCGGCGTCGTCTCGGCCCTCCCACAGCCCCAACGTCCGGGGCTTTAAATATAGGGCGTAACCCTGGGGCCGTGGATGCGTGAGGTGGGGGCCTCACGTGTCCAATTTCAAACGGCCCTGAGGAGGACGGCAGCCGGAATGGCCTCGCGCTGCCGTACGCACTAGCGAGGAGTGCGGGGGGCGGGATTACCTTCGCCCCCTGAGGAGAGCTCCGCCGAGCCACGAGCGGAGCACAGCATGGGAGGGGCTGCGGATGCGTTATATCAACACGATCCCGCAGCCTCTCCGATCCGTGCCGAGGACGGCCATCGCAGTGGTTTTAGTGGGTAAGAATCCCACATAACCCGGTTCCTCCCCCAAGAGAGTCGGGTACCTTTCTGAAGGTTTCCACTGTGTGAAAAAAAAAAAAAAAAAAAAAAAAAAGTGTTAGAATACCGGGTAGCGGTTTACGATTCATAAGTACTTATATATATAAATATTTTTATTTCATTTATTACCCTTCTTTCTAAACTCAAAGCAAATCGAATATTGACTTCTCCCTCCTGCTTCCAATTACATAATTATAATGTATAATCAATTGTTACTCGGTGGTAGAGCTTTGTGCAAGCTCGTCTGGGTAGGTACCACCCACTCATCAGATATTCTACCGCAAAACAGCAGTACTTTGTATTGTTGTGTTCCGGTTTGAAGGGTGAGTGAGCCAGTGTAATTACAGGCACAATGGACATAACATCTTAGTTCCCAAGGTTGGTGGCGCATTGGCAATGTAAGCGATGGTTAACATCTCTTACAATGCCATTGTGCGTTGGTTAACACTTACCATCAGGTGGCCCATGTGCTCGTCCGCCTACCTATCCTATAGAAATTATATATTTAACATTTATTAAGCAGTATGATCGCAGTATCACGCGCCACACTGCGATGACTAAATTACTAAATATTATATTTTACAGTGATACGAAAATGAGCTAATTTTGGACAAGTGAATAATGTTACTTGATAATTGTTTTTTTTCCCTTAGCGTACCAATTTGTTCAGCTAACGAAAACGTTCGTTAATTTAAAAAAATCTGAGTGCTTTAACAACAGATATTTACTAACTCACTGGCTCACTTCCCTTATACTCGGATGGACAAATGTTATCATGTTATCTAATATTTGACACCCGTGTCATATACACTGTCATATTAACATAATCATATAGTGTTTACACATTATAAGCTTCGGATCTTAATCAAATCTGTGCTTTTTGATGAAAAAGTACATAACAAATACTCATTTATTATATAAATTTAATATCGCCTTTCGTTAGACCGCATAATTTTTGCCCCGGAAAAAAACGACTAATCATAATATTATATCGTTTGGTGACCAAATGTATTTATAATACGTTAAACTAGTATCTCTGAGGTTTCAATCAACTCAAATATAAACAATTTTATTAAAACACATCGTAAACTTAAGTTCAAACGTCGTTTTATATAGCTCCATAAATTATTGAAGTTTTTAATATTTAGCACTTAATGAATGGATATATTTTACCAGCCTCGATCTGGTCTGTCCATGAATACTGGCAATTCACAATTGTACTGTGTGGGAAAGTCAGATTCACGGTCGTATACACACCGTGGTTGGATTAAGCAATGACGTTACCAAGATCGAAATCTTTTACGTAATTAACAAACTATGCCGCGTGTTTTAACGCTGCCTTTCTTGTCGGTTTTTTTCGGTTTTAGATTAACTTTCAGAACCGTCGGTAACGTTAGACAATTTGTAAGTACTATAATAGCCCTCCAGACCGATTTCGGCGGCCAATCTCAAGAGAGATTAGCCAACTGCGCTGGACATATTATAGTGCACAAGTGTGTGCGCAAACACAGGTGCACTCTCTATTCCCTAACTCTCATAACCGGATGGGAGGGCAATCCGACACGACTGGAACGAGTTCATAAGTACTATACTAAACTTCTATATACTATTTTATACTTCTAAATGTATCTTTAAATATAAATATTTTGATATGATTTTTTTTATCTGCGCTAAAATGATATTGGTTCAGATTCCAAATCCCAATCAATTACCAGCTTTCGCCGGCGACTGTACATGACTCCTGCCATCCGCTTATTTAAAAAAAATATTTCATTTTCTTTTTAAATACCAATATAGTCCGGTAGTTGATATACATAAATCCAATATAATAGCGGAATGGTTATCGTCAACGTGTGAATTTTTAACAGGCATAGCCGTAAATAATAGTCGGAGGTTAAAAGTATTATGAAATATAGGCGCTTTGGTGAATTTTTGGACGTCAACACGCAAGCACCGGGTAGTCATCAATCGTAGTTTCCTGGACCATTGCACTCTGTACACTCCGTTATATTTTTAAATCCTACTCGTAAGTAGATTCAAACGATACCAGTCTGGAATTATTCCAATAAATTCTCGCTGGCTCAGAACATTTTTATATTTTACGAGTTGGTTGTTGGTTCGATGCCCTTGAATGCGGAGGAGACACTACAGTGTGGTTTTCTATAGATATATAGGTACTATACTTATGTATCATGTTGGTTCCAAGGTATTTCTTATGTGTATAATATGGGGTTTTCCAATAGGGACGCTTGAACTTTGACAGCTGATTGCGGCCATGTTGTTTGAGTGACAGCTGTCAAATGCAGTGTGTTATATTCATTCCGTCCTCCCAAACCACCATGACAGGTTACAGTGTCGAGCGGCACGTGCAAATCATAAAATTGTTTTATGAAAATGGGTCTTCAGTTCGAGCAACGTTCCGCGCACTTCGCCCGTTTTACGGTCGCGATGATCGTCCTGCCGAGTCGACTATCCGTCGATTGGTGGACAAATTCGAGTCAACCGGGTCAGTTAACAATCAGCCGGTTCCCGTGCGTCAACGTAACGCGAGATCTGCCGAGAATATCGCCGCTGTGCGCGACAGTGTCCTCGAAAACCCGCGGCAGTCAATTCCGCGTCGCGCACAGGAACTCGGCCTTTCGCAGACGACAACTTGGCGAATTTTGCGTTGTGACTTGAGCCTGCACCCGTACAAGATCCAGCTGACCCAAGAGCTCAAGGTTAATGACCATAGACAGCGCCGTGTGTTCGCTGACTGGGCATTAGAGCAGTTGGAAGTTGACGCCGATTTTGGCAAAAAAATCATCTTCAGCGACGAGGCGCATTTTTGGATGAATGGCTATGTCAACAAGCAAAATTGCCGTATTTGGGACGAGACCAATCCACGCGAGGTTCACCAAGTGGCAATGCACCCGCAGAAAGTGACTGTTTGGTGCGGATTTTGGGCCGGAGGCGTGATTGGTCCGTATTTTTTCGAAAACGATAATGGTGTGGCCGTCACCGTCAATGGTGAGCGATACCGGTCGATGATAACCAACTTCTTTTGGCCTGAAATCGAGAATATGGATCTGGACAACATGTGGTTTCAATAGGACGGCGCTACGTGCCACACAGCACACGCTACGATGGAAGTTCTGCACGATCAAGCGCCCTTAATGGTTGTTCTTTGTCTTAAACCAATAGATAAAATATTATTTTTTCAAAATTATTGTGTCGAAACAAGCACCCTAATAAAATCCTACTGAGTTTTAATAAATTATACATCTCAGCGCACGTAACACATTCGCACATCTCATAATTATGTTTATTCAAATATCGTAAATAAAACTACCTATGAAAAAGTATATACAGATTTTTCAATTTTATAAGATTTCAGTTATTATTAAAAGAAATGGTTAATTTACATAATTTTTAGTGCAATATACGCCCTAAAATATTAATCAAATACGCATATACTTACCTAGTAAAGATATAAATGAATATAAATTATGTTTTCACTAAAATGAACATTCCGTAAAGAAAGAGAAAAAATATTATAACAGCTGTAAGTGCTCATGCTTTATGGATTTGACCGCAGTTCATAAACAAAAATAAAAATAAAATGTACTCAAACGAGAATATTTCATAAAGATTAAAGAAAAAATACATATCATCCTATTGTGTTCCTTTTAAACAGACTTGAGACAAATAATGTTAACAATTTAATTACTTATGCGTAACATCAAAGAAATGGGCTTCCTGGAAAAAAAATGGAGCTTATTATATGCATTTTTTTAATGGAATAGGTAGGCGGACGAGCGTATGGGCCACCTGATGGTAAGTGGTCACCAACGCCCGTAGACATTGGTATTGTAAGAAATGTACATTACCAATGCGCCACCAACCTTGGGTACTAAGATATTATGTCTCTTGTACCTGTAATTACACTGGCTCACTCACCCTTCAAACCGGAACACAACAATACCAAGTACTATTGTTTTGCGGTAGAATATCTGATCACTGGGTGGTACCTGCCCAGACGAATTGCACAAAGCCCTACCACCATCACCACATACTGATGTATTTAATTGAGCACGTGAAAAATAGGTGAATCATTCCTGAAGTTGAACCTGCGGTCTTTTCATTGGGTTATATCCGCTCATCATTATCCGCAGATAGGTTTACAACTTCATATTAAAAATAATTTCAGTGTCGCCGTGCGTTGTTCGTGACTTTTCGGAAGTCGTTATTATATAAATGCAAACTTATTAATGTGAACCTAAATATGTTATCGGGTCCTTAATGTTTATGACTTACGTTGTCATTTTGGTGGCAATAAAATGAAATATTTATTCAGTGTTGAATTTGTCTTAGAAGAATCTGAGCATCAAAATATCACCGTAATTTGGTATTCAACTTTTCACGATAAAAATATGAGCTTTCTAGCTCGGGGCTGCGAATGTATTTACAATACAATTATATTTATTTACGCGACGTGGAACTCTTTCTTTTTTTTAAAGCAGTGATATCTTAGTCTCTTCGGGGTCTCGGGGTCGCTTACGCATACTGTGTAGAAAACTCTGACTCTTGCTCCGCGTCTTCCTTTTGCGACATAACGTTTTCGTAGAAGGAGACCATCTCCACTTTCACAGTCAATAATATTAAAACTAATCATAATTCATCTAAATTGAGTTAAAATAAACTGCCATACAATATTTATCAGAATGCATTAATTTCATTTCAATATTGCAATTGTAATACTTGACCTTATTTTCTTAATCATTATACCTACTCGTATATACATATATAATATATGACTTTGTTTAAGTGCGTCTCTTACAACCCGGTACCGATAGATGGCGCTAACTACTTAAATATTTCATGGGTACTACCCAACCTTAAAAGTAAAAGTTGCGGAGCCCTTCCGAGATTTTTAATTTTTAGTTTTGAGAAAATTTTCCTCATTTTATGGATTAAAATTAATAATAAGTGTATAAAACTGGGGGGGGGGGGCTACAAGGGGAAGTGGCTTTCCCCTATGGAAAGGGGGGACTGATTTAGAGGGATTTCTGTTTCTATTTTGAGACTGCAACGTCTCCGGCGCTGCGGGAAGTGCAGCCTCGGCCCGCTGTAACAAATCGTAGGTATCGGACGAGCTGGAGCGGCTGTTGCGGAGACGAGGCTCTTCCTACGCGTCTCCGGCTCTATAAAAAACACTTTAGACACTTTAGACGCGTAGTTTTTGGGAAAAAAAATATTGAAAATCAAAGCAATATTTATGTCAATCTGGTAGGGAGTTTGACAGATTATAACGTTTCGTTTAACCTACGGTATACGGTTAAGTTGACACGTTCGGTAACATTTCATTATTAATTATACATTTTATATTAAAAATATTAAAATCAACCCCCAACTCGACGGTAGGTAATAGCAAGGCTTAAAAATATTTCGACTTAATTTTATAAATTTTAAAGTAATACCAATGTTTATTCGTCTCTAACATTTTGTTAGTCTGTTTAAAATACTGTCACTGTCAACTTGACGTTATTCGATAGTGACATTTAATAGCTAGACGAATTCTTCACCTCGAAGGAATTTTCATATAATTGCTAATAGGGCTGTTTATGATAACACTTAACTGAATTACGTCATTAATAACTGAGACCGAAATCGTTCCTTATATCGTTAGGTGTATAATGTGAAAGTATTTAACAAAATAAGTGCTGTTTGATGGGCGACCGACCGAGAACTTTACGAATCGAAGACATGGCTACGACCAGTACCGCGGTGACGACGGTGCCGCCACAGACACAGGAGGTATACGATAGAAAATACAACGTTATCACTATAGTTTAGTTTATTTATACGACATAAGACACATTACGTTGAGATAATAGAACTTACTGTCGTCGGTACCGAACGTGTAAACATTTCTTTACGATGAGAGTTGTAGAAAAAATTATCTTTAAGTGCATTAATGTTTCAAAATTTCTATTAACACCTAAGCAATGTATTTTAACTGCTAAATATTCAACAAAGTGTGATGGATTACTTAGCGATATTAATGTCCTAGATTTAACTAGAGTCGTTGCGGGACCTTTTTGCACTATGACCCTAGGTGATTTAGGCGCGAATATTATTAAAGTTGAAAGCTTAGACGGTGATGAGGCTAGAAAATGGGGCCCCCCTTTTGTTGAAGGTTCCAAAGATTCATATTACTTTATGGCTATAAACAGGAATAAAAAAAGTATTTGCATTGATTTAAAAACTGTGGAAGGTAAGTGCTATTTTATTATTCTAAAAGTATAAGAACATAATGTAACATTGATAACACAAACATAAATTTGTTATATTATACTTAGTTTTAAATTAAACCTTTATTGTCATGGCTCAAGATTATATGTAGAATTAAATTATTTAAACATGCCCAGTTTTGTATCCATTATGATTTTCAGGTAAACAGGTTGTGTACGATCTAGCCAGGAAATGTGATATAGTTGTGGAAAATTTTCTTCCTGGTAAGCTAGATAAGCTCGGAGTGGGCTACGAAAAGCTAAGTGGCATTAACCCAAAGTTAATATACTGCGCAATCACAGGGTTCGGTCCTGTCGGTCCTTATGCAAGTAAACCGGGGTAATTAATTTTTCTATTAGAATTTTATTGTATTTGTTTTATGAATAGTGATTTCAAAATATTTAAAGCTCCTTGAAACATTATGATGCTAGCCCTTATACTCTATATACAGATATACTTGAATTAGTTTCATAGAATTAAGGAAAAATAGTAGTTATTAGCATAGCAAAGCAAAGTTTGATTTTTCAAATAGATTTTGACAGATAAAAAATATCATACACAACAGTATATTACAATATTAATTTGAAAGTATGGGATATCACAAAACACAAAAAAATAAGAGAACACAATGAAGCTTTACTGGTGGTAGAGCAGCAGTACTTGGTACTGTTGTATTTCGGTGTGAAGGGTGCGTGAGCCAGTGTAATTACAGGCACAAGGGACATAACATCTTAGTTCCCAAGGTTGGTGGCGCATTGGCGATGTAAGCAATGGTTAACATTTCTTACACTGCCAATGTCAATGGGTGTTGGTGACCACTTACCATCAGGTCGCCCATATGCTCGTCCGCCAACCTATACCATAAAAAAAAGCTATACTTACATTGTCAAAATTTGCACATAAAAATGTAACACGCATATTTTCATCATACATATGTTCTGATGCTGAAAGATTTTAAATAGCTATTAAATGTCATCGTCATTAAAGTTGACATTGAATCCATTGTATTATAATATTTTCCATTATTTTTTAATATTAAATTACATAGAAATTCTTGATCAATTATTTTTATTTAAATAGATTCATAGTAACTTTTGTAATATATTTCAGTTATGATGTTGTTATATCAGCTATGGGCGGTATGTTAAATGCTACCGGAGAAAAGAATGGCAACCCAGTGAAGCCAGGAGTTGCTATTACTGATGTGACGACAGGAATTCACGCTTTTGGGGCAATCATGACAGCCTTGTACTACAGGAACAAGACTGGTCGAGGTCAAAAAATAGACTGCAATCTTCTATCCACTCAAATATCAAGCATGATCAACGTCGCTAATATTTACTTGAACTGTGGCATTGAAGGGCAAAGATGGGGCACAGGACATGCCAACCTGGTCCCATACCAAGCCTTCAAGACGAAAGACGGGTTCATAGTTATCGGTACTGGATCAAATGCACAATTCATCGATTTTTGCAAATTAATCAACAGAGAGGATTTAATCAGCGATGAACGTTTTAAGGACAACGCTTTAAGAGTCAAACATCGTGACGAAATCGTGAAGATTATCAGCGAGATAATTGTTACTAAGACGAAGAAAGAATGGTCGTCGATTTTCAAAAACGCCTCGTTTCCGAACGGTCCCGTTAACAATATGGGCGATGTGTTCAGCGATGAACACGTCAAAGAAATCGGTTTAGTCAAGGAATTGCCGCATGACGTTGCGGGGACCATCAAAGTGGTCGGGCCCCCAACTTTATACTCAGAAGGCGGGAATATGGCGAGAACGGCACCACCTACTCTGGGTCAGCATACAAGAGACATTCTGTCTAATTTCTTGGAGTATAACAACACGAAAATTGAAGGATTGTTTGGAAACAAGGTCGTCCAATAAACTTGTGAAACTCAAATGAAAATTATACATTTATTGTTGAATAAATACTTACTGATATTATTATCTCTTTATATATACATAAAAAGATGAGTGTTTCTCTTAATTTATCTGTAGATAAAGGCTTTTTATCGGAAAATTAAATATATTTTTTTTTTGTATATACAGCCTTATCTTTTGATTATATTTTCCGACAGCTGTGTAGGTGTTCTGTAAATGTGTTGTGTGTATAAATGTTGCATAATCGTCATTGTTATTAAATGATTTATATTCGTTTAATTTTTTATTTTACCTAATTGAATATTTTTCACTAAGATATGAATAACTTTAGTAGTAATAAGAATATCATTTGAATGCAGTTTTTAATGCAAATAATAATAATAGTCCTCCAGACCGATTTCGGCCACGGCGGCCAATCTCAAGAGAGATTAGCCAACTGCGCAGGAGATATTATAGTGCACAAGTGTGTGCGCAAACACAGATGCACTCTCTATTCCCTAGCTCTCATAATTCGATGGGACGGCAATCCAACACGACCGGAAAGAGTTCAGGCGCAGGACCAACGGCTTAACGTGCTTTCCGAGACACGGGAGTGTACACACTGAGAATTTTCTGACAGAAAAACCCGATAACTATTTGTTGGCCCGACCTGGAAATTGAACTCAGGACCACCGGGTTTGCGGCCTTATATCTAGCCACTTATAATACAAGAAATAAGTGTTGACTTACAATTTACAACTTAGTTATTTGTGTTTCGAATTATTCACTTTTTCTTCTCTTCCTTCTGAGAAGAACGTCGTTAGTACTCTTAAAAAAAAGAGGAGTCATCTGTTTGACAGTGGAATATTTACAAGCTGTTACGTTCGTCTTAAGAAAATCCTTATCAAAAAAATATGCTCCGTGTGTAGTTGTGTACTATGTAAATTAAATAAAACATGCCAAGTCATTGACATATAAAACACTTTCAGTGTAGTATTTCAAATACTGCACCGTTCTAGGTAAAAATGACGTAACTTCAAATTTAACACATTTGTTTATTGTTTTTATAACAGAGGGAGACAATATATTTATTAATAGGTAATATATTTACCAATAACTTAACATAGTAAAACTTGTGAACTCCTTCAACTATAGTAGACCACATGCAGCGGCGGCCCTGGGGTAGGGAGACGAGCGATCGCTCTAGGCGCCTAGCAAAATAAATTTTTCAAGTTTAGATAAGCGTTGTTTGATTTTTATAAATATGATAATTATTATATCATCATCATCATCATCATCATCCCTTTGTCGTCCACTGCGGGACATAGACTCTCCAATCTGAAAGATAATCCCGCTCTACCCTGAACAAGGGCCAAGACTGGCACTGATTACATGACTAAACATGACTGAGTACTACTCTACTAAGACAATATGACTAACCTAACTGTATGATGTAATAATAGTTTGAGGTTTTAATTAAAGGCTAAATTCTATTGATGCACGCGATAGCGCGATTCATAAGTATTTGAAAAAGTATATTGATTTTGATTGATAATTATATTCCAAAACTATGTATGGTCATTGATTGAGATCGTTTAAAAGTTATGTTACCTACAGTTCGCATAGACCATTTTTTTCGATTTACGATTGCAGCTACGATAGCTATCCTCAACGGGGACCAGCCAACTGTGCAGGATATATTATACTTCACAAATGTGTGCACTCTGCAAGCGGGATTGCCTTCCTTCTCTATATTTTTTCGACGACACAATAATTCGACACGAACGGGAAAATACAGGCAGCGATGGTTTTTAAGGCACGAAAGTATAAACAGAACTAACTCCCAAAATCCGAATTCTAATTTAAATTCTTGGCAGATAAAAATAGTATTCTTTCATTGATTGAATCTAGGACTTAGGGCTTAAAAAACCAAAAAACTAGCCATTTAAAACAAGATACAGTGAAACATCACCATACATATCACATACATAGTTACATAATATTTAATGAGTTTTTACAGACTAAACAGTTTTTATTTGAACGGAAGACACAATGACAGAACAAATAGGGTTGACATACCTAGAGACAGATGTTGCTAGTAGTAGTTAAATTATTATTTCGTTATATAAATCTAACAATATTACTGTATTAACAATAAATCATATTTCTTTATTCTGGCACCAGGATTCGGTGGAGCGCGTGGCGGTGATCACGCTCCGGCCGACGCGGAATCAACAGAGGAAGAAGGTTGTCTGGACTGACGACACCATAGATAACGAAAATATGAACAAGAAGAAATCTAAATGTAAGTTACTAACTTTAGCCTAATTACAAGAATATAGCCATTATTCCCCCATGTATTAAACCATGTATATAAATATGTAATCAATCATCTAAAAATAATTTACCATTAACTGACTCGTCTCAGTTTCATTTTGAGACAGTGTTAACACAAATTCCTTTATCTATACTAATATATAAAGCTGAATAGTTTGTTTGTTTGATCCGGCTAATCTCAGGAGCTACTGGTCCGAATTTAAAAATTATTTTTGTGTTGTATTGTCCTTTTATCGAGGAAAGTTCTAGGCTGATTTTTATTCATTATATTTTTATTAATTATACGCGGGTGAACATGCGGGCACAGCTAGTTGAATATAAAAGACATTAACGCCCACGGTTTCTGATAAGAATAAACCTGGACCTGACAACCGGAATACAGTTTGTTATTTTGTTCCCTAACTCTTTTTATCTCCAGTCATATTCTCAGTTTATTACACAGATCTTGCACATAGCTCCTCCATTATTTTTCAAATAATACACTGTTTTTGCAATATGACACTCGTATCATGGTAAGCGGTTTATCTCTGTGTTTTATTGAGACAGGAGATATGTACAGATAGGAATCGTTTTCAAATTTTGCTTTTCTAGAAAATTACGTTAGATCTTTGCTTGTAGGTTGTTGTATATACGAGAAGCCTCATCGCTTCGGCGAGTCCGACTCGGAGGATAGCGACGATGAATGCGAGCACTGCTTCGGGCACGTCGAGCGCAAGCACAAGAAGCACCACACGGCCACAGTGACGACGACAGAAATTCAGGTATATGATGTAACCATCCCTTGTATTACTTTAATTTATGTATAGTCCAAGTAAACAAAGGTCACAGGCTGAAATTATATAATATAGGTGGCGTCTACCTAAATTATATAAATGTCTATATTATTAGGACATTAGCGCCGTAAGAAATACTAAGCATTTCTTACATCACTACTCCGCCACCAGCCTTGGGAACTAAGATTTTATATTTGTACCTGTCACACTGGCTCAGCCACCTTTCCCAGTATGTGATGAGTGGGCGGTACGAAGCCAAAGGAGCCCTACCACCAAGTAACATAGTTTGAGTCATCAAAAACTAACTATCCACAGAAACAATTTATTACAATAATGAAAGTATATAATATATAATATCCTATTATATTACACAAAAAAATGAATTATATATTAAATGGCTGAAATGTTTTAAAGTAATTTGTTTAACTTTCAGGAGACCGTAGAGCAAACAGCATCAATAACGCTACAGCCGAGCGAGCCAGCGCCCGCGCCGCCCGACCGGCCGCCGACAAACGGCTAAAATACTTGCGTACATAATAATAAATATTACTATATTATAAACTGTTATTCTATGGGAAAATATATTTATTATATTCATGAAATTGTTAAAACGTTAATTAATTAATTCTTTATAAATATTGGAAAATTAATATCAGCCATTTATAATTTAAAAAAAAGAAAGAGTTTGACGGAAATTGGTATTAACGTTCATAGTTTTCCATTATAATATATAACGCATTTATTTATGGAACCAGCAACCGAGTCGATTAAAAGTTTTTAAAGTATTATTTGGTTGTGAAAATTTCAATGAATTGATATTTGATGAAACTTAATTTCCATTATTTGTAATAAAATAGTCTTTAATTTAGCCATAAAATATTTTTAACAATTGTTAATAATTATCGTTGAAGCTGTTTACTTAAAAAGCTTTTTTCATTAAGAGCCGAATCCACTAGGATGTGAGGGAAGTTTTTGGGTACATGAAATAGTATTATATACCCTTCATATTAACATTAACAAAAACGTTAACAATACATAACGCAATATTTTGAAATCACACAATAAAAAAATTTAAGTGTCAGTTGTGTACGATAGGGTTGCCAATAATAATATTGTTTATGGTTAATACTACATTGTAGTCTATTGCACTTTTATTGTTCAGAATTTTCTTTTCTGATGCCTTAAATATTAATTAAATTTAATTATTGTTAGTGGAAGTAAAACCAGATTGAGTAAATTATGTAAATGAAGACGAAAAGGGGCCTAGCATTGATTTTTTCGTAACCAATATTAACTGCGAATCCAATTCAATTAATTCCTATTTAATTGTACACAATTAAAACTTTTTGTTTATGTCACAATATCCAGGCTTATATATGTTCCAATACTTTCCATTATTTTTTAACATATTTACTTGGTGGTAGAGCTTTGTGCAAGCTCGTCTGGGTAGGTACCAATCACTCATCGGATATTCTACCGCAAAACAGCAGTAGTTGGTATTGTTGTGTTCCTGTTTGAAGGGTGTGTGAGCCAGTGTAATTACAGGCATAAGGGACATAACATCTTAGTTCCCAAGGTTGGTGGCGCATTGGCGATGTAAGCGGTGGTTAACATCTCTTACACTGCCAATGTCTATGGCCGTTGGTTACCACTTACCATCAGGTGGCCCATAAGCTCGTCCGACTACCAATAAAATAAAAAAAAAACATAAAATCATTATCCAGAACAGATTATGCTTGATAAAATTTATAATATAACATAACGTCCTCCAGACCGATTTCGGCCACGGCGGCCAATCTCAAGAGAGATTAGCCAACTGCGCAGGAGATATTATAGTGCACAAGTGTGTGCGCAAACACAGGTGCACTCACTATTCCCTAGCTCTCATAATCCGATGGGACGGCAATCCGACACGACCGGAAAGAGTTCAGGCGCAGGACCAACGGCTTTACGTGCTTTCCGTGGCACGGGAGTGTACACACTTCCAACTTCCAGACTCGGGGCTGCTATTGAGAATTTACTGACAGAAAAACCCAATAACTACTTATTGGCCCGACCTGGGAATTGAACCCAGGACCACCATGTCTGCGGCCTTATATCTAGCCTCTAGACCAACGAGGCAGTCGTAAAATTTATAATAAGCCTATAATGGAAAAATTATATTTTCTTTATAAACAATTAAAAATTTAATTACAGACACATCGGTCACTACGAACTTGAACTAGTTAATTTTTTTTTTTAAGCAAATCTTTTTTATGACTAGTTGCACTAAAATAATGTATTTAAATTTATAAATTCTTGTAAAAATGCCCATGGGGCAACCCTATTCGTTATTATGAATTGAAATTTATTTTTATTAAAACTGCTGTGTCAGTATTCCATCATGAAAATGTATAAGATCGCACCTTAGATCAGGGCAATTAATTTTGTCGTCGTTTTGATGTCGTTTCAAGGCAATACGATTTGCGTCCTACCAAGTTTTTAGTAGCCTGGTAGACGACATTGGTACCGCGTTATAACGACGCCTGTGGATATGTCTCAAAATTAGCGTTATTTTTCAATATTCATCTTTATAATGATGTGACAATATTTTGTAAATTTTACAAAAAAAAATGTACATATATATATATATATATACTAATTTTTAAATGGCAACACTTATATAACAGTTTAGTAATGTTACTTATATATTGTATTGGTAACTATAAACTTAACAATTCATAGATGTTAATGATCCTACACGACAGTGAACGCGACGCGGTAATTATAAATAATGTAAACAGGAAAGCGTTATCGTGTATCACTAGTGTGGCAACTGTTTTAAAGTGTTCCGCGTCGGAGTTGCTCGATCGCGCGGTTTCGGTCCCTTGTCGTTAAACATACTTAATTATTTTTAAGTTCAAATATTAAATAAATATATGAGGAGACATCGAGTTATTTATTTTTTCCCCTACACTCCATCATGGACTGAACCTCCATGTAAATTGAATTTGTCAATTTGCTCACTACAAAATAATAACACACCTACACACACGGTGGAATTAACAAATGCTGTTACACTGCACAGCTGCTGCTGTCAAATATTTTTTTTTTTTTTTCATATACTTTTTAGATTATAAAATAGGTCCACTTAAATATAAGTTGGAACACTCTTTAACTTATTATTTATAGTAAATTTGATACTTATTGCCAGTTTTCTTTATAAAAACAAAGACAAGATGGGACTGCGTATTACGTTTAAGTAAGTTAGAAGACTTTTTTACAAACAAAATCAAGGGCGAAACGACAGGCGACATTGAGGCTTCGAACGCGTCTGGCGCTGACGTTTAAATATTACCCTTATCGTTTATTATTCTTATTTCATCCCTCTCCCATCTTGAACATTATGAAAAAGGATAAAAAAAATACATAATTACCTTAAAAATTATTTTTATTAAACAGTCTAACTCATACAACATTCAATTTACAATCAACAATGCTATGAGTCGTCCACACTTACGTCGCACTTTATTCAATTACAATAATTAAACTAATAAACACTTGTCAATATCATTTTTATAATTTTAAAGTTAAATTGATTGAAACTTTATTGAATTGAAAAATTGACCATACATGATTTCTCCACTGGCAAAACAGTCCGTGCTTTCATTGCACAACTCAATAAGCGAATAATTTAAATAAAGTTAATACTGTCATTATACATCATGATTGGTATGATAAACATTCATTATCGTCCGCGGCCACACTTATGCAGCTGCTTGGTGCAGGCTTCCACTTGTCTGTGTCGCTCTTCACGTTCCTCCATATAGCAGTAACCATACATAATATGTAGGTTAACTGTCACTCAGGACATCGGTTTTTACCAACACAAAACTTATGTAACATTTAAAATAATTCCGCCCGGGGATTCCTAGCGAGAGATCATTTTATAGTTATAACGTGTGATTGTATCATTCGTTCAAAAAGATTGTAATAACGAAATGTACACCATCGGCTTAGTTTGTGTTTATATATGTATTAATATAGATTTATTCGTCTTTTGAGTCTTTTTAATAATATGATGACAGACAAAAACTACTTAATAAACAGTATTGATGAGACTTACATTAGTTTACCTAACACATATCTAGGTTATATTTAGTAGAAATTAAATATATAATAATATTGGTAATGTAATTTGTGTTATGTGTATCAAATATATGCGCATAAAAGAGGTTTTTAACAATTTCACCATACATCGTTCTATTCTAAGACAGAATTTGTTTTTTTACAGAACAGCCTTTATTTAAATTATAGGATAATATATTATTTTGAGAAATTCAATTTGTAAACGAAATATTTATCAAAGGGCGCCGCCATGGTGTGGTAGTGGGCGGGGTCTTGGGGCACCATTAATGCCACAGGACAAAAACAAAGATTTAATACTTTTTCATATATACTACTAATATATAACACAAGTACTTATTATTTGCTTTCCCGGAATGTGCTCCCACTCACGACGCAAATCCTGACTACACCGTTAATCATTTTAATATTTCAGAAGAAAATTTCTATCAATCTCAAATGCAGAAAAAAAAATATACATATGAACAATATATGAATAAAAAAAATATTTTACATTTAATGATTATAGAGAAAAATTACATTGTTTTTGGGCCGTATTCCATTAGCATACCTAGCCTTAATTTAAACGTGAAAAAAGAGACTTGTGTGTTTAAAATGAAAACTCGACGATTATGCCAATATAATTGGCCCCTTACACTTACAGTGAAACCTACATAAAAGAGGTCCACATTATTTGGTCGTTGCAGTCTTTCAGAAATATTTTTCTTAACTTCGTATTCGTTTATGTCATGATCATGCTAACATAATAAAAATTGTTAAATAATAAAAGTAATCAATATTTAAGCTACTAACAAAACTTGATTCTATCCATTAACATTTTAATCTAGTGCAGAGCATTGAGCAAATAAAAAAAAAATACTAATATTATTCGTTCCAAATGCTGATAGGGTCACCTTTTGGAGTAGAGTGCCGTATGACGTCAACTGACGCTTCTAAGTACCGTCCGCAACACTATCGTAGTTAATTTTTCAGTTGCATTTATGGCACGACCAAAATGAGTGCTAATTTGAAAACTACACGTCCCGTTCGAAAAATACAAACATATGAGGTGACTGAGGCATTAGTATCGTTACATAATTAACTTTTTTTTATTTATTTTAGCTTAGTTCTTGCTCTTAGGTACTGGAACATTAAAATATATTTTTTATGCTTTACCTAAATTTTTCATCTATTTTATTCAGTGGCGGCGCAAGACCGCCACATTAGACAGTACATTTTGCAAGGTCCACATCGCTTCCACCATATGAAGGGTTGCGAAAATGCAGTTGACGCGAGGCCCCTAGACCGAGAGGCCGTGGGCGGTCGCCCACACCGCACACGCCTCTGATTTTATTAATCTTGTATTTACAAGATAAGTAATCATTCATCTGCTTGTATTTCTTTTACGAAACACAACCCCAGGTCCTTTTAACATAGTTTCGAAAAGTCTTATCAACATTTGGAACAGGTAATAAAAAGGAATGTATTAGAAAAAAATAAGATTCGATTTTTTTTTAAGTATTAAATTCAGTGTAGTTGGTTATAAAACTATCGAACGCATTTTAGTTATTCCATTTAAGATCATTACAAATAGAATCATAAAACGCTATTTTATTGAACAAACAACAATAAAAATGCGATGAATATAACATAAGAACAAAAAATGTGCGATTTTATTAAACATTTCTCGAGTGGCTATGGCGTGCGATATTTAGGCATTATTTTCTTCCAGGCCTTCAATTTTTAACTACATTTAACGTTACAAAGCCTCCTCAGTAACGTATAACGTTAACATCTCAAACGTATAACGTGCTAATAATATAAATATCCTATAGTAAGTCGCTAACCATAGATTCAATAAATTATTTCATACAAACTTCGTATAACTGTTTACACTTGAAAGTTGATTAAAAAATACAATAATTATAATAGTTCATTTTAATATAATTTTGTCATTGTACGAAATGTGAACGGAGCAATTAGTTTACGGTTGACTCGGCGACGTTTTCATCTTAAATTACGTACACACCCCCCCCCATTCCACTTGGTTGTGGAATTTCATAATTCCTTCGCCTTCATGTAAGTGACAACAACGATATCTCAATGTTAACCAAAATAGTAGGATTTTTATGTCTTGATATATGGTATATTATTGTTTATATCTCGTGTTATGTGTATAAAGTACAAATCTCAATGTAAACGTAAAGTTTTCGACGCAAAATTTTGGATATGTTTACATTTCGTACAAAAACAAACAACGAATTATTAAAATATCCTAAACATTATCAACTACTCTTCAATATACCGCAGGGCAACAATTCTACAAAATCTTTGACGTTTCCGATTTTTCATTTATCAGAACTTGGTACTCAAACAAACTTCACTAAAAAAAATTATGAAGTTATCTTTATTTGATTAACAGTAATAGAAGTTCAGTCACATGTTTAAACAATGTAAGAGAAATTAACATAACATTTTTCGGCAAGCAAAAACGAGCAATATTATAATCGATATTCACATAAAATCGCACAGAATCGAATATGATTCGAAACACGGTCTTATATACAGGTCTTGCAACGGAGCCTAATTTCAGTGGCGAGAGATTGGTACGATCGTGTCATAACTTTTCTTTCGCGTCAACGCCGCTGTATGTCGTTGCTATCGATGGGTGCGCACGGCGGGTGAGTGACACGCGAGTGCTTATTATATAATAGACACATGTGAATACGAGCTTTGTACTGTATTTTCAGCATCTATTAATTTAATGGTTTTTATGAAATACGAAATAAATTTGAGTGATGTGATGAGGGTTTATAGTACGCATGCGTTACGTGTGATAGAAAAAGAGACAGAAAGCTATTTTGTCTTCGTTGCACAGCACACCCATCTATCGTCATGCCTCTGGCGGCCGTAAATTGAACAGAACAGCGAAACCATTACGCCGACGTACCCCAACTATTGTTGTTGTAAGACCTGTGTATAAGACCGTGATTCGATCGACATGTCTGACAGCTGTCAAAAGTCATTTCTTAGATTCGTTGCACTCCAGCGTTAATAAATAACGTTTCTTATTATAATACTTTTTGAAACATCATAACATGCAATTTATTTAAATTTGATTACATATTGTATTGTAATAAACGATTTATACAAATAAAAAATATTTCGTTTTTATAACAATTGTTAACACACGTGTTAATCTCTAAGATAAATAATTTTAACTGCACAATACTTTAAATAAAAATCGTTTAATATAAAATAATACTAATCACCTGCGCAACTTTCTGGAACAAAAATTTAAAGGGCGTTAATTTTCAAATTAGTAAGAAAGATAATTAAAATTTTATCAAATCAAATAAATGCATTTAACAACATTTGTTACAAATATTTTTAAACATTCATGACAAGAAGCCAATTGCAAATTGGGCTCCTGACGGTAAGTCAGTAAGTAGTTTAATTACACCATCAGACTGGAATCGGAATCGAACCTTTGTCGTTGGTCGTAACTATCACCTCTACTTTCTACGTAAAAAAAGGGCTTTTGATGACGGGTGTCCAAAGAGTTTGGCGTAAGGACTACGCACGATCTGTGCGGGGAACATCCGAATTACATACCAGCATAATAAGTTTCTAATAACAAGCATAGAACTTTTGGAACTTTTGGAAGTTATTCCGCCATGCTGTTCCAGTGCGAGCCGTGTGATGGAATTTTACCATATGCAGGTTTCCTAACGATATTTTCCTTCCCAGCTGAGCCTTAGATTATATATAGCACATGGACTTGTGATGATTGATAGATTTTGACCGACGAAATAAAACATGTTACAACAAACCTGTTCAATGGTTTCTCCTTATACACAACCGCCTTCCTCGGTCTCCTCGTGCGACCCTCGCCCGCCAGCTCACCCCCACTGCTGTCACTGTCGCGACTGTCGCGACTGCCAGCGTCGTCTATACTGTTGTGATTGTTGTTATCACGACTATGATTATTCGGTCGACTGATTCGATTGTTGTCTATATTATTTTCACGATTTTGATTCGTCGCCCTACTGCTGCGATTGTCGGCACTGCTGTGATTTCTCCGAGCGTCACGATCGTTTCCGGTGGGTTGGATTTGATCGCTACCACTGTGATTGTCGTTATTGTTGTTATTCGATCGATTGATTCGATTATCGAGGCCGCTCACTCGATTTATGACTCTCGACATATTTATACCGGAAGTACAGGGTTCAGGTGAGTCGTTGTGCGTTTCTCTGTAAATATATTCTTATCTACAAATTTTGCTCAGTTAACATTGTAATAGTTCAGTTAAAAACTAAAACTTTACGTAGAGTATAAAATGAAAATAAATATTAAAGTTTTCGTTTGAAATTCGAGATACTCACAAAACTATGACCCGCGAGTCGGTAGATCCGTTCGGACTCGGCGCGTCGAAACGCATCAGCCGCTTAGACGGAGACACGTCCCTTATTAGAAATCGAGGCGACTCGTCGCGCGACTGTCGCCTCGGAGAAACTTCTGGAACCTTAACGTCGAGTCGCGGCGTCGCGACGGCGGCCCGCGGCGACGCCGTGTCGAGGTTGGGGCGCTTGGGCGGCGACGCGTCCTCGTCGAGGCGCATCTTGGCGACCAGCACCTTGAGGATGCGACCGTTGTTACTGCAAAAATAATAATTATCCAATCAAAACTGTCGGCCGGGTCGGCGCCGGTGACGTGCGTCGGGGCGGCCCGTACCTGGCACGGCGCGGGCGCGGCGAGTACAGCGGGGAGCGCGGCGAAGCGGGCGGGGGGGAGGCGCGCCGGCGCCGCACGGTGGGGGAGAACTGCCGACAACGCACCATACGACACGATAAATAAGTACAATATAGAAGTCGTCAATTCTTGTACTTAACTCGTCGTTGAAATTTGAATCACAGAAATAACAACATCGAAACATATGCAAGTAGGTTGTCTAAGAAAGAACAGCAGGACCAAAAATTAATATGTATGTACCTCAGTCTGTCGGGATGTCTGGCTAGGTCCGGGAGTCGGGTCGCTGTCTAAGTTCTCCTCGAACTCCGTGGTCGAATCCGGTTCCAGGTTTATTAATCTTTTTGTCTTCCTCTGAAAATTTCGTCACAATTTTTTTAATGATCAACCATTCAAAGCAATGTTTAAATTTGTAATGGTTATATAAAAAAAACCTTAATCCATTTATATATTTATCATTTACTTAATATGAAGAATGTCAGACAATTAAATGGTTAAAACTTAGCTTAAAAAAATGTTGCCATACTTTGTATTTAAAACTGTGTAATAAAATTACAAAATTAAAAATGATGGCTAATTAAATTGTATTTTGAATATTTATTACATTTATTGTAAAAAAGATACCATATTTATTTATAATACCTTCGTTCTAGGTTCATCCAAAAGCCAGCTCGGACCTTCTAACGGGTTCTCAGCTTGTGGTCTGTTGATAAAAACATTTAACTTAAGCAAAATATAAATAATTATTTTTTACATTTTGTATTCATATGCAAGTCAGCCTTGTATCGTTAACAATATTGTAAAGTTGTTATTTTAATAACAATGTAAAAAATAATGTGAAGACAATTTCGAATGAACCAGTGTAACTATAGGCCCAAATGGCATAATACTTAGTTCCCTTAGGTTGAATATGTATAACGATGAAAGGTATGGTTAATATTTCTTAGCATGCCAATTTGTATGAGCAGTGGTGCTCGATTATAATAAGGTGGCCCATTGGCTACTGGGCAGACTGGCTAGTCTGCCTGTCTACTTTAAATATTAATAATAATTAAAAAAAAACTTTTGTACAAAAGGTTTGAAATAGACTAATATGCGATAATTTTTCTGTTGAAAACTGACTATAAATAATCTGTGTACCAATAAAAAAAATATATTTATTACGATTCTAATCAAACTTGACAATGACAATGGTGGTTAATTATTGTTTAAGTATTAATTGTATATTTGATGTGATTAAAGTTTGTTCTATTACCTTTGTGGAGGTTCTTCATCTTCAGGCTCAATATCTTCTGTAACAGCATCTAACCTGCGACTAACAAAAAAAAAAAAATTAAATATCTTAATATTTTACTATTTAATACTAGATAGTGTGTAAATTATAGTGCAAAATTATTTTAATCGGATACAGCAAAGCAAGGAGGGTTTTAGATAAAATATATTAATCTGTACATGTTGATTGAATCGACATAATAAAATATACTTACGATTCTTCAAAATTATCTGAATCCGAGTTTTGAGACTCATCCAGTCTGTTGCCGCTCTCTGTAAAAAAAAAATATTTTTGTTTAAGCTTACCGAGTAGGAGAACTATTGTTGGCAGCATTGACAATGTTCACTACATTCCTAAATTACCGCCATTTACGAGACGAATACAAAGCCACATCAAGTTGCATGTTTGCCTTTGGTAATGGCAATACAAAAATATTTTAGAGCACACAATGATTCCCTACTCGGACGATCATTTGTCTGTAACCTGGATCTTTCCGTATGACAATGACCCTAAACACACGGCTAATAGCGTCAAATGTTTCCTTAGTGAACAGCGTATATCCGTTTTAGACTGGCCAGCAAATAGTCCGGATTTAAACCCAATAGAAAATCTCTGTTTGATTTATATGTTTGTCCGTAATGCAATATTGAAACTGCACTTGTGTAATGGGATTTATATTGTTTTTCTAATAAATGATAAATCGTTGAACATATTTATTGTTTAATTTCATAATAAAAACGATTTCGGTGAAGTATAATGTCAAGGACCGTTGGTAGTGTTTCTAATTATACGACCACCACTGTATATTAAGAATATTGTCTTCTTAATCGAATTTCAGGCACTGTGGCCAATCTAAAGTCTAACAAAGGTATTCTAGTAAAGAAATGTGTGGAACTTAAATTTCCTTATTTATATAGGCTTATGTTGAAAAATTTTTGGCCAAAAAAATCTAATTAAGTTTATTAGTTAAGCCTTGGATTTAACCTTGGTGTATCCAGCTACATCAACAAGCCCAACATAGATGGTACGACTATATTTTCTAAGTATGTGATATTAGAAACATAATTGATTACATTTGTATAGCCTTGTTTCACTGTGTACGGTCACCAGTGACGAACATGTTATTAGTTTACTTGCCATCTAACGTCATTTCTTCAGTGCTGTCATCAGCATGGTTCACCTCCATGTCTGTGTCCACATTATTGGCAGGTAAGTCGCCTGCGTCTATTCTTGTCAAAGGTATATATACATCTGTAATTTATCAATGTCGTGCTTAACAATAGATCTTATACTTTGTTTATCTATACTACTATATAAATCTATTTGTTCTGTCTGTACGTTTTTTTTTTTCACCTAATTTTATGATAAATAATCGTTTTATGATGCAGTGATTCACATTATACTATTTTTTTCCTTTTTGTCTGTCTGTCTGTCTTCTTATAACTCAAGAACGGCTTGACCAATCTTGATGAAAATTGGTACACACAAATGAAAATTGGTGTGTGCGTGCGTGTGTGTGTGCGCGTGTGTATTATTATAGTAATAAAATAATTTATTATATTTTTATTAATTATACATGGGTGAAACCGCAGGTCACAGCTAGTTTCTTATTATTCCTACTTATTTCTTAAATCTTGTTCTATGAAACTATTTCTGAACAATCATTATGTATCTAGTATTTATAAAATACATGTATATACATTTTATAAGATTATTACAATTAATGCTTTACGATTATTTTTCTTATGTTTATGAAATACTGGTTATGTATTTCTTTTTACTTAAGATTTACTGCTTAAAGCTTGCGCTAGAGGTAATTATTGTCATGATTGAATTTATAGTATAGAATATATAATAGTTGTAGCAAAAAAAACACTTAAAAGCATTGAATAAAATTATGGTTACCTTGTAACATATGCATGGGCACAGCCCTTTCTGAAACACTGCGATTCTGTTGAGTTGGACTTCTATTAACTGATCCTGATCCTGCAATAGACAATATAAAATTTAATTACTCTGTATAAAGCTTATTTTAGCAATAATACTCTTTATTTAAACTACAGATCATACTGTTGTCTTTAAATATATATATTTTTTTTTATTATATAGGTAGGCGGACAAACATATGGGCCACCTGATCGTAAGTTGTCACCAATGCCTATAGACAATGTTAATCATCGCTTACAGCACCACAACCTTACAACGTAGAATGAGCCACCAACCTTGGGAACTGAAATGTTAATTCCCTTGTGCCTGTAATTAAACTGGCTCACTCACCCTTCAAACCAGAACACAACAATACAAAGTACTGCTGTTTTGCGGTAGAATATCTGATGAGTGTGTGGTATCTACCCAGACGAGCTTGCGCAAAGCCCTACCACCGAGTATAACTTGAGACTACTTTAACAGTTAAAAGAGTATGTATTCTGAAATATTATCTATCTCAATATTAATTTAATGGTATTTACTATAGTAAATATAAATATATAGATTGAAATTTTGTTTTAACATACTAGAATTATTGGACTGTAGTGTCCTACTTAATGAAACAACTGGCTGCATTAATCGTCCACCAATCAACATGGGTGGTACTCTATTCACTTTATCTGTTGGAGTGTTGCTTAAACTACTCCATCTAGGCAAAGCCGAGTCTAATTCCTGTCTGTCTTGCATGTATGTTTTAGCCAGCTCTAATGTTCGAGCAACTGCACTTGATGCCTGTACGAGATGTGATAGTGCTTCTTCACTTGCGGTTTGTAGTGCAGCATCAAGCTTACGAGCATGAGCCGCACCGCCGCTACGTAATCTCTGGAAAAAAATAAAATAATGAGTATTCAAGATATTTTTAAAAGTAAAATGGGAATATACGGACAGATACTATAAAATTTTAAAAAACATAACTTCATAAAACCTTCATCTTCGTGACATAGTTAAAAATGGTAAAATAATGCAAAGTAAGTAACTCACGCTAAGTTTAAGCCTTAGTTCGTTTATTTCTTTCATGAGCTCCAATTTCTCATTCTCCCTTTGGGCGGCCGTCATTTTCCAATACTGAACTTTCTGTACTAATTCATTATTTTTTTCTCGGAGATCTTTTAACTCATTTTCCATGTCCGCCATCGCTGCAGTACTTTAAAGTACTACAATTTAAGCGTGTATTATTGTAATTATTTTTTGGTCGCAATTATAATGTGAAACTTAAGTAGGAACTTTTTACAAACACCATTTAATCGCAATATCCAGTTTTAAACAAAATGATAATTTGACAGCTAGACAACACTTGATTTGATTTCAGTGACACAAGCACAAACAATAGTGACACAGATTACAAATATATTTTAAAACCGATGTAAAATTGAGTTAATAATTTTTAAAAGTGTCTATAATCATCTATATTAAGTTATTTTTAATTAAGCCTATAATTTTTCCCCTTTTTTAAAAATGCTTTCTTATTTTTTTTATTGTACTTGCGACTTGCCGCATAGCCTCATGGCTCACTGTTCTCTGTCACTGTCATCTATAAATTGATATTGATTGTCAAACAAGGAAGCGTGCGCGGTGCGACGAAAATATAACGTGACTTGAGGTTATATTTGTTATTTTTTAAGTTAAAATGTCCTTTCGCGGAAGAGGAGGCGGTGGAGGTGGCGGTCGTGGAGGATTTGGAGGAAGAGGAGGTGGCCGTGGCTTTGGTGGTGGCCGAGGACGAGGTGGCGGAGGCGGTGGTGGCTACAGACAACAAGACGCGGGTCCCCCTGAGTCCGTGATTCCTCTCGGCCACTACGGCTGGACAGTTCAAGATGACCTTGTATGTAAAGTAGACATTGAAGACGTGCCTTACTTCAATGCTCCAATTTTTCTTGAAAACAAAGAACAGATCGGCAAAATAGACGAAATATTTGGAAATTTACGAGACTATTTCGTATCTGTGAAACTAGGTGAAAATATTAAGGCGAAGAGTTTTAAAGAGGGACAACAATTTTTTATTGATCCTGCAAAATTATTACCTTTAAAGAGATTTTTGCCACAACCACCTGGAGCAAAGCGTGGAGGTGGTCGTGGCGGCCGAGGTGGACGTGGTGGCGGTGGATTTAGCAGAGGTGGAGGCGGTGGATTCAACCGAGGAGGAGGCGGCCGAGGCGGGGGTGGCTTTGGCAGAGGGGGAGGAGGTGGATTTGGTAGAGGAGGAGGTGGATTTGGTAGAGGAGGCGGTGGAGGTGGATTTGGAAGAGGAGGCGGTGGTGGCGGATTCGGAAGAGGAGGCGGAGGTGGTGGATTTGGCAGAGGAGGCGGAGGTTTCAGAGGTGGCCGTGGAGGAAGATAATAATGTGTATGATTGGTGTACATGTGTTAAGACTGTTATTAGAAGATATGTTCTGACTCTCGCCACGTTTTAATGTAAAAATGTTTATTCATAAATGAAAGCTATGTTAATTCTTATTAAAAATATTGCAATATCAATGTATTAAGGCTAAACTAAAAGATACACTCATTTGTAAATAAGCATATAACATTTTTGCTATTGAATTTTTTATACTTACCTAATGCTTTTTTTGAGATGATGAAAAGTATAAAATGTAAGTATATTGCTATGTTTCGAGGGCTCTACAGCATACATATTTTTCCATTAAAAATAAGAATTACAAATAAAAAAAAACTGTTTTATTTGATTAATTTCGCACATACAAAACTCAAATTATTTTAAAGTCATAATTATAATCCCCAAATACAGATAGTAGTCAACCCATAATAACTTGTACAAACACTTTTTCCAATTGCTTCAATGCAAGTTTGCCATGTAACCTGTAATAGTAGGATTTTCATGGATTGAAGTAAATAGAATTTAATGTTCAATTTAACTTAAAGACTTTGATGCTAGTATCAAAATAAAATAATGTAAATTTAATGAACAAACATATTGTCTTCATTTTGAAATATTTATAGCACATTTAAATGTATTCCTAAATATCATTGCTTAATACAGGTCAAAAAAAAAAAATCCTCATCCTCTAAATAAATTAATATATTTTTAAAACAATATTTTCTTATTTACTCTATTATCATTCTAAGTTTTCCAAGTCCCCTTTACTCGGTGTTGGAACAAAATTATAGGCTAATGCTCTTCCTCTGTGATTAAAGATATAGAATGATGGTAGATTACGTTGAGTTTCCCATTTAACAGTGTTCAGTTCTGCTGTAGCTGGGATTTCACGAAGTTTGCCGGACACATTAAGAATGCCCCACATCACTGCAAATAAACTTGCTACCGCCTGGATTATTATCTGTAATTAATAATTATTTATATAAATACTTGATAACATTTTAAAGGAGTAATATATTAGTTTATTTAATAAATCCCAAGAATACTTTTATATTTGCCAATCATTAAATTTTAAAGTTATGTTTATAAAACAAAACAATAAGGCATATTATTTAATAAAAATTGTATAGGTGAATAAATATTTACACTCCAAGGGCCTTGTAGTTTTACATTTTATTTGTGTAAAATTAAAAAAACGACTGAATGATTGTATGCAGGTAAATATGTTGATAATATATTTCTATTACAAAATTTATGATTTTTTTGTTTACTTTTAAACAAGCATTAACTTATTTTCTTATCACATGCAAATATTAATATTCTTATAATATTAACTTACTAGTTATAATAAATTCTTATAATATTAACATATTAGTTTACTACTTTATAAATGATAAAACCAGTTTTGCTTACATCAAGGGGTAATGTTGTGAATTCTTGTGATGATATCCGTAGGTATGAACGATCTGTAAAAAAGGATACATATAATATTAATAATCTCAATAATTGATAATAGCTTACTGGTTGGCATCAGAAATTTGCATCTCTAATTTGGGGTTGATAAGGGGTTGGAAGCCTCTTTCAACCGACGCGGGATGTCGTTTGAAAATAGACGCGTAGTTTCTTTTTATATGAGTTTTAAGTTACGTGTAATGGGGGTTGAGTGGGTTGCCCTTTGAAAAGGGCCATAAACCCCTATAACATAAAACCCTTATCAACCCCAATTCGAGGTGCGAATTTCTAATACCAACCATTCTATTTACAATATGTTTAAAATTATTTATACTAACGTTGTGCTGCTGAGAACGCTGAATGAAACAGCGATATAAATCCAACAATGACAATTATTTTGTGAACTGATGCCATTACTCTATTTTTGATATACAGTTAGTCTTTAGATAATAAAAATAGTAATATTTGTAAATTTTATACGCAATACCATTTAAACTGATAAAATAAAGGGACTAATTTTCTAAATAAATAGGTAATAGTTACTATTTAATAGATATATACGTCAAATTACAAGTTAAATTGACAAGTGCTAAAACTAAGTGAAGTGTATGTCAATGTGCTGTCAATTATCAATAACAGGTGAATGACAGATAATGTGCATAGCCTAAATTGCGTTCGGTTCCGCCATTATGAAACGCATGACATGCAAAAGAAGCTATGCCATTGTGGCAGAGATCAACTCAATCATTAGTAAATAAAATAATGATTAAAATTAAACATTTAACAAAATAACGCTCGCCTCTCACGATATGACCGTTTTCTTATGATGGATTTATGGAAGCGCGTATAAAATAAATGACATGAATACTACAAAAGCGTCAATGGTACTTGTTTTTTGGCGTCCTTAGATTAGATTCAAAATTATCTTAGCAAAATAACATTGATTTCGAATATTTTATTACAATGGATAATCAAAAAAATATAAGCGTGCCGAGAAATAGGTATTTAAGTTTAAAAAGTATTTAGCGTAATTTTACTTTCATTTACTCTTTGTATAAGATTAGTATAATTCCACTTCAGCGCAATTAAAATGAATAGAAATAAAACTTGTCAGTGTAGTAAATAGTTAAAAAATTGTCTGTGTTAGATGATTGGAAAATATTTCAGTGATTTTATACAAAAAAAAGTTACCTGTAACTTATTAAATGAATGGCAGCTGTTAATTCGATTGACTAACCGTTGTCAATATAAATTTAAAATATTTTTAATCTGTAAACACGCACGTATGTTTTGTGTTGAGGCGGTTGTGTTTCATTATTTTCGTTTCCGTAAAATTAAATTTTATAAATAAATAGTTAATAGAAAATATTTAAAATGCCAAAATCGAAGATGGAAGAATTCGAAATGGATACAAAGCCTCTGAAGAAAACAGCAAAACAGAAGTTTTCTGATTTCTTTTACAATGACGAAACGGGAGCGATTATGGGAAGAACTCCTGAAAGTTGGGGTAAAGTAGTATATCTCTTTCTTTAAACATAATATTGATCTACTTTGCTTCTAAATTACATCAGTAATTACAAAGATTTAAATAGACAACGCTTAAAAAAGTGCAGGGCGTGGCTTCATTTGAAACTTTCAAAGTTTACCACTCAGAAAATTGCTTATAAGAATTGTTAATCTAACATTAAATGCTTAAAGTTGTAACTTTAACACTTCTGATGTAACATAAAGAATTAGCAAAAATATATTTTGTCCTTATTTTTGAAAAAAATTAGAACATTTTCTACATTCAATTTTTCCAAAATATAATTTTTTCGTTAATAGTAAATATGTTAAGTAAAGAGCTTAACTGCCTAACATTTAATTTATAAGTGTACCATCATTCATTTCTATATTTTTATGTTACAATTTATGAGAGAAACAAACTAAATTATTTCTTATAGATTTCTAAGTTACTGAAATTGCAAGCCAAACACATATTTCGACCTTAGACACCAGACAGATAACACTAAAATGTGATAACAAAATTGTAATTATTTATTGTAAGTTTTTTTTGAGATATAGGTATATTTTTATAGTAAAATTTTATTTTTCTAAAATACCATATTTGTAAGTTCTCCCTAATATAATTATAAAGATAAGCTGCATAGTAACAATCAGGTCAACAATAATCAAGTAATATTATAAGGGTTGACTAGACTTCACAAATATTTAAATTTATATTATAAAAACATTTTTAAAAATAACCTTTTATATACGAAAAAGGTCTCTGTTGTCGACCTTTGAGGAATTCCTGCATCTGGTGCCAAGGCTACGTGAATAAACCAGTCATGCTTACCATCAAAATGCATGTCATGGGAACAGAACCAACATGTAAAATGTTAACTTCATGGGATACGAGGAAGTGGTTTTAATTTAGCTTGCAAGATTTGACCTGAACAAACAGACAAGTTAAAGAAAAGTGTTATAAGCTATGGTCTATTTACCCAAATTATGTTCAAGATATTTTGAGGACAGCTTAAACTCAAGCAAATTTTTGCATCTTTAATTTATAGAAACTTAAATGCTTACGAACAAGATTTATAATTTAAGTATTATAAACATTTTTCGTAAAAAACAATTAACTCAAACTTTACCTTAATTAACTGTCTTATAATTAATGAATTATAATATTTTATTTTAATTTTCCGGCAAAATAACACAATTAAGTCAAGTTTTGATGCATAAAAAGGTTATACAGACGTATGAATTGTGATAAAATTTGGTTATGTTTCCAATGAATATTCGAAATATTTGTTCTATTTATTCCATCATTTTTCAACAATAATTATGCCAGTACGAGTTTCATTAGTCAAGCTACCTTATCATTATGGAAACTCCTTAAAACTAGTTTTTATTATAGTGCCCAGAATAAACCTGATAATATCAATCAGTACATCTGAAAACAGTACAGGAAACATGAATCTTGTTCCCTTAAAAATATAAATGGTTCATATCCTTCACCATATGGAACTAGCGCCAGCTACTCAGCATCAAATGGCATATTCAGAAAAACATTTACAAACAAAATAAATTCAATATTTATAATAGTTTTTAGTATATTAGTTTAGCATTAAAAATATAAAAATGTGAGCAGTATGCCTTAGTACAATAAAATTCTATTATAATTCCTTCCTACACTGCAATAAACAATTCAGTGGAATAAATTCCTAATCTTCTATATTAGCATGTTTGCCCAGCAGTGAGACATTGCTGGTAGATCATCTTACAGTAACATTCCTGTTTCCAGACGTTTTACTTTTTCCTATCTTAGAAAAAGACATAATCAGTTACTACTTCTCATATGATTTACATCTAAATATTAAAAGCAGTACCATAAAATGTATCTTTAAGTTAATAGGGTAAATGCTTAAAAAAATATATTAGATTTTAATGTATTAATTTTTTTAAAAGGTTTCTAGTAATGTCCGTTTTTAAGGATTTACTATAATTCCTATTTACCTCGTTATTATTACCCTAACAAAGCGCAGTGCTTATTTTTGGAGTGGGGCTACATTAGCTCATGGTGGGGATCAAACCTGCGACGTTTGCATCGCTAAGCAGCCCGTAAACCATTTCGCTATTGACGCTTTATCTTATTAAAATAAGATTTGATATTTATATGTTGCTATGTAAAATACATTCATATGAAATTAATCATTTATTTCAAATCTATCTGATATTTTAAAATTTGTATGAGTAATTTTCTTTTACATCTAATATGTAATGTTAGGTTAATACAACGCGATTTATACCATGACCTCTATAATATCCTTGAGAGGAAGCCTCAACAGTCTCTTAATTAAAGACTAAAAGAATGTCAGTGGGGTGCTTAGGAATAAAATTGTAGCAGCCCTAATCTCTGAAGCCTTACTCTTACAATTGACCAGTTTACCGCAGCTATAATTAAACCACTGGGTGATGGAATTTATATTGTTTTAGCTGATCGGCTTTATTATATGTATCATCTATACTAATGTAATAAAGCTGAAGCGTTTGTTTTTTTTTACGCGTTAATTTCTCTTGTTGGAATTTCAAATCATATTTTTATTTTGAAAGAAATTGTTGACCAAATTCGATGAAAATTGTCTATTCCCTTCGGAACCCTTCCTACAAAATTATGTTTTGGTTTGAAGTATCTGTGATGTATCTGCTTTGTAATGTTAATTGACCAGTATGGCTATTCTGTAAGACCAAATTCGAAAATCACCATAGTAGGTGATCGTGACGTATCAGAAATTGATATGTAACATTGAGCAATGATTAAGCAAAGATGGCCCAGTGGTAAGAACGCGTGAATCTTAACCGATGATCGTGGTTTCAAACCCGGGCAAGCACCACTGAATTTCATGTGCTCAATTTGTGATTATAATTCATCTCGTGCTTGACGGTGAAGGAAAACATCGTGAGGAAACCTGCAAGTGTCAAATTTCACTGAAATTCTGTCACATGTGTATTACACCAACCCGCATTGGAGCAGCGTGGTGGAATAAGCTCCAAACCTTCGCCTCAAAAGAGGAGAAGAGGCCTTAGCCCAGCAGTGGGACACTCACAGGCTGTTACTGTACTGTACTGTACTGTAACATCATCAGTTTTTACAGAGTAGCACTTCAGCTTAACGTATTTTTTCTTTTGCAGGACGAATCATAATATTCTACGTGATATTTTACATCGTTCTGGCGGCTTTGTTTGCCATTTGCATGGTAACGTTTCTCCAGCACTTCATTAACCCTCGCGTGCCGAGGCTGCAGCAGGATTACAGTTTAATCGGTACCAGTCCCGGTCTGGGATTTAGACCTCTGCCCCCCGACGTACGCAGCACTCTCATCTGGTATAAAGGAACGGGTTACGACAGTTACAAGTATTGGGAAGATCAGCTAATTGACTTTCTGTCAGGTTTGTATTCATTTCTTTCTATGAATTTTAAAAGTTTATGGCGAGACCAGTCCATGTTCCACTGCTGGATAAGCCATTGCCCCTGTAAAAGTCAATGCTTGGAGTTTTTTTCATCGCTTTCCTTTAGTTGGTGGATATAAAGGTGTCGAATGAGAAGTAGGATTTATGATGATGAGATCCTTCGATTTCGAGTTGGAAGTTGAGGGTGCAATGCCCTCCTCACTAGTTACTCAGCAAAATTTTGGAATTAGCGACTTGAAATCGTCGTTAAGCTATTGTATGGTTTTTTGTTTCAGTTTACAAAAAGAAGGGTCAAACTGCCGGTGCTGGTCAGAATATTTACAACTGTAACTTCAAGGACCTCCCTCCTCAGGGGAAGGTGTGTGACGTGGACATCCAAAGTTGGGCACCATGTATAGAGGAGAATCATTTCTCATTCCATAAATCCTCGCCGTGTATATTTCTGAAATTGAACAGGTAACATAATTTATAATATTTTCATACTATTTATATGTGTATTAGGAGAGGTGAGTGACGTCGGACCGATTATTTTGTGTTGCAGTCCAACGGTCATGGGAGATCAAACAAGACTCGCTTCTTAATTTAAATTGTGACGATAATTTGAGTACGCATTTTATTGGAAGATTATAGTACCTTAACGATAAACATAATTCCGATGGAACGAGGGTAGTTTTTTTTTATTAAGTTACCATTTATTTTTAATACAAATTTATTTACTGTGGCTTATATAATAATGATGGTATGTGATAACGAAATATTTTGTAGTTCAACGAATATTTCAATATTATATTTGTTGTTAACGTCTGGACCCGTAACTTTCTCTCACAGTGACATACTAATACATATTTGCAATATATAACGCCTTCGTCTTCTATGAAACTGTACATATATACTAATATATAAAGCTGAAGAGTTTGTTTGTTTGATCCGGCTAATCTCAGGAACTACTGGTTCGAATTTAAAATTTCTTTTTGTATTGTACAGTCCTTTTATCGAGGAAGGCTGATTTTTATTCATTATATTTTTATTAATTATACGCGGGTGAAACCTCGGTCACAGCTAGTTAAATATAATCCTGCAACATAATTGCTTGTATAAAGAGGGTTTTGATTTATAAACTTACATTAACAATAATGTCCTCCATACCGATTTCGGCTACGGCGGCCAACCTCAAGAGAGATTAGCTAACTGCGCAGGAGTTATTATATAAAAGTGTGTGCGCAAACACAGGTTCACTCTATACCCTAGCTCTCATAATCCGATCGGACGGAAATTGCTTGCTTTCCGAGGCATGGGAGTGTACACACTTGTCCATCGGAATAGAAGATTTTTGGATGAATTCTAATATATATATATTTTTTTAAGAATTCACGTAAAGTCAGTACAATGTATATAGTTATATAATAATAATAACCTGGGAAATTATTTACATACAGCCATCTGATCCCAAACTAAGCAGAGCTCGTACTATGGAAACCAGAGAACTGATATACTACATATACTACTTTTCTTTTGTAAATACATACTTATATAGATAATCACACCCAGACTCATGACATGCAGTCATGTTCATACACACAAATGTCTGTCCTGGGTGGGAATCGAACCCACGACCTGCGGCGCGATAGGCAGGTCTAACAACCACCGTATTATGTATATATCACCGTATTATATTATATATTCGTTTGTTAGATTATTGTTTAATATAATACATAGTTACAATGTACATAATACGATTAGAGTCCAATTGAAGTATTTTTATTTATTTTATTTTTTATTTGGGAAACATACAGTAAACACCACATATATTATATAACAATTAATCCGTGCACACACTAATCAAGTTTCCACCTAAAACTAATTCATGTATGGCAGTAAACAAGCAATTCAGTAAATTATTAATATTAATTATCAAAATTCAAAAAGTTGAAAAACAGCAAAAAAAAAGAAATTAATATATATTGACAAATGCATACTAACTTTCCTTTTAAATGTATCGGAGCGAACAAGAAAACATGTCCAAGTCATTAAACTTCCTATTGTAATTCTTACAAGAGCGATAAATTAATTCATTTTGAGCATATTTTGTTCGAGTACAGGGTAAATGAAATAAGGCATTATTGCGTGTGTTCAAGTTTTGTACGTCTAAAATAAATTTTAAGCAAAATTTATTTTAGACTTAAATTTTGCTTAAAATTTATTTTAGACGTACAAAACTTAGGAAAAGGAAGGAAAGAAAGAAGTAGAACGAGTAGATATAAACTTTCGTTTTTCCCATTACATGCGATTTGCTAATAGCTCTCCTATATTATGCACTACAAACAGTCCTTGGTTAACATATTATCTTACGCTTTTCATAATCTTATTTATAATACAACATTATTCCATTATATCTGCTTTAATTAATTGTCAAAGATCCGATAGCAACATCGCAACATTACGCCATTTTTTTGCGAATCCATAATGAGTATCATAGATTATTCAACTTTACTCGGTGGTAGGGCTTTGTGCAAGCTCGTCTGGGTAGGTACCACCCACTCGTCAGATATTCTACCGCAAAACAAAAGTACTTTGTATTGTTACACTGGTAATTACAGGTGCAAGGGGCATAACATCTTAGTTCCCAAGGTTGTTGGCGCATTGGCGATGTTTTTTTATAAAGAAATGTACAATGCCATTGGCTATGGGCTTTGGTGACCACTTACTGTTAGGTGGCCCATATGCTCGTCCTACCTACTACTATAAAAAAGAAACAATATCAAAATCACTTTTAAAGTTGTTAGAATAGGCCATAGAGAAGAAATTACTCAATTACTTACATAATAATATTTACTTATATTTAGCAAGTTAAGTCTCTAACTAAAGCTCATTAACGGTTGGCGAATAGCGTGACGTGTAACCCTTACACCGGAAATGTCACTCAATACTTTATTGTACCCTTATAAACCGTAAAGGGGTGAAGTGACAGTTTTACTGTCGTTTTATATTGAATTTAGTCTCTGATTTTTAATTTAAATGAAAATTTAATTCATAGAAACGTCAAGCTTGTATGTAAGCTTTCTAAAATAATTTGGAAAATTATGTTCTTCTTTTAGTATCCAGTAGTGGTATTATAGTATCTAGTAGTATTTGACTACCTCGTTGGTCTAGTGGCTAGACCCGCAGGCCGCAGATCCTGTGGCACTGGGTTCAATTCAAGGCCCAGGTCGGGCCAGTAAACAGTTATTGGGTTTTTTTGTCAGGAAATTCTCAGTAGCAGCCCTGAGACTGGAAGTTAAAAGTGTGTACACTCCCGTGCCTCGGAAAGCACGTTAAGCCGTTGGTCCTGCGCCTGAACTCTTTCCGGTCGTGTCGGATTGCCGTTCCATCGGATTATGAGAGCTAGGGAATAGTGAGATTGGCCGCCGTGGCCGAAATCGGTCTGGAGGACCTTAGTACTAGGATGGGCTAGCAACGTCGAGAAGAAAAAGTGTGTAGTCAAATCTATGACTTTTTTTAAATTCGAACTAAAATGATTTCAAAATGCGAAATTTGTATTTGTACAAACGGTATGCGCGTAGAAAAACGCAGCCATTCCCTGTAGCCAAACGGGCCGCATTCCTACCAAGATTTAATTTGAAGAGAAATATTTATCTATATAAAAACTAACCGATCTATAATTCAGTCTCAGCACCACAAAACGCTATCAACAGCGTATTTTGAGAGAACCAGACAACACAGTAATCCGCTGATAGCACAAGACTACCTGTACCTCCTTCAGAGGAAACGCTCCGGATAGAGTGAACCTCACACGCGTAAGCCACGTGACGAAATACCTGTTCGTAAATAATTAAAATAATAAGATACATTTAAAAGTCATTGATACAGCTTCCGTGCCATAAGTGGCACAGCGTTGTCTTATTTATGATGTGAAACATTAGCCACTAGGGACATACCATTTTACGTCCCAGGGTTGGTGGCGCATTGGCGATGTAAGGAATGGCTAGTAGTTCTTACAGCGCCAATATCTATCGGCGCGGTGGTGACTCATCAAGTGGTCCATTTGCCTGTCCAAAATATGTAATGGTAACCTTTGATTGATTACAGGATATATGGATGGCGGCCGGAGTTCTACAATGAAACGAGCGTCTTGCCGACAGAAATGCCATTAGATCTCCAATACCATATCAAAAACATCACAGATTACAATCGAGACTATGTAAGATAAATTTTAAATGTATTTATGCCATTGATTTATTCATTGTCGTGTTTACAATGTTCAGCGATGTTTTTTTTATATAAAATGTAAATCAACACTTACAGCATGAATACCGTATTGATTGTTAGAGGGCACTCGTACCGTTGAGCGATTGACGCGTGATGATGATTGGTGGTAAAATAATCGATTATACTCGTACGTACATAATTATGTAAGGTTAGTTATGGTCTTCCTTAGCGTTAGGTACGTACACGTCCCAAATAGATGGCTCTAATTAAAAGGCCTGTTAAAACAAAATATCCGACTCGAGGTTTAACCCTCATGATCTTCAACCCAATAAGCTAGCTCTTAGATCAGTTAGTATATAAGTACTAAGTGTATTAATAAAGAGGTTTTCCAGGGTAATATGGTGTGGGTTTCCTGTCAAGGTGAAACACCGGCGGACAAGGAGAACATTGGGCCGATCAAATACTTGCCAACCCCTGGTTTCCCCGGCTACTATTACCCGTACAATAACGCTGAGGGTTATCTGAGCCCGTTGGTCGCGGTGCACTTGCAGCGGCCCAGGAGTGAGTAGAACATTTATTTTATATAGATCATCCATTATCCTATATTCAAAACATCAACTTTGTAATTAATCAGGATGTTATATAAAATCCAATTACAAAATTGGACCTCCATGGAAAGTCCAAAAATTGACATTCATCCGATTAAGTATTTGACTATACTAGATTGACGATAAATGGGCCAACCTGAGAGTAAGTTGCCACCACCGCACATAGCATTGGCGATATAAGAAATATAAACCATTTCGTTACTAACCAAAGAGCCACCAACCTTGAGAACTAGATGTTGTCTCTTGTGCCCGTAGTTACACTGACTCTTTCACCCTTCAAACCGCAACACAACAACACTAATTGCTGTTTGACGGTTGAATATGTGATGAGTTGGTGACCCGGACGGGCTTGGATGAAGCCCTACCACCAAATAGTTAAGGAAAACTTGACTAATATCTTAGTCGATTGCCAGTAGAAGCTGTGTACATGGTATCTACCCTATACAAGCTTGGACAACTTTTGTTAATATGACCATAATTAGACGAGTCCTATTAAATCACACTGGAGACCGTAATTAATTGCTAACAAAAATGAAATTTTACATTCAATACTTAATATAAATATAAATTCCATATAAATTTATGTATTATAGTTGACGAAACCAGGTCGGTAAGGTAATAAAAACGACGTAAAAGTATATGTATATAGACAACGAACAATGGACTATGTGTTTGACATTGGCACTATGAACGTAAATTATGAATGTTTTTTTTTTTATATACTGTAATTATAACATTTATTCATAAATGTTGCAGTTCTTTTCGAAATAAACTTTTAACTATGTCAAATTTCACAACCAGGGAGGGTTGCAATGTGCTTAAAAACGGGTTCGAATTTTTCTCTTCGCATATCAATATTAATCCATATTCTAATTTCAGCTGGTATAGTCATCAACATTGAGTGTCGCGCTTGGGCGAGGAACATCAAGTACAACAGAAGAGATCGTCTCGGTGTAGTTCACTTTGAGCTTATGATAGAGTAACTCACAGAGCTCGATAAATTTTACACTCTGGTCTTTCCAAAAACCTAAGCTTATGACACTATATTTTGTTAAAAAATATTGGTACCATTTATAAAGGGTCGATTAATATGTGGTCTACTGGAAAGACCATTGTTTTATCGCGCGGTCTTTTGAGTAGACCGATGACAAGGAGTCTCATCGAATCTCTTGAAGCTATTACTATTTATTCCAATGGTAGAATAGTATGATATTTTGTGTGAATGTGTTCAATTAATCTATTAAACAGCTAAAATATTAATAATTCTTTCAGATTGTATAAAATTTCGCTTAATGTACGATTTTTAAGTTTGTAATTAATTATAAAGATGTGGGGGGCTACATTTGACCATATAACTATATTTGTTTTAACTGATTGAAAAACGAAGACTTCTTTTAAATATACGTAATTAAACCCTCCTAGAGCTGATGGGTTTTAATATCTGAAATTTATTTAATTTGGAATGAATAGATTTGACGTCACAAATGACGAAAAAGTAAATTTTGAAATTGTTTTTTTATTGTATGTTATGTAACTTAAGGTAACGATGTATGTTTTATGATATTAATGAAATCGACCATAATATAGCGGTAATGTAGCTTAAGAATTCACTCGGTCCGTCCAATATGACTGTGCCTCTCGTACTTAGATTTAAGAACGATTCTGAATATGGCTGCTCATTTTACTATATGCGATTGCTATGTAAAATACATAATTTTTTAATAGTTTATTATAGTTAAGTGGAAATGTGTCCAAAAAAGTGTTTTCCTTTAGCTATTTTGCTAAATTTGTAAAAGTAAATTAAAAGACAGATTAAAAATCGTGTGCAACTATTTCTCCACGTTTATATGGAAAAATATTTTTTCAACAGATAGTTTAAAAATAATAGTAATATAATATTTTTTTAAATAGGCATTTCAATAGAGTAAGAGTGTAATTTGTAGTTTTAGTTGATTTAACTGTTTTTTTTTTTTATCTATAGCGTGTAGGTGAAGATTTTATTTGAAATATTTTAATACATAATGTATGAAGGATGATTTTAAGTACATATCAATATATTTGAAAGTGTAAAAAATATGACACATTTGAAAAACCAATTCCAGCTTTGATCATTCAAGTAATGAAGATTTGTGCTGAATTTCTCCTAAAATACTATGTTATATATTTTAGATTCTTTAACTCTTGCAACTTTCAATTATTATTATGAAAGATATTAAAGATAAAAAAAAAAATGACAAAAGTAATTAATCTCTTTTGTATGTGATTTTAATTATTTATATATTTAATGTCATATTGTGCTATGTAAGTAATAGTTTGTCGTTTTAAATTCTGATATTTTATATTTTATGAATATAAATTATTATCTATACATGTATGTATTTACAAAATAAATGTAGTATATGTAGTATATCAGTTGTCTGGTTTCCATAGTTAGGGATCTACCTGGTGGGACCAAGGGGTGGGATCTAGGGGACCTCTGCTTAGTTTGGAATCAGATGGCCTTTTGTGAATAATGTCTCAGGATATTATTATTATAATATAAGAATCATAAATGATCTGAATTATGGAATATTACTATAATTAGCAATAATTACGACGATATTTACGACGATTGTGTGTGATTAATGCCAGTTCCACACATTCGAAATCCTGCAAGTTTAAATGCCAGGCCGGAATATATTTTTTTAAATCACGATATATCTACAGTCGTTGCTTATTATAATAGTATTATTTTTGTAGTATTCATTTTATTAGACAACAGATTTTTTGTATCATTATTAAAATTAATTATGTGTATAAATAACCATAGACATAAGTTATAAAAAAAATAACTCTTTTTTTGATCTTAGTGCATTTATATTATATATTTTGTGTTGTACCAATTACTTCAACGATGTACTTTTTTATTGTGTAGACTGTTAGTCCGTCCGATGATCTTATAATATAATCCCAATGTGTGCCTCAGTAGTTTAACAATAAAAATGTAGTTTTTATACACTGTTTGATTTAAACTTACGGCTGTTTAGCTAATTTACGGTTTGATGATTCCAAAGTCCTTTTATGAGTACTTGCAAGGGCCATCTAACCAACCTTTTCCTTTTTTTTGGTGGGGGGGGGGGGGTATATGGGTCTCGCCGTGTCCAGGGCGCCGAGTGCGCCCCGGTTATCGGAATACCCACTAAAAACCAGCGGTACCCTTCCCGTCTTAACGGGGAGCGCCACGGGATCGCTTGGGCTTGCTACTGTGACGCTCCGATGGGAAGCCAACCTAGGGTCTTGTTTGTGTAGTGGCTAGGTTGTAAAATAGCAGATAATTGAATCGGGCTAACAAAATGTAACATTTTGATAAAATACTTGAGTTTTTCATCGAGAAATTAGGAAATGTTTACGAACCCACTGTTAGGAAGTTATCTCTGTCACACACTTATGTCTCGGTGAACATGTTAAACCATTGGATCGGCGCTTAAAATCTCTGGACACGGACTATAAGAGAGCGGACAAAAGAATGCACCTGTATTTGCGCACTGTGATGAATTAATTACTTACACAGGAGCTCCTGTGTAAGTAATTCATTGAATTTCGGTCTCCGTTACTTCATCCATTTAAATATTAATTAAAATAAAGATGAATAATTATCGCAAGGTCAAATAATTTAAAGTAATGTTGAAAGAATAATAATAATAATGTCCTTCAGACCGATTTCGGTCACGGCGGCCAATCTCTAGAGAGATTAACCAACTGCGCAGGAGATATTATAGTGCACAAGTGTGTGCGCAAACACAGGTGCACTCACTATTACCTAGCTCTCATAATCCGATGGGACGGCAATCCGACTGGCAAGAGTTCAGGCGCATGACCAACGGCTCTACGTGCTATTCGAGGCACGGTAGTGTACACGCTTCCAATTTCCAGACTCCGGGCTGTTATTGAGAATTTTCTGACAGAAAAACCCAATAACTTTTTATTGGCCCGACTTGGGAATTCAACCCAGGACCTCCGGGTCTGCGACCTTATATCTAGCCACTAGACCACCGAGGCAGTAAAGAATATTTATATTTCAAAAAAAAAAAAGTTAAATACACTTTTATAAGTACTTATGAATCGTCAAGCGCTACTACTTTAATGGATGAATGACGTTAACCGTCAAAAAAAATGAAGGGTTCATGAACCCGTCGCCATTTTGACATTGTTTTTAGTTTGTAACCACAACTTTCAATAGGTCAATAACACATTGACATTGCGTTAACGACAATATTACAATGTTTATAAATATTATTACAAGATTATCTCGAAGACTTCTTTATTATTTAATTGCTTATATAACATTTCCAAACATTTGTAGTATGTTCTGATTACTCATATTTTGGCAATTATTAAAGTAAATCATTGCATAAATCTAACTAAATTTGCTTAATTGATTTTAATTTATGTATTGGTTTGTTAAATATTGATATAAATATAAGATGATTGCAAGCACTTAGATAGTCTACGAATTCTTAATATTTTTGGTCAGTAATGTAGTTAGTATGTATTAATTTATACCAAACAGTTGAAAGATTACATAATTTAAAGTAAAATAATAATATACAAAGTTGCGTATGAAATAATCGCGGTAAAGATTCAATTAATTGTAAATGTAGGTACTGCGCGACGTTGCCAAGTAATAACATGATGGAAATTTATAAGATTAGGTAAATATTAGCTACGATTCACATAATAACGACATAAATTTTGAGTTTTCCAATTACCTATGTATTTTGTTGCATTTATAAAAAGGTCTTTACATAATATATATAATATATGTATCTTACCTTACCCTTAATATATATCTTACAAGCTATGTAATCTCTCAAGCCAGCAAGTTGTTAGCGGATAATTTTATTTCATTTTTTTATAATATATGTAGCATAAAGGCCACCAGATGGTAAGTGGTAACCAACGACCAAAGACAGTGGCTTAAACAAAAAAAAACAACATCGTCACTGCGCCACCAACCTTGGGAACTAAGATGTTATGTATTTACACTGGCTCACTCACCCTTCAAACCGGAACACAACAATACCAAGTACTGCTGTTTTGCTGTAGAACATCTGATGAGTGGGTGGTATCTACCCAGATGAGCTTGCACAAAACTACCACCGAGCGAGTAAAATAAAATAATAGGGAAATCGGTAGACACAATAGTTATGAAAACATTTCCGATTTCTATATCTCTTTTATATCTCTATTTTTATTCTCTTATTCTACTTCTAATTAATGTTCCGAGAGTTAGTTTTTATTCGAATTGTAGGTATAGTTAGGCAGGTACATATTATGTAACTATTCTGAGTGAGTGAGTGAGTGAGTGAATGTCTGAAGTCGAGTTTAATAAAATGTAATGAATAATATACAGGATGTAACAAAATTCGTGTCCGACCCGTGAAGTGGTTATTAGGTATCGTGTGTCGGTTCTACTTATGTGATAATTTTTAAAATACTAAGTACTGTTGTTTTGCGGTAGAATATCTGATGAGTGGGTGGTACCTACCCAGACGAGCTTGCACAAAGCTCTACCACCGAGTAATATGTATTTGTATATATAGTCGAGTCATAAAGTCATAGTCCGTAAATGTTGCCCCCTGCTGGGCAAAGGCCATTGCTTCTCTTAAAGAGAATTTTGGTATATTAGTCCACGACTCGGTGACTCTAGACCGTGTATATATCTCTGTATATACTGACTGAATTTCATGCGACACATGCATATTTCCTCATATGATTTACTTCATAGCACACGATGAATTGAAATTTAGCACATGAAAATTCAACGATGCCTGAATTTGAACTTGTGATGTATATTTAAGATTCAAGCTTTCAATCCAGTGGGCCATGACGGCTCTCTTTTTATCATATCATGCAAATAGCTATTACGAGGTAAATTCCATTAAAGTCACATGCATATCAAACTTAAAATAAAACTTAACTATAATAAACATAGAGCGCAATATTTATAAACAGAATTAAAAAATAAATAAATACACATAATAGCGGAAAATTAATACACGACGACAAATATTTCCTCTAACCGAAGTCCAGCAAAGACGCTACAGTATACTGAATACGTACACACGTATGTAAACTTATATTGTTTTGCATTTACACAGAAAATTTACCATTAAATCAGGTATAAATGTACCTTTCACTCGACATAGATCGATCATTTATCCAGAAATACCTTGGCTTGGACAAAACCTCAGTTTGTGTATAGCAGCCGATTGCTCACACATGTCATTTGACGCCTTGCACGTGCGTTACATGCGCACGCGCTGCTCAGTCGCAGACACTCTGCCGCATGTGACGGTTGATCGCGTATTATATTCAGCTTTCGAAATAAAGTAGTACATACGCGGTTTCTTTATTAAAAAAATTGTTCGAAAATAATTTTAATGGCCAGTAAATCGAATGGTGTCGAGACAACGGTATGGGCTCGTGGTCCACCGCCCAATAGAACATGCGGGGAGAAATTTATGAGGGCGATATACGACCGGGATGAAAAAACATTTCTGGGCCGAACGCCTAAACGATGGGGTAAGTTCAGAAATTTAATTAAATAAATATTCTTGTAACAAACAAAGTACATTAATCATAAACAATTATTAAACCCGTCCAGTCGAGTTTATTGTTTACAATAACTATGCTATTAATATATTTTTAATACCCCATTGAAATGCTATCGCGACTAGAGTAGCACTGTGATTGTATATTTGTGTGTAGTATATGTTAAATCTTTGGCAGACGTGTTCTAGTAGACATCCAAATGATTTGGAACAGAGTGATATAACCAGTTGTTTAATTTAGTTACAGTCTCCGGACTCCGTCCGTCTGTCCTGACCTATCCATTATATATTTATGGGAATGTTTATTATTATAGCAAATCACTTAATGTTATTAATAATACATAATAGTATGACATGAGTTGACTGTCTTCTATTTTAATATTAAGATATAACTTTTAATGAGTTTTCGGAAAATCAATATTTTTCAAGTGTGGTAGTAAAATTACGATTCAAAAATGCTTGTAGGAATTTACTCGATTAAAATGAATTTTCATTTATTTTATTTCCGAATTCAATAGAATATTCTTTGTACAAATTTCTATAAATGAATATGAAGTAAGTAACGAGTAAAATGTTTCATTTAAAATTAATGAAACACGTATAAATAATACTAATATCGTATACATTTAATTTTTGTTGATTTAATATAGTTGACTCTAAACAATGATAAAACTGTTTCGAAAATATAAAAAAAAAACCGAAAACCATTATGCTTGTGGAAGGGCCTTTGAAGGGTGAGTGAGCCATTAGAGAAATATAATCTCAATTACCGGGACGTAGCCCGGCATGTACTTGAGGTATGTCGCGATCTGTCGAGTCACTGTTGTTCGTATAATCGTGAGGGCCATGGATACGTGAGGTGATCGGTTTTCAGGGTTCGAGCCAGGTATCTTTTAACGATTTCTTGTGTTACAAAATAAATATTAAAATTATTATCACACTGACAATAATTGGCAGTGGTAACAGCTTAGCATGGGGTGTACCTTAGCACAACTGTCTCTTTATTTTAATAAAAATCGTAATAAAAAAATAAAAAAAAGACAATGACAACAATCGCGGGCTAGTCTGCATCAGAATTCTATTATATAATAATTGTTTGCAAACAATTAAGTCCATATACCATTCAGGGATAAACATCTAAAGAGTTGTCGGATTTACATAGAGCATGTATATAAATAGCTCGCATGTATTGTATTATAATCTGGGTGTAGTCACAGCAAAGTTATCTAGTTTCTATAGTATTCGACATTGACCTAGGAGTGTATTCAGCACTTTGTTAGGCGTATTCCATACCATCGGACCGTTCAATCGAACCTTGGACGCAATAAACGTAATAGATACAAATTAATAGATCCAAGAACACTCCGAGATTTTATATGATGGAATCAATATATGGGAAATAATCAATGATTGTGTAACAGATGGGACGTTTAAGTGAAAAAAAAACATTGGATTGTTTGTTTAATATCTAAATATATTTCAGCCAAAGTAATTGTCATTCATCAATTTATCATGTTAAATGTAAAACTGCCATTGGTTCAGAATCTAGATTCAATAACAATCGAGTAGAAACTTAGTAATTTCCGTCAAACATTCATGAAAATCTATTTTTTTAATTTATTTTTAAACTTAAGGTATTAAAGGATACATTTACACGCATCAAATAGCGTGAATCAGTCAACGTTTTACGAGCGTAACACGAAGAACGTTCCTACATAATTGCATTGTTGTTACGAAATAATAGAAAAAGTGAAAAATAGTCTTATTATTACCGTTAGTTTTGATACACGATAAACTATACTGTCCATATTCAGCTCTATAATTGATGGAAATTTACTCTCTTTCGGGGATAAATAATCTAATTCAAATTGAAATTGAAAAATCTTTATTCAATGTAAAAGTGTTACACTTGCTTATTGATTGTCATAAATCTACCACCGGTTCGGAAATAAGCACCTCAGACATGAGAAGAACCGGCGAAAGAAACTCAGCGGGATTTTTTTTTAAATTTTGTTTTAGACCGGTTTTCTGAAAACGTTTTATAATTATATATTGGAAAGTATAATAGTATGGGCTCAATTAAAATTGTAATTAGGATAACGATGCTATCATTTCATATTATTATTAATGCTGACATTTTATAACTGTGCTTAAAACAAAACACACAAAAAAAATTTATAGCAAACTATTTTCGCATCGATTGTTGCGAACTTTTTTCAGACGATTTAAGTCGCTTTCGATTTGCCAATTGATCGATTGATATCTATTCGTTTAGAACGGTTCATAGATGATGATGATGTCGATGATTTAATAGGTTTTCTTTGAACGAAACAGATACGTATTTTGTGTCAAAGTTGGGATCATTAAGGCTACTTCTAATGTGTTATCAACAGCAATATATTACAAAAAAATAATAAAGTAATGTAAATCTTATTCTAAAATGGATAAATACGGACTTGCACAAGACAGAACTCCTAGCTTTTCGGCTTAGCTCGCACTGCGATTAAAAGCAAGCTGCTTAGGAATGCCGCGTACAAATACGCACAGCGGCTGGAGGTTTTATTTAATTTTATTTCATTATCACAAAGGATTTCTATATACGATACTGAATACCAAAACCGAACGCGGTTAACCACTGTGCGTAGACATATATACCTACGTTTTAAAAAAATATTCACTAAAAAAGTCGCTGAAGCGTTTGTATATTATATTTATTTATTTATTTAATTAAATATACATTTTATTTTATGTTCTACTGTATTAAGAACGATGTAACAAAAACCCTATTGGATTTATCCGTACATCGGTGTTCGTTGTCAACACTTATAGACTTACCGCCTTATTCATAAACTTTCTTTAACTGGTGATTAGTTAAACAATATTTTGTCTTCTTCTTTCATATGTCAAATCAATAATGACAGAAAGAGACAAATCAGTGTTTAGCTAAACAGTAACTAAGCAACGTTTATAAATAAGGCCGTTAAACTATACAATAATAAAAAGATAAAAAAAAAAAACACGTAGCAATTAAATAATGTTAAAACAAGTTGTTTGTGTCTTTTTTTCATAAAACAGCGATAAGTGGATTATCGTGGTGACTATTCATCAACCGTCTTAGAACAACATAATATTTTGGTAAAGCATATACAAATGTTCCATGAATTTTATTAATTATTTTTTATTTGTATATATATTTATATATTTCGACAGTATACGCTATTTTTCGACAGTTCCAAACCGCTTGCGTTTAATCGTAGTGCATGTTTAGCCTTACTAAGAATTTACAACCCAAGTTGTTATAGTGGTTTATACAATTGCAGTACTTTAGTATTAATAATGTCTATTAGGTTAGGAAATAAATTCTCAGTTTTTTTAATACGCAAATCGTTCGAGAGTTATTTGAGTGTCAAACATTCAAACGCATAAGCTTTAATATTTATGACATTAACAATTCTTATTAGAAATGGCGATTAATATACAAGATATGTTTTTCTGATCAAGATTATATTATTTATAAAAAACTCATAAGTAATTAGATTCGTTGATTTTAATAAAAAAATATTGTTACAAGTATATAATGTATGATGTTGACTGTATAACTATTATGATCAATTTATATAATCTATACTAATATATAAAGCTGAAGAGTTTGTTTGTTTGATCCGGCTAATCTCAGGAACTACTGGTTCGAATTTAAAAATTATTTTTGTGTTGGTTAGTCCTCTTATCGAGGACGGCTCTAGGCTTATTTTTATTTATTATATTTTTATTAATTATACGCGGGTGAAACCTCGGTCACAGCTAATTAAATATAATCCTGTAACATAATTGCTTGTATAAAGAGGGCTTTGATTTATAAACTTACATTAACAATAATGTCCTCCATACCGATTTCGGTACGCGAGGGAAACCGCGGGGCACAGCTAGTAATTAATAAACATTATATTTAATTAACAGTATATAGGTACCTATATTTACGATTGTATGTATGTTCGTATTTTAAATGTTGTTATTGACTTCGGATATTTTATGGTAAGTGGGCAATATACCCATACACTTGGCGTTGATAGAAATATTAACAATTCCTTACATCACCAATGCACCACTAACCTTGGGAACTGAGTCGTTACGTGCCTTGTGCCTGTAGTTACACTGGCTCACTAACCCTTCAAACTGGAACACAACAATACTAAGTATTGCTGTTTGGCGGTTGTGTATGTGATGAGTAGGTACCTACCCACACGGACTTGCACGAAGCCCTACCGAGGTCGATGAGGCAGACGCTAGTAATAACTTTGCACATTAAAATATTCAAACATTGCATATTGCAATGAAGTATGAATAAATATATTATGTACCTATATTATGTAACAGATTATTTACATGGTATGTATTATGGAATAGTAACTTGTGCTTCATGCCGGTTATTCTCGGTAGAATCCACGTTCGGAACCGGTAGCTTCCCGTTTTATTGATATGACAATGGTATCGTTATAGCCGTATTGGTTATGTATTGATTTGATTTCAGCTAAACATTTAGTTTTTCTTTCTTGTACTTTTATCTCCATTAAAGTTTTATCTGCGCGTTTGGTGTATCTTATCATTAAGTTATATTAACGTTATTTTTATTAGCCATCATGTTTATTACCATCCAGCATAACAGTCTACGTGTCAGGATAAAAAAAACGGTATTCATTTGTAATATAAAATACTGGATTGTATTTGATGTTGCAGTTCAGATGACTTAAATATACTAGGTATATTAGGTTCGTAAAAGAAAAGCAACAGCTTGTGTATGTCCCACTGCTGGGCTAAGCCCGCCTCTCTCTTAGATGAGAAGGTTTTACTTATTCCACCAAGATCTTCCAAAACGGTTTATTGGATATATTCGTGTTGGTAATGACCAACGTAATGGACGAATGCGCCCATTACGTTTCTAGCTTTTTAAAGTTTTAAAACGTGAGAGTTGAAAGTACACCATACCATTACGTGTATAGTAACTTCAAATGTTCATTGATGTAACAAATTCAAAAACTTAAAAAATGGACAAAGCATCAGCCATTTCTACAATTGTAAAGTTTTCGCGACGCATGCATAATATGGCATTTCGTTACCGCATAGTTAATATTTATCGACTTCCGGCAGACCAATAAAAATCTTTCTGTAACAAATCATTTGAAATCCGTAGTTAATCCGACAAGTTTCAATTAATCGTACTGCTATTGAACCTTGATAATAACCAATAATATTAATACTATTTTAAGTAATTCAACCCTTTAATGATAGCCATACCTGAATTTTTATTTTTATTCTGACAGAAATGTTAATTTTGTTACGAATGTGTTATTACAAATAAACATTAAATAATGTGAATATAATAGGAAATAGAAGATTGCTTATAAGGAAAAAAATATTCATCTATAAAAATAGATTTATAAAAATGTATATAAAGATAATGATAAAACAAGAAACGATTACTGTGCTGTGCTTATTTATATAATGCAGAGATACACACATGCGTACGTACCTACATACAGACACTCATATACAAGCATAAACTATATTTTTCATTTAGCCTTCAATAATATGTAAGTGTAAGTTTTCTGGGAATATCAATTCTATTAAATATATTTGAAAATAATATTTTTTTTTATCTGTTGTGACTCACTCTGACACTTAAGACGTTGACGATATTCGGTTACTATCCGTCATCCGGCCGGGAAGAAGAATGGCCGGATATTCTTATTAGTCGCCTAGTCGGGACCGTCACCCGGGCCCCGCGGATCGCCGTCTATTCTACCGGATACCGGATACATAATTTAAAATTTTGCAAATTTAGCGTTCAATTTCAAAACATTTTTAATAAAATGTAACAAAACTTACAAACTTAATAACAAATACAATTAAGTAATCGTTCCTTTTATAGAGAAATATATTTTTTTGTTTAATTGGTGATAGAATTAAAGTCGCTTGGCTTATTAAGTTAGATTACATAGTATCGCGCAGGTCGAAATTCTTGAATACAGGAACATTCTTCGCTTCAGAACACAATCTTATATTTTAATGTAGTAACTGGATTCATCATCGTAATTTAGAGATCACTATATTTCAATAAAATATTTCAAATCTATAACTTATTGCTTGATTTAACAATGAAATAATTAAAACCACAGACAAACATTTACTACCATTAATCTCGTGACACGTAATTATTAGTTAAATATGTAGAAGAATAAATGTTTTATTGCTACACGTGTAAAATTGTATATTGTTACTTATTAATAGTATTAGTTATGTACTTCATTTGGACATATCGAGTCCAGGATCTTAGGCCTTATAAGCAATCCACTACCAATTAAGCAATCATATTCGTATAAAGTTCTCCTGATCGAATTTCGGCTTTATGTTCAATGGGATGGTAATCCACTTGACCAGGGGCTAATTCTACTAAAAAATTGTTACTTCATTGCAATCAAATCAATACGTAATCGTTGCCATTTATCCATTTTCTTATACTTTAATTTAATTATTGACTATTGGCATAACAGTTACCGATTAAGGTTGGTTTTGACGTAACGGTATATTACTTCACGGTACTTAAAATCATATCGGTTCGGATCCGATCCTAATAAATATATAATCAAAGTTGTATTGGAATTGAATCATGGCATGTAACGTAATCGTTATAGATTAGTAGAATTGGTCCTCCAGGGTGAGATCGAGCGCTTGCGTAAAGCTTGACGAGGCACCGAAATGTTTACATTGCCGACCTCTGGTATTGAGCATATTTAGATTACTATGTACTTTGGTATTTCGGTTGGAATTTTGTTAGTTTTGTTGAATTTAAATATCTTATAATACGTATAGAACACGAAAGCGAACGGAACGAAACACGTCCGTGAAAACTATATGCTAGGATAGGATGTTATAGATCCGTCGGAGCGTCACGGTAGCATGCGCAAGCGATCCCGTGGCGCTCCCGTTAAGACGGGAAGGGTACCGCTGGGTTTTTAGTGGGTATTCCGATGACCGGGGCACACTCGGTGCCTTGGACATACGGCGAGTCCCACATACCCCCCCCACTGTTCCCGTGGGGGGAAACGCGTCATGCGTTTTCCCAGCGTCAAAAAAAAAAAAAAAAAAAGGATGTTATAGATCATTCCAATGTTTAATGTTAAAAAAGGAAAAAACAATTGTCAATTGTATTTTAGTTTAATTGTCACAAAGTTAATATAAATAAGATAAAATTTTAAACGCTTTAAGTAGAAAAATATTGCCTAACTAATGCTATGCAATTCGATTCAGTAACCTTAGAAATACTACGAGATAACTAAAAAATACACAAGGCGTGCGAATACCTGTCGGCAAATATTTATATGACATTGTTTAAAAAAATGGCACGGGATAAAATCATTATTTTACCTGGGCAGCTGTTTGATAAGTAGTGCTATGTCTTTTTTATATAATAGGTAGGCTGCCGAGCATATGGTGCACCTGATGATAAGTGGACACTAACGCCCATAGACATTGGCATAGTAAGAGATGTTAACCATCGCTTACATCACCAATGCGCCACCAACCTTGGGAACTAAGAGGTTATGTCCTTCGTGCCTTTAATTACACTGGCTCACTCACCCCTCAAACCTTGTTTGCGGTAGTAATAATAGAATATCTGATAAGTGGGTGGTACCTACCCAGACGAGCTTGCACAAACCTCTACCACCAAGTATATGTGTACGGTACGGTAATAAACCGAGGAATCCGGATGTAAACCACAACTTACATAGCTATTCTACCCGTATTTCGTTAAGCTATTAAGGTTAAAGGTATTGAACTATAAACATCAGCCGATCTAATGCCACATGTATGTATGAATATGTTCTAACGAATTCTTAGTACCGATGAGTAATAGGAGCGTGGGACAAAAGAAAATAATATAAGGCGCCTCTAACGTTTTAAGTTAGCACATTTGTTTATAACAACGCCTGCATTATGAGACAATGCATGATAAATATAATGTTAATAAATCGAAATCACTCGAGCATCGTCACATAAGTAAATATTTTTTTATATTATCTTTAAGAGTTAAGGTAGACCAGTGATTGAATACGTAGCTTAACTAACTTGCTGAATTATTAATATATAATAATAATAATAATATCCTGGGACATTACGCACACAAGGCCATCTGATTCCACACTAAGCAGAGCTTGTACTATGGAAACCAGACAACCGATATACTTACATATACAATTTTTTTTTTGTAAATACATACTTACATAGATAAATACACCCAGACTCAGGACAAACAGACATGTTCATGCACATAAATGTCTGTCCTGGTTGGGAATCGAACCCACGACTTGCGGCGTGAAAGGCAAGTATCTTACCAATCACACCAACCGGCTCGTCGTCGTCGTTTTGTTGTGGTTTCTTTAAAACACAAAATTCAAATTAAGCATGAGTGTTCATAGCATATTGTTTACATATTTTTTTATATTTTATATTTGTTCTGATTTTTTTTATACATTTTTTAAAAATAAGAACAAGGTATCACTATCCAGCTTGTTTCATTTATCCTCCAAATGTGGTGCGAGCCCGGAGCGCCCGATATGGACGTCGATACCGATAGCCACCAGGGCTGTTATTATTATGCTTCTTAATAAACCCTTATATAAACACGCATTAGTTTTTTATTGTTAATTTTTTTTTTTTATGTTTTTTTCGTGTAAATGTTAATAGTAATTTAAGTTGCTTTTTTTTTTTTTATTTCTCTTCGGTTAACTTTTTTTTTTTTTTTTTATATTTCTAATTTTGAAGTAACTTATATATATTTTTATAATTTTTTGTACAGTCCCAAATAAAAGTGTTCTTTCTTTCTTTCTTTCTTATAATCGTGGCTTCTGCAATACTCTGCTAAGATTGAGTGGATCGCCTAAGATGGGCACAGATATAATCCTTATCGAGATAGACACATGTTCAAATAGATGATTACTTACATAACAATTACTTACACGTGAACTTACATATTAGAAATCATAATTAAAAATAGTTACTGTAGAAATAGTACATGACCGTGTAGAATAAAAGTCTATACTAATAAGGTCCTCCAGACCGATTTCGGCCACGGCGGCCAATCTCAAGAGAGATTAGCCAACAAGCAGGAGATATTATAGTGCACAAGTGTGCGCCAACACAGGTGCACTCTCTAGTTCCTTAGCTCCTATAATCTGATGGGACGGCAATCCGACAAGACCGGAAAGGGTTCAGGCGTAGGACCAATGGCTTTACTTGCTTTCCGAGGCACGGAGTGTACACACTTCCAACTTCCAGACTCCGGGTTGTTACTGAGAATTTTCTGACAGAAAAACCCAATATTTTTTTATTGGCCCGACCTGGGAATTGAACCCAGGACCACCGAGTCTTCGGCCACTAGACCAACGAGACAGTGACCGTGTAGAATATGAATGGTGGTAAAAATGCTGGCAGACTAGCAGCATTTCTCTGTTGAATTGGCATTCAGGTAAGCTGGACAAAAAATGAACCAGTCCTGTCACCAGTGATGGCAGTAAGACTAAAATGTCCAAGTTTTCTAACTGCATACGGCACAAGTATTTATTTACTCTGAGCATTCTTCACAAAAGAAAGTTGTCAACTAAAACACGCATTAGTTAACATAAATACTGCCGCTGTAGACTAGTGTCTGGCGGACCGACATCTCGAGATACATCACTGAATGATCTCTTACGTAGGTAGAACACTTTAAATTTTCAAGATTCACATCGTAATTACTATAAATAACCGTTTTTCCTGTTAACCGAGCCCTGTGAGCGACATGACTGTCGGTATAGTTAGTTCAATTCATAGACTGGTTAATATGTAATGGGCTAGTTTAGCCATGACCTAAATGTATAGGACGGCTGTTAAAATATGTTAAAACAATGGTGGAAAATTACTGCATAGAGTACTACAGTAACATTACATGTAATTAAACAGATAATTCTTTTTGTACTCACTTTCTCACTGCTTAGAATTCAAAAAACATAAGCAAAGACTGTAGGTTCAAAACCGGGTAAGTATTGGCGAGATTTAATTTGCTTAATTTGTGTTTAGTCATTTCGTGCTCGGGCTCGTGTTTTAAAATCTTGAGTTTTTTTTAATGATCGAGTCGTGACCATGTTTTGCCAGAACAATCTGTTAGTTGGTGTGCCATTTCGTCAATAAATTTGTCAAGAGGCACTGATATATCTATATAAAAATATGTAAGTTATATAGGTGTATACTATATACTTACAATAGAAATGATTTCATAAACAAGATCATATGTCATGATCAGCTTCGTTCCCTTTTTACTGAGTTCGACCTTGGGTTTATTCCCTTCGAGACTCGACAGGAATAGATTGTTAAAAAAATTGAAATAAAATATTGTGAATGGTTTTATTTGTTATGTAAATTGTAAGATTATGTACTCAATTCATGTATTGGTAGGGATATAACATTATAGTTACCATAACTGGTGGCCCATTTGCGATGTAAGGGTGGTTGATATTTGTGATCACTTATAACCAGGCTATTTAAATTACAAAAACATACGCAAAATGATAAGACTTGACTAAAAAAACGTTAACTGTGAATATACCATTTCTGGGCTAAGGCTTCCCCTTCTTTCGAGAAGTTTTAAGTGCTTATTCCACATTTCACTTCATTTTTTCACACAGAATTTCAGTGAAATTAGACATATCCAAGCCGCAATTGTTCCAACAGAATAGTTCTAATGTACTTGTACACTTAAAGCTTTCGCGATGTGAATCTTAAGAAGAGCTCAGCTTAACTCCGTGTATTTATATATACTATTAACTACGTAGGTAGTTACTTCCTACCCACACAAACAAAGCAACAGACAAGCTTTTTATTAGCTTGACGCTTATGTCATATTATCAGTTGTGGAATATCTGGTACAAAGCAACTGCTTAAGCATTGCTAGAATATTCGAGTATATGCACGTTTTATAAAACCAAATGTTCCGTGTGATGAACTTTTATAACCGAACATGAAGTTATTATCGCGACAATACCACACAATATATTTATAGTGGTGGATTATTAATTGATTACTCCCCGTTACTATTACTACATTTGAATATTTGTTTCACTAAATCTTAACGTCATCAAATTCTACATCTTATAATCTTTTACGTCACATTAAATTATAATTTAATAGTTCAGATTATTATGAGTTATAAACTTCGTAATTAATAATGCAATGATTTGTTGTCTATCGCCTTTAGTTGTACCCAAGCCCCAAACTGAACATGTTTCTAAATATTTTACTTTTTTTTTAAATGTGATAATAATCACATTGAAGTCAATAATGTCAACCACAGCTTGATACAGAGAATTGTAATGAAGAATGGTTAAAAAAAATTAAATATTATTATGATTGTTTTTTTCTGTTAGATATATGAATACGTACCGTTTTATCATGAAGTGTTACAAAAAACTTCTATATGTATTCCGTCGAAACAACAATAAATTAAAAACAAATTGCATCGTATTTTTTCGTTCTTTCTTGATACAAATTATTCAGAAGTCTTGAAGTAGGTAAAAAAATGGCATAACAGCTTACTGCCTGAGAGTATTAATATTAAAAAAAAGATATCTTTGACATTTAAGATTAATATACATTGACAATTATTTATCATTTAAAAGTGTAACGTGCCGAACTAAATATAGAGTACATAAAATAATAATAATAATTCCATCTTTGTTAATTTATTTACCAACCCTCTTATTGGTTTTCTATAGCCATTGAAGTATTTCAATACAAATCGTTCCCATGGCCCTTTTTATAATCCCGCCTTTGTATACAAGGTTAAAGAGATCGTTTTGTACGTCACTCGTTTTATAAATGAATTGAATTCTTATTTTAAAATCTGGGTCCTCGCTTTTAAAATGTATACAGGACATGTGAACAAGTCGAACTAATAATATACTTAGACACTTTTTTTCCTGCAGATTGAAAATTTTAAATTAACGACATTACTCGGATTGAATTTAAAAAAAGAACCAATTAATCATGTTCCTAATCCGAGTATATATGTAGTTACACTAAAATCATTCTAAATTGTAATAATATAATTAATCCACATCAATGTTTAATTAAATGATAAGTAAATCACTCTTGTTTTAAGACTGTTTTATCATTTAATTTAATTGAGACATAAAAATGTTTATGTAAATACAATGCTTCTCTCATTTTTTGTGATATAACTTTTATGTAAACAAAAGTTTGCATAAAAAAAAATATATATACATATATAATAAATAAATTATATAATTGTGAAACGAAATATAGTATAATACCGTTAAATTTAGATGATCTGTTATGAAGTAGAACCAAAATGCATAAATATTTTGTTTTCGAGATAAATGTTTACTTTTCCAATTAGGATTATAAATTGTGTCGTGTAGTTATTTAGCGTATATCGTACCTACTAGATTTCTAAAAGAACACACTAGTTTTCTACACGATTGTGAAATGAGAGAAAGTGATATGCGACATTTCCTGTAATAATTATTATAATACTTAAATTAAAGGATAGACGTCAGGTTTCAATAATTTTCGTGTGAGAAAGCCGTCCTAACAATAAAAATGCCTACAGATCGCTGTCACGTCTATCGGCGTGGGCGAATTATTTACACTAAGGACGTATTTGTCTATTTCCGTCCCTACAGTTCGGTTTTAGACGCTGCTGACGTCACGACGTCGGTTTATAGATCTCATTCGTAATTTAGTAAATGTTTATATGTCGATCACCGAATTGGTAATTTTTTCATTTACTCTAGTTTATGTGTATATATATTGTTTATGTGTGTGTATGTATGAATATGTTTGAGTATATGTTCTGTCTTTTTTGAATTTGGAATGTAATTAATAACTGATTTAGTTTTCTTTAACGTAATTGTATATAAATACTAAAATGAATAATCAGCCAGCAAAATTGATGTATGGTAATCACGCTCAATAAAATTCAAAATTCTCATTTTAAGTTATTTTGATGGTCCTGTAAAGTAAATTATACATAATTATTAATTATTTAACTATATATCTGAAATAGAAATGTCTGTAACATTAATTATATTCAGATTGTAAAATATTATCTAATAATAATTTAGTCGATCTAGTGACTTGTTAAAAGCCGGAGACTTAGAGATCCTGGGATCCAACTCAAGGTCGGGTCAATAAAAAGTTATTGAAGTTTTTTGACGAAGATTCTCAGTAGCAGCACGGAGTCTGGAAGTTGGATGTGTGTACTCCCGTGTCTCAGTGCACATGTAAAGCCGTTGGTCCTGCGCCTGGACTCTCAGGTCGTGTCGGATTGCCGTCCCATCGGACTATGAGAGCGAGAGGAAGGAGTATACACTTGTGCACTATAAAATCTCGCGCTTGCGTGCGATAGCTAATGTCCCTTAAGAACGGCCGCCATGGCAACATCATTCAGGAGGACAATAATCATCTATTATACTATTCGTCTCGCTTCCCACGTGAATTGTTATAAAAGGGAATAGTTCCAGTCACATGCCTGTAAATAATGAGTTTTAATCAAATATAATGATAAAATCAGTATCAAGTTATCTCGTAAGAAAACGACGTAACGTAATACATCTTATCGTAGGCATTACGTCTTTTTTATGCTTTTGTTTTGGTCCACATATCGGTCCAAATTGTAAAATATATAAGCCATTTTTTATTGAGAGAAAATGATTATTATTTTGTTATGAATATATTTCATCTACAGTTGTCGTTACCTATAAAATTGTTACTGTGTTTTGTGGGCGCAGACTTCTGTATAATATGTACTTAAGAGCTACGATTAAATACATTGACTCGATGTACATATAAAATTTTTAAAGTATATTTTAAGGAATTTATTAAAAAACATAGCGCATCTTTTAAATATCAAATTAAATTTGAAAATCCTTTCCATTCGAAATGTGCATCTTAAGTTGAAGGACTTATGGAAAACAACACTAGATGCAATTTTCTTGGACGAGACGTTAAAAAATATTCGGGTTTTAACTGCGTTTGAAGATTTTTCCAGACGGAATTACATTCGTCCAGGTTACGAGGTCATGTAGTAATTTATGTACTTATAAGAAGCTTAGCTAAAAATGTCGTTACAGCTATGAGGAACATAATATTTGCACAGATAGCGTTGTAAATCATATAAGGTACTAGCTGTGCGCCGCGGTTTCACCCGCGTATAATTAATAAAAATATAATAAATAAAAATCAGCCTAGAGCCTTCCTCGATAAAAGGACTATCCAACACAAAAATATTTTTTAAATTCGAACCAGTAGTTCCTGAGATTAGCCGGATCAAACAAACAAACTCTTCAGCTTTATATGTATATTAGTATAAATTAAATAATGAATGTTTGTAGTACACTACTGTCTAGTTAAAATTAGGCAATAGTATATTAAAATTGATTAATTTATTTGAGATATAGGAAGCTAGATGCCCAGATGACCCGATAACACAAATTAAGCACAGCACAGTGGCGCTGTCTTGTTTGAACCCGCAATCTTCAGCTGATATTCACATGTTCTAGCTATTGAGCCATCACGGTTCTGCGTGATGTAATTTAAGAGTAATTTGACATAATTAAGTTTTAACTTAATTAAACAATATTTATTAAAAGAGTCAATTTACTGCCTCGTTGGTGTAGTGGCTAGGTATAAGGCCGCAGGTCCCGAGGTCCTGGGTTCAAATTCCAGCTCGGGCCATAAAAAGTTATTTGCTTTTTTCTCTCGAAAATTCTCAGTAGCAACCCGAAGGGGGTGTTGGGAGTGTGTCCCGTGCCTCGAAAAGCTCGTTTTAAGACATTGGTCCTGCATCTGAACTCTCCATTCGTATCGGGTTGCCATTGAATTATAATAGTGAGGGAATATAGTGCATCAGTGTTTACGCACACTCTTGCACTACATGTCCTACGCAGTTGGCTTATCTCTCTTGAGATTGGCTGTTGTGGCCGAAACCAGTCAGAAGGGGATCATATGAGACAAACATGTACATTGCTAAATAAAGATTATAATTATTATTAGAAATATAGTTTAATTATATATTACTAGCGTTTTGCCCGCGGTTTCACCCGCGTAGTTCCTGTTCCCGTGGGAATACGGGGACAAAATGCCTATGCTACTCGCTGATAATGTAGCTTTCCATTGGTGAAAGAATTTTTAAAATCGGTTGAGTGGTTTAATCTTGTAAGCGAAACAAACAAACATGACGAGCCCGTTGGCGTGGTTGGTAGATACCTGCCTTTCGCGTCTCAGGTCGTGGGTTCGATTCCCACCCAGGACAGACATTTGTGTGCATGAACATATCTGTTTGTCTTGAGTCTGGGTGTAATTATCTATATAAGTATTTATTTACAAAAGAAAAGTAGTATATGTAGTATATCAGTTGTTTGGTTTCCATAGTACAAGTTCTGCTTAGTTTGGGATCAGATGGCCGTGTGTGAATAATGTCCCAGGTTATTATATATTATTATTATTATATTATTAGGATACGTTATTCCGCCTTGTTTTTTATTGTGATTTGTTTTAATTATGTATGAACAGTAAATACTGTGCGCTATGCGGAAAATATATATTATCTCGTGAAATTTACATAGTAGATTGATCTATGAGATAAAATGATGCGATTTCATTATAACACATATGTCATTCAAGATTAAGTATTTATTAGTTTTGTGAAAACGTTTTTTGTATGCACTATTTACGTTTATTATTTAATACAAAAGGTATGAATTTAATGTAAGATATTTTTTTTATTTATCAAGTTATCCATTAAATGGAATTGTACCTAAAATCAATTAAAGAACCAAGATACTCTCTACTCTATCGAAAATAATCAAAAATAATGAAGGCACTTAACAGTTTGGTTAACTTAATACAATGTAGTTTACTTGGTGGTAGGACTTCGTGCAAGCCGGTTTGAGTAGGTGCCACCAACTCATCAGATATTCTATCCCTAAACAGCAGTACTTAATATTGTTCTGTACCACTTTGAAGGGGACAACATGTTATTTCCCACTCGGCAGCGCATTCGCGATGCTAGAATGTTAATTAGTTAAAATTTCTTACGACGCCTATACAATGTCAATAGGCGAACCGCGAGGTCATTATTTACTATCAGATGGACAACACGTCCGTCCTCCAATTAAATTAAAAAAAAAATAACAACTGCGAGTCGGACTCGCGCACGAAGGGTTCCGTACCATTATCTATAAAAACGGCAAAAAATTATCATTGTTTTTAGTATTTCTTGTTATAGCGGCAACAGGAATACATCATCTGTGAAAATTTCAACTGTCTAACTATCACGGTTCATGAGATACAGCCTGGTCACAGACGGGCAGTGGAGTCTTAATAATAGGGTCCCGTTTTACTCTTTGGGTACGGAACCCTAAAAAAGTAGAAAATGGAATACTTACGTACTTACGGCGTAACTATTTTAAATATATAAAAATATTCGATATAATTAATAAATATAACATAATTTGTCATATTATATTTTAGTGATAGCTTAGTGACATTTTATTTATGTGTTTCAGCCATAGCAATAACGTTCTACCTTGTGTTCTACGCGGTGCTGGCGGTGATGTTTGCCATTTGTATGGGTGGACTCTTTTACATCCTCGACGATAAGAAACCGACATACATACTCGAGAGTTCCCTGATTGGTAAGTTTATATAATTGTTTGTTGATGTAAACATCTTAGCGATCGATACACGATAGGATCTAACTGAGAATTCGAGTGTCAGACGAAGAAGCGTAAGATTTCAAGTGTCAGATGACATTAGAGATTTGTTATTGAACACACATCTACACATAAATTCTCGTGAGTATCTTGGCACTCACATGATTTTATTATCTAAACTTCTATACTAATATTATACATGCGAAAGAACGCTGTCTGTCTCTTACGCTTTGGCTAGATTCGGCGATTTTTATATAATTTAAAATAAAACGTAGAGATATGTAATTTTGTAAATGTGTGTAAGTTGGTTAAGTAATAACGCTTTTCAACAAACTCCAACTTTATTCAGCGACCAATCTACTTTATTTGGTAGCTTATCAACAGATTTCGAGATATCCTTTGGACTTTTCCCAAGACTTCGTTCGCGTCATAATTTAGAATTACTAAACAATTTCCGTTGAATAAAGAGTCAAAAATAAAGGATTTTCATACAAACTTTCTCTTTATCACTACTTTAGGGGTTAAATTTTCAAAAATCTTTCTTTAGTGCTCTTACTGTGTAAAGGAATCCTTTTGCAAATTTACGTGATGCTAGCTACAGTAGGTAATTTAAGATGTCAGTCAGTCAGTTATTCTTTTATATAATTATATATGTATATAGGTCGTAAGATGCACGCAGAAACTAATCAGGCGAATTGATAATCTCCTTTATCTCCGAAGTCAGATAAACATAAATAGTTTTAAAGTTCAGCTTCATGATATCAAACTAATTAGTAATTTAAATAAATGTTAAACTTCGTATTCACGGAATATTATTGCATTAATAATATTCATTTATCGCTAATAAACATAAAAGTATTCATATTCATGTTGTATAGTTATCGTATGCATTCGTCACCACGTGTTATAATCGCTGGAAGCAAGCAATTAAACTCGGTTATATTAATTACGATATTAACCGTTATATATAATTACCTGTGTTTTAGTTGAATGATAAATAACAGTTGACTATGTATGTACATTCTTTGTTGTAACTATATTGAATTGTTGCTGGTTCATCTCGGAATCTACATTGCGAACCGGATTCAAAGATGATAAGTGCCAACTCGAATAAAGAACATTTTGATTTTTAATGTTATGCAATATGTTATATTATAATGGTGCACTTATGGTTGTGTGTTTCTTTGTGTTCCTGGGTATAAATCTCGGATCAAGCAAATAAAGAGTGATGGGTTTTTTGTCAAGTATATCTTAATAACTTGGAAGTCAGTTTTGTGTACAATCTGGTACTTAGGAAAGACCTAAATTGGGCCTGCGCCGAAACGCTTTGTGGTCTTGTCGTTTTTGTCTTCCATAGGATTTTGATCGAAGGAATACTGAGTGAGAATTAGTGCTACACAAAATATGCTGCGTAAGTGGTGAGTTTCTGTGAGTAATGGCCGGCATGGTCAAAATCAAGGACATCATCATCACCCATGTTCCCAATGCAGCTGTTTACGTCCCAATGAGACGTCCGTATATAGTATGTGGATGTGAAATAGTCATTTAGACTCCGAATTAACAAATATCGATAATAGATTTATGTTGGAATATATTTGAATGCGATAATTTGTATTGAAATAATCGGTTAAATACGATTTTTTTAGAGCTTTTGGAGTTATTTTATTGTATAGTAACGGTTGAACCGGTAATTTTGTGTAGACCCATAAAATATTAAAATGATTTAGCAATGAATTCGATCACCAAAGATTATTTAAATGTTTCAGGGGCGAATCCAGGAGTATCATCTCGACCTCAACCGCTAGACTTCTTTGTCCACTATTCTACAGACAACACCACAGGGCATGACTTCTACATGCAAGATATACAGGACTTTACCAAATGTAAGAATATTATTTCATTATTTTGAATACTGAATAGTGCTTCTGTCATCTAATTAGGAAGATGTAAATTAAAAATAATATCTTCTACTAAAATAATCTTTAGGCGATTATAAAAACATCTGTGAAAAAAAATTGTTTATAGCATGTTTACTTCTTTTTTTATCAGCAAAAAGGTTTTTTTTTAAATTCGTAAAATAATCATTTTTGCCGATATCGTAAAAAATATTTCACTAGTATTTTTTATATTATAAATATAATTTTTTGAGATCATAAAAAATAAGCTCATCTTCCTAATTGTGATAAGGCCAAAAAAAGAGTTACAGCCGGGAAAATTTAAGATTAGTGAGAAAACTGCAATATATTAATACATAGTATATAATGGTTGGTGTCGAGTTTCTTGCATATTTAAATTGAAATAATTTCTCGATTAAAAGAAGATTATGTTTAAATTAAACCATAAATTACTAGGATATCATATAAAATATAATAAAGTTAGTTTTCAATTATTTCTCTTTCAGCCTACGCTAACGAGTCGTGGTTCAATACCAAGAAAGAGTGTACGGTAGAAGATAACTTCGGCTTCCCAGAATCGCCTTGCTTCTTCATAAAGTTAAATAAGGTAAAAAATGTGCTAATGTGACTATATAATCATATTATATTATAAACTATGCCATCTAACCCTATTTTATTCTGTAGGAACTTGTTTATATTTGGAGTCTGGATCATGAAGTTTCATGTTTATATTTGGAGTCTGGATCATGAAAAAATGTTGGACTTTTTCTGACACGTAATTCTCAGTATTTTCGTTTACACTTCCATACCCGGAAAGCACGTAAAGGTTTTAAGCCGTTTTTTCTCTTTAGTCGTCATATCAGATTATGAGGAGTGGGAATTGAGAGTGCATCTGTGTTTCGTTCTTGCTGCGTATTTTATTTCTCCTAAATTGGCCGCTGTAACCGATATTCAATCGGGACGAATTCAGCATTATATTTAGAGATAATTGAGATTATTTTACATTTTACACACGTTATATTCAGAATGCTTTATAAATTGCACTCGGTGGTAGAGCTTTGTGCAAGCTCGTCTGGGTAGGTACCACCCACTTATCAGATATTCTACCGCAAAACAGCAGTACTTTGTATTGTTGTGTTCCGGTTTGAAGGGTGAGTGAGCCAGTGTAATTACAGGCACATAACATAACATCTTAGTTCCCAAGGTTGGTGGCGCATTGGCAATGTAAGTGATGGTTAACATTTCTTACAATGCCATTGTCTATGGGCGTTGGTGACCACTTACCATCAGGTGGCCCATATGCTCGTCCGCCAACCTATACAATAAAATAAAAAAATAAAAATTAAACTAATCGTTTTCTTTATGTTTCAGATTTACGGCTGGAAACCAGATTTCTATGTTAAGGATTTCCCAGAAGATATGTCAGCCGATTTAGTTGAATTCATTAATGGACTTCCAGAGACTGAAGTAAGTTTTTTTGAAATAACTTTAAGTTATGTTGTGTTTTGCTACAGTAGGTTGATATACAAAGTTGATTATTAATGATCTTTTGTCGTATTTCATGAACTTCTATATAAAATTTCGTTATAATCCGTCTTATAGTTCGAGCGAGAGTATCGAACATCCCTTGAAATATCGCGTTTTTAAATACTAGTAAGATAAGATAAATAATTATGCAAATACATTTTTCCAGCGTCAACAGGTCTGGGTGTCGTGTTGGGAGGAACATTCCAAAAACGACACTAAGATAGAATACCCGTGGGGGCGCGGCCTGCCAGGACGCTTCTACCCGTACCTCAATGAGGAAGGCTACATCAGCCCAGTGTTGCCAATTAAACTCACTCCACCAGGTCTGTTTTTTATTGGTCTTGAATATAGATCATTCCATATATAATATACGCTGTCAAGGGATTTAAGATTGAATAAGAATTTTATTATTTCTTTAGTTAACGGCTACGGCACAGTCATAACAATGAGCCTAGTTGCGTTTTTCAAGCGAGAATATAAAGACCAATGTCGTTGCGTTTCGTTCATTTTTTTTTTGTTTCCAGTTAACACATTAGCAATAATCCGATGCCGGGCGTGGGCCAAGAACATCATCTACAACAAGAGCCTGAAGGAGCCTACGGGCTACGTCCGCATACTACTGCAGATAGACGATAACACGTCTGTCAACACTACAGAAATATCAAATGAATAACCATACCAACTAGCACCCGTAGTACAAAGTACGTTAGTTGAATGTTTGTATATACAATAAGTATAATTTTCAGTCAAACAAGTACAAGTAAAACAAGTAATTAATTAGAATGTTTGTTTATATCTGTGTATACATAGCCTATATATTAACGGTTATGTTTTGTCCAAGCGACATGTTACATGATTGTTGTTGCGATTTCTAAATGGAATTATATCGCATAGAAATTTGTAGAAAAATATTATGTTTTCGACCAATTGAATGGATAGAAATTTCATGAAAATATATTTTTCGTATTGGAGAAGTCTTTTTTGTATTGGTTGATGACCATGCAAACATGGATCGTACGTGCAAGCACCACTCTTAGCGTCTTAGACGCTTGCCATAACTTTATACCGAAAACCGTCATACATTTTGTCTTAAAATCGATCCGCTTGTAAGTATATAATGTATTATATACTTACAAGCGGATACTTATACTTTCATCTTTTGATCACACAGTGTGGAACGATTTTGGTATCCGCAAATATATTTCTATTCGTTACCAGGTCCGGCTTAGATATCCATGACCCCTAGCCACTTTGACATTTGAGGCCTCATTCCGAAGTGGTTATATATATAAGAGTAATATTATATTATTTTCGGCTGGTCCCCTCAGCCAGGGATTGTAGGCGTAGGCATAAATCCTGCGCTGTTCGTTCCTGTATATAAGCAGTGAATATGTTTTGTTTCTATTACGTCTCGTTTTTGAGGTATACGCCGAAAACTTTACTGCCAACCCTTATTTCACTCATAGCAGTATTATTAGTGAAATATTTTTATTTCTTATATGATCTTTATGGTTAATTTTCGGGAGTGCGATTTTATAGTTTTTCAAGATAAATGCTTCAAAAAGTCATTGCCAGTGCCAAAAAAACTGTGCTGATTCTGTCGAAAATACCTTCGAAAAAAAAACCATCTGTAACAGTGCATAACGCATTTTTCTTATATTTTGGATGTATAACATATTAAGATAATCCCCGATATCCTCAAGTCTTTTGCATATCATGCTACATAAATAAACAAGAATATTAAAAGCAGGTACTATGTCATACTAAAAAGTTAGTTTAACCTAACCATAGATTTGGGATACCAAATGGATTAAATAAAATGCACGTTTAAATTCGCTAATGAGTTTCTAAAAGAGTCTGATAACTGCACTTAAAAATTTTCAATGAACTACCGCTGGTGGCCACTTTTTTAAATTTGTGCATAGAATAGAAACGGTAAGCAAATAGGAAATAATTACTGTATAAAAATACGTGGAAATATATGTTAAGAATATATAAAAACCCAAATTTATATTACTAGCGTTGTAGATAATAAAATATTGAACATAATAATTAAAAAAAGAATATTTCAAATTATTTTTTATTAATGAGAGAGAATTTATGTTTGGATTAATTTATGAATAATTTAGTATTTATTTAATCAGAAGTACATAGTCGTGACTTCATTGATATTATCTTATTATAATTTACAGTTTAATAGGCACACTCGATTATTAGCATGAATGTTTATATTAACACGCTCAACAATTCACGCTTTTAAAAAAAGTACTGTTAACAAAATTGAGGTAGAAAGTCACGAACGGAAACACGTATTTTTAGAACTCAAAAACAAAAATATAAAGTGCTTGGAGATTTTATTTATAATAATTATAATAAAGTTGAACTCGTTTAACCGACTATATTACGCAAATATAAAAAAAAGTCCTAAATAAAACTTATAGAATGTGTAATTTCAACATAATTGTTCTTTTATTTTGTATGCGATACTGTAAAAATGCGTTACTCAGGGTTTCATAGTTTTAAATTTGTTCACGGCTAAGGCCTCTCTCCAGACAACAAATTGGATTAACACTTAGGGAAGTGGTAACTTGAATTTCAAATATATTTTCATCGAACATTTGAAAATAAGGATTTGTGATCATGATTTTGTTATCCAAAGTCTTTCCTGAACTTTTTTTTGTATTTAAACAAAAAAAAAATTAAGGCTTGATTTTCATCTGAAATTGAACGATTAGGAAAATTATAGAAATATAAATATCCCTGAACACATTATCATTCTTTATTATTTAATTATTAAGGATTAATATTATCTTTATATAAAGGAGTTTTATTTCTCATAAAATAACCAAAGATATGTTTAAAAATTAATTAATATGTTCATTCGTTCATTCGTATTTAGACTTCCTACATCATTCCTGTCTACTTTAATTTATTTATAATAACAATATTTTTTTTGTAGAAAAACTAATGCTTAGTTATAATATAACGTAGACCGTTTTTTTATAATTGACTTGACCTTAAGAAGAATTATAATTTTTTAAGGAAATTTGTTAATAAGTTTCAGACTTCAAAGATTGTTATTATTTTTTGATGATCCTATTTCGTACCGTTGTTTCTGCTATTGATCTAAATATTTAAATAAAAAAATCTGTCTTTATTTCTTAAGAATTGATTATCATTTTTCGTGTAAAATGTATACAGATAGAATAATATGTTTTTTTTTTTATTTTACTTATAAGATTTGTCATAATTTATTTTTAATCTGTGCAAAATAAACCAACGTTATCAAAAGTACATACTGTAGGTTAAACTTAACTTATGAAAGGTACAAAATACAGATATTTAATGTAATTTACATAAGTAATTTGTTAATTAATACAATGTTCGAATAAATTAATTTAAAAAAATTGTGTTATTTCATTTTATAGATAAGTTTTTTTAATGTTTGTTTAAGTAATTTTTTAATTAATTTAAAAATACAATACGAATCAAAATATAATAAATTTTAATGTTAGTAATAGTCTAGTTTATTGGTAGTTTATAGTTATCATTGTTTAATTGCCTAATTAACTGCTTTGTTGGTCTTGTGCTACTGTGTGTGTGGTCAATCTCGGGCTGGCCCTACAATTTTTTTTCCGTCAAGAAACTCATTACTAAGACGGAGTTAGGAAGTTCTATACTCCTGTGCCTAAAGTACTTGAAGCTGCAAGCTGCTTGAAGTAGCTGTTGTTCGGTACCGCGTTTATTTCACCGGTCGTATAAAATAGCCGTCCCATTGGATTACTACAGTGATGGAATAGAAGAATGCACTTGAATTAAATTCAACACACGCAAATTTTGTGCTCCTACTGATTACTAAAAAGCTTCTGTAGGCGGACACACTATTGTTGATTATCTTAATATGAACCCGTTCCCTATAACCCTTTCTATAATATCCTCCACCAACCATGGGATCTATAGCGTACGTCCCTGTGATTGAAAATAGACTAGCTTACTCACACAGTACACAAAAATAGGTACAAAATGTTTGATGTACCCACATAGATAGCTTGAAGGCAAACCCCCACTAATTTAGATCTGAAACTAAAATTTACTTCGTTTCTTTATAATATAAGGAAAAAAAGTATTATGTTTTACCAAAAAGATTTATATTTTTAAATTTGCATAATTTATACAAAACAAATCACTATTGTACCAACAAACCAGACTTATTAAAGTCAACACGACTTTCACTTAGCTAATCACTAAGCAAGGTGAGAGACTAATTGGTGAGGGCAGGGCGCTTTTCTGGTTATGAGCAGATTTGGGCGGACATAAGGCAGCTATCAAAGAGTATGTAAATGTAGACTGGGTCGATAGGAGCTTTAAACGCTGCTTACTTTAATCACACTGTGTTAAAGTTATCGTAATACTACCAATACTCTGAATTTACCGATTGTCATGGCGATTGGTTTAATGGTATACAATCAAGCACGGAATTAGAGAACCAAGGCCCATGAACACTTTGACATTTGAGTCACCCCATTTCGAAGCTGTTACAGTAAAATTATATTATTTTTGGTTCTATGGGTCCCCCTTGGCTAGTCACAGTAGCATGCGCAAGCGATCCCGTGGCTCACCTCGTTAAGACGGAAAGGGTATGGTACCGCTGGTTTTAGTATTAGTAGTGAGTATTTTGATTTTCGGGGCGCACTCGGCGCCTTGGTCGCCCCACATTGTTTCCGTGGGGGAAACGCGTAAAGCGTCCGTCTAACGTTAAAAAAAGGATCCCTTGGCTGGCGGGTCTGATAGGCCGGTGCCATGTAATCCTAGGCTTACATCCAGGGCTGTATATAATTCTACTGCAGCGCTATCTAATGGCGAGTTTTAAATGTATAAAAAATCATGCTTATTTTAAGCCGTATTTCTATGGATAGTAATAATGTTGGAATTTGTTTCATGTTTAGTTACCGTGGCTCGTGAGTCGTATCGTATATATTTTTTACAAAAGAAAACAACAGATGCATCTCGAGCTAATAATGAAATTGTGTAAATTATTTATATAAATTTTCTGGACTAATTGTATTTCAAATTACTTTAACATAATAATAACTATTAGAATAAGATTTATAAGTTTTCCACCCGCAGATACGCCCTCGCGTGGATGGTAAGGTGTTAGGTATCCTTATATCATTTTCTGTTTATTATGTATATCATTTATATGTTGCATAACAAGTAATTATAATCATGGATAACGTAGTTTATTTCAGTAACTTTCCAATAATCTTTGACAGCCTATGGCAACTATTTATACATTCTTTATTCATTAAATATATAAAAAAACGATATCAAAGATACTTGAAATACCAGCAAGGTTGGAAACATGTTATAAATTTTACAAAACATAAACAAAGCTACGAAACGAAACTTGATCAGTACTCTCAGAGGCTACACACATTTAGGTAATAACACACAACCGGATCGCATCTATGTAACAAGTTATCTATAATTCCTCGATTCGCTCAGTCCACTTCGCACAGCCGACACGATGGGCGCGGACAAGCCTAACGGGGTCGTCAACTACTGCAGGCGACCTCCACATAGACCCTTCTTCCAGAGGATACAGTACGCTATATGGAATCCGGAGGAGAGAACGTTCCTGGGACGAACTGGCAAGCGATGGGGTGAGTAGAAACAAAAGAAAGTTGACGAAAAAGTTTTTATACAACTTTTCAATTAGAAAAAAATATTACAATTATTAACATTTGAGGTTATATCAATAAAAATGAAATGAAACCAGATAATAATTTATATATTTGCCTTAAAGTTTTTGGAAATTATTTTTTTTGCTAACATTAAAAGTATATATGTACTTAGCGCAGGAGACAAAATCGAATTCCACTTGTGTCCAGGAATTGTGGATTCTATAAAATACATTTTAAGTCCAAAGAAACTGTCGCAGAGCAAATTGTAAAGCAAATATTTTTTACAGCAATTTAAAAGGCTGATTATTTTTACATTGTATGTATTCATTAACTTTACAATATCGAAGGAAGAATAACGATACCGGATAATAATGTAATGAAACAAAATGGTTCATTTGGTAGAAATATATTAAATATAAATAATAATCTGTATGTGGAATACAGATAGAACCGCTAAAAATGTAACTATTTTTATATGTATCTGATGTATCTGAGTAAAAACTTAAAACATTGCAACATCATGAGAACATGGCAACAAAAAAAACCCTGGTTCGTACGCTTTATGACGAAGGAAATGCAGAGACGAAATAATTCTTTAATATTTAAAAATATATGAATGTTGTAGTTCTTTCCGTTATTTTAATAGAAATACTATTTTCATAATGGCATAGTGGTTAAAACACGTGAATCATTGCGTGTTCAAGCCCGGGCAAGCACCACTGATTGCTCATGTGCTCAATGTGTTGGATTAAAATCTGTCACGTTTCACCAACCCGCATTAGAACAGCGTGGTGGAATGAGTTTCAAACCTTCTCCTCGAAAGGAGAGAGTGACGTTAACAGGCTGGCTTAATATTTCCACGGAAGACATTTAGTAAAAAAAATATGTTCAATTTTCTGATGTTTTCTGTGAAACTTGTAATAAGTTTTATTTTAACTGACTAATCAGTAGGAAAACGATGTAACAAAGAGATACGTTAAGAAAAAAAATAACGTTATATGTCTGCAGTTATTAATACCATTAAAATTACAATTTTAAATATAATATTTATAGTTATAATAGAAATTTCAAATCCAGTAACTAAATTACGAACAGAGTCTATAACAGAGTTACAAAGTTGAAAACGGGGAGAGTTTGACAGGGAAAAATTATATGTATATCTGATGGATGGAAAACAATATTTATTCATTAACTGATGTATTTTATTTCCTTTTTAATTTATCTTTTATATAAGAAGAATTGACTTATGCAATTTTCTACAATCAAAAAAAAATATATATTTCATAGTTTCATTATATTTAAAACAAATTAATAATAATAGATGAATTTTTGAAACAGCAAATACTTCTTCATTGTAAAATGTTTGCTTACAATCAGACATTTATATGGAATCTTTAGAATCTTATTACATTACCTCACTATTTTTGAAGCCGACTGTACTCAATAAAAATGGGCGTAGTAAGGATCAATGGCGAATGGAAATTTTCGGTGTAACAAAAGGGCTATTATGGGCTTATTGTCTTACGTCAAACTCATTCAAATTTGTCAGTTCAGACAAGAAGCATTTAAATACTTAATCGTATAAATAAAGTACTTAAATTCCTTTAAGTTAAAAAGCATACTGCTTAATATTTTTAATTATTGTTATTTATCACATCCACTAAGCGTTGGAGAAGAGTTTCATACAAATTAAGCGATATCAAAGAGTTTTAAAAATTTAAATTAAATATTAACTTTGAACAGAATCTATCAAAACATAAATAAACTTCGGACAATAAAAAAAATATTTTTTTGAAAATCGAACGCAACGTCAATAGAAAACCGCGGCAATAATTACGTACACAGAAACATTCCTCTTTTAAATACAGAATACTCAACGAATTGATCGTACGTCCTTGTCATAATAGATTTCATGTTTTTCCCATTACAAAGGTAATTTGTTTGAGACTGAACATTCTACTAAATGTACTTTTTTATGTCTTAAGTTTACATATATAATCTTGTCTCTGTGACCAGTAACAATGGTCTAATAATTTTGACAAAACTTTTTATCAATTTAAGTACAGAAAAAATAATCTAAAATGAATAAAACTCCAGAAACTCAATCGGTTTTATGGAACCAGTTCAGAACTCAATTTTAAAATGACGATTCAAAAGGAAAATTTAACATTTTGCCTAAATTTTTTGTTGCAAAATTGGTGCCTTAATATGAACAGATGAAATTAAATATAAATAATAAAAAATGAATTGATTTTATATATGCCGTGAGTATATATGAATAACTTAGAATATTTGCACTTGACGACTAGAATTCCCTTTCATATTTAACGATCTAGCAGAGTTTACATGATTCATAACTTCAATGGTTATTTTGAGCCACTCGTAACTCCTGTAAATATTAAACAAATGGGCTTATTAAAATATTCTACATCAAGAAATAGGTTACGAAATATGTAGTTTTAATAGCTATTTAAAATTGCAATGCTTTGAAGTAATTCGTTTTTGTTTTACCTTTAAAAATGGCCTTGGTTCCTAATTTATTTTATATTTTAAAAATGTGGAGCCGCTGTGAGAACAAATTCGAAACTCGACTTAGAATTCGATCATGGAAGTCGTATGCGACATTAACTACATCATTATAATATTAATTTGACACACATCATAATAATCGAAAGATTACTTCATGCTACCCTTCACTGCAGAAAAAAAGAATATAAATGTATTATTATCAGTCTTTCGTGTTATTCATCTATCAATTAACAATATAGGTATTTATTATGACAAAGGTATCTAGTATAGAGCCTACTCATACATAGCCTTTTGGCGTACTGTTATATGTTTTAAGACTCGTTGGTCTAGTGGCTAGATATAAGACCACAACCCGGTGGTCCTGGTTTTAATTCCCAGGTCGGGCCAATAAATAGTTATTGAGATTTTCTGTCGAAAATTCTCAGTAGCAGCCCGGAGTCTGGAAGTTGGAAGTGTGTCCACTCCCGTGGCCGCCATGGCCGAAATCGGTCTGAAGGACTATATATATATATAAATATATATATATATATATATATATATATATATATATATATATATATATATATATCTTAAGCCATAGACAATTTACTACTTTTTACTGATACATATTTCAAACAATAAAACATAATTGATCACTCACTGGTGCTCGCCCAGATGGGTAGCCATTGGTAAATATCGACTTGTTTTAAAACACTTCGAAACAAATGGGTTTAAGTAAAATAAGAACAATTAAGAATTCACAGTTTATATATATGTAGTCGTTTAATGTCACTGCTGTAATAGGCTTATATTAATAGAGTATCTTGGCATATACATATGAAACGTAATGTAATGTAATAGAAGGAGAAAAATAGATGAATGATGAATTCGATAGAAGCCAGGTACCGCTCGTAAAATATGGCTAATCTTGATATTCATAATTCATACTCATCCATCGGCTTTCAACTACACGTCATATTTTATATAGTGACGTCATGCTATAAAAAGAGATTTTAAAGTAGTTTCGTGGCTCAGCAACAGCAGATTTTTCAGTTTCGCGACCATTCAAACCTTCACAATTAATTGATAGATGAGTGAGTTTCAGAGAGATAGTATTAATTCCTTTTTAATTATGATTCAAGTATTATTTTCCAAGCCTCTTAAATAATAGTACAAAAAAACCCGAATAAAACGTGTAACTAATAAAGCAACATACAACTAACCCAAAATTATTTCATAAATATTTTCATGAATAAGTTTTCAGCAGAAATTCAACATGGCGGGAATAACATAAATACGTGAGCTAGTATTCGTATATGAACTGAAATATTCAAAGACACTGAAACAAAACATCCATTACTGAATATAAATTTTTCACGCTGACATGGCCTCGTTAAAGATTTACCTATAGATAAATATGTCTTTACGTGGGGTGGTACCACCCTCACCCGCTCTGACGCGAATGGGAGAGGCTGTATTGCCAATCAATTAAGAAAACAGCTTGCAAACAAATGTTGTGTACAGGGTCTTTGAACTGAAAATTACCTTCAATTTCTATCATGTTCGAAATTGATTAATTGATTGACAAAGTTCTCTAATTTAATTAACGTTTAATGCTTTAATAATAATAGTAGAGTACATTCCAGTTAAAGCCTGTAAATGTCCCACTGCTGGGCTAAGGCCTCCCTTTTGAGAAGATTTGGAGCTCATTCCACTAGGCTGTTCCAATGCGGGTTGGTGGATGCAAAAGCGGAAGGATTTTAATGCGATTAGTTTTAATTATTAGTATATTACGTTGTAATATGTAGCTTAAATTAAATTTAAATATTAGAGAAATTAAGAAAAACGCTCCCAAGTATTATAATATAATGATATATTAGCTCTTAACACGGGTGAAACCACAAATTAAAGCCAGAGCATAATAACAGAGAAGCATTGATGTCATTTACTCGTTGAGAATCGAATCCTTGACTGTGACAACGATATCTCAACCACAACACTATGCTAATTAATATAAAACGTGACAGATATCATTGTTCAATAATTACGTCATCTTTGTAAATCATATTTATACATTACTAGTTCCCACCCGCGGCTTCGCACGCGTGAGGGGGGGTTAGGTTACCTTACGTCCTTTTCTGTGAAAGTGTAAGCAAAAATTCATGGTGATAGGATTAGCAGTTAAGATGTAATAGTGTAACAAGCAAACAAACTCACTTCGCATTTATAACATTAGTAAGGGTTTGCTGTGTCTCATTTAATTCGCGTTTTTGGATTATATACATTATTTATTATATATAATTAACGTGAATGTGAGCTTGTTTGTTTGTTTGTTTGTTACGCTTTCACAGCTAAACCACTTAACCGATTTTAAAAATTCTTTCACTGTATTCCCACGTGAACGGGAACTACGCGGAGAACTAGGCGGAATGTTGATCGGTTAAGACTTGCTAGTACTGCCTACATTTAGTAAGGGTTTTTCAGAAAAAATATTGTTTCCATGTGCTCAGTTCATAATTATAAATAAGTGTAATTATGTATTTTACTACCATTTAAAGTTTCCATTCCGTTGTAAGCACGGTTTCTTTCAGCTTTGTGTTGAATGCATTTACTTTAACGATTGCTGAATAATGCTCTTCATTATCGTTGTCATTCATAATTCATTCATAGTTTTTCATTATCTATAATATGATCTTGAAAGAGTATTTAATATATCTTAATTTAAATAAAATGTTTTCTGATCTTCTAAGAAATTTAATAGAGCATACGCTTAATTGTAACGAATCACAGTATATTTTACTATACCCAATATTAAATGTGAAGCCATCGCATTACTGAAAGTTCTAGAGCATTTTAATTAGTATAAAAAGTTCTGTTAGCTAGTTTTTCAATCATTTACGCAAGCACTCCACACTCGGAATGTCACATCGGTTTTATAAACAAAGCCAAACATAAGATTGTGTGTTTAAACAACACAGAATCTGAGATTAAAGTTAATTTCTAGGAAGCAGGAACTAAGGATTGCGTGAAATACATTTTGACCTAAATCGCCGCCCATGCTTATAGTTTTTAAAATAATTTAAAAAATAAGCAAAACAAAAATGAGGATATATATACATACATATATAAATGAAGGTATTTAATCAAAATTTTGTCATTTCATTGTTGGAATAGAGTAACTATTGAGTTCCTTGTCGGTTCTAATTATAAATCATCCTAAAAATCACGATTCAAAAGTGCTTTTAACAACTTACTTGAATAGCGTATTTGAATTTTGTAGCAATGTTTATTAGGATACCATAAGGTGCAACAAAAAATATAATCAACTTACTAAAAGAATTACCAGAAAAAAATCCACTTCGAAAATTTACCTTGAAGTTTCCACAGATACATTTAAGTGCTGTGCATAAAGCCCAGCTCTGGGAAGATAACTTAACTTGTATAAACAAAGAGGAAAATAGTCTTTTACAATTTCATCCTACGTATTGATTCAACGCAAACAAGCAGGTCAAGTGTGTCGCGAGCAAATACTTCAGCGTTGTAAAGAGCACATTTACCACCAGGGTTGTCTATAATATTACATTCGGGAAATGAAACAGTTTTATTGAATGTAACATTTAATTGGATCCAGCTTAGCTATACAAGTGTATGTGGTACATAGCTTAGTTGGCTGTGTTACGTTTTTTTTTAATTTCGTAGATGGATTGCTGAACCAAATGTTTTGAGTAGGTTAAGTGGATGGTACACTTATTATATATATATTCTATCTAAAAATTAAAAATATCAACTTCACGCTTTTTTACTATATAAATATCGAATGTATAAAGTATGTACGCATGTACAATCTTGTATTCAGTGATACATCTTATATATAATTGAATTTTAAACATTAAGATGTAAGTTTATTAAGTACAACTTAATAAACTTACATCTTAATGTTAACTTAAAAATATCTGCGGATTTTTATTATAGAAATGTACTTACTTATTGAAAACTTAATTTTTACAAAACCATTATTATTATTTACTGGCATTTGTGATATATGACCAACATATTAAGTTACACTACTCCTAAAATCAATAATGTATTGCTTCTGGTTTGAAGGGTACAAGGCATAAAAAGTTTGGTAATAACTTATTTTATCCATTTGTCCGTTAGCCTCCATTCCTGCAAAAAATAATGTTCTCTTATTTAGTCTTAGCCGAGATGGCTCAGTGGTTAGAATTAGATCAGTGTACGCGGGGTCAAACCTAGGGAAGCATAACTGAATTTACACTTAATTTGTGTTTACAATTTATCTCATGCTCGGCGGTGAAGGGAACCTTCGCGAGGAAACCTGCAGTTCACTAAGTTCACTGAAATTCTGTTACATATGTATTCACCAACTCGCATTGGAGCAGCGTGGAGGAATCAGCTCCAAGCCGCCTGTAAAGGAGAGGAGGCCTTAGCCCAGCAGTGGGACATTTACAAGCTGTTACTTTTTAGTCTTAGATTGATCCAGTCAAAAATATTATGATTAATTCATTAGGCACTACCGACCCGACCCCGCTTCGCATGAACAATTTCATCTTTTATTATATTATATATATCTTTATATATTTAAGCACGCCAGATGTAGATGCTAGATTCTCTCAGGTTTTATTCGACGTTAATACATACTCGACACATGTTATTATATATTACATATCCAAATCTTACTAGATAAATATTTTATCTATCGTTGAAAATACAATAGAAATATCTAAAGTAGTTTCTGATATTAGTGCGTATAAACAAACAGACAGAATTATGTATATTATGACGTCAATACATTATTTTTGTTATTACGAATATTAACAGTTTAAATTAAATGTTTCACAAAATATATTAATTTATTTATGGAAATTGTTACACCATCGACTTATCACTGAATAAGACTTTAGAGTCTTAACAGTTTCATTTGAATTGGATGAAATATAACAAATAAATTAATTTTATCATTGGAAATAACTGAGTTTATATATTCTGCTTATATATTCTTCACATATATTTTTATATAGACCCACTATATAGTCTAGCGGAACTTCATCAACGCGAAATCGAACGATTCAAACGATCACGAATAAAAATAAAAACTCATTCCAATACTTTATATACTTTATTAAAATCTACGTTTGCATAACATAGAACATATATCCGCTTGCATATATAAAATGACGTCGTATTGTAAACAGTCCATGACCGGTTTTCGCGGAACGTGTCTATTTCAGTTTTGGCAGAATCGATTTCTCGATGTAATCCATTTTGCGAAACCGTGGTAGTAACCGCACTCTAAAATAAAATTGAAATAACATTCGTCGATCTACGTTTATAGTACTAAGAGTTTTTTATTACCGTCCCAACTATTGGTAGTGTTATTATACGTTGTAAGTATATTGGCGAAGCTTTTATTGTATGAGGTCGAATGTGGCTTTTACGAATAGGATATATATTTATCGTTTTCATTTATAAATAAACAGGTATAACGCTAAACGAACTTATATGTGAATTGTAGACTGAGCATTATTATTATCATATAAAAATGACAACGCCTAAATGTTTCACTTTTAAGCTTCTTGTATAATGTGTATGTTACAACCCGATAGCGATGGATGGCGCTTATTCTATATGTCACATTTCTGAATCGCGCTGTCTAGTTAATGCTATCGCTATTTATTTATTTTATTTGATTCTTCAACAATGTGTACACTGATTAAAATAATTAATTATAACAAAAGTAAAGTTCTATTCTAAGTGTCACAATTACTTAAAGAAGAACACAGCGTGCACAAAAGAAAACAGATCAACATCTTAACCTAATGTAGCTTCTTAATTCCAAAACCACTTAAAAATAAATGTTTATAAAAAAAAAAAGAAATTATAAATAACAATATTATAAAAAAAATATATATGGGAAAAGATTCATCAACTCAGACATCACTTTTGCTGCCTAGTACGATCTTTTTCTTAGATGCAATGGACGTAACATTTAGATCGACACTCTTTTGATTCCCATCATAAACATTATACATTTGTGATAATGGGCTATGTAATTTAAGATTTGTGCGATGCTTTGGTTTATTAAACAAGTGTAAATTATTTGACCTGGGTAATCGGGTGGGAACATTAAAAGTAAGCTTTTGTATGCTTTTGTATAAGTCTGAATTAATAATGGACCCAGTAACGATTCTACTTAGAAATTACTATACGACTAGACTATTTGGTATATATAGTGTGAAACAATAATTATAAAGTTATTAAAATAACAGTGGAAAGCATTTTCTTAGTTTAATTTACCATTTTGATCCTCCGATATATTACTTCGACCATTTTAAAGGTTTACGGGACTTGTAACGGTATATTATTTAGATATAAGGCAAATTACAATCGACTCATGTAGCTTTTCTTACAATGTTTCCGCTTCGCTACTTATCACGAGATAACTCGTACCATTAAATCAAAATCCCTTTTTAAATATAGAAGCATTATCCTTACTTATTGATTGTTAAATCACAAACTACCATCGGTTCGAAAATACCCTGAGAAGAACTTACGAAAGAAACTCAGCTGGATGCTTTAATGCAAAAATTATGAACGTAGAAGAATGCAAAGATTGAAATGACACAGACTATCTTGATATATTATGTAGTTGTTACAAAATATAAAGAAGCGATTGCTAATTCAATTAACAATTTTGATTTTATATGTATTAGATAACAATTCTTAGTCCGCTTCGTTCCATTTTTAGTAACATAATGGCCAACGTCATTAAATAGCTTCAGTTTCTTATTTCAGATCCAATATTTGTTCAATTAGTAAATTAATTAAATTGGATATTGTGACTTTATCGAGCTTTGAAGTAAATTTTCATATTCTTTTGAATCATATATTGTTAATATATATAAGTGTATTCAATTTCCAAAACGGCAAATTGTTACGAGGCAAGAATTTACATCTCTCGGGTAACGCTTTTGGAAAATTTATCAAAACTGTTTTTGTCTTCCAGGTGTGATCGGTCTGATATACCTGGTGATGTACATATGCATCATCATCTTCTTCTCCATTTGCATGTGTGGTCTTCTCTCTGCGATGGATGAAAGAGTACCTTACTTTACTCTAGCTGAATCTATTATCGGTAAGTTTTTTTTACCCATAATCTTTAATGATTGTGTAGGTGAAATATAATCTAATATTTCTTTAAATATAAACAAAAATTGAAACACGAGGTCGTGCTGTAAATTATCTAGCCTGAAAATGTAAGAGTTACTAAACTAATATATTTTGAAGATTAATCTCCGCTTGTAAACATACAAAAACTACATTACTTTTAATTTTATTACAATTAATGTACAAAGTTATTTAGATCTATATAAATAGGCAAATATCAAAGCGTATTTTGCCAATTTATCCATTAATTTTTAGTTATGATAACATACTAAAGATTTAAATTTGGATAGGAAATAAAAGTAGCATCAACCCGCTGAGTTTCTTTCACCGGTTCTTCTCAGGGCTGGGTGTTTCTTATCCGAACCGGTAGTAGTTTCCAGTTTGACAATCAATAAGAAACTATAATATGTAATATTTCAATATTGAATAAATTAAATAACATTATCTCAGGCGTTATTGTTGAGACATACCTTCCTTTTTTTTAACAGCGTTAAATACGCATTACGCTATTCCCCCACGGGAACAGTGGGGGGTATGTGGGGCTCGCCGTATGTCCGTACCCACTAAAAAACCAGCGGTACCCTTCCCGTCTTAACGGGAGCGCCACGAGATCGCTTGCGCATGCTACCGTGACGCTCCGACAAGAGACATACCATCCTAGATGAAGTCATGATCATCAAAATAAAGTCAAAACCTCACTATTCCTTACAGGTGATAATCCAGGCATGGGACATAGACCCATTTTATATGAAGAAGGAGCCCTCATATGGTACGACGCAGAAAATGCAACCCAGATAAAGAAATACGTTGACAATATCAATGAGTTTTTAGCGCGTGAGTATTTATATTAATATTATTAACAAAGCAAAAAATACCAGAGTCGATAAAAACACTATGTTACTCAAACACGTCTACAACATATAAATCGCTACACGCGTACAAACACATACAAAATAAAAAATATATATAGGTAAGTTTTATAATGGTCAATTTACTTTTTAATTGTGTTTTCATAGGGTCTTGCATAAAAGGAGATGTAGCCAACAAACTTTACTATTTTAAAGATTCAGACTAGTTAGTTTTGTTCATTTTTGCTAAATGGTCTTGTCTAATTCTGTACAAAATATTCAATTATAAAAAAAGCGTAGAGCTATATAATGGTAATGATTTAAACGTAATTAGTTTTTTTCAAAGGATATAGGAATAACATAACGCCTGATAATATTAAATAGCAATAACGTCATATTTTCGTTATCAAATTATATTATGTATGTATTACTACAATAGTTTATGGACTGTTTATTGGTCGTATCCAACAGCGTGACCGCGTCATGTCATAAAATGAATTACTGCAAACAAATAAATAAGAAACGTAAAGAAAACGATTATAAAGTATGATTTTAAAATAATTAGAAACATTATTACCACTACCACCGACACCATCAATTACACAAAAAGATTGATAAATAAGGCTGATTACTCGTTATTCGTTTATTATTATGCAGGATAAATGATAATTTAATTTTATTTAAAATATACATATGTAAATTGGTGGAAAAGATTAACTAATGAGTTTCTTGCCAGTTCTTATCAATTCTACTTTCAGAATCGATTGTAGCTTTAGATTTTTGGAAATATCAGTAGATTTTCCAGCAGTTTCTCACATACAATTGCAACACGATATAATTACTTTTGACTTTCTAGCGTACGAAAACAGTTCCCTTCTTATCAACAAGGGTGTCAACCAGCGTGAATGCGGCGATACCAAGCCTCCTCGTAACGAGGTGTGCTCCTTCGACATAAATCTCTTGGGACCATGCTCTAAGGAAAACCACTTCGGTTTCAAAAATAGGACACCGTGCATCATTATAAAACTCAACAGGGTAATTATATTGGTAATCTAAGTCGTAAGTCGTAACTGTAAAGGTTACATCAAAAATAATTTGATCTGAAGGTGCGTGGATGGTATATGTTTGATACCTTATTATGCCGCCATACAACATGTTCGCAAAATTTTATGATGATCGGTTGAGTAGTTACGTGAAAGCGTAATAAACAAATATTTCACATTCTTAATATTCGTAAGGATTAAATCTCGTCTTATTAATGTTAAGGATAAAGAAAAAAAAAATGTTTATAGACTAGTTTTTTCGTAATAATTGTATCTTCTATAGCGAACTATTTAAGGATAAGTATAGACATTAGACATTTTTAAAATCTACAACTTTGTTTTTAGTATTCTGGAATATATGCCACTATATCCACGTTTAATAGGATCACCCATTATATCTCTATTACGATTTACCGTACTAGGAACTGGTACTATTCCAACCTGTACCCAACATTAAATGTGACGAATTGTACATAATCTTTTTATCTATCAGAGCATTTTAATTTAATATTTGTAAATATTTTTACGTGTACCCAACGATTATATTAATTTTTCATAAGGGCACCACATGTTACCGTGAAATTAAATCTTTATAGATTTTCGATTGGAATCCGAACTTCTTCGACGACCCCGAAAACTTGCCGCCTGAGATGCCACCGGACATAAAAAACTACATGAATACCACAACAAGTCCTCAACAAGTAAGTCTGTTAAATGTGTAATGGCGTTTTTATTATAAAATATTTTTCTATATTTACATAATTATTAATCTACTACATTTTTTATTTAAGACTTAATAATAAATACATCAATGTATAAAAATTACATTAAAACCTTAAATAAATACAAATAAAAATTAAAAATATTTACTATACAAATCGTGACCGCGTGGAATGGTGGCAAGAATGCTAGCAGTATTGAATAGCAATTTCGATTCTCTGGGCGAAAAATGAACCAGCCCTCCAGTCTGTTAATAAAGTTGTATTAATGAGGCCGTCATTGGAACACGTGACATTTTACTTGAATGTTAACCAAAGATTGAGTTTTGATCCGAATCCGGGCAAACACCACAGAATTTTGTGCATAATATGTGTTTATAATTCATAATGGGGTTTATTTTATTAAAAGAAAACAAATTATCTCCTATAACCTATTCCAACCACAACAGGAATAAGCCCAAATAAACAACTATGGTTATCGTTATCAATTGACTCTATATCATTGGTCGAGATCTTGAATAATCTATGATATTCACTATGGACTTGCGAAAAGATGGTGTTTTCAATGTCCGCGAAGTTGGAATCGGAACTTCGAAAGTTAATGTGGTTATAACTGGTTAACTGGAATAGTGTTGAATTATAAATAAGGGTATATTAATCAAGAACTGTTTATAGTGCATAATACAGAAGAACGATTAGAAAATCGCATGCAATTTGTAAATATACGGTGTGTTTACCTTTATTCCTACTCCGATTGGAATCGGGTATACTTGATTTGCAATATCACAAAACATCCAAATTAGCTAATTTGATTCGTAATCGACGTTTGAAATTTTAATTTGCATATTCCTCTTACAGCGTCGTAAAGTGTGGTTGTCTTGTATGGGCGAGAGACCAGCAGACGTCGATGCGCTGGGTCCTCTGATGTACTGGCCTTACCCAGGACTGCCTGAAGTATATTTCCCTTTCGACAACACTCCAGGGTACCTAAGTCCCCTGGTTGCAGTGCAATTGCTTAAGCCAACTTGTAAGTATAAAATGGAAATGACAGGAATCGAAACACATGTCTCATAAATAATATACTTCGGTACCATAGACAAAATAAAAGTAATAATGTCATAGACAAAAATCACATTTTATTATCCATCATTACGAATAAGTTATTTAAATGGTAGAACAATATTAGTCGTGTGTCATTGTTTCAGTGCACCAGATTATCAACATCCGATGCAGAGCTTGGGCCAAGAACATCAGGTTCACGCAGAGCCTTAAGGAACGTCTTGGGTCCACGCACTTTGAGATTATGATCGACTAAACTTACATATCAAAATATATAATATCTATTTTCAATAAGACTTGTAAAATTAATTATACAAATGCAAAGAGACAAATGTATCAAGCGAAACAAAAGCAAACATATCGTAAAATGATTTGAATTATAGTTACTCCTGCGCAACAAAGAAGTTACTTAATATCTCATAGTGGGGGAAAGGGGACAAGAAAATATTTTTATATGATTTCTTCGATGCTCATAACGAATTTGAACCATTGCTTTTGTTTCGCTTTCGTTTGAAAGTGAAATGTATGAAGCGTCAATGGCATAATGATTTACGGGTCGCCTAGCGATGTAAAAGTCAAAGGTTTGATTCAGAGTCATTGGGCTATTATCATCTCCATCCATAAAACTATCTTCATGCTTACTTGAAGGGGTATATAGGAATATAAGTACTTTACTCGGTGGTAGAGTTTTGTGCAAACTCGTCTGGGTAGGTACCACCCACTCATCAGATATTCTACCGCAAAATAGCAGTACTTTGTATTGTTTTGTTCGGTTTGACGGGTGAGTGAGCCAGTGTAATTACAGACACAAAGGACATAACATCTTGGCTCGCAAGGTTGGTGGCGCATTGCCGATGTAACGATGGCTGACATTTCATTCAATGTCATTGTCTGTGGGCGTTGGTGACCACTTACCATCAGGTGACCCATATGCTCGTCCGCCTACCTAAACAATAAAAATAAATAAAAATAATTCCTTAAAAATGGGCATTACTAATGTTTTCTTTGATTTAGATTGTTGTACAAGTTTTATTGAAAGTAAGTACATATAGCATAATACAAGTGCACTTAAATGTAGATTTATATATCGCACGCGGACTTATTCGCGTGAAATTTTAAGGAAGAAATACATTTATCAAATCAAATACAGCTAACATAATTTATTTCATATATTTTTTCAACCACGGACTTATGTTGTATACAAATCAGAGCGAGTGATTTGTGTTATTTATCTATATACAACACCTACGTTTAATGAATTATATGAAAAAATCGAAAGCCGTTAATACAGTGTGAATGGGGCATTATGTAATTTTATAGAAAACACGTTGTGTATGCAATATTGTGCGTTTGCATATTACTTGATTTGTAAAGAATAATAATATTCACAAATATTGAGTGCATTTAAAAAAAATATTTGCCTTTTTCTTTTATGACATGATATCAAACACACTTTTGCAAAAAACACTGTTTATTGAACCTTTAAGTACGTCAATAAAGGTATAATATTCGACTAAATTTTCGAGTTCCTATGTCCATCTTCCTTACACAAGTTTTCAACAAATATCGTTCCAATTTTAACACGATTACTGAATACTAAATATTTAAAGTTTCTTTGGTAAGTGAAATTTTGACTTGAATGAAACTTTTCTGTGTAACATCGATTGAAACGTTTCTGAAGCAGAACTATATCTTCTATTATGTATACTAAGATGCACACGCTTGTTTTTCCATTCAAGGGACGCAATTATATAATATATTGTATTAAAAATACATTGTAACTATTTCACTTATTATGTATGTTCGTCTTTTTTAAATGATATTGGTGTAATTCGTAATGATAGATAATAAAATGTGATTGTTGTCTATGACATCATATCTTTTATTTTGTCTATGGTACCGTAGTATATGTAATAATTGTAATAACTAAGATGCACACGCTTGTTTTTCCATTCAAGGGACGCAATTATATAATATATTGTATTAAAAATGCATTGTAACTATTTCACTTATTATGTATGTTCGTCTTTTTTTAAATGATATTGGTGTAATTCGTAATGATGGATAATAAAATGTGATTGTTGTCAATGACATAATTACTTTTATTTTGTCTATGGTACCGTAGTATATGTAATAATTGTTAAAGTGTTATATATTCGGCATAAAATTAGCATTAATTTCTTTTTTCCAAATAAATTTAAAAAATAAATATATTTGTTGCTGTCTTTATGGTTTGTGCTATACTGGCTATAACCTTCATAAAAATAGCTACAGTTGGCATTTCTAGCAAATTCTGTAGCTAACACTGGGATTGACTAAAGACGGATGTTGAAGACAACAAACAATAAACTTGTTAATGCTAAATCATTTATTGACAGTAAAACTTTATACACTCGTATATATAGCTAGCTAGCTATACATACGAGTAAAGCTTATATAACCAAAACGTCTCAGACGTCTAGAAAAACTAAAAGAAATAGGTTCGTTGTCTGTTGGAACATTATTTTACACTATAGTGTTCCTTTTCCACGTATTAATACTAAAGGACTGTATTATTAGGATGATTAAGCCTTTAATAAATAACAAGCAAGTTATAGTAAGCCATTTTATTAATAAATGATATACTAAAACGTTTCCCATACATTGCCAGAACGAATAAAACAGCGTCACGGAACAACTCCAGTTGTATTTATTTGATTACAATTCTAGAGATATTATGAAGTTATGTTGGGAAACTTATAAATAACAACGTTTTTGACTACTTGATACACGATCGTTTTATTCGACCATAATTTCAATATGTACGGAACCGATGCCTTCCAGTCTGTCGTATTTTATGTTGTGTGCCCACGCACGACACTCGATGTTGATCAGCATCCCCGCTGTAAAAGAATGTATCGATTAATTGAAATTATATTTTAAACGTCCGTCCGAAAGCGTGTAAGGTGCGCCCAGTTGCTGGGAATCGATTCCCCCCATGGAGTAGTCCAAGGGACTGCGAGACGAGAGTTTCGACGCAATCGAAGACAGATCAAGCGGTGTTTTCCGAGGCACGGGAGTGTAACACTGCTCAATCCTAACTACAGTTATTGCTAAGAATTATTTGACTGAAACCGCGTTGATTTCGATTTTAACCATAGTTCCATTTGTAGTCATGATATCGTAAGAAACTACGAAGTGCATTTCATATTTATGTCCGCTATCTTAAGACAAACACAAAATGTCTAAACACAAAGGAAAGGATAAAATTTTGACAAAGTCCTGAAATGTTTACTACGCATGACTGGCTTGGTGATGTAGAAAAGCCTGTAGATATCATCAGATTATATTTAAAATGTACATCCATCAAACCGCTAATATTAATATTGTGGTTATTTAAGCTCTTAATCCTGACCTGAATATGAGAGAAGCCTTATTCTCAGTAGAACAGACATTCAAGAGGTTTTTTAATTATCTACTTTTAACTAAATATGTTATTGTCATGCATCAAAGACTCCATTACATCCATATTGACGTTGACACTGTGTTAAATAGTAACCATACCATGCCATCGACAATGCGCCACCAACCTTGGGAAAGGAAGGTACATAACATCTTATTACTCTGATTCACTCACACATAAAACTGAACACAACAGTGCTGAGTATTGCTGTTTGGCGGTAAAATAATAACGTCCTCCAGACCGATTTCGGCCACGGCGGCCAATCTCAAGAGAGATTAGCAACTGCGCTGGAGATATTATAGTGCACAAGTGTGCGCGCAAACACGGGTGCACTCTCTCATAATCCGATGGGACGGTAATCCGATACGACCAGAAAGAGTTTAGGCGCAGGAACAACGGCTTAACGTGCTTTCCGAGGCACGGGAGTGTACACACTTTCACCTTCCAAACTCAGGGCTGCTACTGAGAATTTTTTGACAGAAAATCGTGACTTTTTATTGGCCTGACCTAGGAATTGAACCCAGGAACACCGGGTCTGCGGCCTTATATCTAGCCACTAGACCAACGAGCAGTGTTTGCCGGTAGAATATATGATGAGTGGGTGCTACCTACCCAGACGGGCTTGCACCAAGCCCTACCAAGTAAAACAGGCTTAAAATTAATACAGATTCTACTGAGAAGAACCAGTAGTAGAAGAAGTAATTCAGTAGCTACTCTTTGATACTCAAATAAATTTACATAGTCAATAAAACATATTAAAATTATTCATTTTGTGTGATAATTATTATCTTTACTTACTTTTAGGTCTTTGTAAATGAACAGCTACTAGTGGACTAAGGTAGCCTTCTTGGTTAGAGTAGGGGAAGTAATACCCGGGAAAGCCTCTGTAAGGTAGGTACTGGATCGGTCCAATGTTTTCTCTATCTGCCGGATTCTCACCTTGACATGACACCCACACCATGTTCAACTGAAACCAAAATGTATTGATTTAATATGATACAAAATGTTCTTTGAATAGTCGTTTGTTAAATATATTATTAATTTTATAAGTTCCAGTATAAAACAGTTCTAGCATTGTGTATATAAGTATATATATTATTTTATTTTTTTAAATAAACTGTTTTGAAAAATCTCCGCAGTTTCCAATGAAGCAATTACTTTTATTCACGGAGAGAATTAATTGGATTGTTTTTCTCGTAAGCACTCCTAATTACGGATCACCTCGAGCCAATTGAATTTAATTTTAGACAATAACACTATAACTTAAAATTAATTTTGTCGATACTAGGTCTGGATACTATTTACAACATGAAGCGTTTTTTAAATAATACGGAAAGGATGAAAACAAAATAAACTGCATCTACTTATTAGTTGTGTCATGCTGACCCATTTTTTTCGAGAAAGCAGAGGACTATATTGTTATGAATTTAAGAAATAAAATTTATACAATAACGGTTATTTTAACCAAATATAAATGGTATCTTAGATTCCTCGTGCATGTAATTCCATGATTCACATATATGTACTTTAAATTAGAAGACTAGAACTCTAGAACTTTTTTTGGCGGTTGTATATCTGGAGGGCTAAACAAAGTGTATAGTGTGTAAAAAAAACTTACATAATTTTTATCATATGCTGTCATATTCCTGATATGCTCTTTTAGATCTTCAGGCATCGCTGCCGGAAGATGATCAGAGCTATTGTAGAATTCTGGTTTCCAGGCATATATCTTGTTTAGCTTAAGGAAGATGCAAGGCGTCGATTTCTGGTACGCAAATCCATTTTCTTCAATGCATGGACTCCAAGCATTAACGTCCACGTCGCAGACCTTTCCGGCTGGAGGAGGAAGCTTGAAGTCACAATTGTGAATGTTTTGACCAGCGCCAGATTTGTTAGCGTCCCGTTTGTATGCTGAAAAACGAAGTAATTTCCTTTAAAACGTAAGCGTAATCGTTCAATATACTAATAAAATTAATTACATAGCTTTGACTTAAAATCTAAATTGTATTTTAGGAAGGCGAACAAGTAAATAAGCCGCCTGATGGTAAAAAAACTTCAACAACAGTTACTAATGCTGCAAGAAGTATAAATCACTTCTTACACCGTCGATGCACTGCCAACCACATGTCCAAATGGTTGGTACTCACGCGTATGGCCATTGTACAAATCCATTCCACTGGTAAGCCAATTTATATGTACATAAATATTTATCTTCTTACAACCGCAATACATAATTATGTATCTCAATAAGTAAAAACATAAACTTGCTTACTTTTCAAAAAATTCGACAACTCCTTAACCCAAAATTGGTAGCTACCGGGATCATTTCCCTTGTACCATATCACGCTGCTGGCGACCTCTGGTGGCATGGGTCGGAAGCCGAGACCAGGATTAGTGCCAATAATGGAACTATCCAGCTGCCATCTTGGCTGTCTAGCGTCGAGGAGCTGTAGAAATGTCCACATGCAGATGGCCACCAGAATTGCCAACGCGGCGTAGAAGATGAAGTAGAATAAGGCTATTTTAGCTGTGAAAAAAGATGCAAATAAATTCAAGAACACTTCGAAGCTAACTCGTAAAATGTTAAAAACCGCCATATTTTATTTGCCCAAAGTTGGCAGAGTGAATTTATAGTGTACTACAGAATGAAATATGTAATAACTATTCCGTATTCTAAATTTTTATCATAATTAATAAGTAGTTGGGCTCCGACCAAACACGCAATACACATTCCTTGACACGTCTTTCGTAATTTTGTTGAGGCAGTGCTCTTTACATATTAGACGACATTTTATACAGACGGTATGACGCCATTGTGATCTTATATTGCATATTACGAGACTGAAAGATTCCATTGAGTAAAATTATTCGAAGTGTTGCTTCACTAGATAACGTGCCGTTTCACGAGAGTAAAGCTGCGTTTGCTTTGCACAAATACGGATTCGCACTTGTTTACCTAGTTTAACTTTTGCTTAATTAAAGTTGCCAGTTCAGGGGAAAAAGTTTTCAGACGATAATAAGGAGACTATTTTAGTCTGTTAAAGGCTAGTTGAATTTTAGGATAGTTTAATTGAACGGGCATAAAAGTTAAATATAACGTCCTCCAGACCGATTTCAGCCACGGCGGCGAATCTCAAGAGAGATTAGCCAACTGCGCAGGAGATATTATAGTGCACAAGTGTGTGCGCAAACCCAGGTGCACTCTCTTTTCCTTAGCTCTCATAATCCGATGGGACGGCAATCCGACACGACAGGAAAGAGTTCAGGCGCAGGACCAACGGCTTAACGTGCTTTCCGAGGCCCGGGAGTTGTACACACTTCCAACTTCCAGACTCCGGGCTGCCGGACTGAGAATTTTCTTACAGAAAAACCCAATAACTATTTATTGGCCCGACCTGGGAATTGAACCCAGGACCACCGGGTCTGCGGCCTTATATCTAGCCACTAGACCAACTAGGCAGTCAAGTCAGTTAAATATATGGTTATATTGAAATACAAAAAATGGTTATGGTTATTGCATTTACAACATTTCATTTTTAGAATTTTGGATGCCTATTTATAACAAAATTTACTTTAAATCGATAGACATTTAATTAAATAAGAACTATTTATTTAGCTGACTTAACTAACTATATACAGAGACAGACTTAAAAATTAGCCTATGTATACACAAAGGTTTGCCGGTGAAGATGTCAGAAATGCTGTTGTGTTGGTTGTTCTCTGGTAAAAAAATTACCCAGTCCTACATGAACATGCCGAGACAAGACGAATGAAACAAGCCGAGATGGCCCAGTTGGCTAGAACGCGTGAAACTTAACCGATGATCGTGGGTTCAAGCCCGGGCTGGCACCACCGAATTTTCGCGTGCTTAATTTGTGCTTATAATTCATTTCGTGCTTGACTGGTCAATTGAATGTGTATTCCACCAACCCGTATTGGAGCAAGAAAGACCTTGTCCTCAAAAAAAAAAAAAAATTAGAAGAGTCCTTAGCTCAGCAGTGGGACATTCACAGGCTGTTCCTTTACATGAACAACTTATTTTTAACAACGATAAGTATCATTAAATTTCAATAATGTATTATATTTTAACTGAATAACATTAATTGTAACTAATAGATTAAAGTTGTTATTTTTTAAAGAAATTAAACAAATAACTATATTTTTTATTAAAATATGGTCATTTATTTTTAGGAAAATATTTTGAATACTATATTGGTTTTAAAACTATTACCTACCGAAGGTATCTAATAAATGATTACTTATTTTGTCTATTATATAGATACATATAAATGTAGAATAGTTTAAAACTGAATTAGGCAATAAAACATGTCGGTTGTCCGTCCAAGGTGACCACAAGACGCGGCCGGAAACTCCGGCGACCGTTGAATTGAAGCAATGAGCTCATTGCTACATCCTGCCCCATCTCCTGCCGGCTGCCGGCTGCCGTGGGTTCGAACCGGAATGTGGTATGCCCCGTAATAGAACTAAATAAATCTATCGACGGTACGCAGCTAATCTTCTATTGTTCGTCTTATCTTATCAAGTCTTATATGCTTGAAATTCTATATAATATTTTTTAAAATAAATCAAAGTATACATTATGTATTTATTCTCGTGCTTATATTTAACCAGAGATTCCATTACTGCTATAAAATATACTAGATTATATCAGTAAGAACCGGCAACGAAGTTAGGCGGTAGTTTGTTTTACTTATAAACATAATATATTAATTAATACCTTGTGTATACATACAGATATAATAATGATTACTTAATGTTCGCCTAGTGGTCGAAATTCGACCGTCATACCTTCTAACAACTCCAAACGCTGATTGAACGATAATAAATAATGTTTAGTGTGCCTGTATGCGAGTATTTTTCCACACCGTGTCCATTTTTTTTTTATTGTGAACTCTAATATTCACACGGCTGGAGTGATCAACTCGAATGTTTAACACTAAAGCTTGTCAATTACGAAACAAAAAAAAAAAGGAAGATCGATGAATGTTTCAACAAGTTTTAATAATTTCTTCATAACAATAAACATTTTTGGCGCGGATTCTATGTATGTATGAAACACAAATGATATTAGTATTAGTAAATTAAGATAATTAATATTTAGTAACGATTAAAATTACAATAAAAATTTATAACCGAAATCGTAGAAAAATGTAACGGAATGAATCAAAACAATTGAAACAAAAAGCACGGCCGCTAGTCTGCAATGGTTTATGTTATAAACTAATACGTTTTAGGAGAAGGTCGATATATTAATTTAATTTCAGAAAAAAAAAACTAGGTAATGAGTTAACTTAATGTTAAATGTACTTAATAATGAATGAATGTACTCCGGATCGATTTCACCCACGGCGGCCAATCACAAGAGAGATTAGCCAACTGCGCAGGAGATATTATAATGCACAAGTGTGTGTACAAACACAGGTGCACTCTCTGTTCTGTAACTATCATAATCCAAAGGGATGGCGATCCGACATGACGATACTTAATAAATAAGTATTGTTGTTACAATATTATTACTATACATTCCCGAATTTAAGATGAGTTATAAAAAAACTCGCTAAGTTTCTTTCGTCGGTTCTTCTCAGGTGTTTATTTCCGAACCGGTGTTAGATTTATTACAATCAATAATTAGCAAGTGTAACGCTTCTTTTTATTGCATAAAGATTTTTGATTTGATTTGACTTATTTGTCGAGACATTTTCGACACTATTACTACAACTTATAAACATGGTTCATATTAAATAATAGTAGTTGACTTTAACCATTTCAATTAAAAAAACTAATAAGTAAGTTACTGTCGGTCATGTTCTTACGACTGAATCGTTTATATTGTTTTAAATTTTGTTGAAACTTGCGACAGAGATAACTTCTCTCCAAATACTTAAAAAAAGTATACTAATTAACCATATACGGCAATTTTTTTTAAAAATATTACATTATTTTGATTGTATTTTAACTTATTTCGTGTGACTAATCTATAAACAAGTATCGATATAAAAGAAACGTTATCATACTCTTGATTTATATTAATAAAATATTGTTAGGAACAGAAAATATTAATTGTTCCCAAACAATTTACGGTAAATCAAATTATTTTCTATAATAGTATGTACTCAAAACATAATTTAACATAACGTTTACGTTTATTATAAGAAATCAAAATCGAATAGATTCAATCTTTGTTGTTTATTTTACATTACTTTGTCCTAAAAGGATATCTTGTTACAAAAAAAGATAAATTAATTGACGTAACATCGAAACTTGACGTAACGTTATTTTTTCTTGTAATATAATATGAAATAGCGTAGATCACGCCATAAAAAGAAAATTAATAATATACAATTTTCGTTGTGTTAAAATGTTTATGTCATATTTTATTAAGTGTTAATAGTACTTACACCAACTTGCTCCGGTCCGGCCGCAGAACTGCCTTGTCTTCGGATTCCATATGAACCGCTGGAACTTCTGCCCCGTGGTTAGAGGCGGTTCCTTTTCGCGGTAGTACATGTTGAACCGCTCGAGGCTCGACAAATCTGACGGTCGCTTTTTGACCGTCATATTTGTTGATTGCTTGAACTTCTCCTGTTTTGACAAATATACCATTAAATATAAATCGGTGAAGGTTTTACTTTCCAAAAACTGGAAATACATGAATAATCAGATGTATACATCGAATTCAAACTTGGAAATCAACGTAATTGCAATATAAAACTTGTAATTATAAAAATAAACTACCGCATTAAAAGGTCGCGGTAACAAATCATACTCACCAGTTTTGAAATTTTACGCTGAGCGGCGCGTGAGTGCAATGAGAAGCGACTGCGCTCGCGCACGCCGTCACAGGATAATGGGACGGTGTTCAACCTTAGTGAATCATCTGTTATATAAGTTAATTTGTTACAATTTGACTTAATCTTCTTATTGCTAAATTGGTTTAATTTTTGCGAAAGTTATGAATTTATCATTTTATGTAAGACATCCTATCCTATTCGTCACTCAGAATAAATTACTCAGATTACTTAGACGTCTGTCGGTATTTTACTTCCATAGTACAAAGTGTGATCCTTATGTTACGGTAACTTAATTTTTTATATTATAGTTAGGTGGACGGGTGTATCTGATGGTAAGTGGTCACCACCGCCTGGCCATCGGCATGGCAATGTAAGAAATCACCACTTAACAATTCCTTACGTCACCAATGTGTCACAAACCTCCGGAACTAAGCTAGTTAACAATGGTACCCTTAAAATCGGAACGCAACAATACTAATTATTGCTATTCAGCGGTAGAATATCTGATGAGCGGGTACAAGCGGTTGCAAGACAAGACGGGCTTGCAAATTGTCTACCATGTTGAAGAAAATAATGGCAATCTTGTTTAAAACAGACAAACATTTTTTTATAGATGGTATACTCGTAGATTACAAATTAATCAAAACATGTTGATATTCAAATGTTTATATCATAAACTGTTCGATGAATCCAAAAACGATTTTATTCAAAGCCAAAAATCCTTGTTAATAATAGAAGCGTTAGACTTGCTTATTAATTGTTATATATCTACCACCGGTTCGAAAATAAACAACTCAGACATTAGCAGAATTAGCGACAGTAACGAACCGGGATTTTTTTAAAATCAAATATTACAATTATACAATAATAATTATATTTTTTAATTTGGTTCACCTGGAGGCGGTCGTTTGATTCCTAAGATGTTAATTTATCTAAAAATATATTGGTTTTGTAATATCCTTTAGGAAAAAAACGTCTCATAACGATTCATTTAAAATTTTCAATATTTTTGAACGTTTTCTGAGATCCTATTATAAAAGCGTATACATCCCGCAAAACACTTACTAAGCCTGTGTAATGGCGCCCATCCAGACGGGCTTGCACAAAGCCCTACCGCCAAGTGTATCTAATTTCAATAAAATTCTGTCACGTGTGTATCCACCGACCCGCATTAGAGCAGCGTGTCGAAATAGCTCCAAGCTTCAAGGGAAAGGAATCCAACAGTTGGAGATTTTTTGGTGTCTTGATGCATGAGACCGTTCTATGCTCTCCCCCGCAAATTCAGTTTAAATTATTTGTCACCTTGCCATTAATTCCCTTATTTCAATCAGTGACGACTATACAATCAAAGATATAATAAAAACTTCATTTAATTACTGAATGTTCCTCTATATGCATCATTGACGAGCCGGTTGGCGTGGTTAGTAAGATACTTGCCTTTCACGCCGCAGGTCGTGGGTTCGATTCCCACCCAGGACAGACATTTGTGAGCATGTCTCATGTGCATGAACATGTATTGTATTTACGAAAGAAAAGTGGTATATGTAGTATATCAGTTGTCTGGTTTCCATAGTACGAGCTCTGCTTAGTTTGGGATCAGATGGCCGCGTGTGAATAATGTCCCAGGATATTATTATTATTATTGTCTCGTTGTCACCCTTTAACGAATTGTCGTAGGAATTTGAATACAGCTAATATAAGAGTGAAAATATATATTACGTATGTTGTATAAAGTACATATATTTATATATATTTGATGAAGGTCGACTGGCAATCATATGGGTCAACATCGCCCATCGAAATTGGCACTAAGAATTATTAACCATTTCTTGCACCGACAATCATCGCTAACCTTCGGAACAAATATGTAATTTGTGCCTGGCTCACTCATTTTCTAACACAACAAAACAAATATTGCTGTTTTGTGGTAGAATAGAGGACCAGTTAAAAATTAAAAATGGCTCGTATTTTTGAAACCCGTAAAAAAGCGATTTGTCGTTGTTTGAATGAATCGGATGAAATAAGTGAGTACATTCGAAAGTAATATAGTATTGCAAAGAAAATTCAATTGGTAATGTGGTAGTAGAGTTAAGTTTGAATGGGTGTCAACTCTTACTAACAAATTGCTAGCTAATGCTTGACGACAATTATGTCTAAAATGGGACGAATTCGACTAATCTATAATGATAAAGATTCCGACTCGTTTCCTTTTAAAAAATTTTTTATATTCTACATGTATTCGAATAGGAACCGAACCGATATGATGTTAACATATACCCCATGTGTCAAAAGCAAAGTTAATTGTTAACTTTTATGCCAATAGTCGATAGTTAAATTCAAGAATACGAAAACGACAACGATCACACTTCGATTCGATTGCGATTAAGTGACAATTTGTTAGTAGAATTGGACCCCAAATTTATGAGGTGTAGGTTGGAACGCGCTTGTGTACAAGATGTCTATTCACTCTTCTTTGCAAGATACCCAGGGCATGTGTTAAAATACTACTAATGTGATTGGCTATGACACGCCCGTATCAAGTATATTTTTTAATCGTATCCTGGTACAATGAAAGCCAATGTTTAAAAAATGTTACAGACAGGGATTTCACAAATGACAAACAAGGTGCCATCGTTATATAGAAATATGTAGCGCAAGCTATACTCTTCATTTTGTCCTATGAAATCCTTTACACTTTATATATATAGATAAAGATACATATATAGAAGCTTTTCATGTTTTTATTTTATGAAGGAATCGCAAGGAAATCTCCATGTTGAATTAATTTCGTAAAATGTGTCCACTAACTCGAGTAACGGCTGAGTGGTGCAATAAGGCTGATACTTTTGATACATTTAAATATTAAGGTTAAGGTTTAATAATTTAATTTCTCATAAAAAAACAATTGTTTCATTTACCATGCTTTACATTTATATAAATATAATTTTAATTTTTACATTATAACAAAAAATACCAGATATGTTTATAAAACAAAGAAGTAACTGAAATAACAATTACCCTATAACAAATTTAAAAAAAATTGTAATAGGAACTAATATATTTTTACAGAGTATATAATATTAAATAATCGAACATACTTTTGTTGGCCTAGTAATATAGTTCGATTAAGCGATTTGTATGTTTTATACGTATGTAGACAAAACGTATGTAGTTAAACTGAGTGAATGGATGTAGTGATCCGTAGCGGAGGTCAGCCGAGGGTCCACTGCGTCATCAAGTCTGATCTATATTTAGTATTTATGGTTCCGTAGCTAGAAGATTAGGATTACCATCCAAGTTTAAATTAGGTCATATTATTACTACTGATTTTATTTTATGATCTATCCATTATAAACTAAAGGGTAAAATTAGAATTATGTCCCGTGATATAGTGAAAAAATATCTATAAAAATATAAAATAAATAAGTCACAGCAGCTAACCGTTTATTTTTACTTGGTGGTATAGCTTTGTGCAAGCTCGTCTGGGTAGGTACCACCCACTCATCAGATATTCTACCGCAAAACAGCAGTACTTGGTACTGTTGTGTTCCTGTTTGAAGGGTGAGTGAGCCAGTGTAATTACAGGCACAAGGGACATAACATCTTAGTTCCCAAGGTTGATGGCGCGTTGGCAATTTAAGCGATGATTAACATTTCTTACACTGCCAATGTCTATGGGCGTTGGTGACCACTTACCATCAGGTGGCCTATACGCTCGTCCGCCAACAAATGCCATAAAAAAAAAATTACAAATAAATGAAGTAACTGCTTTTTAAGTTATTAATATGGCTTTTTGCGCGTTACAACCAAAACAACCATATATTTTTTATTTTAGCCTTCCGCTGCTACCATATTTTATAATTCGAATACGCATTATGTCGTTAAAATGTTAGATTTTGAAGGATTTTCGTCACAAAATTCCATACTGGCGAAATCGCGGGTTTTGCGAGTGTCTATATAAATTTTATTTATAAACTTTTCGTCAGTGTAATTAATTCAAAGCTATTTAGGTAGGGTGAATTTTTTTTCATCAAATTTGCTTCGTTATAATGTTTAATTGTACCCTATTTATTTTAGAGTTATTTATAATTGTTCTTTGTAAATTCAATGTTTAATAAATTAAAAACAGATTTTTAAGTTTTTAAAGAACTTTTTATTAAATCGCCTTACAATAATCAGTGAAAATATTGAGGAAACATACGCACAAAAAATAAGGTCGATTTGATAAGCTTGTTTTATTGAGACGGCTAAAAATAGTGTCATGCGAACATGATTTGTACAGTAATTACTTTTATGTTTTGTTTTGTTTGTATTCCTTTGAGATTTATATCAAATTATGTATTACAAAAACTTGCTTAAATTTTAACAAGAACATGAAAGTCAAGCTTGTCATAGTTTAAATTGAAAGCGGGTGAAACTGCACTATTATATGTAGGTATACTAAAGCCTCCGGATCACTGTCTTCTGGTATAATCAGTGCCTTTCTTGTTATGTATATTATTTTAGTAGGTAGTTTTTTCAGTTAGGCATTACAAAAAACGTCAATAATAATACAAACATTCAACATAATCGCAAAACAAAAAACAAACGCATGCAATACGAACAAAAACAAACGTTTATCTTTGTATGTTAAAAAGGTTAAGAATAAAGTATATTTAATTTATCATTGTAATACCTAAGGAACTCTATTGACGTACATAGCGTTTACTTTATTCATATGACCTCTTATTACGGCAGAACTATTACAGCCGTGGTTTGCGTTGACGACAATGCTAAAATTCCCCAGACTATTGAATACAAATTTATTGTATTTTATACTTTTGTTTATTGTACAATTATTTCAAATAGCGCAAGGGACATAACGTATTAGTTACCAATGTTGGTAACACATTGACGATGTAAGGGATGGTTAATTTTCGTTCAGTACCAATGTCTATGGGCGATGGTGGCCACTTATGTCCGGTGCCATGCTGCCAAACACTTCTAAATACTTGATATATATTATATATTTAGAATACCTATCGTTTATTCTTTTTCATGACGTAATGTATCTTTGTGACGTATTTCGGTTAATCCATTCAGACATTTGATAGGGATTATATGACCAACATCGAAACATAATATTATCTTCTACTATTATCTAATAACCTACAAGAGCGAGTGCATACATTACATTGCCTGTTTCAGTTTAAGTAAACAATAGTTAAATACGAACTTTTGCATTGATGTAAAACAAAAGATAAACGCATGCAATATGAATAAAAACAATGTAATGCCTGACATCATTCGCTTTTCGTTCGAGGTAGTTACGACTATTCTAAAAATAAAAAATAAATCCACCAATTCTCAGTGACTATCTTGGATAAATAAGAATCATAACTACTCCTTCAGACTAGATATTTGTTTATAAAAAGGTTTTCTTATTAATATGAAGAAGGTTATAATACTATGAAGTTACTTAAAATACTTATATGTCATATATGAATATTCAAATTTTATCACTCACATCCACTTGCTAAACCATGATTGTTTTGGTAATAGTACTTCAGAGAAATACATAACGAGATCAGTTGCTCCTGTTTCTTTAGTATAGCAATGTCGTATTTTTACGCTTTTGATAAAAAGTATTGATTGGATAATAAATATTTACATTTATTTACTTTAATGTAAGCTTTAAAAAAACACAAATAACAATTAAAAATAATAACTCTACAAATCGTGACCGCGTGGAATGGTGGCAAGAATGCTAGAGGCATTTCCTCTTGCAATTCCGATTCACTGGGCGAAAAATAAACCAGCCCTCCTGTCACCAATAGAGGCAATAAGACGGGGTGTAATATTTTGGATGATTTTTTTTTGCACTATTACTCCAAGGTCCAAGCGTTTCAACTGCAAACGGAACATAACATTACGGCTTTTAATATTGTTTCCCTGATATGAGATGGGGCCAGTGTGTCAACTCATGTTGCGTCCCACACTAGGGCCCGTCCTCGTTCCCAGGGAACCAATGTCAGTCCATCAGGTCTCTTGCCATCATCACGACTAATTCCATGAGGCTCAATAAGATCAGAAACGTCAATAGTGGCAAGAGGCCTTTTTAAATAAATACTTTAACCTTGGAGTTACTACGGTAGCAGGAATTAAAAAATAGTAAAAAATATTAAAGGTGTGTTATCATGTAATAAGTTATTAGTTTTATAATATCCTAAATCCTTAACCGTTTGCGTTACTTAACGCTCTTTTTAGGATCTAGTTATAAAAGCGCATACATTGTTCAACAAAAGTATTTTCAACATCCGTGTAGTCGGGTAATATTCGTAACCAGCTCATGCTTGTTCCTAGCACTGATGACGTATATACTAGAATACGTCACAATTTCTACGAAAATCTTTTATATTTTTATGAACACACATTTATAGTTTTTTTTTCTGATGCAGCTAAACATTAAGTTAGAGACAAAAAACGTTACTTCAATTGCTTTTGTGTCAAGCAATACTCAGAGAAGTGAATTAGTCGTCTACAAAAAGTGCTCTCTTATCTTTTATACATCAATCACTTCCAGCCACGATTCGTTGACGGCGCGAATGTCCTAGATATTTATCGATTACCTCCAGCAAATACTAGGAACCTTGTACTATCAGTGTATAAAATTTTATGCTTTTCAATAATAATAATTTTAGTACCAAGTTATTTTACTTGTTGAGTAGGGGTTTGTGAATACTTATCTGGGTAGGTACCATCCAGCCATAACGTATTCTACCGCGAACAGCACTGCTTAGTATTGTTATGTTCCGTATTGAATGGTGAATGAGCCAGTATAACTACAGGCAAAACGGACATATATTAGTTTTACATACCATTAGGTAGCCTATCTGTCAGTAAATTTATCTTTTTTAAAATAAAATAATAATAAGATTGTCGATTTTTTTTATTTAGCAAACGCTTGTGTTAAGAAATTAAATTTTATTCTACCATTGATCCACTGCATGTTGGTGAATATAATATGGTCAGAATTTTACTTGACAAAGTCGTGTTTTGATGTTGTCTTTAGTAGTACTTGCCCAGAATTGAACCCGTGATATGGTGGTAGGGCTTTGTGCAAGCTCGTCTGGGTAGGTACCACCCATTAATCAGATATTCTACCGCAAAACAGCAGTACTTGGTATTGTTGTTTTTCGGTTTGAAGGGTAAGCGTGAGCCAGTTTAATTACAGGCACAAGGGACATAACATTTTAGTTCTCAAGGTTGGAAGCGCATTGGCGATGTATATCGATATCGATGATAATGCCAATGTCTATGGACGTACCGCTTACCATCAGGTGGTCCGTATTACTCGGCTGCCTTCCTATTCTATAAAAAATTACGAACCGTGTCTGGTGGAATAAAATCGAAATCCAACTCAGGTTCCTTTTCAGTTAGTTGACTTCGCTTATGAATTAGACATTTATAGGCTAGTTCTTTTAATTTTACTTTCATAAGACGATTTTATATTACAAGTAACTAACTAAAAGTTAATTAAAATAATATTAAAGAACCACGAATAAGAACAACGTTACAAGCGAATCATCTTATCCTTACAATCAATTTATCTCAAATAATGAAGTTTAATCTTTAGCTTCCTTGAAGCGGAACGGGGTTAATATAATAAATTGTGCTTCGACGGTGATCCGTGATAAGTTTTTAAAAAGAAAAAAATAATGCTTTCGCGTGTACGGTGTCGAGCGGACTGCGTCAATCTTAATGTGGCTTAGCGGGTTTATGGGTGGCCAATATCGATTCAAATCAATATCGATTATTTCATCTACGTTTTTTTAAATAAATTTACTGACGTAGGTAATACTTAGAAAGACTAAAGTAATAAGAGCTTACAATTACATCGTACACGATTTAAAAAATGTATATGCCATAAGCTGTTGGTGCAGCGTCGTGTCGTGGAGTAAGCTCCAAACCTTGTCCGAATAAAAGGGGGGCCTAAGCCCAGCAGTGGGCCATTTACAAATTTGTTACTTTACTTTTTACGTAAAATTTTCGATTAGAAACGTTTAATTTGGAAACGTTACATATGAAAACATTTAATTTTCATCATAAATATTTTGGTTTATGAAATGACTAGCCGTTCCGCCGGGTTTCCCTCGCGTTAGGCGATACTGCTCCGACCCCATGGGTCGTATAGCGTGATGTTAATAGTCTATAATATTCATCGAGAATTGGGCTATTCACTGCTAAAATAATTCTTCAAATCCGACTGGGAGTTCCAAAGGTTAACGTGTTCAAAAGAAATAATAAAAATACTATTCAGTTATATTATATTATATTATGTAGTAGATATACATATTTGAACATTATTAACCTACTTCATATTTGGTAATTTATTTGTAGAATTAATGAGTTAGAGTGTCATTCTAGGCACAATAATAATATCCTGGGACGTTATTCCCACAAGGCCATCTGAGCCCAAACTAAGCAGAGCTCGTACTATGGAAGCTAGACAACTGATATACTACATATTATACTGCTTTTCTTTTGTAAATACATACTTATATATGTAGATAATTACACCCATACTCAGGACAAACAGACATGTTCATACACATAAATGTCTGTTCTGGGTGAGAATCGATTCCACGACTTGCGGCGCGAAAGGCAAGTATCTATCAACCACGGCAGCCGGCTCAAATAAGGGATATTGCTTCTTAGTTCCCATGATGGATGGCGCAATGGCGATGAAAAGAATGATTAATATTTCTAGCTATGGGTGAGTTTTCTTACCAATGCCTTTGGGTAGTGATGACCACTCACTATTAGATATCCTTTTACCCAATATAAAAATAAAAATTAAAAAATCGTTCGATATCGATATTCGCTAAGGGTCAGCACCGGTTAAGCGTCATTATAGCGGTAAAACGTCAAGGGTGAGAAACCTTGTACACTGATCTTCGATCATTCGGAAGACAAATTACGACATGCAAGTAAGGGCTGCGCAAAATTTATAAAAAATCTTAACTTAAAAAAGTACGTCATAGATTTAAAGGGTTTTATTTTCAATTGTATTCTTAACTTAACTATCTTAAACTAATTTTACATTAGTCGAATTCAAAAAAAAAATTAAATATCTAAAAATTTTGACGATATTATATTTTTATAAGTAGGTATATAATAATTTTTATAAGTTGTTTTAATAATTTAATTATTCAAAATAAGTACGTTATAATGGACATCGTATTATAAAGATAAAGTTGGATTTATTGTTTATATAATTAGTTAAACATTATTTTTTTCTTATAAAAAATATATATATTTAATTTAATTAGTGGCAGCCCTAAAGATTACTGATATGTTCTGCTAGCCACTGGATTTCATATAAAAGGATGTCCTTGGAAAGTTTCGGCAATTGTGTGAAGAGCCTTCAAACAGAAAATATGAACGGACCCCAGAAAATTTGCGTACTTGTAAGTAAATTATAATTTTTAGCCAATAATAAAATTATATTTTTACAATTCTACATAAGGAAATAAGTTTAAGTCATTTTTCTTTTACATTACAGGTGCTGTGCTCAGCGGCTCTTGTAGAGTTTGCTTCGTCGTCTATAAGGGAAGCTCGAACAGGAGGTCTTCATATACCAGAAAAGATTATTGGCGGAGTCATTGATATAGTCCAAAGTCACAAGAACAAGCCTATCGCTGGCACTCAGCCTAGTTATCCTCCTAACCAGCAGTACAATCAGCAGCAATACCCCCAATACCAGCAATGGAACAGCCAATCAAATTTCCAGAATCAAGGATTCCAAGCTCAACAACCATTCCAAGGCACACAGCAAGGCCAAGGTCAATACAATTACCAGAATGGCTATAATCAAGCCGGTAACTTCCCGCAAGACGGTGGTAATTATAATAACCATGCCTATCCAGCTGGATCTGGCCAAGGTTTTAATCAAGGACAAAACCAACAGGGACAGTACCAAGTTGTGTACCAAAACCCAAACCAATTCGGTCAGCCTAACAATCAGTTCCAGAACACACAGTCTGGTTACTATACGGGTCATAATCAAGCGAATAATCAATACCAGGGAAGTTCGACCAGCTTCCAGGGACAAACGGGTCAAACACAAGGGCTAGGTAGTGGCGGATCCGGCCAGTTCAGCCAAGGTTTCTTGGTATCCGGTGGTCAGTCGGGCAGTGGTAATGGACAAGGACCAACCTGTGTTTGCCAAGCTTGGACCAAACCTCAACCATCTCATGATGTTTTAGCTGATAGTCCAGTAACTGAGAAAAGTGAAAAAAAAGAAGAAACGTCTTAGTAAATTATAAAATAAATAGTTAATTTATTTATATGATGCATTTACACCGCTTAAAATATTTATTAATTTATTAAAGTTTATATAGGCTTCGTACTATAGAAGTAGATGATACATATGTGTAACATTACAGTTGAGTGGATGTGAAAATTTCTCATGCTTGAAAATATTTAAATAACATTATTAAATAAACCGATTAGTTTTTAGAATCAAATTATGTTTATTTTTCATAATTGTTTCCTTGTTATGAAATTGTAAACATTAAAAGTGTTTACGTAACTATAAAAATAGCTCTTTAGCATAACCAACACATTGCTACTATATAAATAGCAGGCGTTAGATTGTATTTCTTGATCTCTTTTGTTTTAAATATAAGTTTTATTTTTCATTTACTATACATGATCAACGTTTTATTATTAAAATATATAAGCTAAACTATTAAGCAAATTAAATGTAAGTAACCAATAGGTGCAACACAGCTAAAAACTCTTTCTATAAATTACATATATTTGTAATTAAAACTAGTAACAACAGCTAGCAGCGTGTGTTTAATATTATATTATTATTATCACGACTCCACAAAGTCATAATGTTAAGTATAGGATAAAAACGATTTGTAACGGTATTATTAAAATTTTACTTATATAATGTACTTTGGGATTAATCCTGTAATGTGACGATGTACATATAATTGCTCGTAACAGTGTACTTGTATAAAGAATATTTTGATTTGAATGTATGAAAAATAATGTTTTAGTATCGTATATATTTTCGTTAAAATAATACTTGTATCAGTTACTCGATTAAATAAAGTTCATGCATACGAAAAATCGTAAATCCTTTTTAACAATAACAATTAAATTTAACTACTCACAACCTACTCATAGCACAATGACCAGATGTCTCATATAGATAACTTAATACTTTTATTGCAAAATAACTTTTCTCTCCTTGCATTACGGTACGCTTACTTGGCATTTTCTAGACAAACAGCTACAATTTTCGTCCAACCTAAACAGAACTTCGTCTACTTCCTCGAGCCTATCTGAATACATCCAAATAAGGGGTTAAGTTTGAGTGGCTGTGATATCGTAGCTCGCTTTTCCGAAGTAGGTCTCAACGTGCGCGCGCCGCCTTACGTAATCGTTACGTAAGGGGTGAAATGGGGGATGCAGGGGGCTAGAGGCCGGGGAGGGGAGCGAGGGACGCGGTACACAGGGGCGAAGGCGCCGGCAATCGATCTCGCACCGCAGTCCGGCTAGGCGTTCGACAATGGCAGACAAGACGAAAGTTGCTGAACAATACTACGCCCCCCCTCCAGATCTAGGAAAATGGGAGTCCCTCAGGATTTTCCTCTGGAATTCCGAAACTGGACAATTTCTTGGCCGCACGGGATCCAGCTGGGGTAAGCTTATTTTTTTATTACAAAAGCAATTTTTATTATAGGTACATTTTAATTTTTGGAGGGAAATTACAATGTGCATGAGGTTAAGACTAAGATTTTCTACTTTAATTAATCAAATAATGAGAGAAAAAAAGATTAAGACGGTTATATTACCGTAATATTACATTTTGAGGCGTGTTACGTAACACAAATTTAGTTTTTGACTAAGCATACAGCTTTAATCCAAGCTATATTCATAAGAAATATATCATGGGATTGTCATTCCATACAAAAATCATTAAAGAAAAAACAAAAAGGCACATACATTGATTTTCTATTATATTTTATCAACAATGTTTAAAACGTGATATCTTTCCGTGATATCAAAGTAAACGAAAAGCTCTAATTGATATATTAAACACTGCCTATGCGACATGCATTGCGCCGATTGTCGTGCGCAGAAGATTATGAGGTCCACTTTAGGTTTATTTTTACCTGCTAATCGATGGTGGGGCTTTGTGTACCACATCTGGGTGGGTGCCACAGTTATCATTGTTTTAACTTTACACTTAATACTTTGTATTGCTATGTTTCGTTTTGATATGGGAACGTTATTGTAATTTCAGAATCAATAGCACCCCAAAAGCTCTGATTCGATACTACATACTTCTTAAATCAATAGACAAAGGCGACAACTTACTTGTCTTCTTAGTGTACAAAATTTAAAAAAACGTCTCTGGTCAAATGTGGCTTCAAATTTTAATGGTATAGAAAGTATGTCTATGTAGTAAAAGGTAAAAGAAGACACATTGTATTGAAGTCAGGAGCAACGATAGTCTTAAAAATGATCTTAGGTCTCTTTACGTAATGATGACTACAATTGTATTAAATAACTTCAAGATTCAAGACACCCTTAATCTTTACTGAGTAGATGTACAAGTTGGCGGGTTTAATAATCACTCCCAAACAAAGCTGATTGATAAATTATTAAACCCTCCTCAATTTACACCCTAAAGTTAGGAGGGTTTTATAATTCAGACAGTAAATAATAAAGTTATTATCGATAATTATTGTGCACGCACAACTATACATCTATTGATTTCGATGTTGGCCTTAAGTTTTTCCATCCCTACAATAATAATCGATACCTACAATAAATCCTATCATTTAAATTTATAGTACTTGAGATAGTTCTGATCTCGACATTGCATTGTTACGTCACATTGTTATGTAATTACGATTTAATTAAACTTTGGATTATTTTTAACAAGAGTTTACCACAATGTTAGCTAAATATTACAAGAAATGTACGCTCAGAACATCCAAGTTATTGGAATTTAAAATAACTCAATGCATTACGTTTCTGCGACGAAATACTTTCCCTAAAATTATTTAGAAAACGGATAGGGAAACATGAACTATCTATCTTAAGAATGTATTGAATATTATTTATTATTTCCAATAATTTCCATTTGCAATTATGGAACACAAACTCTTATATACCATCTCTAAATTGACAGATCCTCCTAAATACGGGCGTATCCCTGGCAAACAATATTATCATTGCCAACGAAACGGCCAACTTTGACTGCTCTGTCAGTATTTAGATCTATGTTTTCACATGTTAAGCAATATCCCACAAATTGGCTTATATATTATATAATATATATCTTTGGACATATATTTATATGTATATTTGATAAAATATATTATACTATGTTATAACACGGGTTAAAATTAATTTACTCGTTTCCGCGGCGAACAGATAAAGCAATAAAAATATTCTTATCTCGTTTATATTCATACTAATGTTGATATCTATTAAAGTGTTTTAATATATTTTTTTCACATACTTTAACAGTTTTATAACATATTAATATTGGAACAGTGTCATTTAGCCTTAATGTACATAACTATAAAAATCAAAATAATTGATGATCTTTATGACTATTTCCACGACAGCGGAAATTATGAATAATCAATTTCACAGACGATATTATAGTGCACAAGTATGTGTGCAATCGCAGATGCACTCTCTATTCGCTTACGTTCATAACTCAATCGACAAGCATGACTGGAGAAAGATAAGTCATGATGATCGTATTTACGTAGCTAAGGAATTCCGTAAAAACAAAAAAATTATAATATTAGTAGAGTCAGAATTAGATCTAAGTAGAATCTCATGATTGACATTTTCAGATTATGAGAATAATCTAATATTGATGGCTGTAGTGCGCCAGTAATACGTCTCTTGTGCAGGTAATATGGCCGCCAAATTGGTCCCGAAAGAATATTTCTAATTTTATTCTTCACACAATATGCTCATCATTAATGCTGGTAGGGAAGGAAGGAAGTAAGCTCCCGTTACGTGTTATACAAAATAAATCTATATTAAAATAGAAATAAGAACTACTTAACGTTATATTATAAAGGACGATGTTATTATAACCACCCATTAATCACACTACAATAATTCATACCATTTACATATTTCTAATCGAAACATTAAATATTTGTATTTTAAATATAATTGTCAAAGTTAAGGCTACAAGTTCGGAAAAGTGAAATACCAGTACCAGTAACCAAGACGATGAGCAAGACCAGTAACCATGGAAATCCTTGGCCTCCCTCAAGCCTTTGTTCAGAACTGGAACATCTTTCAGCTGAAATTATGATCCTGTATTAACGCTAACTAACTCCAAGCCTTTTTAGTGTATGTGTAGTCAAAAAAATCATTTACAAGAAGTATTGATAAAATTTGTAAGTCGACTCTCAGCTCGTCCAGCTTTTAAAAGAAAAAGAATGGGCACACTTTACCTGGCAGTCGGCAATCGATATTTTTTTTAATAAGTAAGCTCCAGTTAGTTTCAATAAAAAGCGAGTATTTGAATTTCGAATCGTTCAAATAAGATAAAACGCGCGTCTATTGAAGGCTATTTTAATATTGATGCTGATCTGAAATAAGGCGTGGCATTCCTTTGTTGTATTGGCGAAATATATTTAAAAGACATACTATTGTAGGTACGTTAAACTAGTTGATGATGTTATACGTTTTATAACATTTTGCTTCCCATTTCGATTTATAGATCTCTTAGGTTTGCTTGAGTTTAAAAATCTTTGTCAAACATTTACATGCATTGATTTGTTCTTGAAAGATAATTTGGTTGCAATTTGAGATTAAATATTATAAATTGTGAACATAATCGTGTTTATAAATAAAATATAATAAGAGAATAAAAGATTTTCTTATTTATTTCCTATGGCGAACATTACATTTGCGTTTAAAAAAATGGTTACTGCATAAATCAAGACTGTTAGCAATCAATACATTTGCAGTTTCTAGTTTATATTCTATTATATCATATAATGTAATACGAGATGTATTTAGTCAAACGGTTACTTGTGCCAGAATCTGTCACTATTACTTAAGATTAATTCAAGACAATTACTGGAAATACAAAAAACACAACCCGACTTCGAACTAAATTACATTAAAAATAAGATTGAAATCGGTATGACAAATAACACTCATTTAACTTTTGCAAGCTATCCGGGGAACTATAATAAATAAATTTTTATATAATAATAAGGTCCTCCAGACCGATTTCGGCCACGGCGGCCAATCTCAAGAGAGATTAGCCAACTGCGCAGGAGATATTTTAGTGCACAAGTGTGTGCACACAGGTGCACTCTCTATTCCCTTGCTCTCATAACTGGCAAAGGAGAACAATACGACACGACCGGAAAGAGTTCAGGCGCAGGATCAACGGCTTAACGTGCTTTCCGAGGCACGGGAGTGTACACACTTCCAACTTCCAGACTCCGGGCTGCTACTGACATTTTCTGACAGAAAACCCCAATAACTATTTATTGACCCGACCTGTTAATTGAACCCATCACCACCTCGTCTCCGGCCTTATATCTAGCCACTAGACCAACGAGGCAGTCATTTTATATATACCTTATATAGTTAGCAAAATTTTAAATCTTTTTGAAGATATAATTAAGCGAATTTGTGTTTTATATTCATGTAATAAAGCTTAAATTATAATGCTGTGGTGAAGGTCGATCAAAGATATAGGCCAGCTGGATGCGCGGCGCCGACCCGGCTGCGCGCGCCTCGTCCTTCGGCAGATCGATCCAAGGACATATTTCTGCCATTCTATTTAATGTTAACTTTATGGACGAAACCTCTTTGATGGACTTTTTACTAGCACTTTGATTTATACAATAATAGGAAAGGTTAATTAAAAATATGGTTAATCTTCTATTTGATGATAAGAAAAAATTAACATTTTTGACAGGACTTGATTTCAAGTTATGTAATGTCAAAGTCGTATATACCTTGCATTATTTCTTAATATTAAATATTTTGTTTAAATTGCAAAATAATACGTTTAGGATCGGATTAAATTTGAGCATCTGTTGTATCGTTGAAATATTACATTTAGAACATCATATAATTCGCATGTGGTTCCCATATTTTTATGGAAACAGTAAATTACAATTTTTTTACATAATGCTTTTTGTCATTTGGCGAGGACACTCATACAGAGAACTAAATTCTTTTTAGAAATTAACTATTACCATAAGTATTAATTGCCTTACTTACATACATTCTTAAGGACTGTTCAGCTTAACACAGATTTCTCTCTTTCTGCTATTATTGGTTTAACATATGAAAGGAGAAGACGGCATTGTTAAACTAATCACCAGCTTAATAACGTTTATAACTAATGCCGTAAGTGGTTATAACTAACTCATGGACCATTCGTTTATGTTAAAATATTTTCATTTGGAAATATTGTAGTTTCTTTAATGAAGATGAATTTCCAGGGATTGTTATGAGTTTTACTTTTTTAAATAGTGTCAGATGGCCGATGGCCGATGGTACGTGGGTAGTTTAATAAAATAAAAAGTCCGTAAAATCAGTCTCGAAAAAGCAAAAACTAAAATCCCATGTTTCAAATACTATATACATTTTTTTATAAATATATAAGAGATACATGTAAATCTCATATACGTGAACATACTATTCGTATGAAAAAAAAGGTATTTATACCTAATGTATAAATCATTGCTGAATTGATCTGCACGTATGTCCTGGTTACAGAGCTGCATCACGCATGCGTCTCTCTAGGTCTACGGCGCATTCTCCGTGACCTGTTTTTCACCTGGTAAAATGATGAGTCCAAAAATGGAGAGAGAGTAGAGTTAGAGAGACTGTAGAGTTATGTAAACATTTTCAAATGACTTGCCTTGCCTTGACTAACTTGTGTAATTATCTATCATAATTTTATAAAAACTTAATTTCGAACTTATTCGAACCGTAGATTTTAGGCAGTCAATAAGTAAATGTATTCTTTATTTGAATTGTTATTATTTCTCGTGAAAACTTATTCTCTTTAAATCACTCCGAGTTACTTCATCATAATAAAAAAATACATCTACGTCATTATGTTATACGGCAGTTACAAAATTAATTGTTGATAATTTATCCGTTAGAAGTTTCCAACATGGCGATACCGCCATTTCCAATATCTTGAAAACATTCCTCAAAACATTAACAACAAAAAAGCAAGAAAATTCAGTTAAATAAAGTTTATGAATAAGGCGGTTAGTGATTGGTTAATCAATTTTGTGTCTTCTTCTTTCGAATGTCAAATCAATAATCTCAGAAAGAGATAAATCAGTTTAAATAATCAGCCGTTAAGCCACGTTTATAAGTATTGCCGTAAGTTTATAACTTCAGGCACATTGTTCGGTAGTAACAAAGAGCTATAGAATCTATTCCTGGCTTTCCTTATTGTCTCTTTGTCTCTATTTATATTCAGTACAAACTTTACTGTAGGCATTCTGTCTATCCAAAATTTATATTAATAATTTTTTCAGTTGTCACAAAGTAGAGTTTATAAAATGAATATCATATAACAAAACTGTCTCTTTGGTCTAGTGGCTAGATATAAGGCCGCAGACCCGGTTGTCCTGGGTTCAATTACCTGGGCGGGCCAATAAATATTTGTTGGGTTTTTCTGTCAGAAAATTCTTAGTAGCAGCCCGGAGTCTGAAGTTGGAAGTGTGTATACTTCCATGCCTCGGAAAGCACGTTAAGCTGTTGGTCCTGCGCCTGAACTCTTTCCGGTAGTGTCGGATTGCCGTCCCATCGGATTATGAGAGCTAAGGAAAAGAAACTGCACCTGTGTTTGCGCAACCACTTGTGTACTATAATATCTCCTGCGCTGTTGGCTAATCCCTCCTGAGATTGGCCGTCGTGGCCGAATTCGGTCTGGAGGACCTTATCATATAACCATGTATTATCTACTCCTTGAACTGAAAAAACAACTGTAGTCCTATGTTTGAATTAAGAATTATTTATAATCTATATTGGTTTCACGTCGGAGGGTTGTGCGGTGATTCAGTGGCTTTCCCAAGTCTGATAGATAGTACGCATGCGTATATCTTGACCTATACCTACAGCATTACCCCTGCAAGTCATGCACGGCTATGATGTAAAATGCATCGATTGTTGTACGTACCCAACGAGCTTAGCAACAATACGATTTGAAACGAAGCTCAGTTTTTTTATAACGTTACATTCGAAAGCTACGAGAATTCTAAAGTATTTTTGATATTACAATAAAATATAGCAATATAAGTAAATTGAAGTATTCCGTTATTAATTTAATTGTACATTCTTAGAAACGAGTAGTAGAGGACACCAAGAAAACAGTTTTACGCGTAAAATAAATAAAGTTTACTTACTCGTAAGTTAGCTCATTAATGTTTTTTGGCAAGTGTATATTGCTTTTAGCAGAGTGAAAAAATTGAACGGCGTTGCACTTTGTAAAGTATCTGATTGATGAACCTCATTTACTTGAGTTAGGAAAATTATCTTTTAAAACAATTCTGCAATTTTTCTTGATACTGTAGTGAGAAATAGTCATCGAATAAACCTAAAAAAATATAATTTGCTAGCCATCGAAATTTTGATGAATTATAAGATGTATAAAATACATTCAGCTATCAATTACGTTATATTTAATATTTGAAATGTATAAATAACAATTGTATTCTTTGCATAATTAATAGAATTGTGTATAAATGATGAATATGTTACGAATGATGTATATTATTTTATATATCCTAGAAATGTACATGAATATATTTACCTAAGATAAATATAAGCAACTTCAATGCTTATGAAAACAAAGTTCCTTATTCATTCTAAGCCGTGTTATCGTTTATAATAGATAATTAAAAAAAAAAATCGTTTATTAATATTTTTTATAGTTGCCCATGTATGTATGTAGTGCATTGTGATAATCGCGCTGAGTGAGTTGACGCGAACGCTTTAATTAGTCTGGTACTAATTATTTTGTAACTAGGACGGCTATATTTGTAGTCACGTTACAAATTCCGACTTTTCGCATCTCGTTAGTGTAATGAATTATTAAAACGTAAAATGGGCGTTAATATGCCACTAAATGCCCGTAAATGTTCGATAGCTAGACTAGTACTTCTTAAGTAGGGCAGTTTTGGGGGTTTATTACGTGATGCTGTTTCTCTGCGCGTTGTATATATTTTGCTCTTGATGTTCTCTTCAACTACCGAGAATCAAATTAATTTAAAATATGAATAATCGAAAACATGAACTGCTAATTAATTATCTGTCCGAGTCCTGGAAGTGATAAAATATTTAGCGGATTTATTATTCGTTGTTCAAATGATTGTAATTGTGAATGATTTGAAATTTGACGAATAAAATAATTATTTAAATAAGTTTTAATATCGCTTCATCCAACTCAATTTACTCTATCATTAGTCCGATAAACATTTAAATATAGTGCTTTATCCTTGTGATAATTGTATCTTTGCTTTAATTTACAAATTAAAAAAGGTAACATTTACGAATAAAGTCGATTTGTGTTCAACATATAGTTCTTTTTACAAATACTATGAATAAACTATAAATAATATGATCACCATACCATACCACTACTGCCTATTCATAATTTATTCTACCATTATTAAAATCAAATTTGTTCAGGCTTAAATGGTGAATGAGCCTATTTAAATACAAGTACAGGGAACTTAATATCTTTAAATAAATAATTAATCGAAAGGCTAATTTGCTCGAATACAGGCCTAAAAAAAAAGGAAAAAATTACACTAACTAAAAATAACCGTCAATTATATAAGTTTAAAATTCAGCTCATTTTAAAATATGGAACGCTTGTTATCATAATATTACCTTTATAGGTTATCAGTTCAATCTCATTACGCGATTGAGGGATTAGTTCACGCAGAAAACCTTACATATACTACGCGTTTATGTTTTCCTGGTACTCTCGATAATGCCATTACTATATCGTCTTTAAAAGTATCTTGTCTTGACTTCAAATTACAATGTAAATAAAATAAAAGTTTATCTTTTTATATTAAGCAATTGGTAGCTGACATATTATATTTATAAGTATGTAGTAAATAGTAGTTTTCGCTCTCGGCTTCGCAAGCGTGTTAGGAAGGGCAGATGTTAGGTTAGGTTAGTAAAAAGCTATTAGAGTATCCTTGGCTTTCAAGCTTGCTACATACCAAATTTAATCAAAATCGGTTTAGTGGTTTAGCCATGAAGCCGTTACAGACAGACATAGTTGCTTTTGCATTTATAAAATTTCTAAATATTAATATTGTAATTATAAGTATTTATATTGACTGTTTGATATTTTGGCTGTATCTACAATATTATGTAGGTATGTATATAAACTCATATTACTCATATATTACTCATATTCTAACAATCTTTCATTGACATAAGATATATTTTGTAAAACAATTCGTATTTTATTCAATTTTATTTTTGTCTGTCTGTCTGTTTGTCCGGGATAATCTTCTATCAAACGATTAAAAATTAAAAATGCTAATAACTGAATTATTCTATAGAGTATTCCAAGGTGCCGTTTAGTTTAGTAAAATGGCTGATTAAGAAGTATTTTCGTCACAAACTGAATTCCTGCTATTATATAATATATAATAGTTCGTTTCATAAAAACCTAAGAGTGATTACCTCTAATCTTCTCTGGTTACAAGCTTAATCAACAAAGGCAAACGAAGACGTGTTTCCAATTGACAACGTTAAGAAAATTATTTCTATATAGCACGAGTACATAGAGATTTTGCTCGCGCTTGTATTCGTGCTATTTATTCCTTCTTTTATAATTTAAATGTTCTGTGTAGCGTGTTCTGTGTACAGCGAGTTCGATGGACCCGCACTACATTTAGAGGAAGTGATCGAGCAAGCGCATTACTAGCAATTATTGAATCGATTCGGCATCATTCTCTTTTCCTTAATAAATTTGTGCACTTCTTTACAAACCAATTACCTTGTCTAGTCTTTCAATGAATACAAAAATCTAACACTTTTTTATTATTTTTTTAAAGTGACTTTTAGAAATATATTATGTGTATTTAATTAACGTTCAATAGGGTCAAATAAGTTACTACTTATTTATAAAAACAAAATCACATGAAACATTAATTTGTGTTTGTCAGGGTTTGTACTTTTAACCATCGGCTAAGATTCATGTCTTGTAACTATAAATATAAGCCATCACGGTTCCTTGGTAAAATTCGTACCTCGCGGTGAAGAGAGACATCGTGAGGAAACCTGTGTGTGAGAGATGAAAATTTGTAACGTGTATCCACTAACTTACAATGGAGCAGCGTGGTCGAGTTGACTTCAAACGTCCTCAGAAAAGGAGGTGTTAGCCCAGTAGTGAGACATAGACACTTTACTTTTTTTACTTGTAAAATGTGATTGTAAAGTGCCTTAATACATAAGAGCATGTGAATAAGGTGACTATTTCAACAAATTACATAATTTTTATTTTTGTCTACAGCCAAAATCCTGCTCTTCTATTTGATTTTCTACGCCATTCTGGTGGGTTTCTTTGCGGCGATGCTGACGATCTTCTACCAGACCCTGGACGCAAAGATGCCTAAATGGCAAATGGAGAGCTCTTTGATCGGCAATAATCCAGGTAAGAATATTGAAGCCATAGATTATCATACGTTAAAATGTATGATAATCTATGGCTTATTATATTTATTAAATTAATAAATTATTATAATTCCATGGAATCTAACGTTAATCTGATTAATAGAATTGACATTAAATATATGAAATATTTATTTCCCAGGTCTTGGATTCAGACCGATGCCGGACTCCGCTAACGTTGAAAGCACCCTGATTTACTACAGAGCCAATGACAAGGGATCCGTGCTTAAATGGGCTCAAGTCGTAGATGAATTCCTTGAACGTAAGTTTAATTTTTTTGTGTCTTTGGGCCAATGGCTAGCCTATAAGGCCTCGAATCCCGGAAAAAATAACCATTCTCAGTAGCACACTGGTGCTTCGGAAAGCAAGTCATGCCGTTGTTCCTGTTTTTGTTTACGCATCAAACTTTAATAGTAACGGGGTAACTTATATGCAATCTGCATATGAGTTTGCGCACACACTTGTGCATTGTATCTTCTGCGTTGCTAGCTAGTGTCCATTGAGAACAGTCTCCTTAGCTGAAACTGTTATCATAGTTTAATAATGTAGTATGATATTGAGTTACAGGGTATACCAAAAAACTAACAATTCATTAGTCTCTATTATTCTAGTCTATATTATATCATTAAAGCCGAGACTGCCCAGAGGTTTGAATGCGTGAATCTTAACCGATGATCGTGGGTTTCATACTAAACCACCATTTAAGCACCACTGAATTATCATGTGCTTAATTTTTGTAAAACCTTCTCCTCAAAAAGGAGACGAGGCCGTAGCCCAGCAGTGGGACACTGACAGGCTGTTAGTTAGGTTCTTATTATTCTGAATTGAATTACATATGATAGCGTCATGAGATCAATACTTCAATAGATCAAATTTTTTTCAGAATACCGCAAGAAGGGTAGCGGCAGTGGTGAGGCCTCTGGTGCTGAAAATCGTGTCCCATGCTCCCCGACCTCTTACAACCTGGGTGAGAAGCAGGTCTGCGATGTCCCTGTCGACGAATTCCACCCTTGCACTTCAGCTAACCAGTATAACTACGAGGAGGCTGGACCTTGTGTATTTCTCAAGCTGAATAAGGTTTGAAATCTTGTTGTAATTAATCTTCTAATAATATATTCAAGTTTTAAGTTATGCATATACAAGGAAATCGAAGTATGTCTCCTGTTCCCTGACTTAATGAAGCAGACCGTCCTATTTTCATTTTTTTGATAATATTTTTAACATTAAGCCAATAAAACAATACTCTTTTCCAGATCTTCAACTGGATTCCTAATTCATACAACACAACGGACAGTTTGCCAGAAAAAATGCCAGAGGATCTGAAACAGCACATTAAGTTGGTGGTAAGTATTTTTAGAATTCATATATTTTTCGGTCTAAATAATATAAAAATGTTAACATAATTTTTTTTCAACGCTTTTAAAATGTTATAACTATAAAGATCACGGCGTATAAAAATATGTGATAAGCTATAAAAGCTGTTATAAACAAACCAAGCATAAGTGTAACCTATTTGTCCTTCTAGTCCGGCAAACCAGAGGCCAATACGGTGTGGGTTTCCTGTGAAGGCGAGAACCCTGCTGACGTGGAAAACATCGGGCCTGTGCAATACATCCCACGTCGTGGCTTCCCAGCCTTCTACTATCCCTTCACTAACAAGGAGGGATATCTCAGCCCTCTTGTGGCTGTGCTCTTCGAGAAGCCCAGGAGTAAGTCACGCCTCTTTTGTAATTGTTACCTGGTTTGCTGTATTATATTATATATAAATTCTGTTTCATATATATCTACTCAATCCGGCTTCGCGCATGTAGGATATCGATCTATAAACAACATTTATATAAGGATATATATATACAAAAACATCTCGTTTTTTGGCCTAGGAACCTACCAAATTTTATCTCAACCGAACGTATGGTGTAGAATGTATGGTGAACAAATATACCACCATACATTATTCACATCAGCGAATCACATAAATAATTGAACACATTTAAATATACAATTGAAACTATTATTTTTGACCGAATAATTTTAAATTAACATAAAATTTATGTAACGGTCATTTAATATTTTATGTACTTAGTTACATTAATAAGTAAATATTTACTATTTCAGCGGGTGTCCTCATCAACATTGAATGCAGGGCGTGGGCGAAGAACATCAACTACGACCGATACGAGCGGCGAGGCTCGGTTCACTTCGAGCTGATGGTAGATCGTTCTTAAGCAGCTACATATTGGCCGACAACTTGGCAGCAACCATTTTGATACGTTTCGCTTGGCCAAACCACCGTACAATGCTTAATTTACTGCTAAGAGCCATCTTGATGAAACGCACTTGGCCAAGTTTTAAGACTGCCTCCCACTGCCAACTCCAAGAGCGGTCACCGTTCTAAATCTTCGCCAAGTCAGCCGTGGTTGACCGCCAAGTTGTCCGACTGACCGCCAATTGGTTATCAAGTTCACTTCACTGACCAATTGGTCGCCAAGGCTGCAAAGATCACATACACCATGCCGGGCGCCGGCTGCCAAGAGCGCCATTAGCAATAGCCACATAGTCGGCGGTTAATTTATATTCGTTTTAGAATAGCCTTCGGGCGCCACTGAGTTGAAGTTTTCGTTTACACGCTTAAAGTTAAATTGAATTTTAAATTATTATTAAATAATATTTATTAATGTAATGTTTTCTGGACCGAGAGTCAATAAATATGCAATAGTTGGTTCCAATATAGCTTTTTATTTGTGTTTTATTTATAGCCCTTATACCATATAGACAATACATAATCTATATTTTATGTTTTAAATCTCTCTATGTATACAAATGATCATATAAGTAGTTAACTTGACTATACATGGATAAAGACGGACAGACTTATTACATAAATAGGGTATATCTTCGTAGTAGCGGATTAATTCCAAGAAGGCTACTTTAATTTTAAAAATCTCTACCTATAGAATTGTCAGTGCCTGAGTGCCTTATTTAAAATTGCAAGACAATACAATGTACAACGAAAGGGAAACAGAAAAAAATATCAGTAAGATGTAATGAAGACTTCGTTTTGATTTAAGATATCCGTTTTACAATATATTTTTTATTTGTTCTGTTTCTGTAGCTAACATCGTACACAGAGTAGTCTACTCAGCCTGCTGGCAATATCCGCCACTGTTTTTTAGAGCCAATCTTTGTATTACCGAAAAGATAATGTATCAAGAAACTAAATAATGTGTTCAAACTTATGAAAATAAAACATAAATAATCATAAACAAATAATAAGAAGAATAATCTAAACATCTAGGAGAGGCCGTAGATGATAAACATGATCCCGCAGCCTCTCCGATGGCAGCCATCGCATTGGTTTCATGAGTAAGAATCCCACATAACCCAGTTCCTCCCCCAAGGGAGCCAGGTACCTCTCTGAAGGTTACCACTGCGTGATGAAAATGATAATAATGGACATTTTTAATGCTGCGTGCTCCAGAGTGAGCTTTCCGAGTAACTAAGTAATTTTGGCCCTAAGAAGAACGTCGTTTACCAAGAGGTGCTACGATTATTAATTATTCAGTTAGTTGAATAATTTAGTTTTATCTGAGTTTGATATAATAATAATATATTTGTACGCTTGCTCATTCACAGTATTAACTATATCCAACAGCGTGGATAGATGATCTGGGTATTTAAGCAACAGAATCGTAGATCGGAAGACAAGTACAAAATACATTTCTCTTCAACTCATTTAGGTCACTATAAAATATATCAGCATATTAATAACAACGTTAGATATATTCATCTTTATTACAATTCAATTACAATTTTATCATAATTTAGCGGCGATGCGTCGATGACGTCCAACCACGATATAGATAAAGCTGTCCGTTTGTCGTTCCGCCAGAGTGACATACCAGCCAAAAAGTATGTAGTCACTCTCGTCTCGCCGTCAAATATATAAAGTTAAACTACAGAGATTCACAGTAAGTTCAATAAAGGTTATTGAAGGAATAATCTTTAATCTAAAATTTTAAAAAAAGACGCCTTAGTACATTTTTTTCTAACCAGAATGACAAATCGTGGTTCTTACTTTAAAATCACAGACTTCCAAACAATCATTTATCCTTTACTTATACTTGACGCGAGCGAAGCCGCGGGTAACTACTAGTAACAAAATAAATCTATTTGTATAAAAAGCAAAGAAATTACATCTGTATAGTGTTTTGCAATCTTCACTTTGTCGCTATGTCAAATAGGAAAGAGTTAATAGGTTTATTGTGAGCAATTATTTAACTATGAATTTGATTTGAATCTTACCATTAGATAGTCCGATTGTGGTTCAGCCCACTGATTTTGAGTATGACCTACAAACCTACATTATATTATTGTGTATACATACTTTATATAGTAATATGTTAATATGCATAATTAAAAATAATTACTCAATACGACTCGCAGGTAAGCACGTGTAGTTCACGTGTCGTTCGTGTAATGTCAAGGGAAAGTCTAATCAATATTTTTTTATAGCATAGGTAGGCGGACGAGCGTATGGGCAACCTGATGGTAAGTGGTCACCAACGCCCTTAGACATTGGCAGTATAAGAACACAACAATAAAAAGTACCGCTGTTTTGCGGTAGAATACCTGATGAGTGGGTGGTACCTATGTAGACGAGCTTGCACACAGCTCTACCACTTACATGGTGGTAGCTAACTAACAGTCTGTCTGTAGCGCTTTCACAGCTAAACAACTGAATCGATTTTGATAAAATTAGCTATAAACCAAATTTGAACACCATTGAAGGACACAGGGCATTCGCTAGCAAACTTAATAATTAAAATTAAATATACCAATCGTGGTGATCGGTTGAACGTTTCTGAGGTTGTGTAATGCAGTGACAAGGTAATAATTTGTAATACTATGTTGCTTTTCGAAGGGTACCTTAGGCAGAGTAATTAAAGGCACTAGTAACATATTCGTTCCCATAGCTGCTCATCCTCGATGTTATAAATGGTTAAGATTTCTTACAATTCTAATGTTTATAAATGGTGTCTCATATACCCCGAGCTGCAAGTCTATTTGAAAATTATATGTACAAATTGGGACTATTGTGTACTCATATTTATACTTGGTATATCATTGCTGGCCGCGCATTGACGGTATGAAGAGAGCGATAATATCTATAGCCGATAGTGGTAAGCAATAAAAAGCAATGTCTGCCTCCTGTACTTTTTATATCCTTATAGCCACTTATTAAATACAAACAAAGATTGAATAAAATTTACATTAAAACTTTAAATAAATACAAATAAAAATTAAAAATAATTACTGTACAAATCGTGACCGAGAGCGTGGAATGGTGGCAAGAATGCTAGCAGTATTTCCCATTTGAATCGCAATTCTCTGGGCGAAAAATGAACCACTGATGACAGGAGGGCCCTGTCATCAGTAGAGGCAATAAGACGGCGTGTAATATTTTGGATGAATTTTTTTGCACTATTACTCCAAGCTCCTATCGTTTCAAGTGCAAACGGAACAAAAACAAAATGGATATCAATTTTAATGGTATGTTTTGTATTTCATATTAAGTTATCACAGACTTAATAAAGATAGCAAAGCTAGGAATTAAAGCTTAATACGTGAAGTTTCGCCATTATTCTCAGGTCTGAGGTGTTTATTTAAGAACCGGTGGTAGATTTATGACAATCAATAAACTTCGTTTTATGCAGAACCTGAAAACGACCCTCAAATGAATTCGTTTTGAAACTTCAACATTAATTTATGTTCTCTTATAATTACCTATAAGCTAAATGTTTACCTACGTACCTTGATTTTGTGACTAGTTTATAAAGGTAGTCACATTGGATATACATTATACGTACAAAAGTATGTATATATATATAAATATATACCAATATAAGGCTTGTTGATTGATGTATTCTAAAACCTTTCTCATCAAATATATTAATCCAAGCTAATGAAATCAGGGGCATCGCAAATATATTAAGGAATAACAAACACCAAAGCTAGCCATTACAACGCCGACATTGACGACTCGGCGCCGCGCTGTCGCGTTCGCTCGTGCCCCACTTTCAACCTACCCCCTCCCCGTACTACGTAATCGTTCTATTTGTAGTACTATCAATACAAAAAAAAACAACAATGTGTTGGATTTTTGCTTTATGTGCTTTGAGGTTTTATAGTGATAAGAATGTGAAAAAAGTTAGGTATGCACGAAAAATGTTAATCAATATTGATATAATAAAGGCAAAAGTAAATCTATCTTTTTTGTTACCTTTTCACGCCTTACCGATTTTCATGCAATTTGTTAAGAAAATATATAGACTGTTTTTAAGGAATTAGCCATAACTTTTTATACTTACATAACACTTGACAACCCCTCCTAAACACAGATGAAGCCACGGGTGTTATATAGTAAAATATAAATAATATTATATGTCACATAGGACACCGATTAAAAGTTTTTAGACCGCAGTGTTTTGTTTGTGGTAGTCTAGTAAAAGTAATGTTAGTTACTATTGTGATGTGAAATTAATAAAATGATATGCATATAAAATCGTGATGGCCAAATTTTAATAAAATAGTTATAATCTTATAATGATGTTTACATATAGCACATTATACACATACGTATCTTTTATAACATACTAGCTGTGCTCGCGGTTTCACCCGCGTATAATTAATAAAAATATAATGAATAAAAATCAGCCTAGAATCTTTCTCGTTAAACACAAAAATGATTTTTAAATTCGAACCAGTAGTTCCTGAGATTAGCCGGATCAAACAAACAAACTCTTCAGCTTTATTTATTAGTATAGATATATGATATTTATATTATGTACTATCTAAATCTGCCGGAAAAAATAGCATGGTGCCAACATGTCGCGTCGCCTTTTGGCACAGATCAATCCCCTTCGTCCTTTATCCTTATATATAAAGCAAGTTAAATGGATTTAATGAACTTGATTGTGTAACTTACCTATTTAAAACTGTCACGGTGTGTGTGTTGTGTATAATAACTATGACATTTTTAAACAAATTAAGGTTTAAGGATGTCTGAAACAACATAAATTATAAAACTATTATCACATATCTGACTATACGTTTTTTAAGAACATTGTAAATTTAATTTCAAGGATGGATTTCTTTTAAATAAATAAAAAAAAACATAAAATACTGGTATAAAATTATAAATTTATAATAATCAATCATTTTTCTTGCAAATAATTGAATTGTTTTGATACTTATCTAATACTGCATTCCCCTAGAGCGTGGCCAAAATCGATCACTATATTATGAATTTGAAGACTGTTTTTTTCAGGATCCACTACTCTTATTGAGATGTTCAAAAACTATATTTTGTTCAAATGAGGAGTTAAAATTGCGTGTATCAAAATATAAAAAACTACGGGCTTAGTTTCAATAAAATCTTACAACTTAATTTTTTTATTGTTCAACAAATCCATTCAAATTGAAATATAAACCCAGTATTACAAAACTCGTAATTAAATTGAAATAGTATAGAAACAGTTGATTATCTAAAAGGTAGTAATACCCGCCCCGAGGGATGGTAAAGGCCGGCGCCAGCGCGTCGCGGCGCCATAGCCGCTGTCTGTCGTAGCTCCCTTGCTACGAATACGGAACCAATCGCTTTAATATACATTGAAGCTTTCATCTTTTTAAATTTTTTAACAAAATATTGTGAATATTCTATTAAGATTCTATTCTACTAAGATTCAATTAAGATGGAATTTAGATAGAGGAGTTAGAGCCAAAGCTAATGCATGTTTGCTCAGCGGTTTAAAAAACATCGTGAAGAAACTTACTTGTTTGGAAAAAAATTTCACATATGTACTCATACATACTAGAATAGTGGAATGAAATAATGAACGTATATATTTATTTAAAAAGAGAGGAAGTTGCTTAGTTATAGGACATTTATGTACCTCTTTTTTTGCTGTTTACTGTTCATGTAGGCATTATAGTTTTGATACCTAGCTACCGCTTAAATTATTATAATGTAACGACCCAGGGACGTCATTTTTTTTCAGACATTCTTGTAAGCGTGCGATGAAAAGATCTTTGAATTAAGATCAGGCCATGTCAGGGCTGGGCCAGCCATGTCGATGACAGCACATTACTTTTCACAGCGATAAGCTGTCTGCTTTGCAGTGGGTTATCAGCTAAGCAAAGGACAGCGGATGCCCTTGCATCCACCTTCATCTTATCCACCATAAATTCTGATAGCATCGTACGATTATTTAATTAAATCACTCGATAATTAATTACAACGGATCGCAGAGCAGTTCCCAGGAGACATGTCTCCCTGCTGCAGTTGAATCAAACGTATTACCCACATTTCGTATATCATGATTTTAAAATAAAGAACTGTTTTTTTATAATTACAATCAACTCTAAGTTAATAATATGTATAGGGTTTTCCATTAAGGGCGCTTGATCGTGCAGAACTTCCATCGTAGCGTGTGCTGTGTGGCACGTAGCGCCGTCCTGTTGAAACCACATGTTGTCCAGATCCATATTCTCGATTTCAGGCCAAAAGAAGTTGGTTATCATCGACCGGTATCGCTCACCATTGACGGTGACGGCCACACCATTATCGTTTTCGAAAAAATACGGACCAATCACGCCTCCGGCCCAAAATCCGCACCAAACAGTCACTTTCTGCGGGTGCATTGCCACTTGGTGAACCTCGTGTGGATTGGTCTCGTCCCAAATACGGCAATTTTGCTTGTTGACATAGCCATTCATCCAAAAATGCGCCTCGTCGCTGAAGATGATTTTTTTGCCAAAATCGGCGTCAACTTCCAACTGCTCTAATGCCCAGTCAGCGAACACACGGCGCTGTCTATGGTCATTAACCTTGAGCTCTTGGGTCAGCTGGATCTTGTACGGGTGCAGGCTCAAGTCACAACGCAAAATTCGCCAAGTTGTCGTCTGCAAAAGGCCGAGTTCCTGTGCGCGACGCGGAATTGACTGCCGCGGGTTTTCGAGGACACTGTCGCGCACAGCGGCGATATTCTCGGCAGATCTCGCGTTACGTTGACGCACGGGAACCGGCTGATTGTTAACTGACCCGGTTGACTCGAATTTGTCCACCAATCGACGGATAGTCGACTCGGCAGGACGATCATCGCGACCGTAAAACGGGCGAAGTGCGCGGAACGTTGCTCGAACTGAAGACCCATTTTCATAAAACAATTTTATGATTTGCACGTGCTGCTCGACACTGTAACCTGCCATGGTGGTTTGGGAGGACGGAATGAATATAACACACTGCATTTGACAGCTGTCACTCAAACAATATGGCCGCAATCAGCTATCAAAGTTCAAGCGTCCCTATTGGAAAACCCCTTATTTTACTGTTCTTGAATTCAAAATTCACAGTAAAACCATTTATTGTTTTTGTTGCCCTGCTTGTCATGTTATTCCAAGTGTTTTTTTTTTCTTTAAATAAATAAATAATCAAGCCTGAGTTCAACCCATGCCAACGGCCACACTCCTAGACTCTGCAAAACACCACTAGTTGGTACATGCGATTGCGGTGCCACTTCAAAAAGACGTAACGGACTTGACATTAAAGCGCCCGTAGTCATGATCAAGATGCGATATACGCATCAATTAAATGTGCATAATATATGAAAGACTTGATTACACTGTTCAAATCGAATCAAGAATTAAAAAAATTTACACTTTAATGTATATGTGTACTATATATAATATTATATATAATATATAATATTATTTAATTTCGATCGAATGTTTTTAATTTTTAATACGGTACTCAACAAATTTAAGCAAAAGTCGTACTAAACACAGTCCAATAATCAAAACCCGCAATGTAGACAGTCCAGTTCTGCCCCTATTTCCCATTACTCCCTTGCTCTATCCCAGATTCCGCATCATTCAGTCTCTAGCTCTGGTTGTGCGCACTACTTAGTTAACTTGTGACAATGGGTTTGGATAAACGCACGATTAAGATCATTGTGATTGTTACTGTTACTGTTCTTGTCATCGGTGAGTAAATTCATAATAATTTTAACTAAGTAATTTAATAAATAAGAATTATATACAAACGCGTTTGTTATCAACTAAGGAGAATGCAAGAATTGTTATAAGAACTTTAAATGTAGAATTAATTTAGGAAATTTGTATACTTTCGGGAGTTTTTGTGTTTTAAATGAATTCCATTGTATGTGATAATAGTAATATGTATTAAAGAGCCTTTTTGTTAGTCCTATTAAGTAAATAATGTAGTTTTAAATAATAGCTCACTCAATTTAAGTGAATTCTAGACTTGTTTTATCTAGGATTGGTGTTTGCATAAATCTTTTATACATGTACAATTTAGGCTAATAGTCAATAGGCTTAGCTAGTTAAAAAATTGACCAACTATAGAATAACATTTTTTTATTTACTTGTGTAATATTTAATGTATATTTGGTGGTAGAGCCTTGTGCAAGTCCGTATGGCCAGGTAGCTCCCACCCACTCATCAGCCACTACCGCCAAACAGCAATAAATATCTTTGTGTTCCGATTTGAAGAGTGAGACACCTAGTGTAAATAAAATCACAAGGGACATAAAATCTTAGTTCCCGAGGTTGATGGCACATTGGCGCCGTGAGGAGTGGTTAACGGCGCCAATGTATATTGGCGGTGGTTCATATCATCCTATATTAAAAATAAATTGTTTCCATAAACAATTTGTATAAAAAAACGAAAAATATACTGTGTAAGTATAATTGTATTGCAGTTGTCAACGCTTGAAGTAAGAGTTGAGGTAAACCATTAATATAAATACAGAGATTCAGAGTTATGGGGAGAATAAAATATGTATTGTACACGTACTGTCACTTGTTACAAATATGTTTGTGTGTTTCTTTATCTGGTGTATGTGTGTGTGTTTATCTGTATATGTTTATAATAGTTTTTATAGAATTAATAATAATAATAATAATAATAAATCATTTATTTCGACAAGGATCATATATACATTACATATATTATATTAAATTAAATTAAATCAAATTAAATCAAACCAAATCAAATTAAATTAAGTTAAACCAAATTAAATGAAATCAAATTAAATGAAATCAAATTAAATTAAATTAAATCAAAAAAATCAAATTAAATCAAATTAAATCAAATTAAATGAAATTAAAGTCAAATCAAATTAAGTCACATTAAAACTAAACAATGTCATGAATGTATTTAATGTCAATTCAAATAAATAAATAAATAAATGTCAACACATTAATATTCATTATTAGTCAGTACATGAATCATATTGCAATGATACAAGTACTGACAGTCAAACCTGTATGAGAACATTTTTAGGATGGTGTTGGAGCTGCCCTGAACCCTGCGCAAAAGAGATGTACATCGCTTACGCACGGTTGCATAAAAACAATCGATTCGCGAGTTCGCGAACATCCCTGATGCACTACAATACCGTGGCAGCCCCATCAGCACCCTAAACGCATTATTATACTGGACACACAATTACCACAAACTATTTATTAAGTTGAAGAAAAGTTCAAAAGAAAAATATATAAAATTATTATTATGTAAATAGCTTTAGACAACAGCTCCGGATTTGAACCGAAGTTTCGGTTAATATTCCTGTGTTGTAGCGACATTTTTTATTGTATAGGTAGGCGGACGATCTTGTGGGCCACCTGATGGTAAGTGGTCACCAACGCCCATAGACAATGGCATTGTAAGAAATGTAAACTATCGCTTACATCGCCAATGCGCCAACCAATCTTGGGAACTAAGATGTTATGTCACTTGTGCCTGTAATTACACTGGCTCACTCACCCTTCAAGCCGGAACACAACAATACCAAGTACTGCTGTTTTGCGGTAGAATATCTGATGAGTGGGTGGTACCTATCCAGACGAGCTTGCACAAAGCTCTACCATCGAGTATATCAGTGATGTAGTAGTATCTAAAAGTTAGTATTTCATAATTTATTGTTTTTTTTTTCGCTACTATCTATGAGCTATCTTCTTACAAAAATAAGGTGCTATTGGCACAAAAGCGATACACCAGAAGCATATCTGATGTAAGCTCGCTTGTATCATGTAGATCCCTCTTTAAAAGGTTGAAAAACTGACTGTGCCTTTTATATATTATAATATATGAAACGTGCGTTTATGTCAAAATGCATCCAGAGGAATTTGCCACTTCAGTACATGAAAGTAATTTTAAATCTCGATGCCCTGACTGATTAATATTTCCATGAAACTATTTGTGGATTTTAACCATTGTACCGTCAAAAATGTACCTACATTGCAAATAAATAATTTTAATTTGAGCGTAAAAATATTCTAACTAAATTCTGTTTTAAAATTATTTAAAAAAACAACAGTTCTTAGGACAATATCAGAAAGGTAATATTTATAAGTATAATACAATAATTTAAAAACAATTTTCAAAATCATATTAAACATTTTAGGTAGGTACATATATACATTTTACATTGCTGGTGAAAAATCCTATAATGATAATGTGGGGCGTGCGATGAGAGGTGGCAACGAGTGATATGGTGAAACAGCCGAAAGAGATCTCTCGGCAAGATACTAATTAAATTATATAATTCGCACATAATTAAAAACTGAAGAAAATCTTATCTATGCGAACCGAGTACCGATACTCAAATGTATGTTTATGAATATACGCCTCGCTTAAACGTTGTTTACCGAGTGGTTAGTTAAGCACTGCTGTCGTCTTCGTCTTTCTTATGTCAAATCCATAATGACAGAAAGAGTGAAATAAATAAATGTTTGATTAAACAAATACTGAGTACCGTATTACATTAATTATATCATATGTAGATGGTTAGTTATATCAGCAATCCTTTAAGCTTATTACAAACACTAGTGGGGCTTTATAGGTATCCTGGCTGTTGATCCGGTCATTGCACGTTGATTGAAAACCGATCAAACCACGCAAGGGATTTGTTTATAAGCAAGTAACGGGTATAAAATTTCCTGAAATAATGTATGTATCTTATCTCTTTCTAGATAATTTAGGTACAAATAAAACTGATAATATATTATTTTACGAATTTTCATTTAATTTAATTATATAATTAAAAAGTTTTTAGTAAGTTGATAACTAGTTCATTGACAAAATACACTAAAACTCACTATTAGTATAAAGATATAGATGTATCTATACTAATATATAAAGCTGAAGAGTTTGTTTGTTTGATCCGGCTAATCTCAGGAACTACTGGTTCGAATTTAAAAATTATTTTTGTGTTGTATAGTCCTTTTATCGAGGTAGGTTCTAGGCTGATTTTTATTCATTATATTTTTATTAATTATACGCGGGTGATACCGCGGGCACAGCTAGTAGACAATAAATTTGAAAGTGTATCATTTGATCAAAATTTAAAACTGGACGGAGGAATGGCTACCGAGAGCCACTGCACTGCGACTTCTTGCTGCTAGCTGCTGTTTTTCACGCTGTCGAACACCAACGATTGTAATGTATGAGACTGTTCTAGACGTTACATTACTCGGTAGGAGTTAGAGACCCAAAAGTGGCTGCTATTCGCGAGGACGTTGCTACTATTACGCAAGCTTTTGAAGTTGGCTACTGAATAAATTGATCCTTTGATGTAGAGCGAATGGATTTTAGAAGAAACGATTTCAGAAATGTTCTTTAGAATTTAGGGAATCGACCGTTTCTCTCTAATCTCACGTTTAAGTTAGCACGTTATATTTGAACCTAATAAATCATGGGCATCATAAAATGCTACCTCAAAACCTAGATACACAGAAGCAATGGTCTGTGACACTACACGACTATAACATTTTTTTTAGAAACAATATGTATTCATAAAACAATTCGAGTTGAATATTTAAAATCAATTTACGTTAGAAAAATTATTAAATTTATTTCTCACCAAAATTAAAACAATTGCAGGTGGCATCATCGGCCTCATTCTAGGTCTTGTATTGCCATATCGCTATGTTGGTAAGTTATTACAATTAATTACATACTTATGCAATCTGGACTTGGCTGTTAAACATATCGTAAGAGACTTGCTAATTTATGATTAAATAAGATTAATAAGAGTATTTGCTAATTTATGGTTTTTATTCAGAACTCGAAGTATGGCCTCGTTCAGACGAATATAACTATGAACAACCATTGATCCATTTCCGCGTCAGTGACTCGGGAACTTGGCATCCATGGTACAAGAAGCTCAATGAATTTCTCAAACGTGAGTGACAACTTTAAATAAATATTAGTCGAAGTAAGATAACAAGAAAAAAATCTTATTTTAGAAATACGGACGCGCAAGAGGGTTTTGGTACGTTTTCATATGTGCTCAAATACATTGTCATTGTACTGCCATTCTAAGGCACACTTTCATATCGCTGGCCTTTGGGCAATGGCGACCACTTACCATCAGGTGGCCTTTGCACGTCAAGCTTGTTGTAAATAAACAATAATATATAATGGATTTGACCATATCAGATATATAGCTATTTGATCATATAATTTATTGAAACGAGCTTATTAACCTTCCATCACTTACTCAGCTTAAGTCTTGGTACCTTTGTGATGATTAGCATATGAGACAACGGTCCCCGAGGAACCACCTCGAGCTCCTTGTTCGGTGCATCATCATGAACAACGCCTACCCGTACCGAACTGCGAGCGCGCCCTCAGCATGTGGGCTCCTTGCAATGTTGATAACTTCTACGGATACAGAGAAGGCAGGCCTTGTGTCTTCCTCAGATTGAACCACGTAAGTGTTACTCATATAAAAAGACTATAGTGTAGAATAAGGCAACCTTCGCTACAGCTCCAACTCGTTTGTCTGAACCATTCGGATTTTATAACTACGCTCCACGACTAGCACGAAATTAATTTTAAGCACTCATAAAGTCATCGGTGGTGTCTCATTTTTTTAAATACTTCTAATGATTTTAAATGCATCTTTTCTCAGATCCACTATTGGGTACCGGAGCCCTATAACGTGACTGTGCCTTTGTCCATCCCGCAAGATATGCCAAACAACATCAAGAAAGCCATGGTAATAATCACATTAGACTCGTAACTTAGACCTAACATAATACGCATATCACAAAAGGAAGGGTTCGTCATATATGTATTTCATCAACATTATATAACATGACACTCTCGCCTATGTCTGCATGGCATAGTATAATATCGACAATATATGAGAAAGATTATTTCCTGACATATAATTACGATTATATATGATTATGATAGATAGATGAAAAAGCCGAGATGGCCCAGTGGTAAGAACGCGTGAATCTTAACTGATAATCGTGGGTTCAAACCCGGGCAAGCACCACTGAATTTCATGTGATTCATTTGTGATTATAATTCATCTCTGGCTTGACAGTGAAGGAAAACATCGTGAGGAAACCTGCGTGTGTCAAATTTCACTGAAATTCTGTCACATGTGTATTCCACCAATCGGACGGAATAAGCTCCAAAACATTTTTCTCAAAAGAGGAGAAGAGGCCTTAGCCCAGCAGTGGGACATTCACAGGCTGTTACTTTTATGACAGATAACTAGTAGGAGTCTGGTGATCGTATTTCTATACTATGGGACGCCTACGGAGAAATTTAAAAAGCCACATTTTGATAGTTATCTCTAAAGCGTATGTAGTGGTATTTCGTCTTTATTATTATAATATCCTGGGACATTATTCACACACGGCCATCTAATCCCAAACTAAGCAGAGCTTGTACTATGGAAACCTGACATCTGATATACTACTTTTCTTTTGTAAATACATACTTATATAGATAATTACACCCAGACTCAAGACAAACAGATATATTCATGCACACAAATGTTTGTCCTGGGTGGGAATCGAACCCACGACCTGCGGCGCGAAAGGTAGGTATATACCAACCACGCCAACCGGCTCGTCGGATTATTATTATATATAGACTAAATACCACTAACTCATCTCATGATGTCCAAAACTAAAGGTCCGATTGACTTGTTATGTAGCATACTTGCTCATTTGCGACGTTAACGTCCCTAAAAAAGGAAATTTCAACTTGAAATTTCCCAAAAACCCATTTTTAGAGGAAATTGTAACTTTGTTTTATCCGTTAAATGTAATTAAATCAAATTGTTAAAAAAATCTATTTATACGCTATGCATCATTTAAGTTTTCATCATCAAATTAACAGCACCTATACCCAGCGAACCAATATGGCGATTTCATCTGGGTATCCTGCAAAGGAGAGTTTACCGCTGATGAGGAGAACATCGGGCCAATCCAGTACATTCCCGCCAACATGCCTCCGGGATTCCCCACAAGTCGTCTCCGCACGGCTAATCGTATTCCACGCTCTGATCGGTCACTCCCTGATCTGATTTCTGGACCACTGATTGCAGTCGTCTTTGAGAATCCTCACCGTAAGCAGTTCTGTCTTATTACCTAGTAATAAGAGTTTTTATCACGTCTTAGTAGTCTACTGGCCTAAGTGTAAAACATATACATACCTATATGTTATGTACTTTGTCGTCTACGTCTTGCAGACGGCACGTGCGCATTTTCTTTTTTTTTCGAATTGACCGTTTGCTGTTGGAACAAATGGTCATGTCAGCGTCATCGGGGGCGACTCTATAAAGACTCGGCTTGGTGTTAAATAGTCACTTAAGGGCTTCCTAATATTTTTAATTTAGTCAGGTCGAGTGTTTATTTTTATCATTTCAGTAGCTCATCTAATCACATCTTGCCATCTGTTTGTTTATGTAAAGATTGAAATTACTGAATATATAATCTTATTTGCAGTTAACTTTAATAACAGCTTGTAAAATTATTTTTATGATTTAAAAACACTACTATGTATAGAAAATATTATTTTTTATTAATATATATTTAATGCGCTAGGTGGCGTGGTGATCAACGTCGAGTGTCGTATTTGGACACGTGACATTGTCTACGATCGCAACAGTCGGATTGGACGCGCACGCTTCGAACTTTACATCGAATAAAAATGTTTAGTTTAACTTATTTACTATCTATACTATTGTAGTAATGGATCAATTAAAACAATTAATTAATGGCATTTAAATTTTGTGGGCGTTAAACTTGTTTTTCATAATAACATTAGTATAGTAATACTCATCTATATAAATAGTATAGTAATAATCATTTTTTATTAGGTATATGTATAAAGATATGTTGTTTTATTGTGCACATACATATAATTAGGAGATAGCTATGTTATGTCACTTTGTGTCTATTTGTGGCAAATGTAATAAAGTATGTTATACATAATATATCTATTGAAAGACCGTGAGAGCTTACAATTTTTATTTTAACCAAATAGCTATACGCTTAATTATTATTATTTTGATGTATTTTTTTAATTCTATAGATAATAGTATTATTTTTATGGCCAAGTTATATTTTTATCACAAACTAGTTTAAGCCCAGCTACGCAGGTGTATAAGACGGTTGGTTTAAGATATATAATAGCCTTTTCAAGCTTGCTTCATGCAAAACTTCATCAAAATCGGTGCAGTGGCTTAGCCGAGAAGGCGTAACATACCCACATAACAGACTGACAGAGTTACTTTCGCATTTATGATATTAGTATAGATTAAAAAATTCTTATAACTATTGTATTTCTTCAGTCTTAATGTTTACTGTCCATTTTTTTTTTTCTTATTGTTACATTTCTGGTCCTCTTTATCCTCTTTACTTTTTACACATGCAATGCATATGTGATAAAGTTTATAAGTATTAACTAATTAATTTATTATATATTTATTATGCAACACGTATAAAAATCTTGTAATTGTATATACAATATAGTAATAAACTCAGCGTCAAAAAAATCGCACCTTTTGGTATTTTGACTTCAAGCAACTATAAACCCTACTTCATCTATGGTAAGGTATAAGTGTGGGGCCTCATTTTAAAGGTTATTGAATCCTTTAAATAATAAAACTGTGATAGTGATTACTAAGCATATAAAAAACATTTTTCATGAAAAAAGGAAAAACACGCCAAAATTACTTAATTTAATTAATCTAAAAACATAACAAAATTAAAAAAAACAGTAAAACAAATTCTTAAAACTAAACTTAGAACCTAGTGTTACCTCCCTGAGGAATGTCACTCCACTCCTCGACGACGGTGTCCCGAAGCTGTTCAAGGGTGGCACGGGCAGTATCATGAGACCACACCCGGCGTTTCAGATCATCCCAAAGGTGCTCTATGGGATTCAGGCCAGGACTTCTCGCTGGCCACTGCATCACGGGGATCCCAACCTGATTCAGGTAGTCCCGAACAATGATTGCCGTATGGGAGCGGGCGTTGTCGTGCATGAATGTGAATTCAGGCCCGACAAAACCAGCATACGGGACCACATGGTCCTCCAGTATCTCTGTGATGTACCGATGAGCAGTCAGGGACCCCTGGGCACGTGCACCTCCAGTGCAGGAGACGCACACAAGGTCGGTTTTTCCTTGGATTGAAATTCCGCCCCAGAACATGCAGGATCCTCCTGTAGCTGACGGTTTCTTCAAAGCAGGCCTGTGAGTACCGTTCCCCTTGCCTCCTGTACACTCTTCTACGCCTATCATTGCAGAAAAGGCAGACCCTAGTCTCGTCGAAGAAGAGGACAGACTTCCATTGGTCGAACGTCCAATCCACGTGGTCTCGGGCAAACTGTATAAGACATGGTACTTTTTTGTTGAAATATTTTAATTTTATTGGCATGTTTGCAATGTTTTATGTTACATTTGCAGTTTTATTTAAAATCAAGTAGGTACACGTTTCTCCATTATACAATACTACTGAAATAATAGATTTTTGACGCAATATTATCTAAGACAGATAAAAAACTATTTGTGAAAATGCTAACAGATTAAATAAAAAAATATATTTAAATTTAATTAACAAGTAAAAATATAGTTCTATTATTGTTTCTTACAAAATAAATGTTTTTATTTAAAACAATGTATTAAGCAAATGTATTAATTTTATATTTATAAAAATAATAATAGATATTATTTTTATATTTATAAAAATGTATTAATTCAATATAATTTTAGTAAATATAATATGAAATAAATCATTCATTCGATAAACATTATTTACAACTTAAGTAATGAGAAATTATTTTTAAACTTATTTACGTGGTGGTGTGGTTTTATCTTTTGTGTACTACCTATCTGATAAATTAGCTTGTAAGTTATTTGGTGGTATTTAGTTGATATTTGAACATTGAGAATGATGCTTAATTGAGAAATAAATGTTATTTAATATCGTTTTTTATTTTTTTTCACCGTAAACACTGGAAAAGTGCTAATAATAACCGGAAAACTTGTAAGAGTATCGGAAATACACCCGTATCCCGTACCGTATCTAACTAAGCGGTCGCAAAATTGTTCTAATAAAATCAAAATATACTAAATTTAAGTAGGCTTTATTCAGCTAACACTTGTAAACTTTTTACAGTGTTAATTTTAATACATAACGGTGGCCAAACGGATGTAGGTACGATTTGGAATGTCGATTCTACTGAGGATAACCGGCAAGACACGGTAATTTACTATTAGTATTGTCTATTACTTATAGTTACTCTTTTTCATCAACCAATAAATGTACGTATATGTAAATTGTAATCTATACTAATATATAAAGCTGAAGGGTTTGTTTGTTTGATCCGGCTAACAGGCTCAGGAACTACTGGTTCGAATTTAAAAAATATTTTTGTGTTGCATAGTCCTTTTATCGAGTAAGGCTCTAGGCTTATTTTTATTAATTATACGCGGGGCACATCTAGTAATCATATACAATTATATCTATGTATCTTGAATGAGCATCAACATATACTAACTCCGAGCTTTTTTTATAATTTATCTATAGGCACTAATATTATAAAGAAAAAAAAAGATTAGATTTTTTGTTTGTTTGTTTGTTACGATTAAACTCAAAAACTAATGGACCGATTTAAAAATATCTTTCACCAATAGAAAGCTACATTTTTACCGAGTATCATAGGCTATATTTATATATTTAAAAAAAAATAGAGATATCTAAGATATAGATCTAGAGATCTAGATATAAATATAGATATCCCTACCTAAAGTGGAACAATGTAACTCAAGGTATCACATTGTTGCCTATAAAAGTCATTATTTGGCGTGCGCTGCGAAAACTATTGACGATATATAAAAAAGTGTTCTATATATTAACAGTGCTCATGATTGCTCACAAAAAAGTCACAGATGGTATATGCCTAACTGTTATAGTTAAGCCACAATAATAGTTTTTGTTTAAATTATTAAGTTCAAATACGGTGGAATCGAATAGTGGTGATATATGTATGTATCATGATATTATCAATCCTGATCCATATAAATGGTTTGATAATTAAGGATGATTATTTACATGTCAATTACACTTTAAACGATCCGGATCGTACTTTTCGTTTAGAAGTTATGACGGGTATAAAATTCTCTCAATAAGAACAATCTCACAGTTTGAACAAACTGTAGGTAACTGATTACTCTATTACCAAATGCTAATTTACTTTCGCGGACGAAGCTGTTACGAGAATAAATAATAACAATCTGCGAAACAGGTTATGCAGTGTTGACTGGAGCGAACCGCTTAGTTATAGTGACCCGAACGACATTTATAATTTTATTCACAAACAATTTAGGATTGCATATGAAACGAGTAAATATTGTGTAGAATAGAAAAGTAAAAGAAAAATTTGTAAATGGGCAAATAAAAAAGTTAAAGTATATGTGTAAAAAACGGGATGAACTTTATAATATTTGGCTTGCGGATGAAAATAATACTGAAAAGAGATTGTTATATAATTCGTATAGAAACAAAACAAACAAGTATACTCAGTTCATAAAAAATCGCAAAATAAAGAATGATATTTGTAAAAACTTTAAAAATCAACGAGAAATTTGGAAAATAGTTAACAATCTTACCGGAAAAATTGTTAAATGTATCGATGATGTAATTATTAAGCATTTTAAGCAGCAGGGATGTACTAGATGCCTTAAATAAAGTATCTGGAATACAAAATGCAAAATACTTTTAAATTAAGTATTTGAGATACCAGATGCAAATAACTTTCTGGAATTGTATCTCAAATACTAGATATAAAATACGTATCTTTTGAATACTTTTTATAGATAAAATACTTTAGTAAAAAACGTTTTTTAAAATGAAAGTATATTATTATTATTCAAATAATCACATGTTGAATTCTCATTAGCTCGGGTAACAGAGAACCATAATAAGTATATTTTTCCGCTTGCAGGCTTTGAATAGCTTCTGCTATTGGCTTTGAACAGTCCACGTATTCACTTTAGAAGTGAATTTCAATCTAATCATAATATTCATAATCATATACTATAACCATAATATTCATAACCATAATATTATATATCTATAATTTAATAATATGACTGCCTCGTTGGTCTAGTGGCTAGATATAAGGTCGCAGACCTAGTGGTCCTGGGTTCAATTCCAAGGTCGGGCCAATATAAAGTTATTGGGTTTTTTTGTCAGAAAATTCTCAGTAACAGCTCGGAGTCTGCAAGTTGGAAGTGTGTACTCTCCCGTGCCTCGGAAAGCACGTAAAGCCGTTGATCCTGCGCCTGAACTCTTTCCGGTCGTGTCGGATTGCCGTCCCATAGGATTATGAGAGCTAGGGAAGAGAGAGTGCACCTGTGTTTGCGCACACACTTGTGCACTATAATATCTCCTGCGCAGTTGGCTAATCTCTATTGAGATTGGCCGCCGTGGCAGAGATCGGTCTGGAGGACATTATATCTATAATTGACTAGTGATTCCGGCCGGCCTTTCTCATCTTCTCTAGACAATTACAAACACAGCAAAAAAACAACGATTCATTTTTATTGTATAGAAGATACATAAATTAGATATCACTTATTACCTACAACTAAATTAGACATAAATGCGGAAAAGTATCATTGATGATTTGTTTGCCACGTCATCTATCAATTTGGCCCCAAGCTAAAGATTCAATGGTGCGTCCAGTTTTATCTACGACGACATTGACATTTAAAATTAATGTCCCCTGAGATGTCAACATAGAATCAGCTATCTATTACTAAAAGTATTTTAGAAACATAGTATCTGCAAAATACTAAGATACCAAACAAAAGGTATTTAAATACAAGATACAAAATGAATTTTAAAAAAGTTTTATAGATACAAGATGAAAATACGTATTTTGTATCTTGTATCTGTATTTCAGATACTTGTATCTTAGATAAGTTACATCTCTGTTAAGCAGGATCCGCTTAGTTTATCAAATAACTTTGCGACAGAATTTGACAATAATGTGAAAAGTATATGTATCGATTGTGATTTGAAAATGTTAAATTCTACCTCGTATGAAAATATACCAGACGCTTCAATCAGACTAGAGCGAGCACGTGAAGAGGAAGTCAAACGTATAATTTTGCTTATAAATGACAAAAAAAAGTCCAGGTTATGACGGAATTAGGGCAAGCGATATAAAATATACCTCCTCACATCTAGTACCAGTCATTACTCACCTCATAAACCAGTGCATAGCTACATCAACTTATCCGGATATATTGAAAATTGGCGTAATTCGGCCGATTTATAAGAAGGGAAAGCGTGACGATTATAATAATTACCGTCCTATCACTATTCTGTCATGTGTAGATAAAATTATAGAAAGGTACCTAGGGGATAAAATTAATAAATATTTAGCTCAACATTCAATTATTAATAATAAACAATATGGTTTTCAGAAAAATAAAAGCACCACTGAATTATTAAGAAAATTTACTAATGAAGTTAACACGCATTTGCACAAAAAACTTCACGTGCTCGTCTTACTCGTAGATTTTAGCAAAGCCTTTGATGTATTAAACTACAATGTGTTATTCGATAAACTTTCGCGGGGTGGTATACAGGATCCTCTATTGAAATTATTAAAAAAATATCATCTGAACAGAAAAACCACAGTAAGCCTATCCAAACAATGGAGCAACTTAATATCAACCACACGGGGCACAGCACAGGGCTCAATTATCGGCCCCACTGAGTACTTGTTATATGTAAACGACATGGTTAATATCATAAATGAGGGCACTGTATACCAGTTCGCGGATGACACGTGTTTAGTGGTAGCACAAAAAACAGTCAAACATGCCCAATAAAAATTACAACATAATTTTAATCAATTATGTAAATGGGCACACGATGTAGGTCTGATAATAAACGCACAAAAAACGAAGTTTATACACATTCACTCGTCACACAACCAGACGGACATCAGACCTACTATCGTGGCTCACAACCACTTTTGTTTGCACTCCTCATGCAGTCTAAATTGTTCGTGTGAATATATTGAACAAGTGAAAACACATATGTACATAGGCTTAATAATCGATGACAGATTCACCTGGGGCCCGCATACAGATCACGTTTGCTCAAAATTAAGATCATTGTTAAGCAAACTAAGTATACTCAAAGCCAAATTACCATACCAGACACTGCGGCTCCTATACGTGGCCTTAGCTGACTCGGTTATCGATTATGGTGTTAGTAGTTACGGCAGATCCTGCAAATCAAACTTGGAAAATATTTACAATTTACAGTTAAGATTACTAAAAACAATTGTACCAAAACGCATACTTAACAATTATAAGAACAACTATAATCAGCTCTTTCGGCATTGTAATGTTATGAATATATATGATAAAGTTAAATTTTCTATTCTAACCCAAATTAATAATACAACCTTGTTAAATGAAAACTTTAGACCTATAGGCTTACGTCAACTTGGTTCAAACCATAAATACCATTTACCAAAAGCTAACAGTAAGTATGGAAAAAGAACTGATGATTATTTGATACCTGATTATGTAAACGAACTGCCCAGAGAACTGCAAGAAATGTATAAAAGTAACACGAAAATCAAATCACGTCTTAAAAAATATTTTTTACAAAAACAAACTGAATTAACTGGATGACTCTCTGTACCCAGATAAACCCGCGAGGTTTTTGTGGTACTTAAATTATAAAAAAAAAAAAGCAAAATGCTTGTAATTTATAATCCTGTACAGTATACTCAAATTTATTAAAAAGTAATTACAAGAATTTTAAGCTTAATTATAGATAAGAGTCGTTATAGTCTCTATAAATGTATTGATTTAGAAACACAATATTTTAGTATTTATTGCGATTTATTACTTTTAAAAAGTCCGCTTATTTTATTTGTTCTTATGTTTCCCTTATCATAGCAGACTAATCGCTTCTGTGTAAGAGAGAGAGAGAGAGAGAGAGAGAGAGAGCGCGCGAAAAACTAAGCAAATTAAATTATTAACCAAACTAATTTAGTAATTACAATAATGTTTTATTACATATATTATTTAGTTGAATTGGCAATAAGTAAGTTTTATATATTATTATTTATATAACTGAAATATAATATTTGAAATATATTAACGGAGATTTCTGAGCTTTTGTTAGCTTAATAGTAATAACATAATGTGATTATGTGTATTATGAATAAACTTTATAAGCATATGGGAACGGAAAAATATTCGAGTTACCTACTTAACATACTACATAATCAGGGCAGGATTTAGAGGTTTGAAAGCCCCGGGGTAACAAAAGAGTGAATGCCAGTAACGATTCTTCCAGTGTTGCAATAAGAATTTAACTTGTTCTACAATCAATTGTAGAAAAAATTAATTTATACATGTACAACTACACACACTACAAATATGTATATCATAAGTAAACGGCACCTAAACTACTTGCCGAGGCAGACTTGCCCAAAGTAATTTTTAATTTTTTAAATAAATACTTTATATTATTACTTTTTTAAAGGATTATTTGACATTTCAGTACTCTACATTCTTGCGATATTTTTGTATTAAAAACTGTTTCTATTTAATAAAATAGTAATTTTAATATTGCTTTAATATTGAGAGCTAACAAAGTTACTTGAATAACAAAAATGACATCGTTATATTTTTAAATAAATCTACTACAATATTAATTTACTAAATTTAATCTATGGTTATTTTAATACAAAAAAAGCGGGCAACATTTTCAGCTGTCTGTAAAAGGAAAATGAAATGACATTTGCCTAGAGTACTCAACTACTCAATTCTTACAAAATCATTTTATTGCAACGTACTTGTGAGACTGTTCGTGAATAAATTGTTCTAAATAGCTTTTTAAACACTTTAAAATGACTCGGTTAAGGTTTTGTTTGTTTGCCGCAGTTTTATGCAGCCTAACGGTACTAGGTAAGTTGTACATTTACTAAATATTATCAAATTCTTTGTTGCTTATCGCGTTACCATACGTCGTTGTTTTCGTTTTAACATTTTGCGCGTTATGGAACAAAGGATTTTTCGTCTACCTTCGTTGGTACGATTATAATTTTATCCTATTATCAGGTCAAGGCAATGTAACTCCACCAGAGACGGTGACAATTGCGTTGCCGTTGTCATCGAAATCTACAAATCCGGAGCCGGAGATTACAACGAATTCTGTAAAACCTACGGAAACTCCTACGGAGGCGACAGATACAACTCCAGAACCAACCACAGCTTCTACGACTCCACCAACTCCTAAACCGACACCTCCGCCTACCCCTAAGCCTACGCCACCTGCACCCCCTACACCCGCTCCGACAACACCAGCTCCTACCCCAGCACCAGGCCCTCTACCCCCGCCACAGCAGGGCATGTGGTCATACACTGATATGAACAACATGACTTGCATCCTGGTTCAGTTTGCAGCTCAACTAAATGTTACGTACACCAAGGTGGAAAATGCATGTGAGTTACTTATTATATTATTAATGATTTATTAGATATTTGAATGACCCTGATAAATCTCCTTTTTTGACCTTGATTTGTGAAAATGTGTTTTTTTTTTTCCAAAAAAACAACAATATGAGCAACAGTTTAAGTTGTTCCATTTCAATTTGTTTCTTAACAATTGTTGCATCATTTGTGTGAGTGATTAACAGAATACTTTGGAATATATTTATTGTATTCATAGTACTGCATTTATACTCATATACTAACTTAAAAAGGATAATTTCACAACTACCCTAAATTAAGGAAAGAATTAATTTAAAGCCGGTGTCATTGGATAATCTGAGGATTCAAGTGATGCCCCATACATCAAAATGTGTTCATACATTTAAAGGTTATGGTGGCGGAAAGACACATATATATATGAACTCTGTGAGCATTGCACTCTTTTTTTGGGCTGTTGTGTAATGAAAAACTTATGTGCCGTGTTGCAAATTAACTTATTTAATTTATTCATTAATTTTAATTAGATTATTATTACTGTACCAATCAGTGCAACAAGAACTATGTACATATATATACCTGACTATACTGTGTGCCATAGATTAATTAGTAGTGATAAAATAAAATTTAATCCACTTATGTACTCCATACACAGTCAAACTAAAATGAATATTAAAAATAATACTATAATATGAAATAAAATAATACAAGTATTATAAAAAAATACTATGCCTGACAATCAACAAATACTAACTTCACACTTCCTCTGAATAATCTTTTATTGATTATAAATGTTTTTTTAACATAATATTTTCATATTACCTACTTAAAATATTTATAACTTTTTTATTATAAAGCCTAATCCCTTGTCTCAGGAGACAGATTTAAAGTTATTATTGTAATCACTTTGTATGTATTAAACATACATACATACATACAGACATACATACATACATACATCTCAATTATTTCGAGTTTTTTATCAGTGGCTCAAAGTTACAAAATTGCAAATACATGATTTATACTAAAAAATCTATATACAAAGTTACAGATTACAGCATTCGATTCAAAAAATGTATGTAAATTATTTCTCATTATAACTGCAAGCAACTTTTGCTTTAATCTACATACCAATTAGATGTTATATCTTTTTTTGAGGCTTTGAGCTTAGTATGAGATGAATTCAAAACACAAATTGAGAATATAAAAATTAAATGGCGGGTCGAACCCGCAAGCGATGGTTAAAATCAACTTTGTCTGCCCACTGGACTATCTCAGCCTGTACTAGGCATTAATCAGCTAAAAACGTTAAAATAGTAATTACATGTTTATGTATTACACAAAAATTCATTGTCTGCTTACAATATCACTATTGCAATATCTTATTACATTGCACTTTGATTAGGAAATAATCTAGTTTCATAAAAACTAAGATTAAAATAATTTAACATGAACAAAAATTAGTTTCGAATCTAGTTTGTGAGACTTACGTCACCTGAGCTAAAAGAATCTTCTTTGTTCATCAAGTAACGGTGTCAAAATTCATGATTCACTCAATATATTGTGATTAGAAAGCACTTTTTATTTTATTCTATTGTTCGGAATAAGATGTTCTTTTAATATGGAAAGTGTTCTTTACATTTGAAATAATTTCATTGTTCGGACTAATATGGTTTTTAGATACTTATTATAGGGTTACAATTATTGCTTCATTTTTATAAATATATAGAGTATAAGAATATTATAAGTCGGTCTGGGTAGGTTGGTTGGGTCGGATACTACCCACTCATCTGATGTTCTACCGCCAAACAACAATACTTAGTATTGTTGTGTTTATACGATTTGAAGGATTGAGACTGTGTTATTGTTGTCTTTTTTTTTTTTAATATAAAGCAACTCTTGACTGTTATCACACCTGATGGAAAGTGATGGTACAGTCTTAGGTGGAGCGCGCTTTCCTAGAAGATGCCTATTCACTTTTGACTTGAAGGTACCCATGTTATAGGTGGTGGGGAAAACGGAGGTCGGGAGGGTATTCCAGACCCTAGCGGTGCGTATCAGAAACGAGGAAGCAAATCAATTATTTTATAGTCTGCAATAATACAGTCTCAATCCTTCAAACTGGGGGACATTGGCAATGTAAGGAATGCTTAATATTTCTAACAGTTCCAATGTTTATGGGAGGTGGTGTTCACTTAACCATCAGGTGGCTTATTTACCTGATTGTGATACATAATCATTTTTTTACGAATAATCCTAAAGAACAAATGCTTTGAATTATAACTAAAAGGTCAAATAATCCATAAATTATTTAAGTATACAATATATTAAGGATAATATGTTTGAAACTTTTGGCTATAATCCATTTTTATATCGATTCAACTATAAGTGCCAATTTGTGTGATATAACCATTTCCCTCTAGCTCTGATAAGAGTCGCACAACTATTTCCCTGTTAGTTATACAATGGTTCACTACTATTTCATACAATTGATTCTCTGTAGTTTTTATCGCATAATGCGTTCCATTGAAGCTGCGTTCACGTGCAATCGTTCTAGAAACTTCGAGGAATCGTGGAACGTAATTTTTGCACATGACAACAATTTAATGTTTTCAAATTCGATTTGGTCCAAGGAGGATTTTATTGTGTTTTTTTTTTATTTCGTGTTTCGCAAAAGGTTTTAAGGCGAACAGGTTTCTTTATATAAATGAAAAAAGGTATTAATATGTTTTGATGACCCTGTTTCGTGTGTGTTAGAAGCTATTAATATATTTTCTTATGGGTATGCATTTACTGATATGCTTTGATAGGTTATTGATACATAAGCGTTTATATGCAATAGTTTTTAGATAATGTACTCAGAATACATTAACGTATATATATAAATAATAATTTTAAGTAACAAAAGCTTCTCTTTTTCTTAACGGTATACGAACTGCATTGCGATGATAAGGTCCCAGGATTCCTCGTACTGATATTGTGCTCAGTCTTAGCACAAATTAAGCATGTCAAGTAACAGCCTGTTAATGTCCCACTGCTGGGCTAAAGCTACATCTTATCTTAATGTTACAATACGGACTGGAGTGTAAATAATTATTTTTGAGCATGGTATTCGTTTCTGTGTTAAAAATCTGAACTTTAGAACTGTGATTATTAAGATTTTTTTGTTCATAATAAATTATTAATATTTAGACTTATTACATAATATATAATCACAAAGGAACACCGTGCAACCTGCATTTTTCGGAGGTAATTATGTCACGTGTGTATCACGTGACATAATTACGGCTGCTACTTTAATGTTTCAGAAATTCTGATGAAAAAAAATGTTTATTATTGTATCGGACAAAGACTGGAGACAACGCTAGTATATAACTCTAATGTTTAAATTAACTTCCGAGTTTATAAAGTGACCCTGGACGGAAGAAACGATTTTATTGCATATATTGTCTTATTGATGTATTTTATGTAACAGCTGCAACGGTAAATAGAAAATGGCTAGCGGGTTCCGTAGTCTAATATGTACCGATTATCATTTAGTAATTATTATCGTCTGTATACTTATGATGTATAGTTAGGCATCAATTCAGATTACAGGGCAGTGTCCATTTACGACGGCGTAAATAGAATGCTCAGATAACATAAAACAAGTAAATATTAAAATACTAATTATGAGTACAGCTTTGATAATTCTACGTTTATATACGTATTCACTCCGTCCTTACAAATGTTATTAATGTGACAGTGTGTTTGTTTGTTACGCTTTAACGTCTTAACTACTCAACCGATCATAGTGAAATTAATTGTGAGACATAGCATATACGGCACAGCATTCACCAACCTCATAACCGAACGTAGCCGCGGCCAGAAACTAGTTATTACTATATCTGTGACTGTTCACTTCAGGCATAAACATCCGTACTATATTGACAGTTCCTTTAACAAATAAATGTATTAGATATTGTTCTTTTAAGGCTGTCATTTCTGCCATACGCATATAATTTCGCTCATGTAACGTAGAATAGAGAATTGATGAGATCTTGATCAGTGTATTCGGGATATTTATACGTAAAACGATAGTTCAGTACCTAATGACGTCATAAAATCGTTAAAAAAGCGCTGTCAACACAATTCAATACAAAACGCAGTTAACGTCAACGCTGTCGAATAAGTAAAAAACTAGCACTAGACACTGTGTTTATGTTATGATATAATCGACTTATATCACAATTACGATTACATAAGAAATATATAGCATGCATGCTATAATAAAACCATTAATAAGGAAATAAATTATGATTTTGTAGTTTCAACGTAAATAAATGTTTGATTTTTGTCACTTAAGTTTATTAATCTCCGCTCCCTACCGACAAGAAAAACAAATTGCTCTTTATAACACGCCGTAAAAATCAAATATTAATAATTAACTAACTTATCTACATATGTATATTGGTACAATATTATTTAATGTAATATAATTCATTCCCTGATATGTCTGTGTAGGTATTTTGTTTATCGGACACGTCTGATCAGCGCCATTGAAGATAAGCTGCAAATTAAATATAACATTTAAATGTTGATTTTTCATGTGACATGTGGTATATATAACGTGTTATGTAATAATAATAATAATAATGGAATTTCAAAACTTACCCTACGTCCAATAACATGTATTGTGTCTTTGTTTGAAGTAATTGAAAGGCGAAATGGACGGATGATGATTATTAACAGTTGGTGACGTATTGCCAGTGTAAGGTATAGCTAATGTATCTAACAGTGCCAATTTACTAGGTGGTAGAGCTTTGTTCAAGCTCGTCTGGGTAGGTACCACCCACTCATCAGATATTCTACCGCAAAACAGCAGTACTTTGTATTATTGTGTTCCTGTTTGAAGGGTGAGCGAGTCAGTGTAATTACAGGCACAGGGGACGTAACATCTATGTACCGAAGTTTGGTGGCGCATTGGCGATGTCAGCGATGGTTAACATTTCTTACACTGCCACTCTATAGGCGTTTGTGACCACTTATCATCAGGTGGCCCATATGCTCGTCCGCCTATCTATCCTATAAAAAAAAATATGTTTATGGGTGCCGGTGATCACTGACCTTCAGCAGTGCGATTCTATAAGAACTCACTTTGTTATTCAGACGTGAAATGTTGACAACCGACTTCTGGTGATATACTATTTTGATGCATGTGTTCTTGAAATGTTATAATTGATATGGTCAATGTTGCATATCAAGCACTTTCTGATATTTCACACCCGATTTATGCGATGAGTAGCCTATGATGAATAGCCCTACTGGTGTCACATTTCTTCTGACACTTAGATTAAAAATGAACTACGTTGTAATGTAAATGAAAAATTAAGTTGACGAACAACGTAGTGTTCGTTTCGTTTCGTTTTTTCTTTATTTCAATTTCTCGACACGCATGTGCACCTTTTTGGTTCATTTGGTTTTTGAATTTGTATTAAATACTTGTTCGGTTTTTAAAATTACGAAAACTAAATAACTCTTATATCATTCTCATCAACATCGGCGACCTGATACATTTTCTGTTAGCATATTAAGCTGCAGTGAATATCGTACCATAAAAATCACGTAAAGAACCTCCTCCTCCTCCAAGAAGTGCCTCGGTCGGGAAAAAAGTACCTACAACTTTGAAAGCGCACACTAGAGCAATATGTGCATGCGTTCATGTATCAAAAAGATTAGCTATATAGAGTAGAAATGATTTGGCTTTAAAGACATTTTAAAAATCAAACATCCCAAATTGTCACATATAATAAGCTGTATTGATGATTGACTATATTTTCGATTACATTATACTTTTCCTTTTATATTTTAGTGTATTTAGTACTTAAGTGATAACGTTTAGTCAATTCGCTAATTTAAATATAATTTGTGACTTGACCGTATTGAACAGAAAGATAAACACCATTCACTTTTTCAAAAGAATTATTTTGAATTTCAATAAAAATTTCACTAAAATAGTGCGTAGGAATAGTATTGATTGTTAACCTGTGTATCGATATAAAGGGTGAATGAGCCAGCGGCTTGACGAAGCTTCTTAGAAGGCTTCGACTTCGGGTGGTCTTCTATTTCTAGAATATAGGAAGAAGGCACAGAGCATTGCTTTGACGATATATGCTCGATACTTACTATATAGGATTATTTGTAACGACCCAGCAACCTCGCAGGACCAGATAGCTAACACAAAAATAAAATAAAATCTTAACAAATTATCAAAACTCGTAGAACAAAAGTTGTTGCTTATGGAGTTAGCTATCTAGTCCTGCGAGGTTGCTGGGTCGTTACAAATAACCCTGTATAGCCAAATTCAGTGAACACAGTCGACCTTTTTACTGTGAAAAAAAACTACTTACCTATTGCCTGTATCAGTTTCAAGTATCTAAGTCTACTACTTCCATATTCAGTTAGCTCGAGCATAACGGGGAATTACCACTATTCCTCAGAGTGTAAATATTTACGGAAAACATCGTCAAATGAGTCACTCGATCTGTTTTATGATCTGGTTACTGGAAATCGTGATCAGGTTTTGTGAGAGCGGGTGCGTAAGCGCATGACTGAGGTCAGTTTGTCGTTTTGTAGGTTAATTTATAAGAAAATATCTGAATTCGATTATTGTATCGGATTTAAGGTATATCTAAAACAAGAGGAGAAAAAGAACCCTCAGTCTTGTTTTTACGTGTACTGTTTTGGTTCACGATATAAAAATAAAACTCAGAAGAAAACAAGTATTGCACAAACAGATATGACCAAACACTTAAAAAGTAATTTAACAAAAAAAAGTAATGAAGTCGAAACAAAAAATACAAAAACATTTTAGTATAAGTAAATAAAATAATATATATTCATGAAGCATAATACATACATTTCTGTATGCCATGATCTTTCTCAATTCGGTACACCATTCACCTTTTATGTTGGATTTTCAAAACCCAACATTGACTTTCTTTGCTATCTACAAAAAATATCTTACTGGAATTATAATATATCATATAGCAGTAATTTATTTACAAGGATGTTTGGCTTCTTTGTATTTCTGGGCTAAAAATAATTTATTAAGCTTTATCTATTCTTATATAAAAATCTATGAAAGTAAACATTCCTTTGTTTTTAATGTCATGTCGATAATAATCTCGTTAGAATTATTGCGGAAACTATTTATAATTTTATTGTTTAGAAAACACACACTTTAGAATATATAAGAGAAATAACTTTGAGTAACTGACTCATCATGAGATCTCCCAAAATATAGGTTCGATTCACTTGATGTTTAACGTAGTTACTCCTTTCGCGACGCAGATGTTTCTACCTAGTCGGGTAGCTTCGATCAGACAATCAGATTTGCTTAAACAACAACATCGCACTAGATAATCGAGGTCGATCGAGTAGATGAGGAGAACATTTTAGGCAATTAATTTATAAATATATAAAAATGGTGGTAGGCTACTCTTGGTATTAGTTTTGTGCAAGCGGTCTGGTTAAGTACCTCCGTACTATTGTTGTAGTGTTCCAGTTTGAAAGTTAGCTCCCAAAGTTGATGGTGCACTGATGCAAGGGATGTTAAAAATTCCTTACAGTGCCTTTTGTCTACTATATAGGTAGGGGTGCCCACGTACCATTAGGTAGCCCATTTGCTAGTCTGCCTAGTTATTTGCATACATATGAATGGTGATAAAAAAAATGCGAAACCATATTGTCATATACATTTGTTTTAAGTGTTCTTCAAACGTTCTTAAATAACTTAAGTAGTGTGACGTTACTGATCCACACGTTGCAGCGTCGTGTGGCTTCAGTGCGGTTTAGACTGGACTAATCAAATATTGACCCCGGCTACATTGCAGACCACGTGACCATTGACGAACGATCGAATCGAACGACAGAAAATTCTGTATTTTTTTTTTAATTAAAAACTTATTTTCTATTAATAATTATAAAATAAAGAATCCTCAGTATCAGATAATATTGTTATATACATAAAGTCTAGTCGTTAACAGTGCACTAACCTTCGCTGCGTTTTCGTATGGCCATTCGAAAACTCAATTTTTTTATCCGTCTTTTGAATTGGAAACTGCGATTGACCTTGATTCATATAATGGACATTTCGAATTGTAAGATTTAGTTTATGAATACATTTCGAATATATTTGCTCTGCATTATCTATACAGTACAGTAACAGCCTGTGAATGTCCCACTGCTGGGCTAAGACCTCTTCTCCTCTTTTTGACGAGAACGTTTGGAGCTTATTCCACTACGCTACTCCAATGCGGGTTGGTGGAATACACGTGACAAAATTTCAGTGAAATTTGACACTTGCAGGTTTATTAAATTCAGTGGTGCTTACCCGGGTTTGAACCCATGATCATCGGTTAAGATTCACGCGTTCTTACCACTAGGCCATCTCGGCTCATCATTTCATCATCACTATCTATAGTCTTATTATAAATAGTAAATCTGTACGTTTTGTTGCTTTCACTGGTAGCTTCAATCCCAAGAAAGGATATAAGCTCCTTTTTTGAAAATAATACTTGAAAACGCCCATTAACATGCGGGTGGAGCTGCAGACATAAATTAGTATTTTATTATAAAGTTAAAAGAAAACATTGCAAAGTATAGGAAAATCAACACAGAAAAGAACATACTTTCTTCTGTATGTGTCGGATAAAAATATGCAACATGCCTGCATGAAAATGACACAGACAGAAAGAGATCACTCACCATCCATTTATAAATATTGTAATAACCAATGTAATATGTTAATATAATATATAAGCTATATAAAAAGATAAATTCATTTATAAATATTACTCACGACTTCACATTAGTTTGTGTATCCGTTACAATACTGTTATTGTACTTTATCGTTTAGGGGGATACTACGTACCTAACATTCGAGGATGTGCCACGAACCGCTTTGAAGCGGTAAAATATATTCAGTTAATTTTTATGTTATGTATGTTGATTTGCGCTGCTTTTTTATATATTACCAAGTATATAATATATGTATACATATATGTTACAAGCATAATTATATGTTTATCTGGGTGATCTATAAGTAATCAGACTGAACGGTTCGAATAATGATGATAATGAAGATTAAGATGATATGATGAAATAGGAAATAGTATGATATCGAGTTATGAGGATATATAGCGGGTCCATAGAGTGTATGATTTGCGTGCTGTGCTATGTAAATATAATTTTAAAACAATAAACAAGTAATCTCTTTTCGTGACCTTTTAACTTTGAAGAAACAGAAATCGTTAATAGTAATGACACGACTCACACACTCTGACGTTATTTTGAAACTGATTATTTGTTACAAGATAACATTTTGTATATTTTCTTTACAATAACTGTTTTATCTTGATTTCGTCTTGGTGTGCCTGCGCGTGAGGAGAGGGAAGTCTTAGATACCTTATGTCCTTATCTGTAACCTTGACAACGTGTTGGCAAATTTTCATAAAGATTGCTTTTGTGGTTAATACCTGAAAGTATATCAAAAGAACTCACTTGTATTTATAATGTGCATTATAGGGGACATGGCACAGTCGTAGGAACACGTAAATCTTAACCGAAGCTTGCGGGTTCAAACCCGGGCACACTTCAGATTTTTCATATGCTTAATTTGTGTTTAAAATTCATCTCGTGTTCAGCGAAGGAAAACATCGTGAGGAAACCTGCATGTGTCTGATGAGAGTCCACATGTGTGTCCACCAACCCGCTTTGGAGCAGCGTGGTGGAATAAGCTACGGATCTCTCTAATACAAAATGAGGCCTTAGCCTTAGCTTTTTTAAATTAATTATATATTTTTCATGTTTTATAGGCACGGTTAGGTATAATAAAACAATATCATTTACATATAAATTTCACACTGACCTAAGCGAATTTGTTGTTTGCGATAATTTCGCAGTCTGGGCAATTTTCAACAAGGCATAACATGTGAATAAACATGATATTACATTAATCACTTTATATTTCTACAATAATAAATAAGTGATGCCTCGATAACATAATGGTATACGGGTCGCGTGGCGATTAAAAGACGTCGGTTCGATCTTTTGGACTAAAATCCGGCATCTAGTACACACGGACGCTCAGTTACTGTATTGAACATAAAAAAAGTTTTGCTTACGAATAATGTGTACGAAGCGTTATTCAGGAATTCATTCTGTCATTAGGTTAGGAATAACGGATAGTGAGGTTTTATGAAAATGATAAATGCGTTCGATAAAAAATCTTAACCGGGCAATTTACAGTTAGTTGGATAGTAATTATTAATACCTAAACATTAGTTGGTATTATTTAACCTCGATGATTACTTATTGCTTTATATAATCAATCGTATAAATGAAACATTTAAATATAATATAGTATTAAGTATAACTGTAGTATACATGACACATAAATGTTAACATGATGCCGCGTGAATTGGCCAGGATACACTTATTTATATTGATTGAACCGAGTGGACCTTGCTAGCTTGGGTCACTGCCAGCTGAGAACATGATCGCTCATTTTCGAACAACGAGACTCAAGATCTTTCTAGAAAAGCCTTATGGACAAAGTGTGAAAAGAATAAAGAAATCGCGTGCCATTTGGCACTTGTAATAGAATTGCATGTTTTTGCGTCAGTTTTTTTTTTTAACTTTTACATGTTTCGGTTAGGTAATCAAAAGGAAATTTTAAATGTTTAAAACTAGGCTAGTGGCTTAATTCCAGCTTATGTCCAGCTACTGGGAAGTGCTGGTTTACTGTAAAAGCCCATATATTTCTTTCGATGCGTCTACTTCGTAAAGTGGAAAGTTAAAAAAATGTTATTCAGTTGATTGTGAAATGCGATATTACCTTCAAGTTGCAACACTTAATATTTTCATGTTCCGTTTTGAAGATTGACTGAGCCAGTGTAACAGTTACAAGGGACATAACATCTCAGTTCCCAATATTGTTGGCGCATTGGCGATGTAAGGTATGATTCCTTACAGTGCTGATGTCTATGTGCAGTTATAACCATAAACAAACTAATGGCAATTTAATCTAAAAACGTTAAGTTTGACGGCAATACTTTGGATGTAGGTAAAACTTGCAACGACTAAACTAGTAAAAATTTTCTTTCTCGGAAGCTAGAAAAATGTAGGTCAAGTTTAATGAGAGAATGTGTTTGAAGTACTCACGTCACGTCATAGTCGTAGCTTTGTTGTTGAAACAAAAACACTTCAGCATCATGTCCATCTCAACTTTTGTATATTTGTCAGCGTGTTAGGAACAAATAGAACTATGTCCTGAAAATGTTACATAGTTATCTTAAGAGGCTTATTGAAGTCCCGTTTTACACCCAGTAATTCGGGTAGGAGGGCTAGTTCATATTACACCGAGATGATTTACCAGTCAGTTATCATTATGATCCGTATGATTTTGTTTATGTAATCTAATGATGTAAATAACTTACCTAAAACAAGCTAAGTCCCGGAATGCGTTGAATGCTTCTTTAATTTTTTTTGTAAGTGATTATCCGATACGACTAAAAGTAACTTAAAAAATGTAATATATTTGTTTACAATATATTGTAAGATTATTCGTATTATTGACTTATCGTGACGGATCAAGGAATGAATAGTTATTTATTCTATGATGAGCGATATCTAAATCCTATTGTTCATGCAACGCAGCGCCATTTGGTGGATAGTTGCATTATAGTTGATAAAAACCCAATACATGAAAAATGTAAGTGTACCAATAGTGATCGGCCCAAAAGTACGATATATGAACATTCGTTTTTAAATATCCTTTGTATCAGGAAGACAGATAAGACAGAACCCGACACTTGATGTCATTATACGTTTAATTTTCAATCGCTGTAAATAATTACGCAAGCTCACGCAACTCTGATATTACGACACAAATATTTTATCTATCAATAAGATTGTTAATTGTATAAACAAATTATAGATATTATATAACCAATTTAAGGTGGTAGCTTGATATACTATTTTGTTCCAAAATGTATAAACTTCTGCCTCGTGAAATGTTGAAAACCGATTACAGTGATACGCAATTTTGATCCGTGTATCCTTTAAATGTTATAAGTGTTAACTTCAATATCGTATCATATTAATAACATGTTAGTTTAAAGGATTTTCGTTGTTAATTGAATTTCAAAGCCGACGGGAATCGCTAGTCGTAAATACAAATTATTGCAACAGTGAAACCCGAGTATTATAGCAGAACGCATGAGTCATAGAACACTCCTCGCTCAAAGATAATATTGATTCATCGGCACTGTTGTCATTGATAATAATATTAATAATATCAGAGGTTGCTTTACATATAAGTGACTTCAAAGAGTTGCTAGAACGCGTGAATCTAAACTAATGATTGCGGTTTCGTATTCGGGCAAGCACCAATGAATTTTCTTTTCATAATTCATCACTTGCACAGCTGTGATAACATCGTGAAGAATGCTGCATTTGTCATATGAAAATACCCGAAACTGTAACATGACGATTCAAAACTGCCCTTATAAGTCTAGTATCTAGTTGAATAAAACAATATTGGATTTTATTTGAACCGCCGACCCGCTAGAGCGGCGTGGTGGTATAAGCTCCAGAACCTTCAAATCAAAAGGCGGTAAAGGCCTAGCTGTGATTCAATTACAGGCTGTTTCACTTTTCAACGCATAATATGTTTGCAGTTTTAATTTCTAGTACTGTTTGATTAATTATATATTCAAATGAACAAACAGATCTACGTTCGGTAAATCAAAGTTGGGTTTCATTGTTAAGTAAAATCATTTCGTTATCATTTTTATATTTACTACACACAGGTGTATAATTCGTTATCAGTATTGTATTCAGGTTGAAAGCGATAGGATACCGAGAAACAATGGCGACGCTTTCGATTTGTTTCATTCTTAAAATAGCGACTTCACACGGTTTTCGAATATTGTTATTTTTTATGTGAGGTTTTCTGCATATTTCATTAGGGATCATGCTTCTCGTACTGATGAATATATGTTTTAATTTAATATAGGAAGGCAAGTGCGCAAATGCTAAATGCTTACAATCGCCAATGTCTGATGTTAGGTACTTGACATTTGACAAAGCGTATATAAAATTTCATGATGATCGGTTAAGACGGTGAGCTTAGTGATAGCTTAACAAATAGACAACTCACTCATATTAGTAAGGAGAGTTTCCGTCGGTGATTACGCTGCATATGAGGAGAGGGCGATGTAAGATACTCTTTGTCCTTTTCTATAATCCTTAAAGTTTAACACATACATAATAATATGTATTTCACGATGATCGATTATGTAGCTAAGACGTGAAAGCGAAACAAACTCACATTTTTCAAGTTTGGTAGCAACTAATTAGTTTTAGTTTAATCAAAATAGGATTATAAAAATCATGCAAGTTCCTTTGTTCGCAACATGCAAATTCGTTGGTCTATCCTTTCTTCAAAATTTCAATAAGGACTATGGCCTAATTTCGATTACTAGGCGAACGCAATTCTAAATTAAGTAAATATGTATTATATATATATATAATACATATTAATACATATATATGAATATATAATACATATTATATATATAAAAGCCAAGATGGCCCAGTGGTAAGAACGCGTGAATCTTAACCGATGATCGTGGGTTCAAACCCGGGCAAGCACCAATGAATTTCATGTGCTTAATTTGTGATTATAATTCATCTCGTGCTTGACGGTGAAGGAAAACATCGTGAGGAAACCTGCATGTGTCAAATTTCACTGAAATTCTGTCACATGTGAATTCCACCAATCCGCATTGGAGCAGCGTGGTGGAATAAGCTCCAAAACCTTCTTCTCAAAAGAGGAGAAGAGGCCTTAGCCCAGCATTGGGACATTCACAGGCTGTTACTTTACTTTACTTTTATTATATATAGACTATTCCAACCACAACAGGAGTAAACCAAAATAAACAACTTTGACATTGAATTAATACGATATCATTGGTCGAGATCTTGAATAATCAATACTAATATATAAAGCTGAAGAGTTTGTTTGTTTGATCTTGCTAATCTCAGGAACTACTGGTTCGAATTTAAAAAATCTTTTTGTGTTGGATAGTCCTTTTATCGAGGAAGGTTCTAGGCTTATTTTTATTAATTATACGCGGGTGAAACCGTGGGGCTAATCTACGATATTCACTATGAATTCGCGAAAAGATGGCGTTTTCAATGACCGCGAAGTTGTAATCGGAACTTCGAAATTTAAATGAATGTGGTTATAACTAGTTAATTGGAATAGTCTTATATTATAATAAGGGTAAATTAATCAAGAACTGTTTATAGTGTATAATACAGCAGAACGATTAGAAAATCGCATGCAATTTATATACTTACGGTGTGTTTACCTTTATTCCCACTCCGATTGGAATAGGGGATCCGATTGGATAGGAATATACCTAAATATACATTTAAAAGTTGTTATTACAAATATATCTTTATGTTTACATTCGCAAACATTGTTCTAATTGTACTCTTAATTACGGAGTAATAGGCAAAAACGACACGTTTAGACAATTAACACGTGTCTACATAATACATACATAATATGTAAGATATATTCGTGTAATACAATATGTAGGTAAGGTTATTAAATAATATTAAAATGTGCACCGGCATAGTTATAAAGTGTCATCTCAGTAACATAAACATTCGATATTATATATACACACACATTCCATGACATGACAATGCATGTGTGTATTGTCATGTCATGGAATCAGGAAAATTGTTTGTTCTTAATAACTTGTAACATGTAAGTTGAATAATTAGAATGTAAATACATAGTTCTGTTTAGTAAATACTGAAGTCACTAATTGACCTTATAAATAAATATATAGCGGGTCAGATATACATATATTTGTCTTATTCTAACATGATTAATTTTACAAAAGAGAGAAGTAGACAAAGCATTTTGTGACTAATATACGTGTAAATTGAAAACAGAACATTAACAAATTAAATCGCTCCTTCAAAAAGCCTTCAAATCAGATGGAAAAAAACTTAACGAGTAAAAACCAGATTCACCCACCATTTAATTTAAACAATTAGAAAAGAATAGTGGTAGGTCAGTAGGTGGTACCCAGCGATAAAATTTTATCTAAATCATAATAAATGTTAGTCACCATAACAGTACCAGTACGATAATAATTAAAATGATAAATTTTGATCACAGTTGATTTTAGATCGTAGTGTGTAAGTGAAAACTAGTTTATCAAGGCTCCTTGACTATTTTAAGATTCATTCGTTTTACAATTGCGATTGAATTATTATAAATTATTGCGGTCTTTGATTACAATGTTTATTATATATAGTACTTTTGTAACGGTACATGACATTAGCACACAGACACGCATCTATTATGTTTTTTTTTTACCTAATGTTTTCCAGTGTTACTACACGCCTAAGGGACAAACATTTTTGTTCCCAAGATCGGTGGCGCTTTGGCGATGCAAGGGATGGTTTATATTTGTTACGTCAATGCAAAAAAAGCACTACCTTCACTGCTACTATTTATCTGCTGTTATTTCTACAGGCTTATATAATAATAGTGTTTTAAACGAAAGCATATAGTACCATCAAAAATATTAGCAATATTTTTGTGTACATTTGTATATAAGATTACATTATTTTTTGTTTTATTTTCCAGCCACATCTCTCGCCTACGTTCTCCTCAACGTCCCGCCATCAGCGATGGTCGTCGACGGAAGCTGCAACAGTACGGACCAATGGTTGAACATCAGCTGGCCGGTCAGCAACGCCACGGACACGACATTCAACAACATGGTGCTGATCTTCCACAACAACGACACGACAAAGACATACTCCCTCCAGAACCTGAACGTTTCTCTTGCGGCTGAAGTGTTCCCTGATGCATGTGAGTTAAATCTCTATTAATATTTTTTCGATACCATATGCAATTTTCATTCTTATCGGACTGCTATTAAGGGTCATTGTTATTTCAAAATTGGCCATTATAAAAACTAAACAAATGCTAATTAAAAATAATGTATTAATGTTTGTTATGTGAATTACATTAAATTAGTCGTTGTCACTGTTATATAGTTATGCTCTATATGCGTTTAATTTTTTTTTGTCTAAATTGTAAAACGCTTTTGCCTAGTCCATATAAATAACTAATTAAAAACTTGAAAAAGTAACGTTTTTAGCACCTTTTCTCTACGTATTTAGTTTTAAATATTCTTGACACCTAAATCATAGAGGCTGATATTATTATCTTTAATGGAAAAAATTAAGGAGTGTCGTGAAATGTTAAATTAACAAATATTTATAAACATTTAAATTTACTCACGGTCAAGGATACGCACACATTCACACATAAAAACTTGACACGCGCGATTGTACTTCCAACAAGTAACATATAAAATACGTTTGTCGTCAACACCCGCAGCGTCCAAGGAGCCCGTGGAGCTGTGGCACGGCGTGGAGTGGCGCACACCGCTCGCGACGTCGTACCGCTGCGCGCCGCCCACGCAGCTCAACATGACGGCCGACATCACCAGCGTCGTCGCCACGCTCACGCTCTCCAAGCTGCAGGAGGAGGCCTTCAGGAACTCCACCAACAAGGCCTTCAGCGCCGGTGAGTCTTTATTCATTAATCCCTCGTTTGTAAACCAGTGCTGGGCAAAAGTCTTCTTTCCCGTTAAGGAAAAAGTTTGGAACCATCGTATATTCGAGTGAACTAACCCAGGCAATTTCACCTGACAATATTTTCCTTCATCTTTGTAACTGTCTGTGTAAATATGATCACTTTTCCTCTAAAAAATCATCATATATTATCTTGAGTAGTTAAAATAATATAAGATTTAAGATACAAAGCATGTTTATAGTAGTAAATAGTAGTACCAGCCTGTAAATGTCCCACTGCTGGGCTAAGGCCTCTTCTCCTCTTTTGAGGAGAAGGTTTGGAGATTATTCCACCACGCTGCTCGAATGCGGATTGGAGGAATACACACGTGAACGGAATTTCAGTGGAATTTGACACATGCAGGTTTCATCACGATGTTTTCCTTCACCGTCAAGCACGAGTTGAATTATAATCACGAGATAATTAAATCTTATTACACTAACTACCTTATTCATAAACTTTATTTAACTGGTGATTAGTTAAACAACATTTTGTCTTCTTCTCCTGACATACGAAGTCAAATCAATAATGATAGAAAGAGACAAATCAGTGTTTAGCTAACCAGTAACTAAGCAACGTTTATAAATAAGGCCGTTGAGAGTATTATTAAAAGTATTAAATTGCAAACGAAAAACATTGAATAGTAATTATTATAAATAACATATTTTAATATAAGTTTCAATATTTAAAGGTCGTCTTTGACGTTTGTGGAGATTCGAAGGTCGGGATTTCGATAGAATTATATAGAAAGCAATGCTCCACAACCTTGAAATAAATCACAGTTATCCAATGAATTTAACTTACGTGTGGAGCATTCGAATTTAAGATAATGTTTATGGATAAGTGTAAAAAAAATCAGAAAAATCACTAAAACGTGTAAAATCGCACTTCCTTATTGAGACGAAATTATCGTAATCGTCGAGAATTTAGAAATGAATTTTATCAAATAATAAAGTTAAAACTATAAAGAAACGTCTGGAGTCTTTATTTTTTAATAAACATTTTCTTATTTTTTGTTATAATAAATTACAATGAAATTGTACGCGTTTTCTTATTCGAGCCGTCATATGTAAATAATATGTGACGTCATATGTAAATAATAATTATTATTATTGTATTGTATTCTGAATATATATTCGATAATGTTATGTATGTACGGAAAAACATAAAAGATTTTCCCAGGAATTGTGACGTACATACAGTTAACACCAGTATAAACTTACAACCACTGTTACCAGATTACACAGGGTTAGTAAGTCTTTTATGGGACAATGTATACGCTTTTACAACAGGATCCCAGAAAGTGTTCAAAAATATTCAATTGTGAAATTTAAAAGAATTGTTAAGGAATGCTTGTGTGCAAAAGGATGTTACACAACCAATTACTTCTTAGAGGATTGCACACCTGGAATGAAAGGATCGCCTCCAGGGTATTTCAAAAAACAAAAAAAAGATCTGGCAATGTATAAATTGCCTGTATTGTAAAGATAAGAAAAAAAAAAAGAAAAATCCCGCTGAGTTTCTTTCGCCGGTTCTTCTCAGGTCTGAGGTGTTTGTTTCTGAACCGGTGGTAGATTTATGACAGTCAATAAGTAAGTGTAATGTATGAATATTGAATAACGATTTTTGACTTTGACTTTGATTTGTTATCGGAGTGCAGACACGCTACTTCCGATAAGCGCTAGCCGACGATTTATATAGACTATTATAAATGTAAAATTGATGTTGTCAATAAGGAAGGTGTTTTTTGTTGGGTTGGTTTACGAGTTAAGGTAGAACAAATACGATTAAAATGTCTTATTTAATTGTCTTATCTTATCTTGAGGTCGTGTATTAATTTTTTGTCGCGTCTCTCAGAAACGGCTCTAACGACTCGAATTTTGTATTTTTTTTTTACATTTATATAATACAATATATTTATATTTTAATTGACTAAGTAGGAACGTTTTATTTCACTTGGTGGTATCACCATCACATATTCCACCGCCAAATAGCAATACTTGTATTGTCTTCCGGTTTGAAGAGTGAGTAAGCCAGTGTAACATAACATATCAGTTCCAAGGTTGGTGGCGCATTGGCGACGTAAGGGATGGTTAATATTTCTTACAGTGTCCAATATCTAAGGTACAGAAGTGATAACTTACCACAGTGTCGCCCTATTGCCCGTCCGCCTAACTTTTGTTAATGAAAAAAAAAGAATTCAGTCGTGAGTCGTGCCTTGTTAAGAGTCCATGGCAATTAAAAGTTAAAATGAATCTTTTCTTTAGAATATATGTATAAAGATATTCTTATTATGACGTTAGACGTATGATTTTGGAGAAGTAGGACTTACAAGGCTTCATTTGATAACTGATTTAATAGACAGTTCTTTGAAAAACATACATATATTTGTATATTAATTACTAACCTACTGGGTAGTTTTATTATTTTATAATATGTATATTACTATAATATCAAAATAAATGTACCGATCATTACTCTAATTAACCTCATCTTTATCCAGTTTGATGCCAGAGGTAGTAGGGTCAATTCCGAAAAGGTATATATAATAAAGTGTTACGTGCGTCGCCCGTAGCGCGCGAGTGCGGCGGCGGCGACGTGCCGGACGCGGTGCCCATCGCGGTGGGCTGCGCGCTGGGCGGGCTGGTGGTCGTGGTGCTCGTGGCCTACCTCGTGGGCCGCCGCCGCTCCGCCGCGCGCGGGTACCTCTCCATGTAGGCACGCAGGTGAGCCACCTCCCATTGTTATCTGTTACCACTACGTGCTAATTGACCTCGATTGATAAAGAACACTCTAAAATCATTGGATTCAAAAATGCTTACTTGAATAAAGTATATTTTGTTTTAGTAAGTGATGATGATCGAGTTAAAATCGAGTTTTAAAATTGAAATCACCTTCCGCGTCTAGCTGTATGTTCTTACGCACTAAGCTCAGGATCTACTGTGGGGATAGTTTTAAAATATCATCATAAATCATCAATGTTTTAATCAATTGTTGAAAAAAATTGTTCCTACTCAGCTTCATGGCTTGCTGTCCTTAAATTGATAAAGTCGTTTATGTAAATAATATGAATTTATGAAAAATTAATACTTTCTCTGAAACATATTGATAGATTTAGTGATACCAGTGTAGCAGTCACAGCACTAATAAATTATTATATTATGAAAAATATTTTTGACATAGCAAATAATACATATCATTAAAATAAAATAAAAGAATACTGACGCTAATAAACTATTTGTACTATTTATTAAAAATGTTTTGTTTTTCAGATGAAATGTGGAGGTCGACGTACGTAGTAGAATAGCATAGAACTAAAAAAAATCAATCATCATTCATTTCATCGCATTAAATATTTACACGATTATAGACCTTATTTCAATGAATGCTATATATTATGTAAAAATAAATGACTCGTAACAGATCTTAACTTTTTTTGTTAAAATTATATTACTCAATACGGCAACACCGGCTATCAAATATATTTTAGTTTAAAAAAAACAAAAGCTCCTTAGTTCCATCTATTGTGACAAGTATCGTACGAGTGAAATAATCTCATTGTAAAAAATATAATGAATAATAATTAATTTGTAAATTTTGCTACAATTTCATTTATTTCATAGTTTAAATTCAATTAATATTATTGAAACCGATTCGAAGTGAATCATTCGCTAAAAAACTTACTTAAAAATATTACTTAGCCTTTTAGTAAACATTTATATCTCTCTTTCTGTCATTATAAATTTGACATTTGAAAGAAAGAGACATAATCGAAACTAATCAGCTAAGTAACGTTTTTAAGTCGGAACGTCTCGATACGCGAATTAAAAATGACTATAATGATAACAAAAGAATATATAAAAAAATGTGATGTTATTTACTAGATATATTGAAAAAAAAAAAACAAATTTAAACTATCATTTTAAGCTTGTCGAGTTTTAATTAATCAATTCCAAAGATTCAATTCGATAATATTATACTTCAGTATAATTATATAATTAATAACAATTTCGTGATTTAATATTTGTCCATATGAATAAGAATTAAAAACTATCGTTACAATATGTCTTTATTATGTGATCATTTGATTAGAACGCTGGACGATTTCATCGCGTGTAGTTTGAAACGATTCGTTAAACACAATTTTTTTGTCTAAGTTTCTATTGTATGTAGTCTAGATATTAGTTATATTGGTTTATGGGTTAATTAATATCGAAATTGTCCAGACAACATCCTGATTGTGAACTGACGTGGTGGGTACAGAGGGGGGGCAATAGAGCTGATCTCTTCGTGATGACAATCCCTTCCATAAATGTTTATGATTTAAATGATTGTTAAATAAAGTTAAGTACGAAGTGATCAGCCGTTAACAATTTGTGATGTGCACATAATTATATATTAAAATAAATGTTTTTTATTGCCAAACTCGGCTTTTATTTCCGAATCACATACAATAAATACGTACACTACTATATACAACTTATATTTACATTTTAATCTATTGAACACGAACGCTTATGAGCTGACAGACACACAGATACATTTAACGATTACTTAAGACGCATTTTTGTATACTAAGCGAAATAACAAACGTACGACACGACATTGGATTGTAGCGATATCATTGGTCTAGGTCCTGAATAAGCTGTGATTTTCATTATGGATTTGGGTAAAAATGTCGTTTTGAATGTCGTTTGGCGAAGTTGGGCGGAACTTTGGAAGTTAAACTAAAGTTGATATAAGTCGTTAAGTGGAATAGTGTTGTATTATAAATGAAGGTATATTAATCAAGAAATGTGTGTAGTGCAATAATGCGAAGGTATTAAAAAAATCGCATGGAATATGTAAATATTAGGTTTGGTCATCTTTACTTTTTACCCTTCAATTGGAATTGGATATAAATATTAAGCGTTACTTCTCAGTCAGGCGGCGAGAGCGAAAATGATACGCTTTCATCAGCATGAAAGCGTATCATTTTCGCTCTCGCTTCCTCTTTTAGGCTTATATGCTGGAACAGCTAGGCTTCCTTGTTGCTCTCGTTGCCACGATGACAGTTGGTCACATAATTGTCCCCAGCGCGCCCATATGAACTGTTTTTTTATGTGCGTTTGAATTCATTAACTAAGGGTCTTAAGTAACCGTTATGCCCTTTCCAGTGCGGCAATAAATGTATGATTTTAAACAATTATTAAAGTATTACATAAAGAGCAAATTTTGGGTAATTTTTTACCATCTAGAAACTAGATTCTAGATGAACCTGGAATAACACAATTTTAATGTCGATTTTATGTACAACGTGGCTATATGTAACGTTTCGAGACACAACGTTTCACACCTGTAACGTACTAAGTTGTATGCGTCATTTATTTATCTCTATTAAAGCTGAACCCTATTTTTAAATATGTACAAAAAAGTAAACGTCAGATCTGAATATAACTAAACGATTATGCATTCTAGTGACTAAATATATAATTAAATGCAAAGGTTTTGTATTGTAACCTGTAAAGATTAAATTTTATAATTTCCTTAAAGGGCATTTTGGTGCTTAGAATATTATTTAAGTTAAACTTATTTAGGCAAGATGACACTAAGTTTTCAAGATCGTATTTGAGTACAACGTTTTTGATAAAAACGTTTTACCCAATTAGTTAGTTTCTATAATAATATTTCTCATTTAGTCAAATTGAGGTAATTCGCTGGCTTGGTAACTCAGCCTTTATATACTATTATACATTTTTGGAAATATTCTGATTTTTTATGTAATTTATATCATTTTATTACAATAAAAAGATATGATCAAATCAAGTCATGTCTTTAATTAAAGGATACACGTATCACAATAGCTTATCAACGGAAGTCGGTTGTCAACACTTCACGAGTAAGAACGAAGTGATGTTTTACAGAATAGCATTGCTGAACTGATTAATTTTCCAATCAGATACGGAATCAGTCAGCAGGGAAATCCTGGTCCACGTGCAATGTGTTCTTGAACTGATCGGCATATTTTTAATATTTTGCTATGTTAAAGACATAGAATAATTATATGTTACAACGGAAAAATGACAAAAATATAACGTGTGTTGATATGATCATTATTATTTTATCATCATGATTATACAATTAATTAAATTGAACTAAATATATTTACAATTATCATACGAATACTGTTTGTTATTAGTAAGTACGTTATCTTATACGTATTTACAGTTATTTAGTGATGACAACACTAGTTACTATACATTATCTGTGAACATCATACAAAGTCATTTCGCCTGTGATGTGTGTAATTGTACATTAAAAATCCTATTTGTGTAAAATGTATTTATATTTCAATAAAAGGACTGAAGTCTATTCTTTAAGATATCTCGGATGACTTTTCCTGAAAATACTACCAAAGCACTGTTAGAAAATTATTAATAGACAAAATAATTTTACTGTGGTATACAAAATATGTGCACAGATAAAATCGTCCGGTAAGCAAGTATTTACATTTAAAACATCGCTCTATCAGCCTCTAGATATAGCCTCGTTTGCTTAATTTTAATTTCCAAGGTACCTATAACTGTACACGCGTGAATCGTTCATGAATATCTCATTTGTTTGAAGTCGATGGCACTACGGCTTTATCTCATGCGTTACCTAATAAATTGTATAAAACTCATTCCCGTACAGGGCACTTTGGTGTCACATCGAATAACAAAGACCGACGCGAGCGGTGGCTCAGGTGGCGACGGGACAGGAGTCCAGCAGCACGTTGTGCAGCCCGCGCGCGGAGCGCCAGTCGCGCGGCGCGCCGCCGACCACCACGTCGCGGATGCAGCCCTTGAAGTTCTCGCGCCCCTCCGCCAGCTCGGCCGCGCCCTCTGAGGAGTGAAACGCTCGCGTCAGCTCTCAATCGAAATCGTACTAGCAGCCGCGAATTTCCGTCAGCTCGTCGAGTGCCTCGGGAGGGGGTACTGAGATACCATATTATCGGCTCGGGCGTATGTAATGAAAAACTTAGAAAATGTGTTGGAGATGCTGACCGGGCAGGCCGCCGACGTGCAGCGCGGCGCGCGGCGCGGGCTCGGGCGCGGCGGGCAGCAGCGCGGGCGGCGCGCGCTCGCCCGGCGCCGCGTCCAGCGCCAGCCAAGCCGCGCCGCGCGACAGCCGCGCGCGCACCGCGTGCCACTGCCCGTCGCACACGCGCCGCCCCGCCTCCACCCGCGACCCGCTGCCCGTGATCACCACCTGCGTTACGATGTCGTTCACGTTATCACTCTGTCCGTCGAGAAAGATCTCTTCATGTCTATCATTGAAAGACTAAAATAGTACTCTAGGACGGTCACTTACGAGTCCGTCTTTCAGCTCGAGCAGAGCGCCGGCGGCGGCTGCGAGCACGCCGGAAGCGGCCGCCGCTCTGAACTGGAGCCTGATCTCCACCGACTCACCCTCGCCCTCGCCGTCGCCCCCGGTCCAGCCGTCGGGCCACTCCGCGTATGCGTCGCCTGAAATAAACGTTACATCGTAATATTATGATTTTTGGAGGTCCTCTCGTGTAACCCGAGGTGTCTTATAATCGGAACGAGTGAGCCGCTCACCCGCGAAGTATGCGCCTCGCTCGACGCGCGGAAAGCACTGGCCCACTGCAGAGTGAGCGCGCGCGTCTCGCACGAGGTCCTCGGTGCGTCCGTTGAGCGACACGCGTCGCACGCAGCCCACCAGCCCGCCCGCGCGCACCGCCTGCACACCCGAGGTGATAATGCGTTTTAAGTCAACTCTGATAGAAGATTGTACACCACGAATGACTCTAGTTAGGTGCATTACTATTTCTTATAGCTTAAAATTTGTACACAAACACAATTGTACATCACGAAGTAACTACTGCTACTATGGCTACTGCTCTAAAACGACACCCGGGTCGTGTACTGACCGCGTGCGGCACGTGCGGCGCCAGCGCGGCCGGCGGCGGGCCGCCCACGAACAGCCGCGCGGCGCGCGAGTGAGGCGGCGCGCGCGCGCTGGCGGCCGCGCCCGCGCTCGACAGCGTCACGCGGCCGCGGGAGATGCGCACCGACACCTGGCGTGTCATTAAAGATTGATCTTACATGTTTTGAGTAGAATCATTACCAAAATAAAACGAAATGTGCTACAATTACTGCGAAGTTGTTATGTTATAGCTTATGATTATAAAAATCTAAGTGAGGCTTATGCTGAGATAGTACCGTGTGCCACAGTCCGTCGTCGAGGCGGGCGGCAAGCGAGAGGTCGCGCCGGCGCCGCCCGCGCAGCACGAGACGCGCGCGTCCCTCGCGCAGCGATAGCACCGTGTAGTGCTTCGGCTTCAGCTTGGAGCCCTATTTACACATATATCCAAATCAAAATATATATCGATACATGTGCTCCCCTATTTCAAAAAGTCATTGAATCCAGCGTTGGTAATCATGATTTTAATATTGTATAGATTTTTACCTAAGCATCTTTTTTGATGTATGAATTTTTTTTGTACAATAATTTAATAACTAATATACATTAGTTATAAATGGTTTATAATTATTTTATACTGTCGTTTTCACTCTCTCTGTTATTATTTTGTTTGTGCATCTCTGTTATGCACATGTTTTGTGTCGAAATCGATCTATCTGCCAATGCATACCGGTAACAACATAATGACGCCCTCGCTGGCGAATGTGCGCAGCTGCAGTGAGAATGAGAACTCCGCCTTCGCCCCCCTATCCTTGTCTTTTCCGAGCCGCAGGGTCGCGTAGCTCCCGGGCGTGTCTCCGAACTTCACTGCGCCCGCCTCCACTGTGTATGATGACATCTGTAAGCAAGTTGCAATGACTTGTACTTTGTTTCATGACAAGTGTAATCTTATAAGAGATAAAAAAGGGAGGACATTGTGGCAAAAGTACCAATACCAAGTTTCTTGCCGTTACAGATTCATTTTCTGAATTGATGATGGAAAAGTGTTTTTGCTTAATTGAATAAAGTATATTTTTGAATATAAAAATATTGTTTTTTTATTTAAATAGTATTTAAGAAAAAAAGTCCCTTGTATACCTTCAATTTACCGTTTTACAGTTACTTTAATTTTTGGAATTGACTTCAAATATTCAGGATATAATTGAATGAACATAGATCGTTTCCACCGTGACGGCGACGCCTACCTTGGCGCAGTCGCGGTCGCGGTCGGGCTGCGCGTGCAGCGCGCGCGGCTCGGCGGGCGGCGCGGCGCGCAGCTCTCCGTCCGCTCGGCCCAGTCGCGCGCCTCGGCGCCGTATGCTAGTCTCCAAGCCCACCCAGCTGAGGAGTATAATTATTATCAACTAAAATTTACTGTACTATTTATTACTATTTTCCATTGCATCAAAGCTTATGAGTTTTTGTTTGTTTGAAGTGGGGCTGATTTTGTTTCAATTTCAGACAATTTTTACAATTTTCGAACAATAAATAACTGTACTCACGTGGAATCCACAATGAGGTCAGCAATGGTGCCAGTGAATCCACCGAAGGGCAGATTCGGGGACGTGGTCTGCGTGTCAGTGGGAGGAGCTCCCCCCAGGTACAGACCGCGAGGCCGCGCCGCTAGCGCTCCGCCGGCTAGAGTGCCGCGACCTACTAGCTTCTCGTCCACCCATACTTCCATCTACACACGCAATATTGCTAGTCACGATATATGCATTTTCAAATTATAATATATTATGTACCTAAATAAGGTTAAATAAATAAATAAAAATCTGCGGTCGGGGGACCCCCATCAGGAACGCAGTTCTTTGCGACATTTTTTCGACACAAAACGTGTTTTAAAATGTAGGTTATATTATGTTGATTATATTACTGTATTTCTGTCACACCAAAAAGCGCCTCAACTTTCTTAATGCAACTTTCTCTAATCAAAGATTAAGAAACTATTTCAATTTAAGTATTTAACTTAATTAATAATAAAATGGTAGGCGCACTATACAGTACACGCTCTATCGTTTGGCGCTCAAAAATCGGCATAGGTCATATCTCCAGAAGCGCTCGCGCAGCACTGAATTCAAACGTTTTAGAGGTAGGCATAACGCTATTTCGTTATGTGACATAACCTTGGGCTAGTGGCATTTCACTCTACAGTCAGCCGCGTAAAAGAACTTCGTTCCAAAAAAAAATAAATGCTGAAATTCTTAAGCCAGTGGTTTTATTTGGACTATCAATTTGATCTAAACCAATTGAAAGAGCAATTTGATACTATGGTCGCTTCAGTCAGTTTCAATTCACATATATTATGCCTCTTAGTTATCACTTAACGTGTTTTTTTAGTGTGTACATCTGGCATTGATAGATGACGCTATTTAAATAATTGACGTTTCTTAAATTTATAACATTTTAGTTACACGAAAGCTCGAAAGCCCTTTTATTTGATACGTCATGTATTATACTTCGGATAAACATTAATTGAAATCAGAGAAAGTGCTATAGGTACATACTTGTTTGTGAGCCCGAACTAGTTGCACTGTATGGAGGACGCCATCGTCAAGCTTAGTGCCGTTTACTTTTAACCAAAGTTCTCCCTTTCCGACGTTTGCTTTTAATTCCAATTCACCTAGAAATTAATTTAACGTTAATTTCACTAATATTTAGCACTACTATGTACTTAGTATATTTTCTTATTGAAAATATTGCATGTTACGTCGCAGTGGACGAACACCATCAGAACGTTTCTTCTGATTTAGTGTTATACAATGCTGGGACTATTTAATATAACGGGCGTACGGTACCTTTAACGAGGGCGAGGACCAGATAGTGGTGGTCGTCCTCGTCGTCCTCTACCTCGTTGTCGTCGAGCGCTCGTGCGGGTGCGCGGTACAGCAGCACGCCGGACGGCGCGCGCGCGCGGAACGACACGCCTAGCGAAGTCTTGCGGCGCACAGCGGGCGACGCCAGCTCGATGTAGCCCTCGCCCTCCAGCACCGCTGAGCGGAGGGGCTGCCAAATACAATTTATTTTTTGGTCGTCCCCAATGACATTAATTTTCAGAGTAAGTCTCTAAAAAAACTTCTATTAGTATATAACAAAATATTAATTTACATATTACATACTATATATCTACTCACCCTAGCAGCACACCCAGGTTCAACTCCATGTCGTGCGGGCGTATCCAGCAAATCGTACCCTTCTCTATCCACCATGAGTCCACCTATACACCCCAGTATTGGCAGGGAGTCGTATCCCAAGTCTTCACCCTCAGGAGGCAAACCGCCCACCCAATAAGTGGAGCTGGACAGCTCCGGTAATTCCGCTGCAGACTGGACCGGTGGAGAGGGGGACCCGAGGGTTTCTTCGCCGTTCACGCGCAGGCTGCCTGGGGACCAGGGCCGCTTACATATCATATACCGTAGAAACTCTGTTCAATATTTGATTTGCAGAACAAATTGTTGATGAGAGGTTGGTGGAGGGATAATATTTACGATACACTAATTATTATAAGCGACTGATAACATCCACATTCAAAAGTGATAAGTTTGCACGTGCAAAGTGATCGTCGCGGGCACAGTACCTCTCTCCAGACCGTTAAAGACTCGCGTGGCCTGCACGTGCGCGGGCCGACCGTCGCAGTGCCGCCCGCCCGCCGCGATCTGCAGCCGCGCCGCGCCGTACACCACAAGGAACACCACGCGACACGAGCGCACCCACACAGACACCGAGCGGTTCTGGCCGACATACATTGCATGTTACAAAATCTAAATATAGTTTATTAAATTACAATCAATTAACAGAATTTCGAGAGCTGATGTTGTTTTTCACAATTAGTGGTCCTGTATTGTATCTGTATTGAAGATTTTTATTATATTTCATTAGCGATCGACGAATTAAAGTCCATTCTCATTTTATGAAGGGAGTATATGTATATAGGTATGTCCAAACAATTATGAGTGCGCGGGCGGGGTGTGAGTGTTTACTAGTTACATTGGCGTGGTCGTGCGCGAGGAAAAGCAGCGCGTCCGCGTCGGTGGTGCGGAAGGAGAGCGCGAGGCTGAAGCGGCGCCGGTCGGCGGGCCGGCGCGAGCGGCGCAGCGCCACGTAGCCCGCGCCGCCCAGCCACGCCAGGCCCTCGCTGCCGCGCCCCTCGCTGAACCATCTGCGCACGTACCGGGGTAGAGTATATCTTAGTTAAGTTCAACACTGACATAGTCAAAGTGGCCCAATGGATTGAACGAATGTATCTTCGCCGAATATTGCGGGTTAAAATCCGGGCAATCACCACTGTGGATTCTTCTTGATGGTGGTAGATTCTTCTTAATTAGGAGAGTATAAATTAATCTAAACACATAATTACATAAACACAGCAATAGTAGTAGCCAGGTAAAGGGTTACCTCTGTGTGCAGCCAGTGCACCGTGCCGTGGAGGGCTGCTTGGTGAAAGCCCAGAGGCCTACCGCGGCGTGGTCGGCGTGGAGCGAGTGCACGCAAGCCGGCAGCGGCGCTCCGGCTTCCCCCAGCCACCACAGCGCGGGCCGCAACAGACCGGCTCCCGGCGCGCTGCCGGTGCTGTTGCTGGAGGTGAGCGCGGCGCCGCCCGAGCGCTCCACGCGCAGCCGCACCGTGCCCCACACTCTGAGGACGACCAGCTGACGTGTTAATTAAATATTGTCTCGTCTTTCAATTAATTATGAAAATAAAACAGCTGGACATCCATTAATATTATAGGGTTTTCCAATAGGGACGCTTGAACTTTGACATCTGATTGCGGCCATGTTGTTTGAGTGACAGCTGTCAAATGCAGTGTGTTATATTCATTCCGTCCTCCCAAACCACCATGGCAGGTTACAGTGTCGAGCAGCACGTGCAAATCATAAAATTGTTTTATGAAAATGGGTCTTCAGTTCGAGCAACGTTCCGCGCACTTCGCCCGTTTTACGGTCGCGATGATCGTCCTGCCGAGTCGACTATCCGTCGATTGGTGGACAAATTCGAGTCAACCGGGTCAGTTAACAATCAGCCGGTTCCCGTGCGTCAACGTAACGCGAGATCTGCCGAGAATATCGCCGCTGTGCGCGACAGTGTCCTCGAAAACCCGCGGCAGTCAATTCCGCGTCGCGCACAGGAACTCGGCCTTTCGCAGACGACAACTTGGCGAATTTTGCGTTGTGACTTGAGCCTGCACCCGTACAAGATCCAGCTGACCCAAGAGCTCAAGGTTAATGACCATAGACAGCGCCGTGTGTTCGCTGACTGGGCATTAGAGCAGTTGGAAGTTGACGCCGATTTTGGCAAAAAAATCATCTTCAGCGACGAGGCGCATTTTTGGATGAATGGCTATGTCAACAAGCAAAATTGCCGTATTTGGGACGAGACCAATCCACACGAGGTTCACTAAGTGGCAATGCACCCGCAGAAAGTGACTGTTTGGTGCGGATTTTGGGCCGGAGGCGTGATTGGTCCGTATTTTTTCGAAAACGATAATGGTGTGGCCGTCACCGTCAATGGTGAGCGATACCGGTCGATGATAACCAACTTCTTTTGGCCTGAAATCGAGAATATGGATCTGGACAACATGTGGTTTCAACAGGACGGCGCTACGTGCCACACAGCACACGCTACGATGGAAGTTCTGCACGATCAAGCGCCCTTAATGGAAAACCCTATACAATAATTATAATAGTTTTTAATGAATATAACTGCAGTTCATATTAATATAATCTCGGTATATCCGATATTAATTATCGTTGAAAATAATAAGTCAAAATTATAATCCTTATTTATTTATTGTATGGTATAGTCACCTCTCTATGTACAGCCGGTAGGTCGTGTGGTCTGCGTCGTCCAAGGTAGGTTGTAACGGTTCCGGGTGGGTCACCACTCCTTCGCCACCGCCCACGTCCCATCGCAAAGTCAACTTGCCTTTCTCGACTGACAAACGCATATAACGCTCTGAATCCTATAAAAAGTGATGAAATTTCGTAATGAACTAGCAATTATAGATCCTTTTATTATAGTTATCGTATTGTCTTCAACTACTAACGTATTTCTATTGTAGCGTAAGTACTACTAATTATATTATATATTTTACGTATGATATGAATATCTGCTTGCTGGATAAGGCTTATCAGGTACGTACCCGGTCAGGCAAGTAGAGCAGCGTGCCGTCGCGCACGGCGGAGTCGAAGCTGAGCGCGAGCGTGGCGCGAGTGGCGGCGGGCGCGCTCCACGCCGCGTACGCGCGCGCGCAGCCAACGTCCGACCGCAACGATACTGTTATCTAAGCGTTGAAGGAGATTTATATACAAATTTATATACGCCTTGCCTAACATATCGTCAAAAAGTTAAAATTATCAAAGACAAACATGAATGTACAGGTAATATATTAAAAAAAATAATTATAATCATTATAAACTTTAAATATGTATCGTGTTTTAAACATTTTAATAACTATTTGCTGATATGACAACTATAATATAACTAAGTGATGAAAATTTTAAAATCATTAAGTAATTTTTTAATTAGGGGCATTTCATCATAAATAGTTAACTTACTGTGGTAGCAGCATGCCTTGCTCGTTCCACTTGCTCGCGCAGCGCACGCAGTGCTGGGTCTAGCACGTGTGCTGCTGCGGCGTGCTCGCGTGCCCGTGCCCCCGCCGCTGCAGCCAACGCTTCTGAAACTTCGCGACCGCGGAGGGTATTCCCACGGATTTGGGATACTGAAAATTGAAATGGTTTAAAATAATTAAAACGAGACTGACACTATACACATTTCAAATTTATTTCATTTTTTTCCATACAAAATAAAGCCATAATTTTAAATAATTTATTAACGTTATGGCTAATCATCACTAAAGAACTGGAAGATAAATGAATTTCATCTTAAATACGAAAAATTACCAAGTAAGATTAGTCATAAATCAACGCACCATGTTCCTCGGCGGCCCCGAGTGCGGTGTCCCCGAGGCGCTGCAGCGCGGCGAGGTTTCTCCGCAACTGGTAGCGCACACGTCGCCTAGTTTCAGCCGCTTCGTCGTACAGCGCTCGGCTGCTCGCAAACACGCGCTCGGCCTGCGCGCTCGCGAGCTTCAACGCCCCCACGGCCGCGCCGCCCGCCCCGCTCGCCGCGCCCCCCTCCGCGCCGCCCGCCAGCGCGCGCTCCCGCCAGCCCAGCGCGCGCAGCCCCACGCTCACCGCGTCCGTGCCGCGCTGAGCCGCTTCCAGGTGACGGCGGAGTTCTGTTGACGAATTCGTTTTAGGGAGTAGTGCAATTTAGATTACCAGGGTCGTCATGTTTAAAAGCGTAATATTTAGTTTCTTTAAGAAGAAAAATTTTACATTGAATACAAATTTTAAAAGAGTATGACATTCTTAACAAAGTTAAAGTCGACTATTTCAAAGGTTTTGTCCGTGTCCGTCCTTACCATCGGCCTTAGCTATCAGCTCTTCTCCCCGTTTTCTGAGTGCGTCGGAGGCCGCGTTTTCCGTCTCGGCGGCGACCAGTAGCGGCTGCGGGCCTCGTGCTAACTTGGCGGCGGTGGCGGCGGCGACGCCCGCAGCGTGCGCGGCGGCGGCCGCCTCCCGCACGCGCTCCGCCACTTCCGTCCACGCACGAGCGGCCTGCACACCCGCCGATGCTACTGCACGTGTTCCCGCAAACAAACTGTACACAATTGATATTCGTAATTAATAAATAACATTAGCAACAATCTTCGAGCTTACCACTTTTTGTATGGTATTGAAAACGTCATTTTTATAATATAATCCTTCACCTACTTTTTATACTCCTTAGCTTTCTCTCCTAACGTTGCAACGTGCTTCTTCACCACGTCAAGATACTTCTCCTTGTACTTGGGAGTCAGATTGTACAATATTCCTTCCTTCTCTTCAGCGCTCGAGGTGAGGTTCCGAAGTTCGGAGAGTAGAAAAGGAAAGGACACAGCGAGGTTCTGGGTATGAAGGATGTCGGCGCGCGTGTCCTCGGTTAGATTCTGTGTTGATATTTTTGACATGTCCTGGAAAGTGAAATAAATATACAACAACTATTATTGAAGTAAAAATTCATTCTTTAATTATGTATATTACTTTTCTTTAACGATTCGATGTATTTTTAATTAATTTAGGAATAAGTTTTATTTGAATTGGAAAAGTAAAACTAGTATTAGTTTGTCAGAACAATGTAAGGAAAGTTGTTTCTTTTTTCATTATTCTACATAATTTATGTAATGGTAAATATATTTGTATATAGAGATGCTAATAGGAAACATACCTCTAACACCAAGCGACAGCGCAGTCCAACATCCCTCACACTGGCCAACCTGGGTGTGACTCGCTTCTTCATTTCAGCGACGGTGTCGCCCGCACCCCATACCACCTCAGCTAGTCTGGGTAGGTCCTCTGTCTTCCTCTCCCAGTCGTCAAGATCAGATTGCATTTTATTAATCCGTTTCAATGCGTCTTCAATGCGATAGTTGTATTCTTGTACGGATGTCGATTGTAAATTTGCCTGAAATTAGAAATTTCCTCAACTAAATTTTGACCATGTTCTTTTTTAATTATAAAGTGACAGTACAATGATATTGTTCATATTAGGTTCAATAACTTACCGAATCTGACACATCAGTGGCTCCAGCAATGTAATCTATTAAACTTAATTCTTTAATTGTCTTTAATAAATGTCTCGCCTCCTTAATAGCCCTGTGGGCACTCAAGTGTTTCTCCCCTCTAGCGAAGTCATCTAATGCCGCTACTTGCTGGCCTATAAACCTTCTTTGTTTTAAAACTTCTTCCAAACCACTCATACTCTCCAAACTTAATGACTGAGCCTCCATTTCTCTTCTAGAAGCTTCTAGTTTTAATTTGTTTGCTAAAGTAAATATCTCATGTTCTGCAATCTCTAATTCGTTAATAGATTGATTGAGATGTTTGGCATCTTCCAGACTTTTCTTAGAGTGTTGCAGTGCCGTGTTTAAGGTAGATGCGTTGTTAGAAAACTCTCGTAATGCGGGAAAAGGTTGCGGTATCCTGGTGAGTTCCGAGAGATCAGCGCGTGAGCGAAGGTCTTGCGTCATGTCCTCCATCGTTTTTAGCAACGTCTGCGTGCAATTATCACAAGCTGTAAAATAAGTTTTATTTTGTAGTTTGTTTGGTGCAAATTTATTTTTCTTAAACACTAATGAAAAGTCGAATCTAGTGTAGTATATTATGCTTAATATATTAAATTTATTACATTTCTATCTTATTTTGTTCTACGGGGCTCACACACGTATATGTTACCGTGTATATGAGGTACCCATTTTGTTTAACTACGAATACACATTTGATATGGTTTTACTAATCGCAATAATCAACCAACTCTCCATTAAACGTAAGCTTACTCACGTTTGCATCCATCGTCGTCCAAATAGTATCCGGTGCGCGCGCACAGCTGGCAGCGCTCGCCGGCCGCGTGCGCGCGACAGTGGCAGCGCGCGCGCGCGTCGCACCGCGGAGATAGCGCACCGCGCGCGTCGCACGCGCAGCGCACGCACTCCGCGCCGCGCCGCCGCCAGCCCGCCGCGCACTGCTCGCACGACGCGCCCGAGTAGCCTGTGCGCCGCCAGGAGGCCGTTAATGTGGAACGCCGACCGAAATTAATGACGATTGACGAATCAAACCACTTTAAAATATGTTAAAAACCAATATCGATATTTATATAGCTTTGTATTTATTAATTCCACATATTCGTGTACATTTAATATTACTTACCGGGTTGACAGTAGCATTGCAGTCTTCCGTGCGCCATTGCGCACGCAGTGGCTCGCGATAGCTCGCGCGTTGGACAAGGACACGGCTCGCAGCCGCGCTCGGGAGTTCCATAGTATCCCTCCGCACAGCGCTCGCAGTGCGGGCCCGATGTATTGTTTGTACAGTTCTATAATATAATACAAACCCGTACAATAAAACAATACTTTAACAAAACTATATAAAAACATTTGTTTAGTGGAATTCGACTGAACTATTTATTAGTCATTTCAAACTTGAGTATGTTGGTAGTTTAGCATAAATTCTGGCAATAACTTGTGTCTGTATTTCCTAACAAGAAACACAAATCATACACCCAAACAAAAAACATCATACGAAGTAACGTAATCTAAACCGCATAAACCAGTTACCAGGCAATATCCGGTGTTTGGATGACAGCGGACGGCGCGGCCGTGGCACTCGCAAGGGCGTGAACCTTCAACATCGATTAGGATGGTGCCTGACACGCGTAGCAACCGTGGTGTGTTGGGTGGCATCCAAAACCCGGCGGCGGGACGTTGACACGACGCCGCATCGTACCCGCGCGGGCACAGGCAGCGCTCCACGCCCGGCGCCGGCGCTCCGCGTGACAGCCCGGCCACTGCCGTCTCCAGCGATACGTTAAGCAGTCTGTGGTACCATTAATAAAAACTTACAAATTTTATTTAATGCATATTTTCATTGTTAAAGTAAACAAGTAACAGCATGTAAATATGGGCTAAGGACTCCTCTCTTCCGCCGCATGCAGTTTTTGTTCACTGTTACTCTTCCCTAATTTAGGAATCAATTAATTATGAGAGCAAACTCACAGCACGTGTAACGGTTCAGCATTGAGAGGCGCCCTCGTGGACAGACGCAGCAGCAAGCGTCGCACGTCGGAGAGCGCCAGCATAAGTGCCCCTCGCGAGGCCACAGTGCTTCCTAATGTCCCCCGTCCTCCACGCCCTGCGCGGCCTCCACGTACTTCCCACAGTGACTCATGAAGGTGTACTGCGTGCGACCCATTCACGGCTGGCACTCGCTGGTTGGAGGAGGATTCATTTTAAAATATTTAGTCAATAGAATATAGTATTATTATTATATCAATTACATATATAATATCTGCATAAAGTGCATACCTCATAATAATCCATGACGATGTTATTCCCGTATATGCTGACGAGTGGAAATCGAGTCATCACGTGCGGTGGGAGTGGTTCGCCTCCCTCCTCTTCTACCCGAAATCGGAGCGCTCCTCCATAAGATAACACATGGTCGCCAAGAAACAGCTCACCGAGCTCCGCGTACACTGGCACAGGTGGGCGGGGGACAGATATCGTTGCTTCCTGGATGCTTGTGCGGATAGCGAGTAGAGAGTCTTGGTCCATCTTAAATTAAGGATTATAATTGTTTACTGGTGAACATTAGAAGTTTTTGAAATCTGATCTGTTAAATAATGATTGTTTTATAAATAAGATTTATAGAAAGGGAAAAATAAATGGAAGGAAATTTTCTAACTAGACATATCATATAAGATACGCATTCGTCATGAGTTAGTAATTGAACTCATCAAGGAACCTGCTTGGTAGAGGACAGCAATCAACTTTTACCGTGCCGAGGTCTCCACGCAGCAGCTTAAGGTGTAGCGGTGTAGCGGCATGCAGCGCTGCCCGCGCGACCTCTGCCTGCGTGCATTTGGCACTACGGCCGAAGCAGAAGCATGCGGTGCACCCTGCTGGGTTGCTAGCTGCGAGACCGAACGTTCCGTCGAGGCACGTGTCGCATTTCTCGCCAACCACATTGTCCTGAAAACGTGTTAAGCATTCAAATATGAATACAGAAAAAAAACGTGTGCGTCACGGGACGCTCGACAGAAGTGATAATATTTATTATAATATATTAAATATAATTTAAATTAGTACTTGAGAGTTGCTAAATTATTATAAGTACTATCTGTATATGCTAGATGGCGTTAGGTTGGTAACTCTCAGGTAAAGCAGTCCGCGTCGGTAATAGTAGCACCGTATAGCGTTACGTTACGAAGCGGTTTACAGTCCCATAAGAAGTTATCATTTAAAAAAAAATGGTTCAAAAAAAATCGTCACGCCACGCCAGACAGAGCATCAATTATAAACTTAAATAATACATAATTCTTTACAGAGTGAATATATTAAAACAAACTCTGATAATAATCACAATCGGTATTCCATCGTAACATAACTTATCATAGACGGCTTGTTCATAAATAAATCTTTTTTTTTTGTATAGGTAGGCGGACGAGCTTATGGACCATCTGATGGTGTGGATGGAGTGGTCACCAACGCCCATAGACAATGTCATTGTAAGAAATGTTAACCGTCGCTTAAATCGCCTATGCGCCACCAACCTTGGGAACTAAGATGTTACGTTCCTTGTGCCTGTAATTACAATTGATGACCATATTTTTAAATCAAATTTAAAGAAGTGAAGATTCCTAATCGACGTGGAGCTGCCCATAACACAGGCCGCGTTTCCACGCTGTAGTCATGTATACACGGATTTTGATACCTTGCACGGACATTGTCCCCGCTGGTCACATGCGCACACGCCGTGTTCGCAGCCGCGCGTGCCGGCGGACGAGCACCCGCAAGGTCGGCAGCGCGGCCCAAAGTATCCGCCCGCACACCGCCCGCACTCGCGCCCCGCCCAGCCGGCGCGACACTGACACTGTCCGGTCACCGCATCACAGCTATCTGAGAGAGTATAACTTATTTTATTCATTACGTAATGATAATTTCCGGCTCTCCATATAAATTTCATCAAATCTTATTGCTAAATATCAGTATGAAATTGTATATATATATATATATATATGTATGAAATATATAATACATGCAATTTCATACGTAGTATATAATATATGCAGCGTGAGCGTTGAACTCTAATAACTAAATCAGTCATCGCTAATAATGAACGCAGATATATATTTACAAACTGGTTCTATAGATTTTAAATAAATATCTACTTTTTTATATTTTATGTACATTATTATCAAGCCAAAATGTTCCATTTTGTGTTTTGACTAATCGACTAGATCAATTCTCTTTGACTGTTAGTTGGGAACAACAATCGAGTATAAAATGACCGTGAGTTAGTAACAACCTGTAAATGTTCCACTACTGGTCTAATGCCTCTTCTATTCGAGGAGATGGTTGAAGGTGACTCCACCACGCTGCTCGAATGCGGGTTGGTGGATAGAATTTCAGTGAAATTAGACATAAGCAAGTTTCCTCACGATGTTTTCCTTCACCGCCGAACACGAGTTGAATATCCATTATTTAACCAGTTACCAACCGGACACGGCGCCAGGTCCGCAGGCGCAGGGCCGGCAGCCGGCCGCGCGGCCCCAGTACCCACGCGCGCAGTGCTGGCAGCCGGGCCCGCGCGTGCGCGCCGGACACACGCAGCGGCCCGTTATTGGCGAGCACACACGACCCTCGGTACATATGGGACACGCTGTAAATTTCAAAGTGTTACATTTATATTTTGTTTTTTGATGCTCAAATAAATATTTGATATTATTTGTTATTTATGTCCGTAATAGTACTCACGTAAGCAACCCGTCGGTCCGAACCCATAGTACCCCGATAAGCATCGGTCGCATCTCGGCCCACCGACGCCGACGGAGCAGGCGCACAGCCCCGTCACCGGGTCGCAGGCGGCCGCGCCCGCACCGCACTCACAGCGTCGACACCCGCCTTGCTCCAGGCCCCAGTATCCTTCCTGAGGGTTGCGACATATACATTAACGCCGCGAATGCCTTTGTGCCGTGCCTTTACCGATTCTGTGTATTCTCCCAAACTGTGTCGTATTCAGGACGTCTGCAATTAATATGTCATTTATTTTGATAAAGATGGACAGCATTTAAATGTAAAATAATATAGAGGTTACATTATATGAATCGGATTAGTAGTTTTTGTGTTAAACTCGAAAAATATATAGTCAAAACACATCTCTTTATAATATTAGTTTGATATGTATGACATAGATATATGTATAATGCAACTATGAGACCGCTTATACAGTATTATTTATTTGCTTTATACGATCCACATTAAACTAGAATAAACTAGAATCAATTTCAATAAATAACTATTTTATCATATTCATTGGCGTTTCCATAAACACCATTTGATTGTGATGTCATCAGTATCAGGGAAGATAGAATCAGTATAGTCTGGTTTTATGCATGTACTTATAGTCCACTATTGTGCATTTTATTTGAAATTAATAGCACATTTATATGTCACGTTGTATTGCAACGAGTTGCCTACCAAGTTGTATGTAAATCAGTTACCGCGTGGACCTCCGCAGAAATGTCACCGCGACATTATCCTTAACGTGGAACGTGGAAGTAACGGGTAACAAGTCTAGAGGTTCCCATGTCGAGACTCATTACGGTCTGTTATACATGACTTAATCGCATACTAGTATATTATATTTATATTTATTTATGAATTTTAAGTATTTATTGTGTTAATTTTATATTATTGTTAGTTATTAGGCTTTAGTGTTATCAATAAAAATGGAAGTAAAAGTATAAAAAAAGTTACCATTCGGAACATCAATTCTATTGAGAAGGCAAGAATCTAACAGTGTGCGTCGTTGGTTCAGTCAGTTTTAGTATTAATTTATATGGCATTAGTATCGAATGTAGTTCATATTACTGATTATTAAGTCACCTTTTTTGACATCGTCCCACTGCTGATCTCCTCTTTTGAAAGAGAGAGTTCTGGAACTTATTTCATGGGTGGTGGATTTTTGCATATACTTACGACAAATTTGACAGAATTTCGAAACGATGTATTCCTTCACAATTAAGCACATAAAAAATTCGCAGAATTTGAACCCACGATCTTCGTTTAAGATAAACACATATCCACATATGAGATAGCCATAAATTCAATTATGACCCAGGGGAAATTTATGGAACAGTTCTAAGCAATATTAACTTATAATACTATTTACCACGCATTCCCATTACCAGGTGCGTTCAAATATCCTTTAATACGATTAATTGGCAGTAGCCTGGCATTACTCCCTATTTATTCAATTAAATGCCATTCGCTTTAGTGATTTGTGAGAGGGACGCTGTAATTTCTTGTGAAGGATTTGTGGCTAGTTGGCGACGTCGAGCGACGTGCGCCGTGATTAATTGAATTATGTGTTGTTACGAATTGAGGCTTGTAAATGCCAAGCGTACATAATTGTATACGCGCCCTCGATTACATTCGACAGTATTTTGGAGTATTTAGCTTCGTTATATAATTATTGGATTTATTGTTATTGTCTGTTGTGGGATGTGCGTGCGAAAATCTTCATGAGTTGAAACAAATCTTGTCACAAGTGAAAATTTGTAGTAGATATAGCAATTATTGGGAATATGATTTTTAATATATAACTTTTTTATCAAGTATCATATACTAGTACGTTCTTACAAGTATAATATACAAGTAGAATCTGCAATATTCTACCGAGAATCGACTATAGATTCAGTTTTGGAATTAAGAATCTCTTTCTGTTAATTAAATAGCATAGTTTAATAAACAAAAATAATATTTTTTACACCCTGTCTAAAAATGGAACGATTTATCTATACTACTATATAAATATATTGGCTCTGTCTGTACATTTTTTTTTTCACCTAATTTTGTGATAAATTATCGTTTTATGATGCAATGATTCACATTATACTATTTTTTTCATTTTTGTCTGTCTGTCTGTCTGTATGTCTTCTTATAATTCAAGAACGGCTTAACCAATCTTGATGAAAATTGGTACACACAAAGAACATGTGATGGCGCAAATGATAGGCCATATATAAGATCGGTAAACACTACGATATCTTATGAAAATTAATTTCAAATCGTTAACTATGTATTTCTTTACCAGTAGCCATATGTGTGTGTATTATTATAGTAATAAAATAATTTATTATATTTTAATTATACGCGTGTGAAACCGCGGGGCACATCTAGTCTATCTATATATGTTTGTATATGATAGTAAAACTAATCTTCTACTATTTGGCGCCGCGACTTCGTCTGCGTGAAAGTCGGATTTTTTATCGCTCACACTCGTTATTTGATAAACTTACTCAATGTGCAAGCACGGTTTCTACTGCTTTATTATATGTATAGATGAGGATAACTTTTTTAACTGTCATCCGATTTCAATTAAACAAAAGCTAAATTTTGCTCTAAGCTTAGCTTAATCTCCCTGTTAAAACCCGTTCAATTGTTTAGGAGATTAGCGTGCACGTACAGACAGACAACCAAAAATAAAATAAAATCATTTTAGTGTTCTGTTACTTTTTTATAGTTTTTTTTGATAAATGTATTCAATGTACAGACACACAGCTTCTACTGCTTTATTATATGCATAGATAAAGTTACCTCACAAGTGTCGCAGGCGCGGCCGGTCACGTGCGCGCGACACCGACACTGGCCCGTGCGGATGTCACACACGTTGCTTTCCGCGCCCACAGACGAACAGTTGCATCCTATAACAATATAAACGATACATTGAACAACTTAGCTAATTAAATGATAGTGGCCCACTGCTGGGTCAAGGCCTCTTCTCCCTTTAAGGACAAGGGTTGAAGTTTATTCCAATACACCCAACATTTTGGTGAATTTAGACACATACATGTTTCCTCACGAAGTTTTCACGAGCACAAGATGAAATATAGGTAAATGAAAATTAAGCACATGAAAATTTAGTGGTGCATGTAAGGGTTTGAACCTGCGATCGGTTAAGATTTCACGTTACGTTCTAGCTCTGAGTTATTTCGGCTCTCGGATGTAGATATATATACAAGTTTATACATATGTATAAAAGATAACATTTCATATAATGTCGAAACAGTGTTAATATTAAACGAAACATTCACTTAAAATATCGATCAGTAGCCACTTTGCAATATCTAAGAATCCATCAATTTCAATTGAATTCAAATTCATAAAATCTCGGTCGTAAATTAAAGCTGGTATCGCGTCGAGTCCAGCTCGCTCAGTACATTAACAACTAGATTAAATATTTGTAGGCGCTTGCTTCGGTTACTTAGGTCTAAACGGCGTCTAGATAACACTGATGCCTGTAAACTGGATGTTTCACGTCAACTCGAGATAATTCGATTCTACATTCCATACCCTACACCGCGTGATTGTTTAAATTGCTCCCTGAATCAATATTAACAATTCTTTTATGCGTTTAGTATTTTGTTTGTGTCATATTCATTTGTTCTTTCCTAATTAATATAATAAACAAGCTAATCATCTCGGCTTCGCGGCTTCGGTTACACGGATTTGCGTAAAATCCGTTCTTAGTGAGCGTCTATATCGGGCAAGGAGTAATTGACAAATTTCAAGTCAATCCGGCGTATAGTTTAGGTTCTCGTGATGAGTGGTATTTCGCTTACCTAAATATATTTGAATGTTGGTTCGTTTACTTTGTAACTCTTGCACGTCGTTACTACTTAACATATTATCATGAAATTTTGCGTACATTTCTGAGGCACAGAAAAGGCGTGGTATCTATCACCTGAAAAACCGTTCCCCTAGTTACTTATAAATTACCAATCAGTATTAAAACGGCGTGAAAAAAGTTCGGGACCTGCTCGTCAAGATTGACCTTTGCCCAGCCGTGAGCTACTTACTGGCTGTTACGTTTTAAAACGGTTTATCATAAAGATACCTTCATTTTTCTTGTATTGTTAACAGTAAAAACTATTTCAATTCAAAAGTCCATGTATTGTAACCTAAGACGTTATTTTTTTACGACAACGATTCAGTCAGATTTGACAAAACAATGGAAATAAAAATTGGGACGGTCGCTCGTTTAGAATTACATTTCGTATGAGCAAATTAGAGTTACATTTCTTGTTATATTTCATTTCGAAATAGTATTAACAATACAATTATATCTATAACCATTTCATCATTACATCATCATCATCATCATTATGTAGACTCGTCGGGGTTAGCTACCCACTCATCACATATTCTATAGCCAAACAGTATTATTTTGAAGGCTGAGTGACCCAGTGTCACTGTAGGCACAAGGGATATAACATCTTAGCTCCCACTGCTGGTGGCCCATTGGTGATGTAATTTCTTAAGACGCCAATATCTAAGGGCAGAGGTGACCACTTAACAGTAGGTGGCCAATCCACCTACCTATAATATAAAAAAGTTAACTTTCTTTCTTTGATTTTGTTGGTAATCAAAAGTTGAATTTTATTTAATAAAGAGTAAGAAATACACCAAATCAATTAACAAACATTTCATTTTATATTAAATGCATATATCCTTGCGAAATTTGCATATGAAATTGATGAATAAATGAAGAATATCGTGTGAACGAATATATCATTTCATATATCACAGCCACGGACAAACAGGCCACTTGGCGGTTTGTTTCGCAGTTAATGATAAGCCTTGTGTAATTGTATTAACCATTCCTTAAACGCGCTTTACACCTAACGTAAAGTCAGCTACTTACTGTAAGCTGGCTCATTTTCAGCCTTAGTGTGAATTTAGAAACAAACTGCTTTTTTCGTTCACACTATGCGTAAGCTTAGCAGTTGATTGTCGAGAAGTTCTATTAAGTAGCTAAGCAGTGTGCGTGGTCTGTAGTGACGTATTATTACAATAGGCAACCGAGAGTGGCTACGCACAACGTTATAGTGGATTATCGGTTTGGTGTGAACGAAAAGTTTAATAACGATAAACAAATAAACGGCTCAAATAAACAGCGGAACGTTCGCTTTCAGTCGGCGCCTGACTCCACGTTAGGTGTCAACGCTTGCTAAAATATTAGTATATATATATATATATATATATATATATATATATATTTATATATATATATATATATATAAATTAATATATATATATATATATATATATATATATATATATATATATATATATATATATATATATATATATATTATATATAATAATAGTATATATATTTTATCTTACTGACAGAAGTGGCCAATCTCAAGTAAGTTCCTATTCAATTGGCCTGGATATACTATTTCAGTTCAAATACAAATACACCATCCGTTCTCACTCTCTCATACTCCTATAATATAGTATTTCGATACGACGCGTAAAATTGTAATATCGTTTTGGAAAACATAGCTTTGTCGGTAGAAGAGAAAACTTAAACGATTACGTCAGACTTATAGCTCCAGATTAGTACGATCCCGTAAGATTTTTCCTTACAAAAAAATCATTCAACGCGCCAAAAGTTGGTTCTGGCTAGAAAAGCTTACTTACTTATTAAGGGAAAAATATATACTTTTGAGACCTTGTGCAGCAAATATAATTATACTATGCGTTATTGTATACATATTATTAAGGTTATATAAATACTATAACATGTGTTGCTAATAAACGGGATGTCGGCAGTACATCATGATTAACAGTCTGACATTTGATTTGACGCGTAATTGCTAGGCCGTGTAACCTGGATACCCTAAGGCCTTACAGAGGTCTCGGAGATAGCTCAATTCCCAGAACCTATGTGTGCATAACATTTTCGTCATTAAATATTATTTCTAGGTTTCATTCATTAATCATGTTATAAGATACATATATATTGGAGCAAAACATACTTTATGTTGACATAACAGTATTTTGTATATTGTGATTTTGTATATGATTCTATATATTATTGTTTAAAATTCTAATTTTAATCATTTTGTCCTATTTGCTTTCTTCTTATTTGTATTAGATATTAGTGGATACTTGATTGGTTTATGTAATTATAATGTTTGTTTCCCAAAAAGTAAAGGAATAAACTTTAAAAAAAAGAAAGAAATACGAGTAGTTACAAGGCGATAATTCAATGTCAAGGAGTGGTATCATCTATGAGCTCACTGCTTGGATGATAACCTCTCGTATAGACACGCTTCAGTACATCTTTTAAAATATAGCAACTGAGGCAATTTGGACCTTCAATTTAAACGTGAAAGAAGTCACAGGCTGAGCGAATAACTAGTGTTATGTAAACAATGTCGCTGTTATCAGTGTTTGTGATATACTACTTGAAATATTATGATGTAGCGTTGCTAGACAGCATGCCGACAGCCGTAGCCGGCCCGATTACAGACATGCAGACATTCTAGAGTACATTATCAAGATTTAAAACGAAATTACGAAATATTATAACACAGAGTACCCGCGCTGCGTTCGTCTGTCTGTTTGTACGCGATAAATTGAAAAACTACCGAACGTATTCTCATACAGTTTTCACCAATAGACGGAGTGATTCACGAGGAAGATTTACGTATATAATTTATTAAGGTGTTGTATAAATTGGCTGAAATATAATGGTGTTTGTTGAAGATGTCAGAAAAAAACGTGGTGACTCGAACCTTTACTGGTAAGGCGCCTCAGCTGCCGTCGCTACAAAACCTGCCGCTCTAGGCAAGTGGCCCCTTGGTCATAGGATTTATACGCCTCATACGTAGCACATAAATAGATAATCCTCACCGCTATTGTTATCGAGTAAAAGCAGCGCAATCTAAGTTTGACAAGCGTTGATAGACAATATCGTAGAAAATGTCAGCGCCTACAATAATTAGTCCCGTATTTCTATGAAGCGCGATTGACAGATCGACCTAGTTATAAGACATAAGACATACAATAATCAACGGAAATTACAGAACACTATTATTAACTGTATTATTAACTTACATAATTATATATTGGTATTGTTCTGTTTCATTGTAGATACAAGATCTCGATATTTATGTAAGAGACACGCAGCGTTTTGATTTCGTGTTTTGTTATTTACTTTGTAATAATAATTATTTATATATTTTGTTCAATTTGATCATTTACAACACTATTAATATTGTAAATGATTAAATAGGAATTAAATAATTATATAATATTCATTCAAGTTTAATTAGATCTTTGTTTCGTTGCACTATTATTTCAGTAGGCCGACTGACAAATAGAATAAAAATTCTAAGTAGTAACTTAGTTATTAAGTTGTCATCAGTGTTGAACTCTCCCCTCTCTTCCTCATAAATAAAGACAAAATTAAAATCTTTACTCAATATATTGTGTTAACTTACTATTAGGAAATTAATATTGTACTGTTCATTCGTTCGTTGAATGTTCTGCATTATCAATAACAGCATCAAATTATTTATAACAAATCTTAAGTATCAATTAACTGTTGGACTTTAAGCCGCATAACATTCTATCATATATTCATATCTTCAGTCATATCGTATCTTTTATATCATTATATAATTTCAAACCAAAGCTATTATAAAATCATGGGCATATGGATCCGATTAGTATACAGTTTAACTTAAAACTAACAAAATTGAATATGATGTATCGTAAGAGAATTAACGAAATATCCAAAATTTATTCCACTCTAATCTTTAAGTTGATAAATTTGATTACTCCTTAACGAAATCGTTAAACTTAGTTATTAAATATTATAATTATTATAAATGTCGCATATTGATTTAGTATCTTTATAAGGCGAGCGTTTGTACGAAACAGCGGTAATTCAATAAAATTAACTTGTCACATTAACTTGCAATAATTTTTCGAGCAATAAATTTCTTAGAAAATATGCAATTTCTTGTTGCACTCGCAACGTAACTACATATATGTCTATTGTACTAGCAACGAGTCTGATAAAGGTTCTTCACGTGGTAGCTGTAACAGCACGTTACGATGCTCAGCAAACTTTAAAGTAAACGCTAGGAGTATGTTTTATTAAGTGATCAATGGATGACGATTGATTATGGTAACTGGCCACCATTTCCTGTAAGAAACATTATTTATTGCATACCCAATGCACCACCAATGTTAACTAAGTTTTTATGTTCCCTGTGCCTGAAGTGTCACTAGCTCACTCACCCTTCCAACCGGTTACCGTTTTTGTTTGGCGTGAAATGTGGTACCTACTCAGACGGGATTCCACAAAACCGTACAACGAACACTGATAAAATTATAATTAATTAAAATTTAAGATATTGTAATCTCATTAATTATACAAGCGAAGCAATGTTTAATTTAGGAATGCTAATAAATATATTATTAATTACTGTGCTATATATTAACCTGCACATATTGCGTCATTACCCCGTAAACCCGTTGACCATAAAAGCTGTAACATTAAAATGTATGTTTACAGCGAATAAATTTACGAGCCATCAACTAGGGCCTTAACATGTCGCCTGCGTAAATAGCTTCGAGTCTAAATATTCAAACTAGAGCACCGTGTTAAGGATATTTAGATGTTGCGACTAGTACACGATATCGGCTGCTACTTCGAAATACCTATTCTGTAATCTTTTATAGTTACGGCGGAGTTCCACTATTGTTCTGGATCATGTAACGTACGTTTATTAACGTCATTCGTATTTCAACATTATGGTATATGATTGGTGTTTTAATAAATATCTAAATAATCTGTGCATAAAAAATCTGTCGAAATATTTGAAACTGATAAAGTCATAATTTTAATCATGTCATAATTTCAATCATATAATTATTAAAAAAATATATCAAATTTATGTAAATTATAATATTTAACAATCGCACTAAATAACCATAAGATATTCGTCGTCTTACGATATCGCGTCGGTAATATTAAATGTTATTTTAAAATTAATTTACACAGAATTTGAATAAAAAGATACTTTGTGTCCAGCAGTAATATTATTAGTTGACAACATAACGACTAAGAAAGGGTTAGGAAATCAACTTTCGCGCAAACAACCAGTCGTGTTACTTGCGGAGGTGATTTAAAATCTGTGATTAAATCTGATGTTCAACACGTTTTATAAAACTTAAATAATTACAGATTTATCGCCAATACATGAACAATTGTTTATTTTGATAATTTATAAAATAGATTGAAATACATGTAATAATATTTTTTTTATATCATATGTAGGCTGACGAGCATATGGGCCACCTGATGGTAAGTGGTCACCAACGCCCATTGACATTGACATTGTAAGAGATGTTAACCATCGCTTACATCGCCAATATGCTACTAACCTTGGGAATTAAGATGTTATGTCCCTTGTGCCTGTATTTACACTGGCTCACTCACCCTTCAAACCAGAACATAACAGTACCAAGTACTGCTGTTTTGCGGTAGAATATCTGATGAGTGGGTGGTCCCTACCCTCATATCTAGCTTGCACAAAGCTCTACCACCAAGTATACAATAAGATAATGTGTTAGTCACGATAATGAAGATCACGTTGGTATTGGATTGTACAGCCACGTATCATAATTCAATTTCTGGGTTAAAGTAACAGCCTCTGAATGTTCCACTGCTGGGCAAAGGGCCGCCTTTCCTTATTTTGAGGAGAAGGTTTGGAGCTTATTCCACCACGCTGCGCCAATGCTGGTTGGTAGAATACACGTGTGGCAGAATTTCAGTGAAATTAGACATGCAGTTTTTCTCACGATTTTTGCATTTACGGTCAAGTCTCATACTTGACCGTAAATGCAATGAATTATAGACACAGATTAAGCACATGGAAATGCAGTGGTGCCTGCCCGGGTTTGAACCCACGATCATCGGTTAATTTCTGGGTTACTTAAATAAAAAATTGTTACGAGTCTGTCTCTCTGTAGTTGTCACTCACGTGCCTCGGAGAACAAGTAAATCCGGCGGTGCTCTAATCTCTCTCCGGTCTTGTTGGATTGCCGAACGTAAAATGAGATTGAAAGAATAAAGTGTTTCTTAATTTCTATTTATTGCTACGCTTTTGACCAGTCCGTGAGTGTTGCTTTCGGCGCGTTTAATGTTTCCTAATATTAGTTAATTATGATAAGCATCTCACAAACGTTTAACACAATGTACGTTCGTTTTTTGAAATCAAAATATTTGTGTTTTGGTAAAAGGTCGTAACTGGTGCGAGTTAATGTAATTATCATCACAATATGAACTTACATGAAACTAAAATGAGAACTGTTATGAAAAGTTAAGGTTTTGCTGAATTATCGTTTGTAAAGTTTACCTAAAATGTAAGGTTAATGATAAGGTTCGTTTTTATAGTGTATTCCATATTTTTGAACACTTTGGATGCTTCGAAACCACTGGCGCTTTGATTGTTACTATTCTAATGACGATTTGAATGTACTCATATATTTGACGATATTTGAACAACATGGATGGTTCAATTAATTTGACGACTTTGGTTGTATTGATGTTATTGATCACTTTAGATGTTTCTATGTATTTGATAATGTTGACTGTTACTTATGATGTAAGTGCTTATATTTCTGCATATATGTATTTATACATAACATGTGTATCACATGCAATTTTGCTCGCGATGTTTTCATTAACCTCTAAGCATGACGTGAGCTCGCCCGGTTTTAAAACAGCGTTTTATCTCGGGCCTTTAATTTTCACTTTTTACTTATTACGATTTATCTTAATCAGGTTCGGCCTTATTTGTAAACGTTTTGTTGCGGGTAATTTATTAAATATTGTTGTCTCCTTCTTTCGTGTGTAAAATCAATAATGTTAGAAAGAGCGAAATAAGAGTTTAACTAAACGACGGATCATGTCGCATAATATATTTTTTCATATTAAAGTAATATTATGTCTGCCTGACTTTTATTTTAAAACAACAGAATTACATTTCGATTGTGAGTTAACTGAGAGCATTCTTGACACCATTCTATCGCGTCCATTATATGTTTATAAATTAAATATATTAAATTTTTCTTCACGTTAAATATTGAATGTTTACAAAGTTTCTTTGGTTAGTTCATATTTAAATTTTTAGTTATCTAAATAAGTTTTGCATGTACTTTTTTTAAGAGTAGGTAGAATGGGATATTTTATTCAATTTTATTGAGTTTCTCGTCGGCTTTTCTATAAATTTATCTCGATATTCCGAACCGGTGATAGCTTTATATATTTTTTTATCTTGTCAAACGAATTGTTTTGGAAATGTTCTACTGCTGGGCTAATGCCTCCCCTCTGAGGCCTGAGGAAAGGGCTAGAAGCTTATTCCACAACACTTCAATGCTACCAACGATACACATGGGTCAGATTAACTTGCATCACGTGAAGGTTCCACGTAAAGGTCTCTTACGTTCCCTTACGGTGTTTTCGTTCACCGCAGATTACGAGATGAATTGTAAACACAAATTAAGCACATGAAAACACTATGTTGCTGTCCCGGCTTGAACCCACAATCTTTGGTTAAAAATCAGGATTTTTATAATGCGTCTCTGAAGTTTTATAACGAGGTATATCTCAGCTTATACACCGACATCAAATTCATGAACCTTTCATATTTTATTCGATTAACCATTTTAAGAATGTTACACATTAAAGAACATTAGTTGGGCCATCCACTAGGCTACATTGGCTCAAACAATTGAACCCTAACAAAAATAAGCAATACAATATAACATATTTATAAAATTGATTTAAGAAAAATAAAAAAAGATCCACACAATACAATAAACAAAACTAAAAGTGTGAGAGAAGTTTCGATCAAGACTTATCAATACATTTATTATTTTAAGTTATTTTACAGTTAACATACTTCCATTACTTGATAAAAGATCTGATCGGTTATTCGTATAATTGAATTCGTTATTTTGAGAGCGAAAACCAATTTTATCTCATTCGAGTTGTTTCCACGAGCAATAAAACGAACATAAACTTTGGACCATTTTATAGACACCTTTCAAATATTTCCGTTATGTGCGTTTAAAGTTTAAGCCGCGGATATTTTACGTAATAACAAATTTATCTGAGGAATTTATCAAATATTTACATTGGGTGCCGTTGCGAGGTTGTTAATGTCAAGCCACCCAAATTCTATTTAAATAACCGAGAGTAATTTATATTGTGAATAAACATTTAACTACTGCATCGGCTACTCTGTCGCGTGTTAAATTGGCGTAGTTAATAGTGACGGTTTAATTATTACTAATAGTTTCTTGATGTAATTTCGGCCGCGGCACCGAATTTCGAGGAAAAATAGTTAGCTGGAGGTTTATATGGGACAAATGTATGCTCAACATATTATACTCTTATAATCCAATGGGACAACATTTATACGGACCAGAATGAAACGCAGGACCAATGGTTTTACGAGCTTTTCAAACCACGCGAGCCAACTGTCAACTTTCTGACTTTCTGTTGAAATTTGATATTTCCTTGATATACAGAATCAATCAGTTTTTACTACCCCGTTCCGGGATTCCAACACGAGACCTCGGGATCTATAGCCTTAAAGACTAATAAAAAATCCAACGAGACAGTTTAAGTATCTAATTATGACTTATGTAACGAATGAGTCGTCTTAGCGGTTTTGTGTATTCGTAATGGCTACTGTTTCGTATTTAAGCGTTGCCGTGCGGAATAATTTGTGTTTGTAAGGCATTTGTTTGTTAAGCGTATGCTGATGAGCGCATTGTGGGCTGCACTTGCTGGAGCACGTCGCGTCAATGAAGGCGATGAATTGTTGAATATCGTGGAGTATATAATATATGCAGAGACAAAGTTTTGTGTGAGTTTGTTCCTGTAGTTAAACTAAGGAAAACTATTTTTTTTAGTTTGAATCGGTTGATATAGTTTTCACCCGCGGTTTAGAGGTAGGGGAGAGGTATTAGGTACAAAAATGTCTATGTCCGCCGTCCCTCATAAATACATTAAGCCGAACTAAATTGAATAATTTTGATATATTTAATGATTACTTAGCAGTAAAATAATTACTTTTGTTTTAATATAAGCAGACTAAATATTACCGAACGATATATTATAATGTTGTTTAACTTAAAAAACTGGAGTGCAAGCACTTGCTGGTACATCATATATTTTACCATTGAAGTCCATAAAAAGTTCCACAAAATTTACCTTCCACTGCATTACCACTTAAAACTTTCCCACCATATTTCAATTCCATGCAAATTCTATAGCAAGATTCATTAGGGTGCGCAGGCGCAACGGCTGCGCAGGCGCACTTCATACGACGTGTTAATTGAACCAGTTCTAAATCCGCTCACGCTGACCCCGGGGTCGGCACGTACTAGCGAAAAGCTTTGTAGGACTTGTAATATTTTGTCTTAAAGAGAATTTAAGCCAATTACGAAGTGCACATGAGTTGTCGTTCTACTTTCAGTTGCGTTTATTTATAAAGGGGTCAAATTTAAATAATCTTGCACACATAAAATTGTTCCAAAATATTTTGAATACATATTTATGTTTCTAGGAATAAATGCATTTTGTTTACAAATAAATGTTAAAGTAATAATTGTACATATTTAACAAGAACTGAGATTGTTACAGTTGCTCATTTCAGCCGCAATAATTATTAAAAAAATTTTTTTTATTAATATTGATTTTATTTTGAAAAATTATTATATATTGAAAATTCAAATAAAATATTAATGAATAATAGATACATACATACTATTGATAATTTTCCGTTATAGTAAGAATTCTTCGTCTTTGAATAATCTCCGAGCTTTCTCAGCAGTTAGCTTTCTTTGCTCAGCAGTGTGACATTACGAGGGTGTTCCTATTAATGTACTATTTAATTCTTAAACAAACACAAGATAATTTTATTCAAATTTTCAATTGAGGTTCCAAAAAGTTTTACCATTAATCTCATGGCACTACACTTTAATCTCCTATATGGTTGCCACAATTATCATTAGGAAATGTGGTGGATGTGTGAAGGTCCTCTTCCTTGTTTATATTTGGTGGAGGTAAATCTTAAACGTGCAAAGCCGTGCCAAAGCATAGCTCAGTAATTGTCGTCTGGCGTCAGTTGCTTGTTCACGCAGCGTGATATTATGCTAATGTTGATCATGAGACAGACCTTTAAAGGCTTGTGCAATACAAAAGCATGGCGTCGGCATGTGTCAAAATGATTTGAATATAAATATTCATAAATAACTTCTATTATTTATTTTGTTTGATTCTTTGTTTTGTTCTGAAACTAATAGGTTTAGAAAAATAATATTGACATAATGTTGTTTAATGCGTTATATTCTTATAATGGTTACCCGAATAAAACAGGCAAGACTTATGAATTTGATATAGACAGAGATATCTTCTATCTCTATCTATATCAAATTATATTTATTTGTATAAAAGAATAACTGAATGACTGAGTAATGTATTTGCATACGGGTTCTTACGGGACAACTTACCAACAGATGGAACCATAAACCAGTGATATTGTAAAGGAATTGCTCCGCTTACAATTTTGCGTCCGCTTCTAAATAAGTTTTATTAGAAAGTAACGTTGCTTAAAATGATCTGATGATATGGACAACGTCCTTGCAAATATTTATTATATCAAAGTACTAAGTTGTTATTCATGGGAAACGCAATCGATACTTAGCGGTCTCCGGAGGTCGTTCCTGCATCAATAGAGATTAGAAGCGGTAGACAGAAGGCGCTAAGTGGCCGGGCCGGTTCGATCCGTGCTAACCATACTCATGAACAAGACTGAACTATTTTGTCTACAGTTATTGTGAACAGTTAATATGACGTTTGTTTCCTTTGTTTTAACATAGCATATGCTAAAGAACTATTTTCTATTTGATCTTGAGGTCCTGGGCTCAAGTCCTTTGGTTTTTCTGTCACAAAAATATTAAAAGCATAAAATTGTTTACATTTTCGTATATGGAATTTGTCTTTCCATCGGTTTATGTACTTTTATTTGCGCACACACTTGTGCACTTATAATATGACCTGCACAGTGAACCTAAACAATAGCCGTCAAAACGAACAACATTTAAAAAAAATCATCTTTAAAAAAAAATAACATTACTTCTAAATAAACTACACTACAGAGATAATTAAAAGATAGTCGCCAGAGCTGTAGTAATAACATTAAAACTGCTAATTTAGTGCACATTAAAGCAAATAAACAAATTAGACTAAAATTTTTAAATATATTTTTTAAATATCAAAAAATCATCCGAGGCAATATAATTTATTGCGGCATAAGACAGCTGATAATGTCTATATTAAGAGTATGCTAAATTGGTTATAAACTGAGAGCCGATTAGATTATTATCAGACTTTAATAAAAGCCACATGGGCCAAGATACGGTTAAATGAGATATTTATTAAGAGATAGAGAAATGAAATATCCTTGAGAATTAGCATCTAAATTGGATATAATCGCTTATGTATCAGCTTTCTCTAATACTTTGACGGTTTCGAAAATATATTTCAATGATCACATGACGAACCACAATTTTACTAAAATATAAGGTCCTCCAGACCGATTTCGGCCACGGCGGCCAATCTCAAGAGAGATTAGCCAACTGTGCAGGAGATATTATAGTGCACAAGTGTGTGCGCAAACACAGGTGCACTCTCTTTTCCTTAGCTCTCATAATCCGATGGGACGGCACTCCGACACGACCGGAAAGAGTTCAGGCGCAGGACCAACGGCTTTACGTGCTTTCCGAGGCACGGGAGTGTACACACTTCCAACTTCCAGACTCCGGGCTGCTACTGAGAATTTTCTGACAGAAAAACCCAATAACTATCTATTAACCCGAACTGGGAATTGAACCCAGGACCACCGGGTCTGCGGCCTTATATCTAGCCAATAGACCAACGAGGCAGTCACTGCCTCGTTGGTCTAGTGGCTTATTCAAATAAGTCTTATATAATATGTATTATTATATTCAAAGCTCACTGAATCCCGTACAGCCTCACACAACCGATCACAAAACAAATAGTTATATCAAAGATAAGTAAATAGTAATCTTGAGATACGAGATACTGTCTGGAGTGTTTATTCATAATCAAAAGTTATATTGTTCTGAACGCTGACTCAATGAGTCGCGATTATCGCTTGCATATTTGTTTCGCCACTTCCTACAATTTATTCATAAATATTAAACTTACGGAATGCATGTATAAATAATGATAGCACTTTATATCTTATGCCGTTTTATATTAACTATTAAGTGAGTTATATATAGCTGGAAGTAAATTATTGTAGTATTCATTTTGTTTTATATGATTACTGATAACATAGTTTCTTATTATATAAACAGTATTTTGCTATTGTTTGAAACAAATAAAACGATTCAACATTTTAAATTTAATAATTTTCTGTGTATGTATCTTACTCAATAAGCTCACTAAGTGCATACAGTTGTTCATTATTATTTTCTTTACGTCATAATTTTAAAGCGTTTTCTTGTTTATTTAAAGAAAAACTTCCAACCATGAGTGTGGGATAAGGGTGGATAAGGGATTCGTCATTTTCATATATTTAGAGGTTCTTTCTCAATTGCGCAACGCGTTAAAAAGGTATTTTAATATTTATATTATATTGTAGTAGGTTAGGTCTAGTGCCTCGGAAAGCACGTTAAGCCGTTGGTCCTGCGCCTGAACTCTTTCCGGTCGTGTCGGATTGCCGTCCTATCGGATTATGAGAGCTAAGGAATAGAGAGTGCATCTGTGTTGCGCACACACTTGTGCCCAATAATATCTCCTGCGCAGTTGGCCCTCTCTCTTGAGATTGGCCGCCGTGGCCGAAATCGGTCTGGAGGACCTTATATAAAGACCAATTCTTATAGTTACCTACTGGACAAAGTCCTACACTGCGGGTTGATGAGCGTTAATTAAAATGTATATGTCGCCGTAAAATTGTACCGACTGACGAGTTAATTATAAATCAAGGCGTTGTAAGCTAGGTTATATAAGTATGTGTATATGTGTAGTGTGTTAATTAAAAATTGAGATCAATATCTCGTTATATTAAAAACAATATGAGCTGTATACATATAAATAAAACTATCGTTTTGGTCACGGTTTCACCCGCGTAGCTTCCATTCCCGGGGGAATTCGAGGACAAAATATAGCCTATGTTACTCGCTAATAATGTAGCTTTCCATTAGCGAAAGATTTTAAAATCGGTTTAATGGTTTAGGCGGGAAAACGTTACAAACAAACTCACATTCTCATTTATAATATTAGTAAGGATGCACCTATACATAATACATTTTATATTACAAAATAAAGCATGACCTAAATATAACGTATTAATATATGTTTAAAATTATCGATAAAATCCTTTAGTTTACAATAAATGTATTGCGAAGTATGCAAAAATATGATCCTAATACAAACATTTACAATTTCGTCTCGCTGTGAGTTTTGAATTGCTATTTGTGGGGTATGAATCCATTGTTTGTTCAATACGGGGAGAAAGCGAGCACCTTCTCAACGGATTTTGTAAGTATTTATAGATTGAATCCTGTTTAAATTATTAGTAATTGTTTCGCGTGGTTTCATCCGCGTTAAACCTGAGTAATTCCACCATTGTGGGTCGGAATGTGATGGTATATTATGTATAATCTTTCAAAATAGATTGATAGACATTTTTTTTTTTGAATTGCTGATTTTGAAATTGGATGTGCTGGCTAGCGATCACCACCGCCCGTAGACATTGGTGCTGTAAGAAATATTAACTATTCCTTATATTATCAATGCACCACCAACCTTGGGAACTGAGATGTTATAAAAAATATCACGCAATACAAAAATACAAAGTTTTGCTGTTAGGCGCTAGAATATGTTTTGTAAGCCTGTCTGGGTAGCTGAATGGGTGGTAGCCTTCCAGCTTCACATAATAATATTGGTATATATATAATAATAATATTCTTTATTGCACTAAAATATGTTACAATGATGGTACAGTAATATATGTACAGGCAAAGGTGGACTTATCTCTAAAAGAGATTTCTTCCAGTCAACCTATGGAGGTGAGTGACAGGGTGATGTAGCGGGCAAAATAGTGCACTGTAGTATAATAATTAAAATATATAGAAAATATGAAAATATAAATACTTACATAAATAAAATATAATACATAAACATACATAAAAATACAATACACAAAATACATATACTACGTATATTATTTATATATACTATATAAATACATATACATACATATTTACAAATCGATGTTAATTTAGTATGCAAAATAAAACAGAAAAGACATGGGGAGAAGTAAGGTTAAGATGAAGGGTAAGCTTGTGAGAGAAAATAATGTTTCAAGCGGCTTTTAAATAATTCAATATTATCACTGTTTTGGATGGATTTCGGCAGGTTATTCCACAGTATCGGAGCTCGTACTGTAAACGATTGCAGTCGAAATTTTGTATTACTCCTAGGCACATCAAGCATCGAATTGATGCAAGAGCGCCTGGAGCGTATGGGAGTGGGTAGGAGGATGATCCGGGAGCTAAGGTACGAAGGAGTATGCGGGTTATTGAGTATGTTGAAAAGGACTGAAAGGATGTGCATATCTCGGCGAAATCGGATAGGGAGCCATTTAAGTTGAGCGCGGAAATGAGAAACATGGTCATACTTACGTAGCCCGAAAATAAAACGAATAGCGAGGTTTTGTAGGCGCTCTAACTTATTAAGTTGCTCCTCCGTCACATCTAGAAAGCAGGCATCGGCGTAGTCAATAATTGGGAGAAGAAGTGATTGAGCGAGCATAATTTTGGTATTGAAGGGGAGAAAATATTGGAGACGTTTGAGAGAGTGAAAAGTGTAATGAAAACGCTTACTGATATCGTTGAGGTGAGCAGTCCAAGACATGTTGCAGTCTATGATCAGGCCCAAATTTTTTACTTTGTCATGGTATGCTATTGGTACCCCAGCATACATGACACAGGGTACAGACATATATATATATATATATATATATATATAAAAGTAACAGCCTGTGAATGTCCCACTGCTGGGCTAAGGCCTCTTCTCCTCTTGTGAGGAGAAGGTTTTGGAGCTTATTCCAGTGCGGGTTGGTGGAATTCACATGTGACAGAATTTCAGTGAAATTTGACACATGCAGGTTTCCTCACGATGTTTTCCTTCACCGTCAAGCACGAGATGAATTATAATATATATGTATATTTGTGATTATAAAAGGATTAATAGCAATTCCAATAACAAGAGGGGTTTTGTCCAAAACTCAGCGATATTTCCCCGGAGTAGATTATTCGTGCGAATTTCGGCTTAGATTCTCGTGATATATTCTTTTGGCCTAAATTCCTTGGCGAGATTTATCTAAAGAGCCTTTAAAGAATACAAAAGTTTGAACTAAAGCGAAGGCATAGATATTTTATAATTACGAATAGATTCGGCGGCATCGACAACTTTATTGAATAATTTACATATAACCATTAACCGGGCAGCATCTATGCTTTCGCAGAACGTAATGCGAGCTAGGTTTATAGGTGAGCCTAGGTAACAGGGAAGTCGTGACTGCAGGGCGGAAACACTTGCCTAAGTGACAGAACACGCTTTACGTTTGTGTAAGGATTTGAAAATATAGATTTACTACTTTGTCTGACTCTGACTATTGTTTTATAAAAAAATAAAAAACAAAAATTAGTTCCATTATTACACTTAAAGTAAATAAAAAGAATTATAAGGTTTACTTAGAGAAAATATTTAACATCTAATGTATCATATAATCTGTGGAAGATTATAATATAACAACTAAACATTAATGTTTTAAGATTAAATACTGTTTCTCTAACTAATAAATAAAGTACAGTTACACGATACACAATGCTTTATCTTGTTCTTTCGAATGTCAAATTAATGATGACAGAAAGAGAAAATTATTTACCCGCTATACAGCGTTTGGTTGTTAGGCTGTGATTGATATGTAGGAATTATTTACAGAATGACTGTAAGGGTTGATTGTCCGATATCAAGAAAGGAAGTTTTATTGAAGTTCCATATGTTTAAATGGGTGCGATTCTAGAATACCTTCCGTTATAAATAAATTAATTTGTTCATTTTGTTAAGTAAAACGTAGTACTCATAGGATTAAATAATAACGTTTCTTCTTCTTTCGAATGTCAAATGACAAAACGAACAAAATCGGTGTTTAACTAAACAGCCGCTGAGCAACTTTATTACGCATTAGTGTATTGTCTGTTATTTTTTTTAGTCTGTTTAATTTTTTTTTAAATTATTTTGTGGTCATTAAAATTTATATCAATAAGACAAATATATAAGCTCGAAAGAATAGTCTTGTAAAAGTTGTTAATAACTACACACTGTTATGTAATTCTAATGTAATATCGATTTAGATGCTATCATTTTAAAGGCATCAATAAAGTATTACAGTAACGGAATCTTCATGTCAAACGTGCCTCGACATTATCAGAATACTTCATCGAGGTGTTAGATGTTGTCAGACATCGAGACGCGAGTATGTCAATAAAAAAGCAGAAAGGGCTCGTGCGGCGATCTGATCCACGTTCTTGCGCCCGCGCAGACTCGTGTCTCAATAAACAGCTGCGATACAGACTGTATAAAGTAGGTCCTAAGATTTTATCGATATCTGTTTATAAAGAGAAAGAAAAGATTAGATTTTTATAATGTATATTTGTAAAAAAATTAAAATCTATTTAACTGATTTTTTTTTTTTTACCTAATAAAAGCTACATTATCAGCGAGTTACTATATTTTATTAAAAAATATTTAAAGAGCATTACAGAAATTACAATAATGTGACCCAAGGTATCATTTGTCCTATTTAAGTCATTATTGGCAAAAAAAAAGATAAACGTTAATCCCGGTCCAAGTCGGCCCAATGTTTAGTGTGTTAAAAAGTGTTTCGTGTCTAAGTAGAAATTAATACTACTAAGAATATAATGTTTTGAGAATAATTCATATTTTAATTATGCTTCACCTAATCGTACAGCTTATTCTAGAACTGGAGGCAAGTGGATTGTTGCAATCGTTTTTCTCTAAGAAGCTCTTATAGCCCGTAATTACATTACCGTACCTAAGAGATCTTGTAAAGCCTCTGTAAGACCTTGTAAGTGTCAATTTCTTTAAATATTTGTCGCAAAGAGTGATTTAATAGAAAATGCATAATTGTGAGGCACATGAACTATAATATATCGAACGCTGTGAATATAATTCGGTTAAAATGTTTGTAAATGTCATTATTTTTTGTTAAACGACCCAAGTGGATACGAACTTTTATCTATATATTGTGGTTCCGTATAATGTATATACCTTTACAAGTATATTAATGACGAGTCAAACATCAAATATATATATTTAAATAACACTCAGTGATCACTTATTCTTCTGGCAAACTGCAGTGTTCGTTGTTATTCATATAAGCCAGTGTAAGACACTTATGTCCCATAGTTGGCAGAGAAATGACAATGTAAGCTATGCCGATTGCCACTTACGAAGTCAATGGTCACGTGTACACTTACCGTCCAATAACCTCATCCGTCGATTTGTCATTAAATAATAATATTCATTTAATGATATGCAGGATGTAAGGTGTTTAAATTACGAACGAAATGGTCAAAGATTATTTTTGGTTTATATAAATTGAATGAATATAAGTTCGTAAAGTGCTAGGTAGTTTCTAATTCGCTTATGGATAACCATTAGTGATTGTTGTTGTTGTTTATAACATACACATATTGTTGGTATTTCATATTTATCCAAAAAAATGGAATAACATAACAGTCGTCGTTTAGCCGAAATGCCTCAGGGCTTAGACCACGATAATCTTAACCGAAGTTTCCAGGTTCAAATCAGTTTAATTACCAATTAATTGTATTTGCTTAATTTGAGTTAATAACGAATGAACGATATGAGTACGGCGAAACTTGATGTGTACCACTAACCCGAACTGGAGCAGCGTGTTAGAATCAGTTCCAAACCTTCTGCTGAAGAGGTCATGCCTTAGGTCAGCAGTGGAACAATTACAGGCTTTCACTTTTAAAGTCATCGTTGGCATTTACGCGAAGGTTTCTACCATCAACGTAAATTAAATGGCGTGCGAATTGTATCAGATATATTTTCGATTTTTAGAGGCACGGCGACGGATTAGGTTATAAATAAAAATGTCAGAGTCCTTACATTATATACACAGACAATAATTATAATAAAAATATAACGTTTCTTAGAAAAAGTATTTAAATTAGGATCATGAAAAAATATTAATTTACATGTTAAAATTTTACTTAGTAAGGTAATAAATTATATCTCATCATATTTATAGCGCGCTTTTAAATAGTTATCTAAGAATTGTAAAACCGCAATCTGCATGTCAAAAGACTAAACGAACGGAGGTGGTACAGGCCATAAATATTCAAGCTTGCAGGACACAGACCGTAAGTTACAACATATTAATATATCGTATTTTAGCCAGTGTATGAATCGTTGGACATACGACAAAGAAGCGGAATAAGTAACATAACTCGCCTGTCGATAGTATCTTAGGCGCCTTCACTACGGACATTGTTACCCTTATTATAAAATTATGCGCTAGCTTTTATAATAGCTAGGGTAGTCACGTAATTTGTATAGCAACGATTGTGACTTGCGTGGAATTATCGTTTGGCTCTATCAAGATCTTTTATGAACAACTATACAGATCAGAATCATTCATGTTTTACTGAAACAAGGATTTTTAGTTTCGGATATGACGGTTAGGGGCGTAGCTATCGCTGTAACAACATAGCCATGTCAAAGATACGTGGCCCCCTAGCTACAGGGGCCCCAAGCCCGAGGGAGAAATTAACTAAGACCGGACGCTAAATTTCGCGGGAAAAAAGAAAATATGATACACATTTCAAAAATAAATTGCAATAGGTAGTTTAAGTCGTCGACGGTAAAGGCGTGTAAAAAAAGAGGGCATCGCCGCAGTTAAGATGAAGAGCCCTAAAGGGTCCATCAAGGGCAAGCACGCCACTGATTACGGTCCATCAATTGTTGGTATGTACAAAATTAGAGTGCTTCACATCATATAAAATATTGAACATAATTCTTTTTTAAGCAGTTAATTATTGAACAATCAAGTAATCATTTAAGTGAAAGTGGCATTAGGTTTGCGCACATAATATTTTTTTTAACATTTTAGATTTTTATTAAGCTTGAAATGTTCAACGTTGACAACGTTCAATCAATCAATTTAATTTGACTTAAATCCTATTAATGAAAAACGCGTTTTTTTCACCTGTATATTATCCTATTCGGGGAAAAGAGAATTCTACGATTCTGTACGAAGATATAACTAATAACCTTTAGAAAATAAAACAATAATCCAAATACAGCACCTCGTCTTATTGCCTCCACTGGCGACAAGAGGGCTGGATCATTTTTGGCCTAGAGACAATGACCACCACTTCACGTAGTCTGGATTTGTACAGGAGCTCATTTTAATTTTTATAGTAGTCATTAATATTAGATTGTTAAATAAGTAAATAAATGTATTTTTGAAGAAATACATTTCGAAAATGGTATCTTCTACATTAATTAAGCATGTTGGTCTTATGTTGGCAACCAGGAGTTTTATGAATGAACAATTCCAGTCCTATCTCAGTAAAACAACAGAATAACAGTATTCGAAGATAATCGTAGAAACCAGCGCGAGCGCTATCTGATAACTCAATACCGACCGCGTTCACCATCGCCATAGAATTTCAACTAGCCGTATAAAATTATCGTTCCGAAACCCCATGAATTATTTATGGAGTTTTTCAATTGGCCTTGTTTTCATTAATAGAAATTATCTTTCTATTGCATTTTCATTGCCGGCAATTTATTTCTTGTCACAATAGACAGGAAATGATGATACGCGCCCATATCGAAGAGTTACGATAGCATTTCTTTACCGCTTCAGAAACGGTACAAGCACTCATAAGTTTCTTTTATATCTGCAAATAAATAAATAATTTATGTGTTTTATATATTGAATGTTGGTCATATCCTGTATTGATCCTCTGAAGTAGCTCCAGAGCTATTGGATCGGAGATAAGACGTGGGCGGAAACCTGTTTCGGATTACCTCTTCATAAATATGCCTATCATAACACAATGACTGAGAGACTAGCTCTCGTAAAACTGGTATAAACTGGGCAATGCCGAGGGCGATAATCTTGTTATTAATAGAAGCATGAATGATGTTAGAAAGCACTTAGGAACAGTGAGTTAGTTCCAGCGTAGATGGCGGTCGAGTCTGCCATTGAGGAACGCGTGGGCGCACACGCCTACAGGTCTAGCCTAGCAGCCAGTCGGGTTCTGGGACTAACCGTGATAACTTGATCGAAATTCATACCTTGATATTAGTAAATATTTGATTCAATCTGGGAATCACATGTCCCTCATCACCTGATGCTGTGTTTTATCTTAGTTATTTTATTTAAGATAGAAGGCTATTTTAATCAAATTCCACCGCCATCCTTCCACCTAAACATGCTTAATTAACGTCTAATTCATTTAAAAGTTAATTATCATAAGCATAATATATAAACGTTTAATTTATTTTTTATCTAAATAAAACTAAAGCCGCAAATGCTGATAGCTGACGCTGACCTTTGAAGAGTGCTAAGATTTAGCAGGAACTGTGTGTCGGTCATTGGCCACCCACGCGCATGCGCAGATCTAGGTCAGGTTATCCGCCAATGACTTCCCCTGCGTAGACTTACAAAATAGTCATAATACATATTTATAAAATATTTATGAACTAATGTTTAGCATTATACGTTTAACATACCGAATAAAGAATGTTTTTGTTTTTATAAAACAACTTGGCTGACGGCCAATAACTCCAATTGATAGTGATCACTGCCGATCATATATTGGCGCTGTACGAAATATTAATCATTTTATACACAGTCAATGCGCCACCAACCCATGTAGCATGCGCAAGCGATCCCGTGGCGCCTCCCGACCAGGCGGAGAGGATACCGCTGGTTTTTTAGTGGGTATTCCGGCGCCTTCACATAAACCCCCCCCCCACTTCATGTGGGGGAAACGCGTAAAGCGTTTATCCAGCGACAAAAAAAAAACCCTGGGAACTAACGAAAAGATGTTATGTTCCTTGTGCTTATGGTTGGTACACTCGGCTCACTCACCTCTAATAAATAACTTCTTAAAACAGTTATTATACATGCATATATTATATGAATTTCATTGTTCACTGTATGCTTAAACTTTAATTTGCATATCAAAAATATCTTACACTTATGTCCACCACAACATCAGCTATAATGATATTCTAAATCTTGTTTTCATTTCGTGTTTATTAAAAAAAAAACACGTGATTCTCCTGAACTATATATATATATAGGCGGATAGAGCAATATGATTGCGTGAGTAATTTTCGTGGATCTGAATTAAAATGCAAAGGCGTTTGTTTTCACTCCACTACGACCCTTGCGGAACCCTTGTAATAATCAGTCTCAGTTAGTAACAGAATGTGAATGTCCCACTGCTGGACTAAGGCCTCTTTTCCTCTTTTGAGGAGAAGGTTTTGGAGCTTATTTCACCACGCTGCGCAGCTCCAAGGTGAAGGAAAACATCGTGAGGAAACCTGCACGTGTCAAATTTCACTGAAATTCTGTTACATGTGTATTCAACCAACCCGCATTGGAGTAGCGTGGTGGAATAAGCTCCAAACCTTCTCCTCAAAAGAGGAGAAGAGGGACAATCACAGGCTGTTACTATACTGTACTGTACTGTACAATAATATAATTTGTAAGTATGTAATTAAACTTATATTCCGTTGTAAATAAATGAAATTGTTTGTATCGCTAAGTGAATGAAGTCATGAATTCTGTGGGCAACGACTTCATACAGTTTTGTAAAACATATAAACCGTGTAATAAAAAACGTATTGAGTTTTTTTTAGCTTTATAGTGTATTTTATGTTACATGTATTATCGGCATGTAGTATGCGTAGTTCAATATTTATTTTAATAAAGGAGACATTTACAGGGGGATGTTTTGATACGCTTCAAAGAAAAAACCTACTAAAACAATGTACATAAAACTTACACTATAAGATGCAGTGTGTTTCGGAGAAAATTTGAATTTGTAACATGTATTATTATTAGTATTTAAGTAGCTGAGTCGCAGTTACAACAGCGTTAAATTATTGATGTGTTATCAACGTTCCATATTATTTATTGAATTTATATTTTAAAATTCCATTTAAATAAATATTTATGTATTTTATACATTAGCAACTAAATATTTCGTGCACAAACAACACTTGATAAAACGCCATTAATCAATCCATTTTAGCGAACGATTTGATTATTTATTTTAGATATTTATAATTTACGACAAGTGTCTTAAATTTCTTTATCAATAGTATACATTCCAAAGATATTTCCTAATATCAAAAATTCACTCCATAAATTTAAAACGAACACCGTACATAATATTTAACCGGCAAAATGGTAAATACATTCTAAATTGTAAAATCCATTTAACGCTTTAAGCTTACCTGGTTTAAAATGTTCAAACAAGACAATTAAATTTGAAATTCAACACTAGCTTGAACTAAATAGCAGAAAGCTTTCGTAATACAGCCTTATCGTAGATAGCATCGAGAAACGGAACGTGGCGAGAATTTTGACACAGCAGATGACGGAAAGACAGAACACCTCCCGCGCTCCACTATTGTCCGTGATTACGATCGGCCTATCATAGTATCAAGTGACAATCGTTTGTTGATTTATCAAAATGTTGTGTGTGTACTTAAAATGTTGCGTGTCGCATTTTACAAGAAAATACTTTTACGTTTAATAGTTTTAATAGATTAATTTAATTCGTTGAATTACTAAATCAACAGCGTCAAGCTATATATGGTTTAGAAACAGACTTTCAATTGGATCAATAAAATTAGATACAATAATTTTAGCCCAATTTTTTATTTTAAGTTCATTCAATTTATTTTTAGGCAAGAAAGTAGTACAACTTATTTTTGTCAAGCAACCAGACAGTATTAGTTACCTTGTCAGCATTATATACTGCATATCTGTAATTTGTACATTATGTACATATATCAGACAAATGTTACTTTGTTTTAAACAACAAGTGTTTAATGTATGTAGATGTGCCTTTACAAATAAATGAAATAAAATAAATGTTGATCAACTCAAATCGAGTAGTGTGATGTGTAAGTAATAATGCTCATACGAATAAAAAACAATATTGTAATCGTCTCGACATAATTTCCTAATAGCTGTAAATCGGTATAATCATTTATTACATCCAACTAAATGATAGGTAATATATCTTATGTTATTAGCATTATAAATATAATCAATTTGTTTGACAGTAGTGGCTAGATATAAGGCCGCAGATCTCGAGGTCCTGGGTTCAATCCCCAGTTCGGGCCGACAAAAAGCTATTGGTTTTTCTGTAGATTATGACGGCAGAGATAGCAGCCCGAAGTTTGCAGCACGTAAATCCGTGGGTCCTGCACCTGAACTGATGTCCGGTTGTGTCGGATTGTTGTGCCATCCGGTTATGAAAGTGAGGGAAAGGAGAGTGCATCTGTGTTTGCGTATACACCTGTACAGTATAATATGTCCTGCGTAGTTGACTAATCTATATTGAGATTGGTCACCGTTGCAAAATGGGTCTCTTGACATCATAATCAATTTATTATCGATAAATCTTAGTGACATCATTCAGTGGCCTTTACCTAAGTGGCAGAAAACCGCTAAGCGACATCTTAGCCGCTCCCACAACTGCGCTCGCGATGTCATCGTTAGTAACCGCCGACTCGTTCCTTTCTTGTTTTGTTCCAGGAAATCGAACTAACTGCTCACCTATTTTCGTTAAACATTTTAACCGACTAGAATAAAAAATTCCAAATTCCACTTATTTATTTTTATTGAAAAGTATAGAGTGGTCCGATAAGGAAAAAAAAATCGGAGAATTCCACACATTTCTCCTTTAGACGGCGCTCTTTCACTTGACCAGTATAGAATACCTATCAATATTCAAAATATGAATTATAAAGTTATCTAATAAAAATTTTAAAAAATCTACAATGTTATTTATCTTAAAAAAAACAATAATTATGACCAGCTTTTAACATTTGCCTTCGTGTACATTAAAAACTTATTAAGTTGTCGGTAGAAAAATAAATAGCTTGCGAATTTAACTTGAAATATTTGATACATTAGCCATAGTAATTATCCATCGTAATTACGCGGTTGAAATCGTGGGCGTGTAAGAAATTGTTTTATAAGTCCGCATTCTATGATCGAGTACTTCATGAATGAAGCATGAAGTTAAAATAATGTTATAACAAGTTTTTTTTTCTCAATATTTGTTCTCGAATGTAATTATAGAATCTATCAATCCACTCATTTCAAATCATTAATACCAACATTAAGAAATTTGTCAGTAACGCAATCAGCATACATTTTCTAATTCCTTTAATTACACGATCGATTTGCCACACCATACGTATCTTGGCAATTTATTTAAATCTCATAAATGTGATAATTGCGAATTTGAACTTTAAGTCTCAAATAATAAGGCGATAGTTATTTTTGGTGATGTTAAAAATTCGGTTCTATTGTTTGGTGTACTTTGTGCGGCGAGCGTTGACGCGGGGCCCAACGAATCGATCGATCCCGCACTATCGGAGACAGCGATGATGTAATTCACAAATTTATCTCGTGATTGTTACACGTATAGCTAATATAACACTGACTGTAATTAGTTTGACTTGGTTGATACTTGAATATTGAGCAATTCGAAAGCTGTTAAGAGAAAGTGCGATAGTAACGTTACAAACTCTAACAAAGCATTATTAATTAAAGCTTAAGTCAATGATGATAAAGTATTAGATGAATGTTTTAACGCTGAAAACATTGAAAATGCCATTCTAAACCTTAAATAAGAGAGCAGTAGTTTCTTTAGGCATTTAGTCTAAAGAGTTTCAATTGCGAAACATTCTGAACGTGATTTAAATTTTTTTTATGGTATCGTTATTTATCTTTATAAATCTAACATAGTCAGAATTAAGTTTCAAGTGTACCAGTTCATGACGCACGGTGTAAATATAAAAATAAAATGATACCGGCCGTTTGATTGCCACATCCATCAAGGCCTCCCTCAGTATTAATGGTCGTTATAAATAAAACAAAAAGTTCTATTTAGTGCGTGGAATGTCTGCTTCTAATCAAATTAGTTAAAATAAATTGGATAGCTTTTAATTCTACGCGATATGACATAAACTTGTAATTGTATAATTAGAAGGATCCTCTGAAGTCGGCCGATGAAGTGACATTTATTTATTAAACACTAACCGCCTTATTCATAAACTTTATTTAACTGGTGATTAGTTAAACAACATTTTGTCTTCTTCTTTCGTATGTCAAATCAATTATGATAGAAAGAGACAAATCAGTATTTAGCTAAACAGTAACTAAGCAACGTTTATGAATAAGGCCGTAAATTATAACAAGCACAGAAACAGGAACGTCCGTCAATGAGTTTGTTTGAACATAGGAGACTTCTTTCTCAGAACAGACGTTTTAAGTAAATTGCAAAGTCATAATTATAGCATACACACACAGATACACATAATTAGGCGTTTGAAATAAAATCAAATTTCTAATGAGATAAATTAATTTAATGGCAGAAACTTTAATGTGTCTTAAGAGGTTGATATTTGATTCTTAGAATCTCTTAACGAATATTCAGTCAAATAATTTTAATCCATAATACTAGGAAATGAAAGTGAAACATGTTCCTGCCCACTTTCAGATTACACTCCAACCTTCCCGCGTTAATCGAGACTGTAAACACTTGGGCCTAATTTAATGGGCTATTAATTTCCTTTATTAGTGTCTTTATAGATTTATAGAATGGCTACTGGTCTAGTGACATTTACGAATTTCTGATACTTGAAGCAATTTAATATTTGTAATGTAAATGGATGTTGATAAAGTAAATAAATGTTTTCTAATTTTAATTTGTAAAATATTTTATTATGATATATATAATAAGCAGCTGTGTTCGCTTTACTGTATGCATAAATTAAAATGTAATAGTTTTGTTATCGATTGAACAAAATTCGAAAGAGATAAGATCTGATTCGTTGTATGTTTGTTTGTAATGGATAACCTCAAAAACTACAATACCGATATTAAAAATTCTTTCACTTACAGAAAGCTTTATTATCAGCGAGTATTAATAAACATGATGTTCTACTGAATTGGTAAGTTTCATTCTAATTTATTCATCAATATTGGCGCACGATTTAATCAAATTTAACAAAATTCTACTAAATGTCGCATTTAAAATATTAGTAATATTTAAGTGTCCTATGACAGCGCTAAGGAACAAAGTGGGGCCTAAATAACTATTTCTGAATGACCAATTTGTCTTTAATTAAAGTACGATCTATTATAAGTCGCTCTTTAACTTTATTATTGAAGATACTTTAAGCATCCGAGATGTAATTCACTGGATAAATAATTACGAAGGTAGATATTTACAATATAAACCTGAGTTACTCCGCCATTAGTTAATATCGATGTTGCGTGCGCATAAATATCTAGACTCGGCCAGGACGATTTAATTCGAGATGAATACCGCTATATAAACATAATGACACTAATAACACACCGTTTCGCAACATGATAAACGTGACGGGCGATTTATTTATTTTTTATAATTATATGAATAATCGTTACCGTTAAACAATGACTGACCATTACTATATATTTCTGATAACTTTAAAAACGTATAAAAAGTGAAATATTAATTGAAATATTCAACTTTAATGGTATATATATCATTGAGTTCCTCGGTTTTTCTTGAGTGAATCCATTTTTCGGTTGCTTAAAATTTCATTTGAATACTGTATTTTTTAAATATATACATTTCGATTATCTTCTAGCGTTTACTTAGTTATATCTATGTGACGTATGATTGAATTTAAATGTTGGTTGGAGATTATTTCAGTAGGAATATCGCTATCACCAGCCAGATGTTCTGATATTATCAAATAATCTGGCTTAGAGCCAGACTCTTTATATTAAAAAGCATACTAACGCCAAAAAAGCGATCGGACTGCTTTTTATTTGACGTTTTTACTATTAGATACATAGTTAATGATGCTATTGACTCATATCAATACGACTAAACTAAAAAATGATTAAAGTTCATATTTAATGTACTAATACTATTAAAAATATTTAAATAATATTTCCATATAACTATTCCGAAAATGCGTGTAAATAGGAAAGCATTTATTCCTGTATTATATATCAGTTTTATACGAATTTCAAAATTGGAACACCTATAAATATTATACCGAGAACATGGCATTTAGTCCGTTTAGAAAACTTAACAGTCGGTGTTTCGCAAATAGGTCACTGATCATATTTCATATGAAGATGTTACTTTTCACAATCGATGCTCAATCTGAAGCTGTTGAGGCTGTGAACGTGCAATCAATCACTTATATTTGCGTCACTATTAGACGTGATTACATCTAGGTATTACTATTGAGACCAGCTTGTCGTGTCAGAGAACTCAATCAGGTATCAATTAGTTTTTAATATTTAGAATTCTTTTTTGTTTAAACTTGTAGATTTTAATAGTAATAGTCCTAACTAGCCCATATTATATGTGCATATATAGCACGGTTTATTTAGATGCTATGATATGATTTCTATGACATCTGCCTGTCTTTTTTTCATAGTGCTACGATATTTAAAAAGCTAGCCATTTGATAGAATACATGTGTACGATTGCTATTTTGACAGATGTCAAAGTTAATAAAAACTCCCAGCCCAAGTGTACGGAACTCATAGAGTACATGTCAAGTTCAGACTTGACAGATTTTAAGGCAACTTAAATGCCTCACTTCAGCAAACAAAATGTGAAACCAAAAACTTAAAAGAGGATATTAGTTTAACCATAGCCGATGACCTGATTTCACATTCGACTGCACATACACAATGACGGCTTAAATGCCGAAACTTCCTTTCCAAAAGATAATTTAAAATAATTTTATACAATCTTTAATGAAGTTTTATAATATGACCAAACGGTTAATCGATATTATTTATTATCTTAATTGATTAAATAACGTACTGTTATTCTGCAAGAGCCCACATTGTATATTACTCATAAAATGTTGTAAGCTGCCTTACGTTGATACGCTACTTAGAGCTTTTTGTGTTGTTATATAATTTTATTATCTGCAATGGCGCATATAACTTGGACATTTCGCCATAAAGATAATTAAATAAATCATTATTTATCCTGCATAGAAATCAATAAATAAAAAACATTGGAGGAATAACAGAATCTCATCAGACATATAATTCAGGTTTTCTCACGATGTTTGCCTTAATCGCTTAGCACGAAATGAATTACACAACTCAAGTAGGTACTCGTAGTGTAAGCTGAGTGCTCGGATCTGAATCTGTAATCTTCGGTTAAGATCGGCGTTCTATTTATTGTGGTATCTGCTCATTGTCAATTCGATAAAATTTCGACAAGATTAAGAGTCGTTAAATTCTATATCTTAATAAATGTTATGATTTTCAAAATTACATAATTGTTTTGGTATATGATGCTGCAATTTACTTTAAATCATGGAGATTTCATTATTGACGTATAAGTCGATGAAAGGGTTATCATGTTGCCAAAATTTAAAATTACAGGTTATAAACTCCGAGTAATTTTTCGTTTAAGCCAAAGGTTACTGAATTATAACAAGCGTTCGACGTTATACATAATCGAGTAGGTTATCTTAATAAAGATGATCATTACGTTGAAAGCATTCAAAATTCATGAATTATCGTATAAGTGGTATTAATCTTGGAATTTGCTTATTCGTGGTACTGGGGAATATGGCTAACTTGTACAATAAAATGCAAATAGCAAGGAAATTACACGTCCGCAAATGAGTTGCCGAAATATTATAGTGATATATTTATTCTGTGAACGAAATTACATTGTATATCTGAAGTTATTATTATATTTATTAGTTATTTAGGTTGTCTTATGGCATTCTACTATCGAATATCGTATTAATTCGATATTAATACGATTTTTGTACTGCAGAAGAGGGCTATTCGTGCAATTTATAATCTGGGCCCAAAAGATTCACTAAATGTAAGTTTAAAAAAAATTAAAATAATGACTGTCGCTTCTCAATACATATTCGATAATGTTATGTATGTACGCAAAAGCATAAAATATTTTCCCAGGAATTGTGACGTACATACTGTTAACACCAGGAACAAGTATAAACTTACAACCACTGTTACCAGATTACACAGGGTTAGTAAGTCTTTTATGGGACAATGTATACGCTATTACAACAGGATCCCAGAAAGCGTTCAAAAATATTCAATTGCAAAATTTAAAAGAATTGTTAAGGAACGCTTGTGTGTAAAAGGATATTACACAACCAATGACTTCTTAGAGTATTGCACACCTTGGTAATGAAACGATCGCCTCCAGGGTATTTCAAAAAACAAAAAAAAAAACTGTCAATGTATAAATTGTCTGTATTGTAAAGATGAGAAAAAAAAATCTCGCTGAGTTTCGCCGGTTCTTCTCAGGTCTGTGGTGTTTGTTTCCGAACCGGTGGTAGATTTATGACAGTCAATAAGTAAGTGTAATGCTTGAATATTGAATAAAGATTTTTGACTTTGATTTTGATTTTTTTTATCATAAGCTCTGGCATACGCATTGGGATTGTCCTAAAAATATATATTAATGAGTAGTATATTTAATAATAATAATAATTTTAGTTGAGCAACCTTAGAATTTATGAAAAAAAAAATTGAATTAAATTTATATCGTAGAAACTATCGAAGTATTCATTTCAACACAAATATTTATATACTGTTTACTACATATATAAAAAATGTGAGCATATACTGCAAAATTTTATTTCACTTTTGCATTTGGAACAGTTTAATATCAAATCTTCTGAAGACGCCAACGAAATTGTATAAGTTGATCGAATATTTTAAACAGATAACGTTTATAAATTACTATAAACTTTGCATTCAAATATAGCGGATCATATATTATGATAAACATTTTATTATTTTGTGTAAGTTATGGCGTAATCAGGATGAGCCGAGGGCGACTCTTATATGTCGTAAAACAAATGAATACGAGATTAGAACATCTATCATACATATAATCATCAACAAATACCATCCAATATCTAACTAACACGACGATTAAATATCTTTAAGATTTATCATAGCATTGAATTAGAACTGATCTGTTAATAATATTAATTAAATTAATTATAGATAGCAGATGAACAAATATAAAAAATATATATTTAAGGATAAAGTTTTTAAATTATATATTTAAAAAAATAATGATTTCGAAGAAGACGTTTAAGCTTTAGGTAATCAAATAAATTCGGTAAAACAACGGCTTTATATGTTTTTGAATTTCTTTAAAGCGATAACGATAACTTTTTTCTCTCATCGCGTAATTAAATTTACAATAAACGTTGAATACTAAAAAGGATTTTTTATTTATGACTCGTAATTATTTGAACAAATTTAATTTGTATAATATGAATATAAAATTTCATTTACCGCTTTGATATCTCATTTAAGTTAAATTTTTTTTGTAAATTTTAAAATCAAACCGTTTCTTATAAGTATACATCTATGGGATATTTTAAATTTCATATTAAAGAATAACATTGAATGTTCAGCAACAAACAAAAAGGTGTTTAGTTTGGTGTGTGTTCGGAATGTAAACAGCAAGAACCTCAGATGTTGCTCTTTTTCTCACATTAAATATATAGTCAGATATACATTTAAATAAATATGAATAATCTGTATTTAAATTATTACATTCTAATTCCACGTTTTTTTATCATATAGATAATCTTATATTGTGAAATAGGCCTTATGTATGTTTTGTAAGCAATTAAAATTTTTTATGCAAAATATAGATACATTTTAATAATAATAATATCCTGGGCCATTCACATAGGGCCATTCGATCCCAAATTAAGCAGGGCTCGTACTATGGAAACCAGACAACCGATATTCTACATATACTACTTCTCTTTTGTATATACATATGTACTTACATAAATAATTACAACCCGACTCAGAACAAATATACATCTTCATGCACACAAATATCTGTCCTGGGTGGGAATCGAACCCACGATCTACGGCGCGAAAAGCAAGTGTCTATGAATCACGCCAACTGGCTCGTCAATTTTAAATTGATCAATCAATTATTAAATATATTTGTACTATTTATGATTTATGATACCAAAATCTTGTAGATTCAAAATAGATTTTTTATAATTTAAGCTTAATATTAACGACTTACAATCATTGTTTTCCAAATAAATAACATAAATGGAGGGGTAAAATCAATTTGTATGAATTTGTGCAGCTAGTAACATATGTATTTTAAAAATAGATCGCTTGATAAATTTCAACTATTTAAAGATGTGACCGATATCCCACGATTTATTAAACAAATGATTCGTTCTACAAACGTGAATTCATCCAATTTATAACACAATTCCAAACAATAAGGTTTCAAAGTTCTGAGGAACGTTCGCTATAGTTATGTCTAACATGCTTCGCCCTCGTTTCATATTGGAACAGATAACTATGACGTCTGGAAATAGATACGGCATTAACTGGCTACGCAGCAGTTACATATGTACCAGATATATCTGTGTGTTGCCAGTGTGCTAGTCTTTGAACTATTTCTTAAGGACTTACTGTAAACACATAGTTTCCAATTTTGCTAAATCAATAAATCCTTCCTGGGGAACGATATTCGTTTCTATAATAACATTTACAGTTATATTATATGAAAACATTGAAAGCTCATATCAAATAAGTTTATTTATGGTAATAACAATACAGATATACAGACACTCGATTATCCGAACGATGACTAAGTTTATCCGAACGCACAATTATCTGAACATTGGTGCGAAAGATACATTGTTTGTTGAGACTTGGCCGCTACAGCCGCGCGAGAGCCGCCGAGAAAAACGCGTTACAGCCGTCCGTCAATTAAAAATTGACGATTTTATTAAAAAAAAAATATAAAAAAAGTATTCGACTTTTTTCAGGTGTTGAAAATACATATATATATATATATATATATATATATATTTCAACGTTAATATACATGTCAAATTTTAATATATATGTATGTTTAATATACTGTTTTTATGTAAAAAAGCGTTGATTATGATCTCGTCCCCAAAGACCCACGTTTCGATTATCCGAACTAGTCTCAGTCCCAATTGGTTCGGATAATCGAGGTTCTACTGTATTCATATAATGTTGTTTATCAAAACATACAGACAGATATGACATTATTTATGTGTATAGTGCTTTCGACTTTCTACAACTTCCAACCTGCGGCCATAACAATGTATTCGATAATTATTGATATTATTTCTCACTTCGTTATTGTCTGAGCTATTCTTTTTCGATTAGTAAAATGATTAACGAGATATATGTAATTATATATATATATATATATATATATATATATATATATATATATACTTTTTTTACAGTTTCAAACTCAAACTCTGTCATGTTTTTGATTAGATATAATTAAGGTATTGTTACTCTTATAAACATTCTTAGAAAACTTTACACAATTGATCCGTACAGCTACTGTAAAGTTTACTATAACTTACTATATGTTAGTATATTTATACATATACAGCTAAAATAAGTTCCATAAGTAATTCCACCTTATATATTGCATGAGGTATTCATCTTAAAACATAATGCACCTAGTTCTAAGTAAAAAAAAAAGTATTTAGGTGTACCTTACTACTGGTGAATCAAAATAAAACCATAACCTTCTTTTTCCTTCGCTGTAATCGGGTAATAAATTATCACCTGCTTCTGTACCTACAGCGATGTTTCACAGAATGCATTGTTGAACGGTACGATCAAACCACATAACTGTTTTTTAACTAGCAACATCGAATTCAAATCTCATTTCGAAACGACGACCTTTCATTGTAAGGTCCTATAGAAATTCATTTTTTCTTCCTTATCCGTCGGCTATCTCTGTTGCACTGATCACTGATTACTGATCTGGGAGATCACTGTTCCCGGGGCTGATCTGACCCCAGGGTCACGGTTCACGGCACCGCCTGAAGGACTTCTTTGCGTGGGCAGTGATTGAGATGTTAATATAAAGGGGCATTGTATGCGATCGGAAGTTGTAGGCGAATGAATTACGGATGCAATTTGCAGCAAACTTGGGTTTGATATGGAGTAGGAATTAGCGAATTAATTTAAATAGATAGGTATATAAATGGATACATTATAGTTTTTTTTTTACAATGTAATATAATAAATACAAGCTTTTATCTTATTAATTTATTAAAACTACTTATATTTAATTATTTTCAATTAAATAAAATGGAACTTCACACTAACACACGGAAGTGGTACAGAAATTATTTGCAACATTTGGCACGCACACAAACAAAAATGTTTTCTTATGGGGCCTTGTACAAGTCTGCTTGGGTGCCTGCCTGTGCCTACTATCCACTCATCATACCAATATCTTACCGCCAAATAATATTTAGTATTGTTGTGTTCCGGTTGGAAGATTGAGTGAGCCAGTGTAACGACAGGCACAAGGGATATATCTTAGTTCCTATGGCGGTGAAGTTCCTGGGATGGCGCAGAGGATGGTTAATATTTCAAACAGCGCCAATGGGCGATGGTAACTGCTTACGGTTGGCCGTTTTACCTGCCTATTTTAATTATAAAACTTTAATAAAAAAAATTGATTATGAATTATTAACATTATATTTTTTATTAGATTAGGCCAGGAGATGAACATTTTAATCACAATGTGTTTTATCTACAAAAAATGTGGTGGAAGGTGTACTTATTGCACGTGGTACATTTTTTTATCTTACAAAACAAATATGAAACAGAGACATCAATCTTATCATTAAGGATCTTAAGGTTATCATTGTCTGAGGAACAATGTTGGTACAATTGTGATAGTTTAAATTGAACGTGATAAGGGCGTGTCGCCTTTGTCTCAACTTTCTATCCAGATTGGTACGAGCATAAGTAGATAGAGCGGGCAATAGTGTGATACCATTTGTATATGCAAAATAAGCATTCTGGAAATGATGTCTGGCTTTATATGTTTAGAGCCAAGATGGCCCCACGTGAATCTTAATCGAAGATTTCTCAAGCTTAAGCACTGATTTCTTACGTGCTTTATTTATAATTTTTGTTTATAATTTTTCTTCATTGTGTACACATGGGATGGATTTATCAACTCGCATTGGAGCTTCAAATCTCTTCAAAAGGAGGGACGAGGACGCTCTTCAAACGGCTTAGCCCAGCTGTGGGACATTTTGAACATTTTTTTATTAATTCACTAATGAAAGTGTAAGTTGAGTCAGTTTCAAGATCATATCGGGGGAGAATTTTGAGAGAACCAAAGAGCTCGCCGAGCTCGGGGTGAACATCGTCATCGATAAGATCTGAGAGTTGGGCCTTCGGATAGCGTCTCATAAGACAGAGGCGCTATGGTTCCATAAGCTGCCGAGGAGCAGGGAATCGCCCGACTAGCACGTCCGCGTTGGTGACTCAAACGTCCAGGTGGCCAGGTACATGAAATACCTGGGCCTAACCTTGGACGGTCGTTGGGGATTCGAAGAGCACTTCGAGCGCCTAGCCCCCCGGATCGAGAAGGAAGCTGGTGCCATGCACAGACTGCTGCATAATCTCGGGGGACCGAGGGAGGAAGTGCGCCGTCTCTATGCCGGTGTCGTGCGATCGATAGCCCTCTACGGGGCGCCCGTTTGGTCTTATAGGCTGTCGGGCGTCCGCCGTTGCAGAACTAAGATCCAAAGTTCGCAGCGGAGAGTGGCCATCCGCATAGTGCGGGGATATCGCACGATATCCTAAGAGGCGGCAACCGTCCTAGCGCGCTTTCCGCCCTTGGACATTCTGGCGGATATGGACGCGAGGGTCTATCAACAGACCCGCATCCTCCGTCAGAACAGTGAAAGCGCGCCCCCTCCGAGTGCACTCGAGGTGTTGAAGCGGCGGGAACACTGGAGGGTTCCTGCGACGTGGCGCGACCATCTCTGCGAAGAACGGTCCTTACATATGAAATTAGAGTTTTGTCGTACTGACCACTTTGATCTGAAATATCTCCTCTTTGGTTAAGAATTCCAAATTCAAATTTATAAATTCATTTAGCTGGTACATTTGAGTTTTGAAAATAGTCATTCATTTGTTTTTTCCTCATTATTTTTTTCTTTGGTATCGCTTATTACCGCACATTGGAAAAAATGAAATATCGGTATATTTACGAGTACGAGTTCTACCGTGGCACCAGTGCTGCAGAAACAGCTCGAAGGGTTAATGATGTGTACGGCGCTGGTGTCGCAAAAGAAAGCACGGTACGTTTTTGGTTTCAAAGTTTTCGTTCTGGAACTTCCGACCTTCAGAACCAACCCCATGGACGGCCGGAGACCAAAGTGGAAAATGAAGAATTAAAGGCTATTGTGGAAGCGGATCCATCACAAAGCCCTTCAGAGATAGCGAGGAGATATGGAGGCTTCGGGGTACGTGATAAAACTGTATTAATCCACTTGAAGCAAATCGGGAAAGTAAATAAACTTGAACGATTCACTCAATTCATGAGGTACCCCTCATGAATTGAGTGAATCGAACTTGCAAACACGCGTCGACTGCTGTGTTACTTTGCTCAACCGACACAATAATGAAGGGATTTTAAATTGAATCATACTTGTGATGAAAAGGATACTGTACGATAATCAGAAGCACTCGTCGCAATGGCTGAACCCTGGAGACCCAGCCAAATCCTGCCCTAAACGAAAATTGACTCAGAAAAAGTTACTTGTGAGTGTTTGGTGGACTAGCGCCGGTGTCGTACACTACAGCTTTCTAAAATCTGGCCAAACGATTACGGCAGATATCTATTGTCAGCAACTGCTGAAGGAAGAACTAGCTGCTATGAAATCATGAAGGAAGAACTAGCTGCTAAACAACCGAGATTGGTTAATCGCTCTAGGCCACTGCTGCTTCACAACGCAAGACCACACACTGCACAACAAACAACCACTAAGTTAGATGAGCTACAATTGGAATGTCTGCGACATCCACCGTACTCCCCGGACCTTGCTCCAACAGATTACCATTTATTCCGGAATTTGGACAACTTCTTACAAGGAAAAAAAATCAACTCCGGCAAATTCAAGTTTTTTTAGTAAAGGGATCAATGAACTACCTATGAGATGGCAAAAGTGCATAGATAACAACGGTGCATACTTTGATTAATTAAATATATTTTACAAATAAAAATACTTTATATTCCTCCCGTACAAAACGCCAATTTCATATGTAAGGACCTAATATAATTATAGCTGTAATAGATTCTCGACACTTGTGTTAAATTATAAACTATGCGGAGCGCCGGAAGTAGGTCAAAATCGAAGTGCAAAATTCCGTTATTTTAATTATTACGTACAATAGATGAAGCTTATAAAAGCGTTATAAAACCCGACAAGTTTATGCATACTGTAACTCATAGAGAAATAATTGCACGGGCTAATCGACGAAACTTATTAAACCAACTTTTTATATAATAAACTTGTATTTAGAACATATATATTGTAAAGGTATTGTATAAATAAATTATTTTGTACCATCTTAATTTATATAATAAATGCGGAAGTGAGTTTGTTCATTTGATGGTTTTTTAGGCTTTCACGTCTTACACATTCACATAACTACCACTAATATGCGAGTGAATCCACGTGCAGAAACTAGTAGAATAAAAACGGTACAGATAATAAAACATCTTATAAATATCTTTATTATGTACGTAGTTTTATAAAATATCCGATATTAAAAATAATGAAACAAAACATAGAATTGTCTTTATTATAAAGCTGATGTATGCCAGTATTGTATAAGAATGAACATTGATTGACGGCCTTTCCACAGGAACCCAGTGACCTTTCAAGCGATGCCAGCGCTTTACATCTCACCACGTTTATTTATCATGTGGAATATTTAATGCTATCAAAAGGTTGTCTGTTGAACATTATAATAAATTCTATTTGCTTTTTCTCATTGTGTTTGTGGTTTGTTAACATTTTCATTTTGTGTTCTTTCGAGGTGTTTTAACGACCAGGGTCTGATTGTTAAAATGTAACTCTGTTTTGGTAGAAGCCAGGGTTCTTAGAAAGATTACGACGTGTTTCCCATTCATCAAGTCTGTGGTAGATCTAGTGTGACATTAACAAATAATGTGTGTTTCTTTCAACTAAGATATTGGCATCCAAAACAAAATATAAGGGCTTTTAGAATATTAATATTGATAAAAAGACAGTAATATAATATTCATATTATTATTTTTTAAACTTTATCCTTAGTGAAAGTGTAATCTGTGAATACATCACCTAGACCTCATTGGATCCAAAAAATCCAATTTTGTTCCAATTAGAGATTAGTGAGAACATTTCATATATGTATATTAAAAATATATTATATACATATAAAATTTGGATCTGATGAAATCACAGAAAACAGCTATTCATTTATTATATATAAAGTTCAGATATTTATCTTATTTTAATGGATGTGGATTGTTAGCACAAAAGCGCTGTCACGCTGTCACTGCAGCATGCGAGTTGACGGGCAACGCTTGATATATCGACGCGGCCAGCCCAGCGATTTGCGGATTGAAACAATGCATCAATAGTGATGCGCGGTATCGATAAATACTTCCCGTTGAATAATTTACTCGGGTCAGATTGTGACAGCGCGCCCGGTCGCACCGGTTTGTGGACTGCACGTGGTTAGGGTTGTACTATAATGTTATTATTTTTTTGAAGTATTATGGGGCTCGATTAAATTTCGATAACATCGAATTTTAATGTTGCTTAAATAACATTAGATTGTAAATATTATTGACGTACAAAAATAAACGCTTCAGAGCTTTTATGGTTCATAAAATGGCACATTAGATCGTTCGTTATCAAAGTAACATCAAATTGTACATTTTTTTATATTTGACATACATATTGTAATTTTTTTTTTTTTTTTTTTATTTTGTGTACAGGAAACAAACAGTGAAATAATTACAATAAAATAAAAAATATAAAACAATTCTTAAACCAAAACAGTTTCCATTTATAAATTAATCATAAGTAATTACAAAACAAGACATATTCTTTTTACTTCAGCTAACAAGTGTGAAACAAATTTATTAATAATTTATCTGTAATTCAGATATAAACCAATAGTTTTCGTTCGCGGTTTCGTTTCAGGGGGATAGTGCAAAGTACCTCATGTTCTTTTCTGTGCTCCTGACAACGTGTATGGAAAGTTTATAGTAATCACTTGAGTAATTGAGACGTAAATGGTATAAACAACACTTTGTACAAGATGACAAATTTTAGGGTCGAATTCGTTGCATTTTATTAAAGCGTTTCACACGATAGTGTCATTTCCGTCACATATAGTTAATTGCTCGTTATTAATTTTTGTGTGTAAATTATATTGCAGTTGCTTATCAGTGGCAACCCTGTCTTTAGCCTTACGATTTCCGTAAACACGCCGCAATCGATTGATAAATGCGGCTTGTTGATTGAGAGCTCTAATTCAGAGATTGCAGTTTATCTAGACTTCAAGGGAATAATTAGCATACCCCGAATGTTCCGATAAGAGCCCTGAACATTGTGAATGCATATCTTATCTTTGTTTGTAACAAGTCCAGACCAATGAGACATTTACAAGAATACCCCAGAGTAGTCAGGGCTTCTAATTGTCCAATTGTTGTGCCGGGTTTTCTATTCTCTGTTTAAAGGAGAAGTTATCAATATTAAGGCAGCTAAGCTGTTCTTTAAAATTTAAAAGCTAGGCAAATCTGTTTAAATGTTTATAAAATCGACATATCTGTTATTTTGGTTTCGTGCGAAATCGTCTCGAAGCGTCTCGAAGCGTCATTAATATCTGTATGGATTTTTTATATTTTTTGGAATTTAGCTTTCGAAAAATATAATATAGATATTAGCATCATATTGCCATAAAGTTTTTTATCCATAATTCCCTAACTGTAATACTTTGGCATGGAAGTAGTCACCCAAACTGCGATAGTCTATCAAATAATTATTATGACTTTTTTAAATCTCTCGTGATATCATAGCATGTTTCGTTTCTCTTACTATTGTGAGGTGTCAGGTTTTGGTTATTACCTTTATTGCATAGTACTTGTCTTCGTATATTGTTTTGCAGCAATCAATCAAAAAATGAACCACAACGTACAAAAACATGACTCGACTTACACGTTTCGTTGTGCAAGTCGAATGAGACAATTTTACCAGAATACAAAAAAAAAAAATTAGAGCATCGCAAAGCCAGCATGTATTAGATAATTTGAATTATAACGAAATAACGATTCCAATTTGTACCTAATAACCTACTTACTTGTAAATAAAGAACATTTTGATTTGATTTCAGTAGTCCATTTGGCGTTTCTCCGAGCTCATTATAACCCGGGCCGCCCGATAATGTATTTATAGGCTCATTGTGGAGGTTGTGTTTCCAGCCGCTGTGTTGAATGATCGATCACGTCACGTCAATTAACGTCACGGCACGTCACGGCTCAGTACGGCTTAAATCTTGCATATTAAGGAGTAAAAGCCGGCGCAACGCGAATCGTAACAAGCACCCAGTGTCATAAAAAGAGGAGATAAATTCCAAAAAAAGGGAATTCATTATTTAACACGTTATACTAATTTGGTATAGATTTTTTTATGGATCACTCTTTCTGGTTCCTGAGTTTTTTTAACGTTTCACATTTATCTTCATTATTATTGTAGTAAATTCCTATCTGTATCACAAGGGCGATGATCCAAAAGATAAGTAGTCTTTGTAAATTTAGTAGCTTTGATTGATGTGAATAAAAGTAATGTAATACAAATGCCCCGCTGCTGCTAAATAACTACTGCAAGAGGTGACTCTTGAGATAAAACTTTGGAGTCCATTTCACCACGATGCTCCAATTCGGGTTGTATACACATGTGGTAGAACATCATCCGATACAATCAGGTTAACTCACGATATTTTCCTTCAACGACGCGCAGACAAATTATAAATACAAATTAAGTGCATGGAAATTCAGTGTTGCTTTGCCGCTATAATTAGATGGATTCGACTCTAGTTAATGACATTAATTATTTAAATACATTATGATGTCGGTCTGTGTCGATTTTGGTAGAAATTAATGGGCAATATATTATAAATATACAAAGCTTAAGTGGCATACAAGTATAAGAGTGTGAATGGTAAATAATTATTCAATTATTGAGAATTACGTGCTAAGGTTAGTCTCGTAGAAGTAAATCAACGACAAACATTGAACTTTCGGTCCTTATTGAAATTGCGGTACTGAATAATAATATTATATACTCGTTTTTAAAGCTGTCAAATAAAAAGTGGAAATCTTTATATGGTAGAGGCTTGTGAGAGAAATACGTTTTTTATATTATAAGGTACGTGTTAAGTACTTCTCGTGTCTGTACTTATTGAATACAATAATAATTTAATAGTAAATATTTTTAATTTTAATTTGTATTTATTTAAGGTTTTAATGTAATTATTTAAATTAAATAATCTGTCATAATAAATATAACTTTAAAAAAAAATTGATGTATGTTTAGGTCATGACAATATACACCTTACCTGTAGAGCTATTCTGTAAAATCAAACCGAACAAATCGCAGAATAAGATCGTGACATGTTACTTGGTGGTCCGCCTGAGTGCCACCCACTCATCACATATCCTATCACCATAGGTAAGTTAGGTTTGAAGTACGAGTGAGTCAATCTAACTTCAGGCACAAGGGACATTATATCTTAGTTCCCATCCCGAAATGTATAAAAGACTCAACCACTCATTTTTAATTTATATTTATAATTAATATTGTGCTCGGCCGTGAAGGAAAATATCTTAAGGAAACCTGTATGTTTTAGATAAAAATCATCCACTTGTGTATCAATTGATCCGCATTGGAACAGTGTGGTGGAAATTGCTACTTCTTCTTCTCAATCGGACAGGAGGGCTTAGATAAGCAGGCGGTTATTTTTTGGATATATTATATTATTTTCTTCTCGATATCATTTTCATTACTAAATTGTTGGCGGTCTCACAATAAATATATTTTTTCTTAAAAATCGCATGTGAAAAGCATTCCTTGAACAAAATTTATTGTGATTTCGCATACTTATCCTCCAGATATTCAAGCCTTATATAAAGCCTTTGCAATGCCAATGACCCCGTGGTCATGGTCATTGATGACTCATGATCACGTGATCACAGAGCTGAGGTGGCCCAGTAGTTAGGACATAAATCTTAATTCAAGATAACGAATTCAAATCCAGGATGTATGACTGTATTTTCACGTACTTAATTTGTTTTTTTTTTTTCGTTTAATACTGTGGCAAAAACATCGTAAGGTTGCATGTGGTTGCACCTGACAGACATGCTTCTCAAGAGGGGAACCCTTAGCCCAGCAGTGGGAAATACAAGGTTCCTACCTTCTCTAATTCATTTATCACTTTGTCCACAGATATAATGTTTATAGCGGTGATTTTTTAATGGAGGGATCATAATAATTAATTTAATAATATTAGAAAATTTATCATACAATTTTATTATTTAGATAGAGTTACTGCTTCATTGGTCTAATGACTATAAAGGTCCGCAGGTCCTGGGTTCAGAACCCCAGTTGGGCTGATAAAAAGTTATTGGGATTCTTTGTTGAAAAATTCTCAGTTACAGGAGTCTGGAAGTCGTTATTTCACTTTTGTGCCTCGGAAAGCATGTGAAGCCGTTGGCGTTTCTCGTTTATAAATTTATGGATTTGTACAAAAAAGCTATGAATACGATTGAAATGTTTGTGACACAGATCGACATAAGTTTATATTACGTATTTACATAAATCTTTACATGATTTATTGTTATATTATATATGTACATAGTTATTATTATTTTTTTATTCTAGATATATTTTAAGTAATCTTTGTGAATAAAGGATGCTTAATTTGTTTCCAAATATAATTATTACAATATGACCTTACGAGTAATTAATTTGACAGTAATATGATAATATGAACACCTAGCGGTGAGTTATGAAAAAGTACATATGAAAAACACCTTCGCGAAGTAAAAATTAACTATACGTACCAACTTTCATGGTGGTCGGGCAAACAGTCTCGAAGTCTATTAATCTCAAACAGATACTAAAATTTTCATACAATATATATGTATATGTTTATTTTTTTTATGTTTTTTTTTTTAATTAAAGCAAAACAAGGCACCGATCTAAAACTAGTTTTCAAGACAACGGACGCTTCCAACGTTCATGTCAAAAGTTGAGGGACACATAATAGGCCATATTTTTTACGAGTCAACTGTTTTTTTTTCGAATCATGTTTTTGTGATACAAAATATTACGTAATTCTTATAAAATATGTTATAATAACTCGGAGCGGATAACGTACGCTCAATTAAATGTTTTTTTCATTTCAATAATTTCAACGTGTTTCTCAACGCGAATTTCGTTTCGCTTTAAATTGTATTCTATAGAATGTGTCGTTTTATAAATTTAGTAACAATATTATATTTGTTATAATTAACGCAACGAACACGTGTTTACTGTTCCGTGTAACACTAAACTTACGTAAAATATCAACTTGATAATCCGTTTTGAAATGCTGAGTTTCAATTTGAGTGAGTGGATCAATTTGAGAGAGTGGATCAATGATATCTTGTGCCTGTCCAGTACAGGCACAAGATATCATTGATCCAAGAAAGGAACAGCAAATTTTTTTTACGAAATCAACATCTACGTGTGACGTGATTCATTTTACTGTTTCTATGTCGAGAATCAATATGTGTAAAGCTTGAATAAATAGTTTGTCCTGATACAATAAACATAATATCTTTATTATTTATTTATTAGATAATACAACAGCTGGTATATTAAATTATGACATCATTCCGTTTATGCGTATATGTTTGTGTGAGTGTGTGTGTGTATGTCAGAAAAGACTGGATTTCCTGCAGTTTAACTAGGAACATTTACCCATTATTGGGTAAAGCATGTAAAACACGTTATACTTTTCAGAGCGCGATTTTAACGTAGTCGTGTTTTAGCTTTTAAAACATTTACTTGTAAATGGTAAACAAAATCACGTTACGAAACGAAATTTAAGATAACATTGATCTTATAATTAGCCAATTATTCTAGTTTCTCAATCACAAGTCCAACAAAGCCTCTTTCAAGCTGACAATCCAACATGGCGTCCGGTCGTGACCATATTTGGCAGTTGACTATTTCGGCTACGAGTTCAGCTTATCTTAGCGTTCTAATAACCCGATTGGTGCTTTAAAGTTGATATGTGATTTTTGTGTCAAATATTGTTCGACTTACTTGGTATTATCTGTTTCAAAATAGCCATTCTGAATATATTTAGTTGATTTGATAATATTTTATTATTATATTTGAATATAATTTGTTATTTGTTTATAAGCTTCGTATGTTAGTACGTATGTCGCCCTTCTATTCTGTGAAGCGATACAAATATATTTTTTATTTCATATGATACTAGTTTCCGGATGCGGCTTCACCCACATCTGAAGGAGGGGGAACAGCTGTAAAATTAAAGTGCTAAATTATGTAAAAATCATGATTTTCGATTCATTCAAGTTCAGACGTGAGGCGAATAACATCTGGACCAAACAATTTGTGATATTACAAACGTGTTACGAAGAAAACGTAACAAAACAAATCCAATTTCGATGATAGTAGTAAGGATATAGGTTTTATTTTCATAAAGCCTTTGTTACTTTTAATATGAAAAATAGTAACAATTAAAACCCGAACGAATGGCATGCTTGAAATTTAATTTTTCATGCAAAATGTTGTTTTAATATTATTCGAATAAAGTATATTTTAATTTTCTAGTATGCTAGTGGATAGAACTTGTGTATTTTAAACGTTTTCGCTCTTCCCTAGTGGCTCATAATATGATGGTATTCAGTGTACCAGAATAAAACTACATAACACATTTATATCGCAATACATTGGTTTACGTGGCGTAAGCTAGTAAAGCACCCTTCACACATCTCCAGTAATCACCATTTTTTTTTTCTCGCTGGAAAATCTCATTTACACGTTTCCCCCACATGACGTGGGGGGGTATGTGGGGCTCACCGGCACTGAAGGCGCCGGACTACCCACTAAAAAACCAGCGGTATCCTCTCCGTCTGGTTAGGAGGCGCCACGGGATCGCTCGCGCATGCTACCATGACGCCCCGACGGTCGGCCCGCCTATGCGGGCCTCCATTTCTAAGGGGGTTCCTTTCCTCCTTCTGCGACATGACACTCTCGCAGAAGGAGACCATTTCCAACCAGCACCTCTCACTGTCGAGCATGGCGTCAATCACACTCGGCAGCGAGAGATCTCCGCCGACAATCGCCGCCAAGGAATGCCTCTGAGGCCCCCACGCAGCACACTCCATCAGGGTGTACGGGTACGCTGGACACGGCGCACCACACTCATGGCAGGAGGGTGATACCTCCTGCCTCGCTATCTTGTGCAGGTACTTACCGAAACAGCCATGTCCGGTAAGCACCTGCGTCAGCCTAAACGTAAGTGTGCCACTTTTCCTTAACCAGCGACTCAAGTGGGGCCAAATTGCCTCCACTGTCGCTAGACCTGCTGATGGGGACCTCAGGTCCTCCTCCCATCTACGAATCAGGGCTTGCTGGGCTAGAGCCCTGATTTGTCCCATCTCCGCTGATCCTGGACGGCCGCCACTCGCTCTGGCTTCCACCCGAAACCGGTACATTTCTGCGAGCACCTCCGCCTGGAGTTCCCAGGGCGGATCGCCCGCAAGAAGTGTAGCTGCTCACCGCTATGACCCTCTGCGGTCTCCGCAAAAGGGCCTTGTTCTGAGCGGTTAGAGCGTCCACCCAAATAGGTGCACCATACAGCGCCATGGAGCGCACCACACCGGCGTATAGGCGCCGGCATGGTGATTCCGGCCCTCCCACGTTGGATAGCAGGCGGCCCAAGGCAGCAGCAGTGTTGATGAGCTTCGGGCGTAGTTCGACAAAGTGCTGTCCGAAGCTCCATCTTCCGTCCAGGATCAGGGCCAGATGAGGTATCTGGGCCTGATCCTGGAGGTTACTTTTCCACGGGACGGTGATACTCGCCCCTCGTGGGGGGCCCCTTCGTGGACCGTGGAAGAGGAGGGCCTCCGTTTTGCAGTAATCACCGTCTTGTCTCAACCAATTTACTTAACTTTAATTAATTATACACCTAGTGAGTAATCCCGCCCATTGGTTAAAACCGTATGAAAGATCAGTAGTTTTTTTGAAGTGAAAACTTCTTTAGCGGCGTTGTAAACTTTTTTATGACGGGTAAAAAATGTTAAACTCGCGTCAGGTCACGTGACCCTGATTGAAAATTCGTAAGACGGATTTTGAAGTGTTAAATTTTTAATGTAATATAAATTGACATGTTTGTGTACGATAGCGCAATAAATGAATATTGTATTTTATCACATAAATGATAGTACTTTTATACTAATAATTAAAGCAATTCGAGCAAAATTTTTCCCTAATCATTCCAAAATATCAAAAATGCACAACGTTAATATTCAAGTTTTCACTTCTGCCGGCACTCCCGGAGTGCAACCCGTTGTTTTTTTTATTGTATAGATAAGATTTTCTCAAACCCGAAGTGTAGGTTCTGAAATTAACGTGTTCAAACAAAGACACTTATTAGATTTTTAATATTAATATGATTAATATGATTATAGATATATTTTACAAACTAATACATTAATTTCAAATCAATTAAAATTCGTTATTTATTAGTATCATATGGCATTTCTATGGATTCGCTGTTCTGTTATTTTAGATGTCAGTGTTTGTGAATGGAGAGTTTTGGCAGCGGCGCAACTCTACGGGTCAACGCCCCCCAGTCTAGATAACCTGTGCTCTGGTCTCGTTCGCAAAGGTCGCAGTCTGGATTTCGGACGGGTTGTAAATTTGACATTATTTTTAAATTATGCATAATTTTTCCAGCTAATATACTTTTATCGTTGATTTTATTTATCTTATATTAATTTTGTTTTAAAATGTTTTTATAAGTCGTTTCTAATTCGTTTTATATCCATATTTTTTTTTTATTCTTAGTCGATTAGTCGATTTGTATCTTTGAATATAATATTAATAATTATAGTCATTTATTTTTAGACCCAGTATTTATAGGTTATATGAGTTTGCTTATATGCGTAGCACTTAACTATTCTTAATTTTGTACGTACTTGTAAAAGTACATTAGTGTATTATACAAGTGTAATATACATTCATGGATTACCGAAACCAAAATCATCAAAAGTTATCGATTTCATATTTACTAGAAAAACTTATTATATGGAATATCTAATTTAGTGGTTAATGGTGATAAAGGCGTTAATTTCGTATTTGTTATTGATTGATAGGAAAGAGTACCTACTGAGATTATTCCCAGTTATTTTTGGGTACATAAAAACCAACCTGGTGGTAGTGTAATAGTCTTATAAAATGACGATTCAATTTTAAGAAGCAATCCTCGGTACGCACACTTTGAACGTTCGGATTTTTTTTTTAAATGTAAATCGTGAACGTTTATTTAGTGTTAGAGCTTGGTGGAAGACTAACCAGTGTATCACACACTAATGAGATATGCCACCGCCAAACAGCAATACTTTGTACTGTTGAGTTCCGGTTCAAGTGGAGTGAACTAGTGTCACTAAAGGCACAAGGGACTTAATATCTTAGGTCCCGATTGGCGTATTGGCGATTGCGTGTCTATGGGCGGCGGTGAATACTTATCAGGTGAAGATGACATTTCCCTTTTGCCTGCAGTTACACTGACTCACTCACCCCTTAAACTGGACTACAACCAAACTTTTCTATTTAGTGGTATCTGAAAAAATCGTACCGGTTTCCGTTAATTTATTAACTAAGTTAAAATTATATAACATCACGCTATGATCCATAGTGGTTGAGCAGTAACGCGGGTCAACTAGTACATTTTGATATGAGTTAAATTACTATAAAATAATAATGTGTTACAATTACATTGAATTTAATACATTTGTAAAATGACTAATGATTATAGTGTACAGGATTACATTAATGATGACTAACTCCAAGCTCTTCTAGCTCGGAGTTAGTATTCGTTGATGTTCATACATATACGTATATGATATAAATAAATATATCAATTACATATAATAATTGTATATGATTATTTCATGTCAAAATTTTTATTGTTAAAAAGTGACTGAGTTCCTTGTCGGTTCCTCTCGGATGTTTATCCCGAACCAGTGGTAACTTTATATTAAAATTAAAATTTTAAAAAACGACGACTTGATAAACGAAGTTTATTTTAACTTTATTAACTTTGATGATTTTTTCAAAATACATATTAAACATCATACGATGATTTGTTATTTTAAAATTTATAATTGTAGCCTAACCATGAAACGTTTAGCTTATAAACATATATTATATCAATATTAATGAATAGATTTATTAATATTTTGATTAATTAAATTAACGTATTTATGTCAGCCTGATTCTAAAGTCGCGCTCAAATGTGATTATATGTTTAAAGGTGTAAGATTTATATGCGAAAATGTTGAAAGATCCATTTTATATTAATTAATTATTAAAGAGATTCATTTTCGAGCTAATTAATTAATTTATGTTAATATTTTATATGCTCTTTTTAATTAGTTTAAATATTAAATGTTATGTATGGTCGTAAATGGTAGTAATATTGCCCGTACCGTGTTTCAAACCGTACCACGTCTTGTGGAAGGGTTGGTATCTCCTCGTGGTAGGCGAAGGTCTGACGCGACGCGGCGGCGCGCACGTTGGAGCGCAGCACATGAGATAAAACCTCTTATCCCTGATCTTCTCCGCAGCTTTCAGGCGCTCCCTAGCGAGTCTACCCGCGCATCGTCGCACTCCCGCCGCCTCCGCCACCACCACTACCGCCAGCACCACCACACACCAACGCATGCTGCCACTTATCTAGCCGCCATCGCACGCACTATCATCTCTCACTGAACTATATTGATCGATTACCGTCCGCACACTGATTGATATTCATATTTTATCACTGTCAATTAATTTTGTAGGGCCCGATAATATTCAAATGAGCGGGATAGTTTTTTTTTTATTCTCGTACGGAACTCGATTTGTCGAGGTATTGCTTATTCAAATTTGTTGAATGGATCGTTCTGAATGGGGACTGGGATTGTAATGCCGTCTCGAGACGGGGTCCGTCAGGCGGTGTGCGTGCGTACGCGCCGACTCTAACGCGCCGACTGTGGTACCTCTCGGGCTCATTCACTGACCGAGCTTAGGGCTCCGGGCTTCAGCCCTGGGATGCTAAAAATGCGCTTTTTCAACTTGCTCCGATTGACGATTATGTTACAAACTCGTTTTATGCACGAGTTATATCCGGGAAACCGTTACGCAGCCTGAATTGGGGCAACGGTTTGAGCGAAAATATGAATATCGCTATGTGAAAATATGATTGTATTCATTTATTGCAAATCACATGTATTAATATAATATCTTCACTATAGTTTAACTGTATATAACCGTGAGAAACGTATAAATGGTAGTTGAGTAGGCAATATTGTAAAACGTTAAGAGCAATGACTAGCTTGATTAATAGACCTCAATGTCGTGTACGTACTTCGATCGTCTGCCTTTCGCACGACGCTGTTTTAGCAATATTGGTGAATTGTGGTTAGAGATCTGTATGCAATTATAGGAAACAGCCGATTTTATCTCTACATTCATGATCGGTGACAACACATGTTTTGGATATATTATGTATGTATTTGTTACCAGATAATTATAAGGATACTTAGTTTAAAACGTAAAATGTTTATACCAATATATATTCGATAAGACCGCCTTCTCTACATACCATTACTATTATTATTTTTTGTTTACAACATTTATTTCCGTGACACTTTTGGTATACAATAAAGCATATTCTATTTTATTTTAAAAATGACACATGTCACTCACGATATATATAATACTAGCTGTGCCCCTCGCGTTCTCCCGCGTATAATTAATAAAAATATAATAAATTACTTTATTACTATAATAACACACACGCACACACACACACACACACACACATGTATGGCTACTGGTAAAGAAATACATAATAAACGATTTGAAATTAATTTTCATAATGAAACCGTAGGGTTTACCGATCTTATTTATATATACACCCTAACATTTGCGCCATTACATGTTCTTTGTGTGTACCAATTTTCATCAAGATTGGCCAAGCCATTCTTGTGTTATAAGAAAACATACAGACAGACAGACAGACAAAAATGAAAAAAATAGTATAATGAGAATCACTGCAGCATAAAACGATTATTTATCACAAAATTAGGTGAAAAAAAAAATGTACAGACAGAACCGATAGATTTATATAGTAGTAGTATAGATGGGTTTTCTTGAATAAACGAATTTAATACTTGAATTTTTGTAATGATGATGCTTTTGAGAGTTAAGTTTTAAGCGCAACATTAGCGGCCAGTCATTAGCAGATTGGTCCACTAATTAGGGCACAGTGGATCTACGAGATAGCTGATAGCAGTGATAAGCGCACGGGTGGTCGACGCACACACCTGACACACCACCCTTAACCCGTTACCATAGAGCATAAATTCGCACAACATTGAACTATGTAGACAAATAATGCGATGGTCTATGTATGTACCGAGTCTATAATGAGTAGGAACTTCATGGTTGTAATTTCAAAGATAATTTTGAGCTGTCGTTGTAAATCATAGTTTGTTTTAACGCGTAAAATTATGTGCTCAGATACAGAGAAAACTTATTCCTTGAATTGTAAATAATAATTATTTTTTATAAAGGATATAACGTCTCCGTTTCCAATGTTGGTTGTGGATTGGCGATATAAGGAATGGTTAATATTTCTTTATTGAGGCAGTTGACGTGGTTGGTCAGATACTTGCCTTTCACGCCGCAGGCCGTGGTTTCGATTCCCATCCACTACAGACGTTTGTGTGCATGAACATGTCTGTTTGCCCTGGGTCTCGGTGTAATTATCTATATAAGTATGTATTTACAAAATGAAAAGTACTATATGTAAGTATATCAGTTGTCTGGTTTCCATAGTACAAGCTCTGCTTAGTTTGGAATCAGATGGCTCTGTGTGAATAATGTTCCAAGATATTATTATTTCTATTATTGCCAATGTCTACGGGCGGTTGTTATCACTTCATGAGCTGGCTCATTTGGCAGACCACCTACCTAATTTATACAAAAAAAAAAAAAAACCAAAAGCTTCGTACGAATATATTTGTATTTGTTCCACAATCGTTTGTAAAGACCGACGAGTTTTATTACTCACGATTAGATAACAATGTTTTAATTATTCACGGTAATTTAAATTACTAAAAATCTCATAAGGTGATGTATTCGACGTGCTTGTGAGTTACTAACCAAATTATACATGTCTGACAACTTTTTGCATACTCAGACATCACGTACAGTCAGCGTCAAATAATTAGAGACGCTCAGAGTATTCAAATAAATAGACGCAACCAAAAAGTCAATAATATCGGTACAAACAAAGTTCCTTTATTGTTGTCAACAATATACTCGCTCAAAAGGTCGAGACGTTTAAAATGTCATATAGATCGTTTCAGTCAAAACGCCATAAATATGGTTACAGTCATCTCGTCAATGGTATCCAAGCATTCTGAGTATTCAAAAATACGGAACACATTAGAAAAATTAACTTTACTGCTATATATTTTAAATATAATTTCTCACATCAAATAATAATAAAATATTTATGCATAAAATGAAAGGGATAGAAACAACTCCAATCCTTTTCATTTTAAGCACGAGGTCATAGACATGTGTTGTTTTTGAAAAAAATTGTGCATAGTCGTTTACGATACTTAAATCGCAAACCAGCCAAATCTATATGAGCACTTTAAACATCATAATATTTAATGGGGATTGTTTAATATTAAAAAAATAGGGATATTTAAATTATATGCGTAAATTGCATTTAATATTTAATATTAAATGCTATTTACGCATAGATTTCTGATAATTCTGGAATTGTTATTTTGCGAATATCTTCGAGAATCGTTTGTCTGTTGTGTTTTAACTGAATCGAAAAAATACTCTTGTGACGGAGTGTGAAATGGAGTTGGCTGGTTTGCGAATTAAAGCATTATTATATTGTAAGCAATAAACTGTTGACTGAAAATAGATATAAACCTCATTGATAATGAGATTTAGTGTATATATCTCGTAGAGCAAGAGTGCTTCTATATCATGTTCATGTCAAAAAAATAAATATTAGTTCTTATACTAAGACAAGTAGTCAATTTTACTTGTGTACCTAATTAAAATTAATAGATTTCATGTCAACGACAAAAAGAGTACTCTCGATCAAATTACTTTCGAAGTACAAAACACTAAAAACTCTCGTCAGGTGTAAAAAAAACAATCATTTTTAGCTCTAATTATTTATTTAATTAAAAACGTGTATAGCCACCATCTGCTAGAATAACGTCAGAAAGACGTCTTCGCATTGATGTTACCGCATTGTAACAAAAATTGTCTCCTCTCATGGACTCCCAAATTTCTTCTACGTGAGTTCTTAAATTTGCGGCGGTTCGTGCTCGCGTACTGTCCCATACCTGAACCATTTTGCCCCACAAATTTTCGATCGGGTTTAGGTCGGGGCTATGAGGCGGCATCGAAATTAACTCCAGGTCTCTATTACCTTCCAAGTAATTTTGAACAACTCTGGAGTTGTGCACGGAACTGTTGTCTTGGACAAACTTAATCCTTTCATCAGGAAAAAACATTTTGGCTGTTGGGAGCAAAACGTTTTCGAGAATGTCTTTGTATCGGGGGCCATTCATTCTTCCTCCAACCTCTACTAGCTCTCCTGGTCCGTTTTGGTTCATCCATCCCCAAAATCCTAATGTGATTCGACCACTGCGATTATTAGGGAGGACATTTCTTTCATCATACCTTGTGTTCGATGTTCGGTATAGAGATAAGCGTCCCTGGGCAGACGAGCAAAAAACTTTCTCATCTACAAAAATTACATTATCAAAATTGAAACTTAAATAATGTTGTGCAAATTGTAAACGCTGCGCTTTAAGCCTTGGTGTTAATATAGGCTTCTTGGCGGGAATGCGATGGCGTAACCCATGTTCTCGTAGCCGTCGTCTTATTGTGCTCTGTGACGTGCCAAATTCCACAGATAAGCTCCTGGAGTTTATAAAGCGATTAGTAATAGCACGCTGCACTATATTTCTATCTTGATTTGCACTTGTTTGACGTGGACGACCAAACGAAACATGGTTTTGCAATACACCATCACTTTGCCATCTCTGGAGCCAACGGTATACGGTGTTTCTCTAAATATAAGAAAGAAGAAAAATCTTAAGAGATGCTAATAATTCGATATGTATTTCATAATGCGATACTTACGGATATTCCTAGTTCATTTGAAATATCAGTTACGGAGACACCTTCCTTCTTTAAAAATACAATTTGATGTTTTGTGGAGTCACTAATGCGATATGTAGACATATTTAAGCATGAAACGCTATTGTTACTGCAACTAACTTTCTTTAATATTGCACTTGATATTGATATAACTGACAGATAATTGACATACAATGATAGATAAAAGAATGACATGTAAACAATACTAGATTGCCTAAAGAAGTTTTCATCTTTGGGAAGCCGTTTAGGTCTATAATATGCTAGTTAATTTTTCTAATGTGTTCCGTATTTTTGAACACTCAGAATGCTTGGATACCATTGGCGAGATGACTGTAACCATATTTATGGCGGTTTGACTGAAACGATCTATATGACATTTTAGACGTCTCGACCTTTTGAGCGAGTATATTGTTGACAACAATAAGGGAACTTTGTTTGTACCGATATTATTGACTTTTTGGTTGCGTCTATTTATTTGAATACTCTGAGCGTCTCTAATTATTTGACGCTGACTGTACCTCTTTGATTATCAAATCAGGTATTAAAATTGATTGGAATTTTTAATTAATACATATTTAATTGGTTAAATACTCTTAATAATATGAAAAAAAAAAAAAAATAGAAAAAAACATTAGTTACGTCATTACTCATAATGTATTTAAGTTATTCTGTATAGTTAATAGTGATATTAAGTAAGTAACAACCTGTGTATGTCCCACTGCTGGGCTAAGGCTTTTTAGGAGAATGTTTGGAGCTTATTCCACCACGCCGCTCCAATGCGGGTTATTGGAATTCACATGTGACAGAATTTCAGTGAAATTTGACACATGAAGATTTCCTCACGATGTTTTCCTTCACCGTCAAGCGCGAGATGAATTATAATCACAAATTAAGCACAAGTGAAATATTTTATATCCTTTTTATATATGAATACGTTGATAATAATACAATAGTTTAAAAAAAGTATTAAAAAGTTCTAATCTAATCTAACGTTTATAAATATATTCAAATTATTCTTGTGTTTAATTATATTAATCTTAATGCGACCAGGAGCTTTGGATTTCAGATGAACTAGCGCTGAGATGGTCTAGTGGTTAGAATGCGTCAATCTTAACCAAAGATTGGTCTTTGATGTTTGAGCGAGAAATCATCGCTGAATTTCCATGACCTCAATTTGTGTTTATAATTAAACTATCGCTAGTGAAGTGACCTGTGGAACAAATTCCAGCGTGATGGAATAAGCTCCAAACCTTCTCCTTAAAAGGAGGGAAGGCCAGAAGTGGGACCATTAACTGGCTGATACGTAAGTGCTCAAAATACATATTTATTCTACAAATAATTACTCGATACAAGTTATGTCAGTACAAAAACTTGTATGTACTATTTACGTTGATTTACATACATATATAATTTAATGGTACACATCTAATACGTGTAATGATAAAAATATATACTAATTTCCATGCGTGGTTGTTCTTCGTGGAATCTACGTTCAGGACTGGTGCCTTAGATAAATATGTAATAAGCTATCATTATGATTCTATAGTATAGGAGTATATTTTATCCAGACGTTAAAACAAAAGCCATACGCGGATGTCGTGCCTCAGATTACATCACCGTGCCATCGTAACACGATAACCTGCGAGATGACATCTCAAGGTAGTTGTTTTTGGTAGTCTACAATGAGAAGTCTATTGTCGAAACATTGTAATGAATATCAGTTCTACGAGCAACCGGTTTATAAGCTTATTGTAACAAGGTTATATTTATTGTTATAATAATATATACTAAGTTTTGTTTATCGGACGGGCCGGTTGCCGTACTTGATACTGGTTGATACTTGCCTTTCCCGTCGCAGGTCGTGGACTCGATTCCCACCCGAGACAGACATTTGTGTGCATGAACTGTTTGTCCTGAGTCTGGGTGTAATTATCTATATAAGTATGTATTTAGGAAAGAAAAGTATTATATGTAGTATATCCGTCTGGTTTCCATAGGACAAGCTCTGTTTTGTTTGGGATTATCGTTTTTAACCGACTTCCATAAAGGAGATCTCCAATTCGTATGCATATGTATAGTTTGTATGCTATTAAATTATTTTGCCAACGAACCGATTTTAAATATTTCATTGGTTGAACATTAATAAGTTTTTAACTGAAGAGTACATTCAGGCCAATTTTGTATCGTTTTTTGTATTGACATAGCCAAAAAAATTAATCGGATTTAATGATGTTTGAAAACCATTAAATGTTTAGCAAACTTGATGATAATAAACACAATCATAATGAGTATACAATATATAATCTCCTACCAGCTACTTCGTTAACGTGTAATTATGTATTAATTTGTATACATTATATATTTTAGTGCTTATCTCCCACTCCTTTAGAGGGTTTGAAGCCACGACCATTTTAAGAGTATCTTCTGACAGAAGACTTCTGTTCCTTTTGACTTAAACTGATCATATCTTTCAAGTTTAATGAAACGCAAAAGTATATCTAAGTACATAATAAATCAATTATGAAGGACACAAAAAGCATTTATTTAATTCGAATTCGTTTTACTAATCTTCACTGCCTCGTTGTTCTAGTGGCTACATGTAAGGCCACAGACATGGTGGTTCTGGGTTCAATACCCAGGACGGGCCAATAAAATGTTATTGAGATTTTCTATCGAAAATTCTCAGTAGCTGCCTGGAGTCTGGAAGTTAGAAGTGTTTACACTCCCGTGCCTCGAAAAGCACGTAACGCCGTTGGTCATGCGCATGAACCTTTCCGGTCGTGTCGGATTGCCGTCCCATCGGGTTATGAGAGTAAGGGAATATAGAGTGCACCTGTGTTAGTGCACACACTTGTGCACTATATTATCTCCTGCGCAGTTGGATAATCTCTCTTGATATTGGTCGTCGTGGTCGGTCTGGAGGACTATTACTAATAAGCTAATAAATAAGCTATAAATAAGCTATATATTTAACAACATATTACATCATAACAGGCAGTTAAATTATCACTAAGTATCATAATGACAACATTTCTATTTTTGGTAACTAACGTTACACCAAACGTATAATATGATGATCGTTAAAAATTATTGCACGTCGTTAGAATTAATTACGATTTATAAATATATAACTTTAATATAATAAGCGTGAAGCTTTGACACATCTATGAGAGATTAAAAAAAAATACAATATATTGCAATCTATTTGAAAATTAAATCAGACATGTATTTTAAACTAGATTTAGCAGTTAAGGAAACACATTTATTTATTGCACTAGGCAACTTAATCATCTGTTTTATGGTAGCCTTCAAAGCAATTGAGTCATTCCGTAAAATAAAACTCTAACTTCGATGTAGAACTCGATCGCGAAATAAACCAATGGGATGGCAAATCAGACTCGCCCGCAAAGAGTTCAAACGCAAGACCAACGACTTGACGTGCTTATTTGTTGCAACATTGTTTTTACAGTGTTAGGTAGGCGGACAGGCAACCGGGTCACATGACGGTAAGCGGTTACCACCGCCCAAAGACTTTGGCATTGTAAAGAATATTACCCATCGCCAATGAGCCACCAACATAGGAAACTAAGATGTGCCCCTTAATCCTGTAGTAACACTGACTCGCCCTTCAAACTGAAACGCAATAATACTAAGCATTACTGCTTGGCCTTCTTTTTACTTTTTCAACCCTCAATCTTTAGTTAAGCTACATGAGCTATATTAAAAAGAATACAAGCATTAAAATTGCATTTCGTAATATATATTTATTTTTTAAGATCGAGTCGATTATCAATTATCAAGTTTGTTTAACAGAATAGCTCGCTTGTAGTACACATGTGAACCGATGTTAGTAGGGCGGTATAATTGCTGTTCTTATTACCTACAACGTACAAGTACGTGAAGGCCGCACATGATCTCATAATATTATATGATATAAAGAATTTATTGTAATTATTGACGCAGTGAGAAAAATATACCATGTTTATTTACTGTTGAAACTATTTCTAGAATTGTCAGTCATGTTAATTATGTGTATTTTATTATGCAGACTGTTTAAGATCTAGAGCATAACTATATTATTTAAGGCCCTACGTAAGGATATTTACTTTCGGGAGCAAATATGAACTAAGTCACTTCTCGAATAGTTTGTGTGTCGGTACAAAAAAACACAAAAAGAACATTTACTTTTCTTCAATTTTGAACAAAATTTTATTACTATTATTATAAGAAATGGCTGAGTTTTCAGCGATGATAGAAAACATAAAGAAAAACGAATTCAAAATCTTACGAATTAAATAACCTTTCACGTAGTCGAGATAGCCCAGTGGTAAGAACGCGTAAATCTTAACCGATGATCGTAGGTTCAAACCCGGGCAAGCCTCACTGAATTTTATGTGCTTAATTTGTGATTATAATTCATCTTGTGCGTCACGGTGAAGGAAAACATCGTGAGGAAACCTGAATGTGTTAATTTTTACTGAAATTCTGTCACATGTGTATTCCACCAACCTGCATTGAGGCAGCGTGGTGGAATAAGCTCCAAACCTTCTCCTCAAAAGAGAAGAAGAGTCCTTAGCCCAGCAGTGGGATAGTCACAGGCTGTTACTGTACTGTACTGTTCTAATAGTTGAACAATTCAACAATGTTTAAAAAATTGTCGAAGATTTATCTAACACACAATTATATTTGATTATTAAAATTGCAACATCACGTAAGCAGCAGGAGGCGGCACAAGTCAGGATCTACAAGCATCAACCGGATTACTGCCCTCAAGACGAACAGTATGAAGAACACTTAACTTAAACGTTTTATAAATGCCTCTAAGCGTGCTTCGAGCGAGCAAAGAGTATGGAAAATGGTAAAATATAACTTAGTTTAACTTAAACCACCTAGTAGGAAGTTCGCGTCTGCCATGGGATCCATGTCTTCATACCTTGTGTCTATTTTTAATTATATACCTAATGTTCTTATTAATTGGATAAATCCGCACACTCCCTGCATAAATTACACACTGTATCAGGTAGACAGACTAGTAAGGGATCACCACCCCCCATTAGACATTGGAATTGTAAGATATATTAACTTACATCTCACATGCACCACCAATTTTTGGCGTTGTTAGTAATATTTAATATTTCTTATAGTGTCTAAGATAGGTAGTGACTACTTTACTCGGCGGTAGAGCTTTCTTCAAGCTCGTCTGGGTACCACCCACTCATCAGATATTCTACCGCAAAACAGCAATACTTTGTATTGTTGTGTTCTGGTTTGAAGGACGAGTGAGCCAGTGTAATTACAGGCACAAGGGACATAACATCTCAGTTCTCAAGGTTGGTGGCGCATTAGCGATGTAAGTGATGGTTAACATTTCTTACAATGACAATTTATATGGGCGTTGGTGGCCCATATGCTCGTTCGCCTACCTATACAATCAAAAGAAAAAAAACTTACCATCAGGTGGTACTTGTAAGTCTATTTGAATAAAGTATTCATTTTATATCTTTATATTATCTTAATAGAAATCTACTCAAATCAAGAAACCCTTAATGTTTAAATACACATATATGTACCAGGTTAAGAAATGTCATGTATCTGTACGGATACTAAGCGTCTTTGTAACTCGTTTTTGCTCCACATAACAATTGTGTCGGTAGCATGCTACCTTAGCTTAGCGAACGGTAGATATGATATAAGTAAATACTATTATATATTTAAAGTTTTTTTTATTATTTTATATTTTAATAAGTAGGCAAATGGTTTATCTGATGGTGGTGGTCACCATCGCCCATATACATACATTCGCACTATAAGAAATATTAAACAGCCCTTACATCGAATGCGTCAGAAATCGATTTCGCCACGACGGTCATTCGAAATCACCACTCGATCAAGAAGTCCATTCGAGACAGTGTTACCATTAAAACTACCGAAATTCATTTTTTATTATTATAGTAGGCTGACAGGGCCACCTGATGATGTTTGGTCTCCACTTTCGATAGACATTGGCACTGTAAGAAATGTTATCGTTACCAATCCTGGGAATCAAGATGTCGCACAAAGCACCTACCACCAAAACAATATTTCACAAACGTCTCGCCGTTTCACTTGTCCTGTGCTTTACATGCATATAAATGCTGCAATAACTCACACTCGACATCATACAAGCAGACTGATCCACGTTACATTGGCGAACTTTAGTCAGAACATTTAGCAGATAATTTAGCATTGAGGCTTACGCTGGTTGGTCTGAACGAGCTTACTGAGATTCTGAAGTATCTTTATTAATCAGTCACTCCAGTATTGCACGTTAGCTAATGTTGTTGTGGTCATTAATCTTAAAGAGATTAACAATCCCCTAATGTCACACCATAAAGGCATCCTCGTATATAAGGTCCTCCAGACCGATTTCGGCCACGGCGCCCAATCTCAAGAGAGATTAGCCAACTGCGCAGAAGATATTATAGTGCCCAAGAGTGAGAGCAAACAGGCAATCCGACACGACCGGAAAGAGTTCAGGCGCAGGACCAACGGCTTAACGTGCTTTCCGAGGCACGGGAGTGTAAACACTTCCAACTTCCAGACTCCGGGCTGCTACTGAGAATTTTCTGATAGAAAAACCCAATAACTATTTATTGGCCCGACCTGGGAATTGAACCCAGGACCACCGGGTCTGCGGCCTTATATCTAGCCACTAGACCAACGAGACACTCACACAGTAAGAGGTCTCTTATATAAATAAATTATGAAGTAGAATTTGAGTTATATCCCAACACGCATGCAAAGTCGTCACGTCGGTGGATATACAGCGACAGAAATTCATCGGACACGGTTTAAAACGAGCGATAGGCGCTCGAGCAATTGAGCCACGTAATGGTTAATCGCCCATATACATTAACGCTGTAAGAAATCTTAACCATCCTTTACACCGCCAATGCGCCACCAAACTTGGAAACTAAAATATTAATTTCCTTATGCCAACACTAGTTCACTCACTGTTCCAACCAGAACACATCAATAGTAAGTATTGCTGTTTGACGGTAGAGTATTTGAAGAGTCCAACCTACCCAAATAGGCTTCCGAGAAACCCTACCACCAAGTGAACATAGAACATAAAATGTGTTTGCACTTAAATATTTCAATAACATAAATTTGGAATATTTTAAATATTAGTCCAAGTCATAGTATAAGTTTCAGAGGCGGTTAATAACTTGAATATAGTGTAACAATAATGGTAATCAATAGCGTTCATATTTGTTATGTATACCTAATATTCGTAAACACGACCCTTTGACTTGATTTGATTTGACGTTAAAAAAAACGTAAAATTTTATTACATTTTAGCGGGAGTGTGTTATAATTTAGCAATCAACATATGTGTCTGTATTACATGCAGTGTGTATTATAATATATCGACGTCATAAATAGTTGCAGACTAAGCGACGCCTGCGCGCCCGCCAGGACGGGTCTGCGGTAAATATAGTGAAACGTGCGCACACGTCGACGGGTCAGATGCACTCCGATATATTTATTTACACTACCAACTGTAAAAAACAATTTATTGTTATGTAACTGTGTACATACTATTAATTGTGTTTACGCACGTGGTCTCGAATTGCATATGTAATATTCAAATGTGATTATTTTGAATTAAGATTCATTGAGAATGAAGGTTATGCCATGTTATGGTAGGTGAACCTATGTGATAAATTAGCTGAACAGAAATGGTACATACAAGAAATATGGCCCTGTCTATAGGCGAAAGGACCTCCTTACCATGAGGTAGCTTATTTGACAGTCTACCTTCCAAAAACAATTATAAACAAATTGAATTATTATCTATAATAATATTAATCATTTTCTATTTATTAAGATTAAACATAAAATCTTATAATCTCAAAGATTACAAATAAAAAAAATTGATTGTGAAATATCTTGGATTCCATTTATATATGTAATATATTGTATGATTTGTATGTGAACATAATATAATGTATATAAACGAGTTAATGTAGTAATCGACTATTTACATAATTATGACAGCGCATGCAAATTCACAAAAGGCGTTTATTCCTTGAAACTTTTTCTACGCACCCTGGTGATCGACGTCAGACCGGCATACTTACATTAAGCCTATTAAATATCGGGTAATGAAGGGTTCCCTTTGATAACTATATATTAACTTAAGCACAGCAGCTCGTGTTTAATTATTTTAAATATTTTATATCTAGTTAGCAGCTTATTATAAATTGTGTTATTCAAGGCACACACACACACATATTACTAAAATAATCACTGACGGTAATGAATAACGTCATTTATTACTAAAATGCAACTAAAGTGTTGTAATAATTAATTAACATCTGGAAATACTTCGTATATTTACGTGGTATATCATCAAAGGCAATCTGCGCGGGCGCAGCTGGTGCAGTTTAGTTTAAGAGTACATTAATCCTCAAATATCTGAGTTATATGTATATGTTAATTGTACTTAATTTAAAAACTACGAATACTGTAACAGTACAGTACAGTAAGAGCCTGTGAATGTCCCACTGCAGCGCTTCTTCTCATTTTTTGATGAGAAGGGTTGGAGCTTATTTCACCACGCTGCTCCAATGCGGGTTGGTGGAATACACACGTGGCAGAATTTCAATGAAATTAGATACATGTAGGTTTCCTCACGATGTTTTCCTTCACCGTAAAGCACGAGATGAATTATAATCACAAATTAAGCACATGAAATTCAGTGGTGCTTGCCCGGTTTGAACCCACGATAATCGGCGAAGATTTACGCGTTCTTACCACTGGGCCATCTCGACTTGAAAATTGGTGTAAATTATGCATTGATAAGAAAATTATTACATTGAATTTATGATACGTAAACATTCCTGTTTCAAGTACGATATTCTTATTGAAGAATGCTTGATAAAATCGACATGACTACGTATTATGAAGTGGACAATTCGATATCATGTTAATGACGTGAATTATATAATTATTATTTTTGTTATCTTATTGGTATTTTCTTTGTTAGCTGTATCATCGATTCAGTAGATGGATTTTAAGACTGCAGATCCCGACTGCAGACTGCAAATCCTGAGTCAGACCCATTACAATGGCCTCAACTTAATACTGGTGATATTCTACTCCTGCCTCCTAAAACACTTAAATCCGTTCGCCGTGAGCTAGTTCTCTATTACTACGGCTCGACCACAATTCGATCATCCAGCAACTATTCTTTGATTTTCGGCGCTCTGGCAAAAATGTCCCTGAAAATATAATTTGTTGCCTTGCGTTTTATTTGTTGCCTTTTTTATCATTTTTATACACATACAGAATAAATAAAAATATGTGAGATTCTTTGTCAAAAACTATTTTTTCTATGAAAATAAAACAATTATGGAAATATATATTTTTTTATAATTGTACGAAACAAGAAGATGCACTTGTACGAAATTCTACCTCATAGCTATACCATACAAATCACTATATGTTGAATTAAAATATATAAGTTGTATACATAACGAACATACATAGGCAGGTGAAACCTCACCGCATCCTTCATAATAATACATGAACCTTAAATATTTATTACACATATATTTCATAGCATACCCAAAACGATGTTTATGAAACCGCAAGCGACTCTTTGAAGTGATCGCACCGCACGCGCGTGTTCAATCGCTCGATTGAAAATATATAGCGTCCAAATACACTTTCGTGCAGATAAACTATATACACGAAAAAAAAAAAATTGTAATTTTTTATTTCATATGTTATTCGAACGGAGACTTCCGGTTAGCTGTGCTAGCTAGCACAAATAAGATAATTGTTCTAGTTATTTTTTAGACTATATTATTAAGATATAAATTACCCGTACATAAACACAAAGGTTATATGTTTTATGTATATTTGTTTAGTATTTTATCAGTTTTTTTTTATATATATAATACCCGGGAGGGCAAATTACTCTACTCCACCTGATGGTAAGTGGTAGTAGAGTCCAAACGCGACGACGGCTAGTGCAGTCAGGAAGAATGACTTGCACTAGCCGCCCCCGCCTTGCCGGCCCGCAAGATGCCTCTTCACGCCTCGTTTGAAAGAACCCAGGTCATAAGAGGAGGGGAACACGTGTGCTGGTAAAGAATTCCATGTTTTGGAGGTACGACAAAGAAAAGAGTTGCCAAATTTCTTCGTGCGCGATAGAATTGATGTCACAGTTAGACGGTGACATCGAGAGCCAGCACGCGTAGACTTTTGAAGGAATGGGGAAGCAGGAATGAGGGAGAATAATTCCTCTGAGCACTCGCCGTGATACAATCGGTAGAAAGCGCTCAGTGCCGCTATCTCTCGACGCAATTGTAAAGGCTCGAGGGTGTTGGTGACCTTTACGTCGTCAATAATGCGAACCGCACGTCGGTGCAACCGATCCAAGGCCTCCAGTAAGTACTTAGCGGAGCCATCCCAGAGTGCGAGCAATATTCGACGCAAGACCGCACCTGTGTTTTATACAACAGGAGCAGTTGTTCTGGCGTGAAAAATCGCCGCACCTTGTTCCGAGTTTCCGTGAAGCTGTTTTTATAACATCCTCGTTAGTTAGGCATTAAAAAAAAGTATCCTCATTTATTAGTACAGATAAAGTATTACATATACGAATGCGTAAACAAAGAATAGATTATTTTAATTAAATATAAAATAGTTGTTTCACATAAAAAATAAAATATATTTTTGGTTGTTTGTTAAAAATATATCAAATTCAATTAAAATTTCTTTATTCAATATCTTTTATATTACACTTGCTTATTGATTGTCATAAATCTACCACCGGTTCGGAAATAAGCACCTCAGACCTGAGAAGAACCGGCGAAAGAAACTCAGCGGGATTTATTTATTTTTTTAGCTTATTTTATTACAAATATAGTTTATTTACATTATAGTATTCTTATTTATTTGAAATAGCCTGGACGCGATCCTTGTTCGCGATCGGATATGTACGTGTTCCTATACATATATACCACTTATATAATGTTATGTTATGAATCTTTTTCTTATTGCCTTATCTCGTATTTTTCTTATTATCTTAACTTATGTAACGTGACATCAAATTACAATAACAGAAAAAAAGTTTCTTGGATAATTTTATAGAGAAAAATTAAAAACAACGCATTCAGAGTATTAGTAAGTGTATGTTATTTTTTTAATACAGTCATACTGCCTGTTGTTACTTCGATGTTTACTACGCCTGCACAAAATATAATAGCAATTTGTTTCGAAAAAAATATTGCTCACTCTGTATAATCCATATTTCGTTTACTAATTGAAGTTTTTACTAATTGTTTTTTAATCAATGTGGCTAAGACTATTTCTTGAATATATTTCAAGAAAAGTGACTATAAATATTATACTTTCACAACTGCGCAATAAACAATAATATCTGTATTATTGTGTTGATTCGTCGATCGAAGTTTATTAGTGTTACAACAATAGTCTAGGTACTCACCATAACATCCGGTGTTCTGCAACGCGTAGTGCTCAGGCAGGCACGTGTGGCAGTGCGGCGGTGCGGCCCCGGGCGCGCACTCACAGTGCCCTTTCGCCGCCGAGCAAGCTCGCGTCGTCGCCGCTATGCCACAGGCACATGGAGGGCAGCCCTCGTCCACGCCTGTACGGGGACACGTCACTATGTCAATAACTCGCTTATCGATGCTACTGATCTCTTCTAGGAGGTTTATTTTTATTGCTTCGTCTTAAAACTTACTTATTTCGTTATCAAGTATTTGTATTATATTTTTTATGAATTAATATAGATATATATGCTTAACCCGTTGGTACGTATTTAAAATAACATCTATGTATATATAAGAGATTTCTACCGATATATTGACTCATCACGATATCTCTGGAAACATAAGGCGTAGAGACTTGAAATTTGGTATGAATATTCCTTTCGCCGAGTAGAGGTCCGCTAAGAACGGATTTTGTTCAACTCTCATCCAAAACGGAATTATCACATATTTTATCATTCTCTTTATATGTAGGAGAGCCCATACCAAACATCAGTAACAGTTGCCTTAGTAACCGTTGCCGTAGTAACCGATTTCATGATGTTTATATTGATAAACCAGCTATTGCCCACGTCTTCGCTCGCGCGTAATCTATATCTATACTAATATTATAAAGAGGTAATTTTTTTTTGTATGTTTGTTTGTAGTAAATAAACTTAAAAACTGCTGTACTGCTTTTAATAATTATTTTACCTGTACAAAGTTATGTTATTAGCGAGTAACTAGCTGCCCGTCCCGACTTCGTACGGGTAAAATAAGGATTTTATCCTGTGAATTTTCAAACAATATGAGATAACATTCACCTATCGATCTATTCGCCCATACAGTACAGTGTATGTGTGTTCAGTACAGGGCATATAATAATCCTACTTCCTACTAATATAATAAATGCGAAAGTTTGTATGTGGACGTTTGTTACTCTTTCACGCAAAAACTATAGAATGGATTTTAATGAAACTTTACAATAATATACCTCATACATCAGAATAACATATAGGCTATAATTTATAAAGTTGTGTAAATTGGCCAAAATGTAACAATAAGTGTCACGTAACTCGGAAAATTTCTCCTATTTGCAAGCCATTCTGGCATGCGCTGCAAAAACCGTAAGAGTTACACGAATATAATGTATAGTGGAAATATATCTCTTATATAGTTCTACAAAAAAGTCCGCGACAGCATATATCTATCTTTTATGTGTTAGCCATTGTCGCTAAAACAGCGAATCGAAAATACAATCATTTTGTATTAACAAATTGATTCTTATCAATAAAATAATAAAATAAAAAATCAAAAACAGATATCACTTCTGATATTTAAAGTAGATAAACTTTGTCTTTTCCACTATGTCATTTGGACAAATATTTTAAAAGTTACGACGATGACAAAGTGAGTGCGCGGTACTATGCAGCAGTACACTGCGGGAGTGGTGGAATCGGCTCATCGCCGGGTACGCGACCCGTATGCAGGCAGACGTCGTTGATGGTTGTCCGTTTTCCGATTTTTCAAGACCCTAGCGATTTGTTAAAGGACGCACTATACCTGTTTGTAATGTAATATGTAGGTTTTTATAGTGCCACGATGCATACCTTCGGGTTGCAGCAGAATGGGTCGGCATGCCCGGCCGGAAGTACCACTCTCTCACTTTAAATCGGCGTAAAGTGGTAGCTACGCTATCGCGTTTCATTCGGTATGTGAGTCCCGGAGGCGGATCAACCGTAGGAACGAAAATGTTATATGCGCCATATACCGTAGGAACGAAGATGTTATATGCGCCATATACCGTAGGAACGAAGATATTATATGCGCCATATACCGTAGGAACGAAGATGTTATATCCTATGTGCCTGTAGTTACAGTGGCTCGCTCATCCTCCAAACCGGTACGCAGCCATACTAAGTATTGCTGTTTAGCGGTAGAATATCTGATGAGTGGGCGGCACCTACCCAGACGGGCTGCCACAAAGCCCTACCGCCGTTTACAAAGAGGTGCTTCGATTATTTATTATAAATACAATTTTCAGTGACTCGCAACTGCATCGTAAATTTTACTTCAAGCCATTTAAGTAACTATAAAATATATTAAGTCAAACTACAGGTATTCATAATATGTTCACTGATGATTATATAAAGAATAATCATCAACTTAAAAATAATAAAAAAAATCCTTACTAAACTCTTTCGTACCAGAATAACATTTCATGCCTCTTACTTTAAAATGTCAGACTCTCAAACAAACATTTATCCTTTACTTATATTTAAGCCCAGGCGAAGCCGCGGGCAACAGCTAGTTATAATATAAAATCATGATTTATAGATAAAAGAAGGCTTAACATACCTCCATGTCCCTCTGCACAAGTGTCGCAGGCGTGACCGGTCCAGCCGGGCGCACACGTGCACTGTCCTGTGCGAGGGTCGCACGCACGAGATAATGCACCACCTCCACATGCACACGGTATGCAAGAAACATTCTCACTTCCGCCTGCCCAGTAACCTTCCTGTAGACAAAACATATTTAAGACACTTCAAATCGATTTCTAAAATGAATACTCTTTCAAACTTTTCTTTCTTACCTGGCATTGGTCGCATCGTTCGCCTTCGCTATGCGGTGGACATACGAGGCAGCGACCGGTACTTGCATGGCACGGGCCTCCACCACATTCGCATGGCACACATGATCCGCCCAACGTACTTGGCACGCCCCAGTAGCCGGAGTCACAACTAAGGAGCAATAAACCTTATTTGTAATCATATAAAACATATTGCTTAAACAATTCTTGAGTATTTATTACAAACTACACAGTAGATATAAAAGTGTACAAATGTGTGAATTAACCTGTGCTTGACAGGTTCATTCTTTAATCCGTCTAACTTTTATAAGTGTTGGTTTCACAATTTTTTTAGGCTGAGCAGCACACATAATCTCCATTTCTAAGACACGGAAGTATAATATGATTAGTAACTTCCTTAAGTTGGGCTGCTCAAAATGTCTTAACAAACTTAATATTCCTTCAGTGACTCAACTACTGAAACCACTTGGTCTAGGAGTTAGCTTACGAGACTGTGGAATCTGTCCAATTATTTTATTATAATACAAACCATTCAACACGTATAAGGACTCACAGTTCGCAGTGGTCGCCAGAGTAGCCATCTGGGCATTGTGTACACACGAATTCGTCGCCCTCCGCTGATGCGAGCGCGCAGTTCGGGCTAAAGTTGTTGGATGCCTCGTATAATGGACACGCGCACGGCTTGCACGCACCCTGACACAAAATAAGTCGCTTTATTATGGATATGGACAATGAAGTAATACATGTATTTAAATATGGCCTTCTATAAGCACTTTTTAATTTTTATTTTACAACATTAAATTCATTATAAAGTAGATTCTGCCGAGGATAACCCGCAAGAAACTCAGTAGCTCCTCTTTTTCTTGAATGAAATTAAAAATCGTCTATATACATACACTTATATGTCGCGTATGGAAATGAATAAACACTGACTACATGTTTTTGTATTGTATCCATATATTGTGTTATATTTACTAACCTGAACAGGATTCCCGTAATGTCCCGGAAGACATCGTTCACAGTGCGGCCCTGTCGTATTGTGTTGACACGGCCCGCACGGACCGTCCACTGGCAAACCGATCACAATATTAAATATATCTGATAATTACTATACCCTCAAAATTTAATGTATAAAAATATTATTAATATATTAAAATGTTATGAGAAAAACCTGTCGTAATTGAGATGCAAAACATCTTCAATTTCTATCATATGCGACCAAATACATGTCATCGACCTCTCAATTTTATACTCATCCATTTGTTTCATCACATTAGAGGCGAGTTTGTAATACCACACGTAGATACTTAGTCACATGATATATTTAATATCTCCCATCATCTCATAAGTAATATAATTAATTATTGCAATTTTTTTCTATGTTTGGTCTGAATTGATCACTGACCGGAATCACAGCCAGCATGCATGTTGCAGGCGCAGGGCACGCACTCGAAGGCGGGCGCAGAGCCGCGGGCGCGCGCCAGGCGCACGTGCGTGGACGCGCACCGCGTGCACTGCGCGCCCCGGTAGCCCGCCGGGCACGAGCATATCTCGCGCGCTCCGCCCGGGGCGCCCTTTATGTCAACGCTTTCAAGACGGACCTACCAAAAATATATATGCATAATTAATTATATTGTTTTTAGTTAACATAAATACTTGCTCGCGAATATTTAAATATACTTCAAAAATGTATTTAAAATAATAAATTAATATTCAATGTATCCTTTATAGCATTATCAGTCATCATTGTTCAGGAGAACTTAGTGTTTGGCCAATGTGATATATGCATATCTTTGCTACTTTCCGACCCATAATCATCTCTGTGAAAAATTACGTAGATATACATGAGGACAAAATAAGTTTTTATTGTGTAATGAAAGTCCTCGGTAACTTACTTCGTCTTGATCGAAGTGAAAGTGCGCTCGTATCATAATAGCCTTGAGATCGCTGAGAACGTCAAGAAATTGGTTGCGAGATACATATTCAGAGCCGGAGTACCATCCGCCTTCTACCAGGGGTGCCTTCAATTCTATTAATCCTGGTATCTCATAGCTTGAGTTACCATACGAGAGTTTAGTACCATCTGAAAAATTATGTTTATTATAAATAATATTAAAAGACAGTTTCTAGAAAACAACACAAATACTCTTTATTGTACACCAATAAAACATTGAAGGAATATGTATAAGATGGCCTTATCACTAAAACAGTGAACTCTTCCAGGCAATCGTATGGTAGGAGAAAGAAAATAAAAAATCTATAGAAAACAGTAACAGAAAAAAGGATGCAGAAAGGAGAAAGAAGAAAGGCCAGCATTGGGACGCTTACAGGCTGCTACTTTGACAATAGTTCCTCAAGTAAGTTTTTTTTTTTCAACTTGCAGCCAAATTACCGTTAGCAAGCAAGACATAGTCGGGTGCGCGCGAGGCGCTGCCGCCCGAGTCCCCGCGCGCGACGCCCCACGCCACTGAGGCGCGCACCGCTCCGCCGTACGCCGCTGAATGCTCGCCACTCAATAGTGTAGTCACAAAGTAGTACGATTCCCAGCCTTCAACCTGCAAGTCAAAAAGAAAAAAAAAGAATTATAATTATAAACGAACGAATCGACCAGGTGATGGTATTAACGTCATTTTGCTAATTTTGTAAAATAGCCTACTTAAAAAATAATTTTTTTTATATTTATATCAGTACAAACATTATTTAATTATACAAACCTCGTAGCTTATCAGGAAAGGTCTTCCCAGATCGTCGACAGAAGGAACAACAGTCTCAGACGTGTCATTATCGCTGATCAGCCACGCCTCGCCCAACGGCAACACCATCTGCCCTCAAAAATTATATTAAACATAAGATTATTTACTCTTCCAAATAGTAAGATGGCTTTAAGCACATATGCATAATTTTTATAATCGTTAAAAAAACATGCTTATTAAAAGGCAAACGAATAAATGATTCTAATTTCCCTATAAATTTGAAAATAGCGATATTCTTTGTTTTCATCTAATAATTATGTAAAAATTTTATTTGTACCATTTTTTTAAGTTATGTTAATATCTTTTTAGTCCCAAGAGACTATTGTTCTTGTCTTTGATGCAGCTCGTAATTTGCTCACTAACAAATATAATATTACAAAATAATGTATCTAACAACAATTACAATTGTTTCCTTTTGTGATTAGACCATTATGATGATGATGATATCATCCTCGTCGAGTTTGATTACGACGGTCTTTCTCAAGGATTAATAGCTTACTTCGCAATAGACATAATAGTATACAAGTATGTGCGCAAACACAGGTTAAAGCATTACGTGCTTTGCGAGGCACGAAAGACCAATGAGGTAGTAATTTTATTTATTCTCTCTCTCTGGTCGCTCCTTCATGGCTGAGGATCGTGGTCATCGATGGATGTGGATGGTATACACCTAGTGTGGATTATCTGCTTCCACCGGTGCCTGTTCATCGCGTCTCTGGCGACCGAGCAAAACTATATTTTATTTCTTATATATCTTACAAATAAACAACACACACTTACATCCTTTCCTTCACTAGGGTCAGCGGTACAGTGCGATGCCACATGGGAACAGTAACAAGGTGCACATCCCGTTGTAAGCGATGCACTCAACCCAAAATGCCCCGCCGCACAAGTGTCGCAACGCTCACCTATCACATTTGCCTGCAACAATGATTCTATCAATGTGCATTTAATTCAAGATTTTTTTTTGGATCTGGTTTTATCTAAGTAAGTCCACATTTGACAGAGAATTTCGTGATTATTTCGGATGGGTCAGAAAAAATATCTCAGATTACAAAACCACTCTAGGGGTTATTTTTTAAATGTATATTTTTTGCATGTCCATGCCAGTTATGGCTCAGTTGGAACACATGAATCGAATTGCTTCCAACCTCGAGGAAGGCCAAAACTGAATAATGATGTGCTTATTTTGTGTTTATAATTCATCTTATGCTTGGCGTTGATGAAAAACGACGTAACAAAACCTTTATGTGTATTATGAAATTTTAACAGTCATACTGACTCCTCAATAGAAGAGGAGATCTTTGCCTAGCAGTGGGATATTTTACACACTGTAATTTTACTTGTTTTACTTTCAAAGTTTAGTAGGAATATTACCTTGCATTCGCAAACTTCATCACACACTCGGCTTGGGTCGACAATGCCGCGAGGATCACACTTGCAACCCACTGTAGTCACTTCTACCAAACAGTTAGGAAAGGTAGCATTTGGATCCTCACAAGTGTCACACTGAGCGCCTTTAAATCCTTGGTTACAAGAACAGATTGTGCGATGATGCTTTCTATCCCACTTACAGGATCCTGGAAATTAAAAATAACAATTTTAGAAGATTTCTGAAGAGTTTAAATAACTACAATAGAACTAAAGCTTCGTTATATAAATATGACGTACCATTGGAACCTTCTGAATCGCATTTACACGGTTTACATGGGTCGTCTGGTAGAATGTTGTAATATCCGACCAGACAGCGGTCACAGAGAGGACCTGCTCGGTTGTCCTGTAAATAAAGGAATGACAAGTGTTTTATCAATTATTAAGATTATAAAATCATACTCATATGTATTTAGGTATGTAGATGTATTACATAATGTCAAATAAGATATATTTGGACAGTAATATGATATGTAATTTATCTAATCAATTATGGGCGAATATTATTGGCAAATAAAAGTTAAATTTGCTTTCGAATTTATTTTTTTGTTTTCATCATCACCATCATCATCATTTATCCAATCATAGTTTACTGGTGGACATTTGTCTCAAAGTGCAATAAAGCTCTTGTTTTTTTTGTCGTTCCAATCTAGTTTGGACCCGCTGTCATCTTCCGGTTATTAATCTACCTGGCTGAGGGCATCCTATGCTGGGCTTTTATTACGTCCTTTGATATACGTCACCAGTCCATTATCATTTCGCTAATTTTGAAAACAGTGTCTCCTGGCACTTTTAACTTTTCAACATCTAAGTAACAGAGACATATAACTGCATACAGAAAATAAACTGGAGCTGTACTCACCGTGCAATTCACACATAATATAGCACCCGTATCATCAAACGAGCAGGCTCCTCGCTCTCCACACGAGCAGTCAGTTTTATCTGTCAGCTGGTCGCAGGGCTCTCGAGCACGCCACGCGCCTCCGGAGCAACAACGCTGGCAGTGCGCGCCACAGGTGCCATGGACACAATCGCATTTGACACTCTGAAATAATATAATAAATCATAATCAAAAGTTTGTTTGTATTTTCTTTCAATTAATAAATAAAGCTAAAATCGCTTTAATTCGCTTATATATTTGTTTCCATATCATTCCATACCTTATGGTCAACAGTGCAATGTTTTGCATGCCCATGACACAAGCATCTAGCAGCGAGCGTCAGTTCTCGCACGGTGTAGTAGCTGTGTCGAGGTGACGCGTGCGCAGATCGAAAGGATATCCGCACACGTCTTGCCGGTACACCTTCGCCGATACCTACATGCATCTATAATCAAATAGATAAGTAGAATATTACTATCTATTTCATATAATTTAAATATAATACATAAAATAATATAACGTATAGCTTTTGTAATACCAAGTTTTTGCAAAGTCAATAAATTATTTCTGGGGCATGTTTAGCGTTAGTAAAATTCAGCAAGTTATTAAATAATAAATACGTACAAAAAGTAGAATAATTTAATAGAATATGTTGTACTAAAAAAAAGCGCAGAATTCATCCATTATTACACTGAATTTATAAATGTAATTATCTAAAATTATATCAACTACGTAGCTGCTCCTTGCGCTTTATTGCGTGTTATATATTACCTTAATGAAACATTTTTGAAATAGATCTCGTGTTACCTGAAATTTCCGCATTGAAACAAACACTTTAAAGTTCAGCTTTATAGTCTAGTCGTCTAATATGTCATAAAATATGAATCATTTTTCTCTTTAACGTAATAAGCGATGTAATTATATGAGTCCTAGATTAGATTTTTACAGATATGTACATATATTCATTATATTGTGTGTCTTTATAACTCGTAAAAATATATGATATGACTCATAATATATGCGTCATTCATATCAATATTGGTCATTGATAAGGTAAGCTCCCGCACGCCACTTTCATGATATATTATCACATTATTGACTACCACGTTAAGAATATTTATAATAGCTATTAGACATTAATTAACAAAATCGAATTTTTGTGCTTATAATTCATTTCATATTTGATGGTAAAGGAAAACATCGTAAGGAAACCTTCATTTGTCGGATGAAATTCTGCCACATCCTTCCTCCCGATCCTTATTTTGGAGATTATTCCCCCACAGTAGCGTGGGGGAATAATCTCCAAAATCAGTGAATAGAGTACGAGGCCTTTGGCAAGCTGTGGGACATTTATAGTGACGAGCGTTCACACCTAACGCAAAAGCAACTATCCAAGTGGGTAGTTTTTAACCCCTACTAATCAAAATTAAACATAATAGCCTTTGGTGCAATACACGCTCACATAACATACCTATAGATACCAGTGAACATTAAAAACTGGAGAGATATTAAAATTGAGATAATTTTCACTTAAAAAGTTTATATAGCTCAGTTATCGATCGCAGTAATTTTTTTATACTAATAAATCTTTTATGAGCTTCATTAAATGTAAATTCCAATTTAGATATTTCAAAAGATCTTTCTTCACTGTTCGAAAGACATTTATTTAGTACGCATAATTGCTAAACCCATATACGTACAATTTAAAATCAATATATATTTTATTTAAATATGCTTTAACAACAACTGGTTCAGAATGCTACCTTGAAAAGGCAGATATTATTTTCATCAACATAATAACACCATCACCATTTATTTGAATATTACTAACCTCTCCGCTTTCAAGTGGTTTAGAGCTGATATACTGCGTTGAACAAGACGGCTTCTCGGCCCGACTAGTCCTCTTTACTCCTCTTGCTTTTCTCCTTCGTCTTTCAGGTCTTAGATCCCATAATTTACGGCAGTGGTCCCTGTCACCAAATGCTCGGACCATCCGCCAATCATCGCCATTTTCCGTTGACGAGACTTCAAGAGACCAAGCCAGGGGACGCGGAGACGGGCCAGATTTTATTATGACGTGTAGTAGCTCCATTTTCTACAAAAAAAATAATGAAAATGTTAATATTATTAAGTAGGTATTAAAAAGAAAGATTTTAATTCTTTATATTTGGAAAAAGCAAGATCACTTTGTTATCAATCTTCAGATAGTAACTCAAATGCGAACAATTTTAAATAATATAATGATATTTTAACGTCACAGATCAGAATTTTACCCAAAACGCCAACAAAACCAATCAAATCGTAGATATACGATTAAATAGAAAACTAATAGGAAATAGGAATATACAGGAAATGCAATGAATACGCTTACGAAACTATTCCAGATAAAATAAACTCATTAATATCTTTATAACTACATATAAAATAAAAAATACGTAAAAATTCCCATCACACAATATACCATAATAAAACTTAAAGTATAGCGTTTATCTCATTCAACGTGGCAATCATTTGACGAGCACTTAACCATTTAAAACATTCCATCTAGAAACGGAGGGCGCCAGAGCAGCCATTAAGAGAGCAAACAAAACGGACAAGAAAACAGTAGCTCACACTTTCAGGCAATTAGTTTTGATCGTGGCACCGCTATTAACGCAAGACAAGGCGCGCTTTGCTGTGGGAACAATGTTAAATAAATAAAACTATAGCTGCGACTGATGATATATCCGTTACCACTTCAGGCCGCTGCGCTGATAGCTGAGAATTTGTTGGCCTTTTTAGTTTCATTTTTATAATCTACAATCTCTTTAAGAACCTAAATAAGTATATAGAAATCGAAATTAAAAATAACTGTCAAAATAACCCGTAAATTAATTATAATAATATTTCGCTTGAATCGCAATTACAATTTTTATGATATTTGAAATTTCAATGATTAGAAATTTTTTTATACTGTTACTCCAAGATACAACTGTTTCAACTGCAAACGGCCCAAACATACAATTTGGTGTTAGAAACGAATATTTCCGCTGTTTGTTTGGCAGGAGGCGGACCAGACGTGTCAACGCAGGATTCGCAGGAAACTTATCAACTATATTTAATAAATTAACATTGAATAAATGTTTATGTATATATTTACCGGTGGTAAACCTTTGCGTAGGTTGTTTTACTTATCACTTATCAATTTTTACAAGATAATTATTTGTGTGTTTCAAGTGTGTGCGTGTGAGTAAATCAAGTAATAATAAAAGTAACATGATCTATGTCACTTTTGTGGTGGTTATGTGGTCGAATTGACTACCGAAAAACACGAAGTAACTGATTACACAATATATTACATAATATGAGTATATATTCTTTAAATAATGTTTGTTAAATATGAAATGCGAGTTAATTATTCTACTAAAATTTGAAGAATGTTATTTAAGACCCGTGGTTTGAAGGTAGAATTAAAATAACAGTAGTAATCGCCGCAGAATATCAAACCAAATTACAGGGTTGTTGGTTGCATATATAACTTACTGGTCTCAGACTCCACGCAAGCTTTGTTAGAGGCATTTAAATAATGGATTCAGTGACCAATCAAATTGACGCCGGAGCTGCGAGAGGTTCTGATCACGAAAGCCAATTAAGGCTTCGATTTCACACTACAAAGCGTTTACAACCGAGGACTATAAACGACTTTGCTTTGCTAATAGCAAAATATATTTTGTTCAATATGTAAAGAAAATATTTGAGTTTTTCTTAATATATAAGATATAGTTTGTAAATATGACAAATAATCGAAAATAAATAAAAATAGTAAAATGATCGAAATCTATCCGTTTATTTACTAATTCTATAAAGCAGAGCTAATTTTAATATTTTCCTTAATGGTACGTAATGGTATATTTATGTTTCAAAGTTTGTAAGTTATTAAAAATAGATTTAAAAATTTTGGATTTCAGTAAATTCACCCTCATTTGTTTCTATTACGTTAATTTTTGAAGTAAATAGTTACCGAAAAAAAAAACCTTTCTGAATTGTTTAATGTAAATCAAATTTTTTAAATTAACGGTTTATGTATTATTCATTTCATGATTACATTTAATCAACATTAAGTACTATTCTTTTATATTTCTTAGAATCCATTATAATCGATTCTGTAAAATAATACATCCTGAAGTATTCGTTTTTTTTATGAATCAACACGGCTTACTTTACAAAAAGTCATATTATAGTGTATCAATTAATATGTCGAACACATTGCATCGTCATATTTGAGATAGTATATACGATATCAATCTAATTAGAGATCAAAACATTCTCTTTAATTAATCCTATCTCACACCATATTGGTCAGGAGCTGGTTGCACACGTAGCTAATAAGTCTCCGATCGAAAGAAAAACTTCAGTAACGCTTATTACGTAGAAGTTACCAGTTAACGCATTCGATGGGATCTTGACCATGTATGGTACAACTAATGAATGCGAGTCTGGACTCATCTCGTTTGCCAGTGGAGTTTTTTCTGATTGTCCAATTTTGGTTTCGACGATTTAGTATGTATAACGGATTATTTGATACACACGGCTTGTTCGAATGTTTCACGAAAACTCAGTAAATGATTATTGTTCATGATAAATTTTTTTTTGCATTACAAACAAATACCTTTGTATGTTTGTGTTTCTTTATATTATTAATTTATTTTCAAAGTGATAAATGTGATAAGTGATAAATAAATGTAATTTCATTAGTATTGAAAGAAGACTTTCTTTCTTTTGTTTCTTACCTCTTAACCTTAAGGTAAACGCGAAGAGATCCTTCTCATAGTTATAAGGTGACCTCTGTTACATCTTTCTTGTTTGTTTTTTTTTATGAATATGTTTATTGGTGCACAATAAAGAGTATATATCTACAAATATTTCGAGGTTGGCAAATAGATGTTGGTAGTGAGTAAAATAATCGGTAATCTAAAACAAAAATATGGAATGACTAAGTCTACAAATCAGTGTATATACGTTGGTAGACGAACGATAAGATAACGTCGAAATTAAAAATATTACACGCGCTAATAAATGGTATATGTATAATTGAAATTAATGTTGCTATGGAATTTTATTTTATACATGTACGTACCTACTTATATTTCTTTCCTTATTAAAGAATTTTATAAGGTAACTAAAATTTTATAAGGCTTTTATTATTTATCGAGGAGTTCTAGATTTTCAGGGAGTTAACAGTTCTTATCATCATGACGTTCTTTCGACAATGGTATATGGGTCTTCTGGTATTTATGTGGGAGGCATAGATTGAGGATGACCATCTCGTAAGTTGGTCCCTATGCCATATGTATTGTGAGGTTGCTGAATCCTTATTACCTGTGGTCTTGCAGGGATTATTTTTATGTCGCTTTAAACCTACGGGGTTGGAGCAGTAACTTTTAACGTAGGCGCATGTGCACGATAGCAGCTAGCTATTTATTAAATTCCAGTCTGTAAATAAATTACAACATGACTGGCTTATGTTAAATATTGTATCTCTGTTTTATTTTTCGTTATTTATTAATAACATTTTATAATTTAAAAAAATACTAATTTTTAAATGGAAACACAACCTACATGTATTATATGGATTTTTTTAAACAAATTTATAGCCAATGTCGCGATATGATGTACGGTTTTTAACGATACCCCATCCATCCAAATCTGTTCAGGCATTTATGAGGTATGATGGAATAAAGAAACTTACGTGCATGACCCCTGAAAACATTACCCTCCTTTATTGTTCGTGTAAAAAATATACTTCCCATCAAATTGCTCTTAGAACATCGACCAGGTACATCAACACGCCTATTATCAACTACATTTGTTATCATAGTTGTTATCAAGTTTCGATATCGCGGAGTAGTCTTTCTCCGAGCATCGTCGGCGGCGGTCACTGACGAGATGTCGGTACCGGGTCCAACTAGCAGTGTCCAGAGCATTAGTGTCGATATCGTAAAGAGGAGACCTGACTCATATGGGACGCGCTTGGAATACCCTCAGAGCACGCATGGTCAGCCACAAACTAAAAGTGACTTTGTGTATGTGAATAGCGCGTACATTGGAAGCGTTAACAGTGTGAACTCGAATATACGATATGAACCACCAACGACGTATGTATTACAATTATTATTTAGTCAAAACAATTCATATTTAATGCTTTGTTTTCTTAATACGAATCGGAGTATAAAGAAGCAACCCTTTTGAGCCACCCGTCCCTGGACTATAAGATTTTTTTTAACATCATGATATAAACATTATATAATAATAGTACTTTGCTTATTATGTCCAATAGATTTTTCTACCAGGTTACCACGTCCACTAATTGGATCATGGCGAAGACTTCGTATTTTCCTTTGTTACTTTTAATTTGCTTTTCTACCCCCGATATGAACTATCCTATGGGTATTATTATTAATCCTGAACATATTAAATAATATATAGCATATTAAATAATGTTACATACTTTAAAAATAACGAGTTATTCATAAGACAAAATACTTCGTTTCGAAGAAATGTTTTAGTTATAAAAACCGCGTGTTTCTGAGACAGATATTAGGTGAAAAAACATTATGATCTTCCTTGGGATTCAAATTCGCTTCATAGTAAATTACAACAAAATCAATTAAGTGGTGTAGTCGTGAAAGCGAAACAGACGGACATACATAGTTACTTTTGCATTTATAATATTAGTATACACTTAGTGATAGAACTTTGTGCAAGCTCGTCGGGGTAGCAGATATTCTACCGCAAAACAGCAGTACTTTGTATTGTTGTGTTCCGGTTTGAAGGGTGAGTGAGCCAGTGTAATGACAGGCACAAGGGACATAAAATCTTATTTCCCGAGGTTGGTGGCGCATTGGCGATGTAAGCGATGGTTAACATCTCTTACAATGTCAATGTCTATGGGCGTTGGTGACAGCTTACCATCAGGTGGCCCATACGCTCGTCCGCCATCTTATACCATAAACAAAAGAACAGTATAGATTAATCTTACGGGTAATAGTGTAGTCCGAGCTTCGAAAGTAAATTAAAACGAGTTATTGTTTAATACTATAAGTTAATCTTAATCATATTTTACTGTTATAGAAATACTGATTATATTAAATATTAAAATACTCTTGTCCTTATATATAATTCTAATGTTGAATTATATATGTATATCAAATGTTGAATTATATATGTGTTTTACCTATTATTTTATTTTATACAAAACATTCATACAAGTCGTGTAATCTATAAATTTTATCATTTACAAAGAAACGGTGCTAATGCTCTGAAGATAAGGATATTTCTGAAAAGAAAATATATCGACTGAAGTTCTATCTATCAATATCAATCACTATCGAACAAATATTATTTTTATCAAACGTCAATAGCCGTATCGAGTACGTCAAATAATTGGTACATGTTTATTTAATTTGATAACAAAGAGATTATGTAATACAATTTATCTAAACGTATTCAAAAAAATTCTATCAATTTTGAATATGTTCTTAAATATCATATTATTTTCAATCAATCAACCAGTCCTCTGATTCTGGTAGAATAGTACCATTAACTCGTTGGTGTAAGAGTCGACTTATGGATTTTTCCTTTGTTAATCGTATCTATCTATACTATCACCGCTTAGCACCTTAACAAGGCAGACATCCAAAAATCTTGGAGATAATAATTCTATCGTTTTTTTTATTGTATAGTTTGGCGGACGTCCATATGGGCCACCTGATGGGAAGTAGTCACCAACGCCCATAGACAATAACATTGTAAGAAATGTTACTGATGGTTCACTTACATTGCCAATGTGCCACCAACCTTGGGAACTAAGATGTTATGTCCCTTGTGCCTGTGATTACACTGGCTCACTCACCCTTCAAACCGGAACACAACAATATAAAGTACTGCTGTTTTGCGGTAGAATATCTGATGAGTGGGTGGTACCTACCCAGACGAGCTTGCACAAAGCTCTACCACCGAGTAGGTGTTATCAGTAGTGACTCTACAGTCTATGAAGTTACTTTTTTTTAGTATCTTGTAGTCTCCACAGACGTTGTCCCATGGTATATATTTCTATCACTTTAAGAGTTTGGTAGTTCGACTAGCATGCATGCTTTTATTTCCAGGCACAAAATTGGATTCCAATTTTTTCCCTTCATATTGTTGTGTATCTTTCTCATCGTTGTCAATTTTCTGGATGGGGCTTGGCCAGCCTGGCCATGATGGTCACTATTATGGATTGTAAAGTTAATCTCTTTGGTAGTCACCATCTGTGCTTTATTCACTAGTTGCTCCGAATGGTCACTATCGTCTGTGTGATATAAGAAGTTCTTCGTATGACACGTTATTGCAACCACTTCATGGGGTACGATGCAAAGAAGTTACTTAGGTTGATATAAATATGCCCTTAACTAAAGCAACAGTAAAACTATTAACGCGATTTCAAATTAAAATATTATAGTTCGATAGACAAATAAGTTATTTAACTAGAAATGATAACAATTCAAATCTGACATAAATTAGATTTTCAATTAAATATATTATTGACTGCCTCGTTGGTCTAGTGGCTAGATATAAGGCCGCAGACCCGGTGGTTCTGGGTTCAATTCCCAGGTCGGGCCAATAAATAGTTATTGGGTTTTTCTGTCAGAAAAATCTTAGTAACAGCCCGGAGTCTGAAAGTTGGAAGTGTGTACACTCCCGTGCCTCGGAAAGCATGTTAAGCCGTTGGTCCTGCGCCTGAACTCTTTCCGGTCGGATTCGTGTCGGATTGCCGTCCCATCGGATTATGAGAGCTAAGGAAAAGAGAGTGCACCTGTGTTTGCGCACACACTTGTGCACTATAATATCTCCTGCGCAGTTGGCTAATCTCTCTTGAGATTGGCCGCCGTGGCCGAAATCGGTCTGGAGGACCTTATGTTAAATTGTTATTCAATACAATGACGCGTCTTACTGTTAATCTGGCTTATATTTTATTATAGCTTATTCTTAGCCTGTTATCAAGAAGATAATACATGATTCATTATCGAAATAATATGTTGTTAATGTATATTTATTGATTCGAGTTTTGTTTTTTTCAGCGTCATCCGAGAGCAGTATTGGGCATGTTCGAAGTGGTCATTCGCTCAGCGTTCACTCGCGCTGGCCGTTGGCGTCTTACTCGGCACGGTGATCAGTTTGATCGTTCTCATCATCCTCAAAAACAATGATGAGGACATCACTGATTTCTTCAGGCCGAGTCCTGCACCCGATTAATAATGCAAATTCAGACTTTCGCCTGAATTCCTGTACACCAGTCTAATGTACTCGTATGTTATTATTTTGTGTATGTGCTTGGAGGAAAAACGATAAAATATTGACGATAATATTTGACGGTATATATTTTTATTTGTAGTTGAATATATCTGAATAAAGATAAGTAGTACATACAAGAACATGTACAAGTGTTGTGTGAATAGTGTATGAATACGATGTTTTGTTTTAAGTATTTCTTTATTTCGATAAAAAAGTCATTTCGCATTTTTGTCTTATCTATTCTGGCAAATGAAATGCTTTTTTAATGAAGTTAACGATCTTGTAAATTATTTGTAGATAATATACATATATAATTAGGTAATCAAAACGACAATAACGTCAGAATCAATTATTATAATCGATTGTAATTCATATGTTAATATAAGACACACGCTAATTAATATAAGACTACGCTTAAATCTCAATTGTCTTAACGACAATAATGTTTTACACATAAACATTATATAACCGCAATCGAAAATCACGGACACAATGTAAATAGTCGATTCCAAGTTTAAAACTGCGGGATCACAGCCGTATATATGTATTTACATAAGCTATATTATAAATAAAGGCATTTAAAAAATATTGCGGCGACTACAATATAACTACAATTATAATCCATTTATATTTTTAATATTGGTTCAATTTCTATGAGTAATGATGTAACAAGAATGTAAAAAAGATATTGAGGTTTCTTTGTACCTTGTACGTTCAATTATATTGGATTCGTAATTGAAGTGGTAAACCAATAATACTCAATATTTATTGGTTACCAACGGTCTAATCGTGGTAAAATTTAAAGGTATTCCATGTATGTACAAAAAATATTTTTATTTAATCAATGTATTAAAACGAATAAAGTTGATAATATATTATGCGAGATTTAATCTCAAACATACTTAAACATTATAAGCATTAAATAAAAACTTAATTCATATAATTAAATAAAATCTTGTAAAAAACTCATAGGTTCATAATATCTAGAAAATTCGATCATTTTTTTAATTAAAACACAATTCTGATGGTTTTAGATTAATTTACCGTATATATTATGTGTAATTAAACTAGATATACTAGACCCATACACGTGGAACTCGATCTTTAGATGTCATCAAAATAATTTTAATATTTAAAGGGTATCGGTGGTAGAGCTTTGTGCAAGCTCGTCTGGGTAGGTACCACCCACTCATCAGATATTCTACCGCAAAACAGCAGTACTTTGTAATGTTGTGTTCCGGTTTGAAGGGTGAGTGAGCCAGTGTAATTACAGGCACAAGGGACATAACATCTTAGTTCCCAAGGTTGGTGGCGCATTGGCAATGTAAGCGATGGTTAACATTTCTTACAATGCCATTGTCTATGGGCGTTGGTGACCACTTACCATCAGGTGTCCCATATGCTCGTCCGCCTACCTACACAATAAAAAAAAAATAAAAAAAATATCTACATTAAAATTTCGTATGTACGAGTAAGTTAATTGAAAACATTTCACTATCAAGTCTGTTTAATTAATGTTATTCAAATTTAATTCGGATGTTTTAAAAAAGTCCTACTGTATCATAATGTTAATAATCATAGACATGTTTATTTTTTAAAATGTATGTTTTTAAATAGTAAAAATGTAAGGCTTTATTCACATTACTGTTCTGTTTAAAGCTAGTTATGTAAAAGTTGTATTATTACTAACTATGATTTAGTGCGTATTTAATATTCCTTTGACTGCCTCGTTGGTCTTTTGGCTAGATATAAGGCCGCAGACCCGGTGGTCCTGGGTTTAATTCCCAGGTCGATCCCAATAAATAGTAATTGGGTTTTTCTGCCAGAAAATTCTCAGTAGCGGCCGGGAGTCTGGAAGTTGGAAGTGTGTACACTCCCGTGCCTCGGAAAGCACGTTAAGCCGTTGATGCGCCTGCGCCTGAACTCTTTCCGGTCGTGTCGGATTGCCATCCCATCGGATTATGAGAGCTAAGGAAAAGAGAGTGCACCTGTGTTTGCGCACACACTTGTGTACTATAATATCTCCTGCGCAGCTGGCGTATCTATCTTGAGATTGGCGACGTGGCCGAAATCGGTCTGGAGGACCTTATTTAATATTCTAATAATATATTATAAAATGGTATTGTATTTATAAATTGAATTCAAGAGTGTAAAGCCTTTTAACTATTTAACTTTTTCACAGTGAAAGTGCTTCGATACTCAGTTATTTTGTATTATTTAAACATTAACTAAAAAAGCATTTCGTTCTAAATTATATGAAATTGGCCCGATATTTTTGAAGATGTTTGTAATTTAAATATATTCCTTCCATGTTATTGATAAGATACATCAAAAATATGAAGATAATGTCAGTTCTGTGTGTCCACAGACTTCATAGTTTAACAGAGCTTGCTATAATTTTTAATCTCACAAACGAGAAAGGGATATCAATATATCTATGATGTAAAATTTATTTACTCTATACCAACAATATCTGAAATTATAAACAATGTCAGACTTACTAATCTGCTTTATCACTTATATGTTTGGAATGAATGAGACGAAATGTAATATATCAAACTCTTTTCCCACCTATCTCAACATGACAAGAACGCGAAAATCGTAATAAACACAAGTTCAATGAATTCTGTTTATCCTAAAATATTTTTTATCAATTCTGAATATTCTTATATTTCAATCATAAGTTTTAAATATTAAAATAGACATTATATAATTGAATATACTGTAAAAATACTATAATACAAATAAAATAAAATATTAAAAAAAACAGTAACATTTGTTTTATTGGCTTTATATATATAATGAGTGTGAAATAAGTTATTTTCTTACATTTTCTCATGCTTACATCAGATGAGTGCCACGAGTCTAATGGCTAGATTATGAGGATGTGGATCCTGGACTTTCAATAAACCATCGGTCTGGTTTTTCAATAAGCTATCAGCAGCGTTTGGAAGTTAATTATTTACATTCCCGTGCCTCAGAAAACACCTAAAGCCAGTCCTGCATTTGATCTCACTCCGGTCGTCTCCGATTGCAATTCCATCAGATTATTAGAGTATGGGTATCTAGAGCGGACTTTTGTTTGCACTCGTAGGCATTTTATATCTCTGGCGTAATTGGTAAGACTTTGAAATTAGTCTTGGGCATACCTCTATTGGTAGACATAATAAAAAAAAACACTTACTTTTATAATCCATTTATACATGTTAACTATTAAATATGTATATCAAAAACTAAAACAAAATATTATAACGAGAACATTCCTTGTTGATTTGATAACACGTAACACAAACAAAACTTTTCCTTTTTAATATATTAGTAAAATATTCATGACGTATTTAGCAACAAGATATGTTATGCACATTGATATGATAAGATAATGAGATAAAAACATTTCAAACACTTGAACGCATTGAAATTTATAACAATATATGAGATATGGGCTTATAGTGACAGCAGAGCAGAATAGATTCGCCAAATTTTAATTTGTTTTTTTTTTTTTTGATAAGGCAGACGAGCATGTATTTTTGGTCATCTTCGTCCAGCAATAAAAACACTTCTTACAGTGACAAATGTTGCTGACCATACTGTTTTAGATGCTATACTCCTCATCTGTATTTATACTGGCTCACTCACCCTTCGAATCAGAACTGTATCGAAGAATTGATGTTTGGTTGTAAATAACAAATGACGGCGCTATTTGAATTTATCAATTAATTACGCAACCCACAGCTAAATAACCCACGAGCAAATGGTTTCCCAAGGCTGCCAGATTTTATTTTTTACAACAAATCGATCACGCCGCTCATCTGTTAGTTGGGATGAAGTAAATAAAACATTAAGATTATTCTGAAATAATATCCTGGGACATTATTCACACACGGCCATCTGATTCCAAATTAAGCAGAACTTGTACTATGGAAACCAGATAATTGATGTACTACATATACTACTTTCCTTTTGTAAATACATACTTATATAGATAATTACACCCAGACTCAGGACAAACGGACATGTTCATGTACACAAATGTCTGTCCTGGGTGGGAATCGAACCTCGTGGTGATTCGTCAAAATATGGAAGATACCCTAAGATTCGACCTAAGTCGAAATAACCCATCGATTATTCTATTGCCATACATCAATCATTTCTAACCCTGTAAACCTGTTTGATTAGTGTGTGAGCCATTGTCATTAAAACCACAAAATAATATCTGAGGTACCATTATTGGATGCACATTTATAATATGTATATGCATAAATTGAATTGTATTTGATTGACTCTGTAATTGAAAACAGTAACTACTGAGTTTCTAGCCGGTTCTTCTCGTTAGAATCTACTGCTTTTTATTTAATTAAATAGCGTAACATGATTCCAAGGGCCCTACTTGAATATCGAATTATTTGATTTAATTTGATATTTGATAAGGAGTTAGAAGTGTAGATACGTCTGTAAGGTGACCATTTCCCAGGTGGAAGTAACCCGTGTGCCTTAATCTATAAATAAAAAATTAAAAAAATAAACTGCACATTTTTTACTCGGTGATAGGGCTATGTGCACTCGGTGATAGGGTTTTGTGCAAGCTCGCCTGGGTAGGTACAACCCACTCATCAGATATTCTACCGCAAAACAGCAGTACTTTGTATTGTTGTTTTCCGATTTGAAGGGTGAGTCAGCCAGTGTAATTACAGGCATAAGGTACATAACATCTTAGTTCCCAAGGTTGGTGGCGCATTGGCGATCTAAGTTACGGTTAACATTTCTTACAATGTCGTTGTCTTTGGGCGTTGATGACCACTTACCATCTCGTGGCCCATATGGTCGTCCGTCTACCTATATAATATTTTAAAAAGAAATCTAATATTTACGGTTTGTAGCTAATTTATATATATTATTTGTTTACTACATCTAACCCAATTCGCTCGAAAGATAAAATATCATATAGTTATAATAACACAGCCTTATTTTTCATTGTAAGATTATCATGATAAAATATAAAATGCTGATAAGACTTGAATATAAGTGGATGATAAAATTCTATGGTAACAATAACTCTCTAAGAATGAAAAAAAAAAAACAGGAAAAATACCTAATTTTAAGATGGAGCTTGCGATTAACCTGTCTCACTTATGCTTAGTTATTTTTAATATTACCAATTAATAAAATATTGTTTGTTAAAAAAACAATAATTAATTATTCAACATAATAATATATAGATGATAAAAAGGCGTGGGTCTTAACTTATTGTGTTACATATATTTTTATTGTCTTAACATAAAACAATATACATATATGTAAATAATCATTATATATTTAAGATTTGATATTTGCCTAAATGATAAAATTATAAAATATAGTTTAGTTTAATGATTTATTGACTGTGTCATTTGTATGTTAAGTAATATTATTATATTGTAAATTCATGTAAAATGTATGTTATTGTTTTTGATGATGTAGGAACTATGCATAAATGTAATTTGTATGCCAAGTATGGCTGGATACTTGTATTCATTTCAAATAAAGATCTAAATCTATCTATTTTATACAGCCTTTTAGTGAACGTAACATTGGAAGCGTGCTGTTTCTCGACCTGTATCATTCATCTTTTTTCGCTAAGATAATTATGATGTGTCTAATTATAATATACAGGTCCAACATAACTTGATAAACGCGTCTCATCGATCAGCTTATCTCATCTCGAGATGGCGTTTCGGCCTTCAGTTTAAGAGGTTTTGGTAACAAAAAAATGTCTGTTTATATAATTATCTATAGGATATAATTATATATAGGAGATCGTATTTGCGTGAATGTACTCAGTTTATGAAGGAACGTTCCCGAATATTTTGTTTTTAAACATCGTAATATTGAAGAAAAAATTAACAAAACAAAAAACGGCCTTTAATGTGAACTTTTTGTTAATGGGTGATTAGTTACACAGTGGTGTCTTATTCGAATTATCTTATTTCGAATGTCAAAACAGTAATGACAGAAAGTGGAAAATCAGTGTTTAACTCAACAGCCAGTCAACTGTAATAAGTCAATTATTAGTCTGTCCGAAAGACAACAGAATAAAATTTTATACATTCAATTTTAAAATTTCATTTCATTTCATTAAACAAAAATAACTAGCAACAATCGATAAAGTTTATTGATTATTCACAGATAAAATTGTACAATTTATTGTCCTATAAATAGATAACGAAAAATAAAGGAAAATAAATTGAGAAGATGTTCCAATTGATTAGTGTTTTATGTATTCGGTTGATATCAGTATTATTGAGATTAATTGTATTCGGAGATAAAGTTCAATTAAAGTAATTAACGCAATAAAATAAATAAGGCTTGGGCTACGTTTAAGTTAAGTTTAGTGGGAATGGGTTTATATTTGTATATTAATGTTAAGAGTAAAAAAAATATTTTTTGACGTATTGATGTTTTAATTTTTTTATTGTAGAGCCGTGCTTATTTATTCATGTGCTTAATTTGTGCTTGCAATTCATGTAATGCTCGGCGGTGAAGGAAAATATCGTTAAAAAACCTTTATATATCTAATTTCACTGAAGTTCTAGCATGTGTATCCACCGACCCGCATTGGAGTAGCGTGGTGGAATAAGCTCCAAACAAAGAGAGAGGAGACCTTAGCCCAGCAGTGGGATATTTTCAGGTTATTACTCTTATTTAACTTTAATTGGAGTATTCGTAATATGTCTAAATAAGTGTTATATAAATTTTCTAATTAATACTTCCATGATTTATCTTTTACAGCTAATTAAAAAGGTTCTTACAACATCAATGTCGTAACAGCATCTGAAACATGTTCGGTTTAATCATTTATGTATTTTCTCTCGTGTTTTATAATGTCAAGGTGAGTTGCAGAAACTGACCTTTAATGCTAACGAAATGAGGTTTTTGGAACATTATCCTGCAATTTACGATGATGTTTTTTTTATATTTTAGGTGAGCATATGGGTAAATGGACCACCACATGTAAAGTGGTCACCGCCGCCCATAGACGTTGACGATGTTAGAAATATTAACCATTCCTAACATTCTCAATGCGCCCCTGGAAACGAAAATATTGTGTCGTGCTTGTAGTTCCATTGGCACACTCAAGCTATAACGCAACAACACTACGTACTGTGATTTAGCTGTGGAATATGAGATGAGTGGGTGGGTGGTACTTACTCGGACGGGTTTACACAAATTTACGATGATATCTTATATTTAACTTAATAAATTAACCAAATTTCTTGGTTTTTCTCATTAGAATCAACATTCCGAACGGGTGGTAGATTTATATCCAACTCAATCATGTAATATTACTATTCAAAAATGCCGTTAAATAAGAGTTTACTTTGATTTTGAATTAATGATTTACCGCCTTATTCATAAATTTAGTTAAACAACAGTTTGTCTTCTTCTTTCGTATGTCAAATCAATAATGACAGAAAGAGACAAACCAGTGTTTAGCTAAACAGTAACTAAGCAACGTTTATGATTTCAATTTCTCAAAAAAAATAAATTATAATGATTATGATATGACCCAAGATATAAGTCATAATGACTTGTTTATCTGTAATGACTTATACATAATATATTGATGTATTTCAATTTAGATTATATTAATAGGGGCATATACTAGCTTATACCTCTGTCTTCTCTCGCATACCTATGAACGAACACGAACACCTGTTCGTTCTAGTTTACTTTCATTTGGAAGGACGTCAGTGTTATAATACTTATAATTAAATGTACTCAGACGTTTTTTTATGAAATTTCATGACAATCGAATTTAATATTACATTATTTTTTTTACGAATGCAAACAGCACTCTTAATGTTTGCAAATCCCTTTTCAATGGATTTACTAACATTCCTACTTAACCCTTCAATTATGTGTAATGTTTGTGTTAGCAGCCCCACTCCTTCCACCACCACTACAATAGCCCATTAGATCAGGCACTAGGCGGCCCGTAAACAATTGCACTCTTGACGCTTAACACTTAGACACTTCATTCAATGAAGTCTTCGTCGTGAATACCAAATAAAGCATGTTGTCAATGATAATCCTAAAATTTAAATTGTAACCTGTCAATTAACAGAAACAGACTTAAGGTTTATCCAAATTATAGAAAATACACAACATTTAACCCTTGGATGTGGTGTCTTTGTATATGCTTAGAAACAAAAGTTTTTAAGTTTCATATGCAATTGCAAACTTCGTATCTACTTCGTTTAAAACAGTGGTCTGCCTGCCGAGACATACATTTTTTATATATAAAACAGTTAAGCGGACTCCTGATGGCAAGTGGTGACACCGCCATAGACATTGGCGCTATAAGAAATATAATTATATTAACCGTTCCATAGATCGCTAATGCGCCAACCTTGGGAACGTTATGTTATGTCCCTTGTGCCTGTAATTAAACTGGCTCAGTCACCCTTTAAGCTGAAACACAACAATACTAAGTAAGTTTAATGGGTGGAACCTACCCAGACGGACTGGCACAAAGCTCTACTATAAAGTCTACTTAGTAAACTATTTCGACTCTGATATGTCTTATTCTGGTAACTACAAACGTATCCTTATTTAAAAATACGATACTAGGCGAATAACTCCCATCCAGTAAAGGAGTTAGTAACGGAACATAACAAGTCTGCTACTCTACGGCATTGCTGCCATGCTGAATGGAATGTAAGACTTTTCTCATATGTGATATGAAGGAAATAAATTCAAATGAACTAACACAAATTTTAAATGTCTTGAAATGATGTTTCTCAAACGTTCGGTTGAATATACAATCCGAATTGGTAGCTTTGTGTGTAATTTCATAATTGGGAAAATATGAATCATTAGCGATTATTAATTTGTTGATGATACAGGATATATTAATATGATTATTACGTGTAATTTTTTGATTGTTGAAAAGAGTAACTACTGAGATTCTTGGCGATTCTTCTCGGTACTACATGCCGAACCGGTAGTAGCTTTATTTTATAATTAAATTTAAAAATGACGATTACTTAAGTGCTTTTGAAACCTTACTTGGTTAAGGTATATTTTGACTTTGAGGACGGCCATCGCAGTGGTTTTAGTGGGTAAGAATCCCACAAACCTCGCCCCTCCCCCCCTCTTAAGGGAGCCGGATACCGGATACGAAGGTTTCCACTGCGTGAAAAAAAAATGGTAGCAAGAGTCTATTTCAGTCAAGTTTTTAATAGTATTAATTTATTTAAAGAACAATCATTAAGCTAATAATTAGTTCTGAGTTTATCTCATTTTTAAATAGGCATATAAAACCCTGTTTAATAATATTACGAAACAGATTAAAAGATACAGAAGTTTTAAAATGTTACTATCATGCAAGCGAGCTATCTCAAGCGGCCGGTTAATCGTAATGATTTACAAGGCGCCCCGCGGCTCGATGTCCACCGTAACGTAATAGCGATTTGTATCGCACACAGAACAGATGGACGTGGAAATGATACGGGTATTAGGTACTTGAAATTTTTTATAGTTTATATTATATTGTATGAATAACACACAATATACAAATTATACCTATGAATATTCGTTTTGCATGTGAAAGAATATTTGTAATTGTGTTTTGAGGTAATAATGTCTTATAAATTGATGAACGCCGGCTGCACGCACGGAAAAGCATGACTCATTTTCACGTTCCGCCTGAGCCGAGCGTGCAAGCGAGAGCGCGGAACAAGCGATGGAGAGGCACGATCGGCCTTAGCATGATAATTCAGTGATAATAATTAAATTCAATTCATAAAAGTATGCAATTTTTCATCAATGTTTTCTTATAACGTTATCACGTAAAGTTACCGTCTGTAAACCGACTTTACAGACAACCATTTTTTTCGTTAAACAGCATTAATTGATTTTGAAAACGTAATATTAGGTGTGAATCTTTCAATAGAAGTTGTAAATGTTTTTATATTTACTTATATTCTGTCTTTATCTTCACTTATTAAATGCGAATTTCTTTTTTATATAGTAAAGGCGCACCCAGAAAGGACTTGCAAAAGTTTAATATAAAAAGCGTAACAACTCGTTAAAGGCGTTATTTGTTATAATATATACATTAAGATATATAGATACGATCATATATGTTTCTGGGATTAGATAAACGTCTTTCACAGAAAAGGCCTTTATATATTTAATTTTATCTTGTAACGAAGCAGTGACGGATAGAGCTTGTAATGAATATATACATACGAATATAAGGAATATTGTCTTTAACACACTGATTAGATTTCGGCTTTTAAGGAATATTTGTTGATAAAAAAATACGTTTGTTTTCATAACGGACTTATCTCTGTCGGTTTATTTTGCATACGTATTCCGATGTTGTTTAAATATTGCATTCGACATGTAAAATAGAAAAACGCTAATAATATTAAATAACTGTACACTAAATAGTAGAGAGCGTGCTGAGAAAAGGTAATGTTATTTTCTACCTTTATTATATTCCTTCTTTATAATCCTATTAAGTAACAGTCTGTGAATATTCCACTACTGGGCTAAGGCATCTTCTCTTCTTTTGAGGAGAAGATTTGGAGCTTATACCACAACGCTGCTCCAATGCGGGTTAGTGGAATACACATGTGACAGAATTTCAGTGAAATTTGACACATGCAGGTTTCCTTACGATGCTTTCCTTCACCGTCAAGCACGAGATGAATTATAATCACAAATTAAGCACAAGAAATTCAGTGGTGTTCGCCCGGGTTTGAACCCACGATCACTGGGCCATCTCGGCTTTATAATCCTATTCGATCCTATTATTTTAATTATTAAATTCAAGTAGATTAAACCAGGTCTTATACTTGATAATATAATTTTTCAATTTATGTATGTAAATAGATTTGTTCTTAGATCGAAGCTGTGACATTTATATTTTTCAGCTATTGAAGTTTCTTATTCAACAGTTCAATTTACTCAGACACAGATTGATTTGCTTTGTTCAAGCGTTGTTATAAACAGAGATAGTCCAGCGATAAGAATACGTGAATCGAAGTCCAAGATCAGGATCCAACCTGGGCAAGCATGCAAATGAATGCTGAGCAGTGAAAAAAAATGTCGTGATGATACAATGATAGCAAACATTATCAATACCTGGATTAAACGTTAGTACATTAATGTGTTGAGTTATATGACCATATTATACGGAAAAATATAAATATTTTTATACTTTATATTATAAAAGAATGTTTTTATATTATAAAATATCGTAGTATAACGTTAATCTTTAAAAACTACTTTTAAATTAAATATGGTTTTTAATTGTAAGAACAACAATGTTTATTTATAATTAATTTAGCTCTATATTATCTTTACTTCTTATCAGATAAGAAAGGCGATCGTTAGTAAAATTGTCGCAGCGACAATAAGATAAATAAAATTAGAATGCATAGATATAGATAAAAAACTATGCTTGATTATCAAACAACAAAAAAATATTGAAAAACATTGTGAAATGTCTTTTTTACCGTCTCATATTTCATTGCCTCTATGCTGAATTGCTGCTATAAAAAACAAAATAATTTAATTTATTACATTTATTTATCACTTTGAAATATTTATAATGCAATTTACAGATTACGATATTTTTACTTTGTATGCTAAATGAAACTTCAAATAGTGTTATGTCATTTCCAAAAGCCTTATCGCTCCGAGGCACGGCGGCTATTACCCGATACGCACCCATTTGCCGCTATTGTACGCCCGACAACCCGCTCTATTGTTCGGACCACGGGAATTCACTTATCTTTATAAAAATACCAATTTAGTACAGATTTCATTATTATTATGAAGAAAAATAGGCAGTTTGTGGGCGGAGAACAGTATGGCCTTGGTTGTAATGAATTTACAATTTTTTTTTTTTTAATTCTGTCTTTTATTAATAATTTGCGCCTGTAGTTACATTGGCTCACACACCCTTCAAACCGGAACACAACAAATCTTACTTAGTGTATTGCTGTTTAGTGGTATAATATAGTGGTAAGATGGTACCTACACAGACGGACTTGCACATGAAGTAAAGGTAACACTTCGTTGTAGAGCGACGTGAGGGGTTAACTCTGAAATTTGATTTTTGAGTGACGAGATTATCGCGTTGTACATAGTACTGGCAGTATTCGTTAAAATACTACCCTGCTAGTATGTGGTTGATAACTTTCGATATAAGATAATGTGTGTGAATTACTAATAGCAGTCTTCTAAAAGAGAGAAATGTTCTGAAATTCTAACCCTTTATGGAGCCATTGAGAGAAAGATACAAAATAACAAAGATTCAATAGTTCACAACACTCTTTTCATATCTCCTCCATCTCAAAATACAATGAAACGCCCTTTGATATTCTACAATGTACAAAAAATCCCTTTAATTTAACTTAGCTTAGATAAAGTTATTCAAGTAACGCACGTCCCATTCTTCTCTAGACGGGTGGTCGGGTGGATAATATATTGACCCACCCCAGCGTTATCGATGGAGTTAAGTGGTGTAGCTACTTTATCAATTGGGAGTTACCTTTTGTGTCAGTTGCTATAATTCATGGTGCTGTGGGGCGATTTGACGGGTAAGTTTATTTTTGGAATTTAGCTTGCTTGCACCAAGCAAAATCGTCATGTCAACCGAACACTCCAAGTCATTTGTTTGAGGCATTCCAGCTACTTTAATTACATAATTAGTAAGGGTTTCAAAAGCACTTAATGTGTATATAAACGAATGAATTGACGAGCTGGTTGGTAGATGCTTGCCTTTCGCGCCGCAGTCGTGGGTCCGATTCCCACCCCAGACATTTGTTTGCATGAACCTGTCTGTTTGTCCTGAGTCTGGGTGTAATTGTTGTCTGGTTTCCATAGTACAAGCTCTGCTTAGTTTGGGATCAGATAGCCTTGTGTGAATAATGTCCCGGGATATTATTATTAAAAAAGTATGCTTTAAGTATTCGTGACAGTTTAAAAAAGTTACGACCTTACATGTTAACGTTGTTAAGCGGGCGAATAGTTAAACGATGCTATCTTCTTCTTTCGAATGTCAATTCAGTAATGACAGAAAGAGAAAAAATGGTTTTAATTTATGTTCCTTAAATATATTATTTAATTATATATTATATTCGTTTATCATTTTCTTATTTTCCTTTTTTAGTTTCATACATAAAATTATATTTGAATGCATGTTTCTTAATATTTTTTTTTTTAAATTTGTTATAATTCCAAAGTGTTAAATTGAAATGAGCAAATCTTGATTTGTATACTTGCATTATGAGTTAGCTCTGACATTGGTTCCCTGGCAACGGGGACGGGCCCTTGTGTGGGACGCAACATGTGAGACATTAAATTTTTTATTCCGTTTGCAGTTGAAACGCTTGGACCTTGGAGTAATAGTGCAAAAAAATCTAATGTGTAATCATCCAAAATATTACACCCCGTCTTATTGCCTCTACAGGTGACAGGAGGGCTGGTTCATTTTTCGCCCAGAGAATCGGAATTGCGATTCAAAGGGAAAATGCTGCTAGCATTCTTGCCACCATTCCACATGGTCCATTGGTCACGATTTGTATAGTAAATATTTTTACTTTTTATTTGTATTTATTTAAGGTTTTAATGTAAATGTACCGTTAACTTGATTATGAAAAAAATAATAAATAACTAAAGCTTTTAAATGTTATCACTGAACCCTAATTTTGAAACACAAATTAACCAAATTAATCGTAAGCTCTCTCCAGTCTTAATTCCTTGATAAATTATTCGCGCACTTAAAACCCAATTAAATATTTTGAACCTCATATTTCATTCATTGCAAGCGGCGTTTTTAACTTTAATTAAAGAGATCTTTTTTTGTAAATACCATTCATGATACAGTTTAATACTTATTGGGTGTTCAAGTGAAACGTAAATATTAACTGGATTTTTTTTTTATATTAAAATGTCATTAATTATTATATATGATATTATGAGTCTATACTAATAAGGTCCTCCAGACCGATTATGGCCACGGCGGCAAATCTCAAGAGAGATTAGCCAACTGCACAGGACATATTATAGTACACAAGTGTGTGCGCAAACACAGGTGCACTCTCTTTTCCTTAGCTCTCATAATCCGATGGGACGGCAATCCGACACGACCGGAAAGAGTTCAGGCGCAGGACCAACGGCTTAACGTGCTTTCCGAGGCACGGGAGTGTACACACTTCCAACTTCCAGACTCCGGGCTGCTACTGAGAATTTTCTGACAGAAAAACCCAATAACTATTTATTGGCCCGACCTGGGAATTGAACCCAGGACCACCGGGTCTGCGGCCTTATATCTAGCCACTAGACCAACGAGGCAGTCTGAGGCAAAATGAAGACTAATCAAAAACCAAACCAAGTCATATTCAAATGCTATTATTACAAGTCATTTTGAAACGTAATGTGTCAAGACTAATTAAAGATAAGGTAAAGTTTAAACTGGTTTGGCATAGGCCACCGAGGAGAACCGGCAAGGAACACACTTTTGAATTATTGTAATATTACAAGATCATATCATACATCACCGGTTTCAAATGTAGTGTGTAATGTGTAGAATTCCATACAAGAAAATCAGTAGTTACACACTCTATTGCCCCTACATTTGAGTACCAGTAAACACTTATTGTCCCACAATTTTCACATGATCCGTCCCATAAAACATGACTCCTCTTTACACGCACCATAAACTTATGTAAGTCATTAAAAAGTCGATAACTTTCGAATGCACGTCGTAAATCTAAGGAAGACAAAGCTGCCGACAAAATAATAGCTATAAATACAATAGTACCAGACTCTATAAATATTATATTGACGGCGGGAAGACAACGAAGCGCCTCTTTCATTACCTGACCACGATGGAGTCAATGAAAGTAATTATATTGGTATGTTTGTGTGTTAACATTGAAATATGAAACATAATAGTATTAGTTTACTGCAATTATGACTCGTTATCGTTTTAAATAAAAAAAACCATTATTGTAATAGTACTTTATAAGGCAATTGCATTTATCGAAGTCCAGGATTCCAATTCAGGAACAAAAAAGTGGAAAAGAAGTGATTAACGCGTTCAAACAACAACAAAAAAACTCAACACCGTTTTAGATTAGTGTGTATATACATATAATAAATACGATTTATATGTGCATGTAAAACTACTTGAATTAACTACATTTTGATTAAGTTTCAGTATTAGTTTAAAATGGACGATACACGCGTTCACGATACGCTCAGACTCGCCCACGCTGTCTGCGTTTAGGTGTAAATGACCACGATGGCCCAACCGAACGTAATTAATTATTCAACAGATTCAATACAAGCGATGCACGTAGTTCGAGTTATTTCAATAAAGCTGTAATTATATCTCACTACAAATAACTTTCTAATAAAAATATTTTTTTGTGTGTAATTAAATTTTTTAAGATCATTGTATGCAGACGTATTTACTAAGTTACTGACAATACATTTGAGAAATGTATATGTGTAATCTAAGTAGTTTGTTTCATAATTAATATATGTATTGAGATCATTAATAGAATAGTAAATTTCTTTCAAACTTCTGATTTCTCAGCCCAAAGTCTAGTATTTCAGAATAGTAACTAAAAATAATTACACACTTGACACAATAGCTGGGTTGTTTGCTGAAATGATATCATAATTGTATTTCCGGTGGCAACTGCACAAAGCAAGCTTGTGTTGTGGATACCTTGCTACAATTTACAGACGGTATTCCACCTACGGTTAATAGTGTGTACTTGAAACATTTATGTTAAGCAATAAAAGAAAGTAAAAAAGATAAATTTATAATTAAAAAAGATAATTACAAATTTAAATACATAAGTTAACTTTAATTAAAGCTTGAACTTATAAATGAAATCAAAACCAAAATATTGAGATAAGTTTTTGTTTAAACGTATAAATTGAACATGTTATTGAGAACTAACTCTCCTCAATAGACACATGGGTGAGTCTTGTCTTACTGATTACCGTTTGTGCAAATCGTTAGATACAGGCAAACTTATTTTTCTATTAGTATCGTACGACAGCTTAAGATCAAATTACACAAACAACTCCAAATTACGCTAAAATTCCTAACATAATAAATGAACAAGTACAACTGCAGGCACAAGGAAAATAACATCTCATTAGCCAAGGTTGCGGATTGGCAATGTAAGCAGCGTTTAATATTTTTACAGCGCCATATGTGGCCGGTGATATCTACTTACGACCAATTGGCCCATTTGCCAGTCCAACGTACTATTTACAAAAACACAAAGCACAAATAAAATAAAACAAAATTCTTCTAAGAACTGCTACTATTACGTTACTTTTCGTCACTTACCCCTGGGAGAGCAGCAACGAGCTCCACGTGTTGGTATTCATCGTTGGTGATGATTGGACTCTGCCACCACGTGCTTGGGTCGCTGTCGATTGCTAATGAAGCTGGATGTCGTCGTGATGATGAGCCGTATGGACCCTCGCAGGTGTTGCATACTAAGCCATGCCTGGAAGAGCATAATACACCTATAGGGCTGTTCTGTAATAAAAAACTCGAAAATCACCGTAGACAACGACTGTGAAATGACAAAAATTGATACGCGACTATGACCTTAATAATTATAATATTTCATGAATACATGCATCAAAACGTTTACGGGTGAGTAATAAAGAACGCACTAGTATTTACAGAAATCACAGCTGTCACAATTTTGTTTTTATTCACCCTTCAAAATAAAAATAAGACATTTTAAAATGTTTATATTATGTCGATTATTCGTTTAGTGTTCGTAAACCTTTTGTTACGATATTATCTCAATTTCCAATAAATTATTTGTAACTGACGTAATTAAGATTTTTTCCAAACTCACTTCCCAGATGTTTCCCGACAAAACTCTTCAGCGCCTTTCTCCCCACAAGTAGCATTAGCAGTGACGACGGAATACGGTGCGACGTCCTGCGGTGCAGAAAGATATCCACCAGCGTCACTGGTCACAGCGACCTCACTTAACGTTGTACTGCTCAGTCTGTCTAGCACTGCGCGACCTGGTCGAAAACATTACTTTTAAAACATCATCTTTAAATAAAAGTTAGTGTAGTGAAGTCTCAGCTTTTAATAAAGGACTCGTAAGCTTAGTAGTTAGAACGTGAACACGTGACTCTCTACCAAAAATTGTTGGTTCGAGCCCAGACAAACAATAGCATGTGAGGTATAAAAAGAGTCATATTTGTATCCACGAATCCGCATTGGGCCAGGAGAGGTGGCTTTGTCCAGAGGGGTAATTTTAGAGGCTGTGACTTTTAGAGTTAGTAGCAAAATAGTGCCTATTTTTAATATAGTAGCTTCTTTATATCAAAAATATCTGATAATTCGAAAAAACCTATACACCAAACGTTTAAAGAAAAAAAGAAGAAGAGTAGTAAATACCCATTAAAATCAAAAAGGTTCAGAAACGACCTATAACCAATGCGTGGTGTGAAATCGCTTATTAAAATTCAATTATTCAATTTAGAATCGGAATGTGATGCCCCACACTCGTGGTGTTAGACGACTGGGAAGTCTTCAATTATTACTCATTAATATGTAAGACGCTGAGCGTTAATTTGATATATCTATAAGTCGGGAAATAAATGAACGATGTGTCGAATTGTAATGCTCAAAAGAAAATTCTTATCGAATTTGTGATTGTTTATAAATCGCTCCAACTTTAAATGATTTATATTTAGAACTTTATGTATATACATTGATAAAGTGGATGTCAGCCAGGCTCAATGTTGGTCAAAGGTGAAGTGGTATATTGATTAAGAGATATATTGAAACTTGTCTCCGTTGACTAACTCTAAGCACTAAGCGGCTCAGGTGAATTTAATAAATATTTCATCTATTTATATTATATCTATTTCAGATTAAAAGACCGACACTTTGTTGTAATTCGACCTCATATAGCGTTGCAGCACGTCAAACAACGCAATAGATGAGTGGAGATATCGTTGTGGAGGTTATAAAAATATAATATCGCTTTTAAAAAAATGATTCTTTTGCGATAGCAATATTTTGTATCGTTGTGTTCCTGCTTGAAGATGATCAGTATTATGACAGTCACTGTCAAGGGACGAAACGTCTGTTCCCGTGACAGATGGTGCAATGTTGATGTATTTACATTAAAGTCTTATATAAGTAAAGATCAAAATTAATAAAAGCTATTTCCCAATATGACTGCTATGGTTGCTAGGATAAGAAGCATTTTTTCCGCCAAATCAGAATTCAGATCCTCTTGGCAGAAAAATAACGCGATATTCAACTCTATAAGGAGCAATAAGGAGTTCAAAAATATATTAGCAATATAATTTCAAACGATATCAAAATATTAAAAAAAAACGATGTGTCTATCTTGTGGTCTTAGCCTAACTTGATATTACAAATAAAAAATAAAAAAACGATCGCTTCTAATTGGACTATCAACGTCTTAAATCGAACTTTCTTAGTCTAAATTAGAATTTATAAAACGAAATCGATTACAATCATTTTCAAATAGAGAATTAAAATACAATTTCAATTTGTTTTTTACGTAGACAATCTAATGTGAATGATATGTAAATATTACTAATACGTTTGAGTCAGATCAAGATAAAGAAATAAAAAAAAAACAAATTAGTATTTATAATCTTTAAAAATACGTATAATGACATCTAATACTACATAATATGTAAATATATTTTACCGTTCCAAATGATAAACTTTGATATTAAGAAATAAAATAAAATGTACGTAATTTAAACTTTAATATTTATACAAAATGTCATCTCGACATCATAAAATTATACTGGTGCATAAGTAGTATTGCTGCAATCTGCGCGCGCGCATCATGAAGCCATCTGGCACCGCTTTATAGAGCCGTCTCTCGTTTTGATATCTTTACACTCACACTTCATAACTATAGCTTGGGAATTCCAATTTAAAGTTCTATCTCACAGCCATCACATTTATGTTATTATAAATGTTAGGTACCTATGAAATAATAATAATTGTTAGTTACACTTATGTTGTATGTATTTTATATTAGATTTTATAATAAAAACGCGCAGATACAATTATATATTACCAATAAATATATTTAAAAATATAATGCAAATTTCTATGCTAATAGGTGATAACAAGCATTAGTGTTCTACTTTCGTTCAGGCATTTTTTTCCTAACTTAAAAATATATTTCGAAATTTAAGAGTGCATGTGATCGTTACCGCTCAAGAATAAATAATGAGGCTTAAACCGAGCGCAGGACCGATGATATAAATAATGTGAGTACATAGAAAGTTACATTTTTAATTTTGTACCGCAGTTAAAAAAAAAAACTTAATATACGACGTTACCTTGTAGGTTAAAAGGAATACCAAGTTAATTCTCTGAAGAATGAAATAATGAAATATTAATAATACAAGTAATACGATTGATGTTAAGGACCTATTAAGTTGCTTGCCGATTCTTGACAAGTAGTGGTAGCATCACTTTTTTTTTTTTTATTGTATATTTAGGCGGACGAGCGTATGATCCACCTGATAGTAAGTGGTCACCAACGCCCATAGACAATGGCATTGTAAGAAATGTTAACCATCGCTTACATCGCCAATGCGCCACCAATCTTAGGAACTAAGATGTTATGTCCCTTGTGCCTGTAATTACACTGACTCACTCACCCTTCAAACTGGAACACAACAATACAAAGTTCTGCTTTTTTGTGGTAGAATATCTGATGAGTGGGTGGTACCTACCCAGACGAGCTTGCACAAAGCTCTACCACCGAGTAAGCTTTGCAAGTTCACGACGGCAATGCTACTTGAATAAAGTATGCTGATTGTTAAAACGAGGCCATTATTACTAACCTAAAAATTTCTATACAAAAAATGTTTGTCTGTCGTTTTTCAATGATGGTGGAAATGTCTACGAAATAGAAACCCACTTCAGTAATAACTTTTAATTGAGAGTAGTTTGATATACTACTCCAGAAGAACCTTTAATACCTTCTCTTCTAGTGAAGCATAGAGAAGAAATTGATGTATAGAAGTATTTATGTATTGAATCATATAACACGCTTTCTAAATAATCTGTAGAAGACAGGCACGCTACTTTGAATCGATGTCTTTAGTCTGTCCAATTGAGATTGAATCTGTCGAGATCAGACAAAAATATGATCAAAATATTATGTTATACTATAACAGCACGAATATTCGTTAACGTTAAAAAACAATTATAAGGCGTGTATTTAGTAGATACCTACTACTCACGAGTTACTCAATAAACTTCCATTTTAAATTGTCACAGAATAAGTATGATAATGATATTAAATATGTATGAAATACCCACTTATGTAGTTTAGTTATTTTCGTCATAATCTGACTAAAGGCAAGATAGATAGTAATGGCACATCCTTAATGAGATCCAGATGACCATAATACTAAGCTACCAATGTTATTGCTACGTTAAATATGTCAGATTTATTAAGGAAACTCATATGAAATAATTTATGAATTATTTTCATGGTATTAGAGAAAATGTCTGAATAAGCTAAAATAAATTCGACTCACGTAAGCTGTGTTCTAATTTGAAATTATATTCGTAGCAAGAATTATTACCTCATAATTAAATTAAGTTACTTGATATGACTAGACTGAAAAAAAATAATTGACGTTGAATTGACGCGATATCATTGATCGATATCTTTAATGATCTGTCCTCGGTGGTAGAACTTTGTGCAAGCTAGTCTAGGTAGGTACCACCCACTCATCAGATATTCTACCGCATAACAGCAGTAATTTGTATTGTTGTGTTCCGGTTTTAAGGGTGAGTGAGCCAGTGTAATTACAGGCACAAGAGACATAATATCTTAGTTCCTAAGGTTGATGGCGTATTGGCGATAGTTAACATTTCTTACAATGCCAATGTCTACAGGCGTTGGTGACCACTTACCATCAGGTGGCCCATACGCTGGTTCGCCTAACTCAACAATAAAAAAAAAAACATTATGACTGTTGAATTTCGAATTTTCGCGAAGTTGTTATTGGAAGTATCAATAGTTATGAGGAATAATATACGCGTTATAAATTGATAATGATTAATATTTAGTCAAGAACTGTTTGTAGTACATAATACAGCAGAGCTGTTAAAAATCGCATGGAATATATAATCTTAGGTTTTTTTTTATTTCTTCTTAGATTGTAATCGGCTATAGTAATGGATTGTGAAACGTTTATGATGTCATCGAAAGGCACTCGCATCTAAGGTACAGGTTCTGCCTAGTTTGAAATAGCGTGCATTTTTGTGATGCAAACTGCAAATATCGCGCGAAGACCAAAAACGCGATTGAGTGAAAGAGCACCTAGGAACGCGTTGTGGTCTGTAAAAGATCCACATGGCTCTTATAAATCGTTGTGGCAAACAGAGACCGCATAGCGAAATCTTCATCATGACTCATGCAATTCTACCATAACGCGTTGTGGCATTGAAGTAAACCCATACTTCAAGATACATAGTCAACTATATCTAATTACATCCTAAGCTATTGCTTTCTTGTCGTCCTTTAGACAAGCTGTCCATTTTTTTGGTCTTTGTTTTGCCTTATAGCTGTCACCGGATAAATGAAACCGCTGTTTGTTTCTAATAAAACTAGCGAAGCAAACTGACTCAATATTCTGAACGAAGTTTAGTTTATAATAAAACTCATGCGATTTCGACAATCTATAATCGTTGATGTTACAATTAAACTGGCCTTACCTAAAATTAACCCATGATGTAATCATTTTTAAGTAATTTACATGCTCTTTTCACAACTTTTTGACTGATTTGTAATAAAAAATTAACGGAGTTTACTATTATCTAACCCCATCTACAATTATATTTGTACTGACCATATGCAACCACTATTACCACCTTCCAATACGACCGATAAGATATCAGACCCAGCACCAACTCAGAATCAAACCAAACCAACCAAAACAAAACCAGGAGCAAGTAAATACATGCTTTCAAAGGTACGATAATGCAAACACTGCCTAATTGATGTCTCCGGGCTATCACTGAGATTTTATTGACGGAATAACTTAATAAATATTATGTGGATTCAACTCTCGGTAAGTTATAATTAGTCGATAGACCGTCAAGGCAGTCGAATAATTCCTATTATACAGCCAATGAATACAAGTAAATCTGGGTGCTAACAGCTATGTATATTTATATTATATACACGTTGTAAATTATTTACCACAAATCGTACACATTTACCGCTAACAGCTAACATTAAGTTCTCAGAAATACACGAACTTAACGAAATGCCTCATTAAGAGAATATGTCTCTGAATTACCAAATACCTTCCAACGTTGCCACATATTATTAAATATAATTAGTTAAAATATATTACATTTTATAAGACACCGACTTATGTGAGTATTTAATTTGTTTCGTAATCAAAGGATACAATGTTTAATTGTTTCAAAATTATCTGTAAAATAGTCGTTATTTAAACTTTAACATGACTGTTTTTCCACATTGACATAGTAATTATTTGTTTTTGCAATAAATTAAACAATTGAATACAAGTGATTTAAGTAAAACTATTTTGCACCAGGAGAACGTAGGGACTTTAATTTAAATATACATTATACATAAATACACACAATCAAACATTCATATATCAGTCTAGCGCAGTCTCAATTGCACCACGTTAGATCAGACGCGCAAGAACTATGAGCGAGAGTGGTTGAGTACGTCTCAAAAGGATTTTTTAAGGGCGAGTCGAACCTGTGAGCTTGTGAAATGAATTAAATTATTTGAATTATTATGCAGAATATTATTAAGACGTTGAGATCAGCAGCCACCGACCAATGAATACTCTGTTTAAGTCTTATTAGGTCAGAAGAAACCGAGTAGCTAGATCTATTTTTTAACCGACTTCTTTGTAGATCAGTATTAAACATCGGCAGTTGCTGATTCGTTGATTGGAACAGTACACCAGGTGCAGTTATCGTCTTATGTTTGTTTTATTTTATTTTTATATACATATATTTTTCTTTTCCTTCATTAGATGTTTTTTATTTGTTAATATATTTTATAAATAAAGTTATATTCTATAATATCTCCCGTGCTCAAGAGAACATCAGCGTCATCATCATTATATACAGGTAATATTAAAAATATTAATGTCAATATTGCTGATAAAACAATTTTATATAGTTACATGAAGGTTTCTTTAAAATGTGAAAACTTTACTGATCAATGAGTAATCTCTCTTGTATTAAACTCAACGTGTTATTAAAACTGTTTGTTTTATGAAATAATAGAAATAAAATAAAATAAGCCTTGAAAGCCTTGTGCTCTGCTTAAAGATCAATTCACGAAGAACATAGGTGAGTGTAATCTGAGGAATTAACCGCAGACGTTCTATTCATTACTATAAAACATTTTCTAGAGAAATGCAGAACGCGTTTTGTAGTTTTTTTTTTCGTATGTCGAGTATCTTTGTTAGTTGAGAGTTAAATATTCTGCCAATGACATAGATAGTTCAAGTTGCATTTAATATATTTAAGTTGGACTGGTTGAATTAACGTACAAATTTTCATTGGAATGGTTAAATCCGTGCTTATAAATATTATTTAGCGGGTGATTAGTTAAACAATGCCGTCTTCTTCTTTCAAATGACAAATCAATAGTGTCAGAAAGGGAGATATCAGCGTTTTACTAAACGGGCAACGATTATAATTAGGGTAAGTGTTTAAATAAATAAATCGGAAAAAATATATAATCTTATTAAACTAAATGTTTGTTATATATTATGATAATAGATATAATGTTATATCATTTGTATTTTATCAATTGGCAAAGTCATCAATGTTCGTAAATCGCCACAGTAGACAATACTACTATTTTACTCGGTGGTAGAGCTCTGTGACTCGGTGGTAGAGCTTTGTGTAAGCTCGTCTGGGTAGGTACCACCCACTCATCAGATATTCTACCGCAAAACAGCAGTACTTGGTATTGTTGTGTTCCGGTTTGAAGGGTGAGTGGGCCAGTGTAATTACAGGCAGAAGGGACATAGCATTTTAGTTCCCAACGTTGGTGGCGCATTGGCGATGTTTTTTATTTAAGAAAAACACAATGCCACTGTCTAAAGGTGTTAGTGATCAATTGCCATCACGTGGCCCATATGACCATCCGCCTAGCTATGCAATAAAAAAATATTATTGTTATTAGTTATGACGTCACATTTCGAGTTCGTGACGTGATTTTGTCTGCTGCTGTAAGTAACTAATAATATACATATTCGGTGAAATTATGAAATTAAAGTAATATTGTCTTAAGTGCGTCTACTTGATACGCAATTGTAAGCCTTATATTTATGTATAACTAAGTTGATACAATTGTCACACGTCGAAAAGTCGGCTCAAGGCAAAGGTCAAAGCCCAGGGCGCTATGCATGCAGTTTCGCGTGACAGCAGGCGTTTTGCGGTCAGCGGGCTGCCAGACCACACGCAAACGAGACAACGTGTGCCCGCTACTTTGCTAGGTATGCGATTATTTTAACACATACACCTTAAACTTTAAACATCAATTAATATTTTGCACTTTCATCATAAAACTATAACACCAAAGTTTCAGACATTGCAAAGTTAATAGGCTTATTACTCTAAATAAGATAGTATTATATATACGATTAAAAAGCGTGTACCTAGTATTGGTAGACTTGCATAATTTAATTCCGTTTAATCCTATGTGAATTGGTGGCAAAGAGTAACTATTGAGTGTCTTGCCGGTCTCTCAATGAAGAATCCGCATGCCGAACCAGTTGCATTTAATATTGTTATATTACGGTTTATATTAGGGTAATATTGTATTACGGTAAAATTAGCAGGCTGAAGTGGCAGTGGGCTGATCACGTGTGTCGTAGGACCGATGGCCGTTGGAGCAGACGAGTCCTAGAGTGGAGACCGCGGATCGGCAAACGCAGCGTAGGGCGCCCTCCAGCCAGGTGGACTGATGACCTTAAGAAGGTGGCGGAAGGCGGACGCGGAAGGCGGAGAACCGGGAGCTTTGGCGCACCGTGGGAGTGGCCTATGTTCAGCAGTGGGCTACGATTGGCTGTTGATTAATTGATATTACGGTCCAAATACTTTTATACGCCTACTTAAATAATTTACCAATTGTAATAATAATAGAAGAGAAATATTTTTAGTTTTACGTATTATTCATAATCAAGACATATTAGTTAAATATCTTGTCGGTTCTGCTTGATGGAATCTATATTTCGTAGCAAATTTCTTACAACTAACATGAATGAAGTGACAAATGACAGTTCAAAAGACTAAGAAAACAGCCATATATTGTTGATATATATAATTCTTCTATACATGCGTTTGTCACCTAACTCCTAAACGGCTGGACCGCTTTCGATGAAATTATGTGAGTATATTTCAAGGGGTTCCATTGTATTTTCAACATATGGTGGTGACATTGTATTTTCAAACCATCCGGTTTGAAAATACAATGTCACCAAATGAAAAAAATGTCTGCATCGCAGGACGATGCGACGTCTGCCGCTTCACATATACCTACTCTATCGCTAGTACACATATTATATAACGAGGCGAATGCATCGATTAAAAATCGATTCTCTAAACGTGCAGACTGGCTCGTAGGCTAAAAGAACAAGACTACTTGTTGAGTTTACTTGATTAGAGTATCGAGGTAAAAATATATTTCCATCTTTAAGTTTCGATCGTGATAGCGTTCTCCAGGACCATTTAACACTCAACATCCGTGTGTGGGATTTATAAACAAACAACAAGAAACACTGCAGTCCTTATAGAGGAAGCGGCCGCTACTGTAAACAACACTCGTTTTAACTATGATGTGTTTGTTCGCTCCACACTTACCTGTTACTACCAATTGTTAAATACGTTCGCTAAGTAATATTAGTTGCATATTAAGTTGAAGTTAAATACTACAATTGCTCGTTAAATAAAACGTGTTGGACTTTTAAGTTATTACATAATTTATTTAAAAACGAAATCATAATTACGTATATACTTAAATAGATTATACAATTTGATTTATACTTTCGAATCGTCATTAAATTTAAAGATACTTTTTTACTGATTTCACTACCGAGAAGAACCGACAACAAAGTCCACATTTATTGAAGTTACTCTTTTTTAAACATCAGTCATAATGATCATAAACATTTAAAATATTACCAATATGAAATGTAGTTAACTCGTTAAATTCACAGACAATTGAGAATGCGAACGTGTTATAATCTCTCTCGAAAACTTTATAAGAAGCATTTACAAGGATACTACGGTTGCACAATCGCTTTACAAACAACATTTTGCTTTTATTCAGTTGTTTCAAAGCATTATTTAAGCGGTAGATCATATTGTATCTGAAACAAATAACGGTTTAAGATAAAAAATAATTTTTGATATGATAAATGCAGAAGAACCTTGTTAAGCTATGTTTACCATCACAAATAGCTACCATGCTAGAGTTCGTATACCGTCATCAGATATTCCTTAGAACCAAATTATCCTTCATTTGTCAACTTGTAAGTTATTCACTGAAGTGATGAACGAAGTTTCGTGTTTTTAAAGACGTTAAAATTAGGGATGGGCCGAAATTCGTTTTACATTCAGGTTAACCGAATTTCGGCAGCTTGAACCGAACTTCGACATTCGGCCGTAATTCGGTCTAAATGCCGAACATTCGGTGCAAAAAGAAAGTCTTGCACTATTTTGACTGAAATTAATGGATATCATACTATCTATCATAACTGTAAAATAAAACTAGGGCTTCATGGTCGTTTATTTTAGTAGGAACAAGAATGTGATAAAAATTAAATTATCTTCTGCTCCGATATATTATATAATATATCGGATATATATAGGGTTATTTGGAAAACATTAATAACCTCTTAGATAATGTTACATTTGAGCACCCTGTATACATAGAATAATAACGCTTAGAAGGATAGTGTCATACAAAGTTTCGCTTAAAATTGAAGTAACTAGAATTAATGTGTGTAAGTGTCACGTGCGTTACATACTTAAAAAAGTTAAAATAATAATTTTAAATATTTATTTATTTTTGTTATTTAAAATTTTAAGCGAGTAAATATATTTTCCATGGCTGGTAACATTTTTATTGTAATGGCGTCTTTTGTTTACAAACTCTTTTTATGTTTTGATGAATATATTTTAACTAAAATTATAAGTTGCCAAATGGTACTTACGTGTGAAATGTGATTTTCTTATCCTTATTTTTTTTTATGTGGAGTGTTGTGACACCCTTTTGCTACATAGTAAGTCATTTTTTTTAATAAATTGCGCGAGATCTTTACTATGACACTTTATCGTGACAACTCACGTGACGTCAAACGTATTAAGACTAGTCACAATTTGAATGACTTCAATTCGCTTGGACTTACACTCCTTCTAAGCGTTATTATTCTATGCCTGTATAATAGTTATCAGATTAAACAAATAAAAATAAACTTGATTTACTTCTAACAAATAGCAGTAAGTATAAATTATAATGAAATTGAACCGAAGTTCGGCTCATCTCTAGTTAAAATAGTAAATTAAGCATTTACACATCAGAGTATCGCAATTCCAAAAATCAGAGACAAAAGCAATGAATTAAACTGAACATGTAGGGTTCATGATCGCCGAAAAGCTAATCTCAAAACACGAGCCAAGACATTCCTCCCCAGACTAGCGATGAACAAACGGTAATATATTTATAACAGCCTTGAAATATATAGTTAGCTACCAAAACGGACTTCTTGTATAAAAACTAAAAACCGCGGCTCGTGGGAGCGGGTCCAGTCCTTACGCGTCCATTCTGCTCATTAGTACACGCCAAATATGGCGAAGAGCGGTTTTTATGACCGAACGATAGTCGATGCGTAGCTACGATTTTATAACGATTCGATCGGACGATTCAATCGATCGTTTTTTTATTCAGATGTAATGAACGTTTCAGTTTTCTCTTTAGTAGTTTTCTACTGCTCGTTATTTCTCCATTGTAATAATAAATAATTAGAATTATGGATAGTACTAGAGGGAAGATTCAAATCTTTTAAATAATGTTTTTCTTTCAAATTTATAACAGGAAGGCCTGAACAATACCATATTCATTGGTACTATAATTCCATACATTGTCACTTCGCTTCCAAAATGAACTTAGACGTCATAGATGTAATAATTTTAGTGCTTCGTAATTGCACTGGCTCATTCATTCTTAAAACTGAAACATGGAAACACATAGTATGGCTGTTTGGAATGTGTCAGCGTGAAATTAAATACTGTTCTAAAATACACATAATATAAAGACCAACCATTCCCTTTTGAGATGAAAATTCTGACAAAAGATTAAAGGAATATATTATTAAGTAATATATAATTAAGCAAAGATTATTTACATGGCACTGCGTTAATTGCTTGAAAATTGTATAACATTTGTATTTATATTATTGGTATAAAAAAGTAGTCTATGGGTGGCTAGAGGAAGGATCCCTTGAATTTCAAACTTGCCTCATACCAAAATTCATCAAAATCTGTTCAGTTCAGCCTTGAAAACGTATCAAACAGACGGACATACAGCCAGAGTTACTTTAGCATTTAAAATATATGTATATTATTATCTGTATAAAAATATTTTCAAATGCTAAGAATTTAACTATATACTCTAAAGGTTCTTTTTTTCTTTTTTTTTTATTGTATAGGTTGGCGGACGAGCATATGGGCCACCTGATGGTAAGTGGTCACCAACGCCCATAGACAATGGCATTGTAAGAAATGTTAACCATCACTTACATTGCCAATGCGCCACCAACCTTGGGAACTAAGATGTTATGTCCCTTGTGCCTGAAATTACACTGGCTCACTCACCCTTCAAACCGGAACACAACAATACAAAGTACTGCTGTTTTGCGGTAGAATATCTGATGAGTGGGTGGTACCTACCCAGACGAGCTTGCACAAAGCTCTACCACCGAGAGGTTCTCGGCGACTTCAATAATTATTGTTAAGAAATTATTAACGTACTACATAAACTGGTTTCCGATAATACAAAAAATCAAAAGAGAAAACAAACGTCTTATTGGTGAAACAATTACTTGTATAACAAATTAAGAATCAATGAAACCACGTGACATACAATCGATATATTCAATCGTCTGGATCGCTTGCTCGATCGACAGACGACAAACGAACGCGCGCAAACAATGATTCGAAACGAACAGGTTGATCGAACGACAAAATACTTGCATTTCAACATTCTTTGAACATTTGTTATGTTGGCACTACAATCGAACTCAAATGTCCTTCATTCAATTAGGTTTTTGTTTTGAAACGATGTTTTTGTATGTTATAGGCGGACGGGCTAATGGGTTATCTGATGGTAAGTCGTTACCAGCGTACAAAGATGTAAGAAGTTTTAACCGTTCCTTACATCGCCAATGCGCCACCAACCTTGGGAAGTTATGTTATGCCTGTAGTTACATTGGCTAACTCACCCTTCAAATTAATTAACAATATTTCACCCAACATACCAACAAGTTAAATTAAATTTAAGTTTGTAGTAACCGGTTCCTTTTAGATTTCATAGTACAACCTACTCTATTATAAGCTAAGCTATTCTATTTCCAAGGATTTAACTTCATTTCAAAGAAATGAACCCTTTATTTCTCCGTCCTGAGGATCAGGGATTGTCACGTCATTCACATTGAGATGTAAGTCCTTATTATTGCATTCCAACTCCAATGTATGTGAGCTTATAGGATTATTGAGTGATACGTCGCTGTTGTCGAAGGGTAAAGGTTTTGAAGTTTTAAACATGCTGTTCACTATTTAAGTCAGTTTTATAGCGGTAAAGTCACGTAAAGTCATGTAGTTTTAGACCATTCGATGTCCATTAAAATATTAAACCGCCGTCAGCGTCATTTGGAACTAATATGACATGACATTTTTAAGAATGTCAATGTAAATCATGGTAAAAAAATTTAATTAAAATAAAGTTCTGAATATTTGTAGCATAATTTAAATGATATTAATATCTTTTTCGTTTTCATAAGCTTTTATTAAATAAATAAAGCTATTATTAGCCTAAATAAAATATATGAAAGATGCAGATCATCGTATTAGTATAAAATATATAATTAATGACAACCAATTATTGATCTAGTTGATGCGTTTGAAAGAGCACATTCACACGGAATATCAAAATAAATTCAAAGATCACTGTGAATAATGAGACGCGGTCGAACAGACTTTGAAGGGATAGTGCGTACTGAGGTGCGCCGCGGGCGCCGGCGCCGACGGCACTCCCCGAGCAGTGCGCTTGGACTTGATGATAGATGCGCCGAGCCCTATTGTCGAATCTAAGTGGAACGAAATTGACTTATACGTTTATACTATTAATGTACATTACATTCAGTGAAAAAAATAAGTTCATCCCAACTACAAATGCCGTGCGGTTTGTGTGTTGGTGTGCGTGTCTGTGTGTGGTTTTTCTATTTGTTGGTTTGTTCTTTTTTCACGTGACAACATAAAAACCGATTGACGCAGTATTGAGAAAGTTAGAGCTTATTAACAGCGAAAGAATATAAGAAGAATATATATATATATATATATATATATATATATTACAGAAGGTATGAATGTTTGTAAGTAAGTGTGCTTACATACATTGTGTCACGAACAAATGCACTATTGATGTTTGAGCTGAGCCCTTCGAACGACAGATGAAATCGGTCACATAAATCTTCAATTAATGTTGTCGTTTAAGTACGTATTTTATCGCATTGATCGTATTTCTGTAGAAGAATTATAGTTTTAGTTTACTTTACTTGGTGTCATGGTTCTGTGCAAGCCCATCTGTGTGGGTACGAGTACCACCCATCACAAATTCTACTGCCAAATAGAAATATTCATTGTTGTGTTCCTATTACGGTGACAACGTCTCTGACAGTGGTGACCATTTACCATTTGGTGGCCTATTTGCTCGTCCACATCCCAACAATATAAAAAAATTAAATCATAATTAAATCATTAAACTAACGTTCAGAATAAATAAGAAAAACTAATATCAACAACAAAAGTCGAGTTTATATCCAGCAAACATTTCTTAACATATATCTAAGGCTCCGACGCGCATGAATAACAAAAGCTATAAAAATACCACAAACAACATTTACGAGCTGAGAACAGAAACGTCATTTACAAGTGCGTATGCAAACTCTAGCATGTAACCCAGCTTACCTGGCGGTGCCCGCTGGGAGGGTGCGCATGCGCCATTAAAATGGACACTTCATTAACAATTTATGACTCTCAGAGCCTTTGTGGTCACCGACGGTACATCGCCGTGACAAATGACTACTAGAATTCCTTAAATCACAATTTAATAGCTGGTCTCAAAGATTTTTGGGATGTTTTTGACAGACTTTTGTGTCACCGCTATGGCATTTTACCGTTCCTTTAGGCGATGTGTCATGACTTTCATGGGATACTTTTATGAATAAAATAGTGTGTGCTTTTCATTAATACACCCTTGAATATTAATATACAAACTAAGTAAACTTAAGTGTTACACTTAATCAAAAACTCAAATATACATTTTATACAAACGAGCCGAGATGAGTCAGTGACTAGAACACGTGAATCTTAACCGAAGATAACGGATTCAAATTCAAACAGCTGACACTGAGTTTTTATGTTTAATTTTCATTTATAATTTATCTCGTGCTCGGTGACATTTAACATAATAAGTGAGTGACGAATTAATTGTTTTTTTTTTTAAATTGTCAGTTGTGACTCATTTTGTTATTGTTCTGCCAATAATTAAGAAAAACACTCAAAATGTGTGGATTAAAATTATATTCATTTGTAATCTTTTTTATTGCTAAATGGACCTGCACTATACCGCAATCGCACCTAATGGTGTGCTTTCTTGAATAAGAAGCCACTTACCCACTAGGTACTTAATCACTCATGTATTAAAGATACACGTTTTATATAAAGTTATTGTAATGGGTTAAGCTTTATACGTGTTTATTTAAGTTACGACAACACTCACTTGAATAAATCTCTACTCACTAATTCCGATCAACATTGTAAAAAAAAAGTGACAAATGAGTATGCTATTAATTCATGCTTTTTGATGAAGTAGACTAGGCATGAAATCAAAGAAGTACAGCTTAAGATATGTGAGAATTTTATAACATAGGAAGAAAAGACAAATTAAGTAGCCGTTATTCATAAGCTTAGTACTTACCATACAGTATCTGTGCGAAAGTTATAAAAGATACGATTCGTATTCGCGAACAAGATAACTTTGTTAGCAATTACTACGCGTGATACTCACACATGTTCCTGCCATTGTAACCAATAAAATGTTTTTAAGATAAGTAACAACCATTTATTTCAAGACAACAAAACACTCTACCGACTAATCTATCACAACAAACCGACAGACTAGGAAACAAGCCATAGTACCTCATACCTTAAGCGAAATCTTATAAAATAAACATAAACTAAAAACTACCATAAAATTCCCATAACCAAATATACTTAATTAGCACAATTGTTAACTTCAAGATGGCTCGCTGCTTGTTGGTTCTGCGCAGGCGCCGGTGCCTAATATGGGCGCGATAACGAGCGAACACACTCAGCCATACACGGCACCACAATCGCGGAGTATCACCATAACGATCGTCGAGAGCAAAGAGCTCATAGCTACGGCCGATTGGGAATCAATCCAACTGCCATTGTGCCGTTAGAATCACATTTACTAAGCTATGAGACCAATTATATACGTAAACAGAGCGAGTGCTTTGAAAGATTGGTAATATGTAATTGTGTTCGATAGTCAATTTACCCATTAAACAAAATCATAATGTCCTTTATTCAAATAAGCTCTAAAAGCATTTGAGGCCTATAAAATGGATAATATGTACTTATATACCTTGGTGACCGAGCTTTGCTAGTGTCTAATAAATAATAAATCGTCATAAAAAAATATTTTTAAGGACAGAAAACCAAATCGTTGTAGTCGTCTCCGACATCCATGAAATATATGTATACAATGATTACTAATTGAATATAATTAATTATAGAATAAATCACCATACATTTACAAATTTAATAGTCAGTTTAAATCCAAAACAGGAAAGGCTTATCATGTAAATTATAACTCAATCCCGAATGTTTATTCAATTAATGCCCTCAACGATACTTCCCTCGTGACCGTCACGATCATCAAGGCGTACGAGGGCCGTTGACAGACATCCCGCCCCTAATGGCTTCCAACAACTCGACCCCATTCATTCCACACACAATCATAAAAACATAAAAACTCATTCGACTACAAGCATTCACTCATTTGATTTGTACAGACATAAAACAAATAAAAAACGCCATTCAAATGGGTTGAGTTGAATATAATATTGTACAAAAACACGACCAGCTAATGTGTTGGTACTCAGCCTCCATTTATGAGAGCATTGAGTTCTTCTTACTTTAATAAAAATGACGGTTATATTTAATTAATATTACACAATAATAATATATAGTAACTTAAAAATAGGCAGTTAGTTTGAAATTACAGACAGACACTTTAATTTTATTTATTGTATATATAATTGACTATCATAATATTCATAACAAAGAATAGCTTAAGATTTAAAAAAAAAACACAAATATTGTCTCGCTAATTTAATTTAACGTCTTATTTAAGTATATATGTAGGTGTATACATATATACTTTGTTGTTAAGTACAAGATTCTTGCGTGAATCAAGGTGTGAATTCGAGCAGCGATATCCAGCGTGGAAACATATCATTCGATAGTTACAATCGTTTACAGCTACGACAGCAATTATTATTTATGTACAATCAACAAAACAATTACAATAACGAAACAGAATTGTTACTAGTATAAAGTAACAGCCTGTGAATGTCCCACTGCTGGGCTAAGGCCTCTTCTCCTCTTTTGGGAAGAAGGTTTTGGAGCTTATTCCACCACGCTGCTCCAATGCGGATTGGTGGAATACACATGTGACAGAATTTCAGTGAAATTTGACACATGCAGGTTTCCTCACGATGTTTTCCTTCACCGTCAAGCACGAGATGAATTATAATCACAAATTAAGCACATGAAATTCAGTGGTGCTTGCCCGGGTTTGAATCCACGATCATCGGTTAAGATTCACGCGTTCTTACCACTGGGCCATCTCGGCTTGGCCATGTCACTAGTATGAAGGATACTAAACTACAAATCAATCAGTCAAACAGTGCTTATAATATTATGTGATCTTAGCAACAAAAAAAAAATCTTGCTAGTATATATTACACTAATAATAAATTTAACAAACAAAGGTACGCGAAATAGTTTATTTTCGTCGTTAATTTTGCCGGATAGTCTATTGACATGCATAGTCTAAATTTTTCATACAAAAACTAATATTTAATCTACAATTCGAAATTTAAAATTATTGTAATTTTTTACTACATATCTGCATAACGTTTTTGATCTTAAGCTTAAAGATTGATTAAATTAATTATTCAATACGACCGTTAGTTTAATTCACGCGCTCAATTCTTCAAGTGATATTGAAATATAGCTGCATCTGTAATCGTGTCGTGAGATGTCAGAAAGTGTTATGCGAAATTGACCATAATAATTATGACATATCAAGAATACACGCGTCAAAATGGTATATCAACATAAGTAGGTTGTAAACATTTCACGGCTTTGTAGTAAGTTCTTACAAAATAGCATTGCTGTCGTATAGTGTAGACTACACCAAGACACTGCGAGCTTTACATATATAATATATTATTTATTGTGTATATAAAAAACACTACACTCCAGCTGTTGTTACGATGCTTGTGTATATGCATTTGCGTTCACGCTAAGTTTGTAGTTTGCAAATCCGTGCTTACAAATACGGACTTCGCACGGAGAATAAGTTGTGAACAAAGCGCGAACAGGCGTCAATTTTACAATTCGGAGCCTATGAAACCTACAACCGTATAAAAACAATTATGACATTGAAGCAAACGACTAAACGTGCAATGCGCACAGGACGTGCAAGTCCCAGAACCCAGTTCGGGAAAAACATGTTTACCTATGAGGGTGCACAGCTTTACAATTAATTACCTTCTGCTTTAAAACGTGTGATCTCATTTAATGTATTTAAGACAAAACTATCAAAACACATTACTCTAAACTACCCACTTTAGAAGTAGACATATTAAATGGATAAATAAAAAACAATGAAGAACTTGTAATTGATTACGGTCACTTAGTTTTACTGTAATTTTATTGTTTCCATGTAAGTGACTTTGTGTCTTTTAATGGAAAATAAAGATCTTTAAATCCAACAATTATACAATAAAAAATTCATACTTTAATTTTTTATCAATCAAAAGTTAAATCCGTAAAACCACCCTTTGTTCATCAATATAATATATAAAAATACAATACAAGAAAATTAAGCCTTTATCACATTTATTAGAAACGCAAACAACGCACGACATTGTTGTAATATTAAGTTCATTTGCATTATGAAAATTACCTTTTGTGCAATACCTGCTAAGGTTTGTTAGATAGCACAGGTAATTAGCTAAGACATAATTTAGTTACGGGCTCCGAGATAACGATCAGATTGCTATCACACCAGTCTTCGCCTGCAACCAGTTTCATGTTGTTGAAATCGTAGACTCTAATCACGGGCCATAGAATTAACAAAATATTACGCTATTTTTATACATTGATAAGATAAGCCTCAGAGAGGACACTTAAGCTAACTTTATTTATATGTTTTTATAAGTTATATTTTAATTATAAGTTATCTTTCGTTTATTCAAGTAGGCTTGTATATCTTATGTAATAAATTCAAACACACATGCAACCAAATGCAAAGAAAGAATGTGATGAGATGAAGTTTAATGTTACTGCATAAGCGTGGCAACTAATTACACGAAGGGTGAGTAAGCCAGGTAGCAAAAATATATAACACGTTTATTTACAAAACTTGATCATAGACGATAGTAACTATAGACACAAGGAACATAACATCTGAGTTCCCAAAGGTCATTGACATTGGTGATGTATGGAACGGTTAATATTTCTTACGGCGCCAATGTTTATGGGTGATGTCGATGGTGACCACTTACCATCAGGTGGCCCATCAGCCCGTTCGCCGGCCTATATTATAAAATAATAATAATAAATGTATTTTACTAACGAAACTCTATGGTTTTATCTACTTTACTGCATATTTATTTATTGTTTTTAAGTATATATTTTTTTAAATAACCGTAAATTTGTGTCACTTTCGACAGCTGTCCAGAGACCGTTTCATTTTATATTCAGCGACTTAATAGATGCCTACTGTCATATCTGTTTTGATCTATGACACGTCAAGCGTTCACATCGATTATGAAGCGATCTTACCAAGCGCCTGGTGCGCAACTCGTGTTAAGTAGGGTTTTAGTATGCCTCCAACGCATAAACCACGCGTCTGTATAAATTTATTAAACATTGTTCATTACACATTTTTAAAATATTTAGATAATTTTTTTTAAATATTATTAGTATTATTAGTAACAGCATTTGAATGTCCCACTGCTGGGCTAAGGCCTATTCTCCTTACTTAAGGAGAAAAGGCTTTAAATATACTAGACATATTATAAATACGAAAGCAGACAGTTTGTCATATCATCACGCTTAACTTCTGAAATGAGCTTAATTTTTGTAATGAAGTTCGCCTGAGGCCGAGGAAACAGACTTTAAGGGTTTACGCGAATGAAGTCATGTTTAAAAAATAATATTTCTTTCAAACGCTTTTCTTAAGTCTGTGTCGACCTATCGACTGACAGCTGTCTAGAAGAAAAAAAGGATAAAATAAAAAATAAAAAATTTAAATGACGGATACGATTTAAATGTAAAAATACATTAAATATTATAGTCTTTAAATTTTGTTTATGTGATTTTTCATAAAAACGCAAGTAAAGCTTTATTTATTTATTCCAAAATAAAAGGAAATATATAAAAAGACATTATTACATGTACCTCATATTGAGTTAAGGTGTTAGACGAGTGCGAAGTCATGGCGTTTAGCTAGTATTTCCTAATTACGAGAAGTTACAGGCATGTGTAAGAAACGCATATCTGTGCGTAATAAATTGCATTGTTAATAGTTAACAAGTTTTATGTTTATGGCTAATAAGCTTTACTCTTAACTTCTTCCATGTGAACTTTTGACATGAATGTAAAATATTTTTTCGCCTCAATTACATCAATAAAATATAAATAAGTCACTACGAGTACATTTCCTTAGGCAACCAATTGTGTCAGAAATTCCGTGTTATGTGGGAACAGACGTATTATTGTAAAGATGAGATATAAAAAAAACCCGCCTCGTTTCTTTCGCCAGTTCTTCTCAGCTCTGAAGTGTTTATTTCCTAAACGGTGGTAGATTTATGACAATCAATAAGAAAGTGTAAGCTTGTATATTGAAATAAGATTTTTGACTTTAGGACGTACAGATAGATACGATAATCGTTCATACTAATAATAAAGAGATTTTTGTTTTCTTCCAGACTATCAACGAATTTACTAATCTGATTAATTTGCAACTTTAACACTATGATCGGTAATGGTATATGGTAAATATAACACTTATAATATATATGTATGACTGTGGTACATCCATTTTAATACATAGTTTGAGTTGAAAAAATATCGCACAGAACTTCGTTCCTGACGGGGTTCCTCCAACCGCTCAATTTTTTTGAAAAGAAGGTTTGGAGCTTATTCCACCACGCTGCTCCAATGCGTGTTGGACGTTTCTCAAGATGTTTTCCTTTACCGTTAATCACGTGAGGAATTATAAAAACCCACATGAAAATTCAGTGGTGCTTGCCCGGGATTGACCCCGCGATCATCGGTTAAGATTCACGCGTTCTAACCACTGGGCCACCTCGGCTTCGTATCTAGGATCAGTGCGAAATATCAAAATTCAAACAAACACCACACGCAAGCACTGTTTATCGACTATTGTTGTGATAGAGACGTCGTTCGCCACTGAGACATGTATTGACCACTGATACTGTGTCTGGCGTTGTCTGAAGTCGGATATTATGTATAACAAGTAATAGATGACCTTAGCCTAAGATGTTTATTACGAAATATAGCTTCCAACATAGCTCAGTGGATAAGATATTAAACAGATATTATGGGTCACTGCATCATTTGCTTAATTTGTATTCTATTTATATATGAATAAAATTAATAAACTAAAGTATGATTTATTCAGCACTCAGTATTTATAGATATGTAAAATAAATTATTAAAAATGTCGTTTATACTTTGTAAATTATACATTTAAATAAAAACATGTAAAATGACATCATTACGTAATATGCATAGGCATAGTATGGGCGGGTAATTAATATATCGCTTGACTATATACTGATTATTTTATAATATTGAATTACATTTCATTAAGAGTACTGTAATTAGCGCAGTTAGCTAGTCACTATTGGTAATGGACACCATGACCAATATCAGTCTGGACATCATAATGATGAACTTGGTGGTAGGACTTTGTACAAGTCTAGTAGTGTAGTTATCACTCAGTCATCAGATAAGGGTCCTCCAGACCGATTTCGGCCACGGTGGCCAATCTCAAGAGAGATTAGCCAACTGCGCAGGAGATATTATAGTGCACAAGTGTGTGCGCAAACACAGGTGCACTCTCTTTTCCTTAGCTCTCATAATCCGATGGGACGGCAATCCGACACGACCGGAAAGAGTTCAGGCGCAGGACCAACGGCTTAACGTGCTTTCCGAGGCACGGGAGTGTACACACTTCCACCTTCCAGACTCCGGGCTGCCTACTGAGAATTTTCTGACAGATAAAACCCAATAACTATTTATTGGCCCGACCTGGGAATTGAACCCAGGACCACCGGGTCTGCAGCTTAATATCTAGCCACTAGACCAACGAGGCAGTCATCAGATATTATACCGCCAAACACCGATATTAAGTATTGTTATATTCCACTTTTAATGGTGAGTGAGGAAATTTAACTACAGGCACAACGGACATAACGTCAGCGTTATTATGAACGGTTAATATTTCTTACACCACCACTGTCCATTGCATGCACGACATACCGTCAGGTGGTCCATTTGCCAGACTGCCTACCTACAGTAACAGCGTGTGAATATCCCACTGCTGTGCTAAGGCCTCTTCTCCTCTTTTTAGGAGAGGGTTTGGAGCTTATTCCACCGCGCTGCTCCAGTGCGGTTTGGTGGAATACACATGTGACAGAATTTCAATATAAATTTTGCACATGCGGCTTTCCTCACGACCTTCTTCACCGTCAAGCGCGAGATGAATTATAATAACAAATTAAGCACATGAAATTCAGTGGTGCTTGCCGGGATTTAAGCCCACGATCTGTGAAGATTCACGCGTTTTTACCACTGAGCCATTTCGGCTTACCTATGCCTATCTATTAATAATAAAATTAAAAAAAACATAAGTTAATATAACGAACGCATGCAAGTAGATGTGCTTGCAGATTCTTACTTCAATGAAACAATTTAAGCACAAAACAGACATATTCACTGACATAATATTTTATTAGTATCTCGAACTTGTCATGTTCTCATTAGCCGGAGCTACCTCCGAATGGCAACAGCTACCAAACTTGCTTTCTTTACGACTCCGTTAACGACCACTGACGACAGCCAGCCAAGCTAATGATAGCTCTGTCTGAAGCTTTAATTAAACTCAAGTTCTCATAAACCATACAATAATAACATATATCGCGAAACTATTCTCAACCTATAACGTACAAATAACTAGAGATATTTTATTATATTACATAAAGCGTTCCGTCAGAACTCTACTGTTTTTTTTTTTTTTTAATAAACGCCGTTTCTTGCCTAATGTACACAACCTTAATGCCTATGTTATAGGTAACAGTCAACTGAAAATTATATTTAAATATATTATATTAAAAAATGTACGAATTCATAGTACATACTTATATATCACTCTTGATTTATTATGCACATATACATAAAAAATCAAGAATCTGCTGACTCCATGACTCGTAAGTACTCCGTGATGTTTGCTCAGATTTTAACACAACATTTTCGGTTGAAATCCACCGACCATTTCGGCCGTCTCGTATCAGCTAATAAATAAACAAGTCTATAATATTTTATTTATATAAGCCCTTAATTTAATGAAAACTTCAAATAAAGAAAAATACACGTAATAGTAATAAAGAATTCTTCGTAAGAATATCGCCTTTGTCATTAAAATATTTCAAATGAGTCGCGTGTATAATTTCCGTCCAAGTTTCATTAATGGAAAACGAAAGCTTACTCTTAATGCTATTGACTCAACTAATAAATATAGACTTAAATTCGTCGTATTAAAGTTCGAATTTGAATGATACGAATATTTAAGAACATTAATATTTATAGCATTGTCACATGGTAATACATTGCCGTTAAACTAAAAAGTTTTAAATGTGTTGATGATCACGTGGATGATATTACTTCCGATTGTATAACTGGCAACAAAATCTCAGAGACATCTTCATTGAGGCAATATAAATGATTAATGATGCCAGCTGAAGAACGTGTGCGGTTGCTATAATAAGTAGAGTTCATAAGATCACATTTAAATATGTTGGTTTATTTTGTTATGTAATACATTTGTTTTAACATTTATGATGATGGATATTAACGTAAGCTAATAAAGGCGTGCTCATTGGTCGAAAATCCATAATTATGATTATAGAATTTGAGGCAAAAACATACATTTACATGTTCCAAACAAAAGGATAAAATAACAATTTTTCTACTCGATATTTTTAATCGCTTGCAGAACTGACCGCCGTTGGAGAAGAAAGGTTCTCGAGTGTTGAACACAAACCGAAAAACGCAGCGTGAGCCCATATAATATTATATAGAGGGTGGACTGACAATATTGCAACGCAGTAAGCCGTTGGATGCGGGTAGCGCAAGATCAGCCATCGTGGAAATCCTTGAGAGAAGCTTTTGTTCAGTAATGGACGATTTCCCGCTGACATCATACAAAACAAAAAATAATCGATTGGCAAGCAGAAAAAGTAACTTAAATATTATGTGTTTGCATATATAGGGATATATGTAAATTTATCTAGAGATTAGGTAGAAATTATTAGCAAACGTCTACAACGAAGGAGGTTATCGAGTCAACATTTTTTATTCGCGTATATTACTCGATATCATCGCTGATCACGAACCAATTTTGATATGTTTTTTTATAGATTGTCTATATCTTGCGAGTGTTCCCATTATAGTTCGATGACAAAATCCAATGCTTACTTTACGTTTTCTTTGTTGAGAAATTCAATCCACTCAAAATTAGAAAAGTAGTAATTTTATTAAAAGCAAATCATTCAAACTTTGTATTTGTTTCCTACAAAAAATATCCAGTCGTTTTAAGGCTCCAATCTTAACCTTAAAAAAACAAAAACATTCATCCCAAACCTTGCATTGCTAAGGGTGAGTATACAAAGCCATATTCGCGAAAATATGATAATAAGAAAGTACAAAAAACAGTCTGCAAATTCATCGGACACGTGTAGATTTTCTTACGATGTTTTTCTTTATCACCATAAACATAATGAATTATAATCATTAATTAAACACATAAAATCACAGCGGTGCCTGTGTTTAAACCCGCTTATCTAAAGACTGGCGTATCTACCAATACTAAATTTACACTGAAGAAAATACTAACATTTAACGAATAAATAAGATAAGTTAAGAAATATAAATATAATATATCAATGTAAACACTTCAATAAATACACTGTACATATATTGGTGGATGTCGTACGTGTTCTAACAAAATCGGAGCGCGTCGGGATGATAGTGGTATGTTTAAAGAAATGCCACACGCATAGGTATAATTACACAAGTGAGGCGATGGCGATGCCGTCACGAAGGGCATTTAGGGCGCTGTTTACAAAACAAATACTAGCCGGACTTTGGGAAATACAAGTAACAGGCGGATAGCGGTTTATCGAGCTCATTTGATATTCTATTTATTTATGGATGTGTTCGTGTTTTGCGCAGAATTTAACAACTATATATGTATTTATTTGTAATAGAGTTGATCTGGTTGGTCGCCAGCCGATGCGCAAGCGATCCCGTGGCTCTCCTCGTTAAGACGGAAAGGGTACCGTTGGTTTTTTAGTGGGTATTCCGATGTTCAGTGCGAACTTGGTGCCTTAGACAACAGCGGGCCCCACATATCCCCTACTGTTCCCGTGGTGGAAAAGCGTAATGCGTTTTTTCAGCGGAAAAAATGGTCGGTCGGCCGTTGTTCTGTCGAAAAATTAATAGCTACTTGAAGTTTGGAATTAGACAGTGTTAACACTTCCGTGTCTCGAAAGCATTTAAAGTAGTTGCTCCTACGCCTGCCTGTCCTGTTCGTATCTGATTGGAGAGTAAGTGAATGGACAGTGCACTTCTTTCAGAATAGTCGTGATGGCCAGAAGCGATAGGTTACAAACATCATCGTCATCATCATCATATCCTTTTTATAAAAGATTGCAACAAATGTGCTGGCAAATATCAATATTAAATAATATGAAATCCACGTTTGTCTTAAATCGGATGAAACTGTAAAATGTGGCTACTTATGTAGTAATCCTATATACTCAAATATTTTTCGAAACGCGCTTCAATATCTGGCTTAAGTTTTATGTGTGTAAGTGTATTCGTTATTTTCATTACGGCAATACAAAAAAATGCTTCTCCCTATTTATTAGTATAAATATTCTTGTAATACATCTAATTTTGTCTGCATAATAAATATAGTAATTACTAACACAAGAAAAACTAATAGCAGAGTATCTACCACGAGTCCATACCAGATTGTAGTGCCACACATAATTATAGGATAACGTGAAATAATACCTTATGTAAATGTGTGAAGTAATATTTTGCTGCAACTTTTCGCAAGCATCATAAATAATAATGTTTCCTGTAATAAAGTAACTACAACGCGTTACGAGACTAAACCATCACGAAATACACCTCAATTCAAAAAAGTTACAAGTAAATAGTTTTTAGAACTAAATATTAGGTGCTTATTAAATATTTCATCCTTATTTATTAACGTTACTTAGTGGATGTTTAGTTACCTGTCACCAGTGGGGGCAATGATAGGGCGTGTTATATGATAAGCAATATTTTTGCACTGTTATACCGAGTCCAAGTATATAAACTTCAAACGTCTCAAAGAAACAATTTGGAAATATAACACACATAATATGTAGTATATATATATATATATATATATATATATATATATATATATATATATATATATATAATATATAAACAGTAGATGTAGTGATAGTAAGTATCCCGTACAATAAGGTCGTCTGGAATCGGTAGCTTATTAGCCATAAGTATCACATTATACTACACATCAATTAGTTCTAAACATTAGAACAAAAGTTCTAATTATTGCACATCAAATGAAAAGCAAATTCTATTTCAAATTTGTTTCTACTTAGTAAGCATTATACCACGCTTGTCGCTTATCCGTTGTCTGTCAAAGCTGAGCTCTGGTATGCCATAAGTAACCAGAGCGTTCGACACCCGGACCTAGAGACCATGTGAACTCTTTAAGATTATCCGAGTTAGCCGAATGTGACATGAGAACGCGACTTGATAGAAAGTGCTTTTGAACAACCAATCATGTGGAATAAATCAAGACGCCTTTCATTTATCGATCTAGGTTTAATAAAAACTCTTACGGTTTCTTAATAACGCTACTTTTTCATCTCAACCAGTAGAATTACATAATAATGCAGGTATTTCCGTTACTTATAGCCAATAATAACAAGGATTACTGTATACTAGGAATAATAACTAGGACTTAGGAGCCTATGACGACAAGCATCATATTGATTGACGTATTTGTAAAAATACCAAATAATATAATTATTTGATACCATTTTACTAAAGAGAGACGAAAGAAACGACTTGAATCGAAGGCATTTGTGCAAATACTACAAAATAATTCTGTCCGCATAAAATATCTGAAATTACACTTTTATCTCCACAGATGTTTTATCTTTGGTGCATTTTATATTTAATTTAAATGTATGTTATTTTAATATGCCTGCATGTTTATTACCAGGTAGCGTCCACAATCTACGTTTCAGGATTAGAAGCTTTTGTCGTCGTACAATTATACTAATACTGCTTAAAATACAATATTTTATATGAGAACTTATGAGGGTCATTAAAGTAACTGCCAGTATATCCCATTACTGGGCAAAGACTTCCATTCTTCTAAAGCAGGTTAGAAGCTTATTCCACCGAACTGCTCTAATGTAACTTCATCCAACACTTGCAGATTTCCTCTCGATATCTTCAAATTAAGCACATGAAAACACGAAAATTATAAGTTGAAATTCAAGCAGTCTATGCACTGGACGTCTCGGCATTTTGATAACAATATATTATTTATCTTTGTATACACAAAACACACGACGCATCGCTTTGATAAAGTTAAATGATTAAATGTTATTAAAATTAAAAAAAGAGCCGGAATGGTGCAATGTTACGAACACGTGAATCTTAACTGCAGAAAGTGGGCTCGGGATAACATCGTGAGAAAATCTGCACTTGCACTGCAAATGTGGATATACGCCACATTTATCTCCATATCCATTGGAGCATAATGGTGAAATAACATCCAAACCTTCTCTTAGCCCAATAATAGACCATTAGCAGGCTATTACTAAAAACCGACACGACCACATACTTCAAAATAGTAATTAAAATTGATCACAAACAATCTCCGTGTGAGATCATCCGAGGGCACGTTCTACACAATGAAATCACCATCGATCGTTATATGTAATAAGGCGCTGCGTAAAGCGGAGATCGGTGGAACAGTGGTGGTGCTCGTCATCCAATTAGCTGAAGGGGAACCGGGATAATTGGGCCGAGACCGGTTCCCGCTTCTATCGGAACTTTTTTATACTCAACGCGTTTGGGATGTGTGGCGTCGCTGCGTAATACTTGGAACCATGCGACATTGCGGGAAGGCCGACATTGTTCGGACGAACATAATGAGGTTATGGCGCGTAAATTAAAAGATATACATATTATGGTGTGCGAGAATTTCCAGGTAATTATTTTTAAAGAACCGCGTCTTTTTCTAATTGTCAGTATAAAACAAAAGCTGACTCCATTTTGTGGGATTATTATATTAATTAGTATTTACTTCATCTACATAAATAATATAATAAGACAGTATACATATACATATATATGTATATAAGTAAAATATATCATAATATAAAAAGAACAATTTAGGCAAAATAATTAATCTCTTGTTGAATAGTGATACATGACTAGTTCCGCCCCGCTGCTCCGTCCGTGTGAGAGCAGGAGAGAGCACGTGTTAGAGTATGTCCTTTTCTGTATCCTTGACAACGTGTATACAAAATTTCACCCAAACAAACTTACTTTATCACATTAGTTATGATTTTGTAGTATTAGAAAAAATATATAAAAAACTTAGTATTAATTGCTATTCATGCAGGATAAATGATAATTTAATTGTATTCAATTATCATAAGTACATAATTTATTGAGATAAAACAGTAACTACTGAGTTTCTTGTATGTTAATAACGATAGATTCTACATTCCGACTCCGTGGTAGCTTTACATATATTTAAAGACTTAAACATGACGATTCATAAGTGTTTACATTGAGAGCCTACTTGAAAAAAATATATTTTAATAAGACCTTATGTTAATAAAATGATCCGATGATAGTGAGCCAGAGTAATTACAGGCACAAGGGACATAACATATTAGTTCCCAAGGGACATAACATGTTACTTCCCAAGGTTGCGCATTGGTAATGTAATGAATGGTTACTATTTCTTAGCTGCCAATATTTCTGCCCAGTGCCGAATAAACAGATAGTGGGCTGAACCCAGCCACTATAAATTTCATAATTTTTTTTATTAATAATTAATTTAGTTGATGATACATATTATGTAATCATAATAATATACTTCGTTTGATTACGGAACATTATAGCATATAAGTTGCTCAATAAAAGTCATGATTGAACCAAAATATTTGTATTAGGCATATTACATGTCAGTAAATTTTACCAGTTAGTCACTGTGAGTGGGCGCACTGTGACAGTGAATCAGAGCCCCGGTCGGAGACAAGTGCGTTATAAATAGTTGCAAGACAATAGATATAAGTGAGACGAATTGTAACGTAAACACACCGCTTACTGGTTAGTTTCATCCCACACGGATGGAATTAAATAAAGGCAGGGTAGCTCCGCGTATACATTGTTTAAGACACTGTATTATCTAAAGAGGTCTTCAAAATACTAACACCGTCCGTCTTAACTGAAAGAACAAAGTCGGAACTCCGCAGTAAACTAACGTGAAATATCATAAATGATATGCGACATTTACCATAATAATTATAACATTATATCAAATATAAGGACCAATACAAGGACCATTTAGTTTTATTGTATAGGTAGGCGGACGAGCATTTGGGCCACCTGATGGTAAGTGGTCACCAACGCCCATAAACAATGGCATTGTAAGAAATGTTAACCATCGCTTACATCGCCAATGCGCAACCAACCTTGGGAACTAAGATGTTATGTCCCTTGTGCCTGAAATTACACTGGCTCACTCACCCTTCAAACCGTTGAACAACAATACAAAGTACTGCGGTAGAATATCTGATGAGTGGGAGGTAACTACCCAGACGAGCTTGCACAAAGCTCTACCACCGAGTTATTAACAAAATTATGAATTATATTTTAATCTTCATATTTATATACTACGGGTTATATAAACAATTCATTTGACAAATATTAATTATTAGTAATTTCATAAAATATTTGACAAACGATTGATTTAATAAAATTATTTATATTTTCATAAACTAAGCTGAGTGTTTGTTAAATAATCATTTATAATACGGAACAGAATGAAATATTTATTGTCACAATAAATTTCTTAGTCGTTTTTTATAAAATTATCACCGGCCATACATTTTTATCGAACATTAACCAAAACGCTCATTTGCGTGTTATCAAAACTATATAAATTGTTAGTATACCTAATGTTGGCTTTTGGACTTAATGAAGCCAGTTATGCGAAATCATTTAAAGGTCTCCGATTGAAATGAAGCATATAAGTTTATTGACCCTGACATTGAAAATAAGTTATTTATATCGAGATATTGTGTCATGTTCGGTGCATGTTGGCAATGAGTAGGACAAAAGTCATTAAGCTGGATCCTGTCATGTAATTACAGTGGATCATTCATACTGAAATACAACAAGACAAAGTGTTATTGTCTCACGGCATCTGGAGTGGGTAGTACCATCCAGACGGGCCAATTAATGATTAATTTATGTAAGGACATATGCATAAGTTATGTTTATGATATACAGGTGTAACAAAATTCCCGAAATTAGTTAAAAAATTATCCCGATTTTTATTTTTAAATTAAATGACGAAAATTACATGGCAGCATAGGTGCGGGCAATAGCGCTCGATAGCTCTTACCTATCGGGTAGCTATGACACGAAGTCATGACCTCAGTAGTCCACGTTTTTACCACCAACAATGTCGTTAAACACAATTAATATATTTTTTTAAGTATTTTTTTTGCTTAGTATTTTAAAAATTATTACATAAATAGAACCGACACACGATATCTAATGACCACTTTACGGGGCGGACACGAATTTTGTTACTTGTTGTATTTAAGGAATACAAAAACGATAACAAGTATCATTAAAATGTTTTTAAAAACAGATTTCAGGCAGGATTAAAAAAAAATACAATAAATTCGTCTATTCACAAATCGATTACAGCACAATACAGCAACGCTGTTAGAATTCACTTCGTATTGTGAAATGTGGAAAATAGACTTAGGATTACATGCTATTTTGATCTACATATATCCTTTACATGATGCAATTATTATTTCCAATGTTATATATTACTTTGTGACATTTCATAATCGCTTCCCGCGGTTTTGTTTTTGTTTTTACGGAATAGCTGTACAGCTTTTAAGCACGTTGACGATATCTTCGATCGACCGCACACGACAATCCGCTTGAGTGAATCGCTACATGCATTTCATTAATGTTTAAGTTGACACTTTGTGTATTTTTATACACCTCTTATAAAGTACATAATAAATATATTATAACAGATACCTTTACAGTACCTGTCTGGATTCTTATAGAGTATGAGTGGCACATTTAATAATTTTACTAAAATTACAAGTATATACATAAAATGCATTAACAAAACAAATTGTTACTGGGAGTTTGTAAATACACTCATCGATGGATAGCTCACATCTATGGAATATTTCAACCAATCGCAAAGAACGAACGAATGTATGCGCAAACCAAGAACATACTCTCCAAGCCTTCGCTATAATAATTGCAATCGAACAAGACCTGAGACAGATCAATATAAATATAGCTTAACTGCTTTTCGAGGCACTGATTATTTCTTAATGCCTGGTTATTGCATTTAACCTGGCAGAAAATCAGTGTCATGTTTAAGTCTAACCCAATACTACATAACAGGTTCTTTCAAATATTATCACCATATCAGCCGAAAAACGTGCACTGTTAGATAAAAGCCCGAATATTTCCAAGATAGCCGATTTTGCGCTAATTACATCAATATATAAGCTATATTACGCAAGTACCCAACAAATATTCTCTTCATTAAAATTCGAACCCTATTAACGATGAAATTAAGTTTAAAGTTAACAATTGCATTGATATTATGGACAGATTCTAAGGTAACAGGATATTTACAAAATTTTACCGAGGCATCCCGCTATAACCGGTAAGGCGGTCACGAAGAAATTACCATCCGACTCAGATATATGCAAATTCAAGTACAAAGTGAACCTAACGAGGCCGACGTGGAGAACTATTAGACGTTATTTATATGTACTATTACTTCATCGTTAGCTTGGTACGAGTTACGTTGTCAAACATATATGTATTGATTAAAATGTTTAACTCCCATAAATGTGTTCAGTTATGTCTTGTTTTAATTTCATATAAGTAGCCTGACAAATGGCCCACTTAGAAATCAATTCTACTGACAAATTATCACTTTATCGCAATCGAATCGAAACGTAATCGTTGGCGTTTAAACATCGTTTCCTTTTACGTACTGTATAGTTTAAATAAATATAAATAATCACATTTCCTGCTGTCCTTTAAGATTTCGTTTAAAATAACAAAGAAATTGGAACAATAATGACACCCAGAGCGGATTACTCAAACCTCGAGATGTTCGAGTAACGGAAATACGTACAATGGGAATTGTCAACGAAATCTCACCTAGCCAAAGCCTGTGGCATCGCTTATTACTACAATAATTGCAATGACATAAGACTTATGTAATTTTACAACGTGGAAGCTTTTAACGTCTCCTTGTTTTTAGTCTGAAGCGTGAAATGATTTTAAAACATACACATTAGATTTACATAAGTCTATATTATGTCTTCAGGTCCATTTAGGCCTAGCCAACACAGGAGATATTCAAATGCAGAAATATGTGCGCCAACGCAAGCAGTTCATCTATGCTCGTCTCTATTACCATTACTTTTATAATCCAAAAGATTAGAAATGCGAAGTGACCCGAGAGACTTCGGGCGCAGGACCAACAGCTTTAAATGCATGATTGACAAAATCCAAACACAGGGCTGCTACTAAGATTTTCTCAATAGTATAACTCAAGTAAATAGTTTTAGTCCTTACATAAAAATGTCTGTACTATATATTATATAAAAAATTAACATGTAAAAAACTATAATTACAATTACAATTATATTAATGTTTTAGGACTATTTACCTTAGCTTCATGAATTATATAATTTTAATATGACCATAAGTAATGTAGAAAAATATATGCATAAAATAATTCTTATTTCATTTTATGAACATACAACCACACCGATCCTTAAAGCGGTATATACAGCTAGATGAAATCGAGAACCGGAAATACCCTGGGAGCCATAATGATGATAATTCGACGAACAATCGAAACCACTCCATCTTTAAAGGAATTCTATTTAGATTTAGACTTCAAGGACAGTGTATGTAGAAATGAATGTACGAGCTAGAATTTGTTTTTTCTTTTGCTATTGCTTCGTTATTGTCTTTTGTTTGTTTTTATAGCAAGTGATAGTAATTGTGATTTAATAAGCATGTAGTATTTTCTTTGAAATGATTTTACAAATTCTATTGATGTATTATAATTGTATGTATGAATGACCAGTGTAAAATTGCTAGAAATCCTAATAAATTTATAAAAAACAAATGGAATTGAAAGATTTTAGGGTAAAAGTCTTTATTTAATATAGATATATTACAGTTACTTTTTGACTGTCTTAAATTTATCACCGGCTCAGGATGAAATGCTTCCGACCTCTCAGAATATTAATTATATTTATGTGTGTAAGTATGTTCATCTGTTACCCTATTGATACTAAGCTACTTATCATATTCTGACAAATGCGTTGTTGTTAACTTGTCATTGAATCTCTAGTGTCAAAGGCTAAGTGATGTTGTATTAAATGTAACACGGCGGATATAACTTGCATATCAGGTCAAACAGAAGAATAAATATTTGACATGTTTGTTTGGTTCCTCTCCTCTTGAGAAGAAGTTTTGAGGCTAATTTCACCACGCTGCTCCCACATATAGTGGATAGACATCACAAGTGTGGCACAATTTACCGGAATCTAACAGGTTTCAGTTCAGAGTGTTTCAGTTAACTGAAAAAAAATACCCGTGTTTCTATTTATACCTTCAATACGATGGTATGGCATGTTATAAGCTATTCCTCTAAAAATAATTGCACTAAAGACCGCATTGTTCCGCATGCTATGCAAACAATAATTTCATTTCAAAATTTATTTTCTAACTTCGCGAGGGTAAGTGACCGGTGACTCAGCAAATGTTATCGACACTGTTACCAAACCACCAGATTGAGTACGATATATTGTCAACCTTGTCATTTACGGGATTAGAGTCATTTTTCGCTGTATTCAAAATTTCAGATATGACGTTATGTATTTTGCGCTCGGCTAGTCTAAATCCGTAGTCGGCGACAACGCCCCCCTTTCCCGCGTACGTCTAGTACTATTTATCCTTCCCCTAATTTTAGCGGTTCATTGATCAAAGTAGAGGGAAATTTTACCTTAACGTTAGCCTGACTAACCCCATCGATAATAGAGCTATTGTTAAGTGGAATATATTCAACGCTCACTTAACAATTAACAGTTGAAAAAAAAAACAAATTTAATAAGGAAAGATAGAAAACCTGAACAGGTTTGTAACCTGCTAAAAGCAAATACCAATTTCCATCATCGCCCAGGAAACACGACAGTACGTGTGCGGCTGATTAGTGCCTCGGCTGCCTCGGGTTCTTATATTAGGATATTAGGACCAAGAAACTGGGAATGTTACGTTATTTATGTGGAACGTAAAAATAACAGCTCTATTTATTATAATTACAATAGTTTATCGATTAGTCGATTTCGTTAAAAGCAAACTGTGTCCAAAATTAACGTACTAATAAAAAAAATAGAGTTCAGGCTTTAATGAGCCTATCTAAGAACCAAACGATCATTTAACGTTCATTAAATGAATAAATTTCAAACTTATGTTAAAAATATATTGATAAATAAGGTATGTACTGCACACCATTATGAATATGATGAAAAATCTTGGCACTAGTATTCGTTGAATTTCATTCAATATATTTTTTAGTTGAATATGTATTCAATGTGAGAAAATGAGTAACTATATACTAATTTAATAGAATAAAACCACTTTTGGGTTTAGTGGGAGTTTCATCAGACAATTCAATCATGAAACTCCAGTAATAACACCACAACTAGATAAATTATCCTTAAGGAGAAAGTTCTAGAAGGTCACCACTACGTTGCTTAGTAGAAGATCAGTTATGTGAGCCACAAACGTCACAAAATTGAATTTAACACATATTAATTCACTTACACGATACTGGATTTAAGTAGTATTACTCATTATTGTTCCTTTCTAATCATCAATTTATAACCAATAAACATAGGTAGCACATTTTAAGTCTCATTCGATTATATTTTATTTTGTTATTGTTAAAGTAACTTATTTCTCAAACTAAAAAACCAATGAAAAAGGACAAACAATTCCAGCAATGTAACAGATACAAAGAAGTACAGTACAGTAACAGCCTGTGAATGTCCCACTGCTGGGTTAAGGCCTCTTTTAAGGAGAAGATTTTGAGCTTATTCCACAACACCGCTCCAATGCGGGTTGGTTAAATACACATGTGGCAGAATTTTAATGAAATTAGACACATGCAGGTGTCATCACGATGTCTTTCTTCAACGTCAAGCACGAGATGAATTATAATCACAAATTAAGCACATGAAATTCAGTGGTGCTTGCCCGGATTTAAACCCACGATCATCGGTTAAGATTCACGCGTTCTTACCACTACGCCATCTCGGCTTACAAGTAAATTCATAAGAAATAGTAGGTATGTATTAAAATCAGTCGTCGATCAGTGAAATATATCATTATAAGGATCTTACGATCGGAGATTGTTGTATAAATTCATTATAGATTACAATCAGAATGTTTGGAGTCGATTTGTACGATATCAGCGCAATCAGTGCGATACTATTATTTATGATAAATTATTCAAGTTAAGATTTGCATATATTGTTAAACATTAGTGACTACGGTTGTACATAAATATTTCAATTTATAGTCGAAGTAAATCTTAAAATCCATTATAATCCGTTAATATTAAATATTTTGATAGTTAAATTATTAAGATATATATACTAATACTAACGTGAATATCGAATATTGTCTTGAAATATAATATTCATAAAACAATATTAATGAAATTTGACCTCACGCAATGTAAATATTACTTAATTAAAATAAGTAGGTATATAAAGTATTTTCTTAGTAATAAAATAACGTTTTTTCTTAGTAATAATAAGAATATCCAGGGACATTATTCACACAAGGCCATCTGATCCCAAACTAAGCAGAACTCGTACTATGGAAACCAGACAACTGATTTACTACATATACTACTTTTCTTTTTGTAAATACATACTTATATAGATAATAAGATAATTAAACCCAGAATCAGGACAAACATACATGTTCATGTACACAACTGTTTCGCCTGGGGGGTAATCGAACCCACGACCTGCGGCATGAAAGGCAAGTGTCTTACCAACCACGCCAATCGGCTCGTCGATAGTAATCATTTGTTTTCAATTAAAATTTTAAAAACATTTAAAATTTACCAAAATATTGTCTTTATATTTTAACTAATAATATAGCTGATAAAAACTTAGCCAAACAGATTATATTATAAGCTAAAGATTTGGACACGCTAAGACGACACACATACATTCATTCCAGAGACATTCATGTGCCTGTGTAAGAAATCACTTCGTACAGTCAAATCAGTTTCGAGACGTTTTTGCGTTAGCAGTTATGTTACTCATAATTCGTTTTATTATTGACTATGAAATTGTCTTTCTTAACTAAATATAACGATTTTATTGTGAACTAATTACTAAGAAAAGAATAATAAACAGACTGACTCTTCCAACGGTTCTTAAGCGAGAATTTGAGACACGTGGTAGCTAGCGCAAACTGGTTTATTTCAGTTTTAGTCACTGTCTGTATTACACTTAAACAAACAAAAAAACGTCTTCAAACCTGTATCTCATTCGTGAAATGTTAAAAACTGACTTTAAAATTATAAATAAATAAATAATAATTAATCTAAAAATATCACTTTCTGAAATTTCACGATAAATAGCGATGGGTTTCCGAATTTGTTCTTATAACTCTGATGATTAGTAAAAATTCCCAACTTGTATAACTTAGAACAATATGAATCTCATAAATGTGTAACTAGTCTGCACGCTGTAGCAAGTTCGCAGCTTAAACATAACTTTACAATTTTGATCGTTATCGCAGCCGTCAGTGTCAAATACAATCAGACATTTATATGACATTTATTGAGCTAGCCTCAAGCTTAGCCAATCGAGTTATAAATAGAGACCAATAGATCGTATATTCATTATTGATAGGATTATGTTAATATAAATTAAACAGCTACGAAATACAAGAACATGTGACTGCCTCTTTGGTCTAGTGGCTACATGCTGACTGGCCACATCCAGTCCGGACAGTCTGACCAATAACGATCAAACTATTTACTGTTAAATATAAATAAATATAACTTCTAAATATAAACAGTTCAGCTTGGCTTCCAACTCTATTGTCGCATTTTTTAAAATAAAATAATAGCAACTGTTTTACAAAATATAGTGCTATTACCATTTATACTCAACAAGTAAAGATTGAAACGAGTCTATTATTTTATAATTAATGTCGAACCTGCAACCTCACAGGGTTGGCGTGGCTAATCGGGTGAAACAATGGCTTCCAAGAAACCCTTACCTGTGTGAGGACCCTTCACACTATTCAAATTCTAATACCTTTCAAACAATACTATAGATTTTTTTTTATATGGATGACTAACGAAATTATATGAACTATATTTTATATGTATATGTAGAGTCTTATTTTATTTATTTATTTTATGATAGTAAATGTTCACCATAGAAAAATATATTGGCACTCTAAGATATATTAACCGCCCCTTAGATCGTCAAGAAATAAGTTGTCCCTTGTGTATGTAATTGGTACACTCACCCTTCAAACCGGAACACAACAATACTAAACTTTCTGTTTAGCGGTAGTATATATGAGTGGATGGTATCTACCCAGACGGTCTTGCACAAAACACTACAATCAAGTAGTAGAGACTACGAAGATGAACGAAAACTAAACTAAAAATAGCTGTCCAAGTTTGAATACAATTTAAAGAGCAGCACCCGCGTTATATACATTAAATTTATAAAGATATATTTTGAGTGTAACCTTTTGTTTTGTTTCCTGAAATAGTTGCTTTCATTATATTTCCTCTTAAATAAAATATTGAATGAGTCGTGTAATAAATAATATAACATTTAATTGATTTTAATAATCATACTGAATATATAATTATTTAATTGTATTTAATAAAAATATAAAAATAATAATTGATTGATGATTATAATTTATTAATTTATATAACGGACTGAAAAGAGTCCCTAACTATTGAGTTTCTTGTTTCTTGCTTTCCTTTTCGGTAGAATCTACATTAGGAATCGGTGGTAATAAATTTAATCTTTTAAAGTGACGATTCAACATTGCTTGTTCTAGTTAACTTGAATAAAATACATTTTTGATGTATTATATACTACTTCAGTTGTTGATATAATGTAGCCTAATTAAATTTCATCATCATCATCATCAGCCTTTCGTCGTCCACTGTTGGACATAGGCCTCTCCAATGGCACGCCACTAAGCTCGATCTTCAACTCTCAAAATCCATACGCTGCCAGCCACTTTGCGTATATCGTCACTCCACCTAGCCGGAGGGGGCCCTACGCTACGTTTGCCGAAACGTAGTCTCCACTCCAGAACACGTCTACACCAACGGTTGTCGGTTCTGCGACAAATATGTCCAGCCCACTGCCATTTCAGCTTGCTAATCCTTTGGGCTATGTCGATAACTTTGGTTCTCTGTCTGTCTGTTTGTGGACTATGAGAAGGCTTTTGACTCTATTGAGACCTGGTCTGTTCTGGCGTCCTTACAACGGTGCCAAATCGATTGGCGATATATCCAAGTGCTGAAAGGTCTGCATGACGCTGCTATTATGAGCGTCCAAGTACAGAATCAGCAGTCTGACCCCATCCTCTTGCATCGAGGAGTGAGACAAGGGGATGTCATCTCCCCGAAATAATTAAATTTATTAGATGTTAAATAATTTTAGATATATACAATATATGTTTGATTGAAAAAGAATATTCACTCGGTGGTAGAGCTTTATGCAAGCTCGTCTGGGTAGGTACCACCCACTCATCAGATATTCTACCGCAAAACAGCAGTACCTGCTGTTGTTGTGTTCCGGTTTGAAGGGTGAATGAGCCAGGGTAATTACAGGCACAAGGGACATAACATCTTAGTTTCCAAGGTTGGTGGCGCATTGGCGATGTAAGCGATGGTTAACATTTCTTACAATGCCATTGTCTATGAGCGTTGGTGACCACTTACCATCAAGTGACCCATACGCCCGTCCGCCTTCCTGTAAAATAAAAAAATAAAAAATGGAACGCTTTTAATTGAAATAAAAAATTAAGTTGACTCATTTCATCATATAAATAAAGGTAGGTCTGAATGACTTTAACAGAACAATACTATCTGAAGATATTTTCATATGATCACAACAGGACATTACAGCTATCACTCATGGCCGCACTATCTCCCGCACGTGCTATAAATATTCTGAGTAGCCACACTGCGCACGCGCATAATGCAGCTTTAAATAATGATGCCCGCAAGTAGTAAACATAAAAGTTTGAATTGTCAACTTCAATTTTTGATAAGGGTTTTTGCTGTTTTAAACCTGATATTATCGAGATGGTTCTAAGCTTTAGGTAAATTATAAAGATCTGTTCGGGCTTTTGAAGATCATCGGCTCATTTCCTACTTGACAAAAGACAAAAGGATCTTATCGACTTTCACAGGGCTGGTTGATTTGAAATTGCGATACTCCGAAGCGACGATTAAACTATCTCTATATTAGTGGGTGACTGCATCGTTGGTCTAGTGGCTACATGTAAGGCCGTAGACACGATGGTCCTGTGTTCAAATCCCAGGTCGGGCCAATAAAATGTTATTGAGATTTTCTGATGAAAATTCTCAGTAGCAGCCCGGAGTTTGATAGTTGGAAGTGTGTACGCTCCCGTGCCATGGAAAGCACGTAAAGCCGTTGGTCCTGCGCCTGAACTCTTTCCGGTTGTGTTGGATTGCCGTCCCATCGGTTTATGAGAGTAAGGGAATAGAGGGTGCACCTGTGTTTGCGCACACACTTGTGCACTATAATAATATCTCCTGGGCAGTTGGCTAATCTCTCTTGAGATTGGCCGCCGTGACCGAAATCGGTCAAGAGGACCATATATATATTAGTGGTTACTTATAATAAAGTTAAATAGCTAAAAAGCACATTTGTTTTTTTTTTAGTTTTAAGTCTCTTCCCCAACTGAGAACTGATCAGTATGAATTAAATTTTAATTCATTTTCCCTGCTTTACTTTAAATCATTTCTATATATTTCTATTACTCGAAATTACTTTTGAACCAACCACATCCTTAAATTCTTGCTTTGTTTTCATAGAATTAACTTGTTATGTCCTAATAGTAAATAAATATGTAATTTTAATTACGTCATTAAATTTTTAAAAAAATCTTCGATTTAGAAGAAAAGTTCAAATAAAAAATGTCAAGTGTATTTTAAAACGACTGGTAAAGGCATTTGTTTGTCACGGATGTCCATTAGATTCTGTTATCCAAGCTGATTGGCTGTTCGACTAAACGTATGTTTGTCATGCCCAAGGGTTTTATTACTGCAGATGTAAATATAGGCTTAGATGTGTATGTAAAGGTACCAATTTTACATGAACACGCTAAATGTAGGGGAATTGATGGCTGAGGATCAATTGTAAATTGTTAACGTAAGTATGGGTATCGTGTGGGCGTGATTTGTTTCGAATTTTATAGACCCGTTGTCAAATGGAATTCCCTTCTTGTTAATCGAATCTATTTTTGCAAATTATATTAAATCAAGTTTGAAAATATATGAAGTATGATCATTCTGGTGAACTGCATTTTGTATCATAATAATAAAATTATAAATAAGATAAATTCAATTATTTACAAATATAAGTATGATGGCCACATTTTATAAGTATTTTGGGGTTGGGTTCATTTGATTTTATATATGTAGTTTTGTTATAAACAGCTGTTAGCCATCTCGACTTCGCACGGACAGAATAATGGTCTCTATAAAACGTTAATATCGTAATACATAACTCGGTTTAAGCGGCGCACGCCAGTAAAGCTCCGTTGGCACAATTTTGTAGACTTCTTCAATAATCATCGTCACATTTCAGCCAATTTACACAAAACCTCAACGAATTACACACCTAAGCCTTCCTTGTGAATCACTTCGTCCATTGGTGAAGAATGTATGAATATCCGTTAAGTATTTCTTGAGTAAACGGCGTTCAAACGAGAAATAATTATATACAAAGCAAAGTTTTATTTGGCGTTGATTATAAATTGATAACATGTTTTTATATCCATGTATAGTTCATGTTATTATTATTCGAATTGTATTAATGAACTTCTCGAACGAAAGCAGCATCATAGTATGAGTTCTTCTAAAGAAATGAGAATGTTTTATTCCACTGATATTTGCATTATACCAACGAATTAAACTCTTTTAAGAAAAATTTAGCAAACATGTTAACGCAGCATCGCCTCGGATGGACGAGGTCCGATTTATTTCTCAACAGTATTGCACCTGCCGAAACTGGTTTCAATTCAAAATAACCTAGGGTGACCATAAGTGTTGATATCCAGGATAACTGCAAACAATGTATTTAGTACCTTTTTTAATTAGCCTACAAATGTAGAAATGTGATCAAATCCTTGAAAATAAAACATTTTCAGTGTTATTTTACGTTCAGAAACCTCAACCATTTTCTAAAATCGTAACAAAGTTCAAACTTGTAGAGCTTTAATTATCACAATTGGCATTTGCATTATAATTTAATTAGCTTTCTATCAATTATTGATGTGATTTCACTGTTAATAATAATTTATTTCGATCAAATACTGGCATAATTTATTTTTTTAAAGTAGATTTTTTTATAACATATTATTACATTTCTATTATTAATCATTATTACATAATCTAACTCATTTTAACTTTTACTTATGAAGTTTTTCAACACTTGATATTATTTTTGTTTATATAATGAAATTATCTCAACAATAATGACAACATCGTGTCGTGTTTGCTTAAATATGGTTGTGCTTTAAACAACAAATTATTATGTAACATTAATATTAAATTAATTATGAGATGTACCAATTGTAAACCTATTTTCGCATATATTTTCGAAAAAGAAATGTCCTGGCAAAGAAGAACCGTTGGTGACCCTAACAATCCCAAAGTAAAAAAAAAGGTTTAATCAAAACAAGATATGATTCTTAAGGGAAGGTAATTTCTTTTGTCAACTTAGCGTTATTTAATATTAGTTCCTGGGCGACTCAATTCGCGCGACTAAAATAAATTACTTATATAAATATTATTTTTGGGAAAAACAAAAATCTGTATTCAGAAAATTTGATTCAAATTATCTGAATACATCATTTGAACAAAATCGTTACAGACGTTTCCAAAATAAGCACATTCATCCATATACAAGTATTGCTCATTTAACATGGTAAAATTTAGTAATTTTTTTATGTCAAGTAGACATTTTATTATAAGAAAATCTATATGTATCCGATGACTGTCACATGTGCTTCAACCTATATTGGAACAGCGTGGAGTAAGCCCAGCAGCGGCACATTAACGAACTCTTACTTGACTCTTATTTCATTTGATACTGACCTGGAAGTCTTTTTTTGTTGGCGTATATGTTGATATACTTAACTCAAGGTCTGGTAACGACACCGCATTTGTCAGAATACTATATTATGTGGGTTAGCGGCTACACTGAGAGAGATGAAAGTACTAGTATACTTTATGTTACCCGGGATGGCAAATGACTGTGCTACACCTGATGGTAAGTGGTAGTAGAGTCCAAACGCGACGAACGCTAGTGCAGTCGGGAAGAACGATCTGCACTAGCCGCCCTCGCCTTGCCGGCCCGCAAAATGCCTCTTCACGCCTCGTTTGAAGGAACTTTAATTTATACTAAAATATATTAGGCATTTCAAGTATTATTTGTATTTGTAGTACTTTTAATCCAGTCTTTATAAACATTTGGAAATGCATGTGTTTCTAGAAAAGCTTAACTTCAAATTGTTGTCCAAAATTTCCTATGTGCATTTTCCGCCATCTTGAAAAAAGGGGTTAAATTCATTCTTTTCACAATAGCTCGGTTGTCCATTGAGATACGAAAATTTGGATTTAATATTTTTTGTTGTTTTTTTTTTACGATCTAGAATTAAGGTCCTTTACATTTTTCACCTATCGCTATTGAGATATCGATCGAAAAAGCCAAAAAATTCGGTTATTATATTCTTTCGGGGAAGGCTGACATTGCCCACAAATTCCATAAGTTCCCAGAGTTAAGGGGGGTACTTATTTACCCCTAATACATACCTATTAATATTAATGGTGTACTCTTATGTGTTTCAGACCTATCTTATAAGCATCACTATATGAGATAAGAAATAATGAATAGGACTTAGTTCGATGACAATAATTATGAAAGGTGATAATAAATATCAACATGGCTGACGGTAACAGTCTAATTATAAAACCATATTTTCGTTTGTCTTCAATAATCTTGTACATTCACATACTTTGTCATTTGACTTTAATCACTTTTTAATAAGTTATACAACTTTTTTGTGAAACACATATTTATTTATATAATTATAACGCTATCTTTATATCTTAAAGTTTTAACTTTGTGAGATAAGGCGATAGTGTAATATGCGTTAATGCTATACGTTCGTAAGACCACGCTTAGCATAAATTAAGCTTCATCATTAGTTATGTTATAGCGATTAGAAATAACTGAATTCCTTGCGCAAGTTGGACTCAACACATCTAATAACTACTGAGGTTTTTGACATTTCTTCTCGAAAGAATCTATAAATCGACCTTATTACTACACTTAATTTAATATTATAACGTGACCTAGTATTAAATAATAAAACAGCCTGCTGGGCTAAGGCATCCTCTCCTTTTTTGAAGAGAAGGTTTGAAGTAAATTCACCACGCTGCTCCAACGTGGGTTGACGGAATACACATGTGGCACAATTTCAGTGAAATTAGCCACGTCATGCAGGTTTTCTCACGATGTTTTGCTTCACCGTCAAGCACGAGATGAATTATAAACACAAATTAAGGACATGAGAATTCAGTAGTGCCCGAGTTTGAACCCACGATCATCGATTAAGATTCAGGCGTTCTATCCACTAGTTAGCGTTCTAACACAAAGTTTACTCGAATAAAGAAAAATTTGATTCAAATATTAGCAATACGCATTTTTGAGGAATTACTTTTTTATCCTTCCCTTTAGGCGTAGGGCTGGTGTTAAGAGTTAGTATGACTATTAATAATACCCGGTGTCTACGCATCGAACCTGCATCTGGCATATCACTTGGCAACCTATAGGCCGTAAGGGTATTAAGACTATTAAGATGTCTAGGCGTGTTTATATGATGCACTAGCTAATCGTCCCGGCTTCCTCTGGGATTTATATGAAGAAAAATGTACTTTGCTAACGATTTGCGTAAAATCCGTTCTTAGTGAGCGTCTACGTCGGGTAAGGAGTGACTGTAACAAATTTCAAGTCAATCGAGAGGATAATTTAGGAGATCTCGTGATGAGTGGTATTCCGCTTATATACAGGGTTATTTGTAACACACCAGCAACCTCGGAGGACAAGATAGCTAACACCATAAGCAACAACTTTTGTTCTACGAATTTTGATAATTTGTTAGATTTTACTTTCATACAAAAATAAGTATTAATTTAATTTCCCGCTTGAACGTTTATTTTTTATTTTTTTAATTTACGCGCATCGCAAACATCGATGCGTCGCGTCGTCCTTCCGTTAATGAATGAAATATAGACCTACAAATGTCACGACAGTACGACAAAAACTTGTAAAATCATTTTTCTTTCATGTTTTGTGTTATGTCCGGAGTCCGAAGATCTAGTCCTGAGAGGTAGCTGGTGGGTTACAAATAACCCTATATATAGATAAATAAAGTAGTTTTACTGAAGCATTTTTGATTATCCCATTACTCGAAGATATTTCAACAATCATGGCTTTGTTCGTAGCTAATGGATCAAGTTCTATTTGCGATCGCTCTTCTAAAAGACGGTCTCATTTATTTCTATTTACTTGTTATTTAACAATGGACGGTAATTGATACGAGATCCCATTACCGATCAGGAAATGTGTTCTGGTGCAGTCGTGAATCCGAAATCAGATTGTAAGGAAATCAGATCGTGGCCCCGTACAATACTTTAAATGAAAACTAAGGGATTTAATAGTTCCATGAAAAGTTGATTATTTAAACATAAGGGATATGTAAATAATATATTATTTTTACAATCCGAAACGATGTTAACTCAAGAGTTAACACATTTTAATCACAAGTATCAAGATACTTGTGATTAAAATGTGCTTGCATGCACTTGCATTTGAATCATAAATAAACTAAGAATTAATAATGTTATTATTACTTAATTTTTCAGTGTCACTTAAGTCATTAATCGTGAAATGCTCAATATACTTCGATTAGGCATGGTTCTCATAGACATCCCTCGTCGATTATATGATTTCAACGCCATAACGATGGGCACTGTATTCATAAGAAAGCTGTTATCAATAAATTAATGTAAGTTGAAATAATAATATTTTAATAAACAAAATTTAGATTGTTTGACGAGCCGGTTGGCGTAGTTGGTAGATACTTGCCTTTCGCGCCGCAGGTCGTGGGTTCGATTCCCACCCAGGACATACATTTGTGTGCATGAACATGTCTGTTTGTCCTGAGTCTCGGTGTAATTATCTATATAAGTAAAGAAAAGTAGTATATCAGTTGTCTGATTTTCATAGTACGAGCACAACACAACGGTATTCTCCTTATAAGACAATTATACTATAGTGATCAGCACCATGTACATTATCCCTGCAACCCAAACAATTTGGAAGGTGTCGGCTAACTCGTTTACATTTTCTGAGAAACAAGAATGCAAGTTACAAGCGTAAACTATTTATTTTAGTCACGTATTCTCTATTTACAAGGAACTATAGGATGCTTGTAAGAAAAAAAAATGTTAACTTTACAATCTACTTCATTTCAAAATAATAAATTCACTTATGAAAGTATTTTACTTAAGACATGTTTATCAATTTTTAAATTTTTTGTTTGTTACAAGATGTTATGAGACGAAATGAAATGAGATTTCAAATTTGGAACATAAGATTATAAAAGACGGTATCTTACTTAAAATATTTGGTACAATCACATTGAACTACAGATAACTACTTACTTGGTGGTAGAGCTTTGTGCAAGCTCGTCTGGGTAGGTACCACCCTCGCATCAGATATTCTACCGCAAAACAGTAGTACTTTGTATTGTTGTGTTCCGGTTTGAAGGTCGAGTAAGCCAGTGTAATTACAGGCACAGGGGATATAACATCTTAGTTCTCAAGGTTGGTGGCACATTGGCGATGTAAGCGATGGTTAACATTTCTTACAATGTTATTCTCTATGGGCGTTGGTAACCACTTACCATCATTTGCGTAAATAACACGATGGAATTCATATAAACAGTGAAATAATCATAGATTGCTTAAAACACTTTCTTATTTTTTTTTATTTACCTGGTTTTTGATGTCGGTGCTTCTTCCCTTTACCAGCGACCGCTGTCACGAGCAGCGCCAACACCACCGCCCGCCACCACATTTTACACCATCACACCACTTTGCACCATAAAATTTTAATGTATTTATTTTTTTAAAACACAACCGATATTATTCTTACAAAACGCGACACCTCATTTTAATCCTTAATAATGTTTGTTTTTTCTACCAAATTCTAAATATGAATGAACAATTGTTGAATAAACTATATTTATAGGATATTGTTTATAGAGCTTAATGATATAATAATCTAAATACCTATTCTGAAATAAAGTCGAATTATTTCACCCGCGTAAAAGATCGCGACAAAAAGTACCGATTACTCAGTGAACAACCCTCTCTGCCCAACTGACAGAATCCTACTGAATAAAAAGCGAAGGAGACCAGGCTTACCGGCTTTGACAACGTCATACATTCACCTAAAAGCTCTCTTTCTTTTTTTATATAAAACAGTTATTTTTATTAAGTATTTAACACACACATTTTCTTTCTTTTCCAAATATTTATATTTTAAATTTAATATCGTAATGGCATTTATTTCTTTCAAAGCTTTAAAAGCTCGAACTACAATATTCTTCTGACTTTTAAGACCATTGCGAAGCACTTAGCAGTTCCAACATTGTTTACTAGATGGCGTTGTAACTGTTTCTGATAATTTTTCTGTTTATTTAAAATTTATTTATAGATACGTAGATTTAAATCTTTATTCTATAAGAATTATTAAGAGGAAATAATTTTGTAAGGAACCCGATTTTATTATTATTTATAAGTGCCGCCATTCAAATTTAAAGAGCAAATACTTAAAATTACGTATTTTCTTTTTTTGTGTGTGAGGTTTGTCATGTGATTCAGATTTATTTTTAAAATTTTCATATATTTATTTGCATAGTTCTTGTATTATTCAATTATATGATTTCTTTTTTTTCAAACCATTAAATATTTTTATATTTATTACTTTAATATTTTTCAATGTTTTTAAACTAGTTTGTCAACTGTGAGACTGATCTGTGATTTAAAAAAATATTTAATTATACCTACTGTTTGTGATGACATAATGATTTACTAATACATGATTCTTTCTTCCTTCCACCTTACCAATTTAGTTAAAGGCAATTTCAATCGTAATTATTCCAAAAATCACATCAACAGATGCAGAATGACGTTATTAATTTATTTCTTTCAAAATAGCCTTATGTTCTTATTTCTTACAAACTGCATAGGACAAGGAGTTAGGATAGGATACACGTAATAACACTCAATAACATACGAACAATAAGCCAAAAATGTTTAATGTCATATCGATAAATTTACATTGCGTTTATCGTAACACCAAAAACTGGACACCCACGACAAGGTGCGACGTCCACTAAACGAGTAAAAATTCACCTAAAAAAATCTTCGCTAAAATTAGAATATTACACAGATACGTTCGGATAGACTTCAGACCGGCGATCGGCGCGGTGCGACGCCCTGCCCATTCCTTACATATATAGTAAATACAAACTGCATTCTAATCATATTAAAATTATGTATATATGACACATTATCAATAGTATGTATAAGACGTGGATGTTCTGTATATAAGCTTAACGCACGAGTCCAGTTACACGGTAAAAACTTCACAAAATCTCCTGTATACAGAGCGAAGTGTAATAACATCAAAAGGCATGTTTAAAATTATCATATTATAGTTGAATACCTAAGCGTGTTAAATGGAAGTTTCATTATTATTGTTTTATGTTAAGAGTCTTTGAAGCGATTACAGCTAGTTTATGTTTTTCATAGAATGGACCGTGGCCGCGGTCGGACCGCGCCGCGAAGTGCTCGGTGCGGGCGTGTGACGTCACGACCCGCTCGCGCTCGCACTACGGACGCATGTACCGGGGGACGCCTGCGCGATGATTGATCGGGAAATTCGTGTGTTCTGAATATACTACATTTTACATTCTATGTTTGTCGAATTCGTATAAAAAATCATTTGCACATAAGTCATTCTCCAATAAAACATTAGTTCATACTGTATAATTCTATAGTTAATTTATTGCGATAACGTAATTATAACGGAGTCGAAATACATCTATGGCTTCTTTATAATATCTATGATTCATATGGTCCGATTATACTCGTAAAAGTTTGAACAAACGTCTCGTCGCTTTATGTCAGCGTCGAGAACATCATATATTTAAAATTTCACTTAAGTTTTACATACATAAAATATGCTTATTCTATGATAAATTTGGAAGTGAAGAAATAAAATTTTAATAAAACACACATATTAACAGAAATCGTTATGAAATCGAGAAGTATTGAATATCTTCGATACTGCGTACTCAGCTACACACACTACTCGCTATCCAATGAACGTATACAAATAACATTACAAACTGGGATACATTACATCACTAATGATTATACAATTTCATCGGATAGAATTTCAGTTAACTATCACTCCCATAAATACACTTAGGGCTACCGAAACGCGTACACTCGAACACGACCTGAGGAGAGCTAAACGATGTCCCGCGAGCTATACGAGCGAGTCACTCGCACGAGAGTCAGAGAGAGCTACTCGCGCGAGCGGACTGAGCGATACATGGCAGTGACACGCATTAAGGACCCGTGTAAAAGACGTTTTACATCAGTCAATATTCAGATTATCTAGCTCTGCTTAAAGGTAGACACTTCCTCAAACTCTATATTTGGGGCTCATTACTCGGCCGCACGAGCTGCCTTTAAGACAGCCTATCGTGCACTGAAAGGCCTACGATATTTGATGTAAAAGGTCTTTGAGTTAAACTCGCGTTTGACTCCAGCGAGATACAATCGTTATGTACCTGAGATAGTCAAACGCGTGATTAACTTACGCGATCGATAATAATGCGTTAAGAGCGAGCCACGCGCGCAAACGGATTGTGCGAGTAGCTCGCGCGACACTGGCGCGTAAAGCGCGTACGTGAGTGTCAAACTTCACCCGGTCACGACGCGACCAGGGAAGCTCTTCGGACTCACTCGCGTCTCGATTAACCTTTACGAGAGCGACTTTCTCTACGCGGTTCGACCACAAGTCAAAAAAATATATTATATCAGAAACGCGACTCCCACTCGCATACGTCACAACTAATACAACAGTCAAAGGAACACTCGCGGCAGAACCGGTCGACGAACACTTAATATAATTATTTATTATTTTCAACGGATATGTGAAGGTTCCTTTCCGCAGACCGACGCACGCACGCTCACCTACTATCACTGGTCGTCGTTCGGGTAAGTCCTGCTGGTCGGAGAGCGGAGTTTGGGAGCGGTAGGGGGCCGGTACGGCGCCCCCGCCCTGCGGGCCCGACCGGGCCGCCTCAGACGAACCACTCGTCTTTGTGCGGGGCGCCGCTCAGCGCTGCGCCCGCGCCCGCAGGCGGCCCGGGCGCGCCGCCCTGTACCTGCGGACAGCGGGAGCTGCAGACTGCGATATCTGATACTTCTGCGGGACTTCTAATCTAACTAATTATGACATGTCTCAATGCTTCTGCAAATCAACACGCCATGATTGTTTTTACAAATCGACGACAGTATATAGATGTTCCTTGGACAACATGCAACTGAGCGACATTAGCACTATAAACTGGACGAAGGTTATTACTGTCATCACAATTAGTGTATGAAAATGTTTGTAATTTATTAGGAGCCCCGCATTTTACACAGAGCAAAATGGAAAATCACCAGCTGTAAAATAGTTGATATAAGTTCACTAGAGTAAGAAATAAAATAAAGTAGACTATAATATATAGTTTTTGTGGTGATGATGTGATAAGTGTAGTGAAGTCTGTTACCCGCGCGGGCCCGCAGGGTGCGCCCAGTTTCCCGGCAGCCTCGTGGCGGGCGAGGCAGTGGCGCCACCCGCGCCCTTGCCGCCGCCCGCACCGTTGCTGCTGGCCATTTGTTGCACTGCGGGACGATACATTAAATACAATTTAATACACATGCAACTTTTAAATTTGTTTATATATAAATAAACACTAATAAGGAAATCTACAAATTAAAACAATCACATTTACTTAAACTTTAGTTTTATGTTCAATAGCTTAATATAAAATGGTCACTTACAATGTAAGTGTGTCAGTGGTGCAGGCGCGCGTCGGCGGCAGAAGCAGCAGAGCGCCAACAGTGCCGCTAGCGCCAACAACGCTGCACCGCCCGCCGCTACCGCCGCCCACGCGCCGCTACGCGCGCCTCCACCGCTCTCTACGAACACGACCAATACAATGCTTATAAAGTTTATAATATATTATTATTTGCTGTAAAATTATTGTTTTCGCTAATTCATGTATTGTAAATATATTAACATAGAGCAAACATAAACTGCTCTAAAGTGTAATATAACTTTTATCGTACGACACACGGTACGGTTTCGCTAGGCAAAATGATAGCTTTTCCTTATATGCCATAACATTCCATTCATTATTATCCTTTCTGTTTGACATAAGTATATTTTCCTTGTCTTTAAATCTTATACTGTTTTAATTGATTTAGAACTGTATCAACTATAACTTCAATTGAAATCTGGGAAATATGTAATTTTTTTTATAATACATATTTTCCAGTAACAACATAATTACCAAAAACACTAATCATTTAATCACCGGGACAAAGCGCGGCGGTGTCCTCGTCCGACCCGTCCGCACAGTGGTCCACGCCGTCGCACGTCAAGTCCGCGCTGACGCAGAACTCGCGTTGCTTGCACCTGAACTCCTTACATCCATGTTCTGAAATATTTTAAAAGAATAAGGAATAACTAATCTTCCTTATAATTCTTCGATCGCTAAAAGTTTGTCAAGATCAGGCATTATATGATTAATTCTGGCCTTAAAGATACTCTGGTAAGAAAGAAACACAGACGATGTCGAAGGATAAAATTATTAAGAAATCAAACTTCAGTTATTTACCGCGTAGCAATTGAGGCACGTGGATCCCTTAAGGATCACCAGCCGCTTAATTATTGTATGTTTTTCGTAAATTAAAAACGTGACAGCACATTTATATGGCTTGACTGGGTTGCTACCCGCAATAATCATCGGTGACTTTTTTTATAGTATTGGTAGGCGGACGAGTATATGGGCCACCTGATGGTAAGTAGTCATCAACGCCCATAGACAGATGCATTGTACATTTATTAAAAAAAAAAATCGCCAATGCGCCGCCAACCTTGGGAACTAAGATGTTATGTCCCTTGTGCATGTAATTACACTTGCTTACGACCCTTCAAACTGGAACACAAGAATACCATGTACAGCTGTTTTGCGGTAGCATATCTGATGAGTGGGTGTTACCTACCGCCGAGTGAAAAAATCCACATTTACACAGAAACAAGTGGATAAGAACACATTTCTAAAATATAAGAAATAACATACAATATTGTATTATTTTTAAAGCAACAGTTAGTAAGTATCCGCCTGCAAATGGGATATCCTATCCTCTTACCGAAAAGATTTGGAACGTATTCGCTTATTCGAACATAATAAACGAGGTGACAGAATATCATCCGACGCATTATTCCTCATGTTAACTTACTGCTGACGAATGATCAATAGGTATTTTTTAACCTATTTTAAAGATGCCATTATGGAAATACCTTTTCACGTTATTTGAAACACAATAACTAAACTGATCACCGGTTAACTGTTAGACGAACGTCTAAACTGAGTTAACCTGAGTCGAAAAAAATAAATTGAAAAAAAATAATAAAAAACCAAAGCCACTTCCTAATAAAAATTATCCCCTCCTTATTCAAGATATCAAAATGTTTTCTCCTCATAATTTTATAAATAATAACGCTGACGTGTGATGACGTAATCGAATTACGGACGCCATGATGGAAATGGCGGCAAACAATAGACAATTCATCAAGTGATTTTGGTGGACGAACAACGAACGTCGATCACGCTGGACATATTGTGAATAGAATTTATTTTTACAATACAAATTTAAAAAAAATATATTGCGATCGATTTATTTTTTAACCGTAAAATACCTTTATGAAAGAAAAGTTATCAAATTTTTATTTTATTGGAACATGACACATTTTTATTATAATTTATACGTATTATATACCTATCTTTAGAGAAGATTACTTTAATGAAATGTCTTGATTTACGATGAATATTTATTACATAAGTAATTCTAGTTTTAATAACTGAATGAAACAAGGCTATTTTATATTCTATATCTATATTAATATATAAAGCTGAAGAGTTTGTTTGTTTGATCCGGCTAATCTCAGGAACTACTGGTCCGAATTTAAAAATTATTTTTGTGTTGTATAGTCCTTTTATCGAGGAAAGTTCTTTTATTCATTATATTTTTATTAATTATACGCGGGTGAAACCGCGGTCACAGCTAGTGATAGATACTTATAATTTATTTTCGCTGGTTCTTCTCAAATAATCGATTAGCTTATAATAATTATAGTTTGAATTTGTTTTAGTATATTATTGTATAAGTATTTATGCTTCCCTTCAAATTTAGACTATCGACTTTTCATGTTCTCAATAAATAGTACCGTCGTAAAACCGAAGACATGTAATTATTTATCAAGTCACATACGCCTTATATACGTATTACTACTATTCACCCGCGTGTAACTAGGTTATTGAGTAGCCTATGTCCGGTTCGGGTTCAAACTTGCTTCATACGAAATTATATCAAAATCGGCTCAGTGGTTTACCCTTGAAAGCGAAGGAGATAGACAGTTACTTTTACAATTATAATATTAGTAAAGATTTATTAAATACATAATTTCTATATAACAAATACTATATAAGTATGTTACTGTAGCATACTACATGAGGAGCTTGAAATATCTCTTAGAGGTCTACTTGTTTGTTGTTGTGTAACTAGTTCAACTGTGTTCACTGATAAAGTGCTTTAACATATTATAATGCCATCGTAACAACGATTGCGTAAACCCGGCAATAAAGAGAGGTGCTATCGACCCCTCTTCGGATGATGCCTTTTATAGCCTCAATAAATGACACAATACGCGTATTATGTCCACTATTGACGCCCTGCGGCCGTTCTCTCCCATTCAAAGAGCAATTACAATTGTTCGTTTTGTCGATTACTGTAATTTTATTGGGATTCTTTCAGGATTTCTTTATGATCACAGCGAAAATTACTATATTGTAGTAATCGTTTATAGTGTATATAGTAGTTATGACTACATTTTATAAAAAAGTCCCCCAGCCACGTCTGTGTGTCTGTTTATGTCAATGCAATAAACTCGAAAACTACCGGATTTTCATTTCGAATTTATTAGGAAGGTTTAGATATATTTCGCGCGGTTTTCGGGGTTAATGAACAGCTATTGTAGGTTAAAAAGTATTTACAGTGTAGGAAGTGCAACACCTCCTGCTGTTACAGTGTCTATGGGTAAAGTGACCACGTTCCATCAGATAGCCCAACCAAAGTGGTACCTACAAATACCTGTGTCAAATACATTAAATATGCTCGAGCAAACCTCTGTTATTTGCCTAATAACGAGAGCGTTTTTAATTAAACATGAATGAAAAGATAAAAAAATAAAAGCTAAATTAATGTGACGTAAAACAACACTCGTTCGAGGGCAGGGGATAATAAATTGAATTTAAGCGGAGATCCGGTGCCGGCTCAGCGGTTTTATAGTGTAATATTCAAAAAGGATTGCACTCAATTATTATATATCATTTTATGTTTACTTAATGTGATCCTGCAGATATTTTTAAATATTCTGACATATACCCTACATAGATTAAATGACGTGAAATTAATATTTGTTGATTTTTATGTGAAGTAACATCCTATAAATATCCCACTGCTGGACCAAAGCTTCCTCTGTTTTTAATTTCTATGGTTTGGAGCCTTCTTCACCGCGCTACTCTAATGATGTTAGGTGGATAAATATGGCAGTTTTATTTACCGAGAACGATATTAATTATATACACGAATTAAGCAAATGAAAATTCAGTGGTGCCCACAAAAATTTGCCAGTGTTCGAACTCAGAATCATCGGTTAAGATTCTCGTCTTCTAACTATTAAGCCATCACAAAAATAGAGTGCATCGTAACGACACAGACGGACTTGCACACAACCCTACAACAAAGTTAATGCTCATGCAACTTGTTAACTCTTTAAGAAGAATATATAAATATAAACCCTTAAAATGTTTGTCGTTTCATCAAGGATCATACTATAGTTATTAAACTCGCATAAGCCGTAAGTGCGACAAAAAGGCGTTTCCGTCCCGAAGCATACTTCACAAGCGAATAAGCAAATATGATTGCGTTTCGTACCACGCAACTCGGCTAGCGCTCAAACTTACCAAAAACCACTATATTTTTCCACGCAGCCGAGTCGAAAATCTAATTGATGTTGGCTACATGTAGAAGCAATGTATGAGGAAAATACCAAAAAAGAGTTTTATTTGAAATGTTATCCTCTAAAATGCGGCTACCTTACATAGCCAATGCGCCAACCTTGGGAACTGAGATGTTATGTCCATTATGCCTGTAGTTTTACTGGCTCACTCTTCAAACTGAGTATTATTTTTTATGGATATAATATATGATGAGTAAGTATTATATCAAATATCCAATTAAAGAACGTTATATTAAGTTATTACAATGCCGGCTTTTCACTAATTTATTAATGAAATAATATATTGTTTATTTATTAATATTTTCATTTGAAATATAATAGTTTTCTAACTCATAACAATTATCTGGTGTGTACTTTAATGTAAATTAATTTATAAATGTAGATAATGAGAGTGTGACATGAAGAAATGACAGAATTAATTATAAGGACTACACACTTGAGTAACCGCGAAAACGAAAATGTGATCATGGACTAAAGGGTTTCCAAGCTCATAATATCCACACACACATACACATTTCCATTTATAAGATGAGATAAGGGTGGAATGTGTGAACTGCCCCGACAGCGTTCCGTCGAATAAATAAACATTGAGGATAATTAAAGAGGCGCTGAAAGAGGGTCGACGCGTACTCCTCCGAGGAATCTCTCGCCCAATGTGATCAAATATACAAACGTTCTTTATAAATTGCTGCCTTTGTGATCATGATCGTATATTGTTGATATACACTATTGTATTTACACAATACAACAGTACAATGAACTACACAACAATCGACACGTGAATAAAAAAATGGATATTATATAATCGCTATAATGAGAAACGTTCTTATAATGTATTTCAATGTTCAATCACTATTTTCAAAAAAATATTCGTTTTGCTAACTTCGTCTCTCTAACGTCTGAATGGGCTTTGGTTTGATAAATATAGAATGCAAGTATACATATGTAATATTTAATTATAATAATATCCCCGTCGTTGAATTTCGGCCACGCTGACTAATCTAAAAATAGCGTCAACTGGGTTGCAAGTATAGTACACAAATGTGCTCCAATAAGCAAGCTGTATTCTCTCTCATCAGATGAGACCGCAATTAAATAGGACTAGACAGAATCTTTATTTGCATTCACCAAAGACTATATTTGCATTCCGAATCATGGATTCGTTCGTTGTAATTCTGTAAATTCTATCGTATGTTGATTGTCTTATTGATCTAGTGGCTACATGTAAGGCCGCAGACACGGTGGTCCTGGGTTCAAATCCCAGGTCGGGCCAATAAAATGAGATTTTCAGTCAAAAATTCTCAGTAGTAGCCCGGAGACTGGAAGTTGGAAGTGTGTCCACTCTCGTGCCTCGCAAACCACGTAAAGCCGTTGGTCCTCCGCCTGAACTCTTTCCGGTCGTGTCGGATTGCCGTACCATCGGGTTATAAGGGTTAGGGAATAGAGAGTGCACCTTTGTTTGCGCACACACTTGTGCACTGTAATAATATGTACTGCGCAGTTGGCTATTCTCTCTTATATGCCACCGGGGCTGTAATATTATTATTATTATTAAATTCTATCGGGAAGAACGGATTCTAGCAGATGATTGATAATTTTCATTATGATTGATGAAGATGATCTAATATTAACTCAGAATTTTCATCATCCACATAATCTTATGCAGAATAATATGCCTTAATTATTAACAATATTTTAACATGAGCAAGAAAATTATTATAAGGTAAATGTATAACTTTTGTCTACTGAATTTTATAAACGAATACCTTGCCTTCGACAGGATACGTCGACTCTGTAAAGTCGGAAACTCATTTTTACAAGTTTATCTTTACTTGTCATGTTTTTCACAAGCCTTGTATATGCTTGTCTGTTATACTACTTGTTTTTATATACTAAAAAAGGTCCTCCAGACCGATTTCGGCCACGGCGGCCAATCTCAAGAGAGATAGCCAACTGCGCAGGACATATTATAGTTTTTTTTGTTATATACTATTTGTTATATAAAAAGCGATGTTATTGCTGTAAATATATTAATAAGTATGAATCCCTACTTTGCTAATAACATCCCAACGGGAATCTCCAACTCAAGAATTACAAATGGTATAATATTACACTTAGGTAATGATTCAGACTGCAAACTTAATTTTATTTTTCAGCTTTAATGGTAAATAAGTATTACAGTTTTTATTATGATAGAATCCTTCTAACTGCGCTGCTCAAATGAAAAAGCACCGTGACAAATCCACTTACGTTCTACCCTTATTTCACTGTAAATATTGTTTTTATGTTTCATAATAAGACTACCTACAATTTATAACCGATCTAATAAATTCAAATCTATACTAATATATAAAGCTGAAGAGTTTGTTTGTTTGATCCGGCTAATCTCAGGAACTACTGGTTCGAATTTAAAAATTATTTTTGTATTGCTTAGTCCTTTTATCGACGAAGGTTCTAGGCTAATTTTTATTCATTATATTTTTATTAATTATACGCGGGTGAAACCGCCGGCTCAGCTATTTCAAAATACTTTATTCAATATTGAAGCATTACACTTTCTTATTGATTGTCAAACCAGAAATTACTAATAGAAAGATCAGCGTAGCTATCGGAAAACATACACAATGAAAAAAGAGTGAATTGATAACCTCAATCTTTTTAAAGTCAGTCAGTCAGTCAGCCAGAAAGTAATTAAAAAAACAAACAGTCACTTATCAGATATCTATGGGTATTACCTAACCTAAAAATTATGTAAAAACCCAACAACGAATATTGACCCGACCCAAACATTAAACCCAGGAAGTAGTAGTAAGTTCAATGAGGAAGCTATACGTAGTAAGGGACAACAACACATACTCACGATCATTCAACAAACCAAATATTGAAAAGTATATATTAAAAAACAACATAAATAATAACACAACTAGAACTCACTGGGGTCCTTAACGGCTGTGATGACGAGCTTGAAGCCGTTGGCGTCGGTGCCCCAGTTGTCGGTCACGTACTTGAGCGTGACGAAGTTGCTGCGCGTGAACAGCGCGCCCACCTGCTGCTTCGTATTGCGACAGGACAAGTCCGCCTGAAACAAACGGGGAGTTGAATATATTACACTCGTGATTTTGTATTATTTTTTACAAAAGTAGGAACTGAGCCTAAATCATTATTAATTTAGCTTCTATATCCACCACACTTCGAGAAAAAAATATAATAATAATAATAGTTTGACGGCAAAACAATTCCTTCACGCTATATATTTATATAACTTAATCAAAAAAAGTTTATTTGATTTTACACACTTTATACAATAGCTGGGTTGTTAAGAAGATAACAGTTTATATCTTAAATAAATAAGTAGCGAAGTAAATATCCAAATCAAAGCATGTTAATATTTAAAGACCTTATTAAAGGTTCTTCATTTTCAGTTCTGTTCGAGTTAAAAGTCGAATTTGTCGGAATTCCTATAAGAAATAAAGGGCGTAAAACTGAATGCAGAAAATGATATTATTATAATATATATTGCGCTTAGAGTTGTAATGTACCTCTGTAAGAACAATATGTAATTAGTTAAGTAATTGCCCAAAAACAAATTAAATGTTATAATTACTTTAACTTCTGTCAATAGATCCACGTTGCTAACCCACGTGTCTAGACTAAACATATCTAACCTATTGCTTGGGCGGAGTTCGAAAGCATTTAAGTCTTTGTTAATCGTTATAAGCGATGGTACTTTAACAGTATGTATTATTGCAAAAATTTATTATTATAAGCAATCTTTTTTTTAAGAATGGTTTCGCAATCAATTATGATACCTGATAGTAAATAACTGCTAACTATTAAATATTGGGACCGCGGGGAATAGGAACCACATCATCGGTCCCTATTACATATAATTACACTGACTCACTCACCATTAACACCAACCTCAACATAAATATATATGTACAGCGTGTAACAAAATTCGTGTCCGACCCGTGAAGTGGTTATTAGATATCGTGTTCACTAATATATCAATTCTGTTTGATTTTTTAATGTGTGTTTAATGTGACTAAAGTTGAAATAACTTACACACATACATATAAAATCTTAGATAGGATTTGAGGAAATCTTAGAAGAAAAACTACTATCAAATACTAAAATTCCTATTGTAACGTTTTGTCTCGTACAAAAATCTCTGCAATTGTAATCAATCATGGATTTAAGCGAAAACATTGTACTCTTTTGTGGCACACGAACAAAGTAAGCGGCGTGACTATTGTATAACAATCTCAACATTCAGGGTACGGTAGCTCACCGCAAGTCTGAAAAACAGGTTTAGCGGAGAGCTCAGGTTCGCTCATGCGCCGGCAATATTTCCTTCATCGGGGCGGGCTTACTGAACGATGGCATTATTTTGCTGTCATATTTCAAGGAGAGCGATCGCAGCGACGTGACGGCTCTGCCCTCTAGATCCCTCACCCTCCCCTTCACCCCCCACCCCACTTTCAATACCCCACATCAAAGGCGTTACTTGCATTGGACTTTTACACTTTTTTTCGCTCTTTACCGAAGAGTTTAATAAAGATCGGTCTCGAGTTGATATTAAAATTCCTCTATAAATTTCTCTTCTTAAAATTTCCAAGTTATGTTTGGAATTTGGAATTCACTCTTTTCAGTATTATTTTTACACCTTATTCATGTTTTTTATTACCAGCAAGTGATTCTATTCTAAATTCCTTTTAATTATGATTTTCAACCTCCTGTTTGGAAAGGAATAACTCAGATATGTAAGGACCGACGAAAGAAAATAAGCGGGAATTGCCTAAGAGATGTTATTATATGAAAAGGCGATACTTATAATTAACCTATTACAGATAAGATAGACACAGAAATTAACGCAAAACAATAGTTGGAATAAAATTTTGAAACATTTATTCAACCAAAAAAAGAAGTAGGCGACCGACATAAAACTTAAAAATAACGTAGTGCTTAAATATCCGAGTCCGTCGCCGGACGAACACGCTCCTCAATTTAAGTGTGGATTAGCTGGACTGCACCTAATTTGAAATTCAGCGCGAGTAACTCACTGCAGACGATGCGGACTATGCTACAAGGAAACTCGTAACAGACTTCTAGACACGCGCTCGCACTAACTCCACTGAACGTTGACCCGATGAATAAGTACTCTACAGTTCGAAGTTACATGACGAGGGTAGCAACACTTCGTGGGGAATCACTATCATTTCTGTAATGAAACTTGTCGCCTGAAGTTGCGCGCATTGTTTTAGAGTTGGGACAGATATTCGAGCACGCATAGTTGCGATACAGGTGGGAGAAGTTCAGCCTTTGTCTCTGTAATGAATCCGTGACATTGTTTCCCTCGAGTTGTAACACACGTTGCCCGCTTTATTCTATTTAAGTTTACAGTTACATTTAGTCCGTCCATTGTGTTATTAACGCCTCGTCGATTGTTAGATTAAGCTCTTTGTTGTCTCTAGACCGCTACGAGGCCGGGATTTGCTTCATTTTCTATGGGCCGAGAGTTTTAATTATGTCCACACGGGCTTCGTTATTATTAACACTGGGAATTTTTTCAGATTTTATACCATGCAAAAGCTCTCTCGAATCAGATGTGATTTATAAATATCTATTTTGGCTTATTAATAAAAAACTTAAAACTTTATGAACGCATTATTTGCTCAATAAAACACAGAATAAAACAAAAAGTTAATTAGTATAAGAAGAGCAAATAACGAGCACGCTAACGCTGAACCAAACTATAAGAATTCGCTGAGAACTAAACAGTGGGTTATAACTTTTTTTTTAATTTACTGTTTAATGGAAAGGAAGAGTTTGAACAGTTGAAGGATATTTTCCTACCCTAGAGCCGCATATTGTGTTCGAAGAGTATAATGCTCTTAAAGTTGAAAAGTTTTGCAAAATAAGTGGGTTTAAGGACATTTGTTCGGACTATTGAGAATTCACCAAAGTTTCGAAACCGTTCCGCGGCTATGTGCCCGATAAAACATCAGAGTCTCATCCAATTTGAAGTAACAATTACAGATTTCCATTTGAAGCGGAAACCACAAGTAGTCGTCGAGTGAGATCGTTTGAAAGAAACTTTTCTCAAAACCGAGTCCAAGTTGGTAACGTTTTCGTTGCCAAATTAGCGTGGATATTACAATTGTCAGGAAATACGACAAGACTTACGTTCTTACTTGCTTTAAATTCCACTATTGTAATGGATTTAGTTTCTCAGAACTTTGGAGTCGTTATCAAGCATTTGTTAAAATAATTAATCCTCACTATTAAATTAATTTGTTATATCTCATAAAATTAACAATGAAACATGCCTATGTCAAGAAAGTAAATATTATATTAACCCTTGCAGGTAATGCTTAAATAAATCATTCGCATTATAATATTAACATCAGAGGATCGACGACAGCACATCATGTAGCTAGACAAATAAAGGGCTTTTAATTTATCATGAACACATTTACGTCACGCATCCATCCACCCCAACGAATCCTACAAATTATAGAATGATGATGAAAAATGTTCCATTAAAGCAAAGCCCGCAATTTATTTCTCTGGAGCGACACAGCCCTCGCTTAGCAGAACATAAAGTATTCATACTTTAAACTTTAAAACGGCGACTCGCTGACAGCCGCTTGAATAGAAAATTAAAGCGTAGAATTTGGCACACACTGGAGACTCCCTACGCTTTCAGCAGGTTTGCGGGTCGTGTTTTAGTACTAATTGTGTGTATTTAGGATAAATAGGAGTAAACAAACCGAGACTTAAAAGAAAACCACTCAGGATTCCATTGACATTTTCTCCTCTCGAAGTTTTGTACAATGGTCTTTGTTCCCAAGTCTCGGTGACCTGAAATTTAGGTATTTAAATTTAAAATTCGAGAAGTTGTATCTTCAGCGCCGTGTTCATTGCTAAGCAGGTGCGGACTGCGGACATCTGACGGTCGGTCGTATTGTGTATAAGTCATTAGCATACTGCTGTTAAATTAATATATATTTCCTACAACTTTGTTTATAGAAGAGAGATTTATTTTACTTAACTTACAAGGGTCGTTTAAACTTATCTTAAGCATCATCATCATGGAGCTCACCAAACATGTACCATAGAAATATTTGAAATAATTGCTTGACATGTATAGGTAAAAAACGTTTACATTTAGTCTTTTAATCATAAAAATATTATTAAGACTAGCTTTTATATATAAAAGCTAATGTTGTGGCTTACTTACGTACATGAAGTTGTGAAACTTATAGCATTAATATATCACTTTGTGGTAGGATAATTTGCTAGCCCATAAACCCAACGATCAGATTCTACCAATACACCATCTAGCAATACTTACTATCGTTATATTCTGACTTGAGTGGGTAGTGAGCCAGTGTAACTACAGGCACAAGGAATATTACATCTTAGTTACCAAGGTTGGTGGCATATTGGCGATACAAAGAACGGTAATATTTAATTACGGCGCAAAAGTTGTGTCAATGCGTATTACGCCTTTCACTTCACTGTAAAATAGAAAACTCTTTCACAACAGTATCCCAAAAAACGTTCAAACTGTCTCTGTTAAATTAAAAACTATAAACTTTTGTTCTGCAAAATCTTATTAAGCAATAAGCGAGTACATAAAACACGATTGGGACTGAAGCGATCACCTCCTGGCTATTTCTTTCTTATATTGAAAATTGTACACAATTACGAAAATCGAATACTGTTTAAGAGTAGAGATATAAATCGTGATATAGAGAGATAGTATTTTATTTTCGGTACCAGGTTTACTTTTGACCTGTACTACAAATTAGCGAGTGTAACGCTTCAATAATGAATTTTAATTAATAACGAATTATTAATTAAATTTTTATTATTTTTTAAACTTATGTATACTTAGAGAATAATATAAAAGCTCTCTCTTACTTTCTAGTAATCAAAAGACAAATGATACGAGATGACAAGAGCCGTGAAAATCACGTATTTATGTGATGGTTCATTAGTGTCGTATATTTAATTCTATGTCCTTTCTTTTTTTTCACAAGCCTTTCTTTACACAAGTAAAAGTAGTAACTCACGAAAGCCAATACATTGAGTTAAATCATTTGGTACATCAGGCATATCCCACAATGTTGTCCAATACCCGTTCCAATTATAAAAATGATTCCACAAATTAATTGACAGCAAAATTTCCAATAACCGAATCGACCCAGCATTTATCTGGTCTCATTAGCATGGCGTTTCTGGCATCTTTAATAAATTAGCGACGTACCATCGCTGTGATCTTGGATAGGGGAGGGGGTTGAATGAGAATAATCGGGACCCTCCGTAATTGCTGCTCGCGACGTCTTGGAATGCCTCCAAATTGGAAATGATATCGATAAAACTCTCGTTATGTGATATATTGAAAGGTAAGTGTTATGAAGGTATTTTAATACTTTGTCTGACAGGAAGTTAACTTCGATTCCTTTGTTCTTGAGGAATTCCGAATGATTCTACGTAGTGGTACTTTTATATAAAATGAAATGTATTTAATGCAATGTTTTTTGTCACAAATATCAATGATGGATATGACCTTAATTATTGAGGAAAGATAAAATTAAATAAATGTCCATATGAAGTTAAGATTTAATGCAATAAGCACCAAGCTGCACCAATACGGGATTGTGTACATATGTCGCAGATTTAATGAATCCTGTCAAATGATGAATAAAAAGCGTCAACTTGAATATTTTTTTCCAAATTTACCTTTGGAGGCGCTGTAGCGTGGGCGCCATCATACACATAGAGGTGGTCGTTGCAGTCCAGCTGCAGCAGGTCGAAGTGCAGCATAAAACGCTGCAAGATGCTGTGCGTCTGGAACGTGACGGTACAATCGAGGTTTCGCTCGTTGCGGGACCACAGCACGCCGCCATCCAGCTTGCGATACTGTCGCTGTAGGAAGTGGTCCTTGCATAGCGAGTCCATATAATCTGTTGACAGAAACAACTTCAGTTAGTTTAAGTGTTTTTAGTAATTCATTATTAACAAAATATAACTTTAAGCGTAATTTGATGTAAAAATCTCATTAGCAGCCCGGTATCTGAAAGTGTGTACACTTCCTTGCCTCGTAAAGCACGTAAAACTGTTGGACCTAAACTCTCTCCGGTCGTATCTTATTTGTCGTCTCATCCAATTATTAAAAAGATAGTCATGAATTATAATTCTTACATAGCTTACTCACCTATCACATATATTGATAAGATGACAGATATAATCTCTTATCTATCTTTCGCTATCATTGGTATCTATCTGTTACTCGTCAGAACTCTATCGGCAGTAGTACGGGATATATCTTTTATCTTGTTTGGATATATTTTATAGCCGCGACAACAAATTTAACCATGTAAGTGTTTATAAATTCTTATTTAAAATAAATTGCAAATGCCTTTCCACTACATTAATTAATCCATCACTAAGCCACTACTACTACTAAAACGGTAACGGTATGAAGTACGCTTAAACTTCACATAGACATAGGCTACTTTCATACAAATAATAAAACTACTTTATTATAAATTTAGAATAAGCGACTATCAAGTAGTTTTATAAACCCTAATTTTATAAATATTTAATACTAAATTACCCTACTGTTAAGGTGATAATATAGGTAATAAAATGGATGACGAATTGTAAAGATAATTTCCCTACCTTATTACAGCAATTCGTTTAATTATAAAGGCCCTATTACTGTTATTAAAACACATTTTCTCACTCAGTAATAATTGATGTGCCTTGTTATATTGAACTCGTTACTAAAACCAATAACGACAGTTTACCGCCAATACGTTCCAACTTTACATCGGTACAAACATAATATATATAATTTTTGATTATCGTTTCGAAGTTATAATTAATTCGATTATTGAAACGCGAGAAAAGTTTTGACATATATCGTTTTGGGTGTGCTTGAGCGTGAAAGTGAAGGGTAGACTACGTCATTGTTAGTACAAGCCCAAGGTCATAATAGCCTAACTCCCACCTGTGCATTGTAAACAATTATTAATCAGACAGCGCAATTGCCAAGTTTTTCTTATCGAAATCCTCAGCGATGCCTAGAAGAGGTCTATAGCATAGAAGTTCGCAATCAATGTATTTCATAAATTTCCAGGGCTAGCAGCATACTGACTACGCTCTCTTTCATTATGATAATGAGCATCGCTTCATCAGCTCCTACTCCTCGATCCTTGGCATCAATGGTGTCAGGAGAGACTACGGGATTGGAGGTACCTGCAGACTTCCTAGCTGGCACGGACACTGGAATGGGTGCCTTGCAAATCGTTGTGAACATACGGACGGATAGTCAAGGGAACATAGAAGTTGTACAGAATTAACACAAAGTAAATATTTTAGACTCTATCTACCAAATATAAATGAGACGTAAACGAAGACACACATAATGTGTGTCTGTTAGACTGTGTTAATTGGATGTTTGTTCAACTTTCATTCATTAGGTTGTCTATTCACGATATGGAAAAGTTAATAACCATAATTATATTTAAAACCTTGTATATATATGTTCCAATAACAATGATGTATTAAGTTATGTTCAATTACGCGAAACATTAAATTCAAGCTCGATGTTTGTCACGACAGTAATCTGAACTTGAAGCGAGTGAAACTGTGAAGCGCAGCTACTTTTATAATGATATTATATACTAAGACCTGGTAAGATTTAGTAGATAAGTCAGGTGGGCAAATAAAATGTCTCCTCGTTTATTAGTAAATATTTCGAGTCTAAATGATAAACTATGTGTGAGAAATAAATTCGTAAAACGTTGGTCAGATTTTAAGGTTTTTCTAAGTTTACTTGGTGGTAGGGTTTTGTGCAAGCCCGTCGAGGTAGGTACCAGATAGTCATCACACATTCTGCACAGCTATATCTGGTATTGTTGTGTCCCGATTTCAAGGATGAGTGTGTCAGTGTAACTACGGGCACAAGGAACATAACATCTTAGTCGGTGGTGTGGCCAAAGATCGGCGGTGTATTGTAGATGTAAGAAATAATCAATATTTCTTACATTCTACGGTCGATGATGACCACATACCACCAGGTTGTCCATTAGCCAGTACACCGACTAAGTTATTTAAAAAAATTATATATTGAACACCAAATGTCAAATTTGTTTCAAGTAGACCATCCTTGTAGGCGCTGTCACACATAATAAGAGTATAAAGTGTGAACAAATAGTACATTCTGTCATTTAAACAAGTAACCTTTATATAACAACATACACAATTAGATTCATACTCAATTAGTCTTTCAAAGTTGTTTAAATATAGTTTCAAATCACAAAGTCTATGTTTGTTCGCTGAGTTCTAAAGTATGGCTTAGTTTAATGAAGCGATCTAAAGCATCTTCGAAGTTAAAGCAAGTGCCGTTTATCTCGGCATAATTCGGCTAAAATATGTCCCAACTTGCTCCGTACTAAGCCAAGAAGTGTGACAAACTAACCGAATGTGTAATCTCTAACTCATTGTATTAATTAAACTGCACTATTTATGAACATTATAAATTATACTTTTAGAATAACTTCCGGTGAATTATAACATACAAACTTCAATACTGAATTATTATCCTTGTGTTATTGTTTGACGAGCCGATTGGCGTGGTTAGTAAGATACTTGCCTTTCACGCCGCAGGTCGTGGGTTCGATTCCCACCCAGGACAGGTATTTGTCTGCATGAACATCTCTGTTTGTTTGTGGGTCTGGGTGTAATTATCTATATAAGTATGTATTTACAAAAGAAAAGTAGTATATGCAAGTATATCAGTTGTCTGGTTCCCATAGTACTAGCTCTGCTTAGTTTGGGATCAGATGGCCTTGTGTGAATAATGGTCCAGGATATTATTATCTTCTTCTTCTAATATTGTCGGCCATACTTCTAACGCGATCGTAACGCTTAATACGAGTGATAAATGGGAATATTCGTCATTCCTCAAGTTCATAGTGACTATTATTAAAAAGTATATATATGTACAATAAGTATATCTATTTCGGTTTTTTGGCTTGTAATTCTTTTACTGTAAACTATGAATTGATATTGTGTTTGTATAGAAATAGCCAATGAATCGGGGATTATTTGAGGCTTAAAAAACCCCACGAGAGTTTAATCGTAAAATTATTTAACATATTCGAATTTCGTTGCAGTTATTGGATTATGCTTTGCAAAGCCTTATTCTTTGATAAGAGCCTATCTTAAGACTTATCTCGTCTGTATATAAGTCACGTAGCTAAACGTTAATCGCAAGCTCTTATTTACCGTTTGCGCTATTTTAGTAGCGACTTGTACGTTTAATACTTTAAAAAAAAATACAAATAAAGGCGTTACCTTTAAACGGTTATATTAAATTTTCTATAAGTTCATATAGATGGATTATAGGCTGGATAATAATATTCAAGAGATAAATAAATATTTGAAAAAGCGACAACGCATTGGCCCCTCGTTTTTCAAATGTTATTGATCGGTATTAATACGCTTAACTGCAAAGTAATTATAAATTCGTTTAATCTGTACTGTCACAGTGTTACTATATAAGGTTTTTATGAAAATTTGTTAAAGTTTCCAAGCTGCGTAAACAAAGAGATTACGTCTCTTTTATTTACTAATATGTACAGCTGAAGTGTATATTCGTTTGTTTGTTTTAAATGCGCTTATCTAAAGACTCATTCTTTTAATTTTTATTCAACGATTTGAAACAAATTTATATACTGAGATATGTTGACGGAAGGAAATAACTCTGTCCTTATTACACAAGTGAAAAAAAACTATTCGGTGATAATAGAAACCCATCCGTTCGTTAAGTCGTTTAAAACTATTTCCAATACATTGTGTAATGTTTAATCTCCGTCCAGTGCGAACGTAGAGACAAGTCCACTTATACGAAGTGAAGTAATATACGAGTCCGGGAATCGTGTCACGTTTGCGAGATATCGACTTATCGCATCGATATGAAGGACATTCCTCCGAGCGGTATAAATTTATCGCTCACATTCGCACGTGTTATTCGAATACCAATATATTGATATTGCTTAGTGATATATTTTTTAATATTATTTATTGGAACGAAGTTCTATTACACGGCTTACAGCAGAGTGAAATAGCAGTGGCCCAAGGTCACGTTATATAACGAAATAGCGTTCATACTGTGTCTGCCAAATACGATGAATTTAGGAGGTCGATATAAAGGAGGTTGAGATGAATTTTGGTGTGACATATATCCTATAATATGATCAATTAAAATCTACATTTTAAAACACGGTTTAAGATGAAAAAATATCACGCAGAACTTCGTTTCTGACGGGAGTCCCCCGCCGGCACAATATTTTTATTATAAAATTTTCCTCAGCTAAGCGTTTCTGTTCTTGTTTAATTTAATAACATGAAAATATAAATACATTGTAAGTACATACACACATATGATAAACTATATTCTGTCTAAAGTCTCTTAAATGGCCAATGCACCACCAAACATTGGAACTATGATGTTACACCTGTAGTTACACTAGCTCACTCACGGAACACAACAATACTGTGTATTGCTATTTGGCGGTATAATATAGAAGCATTTGCGTTATTTGACTCCATATGTTACGTGAATAAAAACATTTTATTCTTAATAGTAGATATTTATATCTTAGTTTTCGAACGTGTAAGAGAGGGAGACAGATGCAAAGTCCTCCTAGGTCCTTCTATTTACCCCAGCCAAAGTGTATGCAAAGTTTCATCGTAATCGGTTGAGTAGTTAAGAAGTTAAAGCGTAACAAACAAACTCAATTTGACATTAATAATATCAAAAAGGTTTTTTATATGGCATAGTATTAATTATTTACTAATTTTAATTACGTACTAGCCTTTTGCCCGCGGTTACACCCTCGGAGTAGCCGTTCCCGTCGAAATACGGGGACAAAATGTAGCCTATGTTACTCGCTGATAATGTATATAGTTTTCCATTGGTGAAAGAATTTTTTAAATCGGTTGTGAAATCAATAAACTCACATTCGGACTTATAACATTAGTTAGGATTAATAAATAATCAAAGGGCAAGGTCAAACAAGTGACGTCATCAATATTTTTATTTTCAATAATACTACTCAAGCAAATATCACTGTAAAATATTTTGTTTACGAGTATAAAGTTATCAGTATGTATTATCGTCCTTGTAGTTATCTCGTAATTACACCGGATGCAAGTTAATTAATTAATTATTATCGTATATTTTTATAATTTTTAATAAATGATTTATTTTTTCAAGTATGTTTTATTTTCTTTAATTTTAATATAGTATAATACAAAATGATATTTATAATATATGTTATAAATCAAAGTTACATAATACATTCTACGTGTAGTAAATATCACGATAAACATGTAATAAAGAAACTATATGAGCAAAGTTCTTTTAAATATACGACAAAAAAAATGTTGTGCTAAATTCAAAATGTATAGAAAACAGAAAACATCATATCTGTTAGTTTGATCGGACCCAGGTCACACACTCACTCAGACACAGAGTCCGACTCCAGTAGGAACAATCTTGTAGACTAGCTTACTGCACAGGAAATATTACAGCGCAGAAATTTTCCTTAAAGTTTAATAGGACGGCAATTGACATGAGTGTGCTTTTCAATATACGGAAAAATTTCAACTTGTTGATTCCGAGCTTTTACTAAGTCTACTGAGACTACCGTGAATGACCCCGAGAATTATGTTAAAAATACTAAAATTAAGGCTTCTAATTGATTCAAGCCATTTTGATATAGAGCTTATAACTCATACTTCTCTCTAACTCTTTCCGGTCGTATCGGATCTGATTATGAGAATTTAAAAAGTATAGAGTGCGTCTGTTATTATCAATTACATATAATTAATTTTAATTAGTATAAAAATACTAAGTTTCTTTGGTAGAATCCACATTCTGAAGCAGAAGTATATAAAGGTACGATATACTTTATTTTAATCTTATTAAATAACAAGAAACACTATTACATGAAACTACATAATGAGTAACAAAAAATTGCTTTGGAACTTTAAAAAACGCTTATTATATGATGTTAAAATGATTCAAAATATCACTTACGATCCATTACGTATATGTATTTACTAATAACTTATATCTCTATATCATTGATCACTCCGCAATAACCCGTGAAGCGTGTTATATACATAACGGAGTTTCAGACGATAATCCTGCGGGTGCACGTTGCAGCGATGGCACTCGTATGACTTGAGCTTTTCATAAACATCTACGTTTCCGTAATCCGTCTTCGGGGCTTAAAGCTTTTTTCAGATAAATATTCTTAAATTTTATAAACGTAATATTTAGGAATGGTAATCTTATTTTGATAATTTTAAAAAGATATAGATAAAAGATAGAAGTATCTGAAAATCTATCTATCGATAAAATTATTGAGCTATCTATACTACTATATAAATCTATTGGATATGACTGTACATATTTTTTTCACCTAAATTTGTGGTAAATAATCGTTTTATGATGCAGTGATTCACATAAAAATACACATTTTAAGCCCGAAAAAAGAGATAAACAATTAAATTTATCTTTTCCAATAAATAAATTAAAATCTTTTGTTAAAAAATAAATAAAAAATAAGTGCATTACTCGACAAAAAATTACATATGTGATTAAAAGATAAATGTTAGAATTTATCAATATTTACGCACTTAATTTAATTTATAAGTTTATTGTATTTGAATTACATATGTACATATATACTTTTACCTTATTCCAATCAAAGAAGAAGTAAAGATAAACGATCCTTAGATTTATAATTTCCACGCAATTTGCTAACAGCTCTGCTAGATTATACAAAAACTTCTTGATTGATATGTTTTTATTACTAATTCAACACTATTTCACTTAAATGGACTTCAATTATACTCCCAAATTTCTGGTAACAACTTTTCCGACAATCAACAGGCCATGTTTTCACGAATTCCATCATGAATATAATGTATTGGGGACTGATGTACAGAAAAGGACTCTATGAAACTAATTTCGGCCTCACAACGGCACAATCTCTACGGCAGTTATATTATACTGATTTGATTGCTTTTACGGAACACACGTGACGAAAGTGGAGCTCTTCTTTATTTGATAATTATTACAATATAGAAATCATAAAAATTCGATTTTGAAAATTAAATTCGTCTCTAAAGAGGTTTTACAAATATGATGACATATTTCCTTGAAAAACGAAACAATTTAACAGTGAATTCCCTGAAGTGGTTCGTCTTAAAAAGTTGTCAAAAACATAATGAAATAACAGTGTTGCGAATAAATCTGCCTCGACCACCCTAATCCCAAACGTACCGGCTAAAAGCTAAGTTTTAAGAAATAACTAATCTAGATAACGTCGCGCACGGGACGGAAATGAGGAGAGCGAGACGGATGTATCGTTGTCTCGCTCGACACTGAGCGACAATTTACCGACACGGCTGGATATTGCTGTTTTGAAAGGGCCATGAAAACTGCGAATTAATGCTATATTAATAATTGACGTTTCGTTCGTAATTCTATTACTAACACAATTTTACAAAGTATCTCGGTATAGATAGTTCAAGAAATTATCTCAGTATAGATAGTTCAATCCACGATGACGCATTCCTACTCTTTTTTTTCAATGGCTTCAGTGCAAGTGTGCAATGTAAGCTATAATAGTGTGACACGTCTTCGTATCTACATAACCACCTACTAGCTAACTACCTACTATGTAACTCATCAGATTTATAAAGCATTGCAGAGTGTAAGCTATAACTACCATCTAGTGGACAATCCTAATTCATTGCTTATAAATTAATTAAGCGGGTCTTGTCATGTGCCAAAAACAAATGACACATTTTCATTTTATAAACAAATTTCGCCAATATTATGAAACATATTTTAGCTTTATACGAATTACTGGTAATTGGTATTAATATAATATTATATTACTTTATACGAATATTATATTAATATAATATAATATTCGTAATATAATAATAATTAGCTGACAAATATTCATTTAATTAAGTATAATTTACGTTAGAATATAATATTATAAGATTGCAAAGCAAATTGCGAATTGAATGTTTGTAAAATTTTAATAGATTTTGAAACCTCTTGTCAAATATTAAGGAATGTAATTACTAAATTAAATAACAATATTGTATTTGTATAAAAAATGAAAACAAGAAACGCAATCAAAAGTGAGCCTTAAGTTAATATTATTGGTCAATTTAAGTGATACGACACGAGAAGGTCTCGATTGTGTTTATCGTAATGATTTGAGTACTTGAATGATACAAAAAAAAATTAGGAATATAGCGACATTAATTTTTTTTACAAGCCCCTCTGGGTAGTTATCCACCCTTAAGTAAAGTAACATCTTAGTCCAAGATTGGCGGTGTATTAGCGATGTCCCGTATATCTGTTGTTAATATTTCCTTCCACTGGGCTAGCTCGGCCTATACATCTGTATATATATAATTTTGCTAGTTACCTATTTCATTTATCAAACTACTAAATAAGTAACAAGCAAAATTCTCCAAGTTTACCTGTGATTGATCTTGTTATCACAATTCGAATATACTGAACAAGTACGAGCTTACATAGACAACTGTGTTCTAAATAACAAACTGCCTCAATTAAGTTCAATTTCTCTGTGAAAAAAGAGACCCCTGTATGTAAGGCTTGATTCTTAAAAAGAACCGTAACATTAAAACCGTACCTATCTAAATTAAATTGTTGATAATATTTTTCTTTGCTCAATTTTATACTATAGAATCATTGATTACTACTATATCATAAATATACTATATTTAACCTACTTCCAACAATCAATGGATGACTTACTATAACTTGGCACATTTGTCAGTCTACCTACATATTAAAAATACTAGCTGTGCCTGCGGTTTCAATCGCGTATAATTAATAAAAATATAATGAATAAAAATTAGCCTAGAACCTTCCTCGATAAAAATACTATACAATACAAAAATAATTTTTAAATTCGAACCAGTAGTTCTTGAGATTAGCCGGATCAAACAAACAAACTCTTCAGCTTTATATATTAGTATAGATAAAAGAAAATCTAATAACTATATAATCACTTTTTGTTATAGCAATTTCTTATGAGTTTTAATAAATAACGTTTCATATTATATATTTAACAAGTTAAGATCATCTAGTGCCTTTTAAACCTAAGTTATGGTTTAATAACGCGAAGATTTTTTAATACTGCCGTATAATATCACGTCACCGGCGCTCGAGTCGGTTTTATGTAGTTTTGAAACTTTTCAATTCAATTACGCGTTATGGAAGACACGATTTTTGCAACTTAAATTTATCTTACTAAGGCTGACGAGCAAGTTAAAGATACCTTGTAAGTAATCACGTTGAAAAATTAATTTATTATTCATATAAGATAATTTAATATTAACCCAAGTTAATTCGAATAACTAAACCACTAATATTAAGAAATAAATAATTTCTTCCATAAGAAAATAGGTTAAATTTTATCATAATAAAATATACAATATAATTTCTACAGATATAAGCGAAATACCACTCATCACGCGATATCTTAAATTATCCATCCGATTGAATTCTATCCAAAATACATTTTTCTTATTAATTATCTACCCGTGCGAAGCCCGGACGATAAGCTAGTATGACATATGGCTCCAAAATCAAGATGGCCACTGGGTTAGAACGTGAATCTTAATCGAAGATTACATATTCAAATCCAGAGAAGCACCGCCGCAAGTGTACTCAACAAGCCGCATTGTGCAGCGTGAAAAAAAACGGATGATCTAAACAAACACGATAAAATATTTGATCGATTCATCTCGATTTTAACGACGTATACTTTACGACGAGTTACTTGAAACGTAATCTTTATGGACCCGTAAAAAGACCGTCTGCTGAACAAATGAATTGAATAACTGCGATTGGTATCAATAAACGCGTGCACTCGTAACCTGACCGGCACTCAAATAAAAGAGCTCCGAGATGAAAATTATAATAAAAAAGTCAGCCTGACTTAATTAAAACATATTTACATTTAAGGTTATTTTTTTTATTTGATAATGATTATGTGCTTTCTTATGTATCGTAATAAGTAAAGTGTTCTTGTGATGGTAAGTCACCATCTCCTGTACATCGGAACGTAAGTGACGACTATACTATCAGTGACGGATTTTAACTTATGCTTGATTTGTAGCCTTTAGTCTAATTTTTCTCTTGACTAAAGTATATGCCGAGATGGCCCAGGAGTGACTCGTGAATCTTGACCGATGATCGTGGGTTCAAACCCGGGCAAGCACCACTGAACTTCATGTACTTAATTTGTGATTAAAATTCGAGATGAATGACGGTGACGCTGAAGAAAACATCGTGAGGAAACCTGCATGTGTCAAATTTCACTGAAATTCTGTCACATGTGTATTCTCTCTCCAAACCTTCTCCTCAAAAAGAGACGAGGCTTTAGCCCAGCAATGGGACATTCACAGGCTGTTACTGAAAGTATATGACTTTATTTTTTTTATTGTATTTATATTTTTACTTTAGAATATCACAGGTTCGAATCCGGGCAAATAAAACTAAGTTTTCATTTGCTCAATTTGTTTATAAATAATTTCGTGTTTAATTATAAACTTGAACATCGTGAGGAAGCATGTATATGTTGGTTGAAATTCTTGCACATGTAACAAAGCTTCTCTTTAAAAGGAGAAACTGATCATGGAAAATATTCCTAAAATACGCTAACGCTACATAAATATCGCTTACGGCGCCTCCACTTTTTTCGTGGCCCACTGCGCGCCGCCTCTTCGCCCACTTAAGAGTAAATTATACAAATGACGTTCCGTTTTAAGTTCTCGTTAAACAGCGCGCGTTTTAGACACCGCACTCCGCTCAACATCTTATTCATATTAAAAAAAGCATTAAATTGTAGAACGCTGAGCATTACGCCATTAAATGCACTCCAGTTTGAAAAATAACCATTGAATGCGGCTCGGATGAAATTAATACTTTTAAACTGACAATTAAAAAAATGTAAGTTTGAAAGACGTTGCCAATTATTTTAATAAAATGGCCTTCCGATGGCCAGGCGATATTATCATATATATTACGACGTAGTCCTGTATATTCCCGTTGAAATCCAAAAAGCTTTGACTATTGTACTCGGAGTGAAGCGTATTATGTGTTCGCCGTGCAGATGGGAAGAATTCGTAAAACGAGCGCCTTTGTACGAAGTATTCATTGAAAATGTGTGTGTCGGAATTTTACTGTGAACGCTCGTCTCGCATTCCATAACTGCATCGTCGCCCGCCGTCAGTCTGAATCGGCCCTATGAATTCTCCTCACAAGAAACCTTTATAATAATGTAAGAGAAAATCTATTTCCTCGCTGTCACAAATTATATAATCCGTGCAAGTTTCTCGCCGTGAACTCGTAACGGCAAAGTTTGATTGTATTCCCTGCAGAGTTTCGTATAATGTTCATTTAGGCGAGAGTTACTTAGTGTTTGTCACTGAATTGTGTTCGTTAATATCAAACATATAACTGTGAATAGATATTAAATACTCCTTTAATGATTAGCCAATAGAGTTTGCACTGAAATATTCTCCGTCGTCAAATGTATACCAATCGTCATAGCGATTCGTTGGACGGTATATAAGCTTATGTGCTGCAGCACCATCTAGTAATGAGTTACAACAAAATATTAATATAAGAATAGTAAACATTTTTTGATGAAAATATATTAAAATTCATTTTTATGTACATAGATATATGATTTTATTTATCCAGCCATGTTGTGGTCAATTGAGGATGTGGGAACAGCAGCGGATTGTTATTGGCCGATGATGATAATGATTGTCTTTATAAAACAAACTTACCTAAATTTACTACTTTAACCGAGACACATAAACTTAATAAACTAAACGCTTATAAACGCCTAAAGTTCGAGAAAATTCAACTCGAATTCTCCACACCCTAATGGCGCTTCGGCGTAATTCGTTCTCGCTCGTAATGTAATTTCGTCGTCCGCCTAAATAAAAGCATATTTATAATTCCGTATGACATAAAGGTTATAATGGCTTGCGAGAAGTCGTTACCAGTGGTATGTGTTACGCAGACGCGCCCTCGGGAGACCGTGATAATTGCGTCCGTAATAACTTATTACTGGCCGGTGATAACGCGCTACTCACCTACGGGGGTCCTAAACTAATATCTGATGTGCTGACTCTATTCTTTGTTCTTTCACCTTTATTTCTATCTTTCTCTCGCCTTGTTAAATGTGAAGTAATCAGACGCAGTAATGACGCAGTTATGAACGTGACTTGGAATCATCTCGATTGTTACGAAAGATTTATGTTTGTTATTTTCTATTAATACATATCAACCTATACAGAGTGTTTGCAAAGCAAAGGGACTTTTACGAGCTGTTACTGGAGGATATATTGTGGGAAACAAAAAATGCAAATTAGAATAAATATGTATTAAAAATATATATATATTTTAGCAAATGGTTGAGTGATGCTAAGTGGTCACTACTGCGCTTAGACATTGGCACTTTAAAAAATATTAACCATTTCGTATACCGGCAATGGGCCACCAAGCTTGGGAACGCAGATGTTATGTCCATCGTGCCTGTAGTTACACTGGCTCACTCAACCTTCAAACCTTAACAGAACAATATTAAGCTGCTGTTTTGCGGTAGAATATCTACCTAGTGGGTACCTACAGAGGGCTTGCACAAAACCCCTACCACAACCTTAATTAGTATTAAAAACCTTTCAAACATTTTTGTTACATGAAATTTATAGTATGGCGAACATAATAGCGAAATTGTCTAATTTTCGGAGTACCCTTGCACAAAGCAAATTTTAATAGCTAAATAGCCTTTAACTTGCCGCGACATCCACTTTGTCTTCTCGTCCGCTGGGAAAGCTTAAAATAATCTGAAACCACTCGTGACTAAACGGTTGCACATCTCCTAATTACCTATTTATGAATATTAAAAACGTATTGCTTAAGTGTATGGTATTATTTTGTAACTAAGACGATTGTGGAGTTTATGCATGTACGACATGTGATCTCAAGCTATCTTTGTGTCAACTTTTATAACGATCGTTTTATTAGTTTAGTCGTGATGACGTAACAAACATACAGTATATCTTTCGTGTTTTAACATTATATTGTCTGGTAAAGAGGTTCAACAAGCTGAAAGGAATCGCTTGGCGATATACAGATAGTCTTATGCTATTTAAAACAATATTGCGCAATAAAACCTACGTTGAAATCGTAGAAAGTGTACATATGGACGTAGATAGCACGATTCTATCACGATTTATAAGCATTAACTTGTGCACATAACTATACTTCAAAAAGAATAATACTGTTGTCGTATTCAGATGAACACCTGTAAAAATTTAGGCAATTACTTAAATAATTATGATGAAATTTGGCTTATAGTGTATATTTTTGAAGTGAAAACTTCTTTCGCGGCGTTGTGCACTTTTTTATGATGGGTAAAAAATGTTAAACTCGCGTTAGGTCACGTGACCCTTATTGAAATTGAAAATTCGTAAGACGGATTTTGAAGCGTTAAATTTTTAATGTAATATAAATTGTCATGTTTGTGTACGATAACGAAATAAATGAATTTTATCACATAGATGATAGTACTTCTATACTGATAATTAAAGCAATTCGAGCCACATTTTTCGCTAATCATTCCAAAATATCAAAAATGCACAACGTTAATATTCAAGTTTCCACTTCTGCCGGCACTCCCGGAGTGCAACCCTTTGTTTTTTTTTACTACTTGTGAGTATTGAAAAATAAATAAATAACTATACATTGAGGAAGAACTGTTTGTTCACAACATAGGCGGGTTATTAACAAGTCGGACGGACATTAATCTAAGGTTTGTTTTTCGTAATTACTTCTTCGCTGGTATTCCATTTCCATTGGCTATGGTTAATTTATGGTTAAAATGGTTAAAAAGCCGAGATGGCCCAGTGGTAAGAACGCGTGAATCTTAACCGATGATCGTGGTTTCAAGCCCGGGCAAGCACCACTGAATTTCATGTGCTTAATTTGTGATTATAATTCATCTCGTGCTTGACGGTGAAGGAAAACATCGTGAGGAAACCTGCATATGTCAAATTTCACTGAAATTCTGTCACATGTGTATTCCACCAATCCGCATTGGAGCAGCGTGGTGGAATAAGCTCCAAAACCTTCTTCTCAAAAGAGGAGAAGAGGCCTTAGCCCAGCAGTGGGACATTCACAGGCTGTTACTGTATGGTTAATTTGTTGTAACACAATGCTTTGTGACGTAGATTGCGTACTTATTATTATGTTATATTAATTATATTCACTCGGTGGTAGAGCTTTGTGCAAGCTCGTCTGGGTAGGTACCACCCACTCATCAGATATTCTACCGCAAAGCAGCAGTACTTGGTATTGTTGTGTTCCGGTTTGAAGGGTAAGTGAGCCAGTGTAATTAAAGGCACAAGGGACATTACATCACATCTTAGTTCCCAAGGTTGGTGGCGCATTGACGATATTTTTTTTTATAGGAATATACAATGCCCCTGTCTATGGGCGTTAGTGACCACTTACCATCAGGTGGCCCATATGCTCGTCCGCCTATTTATTTATTAAGGAACTCCAACAGAAGTACACATAAATATACAAAAAATACAAGTTTTTAGACAACGGTTAAATGTACCCCCAATTACTGGAGAACACAACATGCGATACAATAGTGTTGATAACAATATTTAAAATTAATTAAAACATTAAACTTAACAATAAATGAGTGAAATTAGAGCTGATATATATATAAGGTCCTCCAGACCGATTTCGGCCATGGCGGCCAATCTCAAGAGATTAGCCAACTGCGCAGGAGATATTATATTGCACAAGTGTGTGCGCAAACACAGATGCACTCTCTTTTCCTTATCTCTCATAATCCGATGGGACGGCAATCCGATACGACCGGAAAGAGTTTAGGCGCAGGACCAACGGCTTAACGTGCTTTCCGAGGCACAGGAGTGTACACACTTCCAACTTCCAGACTCCGGGCTGCTACTGAGAATTCTCTGACAGACAAACCCAATAACTATTTATTGGCCCGACCTGGGAATTGAACCCAGGACCACCGAGTCTGCGGCATTATATCTAGCCACTAGACCAACGAGGCAGTCAATGAGAGTATATATATATATATACCTAACCTATAAAAAAAGTTTTTTTTTTTTAATATCGTACTTTTGCACACTTCAAATGCGAAGCAGCTTAGTAGTGCTCAGTTAACACTGCAAGAAAATAAAAATCATGATTCGCTCAGCTTTCATTTTATAATTGTTGTTACATTTATTGCAGTTGATCTCTTTTCATCGTATATTTTTTAGTTGTTTGTATTATATTACATTATAAGCAGACGTTCAGCAAAAATAAAATAACAACATTTCGTTTCAATTGAAGTATCTGAAAACGTAACTTTATTTTGTGTAAAAATTGTGAAAACAATTCACTTCGGCTTTAAAAATTCCTCCCGGGACAGCGCTCAAATCCGATATTTTAAAATTCAGAGCGATTTATGCCGCAAAGAAAATGTTCCGCCTCCAAGCGAAATTGTTACGTTCTACGTTTTATATTACATTTTGTTTTAGAATTATGAAATATGGAATGTAGCGCAGGTGGCGTAGAGACGCGAGCGGTTCGTCATGTTACACGAACTGTGTCAAAACCTACTATTACAATCAGTATACAAGTTATATGTAAAATAATAGCCAATAAATGTCCCACTGCTGGACTAAGGCCTCCTCTACTTCTGACAAGAAAATCTGAGCTTATTCCACCACGCTGGTCCGTGAAATTAGATACATTCAGGTTTCATCATCTTTTCATTCAACATCGAATAATTATAAACAAAAATGAAACATATGAAAACTCAGAGTTGTTTGCTTGAGTTTGAACCTAAATCTTCTGTTAAGATTCACCCGTTCTAACCACTACGCTATCTCGACTCACACTGGACGATCTCTCAGTATTATTTATTTGTTCTAGCACCTCCTAAAGTGCAAGCCCCATTTTTTCTTTATCGGATTCTCAGTAGCAAACCGAAGTTAGGAGTGCGCACTTCCGCATCGGAAATTATGTAAAGCATGATTGATGTCTAATGTATTGAAATACTAAGTGAATTTGTTACACACACTTTGGAATTATAATATCTCGTGCAGAATAACTACCGTGACCAAATTCTGAAAATTCTCTAAATAAGTATATACTCACATTTATATAATTTAAATAAGTAACGGCTTCCAAATTTAAAAATTGAAATAAATCAGTAAAATCTATCATTCTCCGACATTACGGAGACTGCAACAAGTTATCGCAACTCTATTCTATACACAAGAAAGACCATTTAGTTGTTTCGTTGTGATACGGATTTCAATTTAAATCAAAACAGACTCAAATAAACTTAAGCACATCACGGAGCACAGTATTGGTTAAATACTAAATATGTACTTACATACAAGCGAAATTGAGGTCCAAAGTCAAGACGCCAGTTATATCTAAACAATAAGTTTGTTGTTTTGTGCCTTGTCGAACTACAGCGCTGTTTGCGCAAAAGCCGTGCGATTGTTTTATTTCGGGTTACAATTTAAATAAAAATATTTATTTTCAATATTTCAATGTTGAATGTTTTCAAAATAAACTGAACATCAACTTTATTACAGATTGTTTACAGTGTCCGTTTCTGATTGGTATGGATTATATTTCGAAATGAATATTGTTTTAAATATCTCCGATAATTTATATTTATTCCGCCTTTCCATAACTCCCCTGTCTCCGACGGCTAATAAATTCGTCCATTTTTTATTCCTTCTGAAACTTAGTTACACTAAACTAGGCTATACAAGCCTATTCCATTCGAAGAGAGTCGATGAATCGAAGATGCGATTTGCTAATATCTGCTATATTTTACACTACAAACAGTTACTTATTTATAGATCTTTATTTATAGCACAATACTATTCCACTTAACTACACATCTACTTTAAATTAATTTACAAAGTTCCGATAACAACTTCGTCGACAATCAAAACGAATCAAATTCATTATGAATCACATAGATTATTTAATGTCACTTCAATGTCAATTGTTTACTTGTCTTTTGCTCATCTTGTGGCTCAAATTGACGATAGTTGTTGGATAACCTTGTATAAAAGTATAATTATTAATAATATATTATATATTCAAGATAGTTTTTTTTATTAAATCACTACACTTAAGGTCAATACATCTTCGCTCCCTTCATAGCGTGCGCACATCGACCATACCAATTTATTGCCTTAATTTTATTAGCTGTATATTATCCGGCTAACGATGAGATAGAAAAATTTGATAGACTTCTACAAAATATTTTGAGACACCCTCTCATGCAGGGTGTTTTTATAGTTTCTTTAGAATATTATAAGATAAAACGCCATAAATTACAAATCAAAAGGCATATAATACAAAATTTATAAAAAACATTGCCTTTATAAATATAAAGAATATTACTTTTTGGAAACCAATTTTAAAATATGAAATAAAAAGATTTCTAAACGAATTTATAAAAACAAACCCCAAGCTATGCTTAAAGATACTTTAAGAATAGATCCCTCAAACGGGGCTGCCGGGGTAGAGCGGAGGGGTAGCAGGTGTGGGGGGAAACAAGGGTATCGACCGCTGCACCATGCCGCCGGCCGTTCACCCGCTACGACGTAGCGTAACGTCGTAGCCGAACCACAACTACAAACCTTCCTGTTTGCGCGGACTTATTTTAGCGCACCGTGTACCGACACTACGAGTATGTCAGTAGGTTAAAAATATACTGTGGTCAAATTACACTCTATTTTTACACAATGAAATATATCTTCTTTGAAGCCTCTTAACCAATTCAATTAAACTTTTTATGAATTATTTTCATCATCTATTTTAGTAAATAAATATGATAAGTAAAATAAATTACTTATTAAATAAGAGATATATTTTTTATTGAATTTGTATTTGATAATACCCTAACATAAATATTAAATAGTTATAAATGACAGCCCTTAATATCTAAGGAGTATTTGGAGCAACAGATAAATGTATGATCTATTTCCCCCTATTTTTGTCATAATTTTGTGCATATTAAAATTTCAATGAAGTCTTTAATGAACAATCTTGATTATATAAAGACATGAAAATAAATATTTAATTATTTATACGACCAAAACACAACACAAATATGAAATAATTTAGACTCTTTTGTTTAGAACTCACATTATACCTGAGCTCATTATAGCGAAGTAAATTGATAATGAATAGTCATCCCACTGATATAATATTCAGAAAGGAACAAATAATTACCACATCTGATGGTGGACGTGCATGGAATATACATGAAGGTGCCTAAGGGTTTGAAAAGGTTAGATGTCTCATTGAAAGCGACCGTCCTTACATTATATATTTAGATCTTATATTATAATTTCGGCACCGAATGTTTTACATTCACATACATACGTCACAATCACGATAAAAATAAAATTAGAGAAATAATAGTACTAAGTAATTCGAAATCGATTTGTGACCGTCGAGGTTTTAATTAAATGTTAATTGACAAAAACTATTTTTAAATAACTGTAAAAAACGACAGAGTAGCGTAAATTAAAGTTAAGTAAAGTTGAGAAAAAGGTTTGATAATTACGCTGCACATAGGGCAAATTGCCATCCGACACATGCCGGTTACTTCGCGATGTGAGACTTTCCGCCTAGCAGGAAATTAATTATAAATACAAAAAGTACGCGAGTAATTTTGTGATTATACATGTCGTAGGCTATTCAATATTCATGCCTTTATTCCGTGTATTCAAAAATTAATTAGTAAAGCATGTTTTTCAAAGAATTATTGAATTCTAAGTATTTTAAATTCAAAGAACAATGTCTTCATACTAAAGAATGTCTGGGATCGAATCGCAGCATCCTGTTATGAAAAAAATGACACAAGATTCGGCGTTAGTTCTAGAGTCTATTAATGGAACTATTTTTATTTGGGAGAGCTGAAAAATATATATATTGGGGTTTAATTTTTTTTTTGAAGTTATGAACTGCGTTTTTGCCTCTAGCCCATTACAGTAATCATTCATATTTTATCCAGTATCAGTGTCAAGGTCAATTCGAAGTCCAAAGTAGAGCTGACAGTGTGCTAACACGATCGATCCGATATTGTTTAATATCGATACAATATCGTAATGATTATTTGCTATTTTAATCAATTAAGAATTTGATACGGGTAGCTACGCTTTAAAGATATCAATACTTGACCACCAGTTTCATTAAAGATAAAAAACAGCGCATTTCAATCAAAAAATAAGCAACCAGTCGATATCGATCTTTCATTTAATTGAATCAATACAGATAGCTCCTTATACTAATACTTGTACTCTACATCTTTTTTTTTTTGTTTGACATTGTTTGCATTTCGTACATCAGTTGATATACTTTTAATTAACATAAATAACTCTAACAAAAATTAGGATTTATATAAAAAATGAGGAAAAACATATTTTTTTTGGCTATCCAGACATTTTATATATATTTTTTTTTATTGTGTATGTATGCGGACGAGCATATTATTGCACTCTGAAGATTGAAAATAACATAACAGATAAATGTAACGAAAGTATGTAAAGGGCGGTCTTATCACTTAAATAGCGATCTCATTGAGACAACCTTTGATGGACTTGAAGATAAATAAAGCGAATAGGTGAGAGTGTATACAAGAGTTCACATAAATTAATTCATATATATATATTTTTTTTTTATGGCATAGGAAGGCAGACGAGCAAATGGGCCACCTGATGGTAAGTGGTCACCAACGTCCATAGACAATGGCATTGTAAGAAATGTTAACCATCGCTTACATCGCCAAGCGCCACCAACCTTGGGAACTAAGATGCTATGTCCCTTGTGCCTGTAATTACACTGGCTCACTCACCCTTGAAACCGGAACACAACAATAACAAGTGCTGCTGTTTTGCGGTAGAATATCTGATGAGTGGGTGGTACCTACCCAGACGAGCTTGCACAAAGCCCTACCACCGAGTAGATCTGCCATTGTCCTTTTATAAGCTATTTCATTTCACTCACGAGAAATGCAAAGCGAAAATTGATTAAGTTTGGTTTTTTTTTACGATATCCATTAATCACGACGTGGTTAATTAATCACCGTTGGTTGTCGATAGCACGCTGACCGCGACCTCGATAATACCTCCTCCGACCCTCTGGCAGTGCGACCCTCCGCCCATTTACAAAGAATTAGGCGTAACACCCGCGATCCGGGCGCGTACGTGATACGCGTACGTCAGCTATACTATTACTTCCGTTTATTATAAAAGGCTACCAAATCGGCTTTGCTATTGGATATTATGTAATTCCATCAATTCTAAAAGGTTTTTTCTTTTGATTTTAACTTATATACCAGGAAAACATTACGTTTTATTAACATGATTATAATTTACCAAAAACACACGCGAAAATTAACTTTATATCTGAAAAGGCTAAGTATATTTCACATAAATACATAATAATAATATTCAACAACAAGAAAAAAGCTACTCTGCACCGACATGATTGGTCGTCAAAGAAGTCGTGAGTCAGGTAGCTGTTGCCATTCAGTGGTAAGTTGGACTAACGAACGGTCTCATTAGCCCAAGTTATCACAAAAACACCGACCACGTTCCATACAACGCGAATATAATTTTAGTGGATTTTGTTTTATAGTGTTCCAATGTTCTTATAATATTCTTTATACACCAACGTTGATTTAGTGGCTAGCTATAAGGCTCCCAAGGTTTTGGGTTTCACCCCGGGTCGGACTATTAGAATTATTGTATTTTTTGTCCAAAAATTCTCAGCAGCAAGTCAGAGTTCGGTAATTGGCAGCCTTTACATACCCGTTCTTCCGAAAACACGTGAAACCGTTGGTCGTACCAAAATTTTAATTTGTCCAAATAATGTTTTCTTTTTTTTATAATTCCCTGTAGGGCAAATCACTCTACCCCACCTGATGGTAAGTGTGAAAAATGAAGATGCGCTATGTCATTTATATTATACAATTTTTAAGTAAGAACACCAGTGATCTTATTTTACAGTCTCTGGTACTAATAAAATAACAAGATTATTATCGCAAATATTTTTATAGAAAAAAAAGTGAGAGGAGTGTTGTACCGTCATAAGCTATATTAATTAACTTTGCTATTGTAATTATGAATTTTTGACTGCTAACGTTACTCTTGATGCTGATTGATAGATAAATAAAATAATACTAATTTTCATAATTAGATATAAACAATTATACATCAATATATGAATTACATAGATAAAAATAATACTTAATTTATAATCTGATAAAAAAATAACCAAATTAGTAATCTCTTCTATATATTTATTGTAAGTTATAATTCTGTTTATACATAACGCACAGGTTTTTTTTTTACTGGACTATATAAAAAAAACCTGTGCGTCTCGAGCCACTTGATTTTAAGCGCTCAACACACAGTGGGCCCATATACATAAAAAGGTGAACAATTAACTCACACGACAGAAGAATCAAAAGCTTTATGAGCTGCTACTGAAAAATCCTTGACAGAAAACCCAATCCCAACCCAACTTTGTAATGACTGGGGATTCAAAGCCGACATGAAACTGCAGCCTTATAAAGTAGCCACTAGATGACTAGACCAACGAAATAGTATTATATTCGAATTCCATTTGAATTTAATCAAGACAGTTACAGGCACGGTGGAGTTGAAACCATAGAAATGTGAAAGCTTTGCCGAATACTTACTATAAATTATATATACCGACAGACGGAACATTTCATATTGAGCATTCCTCCTATAATAAAAATAATTAAGAGCTTAACAAGCGGGATCTTTATCTATTTATTTATCATATAATAATACATACATAAATACATACATATCCAATGCATCTACGCCGGTAATGTGTTAGTTATTAATCATTGGAAACTATTTTGGTAATGATTTGTCAATATTTAATATTTATAAAATTTATTATTTACTGTTTGTTTCCATTAACTAAATAAATAAATAAATAAAATTTGGTTGATTGATCATTGAATACATTTCACTGACTATAATCTATTTTCTTATTCAGTGTAAATTTGTGTTTATCTTATATTATAAATCTCATGCTCGCAGCTGAAAGAGCACATCGTGTGTGTCCATAAATCGGACTTGAAGTTTGGTGGGTTAAGATCTAAACCTCATACTCAAAGCACGAGATGAATTATAAATTGAGAATTCAGTTGTTCCTGCCCGGTTTCAAACCGCAATCTTTGGTTTAATATCCCATGTGACCACTGAACCTACATATCGGTTTGTAGTTGTTGAATCATGAAATATAATGAACTGTGTGTGTTATAAAATGTGCCTACAATAAATCAAGATAACATAATCTTCAGCGCGAAATCGGCCGTGATGATTTCGCAGCACTTGCGCCACTGACCAGTCGCGATGGGGTCGTTGAAGGTGTTCGGTCTCACTGTGCTTGTTCTTGTTGGACTCGGGTTAATTGCAGGTAAAATTTTCATGCGATGAGAAACAAATTTTAACATCGAATGTTAATGCAAAGTAATTTGTAACGTTTGCGTATAATTTCTGACATAAAGATGGTTTACACACCTCTGTCACGGTATTTACATAGGTTCTTAATTGAAAATATTGCGTTTAGTCATAGAAATTACTATACTTATGTCATGATAAAACTGACATATAAAATATGCACATATTTATTTATGTCTTCGTAAAAAAACTTTAGTTTTCTTTGTACCAAAACTTATGAGCTTATTACATTGCTTAATTAGGTGGTATCACATGGGCCGTGCTGTGGACGAGGGATTCACCGCCACCACCACCGGAGCTAATCCCGGTAGATTGGTGGCAGCACTGCGTGCTGTATCAGATCTACCCTCGCTCGTTTAAAGACAGCGATGGAGATGGCATCGGTGACTTGAAAGGTAAATATAAAGCCGAGACGAGGTGAACGTAAATAAAATGTTATTATCATTAAAAACGTTTAACTGTTTTAAAAAAAAATAGTCTAAGGTACCCATACCCAGCTAATATACCCAGTACCAAACATCAAGCCAACGCGATTCAGAAACTTACATCGCTTATATCGCTTACATCAACAATTTTGCTAAAGTGCGGACTTTAGCAAAATTGTTACGAATATTAATTATTTCATATTTATTACGTATTTTGTGTAAAATAATACCGCTATGGTAGCTCAATTGGCCTTAGATTCCGAACCGATTCATTATGGGTAGCGTCATCCGTCATTATATACCGACTACATAATAACGACTTCGTATAGAAATGTTGTAAATAAGTGACCGGAATGCTGTAATCGTTTCCTGTATTTATACAAAATCAAGAGGTATATAAACGAAATAATACCAGAGATTACTTTTTTTTTATAATAGCTGTCAATTTAATGACTTGAAGGACGTTTTGGTAATTAGTTTCAAATATATTAATCGAACTGTTTAATTTAAATTTGGATCGGGTTAATGGTTACCAAAATTACCATCGCGAAATCAAAAGATATATCGAGAAGAGGTAATATACATTATTACAAAGTAGTAAACAAACATTATTAGTACGATGATTAGATAGTACTAAATTTATTACACAACTATTTTGATGTTCAAATATTAATTGATGATACAAATATAACGAAGCATTGAAAAGTCTCAGTGGTCGTTTAAATTTTAAAAGTGGATTTTTACGTTCTTTATAATATAATCTTTTTCTATTCACCACGTACTGCGACCACCTCGTTTCGGCAATGCTTCAGCTAAGTTCGAAACCCTGGAAGTAGCAACAGCATCCAGCGACATGCGCTACAGGAATTGTGGATAGTTCTCTTATGTGGAAACTCACATTCATAACACACTTATTTAATATTTATTGTTATTTTTTTATAGCAAAGGTAGGCGAACGAGCTTATGGGCCACCTGATGGTAAGTGGTCACCCACCAACGCCGATAGAACCAACCTTGGGAACTTACATGTTATATCCCTTGTGACTGTAATTACACTGGCACACTCACCGTTCAAACCGGAACACAATAATACCAAGTACTGCTGTTTTGCGGTAGAATATCTGATGAGTAGGTAGTACCTACCCAGACGAGCTTACACAAACCCCTACCAAGTAAAATAAAAGTAAGTAAATAAATTAAAACTAAGCGAACTATTTTGTCTGATATTCTAGGTATCACACAAGAGTTGGAGCATTTCGCTGATGCAGGAGTGGACGCGATATGGATGTCACCAATCTTCGAGTCGCCGATGGTTGATTTCGGTTACGATATCAGCAACTTTTACGAAATCCACTATGAATATGGAACCATGGAAGACTTCCATGTCCTTCTTAACCGATCTCATGAATTAGGTAAGACAGTAATATGTTAGAAAAAACTTGAAATGAAATGAAATATCGCTACCCGATATCGCAGTGTCCAGTCAAAAAAAGCAGTCAAAAAAAGGTACTGCACTCTGTATTGCCTAAACTCTCATAGTCGAATGACCCGGTGATCTGTCAGAAACGGGGAAAGATCAGACGCTATTCCAAAATCTTACTTCCGTTCTGGGGCATGGGTCTATAACGCTACCAATTTTCTAACATAGGGCTACTACTGATAATTCCGTGATAGTTAAACTTCATAACTTTAAGTCGATTCAAGATTGAAGCCAGCCCAGGGGGTTAGCAGCCTTGCAAGCTAAGCACTATTAATAATAATAGACTCAAAACCCTTAAGAGAAGATATATAACAATAGAAAGTAATACAAAACATAATACAATTTTATTTCGAATACAAAACACAATTTAAAACATAACAATTTAACGAATGATATTTTTTTATCATTATATATGATAACAAAAAAAGTAATACAGTTTTGATTATAATTTTAAAACACGCGAATTATCTATTGTACTTAAACTGATAACTTGATATATTTTATATAAATCATTCAATGTACAGATAAGTACCGATAAATATAATCGCGAGCAATAATCCGCGACGGTTGTGGTCCCCATCTAGGGGGTTCCTATTCACTAGTATTAGCACGTTACTTTTGATTCTCAAGATATATGCAAAATTATGTTAACTGTTACACCAACTACAACAATCACACTCATACTTTGGATAATGCTATTCTTGTTTTTGTGATTCATATTATGTATAATTTTCCATTTATACACCCAGTTCCATGTTGACTGTAGAATAATACAGCAGAATTAAATCCACATTGTAAATTGCTTCTGACAAATAAAAAGTGATCGGCGGTTTGACTAAAATATTAACGACACGATACGACATGTACAAATTCCACCGATATTTCTTGTAATAATGACACGTGTATATTTTGTATTGAATCGACGTCAGGTGATTAATATTATTGGTGCGATTGGAGTGCAAATTTAATTTCAAACATATCATAACGATAAAAAATCTTATTCTCGTAGGAATTAAGGTACTTTTGGATTTCGTGCCGAATCATGCCAGCAATGAGTCAGAATACTTCAAGAAATCAGTGGCGAGAGAACCAGGCTACGAAGACTTTTTCATTTGGGCGGATGGTCGACCAGATGCAAATAATATTAGTAACAGACTACCGCCATCGAACTGGGTAAAATATTTTTAACATACATACCTTGCGTTATAAACGCTGAATCAATGAAAAGAGAAATCAATAATATTAAAAAGTCTATGAAAAAGACCATACAAACGTACCCCTATTAACTTCTATGCACGTATATAAACGCGTTTAATTTGTGATTTTTTTTTCTTTCGAGACCAAAAACAATATTGACTATGATATTTTATTTTTTCCATTTGTACTAATTCTTAGTTGAAGCAAATTATTAATGTCATTGTTCAAGCCATGACCAAATCATTCTACTTATGTATATACATTGAAAATATGATTTATTTAAATAATTTCCAGGTAAGTCAGTTCGGTGGGTCAGCATGGGAGTGGAGGGAGGAACGTCAGCAGTACTATCTTCACCAATTCGCAGTCGAACAAGCGGACTTCAATTTTAGAAATCCAGCTGTGAGGCAGGAGATGATAAACATCATGAAATTCTGGCTCGATAAAGGAGTCGATGGATTCAGGGTTGACGCACTTCCATACTTAATAGAAGCAGATCCAGCTGATCACGAGGGAAGATACCCAGACGATCCCCTTAGTGGACTGATACAGTTCGAATCGCACCAACTTGGTTATACAATACCCCTGTACACGAAAGACCTCATAGAATTATACGACGTCGTTTATGAATGGAGAGACTTCGTAGATCGATACCTGAAGGATCACCCTGGTGACACGCGGTAAGTTAAGAGTCTTATGTATGAAGAACTTTGTTATGAAGATAAAGCAGTCAATGACAAAAGTTTTAATAAGGATCTTATAACTTAGACACGCTCTTCAAAGTGATACTAGGTTTCTTCAAAACTTTCACAAGTAGAAAAAGTTGAAGGTTCTATATAATAAATCATACAATAAAAGCTTTAGTTTGTTGTTGTATTGAATAAAATTTAGCTAGAAAATATAAGTTAGATTAGAACAGAGCATCCCAAGCCTTAAGAAAGACTTGAACAATATTATGACGTTACATTACATATATAGTGCGATTATAACAGATTTTCCGATTTGTCGATCCAAGGATGTTTTTGATCCTGTTTTTTTTTTATTATTTTATTGTATAGGTAAGTGGACGAGCATATGGGCCACCTGATAGTAAGTGGTCACCAACGCCCATAGACAAAGGCATTATAAGAAATGTTAACCATCGCTTACATCGCCAATGCACCACCAACCTAGGGAACTAAGATGTTATGTCCCTTGTGCCTGTAATTATACTGGCTCACTCACCCTTCAAACCGGAACACAGCGATACCAAGTACTGCTGTTTTGCGGTAGAATATCTGATGAGTGGGTGGTACCTACCCAGACGAGCTTGCACAAAGCCCTACCACCAAGTAAAAGTGGTTAGTTTATGTTTGCGGTATACACATTAAAACATAATATATGTTCTATGTCAACATCTTCATTTTTTATTATTAATATTACAAATATCTGTGTGTGTGTTATATTATGTGTTATATATTAGTATATATATGAATTAATTTATGTGAACTCTTGTACACACTGTCACCTATTCGCTTTATTTATCTTCAAGTCCATCAAAGGTTGTCTCAATGAGATCGCTATTTAAGTGATAAGACCGCCCTTTACATACTTTCGTTACATTTATCTGTTATGTTATTTTCAATCTTCAGCATACTTTTATTTGTAAGCCAACACAAAAATAAAGTTTGTTTCAAATATATTTCGTGATTCATTATAATAATCGTTTCAGGGTGCTCTTTTCGGAGGGTTACGCCAACGTCTCTATGACTATGCTGTACTATGGCAACGAGGAGGGAGCGATTGGAGCACATTTCCCATTTAACTTTGATTTTGTCACGGATCTCTCCTCCAGATCTACCGCTAGAGATTTCGTGTACATTATCCTTCGATGGCTGACGTACATGCCACATGGAGCAACGCCAAACTGGGTGGTGAGTTTATATTATCTTACACAAGCTTTGATAGGTGATATCACGTGTTATCATGGTATCGTAGCATGAATGTAGCCTATAATCTTTCTTAAACAGATTATCTCGAGCAAAAACATTCTGAAATGTACCAGTTCTCGACATCTATATATTTTTTCACATCATTATCAATCAGCTACCAATTCCTAGTATTCCTCCGTGAATGCTTTAAACTGCTCCTCCGTCAAAGCCAAACAGTTTAGATGGTATAATTTTTTACACTTCTCTTGTACACACTCCATATATAATATATCATAAATCGCAGCATTGTATCCGTTACATTTGGTACCCATTTTTATACACGTCGTTCGTGCACGTCGACGCGACAAATTATTATATTAAGTAAGATAATATGTCTCTTGTGCCTGTATTTAGACTAGCTTACTAAAACCGGAACACAACAATACTAGACATTGCTGTTTAGCGGTAGAATATATGATGAGTGGGTGGATACATATTGATTTTAATTTTCATCATCATTACATCTTTACCCTGATGCACGTAAAACATAAGTATTGTTGCCTTTATTGATATCATTGACGATAACTTCAAATGAAATAATCTGATTGCAGTTCGGTAATCATGATAATAATCGGATGCCCACTCGGTTCCGAGAAAATATGGTTGATGGGCTTAACTCTCTCAATATGCTGCTGCCTGGTGTAGCCGTCACCTATCAGGGCGAGGAGATCGGTATGAAAGATGGCTATGTCAGCTGGGAAGACACCGTTGATGTGGAGGCCATAAATCGAGGAGACGAAGATACCTACCTTCTTTATTCACGCGATCCAGCTAGGACACCGTACCACTGGAACAATTTAACGAACGCCGGCTTTTCCACTGCGAATAGAACATGGCTGCCTGTTGCCGAGGATTACCCAGAAATCAATCTAGCTAGGCAGAAGGAGGATCTACGCAGTCACTTTAAGGTATAGAATAAATATCAAAGTTCAGTGAACTACGAAATACCCAAAAATAATCAAAAGTAAAAATAATATAAATTTCTCTCTTTTTTTAGGTTTACCAAGCCCTGACAGCTTTACGCAAAGAGAAAGCATTGTCACACGGTGAATACAGCATCAGAGCTCTATCAGACCGCTCGCTGTACTTAGTGCGGTACTTGAGAACTTATGACACGATAGTGCTCCTGTTCAACGTAGCTGATAACTCTGACGTCATCAATCTTAACAGAGTCATGCACCTTAAACTACCAGCAACTGTTTATATTTCTAGCATACACTCTACTAGGAAAAAAGGGTAGGTAAATCCATATTAGTAAAATCATCTATGATAAATCGTACTAAATTATTGTTTTTATACCTGGGAAAATATTTTACTATATATTACATAATATATCCTGAGAATATTAACTCCTGTAGGTGGTTAATGTATTTAATTGAAAAGCTATGTTAGTTAGTCATTCATATAACACCTTAGCTCCCCTGCTGGGGACATATTAGTACACGGAATGGGATGTCTATGTAAATATATAGGCGAAAGTGTTCATTTCATCAGATAGGCTACTTGCTTACCCTCTTGCCTAAATAGAAAAACATTATATTTCAACGACTTCAAATGTTATTCTAGTGACGTGATTGAAGGAGAGCTGCTCACCTTGGCACCAGGAGAAGCTATCGTGCTGAAAGCCGAACCCGTTTCATAAGACGACGACGGACGCGTCATCAGAGTCAATTCAAACTGTATTTTAGTATAAATATGGAGTCAAACCAAACATCTTCCGGATATATTTTAAAAGAAAATTTGAATGGTCGTTTGCAGTGTAATATATAATGTAAATATTAGAATTGTAATTTACTTATAACATAGTTTTAAGATCAGTAAAGATGTAACTGTTTGATATATATGTTTGTTTTTATTTAAAAAATTGCACACCTTTATAGTTACGGGGAAATTAACTCTCTTCTCGTAGCATAAGCATTCCCAAAGATGACAGCATCAAATCATCTTTAAAAGTTTGCTAAGTCGTTCTTCATGATCTTATATAACATGTATCACAGAGCCGACCTCAAGTAAATGAATATACAATGTATTTTTTTTTTTCTTAAAGCAAAAATATTTTAATAAAGTAAATAGTGAACGTGGCATTTGCCAACATGGTAGCGGTATATGCTCAAAGCTATCATAGCTTTGTATTTGTAACAAAATAGGGAATCTGACCTTTAGCACCAGAGGCAGACATGAGAAAACAAATAAGTACCCTTTTTATCTTTTCAAATTTGATGCGCTATAACTCAAAACAGCGACGTAGGAATTTAATTAACTGGATTTAATCGATTCGTACTGATCTGAACTTTAACCGTTATCGATAAGAAACATGAGCAAATCATAAGCCGAAACTCTCTCCAGCTCCCTAGCCATTACATTTGTAACACGTTATTAGAATGTACTAAAAACAGTAACTAAATTAGTTGTTAAAATAACTTTGATAACATGAAAAGTTTTACTATGTATTGCGCCGAATTCAAATAACTTTTTGCTTTTGGCGAAATGGTAAAACGTTCGTGTTTTAAACATATTTTCAAAACCGACAACTGAGCTTAACATCAAACGCAACCGTTGTGGTCGACCGCGCCGACGGATAGTGTTAACTATTTTTAAACGTCCCTGTTATTTTCATTGGATACCAGAAACACGATTACTGTACAGTAGAATGGGTATACCTAATGTTTTAATACATTTATGACATAACAATGATAATAATGCTTAAATACGATAAGTTTCTTTCAACACTGAGCACGAAATGACGCATAAATGCGATTTTAATCCAACTAAAATACGTGCTTTCCCGTATTTAAACCTGCAATTAAAATTCTATGTATTATATATACTGAGTCATCTCGGCTTGGGAATATATAAGTTAAAAGTATTTTATAATTAAATAAATGTGACGTCACTCATTATCAAAATATATGTATTTTAGTCAAGAACACTCTTACAAGTTCTTTTGAATCTTCATTTTAGAAGGTTATAATAACTAGCCGTTCTGACTTCTTATGGGTTAAATGAGGATATTGTCCATAAATATTTTTTACCGAGAAGAACCGGCATTAAACTCAGTAGTTAGTATTTGCAACAAATGAAATATAATAATTTAATAAAATTAAATATTCTGATTGAAGATAGACATGGTTTCGTTCATACATTTCCTTTAAATCATTCGCAAAGTTAATATGCCAGTGTTTAAAATGATCTCAACTAAACATGCTTCAAAATAGTTCTAGAACCCGCTTCAATAAAACACATAATATTATTTAACAGTTATCGTAATTGCAGGTATAAAGTTTTATTTTTTTATTGATAAAAATTTATTTCGATTACCGCAATATAAATGAAATAAACATTTACAACATTTTTAATGATAAATTCATACCCACGAATTCGTTACTGTAACACAACAAAGTAACCGGTAGAGCACCACATTCTTAATTTATATATGTAATAAGTAGGCGGACAGACAATGGGCCTGATGGTAAATTTTTACCATCGCCCATAGACATTAGCGCTGAAAGAAATATCAAAATTACTTTATCAATGTGCGACCAACATTTGGAACTAATATGTTTTGTCCCTTATAATTACACTGGCTCACTCACGCTTTAAACTGGAACACAAAAGTAATAAGTATTGCTATTTGGTGGTACAATATTTGATGAGTGGCTGGTACCTACCAGATTAGTTTACATAACCATGACGTAAATTTGTATATACATAGATATATTTGGAAAGACCTAAACGGAAATCTATTTTAAGTAGACTTAAGGTAAAAATCATCATCATCACCTTTCATTACATTGTACTGCATAGTGTTCCACGTGAAAAACGCACAAACAGACAAAACAAACTGTGTTTTCGATACTTATCGCTCAAGCCTCTTTATCGATAGTGGTCCTCTGTGATTAATCATTTAAAATTATTTCATATAAGGCACGACACAGTTTAACTCCGGAAGAGGTAAAAGAAAGTTATTATGCCATCGTTATTAAAAACAATAGGAATTGCGTTTGGTGCTATAGCAGTGGTAGGAGTGGTGGTAGGTTGCATAACATGGGCGGTTCTAGCCAGCAAAGGTCCAACACCACCAGAATTAGTACCGTTGGATTGGTGGGAGCATACAGTTATTTATCAAATCTACCCAAGATCGTTCAAGGACAGCAATGGAGACGGCATCGGTGACATAAAAGGTAGATATGTTATATCAAAACAATAAATTATACGTTTTACCTTTTTCCAACGTTAAGATTAGAGGTTATTTGAATACTCACTAAAATTCTTTATCGGAATTGCAATTCTACGGGACTATGCTGCATTCTTGCCCCCATTCTACGCGGTCACGATTTGAACAGTAGCTATTTTTAATTTTGGTTTGAATGTGTATAAATTCAGTGTAAATAATTCTTATGTAAATAAATATATCTATGTATTGATACAAGATAAGTTACCATACAGGATGACAGGAGAATTCCTTGCACGGGTTAAAGTATTAAAGTATTAATTTCTGAGATATTTTAGATTTAAAGGTTGTAGAAAATTATACGGGGTCTGTTTATTACTTAAGAAATAAAATAAACGGGAAGTTACAAGGAATATATTTTATTTCCTGTCATACTGTATATTAATGAGGGCCAATGTTTTCTGCATCATTCATAAAGAAAGATTTGGGAAGCAAATACGAAGACGAAACTCTAAACATTTTTTTTTTTTTTATAGCTTATGTAGGTGGCCTAACTTATGGGCTACCTGATGCTAAGTGGTCACCAACGCCCATATACGATGGCATTGTAAGAAACGTTAACCATCGCTTACGTGCCAATGCGCCACCTATCTTGAGAACTAAGATGTTATGTCCTTTGTGTCTGTAATTATACTGGCTCAGTCACCCTTCAAACCGGAACACAACATTATAAAGTACTGCTGTTTTGCGGTAGAATATCTGATGAGTGGGTGGTATCTACCCAGACGAGCTTGCACAAAGCTCTACCACCAAGTAAATACAAATACTCGTATTTTATAAACTGACAAGACATAATTACAGATTTATTTTATCATACTATGTGATTCTAATTTAGATTAAAACCCAGACAAACACTTTATTTGCATAATTCATCTCTAACTCGGTGGTGAAGAAAAACGTTGTGTGTAAACCTACATGTGTCAATTGAAAAGATGCTACTGGGTCTCGCAAACCTGCGCTGGATCAGCATGGTGAAATTAGCCCAAAACCTTTACAGGGGAGGCGAAGAAACCTGTTTGTTTACTATTTCTTATGTTCCCAAATGATAGGTATTATTACACAATTGGACCACTTTATTGACGCCGGCATTGGTGCTATATGGATGTCACCTGTCTTTGTCTCGCCCATGGTGGACTTCGGATATGATATCAGCGATTTCTATAATATTCAGGAGGAATATGGTACAATGGCTGACTTTGAAGAATTAGTTGATAAAGCTCACCAACTTGGTAATTGTAACACTTTAAATACACAAGTTGTTACGCGTACTTATAACAATATAATTTATTCATATATATTTTTGTAGGCATTAAAATTCTTCTGGATTATGTTCCGAACCACGCTAGTACTGAATCAGAATATTTTAAAAAGTCAGAGGCAAGGGAGCCCGTTTTCGAGAACTATTTTGTTTGGGCCGATCCAATTATTGATCCGAACAATGCCAGCAACCGATTAGTTCCATCCAATTGGGTAAATATTATTATTATTTATTGAAAATTATTGAAATATTTTGAAAATTGTTGGAAATCGTTATAGTATCTTGTATCTGTCACTGTAACAGCCTTTTCTTGTAGATAAGTCAGTTCGGTGGTACCGTATGGGAATGGAGCGAAACACGACAACAATATTACTTACATCAATTTGCAATAGAACAAGCTGACTTCAACTTTAGAGAGCAAGCTGTTAAAGAAGAAATGATTAACATAATGAGGTATTGGTTTGAGAAGGGGGCAGACGGTTACAGGCTAGACGCGATCCCGCATCTTTTCGAAGCGGACCCTAACGATCATGGCGGTCTGTATCCCGATGAACCCTTAACTGGGAATCCGTTCTTAACTCCCACACAAGCGGGTTATACTACACAAGAGCACACGAGGGATCAAATTGAGCTGTACGATGTAGTATACGAATGGAGAGAATTCGCTGATACATGGACCAATGATAATAACGCTGAAACAAGGTAAGTTGTCATATTATTTTTTTAACAATATCACAAGATATGTTTATGATAATATTTTCTTGCAGAATACTTCTAGCAGAAGCATATGCAAATGTAACTATGACAATGCTGTACTATGGTAACGAACGAGATAGAGTTGGGGCACATTTTCCATTTAATTTCGATTTTATCAATAGTTTGTCCTCCAGTTCCAATGCTCGCGACTTTGTATATATTATTAAGCGTTGGCTTACTTATATGCCCCAAGGAAAAATCGCTAATTGGGTCGTAAGTGTTATATACATATATACATTTATTTATTTTAAATTAGGTAACAACTTCAATATAAAAAACATATTTTTTTCAAGTTTGGCAATCATGACCAGAAAAGAATGCCTTCGAGATTTAGACCTAACATGGTCGATGGTCTTAATTCCTTGAATATGATGCTCCCCGGAGTTGCTATAACTTATCAAGGGGAAGAAATCGGTATGAGGGATGGTTACGTGAGTTGGGAAGATACAGTAGACGTTGCAGCGTGCAACCAAGGCAACCCAGATAACTACTTGCAGTTCTCAAGGGATCCAGCTCGTACACCATATCAATGGGACAGCACTACTAGCGCAGGATTCTCGACAAATACAAGCACATGGTTACCAGTTTCTTTGGACTATGTGGAAATAAATTTACAAGCACAAAAAGAAGCCAGCAGAAGTCATTTCAAGGTGAATGAATATGGACTTTTTCATACATTGTTGACATTAGCCAAACGGAAAAATAAAGACGTTTTGTGATTAATCGTTGAAAGTGCTTCTAAACATTAAAGTTCAATGACTCTTCAAATCGAAACACAACATAAGACCATTAATGTTTCACAGTTAAGTGAACAATATTTATAAACTAAAAACAATGAGTTCAATAACCACTGTTCTGTCAGTAGTCAAGAAATTAGTAAATTGGTAAGCTAAATCTTAAAATGTTCCTTAGGTGTACAAATCAATGACACGCCTGCGAAAGGAGCCTGCTCTATCACATGGATCATACCATATCCAGAGTCTATCAGAAAACACCTTGGTCCTTGTGAGATATCTTCTCACTCATGATACCTATGCTTTAGTGTTCAATGTGGGTGAGACATCTGACACAGTCGATCTGTCAACCGTACAGTTCTTAGAGGAGCCGCTAACTGTTTATTCATCAAGTGTGCATTCCAACAGAGTTACTGAGTAAGTATTATTCCATTAAAAAAACAATTATCTCACAATCTCTAAGTGACGCTAAAAGACACTTTTCTTTTCGTTATCCCACACATGACAATGAGATACTAATAATAATGTGACGTAAATATTATATTTATTTAAAAACGTTAACATCGAATTTTTAATCTCGACTGATATGAAACATTACAACCGCCTTAGTGTTGATTGTTATTTGGATTTTTCTGTTGTATACAGTATTTGCTTATCTGCGTAAAAGGATAAGAATTATGTTTTTATTTTCAGTTTTTAAGATTTTACTTTAAATATTTGAAGAGTAAATTAATCAAAAAATCATAAATCAGCAGCTTACAAGACTCTTCGTTCTTTTATGAACACGTAACAAAAAGTATTACCAAATAAGAAAATCGAATTCAAATGAAATATTTCACAATCATAGTAAATCCTTTTCGTATACTTTTGGGGTATATTTTCGCGGTGACAAATATGACACAATGTAATATAACTTTTTTTATTTCAGTGACACGATTCCTCGAGGGTCCGTAACCCTTCAGGCAGGAGAAGCACTCGTATTACGAGCTTCACCGATGTAGTGTAGGTGATCCTACAATTCGTTGTCTTTATCATATAATATATTTATTAATAAATATATCTTAAAGTTTTAATTTTTTTATTTTACCTTTATGGAGAATTTGATTGTTTTTTTTTTTATAAATACATAGCGCAAATTTTCATTTTCAAATAATATCTGTAATAGATATTTGAAATTAAGTTCAAAGTGAAATGAAAAATGCCGTCAGATAAATAAGTGAAATATCGTAAAATAATAAACTTTGTAGATATTTGTATTTATATTTGTGTAGGTAATTTCTTCAGGCATCAGCAAGCAATTATGTTGTTCTCAATGGCGCAATCAAATTAACTAATCATTAAATGACAGATGTAGCGAGCTGATAATAGTCCGACCGCCCCGCAATTTGCCGCCTAACTGAATTACGGACTGCAATGACGGCACTTCCGGGCTGAACGATAGTGATGTACCGGACAATGCAGTGTTATCTCAGTTGAAACTGGAGAACAATGTTTTATTTCTTAACAAAATCATTTCGAAACTTACATTGAATTGCATCCTCAAGACAATTTTATAGTTAGTTAGAGATTTGTAATAATAGAAATCTAAAGTAAATATAAAAATTACAAATGTTTTAAGCTGAAAAAGACGAGAAAAAAACACATAAATAAAACTTACCATTTTTTTAAACTTCTTAAAGGTCTTCGAATGCCATAAAAGTAAAATATCACGTACGCACAGTAAAGTATCAAAAATAAAATTTAAAAATAAAATGCTTCTAACGCTTCGACAAAACTCTTATTTTCATTTTACCGTATCACAAAATATTATCGTAAAATAAGAAGCTCTATCTCTTCACTATGTGCAGCTGAATAGAATCGTTAATCTCGTGAAACACGTGAAATATGTGGCTAGCTGCGGTCGTGCTGACCACGTTGCTAGGAGGTGGGGGGGCAGGCCCGTGGTGGAGCAGTGCGGTCTACTACAGTATCCTTGTCGACTCGTTCAAAGACTCAGATGGAGATGGTCTTGGTGACTTACGAGGTAGAATATTTTAACAAGTCATAACCATTTTAATTATATCATATTTTCAGCAAAAATATTTACAGGCTATATAAAATAAATTCTATGTAATATGAATGACAAAAAATAATTACTATTGCGTTTTCTGACGGTTTATCTCTGAATCTATAATCCGAATCAGTGGTAACTTCATCATGTAAAATGACCATTGAAGTCCTTACGAGCCTACTGGAACAAAGTATATTTGGACTTGATTCGATTTACAAATTGTACCAACCAGCGTTTCAATTCTCTAGAGCCGCAATACTTGGCACGAGAATTCATAACTAGTGAGCAAAACTCTAAATAAACCTATTAGACGTGTTTTATTAGGTTACGTAATTATATTAAGACCAAGAATAGTTTTCAAGCTGTGACGCTTTAATTAATAACAAATCTTGTATAATTACACGCTCGTTTAGTTTCAAGGTTGGCACTATTACCTTTATAGAATTCCATGCTTGAAATTATAATCTGACTCTATTACACAAAGGTTATTATAACTGAAGTGATAAATCTATGTTATAATAAATATCTGTTAAAACGAAGTAAAATTAAATTTAGAACGTGTTTCATTCACTAAACGTTTTGAAATCGATGTATTGTTCGGGCGTGTTGTGAATATGATCCGATTCACTTGTCATTTATAAATATTGATTACGCTCGTCCTAGTTAGTATCAACTCCAATAACACTTGAAATATATTCAATGGGAAACCGAAGTAGTAACGTTATTCAATTGTAGCTGATATTTTTTAATGTGCATATAATGGATTACTGAAATAGAACACAATTGATTGACATTTACGTTTTATCGAAGACAGTTTTGAGATTATTTTTATTTGTTCTAAAAGCGATAAATGTCAATATGTTTAATTTATTTTGTAACTTATAAAGACGCTAAATACAATGTTATCATCTTTTAAAGCAACGAGAAGCATCTACGCTTCCACTTTTATTCGGCAATGTTTAAAGTACTATACACTCATGACACTCAAAACAGCATCACTTTATATTATGTGTTCTTAAATAAAAGATAAGCAAACCAATGTAATTACAGGAACAAGAGACATAAAATCTTAGTTCTCATGATTGAAAATATCAATGTCTATGAGCGGTGTTGACCACTTACCATCAGGTAGTCTATTTGCATGCCTTCCTATATCAAACTATGCAACATTTTAAATTATTTACTTTAATAACCATCGAATAAGACAACAATGATCTCAGGTGTAATAAAGCAACTAAGTTATGTCCGCGCGTTGGGCGCTGACGCTGTAATCTTGTCGCCAATATCCGCGAAAAGTATGGATTGTGACAAACCTGGTACCACGGACTTCACAGCTATAGACGAGAGATACGGAAACTTGGATATATTCAAGGGCCTTACGGAAAAGGCGAAGAAATTGGGTGAGTTAATATTCACTACATCAGTTTCATTTAAAATTATTTCTTTTTTAACAAACAGATACCGATTGAACGCAATAACCCGTTTTAATTTTGTTGTATTTAAAGGAATAACACAATCAATTATGATACTGCCAGCATTCTTACTACCGTTCCACTCGGTCTAGATTTATGCAGGAGCTATTTTTAATTTTGATTTGTATTTGCTTAAGGCATCATATAAATAACTCTTATATAAATAAAGCAAATTATCCACGCCCAAGTAAATGCAATTTTGATGTGAAACAATCGTTTGTTTTACTAAGCGACAAAATTATTTAATGACAAATATTTGTATATTATAATAGTATTGTTCTTGATCACAGAACTCAAATTGGTGATTACTTTGACAATAGAGACAATCAGTTCAAGTTCCGAGCTGTTTAATTTTAGCGCTGAACGGAAGTCTGGATTTGAAGATAAAGTTATTTGGAGAGATGAAAATACAGATGAATCGCCCGCAGTGAGAGACAAAATAATTAATTAAAATACAATAATTGATTTAAGATCTAACCCATTTTTTATATTGATCGTGTGTTTTATGTTAAGCGTGATGTCACTAACATCAATCAGCACTTAATGTCTCGACCTGTATTGTGGGAAAACAAACCTCCAGCAAAAAAATTGTCAAATAGATTTGACAATTTTTTTGCAAGTCAGCCAGGCGTCCAGCCATAAAAATATAATTGCAGTTATTTTTAAAAATATATTATGACAAATAACGTGGATAAAGTGTGCAGACCGTTTTAATTGCCGATTATGAGAATTCGACTTTTACTATCATAATAACTAAGAATCGTTATTAATATATAGATTATATATCTATATTAAAAAAACGACATATAACATTTAAATATTTGTTACACGTACGTTATAAATAGTTTTTTTTTTTGTGAAATAAAATGTTTAATTCCTTTTTAGGAAGAAATTGGTATAAACAACTGGATATGGCATAAAGAACGAAAATCATATTACGGTTCTTCTCGTAATGAGGCAGTTTTAAATCTCTGTTCTGAAAGTTTAGCAGCAATGTTGTCAAACTCTCAATGCACTTGGCTAAAACGAGGCATTGATGGAATTCTCGTTAACCTTGACTTTCCATCGAATCATGATTGCGGTGTGCAACTTGTCAAAAAATTGTCGATTGCAGTCAGGAGCTGTTCTCGCGCTAGTAACACGGAAGCACCGTTAGTAAATATCTTTGATTAATAAAATCCATTATTTAGCTAATTTTTTAAGCTCAAGCCTATTTGATTGTTATACTAATCTAATAATTGAAAAAGAATATTCATTTAAATTGATGCGTTCTTCTTGTACTTATTACAAATGGAGATATATTTATATCTGTATTTAATTTTATTATTAGTTGCGCCTTTCAAAATGATTATAGCAAAATTGTAATACAGGAGTTAGCGTAATTGCTATTTTATTGCAGAGTTATTTTAGTCGAATCTTCGCTAGGAGCTGAGACTGGCGCTAAATATTACGGGGAAGGAGGTTCGGGCGCCAATAGTGTAATAAGTTACGATTTAGCTTCGCCAGCCAAGCGGCCGGCGGCAAGCTTGGCGCTCGCTCTGCACGCCACACTGTTGTTTCCACCGCAAGATATGACCCCCACTTGGCTCGTGAGTTACTGATAAATATTGAGCCATGTTGCTGTCAAAATAAATCTTGTATAAGCCGCTAGTTTTACCTTAGAGGTTGGAATTGTGTTGTTATGTATGGAATTGATAATTTAAAGCAAAATATTTCTTTATTTTGTTACGTCATACAATTAATTAATTAGTATGTATTTTATGTATCCTTTAATACTGAGTTCATCAAAATACAACAGACTTCAGCTTGTAAAGTAATTAAATGCTATTGCATGTTTATTTGTTGCAGACTAGTAAACGAAATGGAAGTAGAATAGCAACGCGTTATGGCAGCGAAATGGTAGATGCCATCATTTTAACAGCGCTAGCACTCCCAGGAGCTACGATAATTCAGCAAGGAGACGAACTGGGTGCAGTGGATACCATTCTTGAATGGGCCGTTATTTCAAAATGTTGGCCAATGCAAGCGGCTGCGTCAGCAGCCCCATTTCCATGGGATGACACTCCTACTGCTAGCTTTACTTCTGGATAACCCTGGCTACCATTGGCTCCAAATTACAGATACGCCAATGCAAAGTCTGAATATGCAAATGATTTAAGTCACATCGGTGTAATGAAAGTTGCTTCAGCTATTCGAAAATCACCTGCTGTAGGGCCATATGTGGAGGTACATTAATTTATTTTTAGATAGGAAACTAGATACATAAAAATATTATTATAATCATATATAAATGATTATATCATATAATTATATATAAATAAATCATTTTAGATAGTATTCCAACTTGTACCATTTAAAATGAAATACGGTAAACCTATAATTTCGACACATTTTTTCCAGTTGCATAGGCTTGGGGATGCGCTTGCTGTACTAAGATGGGGTGGATCTGGATCTCTGCTTGTCATTTCTAATTTCGGACGAGAAAAAACCGAAGCCCTAATCTCAAGGATCCCTGGCTTGCCTACTGAGATGACTGTAGCTGCTAGTTCCGGAGGATCCAGCGTGACACTAGGTTCCCACGTAAATTTGGAAAAAAGTTTTAAACTTGGTCCTGGGGAATCTTTGTTATTAGTTGGGCCTCCGAGGCACTGCAGTGGTCCTGGACCAGTCGACAAAATTGCCAACAAATTATCCGAAGGCTGGCAGAAAATCAACAAGTACTTTGGAAATCTATAATATAAACTACTGTAGATTTGTTCTCATACGTCTCATTATATTTTATATAAATATATTTATATAGTTTATCAATACATGGTTCATAGTTTATACGACACTTGACATTCAGCGCATCGTATATAAACTTTAAAAATAGATTAGAGCTCTGGTATCATTAAAACCATTCCTGTGTATACATAATAAATGTTGCTGATTTTTTAATGAATTCCTCAATAAATATTAAATGTTATTATCTAATTCATCTTGGAAGTCTTTATTTTAAATAGAAATCATGTAGCAAATTATATGATTTTTATTATTTTCTAATGTATGTAAATAAAACGATATTGTTCTACCGCCACATTTATAGAAAGGAAGAGCAGAAACAGGCCACGCTAGACAACAGGCGTGCAACCTCATACTACAGCAGCTACGCTCCACGATCGGCGGACATTAGCCTACATTCGTATTGTGCATTTCATTCTCTATTGTATTTTCCGTATGACCTATTTTCCTATGAATCTTATGAGCTATATCATTTACATACGCGTCTCCTTTTGTGGAATTACTTTTTTAATAATGCTCAATGTGGGTAGTATTACTTTACTGATGAGTTATTGACTCAATAAAACGTACGAGCGTGTGTATTAATATTTAAATTGAAGACATCGTTTCTAATAGAAGTTTTGCTACTAACTGTAATTATAAGACGCAAATCTACAATAATTAGTCTAATTCAGTCTGATGAATTAAAATGATAAATTATATTTAAAAAAGAATCTAAGCTTCACATAAACTTCAACAGTTAAACAACAAAAATGTTAAGCGTTATAATGATTTTTGGAAATATACAACCCTCAATAAATTCCCTCCACTTTTAATACGAACAGATAGAGACAACACGAAAAAGGGGACGGAATTCCAAAATGGAGTCATCGTAACCGTAAAACCGCGAACTCTTCAGTTTTCCGACCGCTTTCCGGCAGAGGGCGTAAAAACGCCGGGTGTAAAACATTTAGTAAGAATGTGAAATAAATAAATGTATAATGAAATAAATAGGATATACAACGTGTACGTACAGAATTTACTCTTCTCGGCATTTCCGATGGTGGTGGCTGCGAGGCAAGCGGTGAGCAGGGTGAGCACGGCGCGCGACCTCATGGCCGCGGCGCGGGCTCGCGGTGGCCCGGCGCGGCACGGACTGCCGCCACTGCTCCGCTATCGACCCCACGCTGTCTCCGACGAGCATGCGCGGACTTAGCCGAGTTACTACTAGCAAAAATATAACTTATCTTTAATACTAAAACATAAAACCACTTACAATAACATATTATTTTATATAATATTGGGGCCGTATTTAAAGTAGATTTTTTTTAATTAGCAATTTCCATATTTAGGACGCTACTTATGTATATGAAACGATGGCTATTTATTATTACAAGTTCATACTAAATAACTAACCCGTATATATTTTCTGTATTTACAATACATACATTATTAGGTGCCCAGTGCCCATCTAAATGCAAGCCACAGTTACTTTTTATCTCTCAGCTATCAGCATAACATTTACAGGCCTTACTATTGAATAAAACTCCTTTGGAAGAGGTGGCTTGGAGCATATTTCGCCACTCTGCTTCAATGTAGGTAGGTGAATATACATGTGACAATTAGTATCTCTCACAAGTATGTTTCCTCACGACGTTTTCCATCACCGCAAATACAAATAACATTATATAATGATTGGATTCTATCATAATGATCTTAATATTGCGAATATAATTACATAATAATATTGTGTCAACATATTGTGTCGCAAGTGTAAGTATTCCTACATTATTAAAAAGATTCTAAAGGCAATCTTACGCTCGAAGATTACAACTAGGCCTTTTAAAACAGTATCAATGTCTGCAGCGTTACCGCAAAGTCAAATGCCGAAAGATATTTATAATACAATGAAAATAACCAAAATTTATTGTCCTCCAACACGATTTCGGCCACGGCGGTCCATCTCAAGAGAGATTAGCCAACTGCGCATGAGATATTATAGTGCACAAGCGTGTGCGCAAACACAGGTACACTCTCTATTCCCTAGCTCATAATCCGATGGGACGGCAATCCGACACAACCGGAATGAGTTCAGGCGCAGGACCAACGGCTTTACGCGCTTTCCGAGGCACGGGTGTGTACACACTTCCAACTTCCAGACTCCGGGCCGCTACTGAGAATTTTCTGACAGAAAAACACAACAACTTTTTATTGGGCCGACCTGGGAATTGAACCCAGGTCCACCGGCTTCGGCCTTATATCTAGCCACTAAACCAACGAGGCAGTCCAAAATATACTAATATAGTATCAATAAAAGTCAGTTGTCTAACTTTTTAGCGGCGTTGCTGCGGAGCTGAGTGCCCTCCTGTCAGGCACAATAAATGAGGATTCCACTAAAGTTTCGAGTACAAAGTGATTCCTAAAAATACTGTAGTGTCGGTAACATTTAGATCTTTTTTGTTTAAAGTTTAACTTTGGGTCAGGCGTTTTGTTTTTTTTTGTATTTACTGTTATTTATTAATGTATATATTGTTATTAATTTGTTGTATACTTATAAAGTGAATCAAAAAAGTAAATCAAGTTGACTTCATAGTAGTCCTACTTGTTCTAGCGAAGCTCCGATTAAAACAAAAAAGAAAAATCTGACTGAAACCAATGTATATATTTATCACTTAGCCATAAAACCTTTATTCTAAAACCTTATTAGTGCATTTTCTCTTCTTATTGAAGTCGGCTTAATATATTGAAGTGAAAACTTCTTCAGCGGCGTTGTGCACTTTTTTATGATGGGTAAAAAATGTTAAACTCGCGTCAGGTCACGTGACCCTGATTGAAAATTCGTAAGACGGATTTTGAAGTGTTAAATTTTTAATGTAATATAAATTGTCATGTTTGTGTACGATAATGCAATAAATGAATATTGTATTTTATCACATAAATGATTGTACTTTTATACTGATAATTAAAGCAATTCGAGCAAAATTTTTCCCTAATCATTCCAAAATATCAAAAATGCACAACGTTAATATTCAAGTTTTCACTTCTGCCGGCACTCCCGGAGTGCAACCCGTTGTTTTTTTTAATAACTTTTTACTGTAGATATTTAGCATATACCTACTACGTTAATGCGTATCATTGAAATATCTGTAAAATAATATAATCAATAAGTTTAGTTTACCTTAACATAATCCTGTGTCAATAAAACATACGATCCAGCCCCCGAGCTACCGTACGCATCACGTCTTTTTGAAACATCGTATAATATTTCTTACATTATGGCTCTGGTAAATTATTATTTTCATTTGCAGAAAACGTTTTGAATATATAATTAATTGTATTAAGATTACACAGGGGGCCAATTGTATTAACAAATTGCCACTTTATCGCAATCGAATCGAAGCGTGATCGTTGCCGTTTACCCGTTTTCCTATTCTTTAATTTAATTATCGACTATTGGCATAAAAGTTAACAATTAGGTTTGATTTTATCGTTTCGGTTCCGATCCGAAAGAATATAGAATAGTCAGAGTTATTTAGGAATAGTCAGAATTATATTAGAATTGGCACTAGTAAGGACCTAAAGAGCCGAATACAGTAAAAGAAAACGTGACTTTGCCCGAATTAAATGCAGTGCAAATAACAAGCATCTAAAGAGGCAGCCGTGTGTCATTTCTCTCGTTATTGAGAAATAACATAAAATCTTAAAAAATTGTTTGTCGAATAAATAATTACAAGAATCTATAAGCACACGTAAAAACATATGTGAAATTTAAAATAATCGTTAAGCAACGCTTACGTGCTAAAGAGTATTACGAAACCAGTGACTTTTTAGACGATTGTACATTGGGTAAGAAATAATCGCCTCCAACCAAAAAAAAAATTGTATTATTATTTAATACCTAATGTTTTTACATATATAATAGGTAAAAGAGATAAAAATATCCCGTTGAATTTCTTTCGCCTGTTGTTCTCAGATCTGTGGTTATTTCCGAACCGGTGGTAGATTATTGACAGTCAATAAGCAAGTGTAACGCTTCTATTATTCAATATAGATTTTTGACTTCGACGTTGACTATAAATACCTTCTCTTTTTAGTCAGTCAGAAACGATATGTAGTGTGCGCTTAACATATGGTTATGCATATTTTGTTTAACTATTTTAGAAGTTTACAAATCTCTCGTACAATGTTTTCGTGTATCTCATAGTTTTAGCATAGTTCGGTTAGATGGTCCTGGCTGAAAATGTTCTCTACCACGTTGTGCTTAATTTGTGATTATAATTCATCTCGTGCTTGACGATGAAGGAAAACATCGTGAGGAAACCTGCATGTGTCAAATTTCACTGAAACCCTGTCACATGTGTAGTCCACCAATCCGCATTGGAGCAGCGTGGTGGAATAAGCTCCAAAAGTAGCCCAGCATTGGGACATTCACAGGCTGTTACTTTACGTTGATATAATCAGCTATATATCCGATACCTTGTAAAATATAAACATACTTTTTATTTGCACTCCTGTGTTGCATGTGTCCATGGGTTGTGGTCTCCTTCGTTTTTACCCTCTCTTACATAAAAAGAATACTACACATATAGCCTATTTCCGTCTTAAAACTATAATTTATCTTGGATAATGGATGGATAGATAATTTATCTAATTGATTTGGATTAGTAGTTTTTGCCTGAAACCGAATAAACAAGAAATAACAGATATATTTAAATATAAGTATTATACTGTACTGTAGCACGGCGGCCATTCTCAAAGGAGACTATCCAACGGCGCAGGATATTAAAATGCAATCAGAACTGTACTCTCTATTACTTTACTTTCATAATCCAATTTAATGGCAATCCGACCGGAGAGAAATTAGTCGCAAGACCGATGGTTAAACCCCCAAAAAAATATCCATCTATTCTAATGATCTTAATCCATTTAAATATGTATTTCCAGAAGAAAAACCTAAGTAAAAACTAAATATTATATAATTACAATTAACGCTATTACTACAGTTCTCAAGAAACAACTATAAAGTAATTACATTCATAACTTCACAATTTATCGATATTTATCAATAAATACAGAGCGAAACTCGTCATAAGCCATCATTACAAATTAAAAAACAGAAAAAAAATAAAAAAAAATTTTTCAAGATAAGAGAATAGACCCCTCTAAAGACGGTATCAGTCTCGAACCAGCCACCATTAGGTCCTCACGACCAACACCGACTTCTCAAGTTGACGTACGGAGCGTACCCTTGCTGATTTCCGTGAGTACCTCTCCCCCTATTCCCCCGACCTCCCCTCTCCACTCCAAACCACTCCTTACCTGAGAGCCACTCGACGCAACACGAGAGCCCTCCAGACATAAAGGTATCTTTTTGACAGTTCTGGAGTACACGCAAAGTAAAAGGTGGCAGGATTACTCACGAGGTGTGGTAATATACCTGAGCGTCGACTACTCGACAAGTACATGCGTAATGCGATTTTAATAAATCAGAAATTATTTGATTTGATAACGTTTAACAGTTAGATCAATAGGTTTCATAAGTACTATCGAAGATATACGTTCTTATCTTCAAGTAATCCTTAAAAGTTTTGCGTATGTTAGAATTATGTATTAACTACCTGTAAATTGTAAGATAATATCCACTTCAAGTACATAAACACAGAAAACAGATTTTAGTTAAACTTTTATCAAAGGCTACCATTATTCAGCTTCGTTAAGCTTTTGTCAAACTACAAAACCGTTAAAATCGTATAGACACATATAAGTTAGCCACATTTCAAGAATGTTGACACCAGACTTCGGAAAGACAGCCCTCAACATCTTGGAGCGGACGCTCTTCTTCTCGTCACCGACATAACATTAGTGATATTTAATAACAATAATATTATTACCACTTATTCGTTTAATCTTCATACGTAATATACGTTTTGGCTTCATCTTGTAATATTAATAAAAGAAAACATAATTCAAATTGTTTAATATATTCTTTACTCATTCAAATGTATGGTTAATATACAAAATATAAAGTTAAACGTTGTACGATGAACATATACAGCCATTAAGAGATAATTAATTATACAGCCTCCATCGTGGAAATGATAGCGTGAGAAGTTACTGGGCGTTTCCTTGCCAACTCTTTGAATACCTACATGAATTGTAGAGTGTTCGCCGGTCATTAGTAAGTACTAGAAACATTTTACGCTCAATATCTTAAGATCTTACGACGGTAGTGTTGATAAACATTTACAAACAACCATTTAATTAACCAAAAAAATACTTGCACGACTCAAATGTCAAGAGAAATATTAAAACCAATAAAAACAAAAGTATAACGCCGCTGACGGGCCGCCCGCCCGACTAATCGTTCAGCAATCGATTAATTACATGAATCAATCAAGATAGTCAAAAAAAAAATTAAGATAAAAAACTTCAGGGTCCAGGATCAGCAGAGGTCTCGAATACCACTCAGCCCGGCAAAGGGTAGAGAGGCTGTCGTTAGGTACCCCAGACCACCGCTGATGATAATACAGTGCCAAATTTGTGGACATATTTCACCTATCAGCATTGTTTCGGCTGTTATCGCCTCGTATCAGATAATGTGCTGCGACGCGCGATTGATAAAACTGATTGTAATTGCATGAATGATTACGTATCGCTAACTAATGACGTAATCCACTAAATGTCGATTAAAAATGATTAGTATGTCTTCAATAACGATGCTGAGAATATAAGTTATATGTAACATTTGCAATGAGAAAAATCTGGAGCTAAGATAGTGTCATAAAAAGCTGTCGACTTCATAAACTGTACCATTGAAGCTAATCCCGGTCAGTAAGAGTTTTCCCGAAAGTTCTTCATACTAGTAAGTAAAATGAAGTAAGCCCTGTAATAGGCAGCTGAGCGGAGGCCTATCTTCTTGAGGTGAGGCCTAGCACGAGACTAATTTCAAGCATAAATTAAGCACATGACAACATTGTTGCTGAACCGGGTTTGAACCCGCAATTTCCGGTTAAGATTCTCGTGTTTTAATCAGGCAGGCAATCTTGACTCCCTTTCCCTTAATGCCTATTTTGAAACCCAATGATCACCAATGCACAGACATGCCCCTGTAAGGAATATTAACCAACGATTACATCGCTAATGCGTCACCAACCTTGCGCACTAAGATGTTACCGTTCAAACCGGAACACAACATCACTAAGTAATGCCTGTCGTTGAGTATCTAACTGGTCACTAATAATTTGTAACGCACCGCATGATTCGCAAAAAAGATCTGCTGTTCGTTTCTGAACCACGACCACAATTTTACTAATAAAATCTCATTATGCTCTGAAACGTATCGTTTTCAAACTTCAATTGGTTATTTATTTCTTATATAAGTATGTTTATGTATGTATGAATGTATGTATGACGTACAGTAAAGTACAAAAACAGCATGTGAGTGTCCCACTGCTGGGCTAGGGCCTCTTCTCCTCTTTTGAGGAGAAGGTTTGGAGCTTATTCCACCACGCTGCTCCAATGCGGGTTGGTGGAATCCACATGTGACAGAATTTCAGTGAAATTTGACACATCTAGGTTTCCTCACGATGTTTTCCTTCACCGTCAAGCACGAGATGAATTATAATCACAAATTAAGCACATGAAATTCAGTGGTGCTTGCCTGAGTTTGAACCTACGATCATATGTTAAGATTCACGCATTCTTACCAATGGGCCATCTCGGCATGTATGACGTATGTATGTATATATAGGAATATGTATGTTACATATTTTTATTAAGTTCCAAGATATTTAATAAATTTTAATTACAAGCTGATTGCATACTACGCCCCATCAATGTTCATGGCTAAAAAATAAATTCGTTTCTGTTTATAGAGGTTAACTGGAAGAGATCACTGTAAGTGATAAGCCTTTGCATACTTTATGTACTCCTTATTCTTTTATACAATATTGTAAATTGTGCAATAAAACCTTAATAAATAAATAAAAACGAATCAACAATGTACTAAGATATTGTGTAGAACTAAAAACACTAGACGTTAATAAAATGTTGTCTTAATAATAAAGTAAATGGAATTTTGATGCGATATCGATGAAAACGCGAGGCGACTGGCTTGTATTACAGTAAGCTGTTGATGTTTCAGATAAAAATTTCGATCCACTTTTGATGAAAATTCAAAATTAAACTTTCCCGCTGCTGTTTTCAGTTTTTATTGAACATACAGAAATAAGAACTGCAATTAACCAACCAATCTGGAATTATTAAATTCTGATTATAGTTTGATCGAAACGTCTACATTTGGTTTGTGATTATGATTTCTTAACTAAATAACAGATTGATGTCAATTTAATGTAATTACCGGGTGTAAAAAGTATGAAGATCCCGTGGGGCTGGATTCTAACCCCGGCCAGATTGTAAGCTGTCGAAAAATTGTAAATGAAGCACATTAACATATGATGTTAGGTTGATATGTTTATTATTTAAGGACGGCAGCCGGGATTATCTCGTGCTGTCGTACGCAATCCCTCGGAGTGTGTGGGGACGAGATCACCTTCGCACCCTGAGGAGAGCTCCCGGCTGGCTGCGATATATCAACACAATCACAAAGCCTCTCCGATCCTTGCCGAAGATGGCAGTGGTTTTAGTCAGTATGAATCCCACATAATCAGGTTTAACCCATAAGGGCCCGGGCACCATTCTGATGGCTTGGAAAAAAACTGTGTTTATAATTTAAAAGTAATATAAAAAGATATAAAAATGCTTATAATTTATCAAATTTGTCTGTTATGCTAAAACCAATACGCGTCGTAATTATTATCCGACAGTTTAGATAATAATCTGTCAATATTTCAAAACTAACGATCCTTACAAATATCAGTTAACATATAATATATACAGATAAAGTTGTACACACTTGAATTGGTCTAAGCTATTCGTTATTTCGATAAATACATTGCAATATAAACAGTAAAAAAACAAACAAACATCAGATGTCTTACTAATTAATGATATATATATAATAAATAATAAGATCTTATATAATCTCTATATATATAATAAATAATAAGATCTTATTCTAGTAGTATTATAATTACACATTCACTCACACAGTACCCAAATAAGTTTTCTCGTCAAAATATTTAATACACAAGAGGACCACTTATAGTTCTATTATATGTGCAAATAACTGTTAAGTTGCGGGCAATTAACGCACGCGCTCGTCCGCGTCGGAATTCTGTTACGGGCAATCGTTTTACCATTAATATTACTACAATTACTAATAATTATTTCACGAACAATGTTTTACTTTTTGCGTACGTTGGAATTTTCGTGATCTCTTTTAATGATTACGCCTTTGAACAAGTATGAAGTGATTTCGGTTCGGTTATTTCGGATTTCGGCGTACATAGAATTTAAAGAAATCATATTTTATATAGACGGCATAAATGACTTTTTTTTAAATGATTTGAGTAATTTTGTTTTAAAAGGACATTTTATATAAGGGATTGTAATACTAAACTATGTTTCAAACCTAAATTTAAAGACAAAACCGTGTTATTCAAGCAGCCAATAGTATAAACGGCTAGATCTACAACATACCCACAACCAGGCATGTTTTTAAATTCAAATATTATAAAATTTATTCACGTAGTTGAATCGCTATTTTACAAGATGAATTAAAACAATAGTTACACTTTTTCAACAATCAAGTTACATAGATAACGAAAAAGAATTGAATTATATATTTTACATGATAAATATATCGTTCAATAATGTAAACGATGTTTCAAATGTAAAACTAGTTCCAATAACGCGAGCGAATCCGTCAAGCGGAAAGTTAGCTAACAATAAATGCATTTGGGTTAAACAAAAGTGAAATAGAACTCGATGCGCCGGTAAGGTTTAACGTTCACCAAGCGCGTTATAACTGCACAACAAACGCTTTTATTAATGAGTTAAATTTAAACCTATAATCTTTTTTTTTTAATAATAGTAGGTCGAAAACGAATATATTAATCAATACTCTTGTGTCTCGGAAAGCACGTGAAGCGGTTGCTTTTGTACGTGGCCCTGCCGTCGCGTCGTGCCGATTCCTATGAGAGAGCAATTGTCATTGACACTTTTCTGCATCTCTTGATGCCTTTGATGTTTCCACCGTGGCTGAAAATTACATATACAATATATTAATAAAGAATATATACTTTATATTAAAAATATAGAATAAAGATAACTGGTATATAGTAAATCCATTTACTAATAAATAATTTAGACTTCAGATGCTGATGAAACAAAGGTTTTTTTTAATATATTATTATTTAAAAAAAACCTGCTTTATATTGTTTTAATGCTCAAATTCAATGTAAAGGTATATAGTATCAGCTATCACTCACAAAATTGTTACATAACTAGTCGTAATCCATCACACGAAATATTGGAAAAATATTTTACGAACAAATAGCGCAGATTCCAATAAATATAAAAACTCACAATTTGCGGTTTGCGGTTAACACCTATTAAATATGTATGTATTTTTCAGATAAATTTAACTCTGAACTCATCAAAGTAATAGCTTTATTCCAATAATAACTAAACAAAATAAATAAATCGTAGAGCGTCCATACTCTACAGAATTGAATAAAATTTGAGTGTTTTTGATGAATATTTTCCTGTCTTTGATGGTGTTATTTATATAGTAATGGCTAACGTTGAAACGCAACCCGCAGCCCACAACCGACACGAGCCCGCTAAGGTTTACATTTTCACGCCGGATATTACTTCCTCATTCAGCTACTGTTGCACAACTTTCTGACACCATATATACGATTCCTAGAAAACCTTTAATTAAGCTTACTAAACAACACCATTTAAGTAACTTTTTTAAAATCATTGATATTAATTGTTTAATTATAATTAGTTCAATAACATTGTCGCATAAACATCGTCTCGTTAAGTAATGGCTCTATCGCCACGAGACGATAACGATGACGGTTAACGAAGTAATCACATTGCAGTTATTCAAAGTGAACACAAATAGCTCTTAAATTAAATTACAATGCAGCCGCTGCGGTGCGTCGCTCGCACTCGAGTCGCGGCGTCCGGGGTGTGCGCGCGAACCCATAATTAACGACGTGTATTGGTAGCAGACCTTCACCAGTTTCTATCAGTGATGAGGATAAATTAAAAATATCTAGCGTTATCGAGCGCTCGCGTGCCGCTTTCGTGGTTTCGTTTGTGTATTCGTATTACTGATTAGTGCGTCCGCGCGCGTTGCCCGAGCGCGACATGAGCTTGTGCGCGCAGCCGCAGGACGACTCCGCTGTCGTGCCGCCACTCATCATTATCGAGGAACCCGACCCTCGGGACTGCTCGGCCGTCACCCTTCCGCCCGAAGGAAACGTGAATCTACGCAATTATAGGCTTGTTAACGATAATCTTCGTGTATATACAGCTAGCAGCGATGTTCTTCCTTCGCCGACTAAAGGGAAGTTAGTGTCAAAATTTGATCTGTGGTCTTCAGTTTCTCCTCCACGAGATAAGATTTTAGAATTGTTGCGACCAGAGGACCCCGGTAAAGACGCACTGGAAGCGATCGTGCGAGCGGCGCCGAGGCGTGGCCTCGTGCGACCTTATGATGAGGATACAAAACGCTTTCTTCAGAGGACTTTGGTGACTTCAAGCTCTACCGGCTTACCTATAACCTCTGAACCGGAACCCCGGTTGCCGAAACCGGATGAATCAGTTTCAGAAAGCAAACAAAAGACTGACGTGCACAATACAAAAAAAGAGAGATCACTAGCTGATGAACTTAAAGAAGCAGAAGAAGATGAGAGGTCTGGTGCTAAAATTCGGCGAGAATTGTTAAGAGAATTTCGTAAGAGAGGAGGAGGTATCAGAGAGGCAATGGAAAGAGATAGATTAGGGAAACTTGCGCTTGCTGTTGAAGAAGATGAGGATTACGAAGATGGTGGGCTGTCAGCGGCAGCGCGCCGGCTGGACGCTCTGCTGGTGGAGTCACGCAGCTTGCACGAAGAGCTTGCGGGCATTCACGAGGACATGCAGGTGCTGGCCCGACGAGTGGCTCGCCGCGACCACTGACGCGTTGGTACCCACTGACCACTGCCACCACTTATCTTACCACAATATTGCACAAATCAATGAAAATAGTATTTTTGACATAAATATATCTCATACACCGTCGTTTAAAATGCAGATGTAAACACATGACACGTTTCACTTCAGCTCCGACAGTTCTTGATAAAGTAATACATGTAGATATTTATATAAATAACCAATGGACACAATTATAATCGCGTGCACTGCAATGCAGCACTCACGTACTTTCTCAATCTAAATTCTTCAATTTCTTTCTTCAAAAAAAAAAAAACAAACAACCAAGATATTTCATAGAATCAACGTATATATTATTATTACAGTACTACGGTGTTTCTATAATGCGTAACCGTTGCGGTCAGAAGCTGAGAATATTCTTGATATATACATAGTGACCATATTATATAGTGTTTAACATTATTGAGAATTATATCCTATTGTTAATAAATCAAATAATCCGGTAACGAACCGTAGGTATTTAGACTCAACAAGCGCGTATTTAATGGTCCAATAACGGCCCCTAATTGATCTTTGTTTGCCGGTGGTGGTGGTGGCGGTGCTTAAATATGTATATTTATTGTTTATTCACATACAAGTTCTACGCTTCCCTGTTAAATTGGCGTAGGGCTGCCACTTTAAAAAGAAATGCGTCATTTTTATGGTGATAAGTTTTAATTGTCACGGAAATTAATTATATATATGTACTCATGTTCATAGTTTTTTTCATTGTATTCGTAAATTGATAAGCAAACTAGATGTCGTATAGGCTTTTATAGTACTGAACTTAATTATTCGCTTATCCTTTTTATGATTTTTTAAAGTTGGGACAGTAAGTTAATTTCTTCCAATAATTTTTTTGTCTAGTCAAATCCAGAATTACCACTTACCATCAGGTGGGCCACGTGCCAGTCTATCTACGTAATACAATAAAAAAAACCTTAATGGCAAATTTTAATGGCAAAAATCTTTTCTATTTAATAATACAATCTAAATATATACATGAAAGTAAAATCGTACCTAAATCGTTATAAGATTTATTCAGAAAAGCAAATATATCCCGCTCCATGAGAGCTTATTTTGTAGGTTCCTCGAAATATAAAATAAAAAAAAATTAACAAAAAGTAAAAAATGAAATACCTACGTTCACAGCTGGTTTTTGCTAAATATAATGTCTAACACCTCTCAGTAACCCTACTCGGCCCTCACGCAGAGGATACCGGATGTGTCGGTTACGTTGATTTTTCCTTTGAAGTTTAAACTCAAGGGTCCGCGGCCAGCACATTTTACATTCATCCAATTTAATTTTTAATCCGTGTTTAAAATTCACACTCTTTTATGTTACGCTTTTTTCATCTCTTGTATGTAACAAACGTTAGCTGTGTTTATTTTACCTTTCCTACTCGGAAACCTTTCGTTAAGTAATTTAAACTTATATTTTATTTATGATACACTTTACATAATTTTAAACAACTACTCTAATAAGCTGAAAATTAATATTCGACCACAAATGAAATTTGAACAGTAGTAGTACTTAAATCATAATTATTTATTTAATAAATAAATATGATTTGATCATTTTCTTATTCATTAAGGTATTGCGCCATTTATTAAAAAAATTAACAATAATTTGTGATTGCGTCATAGGATATTTTATTTTTATAGACAAGATAAATTCAAACTAATAAAAGTACAAAATATACAAAATGCAACTGCAACAGATGTTGGACAGGTGAGGGCGGACACCTGTTTTAGATTATTTATAAACGCTTAAAGGTTATGCAATCAATACATATAAAATTTTAAAAGTCTTTATTGTTCACAGCGAACGCGCAGAGGCGTATTAATAATAAACATTACTTGGTGGTAGAATTTTGTGCTCATCTGGGGAGATACCACCCCCTCATCAGATATTCAACCCCAAATAAGTAGTACTTAGTGTTGTATTCCGATATGAACAGTGGGTAAGCCAGTGTAACTAGAGGCACAATGGACATTAATTCTTAGTTCTCAAGTTTGGTGGCGAATTGGCTTTGTAAGGGGTGGTTAATACGCCTTACAACGCCAATGTTTATGGGCTTTGGTGACCACTTACAACCAAGAGGGTCAATCTCGCGTCTCGCAAAAAAAATACGTATAAAATGTAGCTTGTTTCAAAGATTCATATAGATAAATAGGTATAAATATGTGATTCATTTAACTTTAATTATTATTCACAACTTTAGATATCACATAAATGATAAAAAATACACAAATGCAAGAGGACTTGAACAATTCTGACCAACTTATTTATACGTTATTTAATTTAGACTAACAATATACAAAAGTTTATTAAAGAAAAAACAGTATTTTTATTAAAAACAAAATAAATCACGTATATATTTTAATAATTAAATATTGAAAGAACAAAAAGCTGATGACGAAGTAGTTAAGAGAGAGTCAGTTCCGCGGTTGCTGCAATAATGGTAATAATGTCAATATAACACCTTATTGCTGTCATTAGAAATTATGCCCATACATTAGATTTAATTACGCGTTAGAAAGTGATTCTTAATTATTCAATTCACTTGAAGGTATCTGCTTTCATTTTAAAATAACACGAGTTGCCATATTATTTTAACAATACAATTTCAATCACAAACATTAAATTTATTTCAATACAAGCTTAGTTAAAACATAACGAATGTTATTCAGCAATATAATCATCAACAAACTATTCTTTATTGAATTCAATAACAACCTGTGAATGTCCCACTGCTGGGCTAAGGCCTCTTCTCCTCTTTATGAGGAGAATGTTTGGTGCTTATTCCACCACGCTGCTCCAATGCGGGTTAATGGAATACACATGTGACAGAATTTCAGTGAAATTTGACACATGCAGATTTCCTCACGATGTTTTCCTTCACCGTCAAGCACGAGATGAATTATTATAATTTAAAATTAAGCACATGAAATTCAGTGGTGCTTGCCCGGATTTGAACCCACGATCATCGGTTAAGATTCACGCGTTCTTATCAGTGGCCCATGTTGGCTTTATTGAATTATTAGGCTTTAATAAAAGGATTTAGGTAAAAAGGATTATATTTAATGTAAAGCTACCATGTCCTTCGTTTGAACGTAATGTGTATACGAATAATTCTAAATGTAGATTATATCGAGAAGACTCGGTAACAAACTCAGTAGTTACTCTTTTTCAATACTTCAAATACAGAGTAATGTCAATTGAATACAATTAAATGTATAATTATTTATCATGCCTGAAAGTCAATAATTGACGAGCCGATTGGCGTGGTTAGTAAGATACTTGCCTTTCACGCCGCAGGTCGTGGGTTGGATTCCCACCCAGGATGGACATTTGTGTGCATGAACATGTCTGTTTGTCCTGAGTCTGGGTATAATTATCTATATAAGTATGTATTTACAAAAGAAAAGTAGTATATGTAAGTATATCAGTTGTCTGGTTTCCATAGTACAAGTTCTGCTTAGTTTGGGATCAGATGACCTTGTGTGAATAATGTCCCAGGATATTATTATATTATTAATAAATACTAACTTTATACTTTTTTAAAAGCTTTCATTAAACTTTTTAAAATATAATTATATAACTATAACTTATTAAAGATATAAAAATGTAACAAAATAATAGGTTTGATTTACTTCAAAATTTATTTTATCATTTTAATAAAAGCTACTTTTAACTTCAGCAATATCCATTATTTATTAATTAATGCGACAATTGGTTTCAACTGTCAGAAATCAGAATCAATCAATAGCATGTTCGGTAATTAGCCTGATTTAATTACGTCCGTCTAAAAATTAACAACAACAATTTTGTCACGAACGAATATAGCCTTTAAAGTTTCAAAAATAGAAGCTACATCCGCAAAGCTATTCTGGGTGTATCCATTTCCTGTCTACGATAATATCTAATAATTAATTTAAATTGGCACTTAACGCGTTAATCGGATTAATATACTAATACTTAATACGTATGGGTTATTTGCTCCGTGTTAAATTGTAGCAGCAGAATGAAAACATTAAACACTACATTAATTTTCACAGGAAAATCTATGTTTTAGCGAGCGTTACATCGCAATTACGGAATTACAATATTTATAATAGGAAGCCTTGTTTAAACAATATAAATACCAAATTTTAGTATTACATAAAGTTTACGAAAAAAGGTCTTCAATTATATTCTAACTTATACACTAACTTTGCACGTAACATACAATTATTGCTTACTCAAATATTATTAAAAATATAATATATTATTAACTGGCTCCACTGTGTGTTCACCCATGCTACTCGTGAAGGTTAATGCGTCATTCCTGTGCAAGGTGTGCCCTGTGTTTACCTCCGTTAATCGTTAACGTTTCATCCCCGTGTGTCGTTGCGTGATGCTATATAGTAAAACCTTTCGCGTTAAATAGATCATCTAATAAAATATTTTTTGCAAATTGATCTAAGTACTTCTTGAGATTATCGCTTACAAACAAACAAACAAACAAACAAACAAACCCACTCGACTTTTTATATTTATAAAACATTTCATATACATTAAGAAACAAATTATTAACATTTTGTATCCTTGAGATAATTATATAATAAAATAAAAACCGTCTGCTTTTTGTCAAAGTTGCATACAATTAAATACCTACATGTTCGGTCAGGAACGATGTTCTGTTCGATATTTTTACGAGTCAAACCGTGTTTTAAAAAGTAGATTGTAATTGATTATATTACCGACTGTATTTTTGTTACACCAAAAAGCATCCCAACCTCCTTTATATCGACCTTCTAAATTCGAACGCCCAACGTATCGCATTTTGTAGCATTTGGTAGGCACGGTATGAACGCTATTTCGCTATATGACGTGACCTTAGGCCACTGCCATTTCACTCTACTGTAAGCCGCGTAAACGAACTTCGTTTCAAACATATAACACCTCGGTTCATTGCCTCTTCTGGTGAGGGCTGGTTCATATTTCATCTAGAGGATCGGAATTGCGATTCAAAGGGAAAATGCTGCTAGCATTCTTGATATTTTTAATATTTATTTAAAGCTGTAATGTACTAACACCTAACTATGTAGTGTCGAACTTATTCAATAACATCATAGAATACTTAATTTATATCATTTCATTTATTATTTGTTTTGGAAACAAAGGTAATTATGTTAAATAAATATAAGAAATATTTACTTAACCAACATACTAAAGACAAAATAAAGAAGAGGCAAAACACAAGTGATATAACAAATTAAATAAGAAAAAGAAAGAAAAGCCAATCACTTATACATACAAAATTTAAAAAAAAAAAAATCAATAATACCTTCTAATATTTAATTTATTAAGATATAGTTGAAATACATATATCATTATTTGTAAACAGTTTACTGTACTGGGTACGAGTTACATTAATAAACGATTTCATGGCAAATTTAGTTTTAAGTTGCGGAAACATATAGTATCTTATGTCTACGTTAGTAATTAATTACTCATTAATATTACTATCATGATTAGTTAAAGTTTATTTGGTAGTAAAAATATAATTTCATAAGAAGGGGTAATTTTGTCAAAGTATTACTATAGAAACAATATTCAGGATAATACACGTGCTTATATATAATATATTTTCAGATTCAGTGTGCGCGCGCATGTCGCTGCACGGCCGCAGCACGTGCGCTCACGGCGGAGTCACGTGCGCTGCGTTACCTGGACGACGTGGTGGCGCTTCTGCGCGGTGACGTCACAGCCGCTCAACGAACCAAGGCCTGGCCCTTCGCCTTAGGCCGCAGACAGCCCGGCCGGAACTATATTGTGTAAAACAGGTAACTTGCTTAATATAAAATCAATCTCAAGGTTCAATTTAATGTACTATAGCTTGACGGTTTGGATTGTAGATTTATATATTTTTAGTGAACAGACCTCGAGTGCCAACCCATTTCAATGCTAAAAATCCTCTACCATAAACTAATGGCGCTGTCTTGTTTAAGCAACACTTTTAGAAATCTACAGATATTTACTATAGAAACTTTAACACTTAACCATATGAAAATAACATACGACGTAAGCCATTAATGATATTTTAATATTTACAATAACTAAATCAGTTTTTTTTTATATCGGTGCTAATGAAGGCAAGGAACACAAAACTATTTACACTATTAATATAATTAAGTTTTATATATTTATACTTTGACTCGTCAAGATCAAAAAAATTATATACAAAATGATATTTTCCATCGTAAAAACTGTTGATCAATATCAACATGATTTTATAAACAAATAATTCGTTTCTAAGTTTTAATTAATATTCTATGCAACACATTTTCGGTACGATTTGTCTTGCATAAATGTTTAGAAAATATATAATTACGTGGAAACTTCGACTGGGTTTATACTTTCAAGTGAATCACTTAGATATTCTATCATGTGTAATAAAAGAGGGCAATATTATGTAATTATTCATATATCTTATTTAATTATTAAATCGCTACAGGCAGAGCGTCCGTGCCCTTGTTTAACTTAATTGCTAGATATATATTTTTTGTTTTGATTACTCACAATTATTTCTTAACAAAAACATATATATTGCAAGCATTAAATATAATACTATATCATTCTATATATAATATATGTATTGACCCAACATTGCCGATATAATGCCACGTCACAAATTGGGACAATTTCAATGCTCAAAATTGGCAGCTTCTTTTATTTGCATAACGAAATTCGGTTGGTAAGTGGTCACTTTCATCGATAGAAAGTGGCACCACCAGAACTATATACCACTACTTTCATTAATATGCTATCAACCACTGTTGGTGGTATGAACTATGAATGGTGAGTGTGTGGTGTGTACCAAAGCCAAACCATAATTTTCATATATTTCTCTCCACTCAAATCATATTTCTAAAATGTATTCAATTTGAATTCGACTAAAAACATCATGAAAGTTAAGAGTAATTTGAAATTATATTAAATCTACAACAAAATCAGTTAAGGTTAAAACGTCGAGGCGCAAACGAACAACAAACTTTACTTACCGTTTAAGTGAAACGAAGATTTACGAATTAGATAAGTGACTGAGGAAGGGAGTCCTCGACACCGTAATTTATAACGATCGTCGAAATGATGGTACCCATTGTGAAATACCTAAATCTATTTTAATCATAAAATTTTAAAAATTAACCGACAAATTATTCCTCCTTATCCAAATCTATGGAGATACCAGCCGGTAAATATGCCACTGGTGTGCAATGGTCTACTCTTAAGAAGAAGACTTAGAGCTTCTACTATCACGCTCATAAAGTTGAAGATTCATTCCTTCAATTGATTCATTCCATTATTCATACCATCGTTAATGACTTTCACATTTTAGATTTGTTTTTAATTGAGCTCGGCGTTGAAAGAAAATATTATGATACAATTCGTACATATATTATGTAACAATGAAAATTGAGGCAGTACGTTGTAATAAGCTTCAAAAGTTATACTAAATACAAGAGCCCATTATGCCCAATTGCAGCAACGTAACATTTATTGTGTACTAGTTTTTGTGCATGCCTTCGCCCGCATGTGAGGGGTATAAACTACCTTATGTCCCTTTCCTGTAAACGTGTATGAAAAATTTGATTAGTTGAGTAGTTAGTACGGATGAGTCTTAAACTTACAACCTTTGCCAATACCAATTTCGTTTCCAAATAAACAATACCGCTATTACTTAAACGTTGTTCAGCGAGTGATTAGTTAAGCAATGCTGTGTCTTCTTCTTTCGAATATCAAATAATAATGGCAGAAAGAGATAGGTAATTGTTTCACTAAACATCTGCTATGCAATATTTATAAGGCCACATATGTTTAATTAAACGCTTTCACTTATGTAAACTTCAGTATCAAATATATATATATATATATAATAAGGTCCTCCAGACCGATTTCGGCCACGGCGGCCAATCTCAAGAGAGATTAGCCAACTGCGCAGGAGATATTATAGTGCACAAGTGTGTGCGCAAACACAGGTGCACTCTCTTTTCCTTAGCTCTCATAATCCGATGGGACGGCAATCCGACACGACCGGAAAGAGTTCAGGCGCAGGACCAACGGCTTAACGTGCTTTCCGAGGCACGGGAGTGTACACACTTCCAACTTCCAGACTCCGGGCTGCTACTGAGAATTTTCTGGCAGAAAAACCCAATAACTATTTATTGGCCCGACCTGGGAATTGAACCCAGGACCACCGGGTCTGCGGCCTTATATCTAGCCACTAGACCAACGAGGCAGTCGTTATATTATATATATATATATATATAATATATAACCCGGGATGGCAATATTAAATGACTTTACTCCACCTGATGTTAAGTGGTAGTAGAGTCCAAACGCGAAGACGGCTAGTGCAGTAGGGAAGAATGATTTGCACTAGCCGCCCCCGCCCTGCGGGCCCGCAAGATGGCTCTTCACGCCTCGTTTGAAGGAACCCAGGTCATAAGAGGAAGGGAACACGTGTGCTGGTAAAGAATTCCATGTTTTGGAAGTGCGACAAAGAAAAGGGTTGCCAAATTTCTTCGTTCGCGATGGAATTGATGTCACAGTTAGACGGTAACATCGAGAGCCAGCACGCGTAGACTTGTGAAGGAATAAGGGGAATATAAAAATATAAAAAACAAAATAACATACAAAGATACATAGATTCACTATCACATAATTACAATCTAGTTAAATTAAATGTAAGCAATGTCTATTGTCAATTCATGTCACTGAACATTAAACGCTGGCTGAGCACCAAACGAGCTAATAGAGGGTGAACTACGGCCTGCGGGACACGGTACTGGCTCCGGACAGGCCCATACGTGTCGAATGTCCATATATTGTAAGCTGGTTAATAACTATTTGTTTTGTAATATTAAACCAGTATGTTATACAAACATTTAACCAACTAGAGTTTGACCGGTGGTTGCAATTCGGCCACATTGTTAAAAGTTTGAGGAACATCCAACCTTTTTTACTATTCTTATTTCGATTTTTTTTATTGATAACACTAAAGCTCGTCAATACATTAAAAAAAATTGATTTGCAGGAGAAAAAGATCTATCACAGATACATCTAAAAATTTAATATAATTTCAGACTTTTTATAAAAAAAATATACATCAGTAACTTTTAAAATTAGTTATCAATTTATAATGAATCTTAACCGATGACCGAGTGTTCAAACCCGGGCAAGCACCACTGAATTTCATGAGCTTAATTTGTGAATATAATTCATCTCGTGCTCGACGATGAAGGAAAACATCGAGAGGAAATGTGTCAAATTTCTCTGAAATTCTGTCACATGCAGTATTCCACCAACCCGCATTGGAGCAGCGTGGTGGAATAAGCTTCAAACTCTTCTCTTCAATAAGAGGAGAAGAGGCCTTAGCCCAGCAGTGGGGCATTCACAGGCTGTTACTGTAATGCACTTGTGAGTATAAAGTAAAAACTGAGCCTTACAAGGAAATATTGTTTTATGTTTTTCAAGATTACAGAATCCTTCTATGAAACCCAATCACTAGATTCATTTTATTATGTTACTTGCGTTTCTTGTCTATTTATACCTAAGCCTACAAAGCACCGGCCTAGGGTCACCGCTAGCCGGGGGGGGCAGTCAAAAATAATATAATTTTACTCTAAAATATCAGTGCCTAGGGGCCTTGAATCTCATAATCCGGGCCTGTTAGTATTATAATTATAAAAATTATGCGACTAATGGAAGTCGAAATTTACCAATTTAAGTAGTTAGCTAGTTTGCGACGTTAAGTTGCTATGGAAGAAAAGTGATTTGCATATCGGTGAATAATTTACACGAACCGATACGATTTTGTTCAAATAAATATTTATTATTATTAAAAAAGATATTTTTTAGCTTCGAAAATAATTTATATATATTTAAATTCATTTCTAAGCTAAAAGTATATCTTATCGATTAGTCAGGGAAGAGAGTGCACCTGTGTTTGTGTGTTTCTGTGCACTATAATATGTCGTGCGCAGTGGGTTATCTCTCTTGAGAGTCTTATAACCCGATGGGACGGCAATCCGGCAAGACCAGAAAGAGTTCAGGCGTAGGATCAACGGCTTTACGTGTTTTCCAAGGCACGGGAGTGTATACACTTCGAACGTCCAGACTCCGGGCTGCTACTGAGAATTTTCGACAGAAAATGTCAATAATATTTTATTGGACCGACCTTGGATTTGAACCCAAGTCCACCTGCGGCAGTCATATATACACATATGTGTATAAAGTGAAGGCAAAGTTAATGCACTTAATAATAAACTTCGACATTTGTAGCTTTTAGTGGTAAATAAGTGTCAAGAATACAGTGGCGTTTTTTAAGATATGACGCTTCGTCCCTTAAATTTAAGGAAAAAAATGTGATGTTGATTAGATAGTTTCTTCAAATTCCTTTAGAAAATGCAAATAAAAAATAACGAAAATTAACTCAACATTTTGAATTTGATTTTGGCGCCTAGGCTGCCGTCCTTACTAGACCTTTGTCACACTGGCCCCCTTGGGCACAAGCCCCTTGGTACTATGATAAATACCATACTGTAAGTATGTTTGTATGAAATATGAGTATGAGTAAGTTTACTGTTTTGTTATGTTGTTTACTGTGACTGCCTCGTTGGTCTAGTGGCTAGATATAAGGCCTCAGATACGGTGGCCTGGGTTCAATTCCCAGGTCGGGCCAATGAATAGTTATTGGGTTTTTCTGTCAGAAAATTCTCAGTAGCAGCCCGGTATCTGGAAGTTGGAAGTGTGTACACTCCCGTGCCTCGGAAAGCACGTTAAGCTGTTGGTCCTGCGCCTGAACTCTTTCCGGTCGTGTCGGATTGCCGTCCCATCGGATTATGAGAACTAAGGAAAAGAGAGTGCACCTGTGTTTGCGCTACACACTTGTGCGCTATAATATCTCCTGCGCAGTTGGCTAATCTCTCTTGAGATTGGCCGCCGTGGCCGAAATCGGACTGGAGGACCTTATCCTTACTGTTACCCAGTCAAGCCATTACGTCCATTGCATGTCTTAGTATGTTTCATTTGTCTTTAAAAAGAACAGGACGTGACGATATCGCGTCGTATCTGTTTCACTAAACAATAAAGAATCCTCATTACGGAGCAGCCGGTACCAGCGCGGGCCGATCGCTATAACGCGAGACACGAAAATTACGCCACAACTCGTCCGCAACGCCCCGCAGTCCACGTCGTCATAGCATTTAATGCATTATTACGTTCAAAATACGTCAAATTATAATTCTAACTGAGGCAATGTCACAAGCGATTTATAAATTATTCTTATAATGCGCACGCGATGAATTGTCGGGGGTTGAAGTCTATAACGAATGGTTCACTAGACTTTTTATTTCTTGTACCATGGCTGGCGATGTTGTTCGGGAGATTTGAAACATCGTGAATACCACTATAAATACAAATTTGAGTACAAATATATTACACCCTCTCAGATCCCAGTATATGAGTAAGAGCACGTATCTTCGTGTGCCAATGTCTATGTGCGTTCATTATCAGGTAAATATTTTAAAAAGCGTATGAAAATATAATGCAATAACCCACCAAGCATTATTAGTAGTTCTTTCATTAGGCAACACATACTAACAATGATACGAGAGCTTGGATTCGCTTCATAAAAACGAAATTAAATCGACAAAATTCTAATAATACCTATGTACATAATACGTATTACCTGAAGATGATGTCATTCGCACTTATTTCGGGTGCGATGGTAATTCTCAATGGAGACCGTCCTTTCGTATGTATATTTACTTGATGGTAGGGCTTTATGCAAACCCATTTAGAGGGAGCCTTGGGACAAACAGTTTATATTCTTACCGGGCCGCAGTTGTGCAAGCACAAACAGCGTTAACCCATTTACTCAAATTGGCCGAACCAGGGAGTTGAACCCCAACACCTTTTGACCTACAGTCAATTTTTATACCTACTTCGTACTTCCAGTTACTGAATGTCGTATCGAAGGAATGCACATGCAGCCCAATAATTTTCGTAAACAAGGAAAGGGTAACGGAGAGACGGGTCAAGTACAAAGGGCTCAGCAGGGCCGTTGGTTCATTACGATAAATCGAACTTCGAATTATTCTGTCACCACTATGCAGCATTCATAAAGTTAGAATTTCTGTAAATACTTAAATACAGATAATAATGTAAGCCGTAATTCAAACCCGGGTTATAACAACTGAATTATCACTTGCTTAATTTATGTTTATAATTCATCTCGTGTGGTGAAGGAAAACATCGTGAGTATACCTGCCAACCTGCATTTGAAGCAGCGTGTTGGAGTGAGCTCCAATCCTTCTCATCAAAAAGGGCAGGAGGTCTTAGCCTAGCTTATAATGGATATATACAAGCTGTTACTGTACTACTTTAAATCCCTGTATATGCATAAAACTGAAAAGGCTATAAGTACGAAAATCTAAATAGTCATAAATGTTCATAATATATAATAATAATTCAACGTATTATAAAACTTTATTATTCATATGGCGAGACCATTAAATCGCTTCTATTTTTAACGAGTTCATTTTTTCATGTAGCCGACATCAAAGTTACGAGTAAGCTATGGAAAATGCAAATTCACTTACGGAATCTATACTAATATACAAAGCTGAAGAGTTTGTTTGTTTGATCCGGCTAATCTCAGGAACTACTGGTTCGAATTTAAAAAATATTTTTGTATTGTACAGTCATTTTATCGAGGAAGGTTCTAGGCTGATTTTTATTCATTATATTTTTATTAATTATACGCGGGTGAAACCCCGGGCACAGCTAGTTAAACATAATCTATGCGATACCTAATCAAACAATAAATAATAATAAATTAAAAAAAAAAACAAAACAAAACCGACTTTAACAATAAGATTTAAGAAGGCACTAAAAGTTAAAACACAACTGAATGAGTTTTTCTTATTAAAAAGTTTTTATTATATTTAAATGTAGGTACTACAAATCTGTCTGAAGTCGATGCCAGATTATATCTCACAGTATATCTGACTATATTTCGCTTTAAATTAAAAACTTCAAAAATAATAATTATGTAAACACACAGCATACAATGCTACTTAGTTTAAGCACCGTTTTAAAAGTTTTTTTTATAGCATAGGTAGGTGGACGAGCATATGGGCCACCTAATGATTAGTGGTCACCAACGTCCATAGACATTGGCATTGTAAGAGATGTTTACCTTCGCTTACATCGCCAATGCACCACCAACCTTGGAAACTAAGATGTAATGTCCCTCGTGCCTCATTACACTGGCTGGCTCCGGTTTTAGGGTGAGTGCACCCTAAAACCGGAGAACAAAGCTCTACCACCAAGTAAAATATTAAGTTATTGTTCTAATTTTTGTTTATGTTCTAGCAATCCCGAAAATCTGCACTGAAAAGTCTAAATTAAACTCGTTATTGAACTATTGTTTTTTGTAAAGATTAAAAAAAAACATTATCAAGTTGAGTCAACATTATTATTAATAGTTTTATTTTGTTTATTTCAGTTATAAGATAGCAAGCGGTCAACGAACCATCGACGCAATGTGATGCAAAAACAACGCATATTTATATATCGCTAATTGCCACTGTATAGAAATAATTAATAAAGAAAATTGATTGTCAAACACACGCGCAATCGCGACCGTGTTCAAATTGAAAACCATATTCAATTAAGAACATAGCGGAACAGTGGAATTGTTAACGTTCATTTAGTTTTTAATTATTGCGTATTCGATAGTAATGCCGACTCGAATAATGTATATTTAATTAAAAATGAAGACAAGAAATCAATATCATAAGTTGTAAATAAAACAAATATGTCGCCAACGCAATAAAAGCTTATGTCACAAGCATTGCATTAATCTCATACATACTATATATATACGCCATAGATATAGTATGTATGAGATTAATGTATGAGATATAAAAAAAAATCCATGCAATTTTTCGTAATGACAACATCACACTAAGTATTTTTTATTATCTGTACATTTTGTTTCCTTTGTTTTAGTTATCTTTATTAAGCTTATATACTTGCTCTCTAAGAAAATAACTAATCTATCAATTATTAATCGATAATAAGTGATTATTTTAGATCACAAAGTAAGCAAGATAATGTTATTAATAATTATGCCACAGAATTATAATTTCAAAACATAAGGCCTCGTATACATGGTACCGTAGTCGTACCGCCACCAGCCATCAATACTGATATTTATGTTTGTCAAGACTGTCGTATCTCGTTTTTGACGCAAATTCGCTATTGAAACTGAACCTGAAATCGCAGCATAGTAAGTCGCAATAATTGTATCAGCTTTGCTCACTCTTTTTTTTAATAATCTACACTAATATTATAAAGAGGAAAGATTTGATTTTTTGTTTGTTTGTTTGTTACGATTTAACTCAAAAACTACTGTACCGATTTTAAAAATTCATTCACCGTTAGAAAGCCTTTCATCAAAAAAATTAGAGATCCCTACCCAAAATGGAACAATGTAACCAATGTATCAAATTGTTACCTATAAAAGTCTTTATTTGGCGTGCGCTGCGAAAATTAATGACGGTATATAAAAAAATGATCTATACATTAATAGTACTCATGATTGATCACAAAAAAGTCCGCGATGGTATATGCCTAACTATTATAGTTAAGCGACAGTAACAGTTTATGTTTAAATTATTAAGTTCAAATACGAGAGGAATCGATTAGTGGTGATATTGGTATCAAAATATTAATCCTTAACCATTTAAATGGTTTGACAATATTAAGGTTGATTCTGTACGTGTAAATTCCACTTTAAATTATTCTTGCGCGTCGGCTTAGCTACCATGCACACTATACATTACCATACCAATACATTTTATCATATTACGTAAATCTTATATATTACTTACGTAGGTTATCAATTTGGAAAGTTAATTAGCGCAAATAATGAGTGACAAAGTTAATAATATTGATTGTGTATCTTATTATAAGAAAGTGGAAACTTAAGTCAGATTTGTAAATGATTTTGTATCTGTATTTAAAACTCTTAAGACTGAAGTATAACGGTTAGTGATATATGTTTAACTTTTGTGTGTTACGTTAATACGTTATTACGTTTAGAATAAATAAAAATACTTTTCCTTATAAAAATCATCTTAAACTGCGTAAATTGGTTTGTTTTTATACAAATATATAAAGTAGATATAACATTACATCAAATTTTAATGTATTGATAAATGAATAAAAATTTGGATATGACTACTATGGTTGTGCGTGAGAAATACGCTCCACTACAGCCAAATTTCTATTAGGTCCTTACATATGAAATTGGCGTTTTGTACGAGAGGAATATAAAGTCAATTTTTTTTTGTAAAATATATTTAATTAATCAAAGTATGCACCGTTGTTATCTATGCACTTTTGCCATCTCATAGGTAGTTCATTGATCCCTTTGCTAAAAAAACCATGGGGGCGAGAATCAATAAACTCTTTGAAGGCGGTTTGGACTGCAGCATCGGAGTTGAATTTTTTACCTTGTAAGAAGTTGTCCAAATTCCGGAAAAAATGGTAATCTGTTGGAGCAAGGTCCGGGGAGTACGGTGGATGTCGCAGACATTCCAATTGTAGCTCACTTACTGGTTATTTGTTGTGTGTCTTTGCCGTGAAGCAGCAGTGGCCTAGAGCGATTGACCACTCTCGGTTGTTTAGCAGCTAGTTCTTCCTTCATGGTTTGCAGCTGCTGACAATAGATATCTGCCGTAATCGTTTGGCCAGATTTTAGGATGCTGTAGTGAACGACACCGGCGCTAGTCCACCAAACACTCACAAGTAACTTTTTCTAAGTCAATTTTCGTTTACGGCAGGATTTGGCTGGATCTCCAGGGTTCAGCCATTGCGACGAGCGCTTCCGATTATCGTACAGTATCCACTTTTCATCACAAGTAATGATTCGATTTAAAATCCCTTCATTATTGTGTCGGTTGAGCAAAGTAACACAGCAGTCGACGCGTGTTGGCAAGTTCGATTCATTCAACTCATGAGGTACCCATCGTTCAAGTTTTTTTTACTTTCCCGATTTGCTTCTACTGGATTAATACAGTTTATCACTTACCCCCAAGCCTGCAGCTATCTCTGAAGTGCTTTGTGATGGATCCACTTCCACAATAGCCTTCAATTCTTCATTTTCCACTTTGGTCTCCGGCCGTCCACGGGGTTGGTTCTGAAGGTCGAAATTTCCAGAACGAAAACGTTGAAACCAAAAACGTACCGTGCTTTCTTTTGCGGAACCAGCGCCATACACATCATTAATCCTTCGAGCTGTTTTTGCAGCACTTATGCCACAGTAGAACTCGTACTCGTAAATATACCGATATTTCATGCTTTCCATTGTGCGTTAATAAGCGACGCCAAAGAAAAACATAATGAGGAAAAAACAAATGAATGACTGTTTTCAAAATTCAAATTTACCAGCTAAATGAATTTATAAATTTGAATTTGGAATTCTTAACCAAAGAGGACATATTTTAGATCAAAGTGGTCAGTACGACAAAACGCTAATTTCATATGTAAGGAATAATATATTCAATAAACGATGAATTTTGCTTACGTCCAGAAGTGTGTTATTGAATTACATATTTATATTGAAACAACAATATCTTCTAGCCGTTATTCATAGCCTTCTAATCCTTGAATAAACGAATTACGCTTCCTAGACGATACAGCTATAAGTAAGCAAATAAATCGTTTTTGAACATACCTATATAGTAATGTTGAATTAGTTTCGAATATATAAATGTCGTGCGCTCCACAAGGACTTGCGACGAACCTGGCTAAGAATGTAGATTTCTATAATAAAATGTATTAATTGATAAGTTAAGACGTATGTTGTATATTGTTATACAAAATCTATGAAATCGTTTTGTTTTGTGTAAATATTTGCTGTGTGTCTTAGTCCTATAATTTTATGAAAGACTAGCAAAATTACGCAGACTGTCCTATCCATGTATTTATTTACTTCTGTACATATAAAAATGGATGATTATTGATTTATGGTGCTGGTAAAATGTGCTCCATACTCAAATGTATACCAAGTGTCATGGCTACCTGTTAAATGTTATAACCAGTGTTGCCAACACTGTGACAAAAAAAACGGAAGGAAATAAAACATGGTTAATTCAAAACGATATTTTTTTAATAACTTCAAATTGAATCAGACATGGCTATGCTAAAGCTGTTCCTCTTCATAATTCATAAATTTGTATTTCTCTAATAATATTTGCATGCTATAAAACATGACGCTAATTTCAAAACAGTAAGATTGGTAACACTGGCCGTATAACGGTTGATGCCGTCTACCGGCTATTTTCAACAACGTGGATATTATACCCAAAATCCCTCTCCATGAAACATCAAAGTTTATTAATTTCTTACTTATGTACCTACATGCTATTTTATTATATATATACGAGTCTATATCTACATCTATACGAGTGTCGCTCATCTCTTTGAACAATGTATGTATAACCAAAACTTTTCAATTCTGTAGTTGTGTCCTTTGTGTTGAAAAGAAAAACATCGTGAAAGAAATCCATGTATCGCATAAAAGTCTAAGATATGTGACCAACCCATTATTCCATCCTGCTATGGGACATTTATAAGCCTAAATTGTCACTTATAGTATGTTGTAAGAAATATAATTCACTTGGCTTACATGACTATTATTGTTATAAAAAATATATAAAAAGACATTGTTTTAAGAGACCTGTAGATATTATTAGTATATAATTGTAGTTAATTTCGCTTAACAATACATTAATTTTTTTAATAAAAATTATTTGTTTATTGAAACAGGAATTTTAAAACGAAATTACATTTCTCTGTCCATAATTTTATTAAAATCATTCAACCAAATAAGTTTAGTAAAATTATGGATTTTCTTTTGTAATGTTAATGCATGTAACTATAGAAATGTTGTTATTTATTATTTTATATGGAAGATAATGATGTAAGAAAAATATATTGCCTTTCATTAATTAATATCCCTACGAAGGCAACACCGGGTGAGGCGCGATGACCCAGTGGATAGAACTCGTGCACCATTGAGTTTACATGTGATTAATAGATTTTGTGCTCGGCGGTGAAGGGAATGTCCGGAGTAAACCTGCATTTATGTTGAACAAAAACTGTCACATGACCAGAAAGAGTTCAACCAGGTATAATAAAGATAAATGATAAATAAAAGCTAAAAATAATTCCTCTCTTAAAGGCAAGAGATCTAAATTCCTCCAAGTCTCAATAGATTCATTGCAAAACAAAGAGGAAACTATTATAACTGCAATAGAAGTAATCATAAATTTAAACTATTGAATCAAAATATTATTCACTCTGACTGATTTTAACAGACAATTCCGAGATGCTGTTTCATGTTTCAAATTATTAGTTTAACGTCGACCTGACGTCAAAACCTATGAATTGTCCGTCCCTTCCGACTGGAAACCATCAAGTTTTGTGTTATCATAAGATTAACAAAGTCTATTTTTGTTGACTTTCTGAATTGCAAACAAGGAAATTACCAACTATTTCAGTGGTAAAGCCAAGAGAAACGATGAGGAAATAGATATCTTTGCCCAATACAATTCCCATGAGCAACGTACAGCTTTAATGATGATCATTAACAGCAGGACTCTGTCGCTGCGCTAATCGATAGACAGATTTGAATCAAGTTGTTACGAACGAAACAAACGAAATTTTAACTTGTGTTTTTTTAATTATATATTTTTAAAACTCTTTTTCTTTTTTTAATTTTACACAACTACTTAAACTTTAATTTAATTTAATATACTATTCTAGATAATGTCAAAAACATGAAAGAATAATTACAGACATTTTCTACAGGAACAGGTCCGATTTATCCTGCAGTATTTCTCACAGTATCGCTAATCTGATCGAGTAGACGAGGGGTACGAAAATCGGCATCGGTGTTTGGCTATTTGTTGACATCCCCCTGCTATCACTAGACAACTACAGCTTCGTGTTGCGACTATTTTGTTAAAACTATTTCTTATATATCTAAGTACAGTTCATCTGAAACAGTTGATCATAGAAATAGTAGTCAATTTCAGAAGCTACATTTTCTGTACTGTCACTGTATGTTTACAGTATATGCGAAAATGTAATGTAATGTAATGTATGTTATTGTTTGTTAACAGTTCTTGTGGAATACTTGCGAGTTTGACATTTAAATTATTTAACTAAAAAAATATTTCATTGTTTTTTTATGATGTTTTTGATTTATTTAAAAACACCACATTACAAGTCCATATAAAATTTAGTGACATTATTTATTATTCTCTAATCATAAAACCATAAATTATTATTACAATCCGTTGGTGTACAATTTTTCAATTGATATGTTACAAAATAAAGCATACTGAAGGCCAGCTATCGTCTGATGTTTCTTTGGCTAAAGTATAGAAAGCTCAGTATTAGTCGATCATATAGGTGAGCCCGCTTCAGATGTCGCCACTTGTTAAAACAAACTGACCAACTTTTTACTGAACCTTCCATAGTATATTTATGTTATAGGCCTGATGGTAAGTCACCACCAGACATTGACGATGTAAGAAATATTAACCAACCTTGGGAACGAAGTTGTAGTCCCTGCTACCTATAACTAAACTGGCTCGCTCACCCTTTAACAATACTAAGTAGGTATTGCTGCTTAGCGGTACTATATCTGGTGAGTGGGAGAACCTACCCAGATGGGCTTGCACGAAGCCATAGTAATCATAATATCCTGGAACATTATTCACACAAGGCCATCTGATCCCAAACTAAGCAGAGCTCGTACTATGGGAACCAGACAACTGATATACTACATATACTAGTTTTCTTTTGTAAATACATACTTCTATGATCTATATTATATAACAATAACGACCAGAGTCAGGACCAACTGATATGTTCATGCACACAAATGTCAGTCCTGAGTGGGAATCGTACCCAAGACCTGCGGCGTGAAAAGCAAGTATCTTCCAACCACGTCAACCGGCTCGTCAAGACGGTAGTAGATTTTAAATGTCGATAGCAAATGATGTATTAAAAATTAATATCTAAGTGAAGTGTAAATAAATTCAATTCTTGAATGCTTTAATTATGACGTTACACATTGTAACATGTACAACATTAATATAGCTGGAGTTGTCAAAATACAAAAATCCTGAAAAAAACATTTACACATTTTTTTTATACAAAATAAATAGATTTGCCGACGTTTACAAATTAAGTCCGGGATAAGCCGCTTTTTAAGCGCGAAACAAGGCCGAATATTTATGTAAATACTTTCAACCTATGTAATCGTCCCATGGCTGGGCTAAGGCCTTCTCTTTTGACGAACAAGGAGTATTGGTTGCGATACCTAAAACAATGATGTAGTTTCTAGAATACACGGATTTTATCCAAAAATCGTGGGTTCACATACAGACCAGCCAAATGGAAGAAGACTTGGTGGACAAAACATTTATTTGTATCGGATGAAATTATCTTATATATATAATCTATATCCATAACAAATGGTAAGCTAGTCTAATAACAGAAGGCATGTAGGTATATAAGCGTCATCGCTTACCGTCACGGTAGTCGGTATACAAATCAGTACTGCCCCCCAAGGAACATCGATAGATGTTTCACATCTTCAGAACTTCAGACAATGATAAATCAAAAACAATTAAAACATTTTTTAATTGTCTTCCTTTTACAATTCCTATCATTAATCTATTACATTTATTCATTCAACAATAACGGATTGACCTTATTACATCTGATATAATTGTCAGTCGAATCAAATCAAATGTATTACGAATACTTTTTTAACTCTACGAAAGTTTCGGAACAATTAAAATCTCCGGCGAATGAATACCTTTTTTAATGTGACTCGTAATGAAATCACCATTGGACCGAAAAAGGATCACAGCCTTGACAAATACGGAATACCTAGAGAGCACGGTCGACACACTAATTCAAGATAGATATCCGGAGGGACGTCCACACGTTCAAAGACAATCAAATCAGTCAGCAGTCCCAGCATTGATTACGACAATAGTTCATTACGTCGAGTATGCATCTAAACAGAGTAATTTGGTTCCGTGTCGGGAACCGTGATTAATGTGCAGACCCTCCCCCGGAGGGAGGTCAAGAGTGAGGGCTAATCTCTGGCGGTGACGGATGGTGAGCACGGAGGAATACGAATTTGACTCCTTCGTCTCGTTGGATTGGCCAATTTAAGTCTTATTTGGTCGATGATTTGGTATACGCTTTATTATTTGTCAAGTCTTAGGATTAATAAGTATTTTATTAAGTAACCCAATAAAAAAATGTATATATTGAGTTTTTCGTCGGCTCTTCTCCGATCTAAGGTAGTTTTTTCGAACCAAACAATCAATAAGCTCTACATTCAATAAAAATTTTTAAAAAATGTTATAAATATAATAATAAAATAAAAATGATGTATAGGCAATATTAAATTCATGCAGTTTACTTATTATTGTGACCATTGGTTAGTTCGCGTAAATGTGTAAAGTACAGATTTTATATGTTTATATACATTGTCATAAATGTTTCGGCTAAAATAAATACTTATTATCTATACATATAATAAATCTGTAACTGGTCGATGTCTGTACATAGAAGATAAATGAGTAAAACTTTTATCGGGGGTCTTTATAAACACAATAGAACCCAAAACAATGATTAATAAATTTTTTGTCTGTTTGTCTGTTTGTCTGTTTGTCTGTTTGTCTGTTTGTCTGTTTGTCTGTTTGTCTGTGCGTTTGTGCACGATAATCTTAAAAACGGCTTAACGGATTTGAGTGCGGTTTTCACTAATGTATTGTGGCTAACTTCACTTAACATTTAGTGTTTGTTTTATTTCAATCGGTTCATAAATAATAAAGTTATGTCAATTTAAAGATACACGTAGAACATTTATTAAAAAATAGTTATGGTCAAACTGAAAAGAGATTAAATATTACATGTAATATACACTTTTGCTTATGATTTATCCTATATTTTGTCTTATAATTTTTAATCTTTATTTATTTATTAAAAGTTTAGTGTCACTACTAAAAATCAATAAATTATTATCTGTAGGAAAAGTACGCGCACTGTTAGTTGTCAAAATCAAAAAGTTTTGTTAACAATTTCGTGTTTTCAGTAGCTTCGTGTGTTGTTTTTGCATAAAAACTAATATTGCATATATATTGTGTGTATCTTTATGATCTCATCTTATATCTTTCATAACAGTACGTTTTAAGACTGCGTGTGAGCAAGTCAGTTAACTCAGTGACAATAATTAATACGTAAATAGTATATAGGTGTATAAACAAAGCCTAAAAAACAACTATAACAATAATACATGGTTTTAGAAGTGCTTGCTTTAAACATAAACGTGGTATATCACTTCTTAAAACTTTAAATAGGTATAATTTTTTCGTGTAAATTCGTGTTTCCTGTCAAAAGTTTTAAAACGGCAGATAAAAATTCAAACGTTTATATACCGAAGTTTTTTCTAAACAACGAAATAAATAACAATTTAACGCGGAAAAAATGGCAACCATAGTTTGAACTATATTTATTAGCCTCTGGATATATATAAGGAGTATTAGCCACTGGTTATGTATAAGAAGTGTAAATAGAGAGAAATAGCAATTTTGTTCAACATTAAAATAACAGAAATTACTTTAGAAGACCTCATTAATAAATGTAACAAGTATTTCGAACCGAGGAAAAATTTAACCATGGCCTGACATGTATTTTTTATGAGAAAACAATGCAAACACGAAAGTATAACCAACTTCATTACGAGTCTAGAAAATTTCAGTTTAAAATGCGATTTCGTTGAATTAATAGTCATTGGTCAGTGATAAATTTACAGCGAATATGTGTTAGAGTAGCTCGCCAAACATCAAAGATTATTACAATGGTCTGATCTGTCACTAAAGAAAGCTATAGAGATAGCTAAAATAGTAGTGATCGAACAACAAAATACGGAGCACATAAATAAAAGCACTGAGACGTCGTCATCACCGTCATCATCTAATGAATATCAAGTGATGAAGGGGGAGTAAACAACACACAGTACAGAATGGAGAAGATGTGCATATTCCTACGAAGTCAGACGGGCAACTAATTAAGAAGAGAACAAAATTGTGAAACGTGGTTATATTTGCCTCATCCCAATATAACCGAATAAAAGTATTTTGTAATCTCACAGCTTAATTCAATTGGTCTTTGGCTACATCAAGCTTGCGACAGCATAATCATCATGAATAGGAAGAAGTAGATCTGTGCGAACATATAATATATAATTAAGTGTACTCAGATATTGATATTATATATTTAAAAAAAAATCACTGCAAAAATAACATAAATAAGTTAAAAATAATAATGTATTAAATGTATTAATTTATATAAAATGAATGTACCAACCCATCTTAATATTCAATATTTAAATTTGTTATAAATTTTGTACTGTAGTCATATTCTTGCTTGCCTTTTAATTGTATTTGGTTAAAAAATATATAAATAATATATATATCATTTATTTATTGCATTTTATTGGCCTTACTCAATGTAATAATGCTTAAGCTATGTGATTTCATTTATATTTTGTTTTTGTTAAATTTGTGTTTTCATTAAGTAATTAATTATATTTGATTATAAAAAAATATATATCTTACTACACCTTTACTGATTATGATGGTTTAGCTGTTTGATTTTATATATGTTTTGATTATTTTAATGATTGTGTAATTATTGTTGGTGGAAACTTAGCTAATGTATGTATATATTTATATATATATATGCTATAAGTGTCATCTCATTTTTAACACTTAACCTACTAGAGCGGTCAAATAACTGCTTTTGAAACTTTAATTAAAATTGTTATATAGCTGCTTTTGTTTATATATTATATATTTTTTCTACATAAAATGGCCGCTTAAGCAGCTTATTCAGATGTGTGTCAAGTTCAATGGAAAACATTTGTTTTAATTCCCTTTTTTTGTTTAATTAAATTAGTAGCCTTGGTTAAGTCTGATTTTATTTAGTCTCTGACAGAAGAAACTTTTCCTTTATACTTTATATTGTACACATAAAATAACATAAATCTATAACAAAAACGAATTAATTAATAAATTATCCATACATATAAATAAAATTGAAGTTTCTGTCTGTTATTTCAAAATAACTGCCTGTTTTAAAGGTTATATGGCTATTTACGATTTACCAAAACCAAAGCAATCATTTTTTTTAATTTTTTTACTGTCTGCATGTCTGTATCTTTTAATCGTCTAATAATTGAAAAAACCGAATTATTATAAGAACTATTTCAAGATTCCGTTTAGCCTTTATTTCATCAAAATTAGTTGAGTCTATCAAAAGTTATAAAAATACGTATTTTTGTTGATATCTATTCACATAATATTATTACTCTTCCTAACTGATTCATTAACGCAGAGCCTAAACTGCGGGGGTTAGAAACTTGAAATTTTGGCAGTTGATACATTTTATAATACCCACTAAGGTAGGATTTTTGGAAATTCTACCCCTAAAGAGTTGAACGATTGTTTAGAAACCAGTCATTTTTAAAGTTAGAAGCATGAAATTTAATGAACAAGCTTAAAAATAAATAAAAATGTATTTCAGCGTTTTTGAAAATCTAAATCTGAGAGGGTAAAAAAGGGGTTGAAAGTTTGTATGGGGATTCCGTCACTTTTGGTGTAAGAAGAATATTTAGTATTAAAGCTATGCATACGTATTTCGTAGTTTTTAGAAATTTAACTCCAAATGGGAGAAACGGGGTAAAAGCATTAGTATAAAAATTAAAAGAAATAGAAATATACTATTTGAGTTTTTTGATTGAATTAATAAACATGAATTTCAAAGTTTTTAGAAACTTTTATTTTTGTTTGGAAGAGTTGGGTGCAAATAATGAAATTCAAAATACGCAATATCTTATATCAATATCTCTTAGGGAGAAATATACGAACTTCACTATGTTGGTGATGTTTGGATAAAAAAAAACATATTCCATTATTGCCATATGTACCACTTAATTGGTATTCCCTAAGCTTATATTATTGTAAAGTTTCATTAAAATCCATTCAGTAGTTTATGCGTGAAAGAGTAACAAACGTCCATACATCCATACAAACTTTCGAGTTTATTATAGTAGTAAAAAGTAGGATTATTATATGCCCTATACTGAACACACATACACTATACTGGATGGGCGAATAAATCGATTGGTAAATGTTTATATCTTATTGATTAAAAAATGATAAAATCCTTATTTTACCCGTACGAAGTCGGGACGGGCAGCTAATTACTCGCTGATAACGTATCTTTCTGTAGGTAAAAAAGGTTTTTAAAAACAGTACAGCAGTTTTTTAGTTTATTCGCTACAAACAAACATACAAAAAATCTATTTTTACTTATTTATAATATTAGTATAGATAAAGACCACGCGCGAGCGAAGCTGCGGGCAACAGCTAGTAATTAATATGTCTGTATTTAAAAGTGTATTTCTCAGATCCCAGATCTGATATTGCCCACAATGAGTAACCGTGATAATAACTCTCCGATAAGTATATCATGTAATTTAAACATGAATAGTTAATAATAAAAATATTATCGATAGTAATTTTAACTATACTGGATTGAATTTTATCCTGCTATCGTATCAATATCCGATATTATTATATGTAAGTACTAGGCTATGACGTCTTTACAATCGTAATGCTTTCTATCGATATAAACGTCCTATCCATCAAATGGTCGTTTAAATTTCAAATTAAACGAAGGCAAACGTTCATTTGGAATTTACGTAATCCGTATCATTTAGACTTTGTAGTTATTTATAGAAGTTGGTACTTGGTACTAGGTTTATATTGTACGCGATGGTTCCTGAACGCTGTTCCTTTTTTATTTATAGTCTGTTCCAACCAAATGAACCACTCATCAACGCACCTGCAAGCCCTCCGATGATCCAGATGTACATTGGGCAATTATAGTTTCATTAGGTATCCCCCCTTTCAGTTGTTTCTTATATATAATATAAAAGAGGAGCAAAGACAATACGTCACTCAAACATTTAATTCACGTATATCATTATTAGTCGAGATATTGCATAATCTATGGTAATCATTATGGATTCGCCAAAAAATTGCGTTTTAAATGTCGGAAGTTGTTATCGGAACTTTGGAAGAGAAATTACTTATTTATTTATATAGGCACTAACAATATACATACATATTACACAATAACACACAGCATACACATGCAAATAATTATTATATTAATATATATATAGTATACACAACATCCATAGAATCAACGCGTGAACATGATTTATAGAATTCATCATCATCATCAACAGCCAATTGTAGCCCACTACTGAACATAGGCCTCTACCAAGGTGCGCCAAAGCTCCCGGTCCTCCGCCTGCCGCATCCAGTCGGTACCCACCTTATTAAGGTCCTCGGTCTACCTGACTGGAGGGCGCCCTACGCTGCGTTTGCCGATCCGTGGTCTCCACTCTGTCGTCTGCTCCAACGGACATCTAATGTCACGGCAATGTATAGAATTAAAAATGTACAAACAAAAAACATTTACTGACCTATGCTTTTAGCATTTAACGCTCGACGAGCCGGTTGGTAAATACTTGCCTTTCGCGCGGCAGGTCGTGGGGTCGATTCCCACCCAGGACAGACATTTGTCTGCATGAACATGTCTGTTTGTCCTAAATCTGGGTATCATTATCTATATAAGTTTGTATTTACAAAAGAAAAGTAGTATATGTAGTATATCAGTTGTCTGGTTTCCATAGTACGAGCTCTGCTTAATTTGGGATCAGATTGCCTTGTGTGAATAATGTCCCAGGATATTATATTATACTTTAGAAATCATACTATATTATAATATAATATGAAGTACTATATGAAAACATAGTTAACAAAATAAAAAATGAAGTAAAAAAGTAATTTTAACTTGAGTAAATACATAAATATCATTCATATAGCGGTTGACTTGACAGAAATTAAGCGCACTCAACGATTTTATTTATTGTCTGAGCAATGCCCTAGATTGATGGGGAGACTGGTGCCTAAGATCCACCGAATTATTTTTTAGCTAGTCATAGCGTATCGTATTACTAGTTAAGCCCTTTCATTTGATACCCATATTGAAGGCGTGAAAAAATATGTACTTAATCTGCCATTTTGTTGGCGGCCATATTGGATTTTCATTTTTTCTCATTGTGAACTCTATTCTACTAGTCAAGCCCTTTCACCTGATACACATATGTGAGTTAGTTATGAAAAAAATGTAATCCGCCATTTTGTAGCGGTGGCCATCTTGGATTTACAATGATACATTAAATATATTAAATTGTATTATCATCAGAATCTGTTAACAGGATGGGGGTCACTTTCAATTACTAAATTTGACCCAAACCAACAAACAGGGCAAGCTAAATAAAACCGTTTAATAAGGGGTATTATAATGATGATTATAATCACCATAAAATGATCTATAAGCTTTACAGCTAATATAAATAGTTAAGTGAAATAGTATTGTATTATAAATAAAGATTATTAATCAATAACTGTTTGTAGAAAATTGTAACAGAGTTATTTTTTTTTTAGGATAAATAGGCGGACGAGCATTTGGGCCACCTGATGGTAAGTGGTCACCAACGCCCATAGACATTGGCAGTGTAAGAAATGTTAACCATCGCTTACATCGACAATACGCCACCAACCTTGGGAATGTTATGTCTCTAGTGCATGTAATTACACTGGCTCACTCACCCTTCAAATAGGAACCAAGAACAAGTACCTACTGTTTTGTGGTAGAATATCTGATGAGTGGGTGGTACCTACCCAGACGAGCTTGCACAAAACTTTACCACCAACACAAAGCTTTACCACCAAATGATATGTAATTTAATACATGAAAAAGATTTAACTGAGATCTCGTCGATTCTATCTATTAAATATATCCAAAGTTTTACCCGTACAATTCAAGTAAAAAACTGATTGTGTCTGTTTTGAAAAACTTTTGCTTTACATTTTTTATCAACATTTATCATTGTTAATAAATTCCTCAGCTTGATTGTCTTGCCTAAATAAAAAATGCGTAATTTACTTACGACGTAGAAGACCAAAATCCTGACTGAAATGATTCTTACACGAATTAAATTTATTATTCAGATAGTTAAAGAACACGAGTAATGTATGAGAGAGGAGTCTATCAATCTATCTCATCTCTTCACCGCAAGCTGGCCAACGAAACAGTACGAGGGCTTACCGCTAAGATTCTACAAATGACACACTCAAAACGAAAAATTTAAACCTATCACTGAAACTGCACTTTATAGCACGCTTTATTGGCCTTAAATTTATATATGTACAAAGTCAGTCATGTCAACAAATATTTATGTATATCCTTTGGCGCGATCGAACTGATCTGATGATAAAGCCAAGTAGTGAATAGCAGAACTCTTCAAGGGCTTCTAGTACACCATCCCTTTCAAGGTCATTTGTGTTGTTTTGACGAGTCCCACACCTTACGCTGGCATAAGCGTATTTTACAACGACCCTTTTTCATATATAAAAACCAAATTCCAACCAAATATTTTTTGCACCAATGTATAAATGCCTTTAGCTTTTAAAATTCCACATTCAGCATAATCAAGTATAATAGACGGTACCCTAAAAAGCGGGTACGGGTAGTTAATATCAAATTCCGTGCCGTCGTCATAGTTCGCGTGTCTCGTGACCGCCTAATTGCACACGCCGCGCCGCATCGGCCGCGCCGGCCCGCGCTCAGCACAGTTCGCGCCGGCGGGCGGCCCGGGCCTCACCTGCACGATACTGCACCGATACTAACAATGGCTCACTTGAACTTTAGCCACACATAAAATCTAATATCTCAGTTGTATTGGTCTTTAAGATCACACGTAATTCGAAAAAAAAACTTTCTCTACCAAAATGTCCGTTTAAAAAAAATATGAAAACTGCACCAAAAAATATGAAAATCTTTATATCCGTAAAAATAACCTGGGCCTAATTACTGACAATGCCTTATTACAGTTTTAATTAAAGTAAACGATAGCCCCGAAATATTTGAGACGTTTAGTTAAAAGCTCATTGTTCAAAACGTTGCTTAAGAAAATTCTCGCCGCTGGCATCTTTTAAAAAACCTGTATTATTTTTAATAAGTCCTGAATTCGTATTTATAATATGTTTGTAATGTTTTAAAACATATGAAATAACATAAAAATGTTTTCAATCGTTATTGTAAACATAGTCGTCATTTAATACGTCGAACATTTTTTACTATCGTCAATTCCGCTTCCGACCCCCGCTAATAAATCTGTATCGGTATTAACAGAGACAGTGCACGAACCGTTCACTTACAATTTAACTAGATCCGTTCAAGCACATCCAAACACGAAAGTTAGTGACAAACTGTTTCAGTAATCAAAGACTATCCGACTTAGAAGCAGTTAACTCGAGCGAAAATTATACCAACTCAGCGAAGAAACGGAACTCGATCTGGTGTAATCAAAAGGGTGGAGGCCGATGAGACTCTCGCGTTGGTATCTTATTATGTTTGAGAGAATTAATGGAGTGTGAAGTGTATGTTCGCAGTGTGTGTCACGGTGCTTGTTGAAGTTTACGAGTTTGCCCACCTCGATATATCAACGAGTGAATGGAAAAGAATGCGATTCTTAGTATGAATAAGGATATTCATTTCAAATGGATAATTAGCTAAACTTGCTTATACATACTTTCTTTGTCAATTTACCTTAAATAAGTCGTTCAATATTTATTTGAATTGTCATCTTTTATTTCAATAGCTCATTACATTTATTTATTATATTAGTCAAATGTACATAATATGTACATTTTTATACAGCTACTTTAGTAACTATTTTTAAAGTGAATAAGAATCTTCAACGAAAATATATTAAAAGTTAAATTATACAAGATTGACAATTTTACTAAAATAAATTGACGCATTATTTTCTTAAAGTAATTACAAATATGAAATTACTGTTTTTCAAATAGCTTTTTTATTTTAGAATCGACATTCCTACTACCTGGTACTAAATACATGTAGAAAATCTATACGAGAATAATTTGAATTCGACATGAAAACATTTAAATAAGAGACGGAGATTTCCCTTTTATCCTTTCGGAGTATCTGAATAAAACAGACAGGTGTGATGTTAACTACAAGTACCAGAATTTCGAGTATATTGTTTTCAACTTGATGCACCTGCACTATATTTTAAACAGTTGTGAATGATTTAAAGTCTATTTTATCCAGCCGGTCCCCAGGTGACCTATTTATCGTCCTATATATAGTTTTTCAGAAAATCGGACATTACAAATACAAAACACATTTTTTATAAAATGTTATCAATGTACACATTTACGCTTTCACAGAAATCAAAGTCATTTGATATATAAATAAAAAGTTAAAACTTTTTAATAAAAACTCCAATTGAGGCATTTTTCACTTTTAAATCATTTTATGTTTTTAAGTCTAGTATTGCCAGTATCCAGTGTTCACGCGAGGCAGTGCCGTATTGGTTATGTTCGATTTTTGTATTTTAAGTTCTGGTAACCCTGTACACAAATAAAACTTAACATACTTTTCCTTATGTCCTTATGTATGTAGAGATTAGAAATTTAGAGGAGACCCTTATTTTATAATGTAGTGACGCACTAAGAATGGTATCCTCCATACCAATACATAAACAAGTCTGATAAGAAGCGTATTTATATTATTTAATTAAGTTTTTCAAGCTTAACAAATTAATATCTACGTAAAGATGGAATATATTTATATTCACTACCATTCAATAAAGCCTACTATGTACATATAAACAGACAGATATATAATTATATGATAAGATAGAAACCGATTAGAAAACGCGTATTTGTGGACGACATTCGTCTTCGTTATCTGATGTTACGCCGTAGAATGCACCGCGTTTCGATCGGATTTACAAAATACGATAAACTGTTCAACTGAGTTAAATACTTTATTATTAGATAAATTGATGATACGAACGTACGGATGGTATTGTTAAAAGTTCATAATATAAATGTCGTTTCGATTTAAACATTAGTTTTATCAGAAGGCTATAAATTATAGGTGCACTCTATTTTTACCTCAAAGTATCTTTAAGAATATCCATTTTCTAGATAAGTGCGGTCAATTAACATTGTTTATCTGCGATGATGGTCAAACGCAAAAAGTAAAGTAAACGCAAAGTGACAGCCTGTAAATGTACCAATGCTGAACTAAAGCCTAAATTTCAATTTTCATATTCCACTCCAATGAGATTCGCGGATACACATGTGACAGAATATCATCCGACACATGCAGGTTTCCTCACGTTTACTGCCAAGCAAAAGATGAATTATGAACACAAATTAAGCACATGAAAATGAATTCGATCTTGACCGGGTATGAACAATTTGCGGTTAAAATTTACGTCTCCTAAGCCATCCCACTCTTCTATCTCGCCTTTTACAAAAGCGTAAGTGAAGCGAAAAATCATAAATTTGAACTTAACCAATAATCACAGGGTTAATTCGCAATTAGTATTGAGACCTAAACAGCTTAAATTATTCGACTAACAGGTTCAAGATTAATAGTTGCTAGTACAAGTTTCATAATTATTTTCATTTCATGTTACTATAATATAATTATTTTGCAATAATAATTTTATAAATTAAATTATTTCATAGTAAATAACTTTTAAAAAAACACGTTAATTTGAAAAATAATAAAAATCATATTTTTTTAAAATATAAATGTAATTACTGTAAAAATATATATTTAACAAGCAAGTTACCTGAAACCCTGAAACGACTATTCCATCCATATTTATATAAAACTTTTCTTTCTATCTCATCTGCCATAATTTCAAAGTGATTATCCAAACACAAATAGTACATGTTTGTACTAAGTTTAAGTTAATACTCTCAACCATATAATATACATGCAGAGAGTATTTACCCACATTACATATTGGAACGATAAGCCTGGAGGCTGGAACATTCCCTTTGACATCTTTTAATGATAAGAAAACATATCCCGGGATGGATGTTGGTTTTTTAACGAAGCCTAAAATTATTTGAACTGGAATGATACTGACTTTCGTATTTATTTTTGTAACAAGTAACATTTATGTTATTTACGTGTGATAACTTAAATTTTTAACCTATTTCAAAAAAAGGAGGTTATCAATTCGGTCATATAGGTTTGTTCAGAACTCCTATACTTCTCGTTAGGTCACATTTAAATTTAAAGTAAAAAAGGGAGAAAATTTGGTGATGAATTTTTTTATGGGTTCGAATTTAATTTGTCGTCGGTTTTGTTTTTTAAGCAGATAATTAAGTTGAGTTGTCCTTTTCGCGACCGACCGGAGGAACTAAGATGTTATGTTCATTGAGCTACTAAATATTTCTGTTTAGGCATATAACATATGAAGAGTGGCCTGCACAAAGTCTATAGTATTTTTTTTTTTAATATTAAACTCTATCAATGTAAGAATAGTATACAGCCTGCCAACATCGCTCCCAGCTGGGCATAGACGTTTTTAATCGTTTAGATATTATTCCACCTCACCGCTTCAATCAAATCAAATTTTTTTATTCAATATTGAAGTATTACACTTTCTTATTGATTGTCAAACTAGAAACTACCACCGATTCTGTTCATTTCGATGCCGATGTTAAGGGCTTATATTATGTAGGTGATTAAAGGACAAGGCTTAGACTTTAGACACGCAAGATTATGATGGAAACAATTGTCATCCAAAGACAAACCCGCTCTTACTCAGATAAAGATCAGCGTTGCATTTATCTATTATATTGTGTTATATGTGAACACTTTAAAATAGCCATTAATTAATGCCAATTCTTACACATACGTCTAATTAATCGAACATATTGAACAACCCTTCTCCTCAACACCTCTGTTGAGGAGAAGGGTTGTTCAATATGTTCAATATGAAGAGGCCTTAACCCAGCAGTGGGACAGTCACAGGCTGTTACTGTACTGTACTGTATTGAACAACATCATTTAATTGTCTGCGGCAAACTATAACCTATACACATATTTGTTTATTGCATATTTAGCAAGATAACTAAATTCTACAATTTGATCAGGTTAAATTGTTGATTAAATGATTACCGTTTTGTTTTTGATAACAGGCAAATTATTAACTTTAAAAAAGGCAATAACTTTAAAATCACAGAGAGACACTTTATTATATAATAATGTTATCGATTGGTATTTGTTTCTCTAATTAAATAAAATAATCTCAGTCCTAAAGCTGGTTACAATGTCGTCCGTGTATTTAAGTGTTGTCACGCGACTCCACGATGTACCACATGTGTGTATTGGCACAATATTTGGCGAGTAGAACTTTGATCGCTGTATCGAGGCGGACAATGAGTGTCGCACTCGATTGGTATGTGTTTAACAAACATTGATCCAACTACCGAAATGTGTACCGTGTCAACGAACTAGCTTGACGAGTTTAATTATTCGTTAGACTATTACGTCGTATGTTGATAATTATACAAATGATTATAAGCAATTACATGAAATTCAGGCTTGTTATGTAGTTTAAATTTAAAGCAGGTGAAACTAAAAAAGCGCACTGCTTATATAATAATATTGTATACTAAATAGTTATATTGTATACTAAGTAGTAGTTTTTTCATATAATTATTGTTCAATTTTAGTTTAAACATGGGATGGCAGTCCTTAAAGATTTCGAATATTATACTATATACGAGAATCAAATTGTCTCAAATGTCTACTACATAGAAGCTATTTGCTATTGATAACTTCATGGAAATACTGATAAAATCTACTTCCAAAATATATACGTAGTCAACCGAAACTAGTAGACTAGACTAGATACTGGAAACGTGTAGAGCTGAACAAAAAATTACTCAACCGTTTATTCAAACCTCACCTGTGTGTGTAAATTTATATGCAAATATTAACTGTAAACATAATTATTATTGTAAATACTGTTAGTTGCAAGGAAATAGATAAAAAACTAACTATCAGCCTTGAAATGATTTATTTTAGTCAATGTTTTATAAAGAGATATAATTTATAAAATATTTTATAAATACGTAGACAGATACGCAAATACGCCACCTGATGGTAAATGGTCAGTATCGACCGATCACATTGGCGTTGTAAGAAATATTAATAATTCCTTCGTCAATGCGCTATCAACCTATGGAACTAAGATGTTTTGTTCAAATTTTTTTTACAAATGAGAAATCCCACCAACGCTTGAACAAATTCAAAGCCAAGCCTAAACTTCCTTAGTACTTCCTTTAGATAGATAAAGTTTTGGCATTAGTTAAAATTTACGTGCAGAAAGCGGACAGCGAGATGGCATGAGAAGGCTACATTACGAAACGTACAAAAAATAATTCGAAAACAAATATGTCACGCAAAACGCTCTGATGGATTCATTACGTTAGAATTCCATCCATTCCATAGTCCGCGTTTTCAAATAATTTTGACATTTTTGAAAAATTTCTTACACAGGTATAATGCTTTACTATTAGTTAAAATTATTTCTTTTTTTCTATTTCTCGCACTGCTTGATTTTTTGAATTCGATTTAGCTTATTGTGACTAAGAGAAGTCTACTTTCGACCAATCATTTTTTACCCAACGTTGGTTCGACCAACTACTGAAAATAAGTTTCTGTTTAAGTCAACTATAAAAGATATTTAGTTTTAAATATAAATTGAGGTAATTTATTATTTTATATTAACGTTCTTCTAATATTAATTCTTTTATATTTATAGGATTAAATTTTGTAACATATCCATACGGGCACAGTAGAAAAGCTTGAAAATGCTCTTCTCATCCTTTTGCAGTGTAAAGGAACATGTAAGCTTAGCGCCATCTAGAAAATTCATCCCTCAACAATCATACCGGTCACGCCACTTGTACTGCTATCGTTGTTTACAGAGGATGGTACCGTTTGAATATCACAGATGTCGTTACAATCCAGTGTAGATAAAGGATTCGTATTAAATATATCATGTCTTGAATTTTAAATGTAACTATAATTTTTTTCAATATATTATTTCTTACGATGCCTATGTTTATGGGCGATGGGGACAACTTAACATCAGGTGGCCTATTTATCAGTCTGTCTTCCTAATACAATAAATATACGATATATATAATTGAAGTATGTCTTTTTATTATTGTTAGACCGGAAAAGAAAACGCCTAGACCGGAAAAATCAAATCGCGAAAGAGTCTCAGCGCTTTTGAAGCAAAACTTCTTTGAACGCTATAAATAAAGTAACGCTACTGTACTTAACGTTTCTGATATTTCGTTTTTAATACTTTGTTTAAGAAGAATTATATATAGATATTTTATCAACAACATTTATCGAACAAATGTCCTAGATGTAAAGAAAACAATAAAAAGAACGATCCACCTTGGCGAAGTAGGTATTGCTTCGATTACTAGTCATGCGACCTGTAGAGCTACGAAGATGACAGAAAGAACGCTAATAATAAATTAAATGTCAGAGAGTGAGATGATATGAATGAAAAAACGAAACTGAATGATAATAAGTTATGCATGAAAATGTTGAGTATGTTTTCTGGAACATTCGTCGAGTGCCGCATCCTTACCTGACTCTATCCTAGTTCCTGATCCAAATACGCTTCTATTATACCTTTTAATTAAAAGAAATACTAATGTCTGGGTCAAAGTAGGTGGGTGAATATCTCGTTCCAATAATTTTATCATCTGTATCATAAGACTAGCACTGGCCCTATGTTGCACCTGTTCAAATTAAATTCAAATGATAAGTTCAAGCTAAAATATAACTATCAGCAATTTATGACATGCACGGAGCGCAATTAAGGCTCATGCCAGAGTTTTACAAAGAAAACGACATGAAAACTTGCGTCACATTCAAAGCTCTATAAATGACGCCATCATGGTGGAAAACCAAAGGGATCCGAATGACGGTCTTGCTCCACCATGAGAAACGTCACGAGCCGGCGCTGGCTACGACAATACGTTTGTTGTGGCCAGCGCCGCCGGCCGTTGTCTGTCATTACGTTTCGGTATGAAGCGTATGCGAGTCAGCAAAATTATACGCACGGGAGCAACCAGGTCATAGAAGATATTTCCATTATAGGAGTTCGGGACGTAAGTCCCTAAAAACAATTATTTGAGAATTCATAACTTCAATTTGCAATAATCTAATATCCAAGACAAATACCACTACCCCAGAAATAATCTGTAAAATCGAAATCCTATTTTGCAATGCCACCTCTATCCACATCGTCCCCACTCCCACACGTGTGCGGCACTCGGCGGCATGTCTATAACGAGCGCGGTCGCGAACGCTGCCGCCGCCGCCGCCGCGGCCGGCGCAGGCAAGAAGGCGGCGCAGGTGCAGTTGCAGGCCGAGCTGAACAATGACGATGATTGGAACAAGTTTATACTCCGAGATGGTTTACTCGGTAAGATTACACTTGTGTCTAACACTCCAGGAGAGTTAAATATTGCAGCGGAAGATTTTTATAGTATGTAATTAATTTTGGAAATAACCACTAAACGGTGATGCATTTATCCTTTGTATTAAATTTAAAAATATATAGCATGTTTTATTTTTAGTGGTGGATGTATACACTGAGTGGTGTGGACCGTGCATCGGCATGGTCGGGAACTTGAAGAAGATCAAGGTGGAGATTGGCGGTGACAACCTGCATTTAGCAGTAGTTAGTATCATATATTTATATACGTCAAAAACATATGCTTTTATTAGTATCTCTAGAAAATGTTATTGTTGTAACCGAATAATATTGAAAATAACATTTTTAAACAGGCAAAAGCGGACACCATAACATGTTTAAAAAGATTTAGAAGCCGCAGTGAGCCAACTTGGATGTTTCTTGCGGTAAGTCAAAAATATTCTATCATCTAGTCTATCTAGTTAAATTCCAAAAATTTCATCATATGTTCGACATAAAGCCAGAACGGCTTTTATTCTGAATCAGATTTCTATGACTTGTTTTCAATTAGTGATCACAGACTTGTGTAATCTTTTATTTGAGTTTTAGACTGTAGTTCCGGCGTCAACTTACTTCCAAATGAATAAGGAATAGAATTAGAGTAACATTTAAAAGCTAAAACAACAATGCATTAAACATGCTCAAACTTCAAACCTTGAAAGTAAAACTATATATTAGCATTTTAGAATTAATTCGAAACTTTTGTTACCAACAGTATTTATCAGTTAATTGCTTAAGAAAATTCAACGTTATATATACATAAATAAGGTTTATAAATCAACGTCATGTTATCGTGCAAAACGTTACTTGCACGTGTATGTATGTTTTAGAACATGTGGATGCGTGTTATACGGTGGAATGGCACGGGTGTGGACGATATCGACCAAACTAGCTTGTGAAAATAACATAAGGCATTTTTGCCATCCACAACTACACCTGAACGCCAACAATATATTATTCACACACACATTTAAATTCGTCCTTACTAATATTATAAATGCGAAAGTGAGTTAATGTTATTGTTACGCTTTCACGTTTTAACTACTCATTTAATCATCATAAAAATTTGCATGCAATGATACGTCACACCCCCCCATAAAACGCGGGTGAAGCTGCGGACGGGAACGAGTCTCTAAATAAAAAATGAGTCTTGTGTCTTGTTCTAATTCATATTATTTTCAATAATGAAAACGGCGGGTATAAAGATAGTAAACGTTAATCAGAACTATAAGTTACCACGGAATGGAAAACTATTGTTTTTTTTATATTATTGAAAAGCATACAATCGTATTTGTATCACTTTACACATGCACACTGGTACTGCATATATAGGGTTTTCCATTAAGGGCGCTTGATCGTGCAGAACTTCCATCGTAGCGTGTGCTGTGTGGCACGTAGCGCCGTCCTGTTGAAACCACATGTTGTCCAGATCCATATTCTCGATTTCAGGCCAAAAGAAGTTGGTTATCATCGACCGGTATCGCTCACCATTGACGGTGACGGCCACACCATTATCGTTTTCGAAAAAATACGGGCCAATCACGCCTCCGGCCCAAAATCCGCACCAAACAGTCACTTTCTGCGGGTGCATTGCCACTTGGTGAACCTCGTGTGGATTGGTCTCGTCCCAAATACGGCAATTTTGCTTGTTGACATAGCCATTCATCCAAAAATGCGCCTCGTCGCTGAAGATGATTTTTTTGCCAAAATCGGCGTCAACTTCCAACTGCTCTAATGCCCAGTCAGCGAACACACGGCGCTGTCTATGGTCATTAACCTTGAGCTCTTGGGTCAGCTGGATCTTGTACGGGTGCAGGCTCAAGTCACAACGCAAAATTCGCCAAGTTGTCGTCTGCGAAAGGCCGAGTTCCTGTGCGCGACGCGGAATTGACTGCCGCGGGTTTTCGAGGACACTGTCGCGCACAGCGGCGATATTCTCGGCAGATCTCGCGTTACGTTGACGCACGGGAACCGGCTGATTGTTAACTGACCCGGTTGACTCGAATTTGTCCACCAATCGACGGATAGTCGACTCGGCAGGACGATCATCGCGACCGTAAAACGGGCGAAGTGCGCGGAACGTTGCTCGAACTGAAGACCCATTTTCATAAAACAATTTTATGATTTGCACGTGCTGCTCGACACTGTAACCTGCCATGGTGGTTTGGGAGGACGGAATGAATATAACACACTGCATTTGACAGCTGTCACTCAAACAACATGGCCGCAATCAGCTGTCAAAGTTCAAGCGTCCCTATTGGAAAACCCTATATATAATCCACTCGTTATACTGTCAATATATATGGTTACTTCTCTTGTGCCTTTCATGCTTGTAATTACATTAGCTCAGTCACCATTTAAACTGGTATATAAGACAAGGTATATATTTCGCGGTAGGATGAAAACATGAGGTGACCGTTCAATGATCACACAGAGCTGTTAGCAAAGTGGGTATAAAGCATAATTACCAATTCTAAACTGATGATCAAATAATACACGCACCTTGTTTCATATGTCATATAGTTGAGTGGTAACAATGCCACATGTTTTTGTGGCATATTTATTGCAATCAAACTCCTCATCCTCATTAGGTCTGCTATAGACCTGTCAACCTATCAACTTTTTTTAAAACTTACAATATTCGTTTTCGCTTCCAGGGAGGGCAATTGATAAACGTTGTATTTGGTGCCGACGCTCCACGCTTAGCTCGCACTATCGTTGAGGAGCTCCAAAACGAGGAGTTGGTGAAGAAAGGAGAACGCGAACGACCCAAACGAGCACCTCACGAACTTACGCCACCTGAACAGGTGAGATTTAAATTTATATTTTATCCGGACCGAACACATTTTCATATTTAAATAAGATTTATAATGACGATTATCAGACTTCATCAAACACCAATTATTATTCATGAATAAAAAATAAATAATACAATATATTGAAAAACAAATCAGAGGTTTAAGTTTCAAATATTTTCTAGATTTTGTATTGATACTTTATATACTATTTTATCAGGAGGTGGCATTAGCACAAGAAAAGCTAAATCAGCAACGTCGAGAGAAAGAAGCCGTCGCAGCCGAGACAGCGCGAACATTGAGACGGGAGTCAAGAGCTAAGCGTCTTGAGATACATTTTACTGACGTTTGTCCCGCACTCATGATGCCACACGCACAGAAGAACCTTAGGAAAGTTTCTGATGCCCTCGAACCTTATGGTACGAAGTATGTAGTTTGACAAAAAGTAATGACATACAAATCTAAGACTATAGTTAACACGCACACTTATTAAAGTTATTCATGGTTTAATATTAAAACACATTACACAGGTGTTCTGGTGGCGGATAAATGCCCACTTGTGCTGGGCAAGCATGGAGCAAGAATACTCGCAATGGAAGACCCAGAGTTCGAAAACGCAGAGGCCATCGCGACTCTTATTGAGAGGCCATCACTGGCCTTGCTGTTAAAAAAGTTACCAGACAGAGAGGGAAATATAATTGGTAAGGCTATTAGAAAGGAAAAAAAATGCTTCAAGTAAAAATTTACAATAAAAGTTTGTTACGTAACAGAACACTTTTGCAGAAATAGCCCGTCGAACTCTTTTTGGAGATGGTTTGGAAATGGACGATGAACAAGCAAAGAAGATTCCATCAGAGGAATTAAAAGCGAATGGTATACCGGGTTTGTTTGTGCCCGCAGATCGACATCAGCGAGCCTCCATACTCGATTTATTATTTCCGAAGGTGATATTCTACAACTTTGTGTCATGCAGTCTTTGTTGTTAATAGTCAATATTTTTAAGAGTTTAATAATTAATTTTTATTATTTTCCAGTTGGTAGGTGGTCTGGTGGAGCCCCCTGCGTTACCAGATCCACCACACATCGCAATGATATTCGGAGCGTGGCAGCGCAGAGCAGTTTTAACTATGGCATCTACAGCTAAGTTGAAAAACAGAATTATTCGTTATGGATTCTTTGCTGATGCGAATGTAGAAGAACCTAAGCTGCTCTGTAAGACCGTTGAAAAATACGAGGATAGGGTGGAGAAAGATTAGTAAGCTCTCATTTCTCCAAATTATAATCAACGCTTTTTCTATTAAATTAAGGGAAACGTAACTCCCGTCGCACATCTAAAATTATTTTTATCGATAATATTACTGAAATAAATACCAAATGTTTTTTCAATTCATCAAATATAAAAGATGCACTGAAGCAGAATAAATTCTTCGCTACCACGTCAATGCTATATCCATTTTGCCTGTAAATACACTGGTTGACTCAAACTCCTCCAAACCAAAACGCAACACAAAATTTTGATGTTTGGCGGTAAAATAATTGATAGGTGGACGGTATTCATTCAATCGATCCCGCATAAAGCCCTACTTTCTTTGAAATACCCAACCTAGAGTAAAAACCCTACGGGTAAAATCTAACTATTTTAATGTTTCCAGTTGCGAGACAATAGTCTTAATGATAGCCGTTGGCGTAGCGGAGCCAGCTTTGGCGGACCCTAAAGATATTCCACCAGAAGGGCCACCAGAAGAACTGATGACATTGGGACCTTTGCATGTTAGCGAGGACACTGTAGTGGGAGCTGAGGAATGTGAAAGGTTCTTTCCACCAGGATACAGCGAACCAGAGCACAAGCCGAAACCGAAATCCAAAAAGAAGAAGAAGGTTTGACATTATTTTTAGTGATTTATTTTGCTAATATAATTATTAAGACGTCCATTTTAAGTAACTGTACCAATACGGCGATAAAATTTAAATTATAAGAGTTTATTTTTAAATGTACGCAAATTTTACAAATAATTATTAGACAAGTTTATATAGACCTACAGGGCTACTTCTACTTTCTCCGTATATATAAATTGCTTGGATGACTTGGCTGAAGTCAATCCATTCAGAGAATGTTTTAGGATACCCGTGAATATAAGATGGGGTAATTCTTGGTATGGTCAGCAATTCGTCCGTCAATAACACGACTAATAATTGCTTTTACCATTTTGGCCTTACTTAATAATGGATTAATTGAAAGGTAGCTTGCAAATTTAGCGATTAACAAATTATAGTTGAGAAATTTCATGAATTGATTAACACGCCACTTAATTTAATTATAAGTTAGCTAACCAGGCAAGGTTATAATTATTCCCTGCGCTAATTACACCATCAAAAGAACATCTAGATTACGCTATCATAACACTGAACATTGTAAATGATTGTCAATTTTCAAAATCCATTTTTATCTTATTTCAGAAGCGCCATGACACTAAGGACGAAACAATAGATGAGAGCGTCAGCGACACAATAAACGATAACATCGAAGAAGGTAATGGAGAAGCGGGATCAGCAGACGGGGAGGGGGAGGGAGATGGAGACGTCGAAGGGGAGGGCGACGGAGAACTGGAGGGAGACGGAGAGGACGAGGGAGAGGAGGACGACACGCATGTTGACAAAGCAACTTCGCCGCCCCCGACCACTGCTTAGATGACTATATAAAATATAAAATTAGAACTCATAGAAAAATTATTTATTTCGGTTTTGTAAAATTAGAAATCATTGGAATAAAAATTTAAACATTTATTACAACTTAACATAAATAGTTGATAGTTGATACAAAAACACCGATATTTAAGTATTTTCTATGATCACCTCGATATTACATATATTTAAATATTATTTAAACTACATTAAAATTATGTTTTACATTAAGTATGTCTTACAGCTATATTTATATAGATAAATAAAATTCATTATTTATATTCTAAAATTTGTATTTTCATTTATTTATAAATAGTCAATTAATATATAGTTATAACAGTAAAATATATGATACTTATTAGAGAGACTTAACCTGATAGGATTGAGTGTACGGCGGCGTTCACACCACCGAGTCTTTTCGATTCCTGAAATAAAATTCACTTATTAATATCGAAACATAATTACACTCACTGTGTATTAATATATAGTTACATACGGTCATGTAAATACTCCCTAGATATTAAATACAAAACAAACAATATATTATGTTTTATAGGCTTTTTTCCCCCATTGGAACAGTGAGGGGGGGGTGTATGTAGGGCTCGCCGTGTCCCGGGCGACGATAGCACCCCGGTCATCGAATGTCCACTAAAAAACCAGCGGTACCCTTCCCGGCTTAACGGGGAGCGCCCCAGGATCGCTCGTGCATGATACCGTGAGTGTTTTATAGCCTAATTCGACTACAAGAGGAGTAAAGCCAAATAAACAACTATGAAATTGAATAGAGGCGATATTGTTGGTCGAGATCTTGAGTAATCTGTGTATCTTGATCTTGAGTAATAAGTTCCATGCGATCTGCTCATATATTATTACATTCCATACAATTCTTGACACATTACAAACAGTACATATAACATAACGGACATTTCTTAATATATCTTTATTTACAATACATAACTATTCTACTTAACTAATAATATCCACATTAATGTTACTTATAGTTCCGATAACAACTTCGCAGACGTCCAAGCCATTGCGTTCGTTGCGTTGAATATCATAGATTATTCAAGATCTCGACGACCGACGACATCGAGTCAATTCGATATCAAAATTGGTTGGAACAACCTATTATATGATGATGATATTATGAAATAGTGTGAGGGTGCGGGGGTAGAACGGTGGCCAGTTACCAGATGTAGTGGTTGTCGTGGTGCGGCGCGCGCATGACGCCCACGCCGCCGCCCAGTCGTCGGTAGTTCATGGCGCCGCACAGTCGCCACTGGTTCGACTCCGGGTCGAACACCTGCGAGGACGACACGGTACTGTCACATGCGATACTGTATAACAATAGAGTAATAATCCATACTGAATGCGAAAGTTACTTCGATAGACTTGAGATACGCGGTCCCGTCGAAGCCGCCCACCGCGTACAGCTGACCGTTGACCACCGCCAGCCCCACGCCGCTCCGTCGCGACGTCATCGCCACCACCGGTGACCACGAGTCCGTCGCCGGCTCGTACCTATTGATAAGAGTGAGCACTTCGATATACACACGGACTCATGGTCCGCAAATGGGTCAGTATGAGGTCTGATAGATAGTTAATCGTCTACACCGACTCGTGTCGAGTAATACATGACCGTATAAAGGGGCGCGTACCGCTCGGCCGAGGACAGCTCGGTGCAGTCGTCGCGGCCGCCCACGGCGTAGATCTGTCCGTCGAACACGGCGCAGCCCAAGTGCTTGCGCCGCGTCGACATGGGCGCCACGCCCGACCACTTGTTGGCGCGCGGGTCGTAGCGCTCCACCTGCGGGGCAGTACGGAAATATAATATGTGTATTTCATCTGCTAAATATATATATTTTTTTTTTGGATCGATTGCGTACGGTGTTGAGAGGCGACTGTCCGTCGGAGCCGCCGACCGCGTACAGGTGCCCCCCCAGCACCGCCACGGCCACGCCCAGCCGTCGCGTCGTCATCGCGGCCACCTGTGGACGGAACGGCATGCTACTGTTAAAACTTTATCTATTGTCGGTACTGATCGGTTTGATATAACCTTAAATAAACTGATACAGGACATTCAATATCGTTGCGTGATAGAGTTCGGACGCGCATTTACATGAATTTGTTAACATATTCAAGTATAAATTTTATTTAATAAAAAGTGGATTAAGTAACAGGGGCAGGGCGTTTTTGTATTAAGATTACATACACATATCGGACAATAAACAACTTTAAACTGCCCTGCTTAAGCTACTATACATAAAAGTACTACATTACTGGTCACAATATAACGGGCACATCCGATATATTAGTGGCCGCGCACCTTGGTCCAGCGGTTCTCCTTGGGGTCGTAGCGCTCGACGTGGTTGAGGCACTGCACGCCGTCCTGGCCGCCCACGGCGTAGAGCGCGCCGTCCAGCACGGCCACGCCCACGGAGGTGCGGCACGACGACGTGGGCGCCACGGCGCCGCACCACTGGTTGGTCTGCGGGTCGTAGCGCTCGATGCTGTTGAGGTAGCTCTGGCCGTCGTGGCCGCCCACGGCGTACAGCAGGTCGTGCAGCACGGCCACGCCCACCCCGCAGCGCCGCTTGGACATGGGCGCCACCATCTTCCACTCGGCGCTCTGCGGGTCGAAGCGCTCCACGGACGCGATGGCGTCGCCCGAGCACCAGCCGCCCACCGCGAACAGCACCTCGCCTGACACACGGACGGTTCCCACTGTACTCGATACTCGGGAGGTCATCGTTTGACTCCGATGGCCTTACTCGCTATACACTTAAGTAACGAGTGTAGTAGCTTTGTCCTTATTACTTGTATCGATAAACATTCAGTGTACCATATTTTTTATTATTTTATAAATGAATTTAATTTATCATTAATCTTTTCAATGTATGTTATTAGAAAATATACAATAAGAACTAGTATCTCAGCTCGAAGCCCACCTCGCCTCGTGGGCTTCCTGGGCCTCGTGCGCGGGCCCTGCATGAGCGGTCGCTCCTGCGGCAGCAGCAAGTAGTTCTTGGCCTCGTCGAGCAGGTCGCGACACGCGTCGTCGGATCGGATCAGCAACTCGGACGACACCGTCCCCACCAGGAACTTGGGACTTAATAGCGGTAAACGCACGTGCTGGAGGACCTACAAACGACAGACACTCTACAAAGCTTTTGTAATCGAACAACCTTGTACAGACATCCATTAGGTTCAAATACGACTTTGTTTTATAATAAAATTATTTTGACTTTATTTAATAATACAAAATAATACTAAAAAATTATCGTTACTTGGGGCGTATTTGAGTAATGAGTAATTTAAATGAACAACTGATTGACTGACAGATCACAGTGAATTTAATAATTTCAGATAGCTTTTATAGATATAACAAGCCATATGCTGGTACGAATCAACCCTCCAGTAGCTCTGAGCTCACGCTTATAATGGGCTAGTGCTTGCCGCTGGTGAGCGTACCTGCGCGAGGTGCTGGCGGCGCTCGGCCACGTTGTACTTGACCCACGACATGACGGCCTGGAACGTCTGCTCCTCCGAGCGCACGTTGAGCTCGTCCGACGACACGATGTCGATGAGCTGCGCCGCCGGCAGCAGCAGGAACTCCTCGCTCTCCATCACCTGACAATCACATTAAAACCATTCGATTTAGATCACAATACAACTTTGTGGTAGGGCATATGCTACTCCACCTTTTTATGCTCGAAGTATAGAAATTTCGGAAATTTCAAATTCCTAACGTAATTTAAAAAATACTTTCCTAATTAATTATATTAAATGATTATTACCTTATATTAAGAAAAAATAAACAAAACTATCGCTGTATTCGAAATAGATAGGATTACCAGTAAAGTCGTACCTCTGGAAAGTTCTGCTGCGTGAACTTGTCCGCGATGCGCAGCAGCTCCCGGCACGAGTGCGTGTCGGCGAAGGCGCGGATGCCGAGGCAGTTGGAGCAGTCCAGCTGGCGCTTCAGGAACTCGCAGCACACGTCCTGGATCTCCTGCAGCTGCAGCAGGCACGCCGCCGGCAGCAGCGCCTGCACACGACACCACTGCCTACTAACTACCGCAACTCGCAACTACTTGGCTCTATGCTCCAAGGACGACACAAGGACGGACTCCTTCAAATATAATCTATACTTTATATTACAAAAGTGAAAGTACTATCACTTGTACAACTCAACCGATTTTTATGAAGTTTGGTATGACGTAAGCTTGAACAACACGGGAGGACATAGGCAAACTTTTAATACCTTTTATATCATACACCTACCCCCTCCCCCTCTAACAGGCAAAATGCAGTTTCTAAAAGTACAGTACAGTAACAGCCTGTGACTGTCCCACTGCTGGGCTAAGGCCTCTTCTCCTCTTTTGAGGAGAAGGTTTGGAGCTTATTCCACCACGCTGCTCCAATGTGGGTTGGTGGAATACACATGTGATAGAATTTCAGTGAAGTTTAACACATGCAGGTTTCCTCACGATGTTTTCCTTCACCGTCAAGCACGAGATGAATTATAATCACAAATTTAACACATGAAATTCAGTGGTGCTTACCCGGGTTTGAACCCACGATCATCGGTTAAGATTCACGCGTTCTTACCACTGGGCTATCTCTGCTTAAAGGTAAACGCTGGTGTTATTGTCAATTCTTTCGGCAGAATTTACATTCAAAACGGGTGATGATTGAAAAGTTATTGCTTGTAATTGTAATGTAAATTTTTATCGATAGTCGGTGGTAGAGCTTTGTGCAAGCTCGTCTGAGTAGGTACCACCCGCTCATCAGATATTCTACCGCAAAACAGCAGTACCTGGTATTGTTGTGTTCCGGTTTGATGTATGAGTGAGCCAGTGTAATTACATGCACAAGGGACATAACATCTTAGTTCCCAAGGTTGGTGACGCAGCGGCGGCTTTGTTTTTTTAAGAAATGTACAAAGCTCTGTCTATGGGCGTTGGTGACCACTTACCATCAGGTGGCCCATATGCTCGTCCACTTACCTATACTATAAAAATAAAAAAATGACTTGTAAAATGTCGATTAAAAAGTACTTGTAAAATATTTGAATATTAAACTTAGGATCGGAAATATGTAAGTATACATTTCCCACTCTGTCACCTGCACGTTGCTCTCCTCGACGACGATGTGCGCGGTGTAGCAGAACTCGACGAGCTGCTCCATGGCGTGCTCGTCCACGTCGCGGATCGTGACCTCCGTGGCGCGCGACTCCGCCAGCTCGCCCGTGAACATCGCGCGGAAGTACGGGCTGCACGCCGACAGGATCACCCTGGAAGGAACGGATACGTGCCATCAATATCGTCCACAGAATCGAAAAGTAAAATTCATGCACATATTATTAATTTTGTTATAAATATGTAACTTATGTTTGTTTGTTTGTTTAATTTTTTTATTGAACTAAAACCCAAATAGGCACGGAACCATAACATCAAACACTACCTACTTTTTGTTTCAAGATTGCATAATATAATAAAAGTTTGTACATTCTAAAATATCTTGGTACATAATATTATAAACAATATACAAATATGGGGAGGAAGTTACAGTAATAAAAAAATTAAATAATTTATAAATATGGACGTTTAAAATTTAAACATGGAACAGAGATAATTCAAAGCAAATTTTATTTTACGATTATGTCAAATTTAATAAATAATCGAAGGGAGATTTTTATTTAAGCAACGAAATTATCCCATAACAAACATCTGCAATGATTAATAAATAAATTAGTGCTTAATAGTTTTTATATTACTTATTACAAAGTTACCAATGGCTCAACAGAACATGTTATATGTTAATATCGTTACAAACGTCGACCTTCACGTGCCAACGATGAAAAAATTAAATGTAGCATTCAATTACGCGTTTCCTCTACGACAGCGAACACCTTCGTTATAGTAGTAAAGACGCGAGTACATAAACACTGATAGTGATGTTAACGCTCGTATCGATACTATTACATAATTTAAAAAAATGCCTTATATTATAAGCCTTCATTAATAAAACTTATTATATACTAATAACATTTATTAGTTATTCAATTTATATTTTATATTAAATTACTCGGTGGTAGTCTTTACTGATCAGATGTTCTAACACCAAACAACAATACTTAGTAAAAGTGACACAACATTTTTGTTGGTGGCGTATAATTGGCAATGTAAGGAACGGTTAATATTTATTATAACACCAATATATATGGGCATGATCACTTACCACCAGTTGGCCTATTTTCTCCGCTTACCCATTTTATAGAAAAAAATACCAGTGACATTATGAGAAATTAAGGTTTTCCTATTTAATGTTTGTTTAATGATCTAGTACCGCACACGTACTACTGGGTACCACTCCATCACCACGGTCAGTTACTCAGTGGGCAGATAGTGTTCAATGCTATAAGTCGACAATACGGACCTGTGTGCGAATAGCTTTCTATTGGCCACATTGAGAACGACATCGCACAGCTCTCGATGTCGGCGGAGCGCTGACAGTTCCCCGAGTATGGCGCGCGGATGCTTCTCCGACGTGTGCGACAGCCGCGCGCCATTGCCGCCGCCGCCGGGGGACCCGCCCTCCCCCATCCTACACAAATGTTCAATGTATAGTCAGTCATGTTACTACCAATACACTGCTTAAATACTTGCAAAATCCATAGAAGACTTCACTCGTAGTAGGCTTTGTGCATGCCCACCTGTAAGTACCCTTCCAGACATCAATATGTAAAATAGTTTGCACATGTCTTTGAACGGATGTAACCACTTCTCATTAACTTTCCTTAAATAAATCAAAAACGAGAAAGCACTAAAAAATAAAGAACAAATAAAAAAACACACTTCTATCAAATATTTTAAGCTATTTAATCTTTTTAAGTGACAGAGAATAACAAATGCATTATATATTGGACCTTTTTTTGCTTTTTTAGAACGAGATTTAACTAATTAAAAATAAAATAAGATTGAACAATGAATTTACTAAATAAATATTTCGTAAAGTAAATTGTATTGTTAACTCTTGAACAATATGAAAACTTTACATTTGAAGGGACTGATTTAAAATTCACTTGCACAATTTTACTCACACATACTAACATAGATCAATAAAAGCTTGAACAAAAGATTGTTTTTCAACTTAAATTCAAAATTAGTTTTTATTAAAAACAAAACAATATACTACATATACAACACTATTTTGCACATTAATATTTGTTTATAATCACAATATCATTCTTAAATAATTTAACTTTTTATAAGTCTAGGTAACATGACATACAAATTAGTTTTTTATGGTGTTGTCATCATAGAAATAAAAAAGCAATGAATATAGACTTAACTTCTATTTCAATTGTAGAATTTCAAATTAAAGCTATTTTAGTCAATTATAATAATCAAATTTCAGTTGAAAGTATGTTCACAATGTTTATACATGTAACAATTGTTATATGATTTCTTGAATTGTGGCCACTGTCTACTGGGGTCTGGCAGAATTACCTTCATACAGGTCATAAGCCTGAACCTTCTTTATACTTTGTGTTCAATTTTTTAAAATGTTTCACATACTTGTTGTTTGCAAATAAATGATTTTATCTATTTATAAATAGCATGTTGAAGCAAATATTATTATCATTTTCGAAACACCAATGATTCAATTATTGAGAAAAATATTTTTTTACACAATAACCTACAATACAAATAAAATACAAGCTGATATTAGAATTGAAAAGGCAAGGTTGCCTTATTGCAGTTGGCGAACAAGGAAGTAAATCTACAACACATGACGTTACATTAGTCAATTAATGTTCATTCTCTGTTATTGAAACTAATCAATTGCTCAAATTGAGTGTATACTAACGTTACAAACATTAGTAAATAAGCAACGTAAAATTATTGTTGTCTGTACAAATTATTATTTGATGACTATTTTTAATCAGTGGTCAACATTATAATTTGCAACAATCCTTGTAGTTGTAATGAATGGTTTGTAAAAATAATATTAAAACAACTACATCAGGTGGCAAATAGTAAACAAGATCATAGCACATTAAACATGAAACCTTACTATGTAGTAAGAATACTTCATGGATAACATACAATTACAATTTCTCATACCTTCTATATATGCACTTATATGAATTCTAACATATAAATAATTATAATATATACCTCTTGTGTCCGCGCGCGTTTCCCAGCTGCAAACGCAGCGGGGGCGAAGCCCAGCCCCACACGGAGTCAATCTACAATCATCACCCAGCATCAATAACAAAAAACTTTCACATTCAGCTATAACAGGTTTCCGTTATTTCACTATCACTGAAGCGAACATAACGAAGCAAGTACAATTGAAATCACACTGTAGAACACGAGAACAATACTTCGCTTTTTATTAATATGTACAATAACAATTCTATTACTACTCGATAATATATGCGAATGTCAATGCTCCCTGCCCTGACTTACCTTTGAGGATTTTTGTACACCACACAAAATCAAAACTGTCCTCGAAGGAGCGCAAAACTAAATGTAGGCGCCCTGAGGTCAAAATAATACACACTTAGCGATGCATCGATTTTCTGATCACAAAAATTTATATGTTTACTGTTACATTAGTTTAGACATCGTACAATATTCGAGTCCTTTTTTTGGGACGTTCAACAAATCTTTTCTTTCACTTAGAAATAAAATGAATGTGATCTTAAATTTTTATTTTTTTAGTGAATAGCCATGAATTTCAATAGGAAGTTTAATAACAACATGTTGAATTTTAAAGACTATTATATTAGTACGTTTTATACTTATACAATATTTTTTTTTTAGAATAATGTTAAAGTAATGAAGCTTCTGAACGTACTTTCCATTGATATGTCAAAAAAATGTGTTGCCACACAACTGTAGATGTAATGTACTATTACGCAAAAAAGAATTGCGAAACTCGACTATTTTGTAACATAAAATGTATACAAAATCACTAATTAAAACACTAACTTTACAAAAGATTGAAATTAATATTTAAAATGGCATATGTTCAAGTATTTCTTTAATAAATAACAACATTTAATTTAATTTTCTTAACAGCTGTGCAGTCGATCAGCTGGCTTTTAAGTAAACAGCTGTCAATCTGTATCTGTCAATACCGCATAGTCAATTGTCATTTGTCATTTAAACTTGGTGATGTGTTTTTAATTGTGTTTTAAAATAACAAAAGTTTTAAATAAATAATGTCTTTGACACTTTTATTAGAGAAATACGACGTTTCCACAGAAGAAGGTCTTCAAAAAGCTTTACACGAAATAGAAAAAGAAGAGGTAAAATATAAAACTACCGATTTTTTAAAAGTTTATTAACTTACTGATATCGAACTATTAAATTTTATGGTAAATTTAAAAGCGACCGAATGCACTAATACTTTTTAAGCCGAATATAGACAAAAAAATATGCATATCATACTGCTCTAATAATGTTTGTTACATTATTACAACAAACAAAAAAAAACAAAACAAGTAAACATTTCCAAATACTTTCAGGCCGAAGTAGATGAAGCTCTCTCGAATGCCTTATCTCGTTCCTGTACCCTCGAAGGCCGCCTTCGCACCGCAAGTCAGGCGTACACCAAATTGGGTGAAGTTAAAAATGACGCCCAGGTCGCAGCTGACATGGTGGATAAAACTGCGGCGCTCGCGAGAGATGTCAGTGCTAAAGTGCGTCAGTTAGATCTTGCAAGGGTAAGTTTTATAATTCCTTTTCCATAGATTTGTGCCATACTTGTAGCAATAACTAGGTACTGGTATCGGAAATTGATAGCTGTCTATTTAAATTCTCCTTATAGCACCTGTATACAATGACGTTTGAGTTGAAGGTTTGTTTATAAAATAATAATAATATATTTTGGAGGCCCACCTGGTGGGCATCATTATCAAGGACCATCCAAGGTTCCTTAAAAAAATCTGTAGAGTCCATTCCATAAGCACTTTCTAAACTCCGGCTATGAGATATTAAAACTAAACCATGTTTATAATGTGATTTCAGTCCCGTGTTGCGGAGTGTCAGAGAAGAGTTCATGATCTCATAGATCTAAGAGTTTGCAGTGCTGGTGTGGAAACAGCGATTAAAGCACATGATTACGAAACGGGTCAGTGGGGAAATTGCTTTCTCTTAAATCTCACATGAAAACAGAAAGGACTCATATTCATACCTTACTCCTTGAAGTGTTATTGGGAGTCATAGTAATGTACTGATCGATTGCGCGTCCCCAGCGGCGGGCCACGTGGCGCGCTTCCTCAGCATGGAGCCGGGCTCGGTGGCGGCGGCGCGCGCGCGCGGGGCGCCCGACCCGCGCCGCGACATGGACGCCGCCGCGCGCACGCTGCGGGAACACCTCGTGCGCCAGTACGTACCGCGCCCTCGCCCTCGCCTCGCCCTTATATTACATTATACGTGATGCCCTCCTGTCTGATATTGTTACGGCGGCCATTGTCAAGGGATATAGGCTAATCGACTGTGGAAAATATATTATAGTGCCCAAGACAATGTACTCTCTATTTCACTCACTCTCATAATCGACTGGCATGACAAATTTTGAGAGGAGTGGAAAGAATTCGAGCTCAGAAATCCGCGCATCCGAGGCGCGGGACTCGAGCAGCTAGTGATAAAAATGCTTGTTAACTTTGTATGTACCATTGGCTAAAGTAAAAAGTTTATTTTGTCATATCTGAATATCATCCACGATCACAATATGAAAGGTCCATTACAACAAAAAAAATCTATACAAAGGCCCATGATTTTATTTCATCACTAGATTCGAGGAGGCAGCGAAGAGGGACGACGACGTCGCAGTCGAACGGCTCTTCAAACTGTTCCCGCAGATCGGCCGCGCGGAGGAGGGCGTCGACTTGTTCGCCAAGTACCTGGCGACTCAGGTCGGCAGCGCTTCACCGTCCTACGTCAAACAAAAAAATATTTTGTCGGTCCTCCCGGGCCTGCGACACTAACCTCAGCCCCCCCCCCCCCCAGCTGGAGGCGGGCGTGCGTCGCGCGGGCGGCGTGCAGCGCGGCGGCGCGGGGCAGTTCGCGGCGGCGCTGACGCGCGCGCTGGAGGCGGGCGCCGCGGCCGTGGAGCGCGCGCGCGCCCCGCTCGCCGCGCACGCGCCCGAGCGCGCGCACGCGCTGCTGCCCGCCGCGCTGCGCGTGCTGCAGCCCAAGGTACCGCGCGCACGTTCGTCGTAGCGCCTGCGACGGTTGTGTTGCATTACAAAGGCGATACGTTTGATGCCGCTCGCTCCAGATATGCGCCGGCGTCCGACGGATCTGCTCCGAAATGCTGGCGTCCTCCCGCGTGAGCGGCGAGCCGGGCGGCGACCCGCGCTCGGTGGAGCCGACGCTCAGCGAGCTGGCGCTCGCGCACTCGCGCCTTCAGCTCTACTTCGGTTTCCTTCGGCGACGGCCCGAGGTAAACCTCTCCAAAATATATTTATACATACGTACGTATCGAACAATTTTTTAAAACTGTAATTGTGGAAAGTGGGAAAAATTACCAGAAGTACATCATCATTATCGATTATGAAATGATCAGTAAAAGTGTCGTAATTCTTTTGGTAAAAAAATGCTAAATAGAAAAAATATACATTTATTCGTATTTCGTCTGTATAGTTAATGACAACGCTAAACGAAGCTGACAAGGAAGCGTGCTCGGCTGCCATAGAGAAGATAATATCCGAGTGCGACATCACGCGCGTCGCTCAAGACGTTCTAAGCCAATATTTGACATTGGAACGGTAAATACTATTTTCTTATATATAACACGACCAAATCTGTTAAAAAATGCAAGGGAACTACATGTATTTAATGATTTCCTCTTAGAACATTGTTACATTAAAAATATTTTTAATATAATTTTCTTCTTAAATAATTTCTAAACGATACCATATATTATATTATAATGTGCCAATATGCTTGTATCTATTCCATCCACCTGCTTCTACGTTCTACGTCACAGATTTGGATTTCCCGATAAAATATAATATAAACATGGTTTATTGTCACGGTCAAGTGTAATTGTTCAGTAAATTAGGTTTAATTTACTAATTCGGTTTCAATATTGTTTTGTGTTCCGTTGCTTTGATTCAGACCCATTTATCGTTCTATTATCTACAATAAAGGTTAATTTTTGTATAAAAATTCATATTATTATTCATTCAATTCATTTCATATTCATATGTTATTTTAAATTTCTTTAGTCTTTAAATGGGTAAAAATTGTATGCAATTTCATTTTAATTTTGCGTAACTTTTGTATTGATCACTGTCCTTGCTTGTACTATTAAATCAAACTGCACACTGTTGTTAAACTCAATATTTAATTAAAGCAAAGAAATGTATTGTACAAATAAATAAACAAAACGGTTGCGTGATCTAGGATTGGGTACAATGCCATCTACTGGTGGGAAGCGCGAAACAAAAAATAGTATGACATATTATAATTTTGACTTGAGCGAAACTATACCGCGATTCAAGAGTATACTAGCGCCATCTATTACGCGTATGCTTAGTTATAACTTACAATATGAATAAAATACATTAATTATTAATTTTTATCTGACAAATTAACATTGAATTCAACATTCCGCCCACCAAAGAACTTGTTCTTTTAGTAGTTCATATGAACTATATAAATTCTTACATGACAACCGCCCACCGTGATACACAGAAACAAAACAAAGTACAAGAATATATCAAATGACATATAACAGTCTTATTAAAATAACTTAACCTAACTTACATACTATGCTTTAGTAATGCCCATACATTAAATAGCACTTGGCAGAATAGAAACCTTATTGAGTGGACGTTTGATCAATCCATTTTTAGTTTTAATAGTCAATACTCTAGTGAGTCCATCATGGCCAGAATGCTTTTGTTCTATTTTGCCTAGTAACCATTTTGTTGGTGGTAGGTTATGATCCTTAATCACAACAATGTTGCCTATATCCGGATCTTGCTTCTTCGTGAACCACTTGTACCTTTGATTGAGGCTAACCAGGTATTCTTCTGACCATTTTCTCCAAAAATCATTTACCATCTTTTGTGTCATCTTCCATCTCTGCAAGCCAGTTACTTGTACGTCAGTCGGAGCCTCATCGGGAATCGCAACCATTTGCTCACCGATTAAAAAATGACCGGGAGTTAATGGCTGTGGATCTCCGGGGTCTTCACTCAAATATGTCATAGGCCGTGAATTAAGGCAGGCTTCAATCTGGGTCAGAACGGTTGAGAGTTCCTCGAAAGTTAAAGTTGAATCTCCAATTACGCGTTTAAGGTGTGTCTTGGCTGATTTTATGCCTGCTTCCCATAGACCACCAAAGTTAGGTGCATTTGGTGGGATGAAATGCCAAGAGGTTCCGTCGTTTGCAAGTGCCTGAGCGATTTCTATAGGGAGCTTGGATTGGGCAGTGAGGAACATGTCTCTTAACTCCTTTTCCGCTCCTACGAAATTAGTCCCGTTATCGCTATATAAAGACGCATTGGCCTCTTCGAGATACAAATCGTCGAAATGCGGAAATAAAGCCCTTTGAAGATAAATCCGATACTGCTTCGAGATGTATCGCTTTGGTGGACATACATATGAAGAGGCATATGTACCCCTTATATGATTTTGATCCTCTGCCAGGTGAGAACCTTATATTTATAAACCCAGTGAAATCAACACCAGAAGATTTAAAGGGTCTTGAAGGTTTCAGCCTGCACTTTGGTAGCTGACCCATAAGCTGATTGTTATTTTGTTGGGAAAATCGTAAACATTTAACACATTCGCGATAACATTTTTTAACTCTTTCTCTAGCCCGTACTATCCAATACTTGGAACGTAGGTAATTTAGCATGATTTGCGGCCCGCCGTGCATAGTTTTATAATGGGCATCAGTTATTAATAATGAAGTAAGATGGCTTTTACTCGGTAAAATAACTGGATGCTTTACATCAAATCTCGCTTCTGACTCCTTAATACGGCCACCTACTCTCAAGACTCCATTTTTGTCTAAAATGGGGCAGAGAGTATGTAATGAACCTTTTCTTTTAACTTCTCCATGAGACTTTATATGTTGTATTTCTTCCGCATAATAAATATGTTGGGTGTTTCTTATAATTGTCTGAAGAACTTCTTCCATTTCTTTCACAGTAATAATTTCAAACTCTTTGATCCTTCGTTCTTTTGATAGTATTACTCTATTTTTCCTTGATGACCTTAATATTCCTATGTATCTCTTACAATATGCTAAAATCCTGACCATTCTTGTTAAGTTTGAAAATCTTGTCCAGACAAATTCCTGTTCTGATTGAATGACGGCTGTTAAAGTCTTTATGGGCCGCTCCTCAATAGATGTGGAGAAATCATTGCGAAAATCGTACGTACAGTTGTGGTGCAGGCAGTCTGGACCGTGCCACCACAGCGTGAGACCAGCTAAATCAGCTCCTTTTATACCCCTAGAAGCAAAATCTGCAGGATTATTAATTGTTTCGATGTGTCGGAACTGACTGGAATCTAGCATGGTATGAATTTCCGAAACCCTGTTACTAACAAATGTATTCCATCGCGTCGGTTCTCCACGGACCCAAGCTAATACCACTGTGGAATCTGACCATGCGTATAAATCTTCTTTAGGTATTTGCATAATTTGCGAAACTTCGTAAATCAATTTAGTCGCGAGCAAGGCGGCGCATAATTCTAGCCGAGGAATACTTATTTCCTTTTCAACTGGAGATACCTTTGTTTTGGATGTTACCAAATTAACATGAATATTGCCGAATGCATCCGTCACTTTCATATAGACAGCACCAGCGTATGCTGCCTGAGATGCATCTGCAAACGTATGTAATTCTATTTTATCACCCTTATGAGACTGTAACCATCTTGGTATAACAATATTTCTTACGTTGTGCAGACGAAATGAGCACCATTCCTTATACAACTCGGCGGGTAAGGTCTCATCCCAATCTAACTTAGCCTTCCATAATTTTTGGATGAATATCTTTGCTGTTATAATTACTGGCGAAATCCAGCCCATTGGATCATATAATCTAGCAATATCAGAAAGAACCTTGCGCTTCGTAATACGTTCGCATAAATTTGGTAGTTGTAGTGTATACTCGAAACTATCAGTGGTTTTATTCCAACTAATACCCAACACCTTAATCGTATTATTGATCTTGAAAATTAAGGGTTGGTCTAATCTCTTGCATCCATCTTCAATATGATTCATTAATCTCTCACTGTTACTACACCATTTTTGTAGACAAAACCCACCTGCACTCATCAGGTTATTCATTTCTTCGAATATCTCTACTGCTTCCATCTCCGTCTCACATCCTGTTAGCAAGTCATCTATGTAATAATCCTGAAGAGCGATTTTAGCTGCACGAGGGTACTGTGCTTCTTCGTCCTTTGCAAGTTGTTGTAATGCCTTTACAGCCAAATAAGGAGCACAGGCAGTACCAAAAGTAAGTCTCAAAAGTTTGTAATGTTCAATAGGATCTTTAGGGTTCGATCGCCAAAGAATGCGCTGAAAGTCAGTGTCCTTCTCCTCTACTCGAACTTGTCTGTACATTTGTACCAGATCTGCTATTATGCAAAAAGGATGACGTCTCCATCGCATCAAAATGTGGCGCAGATCTTGCTGCAGCTTCGGTCCAACAAGAAAACAATCGTTCAAAGACACCTTGTTCATGCCCTTGCAAGACGCATCGAAGACGATGCGTACCCTTGTTGTCTCTTTATCTTCTCGGATCACTGGATGATGAGGCAAGTACACTGCCTTTGGGTTATGTATGTCTTCAATGTTCTGAATCTGTACCATATGATTTTGGTCCTTGTATCCATTAATTACGCGTTTGTATTCTTCATATAATGGTGGATTATTTTGTAATTTTCGCTCTAAGTAGTGGAATCTACGCAAGGCTATATCTCTTGTCTTACCTTCAACACATCTTGGCTTATGTCCCTTGAAAGGTAAACGCACCACGTATCGACCTTCGTTATCTCTTGTAGTAGTGGCTTCAAAAAATTGCTCACACTTGATTTCTTCTTTCGTAAACTTCTTCAAAATTGCATTAGGCTCTCTTTCAATTTCCCAGAATTTTTTTAGTAGGTCATCCTCTTTAACTCTTATATGAAACCCGACTAATTGGGGGTTTTTTGAAGTGACATTGTTTCTTACTCGACCAGATAGAACCCAACCAAATTGTGTCTCTTGCGCTATCGGGCCCTTCTCTGTTGGATGTTTCAAGAGGCCCTCTAGAATTATGTCTTCATACACTTCTACTCCTAGAATCATATCGATTTTTGCAGGCGATCCATACTCAGGGTCAGCCAAGCTAAGTCTCTTAATTTCTGGCCAGTCGGTAATCTTTGTTTGACATGTTGGTAAAAATGATGTCAACTTTGTTAATACGTAGGCATCAACATTTATTGCGTGCTTTGATTTTTGGTTGTGAATTGACTCTAGGCTTAAAGACACCATGCTTCTTGACCTTGCCAACTTGTCACCTATACCAGAGACTAGACCATTGATATTGGTTCTCTTTAAACCCAGTGATTGTGTCGTTGCTTCGTTTATAAAAGAACCCTCTGAACATGGATCAATAAGAACTCGTATAACTTGTGAGTACCCATTTGCGGAACTTGCTCTGACTATGGCAGTTGCCAACAACATCTCCTTCTGATTCCTTTTTGTAACCAAATGAGCTATCACTGGTGTCTCCCTTTCAATACTATCCTTATTGACCGGTTGAGATTCTGGTAAACTTGGTAGTTCGCTCCTCTCCAGATGCAGCAAAGTGTGGTGTCGTCTACCGCAGCGGCGGCAACAAGTTGACGATCGACATTTTTTAACGGAGTGTGTAGGTGCAAAACAATTGAAGCAGAGTCTCCTTGATTGTATTACTTCAGTTCTCTCTTTAGGAGTTTGCTTTGCAAATTGTTTGCATTGATATAACAAATGCTGACCCTTGCAAATAGTACAAGAAGGATTTGCTCGTTTATTATCTTCTTGGGCGGTGGAATGAAACACCTTTGGTTTGGTGTTGTTGGAATGTACATTTGGGGATTTTACCATGAACCTGTTGTTGCCACAGATCATTTCAAATGTCCGGAATCTTGACTCTAAGAAATTTACAAGTTGATTCCACGTTGGTAATGTTTCCGAATCTAACTCACTGACTTTTGCTTCCCACAACTTTCTTGACTCTGAGTCTAGTCTTGACACCACGATGTAGTTAACGATTACATCCCATGAGGTGGTGTCTATGCCCATGTTTTGCAATGATTTAAGCGATGAAGATGTAACATCCAGTAGTGACTTGATGGAACTTGCAGAGTCAGTGGCGTTTCTTTGTGAGAGTAAACGTTTCATAATTTCGTTGCAGTTATAGCGTTTGTTGTTATAACGGCGAATCAATTGCTGATAAGCGTCTTCGTAATTAGAATCTGTTGTAGTTAAATTCCTTAGTAATGTTTCCGGTTCTCCTGTTAGACTACTCTTTAAATAGTGCATCTTCTGTACTGGACTCAATGCAGTATTTTGATGAATTAATGAGGTGAACATATCATGAAATGTTTGCCATTCCTCATATAGTCCAGAAAATTTCGGTAATTGGATCTGTGGTAATTTTACCTTTGTATTCGATAGGACCGATCCTTCAGGACCAAGTGATTGTGATGAAAAGGTATTTGCACTAAACAATCGGAGATCATCTTTAATTCTAGCTTTGTATTCAGTATAAATATCTTCGAATCCTGTGTACATATCATCGGTGAAGTATGGCAATTTAGCCCTTTCTTCTCTCTTAATGCTGCCAACTATATCACCGTGTATATTCATGAAGGTTTCGAACAATCTATCTAAGTTTTCTAGTTTTGATTCGATATAAGTTACTTTCAATCTATCTTTGGGTGTTTTTTTATAATTTATGAAAGCTTTCTTTAATTGCTCAAACGTATCTTCCTGTTTCATTAGTAACTTCTCCATTGTACAATTTCCAAATACTCTCTAAGTTCTTTTAAAATGATTTTTTTTTAAGCGTTTTCAAATGCAAATTTTCTAAGTTAATTTTTTAATCCAAATTTTCTAAGTGTTTTTTAGCGCAAAATTTTCTAAGTCAATTTTTAATCCAAATTTTTCTAAGTGTTTTTTAGCGCAAATTTTTCTAAGTCAATTTTTAATCCAAATTTTTCTAAGTTAATTTCAAGTTCAAATTTTACTAAGTTAATTTTAAGTTCAAATTTTTCTAAGTCCTTTTCAATGCAAATTATAAGTCTTTAACACAACTCACCAAAGTCCACAGTTTTTATCCCGAACATACACTTAAACACTTTTCACTTAACACTGTCATCTAAATTCCACACACTTCCCGGGTTTCGGCACCAGATGTCCTTGCTTGTACTATTAAATCAAACTGCACACTGTTGTTAAACTCAATATTTAATTAAAGCAAAGAAATGTATTGTACAAATAAATAAACAAAACGGTTGCGTGATCTAGGATTGGGTACAATGCCATCTACTGGTGGGAAGCGCGAAACAAAAAATAGTATGACATATTATAATTTTGACTTGAGCGAAACTATACCGCGATTCAAGAGTATACTAGCGCCATCTATTACGCGTATGCTTAGTTATAACTTACAATATGAATAAAATACATTAATTATTAATTTTTATCTGACAAATTAACATTGAATTACACACACATGTAACACTGGGCACACTGAACAGACCTTTCAAACTTTCAAAGGTTCAAGTTTTTTAGTTTACGAACTTTCGTACATCATGCATTTTTGTACTATTAATTTACGTTTAGCACTGTATTAAAAAAAAAGTAACATCAGTGTAACATTCGACAATCCAAAAAAGATTATATGAGTATTTGAAAAAAGAATAATTCTTATCAACTCACTCACTGATTAGGTATATGTGTTACGGGTAATTTTGAATCGCTCCTACAGATATTTCTTAGAGGAAAGCGTAAGCAAAGCGTTGAAGATGTCGGCGGCGCAGGCGGGGGCGACCACGTCGAGCCTGGTGGACGACGTGTTCTTCATCGCGAGGAAAGTCATACGGTACGTACTCCGAGTGCGCACGACGAAAACGTCGATAGGTCAATTATCGGGAAGGCGTTCGTCATTTTTTGTCTGGCTTTACATTTAAAAGTTCCTTTCGAAATCGTCTGCCAAATATTTCCGACTCGAGCATTCGAACGTCGTCCCGCAGAGAGACCCATTACTTCTATCATATAATTTTCGCATTTAATTCGACGACGCGCGATGCCGAGATCGCCAGTAAATAAATCCCCCCCCCGGCGCGCAGGCGCGGCATCTCGACGGGCAGCGCGGACGGCGCGTGCGCCGTGCTCAACGAGGCGGGCGCGGCGCTGGAGCGCTGCGCGAGCGCCCTGCGCCGCCGCCTCGCCGCGCCGCCGCCCGAGCCGCTGCCGCTGCCGCACCCGCCGCGCGCGCGCCGCCGCGACCCGCCGCGCGCGCCGCCCCGCGACGACGCGCCGCGCGCGCTCTACCTCGTGAGTGGCCGCCCCGCGCCCCCGCGCTCCCCGCGCCGGCGCCCTACATACCGGTGCTCCGCAGGCGCTGACCGACGAGGCGGAGAACGGCGCCGAGTGGGCGGAGCGGCTGGCGGAGGAGGCGTGCGCGGAGGCGGAGGCGCTGTGGCGCGCGGGCGGTGACGTGGCGAGCGGGCGCGCCAAGCTGCGCTCGTGCGCCGCGGGGCTGGGCGCGGCCGCCGGCACGTTCCGCGCCGCGCGCGATCTGGCGCTGGCCGCACTGCGCGCCGCGCTGCTGCCCGCGCTGGCCGACTGGGCCGACGCGCTCGTCGACCCCGACGCCGACGTCGGTGAGCGCCCGCGAGGCGGAACCCTGTTACGATCGACGGCGAGGCGGTAGGCGACGTGAATTAAGCGAATCTAATTACGTTGCAGAGGATCTGGAGGAGGAGGCGGGTGCGCTGCCGGCGGCGCTGGACGTGCTGGCGGAGGCGGCGCGGGCGCAGCTGCCGCGCTCGGCGGACACGCTGCTGATGTCCGCGCTGGGGGAGCTGTTGACCCGCGCAGAAGATGCGATGTTGCGAAATTACTACGATAGGGTACGACAGTGTTTACGAATATCGATACCTTGCATCGCTACGTTCTAGTGTATAGTCTATTCCAATCGAAAAAGGAGCAACGATAAAACAAACCGTCATTTCTAATAATCCCAGTGATTTTCTAATAATTTCATTAAATCTATATTATGCGTTATAGACAGTTCTTGATGAATATATCATCATTTATGGTCTAAGATCCGAACTAGTGTTGACCTGCACTAAAAACTGCAAATAAACATTCATGATTAGATTGCTCAATAAAATATGTTCATGACTATTTTTAAAATATAAGGAAATTGCTCCACTTAGGTTGCCCACCTTCTTCCCGTCACCACTACCTGGTGAAGCATGATGGCTTCTTATTAAATATAGTAATATAGGCAACAAAACTTTCTAAATTAATTTCTAAAAATTAAAAATATAAATTTCCTTTATACATAGTAACAGTCAATTTATATATGAAAAACGATAAAACATGTGTGGCAAGTTTAATCTAGTGCTTTTACTCACTTACGTTAACGTTTAGAGAGATGAATAATACAACGTTATTTAAACTTAGAAATGTGTATTAAGCACATACATTTAGCGATACACTTAGCAATAATAAAGCATAAATGAGAAGCGAGAACAGAGATAGTAACTAGTAGCTAGTAGCGCGGTAAGCGAGCGAATGGTGCAGTCCGCCGCAATCCTCGCCCGTCCCCCGCGCCGATCACGCGGCCCTGTTGTGCACCTTCGTCTGCGTGCACGCGCTTGATGCGTGATGCGTTTGCGCTCGGTGCAATAATAATTTTATTATTGCACCGATGCACATTATTTTATTTTATCATTCATTATATCACTAAATTTCATCAAAACGTTCAACATTCAGTAATCTCTTCTTCACTAGTTCAACTCATATTACGTCATAGCAATTCGAGGAATAGATCGTAGCGGCCGACGGAGCTAGAACAATTAGTGGTACAGGAAATATAACATCGTCGATCCTGTAATCGGTAGCGTACCCGGTCGGTCGCGTGCACTCCGACACGACTACCTGACGGAATAATATACTACTGGGGTGCGTAGAATAGCGTCCGCACGTCTGCTTTATAATATCACCATTAGCATCTCAATACAGGGTTGTCTGGAAGAGATCACTACTCGAGTGATGAGACCGCCCCTTGCATGCATCATCCTTCCTTAGCTTTAATTTTATTATTATTATGTTTTTTCTTTTTATTTATGTTTGATTTGTTTTGTTTTTTTTTCTTTGTGAGTGTACAATAAAGTTTTTATTATCACCCCACGTGTCGACCGGCGAACGAAATAAAAAGTAAACGTGCCCGTGCAGCGCGGCGCGCTGGGCGCGGAGCGGCGCTGCCGGCGGCTGGCGGTGTGGGCGGGCGGCGCGCTGAGCGGCGCGCGGGAGCGAGCGGGCGCGCTGGCGGGCGCGGCGGCCGTGCTGGCCGTGGAGCGCGTGGCGCACGCCGCCGACGCGCTGCCGCCCGCCGCGCTGCCGCCCGCGCGCGTGCGCCTGGTGCTGGCGCGACGGTACCCCCCGCCTAATTGCTAGCTTTAGCTTGTGACATATTTCGTTATATAATTGTATAGCCAAAATCGATCACCTTAAAGGTCGTCTACTTTTTTCAACCTAAGGACGTAAAATACACTCGGTCGGACACGAGATGACCGAACCGGATTTAAAGTGAAAGAAAAAACTATTATTTCCCTGTATCGAGTAGAAAGATAAATTGTGTCTCGTATCCGAACGCATATTTAAATAAATTCCATTCTTCTGTTTCAGAACGGACTTCAAGATGGAAGATATCAAACGTCTAAAACTGTAAACGTATTTTTTATGTCGTACATTATGTATAGTATATATTACTTATATACAATAAAAACCAAAATCATAAATTTGTTTTATTCGTACCTAAACAAGAAATTTGAGAGGATAATTAATTGAAAGAAAATATAGTAGTAATCGTTTATTTAACATAAATATATAACCTTGTGTTTATTTTATAGCACGTGAACATTGTGTAAATAAATTCTTGTAGAATTAATATTAAAAGTATTTGCATTAGAGTTGAAATTGCAATATCTACAATATAAAAGTGAATTTCTTATTTTATAAAAAAATATACAAAGATTATATGAGCGTAACAATTTGAAAACATATTACCCTGATATGAAGAATTTAAGAGGAATTATTAATAGCGAAACATCTCAAAATTCTTACAAACTATAGCATTCAATATATTAGATTATTTGTGTACAAACAAAATTAAAATCGTTGATTAAACTATACGTTTTAACTAAATAACATTTCATTAATGCTTAATTCCTTAAGGCGTACTCATCTTGACTTTATAAATTTTAAAGGTGTTGTTCACATACAGCATGGAATGACTAACTCAATTTTTTTTTTCAATGCTTTATAGTCAATTGGAACAACAAGACGACAGATTAAAAAAAACTATCAACGACTTTTAAACGATAAAATTGTCAAGACTTGAAAAGTGAACTAGATTGTCGAGATTGCCAACAGTGAAACACGACACAGAAAAACAACGAATTCTTACCTAAAATTGTCATTACTTGTGATTTTGTGATCCCAGTGTAGTTTATAAAGATATGATTAAATTTTGTTTTAACAAAAATGAAAACAAAGCAAAAACAGTATAATAAAAATGTTTTAAATTTACAAAACACATTTGAACACAAGTACATACAATCCACTTAATTAATACCCAAATGAAAACAAAAAACAATTAGTACTATTTTCAAATTTTAGTCTTTGTTTACATTTAGTCCCAAATTAAATAAATCGATTATACAATAATAATTCGTAAGATGAAATCAACAACAAACATTTCTCATTAAACGTATTATTAATATTAAAAATAAAATAAAATATAAGCAAAGTTGGTATTAAATACAATTAACAAAATATATATTAAATGCTTTATACATAATTTCAAACTTAAAACGACGTTGTAACCATTAAAACAATACTAACAATTGAATAAAATGAAATAATAATGTTAGCGATTAATATATTATAATAACAAATATTTATATTGAACTTATCAATGTCAAAAAAATATTTCATTAGACAACACTTGTAAACAGGTACATAGAAGTCGTTGTTCAAGTTACATGATATAAAATACAAAATTCTAAATGTTATCTTAATTAAAAAATATATTTAATTAGTCCTCAGTAATTGTGTATATGCAGTAAAAAAATATTTGTGCACGTATTTATGTGCAACAATTATTTCAAAATATACTGAATTCTTATAATTAATTAGGATTAAAATGTTTCTTGCTTAATATTTTTGCGTTCAGTGAACTAGTTGGAATTTTCACAGAATACATTAACCTAATTCTGACACATAATTTTAACAATAAAAAGTTCCGCCATTCATTTCGTCGCGAATTAATAGATACGGAACTATCAACGCGCGAGTCTGTCTCGCTGTTCACCAGTTATTAATTCCTGTCTCTAATTCATATTTAAATTAGGGCAACTTGCCCATTGTTTTCCGTCTTCAATAATCTCGGTTTTTATGACTTAACTATTTTTCCTCGCATATTGTTGCAAGTTACATTGAAATCATTAATTATAATGGATTTATCTTATTTAAAAAAACATTTTGTATTTTACAAAATGTTTTGTTATTGCCTATAGTATTTTTTTGTTTTTTTTTTAATCTGTTTAATAAGACTAAGTGAATTTGCCAACAACAGGACATTATAGAAGCTGTGGTTTTTTTTTTTCATTTAATACTTAACATAAAAATATAAATAAATAGTTTTTAATTTCCAAAATAAATTGTAATGTTCGAATAGAGATGCAACGGACTAACCTTTCCAACAATGTAATGGATAACTTGTTTGATAGTTTTAAAAAAATATATAAATCGTGCTTAGGGACTAATTAAATAAAAAAAGAAGCAAAGTTCAAAGTGCCTTAACATCCCTTTATACTGTACATTTATCAGACGGGCATCCGTTGCATTGTCATGTTCATTAGAAAAAAAATTGAGCTCCTACCCTGTCAAAATCCCAATTCCTTTGGTGCTTTAAAAGTAACATTATAAAAAAAAACAATAGAAACATATAATTCAATATATAAAAACATTAATGAGGTAATTAGTGCTCCATTAAATAATTAAAACAATAATACAAACTTACATATTAAGTAAACGTGTTAAAAAATCCACTTATTTATATAATATAGACGGTTTAAAAGCTTATGATCCTTTTTATAATTAATATTACAAACAGAAATATATCACTATAGAACAGAAAGTGGAGGGGACAATATGTCTGTCTGTTATTTGAAACGCTTTCAGACTCATCGAGACATGCTTTTAAATAAAATACCATATGGTATTGTCCCGGACTGTACCTTAAACGATAAAGCTAAGCTATGGCCTGTCATGTCACATGCAATGTGTACAATAATAATATTTAATTCTAACAAACATGAAATTCTATACTAATGATTGAGACATTTTTTTGTAATGCCAACTACTACTCAGATAAAAATAAAATTTATACCAGAAGATGAAGCGCGTTTCGGAGCAGGAATGTAATATAAGTAGGTGCTTTGCAGTTTCATTCACTATTTAGACTATTGACGTGACAAGCGTGACTTTCATATTTTAGTATATTTAACAACGATATAATTACCAGCTCAGATTTTATGATACATCATGTCGAATATATCTCAGCATTATCGCGATAACTTATCGAATAAATGTCGATAATCGATATCGCCTCGCACTATGTAGTCAGAGTGGGGAAATCATCGTGGGTAGACATAGAGTGAGGAAAGTGCCGTGGCTAGACATAGTCAGCGTAAAAGGGAGATGTTCAATCTTGATATATTTCTAATGTACAAAATGCAAAGAAACGATTACCATAATAAATATCGACATCGTTCTTTGAACATCTATAACTGTTAAACGATTTTTTTTTTGTATCAGTTTGTCTATGCATTCTTGTGAATCGTATTTGTTAAAAAACTAAATAGATTTTTTATTTTTAAAAACATTTTTTGTCTTTAAATTAATTTCTTACTATTATTGGTGTAGCTTAATGTACACTTATAGAGAACGGTTTAAGCGATAGTACGTTTCTATACAATGTGATTATATTTCAACAATAAAATCATCAAAAACAATTAACAAACAATATCGTAGGAAATATTAGGTGGGACGTATTAAGATAACGATTATTTGTATTCAGTGCTGTATACAATACGTAAGAAAGATTTCTTAAACGGTTATTCTTAATTTCAGAATACGCACACTACAATATTAATGCGTCCAAGCTATTTTTTTTTTAAGTATAAAAAGCACTATTAAAGGCACATTAGTATTTTTAAAACTATTAATATTTCATTAAAGTGACGCTTACCAAGAAAAATTAGATTATAAACATTAAGTACACAAGGCCGCCTTAAATCGATATTGAAGTCCCCCCATGAAGGCGACGGCTAGTAGGCCTCCCGCGGCGGCGCCACGGAGGTGGTCTGCTTGGACACGACGCGCGAGCCCTGCGCCAGCCCGCCCGCGCGCACGCCGCGCCACTTCAGGAACGCGTCCACCGCGTACGCCAGCGTCGCCGTGAACCCGAAGAACTGAGGCACATTATGTTCTCGTGTTATTGCTACCGAGGCCGAACTTATATCCGAGGCGAAAACTATATCTATCTAATTATTCATTTGCATCATTGACTTCCGGTATTCCCCATATTGACGGATTGGCGAATAGACTAAGCTCAGTGGTTACGGTGCGGTTTTGGTTATTTTCACAGTAATGTCTTACGGCATTATGCTGTGGGGTAATACGGCCGCTATCAATACGATATTTGTGCTGCAAAAGAGAGCTAATCGCGCAATCTATGGGGTTTTCCAATAGGGACGCTTGAACTTTGACAGCTGATTGCGGCCATGTTGTTTGAGTGACAGCTGTCAAATGCAGTGTGTTATATTCATTCCGTCCTCCCAAACCACCATGGCAGGTTACAGTAGCAGCACGTGCAAATCATAAAATTGTTTTATGAAAATGGGTCTTCAGTTCGAGCAACGTTCCGCGCACTTCGCCCGTTTTACGGTCGCGATGATCGTCCTGCCGAGTCGACTATCCGTCGATTGGTGGACAAATTCGAGTCAACCGGGTCAGTTAACAATCAGCCGGTTCCCGTGCGTCAACGTAACGCGAGATCTGCCGAGAATATCGCCGCTGTGCGCGACAGTGTCCTCGAAAACCCGCGGCAGTCAATTCCGCGTCGCGCACAGGAACTCGGCCTTTCGCAGACGACAACTTGGCGAATTTTGCGTTGTGACTTGAGCCTGCACCCGTACAAGATCCAGCTGACCCAAGAGCTCAAGGTTAATGACCATAGACAGCGCCGTGTGTTCGCTGACTGGGCATTAGAGCAGTTGGAAGTTGACGCCGATTTTGGCAAAAAAATCATCTTCAGCGACGAGGCGCATTTTTGGATGAATGGCTATGTCAACAAGCAAAATTGCCGTATTTGGGACGAGACCAATCCACACGAGGTTCACCAAGTGGCAATGCACCCGCAGAAAGTGACTGTTTGGTGCGGATTTTGGGCCGGAGGCGTGATTGGTCCATATTTTTTCGAAAACGGTAATGGTGTGGCCGTCACCGTCAATGGTGAGCGATACCGGTCGATGATAACCAACTTCTTTTGGCCTGAAATCGAGAATATGGATCTGGACAACATGTGGTTTCAACAGGACGGCGCTACGTGCCACACAGCACACGCTACGATGGAAGTTCTGCACGATCAAGCGCCCTTAATGGAAAACCCTATATAACCTAGAAGGTAAAGAATACCTGAGACAGAAATTTAAAAAATTTAAAAATTAACTGTTTCTTCTCCATACATATTATGTAATATTATGTATGTACGGTGCCTTGTGTGCTAAAGGTTATTATACAATTAATGAATTTATGGATGATGCACACCTTAGGAATGAGACGATCGCCACATGGCTATTTCCTTTTTTTTTGTAAATGATATATACATAAAAAAATACAAAAAATCAACCCGTTGAGTTTTTTTCGACGGTTCTTCTCAGGGGTGTTTCTTTTCCGACCCGGTAGTAGTTTCCAGTTTGACAATCGATAAGATTTAGATTTATTTTGAATTTGAATTTGGTATATAATTATATTACATAAATATTGTATGTATCGTACATTCATGAGTTGAAATTATTTTCTCTTCGGAACGTCCGAGTGTTATGGGGGTGTCCCCATTTTTATTTGTTACTACTGTTATCGACAGGCGTGTGACACTTTGTGAAAATGACTACCGTATGGGCGTCGACATTTTAAAAATACTTACCGCTGCGGCGGAATGTGGGTTATCGTGCACGGTGACGGCGAGTATGCCCGCTATAAGATACAGCACGGTCCAGAGGGCCGTGAACACGAATTCGATCTTCAGCCACGGTATCTTGTAGAACTTCTCCACGATGTGGAACAGGTAGAAGCCGAGCAGGATGCCGGTGAACCAGAAAGCGATCATGGATATCCAGCTGAAGTAAGCGCCCTTGCTGGCGGTGTTGAGGTACGAACACTGAATACATATGAATCCTAAAAGGCTGCACACCTGAAATAATATAAAATTATTTATTTTATATTTATACTAGAGTAGTATACGCCCGCGGCTTGGACCGTGTGTTTGGAGGAGTCAGATTATGGGTCAGCACGACAAGGACATCAAGCTGAACCGACTTTATATTCGTCTGACGGGCTCGAGATTTTTTTTATAACATAGTTTGGCTGACGAGCATATGGGCCACCTGATGGTAAGAGGTCACCAAAGACCAGACATTGACATTGTAAGAGATGTTATCCATCGCTTATAACACCAATGCGCCACCAATCTTGGGAACTAAGATGCTATGTCCCTTGTGCCTGTAATTACACTGGCTCACTCCCTTCCTTCAAACCGGAACACAACAATACCAAGTACTGCTGTTTTGCGGTAGAATATCTGATCTGAGTGGGTGGTACAAACCCAGACGAGCTTGCACAAACCTCTACCACCAAGTATTTCAATGTTACGTTATTTTTGTAATTTCAAAAATCGGCTATGACTTTTGGTCGCGTCCAAATCATCAGTCTTTTAAATAGGAGCTCCTTTAGGGTATACTTAACATCCCTTCTGAAGATCGGACTAGCTCGAATAATTTGTTTTCCATGTTCGACCCCTTCGTAACCACGTGGCCACCTCCACCATGCAAACCGGCAGATTAATATTCCTCCGTTATCAGAAACACATGGAGCGCATACATTATTAATAGGTATCTGAAGCGCTCAAGTATTTCTGTGTGACCCACTTTTATTTATTTATTTTACTCTTTATTGCACACCAAATATACATAAAGATAAAAAAAAAGAAAAATATATATATTCTTTAAAACAAAGTTGGCCAAGCAAAAGGCGGTCTTATGGCTTATAAGCCATTTCTTCCAGACAACCTTTGGGTTAGAGGAATAATGTGTATGGAAGACGGCAATATGGTGGTGCAGTAAAAACTAACATTATGAAATAATAACAAATACAACTCAATAAATATGGCAGATACATAAATACAAAAAAATACTAATAAATAAAATAAAAAACAGATTATAGATATTTATAAATAAATCATATATACATACATATATCTATATAGTATCTGTAATAAAATAAAAATATAATATTATTAATAAGTATAATAGAAAGTATAATAGGATAATAAATAACTGTATCTCAAATGTCATCATTATTAGTGTCCAAATAGAATTTCTTCAGAGAATTTTTAAATATTTGTAGCGATTTAGATTGTCTTATGTATAATATAAATATTAAGTATAACTATTGGTAGGCTGTGGATAGTAGCTATTTCGTAAATAACAATACTAATTACTAATACTTAAAAAAATATTGTTTTTTATATTTTTTGTTGTTGTTTCTAATTAGTTGACCATTATTGTTCATACCTTAAAACTGATTTAAATGTTTGTCCGTAATGTAATATTGAAACTGCACTTGTGTAATGGAATTTATATTGTTTTTCTAATAAATGATAAATCGTTGAACATATTGTTGTCCGATTTATTATTTAATTTCAAAATGAAAACGATTTCGGTGAAGTATCTTACATAATGTCAAGGACCGTTGGTTGGTGTTTCTAATTATACGACCACCACTGTATACCACGGCAGCACACATACGCATTGTTTAACATTACTTACAATTCACTACATTGGCGTATTTACACTAGTACCGAAAACAAAAAGGAGATAGATATATTCCTCAAAAAAAAACATGTATTTTGTATTAATTTTTACCTACGACATCGCATCACTTTACAATATAATATTATGTTTGGATATATGTGTCAGTCTGTACAAAAAATATTTCCTGCCTTCCAATAGCAATAAACAAATAACTTTTGGTTTTCATATGTGGTATAAGATGCCTTGTGTTTTATTTATTTAGCGCCTTAATTAATTCATTCTGTATCCGAAACGTACACAGTCAAAAAAATCCACGTTGATCGTGAATATTTTCTCTTTATCATTATTAAAGAAAATAATAATATATGAATACTTAAATAAAACTAACATTAAAATCAAAATTAACATCAGGGGATATCCCCTTACAAAACACTAACGTTGTAATAATATGCTCGCTTTAAAATATTTGACGTTGACTTAAAAAGGGGAAATCCCCTGTTATTATTAAATATGGTGCTCTAGCTTTTTGGCAAGCGCACCGATCAGACGATTCCGCGTATAAGTTATACGCGGTACACTGCGTGTACCTTTTCACTTCAATTGCGAACGAGTTTTAGTTTGGTTAAGCGATCGTCAGTTAAACGAGTTATACATCTAAGATGGGTAATGCCTGCGCCGCGTGTATTGTAAATGTGCTAGCAGGATTAGTTGTTTATACTGGAAAGGGCTTGTGGGACCTACATTACCTACCTCACGCAGCGTCCATACAAAACATCGAGCATATGACCGTCGCGAGCCGAAGGCGCGCGGTTACTAAAACGTAGGAGCACATACGCCGAGTTTTGTATGGACACAGAGGCGCGTATTTATATGGTGCCCCCCGCGGCGACGGTGCGCCCCTCACCTCTCGTACAATTCGTAAGAAATTATTATTGTTCTTACATACTCACTCGCTATTGGTAGAAAAGCCAATGTTTTGATTTGTACATAATTTTCTTAAAGAATTTTATTCTTGGTTTAGCCCTTCCGATTGGTAAACCGGTAATTAAATTGTAACTCACATTATAATCCAATTTCATTGGTTATAATGTGAAACTTTTTATTGGAGACAAATTTCTGTAAATATTGTTTATTGGTTATTAATAATTGTCATTTTTGTATATATATCTGTGTAAATTTCAAATAAAATCATTCCACCTGAAGCATCAACAAGTTTATTACGATACTCAAGAAACCTCCGAAATAGTTAGGGAAGCAATAGTCCCTACAGTGGCGACCTACCGACGTTGAAAAAATGGATCAAGATACTGCTGCTCAAGACCCCAAACCTCTGGCCGAGGTAGACCTGGCAGCCATCTCCGTACAGTCACGGATACTACCATTCTGGAGGGACCTTCCACGAGCCTGGTTCATACAATTTGAAGCTGTCGTCGACCCCTTGAAGACGTCCGATGATCAGAAGTTCCGTTACGTCCTGCAACAGCTGCAAGCCACGGACCTGCAACACGTCACCGACATTCTATACGACACGCCGGCTACTGATAAATACATCACATTGAAGAACCGACTACTCGCCGTATATGAAAAATCAGACGTAAAGAACTTCCAGAAGCTCGTTAGCGGTCTACAGCTGGGTGACCAGAAACCCTCTCAATTACTTCGCAAGATGCGAGAACTAAGCGCCGGTATGATTACGAACGAAGGGCTCCGTATCGAGTGGCTTAACCATTTACCTACTCAGATACGCGTTGTTCTATCCGTAAATACCGAGTCATCACTCGACACACTCGCCGCCATGGCCGACAAGATGGCGGAATACTCCGAGCCCGCGATGATCGCCGCTGTATCGACCGCAACAACAACTACGAACGACGCCGTATCAACACAAATAGCAATATTATCGAAGCAGCTAGAAAAATTGTCGCTAGAAATCAACGAAATACGCGGCCGCTCCACACATCGTCAATACCGTCGCTATCGCTCCCAGTCAAGGCCACGATCCAATTCAAACTCAACAAGAAACAAATCATCTGTGAAGCCCGGCGATGCCACGTGGGAATGTAAATACCATTACCGATTCGGCGATAAAGCGAAGCGTTGCGAATCGCCGTGTTGCCGAAGAAACAAAGCTTTAAACTAGCTCCGACATCGACTACGGCGGACCTCGATGTCCCTACTGCCAGCAACCGCCTATGTATCTACGATCGCAACACTCGAGAACGTTTCCTCGTGGATACCGGCGCCGATATATCCGTATTATCAGCATCAAATTATAGAAGCAATACAAAAATCGAAAACGCCTGCAGATTATTTGCCGCAAACAACACACCTATCAAGACGTATGGCGAAAAAACGTTAAGATTGGATTTTGGTTTACGACGAAACTTTCTATGGACATTCATCATCGCTGACGTCAAAACATCGATCTTGGGAGCTGACTTTCTACGACACTTCAAACTATTAGTAGACCTGCATAAGAAGAAACTAATAGATAAAGTCACCGAACTTTCCGTCGATGCTATTGAAATTTCTACAGGCGCTGAAACAGAAACAGAAAAGGTACACGTAATCGGCACAAACCAAGCCTATTACCACGTACTGAAGCAATATCCAGATGTACTTCGACCCATGTCACTCAAACAACCTTCGAAGCATAACGTCGTCCACCATATCGAGACAACTGGCCCGCCACTCTACGCCCGTCCGCGTCCGCTTCCACCGGATAAGTATAAAGCTGCAAAGACTGAGTTCGAGAATATGCTGGAAATGGGCATCTGCAAACCGTCAAACAGTCCCTGGGCGAGCCCGCTACACGTTGTGAAGAAGAAGGACGGCGGCTTACGAGTTTGCGGTGACTACAGACGTCTAAATGCGATCACACTACCCGACCGCTATCCGATACCTCGCATACAAGACTTCACATATCAACTTCATAACAAGACAATATTCTCGAAGATCGACTTAAAAATGGCTTACTACTGGATACCAATTGCTGAGGAAGACGCACAGAAAACCGCGATTATAACTCCATTCGGTTTGTTTGAATTCAACTGCATGACCTTTGGACTACGTAACGCGAGCCAGACATTCCAGCGATTTATGCACGAAGTACTCCGAGGCGTCGAAAACTGCTTCTGTTTCGTCGATGACATCTTATTATATTCCGAAAACGAAGAAAAACACATTGAATTATTACATCAAGTATTACAGCGATTAGAAAAATTTGGCGTCACACTGAAAATAGAAAAATGCGAATTCGGAAAAAGCAAAATTAATTTTCTCGGTTACGAAGTCTCAGCGGACGGAATCAAACCGACTGAAGATCGCATCGAAGCCATTTCAAAATATCCGAAACCGAAAACCATCGTCGAGTTACGTCGCTTCCTAGGCATGTTAAATTTCTATCGAGACTGCCTACCACATCAAGCCGAACTTCAACACGAACTCAACAAATATTTGCACAACCGTAAGAAAAACGACAAAACCCCGATCGAGTGGACACCGGAAGCCGACGTAGCCTTTGAAAATTGCCGTCAAAGCATTTTAAAAGCTACAACTTTGACTCATCCGCTACCCGGTACACAACTCAGCATCATGACTGACGCTTCAGATCACAGTCTCGGCGCCATACTACAACAGAAAGTAAACAACGAATGGAAACCGCTCGCATACTTCTCAAAAGCAATGAGTGCTACACAACGCCGCTACAGTGTATACGATCGCGAATTACTAGCGATCTATACAGCTGTAAAACACTTCCGACGACTCATCGAGGGATGCGAAGTGACTGTGTACACCGATCACAAGCCACTTGCCTACGCACTACATCGCCAAGCAAATAGTACTGACACTCCGAGAAGAGAACGACAACTACATTTCATTAGTCAATTCTGCTCAAATATCAAATACATACAAGGGGAAGAAAACACAGTCGCCGACGCTCTCTCACGCATAGAAGACATTCAATGCCCGACGATCATCGATTTCAATCAATTAGCCATCGATCAACATAACGACGAAGAACTAAAATCATTACGAAGACAACCTAACTTGAAATTCGCCGACGTCGCGATGCCTGGGATACAGCAGCCAATTACATGCGAGCTGTCTACCGCGACGCCGCGACCGTACCTACCGAGCATTTATCGCTACGCAGCATTCAAAGCGCAACACGATCTATGCCACCCGAGCGTGCGGACATCAAGAAAACAAATAAGTTCGAAATACTTTTGGCCGAACATGAACACAGACATCGGTACGTGGACTAAGGCGTGTATTAATTGTCAACGAGCAAAAATACATCGACACGTCGTCACACCCTTAGGCGAGTTCCCGCCGTCACAGCGCTTCGAACATATACACATCGACATAGTCGGACCGCTAAGACCGTCGAAGGATTGTCGATATCTAGTGACTATGATCGATCGCTGTACGAAGTGGCCCGAAGCAGTACCGATACAAGATATAACAGCTGAAAACGTCGCAAAAGCCTTATACGAACAATGGATCGCACGTTTCGGTTGCCCGCTGCGTATATCAACGGATCAAGGACGTCAGTTCGAATCCGAGCTATTCAATTCTCTCATGAAAAGATTCGGAATTACAAGAATTCGAACTACTGCATACCACCCGCAATCGAATGGCCAAATTGAGCGATGGCACCGAACCCTGAAAGCTGCACTGATAGCGCGCGAAGCTACAATTCAATGGACGGACGAGTTACCCACCGTGCTACTCGGTTTACGCACGGCGTTACGCAGCGATAACAACTTTAGTCCGGCAATTATGACCTACGGTACTACTCTGCGCATACCTGCGGATTTCTTCGTACCTACACAGTCGAAGATTGACGACGCCGAGTATGTACGCCGCCTCACCGAGACCATGGCAACGCTACAACCAACGCCGCGCTCACACACGTCGCAAAACAAACCATTTGTTTATAAAGACCTAGCGACGTGTACGCATGTATTCGTGCGCAACGATACAGTTCGAGCTCCACTAACTCCGTCGTACGATGGGCCTTACGAAGTTTTAAAACGCTACGACAAGTACTTCCAGATACAACTGCCAACACGCACGACAGTTGTCACATTGGACCGACTCAAGCCAGCATATACATACAACGAGTCGCCATCGTCTGAGGACCCACCGGTCAGCAGCAGATGCCAGGACAACTCTCCGACCTACACGACGAGATCTGGAAGAAAAGTCAAGCCATCCGTACGATTTTCTTGAGGGGGAGTGATGTGGGACCTACATTACCTACCTCACGCAGCGTCCATACAAAACATCAAGCATATGACCGTCGCGAGCCGAAGGCGCGCGGTTACTAAAACGTAGGAGCACATACGCCGAGTTTTGTATGGACAGAGGCGCGTATTTATATGGTGCCCCCCGCGGCGACGGTGCGCCCCTCACCTCTCGTACAATTCGTAAGAAATTATTATTGTTCTTACATACTCACTCGCTATTGGTAGAAAAGCCAATGTTTTGATTTGTACATAATTTTCTTAAAGAATTTTATTCTTGGTTTAGCCCTTCCGATTGGTAAACCGGTAATTAAATTGTAACTCACATTATAATCCAATTTCATTGGTTATAATGTGAAACTTTTTATTGGAGACAAATTTCTGTAAATATTGTTTATTGGTTATTAATAATTGTCATTTTTGTATATATATCTGTGTAAATTTCAAATAAAATCATTCCACCTGAAGCATCAACAAGTTTATTACGATACTCAAGAAACCTCCGAAATAGTTAGGGAAGCAATAGTCCCTACAGGCTTGTGGTTACTCGTGAAGCTCGGATTTACTACTACGGGCATTGTTGCAGGCAGCCTCGCGGCCTTAGCTATGTCGTGCTTCGGTAACGTGGAAGCTGGTAGCATTATATCAAGAGCCACTTCTATGGGTATGAAATCTTGAAATGTAAGTTTCATTAAATACATTTTTTTTATGTAAGAAGGGCAAACGTGCATCTTCTTCTTGATTATTTTTTACTTCTATCTATTTTTGATGAAACACAAAATTTATAAAATTTATAAACTATTTTCTATTAAGTAGTATGGAATTTTTTATAGTACATTTAAAGATATTTAATGTTCTTAAATTAAATATCTGTTTGAAATTTTATTTTAAATTTCACAATGAAATGTTGCAGTGCAACGTACTGATTGCAGTGTAGACAAAACAATACGGTTTGTTTATACCCAATTGTAACAACTTTTCTTTTGTTTTCAGGTGGCCGGGTTTTGTGAGAAAATGTAATTAATTTTCTTTTAATACCCAATGTTAACCCAATTAAAATTGAAACACGTATTTTTTTTTTTCATTTATCTTTTTATTAATGACATCTGGAGTGAAGTTAAATTAGCAAATACTAGGTACATTGACAAAATCATACAGTCATCAGGCTACAGCCTTGCCAGATTAACTACGTAGCAAGAGTAGCAATTGCTACAGGACCCGCGCACAAAGGGCCCGTTATGACTCAATTTTTTTTTTATATTCATTTAAGAGATTTCCTTTCATCAGATTAGATCAAGGGCCCTTCGAAAGAATTTGCTACGGGCTCAGTGCTTGCTTAATCTGGCACTGGGCTGCAGCAATAATGAAATAATCATGAACAACTTCAACCAATACTAACTGAAATTGACTTCAATAGTTGTGTGTGTTTCCTAAATGAATTTAGTTTGTGGTTTGTCATCTCAATAAATTAGAAAACAATACAAAGATTATCAATTAAAAAAGAAAATCATTACAACTTAACACATTTTGATGAAACTTTAATTTCCTTTTCAAACAACATTATGAATAGTTAAAACTCACCACTTGGACAACTTTAAGAATTCCCGGTATAGTCTTCACATAGGATGGATCGAAGCGTATGTTCGTCTGAACCGTGGTGCTGGATGTCACCGTAGTGGTGGTAGTATGCTGCCCTGGGAATCCACCTTCTGCCATTGTGTTTGTTCAACTGTTGACAATTATTGTTATGTATTAATTATGAAGAATACATTATTAATAATCTGTGCTTCAGCAAAATCTGATGTTTTAGTTTTAATAAATATAAACATGAACTACAATAATTATTTTAAAAATATGATGCATAGAAATCCAATCAATGAAGTCAAGATTAATCAACTCGTAGAAAATACCAATGAATAACCTGACAGAAAATTGAGAAACCTTTATGGACCACTAATCATTTATTTCATAACTAGTGGCAATGGTTTCAAATCAAAGCTAATTTAACTTAGTCGCTAGAACATGTGCATCATAAGTCAAGGTTGAGGGTTCAAATCACCACTGAGGTTACATGGAAATTATTTTCTTCTTATTAGTTCTGAACTTTTTTTATAAATTGTGTTTTTTGACACGTAATCTATAATTTGACAATGAATGCATACAATCTTAAGGGAGCGAACTCAAATCCAGGCATGCAACAAGAACTTTTAATGTGAGCAAATTATGTTTACAATCTATAATATCATGCATGAAAGCTTATTGATCGTCAATTTGATCATTAAATCAAGCTCAATTAATTAATGTAACTTGTTATAAAACAATCTAATCTATTAAATGAAAACTATTTCCAGTACTTGTTATCAATCTTTATGATAACTTTCACAGTGACAAATATCCATAATATTAGTTACTAGGATGCACAGAATTATTATATTATACTTTTTTCACTATCATCATAATAATGAGCCTTAATATAAATTAAATTTAAATGCTTTATCTCCACCCACAATATTATCAAACTTATCTGGAACTAACCAAATTGTGTTAACATTTAATGTCTGGCAAATGGTACTCATACATACCTACTCATATTATCATATTTGACACCTTCGATATGTTATTAATTTCAACATATATTTAAAACTGTGTTCTGAAGCATTGTATATGTTAATTTATGTGATTTACGGCAAAAATTGTGCATGTTCATATTTAAAATACACTATGTTTGTGATTTTTTATATTTTGTTATGTATACATATTAAGAACGCTTCTATGCGAAATAAATTGATTTTATGGATTTAGTGAATCGAGAAAATATTATTGTATACTAATAAGGCATCTAAGTTTATATAATCAACCAGCATTAGAAGTTTCTAACACAATTAGATCGTCACCTCCGAAAATAGCGATATTGAGCAATACACATGTGAAATTTTATATGAAATTTAGAAATATTTCTTACCAAAACTCCGCTTTAATAATAACTTATCGCCACAGAACTTTTCCTTAAGCACAAATAAAATATTCCAATGTATATATATTTTTAAATACACAATTGTTTAAATTAGTAACTAGAAAAAATATATATCAATGACGAACTTCAATAACTATGGCAATCAAATTTGACAAATTGACATCACTGCACTCATACCATCCGGCATCCACCCACCAACATAGAAAATATGAATTATGAATTTATTTGAAGCGTTGCGATTTTGCTTACGATTAGTTATTAGGGTGATTACTGATTATTGATTGTGATTTGTGACATACCGGTATGCATTTAGATAAGAATGGCATTCAAAAGTAAACTCTTTACTTTTTATATGGGTGCATTAATTAAAATAAATAGTGAAATAATTATATACAACTTAAATTAATGTTTATGAGCGTACTGTTTTTCGTTTTACTTAATTTTCAAAGATGAAAATTTTTATTTATATTTATTTTTATTTATAATAAGTTATGATATATATTAGGTGTTTAATAAATAGAATATTGCCTTTTTTAAACATTTGCTTCAACTCTTTATTATTGAATAAACGTATAATATGGGGTTTTGTCAATCGTAGGTATAATGACAACTTGAGACTAGTCCGTTGACAGTTGACAGTTTGTAAAATGAATTTGACTTAATACTCACGCAATGAAGATGTTTTTCATTACAATACGAGGTTCGTTGAAATGCATTGTTCAGCACAATCAGTGCTTTAGTTGTGATTAGAATTATCGAATAAAAATGTATATATAGAGTTTAAAATTATTGGTGTATAAGTAAATATATATACGCTGTTTTGGACTTATTCATTTAAAAAGCGTTAATCCTGCGGTAAACGTAATGGGTTAATTCATCGCGTTGGTTAATGGTAAACACCGTAAACAAATTATGGCTAGCTATTTAAATATATGAGTCAGACATGCATTTAACACATTTCAATATTAGTTCATAATATAGTGTCAAGGAGAGGCTGTGACTACTTCGTTATCTGGCATCTATTATCTTGCTGCGGAGTTTAAATCGAAATCCGTAAAATATACTTGTGAGTACATATTATATTTATTGAGTTCTCTTCTGCTTACATTCCAATAATGTTACTAAGTGTATTCATAAAAATGTAATTTACTTTATTATTTAAATCGTTCGTAATGAAAAAAGAAGCGTTTTATCAATTAGTAAGGTTTTTACATTTAGAATAGTAAGTTTTAGTAAGACTATATGAATACTATGAAGCATTGCCAATTGATAAGTAAGTGTAAGAATTCTTTTTTTTTATTTTTATTGTATAGGTAGGCGGACGAGCATGTGGGCCACATGATGGTAAGTGGTCACCAACCCCCATAGACAATGGCATTGCAAGAAATGTTAATCATCGCTTACATCGCCAATGCGCCACCAACCTTGGCAACTAAGATGTTAAATCCCTTGTGACCCTTCAAACCGGAACACAACAATACAAAGTACTGCTAGTAAGTTTTGTGGTAGAATATCTGATGAGTGTGTGGTACCTACCCAGACGAGCTAGCACAAAGCTCTACCACCGAGTGGATTCTACATTGAATATAGATTTTAACTTGACTTAATACTGTTATTTATTTCCACTGGTCATATTAATATCAGAACATTTTAATTACAAACATATTTTCCAACAGTTAAACATGGCTTCACCTCAAAACCAGCAACATCAGGGTATGGGATCCACGAATGTTATATTCAGAACTGATATACGGTTTGATTCAAGTTACATAAAGACTACTCCAGGAATTTTTAAAGCTACTGCTATTGTAAGTATTACTTACATATAAAAATTTAAAATGTTAAGGTGCTGAAATCGAAAAAATTATATATAAATACAGTGTGTAACAAAATTCGTGTCTGACCCGTGATTTGGTTATTAGGTATCGTGTGTCGGTTCTGTTTATGTAATAATTTTTAAAATACTAAGCAAAAAATTAATCTCGAAAAAAATTGTTTTTAATTAAATGACGAAAATTACATGGCAACACAGGTGCGGGCAATAGCGCTCGATAGCTCTTACCTATTGGGTAGCTAAGACACGAGGTCATGACCTCAGTAGTCCACATTTTTACCACCAACAGTTGTTAAACACAATTAATATATTTTTTTAAGTACACAATATCTAATAACCACTTCACGGGTCGGACACGAATTTCGGTACAGCCTGTATACTTTTTACTGATAGTTTCATTTAATATATTATAACTATAAGGAAAAATAACAATAATTATAATATATAACAGTTATTTTAATATAACGATGAAGGTTAATTATTAAACAATTACTTATAAATACCACTTAATTAAATAAATAGCTTGGGTTGGCCATGAATTTGAATATAAGCAGATTATTATTCAAAAATATGGTAATTATAAATATGCAGGTGACTGCCTCATTAGTCTAGTGGTTAGATATATGGCCGCAGATCCAGAGGTCCTGGGTACAAATCCAGGTCGGGCAGATAAAAAGTTATTGGGTTTTGTCTGTCAAAGATTCTCAGTAGTGGCCCAGAGTCTGGAAGTACGTATACTCCTCTGCCTCGGAAATCACGTAAAGCCTTCCTGCATCTACACTCTTTCCCGGTGTGTCAGACTGCCGTCCCACCGGATTATGAGAGTAATGGCACAGAGAGTGCATCTGGGTTGACTTATTTACCTTATGCTACTTGTACACTATAATATGTCCTGTGTAGTTGGCTAATCGCTCTTGAGATTATACGCTGCCAGAATCGGTCAGGACGATGTCATCATCCTCAGTAAACTAATTCATTTATACTTATAATTTCGTTAATTATACTTGCAAAATCGAGAGCCATTTGTTTATTTTGTATATAAATATAAGCAGAGTGTCGCTTACGCCCCAAATGCTACTCATATATAATATCCTTTTTTATGAATGTTTCAAATAGTATATTAGAGGTACCTTGAGACATAATAATATACATGACGTCATTAAAACAATATAATGACCGCTGTGAATCATAATGTAAATGTAACACATGTTTATTAGTTATGTTTTAATTAATTAACCCGTTTTAATTCCTGCCGCAGGTCCTCGACCTTCTCGGCTTCATTTGCATACAATCATCAGCGTTCTGGTCTAATGGACGAGGCGTTTACTTCAACGTTGTCGCGATCATGGGTCTCTGGGTCAGCGGCATCTTGCTCGCGCTGTACCTGTTCCACGTGGTCGAGAAATATCACAACTTCATGTGGCTGAAGGCCGAGATGATCGCCTGCGGGATACTGTCATTCATGTATCTGATAGCATCTACTATAGTGGTTGCTTTTGGATCGGCTGCGTATTCCGCCGCTGGGGTGAGTTTAAAATTATGTATACTACATTAATTAACGACACCAACTTTCTACAGATAGCCTGTGACGCAGATTTTTTTATCTGGATGTACATACTAAACCAATATACCCGAAGACTCAGTGCGTTTCCGAGAAGGTTTTAATTTATTAATAATATTATATAAGTAGCTGCGATTCGCAGATATCCTAATTTGATGTTCTTGTATATTAGAAAGCACGTAACCCTTTTGGACCGTACAATATTAATATTCAGGCTTGCAATACAATCTGGTACAATTTAAATTTATATTTTACTAGTTATCGCCCGCAGCTTCGCTTGCCTGTTAGGGGAACGGGGTCAGGTATTAGCGTAAAGCAGCCTCCGTCCATCCTTGGGGTTCAAGTTTCATACCAAGTTTCATCATAATTAGTCCAATAGTATAGCCGTGAAGGCGTAACAGACAGATATAATCACTTTCGCAGTTATAATGTTAGTATAAATTTCCGAAATCGTTTTTGCTATCTAGGGTGTAGTTTGCTCGGGTCAATGTTGCATCTAGCTGCGAAATAAATTCAAACAAATATTTTATTTTGTGCCGCGAATAACAAATTGCTTAAATTTAAATCACATTTTTATTCGCTATAGATTAGACTGTGAAGTAAATCCTTTTGACTGGTCGTTGTGCCAAATTTAAGTTACAATGAGCTATTCATACAATGGTGCTTAAGATGTGCGTCACTATATAATATTATATATTCGTAAATCATTTATTCATATAATGATAAATTCTATAAATAAAACGATGACAGTAATATATGACGTCAGAAACCTTGAGAACATTACAACTGAAGCGCGTTTTCGTCAACTTTGTTAAACGGAAACATAGGCTGCGTTAATAAACGTAAACATACGTGTTCATATTCAAAAGACGTAATCTTGCACGCCCGTCCCTCCCCTCGAGCAAATATATTACCCAATCTCGAACTCACCTGCAACAACAAAAATTTATAGTTAGATAAATAGTCATTCGTCTATAGACAATTAGTCAGTGTTACCACTGAATACACAATTAGATATTTTTATATACTATTTACTTGTATTACCACCACCTTAATCATACTTAGAGATCCAACGACCCTAAACACTGACATATGAGGCACCCCTATTTGGAAGCGGTTAGACTAAAATTATATTATTTTCGGCTGGCGGGCCCCCTAGGCTAGGCCTTGAAGGCCTAAAAAAAGCTATAGAAATTATTTATTTCGTGATAAAAACTGACCTTATGGCCATAAAAATGATGCTGCAATCCTATCGCCTACGGTATTCATATATCTTTCTGAATTTCTATAAAATACATCGAAAAAATTTGAAGAATGATGTCATTAACGTTATTTTCATTGCTTCACTCGTACGTGACGGTCATATATCACGACCGTCATAAATCAACGGACGCCTAAAAGTGAAAGTAATGCGTTCTGATTCGTATTGTTTTAACTGATATTTGTTAACAAACTATAATAACAATCGTGAATTATTAATATTTAATAAAAAAATTAAGTACGTATTAGGAATTTTGAAATTAATGCAAGCTTACGCTTACTATAGGGCTGCCAGATCGCAAGTCTAAATTTATTTTTAAAATTAGCAGGCTACAACATTATTGAGTTAATCAATTTGGACTCTTTACTAGTATTCAGAAAACATTTAAAGTTGAAACAATTTACATTAACATTTAGTCTCTCGCAACCCGCCGCGGGCTGAAATCTGAAAGAGAATCCAGATGCATTTCGACAATCTAGCTACCCTAGATCACTAGTTGTTGCCCAGACCCCTCAACTTATTTTTTCATGCATATGTGTCAGGGCTTCTATGGAGCATGGAGACTTTCGTCCAGACAAAAAAGAAACAAAAAAATGACTCAGGCTACATTAGTGTAAAGTTTCATAAAGTTCGGAGTCTGTAGGTTATGGTCGTGAATCGTGACTCGTGTCACGGTATTAAACCGACAGAGGTACTTTTGTATTTAAGTGTGCAGATCTGCCTGGATCCACCCACTTATCAATTACCCTACCAAACATAGATATCTTTATTACTGGTTTCTAATTCGAGAGGGTGAATCAGACGGTGCTATTATAGGCACAAGGGGCACAACAGTGTCTATGGGCGAAGATGACGTTTCACCACATGCGCGCCTGTCTTCATAAAATGAATTAAGGAAAACCTTTATATAAACCTTATGATTTTATATTTTCAGTTTTTCGGCTACCTGGCGATGGTTCTGTACGGCTTCGACGCGTTTCTGAAAGGTCGGGCCATTCAAGCGGGCGAGCTCGCCCAAGGCTCTCTCGTGCTCACCAAACAGACGCACGTCACCACTCCGCCCGCGCTGCCCTAACGCGTGACGTCACCACGGATCGATCACTACTCATCGTCAGACACGTATGCTCAAACAAGTGAATTGACGCTAAGGTCAAATTATTATAATTTTTTTGTTAAAAATTATTTGTACGAATACCATCTATTTAAAACCGTTAATGTGCTATGATTACAATAATGGCGCCGTAATTTGTAAATTATAATGACAACATCAATTTCTTTTTAAGGACGTAAAGACCCCCATTTCATTTCAAAGTTTCTACACTTTTTATACCTCCATTGTTGCAATTATTTATTTTTATATTATTACTATAGTTTTAAGTGTAAAAGTTATATTTTACTAAATTTTTTATAGTTTGTATGCTTTTACATTTTAAAGGTACATTTTTTCTCTCGAATTGTTTTTTTTTTTTATACAAACAATTGTAATTTTTTTTCTAGTTTACTTCTACTTAAATAGAGTGTAGAAATCAATTTATTTCTATTTAGTGTTTCCATATAATTGTGAAAGTAAAAACTACAGTAACAGAGTAAATGATCTTAATGCCCTAATGATCGCCGACTTTCGAAAGAAGATGGCACTTTAAGAAGAAGATTCAGGTTTACTCAAAGTATAATAGTAATTGACAATTCCAGTGTTTGCAACCCTTCACAAAATCACCAACAATAACATGACAATGTATAAATTTCTATAAACATTTTAAAGCGATTGCAAAAAGTTTGGTCACCAATTCATGATCACAATTGTTTATTTTCATTTCAGTCACAACTTTATATACAAGATATATTACTATTGGGGGTTTAAAGATCTTTATTTTCCATAAAATAAAGTATTGTTTCAAAATACTTTACAAATTTTTGTATATAAACTGTGATTACTATTTTTTTACTCTTACTTTTTGAACCATTTATATTTGGCCTCACTTATAACTGTTGCTTAGCAGCTGTTTAGTTTAATAATGATGTCTCTTTCTTTCGTTATTGACTTGACATTTGAAAGAAGTAGATACAGCATTGATTAACTAATCACCCGTTAATGAACGTTTATAAGTGAGCCTGCTATTCTTTTTTATTTCAGAAAAAAAAGTAAAAAGTATTGCTAATACATATTTTTCATTTTTCTAGTCTTTTGAGTAAGATATATAATTTTATTCACCAAAATTAGAATAAAACTTCTGTCTTAATGAGAACGTATTATGTAAGAAGTTAGATTTTTTAAATGATGTATGTAAATATTATTATTTTTATAGCTAAAAGTGTAATGTGTATGAAAGCACATCACCTTCAAAGGCAATATATGTGTTTATATTCCCAAAAATATCATAAAGCAATCAATGATATCATTTTATTTGTCTTGACACATTGTTTAATAATGGTGTTACACTTAAATCAGAAACGTCATTGAATTAAAGTGTAATTTAACAGTGTTATTATATATTTATATAATAGCAACATTGGCAACCCTGCTAAGTGTTACCCACTAAAATTACAACCCTTCATATAAACTGAGATAAAAAAGTATTAATTTTTATTTACATAAATAAATACAAAGATTAGTAATTAAGGATTCATAATTTAATTTCAAGTATTTAAACCCACCCATTCTTTTTATAATTGCACTCAAAATAATGCTTAACAAAATCACGTTGTACTGTATAAGGTCTCTATATCTTTACTTAGGTTTAAAGAATGTATATTGCACATGATATTAAGTAATGGGTTGGTGGCTCTTGCCAAAAGTTCTGATTGACCAGGTAATTCAGTTTACAGTGTTTGTACATAATGTACTTAATTATATGCTTAGGGACCATTCATTTATTACGTAGGACGATTTTTACTAGTTTTTGATCCCTTCCCCCTCCTAAATAAGAAAAAATAAGAATAGGCCGACCCATACCCCCCTGTTTAATATTTATTACGTAAGAATCTAAAGAAAAAAATGAATATACGCTTATTGGTTTTGGTGTAACGAATGTCGTTTTTCTCGTAAAAATGTGAAGATAAGCTTTTTTTTGCAACCTGCAAACCACCATGTAGCTTTTTACGTAAATTTGTGATCTTACGTAAGAACTATCAAGACCGGGGTGGGAGGTCTTGTAAGAAAATACCCCTTCCCCCCCTAAATCGTCTTACGTAATAAATGAATGGCCCCTTATAAGTGTAACGGCCTTATTTATAAATGTTAGTGTTTAATTAAATAATGCTATCTTCTTCTTTCTAATATCAAATCAATGATGACAGAAAGAGATAATGATTAAACAGCCATTAAAGTTTTTTTTTTTAGAATGGCTTTAAGTGTATCGCTAAACTTTGGGCTTATGTTAACAAATTTATAGAAGATTTTTTTTACACATATATGTATTTGTAAATAAATTTAATATTATATAAATAAATGTAATTACCTATTTAAGATTTATATCCGTCCTCAGCATCACTTGCTCACGCTTGTGTCAAATGTTCAATGTATTTTCGTAATTACGCTTAATATTTTAAATGCAATGTCTTATGTATAATTCTTATAAATAATGATTCGAAGCTTAAGGCATTAAATATCGTTATTGAGATTGATCATATAATTTAAAAAAAGTTATATTATAAAGAAGTTTGTAAAGAATTAAATAAGTTTTGATGCTTAAACGAATTATACAAAATATTATCTCGAAAACTTTTCTAGGCCTGTGCAACATGCCAAATTTTTAAGTAGTTATTTATTAGATTGTTAAATAAAACTATTTGTAATTTTGTTGATGTTTTATTAAATGTTAACAGTTATGTACATATATTAAGAAACAGGTAAATTTACCATATTTAGTTGAAAATATAAAAACTTAAATATGTCATACACAATTTGTTTCTACATAATATTGCTTGCAATAAGTCAAAATGTCATTAAAGCAACATATGTACTGTAGGATTATATGATTTTATTATAGTAAGCAAATCAGCGTGAACTGTAACAGGATTCATTTTTTCGATAGAAAGTTTTTAAGGAATCAAAGTCTAACATGAACTATGACATCACTGCAGCGAGAAATGAATTCAGTATAACTAATGCCCATCATGGAGATATCGAACACTGTTACATTTTTGTTAGATTATTTCTTTACCGTTATTGATTCAGTACAATTATTTTACAAAAACTTTAACAATTTAACCGTAAAAAAAGGTATTTAAAATTAAGATAGATGTCATTTTTTTGACAACAAAAAATAAAAAATACTGAAATATGTATAAACATACACAAAATATAAAATCTAATTATGGAATATACCTTATTTAAAATAGATGCATAAAATCTTAAGTATCTTCAGTGGCGTAACTATATCAACTGAGGCCCGTGGCAAATCCATTACATGGGGCCCCTCAAGGGCGTAGCTACCAAAGATACGGGGCCCTCAATCTGAGTAAGCAAACATTCGTAAAGTATTATTGAAAATGACAATACAAAAAAATCATAAAAATGTTAAGACACTTCTGAGCTCAGGGCGTCTCTGACCGGAACGGGGCCCCGTGGCGTTTTGCCAGCCCCACAGTACGCCCCCCATAGTTACACCACTGTATCCCTTCAAGTCTATACAAAATTCAGTCATCATAGTAAGTTACCAACATATACTGTGTATTGGTCATCTGCATCTACATCTTTAAGTTATTAATACATAAAAAGTATTACATAAACTTATACTTGAATAAAGTCCCATCAAAAATACTAATTTGTAAAAGACTTGAAAAGCAGTTAATAGTAATCTTAAAATCTACGCATGGTCTATTATTAGTATTAAATGAAACAAAGTATTTATCAAATTTCAAAATAATCATGAAGATACATGACCATGATATTGAATGGAGGCCATTCATTTATTACGTAAGACGATTTTTACTAATTTTTGACCTCCCTTCTAATTAAGAATAGGCCGACCCCTCCCCCTGTTTAATATTTATTACGTACAGGAGGCTTTGCGTATATTTATGATCTTACGTAAGAACTATGAAGACCCTCCCACCCCCTTGTTAGAAAAAAGATGGTCGACCCCCCTCCACCCCCCTAAATCGTCATATGTAATAAATGAATGGCCCCATGTAAACAAAAACTGAATAATTAAATATAACTTATTCTTTTAACTAATTGACAAGATAAGTTAAGGCACAAATTGCTATATATTATAAAACTAACGTCACTACATAAATATTAGGCAACAAACTTCAGTACATTCTTTATTAGGAATTTTTTTAATACAAAATGTAAAGGTGGGTTAGTTTATAGACCAACATTTTAAATGGTATTTAGAAAAATATTTTTACATATTTTTTTTCTCTTATATAATACAGTAACAGAATACAGTACATGCTTTGGCAATTTATTATAAAAAATCTTTAGTGTACATTGAAGCTTAACTTTTTCGAATATATATATAAAATTACTATATGTTGATGTTTTTTTAAAAATTGACACATTTCGAGCTATAGTTGCCATTTAATGTGTGTAATTTATATTATAGTCTTGTTTCTAAAATCTAAAAAACAATTGTGCATTATATACACAACCTTGGTCTATACAATAATTAATAAAAAAATCAAAACACTTAACATTATGTAGGTACAATGCTTTCGTAATCATTATCCTGTAGTGAAATCTCTGTAAGCATTGAATCATTTGTTTCCCTTTACTTATGTGTCGAATACCACACACTTTTTTTAAATAATCAATAAAACTTGGTTACCATATGTAAGTAATTCATATTGTATGAGATACATTATATGCACTATTACTACAATCAGTTTTCACTGCAGGCTGACGATATAATCTTATAAACTATAAAAGTTTACCGAACATTTTAGTGTTGAGACTTTGTCACTGTGGTGGCAATCCCCTTTTCCATCCCTTGTACTTTAAATATGCATCTAACCCATATGCAATAATTGCACATAAGCCAAAGAACTGAAAACAAATGATACTCATTAGTATAATTGTAAAAAGATGTTTTTACCACATTTGTAATCAATTTTATGAATACTATAATTAATGAATATACAATAACTTATTTTATTAAAATGATTTACATGGCTCTGTGGAAATCCAACTTGGTATAAAAGACATCTTCAAAGGGTCATAATTTAAGTATCATATGTATGTTAATTGGACTAAAGCAATAGAAATCTTACCCCAACAGCATACCCAACACTTTCTCCAAGTGTCGTTGCAAATATAGATGTACCAATGTACGACAAAGACATCGCTGAACAAAAGAAGAACTCCAACTTGTGCCATGGCCAGCGGTCATACTTCTCCACAAAGTGAAATGTATACATGAGAAATAGGAATGCCGTTATGATATTTCCCACCCAATATAATATATTGTAAAAGATAGCTGAAAGCCATGCCCAGGATATCTTTATGCAAATAAAACCGACGATATTGCATACCTTAAAATAAAAAGAAAACTGAAAAAGTGCTTATGATAAACAAACATTATTAAGTTAGTATCTCTGAGATATTGTACATACCAGTTCTACTATTTTCAAGATGCCGGGCATTGTCTTCCAATAACCCTTATCAAACCTTAAAACTTTTCGCGGAGGCGGAGGTTCAGCGGCAACAGGTGTGCCATGGGCAAAGTGATCAAACATTGTATATAGCTTTCTATATTATGAAACAGGTACGTTGAGGTTGAAACTATTACAAAAATGCAAGTGCAATTATTGATTTACTATATATATAATACTCTTAATAACTAGCTTAAATCAATTTTTAACAATGTATCTATCTGATAAGGCACATTAATTGATTGATTTAAAACAATTTGCAACAGTTGCGAAACGAGAACCTCGTTTAAAATTGAAGCATAAATCTATAATCTACAACTTAACAAATATTCAAAGATATTTTCCTTATACTTTTCCAGCGTAATTTCCTTATTCTTATCCTATTCGTATCTACAGAAAATAATACATATATCGTTATTTTTATTATCTGCAAAATTCAACGTAAGTTTTTTGATTTTTTATGTCAAGCGATACATAATCATTAATCATAATAATACGGGTTATTTTAATGAAATATAAGTAATGAAGTTAAATTTACTCTGTGCAGTGTGCTGTGCGTTTAATGACAGGCGTAACAGATTATTATTTATTTTAAAGATATTTCATGATCTTTGTTTTAGACTATATTGTACAGGATTCTTTCACATGGTGGCGACACTTTGCAGCGTTAGAAAAATCGGCGCAACCGCAACCCCTATATGTATAGCCTATTCTAATCACAAGGGGAGTAATAAACACAAATAAACAACTTTGACACCGATATCATTGTTTGCTTATAACTAGTTAAGAGGAATAGTGTTATATTATAAATAATGGTAGGTAAATGAATAAAGAACTGTTCAAAGTGCATAATACAGCTGAACAATTAGAAAATCGCATGCAATTTGTAAATTAAAGGTTTGTTTACCTTTACTCCTATTCCGATTGGAATAGGGTATAGTTTTAAGTGGATACTGTATAGTTTCTCTAATTTTGATTAGGTACATTTGAAACTAGGATAGTATCATTAATGTATTATATGAGTATCATTGTGATTGCAGTGTCTGTTTGTGCTCTACAATCTATATCATCTTTAAAAAAAAAGGAAAAAAAAAACAATTTGATGTATCCTTAATATCTACATAATTTATAATATGAAATTTACTAAAAGGTCTTTTTATTATACTATACTATCGTTTAAAACGATTTATTTAGTTCTGAAATGTCTTTATTTCATTTTCTTCCTTTTAACCTGACAATGTGGCTGTACCATGTAGTACCTTAGGCATTTTACCAATATAAAGCAAATAAGAAAAAAAAATGACAGCATATGATATGACATTTAAAAGTCTTCGGTAGAAATAGCTAAGCAGAAAAATTGATAATTCCAATAAAAATAAACATACGGAAATCGTGTAACGCGTTTCGTGTAATTTTCATGAAATTGACATTATTTGAAATTCATACAACAATTTTCGTACTTTTAAATAAGTGGATAATTGACGGGTTTTTTACGCCGGCTCTCATAAATTGTATTTCTTATAAATAATTGTATTTAAACTGCAAGTAATATTTTGCATGTAATGGGAGATAGAGACTGGAGACCTTTTATTTATGGCGGCCTCGCCTCTATCGTCGCCGAGTTCGGTTAGTCCCTATTTCTAACCTCTTATGCATTATGGTTGCAGACTAAAATTATAGTTTAATAGGTTGTAATATTGAAAATAGAGTCTTGCTTATGTACGACGCGTTATGTATTACTCTTATCTTACTGAAGTTCTGCTCGGTATCAGGTACATTCCCAATTGACACAACAAAAACTCGTCTACAAATCCAGGGTCAGAAGATAGACCCTCGGCATGTGGAACTACGTTACACTGGCATGGTAGACTGTTTTGTGAAGACTTCACAGCAGGAGGGCATAAAGGCACTGTATTGTGGGTAAGACTTTCACAAACATTAAATTGCTTGTCGACATTTGAAAATTCTACACACTGATAAATCTATAGAAATATATACTCAATACATCATTTTTTTTTTTCATAAAATAAATATTTATATACTAATTATTAAGGTGATGTAACTTGTAAAATTAATATGTAATTGTTTATAATGTTAGTCTGTCTAGTTGACTAGGCTTATCTCTATATTTCATCAGCTTATGATGTTTTTCCATATCACAATCACTGGAACAATAAAATGCAATTAAATTGTTATTAATGTAGATATCTTTTATTTACAATATAATTTATGTGTTTTTATTGTTCCTTTTTTATTATAAACACTGGTTATTTTAAATTATGAAATGAGGTATTTATTAAAATTAACTAAATTACAAATGAGATAAAATGATTATTCTATCTTAATATAGTATGCTAAATGGTTTCACAAGAAACAATGATTGTTTATTCACAAGGTTTTTGTAATTTCAATAACAGGAATTTCATATTAATAACGTATTATTATAAATTAACTGATGATAAAATGAAGCATCGCTATTCCATTATTAATGCTGATGTAATGTATGCAGATGTAATTTAAATTCTTTATTCAATTGCATTTATACCTACAAATCTATCATCGAAAGAAATACCTTAGTATCTTAGTGTAAACTTGAGACAAACTTGCAAAAGAAACTCAGCAGGAAAGATGATTTTAACTATTCCCACAGTATATGATGGTATTATCATTAGTTGTATCTATAAAAGTGTATAGATAGTGTAAGTATAAAGTGTCTTGAAAATTGGAGATATTATTTAAAAACAGCATTTGCAATAACCACTGAGTGAATCATTCAATTTCTCACTGGTACCTAACTAGTGAATTCATACATTGTAATGCTAAGAAATATCTTAGTATACCCACATTTTATTTCATTTTGTCTGACTTACAAATATTTGAGATACTTTTACGCTATATAATTTAGTATTTTATTATAACTGTACCGTTCACACATGTGTTTCCTTTGAATTGAATCATGATATCATGGTACAATACCATTTTTAATGTTTGAGCAGTTTGAGCTAAATTCATTATTTTATACATAGACACGGACGCTGCAATGATCTCAAAGTCTATCTTGGCTGTGAAAGGATATTTATGCTATGGATACATTTTGGGAATATTAAAAGTGAGGCTTCAATGAGGGTGTGACTACTAAAAATATCTCACCATGTTTTATTGTCCCCTAAATTTCACCGCCCTAGGCGTGAGCTTACTCGGCTCATATTCGCCCCTGTTGAGTCATTTGTTAACAGCCTTACATTAAAATATGTATACAATGTTCTGTCTGTGTTTTATAAGAAATATATTATTCAATTTTGTAAATAATGCTGTGATGAGCATGATTTCTTATTTAAGAAATTGTCATAAAAACATTTTCACTAATGTTCGTGAAATTCTAAATGTCGACTCCGCTCCACTGAAAATGATGTTGGTTTACTCATGACAAGTAAAGCTAATATAATATTTTGCCAGATAAAAAGTAAAAATTCAATGAAGAACCAATAATGACAAGCGCTAGGAAAATGTTTCTTTAGAATCCATGTTTAGCAGTGCCGGTGTTACCGCTCACCATCAGGTACCCCATCAATATGGAATGACGGGTATATATTATCTGTTAACCAGCATCTGGCCGGCCGTGCTCCGTCAGGCCACGTACGGCACCATAAAGTTCGGCACGTACTACTCGCTGAAGCAGGCGCTGGCGGCGCGGCGCGCGGACGGCGGCTCCAAGGAGCACCTCCCCACCAACACGTTCTGCGCGGCCTTCGCGGGCGGGCTGTCCAGCGCCATCGCCAACCCCACCGACGTGCTCAAAGTGCGGATGCAGGTGAGGGCACACCGTACACACCACACTCGTAGAACAAACAATGTTGAAATTATTTCATTGATTTAACGTAGAATTAAAGAGATAAATATTTATTTGGAACAGACAGATAATTGGATTCGAATAGTCATGAAATTGGGCAGTATCGGCAATTCTTGGATTGTTCATTGACACGTATATTACGTGTCAATGAACAATCCAAGAATTGCCGATCCGTCATGGTATTGCGATTATACTAGATAATGTTAGTAACCTTGATGAGATGATCGTTAGCGAAAAGCCCGAGATCGCGTACGTCCTCGTTGTTCGGTGCGACGGTTGTTACATATATAATTGTATATATTGGAGATAATGCCTCTGCCTATGACTGCCTCGTTGGTCTAGTGGCTACATGTAAGGCCGCAGACTCGGAGGTCCTGGGTTCAAATCCCAGTTCAGGCCAATAAAATGTTATTGAGATTATCTGTCGAAAGTTCTCAGTAGCAGCACGGAGTCTGGAAGTTGGTAGTGTGTACAATCCTGTGCCTTAGAAAACACGTACAGGCTATTCCAACCACAACAGGAATACACCCAAGTAAATAACTTTGACACCGAATTAATGCGATATCGTTGATCATCGTTATCAATTGACGCGATATCATTGGTCGTGATCTTGAATAATATATATGATATTCACTATGGACACACTTGTGCACTATAATATATCCGGCACAGTTGGCTAATCTCACTTGAGATTGGCCGCCGTGGCCGAAATCGGTCTGGTAGACTATTGTTATTATTATTATATTGGAGAGATAATTGCTATGATATAAAATATATTCATTTCCGTCGTATGCAAAAGTCTGTTTTATTAAAATAAGTTATACTTTTTTTAAAGTGAAAGTATTTTTGTACATACATATGTATAAAAATAATGAAGTATATGAATTATAGATTAAAAATAAAAGTTGATTTGGAATTAGAAAATTTTCTTGGCAAAAGAGAACAAGGTTCGCATAAGTTTTAAAGTTTCTATTATCTGCTTGACCTTACTCAATGACAATGCAAGACGGCAGTCGAATTTAATACCTAATTACCAGTTCAAAAATAAGAACGTCAATTTTGTGTTTAATTTTGTCGACAAGAATTTTAATTAACTTTTTTCGCTTAGTCGTTGATGTGAATTTGTTCCACAATACCTAGAATTTAGATGTTTATCTATTTTCTTGATGCTCTCCTGACTGATTTCGGCCAATGCGGCCATTCTTTAGAGATTTGCCAACTGTAATCCGATACGACCGAAAAGATTTCAGGCTTTACGCGATTTCCAAATTTTACGTCAGGACAACCTAATAACTTAACCTGATCTGGTAATTTGAACCCAGGACCTCTGGATATGCGGCTTTATATCTAGCCACAAAAATCCAGCTGCTATCCGCATCTACATACATTATAACGTCGGCAAATAATGTACACTGAGTACATGACGTCTTATGTACGTACACTGTTTAAGACAACTAAACGTAAACATTAGTCATAAACCAGTTGATGTGTGTTTGTGCCAACAGACATACAATCTAACATAGAAACATTTCGAAGGACGCTGCGCATTTCTGTTTATTTAGCGCACTCTAGATATTTTTAATACTATGTCTCGTGAAGTTTAAATACTTAAGTTTAATTTAACTCACCTGCTGTTATTGTATTATTAGATATAATAATTGTTTATTTTTAGTTATGAAAATGATAAATAATGAAATTTTAGTTCGATAATTTACTAATTTATTTAAGCGTCAATAGCTGAATGGCTAACGGGCCGCCTAGCGATGACAAAAGTCGCAGGTTCGGTCCTGCCCTTTTAGGCTACTGTCGTTCTCACTCCTAACACAAGGTGTACGCTTAATAGGGCGTATGCATAATATTTAAATTTGTCTCAAATATATGTTTTTCAAATTTTTATTATCGCCACATAATAATTAAATGGTATTTTTTTATTTAGTTAATATTCAAACCCATAAAATATTGTTTAAAAAAAACGTGTGTGTCTCGGGACGTTCGACAGAAGTGATAATATTTATTATTAATTATAATATATTAAATATCATTTAAATTATACTTGAGAGTTGCTAAATTATTATAAGTGCTATCTGTATATGCTAGATGGCGTTAGGTTGGTAACTCCAGGTAAAGCAGTCCGCGTCGGTAATAGTGGCGCCGTAACGCGCCACGTTACGAAGCGGCTACCCTCCCATAAGAAGTTATCACTTCAAAAAGTGAAAAATAAAGTAGACAAATTCAAACTTACAAAACGCGTCACCATTGGTCGAAACGAAATGAGACGTCAGATGACTCAGCATTAGATCTATCGGCGTCGATTTTCATACTTTGTTAGTAGTGTATTTTTTTATTTTTTTTTTATTGTATAGGTTGGCGGACGAGCATATGGGCCACCTGATGGTAAGTGGTCACCAACGCCCATAGACAATGGCATTGTAAGAAATGTTAACCATCACTTACATTGCCAATGCGCCACCAACCTTGGGAACTAAGATGTTATGTCCCTTGTGCCTGTAATTACACTGGCTCACTCACCCTTCAAACCGGAACACAACAATACAAAGTACTGCTGTTTTGCGGTAGAATATCTGATGAGTGGGTGGTACCTACCCAGACGAGCTTGCACAAAGCTCTACCACCGAGTATATATTTAAAAAAATAGCTTAAAACTGTATTCCTGTGGTGATTTCTAGGGAATCTATATGTGTAGTAAATCTAGGACGATGACTGAAATTGGTTTTGTCAAAGCACAATCGAACAATCTACCGAAAATAGATTATTATGATGACAGGTTACAGGATTTTTAGTTATAAATATTCATAACATACCAAACCATAACCTATACATAACTATTTGTCATTAAAATTGCTTCTAAACTCCTATTTTATCATAATAATTTATACGTAATATTATATTATTAAATTTCACTCAAGTATGATAAGTTTATTTACATTTTGTAAATATTAGTTAAATATGTAGATAATGATTTGATTTATATTATAAATCGATATTCGGATTTACATGAACAATTTTCTTCGAGTACTTAAGTAGTTTTTTGTTTCAAACCTGAACTTACTTCTGACTAATTCATACTAAGCTGCATATAAATAGAGCATACTTACGTTAATGATCTTCACAACAATATAAACAAATATAGAGATACATTATCCCTTCTCATCATCTTACATCGTTGTTTTCGTACTTTCGCACCGCTTGTAATACGAAAAAACACTATCGGATGTATTTCTAATATATTTTTTGCACTTCGGTACCATACAATACTTGTAAGAAGTTTTTTTAGCTTCTTCCATGTTCTGTATAGTGCATAGCAATTTAAACTGAAAATATGTATGAAGTATCTAAAACGCTTAGAGTAAACAAAATGGGATGACATATTGTGACGTCATGCGAAGCGCGCGCTGATGGTGGTATTTGAGTGGCTCAAACTTATTCAATGTTTTTCACATTGAAAAATAATTTGAATATTTTCAAGCCTATTTATATTTTTTTCTAAATAAGCACAAGGGAAATAAAGTCTTAGTTCCCAAAGTCGGCAAAGGTGGCAATATCAGTCGGTATGAAAAAAAGAAACAAAATACTTTTGATTTCCCTTGGTGATATTTTATTAGTCATATTATAATGTAATGGCGTTCGTATGACGCAAATAGGAGTAGATAATATTTTTTTATAAGTGACTTTGTGTTTGTCGTATCTAAAATATTTTGCATAAATAATCAACACGGCTGTACTATTGTTTTGAGTGAATATGTCCGAGTAAAGATAAATGTATGTAGATAAGGTCCTCCAGACCGATTTCGGCCACGGCGGCTTATCTCTCTTGAATGAGTGTAATGTATGTACAGTATACTCGTATGGTGTTATCTAACGTTATCACGGCGATGATTCAGATTGATCAGTTTTATTTTATCTCTCGTAATAAAGTTAGGATTAATAGGATGAGCTATCCGTATACAGTTCTATTAGTCGATGTTTTGTCGATGTCGATAATAAATACGATCGATACTTCGACAACGGTCCGATCGTCGACGGTCGAAGCTTCGGGGAGATCGGATCCGAGGAAAACAAATAAATGTAAACGGTACATCGATCATTATATAGGTATTCACCATTAAGAATATTAATCTCGAATCGCTTTCGTCGAGTTCGTTTTCGTTCGCGACTATCCCGTCCGGAGGAGCCGAAGTGGACGGGATAGTCGCGAAACCCTAGCCGAGTAATCTCCAAACGTCCGGTCGCGGGGCGCAGGTGGGCGACGAGAAGCGCGGCGTGGTGCGCTGCTTCGCGGAGATGTACCGCGTGGAGGGCGTGCGCGGGCTGTGGCGCGGCGTGGGGCCCACGTCGCAGCGCGCGGCGCTCATCGCGGCCGTGGAGCTGCCGGCGTACGACGCCTGCAAGCGCCGCCTCACGCCCGCGCTGGGCGACGCGCCGCTCAACCACCTGCTGTCCAGCCTGCTCGCCAGCCTCGGCAGCGCCGTGGCCAGCACGCCGCTCGACGTCGTGCGGGTCCGTATGCCTTCCGTCGACCGTGACGCCCTAAATCATCGGTGCCCCGAAACTCTGGGCGATAGAAAAATTTTGCAAACATTTGCCAACCGATTCTCGATTGATGCCAGTCCTCCTTGTAAATCTCTTCCCGATAGATTGGTTTCCGCCCCGTACCGGCGGGTGAGGCGATGTCGAAGGATGCTCTCCGAAAATTGTCTCACCCCAGCTCCTCCGAAACCTTCGGGTGTTTAAAGACTAAATTAAATGTTTCTATTTCCAGACGCGACTGATGAACCAACGAAAGATGAAGGACAACGTCGTCGATTCGGGCGTCAGGATATATAAGGGAACGATAGACTGCTTCGTACGAGTAAGCAGCGTCACTTTAGCATCTGCGTATAACATATTTTGTATCTTTACTGCGGGCTCACGACAATTCTACTTTACATAATTTAAACAATAAAGATAACAGAATAATAAAGCATCAATTTATTTATCTCGTTTATAACGGAAAATTTGTGTGACCTGTAATCACTTTCCACAGTTTAGGAGAAGCAAAATATTGTGAGGATGTGTCGGATAAACTGATGTCGTGTGGCGTCATAGCATTGACTCCAAACCTTCTTCTTAAAAAGAGGAGGGGAAGTGTTTACAAGTTGTTCCGTCATACCATTTTATGATTACCAATTGTTGTGAATGGAATATATGTCGATTTCGGCTTGTATTTTAAAATGTCGTTCACTCGTTTAATTTCGCAGACGGTTCGCAACGAAGGTTTCCTGGCCCTGTACAAGGGATTCGTACCCACGTGGCTGCGGATGGGTCCGTGGAACATCATATTCTTCATCAGCTACGAGCAGCTCAAGCAACTGTACTGAGTTCGCGCTGAAATCGCCGTTATGCTCGTGACGTAGGGTGCAGTTTCGGTTGAGGCTGTCAGGGCGCACATCGTGTACATAAGGTGGGTCTCGGTGATAGTATTATTTATAAATTAAAATAGTCGTTTATTTGATTATTATTATGTATTAACTAGGATTCATTTACGTAATTTATGTAGCCCTCCCCACTATAATAGGAATCGTCTCCCCCAACGTGCCGAGTTTTCCTCGACCCAATATGATGTCAACTTTTATACGAAAGAAAAACTACGGTCGCACTCTACAACAAATAACTGTAAATAAACCAGAATATATAAAAAAAGTATAACTTTAGGTAAAAGTCCAATCTATATGAGTACAGAGTTTAAAAGTGTAAGGTATCTGTGTTTAAGGACTGGTCGAAATCGTACTTAACAATGTTTTTGTTTCAGATGTAAAAATGATGACGCGTAGTTCATTTGTAGCTGAATTCTAGTATTTATGTAATCTAATGCTTTATATACCATGTAGCGGTTTTAGACGTTAGATAGTCTCTAATTAGTAAATATATAAATCTCAATAGTATCTCGACTTGGTTGAAATAGATCGCTTACACGCTATTGTCTTCCGACGTAGTATGTACTACTTATATATTAGTTATTAAATTCTGTGCTAATTAATGTTAGTAGAGCAACTTTATGTGTTGTGATATAAATTTCAAAATCACATTTGACTGAACTATCGTAACGTATTATGTGAACTTATGACTGCCTCGTTGACATATAAGGCCGCAGACTAGGTGCTCCTGGGTTCAATCCCCAGGGCGGGCCAATAAATAGTTATTGGGTTTTTTCTGTCAGAAAATTCTCAGTAGCAGCCCGAAGTCTGGAAGTTGGAAGTGTTTACATTCCCGTGCCTCGGAAAGCATGTAAAGCCGTGGGTCCTGCGCCTGAACTCTTTCCGGTAGTGTCGGATTGCCGTTCCATCGGATTATGAGAGTTAGGGAATAGAGAGTGCACCTGTGTTTGCGCACACACTGTGCACTATTATATCTCCTGCGCAGTTGGTTAATCTCTCTTGAGTTTGGCCGCCGTGGCCGAAATCGGTCTGGAGGACATTATTATTATGTAAACTCATCACAAAGCGTGATCGTGAAATGACATTGATTTTAATAATTATAACATTTAAAAGATACACGGACCAGAATAGCGTATCGCCGTGAATCAGAGTCAATGTAAAGTTTTATTTTTGCTTCGTTTCTTGTCACTTGTTGTACGCGTCATATCGGATGTCCCATTCAGTACGCTCGTTGGTACAACGTAGCGTGTAAACGATCTATAAAAAAATACCGAAGGATTTCATTTTTATTATTAAGCATAAATAGTGCTTATAAGACAATGTTATAGTGTTTATATGTGAAGCCAAATATCATTTAATGACAGTCTGACCCGAGTGACTGACTGAGAGAATGACTGAATGACTGACTATATTACGAAATCTCTTCCTAATAATTTAAAAACTTCCGTTTTTCCAACAAGCACGCTTCAGAAGCTTCTCGGTGCTAAGATAGAGTAATTTGGGGGTAAAAATTATGTAATAATTATTTGAGTAATATATAAAAATACCGAGGTTTTGGCAGACTTCAACAATCGTTTCTGGGGGTTTAATTTACGTGTTCTTCCTTGATAAACCATAAATATCTATGAAACTAAGTCTGCATCAGTCATCGTTATGGTGTACGGTAAACAAAATAGAGTATTTTTGGGGCATAATGTGAAATTGGAGGTAATGGAGAAATCTTAGAACACTGCAATCACGATTTTTACACGGAAATAAATAATTTTAAATTCAAGGCCAGAACTAGAATTGTCCAATAAAATTACTCCGTGCTTGACAGTACGGAGTTAAAATTCTTTTTTTGATTATAAAAGTACAGGAATATTTGGTATAATCGATTAATAAAATAGTTACTTTGACAATTATAGATGTAAGTAATCAGTGTTAAATTAACAGAAACTGACCGGTACTGACTTGTTTTATAGTTTACATTCTGCTTGTAAGTCCCGGTTTTACTTCATTCTGCAAGTTTCCCGATTCAATTTCAAATTTTTGTTTTCATAAATAAACTTTTAATTCGTTATTTATTTTTAAACGATTGATTAAATTTTGACATATTTTTATGATTGTATTAAAACTTTGTTTATTAGAATAAGTTAAGGATAGCTGTGGAACATATCATGCTTACGAGATTAAGGCACCAAGTGCATTTAGACAAAGTTTCCTATTAATGTAAGGCAGGCGCTACACAAGTGATTCAAACTCATATTTCAAAGACTTCATTAAAAAGCAGATCTTCCTATCGATTCCATCAGACATGCGATTTCTTTGAACTCCATCAAGGTCGTTATTCTAAATCTATATTGTATTTGTAAATGATTTAGATTTATAAAAAAAAAAGCAACAACGGAATGTAATTGAAACAAAAAGGTTTGCTAAGTTATTATTATTAAAAAATAGGGGAAATATTATGACTATATCTGCTTTTAGAATTTCAATAACAAATTTAATAGAACTAATAAAAAGTTTGCGAAAAAAGCCGTTTGTGACTAGCATTAAAATATAATCATTGTTCTTTTTTTTACAATTTTTTGCTTTTACATTATATAGTTCTATGAGTGACTGATATTTGTCTTCTGGGACCCCTTAGTAAGTTATAAGGAGGGAAATAATATAAGTATCACAAATATTTCAATTCGAAATTTATTCGTAACTAATTCTTATATAATTAATATTATTTGTTCCAAATGCTGGAAAGATAGAACCTTTTGAATCTGTGTCACGCAACAGGAACTACACGTAGTGTCAGAAAAACGATATGGTAAATTTAATTAAATAAAAACATTTTCACAAACAGACTTATTAGTTTTCAACTATGTAGATAATGCTTGAAATGAAAACAAGGTATGTATAAAAAATTATATTCAAAGTTTTAGCAAACAAGTACCTGTTAGTAGCAATGTGTACTTTATACTCTCAGTAAGACAATTAAAATCATTAACAAACATTTAGTCATCTCAATATTTTACATCACTTCAACGCTCATAAGTATTTCCCAAATAACACTGCTTATCTCCTACGCAATCATTTTAGTCATGTATCATAAATTAATATAGAAAAATAAATAACCTCCAATGTTAAGCGAACAGTACTTACACGCGTCATTTGACACAGCATTTGGTAAGGGTGATATAACATTAGATTTAATATTACTTAAGTTTTTAACAGAAAAATATGGCTTGCATTTCTTTATAAGAATTTTGGAAGGAACTATTGTATGGAATGTATTTATTACTGTGTACTATATCTTCGATGCTTCCCAGTAAAATGGTGTATTGTTAGTTTAAAGTACATTTATTAATATGCATTTACATACTGTCCATTTTAATTCATAATTATTTTAATAAAACGGACTGTATGTTAATTTAGCTATTAAATACTGAGTTCCTGACTATTACTTCTCTTAGATGATTTTTTACTAAAAACTTACATTTAAATCGAAAATGTTAGCTTTTTTCCCTAATGTATACAATTAATCTTGGTAAATGACCTTTGCCTAAAGTAATCTGCCAACTTGTATATAACATAAATATATTCTCTGAGATCGGTTTTACGGTTTTTTCTTCGTAGTGTTTTAGAAATGGTGCGTCCCTTGACCAGTAGAACAGCGAATTTGAGTTTAAATATTCCGTATTTTGGAATATTTCTCGCTTCTCATTTGAGTTTATTTTGTATTGTATAAATAGATCCAAAGGCCAAATATTCTGTTATAATATATTATTTGATAGAAAATGTCTTCATAAAATACCCTCAAATAATTGTCTACAATTAAGTTAATATAAAAAACTGTGCTATTATGGTATAACTATGTGTTGAAAACACGCTGTAAGTGTACATGTGTGCAGGTACAAATTTAGCTAAATTTATAATCGAATAAATATTATATTGGTGTTAATATATTTTGTTTTATTCATTGTTTTTTAATTGGTTGTCTTTCCTAGCTGATAGTTTACCGTATAACCGTATGGTAGCTTATACGCGTCTTTGGGTGATTTTAAACCGTATATGTAATCAAATATGTAACGCAAATATAAGAAAACGTGAATGGTTGCTTTACTCCATACTAGTTTCTGGGTTCACGAGATAAGTACCATGTGTTCTTTTTTGTATTCATGACAAAGTGTATGCAAGATTTTACGTGAAAGAGTGATGTGAAAACAGTCCCATTTTTGCATTTATAATAATAGTTTCCTTTCTTTTCAAATTTGTCTTTATTCTGAAGAAATGTGGTATACAAATTTTGAGAGGCAATTGTTAAGTTTATGCAGGAAAATGAGTCACAATTAATGATATGTCAACACTATAGTTGGGAGTACTTCAGCAGGGAGTACTTAAAGTGCCGTTCAATATTCGTTATCATTGATAAAGAAGCCCTTTTATGTCTGTTTTATAGCATAATGCAGCAAAAATATTCTCTCCCTGATTCAAGAGCTCCTTCGTTTTTGTTCTTTTTTTATTGAATAAAAACAAGTACCATCCTGAAGTGAACTGACCTAAAAAAAATCTCGACTCGGTCATTTTAAAAATAGAAGACCAAATCATATAAATTGATGTAAATTACTCACTTAAGTAGTCTTAAAATCCAAATAACGCATTTGAACACATTCAACAAATAACAAGTCGCGCCAATAATTAATTACTTTACCTATCTGTCCACTAAAAAAATTAGCGCGCTTCTTTTTTTTTAACAATGCCGTTGTATGGACCAAGGAGTCTCCTAAATGTCTGTTGTATTAATTATTATTGTAAAAGTTACTTCTAAATAGTTCTCAATGCAACTCTTTTTTATTATAGATGTCACGGGTCAACATATGTCAGTTCGTGTACCGACAATCATTTGAACGGACGTAGAACGATGGTTAGGTTTAGATAATCGGGGTGAAGTAAAAGTGTCTGTTACAAGTTAGTTAGGTACGTAGTATGGAGCTCGACGCGCGCTCGTGCGGCGCGTGCGGCGCGCCCGCGCTGGGCGTGCTGCGCGACGTGCAGCGCGCCTACCAGGACCGCCTCGAGCTCATCGACCGGATCGGAGGCTCCAAGAAACTACAGGTTACTTGAAGTGGCACTTTTCCATCTGGTCACTATCGTGATAAGCATTCGCTCGCCTTGCCCTTATACTATATTTGTGGTCGATGCAGTGCGTTTTTCTTTCCTTTCTATCTTTCATATCATCCTCTTCACACTCATTATCATCTTTGTTTATCTTCCTCTTGCCAAAATTATATAAAAATTAAAAGCATTAAATTCTCCTTTAATACTTCTTGTTCACAGCTTTTTATAACTTGTCATACAAAATACTTGAAATTTAATGTGCCTAGGTTTATAAGAAATTATAACTATGACTAACACTGAAACTTTTTCTATCATCACACCAAAATCAGAAAATCAAACTAATTAAGGAGTAAGCCGTTTGCTTGTGTTTTTAAATTTACCATTTGATATTCAGATGAAAGTAGAAGTATTAGAGTCATGGGTGAGCGATCTGGTTGCACAAAACACTCTGCTAGTGAGCACTGTTGAGGAGCTGGAAACGGAAGTGACATCACGGCTGTTGGAAAAAAGACGCCATGCTGAGGTACGTCACTAAACATGCTTCAGTTTCTGGTGTTTTTATATGTACGGTTACTAGTTTGTTAATAAAAGTAATACAAAAAATTCAATCGAGTTTCTATTCAATATATTTGATTTCGTTATGTCGTAACGAATTAGTCTAATTAGCCAATACTAAAAATCTTCTAAATTTAGTTTTCCCACACAGTTGATATAACACATATTTTTGACATTCATGCCAATTGTGCGATCGCTTATTTGGTATTGTCAGTGAAAAGTGAATCGAAGAATAAAATAAATATTATTTTTATAAACACGAAGATAAATATATGATGGAATATCGAATGTATAAAACACGATGGCAGGCTGTACTACTATCACAAGTACAATGGAGTTGATAAGTTTATCGTTTGGACAGATAGAGATTGAGCTTCGCGCTGAAGCGGATACCTTGCGCAGGCAATTGGCTCGTAAGGACTCAGACCAACGCGGACTGCTGGAAGTGTTGCGGCGTCTGCGCGAGTTCGATTTCTACGCGATTGATGGAATACACTTCAACGAAGTCACCGAGTCTGATATATTTGGATCTGGATCTGTTTTGTGGTAAGTGCTTTTTGTACTTTAATTTTGAAATGTAACTTTTTTTTATTTGAAGGTTTATAATTTTACCTTTGGTTACAGGCAACAGTCGCAGCTGGAACAAGGAGATAACAAAACAGCCACCAACCGGCAAGATTACAAGAAAATGCAAAAAAAAATTTACAAATTATAGTATTGTTTTGTTGTTGATTTTTTATCATATTTTTTATTTTTTTATAAATATTATGTTACTCTATTAGTAATTTGGTGTTTTATTTAATAAATAATAATTTTCAAATTCATCTTTTACTAAACCAGAAAGAAGAGCGTGTCTTCTTATACAGAAGAGAAAACATTTTGAAATGAAATTAATAAAGCTCATTATCGATAAGAAGATTAAAATCGGATTTTTTTATCATTATATTGATCGTTGTGCCTTGGATATTTGGTAGCTTATATTTTTGGCAGGTTCCTTAGCAATTTATTGAAACCAGAAATTAAATACATAAACGTATATAATAATAATGTGAATTTAATTGATAGCTTTACGGTAACTCAATAATTAGAATGCTTTTCGTGGATTGGTTCGCAACCATAAGCCTGAGACACTTACGTGTTTGATTCATGAAAACTTCCTTAATTGGCTCTTATTTCAATTGTTTTAGAGAGATAAGAATAAAATGATATGCGACAAAGTGAACGAGATGAAAGTTAAAAATGATTCATTGAAAAAGGAAAACTTGAACAAAGACAGGTAACTGATATATACTCGTACTTAATCAACCTACCTAGCTCATATCATAGGGCGAGTCCCTTAGCAAATTCTTTCGTTGCGTAGACTTTCAGAGACATTTTTAAATCGACATGCTTTAGGATCACCTCGAGATCCATCGTGTTCATTTATGTCACTCGCTCTGTCACTGTTAACCTGCCTACTGCTACGGGAAATGTTCTTGTCAGTAAAACCATTGATCCTGAACTGATTCGTCTGTGACTAATTAAACGAGGCGGATAATCAGATGGTTCATAACATTATTTTTCATGTGTTTTAGGGAAATACGAAGATTAAATAAGGACTTGCAACATTACGAACAAACGATAATGTCTTTAAGAAATGAACTTTCCATGAATGATTATCATGCTCCGTTAGTATTGATTGAAATTATCAATCGATTATATCGTTCACAAGTTTCACACTGAGTAACAGATACACCAACGATCATATATTTATAATTTTAAATGCTTTATAATGTAAATAGCATTGTACATAATTTTGGATAATTGATTGAATAAAAGCCTCGGTCATCTAGCTTCACGTGACGATCCTTAACGGGGAGCGCCACGGGATCGCTTGCGCATGGTAATGTTACGCTCCGACGGTGATTGGCCCACCTGGCGTTACTTCATTTTAAACTATTTTAAATTTCAAAGGTTTTTTAAATACCTTAATCATTTGTATTAAACAACTGCTTGTGACCACGGACCTTGCAAAGTGTGTGGAACGTCAGGAAATGATAACATTTTTTTTAAATATACGCGATAAATCCATACATAGTTGTTTGTTGTTTAATTCAATTTGTAACAATCCCGAAACCTCATTAATCATTACCTAAATACTTTGCGGCCCACGACACCATGAAAGACATGTGTTAGTGGCCCTCATGAAAAGGTTGAGTATGGCTGGCGTCAAACGTCAAACTGATATAAATACCCATGTTGTGCTTATATTTAATAATTACTTTATCAGTTAATTACACAAATAAATAGACTTGCCTAAATTTACACTATATCTGAAACATTACAGTCGTCACTATGGTACAAATTTCTTTCATGAAAACAATGTTGTTTATGTCATTACAACTATGTCAATTGTTTTTATTTTAGCGATGTTCCCAAAAAAGACGCAGAAGTAATGGCGGATATAAGCAACGAGAATAGACAGGAAGTATGTAAGAAAATTTAGTTAGAAAAATTGGTCCAAACATATACCTTTCTCCAATAGCATTAGAAATATTTAAATGTCTTTAAATTAGTGTAAAATCTTTTATGGCAGCAATCAAGACATATTATTCATTATGCTATAAACAATGATTTATAGACGAGTGGCGAGTTTGTTTTTTCACATATTATTATTGGTACAGTATTGTAGTTATTCTTTAAAATATATTGAAAGCATCGCGATATTAATTTGGTACGTTAGGTTTGCTTTTTTAGTCAATTAGTAATTGATTGGTGACAGTGCGATGACGTGGAGCCGGTGAAAGATTCTGAGCTGGCGATTGAGGAGCACCCGGTCTACCAGGAACGCATGCAACAGCTGGAACATAGCGCAAAGGTATTGTCTGCCTTGGTTATTGACAACTATTTAATGTAAGTATATTTTGGTGTTTAAGGAGTGTTTGAGGACACACTTAACACACAAACACAGCTAGTATCATCTGTTGTAATAGAATCGCGGGTATATAAGCAAAAACGTAAGTTTAAGGTATGATAATATTATATCTGAGTGAGTGAGTGAATGTATCATGAATGAATAAATAAATAATAATAACTTGGGCTCAAGGCCATGATGTAGGTCGACGTCACATTCAAACAGCATCTGATATATTAGGAGCGCATACATCTACAGGAGCATAGCTTGAAGGTATGATGCTATTATTTTATGTGATTGTAATTTTTGTAGATTTAGCACGACGATGTAGTGTGACGTCACGGTTGAATAGCATCCGGTGTACTAGGAACGCATAATATAACTACTACTAACTAAGCTTTGTCGTATGATGTTAGTCAAAACGTTAGGTGACGTGGGATCATGAATAGCATCAGTTCCAAAAGGGCATACAAATTTAATAATATTTGTTTGCACCTGTTTAATGGTTATGTGTATGCAATTGGAATGTTTATGTTAAATAGTATGGAGTTAGGTTATTTATCACACTTTTATACAATTGTTCGAATAATTCAACACAGTTGAACAGCGAATTCCGCAGTCTTCGTCACGAAAATGTGGCTCTGCGCGAGAAGCTCAGCGCAATGCAGCGCGTGTGTGTGGCGCTGGATGAACAATGCCATGTAGCGGCGCTACGAGCACAGTTCAAAGATGAAGTCATACACGAGATGCGACGCCAATTGAGGCAGGCTAAGGCAAAAGTAAGCTTTAGACCATTACTATTTGGTGATTGTATTGATGTCTTAAATATTCTTGTTGTTAACTTACAAAATCAATTAATTACGCTTCCCATATAAGACATATTTGTGTTCCGATAGTTAATAAATAAATTACTAGATGGGGGTAGACAAAAAACGAATACTGAACAGTCCAAATAACTCAAAACGTTGTCTATATTATTTTTTAATTTAACTTTTATTTACGTCTCAAATTCATGGTTTCCATTTTCATTTGTCAGCTCAAGGAAGTATCCGAGTCCAAGAGCCTCAATACCCAAAAGGGTTCACATCATGAAATACAACATAAAACGTTGTCCTCATACGATTCGCTAAACATTGCTTGTGTTCAACAACAACCGCGCAAAAATCGAAGAGTTAGACCAGATATGGACCTGAATGCAGGCTGGGAACGGAACAGCGCTGTATGCGACGGCTCAGGAGACGATGAATCCTTGAAAGCTGAATGAAATATTTTGTTGCTTATATTAATAATTGGTTTGGTGTTATTAAATATTATTATTGTAACTTGTCTGTCAATTCGTTTGTAGTTTGCTTTGAGTTTGAATCGATAACAGTAAGTTTTTTTTATTAATTTATGTGTTTGGACCAAAGTGTTTGATGTTTATATCTAAGTGTTAACCAAAAGTACTGATAAAAATCTATGGGTTCAGCCAGGAATAGTAACATCCACGCCAAATCTGAGTCGAGATGAGAAAATGCAAATGTCGAGATCTGACGATGTATCCATCATAGAAAGAGTGAGTTGACACCCTTTTATGATTCTACATTATTTTTTAAATATAAATTTAGCAATCATTAATAAAAACTTTTTAAAACTAAACCAGACAAATAATATTTAATATAACAAAAATCGAAATCAAAATATACCTACTTTTGAATGACGAGTGGTCTGAGAGGTTTAAAATTAAACATCTCGTTACCGATTCGGGATGTAGATCTGAAAGATATGTATATTATACATTAGAGATATTATTACTTGAAAGCTTATATGTTCAAATGGGCTAATAACTATAGAACCTTATCCCTGTATACCATGTACTTCCGATTTAATATAACATAGTTCCATTTTTCTTATTGTAGATGACGTTAAATTCATTTCATATTGGCATTCCTCTGATCTGATTTGTGAATTTCTTCTTTTTTCAGTCTCCATCACCCCCAATTCTCATATCAGACAGTTCGATAGCAGAACTTGATGGAGTGCCTGTTGAAATGAGCGATGCGGCGTGCGATTGTGGCCCATGTCCCTTCGCTTTGATGGAAAAGATAGATAAAGGTACTAATAAGATGGAGAGTGGCTCTGCAGAAATAGATAGAGAATTACATTCTAGGTGAGTCACAACTTTTGCACCAAGTAATTGTTTAATGTTTTTAATTTATTAACACTCTTATGTAGATGCTTATGAGTCATTCTTTAAATTCTGTCTATCTTATAAATTAAAATATATGTTAATATATCTAGAGGTTTTTTATGTAGTCTTGTAGTCTCCAAGGGTGTCATCTTCCTATCGGTTTATAGTTTGGTATTTTATGAGCCTGCGTGTTTGATTTCCAAGAAGCATCACTATCAAATCTATTTAAGATCAATAGATTTAGACGTTTTGAATATTATACACGTTGATTTAATTATCTGATGGAAACCACTGGAGCACATCAGCTTATATAAACTTCCACCTATCTGGCAATTGGTATATCATGAAATTTCGATAATTTTAACAGGTAGTTATATAACATTATGAATTGACAACAATATTTTATATTATCGGTAGTAACATTGTCTTCAGGGAAATTAAAGCTACACGCGAAAGGGAAGCGTCGAACTTACATAAGGTTAGTGATATACCTTATTTATAATTCTATTGGTAAAGAGTATTGAGTATGATAAGTTAATCTATTATTATTATACTTATAATAAATCTGTAGAGAGGTCAATTCTGTACATGAAATATATTTCCAAAATAACTATCAGGGGGTGATTAGGGATCGATACTGATGCCAAAAATGCAATCAGTAAAATTTTTGTCTGTCTGTCTGTCTGTCTGTCTGTCTGTATATCCGCTATAGAAACAAAAACTACTCAACGGATTTTAACGAAACTTGGTACAATTATTGTTCATACTCCTGAGCAGGTTATAGTATACTTTTCATCACGCTACAATAAACAGGAGCAGAGCAGTGAAGGGAAATGTTGGGAAAACGGGAGAAGTTACTCCATTTTTTAAGCTTCCGTTGCGTGTGCAACCTTAATGGTTAAAGCTACACAGAAATCATGTATGACGGAAATGTTCTCCTTAAAATTATATAAAAAATATCCCACGACAGCATGTCTATCTTTTATGGTTGACTCACAATAACACGTGTAACTCCCGATAGCTTAGCAGTTCGAAGCTTTCTGATTATTATATTTGTAAACTCTTACGTTTATAACAATCAGTCATCTCTAATTAAAAAAGTTAACATTATTAACTATTCCATAAAAAAGAATCATAGAAATCGGTATAGAAACACCAAAGTTATACATGAAATACGCTTATAATAAGCCATCGCGCCTGAATACTGAAGGCGTGCAGTGCGGCCGGCCGCGAACGTTCGAGAATCGGTCGCCGCACTCGACGCGTCTCGCGGCCGAAAGGTATAAAAAGGCGGGGCGTCCGAGCGCGAGCTTCACCCGATGCTATGTAAGAATAGTAAATTGAGCCTTAGACATAAGGTTACAATTTATAAAACTTGCATACCATACTAACCTACGCTAGCGTTGTGTTCGCTCACTCGAGCCCACACAACATAGCTAGGTTACAGTCTCTACAAAATAGATTCTTACGCATCGCCTCGGGTTCCCCGTGGTACGCGCGTAACGTAGATCTGCATAAAGATTTCCGACTAGATTCGATAGCAAAAGTACTTAAAGATCTCTCTATTAGGTACTTCAATAAAGCGTCGCATCACGCTAACCCCCTTATCTCTAAGGCGTGCGCTTATAGCCCCTTAGAGTCACCCTATCCCGATCGAAGGCGTCCTAAGCACGTCCTATACGATCCAGTCGATGGACTTACAGCAGCCAACATTAACTTGTTAAATGCCACAGTCAACACACACCGACCCCGCCGGCGGGGTCGAAGACTCTCATTCTCATTCATTACGGCCCGTCGACGCTTAGGTGTCTGACGGCGTAAATAAATGCACACGTCTTTCTTTTTACCTGATTTTAACGGCGTCCTAAGCCGAGGTCCGGCCTCACAGGAGGCACCCTTAGGACGTCCGTTCCCCTTGAGCCACATTTATGTCGGCTCCCATTCTCCGGCCTGAGTTCATCTCGGCCCATCCCGCCCGGTGACGCTGTAGAGGCCAATAGGGCCAACAGCATTCTCAAACCGAAAAAAAAAAAAAAAACAGCGCGAGCTTCATACAATTTTTGCCTGTTGATGCGAGTAGACGTTTAGAGCGTTCGACCTTATTGACAGACAATACTTAATTGATATTAACAAACCGTGCTTATCAGCGCGACTTTTAGTCTTTGATAATTTATTTTTAGATTCCTTTTATTGTTATTTGATAAAATAGGTATTAGTTATTTTGGTAGTGTTTAAATATTCATTCAAATTAAAAATTATTAATAGTTTAAATTTTATTTCTTTTTAGGTGAAGTAGTAGTAGGTACGCATAAATTTTTAGTCTTTGATAATTTATTTTTAGATTCCTTTTATTGTTATTTTATAAAATAGGTATTAGTTATTTAGGTAGTGTTTAAATATTCATTCAAATTACAAATTATTATTAGTTTAAATTTTATTTCGTTTTAGGTGAAGTAGTAGTAGTAGGTACGCATAGATTTTTAGTCTTTGATAATTTATTTTTAGATTCCTTTTGTTGTTATTTTATAAAATAGGTATTAGTTACTTTGGTAGTGTTTAAATATTCATTCAAATTACAAATAATTAATAGTTTAAATTTTATTTCTTTTGAGGTGAAGTAGTAGTAGTAGGTACGCATAGATTTTTAGATACCGATAGGTAAGTTTGGGTTAATTTACGTACACTTTTTTATATTAGTTTTATTTTCATTTAAGTTTTAGCTTTATTTCATTTGCTTGCATCAATGCCACCTAAAAAACGATTATCTTTATCTCGAAATTCGAGAGAAGCTCAAAGAAAGAGAAATAGGCGTTCTCAAGAATCGGCAGAGGAAAGAGCACATCGGTTAAACTCTATGAGATATAGTGCCTCAACTTCTCGAGCCAATGAAAGCTCTCCCGAGAGAGAGATGCGATTAGCAGCTGACAGAGCGACACGAGCTACATCACGGGCGTCTCAAAGCTCTTCTCAACGAGAGCTAAGGCTTACCATTGACCGAGAACAACATCTGTTATCCCGAGAAGCTGAAACTGCTTCACAACGAGAATTGCGGCTCACAGCTGACCGCGAACGGCATACATTATCTCGCGAGTCCGAAACGTACACTGAGAGGGAATTACGTCTCACAGCTGATCGCGAACGGCATGTACTATCCCGTGAGTCCGAAACCTTCACTGAGAGGGAATTACGTCTCACAGCTGATCGCGAACGGCATGTACTATCCCGTGAGTCCGAAACCTTCACTGCGAGGTAATTACGTCTCACAGCTGATCGCGAACGGCATGTACTATCCCGTGAGTCCGAAACCTTCACTGCGAGGGAGTTACGTCTCACAGCTGATCGCGAACGGCATATTTTATCTCGAGAATCTGAAACTTTTACTCAATATGAAGACCGTTTGACAAATGATAGGGTGCATCATAATATTATTCGATCTCTTGAAGATGAACATGAGCATGAACAACGACTAGAGGCGGGACGCGAATATTACATTTTTTTAAGACAAGAACGATTAATAAGTTTGTCTAATGAAAGATTAAGGATTGAAAATATTCGGTCTCTTGAAACGGACGAACAACGAGAGGCCCGTCTTACTGCTGACAGATTTCGATATAGTCTTAATGACTTAGATGTAAACATAGAAGAACAATCTACGAATTCGGTAGTGTGGTCCGACAAATATAAAAGTGGGTTTGCTTATAACCTCACAATTGATTACAGATCATCTTCTATAATAGGCGATATGAACGTAGTATGTTCTTTTTGTAATGCTTTAAAGTGGAGTAAGGAGTCGGCTGGTTTCTGTTGTTCTGGAGGTAAAATAAATTTGCTTTCGTTCTAAGACCCACCGGAACCTTTGAAATCACTAATTTTAGGGGAACATGTGCAATCTAAACAGTTCTTAGATAATATTCGCACTTATAATAGTGCGTTTCAAATGACATCCTTTGGTGCTCAACAAATCTCAGAAGGTCCTTTCATGCCTACTTTTAAAATACAAGGTCAGGTTTACCATTTGATAGGATCCCTTTTGCCTGAAGACCAACCTAAGTTTCTTCAAATATATTTTGTATCCGACTACAACGAACAGTCGAATATAAGAAATAAATATTTCCCGAATTTAAATACTCAACTCATTTCACAACTTCAGAACATGCTTCATCAGGTTAATTCGTATGTATGCAGTTTTAAATCGGCATTAGAAGCTTTTCCTCAAGATGGTGATAATAATTATAAAATTGTTATAAATGCCGATAGGCGTCCAACTCAGGAACACCCTGGGCGTTATAACGCTCCATCCACGAATGAAGTTGCTGTAGTATTGGTCGACCAGGAATGTAATAGGCGTGATATCGTTATCCGTTCCAGAGACAATCATTTGCAACGTATTTACGAAACCCACAGGGCTTACGACAGTTTGCAATATCCTTTAATATACTGTCGAGGGGAAGATGGTTATAATTTCGCTTTACACCAAACTGATCCGCGTACAGGCGCACCAAATTATAATAAAAAAATGTCATGCCTTCAATTTTATTGTTACCACTTGCAAGTGAGAAGGAATAGATTTGTATACTTTCAACGTTTTCGTGGCTTATTCAATCAGTTTATTGTTGACATGTACGCAAAAATTGAAACCGAAAGATTAGTTTATATACGATCTAATCAAAGGCAGCTGCGCGCTGAAGAATACGTGCACCTACGCGACGCCATGCAGCAAGATAATGATACGGCGAATATGGGCCGTTTAGTTATTTTACCCTCTTCTTTCACTGGTGGTCCACGCTACATGCACGAACGTACACAAGATGCTTTTTGTTACGTAAGAAAATATGGACGTCCCGACTTATTTATTACTGCAACTACCAATCCCAAGTGGGATGAAATCACTCGGGAGCTCCTTGAGGGACAAGCACAGCATGACCGCCATGATATAATCGCAAGAGTTTTTCATTTAAAATTAAAATCAATGATAGATCTACTTACCAAAGATAACATTTTTGGAGACGTATTGTGTTATATGTATAGTGTTGAGTGGCAAAAACGCGGCTTACCTCACGCACATATCCTGCTTTGGTTAAAAGATAAGGTTCGACCTAATGATGTAGACAGTTCAATCCGTGCTGAAATTCCAGATCCGATTGCAGATCCCGTGTTATACGACATTGTTAAAACTCATATGATACATGGTCCATGTGGTGCATTTAACGGGAATGCTCCGTGCATGCAAGACGGTCGTTGCACTAAAAGATATCCAAAAGCCTTAGTAGATGAAACTGTAACAGGACATGATGGATACCCATTATATCGTCGCCGTTCAAGAGACAATGGTGGTTTTACTGTTGAAAAGCGAGTATCTGGACAACAGGTTACTTTAGATAATAGGTGGGTCGTTCCGTATTCGCCTGTGTTCTCTAGAGCATTTCAAGCTCACATTAATGTTGAAATGTGTAATAGTGTAGAGTCAATAAAATATATATGTAAGTATATTAACAAGGGCAGTGACCAAGCCACATTTGCGTTGAGAAATGAACATGATGAAGTCACTAGATTTCAGTCAGGCAGATATATCAGCTCTTCCGAAGCTGTGTGGCGGATCTTAAGTTTCAACATTCACGAAAGATATCCACCTGTGACTCATCTGGATGTTCATCTTGAAGGCGGTCAACGTATATATTTCAACGCCGAAAATATTACAGAACGATTAGCTAATCCTAGACAAACAACTTTATTAGCATTCTTTCGACTTTGCCAAACCGATGATTTTGCAAAATCTCTTTTGTATGAAGAAGTTCCATCGTATTATACCTACGATAAGCAACGAGGTGTCTTTAATCGTAGACGCCGTGGCAGGCCTGTAGATGGCGAGTCAGGTATTTTCAAAGAACATGTTCTTGGTAGAGTGTATACCGTTCATCCAAACAACGCGGAGTGTTTCTATTTGCGATTATTATTACATACAGTGCGAGGACCAATATCATTTATAGATTTGAGAAAAGTAGACGATGTTGCTTATCCAACTTATCATGCAGCTTGCCAAGCGCGTCATTTGCTTGAAAATGATCAGCATTGGGATGACGCTTTAGTAGAAGCCTGTGTTAGTGATAATCTACGACGGTTACGCCATTTATTTGTAACATTACTCACATTTTGTAATTTGTCAGATGCTGTACAATTATGGGAAAAATATAAAGAAAAATTCGCAGAAGACTTTCTTCGGAATATATCTCACAATGTAGAAGGCGCAACTAATGATAATTTTCGTGATCTTGCCATAAATCAGTGCTTATTAGCTCTTCAGGAAGACTTAACAGCAGTAGGTGGTAATACACTCTGTGAATATGGTTTGCCAACACCAACCTCAGTCGGAGAGGTTACCAATAGGGAATATTCCGCAGAGATTGGTTACAACTCAATGGAACTGCTGGCAACATTAGAAAACGGTGTCCCAATGATGACTGCAGAACAACGTTCAGTCTATGATCGCGTGTGCGAAAGTGTTCTGAATAATTTGGGAACAATATGGTTTTTAGATGCACCTGGAGGAACTGGGAAAACCTTTATTACTAAATTAATATTAGCTTATGTTCGAAATCAGCGTAAAATTGCTCTTGCCGTAGCTTCATCAGGTATAGCTGCAACATTGCTACCAGGAGGTAAAACTGCTCACACTATGTTTAAAATACCAATTGATTTAGATCGCACGGAAAGTCCAACCTGTAGTATTTCAAGAAATAGCGACAAAGCTAAGGTATTACGTGACTGTAATTTAATCACATGGGATGAATGTACGATGGCCCATCGAAAAGGAGTAGAAGCGGTAGACAGAACTTTAAGGGATATAAGAGAAAATGATCGACCAATGGGCGGTATCACGGTTTTATTTTGTGGTGATTTCCGACAAACCTTACCGGTAATACCACGGGGAACCCGAGCTGATGAGGTTAGGGCTTGCCTGAAAAGCTCTTATTTGTGGCGTGATATACAATCGGTGCATTTGACTATAAACATGCGAGTGAGAACTGGATATAACCCGGATGATCGTCAATTTTCTGATACATTATTAAAGATTGGTGAAGGTACCTATCCACAACTACACCAAGGAAAACTTATTCTGCCGCCTGAGTTATGTTGTATAGTGCAATCCCAACCACATCTTATATCGTCGGTTTACGGTGACGTAACAAATATATTAAATAGGGACAATTCTTGGCTATGCGAAAGATCCATTTTAACTCCTTGCAATGACCAGGCATTTGAAATTAATAACAAAATACTGTCGAATACACAAGGGGAAAGCAAAGTTTTCAGTTCAATAAATAGAATGGTCGATGAACAAGAAGCCACTAATTACCCGATAGAATTTTTAAATTCTTTAAATACGCCCGGACTTCCTTCTCATGAAATTTGTTTAAAAATTGGCATTCCGATTATTCTGCTCCGAAATTTAAGACCACCACAACTTTGCAATGGAACTCGGCTAAAAGTAACCCAGTTGCAACAAAATATAATCGAGGCTCAAATTTTAACAGGTTGCGGTGCAGGAGAAACCGTCTTTATTCCCAGAATTCCCATAATACCAAATAATTTTCCATTCCAATTTAAAAGAACGCAATTCCCAGTATCGGTGTGTTATGCAATGACAATTAATAAGGCTCAAGGGCAGACTTTTCGTGTTGCTGGAGTAGATCTCGGTGTCAGTTGTTTCACGCATGGTCAGTTATACGTCGCTCTTTCCCCGGTTAGCAGTTCTAGAAATCTTTATGTTCACGTGCCGGACGGGTCAACTTTCAACATAGTTTACCCGGAAGCTTTGCGCTGAAGTATTTTAGTTCTATATGTACTTAAGCCTCAAGTGAACGTGATCTAAACAATATTACCAATACATTAACTTAATAACACACAAGGAGTTACACGCTGACGGAGTCGCGAGCACAGCTATTAACAATAATATTGTGCGGTTCCGTATTGCGATATTTTTCAACAGTATTATAGATTTACATATTATATTTCCCTACTAAAATACAAAACGTAATCTGTCTATTACATCAAAACCACTGAACCGTGAGGGAGGACAAAGGCTACTTTCTTTACGAAAAACGACGGAAACGCGGACGAAGTCGCGGGCAACAGCTAGTCAGATAATAAGGTTTCATGATGAGGATTCTTTAGAACTTAATAATTTTCCTAATCTAACTAATTTAATTTTACTTGGTGGTTGGGATTTGTGCTTGGTCTGGGTATGTATCACTAAATCATCACTTTCTACCGCCAATCAGTAAAATCTTGTATTTTGGTAGTCCAGTTTGAAGCATGAGTGAATCAGTGTAACAACAGTTACAAGGGATATCCTATATTAGTTAGTAAAGTTGGTGGCGCATTGACGATGTAATCTCCTCATCAATCTACCTATTTAAAATAATTAATAAATAAAAATAATCCAATAGTATTTCATCCCCAGTTGCGGTTTATTTATGTTTAATATGTGTATAAATATGATGATAGTCTTATACCCGCTATTAACCACACGCTCGCTATAAAAAACAAAAAGCTTAATGCACTTGGCGTTAAGTACTCTTTAAGCAATTATTTACATCACTAATGAAATCAAAGCTTATTATTCGAAATACAATCACAATTCATAGTTTCGGTAGAGCAGAGTGGGTGATTTTTTTACGCAACCATAGACGCTCAAAGAAAGCGATCTATTTATGTAGAGAAACGATCTTGAACGATCGTGCATCTTTAAGCACACGAGTTCTTGGAGAGGTGTTTGGTATTAAATCGAATCACTTCTTTGTAGTCATAGCCCGGCACGGAGAATGTTTGTCTGTAATTTGAGCTGATTTGTAATATTAGAATGAGATGTTTACTTGGTGGCAGGGCTTTGTGCAAGCATGTCTGGGTAGGTACCAACCTCTCAGCGCATATTCTACCGCTAAACAGCAATAATTATTATTGTTACCTTTCTATTTTTAAGGATTTGGAAGCCAGCGTAACTACAGGCACAAAGGACATAACACCTTAGTCCCCCAGGTTGGTGGCGCATTGTTGATGTAAGGGATGGTTAATATTTCTTATAATGCCAATATTATGGGCATTAGTGAACATTTTGATGGTAAATCAAAATATGGCCCATTTGCCAGTTCACGTAAAAATGTTAAGCCAATACAATCTTAGTATGACACTAATATTATCTCTCTGTCTTGCTGCTTAGCACTTTTTACCTCGACGCTCGATAGAAATATGCATGTTCACATGCTTAAATAATTAAAATCGTTCCATGGTTCAGATTAGCAAACAATCATGTAAACAAAAGATGCGCGTTTTATAGCATCTTACATTGTTCTAGTTATAAAAAGTCAAGAAAACAAGGAACTCGAATCGGGAATGTTTAAAAATATAATGTTCATAAATTATTTTTAATGCGTCTGAATTCAGATGTTAATGGTCTCGTGTGACGAAACGTCGACGTCACGCGGAAGCGCATTGTAGCTAATGAAGTCGATAGCATGGCACGATATCCGTTCGTTTCAAAACTACATTTCCCGCCGAGATTTATTATATCTTGGAAATATAATTTTTGAGCATATCACGATTTTTTATACCTACAGGTTGAGTGTATGCATGTATGTTAATCGATCGCAACGAGATTTTTTAACATTTTTAACTTATTTTAGGAATGAAGACTATTTAATGCTAAGTGCTCATTTTCCCCTATAAATATGAAAGTATTAGCTAAGCAATATAAACCATTTCTTACACCGTTAAACCCGGCATCGGCTTTGCCTTGTCTGCAATTACATATTAATTTCACACAAACAGGAACACAAAATATTGCTGTTTGGTTTTAGAATTATTTTTAAGTGGTAACCCCCATTAGTCTGCTTATTTTAATCAGATACGCATATTTATTGATTGTAAAAAATACTCAATAGTAGTAATATTATGACAACACGCTGTATAGCCCTCGGCCTAGGCTCCGTGAGCAAGTGGGACAGAGGTGCTTCCGCCACCAACGCTTCCAAAATTACTATTTACGCTGAGCTAAATATACGCACTGGCGGCGCTCCATCGCACCCCCAGTGCAGAGCTGCATTCAGGACTTGCGCGTTGCGTTGCACTGCGTCCTCGTCTGCAAGACGTATCTTATATCGTTTGATCTTCTGTTATTAATATATTCTGGGGTTGTATTGATTGATTGGTTTTAGTTATTATTAGTTCATATCAATAAGAGACGTGACGTTGTGCAGCCGTGGAACATTTATGTTATGTTACTGTGTATTCAAACAATATTTTGACTTTGTAGCACTTCATTTATAATTTGATATATTTCGTCTTTACCTCTTTATAAGTTATAGTATTTAACAAGTTAATTTCAATTATGTGTTTATGATTTCTTACGATTACAGTGAAATTTATAAATAATATGAAGTGGGAATTTTGTGTATTTATTTTTGTTTTTTCCGTTTGCTTGGCTCGTGTCAATTGATACTAAGTGAATATTGTTGTAAAATGATGTTTAACGGGCTTATGATGTACGGGGATTCAGATACGAGTGATTTTACAAAAGTGAGTCCATGATTTATTGGTATTATTTATTATCGATTAGCCGTTAAATCCGACAAGACCGGTTAGTAATCGCGCAGGAACAACGGCTTTTCGAGGTTCGAGAATGTAAACACTAACAACACCCAGCGGCCTTATAACCAATAGGTCAACGAGGCTGTCAATTGTTTAAATAAATAATAGACATTGAGAGAAAATCAATTTAGTTTCGACACATTGTTATTATTTTCTTATTGACTGCCTCGTTGGTCTAGTGGCTAGATATAAGGCCGCAGACCCGGTGGTCCTGGGTTCAATTCCCAGGTCGGGCCAATAAATAGTTATTGGGTTTTTCTGTCAGAAAATTCTCAGTAGCAGCCCGGAGTCTGGAAGTTGGAAGTGTGTCCCGTGCCTCGGAAAGCACGTTAAGCCGTTGGTCCTGCGCCTGAACTCTTTCCGGTCGTGTCGAATTGCCGTCCCATCGGATTATGAGAGCTAAGGAAAAGAGAGTGCACCTGTGTTTGCGCACACACTTGTGCACTATGATATGTCCTGCGCAGTTGGCTAATCTCTCTTGAGATTGGCCGCCGTGGCCGAAATCGGTCTGGAGGACATTATTATTATTATTATTATTATTTCTTGAAGTGAATCATATAAACGAAAAACCTAGACATTAGTACATTTGGATTTTCAAACTGTTTTCAACCAGTAATATTCTTCAATGTTATTTTATGTCAATGACAATAAAATATCTATGTACTTACCTAATTCTTTTTTCTAATATTAATTAATAGGTACGGATGTCAGTCACCGCTTAGTCTGTTTTTAAACCCTTCATTTGAAGTTAAATCTTCTTTGAAGTTCGTTATAAATATAAATCAAAATAAAAGGAAGCGTGACACTGTTGAGCTTAATTTTCAGGACAGTATCGCTAGCAGCATCGAGAGCGCGGCGAGCGATGCGACGCGCGCGCGTTCCCTCGAGAACAAGTTGATGGCGACCATGCAAATAGTAGGTGAATTATATTTAAACCACTGCGTTTCTCGAGGGCGCTATCTACCCTTTCATATGCTTCTTGCGATCGTTTCATTAATGAAGCGTTTGTTTATACATACGGACTTATAAATAGTTTTAGTTTGTGAATCTATATTGAGAGGATAAAGACGATATAATTACGATGGTACTGTATATCGGTATCGGTAGTGTATATGTAGGTCCTGATAGTATATATGACGAAACGATGAAATGTTGATATTGTAAATAGTTTATGCCTGAGTCACACACGCTAAAAGAAACATAGTCTTGACTAAGTGTGCGAATAAAACTGGAAACATAATCAAAGTCAAAATATACTTTATTCAAGTGGACTCGTTTCTCACAAGAACTTTTGAATCGTCATTTAACTATAAAGTAAATTTTACTGTAAAGTAATTGTCATTTTAGTATTTAAAAGTAAATTAAATATAATGTAATTTTAATATAAAGTTACCGTCGGTTCGGGATGTATATTCAACTGAGAAAAATTGGAAAGAACCTTAGTAGTTACTCTTTAACAAATAAAAATAATACATGTGTATATGTCCTGTATGAACGTCAACGAATACGAACTCCAAGCTCTTCTATCATTTATATAATCACAATTTAACAGCGGTAGTCTAAAATAAAACAAACTGCTTGTTATGGTTTTGGTAATTGCGGTAACTTAGAAAGAGCCAGTTATTTTTAAATCACAGACATACACTGCTATTTTATTTATTTGTATAGATTTACCGCCTTATTCATAAACTTTATTTAACTGGTGATTAGTTAAACAATATTTTGTCTTCTTCTTTCGTATGTCAAATCAATAATGACAGAAAGAGACAAATCAGTGTTTAGCTAAACAGTAACTAAGCAACGTTTATAAATAAGGCCGTTAATGTACAAGCTTGATATTGGATTATTTTTACAACTTACGATATATATGAATTCCATTTAAACAGCTCAAGAACAAGGAAGAGACGATACGTGTGCAGGCTGAAAGCTTGTCACTGGCGGAGGCTCGTATTGCTGCGCTGAACTCCAAGTGTCATCAGTCTGCCAGCAAGCTGCATCAGGCACAGCAGACTAATCATGTACGTAATTATAAAAATACACTAACTCATAAATGTGTCACTGCTAATCAAGGTCTTCTTACCTCTTAAGGAGTAGACTTGGAGTTTATTCTACCAGTTCTAGTACGGGTCGATGAATATACAGGATTATTTGTAAAACACCAGCAACCTCGCAGGACTAGACAGCTAAGACCATAAGCAACAACTTTTGTTCTACGAATTTTGATAATTTGTTAGATTTTATTTTCATACAAAAATAAGTATTAATTTAATTTCCCGCTTGAACGTTTATAAATCTACGCGCATCGCAAAGATCGACGCGTCGCGTCGTCCTTTCGTTTATGAATGAAATATAGACCTACAAATGCCACGACAGTACGACAAAAACTTGTAAAATCATTTTATTTCATGGTTTGAGTTATGTCCGAAGTCGTAGAACAAAAGTTGACAATTATGTGGTAGTTCATAGGTTCATACAACAGACACTAAGAAGGGCTTACCCATATATAATTTTAAAACTGTACATCTTATTAAACACTCAGTGGCAAAATAACTTTATATATATAAATAAAATATGTTATTTATATTATAGTATGTAATGAACTTTAGTTATCAAAGATTAATTGTATGATTTAGACGTTCAGTTTAAATCTATTTGCAGAAAATATGCGTCTTCACCCCATCTATACTACATACATCCTAAAAATATATTATACATTTTAACGTCGTCTTGTAAAAAAGAAATAAAAGTTGATGTGTCTGTCTGTATATCGGTTAAAGATAAAACAAAAGTTTAAGCATGGTGCCAGAGATTTGTTTTAATGTTCGTTACATACAAACATTGCACTCAAATTGAAACTTTAAAGGCTCTCATCCCAACTCTCTCTCACTTTCGAGTTCCCTCAAAAGATAATCCAGCTGTGGGACTTTACTGTTACCACCTAAAGAAATGTTACTTTAAATATAATTAATAATAATGTAGTTGATTGTAACAGTTGAATATGACGAGGAGTTCGGTGGACGGTAACCGAGTGGAGATGGCAGATGTATCTACGATGGTAGCGGTAAGTTATCTCTTTACTATTTTAGATATATTTTTACAGTTATTAAAATTTCCACAAAACAAGCTTCTGTAATATATAAGTTTTCATTTTTAATTACTTTAAATGAAAAATAGCATAAATGGTTGTCTGTAAAGACGGTTTACGGACGATAATTTTACGTGATAACTTCATAAGAAAAAATTGATGAATACTCGGACGCATCGGCCGATGGAGTGGAAGAGAGATAGATGCGTCACAAGCCGAACGTTTAGGCAGATCGAGCCTCTCTGTCGCTCGCGTGCAGCCGGCGTCAACGATTTATAAGACGTTATCACGTAAAAAAAATCAAATGGCAAAAAATATCCAGTAGTATTACCGTTCAGTAGTTCCAAATGTAAAACTAAAGATGAACACAAATAACACATAAGGTTTATATTTGTAATTTTAGTGAATAATAGTTTTTTTTCGTTTAACACAATATGAGCTTGCAAAAGCTCTAATATTTGGTAACATATTTTCGTGTTTTCAAACGTTTGATTCAGCAAAGGATTTTTTAAACTAATTTTAATCGAATAAACTGTTAAAAATTCATCTATTTTAAGATTTAAACATATTCATAGAAAAATTAAATATCTGCGGGATCCTAGTATAGCCTTTATACTGAAGTTTTGACTTTAAAGCCTGTGAATGTCCCACTGCTGAGCTGAGGCCTCTTCTCCTTTTTTTTTGAGCAGAAGGTTTGGAGCTTATTCCACCACATCAAACATCGTGAGGAAACCCGCATGTGTCAAATTTCAATCAATTTCTGCCACATGCGTATTCCACCTACCCGCATCGGAGCAGCGTTTTGACTTTACGGAGTCGAATTTGATATTATATATTATATAAGTTTACTTTTATTTACAATTAGCTACCGGTACCCGGCTCGCAAGGGTACAATATGGGTCAGCAAAAAATCGTTTATTTAACATACATATAACTATTGGTTTACGCGGCGCACAGTGCTCCTCAAAGCTTTCAGTCTTCATGATTTTTTCCGACATCTTTAACAATCATCGTCATGTTTCAGCCAATTAACACAAAATTCTAATGAATTATAACCTAAACCTCTTTTATGAATCATTCTGTCTATTAATGAAATCCGTATGAAAAGCCGTTCGGTACTTTTCGAGTTTATCGCGTTCAGATTGGCGGATAGATAAAGCGTCTATCTTTCCGTCTGTCTGGACGTTTTTTAATAAGTAGTGATGAGTTTCGCCGGCTCTATCAAAGTGGTCTTGTATTATTATAAAAATACAATATATGATGGCGCGACTGTAACCAAAAGTAGGTTACGATTGCGTTAAAAATAGTCAGTTCTTTCTAAATAGACCGGACGGCTCTTATATAGAGTGAAAACAGTATTGTATCTGTATCGTTACCCCCAATATAATGGGGCTTAAGACATAACACTATGAAAATAATAAAAACATACTTAATAGTCGAATAGTATTAACATCGGTTAGTTATATTAACTTTCTAACTGTGTGAACTCGGAGCTGAGTTTTTCTGTTAGAGACGATAAACGGGAAAAAATGATTTTATATCGGTTATATTAAGATCACTATTGTGTAAAGTCTTACCTTACCTTTAACTTTAGCTTTCTTATATTAGGTAAGGGGCAAGCATTACGAATTTTATTTTGGTATTTAAATTATCGTTAACGAATTGTGTATACATATATGCGTACATAATTGGTTTGTCGAGCACAAAAAGTTATTAGGTTTATATATAAACTTTTTTGCTTGATCTGGGTTTGAACCTAGTACCTCGGGATCTGCTGCCTTATAATTGATACAGGATATTGCATTACAAACAGCGTTAATTAGTTTATTTTTTTACTTTAAAACATTAAGTTCATCGCTAGCAGATAATATTCGATAGAAAGGTACGCGAATAAACTGAGATTTTCATAAAAAAACTAATATCTATTTTACGACCCTACAGTAAAAGATACCTTGCTCAAAAAGATTGTTATGATACCTACATACCTGGATAAAATTTTCGATCTTAAGTCCACAGGTTTTAGATTGGATTGATTAGTAATTTTAAACGTAAGAACACAATCATAAAGAATTAAAGAAGTATTATCTAAAAAATGATCCGCTTAAAATAACTTTTAATATTTCGCATGTGTTTTTATATGAGAGTGCAAAGCTTATGAACTTTATAGGATTCGAATATCGTGAACACACTCCGGGACAATTTGTCCGTGATCGAAGAGTTCTACAGGGAATGCTTCTATGAAGTGAGTATGAGATTTATTTTTTATCGTATAGGTAGGCGGACGAGCATATGGGCCACTTGATGGTAAGTGGTCACCAACACCCAAAGACAGTGGCATTGTACATTTATTTTAAAAAAAACATCGCCAATGCGCCATCGACCTTGGAAACTAAGATGTTATGTCCCCTGTGCCTGTAATAACAGACTTACTCATACCAAGTACTGCTGTTTTGCGGTAGAATATCTGATGAGTCGGTGGAGTTTTGTACAACCTACCTAGAAGGTTGCACAAAACTCTACCACCGATTTAATATTGTTTATCATAATGAACCGGATGGATTGTTGTTTTTTAAAGTTTGACTCGTTTTTCTTTAGTTACTTGTCTCTCCTTTTTTAAATGATAATTTATTTTTTTCGAATTACTGTCCTTTTGTTATGTAGTCTTTCATTTTGTATATTCTTCCTCCATGCTGTAGTTATCAGCTTGCGGTGAAAAAGAAAACGTAATTTTACTTGTGTTTTAAGACAAAAATCGCCAAAATATAGTTAATGTAAATATGTATTGATAATGATTTGATAAACGTCTCAAATCATTATCAATACATCGTGTGGTATTTTTTTGGTTTTTGAACCTGGTGAGTAAATTTTAGTCCATCAGCTTTTGTCCGGAAATTGAAACATAGTCTTGGTAATAAAGTCCCTTAAATAAATTTGGGTAACTCAATATGTACTTTTAATTGAATAAATTTAATCTTACTAATATATCTTTTGAAAATCTATTTAAATTAGACAGCGAAACAGGAAGAGCTTATTACGATGCTGCGAAGGTCGTACTTGGATATGAAGCTGGTTGAGCGTCAGAAATCTGATCAGATCGATTTCCTGCAGAACACCTTGAGGTCACAAAAGACTTCGATTGAGCGTTACGAGGTGATTAGAATTATTTAATAGACAACAATTGCCTATACAAAAATAAATACTATTTGTCTCATGATTATGATATTTGATGCTGTAATCCGTGCGCTATTAGAATAGGATTAAACCTAATCAAAGTAACTCGAAAATGACAGCAGCGTTGGCAAATTAGTTACGAACGATAACGATCCGACTCTGACAGACTGAACAATAATAAATCTCTAAAATAATGCGGTTATAGATGATGAGCAAATGTCCACACTAACGAACAAGAAACAATTCGTCCTAGTGAGCATCAACGTGAGCTGGCAGACGTTACCGCTAATGGACGACGCGTGTCTCAGTTCTAAAAAGTCGCATCCCATTCTGATTGCGCACGGATTAATATAATATAAAATAGTACATATTTTATTATATATGTACTATTTTTATTTCTTAAATATAAATATTTCTGATACAAAATCAGAGTTAGCTGATGAGCTCTGATTTAGTATCAGTCATAATATTTAAGTAGTAGCCTTCGTAGACGCTCAGAGAAAACAAAAATTGCGTCACGTTAATAGAAAAATGAAAACCTTAATATTTTCTTTGGTTTCAGGATATTGCTATGGAAGTAGAAAATTTGAAAACGGAAATATCGAACTTTATTAACAACTCAACGAACAATGATTCGGTAAAAATAACACGACTAATGTTTTGTGTGATCCACTAACATAACGTTAATAATACATTCATATATCTGTCCGTCAATTTTGTTGATATTAAGCCTATTTAAGGCACTATGAAACGTATGAAGATAAATAGTAACAGATGTTGTCACTTTTTTGTAAAGATAACCTTCTATCTACTTTCTATCTTTCATGATAGACAAAAATAAGATTTCATTAGTCTCGTTTCTTGGTCTTATTTCAAATTATCTATATAAGTATGTATATACAAAAGAAAAGTAATATAATATGTAGTATATCAGTTGTCTGGTTTCCATAGTAAAAACTCTGCTTAGTTTGGGATCAGATGGCCGTGTGTAAATAATGTCCTAGGATATTATTATTATTATTAAAGACTTTTCCATCACTCTGTTTGATGACAGCGATTGGTCACGACAGGAAAGTTTTTAAGCACTGCCAATTTCGTAACTTTTATCTGCTAATGAGAATTCCTTGAGAGAGTAACGCTTTTTTCGCCTGACCAGAAATTCAAACCAAGAACATGGGATGGTCAAAGCAATAGAATAGAGTTTTTACATTATATTGTTACATAACCGTTTAATATGAGATGAATTGATTAATATGAAATTAATTCTATTAAACAACCAAACCTAGAATGTATCGGAACCACTACGGCATATTGAAGAATCATCAAAATACATCACATCACATACTAGATACATAGAGTACTGCTTAAGTTATAACAAATGTTATTTATCACACAAATTAAAAATAAGATGAGGTACAAGAACAAGGCAGACAGATGTTCAATATCTAAATTATTGTTTCTTAAAACAAACAAAATAGAAGGAAAATCGATGACGTGTTAAAATCCCAAGATTTTTTAGAAACAGTTGTCGTTTACAATTTACTTTATATGTTATCGTAATAAATAATTTTCAAAATAAAATAGTAGTTTGATTTCTGGGCAGGGTGTTTGGGGCTGCGAGCCGGCGGCTGAACTGCGCGACATCGCGCGTCAGCTGCGTCGACTGCGGGATATGCTGCGGGTAGCGCATTGCCTATATTTGTGTCATTACCACTAATAATGCGAATGTTGTGTCTGTTTGATACGAACTACTAACGCTTAATGATCTTTGTTTATGTCACAAAATGTACAAAATTATATACCTATTATATAGTTCGCCTATTCCAATCGAAGAAGTAGTAAAGATAAACAGTCCTTACATTTACATATTCCACGTGATTTGCTATTAGTTGTGAGTAGCCTGACACGTGACAACGGTTATGCAAAATTTCATAATGGTTGGTCTATATAAATCGAGACAATGAAACAGAGTTTCGCATTTATAATTTTAGTAAGGATGCAACACTTATTTAACTACATACTTACATTTAGTTTAATTCTAAGTTTAAATACAACTTCGCCCTCGACTGTCAAATCATTTATAATCACTTTTGATTTTGAATAATAGCAAGTCAAATTAATGTCAAAGTTGTTTAAATTAACACAAATGCTATATGTTGTATGTTACTCCTCATGTGACTGAAAAAGCCTACACGTATTTCTCTATTAATCCGTTATAACTACGGGTTCCGTATGTAGATTCTACCAAGGAGAATCAGCAAGGAACTTAGTAGTTTATTATTATATTTTTTATCTGGCATGAAAATCCATGAATACTAATTCTACCTTTACCATTAATAAGACAGTCTCTTTTGAACTAATTTATTTATTTATGTTTTTAAACACATTTTCGAGCCTTAGATTTGCTCATAGACGTTTTTATTTATATACTCTTTATTGCACACCAAAATAGACAAAAATAATAGGAGTAAAACAAAAACAAAGAAAAGAAAAATGTACAATAGGCGGCCTTATCGCTAAAACAGCGATCTCTTCCAGGCAACCTTTGGTAGAGGAGAGAGATAGGATGGTAGGGGTGTACAAATTATTTAATACGTAAAAAAAAAAAAAAAATTGATACAATATATATATGTATATATACGATACATAAATAAATATTCCATAAATATATAATTATATAATAATATAATATACATACACATTATAAATATATACATTTACATACTATAGATACTTACATACGTTATGTTAATAAAGACATTTCAATATGTGGACGTATCCTTATAAAAACGGTTTTTAAGTAAAATAATAATTTGTAGGCATGTGAAACATCTTGATTCCTTTTTTAATCATAACGAAAAGCAATGCTTATCAACATAATTTCCTTTCAAAATAAAATTCATAAAACTCAATTTCTTGCAGACCGATTGCATTTGTGGATTGGCTGAGGAAAACGTAGAATTGAAGCGAAAAAACGAATCAATGGAGGTATGTAATGCATTTCTATATTGTATTATTCAAAAATTGTTTTCCGTGTAAACGAAAGAAATTCAAATATATATATTTAACTATAACTAAAAATGTTTGTCTGTTAACAATGTGCGAGTTTCAGACAAGCACACTAACGTACACGTCGACTGTCTAACGTCTTATCTCTCAATATAAATTTAAATAAAACACTCGAATTATTTTTATGCATCATCTTCCTTATCAGAAGACAGGTTTTCTGTTCTTTAATTCGTTTAAAATTAATATTTTTCTTTATAAAATATAATTTTACGGGTTTTTTTAGTTATAATACTGAAGGGTCTTTTCGCCGAATTATTATCGGGAATTCAAATGGTGAAAAAAACTAAGTGCTTTACACAGTTTACATTACTCATATATATTTGATCATACTGATGATATTTGATGGGACGGCAATCGCGAATATAATAGCCAGTGTGATTTAGAAAAGTGACATAATGAGTTAGGTCCATCTATCATTATCAGGTCGTAGCATACGCTATTAAACATGTAGTGACGTCACATGTCATCGTCTTTGATCATTCGAACTGTGAAAGTACATTATAGACACAGCTGGGAGAGTTGCGGCATCGAGTGACCGACTTGGAAGCCGCGTTAGAAGATAAGGAGAACATGGACCAGCAGTATCAAAAGCAGATTGAAGTCAAAGAGAAGGAGGTATTGACTTTTAGTTGATTGTGGTTATTTTGTTTCGGATGGCAGACTGGTAAATAGGCCCCTGATGGTACGTAGTCAACACCGCCCATAGACATTGGCACTGTAAGAAATTTTAACCATCTCTTACATCATGAATCAGTGCGCCATCAACCTCAGGAACTAAGATGTTATATCCCTTGTGCCTGTGCACTGTCTCACTCGTACTTCAAACGTTAAAAATATGTGATAAGTGGGTGATACCTACCCAGGCAGGGTTGCACAAAGCCTTACATCATCAAGTTCATTTATTATATATATAAGCAACACCATCGGTATACTCATGTGGACTTAATATGTGTTTGTTTATCTTAAGCTTCATCGCATCCGACAGCAACTGATAGCACTGGAGCAAGGGTCGCGGGACCAAGGCTCGGCCTGCGACACGCTTACGTTTCAACTGAAACAGCTTGAAGGTAGATATTTTTAGTTTAGCACATAAAACTAAAATTGTCGAGATGGTGTACGCCATATTTCAGAAACTATTCGTCTTGCTTAGCTAATTTTCAAAGAGGTCTCATTCGAGGTACTAAAATAATGCATAGTACGGCAAAGATATGAATATAGCAGATACATGTATTTCTCTAATTGACAAAAACAATTCTAATGTCCGACAGAAAAAAAAAAAAAACGTTTTATTATTATAGTAACTGGGCTTTAATGGTTTGAAAAGGTTGATCGTAAAGGTGCGGGCTTCATCTCGCTCAAACTTGAAGCTTGTTCATTTTGTGATAAATATGGATCAATAAATTCTTAATGGATTGTTATTGTTCATGGGGCTTACCATAAGCGTTCTAGCGAACCGAAGTCTAAATAGTATTATTGTTACTGTTAGTGTTTTGGCTTGTTAATTTGACTAAGTACAATTTACGTGTTAAATTTCACCTTGACAGATTGTACGCTACGTGTGTAGTGTCTATGTCAGTGAGTTAACTCACACATACCTCCTACCTACTTCGATCTACTCGTACGTATCCTTGTGGCAGACTGTCAATACTACACTGTACAATCTATCAAGGATATTGGAATGAGCCGATAAGCAACGAAGTACATTTTAAAGATATTCTCAGCATAAAACTAGTTATAAATATGTTATAGGTATGTTAAACGATAAAACAGCTGAACTACTGAACAGCCAGCAGCAGTGTGAGTCGCAAGAGGTGACGATAAGAGATCTTCGAGAAGAGCTCCATAAAGCTGATCTTATTGTTACTGAGGTATGAATCGATAGATTTTTAGGAAGTATTTTCTACTAATCAAGTAACATAAATATGTTAATTAAACACAATTACATATAAATGTCCTATGGACAAATCAACAAACAGTTCATTCATATGACTCTTTTGCACGCCTCGAACGACCGACCGACCTGTCAATGTCACACGATTTCCACTCATTAAAATGCATACTTTTTTTTTCTATTACTCTTACACATTATAAAAAGCACATCAATATAAAGCTGAAGCACTAATAAATAATCCTGATACTTTTCTTAAGTTGTTCAATAATTTTTTTTATCGTGGACGTCCATTAGTCTGTGGTTCATAAAAACGCCGTGGTACGGATATCTCGAGAACGACTTGACGAAACGATTTAATTTTTTATACTAAATATAATCTTAAGTAATATGTCGTATTTATCATACAATTTAAATGTATTAATTGGCAAAGTAAAATATGTATTAAAAACCTCGAAATTTAAAGAACCAGCAGGTTCGTGCTGAGGTGTCATCCCTCTCCGCGCAGGTGACGCAGTGGCGCGACCAGCTCGCAGACAGTCGCCGCAGGCTGCGCGCGCTCGAGGACGAACTGCGCCGCGCCACCGACCACTGTCGACATCTCGCCGCGCACTACAGGTACTAGTCGCGCACTGCAGGTACTCCCCGCGCACTGCAGGTACTCGCCGCGGGGCAACGGGAAGTTGGTCCGACATCGGGTGGGCTGCGGCGTTCCACAGGGGTCTGTTCTTGGCCCAATTCTGTGGAGCGTCGGCTTCGATTGGCTCCTGAGAGCCCCCGTCCTGCCCGGTATGGGGGTCCTTTGCTACGCAGACGACACTCTCATCACCGCGACGGGGCGGGACTTTTGGGAGGCGGCCCGCCTGGCCGAAGTCGGAACAACTCTGATCGTGGACCGAATGGAAATGCTGGGCTTGAGGGTCTCCATATCTAAAACGGAGGCCCTCCTCTTCTACGGTCCACGGGGAGGCCCCCCTCGAAGGGCGAGTATCACCGTCCATGGTACGGTGATCAACGTGCAGGCCCAGATGAAGTACCTGGCCTTATCCTGGACGGGCGTTGGAGCTTCAGGCAGCACTTCGTGCAGATCGGCCCGAAGTTCGTCAACGCCGCCGTCGCCGTGGGCCGCCTCCTACCCAACGTGGGAGGACCGGGATCACTATGCCGGCGTCTCTTTGTCGGTGTAGTGAGGTCAATGGCACTGTATGGTGCGCCGATATGGGTCGACGCACTCACCGCTCACAACCGTGCCCTCCTGCGGAGGCCGCAGAGGGTCATAGCGGTGAGAGCGATAAGAGGGTACCGTACCGTGTCTTGGACAGCGGCGACGCTCCTCGCGGGCGATCCACCTTGGGAACTCCAAGCGGAGGTGCTCGCAGAGGTGTATCGCTTCCGGGCCGAGGCGAGAGACCGCGGTGACCGTCCAGGGTTGGCAGAGGTCGAGCGAATCAGGGCTTTAGCCCAGCAAGCCCTGATAGCCCGATGGGAGGAGGACCTGGGGTCCCCCACGGCGGGCCTGGCGACAGTGGATGCGATACGTCCCCACTTGAGTCGTTGGGTCAACAGAAAACGAGGCACGCTCTCGTTCAGGTTGACGCAGGTACTTACCGGACACGGGTGCTTCGGTAAGTACCTGCACGGGATAGCGAGGCGGGAGGTATCACCCTCCTGCCACGAGTATGGTGCGTCACTGGACACGGCGCACCACATCCTGACGGAGTGTGCTGCGTGGGGACCTCAGAGGCATTCCCTGGCGGCGATAGTCGGCGGAGATCTCTCGCTGCCGAGCGTTATTAACGCCATGCTCGATAGCGAGAGATGTTGGTTGGAAATGGTCTCCTCGCTGTGCGCACCTTCTCCCCCCGCCTTAATAGCCACCGGGGCTAAGGGGGCTCCCTGTATCCGGGAACCCCCTTAGAAATGGAGTCCCGCATAGGCGGGCCAACCGTCGGGGCGTCACGGTAGCATGCGCAAGCGATTCCGTGGCGCCCCCCGACCAGACGGAGAGGATACCGCTGGTTTTTTAGTGGGTATTCTGGCGCTTAGTGCCTGTGAGCCCCACTTCATGTGGGGGAAACGCGTCAAGGCGTTTTTCCAGCGATAAAAAAAAAAAGGTACTCGTCGCGCACTGCAAGTTCTCGCCGAGCACTACGGGTACTCGCCGTGCACTGCGAGTACTCACCGAGATGCGAGAATATAATTATTCTAACGGAGTCGTTGCCTCAAATTAATTATTTTTGATGAATTCCAATATATCGAAACCATAATAATTCAAAATAATTATAAACAACGATATAAATAACTACAACGACGAATTATGCACTGACATATTAAGTAAATATACAGAGGAAACAAAACTGTCTTCAGAGAGAAGGCGGAGACGGCGAGCACGCTGCAGGCGCAGCTGGGCGAGGCGCAGCAGCGCGGCGCCGAGCTGTGCGCCGACGTGCAGCGCGCCGTGCGCGCCCTGCGCCGCTGTCTCGCCGAGCAGCGCGCCCGCCGCCGGTGAGCAGCCGGCCCGGCCCGGCCCGGACCGGACCCGCGCCGCACGCCGACACTCATTGATACGTTTCCGCAGGGCGCAGGACGACAAGATCAAAGAACTGGAGACGACGATCCGGACGCTACGATCGACCGCGGAGCGCACTAGCGCGAGTGAGAACGAACCGTGCTGTTCGAAATATTTATCCCGAGTGGAAGTGATACGAAGCGAACGTAGTTGCGTCGGTGCGAGTGAGACGCCCGGATGTTCCAAGTGTGCGTATTCGAGGGGATTGTTGCCACCGAGCGGCGAGTCGAGCACTAGCCCGCCACCTCCGACCCCACCGAGAAGACTGTTTCGGAAGAAACCTTTATGTTTGGAAAGAGTAAGTTGATAATGTCCAAAGAAATATAACTTCATAACCGTGAACAACTTTAATGTGGTTTCTTTTGAGGCATCGAAAGTACATAGAGAACCAACTATATTTATTTATTGGAACATAAAAAGTTAACATTCTCGAATGTGATTGTTAGCAGCCACATTCGCAATAGACAGTCTATCGGTCGGAGCCATTAGAGATCGCGGTCCGGAGGGAATTGAATAAATGTAGAAGCTTTTGACAGGTATGCCAGTTCCCAGTGACCCGCGAGGCCGGCGTGCAGCGACCGCCGCGTCACGACGAGCTAGTCGACACGCGACTGTCCCATGAACACTCCACCCACTCATTACAATCCTATGACGATACTCCTTCAGTAAGTAAACTCAAAACGAATCACGGTCAATTGAAAATCGGTTTATCGTTCCTTTTGTATACAAAGTACTTAAGCGTTATCTAATGTAAGATCATGATTATAATATAATCCAATGTTTTTCGAGCCACCTTCGCTCGCAACACACTAGCCAAATTCGATCGACGGACACTTCAAGGACATCATAATCTAACGCACATTCGCTCATCGTCTTTATACTATTATAGCTAACGACGGCTAAATTATACAAAACTGCTATTGCGAACATCTAAGTTCCGCCCACACAGTGGCGAGGTGGTGACGTAGTGCCGTGTGCCCGGCAGAGGGCGTCGTCCCCGGAGCAGCTGCTGCGGCGCGTGGAGCGCGCGCACGACGCGCTGTGCGCCGCGCGCCGGCGCTGGGGCCGCGCGCACGCACCCGCGCCGTGACGGGCCGCGCGACGGGCTCCGGGGGAGGGCGCTCATTAGTGAACGACTTACGTGCCTAAATGGCCAAAAACCAGCGAGGCGTCAACCATCTGCAGAGGGACTATTTATAGACTGGATGTGAATATTTTAATAACATTATAGTATAAATTGTAAAAATAGTTACGATAATGTTGTACGAAGTCTGATACGCATTTTTTTCTTACCAGTATAGTTTTGCTAGTCCTATTTATATGTATTTGTCGGAAATGCTTTGTTAAGATGTATTGTTTTATATTCTTGGAAAAACGATGAATGTAAGTATTACAATAAAAACGACTCTTTAGAAAAGGAAATCTTTATTACTACCTAAATATTTAAAATCAATAAAAAATAATCAAAAACAAACACGTTAAATTTATTATAATTGTTACTGGGAATGATTGTACGTATTTGTAGAAGCGTTCATAAAGTATGTAGATTAAGTCAGTCATAGACAATTCAATTAACAAACATTAGTTTGGAGCCAAATGTTGGTTTTAGGTACACGATTAGAAATTAAATATCAAAAATCCTCACCGAAAAACTTAAAAAAAAAATCAAGATATAAAAAACCGATCATGCGTTTTTTTCATAAACGGTGCGCGCTATCATAAAAATAAATAAAACAAAAATTATAGATCTTGCAGTAATCATCAAAAAATATTCTTATACTTTATCCTAAGAATCACATTTCTAAAATATCACCATTTCAACAAAAATATACTGGATGTCCGGAGTGGACGGTAAATGATGGATAACTTGTCATGAGCTAGCAACAACCTGCTCAGAAAATAAGTACAATATTTGTTTCCCATTATTGACCGCTGCTACCACAGACTGAGGAAAACTAAAGGATTTTTTTTTCATGTCCCTGAAGATTTGGTCATGTATATGCGCAAAATGAGTCATAACTCGCTGGATTTTTTCAAAAGTGATTTGAAATATAAATGAGATTTTCTAGTTAATTGGTAATAGTATACCTAAAATCTATACCAATTATCAGCTCTGCAAATTATTGTAAAATTATCGCAATTTAAAGTAAAAAAAAAAAAAAAAAACTTATAACCACATTGTTTATGAACACGTCTTTACGTAAACACCATAAAAGAGTTTTTGTTATTAAATTAAAACCAATTTTATATTTGCAATGAAAATATATGAAGTACTATTGAGACAGTTTAAAATGTCATTAAAGCATACTATGTCAGAATGTAAAATTTTCTATTTTTAATCTATGGTTACTTTTAATGGTGATTGGCGGGAATCCGCATTTGTTGAACACACAAACTCTAAAGTGTATCTACAATGTTTTATAACAATGCTATATGCATTTTTTATATAGAACCAGTCAGTAAACACATCGACCATTGAAAAGAGACAACTGACTAATTTCGGTTGCGTAGAGCGTTATCTCTGTCGCACAAAACACTAACAGTCCGGTCTATTAGAGTTATTGTGTATTTGAATAAAATACACCAATAGTTTCTTTAGGTTATGGAAAAATTAAATAAAAACATGATGTTTATAACAAGCTGATGTTTTTTTAAAGTTACAGATGTAGTATAGATATCAAACATCATTATACCTATTGTTGAAATTACCTGTTGTGATTCGTGATGTGATTTGTGATGTGTCTCTTTTAGTTACACGCATCCTGCGTTGTCGATAACCAGAACACATACACATAAAAATGCAATCGTGGAACTTCAAATTATTAAAATGTTGGGGATTTTACACCTCTGTATATATATTTTGAATCGGACGCGACCGCACTCTATCGCAGTTGAATAATGACTGAGAAACTTCAAATTGTCATAGGTAGTGTGCTACACAGACAACGCTCTACGAAAATTTGTCGATTGTCTCTTTTCAATGGTCGATGTGCAATATTTATTGACGGGGACTTTCTATTTTCCAGTGAATATTTTTTTAATACAATTTTATTTGACAATAGGACGGCGCTTCACTTAACGTGTTCGCGTATTTTAATTATCTATTAAAACAAATTATGTAAAGTGAACGGCCGGTAACATTCCTAGGATCTTGTTCATATATCGACTGTCTGTGAACCCCCAGGAAAGGACAGAAGATACTTTTTATACCTGACATCTACCCCCATCTTCCGTTGTTGTTGTTTTATAAATAAGATTTCAGAGTTATTGTTGTAAATGCGAACGTATATCTGTTAATAACTTTACAACGCCTGAACACCAGAACCGATCGTAATAGAAGTTGATACACCAGTAGCCTGGATTTTGAGCGAAGACATAGTTATGGTTCCAACTTTTACGGTATTTACGAGCAAAATATTTGTCACGGAGGAAGCATGGATCAGTTTTGAGTTATTTTAATACTTAATTTTATTTACTTATTATAGATAAGATACATATGTATATAAATTGGGGGGTTCAATTCATGTTCGGATGTCGTGTTTTAATATTTGGTGAAATAAAGCAATACGCGAACTCGCAACAAGTGAAGGGGCACCTACACAGTTTTTTTTTAATTTAAATAGTCAACCGGCTTTCGATTTTGACAAATAACAACTAATATACTTTATTTTGATTTAAAATATAAATTGTTTAGAGTGCTCTGTAGTAGAGGCATGAATATCAAAGACTAGAATTATCGCAGGTCACTTTGTCCACCCCCGCCACATCGAGGCGATGGAGGCGGCCGCCGACGTCACCAGTGATGGAGCGGGAGGGGGGGTGCAGCTCAGCTCTTCCATCTGAAAACAAATATAATTCGATCCGTGATTTACTATTACTAAGATAATAGATCAAGGGTATACGGGCGATGCAGCACTGCATAGTATAGAATTGACAATTTTAAATTATAACTTTATACGTCATAGTTAATTTTTTGTGAGACTGCATCCGGTTCCGTGTGAATTTATCTGAAAGAACCAGAAGTCATTCAGATGTTTATCGGTCTATTTCGTGTTGGTCCCGGTACCTGCGCGTTGTCGGGCCAGTGCAGGTGCTCGGGCGGCTCGGGCTCGTCCAGCTCCTCGGGCGGCGCCGCCGACAGCCACGCCTCGCACGCGCTCCACCGGCTCGACCACAGCTCCACCCTGGACACGGCGAACGCGTTAGCCGCTCGGCTCGAGTAAGATTCGATCGGGCGCAGGAGCGGTATCCGGCTCGAAGGACCCGTCGCATACCTGCCGAGGTCGGGGTCGTCGGCCGCGGCCGCCAGCGATAGCGCGTGCAGCGCGGCGAGCGCGGCCAGCGGCGCGGGCGCGGGGGAGGGCGCGGGCGGCGCGGGGGCCGCGGAGGGCGGCACGCCGGCGCGCGCGCACAGCGCCGTGGCGCCCGCGCGCACGCGCCCCACGCACGCGCGCCAGCTGCGCGGGTCGCTGTACTCGCTGCGGACACGGGGGCGAAGCTTGTACAGTGACACGATGCACTTGTTGGAACAGATTGTGTAGGATGTCGAGTCGAATCAAAGTATATATTATTCCAGTAGGCTATTAGGAGTACTTTTGAATCGTCATTTTACTCTGTTCCGTACCGTGGTATTGAAGGGCGAAGCCAAATGTTATTGTTCTGACAATACTCTTTGTGTGTAGGATTTTATTATTCGTAGTAAATTTAAAAAAAAAAACGAATAAAACAAAAATTAAAATTCTTATAGTTAAAAGTATTATAATAATGACATTATGACATACCTGAGCGCGATGGCGTGCGGTAGACGCACGTCGAGCGTCCAGGCCAGCAGCGCCACCAGCTGCGCCGCCAGCCCGAGCGCGGCGCTGGTGCGGTAGGCGGGGTTGGACGTGGGAACGCTGCACACCGCCGCGTCCTTGTTTTGTGATACTGAAATTAAAAATAATTAAAACTAGGAAAAAGTTGACCTAAAACTAAGGTTTGAAAGATGCTGACTATGAGCTACTGTACCATTTTGAAAATAAATTTCAGTAACTAATCTGAATGTTAAATCTAAATATATACTTATGTCCCCTTGTATTTTCATTCAATAATTGTCAGGTTACATAAAAAACTATGTACCTTTATATTTTTAAAAGCTATGTCTTTTATTAAAACAGCAGCTAAAATACACAGCGAAAATATTTAAGATATATATAGTATTGTCAATTTGTAAGGACATTAATTTACATCTATTCATATTAGTGTTAGAACTAGTTTCAATATAAATAACCTTACCCCAAGCTTGTATGTGTGAGTAGTCTGCGTTTATATCTATCCACGGAGCCACAATGTGTAACTGAGGACGTTTCGGAGGCTCCTCTTCCACATCCTCACCGAGAAACTCTAAATCTTCTATACTGTCACTAAAATATTAAATAAATAAAATATTAAAATATATAAATAAAAATGTATAAATAATGTATCACATTAAACAGCACTATTAATAATATTATTGTACATTGTTTATAATTTATTACTGATTATATTATATAATAATTATAGTTATTATAATAAAAAATATATATGTAAACACACACACACACATACACACATGAAAATATATATTAACTATGGAAACTAATATTGTATAATTTTTTCATAATACTATATAATGTCTTTACATGTTGTACATAATGGTTTAGAAATACTCAAAAAAGGGAACAAGACTGCCACTAGCCAGGAGTACAGTACTACACCCACTTGATTAAAATTATAATAAATTTGTACAAACCAATTGTAATTTAAACTGCTGTGTTAAAATCTCTTTAGTGAATAAAGATATAAAGATACCTTATTCTAATAATATTTTTAACACAAACTATATAAATTAGACATTCCAATACAAAAAAAAAAAAAAATTATGAATTGTAAATGCAATGGAAATAAATGTTAAGCGATTCGTACCTTAGATCATAGCTCATATAGATTGGAAAAATATATCTTGTGAGCTGTCTTATCCTTGATCTTCTGAGAGCTGCTAATGACTGCATCTGGTCACCGTAGAGACTAATTTTAGTTTGTAACTCTATCCTTTGTGTTTGGGCATGTTTCCCTAAGCTTGCCACCCTTTTCTGATACCTTGGTAGCTTCAAACGTAGTTCATTGTTGTAGGTTTTTAGTTCTGTGAGCTCCTTTCTTTTATTGTCGATTATGCTTCTTCGTTGGTCTATGGCTAATCTTAGTAAGTCCAACTTGTCTCTCGATTGCTTTGTTTCTGTTACGAGGATATCCTTCTTGAGTTTTGGTGCTAGTAACTTTTCACATCTCTCGAGGACATGTTGTCGGTTCACCTTTATTCTCATTAGTTTTATTTGTTTCTCTGAAAATCTAATACAGACAGTTTTAAACTATGAAGCTTAAAGTTAAAGTATTCTTTTAAGAAATAAAAACAATTTACTTTTAAGAAAATTCGAATTTTCAAACAACCTAATCCACTTATTGAATTTTATGCAAAAAGTTATCAAAGAGTATCAAAAGATGGTTCAGTTTAGCTCAGTGACAATGTGTAGATCTTAATGTCATGTTTGGCCTGCAAGTATCATTTGATATTTCTGCATAGAACCATTGAAACTGAATAAGTTTAACATCTAGCTTGCAATGAGGCCTTTTCTCGTCACTGGGACATATACAGATTGTTTTTACTTTTGCATTACTAAGTAATATTGATTAATTGAACTGAACATCTTTTATATGAATGAGTTCAAAGTTACTCACAATTATTGATCTTATTGCGTTATCTAGATCGCAAAATGAGTCATTTAGATATAGTTATTACGCAAAGCCACTCACCTATCCGAATAAGGCATCGAAGAATGTACAAAATTACCACTTCTAACACAATCAGCACAATAGAAGTTTCTTTTCACGGTGTAACATAAAACACACTTTGTGTAATGTCCATCGCTCTCTGTAGAGGAGACACGGAAATCCCGTGGGGCCTCACTCTCTGTTAAATAGCTCATCGCAATAATATTTGCGACTTTTTTTATTTAATTTTGCATCGCAATAGAACACAATAATTTGTCAATTGTCATTGTCAGCTGGTGAAAGTTTTGACAATTGACATTGACATCTTGCTGACGTTTTTATTATTTTGTTAAACTTAATAGAGAAGACGTTCCACTATAAATCCTAGTGGTATATTTTTTTCAATATACGGAAAGGCCAGTCTAAAATATACAGGAACAAAAATGACATTTTTCTTAAAAATAAATGGTTACTCTTAATAGAATAATCACCATCTTATCGTTTGCTAGATATAACTTATTAATTCCTAAATTATATATTTAAGTGTAGTTTTAATTCTTCAATGTAATTTAAATCAATGATAGCAGAATTTTGTTCTTTAGATCATACATGATATAAGCAAAAAATATACTTAGTATAGTTTTTAATGACAAAATTAATGCTATGAATTTTTAAAAAATTAAGAGTATCATATATATATATATAATGTAATATCATCATGAAGATGATATTATATTAAAGGAAACTTGTACCTTTATGGATCAAAAACTTTTAGAATTACCATAAAATATTTACGAGTGAAGTTATATTAAATTTAAGCATGCCTTTTATACAATGTTTTCTGATGTCATTTTGTTTGTATCTATTTTTTTCTCTGTAACATAAAATAAAGAATAAGACTTTTATATGTCAATGCGCCGCCAACTACGAGAATTGAGATTTCATTTCGCTTGCCCGTAACTGGCTCACTTACCTATCTACCTTACTTTTACCTATATACATTTTAAACTACTATAGCACAGCATTACGTATATCTGTTTGGTGGTAGGATAAACGAATGGGTGAAGTATGCTTACTTAGCACAAAGCTTGCACTAACTAGTAACGTATCATAAAATTATAAATTCCTTTCGTTACTTAAACCCATGAATATAAATAAAGAATAATACACGTAGTTAGTATTCGTATTAAGGTAGAAAAATTAAAAGAATTTCGATTTAATAACGACGATAGCGACAGCGTGCGGCTTAAATTTCGTTTGTGTATTTAGTGTAAATACTTTAATGAAAAATAAATACGTTCACGGTACGATAGCGGGTCAACGTGAATCAGCTGGATTGGATTACGTGCGCGCCTAACGAGCCAACTCATTCTGATTTTTATTTTCACGGTGGAACTCAGAGAAGAGTAAACATAAACGTGTGTTACCGATTTCATCTTAGCCTTGGTTGGTTTAAATTGTTTTATTGCAACGATTTTATTATTGTCACAAAAGCTTAAATTGTAAACTCGTTGATTGAATTTTGAATCTGCGTAAGGTACCTTTTTCCGGAGCATCCACGGTGTCCGCCGTGTTAGTCTATGAAATAATAGAAAGTATAAAGTAGATTCTGTTACTGTTTCTGATGGAATTGATCCTCAGCTCTTCAGGATAGTCCATAACACATCAACAGGTGAATTAACCTTAAAAATAAATACGTAGTGCTTCCTATGTGCTACTTGTGCGAACATTTACACTAAAAAATATAAACAAAGATTCGAATTAAATTGGGTAGAAGTATGGAATACCTAATGATTAAAAAAAATATTAACGAAGCATTAGGTATATACTCCATTATTGATTGACCAAAAATCTACCTCTGAAAGAAAACAAACTAAAAACTTTATATAAAATTGAAACGTGACTGAATGTTTCGCTTTTTTATGGAAGCAAAATATAGTAACGGTACTTACTTACGTATTGTATTTAATTAAAGCGGTTTTAATATAAAACAATATAAAAGGCACGTGGTCGTTCGTTAGCCGTGATTGCGGCGAGGATAATGGAATTAATAATTTTCCGTATTATACCCAAAAAAAAAGAATTAACGATATGGACCTTGTAAATCTTTCCAAATTGTTCCTTAAGTTATTGGAACTTTGGGAAATTTTCCATCGATGATATTATTTAAAAAAAAACTGTTCTACGAAAAAAAACCTATACACATCGCATCAGCTAAGTTATTCATATCTTTGATTTGAATTTGTTTTTAAGCACTTACTAGTGGTAGGGGTTTGTGCAGCGCAGCACTTGGTATTGTTGAGTTCCGGTTTGAAAGGTGAGTGAGCAAGAGTTATTACAGCCACAAGAGACATAACATCTTAGTTCCCAAAGTTGGTGGCGCATTGACGATGGTTGACATTTCTTACAATGCCAATTTTTATGGGCGTTGGTAATCGCTTATCATCATGTACAAATGGGCCAGTAAGTATAGACTTACTATATAAAAAAATATAGGTTCATAATTATTATATTTATATTTTTTGATTGATAAAAAAGAGTAACCACTGAATTTCATGGCAGTAGAACTCGGTAGAAACTACATTGCGATCCGGTGGTAGTTTTAAATTAAAGGAACGCCAATAAATATATGGATTCAATTCACACTCCAATAGAAATAAATTAATATCATTAGAAAGCAACCAACATCTAGAACAAGGGTTCCAATGTCACTTATCTTGATTCCTTGTCCGATCGGAGCAATAGTATAGCTTAGAATAGTATATCTCGCTTACGTTGTAGCGTCACGTTGGAGAAGATCGATAGCTTCATCTGTTATGTTCCCAAGCTAGTTAACTTGTTCTTCAATGAAGTTCGGAAAATACAGTTAGAAAAGTGACAGCTGTTTGCAATTTCACTGACATATACATTACAGTATGAACTGAACGGCCAATAATTTCAATCTTGGCGCCACAGTGACTTCAAATCAAATAGAGCAGTCAAAAGATACATCTTAATGGAAAGGGTTCGAAGAACTAGATCACTAGACCCTAAGGTTACCCTACACTTTAATCAGACTAATGGAGAATATAATGTGTATTACTTTGGCTATAATGGCCTCTACCGCGTCAATTCAAGCCGGATGTTGGGAGCCCACTTCAGGAGCTCCTGTGCTAAGAGGCCGGACCTAGGCTTAGGACGCCGTTGACGTCGTGAGGACGACGTGTGCAATACTCTAGTCAAACACTTGAACCATATTAAATAAATAGGAAATCTTGCCATCGTGTAGAAATCCAACAGCTGTTACATAGCGTCATCTAGTAAACAATAGTGAAATTATCAACGAACTCGTAAAGTACAAATAATGGCATCAAAGCTAATCGTAAAGAGCCTACTTGAAGAACGTATATTTTAATGTTGATTTATTAATTAAACATTTTAAGGAAACTCTCTGACAGGAACAATTACTGTTTAAATATTTACAAAATGTTGGAAATCAGTTTTATTTGTATAAATATAAATGGCCAACAAAATACAAGTTAATTATTAACGTACAGTGATCTTCCGGTTCATCCGCGGTACGTAATTCCGCTACTTCCGCGGGTAATGCGTAGTAGGCTAATAAAAGACGCAAATCATAAATGCTTTATACATTTTTTTATTTAATAAACATCAAATAAAATAAAATCAAAAAGTAAAGAAACAGCCTGAAAAATGTCCGACCGCTGGGGAAAGGTCTCCTGGCTTGTTGAGCAGAAGATTAACAGCTTACCACCACGTTATTTATACATTGTGACAGATTTTCATCGTCACGCCGAGCACGATTGTTGTTTGATCGGGTTTGAACTCGTAATCCTCGGTCAAATTCCTATTTTCTTACCACTGGGTCATCAGTGCTTTATATATGAGAACTTTTATGTTTTAACAATGGAATGAATGTTGCAATGTTATCCTATTTTATTTTTTAAAAGTTTTAACAAACAAAGTTCTAATTTTGAATTGAATTATCTCAAAATTTGTAATTATATCAATCTTGATATAATTTATAACAAACAAACACATTTATATTACATATAATATATTTATATTTTTGTTACATAAGAATTAGGTTGAGAAATTAAATAACTGTGGTCCAATTAAAATTTAATAGATTGTTACTGTACAAATCGTGACATGGTGAAGAATATTAGCATCATTTCCTCGTTGAATCGATTTAGAATCGTTTTTGCACTAAAAAGATAAAGATTTCAACTGTAAACGGAACAAAGATATAGCTTAGAAATGATAAATATCTTATCATTATATCTTTCTTATTTTATTACAATCGGGTTTTAATGCAGTTATAAGTTTGTCGCGTGCAAGTCAGTCTATAAATATTAATTAAAATGTTCATTAACCAAGCATGAAAACCCATGTACATCTGGCACAAAAAAGAGACAAAACCATCTCAGTACAAGAATTTTAAAAGCTTCCTAAAAAGTCGTGGACTCAGCTAGCTGCTGAGTTTCAGATCAACACAAATGTTGCCAACACAATGTGTAATTTGATACTTCAAACTGTACATATAAAACGACGTTAAAAATACAATAATTAAACCTAAAAATTATGTATTGCAATGAAAAACGGAAAAATTAAATATACAAATAGACAAAACAGTTTATTATATTCGAGTAAATGTAAACAGACATAATTTTTAAATAAAATATATTTTATTACGGTACAGATTATACGCAAATTATGAACACAGATAAAATTTTAAAAGAGTATGATCGAATAATAAGAAAAAGTGCGTCTAATATGAGTTTTTTTAAAGAAGAAAATGAATGCTAATTTAAAAAAAAAAATACTTATATTTCTGTTTAGGAATAAACGACAATAACCTGTGACTTTGACGTCGCTAGGCGGCCCGTAAACCATTGCGCCATTGACGCTTTCACAGTATATATGATATGAAGTAATTTATTTTCGATTTTATTCCATACATACATATTATACCACTACCAGCCTTGACGAGTAAACGTAAGTACAAGTGAATATTTAGCTCTCTTTCGCAACTAACTTCGTTTACAATTTTAAGTATAACTTCCAAACGAATAATACAAATCATGAAAGTTTATATCAACGTGAGCAAACGACTTGAATTGTTCGGAAAATGTAAAATCATTAAAAAGTACTGAATTGTTTGTTTTCATCCCAATGTCTTTGCTTAGATTAGATTGACAGTACGCCACAAAGCTACGTGTGAGTCAGGTGTATGCTGGAGAACTCTGAAATATGATAGGTACACAATTGGTACATAATTATATTTTAAATAAAAAATATAATATTTACAATCGCTATAAAATGAAACTCAAGTGCCAATTCACAATACTGTATATTATAAATAGTGACAATAATACAAAAATGAAATGAAGAAGAACAATAGGAAATATGGCAATAAATACGAGAGCAGCGTCGTCCGAATGCACTGATTGTAATTTTCTCTGGATGTTTCGCGAGGACGAGCCACAGTGAAAGGCAATTAACGTCGTCAGTTAGTGCAGCGAGTGTTCCGATTGGATTCTAAACTTTCTTCCACGATTAGTTTTAGTGATTAGACCTTAGATTGTTACTAAATAGGCTATAATGGTTCGTTAACTAATGGCTTATTGAGTTTTTATTTTGAAACTAAACATAATTCTGTCAAAGTAATAGTTATTACCTTTTTTAATTATCGTATGACTATTACACTAACATTTTGTTTGTCAAAAATCTATAATCGGTATTGAAAGGAATACCACATACCTCAATTGATGCTGTGAAAGAAAAAACTTACAACATAACTAGCATATTTTTATAACAAACAAACGTGCAAGCGGATTTTCTTTAAAGTTGTGTTTTCATCGAAGAAGGCGTTCGATAATAACACAAATTTCTAAAAATTGTGTTTAATTCTTCTGTACGCAAATGGTTATTAAGAATTTTTAAATACTAAAATAGAATTACTATCGTTTAGTCGGTTAACAGACGTTGTTATATTATATTTCTTATTTTTTATATGGGAATTTCAAGGTAAATAAGTATAAGTAATTTTAACATTAAACACATATTAAATAGTTATTCTATCGCCAAATATTTATTTCTGTATCATAAAGCCAATCCAATGTTAAAATTGATCAAAATAATATATAAATAATAATTGTTAGTTAAAAAAGTTTTTAAATAAGTGAAATATATTGGGCATAATAACATTTTTTTTTCTAATCGCTTTTTAAAATACAGCTTTAGTATACTGAATTTAATAGAATATATCGTATGAAATTTGTGGCAACGCGATAAATTTGTCGCGGGAACGGCCGAAGACAACCGGCATTTTGTAAATCATTTTTATGTATTACACGCGCGACCGCGCTTCTGTGGCGTCACTAATAAAATATTATATTTCCCTTCGTAACTACAAAAGTTATTTTTTTATTATTTATCTTTGAGCTAAACTGAGAGCGCTCTAGTGTAAGCAAATTAGAGTTTTCAAGAGCTCAGTAATCAACTTAAGTGGTACCTAATGGTAACCTAGTGTTTTTAAAACAACAGCTTGGATGAAATTTTTTCATTTGTGTATACAGTATGTTATTGGAGCAGCGAAGTGGAAGATGCGTCAAACCTACTCCTTCAGAAGAAGGCCTATATCGAGCAGTGGGATAAAATGGACTTTGAACTTTTTACTTTTTAAAATTTATGGAACAGATAATTATAACATAACACTAAGATACGAGGGCGAGCATAGACGATCAATAAGAGTGTAAGTCATGGTAACAATTTTCAGGAACGGCTTCGATTATCACGAAGCGATCACGTCATATGCTAAGTATAGATATTATATAAATACATTACGCTTTTAATTTCATTTATACCATCATCATTGAACACTTCGAAATCCCGTAGTCGACAACACTATTGTAAATATATTTTGTAGCGTTTAACATATTTAGTATCATTCAATTAAAAGTGTTTAACCCTTTTTTATATTATTAACATTCCAAAATATTTCATTACCTTCACTGGTGACACAAGGACTTGATACCATATTGAAAATTCAATTACAATATTGTAATAATAATTCTAACATTATTTAATATATTATCTTATCAACTCTTTTATTTTATTCAATATAATTATATAAACTAAAGTTTGTTAAAGTCATGAATAAAAAAGAATCAAAACTATGTTGTGTGAAAAATGCTGATCATGTCATCATGTCCTACAAAGTAACATACAATTAACTAAATTAAATCGAACTGTAAATACCGGTACGACATTTCTCTCCGTATTTAAGCTTTGTGTCGACAAAAATAATAAAACACGTAATCCCCTCCCAAACACTTAATACTTGAATGTTTTTTACACATTTAAGTAGCGCAACCTAACACTCACAGTGTTTGTAAGTATCAAATTTTTCAGAGATGTCAAATTGTACAAATTGCGTCATCCACGATAAACATTTTTACAGCACCCCGAGCACTTTTCTTATTTCCTACCAATAGGGGGCCGTTGTTATGATTCGACGTCCGTCCATTACGATCTAGCGGGATCCTATTTCCTCAATACGACCCCCCAGGACTTACAACGCGTATGTCACAAATTGGCCAGCGCAAGCTTACTCAATAATAACCCCTCAAGAACAAATTGAGAATCTATGTTGGGAGTTCATTTTGAATCACATGATATCATTCTTTGATTTCGATTTAGTTGGTTACTGACTAAGTGTAACTGAAGTTTTATGTTATGAAATACTAACGTTATTAATGTTAAATGTAATTTGTTTTTCTGAAGATAAAAGGTATTTAAGATTTCATTCATTTAGCTATTAATATATATAATCTAGTAAATCTAACTTTTTAATAAGATACATTCTTCGTTATTTTAATTTTTATTATTAATAAAATCAATTTTATATTCTGTTTTGTAATATGTACTTAACTCACATTTGCAACAACAACAACATAGTCTAGAAGCCATTGTTTACGTCTTTGTAGTTCCTATTGGAACAAAGTTCTTTTACGCGGCTTACAGTAGAGTGAAATGGCAGTGGCCCAAGGTCACGTCATATATCGAAATAACGTCCATACTGTGCCTACCAAATGCTACAAAATGCGATGCGTTGGGCGTTCGAATTTAGGAGGTCGATATAATGGAGGTTGGTGTGCTTTTTGATGTGACAAAAATACGGTAATATAATCGATTAAAATATACATTTAAAACATGGTTTTAGTCGAATAAATACCACTGTGTAATATTTTTTTGTTTTTTAATATTTTTAGTTATTATTTGATGTAGGTACTTGATGTGGTCTCCTATAATTGAAGGAACACACATATTTTCAACTTCACTTAACTTAACTTCACGATGTAAGTGGGTATCCTTTTTTGGAGATACTTAGTAAATAAATAAATTAAAATATGTTTATACTACGAATTAATATGTATTTATTTAAATTGATTCGTATTTAATTTAATTGCTAATAGAGTAACTACTGAGATTTTCGTCAATTATTCTCGGTAGAATCTACATTCCGAAATTAACTATAGATGTTAATTAATCTTGTAAAATGATACAGTAATATTATTATTTGATAAAACTTACACGTAGCTTAGCGATAATTTCATTGCCGTATTTTTTATGAATGTTGAAAAAGTTTCCCTTTATGGTTCAATCACAACTTAACTTTTTAATACCCTGCTGACATGCGAAACGGTGAAGAAATAAAACTGAAACGTTTTTATTTAAATATACATATTTCCGCGGCCCGAATGAAACGGGATGAAACAGCCCCCAGGATGGTAATAATTCTAAAATTTAACTTTACTACCCCACGATCATTTACGTCGGTCGATTACGAACCTTCAACGAGTCGAGCCTTGTGATGGTTCAGAGATACGTAGAGAAGATGTTTGAGTGTTAATTATCTCGAACGTTTTGCATGAACTTTATTATCTCAAACATAGTCTTAACATAATATGTTATATGTAAACTTAGGTCTCGTTAATTCACTTCTTGAAGCTTTATACCTTTAATAGTACAATCAAAGTCATGTTTTGCTTCTGTTACCTAAATAAATTTTATATATTTCTAGAATGTTTTGTGTAACGCAATAAATGATATTAAATTTAATAATAAGGGAAATATTTTGGTGTTATGCTTATGCTGATTAAGTTACTTAAAATTCATCTTGCATTACATAATATTTTGAAATAAAAACTCCCAAGTTCAGAGAGGTTAAAACTACGCAGTAATTCATTTATGCAATTTTTATTGTACAATATATTTATTATCTGTGTGCGTGGAATGTTTTTTTGGCCACCTCATTTGTTTACAACGCATAATTACACGTTATCAAATTAAATCTATACTAATATAATAATAATAATAATAATAATAATAATTTATTTGCTTTAAACATAATACACATGTTTAGTCACCACATCTATGACATGCAAATATTCCAACCTAAACCAATCATTAATTTAAATATTAAAATAATTAATTATTACATTTCATTAATTATATTACACTACATCACAGAGGTAGGAGACATAAAATAAAATTTGATTAGGATTAACAATAATTATTTGAACTAAATGTAATAAATGATTTACTAATACTTAACTAAATAACATAATATGCACAATATTACTACTTGTTGCTGATTAAAATTCTAAATGTCAAACTCATAAAGAGGAAAGATTTGATTTTTGAAGTGATAACTTCTTATGGGAGGGTAAACCGCTTCGTAAAGTAATGCATTCGGCACCATTATTACCGACGTGGACTGCTTTAACTGAGAGTTACGAAGCTAACGCCATCTAGCGTATACAGATAGTACTTATAATAACTTAGCAACTCTCAAGTACCAATTTAAATTATATTTAATATATTATCATTAATAATAAATATTATAACTTCTGTCGAGCGTCCCGAGACGCACACGTTTTTTTGTTTGTTTGTTACGATTTAACTCAAAAACTACTAGACCGATTTAAAAAAAATATTTCACCAATAGAAAGCTACATGTTTACCGAGTAACATAGGCTATATTATATCTTCAAAAAATTAGAGACCCCTACCTAAAATGGAACAATGTAACCCAAGGTATCAAAATGTTGCCTATAAAAGTCATTATTTGGCGTGCGCTGCGAAAACTAATGACGGTCTGTCTTAATCTGCTTAACTATTATAGTTAAGCCACAGTAACAGTTTTTGTTTAAATTATTAGGTTCAATTACGGGTGGAATCAAATAGTGGTGATATTGATATCATGATATTAATCCTTATCTATTTAAATGGTTTAATAATTAAGGTTGATTCTGTACGTGTAAATTCCACTTTATTCAGATCGCACTTTTCGTTTAGAAGTTATGAAGGTTATAAAAATTATCTAAGTAAGAAAAATTACACAGTTTGAACAAACTGTAACTATCCTACGTTTAGTCTATTAACAGATACTAATTTACGTATTTCCATTATATAACGGTTTTTAAATTTTCGCGGAGGAAGTCGCGGGCGAAATGCTAGTAATATATAAGTTAATTATTTTTCTGTTAATAAAATTCCTTTTGAAATTTTGCAGAAAGAAAACATATTTGTACAATAAATTTTTTTTAATACATTTATTTACATTAGACTTAAATAAATAAAAATAAAATTTAAAAACAGTTAATGTACACATCATGACCGCGTGGAATGGTGACAATAATTGTATATTTTATTAAGCAATTAGACAGTTACGTCAACAGTATTGTGACCTTCTGTAAAAATAATTTTAAAGCTCCAAGATCAAATGTTCACGGCAAGGTTTTTCTTATATTAAGAAAGTTTTAGGCAAATGATTTAAAGGTTGAAATTTATGAAAACAAGATCAGAGGTTTCGACTTTGTGAAGATTTCAACACGAAATATTTAGTGATTCCGGTGGCGTTCGCGGTCGTAACGACTTGAGAATTTGGACTTCTTAAAAAGCCTTTAATCCGCACCTGGCTGCCGGGCTCACGGGATTACTAGCATCTCCATTACAATCCCCGACCAATAACAATGGGCTTTGTGTAAAAATGGAAAATGAATTTTTTCGTTATTGACTAGTTCCGGTTGGGGAAATTGTGCTATTTTCAAATTCTTAAATTTTAAAGGTTTAAATATCTTGGGCATGTGGTATCCTATGACCTGAGAGACGACGCGGATATAGAGAGAGAACGCAGGGCTTTGCCTGTTAGGGCGAACATAATTGTCCGCAGGTTTGCTCGGTGCTCTATGCCAGTCAAAATCACTTTCTTCAGAGCCTACCGTACCACATTCTACACGAGCAGCCTGTGGGCTAACTACATACATACAAAAACAGTATAATGCCCTGCGTGTACTATATAACAGTGCTTTCAGGATGCTAATGGGTCTGCCTCGATTCTGTAGTGCGTTGGGGATGTTTGCCGAGGCGCGTGTAGACTGTTTTTACACAACTATGCGAAAACGGTGTACATCCTTGTTGCGTAGTGTTCGGGCTAGCTCCGGTGGCGTTCTGAGGGCGTTCGTTGATAGGTTCGATTGTTTGTACTGGAACCACTGCTGTAGGATTCATGCGCTGACAAATCGATCCTGTCTTAGGTTAAAATATAGTCTTTAGAATTTACTAACACTTAGGGTTACTTGTATTACTAACAATATATGATCCATGTTGGTCGCAATAAAGTGTATTATTATTATTATTAAATTATTTCTTTACTTACACAAACTTTAGTTTCTTCTCCGCTGGTTCTTCTAAAATCTGAGGTATTCCTTTTATAACCGTAGATTTAATGACATTAATATGTAAATGTATCAACAATCAAATAAAATTGTTAATTTTGATATGTATAAGAAATTTACAACCTATTATAAATTTCTTATACACATTATATTTTCGTAGACAATGTATATTATATCTAAAAATAAATATTTTTAATGTTAATATTTTCCTTTTTTTCTCTTAAATGATACATGCTCAAAACTCGATCCCTCAATAAAATGATAGATTTAAAAATACTTTTAGTTATAATTTTTTTTCACTTTACGTATGTCTAACAACTAAAGTAAATTTTCAATAAGCAGCACATGATCTCTTCACTCTTTAATTCTTTTAATCTTCAATCAATTCTGTAAGCATACGTCCAACATAATCATATTTTGAGCATAGCGGTTTGAGCCGAAGTTTAATAATGTGTACTTGTTATGCAGAAGGTTTATTTGGTGCACGCCATTGGCTCGCCACAACACACTTTTATTACATAGATGCAAATTATTTTTATAACAAAATATATAATAATAATAATAGTTCTCCAGACTGATTTCGGCCACGGCGGCCAATCTCAAGTGAGATTAGCCAACTGCGCATGACATATTATAGTGCACAAAAGTGTGCGCAAACACAGGTGCACTCTCTATTCCCTGCCTCTCATAACCTGATGGGACGGCAATCTGATTACCTGAGAGAGTTCAGGTGCAGGACCAACGGCTTTACGTGCTTTCCGTGGCACGGGAGTGTACACACTTCCTAGTGTACACACTTCCTAGTGTACACACTACTAAAAGGCGAACGGCAGGTTTGTATAGGAATTACGTACCGCTAATAAAATTTCGTGTTTTGGGATATATTTGGTTTTAATTGGTAGTTAATACGGCATAAGAAAAGTAACAGCCTGTGAATGTCCCACTGCTGGGCTAAGGCCTCTTCTCCTCTTTTGAGAAGAAGGTGGAATACACATGTGACAGAATTTCAGTGAAATTTGACACATGTAGGTTTCCTCACGATGTTTTTCTTCACCGTCAAGCACGAGATAAATTATAATCACAAATTAGGCACATAAAATTCAGTGGTGCTTGCCCGGGTTTGAACCTACGATCATCGGTTAAGATTCACGCGTTCTTACCACTGGGCCATCTCGGCTATAATGATATAACAGACAAGCCCTAAAAAAAAACTAGACAAGCCCTTTTTAAATACTTAGATCAAAGAGATAATATAAATAAATAAAAAATAACAGAAAATATCAGTAACATTGTATTTATTGGCCCGAGCTAGGATTTGAACCCAGGACTACCGGGTCTGCGGCCTTACATGTAGCCACTAGAGCAACGAGGCAGTCAACAAATAAATAATATGCTTTCAAACTAACAAATTACACTTTGTTCTTGCTACATTAATATTATTTGTTACATAATAGCTGACGTCATACAAATGACGGCGTGCAACGTAAGAGAAAAATAATTTATTACAATGACGTTTATTTTCATTGAATTCAAAACATTTAGCGCGTTTATTCTTTCTTTATAATAATGTAATGTCAATCTTTGTCTGTTCAATTACTGCCCCGTTTGTTTGTTTGTTCATATTTACCAATTGATAGATTGGTTGAAAGTACGATATAGTTATATATAATTTGTGTAATAAATAAAGTAAATTAAGTCTTCAAATGGAATACTGTTTGAAAAGGCCTCTTCGACTCTTGAGTTCAAGGCAAGGAGTCGATACACGTGACAGGTTTCCTCACAATATTTTTATCACCGCTAAATATTATGAGTTGAATAATTATAAACACAATATAACAACAGGAAAATGTTGTATTTGTTTGAACACGTAATCTTCGGTTTTTCATATCATAATAAGTAAAATTAATTTAAAAACAAAATTCAAATATTACTAATATTAGGAATATTAATATGAAAATATTTACATTAAAGCCTTAAATAAATACAAATAAAAAATAATATTAAAATTGGAACAAAGTTGGCGGATATGGGCCACCTGATGGTAAGTGGTCACGAACGCCCATAGACATTGGCAATGTAAGAAATGTTATAATGCCTCGTTGGTCTAGTGGCTAGGATAATAATAGGATAAGAATCGACGGCGATGTGCCACCACTGTGGCGCGGACCGGGACACTGCCCAGCACACTTTGGAGATGTGTCCCGCGTGGAGTGCGGAGAGGGAGATCCTGGTTCGCGAAGTCGGACAAGACCTGTCCCTGCGAGCAATCGTGTCGGCGATGCTCCGCAGGGAATCGGCGTGGAGGGCCGTAGCCTCCTTCTGTGAGACCGTCATGGTCCAGAAGGAGACGGCGGAGCGGGAACGGGAAAGGGCCGATCCTGCTCGGCAGAGACGACGTCGGCGTCGTCCCGGCCCTCCCACAGCCCCAACGTCCGGGGCTTTAAATATAGGGCGTAACCCTGGGGCCGTGGATGCGTGAGGTGGGGGCCTCACGTGTCCAATTTCAAACGGCCCTGAGGAGGACGGCAGCCCGAATGGCCTCGCGCTGCCGTACGCACTAGCGAGGAGTGCGGGGGGGCGGGATTACTTTCGCCCCCTGAGGAGAGCTCCGCCGAGCCACGAGCGGAGCACAGCACGGGAGGGGCCGCGGATGCGTTATATCAACACGATCCCGCAGCCTCTCCGATCCGTGCCGAGGACGGCCATCGCAGTGGTTTAGTGGGTAAGAATCCCACATAACCCGGTCTCTCCCCCAAGAGAGTTGGGTACCTTCCTGAAGGTTTCCACTGCGTGAAAAAAAAAAAAAAAAAAAAAAAAAAAAAAAAAAAAAAAAAAAAAAAAAAAAAAAAAAAAAAAAAAAAAAAGTGGCTAGGATAAGGCCGCAGACCCGGTGGTCCTGGGTTCAATTCCCAGGTCGGGCCAATAAATAGTTATTGGGTTTTTCTGTCAGAAAATTCTCAGTAGTCGCCCGGAGTCTGGAAGTTGGAAGTGTGTACACTCCCGTGCCTCGGAAAGCACGTTAAGCCGTTGGTCCTGCGCCTGAACTCTTTCCGGTCGTGTCGGATTGCCGTCCCATCGGATTATGAGAGCTAAGGAAAAGAGAGTGCACCCGTGTTTGCGCACACACTTGTGCACTATAATATGTCCTGCGCAGTTGGCTAATCTCTCTTGAGATTTGCCGCCGTGGCCGAAATCGGTCTGGAGGACCTTAATAAGAAATGTTAACCATCGCTTACATTGCCAATGCGCCACTTACCTTGGGAACTAAGATGTTATGTAAGTATATATAATTACACTGGCTCACTCACCCTTCAAACCGGAACACAACATTACTAAGTATTGCCGTTTTGCGGTAGAATATCTGATGAGTGGGTGGTACCAACCCAGACGAGCTTGCACAAAGCTCTAACACCAAGAAAATAATTTAAAGTAACTTTTGTTTTGTTTTTGGATTCACTCAATAATTGCTAATCCAATTAATATGAAACTTTCATACTTTGATAGATTATAATTTCAAAATGGACATTAGTCGAATGAAAAGTTTATTTGTTCTATATTTTTTGAGATAAGCGATATCTCAATGACAACACAGTCGCAGGTAGTCATAGTCGTTTAACTTACTTACGAATGATGATGAGAATCGAACAAAGACGAAATGGAAATAGGTCCTGTAATGTCAAGAACAGTAAGTGTTTCCAATGCAGTTCATCAGGTCTGAGTTGTTCTACGAATATGTACAACGGCGAGTATTTCTCTGCGACTGTAAGTACACTGGTTCACTAGTAAAGCATTCTTAAATTAAATAATGTTTCATTATACCTTTTAATATTCAATTTAATAATTATTATATTTTAATAGTCAATTTTAAATTAAATATTTGAGTGAACATGTATATTATGTTTAAAGCAATTGAATTGAATTGTTGTTCGGTAGAATACCTTGTGAACGGTTGATATTCAAAATTGTAATTTACCGTTTTTGTATTACATTTAGTAAAAAATTATCATCGTCATTATAATATATATCATTTATCATTATAATATAATATTAGTTTTGTTAAAAAAGTATCCTTTATTAAATTACTTGGTGGTAGAGCTTTGTGCAAGCTCGTCTGGGTAGGTACCACCCACTCATCAGATATTCTACCGCAAAACCGCAGGCTTGGAGTGAGCCAGTGTAATTACAGGCACAAGGGACATAACATCTTAGTTCCCAAGGTTGGTGGCGCATCGGCGATATAAGCGATGGTTAACATCTCTTACAATGCCAATGTCTATGGCCGTTGGTGACCACTTACCATCAGGTGGCCCATATGCAAGCCAACCTTCCTATGACATAAAAAAAAAAAATTGCGGTGCATGTGACTTTAAACATTGAACTTCATATAAAGTTTGAATTTTTCATGATGAAAAGAGTATAAATGATGACAATGATTTGAAAGGCATATTTTTACTGGTCTATCTATATTTTACAGGTCTCAAAAATGTAAAAATGAAAGAAAATTATATTCTTTGCTTACAATGCAATGTATCAGCTACGATTTATATTTATTACCCGTGCGACCGAGCTTCGCGCGGCGTTGATATAATTAATTGTAAAAAAATGTTTCTTTTTCGTTAAAAAAACATGTTTAAAAACGTCATTTGCAAAGGTGCAAAAAGTATTATGTAGAAAAGCGTCTTCCCGGGCGCTCTCCCTTAGATTCCACCCAGTCAAAAGCAATATATAATGTAATTTTACTCTAACCGCTTCGGAATTGAATGGAGGATTGGCTTCAAATATCAAAGTGCCTAGGAGAACAATATATATAATTAGTTTATATTAGAGTTATATTCAATAATATATTTTTACATATGATGGTAAATTTTATATAATTATGCTCCATTATAGGTGATATTCTTTTTAGCATGTTTTTGGTAAGACTAGTAAACTCACTCTACGAAGAATACGTTTAAAAATTTGAGTCGTTGTAGTAAAAGATAAGTTGGTATGAATAGTTTTGACTATAATTTTCCTAATTAAAATACAATCATTATACGTGATGATGATGATGATGGTCCTCGATTTCGGTCACGGCAGCCAATCTCATGAGAGATTAGCCAACTGCGCAGGACATATTATAGTGCACAAGTGTGTGCGCAAACACAGGTGCACTCTCTATTCCTTAACCCTTATAACCCGATGAGACAGCAATCCGACACGACCGGAAAGAGTTCAGGCGCAGGACCACCGGCTTAACGTGCTTTCCGAGGCACGCGAGTGTACACACTTCCAACTTCCAGATTCCGGGCTGCTACGTAGAATTTTCGACATAAAATCTCAATAACATTTTATTGGCCCGACTTGGAATTTGAACCCAGGACCACCGTGTCCGCGGCTTTACATGTAGCCACTGACCAACGAGGCAGTCATTATACGTATAAAGTTGTCTAATATTCATTAATTTCGTTTTTTCAAAGATCTTATGAGTTTCTGTCAAGTAAGGATAGTAGAATAATGTCCTTATAATCATGTTTTGCATTCTTTGTTGTTTATATGTTACAAGAACTTTGTTATAGTGAATTATGTATAAAACATGTAGGAAATAATAAATGGTAGCTTGTTTTGACAAACAGAAAATAACGTTGTATCCAAAAATCTAAACGTCGATTAGCTTCACTTAAAGCTATTCGTTTAAAAAATATTTATTGAAGTTACTCTCTACCGAGTACTCGTGTTCACGGTCTAAATCGATTACCCTACAAAATTGTTTTGTTGCTTTATTTAAATAAACGGTATTAGGATGACAACACGTTCGAAATTGGTCGTTTTATATCCCCTAATATTTTATTTCCAGTGACGTTATCGTTAATGTAATTCCCTATCGGCTTCAGCTCTAATATTTAAAAGGGTATTTGTAAAAAACTACAAGAGTTATTGTTAAAAAAATGGTGTATTTTTCTTGTTGATATTTGCGGTTTACTTTGAGGTTGCAGTTTATAAGCTGCTAATTTTAAGGTCCTGGTACAGGTCTCGGGTGAAGCAAAAATAAAGTCCAAATCGGTTCAAGAAATTATCAATAGCTCGGCTATTGCAGCTCATTTAGCCAACAGCTGCCACTCATGACCTATCTATCTTAGATTAGAACCAAAAAAGCCAAAGTAATTCCAACACGATCGGAGAGATCAGACGCTGGATTGGACTGTAAGCACTGCCATCTTGTAGACTCGTGATATTATTGAGTACTATTGGCCCAATCTGGGGTTTGAGCCCTGTACCTCTGGATCTGCAGTCATACAAGAGAGCCATTAGTCTACTATTTTGATACTAAGTATGTTTCATAAATAGAGTCCTAAAATTAACACGAGGCGATGGACGAACTGATCCTGTGATAACTTAATGATGTCACCGAGCAAGGTTCGTTAAATCCGAATCGTCATTCAATGCATTCGATATCAAAATCTAATATTCTATACACGTTTTCATGTTTCATTAATTTGATGAAAACTAGAATTGCCATAGTTTTGTTATCGTGTGCGTTTTTATAAGCGAGTAATCAATGGATTTTGTTTGACATTCGTGGTGAATTTTTGTTCAGTTCAAAACATTTCTAAGTTAATTGACAAGTGTATGTGAGTTTGTTTGTTACGCATATAAGCCTCAACCACTAAGCCGATTTTAAAAATTCTTTCACCAATGGAAAGCTACAGCATCAGCAAGTAACATAGGCTATATTTTGTCCTCGTATTACCACGGGAACGGGGACTACGTGGGTGAAACCACAGGCAAAACGCTATTAATTATATAAAGTAAATGGTTTTGGTGGAATTTGTTTGCACTATTTGCTTCATTTAATGCCCTAATGGTTTTCATCACAAACTCGTACCGTTGTGTTTCCAAATTTAGTTTTCGAGTTAGTCGTTCACGTCGTCGCCGTTGAGTTAGACTTTTGTTTCGAGTTCCATGGCTGATTATTTTCAGGTCTCAGTAAACTCTTTTCGGACCGGTGTTAGATTCTTGACAATTAAAAAAGTAAGCTTAATGCTTTATGTATGTACGTTGTGATTGTTTCTATACAAGTCTTGAGCATAATTAATGTTATCAACTGAAAAGTTAAATCACCCAACGATATTGTTTACATATCCGAGACGCCATCTCGGAAGTGATAGTGGGCTGAAGATGTCAATCTTCACGATAGCTTGACGTCAGCCCAGACAAGCACCTCAATGTACTAAAATGTACTTGATTTGAGTTTATAATCAATTAATATAAAAAATTGTAAATATGTATCCACAGATCCTCATCGGAGCGGCATTGGGGAGTTCTGTTTCTAAATATTTCCTAGGGAGGAGCCTGTAAGGGCCTCCTGCGATCGAAGTAGTGGGTAATTTATAGGCTCTTACGGGGCTGTTACATGTGTATGACTGTGGCATTGTAGATCCCAAACTAATGTACTGATTTTGATGCAGTTTGTTCTATTCGAAACCATATGTGATCGAGAAAGTTTTATAAATTATGAAGAACTGTTCAGATGTTTGAAGATCATAAGCTTATTTCCTACTGAATAAAAGGGTTTTATTAATTTTATTTATTAATTTAAAAATTGCAATAATAATTTTAAGGGTCCATAAACATAATTTTTTTGTGCCGGGGGTAACATAATAAATACAATAATTTAAAAGTATTCCATTAATTAGTGTAACGTTCAAAGTGGAAATAATATCTATATAATATGTGCATAGCTTAGTAGTTAAATAAACTTATTACATAAGAAAAATCTACTGTAACCTCAAGCCTTAGACTCTACACCTCGTATCCTTGACTTTTAAACTAAATCGTTTTGTTTTATCCGTATCCGTCGGTATAAATCCCGCGCCAACTGAACGCCTGGCGATTTATTACGCTCTTAGTGTGACTAGTTAATTCTTTTATTTATCCCGCCCGGCTCTTAGAGGACATGTTTCTAACCTAGTTCTAAGTAAAAGCATTTTAAATGAATTCAAAGAAAAAGTATAGTCACAGGTGAACGTTATTTTCTAGAGGTAAGATAGTATTCTTGGATTCAGTTTGAATTGTTTTTGAATAGTAACCGGACTGTGGAATGAATATTCTTAGTTGGTTGGTTATAAAAAATTAATTGATATAAAAAAAAACAGTCATAAAAAGTATATATATGCCGCCGCTAGACTAAGATTTTTTAAAAGCAGTGAACATGTGGAGAATTTTCATCCACGCACAAAGACGTACGCACACACACACACACCCACACACAGATATACAATTACGATTCAGAGTTGAAATACTGCTCGCATTATTGCCATTCCACGTGGCCATGATTTGTACTATAGTTATTTTTCATTTTTAATTATATATATTTAAAGCTTTTATTTTAAATAAATAAATTTATAATTGTTAAAACAAATTAACATAACAGATACGTATAATTTTTGGTGTGCAAATATAAATCCTATTGATTTATTAAGACGTTATACTAAAAAGTTATAATCTAATCAATCTATATTTTAAGGACTTTACGAGTTGGGTTGGGTACTTTACTTTCGTAGTTCGTAATCAAGATAACGGTACATAATTGAATGTGTTGCATCGGACATCTTGTGTGTATATCGGGGTAGTTGCGTCCAGCCGGGACATTCCAGACGGCCGTCGGGGGAAATCAGCTGCGGGATATAGTTGAATAATAAGTGTAATGTGTATTAGTTTTTGTGTTCGCTATTTAATTATGAACGTTTATTAATATGTCAATGTCTAGCTGCTTTATTAAAGGTACTATAGCGTATTTATGCAAATATAATATAATATACAACTAACTTATAAAGGTAGATTTATTAAATACAAAACACGAGGTTACAGTAAATACAAATAAATTAAACTAAAAATTATCAGCAAAACAGTGTGACGTTGCAGTAGTTTGATCAATTAACATATAGTGTTGGCTTCATAACGTTGGCTTCAAAAATGTTGATTGCAAACATTGGTTTTCAGTGACCGCTTTGAAAAAGAGAGCAAGATTAAGGGTTAGCGCGCACTGAGATTAAACGCGATCTGTTAGGAATAACCGAAAACGCCGAGCTGTGTACAATCGCGCACAGGAGTTGGCCTTTTGCTTAATTTTATTTCATTATAGCAACGTGTGTTGTGGTGCTCGCTTGGTCGATACTAAATACCCATACCAAAGCGGTTAACCGCTGAGCGTGCTAATATATAATAGATGATCGGCCTTAAAATATGACTCTTAACTATATATGTAGTAACTAACGACCTTACCTGCGCGATTCAGAATCGAATAGTATTAGTAGCATTTAACAAAGCAGTGTGTTTTGGAATTCATAAAAAAACCCTCCAATCTTTATATTAAATTCTCGAAATGATGCCCGAAATCTAAAGAAATAATATCGGATATCACATTTATTTAAAAACAAAAATACTAAAATGTAACTTACGCTAAACAAAGGACGCGAATAACTTTTACCACCATGAAGGCACGACGTATATTGTACTTTATAACGTATTAAAAAACGTTTTCACTGACAATTCCAATAACCACATACGTTACTTCCTGTTGTTATTATTTATCTAATTCGGAGAAATATTCTATATATGTGTATGAATGCGCGGGCAGTGTTACTCGAGTATATATTAGTTGGTATATAAAAGCCACAACGACGACGAAATGCAAGGATAATCTTCACTATAATATTTAGTTTAACTTTGTATTCAAACATATTTTGAACCATTATCCAGTCGTGTATAATATACCTGAAAATGATGTATAATACACACATGCATATTTATTAATTAACTGCTGTTCTGTAGTATTATTAATTACAACAGCGTTGTTAATTCAAGTCTTAAAAACTAAAAGCGTCTAAACTAAAACAAGCAAATACAATTGGTATCTTCGTATGCACTTGCAAACATTTTGTCAATTATTCAAAATCAAAATAGTAGTTTGATTACATTTTATGAAAATGTAAAATAAAAAAAGCACACCTAAGGTTGAAAAGCTAGGGGAATGGATCGGATGTTTTTCTAAGCGGCATTGTTCCATCACTTCGTTAAGATGGGCTTAGACTTAATTAAAATAAAAACTTATAATAATAATATCCTGGAACATTATTCAGACACGGCCATCTGATCCCAAGCTAAGCAGAGCTTGTACTATAGAAACCGGACAACCTATATACTACATATACTATTTTTCTTTTGTAAATACATACTTATATAGATAACGACAACCAGACTCAGGACAAACAAACAAGTTCATTCACACAAATGTCAATCAGGTATCTACCAAACACGAGAACCGGCTCTTCGAGTTATAACTGCTTTGCAAACGAAACATGATATAAAAAAAACCCGTTGAATATCTTTCGTCAGTTATTCTCAGGGTGTCTCTTTACCGAACCGGTGATAGTTTATAATTTGAAAATCAATATTAGTAAGTGTATTGCTTCAATGTTGAGTACTAAATGTTAAAACAAATCGCTTTCAAAATGGTGGCGCATGTTTTTGTACTTATTAATTGTTAAGAGTTATATTTATAAACGTATAGTTAGCGTCAAGCCTGTACCTGTAAGTAATGGTATCCAATTGTTAACAATCAGTTTCCTTCCTATTGAATAAATAAATAAAATTGAGCAATAGAATTTCGATATTTTTACAATAAATTTAAATACAAAAGTGACTAAAACAAGCGAAGTGTTGAAAATATGATCAATTATAGCTCGGGAGACGCAATCTTCGACGTTAATTGGTGAGGGCTTTGTTTTTGGAGCGATTGAATTGGTGGCAGCCACAATTTCCGTCACCGACAGTCGGGCACGTTTGTGAGACAGACTGCCTCGACGCTTCGTGAAATATTCGAATAATGGCATTTCTGAAACAAATATTCTGGATTGTAATAAATGAGAATTTTACCTTTTGAATGATTTCAATGGCGTTAATTGAATATTTTTTATTTTGTTTCTTTTTGAAATTCATAAATTGTAATAATTTAACAAATTCGTTATCCCATACACGTTAAAAATACGATACTATTATAAAAATAGAAATTTGTTTTTTCCTTTTAAAATATTTGTTTTCAAAGACTTTTATGTGAATGTTTTAAATGTAATATAAAACAAATTGCTCTCAGCAATGAATACGTAACCATTGAAAGTGCTTAGAAAATTATCAAGATCTTACACAGAATAGGTTTTTCGTGAAATGAACGGAGCGACGTGTTTATCTAGCAGACCGCCGGGGGCGATCCCGCCCCGGGGAAATCAAAGAGGCGCACATGCATAATTACGTTTCGGAAGATGACAGTTTTCTTACTTCCAAATCTTAATTATACAAGCTTTGATATACGCAGTCACTTTCAAAGGATTATGATACCTGATCTGATGATGATTAGGTCCATATTGACTACAGGGAAATGATTAATTATGTAGCTTTTCGGTTTTACATTCATATGTTTTCGACAATAGTTAGTCATTTAAAATATTATTTCACATCGTGTTAGTATAACACAGCATCGAAATTGAAAGGAATTTCAGCCTGAAATGATTTTCAATCAAATTGAACGAAAAAAGTTTGAACGTTGGTCTTTTGTTTATTTATTTGTCGAGCAACAAATGTTGGTTATCAAAAATTCAACCGGCATCAAATGATTCATGTTTGGAGTTATAATTGGTTTGTAGATGGTACCCATCCAGACGGCCGGCAAGAAGCCTACCAACGGATAGTGTTTGTTTATGTTTGTTTGTAAATATTGATGTCGCCTCTAAGAGGACATATGATGATATAGAATATAGAGCTAGACTAATCATAATGATTACTTGATTAAATATTCCTTCGACTCGATTTCTCATAATAAAGAATTGGCATGGAACCGTTATTCTACCTTGCGGAGACAGGGACTATAAAATCGTAGAATATATAGTGGACAGAGCTATAAATCTCAGGAAAGTTCCACCGTCTTGAAAACTAAATCACTTAGGAATGTCTCGTTTCTACTAGTGACTTAAAATTGTCTATAAAATCTTTACTCGTATATATAAAAATTAATGCGTTTGCCACGTTTGCGTTTCTATACTATTCATCTGATGAAGTTGTCTTATTAAGTTCACGTTGGGCCAGCGTTGGCGTTGGTTTTATTCCGTTATTCGGGAAACTTGCTCAGATCTGCGTGTGTTTGTCATTGGCTGCAAGCAACCGTCCAGCTGGTTTTTGAGCGCATTACATGGCACTCGCCGTCAACAGCGATAAAGACATTATTACGTATGGTATGTTATGGTGACCAGTTACCATCAGGTAGTCCACTTGACCGTCTGCCTACAGAATATCATAAAAAGAGATAATTATAACAATGTAGACGTACATATATGTCTATGTTAATAATGTATTAGAAATTAGCAATTCACAACCACAAAAAAGCGACCCACAGCAATAAAATACTTAAAGAAGTCTATGAAGTATATAAATGATAAAAATTATTAACATTTACCTAGTCGCCTAGGCCTTTAAACACATGATAAAACACCTACGTAAATAGCTTCGTAGCAAAACTTTACTGGCCTAATGGCTTTAGTTGGAGCGAATCAACACGTATGTTGGTCTGTGTGTTGGCTTTGAGACGACACAGCTGTTCTGTAATAATACACGTTTAACATAAACAGCTCTCCCGATGTTCGTATTTGTGTACGAACTAAGAGAATTTAACATAAGTTTTTGAGGTATGTTCTGTTTCATGTACAAGACAAGTTTCGTACTAAAAATATTCTTTATAAATATATAATACAGTCATTAAATATATTCACGTTAGCCGAGATGCCTCAGTTGTTTTAACGCGTGATTCTCAATTCAAACATCACTTAGCACTTAGCATCATTTAGTTTTAATAATAATAATAATATCTTTATTAAAGGTATAATCCAATACAAAATACAAAGAAAAATACTAAATAAAAAAAACTATATCAATAAAAATAAAAAAATTGCAAATGATGGCAATTCATAATTAAATTTTAAATTTCACGATAAGCACCGGCAGGAGACATGTATCAAATTAAATTTTGTCACATGCGTATCCACCAACGGGCTTTATGGCAGCGTGGTGTAATACGTTCCAATATTCCTCGAGAGAAGACTAGACCTAGGTCTATCAGTGGGACATTTACAGGCTGTTGCTTAGATAAGTAATTAAATTAATATTGTTGCTGTTGCAGTACCGATTAGTTTTACGTGAAAGGTCCTTGAACTACTGTAATTATAGGCACAAGGGACATAATAAAGTGGATCCCAGGCTTGGCAACGCGATAGGGAAGTAAGGACGGTTAATACTTTGTTCGCACGTGCCTGTCGAGTTAATAACTTATATTTTATAAGGAGATCTAATTGTTAATAATCATGTATTTTGAACTGCCACCGACAGCAGCCAATTCCAAATACTCGGTGGTAGAGCTTTGTGCAAGCTCGTCTGGGTAGGTACCACCCACTCATCAGATATTCTACCGCAAAACAGCAGTACTTTGTATTGTTGTGTTCCGGTTTGAAGGGTGAGTGAGCCAGTGTAAATCGGTCTGGAGGACCTTAATAGTAATACTTTTTCATATAGTCTAATGAGATGTCTATCCAATAATATCGAAGAGATACCAGACGTAAGAGCATTTGTTACGCAGTCCCCAAGGCCAAATTGCCGTCCGGGCTGCTGCTGAGAACAAACCAATATTTTTTTCTGAGCCAGGATCCAAACTGTCGATCTCGGTGTCTACAGCCGTATAAGCTAACTATACAACAATAATATCAAAAAGTACGCAACACTTCGAGATTTATCCAAAAAACCCGAGAAACAATATACATATACCGATGGTACACAAACGCATCGGGGCGTGCTTAAAAACAATGCGAAAGTAAATGTATCGGGAGATAGCGCGGAATAACTCGCGGGACTGAGTTTAGGGTGCTTACTAACAGAGCGTTTTGAAAGCTTGTTTTGCGGCTCATTTTTCTCCATCACTGCTCATAGTACTGAGTTATGTATAACACGTACATATACGGCAGTAGATCGCGGCGGCGGATATGGGGCATGACTGAATATGATAGCGTGACGCTCTCACGCCAAATTCGTCTTAATCGTTTAATTATATAATCGTTTACGCAAGTGTAAAACTGTAAAGAAGTAATATATTTTGAACGAAGAAATCAAATCCTCAATCGCGCTGACGTTTGGTTCGCCAGAATGTATATGCGGTATCGACATTTCAAATACGAAGTTGACATTTTAGGATCCAACCACACAAACTATCACATCTGCTGATAATAAGGTATTATTTATTTTGAAAAGCTTCGTTTAAGGCTGCCTTACGCAGCTAGTCAAGTTATCGTCGGTAAAGTACGAAGGCAGTTTTATTATTGCTGTTATGGAGATAACGACGCGATACGGGGTTATTGTGCTATCACATGCCAATACGATGCCAGTGCCCCCTTAACAAATCCGTGCAGGCTACATATCAAAGACACCTCGTTGCCAGCTATTTATTTTGTTTTTATTCGATATTGCCTTCAGAGATAGTTGGCTAAATATTTATTGGATACTTTATTTCTATATCGTTTTAATATACAGTTCGGTGCTATTGTTTAAGGAAATGTTTGTCAGCATCGTTATGCTGTGTGTGTTATAAGTTTATCATTAAAAATGCTTTGCTGTACTTGGTTCTGCTTCTATTGGTTTGTTATGAGAAAAAGGTGTTTCAGAATGTCATTAGATGGTATTAATTAATTTTTTGAAGTTTCTAAATCGCGTTGTCTAGGTTTTTTTAAGATAACCTGTCTCTGATTAGTGATTTCATACAAGCCTTCATGACATTAACTTGCAGTATTACGAGCAGAAGCGCTCCCCACCCCAACGAATATACCTTGAGCCGAGGTACGATCATATAGGAGATAATCTCAAGATGAACATTACTCCGATCCTAGTAGTCACCCCATACCAGCTTTACACATTCAGAAAAACAACATAACCAGATCAAATTTATTAAAGTTAGTGAATAGTGAAATTAGTTGGCGGCAGATGGCGCTCTCTCTAACTCAAATCACGAGGTGGGCGAGTAAATTAATGTTTTTAAATTGACAAATTCATGCTAGAAACCAGAAGTTAGGAAGTAGGTATAGTTAAACTCCATTGTCTATGCTTGATCTTTCTCTGGTCTTGTTAGATAGCCATCCCATCGGATCACGAGACTTATGATCTACAAACATCTGAACAGACCTGGTTAAGAACCATTCGATCACATAAGGTTTCAAACAGAAAAAACCGCATCTAAATTGGTCCATTCGTTTAGGGGCTACGTTGCCACGGCAGATCAATTATACAGATACATACAGCTCAAGTCATATAACGGACGTAAAAAGGGGATCAGCTCAATGATCGAAAGTATTCCGTGCAGAAATTTTCGATCACGAAACAAATCGACTCAGATGGTGTTCACGATATTCGAATAACACAACGTTTAAAGAATAACGCGCACAAACAAAAATACTATGAAACACGAATACGATGAAACACATTATTATTAAAATAACATTATCATAATTAAATATGATCGTTCTCTTACGACCGAAAAGCAATATCATCTAGACTAAAGACTGAAAATGTTATCCAGATATGTAGTAAGTTGTGACATAACCAACTTGTTGGGTAGTAGATTAGAAATTAGTTTTGTTGGATTTTGACGAAAAAAAGTAACTGTTTCGTGTACCATATGTACACGAAACAGTTACTTTTTTTCGTATTAATCTTTTTTAAATATATGTCTTTATTAATAAAGATCATTTCACATCAACTGTAGTTTAGTAATGATACCACAAATCTATAGTTGGGTATATATATCTAAGATCGACATAAATCTCGAATTTTATATATAATATTAATTTCTGCCTAAAGCAAATAGTCTCAGTGATGTGGGTCAGCGATGTCGTTCGTTATTCTGCTATTTTCCTAACGGACCCGTGGCGTCGAAGAAAAGAAAAAACTCCACAATAGCGAGGAAGACTGCGGCATTGGATGCTTTCAATTTTCCAATTTAGAGCACCGTGTGGTGCAGCCGGTGCATACATGACCTGCCACGGGGTGAGCCGTGTTTCAAATCAACTGTGGAAATATTGCGTTTGTTTAATAATGTTTTTTTTTTCATATATGTCTCTCGAATTTTTTTCTGTAGAGTGATCAATCTTTTTATCTTATATTATAGTTCCATCCAATTGAGCTGAATCTTGGGACAATCTTACTTTTGATAATAATTACGGTCCCGGTAATATCTATATTTTGAACCGTTAGGTTATAAAGTGATTTTGATTGATTTGATTATTATAATCTAGTAATAAAATATCTATTGCAGAGTCCACGCCAGTACTCGTTGCATTTTGAAGGTTTTTTCTTTTAGGTTTTTTTTAAAGCATAGGTAGGCGGGTGAGCATATGGGCCATCTGATGGTAAGTGGTCACTAACGCTCATAGACATTGGCATCGTAAGAGTTGTTAACCAACTCTGACATCGCCAATGTGCTACCAACTTTGGAAACGAAGATGTTATGTCCCTTGTGCCTTCAATTACACTGACTCACTCACCCTTCAAACTGGAACACAACAATACAAAATACTGCTGTTTTGCGGTAGAATATCTGATGAGTGGGTGGTACCTACCCAGACGAGATTGCACAAAGCTCTACCACCGAGTGCATAAGGTATATAAATATAATATACTATTAATAAATTGATTAAATAAACTGTTTAGTATGATAGGAATGTTATTAGGACATCGTTATCAAATCGCAATGCGATTGTGGGAAATGATGTACTTTATTAACTATATGCATATATAGGCTTAATTTTCGAAGGTAAAAGTTTATTAAGCTTGTATTCATTTGCTTATATTAATGTGTTTTTAATGAAGACCCAATAAAATACAGATATAAATATTAAGCTCGTATTATACGCAAATCTTTAGATTTATTCATTATCTTTTTATTATAATGTTTTATCATTCTTTCCTCTTTTATGATACGAAGTCCTTTGGTTGTCTGAAAAGATTGTTGTTTAAGCACGAGGCCCCTCTTTTGTGCCATTTTTTGTATCCTTGATTATTCTTTTTATGTATAATAACTTATATTTGTATTGTATTTGTTGTAATAAGTATTTGCCCCGTCTTAGACGTCAAAGGTTTATTTGTAAAGCAAAGCAAACCAGTGTAAGCTATTGTTCTTAAGCCTGCGGTTTTGTAACGTCAAGAGAAAGGCTATAACGAGCACTATTCCATCGTTTTCTAAAGTGACTGAATTTTGTATTCCTATAATTAATTGATATTATTTAATTAATATTTAATAATAATTGTATTTTCATTTTTGTCAGATAAATAAAATTTAGATGGATAGATGATGTGAATTATGTATAAAGTTAAGGTCGTAGCTCTTAATGAAATATGATTGATACCTATATATTAGTATAGTAATATACTGATATATGTATATGTGTATATTTATACCACAGTGTATTGGTATATGCCAGTAAAGTAATACCTTGTAAATGTCGTACTGCTGGGCTAAGGCTTATTCTCTGTTTTGAGAAGAAAGTGTGGAATAAGCATTCCATCACTCTTTTTAATGCAGGTTTCCTATGTTTTTGCTCGGTGACAAGAACGAGATGAATTATAAACATAAATTAACCATATGAAAATTCAGTGGGTTTGAACCCGCAATCATCGGTTAGGATGCATGCGTTTTAACCACTGGGCCATCTCGTTTATTATTGACATAATATAAAATTAAAATAAAACACAAAAATGAAAAGAAATTCCTACCATAGTGTGAACACTGACAAAGTTGCTAGGATGCCACACTGACGCAAATAGAATATAACAAAGCGTCAAACTTGCACATTTCAATTTTTATACGTCCCGCGCGAAAACAGTTTTAAAGCACTGCAGCATCGCTGTAAGACATTTAATTACGCCTAATGAACACGGAATTATCCGAAGCTATTAAATAATCCGATATCCAATACATGGCTGTTCAGTGGATTCGTATCAGCACATTTATATTCCGATGGTGGAGGCGATGCAGGTGCCTCGAATCCAATTACGAGGCGAGTGTGCATCCTTTTGTGGTTTAGTTCAATATTTCTGCGCGAAATTCGTGCATTTTCAATATTATTCGAGAGAAATCGTCAAGCGTTTGTTTTCATCGCGTCTGTGCGTCGATGCATATTCATTATTCTATACACGTAGCGCGGGGAGCTGTGCTAAGGGTATTTTGTATGGCTTTCAAACTTGTAATGGCCGCAGGTAATTGTCGCTTCTGTGCGATTTATGAATATAACATAGTACTCGACTGTATGTAAATGTATTGGATATGGTGAATGGTGATGTTGTTTAACTGATAGACTTCCGTCACTGCTGCTAATACCAATGGTGACTAGCAGACAGCATAGGAGATATAATAGTGTACAAGTACATGTTTAAATACAGGTCCACTCTATTGCCTTATCCTAATAATTGAATCGGATGGTAAGCTGACACAATATGAGAGTTTCTTGCCTAAAAAATATTTTTATCCTGGCCTGATCCTGATGATGGGATTGGAATGCGTCGCAATCTGTAGCTAAGCCAGTTATTAGACAAACATATTTATACATGTGATCAAAATGAATAAAAGAGGCGGTTTTGTATAACATTATATTTGACATCTGGCTTGTGTTTCAGTACTCGCTTCATCCCCCGGTGACGGTAAGGCTTTCGAGAAACAAAATAACTTTACAAACTGACAAAAAATATTTGACAAGTTATTCAACAATAGAAATTTAGACTATCCAATGGCAATTTTTTGTAATTAAATGTAACTGGACTTCAAATATTTAAAATATCGTATATCGATTTACACCTTTTTTTGTTTTTACACCCTTTTATTATATTAAGTTGCCATTTTTCTGTTTTGCTAGTTCGACGAAACAAGTAATGAATTTATGAAAACGACTTGAAAACTGTTGTTGATAACGTCATAGAAACTGATCCACTTCGGTTGTGCTTGAATAATTGCAATCACCTTTTCTTTAAACATTTTACTCGTGTAGTTACGCAAATGGTCACTTGAATTCACGTGGATAACTTTGCATAAGCTTTTGCTATTTTTAAATATTTTTTCGAAAACTAAGAAACATAATAATTTAATTAGGCCTAAATTAATCATAAAGGTTTGTATAAATCCGAGTCTATAACAAAAAAACCTTCATTAGTAAATGTTTCTCGTCATTATTACTTGTTATTACAACCTATAATTAACATTACGAAAACAATTGCGAACGAAACTGACCGGTCATAAAACAGTAACAGTTTCAGCTTTAATGGAATAATTTCACTTGGAAATTAACTTACACATATACATAGTTACGCTTTAGTTCGTGAGTATCTAAGTTATATTAAGTTGCCTTTGTTATTATATATTTATATATTTCGTGTTATATGCACTCCGTCAACGAATTCAGTTTGTGACAATAGTGACCTGTCTTGTTGTTATAACTTTTGAGATTCAACCGGTTTTAATGAAATAAAGACTAAACGGTACTTTGAAATACTCTTTATAATTTTTTTTTTAATTGCGTTATAATGTTAAGCCATTTTGAAGATTACTGCGGTCAAACAGACACACAAAAATAAAAATAAAAATTCATTAGCCATATTCATTTAATCAGAGACAGTTATTTTAAAATCACAGACAAACACTTAAATTTTATGTTAATTTATAATAATTATTCAAAAGTTACTGTGAACATTACGTTTATTTGTTGAATTTGTTATCTAACAAGTTAATTGTAATAATGAATTTATAATTTATTGTTATTTATTTTTGTTTATATAAAGCTTTCATAATCGGAACGCGATGTTTTTACCTGAAGAAATCGTGAAAAAGTTACTTGGCTTAACTAATTTTAATTATTTATTTATTACTTTAATTCAAAACATAAATGAAAGATTTTAGCATTATAGTGCTAAAATCATTTGCTTTGTGCTAACTTTAGGAGGTGCATATCAGATAATTGATTTTACAGAAATAAGAGTTTATTCATTTTTATACGTAATGTATAGTGTGTATATATACGTAAAAATATTTGATTATTTTATAAACTTCATTGTAGTTGTCTAAATAATGAACACAAATTTAAATTACAAATAATATTGGCGGTATATAAATTGGACAAGTCTACTAACAAATTGTCACTTTGTCGCAATCGAATCGATACGTAATCGTTGCCGTTTTGCCGTTTTCCTATTCTACTAACACAACGATCCAGTTGTGATTCGATCGGAGTAGAATCGTGAACATATCGTAACCCTCATAATTTAATAGAATTGGCCCTCGGGAGAGTTCGTATGGTTGGTTGCGTCAGGAATTACGTTGTAATTGAATAGTTGGTTTGCGATAGTTCGTTTATTGAGATAAGTTATACTTCACGCTACAAACCTAAAGGTCGGATCCATAAACGTCAACGCAAGCGAAGTTTCATAATTTATTACATTTTACATAAGAACAATTCAGTCTATTAACATAATACTTCAACATTTAATGCTTATAGTTGTAGTTTCTAAATGGGCGATAGTCGGGTTATAAGCGGTTTAGTACTGAGTCGAACCTTTATAATACACTTAAGGAAAATTAGTATTATTTTATATATTACATAAGAGAGATGTTTCAATAATACCCTTGTTTCAATTAGCCCTGGCCTCAGAGGAGACAGGCAGGTATGTCACCGACACTTGCAATCACGCTCCTCACTGAGCAGCAATGCTTTGTAGTACTGTCCGGTGTGGAGGGCAAGCGCCTTTGTGACAATGTCTCTCGAACACACTGTACTTTGATTGTTCACGCACTGTAACCAGTACATAATTATGTGTGCTTAATTAATTTAGCAACATTAAATTTCAAATTGAAATATAGAGTAATATATAATAATTTAACTCATATAAATTTTCCTTACTACTAAATACTTACACACGATATTGTAATATCATATCATTAACATCACTTATAACATAATGTTAGGGTAATTTATTAATTGTTATCCAATAAGTAAATATTTATTTTATCAATTGTAAGAAATATGTATAATTAAATAATTAACTTTATGAATATTTATTAGGAAGGTAAAATGATTCATAATTAAATAATAATGGATTGTAAACTTTTTATCATTTTTATTGTTATGAGAAGTGTCGTTAAACAAAATGGCGTGGCTTGAAGTCGGAATAAGAGTTGTTTTTTTTTTAAATAATTGAATACACTCCATGGTACATGAAAAGTACTAATTAAATCTTGTAACATGACAATTTAAAAATGCTTGTTTTTGTATGAGGCAGATATAAGCGCATATGTATAGGCATTGCGATGTAAGCGATGGTTAACATCTCTTACAATGCCAATGTCTATGGGCGTTGGTGGGCACTTACCATAAGGTGGCCCATATGTTCGTCCGCCTATCTATGCTATAAAAAAATAGATATATTCAAAACTAAATTGGTATAAATTAACGAATTATGTTTACTTTTAATTATAAATTAAGCAGAAAACAAAAAACTGGACCTCAGATAATTAACAGCATGTGTCTTCCGAAACGTACCACAATATTTCCGGTACCAAATATATATAGTAACAGCCTGTGAATGTCCCACTGCTGGGCTAAGGCCTCTTCTCCTCTTTTGAGAAGAAGGTTTTGGAGCTTATTCCACCACGCTGCTCCAATGCGGATTGGTGGAATACACATGTGACAGAATTTCAGTGAAATTTGACATATGCAGGTTTCCTCACGATGTTTTCCTTCACCGTCAAGCACGAGATGAATTATAATCACAAATTAAGCACATGAAATTCAGTGGTGCTTGCCCGGGTTTGAACCCACGATCATCGGTTAAGATTCACGCGTTCTTACCACTGGGCCATCTCGGCTTTTTTTTCCAACCAAATATATGTATTTAATAATAACAATAGAACGCTTAGAACTGTTCTATCGGTTTGATTTTGTTATTATAGTGTGCTTACAGAATTTTAGTAGAAATAAAGACAATACGAGTGAAATAGGGATAGATGAATTACGTAGTGGACGTCGGAGGCCAAGCGATGCGACCCAGCGACCCAGACTCCTCAAGGAGAAAACTCTGACGAAACGTGCAAAAAAAAAGGTCGATTAAGTGGTCATTTTATGCTAGGGTGATAACAGCTCAAGGGGACAGGATCGAACCTCCGACTTTCACATCGCCATGCGGACTTGATATCAATGGTCGTCGAAAGTCTATTTATGTTTTAATATTAGTATTATATTTTATAAAAAGTAGATAATATTTTTAAAATAAATCTCTTCAAAAAGCATTTATGTATAAGTGAATATATTTTTTATGCAAGCAACGATTTTTGCGAACGTTGTTTGATCGCTCGCTCGATAGCGTCAGAGTAACAGAAGTAAGGGTGAGTGCACATTAACTGTACGATGTGCAAATCGCAACGCATGCACACTTTCTTCGATACAAGCGACACAGCTTTATTTTCACATACATTGTATCAAACCTTTGTACAAAAATTTGTATAAAAAGTTTGAATACTTGGTTAAATTGTTTTTTTCAAAGGCGCCTTGAATACTCGTTTTGAACAGGTTACTCGGTGGTAGAGCTTTGTGCAAGCTCGTCTGGGTAGGTACCACCCACTCATGAAATATTCTACGGCAAAACAGCAGTACTTTGTATTGTTGTGTTCCGGATTGAAGGGTGAGTGAGCCAGTGTAATTACAGACATAACATCTTAGTTCCCAAGATTGGCGGCGCATGGCGATGTAAGCGATGGGTAACATTTCTTACAATGCCAATGTCTGTAGGCGTTGGTGACCACTTACCATTATATAATAAATATTTCGCATGAAAATCAACAAATACTAATTCATTGAAACTCATCTGATTGTTATAACGAGTTATCTCTATTATCGTGATTATTAATGAATTAGTAATCTCTTTAATTTGAGTTTAACCTAAAAATAATAAATACTTTGAACACTATAAAACAAATATACCAGTAAAAACTAAAACGGAAACATTATAAATCAAAACTGCCAATTGTGACCATTCAGAATATATGAATTAAAGCAAGTTATCAGAAATATTGCGTTAGCGTAGCAGAGTGAGCGATCGCCTTTATAGTTTATTGAAATTGATTTCACGTACAGAAAACAAATTCAAATTGAATTTCAAAATGTATTCTATTCAATCAAGTTTTCATATGCGTTTTAAAATTGTCAAAAAGTTAGTAAAACAAGTTAGTAGATGAAAAGATTTATTTATCTGAATAAAAACCTGACCTCTTTAGGCTGTCTGTCTGTATATCTGCAAGCTGTATAGAAACCAGGATGGATAGGATGTAATTTAATGAATTTTAGCATGATAAGTAATTAAGAGCATGTAAATGTCCCACTGCTGGGCTGAGGTCTCTTTATCTTAAGGATAAAGGTCTATAAAGCTGCTCTGATGATGGATCTCAATCTAGCAATTATTCGACCCATGCAGTTACAAATACAAAAATATATTTAAATATAATTTAAGCACATGAAAACGCAGTGGCGTTTACTCGAAGTTCACACGTGAATCTAAGTCGTCTTAGATTTGATTGTTCTAACCACTGGACCACGTCGGCTGACCATGTAATCGTTTTTAAAGAACAGCCAAACACTTACATATTATCTTAAAGCTGTAGCCTGTTAAAGTAAACGTCGATTTGTAAAGGGAAAAACGGTGTTCGCCTATTTCAGAAATGTTCAACACACACAGTCGTACAATCTATGTTGGCAGATAAGAATCCATACAATTACAAGAATCCATATAAAAAAACACAAACGTTTTTTAGTTTTTTCTTTCAATTTCGTTTATTGTTGAACACAAGCTATATATAAAGAACATAAAATGTATTACACAGTATACAAACATACATATGATACATATGCTCAAATTTGACCTTAAAATGTTTCTTTTATCGTGATCAAAGACGCCGGATATATTTTGAAATTAAAAAATTGTAGACAAAGTATCTGAATATGCAAAGCTTAAGATAATCTATATATAACCCTGTCGTGTCACGCGCTTCATGTTTCACTCTGTTTATTTTCCGTTACGGCATCGACAAAATAATGTAGCATTCTTTTGCATAAAATTAAAATATAAAACACTCTTTACAATATATTATCATCGTGTGGAGTTTCATAATTCATACAAAATTTGTTTATTTTTATAGGAAATTTAAAAAGTAACAATTATTTTATGTCGGTGTGTGTGTATATATCTGACCGTGTTTTTCTCAAGTCGTTTCCAGTCGCATTTTCCTAATAAGAGAAGATAAGAGAGATTAGCCAACTGCGCAAGAGATATTATAGTGCACAGATATAAGTGTGCGTAAACACAGGTGCACTCACTATTCCCTAGCTCTCATAATCCGATGGGACGGCAATCCGACACGACCGGAAAGAGTTCAGGCGCAGGACCAACGGCTTAACGTGCATTCCGTGGCACGGGAGTGTATACATTTCCAACTTCCAGACTCCGGGCTGCTACTGAGAATTTTCTGACAGAAAAACCCAATAATTATTTATTGGCCCGACCTGGGAATTGAACCCAGGACCACCGGGTCTGCGGCCTCATATCTAGCCACTAGACCAACAACCATTTTCCTAATAAAATATAGTTAAAAAAAACGATTGATAGTTTTTATCAAAATCGGCCGTGAAAATTGTAGTTGCTTATGTAATGTATTAATAATTTACTAAATTAATATTTAAATTAGAATGTAGTATATGATAAAATTGATTATAATTAGATGAAGATTAATAAAATAAGACTTGGTGTTTACATACACTTGGTTCAACATTCTACCTTTTATTTACTTTTACTTTCTGAATTACAATGTGAAAGAAGTTTTAGCTATCTCTGGGGAGCCCTCAACTGCGACAGGTTTGGAGCTGTTTGTCATTGTCTCTAGTCCGTGAAAGAAGTCGCTGACGGATAAGATGCGCCTACTATACCCACGGGATCACCGTTAACACCATATCCAAATGTTACAGGTAAAATGTTTTATATATAGGCAAAAAATTAAGGAGTTACTAACATTTATATATAATATAATATCAATTAATACACAACGGCAAAAATTCTCGTAGGCAAATTCTCGTAGGCAAAAGTCTCGATTTGACTAACATAAGGATTTTATCTAGAGATACGTTTTAAATCAATGAGATATAACCGACCTATTCACGTTTAATGTCATTTTACCAAGGTTTGTGGTCCCGAGGGTTGGTGGTCTTAAGGTTAGTGGCACATTGGCGATGTAAGATGTATGTTAACGGCGGGGTTTAAGGGCGTTGGAGACCACCAGGTAGCCCGTTCGCCCATCAGCCTGCTTATTTTATAAAAAAGAAATCTCTCATATAAGATGCCCAGCGTTTATTTCATTTCGAATTTCAAATTTTAAACCGCCACAATGTAGATAAGATAAAATATTTAAATTGAATTAATTAATTATTTCACTTAATACTTTGGGACATTTAAACTAAGCAGTTGTCGTAATTCTTCCTCAATTTTCTAAAAGATAAATATATTTACTGTATGTTATCTATATAACGTTATAATCGTTATAAACGAACATTCGTTGTCAAAAACCTGAAATAGATTTTCAAATAATTAACCCATATTAAAGAATAAAATAAATTTAACAACAAAATAATATTAAAGTTAATCTATACTAATAAAATATAAACAAAAGGTATAGTATAGATTTAGAGAAATTAATTACAACGCAGTTAAACAATAACTTTTTAGCTAAATTTTCGTTAAACATCATTAAAATCGAATAAATCACCTCAAAGTCAACAACTCGAAATCATTGTAGTTAATACACTGAGTTGTTATAGTAACGTCATGCCATAATGATCTGTATCGTATTACAATAATGTCGATAGTTGCACGTCAAAGATTGATGGAACCAATGGTGACACCGTGAAGCAAGATTTATGATTTGCGGATGATATGCCAATAGTAATTGTACGTTTTATTAGAAAATAAACTTTATAACAGAGTGTTAAGGTTGTAAATTGTACTATTTGATAATATTATGTTTGTAGAGTATGTGTGTTGTATTTGGATTTGAAAAATAAACTTTGTGTTAAATGTTTAGAGTTCAATTTCCTGTAAATTTTTAACTTTATTGAGAATAGTTACGGCATAATTAAGTGTCAGTAACTCAGTTTGTCACCTTCTTAATAATAATTTGAAAAACATAACATTGTGTGCTTATATTACTATGACGTATTGGAAATGTATTACGAAATAACAATTGTTTTATATACATTTCTAATTCCTGAATTCCTTTCATATTTTTCATTATAAGAAAACACTATATGTATATACATAAAAACTTGTATAAAGTAACAACTTGTGAATGTCCCACTGCTGGGCTAAGGCCTCTTCTCTCTTGAGAAGAAGGTTTTGGAGCTTAGTCCACCACGCTGCTCCAATGCGGAATGGTGGAATACACTTGTGACAGAATTTTAGTGAAATTTGACACATGCAGGTTTCCTCACGATGTTTTCCCCCGCCACCGTCAAGCACGAGATGAATTATAATTACAAATTAAGCACATGAAATTCAGTGGTGCTTGCCCGGGTTTGAACTCACGATCATCGGTTAAGATTCACGCATTCTTACCACTGGGCCATCTCGGCTTTTAACTTGTATAGTTACGTATTCAGAAGTCGATAATTGCATATTTAATTCTAAATAGAAGGACGTTATTTTAAATTAATATTATCAATGATAAATACTGATACACCAACTATGTAAAAAGATAATAAAATCGAGATATAATCTCGGATCTATAAACGAAATCTCGAGCGATTATAAAGCGATGAATACTGAATTTGAATCGTTAGTTTAAAATTCGACTCACTCCACCGAGCGGTTGAGATATCCAGCCACGTACGCGCTGAGCAAGCCCCGTGTACCTTTAGGGTTGTGTTAAATTTTTACGATTATTTTTTATGTACAATATGTTATAAAACGGTGAATACTTCCAGCTTAAACTCATACGAATTATCTACGATTAGTTAACATGATACGAGGATAGAACACATTGAATGATTTGTTTTGAATCTGCACAGGAATTCGTTTCACGGTTTTAATTTAAGTTTATTACTGATGCTTGGCAGTGAAGAAAAAAGAAAACTTGCTTGTATGAGATGAAATTCTGACTCTATAATTAGTGTAAGTAGCGCTAAGTATATGTCTTCCTGATTTGTCACACATGATATAATAGTACACGTGTGTGTGCAAACACAGGCGCATTTATATTTCCTCTCTCAAATAATTCAATGGGATGGCAATCTGATACCGGAGAAAGAATACAAAAGAACTAGAATACTTTTTATGTGTCTTAAATGGCCTGGCGGCGATCTTTTTATTCTGAAGGTATATTTATCTAAAATTTGATAAGTTTTATAACACAAATGATCCTTAAGATTTTAATTTTTAGTAATTCAATTGAACATTTCTTTTAAAGCATAAGCTAAATAATTAAACCTGTTTTGTCTTTAAAATGAGAAAACAATTCATACTAATGATATAACAGATAATTAACGCTAATGAATTTCAAAATCCTACAGAGAATTATGAAAGAAATGCAATATTCTTGAACTAATCCTCCAATATTTTTAATATTCGTAGCGACGCCGTAGCATAAACTCTACGACAATGCTTTGCTACGAATATTTTGCATTATTAAATCTTTCTGACATCAAAAAATTTGAACTCAATTTAATTTTCAGTTCGCAAACACTTTTAATAATACTTATTAAAGTAAGCAAATACATTTTCATTAAAGTGCAAAATTTTTAATTTTTTTGCTGTCTTTATCAAGATATTCAATTTATTTCCATACTCAATTAATATTAGTAGTTAAATTAATTTTGGACGAGTTGTTTCCGCTTTCTTTATACTAACAAAACGCTGTAAAGACTACGACATCTCTGATATTTGTGATAAAATATTCTTAGATACTCTGATAACACAACGCTAAAAAAATTTAACAGCCGGTGGACATATGTTCGTATATTTCTTACACTATCTGGCTATATATACATATTTTATACAAATATAATCTAATATAAATGAAATCTTAACAAACAAATATAATTTGTAACGAATATCAAGTCTCAACTGTAATCCAAGTTATAGACTTGTATTCTAATCTAGGTAAACTGTCTCTATTAAGTTGACTGATGCAGCTGACTCAGGGTCTGTCACCGTGGATCATGTCGAGCTCAGTTGTGACACCACTGATTTCTTGAAGCTTAGATTTATGATCACAGTTCGGTGATACTAGTTCATAGACGAATATTATGCCGACAAATATTATTAAATGTTCTTTAAATACATAGTAATTATTTTGTTTACTAAGATCAAAGATTCTTACCACTGGGCCGAGATGGATGAAGATATGAATCTTAACCGATGATCGTGGGTTCAAACCCGGCCAAGCACCACTGAATTGCACGTGCTTAATTTGTGATAATAATTCATGTTGTGCTTGACGGAAACCTGCATGTGTCAAATGAAGCTCTGTCACATGTGTATTCTATCAACCCGCATTGGAGCAGCGTGATGGAATAAGCTCCAAACCTTCTCTTTAAAAAGAGGAGAAGAAGCCTTAGCCCAGCAGTGGGACATTCACAGGATGTTACTGATCTAATATTAAGAGTATTATCATCTTGTTTTTATTTATTTATTTATTATATTCGTCGGATCAGATTTGATGTTTGTTATATAAAATATTAATAGTGATGTATTATCCTGATTTATATTTAACTTATTTATATAATCTAGAAATCATTCCAAAATATATGTGATTATTTAAAGCATTTCATTCATCGTCACATTTAAGGCCATACGCTTAGGATATATTAATTATCTACATATCAGCTATACATCAACATGATCATAATAAAATTGACTTCTCCGTATGAATGTCACCTATAGGCGATAACTAAGGCATGTAATAATAATATTATTTTTGACGTCATAATTATAGATACCCATTAATTTGGCCCAATAAGATCCTTCAATAATACAACAAAATAATTAAGATAATTTATATCTATTAATGTTATAAAAAAATTTAAATAGCCGTCTCACTGCCTAGCTGTGATCTATGATCGATAACCTTCACACCGATTGCTCCGCGTGCCCCGCGGGACACGACAATGTCAAATGCAGCGAGTTCTTGTTATCTTGTCACCAGCTGGCGTTCGTTGTGAAGTAAATGTCTGGGGTTGTACATTGTTTGAAATCCCGGGACAACTGGCGCTCTATTATACAATTGTACTCGTGGTCCGGGACAATAGTTGTGATATGCATTCAACTATTACGATCGAGAGAAATGTTGGTGTTCATTGTGGATTATTGTTAGGAGAGCTGATCACGTATCAATATTATATGCTTTGATTAAAATGTGCTTCTGTTTACGTACTATTAAGTCGAGACGACTCTGTGGTTAGAACATTTGACTTTTTTACGAAGGATGCCGCTTCAAGCCTTGCTCGGGCAACTTTTAATTTCCATGAGCTTAATTTGTGTTTTTGATTTATCTCGTGCTAGTCGGTGAAGAGAAACATCGCGAAGAATGTATCGTTATAACAACCGGCATTGGAACAGCGTTGTGGAACTAACTCCAAACTTTCTTTCTTCACAAAAGGCAAGCTTTAGTCCACCAGTGTGCAGTGTGCATTTATAGGTTTACTCGGTGGTAGAGCTTTGTGCAAGCTCGTCCGGGTAGGTACCACCCACTCATCAGACATTCTACGACAAAACAGCAGTACTTTGTATTGTTGTGTTCCTGTTTGAAGGGTGAGTGAGCCAGTGTAATTACAGGCACAGGGGATATAGCATCTTGGTTCCCAGGGTTGGTGGCGCATTGACAATGTAAGCGATAGTTAACATTTCTTATAATGCCATTGTCTATGAGCATTGGTGACCACTTACCATCAGGTGGCCCATACGTTCGTCCGCCTTCTTATACAATAAAAAAAAGGTTTGTTATTTAACTTTTTTTACTGAGTTTAATGATTATTTTTATCGCTACTAGTATTACGGTTGATGGTTCTAGATATATTTGATATATCCTAGAAATAATTCGCTTAAGAGTGTGTCTAATACACATTATAAAAACTTAATAAATGCGTATTTCCCACAACTGGGCACTGGGCAGCTTTTCGCTACGTTTTCTTTTACCGTCGACCACAAGCTTAACCATAAAGAAAATCAGTAGTACTTGTCTGGATTTGAATCCGCAACTTTCGTTTAAGATTCCTTCATTCTATCCACTGGGCTATCTCGGTTCACTATCGATTTTTATTAAAACAACCCACACACACAAAAGGTACTTTTTATTTGAATTTATATTTGTACGTCATTAAGTGGAAAAATTGAATATTAAAAATGTTTCACAATAAATGAAATGTGATGAATAATTCAAATGTAACACTTCGTGTTTGTTAAGCGTTAATACGATCACGTATTCATTGTTAATAATGAATTATTGATTTTACACTCGAAATCCATATATGGCTTTTGAAATCAATTTTACATATTAAGCAGAGTGTTCTACCTTCGCTTTGTTGAGTCCGCTAATGTAGCTGTGGTGTAGAAATTATATTATGTGAGGGTGTGTCGAGATGGCTCAGTGGTAACAAAGGTCTGACTAATTTGATGGTCTCTGCTTCAACTCGTTTTTATAATTATCTGACCATGCCAAAGGAAACATTTAATAACATTTAATAGCACACGTACTAAATAAGCTTACGCTAAGGTGACTTAAGACGGTTTTTTAACATTTCACAAGTATCAAACGGATAAAGTTATTCTCCTATTGTTCCGTCAAAACGACAACTGCAAATTTTTATGTTATTATTATTAGACTATAGGTTCGAATGGCTTGCGTCTTAATTATTAAAAGGTAACAACAGCAATTACGGGCTCTTTGTAATTTAGTGCAATAGGAAAACGAGTAACATCGACGATTGAGAGCCGTTTTGCTTGCGAGCGCAAAACTTTTTCAACATTATCAGCTAGACTATTCAACAAATGAGACACCACCACGTAACAAATTACTTATTTACAAATTCAAAACTGTCCAATACACCGCCGTTCATTTGAGCTTAAGCATTCGACATCCGTATTTCAGGTGGCGTAAATCAACACTGGCATGGTAATCGCCACCTGCGGAGCTGAATTTATCTTGAATAACTCCCATGAGAGGCATCTCGTAAATGTGTTGCATCGCACTTTGTTGGTATTGATATGGACGTGGAATTGGGAATACTGGAGGTGAAGTAATAACCAGTTCACGTTTGGAAGGTCATAGTTTTTATATGTAAAATTCTCGCAAGTTATGTCTGTGTACTTTAAAGATTAATCAATATTGTTATCAAAGCCAAAATCAAAATGTTTAGTATGGACGTATTTTTGCATTTTTTTTACGTTTTTGCATTAATTTGTAACTAGCTTTTTATACGGAATTTTTATAATAGGAACGCAATTTTCAGAGATAACTCTAATTTTACAGTACTTATACTCTACTATTCGAACGACGAATTTAAAATATAATAATAATTTATTAGATTTAGAAAGTAAAATGTAAATACAGACGACAGTACACAATTACTACGGCGAAAGATCTATCCAGGATTGAGTTATGTGTTTCCTTAATTATACATAAAATCGTTGGTCTAGTGGCTAGATATAAGGCCGCAGACCCGGTGGTCCTGGGTTCAATTCCCAGGTCGGGCCAATAAATAGTTATTAGGTTTTTCTGTCAGAAAATTCTCAGTAGCAGCCTGAAGTCTGGAAGTTGGAAATGTGTACACTCCCGTGCCTCGGAAAGCACGTTAACCCGTTGGTCCTGCGCCTGAACTCTTTCCGGTCGTGTCGGATTGCCGTCCCATCGGATTATGAGAGCTAAGGAAAAGAGAGTGCACCTGTGTTTGCGCAAACACTTGTGCACTATAATATGTCCTGCGCAGTTGGCTAATCTTTCTTGAGATTGGCCGCCGTGACCGAAATCGGTCTGGAGGACCGTATTATACATAAAATATAAATACTTTAAGGATGTAATAAATACGTAAATTTGTTAAAGAAAGTATAGGTGAAACTGTAAGGCAAGCCCCTTACACGCCCCTTACAAACTGCATCAGTAATTTGGAAAATCATGTCGGCTAAATTTGTTTGTATGTTCTGTTTAAATAAAAAAAAGTAAATATAATTAATGTATAAGCTTATCTAAAGCAACAACACTAATAAACTACGCAATAATCAAGATTTCAACAACCGAAACAGCGACTGATAATCTAATTGAAAGCACACAAAATTGATGTTGCCGCTTATTTAAAAATAATTCTAAGTTTTATAGGAATTTTCCGAATGGTTGCAAGAATTAATCTCTATATTGTATAGCTCAAGCTTACATCTTCTGAAATATTTATTCCCATCAATTATCCTTGATTAACCGATATTATCGGCGTCATCCATAAATTTGTACTAATCGCTTTAGATCCGATATTAATTAATAAGTCATTACCGTGAATCATTACGTTATAACGTAATGCTCATTATATATAATGGGAGACGAATGAATGACGGATTCAGTGACGCGATGACGGATAGTCATTAATATGTGACCGGTAATCAGGACCCTGACGGTAATGAAAGCTAATCAGGTGAATTGAGACTATAGGCAGATTATTTTCAATTATGTAAATTTGATAATGATTGACTACTTCGATAGTCTATTGGCTAGTATTTAAGATCCTGGGGCTATTGATTTCAATCCCGTTTCTGGCCTTTAAAACGATATATGGTTTTTCAGTTGAGAAATTGCATGTTGGAATTATGAGTTATGCCATGGTCAATATCGGTGTGGACTGTATGAATATAATCCAAGAGCCCTGCTTACTTAGACCAAAGACTAGCTGTGTAGAGGTAATAGCGCCAGCGTCCTGGGTACAATGCCACAGCGCAACCCTTTGGGTGGGGTTTAAATTATTTAAATTAGTTAGTAGTATATAATTATATGTTCTTTGATTTAACATTATTTCTCGTTTGATTATTTTTGGAACGAAGTTCTTTTACTCGGCTTACAGTAGAGTGAAATGGCAGTGGCCCAAGGTCACGTCATATAACGAAATAGCGTTCATACATCGTGCCTGCCAAATGCTACAAAATGCGATGCGTTGTACGTTCGAATTTAGGAGGTCGATATAAAGGAGGTTGAGGTGATGTGACAAAAATACAGTAATATAATCAATTAAAATGTACATTGTAAAACACGGATTGAGTCAACAAAATATCGTACATAACTTCGTTCCTGACGGGGGTCCCACGACCGCACTTTTTTTTTTACGTAGAATTATTTTAAGGCAATACTTTAAATATTTATTGATAACAATAAAAATAATGCTTTATTCAACTTACGAAATAAACTAAACAAAGCTGACATAACAGACTATATACAGAATATATCAGCTGAAAAGGCCCCAGCCTGGTGGTGCACTGTTTGAAAACTGCAGCGCTGATTTTCAGGGAAGCGTGACGTCACGATCCGTCTACGAAACAGTGAGTCAAGAAAAATACAAAGTTACGAGGAACAAATAAAATAAATGAATATGTAAACACTTGTTTTGGTGAGACAAAGTAGAAATTTGGACCTCATATAAATACATACCTATATCATTATGATAAGTATATTGTTTAGTCAACAATTAGGATGTTATCGTAATTGGATTGATTTAGTGTTATTATTTTATAAATCTTTGTTCTTCGGATTTAGCTTTTGTGTTTTGGAATAATGCTTCTGTATCTTATATTAACCGTATATTGTTATGTTAGCTGGTTTATAAATTGCTTTATCATTATTTATTCTTAACATAAGTTTTACAAATTATGTGCAATAAAAATAAAAAAAAGCCGAGGGATGAACAGGTGACAGTTACTCACATTTTATATTATGTGCAACGATAACATTCATTACTTCACATAATCTCTTAACGATATTTTAGATTTATAAGTCACAGGATATAAAAAAATTCGATAAATGTAGAGCCTCGTTTGCTCGAATACCAACAAATCCCAAGAAATATTAGAAAATACTCGTATAATACAACAAATATCTGATGAGCTTCGATTTCTCTAAGATTCGGTTCTTATTCGATTGATTGTAACGACATTTCAACAAATCTCGAGACATTTTTAAATTTTTAAATTAAGTTTACATCCAAAATATTTCTCTGCACTTAGACAGGAAAAACTGTTAGAACAAACTAAAAACTCACTGAAATTTCTGAAGGCAATGATGCAAGAATCAAAACAGTACACAAATGAAATATACACATATAAATATAATATATGTACAATAGAATTAATATTTACCAACAAATCATTTGACAACAAAAGAGAAAAAATAATAATAACATAAAAACACTACAAAATAACTGATAATTTCGTATAGTGACATTATTGTTGACAATAATGAAATAATAATTATAACGCAGTATATTTTTAACAAATACAATAAGAGATGTCTTCACGATGCGATGTAAACTGATTCTTACAGTTTCTTAATTAGCACGTAAATGAAATAATAATGAAAACAAGATGGCCACTACAATGCTCGTTAAATGTTAAGACTTGCTCTGCTCTGCTCTCTTTGCGAGCAGCATCTATAATGAGAGTACTAATTGAGTTTTCATTAAAAATAACAACTAGAGGTTGCCTTTTTAATTCTGTTATATATATTCGTTTGTAGCTTTCAGTGTAAATATTGCTTTGACGACAAAATGATTAATTGTTTTTTTTTAACTTGCTTTACTATTGTATAGCCCAGTGATTAGAACACAGTATGTATGTAACATACATTAACCGATTGAGGTTCAAACCCAGGAAGCACCTTTTTTTCAATTGCTTCTTTTCTGTTTATAATTCGAAATTCATTTGGTGGTAGAGCTTTGTGCAAGCTCGTCTGGGTAGGTACCACCCACTCATCAGATATTCTAGCGCAAAACAGCAGTACTTGGTACTGTTGTGTTCCGGTTTGAAGGGTGAGTGAGCCAGTGTAATTACAGGCACAAGGGACATAATATCTTAGTTCCCAAGGTTAGTGGCGCATTGGTGATGGTAAGCGATGGTTAACATCTTTTACAATGCCAATATCTATTTGGTCGTTGGTGGGCGTTGGTGACCACTTATCATCAGGTGGCCAAAACGCTAGTCCGATTATGATATAAAAAAAAACGAATGTAAAGATGTCTGTGTGTGTTCACATACCAGCATTGCAGGTAAGGTAAGGATATGTTTCAAGCCTTTTCTTAAAAATACAGGCATAGCTCAGCTGTGGGACAGTTACAGGCTATTACCATTAAAACAATATAATAATTCAAAAATCTAGCTACATCTTCAATAATTAATCATAAATTCTTTGTTAAATAAATAATTATAATAATATTATATATACCATATTACTATTATATATACAGTGATCAAGATACCTTTGTTTTAAAAAAATAAATAATATGTTATTAATAATCGAGCGAATATATACCGAGCTTTAATAAAATTTAATGTTTTTTTTTTTCTTGCGTTAACTGATAAGAGCGAGCAGAAAAAATTATATTACTCTTTAAAATTTCATTTAGTTATTCATATTTTTAACTCGTTAATCTCACTGACAATTTTCCTTTTTATGTTATTTTATATTTTATAATTTTTTATAAAAGTGGAATTTTTTTATAAACATTTTTAGTACATTACGCTTTTTGAGTAAGCTCTTATATTTACAAATACTACCTTTGCATGCTTATTATGGTATATAGATGATTGCCTTGTGGCCCTGGGTTCACATTCCGGGTTGGGCCACAGAAAAGTTATTGGATTATTTTGTCGAAAATAAAAAAATCAGAGTTTATGTATAAAAAGTAGTAGTTCAGAGTTTTTGTATCTACATTTGTGTATACGATTAGGTACTATAATATCTTCTGTGCAGTTGGAAAGTGTGAGACTCGAACCGTACATCATCATTTACTGAAGCTTTCTTTAATTACTTTTTTTATTTTGTTCAAGCAATAGTCACATAGCATAATTACATAATATCAAAAACTCAAACATAATCTATAGGAAAAACATGCAAATAACAGAACTATGTATTCCGCGTGCTATGTCTTCAAATATAATTTCGTTTGCATCTGGCTATCAAAATACTGTCCGAACGCAAACGATGTCGTTAGAATAGTTTATACTTAGTCTAGTATCAAATGACGCTATTACTGGGCACGAGAGTGACCAAAGCGTGGCGATGGTGCATTTTGACCGCACGAGCGCTGTAGCGCGTGCGATTTGGATGTAACAAGGATGGTTTAGGGCTGTCGTCTTGTTTTTTTGTAATGCAGCGCTTTATTTTAATGTTATGGCGTTTTCTAACTTAAGGAGAGAAGAGAAATGCAGTCACGGCATGCAATTGCTTTTTATGTCACAAATTAAAAACAGCTGGATAAACAGCTGTGATATTCATAACTGCCCCAAACGTAATCCCCCAAATATGTAAGTACTCGATTGTAGATGTTTGTGTTCAAGAACAACATATATAATATTTGCAATTACATAATTATCAAAATGGATCATTAAAGTAATAATTCGAGGATTGGCGTACTTTTCTTTTTAATTCTTTTTGTGAGTACTTTTGTCTACAATCCTACTTAAGATACTCTTATATATTTTTATATTTAAATAAAATTAATCCGTTGATTGCTTGCGTAAATAAGTTTAAAGAAGTTTGACAATAAGTCAATTGCTTACGGCTTTACTTATAAACGTCGTTTAGAAGCTGTTAAGTTTAAAACTGATTGATCTCTTTTCATTATTATTGATTTGACATCGAAAGAAAAAGACAGCATTTTTGTTACTTATGACCGCTTAATAATATGTATATATAAGGCCGTTAATCTTTAGTATATATCAGTGTATACCATAGTTTCATTAATTTACTAGTTTATTTTATAAGAATCACGCATTGAAACGTTAATACATAGAAGATAAAAGAAGTTATGAATATACTAATTATCATTTAATTTAAATAGGTCAGTCGTGTGGAAATCCACTCCCCTTCTTACGTGCCCGTTACACCTAATAAACGTAATTCGTAACTAGAATTTCTATTAGTAGTTGGTATAGCTTCGTGTAATATCTTACTTGTCTCGTGTGCCCCAAAGCCTCTTAAGTATCTATTTCGTGACGTGAGAAATAAATGGTTTGTGACAACTGTCTGGTCATGTCACATTCGTCTTGTCGCTTTGTTAGAGATCTTCATATTTTATTAAAGCAGTGGAAATTATATATTTATGCTTTTAGATAATGTAGCGTATGTTTACAAATATTGTGGACGTAATATATTATTGAATTACTCGTTGGTGTAGTGGCTAGCTTATGAGGCTGTATAACAATTCAAATCTAACTAAATGAAAGTATACTTCATTCAAGTAGATGCTTGCGAGCATTTTTGAATCGTCATTTTACAAGATTAAATTAAATTTTAAAAGACCGATTCAGAATATATTTTCAACTGAGAAGAGCCGGCAAGAAATGCAATAGTTACTCTTTTATGACAATATAATATCATAGATAATTAATAAAATACAGTTGAATTATTATTTATCTTGCATGGAAATCAACAAATGCTTGCTCCACTTTTTATCATCTTTTATATTATAATTCTTAATTGAGTAATAAATGCGTCTTATTAATTAAGCATTGACTGGAAAAGTGTTTGAAATTTTATTATAAAAGTGATCACCTTGCCCATTAAGGTCCTGGATTTAAGCCACTACGCGGCTTAGTACATACTTTGTACTTTGTACATGCCTTTTCCGCTCAAGAAAATCGATAGTGTTCGGATGTTGGCTGTGTTAACTAACACTCCAGTGCCTTGAAAAGCGACCCATTGGTCTCATTGTACAAGAGATACAGTGTAAGTGTACTTTTAAGATTTTTCAGTAAAAAGTCATAATTCACACGACCTTATTTTTACCACAAAATATTTTTTATGTATTAAAACATGTACGCTGAATAAAACACAAAATCAATTACTTTTTTGTATGTGTATTTATTATGACTGTCAAATAATTTCCCAGCCCTGATTACAACGCATAGATTATGTACGCGATTCAAATCCCGCGGTCAGAGCGTTTTACTGCGTTGCATTGAGTTGCTGCTAAATATGGAACATTAAACTTAATAAATGACTAAACTAGTACCGGCTGTATAACGTACCTTTGAATCTGTTGACACAAATACATAATTTGGCACTCGTTTTTGTGATATTAAATTTAAATATAAAGGGAGCCGAGTACCTTTTGTAGGTTTCCACTGTGTTATTGGTAGATACCTGCCGTTCGCGCCACAGGTCATGGGTTCGATTCCCACCCAGGACAAACATTTTTGCGCATGAACATATCTGTTTGTCTTGAGTCTGGGTGTAATTATCTATATAAGTATGTATTTACAAAAGAAAAATAGTATATGTAGTATCAGTTGTCTGGTTTCCATAGTACAAGCTCTGCTTAGTTTGGGATCAGATGGCCGTGTGTGAATAATGTCCCAGGATATTATTATTATTATAAATGTATTTCCTTGGTTTTTTGTTTCGTGTTACATATATTATGAAAGTCAGTAGAGCTCGATGAAGAAAAACATCGCGAGGTAGTTCACATATGTCAAAAATTCTGCCACATGTGTGATCCCCAAATTAGGAGCAGCGTGGTGAACAAAGCTTCAAATGCCCGCTTTCAAGAGGAGAAGATATCTTTGTCTGTTAGATATCACTTTAAAACTTAAAATTTGTTTTAAAATTTACTACGAAAATTAATATTTCTTTTAATTGAGAAAATTTTATAAAAACACATAATAATACCTTGCAAAAAATACTCCAATATGCGGAACCACCAAAACTAACGTAAAACAAATTGAAGCAAAAAAGCGATTTATAACGCTCGATGACAAAAAGCGCCCGCCATAATTGAAACTGCCCATAGTTTCGCTATTCGTTATTCTCAGCGTTGTTTTTGTGATGTTTTTTGCCCATCTGCCTGTATTGGCTTCAAAATTATGTCTCTTACTTTCGGGAGTTATTAAGTATTTGTTTTGTTTTTACGTTGACTACGGAAGTGTTATGCTTAATCTATATTAATATATAAAGATGAAGAGTTTGTTTGTTTGATCCGGCTAATCTCAGGAACGATTTTAAAATCTCGAATTTATAAATTATTTTTGTGTTGTATAGTCCTTTTATCGAGGCAGGTTCTAGCCTGATTTTTATTCATTACATTTTTATTAATTATACGCGGGTGAAACCGCGGTACAGCTAGTAAATAATATATTTACTCAGAGGTAGAGCTTTCTGAAACCCTGTCTGGGTAGGTACTATCTACTCATCTGATATTCTACCGCCAAACAGCAATACTTAGTGTTGTTGCGTTCCGGTTTGAAAGATGAATGAGTTAGGTTAGGTTAGGCACAAGGGACAAAAAATCTTCGTTCCAAAGATCAGCTCGAACATACCATAAAGATCATTACAATTATAAAATTAAAATAATCTAAAATACAATTAAAAAAGGAGATAATAAAATTAAACCAAGCGAAATAAAGACGACGGAAAGGTAGAAAAACTACTTACACATGCACAAAAACATATTTTTACATATAATATATTTCATTAGTCATAATGTGTTATAATATTATTATATTTTTGTTTTTTTTTTTATAAATTATAAAAATGAAATGTAACGCTGCTGATTACGAAATAAACAAGAGCTGTACAATATTTATTTTCTCTCGTACACACTTACGATTGGCTACTTCAATATCAAAGTAAATAGCGCACAGGGGGCAGTGTGCTGACGACTTAATCCGGGCCAACTGCTCTGTCAACAACAAACACGATAGCAAACACAGCCAGCGTTAGGATAATTAAACACTTAAGTTATCAGTTCTGATATTAAATCATATAATATAGTAAGACAGTACATAATGAAACTTTACTAAGTACATACAGTAAGCATAGTGACAAATGGACCACCGGATAGTAAGACATATATTCTAAGAAATATTAACCATATTTTACATCTTTTTTTTTTTTTTTTTTTATCATAGGTTGGCGGACGAGCATATGGGCCACCTGATGGTAAGTGGTCACCAACGCCCATAGACATTGGCAGTGTAAGAAATGTTGACCATCGCTTACACCACCAATGCGCCACCAACCTTGGGAACTAAGATGTTCTGTCCCTTGTGCCTGTAATTACACTGGCTCACTCACCCTTCAAACCGGAACACAACAGTACCAAGTACTGCTATTTTGCGGTTGAATATCTGATGAGTGGGTGGTACCTACCCAGACGAGCTTGCACAAAGCTCTACCACCAAGTAAAAAGTACATCGCTAATGTGCCACCTTTCTATCATCTTAATTCAACACTCCCCTTAAAACTGGAACATAAAAATACTAAGTATTTCTGGAAGACGCCATACAAAAACATTACAACATTACTTTTCTTTTAATTTTATTAATTTCGTATTTAGTATTTATTTGTATAGGAGTAATACTAGGTGGAGTTTTTGATTTATTGTACTTATTGTTTTTACTATTTGCTATTTTGCTTTATGTACACTTTCTGAGTACCACTTTTAGTTATTCTCCTCTCAGTCAAAGGTTGGTTCGAGGGATCTCTTATTGGGATAGTCCGACGAAGTTATTTTACGCGCCTTACAGTAGAGTGAAATGGCAGTGGCCCAAGGTCATGTCATATAATGAAAGCGTTCGTACTGTGCCTACCAAATGCTACAAAATGCGATGTGTTGGGCGTTCGAATTTAGGAGGTCAATATAAAGGAGGTTGAGGTCCTTTTTGGTGTGATAAAAATATAGTAATATAATCAATTAAAATCTATACTTTAAAGCACGGTTTGAGTCGAAAAGGTATCGCACAGAACTTCGTTCCTGACGGGGGTCCCCCGACAGCACAATTTTTTTATTTTTGTTTTTATATAGTTAAGTTTATCTACAATAATATGTTATTGTAACCTTTAAACATACATTGATGAGTATAAAATTCGTCCCAACAAAGAAGTCTTTAAGCGAGGAGCTAAAAGTTGAACTGAACGAACACCGTCACACGACTTCCTCGCAAATATTGAGAAATGAAATCATAACTAACTTACTTTCATCGTTATTCCAAATAGCGCTTTCAAAGTAACAATGTCAGAAACTTACAATAACTTCAAACTTTACTGTATGTGCACTACAAAATGGCGACGAATTTAAAGTTTATTGAAATATTCTCGTCAACTGGTATTACATATTCTGTTTCAGTACTGTTACTTTTGCGTAAAAAACCGTTTATTTTTAAAAGACAGGAATATACTGTAAACAATAACAAATATACTGTAATAAATAGAAAAATATTTTAATAGAATTTTTCAAACGCTCCAACTGCCTATAACATCTCTGCTTTTAAAAGTATTAATTTGTTTCTCTGGTTCTTTTTTACACAAAACAGTGTGGTAGATTATTTTTGACGAAATAAGTGTCACGCTCCTAATTTTGAATAAAGATTTTTGACATTTTTATTTTTAACAATATATACGAATTAATAGTTTCTTATGTATGATGTATAAAGTAAATATTGCTTATTTTTAAATTACTAAAGAAATTCATGTGTTCATTTCCTAAAAATGGCCAAAAAAAAAAAAATGTTTTTTAATACCAACATAAGGTCCGCTCATTCGCGAAGAACGTTTTTCGAGTAGCGAGAACAAGTTTCGCAAACGTAGAAAAGCGAAAAACTTCGGCGGGTTTTTATCAAAAACTTGGTGCTTACGTTTACAAAGAACTTTCTTTAAGAGCCTGACTGCTCGAACACTTCCCTCCGCGAGATGTAAACAAGAACGTTGCATTTGTTCGCCCACTGACACAATATATGAGCGAGAGCGGACTTTAGCCATTTTCATCAATTTATTACGTGTGACTTCATTGTTCGCCTAGTGGTTAACTCATAAGCCTACAGATAAAAATAAGAATAAGCAAACAAGTTCGAAGTCCTTCGAAGGTTTAAAACACCGATTCTGTCTAAAGCACATAAAACCTGCGCCTTAACTCTCTCTGGTCGTGTCGGCTGTCGGATTGTCATCCCATCGGATTATGAGAGTGAATGAGTGTACATGTGTTTGCCCATACACTTGACAACTTGAAATATCAGTTCGCTTTATTTTAGCTAAATATGACCAAATTAGTGTGTCTGTAGTTCATTGACCTATGTGTGAGAATAAGCCGTGGCTTTATTGCTGCGTCGTAAGATAAGTTCGGGCGATATGAGTTTGTGTATTTTACCGCTTATTTCGCCCGCTTATGGCTTCGTGTCGGCGTTAGTCATTATGCGGTATAAAAGTTGAGGATGGACGATCGTGTCGCGACGACGGAACAGCCGATGTCACAAACTTGGTGGTCACTACTTGAATATTTACCAAGAGACTATCAAGTACCTGTAAGTCATGTTCTTTCTGCCCTGTTTATTTTTAATTTTTCCTAAAAGAATTATATAAAATATTTTTATATGATTGTAAAATGAAATATAATCTATAATACTGTTATAAATTTGACAGTAACTCTGTCTATCCGTCTGTTACGCTTTTCTGGCTAAATTACTCTTCTGGTTTTGGTGGAATTTGGTATGGAGTAAGCCTGATCCTCAAAGTAGGACATAGGGTACTTTTTACACCTCACACCTGTCCCCTTTAATATGCGGCCGAAAACTAGTTAATTATATATATTGTCGTTTATATTCAGAAGCGTAAAATTCGCACGGGTAAAATAATATAACTCTAATGGTATAAGCAGCATATGACAGTAGCGTTCCCAGTCGGCATGATTTTTTAGTCAATTTACTAGAACAAATAATTAACCAAAACCTGCCTCATGGAGCACTCCTTTTATTTTCATTGGTAAAAACTGTATGAAAATCCGTTTGTTAATGTTTGAGTTCAGACAGACACACAAACGCTTCGGGGACTTTGTATTATAATATGTAGTGATATATTTTGGAATGTCTTTTTTGTTACACATTTTCTAAGACTATTTACTTTTTTTATTACTGTCTGCGTAAATAACCTTTTGTACATTTTAACATTATAATTACTGCCCTAATCATTTAATATGCTATTTACATTTTTATAAATACTTATTTCAAGTAATGTTATAACATGGATTCACGAAGAGATTGCTTCTATAATATTACATATTGAATTCTAAGCAAGATATAGATCCTCTGTGATGTCACACTGAACCAGGATTTGTTATTCCAATTTTTCCAAGATTCCGACGCCCAGAGGGTTATTCGCTAGGCGGGACTATCAGGCCTTGCTATTTACGATACACCGTATCTCTTACGAGAGAAAGTTCTTGTTGCTATAACTATAAGAGCCATATTTGATTACTAGTCACAGCATATAGTCCACGCATATTTTATTTAGGGTTGCCAGATGTTTGGTTTCTTGGGACCGTTTGGTAAGTTTGATTTTTTTTAATAATAGTAATTTTTAAGGAGTAATCAGTAACTTTTAGGATAATACAGATATTTAAGTTCCTGTCTGCCGTATTATGATTTATTTTCAGCGTAGTGATAATAACGGTTCTTATGTATAGTTTTCCTTTATTTTTACAACAAAAGAACAAATATTTAATGTTTACTGTAACAGTGGTGTTAGTACATTGCTCTATTGCTAAGCATGAGATAAGTTATAAGCACAAATTAAGTAAATCATAATTTAGTTGCGCTTGCCCGGGTTCGAACCATTAAAAGATTCTCTGGAAAATATTCACAGGTAGTTGCCACCAAATATAGCCGGAAATTTAGGAAAAATCCTTTTTACGTTGTTGTAAACCCTGACCTTATGGAGGGCAGGTGGGGTAAATTGTCAGCATCGTCTTTCAAGTAACATTCGAAGGGCCTTTATAAGATCCGTTGAAATATGTCGCCCTTTCAGTCGAGATGGATAGCGGGAAACCTTTAGAAATCTTCATTTTTCTCACTGATATTTCGGCATAGTATTGGGACGGGCTATTCGTATGATTACGTCTACTTTGTTCGACACGGCTTCATATAAATTGATCATATTCATTTATCACGATGTTCTATTAATAGTTGTATTATGTATGCTAATATTTTCTAACTGTTTTTTTTATATTTAAACATTAACGCCCGCAGTGGAGCAGCGTAATGGAATAAGCTCAAAATCTTCTCCTTAAGAGCAGATACTTTTGCCCAGCAGTGGGAAATTTGCACGGGCTTTTATTTACTTTTACTTATATAAGCCACCGTGCGGTTTCTAAACGAGTAAAATAGAGATACATAATATCAATCCGTGGCTGTCGTAAGAGCCGACTAATTGGATGTTTTCTTTTAAGCGCATTCAATATCTATTAGAAGATTAAAGCAAATTTATATTTAAATAACTATATTTACCAATATAAGTACATTTTATAAAATCGCAAAGGAAACCGTCACGTTTGTCCGAGTATATATTAACATCCAAAGCGATGACACGGTAATATATCTACGTACAAATAGCAGTTTGTCCGGTTTGTTTGCACAATACGATGGGAGGGGGCGTTTATTTACACTCTTCTACCGGGGGCGACCGGCAAACACAAATAAGACAAGTTGTTTTTCCGCGTCTGTAACGATGCCTGGAGTGATTTAGCGTTTGAATAAACGGTGTAAATTTTTCGAGTTATTATAGCGGAACCGAATGAAAATATGTCTATGGTTTATTAAGAAATTGCCATGAATTCGTTTTCTATTTAAAACAAATTGTTTTGCATATATTATCATTATATAGAAATAAATATTAGAAGCAATAACCAAACTATATGTATTATATTAGCGGCTACAAGTATAAATAAAGTAAGGCTTTCAACTAGGTCAGTACACACACTCACTACGCATTCCTGCTTTATAATAGTCATTAATTAATCTAACGTCAAATATGAAAACATATTGTAAATTGAATACCTTCATATATGAGTTATATATATAAAAAATCATAAAAAAGGTTTCATCTAATAGATGATAAATAATTAATAAAAAAGTACTTATACGTGTATTTTTTTCGTTATTTTGATAAATTAGGAATCTTCAACGAGAAAACCGGAAGGTACGAACTCTAAAATTAATGTTACAATGAATTAACAATAGCTCTCATAAAGCCGAAACAAATTGTTAATTTCCTGATTTAAACAACCGGAATTAATCTAAAGTGAAATATTTACGAGAACCGAAGTCAAAGAACTCTTATATTTAATTTATCCAATCAACTCAAAGCGCTGTACAATTGCTATGTACAAAACAGATTCATTCTAGTTGAATAGACGAGTCCTTTTCACGTAAATACTTCTTTGAGAAAACTAGTGAAATTAGTTAACAAAGAATTATAACTATTTATTTTAAAAGTGCAAATACGTCGAAGGTCAACATTGCCGATTACCGAAAATTTATCAAAGGTGCCCTTGGTATTCAATATACTGTTAATAAAAAAGTCTTGTCGTAGATAGCTTCGGTACAATTACGAAAACAGAAGGCACTTCACTCTCTTATGTCTGTCATTTGCAGTTATTTAAAAAGGCACAGAGAAAAGCAGCTTGCTATAAATTATGTTAATTAACATATAATATATTTAACAATTATCAGGAAAAAAGGTTTTAATGCAACCCAAAAAAGACAATTTTATACATGTAAAGTTGCTTTAAGGATCATAGTTGTTAAACATAATATGAGTAGGGTGAATGTGAGACGTATTTATGTAAGTGGAGGCAACGTATGGTACATTTTATCTTTGCAGATAATATAAATGCGAAAGTGAGTTTATTTGTTACACTTATCTACAGAACTGATTATCATGAAATTTTGCATACAAATTTTTGATACAATTTTTGTTGTCAGGGATACGGAAAAGGACAAAGGATATCTAACACCTAGAAAATATACCCCCCCCCCCCACCCCACACACGGAAACGAGCACACTATATTCGTGTCTTATAAAAATAGAATACACAAAATGTAGTAAGCACATTGCGATGCAACTGTAGATATTTCTACTTTGTTATAAATATGTTGAAAACGAATTGCTACAATATTATAAATAGATCGATAAAGCCGAGATGGCCCAGTGGCTAGGATGCGTGAATCTTAACCGATGATCGTGGGTTCAAACCCGAGCAGGCACCACTGAATATTCATGTGCTTAATTTGTGTTTATAATTCATCTCGTGCTTGAAGGAAAACATCGTGAGGAAACCTGCATGTGTCAAATTTCACTCAAATTCTGCCACATGTGTATTCCACCCACGCATTGGAGCAGCGTGGTGGAATAAGCTCCAAACCTTCTCCTCAAAAAAAAAAAGAAGAAGGGGCCTTAGCTCAGCAGTGGGACATTCACAGGCTGTTACTTTACTTTTATTTTTATGAATAGATCGGATATCTCATTCTTTTTGTCATTACTTACCCACGGAATGTTGACAACCGACGTATGGTGACATACTATTTTGATGCGTGTGTTGTTGAAATCTTATAATTATTATGTTCAATTTGGCATATCACTGTCTGATATTTCACGACTATTTTCAGCCGTGAGTTTCGAGTTTATTCTACAGAATATCACTACTGTAATAAAACTCAGCTGTAGGGTTTATTTCTAGTACACAACTGTTGGATACACAACTGTTGGAAAAAAACAACTCTTATTCCATTTTCTAACATTTATCTCAAGTCACAATTTCTGTCTCTATTCGCGTCTATTTTACAATTCACAACCTTTTTGTCTTAACATCATTTCATGAACTCATTTGAAAACAGAATGGTACCTCTTATGATAATAAAAACTCTTTGGTAACTTTACGAACCGTTACTATTTAATTATTGAACAATTCCAATTACCTAATAAATATTCATGAAACTTATTATTCAAATATACATATTCTTACAATTAATAAAATAAGTATTAAGAAGTCAATCGTCGTTTGATATTGATATTTGTACCTTATTGGATAACAATTAATAAATTAACCTAACACAACATAGATTTCATATTATCTCTATTTCCGTAAAAACAAGTTAATTTACCGATATGCAATACTCGTGTTTCAAATATTCCAATTGTTTTTATGCTCATTCGAATGAAGTTAAAACTATAAAGCAGAACATATAGACTCACATAATATTAATAAATATTTTTAATGAATACAGTGGTACTTGTATATATTTCTCGCGTCGATAGATGGCGAGCCCTGCGGGAGTCGTTGTTTATACAGCCTCGCTTCGAAACTCGAACGCGAAATGTTTTGATACCGTTCCCTCGATAAGTTTGCCTAAAAGCTTTTCAGCGCCAATCTTCCGAATGTACGAGTGGTCGGCTTGTAAACAAAAATTTGTTTTTTTTTTCCTAAAGATATGTATATACATGTAATGATACCTCATGTTGAATCAGGCTTAGAGTGGATGTCGTTATATGGTTAACTTTTGTAAAGCTGTGATATATGATACGCTTAATCTAAAATTGCTGATATAAAATTAGGCTCTACGAATTGTTTAGATCGGTAAAACAGTAACAGTTGACGGTAAACTTTTTTTTTTATGTTTCGCCGACTTTACTTAAGTTTCCAATAAGTAGGATTCAATTAGTTATTAAAAATGTTTTTATTAATATATCTGACAAAAATGTATAGATTGAAAAAAGAGTAACTACAGAATTACTGAATTTCTAACCAGTTCCCATCGCTATGTTAAAGTTTCGCCTGACAATGAGTGTTTTTTTTTTTTAAATACTACCCTCGAATTACTTTTTTATGATCGGAAAATAACTCATATTGAACGGATACATTCTTTCGCACCAATAAAAACCCACATCGTTTCACCCGCGTTATCTAATTTATATAATTAAGTGTAAATTATCTAATAAAGATTATTGAGGGGGCAAATAAGCAGGAGGCTCACCTGATGGAAAGTGACTACCACCGCCCATGGACGTCTGCAACATCCGAGGACTTGCAGGTCCATTGCCGGCCTTTACAACTTTTGACATTTTCAACTTCGTTGAAATTTTTTAAAATTATATTATTAACTATATTTATATTGATTAATACAAGCTATTACAATTGAGCTGTTCCAATAGTCGAAATAATTGAAAAATTAGGTGAACCATCGAAGTCTTTTTAATTTAGAAACACTTCCTTATTCTTTGTCTAAAATAAGACACTTGATATTAATGGTATGTAAGTAATTACTTAGTAGGAACCTTCAATCAAATATTTCTCGATCCCCTGTGACCATGTAATATTCAGAAACTTACGTTAAAACGTTATTTAATTTTGTCAAAGTTTTTGGTACAATATCGAAAGCACTCGAGCGACTGAATTCCATTACATAATTTAAATAAAAGCCTCCCAAAGGTTGAACATTTATTTACAAATTTCGGTTTAAAGTCTCTGATATAATTAAACCGATTATAACGAGAAATAAATAATGAATTTGATGATTTAACAGTACAGTAACCAGAGCTACGACTGTATAGTGTATAATCACGAGGTTCTATGGTGAATTCAATCTGTCAAAAAATTTAGAGTAGTTCGGAGATAGGAAGTCTGCAGTATAGAGTATAGAGTTCACGTACATAGACTTACTTGGTAGTAGAGCTTTGTGGGGGTTTTACTCGGTAGGTACAACCCACTCATGAGATATTCTACCGCAAAACAGCAGTACTTGGTATTGTTGTGTTCTGGTTTGAAGGGTGAGTGAGGCAGTGTAACTGCAGGCACAAGTGATGTTATATCTTAGTTTCTGAGGTTGGTGGCACATTAACGATGTAAGGGATGGTTAATATTTCCATCAGGCCCATTTGCACGTCCGCGTTCCAATTTTTTTTTTTATTGTATACGTAGGTGGACGATTTTATGGGCCACCTGCTGGTAAGTGGCCACCAACGCCTATAGACCATGGCATTGTAAGAAATGTTAACCATCGCTTACATCGCCAATGCGCCTCCAACCTTGGGAACTAAGATGTTATGACCCTTGTGCCTGTAATTACACTGGCTCACTCACCCTTCAAACCGAAAAACAACAATACCAAGTACTACTGTTTTGCGGTAGAATATCGGATGAGTGAGTGGTACCTACCCAGACGAGCTTGCACAAAGCTCTACCGCCGAGTAAAATAATAATAATTTCTTAAATTCTCATAAAGACAAATATTGAGGATTTAAATTTTATATTTAATTAACAAAACCCGTATCAAAAGTAAAAGCAATATTCAATCTTAAATTTAATCTTTAAGATCAATATTGTAGTTCCGCTTATTTAATTACGGCTCAGCCTATAAAAGGTGACTCCGCCGATTCCTTTCATCATTCCTCTTAAGTAAAGCATCGGATTTATTGGAAAAGTTTCGAACATACTGCAAAGCCTATTGTGGTTCTTTCAATTTACTATTTAACTTGGCTTACATTGTACCGTTATTATATCTTATTTCATTGAATTACTTTTGCTTCTTGTAAGATTTTAGAAATAAAAGCGTTTTCGATTGGATTTGTGATGAATATCGATGAGCTGCAATCTATATAGAACATTATGTTTATCTATTTTTTGGACCACAAAACAGTAAGCTACTTACTACGCTGTCAATGCGTCGCCAATTATGGGATCTAAAATGTTATCCTCGTGCTTATAATCGGTGGCTCGCGCTAGATCTTCCACTTTTGAAAACGAAACGCAGAGTATTTCTGTATTGTAAAGCCATCAATCCGCACAGCTGATAATGCTATGAATAATTTTAAGTTTTTTATTTTTTATTTATTTATCCATTTGAGTAACATATGATGGCAGCTAAAAACCACTAAGCTTTATACGTGTGCTATCGTTAGTCTACACTACAAAAAAAAAAAACATTTAAATACTATCACTATACTACAGATCTAAATACGCACATATGTGCTTAAAGTAAACTTAAAAAATATTGCTTAAGGTTAAGCCTAACATGTTTCAGGTATATATTGAAGTAGTGGTCGGTTTCGAAGGTCTTTTTATATTGTAAGTTTTAATATCGAACCTCGTTAGTTTATTGGCTACTGTCAATCCAGAGGTTCTAGGTTAAAAACCTGGTCAGACAATAAAATGTTATTGGCTTATTCGGTCAGAAACTTATCAGTAGCAGTCCAGATACTAGAACTTGTCAGTAACGACATTCCCGTGCCTCGGAAAGCGCGTAAAGATGTTGTTCGTGAACTTTTTCCGGTCGTATCGAATATTGATCCATCAGTTTGAGAAAGTGAGGAAAAAGAGAGTGTACCTATATTTGCACACACACTTGTGCACTATAACATGTCTGGCGTGAGGCTAGTCTCCGTTAAGATAAGCTATATCGAAACAATGTAGCGAATTGAGGATGCTATTTTTATTTTCTTCGTAAGCAGAGATATGCGGAAATAGACAGCTCCCACTCACAGAACACTCACACTTAAATATACTGTTTATTGATTAAATGTGGGGAAGTTACATTAACATAGAAACGTAGGTCTCTCTAATAACATTACACATTGCAAAGCCGAGATGGCCCAGTGGTAAGAACGCGTGAATCTTAACCGATGATCGTAGCTATATCCCCAAGTAAATAAATATAATGTTTTAATTTAATTAACATAAAATATTTTTTGTATATTTCAATCAAAAAGATAATTAATTTTAAAAATATTTTGGATATATAATATATTACTTACTTGGTGGTAGAGCTTTGTGCAAGCTCGTCTGGGTAGTACCACCCACTCATCAGATATTCTACCGCAAAACAGCAGTACTCGTTATTGTTGTGTTCTGGTTTGAAGGGTGAGTGAGCCAATGTAATTACAGGCATAAGGGACATAACGTCTTAGTTCCCAAGGTTGGTGGCGCATTGGCGATGTAAGCGGTGGTTATCATCTGTTACAATGCCAATGTCTATGGGTATTGGTGACCATTTACCATCAGGTGGCCCATGTGCTCGTCCGCCTATCTATGCAATAAAAAAAATTAGTTTTTTTATATAGCACAAAATATAATCAATAAACTGTAAAAAAGCTTGTAATCCAATTTTTTATTTAATATAAATTACTTGTGAACTAGTCTATGTCCATAGAGTATCCATTTACCGTGGAGTCCGATGTAAATACTCTTTATTCAATGGTTCTCATTTCTAAAGCTTTCATCGCTTAACCCGCAGGAAATTGTGGATAAAAGACCATTTTCAGAAAACTCGGCTTTCAAATGTAGTCTTTCTAAGTGTCATCGGCTGGCCGAGTTTTAAATATTCCAAACAGAGGGCCTATGTGTGTATTTGAAGTTGCTAAGAGTACCTTTACAACAGACTCCAGTAAAACCAAACATTCAGCTCAGCTCTGTATATATTTGTAGAACTTTGCGTTATGATTGTAAAGGGTTTTGTAATGAAATTGAAAAGCATAGTATATGTATAAATGTTGACTGCTTTTTGACCTTTGAGTTTGACATTTGAAATTTTAATTAGTAACATATTACGCATATTATATTATTTAGTAATTATACAATTTAATGTTAACTAGTTACGCATTTATTAAGTAAAACATTTCATTTAATTGATTATTGTTATTTTTACTAACCAAACCCAAACACCAAAACCAAAACAAAACCAAATTTTATTTTATATATCTTTCATTTTATATATTAATCGAATTATTTTAATGTACTATTGGTGTGATCTGAATTTAATATGAATTACTTGTTAACAAATATATTTGATTGCCTATGGTGGGCGAAATGTGTTAGATTAAGAAATCATAACATCTGTAAAACTACATTTCTGGAAAATAAGTGATTATGATTATGTTTGAACGTCGAAACTTAAGGCTTGCATTTTACTAGTCGATAATCGATGACTGTACTAATATAAGTTTGCTTAGTAGAGAGCTTATCGAAAATTCAGGTCATCTGGATTCGAAAACCCAGCATATTCAAGAAGGTCTTACTTAAAATGAAATATAATAGTAGTACTCAGTGGTAAAGCTTTGTGCAAGTTCGTCTGGGTAGGTACCACCCACTCATCAGATATTCTACCGCAAAACAACACAGTACTTTGTATTGCAGTGTTCCGGTTTGAAGGGTGAGTGAGCCAGTGTAATTACAGGCACAAGGGACATAACATCTTAGTTCCCAAGGTTGGTGGCGCATTGGTGATGTAAGCGATGGTTAACATCTCTTACAATGCCAATGTCTATGGGCGTTGGTGACCACTTACTATCAGGTGGCCCATATGCTCGTCCACCTACCTATACAATAAAAAATAAAAAAATTGTATTAACATTGTTGAACTTTTAATCATGATTTATAAATTCAAATACATTATGAATAATTTCGTTATTTGTCTTAATTTTGTTTAACAACTTAGTTATTGTTTTCAATAAATATTTGCTAACGCAATAAACTCTCATTCCAATAACATATTGAAATGTTTAATTATACATTCTCATTGCGGTTGTTTGATTAATGACTATAACCGCAGTTGTCGTTCCTAATGGACGCTTGTAGTTGGTTCGTTTATCAGCGTTACCGGCGCTTGTGTTATTTTTCCCTCTATACACTCTTCCCACAAACATACTCATTATTGAATGATATTTTGATTTTGGACCTGGGGTTAATTCTGCTAATTTATAACGGTTACGATACGTTCCCGATTCAATTCCAATCCCACTTTGAGTATTCTGTAACTATTCAGATCGGAGCCAAGCCTGCTACAATTGTTGGATGTTACAATTTATGTACATTAATTTCAAAACATAATTATTAACTTTGATGTCAATGAATAGGAAAACGATTGCGTTTCGACTCGATTGAGAAGTAGCAATTTGTTAGTAGGATTGGTCCCCCTGCTCTGAATGTAAGTAGTACGTCTCATGCTTAAATCGCGTCCTTTATAGCTCATTTACTGGTATTAAGTATTATACTCTCAGTATTCTGCGCTAAAATTTCAGAAGTTGTTGATATGTAAAGAAATCTTCCAGGAGATTTGCTATGGATATATAGTTCTCAGGAGAAGATTTGCTACCTTGAGTTTAGGTTTGATATATTATTGACAAACAAATTTAATTACAGCTAAGAGAACAAATCGTCTGAGATAATATAGTTGGCGGCTCGTTGTAAGGAGGGATTTATACACTCCTAAACTGATCACGGGTCAACAGCATGATTTCACGGGCTTCGGGCGGAAGTTTCACCATGTAATCTCTTATATTGGGAAACCATCTATACAGATTCAAGCAAGCAGGAAATTTGCCCTCAATTTAAAATAAAGAAAAACATTGATAATTTACCAAAATACTTTATGAATAATTGAACGCGCGGTGTTAGATGTTAGATTAATGAACAAAATGTATATTTATCAATCTGTACGTTAACGTTGAAATGGTTTTTTCTTTGAAAACCGAAACAAATGAAATATTATTCTCCAAAACTCATTTTAGTTTTTCAGTTCGAGACAAAGCGATTTCAAGAATTCGTCCTAAAAACTTTCACGGCCTGTCACTCGAGGACGTGGAAACATTTGATATCAAATTCGCCATCTTAGCGCTGAGTGAAAAATTCACTTCGGATGTATATGTATATACTTAACGCGTCGCTTGCGGGTATGTTGTAAGGTGAGTTATTTTAATAAGAGGAGTTAAAAATAAATATAAATTTTACTGTACGGTTTATTTACGTTTATATGATAAAATTTACTCATATATTTTTATATACAAATGTATAAAGTCATTGTTCGTTTTCTCAAAGGTTAATATATTGTAAGTGTAAGTGTTAATATTTAAATAATTATACCTAATTTTTTTAAGTCTCAATTATAATAGTATAGTATAATTAATAAAAATATAATAAATTATTTTATTACTATTATAACAACACACACGCGCGCACACACACAATAATACCGTAGGGTTTACCAATCTTATATATGGCCTCACATTTGTGCCATCACATGTTCTTTGTGTGTACCAATTTTCATCAAGATTGGTCAAGCCGTTCTTGAGTTATAAGAAGATATACAGACAGACAGACAAAAATGAAAAAAATAGTATAATGTGAATCACTGCATCATAAAAAGATTATTTATCACAAAATAAGGTGAAAAAAAAAAAACTACAGGCAGAACCAATAGATTTATATAGTAGTATAGATAAGTATTATAGTTATCTTTTACCAAACTTAACTACAATGTCCGTTTGTTTTGTCATCACCGACTTCACACCGACATGGAATGTTCTTATTCATGAGCACGTGCAAATAACACCTACGGTGACATACGGCGGCATAATACTGAGCAGTACCTGTTCTTTGCTGTCCCCATTTATCCTGGTATAAATAAAGCTGTAGTGTACCGAGTCTATTCTGGAGCGCGCTCGGGGTGCAATATAATTGAAAAATTGAACGACGCCTTTTGATACGTACCGTTTACATCTAACGACATAATAAACTTAAAGAAAAGAAAGTCTAAAAGTATTAGTAGCAATATTTTTGGTAACGAGAATAGTTCTGAAATATTTCTAGGCACGAATTAGAAGGCAAAATAAAATATGTAGCACTTGAATGTAACGCTTCTAATGTATCCTGAATCGTAATAAAAATTATCTCACTGCATTTGTGATTTAGTTTTAAAACGTATCTACTTAATACATCGAAATATCATAAAATCATGACATTGAGAAGCTGCTTTTCAGAGCTTTAAAAAAAATGGCCAGCAGTTCTATTCTGTATAAATTCACTTCGTATCTCACTTACCGTGATACGCTGTTTTGAAGCGTATCACTTTCACTGACGCATTTTGCATACGGGGCAATGTATACGGCTATACAACAGGAACACATAAAGCGTTCAAAATGCCACTGACAGTTTTGTAGCAAGTTTTGTATATAGCACTAATAGTTCAAAAATCAATTGCCTTTACAGAAATATTTAAAAGTTACTGGCTATGAATGTACCGTGTATATGTGGTAAATGTGCAATATCATGATATACATATAGGGTTTTCCATTAAGGGCGCTTGATCGTGCAGAACTTCCATCGTAGCGTGTGCTGTGTGGCACGTAGCGCCGTCCTGTTGAAACCACATGTTGTCCAGATCCATATTCTCGATTTCAGGCCAAAAGAAGTTGGTTATCATCGACCGGTATCGCTCACCATTGACGGTGACGGCCACACCATTATCGTTTTCGAAAAAATACGGACCAATCACGCCTCCGGCCCAAAATCCGCACCAAACAGTCACTTTCTGCGGGTGCATTGCCACTTGGTGAACCTCGTGTGGATTGGTCTCGTCCCAAATACGGCAATTTTGCTTGTTGACATAGCCATTCATCCAAAAATGCGCCTCGTCGCTGAAGATGATTTTTTTGCCAAAATCGGCGTCAACTTCCAACTGCTCTAATGCCCAGTCAGCGAACACACGGCGCTGTCTATGGTCATTAACCTTGAGCTCTTGGGGCAGCTGGATCTTGTACGGGTGCAGGCTCAAGTCACAACGCAAAATTCGCCAAGTTGTCGTCTGCGAAAGGCCGAGTTCCTGTGCGCGACGCGGAATTGACTGCCGCGGGTTTTCGAGGACACTGTCGCGCACAGCGGCGATATTCTCGGCAGATCTCGCGTTACGTTGACGCACGGGAACCGGCTGATTGTTAACTGACCCGGTTGACTCGAATTTGTCCACCAATCGACGGATAGTCGACTCGGCAGGACGATCATCGCGACCGTAAAACGGGCGAAGTGCGCGGAACGTTGCTCGAACTGAAGACCCATTTTCATAAAACAATTTTATGATTTTCACGTGCTGCTCGACACTGTAACCTGCCATGGTGGTTTGGGAGGACGGAATGAATATAACACATTGCATTTGACAGCTGTCACTCAAACAACATGGCCGCAATCAGCTGTCAAAGTTCAAGCGTCCCTATTGGAAAACCCCATAGTAGTGGAAATGTTTACAAATTGATTGAGTAAAATTTAAGTCGTTATGATTTATCATCACAAATCATTTATTAAATAATATTGAAAAAGGTTACATTTGAAATATAATCGCGTTTGAGATAGCGCATATTAGATAAAAATTTAAAACAATTGCACTATAATTATGCTGGTTTAGTATTATGATGATGTCCTCTTGGCTGATTTCGGTGCACGTTCTATTCATTCACTGTCATAATCCGATGGGACGGCAGATCCGATTCGGTGGGAAAGAGTTCAGGTGCAAGACCAACGGCTTTACGACTGGCTTATATACTCCTGGTATCTGCAGAGCATTTCTCGACAGAAGAACCCATTAACTTTTGAATAGCCTGATCCGTGTTTGACCCCTAGCACTCAGGTTCTGCGGCCATATAACTAGACCAACGAGACATGTCGAAACATATAAAGTAATATCGTGTCATATAAAGACACCCAATGAATCTTTTCACGAGTATCTCAAATATATAGTGATTTCTCGAGCTGACCATCCAGCGAATTTATAGCATCACGTAAAAGCCCAAGCAACTATATACAGCTTTTATTGGTTTCGTCTTTACAGCATAGACGCTGGTCTCCTCCATATCCATATTGTTTTTTTATAGAATTGTGAAGCGGACGATTATATGGTAAGTGATACCACCTGATGGTAATTGGTCACCATCGCCCATAGACATTATAACTGTAAGAGATGTTAACCATCCCTTACATCGCCAATGCGCCACCAACCTTGGGAACTATGATATTATGTCCCTTGTGCCTGTAATTACACTGGCTCACTCACCCTTCAAACCGGAACATAACAATACCAAGTACTGCTGTTTTGCGGTAGAATATCTGGTGAGTGGGTGGTACCTACCCAGACGAGCTTGCACAAAGCTCTACCACCAAGTAACATATTATATTATTATTGTATTGTATATTATATTCGGATTTTAGTCGCTTTCATATATTTATTGTCACGTATTGACGTCTCGTAACCATGACATTTGCAATTGTATTGAAAAGTCAGACAAAATAAAAAAGTGTGATCATAATTTAAACATAGTCTAAGCTGTGAATCCATACATAGTTTGAGTTGAATACTATTCTTAAGTACAGTAGTGGTATTACGATGTTCGCATGTAAGAAATATTAACCAGTCCTTACATCGCCAATACGCAAGCAACCTTGTGAACTTAGCTTTTAAGTCCTTTGTTCCTGTACACTGGCTCACTCAACCTTCAAACCGTGATGAGTGGTATTTACATTGACGGGCATAAAGCTTTAACACCAAGTAAATTGCACAGATACAATATTGCACGCTCCAAGAGTGTATCGTATTCCCAAAAACAGTTGAAGGAGCGCGGAGCTCCATATGTTCGCGAATGCAGTGTAGACACCCCCTTGTATAGCATTGTATAGCGCAGTCTTAGCACTGTATTCAGTGAGCGGGAGCCTTATATTTGTATTCAGCTTTAAGCTGATGTTCTGTCCTGTATATTCAACCTGAAAATTAAATAAATAGTAGGTTTCTTGTCACAGATAAACCTACACAGAATTACCTTGCAAAATATAAAGAATTGGCGTAACTCTCTCTATTGAAACAAATAAAGCTTTCCGTTGCTCCTCGCTCGCAGTGATTTTAGTTTTTATCTATATTTTGTTCCCATTACAAGTTAAAAATATAAAATACTCAAACAAAACTATGCTCTTGAAATAAAATTAGTAAATAAGATTTTCCATAGTTAAACCTATGCTACTTGTGAACACAAACAACATGCAAAGACAGAAAGACAAATGTATGATAAAACAGACCAAATGTTTGACAACTTAATTGTTTTTATGTAATTATAAAACATATACATACAATAATGTTGACATGAATTAATATAATAATGGAAAAAGTATTACTACTCTTTACTACAACATATAAATAATTAATTTAACATAAAAAATAGAACATCACTATCAGGCCGACACAAGTACCCGATTAAAATAATCGATAATGTTGTAATTAATTCGCTTGGTCGCGCAAGTGTGACCGCATATTTACAGATGATTTCGTCGTGATCGCTTGCTCGCTTAGTCGCGTAGGTATTTACGATCCCTTACACCTGGTTGCGCCACACGGTCGCTTCCGCTTCGCTTGCTGCTGTAAGTGTATTGGATTCTTAATTGTTTGCGGCCTGATTGGTCGCGATGTACCAATTAACGGAGTGATATTTTATTTCTATTGCCCTTGTTAATGATTCTGATCTCGTAGCTGTTTTGAACTAAAGTTTCGACTTTAACGCAAGCTGACTTCTAATGAGGGGTTTTTTTTCTAATTACAAAGCAGCGACGGGAAGTGCGTTTATCCCGCTTAATTGTAAGCTTCTGTAGCTGTAGATAAATATTTAATTTGTAGTTATATACAGTTATATATAATAACCCATTAGACTCATTGTAACACAAGATCGCATTTTCGCGAAAGCTCCACTGACTTTTAATGTGTTTAATTTGTGTTTATGAATGATCATGCTTGGTGGTAATCCAGCATAGACAAAACAAATGAAATTGCCTTAGTTTAAACAGTGTTAAATAGTGAGTAATTAAACCTACATGCGTCAGGCGAAATTCTTTCACGTTAGTATCCACCAACCTGCTGTGGGTCCTTAAGAAGAGTGACGCCTTAACACAGTTGAAATCTCCACTATATTGTATCAGTGCAGGTTGCTTATATGCTATTACTGTAATAATAATAATGACCTCCAGACCGATTTCCACAATAGCGCAGGAGATATTATAGTGCACAAGTGTGTGCGCAAACACAGTTGCACTCACTATTCCCTAGCTCTCATAATCCGAACGACTTAACGTGCTTTCCGAGGTACGGGAGTTTACACACTTCCAACTTTAAGACTCCGGGCTGCTACTGAGAATTTTCTAACAGAAAAACCCAGAAGGAACTAAGAAAGGATTTTTGGAAATTGCACCCCTAAAGGGTTGAAACAAGGGATGAAATTTATTATTTCGTTATATGGAAATCAGTTAATTTCAAAGTTAGAAGCATGACTCATCCACAAGTTTCTGGTTAAAAATAAATAAGTATACAAATCAGAGTTTTCCAAAACTCACCACATAAGAGGGTGAAATAGGATTTGAAAGTTTTTTATATGGGGATCGTCTTTTTTGATGTAAGATGCATGAAATTTTATAAACAAGCTTTTAGAAATAAATAAATACGTGTTTCGAAAATTTTAAAGCTTCTGAGCAAAAATAAATGCATACGTATTTTGTCATTTTTGAACATTCAACCCCAAACTGGAGAAAAGGGTTAGACACATTAGTTTAAAAAAAATGGTCTGATCTGCTTGAAATTTACTGTTTTCACAGCTAAAATAGACCATAATTAACATATTTTATTATTTTTTATTATGTCGCGGGCCAAGCCGCGGGGGAACCGCTAGTTTAATATAAAGTAGTATAATTATATCAGTCACAGAGCCACGCACTACTAAGTGTTGTAATTTCTTTCCTCCACGCAACCTCAGTCATAATTCAGCCTCCTAACGACCGCCCTCCGCCATTACAACGATCGAAAAGCAAGACTTGATTAATTAAAATTGATAGCAGGAGAGTTTGTGACACGGTCCAAGTTATAGCCGATAGAGTTTAAAAAGCAATGCGATGTGTGTTGTTTCTTTAATATTATATATCAAGCGAAAATATCGTATAATACATAGGTCACTTAATTTAGGACGTATGTGTTTAAAAACTACACGTTGGAGAACGAATGGGAAACTTTATTGTCTTCATAATAATTAATATTTACGTAAAATCTTACAGACTATAAACAATTTCGAGCTGTTAAACAACAACAAAATATATTTTAGAAGAAACTATAAAGTAATATTTTAGTTGCAATACAATGTGAATTAATTCGTTTTACAAAATTTTAAATGAAAACGTATGTAGTACTATGAAAGCGTGAATTCCAGTTACTAAATATATCAAAGATGAGAGTGGTATCATTGCAACGAAAACAAAACAACGGTAACTAACTGGATGTGACTTCTGTGTCGTTTACGCTTTACAATTATATAGAACACGACCTACACATAATTGTAAAGCGTACATAACGAAGATATAATATATAATTAAACACTAACAATAATTGCATTATCTACATGTTTGGTGGTAAATCCTTCAGCACTTCTGTTTGATATTTTGGTAAATGTCTCATTTTTAAATATTTTGTTGAAGAATTGTTTTCGTTAAGACTTATGTATTCGCGTAACAAAATATGTAATTTGTTCTAATGTATTAGGTGTTGATGAACTGCCTCTTTGTTTGAACTACTAGCAGTAGATTCCGAGTTCCCTGTTTGAACCTGGGTCGCGCCAGTGAAAAGATATTGAGTTTTCTGCCAATTCTCTTTTTTGAATCGTCGGTAGTCGCTAGGATTTTGTTGGCAGTGTTTGAATCGGGAAAGAACGCCCTTGACTCTGTGTCGGGTTGGTCTCATCTGTTTATCAGAGTAAGGGAATAGATATTTAGACACACGTCATACGTGTACTATATTTTCCACGAAGTTGGTTAGTCTCCATTAAGAAAGGCTGTCCTGACTGAATTCGATTGAGAGATTATCAATAGCGATCTATTATAAAAACCTTCCAGTGTATTGAAATTTAAACTTAAACGAACGGATAGCAAAAAAAATAAAAACAAAATATTATCCTGATATATTATTTTCTTATAACTTAAGTTGTCCTGTTCTTAGATTGTTCTCATCTTAATTGGAAAAACTGACGGCTTGAAAAGTCAACGTCAGGTAGAATGAATAAATAATTCAAAGGATGGAGACCGTCGGGTCGGGAGTTCTTTGTCAAACTTTGGAGGATCTTGCGGCTTCTGAATATCTCGTTTCCAATATTACACAGGTCGAAACCATTTCGTTGATTTTATTATCTTACCCTACATAGTCCAGGAGGTACATGAATTATTTGATTGTTAAATGATTTAATTACTCATAACTTCTTTATTAATTACTAGCTGTATAATATTTCTATTAGCGTTTTGCCTGCGGTTTTACCCGCGCAGTTCTCGTTCCCGTGGGAATACGGGGACAAAATGTAGCCTATGTTATACTCGCTGATAATGTAGCTTTCTATTGATAAAAGTTTTTTTATATCGGTTTAGTGATTTAGGCGTGAAAACGTAACAAACAAACTCACATTCGCATTTGTAATATTAGTTAGGATTATGAATGTAATAGACATATACATAACTTTTTATAAACTATTGATCAACTTGCCTAGAGCGATGAAAAAAGTATAATAAATGTTACCTTGGAATACTCTCAATAACGATTCAACAAATAAAACATTTGAATTAATAACATCCTGGGACATTATTCACACACTGCCATCTGATTCCAAACTAAGCAGAACTTGTAAATACTATGGAAACCAGATAATTGATGTACTACATATACTACTTTCCTTTTGTAAATACATACTTATTACACCCAGACTCAGGACAAACAGACATGTTCATGCACACAAATGTCTGTCCTGGGTGGGAATCGAACCCACGACCTGCGGCGTGAAAGGCAAGTCTTAACCACGCCAACCGGCTCGTCGAAATTATTACCCATTACAAACAGAAGAGAAATAAGTACTGAGCTATTTTGTGTTTAGTTATTTATTTATACAGAATACTAATATCATAAATGCGAACGTAACTAAACCACTAAACCAATTTTGATTAAACTTAGTATGAAGCAAAGCAATGAAGAGGAAATTTTTTTACCGAACGCGGGTGAAGCCGCGTCTTAAAACGTTACATGCACTTTGATTGTAACATTTTATATCTTAGCTATAATTTTATTTGCTCTTTTTCTGGTCGATATTGAATTTACAACAAATTTAAACAACCCGTCTCAACCAATTAGGTATTTCAAATTAACCAATGAATACATTTTCAGTTGATATAATTAATAATTAAGTATGTATAAGATTTTATAGAAGAATAAAGAACTCGCAGTTAGTATTCATTGATGTTTATACAGGATATATATATTTAATTGTATATGATTATTATTTTTTTAGCATAGGTAGGCGGACGAGCATTTGGGCCACCTGATGGTAAGTAGTCACCAACGCCCATAGACATTGGCACTGTAAGAGATGTTAACCAACGCTGATATCGCCAATGCACCACCAACTTTGGAAACCAAGATGTTATGTCCCTTGTGCCTGTAATTACTCTGGGCTCACTCACTCTTCAAACCGGAACACAACAATATCAAGTACTGCTGTTGTGCGGTAGAATATCTGATGAGTACCCACTCATCAGCCTATGGGTACCTACCCAGACGAGCTTGCACAAAGTTCTGCCACCAAGTAGAATTATTACATGTATATTTTTTTATTTATCTTGTAAAATAACTATTCAAAAGTGCTTGTTAGAACCTATTTCAATAATGTAATTTATTTATTCTTGCACACACTACGAAAACATATCAAATACAAAGAACAAGTTTTACATAATATAGTATGCAAAGGCGGCCTTATCACTTACAGTGATCTCTTCCAGGCAGCCTCTATAGTAAAAACATATTGTTGTTAGCCAGGAGAATTGATCGGGCATAGTGAGCGAACAATTTATACATAAAATTCATTAAATATTTATAAACTTAATAAAATATATAATATGACACAAATACTCTTATATATATAATCATACATATACACTTATACATACATATTTATATTTATATATATATATATACATATATATATATAATTATATAGTAAATACATACTTATATTGATAAATAACAATTATGTAAACGACTCTTATAAGTGTTAACGGATTCAGCTTGACGAATGTCACTAGGCAAGGAATTCCATAGTCTGACAGCTTTTACAGTGTAATATGTTTTTTTTGTTATTTACTTAAATAGCAACTACATCACTTACAGCCTTACTTATCAAACTTTATTATAATTGCTTAGACTGTTTAGTTAAACACTTATTAATCTCTTTCTGTCATAATTAATTTGACATTTGAAAGAACGAGACGTAGCATTGTTTAACTTATTACCCGCTTAACTACGTTTATAAGAAAGGCCATTAATGTGTATGTTTATAAATATATCAAGTAAACGTAACTAAGTTATGATGAAAGTGACGAATGAACCTCAACAATAGCTTATCAGTGGCCAGCAATGGTGACCATCTATCTTTGTCCCGGCGGATATATTGACGTATACGGGGCATTTTTCTTGCGGGTGGTCGTTAATAGCATTAATTCTCGCTTCGAACGAAGCTTTTTCAATATCAAAGTGAATAATAAAATTAATAACAGTTATCTGTTAAAATCCTTCTAGTTAAAGCAATGTAATAAAATAAGTTTATTTGTTTTTGTAATGTATAATTCTAGATTATAATTTAAGGATAAGCTATATAGCACATTTTCTAACACCTTTATACAAGTGTTCCTTAAACTTTTTAAAACTGGCTTATGGGTCAATGCGCATATCGGTTCCTGCCAAATATTTTCAATAAGGTAATGGTCATGGCATTGAAAATCGTTCAGAGTATAGACCTTAATGGAGCAGAAACATTAGACAATTTCCAGGTTATTAAAATAGGGGGACGGCCAGGACAAAGAGTAGACTATGTTCTTCCTTGGGAATCAAGCTTACTTCATACCAAATTTAATTAAAATCAGTTTAGTTTAAACTTTATATTTTTGTTTTTGTATTTTCAAGAACGTTAGGAAAGTATTTGAAATAAAATTAATTCTTTTGTTTGAGTTTGTTATATTTAAGTATTTAACTTAATTAATAATAAAATGATAGGCGCACTACACAGTTCACGCTCGATCGTTTGGCGCTTTAAAATTCGGCATAAGTCCTCCAGAAGCGCTCGCGCCTCCAGAAGCTCTCGCGCAGTACTGAATTCGAACGCCCAACGCATCGCATTTTATAGCATATTGTAGGCACAGTATGAACGCTATTTCGTTATATGACGTGACCTTGGGCCACTGCCATTTCACTCTACTGTAAGCCACGTAAAATAACTTCGTTCCAATGAAAATTGTTTATTAATTGCTAGAACCGGCAACATTCGACACAATACATTACAATAATATGAGTAAAGATCAAATATATAAGAAATGTATCACAGCTTTACTGCAGAACGTCACCTCATTTCATTTCCCCTTATCTGGTACCTTTGACTAGTGTTGCATGACTTTTAAATAAAAATAACAAGTGAACCAATTAAAAAACTGAGCCATTCAAAAGCCTCAGATTTATATTCACTCGCCATACGGTACTTGCGAGACAGAATTATTCCAACTTTTATATTTATTATTTCTGCAGCTGTCTCACATTGTTATTAAATTGAAACTTATAATTAGATTTTTTTAAAGTAATATACTCAAAACTGACTGCCTCGTTGGTGTAGTGGCTAGATATAAGGCCCGGTGGTCCTGGGTTCAATTCCCAGGTCGGGTCAATAAAAAGTTATTGGGTTTTTCTGTCAGAAAATTCTCACTAGCAGCCCGGAATCTGGAAGTTGGAAGTGTGTACACTCCCGTGCCTTGGAAAACATGTTAAGCTGTTGATCCTGCGTCTGAATTATTTCCGGTCGTGTCGGATTACCGTCCCATCGGATTATGAGAGCTAAGGAAAAGGAAGTGTACCTGTGTTTGCGTACACACTTGTGCACTATAATATCTCCTGCGCAGCTGTCTTATCTCTCTTGAGATCGGCCGCCGTGGCCGAAATCGGTCTGGAGGACCTTATACGCAAAGCATATGTTTTGGGATGTTCTCAATAAATAAATCTTATTGTTTATTTTTATAGTACCGTTATGTATTTTTTTTATTGTATAGGTCACCTGATAGTTAGTGGTTACCAACGCCCATAGATAATGTCATTATAAGAAATGTTAACCATCGCTTACATCACCAATGCGCCATCAACCTAACTTGGGAACTAAGATGTTAAGTCCTTTGTGCCTGTAATTACACTGGCTCACCCACCCTTCAAACCGGAATACAACAATACAAAGTACTGTGTAGAATATCTGATGAGTGGGTGGTACCTACCCAGACGAGCTTGCACAAAGCTCTACCACCGAGAAGGTGAAAGCCTCTAAATTTAATATAATAAACTTGTATAACCTTTTGTAAACCATCGTAATAATTTATATAATGACCAATTGATTCTTTTGTACGCGAATCTAGATATTCAAGGTCCCACTTGTGGAGTTTTTTTCTTCAAATGCATATTTAGCACAGTTTCTTAGATAGAGCGCAAACAGTGAACTTGTATGTATTATAATTGTTGGTTTAGTGACTGGTTTATAGGTTTAGATCAAAGCAGATCCCGAGTAAAAACCTAGGATAAGGACAATAAATGTTTCAGTCGTCCGGATTCTGGAAATTGGCAATGCTTACACTCCTGTGCCTCGCATTTGCGATAGTGCACACACCAGCCCAAGACACGCTTGGTCGAAATCGATCTCCCCATTACCACCATATGATAACGCCAACACCTCTAGAATTGGATTAAGGCTATTTGCCTGGAATATAATATTCCGGAGCTTACATTTACCGCCCGGTTGCCATTTAATCGTCTACTAATTGCCGGATTTGATTCAAGTTGCTTGTAATGGCACGGTAGGAACCATTATTTGACACTAAGTTGTTGCTTCAGACAGCGTTTACAATTCCAAGCCTGTTTCCATTAAATTCACGGTTCATGAAGTAAAGTTCTCGTGTTACGATTTATGCGGCTGTGAAATGTTAGACGGAATTAGGCGGGTAATGTGAAGGTGTCGACTGGGGCTGTAACAATTTCTCGAGACATTAATATCGCGAGTGAAATGTATCCATCATAAGGATTGATATTTCTTCGTAAGATAAATTAGGAGATATGTCTTTGTAAGTGTTCTGTTATTTTTCGCGTATCGTTCTACTTCTCGAATCGAAATCTCTGTTGCACATTGTCAATTAATGTCAATTTCTTTGGCTTTATTTTAATATTCTGAAATTAATGTTATGTGCTGTAAGATATTGTTATTAATAGTGGACGAAATTAAATACCTCAATAAATTATACACCAAAACCTCATTAATGTAAACGTATGAAAATCCGATTAGTAGTTTTTGGCTTTATCGTGTACAAACAGACACAGCGTGGCTAATATGTAGTGAATATTGATGAAATTGACTGAACAATTGAAGTAGAGAAACATTTAACACTAAATATACGATACGTTTTTTAACGATTGTTTGCTCTTTAATTTGAGCACTTTTAATGGCTTTTGGAAGTATACGCTATTCGCAGAAGCCGAGACGACTCGGTTGCAATTAGGTTAAAAGGTAAACCTAATTGCGACGACGTGAGCGAAAGCTAAATTATAATGGAAGAATATAAATTGTTAGAGGGAGAGATTTCGATAGTTTAATACTAAAGGTATTAAACTATCGAAATCTCTCCCTCTATTTTATTTGAAAATATTTATGGGTTGAAAATTATTGCATATTTTAAATTTACCTTGTTATGTTTGATTTTTTTTTATTGTATAGGTAGGTGGACGAGCATATGGGCCACCTGATGGTAAGTGGTCCCCGACGCCCATAGACATTGGCATTGTAAGAGATGTTAACCATCGCTTACATTGGCATTGTAAGAAATGTTAACCATCGCTTACATCGCCAATGCGCCACCAACCTTGGGAACTAAGATGTTATGTCCCTTGTTTCTGTAATTATATTGGCTCACTCACCCTTCAAACCGGAACACAACAATACCAATGTCTAAGTAAATTTTGAAGCGTTAATGGGCGCACTGGTTTACTGGCCGCCTAGTGATGTAAATGTTGTAGGTACGATTCTGATCCCTTGGGCTGTTCTCGTATCCACGAGTTGTACGCTTAATTGGAAGGTTAAATATTAATATTAGTGATTCCTTAAAAAATGGGATCGATAGTATGCTTAAAAAAGAAACTTCCCTCAGAATACGATCGTGATATATAATAAATTGATATGTGAAAATGAACAAAATAATTATTATATTACGTATCTACACAGGACATCACTGTCCGTCGGTTCCCAATATTTCACGAGTGAAACACGAAATGAGTCCTTACAGAATAGCATTGCTGGTTTTAATTTAAGCTCAAGTGGTTTATAAAGATAAGACAAATGAACTGACAAAACAACTTTTATTCGTATCAATTCATTGCATGCAGATAATTGAAACGACAATGAATGTAAAACGAATAGAAACACGACGGCTTATCTAAACGTATTTACACCATCTGTTTGTAAATTACAATATTGCTTAACTACCAACAATCTGCCAACGAAGTGCGTCAGTAAAGTTCGGTCAAACGACGGTCGTATCATAAACTGTGTTATTTAGAGGAACACTACCCTACCCGAGCTACACAGAATGAAACTTTTGCAAGTTCCGTTCTTGAATTATTAATTTTTTTAACATATTGATTCGTAAATAAGTTATGATTTATACCTTTATGAATTTAATTAAATTTCTACTTTAATAAACAATCCGCATTTAGGCTCAATATTAAATATAGAGACATAAGTATATAAAACTATGTACCATGTTATAGACATTATTTTTGCCACGTTCTAAATAGTTAAAACGATCAATAATTTAGAGCAAACAGGTACTTTATATCAAATTCAATGAATACTACTGGATATCTCCGCACAGGGAATCCAAGTAAGAAAACCAGAATTACAACATACAAGCATTTCCCTATTAATTTTATTTTTAAGGGAAACAAATAAGAGATTAAGCCTTAGTAACTAACTGCACATAAATGTAATTTTAACCAACACAGATAAAATACTAGCGAGCTATATTCATGTGTTTTTGTAAAATGACTCCAATTACTATGACGATATCAAAAATTAAAAAATGCCTGACATCCAGTGTCACTCAGGATGATTTAAGGATACTAACGATACCAAACACATACAAATCTGTTCATGCATTTAAGCGTTACAGTGGACTAAACAAACTCACTTAGATTACACTACTTTTTCGGGCACTCGTTTAAAAAATTTAATGTAACATTAACTTGTAATGCCTAACTGAACAAAATTACTAAACCAATATACAAAGACTTATACCAGAAGATAAACCCATTTCGGAGAAGGTTTAATCGTAAGTATGTAATATAAATAAAATTATAAATAGCTGCGCTTTTCAGTTCGCTATAAATTTTTTTAGACGTTTAGAAATTTACAATTTTAAACTTTAAATTTAGAAAAAGAACTTTTGTATGATAAAACATTATAAAAATAGCAGAAGGAGCAATATATCAAGGCTCTTTTAATTTTAATTTCATTCGCCGTCGTTCTTAATAGGTTTTTTTTTAATTGTTAAGCCAGGTGGTCGTGCGTATTATGGGCCACCTGATGGTAAGTGGTCACTAACACCCATAGACAATGGCTTTGTAAGAAATGTTAACCATCGCTTACATCGCCAATGCGCCACCAACCTTGGGAACTATGATGTTATGTCCCTTGTGCCTGTAATTATACTGGCTCACGCTCCCTTCAAACTGGAACCCAAAAATACAAAATACTGCTGTTTTGCGGTAGAATATCTGATGAGTGGGTGGTACCTACCCAGACGAGCTTGCATATAGATCTTCCACTAAGTATAGGATAATCATTTATACATTTTTGGTAATCAATTTGCCAAGCAAAAACATTTATTCAAAAGTTTATTGAAAAAACATTTATTCAAAAGTTTATTGAATAAATGTTTTCATTATTTATTTATTTATTTATTATGAAAATTTTTATAAAACACTTTTTGCACGTTTAAATGTTTTTATCAGAATATATCTGATGTATTTATTATAAACACCGTCACGCGCAAACACTCATAGTGATTGCTTGCTATTGTTCGAAGTGAATATTCAAGCCTTAACAGGTATTTTTAATAACAATTATGATCGAGTGTCTCACGCAGGTAAACGTTTTAAAAAGTATTTCATAAGCTGATTCTTTACAGGCGATATTAAGTAATTTTCTTTTGCATTTAGTTTCAGTGGTTTGTCTGACTATGTTTGATCTTTTAGTTATCAACATGTATAAGTCGGCTCTAGGCACGCCGATAAATCGCGGCCACGAAAAATATGTGCTGTGACGAATGGGAAAAGCTGCGAAGCACGAACGCGTAGCCGGGAAACCATCTACACTTGCGTTTCACGACTTTCTCGGGCTTTCCCCTCGCGATTGTAGACCAATCCAACCGAGCAACAGAACTGGTAAAATAGATTATTTGACAATCAATAAGTATGTGTAATATTTCTATTTGAAATAAAAATTATGAAAAAATAAACAAGTGTGTTTGATGCATGCTTTTTTCTTTCCATTAATTTTCATAAAGAAAAATTCCAAAAGGCTTCATTGATTTGGAATTACGAGTATTTATAGTAGTAATAGTACAATAAAATAGTTTTGAAGTCATTTCATAGTTTATTTCAAGTTTGTCACTATATAATATACATACGAGTAAATGAACAAGATATTAAACGGCAAATATAAATTGTTTAACATAAACGCTTCAGCCAAAAAGCTTTATTTTGATTAATGAAACGAGTTATTGTTAGATTTGTATGTGTCAAAGTGTATTTGTCACAGTGAATGCTAACGATATTGAATTAAAACCTATTTTAGCCCTCATCAATATTATTTATGATACTAATATTGTAACGTATAAAATGGTTAAAATTTTTGGACTTTACATAATCTTTATTTGAATACCAATGCAAATACAAAGAGGCGTTAGATCACATTTTTAAAGCAAGATTGAGTAAAAGATAACTTTATCTTTCGTCTTGCTTAAGTGGCCGATGACGCAGCGCCGCACGTCATTATTACGACTTACGACCACTTTGCGAGAGTGTGTGACATATTTGTGCGTCACTCCGCACTCGTGAATAGGTCTGACAACCTTAAAATTAACTATAATTATAATTTTCAAGGTATGACAAATTTTAATATAATAATCTAAATCTGTGCTGAACATACACGAATTTGTACTATACAGCTTAACAAAGGTTCTGGTTAAATACAACATTTGACATTATTTTTTATTTTAAATATTTTTCTCGATACATTCTTAACCTCACGAGAAAAATATAAAAGAAATCATAGTTTTTATTTTTAAATAATTGAACGGAATTTATTTTTTTCAATTTAAAGCTTACTCAATATTGTGTCGAAATCGATTTAAATGTCCGAATTATTAATTATTAATATCCGAGATACTTAATTTGTTTTAAGTATTGTCTGCCTTGAAGTAGCTATTGTTGAACGTCTTAATATACTAGGATAACATAAGTGTTACGTTATTCGAAAATACTATACATACTCATGAAACGCCGAGCTTCATAAGAAGCTTCATATATACCAGGAAACTATGAAGGGTTAGAATGTCGAAATACATATGCCAAGAGTAATTCAAACAAGACCGCATGGCGAATGGGGTTCTGCTATCCATAACAGAGGTCACATTACAAACAATTTTATGACTCTATATAATTTATGTCAAATACAAGTCGACTTTAAAAAATATTTTGAAAGTGTGATGAACATTATTAACTTAATTAAATATTAAATTAAAAGTTTAATTTTAATGAAAATTTTGTTATGCCATCACTTCCACGGAACCTTAAGCACACTTCGAAAAGAATCCATAGTGATACCGAAAAGGTTCACATGTACCAGGATAACATAAACGGTTAGGATGTTCGTTCAATGTTCATATAGCGTTGCGCGTCACACCATCAAGGATATTAGTAGGGGGTGAGGGGACGCCTGCTAGCGGTTAACCACATTCACATCTCGACTGCATTATCGACTAAATCAGGAACGTAAATTCTCGATATGTCAGACGTAATTCCATAGATAATTTATTTAATAGATTGGAATTAAAATATATTATATAATCTTATAATTTAATAAATCGTAATATAGAAAGAAAATAAACGCAAGAATTGATTTAAAAAAAATGGCTTTAAATATAAATGTTGGCGATTAAATAAATAATGCTCTGCCTTGTTCTTTCAAATGTCAAATAAATAATGACAAAAAGAGAGCTATGTCTAATGACGATTCAAATGTAAAAAATATTATTTTTTATTTGAATTAAGTAGTTTTTGAATTTAAACGATGCTCACAATGTTTTTAGCACGAATGAATTATAAACCAAACTTAGTTAATGAAAATTTAGTGATCCTTGCCTGGGTTTGAACCCGCAATCATCGGTTAAGATTCACGTGTTGTAGCCACTGGGCCATCTCGGTTTGACAATATAAGGGATGGCTACTGTACAGTGCCTACGTCTGAGGGCGGTGTTGACCAATTACCATGAGGTGGCCGACTTTCCATTTGATCATCTATTTTAAATTAAAAAAATAGATTCACTTTCAAGAAACAACCAATATAATATACTAAATGCAATGGAAGGCTAAAGAATTTAATAAAATTCATTCGACTATTTTTCATTTTCAACATCTTGACAGCTTTAAAGACCATGATATCGGTTTTATATCGCAGATCTATTCCTGCATTTAGTTTTGAAATAAGAGTATTTCAGTGAACGTTGAACGACATTTACTTGTAGCGGTAAGGCGGGATGAGAATGTGTCAGTATGTCGGCGAAAGAGCCGCATCTCGCCCCGATAGCAGCCTAGCTCAGCTGATAAAGACAGGACATAAATTGCGTTATTCTAAAGCGATTTTACTAGCATTTAAATATCGATAAAGTATCTGAATTTTTGAATAGAAAATATTTTTCATGTTAATAAGAGTATATGTAAAGTAGTATATACTTTGAAATGAAAAATTTCAGTTTTCCGTTCTTAAGACTGTAATTAAATACATAGACATATCATTGAAAATAGTTTGGACATTCACGAAAGGATTTCTAATTGTTCCTCTCGCACGAGCATAATTATATTACAATAGGTGGGCGTGGTACGCTCGCTGTAAATTTTAACGGTCAAATTGAGGCGCAGGTATAGAGATGAGATATAAGCGTAGTTGTTCCAATAGTTATGCAATAAAAACGACGCAGCAGTTATTTCTACCGCTCCAAACTTCTAACTCATTTCTGTTTCAATTTCTTATCCAAATAATGACTGATACTAATAAGATTCCACAGTTATTTTTAACTATTATTTAACACAAGAATATATACCTACTCGTATAAATGATAAAAAAGCGTCGAGTTAGTATTTATTGATTTCCAAGCAACATATTTATAAAATATCTATGTAATGTAATGTAACAGCCTGTGAATTCCCCACTGCTGGGCTAAGGCCTCTTATCCTCTTTTTTTTTGAGGAGAAGGTATATATTTATAAATTAAATTGTAGTTAATTATTAATAATTAACATGATGTAGAAGAATAACGACCGCGTTTCTTGCCGGTTCTTTTCAGTGAGTAGTATATAATCTACATTCCGAGCCGATGATATTTAACTTTACATTTCAAAAGTACCATTAGAAGCCTTCTTGATAAAAGATTTTTTTTAATCCATCTAATTTGTAATAACATTTTTTGCTTATGCGATAGCCTATTTATTGAGATAGGCTATAGACTTAATGTAATCACGCGACTACCCGTTCCGTTTTAAGGAAACCGCGCGGAGTATAAAATAATGTTATTACCAACAATATATCTACATAACTCACACATGTCCCAGTCTGACGTGTTTAACTGTCAGGGGAAAATGTCACGTCAAAAGATACACATTACCTTGTTTGTGATGCGACAGCTTTTTGTTTTATTAAGTCGAACCGCTGTTTATCAATCGTACCATAAGCCGGATTACGTACCACATAAATAATAATACCCTGAAACATGTTTTTGCAATATTTATTAATGAACGTTCGATAAGAACTAAGAAGCTTTACTAATTATTAATAATTAACTTTGGCAATATAACTCAAATTCCGATATAACAAGCTCAAAAAAGTTAATATTTAAAAATATAAAACACTGACAACATCCAACTAGGAGATGGAAATGAGCGACTTAAAACATATTGTGATGTGAAAAAGTGTTCATTACTTAACATTACTTTCAATTTTTACATCGCAAGGCAGCTTATATACCTACCTACCTATCAATTATATATTTACGCTTCGTCACATATAGATATAATATGTGGGATAATTGTTAGCACCGAAAGCAATGTTAAGCATTTACCTATCAATAAACACGATGTAGAAACCTAGATATTAAAAAATTGTTTAAAAAACAATCACCTATGTTAAAGCAATGATACCTACCTGTGTGATTTCGTTGAATGTTTTTTAAGGCATTTTCTTTAGATATATAAATGAATGATTAACGGACAATGGTGACCCCTGGGGCCTTTTTGTCTTTGGCTTAGGTCGGAACAAGGAAGTGAATCCTGCGGATTATCCGCAATAAGTGGTTGGTGCAGATCCGCCCGGTCAACCCGCGCCACAGCTGTGTTCTTAGGCGACTAACAAAATGTTTAGCTAAGAACGTTTGATCTCCGGTCCGTGAAAACTACTTTTCTGCCACGACTTTGAAATAGTACCTATTTTTTTTTAAATAAGAAAATATATCTTTCGTAACGAGATACATTGGTATGTAGGTATGTTAATTAGAAATTGATTACGTTTATATGGCAGTTGCCCGCGTCTTCGCTCGCGCTTAAGTATAAGTAAAGGATAAATGGTTGTTTGGAGTTTGAATTATTGGTCTGTGGTTTTAAAGGAAGAAGCATGAAATGTCATTCTGGTTACAAAAAAGTACATAAAAGGCTTTTTTAATTATTTTTAATTAATTATTTTAATAAACATCAGTGAACTTACTGTGAATTCCTGTAGTTTGACTTAACATATTTTATAGTGACTTAAATGAATTGATGCCGTTGGATATAGTTAATACTGTAAATGAGCAAGCGTACGAATATAGTCTTATATTTTGAGAATATTGAACTATTCAACTTAATGAAACCTTTATTATTTATGAATAATCGAAGTACCTCTTTGTAAACGCCTTTATGCAAACCCGTCTGGGTAGGTACCAACTATTTATCGGATATTCTACCGCTAAACAGCAATGCTAGTATTGATGCGTTCCGGTTTGAAAGTGTCCCAAAGTGGTCCTGGTGGACCCCCAGGGGTCCACAGGAGACTCGACGGGGGTCTACGTTGGCGTGACAAAAAAATGGGGGTTCAAAATTCATAAGCCAAGTCCATGAAAATTCGTTAGGTTTCGATAGTGAAGAACTAAAATGTTGGTTTGACTTCACCTATCAATGTAGGCAGATAACATTTAAAAAACGAAAGTCAGCGACTGTTACTTATAAAAAATTGGATGGAAGTAGCTGCAGGGGGTCCACCGGAACCAGTTCAATTTTGAAAGTCTATGAGAAAAAACAGTCTGGGAACCTCTGAACTAAATAATAATAAAAACAGTTGATATGTTATATACATAGGTACTAATCCACATTCCAGGATTGTCTTTTAGATAACGAGATGTTATGTATTTATTTCAAATATCTCGCATCGGTAAAGAAGCTAAAAAGAAACAAAATATAGTTAAAAATTATCGGGCAAAAACGGAAAAATTATGAGAAATACGATCCTAATATCTAGTTTGTTTTTGATATTTTACTGTTATTTCACTGTTTTGAACAATAAATAATAATAATCAGTGCACTGAAATGCTGCCGAGATGGCCCAGTGGTAAGACCGCATGAATCTTAACCGATGACAGTGGGTTCAAACCCGGGTAAGCACCACTGTATTTCATGTGCTTATAATTCATCTCGTGCTTGACGGTGAAGGAAAACATCGTGAGGAAACCTGCATGTGTCAAATTTCACTGAAATTATGTCCATGTGTATTCCACCAACCCGCATTGGAGCAGCGTGGTGGAATAAGCTCCAAACCTTCTCCTGAAAAGAGAAAAGGCCTTAGCCCAGCAGTGGGACATTCACAGGCTGTTACTGTAGTGCACTAAAATGAAGCCCTTTCGGGAGAGTTTACGGCATTCAGACGAATTTATGTCGATTATATCTAGGTGTTCTGTCCAACTCGTCGCGGTTGTTACGGTTTTAAGGTATTAATAGGCATATTATTAAGATCTACCTTTATATCTAGTTTTTAATAGGATATGAATTATTTTACTGTATTATTATAATATACTGAAAAAAACAATAAATTTATTATATCCGCGTAAATATTTAACAATATTTTTGTAATAATAAGGTAAAAAGTTGGTTATTTAAATAAAAACCACAAAATATAAGTATTTTTTTAATAGAATCTCAAATTGAGATTATTTTTTAATTAGAAACTAAAACCATTTCTCAATAGTTATGATGGAGTCACATCTTTCATTAGCGTCTAAGAAACACATAATAGTTATAAAAATATTTCTTATCTATCATATTAACAAACCACATCAAAACTTGTCAAATTTAAAAGTTAAATAATGGAAGCGTTTTATGGAAATAATTACCTATTTTTATAGGCAAAGTTTTAAAGTTATCGGTGGTGATACACACTGTATCAGTAGATGTGACCGCACCCTTACACTCCCAGAATTCAAAAATATGTTTATCCAAAGACACTTCGAGACCTACAGGCAGCATATTAAGTATTAATTTTAAAGTAAATATTATTTTTCTACATACAAGCTAATTTATTTTTCCCATTATGGTTAATTACTTTGCATGAAAGTAATTGAAGAAAAAGTATATATATCATGAAAAATATTTAAAATATATTTTTTTAAACAAATATAATTTTAAGCCTAGATTAATATGCATAGCTAAATCCTATATATTACCAAATAAAAATTGACATAGCAACTTAAAAAAATGATTTAACGACGTTCCAAAAATAGAAGCAGTTATGGTTTTATAATGAAATAATGATAGTTTGTTTAAAAAATAGTTAATTATGTAATTAGTGTCTTCAGATAGTTTGTCAGACGACTCAATCATACACAATACTTCAAAGAGGTAGTTTAATCATCTTCAACTTTTGATTGTCTTTTCTTCTTCTTCTTCTTTTCACTAGAGGGTTGCTGTGGTTCTTCTTTCACCTCAGTCTGTACTTCTTCAGCTGCTGCTTCTGGCTCGAGTGACTTTTTCTTTTTCTTCTTCTTTTTCTCTGAGGTACCTTCTGTTCCATTTCCATTCTCTTGGCTACTCGGATCTTCTACTACTTCTTCTGTCTTTATTTTCTTCTCTTTTTTTGGTTTGATCTAATGACAATGGATTGGATTTTAATAATTGCTACAATAGAAAATCCTTAAAACGCAACCATGTGAGGTTACATTATTATTTTGAATCAGAATTAATTGATATTACTTACATCATTCTCATCACTTTCAAGTTTGATCTTTTTACTTGTCGCTGGGCTGTCTTCATCAGGTGAATGTTCTCTCTTTACAGCTTTCTTGCCAATTGTACTGTCAGCTGCGACGGGGTATTCAAATACCTCACTGTTTAAAATAAGATTATTTTAATTAATACACGTAATGAACATGAATTTTATGAAAAAAAAGTTTAATTTAAATTTAGAATATATAACTAATAAATATTTCTGCTTTACGATGTCTTTATAATAATCATCATTTGAAACAAGCTAATGTAAAATGTGCTCATTTTTGCTTCATGCTCATAATTGTAGTAAATTGAAATGCTTCCTCGTTTTTCTTTTGAAAATCTTTTGATACGACTCTTTGTTTGCTCGGAGTTAATGTCACTTTTAAGTTTACAAAATTTATCAAATCATTTCCACATATTATTAGTTTTCCAGAAGTGGGAAAATTAATAATATTTTTTGGATTTGCTATATTTTACTATTTGTATATAACCTTCATGTATAGGATGACGATCAATTGAAATTTTCAATTGTCAAATTAGATAAAAACATTAATTTATATTGACAATATTAATTGCTGTAAAATATGGGTTTTGGTCACCAATATCTAGTTTATACAAGATAACTAAAGTCATAATGTTTTCTAGGAGTTAAATCAGATGTGATTATAGAACTGTTCATTTAAACTGAAGCTGCAATTTGTTTGTAGTAGTGATACTCAAGGTGAGTTATTTAGTAAATAACAATTTACTTACGATTTGCTGTGGTATTTTTCAAACTTGGCTTTAGCTTTTCCCGTTCCACTTATTCTTCTAAGATTACCCTCCTCGAGAAGACGTAATTTGTTTTCCAATTTGACTTTGTGTTCAGCACCTAATTCAAATGAGACTTCATCACCAAAAGCATCAACACGAGTTGCTAAGGCAGCTTTTGCTGCTAACATCCTGGACATCTTTCCTTTATTTTTCGTACTGCATTGACCGACTAACTGAGCATGGTAAATTAAACCATATTTCGGTGTGTCCTTCTTTGTCTTCAAAGCTCTAAACAATGCTTTTTCTGCTCCAAGAATCTGTACTGTTGATGCGGGATGTTTAGCTAAATTCATTAAAGACCCTGAGTGTGCAATTAACCTAGCACCGATATGTTCACCAATTAGAACTGTTAAGTTCGGTGCCATAGCCATCATCCTAGCTTTAAGGTAGTCAGTTAAGTGTGTTCTATAATCTGTGATTGATATTATCTCCTCACACAAGTGTTGTATATTCATAATATCATCATCAGAAATTTCTGTTCCCATGGATATTTCAGCTGCCTCTTTAACTTTTTCTTCTAAGTCTTCTGGGAGAATGTCGGACAGGTCTGTTTTAGCAGCATTATCACGGGTGCCCATTAATTTGACAATTTTAACAAACAATGTGTTATCTGTAATGATTTTACCGAGTTCGGGGAAATGCCAGCCGTACCATTCACGGCATCTCATTACATAGTTATTTAATTCTTTGTCTAAATCATCCAGGAGGCATTGAGCTTGAACTATCATTGTATCTATTTTGTCTGGGGAGAATTTAAGTTTATATCTAGAGAGGGAGTGAGCTAGACCAAGAGCCATGGCGGTCATTTCTTTCTTTGGCAGTCCAGTGAGAAGGCTGTCCATTTGTGAACGAATGCATCTTAATAGTTCCTGGACATTTGAATTTGAAACACACTGTAAGTCAAACTTTTCCTTGATTGCACTCCCTAGTTTTGCATCACCAACTAGTAACTGATCTTGTACTTCTTTGCATACATATTTCTTAAGAGCTTTTTTTAATGTTTTTGAAATTTTTCCTTCAATGGCTGCTGTGGTTGCTGCCAATGCTTCTGTGGTATCTTCGAATTTTATGAAATTCCTTAACTTTACACTGAAAAAAATGTATTTAATTAAAATAAAATATTGAATATAACTTGTAACAGTAACTTTATATGTCTGTATACACATTAAAAACTGGAGCAACAATTTAAGATAATAATTGATAACATATTAATATTTAAGAATATTTTTTATTAGCTGGAAATGTACTTAAATATGTGAACAATATTTAAACAGACAAGCTATGTAACTATTTCGTAGATCTTTATTAAGAATTGTGTGTTTAAGAAGTTGTAAACAATTGAAATGTTTGTGTTTATTCTTAACAACTTACACAGATGAAGCTCCCTCTGGAGTGTTGAACTCTTCATACAAATCATTTATCTGAGATAGCTTTGATTCGTCTAACAACTGAAATAAAATATTATAATAAACATTGGTAATTTAGTAACAATTTCTCTTATATATGACTTTTATATTATATTCTCAGGAAGGGATCAAATTTAAACAATATAATAGATAGGGATTTGATAATTAAGTTTCTGATTACAAGCAATGTGCTTGCATAATACTGTTTAAAATTTGCTTTCAAGATACGATACGGATTTCATATTTGAATTAACATAATACTACTTAATAATAATAAGTTTCATATTAAATAAAGTATTTCAATAAAAAGTCATTAAATTAGGTCGTACTTGAATTTCGAAAAACAGAGCTCATGGCAAAAAATAATGCAGAAGTATTATGTCTGTTTAATAAGTATAATTACGCATTTGATGATTAATCATATATATTATTTTAGTTTAAATGAGTAATCGACGTTGTTTGATCGGATATATTCATAGGAAAGTTGTTGTCGTTGTGAAACTTATAGGTTATGATCAACACGTGTAGCATTACCTTGAATATAGCGTATCCCGCCGAAGTCTCAAATAGCACCAACATATCGATAACAGACAATACACTTATCACAAATGAAATATAACCAAACGTTATGTTTAATTACAATTTTGTAATTTTATTTGCTACTAACACGACGCTTCAGCATCGCGGGAGGTTTGACTTTGACAGATGCGACTTGCGTCACTTCAGACTTGTCGGTTGAGTACTTGGGTAGGTAATGCGTTCCATTCCAAGATGGGATAGTTTGACCAGTGTTAAATATTGAAGGTGCTTATAAATATTTTTTTAAATTTGCAAAGTTTTTATTTTTTCATTTTTGATTATATACATGTCAGTATTTAATTTAGTTTGTCATAGGTCTATATAGTTGCATTTAATGTTAATAATAATAAACCAACGGTCGTAGATAATTATACGAACAATCATTTATATGAATCGTTATTTTAATTATACAAACGGCGTCAAAAAAATCGCACCTTTTGAAATTTTGACTTCAAGCGAATAATACTCTTAACTTATTTATTGTACCCTACCAAAATCAATATCATTTGAAAGCACAATTAATACACTTTAAAAACGCGTATCGTTCTTTTCTGTAAAAACAATAATCACGAAACGTTAGGGTCTTTAAAAAAAAAGTGCTGAAAAGCTCATTAGAGGTATCACTACTTGTGCCACCTTGGACACGAACAAAAGGGGGGGTAAAAATTAATTATGGGTCATTAGCTATCCAGACATCACAGAAGTCACACCTGAACAGCTCCAGTAAGAAAAAAACCCTGAAAAATGGATACCACGGCAGAAGAAGCAGCTCAAGTGGTAGCACTACTGCAATCAGGACTACGCCACGTTGATATTGCTCGAAAACTCAACATAAGCCGTTTCCGGGTGAAACGAGTATCCCAGCGGTTCCAGGAGACTGGAGGCTACATCAGGAAGCATGGATCCGGAAGACGACGTTGCACTTCCGACAGAGACGACCGCTATATTGTGTCGACGTCTTTGCGTAACCGATTCTCGAACGCTGTTGAGCTGCAACAGCAGCTTCGATCAGCTCGGAGGACGTCGGTGAGCGTCTCCACAATAAGAAGAAGGCTGCGAGAGAAGAAAATCCAGGCCCGTAGGGCTGCTACTGGCCCCAAATTGACAGCAGAGCATAGGCGAGTCAGACTTCAGTTTGCCCGAGACCACGTGGATTGGACGTTCGACCAATGGAAGTCTGTCCTCTTCTCCGACGAGACTAGGGTATGCCTTTTCTGCAATGATAGGCGTAGAAGAGTGTACAGGAGGCAGGGGGAACGGTACTCACAGGCCTGCTTTGAAGAAACCGTCAGCTACAGAGGAGGATCCTGCATGTTCTGGGGCGGAATTTCAATCCAAGGAAAAACCGACCTTGTGTGCGTCTCCTGCACTGGAGGTGCACGTGGCCAGGGGTCCCTGACTGCTCATCGGTACATCACAGAGATACTAGAGGACCATGTGGTCCCGTATGCTGGTTTTGTCGGGCCTGAATTTACATTCATGCACGACAACGCTCGCTCCCATACGGCAATCATTGTTCGGGACTACCTGAATCAGGTTGGGATCCCCGTGATGCAGTGGCCAGCGAGAAGTCCTGACCTGAATCCCATAGAGCACCTTTGGGATGATCTGAAACGCCGGGTGCGGTCTCGTGATACTGCCCGTGCCACCCTTGAACAGCTTCGGGACACCGTCGTCGAGGAGTGGAGTGACATTCCTCAAGAACGCATCGTGACGTTGGTGAGGTCAATGAAGGATCGCATGGAGGCTGTAATTAGGGCTAAGGGAGGTAACACTAGGTTCTAAGTTTAGTTTTAAGAATTTGTTTTACTGTATTTTTTAATTTTGTTATGTTTTTAGATTAATTAAATTAAGTAATTTTGGCGTGTTTTTCCTTTTTTCATGAAAAATGTTTTTTATATGCTTAGTAATCACTATCACAGTTTTATTATTTAAAGGATTCAATAACCTTTAAAATGAGGCCCCACACTTATACCTTACCATAGATGAAATAGGGTTTATAGTTGCTTGAAGTCAAAATACCAAAAGGTGCGATTTTTTTGACGCTGAGTTTAATTTCTTAATAAATATAAAGCAAAATAAAATATGTGACGTGCGAGATAGGGTGTATTTACAAATAATAATAATAAGGTCCTCCAGACCGATTTCGGTCACGGCGGCCAATCTCAAGAGAGATTAGCCAACTGCGCAGGAAATATTATAGTGCACAAGTGTGTGCGCAAACACAGGTGCACTCTCTTTTCCTTAGCTCTCATAATCCGATGGGACGGCAATCCGACACGACCGGAAAGAGTTTAGGCGCAGGACCAACGGCTTAACGTGCTTTCCGAGGCACGGGAGTATACACACTTCCAACTTCCAGACTCCGGGCTGCTACTGAGAATTTTCTGACAGAAAAACCCAAAAACTATCTATTGGCCCGACCTGGGAATTGAACCCAGGACCACCGGGTCTGCAGCCTTATTTCTAGCCACTAGACCAACGAGGCAGTTTAATACAAATAATAATACTCTTATTACGCATGCATGCCTTACTTTGAATTAAAAAAAAATCTACTAATACTAAAACTAATATTATAAAATGCGAAAGTTTCTGAGAATAGGAGGGACTTTTGTTACTCTTACAGTAAAACCTACAGAACGGATTTGAATAAAATTTGAAACATAGATAGCTATATACCCTGACTTCAACATACATACATACATAACACTTGTCCCGTCTTCTCACAATGACGCGGGTGTAGACACGGGCGGGAACTAGCGGTTTATAATATTTATTGCAATATAAATGATTATGTTGTAATGGAAGTGGTTGCAGTTGCCTGTCTGCTTTTTTATAATAAAAATATAGGGAAACATGCGTGTAAAGGCATTTTTTAGGCATTAATCCAGATAATGTTAAAATTAATTTCATTTATTTAATAGTGTTTATCTTATTGATTGAACACTTCGTACTCATAACTAAACTTTTAAATGAGTGTGCATATTCAAAACTACTGACAATATTGAAGCAATTTTGAGAATAATTTAGATATACCTTGGCGTAAAATATTTTTTTATTAATGACAATACATAGATAATATAGCTATATCCAACAATGTAAAAAACACTTTTATACAGTAAACCATTCTTTACGCTTATTTTAATCGGACATACTTCTTAACTGCACTGTGGAGCTACTCTATAAAATCGAACTCGACAGACGACGTTGACGTAGAACTCGATCGTGAAATGTCAGAAACTTCAAAGTAGCGCGCACATTATAGTCGACCGGTTTCCAACATTTTACGATTGGTCATTGGATAAAGTCGCAGCTTTGCTGAGTTAGAATTTATAAAGATTAGTTTGATAAGACACAACATGTTTACTTTTATTTAATTGCCTGTGTTAATTGTTAACCGTACTAACTCGGTTATGAAACCACAAGTTGTGAAACAAATCGTGAGCCCGTATTCTTCTGGTTATGTACTGAAATGATGCGGGTGAACTCGCCTTCAGTGCTGTGCCAATTAAGATAAGCGACTTTAGAAAGTTTTATTTAATTTTACTTCAAATTATAGTTAAGAAAACAAAAAAAAAACACTGAGGCTTTTAGCAATGAAATTAATTAAATAATGTTTGTGTTATGAAACTATATTATTGCAGACGTAATCAGAGTTTATATGTCAACTAGGGTTACACAGGCATGGAAACGCTGTGCCGGCGATTATATACGTCGGCGTCATGTGGTCCACCTCCCAAGGCACAGTCCAGGAATTTTAGCACCAAATGTGCGTTCGCTCGGCATAAAGTATCTCGTAAAATATTAACAATAGAGAAAAAAGTTTTAATTAAAAAAGATAGGAAATTTTATCTTCTACAAAAAACTCATCGTTTTCGAGATATTTGCAAAATTACGTTTTTCAAGATGGCCGCTAACGCTCGCGGTCTGAGATGACAAAAACTCAGTTTTATACTTATGGAATTTTATACAGAGCGAATGTCAAAAATCTTGTACTAACTGTACGGTGCGCACAATATCTGGATGCTTTTACTATTCGGAACAAGGCTCGGAGGTCGCAGAGAGTCAGTGTTCTGTGGTGGAGTGACACGCAGATATTGACGATGACGTAAATGGGGGCGTCAAATCTCGCAGGCGGTTTATCATGGGAGCTACGTAGAACTCAATTTTTGTCTCGATATATAATATAAGAACGATAATAGTATATATTATAAATTACAATTTATAATTATATTATAATATATATAAATAATTATATTATAAAATACAATTTATAATATAATTTTATATGATCTTGTAAGCTACGATTAAAAAGTTCTTATGAAAGCCCTAAGTAAGAGCCCATTTAGATATATTTTTGATTAATTATACCTATGTCAAACTACTTACAGAGCTTTACCTATTCCAATCCAGGAGTAGATAATATTATTAATAAGTCTTAGATTTATATAATCCATATGATTTGCCAGTAACTGTGCTATGTTTTACACTACAAACGGATCTTTCTAATATATTTTTATTTATAATAAAACACTATTCAACATAACTACTTATATACACCCTAATCCTACTTCCACAATTCCGATAATAGCTTCACCGACATTATAGGCGAGATTTTTTCGTGATTATCGAAAAGAATACAGATGATGACGAATGATATCGCGTTAAATCAATGTCAAAGTTGTTTATCCGTCTTTACTCCTCTTGTGGTTGGAAAAGGCTGTACATAGTGCTTGTATATTCACAATAACATTTATTTGCACATCAATGCTACCAACTTTGAAGCAATAATTTACAATTGAACTGTAATAGCTTTTATAAACGAATTCACGCATTAAATGTTTAGTAATCATAATATTTCGATGAAAAGATGTCGCTATAACATTATCGTTAAAACAAATTACCAATACTAACGTGTTTGAGTGCAAATATTTGTTCAAATGGATTTACATTCTCAATTCTCCCGCGCCATTCGTTCGGAAATTGAATAACCGCCTAAAGGCGTGCACTCACGAGCTGAATGATTGAATGAATGGGTCCCATCGAGTGGTGAGCGAACAAGTGCCGCATCAATCAGACGAGGAATGAGATTATTTTTTCCTTTCAATTCGCGTTTTTAAGCAATGCTCACGTCATTCGTTCATATTACGAAGTAAGGATTTAGTTTTGTTAATGTAAAAAGGATTTTAAGCTTGTACTGAATTTATACTAGCACACAAAAAGAATTACTCATCGCTATATTATTGAAACTTATTAAATTATTTCATTCGGTGGTAGGGCTTTGTGCAGACTCATCTGGAAAGGTACCACTCACTTATCAAATTACTCAGTACTGTAGTTAATAGGATGAGTTAGCAAGTGTTACTATTTCTTACAATACTAATGTCTATGGGCGGCGTTGACCACTTACTATCAGGTGGCCAATGTGCCCGTCCACCTACGTATATTCTAAGGAAAAAAAAAATAACAACCACCCTCTACACCATTAGTGCGTAGTTTTATTCTTTTATTGCATGAAAAAAAAAAAACAGTCTCTGAAAAAAGTTAAATTTTTCACATTCTATTTAATAAACTGATAGGCAACTACTGCATTCATTCAGCCATGAAATTAAATAAGTTGATAAATAAAATGAAAATCTTCGTTTAAAAAAAAACAAATATAATAACATTGTGTAACAAAAGTAAAAAATTATAAAGCAATTATAATATTTTTTTAATGTGTCACTTATTTGTTTTCCACATTTACAAAGCTGAGAACAAAAACATTAATGATAATACTTGAGGTCTTTGAAGGTATATAATTGTTTTGCTAATTGAAGTCTTGAAAATGACGTTAACTTGAAAATCCCATTATTATTCGAATTAATTTCTTAATTATATAAAAAAAAAATGTTATTATTCGTTATATTGTTGTGTGTCCGTTTTCTATGAGCTTCTAAGCCCTTGATTCGATTGTGATTACTATTTCATGGATTCTTCTGTGTAAGACCGTAAGGTTTCATGTTATTATTCTATTAATGCGAAGCCGAGACGGGTAACTAATAATTTTATATAAAACAATAAGTATTTTACATTAATAAGTATTTTATTTAAAGAAAGCACCGGCAGCTAATCGGATTTGCAAGAAAAGCTTTTTGTAAAAAACAAATACGACGATCAATGCTCGATTCAGTTGATATGCTATTTTGAAGTTTATATGCATTATAATTGTATTCAATGTGGCATCTCCATTCTCAGTGAAATTTCAAGTTAGTTTTTACGGAATAGCATGTTGCAATTGAAAATATCTTACTATAAAAATGTTAAGAGTAGAGATGGCCTGGTGGTAAGACCTCGAAAATCTTAACGAAAGGTTGCAGGCTTAAAACCGGATGGGCATTATTTAATTTTCATCTGCTTAACTTGGGATTATAATTAATCTCGTGCTCGGCTGTCAATGATAACATTGTGAAATCTGCATGTGTCCGATAGAAATCTGACACATTTTGTGGGGATACTAACTCAAAGCTTCAATAGCAACGTGGTGGAATAATCTCCAAACTTTTTGCTTGAAAGGAGAAGACACCTTAGCTCAGCCGTGGGACATTACAGGCTGTTAATTAACTTACCTTTACGTTAAGTATTGTGAATCATTTCAAAATAAAAATTAATCCGCATTAAATCACCACTTTAAACAAAATAAACTAATTACAAACCGAAATAACGAGTTAATTAATGACCAAATATCGCACACACGCCACAAATCTCTGAATTTAGTTAAACAGCGATAATGGCTGCTGATTCAATAGAATTATTTGTTGTAATTGATAAAAGTTAACGGGATCAAAATGAAAAAAAAAGAATAGCTACTCACATTTCACTATCTTATTGCATCCTGGGTTTTAATAACATGTCGGGTCAAAAAAAGTGTTTCTGTAAAGTTTGCAGTAACACTTAACAGACCCTAGGCTACCGGCAGTGTACTTCTGTGCTTCGGAAAATACGTAAAGCCCTGCGTCCGAACTCTCTTCAGTCGTGTTGGACTGTCATCGCATCGGTTTATGAAAATGGTAAATGGGACTATAATTGTTATTATATTTGTACACACAATTTTGCAATATATTTTATCTCATGCGAATAATTTGTTGTATAAATAATGACAAAATCATAAAATTTTCAAATCATCAACTATCTTCGGATTCATGCAGGTTTCCTTCATCGCCGACCATGAGGTGAATTTTATTCTCATAAATGAAGCACATGATAAGTATTTGGCTTCGAATCCACGGTCATCGGTTAATATCTACGTATTCTATCCGCTGGGTCATCTCAGCTTCAAGCTTTAGTTTGGCAAAGTTGAATCTCTACAATCGAAACTAACACGCTTCGTAAGACATATTAGTGCTCTGGGAATGAGAAGTAACTAAATGGAAAATCGACGTGACCGGTTTCATGTGAGTAGCGTCGTCTGAGAATGGCCTTAGCATTACGCTATTAACTTTAGGTCTTATCCGTATGCGTAGGTTGAATTCTCCCATATTCCATACTGGTTATGACTCCAAAGTCACTATACATTGCAAACTTTCGAAGCAAATTTTAACGGATGTTTCGTACATGACGGTCGATGGAAGTTTTCAAAGGAAGTTCCGTTCGCTCTAAATTAGTTATGCCGCCCTGGTAGCTTCCCCAAGGTATACTTACTGAAGTGTAGATAACACATGCATGGAACGATTATCCCAACCCGCGGCTACACTTAGGCAAATTGCGCCGCCATTAAACAACCGATCAGATCCAACACTCGGGAAGCCATTCCTGGAACCCATAGCGCGATCCGTAAGCAATAGTTATCGTATTTTACGGGTACTTAACGTTTATTTCGCACGTGAAAAGTATTGAAAAGTCGGAATGTAATTGCAAAATCAATAACAATTTGAGTGACGTGAATTACGTTTATGATAATATTTATTTTACGTTTCGAATGGGCTTAATCGACCTCTATTTTATATCTTACGGCATTTCAGAAAGGTCTCATACTCGCATACAAAAGACGATTTAAAAGAAAACATGAAATAAATATGGAATCTTGAAAATGAAAACACTCGCTATCAAAATATATTTTTCTTATAAACATATATATATATATATATATATATACGCGACAAAACCAAGTAAATAGAGAGCGGCTACGACGCGCCATTAAAATAATGTTTCACATAAGAAAGGCGCATATATGTACGCCATACATTTTTCTATATGTTTTAATTACAAACATCTATAAATACAGTGATTACAGAGAATAGTATACTTAATAGATAAATTACACGTTAATTGCACATATCGAGTATTGGCCACTTATGTAATCGCTTCTCTCGGGATTTTCATTTTGTTTTCGTCGCTGCTCCCGTATTTGGTCGGCACTGGACTGTTTACGTTTTTTTGAATTCCCTTTGACGCGGACATTCGTCTGATTTGCGTTAATTATAATTCCAAGCGTATTTAAGACTATATTTATACCTTTAGTTCCTATTTAATACCTATAGTTGTACTGGCTCGGAACACAACAATACTACTAATAATATAATATAGTGGTACCCACTCAGACTGGTTTGCACAAAGCACTACTATCAAGTACAGTGTAAGTGTAAGTAGATGTTAAGTTTGTTCTTGTTTTGGGTGATGGTGATCATACGATGGTTCAATAGATCGTCTGATATCCAAAAAATATTTTTATATAAACGTCAGACATAGTGAATGCAAATATCGCGAGGAACCGCATTGGAGCGAGGTGGTTGAGCTCTAACCCCTCAAAAGTAAATTAGCCCAGTAGTGGGACTTTGTATCACAGCTGTTAAGCACAGGCCGTTTATTTGTTTTATTTTTCACTTTAAAGTATAACTAGGTTATAAGCCCCGCTGATGCGCGACGTTTGGTTTATACTGAGTGACAGACCATTTAATTATATTTTCATCAGACTGTCACCGTGTCTTCATTTGTAATTACAGAGTATTTTACAGGATACTATAATATTCATTTCATTTAAAACGTGTTTGCGAAATTCGTGTAGAAATAAGGTAATATTATTTGTTAATATTTAATAATAAAATAAAAATAATAATAATAAAAAAATATGAATATAAAAAATAATAAAATCATATAATATTTCTACATGTTAATTTTTAATATATTTTTTTATACGTATGCGTAATGTTGTGACGCATATTGCTATATACATATGTATAATAGCAGTTGATATATCTATTTTAACTTCCCCTTATCATGCAGGGGAAGGTGGCAGGCAGAAGACCTGGCTGGTTGAATTACCCGTGGCAGTGGTTTCTGAGATATTTCTATTGCAGAGGTTTTGAAAGTTGGAATCGTCCTGTGATTGCCAACTGCTAAATATGTAATGTGGTGTGGTTCAAAAACTCAAGACTTCTATCAAGGACTCAGACCTTTGCAGTGTTTTAATAGTAAATCAAGGCGAGATAATCTCAGTAAAGATGAGACGAGACGTAGTAGTCAACGTCGTTTTTAATAAGCGAGCGAGGTCTTAGACTCCCTAGTTTATACCTCCCTATTTGGTCTGATATGAGCCTGGATTTATTATCAACTAACTACCCTTATATTTAGGAATTTAATATGTTAAATCAACGATGAGTGGCTCGTTTGCGCAGCTGGCAGTGATCCCAGCCATGATCCCACACCGAGTCTAAGTGTATTATGAGTAAAACCATGTATTATGTATTTATACATTTATTTAAAGGACTTTGAATTTGTGGACTAGTCCCGCAGTTAGTGCCCATGTTTCGGCACCGTATGTCATGGCAGGTAAGACGCATTGGTTGAAGACTTTCGTTTTCAAACATTGCGGTATAGACGACGTGAGGACTTGACCTTGCCAAATGTTGCCCATCCCAAGTAAATTATTCGATCGGCTTCCTTATCGAAGTTATTCCCACGGACTTGTAAGATCTGTCCTAGGTAGGTATATTTACTAACAACTTACAAACAACAACTATAAAGGTATATTATATAGATGTAAATATGGCACCTATTACACTGGCATTTAGTAACATACTTTTGGAGCAGACGACCGTGTGAAAATAAATAATTAATTCCTGGTACATGGTTACATTAAATCTAAGTCACTTCAGTTACTTACCCGTAAATCGCGTTGGTCACATAAAACCATATTAATATCGCCTCAAGTTTATTTTTAATACACGCACAAATCGACAATGCTAGGTGAAGCAATCCATCGCTGCTGTTAACATGATTGCCATAGACATCATTCCTGTTGTGACCAAAAGACTCACTCATAAGAATTGCTTTGATAATATTTAGTAATAGTTGCAAGTTGCGAAATAAATTAAAAAAATTCCCCTGCGTTATGGATAAATCCAGTAAGCAAAATTCCTTTTATATAAGAACGATTCATAAACACCATGTGATACTAACTACTATACGCTATGTACCAGGAGCGCATAAAATGTGAGGAGACGTTATAAGCGCTACATATAACCCACTGCTACGAACTATTCGAACCAACTAAAAGACACTGCCTACTATATGTATATATGTCATATATGTTTTGTTTTGTTTCTAAAAATACTTCTGTTGAATATTTATGTAATGCCTTTATAATTACAATAATAAGCGGTAGCTTATTCAATATTTCTGTTGAATGTATTTTATATCAGCACTTTTAGTTAAACATTGATTCAATTTTGCAATAAAACCATTTCAGTTAACGACATTCACTTGTAGCGGTAAGCGGGTGCGGGGGGAGGCGGGATGAGAACTTGTCAGTATGTCGGCGAGAGAGCCGCATCTCGCCCCGATTGCAGGCTAGCTCATCTGATAGAGACTGGTCATAAATTGTTATTAAAAAAGATTTGAACAGCAGTGCTCTTCTGTAAAAACTCACTTCTTTACTCACTCGTAACAACCGACTCATGGTGATATACTATTTTGATGCGTGTATTCTTGAAATTTTATAATGATTATGATCAAAGTCGCATATCAATTTCCACGTCGCATATCACGACACGCATATAATACAAAGATAAATTTTGATCAAGATCAAATTACATTATGTCAAATAAATATAATTTAAATTTTTCTTTTCATTAAAAAACGGCGTTAGTTGGAATTTACATCGCACTATAACTATTTATATTTGCAGACAGATCAGCAAAGCTATTTGACAAGCAGTACATATTCAGTGGTTTTATTCTAAAAGTAGTTCAGTAGGTAGGTTACCGGGAAACCGCAAACAATATTAAATTAAGGTAGCGGAATCAAATCTAAACCATACTGTCATACATGAGAAAAGAATATATTGATTAACAATAAAGTGATTGGGTTTGTGAATTAGACCCCGTTGGACAGACCCATGATGGATGGCTGGCTGCCGTAACAGAGGTTCGATTTTCGGAGCTGCAGCCATTCGGAGTAAATAACTAGGGATCATTACTATTTTATTTCTATATTATACTACTATCTTCACCTATTCAAATTAATATATTATATAAAAACATAGAACGATTTTCATGCAGTCATGATAATAGGGCTCGTAACTGTAAACCTTTAGTTAGCTTCGACTTTAAAGATCATTGAACTGCTGCTACAATTATAAACCAAATAAAACTCCTACTCAACTATTACTCTTATAAAGGAATAAAAGTTCAACAAAATTACTCCTTGCACGAAATTGCATAATAAAGAATGAAGAGAGTGCAATCAGAGTGAGTCGCGATTTATTTGAATTATAGCACATTTTTCATTTGAAGAGAAGTGGTTTTAGACTGAAAATGAATACATGGCGATTCTAACTTTGTTAAGAATATAAATTATGGTATATATTATAGTATTACCTAATGTACTAGGTGATAGGGCGTTGTGCCCTATTATAAAATTTTACATACACATTGTCAGAGGTACAGAAAATATATAAGGTAACAACACACACGGGTAGAGCCATTAGCGGAAACATGTTATTTGTGTAATTTGAAGACATTGTTGATTGTTGTTTTTGTTATTATTATTTTGGTTGACGAGTAAATGGTACATGACGGTACCAGCGGCTCTGTTTTTAAACTCAATTTCTGAACGCAAAACATAACTGTGAGTATAAACAAACACACTATTTTACGTCATATTTTAGAATTATTATTTAAGAATACCGTTTCTATTTATTTTATTTTATTACAAACGATTCAAATCATTCGATTTTATTAAACATTCGAAATCCTCGGTATCGAAAGCTTCTAAATATTTTAGAAACCTCAAATATTCCCGAAGGGTAAGAAGTTTTATTCGTTAGAATTTCTCAAAGGAAGATCGCTTTCTCCCTTTAGCCTCGAAGCCTTCGAGTTGCACATTGCGATCGTTCGGTTTGAATTACGAACAACAATTTGGAAAGTAAACCTTTAAACGTGCAGGTTCCTCTAATACAAAATAAGGAAAATAAATCAATATCTTAACAACATTTTTAATCAGTAATACTCTATGACTATATATGTTTTTTTCATGTACTAAATCATTTTAATTCCCTTTGAGTCCCAAAACACTACAAATTTTCGGCTTGACGGAATGACTTTGAGCTTCTTCGGTTTTTGTTTCAAAACATTTTTTCACTATTAGTTCAGTGACTTTAGTAGTAGAATAATTTCTTAAATACTACCCTATTGAATTATAACGAAAAAGTTATCGTCATAAGACTGTTAGTCAAATTAGTGCAGTATATTATTGTAGGAAAAACAGTAAGTCATTTATAAGTTTTAAAATAACATTTAATAATTTATAAGTCTAAAAGTAACATTTTATAATGCTGTGTGAGAGCTTTGTAATTCAAATTATTTACGGACGCAGTATCATTTCATCTTACACATCCAGACGCTTAAGTGCGCAAACTAGTTAGCACAAGTAAACGACCAAATGCAGAGTCGTAGCGAGTGGGTAATTATTATTTGTATGAGAAGCTGTGTTCTGCGGAAAAAATCTATAAGCAACGCATGAGCTAAATTATTTACATCATAGATTTGAATTACTTTTTAAGTGATTTTTTGATGCATTTTTCAATATCTAATGATAGAAGGTAGATGGCATGATGTTAATCAATGATTGCAGCTTCAAATATGGACGAGCACAAGGGGAGTGCTTATAATTCATCTCGTGATCAGTGAAGAAAAACAACGCGAGGATGTTTGCATGTGTGGAAAAAAACTGCATCGTCGGAATAGCGTACTGTAATAAACTCCATACCTTCTTGAGACCTTACTGACTGATGACTATATACTTTACAATGAACTTTAAAACACATATATATTTAAAATGAAAATTTGCGGTTAACCGTTTGTTTATCAATTGGCTTCATCTTAAATCAGAGAAACAATGTTAAAGGACGAAACCGCAGCGGAGATGCTGAAGCGAACAAACGGCGCAAACATTCGTCTCTAATTCCAAATTAAATATTTGTACCGTTTGTAGTTGAAACAATTAGAGCTTAGAGTAATAGTGTAAAAACATTTCCAAAACTTATAGCATTCCGTGAATCGTAATTGCGATTCAACGGAGAAATGCTGCATTCTTGCCACCACTGCGTATTTTTTAATTTGGATATACATGTATGTATATACTTATAAGTAACGAAGTGCTTAATATCATTCTTATGATAAAATTTAACGAAAATAAAACATTAGCTGTAATATTTTTTTTATCTAAATAAAACTCAACTATTTATTACTTATTTAAATTTTCAGATATAACAAGATGTCACATACAAGAGCCGACTTTGGCGCGTGGTTAGTTAGAACACGTAAATTTTAACAGGAGGTTGTAAGTTCAAATCCGGGCAAACGGATCTCGAAAAACTAATTACTTCAATGTAAGTAGTATTAAAAAGGATTCAAAGAATCGCTGCGGACGTGAGCGATGTTTAAAAAATGTAATTAAAGCTTAGTTCTCTTCTTACTCGTTTTAAGGAATATCATACTCATATAAAGTGATTAGCGCTTGAACATTTTGTTTTATTTTGAGTGGTATCTTTTATTTGTATACATTAAGATTTCGCGATGAATTAAAGCGTGGTGGAGTATGCTCCAAATTGTCTCCTCAACAGGAGTGGAGGCTTAAGCCTAGCAGTGGGACATTTATAGGCTACTACATGTATAGATTTTATTTAGTTATTGTACTATACCCCTTTTTGGTACACAATTACATTTTATTAATGTCCTTGGCTTAGCTTCGAAAATTGTATATAAGATGAGTGCTTAGCAGTATATAATAAAATTTAAAGTAAAGTTCAAGTTGAAATGAATATATTTTTCTTATCATTAATATTATAATATATATTGACTGCCTCGTTGGTCTAGTGGCTAGATATAAGGCCCCAGACCCGGTGGTCCTGGGTTCAATTCCCAGGTCGGGCCAATAAATAGTTATTGGGTTTTTCTGTCAGAAAATTATCAGTAGCAGCCCGGAGTCTGGAAGTTGGAAGTGTGTACACTCCCGTGACTCGGAAAGCACGTTAAGCCGTTGGTCCTGCGCCTGAACTCTTTCCGGTCGTGTCGGATTGCCGTCCCATCGGATTATGAGAGCTAAGGAAAAGAGAGTGCATCTGTGTTTGCGCACACACTTGTGCACTATAATATGTCCTGCACAGTTGGCTAATCTCTCTTGAGATTGGCCGCCGTGACCGAAATCGGTCTGGAGGACCTTATAATATATAGCAAAGATGTATAAAAGGCTTTTTTTGGCATTCACTAAGTGAGTGTAAGACTTCTTTATTGAATAAAGAATTGGTGATTTGGTGATAACAAACAATGCACAATTCAAAAATCTTTATTATACAAAACACTATTTATGAGAAAAAATACTACAAAAAACTACAAAGTTACTGATAAATTCGTAAATATTTAAGATATAATTTAATATCAACAGAGCAGGATAACTCCTGGTACTGGACACTAAAGCTAACCGTTATAAAAATAAAGTTTAAAATTGATAGTTTAAAGAAAGTACAAAGTATATTATGTAGATTAGACTCTCTTTCAAAGGTTATACGCGTCCTGAAAATGAATATGTAAGAATGAACGTGTTTATATGATATACGTTCATCCTCACTTTGGTAAAGTAAAACTCTGTTATTGCCCCTTGACATTTTATCCCTAGATTTAGAACGGAATCACACAAATTGTGCAGAGTCTCTATATTTGATGTTTAGCAATAATTTATCATGACTTTTTGTGATTCAATTTGATTGAAAGTTTTTTCAGCTTAAATCGCTGTCATTTTGCTGATGGATCGACTAAAGATAATCAAATCTTGCACACGATAAATAAATCTGATATGAAAGGTTATTAAGAAGGGGATAACAATGCCCATTAATAGTTATTTTAGGTAAGTTCTCTAATACCCTGGAAAATTGTCTCGGCTTAGGTAATTAACGTTACAAAAACTGGTTACAGACCCCTAATTCGATACGCGAATAATGATATCAAAGATCGAATAAAAAACTTGAAACGATTATTTTTAAGTACATTGCGTGTTTTGTATAATAATGTAGCAATATATGGTAGATAACGGACAATCTATTGTGATAGGAACTATGCTACGAAATTTCATTATTCCTATGGTTAAAGGGCAGGATTCAAAGAGAGTTCATTCACCGCAATCAATTAGGAAACAAAGAAAAGTTATTTAGTGAGAACAAACTCGACACTCGGCTGTGAATTTAAAAATGAAATGTTAAAAACACCGACCTTTTCCGTCATATCTATGAAAGCAACCTTTAATTATTTATCATACGTATATTTATTACCGTACAAATTCAGAAACCAACCGAGTCATCAGTAATTCTGTGTACCGCCTTTGCAACCGTGTTATGTGTCTCTTTCGGTCTTCGATCATTGCAGTGGTTTTGGTGGGAAGGCGGTTTTAGATCTATATCTAAACTCTAGCCCAAAGAGTCAGTCAAAAGTGAAGTCACTAAAAGTAAAAAAAAAGTATTTTTATATGAGTAACTAACTAAAATCTACAAAATCTAACATATTCAATTATATTACACGTAGCAACGTAAATTTACCAAGTGTGGTCCATTAGTAGTCCTTTTTGGCTAAGCTTCTAATAACCTGGCTAATTGTGTCCGTATATTTATCAGTGACTACAGGAGTTGACTATTATATTATTTCCGAACTAGCGTTCACGATAAATACCGTACATTGAAATATTTTGCTTTACACTGCGTATTAAGAAATATTGTATTCGATGTAGTTGTAGAATTAATACTCCAGTTACTTAACGTCAGTATCAAGATGAAATATTTTGTATTTATTAGGAATAATTGATTTAATAATAAGAATATATAGCCTGTATCTCAGAAGCCACCTAAAGTCGTTGGTATTGCACCTGAACTCTTTCCAGTCGTGTCGTATTGCCGTCCCATCATATTATGAGTGTTAGGGAGTAGACGTAGAGAGAGTATTATGTTTGCGCATACTTGTGCACTATAATATGTTTTGTGCTGTTGGTTCTCTCTCCAGATTGGCCGTCGTGACCAAAAACGGTCAGGAGGACATCATCATCGTATATTCTTAGAAATATTCACTGTTAAAGTTAAATTAAATTTCCTCTTTTGATAATTTAGTGTCGAGTAGTAATGTACAGTGCACTGGAAGTGTGTTTCTACAGAGTTATTACCGTAGTAAGAGGCGAACGGTGCGTGCGTCGCCGAAACATTGTTACCGAAATCAAAACGGTCATTTGCGATTAATTTAGTATAAACTCGCTCGCAAATCGAATTGGCTTTACTAACGTTTGTTTAATCATTAATTTGCTATTAGATGTTCATTAACAAGGTTTTGGAGGCAAAGTTCAAGAGGAAATAGGGTGTCAGATGCTTGAACTCGTCTTGAAATATAAACAATATCCTGTTTACTTAATACCAAATGGCTGAAACTATGTTTCAATTTATTTATGGTCTGTCATTTGGATGATTTGTAACTCTTCCTTGTTTGTTTATCAGAAATTGAATTAACGATGACTAAAATGTTGGGTATTTTTTTGGTCAAGCTTATATATAAATAATATATATTCGTGGACCACAAGTGATTTTTTATACAACTTTACAAATCAAACACTATTTATTTTACGATGATTAAAATAAAAGAAACGAAAAGATGGAGAGAGGCCGATGCCGATGAGGCGTCGCGTTTTATTCCTTTCTCTCCCACTCCTTATCTTTAGTCTTATCTTCATCTTTTACAATGTATTTATATGTGCAATTTTATAATTAGATGGTAATTACATTAAAGCCTTAAAAATAAATAACAAATAAAAATTTAAAATAGTTACTGTACAAATCGTGACCGCGTGGAAAGGTGGCAAGTATGATAGCAGCATTTCCCCTTTGAATCGCAATTCCGATTCACTGGGCAAAAAATGAACCAGGCCTCCTGTTAAGGCAATAAGACGGGGTATTACTCCAAGTTAAGTAATATTAACTACAAATATTTATCTTACACCTTTATTTTATTCCTATATCAGCGTCAATAATTATAGCAGACAATTACTTACACTCTATCGTGGTTGGAAACCTCTTATATAGGTCAGTTTTCTTTTGTAACCTATTTTTGTTTATGTTTATAATTTTTATAACATGATATGTAACATTGGTACATACATAATAAATCAAATAAAATAAGGTAAGAGCATGTAAGTGTTCCGCTGGTCAAAGGCTTCCTCTTCTCTTCTCGTGAGGAGTCTTGGAGCTGTTTTCATCCACTATTCCAACGTTACGTTTACTATTAATAAAGCACCTTGGTCGGTCTCTATGGAACCCCTCATGAAAATTCATCTCACCATACAGCCAGCGTTTGAGAGCATACATGCATATTTTACGTAAATATTTAGACAAATTTGAATATTATCACGCTTGAGAGCTGGACTATAAATATTTTGAGGCTATTAACGTTAATTGCTTTCCTAAATTGAAAACTTTGAATAAGATTTCTTTAATATTTGTTTCTACCATTTTCTATTAATTAATCGTGGTTAAATATAATAATTTGAAAATTAAATTTAATTCAAAGAAAATACTTTAAGAATATAATTATTAAAATAAATTTAAAAAAAAGTAAAATTTACATTGGCCTAACCTGACATTTGCAACCAGGACCTCAGGCTGTGTGGCCTTATTAGCAACCTAAAAGAACAACGAAATGGAGAAACTGACAATTATAGATGTACAGATTTATCCAGTCCACGTGTAACGACTTATAGCAGACTAGTGACCGGCCGCGGCTTCGTCCACGTCTTTTCCTAACAAGGGGAAGGGGGGGGGATGAGTTAGTGTCGATTAGAAGTTAGGTTACCTATGTCCTTTCCTGTATCCCTCGCAATATGTTTTGTAAAATTTAATGATGATCAACAGAGTAGTTCAGTTCTACAAACAAACTGAATGATTGTTAAAAGCGTAGCATTTTCTATTGCTTTTGTTTTAATTCAATGAAATATATTAAATATAATTTTTAAATATCATCTTGTATGTTAAATACATCAACTATTTTTATGATATCGTTTTGTTGGAATTTATTTGGGTCATCTCGCGTTTAAAACTATTAACCGAAGCACAGAATATCTCAAGCTGTCTGGTCTTTTGTTCTCCAAATATTTACAATTACATTTTTTAAAAAACCGGACTCCTATGATGCTGTTAATTTTTTTTAATATATAGATTATATTATAATCAGACATTATTCAAACTCACGTCGACTAATCCACTGACAATATTATGTTTCAATTCAATAGTCAACAAACGTGTGCTTTGAGATTAATTATTGTTACACGTACTGTTTGACTACTGCAGTATTAATTTTCAAGGAAAGCCTTACATGACTTCATTGCGACGGCGAAGCAAAGGATAAGATCCCAACGTACAAAAAGATAATTGGACATTTGCTTTGATAAGACAACGAAGACAATTATCCACATATCAAATCATTATCAGCCAATCATAGGCCGCGGTTTGTGTTTTTAAGTCAATTAAATTAAGAACCAGCATGGGAGGGTCATCAACTATCTATCCGTGAACATAGACAGTTACACGAAAAAGTAAAACTTACCATGATGTGCAGTGTCAGATTAAGCAAGCGCGGGGCCCGTAGCAATTTCTTTCGGGGGGCCCTTGATCTGATCTGATCTGATGAAAGGAACCCTCTTAAATTAATTAAAAAATATTTTTTATTCATAAATGGCTCCCGCGGGGTTCGTAGTAATTGTTTCTCTTGCTACGTGGTTAATCTGCCTTGATAATGTGCATTCGGCAAGATATATCTGTGGTAGGGGATAGATAAGGTGAGTGTCCTTTTGTAACTTATTTTATTTATTATTGTCTAACATATATTGGAATTTATTGCTACTTAACCTCATGGTTTCGACCCAGGTTCAATTTGTGTTTATAATTCATTTTGTATTCAAGAATTGAATACTACCTGAATATTTGCCTATATTCAAAATATTCTGGGAAATGCTTCATCCAACTAACAATAGGCGATTACACTGAAATTATAATGTAATATGTCTTTGCCGAGGGACAGGCTCGTGCTCACCGTATAGATAACCTTATTACAAATATGATGAAATTTATGATATCTATTATTAAAATTAGTAATTCCCAACTCGATTGCAGCCAGGGCTACCATCCGTTACCGTATCCCTGGATCTGTCCTAATCTGGTATAATAAATTTTAACTTTGATTGTATATGTTGATGATATTCTTTACAAGACTTTCTGTTAAAATAAATATATATTTTTAAAATCTAACAGCACTGTGGCTTTTTTTCGGCTGAAATAGTAAAAAAAGGATTTTTCAATGTATGTACATATATATAGTGTTTGTGTGTCGTAGTATGCATTCGGTGTTTTTTTTTAAGTGACAAAATTACTACCTTGGGATGTCCAGCATCATAATTGATGGTTATTGAAAGATTTTGAAAATTAAATAAATCCATAAGCATAGAATATAATACTGAATTTTCATGTATTTATAAGTCAATGAAGGAAAGTACCACGTGTATACACCAACCCGCACCGGAGCAGTGTGGATTAAGCACCAAATCTTCTCTTCAAAAGGAGAGGCCTTAGCTCATCAGTGGGACATTTTTACTGTTACTTTTTAATTTTTATATTTCGTTTTATTATAATAGTATATATCTGCGTAGTATTAATAGTGTATGCGCCATGCACACACAGAGGTATAGAGAGTGACGGCGATAGAGACAAGTCAAAAAATTCTCCGTTGTTTTTTTAAGTTACAAATATGTGCTTTCCTTCTGAATCCTTGTCCTGGTTTAATGATTTTTCCGATGGCAATCCTAATTGCAGTGGGTTAATGGATTGTCTTGGGACCTTCATGAATATTCAACATCATTGGAGTTCCCTCACTGCTAAATGGAGTCTCCTCTGCGTCTAAATTCACATTAAATATGTAAACATATCTGGATATTGTTATTCTTAATCAACTTCAAAGTAATTTCAAAGTTGATGTTGGTTAAACTTCTGCTGTTAAAATTTATATATTTAACTAGCTGTCCGTCCTGACTTTTTGTATGTGAAATGAGATATTTTTTTTGTTAAAATAATTTCCCGATCGCTGCGCCGCCGTAAATGTAAACCAATCAGAGATGCATACAAATTCATATACAAATTATATTAGAATCGGTGCAAATATTTAGGAGGAGTTCAGTGATATTATACACACATACAGAAGTACTTATTCCTCATGACGTCATGGATAATAAAGCAAAATTGCCAATGTTTGATGGGAGTTATATAATCCAGTTTCAAGTTAAAAATAAAATATTGTTTGTTAACTATACATAACTACATTTATACTCTACACATATTAATAAAATTGAAGTGTCTGTCTGTGATTTCAAAATAACTTTTTTTTGAGTTAATATGGCAATTTGAAGCCGCGACTTTTGCTAGTTTTATGTTTATAACTATCGAAACCCAAAGTAGTAGCGGGTAAACTTGGTAGAATGGATTACATTTAAACTTATAATTTAGATAAATAAAATCATACCTACGTTTTAACAAAATTTATGCAATAAATTAACATTGTATCATAAATTAGCACAACACTCGGGGCTCGTGTGATGTCATCGAGACGGATTGGCGGTCCCTCTCAACCTCTCTTGGCCCCGCTTTGAGTTGAGAGCCACCGACACTCAGCTCAGGCTGACCCTCCTTCATTACTGATGCTTTGACGACACTCACTTTGATGATCCGCCAATCTACGAATTAAAAAAACAAGTACCTAAGCTTATTACAATGTTGAAGAAGAGTAACTAATATTTGTTTATAATAACGTATGAATCTTAAAAATATTGTTTAAAAATATGTAGTAAAATAAACTCATAACATTTAGTTTCCGATTTTGCAAATTCAATAAATTTGAATCTGATGTCAAATAAACATTGATAAATAAAGTACTCAATACAAGATTATATGGACGCTAAAAACCGTAGAGTTAGTATTTGTTGATTTCCAAGTAGGATATGCATTGATTGTATTTGATTGAATTCGTAATTGAATTTTTTTTTTTTTTTATTGTATAGATTGGCGGACGAGCGTATGGGCCACCTGATGGTAAGTGGTCACCCACGCCCATAGACAATGGCATTGTAAGAAACGTTAACCATCACCTACATTGCCAATGCGCCACCAACCTTGGGAACTAAGATGTTATGTCCCTTGTGCCTGTAATTACACTGGCTCACTCACTCTTCAAACCGGAACACAAAAATACAAAGTACTGCTGTTTTGCGGTAGAATATCTGATGAGTGGGTGGTACCTACCCAGACGAGCTTGCACAAAGCTCTACCACCGAGTAAAAAAGAATTCGGTATTTACATTCCGAACTGGTGGTAGCTTTACGTTTACCGGTGGTAGCTTAACCGATGATCGTGGGTTCAAACCCGGGCAGGCACCACTGAATTTCCTATGCTCAATTTGTGATTATAATTCATCTCGTGCTTGACGGTGAAGGAATTATCTATTTTAATTACTCTCATTACAAACACAACTCGTACAATAGTGATCGCCATTTGCAAAACTAAATATTATTATAAGCGGTCGTTAGAATCCCTCCCAAGGTTATTATATATTACCAAGGGAGATTTCTCCATCAATATACCTCTACGAAACTGCTAATAACTATACAATTATAAATACAATCGAATATATGATGCCTGAACGATACAATAAAAACAAAAACAAGAATTACAAATTGTATAGCTTCAGTTACCTACATTATAATATATTAATTAATCGACATTCGTTACATAATTTATGATAATTGCTTAACATGCGAAAAACATAATTAAATGAATAAATAATATAACAATTAATGACTGCCTCGTTGGTCTAGTGGCCAGATATAAGGCCGCAGACCCAGTGGTCCTGGGTTCAATTCTCAGGTCGGGCAATAGTTCTTGGGTTTTTCTGTCAGAAAATTCTCAGTAGCAGCCCGGGGTCTGGAGGTTGGAAGTGTGTACACTCCTGTGCCTCGGAAAGCACGTAAAGCCGTTGGTCCTGCGCCTGAACTCTTTCCGGTCGTGTCGGATTTCCGTCCCATCGGATTATGAGAGCTAAGCAAAAGAGAGTGTACCTGTGTTTGCGCACACACTTGTGCACTATAATATCTCCTGCGCAGTTGGCTAATCTTTCTTGAGATTGGCCGCCGTAGCCGAAATCGGTCTAGAGGACATTATTATTCAATGAATAAAAAATCTAAAACGATTGATTCAAATAAAAATATAAATAATTGTACGAACGTAATCATCGAAAACATTTACATTATTAACGCGACTGGAAATACAGAATACGTAACGATGCGTGATTGTTGCTGAATTAAATGGCGTCTATTGTTCATATTCGTATGTGACCGCTGTTGAAATGCTGGTAATTAACGCGTAATGGTTTGTTTACTGGAATATTCAACCTGACGCTATAATCAATGTTTATTGTATTTAATATCGTGCCGGAAATTTGGCTGTTAGGTCTTTATAATGTGATATACAGAGAAATTAGCACCGATGATACTTTGTATTAGAATTGTGTGTATGTGTGTGAATCTGAAACTATGGATCGTTCATTTATTGGAATTTTTTGCAAGTACTTTCATTGCTTTTTTTTATAAAGAATTATAATATTCCTATTTATTCTCCAATACGTAAAGCTTATGTCAGGTGTGGGGACGACAGTATCTGGATCGAACCTGCGGCTTTGACATCAGTAGGCGGTCCGTAAATCAATACAAAACTATTGCATCCCACAATGTGAATTAACCTTAGTTAAATACTAAATGGACTTAGCCTTAGCCTTGGATGTACATTACGATGTTGCTTACGATAGAGGGAGCAAATCTTCTGATTCGAGCATAGAAAAGGCAGACAAGCCTAACCACCGGTAATTCATTTAAATCACATATTACATACACAAATTAAAGAAAACACATAAGCAGCTTATATATACAAGAGTAATGACTTAAAAGCTTATCTAAAACAATTTATCTTTGGTATCCTGAATGCATCCGGTTCTTTAATGCGTATTGCCTCGCATCTAAAATATCTGATGTTATTAGGTATGTTAAGCGAAATCGATCCTTATTTCTAAACATTAAAGTTCTTTTTCATGTATCCGATATCAGTTAGACGATTAAGTAAGCAAATTTACAGAAGCTGTAAGATCGATCCCTGTTTGCTTACTGAAAACATCCGGATGCTGTTATGAATTGCAGGATGTAGCTATCAATTATAACAATTAAGTAATTTATACCGTTATATAAAATTGCGTTTATTTTTTCATTTTATACTCTAATTAAGTAGTAAATAGAGTAGTTAAATAATTAGTGTAAGGATTATCAGCGATTCGGAAAAAAAATACCCTGACCTCAGAAGCACCTGCGAACAGCACGGCTTTATGAAAAATCTTTCAACCGTAACAAATCTAGTAGTTTTTACTAACTATGTGCTATGAAGCATGGATGACAGATGTCAAGTTGACGTGATCTACACGGATTTTGAAAAAGCGTTCGACCGCGTGCACCACTTTATCCTGCTACAAAAACTAAGCGTTTTGGGTGTAAACGGTAACTTGCTTCGATGGTTGATATCGTATATTAAGAACCGAATGCAGGCCGTAGTAACAGGAAGTGCCAGAAGTGATTTTATAAATATACCGTCAGTTGAGGAACCCCAAGGTTCCATCCTAGGTCCCCTTCTATGCAATGCATATCTATTTGATATTGATAACTGCTTTAAGGACGCGCAGCATCTGATGTTTGCTGATGACAAGAATTTTTTTTTAAGATACGTTCCATTGAAGACTGTTTCAAGCTACAAGAAGACCTAAATTCCTTGACAAATTACTACATTAAAAATAGAATAATTGTTAATGTTAAAAAAAGTCACTACGTAACGCTAACTCATAAAAAAACATAATAATGTTCGATTAACAATGTAAATAATAAATAATTACCAATGTAAATATTTCTAGAGTTGACAACGTCAGAGACCTGCAGGGGATAAAAATTGATGGTAAGCTATCAATGTATGATCACGTAGAGGTCGTGGCAGAAAAGGCATACAAACATCTAGGCTTTATTAAGCGTATTACAAGTACCTTCAATAATATTGACTGTATAAAAATTCTGTATTTTGTGTACGTTCGAAGTATACTTGAATATGCTTGCAATATTTGGATACCCTATTATATTACATATGCTCGGAGACTCGAATCCATTCAAAAGCATTTTGTTAGATATCTTGCTTTTAAGGATTACAAACGATTTAGCAGCTATGAAAAGGAATGTGCTCACTAAAAAATAGACACACGTGAGCACAAAAGACACCAGAGCAATATGCTGCTACTTCAAGCAATTTTGAAAGGGTTAATTAACTGTCCTGACCTGTTATCAGCCTTTTCGTTAAACGCATCTTCTTTTAGATCCCGTAAGCCTAACCTTTTCCATGTGCGTAAGTCAAACTCAAACTAGGCCCGAAATTCCATCATACTACGTCTGCCACGAACTTATAACAAATTTTATTGTGGTCTCGACTTTTTCCACTTATCCAAAATAAAATTAAAACGATTAAAACTTCATCGTAAAAAATAAAGCGAAAAACCATACGCACATACATACACACACACACATACGCACACGCATACGCACACACACACACACACGCACATACACACACACTCACGCGCACACACAGTGAGTACACGCACGTATACGATTTTCTCGCATTAATAAAAAGCAAGAATATTATTTTTTTTCTAAAAACTGTATTATAAAATTGTAATGTTATGTGGCCTTATCTATTTAGTCACAAGTAATAACTGTACAATAATTGTAAAAAAACGCTGTTGATTGCAAGTAAAAATAAATAAATAAATAAAAAGCAATGGTTGTTTTTGTTGTTTAACATTTTCAATGTTTAAAAAATACCAAGGTGGTTTGGAGGTAATCCAATCTCCAACCTTTGGAACTAAGATGTTATGTCCCTTTTTATATAGTAGTTAAACTAACTCACTCTTCAAACCGGAATACCACATTAAGCTACTTAGCAGTTGAAAATATAATGAGTGGGTGAGACCTAACCAGAGGGGCTTCCACAAAGCCCTATCAGCAACTAAAGAATGCCTTCCAACTTTCAATATGTGCCATCATCATTCAGGAACACTGAAACTTCAAAATTCATCTTAAAATCGTAATTATTAATATTTATTTAACATAAATATTTAATTTACTTAACATAAATATTAATTTTATTTTAATAAATATGATGTTGCATTTGTTAAACCAAAATAGTTTCAAATGGTCCAATAGACAAATACTTTTATCTCAGTTCACAGACAGGGCTTATCCGAAATTAGCTGTGGATTTGCAGGTAAAGTTAAACAGTGTTGTCAATAAATCAATATATCAGAAAGAGCGATTAAATTGCCTAAGTTGCAGTCGACTTATGCATAATTGATTACCCGGTAATTTGTTTTCAAATTAATTGCAAATGCCCGTTGTTCGAAAGCATTTGGATAAACAAGATTTGTTCAGCTTGTTCAAAGTTACGAGTACTGTTTAGTCAATATGGTCGAAATGGGTAATTTTAAAAGCAATTTTTAATTAGTTCAACAAATTCACTTATAAAGTTTATTTAGTGGGTTAATACTTAAATACAATATGTATTTAAGTATTAACCCACCCCAACCCATATTTAGATCTATCGTAAATATTTCGATATTCAAAAGAAGACACAATATTGTTGACTAATTACCCCCTTAACAAAGTATATTGATGGTTTGTAGATGATGGAGCGGTATTTACTGTACAACTGGAAGTAATCATGTATTTATATATATTGTTAAAATGATAACGTTTTATTAGAATTTTTGAGTTAGTGTCAAAAAAGCAGTAGTCGAGAATTAAAAAAAAGAAAACCGCGGAGTTTCTTTCGCCGGTTCTTCTCAGGTCTGAGGTGGTTATTTCCAACCCGGTGATAGATTTATGACAATCAATAAGCAAGTGTAACGCTTCTACATTGAATATAGAAATTTGAATTTGAATTTTGAATTTAATATGTTGAAATTGACCTCATTAGAAAGGTGACTAGACACATCACCTAGCAGAATTCTGATTGTGACTATAATATTATCATAATCATATACAAAATAAATCATAATAGACATTCGTTTTTATCACTTTATGTTTCCGTAATGAACTTAAAATATTTTTTTATTTTTTTTACGCAAACGAATATCCATTACAGCCATCTCACTTTTCCAATTTTCATTTTAAAACGTAGGATTACGAGTATGTTCGGAAATCAGGCCTGAGGTTTGAGCGGCACTTTAATATTAACTCTGTTTTTTGGAACAACGTAATCATTATTTCCAGGAACAGATAACGGATTCGAGCTCATCGCGAAAAAAAAACATCATCATTGAAGTGCTGCATGATTTTTTTAATCAGAATTTAGTTGTCGGCCTCATGTCTGATGCTAGAACGCTTTGGTTATGCTTGTGGATTTGTGTCTCGCCGCTGTAACGTAGTTGAGCTTGTTATATTTCATTGACGGAACCTCGACCTTGAATGTACATGAAACGTAGGGTTAGCAAAACAAAACGTTTGACGCTAAACTCTGTTTTGTAAATCCAAGTTATGGTCTTTCCAAAACTTATCAATTATTCCACGACAAACAACTCAAGTGAAAAGTGAAAACGGTATAGTTGTAATAGTTTTTCGTAAACGAGCAAATTTCGATAAACTGTAGAAAATGAAGAACAGGTCTATTCAAGAAATATTCAAGATATGAACAATTTGTATGCGTATATTTCGTTAGCCCGGTTTATCTCGTCGTTGCAGTGTTTCAGCGAAGTTTATGAATATTGAGGGCACTCGCGTTTCGTTGGGCTTTGTAGTTGAAGAGTGCATTTAGTTCCCTTAAGGCGTGGTCTCCACGGATATATAGCAACACTGCCGCTGATTAACGTTAAGGTCTCATATTATTACTAGAGATAAAAAAATCATCAATTCTTCTTATTGTATTGTTTTGTCAATTGATTTGCAAATCAAATACTTCTTATAAATGTAGCCTTACTTTCAACTGTTTGGACCAACTCGGATCTTCAGATGATAAGTAATGAAGTATAATGATGTCACTGTCAATCTATCTATATAAATAAGAATGAATGATTGTATGCTGCCCTATATGCGTTCCAAAACTATTTATCCGAATTTAATGCAAAAATTTGCAAAGTCAGGACGGGTAGTAAACGATATTATTCACTATTTATTTCAAAGACATATACGACGTACGTACGTAGTTTCATGCTCTTATTATGTATTATCTGTATGGACGTTATTGTAATTAAAAATAGCACGAGGTTTCTGGTGGTTTATTAACTTAAAATCCACTTGACTCTTGACGTTTTAAAAACTGCCGTTCGCCTTCAACATAACAGCACCTTGTTTATTTTAAAGTAATGCAGATTTGTGCTCGTTATATTATGATTATACTTTATAGCGGTATATGAATTCTAACTAAAATATGCAACCAAGCATGATGCGGGTGACCAGAAATGCATTTTTGTGTGTACGTTTCCCGTACACCAGCACCTTTTTGTGACTCGGTGGTAGGGCCTTGTGTAAGCCAGCTTGGGTAGGTACCCCCCCCACTCATCATATATTTTATCGTCAAACAGCAATATTTGATATTTTTGTTTTTTGTGGGCGAGTGAGTGTAACTAAAGGCACAATGGATATATCATCGTTGATCACCAATATATTTATATAAAGATGTACATATTGTTGTATAATTATACAACAATATATTTATATAACGTCACAGTATGACGTTATTAATATATTTAATAATTGAAATAATTCATAATGATAAAACTGTTCATTGTATTAATTTGAACAATCTGTTAAATGATAGTGTTCATTTTTAGGGTTCCGTACCTCAAAAGGAAAAACCCTTATAGGATAACTTTGTTGTCCGTCCGTCCGTCCGTCTGCTTGTCTGTCAAGACCCTTTATCTCGGGAACGCATGAAGGCATCGAGTTGAAATTAAAACTATATACTCAGGTCTACAGTTTCTTGAAGCTGTAAAAAAGTCAAACTTCTTTGTTAACGTAAAAAAAGATACGGCCGCAACAAACGTATATTTCAACACTCTCAAAGGAATCAAAATTTATAGGGTATTTCCCGTTGACCTAGGACTATGAAGTTTGGCAAGTAATACCGTCTTATACTACAAGTATAGGGAAAAATCTGTAATTAAATCATAAAAAACTTTATGCAAGAAACGGCGGTCCAAATTTTGAATTGAATTAACCGTGTCATGTGGGATATCGTATGAAAGGGCTTCATTGGCACAAGATTAAACAGATTTTAAATTATTTTTATATAGTATAGTTTTCGATTTATGACGAAAAATGAAAAAGAAAATCTCTTTTTTAAAAGTATGGGTATTTTGGTGTATGTAGTACCTAACAGTTCGCACTGCTATGCATACCTGCTTATTTAATTTAAAATTTTGTAATTATACATAACCCTAAATATGTTCCTACAAATTTGTCCGGAACCCTCGGTGGGTGAGTCCGACTCGCACTGGTCCGGATTTTTTTATCTACTTATGTTAGTGATGGCCCGGTGGTTAGAAAACGTGAATTCTAACCAATTCCACTTTCAAATCTGGGCAAGCACCACAGAATTTTCATGCCCTTAATTTGTATTTATTAATCATCTCTTGCTCGGCGGTCAAGGAAAAGATGAGTATGCACTAAACCGCATAGGAGCAGCTTGGTGGAGTAAACTCTTAAAGCTTTTTCTCAAAAAAGCAGAGGAGGGTCCGTTTATCCGTCTATTGGAATGGACTGGAATTAGGGCCAGTCAGGAAGAATCCTTACGTAAAAAAGGTGAGGAGGGCTTGGCGCAGTTTTGGTTCTATAGACGGATGGACTTTTACTTATTCTGTTTTTAAAAAATAGTGTAATCGGTTAGATTTTTCAAAGTATAAATTCTAATAAATCTTAAAAGATGAAACATAGATAGAATGAAACAAACGCGATATAATCACCACACTCATAGGAATATAGACGGTAACGTTGTGTATGTGGTTGAGTTAGAAATTCTTTACGTTGGCAATATTTTGTTCTGGATTTTTTTTATTGTAGTATCTCGATGAAAGCTAGTACAAAACAAAGGAAAAGCGAATTCTTATTAATGTTCATTGCCTAGTAGTCTTGTAGCTAGAAACGGTCAGAAAAATAATTGGGTACTCCGCTAAATAGAACTCCGGACTATGAGAGTGAGAATGCCTTTGGTCGAAATCTGCTAGAACGTAATCATCTATCTTACATGTTATATATGTATATAGTTGCATTAAATTATAATTATGGTAAAGTAAGGCTGGTCATCATATATAAGTGGGCTTAGTTTACAATAGCCCATTACTAGCAATTTCATTCAGTGTCATTGTGCTTAGTGGTTGCAACAATTGAATCTTAACAGAAGATTGCAGATTAAATAAGAGCCAAGTGCCAGTGCTTCTGTACACTCACGAGTCAACGTACCACCGGGTGTCACCTGGTGGTTCGTTCTAAAACCCAACACCATATCTAAAAAGTTGAGACCTATATACATCGGAGTGAACGAAGCGCTAGCGTGATTCAAAATTTTATTTCATCTCTTACGGTTTAAGGGCTTATTTTTTAATTAAAATTTATATTATAATTATTATTTATTTATTCAGGTAACATTTGTAAAATTAAAAATAAAACAGTTACAAAAAGAAAACAAACACTACTATCTACTACTAATACATTCTACTGCTCCAGCTGAAACTTTACAGCAGCGGTTTATGATGACGTAGTTTAGTCTTTTAGCAATCATGCTTACAATTTTGTTTGAGCTAGCCCTTCGAAACAAGGATGCATACAGTTTTCGCATTAACGCGTAAAAACAGTCTACATTCGCTTCAGCAAACATCCCTGAAGCACTACACAAGCGAGGTAACCCCATCAGCAACCTAAAGGCGTTATTATTATTATTACATTGCGCGAGGCGGTGAAGGAAAGCTTTGCATAGAAACATACATGTATAAGATAAAAATTCGCATTTCTATCCACCAAACTGCAGCGTGAGAGAATTATCAAAAAATTAAAACATTTTCTTCGAGAATATGATTTATTTTACCCAGCATTAGGACACATACAGTCTGTTACTTTTTATATGAATGCATTCACAACGCAGAAACAGAGATTATAAAATTGGAGCAATTCCTGTTACTATGCAATGAATATGAAAAGCGTTTTAATGTTTTTTTTAATGTCTTTTATTTTTATTATAATGCCAGTTTTATATTCGCAGTGCATGTTAAAATAATATAGCGCGTACATGCGATTATGAAGAGCGAAATTTTAATTTGATCTCATAACGAAGCGCTGGCCCGTCTCATTTGCACAGGTCAGGAGCTGGTACAAATCCACCGGCAGTTCAAAGTTCAACCTTATTCAATGGTAATAAAGACCTCGCGTATGTTATTAGGAATGTTGTAATGCCAGCTGATGATAGCGATGAAATGAAAACTGGGGTGGATTAATACGGAAGTGGGACGTTTAGATATAATTATATATAATGCAATATCGTACGATTTTGGGCATTATAGCTATGGTACTAGAGTTTATAGGAGAATAATTAGATTGGTTATTTTATATGTATCTCTAGAGATTTGAGACTCGGATGCGATTCTTACATAATTAAAATATTAAAGCGCGTGTCAGTAGACGATACCGAAGTGAAACCGTAATGCGTTAGAAACTCTTCTTTTACACTTTACATATTAAAATATTCAAATTCTATTTATTTATATATAACAGCGACTGAAAGTTAACGTAGTTTTTATTGATAATAATATTAACAGATGATGTATTTCTGTTGCCGCTATAACAACAAATACTAAAACCAATAAAATAAATATTTAAGGGGGCTCCCATACAACAGGGATGTTTTTTTGCCGTTTTTATAGATAATTGTACGGAACCCTTCGTGCGCGAGTTCGACTCGCACTTGGCCGGTTTTTTCGTTCTACATATAGAAACGTTGCACTCAATCTTATGTAATGAAAATGGTGATTTAATTTTAGTTGTTTTAGAAGTTAGATTAGTACTGTTCTAAAGTACTGTACTAAAGTATGATTAAAAATAATAATTGATTGATAAGTAATTAAATATTCCGGTGCACTGGAGTCCCAGGCGCCGGCGAGTCCCACATACGCCCCACTTAATGTGGGGGAAATGCATAAATGCGTTTTTCCAGCGAGATAGAAAAAGTACATTGTTATACATGTACATGTATGCAAAAATAAATCATGACGATAACATTTAACAATGCGTACACAGACAGCGTACGTAGTTAAACACTACTTATTCATTAGTTCCGCTTTATTGTTTCTAAGTATCAAATTTTCTAATGTTATTCCACCCTTATGAATGCAATGTTCCTTTCAATTTTAATAGGTACCATCCTTAATGGTATTAACTATCCAATAAATAAGTATCATCAAATTCTGCGAAGTGACAACACATTATGTGTGCATAAAATATTACTATTAATAAGTATTGATAACCTTATTTCTCTTTAAAGTTGGTCATAAATATAAACAGTTAATTATAAATAAAGTGATTACTAAGCAAATACTCGTTTGGGAATAGGAGTGTATGTTTTATTCCCAGAAGGATAACTAAGTACAAAGTTCGATCATCAATCTCTCATTAATTACAAGTCCCTTCGCCCAGCCCTGGGACTGCAAGGCGTTACCTCACTAACTCCAGTTAAATTTGGCTGTAACATAATTTTCATTTAACTCTTGTCGGTCTAATTACATAATAAATAATAACCAGTGGAATAATTGAACGGTATAATGAGTATGGTGTCTTTCTTTTCGCTGTTGATACCTTCAGAATGGTACCCGGGTTTATGTAAGATACTTACCACATTTTGAGAAGACGCGTCGGGATCATGTTCATATTATAGCGTATCCGTGGCCACTCCCGAAATATATGGTGCCTACGCTAACATGTCACATACCCAACAATATATTCTAATAATTTTATGTTAAGATATCACATCCACCATTACAAGATTATGCTCCTTTTCACCGCGATGGTCCAGTGGTTGACGATGAGCTCAAATATTCATTGTTTATAATAATTGATTTCGTGCTCGGCGGTGAAGGAAAATATCGTGAGGACACATGCACGTGATGCAGTAAGCTCTAAACCTTCTTCCCAAAAAGGAAAGGAGGCTTTATCCCAGCCCTGGGACATAAACAAGTTGTTACTACTTTTTTTTGCTCTTTTTATGTTTGAAAATTTCTTATTCATAAAATAAAACGGGATTGTTTTTTCATATTCGTATAAAATCATTCTTAGAAAAAGGCTTTCGACGACAGAGGTGTTAACTTTGTCGCCGAAATAACATGCACGGCTTATTCGACATTAATAGAATTGTTGTGTACTCTTGCTTTATATTTCTATTTCTCAGGTATTATTCAAGTGGCGGCTAAATAAAATATAATCTTTTGTTAAATCGTCCTAAATGTGGTAAACCAAATTTTGAAATGAACAAAATTAGGAATTTGTTTGAAAAGGTCACGTGGACTTTATAGAAATATTTATTTGGAACTTACACACAGGATATTTCTATCTCAGTGTATATGGTCAGGTGATATAGTTTGTCCTAAAATATAATGTACTTGATTGGCTTTAATGTCCTTGTCGCACCCATACAGTATTCTTTAATGCATAAGTGTCTCGACCAATGACGCTTAAGACTCGCCACTGCCACATATATACATGCTCGCTTCTCATACAATTAAAGGACTTAACGAACTATTTATAAAAAAAATTATAATATATATATTTTTTTTTTTAAATTTAATTTTAATACTGGTATGATCATTTACTGACAATATTTGTTATGCAATATATTATTCTACTTTTAATAGTAAGAAAACTCTTTGAATACCAAATCAAAATAATATATCTGAATATATTAATCACTTTTTTATTTATTACACAGCGCCACATATACAGTTTTTTTTATATATAAGAGGGGGCAAACGAGCTGGAGGCTCACCTGAAGGAAAGTGACTACCACCGCCCATGGACATCTGCAACATCCGAGGACTTGCAGGTGCGTTGCCGGCCTTTGCCGAATGAGTATGCTCAGTTGATAAAATAAGAATATTATGGTGTACTTGTAGTTTGTACATGGTGGGTAAATTATCTCAATTGACTGGTACAGTTGATAGTTCGTCGACTTATTATAATAACGAATTTAGTATTTTAATATAGGTAGATGATTTATCACTAATAAGTTATTCAATTAAATAGATTAATCATTTTTTAACGATTAGCTTATGATTTAATAGATGTTCAGTTTTGAATTTAAATTAAGTTTTGATTTGAGCTTAAAAGATGCAGTTTTGACTTAGATACATACAAAAATATTTTAAAATTAGTATTTACTGTATACAAGTTAACTTAGAAACCAAAAACCCATATGTCCCTAACTGCTTGTGACGGTTAGAAGCGTACAATTTCATTTAAAATCACCTAAAATATTTTACCTTTAGTTTCTCGAAATCTCCCTTGAATAATAATGTGTTGCGTGGAAAGAGAGGCTTCTAACAACCGTCACGCGCGCACGTCTGCCGCAAATCAGAAAACAGTTTTTGCAACAGCTTCATCTTCTGATCTCTTCATGTGGCCAATTTTCTTCAAAAATATGCAGTGCATTTGGTTTCGTTTATAAAATCGTTCGAAGTTTTATACGAGCGGCTTTATGGAAAATTTAGGTGGATATTTTGTCTCGATTACCTTACTCGGAGAGTTTCCATATTCTCTTATTTCTTTACTGAACGTAAGTGTCGTATATTGACCCACGGTTTAAGTTCAATCATATATTCGTAAAATACACACATACGAAAATATAGTTCATGTAAGGACACGATTTCACTCTGTTGTGTTTTTATTTTAGAATACATACGAGTATATTAAAATAACGCTAGCAGGGACAGAAAACGGTTTAAAGAGTTAGTTTTTAATAACTAACGTTACGACCAGTCTGGTCTGCAGCTGGACTTAAATTTGCATAATTACTTCTGGAAAATATGTGAATACTTCACAACATATGACGAGCGAAAGAGCAGTGTAAGGAAAAATGCATAATGCAAGATATTTGAGCGGTGCCCGCATCGCGCTAAGTGCGAGGAATTCTCCTGTCTAGAGGTATTGGGCGTGTTGTTAAACGATTTTATCGTTTCATGTAGTTCTTTTATCATGTTAGAAGTTGATAAAGTACTCGTTGGAGTTTTTATATAAACAGTTGTAATTATTTAAATTAAGAATTAGAATAAATGTCAGCAGTAGTTAATGCGATAGTCTCTTATATAATTTTAAAACATTAACTGATAAATATTATTAATATTTAGTGGACTAAGACAAAATGATTTCGAGTTGATGCGATATTTATAGTCCTCTTGACACAATCAATAGGTCATTACTATTATCTAAATTAAAATATTACGGGTTCAGTCTTGACACAATTAAGTGGTTTTCGAGTTATTTAGGAAATCGTAAGCAATTTGTAGAAGTAATAAATGAGGATGGGTCAAGAGCTCTCTCTGATTGTTGCTCCGTTAACAGGGGTGTTCCTCAAGGATCAATATTAGGGCCTGTCATTTTTGCGCTATACTGTGCCGATATAGTAAAAAGTATAAAACATTGTAAATATCACATATATGCTGACGATATACAAATTAACATATCATTTAAAAACTCAGAAATAAATTTAGCTATACAAAATTTAAATGACGATCTTCAGCGCAGACTCACGCGACAGACGCTGCAGCTTCAGAATGGTCAGATTCACATAGTCTTATTTTAAATCCGAGCAAGACTAAATATATATTGTTAGGAACAAGAAATCAGGTGAATATAATTAATGACCTGAACCCATTTGTGCATATTAAAGGCGAGAGAATAGAACGAGTCACAGAAGCGAGAGGTTTGGGCTTGTTGATCGACGAGCGATTAACCTTTGAAAAACACACTATAAATACAGCTCGCAATTGTTTCTATAGATTAAAAGTTTTATATCAGATCCGAGATGTTCTAAGTAAGGATATGCGTATAAAGTTATGTGACACTCTAGTTCTTTCAAAGTTTAATTATGCTGATGCTGTCATCGGGCCCAGACTGCTCGCTCGCACAAAAAATTTTATTCAGCGTATACAGAATGCATGTATTAGGTACTGCTACAAAATACCGCCTCGCGCACATGTTACCCCATATATTAACAATGCCCGAATGGCGAAGATGGAATACCGCAGACAATTACACTTTGCCACCTTGTTATTTGGTATTATTAAAAATAAAACGCCTATATATTTGTACAGCAAACTAAGTTGGGTAGTAATAGAAGTTACCAAACGAGAGCGTCTTCTTATATGCTGAACGTGCCGGTTCACCGCACAGCAGCATTCCGCGGTAGTTTTCGTTACGCGGCAACGAAGTGTTGGAACAACATCCCCCCTCCGCTTCGGATCCTGAAGTCCATAAAAACATTCAATATTAAATACAAAACATATTTATTTAATATACAGCTAGAATTGCACTAATAAATGTATAATTATGTGTATATGTATGTGTATGTATATATGTATATGTGTACATATGTTTATAGCATACAAAAGTACTATCTATATATGTATGTTCTTAAAAATTGGCTTCGTTATCGAGTTACGTAACTATGGTCTAACACCGGCTTAATTACTTTATTTATAAATATATATTTTTTCTATTCTATCTTTTTTTTTTTTTTTAGTCTATTGTCTATTCTATATATATTCATATTAATTTAAGTACTCGTATTATAACATGGTCACCGCCCGTCAGTAGTTATCAAAAAGGGTACCATTGAAAACCAGCATTAGGTGTCCACGCCTATTAATTGCTGAATGGTACACCTATTTGGGACACGTCATATATGTTTATTGTAATATAGAATCTCTTATTTTTTTTTTTTTTTTGTTTCTTTTAACCCCTTTTTTTTATGTTTTTTTCGTGTAAATGTTAATAGTAATTTAAGTTGCTTTTTTTTTATTTTTCTTCGGTTAACTTTTTTTTTTTTTTTGTATATTTCTAATTTTGAAGTAACTTATATATATTTTTATAATATTTTGTACAGTCCCAAATAAAAGTGTTCTTTCTTTCTTTCTTTCTCTTCCGCCAACTTTTATTTATCACGCGTAGGATCTTAATCAATTCGTAGCTAATACTAGACATTAAGATTGACACTCCGGCCTCGGTCTGTCAGCGGAGGTCGCTAATGGTGCCCTTGATTGATGTGCAAATGATGACGCTAATTTAAATATTCATCCATTGTCTGTAACTAATCTTATTGAAAAATCTTATCCGAATGGGCTCAAATCCGGGCAAACACAACTTCATTTTCATATGCTTAATAATTTGTGTTTATAAGTCATTTTGCTTTCAGAAATAAAAATGAAGGTACTTTGGAAGAAATATAGGTGCTTCTAGAAATAGATAGCTGGACCTTATTAGCTACGCTAAAGATTAGTAACACACTAATCTTACTGAGAACTGAGAACATTTGTACCCTTTTGAGGCATTTCTTAGTTTTTATTTAATTACCACCTCCAACGAGAAGAAGCGTGGTAGCGCTCTATTATCTCTAGAAAATAATTATCGAGATTAACTTTGAACATTTTCATAAAATTGTTTGAATTATTTTATTCCATGAAAAATTTATAATAGAAAAACGTATTTATTTATATATATTTTTTTTAAGTTATAGGTAGGTGGACGGGCAAACGGACCATCTGATACAAAGCGGTTATTACCGCCCATAGATAATGGCGATCTAAGAAATATTGACCATTCCTTAAATCGCGAATGCGCCACCAACCTGAGGAACGAAGATGTTATGTCTCTTGTGCCTGTAGCTACACTGGTTCTCTCACTCTTCAAGCCAGAACGCAACAATGCCATGTATTGATTGGCGGTACAATATCTAATGTATGGGTGGTACAAGAACAAATAAGTTATATTTTTACATACATGATAACCGTGCAAGTAATACATCTAGAGCTCGGAGGCTAAAAAAAATTGTAAGGAAAACTGCATATTATGTTGGACAAAGTTCTTCCAGATTTGTATCCGCATTGAAGCAGTGTGATCATTTACTGGCCGTTACTTTACTTTATTTAAATGTAAAATAATTAAGTAAATGAATAGTTTATCTCTACCTATTCAGAACATCTGCATGCAAATTCATTGCTCAGTGTGCACAAGGCTTTACAATTCAAAAGCGAGCGTGTACGTGACCTAATTACCGGCAAGAGCCACAATCCGAATGCCTGAGGAAGCTAATCATCCACTTAACACATAGCGGCATTGACGCAGATAAAAATAACGCAACGGCCTTTATAAATAGTAGTTCAGTATTTTAAAAAATCCGTTGATATTATTATTTTGTAGATACATACAAGCATTGCTATTCTATAATATCTCGTTGATCTAGTGGCTAAATATAAGGCCGCTGTACATGAAGTCCTGGTTATAAAGCCCAGGTGCCATTGTCATTATTAGGTCTTTCCTCGAAGATTCTCAGTAACAGCCCGATCTCTGGAAGATGGATGTGTGTACGGAAAACACGTAAAACCGTTGGTCCTGTGCCTGAACTCTTTCCGGTCCCATCGGATTACGAGAGTTAGGGAATAGAGAGTGCACCTGTGGTTACGCACACACATGTGCACCGTAATATGTCCTGCGCAGTTTGCTAATCATACTTGAGATTGGCTACCGTCGCTGAAATCAGTCAGGAGGACATCATAATAAAATCTCACTTCAAATCTCACTCATGAAATGTTAAAAACCGACATATATTGAATTGCTTTATTCATGCGTGTATGTATGTGTTAAATTTTATTATTGTTGATGCCTAAAAAGGAGTGTCATGTTTTCAGAGTTCATGTTTGTATATGAGTACATAAGTGTTTGTTTTTTTTATTCCAGCATAACTTTCAAATACCTGAAAGGATTCGTATGTATGGAGTGTCTTCAGAATCCTTACATCATTTATATAGGGCAGTCGTGTTTTTTACTATAGTCAATATAATCAGTATAATTTTGGTACTGATCTGGTGTTTGACGTTTGTTCGACTGTTGTTACAACTTATGTATCGCAACCTCTAATCTTGTACGGCAGTAGGTTTACTAAATTCATATTTCACTACACTTTTGTTAGAATACGACTACATATGAAAAGAATATTGTTTTTATTAGTAATCGTTTTTTTATATTTATAATAAAGATAAAAATATAATACTACTCAAATCTATACAATGTTGCTGCACCAAAATATCGCATAGCGCACCAAGTGGACGATGAGCATTACTGTTGTATTCAGACCACTTCGTTCCTTTATCTCATCTATTAAGATATATCTTACAAAGATTTAAATGCTAACATCTTGTTTAACTTACATTTCTAAAGACGGTACGTTTCTTTATTCAAATTACGAATACGAAAATTTGAAATGATTTAGAATTTCTATCGAAGTTAGTCCACTTTTAATTTGCCTCGCTGAATTTGCATCAAGTTTAAGTTTAAGCACATTCAATTGGCTAAGAGCTTTTTAAGTAGCAATCACTTTATAACATTATGTTTTATTATACTCAGCCTCATGGTTTTGATTGACGTTTATAGAATTAGTTTTTTATTATTTTATATAATTATGAAATAAAAACCATTTTATTTTATTTAACGATCAGAATAATCTAACATTACTGCAGTAGAAAATCCAGCATTATTTAGGAAAACTAACGGTTTCAGATACATAGTCATTAATGATTAATAAATCTAGATATTTGAACAAAAAGCATTCAAAACGAAAGAAAAAGCAATATTTAAGTAGCAACATCCAGTAGTAAATATATTATTTATTAATAATGCGCATCCGTTATAAATAAATAATGTATTAAAAAATTGACGTCGTGATCCGTCTTAAATGGCTAAGCCTTTCCATTTTTACGTTCAATTTGAAAACCAAACACTTTCGATGACATCTGTTGTGACTGTGACTGGCTATATTCTCAGAGTTCATCTGACGTTAAGAAATATTCATATTGACAGTTTTTAATATCTCCATTACCATATTATATTACATATATATCTTTTCCCAATTTACTTTACGTGTAATATCGCGTCTGCATCTCTTTTACCACCGATCCTAGTTTCCTTCTCAGTAACCACGATGCCTGTATTCTTTAGCGCCATTTTGTTGTTCACTCTATGTATTCTAATAGATATAATATGTATCTAATTTGTACTTTGACTCACTAATTAGCGGTAATACGGTCTTGGATTAATTATCACGATTCAATCTACTCATTGTCAGTCTAGACATTTCAGATGTGAATCATTTTTTAATGATATCATGATATTCAGGAATACCTATGCAGTTAAGATATCAAATATAAATTATAATTTAAAATAAAGGTGTATGTCTGTATATGCCATAAAGACATTCACCTTTATTCGCTAGGTTGAAGTCTCCTTTCCTCTTGATAATAAGTTAACGTTAGCTCCGTGTTGGATTCACATAAGATGGCATATTTCCATCCAACGCATGTAGATTTCCTCCTTTCCTTTATCGTGTGTGAAATGAATCATTAATTATTATAACGTGAATTGTAATATTTATAAAGTTCAATTGTATTTTATTAACGTCAAGACGTGTTGTCTCTTGTTTTTCCGTGGAGTGGAGACATGGTGATCTGTAATATACACATATTACTTGATTCTGGTTATATTTACTCGGCGGTAGAGCTTTGCGCAAGCTCGTTTGGGTGGGTACCACCATCAGATATTTTACCGCGAAACAGCAGTACTTTGTATTGTTGTTTTCCGATTTGAGGGGTGAGTGAGCCAGTATAATTACAGTCACAAGGGACATAACATCTTAGTTCCCAAGGTTGGTGGCGCATTGGCGATGTGAGCGATGGTTAATATTTCTTACAATGGCATTGGTTATAGGCGTTGATGACCACTTACCACCAGGTGGCCCATATGCACGTCCGCCTACCTATACTGTAAAATATATATATCATTAGATATCACCTTTTCATTTTTTAAGGTCTGCTTTTTTCAAAAGAAATAAACAATCATTCTAACAATATTTCTACTAAACCAATTTACATGCTTTGTGTAAATAATACAGAACACTATATGTATGTAAAGGTTGGTAATCGAATTAAAGGTCAAGGTTTAATTTACATGTCTCTTAATATGTTTCCATGGAATCCTCGCTATTCGATCCGAAGCCGCCGGTCTATCGCTTATCCAGCGAATCTAGCGCTTAATTAAGAAGCTTACGTGAGTAGCTTTAATTAGATAATACACGCCTCTACTCGTTTTTGTACGTTTCCATTATAATTAATATTTAAATGATAATGTTTTTGATATATTTGTAGAATTCAAGATATTTAATTTCTTAATAATTGCGAAAGATAAATTGAGAAATTTAATTAAATAAATCTATCGGTATTTGAACTGAATTGTCATAGCACTACAATGTAAATAAAAAAAAAATACGATATATAATTACTGCACCTACATATTAACAGTCAATAAGGATTAACCGCCGAATGAACTGCTAAGAGAAACATTTCGAGATTTTCCACCACGTCATGCCAGCGTAGATTGTTGTTTAAGTTCATCTGACACAAGTAAGTTGATATGTTTAGGTTGATGAACAACTTAAACTCTAAAAATTTGATTAGGAATGCAAGTCGCTATTAAGCCACTCATATGTGTTGTAATAGATTTTTAGAAGATTATCTCAAACATTTTTATCGCAGACAAATTTTTAATATTGTAATCTTCTAAAAATCTCTCTCACACACACACACACGCGCGCGCGCACACACACACACACACACTAACACACCAACTCGCACAAAAACAATCACGCACTCCCGGCACACACATTCATAAAATCGCCATCTTATTGTTCCTTTTTGTAAATAGAACTATTGTTATTAATATTAAGCCTCAAAAAACCAATATATACATGTAGCTCCACGCTTACTGCTTACCCATCCTGGGGGTTGGTAAGTTGCTATTCTTAACACAGGTTACTTAAATAACCCATGAAGGATAGTGAGTTCCAGTCACCAAATAAATTAAAAGCAAAACTTAAATTTTTAGTAAATGCTACTTAAATGCTTTAGTAAATAATATAGGATTAAAAAAAATAATTGTGCCATGAAAACGCTTTCCAACAAAAGTTACATCGGTGTTTAGGAAAGAAACCGAGATCGTACGAACTTATCTAAATACGTAAAGCTTAAGCGTTAAAGTGATTTTTCTAAGCTCGGATGAGAATGATTTCACGCTAAAAAACCTTTTTAAAACCGAGATCTTCATTAATCCATGTACTTTATAGAGCCAAGATGCGCCAGTGCTTAGAACAGCTGAATCTATTGGGCTTAATAAGGCTCCATAGTGGTCCCATATACGTTTTTGTTATTTGATATTATTAATTTTAAAACATACATTCAGGCAAAGTTCGTTCGGCTTATAATTTTTTATAAGTTCTTAAAAACTTATTGCCTGTAAACTTCTCACTGCTGGACTAGACCCTACTCTCTTTATGAGGAGATTTTCATTAGTATAATTATTCTGATCTTATTCTGGAGAAAGCGCGATTGAATTAAAAGTATTTCTGGAGAATTGGTAGTGGTAAGGCTTTTGGCAATCTGGTTGGGTACCACTATATGGTCGAGCAGTGCATCGATGGTAGAAGAAATCATTTATACTTCTAGTCGTACTAACAATAACAGATAGGTGGTCCACTGTCTTCATATAGTATATGAAGAAAACAAATGTTTATTTTCTCTGGTATTTTTCTGTTCTCATGTAAAAAATAACGTTCTGTTTACATCAATATATACGACAAAAACTAGAAATACTTTAAACACTTCCAATTCTTGTTATTATTATTGTTTGTTATTGTTCGTTTACTAATATCAAGAAACGATTTGTTGTCCCTACGGACGGTAGAATTGTCTACAAGGCGTAATTCAATGCGTTCTTATAAAAAACCTTTCATAAGATTACACGTCGCAGGTGTGACTTGTTGAAAATGATTTTACAGAATCAGCTTTTACTAGAACTAGTATTACTGTGCAGTTGGAATCTCGTAATAAGGCTAAGCTATCCCTATCGCGTGTTACAACAACGCATACGTAATAAGGCATTGTTTTTTTATTGTAATCCGACGGTTGAAGTGTCCACGAACATGTATTTTTAAACAGGACACTGTTTCAACTTTTTCCACTGTAATTTAAATTCACAATATATTTTATTCAAAATGTCCGTCACAAGTATATAATATGCGTAGTCGTTGGATAATCTTGTCACTAAATCGCTAGTTCGTTCGTTCGTATCATTATGACATGATTCTTAAGAAAATTGTATTAAAATTTGTGCTTAGTATTTATATGATGTGTTAATTATAAACGCAAACTGACTGTGTAAAAAAAAGTATTTTTGAATTGTCATATTCTAAGACTAATTCAATTTTAAAGACACATGGAATTTATATTATAACGAAGAGAATATGGAAACTCAGTGCGGTTACTTGTGACCTTCGGTTAACATCCACGTATTTTAACCACTGGGCCAACTGTCTGCCAAAAAAGTTTTTTTACGTTTACTTTATAACGACTTATAATAAATAACTATAAGCTTATTTTTAACCGATTCGGTAACATCTGCGATGTTCTTTAATAAAGCTGCGGCTACATATGTGTTAACGAGAGCAGAGTAAAGTTTGGTTTAGCTTTATTAAGAAACTCGTATTGCAAACTAATGTTTGTAAAAAAAACTGAAATTGCAAATAATTGTTCTTACTTTACCGAAATGGATTAGTAATAATATTAATATTTTAATGTGTATGTTTGTTAATTACTTTACCTTGTCATATACTAACGTAACTTTCGTGTGCAGATTGCCCGCATGTTTTTCAGGAGCTGGGTATAAAAATTAGAACCTTTATGCTTCCTTGGAATTCAAGCTTGTTTCATACCAAATTTCGTCATCGTCTTCGAGTGTGTAGCCGCGAAAGCGCAACAGATAGATTGTCAGACAAAGTTACTTTCAGAATTATAATATTATAGTATAACTGAAAATAGAGACCCCACAACCTTGTTTAAGAAACTCGTGCTTATCAAAGTTAAGCTAAAGTCAAAATCTTTATTCAGTATAGAAGCGTTACGTTTACATTTATGGGTGGGTACCACCCACACATCATATCTTTAGCCAAACAGCACTAAGAATTGCTGTGCACCCGTTGGATGGATGAGTAAGCTAGTGTAACTAGAGGCACGTCGGACATAACATCTTAGTTTCTAAGGTTGATGGCACATTGGCAATATAAGGTTTCGTTAATATTTTTTATAGTCTACCACTTGTGACATCAATTCCATCGCGTACGAAGAAATTTGGCAACTCTTTTCTTTGTCGCACCTCCCTGGAACGCACATGGAATTCGTTACCAGCACACGTGTTCCCCTCCTCTTATGATCTGGGTTCCTTCAAACGAGGCGTGAAGAGGCAATTTGCGGGTCGGCAAGACGGGGGCGGCTAGTGCAGGTCATTCTTCCTGACTATACTAGCGTCGTAGCGCGACTGAAGTCGTCGCGTTTGGATTCTACTACAACTTACCATCAGGTGAAGTGTCATTTGGCCTCCCGCGTAATATAAAACACAGGGTCTATATCAATAGGCGTTGGTTGCCAATATATTTAATTTGAACTCTTTATTTCTCATTTCAGTCCACGATTCCTTAATATTATGTCTTTAGTGTATTATTAATTAACAAAATATTAATAACAAAAGTTCTATTTTATTATACAATTTTTAACTTTTCGTCTGCGCACGAAAATGTTAAAAGCACCGTTGATTCAATTAAAACTTTTTCCTAATTAAAAACGACACAATTATTTCCCTTTTAGAGAAAGCGAGAAGGAATTCTTAAAAAAAAAGTAATTAATGAAGATCTTCACAATTTGCAGTGAAATCATTAGAATTTGAAAAAGGTTTCCATCGACATTTTTTTCTAAAGAATCTTGGAAATTATTTTCTTTGCGAAATAGTAAACATAATGTAAATATACAGGTACATAACTATCTTCCCGCCCCATCGTTGCAGGGGTGGTATATCGACCACCAAAAGTCTGTTACTACTCGATTTCCAACATTTTTTTACAATAATTGGTGCCGATGATTTGTAGTGTCCCTTCAATTCTTAAGCATCAATTATTGTACAAAAATTAAGAACTAAAGAAAAATGATTAGTAAACAAAAAAAAAAAAATTAACCCCGTTATCTTATTTTACGAGGAATCCAACCGCTATCAACCCCATGTTAATGGCGCAGATTCACATGCGAACTTTATTCGTGCATTATATACTGTTCTTCGTCCAAATTCTGGATAATTGGTATTTGTGGAATGATTTACTTGGCAACGGGAGAAAACAAGGGCTAACGACATGTCTATCTATGAAAGGTGAATCAATTCTGGTAAGTAAATAATTAGACAAAATATTGATCAGGGATAAATATATTGCAAGATTATATACAAATGGATACTTATATAGTTTAATCTCGACTTTTTAAGAAATAAACCGTTGGTTTTTCTTATACTATGTGTATCTGTGATCTGTACGAGTACCTTGGGTAGTTTTGCCCAATAATTTAATGTCATCATTCGTAACCTGATGGAGCACACTGACACATTGTTCTATATTTATATTATAAAGTTTAAAAGAAGGAGCTACATATTCCATTGGAAGTTATATTTGGGTTGGATTAATTTTGGTTATTCTTTATACAACTTCACGCTAAGGTTTCGTAGAAGCGGAGCATTTTAACCACTAACTTCACTTGATCTTGTAAGTATACTGTATTATCAAGTATTGAATATGCACATAATCATAATCCAAAAACGAGGGTAAAATAAGGGGTATTATAAATACAATTAGATAAAGAAGTAAGTGATCATCAACAATTACAGAGAAAGTAATTTTTTTTAAAAATTTACATAATTTTAGTATAAAATTACCTTATAAACCTAAATAACAAATTCAAGCAAAGGAAACTAATTCCTTCGGAGCGAATCAAAACGGTTGTTATCCTGTTTTATGAGCGTAATGCTTCAACGTTGCCCACTTGCTAGTAAAACGTCTTGCCTTGCTTTACAGTCGAAGTTAACGACCCGCGGCCCTGAGAACGCTCGTAACCGGTTAAATGGTCGCTCGTTACGTTGTTTAGTTTCGTTAGTTGCATGTTAATTACTAAAAACTTATCAATGCATACAATTAAAGGCTAAACTTAGCGGTTCACACAAGACTCTGTTATTGTGTGTTTCAAATTAGTGATAAGAGAAAAAGAGTAATTGTTAGGGAAATATTTCTTGGTTATAAACGTTTATATCGTATGTATATAATATCTAACTGCCTTATTAGTAGTGGTAAGTGGTCACAGATCATGAGTTTTGAACTCAAGACGAGTTCAAACCACGTGTCATTAAATGCTTTTGCCTAAAATCCAGTCGTGTCAGATTTGCCGTCTTATCTGATAATGAAAGTGAGTGATAGAGTATATGCATTGCATGTATTTGCATTTTATATCTACCCACTTAGCATCTTAACAGCAATCAAATCTTCTATGATTTTTACTCTAGATTGTCCATAGAAACCTGTGTTTGACAAATTTCACTGGAAGGCATTGCACACTGCAAACCTTCTTTTTAAAAGAAGAGGAGAGGATACCTTTGCTCAGCACTGATATGTGTGCAGGGTTCATCTTAATAATAATTAGCAGGCTTACTCAAGGGTCAAGGGTAAACCCTTTAACTTTTATGATAAGTCAACTAAATCCACAATTTAAACTACATACATTTATGTAAATCAAATACTAAAACAATACAAACAAATTAAGTATAGAAACTTCAAAACTATGAAGACTTACAAGCGAACAATGAGATTTCCTCACATATACATATATTAGGTCCTTACATATGAAATTAGCGTTTTGTCGTACTGACCACTTTGATCTGAAATATCTCCTCTTTGGTTAAGAATTCCAAATTCAAATTTATAAATTCATTTAGCTGGTACATTTGTTTTGAAACCCTGTTTTTTCCTCATTATTTTTTTCTTTGGCGTCGCTTATTACCGCACAATGGAATACATGAAATATCGGTATATTTACGAGTACGAGTTCTACCGTCGCACCAGTGCTGCAGAAATAGCTCGAAGGATTACTGATGTGTACGGGGCTGGTGTCGCAAAAGAAAGCACGGTACGTTTTTGGTTTCAACGTTTTCGTTCTGGAAATTTCAACCTTCAGAAGCAACCCCGTGGACGGCCGGAGACCAAAGTGGAAAATGAAGAATTAAAGGCTATTGTGGAAGTGGATCCATCACAAAGCACTTCAGAGATAGCTGCAGGCTTCGGGGTAAGTGATAAAATTGTATTAATCCACTTGAAACAAATCGGGAAAGTAAAAAAACTTGAACGATGGTACCTCATGAATTGAGTGAATCGAACTTGCAAACACGCGTCGACTGCTGTGTTACTTTGCTCAACCGACACAATAATGAAGGAATTTTAAATCGAATCATTACTTGTGATGAAAAGTGGATACTGTACGATAATCTGAAGTGCTCGTCGCAATGGCTGAACCCTGGAGACCCAGCCAAATCCTGACCTAAACGAAAATGGACTCAGAAAAAGTTACTTGTGAGTGTTTGGTGGATTAGCGCTGGTGTCGTTCACTACAGCTTTCTAAAATCTGGCCAAACGGTTACGGCAGATATCTATTGTCAGCAACTGCAAACCATGAAGGAAGAATTAGCTGCTAAATAACCGAGATTGGTCAATCGCTCTAGGCCATTGATGCTTCACGACAACGCAAGACCACACACTGCACAGCAAACAACCACTAAGTTAGATGAGCTACAATGGGAATGTCTGCGACATCCACCGTACTCCCCGAACCTTGTTCCAACAGATTACCATTTTTCTCGGAATTTAGACAACTTCTTACAAGGAAAAAAATTCAACTCCGATGCGGCAGTCCAAACCGCCTTCAAAGAGTGAATTGATTCTCGCCCCCATGGTTTTGTTTAGTAAAGGGACCAATGAACTACCTATGAGATGGCAAAACTGCATATATCTATGCAACGATGCATACTTTGTTTAATTAAATATATTTTTCAAAAAAAAAAAAAGGTTTTATATTCCTCCCATACAAAACGCCAATTTCATATGTAAGGACCTAATATACCCTCCCTCCATGGGTTGGGCTTTTGTTTGTTCAAACAGTTTTGCTTTTGTTTACTTCTCTCACATGTGACGCCTTATTAATAAGCCATTGTTAGAAATAAAGAACCCAAAAATGGTTGGGTCTTAACATCATCATCATAAGGATGACGTTTAGTTGCGTGATATTTATGAACGGAGTTATGGGAGTATTTCGTGGCACACAGCACGTCAGTCGACTTACGTTTGGTCGTCGGTATTAGGATGGGTGGACGCATTTAGTTGACCTTGATATATTGTTATTGTCAATTTTAAAATGGTTAGGAATATAGTACTTATGTTTGTTTCATATTTTCTTAAAATAAATAATTCTTTTGTATAATAAAAATGTTTCTACATACCACCTTTGTAAACAATCAAAATTTAAATTAAACATTCAAATTGTAGTGTCATCGAATTGATTGACTTTTTCATAGCGGTTATACAAATCAATTTTGTTCGAATTTTAAGTCTTTTAACTGCAAAATAGAAACGAGACGATATTGGGTCGTCTAAAAATACTTTCAATTAAATTTAGGCGAAACAGTTTCTTCATTTTGATTTTTATATCGAATCGACTATACGGTATCTACTAAAACTTCATGAGTACCTATTTTGTTTAGTCTGTTATCCTCAAAAAATCACATCTTTTTGTATCGCAATGTCCTTTTAGATTTAATGTTAGGATATTGAATGTTTTGCAAATTAAAAGTGTTGCTTGAATTTTAAATTATTGAATATTAGAACTTTGAATTGTCACATGGGATAAGGATCATTTACCAATTAATATTATTTCAGCTGAAGTAGAAAATGTTTTCTACTTAACCTTTGATATCATCTTCGATTCTCTTCTGTGTGCGAGCCCCTTAAACATTCCTCTATTCAAAAAGGTTATTGAAAGATGATTTTCAATAACCACAACAAATAAATTTGACATGAATCTTGTAGCTCCAATATGAGTTGGATTCCACACGTTCTTTCGTATTTCACTGACACTTGTTCAAATGCAAATTTGAAAACTGTGTATTCAAATGAGTATGCAACGAATTGTTAAAAGTTAGATGATCGGTTAAGATTGAAACAATAGTAATAGCTGTAAACGAAATACCTATTTCTATATCCCATTTATGAAAACGGTTCTATGCATTCTACATAACTTTTGTTACATGCCACAATCAATGGTGCCGCAAACTAGGGTGTCCATTGTGTCCGCAACAATGGTCCGGACTCCCGGGATCGGGATCCCGGATGCCGGGATCCGCTTTATGTAATTGCCGATCTCGCCGCCTTGCATACTGAACTTCGTTACTGAACCATGGTTACGAAAGGTCTTTGTCCTTTGAATATGATATTGTTGTACATATTGGGTTACTTACTCTTTTATTTATTTTAGTAATTAAGGAGTCTCGATTAAGTTAATTTAGTTTTGTCAACCAGTGTTTTTGGGCGTGAAGGGGATAACAGTTTAAGGTCGCATTAGAGTGCAATTTTTTTTTAATTCTATTATTATACGTTGTATACTAAGAAATACATTTTCTTAATGCCTTCATAAAAGTAGTGTTACAATTATAAGGGAACTCAATATGCAATTAAGTTGTTGCTAACTAATGTACAATCTAGTTGAGTTGAAATATATAACGGAATTTTGACCTTAATTTTAATATAACAAACTTTCTTATTGCGTGTGAAAAGCTACTGATAAAAAAGTTCCGCTACTGTTACGTGTACCAAATGACTTGCTTTTATTTATTTTTTATGTATCACGATTCTAAATGTTGTTTTAATTGAAACACAAATGTTGATAAATCGCATAAGAAAATGTTGAGCTATTTAAATATAAATGTGCACTGTAAATATATTGGGTGAGGATAAAGAATTTATAATTTTATTTATCTGCTAAAACAGCAAACACTCATTTTTTTATAATGCTTTTAATGGAATTTATGTCACGCATATTCATTAATACCTTTATCCTTATTCAGTAAAAGAACATCGTTAACATTTTTAATGTTTTATATTTTAGCGGTAGCTCACCGGCATTACTGAACTAAATTAACTACGTAATGTAATATTTTAAGCTGAGAGCTAGATTAAGCGGTCTGTCGATGCAAATGCGTCCAATTAGCTAAGTGGCTGTCAACGTTACTGGGCTCGTAAAAATCCCATCGGAACGACTGAACTTTATCACCAATTGCGTTTGCATGTCTGATAACGCTAATAACGTCATAAATATTATACCCAGGAAAAACAAATTTAATGGTCACATTAGCCGGGGAACTATAATTACGCGTTGGATAGTCCTTTCTTCTCACATTTCGTTCTTATTTTAATCGTGAGTATGTTTACTATAACATCATTGATCCGCTCTCATGCCACGGTACTAAACTATATTTTTACAACAAAATTCTACTAAAGCTTATTTATTGGACCAGGACCATATTATCCAAGTAGATTTTTATTTAGGATTTGATATCTAGACAATCCTGGGACCAAACCGTTGCAGCCGAAGTAAAAGCCATCGGATAAACATGGTGTGAGGTGAAGTGTGAAGCCCAAGAGACTGACTGACAGAGAAACATAGTGGACAAACATAGTCCTCTGCGCCACATGGGGGATATAAAATGTGTTTATAATTCACATAATATTAGCGTCTATTTAGTCAATCACTGATTTCGCTCTCTCTGTCATTATCTATTTAACATTCGAAAGAAGAAGACAGTATAATTTAATTAATCACCCGCTAAGCAACGTTTATAAGTAAGTTCGTATTTTAAATGTACTAAAAAGAAATAACTTTAAACAAAGAAAATTCTAGTATAGTTTTTAAACATGCATGTTGTATAATATATTATAATAAGCGTTTGCACAATGTTACAGATAGGATACATACCAGCTGTGCGTTTTTTCGCGAATGGAATATTCACGTACCAGAGAGGGTTAGGGGGTGAGGCTGCACTAAGTGGCGTCGGAAAATCCGCGGCGCACAATACTCGCGAGATAACAGCTGCCCGTGTATTTGCATACAGAAACGTAGAATTTTAAGTCAATTCGGCCTTCGAAACGGCGATATTAGTCGCTTGGAGACTTTCATCCAACCAATTCATACTCTCTTTAAGTAGGCTCTTACAAATACTTTTGAATCGACATTTTACATGAAGAAATTTTGTCAGGACGAACCAAAAGGTTACTGTAGTTTTTTATACCAATAAATTAAATTTAAATCAAAATATTTCTTTATTAAATATCGATAATTTACTTTGTAGCCGGTAAAATAAAAACCTGCCCAGAGGAAAACTGGGTAAGTAAGCGAGTTTGGTCGATGACGTAAATTTAACTAGTTATGAACTTCCACTCGAACATGCGGACCTTAATAAAATATTAGTTCATGGAAGTTACAAATACAAAATTATTTGTACTTAAGAATTAATTTTATACTCATCGACGAAGTAAAATATCGTCGAGTTTGTATTTTGAAACAATCTGAGTTTCAACACCACAACCAAGTTTACTTGTTTAATCCGACCATAACAAGTATAAATATTGCTGCTTCGAGGTAGAATATATAATTAGTCGGTAGTTCCCACTCAGACCAGATTGCACAGTCCTACCACTAAGCAAATATTGACAGTTAATATCGTAAATCTATTATTTCTGACATTTGATGATCTGATACGCGTTTCGAGTGTGTTCTTGCAGAAAAGCTTTAAAAATTAAACAAATATTACATGTAATAAGGAACAACATGTTGTAATACATTGGAATGAATATAATGAAATAATATATTCTTGTATGCACGCGCGTTCCGGAGCCCTATGTAGAAGTACTCCCTCTATTCACACACGTAGCCGTATACAGTGGACTAAAACTCGGAATAAATATTGAACACTGAATATTGACCTTTATACATATTAAAATAGAGCACAAATATAAATGAACTAGTTAGGTGTGTACACACTGAGCTAGAGCCGCTTCGCTTATTGTCAATATTGAAGGCAAACAATATGTTAGCGTCTAATTTGAATGTACACAGCTTTGATGCATTGCATTGCTCGAGCGCACTTAGTGACGACCTAACTTATTTTTAATGGCAATAATAATAATAATAATAATTTCTTCAAGCATCATATCAAATCTTAACAAAATGTGAACGATAATAACTGCTATAGTGTAAAACTGTGGTGCAGTTATTGACGCCCGCCAACAAAGCGACATTGTTCTATTTTTAGAAACATTTAAATTGCACAAATTAATTAAAAGAAAATAAATAAATAAAAATACACAATGGAATTAAAAATTAACAGATTACAAAATTAAAACATTTCAAACAAATTCAACAAATAATAACATCTGATTTAGACAAAACATTGTAAGAATGAAATTATATTACAATTTGTGTATGTACTTAAATTAATAAGGTACATAATTATTGACACAAAATAATATTTATTGAAAACAAAATAAAAAAAATGGCAATTCATTCGCCAGCTGATCTACGATAAAATTGTCTAAAGCCAATAGGCCAGAAGGATTTACCTAAGCATTTAGTAAATCTTATTAAATGTTTACATTTATATTTAAATACAAACAAGGGCAAAGGTGACTGAATTCTGATTCTTTGTTGTTTGGATGGATTGTTGGTTTTGCCATGATGATGTAGATGATTTCGATTCCGGCCACGGCGGCCAACCTCAAGGAAGATTAGCCAACTGCGTCTGTCACTAGTCACTAAGCCAACGAGGCAGTCAAGTAAGTAAGTTTATTTAACAACGTAGGCATCCTCTAAGAAAGGATATTTCGAAATTTCAACTTTAAGGGGAGGAAATGGACATGGGCCGCTAGCACAAAAATAAACGTAATAGCTCTTTTTTAAAGTTGGCTAAATTAAATTTGGTTTGAAATTGGTTTTTAATTATGTGTATTAATAGGTAAACAGATAACTTTTTATAAATAGAAATTGATTTAATGATAAATTTCAATCGCAGTTGAGCTCATAGATAATGTCGCTGCCCCATGACGATGTGTGTGTATAATAAACGCTACACTATATTTATTCTAAAGCATGTAGAAATTATTGTAGCATTTTAGCATATTTTTTTTTATTATTTTAGCATAGAAATTATAATAAAAGAACAATGTTACGAAACGATTAATAAAGGAACAATTCCCAGTTTCGAAAATGTAACTTTTTAAACTTTCACACACAACTGGAGTTGTTTTATCGTTTTATATCTTTTAATTGTTAGTTTTTATTTAACAGACAAAAAAGTCCAGTGCGATTTCGTGCAGCAGGCGAGGTAAAGGTGATCACACACCGGTCAAAACTAACGCGTCGTATGCATCGCGTCTATATAAATAAGTTATGGACTTGAAAATATTTAGTGTGTCATTAGTGACGTGCACAAATACTAAATACTTGTTATTTAATTTGGATATTAACAGTATTATTTATTTATATAGAATGTTGTGGTATTTCCGACAAAATGGTTATAATTAATGACTAGGCTTACGCGTTTGGACAAGAGTGCAGATTTAATTGTCTTTCTTTCTCTCCCAATCACTATTGTAAAGATACAACTTACATTTGTACTATACGTACCTCATAATTTAATATCCTGTCCACCACGTCATTCGTGTTATGCACTCTTGTAGACTGTCGTTATTAATAATAATAATCCTTTTATTCCATGCAAAAAAAAGTAAGATACATACATAGTTTAGAAAAAAAAAGATAATTATGTTATTTACATGTATTTCACTTTTTTTATATATTTACTTATTTTTTGTTTTTAGATTAAATGTTTGTCTATATAATAATATATAAGTTTGTTTGCATGAACCCCTCCTCGAGTGAAGGTGAAGGCCTCCTCTAAAGAATGTCGTTGTTATCGCTTCGAAAACAAGTCAGACGGACAAATTTAATTTTAATTTCATTTTTTTAAAATATTTTTAAGATGTCCTCCACTATTTGCAAATATTAAAACACAGTACACGTTGATTGCGTACTTGTATTCAGCGCTCTTACTGGCTAGTGTGTAATCAGCTTATACTCTTAAGCCGGCCTACTGCGTGAGAATTTTATACCGAATATATAACCAATGTAAATACGATAGTTATTCGTATCTCGCCGATATATCTCGGTTTTTCCGAAATACGTTTGTATATTTAAACAACACTACAAAAATTTACTGGCCTGCATTGTGTACGTTGAAAAAGTAAACAGTTGTGTTGGTGTGGGTCTGTGCGACCACGAGATGAATTATAAGCACTGATTAAGCACATGGGAACTCAGAACTGCTTGCTCGGACTGAAACCTACGTAATATATGAACGTTTAGTATACTTATAAATATATATTATAAGAAATATAGGTCTGAAAAATTTGCTTGGGTTGAATGATTGCTGGATCTCGTGCAGGAACTAAGTGTATGTAATTTATACATATTTGTATTTGTCGTAAAAACAAGTGTAACTATTGGGTTTCCCACCGGTTCTTCTCGGTCACGGCGGTAGCGCTTGACGATTCATAAAAACTTGTAAAATTGTATTTAAATATTTTTGATTTTGTTTTAATACATACCGCTTCGAACCGATATTCATGTTTTCACAACCCTATGGCAAAATCTCATTCAAATAATGTGTGTTTAACTCTAAGATTCGTGTCCTTTGATCTTTGGTTAGTAGCACTTGTTTTGTCCCGGCTTACTCAGATATATATAATAATTACTAAGTCGTAATAATAGGAATATTTATGGAGAATATTTAAAAATAGTATAAAGAAACCAACTACGTTTCACCTTCAGCATAAACGTACTGTGAGACGTGATTATAAATATATAATACATTATACGCAATTATAATGTACATAAAAAAGCAAGTAAGAGGAAGTAATATATATATTTTTGAAATAGGCTGATTATACCCTTATATTTTTGATTTCGTTTTTTTAATAAAGGACGTTACGGTCTTTATCTGGCGCATATACGACTTGGTGTGACGTTTTGCCAATTAAAACACTTCTAACGATACCCCGTTTGTCAAATTATAACCGGTTTATTACAAAATTTGCAATATCTGTAATTATTATATATGTATAGTAAATACGCAAATGACATACATACTAGTACATACCATGATTAAACCATATTAATATATTTGGCTTCACCGTAGTCAGGTATAAATGAAAGATTTCTGAAATATTTCTATTACCAAAAAGAACTCTAACACAGTATACTTAATTCAGTCTTTGAAGACGTGGCCAATATCATCATCGTGGATTGAATAAGGATTACAGTTGTATCTATCCATAGTCTGGTGCAAGCGTTTATCAATCGTAAATAAAAACAATATAATCAATAACAGATAAAATTATTTTTCAATTTCAAAAGCTTTTATCGTCATGTGGCAAACAGATTTTTGAATATCCGTGTCGTGCGGGATGTCACTAAGTGCCGTAACAGTTGTAACGTTTGTGATATTAAAATGTTACGCCAGTTCCACGGTTCATAATCTGTGTATAAATAAAACTGTGCATCGATGTCTGTATATAAATATTTAATTACTTGTGTGTTAATGTACAAAGACAAAATTTGAAACTTATCAAAATATTTCCAATGTCTGTGACAAACAATGTCTGATTTCTGTCTGGATCAACATTTAGAAAAGTATTTTTTTCCTACACAGACTTTTCCGGACGTGCCTTTTTCAGTTTATTTTTTATGTATTGATCATTTATGGGTACATTATATTAATTTGATTATATATACATACACATATAAAGTATAAGGAGAGTATTTGTTCTTGATATGAAGAGGTTCTAGGGGATAACAATTAATATATGCAATAAATGTAGAAGCATGACTACGATTTATTTGTATTATCAAAGGTTACGGGAAATTAAGTAGCCGACTGTGGCTTAATAAGCCTTACACGCCAAATCCATTGTCATTGTCTTGCTTTGTTTATTAACATGGTGTTATTTTTTAAACTATTTCTTTACATCTTCAATGGGCCACCTTGGGAACTGAGATGTTATGTATGTATGTAGTTACACTGGCTCACTATGAAAACAGAACACAACATTACTAAATAAAAATTGTTGTTTAGCGGTAGAATATGTGATAAGTGACTTACCCAGGTAGTTATGCCACAACCCCTACCAACTAGTAAAAATCGAAATAGTTAAAGTATTAAAATATTTTAAGTTTTAATTTTTTCGTGCTAATTCGTACCCGTTAACAAAAGTGATATTATGATGTCCCATCATACTGCAGAACCTAACTACTGACCACGCCCCTCTCTTGTAGAGGGGCGTGTAACAAACCCTGTCCGACCCGTGAAGTGGTTATTAGGTATCGTGTATCGGTTCTATTTATGTAATAATTTAATAACTAAAGTACTAAGCAAAAAATTTAACCCAGAAAAATAAAAAATTAAATGACGCAAATTACATGGCAACACAGGCGCAGGCAATAGCGCTCGATAGCTCTTACCTATCGGGTAGCTAAGATACGAGGTCATGCCCTCAGTAGTCCACGTCTTTACCACCAACAGTGTCGTTAAACACAATTTTTTTTTTAACTAATTTTTTTGCTGTATATGGCGAGCAAATTCGCGCACGGAAACAAGTATTAAATATAGTGTGACGAAGGATAGCGTAAATTTCACTGATCTCTTTGTTTAAAAATTTATTATCTTTTATTTTTATTATTATAATATTTCAAATTTAGATTGCTTGCAAAAAATAATGTTAACCGGAGTTTATGTACAATATATGTACAATTTATGTATAATATATTCTTGGCGTTAACTTGGTGTACAAAACAATGATAAGCGAGTGGCTGTATAAAACAGACAACATATTACGAACTAGCGGGTCTTGTACTGCTATTTTTTTAATATTAGGTCCTTACATATGAAATTAGCGTTTTGTCGTACTGACCACTTTGATCTGAAATATCTCCTCTTTGGTTAAAAATTCCAAATTCAAATTTATAAATTCATTTAGCTGGTACATTTGAGTTTTGAAAACAGTCATTCATTTGTTTTTCCTCATTATTTTTTTCTTTGGCGTCGCTTATTACCGTACAATGGAAAACATGAAATATCGGTATATTTTCGAGTATGAGTTCTACCGTGGCACCAGTGCTGCAGAAACAGCTCGAAGGATTAATGATGTGTACGGCGCTGGTGTCGCAAAAGAAAGCACGGTACGTTTTTGGTTTCAACGTTTTCGTTCCGGAAATTTTGACCTTCAGAACCAACCCCGTAGACGGCCGGAGACCAAAATGGAAAATGAATAATTAAAGGCTATTGTGGAAGCGGATCCATCACAAAGCACTTCAGCGATAGCTGCAGGCTTCGGGGTAAGTGATAAAACTGTATTAATCCACTTGAAGCAAATCGGAAAGTAAAAAAACTTGAACGATGGTTATCTCATGAATTGAGTGAATCGAACTTGCAAACACGCGTCGACTGCTGTGTTACTTTGCTCAACCGACACAATAATGAAAGGATTTTAAATCGAATCATTACATGTGATGAAAAATTGGAATGTCTGCGACATCCTCCGCACTCCCCGGACCTCGCTCCAACAGATTACCATTTTTTCCGGAATTTGGACAACTTCTTACAAGGAAAAAAATTCAACTCCGATGTGGCAGTCCAAACCGTCTTCAAAGAGTTTATTGATTCTCGCCCCCATGGTTTTTTTAGTAAAGGAATCAATGAACTATGTATATATGAGATGGCAAAAGTGCATAGATAACAAAGGTGCATACTTTGATTAATTAAATATATTTTACAAAAAAAAAAGACTATATTCCTCCCGTACAAAACGCCAATTTCATATGTAAGGACCTAATACTTTACTTTTTATATGTAACTTAGGCATGGTATTCAATTTGCGTTAGAAGCTGCGTGTATAGCTGGGCCATTAAAGAGTTCAGTTCGAAGTTTAATATTCATGAATAAATCTACATTAATGGAAAACGTAGCAGAGAAAGTTACATAAGCCAAACGGCACAGATAATTAAAACTAGCCACAGACTATTAACAGTTTGATTGGTTACTGAGTCCCTGTGTGTAATCTAACTGCGGGAAGATACTTGTGATTATGAAGATAATATTCTTGTAAAATCCTGAAGATAATCAAACTATGAAAGCGATTTATTTAACAATATATGTAAAAGTGTTATTTTAATGTTACATATGATTACGTCATAGCTTGCCATATATTTTAACAGAGAAAAAAGGGTAAATACTGGGTTTCATGTCGGTATCGAACTACATTCCGAATAGCTTTCAATTTTAATTTGCCTTGTATCATGTGCTTGCGAGAGCTTATTTGAATGAAGTATATTTTTAATTGAGACGACGGATTTTTTTGAACCACTATTTCAGTTATTAAAAAGAAGTCTTTATTTATGAAACGGAAAGATGTTTACTCAAAATTCAAAATCTAAATTCAAATTCAATTTATTCAATGTAAATAATCGCTTTTTACATTGAATAAATTGACAAACAATCATCAACACTCATAATTCCGTGTCTGTAAAAGATATATGTAGGTATAACTCACTTCTACATGGTGGTAGGGGTTTGAGACCTTCTGGGTAGGTATCACCCACTCTTTGAAAACAACTCTTTACAAATTTTACCACTAAACTACAATACTTTGTTTTGTTGCATTATGGTATGAAGGGTGTCTGAGCCAGTGTAATTACAGGCACAAGGGACATAACATCTTAGTTTTCAAGGTTGGTGACGCATTGGCGACGTAGGTAATGGTTATATTTCTTAAAGCGCCAATGTTTATTTGCTTTGGGGACCATCAGGTGGCCCATTGGAAGTCCGCCTACCGATTTTATATTAAAACAAAATACTCAAATGTACGTTGTAACAGCGTATAGATATAATTAATTGCTCGCACATTTTTTTACAATGTCTAATCCAGTCTGAGTAAAAAGCTTAATTCTTTAAAAGTTTAGTTGAAAGTCAAATCTCAATGCAGAACACAATCAGAACACAACGCAGATTAGCGGTATTGATTATAAAAATTGTAGAATTGAAAGGGTACATGGCTCAATATTGCATATCAGTTTATGTCGGTTTTTATCTTTACACAAGTGAGATACAAAGTGACTTGCAGAATAGCATTACAGATCTAAGGCCATCTCACTCGCACACTATTTAAAAATTAGTTGCACTCTTTACATTAAAAAATGGTTGTCTGTAAAGTCGGTTTACGGACGATAATTTTACGCGATAACGTCATAAGAAAACATTGATGAATACTCGGTTGCATCGGCCGACGTAGTGGAAGAGAGATAGATGCGTCACAAGCCGAACGCTTAGGCCGATCGTGCCTTTCTATCGCTTGTTCCGCGCTCTCGTTTGCTAGCTCGGCTCAGGCGGAACGTGACAATGAGTTATGCTTTTTCGCGAGTGCAGCCAGCCGGCTTTCATCGATATATAAGACGTTATCACGTCAAAAAAAATTACGAACATAAATGAGTTGATATAAGCTTCAACTTCAACATTAATTCGAAATCAAAATAATAATTTAATTATTGTACATGTTATTTATTTTATATGATATACTTGCATAAACTGATTTAACAACGCCATAACGAGTTGAAATCAATCTCGTTACTTAATGAATACAATTAATGTAATTTATTCATTCAACATCGTTTTTAACAGTGAGCTTAATGAGAAATTTCAAATGTTTTTCAGTCCATACTCACATACGAACTTTTACGTCGTTCATAAAATTGTTTTGACACATGTTACAGCTTTAATTATAATAGCGATAATTTGTATTGTTTACTATTTAATTAAATATTTACACTATTTTTATACGTTACTCGTTTACTCTTTGTGCAAGCTTTGTGCAAGCTCGTCTGGGTTGGTACCACTCACTCATTAGATATTCTAACGCAAAACAGCAGTACTTGTTATTGTTGTGTTCCGGTTTGAAGGGTGAATGAGCCAGTGTAATTACAGGCACAAGGGACATAACACCTTAGTTCCCAAGGTTGGTGACGCTTTGGCGATGTTTTTTTTTAAGAAATACACAACGCCACTGTCTATGGGCGTCGGTGACCACTTACCATCAGGTGGCCCATATGCTCGTCTGCCTACCGACACTATAAAACAAATTTTTTATGTATTTTGACGAGCCGGTTGGCGTGGTTGGCTGGTACTTGCCTTTTGCGCCGAAGGTCGTGCGTTCGATTCCCACCCAGGACAGACATTTGTGTGCATGAACATGTCTGTTTATACTGAGTCTGGGTGTAATTATCTATATAAGTATGTATTTACAAAAGAAAAATAGTATATGCTGTATATCAGTAGTCTGGCTTCAATAGTACAAGCTCTGCTTAGCTTGGGATCAGATGGCCGTGTGTGAATGTCCCAGGATGTTATTATTATTATATGTAACTAAGAGGTACTTTTGTGTAATTTTGTTTTTCAAACATTCAAACGTTCTTTATAGTATTTTCTAAATAAGGTTATGAGATGAGGTATCTAGCATTTTTGTGATGGAAAATAAAGTATCAAATTAATAAATGAATAAATGGAAAATACACTGAAACTGGGCAGCAATCTTTTTGTAGAAGAATTCACTTTTGATATCCGTACGAAACTGTCTTATGTCGTCTCGTCTAGACACTAAACCTGCCAACATGATTAAAAACTCGTCAAATACATCCCGATTCCAGTAAGCCATTGGTTTCCAAACCTAAGCCAGAGTATTTCCCATGAACTAAACGAGGGCAAATAAAGCTGGGCTCACACTGTTTGCAAAAACTTCAGTTTGGCCCGAAGCCAGCGTTACGTCGCGCGTCGGTGCACATTTCCCTATTACACCTGCTGACTTATATACTCGCATGTATTTTAGATACATCACAGATAGGTTCATCGTCCAGGCAATACAAATTATTGCATATTATATCTTTACATATACTAAAGCCGAAGAAAAAATATCTTATTTGGAGTATATGTTCATATAGCCAGATTTGTATACATGATTTGTATTTAGGAGGTTATATAGAATTTTATGTAAATGATCTTGACTGTACATATTATGAATCTCAACGCAGAGTATCAAAACCATTTGGAGATATTATAGTGTACAAGTTTGTGCGAAAAGAAAGGTGTACTCTGATACAACCAGAGTTCAGGCGACCATCAATTCAAAGGGTTTTTTGAGGCACAAGAGTGTAACCAATGTCAGGTTTAAAATTTCAGACCGCTGAAGAAACTCTTAATTATCCTCACTCAGTGATTCGATCATGAGGAGCTTGAGGTCACTATATACATTTTAAAGACATCAGACCACGTGATGTTTCAAATTATCTCTACTAATGACCTAAGTGCGTTAGCGTTGCTTACTGTGTTTGTTTTGTTCTTATTTTACGCAGTAACATTAACAACGTATTATATGAGCTCGATATAGGCTATATTTTTATCGTAGAAAAATAAATTAACAAATAGTGTATTGTTAATTATTTATTGCAGAAACATGTTGTTCAATACAACTTAGGATAGTTTTAATTATATGTTTTTTTTAATCCAATGCAGTGGATGTTCGTCTCATCAGAATATTCGAGATGCGAGCCGTTTTGTTTCTTGTTGCTATCTGTATAGCGATCATTTTGCAGTGAAATCATTTAACATAGGTGTCCTAGGGAAAACATACCAGCAAATGGCTCAGAATAATTTAAATTACCGCTCCTTTGCATAAAACCAGACAAAATTAGAATTAAGTTAGTGTAAGTTATACGAATAAAGGTAATATTTAGGGTTTGATACTAAAAAAATATATAGTTACAAGCTGTTTTAAAATGTTTCTTTATTTCCAGCCATCTTCAAAAAAGCTATGAGTTTCGCTTTTTATGGCTTCAACTGCGCGGATATTTTTTTGACAGTAAGTTTTTGATGGGTTTCTTAGCGCGTGAACGACCGACGCGATTGTATAACTTTAAAATTAAATCCAATTATGGAAAAGTTTATAGTATAGATAGATTTAATATTACATTCAAGATCTAATCTACAGCTTTAATTTTACATTTATCATACGCAAAAGTCATTGCAGCGCGTGACCATCCATGCTGCCGTTATTTGTAAGGGCAGCGAGGCATATCATTTTACTGCCACCATTGCCGAGGACATGTTTTGTCACTATTGGACATATTTGTCTCACTACAAATCTGTTAAGTCCGTCCAGATAAACACAGCCATACCAGTAAAAGGAGACCAGGGAGCTGTGCTAAAGTTAATTTACTGAATTGGTGTAATGTACATTATGTTATTCCTGTACTGTTTCTAATGGTAATTGATTTAATTTTAAATAATGTAATAGATTAAAAACGATAAAGTTTTAAAGTAATTTAAAACTGAAGAGTTATAATTTAACAAAGGCACAATAACGATAAACGTTAAATAATACAAAACAGAGACTTTGTTTTAGAATCTTCGATATATTTCGTTATTTATTTAAAACAATTAGAACAGTAACTTCTATCGTTAATTTACATTACAATTAAACGATGAATATTTATTAAAAGATAATAAATACAAGATACTGAGTTATCTTGTATTAAAATATTGTACAGCAGTTGTAAAGTTTTTTTAATCTACGAATGAATAATCTAGATAGATTGACAGGCAGTTGGTTACAGAATGGTACGAGGCCAAAGACACTGACATAAGAGAAGTAATAAGCCACACCTATGCCACATGGATAAGGGTGTGGCTTATACTTCTCACCAGTATTTATACTGGCTGACTCACTGACTGAAGAGTTCAAGAGATCACGGATAACAGGGTAGTAGTTACAAAGCTCTACCACTGGAATAATAATAATAATGGTCCTCCTGACCGATTTCGGCCGCGGCGGCCAATCTCAAGGGAGATTAGCCAACTGCGCAAGAGATATTATATTGCACAAGTGTGTGCGCAAACACAGGTGCACTCACTATTCCCTAGCTCTCATAATCCGATGGGACGGCAATCCGACACGACCGGAAAGAGTTCAGGCGCAGGACCAATGGCTTAACGTGTTTTCCGAGGCACGGGAGTGTACACACTTCCAACTTCCAGACTCCAGGCTGCTACTGAGAATTTCCTGACAGAAAAAACCAATAACTATTTACTGGCCCGACCTGGGAATTGAACCCAGGACCACCGTGTCTGCGGCCTTACATGTAGCCACTAGACCAACGAGGTAGTCAGTTTTTATATTATTTTATTTACCACTGGAATAATACTAGTTGTGACATTACCAACGTAAATATTTCCACATAGATATAATCATATCTTTGAAATTATTGTTTTTATTTGAAAGAACAGATTAGACAGAAAATTAATCCTTAGAAATTGAAATTACTAGGGGAGCCCATGGCTTCGCCTGCTTTTAAATCCAACCTTATCCGTGGGCCATTTTTACAGTATTTTTTAATGTGATCAAAAAATATTAGGCATAAACCATCTAAAATATTTTTTCAATACGGGCGGCCTTGTGTGAATAATGTCCCAGGATATTATTATTGATATAACGTTATAGTTGAATTCTAAACTATTTACAAACATCAATTGTTTATTGTTTCACTTTGAATAAACTAGCCAGATCACTTCATTAAAATCACTAATAACATTAGATCATTGATAATAAATTATTTTGTTTTTGGAACATCAAAGTTATAATTAAGCTGATATGTGAAGGATAATATTAGGTCCTTACATATGAAATTAGCGTTTTGTCGTACTGACCACTTTGATCTGAAATATCTCCTCTTTGGTTTACCGTTTGTTTATCAATTGGCTTCATTTTAAATCAGAGAAACAATGTTAAAGGACGAAACCGTAGCGGAGATGCTGAAGCGTACAAACGGCGCAAACATTCATCTCTAATTCCAAATTAAATATTTGTACCGTTTGTAGTTGAAACAATTAGAGCTTAGAGTAATAGTGTAAAAACATTTCCACAACTTATAACATTCCGTGAATCGTAATTGCGATTCAACGGAGCAATGCTGCATTCTTGCCACTACCGCGTATTTTTTAATTTGGATATATATTAGGTCCTTACATATGAAATTAGCGTTAAGTCGTACTGACCAGTTTGATCTGAAATATCTCCTCTTTGGGTAAGAATTCCAAATTCAAATTTATAAATTCATTTAGCTGGTAAATTTGAGTATTGAAAACAGTCATTCATTTTTTTTTCCTCACTACGGCAGATATCTATTGTCAGCAACTACAAAGCTGAAGGAAGAACTAGCTGCTAAACAACCGAGATTTGTCAATCGCTTTAGGCCACTGCTGCTTCACGACAATGCAAGACCACACACTGCACAACAAACAACCACTAACTTAGATAAGCTACAATTGGAATGTCTGCGACATCCACCGTACTCCCCGGATCTTGCTCCAACAGACTACCATTTTATCCGGAAATTGGACAACTTCTTACAAGGAAAAAAAATTCAATTCCGATGCGGCAGTCTCGCCCCCATGGTTTTTTTAGTAAAGGGATCAATGAACTACCTATGAGATGGCAAAAGTGCATAGATAACAACGGTGCATACTTTGATTAATATATTTTACAAAAAAAAAATTGACTTTATATTCCTCCCGTACAAAACGCCAATTTCATATGTAAGGACCTCATATTGAAAGAACTAGATTATACTCAGAAATAAAACGGGACTTCAATGAAATTAATATATTATTTGCTATCATAAGATCGTTATATATATAATTTAGCGCGCAATGCTCGGAGATATATTATAAGTGAATCCGTTTCCCGCCAAGAAAAAGTATCTGTCATTGTTCTTGCTTACAGATTAAAAATGTAGAATATTATTGTTTAATATGAAAAATGACAGATACTCTTCAGCAATATTTAATAATGATACGTATTATGTTTAATATTATATATTACAATATTATTGACTCTTATAATATGATAAATGTTCAACGTACAGTCAGATTTGATAATGCCCGATAAGATTTGGTAACAGTCAGTGAATTATTATTCTCTGGGACGAAATAATATGGACTTCGAGATAATTCAATTATACGTAATATTAGTAATTTAAAACGTAACATGACTAGAATATTTTTTTTTAAAAAAATGTAAATCAAATAGTTGACGTTCTCGAGGGTATAGTGACGTCATTGCAAGAATCATTGTGCAATAATCGTTTACTTTAATTTTAATTCGTCAAACGATTTTTCATGCATTGCTGTCTAAAACAAATGTAACATTCTGTGAATGTCCCACTGCTGGGCAAAGGCATTCTCTGAATTAGAGGGGAATGTGTGGGACTTCTTCGATGATTAGGTTAAGATCCACGTGTTGTAGTCACTGGACCATTGCTCTATGCAGTTAAAAAATTATTATGTACAGTCCGTGACAAAAATGTGTCTTTCTTATATACACTTGGTCATCTGCGTCTCTGTGACATAAATAACATCAAGTCAAACTGAAATAACAGACTTTACTTCAGCATTTAAGTTAAGTTTTATAAAGACTTGTTACTTCACAAGGAGATCAAGTAACAAGAATGCTGAACTGAAAACTTCGTGCCAAGAATGTCGCTGATGAGACAAACTCTAAGTAATCTCCTGGAAAATTTATAGCGGATGAGCGAAACTCATACAAGAGTTGGAAACTTCCATAATATTCGGATGCTTGACAGTAATATTAAATGTGTGAATATGAATTATTATTATTACTTTTATCTATAGTTTGGAGGTCAACGAACGAAATACCTGTGCCGTATATACATACGTCGTCCCTGCGCCGCCTACCGTGATGGCTAAATGATACGTCTTTAATGTCACTGACTTACTCACTCTTCAACTCACTTTCAACAGTTGCATTGCACTTGATGGTTAGGCTGGATGGTTACCTACTACTACTACTGCTACTACGTAGAACTACTAGCAGTAGTAACTGCTACTGGAGTCGTTTGCTACCGTGACGCCACGACGTCACATATGCAGGCATCCATTCTTAGGGGGATTCCCGAGGTACAGAGATCTCACCCGCACTTACGGCGGGAGAGAGAAGATGCGAATAGCGCTGACGTTTCCTCCCTGTTCTCTCCACGCGTTCCACTCCGCGGTCTTCGTTGCGACATGACATTTACTAAGATAGTGAACAGGATTATCGTTGTCAAAATTTTCTGTATAATATAAGAAATAAAATAATAGTAGTTTATTTTAAATTCGGTTAGAATCACTTCATTACGACATAACGACAGTAAGTGCTCTGCCCGAATCGAGGGGAAGTGTTCCATTCGATTTCAATGCAGTTGGGGGTGTGCCAAATAGCTGGCACTTTTGTTCGTCCGCGTCGAAGAATACTATCGTACGTGAGCACTGCTGTAATGGACCCCTTTATATTGGAACACTGTTTCTAAATATTTAGAAGAAGAGGCAATCCAAGGTATCGGATTAATATATATATAAGTTCGGATATATAAATATATACATAAGTTAAGTTCAATTATTTTTAATTCACCTGGTTTATTTAATCCGATACCTTGGATTGCATCTTCTTCTAAATATTTATTTTTTTTTTGTTATTTTTTTTTTGTTATTTTTAATTCACAATTTATATATATTATAAGTGTTGTTTTGGAATGTACTTATGTGTAGTATATTGCTATACTCTAATTGTTTTTTAAGTATTATTTACTTTCTGCTCTGAACTTTAAATGAATCTACATGTTCTCTTGCAAAGCTCCATTCGCCAAAGGTTGTCTGTGAGAGAACGCTATAAGCGAAAAAACCGCCTTTGCGCACCATTTGCAGTTTGATTGTTTTCGATTACTTATAAGTTTTTTTTTGTTGTGCTTATTGTATTAAATAAATAAATAAAAAAGAAATAATTCTGAATATGCTCAAACCCTTACCACTAATATTTGTTGTTTTTATAGTTAGTTGTTACAAAACAAAATTCCCGGCAGCTTTTGATGGAAACATTTTTGAATCAGATAAATAGTTACGAGATACAGCAAAGTCAAGCTCGGTTATTTTTCACATCTCATTCATATCTACCATATCGGTTCGAAAAGCAATTCATTATAATTAAGAAAAACCGACGATAGAAACTCATTGCAATTAATATTTTTCTATTTTTATAACCGACAATAATAAAACAATACTTGAAGACAAAATAAACTACGCTCATAATATTTATGTTTTAAGTGAGCAATGCAAGCGCTTGTTAACTTCAATTAAGCTATGCTCTTTCCCCTTTCTCCTTCCCCGTTAAGTGTAATCTGTAATACATTTTAATCTCACTATTAATCTGCCATCATGGATAGTATTTGATTAAATCTAGTCATAAATCGTAATTTAAATTTACAAAATCACTAATAATTAAAAATGAGAACAAAAAATTTAAACATTTATTCAAATTATTAATTTACTCGGTGGTAGGGCTTTGTGCAAGCTCGTCTGGGTAGGCACCACCCACTCATCAGATATTCTACCGCAAAACAGCAGTACTTGTTATTGTTGTGTTCCGGTTTGAAGGGTAAGTGAGCCAGTGTAATTTCAGGCACAAGGGACATAACATCTTAGTTCCCAAGGTTGGTGGCACATTGGCGATGTAAGCAATGGTTAACATTTCTTACAATGCCCTTATCTATGAGCGTTGGTGACCACTTACCATCAGGTGGCCCATAAGCTCGTCCGCCTACCTATACAATAAAAAAGAAAAAAAAAATCTGTTAGTTTTTCTGCATAAGCCAGCTTTTCTGGATAAGCCGAGATGGTCCTGTAATTAGAACGCGTGAATCTCAACCAATGATCATGGGTTCAAACCCGGGTAAGTACCACTGAATAATCATGTGCTTAATTTGTGTTTTTAATTCATCTCTTGCTTGTCTATTTCTGTTTTCTGCATACTTCCAAGTTATTTTTATTACAAGGCGCGATAAAGAGGAACTAACAGCTTGTTAGAATATTATTATTCGTAATTTATTGCACAATATTACTCAGTGATAAATTATTGAGTTTTTCATTGATACTTATCACATGTTTCAATTCAGATATTATTATTTATAACTAATTTTAAAATAAGTAGTTCAAGGATGTTTTGTCATATCATCATGATTTTTCGATATCTTCAAGAATGATTGTATCGTCAAGTGTAATTGTGTGTAGTGACTGCCTCGTTGGTCTAGTGGCTAGATATAAGGCCGCAGACCCGGTGGTCCTGGGTTCAATTCCCAGGTCGGGCCAATAATAGTTATTGGGTTTTTCTGACAGAAAATTCTCAGTAGCAGCCCGGATTCTGGAAGTTGGAAGTGTGTACACTCCCGTGCCTCGGAAAGCACGTTAAGCCGTTGGTCCTGCGCCTGAACTCTTTCCGGTCGTGTCGGATTGCCGTCCCATCGGTTAATGAGAGCTAAGAAAAAGAGAGTGCACCTGTGTTTTCGCACACACTTGTGCACTATAATATGTCCCGCGCAGTTGGCTAATCTCTCTTGAGATTGGCCGCCGTGGCCGAAATCGGTCTGGAGGACCTTATTATTATTAGTAATCTGCGCACACTACACAATATATCATTTATTTATTTATTTATTTATTAATAATGAAATATTACTATTTATTTTTATACTTGGCACCCATAAGCCTTGTCAGCTTGTGTGGGTGTTGCTTAAACTAACAAACATAAAACTAAACTAAAATATAAACTTCTAGACAAAAACAAGATAATATTATCATAACAGGTGAGCTTTCAATAAGTAAAGCATAAAAAAAAAGAACCTAAATATTAATTAACAATATTATTATTATTAATCATTATTGTAATAGTATTTTTCGTTATGTTATTTAATTTTTAGTAAATGTTGTTTGAGTTTATATTTAATATTATATTTTGTTAATTTTGATTTAAAATTTGATGGTAGTTCATTAATCAGTTTTGGTAGGAGATAATCTGTAGTTCGTTTTCCATAAATGTTGTTTGCTTTAAATGGATTAGTTTGTGTCTTGTTATAGCCCTTGTTGTGATTTTATGTGTTATTAAGTTTTTGTTGTAATCGAAATAATTTTGACAAAGGAGTGCATGTTTGACTTTTTTGTGTACTGACAGTACTTTACAGTATTCGAACATTTTTTCACTGTCGTTTTGTTTGAATTTATCTTTTACTTTTGTAGGCATTATAATTTTTAGTGTTCTCTTTTGTAAATTGTGTAATTTGTCTAGGTGGGTTTTGAATGTCCTTCCATACACACTGAGGCCATATGATACAACACTATCCATAAGAGTAGTGCAGTTTTAAAAGTTAGTTTGTCTTTTGCTAAATATAATTTTGCCATAATTGTCCTTAGTTTGTTGCATATGAATATAATCTTAATTTGTAAACCTTTTTTTTTCGCTGGCAAAACTTATTTACGCGTTTCCCCCACGTGAAGGGGGGGGGGGTATGTGGGGCTTACCGGCACTGAAGACTGAAGGCATTGTCGGGGGGCGTCACGGGATCGCTTGCGCATGCTACCGTGACGCCCCAACGGTCGGCCCGCCTATGCTGGCCTCCATTTCTAAGGGGGTTCCCGAATACAGGGAACCCACATAGCCCCGTCGGCTATTAAGGCGGGGGGAGAAGGTTCACATAGCGCCAACGCCTCCTCTCCGGTCTTCTACGACGGATAGAATTAGCGGAGGCATTTTCCACACGCTGCCACTCCGCGGCCTTCTTTTGCGAGAGTATCATGTCGCAGATCATTTCCAACCAGCACCTCTCGCTGTCTAGCATGGCGTTAATCACGTTCGACAGCGAGATATCTCCGCCGTAATTCGTAAACCCTGTTAAAATTATGACATTGTATTATATTTGTCACATCGGAATAAACTATCAGTACACAGCGTGAAGTTAATTATAAACAAATTAAGTTTATGAAAAATTGTGCTTACTCTAATATAATTTTTTTAACCGAGGCGGAACCAGTGCTTTTTTTCCAATATGTACAATATTGGAAAAAAAAACACTGGTTTTCTCCCTGCTATATCGACTCAGAATCTCGGACTAACGCAGTTGCTAAACCAGTCAAATATAAGCTAAATGTGAAACAAGTAATCTTTTATATTACATAGATTATTATTTGTTAGAGCTTCAGCATTTCTACAAATATAAGGGCCACATTGTCGTACTTCCTCTAGGGACATAACATCACTACTTCCCTTGATTATATAATTGGCACATTCATTTTGTTGTTTTGTTCTACTCATGGTAACGTTTATGAACATATTTGATGGCCATTTTAACAGTAACTCTTCCAATATATGTCAAGTGATGAATGAATTGTCAAGTGTAATTCAGCTATCATTACATCTCAATTAAAGTGTCAAATCATTCAAACACTTATACTCTGTATTTGATTTCCTATGCTTATCACTGATTAACAATTAACGATAACTATTGATTAACATATAAATAGAGCTGCATAAAATTCACTGTCATTAGTCTTACTTGATACATAACAAAATGAGTTTCAAAAACAAAGTAGTTATTGTGACGGGAGCCAGCTCTGGCATCGGTGCAGCGACGTCGATTTTGTTCAGCAAAGAGGGCGCTCACGTGGTCTTGGTGGGCCGCAACCAGACCAAACTCTCCGCCGTGGCTGCGAAATGCTCATCGCCGCTAGTGGTTTGCGCAGATGTCGCTAACGACGATGACGCTCGGAACATCATTAACCAAACCATCAAGAAATTCGGTAAGATCGATGTCTTGGTCAACAATGCTGGTATGTCAGTGGAAAATGGTGGCATACTCGCCAACGATATGATGAAAGCCTATGATACCATCATGAACATCAATCTCCGAGCGGTTGTTCATTTAACAAACTTGGTAGCACCATACTTGGTCAAAACTAAAGGTAACATTGTGAACATATCAAGTGTATCTGGAACTATGGCGCCTTTTGGTCCCGGTATGACAAATTACTACACATCAAAAGCAGCAGTGAATCATTTCACTGTTTGCTGCGCGACTGAGTTTGCCCCTCACGGTGTGAGAGTAAATGCGGTAAGTCCTGGACCGGTTAGAACTGATTTTATGGACAATGCTAAGGCTAGTCTTACTTGGGACGATTTTCCATCAAGAACTCTCCTTAACAGAGTATCTGAGTCGGAGGAGATAGCAGATATGATTTTGTACGTGGCAAGTGATAAAGCGAAGTCTGTCACTGGATCCAATTATTTGATCGACAACGGCATGCTTATTAAACGAGTTTAATTGAGTGCTTGTATTTAATAAATAAATATTTTCAAGAATATTCTACTGTATTATTATCACAATGAATCTCTTGCCCCGTAAATTCTTTTAATATTCCATATAATATAATATATTTGTATTTATATTGAAAGGCATATCTTAACTAATTTTATAAAGACAAAAGATTTAATTTTTTGTTTGTTTGTATGTTTGTTACGATTTTACTCAAAAACTACTCAACCGATTTTAAAAATTCTTTCACCATTAGGAAGCTATAATAATAATAAAGAGTCATCTAAATTATCTTTTCAACTTTGATAGCAAGCAACAGATCGTGAAAGCGAAAGGTCGCTTAGGTCCATTATTGACAATGTAAATAAAAATTTACATGCGTTGTATACCCTTGGCGAACCTACTTCTAAATGGGATACGCTTATAATTCATTTAGTCTCCTCGCAGCTCGGGAGCGTAACTAGTATGAAATGGGAGGAGCACAGGAACAATCTTCCTGATTCACCTACATTAGAGCAATTTTACAAGTTTCTCAAGGATCGTGCAGACATTTTTTAAACATATAACCATAGTAAGTCAAAGTTCAATTCCTTGTCTCACCCCAACACAAACAAGTTTAATAAAGTATATACATAAGGGGTTACAGACTCGAGGTTCATTTTAAGCACAACTTATTAGTCAGGATAATTTGAAAAATTGTGTAGTTTGCAATGGCGAACACCGTATTTATGATTGTTCAAATTTTAAGTCTAAGTCTATGGCAAGAGCTCGTTTCTGAATTTAAGCTTTGCCGCAATTGCTTGCCTACTTGACATACAAGCTACACAGTCATGTCGTCTTGGTTCGTGTCGCAAATGCAAAGGGCGACATGATACCTTGCTTTGTAATAATAGTTGCCAATCGGCAGATGCTATTACCCCTAACACGTCTATCCCAGCAACTTCTGTCCATCAACACGATGTGAACGTTAATTTTGCCAGTAACAATAACAACAAATTAACTTTATTCTACAGCTATAGTTAAGGCGTTAAATCCTATTAATAATAAAGGCGAGCGAGTGGTGCGCGTGCTACTGCACAGTGGTAGTCAATCAAGTTGAATTTCTCAAAGATGAAGCTATGTTTACAGTCTACTTCTACGGAACCTGTCCAAGTTGTAGGTATCGGAAATGCTAGTTCTCATTGTGCCCAAGCCAACTGTACAATTCTATTACAATCACTGCACAATGATTTTTGCGTCGATGTAACATGTCCGGTGCTACCAGAACTGACAGGCAATATTCCTAGGTTTTATATAATTACTAAGATTCTCAATATACCTATGAATGTTCAGTTAGCCGATCCAACGTTTTACAAGCCATTTCCAATAGATGTGATAGTCGGCGCTGATCTATTTTGGAACATCGTAGGTAGCGAGCGTAAGGGTCTAGGTTTTAATAAGCCCTATCTAATAGACTCTCAATTTATTTCAAGCAAAGGTCTTCAGTCACTTAACGTATTTTTAGATAATTCAGGCATTATTCGAGTAGGCGGAAGATTAGAACACTCAAATTATGACTACGAAAAGAAACATCCAATAGTTTTACAGTCTAAACATTACTTGACGATTTTAATTTTTCGGTACGGACATATAAAACAAATGCACGCTGGGCCGCAGCTTTTATTATATACGGTGCGAAGCTACATATGGCCATTAGCTGGCAGAACCCTCGCACGTCGCTACAATTAATGTATTTTTTGAGTTCAATTGAATATAAAACAGGCTTAGAATATATGTTGTACCTACCACTAACCACTACTATGCTTGGTGTTTAATTAAATTGGAAGAAGATAAAATTAATAAAGCTACGAATTAAAGTTTTTTGAACTGAAATGTTTGGTATTTGCCTCTTTATATTACTTTTATTATATTTTGATTCGTTTAATATTACTATTTGAAATTCTTATTGTCTCTTACACATGTAATATGGCCGCTGAAAACGAGGGTTGAAGTATCATCCTCGACATCGCGCGAGTGCTAGCTAATTTGTTGCGGCTCATTGCTTTGTAGCGATAAACCATAGTTACAATAATCTTTTTCTTTGTTTGAAAAATATACTTTTTTATTTAATAATATTTTCATAATAATAAGCTGTTTAATCGTCTATATTGTTAACTCTGTTTATTTCATCAATGCTAGCTGATGACGATGAATGAATGATAGCTAAGGTCTAGGCCACAGATCCAGAGGTCCTGGGTTCAGATCCTAGTTCGGGCTATTGAAATTTATTGGGTATTTTAGCAGTCCAGAGTCGGAAAGATGGACATCTATCTCCTTATTGTGAGGGAATAGAGAGTGCATCTGTGTTTACGCACACACTTGTGCACTATATTATTTCATGAAATCATATTCATAATGTTTTATATGTTTTGAAATGTAATATGAATTAAGGAAATCTAATATATTTAAGATTAAATTATATTTTACATTAAAATATAATATATTAAACAATTAATATTTTATGTAAATATAATTGTCATAACAATCGCGTCGTTGAGGGCGTTTCATGCCAGCTTACCTTCAGACATTTATATTTATTTCTCGTAAAAGTACAAATTATTTTTAAACGTAATATAAATATTTATAAAGTTGTTTAATTGTAAGTCCAGACCACTATTCTTAGATTCAGATAGCTTAGATAACTGCGTCAAGCAAGACGTGCTACAATTTACGTATGACTAATTTATTTTATAATTACCTCAAAAAGTGTATCAACATGTTGAAAATTGCATAATATGTTGCGAAAGTAGGCCTTAGCCCAGCATTAGCCCACGTAGGCTACTCTTTCAAGGCTAGTTTGTGATGTTAATGTATTAACAAGTGATTACACTTGTGTTAGTATTTCTGTAGATTGGTAAATATCTGTACAAGACGATCCAGTTGACGTTTAACAAACAAATGCATTACATTTCAATCGTCCCTTTCTAATATAATAGTTTATTGACAACAATGCGTGTCCAGTTCATTGTGCCTCTCGTGTGCCTGCGGTCTCGGTCTAGGGATACTCTTTATCGCCTGGGGGAGGCTATTGTACCTGTTACGGCTCTCATAAACAGACACTTAGCAGCTAAAGACGCCCGTCTTGAAATAGACTAGGAATATAGAATGGGAATGCATTGTTCTAATATTATTAGTTTTCTGTATTGACCATCACTGAAGGGCTTATAAGCTGATGTCGAGGTACCGAAAAAACTAATATGTTGAAATAAACTGAGTACATAATTTAACCTTTTATTTACATCAAACAATACGATGCCGTTACTTAGACTTAGGTCTTTAAAATTATGGTTTCTCACATTACAACTCACAACTGCGAACACTTATAACAAATAATAATAAAAAATAAATAAGTAGATATTAAGAAAAATAAAAAGTATTAAAATCTAATTTACGCTTGTTGTAACTGCAATGTAACTTCTCTAAAACTATATTTATTATTATGTCTTTTATTCTCTAATCGCATTACAGACTTTAGATTATGAAGCTCAGAAGTGATTTTTAATATATATATATATATATATATATATATATATACTATATATACAGCAGTACTTGCTATTGTTGTGTTCCGGTTTGAAGGGTGAGTGATCCAGTGTAATTACAGGCACAAGGGACATAACATCTTAGTTCCCAAGGTTGGTGGCGCATTGACGATGTAAGCTATGGTTAACATCTCTTACAATGCCAATGTCTATGGGCGTTGGTGACCACTTACCATCAGGTGGCCCATATGCTAGTCCGCCTACCTATGTAATAAAAAAAACAAAAAAAAAATATATATATATAAATATATATATATATATATAAAAAGGTATAGGCGAGCTGATCTGGCAGTTAGGACCCGTGAATCGTAACCGATGATTGTGAGTTCAAACCCAGGCAGGAACCTCTGAATTTTCTTGTGCTTTTTGTAAATACTAAATGAAAACGGAATAAATGACCGAATGAAAATGTATTTGTTATTTATGCGTTGGCAATAATGGCGGACGGTCTGGATCTTCGTTTACAAATGTTTAAAGCTTTTTTCCTGTAAGTAAATGAAGAAAACGCCAAAAGCATTTTATCGTTAAAAAAATAACACGAAAGAGTTTTATAAAAAATCCCTAGTGACATCACTACATTATTTATTTAAATCAGAAAAATGTAAGAGATTTTTCGGAAATATGAGAAAATAGATAGAAAATTTTATATATTTATATTTTTGATCAAACGACATTTGAAAATATAATGTAGTTTAGATACATTTTTAAATTTTCAACTCGATCTGGATTTACCGATGTTAAATAAAATAAAATATTAGCAATATTGCTGTATACACTCTCTGAGATGGACGGTTACCTTTGTCAGATTGGGTCGCAGAAGATATTATAATTCAATGGGTTCTTGATATAATATTTTGCATCGACGTTTTGATTACATCCACATAAAGTCCGCTATCTCGACCCGCAATAACTCGGGACGGGACGTCTAATATCATCCTTCTTGAATGAAGTCACTTCAATGTCTATGTAGAATCATCTCGAAGGGTTTCTGATCAAACATTTTGGGAATGTATTTTAAGCAAAATATTAATACAAGTTCAACGGAGCTACTTAAATAAATACCTTTAAATAAAGACATTATTATTTTGTATAATTAAATACAAATACTTTATAACTAAAATGAATAAATATTTTTACCATGTTATTAAAAAAAGTTCAAATCTTATATAAAAATATCTTTGTCCCTCAGTAAAAACACGCACGTGCAAATACTATACGATAATATTAGTTTCACACATTGTTGTATAAATTTTTATAATGACACCTTACTTTGTCTCCTTCTTTCTAATGTTACATTACTAAGGACAGAAAAAGAAAATTGTATGTGTAACTACACACATGATAATTATGCAAGGTTCATTAATATGTTTACATGAGTAATGGATATTTCTATCGAATTATTAAACATAAATTCTAATACCACTTCTAGTCCTACATATCATCAGTTGAATGACACGTCGTATGTACCCTAAGGTAACTTAGATTTAGGAAACTTGGATTTACCTTAACATAAGCCAACACAACACAAGCGTACCTTAACTCGTGAGACTGCGAAACAATACCATTTGAACTGTCGCCAACTTAGATTGCATTTGACTACTGAGCTTTATACTACGATCGAACTACAGAGAGTGGCAGTGGTAGAGTATGGTATCTATGAGAACAGAAATTCTACTCTTAAGCCCTTAATTTTGTAAAGTCGTTTTTTATGTATACCTCGAATAGAACTTGAAATTTATATTTTATAATAAGGAACTTCGTTCCTATCTGGTGCCCTCGACACCACACGGTTTTTTCTTTCTTCAATCCAAAGGTGGATTAATTATAATTAAGCAGAACAAAAAAATGAGCCAGACGATGAGTAAGACCTCTAGCCAACGAAATGTGAGTACACCTATAGTTTCCATTGTGTTAAAGATCAAATTACATTGAATCTTGGTTAGGATTGGGGCTAACTGAGATTTGGAGCCTCAGTTAGCGTCAGCGTAAGGTTTGTTATTGTATGTGTGCCTGAGATCGGCACATGAGTACATGTTTACACGTGAATTCTAGTTTTAATTTTTCTTTTCGTTATTATATGGTGCTATTTGTATTTTGATATCTGTACTATTATTTTTCCCTTGGGAATTCAATACAAACTTAACAATTTTTGATGTAGCTCTTAGTAGTCGTAGTTTGCTGTAAGCTGAGAAAGAGGTCAGCATTCCTTTTCCAAAATTTATATTCCGCAGTTTCCGCCGAGGAAATGCTCGATTTATGTCGTTACGTTATCTTATGAAATTATATATAATATTGATATTTCTTATAACAAGCGCTTTCAAATTCTACGTTTCGAATTTAATTTCATAATTTGTTCAAAAAATAACCTAACCCCCTGTCGTACTAAATTGCAATATTTTTCGTCCCGTAGGTTCGTAGAAAATAGTGACAACTCACAAGCATGAGATAATCGTGGCACAAATATATTGCGATAGCGATTATTTATGTTTATACAAACGGAACTGTTATATATAATACTCTCAAATGAAATTAAATATGAATACGATTGTTTGGCTAAATATAAAACAGGAGATAAAATATAAGATAAAACGTAGAGTTTTATTTCAGCTTTTCTATTTAAATTTGTTGCGGACTGTATTCATGGATGAATATTTAAATTAGCGTAATCATTTGCACATCAATCAAGGGCACCATTAGTGACCTCCGCTGACAGACGGAGGCCGGAGTGTCACGATTAATGTCTAGTGTTAGTAACGAATTATGCATGATAGTAAAAAGTTAGTTGCTAATGCTTTTATATCCGTTGCAACTAAGACCAGTGGTATAAGTCAAGTCACATATTGGCTGACGAACCCGTTCGTGAAAATACCAATATGTATATAAAGGACAAAAAAAACATTTGATATTTGGTTTGTCTCGTGATCAAAGATTTACTAAAGATGATAGAAATATCTTTGTGACATTAATTCATTTAAGTCCGATGATTATGAACACATAATGATCAATTAATATATTAGTTGATCATATAGTAATCACTATCGCATCACTTGCTATTAAAAAATACGATATTATTGACATTTGGAAGATGAGAAGAACATAATATCTGATGGAGATATAGGCAACCACTTTATCACAAATTGTTATTTAAGTCCAGCTGCAGACCAGGTTGGTCGTAACGTTCGTTATTAAAAACTAACTCTTATCCGTTTTCTGTCCCTGCTAGCGTTATTTTAATATACTCGTATGTATTCTAATATGTATAAAAACATAACTGAATGGAAACATTTTACGAGTGAATATGATTGAACTTAAACCCTGGGTCGATTTACGACACTTACGTTCAGTAAATTAAAACTTTCCAAGTAAGGTAATCGAGACTAAATCTCCACCTAAATTTTCCATAAAGCCGCTCGTATAAAACTTCGAGCGATTTTATAAACTAAACCAAATGCACTGCATATTTTTGAAGAAAAGTGGCGACATGAAGACATCTGAAGACGAAGCTGGTACAAAAACTGTTTTCTGATTTGCGGCAGACGTGCGCGCGTGAGGGTTGTTAGGAGCCTCTCTTTTCACGCAACACATTATTATTCAAGGGAGATTTCGAGAAACTAAAGGTAAAATGTTTTTAGGGGATTTTAAATGAAACTGTACCGTTTAAACGTCACAAACAAGCAGGGAGACAGGGGTTTTTGGTTTTTTAGTTAACCTGTAAACAGTAAATGCTAATTGAAAAAAGATTTAGTATATACATTTTTATACAGTCAAGTAGGCAACTGCTACTACTGTTAAAATATTAAATTTTGAATCAATATTAAATCTTTGGCTAATCGTCGAAAAAATATCTAATCATTTTAATTACATTATTAGTGATTATCTAGACATAACAAAGAAACACTGATTATATATATTTTTATCACAAGAATTATGTATTATGTATGTTTCTGAACCCAGTTTCACTGATCAATGAGATATGTTAAGAAAATATATTTTGGTCGTGCAGTGCAGTGTAAAGTCGCTGTTGTGACTAGCTCCAATAAGGGATTAGGCTTTGCCATAGTGAAAGGTTTGTGTCAAAGATTTGACGGAATAGTATTTTTAACTTCAAGAGATGATTCGAGGACACAAAGCGGTCACAGAACTCAATAAAATTGGATTACATCCAGAGTACCATCAGCTCGGTGTGGCTGACAGAGAAAGCGTTACTAGATTCAGAGATTATGTTAAGGAAAAATACGTTGGGATAGATATTCTTATTAATAACGCTGCAGTGGTTGATAATTTCATGTATCCTTGTACGTATGAAGAAGGAAAGGAAATAATCAATATTAATTTTAGAAGTATCTTAACAACGCAAGAACATATCTACCCGTTAGTGAATAACAATGGCCGTATACTTAACATTTCAAGCAGTTGCGGTCATCTTTTAAATTTAAAAAGTAAGTATTGGATCGACATGCTTTCTAAAAAAGATTTAAAAATGGAGGATATTAATGATTTTATGAATTGGTTTCTCGAATCGAAAAAGGACGGTGTATTCAATTCGGATGACTTTGTTGATAATGGCGCAATATATATATATATATATATATATATATATATATATATATATTGCGCCATTGCGCGGCGTATAGAGTGGTCAAGATTGCTCTCAGTGCTATGACGATTATACAACAAAAAGAGTTAGAAACCAGGAATATATCTGTTAACTCGATGCATCCTGGACTAGTGCGTATGGATATGCCTATGGGTTATGGGTTTTATAGTAAAGAACAGGAAGCTGAAACTCCGATATACCTCGTACTTGAAGCGCCTCAAACTTTGAAAGGAGCGTCTGTGTGGTTCGACAAAAGAGCTCTCGAAATAAAGATTATTAATTAACGGTTAAATCGTTGATTGTAGTTAAATAAATGACTGTACAATATAACTACTCTTTTGGTATATTAGTATTGTATTTTATAAGAAGAATTCATTAGGTTATTTTTTAGAATTATGTCTCACAAACAGGGCCCCAATTTTTTATATGTATGAGAGATACGTAATGTACAGATTATAGCTTATTGTGTCTTGTTTGTGCCGAAAATATTTTTTTCGACTATTTAGGTACTTAAGTAAAATAAAATGAAATTAAAATATAATATTACCAGCTCTTTAGGTTTCGTATTATTTCTTTCTTAAATTCTGCTATTTGCATTAATATTAACCAATACCAAGATAACTTTTAATGAAAACAAATTAAGCATAATTTAAAACGAAACACAATATAAGGGGTTTTCCAATAGGGACGCTTGAACTTTGACAGCTGATTGCGGCCATGTTGTTTGAGTGACAGCTGTCAAATGGAGTGTGTTATATTCATTCCGTCCTCCCAAACCACCATGGCAGGTTACAGTGTCGAGCAGCACGTGCAAATCATAAAATTGTTTTATGAAAATGGGTCTTCAGTTCGAGCAACGTTCCGCGCACTTCGCCCGTTTTACGGTCGCGATGATCGTCCTGCCGAGTCGACTATCCGTCGATTGGTGGACAAATTCGAGTCAACTGGGTCATTTAACAATCAGCCGGTTCCCGTGCGTCAACGTAACGCGAGATCTGCCGAGAATATCGCCGCTATGCGCGACAGTGTCCTCGAAAACCCGCGGCAGTCAATTCCGCGTCGCGCACAGGAACTCGGCCTTTCGCAGACGACAACTTGGCGAATTTTGCGTTGTGACTTGAGCCTGCTCCCGTACAAGATCCAGCTGACCCAAGAGCTCAAGGTTAATGACCATAGACAGCGCCGTGTGTTCGCTGACTGGGCATTAGAGCAGTTGGAATTTGACGCCGATTTTGGCAAAAAAATCATCTTCAGCGACGAGGCGCATTTTTGGATGAATGGCTATGTCAACAAGCAAAATTGCCGTATTTGGGACGAGACCAATCCACACGAGGTTCACCAAGTGGCAATGCACCCGCAGAAAGTGACTTTGGTGCGGATTTTGGGCCGGAGGCGTGATTGGTCCGTATTTTTTCGAAAACGATAATGGTGTGGCCGTCACCGTCAATGGTGAGCGATACCGGTCGATGATAACCAACTTCTTTTAGCCTGAAATCGAGAATATGGATCTGGACAACATGTGGTTTCAACAGGACGGCGCTACGTGCCACACAGCACACGCTACGATGGAAGTTCTGCACGAGCAATTTCTGGACATGGTCATCTCGCGCGGAGGCGACGTGAACTGGCCACCGAGATCGTGCGATTTGACCCCGCTGGACTTTTTCTTGTGGGGTTTTCTTAAGTCGCAGGTCTATGCCAACAAGCCGCAAACCACCGATGCCCTCAAAGTCAACATACGCCACGCCATCGATCAAATACAGCCCGATTTGTGCGCCAGAGTCATCGAAAATTGGACCTTTCGTGTGCGCGCCACCAACCGAAGCCGTGGCGGTCATTTGAATGATGTCATATTCCATACATAATGGGGTCGATAGACGACCTTCCAAATAAAAAAAAAAAATTCGCAAATATCTCTCCTACATGTATTTTTTTTGCATCTCAAAGATCAAGCGCCCTTAATGGAAAACCCTATATAAGAAATGCAAATTTATATACAAATACATTTAATAAGTATTATATTTTAATAGTTAACTTAAGTTAAAATATTTACATTTCATAAATATAGTGACTAAACATGTATAGGTATTATGTTTATGTAATACTAGTTTTTTTTAAATTATATATTTAGGTAGGCGGACCATCATATGGGCCACCTGATGGTAAGTGGTCACCAATGCCCATAGACAATGGCATTGTAAGATATGTTATCCATCGCTTACATCGCCAATGCGCAACCAACCTTGGGAACTCAGATGCTATGTCCCTTGTGTTGTTGTACACACACATATATGGTAAAGAAATACGTAATTATTTCAAATACATTCGGTTTCTTGCATATCGGATGTTTTTATTAAAGAATGGTTTATATTTATTTTAACTTTAACTATTTGGCTTCATGTTCAATAACTTACTCAATCAATAACTCTATACGCTAGGCTCATTACAAATTAGTATCTATACTACTATATAAATCTATTGGTTCTGTCTGTCTGTCTGTATGTCTTCTTATAACTCAAAAACGGCTTGACCAATCTTGATGAAAATTGGTACACACAAAGAACATGTGATGGCGCGATGTTAGGCCACATATAAGATCGGTAAATCCTACGGTATCTTATGAAAATTAATTTCAAATCGTTTATTACGTATTTCTTTACCAGTAGACATATGTGTGTGTGTGTGTGTGTGTGTGTGTTTGTGCGCGCGTGTCTGTTATTATATATATATATAGAAATCTCGTGTCACAGTTTTAGTGTTTATACTCCTCCGAAACGGCTTGATCGATTTTGATGAAATTTTATATATTTTGTAGGTCTGAGAATAGGTTTATAACCAATTTTTATACCCCTAAGTGTTAAGGGTGGCTCACCCCAAAAATGTTTTTTGATTTATTGGACAAATTCTTTTATTTTTCTTTTAAAATTATGTGGCCTTAAAAAATACATACAACACTAAATTTTCACCTATCTACCATCAACCCCTATTTTTTAATAGTGATATTAGTAATTCAATCATTTTCAACCTCGGTCGATAACTGGATCAATCAACACTTGATTAGTTATCCCCGTCAGGGGTCTATTGGTGTCACTTCTCACCATGTAAGCAGCACGGAGTAGGGATGGAAGCGTTCTGCTGTCTCTCTTGCAATAAGCTGTATCTCATTTCTTACACAGTTTTCGGAAAAAAATCGGCCATTATTATTGTTTGTACATCGATCGCAGTAGTGACGCTTTACAATTATCATTTTATCATTTCCGTGTAATTCTCAACTAAATTTATTATAAATTTGCAGTGCTGTAATTATTATTATTATTAATATTAAGAGTATTTCTACTGTATTATTCTTAAGGAAAAATATTGTGAAAGGTAAGTTAAATAACAAAAATGTGTGAGTACTTATGTACATGCGTTAGACCTATTATAATAAAAAAAAAACAAATAACGGGTTTACTTTTTCAAAAAGGTCTATATCATAGTGTGGGACCATTGTACGATGAGCATGAGCGCTTAGAAACCGTAGACAGAACCTAAAAATATAATAGAAAATGTGGGACCGGGGGACCCCCGGGAGGAACGAAGTTCTTTGCGATTTTTTTTTAACTTATAACATATTTTAAAATGTAGGTTTTTAATGATTATATTTCTGTATATTTGTCACACTCCCATGCCACGAAAGGCACGTAAAGCCGTTGGTCCTGCCTCTTACCTGAACTTTTACCGTTCGCGTCGGTTTACCGTCCTATCGGATTATGAGAGTACACCTGTGTTTACGCACATACTTTTGCACTATAATACGTCCTGCGTAGTTGGCAAATCTTTCTTGAGATTGGCCATCGCGGTCGAAATCGGTCAAGAGGAAATTATTCTTCGGAGTGTGCTGCATGGGGCCTCAGAGGCATACCCTGGCGATGATAGTCGGTGGAGATCTCTCGCTGCCGAGCGTGATTAACGCCATGCTAATTAAAACCATGGAAATAGTCTCCTTCTGCGAGAGTGTCATATCGAAAGAGGCCGCGGAGCGGCAGCGCGAGGAAAGTGCCTCTGCTGATTCGATCCGTCGAAGAAGGGGATAAGGCGTAGGCGCTATGCGCACCTTAACAGCCACCGGGGCTAAGGGGGTTCCCTGTATCCGGAAACCCCGGGGTGTCACGGTAGCATGCGCAAGCGGTCCCGACCAGACGGAGAGGATAACGCTGGTTTTTGTTAGTGGGTATTCCGGTATCTTTAGAGCCGGTCAGGCCCCCAGTACATGTGGGGGAAACGCGTAAATGCATTTTTCCAGTGAAACAAAAGGAGGAAATTGTTCTTCCTTTTTTTCACACCAATAACCGTTGCCCTTCTTAATCAACTCTCTCTTTCACATGTGTATATTTTATGTTATATGTATTATGTTTTCAATGCTAAAATGTAAAGTAAGAATTAAAATTGATAAATTTCATTTAATACTTTAGGAAAATAGTAATTTATTTAAAATTAAATATAAAATAGCGAAATAATAATAAATTGGTTGTGATGGAAGGGTGAGTGAGCCACATTTTAGTTCCCAAGGTTGGTGGCGCATTAGCGGTGTAAGCGATGGTTAACATTTCATAAAATGCCATTGTCTATGGATGCTGGTGACCACTTACCATCAGGTGGCCCATATGCTCGTCCGCCTATCTATACAATAAAAAAAAAAAACTATACATTAAATTATATTTATAATATAGATTATGAAATTAATGATTTTGAAATATGATTAATCAAAAACCTTCTGCGAAGAGTGACAACAAAATAAAGTATATAGGCCTATATACTTTATTTTTAAATCGTATGATGTTAAGTGTGATACTATCCACAATTTCATTATTTATATTAAAAAAGAAAAACTTGCTTTGCCTATAAATGAAAATAACGAAAATGTTTATATTCACAGATAACACTTATCGCTGCATGTCACACAGCGATAGACGTTTATCATAATATTATTTCTATTTAATTAGCGATAACTTTATCAGACTTACAAATATTTTTAACTGCAACAGACATGTCCCGTGTGGCTGTGGTCACAGGTTCCAATAAAGGCATCGGATTCGCCATTGTTAAGGGTTTGTGTCAATGATTTTTTTATTTTTTTGTGTAGTTTGGCGTACGAGCATATGTGCCTTCTGATGATAAGTGGTCACCAACGCCCATAGAACGCATTGTAAGAAATGTTAACCTTCGCTTACATCGCCAATGCGCTGCCAACCTTGGGAACTAATATGTTATGTCCCTTGTGCCTGTAATTACACTGGCTCACTCACCCTTCAAACCAGAACACAACAATACAAAGTACTGCTGTTTTGCGGTAGAATTTCTGATGAGTGGGTGGTATGTAACCAGACGAGCTTGCACAAATCTCTATCACCGAGTAAAATGTAATTAATATGAATTTTCATTACTTTTATTTTTTTAATTTCATTTCTTTAATGAAAACAGTAAATAATATATAAAATACGTGAAGTTATAAGATACATATGTATATAAGATACATACATACACAATTTATAATACATTTTGGGTTTGGGTTTATAGACATTTATTCCTCAAAAAGACAAAAACAGTCACTTACATGAGAAATATTTACAATATCAATGAAAGTAAATTATGCATATAGTTCGTCGCTTTTAAGTATGTAGGTAGGTGATAATATTAATCTAATTATAAGAAGAACAATAATTAAATATGTATATCGTTACGAGTATTTAAACAGAACAAAACAATAAGAAAACAGTATTTTTTGAAATTAAGAGTAGGTCTTTATAACATGCTGTGACAATCTAGACCTAAACACTTGCATTGAGTTACAATTCTTAACTACTGGAGACAACTTGTTGTAAATCTGCGCACCTTCGAAGGTAATCATTTTATTACCGTAGTTTGTTCGTGTCTTCGGGAGTACCAACCAACTAGCTCGGCGACAACTTCGCTTTGTTACTTCGTTTTTAAATGTAAAGTCAAGTCAGTATGGAGAGAACTTTTTAGTAGTTTATTTATTAATATGCAAATATTGTATATATATAATTGTTTAATATTCATAATTTTAGTGTCTGTATAAATTTTTGTAGTAGGTGTTAAATATGGGTATCTAAAAATAAGTTTAATAATTTTATTCTGGATAATCTGAAGATCTGCTAAATGAGTTTTAGTGGCAGTACCCCACACTTCAATTAAGTATAGAAGATGTGGCTTAACTAGGGTGTTATAGATTTTATAGCGCAGTGATCGTGGAATACAACGAACAACATTACGAATGGGACCAATGCATGAAGAAAGTTTTGTTTTGACTTGTTCTATGTGAGCGTTCCACGTCAAATTGCCATCCAGTCTCAATCCCAGATATTTTTCATTGGCTTTTTCTTGTATTATAACGCCATTAATCCTTAATGATATGTGTAGTTTTATTGATTTATTTTTAGCCTTAAAAATAACGTAACGTACGTATTATGTTGGAGCCAGGAAAAAAGAGTGTCTAGATTTTTTTTTTTTTTTTTATGTAAGAAGAGGCAAACGAGCAGGAGGCTCACCTGATGGAAAGTGACTACCACCGCCCATGGACACCTGCAACATCCGAGGACTTGCAGGTGCGTTGCCGGCCTTTGAGGTAAGAGTACGCTCTCTTCTTGAAGGTTGCAATGTCATATCGGTTCGGAAAGGTCGCCGGCGAAAGCTGGTTCCACAGAGTGATTGTGCGAGGCAGGAAATGCCTTAGGAAACGCACTGTTGTGGATTTCCAGACATCGAGGTGGTGAGGATGGAATTTTGAGTTCTGTCGCGATGTCCGGTGGTGAAATTCAGCAGCCGGGACTAAACCAAACAAACATTGTGCTTGTGGTAGAATGTCTTGTAATGTATTTCCGAAGTAGAATAAGCAAGTATCGTCAGCGTATTGTGTTATATGACCATACAATCCTATGTCATTTATATTTTTGATATAAATCAAAAAAAGTAAGGGCCCCAATATGGATCCCTGGGAGACGCCGCATATTATGGCTTCAGGTGGACTTTGGACATTCTTGATTTTGACTACTTGGGATCTATTTGTAAGGTATGAATCCAGGATTTCCAGAACTTTGCCCCTGATGCCTATAGCCTCTAGTTTTTTCAATAGAAGTCCATGGCATTTTCAATAATTTAAGCTGATGAACGATGCTCACTTACTGCATTCTTTAAAAGACAACATGAAAGTTAATAGGAAAGGTTATTAGTAGTCATGAAAGTAGCAAAAAGTAATAAAATAAATAGTTACAGTTGTAATAACATTTAACACACATACATACTTTACTTAGAATAATAACGCTTAGAACGTGGGTAGGTCCAAGCGGATTGAAGTCATTTCAATTCCGCCTTAAGAGGCGGAATACCATGGTCTTATATATGTTTCCCGTCACATCAGCTGTCACGATAAAGAGTCATAGTAAAATGAAAAATAATACTTATTACCAGATAGAGGAGTGAGGATATCCATACATACACAATACTTATTATTATTTGTTATAATCCAATATTCCAACATTAGAAGTAAAAATATAACAGAAGAGATATTTGCTTTACTTGTAATTAATACTTTAAAGCCTATACTTTTGTTTCGTGGTTACCTGATATGGGCGCAGATCGCGAGGTCATTGGGTTATTGAGTTTTTCTGTCTACTAATTGTAAGCAGCAGTCTGTAAACTAGCACGTGGACGAATGCCTGAAGTTTAGAAAGACATGACCATTAGGTCATGTTGAATTTCCCGTGCCATCGTATTGTGAGACTGAGGAAATAGAGTACCGGTTTTCTTTGGTGGTGTGGTTTTGACCGAGCCTAACTGGTTACATAATAATAATATCCTGGGACATTATTCACACAAGGCCATCTGATCCCAAACTACGCATAGCTCGTACTATGGAAACCAGACAACCGATATACTTACATATACTAATTTTCTTTTGTAAATACATATATAGACAATTACATCCTGACCTGACATCACGACCTGCGGTGCGAAAATCTTACCAACCACGCCAACCGGCTCGTCTAACAAACATACACCACCAACTCGTCATATATTATACATCAGCAACACTTAACATTTTTGGTCTCCGGTTTGAGTGTGTCAGGGTAACTACAGGCACAAGGAACATAACACCTTAGTTCCCAAGATTGATCGTATTTACAAGTATTTACAAGTATTTGTAAGGGATGGTTAATATCTATAATAGTGCCAAAGTTTATTGGCCACTTCATTATTTGCCAGTCTGGTTCCCTTTTTCAGATAGGAAAAGAAAATGAAATTTTTCAATTTACTGTAAGTTATGTTCTAAGTACACAATATTTTTTATTCACGTGTTTCAAGTATATCGGACCTCACTCTCTTTTTATGACATTAACAACAATATGCTTGTCTGATATTATCAACAATATTATATAAATATAGTTGTCTATTTAAATGCATATATAAGCTTCGAATATTAAAATATGAGCGAGTGAAGGGTGTTTTACCGTAGCCTCTATTCTTCGAACCATATTCTAGGTCATGCATTGTTCTCAATCCTCGCTTTCCCTAGAACTTTATTAGGTATTATGAGCTAAAATTTACGTTAAAACTTTCAACACCTAACAATAAACAACCATTTCTCTCAATTATCCGCTAAATTACGTTTTATATTTTAATATAAGGTAATGCAACAGCATTTACTTTTGTAAACGTCCAGAGGTTTGGAGCTTATTCCACCACGCTGCTACAATTTAAAGTCCAACACATGCAGTTATCCTTCACTGCCGAGAATAAAAAAACACAAATTAAGCATATGACAACTCCGTACTATATACTTACCTTTGAACCCGTAATCGTGGAACCTTTCTTGTGGGTACCACTCAAACGTCGACTATTCTATCACCATAATCTTTATGTCTAATATATATGTTTTGACATATATAAAGATTATGATGTTACGTATGTTTTGATTTGTGGGGATGAGTGTACTAGTGTAATAAATATAGTTAATTATTGTATTAATTATAGTTTTGACGAAGTCGAGTGTTTACTTCTTCCAGTGCCTCTATTAAGGACAAAAATGTCCCATAATAATGTTGATTTATATATCACAATCTTACATCAACCTAGCTATTTATGAACAACTTATAAATAATATTGTAAAGGAATTGGAAAGCAATTTTTACGTTTTACAATTCGACTTAAATGCAACTTTAAATGACATGATCTAATTTTATTGGTGTTTAAATGTAAATAGGTCATAGATAGTAGGCAGTGTGTGGCCGTATATTCCCACGTTACTTAATTCATTTTCAAAATTGGCTGTCATAAAATAAATTATAAAATTTTAATCAAAAGATAAAAAATACTGCTCGTATATTTTTATAGGACGGATTTTTTCGATCGACTCTTATTTCATACTATTTTTGTAGTTTTCTGTTATGACCTGGATAACTTTTGAAAAGATTTTTCATAGCGTTGTGAAATCTTATTGTTTTTATCATTACGATCAGTGTAATGTGCAAAACAATAGTTTAGAATCTAGTTTAGAATCATGTTCATTCTAGTTCCAATGCTTAGCGATTTAAATCTGGTAGTAATCTAAGACCCGCGAGTGTTTGGAATTCCGCTGATATTTGAATAAATAGAGGACATAGTACGCACGCCACACAAAAATATGTAAACCAGCATTTAAGGTCCTCCAGACCGACCTCGGCCACGGCGGCCAATCTCAAGAGAGATTAGCCAATTGCGCAGGACATATTATAGTGCACAAGTGTGTGCGCAAACACAGGTGCACTCTCATTTCCTTAGCTCTCATAATCCGATGGGACGGTAATCCAAACCAGCATAATATTGTGTTGGCCCAGACTTAACGTCGCGACAGTGTGAGTGACGTCAAAATGTAGCCTTCTACATGATATTATTAGTACATTTTGCCATATCTATTGTGTATTGTAGTGCAACCTTTTTATTTATACCAGAAATAAAGTACATGATTCGGATATTACTAAATTCATTCTAGTTATTGCATTGTTGTTAAATGTTTGTTTAATGGAAAGGGCAGCCGAATGGTTCAACCAAATAAATATGAAAGTATCGTAAAATATTGACTGTTTGCCACCTATTTGAATACATAGATATGTAAGAGTATTATTTCACTCTTTTTATAAAGTAATCAAATCAAATATGTTTTAATTAAAGTAAACTTTAATTTACTTTTTTGAAATGTCGATATTTTAACTCTACCACCGAATAAAACAGCCTCTAGTGAGATGAAACGATAACGCCTCTAGTGATAAGAAAGTCGCGTAATTCCTCTTTTAAATGACGTAAAATCAATTCTTGATTCAAGTAGGCTTATCAAGCTTTTGAATCGTCATGTAACAGTATTGAATTAAAGGTAAATCTGCCACCGGATCGGAATGTAGATTCTACTTTGAAGAACCGGTATGAAATGATATTCAATTATTCTAAAATAAGTCTTGTATTAAATAAATGCTTGCTTTTTTGATTATTGATTTAGATCTTACTTTAAATACTTACATTGCAAATTATACTGAAAGGGTAACTTTGCATTCTTCTGAATTTTAATACACAATCAGAGTATTGTAGTATAAGAGTTTTAAAGGTTATTCACACTGACTCCAGCTCACATACGGTTGTTAATTGTACTCGTAGTGTTACGAGTATAAAGAGTAGAAAGTCATAGTGAACTCACCGAGCGGTACGAAAAATAAAGACAAGGTTTATTTTAGAAATACACTGTTTTATGTATATAGAGTCTATATATCTAACACAAAAAAAATAAAATTCTATCAACTGAGCTAAAATCTAGAATGTTTTTACAAAAAACCGTTTGTCAATTTCAATGCGAATTCGAGGTATTTTGCTTTCGAATTTGTCGTCGACAGGTGTCGGCTTTGATGGGTTCTATGTAAAATTTGACTTTCGACAGGATTATGTATTGTTTTGTGGCGATGACGTTTGATTGGTTTATTCGTGCGATGTTCGTGAATTCGATTTTTAAATGAATAAGAATAATTTATTGGGTTTGAGATAAAACAATTTAATCTTAAAAATTTTCATAACGAAATGTTAATACAAATTAATGTTGTGTATAAATTATGTTAACCGCATTTATAATAATGAACACCGTAACAGCACGTACAGCTGTTGTCTTGTCCTTGAGCTCGCGGCAGTCGTGTAGCAGTGCCGTCCCAACAGATTATGACAGAAAAGAAGACCTATGTTTGCGCACAACCTCGAACACTATAATATTTTCTGCGCAGTTAGCTATTCATTGAGAAGGACCGCTGTGACAGACTATATCTAATAAGATTAAGGTAATCATAACGTAATAAATGACACTAACTGTATATGTGTTATAAATGAATGAAATATTTATATTAACAACAATTTTTATGTTAAATTTTTAGAACGATTGAGAACCAAATGGGCGACACTATTTAGTTAACACTTAGTTCGCGTTTTTATAAAACTAGAGACGAAGCAAGTTTATCTTGTTAAGCACGGATACGGTAAACTTCTAAACCATTCAACCGTTTATCATGAAATTTGACTTATAATATGCTGCCAAGGATATAGAAAAGGACATACGCTACCTATCACCCGATGCGATCGAGCGAAGTTGCGGGCGGAAACTAGTATTTTAATACATATCGGAATAAAAGATTCAACATTATGGTAGAAATATTTTGTAATGTATGTTTTTTTTAAATTGTAACAATTATAAGTATAACATCAGAATAAAAGTTGAACTGTAATAAAAAGACAACATAAAACCAACGTTAAGCAAGAGAACAAACATTTACTAAGAAATTGCGTTTTCATAAAAGGCAAGTGGCTAAAACGCTTCCGGCGATGAAGTGACTCCAGAAAACATTCAGCGGGGAGTACGCGAGAGCATATGGATTATGCAAATGGCAAAACGCACAGCTGTCTTTCGTATAAGTTTTATACGCGGTCTATATAACTGGCAGCCCCCTGCTATGCGCTTGTAATTACAAATGTTTTTTTTTACTAATTTCTTTTAAATACAGAAGTCAGAAGTAATGGGTGATTTAATAAACGTTTAATTTTTTATTTGGAAAAACACACGTTTCTAGTTTATCTGCATAAACAAGAATGCTTACGTACAAAAACGTAAAAAAAAAAACCAAAGGCGACAAATCGCACGATCTAGGTGACCAACTCAATGATCCAAAACTTGAGATAAATTGCTCATTAAATTCCTTGTGCAATAAGTCCATCGTTCCATGTGCTGTGGCATGTGGCACCGTCTTGTTTAAGCCACATGTCAACCAGATTTAGCTCGTGTATTTTGGACAGTAAAAAGTTAGAAATCATTGCACGGTAGCTGCTCACTATCTCGTTTTTATGTCTTTCCATATTTAAATGGCTGAAAAAACTACATATGTAACTTTAATTTTGACACTTTGCACAAATCACGCGTCATTTGCCAAAAACAGTGCGCCGATAAACCAAGCAGCAAAAAAATCACTCCATGTTATAATATATATATACTATAACATAAAGCGAGGAAATTGATTTTTTTTTTATGTAGGAGGGTGCAATCGAGCTGGGGGCTCTCCTGATGGAGAGTGACTACCACCGCCCATGGACATCTGCAACATCCGAGGACTTGCAGGTGCGTTGCCGGCCTTTGAGGAAAGAGTACGCTTTATTCTTGAAGGTTTTTACGTCATATCGATTCGGAAAAGTCGCCAGCGAAAGCTGGTTCCACAGAGTGGTTGTGCGAGGCAGGAAATGCCTTAAACATCGCGCTGTTGTGGACTTTCAGACATCGAGGTGGTAACGATGGAATTTTACGTTCTGGCGCGATGTCCGATGGTGAAATTCAGCGGCCGGGACTAAATCAAACAACTCCTCAGAACACTCCCCGTGATATATGCGATAGAGGATGCAGAGTGACCCAACATCTCTATGTAAATCCAAAGGATCAAGCCGGTCGGTAATAGCTTGATCATCGATAATTCGAACTGCTCTACGTTGAATGCGGTCAAAAACCCTTTTGCTACACAATAAGTATTTTTTTAATAAATTGCGCGAGCTGCTTACTATGACACTTTATCGTGACGGCTGACGTGACGGGAAACGTATTCCGCCTCTTAAGGCGGAATTGAAATAGCTTCAATCCGTTTGGGCCTACTGACGTTCTATGCGTTATTATTCTAAGTAAAGTATTAGGTCCTTACATATGAAATTGGCGTTTTGTACGGGAGGAATATAAAATCATTTTTTTTTTGTAAACTGTATTTAATTAACCAAAGTATCCAACGTTGTTATCTATGCACTTTTGCCATCTCATAGGTAGTTCATTGATCCCTTTACTAAAAAAACCATGATTGATTCTCGCATCAATAAACTCTTTGAAGGCTGTTTGGACTGCCGCATCGGAGTTGAATTTTTTTCCTTCTAAGAAGTCGTCCAAATTCCGGAAAAAATGGTAATCTGTTGGAACAAGGTCCGGGGGTACGGTGGATGTCGCAGACATTCCAATTGTAGCACATCTAACTTATTGGTTGTTTGTTGTGCAGTGTGTGGTCTTGCGTTGTCGTGAAGCAGCAGTGGCCTAGTCTGATTGACCAATCTCGGTTGTTTAGCAGCTAGTTCTTCATTCACGGCATGCAGTTGCTGGCAATAGATATCTGCCGTAATTGTTTGGCCAGATTTTAGAAAGCTGTAGTGAACGACACCGGTGCTACTCCACCAAACACTCACAAGTAACTGTTTTTGAGTCAATTTTCGTTTAGGGCAAGATTTGGTTGGGTCTCCAAGGTTCAGCCATTGCGACGAGCACTTCCGATTATCGTACAAAATCGTACAGTACAGTACAGTACAGTATCGATTTAAAATCCCTTCATTATTGTGTCGATTGAGCAAAGTAACACAGCAGTCGATGCGTGTTTGCAAGTTCGATTCACTCAATTCATGAGGTACCCATCGTCCAAGTTTTTTACTTTCCCGATTTACTTCAAGTATATTAATACAGTTTTATCACTTACCCCGAAGCCTGCAGCTATCTCTCAAGTGCTTTGTGATGGATCGGCTTCCACAATAGCATTTAATTCCTCATTTTCCACTTTGGTCTCCGGCCGTCCACGGGGTTGGTTCTGAAGGTCGAAATTTCCAGAATGAAAACGTACCGTGCGACACCAGCGCAGTACACATCATTAATTATTTGAGCTGTTGCTGCAGCACTGGTGCCACGGTAGAACTCGTACTCGTAAAATACCGATATTTCATGTTTTCCATTGTGTGATAATAAGCGACGCCAAAGAAAAAAATAATGAGGAAAAAACAAATAAATGACTGTTTTCAAAACTCAAATGTACCAGCTAAATTAATTTATAAATTTGAATTTGGAATTCTTATCCAAAGAGAAGATATTTCAGATCAAAGTGTCAGTACGACAAAACGCTAATTTCATATTATGTAAGGACATAATATGTATGTGTGTTAAATGTTATTACAATTTTAAGTATTTATTTTATTACATTTTGCTACTTTTATGCCTACTAACAACCTTTTCTATTAGCTTTCATGTTGTCTTGTAAAGAATGCAATAAGTGTGCATCGTTCATCAGCTTAAATTATTGAAAATGTATTATAAATTGTGTATGTATGTATAACTTCACGTTTTATATATATTATTCACTGTTTTCATTAAGAATAAAGAAATTAAATAAAAACAATAAAAGTAATGAAAATGCATATTAATTACATTTTACTCGGTGGTAGAGCTTTGTGCAAGCTCGTCTGGGTAGGTACCACCCACTCATCAGATATTCTACCGTAGAATAGCAGTACTTTGTATTGTTGTGTTCCGGTGTGAAGGGTGAGTAAGCCAGGTTAATTACAGGCACAAGGGGCATAACATCTTAGTTCTCAAGGTTGGTAGCGCATTGGCGATGTAAGCGAAGGTTAACATTTCTTACACTGCCAATGTCTAAGAGCGTTGGTGACCACTTACCATCAGCTCATGGCCCATATGCCCGTCCGCCTACCTATCCTATATAAAAAAAAAACAGAAAGTCCACCTGATCATGATGGTAAGTCGTCACCTTCGACATCAAAGGAGATGCTAAAGCGTTGCCGCCCTTGAAGAAGCAACGTTTGTTTGATATACATAAACACAAAACCAAAACTATAACAGTTAAATGTATCCTACTACATGCAAACACAGCATTAATAAAATTACATGGTTATCATACGATTACAGGGCATCTATACAGGTCCAACAGCACTAGCTCGGTAGGGGCGATCGCGGGATGAAGTCACTAGATTGAAAAAATATCGGCTAGTCTATTTGAATCGAGAGTTGTATATTAGATTCTAGACTGGATTGAATACTGTTTACATAAGTCAAATCCTCGTCTAGAGTCACTGGATTGCTGCGCTGGATCGAAATACTGGATCATGGTATACCGGTCTCAACAGATAATAATTGTTTAATTTTTTAACTAAAATAAATTACGCAATTTAAATGTATCAACGATAGCGAGAGACGCTACGATGTGTAACTACGCTTTAATGTAATATGTTCATAATAAATAGCGGGCTTCGGCCGCATGAAATTTTTGTAATAATTATAATATATTTACTTATGATATTATATAGAAGGCTGTTATATATATATGAATATAGAATGAAACTCGGACAGAAAAACAAAATTCTTAATAATAATAATAATAATAAAAAAATTAAAGCTAAGGAAGGATGATGCATGCAAGTGGCGGTCTTATCACTCAAGTAGTGATTTCTTCCCCTCTATTAAGATGCTAGCAGAACGTAACGGGCAAGTGCATTATATATACATACATATATATAAATATACATAATACACATATACGTTTATATAAAATACAACATATCAATACATATGTAAATAAAATAAATGTGTAAATAGTACAAAATAAATAACAGGTCACGTTTATAGCACTACAGCTACAGTGGCCAGATTGAAGTGTGAAGGAAGTGAGTAACTACGGTTAAAGCGATAGGTAATAGTTTTTAGTACGAAGTTTGAAGATGGAAATTAAAGAGGATTGACGGATATCGAATGGAAATGCGTTCTACAGTCTCCCTGCCTTAGCCTTGAAGGAGTTAGCATATAATTTGGAATGGCATATGGGCACACTTAACTTATTATCACTTTGGGAGCGAAGATTAAGTTGAAGAGTCGATTCTGAACCAAGAAAAGTAAAGCGTTCCTTTAGATAGGGAGGTGTATAGGGGTGAAATATAGTAGAATAGTGAGCCACCTGAGGGCAGAGCGATATTCCTAAATACGAACGAATTTTTTCAGTCCAAATATGAATCTAATGCAGATATTTTGTGGGCGTTCGAATTTGTTGATTAGTTCCTCTGACAAATCAGGGTAGCAAGCGTCCGCATAATCCAAAATTGGGAGCAGAAGGGAGTTAGCAAGTAGTATTTAATTTTAATAGGTAGGAAATTTTTCATCCTTTGAAGAGAATGGATTGTCGCGAAAATTTTATGGCTGATAACGTTGCTACAAGGCAAAGTCATCCCATCAAAAATAACGTCAGGTAGGTCAATTTTGTCGATTTTACATAGTTGCTTAGGGGTGCCAACAATGCATAATTGTGACTTACTGACATTTATGGATAATCCAAATGATCTACTCCAGTTGGTAATAGTGTTAAGGTCAGAGTTAAGTCTACCTATAGCATCTACAATGTTCTCAACTGGTGTAGTCAAATAGATTTGCAAGTCATCGGCATACAAATGAAAAGGGAGGGAGAAAAGAGTGGTGACAATACGAAAAATTATTTATTCTTAGTTATTATTTAGCCAATAATTTCTAAAATGTTAAGTCTTATTTGACAAGAGTTTTTATCTTAAAATAGTAATCAGCATTGTAGTCGTACCAGTCCAGAACTTTCCTGTCAAACCAAACATAGGCTCCTTTTAATATTTGAGGTGCATCAAGGACGAGGTACAGTGGAGTCTCAGCCGCCTGATCTATACTGTAGAAGCCTACACCAGTTGTCATGTCTGTTCGCACCAATCCTGGATGCATAGAATTGACAGATATGTTTCTGCCTTCCAATTCCTTTTGCTGTATCATTGTTACAGCACTGAGGGCAATTTTAGCCACCCTGTACGCTGCAACAGTACCACCATCAACAAAGTCTTCTGAATTGAACGTACCGTTTTTCTTCGATTCAAGAAACCAATCGACAAATTCATATAAATCTTCGATTTTCAAATCATCCTTGGATAGTCTCTCAATCCAATATTTATTTCTTAAATTGGATAGGTGACCGCAGTCGCTGGAAATGTTTAGGATACGGCCATTGTTTCTTACTAGCGGATAAATTAATTCCTGCATAGTTATTACACTCTTGAAATTAATATCTATAACATTTCTGCTATTATCGTAAGAAGCCGAGCTCAAATCACTTTCAACTATCGCAGCATTATTAATAAGAATATCAAGACCACCGTGATTCTCTTTGATATGATCTCTGAATCGTAGAACACTGTTTCGATCAGCTACGTCTAGTTGATGATATTCTGGGCTTAAGCCTATTTTCTTCAACTCAGCTAGAGCTTCCCTTCCTCTTTTGTCATCTCGAGAAGTTAAATAGACGACACCATCGAATCTTTGACACAATCCCTTAACAATGGCGAATCCGATGCCTTTATTGGATCCTGTGACCACAGCCACACGAGACATGTCTGTTGCAGTTAAAAATATTTATACGACTGATAAAGTTATCACTAATTAAATAGGAATAATATTATGATAAACGTGTATCGCGGGGTGACATAAAGCGATAAGCTTTATCTGTAAGTATAAACATTGTAGACATTATTAAACACAAGCATTTTGCCCGCGACTTCGTCCACGAAAATTTAAAAACTATTATTTAACGTAAAATAGTATTTGATAATAGACTAAACGTAGGACAGTTACCGTTCGCGTTTGTTCAAACTGTGACATTTTACTTACTGAGAGAATTTTATACCCGTCATAACTTCTAAACGAAAAATCCTATCCAATTTACATGTAAATAATCATCCTTAATTATCAAACCATTTAAATGGATAATGATTAATAATATCATGATACATATATCACCACTATTCGATTCCACCGTATTTGAAATTAATAATTTAAACAAAAACTGTTTAAATTATTAATTTCAATAATTGTGGCTTAACTATAATAGTTAGGCATATACCATCACAGACTTTTTTGTGAGCAATTATAAGTACTATTAATGTATAGAACACTATTTTAAATATCGTCAATATTTTTCTCAGCACTCGCATAATAATAACTTTTATAGGCAACATTTTGATACATTGGGTTACATTGATCCATTTTACGACAGGGCTGCATTCTATCTCCGGCACTTTTCAACCTCTATGGGGAGTCTATTATCCGCAATGTGCTCGAAAATTGGAGCAAAGGATTTCCAATAGGAGGAAAGCGGATATCAAATCTACGGTATGCTGACGACACTGTCCTCGTTACAACATCTATGGAAGACATGCAGGAGCTGTTTCAGAGACTCGAAATCGAAAGCAACCGCATGGGTCTCACAGTAAATAGAAGCAAGACGAAGCTAATGGTGGTTGACCGTGACGAAAAATTGGCTAGACCAAAGAACATCATCCCAGGGGTTGACATTGTAGACCATTACATGTACTTGGGCGCGCTAGTCTACAACGATGGCAGCTGTGTACCGGAGATAAAGAGGCGTATTGGTATGGCTAAGGACGCGATGACTCGACTAAACGTCATCTGGAAGAAAAGGGGTATTACCAACACCACCAAGACCCGGCTAATACGCGCTCTTATATTCCCCATATTCCTGTATGGTGTAGAAACCTGGACGATACGAGCCAAAGAAAGGCAGAAGATTGATGCATTCGAGATGTGGTGCTGGAGGCGCTGAGGATACCCTGGACAGCCAAGCGCACCATCTGTCTGCAGCGTATCATATCATACTTTGGCCACATAATGAGAAGGGGTGATGAGAGCCTTGAAAAACTGATCGTTGTTGGAAATACGGAAGGAAAACGAGCCCGGGGACGGGCCCCAACTAGATGGAGCGATCAAGTGAGAGGCCCATCTTCAATTAAGTTTTGCTCGGTCGCCAGAGACGCGATGAACAGGCATCGGTGGAAGCAGATAATCCACACTAGGTGTACACCATCCATATCCGTCGATGACCACGATCCTCAGCCATGAGGGAGCGACCAGAGAGAGAGAGATCCATTTTAGGCAGGGATTCTATGAAAATATAATATAGCCTTTGTTACTCGGTAAAGATGTATCTTTCTAATAGTGAAAGAGTTAAATCGTAATACGTGTTTAAATGAATTTGAATTTCATCACGGAAATATTTTCCGCCGATGAAAATTTGAACTCATTGAAATTTTCTTGAACAAAAAAAAATCAAATCTTACCTCTTTATAATATTAGTATAGATTTAACTGCCTCGTTGGTCTAGTGGCTAGATATAAGGCCGCAGACCCGGTGGTCCTGGGTTCAATTCCCAGGTCGGGCCAATAAATAGTTATTGGGTTTTTCTGTCAGACAATTCTCAGTAGCAGCCCGGAGTCTGGAAGTTGGAAGTGTGTACACTCCCGTGCCTCGGAAAGCACGTTAAGCCGTTGGTCCTGCGCCTGAACTCTTTCCGGTCGTGTCGGATTGCCGTCCCATCGGATTATGAGAGCTAAGGAAAAGAGAGTGCACCTGTGTTTGCGCACACACTTGTGCACTATAATATCTCCTGCGCAGTTGGCTAATCTGTCTTGAGATTGGCCGCCGTAGCCGAAATCGGTCTGGAGGACATTATTATTCTATGAATAAATAATTTTTTTTTTTTTTTATCATATCGGTTAGTGGACGAGCATGTGGGCCACCTGATGGTAAGTGGTCACCAACGCCCATAGACAGTGGTTTGTATATTGTGGCCGAAATCGGTTTGGAGGACCTTTATAGATTTAAATGCAAAGGTAGATTTTTTTTTAAATATACATAATGAAATTGTGCATAGTGTCAGACTTAAGATCATACAAGTTAAGATCGATTAAGATCATACGATTTTACTGGTTCTTTGTGCAAGCTCGTCTGGGTAGGTAACATCCACTCATCAGATATTCTACCGCAAAACAGCAATACTTGGTATTGTTGTGTTGCGGTGTGAAGGGTGAGTAAGCCAGTGCAATTACCGGCACAAGGGACATAACATCTTAGTTCCCAAAGTTGGGGCGCATTGGTGATATAAGTGATGGTTAACATCTCTGGCGTTGGTGACCACTTACCATTAGGTGGCCTATATGCTCGTCCGCTTACCTATGCTGTAAAAAAAAACGATTTAAAAATAAAGTACATAGACTAAAAGCCTATATAATTTAAATTAAACACAAGCACAAGCTGACAGGAGACAACAGGAATATTACAAATAGTTTTTAACAAACCTAGCGTATAAGAGTTTTTGATTTTGTTAGTTAAATATTGAACATGAAATCAGATTGTTAAAGTTAAAATAAACATAAACCATTCTTTAATTTTCATCCGAGATGCGAAAACCGAATGTATTTGAAATAACCAAAGAGTAGATTTTTTATAAAATAATATTATTTCAGTCAGAGAATTAAAGCAGGTTCATTCAAGTCACGTGGACTTTCTCGAAATAATTTTATTTAGAATTTAGGTCTATGACCTTTATCTACTAAACTAGTTCACTTTTGTTGACCTCAAAAAATTGGCGCACTTCTCACTTAAAGACCAAGGATTGCAGGTTACTGCAGTGCTACTGTTAAGTCACAGTAACAGCCTGTGAATATCCCACAGCTGGGCTAAGGCTGCCTCTCCTTTTTTGAGGAGAAGGTTTGGAACTTATTCCACCACGCTGCTCTAATGCGGGTTGGTGGAATACACATGTGGCAGAATTTCAGTGAAATTAGACACATGCAGGTTTCCTCACGATGTTTTGCTTCACCGTTAAGCACGAGATGAATTATAAACACAAATTAAGCTCATGAAAATTCAGTGTTTCTTGTCCGGGTTTGAACCCACGATCATCAGTTAAGATTCACGCGTTCTAACCACTAGGCCATCTCAGCTTTTTTATTAAGGATTGCAGCGTTATATTCAATTCATTTCAAATTATGTTCTTTATACTAAGATGTTTGTGGGTAACAAGAAATAGACGTTCATTTCCTAGCTAGTTTATTAAAGAGAGCAGTTGTCCATGACATCCCAAATAACATGTATAATAGAGAGTCTTATCCATAGTAACACGAATGACATATATTACATAAACATAATACCTATACATGTTTAGTCACTATATTTATGAAATGCAAATATTTTGACTTAAATTAACTATTAAAATATAATAACTATATAAATACAAATATGATAAGACACAAAAAGTTATAATCTTTATATTATGTATCTCTCATACTTATAAAATAAAATAAGGGCTCTGTTTATTACATCATTCTAAAAAAAATAATGTAATGAATTCTTCTTATAAAATACAATATTAATATACCAAAAGAGTAGTTATATTGTACAGTCATTTATTTAACTACAATCAGCGATTTAACCGTGAAATAATAATCTTTATTGTAGTCGCACCAGTCGAGAGCTCATTTGTCGAACCACACATATGCTCCTTTCAAAGTTTGAGGCGCTTCAAGTACGAGGTATATCGGAGTTTCAGCTGCCTGTTCTGTACTATAAAACCCATAACCCATAGTCATATCCGTACGCACTAGTCCAGGATGCATCGAGTTAACAGATATATTCCTGGATTCTAACTCTTTTTGTTGTATAATCGTCATAGTACTGAGAGCTATCTTGGCCATTCTATACGCCGCTATTGCGCCATTATCAACAAAGTCATCCGAATTGAATATACCGTCCTTTTTCGATTCGAGAAACCAATCCATAAAATCATTAACATCCTCCATTTTTAAATCTCTTTTAGAAAGTCTGTCGATCCAATACTTACTTTTTAAATTTGAAAGATGACCGCAACTGCTTGAAATGTTAAGTATACGGCCATTGTTATTCACTAACGGGTAGATATGTTCTTGCGTTGTTAAGATACTTCTAAAATTAATATTAATTATTTCCTTTCCTTCTTCATACGTACAAGGATACATGAAATTATCAACCACTGCAGCGTTATTAATGAGAATATCTATCCCACCGTATTTTTCCTTAACATGATCTCTGAATCTAGTAACGCTTTCTCTGTGAGCCACACCGAGCTGATGGTACTCTGGATGTAATCCAATTTTATTGAGTTCTGTGACCGCGATTTGTCCTCGAATATCGTCTCTTGAAGTTAAAAATACTATTCCGTCAAATCTTTGACACAAACCTTTCACTATGGCAAAGCCTAGTCCCTTATTGGAGCTAGTCACAACAGCAACTTTTCACTGCACTGCACGACCAAAATATATTTTCTTAACATAATATCTCATTGATCAGTGAAACCGATTTCAGAAACATACATAATACATAATTCTTGTGATAAAAATATATATTATCAGTGTTTCTTTGTTATGTCTAGATAATCACTAATAATGTAATTAAAATAATTAGATATTTTTTCGACGATTAGCCAAAGATTTAATATTGATTCAAAATTTAATATATACTTTAACAGTAGTAGCAGTTGCTTACTTGACTGTATAAAAATGTATATACTAAATCTTTTTTCAATTAGCATTTACTGTTTACAGGTTAACTAAAAACCAAAAACCCCTGTCTCCCTGCTTGTTTGTGACGTTTAAACGGTACAGTTTCATTTAAAATCACCTAAAAACATTTTACCTTTAGTTTCTCGAAATCTCCCTTGAATAATAATGTGTTGCGTGGAAAGAGAGGCTCCTAACAACCCTCACGCGCGCACGTCTGCCGCAAATCAGAAAACAGTTTTTGTACCAGCTTCGTCTTCTGATGTTTTCATGTCGCCACTTTTCTCCAAAAATATGCTGTGCATTTGGTTTAGTTTATAAAATCGCTCGAAGTTTTATACGAGCGGCTTTATGGAAAATTTAGGTGGAGATTTAGTCTCGATTATCTTACTTGGAAAGTTTTAATTTACTGAATGTAAGTGTCATAAATTGACTCAGGATTTAAGTTCAATCATATTTACTCGTAAAATGCGCACAGATCAAATTATAGGACATGTTTCCATTCAGTTATGTTTTTATTTTAGAATACATACGAGTATATTAAAATAACGCTAGCAGGGACAGAAAACGGATAAGAGTTAGTTTTTAATAACGAAGTTACGGTCTGCAGCTGGACTTAAATTTACATAATTACTTTTGTAAAATATGTGAATACTTCACAACATATGACGAGCGAAAGAGCAGTGAAAGGAAAAATGCATAATGCAAGATACTTGAGCGGTGCCCGCATCGCGCTAAGTGCGAGGAATTCTTCTGTCGGAGAGGTATTGGGTGTGTTGTTAAACGATTTTATCGTTTCATGTAGTTCTTTTATCTTGTTAGAATCTGATAAAGTACTCCTTGGAGTTTTTATATATTTTGACCAATTGTTATTATTTAAATTAAGAATTAAATCAAATAATATCTTATGACGTGTCAACAGCAGTTTTAAATTAGTTTTTATCGTAAAATGATAAACGTATTTTTCCCATAATATTCAATGGTTATTTCACTTTTATTTATGATGTTTTTGTCGGTGTCGTTTGTAAGGCTATATTTAATAACTAGAATGATTAACATAAATTTGTAAAAACTGCAATAAATTAAAATAGCAACCCTAACATTAACATTAAATGCAAAATTATATTTAACAAATTATGATTATAATATCTACATTATGTTAGCATTAATCTCGTTTGATAATATGATATCGACCAATCGAGAAACAAAGAAACGATGACGGTTTTTGGTGCTTCGATAATAATAAAAAAACAACAAATTAGTTTTGGTGATAAAGTAAGTAGGTAAGCTATCTCTCCATCAGATACGTATGTTGTTGTCATATATACCATATGTCAATAAAATCGTATTTATTAAAATGCGCTTGTCATTAATATAATCAACTAATATATTCATTGATAATTATGTGTTCATAATCATCGGACTTAAAGGAATTAATGTCACAAAGATATTTTTATCTTCTTTAGTAAATCTTTAATCACGAGACTAACCAAATATCAAATGTTTTTGTCCTTTATGTTGGTGTTTTCACGAACGGATTCGTCAGCCAATATGTAACTTGACTAATCCCGCTGGTCTTAGTTGCAACGGATATAAAAGCAACTAATTTTTTTTTTATCACGCATACTATCTTATATCAATTCGTAGCTAACACTAGACAGTAACACTCCCGCCCTCGGTCTGTCAGCGGAGGTCGCTAATGGTGCCCTTGATTGATGTGCAAATGATGACGCTAATTTAAATAATCATCCATGAATACTGTCCGCAACAAATTTAAATAGAAAAGCTGAAATAAAACTCTACGTTTTATCTTATATTTTATCTCCTGTTTTATATTTAGCCAAACAATCGTATTCATATTTAATTTCATTTGAGAGTATTATATATAATAGTTTCGTTTGTATAAACATAAATAATCGCTATCGCAATATATTTGTGCCACGATTATCTCATGCTTGTGAGTTGTCACTATTTTCTACAAACCTACGGGACGAAAAATATTGCAATTTAGTACGACGGGGGTTAGGTTATTTTTTGGACAAATTATGAAATTAAATTCGAAACGTAGAATTTGAAAGCGCTTGTTATAAGAAATATCAATATTATATATAATTTACGACATAAATCGAGCATTTCCTCGGCGGAAACTGCGGAATATAAATTTTGGAAAAGGAATGCTGATCTCTTTCTTAACTTACAGGAGAGCTACATCAAAAATTGTTAAGTTTGTATTGAATTCCCAAGGGAAAAATAATAGTACAGATTTCTTTCAACCTAACTACCATGAACGACTCGCGTTTGACCGGGTTTTTTCATCACATATTTCAATAGCTTACGGCATTACATTAATTACTCAGAACATGAAAACACCCTTATTTATACTTCAACTATAAATTCGTCATTGTATGTATGTACATACATATGTATAAATTTATTATAGGTTTAACTCGATTTAACATTCATTAAAAAGTTCATTAAAATAATTGTAACTCAACTTGCTAGCATTCTTGTAAATGTTTCACGCGATCAAGATTTGTGTGTTTGTGACTTTTTGTGTAATTATACACATACACTACTCTACAGACGTTTAATGTAATTTACGTATAAAATAATCAAATTGTAGTACTTATAACTCTCTTTTAGAGAAGTTAATCATATATCAGTTTTTTAAACAGGCCAATTCTTATGTAGTTTCCGAAGTAAACAACTATTCAAAATACAAATAGCACCATATAATAACGAAAAGAAAAATTAAAACTAGAATTCACGTGTAAACATGTACTCATGTGCCGATCTCAGGCACACATACAATAACAAACCTTACGCTGACGCTAACTGAGGCTCCAAATCTCAATTAGCCCCAATCGTAACCAAGATTCAATGTGATTTGATCTTTAACACAATTGAAACTTTAGGTGTACTCACATTTCGTTGGCTAGAGGTCTTACTCATCGTCTGGCTCATTTTTTTGTTCTGCTTAATTATAATTAATCCAGGGGACGAAGAAAGAAATTCTTAATGTAGGGTATTAACAAAAAAAAAAAATGTCAGTCGTTCGCTAAGAGTTAAGGGCTTAAGAGTAGTATTTCTGTTCTTTTTTTACTTTTTTTGTATTAAAATAAAGAATTACAGAATTATAATTATTAATTACGAAACCAGAAACTTACGTCAACAATAACTGGGCAAAAGTTCAACCCTATCGGATGAATGGCTGAGGAAAAACAAAGACGATTATGTAGAATGATTAAATACCATGAATATATCATTTAAAAAATGAAATTGTAATATAAATATTTTACTGCCTTATAATTAAAAACTATGTCATTAGGGAAAGAAAATATATTTTTCTACGGCCACTTAACATTTTTATAGCTCTTTCAAACTCAACTCTTCGACTTACATTAAATAACAGTGTTATAAAAATTCCATTAGCCGTTATAGAGTTAATGAGGGTAGCAAGGGTTCTTAGGACTTTACACGAATATTCAAAAACGTTATTAACGCACAGACGGACACCGAATACACTTGTAGAATCTTTATAATGAATTGACTTGGTAACGATGTTCTCATTTATTTAAACACATGATTATTGAAATGAAAGGGGTCACTGTGGTTTTGTCCTACCTTACGTGCTTTTACATGGAAAATTATCCGATATGTTTTTGTAATGATTTCGTGAGTCTTAACTGAAGATTACGAAATCAAACTTGGACATGTACTAAGTCTTAGTGTGTTGTCTGTGTCTACAATTCACCTACTACTCGTTGTTGAATAAAAGCGTCGTAAACACGCGTTCCGAATGTTAATTCTGCCTCATATATATTTAAATGTTCCAAGAACGAGGGTCATATATATTTATATATATCATATAAGAGAGGGCAAACGAGCAAAAGGCTCACCTGATGGAAAGTGGCTACCACCGCCCATGGACTCAACAACCAGGGGCATGCAGGATCATTGCTGGCCTTTGAATATTCATTTCTGTTACTTATTTTATTTTTAAATTAATCGCACACCATCGAAAATGCCCTGATTTGACACACAATTTGCACAAACAAAAATGGGCAAGGGAGGGCAAGATAATAGATAGAGGCAAGAGAAAGTAAGAGATATTTATCTCTATTCAAAATGGTACCATCGTTTGTTGCGTCAGCGTCATCTGTCGATCATTTTACTTTTCGTCTTCATCTAAACAAAATCATTTATTGCTAAAATGTGAACTGTCCACTTCTACTACCACTCTCTGTAGTTCGATCGTAGTATAAAGCTCAGTAGTCAAATGCAATCTAAGTTGGCGACAGTTCAAAAGGTATCGTTTCGCAGTCTCACGAGTTAAGGCACGCTTGTGTTGTGTTGGCTTATGTTAAGGTAAATCCAAGTTTCCTAAATCTAAGTTACCTTAGGGTACATACGACGTGTCATTCAACTGATGATATGTAGGACTAGAAGTGGTATTAGAATTTATGTTTAATAATTCGATAGAAATATCCATTACTCATGTAAACATATTAATGAACCTTGCATAATTATCATGTGTGTAGTTACACATACAATTTTCTTTTTCTGTCCTTAGTAATGTAACATTAGAAAGAAGGAGACAAAGTAACCGTCCATCTCAGAGAGTGTATACAGCAATATTGCTAATATTTTATTTTATTTAACATCGGTAAATCCAGATCGAGTTGAAAATTTAAAAATGTATCTAAACTACATTATATTCTCAAATGTTGTGTCTGATCAAAAATATAAATATATAAAATTTTCTATCTATTTTCTCATATTTCCGAAAAATCTCTTACATTTTTCTGATTTAAATAAAAAGGGATTTTTTTATAAAACTCTTTCGTGTTATTTTTTTAACGATAAAATGCTTTTGGCGTTTTCTTCATTTACTCACAGGAAAAAAGCTTTAAACATTTGTAAACGAAGATCCAGACCGTCCGCCATTATTGCCAACGCATAAATAACAAATACATTTTCATTCGGTCATTTATTCCGTTTTCATTTAGTCATTTACTACCAACGTGAAGCCACAAATCTTAGGGTCGTTATGTCTTAAGTGAACCAGCCATTGTAATTACTGCTACAAGGAATAATATAATACCTCGAATCCTCCAATAGACGCGCGTTGGCTAATTGCGACGTGGTTAATTACTATGCAGCAATGAGCTGACGAGTAGACTAGTAGTCTACTAAATAAGTAGTAAGTCTAAATCTATAATAGATATAATCTCATAGATAATAGAAATCAAAAAGGGGAACGGGGTTGTGAGTGTTAACAACTAAATATTTATTATTCACTGTCAATGCGCTGCCAATTACACCCAGCTCGATAAAGCCACAAAGGGTGCAAGGGTTTCCGTAACCAACAATTTCAATGTTTCACATCTCCCGTGACCGCCATATTTATTTTGGAATGGTTTTTATTTTATTTTAATCGTGCACAGTGTATTCTTTATATATTTAGTTAATTTTAACATATTAAATGTATTTACAAAAAGCATATAAAAATTCAGAGGGAGAGCCTGGGTTTGAACCCACAATCATCGGTTAAGATTCACGGGTATTAACTGCCAGGTCAGCTCGCCTAAACCTTTTTTTATATATATTAAAAATCACTTCTGAGCTTATTCAAAATTATACTTTTATCCCGTTTGCAGTTGAAACGCTTGGACCTTGGAGTAATAGTGCAAAAAATTTCATCCAAAATATTACACCCGTCTTATTGCCTCTACTACAGGAGGGCTGGTTCATTTTTCGCTCAGAGAATCGGAATTGCGATTCAATGGGGAAATGCTGCTAGCATTCTTGCCACCATTCCACGCGGTCACGATTTGTATAGTAAATATTTTTAATTTTTATTTGTATTTATTTAAGGTTTTCTTCTGAGCTTCATAATCTAAAGTCTGTAATGCGATTAGAGAATAAAAGACATAATAATAAATATAGTTTTAGAGAAGTTACATTGCAGTTACAACAAGCGTAAATTAGATTTTAATACTTTTTATTTTTCTTAATATCTACTTATTTATTTTTTATTATTATTTGTTATAAGTGTTCGCAGTTGTGAGTTTTAATGTGAGAAACCATAATTTTAAAGACCTAAGTCTAAGTAACGGCATCGTATTGTTTGATGTAAATAAAAGGTTAAATTATGTACTCAGTTTATTTCAACATATTAGTTTTTTCGGTACCTCGACATCAGCTTATAAGCCCTTCAGTGATGGTCAATACAGAAAACTAATAATATTAGAACAATGCATTCCCATTCTATATTCCTAGTCTATTTCAAGACGGGCGTCTTTAGCTGCTAAGTGTCTGTTTATGAGAGTAAGCCGTAACAGGTACAATAGCCTCCCCCAGGCGATAAAGAGTATCCCTAGACCGAGACCGCAGGCACACGAGAGGCACAATGAACTGGACACGCATTGTTATCAATAAACTATTATATTAGAAAGGGACGATTAAAATGTAATGCATTTGTTTGTTAAACGTCAATTGGATCGTCTTGTGCAGATATTTACCAATCTACAGAAATACGTTTAAAAATAATTTGTACTTTATGAGAAATAAATATAAATGTCTGAAGGTAAGCTGGCATGAAACGCCCTCAACGACGCGATTGTTATGACATAATTATCTTCTATATATATATAATCGATTCCCACTCATCACGAGATCTCCTAAACTATGCGCCAGATTGACTTGAAATTTGACACAGATACTCCTTCCCATACGTAGACGCTCACTAAGAACGGATTTTGTTCAACTCTCATCCAAAACTGATTTATCACATATTTTATCATTCTTTTTATATGTAGGAGAGCCTATACTAAACATCGGTAACAGTTTCCTTAGTAACCTTTGCCATAGTAACCGATTTCATGATGTTTATATTGATAAACTAGCTGCTGCCCGTCGCTTCCCTCGCATGTAATCTACATTTTAAAGGGGTAAAAATTTTTTTTTTTTGTATGTTTGTTTGTAATTAATAAACTATATTTTATATGCCAACTGTTGCTTGCGGCTTCACGCACGCGTATTCTATATCTTCACTAATATTACAAAGAGGTAAAATTAGATTTTTGGTATGTTGTTTGTAATGAATAAACTCAAAAACTGCTGTCACCAATCGATCTATTCGACAATACAGTACAGTGTATGTGTGTTCAGTACACGGCATTTAATATAATTATATATGTATAAGCATAGTACAACACACCCGGCATATCTTTTTTATCTTTTTCATTTATTGGAACGATGTTTTTTTACGCGGCTTACAGTATAGTTAACTGGCAGAATTCGTCATGTAACAAAAAACGCGAAACTCCCTCTCCGGGTGACCTTTCCTCTCTTTCTTTCTTACCGTTTCTTCCTATTTTATACAGTTGAAGAGATTACTATTTATCTCAAATTTTAAATGAAACTTATCGATTTAAGCTATCTTAGTAACCATTTTTGCATTGAAACAATAACATAAAACATACAAATTAAAGAGTGAGTTGAATAAAGGAGGAGAACGCTTATTGTTGTGACAAAAATAATAATAATAACGTCCTCCGGACCGATTTCGGCTACGGCGGTCAATCTTAAGGTAGATATGCCAACTATATATATTATAGTGCGCAAGTGTGTGCGCAAACACAGGTGCACTTATATTCCGTAACTCTCATAATGAGTAAAGGAGTCTGACAAAAATACAGAAATATAATCAATAAAAATCTACAAATTCAGACACGTTTTGGTAGATAAATAATAGACTAAGCGTAGTACTGTTGGCTCCCAATATCCATGGTGCGCTTGCATTTTTCTTATTTTTTGCAGAACTGGTAACAGTCCTAACTTCTAAACGAAAGGTCACATTCGAAGCATTTAAAGAGGAATTTAATTTTTTTGTGTATAATCAACCTGAAGCTATTTAATGGCGTAGGGATTTATATCATGATAAGAATATCATCATCGTTCGTTTCTGTTTCTCTTATCGTGCGTTTTTTAAACTAATTTTAACAAAAAGCAGTTATTGTGACTTAATTATAGTATTTAGATACATAAGTCTCCCGCTCTTTTTTGTAGTTAAAGATGAGTAATATAAACATGTAGTACATTATTTTGAGTATCTTCAATAGTTTTTGTTTTTGTGTAGCTTTTTTTTTCAATTGATTGTTAATTCTTATTCATATAAATAATGTAATTACCTCGGCAACTTAATATAAATTAAAATTCAGAAAAAATGCCTATTACACTAATTTGAATTCATACTTTAGAAGATATCACCGATTCCTTACGATTTTCTTTAGTAGTTCTTTATTATATGCCCTGTACGAACATATACTGTACTGTAAGGGCGAATAGATCGATTGGAGAATATCTAAACCTTATTGATTAAAAAATAATCACGGATCACGGAATAAAATCTTTATTTTACCCGTATGAAGTCGGGACGGGCAGCTAGTATTTACATAAAATATTAATTGTTTAATATATTACATTTTAATGTTAAATATAATTTAATCTTAAATATATTAGATTTCCTTAATTCCTATTAAATTTCAAAACATATAAAACATTATGAATATGATTTCCTGGCGATTAGCCAACTGCGCAGGAAATAATATTGTGCACAAGTGTGTGCGCAAACACAGATTCTCTATTCCCTCACAATAAGAAGATAGATGTCCATCTTTCCGAATCTGGAATGCTAAAATATCCAATAAATTTCAAAAGCCCGAACCATCTGAACCCAGGACCTCTGGATCTGCGGCCTAGACCTAAGCTATCATTCATTCATCATCATCAGCTAGCATTGATGATATAAACAGAGTTAACAATATAGACAATTAAACAGCTTATTATTATGAAAATATTATTAAATAAAAAAGTATATTTTTCAAACAAAGAAAAAGATTATTGTAACTATGGTTTATCGCTACAAAGCAATGAGCCGCAACAAATTAGCTACCACTCGCGCGATGTCGAGGATGATACTTCAACCCTCGTTTTCAGCGGCCATATTACATGTGTAAGAGACAATAAGAATTTCAAATAATAATATTAAACGAATCAAAATATAATAAAACTAATATAAAGAGGCAAATACCAAACATTTCAGTTCAAAAAACTTTAATTCGTAGCTTTATTAATTTTATCTTCTTCCAATTTAATTATTATTATTTTTATATTCAATTGAACTCAACAAATACATTAATTGTAGTTGTTTATATATTTTAAAAATTATTACATAAATAGAACCGACACACGATACCTAATAACCACTTCACGGGTCGGACACGAATTTTGTTACACGCTGTATATTTTACGCGAGCCCAACACATGCGTCGCCCAAAGCAAATTCATATCACGCTCTTTATCTTTCTAAATAATACCTTTTTCTCTAACGTAATCTTATACTTTATGTATACTTAACCCTTAAATAACAACTCGTGTGAGTCTTCCTCTCATTTTAAGGATATAATTCTACTGACTTTTAATGTATTTCATAATCCGGCTTTGAATGAAACTATAGCGAGGTAACTAGCATTAGTCAGAGAAATTTTTGCGACATATATCTATCAACGCGCCATCATCCAGGCAGCTAACCAAAACATAATATCTGTCAAAAATTATAACGAACATCTACATAAAATTATTTGTCAAGACTGACTATGAAAACACAGCCAGCACTATTACGTCTGTAATTTGAATCATACGTTTTGTTATAAACATCTGCTAAGAAAGGAAATTTAGGGGGGGCATTGTCCCCCTTTGTATGAATAGACGAAAGGAGTAATTACTATACATACTCGTATCCATCAAAGACCTTCAAGCATTGTTTACCCACGAAGTAATGGAGAATAAACGATGAATGAAACAATAGGATGTTCGAATATCTTGAATATTATACTTGATCAATATTGAATTAACATTAATTCAATAGCGTATGTATACATAATATCGCCTTACGTTGGTTTTGAACATTGCACTGAGATACGAACTCGCTGAGTTTTCGAAAAATTGTCAAGAAACGTAGAACATAAGTAGCTTCTTTTTCTATCAATTAAATGACATAATATGTCCTGAATCTATTTCTCAAAATTTTACTATTATCGTCGCGTTTGGACTCTACTACCACTTACCATCAGGCGGAGTAGAGTTATTTGCCCTCCCAGGAAATATAAAGAAATATAAATATATATATCTCTCTATTATATATATAAAAATCTCGTGTCACAGTGTTAGTGTTTATACTCTTCCGAAACGGCTTGACCGATTTTGATGAAATTTTATATGTATATTCTGTAGGTATGAGAAAAGGTTTATAACTAATTTTTATACCCGTAAGTGTTAAGGGTGGCTCACCCCAAAAACATTTTTTTAATTTTTTGGACATATCTTTTATTTTTATTTTTTTATTATTTGGCATTAAAAATACATACAAGCCTAAATTTTCACCCTTCTACCATCAACGCCTATTTTTTAATAGAGATATTAGTAATTCAATCATTTTCAACCTAGGTCGATAACTGGATCAATTAACACTTGAACAGCTATCCCCGTCGGGGGCTTTTGGTGTCACTTCTCACCATGTAAGCAGCACGGAGTAAGGATGGTAGCGTTCTCCTGTCTCTCTTGCAATAAGCTGTATCTCATTTCTTACACAGTTTTCGGAAAAAAACTTGCCATTATTATTGTGTGTACATCGATCGCAGTAGTGATCTTTACAATTATCATTTTATCATTTCCGTGTAATTCTCAACTAATTTTATTTAAAATTTGCAGTGCTGTAATTATTGGTTTTATTAATTATTAATATTAATGTATTATTCTTAAGGAAAAATATTGTGAAAAGTAAGTTAAATAACAAAAATGTGTGTGTACACGCGTTAGACCTATTATTATAAAAAGAAAAAACAGATAACGGGGCAAATTTTTCAAAAATTCAGTGCCGGTGAGTCCGACATACCACTTCATGTGGGGGAAGCACGTAGAAGCGTTTTTCCAGCGAAAAAAAAGGAGGAAATTGTTCTTACTTTTTTTTTACACCAAAAAGCGTTGCCCTTCTTAATCAACTGTGTATATTTTATGTTGTTTTTATAGGGTTTTCCATTAAGGGCGCTTGATCTTTGAAATGCAAAAAAAATACATGTAGGAGAGATATTTGCGAATTTTTTTTTTATTTGGAATGTCTATCGACCCCATTATGTATGAAATATGACATCATTCAAATGACCGCCACGGCTTCGGTTGGTGGCGCGCACACGAAAGGTCCAATTTTCGATGACTCTGGCGCACAAATCGGGCTGTATTTGATCGATGGCGTGGCGTATGTTGACTTTGAGGGCATCGGTGGTTTGCGGCTTGTTGGCATAGACCTGCGACTTAAGAAAACCCCACAAGAAAAAGTCCAGCGGGGTCAAATCGCACGATCTCGGTGGCCAGTTCACGTCGCCTCCGCGCGAGATGACCATGTCCAGAAATTGCTCGTGCAGAACTTCCATCGTAGCGTGTGCTGTGTGGCACGTAGCGCCGTCCTGTTGAAACCACATGTTGTCCAGATCCATATTCTCGATTTCAGGCCAAAAGAAGTTGGTTATCATCGACCGGTATCGCTCACCATTGACGGTGACGGCCACACCATTATCGTTTTCGAAAAAATACGGACCAATCACGCCTCCGGCCCAAAATCCGCACCAAACAGTCACTTTCTGCGGGTGCATTGCCACTTGGTGAACCTCGTGTGGATTGGTCTCGTTCCAAATACGGCAATTTTGCTTGTTGACATAGCCATTCATTCATCCAAAAATGCGCCTCGTCGCTGAAGATGATTTTTTTGCCAAAATCGGCGTCAACTTCCAACTGCTCTAATGCCCAGTCAGCGAACACACGGCGCTGTCTATGGTCATTAACCTTGAGCTCTTGGGTCAGCTGGATCTTGTACGGGTGCAGGCTCAAGTCAAAACGCAAAATTCGCCAAGTTGTCGTCTGCGAAAGGCCGAGTTCCTGTGCGCGACGCGGAATTGACTGCCGCGGGTTTTCGAGGACACTGTCGCGCACAGCGGCGATATTCTCGGCAGATCTCGCGTTACGTTGACGCACGGGAACCGGCTGATTGTTAACTGACCCGGTTGACTCGAATTTGTCCACCAATCGACGGATAGTCGACTCGGCAGGACGATCATCGCGACCGTAAAACGGGCGAAGTGCGCGGAACGTTGCTCGAACTGAAGACCCATTTTCATAAAACAGTTTTATGATTTGCACGTGCTGCTCGACACTGTAACCTGCCTAATGGTGGTTTGGGAGGACGGAATGAATATAACACACTGCATTTGACAGCTGTCACTCAAACAACATGGCCGCAATCAGCTGTCAAAGTTCAAGCGTCCCTATTGGAAAACCCCTTATTATGTTTTCAATGCAAAAATGGAAAGTAAGAATTAAAATTGATAAATTTCATTTAATACTTTAGGAAAATAGTAAGTTATTCAAAATTAAATATAAAATAGCGAATTATAAGTTAAAAAAAGAGTTCAATTGTATAGAAATGAGGTTATCTCATTGGCCGCACACAATCCTTATTGTCAAATCTGAATATTTGCACACTTACACATACATATACATACAACCGCTAGAATAGAAAGAATCAGTAAGAAAGAAAGAGGGGAAAGGTTGCTTGGAGGACAACGCTTTTTTGTTACATCACAATTTCTGCCAGGTCACTCTACAGTAGTAAAAGAACTTTGTTCCAATAAATGAAAAAATATGTAGAGCCTGTTGTTCTTTACTTTATGCATTATTATTATATGCCCTGTACCGAACACACATACTGTACTGTATGGGCGAATGTTTATATCTTATCTATTAAAAATGCAAATTGCGCTACATATGGCTTGCTTTCATTTATCGTAATGTATTAGTACTATTTGGCTTTTGTTTGGTGATTTCGTTGTTACTGCCTTGTGAATACTTGATATTTGTAATATTATTTGAATTAGTTTTGCATGCTAAGGACATCGTACATAATTATGATTTTGCTTATTTGTTTAATTTCACTATATTTGCTATAAGTTTTATTTCAATACTTACAAACGGTTACCGTGAGGTTCATTGTTCGTATTTTATTTTGATGGGCAATTTGTTATGCAATTTATTTTGTTTTTATAACAATGGCTAACGAAATTTCTATTTATTATCAGAACGTTCGGGGCTTACGTTCTAAATCCAATCTGTTTTTTCGCAATGTGCTTGGGGGTGATTATGACATTGTTTGTTTGACGGAAACTTGGCTTTAGATGGAATTTTTGTGAAGAATTGTTTGATTCTAGATACAGTGTCTATAGGTGTGACAGAAACTACGAAATTTTAAATAATAGTCTAGGCGGTGGCGTTTTAATAGCCGTAAACCATCGACTTACTTTACACTCCTCAAATACGGTCCCAATAAGTGGAGCGGCTGCGGATATTATAGAAGTCACCATTAATCTTAACAATAATCAGAAATCTTCTTTTTTAAGGATCTACTCATGCTATTTTCCCCATTGTCGTTTTCAGTTTGATGCACTGTGTACTTATTTTGAGCATGTCTCAAATGAATTTACTAATAACTCTGACTACACTTATTTAATAATGGGTGGCTTTAATATATCGACAGCAAAATGGGAATGCGTTGGCTCTGTTATGAATATGCTTGATTTTGATTTAAATAATGATTTGGTTTTTTCTCTTAACAGCTTTTTAAATTTTAATGATTTCAATCAATATAATTATATCCCGAATGTCAATAATAGCTATCTAGACTTAATAATCGGAACAATTTCTGCTCAGTAGCTCGATGCTCTAAGCCTTTGGTTCCAGAAGATAGTCATCATCCTGCAATAGAAGGGCGAATGTCATTGGAACACAAGGAAATCCTACGGTGCTTACCTCAAAAAGTACGGTCATTTCGCGCTGCGGATTACGATATAATCAACAATAAGTTAAGCGATATTGATTGGTTCATTCTACTTAATGATTTAGATATAGAAGCTGCAGTCAATCTTTTCTACAATACAATCGATCATATCATCCGTGACTACGTTCCTGAAAAATTAAATGTTAAAAATTTACGATATCCCTGCTGGTATTCAAATTCTCTTATTAAAATAGTTAAGGAGAAACTCAAATTTCACAAAAAATGGAAAACCTATGGTAGAATTAGTGATTATAACACATTTAGTATTTTAAGAGAAAGACAGAAATTAATTCAACTTCAGTGTTATGATTATTATATAATTGATTCTGAAAATAGAATTTCACGTCATAGTAAGTTTTTTTGGACCTTTGTGAAATCTAAAAAATCGTCCAATGAATTTCTAGATACAATGTTTCTGGGGAGTAGATCGGCATCTGACGGGGAACAGATCGGTTCTTTGTTTAATGATTATTTCAAATCTGCATTTCAGACTCAAATTCAGGACGAGACTAATCTAGTATTAAGCTGCCCTAAGTCAACTTATGATTCGATATCTATTTCTTCCATTGAAATTAATCCCCAAATTGTACAAATATATCTTAAAAAATTGGATGTTAGAAAAGGCGCTGGCCCTGATTACATACCCCCTTATCTTCTTAAGAAATGTAATGACACACTTGCTTTTCCGATTTCTTTACTCTTTTCAAAATCTCTTCACTTAGGTGTGATGCCTAGTATATGGAAACGGTGTTTTATTACTCCTATCTATAAATCAGGTAATAAACATAATATAGAAAATTATAGACCTATATTTAAGTTGTGCACTTTGGCCAAATTATTTGAAAAACTTATTTATGATCAAATCTTTCCCCTTTTACGATCTATCTTAAATGAGAAACAACATGGTTTCATCAATAAAAAGTCGACGGAGACCAATCTTATCCAATTTGTTCATCACTTAACATCTGCTATGGAACATGGCTTTCAAGTGGACGTTGTGTATACCGATTACTCAAAGGCATTCGACAAAATACCGCACGTCCATCTTATTCGTAAACTTGGAGAAGTCGGTATATACGGTGATCTACTACGTTGGTTAGCGTCATATCTGCGTGAACGTAGTCAAGCTGTTACCATTAAGGGTTTCTGCTCATCTTTTGTTCCTGTTACATCAGGAGTGCCTCAGTACTCTCACCTTGGACCCCTCCTATTTAATTTGTTTATCAATAATATTTGTGATATTTTCAAATATTCGGATATTTTATTATACGCTGATGACATGAAAATTTTTAGAGTAATTAAAACTACACAGGATTGTACTCTGTTACAAACTGATTTAAATAGCCTTTGTCACTACTGTCATCAAAATGGACTTACATGAAATCTTAAGAAATGCAGTATTATAACTTTTTCTCGTAAAACCAATAATTTAATATTCGAATCGAAACTTAATGGAAAACCTATAAAAAGGGTAATCGAGGTGAGAGATTTGGGAGTACTCCTCGATCACAAGCTGCTCTTTAATAGCCATGTTGATAACATTGTTGGAAGGGCATATCGGATGCTGGGATTTAGAGTGGGTAAGGATTTTCACTTTAAATCGACACTCTTTTTGCTATATAATGCCTATGTCCGATCCATCCTCGATTATGCCACAACAGTTTGGAATCCATTATTTAAAAAAAATATAGATAAAATCGAGAGAATACAAAATAAATTTCTTAAATACATTTTAACAAAGAATAATGATACTCACGATAATCCTCAAAATCTTAATATTTTGACATTAAAAGAACGTCGTATGATAAAAGATGAACTCTTTCTTTTTAAATTATTAAATAATCATATTGAATCTCCATTCTTACTTAGTAATATATTTATTAGATGTCCTCGCGTGCAAACACGTACAAAAATTTTGTTCGATGTTCCCAAAACCAAGTCTAAGTATGTACGCAACAGCTTTCTTTATAGATCTTGTATAATTCACAACAATAAATTTAATGATTTTGATTTATTTCTTTTGTCATTAAAATAAATTAAATGTAATATTAATTTTCAGTTTAAAAAATTACTTACAGAATAATTTTAATTTTATTAATTTGGTCGTATTTTATAAAATTTTAATTTAATCCATTTATTTTAATTTCGATTGTTATTATTTTTTATAAATTGTGATTGTTATTTTTTTATTAATTGTAATTCTTGTTTTATATTATTGTTATTTTAGTTGCTACTATCCTTACAGTCTGCTTACAGTTTACTTAATTGTGAAGACTTGATTGGTTTTTTCTTTGGTAATGTGCTAATTGTTTTGTGTATTTTATTACTGTTTGTCTTCCTTAAAATAAATAAATAAATATTTTTTTCCCGTACGAAGTCGGGACGGGCAGCTAGTATATATATATAATGGTCCTCCTGACCGATTTCGGTCACGGCGGCCAATCTCAAGAGAGATTAGCCAACTGCGCAGGAGAGATTTTGATGCACAACTGTGTGCGCAAACACAGGTGCACTCTCTATTCCTTAACTCTTATAACCCGATGGGGCGGCAATTCGACACGACCGGAAAGAGTTCAAGCGCAGGACCAACGACTTTAAGTGCTTTCCGAGGCACGGGAGTGTACATACTTCCATCTCCTTCCAGACTCCGGGCTGCTACTGAGAATTATCGACAAAAAATCTTAATAACATTTTATTGGCCCGACCTGGGATTTGAATCCAGACCATCGTGTCTGCGGCCTTACGTGTAGCCACTACACCAACGAGGTAGTCAATATAATTATATATAGCATCTTTGCTAAGAATAAAAGGCGCGCGCTAATTTAAAAACGGCATTTTGTTGGTGGACATAAAGATAAGTGAGTACTCACTTAAACTTTAAAATAAGCTAGCGCTTCAGCCGCGACTTCGTCCGCGAAAATTTAAAAACTGTTTGTCTCTAACACAGACATTTTAGGAAGCCTAACTACATTATTTTAAACTTCGAGCACTGTATAAAATGTATTTAATGCTCAAAATAAGATAAAATTAGTTAAGATATGCTTTTCAATATAAATACAAATATATATGGAATATTAAGAAAATATACGGGGCAAGAGATTCATTGTGATAATAATACAATAGAATATTTTTGAAAATATTTATTTATTAAATACAAGCACTCAATTAAACTCGTTTAATAAGCATGCCGTTGTCGATCAAATAATTGGATCCAGTGACAGACTTCGCTTTATCACTTGCCACGTACAAAATCATATCTGCTATCTCCTCCGACTCAGATACTCTGTTAAGGAGAGTTCTTGATGGAAAATCGTCCCAAGTAAGACTAGCCTTAGCATTATCCATAAAATCAGTTCTAACCGGTCCAGGACTTACCGCATTTACTCTCACACCGTGAGGGGCAAACTCAGTCGCGCAGCAAACGGTGAAATGATTCACTGCTGCTTTTGATGTGTAGTAATTTGTCATACCGGGACCAAAAGGCGGCATAGTTCCAGATACGCTTGATATGTTCACAATGTTACCTTTAGTTTTGACCAAGTATGGTGCTACCAAGTTTGTTAAATGAACAACCGCTCGGAGATTGATGTTCATGATGGTATCATAGGCTTTCATCATATCGTTGGCGAGTATGCCACCATTTTCCACTGTCATACCAGCATTATTGACCAAGACATCGATCTTACCGAATTTCTTGATGGTTTGGTTAATGATGTTCCGAGCGTCATCGTCGTTAGCGACATCTGCGCAAACCACTAGCGGCGATGAGCATTTCGCAGCCACGGCGGAGAGTTTGGTCTGGTTGCGGCCCACCAAGACCACGTGAGCGCCCTCTTTGCTGAACGAAATCGACGCCGCTGCACCGATGCCAGAGCTGGCTCCCGTCACAATAACTACTTTGTTTTTGAAACTCATTTTGTTATGTATCAAGTAAGACTAATGACAGTGAATTTTATGCAGCTCTATTTATATGTTAATCAGTAGTTATCGTTAATCGTTAATCAGTGATAAGCATAGGAAATCAAATACAGAGTAAAAGTGTTTGAATGATTTGACACTTTAATTGAGATGTAATGATAGCTGAATTACACTTGACGATTCATCGTACAATATACCAGGAAACTAGTACTTTTTAATTCTATCTATAGCAAACACATTTACTATATTTTTGTTATATTGGAAGATTTACTGTTAAAATGGCCATCTCATATCCTCATAAAAGTTACCATGAGTAGAATATAACATGAATGTGCCGATTATATAATCAAGGGAAGTAGTGATGTTATGTCCCTAGAGGAAGTACGACAATGTGGCCCTTACATTTGTAGAAATGCTGAAGCTCTATGTAATATAAAAGATTACTTGTTTCACATTTAGCTTACATTTGACTGGTTTAGCAACTGTGTTAGTCCGAGATTCTGAGTCGATATAGCAGGGACAAAACAAGTCCTTTTTGAAATATTGTACGTATTGAAAAAAAAAGCACTGTTTCCGCCTCAGTTAAAAAAAATATATCAGAGTAAGCACAATTTTTCATAAACTTAATTTGTTTATAATTAACTTCACGCTGAGTACTGATAGTTTATTCCGATGTGACAAATATAATACAATGTCATAATTTTAACAGGGTTTACGAATTACGGCGGAGATATCTCGCTCGGTGGTGCTGGTTAGAAATGTTCTGCGACATGACACTCTCGCAGAAGGAGGCCGCGGAGCGGCAGCGCGTGGAAAGTGCCTCCGCTGAATCGATACGTCGAAGAAGACCGGAGACCGTCGGCGCTATGCAAACCTTCTCACCCTGCCTTAATAGCAACCGGGGCTAAGTGGGTTCCCTGTATCCGGGAACCCCCTTAGAAATGGAGGCCCGCATAGGCGGGCTGACCGTTGGGGCGTCACGGTAGCATGCGCAAGCGAACCCGTGGCGCCTGTAAGCCCCACATACTCCCCCACTTCATTCTTGAAGATATCGAATAATCATGCTGATATGACAAAACATCCTTGAACTACTTATTTTAAAATTAGTTATAAATAATCATATCTGAATTGAATTGATATTAACATATGATAACTATCAATGAAAAATCTCAATAATTTATCATTGGGTAATATTGTGCAATAAATAACGAATAATAATATTCTAACAAGCTGTTAGTTCCTCTTTATCGCGCCTTGTAGTAAATATAAATTGGATGTATGCAGAAAACAGCAATAGACCAGCAAGAAATGAATTAAAAACACAAATTAAGCACATGATTATTCAGTTGTGCTTACCCGGGTTTGAACCCATGATCATTGGTTAAGATTCACGCGTTCTAATTACAGAACCATCTCGGCTTATCTAGAAAAGCTAACTTATGCAGAAAAACTAACAGATTTTATTTAATGTGTAATTGGAATAAATGTTTAAATTTTTTGTTCTCATTTTTAATTATTAGTGATTTTGTAAATTTAAATTACGATTTATGACTAGATTTAATCAAATACTATCCATGATGGTAGATTAATGGTGAGATTAGAATTTATTACAGATTACACTTAACGGGGTAGGGGAAAAGGGAAAGAGCATAGTTGCTCACTTAAAACATAAATATTATGAGCGTATTTTATTTTTTCTTCAAGTATTGTTTTATTATTATTGGTTATAAAAATAGAAAAATATTAATTGCAATGAGTTTCTATCGTCGGTTTTTCTTAATTATAATGAATTGCTTTTCGAACCGATATGGTAGATTTGAATGAGATGTAAAAAATAACCGAGCTTGACTTTGCTGAATCTCGTTAACTATTTATCTGATTCAAAAATGTTTCCATCAAAAGCTGCCGGGAATTTTGTTTTGTAACAACTAACTATAAAAACAACAAATATTAGTGCTACCTTTTTTGAGCATATTCACATATATTTAATACTTATTGCACAACAATAAAAGAACATATAAGTAATACAAAGGCGGTCTTATCGCTTATAGCGATCTCTCACAGACAACCTTTGGTGAATGGAGCTTTGCAAGAGAAGAGGTAGATTCATTTAAAAATTCAAACGAGAAACTAAATAATACATAAAAACAATTAGAGTAAAGCACTATACTACACATAACTACATTCCAATAAAACACTTATTATATATATATATATATATATATAAGTTAAGTTCAATTATTTTTAATTCACCTGATTTATTTAATCCGATACCTTGGATTGCATCTTCTTCTAAATATTTAGAAACAGTGTTCCAATATAAAGGGGTCCATTACAGCAGTTCTCACGTACGATAGTATTCTTCGACGCGGACGAACAAAAGTGCCAGCTATTTGGCACACCCCCAACTGCATTGAAATCGAATGGAACACTTCCCCTCGATCCGGGCAGAGCACTTACTGTCGTTATGTCGTAATGAAGTGATTCTAACCGACTTTTAAAAGAAACTACTATTTCTGTTCGAGCGGTTGAATATCGTCGAATGTTGATTTTTACTTGTTAGTCCATAAGTTTGCTGGCTTTCTGTTGAAATGTTAGCAGTATCTCCAAATATTTAGGTCGCGTGTTTTATTCCTCGTTTACAACTAGGTAAACTAAAACAGCCCCTTTTGAACAACGTTTGGTCATCAATGTGATAACAATAATAAAATATTTCTTTAGTACCCAAAATCTTGCTAGGACAGACGCTGGTGTCAGTTCTAATCAATAAATATTATTATATTCAAGGAGAAAACAACATGAATATGCTGGTACTCGCGACAGATTAGTGTATAAGTGGATTGTATTAGTGTATAAGTGGATTGTATTAGTGTATAAGTGGATTGTATTAAGATGAATAGAATGATTTACCTCGAAATGCGGGGTCTTACTTTTTCTTGGGAGGACCCCCTTGGTCTTCACATACTTGGAGATCACAAGCCAATTAATGGGTGGAATAGAAGAAAATAATTGTTCATTACACTAGCTGACTCGAAAACACGGCACCCACACTGTACCACATCGCTGCGGGCCTTACGTCAAATATCAAAATCAAATCATGGATAAGAAATGACGTTCCCATCTACGCATCAACTTAAATACACTATAATACTATAATATATTATATTATAATAAGTATGGTTTTTTTTTACCCATTATAGGCTAGCGTTTGACCGTTGTCTTGCCTGATGTTAAGCATCGACACGGTCTACGATGTAGCACGCTTGCCTAGAAGATACCTGTTAACTCTTGATTTGAAGACACGAACGTTGTACCTATCGGGAAATACAGACTCAGGCAAAGTATTCCACAATTTAGCAGTGCGAATGATAAAGGTGGATTCGAAGCGCTTGGTACGTAGGCTGGGAATTTCCACCTTGTACCTATGGCGCTTTGGTCGCGTTTGCCTGGCCGTTTGATAGTAAAAGGGGGCTTAAAGTGAATTAAGAAATAACATTGTTTTGAAGTCAAGTAATCATATACAAATATTTCAAACAAATATGTATTTATATATACATATAATATGTACAATATTATAGTCTTTCGGACATTGTTTAGACTTGATGTATGTAGTCAGCGGCCAAATCATAAATTAAATAATAGGAGTACTTTCCATATAACCTTATGTAACTGGTAAAAAGTACCAATTGTTTTGAGCGAATTGGAAAAAAAAATACCTGCGCGATTCAGAAAAACGAATGGGCCATTTTTACCGAGAAATAATTTCAGGACAAAATATTTTTAATTTACCTGGAACTCCCTTATCGTATTATATTATATTATTCGCATAATTTAGAGCTATTTATTTTTATTTTATTTCTTATATTATACAGAAAACTTTACCAACGATAATCCTGTTCACTATCTTAGTAGTAATGTCATGTCGCAAAGAAGACCGCGGAGTGGAACGCGTGGAGAGAACAGGGAGGAAACGTCAGCGCTATTCGCATCTTCTCTCTCCCGCCGTAAGTGCGGGTGAGATCTCTGTACCTCGGGAAACCCCCTAAGAATGGATGCCTGCATATGTGACGTCGTGGCGTCACGGTAGCAAACGACTCCAGTAGTAGTTACTACTGCTAGTAGTTCTACGTAGTAGCAGTAGTAGTAGTAGGTAACCATCCAGCCTAACCATCAAGTGCAATGCAACTGTTGAAAGTGAGTTGAAGAGTGAGTAAGTCAGTGACATTAAAGATGTATCATTTAGCCATCACGGTAGGCGGCGCAGGGACGACGCATGTATATACGGCACAGGTATTTCGTTCGTTGACCTCCAAACTATAGATAAAAGTAATAATAATAATTCATATTCACACATTTAATATTACTGTCAAGCATCAGAATATTATGGAAGTTTCCAACTCTTGTATGAGTTTCGCTCATCCGCTATAAATTTTCCAGGAGATTACTTAGAGTTTGTCTCATCAGCGACATTCTTGGCACGAAGTTTTCAGTTCAGCATTCTTGTTACTTGATCTCCTTGTGAAGTAACAAGTCTTTATAAAACTTTAACCTTAAATGCAAGTAAAGTCTGTTATTTCAGTTTGACTTGATGTTATTTATGTCACAGAGACGCAGATGACCAAGTGTATATAAAAAAGGCACATTTTTGTCACGTACTGTACATAATAAATTTTTTACTGCATAGAGCAATGGTCCAGTGACTACAACACGTGGATCTTAACCTAATCATCGAAGAAGTCCCACACATTCCCCTCTAATTCAGAGAATGTCTTTGTCCAGCAGTGAGACAATCACAGACTGTTACTTTTGTTTTAGAGAGCAATGCATGAAAAATCGCTTGACGAATTAAAATTAAAGTAAACGATTATTGCACAATGATACTCGCAATGACGTCACCTACCCTTTTTAAAAATAAAAATACTCAAGTCATGTTACGTTTTAAATTACTAATATTACGTATAATCGAATTATCTCAAAGCCCATATTATTTCGTCCCAGAGAATAATAATTCACTGATTGTTACCAAATCTTATCGGGCATTATCAAATCTGAGTGTACGTTGAACATTTATCATATTTTTTTCAAAACTCAAAAGTACCAGCTAAATGAATTTATAAATTAAATTTGGAATTCTTAACCAAAGAGGAGATATTTCAGATCAAAGTTTTCAGTACGACAAAACGCTAATTTCATATGTAAGGACCTAATATTATCCTTCACATATCGACTTAATTATACCTTTGATGTTCTAAAAACAAGATAATTTATGATCAATGTTATTAGTGATTTTAATAAAGTGATCTGACTATTTTATTCAAAGTGAAACAATATATAATTGATGTTTGTAAATAGTTTAGGATTCAACTATAACGTGATATTAATAATAATATCCTGGGACATTATTCACACAAGTCCATCTGATCTCAAGCTAAGCAGAGCTAGTACTATGGAAACCAGACAACTGATATACTACTTATAATACTTCTCTTTTTTAACTACATACTTATATAGATAATTACACCCAGACTCAGGGCAAACAGACATGTTCATGTACATAAATGTCTGTCCTGGGTGGGAATCGAGCCCACAACCTGCGGCGCGACCAACCGGCTCATCAAATTACATACAAGGTATAAAAATAGTGTAAATATTGAATTCAATAATAAACAATACAAATTATCGCTATTATAATTAAAGCTATAACACGTGTTAAAAGAATTTTATGAACGACGTAAATGTTCGTATGTGAGTATGGACTGAAAAACATTTGAAATTTCTCATTAAGCTCACCGTTAAAAGTTATATTGAAATGAATAAATTACATTTATTGTATTCATTATGTAACGAGATTAATTTCAACTCGTTATGGCGTTGTTAATTCAGTTTATACAAGTATATCATATAAAATAAATAACATCTACAATAATTAAATTATTATTTTCATTTCGAATTAATGTTGAAGTTGAAGCTTATAAACCAACCAAATCAACTCATTTATGTTCGTAATTTTTTTTGACGTGATAACGTCTTATAAATCGACTGGCTGTTCCCCGCGGCTTCACCTGCGTATAATTAATAAAAATATAATAAATTATTTTATTACTATAATAACACACGCACGCACATGGTGGCCCATATGCTCGTCCGCCTATCTATACAATAAAAATACTATACATTAAATTATATTTATGATATATATTATGAAATTAATGATTTTGTAATATGATTAATCAAAAACCTTCTGAGAAGAGTGACAACAAAATAAAGTATATAGGTTCTTAGCCTTTATATTTTATTTTTAAATCATATGATGTTAAGTGTGAAACTAACCACAATTTCATTTTTTATATTTAAAAAGAAAAGCTTTTTTTGCCTATAAATGAAAATAACGAATAATGTGTTTATATTCACAGATAATATTTATCGCTGTATGTCACACAGCGATAGACGTTTATCATAATATAATTTCTATTTAAGTAGCGATAATTATCATTCTTGTAAATATTTTTAACAGCAACAGACATGTCCCGTGTGGCTGTGGTCACAGGTTCAAATAAAGGCATCGGATTCGCCATTGTTAAGGGCTTGTGTCAAAGATTCGATGGTGTCGTTTATTTAACTTCTCGAGATGAGAAAAGAGGAAGGGAAGCTCTAGCGGAGTTGAAGAAAATAGACTTAAACCCAGAATATCATCAACTAGACGTAGCTGATCGAAACAGTGTTCTACGATTCAGAGATCATATCAAAAAGAAACACGGTGGTCTTGATATTCTTATTAATAATGCTGCAATACTTGATACTGATTTGAGCTCGTCTTCTTACGATAATAGCAGAAATGTTATAGATATTAATTTCAAGAGTGTGATAACTATGCAGGAATTAATTTATCCGCTAGTAAGAAACAATGGCCGTATCCTGAACATTTCCAGCGACTGCGGTCACCTCTCCAATTTAAGAAATAAATATTGGATTGAGAGACTATCCAAGGAAGATTTAAAAATTGAAGATTTATACGAATTTGTCGATTGGTTTCTTGAATCGAAGAAAAACGGTACGTTCAATTCAGAAGACTTTGTTGATGGTGGTACTGTTGCAGCGTACAGGGTGGCTAAGATTGCCCTCAGTGCTGTAACAATGATACAGCAAAAGGAACTGGAAGGCAGAAACATATCTGTCAATTCCATGCATCCAGGATTTGTGCGAACAGAGATGACAAGTAGTGCGGGGTTCTTCAGTGTAGATCAGGCGGCTGAGACTCCACTATACCTCGTCCTTGATGCTCCCCAAGCATTAAAAGGAGGCTATGTTTGGTTTGACAGGAAAGTTCTGGACTGGTACGACTACAATGCTGATTACTACTTTAAGATAGAAACTCTTGTCAATTAAGATTTAACATTGTAGAAATTATTGGTTAAATAATAACTAAAAATTTTATTTTTCTATCAGTGTTTCATTTTATATTCATAGTTATAATAGCCTTCAATATAATATCATAAGTAAATATATAATTACTAGCTGCCTGTTCCGACTTCGTGCTGGTAAAATAAGGATTTTATTCCGTGCATTTTTTAATCAGTAAGGTTTAAATATTTACCAATCAATCTTCGCCCTTACAGTACAGTGTATGTTCAGTACAGGGCATATAATAAAGAACTATGTTATTTTTTCAATGCAAACATGTTAAGTAAGGTAGCTTAAATCAATAAATTTCATTTAAAATTTGAGGTAAATAGTAATCTCTTCAAAATCATAAAACAACAATATAACAACAACAACAATATAAAACAGCGTATTATAAGTTAAAAAAAGAGTTCAAATGATATTTACATCTGTAAAAATTTATATCGTTGGATGTACACAATGCTTATTGTCAAATCTAAAAAAATCGCACACGCACACACACAGACAGACACACACAGATAGACACATACACATACAACTGTATAAAATAGGAAGAAACGGTAAGAAAGAACGAGAGGAAAGGTCACTTGGAGAGGGAATTGCGCTTTTTTTGTTACATGACGATTTCTGTCAGTTAACTATACTGTAAGCCGCGTAAAAAAACTTCGTTCCAATAAATGAAAAAGATAAAAAAGATATGCCGGGTGTGTTGTACTATGCTTATACATATATAATTATATTGAATGCCGTGTACTGAACACACGTACACTGTACTGTATTGTCGAATAGATCGATTGGTGACAGCAGTTTTTGAGTTTATTCATTACAAACAAACATACCAATAATCTAATTTTACCTCTTTGTAATATTAGTGAAGATATAGAATACGCGTGCGTGAAGCCGCGGGCAACAGTTGGTACGTAAAATATAGTTTATGGATTACATATTATTTTACTGATGGAAGGGCTTTATGCAAGCTCGCCTGGGTGCAACCACCGACTCATCAGATGTTCTACAGTAAAAGAGCAGTACTTGGTATAAATGTTGTATTCCGGTTTAAAGTGTGAGTGAGCCAGTTTAATTACAGGCCTAAGGAACATAACATCTTAGTTCATAAGATTTTTTTAATTTTTAAAATAATAATAATAATAAATTTATTTTAAAAGCATCATATCAGATCATTAACAAAATGTGAACGATAATAACTGCTGTACTGTAGTATAAAACTGCGGTGCAGTTATTTACGCCCGCCAAATAAGCGACATTTCTCTATTCTTTAAAACATTTGTGATGTATAAAATAAAATAAATCCGTTCTTAGTGAGCGTCTATGTATGAGAAGTAATATCTGTGTCAAATTTCAAGTCAATCTGGCCCATAGTTTAGGAGATCTCGTGATGAGCGGGGAATTGATGATATATATATATAGATTACAAAGAATTCATGCGGCCGAAGCCCGCTATTTATTATGTACATATACCATTAAAGCGTAGTTACACATCGTAGCCTTTATCGCTATCGTTGATACATTATAATTGCGTAATTTATTTATTGATTATGATAATTACCAAATTATTATCTGTCGAGGCCGGCATACCATAATCCAGTATTTCGATCCAGGGCAGCAATCCAGTGACTCTAGACGAGGATTTGACTTATGTAAACAGTATTCAATCCAGTCTAGAATCTAATATCCAACTCTCGATTCAAATAGAGTTTTTCAATCTAGTGACTTCATCCCGCGATCGCCCCTACCGAGCTAGTGCTGTTGGACTTGTATAGATGCCCTGTAATCGTATGATAACCGTGTAATGTTCTACTTTTATATCCAAAATATTATTATTATCATACTTATTTTTAATAACTTGGCATCATCAAAACATAAAGTATACTGTTATGAGCTGTTAGTGAGATCAATTATTAATATTATATTAATGCTGTGTTTGCATGTAGTAGGATACATTTAACTGTTATATTTTTGGTTTTGTGTTTATGTATCAAGCAAACGTGGCTTCTTCAAGGGCGGCAACGCTTTAGCATCTCCTTTTGCAAGCTCGTCTGGGTAGGTACCACCCACTCATCAAATATTGTACCGCAAAACAGCAGTCCTTGGTATTGTTGTGTTCCGGTTCCGGAAGGGTGAGTGAGCCAGTGTAATTACAGGCACAAGGGACATAACATCTTAGTTCCCAAGATCGGTAGCGCATTGGCGATGTAAGCGATGATTAACATCTCTTTTTTTTTTTTTTTCTTCGCAGTGGATACCTTCAAAAAGGTACCCGGATCCCTAAAGGGGAGAGACCGGGTTATGTGGGATTCTTACCCACTAAAACCACTGCGATGGCCGTCCTCGGCACGGATCGGAGAGGCTGCGGGATCGTGTTGATATAACGCATCCGCGGCCCCTCCCGTGCTCTGCTCCGCTCGAAGCTTGGCGGAGCTCTTCTCAGGGGGCGAAGGCAATTTCGCCCCCCCGCACTCCTCGCCAGTGCGTACGGCAGCGCGAGGCCATTCCGGCTGCCATCTTCCTCAGGGCCGTCTTAAATAGGACACGAGGCCCCCACCTCACGCATCCACGGGCCTAGGGTTACGCCCTATCTTTTAAGCCCCGGGCGTCGGGGCTGTGGGAGGGCCGAGACGACGCCGACGTCGTCTCCGCCGAGCAGGATCGGCCCTTTCCCGTTCCCGCTCCGCTGTCTCCTTCTGGACCATGACGGTCTCACAGAAGGAAGCTACAGCCCTCCACGCCGATTCCCTGCGGAGCATCGCCATCACGATTGCTCGCAGGGACAGGTCTTGTCCGACTTCACGGACCAGGATCTCCCTCTCCGCACTCCACGCTGGGCATGCTTCCAATGTGTGCTGGGCAATGTCCTGGTCCGCGCCACAGTGGTGGCATATCGCCGTCGATTCGCGTCCGATCTTACACAGGTATTCTCCAAAACAACCGTGACCGGTCATTACCTGCGTAAGTCGGAAGGTGACTCATCGCTTTCGTCTCATCCAGGCTTCGAAGGCTGGCAGGATCGCTCCGATGACGCGTTTGCGCGCGTACCGTTCTTCGCAGAGACGGTCGCGCCACGTCGCAAGAGCCCTCCTATGTTCCCGCCGCTTCAACGCCTCGAGTGCACTCGGACGGGGCGCGCTTTCACCGTTCTGACGGAGGATGCGGATCTGTTGACAGATCCTCGCATCCATATCCGCCAGAATGTCCAAAGGCGGAAAGCGCGCTAGGACGGTTGCCGCCTCATAGGATATCGTACGATATCCCCGCACTATGCGGATGGCCACTCTCCGCTGCAAACTTTGGATCTTAGTCCTGCAGCGGTAAACGCCCGACAGCCTATGAGACCAAACGGGCGCCCCGTAGAGGGCCATCGATCGCACGACACCGGCATAAAGACGGCGAACTTCCTCCCTAGGTCCCCCGAGATTAGGCAGCAGTCTGTGCATAGCACCCGCTACCTTCTCGATCCGGGGGGCTAGGCGCTCGAAGTGTTCCTCGAAGCCCCTGCGACCGTCCAGTGTTGATTAACATCTCTTATCTTATGGTGACCACTTACCTTCAGGTGGCCCATATGCTCGTCCGCCTTCCTATGCCATAAAAAGAAGTGAAAGTGTGACAAACAAACTCACTTATAATATAAGCTAGGTATATGATTCGTCTTTTATTAAAAAGCAGTACACAAACGCTTTTATTTTTCTATATAATATATTATAATACATTATTATAGATATCTTAAGTCTTAAAAGCTAGTTCACTTGATAAGCGAGGATGTGAACACCTGTCCGGTAAAAACTCAGGTAATAAAATATACGTGCAGCTGCATGGGTATTGCATGGGTGACATACATATCGAATCAATGGTTGTATTGGATAAGGAATGAGCCGAGTCTGTACATTCACTATCTGATTCAAATTTAAATTCAAAATACTTTATTCAATATTGAAGTATTACTCTTTCTTATTGATAGTCAATTTAGAAACTACCACCGGTTCGGAAAAGAAATACCCAGCCCTGAGAAGAACCGGCGAAAGAAACTCAGCGGGAAAAGATGATATTGTGCTACGCGCATATTAGATTCGAATATCTAACGATAGGCTGTTTCCACGAGATCTCACAATTTATTCACCTTTATTCGATGACAGCACAACACAAGATTAACGAAAATGCTAGAAGATATATTTTTTAAATTTAACTGATGTACTTATTTTATAAAAATAAATTATATCATCAAACAAATTGTTCAAAGTCAAAATAAACTTAATCAAGTAGGCTATCAAAAGCACTTTGAACCGTCATTTTACAATTTTAATCTATACTACAATATAAATCTATTAGCTCTGTCTGTACATTTATTTTTTCACCTAATTTTGTGATAAATAATCGTTTTATGATGCAGTGATTCACGTTATACTATTTTTTTCATTTTTGTCTGTCTGTCTGTCTGTCTGTCTGTATTTCTTTTTATAACTCAAGAACGGCTTGACCAATCTTGATGAAAATTGGTACACACAAAGAACATGTGATGGCGCAAATGTTAGGCCATTAAAAGTTAAACCCTACGGTATCTTATGATTTTTTTTTATTGTATAATTAGGCCGACGAGCATATGGGCCACCTGATGGTAAGTGGTCACCAACGCCCATAGACAATGGCATTGTAAGAAATGTTAACCATCGCTTACATCGCCAATGCCAATACAGAAAAGTTTATACGGAAACACCTTGACTGTATATATTATGTATTTAAATAATTATTTGTAATTATTCGGCCTGCCTACATAATTGCCTGGAAGCGATTAATATATAAGCATAATTAATATAATAGATAGAAATTAAGAAGTTATGTCCCTGACTAGCTGACTCAGCCTTCAAATCTTGATATGACTTACTTGTTAGCTCGTGCATCCATACCGTGTAGCATAGCTTAATGTGTGTTTATAATTCATATCATGCTCGGCGCGAAACATCGCGAGGAAACCTGCATGTGTCAGATGAAAATTTTCTACATTAGTTGACGAATCGACATCATCAATGTATTATACTCCAAAACTTTCGAATTGAGAGTTTAGGCTAACTAACTTAAGGTAAGCAGTGAAATGTTTTACAGGCTCTTATGTTTTAATAATAGAGTAAGTGACACGGTGGTGGTGGTAGCAGACAAGCATGTACAAAGCCCCACAATTACACTTAAAATAAACGAAATATTCTGCATTTAAGGACAACCTGAATTTAACACGAAGTTAAAATTCAAAAGTCAGCTCTTGTGCATAATAAACTTAAAACAACACGGAGAATTAAAACTAACTTCATATTGCCGGCGCACGTGTGCTTAATATTTGCATAAAACGAATGTTCAAGAATATTCCACCATTTCAAAAGTTAAGAATTTTTGGTTGTATTTTAAAACATCATTCCTACTCGTATATGAATGAATACATAGACTAATTAATTGGAGTGGAATGATAACAAGGTAACTATTAACACATTTATGTACTTGTAGATAGTGCATGATAAACGGACCACGCTGGCGGTAGTCTTCGCAATACATGTCGGGTATTCCTCGATATAAAACATTAGTTAATTCGTATTAATTAGTCAAGTATTAGTGGAACCGAGATGGCCTAGTGGTTAGAACAATTGAATCAGTTAACTTTTCATATACTTCATTTGTGTATATATTTCATTTAGTGCTTGGCGGTGAAAGTGAATATCATGATGAAATATCATAAGGAAGCTTGCATGTGTCGGATGAAAATCTGCCACATGTGTTGCTGCAGAACGGTGCGTGGAATTTAGAACTTAAATCTTGACGGCAAGAACATAGGGGACCCAAACATTGCAGTGATACTTTTACTTAACTTCTATTGAAGCTATTGTAAGAAGTAATTTAATTAACTATATAATTTTTTTCTTTGTTTTCAAGTGTATTTAATATCGAAGTTTCAAATTAACTAATCGAATCTACATAATCAGTCCACAAACCTGCGATGTATTGAATTAATGGTGTTTTAATTTCAGCTTCAAAATACATAGACATCAAATATAAAACTAAAGAGTTTATTTATTTGTTTGAACGGGCTGATCTCAGATTATCTAGTCTGTTTTGAGATAGTATAGTGCCTATGTGTGCGCAAACACGGCTGCACCCTCTGTGCCATTTGACTTGGTTTTATTTCAATCAAATTCTTTAACATGGCAGTATTGTATTTAACATAGCAAAAATCGCAAAGGGTTTCTTTTTAAATCTATTAAGAAAGAATTAAACGCAATTTAAATTTTATATTATAATTTTACCTTACAAAAGATACACAGGTATTTATAACTTGCGCAAAATAAGGGCAAACGGTTAGGAGGTTCACGTGATGGTGAGGTGAGGTGCGTTGTTGGCGTGTGATAGATATTAATATTATAATTAAATTTGCCTTATACTTTATAAGTGCAGACTTACGTCTATATGACATAAAATTAAATGTATCTCAATCAGTAGAACTATTGTGTAATAACAATATTAACCTCACCCCAAGACACGATCATGAAATGATAGACTATGCGACATTGACTAATAATTACCACGAGAACAAAGTCTTATTGTTTGGTTGTGTTGGTATTGCCATAATCGCCACACTCGGCAGACGGGTTGGCGATCGCAGTAACCTGGTCATAGTACTCCGAGAAGCAGTGCCCCCCACGGGATGAAATGGGGTGGTGATATTCGTCGCCGTCACCACACGGCACTTGGCAAGTTGTTGGATGCGGGTAGCGCAAGGCCGGCTATTGTGGAAATACTTGGGGAGGCCTTTCTCCAGCAATGGACGTTTTCCGGCTGAGATGATGATGATGATGAAAAGTTTTATTTCACACGGATGAATAATGTCTTATTTCATACTTTATTCTGTGGATTTTTTTAACACTGATTTCCTGGGAACCTATCTGTTCGCCCGCACTGTGCTAATACATTGTGCAACGTTCCGCAATATTCACGCGTTTACTTAAATACATATGTCGTTATATATATATATAAAAACTACTGGTTCGTTTTGCAAAGGGTTAAAGGCAATATTTAACCAAGTTAAACGTTTGAAACTAACTAAAACTCACATTTTACTTATTGCGATAAAGATTATACCTACGTATATAATACTTTGTTATATAAAGTTTTGCTTATTATGTTAAACATAAAAATGGTTACTGCGAGTTGCTTTTATATGTTTATTATAATTATTATTTGTTTTCAATTTTTGTCAAATTAAATTATTTATTATAAATTAGATTAACTGTTACCACTGTTTTTTTTTTTTAATTTAAACAAAAAATATTTACTTTGTAACAATAAACCAATACGATATTCACAAATCAGATTGATAGTATATGTGCCAACATTGTGGCGTGGACCGTCCCGGTCACACACACGTTGGAAACGTGCCTAGCGTGGATTGCGGAAAGAGAGATCCTGGTTCGTGAAGTCGGACAAGACCTGTCCCTGCGAGCAATCGTGTGGGCGATGGTCCGCAGGGAATCGGCCTGGAGGGCAGTTGCCTCCTTCTGTGAGATCGTCATGGTCCAGAAGGAGACAGCGGGAACGGGAAAGGGCCAACCCTGCCCGGTGGAGACGAAGTCGGTCGGTCGTCTCGGCCCTCCCACATCTCCGACGCTTAAAAGATAGGGCGTAATCCTGGGGCCGTGGATGCGAGAGGTGGGGGCCTTACGTGCCCTAAATCAGACGGCCCTGTGGAGGACGCAGCCGGGATGGCCTCGCGCTGCCGTACGTACTAGCGAGGAGTGTATAGCTTCCGCTGGTCTCAATACAAAAGTCTTTCAAAACAGTCGCTTAGAATATATTACGGGACAAAACCACATTATCCGTGATAATGAGGTTTTGTCCCCATTTGAACATATATTCGTATACTAATAAATAGCTGCGCCCCGCGGGTATACCTGCATTAAATTTGGATTAAGCGTGCCTGTTTCTCACAGTTTGCCATTAGTTGACGCTTATGGTTACTGCTCCGCTCCTTAGGGCCTTAGCATAAAATTATATAGCCTCTAACCTTCCACAATACACGGTCTCTCTAATATTTTTTCCTGAGATTATCGCGAACACAGAATCCGTAGAGCTTCATAATATAAATAAAGATAACGTGGAGCGAATGTTTCAAATCTGACAGAAGTATCTTAATGTTTTCTGTCGAGTATAAAATAAATAAAACACACGTGAAATATAAAGTCTTGAGATTTGCATAATCTATATGCTGTCTCATAATCTCTTCTATCCGAAGTCACTTTGCCACCGGGAGCGTTTTACTCACTTGTTCTTGTGAAAACATTATTTCTTATCTACATATCCGTAAATATATATAATAACGGTGACATAATATATGGATTAAGAACATATATAGACATTTACACGGGTTCTAAGGTGGCTATTTCACTGTTCAATTGAAATGCAACATTATTGTTTGGCAGAGGAAGAAATGATGAGTACTCAGTATCCACTGTTTTGAAAATTGAACAATCATAAGTGTGCCAAGTCACAGACTGACTTAAAACTGAATATTAGAATAGCGTACAAAGACTTCGTGGGCCGGTACCAAGATATATGAGAAAAAAAGTATATACTAAACAAACGGTTCCACTATCTTTTAAAATATACAAAATAAATTAATATTTCACACTTGAATTAGTGCACAAAAATCAAAATTAAAAACATCAAATATAGAAATCATGATCGCGTGAAATGGTTGCAAGAATCCTAGCAACAATTCCCCGTTGAATTGCAATTTCGATTTTCCGGGCGAAAAATGATCTAGTCCTCCTGTCACCGGTAGTGGCAATAAGGCGAAGCGTTATTTCATCAGTATTTAAAAAATAAGTTATTTTTGAATAATGGTAACAGTTACTGCGGGAACCAGGAAAAAACAAGTGAAAGAAACTGTCCTCTTTATAATATTAGATGGTATCCTCTATGTACGAATCGATAGCTCGCAGAGGCCTGGAATACCGAATTAATTCCGCTCTGGGCGTCTGCCAAATTGTAGTAATTCCGAAATATTCGGAGGTAAGGATCAAACTTTCTAAATATAAAGCGTATAAATGAGAAATAAATTTCAAAATGTTTTGCTCATTTCGCTCCATGATTTATTTGGATTAACGTAAGTTATGAAAACTATTAAATTGAAATGGGTTGCCCTTTTGAAATATTACTCTAAAATTTTTTGTGACTTCGTCCGAATATAATCCTTTACTCTGTATTTACAACAGAGCCCATAAACATTTGAAACGTATACGAGATAATAGGTGCTAATAAATATTAAGTACAAATAACTACATTATTTTCGTACAACAGCAATATAATTTTAAGTAATATATTTACTCCAATATAAATCTGAGATAACCCAGTGGTGAACTCGTGAATTTGAATTGTGCATTCACAAGCAAGCGACGCTGAATTTTCATTTGCTAAATTCACATCTGTATGGGTCGGATGAAAATCTGCCATATGTATATCCACAATGAAGTAGCGCGGTGAAAAAAGTCAACGCTTTTGTCCACAAAAAGGACATTTACGTGCTTCTAATTTCATACATTAATTAAAATATCTTGTTATTATGCCAAAGGTTAGTTTGAGCTTTAATGTAGTTTTAACATTTTTATACTTTAATTCACTTTTTATTTATTTTTCCTTTTTAATTTCACCACCGCACATCGCACCAGAATTTGAAATATCATTCTCACTACCTCGATGTCCGGAAATTCATAACAACTTCATAGTCAGCTTTCGCCGGCGACTTTTCCAAGCCGTTATGATATAGGAACCTTCAAGCAAAGAGCGTACTCTTTCCTTAAAGGCAAGCAAAGCACCTGCAAGGCGGTGGTAGTCCGCCACTTTCCATCAGGTGAGCCTCTCTCATTTGACCCCTTTTACATAAAAAAATAGGTACTTATTGGGATTTCTAACTTTCTTTCTGTGGAATTAAAGTTATTAAAATATTTAGTCGAAACTTCTTTGCCGTTTATGAGTTAGTCTTTTTAATTAATATTTTCTTTAAAACATAAATACATTTGTGGATCACAATATTTATTTATTAAGTAAAAAACGATATAGTGTATTTGTGCATAGCTTTTTGACTATCGACAGTAGATGAGAATCGGAAATCGATTGCTGTATTTTTTTTTACTTTATTTATTTTGTTAAAAAATATTCACGTTATTTTAATGGGAAAACTTTTCAATAGACCATTTGAGTAATACAATACAAAAAGGTTTTATGAAAATGTATTCAAAGTACTCAGATTCCAAGGTTTTTGTATTTTAGGCGCTTGAGGCAATCTACAATTCAGTCTTTTCAATTCATATTTTTTATGCAGACACAACTCGTTACAGCTTTATTATAAACGACTGTTTGGTTCCGTGACTTTTTTCGTTATGATTACGCATGATAAAACTTTATTTAAATAGAAACCATTTTAATTGAATAATAAGGACTAGAAGCTCACAAAACGATTAATTATATATTTATTTCAATAAAAAAGTAAATAAAAATGCACTAATTATTTATCGCGTCATCATTCAGAATAGCTAAATAAAAATTTCCACAGCTCTTTCTTAAAAAAATTAAGGATTCTCATACAAACTTTTATCCCTTTTATGACTTTCGGAATTACATTTTCAGAAATCCTTTCTTAATGCTAACATACTGTGTAAATGGAACCCGTATGCAAATTTTCATTGTACTAACTTCAGTAATTGGGACCGTGCGTTTATGTGTCAGTCAGTCAGGTATTCTTTATAATGTATATAGATAATAAGGCAATTACCTGTCGGTATCTTCAGCTTGATGGATTTCCTATTATCGTTCCAGATTTTAATCAAAGTCAAACTTCAGCTTTGCAGAACATTAAAGTATCAATCAGTCTTTGTGTCGTCGTTATTGTTTTTATTGCCTTCGTCGTCGTGCGATCGACTTTGATCTCGATTGCCTTTTTGTGGATAAATAATTGCTTTCAAATTAATTAATAATTGATGTACGAAGTTTATGTTTACAATTGTGTATTAAGTTTATTTGGTAGTTGTCTCCTTAATAGGTAATTTACCTTTTTTATACAAAATAAGAAAGGGGACTAGTAAAGGGGCCACATAATGATATCGCTATCACCATGCGGTCACCATTTCCCATAGACATCGGCGCTGTAAGAAATATTAACCATTCCATCTTCAATACGCCACTAAACTTGGGAACTAAGATGTCATGTTCCTGGTGCTTGTAATCACATTGGCTCACTCACACATCATACCGGAACACAACAATATTTAGTATTAATAGTGGTACAAAGCCCAAAGCCCTACCACCAGGTATGATTATTATCATAGTATGTTTATTACTTTCGTTCGTTATTGCTCAAACCCTAAATGATATTTTTATAATGTTCAGCAAATAAATTAACAAATGGTAGGTAGCAATTGGAGAAACATTAAAACAAACTTCAATTAATTTTCAACTTTACTGTATTGGAAAATAATAAAGCACGAAATGATTGAGCAATTTAAAAAGCAATTGCAGTTAAATAAAATAAATGAATCATCACGAAATTATAATTAATGTTGAAAAACAAGTCAAATACACTGATATTTATTAAAATAAAAGTAAAATAATAGTTTACTCACACAGAACCATTAATAGTGCAACAGTTTATAGGCTGCCTAGCGATGTGAAAGTCCACAGTGCTAGTACAAGTTTTACGCTTAATTGGAGGGCGAAATGGGAATACTAGTAATTGCATAAAAACCCAAGAATTGCTATTATTATTATTATTTTTATTTCATATATTCTACTCTTGAGGAGTTTGGAGATTATGCCACACCTGCCTCACATTTCAGTATTTAACTTTACTAAGTTTTTCGTCACCGTTGAACGATGTGCCGTGTGATTTTAAATCTTGTTTCTTTGAAAGATTTTCATATTGTTGCTTTAAATCACTCAATAAATAGATCATTTCTATTTATTCTACTTTTTGGTGCACGAAAAAACGCTTGGAAGCTTGTAGTTCAGAATTACTTGAATAAACCAGATAACCGATCAAAAATTAACAATAACTTATATTTGTTAGTGTAGTCGGACTACAGAGTTGTCTGCAATCCGCTAACGCCCCGTTCAAAAGCGCCCTGCTGGTTCACATGTCTCTGTTTTTGAACGTTACAAACTTCGGGAAATTTAAGCATGTTTGGACATGTTGAAGTTAAATATTAAAAGGTGTTAAGCATAGAATAATAACGCTTAGAAGTATAGTGTCATATAAAGTTTCGCTCAAAATTGAAGTCACTTTAGAATTAATGTGTGCGTAAGTGTCACGTAATTACATTAACGGACACGCACACATACAACCGAATTATGTTGCAAGTGAATACACATTTCCCCCATAAAGCCAGGAATTGATACTGTTTGTTTGTAAAAGTATTATAATTATATATTGCAATATTATTTATTTAATTTTATCTTTTATTATTATAATGATCTCTTTTTTTTATTTTACCTATTTAATAATATTATTTAGTGTTGCTTTTATTTTATGTATAATCATGAAAATAAAAAAAATATTTATAATTATTTGAACAGTGAGAATGTTTTACATGTAATTTAAAAATGTTAAAATAATAATTTTAAATAATTATTACATTTGTATTATTTAAAATATTAAGCAATCGTGGTAAATATATTTTCCATAGCTGACAACGTTTTTATTGTAATGGAGTCTTTTGTTTACAAATTCTTATGTTTTGATGAATGTATTTTAGCTAAAATTATAAGTTGCCAAAATAGTAGTTACGTGTGAAATGTGATTTTCTTATCCTTATTTTTTATGTGGAGTGTTGTGACACCCTTTTACTACACAGTAAGTCATTTTTAAAAAAAAATGCGCGATATGTTTACTATGACACTTTATCGTGACGACTGACGTGACTGACGTGAATTTGAATGGCTTCAATTCGCTTGGGCCTACACTCCTTCTAAGCGTTATTATTCTATGGTGTTAAATATATATCATAATAATAATGCTGCTAGAATTTTTGCCGCTATTCCATATGGTCTTGTTATTTGTAGTAATTATTATTGATTTTGATTTGATTCAATTAAATCCTTAAGGTTTTTCCTTATTTATTTAAGTGTTTCATCATTCTAGTAGGTAGCTTACCTCCGTAGGGAAATGCAGTGGAGGGGCGTAGCTTCTACTGTGACGATGTCACCTTTCTTTTTTTTATGGCATAGGTACGCGGCGAGCATATGGGTCACCTGATGGTAAGTGGTCACCAACGCCAATAGACATTGGCATTGTAAGAGATGTTAACCATCGCTTACATCGCCAATGCGCCACCAACCTTGGGAACTAAGATGTTATATCCCTTATGTCTATAATTACACTGGCTCACCCACCTTTCAAACCGAAACACAACAATAGCAAGTTTGCTGTTGTACTGTAGAATATCTGATGAGTGAGTGGTACCTATCCAGGCGAGCTTGCACAAAGCTCAACCATCTTCGGATAAAAAGTATTTGCTTATATAAAATGGCAAGTTCTTAGATCGTGGGTCCCAAACTGAGTCGAGGCAATAACAGTCACTGAGTTTTCCTGTCAAGACATCCTTATCAGTAGTTCCAGAGATAACAGATGTTTGGTTGAAAGCCTGCGCCTCATCTCTCTCCGGTCGTGTGTAAGAGAGTGAGGGAATATAAATAATATATATAATAATAATAATCAGGTGGACTTCATTAATTCTCATATTTTTTTGATTAATCAATGCGTGTACAAATGATTTAATATTAATTAATTAAATTATGATCGATGCATATTCTATACTATGGATAATTATGATTAAAATATTTAATAAAAAATGACTAATACATTATCTTGAATAATAAACAACCGTCTAATGGCATAAAGAGATTAATTTGATGAGCAATTTGCATGCAAAGGGGAATGAGGTTCCCATATTCTAAGTTTAACTTGCTAAATTAAACAATAGTTCATTGCAAACAGCTGTAATACTCGTTGTGACTGATAATCCATTCGATCCGACTAATTCAATAGACGGAGCATAGCTGATGTTATTCATTGAAACTAAATTATTAAACGGATTTAAATTGAAGATCAAATTTGTCTTTAAATGTTATAGTCGATATAAATACATACGGCAAACAGTACCCAAACTTACCATAATTGTAACACAAATGTAGGGAGACCCAAGCATACTGCGTGTAAGTGTAGTTCGGCGTTAGACGAGGTAGTCTGGGAGACAGTGGTATATTTTAATGTGTGATTTATTTAACTTCATTTAAATTTTTATTGATTCTTTAAAACTATGAATAAGTGACAGAACAACAGACAGATAGAAACACAGTCAGAGACCTGCGATGTTGTATGGAATGTTTATTATTTCTTACTGTGACAATCTTTCCATGGGCGTTTGGAATAACTTAGCATCAGGTTGCTTATTTTCCCGACTGCATTCCAATTTTAAATTCAAACAAAATTAGTACGTTATAACTTAAGGGTACAATAATTACTTTATATCATTTTTTTAATACAAGCTTGATACAATGATGATGATGATGATGAAACACTATTCCAAACGCAAATATTTATTATTGTTTTTATTTTTATTCAAAATCTAAACTATTGAAGCTTACAAGTTGCAAACACTGGAGCAATTAGCATTCAAGTAATGATTATCCGAGAGTTTATTACTTGCAGTCATAATAAAACTGCGATAAACAGCTCGCAGTTATTTTCACCGCTGCCTTCTGAACTAAGTGTACGATGTAGTTAGCAGTTATTCGATAACAATTGGTTGGATTTATTTGACGCTTAATTAGTCCGTCTATGTGTACTCTTCTATACTCATCGGGTATAAAAAAAGTGAATTATGCTGTAGAAATGATGTACGATTTTATCCACGATGATCGTGATTCTATCCTTTTGGTCAAGAGACGATGAGGTATATGTGTAGCAGTAAAATTTACATACTGTCTTAACATAACACTAATTAAATTGCATATTATATTTAATAAATATAATTGTGTGATTATTTATCCTGCATGATACGAATACTAACTTAACGTTTTTTGTCATCAATAACCTTTTATCGACTGAACAGCCTTATTTATCAACCCTTTTAGAAATAAGATTTAATTTAGGAAAAGCTATATTATTGAGTATTTAATACAGCAGTTTCATTTTGGATTTGGACGAGTAAACACTGCAGCGAACATTAACATAGAGCGTTGATCAAGTCGAACAATAGTTGATAAATGAATTATGTGAAATCGGAACATTGAAGAATAATAGCAAGTTGATGACCGACTTTCAAATGATTTTACGCCAAGTACAACTAAGAAACAATCGTTGGCTAGAATTTGTTTTAATGTACAAAAAACTATGACACAGTTAATAAAAGTTGTAAGCGACAATCAAAACTGTAATAAAACTTAATTTCATTGTTGTTACTTAGGTCAATTCAGGAAAATACTTTCACATGGGGCGATCTGGATTCCACATCTCGAATACCGCTGTTTGAAAAGAATTCTCTTCGATTTTAGTTCTTATGATCAAAGACATAAGGTCATCACTTTTAACGCTGCAGACATACCAGCGATCATTCATCCCTTATTCATGGCTTCGCTGAACAAATACGCAAGACGATATCACCTGATATATTTTAACTGCACCGTTTCTGCTCTTCTAAGAGAATAAGAGATTTATTACGAAATAAATATGGTGTAAATTGAATGTACGAGTATAAACTTAAAACCAAGTTGACACCTTTATTACTTCAAAGCTATCTTTAATTATATGTGTTATTAATAGTAATTATACGACACACTAATTGACTAAAGATTTTTGAAGTGATAACTTCTTATGGGAGGGTAAACCGCTTCGTAACGTAACGCGTTACGGCGCCTTTATTACCGACGCGGACTGCTTTACCTGAGAGTTACCAACCTAACTCCATCTAGCATATACAGATAGTACTTATAGTAATTAAGCAACTCTCAAGTACTAATTTAAATTATATTTAATATATTATAATGAATGGTGACCACTTACTATTAGGTGGCCCAAATCGTCCGCCAAACTAGAAAAAAAAAAGAACTAAGATGTTATGTCTCTTGTATACCAGAACATAACAATACTAAGTTTTGCTGTTAGGAGGAAATATTTGTTATGAATGAGTGTTACCCACTCAGACGAACTTGCACAAAACCCTACCACCAGATCATTGATATGGTGTAAACATTTTAGAACGGGTAAGATAATTTAAAAAGAACGATCGTTTACCGTTGTACGTTACATCTAGAAACCGGGAATTAGTTGCCTTACATTTAAAAGCGCAGGTGACAGAGAACCTCCTTATAAAATGTGCGATAAGAAAATCTACAATTGCACGACAGCGTATGAGAACATTTACTTTACTATTACTATAAGTGGTTTGACTCGGGCGATGATGACGACGTCCTCCTGTTCATTTCAGTTTCTGTGTGAAAAAACTTAAAAACTGTCATTGTACGTAAAAAATAACATAAACGCCTACATAGTACCAGAAGAGCATAAATCAATGAGGACATTTTGAGTACGTCGACACTGAGCTGCCAACGAGCCAAACAGCTGACTGCCAGCGCGCACTGGCCCAGCGCCAGTATCGGAGAATCTTTACACTTTAATTAAACCGGTTTAACTTATAATGCTTAAAATATTGTATTCATGGCCATTGAAAACTTGCATTTTTAAGAGAAAAATTGTCGTCGGTGAAACCGTCTTCATCCGTGCTTAACAAGATAAGCTTGCTTCGTCTCTAGCTTAATAAAAACGCATAAGTGTTAACTAAATAGCGTGTTATGTATTCAGAAAAGGCTCAGTGGAATAGGTTCTTAATTCATTAATTGTAGAGGGAAATGGAACCGTTTTATTCTAAATATTTTATAACTTGGTATCAATATAATTATATATAGCGTGACGTTGGTACAGTGGCTAGTTATAAGGCTGCAGAACTCAAGGGTCGAACCCTGAAGAGAGAGTGCTTGCAATTTAATATGTCACAATATTTTCCTTTAGCTACGATCACGAGATTAATTATAAACACAAGATACACATAATTACATCTGTATATGTAATTACAGATGCTAAATTATTATGTATTTACACGTACATACTTTATAACTATTATAACCTGGATCTAGTCTAATCCTTTATACTGAAAAGGACAACTAGTGACTCTATTTACTTTTTATAACAACTTATTTCCACTTCACATACACTACTAATACCTAAGCTTTTCAAACAGGATGTGCTTACAATAATATATTTTTTTTACTTGGTGGTAGGGCTTTGTGCAAGCTCGTCTGGGCAGGTACCATCCACTCATCAGAGATTCTACCGCAAAACAGGAGTACTTGGTATTGTTGTGTTCCGGCTTGAAGGGTGAGTGAGCCAGTGTAATTAATCATAACATCTTAATTCCCAAGATTGGAGGCGCATTGGCCATGTAAGCGATGGTTAACGTCTCATCTATGCCATAAAAAAAATCTATATATTATTAATTCATTATATTACAATCTATTGAGCTTATTACATTCGATAGCCTGTGTAGAATTAAAGTATTTATTCTTTACAATAATCTCTAATTTATACATAAAAAATCAAATGTAAGGTTCTGAATAAAGGTCTCAGTATTTCGTCTTACTCCAATAAACCCTTTGCTCAGCTGTGGTTCATAGAGAAGCTTAGTAGTAGACTTTAGTTAAAATAATCGAACTAAATACAACCTTTTTAGTAAATCCCTACTTACTATGTTGCATAAACTGAATCAGTGCCAGTCGTTCACTGTGTTCGGGTTTTTTTTTGCTTGAATTTTTCTTCTACACCGGGAATAATTAAGCGGTCAGCGGAATGAGATGCACAATACCCTACTTAGAATGGAAGTGGATTAAACAAATGGAAAATAATGGAAACGCTGCTTTGTGTTTCCACGAACTGAAGAAAAAATTTTTATGCACTTTTGTTTTTTATTGTACGAGATAATCTGTTTTTGAAATGTGTATTCAGTAATTTAATATTTTACATAAAAACCTATGCCTTTTTGAAACATACGAGTATATGCCAATTAATAAATTTAAATCTTATATTAAAAATAATACCTTCATTGGTATATTTGGTGTATTGCATATAAAATTCGATCAGAAAACGTTGATTTAGCAATCGTAGATTTTCTTGCAGGACAAACAATACTCATCATCATCATCATCATCATCAGCCTTTCGTTATCCACTGTTAGACAAAGGCCTCTCCAATGGCACGCCACTGAGTTCGATTTTCAGCTCTTAATATCCATCCGCTGCCAGCCATTTTGCGTATATCGTCACTCCACCTAGCCGGAGGGCGTCATACGCTACGTTTGCCAAGACCCACGTCTGCACTCCAGAACAGAACTAGATTCATTTTATTGATTGATGTTGTTATGTATTTGAATTGGTTAGATAAAGTAAGTACTGAGTCTCTTGTCAGTTTACCTCACTAGAATCTACATTTCGAACAGGTGGTAACTTTAAATTTAAACTTAAAAAATGAAGATTCCAAGCTACTTGTTAGAGCCTACTCAACTTAAGTATAATTGTAATTTGACTTAAATATATTAAAAAATGACGTGTACCATAATATAACATGTCGTGAAAAAGGTTAGGAGGATATTATCAATCACCAAGTTTCAACTTTTCTGTATATAAAAGTTTAAAGGAAATGAAATGATTATTGTTATATATAGATAATCTTCTTTTAATTTAAATATATAAAATCCTACACATTTACAATCATAACTAAACAGAGCGTGCAAATTCGCTTATTAATTCAGATCCCGTATAATCCCAAATGATTTCATTGAATGAAAAATTTGCGTCAACCGCCTTTGATCCTTTGTTAAATAACTATATCATTATTATTACATTATTTATGTCGATTTAACATTGACATTTGAATCAAGATGGCCGCGGATTGTTAAATACTTAATGTGTTTTATGTATATACCTCGATAGATTTTCCAAGTGAGTCGATTAATATTTAAACTACAATTTTTATATTATGATAGTTAAATGTGTGTTATTCTTAAATTGAAATTATTCTAAAATGCGCTTGATCCTATCTTTTCCCTTGTTTTGATATTTTTTTTGTGCCTGCAAGTTTTTATTTCAAAGCAGCATCACAAAGATTACCTAAGGAAAATTACAGTAATATGATTTTTAAATAGTATAATGAGATACAGGCACTGATATGACAGAGATACAAAGTCACTTGAGACAACGCTGTCGTCCGGTGAAAATGAATACGGACTGGTTTGCTCACAAATTTTAAATATTACAAGTCAAATAAACATTGGGAACATCTCATGTGGAAAAAAGGTCTTTCTTGAACAAATTCAATGAATTTTATATTAAATTCTCGTTCGTCTTCCATATGAAGTAGATGATTACTACAAATCAGTATCTATCTTTATAAACTAGCTTTGCCCCGCGGCTTCACCCGCGTATAATGAATAAAAATATAATAATTTATTTTATTACTATAATAACAAATATTATATTATATATGTGAAATATTGTTACTTAATGTTAATCAAGCACTTTAATATTTAATTATATAATTGTAATCGGAGCAAGAACGCTATGCATGCAGTTTTTGCTTTTGAATGGGTGTACATAATGTATCTTATTTTGTACATGATTTATTGGTGTGTAATTTATGTAACATCCGCTAGCAAAACATAAATAAATAAATAAAAAAAAAACACACACGCACACGTAAACACACACACTCACACACACACACACACACACATATGGCTACTGTTAAAGAAATACGTAATTAACGATTTGAAATTATTTTTCATAAGATACCGTAGGGTTTACCGATCTTATATATGGCCTAACATTTGCGCCATCACATGTTCTTTGTGTGTACCAATTTTCATCAAGATTGGTCAAGCAGTTCTTGAGTTATAAGAAGACATACAGACAGACAAAAATGAAAAAAAATAGTATAATGTGAATCTCTGCATCATAAAACGATTATCTATCACAAAATTAGGTGAAAAAAAAATGTACAGACAGATCAAATAGATTTATATAGTAGTATAGATGTAGAGAGATATGTGTGATGGTGTGTGTGCAATTGTGTTTTATTAATAGACTAGTGAAAAACGTATATTAAAAAATTTTTTGTCCAAGTTCAAAAAAATATTTTGTCCAAGTTCGAGAAAGCAAAAATGAGTTTTCATTATGATTAACTTATGCTTTTATTCCATCTCGTGCTCGGCGATGACCGAAAACATTGTTACGAATTCTACACGCTACACTACTGCACATGCAAGTATGCTTACGTACACTCCTGACCAGCTCTGGATCATTTACGAGTTGTTGATTAATATTACTTTAGACTTTATACGTTTTACGTAGAAACCGCGTGAACCAATATGTATACTGAATAATTTATCAAAGTGTCAAACCATTTCTAAAGTTAGCTCTTTTGTTACCTTCCCGTGTAAAAGTTGTAATTCAATTATAAGCTTGAAGGTGCTGCGAGTTTCAGACTAAAACTACTTACGAGTTATAAGACCTTTTTTATAAAAGAAAATCATCTAATTATACGTCAACTGTGATTGAGTCGAAGATTGTGAGTTTGATCCTGGACTCGCAACACTAAGTTTCCATTTGTCTGCTTTGTATTTGTAATTCATTTCCTCGGCAGGAGATAGTAGAAGGAATCTATCTCCTAAAAAAGAAACAGCACCCTATAGTGCCAACGATTTCCATGTTATATCACACTTAACGTCAACCTTATCGAATAAGAAAAAAAATCCCTATAATAATTCCGGCTTACATTCTACAGTATAGAAGTATATAATGATCCTCCAAACCGATATTGGTGACGGTGGCCAATCTCAAGACAGATTAGCCAACTGCGCAGGACATATTATAGTGCACAAGTGTGTGCGCAAACACAGGTGCACTCTCTATTCCCTAACTCTTATAACCCGATGGGACGGCAATCCGACACGACCGGAAAGAGTTCAGGCGCAGGACCAACGGCTTAACGTGCTTTCCGAGGCACGGGAGTGTACACACTTCCAACTTCCAGACTCCGGGCTGCTACTGAAAATTTTCGACAGAAAATCTCAATAATTTTTTTTGGCCCGACCTGGTATTTTAACCCAGGACCACCGTGTCCGCTACAAACGCTACATACTGTATACACTCACCATTCATCTGATGATATACAAACGATTACCGGCTTTAGGCGAGGCACCCGCTTTGGACCATCTTCCCTATACATTCTAAAAGTCTGAATAGTCAGATGTGAAGACCAGGCTTACATTTTCGAGTAAATCAATTATTTAAAAATTATCTTGTTAACATTAATCTTATTATATAACGTTAGTCGTAATATTCATTCACACTGTAAGGTCTGGCTGGGAGGAAGTTCCCAGTGGGGGAAAAGTAAAATTAATTAAACTCGTGTCGACAACTTAATGAGCGCCTGCAGGTTGGTGTGTCTACAATTTCTGGTTGCCGTTAAAAATAGATGGGAGATTAAAACCCTTGCTATAAATATTTATAGTTTTAGGTTTGCTTTATTTCATCTGCAAAGCTCAAAGAATATGTACAGTTTAAATCAACAGAAATTGTAACTTCAACTAAACTTTATTTTAAAGTTAGTATTTAAAAGTAATTCAAACATAATTCAAAAAGTGTATACCTGACGCCCGAGCAATTTTGTATTTAACTTAATAGATTAAATTAATATATTTATATCTTTTTTTTTTTTGAAGAAAATAATTTGGAAATAGATTGGCCCTTTTTGCTAGTAAATTTATTTGTAACAAAAAGGGCTTTTTTCTGACTTCCGGAGCACTCCTCTTTTGAGGTATATTTTGTGTAATTATTTCCAACTCTACCATTTTTATTTTTATTATTCTACAACACACACCCTTTTCACGTTACAGTAGTTGTCTGTATAAAACAAATAATCCACCTAACATGAGATCAAAGTGAAATCATTTCAATCTTAAAAATAATTCGGTTAACCTAAATTATATATACATATATGATCATGTTTTATAATTATTAAGAAATTACACATATAAGTACTAAGACATTTAACCATTTGTTACATAATCAATGCTCCGCCAACCTTGGGAAACAAGACGTTATGTGCATTGTATAATATATGGTTGCACTGGCTCACTCACCCTTCAAACCCAACAATATTAAATATTATAGTTTGGCATATGTGATTACTGGGTACCTGTCAAGTAAAAACTCTTCATATACCTATTTATATGATTTACAACGCGTAATTCGTTTTATGCTTTTTGAAAATATCCTAAATGTATTCTAATGTATTTCTATTGTAATTTGGCAACTCTTTTCTGTGTCGCACCTCCAAAACATGGAATTCTTTACCAGCACACGCGTTCCCCTGCTCTTATGAGGGCATGAGGGTTCCTTCAAATGAGGCGTGAAGAGGCATCTTGCGGGCCGGCAAGGCAGGGGCGGCTAGTGCAAGTCATTCTTCCTGACTGCACTAGCTGTCGTCGCGTTTGGACTCTACTACCACTTACCATCAGGTGGAGTAGAGTCATTTGCCCACCCGGGTATTATAACAAAAAAAAAACTGGTTCAGATGTACCACATAATGCAATTCGTGTAATGGGTTTCAGGATAATAGACCGGAATCCGTTGAGATAATTGAGAAAAGCCACAACTTGTATGAATCACTTTTTCCCTCTTCTTTGAATCTAACGATATATTTGTCAGGCTCAAAGAACGAATTACGTAATTCCAGTAACGTGCCTTTGAATCTATGTTCGTCACATATCCTTGCCGGTCAAAAGAAATGTTGATAGCCGGTGACATCGAGAACGACATCGACACTTTGTGACGCTATTTCGAATATCTTGTCAAAGGTCAAAACAAGTTTTGTTTTGTTATTTTATTTATATTCCGTACAGCTGCCAAAAATTTAGTGTTTGAAAAGCCAACTTGGCTAAAAATTTGAAAACTAAACTTAACAGTATATATAGTGAAGTACTCCTCTATCATGAAGGAGACGAAAATTAGTAAATGAGCCGCTGCGTTGTATGTTAATGATTAATTATTAGTAATGTTTCCGTCACCCCAGAACAAAAGATAAATTTTTCATTTCAAATTTGGCATCAGAAATAAATACTATATAATTTGATCTATATTTGATTAGCATTAAAACTGCGCCAGAAAATGACATTGACCATTTCAATCTTAACTCACATATTGAACAGATCATTATTTTTATTTTTTATTATGATGATGACGAAGATCGCTGTTCATCCTATCTCAACCGGCTGTCACTTAGCAACAAGTAATGGCTCCCATATGAGACACCTCTGATACCCACATCAATTCAACAATCGTCTCGCTTGCGTCAAACGCTAGTTTTATCTTTATATTTCGTTAGAACCACGAATTAATAAAAATAGATAGATTAATAAAATAGGACCAATATGTACCAAACTATGAAGGTAATTTTTCAAATGCCAAATAGGAATTGAATAATTTTTCTTTTGTATTGCGGTAAAAGTTACATAACTAATAATAATTCGCAATACATAAGTAACACGGCAAAATTTTTAACTTGTCGGTAATTTTTTGTTCTTCTGACTAATCTCACGCCTAAAGCTAGAAAATGTTCAGATTTCACCTGCACGTCACGTTTTCTATCTATTTTTTTTTCTATTTCGTGTTGCACATAAATTACTCTGAAGAATATGGTACACCTAGTTCTTTTAACTTTAATATGATAACGAATACAAAGCGCTGTCAAATTATTCGACTATTTCACAGTAATGTAACATCCTTGATTAAGTTGAACAAATTACGAATACTGTTTGTATTTTAATCGTAAATTTCAATATAAATAATTCAGCCAAACGAGCCTTTGATTAAACACTGCCAATTATGAAAGTTATACCAAATAATGATGACATGCTAATTAGTCAAATAATTAGGCAATATTCAATATATATTAAATTTGCGGAATAGCTGTATATTAATATTTATCAATTAAAATACTATTCAACGTAGCTCACGATTTAGTCATTAATTTAAAAGTATATTTTATACCTAGTTATTTTAGTACTGCCTGTGCCATTTAATAAATAAATACAATAAAACAATAAATTATAAAAAAATATATATTCGTTTGGCAGTACCGATACTAATAATATTTTTTTCCTGACCGATTTTGACCACGGCGACTAATCTCAAGAGAGATTAGCCAACTGCAGCCTTCTAGCCGCTAGACCAACGAGGCACTTAATAAGTACCAATAATGAATATATATAACGCATAAAATTACGTTAATAATACTCGCACGCACACAATCGAGAGGTCCAATTCTTGTTCCTATTCACTCCTCTCCCGCCCCCTCTCAATCGCAAAAAGGCGTATAATCGAAGTGGCGCGTGTGCGACGGTTAGCTCCCGAATTTGTTATAAAAATCACGACAATCGGTGAAGGGATAATTATTTTTAATTATTATACAAGTAACTAAAGTACGTATGTGTTGTATAACTTTAAAATTAACTCCTGTTAGTTGGTAGAAAAAATTCAGTGAGTACCTCCATCGTTTTACTCGAGTGACAGCAACAGCCTGTCCCCCTGCTAGGCTAAGGCCTCCTCTCCTTTTTGAGGAGAAGGTTTGGAGCTTATTCCACCACACTTTTCTAATGTGGGTTGGTGGAATACATATGTCGCAGAATTTCAGTGAAATAAGACACATGCAGGTTTCCTCACGCTATTTTCCTTTACCGCCAAGCACGAGATGAATTATAAACACAAATTAAGCACATGAAAATTCAGTGGTGCTTGCCCGGTTTGAAACCACGATCATCGATTAAGATTCACGCGTTCAAACCCTTGGGCCATCTCGGCTTCATCCTTTTAACCGAATCGAAAGAGTTTCAATAATAACATTAATCAGATGATCATAAAACTAAATATATATGGGTGTCGGAGGTCGACGTCGACTGTTTGACCGATCACCATAAAAATTGAGACTTATTATGTGTATGTATGGTGTAGCTTAATAATTATCACGCTGTCTACTTAGTTTAGCTCATGACGCTGTAGCACATCGCATTATACACCGTGCAAAATATCGTGTTGACAATCGGAATATGTACGCAGGTTTTTCTAGTACATGAAGAATGTAGTTTATTTTTAGTGAAAGTTTTAGATTATAACTGCAGCGTTTTATTGTTGTACCATGAAGACCGACTGGCGTCCGTCTAACGCCATCAAATTATCTACCGCCAAACAGCAATACTGAGTATTGTTGTGTTCCGATTTGTAGGTTGCACAGGAGACGACATGTTAGTTTCCAAAGTTGGTGGTGCATTGGCGTTGTAAGTAATTGTTAATGTTTCTTACAACGTCTATTGGCGGTGATGACAATTTACAATTGGGTAGATTGTTTATTGGCTTACCTTTCTATTGCATAATATACCATTTATATAAATTTAATCAAATGAAAATGTACATTATTCAAGTACATTTAAAGACTGTAACAGCTTACTTCCCAAGATTAGTGATTAATAGTTCCAATGTCTATAGGCAATGGCTATAGACATTGGAACTATTAACCATCAGATGGCCTATCTGCTACTCTGCAACTTATTTGAAATTAAAAAAAAGTAATTTAGTGTAGTTTTTTTTTTCCTTTTCTGGCGTGTATCTACGCTATTTGAGCGCAATTTAGTATTGTTGTAAGGTAATTATAATTTTTAACGTGACATTTACAAGTCTGTACAAGGTAAAAGAGTTCACATTGGATATGTGTATATTTTTAATATACAACCTCCTTAAATATATCCCATATCTAGAAAAAGAAAATATAAATGTTACAGAAAAATGTATCACGTAAGTGAATCTCCGTATTGCTCGGGTTTGCTCAGTGATGCCATGAATAAAGGATGAAGCAACTCTTCCCACTTGCGTCTTACACTTGTAGCTCTTATCGTTTTAAGCATAAAAGCTAAAATTGAATGGAAATATGTTTTGAATAAGTCAGTACGTCAATAGACAAGACTGTCTGGATCAAACACGACCTTTCTATGCAACGTGTATACCGTAGTATGGTGTGTCTGCCGCAAGTGACGTCACTGATGTTTTATTTTGTTTTAAAAATATAGTCGAATTTATCAATAGCTTTTGGGTTAGGCCATTTATCAAGTTACTTTAACAAGTTTTTCATTGTTTTTATTGAATTATAAATTATTTTAACCACCAATTTTGTCGTTTTACGCATTACTTTACTAGGTGGTAGAGCTTTGTGCAAGCTCGTTTGGGTATGTACCACCTACTAATCAGATATTCTACCGCAAAACAGCAATACTTTGTATTGTTGTGTTCCGGTTTGAAGGGTGAATGAGCCAGTGTAATTACAGGCACAACGGACACAACATCTTACTTCCCAAGGTTGGTGGCGCATTGGTGATGTAAGCGATGGTCAACATCTCTAACAACGCCAATGTCTATGGGCGTTGGTGACCACTTACCATCATGTGTCTCATATGCTCGTCCGCCTATCTATGCTATAAAAAATGACAGCATACCGTTTTGACCACTGTTTTATTTCGATATTCATATATCGCTATGACTTTGTACGTGTTACGTGAAACCAAACTAAACTGAATTCAAATAAGTTATTACGTATAATTAATTAAACATAAAGTTACAGCCACACAGTCCGTAATGTAGACTCTGCCAAGAAGAAGAAGCGAGCAAATACTAAAAGTTACTCTCTAGTTCACTCAATAATATAGTTATGTTGTTCGAAATATGACTGAAAACTAAAGATACATATAACTAAGTTTCCAACATCGCGGAAACAGAGTGCAAGGTATTTGATTCGAATAAAGCATATTAAATAAGCTATGCTTGTATATATATAATATATTTATAAGCTATTTCATATATCTCGGGATTGGTGCTTTAGGTTTATCTATTTATTATTATTTATCTATATAGTTCTTCCTGAAAATCGAAATTTTTCGCAATAAAACATTTTTATAAGCAGTTATTAGAGCCGAGCGAAGCTCAGTCGCTCAGGTAGGTACTTAATTTAATGTTATAAATGACGATACTAAAGTTCTTTTTGGAACCCAACTGAATGAAATACACTTTGGTTTTTTAGGAAAGTCTAGTAGGCTACGTTGTCATTCTCTAAATGTCACCAGCTGGGCAAGGTTTCCCCACAAGGAGAAGATTTGGAGGTTATATAACCACGGCGAAATAAAAGTCATATATGGTGGAATTTTATCCAACACACAAAGGCCTACGAGCACGAGATTTCGTATTTGCACATAAAACTTTGTGCTTGCCAGGACTTGAACTCGCTATCTTCGATTAAGATTCATGTGTTCTAGCCATTTCTGCTAGCTGATTTTTTTTAATTTAAATAATAATTATCAAATTGTACACAATAAAAAATGTTACGAGAACTATATCCAGTTACAATTATATTTGGTAAAGGCTATTAATAATTAATATAAATATGGTTTTGATGAGCGTCACTAGGTGACAAGTCAGTATCTTGGAACTTCGGTATAACGGTGGTAGGGCTTTGTACAATATCCAACCATTAAGTCGACGAGCTGCGCCAAATGTCAAATACGTTTTAGCATAATTACATCCACTGGGACTTTATATTATAATATCATTTCTATAAATAAATATAGATTCTATAATTTGCATAGTTATTGCCATTATCTATATATACGGAAGACTCAATCGTTCTAAAAATTTAACATAAAAATTGTTGTTAACATAAATATTTCATTCATTTTGAAACAAATATACAGTTAGTGTCATTTATTACTTTATGATTACTTTAATCTTATTAGATATAGTCTGTCACAGCGGTCCTTCTCAATGAATAGCTAACTGCGCAGAAAATATTATAGTGTTCGAGGTTGTGCGCAAACATATATCTTTACTCTTTACTGTCATAATCTGTTGGGACGGCACTCCTGTACGTGCTGTTACGGTGTCCAATATTATAAATGCGGTTAACATAATTTATACACAGCATTAATTTGTATTAACATTTCGTTATGAAAAAATCAAAGTTTAAATTGTTTTACCTCAAATCTAATAAATTATTTTTATTCATTTAAAATTCGAATCCACGACCATGGCACGAATCAACCAATCAAACGTCATCGCCACAAAACACTACATAATTCTGTCAAAACTCAAATTTTATATAGAACCCATCAAAGCCGACACCTGTCGACGACAAATTCGAAAGCAAAATACCTCGAATTCGCATTGAAATTGACAAACGGTTTTTTGTAAAAACATTCTAGATTCTAGCTCAGTTGATAGAATTTGTTTTTTTTGTGTTGGATATATATACTCTATATACATAAACCAGTGTATTTCTAAAATAAACCTTGTCTTTATTTTTCGGACGGCTCCGTGAGTTCCACTGTGACTTTCTACTATTTATACTCGTAACACGACGAGTAAAATTAACAACCGTATGTGAGCTGGAGTCAGTGTGAATTACAGTAAAAACTCTTATAATACAATATTCTGATTATGTATTACAATTCAGAAGAATTCAAAGCTTTATATTAATTACTATTATTAAGCCTACTTTGATAAAAAAATGATTTTACATCATTTAAAAGAGGAATTACGCGACTTTATTACCGTTATATCTATCTCACTAGAAGCTATTTTTTCGGTGGTAGAGTTAAAATATCGACAACTCAAAAACGCTTTATAGTAGTAAATTAAAGTTTACTTTAATTAAAACATATTTGATTTGATTACATTATAAAAAGAGTGAAATAATACACTTACATATCTATGTATTCTAATAGGTGGCAAACAGTCAATATTTTACGATACTTTCATATTTATTTGGTTGAACCATTCGGCTGCCCTTTCCATTAAACAAACATTTAACAACAATGCAATAACTAGAATGAATTTCATGTACTTTATTTCTAGTATAAATAAAAAGGTTGCACTACAATACACAATAGATATGGCAAAATGTACTAATAATATCATGTAGAAGGCTACATTTTGACGTCACTCACACTGTCGCGACGTTAAGTCTGGGCCAACACAATATTATGCTGGTTTACATATTTGTATGTGGCGTGCGTACTATGTCCTCTATTTATTCAAATATCAGTGGAATTCCAAACACTCGCGGGTCTTAAATTACTAACAGATTAAAATCGCTAAGCATTGGAACTAGAATACCATTGTAAACAATTTTTTTAAAAACGGAATTCAACGATTTTTGTAGTTTTCTAATCTATTGTTTTGCACATTACACTGATCGTAATGATAAAAACAATAAGATTTCACAACACTATGAGAAATATTTTCAAAAGTTATCCAGGTCAGAATACTGCAAAAACAGGATGAAATAAAAGTAGATCGGAGAAATCCGTCCCCTAAAAATATACGAGCCGTATTTTTTAACTTTTGATTAAAATTTTATAATTTATTTTATGACAGCCCATTTTTAAAAAGAATTAAGTAACGTGGGAATATACGGCCACACACTGCCTTTTTTTTCTTTCTTTTTTTTACACCTATAAAATTAGATCATGTAATTTAAAGTTGCATTTAAGTCGAATTGTAAAACGTAAAAAAATCTTTCAATTCCTTTACAATACTTTTTATAAGTTGTTCATAAATAACTAGGTTGATGTAAAACTGTGATATATCAATCAAAATATAGGACATTTTTGTCCTTAAACTATAATTAACTATATTAATTACACTGGCACGCTCATCCCCACAAATCAAAACATAATCCTTATATATGTATGTCAAAATATATAATATATTAGATATAGAGATTATGGTGATAGAAAAGTCGATGTTTGAGTGGTACCCATCCAGACAAGAAAGCTTCCACGATTACGGGTTTAAATCACAATCGAGGTAAGCATCACAGAGTTGTCATATGCTTAATTTGTATTTCTTTATGCTAGTCGGTGAAAGATAATTGCCTGTGTTGGACTTTAAATTATAGCAGCGTGGTGGAATAAGCTCCAAACCTCTGGTCGTTTGCAAAAGTAAATGCGGTTGCATTACCTTATATTATTTTTTATTTATTTTTATTCCATAGGAAGGCGGACGAGCATATGGGCCACCTGAGGGTAAGTGGTCACCAACGCCCATAGACATTGCCATTGTAAGAGATGTTACCATCGCTTACATCACCAATGCGCCACCACCCTTGGGAACTAAGATATTATGTCCCTTGTGCCTGTAATTACACTGACTCACTCACCCTTCAAACCGGAACACAACAATAGCAAGTACTGCTGTTTTGCAGTAGAATATCTGATGAGAGGGTGGTACCTACACAGACGAGCTTGCAAAAAGCCCTACCACCAAGTAAAAAGCAGTACCACAGATAAAATATAAAACGTAATTTAGCGGATAATTGAGAGAAATGGGTGTTTATTGTTAGGTGTCGAAAGTTTAAACGTAAATTTTAGCTCGTAATACCTAATAAAGTTCTAGGGAAAGCGAGGATTGAGAACAATGCATGACCTAGAATATGGTTCGAAGAATAGAGGCTACGGTAAAACACCCTTCACTCGCTCATATTTTAATATTCGAAGCTTATATATGCATTTAAATAGACAACTATATTTATATAATATTGTTGATAATATTAGACAAGCATATTGTTGTTAATGTCATAAAAAGAGAGTGAGATCCGATATACTTGAAACACGTGAATAAAAAATATTGTGTACTTAGAACATAACTTGCAGTAAATTGAAAAATTTCATTTTCTTTCCCTATCTGAAAAAGGGAAGCAGACTGGCAAAAAATGAAGTGGCCAATAAACTTTGGCACTATTATAGATATTAACCATCCCTTACAAATACTTGTAAATACTTGTAAATACGATCAATCTTGGGAACTAAGGTGTTATGTTCCTTGTGCCTGTAGTTACCCTGACACACTCAAACCGGAGACCAAAAATATTAAGTGTTGCTGATGTATAATATATGACGAGTTTGTGGTATGTTTGTTAGACGAGCCGGTTGGCGTGGTTGGTAAGATTTTCGCACCGCAGGTCGTGATGTCAGGTCAGGATGTAATTGCCTATATAAATATTTATTTACAAAAGAAAATTAGTATATGTAAGTATATCGGTTGTCTGGTTTCCATAGTACTAGCTATGCGTAGTTTGGGATCAGATGGCCTTGTGTGAATAATGTCCCAGGATATTATTATTATGTAACCAGTCATGCTCATTTAAAAGCCCACCACCAAAGAAAACCAGTGCTCTCTAGTTCCTCGCTCTTATAATACGATGGCACGGGAAATTCAACATGACCAGAAAGACTTCAGGCACTGGAACAACAGGTCCACGTGTTAGTTTACAGACTCCAAGCTGCTGCTTACAATTAATAGACAGAAAAACTCAATAACCCAATGACCTCTCGATCTGCGCCCATATCAGGTAACCACGAAACAAAAGTATAGGCTTTAAAGTATTAGGTCCTTACATATGAAATTGGCGTTTTGTACGGGAGGAATATAAAGTCAATTTTCTTTGTAAAATATATTTAATTAATCAAAGTATGCACCGTTTTTTTTTTTTTTTTTTTTTTCTCGCAGTGGAATCCTTCAAGAAAGTACCCAACTCTCTTGGGGGAGAGACCGGGTTATGTGGGATTCTTACCCACTAAAACCACTGCGATGGCCGTCCTCGGCACGGATCGGAGAGGCTGCGGGATCGTGTTGATATAACGCATCCGCGGCCCCTCCCGATGCACCGTTGTTATCTATACACTTTTGCCATCTCATAGGTAGTTCATTGATCCCTTTACTAAAAAAAAAAAAACCATGGGGGCGAGAATCAATAAACTCTTTGAAGGCGGTTTGGACTGCTGCATCGGAGTTGAATTTTTTTCCTTGTAAGAAGTTGTCTAAATTCCGGAAAAAATGGTAATCTGTTGGAGCAAGGTCCGGGAAGTACGGTGGATGTCGCAGACATTCCAATTGTAGCTCATCTAACTTATTGGTTGTTTGTTGTGCAGTGTGTGGTCTTGTGTTGTCGTGAAGCAGCAGTGACCTAGAGCGATTGAACAATCTCGGTTGTTTAGCAGCTAGTTCTTCCTTCATGACTTGCAGTTGCTGACAATAGATATTTGCCGTAATCGTTTGGCCAGATTTTAGAAAACTGTAGTGAACGACACCGGCGCTTGTCCACCAAACACTCACAATTAACTTTTTCTGAGTCAATTTTCGTTTAGGGCAGGATTTAGCTGGATCTCCAGGGTTCAGCTATTGCGACGACCGCTTCCAATTATCGTACAGTATCTACTTTCCATCACAAGTAATGATTCGATTTAAAATCCCTTCATTATTGTGTCGGTTGAACAAAGTAACACAGCAGTCGACGCGTGTTTGCAAGTTCGATTCACTCAATTCATGAGGTACCCATCATTCAAGTTTTTTTACTCTCCCGATTTGCTTCAAGTGGATTAATACAGTTTTATCACTTACTCCGAAGCCTGCAGCTATCTCTGAATTGCTTTGTGATGGATCCGCTTCCACAATAGCCTTTAATTCTTCATTTTCCACTTTGGTCTCCGGCCGTCCACGGGGTTGGTTCTGAAGGTCGAAAGGTCGAAAACGAAACCAAAAACGTACCGTGCTTTCTTTTGCGACACCAATGCCGTACACATCATTAATCCTTCGAGCTGGTTCTGCAGCACTGGTGCCACGGTTGAAATCGTACTCGTAAATATAACGATATTTCATGTTTTCCATTGTGCGGTAATAAGCGACGCCAAAGAAAAAGATAATGAGGAAAAAACAAATGAATGACTGTTTTCAAAGCTCAAATGTACCAGCTAAATGAATTTATAAATTTGAATTTGGAATTCTTAACCAAAGTGGAGATATTTCAGATCAAAGTGGTCAGTACGACAAAACGCTAATTTCATATGTGAGGACCTAATATTAATTACAAGTAAAGCAAATATCTCTTCTGTTATATTTTAACTTCTAATGTTGGATTACAAAGGCTTCCGCTAATATTGTAAGAGCGGGTGATTGAACTAACAAGAATGTATTACATGGAGCTGACTCCATTAATTATTATTATTAGTTTTATTAAATGATGCTCTTAGGGTATTATGTAAATGTTGCTCTTATGGTTACTTCAAAAAAGTCCGTCTATTGAAGCGTTGCATTGTGATCAGCAACAATAATGAGCACATTTTAATAATAGTCTGTCTCTATTTAATATGAGTATATAAGGTTACATTGAAAGTTAGTTTTTTTTTAAGTAAAAATGTTGTACGTTCATTAAATTTACATAAAGTATATTATTATGATCTTCCCGTATCATTAGAATACCAGTGCGATTGTTGTTGTTTTACTTGTGTGTGTATGTTGTTGGTGATCTAATATCTTATAAATAATTTATTTTCTTTACAAATAAACAAAATTGAGGTAACAGTCTGTGATTTTAAAAAACTGTCTCTTTTAAAGTTAATATGGCTATTAGCGAGTTACTGGTCAATTTAACAATTTAAATATTTTATGTATATATTCAATTAGCATTATGTAATAGTGTATGTAATTACAATAATATGTTTTCTGCAGCTGGTTAAGCTGGCTCTCTATGAATGCATTACCGGCTTTACAGGAGATTTTTGATCGGATTTTTAGAGGTGTTTAACTAAATGTAGGATAATCGCTTATAATGTTACTGGGGTAGATGGTAAAAGAAAGAAAATTGGTGTTTCAGCTGTAATAAGTAATTAACCATCTCTCGGGTACGATAAATGTACCTGTGAAAAACCTTTCTGGGACCTTAAGGGTAATGCTCACTAGTCAGCACTGAGCGGCAAGGTATTATTACATAGCTGAGACACAGTATGTGGTGATTACTTCAGTTGTTTTTACCAATGACTTAAAAATAGCTCGGCATTATATTTATTTATCTATTTACTTATTTAACTTTATTGTACCATTATATAATTTTAATTGTGCAGTGTAGCACAGAGGCAGCCTTATCGTTTGCTAGGGATTTCTTCCAGACATCCTTTGTTTTTGGATTTTTGAAAATTTGGATTATTTCTATTTATACCTTATATTACGCATACGTATATAATGAGATTGACATGTTTCGCTTATGTATAAGTATATATATTTTTGATACAAGAAAATGCAATTTATGTTTAAAAGTAACGCATACGAACTCATTGACCTATTTCGTTGCGTTATATGCATTTGGACTTAAGGTCAGTGCATGCTCATCTTTACATCGAAGCACGGTTTCAAACGAAACGATCATTCTCGAAACTGGTGCCTTATGGCCAAAACCACTTTCTTAAGAGCAATTTCTTTTAGGCAACCTCAGTACAAACATTTTCCGGTTCTTCTGAGAGATTTAATGCTGAGAGGAAAGTTAAACGGAACACTTTACTACCGGCAATAACCATCTTAAATTTTAATTACTTGCATTCAGTGAGATGTTTCAACACTAAGATTTTTTCGAAAATATTTATTCAAGTATGTTCTTTGGTGCACTTTTAATTAGTTATTTTAAAATGAGTATTCCAAATTAAAAACTCAATAAGTCTAAGTTTAACTTAACTTAACATTTGATTTAATTTCGATATAAAAACTGACTTGTTTTTCATATTTTGCATTTTCTGCTATTTTTGACGTCAGTTTAAAGCAAAAATAATATTATAGAATAATTGTGACGTAATTATATAAACTTATGCTTTTTCCTCCGAAACCAAGACTAGTCTGTAGCTTAGCGCCAATTGGATCATTTTACCAATCCTACGCCTAACGAGCGTTTTTCTATCATTTCTATCTTTAGCGAAGGTTCAAGTCCGGTCTAGCATCACTTTTTATTTGCATAACTTTTCGTTTATATTTTATCTCGTACGCAAGTAAAGATTGAACGGATTAAACTAAGTCAGATGACTACCAACTTGTACTGGAGCAGCGTGGTGGTATATTCTGCATATCTTTTCTTCGTTTCGAGTCGAGAAGAGATGTCGAGTTTTACAGACTGAAATTCAAAGAACAATTGAAAGAACAAATTTAAAGACGAATAATTAATAAATTTAAATTATTAAAATAATATTGAGTATAAGAAAATCAATAAATTTAAAGTATGTAACAAATTTTACATAACATGCTATATTCATCAATCTTTATAATAAAATAACATTGGACTCTGGACATGCAAGGGATTTTAATGAAAGGTTTGGTCTCGAGCGCGCTGAGGCTGGCCTGACGCCAGCGACGCCGTCAGCCGCTCGGCGCGTTGGCACCCGCTCTGGGAACCTAACAAAATTGTCCTAGTGATTTATACCCCCCTGGTACAAAAGTCGTGACGCGTATGAGCCATCAGATCATAAACTTTTACGTTAACTTAGAAATTTTAATTAAAAATATGTTTATGTTCAGTTACAATGTATGTTTTCACAAATTTTATATATGAAACGTATTTTCTTTTAATACATTTTTCGTAGAACATTGGAAAATTAATTATAATTTAATTTGTTTTAGTTATTACAAAAACACAAACAATATCAATTAAATTATTTTAGTTTTTTCAACATTATAATCTGAATTAGAAGCTTAATGAGGACCAGGCAACTAAAATTGCTGGTGAGCATTTGTGCTGGTGGTGATTTTTTTTTTTTTTTTTTTTTTTTTTTTTTTTTTTTTTTTTTTTTTTTTATTGTATAGGTAGGCGGACGAGCGTATGGGCCACCTGATAGTAAGTGGTCACCAACGCCCATAGACAATGGCATTGTAAGAAATGTTAACCGTCGCTTACATTGCCCATGCGCCACCAACCTTGGGAACTAAGATGTTATGTCCCTTGTGCCTGTAATTACACTGGCTCACTCACCCTTCAAACCGGAACACAACAATACAAAGTACTGCTGTTGTAAGCAATGGGGGTTTCCAGGCTTCTGAGAACCCCGCAAGCCTTGGCGACGCTTTTGGTTTAAAGATAGCACACTCCATCAAAATTTGGCATAACATAACTATTAGATTCCAAAATTAGTAACACATTGGCGATGTAAGGTATGGTTAATATTTATTACACTGTCAATGTACATGGACACTGGTGACCACTTACTATCAGGTAGACCATTTTCCAGTCTGCCTACCTAATAAAATAAAGTGCGCTATCACAGTGTTTTGTTTAATTTTTATATATATAACTCGGTGTTAGGGCTTTGTACACGGTGCTAGGGCTTTGTGAAAGCTCGTCTGGGTAGGTACTACGCACTCATCAGATATTCTACCGCAAAACGGCAGTACTTTGTATTGTTGTGTTTTCCGGATTGAAAGGTGAGTGAGCAACAAGGGACATAACATCTTAGTTCCTAAGGTTGGTGGATCGATGCCGACGTAAGCGATGGTTAACATTTCTTATAATGCCATTGTTTATGGGCGTTGGTGACCACTTACCATCAGGTGGCCCATACGCTCGAACACCTACCTACACAATAAAATGTTTTTATCAGTACCTATGAGTAAAATTTAATACAAAAATAATTCGCTTCTTATTTCGATTCATATTGGTTTTTTTGATACTTAGCTATGTTGTTAAGTTAGATAGCGATCGTTTTGTTTCTTGATGACGTTTGCCTTAACACATACTCGCTCAGAACATAACACTATTTTATATTAATAAAACGACGCGCCGCCTTTTTCGTTAATCTTTTTTTTGTCCTTTTCTTCGTTATTCCGTTAGAATAAAACGCAAATAGGTCAAGGTAAGACCGTCGCCTAGAGATTTAAATGTTACAGGTTTTATCCTAATTCATATGGCCGATTTTCGAGAGGAAAATATTAGTAATTAATAGCAAATGGGGTCAGTACACTTAAAAATGTGGTGGCAAATGGGCCACCTTATGTTAAGTGGTCACCAGCGCCCGTAGATATTGATGAAGTAAAAAGTAATAACCATATTTTACATCGCCAATGCAGCACCTACCTTGGGAACGATGATGTTATGTCCCTTGTGCCCGTAGTTATACTGGCATACTCATCCTCCAAACCGGCACGCAACAATACTAAGTACTGCTGTTTTGCGGTAGAATATCTGATGAGTGTGTGATGAAAGCCCTATCATCTCGAATTATTTGTATACTTGCATTATAATATCAATATTCATAACATATAAATGCAACCAAATATAAGTATAAATAGACTTGCTTAATACCAAATAAGTACAATTCAAATAATTCTTCGACCCACGAGCGAGTGCCTCCATTAAAATAAATACGAAGCGCACTGAACGAACAAACAATTTTATCCAATTTCAATTCCTATTATCTATATTTTCCCTTTGTGGAACCTGATGAAAGCGTGTTAAATCGCACTCCTTCCAATTCCTAATCCCTTAAGCCTCGCTCCGTCGAAACTATACCGACGTGACTTCTGCACAAAGACATTTTTGAAGACGGATGAGACATACCGATATAAATTCTTGGAACATCCTTCTGGATTTAATATACTGTGTATTTGTTTTATGTCTAATAATGTACTAGAAAATTATTCCATGTTGCAATATAAATTACACATAATCTATAATTCTGAATAGTTAATGTACACGCACACAGGCGTGTCCGTAACTAAAAAACTTTTCCTTCTGTTATTTGTTATATGGGGAATTATAAGTTGATCTTTTGTGATCAAATTAATTTAACATTTATTCATGTTTCAGAATTTATTCATAAATGTTCACTTTATGTTTTTATTTCAAATAGATAAGGCTGACTGGCAAATGGGTTATCTGATTGTAAGTGCTCATCGCAGCCTATAAACACTGGCGCTATAAATTTTTTTTACCATCTGCAGTAGGCGTTTCCCAAGGTGATCTACCTAGCCTTACATCCAACGCGCCACCAACATTGAGAACTAAGATTCTTTGTCCATAGTGTCTGTAGTTACTCTAACGTTGTACATAATAATTATATCATCATATCATATCATTTATACGATGTTGTTTTAATACTAATGGCATTTGCCATCCAATCTATTTAGTAAAATTTTAATTACCATGTATTTAATTGCCACATTGTTGATTAAAAACTGTGCTACAGTAACGTATATCTCATGGCATCAGTAATTAGCATTAATTGTCACGTTTCACGGTATCGAACAGAGCACTAAGATCATTCCTGATAGGATTTAACTAATCTAATCTAATTTACAACACATCCTGCTATAATTATAATTATTTTGGCCAATTATTTGCTTAACTTCACCACTAACGTAATGTACCTTTTTAAGAACAACGCAACTATTGAACTTACCAAAAGGCCACCTTTACTCTTGAAAATATTTTAGGTCATTTTAGAAAAAATATGTGACACATATCCGTATTCTTTATTGATGTGAACGGTTTTATTTTAATAAAAGTCTAACCATCATTTCTATTTACATTTTTTGTTTCTAGGTTATGAATTAATTACGAATTACTAATTAATTTCTAAGCTTTATCGAACCGTCTGTTTATATATTCATCGTAAGCGCGCCGTATTGATCAACATGAGTAATGAGCCTAAGATGAAATCGATAACTATTAACATTATCCGGTTTATCAGATGAATGGCTCCATTTATCCAATCTTATAGTGCAATATAATCGGCAAATGTTAAGAGATTGCTCTGAAATATTGAGATTCTCGTCTTAGTCTTGCTCTGAAATATTGAGATTTGCAACTTAATGTTTGTTGATTGGTTAAATGGTAGTACGGGTCCGCCTGGCTTCACTTATGAATCGACATTTTATAAATACATGATGTTATCGGTGCATAATTTAAATTATGTCGAGAATATATTTATAAGCAACTCAGTATATACACTCTTGTCTACCAACGCATGATAATTAAATAATACTCCATTAATTACAACGAAATAAAATTCTACGCTTGAATATCCTTGTATATAATTATTGTATGAGTGTATGTCACCGAACTCCTAAGCGGCTGGACCGATTTTAATGTCTTTTTATGCATTTAAAAAATGAAGTAAATTAAACTTATTTCACCCGTACGATGTCGGGACGGGCAGCTATTCATCTATATAAATCTTGTATAAGAATTAAAGCTCGACACTACCACATGTATGAGTTGAATATAATAAATATATGCACCAAATCGCATTGGTGCAACATAGTGGGGTAAGCTTCAAACCATCCCCTCATAGGGAGAGGTACCAGTAGCTAAGCAATCAAAAATTTACAGGCAGTTACTCGGTAAGCTGAGGTATATTTGAATTCTGAACATAGCCTACAGTCTGCACAGTGAATTACACTAATGTTACTATTGTTGTGGCTCTTAAATTAAAATCTACATATTTTACAAGATATGGGACCGAGATATCGAGCAATATGTATATTTATTGGGTCAGTAGCCACGGATCCGAAAATAGAACGGTTCGCATCGAGCTCTAAGATAGGCAGCCTGCCAATTATATGTGACAATGTTTACGATAAATGATGGTATCTCATACTTGTTTTTTTTAAAAGTTTTATTATTAATTTATATATTTTATATTTTGTTTTATATACTCAATTCACATTTGCATAACATAATTATAATAACAATTGTTTACCTTTTTGTAGTTTCAACGTTAATTTATTTGGGTACCACTGTTACATCCATTTCTTATTTAATTATATTTAATCATTATTTAATGCGCTTGATTTGGTCTCAAATATTTGAAGGAACAATATATTTTAAAACATTATTGCAAGGTGTTATGTGATATACTGTTTGCCTCATAAACATATATTTAAATACATATAATTCTATTTTTATATGACCAAAAGTTTTTTAGTGAATAATATTGTAATGATAATATCGGGTAACGATTCATGTCATAAATATATTAGTTGGAACACCGGTTACCCGAAAAATTTAATAATGTTGCTCAGATGTGTACGTAATATAATTTTTTCATAAGGTACCAGTTCTTATAAAATTGCGAGCTTAATTATATTTTCCTACACTTGCAATACTACAAATCGTGTTATATATAGGGGTTTTTGCAGTTATTCTATCATGTCTGATGAAATCTGTTTTGTCGGTGAATTCTACATGCGTTATTTTATGTGCTGGAAACGCGTTAATGCGTTTTTCCAGTGACAAAAAAAAGTATACAAAAATTTTGTTACAATGAAATTCAAATCAACACTCGGTACATGGTAAATTATTAAATGAGTCGACGTATCTGACTATTATCATATCAGCTGTATTGTGTCACTACGTAATAAGCTACCGTATGTTTGGATAAACATTCGGCATCCAAAATGATCGTATAAATTAATTTAAATCAGTACATTTTTTCATCGTAGACAACGCACAAAGGAAGAAAGTCACGACGAAATGGAAACAATTGCTATTGCTTTTCGAAGTTAAAAAGCTAAGTCGTCGTTTCAATTTTTTCGTAACAAATTTGCATAATATCTTCGAATCCATTCGCTTCATGTCTTATTCATTCAAATTCTGTCCTGTCCAACTTGTAATGTGAATTTTGCGGCTCGGATCACTTTTGAATTGTTTGAAAATTCAATTTGTAGCTCATTTATATTTGATTCGTCTCTTGTTTACAGTTCGCGTTCTGTTTTTATTGTCTTAAGAAGTTAAGATATAATTTAATTTCTCAAACACTACTCGCGTAATATGCTGAGAAGGCGCCGACTCAATGCGGTGTTTTATAACTTGAATAGTTTTAAGGATTGTTGACATTTAGCAATTTATATTTGAGTTTATTTGTTGTTGACACCAATTTCAAGTTGGCGATCAGTTTGGTAATCAGTCGGATCATACGCAACATAAAAAGCTTAAAATATGTATGAAAATTGACCCAACATTAGTCATAAAAAAGTATAAGTTTTGTTTTGAAAAATTTCATTATAAATTATCGGTATTAGCAACCTGATATAATCGTACAATTAAATAACATATTAGGTATTTATATGTAGAAACGTAATAAACTGTATTTTTTCCAAATTTTCAGTAGTAAGATTGAATAGTCAGTCTTTCAGTAACATCCTGTGAATGTCGCGCTGCTGGGCTAAGGCCTCTTCTCCTTTTTTGAGGAGAAGATTTTGTAGCTTATTCCACCACGCTGCTCCAATGCAGGTTGGTGGAATATACATGTGACAGAATTTCAATGAAATTTGTGATGCAGGTTTCCTCACGATATTTTCCTTCACCGTCCGCACGAGACGAATTATAATCACAAATTAAGCACATGAAATTCAGTGGTGCTTGGCCGGGTTTGAACCCACGATCATCGGTTAAGATTCACGCGTTCTTACCACTGGGCCATCTCGGCAGTCAGTCTTTGATCATTCAAAATATTTTTATATGTGAAAAAGGATGGATCCACATCCTTTGAAGTAACTAGGCAGTATTTGAATGCTACATCTGTTGTTTCTTTAATTTCAGTATCCTATCAAAACAAATGCTGCTGAATACGCTTTAAGTACCGAGCGGTTAACGGGTAATTACCGTAATAGTGATCTACTAAAAAATCTATATCACTACACCTTAGGTAAAATATGCGATGTCCGCTAAGAATGGGCTTTGTATACAAATGCATATAATCCGCTCAAGTACAAAATATAATGCCAACTTATAACAATAACGTCGTTTTGAAATAATTTCGAGTACAGTAGAGAATTTCAAACACAGGTACACTCTCTATTTCGTCAGTTTAATAATCTATAACTAAAGCGCCAATTCCCACCGCAATATATAACGACCAGAGAGAGAGAGAGAGAGATCAGGCACGTTTATGTGTTTTTTTTAAACTGCAGTTTTACTTATTAGTATTAATAGCTTTGAAATCCGAGCGCAGTTCCCACCAGTCTCAGTTTACATCTCATTATAACTTTTAATCCGATTTCAATCCTGATATAACTGTTATGTTAATGTATGTGTGGGTGTATACATACAACAAAACTTTAACGGGTCCTTTATTTTAAATATATTTTTGCCTGACATATTAAATCGTTGTTGACATATTGTGTATTTTGATACAGCGATAGATACACGATGACAGCTTTTTACGAACTTAACTTCGTTGTTTTACGAACACACACTAGATAAAAAAGTAATGCATTAATACCCAATGATAAGTAAAGCTCTTATTTAGAGGAGATGGCTTGGAACTTCACCCAGCACGCTGATCTACTACGGATTGGTGGGAATACATGCAAAATAATGTTTTCCGAAACATTCAGGGTTCAATTTTCCTTTACTGCTTTCACTGACGACTCAGGCGTGTATTTGTGTGGGTCCCTCCAGACCGATTGCGGCCACGGCGGCCAATTTCAAGAGAGATTAGCAACTGCGCTGGAGATATTATAGTGCACAAGTGTGCGCGCAAACACAGGTGCACTCTCTATTCCCTAACTCTTATAAACCGATGGGACGGCAATCCGAGACGACCGAAAAGAGTTCAGGCGCAGGACCAACGGCTAAACGTGCTTTCCGAGGCGCGGGAGTGTACACATTTCCAACTTCCAGACTCCGGGCTGCTACTGAGAATTTTCTGACAGAAAACCCCAATAACTATTTATTGGCCTGACCTGGGAATTGAACCCAGGACCACCGGGTCTGCGGCCTTATAGCTAGCCACTAGACCAACAAGGCAGGCATTTGTGTGGGTAGTACCTATAACTAATAAGTTTTTCTTTTTATTGAAATTAAATTAAATCTTTAAATAGCAAACTCTATTATCATTGGCTGCATCGACGAGGTGGCGATCCAAACTGGTTCTCATATACTGCATTAGCTAATTCACTTCGTACACATTTTCACGATTTCACATTTTCACTTCGTACACTGTTTTTTATGTAACATTCGATCTAACTTTCGGTGTTTACCTCAGCAAGTTGGGTTTTGTGTACTTTCCTGTAATTAATTTTGATATAATATTTACATGAAATTATCCCATATTTATGACTGGAAGTGACCAGACTAGAACAGACGGCTAATTTATCCATCGGTCTACTAGCTTAAAATAAATGACGGACAAAGAAAACATCTTCGCTGAAAAAAAACTTAAATTTCAATGAAAACACTCTAATATAATATTCGTAAGAAAGCCACAGCATGAAAGAGCACCTCGTGTGGCTACGTGTAATAAAAGTTCCAAACGTAACGACCCAACGCCGAGGTCACACGCGTGAGGTCATTAAACTGACTTATTTTTTCACTTGGTGATATGGCTTTGTGTAAGAAGATGTATGTGAAGCTACTGGGTAGCTTCACATACATCTTACAAAAATACTGAATATTGTTGTGTTCTGGTTGGAAGCATGAGTGAACCAGTGTAACAACAGGTACAAGGCGTCCCTTGTTACGTCTAACATCATAGTTCCCAAGGTTGGTGGCGCATGGGCGACATAAGGTACAGTTAATATTTCGATGTTTCATCTACCGGTCGCGTCGTGTCTGCCACTCAAATTCAAATTCAAAATATTTTATTCAATATTGAAATTGTACACTAACTCATTGATAGTCAAATTAGAAACTACCACCAGTTCGGAAAAGAAACACCCAGCCCTGAGAAGAACCGGCGAAAGAAACTGTAAACAGTGGGTTGATTTTTTTTGTCTCTTTTTTTATTGTATCACGGACTGTTTACAAAAAAAATAATATAGAAATAGCCATGTGGCGATCGTGTCATTCCCAAGGTGCGCTATTATCCATAAAATCATTGATTGTATAATAACCTTTAAGCGTTCCTTTACATTTTTTTTAAATTTAACCGCTGAGGCCTTTGACCGCTTTCTGGGATCCTGTTGTAGAACCATATACATTGCCCCACAAAAGAGTTACTGACTTTATACAGTCGAGTAACGGGAGTAATTAATTTGTGATTGTTCCTTGTACCGATGTTATGAGTATCACATTTACTCACAAAATTATTAATGTTAATAGTTAGATGTGTATAGTAGAGAGAAGCAATAGTTAATATATTAATTTCTTTAAATTTCTGTCTTAGGGATTTTTTAGCTCCTAGGTTATAAATTGCGCGAATAGACCTCTTCTGCAGCACAAATATCGTATTGATAGCAGCATTACCCCACAGCATAATGCCGTAATGTCTTACATTATACTGTAAAAATAACTAAAATATATATACAAGGCGGGCCGTATCAACATCGGTAAAAAAATCTTATTTTCTTAACCGCAAAAGCCGCTGAGCTTAGTCTACTCGCCAATCCATCAATATGGGGGCCCCACTGCAACTTGGCATCAACAGTAAGGCCAAGAAATACAGTAGACTCAACTGGATCCAACGACTCCCCATATATATAATATTTACATCAGCTTTTACATTTTTAACATTTGGCGCGCTAAATTTTACAACTTTTGTTTTTTTTTTTAATTATTTAATATAAGATTAGTGACACTAAACCAATGTACTATATTAGAGGTAGCATTGTTTACTTCGTCATTTTGTACTTGTTTTCTTTTAATTTGAATAACTAAAGAGGTATCATCAGCAATCAATACTATGTGATGTTTGTTCTCTACGAGAAAGGGCAGGTCGTTTATGTAAATGAGAAATAAAAAAGAAAACTAAGGAATAGAAAAGTAACTACTTTTTTAAATGGAAAAGTTAAAAGGTGTACATTTCAATTTTAATAAGATATCAATATTACAGTACTGAAAGTCTAACAGAAACTGGAAAGGTTTTTAAGTAAACCATTCGATTTCATTGGATTATTTAATTACGAATAATAAATTCAATTGATTTGACTAACGAATTCAATTGATTTCAGTATTTCGTTGAATTTAACTTTTATTAGATTCGGTTTAAATTTTCCGTACAAACTTCGAAAAGGATACCGTTTTTATAACGATGGGATAAAAGCCATTAAAAATACCTTCTACATCGTTTTTCGTAATTATGTTTATAGTTTAATAATCAAAGAAAATTGTAATCACAATTTGGTAGAAATTAAATGTTAAATTTAATTTAGATATATAATCGACTATGCAATAATTTTCCTTCCTTTTTACCAAAAAGAAATAAAATGTAATGTAAAAATCTAAATTTCAAAATGTGATTTTTTTTAAAAAAAACAAAACAATACTTACTGTATATACTGTATATGTGTACTGTGTACTGTATATGTTATCTATGTATTTATTTTCTCACATTTATTATCACATCGGATGACGCTATACAATTTTTCGATTTTGTAAAAGTTCGTTAGAATTCAGTGTTTTTTAATTGGCAACAATATATAAATTGAAAAAATGTATATCTTATCGAATAATCAAAAACTATTTCTTTTTTTCTCAAGACTGCGAAAACTAAGTTTCAAACTTTGTATCTTATAAAGTAGGTCGCATTGTTATAGAAGTTGGAGCACAGATACAAAAAGTTTAATTTTAACTACCACGTAACTATATTGGTGTAGTGGATTTTTTACAAGGCTGCCGATCCAGAGATGCTGATTCTAAATCTTTCCTCGGCTAATTAGAAGCTATTGAGTGACATTTAAATCAGTTTTAAGCTATCAACTAATTAGAAACAACAACAAAAAATATAAAAAACAATATTTTTTTAGTGTTAGTAATTAGTATTGTTATTTACGAAATAGCTACTATCCACAGCCTACCAATATTTATAATTAATATTTAGTGGCGTATCCCTTATTTTCAATAACAGCACTGCAACGACGTGGCATTGATTCAATCAATTTGATACAGTTTTCTAGGGGGATTGAATTCCATGCTTCAACTAATGCTTCATATATATAGTTCATTTTGAATGGTGTTACGTTTATTTGAGACTTTCACTTTAACAATATACCAGAGATTTTCTATCGGGTTTAAATCCGGACTATTTGCTGGCCAGTCTAAAACGGATATACGCTGTTCGCTAAGGAAACATTTGACGCTACTGGCCGTGTGTTTAGGGTCATTGTCATGCTGAAAGATCCAGGTTATAGGCAAATGATCGTCCGAGTAGGGAATCATTGTGTGCTCTAAGATATTTTTGTATTGCCGTTGATCCATTGTACCGCCACCGTGCTTGACTATAGTCAACTATACGTATAGTGACTATACTCCTTGTGTTTTTATAATTAAAAGCATTGTTTACAGGGAGTCTAACATAGCGCTAGTTACGTTAGCTACAAAACCAAAAACTAATTTAATTAATTAAAATTAATATTACAATTAAACTCAATGTACAATCTACTCAATGTACAATGTGTACAATATATTAATGGTGACAAAATTATAATAAAGAAACTTATTTCTAAATTGGAATTTAGCATTCCCGATAAATGCACATTGGTTCGAGGGAAATCTACGTCAGCTATCATCATGGAGCAGGTTTGCGTAACTCCTTCACCCTGAGATCAGCAACTATTTTAGAACGTTGAGATAAAATGTGGCTGGCATCTTCCTGCGTTGCTCTGATGTTCCTTCTTCTTCTGGTTGCACACTGCCATTATCATTTGAAGGGGACATTGTGGTTGCATCAGGTTTTCTAGTTTTTTGCATCCTTAAAATAGTTATAATAAGTGCACATGCACTTAACATAAAGACGTATAGAGGTATCGTAGTACGATATAGGATGTCCGGATTCGACTTTTCTAGTTGTAATGGGGTTTCTTTAATTATTTTACCTTGAATACCATAGAGTTCTTGCAAATCTATTGAGTTTAGATTGAGATGAGTAGGAACGTTATCTTCATTTGCTGTGCTAAATAGTATTTGCATCAGTTTTAGCGGCTGGCTTATTGTTTCATCGCTGTCATTTATAATGGTGAATTCAGAAGTTTTCATGAAACATTTCACGGGGATAGTGATTAAGAAGCTGCCCTGAACCGATGTAAATTCTTCTCCTTCGCAAACAAGTTGTACTTTGGTGATATTAGGAAAATATAACATATAATGTTGATCATCCAGCTTATCCATTGCCTCTTTTTCTAGTTTTATTTTTGTATATTGGCAATATTCCTTTACGACTTGATGTAAGATTAGTTGTTGCACGCAGTCAGGTTCAGTTCGAATGCGTTGATTTACTTCCTTCCCACAGAGGTACCAGTTTTTAAACTTGGACATGGACATGGACTGGACATTCAGTCTCCATGTACAAGAACGACTTCTCGTTAATTGCTATAAAGGGATATGGAGGAATAATGGCGTTTTGGATTTTGTTGGGTACAATGGAAAGTTTATAGAGATCGTAGATATCTACAGAAACTATTGAAAATTTAAAAAGTATTACAATTCGTTTTTCTGTATAATAGTATCCTGGTTCTATAATATCATAGTATTCCCTCAATTCGGCACTACCCATATCGGGGAACTCCAAGCAGAGTCTGATGGTCTAATAATTCCTTGATCTAACATTTTTGTTACTTGTTCCCTAATCTTTTGTCGGCGTACAAAGGGGTAACGATAGTTTTTTGCATGTACGGGCACTTCGTCAGTGGTCTTAATTTTATTATTAAAGGTTAATGCTTCGCCTTCGATATAAAAAACGTCCGCATACTTAGAACAAAGAGTTTCTTCGTTGTTTAAATGATTCAATCGTAATCGCGATACAACATCTTGTACGTATTTATTATATTGAGTGCACGTGTACTCTATATTAAATAAATCAGCGCTCGCCGATAAGATTATATCATTAGGTGTCGAATTCTCGATTTCGACGTAGCCGCGGTTATTAGTTACAGTAGTAATACATTCATGGATAATGCAATTACAAATTAATTGTTCGTTAATAAAAACTTCTCTATAGGAATACGAATTAATTTTGAAGTCCCAGCTGGTATTATGTCCTCGTAGAGATTAAGATTATATGAATTATACATGCTGATCGGATTTGAAGCGTTACGAGTAATTAAGTTCCCGTTTTTTAGATCATCATAGATTTTGTTAATAAGTCTAGTCCTATTAATCCGTCGAAATAGTCATAAAATTTTAAGATAAATAATTTTATGTTCTCGGGGTCCATAAATTCTTCAAAACAGGGTAAAGTTATAGAATATTCATTCCTACTTGTCGCATATACATTCGTGACTTCAAACGGGTCGTAATTGAGGGGATAATTAGAAAAATACTTCGTAACAGCATCAGGGCTAATGAAAGATTGGTTTGCAGTGTCAATCAGTAATTTTAGTGGGGGATTTTTAATCTGTATAAATGGGAGTTGTCTCAGTGTCTGTAGGTTTAATTCTATTTTGGTTTGGGTAATTTCTGATCCGACTGAAAATCCTGATCGGAACTACAATGGGTGGATTGTGGTTCAATTTCATTAATCGAACGGTCATCGTTCGTTTCGTAAAAAGTAATAGAATTATTACTGTAAAAGTCAGGTCTGTAGTTAATGTTATAGTCTTCATATTCACTGTTATAGTTTTGGTCGTAATAATATTCAGGATAATTACAGTACATGTCCTCATAAGGCATACATTCGTTCATGTTCATTTCACGGGTTTTGAAATAATTCGTAGGGGGTGGATTACCTAATTTACGCCAGTCTTGTCCAGTCGTCATTAAGGTATGTGGCAAGGGTTTAGGATTAAAACTTTGGACTCCACTCATATGCTCTGGCTTAGAATTATGAGGTGGATTATTCCTGGGTGGTAAGCGAAAGACATTACTACGCGGGTTATAATTAGGTGGTTGTGCACTAAATATTTGTCTAGTTCTCGTTTGCGTCGGCCTATTGTATTGGGGTTGATTATGGTTAAAATTAAATTTAAAAGGCTGTGGGGTTTGTATAGAGCGTTGTGCTACAGGGGCTGGCCGATTAATTATTGGGGGTTGAAATCCTTGAGCCCGAAGATGAGAGAATGGTAAGGGATAAATCTTAGGAGTTGATTACTGTTTCAGTCCGTCCGTGTGTTGCTGTAAATATGTAACGTTTATCTATTCTTGTACATATTCAAGGGCTTTTTCTATTGTTTCAGGGCGTATGCATCGAATTCGTTCGACCCTAAAGGTTCTTTCAGGCCGCGAATAAATGCCTGCTTAGTTACTTTCCTATAAAGATCACGTTTAGCTTCTATAGTTGTCTGTATATTCTCATGTAACGTAACATATGTCATTATCGTACTGAAAAGTGTCTGACAATGGCTATACAATTCTTGGGGTGTCCTATTTCCTTGTACGGCTAGCGAAAGGTCATTGTATAAGGCTGTTTCGTCTCGTTGGTCAGAGAAATTATTTATTAGAGAAGTCCTTATACCGAGCTAACTGTCCGGTATACCATTAGAATTCATAGTAGCCGCAGCAGATCCCGTGATTTTATTTAGTATCCCGTTTAATAAACATAAGTTAGTTAATTCACTACCGGGCGCATTATTTAAATAATCTGTTACTATTTGGTCACAAATATTAATAAATCTCGTAAGTACGTTAGGGTTCCCTTCGAATTCGGGCACAATCCTAAGGATTTTATAAATAGTGTCCGGATCCTGAGCCATATTTGAAGTTATATTATTATTTAAATTTGTTAACTCTAATTTATTTTCTAAAATCCTATAACTATCTACGCTATGATGACGGGCCTGCTGCGATGCAGATGATAAATTTTGGAGTGGGATTACAACTAAGATAAGAGCAACACAAGAATAGTTCAAACGTACTCACATATAATTCATTTCTGGTTTCTCCTCGTGAATCGAAGTTTGGATTCTCCTCCCGGTGCTGCAGCTGGTCCGTAGGATCCGGATACTAGCGCTGACCTAACAGTCACTATTCTAGTATCCTACCGACTGCGCCAGTTACGTTAGCTACAGCCGGAAGGCCGAAATAAAACCAAAAACTATTTTAAAACTAATTTAATTAATTAAAATGATTATTACAATTAAAATTAATGTACAATCTACTCGATGTAATTTTACAATATAATAATGGTGAGAAAATTATAATAAAGAAACTTATTTCTAAATTGCAATTTAGCATTCCCAATAAATGCACATTATTGTTTGGTTCGAGGGAAATCTACGGCAGCTATCTTCATGGAGCAGGTTTGCGTAACTCGCTTTCCATCGGAATTTACCATATTTATTTTTTTTCATCTGAAAATAACACTTTTTTCCATTCTCGTACCGTCCAATTAACATATTTTTTAGCGAATAATAATCGCTTCTCTCCGTGTTGCTTGGTAAGAAGCGGTACCTTTCGAGAGATTCTTCCAAACAATTTAGCTTCCACTAATCTTCGGCGTATCAGTCTTGACGAGATGTTTCTCGGGTCATCAGGCGATAAAACTTCATTTTTAATCTGGTTGGAGCCTTTACTTGGGTCTTTTTAGCAACACCAACGATTAGCGTATCTTCTCTGGGAGAGGATTTTCTTGGCCGAGCCTTTCTAAGAACATTTTCAACAGTTCCATGTGTTTTATAATGATCAATTGCATTAAAAACTTTCTTAATAGAACAATTTAAATGCTCAGCAATTCTTCTGTACGCCCACTTATGATCTATATGTAATTTAACAATGATTTGCCTAGTTGACGCGCCACTACTTTTATTTTTGCCCATTTTGAACAAAAAAAATTCATATTAAATTTTGAATTGCCGCCAAAATAATAGAAAAAGAAATGTTATTCTCCAATTTCAAAAAAAGAACGAGCTATGGATGCTTTTTTAAAATGTTTCTAATTAGGCGTCCAAGCGTCCAGTAACAGAAAATAAACTCCTACATGTGAAAGACTCATTTTGTAATTAAAAGTAAGATATGTTTTATATTTTATGCATTTAATGAGTTTTTTATTTGAGTGGCTATATTATTGCATGATTATTAATTATTGAATGTGTATATTTTTTACTAACTTTTGTACGTTGAAGTTATACTTCCTTTATTCATAAGAAGTATTTCTAATTATATGACCACCACTGTATATTAACAATATCCTCCTGAGCGATTTCGACAATGGCGGCCAATCTCAAGAGGGATTAGCTAAATACGCAGGACATATTAAAGTACACAAGTGCAATACAGATGCACACTCTATTCCCTCACTCTCATAATCCGATAGGTCGGCAATCCGACACAACCGGAAATCAAGCGCAGGACCAACGGCTTTACATGGTGTTCGAGGCACGTTCGACTTCGTCAGATTCCGGGCTGATACGGAGTTTGAACTCAGGGCATCAGAATCGTCATTATATCGAGCCACTAGAGCAACGTGGCAGTCAAAAACTAACTATATAAATAAAAAGAATGAAGAAGATAACTTCATTCTTTTTTAACTTTTCTTTTTAGTACCTCTGTGAGTTTTATATACCAGTATATATTTGTAACGATATTTCTCTAAAAACATTTCTATAATATTTAAGTAGACAAGTATAATTTACAATAGACAGTATTTTAAAAAGAAATACTTGTAGTCTCTTTTCAATGAATTAATAATATTTTTATTAACTTTTTACAACTCAAATATTCCCTAAGAGTAATTCTCTGAATCAGATTCACGAAGTACTTCAACCGATACGTCGCGTCGGTGACGTTTATTATTTTTAAGAAAACGTTATTTTAGCGGTGACTCGATGCTCGTTCCTTCCTTGTCACTGGCAAGGACTCGGGGACGAAGAACAATGAGGTTACTTGAAGTGGTGTGTGGAACAAGACAGAAGAGATATAGAAGACAACTGTTCAATTATTATTATAATATATAATGAAACGATCGCTTCCAGGCCCTTTATATAATCCCAATAATTGTAAAATATGAGACTAAAAATTTCCGCTGAGTTCTTTCCACTGGTTCTTCTTAGCTCTGAGGTGCTTATTTCCGAATCGGTGGTAGATTTTACGACAGTCAACCAGCACGTATAATGCTCATATATTAAACAAAAATTTGTAAGTTTGACTTTGAACTTAAGGTAAGGTATAAAGATATTTGTCGTCGATTATTACAGTAAATAGTTTAGTTGAACATGAATAATAATTATACAGGAAATACAATCTCCTTCGTTTGCTCCACACAACTGCATTGAGAGCTTTAAAAACCGAATTATCGCATTCACTCGTCGTAAAGTTCGTATTTTTTAAACGCCAGACCGCGGTCTCTCTTTTTGATGATAAATATCTGTCAATTTATGTCTGTTAATATATTTTATTTTTGTCTTTCTTTCATTCTGTCCAGGAACTTGGATTTAGAAAGACACTTGTATTAACAAAATTGGTCCCGTAAAAAATAGAAATATTTATCTTTATACTCGTACTAGTTTACTCTCGCGTGAGTAGGGCGGGGTCTCTATACCCCTGACGACGTCTGCAAAATATCTTTATCATCGGTTGAATAGTTAAGCGTAACAAACAAACAAATGTACTTTCGCATTAATAACATCAGTTAGAATACATCACATCAGATATTCATTATTAATGTAATTCATTATTTAATGTAGCGACGAATTTTAGTATATATTCGTTAAATTACAAATTCATTACTTTAGTAATAACCACTCATATAAGTAAAAGTGCAATTAAGTTAAGTTTTATAAATTTGTTTAGTGTGTTTTACTGTTGCTTCTTATGTCACTAGATAAATAAACAAATCTGTTAACATTGCTTCTTATTATAAGACGTTTATTTAACTGCTTGATGGTGGTGGAATAAACTCGAAACCTTCTCACAGGGGAGGGGGGACATTAAAAGCTGTTAGTTTTTACATATTTATTTACACGTTAAATAGTTTTGTTTACTCTTGTTTGTATCTAAGGTTAATATTGTATATAACTTATCTATGGAGATCTGACTTTTATAGATTGATTACAGGAATAGACTAATATAATCGAATTTGATTCTCTTTGATAAATCATAGGGAAATTAAAACTAACTGCAACTAAAGGAAATAACGATGACGTACAAAGAACAAGCACAGCATCTAATAGTGATGTGTGTAAAGTTATAATAATTATATTTGTTTCGTAACATCCTCACACACATGATCACACACACACAAAACAAGCGCTTGAGGGACACTCGTTCTTTAACGATTTTATAAAACATTACGTTTTTTTTTAATTTTTCCATGAAGTCCATTAAGTTAAGTTTCCATATACTGGTTACTATGCTAACTCTAAATATAGTTTTAAATTTATGCTTGTCCCTTGCGTTTGTAGTGTGAACCACAATTTCTGGATAAATCTTTTATATCATAAGCATATATGACTATTAAACATATTATATATTTTGCTGGAACAATAAAATATAATTCTTAAATAATATTTGAGGTTTTGTTTATAAACTACGAGCAACTACTAACAGAGTAGAATGCCATAGGACGTTATAAGCTGGAACAATCGAGAATGTCCTGGCTGATGGCATGATCTGCTTTACACTCTTCATCACAAGTCTGCTTTCAATAAGATTTCTCATTCAATTTAGAAGTCAAGATGAGAGGTCATAGAATAAGAAGTCACACATTACCAAGTATTATCCAAATTCAAAGCCATATTATTTGAGTAATAGAGTTTATTATTGCATAAATTATCTTCAGATATGTTGGTATCTTCGGCACGTTCAAGGCGAGTGCCGAGTTATTAACTCACACGAACAGCGTGAGTGCTGAATGGAATCGATGGGGATGGAAATTACTTGGAAGCACTCGCTAACGTTTTCGTATTTCGATTTAAGAGGCGTTCAGGAATATATCTCGTTATCCATGTTTTGACTGTAATTCGTATTTATAATTTTTATGGAAATAAAGAAGTCCAGTGTATGCGTTTATGAAGATTTTTACTTTTGATACGAAGTCGCCTATTTACCTTTGTCTTTATATATTATAAAACAAAGACCACCGGCCGCGTCTGTATGTCCGTCTGTCTGAACACGATACACTTGTAAAGTACCGAACAGATTTCCATACTGTTGTCAACCATGGACAGAGTGATTCATTAGGAAAGTTTAGGGGTTAATTCATTAAGATATATATATTTATAGCATAGGTAGGCGGACGAGCATATGGGCCACCTGATGGTAAGTGGTCACCAACGCTCATAGACAATGGCATTGTAAGAGATGTTAACAAACGCTTACATCGCCAATGCGCCATCAACCTTGGGAACTAAGATGTTATGTCCCTTGTGCCTGTAATTACACTGGCTCACTCACCCTTCAAACCGGAACACAATAATACTTGGTGTACTGACCGCAAAACAGCAGTGCTTGGTGTACTGCTGTTTTGCGGTAGAATATCTGATAAGTGGGTGGTACCTACCCAGACGAGCTTGACAAAGCCCTACCACCAAGTCATATTTGTAAAAAACAGATATTAATGCTTCTTGCTCCGTTACTTACACTGAAATCACCCACCATTAAAACCGGAAACAACGATGCTAAGTATTACTTGCTTCTGTTATGGGTGGTATCTACCCAGACGGGCATGTACAAAGTCCTACAACTCCACTATTTAAAAATAGTCTGCAAACTGAATCCATTAGACTGACGTATTCAATGAATAAATAAATTAGTTTCAAACCTTCCAACCGTACGTTAGTTCTTTTTTCAAAGTGCGAAGGCGCGCTAAATTGCATTTCTTTGAATGTTGTAATCCTTTGAGCCGAGCTTTGTAGTTTTGTTCAAGAAAACTCCTTAGATGCGAGTGACTGAAGCGTCTACAAAAGAGAAATACGACGAAGGAGGTCATACTTAAATTAACGATAATTCATTTATATGCTGAGAACTAAAGTTTTACTTGTATTTCCTGACTTGAGCGTGTGATTTCGTTTGGTAGCTATTAGGTTTCAAATGTGTAACTTGGCATTTCCTTGAAGTTCAGCATTTAATATATCATGCATATATATGTCGGAGAAGCATCGTAATCGTTGACATCGTCATTAGTGGTTGCGGGCTTAGTGGGCGTCATCAGGGTAAAGTACAAGCACAAAACATAACTATCACGGTTTCACAGTATTTTAATTAACAAAATTAATTAATTAACGCTTTAACGAGTAACAACACCGAGCAGCCGGTTCAGGGCACCGACTCGACTTTAACAGACGAATCCACTTCAACAATCTATCTCGATCCGTTGCTTTCCTCCGAATGTCTCACACAAAAACTGTATACCTCTCCAAAGTCAAGATGGCACATACCTTGCTCTGATTGGTGGTTACGTGGAATACAATATTCATAACTTTTATTAAATGATTAAGGTTTTTAACTTCTAGAAAAATGTAACAAATCAAGAATTGTTAAAGTAATTAAAATGTAAACAAATAATATTGTATGCAAACATCAATCAACCCGGCTCATAGCTTCCTCCGAAATATATAATATGTACGATATATGTCGTATTGGTCAAGCCTATGTTTACGGACGACGCTGTGTGGGTACGCCCAATCGTGGGTATCGTTCAAAATGAGACAGCTTTTCAATTTAACCACTGTATTAAAATAGACACAGAAGTCATAAATAATATCTTAATATCACTTAATCTAAATAAATACAATTTGGGTGCGTGCATACATGCGTATAATGTAATATCTGATCGAGTGAAATATGGTTTTAATATAACAACATTCTGATATACGATACTGAACACCTTCATTCTGTGAGAACAAAATTGAAATTCACCGCAGAACATGATCGCAGAAATGTTGGGAAGTGATACGCGTTATTATTATATATATGTATATATATACAATTTTTTATGAAATATTATATATATATATATATATTTATTAGTGAGATACGAAGTAAGTTCTTAGAAAATGGTACCGCCGTAGTGAAAATAAGATCAGAGGCTATTACTATTAGTAAATATGAGACACAACTAAACGAATAAGGTGGAGGTTTAGCGCACCTTGGGAGAGGCCTATGTTCAGCGGTGGATTGCGATTGTCTTATTGATTTAAATGTCCTCGAAAACGCACCCTGCCCTAATGAGGACAGTCAATTAATTAATTCCTTAATACGGTATTCATCATTCCTTTAATTAAAATCATTAAGAGTAATTTAATTTTTCCCCAAAAATATGACCTACTAGAGAATTTTATGCGAAAAGAAGTCTGTTTTGTTAGAATTACTCGGGATTACGAGCGATTGGAATTAATTACGGAATTCCTTTAAATTACGACGCCCCGGTTTCAATTGGGCTGTATATGAGGATAAAATTACAGAGCCATAAATTATAGGCATTTTGAGCAAAAATTACGTTTAAAGCTTAGGACTTTTAAATTAGTTGTTAAATTTTATATACATTATTAATGTTTTCTGAAACTGATAAATAATGGCCAAAAGTGAATAATTAAATAACTAATTGCTTTGTTTTAAATTTTTTTTGTAAACTATGACCGCACGCCCTACTGTACTGGTGCAATAGTATCTAATGCTAATAGTATATCTTCGGCTTTGCCTTTTGCTGTGGTCATCGTGAGAGCAGAGGTATCCCTTCCTATAAACGTATTTTGGTGTTCAAAGTTCGGCTATCATGTCACGTCATCACGTTTATTGTGTGCCCACCGTTAGAGTTTTCTCTTCGTTTGATTTGTAAGTAACTCGGTGGACTTTCTCAAAAATAATCCAATGTGATGGTTATAAATAGTAAGGTAATCAAAGAATTTGAATATATCTAAATACTTAATGATTATATGAAAAATTAAAAGACAAACTTTCACAATATTTACCAGTTATTATTATGGTAAATTATGTTATTGTATTAAAATCTTTCCTGTCCCATAAATCTGGGCCATAACACTCATCGCTCATTAGGTTTCAAATTGAAAGCGTTTATCCTCAATTTGAGAAGAAAGCGTTTGAAATAGCTTCAGAGGCGAGAATAATTCGCTCCCAGAAGTTGAGGTTAAGGCTTATCGCCTACGAAATATATAGCTCTATATTTAAAAAAAGCAGTTGCTTTTTCTGTTGTCGGTTATCATTCAAATTGACCATATTTTCGTTTAAACTTTATATCATAATCGACTTAAATGATACATTACATATTTAGACATGGAATATCTCTTACATAAGCCAAGCTTGGTAGCTAATCAGAATGAAACAATGACAAATGCATACTATCTTTTTTATTGACAACATAGCTACTGCAATAAATACATCTAAATCTTTTAGAAACAACAGGTATTTAATTAGAAACTCAGAGAGAATGAGGTGGATGATAATCTTTAATCGTAGTGAATCTCCTTTGACGATAATTATGCCAACTGTAATGGCATAATGCAGCTTCCAAATGAATTTAAACTGCTGTCTATTGAGTCTCATTCTGGCATTTAGCCAGCTCTTTGGCCCAGAAATGTAATTTATTAGCCGACACAATTTTTAATGTTTATTTGTTATTCAATAAATGTATACAAAGCACAAACTTTATTAGATGTCAAGTAATGAAACGTCCGCTAAATATAATTGTCCTCAAAACACATGGTTTTTAATTTTTTAATTTTAAGAATTACTGTTTACTCAACCTTGAACTAGCGTAAAATGCGGACGCCAAAATGACATATACATAAGGTATTTAATGATAATTCATTAATGGAAGAATTATTTATATGTTTTATGTGTTTATAAATTATTTAAAAATATATTTATTACTAGCTGTTGCCCGCAGCTTCGCTCGCGCGTGGTCTTTATCTATACTAATATTATAAATAAGTAAAAATAGATTTTTTGTATGTTTGTTTGTAGCGAATAAACTAAAAAACTGCTGTACTGTTTTTAAAAACCTTTTTTACCTACAGAAAGATACGTTATCAGCGAGTAATTAGCTGCCCGTCCCGACTTCGTACGGGTAAAATAAGGATTTTATCATTTTTTAATCAATAAGATATAAACATTTACCAATCGATTTATTCGCCCATCCAGTATAGTGTATGTGTGTTCAGTATAGGGCATATAATAATCCTACTTCTTACTAATATAATAAACTCGAAAGTTTTTATGGATGTTTGTTACTCTTTCACGCATAAACTACTGAATGGATTTTAATGAAACTTTACAATAATATAAGCTTAGGGAATACCAATTAAGTGGTACATATGGCAATAATGGAATATGTTTTTTTTATCCAAACATCACCAACATAGTGAAGTTCGTATATTTCTCCCTAATAGATATTGATATAAGATATTGCGTATTTTGAATTTCATTATTTGCACCCAACTCTTCCAAACAAAAATAAAAGTTTCTAAAAACTTTGAAATTCATGTTTATTAATTCAATCAAAAAACTCAAATAGTATATTTATATTTTTTTAAATTTCTATACTAATGCTTTTACCCCGTTTCTCCCGTTTGGAGTTAAATTTCTAAAAACGACGAAATACGTATGCATAGCTTTAATACTAAATATCATTCTTCTTACACCAAAAGTGCAGGAATCCCCATACAAACTTTCAACCCCTTTTTTACCCTCTCAGATTTAGATTTTCAAAAACGCTGAAATACATTTTTATTTATTTTTAAGCTTGTTCATTAAATTTCATGCTTCTAACTTTAAAAATGACTGGTTTCTAAACAATCGTTCAACTCTTTAGGGGTAGAATTTCCAAAAATCCTATCTTAGTGGGTGTTATAAAATGTATCAACTGCCAAAATTTCAAGTTTCTAACCCCCGCAGTTTAGGCTCTGCGTTAATGAATCAGTTAGGAAGAGTAATAATATTATGTGAATAGATATCAACAAAAATACGTATTTTTATAACATTTGATAGACTCAACTAATTTTGATGAAATAAAGGCTAAACGGAAACGGAATCTTGAAATAGTTCTTATAATAATTCGGTTTTTTCAATTTTTAGGCGATTAAAAGATACAGACATGCAGACAGTAAAAAAATTAAAAAAATGATTGCTTTGGTTTTGGTAAATCGTAAATAGCCATATAACCTTTAAAACAGGCAGTTATTTTGAAATAACAGACAGAAACTTCAATTTTATTTATATGTATGGATAATTTATTAATTAATTCGTTTTTGTTATAGATTTATGTTATTTTATGTGTACAATATAAAGTATAAAGTAAAGGAAGAGTTTCTTCTGTCAGAGACTAAATAAAATCAGACTTAACCAAGGCTACTAATTTAATTAAACAAAAAAAGGGAATTAAAACAAATGTTGTCCATTGAACTTGACACACATCTGAATAAGCTGCTTAAGCGGCCATTTTATGTAGAAAAAGTATATAATATACAAACAAAAGCAGCTATATAACAATTTTAATTAAAGTTTCAAAAGCAGTTATTTGACCGCTCTGGTAGGTTAAGTGTTAAAAATTAGATGACACTTAAAGCATATATATATATAAATATATACATACATTAGCTAAGTTTCCACCTACAATAATTACACAATCATTAAAATAATCAAAACATATATAAAATCAAACAGCTAAACCATCATAATCAGTAAAGGTGTAGTAAGATATATATTTTTTTATAATCAAATATACTTAATTACTTAATGAAAACACAAATTTAACAAAAACAAAATATAAATGAAATCACATAGCTTAAGCATTATTACATTGAGTAAGGCCAATAAAATGCAATAAATAAATGATATATATATTATTTATATATTTTTTAACCAAATACAATTAAAAGGCAAGCAAGAATATGACTACAGTACAAAATTTATAACAAACTTAAATATTGAATATTAAGATGGGTTGGTACATTCATTTTATATAAATTAATACATTTAATACATTATTATTTTTAACTTATTTATGTTATTTTTGCAGTGTTTTTTTTTAAATATATAATATCTATATCTGAGTACACTTAATTATATATTATATGCTCGCACAGATCTACTTCTTCCTATTCATGATTATGCTGTCGCAGGCTTGATGTAGCCAAAGACCAATTGAATTAAGCTGAGAGATTACAAAATACTTTTATTCGGTTTATATTGGGATGAGGCAAATATAACCACGTTTCACAATTTTGTTCTCTTCTTAATTAGTTGCCCGTCTGACTTCATAGGAATATGCACATCTTCTCTATTCTGTACTGTGTGTTGTTTAACCCTTTTACTCCCCCTTCATCACTTGATATTCATTAGATGATGACGGTGATGACGACGTCTCAGTGCTTTTATTTATGTGCTCCGTATTTTGTTGTTCGATCACTACTATTTTAGCTATCTCTATAGCTTTCTTTAGTGACAGATCAGACCGTTGTAATAATCTTTGATGTTTGGCGAGCTACTCTAACACATATTCGCTGTAAATTTATCACTGACCAATGACTATTAATTCAACGAAATCGCATTTTAAACTGTAATTTTCTAGACTCGTAATAAAGTTGGTTATATTTTCGTGTTTGCTTTGTTTTCTCATAAAAAATACATGTCAGGCCATAGTTAAATTTTTCATCGGTTCGAAATACTTGTTACATTTATTAATGAGATCTTCTAAAGTAATTTCTGTTATTTTAATGTTGAACAAAATTGCTATTTTTCTCTATTTACACTTCTTATACATAACCAGTGGCTAATACTCCTTATATATATCCAGAGGCTAATAAATATAGTTCAAAATATGGTTGCCATTTTTTCCGCGTTAAATTGTTATTTATTTCGTTGTTTAGAAACACGAATTTACGAAAAAATTATACCTATTTAAAGTTTTAAGAAGTGATATACCGTTTATGTTTAAAGCAAGCACTTCTAAAACCATGTATTATTGTTATAGTTGTTTTTTAGGCTTTGTTTATACACCTATATACTAATTACGTATTAATTATTGTCACTGAGTTAACTGACTTGCTCACACGCAGTCTTAAGCGTACTGTTATGAAAGATATAAGATGAGATCATAAAGATACACACAATATATATGCAATATTAGTTTTTATGCAAAAACAACACACGAAGCTACTGAAAACACGAAATTGTTAACAAAACTTTTTGATTTTGACAACTAACAGGTGCGCGTACTTTTCCTACAGATAATAATTTATTGATTTTTAGTACTAAACTTATAATAAATTAATAAAGAGATTAAAAATTATAGGACAAAATATAGGATAAATCATAAGCAAAAGTGTAAATTACATGTAATATTTAATGTCTTTTCAGTTTGACCATAACCATTTTTTAATAAATGTTCTACGTGTATCTTTAAATTGACATAACTTTATTATTTATGAACCGATTGAAATAAAACAAACACTAAATGTTAAGTGAAGTTAGCCACAATACATTAGTGAAAACCGCACTCAAATCCGTTAAGCCGTTTTTAAGATTAGCGTGCACAAACGCACAGACAAACAGACAAACAGACAAACAGACAAAAAAATTATTAATCATTGTTTTGGGTTCTATTGTGTTTATAAAGACCCCCGATAAAAGTTTTACTCATTTATCTTCCATGTACAGACATCGACCAGTTACAGATTTATTATATGTATAGATAAATGTGTTTTATTTACCAAACACATTGGATGGAAATGGATTTATGGAGACATTTGAATTTGTATCCTCATATATGGGTTATGGACGTTGCTTCTTATACACAAAGTAAATATAGTTATTTAATTATTTATTAAAACAGACAACCGAAAATTAAACTCATTATTCTTAGTATTTTTACTTGGTGGTAGAGCTTTGTGCAAGCTCGTCTGGGTAGGTACCACCCACTCATCAGATATTCTACCGCAAAACAGCAGTACTTCGTATTGTTGTGTTCCGGTTTGAAGGGTGAGTGAGCCAGTGTAATTACAGGCACAAGGGACATAACATCTTAGTTCCCAAGGTTGGTGGCGCATTGGCAATGTAAGTGATGGTTAACATTTCTTACAATGCCATTGTCTATGGGCGTTGGTGACCACTTACCATCAGGTGGCCCATATGCTCGTCCGCCAACCTATACAATAAAAAAAAAAAAAAAAAAAAAAAATATTACAAAGAACTCGCCCAAGCCGTATCGTTTTTATGATAAGTGGAACATGTTTCAGACGAAAGAATGCACTAAACGTAGAACGCTTTACTCGTCGGCCGTGAAAAGATCCCGGCAGTAAATAAAGACGCCTACGGAACGTTAGGTTCAGGCCCAAATTACTTCGAATAGCAAGGCTAAGATATTAACGAAAGAGTACAGTTGCCCCGAACCCGAAAATGTTGATTCTGTAAATTTAATAAAACCTCTTTCTACGTTTATAAATAGAAGTGAGGGTAGTTTGCAACAGTGAGTTTGTAGTTACGTTATAACGTCTGAACTACTCAATCAACATGAAATTTTGCATACGCGAGGGCGTATTTTTAAAATCTTGCAATGTTATAATTTAATAAAATTATATAGTGGCTGATTGTTTTTTGTAAGTAATTTTTTTTTAATATACAGACAGGTCAATTTTATGAATTGCAATTATAGCCGCGTTAATTTTCTGTTTACTGGCAAAGAATTACAAAAACGAATACAAAGAAATAGTGCGTGTATGTATATACACCGAACAGAAATAAAAGCTTATGGTAGGAAGGCTTAATTTTGAAATGCAAAATTAAATTTAACCATGAAATTTTATTCTCCTTTCTCCCAGATGATTCGCGTAATGAATAAAAAAGTAAGCTACACGTGTTTACAGCGTCTTATTATTTTTCTCAACATGGTAACTTTGTTCAAATTCACACATAATAAAAACCTGAACACGGCGAAGAAAAGTCGTTAGCCGTTTTCACTTTGAAAATAAAAAGGCGCCAGAGCGACTCCCGAAGCCCAAAAGATAGTTTTATTCTGAAGAGATTTCTGTTGAGAATTTCGCGAGAACTTAGAGTTGTATGAAGTTAGAATTATACAGGAGCTCGCTTTAGATTTCGGAATACTTAAGATAACAATATAATCTCTATTAATATAATTGAATAGTTGCTTTGCTAAAATCGAAATATGAAGTACAATTTACTTATTTATTTATTTTTGTGTGATAGTATGTGTGTATTTTATTACATCAAGGATGATATTGAAACTTTCTATTTAAAAACGTAGCACTTTAATACCGCTGGTGGGGCTTTGTATCGACCATTTACGTGGTTAAAACCATTTTTCAAGCTTTATTTAATTTGTTTAACACGTATATGGAAGCAAGCTACTTACTATTTAACCAAGAGGTACCATTACTGGCTTGTTTAAAAAATAAATAAGCACTTAAAACTATAAAAACAAACGTCACTTTGACAAAGTTTTTCTATAGTAAAATAGTGAAATGCAATTTCATCTATAAACATAGAATAACGCTTAGAAGGAGTGTAGGCCCAAGCGAATTGAAGTCATTCAAATTGTGACTAGTCTCAATACGTTTGACGTCACGTCAGTTGTCACGATAAAGTGTCAAAGAAAATATCTCGCGAAATTTATTAAAAAAAATGACTTACTGTGTAGTAAAAGGGTGTCACAACACTCCACATAAAAAATAACGATAAGAAAATCACATTTCACACGTATCATCAAAACATAAAAAGCGTTTGTAAACAAAAGAGGCTAATTACAATAAAAATGCTACCAGCTATGGAAAATATATTTACCACGATTGCTTAATATTTTAAATAATAAAAATAAATAAATATTTAAAATTATTATTTTAACTTTTTTTTAAGTTACGTATAAAACATTAATACTGTTCACCTAATTATAATTTTGTTTTTCTTTATGATTATTCATAAAATAAAAGCGATACTAAATAATATTACTAAATAAATTAAAATAAAGAGATCATTATAATAATAAAAGTTAAAATAAAATAAATAATATTGCAATATATAATTATAATACTTATTGATTAATTGTAATATTTTTTAGCTTTCCTTCGAATTCAATTGCTGCTGCTCGATGGATAGATAAAATACAACTTAATCGAAGAGAAGAATATTCAGCGATAACTTTATAGCGTTGTTTAATTAGTTTTAATGAAAAAATAATAATGTCCAATATTATTGTCTGAATACAACATACGTAATAATTCAAATTAATTAAATGCTAAAAAATATATTTCATAATTCAAGTTCAAACAATATCAATTTCCTCACTTTATGGGGAAAATGTGTATTCACTTGCAACATAATTCGGTCATATGTGGGTGTGTATGTAACGTATGTGTCTAAGATCTACTCGAATAAAATATATTTCGATATATGGTTTTACTCGCAATCATATACATATTTTTATTTTGCCTGAACGTTTCGCTAAAGTTGTATCTGCAATTAAAAGACTGATCGTGGTTAATAGCTGACATTAATAAATATGTTCGCATATAATGACTCTCAGAGAATAAATGATAGTAAATACTTCACGGAAAGCCGATTAACGATTGTTTTGTAAATGGCAACACTAACGGAATTATACAAATAATAAATATTGATATTTTATTAAATTGTTGATGTAATTAAAAATTTACCACATACCCATATGATTACAGAAGATAAATATTAATTTTTAACGCACCCGTGTTGTAGGACTCTCTCTGTCATAAGTCAGTTTCCTGCCATGTACGGAACCACTTGTATTCTATTCACTCACAAATAATTGAGCCCAGCTTGTCTTCAAACAACAGCTTGCTTTTTCTTGTATGTGCCATTGAAGAGCTCCTTATGAGTCCCATTTACGTCCCACTTATATATTTTACTAAGTACTCACTATAATTACGTCAAACACTATGATTTTACTGTATTGCTCAAAGCAATAAATGAGGCTATTCAGTTCATTCAGCATATTATTGCAAATATAAAGCTCTCTGTAGCCGTAAGAAACATTCCTACAAATACAGTTTACGTGTCGATACTAGATTGGGTGGGGTTCTCGTCGAAACTACCCTAACCGACATTCTTTTCTCTACGTTTATAAACGAGCTATACATCTCAAAAATATACAACATACATAGGAGATAGGACTGTGTCCGTCTAAAAACTTTATTTAAAAGAAACACGAAACCGAATAAAAAATAAGCACAACTTATATCTTTTAAAATATTATTAGTATGATTAATTAATTTAAGTGATGTTATTTTCGCGCCATCATATACGATGCTGGGATCGGATACACTTACACTGTCAATAACAAAATTGCAGTACCCTCGCAGAGGACTGTCTTACTCAGTAAATGGCCTTTAGTTTACTAACATAGGTATTTAAAATTAGTAATAAAGTATGTACTGCACTTTTATCGATGGAAATATAGATATTTTTATTGGATTTTTTTTTAAAGTGGTCACGGTCAGTCTTAGTCTTTGGCGCCATCAGAAATATTAAGCATACCTTATATCGACAATGTCTGCCTCGTTGGTCTAGTGGCTACATGTAAGGCCGCAGACACTGTAGTCCTGGGTTCAAATCCCAGGTTGGGCCAATAACATGTTATTGAGATTTTCTGTCGAAAATTTCAATAACATGCTATTGGCACGTAATCCCTAACGCTCATAGCCCATCGGGCTATGAGCGTTAGGGAATAGAGAGTGCACCTGTGTTTGCGCACACACTTGTACACTATAATATCTCCTGCGCAGTTGGCTAACCTCTCTTGAGATTGGCCGCCGTGGCCGAAATCGGTCTCATGCACACAAAAATCTGTCCTGGGTGGGAATCGAACCCACGACCTGCGGCGCGAAAAGCAAGTATCTACCAACCGTGCCAACCGGCTCGTCAAAATTATATTATAAAGCTTCACTGGTTGACTTATCCAACAGTACCAAGTAGTACCAGTACTAAGTATTAGTATTTGACGAGAGGGGCTTGCACGAAGCCAACACCAAGTAAATCTTAATATTATGTACATTCATACGTACATATATCCGCATTCTATTTAATGATAAATTTCGTCCAGATAAACATAGGTAGACCAGATAGTTTGTTCTACATTCCTTCGTACTTTAATATATTTTTATGAAATTTGTTTTATCTGAAAACCTTTTCGTATTATATTAAAGCTACTTAATGATTTTCTTTGTTATTTCATTTATAATGTTCTTTTATATTTTATATATCAAGTTTCTTATTATTTATTATTCAACGAGTAAACAGGTAATTTCTTATGTAAGTGGACACCGTCTCGAAACCAAAAATATTGCTGTATTATTTACAAGTTGAATATCACATTACAAATAAATCAATCTGTATGAAAGATAATTTCAGGTAAAAAATAACATTCTGGAAATGTATTATGCCTCCTGTTCTTTTTGAGGATAAAGCTTGGAGCTTACTCTATCATATGCCTGTATATACGTGGCAGAATTTTATCCTCCACATTCAGGTTTCATCACGATCTTTTCCTTCACCTTAGATTTCCGATCACTCACATTCATCTTGATTCTGCTCTCCTTGAATATGAACACAAATTGTTTAATGCTTGCCCGAACTTGGACTCGGAATCATTGCTTAAGACTTTTTTCTTTTAACCACTAGGCCATTACGACTCCCAATTTTTTTAATCATCAATGAAAGTCATGTGTAGATATGTACACCGTCGGAGACTTCTTAGGCGTAACCCTATATATACATATTATATGTATACGTTCCGAAAACGCCCAATGCAAAGTTTTCTATAACTATTGTAGTTTTCTCATTCGCTATAATTGCGATCTAAATTTATACTAACATTATACCTAATACTAAACCTAAATTCACTTACTTATTATCTCAGCTATTATTATATTTGACATAGAATAGAGACCTAATTTGACCCAGGCGAGTTCGTGACATATCGCTAGTGGGTATTAAGCAATCTTGAAACTAGAACGTATCACGATATCAATCGGATTAGAAACTTCTGCGCGGAATAGTAAACAAGAAAAACATTCCTATTAATATAAGTATGTAGTATGTTTTACATAAATTAAGACAGAAGACCAATTCATATGGAGTAGCCTTTATTTATTTGTTATATGGTCATTCTTCACCAACTACATAGAACGTTTATATAATTATACATATAAGACTATTGGTTTAAGCGGCGTATGCTAGTAAAGCTCCGAGTTGCCATGATTTTTTCGATAATAATCGTCACAGCTAGTTTACACAAACCTTACCTAATTATCACACCTTCCTCATGAATCACTCCGTCCATGATTAAAAGCCGTATGAAATTCTGTTTGGTAGTTTTTGAGCGTATCGTGTTTAGACATAGACAAACGGACGAGACAGAACTCTATTTATCTGTGTATTTTTATTGTGTTTATAATGTATTAACTGCTTGACGAAAAACATAGTAAGGAATCCTGCATGTGTCGGGGAAACTCCTGTATCATGTATATACAATCAAACGCAGTGGAGCAGCATACTGAATTAAAAGTAAGAAATTCGCATTCGGGTGGGTAATGTCGCCTCCTCAAATTAGGGCTAAGTAAAGTGTATTGGTAAGTGGATACGTACATACATATTTGGCAGAATTACATGCGACACATGATGGTTTCCTTAACTGAGAAATGGTTTATATCACAGGAGAGAAATCCCTGGCTCAGCAATGAGACATGTATAAGCGATTACTCTAAGGTGGTACTGTAAAATACTCCAGAACACTTCACACTGTCACATCTGTGCGAAGTCGCGAGTCAGTGTAGTTTTTCTTCGACGTGACGAAGCGAGACTTAAAGGATTAGGTGTTGAAAGGAGTGCAATTTAATGCGCTTTTATCAGCTCATACAAAAGAACGGTTATTGGTGCAAGGAAATGGAAGTAGAGTAAAATTATTTGAACTTTGAGTGAGCGGTGGTCGCCTCGAATTCAATTTATCTTATAAAATGACAATTCAAAAGTACTTGTTTAAGCCTACATGAATAAGAATATATATCATTTGTAATGTATTTGTCATCCTTCTTAATTATTATTATTTATTTGTCATTATCTTTGCTCTCGTTTTACCAAAGCTTTTCTGTTTTTCCGGGATTATGTCTAAATAAAAATGGTTGGGCCTTGACCTAATCATTTGATATAAATCCCGATAAATTCTGCATGTATTGAGTATGACTGCTTTGTGTAATAAATTAAAAGTTAGTTTGTAATCGCCAAGCGATTCTAAGTTAGAAAATAATGAGTATGAGTAATACATTTGTCAAAGTTAAAATATACTTTATTCAAGAAAAAGTATTTTTGAATCAACTTTTTAGAATTTTAATTTTTACATAAAGTTACAACCTGTTCGAAATGTAGATTTTACCGAAAAGAACCGACAAGGAACTGAAGAGAGTAGTCTTCTTAACAATCAAAAAATGTACATGTATTAATCATATATATACACTTATATTTATGTATCATGTATGAGTTAACGAATACGAACTCCAAGTAATGCAAATTAGTTGTACATTTACTTTTATTTGTTTTATATAGAGGATATAATATAAAGTACTATAAATAATTATATTATTTGTAGTAAAAACATCATATTCATTAAAATTATGAGTAATACGCAATAATGTACGCAGCTTCGGAATATATTACGATATCAGCGCCTGCGCTAAATATTTTTTGTTTTGAACTCCGCGGGTTCGCCATCTTGGAATTCAGTTTGTGACGAAAATCCTTCAAAATCTTTCACTTTTTTTTTTATTGTATAGGTAGGTTGACGAACATTTGGGCCACCTCATGGTAAGCGGTCACCAATGCCCATAGACAATGGCATTGTAAGAAATGTTAACCCTCGCTTAAATTGCCAATGCACCACCAACCTAGGGAACTATGATGTTATGTCCCTTGTGCCTGTAATTACACTGGCTCACTCACCCTTCAAACTGGAACTCAAAAAAACATAGTACTGCTGTTTTGCGGTAGAATATCTGATGAGAGGGTGGTACCCACCTAGACGCACTTGCACAAAGCTCAACCACCGAGTAAAAACCGAGTTTAAAGTCCTATTTAAATCATACACATATTATTAAAATGTCTGATAACTCGTAAATAACCATATAAACTTATTGAAGAGACAGACATTTAAGTTTTATTTATTTATATATAATAATTCTAGAATTTGAATGCAGTTTCTCTTACCGGGTCAAATGTGAACCATCCAGGGAGACACTTAAACATTTAAAATTAGTTCATCAAAATCTTACTTTATTTAAAAAAGATGGACGAGCAAATAGAGCCTTATATATAAATAACTTATAAAGAAATTATATAAATAACTATAGATAATATATATATATATATATATATATTATCTGCAATCAACCTGCTTTCATAATTTGGATAGTGCACATCCACTGATGTGTCATCTCTTATTATCTTCGCTTCATAAAGTGCTCAGATTGAGGCTAGTCGCATTCTCTTCAGCCGAAATATGCAGTCGTTTATATTTAAGAGTTTTATAGGTAGTTGGTTTGTGTGCTCTCCGAGTCTTTGCTTATTGATACCGAGGCCATTGAAGACCTTTCTATTTCTTCTTTGACTGTCGGTATTTCCAGATATTCGTGCACTTCTGTGTTCCGTATGAACCATGGTGCATTGCTTAAGATCTAGCTGATATATATGTCCAAGCTGAAATAAAGAAGTGCAAAGTATTTACACAAAAAAACTAAACGATGTTAACCTTTTAACCTTTATAATTTTTACAAAAGTTACAAAAGTTTCTTAGGTTATGAATTAAGTCAAGTTAAGCAACAGTTGTTGTGCTGCTATGTACAATAAATGATTTGGCCTTCCGTCTAAGATGAGGCACTGGTTTACGACACCACATGTGTAGCATAATATAGACATGATTATTATAAATCAAAAATAATTTTTTTTGGTATTGCAAACTTTAAAATCTAAGAATGACAATCTCTGATTTTGCAATATATTTATATTATTTCTTTTATTATTCATTTCATTGTTTCCCTTCTAACATGTAAGTGTTTTTTATTTTACTTTTTGTAATATATTATATTGATATATTATAATTTATGTTATTATTTTTAAGTAAATATAGGCTGTTAGATTACCTGCTGAGGACCATCGATACATTAATTTAAAAAAAACACACAATTATATTGACTTCAATGTAGGGCTTAGATAAAAAAAAAAAAAAACGCTTCATTAGTAACCGAAGCGTCGATTCCCGTTTGATGCAGTATGTTTGTTTTCATCTATCTTTGAACGCAAAGAGTTCCTATTTCTGTATTCGATTGATCTTTTTATTTTTAAATTATGAACAATACCAGCAGTTTCAAGAGAAATTCCGTCGCGTATGACGTTAATTAGCGCCACTATTTGTTTGTGTTAATGTTTGCACGTCTTTGTCGTTGTGTCGAGAGCGGCTAAATTAAATTACGTATCTTTGTTGGATGTGCTCGGAACGTTACAATTTGCACTTCTGTTATTCGTACGTATCGTAGAAATGTAACCATTTCTTTCTATACGGGACAATACGAAACACAGAAATGCTTGTGGCATCAAATCCAAAGAAGGTACACTGAGTTTTCATGTGGAAAGTAAAGTGTAAGTCCCACTGGGTTGGGCTGACGCCTACTAACTCCTTTTCAGGATAAAGCTTGGAGATCATTCATCCGCGCTGCTCAAATGTGCGCTGGTTATATATGTGGCAGAATTTCTAACCACTGGGCAATGTTGTCTCTGCTGAGTTTTTATATGCTTAATTTTTATTCATAATTTTCTGTACATTTGGGATGAATTAACTTACTCTACTCCCCTTTGTCTCTAAAAAGAAAATTAAATTAAATTTTTTAAGAAGAGAAGACTCTTCTTAATTATACAGTTAATCAGCTTTTATTAAAAAATAATAGTATTAACGAGACCAAAGTTAACATAATTTAGTTAACCTACAGTAACTGTTTTATTGCAAAAACCGTCAATCAATGGAATGTACAAAGACAAATATTCGGCAGTCGAAATCATTGAGCATTTTTTAATATCTATATTTAATATAATGTTATATAATAATTTGAGTATATATGTATCAATTACGTCATTTTGTATTTATATGTTGTGCAATAAAGTATTAAACAACTCATTCATAAGCCCTTCGAATACAAGTGTGAACGATTAAAATTTAGTTTAAATATTCTTTTACCTCTACATAATACCTATATTAGCGTTCTTAGACGTGAGAACAAGTTCCCCTATAGACATCAGAATAGCTTCATAAAACTCACTTATAAACGTCTGGTTCTTAGGTATTTAAAATTCTTTATTTGTCTTATTTCCCTGTTTCCTAGTAATTGTAGAATTTGTAAGGTAAGTTCTTGGAGTTGAAATCCATTAAATTTAAGGTTTTAGCACCGCCATTTTGAATTACTATTTTGTCTAAAGGTTGACTCGTGGAGAAAGCCTTCAGGCATTAGTCCGCCTTTTGTTCTAACCCACACTTTCGTAGGTCATTAAGGTTAAAAACAGATCCGAGTAATATAGTCAGTAAGAATAATTATAGTATGTCGCGTATAGTCGCAGGTTCAATCCAGTTAAGTTATTATATTCACTTCTATTGCAAGCTAACTTTTAGTTTAAAAGAAAATTATTTTTATATGTTTAATGTATTTGGATCGCTTTCGTTCTATAAGTTCAAGGCCCTTTAGCTAATAATCCACTATAGTACATAGGATGTTACTTATGTTTGTTCAATCATGCGAAGTCTTGCCGGGACGATATAAACCCTTCGATAAACCGGTTCACTTCGGAACATAATATTGCTTATCTAAGAATTTCGGGGTTATCAAACCGAGAACATTAGGTCTCAGCTATTTAATCCCACGCTTTGTCGTCAAGTTGTTGAATATTAAATGTAATTTAGCGATTAGTTAAAGCTTGGTAGATCAAGGGATCTTAACCGTAATCTGTTGGTAAAAAATAAAAATTTTAATAATAATAATAATTAATTTATAATTTCAATAAATGTGTATAACTATTAACAATTTATCTGTAATTTAAGAAAACATTGTATTATTGCTTCTATAAAAATATTGTAACAAAATATATATCAATAGGCTAACTTAACATTCAAATAATACCATATTATTTTTTAATCCTATATTACTTACTAAAGCATTTAAGTAGCATTTACTAAAAATTTTAGTTTTGCTTTTAATTTATTTGGTGACTGGAACTCACTATCCTTCATGGGTTATTTAAATAACCTGTGTTAAGGATAGCAATTTACCAACCCCCAGAATGGGTAAGCAGTAAGCGTGGAGCTACGTACATGTATATATTGGTTTTTGGAGGCTTAATATAAATAACAATAGTTGTATTTACAAAAAGGAACAATAAGATAGCGATTTTATGAATGTGTGTGCCGGGAGTGCGTGATAGTATTTGTGCGAGGTTTGTGTGTGTGTGTGTATATGCGTGTGCGTGCGCGTGCGCGTGTGTGTGTTTGTGTGTGTGTGTGTGTGGGTGTGTGTGTGTGAGAGTGTGAATAAAATAAAATATTAAAAATGAAATATATTTAAAGTATTTGTTAAATCAACTAAAAGGTTGGATCAAAGTATCTTTCAGTTTCTTCATAATTTTTAGAGAGCAAAAAATCTATTAGTATTTTTTTACATTTTACATACAGCAAATTGTAAACAAATATATCACCATTTATTTTGTTGTATAGATAGGGACCTAAGTAGTAAAAAAAATGTTTAATAAATTTGAATTTTGTTTGGGGTATATCACAGATCAGATCTTTACGGCGTTTAAATCTATTATTTATATAAGGGGTTATCCGGTGTTGTCGAAGAATAGTATCAACAATGAAAAGTTGTCTTACGGTAAGTACGCTACATTCTTTAAATAATTGTGCAGTTGGATATCGAAGTGGCTTAAAAGAACTAACCGCTCGTTGAGCGACTTCTAGGGGAATCTGAAGATGTATATTAATTTGCGTACCCTGCCAGTAACAACGTCAATATGAGCTTTGAGGTTTAGGAGTTTATCCAATGTTAGGCCAAGATATTTCATAGTATCGGTTGACGAGATAGTAGGGCATTGGCAACAATGAGTAAAAAAGCAAGAGTGAGCAGTCAAGACTAAGGGAGTTTTGGGTTGAGAAGTTGAGCGGATTGAATAATTAATAAATTTCGTTTTGGCAGCATTTAGCGTAAGAAAGTGGTTCAAAGGCCAGGAATTAACAGTATCAAATCCTTGTTGTGCCATTACTTGGAGCTCCTCCCAGGACGTACTGTAAAAACTAAAGGCAGTGTCATCGGCGTAAGTGACGACCTTGCCGTTAAAGAGCGAAAGATTACATAAGTCGTTAATAAAAATAATGAACAAGGTAGGACCAATTATACTTCCTTGTGGAACGCCGTAAGATATGGGTAGTTCGTCACTGTAATGATCATTTATTTTAACTGATTGCGCCCTGCCAGTAACGAAGCTGCGAAAGAACAGAAGTTGAGTGTTTCTGACACCAATTGCTTCTAGCTTTAGAAGAAGAGTAGAAATTGGGACTGTATCAAACGCTTTTGCGAGATCGATGAAAATTGTAAGTGCTCTATGCCCTTTATTTAGATGTTCCACAACAAAACTTGTCAATTCATGAGCAGCATCAACTGTAGACTTATTTTTACGGAAGCCAAACTGCTGAGAAGAAATTAATTTATGCTTTTCAAGGTAATTAAGTAGTCTGTTATTAGCTAAGCGTTCGAGCACCTTGGAGAGAGCAGGGAGAATTGCAATAGGTCGATAATTATTAACAGACACATTATCTCCACTTTTAAAAATTGGGTGTATTATTGCATTTTTTAATACTGTTGGGAAAATCCATTAGTAAAGCATAGATTAAAAATATGAGACAGAATAGGGGCTATAATTTATACATACCTCTTAAGAATGATAGAAGAGATGCCATCACGCCCTACAGCTGTTGTTGATTTGAGGGACTGAATTATAAAAATGATTTCGTTGGTATCTGTAGGGTCTAAAACAAATGAAGATACATTCTTCGTTGAGGTAGTCGGAGAGGGATATAGATTAGGTGGAAACTGATTTTTAATTTTAGAAGCCAGTTCACTAGCAACATTTACAAAGAAATTGTTTACTGCGTTACATGCCAGTTTTGGTGATTCAAAACTTGTAAGTAAATTTTGAGAAGAGATTTGCTTTGAATCCGTATGTTTAATTTTATACTTAATTTGTATTTGTCATTTCGTGAGCTTAATTTGTGTTTATAAGTTAGTGAGCGGTGAAGAAAAACAACATAAGGAAACCTGCTTACGACGGCTGCCATTCAACCTCGTGTGTCTTAATAAACCAAAATTAAAAAATCGTAGTAGAACTAACTCCAAACCTTCTCTTAGATAATGGAGAGGCTCCACAGTCAGTCAGCTGATGATCAATAATTTACTTTATGAATTAAATTAAGTGCTCTTTTAGAGGCATGTACAAAGTAAACTAAAAGATAAAATCATAAATATTGCTTTGTAAAAAAAATAAGTAAAGCCAGTGAATCTTCTGGTCTAAGGTCTCCCTTCACTATAAGGAGTTTTGGAGCTACCACATTACTCCAATACTGGGTGCTTGGATAAACATGTGGTAGAATTTCAGTGAAATTAGACGCATGCAGGTTTCCTTGATGTTTTTACTTAACTTACTTAACAAAGAAAAGATTCACGCGTTTTAATCACTGGGCCACCGGCAACTACATTATATAGTGCTGCGTATTTTAATATAAAAAAATAGAAATACTATTTCCATTAAAAGTTTTTCGTTAAAGTTTTTAATTAATAATGGGACAAAAAATATAGTCGATGCATTTGATATTCCGAAAATTAAAATATACTTTTCTATTTGCACCGCTCGGCTTCACCAGCGTTAATTCACTGCTTCGACCTCGCGAGCCTTAGTCAGATTTTATAGTCTTTATAAATATTTAACGATTAACTGTAAATAATAAAATAAGACATAAGTATAACGTAGCATCGTACTTTGAGCTTGCAACTTGGACCTTTATCTTCGAGAACAATAATCTCATTGATATCAGTTTCTATCACAGTCGCCGTCAGTGCAAACACAAAACAACACAAAACAAAACAAAAGCAAGTAAAAATTTAACTAAACCAAGTTGTGAACTTACACATTCTAACATTATACTATACTAATTAAACTAAGATGGTGATAACATGGATTTAATTAAATATCAAAATATTCTTTATTACTTACGTATCCCGGCTTCGCAATATTTTAAATTCATTTTTTTTTAATAAAACCAATAAAGGAATTTACTAATATTAGGAATTTTAGTAATTTACTCCTCAAATTAAACAAAACTTATGATGGGAATTATGACAATAGCCCAGGGATCGAACCTGGGACTTATAAGGTCTTATTTTTTTATAAAATATGTACTCGGATGAGCATATGGGCTACCTGATGGTAAGTGGACACCACCGCCCGTAGACATTGGCATTGTAAGAAATGTTAACCATTGCTTACATCGCCAATGCGCCACCAACCTTGGGAACTAAGAATTTATGTCCATCGTGCCTGTAATTAGACTGGCTCACTCACCCTGCAAACCGGAACACAACAATACCAAGTACTGCTATTTTGCGGTAGAATATCTGATCAGTGGGTGGTACCTTCCCAGACGAGCTTGCATAAACCCCCACTACCAGTAAGTAAAAGTTTTGTGTTAAATTTATATTTTTGTTTTTGTATTTTTAAAAACGTTAGGTAATTATTATAATAAAATTAATTCTTTTTATTGAATTTGGTTATATTCAATTATTTAACTTTATTTAAAAAAAGATCTCTAATACATAGATAGGCGCACTATACAGTTCACGCTGTGGTTTGGCGCTCAAAAATTCGGCATAGATTGTTACTACCTCCAGAAGCGCTCGCGCAGAACTGAATCTGAACGCCCAACGCATCGCATTTTGTAGCAGAGGTAGGCATAACGCTATTTCATGCGACATATCCTGCCATTTCACTCTACAGTAAGCCGTGTTCCGTTTAAGATGTTGACTGAGGTACAATATATAATAGTTTCGGTATATCTATACTAATATATAAAGCTGAAGAGGTTGGTTGTTTGATCCGGCTAATCACAGGAACTACTGGTTCGAATTTAAAAAATATTTTTGTGTTGTATAGTCCTTTTATCGAGGAAGGTCCTAGGCTGATTTTTATTCATTATATTTTTATTAATTATACCGCGGGCACAGCTAGTAAAATGATAAACTTGCTTACACAATATTCATCAATTACATATTGGAGACTATCTATCCGTGCAGCAGGTGTTATATCTCCTGTGCAATTGGCTATCCTCCGTGAATTTTAGTCGTGACCGAAGAAGGTTTTGAGAAGATCAAATTATAAAACATTTAAAATGTTTAATAATAACACGTAATAAGTATGTAGTTTATACCAACATCCCAAGCTACAGATAAAAACATGATACATGATATAACCTTAGGTTTTAAATTCCATTATGAATCTCTTTTTCTTTGAAAAAATAATTTGGCCCAAGACATATCAAAACTTATTTGGATTCAATAATAGCGAATGTTAAGCCAAACGCGACTAGAAATATAGCCTCATAACTTAATGAGAGTACATTAAAAAAAAGTTGACGTGATAAAAATATTAGACATACATTTTTGTAAAAAGAGGTTATGTAAAAAACATATTCAGCATGAATTATATTTGAACCAAGGAAAAAAAGGTAAAGTATTTTTATAGATGTCTACACAATACATAGTTACATTAAAAATTAATGAAATACCTTAAGAACACGTTAACGTTTCTGACTGCCGTAGAACCGCTTCAGTCAGTTCTAAAGAGCACTCGCGTTGTGATATCACTTTGTCCCTAATAACTTGGCCTTCATTTATTATCAAAGAGACCGTTCTGTATTTCACGCTAATAGTTCATTACTGCTCCTATCGGATTACTATTAATATTAATTGTGATATATGGTTATTCTAATTACTCCGCGTCTGTTGTAAATTGTGCGGAATTACCATTTTGATTACCTTCATAATAAACGGTGTTACTTATTGAAATTTGATAACAAAATCAATTATTATTTTGTCTACGAAATACATATTATAGTTACATATTTTGGAACACATCTTTGTTTTTTGTTTCTAGAATAATTATTTACTCTATTGACTGAAGAATGACAATAACTGTTTACAACATGATGCATGGAATGGTGAGAAGAATGCTAGCAGTATTTTTCCGTCATATCGCAGTTCCTATTCACTAGGCGAAAATAGCATCAGCCATGTCTCCAGTGGAGGCGATACGAAGGGCAAAGTCAATTATGTTACACTTAAGACAGATGTTATCTCTTAAATGATGTAACATTCATAGAAAATAAATAGTATTGCTATATATCCAGTGCAACTCATCGTAATGAGATAAAATGTAGCAGCCTGTAAATGTCCCACTGCTGGGCCTCTCCTCTCCTTTTAGGGGAAGCTTTGGAACTTATTCCACCACACTGTTTCAATACGGGTTGGTAAATACACATTTGGAGGGTTTACATCCGACGCGAATGTGTCATAAGTTGAATTATAAAAACAAATTAAGTACATGATAATTCAATGGTGTCTTTAGGTATGAATAATAATAATATAAGACGTTTTATGCTGTTTTTTTTCTAATTTTTTTCATAGAACTAATAAGCATTTGTCTCCGGTAACCTTATTGAGGTGAGCAATTTAGTTTCACCGCAGTACTACGAATAACCGTGACCGTCTCCGACGACAAATGTCGTCGGGCACACAATATAATGTTTAACTAAGAAAATATTATTTTCAATCATTAATATTTGAATAAATTGTATAGATGTTTCTATAATAACAAATGGTTTAAGAGTCCGATGTCTCCTCAATAACAGATCGCACTGAGGAATCCGCAGTCTCAAGGCGGGACTTGAGCCCCTGATTGATGATCATCCCCAAGATCCAGCGAGACCCACTGTTCATACTCGATCATAAATTTACTGCACTCTCATTTGAAACGTCGGATACAATAAAACTCCGAAGGAACGTTCAATAGAGTTATTCCACTTCGTTCGCCGCCGGCTGTTTACGCTCGCAACCATTGTTTGCCTTTTTGATAGAATTAAATCCAATTTCGCTGAAAATTGACTACGGTTTAATGAATGTGATTTCAAAAAAGCGTGGACCATTAAATGAGACCTTTTGTTTAATATTGCATTTACGCCGACTGAAGTATGAATTTGACCTAAAATTAAGACGTCAATAAAGATTTTACGAGTAAATGTAGCTTGCAGTTGCTTCGTTTATGATTTCCTATTTAATACTTTCCTGTGCAAATAAAGATAATTAACTTTTCCTATGGTGTCATTTAATTTATAAAAATATGTTATATACTTGATTATAAAAAGCAGAAAATGTTTGTGCAAAATTTCAGTTCAAACGCTGTGGTACTGGTTTAAAATTCATTGAGAAGTTTTGATCCACACAAACTAAGATAGAAGTTAAATAAAGGCTTATCTAATAACTCACTCAAAATAGTTTCTCAATGAGATATTGGAAGACGAACTTTGAAATTTGGCTCACAACACGTAATCATTACTACTTCTTAAATATAAATCCCCGATTGAAATTAAAATTAAACAAGTCTATGTAGTTTAATTGTCGAAAAAGAGTAACTACTGAGTTCGTTGCTGGCTCTTATTTACCTTAATCTTCAAAAACGACGAATCAAAACGGCTCGTACGCTTACTTGAACAAAGTATGTTTAGATTTTGATTGATTTGACTTTTTGACTTGTTAAGATACTAGATCCTAAATCAATAATTATTATTTAATAAGATTAAATAAACTTTTTAAATTCAAGGTTAAAAAACCCTTTATTATTAAGCTTACTTGAATACATACATTTCATTTGATTTGAATTAAGCACATACAGCCTTAGTTTGAATATTTCAGTTAAGGTTCACACGCTCCAGCCACTGAGCCATCTGGCTTTTCAAAGCAATATGCATATTATATTTACTTTCTTCTTAGCGTTAATAGTTTGCAAAAGCTATTAAGCTTTTTACAGCCGTCTCATCGCAAATGAGTGCACGGCCCAGTTTTCCTCGATGAGTTGCAACGTTTTAATCTCTTCAACCTTATCAGATTCCGTATCGATTTGTGACTTCCCCTTTAAGTTCATAACACAATTTGAGTAATACAATGCCTCGGAAATAATTTATCAAAGTCCAACAGGATACTTTATCGCTAAATTCGAACTGTAAAGAGAAAAAAAGAATTTAAGATAACAAAAGACGTCCCTCGGGCGAGCGGTTAAAGATATTTCCTGAAAAATATGGAACAATAAAGATCAGTATAATTTTGTTGCTCGGCTGAATAGTTAATTTCGGAAGTTGCTGGCTGTCGGGGGGCATGAAAAGTTTTCTTTTGACAATACCGTTGAGCGTCACTGGTTGATCGGGGGTAATGGCGTTTTAAATATCGCAATCAGTTGCTTACTCAGGCTAAGCTTTAATTTGCACAAGCGTTTGCCTGTAATTTCGCTTGCATATTTTCCAGAGTTATCGAATATATGATGAAAAAGATTGACTGAATTTAATTTTTCATATAATCTGGTTTCAAAACTTACAGATCCGAGATCTTGTGTATAACATGAATTCTAAAACAAACTGAAATATTTGCATATAAAAATCTTTTGTTTTATATATGAAATATGCATTCATTGATCTCAGTGGCTCAATAGCTCTAAATAATAAAAAAAATGGATTTTAATCTGTTGGATTCGATTTGTAATAAAACATTTTTTTCAGGAAAAATGGTTTTTATTAAAACCTCCTTTTCATTCATGAGAAAATCGTTAGTCACAGATATTCACGTCAACTCTAATATTTACAATACTTAGAATTAAGACATATTTATATACATAAAGTTTGATCGTAAAAGTTCCAATAACATCACAATGATCTACAAGAAATAAATCAAGGGTTACAAAAGTTTCATTACATAACACCATAAAATAAAATGAGCGTGGAAATGTGTCAGAAACGTTACATATATAAACGTTGCACAGTTTCACTTTGAAAATTATCGGTAGTTGTTTATCATAATTCAATGAACATTTAATTACACTATAACAAAAGTGATGAAGTTTTACTTAATTTATACCGACAGATTTAAACAATAATTCCTTATTTATTTCTATAACAGTTAATTTATACAAAATTTCTAAATACTTTATAGAGATCGTACGAGGTAAACGTTACAACTACAGCGATATATTATATTTAACTAAACATTGATACATTAGCTATTATTAATTTGAAAATAGTCAACAGGGTCATATAAAATATATATAAATAACGATAGATAACACATATTAACATACAAACACGACACAAATTAAATTTTGATAGGACTGGAATAGAAAAACATTTTTTTTGAAGTGAAAATTTCTTTAGCGGCGTTGTGCACTTTTTTGTGATGGGTAAAAAAATGTTAAACTCGCGTCAGGTCACGTGACTCTGAATGAAAATTCCTAAGACGGATTTTGAAGTGTTAAATTTTTAATGTAATGTAAATTGTCATGTTTGTGTACGATATCGCAATAAATTAATATTATATTTTATCACATAAATGATAGTACTTCTATACTGATTAAAGCAATTCGAGCAAAATTTTTCCCTAATCATTCCAAAATATCAAAAATGCACAACGTTAATATTCAAGTTTTCACTTCTGGCGGCACTCCCGGAGTGACCCCTTTGTTTTTTTAAATATATTTTTTTACATATTGATCCAGAGTATGTTATCAATATACCTAGTATGATTTATATCCAATCGATTTAATGAACCGGAAAGGAAGATAATGCAAATATGTAGATATATTATATATACTTACATTTTGAATATGTAGATGTACAAACAAACTTATGTCATGACATTCTCTCTTAGGAGTTATATCACCTATATTGATACGTGAACGTGGAAAATTCTCGTTATTTTTTACAGTACTTATTTTAATAAAATATGAATTAAACTAATAAGGCCTTGCCTTATATTTGAATTAATTAAAATGATTTTCGAATTTCGTCAATTAAAATAAAAAATTTCGACGTAACGCAATACTTTATGAATAAGAATTAGTAAGCAATACTTATATCGTTATATGTATTTGTATAATAACAATTTATTTCGTTACATCGAATTACCTAAAACACTTCTCATTTCTTATCTTTCAGCTTCTTTAAGTTACAAAGAATAAAAGACAATAACAAGAACTGTTTGTATTTTCGAGTCGGAAGCTCAAAGTGAAGATATAAATTTAAAATTACAATTCAGAAAGTAAAGTCACAGCTGACAAAAAGAGACGAAAGTACAACAGACAACGGAAACATAATTTACGTTGGTACCATCGCACGAGACAAAGTGACCGTTTCAACTTTCAACAGAGTAAAAAAAGGTACACAACGTCTTTGACTACAGACGACATTAAGACGAATCGGATACCACCGATAACCGTACATTGGTCAGAATTGATACATTACTATATATAGGAAGGGGTAAATCCACACAGGGTAATACAGTCAGAGGATACGTCACACGTGCATCGAACTACCGATGCAAGGAGAGTCAGTGGAGCGGACGAAGCTCGCCCACCCGTAACGATCCGATGGCTACATTTCATGACGGAAATATTTCACTTCACTAATTTCACAAGTTATCTCTTCCATTATGCCAGCTCAGAACTCCTCTACACCGAGATCTCTTGGATTTGTACGCGTTTTTTTGGAGGCGCGGTGCTCGGTCTCTCCTTTAGTTCTGCCTCGCTGCTGCGCTGTGGAAGTCGAGAGCTATGTTAATAGGCTGCTTATTATATTTTTACGTAAAACCTAGCGATTACCGTAGTGGAACTTTTGTCTTGACAATTTTCTTGAACTGCGTCATTTCGAAAACAATACGCTTTAGAAGATTTTATTCCATCCATTGTGTAGATCAATTGTCGAAATATTTTTCTTAAAAGGATTTAATTTTGTCATATTTACTTAATTAATTTTGCTTTCGAAAAATAAAGCTAAAAATTTTTGACTAATAAAGTTATTCGATAAAACTAATTCAACCATAATAACACTTATAGTCAACTCATGCGGATAGCTGGTCTTACATGATTAAACATACAACCGATGTGTTGCAATAAGCGAAATAGCCGCGTCATCTCTCCTCGCATTATCCCGCCATTTTGAGCATCAATCACTCCCGAATTGTGAAGTGGGTGCACTTAATGACATCTCGCCTCGAGCAAAATGTAACGTGATGCTTGTTATATTATTTAAAAACTATTTATATAAACATTGTTCATAATATTATTATTAAACATTCCAGCGTACTTTTTCATTGAAGAATGTTCGACATATTTGTGTCATTAGTTAGCGATTTCGATTCTTTCGTTCTATAATGATCATCTTTGATACTCGAAAAATTTGCTGTGACTACGAAATAAGCGAAAGTGTTACAAGAACATTTAATGATATTATGAACAAATAATCATTATTTTTTAGCTCAAAGGTATTTATAAAACTAGCACTTATGTTGTTGTTGGTCAAACATTTAATCCAATAACTGTTTACATAAAGATTTCAAGATATTTTTCTACAGCGCCGAGCACGACATGTTTTATACACAAATGAAGTAGGTGAAATCTCGACGGTGCCCGGCCGTGTTATAGTCATTATTAATGTTTTTTTTTAAACCAATATAACAGTATATCTTTATTAATAAGTGTCATTTAGGAAGATTCTTAAATAACCACAAGTGTGATTGAACAATAGTTTTACCTTTAGCGTGCTCTTCCTCGGCGAGGTGATCGTCATGGGATCGCTGGTCATCGAACCCGCTCTCGCGCGACTGCTACAGCTGCCTGCCATCACAGATATTTTTAAAGCGTGTCGGATAAGTTAAATCGCACTTCCGAAAGTAATATATCAAACTACACATAACTTTGATAACAAGTTACGCTAGTTTCATCCACACTGCTCGTGACATATTCAAAAGTTTTCTACTTCGTTGAATTCCCTTTGAAGGGTGAACCGTATTTCGTTTAATTGTTTACATAACTGATTTGGTATTTTACATTTGATGTTACGTTAAAGTCATAACAAATAATATATAGAAATATTAAAATAAATTTTATTGTTTGAATACGCTTGTAAGATGAAGACTTGAAAAACTAAATCGTGATTTTGGAGATAGGGACGGACCGGATGTAAAGTTCCTCATCCACCATTGAAAAGGGAGGATCCTCCGACCAGACGGGTGTTAGTCTGGTGGGCTACCGCCCGACGGTTGTTGTCGGGTTCTTGTATATATCTTCAATCGCTCGGATAACTTTAATATCGCGATGTAGGGTACGTCAGTTTTTTTTTAGTTTTCGTATGTGGCGAGATAGATGTCGCTACAGTGATAATTCAAAAAAGGTTCGATTCATCTCACATATAATAGTATTTATGTGTCCTGCGAGTAGTTAACACTCACACTTCGTTCTATATAAATTTAGTGAAGATGACGACAATGAGGAAATCATCATACTCGTAACGTTGGTAAGGTGCACGACACATGGACCAATAATTCTTTACCATGTCGACCGTTTTGATTAATATTTTTGTGTTGGAAGTGAATACAACAGAGATATTAAATATAAAATTTAATAAGATGAGGGATTCAAGATAAAACATACTGTTGAAAAAAATATCGTTTTTAATTAATAAATAATTCCGATTTATTCTTTATGGAATTAAGAAAATCTCTGCAATTCAGCAGTAAAGTGCCGTTACTTATCGACCATTTTATAATGTTCACTTCACAAACTCTTCATGAGTTCAAACCTTAATCTCAACGAAATGGCAGAGAGTGATAATATGCAACATTCACTATAATAATAATTATAACATTTAAAGATAACACGCATAAAAGTTGCGAGTTGTTTGAACATTTCTCATACATACATATTTTAACAATTGTTAATTTTCTTAACGCACTATGTAACAAATTGATTGATTTGAACATTTTATAAATAATCATGTAGACCTATTTCTCTATTCACGATCATTTTTTTTTACCAACTATTAACATTTAAGTGTCATTATTGTCCGCGGGTGTCAGTTGATAAGGCGGGCTCGGTGTTACAGTGGTATTTTAGCCGACAGCTTAGTGGCTATCCTATTTTGTGACTTCGCACTTTGTTCAAATAAAACAACATTTTATAGTTACTATATGTTATTTAATTCTTTATTTCTTGATATATTTTTATGTGTTTTAGCAGCGTGTGTCCAAAGCACCATAATTATTATTATAATATTAATATCTGTCAATACGTATTTTTTCGTCTATCGATAAAATGATATAACTTCAGGTTTAAGGGGAAGAAAATACATCAAAACCTTATACTAAGGTTACCTTCTCTCCTAGGGCGACGATTGTTGCGTCTCTTTCCACGCTGCAGATATATACCAGCAAACACAAGAAGATTCAATGCAAGTAGGAAGCATCCAGCACCAACTGTTACTCCAAGCGCCACTGTGTAACTGGGAAAGATTTTTTTTTTGTATAATAATAAAAAATGTGTAATTTGTTTACATAATTATATCTGTACGAAGTCGAGACGAGTAGCTAGTCGTCATAATATGAAAAAGTGACAAAAAAAATAAACGCCACAGAGAAATAAACTAATCACTCTAAGTTCTAGTAGGATTTTTTCCTAATAACATGAAATCAAAATATTATTCTTAGCTGGATTATGTTTTTCAAATTACCGAGGTGCAGAAGGAGGATTTTTGAAGAGAATGATTGTGTTAAACTAATACAACGATTCAACTGAACTATAGGGTTTTCCAATAGGGACGCTTGAACTTTGACAGCTGATTGCGACCATGTTGTTTGAGTGACAGCTGTCAAATGCAGTGTGTTATATTCATTCCGTCCTCCCAAACCACCATGGCAGGTTACAGTGTCGAGCAGCACGTGCAAATCATAAAATTGTTTTATGAAAATGGGTCTTCAGTTCGAGCAACGTTCCGCGCACTTCGCCCGTTTTACGGTCGCGATGATCGTCCTGCCGAGTCGACTATCCGTCGATTGGTGGACAAATTCGAGTCAACCGGGTCAGTTAACAATCAGCCGGTTCCCGTGCGTCAACGTAACGCGAGATCTGCCGAGAATATCGCCGCTGTGCGCGACAGTGTCCTCGAAAACCCGAGGCAGTCAATTCCGCGTCGCGCACAGGAACTCGGCCTTTCGCAGACGACAACTTGGCGAATTTTGCGTTGTGACTTGAGCCTGCACCCGTACAAGATCCAGCTGACCCAAGAGCTCAAGGTTAATGACCATAGACAGCGCCGTGTGTTCGCTGACTGGGCATTAGAGCAGTTGGAAGTAGACGCCGATTTTGGCAAAAAAATCATCTTCAGCGACGAGGCGCATTTTTGGATGAATGGCTATGTCAACAAGCAAAATTGCCGTATTTGGGACGAGACCAATCCACACGACGTTCACCAAGTGGCAATGCACCCGCAGAAAGTGACTGTTTGGTGCGGATTTTGGGCCGGAGGCGTGATTGGTCCGTATTTTTTCGAAAACGATAATGGGACGGCCGTCACCGTCAATGGTGAGCGATACCGGTCGATGATAACCAACTTCTTTTGGCCTGAAATCGAGAATATGGATCTGGACAACATGTGGTTTCAACAGGACGGCGCTACGTGCCACACAGCACACGCTACGATGGAAGTTCTGCACGATCAAGCGCCCTTAATGGAAAACCCTATATAAGATATGAATGAAACAGTTGAGTATTAATCTTAAATATATGTCTTAAAAATATGTTGTAGTCTCTCCATTGTGTATCCAGATCTTTTGTATTTAAAGAAATAAATAAATTATTTGCAGAATCAATAAAATCTTTCAAAGCGTGAAGGAATATTCTAGCGTTCTATTATCCTTAAGCATCTGAAGGGGATAATTCAAAGTCGAAGATATATTGCTACGCTTCAATAGCTTTTAGTCCAGCCGAGTTAATGGGACTCTTTAGAGATGGAAATATTATTTACAGCTGAGCATCTGTCTGAGATATTGCACCATTACTCACGAGTCCAGTTAATATAATCGAAGTTCTGGTTATGATCATTTGAATTCAGTCGTGGGAAAAAATTGGGCTCAAGATAAATAGTTCTATTGAGACGTTGTTTAAGGCGGAGACAACATTCGAGGAAAACCAGAAAACACATTAGCAAGATTATTCTCAGTGACGAGTGTTGTTCTGAGTGTTGATCCTGTTTACAATCCTGGGCGTGAGGGACGCTATTCGAACGTCTGTCTTTTGCTTATAAAAATTGGGTCATTTCTCTGATGGATTACATTTAGGACCCAATGTTGATTAAATAGATTGTTTATAGATACTAATTCATAAATTTATATATATTGTAATACTATCAAAAATCTTTTGTGATGTTTTGAACAACATGGAGAATACTTAATACTTATAGTTGCGATTTTTAACCGACATACACAAAGGACCTCCTCTTTTTTAAGTTCTACCGAATAAACGGACGATCGTTTAAATATTTTTCGATGCATGATCGATCTTAATTTTCTCATTTATGAACAGTTCTTATTTATTTTTGTTTGTGCGGAGTTCAGTACCAGTCAGTCCAGCTCCAAGGCAGTCAGTTCAATTTCAATGGTATTGGATTTTACTATATTTTTATTTGAAGCTTTCAGGAAAATGTTTTAACATTATATTTTTTACGAAGGAAATACTTTTATCATAACTTCTATGCAAGCACTATATATATATTTTCGAATATGAACTTTCTATCCTGCAATGGAACGAATCTTGGTGTAAAACGTAGCCGTAGATCAGCTTGCAATGATAATGTGAAGATTACCTGTAGTATTGACTATCGATAGTAGTCAATGAATCTTCTTTAGGTGATGGCTGTGAGGCAGGAAGTGCGGCGAGGGCTGGTCGAGCAGAGGGCGAAGGCTCGCACTCTTCCACTTCCGGTTCTTGTTCCTCTGGAGTTTCCTCTTCTTCTAGTGACGGCGTGGTGTACATCTCTGGGAATATTTCCCCTGAGAAAAATGGCATTTGGTGTAATAAGTGTCACCTGTGTTTGCGCACAAACTTGTGCACTATAATATATCCTGCGCAGTTGGATAGTCTCTCTTGAGACTTGGTTTTGTGGCTTAGATCGGCCAGGAGGGGGACACATAATATTACAATAATTTCAATTACAAAGTAACTTCAAAACAGTATGTGACAAATGACTAAAAGCTTTTAGTTGTTTTATATTCATAGCACGGTCATTTTACTAGCAGTATTTGGTGAGGAACAAAAAAAAATTACTGCACCTATAATTCACTGAGTACAAAGTTGGCTAAAGCTTAATAAATAAAAAGTGTACTCGGCGGCACGAGATTTATATTGGAAGGTAAAATGTTGGGCGCCACTATTTTCTGATTTCTTGACGTCATTACTTGAAATTAACTGCGCCTCTGACTTCGTATAGTCTTAGGATGTTGGCAACAGTTTTGGGGTGGCTCCGTTAAATAAAATTAATGTCTTTGTTTTGACGTTATTGCACATGTGAATTTTGTCATACAATTTTGGATTCGTAGCTTATAATATTAGTTGTCTGTGGCTTTTTTCAAATGAAATGCACATACGGGTGCATTTTCTATTCCCTCACTCTCATAATCTTATAGAAAAACAATTTGACACGATTGACGTCTGTAGGTACTTTCCAACATAATTACAAGATTTTTCTTTGCTTCTGCCTGCTACTACAAATTTATTGAAAGAAACATCTAGTAAAGCCTTATTGGCTGGAATTTTAAACCTACTACACTTAGGCCTTCGGGCTCTGCAGCCTTATAGTTATAGTCCTGAACTTACCTTAATACTGGGTGTCAATAATAATATTTGTTAACATAAAATTTAATGAAGTCATATTAGCGGTGTGGAGAACTTTCGTTTCAAAATTTGTTTGTTCGATTTTTTCTAGTTTAAATAGAGCAAGCACAACAAGCAAACCAAAATCCCTTACCAACTAAAGCTCAATTGTAACAGAAGTATAAAAGACAAATGGCGCAAACAAGACAAGCATTTAACCAAAACATACTTGAATGTGATTTAAAGTCTTCATGTAAAATACTTCAGCAAAATAAGAGTTACCATTTTCAAGAGCCCCATTGTTGTTACGGTACAATGAGTTCGCTATGAATGCATTAATCAGATGTGCCGAGTCGAGCTACCGGATTAGTAATGTACATGCGTCAACATAATGCTCTGTGACGGTACTTTTATAATTAATACCAACGAGAATCTTACTTACCTCTGTTAAAAATATATTCAAGCTAGATAATAATCTTAAGAACTTAAATGTTTAAAGGAAGGCCCAGTACAAGACAGAACACGCGACACACACAATTTTAACTGAATAACACATATTTAATTCCGGTACCACTTAGTTTTCATGTGCTTAGTTTGTGTTTATAATAGAGAAGACCTAGATGTGTCGGATGAGATTTTGGCACGTGTGTATTCAATAACTCGCACCAGAATAACGTGTTTAATTAACATCCCAAAACTTCTATTACGAGGAGAGGAGACCTTTGCAAGTAGAAGTTTATAGTTTAAGGTAAAAAGGTGTCATCTAATTATAGCGAGACAAAGGTTGTTAGCGACATAAAGCCCGGTAATCGATATCAAAACATAAAAATGCTGTCACGTCAAGGCTTAAAGTATATTTTAATTTAAAGAAACACTCTCATAGTCTTATTTTAATTTGTCAGCAAGTTCGTCGTTTTTAATAAGCATTACATCAACGAAAAATATAAATCGGAATTGTAAGGCAGACAGCAATTAGTGGCGGTCGCTGATAGACGTCCGCATCTTTGTTTGTTCGCTCATTTTCCAGGAATTCGAGTACCGTAGGTAATTTATAATATTTTCATCGGCTTCCCGTCTCCGATACTTACTTTTCATCTACCTTTTCATGATTATTGTTTTATATTATTTTGTTTATTTTTGTAAATCTTGTAATCAGACATTTTTCGTATTTATTTTATGCTATGGTGTTTTTAGATTTTCAAAATTGTTATTTTAATGCGAAAATGTTTCACTTACTTCACCACCTTCTCCAATACTCCGCTATAAATGTATACGCTACGGAAATATACATATATAAACAAGAGAAACATCACAAATATACTTTTAAACACTTCATGAATGCTTTTTGAATGTTTCCACGTTGCGTTCGTTTCAGTTTAAACAACTGTAAAACATCATTTAAAAATCGCGAAACTTATTAAATGTTTGATGTTAAAGTGAGCTAGCCATCATTCAAAATAGATTATTACAATTTAATTTTAGAATTGCAAATACATTTGTTAAATATAATTTATCGAAATGTTGGTTAAAAATGCTTTAAATTCTGCATTGACTAGAAAACTTCTAGCTTACACTTTATTTTATTTTCGTTACGTAAAAGCGACGATAACCTTTAGCAAAATGTTTTGTGTACAGCTTAAAATATTAGCGTTGCTATTTACGTGAGGATAATAAGGTAGCTTAATTACGCGCTTATTTCTGGAAGTAAAGTCACCCATGTACTTGTTCTCGTGCGAATATTTGTAAAATAAGTCTTGTTTATGATGCAACGCAAGTTGGTCGTGATGTTGCTATTTCCAATAAATTTTCCATTTTAAGGTTAAGGTATGGAGCCTATGGCACGCTGCTCCAATGCGAGTTGGTATACGCGTGACAGATTTTGATCCACTACGTGCAGGTTCGCTTCACCGCATTATGAGATCAATTATATAAGAGTGCTTGCATGGGTTCGAACTTGGAATCAGTTAAGATTCTCGTCTCCTAATCACTGGGCCATCAGCAAAATATATACATTATGTTAAATAAAGTAATTACTTTTACATGAAACTCGATTCTAAAAAGCAAAATTGGCCCATTAGCTCAATAGATTGGTTTTTGACAAAACACTTTATTGGAACGAATTTCTTTTAAGCGGCTTACAGTAGAGTGAAATAGCAGAGGCCCAAGGTCATGTCACATAACAAAATAGCGTTATGCCTACTTCTAAACTGCTAGAAAATGTGATACGTTGGGCGTTCGAATTCAGTACTGTGCGAATGCAGGTAGGACCTGTGCTGAATTTTTGAGCGCCAAACCACGCCAAACGATAGAGCGTGAACTGTTTAGTGCACCTTCTTTAGTAATTAAGTTTACTACTTAAATATAAGCAAACTCAATCAAAAGAATTAATTTTATTTAAAATAATTAACGTTCTTAAAAATACAAAAACATAAAGGTGATACAAATCCATGTAAGGAGCAATAGCGCTACGGATCGAGCCGAGCCGCACGCAAGTCCCTGGTTCGAACCCTGGGCTATGTCACATTTCCCATCATATACTTTTTTTAATTGGAGGGGTATTATACTCAAATAATATTAAAATATTAAGAATTCCTTAAAATGGGGATTGCTATTATTAAAAGAACATGTTATTTATTTATTTAATGACTTTATTGACCACCACAAAGTAAATGGAACAAAAGGCGGACTTAAAGCCTGAAGGCATTCTCTGCCAGTCAACCTTTAGGTCAAACAGAAATCCATGAAGACGGTAATTAATAATTAACAATACAAAAAATATACATACTTATATATAAAACTATAGAATAAATAAACATATATCATAGTATCTACAAAATAAATATCGATCTATAATATCTATAGTAAAACATATAAATAATAGTGCATTATAGATGTAATGAGAACTAGGGGCTTAGGAACTAAGCTCCAAGCCTCAGCCTAAGTAGGAGGTTTCGCGCAGCAGTGGGTTACGGGCAGCTGTTTGTTACGAGTGTATAAAAGTTAAATATAAATATTGCCTGCGTGGAATCGAGGCGAGAATGCAACCAGAAATTTGCCTTTATTTTTAATTTTGCACCATTTTCATGATCCTCAAGTTGTTCGAATTATTTTAGAAGTAAAACTTAGTCACGAATGTATATTTTTTCAGCTTCTTTGTTATTTAGTTGACGTTACTTAAAATATATTTAGTAATTTTTGAATATGCTCGTATAATATATATATTTTTTAATTCTATATAAAGAATATTTTTGTATCAAGGAAAATTACCAATTACATTTGCAGGCTTCCTTTCTTCTTACTTTTTCCCCTCTTAACGTAAATCTTGTTCCTGATGTGATTACGAATATAATGGGCCTGAATCGATTATGTGTCTCTCAAATTGCCAGGCGACGTATTTATAGTTCCAATGTAAGTATCTGTTACCAGTTTATTTAATTATGCCAAAAGCACTTTATCATTATTGAAAAAAGTTTATATTTTTCTTTGTTAATACAAGAAGGTGAATTATTTAATAATATATAAATAATGTTGTAATTTTAGAGAATTATTATATATAGTAAAACTTATTTTTCCGGGTGGTAGGGTTTTGTGCATAACCATCTGGGTTGGTACCACCCACTCATCAGATATTCTATCGCCAAACAGCCATATTTAGTATTGATGCGTTCCGGTTTGAATGGTGAGTGAGCCACAGGCACAAGGGACATAACGTCAACGTTCCCAAGGTTGGCGGCGCATTGGCGACGTAAAGAATGTTTAATACTTCTTACATCGCTAATGTCTATAGGCGGAGGTGACCACTTAATATCAAGTGGCCCATTTCTCCGTCCGCCTACCTATAACATAAAAAAATGTTATACCTATTAGTTAATATACTAATGTTTATATCATCAATATATAAATATATTTACATATATATGTACGAGTACATATGTATGTATTATATGTAGCATTAATCGTAATACCAAAACCCTATGACAGACAATATTTCGGAACAGCTTTGTTAAATGATATTAGTCGAAAAGCATCGGTGCGTTATTTTATTTTTAATTTTAATTGAGTTTTTATGTTATTAAAAAAGTTTTTATTTTTAATTTTAATTGTAGTTTGTAATGTATATCGTTAGAGTTTTAAGAGCAAAATCAATTCAACAACTACTTTATTCAATTTGAACCGAGGGCATTAGACTTCGATAGAGCATTAGATCGTATTATTTCGTCATAGAATAACAAAACTGAGTCGTACTTACAAGAAAATTAACGTACTAAACTAGAAAATTTCACCGGAAAGTTTTTGTAAAGCCAACAACCGCAACACTTGTAAATAAAGTTATGCAATCAATTAAAAGCAAGAACTTGAGCTGAAATTTGTTTTACTGACGTAATTTCGAAACGAGGTCACTGGCTAAAGCTAAAGGAAACGCTCTGAATGGTAAGGTACGGAGTAATGATACTAAACGTGGATCTGTCTTTACACGCTGTACAGCCAGTCAACTTTATATAAAGTTAAATAACACAATTCCTATGCCTTATCCTATCTTGGTTTTAGTTATATTTCTCGAATAAACTTCAAGGGTGCGAAATTTAGGGAATGTCAGATCTTCCAGAAGTTTTTTAATAGAGGATAAGTGGACGGAAATAAATTAAGAAAAGCACAGGTGGAGTGAACTAGCTTTCAACAATTTTCTGACTATAAATATGCTTTTGCTATGCGATCTGAAAGTCGTTTTTACTTATATATAATTATGTTTTTAGCTTTTTCTGTCTGTGAGATAATTAATTATTGGCTATGGTGGTAGAGCCCTTCTACCACCATATACCACATACCAGTACCACCATCTGTTATTCATCTGCGAAACATCGTAGTAGTTACAAGTATTTTCGGGTCTATAAACACTATACTATCAAACTGAGATAGCCCAGAGGCTAGAACACGTGAACCGTAACCAAAGATTGCGGGTTCAAACCCAGACAAGCACCACTGTACTTCCAACTGCTTAATTTGTACTTATAATGCTCGGTTGTGAAGGAAAACATCGTGAGTAAACTATAATCGCATCGGGTATAAATCTGCCACATGTGTATTCCACCAACTCACATAAATGCCTGGTGGAACCCCGAAGCTTCAAGCCACCTCAGAACGAATAAAGCTTCCTCTTCTTTTTGAGAAGCCCAGTAGCGGGAACAAACATTGGGAACAGTATAGATTGGGCCCTGCTTACAAACCACGTGTAAGATAAATGTTATAAAAAACAGCGCAGAAAGATAAAATTTATAAAGTATTTAAATAACGCAAGTTTGTTGTGCTATTTGCACGAATGAACTAGGCTAAGCTGCAATGCGATGACGTCGGTTACACAATGAGAATTATATGTGGTATTCAGTCTAATTTTATTATAACGTGAAAAGCGTAGTTTTTCTTGAAGATGAATATTTTTTTAGCAACTTCTGTAAAAAAATTAATAAGAAATATATTTATTCGTTGAAAATTTCTTGAGACTTTGTTATAGAATATGTGTATCGATGCTCGTAGATTCAAATTCGGACAAAAGACATGAGTTTACAGTTAACTTCTGTGTTAAGAAAACGTTGTAAGGTGTATCAGGTGACACTATCATCATGCGGGTCGGCATATACACATCTGTATAGTAGCCAGCATTGGATCAGTGGTGATATGGCCCTGTTCTGAATAACAAATACATACTACTTGACTTACTTTACATGCGTCATGAGATAAATAGTGTACGATAGATTGTGTAGTGTAGTGACGTGGATGGTTGGTGAATATCGTTATAATAGATATATTAAAATAAAAATTCAAATAAGCTATCTTATAACTTATATTTTCTTTTTATCGTTTTTTCTGAGTTTGTGGCTCATGTAAGTATAGATATTTGTTCTGTATTAAGAGCGTAATAATATTTTATTCTAAGAATATGCCAAAGTGTTCAGTCTGAAAAAAATCGGTCTGATCTTGCTAAATCTACAGCGACGTATCACAAGAAATATGAAGCGAATGTTCCAGAAATGATAAGAAAATAAATTGAGAAAAATTGCAAGAAGAGCAATTTATCAATTCACTCTGCCAAGAGTCTCGAGTGACGAGAAAGCACAGCGAAACCATCTTATAATTCTAACTATCGATATTTATATAACAGTGAATAATATACAATTTTAAACAGACATATAGTTTTTAGACAAGATAATTGAATATTTATTAGTCTCGAAATTATCTAAATACATAATAATGGGAAGGGTTTTATTATTGGTGTTATAAATGTCTTCGAATATACATAAGGAACATAAGTTTGTCAAATAAGTCTAGAGGATTTGCAGGTAACAAGCCGTTCTAGTATGCTACAAAGACAATAACTTAAAATAGAAATTCCGAAAATCTATCACCATTCTTATATATTTTCGGTAAGTTACGCGCATAAATGTGTGTGAGATGGGCTACTAAAATCAAGTGGCCCATCTCCCTATCTATGTTTAATATCTTTATTATACGTACTATAAACATCCGCTTGGAATGGATTACAGAATAATGCTACGAATATTTCCAACTGGAACTGTGGTTTTTCTTCGAAATGTAAAACATCAAATCTGATTATTCTGTCTTCGTGAAGATTCGTCTTCGCCCTCATAATATAACACGCATACTTTTTCTTAATAAATAATGTTCAAGTTTCAAGCGACTTAAATTAGATAAAAATATCAAGGTGTGTTTAATATCTAGAGAATATTTTTTAATTAAATAAATATGAAATATTGAAAAACAGCTCGGAGGGGAAGCGAGCGCGGTGGTAACGTAATAGCAATTAGTCGCGTGCTCTTTGTTTGCACGCTCGGGAACTCAATATAGAGAAATTTGAGTCACCGGGTAATTAATGACGGATTCATCGCTACTGCTTCTTCCCCCTACTTTACTTTTTTTCTCCCCATCCTTTTACCCTTCAATGCGTATCGGTTACATCGATATTTTTCCTAATCTTCGCGATTATTTCCTTCCGAATCGTTTCATGTTCCGTCGAAACTCGTATTATTATATGAGGCATGTGATGTGACATTAGGGAACACATCTATCTCAGATTTTTATGTGTTCGCAAGTCTTAACATGTTCATATTGGAGCAGATTGGAGGAAAATAAATGTTCGAGAAAGTTAGGGAAAGAAAAATAAAAGGAATAATGCTAAAGTATAAAAGAAAATGATCGCATGACCGTCGGTGATTGTAAAAATGTATTTTGCGATAATGAAACTAAAAGGTAAAGGTAACTTGAATCTTTCGCGAAACTCCTCACGCCAACACTATTTAGACGAAAAACGTTTGCAGTTAATGAGGGTATTTCTTGCAAAGTGGGAGGAAATGGCTCTAATGGGCGCGGGTAGAAGACAACGCACCTCGCTAACTAGATACACCCATTAGAGCTGAATGGGAAGACAAGAAGATACGGGACTTTGTTTGTTTTATTAACATTAACTTTATTGAGTATGGCCTTATAGCTAGCCACTAGATCGAAGACTGCCTTGTTGGTCTAGTAAAATAACGTTACTTTTACAAACGCACGAATCTTACTATCACGTATCTTGCTAGCATTAAACTTATTTTATTTATTTATTAACTGGTCACCGTTGTATACAATATTAACTGTAATAAGTTACTTATATAACCAAAAATAACAATATATTATATATTTAAAGATTGAGCACTTTTGAATCATAATATTATAGTCTCGTACTATTACAAAGTAAATAAAATTTAAAACTACCAAAATTCTCGAGGGCTCATCAGTCGAATAAAACCGGCAAGGAAAGCCGTAGTTCCACTTTCCTATCAATAAAATTACTTGTCAATGTGAATTACATGTAATATACTAATTAAACTAATTTGCAACAACTTCCTTTGGGTTCATATTTAGCCGCAAGTGGCAAAATAATTATATAAAACATTTCGTGTCCGCCATCGCTGTTGTCTAACCGTTCCTACAATATTTGCGGCTACATTATCCTACAAATAGCTTTACTCGTTCTATGAGTTTCCGTTAGGAGGCGGACTATCGGGCTAATACCTCATCCAGGATGACGTAAAACAAAGCTGCGATCATAAACTTAGTCTCTTTCAACGTTTTAGTGTTGTTGAAAAGATAGATAAAAGCGTATATATCGTTTAATTTTTAATGTTAAGGATAAACATTGGATAATGAACGCTCGTTTTTTATTATTCGTAGATTACAAAATGATGATATTATTCTTTATCTATTCTATATTTTCTGTCATTCATTCAAAAACAAATATTTATTGTTATTTTGTTTGTGTACTAAAGTAATGATTAATGCATTCGACTCGCAACACTGTTATTGTCAATAAAATGTTTATCCTATTTCACATAAAGCGCTAAATAAAAAGAAAAACAAATAAAAACTGAATTTCAAGTTTTGATATAATGAAATGTTATCAAATTCGAAAATCTGCATGTGAAAATATCAGGTGCTTTTTTATCACATTTGTTAATTATCTTTGTATACCGCAGAAAATGTAAATATTTCATTATATCGGTACACAATTATTCATACTGAAACAAAACAGTTCCGAAAAAGGATTGGCGGCAAATTAATTGTAATCAACGTTGTCTGTTTTTATAAACATTTTATATTTTAGCCGATGATAGATGTTTATTAAAAATAAACGATTCACGAAGGGGCTTTGTACAAACCCTCATTGATTGATTATTTTGTTCAAATGTAATACATTGTTTGTCGCAATTTATAATTTATAAATAATCATTCATTCTATTCTGTAATAACATACTTATAACTCACCGCAGAACACGATCGCGAAGTTGTAGAATATGTTATGCTATATTCGCTATGGTATTTTTAAGGAGAAGAATCAAAATAATGTATGACTATAAGTCGTTTACACTATTTCACGACATAATCTCTTACAGAATAGCACTGCTGAACACGAATGCAGCTTTTCTAATCTAAAGGTTGCCGTACCTGCGAACATATCAGGATGTACGGAGCGGAACTGATGGTGCCTCGGCGCGGCTCCTGGTCGGTGCAGCTGCGGTATCAAGTGCAGCCATAATGCCATTTTATGCCCTCGATAGTGGCTTTTTACGCGCAATTTCGTTCCTAAGACAAATTGTTATAGTTTTAGTTGAAAACTACCGGAAATAACTGATGTATAAAATTTAAGTCCTCATTATTATTACTAGTCATATTCTTAGACAAACAAATACTTTAAAAAAACAACTTTATTATTGAATAGTAGATATTTTGATTTGTGTTCATAATGACGTTTTTATTTTTAATTCAGTATAACTCACCGATACTTAAATATTGCTGCGTATTCAGTTCGTATTGAGGCCAGCCGGTAACGTCACTTCTTTGATCGTCAGTCTTAGGAGTTGGGTTCCCAGTTTTCGCAAACCCTGCTAGAAGAGCGACCGTGGTTTCCGCCACGGCCACATCACCCCTCGAATAGTTTCTTGGCGAAAATGGCATTCCACCAACAAGGGGTAGGCCGAGGAAGTATGGCAGAGTTTCGCCCGTGACGCTGCCCAAGCGCTGTCAAAGAAATATTTTTATCAGATAAGTTTATAATGACATTCCAGTAGTAATGAAATTTTAAAACGGACGAAAATAATAAATAATACGAGAAGCATTTAAGCAAAAAATGGACATTACTAACACTACACTTATTATGATCCTAGCATTTTTTAGTTTAAAATAAATAAATAAATAAACTTTATTAAATCCCTTACAGTTTTACAAAATTAAATTATATTAGGAACATAAAATTTGAGATCATTAAATTGTTATTATATATTATATATATTTTCTATGTAATGGATTCCTTTTGGGTAAAAGCCTCCTCCAAAGATTTCCACTCTTCTCTGTCTTCTGCGGTGTGCATCCAGTCTGATCCTGTGGTCGCGACTATGTCGTCCTGCCATCTTTTTTTTTTTTTTTTTTAGTTCCCGGGATGGCAAATGACTCTACTTCACCTGATGGTAAGTGATAGTAAAGTCCAAACGCGACGACGGCTAGTGCAGTCAGGAAGAATGACTTGCACTAGCCGCCCCCGCCTTGCCGGCCCGCAAGATGCCTCTTCACGCCTCGTTTGAAGGAACCCGGGTCATAAGAGGAGGGGAACACGTGTGCTGGTAACGAATTCCATGTTTTAGAGGTGCGACAAAGAAAAGAGTTGCCAAATTTCTTCGTGCGCGATGGAATTGATGTCACAGTTAGTCGGTGACATCGAGAGCCAGCACGCGTAGATTTGTGAAGGAAAGGGGAAGCAGGAATGAGGGTGAATAGCTCCTCTGAGCACTCGCCGTGATACAGTCGATAGAAAGCGCTCAGTGCCGCTATCTCTCGACGCAACTGTAAAGGCTCGAGGGTGTTGGTGACCTTTACGTCGCCAATAATGCGAACCGCACGTCGCTGCATCCGATCCAAGGCCTCCAGTAAGTACTTAGCGGAGCCATCCCAAAGGTGCGAGCAATATTCGACGCAGGACCGCACCTGTGTTTTATACAACAGGAGCAGTTGTTGTGGCGTGAAAAAACGCCGCACCTTGTTCAGGACTCCGAGTTTTCGTGAGGCTGTTTTTATAACAGCCTCGATGTGATCCTTTGGATTGAGGTCGCACCGAACGTCAATTCCCAGTATGGCGACTTTGCCTTGTATCTCCAGCGTAGTGCCACAGAGGGAAGGAGGGGGGGAAAATGGTGACTTTTTCACTGTGAGAGCGCATACCTGTGTTTTCTTGGCGTTGAACTCAACAAGATTATCAGAGCCCCATTTGGCAATGAGTCCTAACGTCCTATCGAGTTCAACAACAAGATCCCTCCGTCTCTCCCCAGTTTCCGCCCGCCCAGCTCCTGCGCGTCCGTGGTATCCCCCGTGCACTGTACTATCATCTGCATAGCAATGTATGTTCCCGAGAGAGAGCATATCATTGATATGCAGAAGAAAGAGTGTGGGGGATAGCACAGACCCCTGGGGGACCCCAGCATTCACTACATGGAATTTTGAAGCGCAGCCATCAACTAAAACGCGAAGGCTACGCTTGTGTAGGAAGCTGGCAATCCAGGTGCAGAGCTGAGCTGGCAGACCGTATGCCGGCAGCTTGGAGAGAAGACTTCTGTGCCAGACCTTGTCAAAAGCCTTGGAGATATCAAGGCTGACAGCCAACGATTCCCCACGCTTGTCGATAGCTTCACCCCAGAGGTGTGTTACGTACGCTAGAAGATCACCTGTGGACCGTTTCGGTTGAAACCCGTATTGACGATCATTAATCAGACAGTGATCTTCTAGGTAATGGATCAGTTGGTTATTTAGAATCCGTTCCATCACCTTACAAAGTACTGAAGTGATAGCTATTGGCCGATAATTAGCCGAGTCTGACCGATCCCCTTTTTTGGGAACCGCTTGCACATTAGCCTCTCTCCAAGAATCCGGCACACGTCCTGTATAGAGAGACAGCTGGAACAGGCGCGTCAACACAGAAGACAGCTCCGCTGCACACTTCTTCAGCACTATGGCTGGTATTCCATCGGGACCACTAGCTTTCCGTACATCGAGTGATTGCAGCTCTGCACGCACATCGCGCTGCCTGATTTTGATGTCAGGCATCGTGTGGCCACATGAAGGTATTGAAGGTGGCTGTGCACTGCAATCATCGATCACAGAGTTGTCCGCAAAGAGTTTTGCCAGAAGATCGGCTTTCTCTTGCGGACTGTGAGCTAGCGATCCGTCCGGATTCCTGAGCGGTGGCAGCGAAGGTTGGCAGAAATTGTTTTGCACAGACTTGGTCAGACGCCAGAAGCTACGAGAGCCCCTAGGATACGAAACAAGGTCGTGACCAACCTGTACAATGCGCTGTGCATCCGCTCTCGTGTATGCCTTCCCACAGGACTTGGAGCTTTTGTTGTAGGTTGCTTTCAGTGAGTCAATGTTAGATGCCCCACTAACGCAGCCATTGATCCATGCGCGATATGCCGCCTGCTTAGATGACACAGCATCGGCACATTCGCGAGTGAACCAACGGTTACGCGTACCCTTACTGATGAGGTCTGAGTTAGGAATGTAGTATATTGTTTTTGATATTAACATTTTGTTTTTGATATTAAAAAAAAAAAATAAGTGTTAATAATAAATATAAATGGACTTACAACAGTAATAATTAGAAGAACTTACAAAGCAAATTTTTATTTTAATTACTACATTCTAATAAATTAATATCAGTGACATCTATTGGATATTCGACGTACTTCATTGTACTTAAATATGGCTAATAAATGTAATCAATGTGGGAAGTTCCTGACACCGACAGATGGCGCTAAATGTACTAAATGTAATTCGATTTTCCATCGTTCCTGTGTCAATATAAGCCCTGACTCCCGCCTTCCTGCGCGATGGATGTGTCGCGCTTGTCGTGGACCGGACAATAAAAACAAGTCTGCTATAACCATGGAATCGCCCACTGCGGAGGAAATTTTTATAGATGCGCATACGGCAGATAACGGAGAAAAAGCTTCTGCATTATCGTTGGCTGAAGAAATAAGGCTCCTAAGATTGGAATTAATTTCGGTTACGCGGGAGATGACATCTTTCAGGCTAGAGTTAGGTAGGCTCAATGAAAACATGGTCGATTTTAACAAAAGGGTCGACACCATAGAGGAGCGTATGTCATCTTTAGAGGATAAGTACTCAAACGCTGATTGTAGTAGCTCAAAAATCGATGAAACGATACAGCAGTTAAAAGCGGATCTTAATGACCGGGACCAGGTTATGCTATTAAATGACATACAAATATCGGGTATACCAGAACAGAGTGGAGAGAATGTAGTACACCTAACTCAGGTAATTGCGAGTAAGTTGGGTATCACTCTCGATACCCACGATATTGTAAGCGCAGAGCGTGTTGGGCTGCGTCGCCCGGTGTCGTCGAGCGAGGACCGGCAGCGCCCGCGGCCGGTAAACGTGCGCTTAGCGCGGCGATCTTTGCGCGATGACATTATAAAGTCAGCGCGGATACGTCGGGGGACTGATACATCTGGGGTAACTGACGGCAACCCATCTCGTGTTTATATTAACGAAAGCCTGACTAAAGTTAACCGCCATCTTTTTTATAAGGCCAGAGAAGAGGGGAAACGTCATGGCTGGCGTTACATTTGGACTCGGGAAGGACGAATCTACATGAGGCGCGATACAAATGCGACCGCTCAACGTGTTCGTACGGAAAAAGATATTTGTAAATTTTTTTGTACAAAATAAGTTGGCCTATTTCTTGTTATATAACCTTAATGGATTTTTATCTTCGATACGATTTATTTTCTATATTTATATTTTTTGTTATAATAATTTTTAAGTTTTTCTATGTTTGTTTTTTTCTATTATGTAAAATTTATAGACATATCACAAGCAATGATATTTTATTATACCAAAATAGAACATATTTTGGAATTACCAGTGTAGTGTTCCTTACCGTGCTATACTTAATTTTGGCTGCAATTGACAAACTTTCAACTTTAAATATTTTTTTCAAAATAAGTTTTGTATTCAACATTATTCGGTTTCATAATTTATGTTACAATACTTATTCTAAAATTAAATACTATTATCATATTTATACGGTTTACCGGCATACTTATATAAATATGTATGATTGTATGTTTATGTGTATTTATACGTACAATATATATAAGTACATTGTAATATATTCATTTTTTTTTTTTTTTTTTTATATTTATGTAATTATCAATGGTAAAAACAAATAACCTCAAATTAGGTTTGTTTAACCCGGGATCGCTCGGCTCACATCATGAGGAATTTATGGTACTCATGGAGCGTCATAAAGCAGATATAATTGCAATTAACGAAACTTGGTTACGCCCAGGTGAGGAAGGCAGAGCCCCTCGTGTACCAGGTTATTGCCTGCGTCATATACCGAGACCGACAGAAATACGGTCGCGAGGTGGCGGAGTTGGTTTTTACGTCAAACGTAGTATGTCCGTACAGACGCTAGTACATCCTATTGCGTCCTGGGTTGAACAAATGTGGATTAGTATAAAATTGAACTGCAAGTCCATAATTATCGGTACGGCCTACCGGCCTCCATGGGCAAATACTTCCGACTTTCTTAATGCATTATCAGATACAATTAGCTCTTTACCTTATCATGACTATTTGTACTTATTAGGAGATTTCAATGTTAATTACCTGAGTGAAACTTATGACTACCATAAACAAATGCTGGATCTATTCTTGTCAACGCATGGCTTAACCCAACATGTAACTAATCCCACTCATTTTACTGCTAGTAGCGAAACTTTAATCGATTTAATTTGTTCTAACACAAAGGTTGGGCGGATTATGGTGGAATACGTAGGAGAATTCGGCGGCCACGCATTTGTTTCCTGCGAAATATATATCACAAAAAATAAAATTAAAAACAAAACTATTATGTATCGTCCTTTAAAGGATATTGATCCAGATCACATTACTTCTACGCTTAATTTAGTAAATTGGCAAGCCATTTGCGGAATCAAAGATATTAATGACATGGTGGATGAGTTTACTGGGTGCTTGCAATGGGTATTCGATGTGCTCGCTCCAAATAAGATTATTTGTATTAAGGAAAAACATTACCCTTGGATTACTTATAATGTAAAGTTGTTGATGACCAGGCGGGATGAAGCCCAGACTCGTGCTAGGAGGTCGAAGTCAGGATCGCAAATTAGTTATTATAAGGATCTCAAGCTACAGGTAGTACAAGCAATACACAGAGAGAAATCTGCTTATTTTAATTTGCACATAAATGCAAATATTAAAAATTCAAGCGTGCTCTGGAATAATTTGAAAAAATATATTAATATAAAACAGAAACATAACCATATTATACCGCAAAACCTTAACGATCCCAAAATGATAAACACTTACTTTCTTAATGTACCCGGTAGCAACTGCATTTCACCATCGCTCATTGATTATTATGAATCGCACAAACATGGTACTGCTGTTTTCATGTTATTGCCTTCTAATGAAATTGAAGTACAAAAAGTACTGCGCTCTCTAAAATCAAATGCTATTGGTATTGACGGCATTTCTTTAGACATGATTTTATTGACGCTGTCAAGTACATTATCAGTGATTACTAGAGTTGTTAACACGTCTATTATGACCAATATATTTCCTACCCAATGGCAGACTGCACTAGTGAGACCCATTCCCAAAAAAGATAATATAAGTGAACTCAAGGATTTACGCCCCATAAGCATATTACCTTGCATATCAAAGATTTTAGAAAAGATTGTTTGTAACCAACTGTCAGTTTATTTAGAATCTAACAATATTCTGCCATCTATGCAGTCAGGGTTTCGAAAACATCACAGCACCACGACAGCTCTATTAGATGTAATAGACAACATTTTATGCGCTCAAGACGTAGGTGAGATTACAATTCTCATATTATTGGACTTTTCTCGGGCTTTTGATACTATAAATAGATCATTATTTTTAACAAAATTAAAATATTACGGATTCACTATTGATACAATAAAATGGTTTACAAGTTATTTAGCTCATCGGAAACAAATTGTGGAGGTGGTGAACGATAATGGCTCAAAAGCTATTTCCGACTGTTGCCCCGTTAACAGAGGCGTTCCTCAAGGTTCCATACTAGGGCCAATTATCTTCGCACTATATTGTGCCGATATAGTTAATAATATTAAACATTGCAAATACCACATTTATGCTGATGATATACAGATGTATATATCATTTAAGCCTGCGGAATTTCATTTAGCTGTTCTAAAATTAAATGAGGATCTAAACCGTATATCAGAATGGTCAGACTCACATAACCTTATATTAAATCCAACCAAAACTAAATACATTATACTAGGAACAAAAAATCAAATTAACCGAATCAGTCATTTAAATCTACTCATTCATATCAATGGTGAAAAAATTCAACGCGTCACAGAGGCACGGAACTTAGGCTTATTATTTGATGAGAATTTACGATTTGAGAAGCATGTGGTTAATACAGCGCGTAATTGTTTTTATAGGCTTAAAGTATTATACAAAATAAGAGATGTACTTAGTGTGGACATGCGAATTAAGCTATGCGATTCTCTAGTACTGTCTAAATTTAACTATGCTGATGTTGTTATTGGGCCAAGACTACTTGCACGAACAAAGAATATTATTCAGCGTGTACAAAATGCCTGTGTCAGGTTTTGCTTTAAAATACCGCCCCGTACTCACGTAACCCCTTTTCTTAATGACACACGAATGATTAGAATGGAATATCGCAGACAATTACATCTTGCAACCTTACTTTTTGGTATTGTTCAACATAAAGCTCCTATATACCTTTACAACAAATTGAATTGGTTAAAAGAAATAAATACACTGTATCCTACAAGAGCGTCATCGTATTTGCTAAGTGTGCCACCACATCGAACAGTGAACTTTCGTGGTAGTTTTCGATATGCAGCGACGAAGTGTTGGAATAACTTACCACCTCCCCTTTTGATCTCAAAAACCTTGTACACGTTTCGTATCAAATACAAGTTACATTTATATAATTTGCAACTACAATCATCATAAATAGTATTTTTCTTTTCTTTTTTTTTGATTTTTTTTTGACTTTTACTACTCGCTGCTACATGTTATTATTGCTATATTTTATGTATATTATGTCAAAAAAATTATTATTTTTTGTTGTTGGGCTTGTTTGTTGCGGTTTGTTTTGCATTTACTTTTAAAACTTGCATGTATTTATTACTATTTAATTATTAATATCGTCATGAATTATAATAAGTATGTAACAAATCTATTTATATTATATTATTATTATTTTATGTAACTATAATAAATTTTTATTTATCACTTTGTCACGACTCGTCACAGCCACAAAGGGTACCATTGAAAATCAGCGTTGGGTCCTACCCCAACATAAAAGCTGAATGGTACACCTTTTCAGGACACATTACGGTTGCAGACATCATATGATAAGATTGTGTTTGTGTATGTATATAAATTTGTAGCTTTCTGTTCTTTTTTTTTTTTTTTATTGTAATTTTAATATATAGTTTTTTTTTTTATTGTTTTCTTATAATCATTAGTTAATGTTTAATTTCCTTTTGTTTTTTTTTTTATTCTTTTATTTTTTATGTTTGCAATGTATGTTTGTCCTGAATAAATGTTTTCTTATTCTTATTCTTATTCTTATTCTTATTCCATCCCCAACAGGATCTCATCAGCAATAGCAGCGGCGCCAGCTGTCGGGTCATTCTCACTAAAGCAACGTTCCCTCCAAGGGACTGACGCATAGTAATCGCGCAATCCGTCCCAATCTGCCGACTTATAGTGCCAAACACGACGTTTGCATACCGCTGGTGACGGCAGCTTGGCCTGTGGCACCTTGGTAGATATCAGGCAGTGATCCGAAGAACCAAGAGGAGCCCGAACCTCAACCTGATATTCCACCGGGTGAGTAGTCAGCAGAAGGTCCAGTAGAGAAGGCGCTTGCCCGTCAATATCTGGGATCCTGGTGGGCTGATCAACCAGTTGGGTCAAGTCTTGCGTGAGAGCGAAAGCATGAGCAGTCCTTCCAGCATGGTCAGTTTTGGGAGACTTCAACCATGACTCGTGGTGAGCATTAAAATCCCCCAAAAACACCAGTTCCGCGTTAGGAAACTGCTCTTGTGCACCATCTGCCACCCGACTAAGATGGTCAAATAGTCGGCTTGTCTCCAAGTCACCATTATGGGATCTGTAGAGGCACACGTAGACTCGACTCTGGCGAATCAGGTCCACACGTACCACCAACATGGAGAAGGAAGGGTCCTCCAAGCAGCGCAGACGGTGACAGCAAACATCCGTCCTGACGAACAAGCATACTCCGGCTTTCGCTTTGAAGGATTCTTCTAGCATGTAGCCGGGATAATTAAGGTAGCTGGTATCGACAGGACGGAGTATTTGAGTCTCCGTAAGAAACAACATTGCTGGCCGTGCTGTCTCAAGATGGTGGTGGACAGCATTGAGGTTAGCATGGAGTCCACGGATGTTACAGAACTCGACCTCAAACAGCGAAGGTATGGTGGGGGTGTGCACCGCTGATCGACCGTTATTTCCTGTATGCGCTCTCATTTGGGAAAGGAAAGGACGAGACGTGAAGCGAGCGACGCATTGCCACGATAGGGATGGTCAAAGTGTGGAGCTGTGTTTCCCCAGGAAGCTGCCAGAAGGGAAAATAAACTGACCCGCCGGACGGAAGGGCCCCCGAACCCTCCCGGTAGTGGCCGCCGGGACCCCACCGTCCGGTCACCAACCGGCACGACGGTCCACACCGAGATTATGCGTGGCCTGGTGGGGCAGCCTCGCGAGCTGGTTAAGAACGCTTGGGCCCCTGTACTATGCCACGGGCGGCCAGCGGAACAACCGTTTCTACGGGTCTCCCTGTCCGGCAGGTCAACATAATTTCCCCCGGCATTGGTTCAACACCAACTTCCACCGGACCACCACATATCACGGATATCTTGCGTATTGTTATATATATAACTTGTAACCTATAGTGCATATCCAAGCATCCCTCTTTCCCTTAGTCATCAATTTGTACCCTTCGTCCCGAGAACCCGTCCGGCCCTTAGTCAGTCTCATTCCAATCTCAATTCAAGACGGTTGTCTTAAAAATTAATAAAGTTTTTTTTTTAAAAAACCTATAATCCCGAGGCTCATAACATTTTGGTGGCAGCGTAAAGGGATCGCAAAGTCGATTCTCGGTTCGCCTTCATATCCTCTGAACCCTTCAACATCCAAGTTTTATAAAAACGCGAGTGCAAGTGCAAAATATATATATATATAAATTCAAGTGAATTGTTAAGTGCATTCAGTGCATCGAATTTTGGCCTGGCCCTCAAGGTTGCCGAAATCCGCACCAAGTTGGAGAAAGGCCCACTGTTGCGCATTGTTTATACGTAGCCGGCCTTATCGCAACCTGCGACGACGACCCGTGGCTTATCTGTCTCAGCGAGAATTCCAAGAACTATGCTCGCCTTTGTCGTGCTATTCCAGTAAGTCAACTCTCACGTTTCCTTTTGGTCATTGCTATTATTTGGACATTTTACCCGATTAATGATTGATTTTATTCTGTGTATGCATTCTATGTGTTATTTCACGTGATTTATAATCTGTGTTTTTCTGAGTTTGTATAAACATATATTTTACTGTGAACAATTCTATCTGTGTGCATGTTTAATCATTAATCGCCTTTTGACATTATCCGTAAATAATGGCTACTAGATCACAAAGTCCTAAATCGGAAAACCCAGAATTTGTCGTTACTGACACAGAGGAAGAGAGCCAGACCCTGTGTCCTCCCCCTCAGGGAGCAATTTCGAAATCAACAAGAACCAGAAAGGGTGCCTCTGCATCCCCCAAGACAAATGTAGAAGTAGACTTATCCACCCTACTTAAATTTATAAAACCTTATGACGGAAGTAGAGAAAAACTAAATTCATTTTTGGTAAATTGTAACAATGCCTACGAGTTAGCCTCGGAGTCCCAGAAAGATATCCTGTTTAAGTACATACTTTGCCAACTTGAAGGAAAAGCTGAAACAGCATGCTCAATTAAAGAGTTTACTAATTGGCAACAGCTCAAAGATTTCCTCAAAGTCCAGTTCAGTGAGCGTAAACACTATGCACACCTTCTCACTGATTTGCAGGAGTGCAAACAACTTCCTAATGAAAATGTAAGCCAATATGCTCTAAGGATAGAGACCTGCTTATCACAGCTTCTAACCGAAATATCGATTTCCCATGGCCACAAGCCTAGAGAAATGCTAGGTAGGACAGCAGGGATGGAGGAACTAGCTCTCCATCACTTCCAAATGGGTTTAACAGCGCGCTTATCCAATATTGTTCGGTGTAAATCGCCTAAAACTCTAAATGAAGCCATAAACATGGCAATTTCTGAGGAAAGGATTCAACAATCCTTGTTCAGACAAAATCAAACAACTCAACAACAGCCGCGACAATTTAGACCAAATGTTCAAAGACCAATTCAACGTAATCAAAACCAAAATATGTCTTCAAACGCAAACCAGTTTAATTCAAGATTTAACACAAACATGCAAAATAGACCAAACTTCAATAACTCGTCGAATCTATTCTGCAGATATTGCAAAGCCCAGGGTCATACTTTGGAACAATGCAAGAAACGAGAATATAATAACAACCGTTTTAAAAACTTTGAACCTCACCAAACTCAACCAAGGACACCTTACCGTGTCAATTTTGTTTCCGATGATGTTCCAGAGAATGATACCGAATTCGATGAATCCGCAGACCACCCTCAAGAGGGTTATGATACCGTTGACCACGAGTCAAAAAACGAGTAAGCGTCTCGTCCCGGTGTCGTGCGGGACCTTCCAACTCAAAAACCGACACAAAGTCCAAAAATTCTATACCCGAGGTGGCCCCGCTACATGGGACCCAGCCCACTCGTAATCCTTGCTCGCTACATGAGTCGAAACCTTCTATATCCAGTGTTTTCGAAATCACGTGTGATCCCTCGAAAACCTTATTACCCCACGTGGTGATTCAATCATCCGTGTCCGACTTACCGCTAACCTTACTGGTTGACTCTGGATCCGCGGTAAGCTTACTAAAACATTCGTGCTTAGATAAGCACCCCAAAATAATAAAAGAACCAATTAAACTAAAAGGCATTGATTCAAGAGATGACCAACCTATCTCTACGAGAGGTCACTTCCAATTAAAAATCCGCCTTCCAAAATCCATCATCGTCCACAAATTTCATGTGGTAGACACGTTAAATTTGCCATACGATGGCATCATTGGTTCAGACCTACTTAACGTATTCGGATGCAACATCAATTATGACAAAAACCTGCTTCATATCGGAAAATCACACCTTAAACTATACTTCCATGACCCTACTTACCTGATTCCTCCAAGATCCGAAATAATAATCGAATGTTCAGTCAAAAATCCGGAGATAAAAGAAGGATTAATTCTTGACCAACACTTCTCGGATTCCCTATTGATTGCTAACTGCATGGTCCGCGTAAAGGATAACAACCGCGTGAATATAACAGTTGCAAACACATCTGAAGAGTCCGTCACTCTGAACTCAAATCTGAACTTAAAATTAGATCCTATTGATTACTCTGAATTCAAAAGTAAACCCATATCTCCTATCAACAACATAAATACGTCCAGCAATACCATAGAACGAACAGAGAAACTTTTAAATCAGTTGCGAATCTCACACCTCAACGCTGAGGAAAAAGATGCTCTTTTACAGGCATGCTCTGACTATTCCGACATTTTTCACCTCCCAGATGAGAATCTTTCGCATACAAATGCCATGAAACACGAAATTAAAACCACGACAGATGTCCCAATCCATACTAAAACATACAGGTTCCCAGAAATCCATAAACAGGAAGTTAAAAAACAAATAGACAAAATGCTAGAACAAAACATTATCGAACCATCTGATTCACCATGGTCGTCACCAATCTGGGTTGTACCCAAAAAGCTCGACGCTTCTAATACACGAAAGTGGAGAGTGGTGATTGACTATAGGAAACTCAATGACGTTACTATTGGAGATACTTATCCTATCCCTCAAATAACTGAAATCTTAGATCAACTCGGCAATAGTAAATATTTTTCCACGTTAGACCTAACCTCAGGATTTCACCAAATTGAACTAAAAGAAGAAGATAAACCCAAAACCGCCTTCACCGTCCCTGAAGGACATTTCCAATTCGCGAGAATGCCGTTCGGGCTTAAAAATGCCCCATCCACTTTTCAGAGATTAATGAACTCTGTTCTCTCAGGCCTTCAGGGCACCAGATGCTTTGTGTACCTTGATGATGTGGTTTGTTATGGCCATGATCTAAATTCCAGCATCGCTAACCTAACGGCTATATTCCAGAGACTGCGCGATTTCAACCTAAAGTTACAACCTGACAAATGTGAGTTTCTTAGACGAGAAGTCTGTTACCTTGGACATGTAATCACAGAGCAAGGCGTCAAACCTAATCCAGAGAAAGTTAAGGCCGTCACAGAATTTCCAATCCCTAAATCACCCAAGGATATAAAATCATTCCTTGGTCTCGTCTCATATTATCGACGATTCATCCCTGACTTCTCAAAAATCGCGAAAGCTCTTACTAACCTTCTCAAAAAGGACGTCCCGTTCAAATGGGAAAATCAACAGCAGCTCGCTTTTGATACACTCAAACAGAAACTAACAACAGCTCCGCTTTTGATATACCCTGACTTCACACAACCTTTCATCCTAACTTGCGACGCCTCAAACCATGCCATCGGAGCTGTCCTTTCCCAAGGACCCGTTGGTAAAGACCAACCGGTGGCTTTTGCTTCTCGAACTCTCAACAAAAGCGAATCTAATTATAGCACAACTGAAAAAGAATTGTTAGCTATACTATTCGGGTGTAAGACCTTCCGTCCTTATCTTTACGGACACAAATTCCTTATTGTCACGGACCACAGGCCATTAAAATGGCTATTCAATCACAAAGACCCCAGTAGCAAGCTCCAATGCTGGAGACTGAAATTGGAAGAATATGAATACGAGATAGTATATCGCAAAGGAAAATTAAACTCTGCCGCAGACGCCCTTTCTAGATACCCTGTAAACCCTATACTACCGGAAAACAAAGCAAATCTTAATGCCAACCAAGCGACATTGGAAACATCACCGCCTTCAAATCAAACTAATGAGCATAATGACGATTTACAAAGCCTCTTAGTATCCCACCATCGAATTTGGACGCAGCTCTTATAGATCCTGAAATTGAAAATGAAATATTAGAATTCTTGAACAATAATGAATCTCACATTGAAAACTCACCTGTTACGGATCTCCAACCGGAACCGTCACCGAGTTCTGAAAACTTACCTGTGTCCGACGAATCTTACAGCAAATTCCTAAAATCACCTGCAAAATCACACGATGCCTCTATAATCGAACATAATGAAAATCTACTTAAAGGAACACAGAAATTAAAAATCATACCTACCTCCATTGACATGGATGAGTCCATGCCATACGTCCAGGAAATTATCAACAATTGTCCGGAACCAAATCGTAGCGACTTCATGAAATTAGAGAGACATTTACATACCTTCCTACCGTTAACAGTAGAAAATAAAACTTACCTTTTCCTATTCACAAAGGTGCACCACTTTGACGATTACTCATACCCAGACATATTTAAATCACTTAAATATGCACGAAACGAAATTATGATGTCTTATCCTACAATACACGAAATCAGCACATCTGATTTTAAAAATCCATTTGACAAACACTCTTTTGTGAAAATTTATAACATGTTGAGCTATCTCTTCGACGGAACTAATATCAAAATTCATATATATCATAATAACATAATATACCCTTCACTGAGTGAGATCCCGAAAATACTAAAAGAAAACCACGACATCCCTATTGCAGGACACCTAGGCTCAATTAGAATGTTTAATCGGATTAAAGATAGATTTTATTGGAAAAACATGCGCAGTGACATTGAAAATTATGTAAAAAACTGCTCCTCTTGTAAAACTAATAAAGCATACCGTAAAGTCAACAGAGCACCTATGGTAATAACCTCCACGTCAACATCACCCTTCGAGAGAATAGCCCTCGACATAGTAGGTCCTTTACCAGAAGCCGGCACAGCCAAACTAAAATATATCCTAACTATTCAAGATGACCTCACCAAATATTCCTTAGCATATCCCATACGTAGTATAACTGCAGAGGAGTCAAGCGAATGCTTACTTCATTTCATATCACTTTTCGGAATTCCCAAATGCATATTAACCGACCAAGGCACCAATTTCACCGCAGATCTATTCAAAAAGACCTGCCAATTCCTGAAAATAAAACAATTATGGTCCACTCCATATCATCCACAAACGCAAGGTGCCCTAGAAGTGGAGAATATTTGAGACATTACATAGACGAAAATCAAGATAACTGGCCTAGATATGTATACACAGCTATGCTAGCCTACAACACCAATGTACACTCAACAACACACTTTTCGCCGTATGAATTGCTCTTCGGCCACAAACCCAACATACCCGACTCAATATATGCAGATGCATCTAACACAACTTACCCCGAGTATGTCAAAATGTTGCAGCACAGAATGAAACATACTCGCGACAAAGCATTGGAATATATAGAAAAATCTAAAATGAATTCTAAGACATACTACGATTCACGTACTCGCCCAGTCGAGTATAAAGTCGGTGATTACGTTTTGTTGAAAAATCACCTTAGACTCCGCAAGGCATTGTCACCCGTCTGGAAAGGCCCATATAAGGTCATTAAAGTGCACGGTAATCACACGTTGACCTTACTAATTAATAGACGTCACGTGAAACACCACTACGATGAAGTCAAACACGTAGATATGCAACAGACGCCAACTGACACGTAGGAAATAGGATTAATATTAGGTTTTAGAAATTATGTAAATTATACTTAAGATAAACGATTTAAGTTAACTAGGTATCATACTGTCATATGGAATCGACGTCTCAATTTTCTCTTCCCCTTACAGCATAATGGCCCAAGGTCATGCAGAATTCGTTCAACGAATCAACACAAGCCCCGGCATATACTTCGACCCAATTGGCGAACTCAAAATTCGAGCAAGCGACTTAGATGTAGTTATACCTTACGATATATCTTACATCGAACCTCATCTTAAAAACATTAATTCAATTTTAGGTACAACACGTTTTATATGCAAGCAAATAGAATTTGAATTGTTAAATAACTCTGATAGCTTAGAATGTTACAACATATTGCAACCGCTTTCCGTAAGATATCAGGATATCGTTTCCGGGTACTCCGCTATCTCTCATTTAGTAGAGAAAAGATTCAAACGAGCATGGATTGGTGGTATTGGCTCTCTATCCAAAATTGTATTCGGTACACTAGACGAAAACGACGCCATTAGATATGATAATGCCATAAAGGATTTTCAGAATAGTGAAAAAAGACTGAGCTCGTTACTGAAAGAAAATATTCTAATAACATCTAATATTTTATCAAAATTTAATGAAACTTTGCATAACATACAAATTAACGAGGCCAGCCTTAACCAAGCTATCGACAACCTCACTTCGAAACAAAAAATTTTACAAGCTACTTCAGACAGGTTAACTATAACCGCTAATATTAACTCAGTGTTGAACAGTCTGGAAGCGTCCATACTGACTTTATCGTTTCAGTTGGAAGACATAACCAACGCGATAATGTTATGTAGTCAAAACATCCTACACCCGGCCGTGCTGACTCCCGATCAGCTTTATAAAGAGATTGTCGATAACTATAGATACCTACCTGTAGACCTTAAATTACCTATTAGTTTAGCGTTAAGTAATGTTCATAGCTTAATGAATGTATCTAGAGTAGCATGTTATAGTGTAGACAACAAGATCATTTTCGTTTTAAGGATACCATTAGTAACACCTAAAGAATACTATGTATATCATACTATTGCATTACCAACTCCGCACAACAATGTAAAACCTAACTCGTTTAGCTATATTAAACCTAGCCATAGATATATAGCAATGACCAAAGACAAATCGGAATACTGCAATATGGACTCACTTCAGGAATGCACGATAATTAGTAAACGCGAGTACATCTGTGACGTCATGACGGTGTTCCCAACCAGTGCAAACCCTAATTGTGAAAGTGAGTTATTGTCGAATGTAATCAGTGAATTACCAGTGCAGTGTCATACGGACTTCCTCCACGGACATATAGACCTATGGAAACCGATCCAAAATAACGCCTGGATTTATGTACAATCTCAAAGTAACAAACTTTACGTTGAATGTCCAAATCAGAAAATATGTGAAACTAGTATTATTGGAACAGGTATTTTAACTTTACCGAACAACTGTATCGCCTATTGTAAAAGTACTAAGTTGATAACCAGGTCTAATACTTTAAACATTAATGTAACTGTTTTTCATTCCGATTTTAATATAATAAATGACTCTTGTTGTAATTTAGATAAGTTTAAGTATATCATGAGTAATGAGCCTCCTCTGACGTTGCGAAATATTGATTTAGACATTTTTACCACAGAAACGAAATCAAAATTAAAATCTATATCTGATGAAACTGATAAAATTCTAAATGAACATCATATTATAAAATATGAAACTCATTACTCAATTTTAATACTAATGATATTTTGTATTATTCTTGTCTTTTGTATAGTAAAATGCCTTTTATGTATTAAATCGCGCAACCGTCTCACCTTTCAACTCCCTCCATTCTCCCGACCGGACCCTGGAAACTCGCTCCCAGACCAACCCTCTGAACCCGTACCAGCTCTCCCTCTGAAGTCCATGAAGCGGCAGTCAGAGCCTATTGATGTTCCATCTCCGAGCATCAGAACCAATGTCTGATTCACCCCCTTTTTCCTAAACATCGTAATTTCACCCCGATGTTTAGTCTACCCCCGGGAGATGTTATATATATAACTTGTAACCTATAGTGCATATCCAAGCATCCCTCTTTCCCTTAGTCATCAATTTGTACCCTTCGTCCCGAGAACCCGTCCGGCCCTTAGTCAGTCTCATTCCAATCTCAATTCAAGACGGTTGTCTTAAAAATTAATAAAGTTTTTTTTTTAAAAAACCTCCCGAGGCTCATAACAGTATGGTCGGCCTCTATTTCTGGATCCTGGTGGTCCTTTCCATCTCGTCACTTTTGTTGTCCATCTGTCATCTGTGCATCTAGCAACATGGCCCGCCCATTTCCACTTTAAACCTTGGGAGAAACTTAAAGCGTCGGTTACATTGGTTTTATTGCGTATGATGGTGTTTCTTAATCTATCTTTTACTTTCAGGCCCAGGCAGCTTCTCTCCATGGCTCTTTGAGTGCTCTGGATTTTCTTTTTGGTCTTATGATCGAATAACCAAGTCTGGCAGCCATAAGTTAAGCACGGCAGTATAACTGAATCCATGACAACGTTTTTTGTTTGTAAAGAGAGTTGCGATTTTAGAATTTCTTTGTGAGCCCAAAACTTTTTCCACGTTATTTCTATTCTTCTGTCTATTTCTTCAAGGTTCCTCTCTCTTCTAAATGAAATTTGTTTCCCTAAATATATGTACTCCTTTACGAATTCGAGCGGGGTATTGCTCACAAGAATTGCAGTTCGTTTATCATGATATTTAATTGTTTAGGATTTTCCGAGAATAATATGATGTCATCTGCGAATCTTAAGTGGCTCAAAAACTCACCAATCACGCTAATTCCTTGTTTTGACCATGGCAGGTCTTTCATTATATGTTGAAGGACTGCTATGAACAACTTGGGTGATATTGGGTCGCCTTGCTTTACACCTCGAAATATATTTATACCAGTGCCTATTTTGTCCAATCTGACTCTACTAGTGCTTTTCATGTAAATATTTTTCAATATGTTTATGTACTTTGTATTTATGCCTTGAATGTTTAGAGCCTCCCATATGCTTGCATGTGAGACAGAGTCAAACGCCTTCTTATAATCAATAAAAGCTAAATACAATGGAATTCTAAATATTTTTCTATTATTTGCTCAATCACATGCACATGGTCCATTGTGCTGAAACCCTTTCAAAATTTTTAGTTTACCTGAGGATAATCCGAATCCTTGCTTTGGTGCGCGAAGTGCGCGAAGTGCGTCTGCGCGCCACGTCGCGCGTGCAGCTGCGCGAGGCGCAGCGCGGGCGCCGCCACGGCCGCGTCGCTCAGCGACTCCAGCGTGGCGTCGCGGATGTTGATCGGGTGCTGGATCGGTTTCTCCCAGTCCGTGTATTCGTTGCGGATGGCGGCGAAGATCTCGTTGCGGTGGTAGCGGTACACGTTGCGGACGTACGTGCGCAGTACGCGACTCCTGGTCGATGAGAATCGTGTTTTACATTTTAATCTTTTAATTTTTTTTAATTTAGATTTCTCAGCTTTTTAATTTCCTGCATTTTCCTCAGTCAACTGAACTATGACTCGAGTCACTCGACAAAAAGGTCCATCAAAATAATTTCGTTGTCTCACCTGTGTTCTTCTTCAAAGCCATGTCGAACGTCGTCCTCGCTGAAATACTGGTAGCTTTCAGTAGTCGTCACGACGACCGCTAAAGCGCAGTCCAGAAATATTTCACTTGCATGTAATGCTTTGGTCGGGGCTTGGGCCTGGGAGTCCCTGGTGGGTACAGACGGGGCCCAGCCGGCTAGGAACCTGGCGCGCGGAGCTTCGACCGCTAGTAGTACTGCCAGAGGACGAGCACGAATACACGCAGCTAACCTAATAAAGTATTTATTTATGGTTATATACATATTTTTATTATTTGAATTTCAAGTTTATTAATTACGTCATCGTATACCTAAATTATGTAGCTATATCTAAATGAACATGACAAAATCTCTTTACCAATGTTCCCCACTGTTTGAATCTCGAGCACACCGTAGCGCTTGCGCAGTATGTTCTCGTGCTAATGCCGGCTCAGGCGCCAGCGCTGATGGACTTAGCGCTGAACCACTCAACAGCAGCACGCGTGATATAAGACCTGGATAATGTTTACATAATCAAATGAACCATGGTAATCTGATTGGGTTTGATAGCTTAAGTGTACGGTGTAATTTACGATTGTACTACATAAGCCTAATTTAATATGTTTCCTCTGTAAATCGTTCATGAGATGAAGTGAGACTAAAATCCAGTTTCTGAAACACTAATCAAAGCCAAATGAACTAATTTGGCTTCAGTCTGACTGTGCATTGGTCGGTAGTAATCGATGACGCAATTGGCGACCAATGAGCATTTAGATTAAATCTGTCTTTGACCAGCGGATCAAAAACGGAATATTAATTGATTAATTAAAAGACAATCTTTTCTATAAGGTGTTAATAATAACAGGCCCAAAATTGCGTAACGTGACTTTTTTGAAACTCATGTTTTTCAAATTTTGTTTTTATTCGCCTTTTGTCAATAAGTTCAATTATTCTGTACTTTACCTTTACTTAAAGGGAGCATCAGCATGACATTAGCCAATGCTGCTCCAGCAGAGTGTCCGGCAAGGGTCAGTCTTCTTGGGTCACCGCCAAATGCTGCAATATTCTTTTTGACCCATGTTAGTGCTGCTGCGACATCTAAGGGAGCAGCACCGCCAGACATTGACACTTCATCAGAAGCGCCTGTTGTTAAATAACCTAAGGAAATAGTAATAATGTTTCAATGCAAACAAACGATAACAAGTTGGCTTAACAATTAAAAGTATAATAAAAACTGCCTACTTTCATTAAAGTACCTATTTAGTTAGAGCAAATTAATGACCACCCACTGAGTTGTCGTGTAATTTATGTAGAGACTCAGACTCTGACGCTTTTTAATTATAATTAAGGATAGGAAGATGTCATAATATATTGCAATAAAAAATAAAACATATGAGTAAAAAAGTGATTTAAATTAGACGACATGTCTTGACAATAATAACAATAAATCCAAAAAGTTTCGTATTATACGAGATCAATCCAAAATGTACATGTATGTGTATACACATACATGTACATATGTTATAACATAGTTAGGCGTAAGGGCAATAATCAGTGGTCACTGCCGCCTATACTTATTATATACTTATGAACTAAAGTGTTATGACCATTGTTCCTGTACTGGCTCACTTACACCGACCGGAACACAATAATACTGAGTACCATTCTAGACGGGGTAGCACAAAGCCCGACCACCGAGCTATCTATTACTAACCTAATAATCCTATTCTATAGTTTAGCGTGACGACGAGTAAGTGAGCACGCGCGGCGAGCACGGCGCCATCAAGCGCGTTGCCCGAGCCCCACTCGTGCGCTGCGCCCAGCCACACCACCACCGCGTAAGGCGCTTCCACGCCTCGCGCACCTGCGTGAATATAATATAGTTGCGTGTGGGATATAGATTGCAATCATGACCATATGTGTAAAATTATTATTAAAAATACTCGTCTTATGGCATACTGGTGACAGGAGGGCTAGTTCATGGCTTATTATTATATTATATCCTAAAATTAATATTATATAGGTTGTTTAAATAAAATTCTAGATCAATAGTATAAAGATCATTGTATAATTAATAATTATATAAATTGGTCTCCAAACAGGATATTTATTCTAGTCCTTAAGAATTTCATTATGTGATCAAATCATTATTAAGCTTTTCAATCTCGCACCATTCGGCTGTTGCCAAATAGCTTGAAGGTTTTTAGCATAGAAGTCTCAGCAGTAAGTATCGCGGAAGACATAAGGTAATTATTATTCATTAAAATAATAACAGTAGCGGTACATGTATATTATGAGTACATACAAAATGATAACTTACCGCTACCGGGAACGTAAATATTGAGATAGAGGCAATCTTCGCTCTGGTTGGCGAGCAATGGAATCGTCACTTTGAGTTCGTTGTAAAGTCCTAGCGGCATCTTTAGTAGTGCTGCACTCCTAGTGAAAATATTTTTTACATATTTTTTTTATTGTACATAGTATAAGTGACTGCAAATAGCTTCCGAACCACAGAAGGAGTAAAGACAAAAGACAACTTTGACATTTATTCGACGCGATAGCATTGGTCGACTTTTGAATAATCTGTGATATTTTAGATTTACGAATGAGTGACGATTTTTGAATGTCTTTGTCAAATCCAAAATTAGTTTATGTTTACTCGACTGGAATAGTGTAGAAACTGGAATTCTTCGAAATATTAAACATTCCATACGCCGCCAACGAACTGCCAAACATGAAAATTAAGATGTTATGTCCCTCGTGGCTATAATTATACTGGGGTATAACACTTATTCAAATACAGGTTTATATACATGATGGTGAGTTTCATCTGGAGGATTATTCAGTTTTATTATATAATTAATAATAATGCCTCTATCGTAGTTTAGACAGCCGGCAGAAATATTACACAAATATGTACGCAAACATAGCCATTTTATCTATAATGGCCAAAAAGTAAGATATTTTATTCCGTATAAGGAATACGTCACATTCTTACTATATGTAGTTATCGCTTATTGGTCGGCAGCTGTTTCAGGACTCTGGATAATTTGATATAATATTATATTTTGATATTTTTAATTATCGAAGTTTTATGTTGAATTTCAACGTCAACCAAAACAAATGTGTTATAATTAAACGTTTCACGAAATGAGTCAAGCGACGTGCATTTTATTAATAATTTGTTAATTATTCGAAATATTAAAATAGAGTTTAATTTTAGTATGTAATTTAACTTTATTAATTGGAATATACAATGCCTTAAAGTCAAAAAGTGCTTAACGCCATTTTTGCGAAGTCGACTCATGTTGGAATCATGGTTTAACCGTCGTAAATGCCAAAGATATTGTTGTTATTTTTGTGTTAGAAGTTAAATAAAAGTTGTTATTTTAATACAGAGACAAAATTTAATAGGCGTTGATATGAAAATTCAAAGGCATTTTATTGTTAATAAATATTACACAATACTTAAGGCGTGAATGTCAAACGGAGGTAATAAACAATAGCACAGTAATACTTGTCAAAAGTTAGTGACTTATGACATAAATATATGCTTAGAATAATTACACTTGTATATATAGTAGAGTAATGTTGTTCAGAAAAGTTTATGTAGATCATTAGTAAAGCCTGTGCGAAATTTAAAATAGTTACTTGTTCGATATGTCGGGATAGCGCTGCGGGCAGACTGGCGCAAAGGTGTCGGCGAGGCGCGTGCCTGACCAAGATGGTGGTGGCGGAGGCGGTCCCAGACGAGCCGGCCGTGCTCCGTATGGAACTCCGCGGAATACTTCCACTGGTTCCAAACGACGTGATGCAGGTTCCACTATGATGCCTCTGATTGCTCCTGATAAAATAAAAGGAATTTACCACGTAGTCTGAATAAATAAAGAGCTATAACATGCAAAAAGTTTCTTCATATTATGTTAGTTTGTACACAAATTCAACAATGAACAGAAGACCTGGGTTACTGACTAAAATATATTCCAAAGTGAAGTAAATTTGTTACGCAACATATTTCAAAGTTTAACTATAACTTCATTTACGGCATGCAGTTGCGGGTAGTACCGAAACTAAATGAGGCAACATTTGAAGAGCGGGGTTCGAGCGTTGAATGAGGCACAGCTGAAAGTTCAACGTCCGAAGCTACATACTTATACTTCGTTGGTTAAATTGAACCGCAAACTTCGCACCCTCTCAATAGTTGTTTGATAAAGAACTGATGGCATGGAAGGGATTGAATATTTTAGCAGTGACTTCGGATAACTTCTAATTTTACTGTTAGAATAATTTACAACTAAATAATATTTAAGACAAAATTGTAAATCAATATAAATAAATATGACGGGTTGTTTTAAAGTCAAACGCCATCATTTACGTAACTATGTATTAAAACTGGCTAAATGAAATATGTCAAATATACTTATAATTGGAAGGCAGGTGAATAGGCAAAAATGGGCTACCTGTGTAAGCTTAGACTACCACTGCTACCTTTGTATAATCCAAATAAGCATTATGTTTATGTACATTAAAATGACAGATATTGAGGTGTTTGGGAGGGATTTTCATAGCAAACTGAATTGAACACGCTGGTGGATAATAAACACGTCAATATTTGTCTTAAAAATAAGGTTTGAATTTGGAACAATTAAACGTTCCACCAAAAATTGAGTGAGCAAAATCAAATTAGGACTTACAAAAGGCTAAACAAAACAAACCGAATATCTCGTAATTGAATATTATTAATTAAAAAAAAGCAATTTCAAACCCGACAAGATTCTATAGACGGGTTGAATCAGACCCCACACGCCACCCAATTACGCGGTCACAACGTACCTGAGCAATTATTAATTTGACCCAACGCCCTCGCCCTTTGTAATATAAAACGAAATTACGTCATTCGCCCACAATATTCCGGGATTCAACCCCGAGATCTCCGTCTGATTGAATTGTTCCAGAATTAAGCTAACCCGGGACATGATCCGGAGCATCTCAAACTTAAACGCTAAATGTAGGCATATGACACCTGTTTTCTTATGATGAGTGGCTTATTAATTGAATGTCGTAGTTGTATTTTAAAACAATAATAATTTGCTTAGTTAAAGGTGGAAATGTTGTCTTGTCATGTTTTAATTAGTCAGGATTCAAACATCTATTGCATTAACTTTTCTAATATGTAATTTCTATGTGACACCTACTTTATATTATATTGTGTTTTGGTTTTAACCGGCATCATAACTCTTAATTTGCCTGCGATTTGCCTGTCGTGGTCACGAGATAATTTATGAAATAGTCATTTAAAATCCTATTACTAATTTAACTATTGAAATGTTTCGTTTAATTAAGAAATTTTTACATTTAGATATTTTTAAAAATAGATTGTAATTACTGGCACAAGGGACATAAAATCTTAGTTCCCAAGGTTGGTGGCGCATTGGCGATGTCTGTGGGCGTTGGTGACCACTTACCATCAGGTGGCCCATACGCTCGTCCGCCTAACTATGCTATAAAAAAAGACATGTTTGGTAAACACTGAATAATTGAAACTATCCAGACGAAGCAGCTCTAAGAGGTTTCGAGACTTTCCTTTATTAAAAGTTATATTGGTTTGTCTAAAAACAACAACTCTAATGATCATTGACTTTAGAAACAATTCAATTAATATTTATGAACAGTTTAAATATTTTAGAAGTACACAAAATTGAAGTATTGAGGGTCTATAGATTAATTTAATATTTTTGAAAATATTATTAAATTTCTTTGAAAGGGGAAACAGTAAAATTTAAAGATCGATTTCGAAATTAAAGTACATTTTTTTTACATGATGCAAAATCTTAAAATTGTAAAGTTTCGATTTTCAATTATATGCGACATTGACTACAAAAAATATACACACGCATCAAAATATCGATCAAACAATAAAATCGGGCCTTCGATAAAATTTCACAAGTGATATACGAAGCGAATTCCTACAAAAGAGCACTGCTGCCACGTGGCATTGAGTTGTTTGCGTATTTAACTAACCCTTTAGTATTAAGTTGTATTAACACGCTGACGTAAGCAATATTGTTTTGGCATTTCATGGCCAAATGCCTTGAACATAGTTTCTATCAAAGCACTATCGAAGTGGATTATTCAATTTTATTTATATCTGCATTCTTATCTTACTTGAAGTATATGACTATAAAAGTTTGTTAAGTGATTAAGCTCACCAGCATGCGTGTGTACGATGCGCGAGCTGTAGCGCGGGCCCGCCGCCGCCAGCACGGCCAGCGCCAGCGTCGCGCACCACGCCGTCCGCGCGCACTCCATGCGCCATCACGCGACGATTGGCTGTAAAAGAATCACTATAATAATCTTACATAGTACTACTTGCCACTATTACCAATATATGTATTACATACTAACAACCATGGGATAATAAATTGTTTTATCTCGGCCACCATTTTTATTGAGCTAAATATAGCCTGGTATTTGGTATAATAACTGGAAAGAATGTGAGCGGTGTCTCCTTAAATGGGTTGCACTTGCGTGTAGTAGTAGTTGTTAATAGTTGTATACAGAATTCGTAACATTTGCCAAACTTGCCGCGACATAATAGAGGAATTTATCCTTCCGTTTATAGCGTTGTGTGGTGCTGTCTTCGTGTCAAACATAATTTAACTAAATCGGTTCACACTATACACAAAACTAAGAATACATACTTTTACATGAATACATGAACTTATTTCTCGGGCGAGAACATAAAATATTCGGAAGCAATCACGTGACTGCCACTTGCATACCTACCTATGTATAATATATGGTTATACTGGCGATTTAATTTCTGTCTACCCACTTTGGTTACTTGGATAAAACTCGGACTTTTTGAGAGATTTTTAAATTTAGCATACAAGTGATCATTTTTAACGTCGACAAATTAAACACACTTTTTTTTTCAAATCTATTTTATTAAGGGTTTTTTATCCTTACGGCACGTCGAACCCATCACACACAACACACTTAAAAGTAAACATTTTTATTTTTCAGTTTTAGTTTAAATTAAATTCGACTTTTTTTTTTTAAATGAGCAATAATTAGCAATATTTTTAATTAATAACGAAACCAGTATGTTGGACGGAATCACACTTGTGTAGCCGTAGCCTCCTTAGTGGGAAAGGACTACTTCACCCAGCAGTGGAACATTTTCGGGCTACAAGCGCCCTTACTAATAATACCTTGAGTATTAGCAAAAATATTGTGGATTATGTATTTTATACGAACAGGTATGAGCTTCAGCGTAAGCTGTGAGTAAAATTAGTTTACAACATAAATTAATTAAGTTCCGACGTCCATCATTGTTACTATGCAGTGCCAATAGCCCTGCAATCACGATATTATGGCAATCAACGCGAATATTGACTCGTATCGTATCTGTGTCAACCAGCTGTCAACAGCAATATTAATACAATGTTGTCTTCATCTGAGGATGAACTGAATACAATTTTAAGTTTTTTATAATTTTGCATCTTAATTGGTCTCATATTATGTAATTATTTATATGTATATTTAAACGGATCGACAACCGTTGTATATAGTTTCTAACAACTATGACGTGGCTTATAAATATTAAGATAAACATTATATATATAGTCCTCCAGACCAATTTCGGCCACGGCGGCCAATCTCGAGAGAGATTAGCCAACTACGCAGGACATATTATATGCACAAGTTTGTGCGCAAACACAGGTGCACTCTCTATTCCCTTACTCTCATAACCCGATGGGACGGCAACTCGATACGACTGGAAAGAGTTCAGGCGCAGGACCAACGGCTTTACGTGCTTTCCGAGGCACGGGAGTGTACACACTTCCAACTACCAGACTCCGGGCACCTACTGAGAATTTTCGTCACAAAATCTCAATAACATTTTATTTTTCTGACCTGGGAATTGAACTCAGGACCACCGTGTTTGTGGCCTTACATGTAGCTACTAGACCAACGAGGCAGTAAAAAAAGATAAACATAAAGAATACTACAAATTATAGGGGAATAATTTGCTCGTTAAACTACAAAAAAAAAATGCTTAAAACTTACACTATTGACACTATACTGACACTATTAAGAAGTAAAATAATCAGTAAGACATAAAGTAATTACATTATATATTTTATAATTAATAAATAATAATGTGTATATTATTCTAATTATGGGCATTTTTAGCATATTAATTTTGATAACTATACCTGAAGTGATATAGACAATATTATTTTAAGAAGCTAATTGGTTTGGTTGTTCTAAAATATATGAAACGTATAAAAAATGCAAAAACGTTGACCTGACCATCCATGACCCGTTGAGTCATCTTGATTCAAGCAAGAAATATACACTTATGTATGTGTAATTTTCTTTATGAACATCGCAAGAAAGTATGAACATCGCAAGAAAGTATGACCAATGAGCAATCGATATTTTTATTATTATACAAAATAGTGTACATAAGCGGTCTTGTTTGTTTTCTTCAAGCCCAGTTTTGACTTCGTATCACCTCTTTTATCTTTAATTTTTTTATAGTGCCCAAGCTATATAGTATTTTGACATAGGCGTTCATTATCGTTTCAACTACCTTATGAATTATTAAACCACATGACGTCTTACTTTCATAGATATCTAAAGCATTCTGTCAGTGATGAAATCTCCACTTTCATGTAAAAGTGGCTAAAGCTGAGAGCAATATTGCTATCTCATGTTGCGGTTGCACTACTGACGTTTTAATTATATTGCGAAGAACTGGCTTTGAATATCCCGTCTCATATGGTTACGTTATTCTTGGTCAAGAAAAAGTCCAGTGATTTCCAGGATGACATTTCGTTTGATACATTATCGCTAACGAATGCAACAGAGCCTTAATTGCGTTTGCCAATGGCAAATAGCGCTCACTCGCGTAAAAAGTTGCTACTTTTAAGTTTTTTTTACTAACATTTTGTTTAATGGCCAAAGTTGCGAGCTTATAATGTTATTATATACATATTGTCATCTGGAAATAAAAATATTTTTACGTTAGAAACAACATCGACAACAACACAAAATGGTGTACTTAAACGTTCGTGTCTCATATGTGAGGCATCACTTGGGGACTTTAAGCAAACCCATATTGCAACCGGATTTAAAAATCAAACCGAGCCGTTATAATATTTAAGTATCAAAACGGCTCGGCATCTTAAAAAAAGATGGCTAATTAACCACGTTATTAAAAATAATAAGGATATATTTAATTAACTAAATGAAAAGTGTTCCATCTTCACCGAATTGAATTTAACCTTCATTTCAATTGACATAGAGGATCCCCGGACTCGTAGCTCGGGATCCGTTCCTATGTAGATTAGGGTTTGAAGGGTCGGTATCAGGTCCTCACGTAATGATATGGGTGTATACCTGCGGTGAAGGGTCGCTCCTCGATACAAACTGATGTCTATTCAAAATTCCGTCACAAACATAACTTGTCTCGACATATTTTACCGAAATTAAATGTATTCGTATCAACTTTTTTTCAATAAACTCCTTGTTTCAAAAGATGTTGCCTTATATTGATATCATGGATATATTCAAATTAAAACGATCTATTTTTAATTTTTAAAAAAAGCATCTTGTTACAACATCTTTGTAGTTTATTCCACCACGCCACATTGTAGATTTGAGAGTGCTTGCGGAAGGCGGAGAACAAGGAGTTTTGGCGTCTTACGGTAGAGGTCTTTGTCCAGGAGCGGCTGGCTAAAGGTTAGATAAGGTATGTATGTAAATTTCTTCCCAGTGTTTTCTTTCACGATCGAGCACAAGATTTCTTATAAACAAAAATGAATTCAGATTTGTGCCCAGGTATAAACCCCGATATTCCGGTTAAAATTCACATGTTTCAACTACTGCACTATATCGGTTTCGTAAAGCAATATACATATTATATATATAATAATATATATATATATAACATACATTAAGTGAGTAAGAACAAGTTGTATTTTTGGATTTGCTATACAACATATTGGTACTAAAAGGTGGGTGTAATGATAAACGCAGTCTCTATTCGCTAACCGAAGGGAGTACAGGACCGTTTTAAATAATAAAAATAAAGGAAAAAATACTAATGGAATAAAATAATATATTATAAGTGGTAAAAATGAATTTTATGTTATTGATTGATATTCAAGAGGTTTCTTGTTCAGTTTTATTTCATTGAATACATAAATTGAGCAAATATTATGATCCTTATATCCTGAGTACGCAAGGGTTTTCTATAAGGGTCTATACAAAATATTTATATCGCAAAACATATAACAGTATTGGTTTACGTGGCGCACGCCAGTAATTCTCCCAATCGACATGTTTTTTTCCGACATCTACAACAATCATTGTCATTATAAAATATAAAAAACATTAATAATTATACCTTCATCATGAATCACCCCGTCCATTGGTGAAAATCGTATGAAAATCATTTCGGTACTTTTTGAATTTATCGCGTTTAGACAGACAGACGGAGCTGGGGGACTTTATTTTATTATATGTAGTGACAAAAAGAAACACTATGATTTTGATAATCTCCTATACACATTTGTTCGTGATGTTAATATTAAGTTATTACATTTGTTAAGAGTTTCTTCGAGTAAGATAATTATGAAAACGTTTTAATGACATCAGAGTTAATTTAATTAAGACCTTATTTAACAAATAAGGTCATACTTGTAAGAACATTTGTACTTGAAAATAAGCCTACATAGGTATTTATGGCAATAAAATGGTGAATAAAGATAATATATTATAGAATAAATGTTTCCAACATATATGACTAAAAATTTCATAATTGTGATTCATTTATGCAACATACGTTTAAATAATTGTGTAACGAAATATTTAGGATCTTATGTTACAGAATTAACTTTGTATAGTTTGCTTTTGTTGTTGGTTTGTCGATTGAAATGCAATTACGGTTTTAAATCCGGACGATCGGTACTGAGTTTCCAGGTAATAATTAATGTCGTACTCGGCGGTAAATGGATATTTTTGACTAAAATGTTTACAATACGAAAGTTTCTTGCACTGAGACAAACAAACAAAATCTTCTCGGTACTATCATTATATCAAGGCAATGTGACAACACTACGATACTACGAAGTCAAAACTTATATGCGATAGAAAACCGTTAACCAGCCGTCAAATTATAGTGCACAAGCGTGTTCGCAAACACAGGTGCACTCTCTATTCCCTAATTCTCACAGCCCGATGGGACGACAATCCGACACGACCGGGAAGAGTTCAGGCGCAGGACCAACGGCTTTACGTGCTTTCCGAGGCAGGGGATCGTACACACTTTCAATTTCCAGACTCCAGGCTGCTACTGAAAATTTTCAATAGAAAACCTCAAAAAATTGTATTGGCCCAACCTGGGAATTGAACCCAGGACCACCTGGTCTGCGTCCTTACATGCAGCCACTAGACCACCGCCGCCCCTGTACATCTGCAACAGCGGAGGGCTTGCAGATGCGTTGCTGGTCATTTACGAATGAGCCTCTTTTCTTGAAGGTTTTTAAAGGTTAATGTAGTACTTCACATGTAGTAACTGATAAACAATTAGATGTAGTTATCTCGCGAATATATATTTTTTGAAACTAAACATTTTGTATATTTGACTGTAAATGTAAAAATCTGTACTAATATTATAAAGCTGATGACTTTATATATTTGTTTTTCCGAACGCAGCTATCGAACTACCAGTCCGATTGGAAAAACATGTTTTGTTTAAATATAACTGTTATTAGGAAAGCTGTATAACATCACGCTTTTGTCCAGTGGGTGGAGATGTTTGATGAAGGTTTGTATGACCGCACGGATCAGCTAGTTGGATATATTTTTCTGTAACTCACAGTCTCTTTAATGTTGTCTCTCATAGTGCCAATGATATTACTGTTTCATCCTTCATACTCCAATACTCCCATCATTATCATTCCATCCATAGAATTTCACGCTTAATAGATCACAGATATACATTATGTAGTATATTAAAGGTTAATGTAGTGTACAGACAAACAGCAATACTTAGTGTTATTGTGCTCTTGTTTAAAGGTTGGGTGAGCCAGTGTAACTATAGGCATAAGAAACATTACATCTTAGTTCGGAAGGCTGGTACCGCATTGACTATGTAGGGAATACTTAATATTTCTTACAACGCCAATATCTAAGGTGGCCACATACTATCAGGTGGCCCATTTGTCCGTCCACTGATCTATTTTATTTAAAAAAAAAACATTGAACGCCAAAACGAAATTTTAATTAAAAAATAATCTACTATGACGTTATAAGTTGAGATAATGACAATTAAGACGCTTCGCTAAATTAATATCTCAATTAATTAAATGGTTCCCAATTTATTGTTGGCGTTTTCAAGAATTTATTAGATTTTAGTTGGATTATAATTAACGCACAACTTATCCTACTTCTAATTGCTGAGCCGTCGACTTTATAAGGGTTGTTATATAAAGAAATATATATTTAACTGTGTTCAATCATTTTATACTGCAAACATTCAATTGGAAAATTGTTATTACTATGTACATACATATGAGTATATGGCGACCGCTACTGGAATCCGGAAATAATATAATGGTTGGGTATAGAATATTAGTACTATGCGACGATAATTAATTAGATGTTATTTAAAAAAGAATTATTATGTTATTGTATTTAAAAATTATGTCTATTATATGTAATGCAATTTAATATAATGTAATGTAATATTTAATTTAATAATTAATTTAAGCTAAAATATTTGCATGTCATTATATCCTGACATGTACTTTATGTTTAAGCAAATAAATGAATTGAATTGAATTTATGTGTTTATGTGTGTACGTGTATGTGTGTGTGTGTATTTGAATGAAATCTTATGTTGTCATCAGATATATTAATATGACAAACTACTGGTATAAAACTAGTAGCATTAAAACTAAAGTCGAAATTTCTACCGGTTAGCTAAGGCGAATTGGTCTTGAGATTTCAAGAATGACAAAATTGCGCAGGTTATTTCATAGTGCACAAGCGTATGCGTAAATACAAGTGCATCCTGATTTCTGCCACATAACCGAAGGGAAAGATAAGGTGCAGAACGACTTTACGTATTTTCCAAAACACGCAAGTAAAATCCCTAATTCTGGGCAGCTGAGAATTTCTTGAAGGTATAATTATTATGATTAATACTTTTTATCTTTATTTTTTTTTGTGAGAATGATAAAAAATTATAAGTTCCTTACAAATAAAAACAAGGAATAAACACGCGAGGTTTTCGTATTATGAGTTGAACTTCATGAACCGTTTTCTCTCCGTCCGGCTGATACGGATACCGTACGCAGTTGCTCGTGACAGAAGGTATAGCCATTTGTCTTTTGCCACGCTCACGTTAAACTGTCATTCATAATAATTATCCATAAATAATCAGAAACGCACAATGTATGATTTTAAACAGTATACGGATGAATAAAATCGTGTAATTATTAATTTAAACGGTATTGATTGGCTTGATAAGGAGAGAATAATTAAAGAAAAGAAATCTAGTCAATTAAAACGTAGTTATTTTGTATGTACAGCGCTGGGTATTTGATAAATTTATATTTTTTAATTATTATAACAGCTGTAGACATCTGACGATTTTCCAGACCCGCCAGGCTTCGCATGAATAGAATTAGGATCTATATAAAACGTTGATATTGAAGGACAAACATACAATGAAAAAATATTCAAGACAGAAATCTTATCCACGTACGCAGAACAACTCACCAATTTCATCACAATCAGATAAATAGCTTATGGACGCAAAGAGGACGAACAAACAGAATTAATTTATATTTATATACATAAAAAAAAACGTAGCTTTTGTTTGTGATAAAAGCCTGTTATATAAATTGTTACATAGTATTCTGTGACCAGTCGTTCGGAACAAACGCAGCCTGATAGTCATCTGTGTGTTTATTATAGAAAAATTATATATTCACCCGTTATTAAAGTTGTTATCGTAAAGTGAATACATGGACTCGTGTAACTCTGACTATGGACCGTCGAGCGGTACTTCTATCGAGTTTCACCGCCACAGTGCCTCCCTAGAAAACCCATTATGAAAATATTTCACACATCCGTCTCTCGTACATAAATCGTTAAACAATAAGTAGACTTCGTTTGGAGTTTATAACATGTGCACCGAAATTGCAAATCTTGACATAATTTATACCTACGTTTAAGAAAAATTGCCAACAATCGTTACTTTCACGCATTTTTATTTTTTGAAGAAAAATGTAAAGGAAATATGAAGGTGTGTTGGGGGGGGGGGGGGGTGGGATATTAAATGCTTACGCCTTTCCTTAGGGTTCGGACTTGCTTCATACCAAAATCAAAATCGGTTCCGTGGTTTAGCCGTAAACGCGTACAAGACAGACATACAACAGAATTATTTTAACATTTGTAGTATTTATTTATTAGTGAAACAATTAAGATAAACGATAAGTATAATCGCGAACAACTGAGTGGTGGTAGAGCTTTGTGCAAGCTCGTCTGGGTAGGTACCATTCACAGGTACCATCTGCTGAATGCTAACCATCGCTTTCATCGCCAATGCGCCACCAACCTTGGGAACTAAGATGTTATGTCCCTAGTGCCTGTAATTACGCTTGCTCACTCACACTTAAAACCGGAACAGAACAATTTAAAGTACTGCTGTTTTGCGGTAGAATATCTCATGAGTGGGTGGTACCTACTCAGACGAGCTGGCAAGAAGCTTTACCACCAAATGAATAAAAAAAATCTAAGTGATTTTTTCAAAGTAACAATTAAATTATTTAGTAGGTATATATAATGTACATTAATAACAAGTACATTGGTTGAAACACGACACCGTACCTCTATGATGTTGATTCTCTAGTAATAAACAATTAATTTCATGATATCCACATTAAAATGAATGAAGCAATTTACTAGCACAAATTAGTTGTTCATACTGTAATGGAATATCGCGGTTATTTGGTATTTTGCGTTGTATTCACGCCCTTAATTAATAAACTCTAGGCTAGGATATGTGTTTATGTCGACTAGAATAGAGAATGATTGCCAACATACTAAGTGTTGCTGGTCATTTGAAATTGCTATTTAATTTTCGTTAATTTGGAATAATAATATTAAGGAGAACAAACCTTGTCTTTGTTGTCAGCTAAATAAGGACATCGACATCTAAATTTAATCATGATAATTGTCTGATTCATAAACAAAAAGTGTTTCTAAACAAATGCCCTAAAAATAAATTAACGATATACAAACGCATAAAGATTGTCAAAAAACCAAGGTAATACCCATTAGGATAAAATAAGTTTTTTTTTACGTCAGAGACAGACGAAAATGTCGTACCTACTTGAGAGCTCTGAGAGACGAACGTCTTAAGGGTCGTCGAAACGTCGTGACTTGGCCGGACTGTGAAATCGCATGATATCTATTTTTGCAGTTTAAGTCAGCATCGAATTCACATGGAACAACCGTTTTATTTTCAAATAGCAGGATATTTATTAACACAAAAAGAAAAACATTTTATACACATATCCTTATACGACTGAGACAGGTACAAATACAAGTCACTTATGAAAATTACCAATGAAATATAATACAGTAAGATTGATCCGAGTTTCTTCCGCCGGTTCTTCTAAGGTCAGGGTATTTTTCTGAATCTGCGGTAGTTTCTAATTTGACTATCGATATGTAAGTGTAATGTTTCTATGTTCAATAAAGCATTTTCATTTGATTTAATTTGATATCCGAAACCGCGAAAGCAAGCTCGAATGGAGTAAATCGACCTCTTATCAAAATAATTTGTAATCTAACGGTGAAGCTTTACAAATGAAGTTGAAAAAACAGATCTAATATCTCAATAATTAAGCTTTTTTTACAACAGAAAAAACATAAGTAAATAAAAGTGCCTTTAAAATAGGATACTTATTAGTTTACTGCTACATTGGATTAAAATCTCGTCATGATATTTTCGGTCACGGTAGCCATTACCAGCGGAATCCATCAACCTTACTAGGAAATGATGCAGTACGCTTACGGTTTTACATGCTTTCCGAAGTATGGGAGTATTAACACCCCTCGGGCTACTCAGAGCGACCCTGTGTTTGAACCCGGGACCTCGGGATCTGTGACGTCATAAGCTAACTACTAGATGCATCACATAGTTTACTACTACTAGCTAGTATCAAATAGGCAAGTATTCATGCGTATAAATACTTATGTACGTATTCTGATTTATATGCTGAAATAAGTAATTGCTTAATGTAATAAATAATAATTAGTTTAGACCCTATTATGTGAAACCTAAGCAATGAAATATTGATATTAATTTCGAGCCCAATTATACGTGTCGACGAATTTGCTGTTGAAACTACGTACCCGTAAATTAATATCCGTTGTTTCCAAAACACGCTCAAATACGTGAATCATGTTATAAGTATCAAATTAAGTAAACTTTTAGGAGACAGTAATTATTCAGTAATACAGTAAGTAAACGAAACGCGGTGGGATACCCGAATGATGACGGGAATATAGCACGGAAATGTTAATATACAATATTCTATCTTCATACAAACGGTCGGCACGAGTTATACCTACACTTATTCACATCGATTTTCATTCAATATAATATTTACAATAGCAAAAGTAGAAAGAAACACAAGTACGTAGATGAAATTAAAATACTGTAGGCCCTACGAGTGTTTACGTACCGCGCGCCTGTAGGTGCTTATTTCAATGAAAGGGCCAATATACAATAGTGTATATATAACAATACCGTGACATAGCATTGACATCAACGCTCGAAAACTGCGTGCCAAAATAGTGCGGAACTGATGAATGGACACCAGGCGGGACGGGACGCAAACACTTACGGCCTTTCTCATAAAAGTTGGTTCGTAATTGATTAGTTCAACAATGACATGACTTCTTCCTTCAATGTCAAAATAATAAAAATAAGGCGAAGGACTTAATGCACTGAAAATTTTTCAAGGTTACTTGACATTCCTATGGGGTCTACCAGTGTTTAACTAAACAGCAGATATCAAAGTTTTTAAGTAAGGTCAACTAACCCAATTAGCTGCCCGCGTCATGTCCAATGATGGAGATGACCATACTGTCGATCCGACATACTTTTATTTGTATAATTTCTTTGTCTGGAATAACTTCAAAGCGTTTTTAGAAATACAAATTACGAAATGTTTTCAAGCAAGTTTCATCTTAGTCTAAAAATTTATTTCAATAGAGATCCTTCTATATTACATTGAATCGATAAAGGGCCGCTTCTGAACATGAAACATTTTAAAAGATTAATTGCAGATAACGTTATGTACTTATATAATATACAGAGGATATTCTTCATCCGTCTGTTCAGGCCTCCTGCGCAAACTTGATATGTTTTGTTGGAATTGGATGTTGTGATAACTTTCAGCGTAAGTCATTGAAACTTAAATAGAAAACAAGAAATAAATTAAAAAAAAAAAAAAAATCTTAAATATTTACATTAACAGTGATAAAATATTATAATAACAATCACTGCTGTGTATACACAAATTGGACCACAATGGCCCAGTGGCTACGACAAGTTCTTAACCGATGAGTTACGACATGCTCAATCTTTAATTTGAGAAACATTTGAAAAACATCGTGAAGAAACTGGTGTCAGGCAGGTAGCCGGCGTGGAGCATCGTGAACAGCCTCAGAGAGAATAGACGAAGCTTACCTAGCACTGACATTAATAGGTAGTTACTTTTCTAATTTATAACAGGAAACCATTAGCCATAGTCCCCAAAAGACTAAACTTTGATTTGCTTGTTATTTTAAAGCACTTGCTCCAGAATCACCAGTCTAGGAGAAATATGTTTGCTTAAGGAATTTTTGGTTCAGTAAATATGGTGTGCATTGAAATATTCAAAAATTGCATTTCCATACACAACGTCCGCGCGAACGACAATTCTCGTGAAACAACTCGTATTAAATAAAACAGCGCTCGCAGCTCGAAGAGGTTTCACATTTTCAATACTCATATTGACTTTTATCTCCTCCTCTGTTTGCTATTTATCTTCAACTGTTTCTAGAATTGCAGCAAATATTTGCGTTTATGAAAAGGCTTGATAAAATCTTAAAAATACGACTGTTTTCAGATATGTGCTCATATATATTCAGAGCCGTGGACTGTTATAATAAATGATATTTACTTACAAAATAAGAAAAATTGGAAGAATCCTGTAGGGAACAGTATTGATGTAATGAAGTATATGTAACAGTAACTATAATCATGCATTCAATTAAGTTTCTTAATTAACATCCCGTTAATGCCTGCTGTCTGTGGACAAACATACATGATTCAGCATAATAATAAGCATAACCATAAATCTATGTATTTATTCAGTAGCGTTAGTCTGTGAAAGCAAACACAAAATTCATCACAAATTACGAACTTAATATGTCATAAAATCATACGACTTTTCTTTTTTTATGTTAGAGGGGGAAAGTGATTACGGCCGCCCATGGACACCTGCAACATCTGAGGGCTTGCAGGTGCGTTGCCTTTAAGGAAAGAGTACGCTCTTTCTCTTGAAGTTTTCTATGTGATATCGGAAAAGTCGCCGACGAACAGCACATCTAGCATTAACTCTAACGATCACGCACAACCCCATTAATTATAATAAAAATATGAATTAATTCGTAAGCTTTATAAACCACAACATCATAATGACCTCAGTTTAAACAATGTGTGGAATGAATCCCGGACGGTCGATAAGTAAAGCGTTCATAATTTTAACGTTAATTAAAATTAAATATAATATCCTTACATTGATAAAATTATTTAACGACTGAAAAAACATTATGACATCACAATTCAGCAGATATGGTTCAGTTTACGAAACATATGGAATGTAGCCGAACTTCATTAAATGAAATACTTCTTTAAAGAAATCCTGATTCATATTTTATACGCGTACCTTCCATAAAATCAAGCCAAAACATCTTACGATAAGTCCCCACCGTTTATGGTGCATGAGAGTTGAACGAATTATATTTCTTAAAGTGCCAATGTCTATTCGTCATGGTTACCATGACCAGATTGCCGATGATCCTGGCTTCTTATATTAAAACATAATAATAAATAATACATAGTTCCTTAAAATAAAAGCTTATTTTCCAAAAACCGATATAAAATTATTACATAAATTAGCAGAGCGTACTGTGTTAACTGTCATTTAATTAAAGTTATTAAGTTAATCACAATATTACCAAAGCCTTTAGTTATTGGCGCATTTAAATAGTGTAAAAAGTATTTCTGTAATTTAGTATTTCGTTCCGATGTCTGCCGGTTCAGTAACCAAAGTAATAACCAGCTCTTGGTAATTACTTGTATAGCTAGCTATTACTTAACTAATACTTAAGATATTGCTAGCAAATGGTGTTGGAAAAATGTATTAACGAAATCCTATTCCGATTATATTCTTTTATCACGCAATAATATTCGTAAATGTTAACTAATGCTGCTAATAAGTCAAGATTATAGTGAGAGAATAAAACATTGTTTTACACAAACGATAATTTTTGAATTCTACGATGTAGTAAAACAATCGTTGTTGTATCAAGTTGCGGTTGTAGAAATTTCATAGTAAACTTAATTATACAAAAGTGAATTAATTTACAAATGAATAATGATATCAGATAAATAAATAAAAAAGTAACAACCAATTTACCAAAGCTGATCATGATCAAGTTCGTTTATAATATTGATCTTAATATTTTAACTGCATTTCTATAAATAATAGGTTCTAAATACGTTTGTTTGTAATATAAAGTCGTAATTACTTATTATTTCACCACAATACTTCAATGTATACATGTCAGTTGTTTAGCTTTGTCGTATTTTCACGCGAGGTGGACACGCAACTTGAGGCTTCACGTTAACAATGTACCCGTTCTGTTTTATAAGCAACTGCAATGCAACTGGTTAAAAATAATCCCACCATGCAATCTTTTAGCATTAGAACGGTTTAATAACAAATTATATTTTATTAATAATTAATGTTGTAGATAATGAATTATTTATGTTTAGTAAAAACAATTTTCTTTTGTTTGTGTTTTCGTGTCTTCGCAAAAATACGAAATCAATTCGTTTTGTTTTATACTCATACATATTTCTATCTCCTCCAAAGCTATAATATAAAGCAAACAGCGAGCCAATGATTACATTTTTTGACAATTAGAGACAAAACTAAATTAGCTAATGGAAACTGTTAATATTTAAATTTGAAGATCCTTATTTACCTGATCTAAGAATTGATTACATGAACCACTTGTATGCTTAAGAAAAAGTGGACATGATTTTTTTATTTTGTTAACAATTACTTTTATACTTCAACCTTAATTATTTTAAAAATGCAGAATGCTACAATTACTTTATTTAATGTTCTATACATAGTTTTCAAAAATACATACACACTAGGTACAGACGACCTAAAACCATACTCTTTTGAGAAAGCCTTTTCAGTTATTGGTTATTCAACAGATTAGTCTTTTGATAGTGAAAAGTAAATAATCTCCTGCAAATAACACAGAACATTGTTTACCTTTGAAACTAAAAGTATCTGAGGGGCGACAGGCTAATGAGTAAGGTAGTTCAGGAGTTGACAAACAGTAAAACAGTGGGGTCCTGTGATAAGAAGTTCAGTCGTATTTACATTTAAAAAGGACGAAGGAAGGGCTGAGAAAGGTTGTTTATATTTAACCAACTGGTAGACCCAGACTTGATTTAAATAGATTTGTTGGTCACTGGAACCTCGTAGAGAGAAAAAATATTTATTATATAATAATAAATATTTTTTGCTATGAAAGGTCTCCGATAAATTGTAATCTTGGGTAATGTTAAAAGTACTTTATGACTCTCGTCTTGGATTCCAATATTAATCTTAATACAAATTTGATATTGAGATTATGTTATTATTACTTGTTTGAATATGTTAAAATATTGTTATATTTGTTTTATGTCATTGTACGAAATATTAACCATCCCATATATCGTCAATGCGCTACCAACCTTGGGAACTAAGATGTAATTTCACGCGTGCCTGTAGTTACACTGGCTCACTCACCCTTCAAACCTATGGAACATAAGAATATCGAGTAGTACTATTTTGCATGAATATATCTGATCAGTGGATCAGCCAGACGAGCTAGCAAAGCCCTACTAACGAGTAAAGTAAGTACTATTTTTAGCACCCGATACGAAATCTAAAAGTAAGCAAAACATAAACAGTATAATCATATTTTCTGTACCTATAATACGTATCAATAAACTAATGAAAAATAATGTAGCTTATTCTAAAATCAAATAATTTTTCTGTCCGTTGTCAGTCCACTCCAAAATTATCGACATGAATTAAATTCAATTTAAAAACCATTTTCAAGAGGTTATTTTAAAAGATAGAAATAAAGTACATGGTACGTAGCATCAAAATAATCTCGTAATTCTTTAGATACTCTTAAAACGAACGTAATCTTACGATACAAATGCTTGATTAATTGGACTGTTAACAGTTTGAAAACATTAAATGAATTAATTTCTAAGTAACTTATGAATTAAAACTAATCCCAAAATCAACCAAAGTAAGGGTAAAATTCATTAATATTCCGTAAAAGTTCAACATTCAGCTTCACGCTCTCCTCATACTAACTTTATCGATATTATTTTACGTAATAGAATTTATTCCGGCATATTTATATTTGATTCGCTTAATATTCTCATCATAAAATTACTTTCAATAATGTCTTAGCGAGTGGCTGCTTATTTCGGGCCCGCATTAACGTCGGCAAGTAATTTCCAACTCGGAGAACTTAGACGCCTGTCATACTTCGATAAAAGTTATGCGGCCTTGTAGGTTTGAGGGTTCCGTCGGATATTATAAATTACAATAAAAAAATTAAAACCCGACAAGGTGTTAAATATTTATGTATATGAAGTCTTTCTGAGTGGTGTGAGTAAAATTTCAGGTCAAACGTAAGTTTCTATAATAACGTTGTTTTAAAATAAATATTTATATCTCAGTTTCAAAAAGACTAGTTTCAGTCTACGGTTCCAACCGCGTTTAGTGCCTGCCGCGTGGCTCTTTTATGTGCTTTTTGATTGAAAATTTCATCGGTTGAGCAGTTAAGTTAAAAAAAAGTTAAGATGTGAAAGGGTAACAAAGAAACATGTTAACTCTCTAGACAGATGACTGATAACTTGTGCATCTGTGTCTGAAATTCAATCAGGACTAATATCATCATCATTATCATCTGATGATGTCCGTATCAGTCCACTGCTGGACATATAGAACGCTCTAAGCTCGATCTTCTGCTTCACGAATGTCATCAACCCACCGAGCACAGGCTCTAAGGACTAGTACGCTTACATTCATTACGAAAGCTATTTGTAAAAAATGAAATTACAAGATGATTGGTGTATTAACTATTAACTCAATGAATGTTAAATTTTGCAAATTTATACACGGGTTTTAATAATTTGCGTGCATTTTGTGTTGATTGACACGAGATAATTAGCAGTCAGACACTGTTAAATGATTATAATTTTACATCAAACTATAATTATGTATTTAGTTATTAAATATCAACTATTTATAAAGTGAAGTGCAGGAAACAGTGACGCGCGATTTCAATAACAATAATATATTGAATATAGATATAGAACTAATGGAATTATATAGTATTTAATCAATAGATGTATGTACATATAATCTTCTAAAATCAATAACTGAATATAACTTAGAAAGGCAGAAACGCAACCTCATGTCGTTTTGAAATATATGGAGACGTCAAGTAACGTACAATAACGATATATAGCTCTTCTAAACACGCCCAGGGACCTTCAAAACTTCTAGACGGGTGCTCGGCTCTTAACCAGAGCTGTGTTGGTTAAGCTGAGCAATATATTATCTCTCGACGTCACGCACAATACATTCTCGAGGGGCTGAGTCCGAAAAATAACAATAAAGTAGCTCACATGCCTTTGTGTATATGTATAATAGATTGTTTATCATAATATTTTTAGCTCTAACTAACTTTGTAAAGTTGTAAAATGGAATTATTTTTCTTCTTCTTTCAAATTTTAAGTTTCCTTTGACCGAAAGAGACAACCTGTTTCACTAGCAGCCTGTATACAACATTTATTTGAAAGGGTGCAGTACTTCAAATTTAATATGTAACTTACATTTCTCTATACATCAAAAAATTATCATTGCTAATTAAAGAGAAAATCTATATATATTGCATCACGTGAATGCAAAGCCAGAATCATACTTCGGCCTCTTGACGAAATGTAAGCAAACCTATAAGGTTAATGTTCAAATAATTCAGAAAACGTTTATAGTCTTTTTAATTCAGCAACATCTGACTTTAAAATCCCATCCGACTTCTACGTAAGTGCTCAAAAGTAACTTGAACTGTTGAAAATAGGGAGTAAACATAATTATAAGAGTGATGTATAATTAATATGGCGCCATCTTAATTATTATATAGCAATATTCAACAATTTATAAAACGCCAATAGCAAAATATAATATTTCGAACAATAACTATGAAAATCATTTTATTTTTGCGGAACCCCATATTTTTTCATTTGGTCTATCTCGTTTAAGTTTAGTTTTCTTGAAAGTTGTTTAAAGCAATCTGTCAGACTACTCACAAAGAATGTCGGCGTCTTGAAGTAACATTGAAGCGAAAATTGTTAATTTTTTTAGCACAAATAATAATGAGCGAAGTGACTTACACTACCCTTAGTTAATTATTATTAAATACGGAAATAACAGATTGATATCACAGTGGATAGAAACATGGATTCTAATAAGACGATATAAGTTAAATTAACTTAAAACTATATCCATATTTTATATATATACTTTGTTTAAATTACACACAATTTATTTTGAACTGAAATGTATAGTAGAATATATGTAAAGAAAATATGATATTTAGATGCCCGAAGGCGCAGTAGAAATACTTTATTTAGATTAAGATTTCTCATTACAAAGATATAAGCCTGCGGGGCTTGAACGCGTTATTCAGTTTAACAAAGCATTCAGAAATTAGTAAACGCTGCTTCGATCCTGGAGCCCGTCTCATATGTTTGTTCAGCCTTATGTTGCATCTTTGTACCACGAAGCATTCGAGCATGAGTCGGTTACCTTACCGAGAACTGTAGCAAGTGGATTTGACTATTATATAATTTAAAAAAATGCATAAAACTAAACTGTATTTCAGCTTCTTGTCGGTTTGTCTCCCATGGCGTCTGATAACACAGTTAGTGTAAGTCAGATTAGTAAACCTAATAATTTAATCGGCATTTCAGAAACATAAAGAATGTATTATAAAAACCGTTGAATATGTGATCCATTACTTTATTTTGTATATTCTACGAAACACTTTATAAAATTGTTTGTGAAGGATTTCGAGCAGTTTTCTCTAAAATGAAATTTAACGCCCCCGAGACTCGGCGACTTAACCAAATTCATGCAAACGGCAACCTGTAACCGCAGGGACCAAAAAATATTCAGAACACTTTGTTACGAACTGCGAAAAGATCTCGCTTTGAAAGGCCCTTTGTGCGTAATACAATAGTGGAATTTCGTTTTTATTTAAGAACCTTTTCTTTATAGAATTTTCCCTGATTGATGAATAAAACGTATTAAATACAGTTTGATAAAGAGTAAACATTTATATGACGTGATAGGAAAGTATCGATTTGTTGTTAAGAATTTAAAATGATTTTAAAGTGGTTTTTTTTATGTAAGAGGGGAAAATTAGTAGGAGGCTCACCTGATGGAGTCACTGCCACCGTCCATGGACACCTGCAACACCCGAGGGCTTTCGGGTGCGTTGCCGCCCTTTAAGAAATGAGTACGCTCTTTTCTTGAAGAGTAAAAATTTAAGTGGAAAAGTCGGCGGCGAAAGCTGGTTCCACATTCTTTGTTTTAAATGGTATGGGATTTGGTTCAGTAATCGGTGCTGGTCATTTGTGCGTGGCAGGATGAATACCACTCATCGATTATTCTACCGCCAAACATCAATTGGATCAATGAATACCAATCAGTGGGCTAATGTACAAGTGCATAACACCTAGGTTCGTTATGTATATACAGTGTAGAGTGATTTGTCCTTCTTATATATATATATATATAGTTTGTCCAATTTCGTACAGCACATAGTTCTGATTTCAAGTTAATGAGTGAAAAGTATATCTCGAAAGAAACAAATGAAATTGGAAACTACACTATATTGGAAAATTAGTAATTAATTAATGTTAATAGAAGAAACAAGGCAGAAATTAAAGAAGAAACTCAATATAGAGTCTAATGAACTTAAGATACTATATTAGTTTAACGAAGACTTTATTGGAAATTCCTGCACCGACAAGGGAGTAATAGCTTTCAAGTTTAATAGTAACTTATAAATTGATGCACATGATATTGGTGCAGCTTTTAATCTAAAGCTTCTCTTCGAAAGCACTTCGTTACATTTTTCTCGAACATTAATTAAAGTAACGTCGATAATATTATTTATGTAAGGAAGTTTCAAATTGGGATCTTGTGTTTTCTTCTGTATTTAACGACACGAGAAAAGTTTGAAGTATCAAAGGGAAACACGAAGTTCTCACATATTCCGCGCATCATTGATGTTGAATTTCATTACTCGGGACGATCACGCTGAGCGAGAAAGTTCAGTTTGATTGTTGTTACCTTTATTTGCTTTGATAGCGAAATTCCCTGTCGAGTAAGTAAGAAATTGGCAATTGCACATACAAGGGAGATTAATATTAACCGAATTTTATTATCTTTGTGCCGTTTACAGTTGTAATATTTGGAACTTGGAGTGATAGTATAAAAAAGATTTCTAAACATTATGATTCAACGGCGAAATGCTACTAGAATTTACACAGTATTTGTTTTTAACTTTAATTTATATAATTTACTTATATATAAATCCTCAATGTAAATAAAGACCAAACATAACTTATACCACTATGTACTATTTTTTTTTCTATGCATTATTGATGCTATTTTCTTTCAAGGATTCAAATAATTATTCGTATGTCTTATAACAATAATAATTACCTCCGCGCAATTTCGATCAGGAAGACCTATCTCAACAACTGAAAAAACTGCGCCCAAATTTAGTATCGCACAAGTGTCGACGTAAACACGCTATTCATAGACGACTACATCATTCGAAACGAACATAGAGCAATCAGGTGTAAAATTGACGGCCGTATGTCGGCTTTCTGCGAGAAGTGAGTGAAACACTGCTAACTTTCAAAGTTCAGGCTCCAACACAATAGTTTATTTGGATCTCAAAGCGGCATGACGCTCTCTTATGCCGTTTCTGTCTACGCCGCGCCGCCGGTCGTAATTCCCTTGCATGTACGGGCCATGTAAAATATTATTATTATTCTTCTTCTTCTTATTATTATTTATTTCACTCGATATTTGTTTTTTTTTTAATTTAAATTATTTAAAAACCCTCAATTTCACATCTGCTGTGTTTCCCATGACGGCCACCTTTCTATATAAGCTGCTTTAACCAACAGCGTTAATTTATTTCTTTTAACACCAGTAGCTGTCGTCATGTTTGATGTCACGTCGTGTATAGAATGACAACAACCGGATCACTGCCAGTTCGTTGCATCGCGCCCGAGCGGCTAGCTAATCGTTGACTCTAAGCCGTATACACTGTTCGTCTACATATGTCTGTTACTGACTGACACATTATTCGTAATCAAGACTACATTCGTAAAATGCAAGACTAGATAAAATACAGAATTGCGTATAAATTTTACAGCTATCGAAACGTATGTAAAATAGACGTTGAATTTAATATTCAATAACACGTGTAGCGATACAAAAACACCGCTATTATTATTTGCTCCACCATTAGTTTCCGTGAAATAGCATGAGCAATAAAAATATCCGTACTGGCAAGAAAAATTGCTTATAAGACTTTTTTTATGAGAGAAATCGTATTTTCTCCAGGAATGTCAAATGTGCACAAGCCTGGCTCGAGGGGGCAGGAATGAAACGTGCCCACGGAGGCAATATATTACCCACTCAAGCCTTGACGCCACGCCGTAAATAAAAAAGGCGTGAGACAAATCGTGGAGTCCATTTAATTTAAAAAGTATGAAATTATTTACAAGTATATGAGTGAGTATAAACGACATTGATAAGAACATCAAATTATTTAAACAAGTACTATATTATTTTTTTACTTTATAATAAAAAATCTTGTTAACTTATTTATTAGGCTTCGTTTTGTCAGTCAATAATAATGCCGTGATGTTCCGGGTTCGAATCCAAGTCACTCATTCCACCAGCCTGCGTTACTGTGGTGTAGTTAGTACACCACAGTAACGCAGGCTGGTGGAATGAGGTACAAACCTTCTTTTTTATAGAAGAAAAGGCATTCATACATAAAAAAAATGTTCCATTTTATGAATTAACCCTAAATACACTCCAGTCGTTTATAATTCATGGAATTGAATGACGTTCGTATGAGCGTGTAATGAAAGCCCGAAGATCGTTTAAGTACTATCTTTCATTCATTTTACATACGGCCCGAAGAAATATTTCTATTTCATTAAGACCGTACCGTGACTGACCGTGTCCCGAGCAGTGTCAAAAGTTAATTACAAATGTGTTATAGGTTTTGTTAGGACACCGGATATTCCTTTATTAACTTTGTAATTAAATCTTATCTTTTTTATATCAAATGAGCTATTCTTGTATAATTACATAATTTTATATCATACTAGCTGTGCCCCACGGCTTCACCCGCGTATAATTAATAAAAATATAATAAATTATTTTATTACTATAATAACACACACGCGCACACACACATGCACACACATACACACTCATACACACACACACACACACACATACACACACATATGGCCACTGGTAAAGAAATACTTTATTAACGATTTGAAATTTATTTTCATAAGATACCGTAGAGTTTACCGATCTTATATATGGCCTATCATTTACGTCATCACATGTTCTTTGTGTGTACCAATTTTCATCAAGCCGTCCTTGAGTTATAAGAGGACATACAGACAGACAGACAAAAATTAAAAAAATAGTATAATGTGAATCACTACATCATAAAACGACTATTTATCACAAAATTAGGTGAACAAAATTTGTACAGACAGAACCAATAGATTTATATAGTAGTATACATGTAGTATGTGCTTATATTTTGTATTTACATAAGGTTTTACTGCTTAGGTTTATCTATACAAATGTGTTTCCTGAACAAACGCAATTTTTAACAAATAAAATACATTTACTTAATAACATTTTAACATGTCCGTCTGACTAACAGCCTAAACTAGTAGGTCTCACAGTATGAAATTTTGAAAGTTAGAAATATGGAATTTGTTGTTTGGGCTACCTTTTACGAGTAAAAGGCAGTTGCTACAGCGTTTTTGAAATCCTATCCTATAAGATGGTTAAATTGGAAATAAAAGTTTATATGGAAGTTCGCAGCGGATGGATTTTGAGAGCTGAAGATCGAGCTCAGTGGCGTGCCATTGGAGAGGCCTATGTCCAACAGTGGACGACGAAAGGCTGATGATGATGATGATGGAAGTTCGTCACCCTTGTTAATCGAAACATGAATATCAGTATTTATGATTCTTTTTAAAATTAAATATATTTATTACAGATTAAAAAAATGCATTACCTAAGATTAAGAGAACGAACGTTTATGAAACTACAAATATTAACAAGTTTTTTTTAATACTTAGGCATCTAAAATATTAACATTAAATAAATATATTGTTTTTTCAAAAAACTTTTTATTGAAATCAGTGTTCCAATTGTTAGAATGTTTTAATTTATTTTTAAAGCCGCTTAGTTCAAGTTAATTTTTTTGTATTGAGTGAATTTTTATTTTTATGAATGTTCTCACAAAGTCCTTTCACCAATTAAAAGACGGCTCAACACGTCCCGACGAGCATATCCGTGAGAAGATTAAACGTTCACGATACACTTAAGGAGAAGGTTGTTGTGGAACGACGAATAATAATTTAGTAAGTACATTACGTGTGGGTGTGTGAATATTACATTACGACAGTGATTCAAAGTTAAATGACTTTAGTGCTAATACAATGTACGGTCGAATATAATTTAAAGTTCAATGTGTTTACCAGAAACATGCTTTTGTAACAGCTGCTTACATTCATAAACTTCGAACGACTTTGTAATATGTTGTGGATATCAACGATTTTAGCATATTAAATACTTTTTAATATTAAACTCGACGTTTTTGTGGCTAACTTATATGATAGATTCCACTGTCTCTGATTGAACTGGGGCGGGCAAATGGGCCACCTGGTATGAAGTGGTCACCACAGACCATAGACATTGACAATGTATGAATTAATATTACCCATAACTTACATCGCCAATGCGCCACCAGCTTTGGGAACGAAGACGTAATGTCCCTTGTGCCTGTAGTTACCAGTGGACTCACTCACCTTTCAAACCGGAACGCAACAACAGTAAGTATTGCCGTTTAGCGGTAGAATATCTGATGAGTGGGTGGTAGCTACCTAGACAAGCTTGCACAAAAACCTAGTAAATCTGACGAAGTTGATGACAGATCAGGCGATAGATTAGAAGCTTTACATACTTGCTGAGGAAAGTGATAGTGACACTACTACCTACCGCTAAACAGCAATACTTGTTATTGTCGAGTTCCGGTTTGAAGGGTGAGTGATCCAGTGTAATTACAAACACAAGGGCTATTCTCTGTTGAGAACGAAACAAAAAAAGAAGCTGTTGAAAATATTACAAAGAATGACATAATTAAACATTAATCTGCAAAGGGAAACGTTGACCTATTTAATGTGTGTAAGTGGCTTTATAATTTTAACAGCGTCGTTGCTCATCCGTAATGGAGGCCGGGAATGATTAAGAAATAAAAAGTTAATTCGGATTCCTCTCGAAGCCCATCTGCTTTGAAATTTTAAAGACAATCGTAAAGATGTTTTTGTGATAAGGCGTGAAATTGTCCTAATAATGACGAACATTTTGAATGAGAAAAAGTCGTAAAAACGCTCAGGCGGGGATATCTCATTAATACAGTACTCGATTTATTATATGTATAAAAAGTATGCTCGTAAATGTATCAATAATGGTTAAAATTGTCTTCCTCTATAAAGACACGCTTTGGAGTATATTCTACCACGCTGATCGAGTGGTGTTATTTTTTTATTTATTTATTGGAACATAAAAAGTTAACATTAACAAATGTGATTGTTATCAGCTACATTATTCATAGACTGTGTTGCAGCCATTAGCCCACCTTTAGAAGGAAGACAGCGTTCCAACATTCAATATGTTTACACAGTTCTTACGTACTATTACTTATATAAACTTAATAATATTATGTTACGTGTGTGTGAGAGATGAATGTATAGTGGGTTGTATGTGTAGGTGAATGGGGAATGTAAGTGCGTGTGTGGAAGGGCGAGTGAAATGTGGGTTTTTTTTTACACCTGGCTTATATCGGAAGTTACCAAATTTCGTAAAGATTAGTAATGATATAAACAAAAGTGTACAGGGCTATATTTTCGCGCAGTTTTCTAACTCATCATAGGTTAAACTATAGAGCCAATCATCGGTGACCCTTTTGCATTCTCTTGAAGCCTGAAGATTTATGCCAACGTGGCAGAATTTTATGCGACACGTGCTGAGTTCGTCAAAATAGATATTAATATCTGGGGTCTTCAGGAGGTTTAGAAGTTATTCCACAACGCTACTCCACTGCGAGCTGGTGAATTAAATGTACACGTTCTCACCTTCACCCAACAATGCCATATTCACACATTACTATTTTACAGAGAATATATTCTAATTACTTTAAAACATGACGCTCTAAACTAAGTTTTTAATTAAAATATATTTCAATATCAAAGTAACCACAGTTATTATTAAATATATCCTTTTAGTAAATGAAATGAAACGGAACATATTCATTCCTTGAAAGTCGTATTGAACTAAATACAGATGAATCGAATAGAGTTTACATACAGAAGATTAAAAAAACGCGTATAGAAAAATATTTTATGATAAAAAATAAGCAAATACATTTTTTTTTTAATAATCCTATTTAATGCTTTGTACTGATTTTTATATATTTTTATCTTGTATTGCTTGGTATATTTTTCTGTATTTATTTTCTGTCTGTACCCAGCGCTATACTGATGATGATACCTCAATGTTGGTTTTCAGTGACTGTCGTATGCCTTAAGTTTTTTTTTGTTTCAAATTGATAGACAAACGGGCTAATGGACCTGATAGTTAGTGATCAAAACCACCCGTGACATTGGCCTTGTAAAAAGTATCAACCATCTTTTAAATCGCCAATGCACTAGCAACCTTGAAAACTATGAATTATTTAATAAAGTAACACTAGCTAACTAATCCTTCAACACAACAATACTTACTAAGGTATTGTTGTTTGGTAGTAGAATATTTATGTCATGACTGCCTCGTTGGTCTAGTGGCTAGATATTAGGCTGCAGACCCGGTGGTCCTGGGTTCAATTCCTAGGTCGGGTCAATAAATAGTTATTGGGTTTTTCTGTCAGAAAATTCGCAGTAGCAGCCCGGAGTCTGGAAGGTGGAAGTGTGTACACTCCCGTGCCTCGGAAAGCACGTTAAGCCGTTGGTCCTGCGCCTGAACTCTTACCGGTCGTGTCGACTTGCCGTCCCATCGGATTATGAGAGCTAAGGAAAAGAGAGTGCAGCTGTGTTTGCGCACACACTTGTGCACTATAATATCTTCTGCGTAGTTGGCTAATCTCTCTTGAGATTGGCCGCCATGGCCGAAATCGGTCTGGAGGACCTTATATATTATATTTATGTCATTTTAAGTTTTTATTTTCGACTTCAAACGATTCTGTTGTACGTTATTTATGAAGAAAAAGTCGTAAATTGCCAATAGATTATCACTGAGTGTACGGGCTCGGTAGCTGTGGATTTATTGAGCAATACGAGCTTTGTACTGGCGTTAATTGAATCGCTTCAGGGGCGTGTTGTCGCGGTAATTGATACAAGGAGCGGCGCGATGTCGCGAGGATGCGGGTATTGGGGAATATATTTCTTTTTTTGCTAAGAAAGAGAAATATCATTTAAATCTGCATGAGTCTCTTAAAATTAAATTTGATTACTGGATTATGCTCAATATGTGATTTCATCGCAATATTCCAATACGGGTTGGTAGGAACACATGTAACAGATTTTCATTCGACACGTGTTTGTATTTCCCTCCACCGCCGAGCACTAAATGAATTATTATTTAAGCTCAAATGAATCACATGAAAATTCAGCGGTGCTTGCTCTGGTTCTACTCACTGGGCTATCTATATTGCATTAACTTTTATAATACGTTTATTACTTGTAAGAATATAAAGTTATATCGTTTAAAACAAAGACGTTGAAGCAAGCAAAGATCAACTTTGATATTGTGGCATAACTGTACAACTTTCTTCAGTCCCGTTTCTCATATGAAATCGCTTTGTCTTCCTTTTGGATCTGAATACCGAAGTCCAAAAGGCAAACACCTACATACATCTATTGGTATGAGTAACCTGTTTTTTTTATGTAAAACAACAAACATTACTGATTTTTTAAGTTTGGCTGATAAAAAAGCTTTTGGCATTAAAGCCGCCGTTTTTATAATACATTTTTGGGTTGAGTTTTAATAATGTTGTAATTATTAAATAAGTAATTAAATTACAGCTCACGACCACTATTTCCAATATTAATGAATTGTGTGAAGCCTTTGTGAACAGAGCTAATAAAAACATAAAATCCTTCAATTATCACATAGCATTTGTAACGTTGTGTTCGCGTGTCCGTGCGGTTGAGTTTTACGTAAATTTAAATTATGTTGTTTAATTTATAGAAACACCAAATATTAAAACATATTATAAGCCGCATGTGGGTTGTGTAGTAATTAAAAATTATGAAGAGGGTATATAGTACAATATTTAAAAATCATGTTATAACTATTAACATTATGTGAAAATATTTTGCACGATATTTTCTATATTTTAAGACACTTTTCAATTGGTTCGTACAAAAATAAAAAACGAACTAATTATAATTGACTGACTCGTTGGTCTAGTCTACTGGCTAGATATAAGGCCGCATATATCGATGTCCTGGGTTCAACACTTTCGTGCCTCAGATAGAACGTAAAGCCGTTGGTCCTGCGCCTGAACTCGGATTGCCGTCCCATCAGATTATGAAAGTGAGGGAACAGAGAGTGCACCTGGGTTTGCACACACACGTGTGCACTATAATATCTCCTACGCAGTTGCCTAATCTTTCTAGAGACTTGCCGCCGTCGAATTCGGTCCGGAGGACAACAAACATATAACTTTTTCTTTAAACATCGTAATTATACTAATTTGCACTAAAGTGACTTAAAGAAATACATTTTTTTTAAAGGAAACCCATAATGTTATGCATATTCTTTTAGAGATATAATTATTTTCATGTCACTATGAAAATGTTTTTGATATTTTCATCTTCTGAATCTTAATCACTTTCATTAGTGTTTATGTGAGTTGGAATATTTCTCACATAACAGTCCACGATATTTCTGGAAAATTTAATTCAACCTTTAATTATATCTATGGTAAGAATAACTACGGATTCGCGAAAAAAAAATGAGTATTGAATGTTGGCGAAGTTGTTATCGGAATTTGGGAAGTAATATTAAATAATAATACATTAATCGAGAACGTGTGCCTCGAGCACAATATAGCAGAGCTATTAGCAAACCCCACAAAATAACTAAAGCTTATCTTGGGTTTGTTTATCTTAACTACTTCTTCAATTGGAATAAACTGTATAATATATGTTATGACTCAATTTTGAGAAACGTTTTTGCATGATTTCACGCGTAACTATAATATTTGATATTATAAATGTTCCGGAAAATATGAGTAATATATATACTGTAAACATATAATATAATTTTCGCAAACATATAATGTATATAACATTACATTACTAGTTGAGATATAAATTATATATATAAAGTCATCTTTTATCTTTCCACTCGTTTAATATAATAACGTCACCGCCTGTTTCCGCATGTCTAGTTACGGAACATTCTCGTCGTCGGACAAGACTTAATTATGTTTCACATAAAGCAGCTCTTACAATATATTATAATATATATACCTCGTTTACACGTATGCCACATAGCTCTATGGTCATAACTGTACCAAAGATTAAGAATTCTAATTAGCAAATATTGCTTCGATTTTTTTTTTATTGATGAGCAAAGCTCTGCTTGATGTCGAAACGATAACATCCCAAGGGATGAAAATCGGATTTGTGAGTTTCAAATAGCTAGACTGTCCAGATACATATTTTTGAGATATTGGGACTTCAATATATATGAGATTAAAATTCAAGTAAGATTTTGTTTTAGATTTTCATTTATCACACTTGTGTTTGCATTACGCCAGCTTAATAAAAACTTAAGTACCTTTAACAGTTCAAAATACAACCTTACATCCACCGTGGAAACACCGTTATGCTAAGTAAGGCACTTCTCATTTGTTGGTCATGTTGTGTCCAGTATTTTCACTCACAAACAATAATCAAGTTATCCTTCGCTTTCCATCAAACACCAGTTGCGATTGGACAATTAGAAATGCAAAGTTATCTTCAGTATTTATTTGAAAAATTAAAGTAAACTGGCTGAGTCATCGTTCAAACCAGACAAACAATATTAAATTGCTGTTCGGTGGTAAAATATAGTTTTGAACATTCAATGTCTTAATAATTCAGTTAGTTTTCTTTTATCGATGTAAGCCAAGACAAGACCAGTTTAGACATATCATTTTATATATTATACATAATATACTTATATTAAAATTTTTACTGAATTATTTTCTTAATATTTGAAATAGCTTTCATTTTATTTAAGGAATAACGACGGCTTGTGTACAGTGACACGACTGAAGCGTGAATTATTCAACCTTCACATATGTGACCTAATAAAGAGCCAAGATAATCCAGTGGCTGAAACACGTGAATCGTAACCGAAAATTTAGCTTAAACTCGGACTAGGAGCACTTAGTGTTGAAGGAAACATACTAACCCAGGTAGGAATCCTCTCCAAAAACCCTTCTCAATAGAAAAAGGCTTAAGTCCGAAAAAAACAAATTTCGCAGATCCTTTGTCTTACAGGCGAAGTGTTAGATTCCTCTTAGTTTAGCTCACGAGTGCGTCAAGCCCCAAACACGGACCGTGTGGATCTGAGTAATTTATATCAAGACGTCTGAGAGATTGCGTCATTTTGTTTTACACCCTAAAAGATTAGTTTATGACGGTGTTTCGTGAAAGAATTCTTCGTAAGTGAATGTTTTTATTCCTGTCGAGTTCAATTATATGCTAGCCGTGATAATAGTAGTTGGCGTTTTAGGAGGACCTTCGTATTATTTCAGTATATGTCAAGACATTTATATACAATTACGCTTGGGTTATCCTATTATTTAACTTTTTAATTAATTTGAGTCCGCGTTCTGTACTGTAGATACACTCTTCTTTCTGTCTTTGAATTATGAACGTGTAATTCTTTATCTAGAAATTCATATGTCTAGCATGTAGCTCATAAGCTTTCCAATATTTGTTAACAGAAAATCTGCGTAATGAAAAGGAAAACATACATTTTAAAAACATATTTATTTTACTCCAAAACGGAAGGAATCCGTATTTTCCCGAAACAAGTATAATCCTCCATAAATAATGTGAGTGAAGCTTTCGTAATAATATTATGAACTTACGCTTTATTAAGTATTAAATTAATTATGTTATTTATTTTAACTTTGAAAGTTATATTTCAAAAACCTTTGATGATGGAGAAACGCTCTTGAATAAATTATTGGGTATTAATGTGAAATACCGACGTTTTACGTTGGAATAATGTTCAAGTGACAGAATAATCGACGATGGAAATTCAAATAAGGGAACACATGCATCAATTACATTCTGATTAATAATTCATGTACAGACACGCCTGCTACCGTTTCATAATATGTCATTATCGTCATCATCATTAGCCTCTCCTAGGGCACTTAAATAAAGCCGATCATCTATTTTCCTTTTCCAACTGCTACCAGATATTTTTCGTATGTCAGCCAAGCCCGAGGACATCTGCTAAGACGCGGTCTCCTCTTCAGAACTCGTCTACTCCATCGGCCGCGATGCGATCGGCCCATTGCCACTCCAGCTTGCCAATTCCGGCTTTCTCACTTACATTTGTTTTTTGGTGGAGTAGAATCTGCCTTCCCGGTAGTTATATGTAAAAATTATCATCTTTATCACATGTCTGTTACGATCTTTCAAAGAAACTATCAGCATAGCCCTTCCTAAAGCCTGCTGGGCTTATTTCGATTTACTTCCCTTAATATTGTACAAATGTCAGTTACGTTAAACAAATTTCCAACGACTATACACAGTATTTATTCAAATTACATTTGGCTTCTGTTTACAAATAATAATGTTATTGAACAAACCTACTAGTGATGATTTATTTGTACGTTGCTAAGGTCACAGCCATTTGGCTTTATGTTCGTATTGTTTCTCTGAAATTATTTCCTTGCACGAACGAACAGTTTGTTATGTAAAATATATCTATATCATTCGAGTTTCTGATGAATTATAAAATTTCATTGTATTTTATTAACATACCAATGTTATTGGTGGAATAGAGTAACGACTGTTGAGGTTGTTCTCGATAAAATCTACATTCCGCGACAGATATTAATCCAGTATCTACAAAGCTGACGAGTTTTAAATTTGTTATAACCATAGAAAATATTTATTTTGAATTATTTTTTTGTAGTTTTATTAATGAACAATAAAAATCATCTACCCATTATTATAATAAGGCCGTTGGTATGTACATAATTTTTTTTAAAGGATATATTTAAATTTACTAATATAGATTCAACTATAAAATTTGCGTGTGAGTGCATGGCTCTCGAAATCCTGTGTGCGCTATGTTTAAAATTTGTAAACACAAATTGTAATAATGGCGGTTCGTGTGCTCTAATACGGTTTTTTCCTGGGAAACGAAAAAGGCTCCCAAAGGAGAGTGCTGTAGATCGTTATCCACATTTTCGCGGAAAGGTTCATCGCGGTAAGCTCATCTATAAATAAAAAAAACTGACGAAATCATTGAACGCATCTAATAAATATCTGTTACAATTATTTTTGAAGGCGAGAAATGATCTCGTTGATGATAAAATCAAATCTTGAAATGAATCGATTAATAAATATCAATTTTACTTTTTGTTTGCTTATTACACTTATTTGTTTATAATTCTGTATCTTTCAGTAAGACCCGAAAAGAATTAGGGAGCAAGCCATCAGGTATGCTTTTATTATGATCATTGTACCAAAGAATATTTAAATTATGGCAGTCGCTTTGTATATAAAAACATTCTGGTTATTTACATAGATATAAGAAAAATTCGGCTGAAAATGTTCATCATTAAACGTTCTAGCTAAACTGGAAATACAGCTAAAAGAAGGCAAGGCGTGGCCGCAGGCGTTTAGTCTCATCTTACCCGAGGACACAATTCACCGAGACAAAAGCGTATACCTTCCTACCTGGAACAAAACAAAACTTATTATGAAAAAAATATATTAATTTAATGTATAGTACATGATTAATTCCAACAAACGTTAATATAATTAAGATTTAACGAACTTAATTAAACATCCAAAATAGTCAACTTAACATTATTTTATTTTATTAGGATCTCATACAAATAATACATATCACAAGCTTACAATGAAACCTTTAGAGTTATATGACCGTGTGCTCTCTCAAATATAGGAAACCACAGCATTTCACACACTCGATATTTTAATGTCGATTTAAAAAACCTTCCTTAAGTTCTATCTCGTCATCATGAGTTTATTGTCTTTTTCTAATAAAAACGCGGGCACGCATAGTTCAGGTTCAGTTCTGTAAACTATACGTCTATAAGTATAACTTGTGATAAAATATATATATTTTACACCTTTAACCTTTGATGTCTACAAACGGCAATATTTCGTCACAGCAAAACAATTCATATAAATAAAATCATTTAATCTAATCCTCTGAAGGGACGACTTTGATTCTTCACGGGTGACGTAAATGGCGAGACTACAAAGAACTTATTTCGGGACGGCTCTGAGTCGAAATGATAGAAAACAAATCCAAACTAAAGGTGGTATTGTCAAACACATCTATATTTTAAAAGGTGCCTTCAGTAGTATTATATAAAGTCTAAAAATGATTTTAACTTATTGTGACAGCATGAATAAGCAATTATATAATATCTGCTATTAAATATTCTGTCTCTGTAACTGTAAGAATTATGAAGTTCTGAAATACTCGTATAAATAACAGGATACAAAGTTATTTACTGTTTTGTGACTAAAATTATGTACAATAATTGTATATATAATCATTGCAAATAAATAAATAATATTGACATATTACTATAAATAAATGAAATTGCATTTTTGTAACACAGGGCTGATATATTTACTACTGTTATTATTGAGTGTTGGAAGGAAAACTGACGCCTCATATACTTATATTAGTTTCCAATCGCGGCTTCGTCCGCGTGAGAGTCCTTTTCGGTAGCCCTGAGTATGCGAAAATTCATGATGATCGGTCGAGAAGCAAAGACGTGAAAGCGTAACAAACAAACAAATAAACAAACTCATTTTCGCATTTTTTATATTAGTATTAAGGGTAAGGAAGTATTTCCTTTCAAGCGCAGGACTAACAGCTTTCCGCGCTTTGTCCAGGTTACTTCTAAGAAATTCTTGGCACTAATAACTTTAAGTTTAGTGGCCAGTTCTAATGACTCGAACAATAACGCCGTGGTGGACTGATCAGAACATTTTTAACGAATATATAACAGGCGCCGATCCTTTAATGTAACCGATCGTTACAGTTTCTCTTGCAATCGATGAATGGGAAGGCCACCCATATGTTTCCGGCTCATGTATAGATCACTGACAAGCCATTACGGATTCCGGCCGAGCCCGGCTGAATGTAACTTGGTTGTGCCGTTGCTAATGTACTTGTAGTTTCAAACTGTGGTCGACGGAATCAGCAAAGGCTCGTAAAACTCATTTCTAAATCCGGTCAATTTTGCGGGGCAGATTTATTTTGATTACATACAAAATGGTAAATAGGATTCGGTTATAGTGATATCTAACTGGCCTGCCATTTATGATAGTGAACATCGCTTTAGACAATTCTCTATAAACGAAAATTGAAGTTAAAGTATTATCATCATTATTCTCTTGGCTTTTTGACATTGAGTTGGCACAGTGCGTGTTAGCTACAAGAGGCCTCATAATTCCAGACCGACTAGCGACGAGTCCGAAATCAGGGGCAGAGAATATGTGTGTGATAATATGTAACCCTGTTGCCTCATCGCATTCATACAGGTATTTGAGTTTTAACCGACTTTAAAAGAAGATTATAAATTCGGCCTTCTTTTTTGTTCGTTTTCCTCCGTAGCTGGGCGGCCTATGAACTTATTTGTATGACGAATTTGATATTGAATATATTACTTTGCCTTCCCGACTTCGTTCGGGTTAAGCCATTATCTATCTTAGTATGCCAAGTAGATATTTTATCGGAGGTTTTGAATGCCTTAGGTAGCATTATTGAAGTTTTCGTATTGTTAATTAATACTATCGTTTTTTAAATAAAATACGTCTGTATATTATTGTTACTCGCAGTTAATGAAACTTTTTATAAATGAAAGTTAATTTCGTAGTTTTTTGAGGTGACGCTTACGAACCAACATACATTAAATCAAATCTTAGCTCTTTATAATATTAGTATAAAGTATAGATTATAACCACCCATAAGTTTTATTTCTAGACTAATTATCTTCGTGTGAGAAGTTTTAATTCATGATATTAGCTATTAGACTTTCTTACTTTAGATAAAGAAAAATTCACCTTAAATCTGGAACTTTTATCAAAACGAACTTTGCAAATTAAAGAGCCCCATTAAGCATGATCACTATCCGTTGGTTATCGTGCAGGATAAATAATCATTTTATTGTATTTAATAAACATATCTTATCATCATCATATTCAGCCCACATGAATCCACTGCTGGATATATGCCTCCTCACCGGCGCGCCAATTCTCCCGGTCCTGTGCTAATCGCATCCACTGAGCATTCATATCTTAACTTTTTTTTTGCGTCATTTGCTGTCATCCATAAAATGATTAATTGTTATGATTTATGATTGTTATTATACAATTAATGATTTTATAGATGATAGCACACCTTGCGAATGACACGATCGCCGCATGGCTATTTCAATTTTTTTTTGTTATTAGTACAATAAAAAAAAGACAAAAAAATCACAATCCGCTGAGTTTCTTTCGCCGGTTCTTCTCAGGGCTGGGTATTTCTTTTTCGAACCGGTGGTAGTTTCTAGATTGACTATCAATAAGAAAGTGTAATACTTCAATATTGAATAAGGTATTTTGAATTTGAATATCATTCATATCTTATACATGTATTATTATACCTTACATACAAGCTGTTATTTTTTATTATATATACAGGAATTAATTAGAATAAAGTATACTTTGATTATATGTAGTATACAATTTGGTTTAAATGTTTAAACTTAAAAGTCGTTGACATACAATAACTTTTACACTTTGTCGAAGTCAATAATCTGAATCCCCGGAGTACATTCAACGTTTCATATAAAATAATACTGCAATATCTTGTCAAACCCACATCTGTTTTATGCGAGATATAATAATCGTCGATCGTTTCGTTCTAATTCGATTGTTGTTAAAGGCCTATTGTTTAGCGTTCGCACAACAGATAAAATGATGCGGTTGGATATTCAGCGAGCTATAAAGTTTATTTACAGCTGGAATATATTCGACCCGCGGCCATCGTTGCGATAAGTTGGTTAGCACAATAACGTAACGAACATGACCCTATGCTGGGTGTTCACTTGGCAAGCAGCGCTATGTTGCGTAGAAGATTAAATTATTCATAGGAATTTCGTCGCTGCAACGTCTACATTTAATTGGTGGTAAAAATAGTGTGTAAAAATATTTTTTTAAATACTCTCAGTCCTAATTTGTAAAGGTCGAAGTCAACATCAGGCAAATAGCCTGTCTGTCTTCATGTTATATACAATTGCCCCAACGTTAAGTCAGCTTATAAGGGTTAAATTCTGGGCCAAGCCATTCAAAATTGATAAAATTTTAATATACTAGAATGATATTGTTACACTCTTTGCCTCATTCGCCTGATTACATCTTGGTCGTATCGGCTCACCGCCCCATTGGAACATATGCGGATATGAAGAGTATATAAATAATATAAAATAGATGCATTTATATTTAAGGAATTTATATAACATGTTTATAAATGTCTTATTTATATATTCTTATTCCACGTCTCGAATATATCGACAGGCGTTTCACTAACTTAATAGGAATCAAGTTTTACATAGTTCAAGACTCGAAAATAATCCACAGTTTTCACAACAGAATAATTAAAAATTTCATTGAGGACTTTGTCAAATTATAACAGAAATAACAACGTAGTCCCTTTGTACCTACGAGTATAAGCTATATAAAACCTTAAGTGAATAATAGAGAGCCAGGCTATAGGTGAAATCAACGAACCATAGAGAATTAGTATTATGTAATTTTAACAATAACTGTTTAAAATACCGTAGACGGAGACGATTGATGCGATAAGATTAGATTTTGTACATTCAATATAGGTAATCTTTATTATATTTCTTATTTGGTTAATTTTTTTTTAAATAAAATACTTAATCATTTAAAATGTTTGGAACATTTTTACCATTTATGTGATTTTACATAAAATTATAATTTTATTTATACAATAAATATCCATTTCCCAAATCACAGAAATAAATAAAAAAACCTTTTAGTTTTTTTTTTTTCTAATAGGATAAGGTATCGTGCATTGGCATCTGGATAGGTAGCATTCACACGTCAGTCATATTCTACCGCTAAGCAGTCATACTAAGTATTGTTATGCTCTTTTATATAAGAGACCGGAAGGTTAAGTTATTGAAAATTATACACGACGTCATTATTTCTATACATAGATATAAAGACGAAATCTCAAATACGAGCGTATTAATAACGAGGGAAAATTTATTCTGGTACGGTCAGCCGTACGAGGGAGTTCGCCGAAGCGTTAAGCATTCGAGACCTCGGCAAAGTGACCTTGGAGTTTCTGAACCGACGAGAGCACCCTTACGATTTAATGGACAATAATTGAAGAGCAACGATGTGCATAGACGCATGTAACCACTGCACATCCTGAATATTATATAGATACAGGAGGGAGGTTTCAGAAACTAGAGCTGTCTTCAACCAAATGACATAATAGACATAATGAATAATAAAATAATTTTATGTGCTGATGACATTTTTAGTTGTGACATGAATAATTTTGACTTTATAAATTACCAAAATGACATTAACAAATTTAATATTATTAACCTAATGATTCATTGGCTTGACGCAAATAAACTTAAATTACATATAACAAAATCTAATTTTATGACGTTTTACGATTCCTTACATGACAAGCTAAAACTAGAATATAATAATGTTATGATTGATGTAAAACGTGAAACATTATTTTTAGGAATTATTGTAGACAATAAATTAAAATGGACACCCCATATTGACAACGTCTGTGATAGAATAAATAAATTTGTATATGCACTCAGACGCCTGCGCAAAGTTACTGATATTGGAACTACTTTGTCAGCTTACCACGCTCGTGTAGCATCTATTTTGAGGTATGGACTTATAATATGGGGTAATGGTGCTGATATTCAAAAAGCATTTAGTGCCCAAAAAAAATGCATTCGTGCGATTTGTAGTGTGGGTCCGTTTGAATCGTGTAAGCCGTTGTTTGTTAAGTTCAAATTGTAAACTCTGCCGTGCCTTTATATACATATATGAAATTTGTATTTTTGTCAAAAGAAACTTCATTGTTTACCATAGCTAAGGATGTGTATGGTCATAGTTTTCGATATCCAAATAGCCTAGTTTATGATAAAACACCAAGAACTACTCTGTATTTAAAAAATGTCATGCTATGTGTATAAAAATGTTTAGTAAAATTCAAGATTCCTTAAATATGTTAAATATCCGCCATTTTAAGACGAAACTACACACTTGGTTAATTGATAAAAATTTCTATTCTGTATATGACTTTTTAAACTTTAATAATGTAATGATCTAATGATGAAATTGAAATGATAATTTTGAAATATTTTGATTTTGACCTCCAATAATTTTAATCTAACTTATGACTATTTTAAACTATAATTCCAATATGTAAAATTGAATAATGAATGAATTATTGTAAAATTGAGATCATTAGTTAATGAGTACCAATGAAATGTGAATTGGAAATGTACTATTTGCATGCTACTATGTGGCTATATTGTGTTGGTATTATTATATCATGTACACAATTCATGCAAATAAAGACTTATTATTATTATTACAGGACAAGATTTTCATAGAAATTTCTATAGATCTAAGCTAGCTATTAGTAATGTTATGACAATTATATTACTCCTTAAGAGATTTTGAAAGTTATTGTGTTCTCTAAAATATAGGCCGACAATAATAAAACCACACGATAGTTGAACTAGTATGCCGTCGTACTTGTTCAAACTTTAGTTTCTATTTTCAGGACGGACATAGCGTTTATATGTCATGGATGAAATTCTTAGTTTATCTTTGAGAAATCGGGACGGGTAGCTAATATATAAAAGTTAAAATATTTTAAATTTGCCAATAATTGCTTTACTTCATAAGACAAAATTATTTAATCAAATATCATTAATTAGTTCAGTTAAATATCGTTAATCACATTAGTTTTTTCACACTGATGAGAATAAAATCGAGACAATATTTTTCCATATCATGTTCAAAGATATTGAGGTCAGTTGCAGGGCGGTGATGCGTGAGGGACCGCCATCGGGAAATGCCGTTGAGTATATCAAAAAGTTATTTGAAAACCTTCGCCTTCGCTGACTAAAGTCGTTATTTCTACCATCTAGGAATGTGTGTCATCACGAAATATTATAATATAAGACAGTGAAATAAAGCGAATTGAGTCATCTAACCCATTACATCAGTTGAGTCCGTCTTAATTGTTAAAAAAGAAAGTAATTTATTCCAGATTTCAAACTAAGTATTTTTATTTATACCTTTATTGTACACTGCAAGAATATTTTTTTTTACAAAATATGTAGCATACAGCTTGTACTTAGTATTTGAAATTATAACGAGTAGGTAAGTAGGTTATCTAACCATATATCACTTTATAAATGTAATGTATAAAATATCTTTGTCGAGAAAAACTTGTCTCTTTATCGATTTCCACAATTTATTTTTGTATTATAAGACAAACTTAAACACAAATGCCCTTTCCATTCCCTCACTCTCTTCAATCCGACTCGACCGGAAACACCAGGCGTAAAACCAGCGGATTTACGTGATATCCGAGACACGCGAGTGTAATACTACCAACTTCCTAACTTCGAGCTGCAGTCGAGAATTTTTTAATGGAAAAACACTAAAAATGCTGTATCGCTTAGGTCAGTGATTCGAATCTGGCGTGCAGTCTCATCCAGCAAACCACAAAATCAACTGTCTAAAAGATAGTTAAGGTATCGGTTCCATTCAGTCATTTAGGTGAATGAAGAGGCTTTACATGAGAGACGATTGTAATTAAAACTGTATTTGAATAAAAACGATTGTTTAAATATTGGAATTTGAGCAACATTTTTATTGAGAACGAAATAAAAAAATATAAGTTTCATTTAGTATAAAACCGTGAGGGATGAACAATGAACATACAATACCGTTAAAATATAGCTGTATGAGAGAACATTATTTGCTTTAATGCCCAAATATAAAAAGTTAAACAGAAAAACTCCGAACACTTTAAGTAATGATGTTACGAAGAAAGATAAACATTACGTCTCCATGAGCGTACCCAGGTGGATGGGAACCTCACCTCTCCCCATAAAATCTAGTGCCTAAACAATCTAAAATCATTATAGCCGACAAAAATTCTGAACGAAATAAATAATATTTTGTCATATCAATAATATACTGAACGAAATAAATAATAGTTTTTCACGCAACCGACAAGGACAGTGCGATTAAAGATCTTGGAATAATTAATATAAGTATGAGTATATTTTACAATTTATTTGCGTACCTTACGTACGTACTATTTTCAACGCAAAAGTTTAGACGTAACCTAATGAACATTCTTATATTCATATCAATTACTTTAACGAGATTATTTGTTTGTTACGTATAAAAAAAAAAACTTATTACCTTTCACACATAAAGTTAAGACCCCACATCACCCGGTGTGGGGTCTCGCAGGAATACTAACTAAAAAACCAGCGGTACCCACTGCGTAGAATGAGAGGCGACACAGGACTTTACTCATTTATTTATATTTTATTGATCGCAAGCATTTGCATGTTTAAGAGACGGACCTAACTAGGCGTGTCGTACCTGCTAACAGCGAGTTATAGATGGTTAAAAATGTTAAAGTTTACTAAGAAACATAATTACAAGCATGACAAAACAAAATACTTTCCATGAATAACAAGTTCACTTTATAAATATAGATAGGCGAACGGGCAAATGGGCCACCAGACAGTAAGTGGTCACCATAGAGATAGGCACCGTAAGGAATATTGACTATTTCACACATCGCACTTGGTGGTAGAGCTTTGTGCAAACTCGTCTGGGTAGGTACCCCCCACTTATCAGATATTCTACCGCAAAACAGCAGTACTTGGTACTGTTGTGTTCCGGTTTGAAGGGTTAGTGATCAAGTGTAATTACAGGCACAAGGAACATAACATCTTAGTATCCAAGGTTGGTGGCGCATTGGCGATGTAAGCGATGGTTGACATCTCTTACAAAGCCATTGTCTATGGGCGTTGGTGACCACTTACCATCAGGTGGCCCATACGCTCGCCCGCCTACCTATAAAACCTATAAAAAACAACAAATAGGATATAAACTTCCGAAAGAAATAATAAAAAAAATAACACCAAAATACATGACCCGCAAACAGAGACGTTACCAAAAAAAAACCGTGAATAAATATTTAAAAAGAGACTTAAGCCCATTAGCAAGTCTTATATTAATTAGGTTTTTTATCAATTACCCATCACTTTGTGTCGGTCTGTCTGAGTAAATGAATCCACCCACTTAATTCTTACATTTATTTACATTTAAATATCGCTTTTTATTTATGTTATTTAAATTATCATGTCATGTCATGTAATTATCGTTGTAAGAATCTCGGTAGATTAACTGTGATTACGAATACATTGAAACGCCGTCATCTTAATTTTCCAGAATGATAAATTGCTTTTTCTCGAGCCCCATCTGTGTTGGTCAAGTTTTCCGTCTCATCACATTAGAAAAAGCTTTTTACTCTACAGCAAAATTTTACTTTGAAACAAAAAAGTCAATTTTAATCATAAATTAATGTAAATAAACCAAACGCTAGGAGTTTGATATCAATTGTTGTTATTTGTATTTTATTATATGTAGGTACTTGAAAGCTAATCAGTATAACTAATTGAGATTTCAATTAACCTATGGTTCCAAGGTGGTAGGGCTTTGTGCAAGCCCACCTGAATAGGTACCAACTAGTCATCAGGTATTCTACCACCAAACTGCAATACGTTCCAGTTTCAGGTATGAGTGAAACAGTGTAACTACAGGTACAAGTGACATAATATCTTCGTTCCCAATGTTGGTAGCGCATTGGCAAAGTAAACAATAGTTAACACTTCTTACATCGCCAATATATAGATATTGGCGGTGGTGATCATCAGATGGCCCATTTGCCCGTCCGCCTACCTAACATACAAAAAAAGTTCAACTGCTGGCCTACACGCTACTGCAACACGATTTGACTATAAATAATAAAGTTCATTACAAAACAATTACATACAAGAACGAGATAACGTTAAGAATTTTCCAGCGACGTCATCCATCACTGCAGTGATTACAAAACATAAAAAGAAAACGTTAAGCGCGACTAAGACTGAGCTCCTTCGGAGTTAACGAGGCTTACTTTGATTAATAGTTACTTTTTAAGCTCCAGTAACTACGAGTACATACTGCGACGTTAAAAAAGAACGCCGTACTGTGGCCGTACGTTAGCTGCGTGGTAAAAGGAATCGTGCACTCAACCCGGTTCAATCTGCTTGTAAGACTACGAAAACTAACTTTGCAATCAAATATTACACTACTTGAAAAATGTAACGTAAAGGAACAGCTTGAAAATGTTCTTTCATTTTGACAATAAGGTGTACGATATATTCTAATGGTTTATTGGCCGCCTAGCGATTTAAAAATCGCAGGTTCTATCCTGACCACTTCACTGCTATTGTCGTCCCCTCTCCTAATACAAGCTTTGGAGGGGTAAATAAGAATGTTAGTATGTTAGTTATTTCCTTAAAACGGTAATTGCTGATATTCATTTGAACAGAATCGATCTTAAGTTATATTAATGCAATACCTATGCTAATAATTTCATATAAAATAGTGATTATGTTTTAATTTTCTCTTTTCTTTCTTATATAATTTGTATTTTTTTTTTATAATGTTGTTCTGTTGCGTTTTGTAATTTAAATTATTATATGTATTAATGTAATATTGGAAACTATTTAATTATTAGTTAAGTTTTATTAATATTTCTCATTTTAGTTCCTGAATACGGTTTATTTCCAAAATAAAATAAATATTAGAAACTATAAAATAAGTTATTTTTGTTCAAACTTCAAGCTAAAGTAATGTATTATGTTGTGGTTTATTCCTGTCACTTAGTCCAGTCGTTAATCTTCTGGACTCACGCGCCACGCATTCTAATGTGTGTCGTGTGGAATACGAAATATTGAAGGCTTCAGGCTTCGTACGTTTATATTATATTCCGGTGATGAAGTTGTCGCCTACAATATGACGAACGTAATGTTTTATTAAAATATGTGGACACATACAATTTTCGTATGTAAATATGATTTTGTTTTTTATTTTCTGAACCCGTTACCTCGATCATATTTTTTTCTCCTAGATATCAAAAGTAATACTATTTTCCTGCTTAATGTTAACAAACGGATATCAGATTAACATATTTTTTTTAATTTTTTTTCAATTTTATAAATCTTCATAAGAATAATTAATCTTATCTTAAGTAAAGTTACTTTCGCGTAAATGGCAACATCTCCTCTCGAAGAGGAGAAACGACACTGTGTCAATGAGTGCCAACCGAGTTCACCCCGAAGCCAATGATAACTCATTATACCCGAGTTTGAAATCGCAATCAAAATAGTCATCTAAAATATTTTATTTTCAGACGCGGCGCCACAACAGTTTTCAAATACATATATACAACAATAGCAGGTTGGTGGGTCATCGTTTAGGATAATTGTTGGGGAGAAAGAATTCTATATTTGAACATTTTACTTTTAAAAAGCGAAAAGGAGTATAAAGGAACGATATTATAAAAGAAGATGGTTCCTGCGGCTTTTTTGCTGGCAACTTCACACTGAATGAACTAAGCTTAACAAATTCACATTAAATAAATTAACTTTATAAACAATAATAATAATTTACTTTATTAAATATTAAGACAGAACAATTGCAATAGCCAAATAATATTTCAGTAACACTAAGCACTCTCAGCCTGTACTGTCCCTGAGCTAGGTTAAAACCTGTATTTTAGGAAAAAGAAAGTGAGATCCAAATTTTAAATAAAATATAATAAAACACAGTACACAGCGGCAAATCTTCAGATTAAAAGTACAGAACGTAGGGCTTTACTTGCTCTTCAGGGTACGGAAGTGTAACGCTGCTTCGTAGCTTGGTGAGAATTAACTAATTGCCTTACGTGAGATTTTAGCTTACTACCGACCTCAAGTTCAGCAAAATTTAACATAAACCACGTAAATATCATTGATTAAATTAATAACACGTCACACATGCGAGGTCCACATATGCGTAATAATTAAAGAAACTCATTCAAACTTTTTAACAGATGCGTTAATTTAAAAATACGTGATATAAAAATTTAAAATGAAAACGGTTAAGAAAACATTTATGTTTTACAAGTCTTAAATAATAATATATAATAATATTATAATTTCAATAAATGTGTATAACTATTAACAATTTTAACTGTAATTTAAGAAAAACATTGTATTATTGCTTAAATAAAAATATTGTAACAAAATATATATCAATAGACTAACTTAACATTCAAATAATACTATATTCTTTTTTAATCCTATATTATTTACTAAAGCATTTAAGTAGCTTTTACTAAAAATTTAAGTTTTGCTTTTAATTTATTTGGTGACTGGAACTCAATTTAAAATTATTTTGAACTTCATGGGTTATTTAAGTAACCTGTGTTAAGGATAGCAATTTACCAACCCCCAGAATGAGTAAGCAGTAAGCGTGGAGCTACATACATGTATATATTGGTTTTTTGAGGCTTAATATTAATAACAATAGTTCTATTCACAAAAAGGAACAATAAGAAGACGATTTTATGAATGTGTGTGCCGGGAGTGCGTGAGCGTTTTTGTGCGAGTTGGTGTTGGTGTTGGTGTTTGTGTGTGTGTGTGTGTGTGCGCGCGCACGTGTGTGTTTGTGTGGGTGAGTGTGTTTGTGTGGGTGAGTGTGTGAATAAAATAAAATATTAAAAATAAAATGTATTTAAAGTATTTGTTAAATCAACTAAAAGGTTGGATCAAAGTATCTTTCAGTTTCTTCATAATTTTTAGACAGCAAAAGATCTATTAGTATTTTTTACATTTTACATACGGAAATTTGTAAACAAATATATCACCATTTATTTTGTTGTATAGATAGGGACCTAAGTAAGTAATTTACGGCGTTTACATCTATTATTTATATAAGGGGTTATCCGGTGTTGTCGAAGAATAGTATCAACAATGAAAAGTTTTCTTACGGTAAGTACGCTACATTCTTTATATAATTGTGCAGTTGGATATCGAAGTGGCTTAAAAGAAGAAGAAGAATTGCTCGTTGAGCGACTTCTAGAGGTTTCAGAGTTGTTTTAGGAACACCGGCCCAACAAGATATACAATAAGAGATAAGTGACTGACATAAAGCGTAATATATAGTACTGTAACACAGAGTCAAAGTTAAAAGCAATAAAAGTGCCACCGGCGGATAACAGATGGCGTTACTCGTAGATTAAATCGCGCTAACGTTTTGCCATCTTGAATGGTATAAGGATTTGACATGATTGAATGTTCGTTAGACCCTATCCCGATCGAAGGCGTCCTAAGCACGTCCTATACGATCCAGTCGATGGACTTACAGCAGCCAACATTAACTTGTTAAATGCCACAGTCAACACACACCGACCCCGCCGGCGGGGTCGAAGACTCTCACTCTCATTCATTACGGCCCGTCGACGCTTAGGTGTCTGACGGCGTAAATAAAAAATGCACACGTCTTTCTTTTTTACCCGATCTTAACGGCGTCCTAAGCCGAGGTCCGGCCTCACAGGAGGCACCCTTAGGACGTCCGTTCCCCTTGAGCCACATTTATGTCGGCTCCCATTCTCCGGCCTGAGTTCATCTCGGCCCATCCCGCCCGGTGACGCTGTAGAGGCCAATAGGGCCAACAGCATACACAAACCGAAAAAAAAAAAAAAAATGTTCGTTAGACTTTGGCTGATTATAGCATACGATCGACGCCTACTAGTGACGCCTACAGTGCTTCCTTACCTGCTTTCCGTCCGGAAACATTTAAGGGACTCTGTGGTTCGCGGGGATTTGTGCTTCCGGTGTCGCTTCCGCTGCGCGGGACGATTATCGGGACTCTAATTCACCAGTTACCCTGAATAATAAATACGTTGTTTGTATTCGACCCGACCAAGCTATAACCGGGAATCCTCTTACAGTACGTATTATAAAGCGATTTGCAATGCTTCGAAGATGTGTATTAATTTGCGTACCCTACCACTAAAAACGTCAATATAAGCTTAGGAGTTTATCCAATGTTAGGCCAAGATATTTCATAGTATCGGTTGACGAGATAGACGAGGGCATTCGCAACAATGAGTAAAAAAGCAAGAGTGAGCAGTCAAGACTAAGGGAGTTTTGTGTTGAGAAGTTGAGCGGATAGAATAATTAATAAATTTCGTTTTGGCAGCATTTAGGCATGTAAATATTGAGGGTAAAAAAATTGTATTGCAATGGTAACATAATATTTGCCAGTAAGTAATTAAACCAAATCATGAAGAATGAGATTAGTTCGTGTAATGGGCACAAACTGTGAGTGGTAATAATTAATGATTTTATTAGTAAATTACTGAAAGATTTATGATGATTGACTATTTATTATTATATCCAACTTGTTTCTTAAAATTATATATTTAATAAATTTAACTGTCAATTTAAACGTAATAGAAAGTGTGATACTGATAAATCGTGGGTATGTGTAAAATGAGTAATAGGTGTAACGTGTATTGTCACAATTAATAAAATTAATTTAGTAAAAACATGCAAATAATTAATAAAAAAGTAAAAGTATAAAAAATAAAGAAAGCATAGTCACAATATCCTTAATTGTCCTAATTGCGATTCATTTTCACTATTATATAAGGACTACCACTGCCTTTTCTTAATAAAATACGTCCGTCCAGCAATACGAATACTGTTGTGCCTTAGCGAATGCTCTGGTGAGATAAAAGAGTTTTCTTGCTTGAGGTGTCAAGAGCTCGGCAATGTAAACAGGTGTCTTTTCGCCGGATAGGCCCAATATATTAAAGTTTATCTTTTCATTTGAATTGATTTTGTTATAATCCTTTACTGCTTTTAGAGTATCTGCTCTTATTTAGAGTATTTGAAAACTCCACAATGAGGGACGACGTAGTGCTGTCCCTTTTTGATTGTAATCTCGAAATATCTCTAATATCCAACATTGTCAAGTCAATGTTAAGCGCTGTCGAAGGATGCTTAATCATAGAAAACTAATTATCCTTAGATTCTCTTGCAGATTTAGGAACATTTCTCAATTCTACACAGGTTTTATTTGAGTCTCGTTCTAGGGAGTCTATCTTTTCTTGCAGTTGAGTGACTTTCGTAGATAAGGAACACTTTTAATTTTCCAGGCGGGATATTTTATTTTCTAATGACGTTAGTTGTTCAGACATTGTAGGTCATAGATTTCTCAATTTCCCCGTTTGTACTTTAAATTTTTGAATATTGATTTTTAATTTCTAACATGTAATTTTCAAATTGCAACATGCGGTTATTATGTACCGTAAATAATTCCGAAATCATGTCTCTAATTTCCTTTTTGAATTCCGAAAGTTCGTCAATAAAATCATCATTCGATATACAACGTCGCTTAGTGCGCTGTGTGATAGAAGTAAAATCAGGGGACAGTTAAATAAAGCACATTAATCAAAAATAAGCATGAAATATAAAATATATATTCAAATCTGTACGAGCACATAAAACTGTGACGCGACGAAGTCTGAAAACGATGTATTATTTTTAAAATAAAGTCACCGACATTCGCAATTCTTAATATGTTTTTTTATAGGAATTCGACGAGCTTATGGGCCACCTGATGGTAAGTGGTCACCAACACCCATAGACTCCAACCAAATGAATTTTTTCATCTCCAGAATTGAAATGATACCTATCGAAAAGCCACTGTCTTCATAAAATTCAAGAATTCATTCAAGAAATAAACGCAAGTGAAACCATACTTATTAACAATAACACAATTAAATCTTAGCTCTTCATTAATTTAAAGTGTAACTGAACCGACGTTTCGGTGCTAAATATATAATTGAAGTCAATAGGTGATACACAGAAATCTCTGAGAACGTAAAAGAATATGTAACTAGGGAAAAGTGGAGACTGAAGCAGCCATCTATCACAGTGAGCCTCGTTAACTTCGAGAGCTCTCCGTTTTAATCGCACTCACTTTTCGTTTTTTGTTTCGAATCTGGAGAATAATGAATGAATTGATTTATGAGTTTGAGAGCAGTTACAAGTGCAGTTTATTTTGTGAGATTCCATATACCGATATAATAACGCCATTTTGGAAACTATGATTCTAAGCTTATTACATTATATTTTTACTTTTTTATAATAATTTTAATGAACACATAAGGAAATAACCTGTAACATAAGTGTTGTAGATCAACGTTATACTCTAGTTTGACTTAGAAGTTTTATTCCCATCCCACCCAAAGAAGACTCACATTGTGTCAAAAAAACGTCATATATGTTGAATCATTTTGATTGTTTACTAATGTTAGGACTATTAGTTAAGGGTACATACAAGTATTAACATAAAATGACCTGTATTTCACTGACTACAACAGCCAAATTCCTCTCTATTTTCTGCTTTACACATTCACACAAAACGAAAGCATGAAAGTTGCCATTAGGTAAATCATTTGTGTGTCTGATGTACCCCTTTGAGCTCGGAGTTAAAGTTTTCTTTAGGTGTGAGATATAACCTGAGCAAGTTCAGGTCGTTATGGGATTCTGAATTGGCTTATACGATTTGGAGCTGGGGACGAAGATTCGAACGTTATTGGAATATATCGACGTCTCGCGTAGCCTTTATGTATTGGAGGCGGTGTTCAATTCCAATTGAATATGTGGTTACTAGCTATTGTAAGTCTTCTGATTGGAATCTACTGTTACCCTTAATGGCAACTTATTAGATATTGAATGTCTTATATAAATATATAGTATATATATTTTATTTTCAGAAAAAGTGGATCTTCATTAGGAATCGAAATCTAGATAAGCGCGAAGTTTTCATATTTTATTTAATAACATTTTTTAATTAAATTTGTATGCGTTGCATTCAATTCAGTCTCTCATTAAGCAGTTAGCTAAAGACATTGCTATTATCAACGTGTTACCAATTGTAAATGCACAACACTATAAATTTAACAATTACTTATTATATTAACAACGTCTAAACTCATTTAAATTCCAGCTCACAATGGTCTTTTACACGTATATACGGAAACGTAAATAATATTTCAGAAATCTGAGCTACAAATTTTAAAAAGCGAGTCATGTGAACTACATACCCGGTTTCGACTAAAAAAAACCTATAAAAACACATGTTTGCTTCACTATTTCTGACTGGAGTTTTTCTCTTGAGCTTTGTACCTCGTTAGTTTATGTTGGAGACCGTGAAACACCTTCAACCGCTCGTTCATTAAATATAACTTGTTTTTTTTGAAAATATTGCATCGTATAAGAATAAATCAACATTATAATATGAATTGTACGTTTCTGTCTTTATTGATTTGACATTAGAAAGAAGACAATTCGTCTTCGATACGGCATTGTTTAACTAATCGGTTATTATAAGTAAGTATAAAAGATGGACGCAATCACAACCAGTATTTTTATTATTATTCTTGGAATCATTTTATTTATTTATTATTATTAAGTAAAGTATTCAGTCTAATTGAATAAAAATATTTTATGAACAACGTCAAAATTCTCATTATTTTGAAACTATAAACTCGATATAAGCAAAGCTGAAGCTCAAGACATGTATTACAAACATACAACTAGTACTTTAGCTAAGTACTAAACGATGTCAAAAGTTATTTTGAAAGTTTAACCATATCGTGAGAAACAGACTATTATGTACGGCAAGGGTTCCAAGCAACTGTTGTATGCCGAGTGTTGGATACAGAAAGTTCAAAGGATATTCAACAGTTGTGACTTCTGTGACTTTTATTTTGGAATTATATTTTGTAAAACAGTAATACAAAATTACAATTGTAAAATAAACATGAACAAGAATTCGTATATATTTATATTAAACGTGGATATCGAATTATAATCTTTATCGCTATTTTGATTAAGCCGAAATTCCCAAACACAAAACTTTTTCGTGAAATATTTAAGAGTGACGCGCGACATTTATTCTAATTACAACATTGAAAGAATACACGGACTATAATAGCGTAACACAATATATCAACATTTCACGAGTGAGGTACGAAATGCTGCATACACAACTAATTTTTTTATTTAGAAATAAACTGCAATGTGATCGCAATAGTCACTTTAATACAAAAACAACTTCAGAAAGAAAAATAATATTTTTTTTTTAGTATTTATCTACAGGTACGTATCTTTATGACTCGAAATCTATACAAACAAATGAAAATAATGTGCCTGTCTGTTATTTCAAAATAACTGACACTTTTTAAGTTAATATGACTATATGCGAGTTAACAGTTAATTTATATATTTTATACATTGAGACACGTACAAAAAGTACGTTGAAACTATACATAATAATATTTATTGGCCGCTTAAATAGAATTCAAAATATATTTACTTTAATTCGAATTTAAAAATAACATTTCGCGTTAAATATCTCGCTAATCATCTCTCGATTTAACGATCCTGCCCATGTTTTATTTATGTTTTATTAAATTAAATACATCCACCGTATCATCTTAATTTCAAAACCTACCCTCAAAACACTTGAGTATACTTCAGGGCGCTTGTTATTGCAAATATTGTCTCCCTAATCGTTAAAATTCGTATAATGTCGGACGGCCATCTGTCATGGCCGGCCTCGTTAGCTTCCAGCTGTGTTTTAATTTTTTTCGCATTTCCGTATCGGAATCGACAGAATGATGAATAAAATGGATCGAGGTAGGACTGATCAGTGAGGTTTCGTATTGGGTGGACAGTCGGATGTTTATTCATTTGGTTTTTATTTATGTCCAATGTATTTTGTTCTATTATATTGATAAGCTTTGTGTGTGTGTTTAACGTTCTTAAGTATTAGGTTTGCTATGTAATTTAAAACTTGATTAGTGAAAAAATATATTGTACTGTGTGTTATATATTATCCTCCTTATTCTACCGCAAAACAGCAGTACTTTGTATTGTTGTGTTCCGGTTTGAAGGGTGAGTGAGCCAGTGTAATTACAGGCACAAGGGACATAATATCTTAGTTCCCTAGGTTGGTGGCGCATTGGCGTTGTAAGCGATGGTTAAAATTTCTTACAATGCCATTATCAATGGGCGTTGGTGACCAATTACTATCAGGTGACCCATAGGCTCGTCCACCTTCATATATCATAAAAAAAAAACATATTTTCGATTGTGCGGTAGTAAGCGACGACGAAGAAAAAGATAATGATGAAAAAACAAATGAATGACTGTTTTCAAAGCTCAAATGTACCAGCTAAATGAATTTATAAATTTGAATTTGGAATTCTTAACCCAAGAGGAGATATTTCAGATCAAAGTGGTCAGTACGACAAAACGCTAATTTCATATGTAAGGACCTAATATATACAAAGTTGGGTTTCTTTCCAATAAAGAAGAACGTTTGGATTTTATCGTATCATGCTGCTCCAATGTAGGTCCGTGGATTATATATGCGGTAGAAGTTTCAATTCTACATGCAGATATATGACATTTACTATCGAATGATGAATTATAAACACAAATAACGGCCATAATATAACCCCTAAGTGTTTGTCCAGGTTTCAACTCGGAATCTTCGCGTAAGAATAACATTTTCTAGCTTACTAGAATATTTATCTTATATAATTTAATATTGTAAAATTAGTAGTCAAAAGTGCTCGTAACAGCCTAATTCAATAAAATAAATTTTGATTTTCTATAGCGTAACTATCAATAACATTTTACTACTATTAATGTAATATTCAATACGATAATTATTTAGCCAATATAAGGTGGGTGGACCATGGAAGGCCATGCTCCTTTGAAGGCCAACTATTAAAAAGTCTTGGTTATTGTCATGTGTCGCTATTTTGTTGGTGCGGTCCCTTCGTAGACTTTGGTCGTCAATGTTAAAATTGTTATTCGCGAGCACAGCAACACGTAAGTTTTTAAGTAAATAACCTATTTTTATCTTCTTTTTTACTGTGAATTGTCATATAAGGGTTTGTTATGGTACTAAAGACAAAAATAATAATTTTGCTTCAGTTTCAGTTAAAATTTCGGTAGTGTTCCTAGGAAAGCCGGTGGTTCCTTATAAGTCCCATCAAAAATTTTACGGATGGCCTTGCTAGGTTACAAGGGCCTACTACTTTTTTGTAGATGACAAACAAACATACAAAACGACGATTAAGAAAAGAGGAAAGTCTACAAGTAAGCTAGAACAGAAAAAGGAAAACATAAATACGTGTCTATTATCTTATTAAATATAAAAAAAAGCTTGTGATAGGTAATAATTATTGTTAGTTTGGCCTTCTTAGGAACATTTTCGCCTTACAAAGATCGGACCCATAAGAAGGCCATTATAGGTCAATTTTTTTTTTATAATTTCAGCCTAAAACGCATTGGCGACCATTGATATCGATATAATACTCATTACTATTATTTTTAAATAATTTCCATGAATATATTCTTAGTTATACCATGGCGTTCAAGGAATATTCGATGAGCTTTTTATAGATAATTGTAATATATTAAGCATTTAATGTTTCGTTTAAATGAAAGAGCTTTTTATGTAGTTTTAGTAAAAGCGGAAATTTTAATTGTTACAACTCTACTTTTAAGTTGAACGACTGATTTATAATATTGGCCTTGTTTCTTGCAAGATCGTTTGGAAGAGCTTAATAAAACTGAAGTTTTATAAATAGTGATTACATCTAGAATAAAAAAAAGTAATTTATATGTTACACAATAAAACAAAGTATTACTTAATAATTAGTTTCTTTCATTTATCCAGTAAATAAACTAATAAATACTGTTTATTCGTTAGAGCCTTCCATGGTCCACCCACCTTAATAAAATGCCTGCTTTTATTTCAAACATGTTCATTTACTTCAATCGCGTTCAATTCCGATTCCATTTTGATCTAGAATTGAAATATTTTCTTACTTTAGTGTTAGTTATGAGATATTACCAGATTTTCAAGTTTTCGCTCGTTACACTAAGCTTTAAATTGGCTTACGTGTGTTAGAGGTCGAGATTGAACCGTTATTATAAACTATAGACGTCTCGCCGCAGCATCCACAGATTAAATGTGGTTTCCAATCCCATTGGAAATGTGGTTAGCTTTAAATGCGGACTCGTTCGATATTAAACGTCCTGTTTCATACATTTGTCTAGTTGAATGTGAATTTTGCGTTAAATTTATATGAAACATACTGTTATAATAATTTGTTTTTCTTCTGTAACAAAATTCATAAACGGGAAATGCGTTTATGTTATGTAATTTAATATTAACCCAAGCCCGAACTGATCGAATAGTCATATCATTCATTTTTTGATACTAGTATCAAATAAATTTATGAAATTTCTATCAAGTCAACCGCTATATGCATGCCCTTTATATATTTATTCAAGTTACGCTTCTTCCAACGATTTTATTTTTTTGTCTGATCAATGCCCTAGATGGGGAGAGTGGTGTAACAACTGATACTTAGGATATACCGAATATTTTTTTAGCTTTTAGTAGAGTATCTACATCATTATTATCTGTATACAAAATAAAACCGTTTAACTTAAAAAAAAATTTACTTAATTTTTTAATTTAAAGTTTTTAATTTTGTTACTGTTCCACTTGCCCTTTCATAAAAAAATATAAAATCCGCCATTTTGTAGCGGCGGCCATCTTAAATTTACAATGACTAGTACAGAATGTAATGTCAATAGAACTAAAAGGGTGTACCAAATATCAGATGAATCTGCTAACAGGAAGGGGTTAACAGCAAACAAACCAACAAACAGGATATATTATATGTGTTTTTTATGTTTATATAGACATGTATTTATTAGTTTGTTTTTGGTGCAGATTATTATTATAATGTTATTTTAGTTTGTTATTACTCCTCATATCCTATGGGTTATTCCAACACGTCGCCAAAATTGTATGTTACTATTATTTAGGCTGTCTACGTTTTTGTAAAAAATTCCGTTGGGAGTAACAATAAAGTATAAAATAAATAAATTAACAGGGCAAGCTAAATAAAACCGTTTAAAAATGTCAGAAGTATTTAAAATGTTTTTCACCATTTAGTATAAAAATAAAACTCACGTAAAATTGATTGAAGCGTTTCTTAACCCATTAACCGCCAAAATAAAAACAAAAGTGATATTTTTACAAAACATTTATTTTTATATTGTTTACAAATCAAATAAACATAAAAGAAAGAAAAAAGTAGAAAAAAATAATCAGGGTCCTTATGAGGGGGGTGTACTCGATTGTGTACAGCGGCGTATTATAGATGAAAATTTTCGAAACATTGTTTTTCAACACACAATGTTTTAAGACACTTTTTACATTGCCAGCGAACTCTTGCGTGACATACAACACATCGTAAGGGCTTTCCAAGTTTTTGAGGATAGTGTCCTGTACCGTCTTGAGGCAAGCCTGGGACCGATGATGACGAAGGTTGAGCCTTATTTTGTGTTTTCTGGCGTAAGTAAAATCTCGCAATGGTACGTCGGAACAGCAACTGATCCATGCTATCACTGTGACTAAGAACATGCAAACGCCACGCATTTGCGATAGCCATATCCACCATATAGGTAAATAAAACCCACCACCACTTTTTTCCATGAATTGCAATCCTATAAAGTGATATAGACTGATCCAACTCATCCACTCCTCCCATATTTTTATTGTAAGTTTGAAAAAGTTTGGGTATATTGACATCCGTTTTTTGATGCAGGTGACCACCGTTTTACAACTCCTAACGGTTCAATGGTATCATAATTTGAGGCTATTGTGCAAACACTATTATCCTTCCATCTCACTAACAATATTTCATTTTTCTTATCAAACCTGTAATCATACGAAGCACGGTCTTGTTTTTTCATCTCTTTACTACTTTTTAGTGGACATTTCTTCGTTCTATTATCTCTTATTGTTCCAGTCGCACGATATCCTTCTTTTTTGAGATTTACTAAGAGATTATAGTTGGTAAAAAAATTATCAAAAAAAACTTGGTGATTAGATGGATCAGTCCCCAATTTCCTAAGTAACATTTAGACTACTCTTGATCCTAAAGGATCACTAGAAGCTTCGAGAGCTTTTCCACAATACAAGTCAAAAACATAGCAGTATCCCATAGAACTTGCTGCTACCCAGTTTTTATAGCCAAACCGCACTGGTTTTCCTCGGATAAACTGCTTAGCAGGATGATGGCCAAAATATTTAACCATCGATTCATCTATTGAAATATGTTCGTGCATCACACCCCACTGAAGAAATTTATTTATTAGAATCTGATATTCTAATGGCCGAATTTTAAACATTTTATCCTTGGTACTACTTGCTTCGTTGTTGTTTACGAAATGAATATTCTTTTTTATATCCCGAAATCTTTGTCTGGGCATGGATCTCGATACCATTTCGACGCCTACGTCTTCATCATAAGACCAATACAAATCTTCTCTGGGTAACTTATGATACCCAGATAATATCAATATGCCTAGAAACTTTTTCAAGTCAACAGAGTCCAGTTGGAAAGTGTGTCTATTGTTTTGATTAGCATATAAAATTGTATTTGTAATTATCAAGCTAATCACTTCTTCATCAAATATTTTTTCAAATATTTGTACTGGGGTGAGATCTTGAAATTTTTCTTTTACTAGTTTCTGTCTATCAATAACAACCGTTCTTTCTTGAGTTGTATAAGAATAAATTGGTGAACACGTACGCCATACTGGCTGATCTGGCTGTTGACGATGACTTCTCTTTGACTTCTCAGCCAAAGGCTCATCATCGCTGCTGTCGGGGTCCCCGCATGGAATTTTATCCTTATTACTCCTAAATACCTCTATATTACCAGGCACATCCCGGGGCAAAGATGCAGTAAGTTGCTCGTCAGCACCTTCTTCTTCATCAGTCACAACGCTAGGTTCTGGTGGTATAATCGCGAATTCATAATCAGCCTCACTATCACTATCTTCTAAAACAGCAATGACTGCTTCCTCTAAGCCGTTGTAATAGTCAGAAACGTTGAGATGTCTCGAACTCATTATAATAATAACCTGAAGAAAAAAGTGCAATAGTTATATGGATGCGGCCGCTGTACCCAAGTAGGTACAGTAGTGTTTCACGTACGACTACTTTGTAAATATAAGTTGAAAAACATTAGTTTAACATTTATTCTATACATAAGGACGTACACTACAAATATATATACATAAAATAAATTTGGGTATATGTAAACACTATGAAATAATAAAATGGTTTACTTACCTGTATTTAATGATTATATTCCTTAATTGTAATCCTCTCAGTGATTATTTTGCGAATAAATGAGCTTAAATCGTTTATTATTTCAATATACTGTATGTCTTCTATTAAACTGAGCGAAAAAAACAACACTAACTTTTAGAATTTTATAACTACCCCCAATTGTTTTGCTGTACCCAATCAGGTACAAAGGCGCCAAATGGGTTAATGTCAAGTTTTCATAAATCAATAATTATTATCATTTCAGCCGAAAACCACAGCTGAACAAAGGCCTCCAAGGTCTCAACTATAGAATAATAACGCTTAGAAGGATAGTGTCATATATAGTTTCGCTCAAAATTTAAGCAAATTTAGAATTAATGTAAGTGTCACGTAATTACATTCACCGACACGCACACATACGACCGAATTATGTTGCAAGTGAATAGACATTTCCCTCATAAAGCGAGGAAATTGATACTGTTTGTTTGTAAAAGTATTACAATTATATATTGCAATATTATTTATTTAATTTTAGCTTTTATTATTATAATGATCTCTTTTTTAATTTAGTTAATAATATTATTTAGTGTTGTCTTTATTTTATGTTCAATCATAGAGTTGTTCAAATAATATTTATAATTATTTGAACAGTATTAATGTTTTATATATAATTTAAAAATTATTAGATTTTTCTTTTTTAAAATATTAAGCTGTCGTAACAAATATGGTTTCCATAGCTGACAATATTTTTATTGTATTGACGTCTGTTCTTTACAAATTATTTTTGTTTTGATGAATGTATTTACCTAAAATTATAAGTTGCCAAATAGTACTTACGTGTGAAATGTGATTTTCTTATCCAAATTTTTGTATGAGTAGCGTTGTGACACCATTTACGGCACTGTAAGTCATTTTTTAATAAATTGCGCGACCTGTTTACTATGACACTTTAACGTGACGGCTGACGTAACGTGAAACGTACTCCACTACTTGGGCCTACTCACCTTTTAAGCGTTAATTATTCTATGGTCTCAACGATTTCAGAAATTTTATGTCTATTTTTAGCTTTTATTATATTTTATTTAAAAATGTCATTAAATATCATGTCGACGTCAAAATACACTTTACTTGAGTGGGCTCTCACAAGAACTTTAGAATCATTTAACAATTTTAATATAAACCTACCGGAACGAAAATTGGATTCTACTGTGAAGAACTGGAATGAAACTTACTCTTATTAAAATTTAAAAATAATTACATTTAGCAATCATACACAATTATACTTATATATATTTTATATATATATATATATATATATTGTACAAAATATAAGCAGATTTTTTTAGATTGTGATATATTCATGTCTCTTTTAATAGCTTTAATCGTTATAGCAAAAATATTTTAACTAATGGTAGAAGTAGTACTGATTGAATTAATTGTCATCGAATGAATTTGTCATTTCTCCCACTCTCTCTTTAGTACCTAATCTCTAATTGATAAATAATTTTAGCCGTTATCCAATACATCTCCGCCTGTTATGTGTTAGTTACTAATCATTGGAAACTATTTTGGTAATGATTTGTCAATATTTGATATTTATAAAATTAATTATGTACTATTTGTTTCCATTAAATAAATAAATAAATCTTTTATGAACATCAACAAATACTAAATGCAACCTCCTGTATAATCCTGTGCAGTATGTTGTCAACGTGTCAACGTGAGTTTTACATATTGGAATTTTACTATAGATGTTTATAATAAAACCGACTCAACCTTAATACTATGTTCTTAATTTTAAAGCAAAATTATTGTAATTTATGTTAAGAAGATTTGATATTAAAAGTTCAAAAGTCATAACGCCGACATGAAGTCATGGACCCGTAAGTAACGCTGCCGTACCGCCTTTTGCTTCACAGATCTCTGAAGTGGCTCCAAACTTGAGAACTATTTCGAGAAGGGTATTTCAAGAAATTGTAAGAACGTTATGCTAGGCCGAGTACTAACTTGGATATGAATGCGAACTCGTAATGTTGTGTATTGGTTAATATATATTTTTTGTGAATACAGGTTCTATGACTAATAAAATACATGTTTAAAAAACTGTATTTTATTCTTAGTACTATTTTATAATATTTTGTATGCTTAATTTTATTCTTTTATGTTTTTAATAGTGGATTTCCTAACTTCTTTTCATTTTAAATCAATATATCAAAATTATCCTTAAATGTATTACTGATTTCTAAGCCATATCAGATCCTAGGATAAGACATTGACTAATTTCATTACGATCGATTCATTTGTGTTATTGTAATAAGGGACATGACAGCCGTAGTAGTAACAGCCTGTGAATGTTCCACTGCGGGGCTAACGCCTCTTCTCCTCTTTTGAGAAGGTTTGGAGCTTATTCCATCACGCTGCTCCAATGCGGGTTGGTGGAATTCACATGTGACAGAATTTCAGTGAAATTTGACACATGCAGGTTTCCTCGCCATGTTTTCCTTCACCGTCACGAACGAGATGAATTATAATCACGAATTATGCTCATGAAATGTAACTTTCCTATTCATTATCTTAATAAACATTAAACAAACACGTACAAACAACAAACAAATACGCATAAATATTTTATTAACTATTTCAGCAATTAAATTTGCCATAATAATTACATATTCATAAATAAAATATATATTTTGCCATCAAAGCCATTCAAACGAATATAATTGAAGAAATTTAATTATAAAGTCAGACTATTTATGTCAAAGTAAATATTTCAAAGTTAGGTAAAATTTGTCACGTTTAAAAAGTCTGTTGGAGAATTGTCACGCAAACGTCAGATCAAAGAAGTCGAATGATCCAGATCATCAAGCTCAGGCCATATTCATCGCCTACCTATATTGTTGTGTTCCGGTTTGAACGGTGAGTAAGCTAGTGTATTTACCGTCACAAGAGACATAACTTCTTAGTTACCAAGGTTAGTGGCGCATTAGCGATATCATGAATAGCAAATGTTTCTTACATGGCCATATCTTTTATGGGCGTTTGTGAGCTTTTACCATCGGGGCCAAATTCGTGTGTATTGTAAATAAATAAACAAATTTCAAGCATATAATTGCTATCAAATAAGTTTGTCTATTTGTCGAAATTTAACAGGTTCAAGGATTTGGGATTATAATCCTATGATATTTGATTGCTTGAAATACAACTATTTACAAATTAACACTGCTTTTACTTAGAAGGTAAATTATAAATGACACTTCCAAAAGACGTTAACGATCGCGATTAGATAGAACGAGACGACGATATTGGATAAAGGAAACCAAGATAATGATGCCACAATAGTTATTGTGATAATCGAGGAAATACATATATTTAAGAGGAACTTCACAATTGTTTTAATAAATGAAACTCACCATATAGCAACAGATGCCATCAATTTTGATTGTTTTAAGACGAACAGGTAACACACTTCAAATGAATTTCTCGTAAATTGAATAAAAAAAAAGTTGAGGAGAAAAGATGGCCTAGAAGTTAGAAGACGTGACTTCAGCGTTAAAATGCGGGCTCTAGCCCGGGCAAGAAATTCGTGCTTTTCAGTGTAAGAAAATATTGAAAAAACCAACCCACTTGAATCATGTTTTCATTGTTCCTTTCAGAAAATCATGTTAAACGAAGAACATCCTATAGACGCTAAATACTTTACGTACGCTCCCTTCGAAGTAGAAGATTTTCTGCCTGAGTAAACTAAAAGATCATCTCCGTCTGAACGAATAAAACTAATCAGGCTCGACGTGTTACGCAACATTTATTCCACAAAGATTTGTATCTCGGAGACGTCCGAATGAAAATCAGAGGAAGATTGAAGCGACTATAAAAATATCTGGTTGTATTTACTCCCGGGAGTTTTTATTAGCGAGGCTTGGAAGTTAATGCGAAACGGAATTACCTCATCGAGTGCTAACTAGCCGTTTCGCTCTCCGATGACCTGTTTGATTCTAATTAAATGAATGTAAAGCGTAGTAATGACTACAGAATACACAACACACTTTTAAGCAACAAATTATTTAAAACATTTTAATTTAGGACAGAAATGTACTGCTCAATAGTAGGTACTTGTTATATTTAAAATGCTAAAGCTAAGAATAATTACAAGAATATTGGAAAACTGTATACATTTTTTAAATAATAGTAAAATAATATATATGAAGAAAGTGACTGAAGAAATCCGCTACTAAGGGGTTTTCCAATAGGGACGCTTGAACTTTGACAGCTGATTGCGGCCATGTTGTTTGAGTGACAGCTGTCAAATGCAGTGTGTTATATTCATTCCGTCCTCCCAAACCACCATGGCAGGTTACAGTGTCGAGCAGCACGTGCAAATCATAAAATTGTTTTATGAAAATGGGTCTTCAGTTCGAGCAACGTTCCGCGCACTTCGCCCGTTTTACGGTCGCGATGATCGTCCTGCCGAGTCGACTATCCGTCGATTGGTGGACAAATTCGAGTCAACCGGGTCAGTTAACAATCAGCCGGTTCCCGTGCGTCAACGTAACGCGAGATCTGCCGAGAATATCGCCGCTGTGCGCGACAGTGTCCTCGAAAACCCGCGGCAGTCAATTCCGCGTCGCGCACAGGAACTCGGCCTTTCGCAGACGACAACTTGGCGAATTTTGCGTTGTGACTTGAGCCTGCACCCGTACAAGATCCAGCTGACCCAAGAGCTCAAGGTTAATGACCATAGACAGCGCCGTGTGTTCGCTGACTGGGCATTAGAGCAGTTGGAAGTTGACGCCGATTTTGGCAAAAAAATCATCTTCAGCGACGAGGCGCATTTTTGGATGAATGGCTATGTCAACAAGCAAAATTGCCGTATTTGGGATGAGACCAATCCACACGAGGTTCACCAAGTGGCAATTCACCCGCAGAAAGTGACTGTTTGGTGCGGATTTTGGGCCGGAGGCGTGATTGGTCCGTATTTTTTCGAAAACGATAATGGTGTGGCCGTCACCGTCAATGGTGAGCGATACCGGTCGATGATAACCAACTTCTTTTGGCCTGAAATCGAGAATATGGATCTGGACAACATGTGGTTTCAACAGGACGGCGCTACGTGCCACACAGCACACGCTACGATGGAAGTTCTGCACGAGCAATTTCTGGACATGGTCATCTCGCGCGGAGGCGACGTGAACTGGCCACCGAGATCGTGCGATTTGACCCCGCTGGACTTTTTCTTGTGGGGTTTTCTTAAGTCGCAGGTCTATGCCAACAAGCCGCAAACCACCGATGCCCTCAAAGTCAACATACGCCACGCCATCGATCAAATACAGCCCGATTTGTGCGCCAGAGTCATCGAAAATTGGACCTTTCGTGTGCGCGCCACCAACCGAAGCCGTGGCGGTCATTTGAATGATGTCATATTCCATACATAATGGGGTCGATAGACCTTCCAAATAAAAAAATTCGCAAATATCTCTCCTACATGTATTTTTTTTTGCATTTCAAAGATCAAGCGCCCTTAATGGAAAACCCTATAGTTTTATTTTTGTATCTAGAACAATGAAAGCAGCAGATAAAACGCGTTTGTAAATGACTGCTGTTACAGTTAAATGAAGGTTTATGTTACTTTTTAAAATTAAATAGAAGGTACATATTCCTGAAAAAATAACTAACGAAAAATAATAGAAGAATAGCGTTAGAATAATCCACGCGTTAATATTTCCAAATTGAAGTTTTATTTAAGATTCATAAGTTTACGCTTCAATCCACTTTTTAGAACAAACTTTTACGTTAAAAATGTATTTGTTTCTTAATATGTTTTATTGGATGGTCTATGAATATGCTATTATTGTGATTATTTAAATGAGAATAAATAGTATTATTTATTTAATGAATTTAATATATATATATACTAGTATCTACCTGCGGCTTCGTCCGCGTTTGAAAAGAAGGGTCGTGTTTGGTACCCTTTATTCTATTATGTACTCTTAACTGATGAAATGAAATTTAGCGTACACTTTAAATTTCATGATCCATGTACTAGGCTAAGCTTCATGATGATCGGTTGACTAAGTAAGGTCCTCCAGACCGATTTCGGCCACGGCGGCCAATCTCAAAAGAGATTAGCCAACTGCGCAGGAGATATTATAGTGCACAAGTGTGTGTGCAAACATAGGTGCACTCACTATTCCCTAGCTCTCATAATCCGATGGGACGGCAATCCGACACGACCGGAAAGAGTTCAGGCGCAGGACCAACGGCCACTAGACCAACGAGGTAGTTGTTCGGTTGAGTAATTAAGGCATGAAAACGTAACAAATAAAATAACTTTTAGGGTTCCGTACCTCAAAAGGAAAAAAAACAGAACCCTTATAGGAAAACTTTGTTGTCCGTCCGTCTGTCTATCTGTCAATACCCTTTATATCGGGAACGCGTGGAGGTATCGAGTTGAAATTAAAACAATATACTCAGGTCATAGTCTCTTGAAGCTGTGAAAAGATCAAACTTCTAAGTTAACGTAAAACGGTTACGGCCGTTCATGCCGCAATACGTATATGCAAAATACGTATATTTCGACACTCTCAAGGGAATCAAAATTTATAGGGTATTTCCCGTTGACCTAGGACTATGTGGCAAGTAATACCGTCTTATACTACAAGTATTGGAAAAAACTATACATTTGTAATTAAATCATAAAAAACAGGGTCTTTATGCAAGAAACGGCGGTCCAAATTTTGAATTGAGTTAACCTTGTCATGTGGAGTATCGCATGAAAGGGCTTCATTGGCACAAACTTAAACAGATTTTTATTTATTTTAATGATGTAAAGTTTTTGGTTTATGACGAAGAATGAAAAAAAAATCTTTTCCCTTTTTTATAAATATAGGTATCTAATAACTTTGGTGCATGTAGTACCTAACGGCTTGCACTGTTATGCATACCTGCTTATTTAATTTAAAATAACCCTAAATATGTACCTACAAATTTGTACGGAACCCTCGGTGAGCGAGTCCGACTCGCACTTGTCTGGTTTTTTTTTTACTTATTACATTAATAAGGATTAATCATTTATATGACAACAATACTAGTATTATTAGCCAGATATTTTGTATAGATAAAAAGTATTTAACTGATCTTCTCCCACTACCCACTGCTTGATGGTAGCAAGTAACAGAAACAAAATATCGCTTTACAGTTTCAAAAGAATATTTTTTATTAGACTTCAGTTTCAATAAAGGTTGTCTCGCATTGATTTGAAAAACTGATCCATTGATATCGAGTTGAGTAAAGAGCCAGTTTTGGGACCCTTTCGACGACAGCAGCTTTGAAATGAACATCAAAGAAAATTCACGGAAACCATTGAAAACTTTTTGTTTGATGATTTTTGATTAACCTTTTTTAAACGCTGTTTTTGTATTAATAATACATTTGTAAGAGAAACTGGGATGATGTATGTTCACTTACATTTATTAATTATAACAATATTGTTAATTGTTGGTTAGGCTTTGTGCAAGCCAAACAGCAATACGATATTTAATATTAAAATAGCAACCCTTCAAACCGGAACGCAAAATAGTATTTTGTGTTCCGGTTTGAAGGGTGAGTGGGCTAGTCGGTATGTTGGGTATGTAACAGATGGTTAATATTTCATAGTGTCATTATCTGTTCAAGTCTTGTGATAATGGCCCAGTTGAGTTCAGAGATCGAGACGACGTGTGAACACGCCATATTCAGCTGAAATTCAATTGCTTTTGCCACTAAGCTATCTCGGCTTCAAGTCAAAGTTAAGCAAAAACTTGTAAAAATACTTAGTATTTCAATTTCACGCTATTAACTTAGTTTTGTCATTCAATTAAGCTCGTTACCAAAACTTTACTTAGTACAATATGTAACTATATGAAATAACAATGTCTGTTAACGCTATGAACACAATTAAATCGTTTATGTGATGTGGTTAATTGGTTGCCTTCAGTTTATATAATATCTGTGTTTATGAATGCAACGAGCCGTGTAATTTATATTTAATAATGACACCTATGTAGTCTTATTAACATTAAGCGAGTAATATTTCTTTAATTATATTATATATCCATATAATAATTATATTAACTGGTATGTGTTCTGTACAATTAATTATTAAATGTAAAAATCACTTGTTTTTCGTCGGCACTAATTCCACGTTTAATTTATAAGGAATATATTTGTCACTCCATATCCGAAGATGATTAAAACGGTAGTAGGGTTGCCTTCAATTCTGTTGTTGATTATTTTCTCGGTCTATTCTACCATGAGCTACTAGTAGAAAGTTTAGTATATAGTTTAGTCGAATCGTGCAAGTACTGGTAAGTTTTATCTATACATTTTTTTTATAGCATAGGTGGGCGGACGAGCATTTGGGCCACCTGATGCTAAGTGGTCACTAACGCCCATAGACATTGGCATTGAGATCTCACCCATCACTTACATCGCCAATGCGCCACCAAGCTTGGGATGTTATGTCTCTTGTGCCTGTAATTACTCTGGCTCACTCACCCTTCAAACCGGAACACAACAATACCAAGTTCTGCTGTTTTGCGGTAGAATATCTGATGAGTCAGTGGTACCCACCCAGCCGAGCTTGCACAAAGCTCTTCCACCAAGTAAAACATTCGAATATATTACCATTGATTCGATTTTTATACATTTCCTATAATATGTATTCTGGCGGTGAGCCTTTCTTTGTGAGAAGGTACATACATATTTCCTGTGTTGCACCACTTAATAGTAGAATTTAAAATCGCTGCTTTTCGTTGTAAACAATGTGTAAGCACAAGATCTACAATATCTAGTTCAATTAGATTACATTCAGGGATCTGTGTTTTGAGGATAATTCGAAGACAGAGGGGATTAAGAAAATTGGGTGCGACTATATTGTGAGAAGACAACACGAGGGATTGACGTAAATACGAACGAAGTCTAAGGCATTCAGACAGGTGAGGCAGTGTTTGTTAATGTTTGTAACATAACTGTCTATCAGTTATTATACTGTTCTATTTTTAAATTTTAATCTTTATTTAAACACCTTTAATAAATATTGCATTCGTGAATATAAAATGTGAATTTAAACTTCGAATGCTTCAGTTTATATATTTTTAGTCAATGTTATTTATATTTTATAACATAAGAGAAGAAAGACCATTGCTACACTCGCTGAATGTTTGTTAAATATTTAATATTTATGAAGTCCGAGCAGAATACGAGCAAAAGAAACTCGGCTTTAGAATAAGAATATTAATTAGCTTACGTATAATGTACCTGTAAAATAGTTACTATAACATTATATTTATGTAAGTGAACTAACACTTTACTGTAACTTGGTAGCCACTTATAAACATAATATATAAGGCCCTCCAGACCAATTTCGGCCACGGTGGCCAATCTCAGGAGAGATTAGCTAACTGCGCAGGACATATTATAGTGCACAAGTGTGTGCGCAAACACAGGTGCACTCTCTTTTCCTTAGCTCTCATAATCCGATGGGACGGCAATCCGACACGACCGGAAAGAGTTCAGGCGTAGGACCAACGGCTTAACGTGCTTTCCGAGGCACGGGAGTGTACAAACTTCCAGACTCCGGGCTGCTACTGAGAATTTTCTGACAGAAAAACCCATCACTATTTATGGCCCGACCTGGGAATTGAACCCAGGACCACCGGGTCTGCGGCCTTATATCTAGCCAATAGACCAACGAGGCAGTCAACATAATATATATGTGTGATATCGCCGACAACTGACAGATAGACTCATTCTTTATACATAATTACTCCCTTTTCACAATTATAAAATACAGGGCTAATGCTAAATTAGTGAGTTTATTAACTATAGCTCAACATTGATAATGAAACTGACGATCGCACATCGAAGAATTTATAAGTTAGGAGTTAGGAAGTTGGGAATGTTAAACTCTCTTTTCTCAGAAGCACAAATTAGGCGATGCTGCGCCTGATTTTTCAACGGTAAGAAAAGAAAGTTCACATATTTGTGTTCTGTGTGTGTAACGCAGTTCTGGCTTTCAATATCGCTAACTTGTCAAAATTATATCTGGAGAAAGTTTTTTTTTTGTCCAAGTGTCTTTATATGTATTATTATTGGCCTATCAAGAAATGTATTGTAATAGTAGTAAAGTTTATTGAAAATGTTACTCTTAACTATAGGGTACGAATCCAAAGAGAATTAAATAATAAACGATTGTTTTTTTTAATTTTGAAGGTACGTAAACATTCGCAAAGCTGTTGGTACTGAATTAAATATAACTGGTAATATAAAAGACGTATTAAAACAAAGATGAATTGAGAGCACTTCATTTCGCTTTTACATACCAAATAACAATAGAAGATGAAATGTCAAAGAGTAAAACCGATGAAGCGAGAAAAGACCGCGCCAACACCGTCTCCAGATAATGTGACGTTTCGTTTTAAAGGCTCGTATCGAAGATTTCCATTACGATTTTATCTTCGCATAAACATAATGGTCTTGTAATAATCTCGCTGTCGCCAAATGGAGCGCGATCTTGAAAGCTCTTGGTACGGTAAGACTGTCTAAGAAAAGTGGTATTCTTTTCATTTAAGATTTCATTAAACATGTTTAGCCATGTAGAATCATTTAACAAATATATGAAAACATCAATCAATCTAATTAAATCATTAAATACAATGTGTAAGTTAATATAAACGTAGGCCAGATTTCGTCGATCTGATACGATCGGTATTTTGATTCATCGATTCACCTTTTGATTCATAATAAACTCATGAAACATAAAACTTGACCTCATAATAAAATTCCTTCTTAATTGCTTATACATTACCATATACATAAATTAATTTTGCTAAATTACGAAAATGTAGAAATCAATTTAATGACACAAGAATTTTACAAATTTGCGATATCGAATAGGAATATTTATCGTATATATAATTATACATGTAAACTGTGAACCTTGTTTAACCTTGAATCCACCATTGTCGGTAAAGATCCAGTAGTTACATCCACTGGGTCACCTCGGCTACAATATCCGAGGTTCTTCAAAAATCTCAATGTTAGCAAAAGCAAATTTAATGTAAATAACATCCGAAAGGTATCTACAAGAGATTGGGAGTAAAAGCTGATTGAAACATCGTTACTGAGGTCGGAGTTGTCTAATGGGAAGCGGAAAATTGTAATTTTTTTTCCCAACGAAAGGGAGATTTTAATATCCCCTCTGTGATCTTCAGAATTTACCTTCCTTTATGGAATATCTTGTTGACGAGAAAACGTTCTCTATCAAAGAGGCGGAGAGCACATTTTGGCGTCAAGTGTCGACATACGATTATTCAATATTCCAATATTTCTGTTTCATACTCGTATGTTTTCCCCCAATGGTATTAGTATATTTCAATAGCAATAGCGTTTGATGGCTTGTTTATTTGATACGCATGCCCAATTAATATGTTTTACAAGGAGTATACATCCATACATTTCAGCTTAAAAAATTGATACATAAACACTAACGGCCTTGCTTAAATGTTGCGTAACGAATGTTTTGTAAAACACTGCAGTTCTCTCTTTCCGTCATGATAGATTTGATATTCGAGAAAAAAGACACAGAGTTGTATAATATCGCAAAAGCATTTTAACAATTTATTAAGCCGTAAATATGATTAGTTATAAGAGGGCCCCTAAATGTTCCACTGCTGTGCATAATCCTCGACGGTTTAGAAGGCCTTATTCACCAGGCCACACCACTTTATGGTAACATAATATATATCAGAATTTTATTAACATATTTGTGCAGGTTTCATGTGATGTTAACCATCACCGTCAAACACGAGACGATTTTATCATAATCATTATTAATATGAAGATGCGTACTTGCTTATTGAATGTCAAAAATTTACAACGGTTTGAAAAATTGCATCGCATGTATCACGGAATGTTCTGAGGAGTTGTTTGTATTAGTCCCGTCTGCTGAATTTCACCACCGGACATCGCGCCAGAATTCGAAATTCCATCCTCACCACCTCGATGTCTGGAAATCCACAACAGCGCGATTTTTAAGGCATTTCCTGCCTCGCACAACCACTCTGTGGAACCAGCTTTAGCCGGCGACTTTTCCGAACCAATATGACATTGCAACCTTCAAGAAAAGAGCGTACTCATACCTTAAAGACCGACGACGCACCTGCAAGCCCTCGGGTGATGCAGATGTCCATGGGTGGTGGCAGTCACTTTCCATCAGGAGAGCCTCCTGCTCGTTTGCCCAGTCTTACTTACAAAAAAAGGAATGTACTTCAGATTTGAGAAATCAGTGAGATTTTTCGAGTATCCATAATTAAAAAAATAAAATTATATTGTTACATTTTAAATAAAGATTAATAGTATATTTCTTTTTCAATACAAAAGTATGTTTCACTAGCATTGTGAACTTTAAAGTAATAAAGCTATAATATGTATTATGTAAATCAATGAAAATCTCAGGTTAGTCATTAAACAAAAAAATATAAAACATTCTTTATTAATATCAAATCCGTATCACCTGTGTTTAACATTTTCAGATTAAATATGAAACGCATTACCGTTGACAAATTGCGTAACCTCCTAAATTAATTTAATAGGTTGATATAAGTTGCGAGGCCTTTAGATTTATTCGAGCCGACAGCCGAGCCGGGGGGCTTTTTTGCGGCCGAACATCAATCATCGTGATAAGTTTAGCGATAAATCGTGCGATACGAAAACATATATTGGCTTTTGATAGAACTCAGACTTTGATACAACGAATTATTGAAATTTATCAACGTTTAAATTATCTTTAGACGTATCAGAAATTTACAAAACTGCTTCCACTATTGAAATACTGGAGTGGTTTTTCTGTTTTACTTCATGGTAGGGTGTTGTGATTGCCCGTCTGGGAAGGTTAGTAGGGTCCACTACTCAATTATTCTACCGCGACAATAACAAATATTTTGTTAATTCAATATGTTAAAAAAATAGTAACATTTAAATTTCATTATGCATTTTTATTTTCTCATGTCTCTTGGACATCTCAAATGATCGAATTATTTAAGGTTAGAAAAAAAAACAATGTGATCGAAACTCTAGATCTCCAGATATTCAGAACAGAGGAAGAAAGTTAATTTCGTTAATCATCAGATTATTAATTCCACGCCCACAAATTGGTGATGATTTTTTTTTATAAACAAACATTTTATTTATGGAATTGAGAGCTACAAACATCTGAATCTTAAACGAAGATTACGTTTTCAAACCAAAGACAGCACAACCCGGTTTTCATGCGCCTCATTTGTGTTTATAATTCGTTTCCTGCTCAAAGGTACACAAAAATATCCTAAACCACAAATCCCCATTGACGTATTGTAGTGAAATAAGTTTCTACCTACGTGTCCTACTGTTGGGTTAAGGCCTCCAGAACTTATTTCACACTGATCCAATGCCGGTTGGTTCCCGCGGAGCACGAGATTAATTATGAACACGTTTTATTGAAATGAAAATTACAAGCAATTTATATTTTTTTGCATTCAAATGAACCGTACAAATTTAAATTATTTTCATTACAAAATAATCAACAGAGGCAAAGTAAACTCGGCTAATAAAAAATACAATGAAAAATGGGCGTAATACATCAAAGGGTTGAAAAACCGAAGCTATCGGCCTTTCATGAAATATTAATGACGTTTGCAGCCTTCAGTCGGAACGATCCGGATGTATGGAGATTTGCATATCGCTTTATTACGAACAGACAAGATCGATGATGCTCTTTCGTTTCACACAATTTGCTTGTTATTTATTGATTCATGAGCAAAATGTTAATTTTGGAAATTGTTCTTTTTCATAATAACGAGTTGTGGCGCCGCGCTCGCGGGTGATGAGAATGCTGATTATGTTTCTACTCAAATCCAAAATGAATTAAATATTCTTCATTTATATTAGTTTCTTTTATTCTCTAATATGATGTAAATATAATCGATTATTAAAAATAATCTTGTTTGCCATATTCACACTAATGCTACGCACTATTCATTTTGAATAAAGTCTTGTATGAGTATTTATTTTTTATGTATTTTATAAGTATATGTTAAAGATCGCCAGATGGTAAGTGATCACCAGCGGCCATAGATATTGGCGATGTAAGAAATATTAACCATTCTTTATCTACTTTGGCTAATCTTGGTTCTATCCATGTAGCCGTAACAACTTTAATCTGCGATTAGATATATTTCTTAATAAAACAGCTTTTAGCGATTTACAAATTGTATGAAAAATGTTAATTTAGTATTCTAAAGTGGAAATCTTTTAAGCCTTAATTAAAAATCTACTTATCTTCCCGTGGGTATAATAATGGTATTTCGAGGTAAATTTATTTATTTAAAATCTCCTACAAAAATGATCAATCATTTGTCGTAATACCTCGTGAGTTTACTCGTCGTCACTCCGCGATCACCCGGTGGGAATAATGTATCCCAGCACACGCTTACCGATGTTTCCTTAACCGTTATTTCAGGCATCATTTAACACATCTGGATGTACCGATATAACATTAAACAGCTGTGATTAGATTAGACAGAACACTCTGATCCTAAATGAAGATCGCAGGTTCAAACCAGACCAGTGCCACTGAATTTTCAGGTTGTTAATTTGTGTTTATCATTTATATGCGTGTAAAATAATTATAATTCTTACAGTGCCGGTCTCTATGAACAGCGTAGACCACTTAGCATCCTAAAATGAAATATGTCGTAATCATACTATAAAAACCTCAATTTGGCTTCTGTGTTATTATTATTATACCTCCCAGTTTGTTTAAGACTTTCCAAGTCACACGCATATTTAAACGGCATCTAAAAAAACCTCTAGTCGCTATATATACAATAAGTATATGATAACATTGAATATGTACTATTCATATATAATAACTACTATATTTATATATATTTATATTTACGCATATGTATGTATATAGTTATTACAAAATATATTCAAACGAAATAAGTTGGTTTACAATTTAATAACTAGATAACATAAATAGGTATCACTTTTCGCTGTTGTTTAGACAAAGAAGGATTTATAAGCTAACTACGTAATCAATATTTTGTTTATAATATCGCCTTTCATGGCGAGATTTGCAATTACGGTGAAGCAATTACAGTCGTATAATTTTACATAGTACGAAAATTGTAGTTTCATGCTATTCAACGCATACGAGCAGATAACCTGAAACCGAACAATTATTTTATACTAATAATAATAACACAATAACAAAAAGTATTTTTAATGAATTCCTTATGAGACAATATCCTTATTTAAAATACACAACTTGTTAACATGTTGCTAAAACGACCTTATAATATAAATATGTGACAAAAACGCGTGGATCTGATAGCTGCTTCTCTGCTGGATCTCGTGCAATGATATCTTACATACTAATTTATATATTTATATTAAAAATAAAGTAACTAACGACTTTTTTCCGTTAAAAAAATATTTATACTTTATACTTTATTGTACACCACAACAATTTTTTCTTTACAATATATATAATACTTAGACAGCCTATATAAACGTAGCATACCATTTTGACGACTTAATCGCTACATAGCGATCTCTTCCAGGCAACCAACGGTGTAAGGAATAACCGATAGGATATGAGATAGGTGGTGCAGTAATAACAAAATAAAATAACATTATTATAATAATCTACACCAAAAACAAACTGATAAATACATGTCAATATAAATAAAAAATACACATACAATATATCTATATATAAATTATATTATCAATACATACTAAAATTACAAGTATATAATATAAATATATACAATAAATACGATACTAAAAACGATAAGTCCTCAAACAACACGAGACAAGAAAGAAAAATAATCCAAAAAAAGAATAAAAATAAAAGAAAATTATTGGTGATAAGGTACTTGAGACAAAAAGTGATCTTTTACAAGTTTTTTAAAAATATTTATGGATTTGGCCTCCCGAATATTTAAAGGGAGGTCGTTCCAGAATTTAATAGCCTGAACTGTAAAAGAATTATTATAAAAGGATGACTTGTGATCGGGCACCCTTAAAATTAATTTCTTCGAAGAAAGAAGAACTTCTCCAGGTTTCCCTAAAAATAAAAATTTCTGCTTCAAGTAGTAACGGGGAGGGGAGGGGAGTAACAGGGTGAAACAATACACAGTATAGAATAGAAAGGATGTGCATATTCCGGCGAAGTCGGATGGGTAACCAATTAAGACGAGAACGAAATTGTGAAACGTGGTCATATTTGCGTAATCCATATATGAACCGAATAAAAGTATTTTGAAGTCGCTCAAGCTTATTTAATTAGTTTTCGGTTAAGTCGACAAAGCTTGCGTCAGCGTAATCAAGAATAGGAAGGAGTAGAGTCTGTGCGAGCATAATTTTGGTAGGAATTGGAAGAAAATGTCGAAGACGAAGCAGAGACATCAGAGCTGCAAACACTTTCCTGCTGATTTCATTCACATGGCGAGTCCAGCTAAGAGTATTATCAAGGAACACTCCCAGATTTTTAACATAATCGCAATATGGATGACAATATTGTCAAACATTATTGATGTTCTTATTTCTTAAAATAAGAAATTTTATTATTTTTGCTAATATTCTAATTGACGTTACTTCAGATAATATAAATGTATTTTCCTTGTGACTGCACTTACGTCAAGATCGAAAATACAAGAGAAACGAACGTTTGAAACGAATAAACCCAAGCACCAGTTTCATAATTGATTTCGACGCAGTGGGCGATTAGTGGTGCTTAGTATTCTCTCTTGTAACCGTGGTTGTCACTTGTTAATTAATTGGAGTTTGACAAAACGCCAAATTCCACTCCAACCGAGACCAGTTAATATATATACATCTACTATTGATTTGTTACAGTCCGTTTGTGAAAACGATTCAACATTAAAGTGAGTATTTCTCGACCATAAAACTTATAACTTTTCTATTGGCCTGGCCTAGGATAGAACATAGGACATAGGGACCTGCAGCCTCATAAGCTAGGCACTAGACAAAGGAGGCAGTCGTGTAATTTAGAAACCACATGGGATATAACGTTTAACGGTTGGCAGCGCATTGACAGTGTAAATGGTTTATGCATCCTAATCCTACAATGCTACTCTCAAAGGGCGGTGGTAACCTCTTACCACTGCCCTCGTTCGCCTGTGTTAAACTAATTAAAAATATATCATAATACCAACAACACATTTTGGTCTTTCAAAAACAAACGTATTCGATTGTTATTCTGTACTGAAATTTTTTATTACCCTTAAGTATTACACCACAAGCAGACTTTTTTACGTAATAAAAGAGTACGAAGTTTTAGAATAACAATTCAAATTAAAATAACAAAAGATTATTTTGTAGTTAATTAAATTTGAATTCACTTTTATAATTATTTAAACTTCGAACGTTATTATCGAACGACAACTTTTTAATTGAACACAGATAAGAAATCTCGAAACAAAATATTCTGCCTTTAATTAAGACAACTTAAAGGTTTTTTTTTTTTCGTTTCCTTCATTAAAACAGAAGCTGTTCTCAATTAAAATGAAGGAATGGCTGTGTGCGGCGCAGTTTAAGTAAATTAGACGCAATTTGACCGTTTAATGAATGTAAAATTAATAACTTGTACGTTGTAAGAGCAACGTCTTGCATAATTTACTATGAAATCTTACATATTTATTTTAAAAAAATTAAAACCGTATGTGGTATTTCGTCTTAATATGTTATTTTGTTTCGCTTACATTATTTATCGTTGAACGCTCCAGTCGTCATGGAACGGTCGCGTCCATCTCATCGCTATTTATTGGTCAGTTGGAGAAATTTTTCAAACAAAGGTAGTGATCCTTTATAAATAAAGCTTAAGTCAAACTCGATTAGCTTTCCAATGATTTAATATGAAATGAAGGTTTTATCAGTAATCATTGAAAAACTCCACTATCTGCCTACTCGCTAAAACATCAGCTAAACCCGATACCACCAAATTATTATCATCTTGTAAAGGTAAAACATAACAAATAAATATGAAAATTATAAAAAATCTAGATTTGTTTACATTCTGATTTTGCTCGTTACGATTCAAACTGATTCAAATGTTTTGTCATATTTTATATCCTTACTTGCAATACACAAGCATACTATTTACAACTCGCAGGTGTTTGAAGATGCTATCAATTAGCGTTACGGCAATGTAGCGGTAATTGATAGCATCGATAGCATTGGTAATTCACGATAAACGGTTTAAAAGGGAATTGAGATGCAATTAGTTTTTTGTGAAATACAATAGTGTATGATTTTTAAGCAAGATTTTTGGATATTTTTTTATTTTAGGAAGATTCACTAGCCAATGAGTGGTGAGCAGTGATGGTCATTTTGGCATTATGCAATGAAAGAAGTATATATATATAACGTATTACTGTTTGGTGGTTGTATAATTGGTATGTGGGAAATTGGTACGACGTCAAAAGTCTTAATTTAGTTAATACATCATCAATCCTATGTCCTGTCATGTCCAATTTATATAATGGCTTAATTTAATTTGGGATGTCAATTATCTCCTGAAACATAAGCATCACCAATATAATATAGCCTCTATGTCTCTTATACGGGATCGAAAGATAACCTTACAAAAGGTATGTCAGCATAAATACAAAAGGTATGTCATATATAAATTTAATATCGTCCATAATATTATCAAACTAAAAACACTTAACAATTTTGCCCAAAGCCAACAGTGCAAATAGTACTAGACGTTCAAAGAAAACACATGTAAGTTAACCTCGAAAAGGCGATGAAATGCCTCATTATATTGTCTGGCTAGCTTAGAACGAGTAAGATATACCAGGAAGTTATATGGAGATAACTCATTATCCAGCCAGTTGAGTTGACTAGTAGTAATTAGTGATATAATATTCTACAATACACAAATACCTTATTTTCAGTTACGGTGAAAAATATAGGAGCTATTCCATTATCACCACCTTCATCATCACCTTTTCATTCCACAGGTGGTATTTACCCCCACGCTCCTGCACAAAGTTGTTGGTAAGATTAACGGTGGTAATTTAATTTTTGCACGCCTCTAGTATTGAATTGACATACATATGTAATATAATTAAAGGAAAAGAGTAACAACTGAATGTATTGTCGGTTTTCTCGTTAAAAGTTAATATCCCAGACCAGAGTATTCGTTTGATTTTTTATTTAATCCAATAACATTATAAATTAAAAGAGCATGTAAGAGCCAACTTGAATAGAGAATATTGCATTTGATTTAAAAAAAAAGACTAATTTTATATATTTTTTTTTATATAAATAAATTTCAATAATAATAATAATAATAATTCATTTATTGAAAGTAACGCGGACTCAATTTGTTAGTTTACATCTACTTATTATCTATGTTAGTAAATTAAAATCTAATATTATCAATTAAAATTAATTACATAGTATATTCATTGCCGCGATCTTCCATAAGAAATGGCACAGCAGCGACCGAGGTAAGTACAGTCCAGCCTACTCACAATCATTTTAAGGATACTGTTGGTACTGCCTTGCAGCTTACGCACCATGGAGCCGCATCTCTTTCGCATTATAGTAAAAAAACAATCAAAACGCGTTTCTGCGAACATCCCTGATGCACTATAAAAGCGTGGCAGCCCCATCAGCATCGTAAAATACTGAACACGGAGAGCATTGGGAGAAGATTTTTGAGAGTATCTGGCCCACAGGTTGCAAGTGTAAAAAGTTGTACAGTAAGCTCTAAATAAAGTAATTTTAACGTTACTTGAACAACGTGCAAACCTACGAGCCAACATATTTGCTCTCACTGACAACGCTCTCCGTGCCCTTTCAATGTCCGCATCGTCTTTAAGGCTGGGAGTTAAAATATGCCCAAGATATTTAAATTGTAATACTCTTTGAAGTGGGTGGACCCTCGTTTGGCGCTTTATCTCCAGCCTCAAAGACCATAATTACACTTTTCTTGGCATTATAAATCAATCCATGTCTTACCGCATAGGATTCACAGAGAGCCACCAGTTTTCTGAGGCCACAAATTGACGCACTCAACAGCACCATATCATCGGCGTAGCTAATGTAATTACAACATACCCCATCAATGAAACAGGCGTCTCTAGTGTTGCTGAGTTCCTCAAGTAACTCATTAATATATAGATTAAAGATCGATATTGTTTGACCTAAATTTATGAAAAAGTTTAAAGTTTTTTCTATTTATTAATCAAATGGCAACATCGATACAAATGTTATCTATATTGTTGTTTCCACTTTGCTCACAACAATAGACGATAGAGCCGATACGTGAGGGGAATTTGTTACTGACTCCATAACAGATTCTGAAGGAACCATTTGTGTAGTGGTGAAACGAAACTATCTAGATGAGATTATATTTGTTTGAACGTGTATGAACATAGCAATATTTCAAAAATAAAGGTACAGCTCCTTAAAATAATGTATATATCCTCTCGTACTTAAACTTTTGGATGAAAGACAAAAAGTTTAAGACAATGGCGAGATAATGTAAAAACGTTAGTATAAGTTTTAATTTCACATGTTAATCAGCGGTTGCCGAAACTTAATATATACCTATATATATATATATATATATTATAATTTAATTATAATATTTGTTTGAACGTGTATTATATTATAGTATGAAAAATTAATGATTCGTTAAATATAAAAACCGGAAATTATACATGGGTATTTATTAAGGCGTTATGTAAAATAGTAACTTCGAGTCTGTGATTTATTTTACGACTGCAAATATTTATAATGACTTGTCCATTGTGTACCGTACGCGTATAGAAAACTACAGAACTCACATCAATAAGTTGATCAGAGGGAGATAATCATTTGTAAGAAAAAACTGCATTAAATGATAGTCTGTAAATCTGCTCTAATCTTTCCGGACAGAAATGTCAGACCGAGGTTAATTTATGTGGTTATGAGGCAGCCCTTCGAATAAATCCAACTGAAGCACCCGTCCGATTCATAATTGATTTAGGGACAGTTGGCGATTAGGCGCTTGTTATTTGCTCTACTAAACATAGTTCCTCAAACATAAATATATGTCTTAGAATCAGAGATAGTTGCGTCGTTTAATATAGATTAATAATAATAATAAAGTTTGTGTTACTACACATGTTACAAGTAGGAATAATAAAACCTAAAGACAGAAATTAGATATAGAATAAAACTATGCAGAAGAATGCAAGCTCGTCCTTGATTTGTTATGTACATACTGTAGGAAGACGGTTGCAATCATCATAGAGCAGACGTTGATGAGATAAGTCGACGACGTAATTTCAACGCATCACAATACTCGAGAAGTATCCCAACTCTTAAATAAACTAAACTAAGTAATTTGACGGAAGACGCTATCTTTTTTTAATGCCAACCATGTGAAAGAGATGACAATATTCAGAGTCAGTTCTTAGAGTATTTGTAGCATTGAATCACCATTATCGCCTACTTTTAAAGCGAACTTTGGCTTAAAAAGAAATATTCGTTTACTCAATATCGTTAAGCAAATATGAAAGAAAAAAGGATGCAAAGTTTCAATTTGCTTAAAACTAAAACTAAAAGTTTTCGATAAATCGTTTTACAACTTCCCGTCTAGTTTAACTTTGTCCGCTTTCGAACGGCCACTTTTAACTTGGAGGCGAACGGGGAAAAAATCTTTAAACAAACAATAGAACACCAAATAGTCAGGCGACGTTTTAATTCAGACGAGAAAAAGTTACCAGTCGCCATTCATTTGGATTTTTCCATTCCTTTCATTAAGGCTTGAACTTTACCCAATTATAATGAAGTCGTCGAATGAGAGCTTCCTTAACTTCAAGAAATTTATAAATTATATTCAAGATTCATAAAATTCATTAGATTTAGTCGCCCGTATAGATTAGTAAGTACGCGTATACTAATTTACTAATATTTCGTTATTTCCTTTAACCACTTGGTAAACTTCATCATTAATGTTTTATTTTTCATTATATATTAATTTGGCATTCGCGATTTAGTAAGTAGGAGATTATCTCTTCCTGACTTATTTTGGCCATAGTAGTCATTCTATATAGATACTACAGAACTACGCAGAAAATATATTAGAGCAAAAGAATCGCCATCGACACAGGTGATTCACACACACTCACACACAGAGTCAAAGAGAGTACTTTATTCTTATAACGCAGTGGGAGCTTCAAACCTGCTGTTAGACTAACGAAGTAGAGAGAAATATAAGAAATACAAAATGAACAGTTCTTGCCCTCCTCTTATTTGCCGCTCGATTAACTCCATTTTACTTAAATAACTTTAAATGATCTACGTCTCACACTGACTGTCTGTATTTAGCAGCTAATAAAAGTTCTTAATAGCTTGAATTAGTTTCCCGCTTAAAATAAGGGATACATCAAAGGACTGTAATTGACCAATTAAATTATTAGACGCAAAATCTTCTATCTTTAAAATTAAATTAACGAGTGCGAGCGTGAGAGTGATTGGCTAAAGTTGAAATCTGTATAATTTATTTAATGATTCGAAATTCAATTTTGAGGGTGAGCCTTTAAACATTCTAGGAAAGACTAATTTACTTACTACGGTTACTTACAATTAAACGCGTCTTCGTTACAACCTAATGATATTAACAAAATTGATCATATAATTACTTACATGATCCGTTTCATAGATGATATTAACCACACTGCTCTTAACCGTACACCAAATGAACACTTCAGCCGGTGAGTAGGGCTTTATAAAGGCCTGTTTGACAAATACCAGATTCTTTAACTTTTGTTCTTTTGTTTAGACTACGATGAGTTTCTTCGTTGTTCTAAATATAATATGTTTCTTTGTGATTCTCTATTAAACAACAACTTTGGTGCTTTAGATACATTTATGGTCTTCATTCATGGTACTTGTAAGTTTGGGTAATTACATTAAAGGAGCTCCTTGAACCAGCAGTGGAGCTAGAATAAAACACGTTGCAATATAAAAACCACCCCGAGGCTTATTATTAATCTGTGCTGAAGACGGCCATTTCAGGAGAAATGCATTTCTTCAGTTCTTATGCATAGCATGCATATATGCATTATTAGTGCGGGTACCTTTTTCAGATAGGTACCCGCACTAATGGTTCCTTTACATTATTACAAAGTCTTATCATCATAACGGCTAAACAGGAGGAATTAATAATTTATTTCCTCGAAAAATGCTTTAGCTTCAAACATAATATGTAAGAGGTGAAAGCACAAATGTTCGTTACCGGAGCTTAATTATTTTCGTTAAATTTCAACCCGAAGAGCGGTTTCTAAGAAAATTATCCTGTTATTAATTTACAAATAAACACGGAATGTAACAAGATCATTTTATTGAAATGTAACTTTTTCGGGCACAATGAGGAAATCCTTCAAGTTGGAATTTGAATAAAATTATTTGCTCGACATTATATTATTGCATTATTTTTTTGTAAAAATATATCCTTTCAAGTTTCAAGTCAAAATTTGATAAAAATTATCCGTTAAACTGACAACCCGCGATTGGGACATAAACGAATAAAATAGCTCTCTTTGACGAGCTATAATCGGATTTTTCGTCGATAACCAAATGTCAATAGTAAAGTGGTTTCAAAGCAATTGCATTTGAAATGTGGCGGTTGAAAATCGAAGTTCCAGATCATCTTTATTCGTCGATATTCGTTTTCGGACTAATAGCAATTAAGCCCGGAATCATAACCGGCCATGTAATCGTTTTGTGGAATATTCTTTAGTAAAGTATAAACAAAAGACAAAAACAAAATCTCTCTCTTTATAATATTTATTTAAATATAGTTTTATCAACAAATTTTTAATTATTAGTTAATAAAAAAAGTGATGTAGACGTGACGCCCCGCGATGATCACGGGTATCTTCCCAAAAAACAATAATTTTATTTGACCCGATTAAGCAGTAGTCTGAATAACGCGTCAGTTAATGGCTACATAGATTTTGACCTTTCTTGAAATTTTCTTTTTTTGCTTGTTGTCCAGATGCAAGGACAGTCTTGCTTCAGAAGACATAAAACCAACTTTTCAGCTTCAGTCTGCATAAAATAATATAAATACATAGATTTATAAAAGTAAAATATTACAAGCTCATAATCATCGTCGCTTATTATTGTAACATTACTTTATGTGTATCAAGTTTAGGAACATCATCGATATTCATCATGTATGAAGGCGGGTCGATTTGTCGGCAATTTAGCCATGTTTATCTTCAACCCCGCATTGACACTCGGTCTTTTATCCCCGTCCCCGTCTTGATCTGTTTGCTTTGGGACGCGTTAGAATTAGATCCCTTTAAATCATCCGTGCACGCCGAAACGTGTTGACTTAAATAACACGTATCACATTCTATAATACGGTAGTGTGCTATTTTTGCTATTATTTTATAAGACGCGTTTATATATTGTGTGACTATTGTATAAATAGATCACATTTTATTAAATTGTTTGTATACGAATACGATCAAGGAAGGAAGGTATCGGTTCAGTTCATTATATTTTGTGTATTTTGTTCCACGACATTTTTGTTGATTGCTTCTTTAGACTTTATTGATTATTATTTTATTTATTCTTAACATTAATTTTTATTATTAATTTATAAGTAAAAGAAAACCTACTACTTACGATAATTATAAATGGTATGTTATGGTTCATTACATGTTAAAATAATATTTACTTTTTTAATCTATATGTAAATTGTCACAGAGTGGTTAACTATACATATCTCACTGGGTAATATTCTTGAAATGAGGTCGTTCGTAGTTCGTACCGTCGTACGTCCGTCTGATGCAATTGCCGTTAGGAATGGATATTGGTTTAGACCAAACAAATGCTTGTCGTGGTCTGGTTGTTGTCCTTGTGGGCTTGGTGGATTTGGATGTGTATCGAAGATTATCTAAAGCAATTAATTGCAGTTGATGATAATATTCATCGCTTGGTAAATTAATTGCTATGTAAAAATGATATGTATATAATTTTTAGATAGTATTTATAGATAACTACTAGTATATCTTTTTTTTTGTACATTGTAATTTATCCTAAGTACAAAGGTACGTCTTCCTCTAAATTTTCTATCTCTATTAATTCCTTTCCGGTATTTGGAAAAAAAACTGTTCAAGGGATAAGCATGCGTTTTATACTTAGCTCACGTCTGGTATAATTGCGTCTGTCTATTATTTTGGTAAGCTGCCTCATTGGTCTAGTGGGTTTTTTTAAGGACACGCATACCGAAGTCCTAGATTCAATCATCGGCTTGTGTAATTAATATAATAATAAAGTTACTGACTTTTTCTATCAAGATATTATAATTCGAAACGTACTTTTGCCTGCACTAAGCTCTCCGGTCAAAAGCTTTATATATCAGAAGTACATCATGCCACATGACTGTGTATTTACATACTGTAAAAGGATATATAATGTCTGGGAATAAGCTGTTCTAGTTATGGGATATGTAGATACATGATATTACTCTGCAGGATCAAGGCACTGCCATCTATGGAGTAGTCACAATATAGGCGTTATATCCGTGACTTAGAAATACAAATATGCACAACGTTTGAGGAACAGAATAAAAGTTGAGTGGATATAACCCTCCTAGACATACCTGCACTACGCCTTGTGTATGTGTATGTAAGATTGATATGATTCTTGCCATTCAAGCTCGTCTGGGTAGCAGTACTTGGTATTTTTGTGTTCCGGTTTGAAGGGTGAGTGAGCCAGTGTAATTACAGGCACAAGGGATATAACATATTTGTTCTGAAAGTTGGTGGCTATGTAATCGACGGTTGACATTTCTTACAATGTCAATGTCTATGGGCGTTGGTGACCACTTACCATCACGTGGACCATATGCTCGTCCGTTTACATATTATATAAAAACAACTATAATATGCCGTACGGCCTACATGCTAATTATATATGTAATATATAAAAATAATAATGTCCAGAAGGATATTAGAAGGATATTACAAACACGGCAGCCAGTCTATAAGACTAACCACCTACCCAGGAGACAAGAAAACAAGATTGCAAACTCAAAAACAACGAATTTACGTTTATGTGTATCCTGAGATAGTAATAGTGGCAAAATGTCTAGTAATATGTCGTGTTGTATATAGTTTATCGTAAGCAATACATACACTACACAGCAACACACATATAGCCGGATCGCTGCACGTATCGGCTCGGTTAATTGTAAACTAGCTCTTAATGAAATAAGGCTAAACACGTAAATATAATGAAAAACGGTATTCTGTGTAATGAGATTTTTTATTAATTATTCATTTATAATTAACCTATTGAAAATTACGGGTTTAATTAGCAATGAATAGATCCTTTTATATTACTTAATTAGCATTTTAATTTGCTTTTATAATTGGATTTATAAATCGAATATTAATAGAAGATTTTTGAATAATGTTTTATGGAATACTGGCCATTTAACGTCACGCGGGCTTCAAAATGTTTCAATAGGATGAACGATTAGTTAACGTATACAATACGTATAAAAATGGGCAATAAATCGAGCTTATGTTTAACTAAGTAACTAACTGATGACTGGAACCCACAACTCACAAACTAACATCTTAAACCAGCTTCAACCAGTTTTACTCGAAAGTTTCAGTTTCAGTAAAAACGACACATTGACGGCGTACAGAGATTTAGTAAAAGTTCGACTTTAGAAATGTTTTTGTAATATTAACTTATTTTTATAAGTGAATATAAGAAATAATATAAAATAAATATTTGTCAGCTAGCGGAGGACGGTCCCCTCAAGTAAGCCCTAGAGGAACTAAGCCGCAATAAAGCAGAGCTTCCTTTTTTAAAGCCGCCTTATCCCAGAGGTGGACGTTTACTGGCTGCTCTAGTTTTTCCAAGCTATTCTACTTTGCACGGATACGATAAAGATTTACTTTTTAAATAAACTAAACGTATTGTTAAGGAATTATCTTTTGGATTCTTGCGATGGATTACGCAATAAAAATATATCAACTGTCGCTTTTATTACGCGCACCATATTTCATGTTTTTTTACTAAACAAAGCTATAAAAAAAATAATTATGGTTTGTTTTAACAAAATATACTTGAATTCTATCACATATATATATAAATAGTGATCCCACATCGATAGTCTTTATATCCTTATTTAATATCATAAATACGAATGTCAGTTTGTTTATTTATTTATTTGTCAGTCTTTCACGTCTTAACTATTTTAATCGATCATTATGAAATTTGGCATACACGTACATAGCACACACACTACAGTTCAGGCTAGGACGTCTCCCCTCCCCTACACGTGGTCGAAAACTAGTATTTATGTAGTGTATTTGTATAGTGCTATTCTTGTACAATATTGACAAACGACCCACAGCAATACGACAAGTGTAACTCTTTGAATGTAAAACTTGTTTCAGTCAGACTCATATATTATCAATTTCTGACGTTTCACAATCTTTTGTTTCTGCGGTGAGATTCATGATCAACGCATACCTATTTGACTGATGCATAAATTATTGATTGACTCACACAAAAAGAAAATAACAAAATCTTAAATTGTAATGAATGTCCAATTACTATATTCAAGAAAATATTCGTTTTGTTTACGGTTGGTAGAAAAGTCTACCGGGCGTTATTAAAAAATTCCTTACAAAAGATGTTTCACAAGTTTCGAAGTTATGTACCACTGTGACATATAGGAATGACGTTAAACATAAAAGTATGGTAAACGTACCAATGAGACTTAATAAACTTATAATCGTATATGATTTTGCTCCCAATCACAGTTACAATCTTCAAGTTTTTCGCTTCCTTTTTCATTCAGTATTCACCCCCAAGCGGGACACGTGACGCGACGATAGCGTGACACGACGTGATCAGAATATGACACAGTGAATTGTCATATAAAACTATTGTTTCAAATGAGAACGGGAGAGATGAAACGAAACAGTTTTTTTTTCATCTTGTCCTCAATAAACAAGAATTATTACCGGTTACATTGTGAGGCGCTACTTATGTTCGCGATTTGAGGAAAACGCGCTTAAAATCCCACAACGTCTATTTTTAATATACATTTATATTTTTTAGTGTTATTCAAAATTAATTTAGGATTATGTACTATAAGAGATCATTAAAGAATTTATAATACATATAAAAGCCAATTTTGGTTAACGTAGTTCTTTCTACGAGTACCAAATGTCACGGCTATCGGGTGAACGGTTTAAGTTGATGTGCTGTAAAATATAAGAAGCATCGCCATGATCAAATACACTGTATGTTCCAACTTTCTAATGATCCGTCAAATGTTGGCAAAGCTTGATAGCCTCAAAAAAATATACCAACATCATATATAAATGGATGTTGTATTGTCATATATATAAAAGGACGTGTGTGTTATCGTCGTGATCCGTTACCCCTTCCTTGAATCCACCGTTATTATGAGAAATTTGATGACGCGACTATAAACATACTTCTATATTTTAGAGAGAAAAATTGTACAACATTGCGGCGTTGATAAATGTCGAGTGCACTTGGCCGATTATACCCGGGGCCATATTTTTGCTGCGAGTTTCCGGGGCGCACAAAAACTGCCCCACTTTGTCCACAGCGCGAGATTAACCCACCAATGTGCCCCCTCGCTATAATCTAATTTGCAGAGCAGTGCACCACCGCCGCCAGCAGTCCTTTTATTTCAAAATGAACAATGTTCTTAGAATAAAAGTTGGTTTGATTTCATCGTCGCTCGCTCGTACACTGCATCCAGAACATGCATATTTATAATTCTTTGTCTGTCTTGTAGGTCTAATGGCTAGGCTATAAGGCTGTAGATTATGTGCTAGGTTCAATTATCGGACTGTACAAAAAATAAGAGTTTTTCAAGGAATTTCTAATAGAAGCCCATATTTAGATGGCGTTATGATGCCATGCATAGTTTTGGCTTAATCGTGTTGAATTATCCTTTCTTCGGATTAAAATAGTAAGAGAATAGAGAGTGCACAAACGCGCAAGGACATACCATCCTATACCTTTTTTTATTTATTTTTTCCTTTGGAAAAACGCTTTTACGCGCTTCCCCCACATGAAGTGGGGGTATGTGGGACTCACCGGCACTGAAAGCGCCGGAATACCCACTAAAAAACCAGCGGTATCCTCTCCGTCTGGGCGAGGGACGCCACGGGATCGCTTGCGCATGCTACCGAAACGCCCCGACGGTCAGGGGTTCCCGGATACGGGGCGGGGGGAGAAGATGCGCATAGCACCGACGCCTTCTCCCCGGTCTTCTTCGGCGGATCGTATCAGCGGAGGCACTTTCCTCACGCTGCCGCTCCGCAGCCTCCTTCTGCAACATGACATTCTCGCAGAAGGAGACCATTTCCAACCAGCACCTCTCGCTGTCGAGCATAGCGTTAATCACACTCGGCAGCGAAAGATCTCCGCCGATTATCGCCGCCAGGGTATGCCTCTGAGGCTCCCACGCAGCATACCATCCTATACCTAACCTATCATAATATCATGATGGAAGCTTTTGTAGAACTTATCAAACATTCATGTTTTGTGTTTAATAAAGAGTTAACTAATTTACCCCTCTTGAACTCGTACTAACTTTTCTCATAAACCTCGGCTAGCAGATAATATTATATTTAGGTCTTTGTATGCAAGTATTTATCAGCCTTACTTATACGCTGTAATGCGGGTATTTAGTCAAACGCGAGTTTCACAGATTTCTCTTCTCTCTCTCTTTTGTAATCATTGATTTGACACATGCAAGGAAAAGACCGCAATAATTGCTGCAATGATAAAACTTTTCATTTCAATCAAATAATGAAAGATACACCAAAGGCACGGAAAATACGTCTGTCGATATTTTAAAAATAGAATAAAAATGTATTATGTAGGTACATTTAATTAATTAGAATTAGTGAATTAAAGTAAAGTCAAAGTTTGTACATGTTTTGAAAAGGGCTTGAAGCTTAATCCACCACGTAGCTGCAATGCAGGTTAATGGATGCATGTATGGCAGATTTTAACCATTCTACACTCGACATAAATTGTAAAAAAAATTAAGCATAATATGAAAATTATACGCGAAGACGTGATGAGGATGTACGCGAGTATGTAAAGATTATAATTAATAAAATAAGTTTGATTACCCTTACATATGTTAACGGCGAACGTTCGTATTGTCTGTTTATTGTAGAAATCATGTATGAAATTATGAATGTATTAATTCGAATACATTTTTGATCTATGTTTATACTATTATGCTGGAGAGTTGAATGTGATAATCTAGTATATTGCTAATCTGATTTATACATTCATTCTTTTTGCGTTAGATCGTTCATTTATTGAAATAATTTGTTGACTAAATATACATCTTCGATGCAATGATTATTAGTACCATAGTAAAAACTTTAATTAATATATAAAGCTGTTTAAAGCAGAATGTATAATATAATCTAAATTTAACGCGAGAAAAAGCGCCGAAAAGAATTTAATTTAGTAAGAAAAGAAGCAACAAAACAACCCATTTTTTTAATTATGGCTACATTTTATCATGAAATCTGGAGCACTATGGAAACATGAAAGCAGGGAATATTTTTCACAAGAGCAACACATTTAGCCCACACCGAGATGAAACAATTGTCGCAACCCGAGTGAAATAATCCCAGCGTACGCCTGTAATTACTTCCTGGCTCGGAGTCGGGCATTCGCTAACTAGCTAGCTGCTGGATTAGCCTGAGCTTAGCAGAACGTTGCCAACTTTATTACCAGACGACTTTCTGTTAATGAGTCCAGAATTTTATATACGATAAGATTAATTGAGGCGAAATACTTGTTGAATGTATAAATTAGGTTTTTAGAATCGAGAAAGCGGTTTGATCAAAAAATATACCCGATCTTGAGTAAATGTCTCAATAAAATGCAGTCAAATTGATTTGACGATTTTTAATTTTCAAGCACGATCTGTGACGAGATGGAAATGTGACTCTCAGGTTTTTTTTATGTAGGAAAGTCGAGGAGGCTGACGTACACTCGATGACTACCACCACCACCACTATCATTAGACCTTGAAATATCAACCATTCCCACACTCACCAGGCTGCTGACTATAGGAACTAATGTTACATCCTTTGTCCTATTAATTACAATTCACTCGCCCTGCGAACAGTTGACTTGGCGGTAACTAATTAGTGGGTAGTATCTATCCAGGTGGTCATGCATAAGGCCCTGCCAGGTTTAAATAACATACGTGAACGGTAAGGTTTCTTGCAGTTAATAATTAATAATAGCAAAATAATTGATTGTCCCGTTTTGTACAAACAGAATTCGCAAGCACATTTTATAATATATATGAAATAAAGGATCGCTCAAAAAATTACCGAAACCTAACGGTTAGAGAATCTTACATGGAAACATTAGCGAAAGACAAGTGACGTGGCGCTGTGTTTTTGCCATTTTTCTTCCTAATGGTACTATTGTTAGCAAAATATAATGTCTGTTTTTGACGTATAAAGACTTTGCCCTTAAATATATATTTATATTATTTCTTTAACGATTAATTATTCGGCTTGTTTCAGTTGATCTTAGAATTCTATCGATGCTATTACCGTCTTAGAAAGGCCCACCTGGATGGGTAGGCTGTAAGGCTTTGGACCGTCTGGGTGGATACCACTTATTCCACCGCCAATCATAAATCTTTGTATTGAGTGAACCATTATAATTACAAGTACATAACATTATTATTGTCAGAGTCTATGGGCAAAATTGACTTAGCATTACGTGACCCATTTGCTCGTCCCCTTTGGGATAAATATATAAATTGAAAAAATTCAGATATTTATATTTTAATAGATTAATTTCATTTCTTATCTGCAGTCTTATTTTTTGAACTAAATAAAACAAAATAATCATTTAACCAGCTTTATTTTAACTATAAAAGTATTGTAATAGTATTTTTTGTTGTTACCAGTGATGTTCTTTCACACGGTATGTTCAATACTGTGAATTATGAGTTTCTGATTAAATATAAGACATTATTTTTAACAAATAGAACACACTTTTCATGAAACATTTTGAACCGATAAGTAATTACTAAAGAAGGTTCGGTCCTATTGATCGCGACTGTTTACGATTCACGTAAGGAGAGTTTTTATTATAGGTTGATCTCCAGATAAGTCTAACTTCTACAAAAAAAGAATGAACCAAATCAAAAACGTTAAGATAAGGGCATGATTTAGTTTTATGTCCCAACTTCTTTCAAGTGACTTCAAAAATTAAAGTTACATTTTTATAATGGTTTATACATTATACATATTTATCTTTCTTTATAGACATTTACTATAAACAGATGTTTCAAATTGTATTTTAACATCATTATTTATATATTGCTGTTTAACTTGACTCATTTAAAATGTTTATATATTTATTAAATCTCTTTAATACATAACATCCTCGTGTTTCACCCGCGTTTACCATTACTGTTCCGACCCCTACAGACGTTCAAACAACAGCAAACAAACAAACAATATTTATATTAAAATGAAAAAACATATTGCCATCAATACATTATCCTATAACTATTTGTGATGCTGCACAAAATGACGCAGGCACAGTAAAATAAATTTAAGATTAAATACACCGAAAGCAAGGACAATATCCCTGTAGAGATATAAACTTAACAATAAAACTAGTATTTTAATATTGAAGTAGTTATTCAGTCCCATAGTAAATAATACATGACACGCATGTAATAACTCGCATCACAAGCAGCAATGAGCATGCATTTCCAAAGCGTTTCCAAAGCGGAGGATGCCTTAGCTCAGCACTGGGACATTGACAAACTACTACATTATTCTACAATAATACCTATCTCCTCTCCTACCTCTCTCTTCCTTTCTAAATAAACAATCAAATATAAAACCTAACAGTTCCACCCGATTCTCCAGACAGTTATAATCCCGTCCAACTAAGATAAAACAACTTTTAAAATTGTTCAAAGTTGCAGATGAAGAATCGCAACATGGCTCTCCGGGGACATAGATTGAAGTTGCAAATAAGTTTGTTAATAAATTATATTTCTTACAACTTAGTTTCGTATACATGACAAGTGTACAAGTTTATGATCGGTCGATAAACAAGATGACACTCCTTACGATTTGAAACTTAAATTGATATATTATATTATGTTGATAATAAAACAATTTCTAAAACATTAAAAATATTACGTTAACGAAAAAATAAGTTCTCCGTTCTGCGAAGAAAGTGATTTTTAGGGTGCCCGATCACAAGTCAACTTTTTATAATAATTATTTTTCAGCACAGGTTATTAAACTCTGGAGCGACCTTCCTTCAAATATAAATAAAATAAAAAATAAAATAGAATAGCCTTTATTTCCAAATCCAATGGCAAATTTACATACTGTTGTCCTTTCATGGTCAAACTATACAATATTAATAATAGTCCCTTTCTTCTTTTTTTTTTTTAATTAGATTAATCAAGTCAATAAATATTATAATGTCAGAAATTCTAAAAATATTATTTAAATATTAATTGTATATATGCTGTTTTTTTATGATTTTTAATATGTCAGGTTAGTTTGGACGCCCAATGTTCGGCAAAGGCCTTCTCCATGTCCTTTAAATATACAGGAGGCCAAATCCATAGCTATTTTTAAAAAACTTGTATAAGATCACTTTTTGTCTCAAAAATTATTGGTGATAAGGTAATCACCAATAATTTTCCTGTATTTATTAGTTTGTTATGGTATAGATTATTATTATAATGTTATTTTGTTTTGTTATTACTGCACCACCTACCTCATATCCTATGGGTTATTCCTTACACCGTTGGTTGCCTGGAAGAGATCGCTATGTAGCGATAAGGTCGCCAAAATTGTATGCTACTATTATTTAGGCTGTCTAAGTTTCTGTAAAAATTTCTGTTGTGGTGTACAATAAAGTATAAATAAATAAAATAAATGATATATAGCAAATCTTGGAAATGAAAGGATCGTCTTTTGACTAATTATTTCTAACGTTGCTGATTTTATTTCAAAGGTATTTTTTTTACCGATTGTAGATTTCTACTTTGCTTGTCAATAAATAATCCTTAATAATATATTCTAATAAAAGAAAATAAATTGTATGAGAAAAATAAATATTAAAAAAGTCCTACAAATTGTTACGTGCTACAAATTATACTATTTAACTTGGTATATCTACAGCAACTGGCTTCTGAGTAAACTGCAGCGGGATTTAATGACAAATATTTGTGTAAGTAATACTAGAGTTTTCTGCTACGAGTTTTTCTTGTATTTAACGTTCTCTGTCACGCGTCTCGATGCGTATATTTTATTAAATTAACAGAGTTCATAATAATATACAATCCAGTAATGATACAATGTGCCCGTTGACGCAGTCATAAGAAGCTTTACAACCCATTTGTCCGTCCCGATAATAATCTCGGCTCACTGGAAGCTGATATCAAGGTTTATCACACTGCTACGTGACGGGAATAAGTCGGAACATCTGCCGATCAAAACGATACGGTTCAGGCGATTTTATTAAACATAAAGATATTGTAGACTTAATAAACTGTGATTTGGAAAACCTAAGCATAGAGAATTATAATACAATAAGACTGACTAATTATAATAGTACGGTAGTGTAAAAAAATACCTCAACATAGATGTCGCAATACTATCAAATAATTCCTCTTTTATTGAGGAGAAGATCTCAGCAAGATAATAAATTGCTGATGCCAGGTTAATAACCCGAGAATTCTCTGCCTCGAGAAATTTGTCAAGTTGAATCCGTACACATTTTTAAAAGTCGTTTGCATAATTATTATTTATCAATGTAACTCTTGCATGTTACATTAATATATGTTTATGGTTATTTATTGTGTAAGCCCATATGCCCATACATCTATATATAAAAATCTCCCGATGGTAAGTGGTCACCAATGCCCTTAAACATTGGCAATGTAAAAAATGTTAACCATCGCTAACGTCGCCAATGCGTCACCAACCTTCGGAACTAGGATATTATGTCCCTTGTGCCTGTAATTACACTGGCTAACTCACCCTTCAAACCGGAACACAAGAATACCAAGTACTACTATTTTGCGGTGAAATGTCTGATGAGTGTCGAGCTTGCACAAAGCTCTACAACCAATATATAAAAAGTAGATATGTATGTATATATATAAGTATGTATATTGCTATATTACGTATTTTGAAAGTGATTTAGAGCATATTCCACGAATACGGACGTAAACACATGGCCGTAGTTTACGCGACGTAAGCAAGACGCAGTTTTCAGTTTCCCCAGCAGGTTCCATGGAGAATTTAAAGAAATATAAACACAAATCAAACACGTCAAAATGTATGGTACTTGTTTGGCTTTGAACCCGCATCTTCATGGTAAATCCTCTAGGCCATCTCGTCTGTAATGACAATGGCAGTCAACAAACACGTCAACCCTTAACATTGTAACATAGGGATAAAACTCGCAATAAGTACCGCAATAATCCCCTAAATTATAAACGCATAACGACAAAAACGTGTTTGAGGAGCCTCATAATTTTCAACTTTGTCCAATTTACTTTACGTGTTAAGGCCATTAAAACTTTGAGAATAGGGAATTGTGTGAAATTTTTAATTGAAAAATGCCTTTTCCTCCTCGACAATAAGCCGTAAATTATGTTTTCTGTCCTTTCAAAACAAATATTATAGATTCGTGCACTATTTAAGTCTTATTTTATTTAGTCGTTGTAAATTAGACTATGCAAGTCATACATTCAAAATGTACATCAGTTCGTAAACTTTTTTCTAACCTTAAATACTTAAAACAGATGCGATTAGTGTGGGAGTAACATGACTTGAGATATTTTTTTATTTACACGGGTTATATTATCTGCTAGCTTAATTAGGTGGACTGAAAAAAACATAGTTTCGAAAAAGATTTATAAAATAATAATAAAAAATATTTATTACTTTCATTTTATAGAACATTAATGTTAGCCCACACGACTTCGAAACTGGTTTTTATATAGGCTTTAGCATTATATGTACGAATATTTGATGATACATAAAAAGGTCTGGAACTGATAAAAGTCATGTGGCCACGTTTAATATTAGTTTTCTAAGGATATGAGCAAAATTATGCGAAATTCAAAAAACTTCAAATATACGTTACGTTATCTGAAACGTTACGTTTCTTTACGTTGGACATTTCAGTGTAAATTATGAAGTGATGGACATCACAAGGGCATCTTAACCGATTTTATGCACAGCGACCATTTTAAGCGACGAGCCAACTGCGAGCGACATAATTATTATAAATAACAATTATAATATAAGGTCCTCCTAACCGATTTCGGCCACGGCGGCCAATCTCAAGAGAGATTAGCCAACTGCGCAGGAGATATTATGGTGCACAAGCGTGTGCGCAAACACAGGTGCACTCTTTTTTCCTGAACTCTCATAATCCGATGGGACGGCAATCCGACACGACCGGCAAGAGTTCAGGCGCAGGGCCAACGGTTTAACGTGCTTTCCGAGGCACGGGAGTGTACACACTTCCAACGTCCAGACTCCGGGCTGCTACTGAGAATTTTCTGACAGAAATACTCAATAACTATTTATTGGCCCGACCTGGGAATTGAACCCAGGACCACCGGGTCTGCGGCCTTATATCTAGCCACTAGACCAACGAGGCAGTCCAAAAAAACAATTAGTGTGTACGCAAACACAAGTGCGTTCTCTATTCCTTCACTCTCAGAATCTAGTGGCACCACAAATCCAACATGATCGATGACTGCCGATGTTTTTGGAATCTTCCCATTCTAAATTGTATAATATCAATCCTATCCGTCATGCATATTTCAGTTCTGTCCGAGATTCGCCGAACGCCTGGTAACACGCGGTACATCCATTCACCCCTTCCTCAAATATTGCTAAATGTACCGAAAGCCCGAATAAATACCTTCGCCCGACCAACATTTATTGTAAGCCCGTATTTAAATATAAAACGTGTTCAGCTCCTATAATACATAACCATATTGCGCGATGTGAATGAAAATCCCCCTTTAAATCTTCAAACATTTCATCGAATAATGTATAGAATGTAACAGTCAATGTATGTCTTGTAGAATCAAAAGATAGGACATAGGACTCGACAGATTTCGTGCCTTAAATTGAGTAATTTTGAAATGTTCATTTCTGGTTATATTAGACTACCTGCCCGTCCCCACTTCGTACGGGTGAAATTCATACAACTCCCATTACACCCTTAAATTGCAAATTTTAAAAAATCATTTTCCCGATGACCCTATATTCCAAAGTTCCGCTTTCTAGGCAGAAAAAATGGTGTTTTAATATTAACTGCGACCATTCGTGATATGGCCTCATCTCCTTTTGAGGAGTATGTTTTCAATGCGACTTGGTGATTACATAGGCATATTTTCCTCCTTTCATGCACAGCACGGAAGCAAGGACTTCACAATTACATGAAAATTGCAGTATTTGAACCCGCAATCTTCCCGCAATTCACATGTTCTAACCACCACGCCATCTCGGCACCAGAGACTAAAATCATACATAAACAAGATTAGTCTTACTTGATTCGTCGTAATCAGATTTATTCACAAAAAGGGAATTGTTTCGCATTCGAGGACATGTACCTGTACGTCATTATCAAATCAGCTCTCGTTCAATCTGATCGCGTTGTCATCAAAAATAAAACGAATCATAAAGGACAAACGTATGCCGAATTGGATTTGTGATAAATAAAAAATATTCCATACTAGTTACCGATTCTGGCTTCGCACGGGCAAAAATAAGAGTCTTTATAGAACGTTTATATTGACGGAGAAACATACAAAGATAAAATATTATTTTTTTAGCTAGGAACCTTTTCGGGGTTCAGGGTTTTCTGGGCAGATCAACCTATCAAAGTTTCATCACAGTCGGATGACTTTTATGTGAATGCATACATGACAGGCATTAAATGGAAAGTATGTATCTGTCTGTCTGTTACACTATGAAGGCTAAACCAGAGAAACAATATTGATGAAATTTGGCATGAAGCAAGCTTAAGCCCCAAGGAAGGAAAAGTGGCCTCTCTTTTTCATTCCTAACTTAGTTCGAAGATATTGTTATTATATTATATAATCAGGTTGTACATATGTGGTAGACTTCTAACGAGTAATTATTCTTCGTGGTTTAAAAGTTAAAATAAAAAGAACGAAATAATAAAATAAAGCAAATATTATTTAATATCGTAAACTAAAAGTAAACTTTGAACTAAATCCTCTTCAGGCCGCCACTGAAATGCGCTGACTAATTGCTCTTATCCTCAGAGCGCAAACGTTTTATAAAGTCCAAGTTATAAGGTGAAATTTCTTTAAAAGTTGAAGTATGAGGGTAATTAATTTAAAAAATATAAATAAATATAGTTAGCCCATAATATATATAATACGGTAGCTGTCAGTAGACGTACCGATGCTCCCACTGAGCGAAGTGGAGCGTAGTACACCAATCTGCTCGAATGTTGTTTGAATGGCAGAACTTTGTTCAACACATTATTTCATCATCAAGTACTCGTAAACCAATAAGTCCAGATTTTATCCTTTTATCTTTTGGTATAATATTTGCATTCTTTTTAATTATTTTATTTTGTTCTCCCTTTTTTTTTTTTTGACGCTGGGAAAACGCATGACGCGTTTCCCCCCACGGGAACAGTGGGGGGGTATGTGGGGCTCGCCATATGTCCAAGGCACCGAGTGTGCCCCGGTCATCGGAATACCCACTAAAAACCCAGCGGTACCCTTCCCGTCTTAACGGGAGCGCCACGGGATCGCTTGCGCATGCTACCGTGACGCTCCGACAGGATCGGTAAACCCTACGGTATCTTATGAAACTTAATTTCAAATCGTTAATTACGTTTTTTTTTACCAGTAGCCATATGTATGTGTGTGTGTGCGTGCGTGTTTGTGTATGAGTGTGTGTTATTATAGTCTTAAATCATAGTGATTAGTATCCTTTTGGCTACTGCAACACCTCTTCGCCAAAGGAGGTTTCATTTTAATTTAGCAACTGACAAGAAGAGGACGGCGAGGGCAAGCTTTAGGTTTTATTGCAAACATAAACCAAGTTTATGGCTCGCTTATCAGAGAAATCTCCAAGTTTCGAACGGCTCCATTGTACTTACACATTCTGCAATTATTTGGTAAGATGAATTTCAGATTACAATATTAAAAGAAATATTAATCAATTTTTTGATATAAAAACATTTTGTGACGAAAAATATAAGAACAAATGTTATGTTGTTACAATTTTCTCTTAAGGAGAAAGTTGGAAATTTATTACAGCTCACTGGTGCGAATTGTCAAAAACATGTAGCCTTTGATATTTTTTCACTGCAGAAATAATTTTCACAAATGCATTTTGTTAAAACTCGATGGTGCTTGCCCGCATGTTACAAAGCAAACTTCGGATAAAATCCGCGTATTAATTCAACTAGGCGATCTTGGTTTGCATGTAATATTTCATTTGTTTAATCAATGTATTTTTTTAACAATAATTTATCTATGTATGCAGAGCTATTAACAATCTGCAAATAGACAAGTCAATTATAAACCTGTACTGCCAACCAATATCTAATCTTGTCACAAATATTGAAGAGAAAGACATAAACACATCACAGACCAGCTGATCTCGGGTTTAATACTGCGAACATGTTACTAATTCATGTAACACAATCATGACCAGATGTACGTAGCTCATGGCTTTGCTTGCATTTGATATCAAGAGTAATATATATTTGATACTTTATTGCACACTTCGAAAATGTATAAATGGTAGCTGGTCAATGTGCCATAGATGGTATATAATACATAAAGACTATTAGTATTATACATATAAAATATTTAAGTGAATAAGTAACAGCGCGCAAGGTTATTTTGAAATCACAGACAGACACTTCGATTTTATATATTTGTATAACTAATAATTATTACAATTTATTTAGCTTAATACCAATACGTTTTAAATAAAGTTATATTTTCACAATTACAATGAATAAAATATCCAATTACTTGATGCTGTAGAGAAAGTTAATAATTCAATATTTTTAATTTAAAAACCATCTCAACCAGCGATTTAGTTTTAGGTAATTTCAATTAAACTTTTTTCGTTCCAACTTTACCTTTTCAAAAATGAAATTACTGGAGTAACTTGTAATTATTTATTTGAAACAGAATAATTATATTTAGGCGCTGTATTTGATGATTTATAAATTTTTGATATTCACACAAACATTGGTTCATTCTCGCTTCATAGTATTGCTATAATATATATGTTATTTGACTTTATATTGTGTTAGTTGAGAATGCCTATGGGAGATTCTAACTGTAATGGGAGTACCTGATCACCTCGTTCTTCTCATCGCAAACCTATACAAGGATGGCAACACAGCTGTAAAGGTGAATAACGTCTTGTCGAAACCTTTCAAGCCGCAAAAAGGTGTCAGACAAGGATGTATTCTATCTCCGATTCTCTTCAACATATATGGTGAATATGTTATGAGACGAGCCCTGGAGGGTTGGGAGGGTGGAATATCTGTTGGCGGTAAGAAAATCAGCAACCTAAGATACGCAGACGACACTACACTATTTGCATCGTCCGAGCAAGAACTGGCTGAACTCTTTTCTAGAGTAGAGAGTAAGAGCGAATTAGTTGGACTAAGCATCAATAAGCAGAAGACCAAGGTGTTAGTAGTGGACCGATCGGGAACGCTAATTCGCTCTAATGAACTCAGAGACCTAGAATTTGTTGATCAGTTCATCTACCGTGGCTCGATTATCAACAACGAGGGTGGCAGCCAGAGGGAGATCATTAGGAGAATCCAAATGTCCAAAGCGGCTATGACTAAACTCACTAGGATATGGAAAGACCGAAATATATCCCGCAAAACTAAAGTGAGGCTGGTGCGTACATTGGCTTTCTCAATCTTCTTCTATGGTGCCGAATCCTGGACGATAAAGCAAAAAGAGAGAGCGAAAATCGACGCTTTTGAAATGTGGTGTTGGAGGCGTATGTTGACAAGGCTGTCTGCTTCCAACGAATACTAAAATATTTCATACACGTCGCTCGCAGAAAACCTGAAAGCCTGGAAAAGCTTATGGTAGTTGGTCAGGTCGAAGGGAAAAGACCACCAGGTCGCTCACCTACCCGTTGGTCAGACCAAATAAAAACGCTCACTGGTCTGCCAATACCTAAAGCCATTAATACCGACGAGGACAGAAACACGTGGAAGAGCATAGTGCAACGAGCGATCTAAACAACAACTATCAACTCTTCATACTAAACACGACCTTCAGTAATGAAGATGCCGACTAAGAAGAAGAAGATTTGACTTTTGTGTAATTTCTATGGGCATTGGTGACCACTTATCATCAGGTGGCCCATATGCTCGTCCGCCTACCTATGCTATAAAAAAACACGTATCATCAACTAGCCCATCTGCTAGTTTGCCGAACTATTTTCATTTAAAAAAAAACACCATTACTACGTTTACAACATTTCTAGAATTGTGACTACGGTATCACGGTCTACCTTAATATAATTTGTCTGAACATTTATTTTTATTAATAGCACGGCACAAGTAAAACAAGCGTTTTGTATTAAAGCAAGTCTGAATAGATAAATTATAACAACAATTAGGCTTTCGTGCTAAAAAAAACTTCGCCTCGTTTTACAATTAATAATAATAGCAACACCGTGAGTTTTACTCAATCAATGCGAGACACAGGCACAGAGCGAGTGTGAACGGACCCTAATGCCCAGACATACAAACGCAATAAACAAGAGTTACAATAATATCACATTACCAACAACGTCTTGAATAGTAATTAGATGATCCCTGATTAAGGCCAATACAATAAATTGTCGATCACTATGTTGTCCTTATTACTTCCATTTACTTGGGATTTGATACGATCATGATTGGTTCGTTTTATTTGAAGATAATATATATTACAATGGCCCGTCATTCGACTTCATTCGGACGTTGTTTAGGCGATACCGATTCTTCTTTATGTTGCATTTAAAACTTTTCTTACCAAGACGGCCCTTTGTTTAGAATGCGTGAATCTTAACTGAAGAACTCGAGTTCAAATCCAGGCAAGCATTTTTTTATATTATAGTTAAGCAGACGGGAAAATGGGCCACCTCAAGGTAAGTAGCCACCACCCCCATGGACTTGGTGTTGTTAGGCCTACCACGAAGTTAAGAGTAAAGCATGCACTCACTCTGACTGTTTCTATAGTGTTTTTTTTCGGCTTCGTTGGCGCGGCAGGAATCATAATTACATCTCAGATTACATTATACAATTTAGGATCACGTTTATTTATCTACTACTAGTTGCCCGCGCCGGCTTCGCACGGGTCGAACAAGGGTCTCCATAAAACGTTTATATCGTCATATTATAGTAGATATGTTATAACTAATAAAAGCCGAGATGGCCCAGTAGTAAGAACGCGAGAATCTTAACCGATGATCGTGGATTCCAACCCGGGCAAGCACCACTGAATTTCATGTGCTTAATTTGTGATTATAATTCATCTCGTGCTTGACGGTGAAGGAAAACATCATGAGAAAACCTGCACGTGTCAAATTTCACATGTGTATTCCACCAACCCGCATTGGAACAGTGTGGTGGAATAAACTCCAAACCCTTCTCCTCAAAAAGAGGAGAGATACCTTAGCCCAGCAGTGGGACATTCACAGACTGTTACAGTATACATGTAATTCATTTACATGGATACTATTAGTTAATATTTTTATTTAGTAAGTCTACATTGTATGTAACGTTATCGCGGGTAACATTAAAATCTCTATATATGTATTATAAAACAAAGTGCGCAGCATCTAACTGTCTGATTAAACGCGATTAACTCAAACACTACCGAACGGATTTTCATACGTGTTAACTGATTATTATTTAGATTATCAATAAAAATAAAGATTTCCTTAAAACTTTAATAATGATTATGGCGAACTTCAGCTACTAATAATAATAGTAAAATCATGTCATGAATCAGATCAGAAACAGTACAGGTGCAGTACAAGATCCTTTCGCTCCATCTGTGCTTCTAGAAAGGTGTACTGCCCATCTCCACTATAACCTGCATACAACGAATTTTTTTTGTGTTTCTTTTTTATTTTCGTTAGTTCTTATTCTGTAATTTAACTTGACGCTGAGCATTTCGTTCTGTTGATCTCAATTTTTGGGATCTACCTCTTTCATTAAAGAAATGGGTGTATGATACTTTGTGTCTAATTTCACTGAAATTCTGCCACATGTTTATTCCACCAACTCGCATTGAAGCAGCGTGGTGGAATAAGCTCCAAACCTTCTCAAAAGAGGAGAGAAGGCCTTAGCCCAGCAATGGGATATTCACAGGCTGTTACTGTTATTGTTTTTTTTTTTTATAGCATATGTTGGCGGACGAGCATATGGGCCACCTGATGGTAAGTGGTCACCAACGCCCATAGACATTGGCAGTGTAAGAAATGTTAACGATCGCTTACATTGCCAATGCGCCATCAACCTTGGGAACTAAGATGTTATGTCCCTTGTGCCTGTAATTACACTGGCTCACTCACCTTTCAAACCGGTCCACAAAAATACCAAGTACTACTGTTTTGCAATAGAATATCTAACGAATGGGTGGTACCTACCCAGACGAGCTTGCACCAAGTTCTACCACGAGTAAAGTTGTTTTTTAAAACTGTAATACATTATTTAAGCGACAAGCATTTTCATATGAATTTTATCAATGACATTTAATTAGTTCATTATTATAATATTACCTCCATATTATATTATTTCAATAGTTTTACACATATTCATGAATGAGGAGCCGGCCAAGTCGAAACCAGTATTAATTATAGTAGTATACTTCTTACTAACTTATAAGAAAGGAACACCTAGACCTGAGATAAACCGGCAATAGAACCGCAGCGAGAATATTCATTTTTTTTACAGTCGTTACTGTTACTATTCATGGATCAATTAACTATATTCGTAACTATATTTTTTACAGCTTCCATCGGAAACTGCACATAATTCAAACCAGAATACAACTCCACTAAGTGCTGCCGTTTTAATATCCAAGAGTCCGGTTAAACACGGGAATCGTTGGTTCGGAAGAGACAAAACCACGCTTATCATTAATTACAGAATTTGCTTTTAAGTATTAAGGCCGTAAGGACAAAACAACAAACATGTCTGTACGAGTATTTCAAAATAGAGTAGTTAGTTTAGTTTAATAAATGACTAAAATAAATATGATCATACTTTCAAAGTAAAATATTTACAAAGTTATGTATTATACATAGGAAAAGGGTTAACGAAGGCTTTGCAATTAATGATATCTATGTATGTTATAAAGCAATATAAGATTTTATCAGAAATTACTCAACATACATACATACATATTTTTATTACAAACGACAATTGTTTAAATAAAAATAATATACATATAATTGTATATATATGTGCTTAATCTGATTGATACTTGGTGGTAGAGCTTAGTGCAAGCTCGTCTGGGTAGGTACCACCCACTCATCAGATATTCTATCGCAAAACAGCAGTACTTGTTATTGTTGTGTTCCGGTTTGAAGGGTGAGTGAGCCAGTGTAATTACAAGCACAAGGGATATAACATCTTAGTTCCCAAGGTTGGTGGCGCATTGGCGATGTAAGCGATGGTTAACATTTCTTACAATGCTATTGTCTAAGGGCGTTGGTGACCACTTACCATCAGGTGGCCCATATGATCGTCCGCCTTCCTATATAATAAAAAAAATATATATATCTGATTGAATTTCCTCCGAAGGTGTAGGTGTAGGTGTTTGACGAGCAAGTGATTCTTTATTGAATTAAATTTTTAACTTCAGCTGCGACTTAATGTTTATAATTCCTTTAACGTTGTGAACGCACCGAAGAAAGTTAAGAAATCAAGTTACAATTTCGTTTTAAATCGTTTATTTCGACATGAGTCATTATTACCAAATAAGTAACTTCAATAAGCTCCGTAAGATTCCACGTAAATATATTAAAGTCAATCGGACAATACATGATTGATAAAGTATCAACATGAATGAATGTCGAAGATAATTATATGATATGTACGAATGATACACTAATGTCGAATCGAAGGATGAACAGATTTTAAAATATCTTCGATATCTCTTATTTATCATTCGGATGAAGAAATATTCATTCAACAGTAAACGATAACATATGTTTAGTTACGTTTACCTATTATTATTAATGACATGCATTAACTTTGATCTTAGTGCTACGTGCTAATTGACTCGCAAAGTTACAGTAACGATGTAACTTATGTAAGAATAGCTCGCGACTTTAATACCTATTTAGGCCCGACTCTCGTTTTCGGTTTGGACAGAAAAAATGTTTTCTGTAAGTCATTCAGTTATCTATTGTTAAATAATATCCAATAATTTATCTACAAGTTTAACGAAGAGCTGTTTTTGAATTGGATTACAAACTTTTGTAAAGTCTCCGACAAAAATCTGTTTTTAAACGAACCTTTTTATTCAACACATAATGCTTAATAATATAGTTTAACCACCAAGCACCTTATATGTAAGCAAGAATACATATACTTAAAAATATTTTTATTTATAGTTCATATTATTGTTAAATATTAAAATGCTTACATTGCATAACTCGCTTTATATAACACAACTAAACGAAAATGTTTTCGTCTCTAAAGTCTTTATTAAATCTATCCCGTTCCATCGGACCGTTAAAACGAATAATAAAATTGAATTAATATAATATCAAAGAAGATTTCACGGAAAATAAATTACACGCAGCGGCCTCAAAAGTAACCGTTTGGGTCGGAAATTGTAGTCGTTGCTTTGTAAAGTGGTGCTTATCTGCGGACCACAAAGAACCCGTATAACACCCTAGACCTACCCAGATTCGCACAAGTTAATCTCGCTCACACAGCAACTTGACTAATTACGAATTTATCCGTCTAGAATTGTCTTGATAACTAGTTGAACAAGCCGCTTAACTTATTAATAAGTAAACTGCACCAACCTCTAGCGGTGCCGGCTCACCGAGGTAGCCCCGATTTATAATTCACTCGACACTGACACGAAAATTCACCATAGCTCGAGTACACTGAACACACTTGGTTCAAAACACTGCCCGATATTCGGGAGCAGACACCACGGCTCGTTTCGAAGATTTAACCGTTAGCTCCGAGGCTTAGAACACGCGCGTCGACACAAACAGGCTGAGCGGCGGGCGCCGCGCGACTGCCTCGGGGCGATGACGGAGCCGGGCAGCGCGCGCCGCCTACCCTGTCTCACCGGTACCACTCAACCAAACGCTATTTATTTGACCACATTCTATTTCCTCCTGTAAATATTTATGATTGAAATCTTCAGGAAATTGAGGTAACGCGTCTTACTTTGATTTATGGGTCGTGACTCGTGCCGATATGAAAGTTAATTTGACGGATAAACGATAAACGATGCAGATATTTGTACATCACTGATGTTGATTTTCTAAATAACGAAATTGATTTGTAAAGCTGAATTGTTTAATAGAGCTTAACCATATAAATAAATGCATTGAATTTCATTATTTTAATTGAGTTTAGCAGGCAATGTTTAATATTTCATTAATATAAATTACAAAACAGTACATTTTGTAGCAATAATATGCTGAAATAATTTTCATACTTTCCATAAAATACATATAATCAGTAACAAAATTAAATGATATTGTTCAAAAGATCGTTCTGAATACTGATAACGCGTGCTATTGACGGCTCAAACGAGATTATGTTATGACGTTTAGATATTTGTATGTAATTCGTTCAACTATTGTAATGAATGCAAATTGTTTTGGAATTTAAACCTAGGTATTATCATGATATTGCATGATAGTTGGATCTGTAGCGCATTGACGGTGTAAAAAGTGTACTTTAGAGTGTCAGTGGCGAAGGTGGTAATAGCCTGTAAATTTACTTCTCCGCCCCCCCTCCTCTCTTTTTGAGGAGAACTTCATACGTTTATGGATATTTAGGTACTAGCCTTTTAATAAATTGAAAAAATGAATGCCTCCGAATTAAGTATACTATTTACATAAAAACAATGTATTGTTCTCTTACTATATGCTTATAAATACCGTTGCTTTGAGTACCATGCAGTAGTATTTAATATATCTAGTTATGTAACAAACTTATCGTGACGTAGAAGCGTAGACGAACCTAATGTTGTGCTTTTATTCTCAAGTATCAGTCGATCCAATTACAAAATGTTTATAGGATATAGAGTGACCGACGTAGTCACGGGCATTATAAGATGAGTCTTGTTTCAGATAAGCTTGTTTTTTATTTTATTATTTTGTATTCTTTTTTTTCATATGTTAACATACAAAATAAGTAAAAATGTAAATTATAAACATGTAACCATTGCGTAAATCAGAAGAAAACTTGCCAGTATAGAAATAAAAATTCGCTAAACTGCGCTATCTTATTTGAGCGGTCAGCGGCGTGATAGAGACCGTACCCATATTTAATACAAAAACATTGACATTCAAAAAAGTTATCATGCAGGCAGATTAACTTTCCGGGTATATTTAATGACGATGTAATATAAATATCTTAAAAATAATGTTGTTTTAGTGTTTAACCGCTTTGGTTGTCGTTGATATGGTGAAGCATGTTGGTCTGCCACCTAATAATATTTTCATGTACTTAGTAAGACTATGAAATACAACTTATATATCAATTGATAGGCTTACGTTACGAGACCTGATTATACAAAAACATGCGACGAAAACTTGGACGAAAAATTTCGCAAACAATTTTCGAAACAGTGCCGACAGAGCAGGTGACTTTGGACCAAGTTATAATGAGTTTTGTCGAATAACTAACGATGCCGACCAACTGATGCATAAATAGTACTTCGTACTAATCTTGGTGACATACCGACGTTTTTATACATTTGACAGTTGGTGTGATAGGACTAGTTATAAGGCCGTAGATCACACGGTTCAAATCCCGGGGCGGTGGTTTAATGACCATTAAATAGTTATTGGTGGTTTCTTTGTCGAGAATTTAGAATTTAGAATATCTTGAGAGTTGTTGCATTGGTCGAAATCAGTCAGAAGATTATCATCATGGATAAAACATTGCATATTTCAATGACATTTTGTTTAAATTAATAACCTATACGGACGGGGACAGATTGGTAAAATCCAATCAAATTTTACCAATAAATATACCAAGGTCATGAGTCATATATATATGGCTATAGCTTACAGCTGTATATGTTGTTGCTAAACTAATCTCGACAACGACCAAAAGCAACTGGTATAACTAAAACGACGATATTCTCTGAGTTTGATTATTGCCTCAGAACAAATAGTGAACGAAGAAGTGATTGTGATATTTACGTATTTAAACGCATTATAATATTGTTAACTGACAACATATTATGATAATCTAGAACCTTCGTTCCAGGGTAACTGTTGCTTTCTAGTAACTAAACATCGTTTTTAATATAAAAATACAATTTTACTTTTATTTGATGAATAGCGTACGAATTTACCTCATTCTACTTTCAAATTATTAAGATAATAATAGATTACCTTATTTTTTTGGAACGAAGTTCTTTTACGCGGCTTACAGTAGAGTGAAATGGCAGTGGTCCAAGGTCATATAACGAAATAGCGTTCATACTGTGCCTACCAAATGCTACAAAATGCGATGCGTTGGGCGTTAAAACACGGTTTGAGTCGAAAAAATATCGCACAGAACTTTGTTCCTGACAAGGGTCCCCCGACCGCACAATTTTTTTTATTGATTCGTTCATCGATTGCTATCAGTAGTCAATTATGTAAGAAGTTTGAATACAATGCGTTAATCACTGATAGTACCTATAGGGTACCTACCGTGATATTTTTATATTAATATAAAAATGTTTGCGAAGTTATATTTACTTTCTATTTATATAACTTATACACGATTACATGTTTGTAATGAGATCATTAAAAACCACCGACAAAGCTTGCGCTAAGGAAGAAGGGCGCAGCGTGAGATTTTGTCAGCTCCTCAAACACCACGTTGTCTCTGTTTTTTATGACCGTTTTCATGTTGTAGCTATTGCTTGGAGCAGTCTGGCATTCCGGATGAAGAATGCCATTTATGTTGTACTCAGTGTTCTGAGTTTGTCGTGGTGCCGAAGTCACAATAACAAACTGTTTGTCATCCCGTAATCTGTTACAACGAGTATAGCTGATACAGTTTCTTGCTATTGCTTTCTCTATATTGATTAGAAGAAGTTTAATGAAATGGAAAATGTTTATTTGTTTTATGAACGAATGTAAAATGAGTTTTATTTCTTATATTTTGAGGTTAAAATTTGAAAGCCATTGGTACTAGTTCTGTCAATTTGATCTGTTTGAACAATTAGTTGTAAAGTCAGCCTGTAAATGTCAAAATGATTGGCCAAAGCCTGTTCTTCCTTTTAAGGAGGAGGTATGGAAGTCATTCCACCACACTGCTCCAATTCGGGTTGGTTAATACCAACCGACACATACAGGTTTCCTTACGATGGTTTTGATGAGATGAATTATAAGCAAAAATTAAGCATATGAAAATTCAAAGGAGCTCACCTGGGATTGAACCCAAAATCGTCGTTAATCGATTCACACTTTCTAATCACTGCTCTTTTGAAGATTATCCCTCTTTCTTTAAGACGACTATACTTATATAAGAATTCACTCAGTATCTCACTCGTGAAGTGTTGACAACCGTCTTACACGACACGCTAATTTAACGCGTGGATCCTTTAAATGTTTTAATTATTGTAGTCAACGTCACTTATGACATTCTGAAATAAAACAATCGTATTCTACGCCGCGTTTCAAATTTCTTCTCACAGGTTCTCACAGGAAACCTCGGCACGATTTGTGCTAATGCAAGAAAAAAAAACTGAAGTAATTATTCAGCAGGTCAAAAGTACGCGTGGTTTTTTACATGTCATCTTCCTATTAAGAAAAAGGAAACTTTAAACCAAATAATTAATTTACATTTTTGTTTTAAGCTTAATTTACATAAAAGATAATTTTAACTAGAAATACTGCAGCAATTAAATATGCTCTTTTCGAGATAATTAAAACATAACAAATAATACCTCCTAATACTACACGTAAACTAGAAATCAATAAAATTAATAAATACTCAGATCGTATCAGTCATTTTTTAATTAATTTTCATATGAGATCGTTTTGTTAACGTACTGATTCAATTAAATATTTATAGAGGTTGCTTCACCAACGCGCGAGTGTTAAATTAACGCAAATTTCGACTGGGACGATAAAATTAAACGCAGAGGCGTCGGGCGCGGCCGTGTTGTCTTATAATTTATCGCCACCAGCCGATAACGTAACTTCACGTACGAGGTATTAACAACGATTTTAATTATATTCAATAATTAAAATCGATAATATATTAAATAATTATGATTTTTAAATAATAAGATAATTGATGACGTGTGATTGACTTCAGATTATTTTTGGATATTAATACTATAAATTCAGAAATTGTTTGGACGCTGTCTTATTTATATGGACGTTAAATAATTATATACATTGACCAGAAAAGAGTTTTTGAAATGAAAGATGTTAGACGGCGTTACTGATCTAATTTTTTAATATCAATTTTAACAAGGTTGACTCCATTGATATATCCAGCTCAATTGCATCAAGCCATCTAAGAACGTTTTAGCACTAATAGATCGCTTTAAGGATTAAGGCGAGTGTACTTGTCGTCTGAACCTCATCGCTTCCTTGATTGACGACAGTCTAGAGAGAACATATTGCTTTTACTAGAAATCAATACTAATTTTAGAACAAAACGAGCGGTAAGAGTTCATAATGTTATAAACAGGTTATCTGGTTTCAAACCAGTTAATCATCTCTATGTTTGACATGTTTCGGTAAGTTTAGGGTGTTTATCCTCTTCGGAAGGCACGAAAGAAATTAACAAATTAATATTATTTTCAAATCTTTACTTTTAAATAAGACACATACACTGGCTCACTCACTTTCAAGCCGAAACATTATCACTAAATATATAAATTATATTTTCACTGTGAATAATAGAGTTTCACATAGTATTGCCGAGTAAGAGATAAGTATAAATCTAATTTGACACTAATATACTTCAACACGAATAAAAATCAAATAATTATTTTACAATACTCTACTAGATCCTTGACAAAGGCAATTGTACTTCATCACAATAAGCACAATCAGCCCACAAATAAGCCATAAAATTAGCATAGAAGATAATACATGCAGGTTAATGTTTTGCATAATATTGTTTAAAAGTAATCTATTTTCTAGAATTAAAAGATTTAAAAATGTCTTATTTACATCTACGCCTATCTATCTATTCTTAATTATATAAAGAAAGGCTCTTTTGTTGGTATAGGATATCGATATAAATATTTCGATTATTTTCAAATAATCAAACTATTAAGCGATGGTCGCTACGTAAAATTTATCTGCAGCAAGCATCGATTACGGGCAGCAATAATGCTTAATCACAGTGGAGGCATTCGTAGCCGATAGCGCGGGAAAATCGTAGCGAGTGCTACGAAATTGTAGACTCGTAGCTAACTGCAGTAATAGGCGAGACGCTACGATCTAACCACAGAACCGTGGTCAGATATTTCATAATAGAGTATATTTGTGACATTCAGTTCAGAAAGGAAGTATTATTGTTATTTTTCCCTAGACATACAATAAAAAATACTTGTATATATATTTTTAAAATAAGATCTGTAACCGCGTTTGATGCCTGGGTGAAAGTTGAGTCTGTTGAGTATAAGCACATGGCACTTGTAGGGTATGGCTTATGAGAGATCAAAATTGTTTATTTTATGAAACCTAACAATTATAAATCGTAAGAACATGAAATTTTCGAAGAAAAGAATCGGGCCTAATAATTTCTTTGTAGATATTATATTATATTATAATAGGAAAAAATGTACCGTTAAAAATCGAAATAATTCAAATAATACATATTTATTAAAAAAACAATAACAGAATGTATTAACTAAGATTTTAGAAAAAAAAACATTTGAATCATATGTTAACCATTAAAAAAAAATCAGCAAAATTATATGTCATTGTACACGAAGTAATATTATCATGTTTACAAGTGAGTGAGATTATTATTATTATTAAAATATAAATATATTCCAAAATGAATGAAGGTTACAAGAAACCGGAAAGCGGCATGTCCTGATACCGATCGAACGATGCACGTACTACGACTCATAATTTAAGCCTTTTGTTAAAGGGATATAGGAAAATAAATTATTAGTCGGCAAGGCGCGGCGCTGCGCCTAATTATGTCGTCCCGACACGCTCCAAACTGCGACGGCGTTCATGATTAATATTCACACGACATTAACTAAACTACGGCACTCGTAATCTATAGCCCCACACTTAAGTAGGGACGTTCAGGCATCTCTAATCAATTATTGCTTATATCATGAAAATGGTTATGACACGTGCCTTATTGAAATGTCACCCCAGTGATATAAACACGGTAACTGGCGATAGATCGTTTAATACGAACAGTATAGTCATGTTCTGCGAATTTAAGAAAGATTTATCTTCTTTCTTTTAGATTAAATAAAATATTATTTTAAACCGTATTGAACACATGGATATACCAATAATAATCAAGCATATGATAATATACATAAAATTCAAAGGCAGCGTTGCACCGAGTTTTTACAATTCATTATCCACCAACTCGTAGAGGGGCAGCGTAGCTCCAGGATCTTTGACATATTTTGGCTTTTTCTGAATACAATTATGTCTATATTGTTTTAAGGTCATCCAATCAAAGCTTCTCTGTAATAGATTACTGCGTGTATATGCAATTATGATGTCATATTATATTACGAGTATATTATTTATTAGATCGTTTGTTTTTAAGTTATCGTGGCATTGAATGAATCTTTAAAAGCAAATGCATAAAAGTACAGTTCGTTACTTAATATATAGTATGGATATTAAACGTGTCAGCGGTAAACAGGGTTAGAAGCAAACCAAACATCTCCGAACAGACCGTGTAAATATAAACAACTCCCAGATCTAGCCTAAGCTGTACAACGGTAGACAAAATGGTCATACATTCTACTGAAAACCATTTCGTGAGTTGGTAAATGTTCGTCCAATAGTAACGAGTATTATCTGAGATGAAGCGCCATAGTATATAGAACACGTGGATTTTAAGCAAAGTCTGCGAGTTCAAATTTGAAATGATCTAATTTTTAAATAAAATGGCCTGGAGGTTTGCGTTTCATTCCCAGAGTATTATCTATAAAGTAATAACCAACTCAAACTCAGACAACTTTCAAACACCGTTGCAACTGAGAATTTCTTGTTAGAAAACCCAATAGTTATAAATTATAGTAATTTATTAAGAAAAATATAACCTAAACAAGAACAATTTATATATTACTAACTAAAAAAAAACTAAGTCCGAGATGGCCCAGTGGTAAAAACGCGCAAATCTTAAGCGATGATCGTGGGTTCAAACCCGGACAAGCACCACTGAATTTCATGTGCTTAATTTGTGATTTATAATTCATCTCGTGTTTGACGGTGAAGGAAAATATCGTGAAGAAACCTGCATGTGTCAAATTTCACTGAAATTCTGTCACATGTGTATTCCACCAACCCGCATTGGAGTAGCGTGGTGGCTCCAAACCTTCTCCTCAACAGAGGAGAAGAGGCCCAGCAGTGGGACATTCACAGGCAGCTACTGTATGTAAAAAAATAAATACACAATTATAATATATAACTAGGTACATACATTTGTGCTAGGCTAATTATAAATTGTTACTGCAAAAGTTAACATTTCTTCTATGTCTATGTCTAATAGTATGTTGAAGTTTAATACGATCTCACCGCTGTGAAAGGTAACGTATTAAAGATATTCCTAAAGACTTCGTGTATGAAACATTGGTGTACGTGCCTCGGTTATAGAAAATGCTGTCATTTCTGTAACTCCTATTAAAAATTATGTTCGCGAGAGCATTACAACGCGCTTGGAGTGTCAGCGCTTGAGCAACGTCTAGAATAGTTTTATCGAATTACGACACATTATACGTTTATTTATTTACTTTTGTTTTTATTCAAACTTTCGTGTTGTTGATACTTTAGTAATGTACCGCCAGCAGAAATGCACTCTCTATTCACTATTCTCATAATCCGACGGAATGGCAAATCCGACAAGTCCGTATAGAACCGACCGTATCCAGCGCTTGACTGCTATAAAGCCTGTGCTTTAGGTGAGTTTAGAGACACGGGAATATATTACTGCCAAGTCCTTAACTATCTGTCACTAAGACTTAGTAACAGCCCAGAATTAGTTTTTTACATAAAACCCAATGGGACAGTTAAGTGAACATATTAATAACTACATTTAGATTTACGGCAAGGAAAGCGAATGGGCAACAGATAGGGTCGCTATATGATGTTAATAATATCATGTCAATAAATTGTAAATGTTCCACTCGAGGCATCCATCCATTCAGTAGTATGGTAGAGAGCAAGTAGAAGTATGTTTTAATTTTCTTATGTATGTTTCTCTCTCTCTCTCTCTCTCTCTCTCTATCTATATTTAACGAGTGTTCCTATTGTTAATGACAACTTTTGTCTAAAGCCCCGATTAGCCGATAAGAAGACATTCTGATCGAATATTCAAACTTCTTATCACGGACATTAATTTCAATGAGCGGGCCTTTTTAAAACAAAACTCGTTCGAACTCCAATAATTGCCCCGAAAGAGCAATTTTCCGACAATTCCGTATAATTCGAGTGCGTTACCGCGATTTAAACGACTGCTCGAGACTCCATTATATCTGAGATAATCCGCGATTATCAGAGAGAGACGGATATATTTTATGTTTATATAAATAGCGTTAAAAATCGTTATAAAGCTCAATTTGATAATCAACATTTAACACTCATTACTTTTCTTAATACGCATACGGTCCGCTTTTGTCAAGCTTGTAATTATTATGGAAAAAAAGTAAGATAAAAATTTTAACTTGACTAATAATTTAACTTGAAAACGACGATTCAAAAGTGCTTACAAGAGGCTACTTGTATAAAGTATATTGTGATTTTGTACACATAGCCTGTAAAACCTTCCAGTTGTTTTCGCCGTAGGCGGGTAATAATTAACGTCACATGTATAATATCGTATTTATCAATTGCCTGTTACCTTAATGGCTCGTTTATTACTTTGTAGATCTCGAGGCCCAGGCACTGTTCAATAAAAAAATATTGAGTTCTTTGTTCTAGGAAATCTCAGTAGGAGTTGAAAGCGTTACGCACCCACCGGACTATGAGACTGAGCTAATAGTGAATGCACTTATCGTTAGAAGCCTCGCTATCGTTGAATACATAATAGTTTAATATTAATTTTCTTCAGTTATATTTATTCGTTTTCTTTTGTTAAACACGATATGTTAATTTGAAAATACGAAAGCAAGAGCGAGAGTTTAATCCACAACTTTCAGGTCTCGCTCGCCGACGATGTGTTTCAATTAAAGGTATTAAAATACATAACACAATGTATAATGCTGTATATAAAAATTGTTGGTATGTTGGATTAACAGATATCGATACTGTTTAACCGATCACCATGAAAATTGGCACATAATTATAACATTGTATGTATATTTTCATAGTGTCATTAATTTTTTTTTTGTATTTTTAATTTTAATTGAATGTATTATTTTTAGCCACTTTGTTGTAACTCGCTAGGACGATTATTTATTTATTTATTTATTTATTTTTGAGGAAGACAAACAGTAATAAAATACACAAAAAATATTATCACATTGCAAAAAATAAACAATCAAGTCTTCACAATGAAAGTGCATCAAAAACATTTCATAACAGATTGTTAGGTGTGTATATGGCCTGTCATCTTCTATACATACCGTTCATTGATCGCTATGACGTCATGATACGTTTGTCACGGCTGTACATTGTTGATTATGAAATTATAAGAAATTAATAATTAAATAATATTTTTTGTAAATTACAACCATTTCACATACGACCGTTCGTATTAAGAGTTGCGATTTGTAAAAAATGTTTTTGTAATACGATAATGATGTTTGTGTTACAAAAGCGGATATTGTTCATATTACTTTATTCGCTTCAATAAATACTTTAACTCTTAATATTGAAACTCTTCAAGCAATACTTGTAACAAAGTTTCTTTCCCTCAAAGTACTTCGCGCCGGGTATTGGTTTCACAACAATGTTGCTTCCTTCTTGTTCGCAGCATTCGGACAATTATTTGTTATAAATTGATATATTACTTGTTCGCTTTTTGCGAGCATTGAATTACTTAATTAAATTATATTTTATTCATATCCAAGCCTTTCTCTTAGATGCCTTTCCAAGCTGTGGTCTATTTACGGAATTTAAATTTGTCTGGACTCTTACAAGCAAGTTTATAACAAATATACTTTTATTTAAAACAAGCACTTAGCCCACAACTTCCTCCGCGAAAATTTAAAAACTATTATTTAAAGTAAATTAGTATTTGGTAATAGACTAAACGTGGCCTACGTTAAATTTGTTCAAACTGTGTCATTTTTATTACTGAGATAATTTTATATCCGTCATAACTTTTAAACAAAAAGTCCGATCCACATAAATTAAAGTGGAATTTACATGTGCATAATGAACCTTAATTATTATCAAACCATTTAAATGGATAAGGATTAACATCATGATATCAATATCACCACTATTCGATTCTACCCGTATTTGAACTTAATAATTAAACAAAAACTGTTATTGTGGCTTAACTATAATAGTTAGTGAACTTTTTCTGAGCAATCATGAGTATAAGGTCCTCCAGACCGATTTCGGCCACGGCGGCCAATCTCAAGGGAGATTAGCCAACTGCGCAGGACATATTATAGTGCACAAGTGTGTGCGCAAACACAGGTGCACTCTCTTTTCCTTAGCTCAGTTCAGGCGCAGGACCAACGGCTTAACGTGCTTTCCGAGGCACGGGAGTGTACACACTTCCAACTTCCAGACTCCGGGCTGCTACTGAGAATTTTCTGACAGAAAAACCCAAACCCTATTTATTGGCCCGACCTGGGAATTGAACCCAGGACCACCGGGCGGCCTTATATCTAGCCACAAGACCAAAGAGGCAGTCATGAGTACTATTGATATATAGAACATTTTTTTTATATACCGTCAATAGTTTTCGCAGCGCACGATAAAAACTTTTATAGGCAACAATTTCATACCTTGGGTTACATTGTTCCATTTTAGGTAGGTGTCTCTAATTTTTTGAAAATATAATATAGCCTATGTTACTTTGCAAAGATGTAAAATCGGTCCAGTAGTTTTTGAATTAAATCGCAACAAACAAAAAATCAAATCTTTCCTCTTTATAATATTAGTATTGATATATTTAACACCTTAGTATACGTTAAAAAGAAAAATCCGATGAAAACATTAAGTGTATAGTGTTTGCATGCTCTACATGCTTATATATTTCTATATTATTTTATTGAAGAATTTACACAAATAATTAAGAAGTAGACAGTCGATCGTTCTCGGTGGAAACATTACAAACTAGTTGTGCCTCTAAATTTAATAAATCTTAATTTGTATCTCATAAAAAGTAAATTTTGATCTTGATATCATTAAGGATTGATGGCTACTCCCAATACCGTACGGTGTCGTGGACGGCGACTACGCTTCTCGCGGGTGATCCGCCCTGGGAGCTCCAGGTGGAGGTGCTCGCAGAAGTGTACCGGTTTCGGGTACAAGCCAGGGCGAGCGGCGACCGTCCAGGATCCGCGGAGGTGGAGGGAATCAGGGCTCTAGCCCAAAGAGCGCTGATTCGCAGGTGGGAGGAGAACTTGAGGTCCCCATCAGCAGGCCTGGCGACAGTGGAGGCGATCCGCCCCCACTTGAGTCACTGGGTAGCAAGGAATGGCGGCACACTCACGTATAGGCTGACGCAGGTGCTTACTGGACATGGCTGTTTTGGTAAGTATCTGCATAAGATAGCGAGGCGGGAGGTATCACCCTCCTGCCACGAGTGTGGTGCGCCACTGGACACGGCGCACCATACCCTAACGGAGTGTGCTGTGTGGGAGCCTCAGAGGCATACCCTGGCGGCGATAATCGGCGGAGATCTCTCGCTGCCGAGTGTGATTAACGCTATGCTCGACAGCGAGAGGTGCTAGTTGAAAATGGTCTCCTTCTGCGAGAATGTCATGTTGCAGAAGGAGGCCGCGGAGCGGCAGCGTGAGGAGGTTGCCTCCGCTGTTTCAATCCGCCGAAGAAGACCGGGTAGAAGACGTCTGCGCTATGCGCACCTTCTCCCCCCGCCGTAATAGCCGCTTGTGCTAGGTGGGCTCCCCGTATCCGGGAACCTCCCTAGAAATGGAGGCCCGCAGAAGCGGGCCGACCGTCGGGGCGTCTCGGTAGCATGCGCAAGCGATCCCGTGGCGCCCTCCGACCAGACGGAGAGGATACCGCTGGTTTTTTAGTGGGTATTCCGGCGCCTTCAGTGCCGGCGAGCCCCACATACCCCCCACTTCATGTGGGGGAAACGCAAAAAGAGTTTCTGCAGCGACAAAAAAAAAAATTCAGAAAGATGTTTAGCATTTTTATCAATGAGCTATTCTTAAATTGCTACAATAAGACACGTACGAACTTCACATGACGCCATTGATAGGGAGCCCACAGGCTACGTAACGTTTTGAATAATTAAGTAAGGGAACGCACGGGATCGCCTCAAATCGAGTTGAATGATAAAATTCATTATGCGATGAACTCCCACAGCCGACACCCCGTGCCCCGCACCCCTCACCCCGTACCCCGTAATTTTGATCCTTCAATGAAATAATTGGTATGACGTTACGTACAGATTAAACATATAAAGCGTAATAATTATTTGACCGCTTTAATTTATTATTAAAATATTCACAAGCGTTATACCAAAAATATTTTATAATTATCGTACTCGTATGTATCGTATTTGAGATTTTAATGGAAAGTTTTTTTGCAATATACACGAAGTAAAAGTAAACTAATGTAGTTTGTTAATATCTCACTGCGGAGCTTCTTCCTTTGGGCCTTTGAAAAAAGAGTACAGAGAAGGTTTGGAGCTGCTCCTCAATCTCCTCCTACTCCACCTGTCCCAGTGTTTGTGTAAGAAGATCTGGCCGAACTTAAGTGAAAGTAGACACATGCAGGTTTCCTAACATGTTTTCCTTCACCAATGACAAGGAATGAATTAAAAGCACAAATTAAGCACTTAAATATACAGGGGTACCTTTCCAGGTCTGAGTATTCACGATATCAAAGAAATTGTTTTATGGTATACACGAGCATATAATAATATTGCTTAGAAGGAGTGTAGGCCCAAGCTAATTGAAGTCATTCAAATTGTTACTAGTCTCAATACATTTGACGGCACGTCAGTCGTCACGATAAAGTGTCATAGTAAACATCTCGCGCAATTTATTCAAAAATGACTTACTGTGTAGTAAAAGGGTGTCACAATACTCCACATAAAAAAAATAAGGATAAGAAAATCACATTTCAAACTTATAATTTTAGGTAAATACATTCATCAAAACATAAAAAGAATATGTAAACAAAAGACGCCATTACAATAAAAATGTTACCAGCTATGGAAAATATATTTACCACGATTGCTTAATATTTTAAATAATAAAAATAAATAAATATTTAAAATTATTATTTTTACTTTTTTAAATTATATATAAAACATTAATACTGTTCAACTAATTATATTTTTTTGTTTATGATTATACATAAAATAAAAGCAATACTAAATAATATTACTAAATAAATTTAAAAAAAGAGATCATTATAATAATAAAAGTTAAAATGAAATAAATAATATTGCAATATATAATTATAATACTTATTGAATAATTGTAATCTGTTTTTGCTTTCCTTCGAATTCAATTGCTGCTGCTCGATGGATAGATAAAATACAACTTAATCGAAGAGAAGAATATTGGGAGCCAACTAAATCCACAAATCTACTTTTTATTACAATTTACTGTCAGAAAACCTTTCAGCGTTGTTTAATTAATTTTAATGAAAAAATAATAATGTCCAATATTATTGTCTGACAAATTATCACATCTGAATACAACATACGTAATAATTCAAATTAATTAAATGCAAAAACATATATTTCATAATTGAAGTTCAAACAATATCAATTTCTTCACTTAATGGGGAAAATGTGTATTCACTTGCAACATAATTCGGTCGTATGTGGGCGTGTCGTTGTATGTAACGTACGTGACACTTACATACACATTAATTCTAGGTACTTCAATTTTGAGCGACACTTTGTATGACACTATCCTTCTAAGCGTTATTATTCTGTGTACACGAGTATATAACATATTTTATTAAATTTGGTTGCAAGGTCCAGTTTTCAAGAAAATGCTTTGCATGCTTTTAACCTTCTTTAATCTGATCTTCAAAGCGATTTAAGTTTTTATCTATTTTAATGGTAAAAATGAAGGATACTCTTTGTATCTGTTAATATATTTTTATTTGTCTCTTACACACAAAGATAGACAAAATAACTAAAAAAATATGTTTGGCATCAAGTTTTTGAAGAAATATATCATATACGGATACACACCCGCTACAACACCATCACACATATAGGTGACAAAAGCGTTTCATTCTATAGAAACTGAATTTCTGTTGTCAATTATCCCGTCTCTGGAGTCCTATGTAGATTTTCGTTTCGACGCAGGGCTTCCGCATAAATCCTCTCTATCGGCTTTGTTATCGGCTAATACTCGACCGATTTAAACGTGATCGCTAATAGTTTGCGTATCGAAATAATTGTTCTCGATGTTATATTGTTCAATGAACAAAAAGTGCAATCGACATACATCAATAGTTGAAATCTTTTCTACATTTTTCTGTTAGATTGTTTTCTAATTAATTTAAAAAATAAGTAAAGTTAAAATAAGGCATTGGGTATACATATGACAGAATTTATGTGCAATTAGACACTCATGTAATTCATCACAAATTAAAAAAAGAAGACCACGGGGTGAAATCCCGACAAGAATCACTAAGTTTTTTTGTGATGCAGAATTTCATTAACTTTTATTTTACTTTTATATGTTTTTGTTGAATATTTCAGCTATTTATAGGACTTTATACGCTATCGTCTGATTGTGGTATAAATTATTCGCCACTACGACCAGCGATCAGTCATCGCCCACGCAATGCTTTGTATTACTTGTGTTAATAAAATTTAAACATCGATGGTTTGTACTTTTTCTTCTTTATAGTTACAATATTTTTCATTAGAATTTGCATTACAGCTTCGTTTGCTTATTGGCTAGATATACGGCGGCAGATCCCAAGGTCCTGGGGTCCTGGAACAAAGATTTCCAAGTCGAAGATTCTCAGTAGCAGCCTAGAGTCTGGATGCTGGAAGTATGTACACATCCGTGCCTCGGAAAGCACGCAAAGTGACTCTTATTGGTAAATACCTCTTGAAATTGGCAACCGTAGCCGAAATCGATAAGGAGAACATCGTCATTTATCATCAGTTAGACATCATATTTTCCTGTCTACAAAGTTCACAATATGTCGTCATAATACTTTAATTTCATCCACTTGAACACAGACCGCCATCCAATTCCATTAAACTAAAGAAGCGTTTGTTTGTATATAAAACAGTATTCTTCTAAAGCCAATTAAAAATAATTATTGTTAGTATATTTTTAATGTTCTTCTTTTTCTGCTTAGAAAAATGTTATTTAACGACAAAAGATTATTTTTCTGCACTAATTTTGCAAAGAAAATAATTTTCCAGTGCATTTACTGGAAGGCAATTACTGGAGCGTCTGAGACATTCTACAGGCTGTTAGGAAACCTCTCGAATTAATTCTACTAAACACAATTCCGAGGTTCTTTAATGAGAATTTTAACAATAATATTTAATCGGCAATTGTTAGTAACCTAAATAACGGTGATTTTATTATGAAAGTTATAACAAAACTTGCGAAGTGCATTAACAAAACCGTGTAAAAGCTCGTAAGTAATAAACGCGTTAGTAATGTATGTTTTCATTAACTCTTTTCTCATTTTCATATGAAATAAATGTGAACTATAATATCTTATTCAGGAGTAATCCCTCGGTTGCCTGCAAGAGATCGCTATTAGTGTTAAGACGTTGTAATTTATTTTTTATTTTCCGTATTTTTTTTTATTTTCTATTTGAGTAGAACAAAGGTTATCTATCTATCAATCTTGCATAAACTCAAACCACGGAGATGTTTTGCCTTGCACCACTGAGCTTGTTAATATAGGTTCATGCGAACAAGGCACGAAAGTGTTGCATCTTCGTTGTTGTTGCCTCTGCCCTCGGTCGCATTTTTTGTAAACAGCAACGCCACACGCGTTAGAGTTCAGTCGCAGTTGTGTGGACATAGCTTTACAGAGAATGTGCGTCGTAGCTCCTTATATTTCGCAAAAGCCGGAATGTGGCTTAATTCTACTCAAAAAGAAGAGAAGAAGCCTTAGCCCAGCAGTGGGACATTCAGAGACTGTTACTACTACTACTACTACTGAATTAAATTTGTGAAACGAAAATCTGTTCAAACAGTTCATACTGTTGTGAATCGATTGAAATCATTCGTTGAGTGGTTACGTTGATACTTAAAAATTTAGTAGAAAGTAACTTACTAAATATAATTACAAAATTTACATAAACTTGCTTTAATAGTACAGTGGTCTGATATCGCAACTCTTGTGCCATTCTTCATTATTTCGTAATCATCGGTGAAACTTGTTGGACTGTTTCCAAAAACTGTTCAAACTGCAGAGCGTGGTCTGCTACGAGGACATAGGATGCACTGAGCAAGCTATTCTATAGAGGACATGGAAAGCGCCACGAGAACCTAATTTTATCTGCAATTGGTATTGAATATTCTGTATTTATGGCAAGAAAGAAAGTCTTAGAACTTATTCTATGATGTCGCTTTAATATGTAATGATACACATGGGACAAAATTACATCTCACATGTAGATTTCTTCATTGAACACCAAGCAAGATGATAAACACAAATTAACCACCTGAAAACTCAGTGGTGCTAACTCAGATTTGAACCCGCGATCTTCGGTTAAATGGTCGGCGATACGATATACATAAAGTACTTACATATAATGCCACATTATATTATTGACTAAGTAACGCTGATTACACGATATTCAAATTGTACCATTTTTTTCTATAATTGATTGAAAAACAATCAAATACCTATATAATTACACGTGTATTTATAAAATGTGAACACATATAGGTAGCAGTCAATGGATGCGAAATCGTTTCCAATTATTTAATTCACATTTCCAAGTAATGACTTTACATATATTTCTTAAATATTTTATCTAATAATATTATATATTTAACGATTGTATCTACTTATCAACTACTATCTTATCAACTTCCCGCAAAATAGTTAGCACCGAACAAACAATAAACAAAATAACATACGACTGTGACATGAAAATTCTGAACTATAAACAATCTTCTTTCTTTGTCCAAACCTTCTTCCCAGTTCAGCCGGGGTCGGGTTTCCTTGTACGTTTGCGCCAGAGAGCTCTGTTCTGGCTTGTCTGTGTACTCAGATTCTCTTTCTGGGCCTCTTTGCATGTTTGATCACCAGGTTGCGGGCGGTCGTCCTCTTCCCTGCGGTTGGTCTGGGATATTTAAGGCTTTCTTGATGGGATGGTCATCGTTACGTCTCAGGATGTGGCCGTACCAGCGTAGTCGACACTCTTTCAGTTTTTCAATAATTGGTGTTACCTTGAACGATCCCCTGACATACTCATTTCTTACTTTGTCCTGCCGGGTTATTCCTCCCGCCCATCTGAGCATTTTCATCTCGCTTGTTGCTTTTGCAATTGTCTTTCGTGTGTCTTTTTGATGGTCCAACACTCTGCCCCATATGTCATGGCTGGGCGTACTACCGTTTTGTACACTTTCCCTTTACTCGAATGGGCATTCTACGGCCACAGAGAACACCCGAAAGCGATTTCCATTTAATCCAGGCGGTTTTGATGCGGTGGTTTACGTCCTTATCGATATTAGCATCAGTGGTCAAGCACAGAACCAAGGTATTTGAAGTTGTCCACTTTGGGAAATGCGCGGTTGTCTATGTAAATATTACATCCCGTCTCTTCTGTCCCACCGTAGTTACATTCCAAATATTCGGTTTTACTTCGACTTATGCGTAGCCCATGGTTTTCTATTTGTGTCACCCACCGGTTGAGTATTTGCTATAGGCTTTGTGCATTTTTTTCTACTAGGACGATATCGTCTGCGTAAATCATACACTCTGGTGCTGGCTTTTGTATAGCTCGTGTAATGTAGCCCATGCATAGGTTGAATAATAATGGACTCAAGGCAGATCCCTGATGTAATCTTTACGTCAAAGGGCTCGCCAAGACCTGCTGGACTTTTGACGCGAGTTTTGGTGTTTGTGTACATATCTTGTATTAGTGTTATATAATAGCTCTCAAAGCCTGCCAAACTAGATTTCTGGGTACCCTATCGAAAGCCTTTTCTAGTTCGATGAACAGGAGATACAGATTTTCTTTGTTTGAACGATGTTTCTCCATGTCAACTCTAATTGACTGAATGGCATCGATAATGGATTTGTCAGGTGTGAAGCCGTATTGGTTGTCAGTTATACGGGTACAGTCAATTATGCGTGCAGCGATGATTGACGATGTTTGACGTGAGTTTTATGCCCCTATAGTTTCCGCAGTGTGCAATGCCCCCTTTTTGTTTATATATTGGTGATAGAATGCTATTACGCCAGAATTCTGGGATCTTGCCACCTTTAATAATAACGTTAAAGAGCCTGGTGAGCCAGGGTGGTGCAAATTCCTTTAGCTTCTTCCACAGATATGCTGGAATCTGATCGGGGCCAGTGGCCTCATGGTGTTTCATTTTTGATATGGCTTTGCTCACCTCCTCCTCTAATATGACTAGCCTGTTGGTGTGGTTGGTAAGTGGCCTTTCACTCCACAGGTCGTGGGTTCGATTCCCACCCAGGACAGACATTTGTGTGCATGAACATGTCTGTTTATCCTGAGTCTGGGTGTAATTATCTATATAAGTATTTATTTACAAAAGAAAAGTAGTTTACCTAAGTATATCAGTTGTCTGGTTTCCATAGTACAAGCTCTGCTTAGTTTGGGATCAGATGGCTTTGTGTAAATAATGTCCCAGGATATTATTATTATTATTATAATATAGGTTTTATAGGTCCTTCAGCAGGCGGCATATGGGGCAATTTTGCACTCGGAAACCCTCGTTCATTAGTTGCTCGTAGTATTCCTTCCATCTAATGTTGATATCCTTGTTCGCCGTTAGTAAAACGCCCTGGGCATTTTTGATGTATTTGTTATATTTAATATCGAGAGTAGATCTATGGCGTTGTCGGGCTATTTTGTAGATAGAGTTCTCATCCTCTGCGTTTTCCAAACTATCATAAAAATCTTTCTTAGATTTTGCCATAGATTTTGCTACAGGAGATTTAAAGATTCTTATACATTTGGTGATCTTCTTCCAAACCCGATTTCTGCCATGCTTAAAATGCCTCCCTCTTTGACTTTATTATGTGTTTTACACTTTCATTCCACCAGGACGTTTCCTTAGTTATGCGCAGTGCTCCACGTGAAATATCCAGAATTGCTTTAGCCCGTTCTAAGCATAGTCTATCTAAATCATACCTATCTGGTTAGCTGATTTTTCGATCTCAATATCTTCTTTCCCATTCGTTGACCCATTCTAGAAGCCCTTGATGGAGTGCAGTTCCTTTCATTTAATACTCTCGGTTCTGCCTATGTGTGTTAGTATAGGTTTAGGTAGTTTCATAACTGAGACGAGAACCCTATGTTGTGAGGCAAGCGCTTTGCCGGGAATCACTGTGTAGTCCTTATAAAGCTTAAAGATGTTGTTGCTGGCGAGGATATAATCTATTTGTGTGTTATGTTCTGAGCATTTGTAGGTTATAAGGTGTCCCGGTTTATTTTGGAAATATGTGTTAATAATTTTTAGGGAGTGCCTGGATGCAAAATTAAGAATGCTTGTTCCTTGTTTATTTCTTGTGCCAAATCCATAGCCTCCATGGGTGTCCTTACGGAAGTCATTCTTTTCTCCTACGTGTCCGTTCAGGTCTCTTCCTGTGTGGGTATGTTCTGTTAGAAGAATATTTTGCATAACTTCATCAAGGTCCTCCCAGAAATCCAGCTTTTCTTGTTCAGAACATCCTGTTTGTGGTGCATATGCAGAGATTAAGTTGAAAGGCGGCTGGCCGTCCATTGCTAGTTTTATGCTTATGAGTCTGTCATTCTTCCTATCCACGTTGATTATTCTGGATTTCAGGTTTTCATCCAATACGATACCTACTCCGTTTCTTTTAGTGTCAGTGCCATTGTATAGACTCTGGTAGCCATTTCCGATATCCCTGGCTTTAGACCCTTTCCGCCGTAGCAGGCGTTTATTTGTCTTGCTTTTAAAATTTCGCTAAATTCTGTGCTGCGTCCCGTCATTGTGCCGAGGTTCCACGTTGCGAGTCTGAGTTTGTCAAAGACTTCTGGATGCGAACGTTGGTTCTTGTCTTTTGCGTCGCTTGTGGGGAACGCCCTAGCATGTATCGCTTTCTTCACATCTACGTCGCTTGAGGTGGACGCCCTCGCATTTAACGTTCTCATCTTTCGTTTTGCTGTCATACAAGGAATTTTAGTTTTTGGCTAAAGTTTTACGGCCGGTTGCCACCTGACGCCAAGGTTGTACTTCTCGTGGTGACATGCGGGCGCCGCCATTGGCCTTTTGAAGGCTCTTACGCCGTCATCCCTTTTGTGCATCCCAACCTAGCCGCATAGCACTAACTGCAGCAGCAGGGGTTTAGTAACGTAGTGTCCTTCTCCGGCCTGTTGGTCCACGGGAGGTATTTAATTTCCCTCCTACCCGACATTCTGTCGAGCTTTCTCCTATCCGCCCCCTGGGGGCGCGTTCTCTAGGGGTAAGGCTCCCCCGAGAACTATAAACAATAATATTCCAAAATTTTTGGTGCGACTAAGTGACTCGCTGATACGAGTGTTAAGTTCGGAAGCCCACGGCAATCAACAAATCATAAATGCGTCCCGTTTCCATCATTTTACGCTTTAAGTATCTAATTAATTTGCATATGTGTTTCTTTGATTGGAGACAACTCGAACCATTATCTTAGAATATTAGTTATTAAGAGTTATTATATTATAAGTATATAGGTTTTTAGTTCCTTTTGTAGCCAGTTTAATTGTCTGTTAATAAGTTTTTATTAGTACTCATATTTGATAGAAAATTGATTGAATAATGTCCTCTAGAATAACGTCCATATTGATTAGACTGCTTGTAGGAATGTGACTACCTTGGTTACAATGCACGTGTACACTAACCCAATTATTCGATAATATCTTAATGTAATGAAGATTCCTTGTGATTTCTATCTAAATAATACATGGAAGATTAGCCATAAGCCTATACATTACCCGGCGAAGTGCTTAGGCTCTGGTGTGAAGCGTGGATACTAAAAAGCCCGTCTCGTTACAATTCTCCCGCAGACGGGATTATCGCTCTGTCGCGTACGACGGCACTCTAGGATTAACACATTCTTATGAATATTAATGTTATTTTAGACGACGTATTATAATAGTACTCATTATATTACGAGTGCCTAATTTCAATTTATTTTATGTGAAACATTTACACTGTCGTGACGTCACACGGCATGACGTTCTTTTAAACCGTCATGCCCCTTCCACACCAATACCAAAGATAATAATTAGATATTTTATTAGACCTTTATGCTTATATTCAACTTATTACATAGTTATTTAATGGTTTCCTTTAATTAATTACATGTTATTTTAATAAGCAAGTCCTCTTACATTGATGAGTTTTGGTAGCAATCAATATTTATATTTCATTCAAATAATACATTTAACATGTATCCTTAAAATATTATAAATGTGAACGTTATTTGTTAGTTACACTTTCACGTCGTAAATATTTAACCGAGTATCATGAAATTTTGCATAAACGTTGTCATGTTTACGTAAACGACATCTATATCAATAAATATATATGTAACTGGCTGTGCCCCGTGCATTATTAAGAAAAATATAATAAAATATTTTATTACTATAATAACACACATATTCAAACACACACGCACACACACACACACACACACAGACACACACACACACGCACACACACATACATATGGCTACTGGTAAAGAGATACGTAATTAACGATTTGAAATTAATTTTCATAAGATACCGTAGGGTTTACCGATCTTTCACGGTAGCATGCGCAAGCGATTCCGTGGCGCTCCCGTTAAGACGGGAAGGGTACCGCTGGGTTTTTAGTGCTCGGTGCCCTGGACATATGGCGAGCCCCACATACCCCTCCTCCACTGTTAACGTGGGGGGAAAAAGAGAAGGGTTTACCGATCCTACATATGGCCTAACATTTGCGTTATCGCATGTTCTTTGTGTGTACCAATTTTCATCAAGATTGGTCAAGCCGTTCTTGAGTTATAAGAAGACATACAGACAGACAGACAGACAAAAGTATAATACAAATATAATCTATACTACTATATAAAGATTTATATAGTTAGTATAGATTATAAATGATTTCCGGTGTTTTTCACTACACTAGTTGATAGTACACCAGTATTATATATACTAAAAAGATAAACCATTCCTTAAATCAGTAAAACATACATTCGATATTAAGGATGTAAATAAATAAAATTGTAAACTTCGCATTTAAACAGCGCGCATTTCGCAACAATGAGGTGTTATGATTCTACGTGTATTATTTCAATATCCCGACTGACGGTTGTTCGGTACGTTTCGGGTGGTATAAGTATCATTAATCTGTTTTAAGTGAAATAATACATATATATATATATATATAAAACAGTTATAAAAATAGCCTTCAATTTATATATATTCTAAATCTGTGCAAGGTGTTTTTGTCAAATAAGCTAAATAACCTAGAGCTCGACCCGTGGTTTGATCACTACGAGATCTGCAACCTTTTAAGCTAACCACTAGACCAACGAGACTGATTAAATTTAGCGTGACTACGGACTATCAATATCAAAAGTGTTCATGACAGCATCATGAAAGCATTTGTTTTCAGATGGCCAGGTGGAAGGAAAGAGCTGATTTGACGCGATTGGGGAGGTTACTTATAAGCGTCAACCACCAACCTCAGGCTTAGACGAAGAAGAAGACATATTGTTTGAACTTTATATATTTCATTCATTATTGTCTATTACTTAGACACTGCAGTCCGATACCGAACTGAATTAAAACTAAAATCTTGCTTCAAACTTGTATAATCTCGAGGTTCTAGAATTGTAGTCACAACTTGTGTAGTTAGCTTGAGTAATTGAAAAAGAATAAAAGAAAATCACAGAACACTCGCACTGACACATTATTACCCTACCAACTTTTATAAATATATAAACGGATAAGTTGGCAGGGTAGTTTTAGATCGCGTTCGCGTAAGCATTGCTCGCTAAAAATCGTAGGCGCGAACATCATCCCCGCCGTTAAAATCGCCGGATTTTAACCCTCAGCTTGATTCTCTGTTGCTGGTAGAGGGCTAAGTCGTGTGAAAGGTCTTCGAAAGATCCCTCGCGTCGTCTGAACGTCCGCCACGCGACATACACCGTCAGGGCCAGGGAACAGCTTACTGATGCGCCCCACACGCCAACACAGTGGTGGAATATTTTCCTCTTGCAATAGCACCAAGTCTCCAAGCCTCAGAGGGGTGTCAGGAACGCGCCACTTTGTTCTCTGTTGTAACTCCGCCAAGTACTCGTGCTGCCATCTCCTCCAAAAATGTTGTCGGATTTGTTCGAGCCGTTGATAACGTCGGAGATTAGAAGCCTTGCAGTCGACGAGATTCGGTGACGGCAATGCGGTTAGCGGCCGACCAAGCAGAAAGTGCCCCGGGGTGAGGAACTGGAGGTCATTTGGAGACGAGGACATAGGACAAATGGGACGGCTATTTAATATGGCTTCAACTTGCGCAAACAGGGTGCCTATCTCTTCGTATGTTAAATGCGAATTGCCCATAACACGCCTGATGTGAAACTTGGCGGATTTCACTCCAGCCTCCCAGATGCCACCAAAATGGGGAGCGTAGGCAGGGGAAAATACAAATTTAATTTCTTCCTCACTACAAAAGGAACTTATGGATTCTCTATTAGATTTTAAAAAGTTGCCTATTTCTTTCGCGGCGGCTACGAAATTTCGGCCGTTATCACAAAAAATCTCTGTAGGCCTTCCGCGACGGGCCACAAACCTACGTAAAGTTAAAATGAAAGCTTCTCTTGAAAGGTCGCTTACAGCTTCCAAGTGCAAGCACTTAAACCTTAAACAAACGAAAATACATAAATAATATTTTGTCGTCCTTGCTCCGCGGCCCTTTCGACTTAGGATAAGGAAAGGACCAGCCATATCCACCCCAACACTACGAAACGGGAAGTCCACCGTAATACGCTGCGAGGGCAAGTTTCCCATCAACGGAGTCATGGTCTTGCCTTGCACCTTCCTACACTGTATACAATTGCGCACAGTTCTCCTCGCGAGGTGCCGGCCATTAATGGGCCATACATAGTTCCGCACGCTAGCGAGAAGTAGCTGTGGACCAGCGTGTAACTTATGCAAATGCTCCCGCTCAAAGATAAGTATAGTGAGGTAGTGTGATGAATGTAATAAAATTGGATGCTTGCTCTCAAATGGAAGAGACGATTGGTCTAACCGACCTCCTACGCGAATCAACCCACTATCATCCATGAGAGGTGTAAGAGCTATAATGCTAGACCGAGAACTGATTGCCTTATTTTTAGCCAATAAGCCATATTCGACAGGAAATGATTCCTGTTGTGCTACGCGACAAAGCAAATTAAAAGAGCCTTGCAATTCTTGCACACTTAGTGCTTCTAGATGTTTGGACTTAGGGTTTCTTAAATTGTGAAGAAATCGCAACACATATGCATACACTCGCTTTAGTCGATTTAATTTAGAAAAATTATGGAATTGAATTACCGATGAAGTGCTATTATTTAGATTAGCAACATTTGCCCTTAACTCTAGATCATTTAGGTCTTGATGAACATCTCTAGACAAAGTAGGCCATGATGATTCGTCTTGCAATAAAAACTCCGGACCAGACCACCACAAATTATTATTCCTAAGTTCTTCAGGATACGCCCCGCGGGAAATAAGATCAGCCGGATTTTGCAAGGTAGGTACATAGCGCCAACACCTAACATCGGTTAACTCTAGCACCTCTGCGACTCTGTTGGCCACAAATGTTTTAAGTTTTCTAGAGCTAGTGCGCAGCCAAGCAAGGACGACGCTAGAGTCACACCAGTGGATCCTGCGTTCTATAGAAAACCTCAACGAGTCAACGACTGCCTTACATAGCCGAGCCGCCAGCACAGCGGCGCATAGTTCTAAGCGAGGTATAGTGCAGGCCTTCACAGGTGCTACTTTCGACTTGGCACATAAAAGATTAACACTCACGTTGCCTGCCGCATCTACAGACTTAATAAAAATGCACGCGCCGTACGCTCTCTGCGAGGCGTCGCTGAAGGAGTGTAGTTCTATTATAACTGGTAAGTCGCATAAAACTTTCCTAGGTATAGAGAATGAAAATAAATTATTTAGAGTATTATAAAATTTAAGCCAAGCCCTTTGCATATCATTTGAAATTTCATCATCCCAATCAACTTTGTCGAGCCATAACTGCTGCATAATCAGTTTAGGGATAATTATACAGGGGGACACAAAACCTAGTGGGTCAAAGATTCTAAAAGATGTCGATAATATAAAACGCTTAGTTATTTTCTCAGTACTAGGAGGCATGTCAAAAGAATAAAATAAGCGATCTGTTGCTGAATCCCACCCTAAACCGAGAGCGCTCGCAGACTCACTTAAAACCAGTTTTTCAGTAGAGCTTGAAGAACAGGACTGCAGAACTAAAGGAGAGTTCGATTTATATTTGCGTAAATTAAAGCATCCTGCCTTCAAGGCCTCCGACACAGAATGTTGAATGCATTTCAATTCATTTTCGTCATTGCAACCAGTGATTAGATCATCCACGTACAGATCATGTTGCAAAATAGTTTTCGTGAGTGGATCCTCACACTCCTCCCCCAGCTGCCAAAGACATCTCGTGCTCAAATAGCTGGCACTTGCGAAGCCGTAAGTAATAGTATTAAGTCTCAGTGTTTTGAGAGGCTCACGCTCATCTTCTCTCCATAAGATGAGTTGTAAATTGCGATCGGATTCATCTACTACAACTTGCCGGTACATCTTTTCTATATCCGCGGTCAAGATGTACTTGTGGAGGCGAGCCCGAACTAATATAGAGAAAAGAGAGTCTTGAATTTGAGGTCCAACCATCTGAATGTCATTAACAGATACGCCAGAGGAGGTGCGAGCAGACGCGTCGAACACCACCCTTATTTTGGTTGTCTCACTGTTCTCTTTGAACACCGGATGATGAGGCAAGTAGTAACATAAATTCAATGGAGGACTATCGAGTGTTACTTCCGAGAGATGACCCAATTCTGCGTTTTCCCGGATAAACGCAACATACTGAGATTTGACCTCAGGTTGTCTCCTGAAGCGCTTCTCTAAATTATAAAATCTTTTTTTGGCCATGGCATGTGAATCGCCAAGACAGTCGGGTGACTTAAATAAAGGAAGCCTCACACAGAATCTACCATTGGACAAGCGACGGGTGTGTTGCACAAAATGCCTCTCACATGCCTGCTCGCTGTCATTTAAATGAACTTTAGAAGGAATCTCCTCTAGTTCCCAAAACCTACTCATTTTAGTATGTGGATCATCACCTTGTGCAAAATTAGTAAGAAAAGCATTACACTTTACATTATTATTAATTTGTTTGCTAAACAAAGGCACAGGACCACCAATAAGCCAGCCTAACTTCGAACTGTGTAATCTAGGACACCCTGGGCCCAATGACTGTTGCTCAGAGCCGATTATGTCCCAAAACAGATCCGAACCGATGAGTATATCAACTTGGGACGGTTCATAGAACTTGGGATCCGCTAGGATAATATTACTAGGAATTTGAAGTGAACTCATATCAAAACTAGAATTAGGTAGCGAACTAGTAAGTTGGTTCATGACATAAAAATTGGATGTAACCTTAAAGGACGTATTACATGATTTAATTTGAACAACACAACACTCTGTGATAGTTCCTGAATAATTATTACCAAAGCCAATGACATTCGTAGAGATTAAAGGAGTGACATCTAGTGACAATTTTCTTTTTAAATTTAAAGTTAAGAATGAGGTTTGGCTGCCACAATCTAACAAGGCGCGCACGGTTACCGATTTACGCGTCCTTGGATTGACAGCCTCAATCAGAGCCGTCGACAGTAGGACTTGACTAATATTCTCATTACAAAAGTTAGCTAGTGTGTCGACGGGGCTAATATTGCTTACAGCAGTAGTTGTATTTCCTTCGATATTTGTAGTAAGGTGCAGGAGTGAGTTGTGCCTTTTTTTACATTCTCGGCAAGGACCGAAACGACATTGACGAGAAAAATGACCAGGCTTCAAACAATTCTTACATAGTTTCAATTTAGTCGTCTGGGTTATACGATCACTAACGCTCATCGCCTTAAATGATGGACAATCAAATATCCTATGCTCAGTAGAATTACAATAAGCACATAAATTAGAAGAAGACGGCCTTTGTTGTTGATCACTACTAGTGTTGCTGTTACTAGTGCACGCATATGACTTCAAGTGTGAACGTTCCGGTTTAGCATTAGCAGCAGTCGCGGCTCGCTGCTGACCATGATTAGACTTAGAAGAGCTCTCAGCCCGACTGCGGTGTACTGACTCTAGAATGGATGCACGATCGTTCAGAAACTTGTGAAAATCTTTAAGCGTGGGTGTATCAGTTGACATCGCATTACGGTGTTCCTCCCATCTCATAAATGTGTTACTGTCTAGCTTAGATGAAACCAAATGTATAACAATAACGTCCCAATGCTCAGTTGCTTGCCCTAGACTGGACAATGCACGCAAATTCTTAGTCACGTGATCGACTAGGAAGCGCAGCGACCTCTCAGACTCTTTATGTGGTGCGGTAATATTAAAAAGCGAACTGAGGTGATGATCTATTAATAAACGTTTGTTGTCATAACGCTGTAATAGCAGGCTCCAAGCCTCCTCATAATTATTGGAAGAAACTTCGAGATTCGCAACAGTACGAGCTGGTTCCCCCTCTAAATATGACAGTAAATAATGAAACTTGTTCACGGGGCTGATTCGACTATTTTGATGAACTAGAGATTTGAATGTATCTCGAAATTCCATCCACGTAAGATGCGAACCATCAAACTTAGCAATGTTAATTAACGGAAGCCTAAAACCGGTTTCATTATGGTCGAGCCCACAATGGCTTACATTATGATAGTTACTAGATTCGTGGGCACTGTCAACGTGACTGTGCAACTGCAACAGGGTTTGAGCCGCCACAATATTGCTTATAAAAGCCCTCTCAATGATTTCTCGTTCCGCGAGCTCCTCGTCTAACTTATTAAAATTAATAACCTCAATCTTGCTTTGTAAATCATCAAATTTAGAAGATAACGCTTCAAATCTACTAAGCTTAAGAGTAAGTTCGGCCCTTTCCGTCGTAGTAAGCGTTTCCGACTTACCCAATCTATCAACATAATTTTTAAACTTGGTTACTTGTCCCTTGACAGAACTACGCTTGGTTATTAGTTCCGCCAAGTTTTTCACGTCGTCCTCGATTCCCATCGTAAAGTGTTGAAGATTATTGCAAAATTCGTGAGGAAGAAATTAAATTATAATAATTTAATAAAATATTAAAATGAAAGCTTAAGACTTAAAATAACAAATGAAAACGCTCACGCCCCTTTCTGGTGGCATCCGCCGCACGGGAGGTCGAGGTGGTGCCTGGCGAGCACAAACAGCGCGGTGACGTGGCGGCGCGGCGCTACGGCGCGGCGGCGGCGGCGCGTATCGGTCCCGCTCACTAGTTAACGGCAACCCTGGAATGTTCGGCGGAATAATCACCACACAGAAAATGACGTGGGACACAACAATGACGACGTTTAGGGCTTCATAAACAAAAAAATAAAGAGGTACCTAAATAACAGTGAATTTAGTTACAGTCGGTCGGTATATCGACTATAAAATTTAATAACGGCACCTTTAAAAGTACTAAAAAAGATCAATTTAACAAATAACAACTTTATTTGATATTAATATCTGCCTGATATTGTTTAAATATAGCAGGTAAATCGGATGACGCAATACCTACCGTACCTTATTCACAAAGGTAAAAAATGTATTTACGTATTTATCTATTATATTTGCACAAATTAAGACCATTAAATAGGGATTAGGGTACTGAAAGGGACACTTAGCTGCGATTATAGTCTGCTGCGGTGGTTCAAAGTCCAACGACCGGCGATGTTAATGTTCCGTGGGTTTTAGCTCGTTCCTCAATACTTGACTGGACGCGGTGCGGTGCTGCCCGGTAGCTGATTGCTACGGCGCTGATGCTGACCAATTCCAGCAGGACTCCAAGCTTCCACGATTCAAATGTTTCAATCGAAATTATCTTCGTCAGATTAAGTCCTGTCACGGTCGCCAAATGTGTCTATTACTTAGTCACTGCAGTCCGATACCGAACTGAATTAAAACTAAAATCTTGCTTCAAACTTGTATAATCTCGAGGTTCTAGAATTGTAGTTACAACTTGTGTAGTTAGCTTGAGTAATTGAAAAAGAATAAAAGAAAATCACAGAACACTCGCACTGACACATTATTACCCTACCAACTTTTATAAATATATAAACGGATAAGTTGGCAGGGTAGTTTTAGATCGCGTTCGCGTAAGCATTGCTCGCTAAAAATCGTAGGCGCGAACAATTATATTATAAGGAACTTTATTTATTTGTAAGCTCTGTATATAAATCAAAATTTCAATTTCGATGTCCGTTGCGTTACCTGAACCTTGATAGTTAAACATGTTTTCTATTTTTACTTACTTCTGAAGCTATTCCTCCGGGTCCTAAACGTCAGATTTTTTTTAGATAAAATGAAAAATGCCACCTACTATTAATGAGTTTAAATTAAAAATATTAACTCTTGTGTCCATATTAAATGGCTTTGAGCAAATGAGCACTAACATCATAACCAAACATTGCTGGTACTATTCCGAGCAAGTATCATACCCATTTACGTCATTCATTTTTATTTATATTGTTATTTGTTTAGCTGAGTAGAAAAAAATTATTAGGAAACCAGTGGGTACTATATGTGTCTGCAGGCAAAGAAATCATACCACACATCACAACTCGCCGGATGGAAATCCACTAACTCGTTGCACGGTGGAATAATACCACGTGACGTTGGTGAAACAAAGATGGTGTTCCGTTGTCACAACTAAAAGTCATTATTCTAAGAATTGAGTTGCGGTAAAATAATTTCCAAAACTTTTCGACCGAATAGAAGGTCTTTGCCTAGCAGACGTTACATCCCGACGTGTCCTGACATTTACGTGCTCTCATAATTATATCTTTATCGATATAACTCGGTGGTAGAGCTTTGTGCAAGCTCGTCTGGGTAGGTACCACCCACTCATCAGATATTCTACCGCAAAACAGCAGTACTTAGTATTGTTGTGTTCCGGTTTGAAGGGTGAGTGAGCCAGTGTAATTACAGGCACAAGGGACATAACATCTTAGTTCCCAAGGTTGGTGGCGCATTGGCGATGTAAGCGATGGCTAACATTTCTTACAATGCCATTGTTTATGGGCATTGGTGACCACTTACCGATAGGTGGCCCATATGCTCGTCCGCCTACCTATACAATAAAAAAAAAAAAAAAAAAACTACCAGACGCTTCTGTTTGTCTGCTCCTGTCCCAGGGAAACTTAAAGTATTTAATTATAGTCTACGCGAATACTGACGACAGGTCGGACCAGAAAGTTCTTAAATAATATTATTAGAACTAGTTTTGGCCAGTTTAATATTATTACAATTTGGCCAGTACTTGAATAGTATATTTGAATATGACTTTAACAGTAACAAAATGCTACTTTATTCTTTCAATAAATTGACTACCCTCTTCCAGCATCCGAATGCAGTCGGTGAGTGCATTCTTCAAAGTTCGAGATGACGGAACAAACGCAATAGCACTTCACCGATCACTGCTTGAGGAAACTCAAATGTTTCACAATAATATTTTCTGAGATAGTATGTTATTTCATTTACGGATCGTTGTTTCAATAAACTGAACGGTTGGCTCACTAACGAATTTGTGTTTACACTTTTTACTAACTACTTTATAGAATTTGACTATATTGTCATTTCTTACATTATCTTTATATAAAAAAGTGCCTGGTCAAATTACATTTCAAATAATTTGAGTAAAGTTAATTTAGTTACTGAATTATCGCTTAAATGAAACTAGTGCCATCCTAAAATTACTAACAAACGTATATACGTACATATACACTCAGTGACATGTCGCATATAAACCTAACATTTGACTTTAGGAACCCTAAAAAGTCCATATATATCAAAATACCGTAGACTTTTTAAATATAATTTATAAATATAGTTCTATTTATATACGTAACATGTAATAAATGTATCCACAATGATTTCCAAGCATTAACCGAGCTCAAGGGAGCCGTTAGTTCAATCAGAACTCTCCCACATTCACTAACACAACTGACTTATCTTTATTACAATACCTATTCTTCAATGCAACTATTTACGACATCAGCTTACATTGCGGAATTTGTTCAAGTCAAGTGAAAGCACTATCATATGTAACACGCAGTGTATATTCATTTAAAAGATATAGGCTTAAAGAAACAAATACATATATCGAGTATGCCGATAGTTTAATATATGTACGGATATGCTGCCAAGAGCATCCAGTTGCTGTATTTGCAAGTGTCAGACATACATACATAAATTTACGTTAGTTCCCGAGAAGACAGACATACATATTCATCTGGTCTTAGATTAATCGACAATTTCGTTGAAGTAGTGTGGAGATGATAGGTCTTGAACTTCGTTGTATGTAATTTGCATGTTCAGTGGTATTTCTTAAAACTCTTAAGATAAAATAGAAAACATAGGATTTACGTTAATGTGTTTAATATTATATAACTTTTCTAGGCAAAGGGCTGTTTAATTTTAAAGTTTTTTGGATGTATAATTATGTAATGATTTTTTAAAATAATGTTTATTCTATAAATATTGATTTAAGCGACTATCAACTTGTATAATATGAAGAGGTTTTTGTATTAATTGCTCACCGAGATACTGTTTGTAATAAAAATGGTTCCTCGTACCTAATTTACAAAACTATTTGTACATGTACAAAGCCTGCACGTCTGTGTCTGCGCGTCTCACAACGCCAATGTGGAACTGTGAACTGAGGCAACTATTTGTTATATAATGAGATGCAAGCAAACATAATTAATAAATACTTAAGTATTGAGATCTATTCACCTGTACTCCGCTTATACTTAAGCTGACACTGGCTATAAATTCATTCATTCAAGGCAGTTGTGTTTTTTAATTGTCATAAATTCGTTTTTAAGATTTAAACTGAGTGTTCCCTACATATGAAAATGTAAATAAGACTTTGTTTTTATTCTAATACCAGCACTCTTACAACTGGGTTCCAGAAATTACTGTTCCATAAAAAACAAATGTTATTATTCATTTATGCTATTGATTACTTATGATTATATTTATGACTAGCTGTTGCCCGCAGCTTCGCTCGCGCGTGGTCTTGATCTATACTAATATTATAAATAAGTAAAAATAGATTTTTGTATGTTTGTTTGTAGCGAATAAACTAAAAAATTGCTGTACTGTTTTTAAAAACCTTTTTTACCTACAGAAAGATACGTTATCAGCGAGTAATCAGCTGCCCGTCCCGACTTCGTACGGGTAAAATAAGGATTTTATCTCGTACTTTTTTTAATCAATAAGATATAAACATTTACCAATCGATTTATTCGCCCATCCAGTATAGTGTATGTGTGTTCAGTACAGGGCATATAATAATCCTACTTCCTACTAATATAATAAACGCGAAAGTTTGTATGGATGTATGGACGTTTGTTACTCTTTCACGCATAAACTACTGAATGGATTTTAATGAAACTTTACAATAATATAAGCTTAGGGAATACCAATTAAGTGGTACATATGGCAATAATGGAATGTTTTCTTTATCCAAACATCACTAACATAGTGAAGTTCGTATATTTCTCCCTAAGAGACATTGATATAAGATATTGCGTATTTTGAATTTCATTATTTGCACCCAACTCTCCCAACAAAAATAAAAATTTCTAAAAACTTTGAAATTCATGTTTATTAATTCAATCAAAAAACACAAATAGTATATTTCTATTTTTTTAAATTTTTATACTAATGCTTTTTTCCCCGTTTCTCCAGTTTGGAGTTAAATTTCTAAAAACGACGAAATACGTATGCATAGCTTTAATACTAAATATCATTCTTCTTACACCAAAAGTGACGGAATCCCCATACAAACTTTCAACCCCTTTTTTACCCTCTTAGATTAGATTTTCAAAAACTCTGAAATACATTTTTATTTATTTTTAAGCTTGTTCATTAAATTTCATGCTTCTAACTTTAAAAATGACGGGTTTCTAAACAATCGTTCAACTCTTTAGGGGTAGAATTTCCAAAAATCCTACCTTAGTGGGTGTTATAAAATGTATCAACTGCCAAAATTTCAGGTTTCTAACCTCCGCAGTTTAGGCTCTGCGTTAATGAATCAGGAAGAGTAATAATATTATGTGTATAGATATCAACAAAAATACGTATTTTTTATAACTTTTGATAGACTCAACTAATTTTGATGAAATAAAGGCTAAACGGAATCTTGAAATAGTTCTTATAATAATTCGGTTATTTCAATTTGTAATTTTTAGACGATTGAAAGATTAGACTGGACATACAGACATGCAGACAGTAAAAAAATTTAAAAAATGATTGCTTTGGTTTTGGTAATCGTAAATAACCTTTAAAACAGGCAGTTATGTTGAAATAACAGACAGAAACTTCAATTTTATTTATATGTAAATAGATGTGTGGATAATTTATTAATTAATTCGTTTTTGTTATAGATTTTTGTTATTTTATGTGTACAATATAAAGTAAAGGAAAAGTTTCTTCTGTCAGAGACTAAATAAATTCAGACTTAACCAAGGCTACTAATTTACAAAAAAAAAGGGAATTAAAACAAATGTTGTCCATTGAACATGACACACATCTGAATAAGCTGCTTAAGCGGCCATTCCATGTAGAAAAAGTATATAATATACAAACAAAAGCAGCTATATAACAATTTTAATTAAAGTTTCAAAAGCAGTTATTTGACCGCTCTGGTAGGTTAAGTGTTAAAAATGAGATGACACTTATAGCATATATATATATATAAATATATACATACATTAGCTAAGTTTCCACCAACAATAATTACACAATCATTAAAATAAACAAAACATATATAAAATCAAACAGATAACCATCATAATTAGTAAAGGTGTAGTAAGATATATATTTTTTTATAATCAAATATAATTAATTACTTAATGAAAACACAAATTTAGCAAAAACAAAATATAAATGAAATCACATAGCTTAAGCATTATTACATTGAGTAAGGCCAATAAAATGCAGTAAATAAATGATATATATATTATTTATATATTTTTTAACCAAATACAATTAAAAGGCAAGCAAGAATATGACTACAGTACAAAATTTATAACAAACTAAAATATTGAATATTAAGATGGGTTGGTACATTCATTTTATATAAATTAATACATTTAATACATTATTATTTTTATCTTATTTATGTTATTTTTGCAGTGATTTTTTTTAAATATATAATATCAATATCTGAGTACACTTAATTATATATTATATGCTCGCACAGATCTACTTCTTCCTATTCATGATTATGTAGCCAAAACCAATTGAATTAAGATGAGAGATTACAAAATACTTTTATTCGGTTTATATTGGGATGAGGCAAATAACCACGTTTCACAATTTCGTTCTCTTCTTAATTAGTTGCCCGTCTGACTTCGTAGGAATATGCACATCTTCTCTATTCTGTACTGTGTGTTGTTTAATCCTTTTACTCCCCCTTCATCACTTGATATTCATTAGATGATGACGGTGATGACGATGTCTTAGTGCTTTTATTTATGTGCTCCGTATTTTGTTGTTCGATCACTACTATTTTAGCTATCTCTATAGCTTTCTTTAGTGACAGATCAGACCGTTGTTATAATCTTTGATGTTTGGCGAGCTACTCTAACACATATTCGCTGTAAATTTATCACTGACCAATGACTATTAATTCAACGAAATCGCATTTCAAACTGTAATTTTCTAGACTCGTAATAAAGTTGGTTATATTTTCGTGTTTGCTTTGTTTTCTCATAAAAAATACATGTCAGGCCGTAGTAAAATTTTTCCTCGGTTCGAAATACTTGTTACATTTATTAATGAGGTCTTCTAAAGTAATTTCTGTTATTTTAATGTTGAATGAATTGAACATTTCGACACCTTTTCAACCAATCGAGTGTAACAAAATTGCTATTTTTCTCTATTTACACTTCTTATACATAACCAGTGGCTAATACATCTTATATATATCCAGAGGCTAATAAATATAGTTCAAAATATGGTTGCCATTTTTTCCGCGTAAAATTGTTATTTATTTCGTTGTTTAGAAAAAACTTCGGTAGGTAAAACGTTTGAACTTTTATCTGCCGTTTTAAAACTTTTGACAGGAAACACGAATTTACGAAAAAATTATACCTATTTAAAGTTTTAAGAAGTGATATACCACGTTTATGTTTAAAGCAAGCACTTCTAAAACCATGTATTATTGTTATAGTTGTTTTTTAGGTTTATACACCTATATACTATTTACGTATTAATTATTGTCACTGAGTTAACTGACTTGCTCACACGCAGTCTTAAAGCGTACTGTTATGAAAGATAAAAGATGAGATCATAAAGATACACACAATATATATGCAATATTAGTTTTTATGCAAAAACAACACACGAAGCTACTGAAAACACGAAATTGTTAACAAAACTTTTTGATTTTGACAACTAACAGTGCGCGTACTTTTCCTACAGATAATAATTTATTGATTTTTAGTAGTGATACTAAACTTTTAATAAATAAATAAAGAGATTAAAAATTATAGGACAAAATATAGGATAAATCATAAGCAAAAGTGTATATTACATGTAATATTTAATCTCTTTTCAGTTTGACCATAACCATTTTTTAATAAATGTTCTACGTGTATCTTTAAATTGACATAACTTTATTATTTATGAACCGATTGAAATAAAATAAACACTAAATGTTAAGTGAAGCTAGCCACAATACATTAGTGAAAACCGCACTCAAATCCGTTAAGCCGTTTTTAAGATTAGCGTGCACAAACGCACAGACAAACAGACAAACAGACAAACAGACAAAAATTCTATTAATCATTGTTTTGGGTTCTATTGTGTTTATAATGACCCCCGATAAAAGTTTTACTCATTTATCTTCCATGTACAGACATCGACCAGTTACAGATTTATTATATGTATAGATGATGGTGTTCTCCTTGTCGTCCTTAATTTATATTTCTTTTCTTATTACAAAGGTAATTTTAAATTAACTCGTGCTAGGTGTTCTATTGGCTCGTCGGCATGCCTCGCTTAATTTAAATTAGAAAAAGGTTGTTAATAGATAGTGCAATACCCTACTGTATAATGTTAAGTTTCTATCATTAGAATGCGAATACCTAATTTTTCCATGCGACGTTTTACCATTCCAGATGCATATTTAAAATCTCCACTAACTAAGTAAGACTTGTGACATAATTAAACATAAAAAGACTAACTCTGTCTTCGTTCGGTGGAGTCCTCGTTCAGTGCATACATTAGGTATTCTAATTCCCTGGTGACGTCACGTGATTGCGACGTCGCCGGTTTTTACAGCTTGTGGACGTCGCGTTGCACAGCTGAGGTGCCGTTTCGTGTTATGTCGTCAGTAACACGTAGAGAACTTACAATAAAATCAAAAGACTACCTTGCTTCTCTATATTATGAATTGAAAATTTGTTAAAAGGATTCACGTGAGGTTTTATACCTTTTGTAGCTTGTTTGTGCAAGCTCTACCACTGGGTAGGTATCACCCACTCATCAGATATTCTAACGCAAAACAACAGTACTTCGTATTATTGTGTTTCGGTTTGAAGGGTGAGTGAGCCAGTGTAACTACAGGCACAAGGGACATAACATCTTAGTTCCCAAGGTTGGTGGCGCATTGGCGATGTAAGCGATGGTTAACATCTCTTACAATGCCAATGTCTATGGGCGTTTGTGACTTACCATCAGGTGGCCCATATGCCTTCTTATGCAATAAAACTCACACATTGCGTACTGCAGTAAATTATTAATGACTGTAATTCGTTTTGATATTGGTATAATTGGTTCCACGAATACTCCGAGCGTAAAGAATCAATTTAATATATATATTTCACAAGAAAAATATCATTAACGAGAGTTATTAGTTATAAAATATGCGAATACCTACAAGAATATTGCATAATATTTTATTTAAAATTAATAAAGGCTTAATTGCTAGACAATAAATCAGAAATAATGACTTAACCAATACAAATGTTGTAAATAAAAACACTAAAATAAAACTACCAATAAATGAGTAGGTACGTTAAAGTTTTCTGCTACTAAGTTCGCCTTTTATACTAATTATAATGATTCGTCAATATAAACTTTAAATAATACATATACAGTATATAAGCTATCTGTTTCTCACATTCATTGTCTAATGGGATGACAACCCAATAAGAGAATTTAGGTGCAAGACCAGAGTCTTTACGGGCGTCTGTTGACAGTGGCTGCTATTGAGAATTTCTTGGCAAAAACCCCATACTACCCAAGCATGATCTGAAGACGGACAAGCTACTAGTTCGACCGTTAATATAAATACAAATGAACTTTTGAATGTTTATTTCTTAAAATTCCAGCTCATAATGATCAAAGTTATTCGAACAGTACTCCAGACCGCGTAGCAACTTCACGGGAGCTGAACTTTAACTGACTTCAGTTTTCAACTTCTGAGAAATAATTAATTCTTGTACCACTTCAAGAAGCAGGAAATAAAATACTGGAGCATCGGAGCTGCATGTCGTTACACTTGTTCTAACTTTGAAGCATTCGTCTCGAGCAGTATTAGTACAGCTCGCTTATTTCTAGTTCCTTCAATTGTTATTAAAAATTGATTGTTAAATGTTACGTGGACTTTTACGTTAGCTGATTTATATAATGACGATGACTACTTGACCGGTTTCGGTCATGGCGGGCAATCTCAAGAGCTATTAGTAAATTGCGCAAGAAATATTATAGTGCACAAGTGGCAATCTTTATTCCCTCACTCTCGTAATGGATTTTAAGATTGCGGTTTCAAATCAGGATAAATACCATTAGCGTATCCATGAAACCGCATAGAAAAGCTCCATAGACAACTCTGTACAGTAACAGAGAATCAATATGACCAGCAGAGTAATGTTTTATTACATTGAGACTTGAAATATGAAATATATTTTTAAAAAATTGTCATAATATATTTATGGAGTCACTTGATTTAGTTTCTACATTATAAATATTTTCTATTTACTACAATAATATTGGCCGAGGACAAACTCAATAAATGAGCTTAGGGTCACATAACTTCAGCAATATTAACCCTGTCTGGCTGATATATACACACTGATAAATCAATTCTGAGAAATAAAATTTCATTGATTTCATGTTAATACATATTTAATAAACCAATAAAAGTAAAACGAGCAGATAAACATTTTTGTATGTACAATATCTAAGAAAATGTAGTCTGACATACTGTATTTTTATATATACATATACACCTCTACCACCATGCTTAATGTAATTCTCCAAAAAATTATCGTGATCAGACGATCCCGATAGTTTTCTATACACGCAAGTATATAATATTATTTTAATGATGTATAACTTAATAATTTCTCTAGTTTCTAAACTATAATCTTTAATTTAAGCCCCGGCTGGAAGTGTGGTTTTCCTAAGCACAAGCAAATCATGTATGTTTGTGTATCTAGACTAATAACTTAGTCTAAAGATTTGTTTATTAGAAAATGTATGAAAAATGTCGACAATTTTCGAAGCAAATTGATACGAAATTCCTCTGTCCCGTTATTAAAATAAGCCCTACCTCTTTTCTATGAAATGTTAAGTGTGCATGAGATACTATCGATATTTATTAAAAAGTTAGAGGCGAATCCATTATAAACAAGGTGCCGGAGTACTCAACTCCGCTAATAATTTAGCGTACGAGCCGAGGACGAAGTTGTTAGCGGCGTTTGTGACGTCATTAGCTTATTTATCGTACGATATGATTAAACTTGGTGCTTGTGCTTACATAATGCCTTTATTGTAAAGGAATCTACTATTATATTCCTCATTTGATATACGCGTGCATAGAATAATAACGCTTAGAATGAGTGTAGGCCCAAGCGAATTGAAGTCATTCAAATAGTTACTAGTCTCAATACATTTTACGTCACGTCAGTCGTCACGATAAAGTGTCATAGTAAACATCTTGCGCAATTTATTAAAAAATGACTTACTTTGTAGTAAAAGGGTGTCACAACACTCCACATAAAAAAAATTAAGGATAAGAAAATCACATTTCACACGTAACTACTATTTGGCAACTTATAATTTTAGTTAAAATACATTCATCAAAACATAAGAATTTGTAAACAAAAGACGCCATTACAATAAAATGTTACCAGCTATGGAACATATATTTATTTATATATTTATTCTTTATTGCACATACTACGAAAACATAACAAATACAAAGAACAAGTTTTACATAATATAGTATGCAAAGGCGGCCTTATCACTTACAGTGATCTCTTCCAGGCAACCTCTATAGTAAAAACAAATTGTTGTTAGCCAGGAGAATTGATCGGGCATAGTGTGCGAACAATTTATACATAAAATTCTTTATTATTTATTAACTTAATAAAATATATATAAGTAGCTAGATATAAGGCCGCAGACCCGGTGGTCCTGGGTTCAATTCCCAGGTCGGGCCAATCAATTGTTATTGGGTTTTTCTGTCAGAAAATTCTCAGTAGCAGCCCGGAGTGTGGAAATCGGAAGTGTGTACACTCCCGAAAGCACGTAAAGCCGTTGGTCCTGCGCCTGAACTCTTTCCGGTCGTGTCGGATTACCGTCCCATCGGATTATGAGAGCTAGGGAATAGTGAGTGCACCTGTGTTTGCGCACACACTTGTGCACTATAATATCTCCTGCGCAGTTGGCTAATCTCTCTTGAGACTGGCCGCCGTGACCGAAATTGGTCTAAAGTAAGGATATTTCGACGCAACCGTATTGGCAGCCACTTTAATGCTTTACGATACTGGGAGATATGATCGTATTTGCGTAAACCAAATATGAAGCGAATACACATGTTCTGCAAGCGTTCTAGTTTATCTAACAGTTCCTCAGAAAGACCCAAATAGACCCAGTCGGCATAGTCCAATAGGGGCAATAGCAGAGAGTTGCCTAAGGCGAGTTTGGTTTTATACGGCATAAGCTTTTTCCAGCGCCTGAGAGAGCCAATGGTGGCGAAAATTTTACGACTCACCTCTGCCACTTGAGGGACCCAAGAAAGCGACTTATCTATAATTAACGCTAAGTTTTTAACCTTAGGGAGCAATGAAAGTGCACTACCATTAAGAAGGATGGGAGGGATACGGGACTGATTAATTTTGCTGGGAGCTGCCGATAATAGCAGCCTGCGATTTGTTCGGATTGATTAAAAGTCCATATGAATTGTCATTCATAATACTGCAATTTTTTAATCTCAGAATGTAACGTTTGAATAGCATTAGCAATGTTGTTAATTGGTGTCGTTACATATAACTGTAGATCATCGGCATAAAGGTGGTAATAGCAGGAAAGAAGTGATGAGACAGAATTAATAAAAATAGAAAATAGCAAAGGTGAAAGAACGCTACCTTGCGGTACCCCAGATTGCAGAAAACAAGGAGAGGACAACATATTGTCAAAACTTACGTACTGTTGCCTATCACATAGGTATGTACGAAACCAGTCTACGGTACTAGGTGATAGATTAAGCGCACGCAACATTGCTAAAAGTAAATCATGGTCGACATTATTAAACGCGTTACTAAAGTCAAGAAGAACAATAATTGTAATGAGCTTATTGTCAATAGCAAATCGAATGTCGTCGCATATTTTGACAAGCGCAGTAGCAGTGCTATGACCATTACGGAAACCTGACTGAAGTGGACTAAGGAAATTGTTACTGTTTAGATAAAGGTTAAGTTGAGAATAGACAACACGTTCAAGGACTTTGGATAAAAATGGCAGGATGGAAATTGGACGGAAATGTAAGTTAGTAGATGGATTTGGGGTTTTCGGGATAGGAATTATATAGGCAGTGCGCCAGGCGCTAGGAAAGATACCAGTAGAAAGGGAATAATTTATTATATGACATAAGACAGGCAAAATAAATAGAATCATTTTTCTGCTAATACCATCACTACCAACTGCATCAGACCTTATAGCAATTATGTGTTTTTTGACGTCTTCAAGAGACACAGGATTAAACTCAAAGGCTGAACAATTGGGAATAGGTAATGAGGCGAGACAATTCAAGGTGTTAAGTTTAACTTGACTATCCATGATATTATTAGTGGTAAAAGAGCTGTTAAGAGAATTAATGTCGAGGTTATGCAAGATTTCACTTTTTTGACAAATTCCTAGGGATTTTAGAAATTTCCATGTTTTACTGGGGTTATTATGCTCAAGGGAAGAGTGTATAAACTTATGTTGTGCATCACGGCAGACTCTACTGCAGTAATTACGTAACTTTTTGTACTTGCCTGCCTGATTTTATATTTAAATTTAGGAGCGTTACGCCTAGCCATCAATAATTTAATATCCTCAGTTAACCATGGTGCAGGAAGATGTTTAAGCTTCACCGGTTTCGAAGGCGCATGCACGTCAAACAATTGTACAAGCTGAGAGTTGAATATATTTAATTTATCTTCCATTAGTTGGGTGTTAAAAACCGAATCCCAGTCAATTTGACTTAACTCACGAAGAAAGTCAGTGTTATTAAAATTTTTAAAACTACGGCGTATAACAACCGTATGCTTGGCCTTAGGTGGGCGTATTCTGTAGGAAAGAAAAACTAAATCGTGATAAGAAATCGCTTCAGCAGGTAACTGGCCGTGTGTCACGACATGATCAACGGATGGCACTAACATCAAGTCTAAAACAGAAGGAGAGCAATTAGGAAAGAAATGAGTGACATTAGTTGGAAGAATATTAAGATTAGAGCTATTTACAAGATTTCTAAGACGATTGGCTCGTGTGTCGTTTTTTATGAGGCATGTATTGAAGTGTCCCATTATAATTGTATGGTCTACGGCAGGTACATGCAGTTCAAGAAGGTTTTCAAAGTCTTCGAAATAGTTGACATGAAGAGATGGGCTATAAAAGACACCAAGTAAAAGTTTTATCTGTCCAAATAAAACTTCAATGAAGAGGTGCTCCGAAGACTCTGAATATTCAGCTGGAGATTTGCTTAAAATTGTGAACGGGATATTGCTACGTAGATAAATAGCAACACCACCACTGCCTTTACCCACACGATCATTCCGCATTAAATGAAAGCCCTGCCAAGCCAATGAAAGGATTAAATGAGGTGGAGGGCAAACAAGGCTTTAGGAATGTCTCTGAGATAAGTATGGCATAGATATTTTTATTATCAAAGGAGTCCAGGAGGTCTGGAAAATGAGATGGGATGCTTTGAGCATTTATATGGATTACATTGAATTCTTAGGGTGAGCCGTAAACGTTGTACTAAGAGCTGAGCCGAGTGGTATATATGTACTATGAAAACTGTCATCCGAAAAAGATGAGTCGTGGAGATTCATAGAGGAGCCATCTGAAATTACACGACTTATGTCGATTAAGCTCATACTATAAAATAATAATAATAATAATAACAATAAATAATTATAATAAAATAGAATTATTTTAATTATATATATAGTAAATTTATTATATTAAAATATATTTACCACGATTGCTTAATATTTTATATAATAAAAATAAATAAATATTTAAAATTATTATTTTAACTTTTTTAAATTACGTATAAAACATTAATACTGTTCAACTAATTATATATTTTTCTTTATGATTATACATAAAATAAAAGCAATAATAAATAATATTACTAAATAAATTTAAAAAAAGAGATCATTATAATAATAAAAGCTAAAATGAAATAAATAATATTGCAATATATAATTATAATACGTATTGATTAATTGTAATATTTTCTAGCTTTCCTACGAATTCAATTGCTGCTGCTCGATGGATAGATAAAATACAACTTAATCGAAGAGAAGAATATTGGGAGCCAACTAAATCCACAAATCTACTATTTATCACAATTTACTGTCAGAAAACCTTTCAGCGTTGTTTAATTAATTATAATGAAAAAATAATGTTGTCCAATATTATTGTCTGACAAATTATCACATCTGAATACAACCTACGTAATAATTCAAATTAATTAAATGCGAAAAAATATATTTCATAATTGAAGTTCAAACAATATCAATTTCCTCACTTTCTGGGGAAAATTTGTATTCACTTGCAACATAATGCGGTCGTATGTGGGCGTGTCGGTGTATGTAACGTACGTGACACTTACACACACATTAATTCTAGTTACTTCAATTTTGAGCGAAACTTTGTATGATACTATCCTTCTAAGCGTTATTATTCTATGTACGCGTGTATTTACTAGTTGGTCTAGAGGCGAGCCGGTGGTGAAAATTCAGATAAACCTCCACAATAAATGCTATATTCTAATATAATAAATCCGAACGTAGCTCTACTTATCTGTCTGTCACGCTGTAAGGGCTAAGCAGCCGATTTTAATAAAGTTTGGTTCGAAACAAGCTTGAAACTCAAGGGAGCAGAGGCTACTTTTTATACCTAAGCTAATATACGCGTTATTTATTTCTTAACATGTAATTCAAATTTTCTAGTAACTAAGAGAAATTTTTATAAAACTTAAATTTCATAAATCTAGAATAATAATATTTTAATATAAGCTTAACTCCGCTGAAGATGGAACATTTACGTATTCGGTTAGTAAGGCAAATCAATAGAAATAATTTTTCCTCATGCTCGAAGTCCCCTTACTTAAAAAGACCAATCTTGTATTTGAAAGACTTCTTATTGAAATTATAGCAATTTATATTATTGATATTAGCATTTTTATTTAAATCGTTATCGAGAATGTAGGCACCGCCATCACATGGTTAGTGGTCACTCCTGCCAACATAGTGACAGTTGGAGAGATATTAGATTTACTCTGCCAACATTGGAATTTAATAAACTTGTACTAAGCTTCAGCCTCTGACAAGTAAATGCTTCTTTACTATGCCAAGAGAGCCATTTATAAAAAAATGCAACGGTTTTTTGCAATTGGGACGTATTGACGTTATGTTAATAATGACAATTAATTATACCTTTCCCTTCTCTGTTAAGCAATTGTTGAGTTGATAAGAAGAAACATGAATAAATTAACACGTGAAAACTCAATAGTCACCATGTACCCTTAAATCATGATTTAAAACCCACTTATATTAACATCATGTTTTATTTACTGGCACTATCGACTATCTATAATTTATATAATACATTTTTCATAAATTGTACTAAACTTAAATATATTTCATCGTTATATTTTGTTAAATAAGTTAATTAGTATTTTGTAATAGTGTGATACATAAACAAATATACATGTTTATATAGACAAATATTAAACATCATTTGACTAATTTATATTTAACTAGCTGCCCTAGCTCAACTAGTCTTTAACGAGCCGCATGTTTAGCTTATAGCCTACGTCCTTTCTGAAACTATAAATAAAATATTAGTTTATTCGTAAATCGGTAAAAATAAAAACAAGCAAATATAACTTGCCCCTACATAATATTAGTATGAAAATAAAACTAAGCGCAACCATTCATTATTATTTTATACTACGAGGTCGTATCAATTATATATTTTGGTAGCTGTATATGAATAATTGAAATAAACGTTATTGAATAACTTATAAACTTCATATTAGCTAACATTTTCTATCAATTAACACACATTATCATTATTAGTTGTCTACTGAATTATTTAAACTACCCGTCTTGGATTCGCACGATTAGAATAAGGGCTTACATACAACGTAATCTATCGTAATATATTAAAGCATGGCATAATTTTTTTTTGACATCTTCAAATATTGTCGTCATATTTCAGCTAATTTACATAAAACATTAATTAATACACGTTCCTCATGAACCACTCTGTCCATTGGTGAAAACCGGATGTATGTACCTATTTATGAATGAAGCACATTCGGTAATTTTTGAATTAATTACGTTCAGACAGACAGACGCGACAGGGGTTTTATTTAATAATATATTTATAGTGTTCTTATATAAGTAAAGTGACAGCCTGTAAATGTCCTACTGCTGGGGAATCCCCTGAAACATCCTCTCATTTAAGAAAAAGGCTTTGGTTTTTTTTTTTGCATCCGAAGCTCACGCTCATTCTCACGTGACATTCATTCCCCACCGAGCGTGACCTGAAATATTAACAAAAATTAAGCACATTTTGAAACAAAAACTTTTGAATACTTGTGTTAAAATACTAAAGGAGAAATGGTGATAAGTAGGTTCACACTCGGTAAAATGTACAACGGCGAAGGATTATTGCTTCGCGCAATAACTATATGGTCTAGGGTTCCTTTATGAAGACTCATTAATATTACTTTGTGGGAGGTCTGGGTGGGTAGTCATCACTTATTCCACATGTGCCGCATTTTTGAGTTAAATATTTCATACAGCGCCGGCCACGTGTTAGTCCACCTGAATATTATATATAAAAAACGCATACAAAGCGAGTTATCTCTACCAATAATATTTTTTAAGGGAATGCATAGCAACTAGGTATCTAACGTAGCGACCAACGATATTATATTTATTTAACAAATATAATTGTCAATAATAATGCCATTAATATAATTAATGTCGCCTCGGTCGCAATGTTACTGTTGATTTAGGTCATTATAATATTAAGAGCAAACAGCGGTTTGTGTGTAACAGTGTTGTGTTTGCTTACCGTATAGTATCATTCTATATTGCATTTCCTCAATGATAAACAACAAGTGATCGCAATTTAGTCCGCTTGACACAGTAATAACTTTGTTACGTTCCGGTATGAAGCGAGAGTGAGCGTGATTAATGAATGGGCAAAAATGTATAATAATATTAATATTGATTTACACGCGTTTTTTTAACTATTAATTCATCTATTAAATCTAAATCGTTAAATACATTTTACTTTTTACTAAATTTTCAAGGGACGTTTAATTTTGTTCTTGCATATATTAATTCGAAGTTTCTTTACTGACTTTTATCAAAGTGTATGATATCTAATTTAAGCACTACATATTGTTTACCTTACCTCGTGACCGTACTTCAACTAGCGACCTAAGTTTAAGTTCCAGTTATTGAGTCTAGCCAATGATAGCGGTTTTCCGAGTCGTTGATTTGATGTCTATTTAAGTGAAATCTACAATGAGCGAAATACGAATATTAAGTTCGTAATTAAGTACTTCGCTTTGATTTCAAATTAATACGTGAGTGCAAACAACCGACAGGCACATTGATTATTAATCACTGTTTGCAGATGTTATACGTCGACGAGCCAACATAACAGTTATATCTTTAACTACTTGCTATATTCGGCTATATTCGAGGCTCACGACCACAACTAGCTCTCTACGTAAGAATTATTAAGTGCATAAGTGTATGCTTTAAGATACATGCACTCACTCTTCAGTCCAATATGATAGTTATAAATCAATACATCATTACGAACCACACACATCATACATGTATCTAGCTGCCCGTCCCGATTGTGCCCGGATAAAACCATACAAAGCTAACCCGCTAATTTTCCCCCTTAAAGTTGAAATTTCCAAAAACTTAATTATATTATAAAATAAATAAATGTTCCAAATTTCTCTGTCTACAGAGTTTTTTGTCTTGTAATGACGTATTTTCATACTTTTTTTTATATTTACTGTGATGGCAAATGACTACTCCACCTGATGGTAAGTGGTAGTAGAGTCCAAGCGCGACGATGGCTAGTGTAGCCGGGAAGAATGATCTGCACTAGCCGCCCCCGCCTTGCCGGCCCGCAAGATGCCTCTTCAATAATAATACTTAACCAAGGGCACTATAAAATTATATGTCCCATGCCGAGTAAAATATATGGTTGTAACCTTATCAAAATTAGTAACGTAAAGATATATTTATTTATGATTACAAGGCTATTACAAAGGACGGTTATTAACTCACTAGACGAATTATATAAGTGTAAGGTCCTCCAGACCGATTTCGGCCACGGCCAATTTATGTAAAACTGCGCAGGAGATATTATAGTGCACAAGTGTGTGCGCAAACACAGGTGCACTCTCTTTTCCTTAGCTCTCATAATCCGATGGGACGGCAATCCGACACGACCGGAAAGAGTTCAGGCGCAGGACCAACGGCTTTACGTGCTTTCCGAGGCACGGGAGTGTACACACTTCCAACTTCCAGACTCCGGGCTGCAACTGAGAATTTTCTGACAGAAAAACCCAATAACTATTTATTTGCCCGACCTGGGAATTGAACCCAGGACCACCGGGTCTGCGGCCTTAAATCTAGCCACTAGACCAACGAGGCAGTTATTTATATTACATCGTCATTAAATATCCAAGGAAAGTGAATCTGCCTGCATGATAACTTTTTTGAATGTCAGTGTTTTTGTATTAAATAATGGGTACGGTCATGCCGCTGACCGCTCAAATAAGGTAGCGCAGTTTAGCGAATTTTTTATTTCTTTACTGGCAAATTTTCTTCTGATTTACGCAATGGTTACATGTAAAATGGGAGAATAAAATCCGACATTAGCTACTCATTTAATTTATTTAAATCGGTTTACAAAAGGTAGCAAGTTATGTAGAAAACACGAATTTTCACTTATTTTGTATATAGGAGAAAAGAGTACAAAATAATAAAATAAAAAATGCTTATGGGCATTATAAGATTAGGCTTATATCTAGCCACTAAACCAACGAATTATATATTAATATATTAACAATAATAATAGTCAATAAGTACGCTCCTAGCCATATGTTATTATTCCGTGACTCTCTCACCCAGAGAGACAGAAGTCCAACAACTTACTTTTTTTTTGTTTATAATTTGCTTATAGTGAAGTTTAGTTCAGTTAAACCGATAGAAATAGTTGCGATGACGGTTTGTCAGTAACTTTCTGTGCAAACGTAAAAGTGGTTAAATACAACGCGATGTTGGCGCGGGACCTGAACGTCGAAGTTATGCGACGCGCTCACGGTACTCGTATCATATCTCGAATTCAGTTAACATATTGCTACTAACAATAATTTGGAATATTCTAGACGATCAGCAGAAAACTAATTTTACTGCATCGAAAATAATATAAACAAGCATTTTTGAGTATTGTCATTTTAAAATATACATTTAATATGCATTTAATTGTAACGCTATCATCGGTTCAGAATGTAGTTTCTACCGACAAGAATCGGCGAGAAACACAGTAGTAACTGTTTTTAACAATAAATAAATACATTTAATAATATAAACAACCAACAATACAATTATATTTACATATCCTGTAGGAAAATGAACGAATATTAACTCCAAGCTCTTTTATCATTTGTTTGACCTGTACAGCACAATAAGACTTATTTTTATTTTTAAAATTGGTTTTTAAATTTAGTTATTGGTAAATGTAAATTGATCTGCAAAATTTACGTGTTAATAATTAATATCATGAATCCAAATTTCATTAACCTGCATATGTCAAATTTCAATGAAATTCTGTCACGTGTGTATTCCACCAACCCGCATTGGAGCAGCGTGGTGGAATAAGCTCCAAAAACCTTCACCTCATAAGAGAAGAAGAGGCCTTAGCCCAGCAGTGGGACATTCACAGGCTGCTTCTGTATAAATTTCATCAAAATGTGAGTATTTTTTGCGTGACTGAGTACAAAACAGAAACTTTATAATATTAAGTAGGATACTTGTTATTGTAATGGACGACACATAATTATCACGTGCAGTTGTTCCACGATCGAGTAAGTTCTTACGGAACAGCTCCATTGCCCTCAACAGTCGCGTCTGCCTGCGATAATTAATGTCAGTCCTCGTCGACGCGACCCTCAGCGTTGAGATTAGGTTTTTTTAATCCGTTTCCGAACATCATTACAAATGGCAGGATATGATTTTACATCTTCATTGAGATGGTTTGTTATTATTTTCAACACGTTTAATAAAATGTATTCTCATAAATGTTTTCATTCGGGTGTGTTATTCTACATAAAAAGTATATAACCATAATATTCTCACCTAAGTATTTGCTATAATTAAACGCCACAATTAGTGGTCTTTCTCTCGACGCCAGCGTGTAAGCTGTATGCAAGCGAGCTATTACTCCTAGGTTATCGTTCAGACAAGATACAAATCTCCAGTCAAATGGCAGTCAGCGTGGCTGGAACACCCGCGATATATAATTCTCGTGTACTGCGACCTCGTCGATTGCTCTTCGCTCCCCCAATCTCGCTCCCCACTTTTGCAAACATAAGGATTACTTGTGTTGGAGACTGACTGATAAAACATCGCGCTGCAATATCAACACAAAATATTAAACACATAACAGTTCGGCTAAAAAGCGATCTCTAATCTATCAAGATAAACAATATAAAGTGACCTTATGGTATTTATTTGATGACCAGTGTGGTCAATCTTTTATTTATTTTGTTTCAGTAGCATAATTATATGTGGTCGTCAAAATAAAAACGACCAAGACGCGTTATTTTTAGTACCTTATAGTGGTAATGTTTATTCCGACAAACCATGATTATATTTTTAATACTTATATATCATCATCATTATCAAGCATTTTTCGTCCACTGCTGGACATAGGTCAATGGAAAGCATGAAATATCGGTATATTTACGAGTACGACTTCTACCGTGGCACCAGTGCTGCAGAAACAGCTCGAAGGATTAATGATGTGTACGGCGCTGGTGTCGCAAAAGAAAGCACGGTACGTTTTTGGTTTCAACGTTTTCGTTCTGGAAATTTCGACCTTCAGAACCAACCCCGTGGACGACCAGAGACCAAAGTGGAAAATGAAGAATTAAAGGCTATTGTGGAAACGGATCCATCACAAAGCACTTCAGAGATAGCTGCAGGCTTCGGGGTAAGTGATAAAACTGTATTAATCCACTTCAAGCAAATCGGGAAAGTAAAAAAACTTGAACGATGGGTACCTCATGAATTGAGTGAATCGAACTTGCAAACACGCGTCGACTGCTGTGTTACTTTGCTCAACCGACACAATAATGAAGGGATTTTAAATCGAATCATTACTTATGATGAAAAGTGGATACTGTACGATAATCGGAAGTGCTCGTCGCAATGGCTGAACCCTGGAGACCCAGCCAAATTCTGCCCTAAACGAAAATTGACTCAGAAAAAGTTACTTGTGAGTATTTGGTGGACTAGCGCCGGTGTCGTTCACTACAGCTTTCTAAAATCTGGCCAAACGATTACGGCAGATATCTATTGTCAGCAACTGCAAACCATGAAGGAATAACTAGCTGCTAAATAACCGAGATTGGTCAATCGCCCTACGCCACTGCTGCTTCACGACAACGCAAGACCACACACTGCATAACAAACAACCACTAAGTTCGATGAGCTACAATTGGAATGTCTGCGACATCCACCGTACTCCCCGGACCTTGCTCCAACAGATTACTCCATTTTATTTTCAACTCCGATGCGGCAGTCCAAACCGCCTTCAAAGAGTTTATTGATTCTCGCTCCCATGGTTTTTTTAGTAAAGAGATCAATAAACTACCTATGAGATGGCAAAAGTGCATAGATAACAACGGTGCATACTTTGATTAATTAAATATATTTTACAAAAAACAAATTGACTTTATATTTCTCCCGTACAAAACGCCAATTTCATGTGTAAGGACCTAATATATCTAATTTTATACAATAACTTGAAATTCACGTAATAGTTTAAATTTGAAGAGGATGCAGAGGCTAAGCGGTGCTTCCTGAAAATCTTGCTGCACCTTCTGCTCTTCTCACTCAACCAATTTACATCAAACTTATAGATAAGTTTGATTTAAATTGGTTGAGTAGTTTTTCAGTTAGGCATTACAAACACAACGTTTCCTCTTATTTTATTAGTAAAGATATTTCAAATTTCTCTTTTTTACAATTTAAAAGAAAAAGTAATACAGTACAGTTCTAAGTCGTTGTAATGATCCGCTTCTACCTTAAACAAATTTCCATTATACGTTTACGCAAGCCGCAAGCTGAATGCGCAATCACTCGGGATAAGGTGAACATCTAAATCACGCCAAAATATGAAACGCGATCGTATAATTCATTTTCACATCCGCAGAGTGCTTGCAGCTTCCTCACCGCCGGGAATGACGAATGCGTCCGAACACCCGAATGAGCGCCGTCCGCGGAACACACGGCACGACCGGCGCGCGAGGTTGCCGCAGGTAGAAGTCATTAAGCGCCCTCACCGACCGCGCCGCGCCGCGCGGACTTCTTCAAAGAACATGTAATCACAGGAATTAATTGGTTCCACCGTTAGCGAGGTCCTTTCACAAACTTGCGTTTAAAGAAAAATCGTTTCTGTTTCGATTCCAGAAAGTAACAAAAATTGCTGATTTCAAATTATTAATAGTTATTTTAATATTTAGCACGAAATAAAAGCGGTTCTGGTGATAATCACTGTGAAACTATTTTGTAGTTATTAGTAGTATAGTTTAGGAGACTCCTTGATCCATACAACAGTGTTCTAAAAAAAAGACGCGCGCTAATATAAAACCGCCGTTAGTGGATAGAAAGTATATAATTAATTATTATCACGACTTGTGATTTGTTACATGTGTACAATTGTGTTATTTGAATTTTAAAAACATTTGAGTGAGTAATTTACATCAATTTGTATCATTTTTAAAAATACGAATTCTTTTATGGAATCAAATTCACTTCTGTATGCCAAATATCTTCGTCTTCTATATACAGTATGTAACAAAAACCCTGTCCGTCCCGAAAGAGGCATATTGGTGTGTTATAGTTATAACTGAAAATAATATTAAATATCAAATATTCATTATTATAAAAATGTTATTGTACTTTAAAATACACATTTTAGTGCCCTAATTCCCCAACATCGAGCAAATTTTTTGAAATGTGACAACACCAGATTCGTTAGGCGGCTTCTTTGAGTGCCTTTAAAACGCCGCTGGCACGTGTAAGGCCGTGTCACTACTACTAAGCGCGATATTGCGCGATATTCTGCGATATTCTGCGATATTATTTGCCAACTAAAATAAAAAAGCCACAAATCACCTAGCTCACACTCAGCAAATGATCTGAACTAATTAGACACTTCACGGGTCGGATACGAATTTTGTTACACGTTGTATATAAGCCCTAAAAATCATGTCTGCTGTATTTCCCTTAAATATTTATTTTATTTTGTTTTTCAATTTGTTGTTAGAGCGGCAACAGAAATACATCATCTGTGAAAATTTCAACAGTCTAACTATCACGGTTCATGAGATAAAGCTTGGTGATATACGGACAGACGGACGGATGGACGGACAGCGGAGTCTTAGCAATAACCTATTACCCGTTTTACCCTTTGAGTACGGAACCCTAAAAAAGACTTGTCCTGATTGACTCATCAACGTAGAGCCTAAACCACAGGGATTAGAGACTTGAAATTTTGACAGTTGATGCATTTTATAATGAAAACACGCACTAAGAAAGGATTTTTGGAAATTGCACCACTAAAAGGGTGAAATAAGGAATGAACCGTTGTACGGAAACCCGTCATTTTTAAAATTAGAAGCATGATATTTTATACACAAGCTTCTGGTTAAAAATAAGAAAATATGCAAATCAGAGTTTTCTAAAATTCACCACTTAAGAGGGTGAAATAGGGGTTCAAAGTTAATATGGGGCTAAGTTAACGGTTAATAAGTTAATTTAACGTCATTTTTGATGTAAGAAGCATGAAATTTTATATACAAACTTTTGGTTAGAAATAAACAAATAAGTATTTCCGGGTTTTCGAAAATCTACCTCCCAAGAGGGGGAAATATGGAAGTTTGTATGGCGGGCCCGAAGTACTGCACCTAATATAGTATAAAAAGAGGCATTACAATAATTCAGTAAGTCCATTTTTCTTTAATTACTAGAATAATAATAACGACATTCATATGGTGACTGCGAACGGTTGTATGTGTTGTGAATATTTGGTTCTTCTTCACGCTTTATCACATCTCTATACAAATAAATAAAACTGAAGTTTGTGTCTGTGATTTCAAAATAACTGCCTCTTTTAAAGTTAATATGGCTATTTGCGTGTTACCAAAACCAAAACAACATTCATATCATAAATACGAAAGGTCGTGTGAGTTTCGATTATATGTTACTTCTTCAAGCTTTATCACAGCTAAACTATAAAGTAATTAACATATTTTGGCCTTTTTATTATTTTTTATCGTGTCGCGGGCAAAGCCGCGGGTGAACCGCTAGTATAATATATTTAGATATTTCAAAACCGTAAGACATAAACTACTAATAGCTAAACGTTGCATAAAAACACAAATGGTTACATAGAGCGCGGTTGTTACAACCCAGGGCCGATAGGTGGCGCTAGAAGGCCAGTCCGCAAGCAGTATCCTTGATATTGAGTACGCGGAGCGAATAAAATATATTTTTCTGACCTAATTTATACTCAACCTGAATATATAAGCGTATTATTAAGAACAATATGTAAAGTTTGATCGAGTTTATTAAAGTTATATGAACTGTGGAGCGCACCTCGAAACAAGTCATTCCATATTTTAGATCCCCTGAAAACTTCAGGCGAAAACATTTTGTGAGGTACTACTGAGTCACCCATACTTATGTCAGTCGGTATATAATAACTACCACTTACAATTACCTTTCTTCTGTTTAAGAAGTAGATTTGGTATTTCAATAGATTTTTATTTATATATTTAGCATTCACGCACATTTACATGACACTTATTGAGTATTTGATATGTGAACAATTAAAATACAACGGTATAAAAGAATTAAATAGTTACGAATTTGTTTTTATTTAGTTGTGGGATCGTTTTATTTTGTTACAACATGCGGGCTTTGTGTCAGTTAGTTAGCTATTTATAATGTCAAAATTAGTATTGGAACGTTAAGAATTACTTAAGTATGTCGATTTCCTAAAAATCATAATAATTTCGAATAACACAGTTCCGTTCCGTTCGACAGTGCTTTCCGTTACAATTATAAATGGTACAGTTTTATGCAGCACATTCATCCAGCTTACTGGTGTTTTCCTTGATTTATAAATATGATATGAAAACATTGAATCTCACTGGTGTTCCGGACTTGAATCCGCAATCATCGAGTAAGGTTGCAAGTTTTCACAGTTGTTGAAAATCGGTTGAGATTGTTCTGGACGAAGGCTGTTATATGGAGTTAAGGTGAAAACTATGACTAATGAGTGACCCTCGATCGACTTTTCAAAAAGTCTGTAAAACTACAAATAATCAATTGCTTGTGTAATTGTCAGCGATTTCGGTTCACCCAGTTTATTTAACGAGATTACAGTTTTATAAATACCAAACTGCCGGAGGCAATTCAAACGCAGAGCTAACAGGGAATACAATAGGCTTAAACTAATTCAGTCAACAACTAGCCAGCAATAATTATCACAGCGTGTATGGGACAGCCGCCATTACGAGAGAATGCCGCGGGCCGCGCCAGCCGTCCCGTTATATTGCTTTTATATATTTGCTATACAAATGTAAGCCTTATTAGTTTTTTCATATGGCATTTATTTGCTTTTACTAAACCGACTTAATGTAATTTAAAACAAAATTATAATATTTTTTTATCAGACATAATTCAAAATAGCTTAATAAATACGTATATTAGCATTTGTAACTAGACTAAACGCAGAACAGTTTTTTCATACCGTGACCATTTTCTTATTTAGAGAATTTTTATACCCGTCATAACTTCTAAATGTAACGTTCGATCCAAATAATTTAAAGTGGAATTTACATGTACATAATCAATCTTAATTATCAAACCATTTAAATGAATAAGGACTAATATTATAATATCAATATCACCACTATTCGATTCCACCGTATTTAAACTTAATAATTTAAACAAAAACTGTTATTGTGGCTTAACTATAATAGTTAGGCATATACCATCGCAGACTTTTTTGGGAGCAATTATAAGTACTATTAATATATAGAACACTATTTTATATATAATCAACAGTTTTCGCAGCGCACGCAAAATAATGAAGTTTATAGGTAACATTTTGATACCTTGGGTTACATTGTTCCATTTTAGGAAGGCGTCTCAAATTTTTTTGATAATAAAATATAGTCTATGTTCCTCAGCAAAGATGTAGCTTTCTCATGGTGAAAGAGTTAAAATTGATCGAGTAGTCTTTGCGTTAAATCGTAACAAACAAAAAATCAAATCTTTCCTCTTTATAATATATTTGTATTTGTATTGTACACATAAATTTACATATTGTTTGTATATATAATGAATATTAAATAATGTGTATGTTTTTACATTAACACAAAATATAAGTACATATTCAGCCGATAAAAATATCGGCTGAATGAAGCTTTGACCCGTCGACGGGACCGAGTGTTTGCGCGAACGCATCGACTACCTGTTGAAAATCAGCCACCAATGCGAAACCGGTATCGCCTGTCGCTAGCTCGCTAATAACCCTTCCTTCTTCGTAAATATTGTAAATAATCTCTAATTTTGTTGGCGTTTTTTTTGTCCTGGACACCTGCAACCATGATAATTTGCAAGCCCGGATACCGGATACGGAGTGTTTGCAGGTGCGTTGCGGGCCTACGTGACATCTCTCGAAGCCCTCTTTTAGTTATAGTATAAGAGTAAAGTAAATAAATAAATAAATATTTAGCATATACATTTTAATCCAAAGTAAGAGATTTCAAAAATATTTGTTTTTAAACTTACAATAGTGCACGAAATTGATATAGAAATCGAAAGTCAGTCACCTGACACATAGATATAAGCTAAGTGCAATAGTGTGCAATATTAAGCACTCGTCTAGAGCCTCGCACGAGAGCGGCGCTGTCACAAATAATTCAGCCCTTCAATGACGTTTAAGTGCCTTCCCCAGTCTAGGTTCTATTTTAATTCCTTTTATTTTCAATTCGCAAGCTATTTTGCACCTTACTTCTATATAGATAAAGTTAAATTTATTTTGTCCACACGTGCTGAGAAGACAGTTTATTGCTAAGTAGTTAAGTTAGTGAGATTTCCTCGGCCGACTTTCGTACGAGTATGTCTTTTAAGCTATAGTCTTCTTATTCAAGAGTAAAATCCTTGTTTTTATTTATTCTCTAAGGTGTTCTTTACAGCAAGTCTTATTTACGGCGACGTCAACTAAAGCTTCAATTGTTCAAGAATATGGAATATGGATTATTAAAATCTTATCATTCTGTGGAATTAGTAATATTATTTCTGTAATTGTCAGAATCGTATTCTTTATGTTTTAGTAAGGTACACAGGGTAATAGGTATCAATCTTTAAAATAATAATAATAAGATTACAGATTACAAAATATTAAGCAGAAGCAAATAAGAATGTGTGAGATGTAAAAATAATTATAGGAAAGATAACGATTTTAAATAATTTAAATAAAATAAAAATGAAAATATTATTAACGAAATATTTAAAGATATATTGATTTAAATTAGAATGAAGTGTTTGTATTACGTCATAAAACAACCGGTAGTCAGAGGTGGGCCAGAGTACCTGTTATTACCTATTTCAGATAAGTATCTCTGTTAATGAAATTAATATTTTTATAATGTTTTATTTAATATAATTTATAACAAATGCAAGGTATTTTCTAAAGAATACATTCTATAATTATGTAGATTAATTAAAAATAATCTTTGTAGTAATTCTCCTATATTAATCATATTATAATATCATATAATAATATATTTAAAAGCAAACTAAACTTCTAAATTCCGATTTGTTATCAAATGCAAAATTAAAAAACATCTCATCTGGGGTGAACCGTTGGCTGTCAGTCTCGATATCTCCAAGGCTTTCGACAGAGTCTGGCACAGAAGTCTTCTCTCCAAGCTGCCGGCATATGGTCTACAAGCTCAGCTCTTCAACTGAATTTCCAGCTTCCTACACAAGCGTAGCCTTCGCGTTTTAGTTGATGGTTGCGCTTCACAATTCCATGTACTGACTTGTCGATATTTTACGCGCTCTCATAAAAAAACTGTTATTTGTGTTCTCTGTAAGTTCTATCATCATATACATAATAATAATAATATCCTGGGAGATTCTCACTCAGGGCCATCTGATCCCAAACTAAGCAGAGCTCGTACTATGGACACCAGACAACCTCTTTAATATATATACTACTTTTCTGACTGCGTCGTTGGTCTAATGGCTAGATGTAAGGCCGCAGACCCGGTGGTCCTGGGTTAAATTCCCAGGTCGGGCCAATAAATAGTTATTGGGTTTTTCTGTCAGAAAACTGCCAGTCAACTGGCAGTCCGAAGTCTGGAAGTTGGAAGTGCGTACACTCCCGTGCCTCGGTCCTGTGCCTGAACTCTTTCCGGTCGTGTCGGATTGCCGTCCCATCGGATTATGAGAGCTAAGGAAAAGAGAGTGCACCTGTGTTTGCGCACACACTTGTGCACTATAATATCTCCTGCGCAGCTTGCTAATCTGTCGCGAGATTGGCCACCGTGGCCGAAATCGGTCTGGAGGACCTTATATACTTATATACTTTTCTTTTGTATATACATACTTATATAAATAATTACACCCCAACTCAGTACAAACAGACATGTTTATCCACGCTATGTCTGTCCTGGGTGGGAATCGAACTGTCTGTCTGATTGAAGAGTGTTCGTTTGCGGTCGAGTGCAGTTCCTTCAGCAACCGGTAACTTATTGAAGACGTATAAATAGGGGGACTGAAGACAAGTACTGGGCCCAGTCTGCGTAAGCTAGTTGGTGCTGTTGAAGATAGGTGCTTAGGCTTAATTCGGTTATGTTCGTCACACGCACTATATATTTGTATTACACATTCAGTCAGCCCTAATAAGTGCACACATAATGTTAATTATAATCTTGAATTAATATATAATGTGTTAATTGTTAAATAAGTAGATATTAATTCATTAATAAAACTAAAATAAACAGAGTCACGGCCGCATTCAGTATGTAGGAATAGCTAAAGTTTAATCCGTTCGAACATAATATATACCTTATAACCGCATAAAACTTTGTTTTCTATTCAAAAAAATTCTAAATTTTAAGCAAGATGCTGAAGTTTGCCATCGAGTCATTCAATTCGTTTTCTACTTGAATGTCTATTGAAGTAGTCGTCATTCAAAACGCTTCCAATTGTAAATTTAGTTGTAGCAATGGGCGTGCTTTGCTGAAGTCATACGTATAATATTATGTCACACAGTCCCAAATGTTTCGAGAAAATGTTAAAATACGCTAAGCATCTCTATCATCATTAAAATAAAATCGTAGTAATATTATACGACAAGTTTCTTTGTTCGGATGTCTGTAACGAAATCAAACTGAAACGCTTGTATGGATTATATTAATATTGACCATAAAAGTGTGTTTAGTTAATCAATTTTTAATGATAAATAAATTAAAATATGTTGATCAAATTTCATTTACATGCAGTTATCAGCTTATATAACTAGATAGAATAATGCTATGTTAATATAGAGTAATAACTAATATTCTTGCTTACGCCTCCAATATATAAGTTATGTAATTAGAATGATAATAGACCAACTCAGAATCGAACCTGCGACTTTACATCCCTTATTAAATAGGTGAAACATTGACCACGTAAGGTATGATTAATTTTCCACCTGATGATCCATTATGCGGTATGCTTGACTATTTTCAACGAATTTTATTATTCGTTTAAAATGATAACATGTTTTTGTATCAAAAAATCATCGAGTTTCGCACGATTTTAACAAAGTTGATGAGATCGCCGATCACGCGAGATGAGAATTATTTCCCGAGGAAGTATTAAAGGTTTATTTCGCTTCTTCCTGTAAACATTTCCGGGGTTAGTTCAGGAGTCGCAGCGATTAGAGAATATGTTTCAATATTATGAAACTCTATAAAAATATTTTGTTACGGTAGAATATCTGATGAGTGGGTGGTACCTACCCAGACGAGCTTGCAGAAAGCTCTACCACCAATTATAACATGGTAGGTGAGTAATAAATGGCATTGTTAAAAATATACCTAAGTATATGTAATAATAATTGCAACAGCTTGTTTTCAATTTAGAAACCTGTTGTTTGTTTGCATAATGTTTTAAAAGAGGAGTCGACAAAAGTGCAAGTAGTTAGTATCGAACTCGCGACTTTTAGATCACTATACGACCCGTACATTTATTTATTTCTTTATTAATAATGAAATATTACTATTTATTTTTATACTTGGCACCCATAAGCCTTGTCAGCTTGTTTGGGTGTTGCTTAAACTAACAAACATAAAACTAAACTAAAATATAAACTTCTAGACAAAAACAAGATAATATTATCATAACAGGTGAGCTTTCAATAAATAAAGCATAAAAAAAAAGAACCTAAATATTAATTAACAATATTATTATTATTAATGATTATTATAATAGTATTTTTCGTTATGTTATTTAATTTTTAGTAAATGTTGTTTGAGTTTATATTTAATATTATATTTTGTTAATTTTGATTTAAAATTTGATGGTAGTTCATTAATCAGTTTTGGTAGGAGATAATCTGTAGTTCGTTTTCCATAAATGTTGTTTGTTTTAAATGTGATTAGTTTGTGTCTTGTTATAGCCCTTGTTGTGATTTTATGTGTTATTAAGTTTTTGTTATAATCGAAATAATTTTGACAAAGGAGTGCATGTTTGACTTTTTTGTGTACTGACAGTACTTTACAGTATTCGAACATTTTTTCACTGTCGTTTTGTTTGAATTTATCTTTTACTTTTGTAGGCATTATAATTTTTAGTGTTCTCTTTTGTAAATTGTGTAATTTGTCTAGGTGGGTTTTGAATGTCCTTCCATATACACTGAGGCCATATGATATAACACTATCCATAAGAGTATTGTATAAGAGTAGTGCAGTTTTAAAAGTTAGTTTGTCTTTTGCTAAATATAATTTTGCCATAATTGTCCTTAGTTTGTTGCATATGTTTTCAATATGTTTATCCCAATTAAATCTGTGGTCTAACACTAGTCCAAGATAAGTGTGCTCTGTAACTTCTTCAACGGCCTTGCAGTTACAATTCGGAGGGTTAAACTGTAAGCAGTTGTGCGAATGTGAAACAAGGTAAGGTTTCTCAATACTTCTATTATGGCTTGAACAAATATGTAGTAATTTTGTTTTCTTGTCATTAAGCACTAACTCTACATCGTGAGACCATCTGCATAAGGCATTATAATCCTGTTGAAGATCAGATACGGCTACATTGAGATTTCTATTAGCAGCTATAATACAAGTATCGTCCGCATACTGTAAAAGTTTACATTTAGTAATTACGTTCTTCATATCATTTACATATGCCAGATAGTGCAGTGGACCAAGAACGGATCCTTGTGCTGTTCCCCTATTTACTGCTATCTTGTCACTGACTTCATTGTCAATCCGTACCACATATGCACGACCAGTAAGGTAGTTTTCAAACCATTTTAGCAAAGGTCCTCTAATTCCTGTGTCTTCGAGTTTTTTTAATAATATGTTGTGTTGAAGGGTGTCAAATGCTCTACTATAGTCAATGAACACCATCAATACATGTTCTTTACTATCAAGACAAGTGTTGACGTAATCCGCTAACTTAACTAAGAGTTGTGTTGTACTTTTCTTAGGCTGAAAACTAAATTGTTGTGTTGCTAGTATATTATTTTCTTTATAAAAATGTTGTACTTGTGACATATATATTTTTCTATAATTTTATCTATTACTGGTAATATAGTAATCGGGCGGTAATTACAGTATTCTTTCTTACAACCTTTTTTAAATATTGGCCGAACCACGCCGAGCTTTAGTTCATCAGGGTACTGACCAGAAGTAATACTTAAGTTGATTAGTTTAGTAATAGCTTGTGTGATTTTAATAGCTATACCTTTAACGTCTATTGGTTTAATTTTATCTATACCTGGGGCTTTTTGTGTTTTAAGATTTTTTATTATTTTGTAAATATCTATGTTTTCAGCTTTTTTAAATCTAATGGAGACATTAGCTGTTTGCCTGTATAAATCAGGATTTAATAATGAGTTATTACAGTTATGAAGAATATCTTTAACGCTCTTGTCAAATCCCTTAGCAAAGTTGTTTGCTATTAATTTTATATTTGTATTATCACCGAATGCATTAAGAATTACATTATCTAATGATGTTTTTACTCTTCCTAATATTTTATCCAAGATAGTCCACAATTTATGTGGTTCATTTTTATATTTCTTTATCTCTTGCCGAGTGTGTTTTTCTTTTAATTTGCGTATTAACTTATTGCATTTATTTCGTGTCTTCGTATAATCGAGTTTTAATATTTTGTTACTTATATCTTTTTTCCATGCAATAAATTTTTTATCTTTAATTTCACAAAGATTTATTATTTTGGTATTTAACATAGTCGAGCTATTGGCGCTAGACTTTTAAATTTACTAAAAAAACAAAAACATTAATATAATACATTATTTCATCAACGGGGCTCATTCAATTAATGTTCAAGTATCGTAGTATTAGATTGTCTTTGTTATTAATTTCAATATAAAAAATTGACATACCTAATTTGTAAAAATAAATTTGAAAGTTATTAAATTCTTATATTTTTCTGCAGTTACGACAGCTCTTTTAAAACGTTGAAATGCAACCCAAAAAATAACTCTGCGAAAATGACAAATGAACTCTCCATTTTTCCAACATCCAACGAAAAAGATATAGCAAAACTTTGACAAATTTTTATAATGAAAAAAAGTGCATTTTAAATTATATTTTTTCCAAGTAATTTAGTAGAAAATTCAACTGTGTATTAGCGTCGTATTTTAAAAGGGACTCGCTCCTGATGCACTAAAAATATTAAACTGATATTTAAATTTTAATTCGACTGTCTCTGATGGGATTTGATAGAATTTTTTTGTATAACATAGTTTTTGTAATTCATTCCGTATACGGTGGAACAAATTTACTTACTATCTGTATTTTTTCTGCCTTTTAGATCTGGTAGTTAGCTTATAAGTTGTGGGTCCCCAGATCACTTCGCCTCAGAAAATACATGTGTTTTATCCTCCGCCTGAAGTGTTTCCGGTGGTGTCGAATTTGATGTTTCATTGTTTTATGAGATTGCAGTTGCGTTTCTATTGATATGATATGAATTAAACTAAAATCAAAATTAATCATTTTATGTGGTATGTACCTGTAACTATTACGAAATCATAAAAATGGCATTCGTTGAGCGGAAAATTGCAGGACATTAAACTTTTACTTTCTGTTGTAAGATTGTGACGCACTGATACTACTTTAGGTTGGGTACAATACTTATAATTATTATTGTAAGTAGAAATACTCACAATTAAAAGTATTACATTTAATTATGATTATTATAGTATAATGTCATTGGGTCACGGCCCACACTATAATAATAGCCACATAGTCACTATCCACCATATGGCTAATTTACCCATCTGCTTTAAAATATCAATTATTTCGTTTTACTTGACTCATATTTAACTTTACGAGTATGAAGATAAATTTTATCAAAGAGACTCACTGAGAGATTTAATGCGTATTTATTAGCCATTTTCATGTTTCAACTGTAACCACTATTGTTAGTACCAACCGTAAAATCACATAAATTGTAATAGCATCGTAAGGATATTACTTCCGTTTGATCGTTAGAGCGTGATCTTGGCAAGGGTTTCACAAATGCGATATTTTAAATTTATTACACGGCTATATGAAATTTTACACAAGAAACGAGGAAGGATTGTGTTGAAGTTTTCTGAAAGTAAAAATTACATTTTTTGTGACGCCTGTCACGTGTCCTTCTTGGAAGCGTGCACGGAACTAAGCAGCCATATATTCCATCAGTACAAGCTTCAGACAAGCTGTTTGGGACACTAGGCAAACTACACATGGTTCTTCTAAATGCATATAATGTGATTTGATGGTTAGCTAATATGTCTGTCAGACTGCCTCGTTGGTCTAGTGGCTAGATATAAGGCCGCAGACCCGGTGGTCCTGGGTTCAATTCCCAGGTCGGGCCAATAAATAGTTATTGGGTTTTTCTGTCAGAAAATTCTCAGTAGCCGCCCGGAGTCTGGAAGTTGGAAGTGTGTACACTCCCGTGCCTCGGAAAGCACGTTAAGCCGTTGGTCCTGCGCCTGAACTCTTTCCGGTCGTGTCGGATTGCCGTCCCATCGGATTATGAGAGCTAAGGAAAAGAGAGTGCACCTGTGTTTGCGCACACACTTGTGCACTATAATATGTCCTGCGCAGTTGGCTAATCTCTCTTGAGATTGGCCGCCGTGGCCGAAATCGGTCTGGAGGACCTTACTTACTTACTTAATATGTCTGTCTCACAATTTCTTCAACAGTCCGAGCAAGACAAGATTAATTTGTGTTTATAATTCATCTCGTGCTTGACGGTACAGGAGAACATCGTGAGTAAATCTGCATGTGTCTAATTTCACTAAAATTCTCACGCATTGGAGATCGTGGTAGAATAAGTTCCAAACTTTCTCCTCAAAAAAATATTGTGCGGTCGTGGGTTCAGGAACGAAGTTCTTTGCGATATTTTTTCGACTCAAAGCGTGCTTTAAGATGAAAAATGTATTTGATTATATTACTTTACTAGCTGTTGCCCGCGGCTTCGCTCGCGCGTGGTCCTTATTTATACTAATATTATAAAGAAGTAAAATTAGATTTTTTGTATGTTTGTTTGTAGTGAATAAACTAAAAAATTGCTGTACTGCTGGTAAAATAAGGATTTTATCCCGTACATACATCAATAAGATAACATTCACCAATCGAGCATACAGTGCAGTGTATGTGTGTTTAGTACAGGGCATATAATAATCCTACTAATATAATAAACGCGAAAGTATGTATAGATGTATGAACGTTTGTTACTCTTTCACGCTAGAACTACTGAATGGATTTTAATGAAACTTTACAATAATATAAGCTTAGGGACTACCAATTAAGTGGTACACATGGCAATAATGGAATATGTTTTCTTTATTCAAACATCACTAACATAGTGAAGTTCGTATATTTCTCCCTAAGAGATATTGATATAAGCTATTGTGTATTTTGAATTTCATTATTTGCAACCCAAGCCAACAAAACAAAAATAAATGTTTCTAAAAACTTTGAAATACATGTTTATCAAAATCAATCAAAAAACATAAATAGTAACTTCTATTTTTTAAATTTTTATACAAATGCTTTCACCCCATTTCTCCCGTTTGGAGTTGAATTTCTGAAAACGACGGAATACGAAGAATGATATTTAGTATTAAAACTATGCATACCACAGCTTTAATACTAAATATCATTCTTCTTACACCAAAAATGACGGAATCCCCATACAAACTTTCAACCCGTTTTTAGAGTTACCCTCTTAGATTTAGACTTTCAAAAACACTGAAATACATTTTTAATTATTTCTAACCAGAAGCTTGCTTATTAAATTTCATGCTTCTAACTTTAAGAATGACGGGTTTCTAAACAATTGTTCAACTCTTAAGGGGTGGTATTCCAAAAATCCTACCTGAGTGGGTGTTAACATTACAATATGTATCAACTATCAAAATTTCAAGTTTCTAACCCCCGTGGTTTATTAGGCTCTGCGATAATGAATCGTTCAGGAAAAGTCATTATATTATGTGTATAGATAACAACAAAAATACGTATTTTTTATAACTTTTAATAGACTCATCTGATTTTGATGAAATAAAGACTAAACCGAACCTTGAAATAAGGGGTTTTCCAATAGGGACGCTTGAACTTTGACAGCTGATTGCGGCCATGTTGTTTGAGTGACAGCTGTCAAATGCAGTTTGTTATATTCATTCCGTCCTCCCAAACCACCATGGCAGGTTACAGTGTCGAGCAGCACGTGCAAATCATAAAATTGTTTTATGAAAATGGGTCTTCAGTTCGAGCAACGTTCCGCGCACTTCGCCCGTTTTACGGTCGCGATGATCGTCCTGCCGAGTCGACTATCCGTCGATTGGTGGACAAATTCGAGTCAACCGGGTCAGTTAACAATCAGCCGGTTCCCTTGCGTCAACGTAACGCGAGATCTGCCGAGAATATCGCCGCTGTGCGCGACAGTGTCCTCGAAAACCCGCGGCAGTCAATTCCGCGTCGCGCACAGGAACTCGGCCTTTCGCAGACGACAACTTGGCGAATTTTGCGTTGTGACTTGAGCCTGCACCCGTACAAGATCCAGCTGACCCAAGAGCTCAAGGTTAATGACCATAGACAGCGCCGTGTGTTCGCTGACTGGGCATTAGAGCAGTTGGAAGTTGACGCCGATTTTGGCAAAAAAATCATCTTCAGCGACGAGGCGCATTTTTGGATGAATGGCTATGTCAACAAGCAAAATTGCCGTATTTGGGACGAGACCAATCCACACGAGGTTCACCAAGTGGCAATGCACCCGCAGAAAGTGGCTGTTTGGTGCGGATTTTGGGCCGGAGGCGTGATTGGTCCGTATTTTTTCGAAAACGATAATGGTGTGGCCGTCACCGTCAATGGTGAGCGATACCGGTCGATGATAACCAACTTCTTTTGGCCTGAAATCGAGAATATGGATCTGGACAACATGTGGTTTCAACAGGACGGCGCTACGTGCCACACAGCACACGCTACGATGGAAGTTCTGCACGAGCAAGCGCCCTTAATGGAAAACCCTATATAATAGTTGTTATAATAATTCGGTTGCCTCGTTGGTCTAGTGGCTAGATTTACGGCCGCAGACCCGGTGGTCCTGGGTTCAATTCCCAGGTCGGGCCAATAAATAGTTATTGGGTTTTTCCGTCAGAAAAATCTCAGTGGCAGCCCGGAGTCTGGAAATTGGAAGTGTGTACACTCCCGTGCCTCGGTAAGCACGTAAAGCCGTTGGTCCTGCGCCTGAACTCTTTCCGGTCGTGTCGGATTGCCGTCCCATCGGATTATGAGAGCTAGGGAATAGTGAGTGCACCTGTGTTCGCGCACACACTTCTGGACTATAATATCTCCTGTGCAGTTGGCTAATCTCTCTTGAGATTGGCCGCCGTGGCCGAAATCGGTCTGGAGGACGTTATAATAATTCGGTTATTTGTAATTTTAAGACGTTTGAAAGATTAGTCTGAACAAAAAGATATACAGTGTAAAAAAATAAAAAAAATATTGCTTTGGTTTTGGTAAATCGTAAATAGCCATATAACCTTTAAAACAGGCATTTATTTTGAATTCACAGACAGAAACTTCAATATTATTTATATGTATGGATAATTTATTTATTAATTCGTTTGTTGCTATAGATTTATGTTCTTTTATGTGTACAATATAAAGTAAAAGAAAAGGTTCTTCTGTCCGAGACTAAATAAAATCAGACTTAATCAAGGCATAATCATTTAACTAAACAAAAAAATAAAGGGATTTAAAACATTTAAAAATGTTGTGTATTGAACTTGACACACATATGTCAATGAGCTACTTAAGCGGCCATCTCATATAGAAAAAGTATATAATACACAAAAAAGCACCTATATAACAATTTTGATTAAAGGTTCAAAAGCAGTTGTTTGACCGCTCTGGTAGGTTATAATAATAATAATAATAATAATAATAATAGCCTTTTATTCAGATCTTAAACAATAAAATAGTATTCCAAAACATATTAAACTTAGACTTATTCTAGTATTTCAAATTTATTTATTTTCTGCAGATCTGTCTGCCTATTGGCAAAGGCCTCCTCCAACCTTTTCCATTCCGGCCTTTCTCGGGCCACTCTGTTCCACATCACACCTGCTACCTGTCTAATGTCGTCGTCCCATCTTTGTTGTGGTCTACCTTTTTTTCTTTTACCTTCTCTGGGGTACCATCTTGTGACTCTTTTACTCCATTTATCATGGCCTCGTACCATGTGCCCTGCCCATTTCCATTTAAGTCTTCTGATTTTCAGTGTGACATCTATAGTTTTTGTTTTATTTCTGATGACACCGTTTTTCAGTCTATTTGATTTTTTGATGTTTTTTGATGTTGAATGATCTGTCCCAGATCATTTCGATCAGATCAGATCAGATCGAGTATTCATCGGTATACTCGATTTCTGTGTTTCTTAGTTTTATAGTGTTTTTGTTTCCATTTGTCATAACTCTGGTTTTATCTGGATTTAATTTTAACCCTACTTTTGCACTTTCTACAGCGAGCTCATTTATCATTTTGGTTATATCGTCTGATGTTTTAGCGAATAACACAATGTCGTCTGCAATTCTTAAATGCGTCAGCGATACCCCGTCTACATTGATCCCGAGATGACTCTGGTAGGTTAAGTGTTCATTAATTATTTTTAACAATCAAAAATGAGATGACACTTATATGAGATAGCATTATGTATATAAAATAACACATAACATTAAGTAAGACCAATAAAGCGTAGTAAATAAATGATTTATATATTATTTATATTATATATATTTTTAACCAAATATAATTAAAAGGCAGCCAAGTAAGAATATGACTACAGTAGCAAATTTATAACAAACTAAAATATTGAATATTAAGAAGGCTGGTACATTCATATTATATAAATTAATACATTATTATTTTATCATTTCTAATATTTCTATCATTATTAATTTTGCATTGATTTTTTTTAAATATATAAAATCAATATCTTAGTAGACTTAATTATAATTTTTTCACCTATGGCTATCGCAAGGATGAATAATGACTTCAATATCATTCTTGAGTGGAGTGAGAAATCTTTAGCTCTTAATGCCAAACCCTAGTAGATTTCAAGCCATAATTATTGGCAGGCTGAACCAAATATCATGTTTGATAATATTGTCATCCCTTATTGTGATTATATTAAAAACCTGGGAGTTTTCTTTGAATATACTTTGCTTGCCGTATTGAGGTCATTGGGACACCATCAACATTGTCTTTTAAATTATGATTGCACAGATCTACTTCTTCCTATTCATGATTATGCTGTTGCAAGCTTGACGTAACCAAAGACCAATTGAATTAAACTGAGAGATTTCAAAATACTTTTATTCGGTTTATATTGGGATAAGGCAAATAGAACCACATTTCACAATTTTGTTCTCTTCTTAATTAGTTGCCCGTCTGACTTCGTAGGAATATGCACATCTTCTGTATTCTGTACTGTGTGTTGTTTAACCCTTTTACTCCCCCTTCATCACTTGATATTCATTAGATGATGACGGTGATGACGACGTCTCAGTGCTTTTATTTATGTGCTCCGTATTTTGTTGTTCGATCACTACTATTTTAGCTATCTCTATAGCTTTCTTTAGTGACAGATCAGACCGTTGTAATAATCTTTGATGTTTGGCGAGCTACTCTAACACATATTCGCTGTAAATTTATCACTGACCAATGACTATTAATTCAACGAAATCGCATTTTAAACTGTAATTTTCTAGACTCGTAATAAAGTTGGTTATATTTTCGTGTTTGCTTTGTTTTCTCATAAAAAATACATGTCAGGCCATATTTAAATTTTTCCTCGGTTCGAAATACTTGTTACATTTATTAATGAGGTCTTCTTAAGTAATTTCTGTTATTTTAATGTTGAATGAATTGAACATTTCGACACCTTTTCCACCAATCGAGTGAAAAATAGCAATTTTGTTTGCTATTTTTCTCTATTTACACTTCTTATATATAACCAGAGGCTAATACTCCTTATATATATCCAGTGGCTAATAAATATAGTTCAAAATATGGTTGCCATTTTTTCCACGTTAAATTGTTATTTATTTCGTTGTTTAGAAAAAACTTCGGTAGGTAAAACGTTTGAATTTTTATCTGCCGTTTTAAAACTTTTGATAGGAAACACGAATTTACGAAAAAATTATACCTATTTAAAGTTTTAAGAAGTGATATACGACGTTTATGTTTAAAGCAAGCACTTCTATAACCATGTATTATTGTTATAGTTGTTTTTTAGGCTTTGTTTATACACCTATATACTATTTACGTATTAATTATTGTCACTGAGTTAACTGACTTGCTCACACGCAGACTTAAAGCGTACTGTTATGAAAGATATAAGATGAGATCATAAAGATACACACAATATATATGCAATATTAGTTTTTAAGCAAAAACAACACATGAAGCTACTGAAAAGACGAAATTGTTAACAAAACTTTTTGATTTTGACAACTAACAGGTGCGCGTACTTTTCCTACAGATAATAATTTATTGATTTTTAGTAGTGATACTAAACTTTTAATAAATAAATAAAGAGATTAAAAATTATAGGACAAAATATAGGATAAATCATAAGCAAAAGTGTTTATTACATGTAATATTTAATCTCTTTTCAGTTTGACCATAACCATTTTTTAATAAATGTTCTACCTGTATCTTTAAATTGACATAACTTTATTATTTATGAACCGATTGAAATAAAACAAACACTAAATGTTAGTGAAGTTAGCCACAATACATTAGTGAAAACCGCACTCAAATCCGTTAAGCCGTTTTTAAGATTAGCGTGCACAAACGCACAGACAAACAGACAAACAGACAAACAGACAAAAAATCTTTTAATCATTGTTTTGGCTTCTATTGGGTAAAGTTTTACTCATATATCTTCCATGTACAGACATCGACCAGTTACAGATTTATTATATGTATAGATTTTTGTCGAACCAAAAAGCGCCTCAACTTTCTTTATGCCATTCTCTCATCAAATATTAAGAAAAGACATTTTTTTTTAATAATAGCTCGGTGTTAGACCTTTGTGCAAGATCGTCTGGGTAGGTACCACCCACTCATCAGATATTCTACCGCAAAATAGCAGTACATCGTATTGTTGTGTTCCGGTTTGAAGGGTGAATGAGCCAGTGTAATTAAAGGCACAAGGGACATAACATCTTAGTTCCCAAGGTTGGGGGCGCATAGGCGATGTCTTTTTTTTAAAGAAATGTACATTACCATCAGGTGGCCCATATGACCGTCCGCCAACCAATAATATAAGAAAAAAAAATTAAGGAATTTACTAATATTATTTTAGTAATTTACCCCTCCAATTAAACAAAGTTTATGATGGGATTTGTGACAATACCTGGGACTTGCGTGCGGCTCGTAAGCCGCAGCGCTATTGGTCCTTATATGGTTTTGTATTACCTTTATAGTTTTGTTTTTGTATATAAGAACGAACAAGAACGTTAGGTAAGTCTTTTAAATACAATTAATTATTTTGATTGAGTTTGTTATATTTAAGTTAATTAATAATAAAATGGTAGGTACACTTTACAGTTATATCTATCGTTTGGTGTGGCTTAGTGCTCAAAAAATCGGCATAGATCCTAAATCCAAAAGCGCATCGCATTTTGTAGCATTTGGTAGGCACGATGTATGAACGCTATTTCGTTATATGACGTGACCTTGGGCCACTGCCATTTCACTCTACTGTCGCGCCGCCTAAAAGAACTTCGTTCTAATAAGGAGAGGAGGCCATTGCCCAGCAGTGGGATATTTACAGGCGGTTACTTACTTATATATTTTTTTTTGACAGCTATCAAATCATTATATATATTCATCGGTCTGCTCTCGACTTAAATTGGATGATAGTCGATATTCTGTACAACTTTGTAGAGATAATTTCGTACGGGACCGGCTAACAAATCCTAATAAACTGTCCTTTCGTTTCCAACACACGAGCTTTGTAATTGGAAAAATAGAAGATATGCTCTGATATATCGCTCTGTAAAATCAAAGGTGCAAAGAATATTACGGTTCAAAGAGAGTCCTTGTCCTCTTTCCTCACTGCAACTCTTTAACTGTCTTGACTATGAAGTATGAACTATGAAGTTATACGTTTGTATCGAGGTCACTACTAAGTCTTTGTCTAATTTAAAACCATCTCTCATAATAAGTTAAGTTCAGTCAATAAATCCACACAATTGGCTTCTATTTTGTATGGTTTTTGTTAAGCAATAAGCTATTTATCTTTATGTAGTTAGTAAATTAGTTTTGTAATAATACCATCACAATCAAAATGTATGGCAGCACAGCCTTTTTGGCCTCAAGGTGCCAATATCAAGCTAAAAAATATATTATACGATTCCTAATCGCACAGAATAGGATTGTAGAATTTCACCAGTCTGTCTCCGGCTTAAGTAATCCTCAATGTATTCACAAGGAGCGGGGAGGAGTGGGTAGTGCGGAGCGGGGCAAGCAATCGCTCTTAGAAGCGGTTGTGTAACACTTGACTTATAAATAACGAGTACGTTTCTCCGGCGCTGGCTGCTGTCTAGCAACAGATTTGTATTTAAGCTTAATGCTTTATTGATGTTTTCTCTTAAATGGTAATATCATTTGAAAGAGGAAGTAAAATGTCTTGTGTTATTTATTATGGTAAAAGAAAATTGCACTGTATATATATTTTTATTTCTAACAGAGGTTTGCATTTATGGAAAAAAATACTCTTATGTGTAATGAAACAAAGACGCAAAATATTTAAAAAAAAGTTATTTTATTTGACTTTATATGTACCGTGATTTTATGAAAGTAGTCAAAATTATATTTAGCTTCAGAAGATGATTGAATGATCTTGCCTAATATTAATTATCTTATAAACGTTTGGACCGGGTAAACTGTTAACAATACTGTAGTAACTGTTAAAAAGTGCCTCATGTAGCGTGTAGTTTGCAAAAGTGTTATGACTTTTGGCTTAGTAGAAATTACATAGAAATGACAGATGCTTCTAATTGTATTGATTTCCTAAAATCTGCATTAATGTAAAAAAATCCAATATGGCAGTCAATGCATAGCGACCGAAATAGTTGTGAAGTATTTTGGAAATATGTTACAATTCATTGTTATGCAGCACTTTTCTGACATTTCTGAAACCATTGATCGTGAATAGCAAGCATTTGTAGCATAATATCAAGTGTTTTTGTTGTTACAAAACAATTGTAAAATAATCGAACACAAAAATAGCTAATCCCGCCAAGGGTCCTCGTAACAAGGGTCACCATTAATTATATCGTCAGAATGTTCTCTGTTTTGCGAACGTCAGTCGTCCCTCGACCGCCGGCGCGACCACACCGAACATTTTGTCTGTATTTATCTTTATTTACCAAAACGCTTTTTTAGCTGACGTCGGTTTGAACCCTTCATTTTAGCTGATATATGAGCATAAATACGGATGTTTTGTTTGAGCTCTTAGCAAATATGGGGTGAAGGTATAAATGACGACCGTTTTTATTGTCACGATAACGTAGGCTTAGCGGTACCTTCAACATACGACGTTGGAATAGATGCGTGTGTCGATGATAAAGTCTTATTTTGACGTTTGTACGTAACATATTTTGCTTTCAAACAAATTTTCACAATAAAGAATCAATCGGGTTCCAATAAACTTTATTGTTTGTATGTATTATATACAATATAACATTTTGATATTTGCTACACATCCAAACGGGCGATCTGCCATTTGAGCTGCGCAACTGTAGCTGGATGCTACATATATATTTAAAAAGATAACAATAACATTCTTCGACTGTGCTCAGTGGTAGTTTAGCGTGTAGCGTTGCAAACAATGGCGCTTAGTCGGTGTAGTTTGAATAAGAATATTTAAATATGATAATAATAATTAGCAAAACACGATCCCGAAGCCTCTCAGATCCGATTCCCCTATATTATAATTGTTAATTGTAACTGTGTAAAATTAAATTAGTTTTAGATTATCTATACATATAATAAATCTGTAACTGGTCGATGTCTGTACATGGAAGATATATGAGTAAAACTTTTATCGGGGGTCTTTATAAACACAATAGAACCCAAAACAATGATTAATAGAATTTTTGTCTATTTGTCTATTTGTCTATTTGTCTATTTGTCTATTTGTCTATTTGTCTGTTTGTCTGTTTGTCTGTTTGTCTGTTTGTCTGTTTGTCTGTTTGTCTGTTTCTCTGTTTGTCTGTGCATTTGTGCACGCTAATCTTAGAAACGGCTTAACGGATTTGAGTGCGGGTTTCACTAATGTATTGTGGCTAACTTCACTTAACATTTAGTATTTGTTTTATTTCAATCGGTTTATAAATAATAAAGTTATGTCGATTTAAAGATACACGTAGAACATTTATTATCAATAAATTATTATCCGTAGCAAAAGTAAGCGTACTGTTAGTTGTCATTGTCAAAATCAAAAAGATTTGTTTACAATTTCGTGTTTTCACTTTTCAGTGGCTTTATTGATTGTTTTCGCATAAAAAAATTAAAAACTAATATTACATACATATTGTGTGTATGTTTATGATCTCATCTTATATCTTTCATAACAATACGCTTCAAGTCTGCGTGTGAGCAAGTCAGTTAACTCAGTGACAATACGTGAATAGTATAAAGGTGTATAAAGGGGTATATAGGCCTAAAAAGACAACTATAACAATAATAGATAGTTTTAAAAGTGCGTGTTGTGAACATTGACGTGGTATATCACTTCATAAAACTTTAAATAGGTATAATTGTGTTGTAAGTTTGTGTTTCACGGGCTCCCGTCAAAAGTTTTAAAACGGCAGATTAAAATTCAAACGTTTTACCTGAAACGTTGTACCGAAGGTTTTTCTAAACAACGAAATAAAAAACAATTTAACGTCGAAATGTTCAATTCATTCAACATTAAAATAAAAGTTATTACTTTAGAAGACCTCATTAATAAACTTTACAGGTACATATTTCGAATCGAGGAAAATTTAACTATGGCCTGACATGCATTTTTTATAAGAAAACAAAGCAAACATGAAAATATATAAAAATAAGTGGTCATCGTGCAACAAAATACAGAACACATAAATAAAAGCACTGAGATGTCGTCATCATCGTCATCATCTAATGAATATCAAGTGATGAAGGGGGAGTAAAAGGGTTAAACAACACAGAGTACAGAATAGAGAAGATGTGCATATTCCTTCGAAGTCAGATGGGCAACTAATTAAGAAGAGAACCAAATTGTGAAACGTGGTTATATTTGCCTCATCCCAATATAAACCGAATAAAAGTATTTTGTAATCTCTCAGCTTAATTCAATTGGTCTTTGGCTACATCAAGCTTGCGACAGCATAATCATGAATAGGAAGAAGTAGATCTGTGCGAGCATATAGTATATAATTAAGTGTACTCAGATATTGATATTATATATTTAAAAAAATGAAATTGTATTAATTTATATAAAATGAATGTACCAACCCATCTTAATATTCAATATCTTAGTTTGTTATAAATTTTGTACTGTAGTCATATTCTTGCTTGCCTTTTAATTGTATTTGGTTAAAAAATATATAAATAATATATATATCATTTATTTACTGCATTTTATTGGCCTTACTCAATGTAAAAGCTTAAGCTATGTGATTTCATTTATATTTTGTTTTTGTTAAATTTGTGTTTTCATTAAGTAATTAATTATATTTGATTATAAAAAAATATATATCTTACTACACCTTTACTGATTATGATGGTTTAGCTGTTTGATTTTATGTATGTTTTGTTTATTTTAATGATTGTGTAATTATTGTTGGTGGAAACTTAGCTAATGTATGTATATATTTATATATATATATGCTATAAGTGTCATCTCATTTTTAACACTTAACCTACCAAAGCGGTCAAATAACTGCTTTTGAAACTTTAATTAAAATTGTTATATAGCTGCTTTTGTTTGTATATTATATACTTTTTCTACATAAAATGGCCGCTTAAGCAGCTTATTCAGATGTGTGTCAAGTTCAATGGACAACATTTGTTTTAATTCCCTTTTTTTTTGTTTAATTAAATTAGTAGCCTTGGTTAAGTCTGATTTTATTTAGTCTCTGACAGAAGAAACTTTTCCTTTACCTTATACTTTATATTGTACACATAAAATAACATAAATCTATAACAAAAACGAATTAATTAATAAATTATCCACACATCTCTTTACATATAAATAAAATTGAAGTTTCTGTCTGTTATTTCAAAATAACTGCCTGTTTTAAAGGTTATATGGCTTTTTACGATTTACCAAAACCAAAGCAATCATTTTTTTAATTTTTTTACTGTCTGCATGTCTGTATGTCCAGTCTAATCTTTCAATCGTCTAAAAATTACAAATTGAAATAACCGAATTATTATAAGAACTATTTCAAGATTCCGTTTAGCCTTTATTTCATCAAAATTAGTTGAGTCTATCAAAAGTTATAAAAAATACGTATTTTTGTTGATATCTATACACATAATATTATTACTCTTCCTGATTCATTAACGCAGAGCCTAAACTGCGGAGGTTAGAAACCTGAAATTTTGGCAGTTGATACATTTTATAACACCCACTAAGGTAGGATTTTTGGAAATTCTACCCCTAAAGAGTTGAACGATTGTTTAGAAACCCGTCATTTTTAAAGTTAGAAGCATGAAATTTAATGAACAAGCTTAAAAATAAATAAAAATGTATTTCAGAGTTTTTGAAAATCTAATCTAAGAGGGTAAAAAAGGGGTTGAAAGTTTGTATGGGGATTCCGTCACTTTTGGTGTAAGAAGAATGATATTTAGTATTAAAGCTATGCATACGTATTTCGTCGTTTTTAGAAATTTAACTCCAAACTGGAGAAACGGGGAAAAAAGCATTAGTATAAAAATTTAAAAAAATAGAAATATACTATTTGTGTTTTTTGATTGAATTAATAAACATGAATTTCAAAGTTTTTAGAAACTTTTATTTTTGTTTGGAAGAGTTGGGTGCAAATAATGAAATTCAAAATACGCAATATCTTATATCAATATCTCTTAGGGAGAAATATACGAACTTCACTATGTTAGTGATGTTTGGATAAAGAAAACATATTCCATTATTGCCATATGTACCACTTAATTGGTAGTCCCTAAGCTTATATTATTGTAAAGTTTCATTAAAATCCATTCAGTAGTTTATGCGTGAAAGAGTAACAAACGTCCATACATCCATACAAACTTTCGCGTTTATTATATTAGTAGGAAGTAGGATTATTATATGCCCTGTACTGAACACACATACACTATACTGGATGGGCGAATAAATCGATTGGTAATAAAATCCTTATTTTACCCGTACGAAGTCGAGACGGGCAGCTAATTACTCGCTGATAACGTATCTGTCTGTAGTTTTTTAGTTTATTCGCTACAAACAAACATACAAAAAATCTATTTTTACTTATTTATAATATTAGTATAGATATAGACCACGCTGATAGAAGCTGCGGCCAACAGCTAGTTGTTAATAAAACCTTGTTTTTTAAACTAATCCTACTTCTTCTTTTCTAATAAATACATAAATCAACCGTCCAGGCCAGCATCGCTCTCCTCATTTGTGTTTACAATAATAATTCATCTCGTGCTCGGAACGGAAAATAACTAATAAAGTAAATTACATGAATATAAAATTGTTGCCTCGTTGAAGTTACCTCAAGTGATGTGTTATCGTGGATGTAATCAAGCTCAAACATTTCGTATGCGTTTTCCGTCAATAACGTATTATGTAAAAGAGTATGTAAATGTGTAACGCGAGGATATAATAAAATATAAAAACATCGTGTTAGAGTAGAAATAAAATTACACTTAGTCGTCCCCATAAATTCGTCCCACGAGTCTTGTATAAAAAGGTTTAATATCGTCATAAAATTTCCATATCGTGTGAGAGCGCTTCGTCCGGCGCCTACAGGTTATACTGGACGCCATACATTATATTGAGCGTTATCAATAAAGGTACTACACTCGAGTACAATCCCGTCAGCTGATGTACGCGATATCTTTAGTCATATTTTATATTGTAAGTGAGTTATAGTCCGAAGAAGGTTAATGTCGTTTCTATCGAATTAGTGGAACGACGTAGATTTACTCACAATTTAAAAAATGCGATGAATAAAACTAGTTTTCTCTTTAACGGCTAATTAATTAATTATTATTACTTATCTACAACTGATCATAAATATCCATAGAAGCGTTGGTGTTTCTTTTCTATTATTTAAATTAACGTTATGTTTCACGTGCCTTCGTGTTTTTCTTTAGATGGCATCACTACGTAAATTTTAAGATAAGTATACAAGATTTAATTGGACTTACGACGACGACTTCTCAACTGATATGAAATGTTAGTTACCAGTTGCATTGTTGTCAGTGTGTACTTGTTGGTCCACTGGTGGTTTGATGTCAGTAATAAACTATTACTTCTTTCTTTCTATAGTAATTATATTAGAAAAAAATATGAATCTTATTCTTTTTGTATGATCAAGTCTTTTTACTACACCCTCTGCACTGTACACAGCAGTTGAACCGAATACCGTGCATAGTTTAATATCGCCATACAATCTGAGCGTTTACGACGACACTTCATACCGGGCATACATTACTTCGTCGAGTATTTTTCAATATTCAGGGATATAAAACGGTTTAGTGGCGACATACGTGCGGTCGTCGGCCGCGGCCCGATGAGTTATTACTCAATTTCTCTTGGAGTCCCTTCATATATCACACGATACTTTTCAGCATTGGTTCCTTATTTATCTAATATCTAATTAATAACGAATTGACTTACTAAGAAAGACATCGTTGTACAGACTTTTTTTTTAAATAGAAATGCAAAGGCAAAATCTTCGCCTGAAAATACTTGTATTTTGAGAAATAAGTGTCCAGGCCAACCCTTACATCATCGATAGAAATTATGTCGCTAATTACACTGGATCACTGGTAAGTGATCTTAGTTTCACTCTATAAGTAAGGGGGTAAGATGTTACGTATAGGAAGAATCACACAGATTTACAGATTATTTTTAGAATACCCGCTTGACATTTTTTTTTTGTATATTAATTGCCTTGTTAGTCTTGTTACTTAATAGAACCCATATTCTGCGTCTGATTCCTCTCCATTGACCTATTAGACTACGAGAGCAAAGAAATAATGAGCGATGCACTCTGTGCCTGCACATACACTTATGTACTGTATAAAACTATGAGTTAGTATGTGAGAAGCAGTTCAGAATAGTTGGATATGTCTTGCACGGTTGATTTGTCTGTTAAGAATATTCAGCGCAGTTAAAATACAAATCTAATTGTTACTATTAAGTAAACGTTCTGAAATAAATCTGAAATGTATGAACTCCACGTCAAGGGATAATTGGCCACGAAAAAGTTGATGAGGAAATCTTAGAAAATGGAATAAAGAAAGGAAATGTTAGAAAATCTTAATTATTTGTTAAAGGATTTTTGACAAACTCCTATTTCATTCAGCTGCAGGAGAGATCAAATAACATTGACCAAACATATTTCACAGATATGAGTCATATCCGCATAATCACTAAGACTGACATCACCGAAAAAATGTAAATGTGGACTTGACTGTTTTTTATCTTTTAGTTGAAAGTTGTATCTTTGACGTTTGAAATTAATTAATGTGTACAAGCTAATATAAACATTGTTATATTATTGTGCTCGCTAATGACCTCACACCTGAGGTCTATGATACGGTATGAAAGTAACATAAAATATATGGTAAAAATCTCAATTTTTAGTGTGTTATATTATATATACTGATTAATTTTTTAAAATATTTTTGAATTGATCAAAATTATTTTAATAGGAATTTAAAATCAAAAAATGTTATTTTCATTCAAAAATACTCAACATCGATCCCTATCGAAAACAAAATTTACTTGTCATTTAAATATAATCGTTGTACCGAGCGCGATGTCGTGCACTATAGACTGCAGTTTATCCGCAAAATGCAAGCGAAAACATTTTGGCAAGAACATGCGATAACTTAGTAAAGGCTGACATCTAACTATAATCTATACAGACTTGCTTTTAATCGCGCGTTGTTGTTTCTTAAGATAAATAATCTTGTCTTTTAAAAGAGCAATGTTATCTGTAATCTATTTATGACTAACAAGTTAAGATTCTTAAAACATTAGTGACGCCTAAAATAAAAAACCAGTTTTATGACAATGTAAACGGTCTCTTTAAATATTGTAAAGTTGTACCAGTACACTCTCAAGTATTTTTTTTATTATTAAAAGAACAATTTCTCAATCATTTTTTAATAAATGTTATCGAACTTCCTGTATGCACTCGGGTCGTTTCTGCGAAACGGATTTGCACTCAACGTGCAAACAATAAGTATGGCGAGCGGAGTATCGAGTTTATTTTGATTTAGACTAATTAACAAATTACCTTCAGATCTGTGTTATAAAATTTCAAATAAAAAACATTAGGCTTAACCTTAAGCAATATTTTTTAAGTTTACTTTAAGTGTATATGTACGTATTTAGATCTGTAGTATAGTGATCGTTTTTAAATGTAATAATTTGTAGTGTAGACTAACGATAGCACATGTATAAACCTTAGTGGTTTCTTGGCTGATATCATTATTTTAATTTTTTGTATATTACTCAAATAAATTAAAAAAATGGTTCTCCATCTTTATACTTTATTGGCCAACTGAAGTCAATGCCTATTTAAGTTAAGGAAAGATTTGAATACCCACTGTGATAGTAACTAACTATGCATTGTAAATGAACCTAGATGGCCCAGTGGTAGAGGAAGAATTGAATCTCCGAATACTGCGGGTTCAAGCGCAAGCACTGACTTTTCAAATAATGGATAATAATTTGTGTTTATAATATTAAAAATTGGTGCTTTGCGGTGAAGAAATACATCACGAGGTTACAAAAAGTCTTATCCTCCCAACAATATATTGGATAGCTGTGGTGGAATAAACTGCAAACTTTTTTCAGCAGCGGAGCATAATTACTACTGTAAATTTCAAGTAACTGTTTTAGTTCCACATAATCAATTTTGTCATCAAAATCTTTTGTTTTCACGTATAATAAAGAAAATATAGAGTATGAATTATCCATCGTTCTAAACTTCCATTAAATGGGTGAAAGGTGCAGGTCATTAATTACATATTCACGAGGTCCGTCCGGCCGGCTCTTCGGCGCGGTCACCGCTACACACACAGGCAAGGGTTGATCCCTTTAATCCCCTTACATCGGTTAGGAATCAACGTAATAAGATCCTTCAGGTCCCTTACAAAGCTTCTATGAATTTAAATAATTTTTTGTTACTTGAAATTCGTAATATAATATTTATGTTCTGCGTGCTAATTAGCATACGGTAGGTTTTAGCTGTTATTTGGATTAAATGTGACCTATAAGTAAGCTTAGAGTCCAAATTAATTCCCAAATCCCTCAACTCGGCCACACGATTCAAGGAATTGCTATCAAGGTAATAATTGTAGGTAAATGGATTTAATTTTCGTGAAAAAGTGAAAATACTATATTTAGACACATTTAAACTAAGTAAGTTGTCTTTGCAATATATACAGAGCCGATCGAGATCTTCCTGTAATAATAAACAGTCAAGTGAAGACGTGACCGATCTAAAAATTTTCATATCGTCTGCATATAACAACAAAGATGATATATCGTTGATATCATTGATGAACAAGTTAAACAGCAGTGGGCCGAGGTGCGAGCTTTGGGGAACACCCGAAGTTACAGGTACAAACGACGAACGAAAACCTTTTATAGTCACAGCCTGGCTACGGTTGCGAAGATAAGAAGACAGCCAACGTAGAAGATCGCCGTGTATACCGAACCCTTCAATTTTTTTTATTAATAGCGTATGGGAGATCTTATCAAAGGCTTTGGAGTAATCGGTATACACGACCTGGTGCCCTCTGTTCGTGGATGCAACCAAACGATGAACAAATTCGGAGAGATTTGTTTCTGTCGATTTTTTATTTACAAAGCCATGCTGCTGATCCATTAGGACAGGCCTTAGTAGGGGGAAAATCTTATCATAAATAATTTTTTCGAATAATTTTGCGATTGTACACAATTTGGAAATGGGTCTATAATTCTGAATATTATGCTTGTCTCCAGATTTAAAAATAGGAACTACATAAGAACGTTTCCATAAATAAGGCATATCACCTGACTTCAAAGACTTCTGAAATAATAAAAATATTGGATAAGAAAGAAATTCACGACACGACTTTAAAAATATCGAGGGTAAGCCATCAGGTCCACAGCCTTTATTAACATCAAGCTTTTTCAAATAATCCATTACTGTTTTATGTGAGATATCAACAGACCTTATACTGATATAGTTATGAGAAATTACATCAGTATAAGCGCTATATGAATTTGTTGGTTCAAAAATAATCATTAAAAAGGTCACAAATTTATTTTCCATCACTCGCGGTTCGATTTTTAAAGTTCATAGTATTGGGTATATTGTTGGTGGTTTTCTTTGATTTAACAAAATACCAGAAATATTTGCTATTGCGTCTAATTTTCAATTCAGAGTCGGAAATATATCTATCATAACATTCGACTTGTGCCTGTTTTTGACGCTCCCTTAACAAATTGAAAGTTTCGTAATATGACAATCTTTTGTAAGTCTTCCGTTTTTTATGGTATTTAAGTTTTTCAGCAATAATTTTACATACAGAGCAATCGCCGCTGCTAATTATTAAGTCGAGAAATCTATTATTCAAATTGGGAATAGAGATAAATTCCATAAGATTTGTAAAATTTAAAAAATTATACAATGTACTAATTAAATCATTATCTTCGAAAAAGTTGGTAAGATTCATGGAGTTACCTGAATGTTCCCACAAAGCTGAAGAAATATTAGTCACCCGTTATCAAAACATGGTCATTAAGTTGGCTAAGAATCTCATTAGAGATCAATTCAAAGAAATCAGAGAGCGCTTCACATTGATATTTTCCGTGGGGGAAATAACAACAATAAACATGTAACAATTTAAATAAAGGAGCTGGCGAAAGGACAATGGCGACTTTGACTATATCGGCAGCCATATTCACTGAGAGGATGGTGGAATGGAATTTGACTGACAGATTAGATTTCAAAGCAACTAAGACGCCACCTCCCATTTTATTTCCACGCGAGTTATAGTCCCGATCAGTTCTGTACACGTTATAACTTAAATCCAACAATTCCGCGTTAAAAATACCTTCATGCAACCAAGTTTCACTGAGGCAAATAATATTGCAAGAATGATTAGTCTGAATTAAATTTCGGTAAAATGTATTTGTTTTTGTACGCAATCCACGCACATTTTGATAAAAAATAGAGATACTTTTAGTCATAGCTGTAGTAAGCATATAGTATTATACATAATATTGACAACCTATTATAATGCATAATATAATAATAATCATCGAACACGTAAAAAGATAAAGAAAGCAAATAAAAGTTAAATGCATGATTTAGGTGCCCAAATAATAAAAAAATACAGATAGCCATTAGCAGATTATAAAAAAGAGTGAGAAAATAATAAAATGATGAACCATCTAAGACCAAAAACCTTTCATACAATAAGTTTAAGATTATACAAATATTTAGTCCTACAGTACATAAAGTTCGATCAAAAAGGTTAGTAAGAAATACAATAGTTCCTATATAATTCTTTTTAAATCACTAGGCCTAATTATGTGTATGACTGGACTGGAGTCATTGCGTCGAGCCATTATACAGCAATTTTTTACCCAAACATATAGATAGCTTTTTTCTTTGGCAGTTTTTTTCACAATACTTAACAATTCTTTATTGGCGCTTGTTAGGTGGTCATTTAAATATATACGATTAGAATTTGAATTAAATCCAATATCATGCAATTTAAGCTTAAGCTTTTTAGCTCGAGCAAGAAAATCATCTTTTTTCCAGCGGCACAGGAATCTCACGATAATAGGCTTAGTCTTTTTATTTTCTTTATCCTTTGAAGCCACCCTGGTTATGAAGTCTATGTCCTTGTTAATGTCTAGTTTAATCTCGGCTTTATTAGATATTTCTTCCAAAATTGAAAAAAGATTTTCATTTTTTTTTCAGGAACACCATAGATTTCAATGTTAGATCTGCGGGCCCACTGTTCACGGGTGTTATTTTCGGTAACAAAAGAATCTAACGCAATCTTTAGACTTCCAATCTCTGAGGTTTGGTTGGTCGTTTTAAGTCTGTCTCACATTTATCGATTCTGTTGTTAAGATCATCAAATTTAGCGTTAGTAAATTCCATATATTCTTTAAAACCAGAAAAATCTTTTCTCAAAGATTTTAATTCATATTGTAGAGGCACAATTGACGATCTAAATTCTGCCTTAAGACTAGAAACTTCAGAAGAAATGACAGACCTAACCAGCTCCAAAAGAGTAGATTATTCTAAGTTGTTTTGTGAGTCTAGTAGCGAAGATGAACCCCCCCTACGCAAGGCAACGTTCTCGTTATAGCGACTGCTTTTCAACGAGCTCGAGCTACCACGTACTGGTGTATTATCATTCTTGGTTGGTTTCGGTTGAGATAGTGAACATTGTGGGCAAAATCCACTTTAACTTAAAATGTTCAGTTAGATCGGTATTTTTATTTTTATTAGACGGATTTATACATTGATAGTGATAACATTGACCACAATTCGTACAAGTTAAGTTCTCTGTGGCTCCCTCTATGATAGATTTACAATATGCAAACTTCATTGTAAATATCAGAAAACAAATTTATAAATTTAAAAATTAGACCGGTCGCGCTGGTGATCGAACTCGTGCCGAATACGTTCAATAATAAGTGACATAAAATTATCAGTAGGTCAGTAGCGAGTAGTGATAATAATTTGAATAAGTTCTTTTGTTTAACAGTAGGACACACAAGGGCACTTCAATGCCACACACTTTAAATTTGATTCAATCCAACTAAATTCACAGATTAAACTTGATTATTTCTTCAGAAATGTGACAAACTTACTAAACTAGGTATAATAAACATCGACACTAGGCTATAGATTTGTTAATTAATTATAATTTGGACTTGTTTATTGCGGAGCAAATGGAAATACGTCTGCTCTAAGCAAGTATAGTTCGCAACTACTAAATTATTATTAAGTTTGCTCCTACAAATTTGCATGTACGATTTTGATTAATCTAAATATCAAGCAAAGAATGAAATTGAGTATGTAGTCTAAACGTTTTTAAAAAAACAGAGATATTTATTTATTTCAAATAGTTGTACATTTTATTATTAATGCAGTAACTATGAAAAAACACAATCATATTGCTATTAAAATGTTTATGTGATTCTTAGACTGGAATTTAGTTTTCATTTCATTAAACTATATTTTCTTATAAAATTTGTTTTGATTTCATTTTCAGGCAAGCAAGGAGACTACTCCACTCCGCCTTATTCCATTTAGGGGGGAACAAATTTAAGCTTGTAGATAGAGATCAGTTGAAAATCGTGTCAGTGAGGTGAAGAACGAGATTTAATCGCTACGTAGGGGAAATAGGATTTTAAGTCAAGACACTCATCTGTTAACATTGTTCCTATGAAAGAAATTAAACATGAGGTCTTGTCAAAAAAAAAATTGACCAGAAAAAAAATTATTGTATGACGTGTGATTTATTTTTAGAAGATATACTAAGATCTCATTTTTACAAACAATTTTTTTTCTGCTCGCTAAATATATAGCTGTGAAACAACGGGCAGTGCGCAAACTGAGAAGGTACTGGAAGAGAAATTGAGTAATAACTCAGCCAACTGTCGCTTTCACCCACATGTTTGTATGCCACTAAGTATTACCTAAATATTAATATAACTATAATTTATTCCCGGTTTTCAATTTCAATAAAGATATTAGTTTGTACGACGCTCCGGGAGCCGCTACGTGACGACGGCCGAGCGCGAGGCATCAGTGCTGGAGATGCTGATCACGGAGCCGCTTACGCACGGACATTTAGTCTTACAGTTTCTACGAATGACGAAGCGCTCTCACACGATATGGAAATTTTATGAAGATACACCTTTTTATACTAGAGATATTATGGGGTGGCAAAATTAAGACTCATTACAATATCGCCCGTATGTTAATATCATGTAGCGAAGAAATGTGTTGCCTTTATCGTAGAAAGAAAAGTACAACGATAAGCCAATTTTACATAATAAATAACTGTAAAGTAACAAAAGTAACAGCCTGTGAATATCCCACTGCTGGGCTAAGGCGTCTTCTCCTCTTTTTGACAAGAAGGTTTTGGAGCTTATTCAACCACGCTGCTCCAATGCGGATTGGTGGAATACACATGTGACAGAATTTCAGTGAAAATTTGACACATGCAGGTTTCCTCACGATGTTTTCCTTCACCGTCAAGCACGAGATGAATTATAATCACAAATTAAGCACATGAAATTCAGTGGTGCTTGCCCGGGTTTGAACCCACGATCATCGGTTAAGATTCACGCGTTCTTACCACTGGGCCATCTCGGCTCTTAAATAACTGTATTCCAATTAAATTTATAATCAGTTAACCGTTAAAGTATTTCTAATAGTTATGAGATCCTCCTGATCGACTTCGTCCACGGAAGTCACATATTGCTGTGCATAAATCGTGCACGCACTGTGCACAAATAATAAATAATATAAGCTCATACTCCGAATAGATGGTTAATGTGACACAAAGTAAATACTGCTCACTTCCAGACTTCCACAATTCTACGGAGAATTTCTCCGCCCGGGGGCTGCCACGTTTTTTAGAAAAAGTGTAAAGAAAACTAAAACTAAGATAGAAGAAAAAAAGAAAGGAAAAGCAAGAGTATCAATGTACAGTACATTCGAATATTTTAACTGTCAACTTATACCTATTAAACTAAATCTTAATAAATACTTATATATTCAGAACAGAAACAAACGAAACTTGAAAGACAGACATAAACATATTTCTTTTTGGTTACATAAAATTCGTCACCTAATAGAAACGACCGCGACGACAAAAGTAAATAAACTACATAATTGAGACGAGCGTTGTGTTCCTTATAATATGACGATATTTATGAAAATAATATTGAAATTGAACATTAATGGTGACGAGTATGAGGGTTACAGGGATGATGATGTTCAAAGCACTCCAATAGTTTGTCACCTGTGAGTCTTGTAGATGAAACTTGTCAAACACTTCGTATTTTGTAAAGCCATCTTTTGATGGATCTCTCCTTCAAGCGGCTTTGGAAAATTGTTGCAAATAGTGTGTGTGCCAAAATATAAATAGTATATACTACCGTTTCTTAAATAAGTTTTACAGATTTTAAAGAACAGAGCTTTGTTATGAAATCCCGCACCTAGTTATGTATAAATGTAACATAATTAAAACTTTGCCTGGACTTTCCTTATACTACAAAGACAATAACTTAAAATTGGATTTCCGCAAAATCTATCAACGAGGGGATGAAAAGGGGAAACAAAGGGGCTCATATACAAATCAGTCCTGTTCTTAACTATGTAGGGTTTATTCTTTATTATATTTAATAAATTCACAACGGCTGTCTATAATATTTGTGCGAGAATCATGTTTCAAAGAAAGACAACATTTTTAAATGTGAGACGTGGAAGTTAATTTCTGTAAAATACTAAAATAAACTCAATAATTTATTAAGTAGCTTATTACGATCAGCGAGGCGGACAAGATAGTACACATATACCTTTAGACTAAAAATTTTAATAAATGTGTAATTAATCGCTAGCAAGCCAAATAAAATAAATTTACAAAATATTGCCTGTGTTTGTTATAAGCAGAAACACAAACCATATAAATTTGGAGTGTTAAGTTGTATACATTTGAATCGCGCCGCGGATACGTAAAGGTCTGACCGCGAGAACAGCTGACGTCCGCACGACATTCGCTCTGAGTACATAATTATGGACAACCCTTGTTACGCAAGCGACCCTCCCTAGTAGGATTACTGCTTTTTAGTCATTTTTATTGTAAATGTTTGATCCGTCTTATTTCTTAAATATAATTTATGATTTTATTTTATGGGTCATATGATATTTTATTTATTGGCAGCCCAACAGAGCCCCTTTATGGTGAGGTCACCACCGGCTGTAGACATTGACTATAAATAATATTGACAATTCGTGACATCGTCGGACATGGATAGTAAGATATTAAAAGTAGTGTCCCTGCGGGTCGGGGATGTCGCTGAATGTTATCCGAAGCATGCAGGTTTCCTCACTGTGATTTCCTTCACCGCCGAGCACGAAATAAACTCAGTGGTGCTTGCCGGGCTTGAACACTTAATTTTCAGTTCAAATTCAAGTGTTCTATCCTTTAACCGTCTCGGCTTTTATGTAACTATAGTATATGTATATGTAAATGCAGTATTTTGTTTAAGTTAGTAAGACATATAAAACACGTCGTACGATTCATTTTTAGCGCAATAAAGTTATTCGCGACGCGAGCATTTAGAAATAATATTTTCTTATCTTATTAAAGCAGTATTTAATCTTTCAACATTTTTCTTGGATATAATAAGCGTGAAAGCTTTTTTTTACTTTATAGCGAAGAGTATTTGTCTCATAAACTTTTCTGTATGAGTATGACGTTAGTTTATTTGAACGCATTCGTCCCGCGACGGCACGAGGGAATATTGTTATTATTTCTTTATTTATTTATTACAACAAAATATTAACATTAACTGTTATCCTTTACACCCGTAAGCCTCGTCAGCTTGATTGTGTGATGCTTAAACATGGATAAATTAACATATACAAATAAAAACACACACATATCAGACATAATAATAAATAGTAAAACAAAATAATACACAGGTCTCAATAAACAAAGCAATACAAAGCTTTTTTAATGTTGTATGTATGATCGTACAGACATAGTTACAAAATTAAACATTATTATTACGTATTAAATATTATCACAAAAGTATTAGGTATTTAGGATTATACTCATACTTAGTATTATAATATGATCTGTGCTCATACGATACTGTTTCAGAAACTGTTCCTAAAACTGAGTCAAATAAATAATTATCAAAAAATATGTGATATTGAATTTATTTAAACCCCTAACAATGTGTAAGCAACACTTTGTGATGATCGGGTGAGAGAACAAACTCACTCTCATATCTATACTATTACATAAAACTGAAGAGTTTGTTTGTTTGATCCAATTAATCTAAGGCACTACTGGTTTGAATTTAAAAAATATGTTTGTGTTGTATAGCCCTTTTACCGAGGAAGGTTCTAGGCTGATTTTTATTCATTATATTTTTATTAATTATACACGGGTGAAACCGCGGGCACAGCTAGTTGGTAATATTAGTAAGAGTTATGGTATTGTGAATTTAAAGGCGTTCAGAGAACTGATTGCCTTTATTAAGATGAATAGTTTATAATCATAGGCATTATGACGTTGTCCACGAAAGGAAAAGAGGCTTTCCCAGCAGTGAGATGTTGAATGGGATGTAGGCTAATTGACTCTCGAATGCTGGACATAGTTTAATTATTTTATTTGAATATCAAAAGAATTTATCGAAGTTTGCGCCAATTTTCGCCAGTGCTGTATAGAAGCTGTTAAAAAAATATTTAGTTTTACGAGTGTATTCGTCGGCGCTGCTCCAATGTCCTTATTGCGTGGTTACAAATGTGGCAGAAGCTAATTCGATACAAGCAGGTGTCCTCAATTATATGTTTTACTCCCCGCTGAGCGCTACATTATTATTTATCAAAGGAATTAAATACTTGGAAACTCTGCTTAGTTTTTCCTCGTTCGATCTTACAACCTTTGGTGTGGAGTAGGTTTGCGTTTTCTAGCCACTGAGCTATCTCAGCTATTAAAATATTCTTTACATGAATTATGAATAAATATTCTTCAGTCAAGAGCCTGTATCCCCTTCGAATTATCAATTTACGTCAGTCTGTTTGTTAGTAGCGAAGAGATCTCGAGCCAATCACAGAGTCCAAATTTAGATTTTATAAATAACACGACATCTGACTAACTTATAGTCAGATGTCGTGTGGATTTTTAAAAGATCAAATTTTAATTGCAATGAAAAGTGAATTAAGAATTTCATTTTGAATTTCGCATCGAAATATTCTGTAGAACGTGGAAAACGAAAAACTTTTTCTATCTCTCATTTTTTGCTGAATGTTGGAAAAAAACGGAAGTTCTATTCGTCGTTTTCACGAATTTTAGTTTTGTTATTCCATAAGAGCTTTGAAACGTCGATATGAAGGGCGCAAGTGTTTATAGAAACATTTTTAAATTGTCAATTTGGTGGAACTGCATAGTAGTGAAATATAAGAGTACATTTATCACATCTCAGTTAAAAGATATATATAATGTAATCATTTCGATATCGCGTGTTCGCTAACCTAACGCACACATACAGTCTAAAAACACGCAATTCTGACGTGATGAAAAATCATTTTCTCAGCGCCCTACGCGTAACATTTGTCTGACATTTAGTTATTCGCTTAGTTGTTCAAATTGAAGGAAATGCAAGTTGTAAGGGTCTATACACACTTACAATGAAATTCTAAGACGTTCTTTTTTATAAAAAGTATATAATTATAAATTAAAATGTGTTACAAAAGATTGTTCCTACAACTACTGTTATATAATAAAATCGTCATCAATCAATGTACAATCTGCCAAGGAGTAAATACCCAATGTATTGTATGGGTATTATAAATACAAAGTGATATTAATTTAAATACAATTAAATGATTTTGTATCCTGTGTGAAAATGAACGAGTACTACTTTACTTGGTGGTAGAGCTTTGTGCAAGCTCGTCTGAGTAGGTACCACCCACTCATCAGATATTCTACCGCAAAACAGCAGTACTTGGTATTGTTGTATTCCGGTTTGAAGGGTAAGTGAGCCAGTGTAATTACAGGCACAAGGGACATAGCATATTAGTTCCCAAGGTTGCTGGCGCATTGGTGATGTTTAACATCTCTTACAATGCCAATGTCTATGGGCGTTGGTGACCACTTACCATCAGGTGGCCTATACACTCGTCTGCCTTAACTATGCTATAAAAACAAACTAACCTCACCCCAACACCTAATTTTATTATTTTTTAAATGCGCGTTATTTATGAATGTGTTTGTATACGTACATTACATTTATGAATGTGTTTGTATACGTACATTACATTTTTCAAGTAGATGCTAGCAACGTAATCCTCATGGCCTACTATATAGTATGACTAGTAATATAAATCGTATGTACATGAGTAGTACACGTCTCCAGAATAGTTCTCTCATGATAAACGTAACGTGTCCGAGTAACCGGCTAGTGTGTAAACGGCTTTGCTTGTCTATTAGTCTGGGAGATTGCGCTGAATCAGACGCTAATCCCATTACAGTGGCTTATAGCTCCTCCTTCAGAGAATGGCGATGATTGCTTCAGCTTCATAAACGTTGGTATTACCCAGCGACTGCAGATACAATCTGCTCAGACAAACACTCTTGTATTGAATATCATTTTATACACTGAGTTTGTTCTCCTATTTCGTTTTATATAAACTAAGAATATTGTCCTGTTCTTAGAAAGCTCTAAATACAAAACAACTTTATATATACATTGTAGTTAGGTAAACAAGTAAAACTTCACAAGATTACTTAAACTTGAAACTGCCAACAGCTTCAAGTTTAAGTAATCTTGTGAAACGACGATTCGAAATTGCTAATCTCTTATTAATGCCTAGTTGGCTAATGTATATTTCTCAATTATTTAAGTATTATACTATTGTAACATATCATTCCTACTCATGTTGTCAATTAAAACTTATAAAATCTAATATCTGTGTTATTGGCAAAACATTTTGCGGCCAACCTCAAACACGCGCCGTAGCGGAACGAACGACAAAATATGAAAAATTTAATTTAATATATCGGAATTGTAAAATGGTTTTTAACTAAATGATCGAATGGTGTGCAATTCCTGTTATTACGATTTTTTATTATACATATATTGACTGCGGCGTTAGATATAAGGCCGCAGACCCGATGGTCCTGGGTTCAATCCCCAGGTCGGGCCAGTAAATAGTTATTTGGTTTTTCTGTTAGATTATTCTCAGTAGCAGCCCGGAGTCTGGAAGTTGGCAGTGTGTATACTCCCATGCCTCGGAAAGCACGTTAAGCCTACGCCTGAACTCTTGCCGGTCGTGTCGGATTGCCGTCCCATCGGATTATGAGAGCTAAGGAAAAGAGAGTGCTCTTGTGTTTGCGCACACACTTGTGCACTATAATATCTCCTGCGCAGTTGGCTAATCTCTCTTGAGAATGGCTGCCGTGACCGAAATCGGTCAGGAAGACATTATTATTATTATTATACATATATTAACTTTCATTATACATATATTAGTTCACGTGGACTAATCTTGTAATTTCATTTTAAGCCTACTGTGCATGCCTACACTTAGTACCACTACATGTACATTAAAGAAATATATATAATATTTTATTTTGAATTCTGAAAAAAAGAAGCGGACAAATATAATCAAATCTGAGGATCTCCGTTTTCTCAGCAAATAAGATTACTTCACGTGTGAAATCAACAACAATCAAATATTTGACGACGAAGCCATTATTACTTTTATGTATAAAAAACAATTAATCATTATACCTATAAATTCAGCAAAATGTAACTTTAACAATTCGTAATAAAGTCGATAATAGCTTGCAAGTAAAAAAAAAGGAATTAAAATAGAACCTAGACTGGGGAAGGCACTTAAACGCCATTGAAGGGCTGAATTATTTGTGACAGCGCCGCTCTCGTGCGAGGCTCTAGACGAGCGCTTAATATTACTTAGCTTATTTTAGTTGATAGTAGAAACAGCGCAGTGGTTAAAACATGTGATCCGTAACTGAAAATTGCGGGTTCAAATCTGGCACCACTGAGCTTTCACGCGCTTTATTAGTGTTTGTAACTTATTTTGTTCTTATTGTGTGAAAATATAATTGTGTCAAAAGATAACATTAGAATAACAAGAAGAGATAATTTGTGGGATCCACTTTACGTGATCTCCGAAGCACATACTTGTCAACTTCCAGCTTTCAAAATTCGGGCTGTTACTCCCAGAGTTCAATTAATGTACTCGGGATCAGCATATAAACGAATGATTTGTGAATTAACGAAAATTCGTTTAAAAACATTCCGGAAACCAATAATATTTAGTGAATTTAAAATTTGGACCTCACATAACAGTGCGACAAATACGTAACACATATTTGCGAGATGTCACGTTTTCAAAGTCACATGAAACTAAGTTACAAGACAAGCGATCGTAATTGTAAAATAAAAACTAAATCTTGATCGTTAGAGCGTGACTTTGGCAACAGAACCGACCGAGCCGACGTCGACCCTCGCGTGCTCGTTATGCCTCGGTCTCGGAAAATATGAAGCCAATGTGAATGTAAGCTCGTGTAACTGTCTGTCGGAGCGTGAACTATAAATATGTCTTAGTCTCTGTTTAAAACGCGAAATACTTAAAAAAATCGAGATTTACTTGTAGGTAGATACTATTACAACCGAATGAATAAATGAAATTTAAAAGTTTCCTTTATAAATGAAGATTATTTTAAGCGCAAGTTTGTGAAAGGATCCCGCTAACGGTGGAACCAATTAATTCCTGTGATTACATGTTCTTTGAACAAGTCCGCGTGGCGCGTCCGGCGGCGGCGTTTAATGACTTCTACCTGCGGACGGCGCTCATTCGGGTGGTCGGACGCAGTCGTCATTCCCGGCGATGGGGAACCAGCAAGCACTCCGCGTATGTAAAAATGAATTATACGATCGCGTCTATCATCTAAATCACGCCAAAATATATTTGGCGTGATTTAGATGGTCGCCTTATCCCGAGTGCTTGCGACTTGCGTAAACGTATAATGGAAATATGTTTAAGGTAGAAGCGGATTCAACAATATATATAGAAATATTTAATATATATGTAATTTATTATAAAAAGGCTTTAAATATAACGCAAAAAGTAATAAAAAATTAACCTTCAATAGCGCTGTGGTAGGCTAATCACAGTAGGGGATAGAAATATTAAAAATTTCTTTGCAGTTAAAAGAAAAAATGTAAAAATAAAAAATACTATTCAACTCTGATTATAGATTTAATATATCTATGACTAGTTTATAATGCTAATAGTACGCTGCAGGTTCTACTAGTCTCGCTAGCCAGAGTAATTCCTCTCGATGTGTTTCAAGGACCAAGAAGAAGAGGGAGCGGAGAGCAATCGACACAGTCGCTGTCGACAGGAATTATACGTAACGAGTGTTCCTGCGACGCTGACTGCCGTTTAGCTGGAGATTTGTATCTCGTCTGAACGATAACTTACGAGTGACAGCGCGCTTGTAGCTCGCAGGGCGCGGCTTACACGTTCGGAGCGCTGAGAACCGCTTGGAAAAGCGACGCGTTGAGGATTAAGGTTAGAAATTTTGTGTAGATTAACACACGCGAACGATATAACATATGACAATACACTTTATAACGTGTTGAAATTAATAACATGTTATTCTAATCAACACGTAAAGTCATATCAAGCCATTTGTAATGATATTCAAAGACGAAATATAAAGCGTTATTTCGAGGGCGCGGGTCGCGGACACAAGGACCGTTATTAATTACAATCGCGAACATGAACGCGAGCGACGAGACCTTAACTGTTCGTGTCATTCATCTCTATTTGTATATAGATAATACAGTTTTGATTGAAGTAAATCTAATTCCTTTATAAAGTCACAAGCCGCGTGCCGCGGTTTCACAGGAAATTACACTGACTCACTCACTTTTCAAACCGGAACAGAGCAAACCAAAGTATTATGTTTGAACGTAGAGTAATTGTTGATTTAGTGGAAAAGGTAGCATGATCTGACCTGCGACGGACAAGCACAGAGCGCTACCCTTGTGAAAACAATCGTTACGTTGTTAAATGATTTAATATTGGCAACCATTTAAAAAAAAATCCATATTTTTGGACCAGAATTACTCACAATAATAACATAATATTAGAAGAAAAAAATTGTTATCCTTAAAAGTGCAAATTGAACTAACCTCAAAATAGTAGTTCTGGTTAGAATTTGAACGAGCAATCTCCAATTACTATTCACGTGTTCTCGGCTATCTCTGCTCATAATATCAGGCTGTTTTAGTGTCCAAGGCTAAGCGATAAGTGACATTGTGTGTATTCATTAATTTGTTATTATTATATTTTCGCGGACGAAGTCGCGACGTGTAGTAGGTAGGGTACGCTGTGTAGTAGGTATTATAAGCACTTACATTTCTCCTAGTAATCAAATTGCTGATAGTTGCGGTTCGACGGACAAACGAAACACTATCGCTATAAGCTGAGATTGTTTCGTGTCGATATTTTTAACACGTCGCAGTGCTCACTATTCATACATTCGTGTCGGTTGTTTGCACTCACGTATTAATTTGAAATCAAAGCGGAGTACTTAATTACGAACTTAATATTCATGTCTCGCTCATTGTAGACTGGATTATAATCGATTTCTGATGGGTCGAAAATCGACTCGAACCGTTATCTGAATTTCGAAGAAATTGTTTATGTGAATGTAAACGCTGACACTATTTATGGACCGCGGGTTCGTTAGTGCGGATTTTCTAAATTGATTGATTGACGGTGACAAATATTCGCAGACCTTTACCGAAGTTCGCGGCTCATTCCGCGTGTGTAGGTACCACCCTATCGTCAATATTCTACCGCCAAACAGCAATACTTAGTATTGTTGTGTTCTGGTTTGAAGGGTGATTGAGCCAGTGTAACGTTGAACTATATTATAAAAAATGGTAGACTCTGTTCGGCATCGACAGCATTAATATCGATTTCATTTAATATTAGCTACGATGTGTTACTACGCATTCCATTTATAAACACTTGCCAGCCTGTTGCAAAGAGTTCCTTTTCCTGGCAATGTTACAATTATTCCTAAAGAGAATGTTCAGCGTAATCATTGTCTGCATAATTTGGTACAATAGATATAATACTAGGCTTTCTCTACCAGTCAACCTCTACGCAAATCAGAAAGATATGAAGGCGGTACTACAATTATTAAGATACATAGATATCATTTAAATCTTAATATGTAATGGAAATGGTTATGATGTATTGAAACAATTGTAAATAAAAATTTTTATCCTGAATTTTAAGACTTGTAATCAGCACCAAATTTCCAAGACAACTGAGCTCGATCAGGAATCAAGATTACGTTAAATAAAATTACAAGAATATCAAGAGATTTATAATGAGAGCTATATATAATATAAATTGCTATTTTCCTTTAAATTTTGCATTTGAATGTCGTATGTTTCATGACACCCTCAACAAGTCTCTATATAAGCAAAGTGTTGAAAAGTATATTATTTAAATGAACACAAATAAAAACATGTTTTAAGTTTTAAATCGGCCACGTAAGTGAAACTTGCGTCATTACGTGCATTAAACATAAAAAGACCAACTCCGTCTATGATCAGTTTAGTCCTCGTTCAGTGCATACATTAGGTAATCTAATTCCCTGGTGACGTCACGTGATTGCGACATCAACGGTTTTTACACCTCGTGGACGTCACGGCGCGCTACTGAGGTGCCGTTTCGTGTTATGTCGTGTGTCTAAGGAAAATAATTTGTAAATTCCTTCTTTTTGTAGTTGACCGTTTAACCGAATACAATTCAGTTTACAACAAAACAGGAACAACTCCAATATATGACTATCCATCAATTCGCATAGGAACAGAGTATTGGAATAAACTCACAAATTTTCTTTTTTTTATTGTATAGGTAGGTGGACGAGCATATGGGCCACCTGATGGTAAGTGGTCACCAACGCCCATAGACCATTGTCTATGGGCGTTGGTGACCACTGTAAGAAATGTTAACCATCGCTTACATTGCCAATGCACCACCAACGTTGGGAACTAAGATGTTATGTCCCTTGTGCCTGTAATTACACTGGCTCACTCAAACCGGAACACAACAATACAAAGTACTGCTGTTTTGCGGTAGAATATCTGATGAGTGGGTGGTACCTATCCAGACGAGCTTGCACAAAGCTCTACCACCGAGTAAACCTTAGATGCAGGATACACACACATTAAAGTGGCGGCCTTATTACTATCAAGAAAAGGAAAAAAAAGGATGAAAAATTGTATTGAAACTTTACACATTAATCAACTTATTTATAAAAGTAAAAATATATAAAATAAACGGCGCATATTTGAAAGTGGTCTTTGAGTCGTAAATCCTAGTTCATAATGATCGAAGTTTTCATTTCTGTTCCTCGCTTCGACCGCAGCGACGAGAGAGCGCGATGAACTCTCATTTTAGTTTTAAACTTAAACTGCGCGATAATTATTTACTCATAAAAATTTAAATAAATCAAAAGGTAAATAATAAAGGACAAAAATGTGGGACACATTTGTGGATTAATGTCGGGACCAACTCTTTAATCTTCATCATCATGAAGATCGATCCGTTTCTGTCGGCACAAAAACCTATCTAAACCCAAATTTGTTATGCCTGAATAAATGCCAGTCAGCTATCTCGGAGACCCGTTTCGAAAATTCCTATGCCAATGCACTATAAAGAAGTGTTTCCTTCCTTACTGGAAATACACCGTTAACCATAGGTTGTAAAACGTATACGTCGCACTAAATATATATTACACTGACATTATTCAAACCGCCATACTCTATTAAGCCATTCAAACAAACGATCTTCCACGTTTTATATCAAGATTTAGAAATACTAGTTTTATTTACAACCAAAAAGTAGTTCTCGGAGTCGTGTTTTTCAAACAAGAAGTTACAACCAAGTCGAAGAGTTTCATACTTCTCCGCTTTTCGGAATAAATCCCTTGGTTTGAATTAACTGGCCAAGCAGAACGTTACCGTTTGTGGTCCTTTGAAGTTGAGTCGAACGAAAGTTTGTCACCTTTAGAATAATATTTTCATTCAAACTGTGAAGTTACTGGTAGTTTAAAACGTAGTCCGTGGACTCATTGAAGTGTTCTGAAATGTTATTCTTTTTCGTTTATATTTATTACAAGAACATATTCATGATAATAATAACCTGTGTAATAAAAAATATTCGCTAGCTCACTCAATCGGATGAAAATATGACAAACAAACCAATTTCATGTTAATTTGACTAATATTGAAAAATTTGCAGCCTGTCACTTTTATGTGATGTGTCGTAACTTTGTCCTTAGTTTTAAGTACTCCCAATGAACTATTTATTTAAATTGAATCATATTGTTATTTTATGTTCTAAGAAATAATAATGTCGCTCAGTCACAGCCACGTTAAGGTGTCTGAATCGACTTCGTAATTTCCTTCCCATCAAGACTAAGATTTTACTTGTGCACGCTTTGGTCTTTCCCATAATTGATTACGTAGACGTATGTTATTACGACCTCAACGAAATTCATCTGAATAAACTTGATCGTCTCTTAAATAACTCTTTGCGCTTCATCTTCAGTCTTCATAAGTTCGATCATATATCTCAGTATCGTGATAAATTAAAATGGTTTACAATTCGACAACGTAGATACTTTCGATTACTATCTTCTCTTTTCTCTATTCTCTTTGATCCTCTCTCTCCTGATTATTTGAAAGGGAAATTAAAATTTCTGTGTGATAATCACAATCGTCAGCTACGTTCTCAGGATTCTTACCTTATTTCTGTCCCTATTCATACTTCTGGTTTAGTTTTTAACTCTTACTCCGTTCAAGCTGTCCGATTATGAAACAAAGTACTCGAGCATATTAGAAAAGCAGCCTTTAAATTTATCTTTAAGACTCGTCTACGTGAGCACATATTTTTTGAAGTCATCTCATGTCATCTATAATGCACTATTATTTATATGTTTTTACTATAGTGATTATAGATTGATATTTATTTTGTAGACACTGTGCGTATGTATGTATATGTTTATTTATTCTATAGTTTTATATATATACAAGTACGTGTATTGTTGTGTAGTGTTATTTATTATATATCGCCTTCGTTGATTTCTGGTTGACCTAAAGGTTGACTGGCAGAGAATGTCTCCAGGCATTAAGCCCGTCTTTTGTCCCATGTACTCTGTGGTGGTCATTAAAGTTTTTAAATAAATAAATAAATTAATTAAGAAGATGATGGATCAGTTACATTGCATGGATTTGAGCCGTTTCCGTGGATTAAAAATACAATATAACGTGTTAATATATCATTGAAACTATTTCATAGAAGTAAGCTACGACGAAGAATGTTTGTAAAGCGTCAGACTGGACGCAATTGCGCTCGAGAGAAATAATATTTTCATTTCGACTTCAAACTCTGCAACTTTCAGCTTAAAGGAGGCCCCGTGCTCGAAATTATGAAACTCCTTGCAAAGGTGTGGTCACAATAATATCAAGACAAGAAAGTGGCTAGAGAGCAGCTAATTAAATATATTGTATTAGAATTAGTTGCAATTAACTTACCATTAAATATAATACAGTTATTCAATTACCGTAATCTATATACTATTATATTCGTTACCATTATAAAAAGTGTATTTTTGTAACTACCATAAAACTTACAATGAAAACAAAAAGTGATGGATGACATATCACTCACTAACTGTCTTTCCTTTAGAGCATTTATTGAGAAAGGAAAGATTATATAATACCAAGCATGAGTGGGTCGTAACGTCCCACGGGGACGGAGGAGCTGATATTTTACATTATACCAAAATCTTAATACATTTCTATAAAATCCATTTTATTTTAATAATCGCTACGCTACGAGTATGGACAGCAGCTTTAGTCTGAAAACTTTCATCGACTCAGAGGCTGGCTCTCGGCCGACAAACAAACGGACAGAAGCTAAGTACCGTCAGCACGCGGCTAACTGGAACTAGCGCTGCGAACTTCTCCTGCGTTCCTTTCAGTTTGCGCTTAGTTGGGCGTGAGGTACATTGCCTGTTATTGTACCGGATTCGGGAGTTCAAATTAGTCTTCAATTTTTAATTTCACACATTCGTTCTGATGTTTTCTCCGCCGAACAGCGGCTGTATTATAAAGATAAAGACAGTGGAAATTTAGAAATGCGAACTTGACTTTATCTAATATAAATCTTTAATCAACATTTATTGAAATCTAGCACATGGATTGTTAATACAGATTACTACTGATATTATGTTTAACGGTTAGTCGTGGTGGACTTTTCGCTGAATACGTTAGATTTTCCAATAACTATTAAATTAATCCAATAAACCACTAGGAACCGTTTTGACATTTTATGCTCGGGGATTAATTCAGTAGTGACAATTGCCGGCGGGTTAATATGCTCGTAAAGTTTTGCGATCACTATTTTAGTAGCATTGACGCCTTTATCATTGTTTATGACGACTTTATGGGACTTCAAATCTGCAGCGAAAAGCATAAATACTTTACGATCTTGAAAATAGTTAAAGCTCACGCTACACTGCACGATTCAACTAATGAACACGCTGAAAAAGGTTTATGGAGGTTTACTTTCGTATTATTAGTCTATTCGAAAAATAAATGAGAAGATTTTAATGACTCATCATAATTATATAATATGACAGTGAAAAACATAACAAATATAATGAGTTTTCAATATAATGTCTTATTATGTTGAACGATGTTTCAAGTAGGCTCATTAAGGTACTTTTGAATCGTCATGTGACAGTACTGAATTAAATTTTAAGCCACCACCGGTTCGGAATTCCGATTCCACTGCTAACCGGCAAGAAACTCAATAGCTATTTGATTAATTATTTTAATTACAGAGTCAATCAAATATATATCCTGCTTGTGAATTGAAAAATACTAACATCAATCACATGCTTGTTATCATTTTTATAATCTTGTCTATAATAAACAACATATTTTTAAAAACAAAACATAACGTTAGCGATTATGAACACTAAATGACGTGTGTGCGACACATGTCCGTACACACAGGCACACACTCGCACACGTATATGTGTATATATAGGTATTGTATTGTCTGTCTCGCCTTTGAAGTGAGTAAACAAAAATAGTTGAATTCTTCAAAGAGCATTATTCGATTGAAGGCGTCGATGTTTGCTGTTCAAATCTAACAGAACCTGCCGTCTTCGAGATCTTTTGAAATAGCAATGAAATGTCAGACGTGAAGCTTATAAATAAAAAACGTAGTTGTTATACTCTAAATATTTAAAAATAAGTTCTATAAAAATAAGGTTTTATTTAAAACATGTATAAAAAAAATATTTAAAATTAATTATAAGAAGACCAGTTTATGCTAACTTACAGCTCAATCGGTTGGGATGATCCGCTTTAATGTTGAGTCGCTAGGTAACCTATATTTTTATGGGAAATTAAGAAAATATTTGTAAATTTAATTTACTAACCGTGTACATGACTGCTTTTTTTATTATGTCACTTAGAGTAATGCACCTGTCGGAATATAAAACGATTGATCGGGCGTGAGAAGTGGATTTAACAGAATAATGGAGTGATGGACCGACGGCGGTACAACAGGCTCCGTATCACGAGAATCTGAACTGGAATATAGACCTGTCTGAGCTCTGAGCACTGTGATGTATTGGAGAGTAATGCAGTAACTTTACGGAGTATAAGTGTTTGTCAAATGAAAACGACCCGAATAGTTTGTTGTTACATTCGACTATATTCATATTTTATGACATTTAAAAACGAACTACAGAATTTAAAACAAGATATCGCTCTTAGTAAAGTAACAGCCTATGAATGTCCCACTGCTGGGCTAAGGCCTCTTCTCCTCTTTTTGAGAAGAAGGTTTTGGAGCTTATTCCACCACGCTGCTCCAATGCGGATTGGTGGAATACACATGTGACAGAATTTCAGTGAAATTTGACACATGCAGGTTTCCTCACGATGTTTTCCTTCACCGTCAAGCACGAGATGAATTATAATCACAAATTAAGCACATGAAATTCAGTGGTGCCTGCCCGGGTTTGAACCCACGATCATCGGTTAAGATTCACGCGTTCTTACCACTGGGCCATCTCGGCTTATCGCTATATCGCTCTTGTCACATTTTAATATTAAAAACGTATTTACATGATGCAATTAAATCTAACAATGTTGTGATGCGCTATACCCCATACAGGGGTTAGAACGCGTGAATCTTGAACGATTATCGTGCTTATAATTTCATCTCGTGCTCATGTGTGTGTTTGTGTCAAAGATAGAGTTTGCATTAGCCCAGCTGTGGGACGTTAACAGGCTAGTATTTTTATTCTATTGACGACCAGCCATCCAGTTTGGAAATAAAATGCAGGGTCATCAAGTGAATATTCATAATTCCTGGAAGATTTTTCTTGTAATTGATTCGGCTAGAGATGTATGTAAGAGTTATTAAAATATGTATTATTAAATTGACGCTTACATAGAATAATATCTTATTAAATTTTCCACATTTAAATATTATTTCCCAAATTGTGATGTGATGTGACAAATTAACACGAAGTAATAAAACAGTGCGCCACGCCCCACTCCACGGTCACGTGTTTTTATTAATTGGTTTTTGCTTAATTTACATTTTAGTTAATTCATTCGCGGGGACTATTATATTTCGACGAAGGGCCTATTTGTGTTACTTATTTAATTTTGAAACCTCCTAATTTACATTTATTAATAGTCAGTTGATTAGTATTGTCAAAAATTGCCTCGTAGGTCTAGTGGCTAGATATAAGGCCGCAGACTCGTTGGTTCTGGGTTCAATTTCCAGGTTGGGCCAATAAATCGTTATTAGGTTTTTTTGTCAGAAAATTCTCAGTAGCAGTCCGGAGTTTGGAAGTTGGAAGTGTGTGCACTCCCGTGCCTCGGAAAGCACATTAAGCCGTTGGTCCTGCGCCTGAACTCTTTCCGGTCCTGTTGGATTGCCGTCCCATCAGATTATGAGAGCTAGGGAAGAGAGAGTGCACCTATGTCTGCGCACACACCTGTGCACTATAATATCTCCTGCGCAGTTGGCTAATCTCTCTTGAGATTGACCGCCATGGCCGAGTCTGGAGGGTAGGGTCAAAAATTATACGTTGGGCTTTATGCAAGCCCATCTGGGTAAGTACCACTCATTCTCCATAATTATAATATTTATCGCCAAATAGCAATACTAAGTCTTATTGTATTCCGGTTTGAAGGGAAAGTGAGCCAGTGTAACAACAGGCACAAGGGATATAACATCTTTATTCCCAAAGTTGGTGGCATGTATAGGGTTTTCCATTAAGGGCGCTTGCTCGTGCAGAACTTGCATCGTAGCGTGTGCTGTGTGGCACGTAGCGCCGTCCTGTTGAAACCACATGTTGTCCAGATCCATATTCTCGATTTCAGGCCAAAAGAAGTTGGTTATCATCGACCGGTATCGCTCACCATTGACGGTGACGGCCACACCATTATCGTTTTCGAAAAAATACGGACCAATCACGCCTCCGGCCCAAAATCCGCACCAAACAGTCACTTTCTGCGGGTGCATTGCCACTTGGTGAACCTCGTGTGGATTGGTCTCGTCCCAAATACGGCAATTTTGCTTGTTGACATAGCCATTCATCCAAAAATGCGCCTCGTCGCTGAAGATGATTTTTTTGCCAAAATCGGCGTCAACTTCCAACTGCTCTAATGCCCAGTCAGCGAACACACGGCGCTGTCTATGGTCATTAACCTTGAGCTCTTGGGTCAGCTGGATCTTGTACGGGTGCAGGCTCAAGTCACAACGCAAAATTCGCCAAGTTGTCGTCTGCGAAAGGCCGAGTTCCTGTGCGCGACGCGGAATTGACTGCCGCGGGTTTTCGAGGACACTGTCGCGCACAGCGGCGATATTCTCGGCAGATCTCGCGTTACGTTGACGCACGGGAACCGGCTGATTGTTAACTGACCCGGTTGACTCGAATTTGTCCACCAATCGACGGATAGTCGACTCGGCAGGACGATCATCGCGACCGTAAAACGGGCGAAGTGCGCGGAACGTTGCTCGAACTGAAGACCCATTTTCATAAAACAATTTTATGATTTGCACGTGCTGCTCGACACTGTAACCTGCCATGGTGGTTTGGGAGGACGGAATGAATATAACACACTGCATTTGACAGCTGTCACTCAAACAACATGGCCGCAATCAGCTGTCAAAGTTCAAGCGTCCCTATTGGAAAACCCTATATGTTGTATGAGAAAGTTAATATTTCTTACAGCGCCATTCTGGGTGGTGGCAAACACTAACCATCAGGTTGGCCATATGCCAATCTGCCTACCTACTTGAATTTAAAAAACATAAGTCAAATATGACTTGTTTTTAAAAGGTTTATTTTTAATTCAACTAATGATGTTAATGTAAACAACCTGAACATCGTGGACTTAGGTGAGACGTGTATATCCAACAATCCAATTGAACGGTCTGCTATAATTAACAAAAAAAATATGTCCGACGTTTTAGAAGCTGTTTTTTTGTCAAATAATTATTATGTTAATTAAAGTCGCAGCTTCGATCCAGACCCTTGTCCTAAGGCTATTGTCATCCGCACTCCAAACATAAGCTTTACGCTTAACTGGAGGCAACGAAATAAATATCATTATTTATTTTTGGTACAGATACTATTCAGCAAAAATGATAAGGCAGGATAACGTTTGTGTGCCTTTACTGAAATGAGTGCACATAAATTACAATTTTAATTATATATAAATATAAGCGCCAGCAAATGCAACTTTATAAATATTTAGTTTCCAAAGATTTAGGATATATTAATATAACATACAAATTCTACATTAACGGCAACCCTGGTATAATATCTCCTTGTTTCAAAAATGTATGGTTTAAAAATACTATTTTAATGGTCACAAATATACAGCGTGAAACAAAATTCGTGTCCGACCCGTGAAGTGGTTATTGGGTATTTTGGCGTTGAGCATTGAAAAGGGAGGATCCTCCGACCAGACGGGTGTTTTGTCTGGTGGGCTACCGCCCTACGGTTGTTGTCGGGTTCTTGTATATATGTTCAATCGCTCGGATAACTTTAATATCGCGATGTAGGGTACGTCAGTTTTTAGTTTTCGTATGTGGCGAGATAGATGTCGCTACATCACTCCCCTCCGAGACCGGAGGTCGATAGCAGGTTGAGTCGTCCATATATCTTGTGATGTTTGCCGGGCCAGTGGAATGTTCCAGTGAGTTGGAACCAGATGCCGCATAGTTCACGCTGAGTCGGAACTGTCTGCGGTGATGCCCCAGTGAGTCGGGGTGATGCTGCAAATGCTCCAGTGAGTCGGAGTGGTGCAGTGCTGCGTAGTGGCTAGCTGCTGCGTCGACCAGGAGAGAAGTGCGTCTCTGCTTGCTGACCGGCCGAAGTGCAGTGTGCTGTGCCAAGGTCGCTGAGAAGACTGTGGGTGATGACCAGGAATGCGCGTCCGCTGCATGCTGGTGGTCAGAATACCCGTAGTAGTCGTGGATGCTGGCTGGCTGTATGACTCGCTGCTCGAAAGCTTGAGGAAGTAATGATGACGTCACGATGACGTAGTTTTTGCAAAGGCTGCGCTGACGTTCATGCTCGGGGTCACCAGTTTGGAGTTGTTGAGCATTGAAAAGGGAGGATCCTCCGACCAGACGGGTGTTTTGTCTGGTGGGCTACCGCCCTACGGTTGTTGTCGGGTTCTTGTATATATGTTCAATCGCTCGGATAACTTTAATATCGCGATGTAGGGTACGTCAGTTTTTAGTTTTCATATGTGGCGAGATAGATGTCGCTACAGGTATCGTGAGTCGATTTAATATATGTAATCATTTTTAAAATTTAAAATAATTTTATTTAAAAAGAAAAAAAATTACCCCGAGTAAAATTAGTATTTAACTAAATAAAATGACGAAAATCACATGGCAACACAGGCGTGACGAAAGCGCTTGCTAGGTACTTACCTATCGGGCAGCGAGGACATAAGGCCATGTCAGTTGATCAGCTGTTGTTAATCGTTCGGTGCAGTAGTGAGAAACTGAATTTTACTAGCACCGTTGCACATAGTTTGCACGGATGCGTTGTAGCACATTTGCTCCTGATTTCATTTGGTCATAATAACTCATACTCAGACATATTAACATATTGAAATACTCTTGATTAGAAAACGTAAAACATATCGCGGAACACAAGCACAGCTAAAAAGTTACCACTCGTAAGTAGTTTACGCGCCAAACTGAGTGAGTGAGTGTAGTGTAGTAGTTAAGTGAAAACAATTGTATCGATAACATTGACACGTGTGAAATTTGGAATACTATTGATAACAGCAATACTATCGATACTATTATGATAGTAATTCATTCGATAAAAACGATAGTGTCGATAGTATTGAAAAATACATTAGTTTTAACCAAAACCTATCGATATTATTAATAGCATCGATGGTTTTGTACAATCAATTTGGTTAATGAAAAATCATTAAGATAGTCCAAAACCATCGATAAAATCGATAAAACCGACATCGCCTTTCGGCATGAACCAGTGTCGGCTTAACAAAGAAAAATGTGTTCGAACGAAACGTAATAAAATATTTGGTAATAGTTTAGGGCAGTCTTTCATAACGCTCATTAATTTATTTCTATTTTATTTATTTTTTCTCTTTAGTCTTATAAGCTGTGTGGTTACTGTTATTTTTAATGTTTTAGTTAGTCATGGAAACTTGATTGTGTAGGAAAAAAATGTTTTACTTATAAGTATAAAATTACTGTGTTTCCCTGAAAAATTTAATAAATAAAGAAAATAAATAAATTACGCGCTAGAGTCCAATTAGGTCAGATCATTTGCTGAGAGTGTGAGCTAGTTGATTTGTGGTGTTTTTATTTTAGTTTGCAAATAATATCGCACAATATCGCGCAATATTGCGTAGGTACCACCCACTCATCAGACATTCTACCGCAAAACAGCAGTACTTGGTATTGTTCTGTTCCGGTTTGAAGGGTGCGTGAGCCAGTGTAATTACAGGCACAAGGGACATAACATCTTAGTTCCCATGGCTGGTGGTGCATTGGCGACTTTTTTTTTAAAGAAATGTACAATGCCACTTTCTATGGGCGTTGGTGACCACTTACCGTGGCCCATATGCTCGTCCGCGTACCGATACTATAAAAAAGTGTCTTAGATCCTCGCGGTAATTCGATGTAACGTAAGATTATTTTCTTTTTAACTGGTATAAAAAAATCGTAACCTATGTAGAGGGTCGCTTAACTAATAAATATTGTTATCAATAATTGGAGAATCAATCAAATTATTATAAGCTCAGGCCGCGAACCTATATCCGACGCAACTCGGGTGAAATTATTATTCTTGCGCGTGCATTTATGATGTGTCTTGCACCGCTGTCGTCCAATAACTTATAAATACGAGTATTGTTGACCCCTATTGTTTATTGTAAGCTCCGCTTAGTATTTGTCAATATCAATTTGAAACAATTTACAGGGATCCATCTCTTCTCGTTGGTCTAATATATCTAAATAATAGATGAGATGTCTCCATGACAGATGGATGGATGGATGATGGATGGGATAAAAGTAATTAGTTGTTTTAAGAAAGTATCTCCTAATCATATTGTATTTGTCCTAATTAAATTGTATTTGTTGATGCATTGACGGTGTTGGAAGTGGTTTTGTTAGATTTATATAACGAAATAATAATTTAACTACTACTAGCAACATCTGTCTCTAGGTATGTCAACCCTATTTGTTCTGTCATTGTGTCTTCCGTTCAAATAAAAACTGTTTAGTCTGTAAAAACTCAACGAGTGTTTCATTAGGTTCGTATTACATCAGCGGAATTTATATTCGTCGACCTTCTTAGAAAATACGCCAAAAATAAATATAAATAAAATCCTACTAGTAGGCGGCAGAACTACCAAAACATAAATACATTATACCTACACCACACCACACCATCTTCGTGAATCACTCCGTCCTTTGCTGAAAACCGAATGAAAATTCAGTCGGTACTTACTGAGTTCATCACGTTCGGATAGACAGATTTGATGGGCGACTTTGTTTTGTAATAATATGTAGTGATGACACACTTTGGGAATGAAACAATCGCTTCCAGGCCGTTACAAATAATAATTATTACTAATTACTATAAACATTTATATTCGTTGGCGTTGATTATCGAGTTTCTTCTTACGCTATTCTTGTTTATTAGGAACTTCCTGTAAATTATGGACTTTTAAGTGCTTAGTATTTAAAACAACAACAACGATTTATATTGATGTACTCGACAAATAAAGGGATGAATAATGTTTGTTATTTTTCCGATTTGGTTGTAAATATTTACTGAATTATTACAAAATAATTAATGAAATCTTTTAATTTATGTAACTATTATGTATCTGTTGTTCTATGTATTGCTATTATTAGTATTAATACATACACTTTCATGTATATTTATACATATATGCTTATTTAATCAGTAGATATTATGTATTGAATATATTTACACCGCACCGATTTATTTCTCTCCAAATATACAAAGGTAGTCTCGTTATTGAAATAGCTCTCTCGCGATTAGAAGGTATCTTATACATTATCAAACAAAAACATTTATTTGTATCACAATTATTATATTCTTTATAAATATTACACAAAAATAACTGGATTTTAAAATAGTATTCAAATATGATTGACCGTCTTTCCGTCTGACACAAGAATGAATCCAAGACAAAGGCGCTTAGTTTTGTTCTTTTGAAATGAAGACTAAGTTTTATACTTGAGCACAAACCAAAAACTTTTGTCGGACGCGGTCTCGGGAGAGTCCCTTGTTCTATCTGCCTCTATTGTTACGCGGAGTAAAGAGTGTGAAATCGACTTTATATTCAATTTAATAGTATTCATTGAAACTCCTTGCTCTTCTAGGAAAACATATTTATAATCGATTTATTTAGATTAATCCAGATTAATTAAGATGATATAAAGTAAATCTAAATCGTTATCCAATATAATAGCATTATAGTTCCTTGGATCTTATCAAATATACGGTTCGGAAACAAATACTTAATACACCATAAGAACCGGCGAAAGGAGTTCAGACAGGTGCTTTTTAAACTCATCATTGATGGGTTTTTTTTTAAAGGTATTCTTTATGCCACGATATAATTACTGAACACGTGTGGTCGTTACACAAATGTTACAGTTTTTTTGCTTACTCCAAAATAATTTCGACCGAAGCAATTACGTTCGGTTTCAAATAAAAATCAAAATGTTACGAAAAACAACGACAAAAACTTGCTTGAAACCAATATAGACATTTTTTGGAGAGTACGAAACTTTATCGTAAGTTTCGCCGAGTTCAAAGCCTTTTGTTTCAGTTACAGTTTTGTTGTTTAAGAGCCTTCAACAAGCTAGTAATAAGAGAAATAAGCCTTGTATTATTCCTTAGCTGTAATCTATGCGTTTTAATCTATAATAAAATAAAAAATAAGTTGATTGCATTCTCACACTTCATTTAGAAATACTGAAATAGTCAACATACACAAAAGCGAGATTATACTGTTTATATATTCTTGGTATAAACTATTATTTATTATTGGTATAAATTATTGAAATGCGAACTTATACTTGAATATTAATAATAATTCTTAAATATGTCAAATTTCCTGTTATAATATATAGTGAATGTTCCACAGTCAGTTACCTGTACTTCCCGTAGCGCGATGTGTCAGAAAACGGAACAGTTTCCATCGAATACTTGTCAATTGCTTAAGTTGTGTTTATATTTCCCCTCCAGATCAGGGGTGCATGAACACATCGTGAGGATATCTGCCTACATCGGATAAAATTGTACCATATTGTGCGTATCCATCCTCAAACCCAATTTAGAGTTGCGTAATGCCTCTGCCTATTAGTGGCTTTGTAAGCTGATATGAAATTTTAATCACATGTATATTACTGTAAATCCATAAACTCAGTCAGGCCACGGGCTGGAGTAAAACTTACATATGCGAGTTTTTTTTATAGCTTAGATATGCGGACGATCGTATGGGCCACCTGATGGTAAGTGGTTACCAACGCCCTTAGACACTGGCTGTGTAAGTGTTACCCATCGCTTACATCGCCAATTCGCACCCAACCTTGGGAACTAAGCTGTTATGTCACTTGTGCTTGTAATTATACTGGCTCACTCACCCTTCCAACCGAAACACAACAATACCAAGTACTGTTTTTTTGCCGTAGAATATCTGATAAGTGGGTGGTACCTACCCAGACGAGCTTGCACAAAGCTCTACCACCAATTAGTGACAAATCTAATAGCCATAGACAGTTGTCTAAGACTGTGACACTTGTTAAATAAAAAATGCTAAATTCACATAAACAATGTCAAATCTAATCTTACTTCGATCTTTATTTACAATTTAGTGCAATATTAAATGTATCAAAGGTCAAATTTAATAAAAACCAACCCACTCGTGGAGTCGCGCCGAGGCGAAAGATAAACAAGAAATTTTACACTTTATTTATACAGGAAATTGTATTTTATCTCGAGCTGTTTATTTTCGCAAACAACCTCCGTCAACAGGAATGTTGTTAATTGTCAGTCTGAAAGGTCAGGTCACAGGTCAAATTATTTTTATTAAAAACAACGTAAACGTCCTTAGGAGAGAAAAAGTCTCGAGATTAAACAAAACCAATAGTGCCAGATCTTTAGTCTCTCGCCAAGATGTCAACTCTCTTACAAAATGTAATACGGTGTAGGGTCCAATTAAAATTGTACGTAGTTTTGTCAGCAACCTTAAAATTTCGATTGTGATACAGCTTACAGATAAATATCTATACATATAATAAATCTGTAACTGGTCGATGTCTGTACATGGAAGATAAATGAGTAAAACTTTTATCGGGGGTCATTATAAACACAATAGAACCCAAAACAATGATTAATAGAATTTTTGTCTGTTTGTCTGTTTGTCTGTTTGTCTGTTTGTCTGTTTGTCTGTTTGTCTGTTTGTCTGTTTGTCTGTTTGTCTGTTTGTCTGTTTGTCTGTTTGTCTGTTTGTCTGTTTGTCTGTTTGTCTGTGCGTTTGTGCACGCTAATCTTAAAAACGGCTTAACGGATTTGAGTGCGGTTTTCACTAATGTATTGTGGCTAACTTCACTTAACATTTAGTGTTTGTTTTATTTCAATCGGTTCATAAATAATAAAGTTATGTCAATTTAAAGATACACGTAGAACATTTATTAAAAAATGGTTATGGTCAAACTGAAAAGAGATTAAATATTACATGTAATATACACTTTTGCTTATGATTTATCCTATATTTTGTCCTATAATTTTTAATCTCTTTGTTTATTTATTAAAAGTTTAGTATCACTACTAAAAATCAATAAATTATTATCTGTAGGAAAAGTACGCGCACTGTTAGTTGTCAAAATCAAAAAGTTTTGTTAACAATTTCATGTTTTCAGTAGCTTCGTGTGTTGTTTTTGCATAAAAACTAATATTGCTGTATATTGTGTGTATCTTTATGATCTCATCTTATATCTTTCATAACAGTACGCTTTAAGACTGCGTGTGAGCAAGTCAGTTAACTCAGTGACAATAATTAATACGTAAATAGTATAAAGGTGTATAAACAAAGCCTAAAAAACAACTATAACAATAATACATGGTTTTAGAAGTGCTTGCTTTAAACATAAACGTGGTATATCACTTCTTAAAACTTTAAATAGGTAGATTTTTTTCGTAAATTCGTGTTTCCTGTCAAAAGTTTTAAAACGGCAGATAAAATTCAAACGTTTTACCTACCGAAGTTTTTTCTAAACAACGAAATAAATAACAATTTAACGCGGAAAAAATGGCAACCATATTTTGAACTATATTTATTAGCCTCTGGGTATATATAAGGAGTATTAGCCACTGGTTATGTATAAGAAGTGTAAATAGAGAAAAATAGCAATTTTGTTACACTCGATTGGTTGAAAAGGTGTCGAAATGTTCAATTCATTCAACATTAAAATAACAGAAATTACTTTAGAAGACCTCATTAACCCATTAACCGCCAAAATAAAAACAAAAGTGATATTTTTACAACACATTTATTTTTATATTGTTTACAAATCAAATAAACATAAAAGAAAGAAAACAGTAGAAAAAAATAATCAGGGTCCTTATGAGGGGGGTGTACTCGATTGTGTACAGCGGCGTATTATAGATGAAAATTTTCGAAACATTGTTTTTCAACACACACGCACACAGTGTTTTAAGACACTTTTTACATTGCCAGCGAACTCTTGCGTGACATACAACACATCGTAAGGGCTTTCCAAGTTTTTGAGGATAGTATCCTGTACCGTCTTGAGGCAAGCCTGGGACCGATGATGACGAAGGTCGAGCCTTATTTTGTGTTTTCTGGCGTAAGTAAAATCTCGCAATGGTACGTCGGAACAGCAACTGATCCATGCTATCACTGTGACTAAGAACATGCAAACGCCACGCATTTGCGATAGCCATATCCACCATATAGGTAAATAAAACCCACCACCACTTTTTTCCATGAATTGCAATCCTATAAAGTGATATAGACTGATCCAACTCATCCACTCCTCCCATATTTTTATTGTAAGTTTGAAAAAGTTTGGGTATATTGACATCCGTTTTTTGATGCTGTACAGGTGACCACCGTTTTACAACTCCTAACGGTTCAATGGTATCATAATTTGAGGCTATTGTGCAAACACTATTATCCTTCCATCTCACTAACAATATTTCATTTTTGTCATGTATACGAAGCACGGTCTTGTTTTTTCATCTCTTTACTACTTTTTAGTGGACATTTCTTCGTTCTATTATCTCTTATTGTTCCAGTCGCACGATATCCTTCTTTTTTGAGATCTACTAAGAGATAATTATAGTTAGTAAAAAAATTATCAAAAAAAACTTGGTGATTAGATGGATCAGTCCCCAATTTCCTAGTAACATTTTGATTACTCTTGATACTAAAGGATCACTAGAAGCTTCGAGAGCTTTTCCACAATACAAGTCAAAAACATAGCAGTATCCCGTAGAACTTGCTGCTACCCAGTTTTTATAGCCAAACCGCACTGGTTTTCCTCGGATAAACTGCTTAGCAGGATGATGGCCAAAATATTTAACCATCGATTCATCTATTGAAATATGTTCGTGCATCACACCCCACTGAAGAAATTTATTTATTAGAATATCAGCACCTTCTTCTTCATCAGTCACAACGCTAGGTTCTGGTGGTATAATCGCGAATTCATAATCAGCCTCACTATCACTATCTTCTAAAACAGCAATGACTGCTTCCTCTAAGCCGTTGTAATAGTCAGAAACGTTGAGATGTCTCGAACTCATTATAATAATAACCTGAAGAAAAAAGTGCAATAGTTATATGGATGCGGCCGCTGTACCCAAGTAGGTACAGTAGTGTTTCACGTACGACTACTTTGTAAATATAAGTTGAAAAACATTAGTTTAACATTTATTCTATACATAAGGACGTACACTACAAATATATATACATAAAATAAATTTGGGTATATGTAAACACTATGAAATAATAAAATGGTTTACTTACCTGTATTTAATGATTATATTCCTTAATTGTAATCCTCTCAGTGATTATTTTGCGAAAAAATGAGCTTAAATCGTCTATTATTTCAATATACTGTATGTCTTCTATTAAACTGAGCGAAAAAAACAACACTAACTTTTAGAATTTTATAACTACCCCCAATTGTTTTGCTGTACCCAATCAGGTACAAAGGCGCCAAATGGGTTAATAAATGTAACAAGTATTTCAAACCGAGGAAAAATTTAACTATGGCCTGACATGTATTTTTTATGAGAAAACAGAGCACATAAATAAAAGCAACGAGACGTCGTCATCACCGTCATCATCTAATGAATATCAAGTGATGAAGGGGGAGTAAAAGGGTTAAACAACACACAGTACAGAATAGAGAAGATGTGCATATTCCTATGAAGTCAGACGGGCAACTAATTAAGAAGAGAACAAAATTGTGAAACATGGTTATATTTGCCTCATCCCAATATAAACTGAATAAAAGTATTTTGTAATCTCTCAGCTTAATTCAATTGGTCTTTGGCTACATCAAGCTTGCAACAGCATAATCATGAATAGGAAGAAGTAGATTTGTGCGAGCATATAATATATAATTAAGTGTACTCAGATATTAATATTATATATTTAAAAAAATATCACTGCAAAAATTACATAAATAAGATAAAAATAATAATGTATTAAATGTATTAATTTATATAAAATGAATGTACCAACCCATCTTAATATTCAATATTTTAGTTTGTTATAAATTTTGTACTGTAGTCATATTCTTGCTTGCCTTTTAATTGTATTTGGTTAAAAAATATATATATCATTTATTTACTGCATTTTATTGGCCTTACTCAATGTAAAAGCTTAAGCTATGTGATTTCATTTATATTTTGTTTTTGTTAAATTTGTGTTTTCATTAAGTAATTAATTATATTTGATTATAAAAAAATATATATCTTACTACACCTTTACTGATTATGATGGTTTAGCTGTTTGATTTTATGTATGTTTTGTTTATTTTAATGATTGTGTAATTATTGTTGGTGGAAACTTAGCTAATGTATGTATATATTTATATATATATATGCTATAAGTGTCATCTCATTTTTAACACTTAACCTACCAAAGCGGTCAAATAACTGCTTTTGAAACTTTAATTAAAATTGTTATATAGCTGCTTTTGTTTGTATATTATATACTTTTTCTACATAAAATGGCCGCTTAAGCAGCTTATTCAGATGTCAAGTTCAATGGACAACATTAGTTTTAATTCCCATTTTTTTGTTTAATTAGTAGCCTTGGGTAAGTCTGATTTTATTTAGTCTCTGACAGAAGAAACTTTTCCTTTACTTTATACTTTATATTGTACACATAAAATAACATAAATCTATAACAAAAACGAATTAATTAATAAATTATCCACACATCTCTTTACATATAAATAAAATTGAAGTTTCTGTCTGTTATTTCAAAATAACTGCCTGTTTTAAAGGTTATATGGCTATTTACGATTTACCAAAACCAAAGCAATCATTTTTTTAATTTTTTTACTGTCTGCATGTCTGTATGTCCAGTCTAATCTTTCAATCGTCTAAAAATTGAAATAACCGAATTATTATAAGAACTATTTCAAGATTCCGTTTAGCCTTTATTTCATCAAAATTAGTTGAGTCTATCAAAAGTTATAAAAAATACGTATTTTTGTTGATATTATTACTCTTCCTAACTGATTCATTAACGCAGAGCCTAAACTGCGGGGGTTAGAAACTTGAAATTTTGGCAGTTGATACATTTTATAACACCCACTAAGGTAGGATTTTTGGAAATTCTACCCCTAAAGAGTTGAACGATTGTTTAGAAACCCGTCATTTTTAAAGTTAGAAGCATGAAATTTAATGAACAAGGTTAAAAATAAATAAAAATGTATGTCAGCGTTTTTGAAAATCTAAATCTAAGAGGGTAAAAAAGGGGTTGAAAGTTTGTATGGGGATTCCGTCACTTTTGGTGTAAGAAGAATGATATTTAGTATTAAAGCTATGCATACGTATTTCGTCGTTTTTAGAAATTTAACTCCAAACGGGAGAAACGGGGTAAAAGCATTAGTATAAAAATTAAAAAAAATAGAAATATACTATTTGTGTTTTTTGATTGAATTAATAAACATGAATTTCAAAGTTTTTAGAAACTTTTATTTTTGTTTGGAAGAGTTGGGTGCAAATAATGAAATTCAAAATACGCAATATCTTATATCAATATCTCTTAGGGAGAAATATACGAACTTCACTATGTTAGTGATGTTTGGATAAAGAAAACATATTCCATTATTGCCATATGTACCACTTAATTGGTATTCCCTAAGCTTATATTATTGTAAAGTTTCATTAAAATCCATTCAGTAGTTAATGCGTGAAAGAGTAACAAACGTCCATACATCCATACAAACTTTCGCGTTTATTATATTAGTAGGAAGTAGGATTATTATATGCCCTGTACTGAACACACATACACTATACTGGATGGGCGAATAAATCGATTGGTAAATGTTTATATCTTATTGATTAAAAAATGTACGAGATAAAATCCTTATTTTACCCGTACGAAGTGGGGACGGGCAGCTAATTACTCGCTGATAACGTATCTTTCTGTAGGTAAAAAAGGTTTTTAAAAACAGTACAGCAGTTTTTTAGTTTATTCGTTACAAACAAACATACAAAAAATCTATTTTTACTTATTTATAATATTAGTATAGATAAAGACCACGCGCGAGCGAAGCTGCGGGGAACAGCTAGTTTGTAATAATTATATAAACTTGAAATGTTTGTTATTTCTTCGAACTTGACAACTAATCTCTGGACCTACCAGTAATATTTAATTCTGATTTGTGTAATTCTGTTAAGATTTTATTTATTATGAATTCAAATGTACTAACCGAATGTTTCCAATAAGTTAATAACAACGTGACTTGTAAACGCTAGTAGTTTCACTTTAATTTTGCAACAATTCCCGCGAGTAAGCCTCTAGTTATACATCGTATGTAAATTAGCGCTGCGATGTTTCTGATATCAGAATCTACGTCAATTACACGCTATTGTTCTATTTTAAAGCTCAGAGGTCGAATTAGTATTGTTACTTAATCCTCTGATATAATTCTAAATAATACAAGCGATTCACCGCGTCTTTACTAAAATGCAATGTATTAATGTTACATTAACAACATAACATATTCGGATAGTTATTTTGTTTTCAAAATTTCGCTCATTTAATATTTCAAAACAATTTAAACTCTCAGCGAACTCACGAGTTGTCATTTATCGGATTGCATCAATTAATGCCATTATTTTTTCTTCGTCCGCTTCAACTGACCTCCATCATCGGCATTACAATTGCCGGATCAAAGTTTTGCAAAACAAATTCGCCGCTGGCGTTCTGTCTCTACATCATATCTCTGTACACATCGGATATTTTTATATCGGATATTGCCTGTAATGTCAAAATCACAATGTGATAGACTGTACCCACTCGTGTTTGCATAAAATAAAATGTTTAGTGTCACAAATAAAGACAAAGTCAAGACAAAGGTGTGTTCTTCATAAAATATTTAACCACCACTCGGTTATACGAAGCGCCTCGCTTATTGAAGCAGTTAGCTACGAGTCTTCAATTTCGTAGCACTCGCTACGACACTCTCAGGCTCTCTGCTACGATTGCTGTCTTAATTTATTTAAACGATGGTACTATTCATTACGATTGTATTAAATGACCTTGCCTTCCGCATCGCAGGTCGTGGATTCGATTTCCACCCAGGAAAGACATTCGTGTGCATGAACATGTGCTAAGTCTGGTTGTAATTATTATTATTATTATTTATTTATTTTGAACAATTAATACATATCACAAACAACTTATACGATAGCAACTACTATAGTATTACACTGTGTCGTAGTTACTAACGTTAATTATCTATATAAGTATGTATTTACAAATGAAAAGTAGTATATGTAAGTATATCAGTATATTTATTTAATAATATATATTTACTTTCATTTGGCACGCTTCTACAAACAAACAATTTTTCATATCCATTTTGAGGTTGGCTGGTAGAGATTGCAGTAACGTTAAGCCCAACTTTTTGCACAATTTAGTTTTATAGTATTGTACAATGATTGTACAAGTACGGAATATATAAACAGCTATTTTGGTTTGGTATGTAAAAAACTTAAATATTAAAACTTAGAATATTATATTGTAAAAATAAAGGAAACCCGAAACGCTAAAGTTATTTCCACTCCCAATAAATCCTTCGTGCGAGGGACACGGCATTCCTTCTAGATTGGAGCCGCTGGAATGTCGCCGACACCTTCGCCCGGTCATAATACAGGCAGTATACGTGTCGGCAGATTAAATATTATTAAACATGTTTTACATGTTTTGACCGAAATTTAGAACTTTTTTTAATGAATGCGGAATATAAATTGTTTTAATCCTGACTAATATTATAAACGTGATCGTGAGTTTGTTTTTTGGTTTGATACACTTTCACGTAGTACTTACTCAACCGATTTTCATTAAATGTTGCAAACACATTTTCAAAGTTACATAAAAGGACGTTGTAACTAGTAACTCCCCCCTCCCACACGCTACTTAGTGGAGAGATAATATGATACTATTTTTCACTAGATTTCGCCAGCGCGAAAATTCTCAAAGAGGAGTAACCAACACGGTTGTACTCTATTGACTAATTCTCATAATTCATCGAAATAGAAATTTGCACAACCGATCCAATTGTGTTATCGAATTTGAAAGCTTTTTGAGTTACAGGAATACTATTGCCAATTAACTAACTCCAAGCTGTAGCTGTAACTGTGAATTCCTTGTTAGTAAAACTCAATAACTTCTATTGGCCTTTTTTTTTTTTTTTTTTTTTTTTGTCGCTGGAAAAACACTTTACGTGTTTCCCCCACATGAAGTGGGGGGGTATGTGGGGCTCGCCGGCACTGAAGGCGCCGGAATACCCACTAAAAAACCAGCGGTATCCTCTCCGTCTGGTCGGGGGGCGCCACGGGATCGCTTGCGCATGCTACCGAGACGCCCCGACGGTCGGCCCGCCTCTGCGGGCCTCCATTTCTAGGGAGGTTCCCGGATACGGGGAGCCCACCTAGCCCAAGCGGCTATTACGGCGGGGGGAGAAGGTGCGCATAGCGCAGACGCCTTCTCCCCGGTCTTCTTCGGCGGATTGAAACAGCGGAGGCTACCTCCTCGCGCTGCCGCTCCGCGGCCTCCTTCTGCGACATGACACTCTCGCAGAAGGAGACCATTTCCAACCAGCATCTCTCGCTATCGAGCATGGCGTTAATAACGCTCGGCAGCGAGAGATCTCCGCCGATTATCGCCGCCAGGGTATGCCTCTGAGGCCCCCACGCAGCACACTCCGTTAGGGTATGGTGCGCCGTATCCTGTGGCGCACCACACTCGTGGCAGGAGGGTGATACCTCCCGCCTCGCTATCTTATGCAGGTACTTACCGAAACAGCCATGTCCAGTAAGCACCTGCGTCATCCTATACGTGAGTGTGCCGCCATTCCTTGCTACCCAGCGACTCAAGTGGGGGCGGATCGCCTCCACTGTCGCCAGGCCTGCTGATGGGGACCTCAAGTCCTCCTCCCACCTGCGAATCAGCGCTCGTTGGGCTAGAGCCCTGATTCCCTCCACCTCCGCGGATCCTGGACGGTCGCCGCTGGCCCTGGCTAGTACCCGAAACCGGTACACTTCTGCGAGCACCTCCGCCTGGAGCTCCCAGGGCGGATCGCCCGCGAGAAGCGTAGCCGCCGTCCACGACACCGTACGGTATCCACGTATCGCCCTCACCGCTATGACCCTCTGTGGTCTCCGCAGAAGGGCCTTGTTCTTAGCGGTGAGAGCGTCCACCCAAATGGGTGCACCGTACAGTGCCATGGAGCGCACCACGCCGGCGTATAGGCGCCGGCAAGGTGCTTCCGGCCCTCCCACATTGGGTAGGAGTCGGCCCAAGGCAGCAGCAGCGTTGATAAGCTTCGGACCCAGTTGGACAAAGTGCTGCCCGAAGCTCCATCTTCCGTCCAGGATCAGGCCCAGATACCTCATCTGGGCCTTTACATTTATCACCGTCCCCTGGACGGTGATACACGCCCCTCGAGGGGGTCCCCGACGAGGACCATGGAATAAGAGGGCCTCCGTTTTTGAGATGGAGACCCTCAAGCCCAACATTCCAATGCGGTCCACCGTGAGCGACGTCCCGACCTCGGCCAGGCGGGCCGCCTCCTGGAAATTTCGTCCTGTCGCCGTGATAAGAGTGTCGTCCGCGTAGCACAACACCCCCATCCCGGGAAGGACAGGTGCACGCAGGAGCCAGTCGAAGCCAACGTTCCACAGAATTGGGCCGAGAACCGACCCCTGTGGAACGCCGCAACCCACCCGATGCCGGACAAGTCGCCCATCACCCCCCTCCCAGAGGACCACCCGGTCCCGGAGGTACGCCCCCAACAGCCTCCTGAGATAGGAAGGCAACCTATGGTATCGGAGTGCCTCCCTTATAGTCTCGAAAGGAAGACTGTTGAAGGCGTTCGCTACGTCCAGCGATACCGCCAGGACCACGTCCCCTCGGGCCACCGCCTCCATGGACCGGGTCTTCAAGGTGTTCAGGGCGTCGATAGTTGATCGACCCGCCCTGAACCCGTACTGAGCCTCAGAGAGACCCGGCCCCACCTCCTTGAGGTGCTGAACAAGACGGGCAGCTATTATCTTCTCAAAGAGCTTGCCCGTCTCATTCAGCAGCACTATTGGCCTGTATGCCGAGGAAGAGTTTTGTGGACGCCCCTCCTTCGGCAACAGGACCAACTTTCCTTCCTTCCATAGCTTCGGGAACTGCCCGCAGCGCAGACACTGATCGAACAGATCCCGAAGCTTCCCACCGAGGTATTCCAGGGCGTCGCGCAGAACACGCCCTGGAACTCCATCTGGACCCGGCGCTGTGGTTCTGGCCCTCAAACGTTCGAGGGCCATCTCCATTTCTCGCTCCGTGATCAATGGTGGAGGCATTGTGTCCTCTATCACGAAGCGAGGGGCCATCTGCGGAGGGACAAACTCGCCTGGGTGGGGAAACAGTTCCCCGACCAGACGCAGAAGGAACTCCGGCGGCAGCGTCTCCGTCATAGGGGTGGTTTGGGTGCGGAATTTTCCGCGAACACCTTTATACGGTCGCCCCCATGGGTCTCGGTTGAGGCCCGCCAGTAGTTCCTCCCTCGCCTTTTCTTTAGCCCGACTTATAGCCAGCTGCAGGTCCTTTTTTAGCTTGCGGTAAGCGGCCAAAAGCTGTCCCTCTAAGTCCGCATCGAGGCCGTTACGCCTTCGACAGCGGACGTAAGCCCTCCGCGCCCGGTTGCACGTCGCCCGAAGATCGGCTATTTCGGGCGACCACCAGTATACATACCGGCGCGGAACTCTGCGCCGGGTTCTCGGCATGGCCGCATCACAGACCTCTTTGAGGGCACTGCGCATGCGGCACGCCAGCTCTTCCACACTGGCACCTTCTGTCCATCCTGCGGAACCCCACTGTTGCACAATGGCGGCCTCCTTGACCAGTTGGCGGTCTAACTGGCCAAGAGACCACCTCGGCAGAGTGGTCGGCACCCTCTGGGGGTCCACTGGCCTGCGAGAGATGGAGATCTCAAATCGGATATAACGATGATCCGACAGAGTCTCCACCTCTTCTTCTACTCTCCAGTTCACCACTCTGCGTGCTACAACAGGGTTGGCGAACGAAACGTCCACCACGGACCCCCCGTTATGGCGCACACAGGTGTGAGCCTGCCCCTTGTTGAGTAGGGACAGACTGGAAAGTAGTGCCCACACTTGGACGGCCCTCCCTCGCGGATTCGTGGCAGGGTTGCCCCAGGCACGCGACTTCGCATTTAAGTCGCCAAGAACCAGAGTAGGTTTCGGCGACTGCCTGGCCACCGCAGCTCTTACCGAGCCGAGATATATCTCGAACTCTGCCAGGCTGCGGTTTGGGGAGAAGTACGTTCCCACAACTACGTACCCACCCCATCCCGCCACTACGTAGCCCGAGCCCCTCTCAATGAGTGAGAGGGGGGAACCCGTTCCGTTCCGAATGAGGACCACCACGGTGTCGTCCAAGTCCCCTACCCAATGGGGTAGAGGAGGGACGTAATAGGGCTCGCAGGCCACAGCCAGGTCGATCTTCCACTCCGCCATGGACTGCAGGAGTAGGTCCTGAGCCCCAGCGCAGTGGTTTATATTCGTCTGAAGGAAGCTAAGGTTTGCACTCATGGCGACATTGCAGCTTCCTCCTCGGCCTGGCGCCGTCCGACATTGGTGGTGGTCTGGGTGCTTAAGACCACCTTACCCTTCGTGATGGGTGGGTTGCATTCCCTCGACCCCATCGTATGCCCAGAGGGCTTTCCAGCATCCGCGCAAACTGCGCAGCGCAGCTTCCCAGAGCAGTCCGCCGATTTGTGGCCATCAAGACCGCACCGGTAGCAAAGCCCTCCTCGTTCAGCCTTCGATGGGCAGAGCGGCTTGGTGTGACCAAGACCCATGCACTTGTAGCAGCGCAAGGGAAGTTGCTCCAACACACACACCCTAGCCGAACTCCATCCAACCAGCAGACGACCGCCCTTGGACAGCTTCTTCGCCGCCGCTATCGGACATGTCACACGGGCCATACCCATGTATCCGGGTCCGCGTGACATCTCTCCACACCTGATCGCTTCAACAGGGCAACTCCCCTCACGCGCGACTGCAGCAATTAATTTTTCTTTAGTGACGGAGTCGTCAAGACCCGTCACCCTTAGATCCACTCTTATCGTGGGACGGATAACGTTAGCCACCCCATCCAACACCGTGCGGAGCTTGTCGGCAAGCTTATCTGCTTGGTCCGACTGGGCCCTTGGTAGCTCCAGTACTCTCGCACCTGTCGCAGAGCGACGGACCTTAAGTCCACCACAAATTCCGAGGTCCTCAAGCTTTACGCTCTGCTCGGCTCGCTCCAGGACGTGGGCGTACGTTACACCCTTTTCTTCTGCCTCCGGCTGCAGCGTGACGAGCACTGCAGCATTGCGAGGGGCGGCCAGCTTCGGTTTAGCCGCCTGTGATGCTTTCGGCGTAATTGGCGCTGCTGTAGCAGCTGCTACGGCCGGGGTTGGTGCCTTTTTCCCCTTCTTCCCTTTTTTTAGCACTGTAGACCACGACATCTCCTGGATCTCCTGTGGCTGGGACTCCGGCACAGTAGGGACGACCGAGTGGCCACCTGACGGCATTGATGGAGCGGCTGGGGCTAATGGTTTCGGGCCAGGTGCAGCTTGAGCCACCTGCTTGTGTGCGGGTATGGGAGCCGGGCAGGTCGCCTGTGCATGCGACGGAGCATTTTGCTGCGCCGCCTCACGCCTCTTATCCGCTGCTAACGGGGGGCGTTGCACCTTCATGGGAAGGAGACGTTCCTCTAATCCCGTCAGTTGGGCGATTACCTTCCCACAGATCGAAGAAACTATAGACTCCTTAAATTCCTCCAATACTTGTGCATCCCGCGTGGTGCTGGCCACCGATTCGTTTGCCACTGCCACCGTGTTTTTCATCTCCGTAAACTCACGGCGGTGGGCTTTTATCTCCAACTTTAAAGCCTCGACTTCTTTGCGAAGGCGACCGTTATCCGCGCGAAGCCGGCGGGTCTCCTCAGCTTCCGACCTAGCTGCCAGGGCATCGACAATCCCCTGGAGCGAAGCGGCAGACTCCTTCAATTTCATCGTAAATCCCCCTTTTAAATTAGAGGATTTTTGCGCCACCTCTAAAATGAGGGCTGCGCTACGTCCAGCTTGGGCACGAAGTTCCTCCACGCCCATCTTCGAAGGATCCCTCGGGGCATCCGATGCGGACTCTTCGGAGTCCAAAACGACTTTTGTTGTGTCCTTCCGGAACGCCCTGCTCCTAAGGGAGCGCTCGAAAGCCTCCTCCCGGGCTTCATCGGCCTTCGCCTTGAGTTCAGCCTTGGCCTGAGCGAGGTTTCCGCGACCTCTGGAGGCGACCTTCCCACGACGAGCACTACTGATTTTGGCCGAGGCCCTGACTTCCGTCTCCGTATCGGAGCCGGAATCAAACAGGGCGGGTCCCACAAGTGGGCGTTTTCGCCTAACATTATTGTCGGACGACAATTCTGTATCAAAGTCCATCGTCGACACCAAAAGAACAATAAACGATTATGACCAACAAAAACAACAAAGACAAAACAACCAAAAAAAAAAAAAAAAAAAAAAAAATATAGGTCTATGAAAGACCTATACCCAAACAACAAAACCAATCACTAACGAAAAACAAAATCCATATACAAAGCCAATACAATATGTCACGACAGAAAACAACAAAAAACCAATAAACAAGCGAGGGTAATCGAAGAAAACATCCAAGAAACATTGATAACAATATGTTACTCGTACACGTCCGAACGGCTCGACGGCTCGAGCGCGACATCTAACTTCTATTGGCCTGCCTGAGATTGGAACTTAGGTCTTCGTTATCGGCAGCCATATAATATACATACTACTTTTACTTAATTCTTTTGACATCCTTTCCTTAACAGTGAAGATCTTAAATGTGTACTATTGAGCAAAATTTAAAAAATATTCCGATTTAGATATTTAGCAAAATCAAATACTTTCCAAAAATATTTAAATCAATCTAACATCACCCTCTCTAGCTTGTCGGATATCCAATAGTTTCAGAGAACTGATTAAATTCTAGGGTGAGCGACCTGCCGGTTGCGGTCACCAAGACCGCACGTGTTCGAATACTTCACAAAATTCGTGTAGTTTAACAGTTTGACTGCAACTGTAGAAACTTCTAGCAGAAGTTAGTCACCAGTAATCGCATTACTTTCGACAAGTTTATTTCAAATAAGAAACTTATCACAACCGCTATCTCGAGTACAGCACGGTCATGTTCGAGTTTCCACCTAATTCCAATCTTCGAATAATTGTCATATACATATCTAATATTACCTAAACATACAAGGTCCTTTGTTTGTCCTATAAGCGTTATACAGTTCATCAATTAACTTGAAGCTAAATTTAAAAAAAATCATGTCACCGCCTTCTGGCTGCTAGTGAGCACACAAGCCCTGTAGCGTGCAGTCGTTACATCGAGACGAATGTTTCGCTACACGCGGCCGCATTCCGAGTGCGCGCGCGCATTATTATGTACCGGACACGAACCCTTTCGTTATATCTTTGTAACTGTTACATTTTTATTACTTTTATTTATACATCTCGCCATCTAGCGATGCTGCTACGACTGAAGGTTAATTTTATTTTTATTAATTTAAATTCTTTACTGTTATTAATTTTTAGGGTTCACAAATTTATGGAAATAAAAAAATACAAACAGTACATTTTTATTAATTTTAATTAAAGGTTTTTTATGTCTTTACTTATATTGCTTGCTTAAAGAAAGGTGCGCTGTCTTCCGGTCACAGTCCAACACGACCGGAGAGAGATCAGGCATACACATAAATATAGACTATTTATATTATTTTAAGCAGAGTGGTAATAACGCGTGAATCTTAACCTATGATCGTGGGTTCAAACCCGGGCAAGCACCACTGAGTTTCATGTGCTTACTAAGGCCTCTTATCCTCAAAAGAGGAGAAGAGGCCTTAGTCCAGCAGTGGGACAGTCACAGGCTGTTACTGTATATTATAAAACACTACGAAAGACTATTATAAAACACTATGAAATTACATACTAGATAAAAAATGTTTTTTACGTGTAGTTAGTAACAGTCGCCGTAAAGGCACAAATAGGTATTAAAAAGATGTTATATAAATTATTTATATATATTTAATAAATCCAAAGATATTATGTATTAAACGAACAATAAACTGACAGAGGATGATGAGCGTCGTGCTCGTGATAGATGCGACTGCGCTCCGTACAGCGTACAGCATTCTCGTACTCGTACAATACACGGCATTATGCGCCAACCCGTATTCAGGAGACAGCGTTATTTGTAGGGGAGCTTACACTTAGGATTACGGAAGCAATTTAAGATAAATAAACTAAGTGGAGTGTTTTATTTATCTTATATTATCCTTTAATTTACTTTGATAAATGCTAAATAATTATTTCAATATCATGATAAGTGATTTCATTGCTCGTTCCATTCTTAACTAACGATAATATTGGATCAATTTAAAATTTCAACTGTTTTAATACCGTATATTTATCTTGAAAAAAATTAATTACAAAACTAACTTGGATACGGTCACAACCAGTCTCAATACGCGAAGTATTAATATTACATAGCTAATTCTTACTTTTACCGGTGGAAGGCTTTTTCTAAATTGAACATTAATCACACAAATCTGAAACGCCAACAAAACCACGAACTCTTTTACATTTAGCAACCGAAGCGTGCTTCAGTTCGCGAGCTTACCTAGAACAAATGAGAACTTACCGAGATAAAATGTCACGCTAAACACGCCCTCCCTCTGACGTCGGTGATTTGCTATCAACGTTAGTGTGCGGCGCAGTCGCGTGTCCTTATCGCTGAGTAATGACCAAGCATCGATCACGGCGCCCTCATTATTCTCAGCGCTAAGAATCGTAATACTATCAGAGACACTAACGTTGAAACCTCTTTACTCGTTTTATATGTCCAGTAGATGGCGATGCTTTTACTACGTATATAATTATGTATATAAGCAGATGATCAATATAGTCCCGATGACTTTACTATTGACATACGTGACATTGTTTCTCACAGTATCTGCAGTGATATTGCAATTTCGCTCGTTTCAAACACTTGGTTAATGACCGAAATAAGTGTAAAATTTCGACCGACACGACACTTGTGTTAGGTGTTTGCTTACGTGTACAGGTATAATATTAATATTATTTATTTATATATATTAATATTATTAAACAATATAGTATAATGCTTAAAAAATGTTTATTTTGTAACCAACATATAAAATATTGCAATTATTATTGCCATTATTACCATACCGTTATTTTTTAAGTTATTACTTATTACTTGTTATTGAAAACATAATATATTATATAGTGAAAAGAACTTCAAACACAACGAACAAAAATACCAAAACTTAAGCGTCGACCTAGTTAGTTGTGACAATATTTTCATCAAATAATCATGTAATTAAACGTTGCACGTGAACCAAGCAGAACTATATAGTTGTATAAGTAAGGGCACGCGTCCACTCGCATATTCATCGCGCATAATCGCGCTAAGCGGCGCGCATGAATATTAACGCAGTGCGCCGCTGCGTCCGCGCTCGGCCACGCCACCGCGCCGCCGCACCGGTCCACTGCCTCGCCTGCCTCGCCTGCCTCGTATCCTGAAGTAACGAAACCTACATTATTCATGTTTATGTTAATATCGCTTACGAAGTGATTTCTTGCAGTTACACTTCATTTGTAACGGTCGCATTATTAAAAGCATCGCTTATATACTTTTTTTAGTGTATAGGTAGGCGGACGAGCATAGGGGCCATCTCATGGTAAGTGGTCACCAATGCCCATAGACAGTGGTTTGTACATTTATTCACTTCTTCTTCTTCAAAAAAACAACATCGCCACTGCGCCACCAACCTTAGGAACTAAGATGCTATCTCCCTTGTGCTTGTAATTACACTGGTTCACTCACAACTCAAACCGGAACACAACAATACATAGTACTGCTGTTTTGCGGTAGAATATCTGATGAGTGGGTGGTACCTACCCAGACGAGCTTGCAAAAAGCTCTACCACCGAGTATAATTAATATATAATATAATCATGAATTGAATAATTTACTAATGCATCGGCTTAATTTCAATCTTGTTATGGCTTTAAATATAAATTATCTTCAAACTGATGATTCAAATAAAATGTACATCGCCTGCCGCAGGTTTAGACGAAATTAATAAATCTTCGTACAACACGTGCAAATGTGATGCGCGGACAACTTTCACTCACATTTGACGCCGCAACGACTGCTGGCTCTCAACAATACAATAAGTATGCAATCATTTAAAGCACGTCGCGTCTATCGTATGTAACGGAATGACACGTTTTAACATATCATTGCATAAAATAAATAGAGATTGCTCACCTCACCTAATACTCTAACATAATGACTACGTCCCATTTTCCGCTTCACGCGCCGCCACCCCGACGCATGGGGCTAACTATTTACATGGCGTGATAAATACGGTGTAAACAGTGCCTCTATTGTATATACATATGTGTACGCGCGCGTGCACGATGCAGCGTCATGAGAGCCCGACTCACACCGGGCTGAAATACTAGATACTTATAAAAGTTAAAAAGTAACTTGTCCACTACTGAGAAAAAGTATTATCTTATAAGTCAAAGTCAAAGTCAAAAATCTTTATTCAATATTCAAGCATTACACTTACTTATTGACTGTCATAAATCTACCACCGGTTCGAAAATATACACCACAGACCTGAGAAGAACCGGCGAAAGAAACTCAGCGGGATTTTTTTTCTCTTCTTTACAATACAGACAATTTAAACAATGACAGTTTTTTTTTTCATTTGAAATACCCTGGATGCCATCGTTTCATTCCCAACGTGTGCAATCATCTAAGAAGTCATTGGCTGTGTAATATCCCCCCGCACACAAGCGTTCCTTAACAATGCTTTTAAATTTCACAATTGAATATTATTAAACGCTTTCTGCGATCCTGTTGTAAAAGCGTATACATTGTCCCATAAAAGACCTACTAACCCTGTGTAATCTGGTAACAGTGATTGTAAGTTTATACTTGTTCCTGGTGTTAACAGTATGTACGTCACAATTCCTATGTTTTTGCGTACATACATAACATTATCAAATATATATTGAGAGGCGACAGTCATTATTTTAATTTCTACTCTTTTAAACTTACATCTTAGTGAATCTTTTGGGCCCAGGTTATAAATTGCACGAATAGCTCTCTTCTGCAGTACAAAAATCGTATGAATATCGGCAGCATGACCCCAGAGTTGGATATTACGCTAAATTTCATCCCACAAATAAAGACAGACGGTTTCTATCCACTAGGTCAAGTTGGCTATTACTACTTGTTTCTTTAAATCTATTTTTAATATTCAAACGTTTCAACTTGAAGTTTAATTAAAACGAATACACAAAATTAAACAGCTGTTATACGTTTTAATTATCTCACTAAATGTATTCAGGCAGCGCTGAGAGGACAAACTCAGTCGCTACAAATCCGCAAACGGTTTTAATATTCACAACAAGATGTTCGGATGGTGTGGAAAATGAAGAATAATTAGTTGAGAAGAAATTGTAAATATTATAAAACTCTCTCGGCAGTTAAAGCTTATGCCGTCTCGAATGCGGTCGAGACAAGTTTTATTTTCATCTCGTTTTGTTCATTAAATAGATCACGTTTCAATTTGTAAGCAGCTCTCGCCTGGATAAAAGACGATCTTAAAGCAGGTGTTTAGTGGATTATTATAAACTTTTTTCTTAATTAATTGCTTAAAGTTCACGGTTGTTTTTTGAAACGTCGTTAATCATAATGATATTTCTACGACATGATTGCAACTGTTTGGTTAAGTGGATAACTTATAAGCCTGAAGATTCCGAGGGTCGAAGCTGGGGTTCGGCAGTTGTGGCTTACGAGCAATTTGCGATCCCATTTTTGATTAAGGAGCTGGAAATTATACACTGTGGTATCGAATATGAAGTATTGCGACTGATTCAGTGGCGAAATAGTGTTCTTTTTTCATCAGTGTTTGCGCACACACTAAAACTGGAGCCCTAAAATAATTGAGCCATATTGTTGCCTTATATACCAATATGTCTTGCTAACATTTAAAAGTATCATAACAATTTTCAACAAATAATAAATGAGATGTACATAATTACTATTTTATTTTATTAATAATAATAACAATTTTAAATATTGTGACATCTACTGACATCACACGTCACAATTATACGCTTAGGTACTCATCATGCAATTATACAGATCTAATTTTGCTCACTCCAGCTTAACAATTTTTTGATCATAACAATAAACAACAATGTGTATTAAAATATGTATCAAAGTATAATTATATATATAAAAGTTAAAAAAAGTACGGCATAAATTAAAAACAATAATAAAATGAACAGGTATCATAATATGACGAAAAACTAAACAAAAACGCAACAAAAAAGAACAATACAAGAGGGATATGCACTATTCGTCGCAGTACTTTGACGTCTATGTATTTAAATGTTACAGCATTATTTATTTTAATTTTCTATACTTTTGTGTTAGCACTAAATTAATCTATATTCACTCCAGTTCTAGGAACCCTATTTAAAGGTGTGCCTCGTTAATAGGCGGACGAGCATATGGGCCACCTGATGGTAAGTGGTCACCAACCTTAGACATTGGAATTGTAAGAGATGTCAATGTTAAGAGAATGGGTGATACCTACCCAGATGAGCTTGCACGAAGTCCTACCACCATTAGTATTATCGATCACTTGAGTCGTAATCCACTAATTAAAATAATGCAGGCGCTGTTTAACTCAGTAATAAAAAACCTTCCCATTACCTACTCTTAAACGGTCAACGTTTACTCTTCGTAGTAAACTCGGGTTCGTAAGTTGCAGCCGTGAGTTAAAAACTCGCTTAATTAACCACGTTTAAGCGAAAGTACTCCGTAATTAATAATTAACGATGCACTCGCTCTTGCTTAAGTATTAAATCCTGAGGTAATTATTAATAAATAAGTATTAATTATAAGAGCTGGCGGTTTTTGGTAAAAATGAGTTTTTTTTTATGTAAGTGGACGCAAATGACCAGGAGGCTCACCTGATGGAAAGTGACTACCACCGCCCATGGACATCTGCAACATCCGAGGACTTGCAGGTGCGTTGCCGGCCTTTGAGGAAAGAGTACGCTCTCTTCTTGAAGGTTGCAATGTCATATCGGTTCGGAAAAGTCGCCGGCGAAAACTGGTTCCACAGAGTGATTGTGCGAAGCAAGAAATGCCTTAGGAAACGCGCTGTTGTGGATTTCCAGATATCGAGGCGGTGAGGATGGAATTTTGAGTTCCGGCGCGATGTCCGGTGGTGAAATTCAGCGGCCGGGACTAAACCAAACAACTCCTCAGAACACTCCCCGTGATATATATAGAGGATGCAGAGTGACCCAACATCTCTACGCAAATCCAAAGGATCAAGCCGGTCGGTAATAGCTTGATCGTCGACAATTCAAACTGCTCTACGTTGAATTCGGTCAAAAGGAAGAAGCTGGTACTGGGGAGCTCCCGCCCAGAGGTGAGAGCAGTACTCCATGTGGGGCCGAATTTGCGCCTTGTACAGATTTCGGCGATGGGCCGACGTGAAATACTGTCTCGCCTTGTTGAGCACTCCAAGCTTTTTGGAAGCCAATTTGGCTTTAACTTCCAGTTGACCGCGGAACTGAACAACGTTCGAAATCTCGGCGCCAAGTATCCCGATACTGGCTATGGCAGTGAGGGGAGTATTCTCGAAATGAGGGGATATGACAAAAGGAGACTTTTTTGCGGTTAACGCGCAAACTTGAGTCTTATTGGGGTTGAATTGGACCAAGTTTAGTCAGCCCCAGTCCAAGACTTCGGTTAGCAAGGTCGAGACCTTTCAGACACAAGTTTGTTCCGACACTCGTCGACGTGTTTCCGAGAAATATTAGCACGGCCGGTGTAAAGGGCGTCTACAGTGCTGTCATCCGCATAGCAGTGAATGTTACTAATTTGTAACATATCATTAATATGCAGAAGAAACAGAGTAGGTGAAAGAACGCAGCCTTGTGGAACACCAGAATTGACAAATTTTAGGTCAGAGAATGCACCGTCGACAACGACCTTGATGCTCCAATCTGTCAAAAAGCTGGTGATCCACTTGCATAATTTTTCGGGAAGCCCGTAGGAAGGAAGCTTCGAGAGAAGCGCTTTATGCCATACCCGATCGAAGGCTTTCGCTATGTCCAGACTGACTACTAATGCCTCCCCCTTGGACTCAACCGCAGTAGCCCATCTGTGAGTAAGGTAAACTAGAAGATCACCGGCTGAGCGACCCCGACGGAAGCCGTACTGGCGGTTGCTAATCAGCTGGTGCCCCTCAAGCTACCGCAGGAGCTGGCAATTAATAATGGACTCCATTATCTTGGAGAACAAGGAGGTGATAGTAATAGGCCTATAATTTGTTGGATCAGAGCGATTGCCTTTTTTAGGGATCGGGTGCACCAAAGCAGTCTTCCAGGAATTCGGGACTACGCCTAATGTGTAGGAGTGGCGGAAAAGATGCGTTAAGACCGGTACCAACTCGGGAGCACAAGTACGCAGCACGGTCGGAGGAATGCCATCGGGCCCACTCGACTTATGTATGTCCAAGGAAAGAAGTGCTTTACGAACTGCACTCTGCCGGAATTTAATTTCCAGGATCGTGGTATCACACCGCAAGATTGTCGGTGGTGTCTTTCCCTGATCATCAAGAGTCGAGTTGGACGCGAAGAGAGATCCCAAAAGGTCGGCTTTCTCCTTCGCAGTGTGGGCCAACGAGTCATCGCTCCTGTGCAGAGATGGAAGGGAGGGCTGACAGAAATTCCCTAAGACAGCCTTAGCGAGAGACCAAAATGCGCGTGTTCCCGAAGGAAGTCGCACCAGTCTCTCACCAATCCTGCCAATGTGCTCCGAATTCACCTTGGCAATAACACTTTTGAAAGACCTGGAGGCAGAGTTGTATTCCTTTTTCAGGGCGCTGGTATTTACATCACAAGATGCCGATGCTTCAGCCCAGGCTTGATAGCATTCTACCTTTCGGCGTGATGCCGTTTTGCAGAAGCGACCAAACCAGGGCCGGGATCTGCCGCCGATGGGTATTGCAGAGTACGGAATGAAGAGTTCTATACCCTGAAACACAACATCAGCGACCGAGTCAGCAACGACATCTGGATCATCCGGCGAGAAACAAATCCGCCCCCATGGGTAGGATGCAAAGAAGGACCGCATCCCATCCCAGTCCGCTAACCTGTAGTGCCACACACGGCGACATCCCACGAACCGAGGCCGTGAGGTGCGTGTAATCGGCACTGTACTCCGGACAAGACAGTGGCCCGACGAGCCAAGAGAAGGCTCTACGGAAACACGTTACCCATCCGGATGAGAGGTCAGTAGAAGGTCTAGCAGGGAAGGTATATGATCCTCCACATCTGGGATTCGCGTTGGCGAGGTAACCAGTTGTGTCAGATCATATTCCAAGGCAAAATCGACCACAGATCTCCCCGCGTGATCGGTAGTACGTGATCCAAGCTATTCGGCGTGGTGGGCGTTAAAATCGCCAAGAATCACGATCTCTGCGGATGGGATCTGCTGCAGCACGGAATCTGTAGCCCGTTGGATGTGCTCAACGAGCCGGTCAGTTTCGGCATTACCGCTATGGGACCTATATAGGCACGCATAGATTCGTGGATGATCATCGCAGTCTACGCGCAGCCAGAGAATGGAAAGGTCCCTTCCTTCAAGATAGGTGAGGCGACGAGAGCAGATGTCCTCTCTGACGTAAACACACACCCCAGCCCGTGGTACAAAGGAATGTTCCAACTTGTACCCCGGGTAGGAGAGGAATGAGGTGTCCGCCGGGGACGATATCTGGGATAATTTAATATTATTAATTGAAAGTGATTATTGTGGTGAACCAGTATGCTTAACAAAAATGTAAGGATACTTCCATGCTAAAAACTAAAATATAACTTAATCGTATCGACACGATATCGCTTTTCCTAAATATAATCATTCGAATAAAATCATAATAGTTTTATATTACACAATTTCGAGGCAATGTAGCTCCCGTCTTGTGTTTCAAGTTTAAGTAAAAATAAACAAAATCCGTTGGAATCTGAATCCGGGTACAATTTACAGCGGTACAACCTCTCGATCTAACTTTACGATCCGAATGATTTCTCTAAGGACTGATTCTAGTGCACACGCCTTATGAGAAAAGGTGATAAAAAACTTTATTTACGAGTTTGAAAGTCTTGTAACAGTGAAAACAGAAATATTTATCTTAAATTTTTCACGATAATATTACAAAATTTGACATAGATTTGCTTGATGCAAAAAAAAATTAAGCTGAGAAACATGAGTTCTAAAATAGTTATACTGGCAAACTATGCCAGCAATGTGTATGTACATTTAAAATGTCAACAACATAAACATAGAAAACAAAGCTGACCCAGTCTAAAATACTTTACACAAACAAACTTGCTACATTCACATTTTGCAGCACAAGATTGTTCCGTTTCCGTGAACGGTGAAGGGAGCACGTCGCTACAGAACAATTATTTCATTGGTGCTGGTTAAAACGAGAATAACATTTGCAACTCAAAGACACCACCGTGTAGAGCCCCCCCTCCCCTACCCCCTACTCCCGTATATGCAGCTAGCTTTAATATTTATCTGAATGCACGTGATAGCAAAACTTCCTCCACTTACAAGATGTAATGAATATGTATAAGTTGAATCTCTATTTCGTGTTGAGTTTTGTTAAGTAATTACAGTTTCGTCACAGCGCTTCATTATCATACGTAGAAATGTTTTTAAAACTTATGGAATAAGTAGGAAATGGGCCACCTGATCACCACTGCCCACAGACTTTGGCATTGTAATAAATGTTACTTACATCGCCAATACGCCAACAAGCTTTGTAACTAAGATGAGTCCCTCCTGTAGTTACACTGGCTCACTCACCCTTCAAACCGGAAAGCAATAATACTTTAACGAACTTTATTTTGATTTCGTATACTAATCGAGATCGTTCAAATGGATTTGAAATGACTCTACCTGTGCGTCTGATATTAAAACAAAATAATATATTTATAATATAGTTATCCATAATTATAATTTATGAAAACATGTATGTACACGTTGTATCATACGCCGGTTTTCCTCTGCCTGAACAAAAGATAGTGGCGATATATATCTTTTTAAGACTCTTAAGACTGATAAAATAACAAAATCTCAGTGTTGGTGTTTGTTTCAATACATTTTTTTTCACGACTACTATCCAAACGTTTCATCTTCTTAGAAATATGTTTTGTTACATTTTTATTTCGAGTTCATCTTCAACCAAATATAATATTGATTAGACATAAAAACTTTTCCGTCATTTACGAAAATGTCGGAAGCATTACTCAGTATGACCTCGTCCCGTCCTCACGCAATACAGTGTAAGGAATATGCCGATACAATTCCATTTCGACCTCGACCTAATATGCGCCCTTAATCCCATCGGGAGTTTGTAAAGTCAAAGTGTTCCTGACATTTCTTGACCTTTTGCTCAGTTTTTCCTTGAAAGCAAATGTAGTTGACTTTATGACATTGTCTGGCCACAGAGTGTAAATTGTGTTCTTTATGTACAACTAGACTAGTGAATACATATATCCCTTATCACCAGAAACCTCAAGCCCAATAGGACTACCTAACGTTTATGTCTCAGGTATATCTTAGCCCGGGTTAGTCCATATAAAATTTTTTTTATGAAGGTATTGTTCGTGTACGCTTAATGAAAGTAAACTATGCAACAATCCTCCCCCTGAAAGCTCTTTTACGAGTTTTACACGACTACAACCACTGCAGTAAACAGTACACGGCCACAAAGTCGTTACAATGATGTGACGTTACATTATTAAAGTCAGTGAATATTGTATTTGTATCTTATTAAAAAGGTTTAATGTTTAAAACAGATTTATAATAGAACAAAAATAGTTTATGTAATAGTCTCACATTTATTCAATAGATCAGAACTTACTCGATGATAGCGCTCTCGGCCCACTCACTGCCGATTGGATCTCGTATCTTATATCTATCAAATTAACGTATCATAACATTAAACGTAACGTCTTGCTGAGTGTTACACGTTCAGCGAGTGTATAACTAAACACAGATTTCTCTCATTCTGACATAATCACATGTTATTCGAAAGAAGAAGACAAAATTATTTACTCGGTAGTAGAGCTTAGTGCAAGCTCGTCTGGGTAGGTACCACCCACTCATCAGATATTCTACCGCAAATTATCAGTACTTGGTATTGTTGTGTTCCGGTTTGAAGGTTGAGTGAGCCAGTGTAATTACAGGCACATAAGGGACATAACATCTTAGTTCCCAAGGTTGGTGGCGCATTGGCGATGTAAGCAATGGTTAACATTTCTTACACTGCCAACGTCTAAAGGCGTTGGTGACCACTTACCATCAGGTGGCCCATATGCTCGTCCGCCTACCTATCCTATAAAAAAAACTAATCACCTCCTTAACAACATTGGTAGCGTTAAGGAACGTGTTAAAAACCAAAGGTTTAGTAAGTGATCACACCTGAAGTAAAGTTGGCCGCCAACTGTTAACAGGCTCACTTTCAGCTCTAGTGCGAACGTAGAGATAGTAGAACGTGCGAACTGCATTTCTCGTTCACATTATGCATAAGCTAAGCGGTTGACTGACTAGCCTGCTAAGTAGCCAATCAGTGTTCATGGTGCGTAAGGACATAGTATTATTATAGCCAACAGCTTTATAGCGTATATCAGTGAACGAAATTATATGGAAAAACAGTATTATGTGTATCGCTCGCTGACTTTACGTCAGGTGTGAAGGCTCGCTTTATTGAATCTTGATGAACTTGAGTCTACGGTTGACAGTGAACTGCAAAAGTAAAACTCTCGTATTCTAATATGTTCATGTACTTGTATGTGACAAATTAACTTAGACTAACGACTGAAGAATAAAAAGGTTACATAATCAGCTATCAATAATATTTTTCATAAAAGTTGTCCTACTTATACACTTTAGGTAATAGTTCTATTGTAATATATTTTCTTCAAGACGCAAACAGTTCAAGTGAAGGAGGTGAAATTGCTGGAGCTCCTCGGAAACACTCCGCCGGAGTAATGGCGACTGCAATACGCTCGGGGCTATAGAAAAATGTATTTCAAATAACACTCCGATGCAATACAATAGTTTATTATTGATTTTGAAATATGATGCTTCGAATATAAGTCTAGGGTTACTTATAAATCGTTCCTTATATCATCAGTCATACTGATATCAAATCAAATCAACATATTTTTATTCAAATATACTTTAACAAGTACTTCTGACTGGTCAAGCACTACCACCATACCATAAGGTTCAAATTTTCAAAGTAGGACTGTCCGAAATATTGATTTCGAAATCATTTCATATACAAAATATAAACACATTCTCGCCAAGGCTTTTAATAGACAGGTAGAATTAATTACGCACGAACTTACAATTGGTTGGTTCCCAATCATCAATTTTATCGCCATGCAGTTGTACTTTATATTACTGTGTTTTGTCTTAAAGTCTAAATGAGCCAAGAACACTACAACTTAGATCTCGAAGTTTGCCTGATACCTGTCACGAAAGGTGAACAGCCGAAACCTATACTCGTATGTGTCAGTTTCTATAGAAGAAAGAGATTCCATAAGTAAGGTAAAAAAAAAATTTCATATGCTTATCGATCCGGTTCTCCAGGCCGATTGCGGCCACGGCGGCCAAACTCAAGAACTATACCCAATAACTATTTATTGGTCCGACCTGGGAATTGAACCCAGGACCACCGGATCTGCAGCCTGATGTCTAGCCACTAGACCAACGAGGCAGTCAAGTATTAAATATACCTCATGCGATGTACAAATCGACGGAATGTAACGAATTGTATTAACAAAAGGATGATATACAATTGTAAAGTTAGTAAAAGCATATAATTTAAAACACTTCAAAATAATTGCCGCAGAGATGAATAAACAATGTCTTGAATATTTATTTCTTTGCTACGAGATGAACAGCAGTTCTGAGATAATGAACATAATCTCAGAACAGAATGAAGCTATGTTCAAATAACGAAGACCAGATCTGACTTATTGATTGGAAACCAGTAACCGAAGAAAGTTAAGAATTTAAGCATACGTGAAAGCTATATATTTTTTAAGAAAAGCTATATTATTATATTCGGTAAAAAAATAGTTATAATTACAGCTCATTTAGGGGTTATAAAATAATAACACTTGGATGGAACTGGCGGGTGTACATAGACAGACTGACATCAGCACAGAAACGCCAAACGCCAGTAGGATGGTAGAGCGCGGGGACTGATCGAAGGCTTGATTGAGAGTTGGTGTTTGACATTGATTGAAGAACAGATCCATTTGAGCGATCGGTATAGATAACCGAGTTTATTAAACTGCTAGCAAAAGAAACCCACTAATATTATCGAGACATTTTATATGAGGACATATACATAAGTAATACATTTACATTCATTGTGATAACATCGAAAACAATTGGACGTACAATTGTATAAAATTATAATCACATGAAAACGTCCGTCAATATTTAACGTTTCACGTCGCCTTTGATCTGCAAATTGTATAATTAACAGTACCAGGTCCAGATTTAGAGGTGTGGAGGCATCGGGGCAATATAGTGTGGAGACCCCCTGGCTAAATAATTGATTGTGAAAACAAAGAAAGAAAAGGAAAAAAAAGGTCAGCGACTGCACATCAGCATAAAATTCACTGATGTTGCAGTCGCTTTTTTTTTCTTCGTAGGTTTGTTTGTGAGGGCCCCTCTTTTGTGGAAGCCACAGTGCAGTAGCCCCGTTTGCCTTCCCCTAAATCCGGCCCTGAATAGAAAACAGTTCGATTTAGACGAAATCATGGAATAATCCGCGCGCCGCCAGCCGTGTGATTGATTCTACTTAAATATATACTCGATTGTTTCCATTTCCTTATTGACTCTTCGCTCTCCGACTAATAACAGAGGAATAAGAGTATTAATTTATGACAAGTGGCCGGCGACGCTCTTGACCTACACTTGTGTCTACTCACATAGTGTTGCGTATGACACGGCACTCGGCTCACTGACCGTGACGATGTACTTTAGGACTCTACGATATCACGAGAATTACGTGATATCGCACTTTGAACTCTTTTCAAACAACGTATCAGTACTTACAGTTGCGTCGAAGTATAATATGTACAACGATGTCATGTTCAATATAAAAGCTTAATACCAATAATAATTAATATACGAGTCATATAATTATATATAGGGTTTTCCATTAAGGGCGCTTGATCTTTGAAATGCAAAAAAAAATACATGTAGGAGAGATATTTGCGAATTTTTTTTTTATTTGGAAGGTCAATCGACCCCATTATGTATGGAATATGACATCATTCAAATGACCGCCACGGCTTCGGTTGGTGGCGCGCACACGAAAGGTCCAATTTTCGATGACTCTGGCGCACAAATCGGGCTGTATTTGATCGATGGCGTGGCGTATGTTGACTTTGAGGGCATCGGTGGTTTGCGGCTTGTTGGCATAGACCTGCGACTTAAGAAAACCCCACAAGAAAAAGTCCAGCGGGGTCAAATCGCACGATCTCGGTGGCCAGTTCACGTCGCCTCCGCGCGAGATGACCATGTCCAGAAATTGCTCGTGCAGAACTTCCATCGTAGCGTGTGCTGTGTGGCACGTAGCGCCGTCCTGTTGAAACCATATGTTGTCCAGATCCATAATCTCGATTTCAGGCCAAAAGAAGTTGGTTATCATCGACCGGTATCGCTCACCATTGACGGTGACGGCCACACCATTATCGTTTTCGAAAAAATACGGACCAATCACGCCTCCGGCCCAAAATTCGCACCAAACAGTCACTTTCTGCGGGTGCATTGCCACTTGGTGAACCTCGTGTGGATTGGTCTCGTCCCAAATACGGCAATTTTGCTTGTTGACATAGCCATTCATCCAAAAATGCGCCTCGTCACTGAAGATGATTTTTTTGCCAAAATCGGCGTCAACTTCCAACTGCTCTAATGCCCAGTCAGCGAACACACGGCGCTGTCTATGGTCATTAACCTTAAGCTCTTGGGTCAGCTGGATCTTGTACGGGTGCAGGCTCAAGTCACAACGCAAAATTCGCCAAGTTGTCGTCTGCGAAAGGCCGAGTTCCTGTGCGCGACGCGGAATTGACTGTCGCGGGTTTTCGAGGACACTGTCGCGCACAGCGGCGATATTCTCGGCAGATCTCGCGTTACGTTGACGCACGGGAACCGGCTGATTGTTAACTGACCCGGTTGACTCGAATTTGTCCACCAATCGACGGATAGTCGACTCGGCAGGACGATCATCGCGACCGTAAAACGGGCGAAGTGCGCGGAACGTTGCTCGAACTGAAGACCCATTTTCATAAAACAATTTTATGATTTGCACGTGCTGCTCGACACTGTAACCTGCCATGGTGGTTTGGGAGGACGGAATGAATATAACACACTGCACTTGACAGCTGTCACTCAAACAACATGGCCGCAATCAGCTGTCAAAGTTCAAGCGTCCCTATTAGAAAACCCCTTATAAGAATATAATAAGGTCCTCCAAACCGATTTCGGCCACGGCGGCCAATCTCAAGAGAGATTAGCCAACTGCGCGGGACATATTATAGTGCACAAGTGTGTGCGCAAACACAGGTGCACTCTCTTTTCCTTAGCTCTCATAATCCGATGGGACGGCAATCCGACACGACCGGAAAGAGTTCAGGCGCAGGACCAACGGCTTAACGTGCTTTCCGAGGCACGGGAGTGTACACACTTCCAACTTCCAGACTAGACCGGGCTGCTACTGAGAATTTTCTGACAGAAAAACCCAATAATTATTTATTGGCCCGACCTGGGAATTGAACCCAGGACCACCGGGTCTGCAGCCTTATATCTAGCCACTAGACCAACGAGGCAATTATATATACAAGATACGTAAAACTATCCACATAAACGCTTTTACAAAGTGTTAGTAATCCTACACGGAAGCACTTCTTTTGTTGTTTTTATTATTTTTAGTATATTTAATAAAACAGTCATATAAAGTACCATGTCTAAAACTTGTAAAACAATATAATTATAATTTAGACTTTGTATTATTTTCTCAATTGATTAAAAAGCGATAAGCTTAAATACGGTACAGTAACAGTCTGTGAATGTCCCACTTCTAGGCTAAGGCCTCTTCTCATTTTTTTCATCTCGGCATCAAGCTAAAATACATCGACATAATTAGTACTTGTGCGAATCGCCAAATAAGTCACGATTTGGCAACGATATATCAGCTCGAGCATTGCGCAAGCAAACAACACCGCTGCCAGCACACGAGCCGGCGTGGGCTTCAGGTCATATTTCACGAGCGTTGTTCGCTTCGGTGAGGGCGCGTGGAGTCAGCAATACACTCACAGCAATAATTTAACGCTCCAGTAGTAGTCGCGCACGACGCGACCGACTTGTTGTGCGAAAACAAACGCCGAGAGGAGAACTGTTCTTGAACGACTATTTGACTTTGAAATATATTCAATTAATTATCAACAAATTAATGATGAAACTGATATCTAGTTCTACGAAATAAGGAATAAACAAAAACTCTTTAAATTGACATTAATGGTAGCCAATATTTATATATATTATCATACACAATAACGAAGACTACGTACAAATTACAGTGCACAAGTGTTGTGTATGAGTACACAATGAGATCAAATGATCATGATATTATTTTCAGTGTGACTGGTAATTGAGTTACCTCATTGTTTTTAAAAAAGGATACCGGGTGCAACTCATTATTATAATTACTACAAATTGAATTGTAACGCAAATTAAATTTAAACTTAAATGAAAGGAGTTGGTAATAATATACTCTTTGATTGATTAATACAATACACATATATACACTCTTTATCCAAGAAGGCTTCATTCTGCATTCATAAAGTGAATGTGAGATATGGACTAGTCAGTCGGTCAGGTTCAGGTTATTTATGAGTTTTCATCATTTTTTTCCGACAACTTGATTGCGTCCATATCGTTTGCGAATTGATTGATTGCTAAGAGCGACTTTTTGTTTTGCTTCACCAGTTGCGGTTTCGCTTCCGGCATGATTAAAACGAAATAAATTTCAAAACCACGAGTGAAAAAACAGAAAACGACATTTTTGGTACATCATATAATACTCGTTACATAATAAGATAAATAAAATAAAACATAAAGTATCTTGAAATTATATTACTCGTTGAAAATACAAAATTAATATCATTTTACTTCCTGGTATTAATTTGTACATTTTTGTTCAAATATTTCGACTTCCTATAAGTTTTTAGTAAATCGCGGATATGGCTCACTAGACGGTGACAGTTCACGTTCACTCATTGACGGTGTCTCTAAGAAGTTAGTGTCACTTTGTATAGCATCTTAGATACCATATCTATATGAATATCTTCCCTCTAACATTCAACGTCCTGTAAACATGAAATTTCTTATGAAACTATCCTACTACTCACCATTTATTAAATATTTAATTAAATTTATTGTAAGAAATAAATTAAAATTATAATTATTATTGTGTTTATATATTAATTATATGTTGTTTTCAATTAATTATTTCATTTAGTTATAATATTATTTTAGATATCTACTGTAATAAATTACATATTTTCTTCATTCATCATCATTAACAATTCAAAATTTAAAACCGAATAATCTCATACCAAATGTCTTCTTCTCGACATTCTCCTATCTTTCGACAATCTTTCCTATTCGTGACATTGGCAGAATATTTTGCGCTCAAATAGCGTAGATACATCCCAGAAAAGGGGAAAAACAAAAACAAAAAAAGATACCATATCACTTGTAATTACACTGGGTCACTCGTCCTTCAAACCGGAACAAAGCAACACAAATTTTAACAATTTGGCAGTTCATTAATGAACAAGATTTACTTGGGCCTGCACATAGCCCTATCTCCGGCATGTCTCATGTCTAGTAGGTACATGTAAGTTCATCCAGAGGAAGGCTTTACCTTTGCAGTAGTATACTACTATACTTTACTATAATGTATGCAAACACATTTGTGTTATATTATATTGATTATTACGAGAGGCGAAGGATTAAGGCGAGGATGCCTTTGTTTTTATTTAAAGTATTGGGTAGATTTAATTTAGTTTCATTCTGTTGGACCGGCAGTATGCCACATGTGTTGCCGCAACAACCTTTCACCGGATAGTTTTATTAGTCAAATTATTTCTAGTTTGTGTGTTTTAGCGCTTAAACTTTCACGTTTTAAGGACAATTCGGAAACTAATTACATGGCACAGAGATTAGAAAGTTCTAAATCAATCAGATTACTTGTTTTTGTATACATTCTGGAGAACGTTAACAAAACTTTCTCTCTTTAAAATATGGTAAAATAAAATGCTAATGTTTGAATAATTCATCAGTCCGAAGATGTTTATCATGTTATAGTTTTTCCAGCGTTGCAGTGCGCTGCTTACTTTATTGTGATACATATATAAAATGAAGTATATAACGAGCTTGCTTACACAAGGTGCCGCAGCAAAAGCGGCTCTGCCATGGCAGCGGGCCTCTGCGTGTGTAAATTAATGAACTAAACTCAAACATTCACTCAAAAGCTCGTTGCTATGAAAGCGCATAAACAAAAGCAAAGGCTTTTACAAAAAGTGGTTCCTGCGGCGCCGTTTGTATAAAGACTTAAACATTTTCACAATTATTTTGTTACACATCATATGTACATACTAGCTGCCCGCCCCGACGTACAATAATGATTTTATGTGCATTTTTTAATCACAATAAGGTTATACATTTGCCGTTCGATCTATTCGCCCATACAATAAAGTGCTAGGAGCATATAATAATATATATGCATAAAGCACCGCCCTGAGTATTTTTTCATGGGATTATTTATTATTGTTTTCTTAGTTTTTGTCTACGGCCTCTATGTGTGAGTGGTAGCTCATAGTGGTGATGGCACATTCGTCCCACATTATGAGACAAACCAAACATTTTCGTAAGAAATAAGATTTTAAATCTTCTTCATATACAAAGCAAAACGAAATTAAAAGATGAAATAAAGCGCAACCTCCGCAAAATAATTAAACGCAAGATTACAAAAGCTATTATGAGAAGATGAGGAATTGTCCGCCGCGATGCGACGCCTCCGTCCCGCGCTGACCCGTCGGGACTGAGTGGATGCCTACTCCTTTGGTTTTGTACGCAGTATTATATTATTCGTCTCTTAAATAACTCTTTGCGCTTCATCTTCAGTCTTCGTAAGTTCGATCATATATCTCAGTATCGTGATAAATTAAAATGGTTTACAATTCGACAACGTAGAGACTTCCGTTTACTATCTTCTCTTTTCTCTATTCTCTTTGATCCTCTCTCTCCTGATTATTTGAAGGGGAAATTCAAATTTCTGTGTGATAATCACAACCGTGAGCTACGTTCTCAGGATTCTTACCTTCTTTCTGTCCCTATTCATACTTCTGGTTTCGTTTATAACTCTTACTCCGTTCAAGCTGTCCGATTATGGAACAAAGTACCCGAGTATATTAGAAAAGCAGTCTCTAAATTTATCTTTAAGACTCGTCTACGTGAGCACATATTTTTTGAAGTCATCTCATGTCATCTATAATGCACTATTATTTATATGTTTTTACTATAGTGATTATAGATTGATATTTATTTTGTAGACACTGTGCGTATGTATGTATATGTTTATTTATTCTATAGTTTTATATACAAGTACGTGTATTGTTGTGTAGTGTTATTTATTATATATCGCCTTCGTTGATTTCTAGTTGACCTAAAGGTTGACTGGCAGAGAATGCCTGCAGGCATTAAGTCCGCCTGTTGTCCCGTGTACTCTGTGGTGGTCAATAAAGTTTTTAAATAAATAAATAAATATATTTTTCCAAGCAACGATGTTTAAATAACACTCGAATTAACTTGTTATTATGGAAGCCCCAAAAATATATGCCAACTTTACGAGTCATCAAATGAATTCAAGTCGAAATTTCCATCGTAAGACAAAAGATTGATTTCATTGCAAATGCTTACCCAGTAACTGCTAGGAGAGTTGAAACACATACGTAAACATTGTACATCAACTGCCAGTCATACGGCCTATCTATCGATCTATCTACGAGATAACTACGACTGGTTCGGGTCGTAGTCTCCTACCGCTAAACATCAGTTTATGGTATAAATAAATCTGCACTAAGTGATAGTGCGGTCAGATCCTTTGCTTATTTCAATATTATTGCCTCTCATCGGCTCGAAGCGGAGTGACGTCACCAAACATCATACAATATAACGCTATTTTCACGCGAGACTTTTGCATTATTAAGCTCGTGTCCGCTTTTACACGCAGTTGTATATTCTTGTTTATTTGCCGCATTAAAAACAACGGACAACTACAGCGGTGTTCTTTACCACGGCGGTGGACTTGTTAAATACGTGCTGTATATTCAAATTTAAACATATTTCGCCCATTTGCAGTCGGGGCTGAACAGAAATAACAGATTTTACTTTATACATATTGTCTTATATAATATATACTTAATATATTTCTATATAAATAATGGGCGAAGGTCGCCAGCGTGGAAGAACTATTTCGCTTGGCGCGAGACCGCGAAAAATTCGAGCGAGAGGCACAAGAAGAAGAAGATATATTTTTTATTGCATGTACGTGTGTATGCCATTGAACTCTTCTCAAACGGCCAAACGGTTGTTTGTGTTAAAAATAAAATATGTATAATTCTTATTTCACCGTTACGAAGTTGGGAGGGGCAGCGAAATATGCCCCACATAACCCGCTTCCTCCCCCAAATGGAGCCGGGTACCTTTTTAAAGGATTCCACTGCGTTTAAAAAAAAGAGCTAGCGAAATATGTATGTTATTTTAGATTGATCGATTTTATGAATATTGTCTTCGGGTCAGACTCAAATGCCTAAACAGGATTTCATTTAATTAATATTGATATATAGTGGCATTTTTCAATACGTTACGTGTATGCGATGCTACGTGGCGCCTTTACTGGATTTTTAAACTCGGCAACTGACCGAGACGTAACATTCGCACGGAGTGAGATACGTTACAAAGTCAGCTTATAATCAAGCGTTACAAAGTAAGCTTATTATCAAGTCAGTCATCGACCGCGCGTGCGATCGGTTGGAGGTCGGTGACCTCTCTTATTAAAAAAATGGATACGATAAAATGTAATAATTGTAATATTGTGATAAATGAGGTGCTCTGCTTTTGTCAAAATAAAATAGACGTCATGAATAATGTGAGTTTGGCACTATTATGTCGGCAATCTTTTCAAGAAGATGAGATCTTTAAGGCAAAATGCTTACTATTTAGTTCAATATCATCATCTCGTCTAGTGAAAAGAAAAGGAGAAGATAGAAAACAGAAAAATATAGAAGACATTATTGGAGTATTACGGAGTACAGAACCAGATGAAATACCTACATTTGTTGCCAAAAGTCTTCACAAGTTACCACCCGTTACATTCGATCATGTTGATGCAACGCGTGTATTGAAGGATATCATCATTCTACAGAACCAAGTCCAGACATTAATCGCGAATCAGGAAAATTACGTTAAGAAAGGTGATCTTGATGAATATGTTAAGAACAAAGAAAGGATATCGAGAACGCAAACAAGACAGACCGACGTTTATGTCAATAAAAATAGAGGCGGTTTCTGTCTGCAGGATAGCTATGACTACGCTAGCGGGCCGATGGGGTTATTGACCGGCCTAGAAGGTGTGGCGTCTCCGAACATTAAAGAGGGTAGACGATTATTTGAACATCTGTCCCCGTCACACGCAAGTCATGTGCCTGTATTCAGTGGACAACCCATCTCTGTCGCACTCGACCCAGCTCCTGCGCAACAACTGATGCACGTGGAGGCCCACCGCGGTCAAGAGGCCCACTGCGGCAATACTTCGGATGCATTAAATATTAATTCAAAGGCGCAAGAGCGGACGTCTGAGAAGGTGTCGTCACGAAATCACGAAAAAAATGAAAACGAAGGTGAGTGGGTTCGTGTTGTAAAGCGTAAGAGGACGTCCCGTTTCAAAGGTATGAGGGGGTCTGCCAATGTGAATGCGGAAACAAAATTAAAAGCAGCCGAGAGCATGATTCCGTTGTTTATCTACAATGTTTCGAAAGAAAATGATGAGAAAGACGTCGCGGATTATGTTTATGACAAAACACAAATAACTATTAAACCTGAAAAGATAAACACGAAAACCTCGAAGGAATACTCATCTTTCAAGTTTTATATACCTAGCAGTAAATTGTCATTATTTACAAATAATGAGTTATGGCCGGAAGGTATATATTTTAGAAAATACATATTATTTAGACATGATAAAAAGGCTACAGTCAATCGTGAGAAAAATACCTAAACTATGCAACAGTCTTATACACAGAAAAATCTGAAGTTGGTGAGTTTTAACTGTAAATCTCTAAAGAGATCAGTGGATAGCGTGAGAATTTTGTGCGAGTCAGCGGACGTGGTGGCATTGCAGGAAACCTGGCTTATGCCATATGACCTAGCATATCTCAGCACTGTGCACGATGAGTTCGAGTCTACGGGTACCTCGGCGGTGGATACGGAACGTGGCATGTTGCGCGGCCGTCCACATGGAGGAGTCGCGCTGTTATGGCGTAAGAATGTATTTACATCTGTGTCTGTGGTTAAGTGTAACAGTGTGAGGCTGTGTGCGATCAAGTGTCAATTACATGAGCAAACAATACTGTGCTTCTCTGTATATATGCCTGTGGACTGTTTTGAAAATCTTACAGATTTCACAAACTGTATGAGTGAAATTAATGCAATTGTTGAGGACAGCGGTATTGAAGTGGTTTTTATGCTAGGTGACTTTAATGCGCACCCGGGGGAATTATTTTTTCGTGAATTGTGTCTCTTTTGTGAAGATCAAAAGTGGGTATGTATTGATTATGAGATACTGTCAAATTGTTCTGATGTTTACACTTATATGAGTGATAGTCATGGCTGTACACGTTGGTTAGATCATTGTGTTGTAACTCGTTTGGCTAGAAATTATATCGATAGCATTAATATTAAAAATGATGTGACGTGGTCTGATCACTATCCCCTGGAGATCTACTGTAGATTTGGCTTAGATCGTTCTGGCTTAAAGTCGGCTAAAAATGTAGCTATTAATAAAGTAGTCTGGGGTCGCAGGGATGCTGATCAGATTGATTTATATAAGAATTATTGTAATGAAAAACTAAAATTAATTGATTTCCCTAAGGACTTGGTAGATTGTTGTAATAAATTATGTAATATTTCGGAACACAAAGCAATTATCAAAAATATATACGATAGCATCATAGGAATATTGCAAGATGCAGCGATATATTGTTACAAAATGGGACCATGTAGGAATAAGCGACCCATCACAGGGTGGAATAAGCATGTGGCACCGTTTCATGCTAGGGCTCGTTATTGTTTTCAGTCTTGGATATGGGCGGGGAGGCCAACTCATGGAGCCATTTACGATGATATGAAGGATTCTCGTAGGGCCTTCAAAATCAAACTCAAATGGTGCCAAGACAACGAAGAACAGATTAAAATGGACATACTAGCAACGTCATATAAGAATAAACACTTTGGTAAATTTTGGCAACAAACAAACAGACTGAATGCAAGGCCGAGCCCGAGCGTTGAAATAGGGGGCGTGAGCGGTTGCCGAAATATAGCTAATATGTTTAAGACTCAATTTAAAGTGGAGCCTTGTGAGGTCAACTGCACAGTGGCTGACAGTGGGGGCATTAAGAGCACCGGGGAGTGCTTGCTACGTTTCAAAACTAGCGAAGTAGTAGAAGCGATTATGAGCATGAAGCGTGGAAAGTCACCTGGACATGATGGCCTTAGTGTTGAGCATCTGCGGCATGCTGGCGTGCACCTTCCAAGAGTCCTAGGCTGGTTCTACAATATTTGTGTTAGCCATGGTTTCCTGCCGGACTCGATGACTAGGACAGTAGTCGTGCCTATTATCAAAATTAGGACAGGGGATGCGGCAGACAGAACCAACTACAGACCTATATCTCTTGCTACCATTACAGCTAAGGTTCTTGACAGTTTGCTTGATACGCAGCTTAGTAAAACAGTCAATATAAATGATGCGCAGTTCGGCTTTAGGTCAGAACTATCAACTGAGAGTGCAATACTGTGTCTCAAGCAAACTGTAAGATACTACACAGATAGAAAAACACATGTGTTTGCGTGTTTTTTGGATCTGTCCAAGGCATTTGACCTCGTTTCCTATGAAGTTTTGTGGCAGAAACTTGAAACAGAAAGTAGCTTAAGACCCGAGTTGATATCGTTGTTAAAGTACTGGTATGGTGTTCAGAGTAACGAGGTAAGGTGGGGTGAAGCGTTTAGTGATCCTTACAAGCTGAAATGTGGAGTGAGACAGGGGGGGCTAACGTCACCCAGGCTATTCAATCTCTACATAAACAAGCTGATAGACAGGCTTAGCAGAGCAGGTGTCGGTTGCTCAATAGATGGCGTTTCAATGAACAACTTTAGTTACGCGGATGACATGGTACTGCTGAGTCCATCAGTCAGTGGTCTTCGAAAATTAATAAAGATCTGCGAGGAATATGCTAAAGAGAACGGCCTCAGATATAATGCTAAAAAAAGCGAAATTTTAATCTTTCGAGGAAAAAACAAACCCACCAATTTTACACCGAATGTACACCTATGTGGGGCTCCTCTGAAACAAGTATCTGAGTTCAAATACCTTGGGCATATTGTGAATGAACGCTTGGATGATGATAGCGATATCGAACGCGAACGCAGAGCTTTGTCGGTTAGAGGCAATATGTTAGCACGTAGATTTGCGCGATGTACGGCACAGGTAAAACTAATTTTATTTAAAGCCTTTTGCCAGTCCTTCTACACGTGCGGTCTGTGGGAGAACTACTCCCGACGAGCATACAATGCTCTGCGTGTTCAGTACAACAATGTGCTGAGGATTTTATTGAAGAAGCCTCGATACTGCAGCGCGTCGGCAATGTTTGCGGAAGCTCGTGTAGATGACTTCTATGCGATCATACGCAAGCGGACTGCGTCCGCTATGAGCAGATTACTAAACAGCTCCAATAAACTCCTCAACACACTGGCTGCAAAGCTGGATAGTCCCCTCTGGAGGTGCTGGGATCGTGCCCACGTATTACTAACGTAGTTTTAAGAATTGTTGTAATTAATTGCTTTGTTTTTATTTTTATATTTTAATTTATGGTTCTTTTTTTTTTTTTTTGTTTAAAATTAAATAACTGCTTGTTTAAAAATTTTATATTAAATTATAATAATAAAATATTAAATATAATGTTAAAAAACTATTTAAATTAAATTAAATTTTAAAATTGTTATTGATAAATATTATATGTAATTATTTTTATTATTGTATTGTATTTTTAAAATTTGTAAAGTTAAAAAATATGTTTTACTAACACTATATGGGCTAGTTCTGAAATAAAAAGTTTTATTATTATTATTATTATTATAATGTGTGTAACGTGCTCACTGCGAGCGCAGTGCTCTGCCGTTCTGTATTACCATTTTCAGTGAATAATAAATAGTATAGAAATTAAAAACGAAACGTGCGCATACTGGCTACGACGTGTCGATCTATACTGTCTTGTCAAGCGACAATCAAAGGGATTCGTCGAACACCCGACAAAGGGGACTGGCAGGCAGGTAAGGCAAGTGGAGTGCGCGGTGTACGGCTCGCTCAACTCACTATAAGTATATTAAATGATTACTTTTGCATTAAGTTAACAATATAACATGGTGTTGGTTATTTCGATCGGATTGCCACTGCTATATATTTAAGAAAAAAAATTGTGCGGTCGGGGCCCCGTCTGGAATTAAGTTCTGTGCGATATTTTTTCGACTCAAACCGTTTTATTAAATGTAGATTTCAATTAATTATATTACTGTATTTTGTCACCAAACCTCACTTCACCTCCTTTATATCGAACGCCCAACGCATCGCATTTGGTAGGCATAGTATGAACGCTATTTCGTTATATGACGTGGCCTTGGGCCATTGCCATTTCACTCTACTGTAAGCCGCGTAAAAGAACTTCGTTTCAATAAGAAAAAAACTAACTCGACAGAAATTTTTCATATCTTGTTCAAAATTATGTGGAGAAAAATGTATTCAATTCATCAACAAAGTATCCAAGCTATGAACTCTTTTCTAAACTATAAATTATTTAAACCGTGTAGCTTTAATTCCGTTATCGCGGCATAGCGTGAGTGTAATTAGTCACTTTTAATGTATTGTATAAATTCTCTCCGGAGTGTTTAAATGAAGCACAGATCAATTATTGGCAACCGAAACCAATCACGTTATCGGTTCACACTTACCTGTAATATATATGTATATCCAACTAGCAAATACGTATTTTAATGTTTCCTTTGACGAAAAAGCGATTCGCTATTTATTCAAATAGTGAGTAGCAGAGCAGTAGATTTGCTAATGAAGTATTAAATAATTTGAATTTGTTTTATTTTTATTTTGAGATCATAATAATGATAAAATCTTCCTAACCAGCAGAAATTTTGAATGGAGAAATGAGAGTGGAGTGCGGCGGCGGAAACACAGGTATAGTCTCTATTTCTCCCTTTTATACTTCAATGGTACGATAGTCTGATACGACCCAAAAAAAAGTTACGACATGAGAATACCACTGTCAACTTCTAAGCTCTGAACTGCCACTGAAATACCGTTATTTGTCTTTATCCTCTCCCGGGATTTGATCTCAGTTCCTTATAGTCTTATAAACTCGCTAGTGACTAGACCATATTATAGATGACTTACCTAAAACAGTGATTTTTCAAATGTTTTTAAGACTCATAATATTATTTTGCTACATTTGTAATTTACTCTAATTCATAGAATGACGTAATATAGGTATAACTCGTTTTAAGCACAAATACGTTAAACCTCAGAAATACTTGAGTGGTGAACCTGACCAAGGTCAGCAATTTTAACTGTACCCAAGAATTTCTACGCGGCCTCCGCGACTATTTCTGGAAAATTTTCAAATGTTTCTTTTCAGAGATTAAAACATAAACGTTCATTAACATGCTTATCTATTATGTTTGACTCATCGTCGACTATTAATATAGATAAATGAAAATCATAATCGACATTTTACAAGATAAATTGAATGTTTAGCTACCGATTCGGAATGTAAACTCTGCCGAGAAGAACCGGCGAAAAACCATTATTAAGATACATGTAATATAATCTTAATCATATCAAACATAAGTCAGAATGAAAACCAACGATCACTGACTGACATTACTAACATTTCCGTGTACAAGATTGTATACATGATTTATATAATCTTGTACACAGAAATGTTAAATTGTATTTCATTATAGAATGGAATACCTTACCGCAATAACACTGTATTGACTGCATAAAACTTGTGATTTGCCCGAATACAGATACTTTTGTATTTCTCTTGATTTAATTGATATTAATTCCGTAACTTTTACCATTCTCTTTTTTTTGGATTAAATACTTTCTTATGTACAGGATTATCAATATTTTAAAAATAGAAAAATTTATCACTCGCTGCCAAACGTGCACATTATACACAGCGTAATCTCCCGTCTCCACTAACCTGCCCTTCCCGTCGCCGCACTCGAGCTCACTAATCACTGCTTAACTAAATACCTCGTCGGTTCTGATCATTAATTTTCGTTAGTGTCATTTTAAATTTAAATAAGATTATACGTTCACGGTAAAATAAGATTTTAAATTTGTTATTTTTATTATGATTAAGTTACCACTAAAGTGCGGTGGTACACACACACCGTCACCCACACACAAGTCAGCAAAATAGTAAACAAAGCAAAGGCAGCCATACCACTGTGAGTCATAGGCATTACGACATAGATTCCTCGCCTCTTAATTTATAGTCATAGTTTATTTCATTGTTAATATAACAGTACGTCTCCAAGTTATTAACTAACTGAAGTTAATTGGTATCAACGCTCGTACTGTAACTATAAGGAATATAAACCACTTCTGACCACCGAGTAATAATATATTTATTTTATACCTCATGCTTCTGACACGGTTTCGAGTCACCAACTACGGTCAAGTGAGCCCTCATCTAGCTCACTCATCATGGAACCGAAACAAGAACAATAAAAAAATCAAACTTTAGGAACAAGTATTCCTTTTTTGTAGGATATAAGTTCATATTATTATTTTAAAAATTAATATTTACTTACATTAAATACAAATAAAAATTAAAGATAGTAACCAATCGTGACCGCGTGGAATGGTGGCAAGAATGCTAGCAGGATTTCCCTTTTGAATCGCAATTCCGAATCTCTGGGCGAAAAATGAACCAGCCCTCCTATCACCAGAAGACGGGGCGTAATATTTATTTTATTATATAATCATGTCAAATTTCAATAATGACGTCCAAGTTTCTTTACATTGTTTCACTTCATTAAACATAAATCAACTTGTTTCCTTACAGACAACATTGATATGAAAATTGTGTCCAAATTGATACGGCAATATAATTAATATGAATTGAATAAATAATATAATTTGTTCGACACGCAGCATTTACAAAACGTTGCTAACTTTACTAAAATTTCATTTTGAACTCTATTTACTAATTTAAAGAGTAAATCCTCTCAGTTAAACATACGAGTAATTACATATATTTTACTGCCACTAACATATTTCTACGAATTATCTTGGTACTAAAATTGTAATATATATTCGGTTTATGAGTACATATTGTTAGCCTACATTTAGCGTGGGAGATATTTACGTATTAAACGTTCAAATAAATAATATTATTTCATTAACAGCTTACATTAATTATCAGATATCATTTAGAAATATATGTAAGTACATTATTATTTCTCATAACTACGATGTACTTATGAGAAATAATAATGTACTTATAGATTTTACTCGGTGGTAGAGCTTTGTGCAAGCTTGTCTGGGTAGGTACCACCCACTCATCACATATTCTACCGTAAAACAGCATTACTTGGTATTGTTGTGTTCCGGTTTGAAGGGTGAGTGAGCCAGTGTAATTACGGGCACAAGGGACATCTTAGTTCCCATGGTTGGTTGGCGCATTGGCGATGTAAGCGATGGTTAACATTTCTTACAATGCCATTGTCTATGGCTGACCACTTACCATCAGGTGGCCCACATGCTCGTCCGCCTACCTATACAATAAAAAAATAAAAAAATGTATTATACAGAAAAAAATATTTATACGCGAGCGAGTACAGTCGGGATATTTGGTATGATATAAAACAGATCTTTTTCAGAAAAAAATTAATTATAATTTATGTTGATTTTTAATTGGAATTATTTTTCACAAGAAATAACCACACAAGTAAAATTAGCAGTCGTCTATACTGACATGACTAAAGAAAGGTTAGAAAAATTATTAAGCAAGAAAGAATCACTGTCGCCTCGACGTCGCACTCTCGTGAGTAACTTCCACTTAAACTATTAAAGTATTATAAAAAGTTGAAATATTTTTTGTTTTCAGTAGTTAATTTAAAGAAATATATAAAATATTTACAACGATACTTCTCACTTGAGGACTCAAAATTACGCAAACGAACTCGGTATCCGTATTTGTAGAGCGACATGTAGTATTGTTAATTAGATAAATTCGTTACCTGTCCGTTTCTTTCCTAATTTCTCGGATCTTGAAAAATAATGTTGTACGTAAATTCAATTCCCTCATTTAATCCGATCCTGCGTGTCTCGGAGCGACGTGTTTGTAACGTGTCTACGTAATTCGCATTACTCACTATTTTCACGCCTCTTTCCTGCATTATTTTATTGTATCAATTTTGCCTAAAAATGGATATATTTTTTCTCTAACAAAACTTAAAATGTACGTATTTTTATATTATATAAGTGTCAGGAACCATTGTTTCGCATTAGACCGCCTAGTAGCTCGATTAAATCTACTCAGTTTATAACATTTATTCTCATTGAAAAAAAAAATTGTTTCTTAAACTTTACTATAAAATAACCAGACCTAGATTTTAAGCTGCAACCTTCGAAAATGATTCCATGATCTGTAATAATAACAATATATTTTTGTTACCACCAATATTGAATAAACGATTAAGTTCTACAAATACTGATACGTGTGCGGTAGTAGGAGTGGTTCCAGGCTTGGAAAAATAGTGTAGCAGTACTCAGACGGGCTGAAGAACATTTTTATGACATTTAGTTATTTCAAGCTCGCAGTTAGTCAGCACGCGTGCTCCAAATTTAGAACCTGAATCCTAGCCAGTGCTGGTGACGATACAAACTTGTTCACATAATTTTAGTATTTTTAATACTTTTAATAAATAAAAGTTTTGCCATATCTATCAGTGTAAACTTATTTTTCAATTGAAATCCATAATTCAATAAAATAATGTACAAAGTTTCCACTAAATAATTCATCATTCCCAATATAATTTGCATTTCCATTTCGTGTTTGCTCCGACTCGCAATCTGACAAAACGAAGTGCCCCTGTGAATATTCATGCCGGCACAGATTGTCACGTCCTGACTCCACTCTCGCGTCCTCTGCTCTCCGTGACTCAGAAACTTCTGGAAACTGTTGCAAAATTCCAATTGTAGACCGATGTTAGAGTGAGAGACACCAAGTTTGTGAAAACACTAGTGATTACTTAGGCAAATGAAACGCAGCCACATTCCGTTCGAAGCGAATGGTTTGCCCTCAGTGAACCCAACGAGAAGTGTTTTTGATATATCCCTATTATGTAGATATGTAGTTAATATATTTAGGAAACTTGTATTATTAGAAGCATGTCATAAAGTTTTTGTCTTGAACAAAAAATGTTCAATATTTTAAGCGACTATATGTAACATTTGTATTAGTATATATTGTATTGTTTATTATGTATCAGTATAGTCGGAGGTGATCAGTAAAACACAGCGTCTCGTCAAGAAACTTTGAGACTTATGTATGTGTAGCTTTTTGTACAACTCGTTAAGTGATCTTGAATTGCTGAACCAGTCACAACGTGATGTTTTGATTCTGTGTCATAATGAAGACGGGTTATTAATTTTCTTTATGAAAATGATGACCTAATCTTTCAACAAAATCAAAAATCTTTATTCAACAGAAGTGTTACAGTTGCTTATTGATTGTCATAAATCTACCACCAGTTCGGAAATAAGCATCACAGACCTGAGAAGAACCGGCGAAAGAAACTCAGTGGGTTTTTTTTATAGCTTATCTTTACAATAAAGGTAATTTATACAATAACATTGTTTATTTATTTTTATTTGAAATAGCTTGGAGGCGATCGTTTCATTCCCAGGGTGTGCAATCATCTAAAAAATCATTGGTTGTGTAATATCGTTTAGCACACATGCGCTCATTAACAATGCTTTTAAATTTCACAATTGAATATTCTAACGTTTTCTGGGATTTCTGGGAAGCGTATATATTGTCCCATAAAATACTAACTAACCCTATGTAATCTAGTAATAATGGTTGTAAGTTTATACTTGTTCCTGGTGTTAACAGTATGTACGTCACAATTTCTGGGAAAATCTTTGATGTTTTTGCTTACATAAAACATTATCAAACATATATTGAGAAACGACAGTCATTATTTTAATTTCTTTAAATTTTCATCTTAGGCCCAGGTTATAAATTGCACAAATAGCCCACTTCTGCAGTACAAAAATCGTATTAATTACGGGTGCATTACCCCAGAGTAGAATGCCATAAAACATTATACTGTGGAAATAATTAAAATACACTAGGCCAGCCGTATCTACATCAGTCAACATTCTATTTTTTTTTTGCTGCAGAGTTTTGTCTATTCGTCAATTTATTAATATGGGCCCCATTGAAGCTTAGCATCTATCTATCTTCTTCTTCTACTATTCATTGTTCCTAACTGCACTAGCCGTCGTCGCGTTTGTACTCTACTGCCACTTACCATCAGGTGGATTAGAGTCATTTATCCTCCCGGGAAATAAAAAAAAGAATCTAAGGCCTCCCCATTTAAAAGTATATTCGTTTTTACAAATTTCACGTTGGGAATAGTGAATTTAATACATTTTGTCTTCTTACTCAATGTATTTTTTTAGAATACAATCCACTTATTCACCTAAACTAACCAAAACAAGTATCACCACTTCATCTATTCACGTGTCTACCTATCTGCGTAACGTCATTAGTTTTTACTGATTTTTAGTTATTATTTTTACATAATACACGAATACCCAATAATCATATATTCACGATTTTGTATGTAAGTTGTGTGATATTTTGTTATTAAGCATTTCGATAATTAATTCCCATAAAATTTCCATAAAATTATAAGTACAACCATTATAGTACCTTTAAAAAAATGCAAATACTATTGGGGTTTTCTACCAAGTATACAGACAAGCATATAAAGTAATCACTTTCACAAATGATATTACTATTGATTTTATTTGAAATTTTTATAGATAAGAATTTATGATGCCTTATTTCAGTATATTCTTTTTGAAACTACAACCTCTGGTGACAGAGTGTATGGTGTATGCGGGGATTTATAGTCGTGAGATACGGTCGCGACATGACTCGTAAACAAATTGATACAAAGATAAATCGGGAGCATGTATGATAACGTTCGAAGTTCTTTTGGTCAGCTCATGTCGTTGTTGCATACGATATTTTATAACAAATTATAATTGTGACGCGGTGAATTAAATATTCTGTTTTTTTTTATTTATTTCGTCACTCTGCCCACAGTGTATCATTTTATTATTTCTAATATAAATTCCAGATCTACATTTTGTTTGTCTCCACAATTGTTAGCGACTCCTAGGCTGGTCTGCATGGTATTCGGTTAGCCCGTCTATAATGGAGCCATCTCAGTTATAAATCACCACTAAAAGGTTGTAGTTCATCATCTTCTAGATAGTCGCCATGTACTCTCTTCATTAGTTTCCCCGCAGCCGCGTCACTGACACCAGCGAAATATACGGAGCTCTTCGTGTGCTGTGTGCTAATTTAAAGTAAAATTTTCACATACATAGCTTGTATGCAATACCTAACGCTTTTTCTACTTTATTCATTATATACGAGTAGCCGACCCTCAAAAATAAAACATAACATTTTGTTAACAGATTAAATAAAAATCAACATAACCAAAAATAGGCAGCTCTCGATTCGATATAAATGCAAATTGGAGACAACAACAAACAGATTTGAAGAAATATGAATGTACACGAAGCGGCCGCGCCCGACGCGCGGCTTTGTATTATGTTACTTTAACTTCGTATAATTTGTTTAACTTTAGACTTAACTGATATAATATCGAGAAGACTTTTTATAATATTCTTTATAAGTCGTAAATATTAAGCAACATTCCATTTAACAAATTGAATAAAAAAATGAGGACTTAAATTTTAATAAGAAATATATTACTAAAGTGTAGGTACGAATTTATATCCTACAACATATAATGAATATTAATTTCATTCGTTTCTCGTAATTCAGAAGTTACCATGGGCTTGCTACTTACGGATCTAGGACTACGAATAACGTATAGTCGGCGAAAAGTATGAAGATTATTAATGAAATATTTCAATTAAAATAATGTGATCTTCAATTAGACAGTTCTACTATCCGAAAGTGATGTCACGGAATAACTTCCTTATGAGATGTTATGTAGTGAAGGAAAGTAAGAGAGTCAGCCATCCGGCATATTGCAGAGTAATGTGACCGACTGCTCAGCGAAAATATTTGGTATAGGATCCAGCAGAATATTGAAAGTGGTGAAATAAAACGCTCCGTGCAGTGATCTGTGACTACGAACGCGACGATTTTATGTGACGGCTGACATGATCATGTTAGCGAAATTAAAAACGAGTACGAAGCTAACTCTATTTCCGTATTTCAATTTTTTAAATGTTTTGAGCATCGACCAAGCTCCTTTAAAAACTGTCATCACATATTTATAATTCAGTAGAAATGTTTCAGTTAGTTTAAAACTAAAATAAACCCACCGATATAAAAAAAACTGTGACTTGATCACCATTAACTTGCATTAACAGATACTTGACTTCGTGCCTGTTTTTAACCAATAAAATTACAATTTAGCAACGAAATTCTGAAAATTATCACATTTCATGAAAATGAAAATGATCACAATTGTACGTGATCATTGTTTGCAGTGTAATTGTTTTCAATATTAATAATGAATGTTTTAAGCTACATGCAAGTGGGAAAGGTAACGTCGGGTTTCACACGTGACTCACCACAGATCTAGTAGGGGGAGCGAGACACGGCGCTAAGCAACAGCTGAATTATCGCTGCAACGCGACGCTGAAGCTGTGAACCTGTGAAATACATGTCGCGCCGCTACGAACGAAATACGGTCCCGGAATAAGCCGTGGAATGCTCGTCCTGTTATAGTTTGAGCTATACTCGTGCTGATGTTAATTTATTTATTTTATTTCATTAAGGAAACAAACAGTACAAAGAAACACATTTAAATAAAATACAAAAATAAAACATTGACCAATACAGTTTCCAAAAGTAAACAGTACATAATAACCCGAGCACAAGAAAAAAGAAGTGTGAATTACAAGATAATCTAAATCAAAAATTAACAAAATGAGTGACAATTTAATTACAATATCAACAACGACTAGAACAATTAAATTAATAAAAATTGAATTATTACAAACAAATAAATAAAGAAATATAAAAATATGTACACAAAACCACAAACATATACAAAGGCAAAAATAAGAACAAAAATTATAATATGGCATAAGGATATTTCATTTATTTTATTAATAACATTTTGAATTGAATGTTATTGTGTTTCGCTGTACAGATATCAGTACATACTCGTTTTTATTATTATTGAGTGTTTTTTTCTATCGTTATAACCATGTTGTGGCGTTATATATGTATGTGTATATGGACGATGATGATGAACTTTTAATCGATTTTTGTAACTACTCAGGACATATGATAGTGCGCTTCACTCTCATAATTCAACTAATAAACAGCTCAAAAGGGTTAAAGCAAAAAACCAACATCCCTCCTTATAGATTTTATTTGCCTGACCCGGATTTTGAGTCCAGGACCTAGTATGTATTCATTGACTGCCTCGTTGGTCTAGTGGCTAGATATAAGGCCGCAGACCCGGTGGTCCTGGGCTCAATTCCCAGGTCGGGCCAATAAATAGTTATTGGGTTTTTCTGTCAGAAAATTCTCAGTAGCAGCCCGGAGTCTGGAAGTTGGAAGTGTGTACACTCCCGTGCCTCGGAAAGCACGGTAAGCCTTTGGTCCTGCGCCTGAACTCTTTCCGGTCTTGTCGGATTGCCGTCCCATAGGATTATGAGAGCTAAGGAAAAGAGAGTGCACCTGTGTTTGCGCACACACTTGTGCACTATAATATGTCCTGCGCAGTTGGCTAATGTCTCTTGAGATTGGCCGCCGTGGCCGAAATCGGTCTGGAGGACCTTGTGTATTAATTAATTTTCTCTGAAACTACGTCAGCATAGTGAGCTATAATTACCTAAAACAAATCGCATTATATTAACATACAATAAAATAATACTAGTACGAGAGTATTATTTTTTATGACTGTAGTTATTATATTATATGTAAGACGTATAAATATTTGAACAAAACGAGTTCAATAAAGGACGATGTTTATTCAGTTCGTTTCACTTCAGTCATTATCATTATTGAATCAAAACTGAAGTAGCGACTGAATTTTATCGGCGTGAGAATAAATTACTCGCAAATAAAATTAATTATGGAAGCCGAAATACTGCAATATCTTTTTAATTTTAATTATTTTGAGTCACGTGTAATTGGTTTATTGATATTATATTATTTAAAAGAATTGAAAATCTCAATTGCTACACATAACATATGATGAGATGAGATATATATTTTCCTACTGACCGACTCTTCAAGCGCACAGGATATTAGTTTTTTTTAAAATAGATGGGACACTCATCTGGTGGGAAGTGACCCATATCGACCACGTACATCTGCAAATTCAGAGGGCTTGCAGGTGCACTGCCGGCCTATTAAACACGCACAAAAGATAATTTTCCGATAAAAGCTTAATAACATTTTACTTACCCGGTATTAGAATCCAAGACCTCGGGAACTGCAGCACTTACAAGTAACCGTTAGACCGACGACGCAGACCAACAGTTTTATTATTCGGGAGCGCTTGTCTGGAACGTTGGTTACAATGAATACACTGGTAGCTATTGCAGAAGTATATGCCATATCGTCTGAAATGTAATGATCTTCGTGTCTATAAATCTTTTTGAAAGTATATAAATGATAAGCTGAACGCACAAACGGGTCTGCGTAAAGCCTTACCATTCGTTAAACCGCTGAACGAAGAGTTTTGAATAGAATGATTTGGAGCTTATCTACAATGCTAAACTCTGAATAATGTTATAGAAGAGCCGAGGTAGATTTCTTCACAATTATATTCTTGATCACGTTGTATGCGTTGCAAATACAAAAGTGGTTTCAAAATAAAATGTATCTTAGATTTAATTATACACATTTCCAATATGTATAAAGCTATATATATCTAACTACCTGTGCGCCGCAGTTTCTCCGCGTATAATTAATAAAAATATAATAAATAAAAATAAGCCTAGAGCCTTCCTCGATAAAAGGACTATCCAACACAAAATAATTTTTAAATTCGAACCAGTAGTTCCTGAGATTAGCCAGATCAAACAAACAAACTCTTCAGCTTTATATATTAATATAGATATGTGTTATGTATTATATGTAATTGTGTCGTCCAATAGTCTAAACAACAAATGTAATATAAATAAGAATGTGTCGTGAAACATAATCTATACATATAATAAATCTGTAACTGGTCGATGTCTGTACATGAAAGATATATAAGTAAAACTTTTATCGGGGGTCTTTATAAACCCAATAGAACCCAAAACAATGATTAATAGAATTTGTGCACGCGAATCTTAAAAACGGCTTAACGGATTTGAGTGCGGTTTTCACTAATGTATTGCGGCTAACTTCACTTAACATTTAGTGTTTGTTTTATTTCAATCGGTTCATAAATAATAAAGTTATGTCAATTTAAAGATACACGTAGAACATTTATTAAAAAATGGTTATGGTCAAACTGCAAAGAGATTAAATATTAAAATAAATAAATAAATTACATGTAATATACACTTTTGCTTATGATTTATCCTATATTTTGTTCTATAATTTTTAATCTCCTTATTTATTTATTAACCGCCTTATTCATAAAACTTTTTTACCTGGTTATTAGTTAAACAATACTTTGTCTTCTTCTTTCGTATGTCAAATCAATAATGACAGAAAGAGACAAATCAGTGTTTAGCTAAACAGTAACTAAGCAACGTTTATGAATAAGGCCGTAAAAGTTTAGTATCACTACTAAAAATCAATAAATTATTATCTGTAGGAAAAGTACGCGCACTCACTGTTAGTTGTCAAAATCAAAAAGTTTTGTTAACAATTTCGTGTTTTTAGTGGCTTCGTGTGTTGTTTTTACATAAAAACTAATATTGCATATATATTGTGTGTATCTTTATGATCTCATCTTATATCTTTCATAACAGTACGCTTTAAGTCTGCGTGTGAGCAAGTCAGTTAACTCAGTGACAATAATTAATACGTAAATAGTATATAGGTGTATAAACAAAGCCTAAAAAACAACTATAACAATAATACATGGTTTTAGAAGTGCTTGCTTTAAACATCAACGTGGTATATCACTTCTTAAAACTTTAAATAGGTATAGTTTTTTTGTAAATTCGTGTTTCATGTCAAAAGTTTTAAAACGGCAGATAAAAATTCCAACGTTTTACCTACCGAAGTTTTTTCTAAACAACGAAATAAATAACAATTTAACGTGGAAAAAATGGCAACCATATTTTGAACTATATTTATTAGCCACTGGATATATATAAGGAGTATTAGCCACTGGTTATTTATAAGAAGTGTCAATAGAGAAAAATAGCAATTTTGTTACTCGATTGGTGGAAAAGGTGTCGAAATGTTCAATTCATTCAACATTAAAATAACAGAAATTACTTTAGAAGACCTCATTAATAAATGTAACAAGTATTTCGAACCGAGGAAAAATTTAACTATGGCCTGACATGTATTTTTTATGAGAAAACAAAGCAAACACGAATATATAACCAACTTTATTACGAGTCTAGAAAATTTCAGTTTAAAATGCGATTTCGTTGAATTAATAAGTCATTGACTGCCTCGTTGGTCTAGTGGCTAGATATAAGGTCGCAGACCCGGTGGTCCTGGGTTCAATTCCCAGGTCGGGCCAATATAGTTATTGGGTTTTTCTGTCAGAAAATTCTCAGTAGCAGCCCGGAGTCTGGAAGTTGGAAGTGTGTACACTCCCGTGCCTCGGAAAGCACGTTAAGCCGTTGGTCCTGCGCCTGAACTCTTTCCGGTCGTGTCGGATTGCCGTCCCATCGGATTATGAGAGCTAAGGAAAAGAGAGTGCACCTGTGTTTGCGCACACACTTGTGCACTATAATATGTCCTGCGCAGTTGGCTATCTCTCTTGAGATTGGCCGCCGTGGCCGAAATCGGTCTGGAGGACCTTATTTATATATATTTATATATAGTCATTGGTCAGTGATAAATTTACAGCGAATATGTGTTAGAGTAGCTCGCCAAACATCAAAGATTATTACAACGGTCTGATCTGTCACTAAAGAATGCTATAGAGATAGCTAAAATAGTAGTGATCGAACAACAAAATACGGAGCACATAAATAAAACCACTGAGATGTCGTCATCACCGTCATCATCTAATGAATATCAAGTGATGAAGGGGGAGTAAAAGGGTTAAACAACACACAGTACAGAACAGAGAAGATGTGCATATTCCTACGAAGTCAGACGGGCAACTAATTAAGAAGAGAACAAAATTGTGAAACGTGGTTCTATTTGTCTTATACCAATATAAACCGAATAAAAGTATTTTGAAATCTCTCAGTTTAATTCAATTGGTCTTTGGGTACGTCAAGCTTGCAACAAGTAGATCTGTGCGATTATAATTTAAAAGACAATGTTGATGATGACCCAATGACCTCAATACGGCAAACACTCACACGGCAAGCAAAGTATATTCGAAGAAAACTCCCAGGTTTTTAATATAATCACAATAAGGGATGACAATATTATCAAACATGATATTTGGTTCCTCCTGCCAATAATTATAGCTTGAAATCTACTAGGGTTGACATTAAGAGCTAAAGATTTCTCACTCCACTCAAGAATGATATTGAAGTCATTATTCATCCTTGCGATAAGCCATAGGTGACAAAATTATAATTAAGTCTACAAAGATATTGATTTTATATGTTTTAAAAAAATCAATGCAAAATTAATAATGATAGAAATATTAGAAATGATAAAAATAATAATGTATTAATTTATATAATATGAATGTACCAGCCTTCTTAATATTCAATATTTTAGTTTGTTATAAATTTGCTACTGTAGTCATATTCTTACTTGCTTAATATTATAAAATAAAATTGAAGTTTCTGTCTGTGATTTCAAAATATCTGCCTGTTTTAAAATATTTTTTTATTTTTTTACACTGTCTGTCTGTTTGTTCAGGCTAATCTTTCAAACGTCTTAAAATTACAAATAACCGAATTATTATAACAACTACTTCAAGGTTCGGTTTAGTCTTTATTTCATCAAAATCAGATGAGTTTATCAAAAGTTATAAAAAATATGTATTTTTGTTGTTATCTATACACATAATATAATGACTTTTCCTGAACGATTCATTATCGCAGAGCCTAATAAAACACGGGGGTTAGAAACTTGAAATTTTGGCAGTTTATACATTTTATAATGTAAACACCCACTATGGTAGGTTTTCTGGAAATTCCACCCCTAAAGAGTTGAACGATTGTTTAGAAACCTGTAATTTTTAAAGTTACAAACATAAAATTAATATACAAGCTTAATAAATAAAAATGTATTTGAAATCTACCCCCTAAGAGGGTAAAGAAGGGGTTGAAAGTTTGTATGAGGATTCCGTAATATTTGATGTAAGAAGAATGATATTTAATATTAACGCTACGCATACGTATTTCGTCGTTTTTAGAAATTCAACTCCAAACGGGAGAAATGGGGTGAAAGCATTAGTATAAAAAAATAGGAATTTACTATTTGTGTTTTTTGATTGAATTAATAAACATGTATTTCGAAGTTTTAGAAACATATATTTTTGTTTTGAAGAGTTGGGTGCGAAATTAAAAATATTCCATTATTGCCATGTGTACCACTTAATTGGTAGTCCCTAAGTTTTACCTCAACCTGACCCTTAAACCCTAAAGAGTTAGTTTTGTTTAATCTAAGTTTGATAAAATAAAAAAATGTATTCGTACGCTTGGTCATTTACATTAGTAACTATATCTGACGTCGTGGATAGATGACCGAGGTATTTAAGCAACAGAATTGTAGACCACAAGACATGTTCATGCTTCTTACTTTAAAATCACATACTAATCCAAATTTCAAATAATCGTTTATTCTTTACTTATACTTAAGCGCGAGCGAAGCCGCGGGCAGCTGCTAGTATTCAATATGTATGAACCGACGAAATCAACTTGTCACGTATTGTATCAATAAATAATTTCCGTATTTTAATAGCAACTATTTTATTTATTCGGATAATATTAATTTCACGCGAGAACCTTTACCGCTTTATAAGAAAACAAGTATAATTGGAGTTTATTTGGATTGATGTAATTAGGATATTTTCGTTTACCTCGATTTGATTCCGTGTGATGGTAATGGTCTCCGTTATCCAGTCTCTCATATCTTGAATAGTACGGGATTATATCGCAACAATAAACAATAACATTAAAAGGCGTATACAGTAGAACCTCGATTATCCGAATCAATTGGGACTGAGACTAGTTGAGACGGATAATCCAAAGTTCGGATAATCGAAACGTGGGTTTTTTGGGACGAGATCATAATCAACACCTATTTACATAAAAACAATGCATACATATATATGTCGGAGAAGCATCGTAATCGTTGACATCGTCATTAGTGTTTGCGGGCCTAGTGGGCGTCATCAGGGTAAAGTACAAGCACAAAACACAACTATCACGGTTTCACAGTATTTTAATTAACAAAACAAATTAATTAATTAATTACCGCTTTAACGAGTAACAACACCGAGCATGAGTTCAGGGTACCGATCCGACTTTAACAGACGAATCCACTTCAACGATCCAACTCGAGCCGTTGCTTTCCTCCGATTGTGTCACACAAACTGTATACCTCTCCAAAGTCAAGATGGCGCCTCGACCCCACTCGAGGCACATGCCTTGCTATGATTGGTGGTTACGTGAAATACAATATTCATAACTCTTATTAAATGATTAAGGTTTTTAACTTCTAGAAAAATGTAACAAATCAAGAATTCTTAAAGTAATTAAAATGTAAACATAAATATAATATTGTATGCAAACATCAATCAAACAGACTCATAGCTTCCTCGTTGAAATATATATATGTGTATTTTCAACACCTGAAAAAACTCGAATACTTTTTGTTATTTTTTTTTATAAAATCGTCAATTTACACAACAAATGCTTGTAACGCCTTTTTGAGCGGCCAATTCTCAACAAACAATGTATCTTTTGCACCAATGTTCGGATAATTGAGCGTTCGGATAAACTTAGTCATCGTTCGGATAATTGAGGGTTCGGATAATCGAGGTTCTACTATATTCGAATTTTAATACATTAAACTAGCAATACACGGCGGACGTTTATCAGCTTGTGTTTGGCAACTTTCACAGCTATCGGTTGAAGGAATTTGTACTATAGCGCCATCTAGTATCGACTTCTAGCAAAGTTGATAATATATAAATGAAAAAAAAAACAAATATGTGCAACTTAACGTATTGATATACATCTTTATTTTTATACATTATAACAACTGTCATTATATTTTGTAAATCTAAAACGCGTGTCCAGAAATCAATCAGCATTTGAAAAATTTATATTTATTTAACAGTAGTTTCAGAAAAAACGAAATAGTTAAAACGTTAACTGCACTCCGTAATAGAATGTGACTGAAAAGAAAAAATGCAAAAGTAATAAACTCACAATTCCATTACAAGGCAGTCCCGCGGCGCTGCGCGAACACCTCGTAATACGATTTGCATCGCAGAATTATGATCAACGAGACCAACCAGAGCAATAAAACTTCCAAGAAAATAACTTATCGTAACGACATTCTAAATGACGATAAAAACATGTGACGAAAGTTTTGGATATAAGTAGTAGGTACATACGTAGCTGTGTCCGCGTCCGCCGCACGAACTTATAAATATTTATGACGAGCCCTTTGTTTATACTGTAATCGATATTCGACCAAAAACATGCGTTTTTGTACATTTTACAAGATAATAAAATCATATAATACTTCACATGTGTGGTTAACATAAGCAAATAATCTATCACATTTTTTTAATCTATACTACTATATAAATCTATTGGCTCTGTCTGTAATTTTTTTTTCACCTATTTTTGTGATATATAGTCGTTTTATGATGCAGTGATTCACATTATACTATTTTTTTCATTTTTGTTTGTCTGTCTGTGTGTCTTCTTATAACTCAAGAACGGCTTGAACAATCTTGATGAAAATTGGTACACACAAAGAACATGTGATGGGGCAAATGATAGGCCATATAATATAAGATCGGTTGACCCTTTTTTTTTTTTTTTTTGACGCTGTGAAAACGCGTTACGCTTTTCCCCCCACGGGAACAGTGGGGGGGGTATGTGGGGCTCGCCATATGTCCAAGGCACCGAGTGTGCCCCGGTCATCGGAATACCCACTAAAACCCAGCGGTACCCTTCCCGTCTTAACGGGAGCGCCACGGGATCGCTTGCGCATGCTACCGTGACGCTCCCACGGCCGGCCCGCCTATGCGGGCCTCCATTCACTAGGGAGGAGTCCCATGGTACTGGGATCCCCCCTAGTCCCGGCGGCGCCTATTGTGGCGGGGGGAGAAGGTGCGCAAAGCGCCGCTTTCTTCTCCCCAGTCTTCTGCGGCGGAGCGGGTCCGCAGCGGCATCTTCCTCCCGCTCCCGCTCCGCGGCCTCCTTCTGCGACATCACACTTTCGCAGAAGGAGACCATCTCTGACCAGCACCCCTCGCTTCCGAGCATCGCGTTGATGATGCTCGGCAAGGAGAGGTCTTCGCCAACAACCGCCGCCAGGGAATTCCTCTGGGGCCCCCACGCGGCACACTCCGTCAGGGTGTGATGCGCCGTGTCGAATGGCGCACCACACTCGTAGTAGGAGGGTGACACCTCCCGCCGCGCTATCTCGTGCAGGTACTTACCGAAGCATCCGTGTCCGGTTGGAAGCGGTGAGTGCGTCCACCCAAATCGGGGCACCGTACAGTGCCATCGACCTCACTACGCCGACATAGAGGCGCCGGCATAGCGATCCCGGTCCTCCTACGTTGGGTAGGAGGCGGCCTAAGGCGGCGGCGGCATTGACGAGCTTCGGGCCGAGCTGCACGAAATGCTGCCCGAAGCTCCAATGCCCGTCCAGGATCAGGCCCAGATACTTCATCTGGGCCCGCACCTCGATCACCGTCCCGTGGACGGTGATACTCGCCCCTCGTGGGGGCCCCTCCGTGGACCGTGGAAGAGGAGGGCCTCCGTTTTGGATATGGAGACCCTCAAGCCCAGCATTTCCATCCGGTCCACGGTCAGGGTTGTTCCGACCTCGGCCATGCACATGCGGAAATCGGGGAAAAACGAAGAAAATTTTAGGACGGACAGACAAAACGAAGAGATAGAAAAAAGTTTATTTGAAGAAAAACGTTGGAAATGGCGAGGTAAGTATAGATTATTTTTTTCAGATTTTTAGGAAGGATTACACGAAAAAAATTTGTAAAGTTGTACTACGTATTTTAAAAAGAAATCGAAGTCAATAGTATGTAGTTTTTTCTAGAAAATTCTAGAACGGTGAGGCCGATCCGGAAGCTTGAAGCGTCGACGGGTGCAGGGCAGAAGGCCCCACAAGACAGCCGAACAAGCCGACGACGAGAAACGAGAAATGGGGGGTGAAGAGGGGGAAAAACGGAAAAAATATTAGGACAGACGGACAAAATGAACAGATAGAAAAAAAAATATTTAACTAAAAACGTAGAACAGGGTGAGATAAACTTGATATTTTTTTCGGAATTTTTAGACAGCAATAACACGAAAAAATTATGAAGAATGTACTCCAGATCGGTTGACCCTACGGTATTTTATGAAAATTAATTTCAAATCGTTAATTACGTATTTTTTTAGCAATAGCTATATGTGTTTGTTCATTATATTTTTATTAATTATACGCGGGTGAAGCCGCGTGGCACAGCTAGTTAAACTATATATTTGTATTAATTTATTACGAGAGAAATATTGAGCCGAAATTAAATGATATATTATTTAAAGTTGACGGAATATATAAACACAAATGAAATCAAAACGGATGCTAAATATTTAATTTATAAGACTAACTAGTCGCTGAACAATAATGAAATAATATCAATCACCGGAACAATGACGCAACGGCCACACGCGCCGCCGGTGTCGTCGCGTGAAATGATATTAGGCACGCTGACGGACCGTCATCATAATTAGTATGAATGTAACGAATTCGACTTTAAAAACAGATGATTTCCGCTCGTCGGAAATTGATCCAATTGCAACTGGATCTATACTACTTGGTAATTTTAAGCGATATTGTTCAGTAATATAATACTCTATTGTTTAATTTAAAGGATTGATAAATAAATGGAGGGATTTACTGATGGTAGAGCTTTGTGTAAGCTCATCTGGGTAGGTAACACCTACTTTCTTACAATACCAATGTCTATGGGCATAGGTGACCACTTACCATTAGGGAGACCATATGCTCGTACGCACTTATTAAAAAAAAAGGTAGGACTTCGAGGTCATCCCACCAATGTTTATAATAATATACTTACACGTAATAGTATTGTTTACCTTTTTGTACATACTGGAAAGGAATACGAAACATTTCTATTTAAAGTTGATAAGTTGAGTCACCACTTAGCTTTCATTCCGTTGCAAAAAGACATCAAAGACAGCTAATTTCTTGCGTCGCTTGTCACTTAGTAGAGGCTGAATATGCTACAGGGACGGTGACGTCATTACAGCTGATTGTCATACTTTATGCAGAACTCGCTTTACTGTAGAGTTTAATATGTGTAACGTTAAGATGAAGTTGGAACAATTTAAGAAACATTGTATATTTGTAGCATAATACACGGAAATCACATTTTAAGTCAATTAAATTAAAATATTTACTAATCCTAAAATACGAATAGTAGTCAAATATATCTGAGTTTGAATTATATCACACTAACACATTAATATTCATTCACATTAATTACATCACACACTTAGGTTAATATCAACTTTAATTAAAGCAATTTTAGGTTTATAAAATAAAATACTTTAGTCATTTTATTAGTTGAAATCACAGAATCGTCTAAAGTGACGCGTGCTTCTATCATGCGGTCGTTATAGCCCTATTCTTACAGGTCTGGTGGTACTGGCGCGTAGCACCATCAAAGTCGTAAAAGAGCTCTTAGGCGAGGAGCCGCCTTTAAGGGGCAGCTTAGTTTAAGACCGTTCGAGGATCGCGACCAAATTCGCTTTTACTAAATTCACCTTAAGTTACCTTCATAAAGCCGCCATTAAGAACGAGTTTCTAATGACATGTGAAATTTAAGTGGGATTTCGTAAACGGGTTTGCTTCTAAATATATGATAGAGCTTAAGTTTTTATGTTCTTACTTGTATCAAATTCAAAATACTTTATTCAGTATTGAGGTATTAAACTTTGTTATTGATAGTCAAACTAGAAACTACCTATGATATTTACACACAAAAAAACAATATAAATAGAAATGCGGCGATCGTCTCATTCCCATGGTGAGCTATCATCCATAAATTCATTAATTGTACAATTACTTTTAGCACACAAGCGTTCCTTTACAATTTTTATAAATTTAGCCACTGAGGTATTTTGAACGCCTTCTGGGATCCTGTTGTAGAACATTGCCCCACAAAAGAGTTACCGACTATGCAGTCGAGTAACGGGAGCAATTAATTTATGTTTAGTCTTTGTACCAATGTCATGAGTATCACATTTTCTCACAAAATCATTAATGTTTTTCCATACATACATAACATTACGTAATAAGCAACAGTTCATATTTTAATTCATTTAAATTTCTGTTTTAGAGTAAATACGTATGACGAATGCAAAACGTATACAGCATCGCTAGAATGCGATAAACATGAGGTCCAGCGTATAATAAGTGCTCGACTCCCAACCCGTCATGACCCGGAGACTTCTGTTTTGCCAACCTTTCTACAGTTTCCTTAACGTCACGGGCCGTAAATCTAAGAGAACTCTCCGAGTCCGACACCCCGACATCATGCATCTGCTTGTGAGGGCACAGAGTAGGCTTAACTCTAAAATAGTCTTTAAATATGTTAGCTATTTGATTTGCACCCGTCACTCCATCAATGCTCACAGGGAGAAGCGGTCTTGAATTGAGTTTATTTCTTTCTTTCCAAAATTTTACAAAATATCTCTTATACAAAAAAAATAAAATAAAATAAAAGATTTCGAGTCGACAACATATATCCGCAAAATTCGGATTGTCGAGTATTTTGTTAAATTCTAATGGTGCTGACAGACAAATCGTAGTCGCCATAGTGTCCACTCTAGCGAAACGTCACTGACACCAGAAACACACACTGTTAATAAACTGACAGTTAATAAACGTTCCGTTTCAGACTAGCGCATATATGCCTCGCCACCACGACGAAACGTCTTGCCGTAAAAATTGAGCGAATCTAGTAGTTCTATTTTTACTTCTTATGGTGAGGATTGGAAGACTTTCTGCATTCAAATAAAATAAGTAAGTACTTATTCTTCCAGTGGCATGCAATTTTTGTAATGGGAAAATATTTGCGAGAAACTGCAAGTAAATGCAATTGTGCAGTCGATGAGTGGAATGCGACAACATTATACTCGGTAAGCGGTTCAATATTTTTTCTCTATGACCCGACAAATAATAAGAAATGACCACACGCATAGCCTGTATTGAACACAGAACACAGACACAAATAACACCCAGACCCAGAACAGATATATAACTTGATCATTAAAATACTTGCCTTGCCGGAAATCGAACATGGGACCCCTGCGTCAAAGTCCCAATGGCTTAATAGTGTGGTTTATTTTTGTTAATATAATCTAATTACACACTTCACTTTGTATTTGAATCAGTCCATGATTATTATTGTGAATGCTGTGGCCTGGAAACAAATAGGCAGTTAAGAGTAACCAAGGCTCGAGCACTTTCAAATCTTTTCTGCTCCTTATTCATCTGTTAAATCATTAGCTGCCTCAACAATGCAACCTGACAAATCCCAAGAATTATTCGATGACTTTCTGGTAAGTGAATAGTGCAGGTCACCTAATACAGTAAAATGAAAAATAATAATAAGGTCCTCCAGACCGATTTCGGTCACGGCGGCCAATCTCAAGAGAGATTAGCCAACTGCGCAGGACATATTATAGTGCACAAGTGTGTGCGCAAACACAGGTGCACTCTCTTTTCCTTAGCTCTCATAATCCGATGGGACGGCAATCCGACACGACCGGAAAGAGTTCAGGCGCAGGACCAACGGCTTAACGTGCTTTCCGAGGCACGGGAGTGTACACACTTCCAACTTCCAGACTCCGGGCTGTTACTGAGAATTTTCTGAATGAAAAACCCAATAACTATTTATTGGCCCGACCTGGGAATTGAACCCAGGACCACCGGGTCTGCGGCCTTATATCTAGGCACTAGACCAACGAGGCAGTCACAATGAAAAATAATATTATTATATATACTAATTATATTATTATTACCAGATAGAGGCGTAAGGATATACATAAATACACAATACTTATTATTATTTGAAAATTTATTTAATTTTTTTTCTCCTTTAAGGTGGATAACGAACAGTTGAAGCAAATCGAAGAGTCACTGGTGACTGATGATGTTTCTTCGAACAAAGAGGACGCAGCTCCAGAATCACTACTGACTGATGTTTCCTTAGAAGAATTGGAGAAAGAGTACATATTTAATGGCTGGCAGGCCACAGAAGAAGTGTAACGTAGTAAAGCGAGAAGTTTTATTTGTTCTTTTTTAGTGTCACGAATACATCCGAAATTCTAAGGGTTTATGATAAATCACTTATTTGGAATATTATGGTCTTGGTGACTCATGCAATTAATTATTTAAATATTACCAAACCAGGTGTAACGTAAAGAGAAGGTCCGAGAGGGCAAGGGGTTGGGTGGAGAGGGCACTCCACGCGCTGTCTTTGAGTTGCAAATGTTATTCTCGCTTTTAACCAGACCCAATGAAATAATAGTTCTTTTGCGAAGTGTTCACCTCGCCGGAGCGGAGCGCTTGTATTGCAGAGCAGATAAAATAAATTAATTATTACTTGACTGGGGTTTTCATATACTGGAATGAAATTTTTAAATATTATTAACAATTTACGTCGTCACGTCAGTTAAAATTGTTGTAATTCTAACATTTCGATTGTTATCAAATGTGTTTGAATACAATGGGCGATAACAAATTATTATTTCGCAATGGTTAAAGTCTAGTTAGATCTCATATGTCCTAAATATTACGTCCCTCGGCCCGGCTTGTGTAGCGTAGCTTACTTCGTTGCGAAGCTTACTCAAAGCCTTTGAGCAAGCCTACAGTGCCACATATTACTGAGCCAGGACGAGAGCTGGAAAAGGGGACACGATGTAGTGTGGGTCCCAGATAAAGTACACGCATTGTTCGCAACGTATCGGAGCCGATGCCGCTAACAAAAGGCTCGTCAGCAGTTAAGTCGCCCCCGACACCGGCGAGCCGACACGCAAGGGCATTTATTCTTGCTTTAAAGCGTTTTATTAAAAAAAATCATAGGATTATTCCCTTAAAATAACTTGTGGTTGTCTTCCATCTCAGTACGTATATGTAATATTAAACAACCAGTTTTCGAGTTAGAATAACATAATTTTTGCATGTACATAGGTGTCTATGGGCGAAGGTGACCACTTACGACCCGCGTTGCCCATGTTCTCAGCATCTGTTATTTTTATAAAAAAGCGTGTTAATTTAAAATGTACGTGAATCGCCGCTCAGTGCGCTGCCGTACTGCAACGTACTAACCAGGTGGTTGACACGTCGCGACGCACTCGTACTCCGCCTGTGAGCGACCTCGCCGTAATCGGCGCCCTTTATACCAACACGCACTCATTACGCAGCACTCCGAGCAATCATGAAGCATTCTTCTGTTGATCATATCCTTTGTTTTCTTGCTTCCATTAAAATATGACGCTCTGACGACGTTGTGGAAAGATACCTCAGGAGCTCCATTGCCTCTGCTTTATTCATTTTATTGCGCTTAATAAAAGGAAATTATTTAAAGGATTTTAATAAAAAAATGTAGGTATTTTAATGTATTTATGTAAGAATGCACATTTTAAAGCAATATGCTTATGCTGAAAAAATAAATAGCAGTAGAGTCGCTTGGCTCGTTGGAACGTTCTAGTAGGTAAATAAGTAATACGGGGCGTTGCAACAAGTCTGTTCGCAACCCTTTGAATATTTACCGTGGAATTTACTAGCGAAACCAGTATTCGCTTGAGCCAAAAATATATTTAGAGATTGAAATAAAAACACGAATGTTGATAGTAAACTAAATCAGGATTTCACATTTAAATATGAAAAGGCTACGTACACTCGTTTTGAGCTGAATTGGAGAATAAACTTTAAAGGATTACGTTGGAAGCATCGACTAGTCGTACCGTTGTCATCACAACAGCAAATAAGTTCTATTCACGAAATACGAGTCAAATGTTATATATTTAACAGCGTCCAATATAAATATTACAAGTGTAATATTTTGCACTGTTATTTCTAGGGAATGTTCAATACACTCGTACATCAGCGAATAATGCAATGCATAATGAGCGATCTATCTCCACGAACCGCATCATCAATCTCAAATAAATATTTTCTATTCGGTTAAACACTCCTCTGCTCTCTATTTTATTAATTATATTTGTCGTCGTGGAGGCTCTTTGGTCTTTATATGAAAGTATTGTTTACCATCTATTTACTATAAAATTATTAAAAAAAAACACACTGTGTTAATTTTCATTATTTTGTTTTGCGTTTTTTGTCAGGCTCGCTTTACAAATACCATTATTTCAGGTTTATATTATTATGACTGATTAAATTGTAGTCTGTGTTACTTCTGGATAAATTAGCTTTCTAATATAGTAAAAGAAAAATTTAAATCGCTTCATTAGCATCAGAGTTATCAATTAGAATTATATATTCTACTAGCAGCTGCCCGCGGCTTCGCTCGCGCTTAAGGATAAACGATTATTTGAAATTTGGATTGGTATGTTTTTTTATTATTATTATTACCTTAAATAAATACAAATAAAAATTAAAAATATTTACTATACAAATCGTGACCGCGTGGAATGGTGGCAAGAATGCTAGCAGCATTTCCCCTTTGAATCGCAATTCCGATTCTCTGGGCGAAAAATGAACCAGCCCTTCTGTCACCAGTAGAGGCAATAAGACGGGGTGTAATATTTTGGATGAAATTTTTTGCACTATTACTCCTAGGTCCAAGCGTTTCAACTGCAAACGGAATAAAAATATAATTTTGAATAAGAGAAGAATATTTGTTACGTTTGTTCGTTTCAGCTTTATCCGCGGCAGCACCGGCTTTTAACATTGTTTCTCTGATATGAGACGGGGCTAGTGTGTCAACACATGTTGCGTCCCACACAAGGGCCCGTCCCCGTTCCCAGGGAACCAATGTCAGTCCATCAGGTCTCTTACCATCATCACGACTAATTCCATGAGGCTCAATAAGAGCAGGAACGTCAATGGTGGCAAGAGCCCTTTTAATAGTATCATTAAGAGAACTGTGGCGGAAAAGCCTCCCTGAACTCCTTGGACAAGAAAGACCGTGTAAGCCGAAAGAGTCGACCTCTTTTCCACACGGGCACCTGTGCTCAATGCACAACTGTGTTCCCAGTCGGAGACCTATTGCTATGCGAAAACATTCATTGTCTAAAAGCGTCCCAAGATTTTTAGAGGGTACCGCATGTAACCAGTGACCTGACTCTTTAGTTGATAAAGCTAGAAGCCGTGCACGGTTATTGGCACTTGTTAAATTTTGATTCAAACTTTGTTGTGTACCATGAACTAGTGGCGAATCCCAAAGTTTTTGTTTGGTAACTTCCTCAGGGATATCGTCATTAGGACATTTTACCTTCCAGTTTTCTATTGCCTCTGTAACATTTGTGATTTTCAGTGTATTTGATTTTAAAATATGTGAACAAAGGCCTGTAATGCTATGTACAGAAGAGAGAAAGGACACCGATGCCACCATGGCGAATCAGAAGTGTAACTTGGGTCCAGGAATACTCATCAAGAGATAAATTTAGAATTTTCTCTAAAGAATCTTTAAGGATGGCGTCGATTTTATTGGTAAGGCCAGGAAATTTCCAGACTGCGCTCGCGCGTAGAATGTACATTAATTTTGGAACAAAATGACAGTGCTTCAAAATAGTATAAGCAATATGAGAATTTAACACGCCCAATCTGTCGACGTTGTCTAAAAAAATTTTTATTTTATCATTTAGAACAGGTTCAATACCTTCGTCAAAAAGTGGTGCACCAAGAAGGCAAAGCGTATTTTTATGAAGAATTTTAATATTAGGTGCAATTTTATAAAATAATTCCGTTGCCGAATAAATAACATTTGAAGATAAAGTGTTTGTGAAAAATTTTTCACATTTTGAAAAATTCAATTTGAGACCAACTTTATCAAAACGTTCTGTAATTTTAATTAAATCTTCAATGACATCACCCACTCTGCCCCCTATGGTTCCATCATCTAGGTACCATATGTTTAATTTAGATTTTAAATCTGAGATGTAGTTATGGATACCTAGGCTGAAAAGAGCAGGACCTAATGGATCTCCTTGCTGAACGCCTACATTAGAATTAATTGTTTTTTCGCCAAAAAAAAGCTTTGAAAAAAAGTTTGGAGTTTGGAGAGATTTCTAAAAACGACGAAATACGTATGCGTAGCGTTAATATTAAATATCATTCTTCTTACATCAAAAATTACGGTATCCCCATACAAACTTTCAACCCATTCTTTACCCTCTTAGGGGGTAGCTTTGAAATACATTTTTATTTATTAAGCTTGTATATTAATTTTTATGCTTGTAACTTTAAAAATTACAGGTTTCTAACCCCCGTGGTTTATTAAGCTCTGCGATAATGAATCATTCAGGAAAAGTCATTATATTATGTGTATAGATAACAACAAAAATACATATTTTTTATAACTTTTGATACACTCATCTGATTTTGATGAAATAAAGACTAAACCGTACCTTGAAATAGTTGTTATAATAATTCGGTTATTTGTAATTTTAAGACGTTTGAAAGATTAGCCTGAACAAACAGACAGACAGTGTAAAAAAAATAAAAAAAAATATTGCTTTGGTTTTGGTAAATCGTAAATAGCCATATAACCTTTAAAACAGGCAGTTATTTTGAAATCACAGACAGAAACTTCAATTTTATTTTATAATATTAAGCAAGTAAGAATATGACTACAGTAGCAAATTTATAACAAACTAAAATATTGAATATTAAGAAGGCTGGTACATTCATATTATATAAATTAATACAATATTATTTTTATCATTTCTAATATTTCTATCATTATTAATTTTGCATTGATTTTTTTAAAACATATAAAATCAATATCTTTGTAGACTTAATTATAATTTTGTCACCTATGGCTTATCGCAAGGATGAATAATGACTTCAATATCATTCTTGAGTGGAGTGAGAAATCTTTAGCTCTTAATGTCAACCCTAGTAGATTTCAAGCCATAATTATTGGCAGGAGGAACCAAATATCATGTTTGATAATATTGTCATCCCTTATTGTGATTATATTAAAAACCTGGGAGTTTTCTTCGAATATACTTTGCTTGCCGTGTGAGTGTTTGCCGTATTGAGGTCATTGGGTCATCATCAACATTGTCTTTTAAATTATAATCGCACAGATCTACTTGTTGCAAGCTTGACGTACCCAAAGACCAATTGAATTAAACTGAGAGATTTCAAAATACTTTTATTCGGTTTATATTGGGATAAGGCAAATAGAACCACATTTCACAATTTTGTTCTCTTCTTAATTAGTTGCCCGTCTGACTTCGTAGGAATATGCACATCTTCTGTATTCTGTACTGTGTGTTGTTTAACCCTTTTACTCCCCCTTCATCACTTGATATTCATTAGATGATGACGGTGATGACGACGTCTCAGTGCTTTTATTTATGTGCTCCGTATTTTGTTGTTCGATCACTACTATTTTAGCTATCTCTATAGCTTTCTTTAGTGGCAGATCAGACCGTTGTAATAATCTTTGATGTTTGGCGAGCTAATCTAACACATATACGCTGTAAATTTATCACTGACCAATGACTATTCATTCAACGAAATCGCATTTTAAACTGAAATTTTCTAGACTCGTAATAAAGTTGGTTATATATTTGTGTTTGCTTTGTTTTCTCATAAAAAATACATGTCAGGCCATAGTTAAATTTTTCCTCGGTTCGAAATACTTGTTACATTTATTAATGAGGTCTTCTAAAGTAATTTCTGTTATTTTAATGTTGAATGAATTGAACATTTAGACACCGTTTCCACCAATCGAGTGTAACAAAATTGCTATTTTTCTCTATTTACACTTCTTATACATAACCAGTGGCTAATACTCCTTATATATATCCAGTGGCTAATAAATATAGTTCAAAATATGGTTGCCATTTTTTCCACGTTAAATTGTTATTTATTTCGTTGTTTAGAAAAAACTTCGGTAGGTAAAACGTTTGAATTTTTATCTGCCGTTTTAAAACTTTTGACATGAAACACGAATTTACAAAAAAACTATACCTATTTAAAGTTTTAAGAAGTGATATACCACGTTGATGTTTAAAGCATGCACTTCTAAAACCATGTATTATTGTTATAGTTGTTTTTTAGGCTTTGTTTATACACCTATATACTATTTACGTATTAATTATTGTCACTGAGTTAACTGATTTGCTCACACGCAGACTTAAAGCGTACTGTTATGAAAGATATAAGATGAGATCATAAAGATACACACAATATATATGCAATATTAGTTTTTATGCAAAAACAACACACGAAGCTACTGAAAACACGAAATTGTTAACAAAACTTTTTGATTTTGACAACTAACAGTGAATGCGCGTACTTTTCCTACAGATAATAATTTATTGATTTTTAGTAGTGATACTAAACTTTTAATAAATAAATAAAGAGATTAAAAATTATGGGACAAAATATAGGATAAATCATAAGCAAAAGTGTATATTACATGTAATGTTTAATCTCTTTTCAGTTTGACCATAACCATTTTTTAATAAATGTTCTACGTGTATCTTTAAATTGACATAACTTTATTATTTATGAACCGATTGAAATAAAACAAACACTAAATGTTAAGTGAAGTTAGCCACAATACATTAGTGAAAACCGTACTCAAATCCATTAAGCCGTTTTTAAGATTAGCGTGCACAAACGCACAGACAAACAGACAAAAATTCTATTAATCATTGTTTTGGGTTCTATTGGGTTTATAAAGACCCCCGATAAAAGTTTTACTCATATATCTTCCATGTACAGACATCGACCAGTTACAGATTTATTATATGTATAGATATAAGAAGGATATAGAATATAATATATTTTTAGGACGGACATATAGGTTATAATTATAGCATACTAATATCTTAAATGCCTCGTTTCTCTAGCGGTTACCTTATAAGGGTGCTGGTGGTGGTGGTGGTGGTGTGGGTCGCTGGGGTTGATATCTCAGTTTAAAAAAATATCTCAATACAGCCCGAATCAGATATCCGCAGCTTGAAAGTTAGTAGTACTTACTTTTGTAACTTTGTGTGTGTTGATGCGTCTCGTCCGATTATCAGTATAATCTTTCAAAATGAAAATTCGTAACTGCTTCGACGATACTATATATGATGTAGTCATTCTTCGCCAAACACCATAGAGCTAGAAAAGTTATTATCGAGGCAACAATCGTCCCGTTATCAGTCCTAATGTTCACCGTATGTCGCAGTCCTGAGATTCAGACAGAAACATGTTAGACAGAAATAGCTTCGGCAGGTCTTGACTTAGTGTTTACGCTCTTCGTATGTACCTGTATACAATACCTAATTGACATTATTGGAAAAAAGCGATTACGTAGAAGGACAAAACATTGAAATTTTATAATAACTGATATGATAACATATAGTTTATTGCTGTCTTATAGAAAATGAATAGTATCAACTCCCTGTAAAGTTATCTAGTCCTTAGTACCAGCTTCGTGTTACGTGTATCTAGTTCATTAGGCTACAGATGAAAACAGTGATGTTATCGCATGATACGCACTAATTCAGAGCGAGGATAAAAACTTCGTACAATTATTTACGGTTGTTAAAGGAATCCGACGCGTGGCCGCGATAAGAAAACTCGTTTGTTAGCGGTGTTTGTGAAATATTCGTCGTTATAATTTATTTATTTATTTGGTTAGGATGGCCGCTTGCCTAATGAACCTTTTTGTTCGTAGCAAATATTTAAATATGTAAATCGGTGCTGGCTCCGATACAACAAGCAGGGTTAGCGAGGGCTTACAATTTACAAACAGATAATACAAAAGCTAACTGATCGACCGACCGACACGAGACAAAGTTTATTAAACGACTAACGCAAACATTGTAAATACAGTTTTGGTTTTATTTAAATTCATTGATACCGCTAAGAAAAAAAATAAAAAAGCCCTAAGTTGAGATTTCAGGACTCAATATAAATAAGACTTTGACTCAGTTTAAGTATCAAAAGCTACTTAATAATTATTCTACTACTAAACATGAATACAATGTTAATGTGTATATGACGGCACATTTGAATACGGGAGTAGACGATCTGGCACGAATGGTAACCTATTTATTTATTTATTTTTGTTGGTACAGTAACAGATAACAGATTAAAACATTTAGATACATGAGATAGTACTTAACATATTTAACAATAAATCTGCTTTCCAATTACAACTGTACACAGCACTTCAGTGTGTAAGAGATGTAAACACAACTAGACGCAATCAACAAAAGGTAGAAAAAAAAAAAAAATAAATAAAAAACAAAAATGACTTAAATTACTACAAAAGGATAAAAAAAAAGACTAAAATAAATAAGATCTAACAACTTAATTCCAATTTATACAAAGACAATTTAAAAGAATTAAAGCTGCCCTTAAACAAATCACAATGACATTCCAAATTATTGTATTGCTTACACATTCTGTGAATAGGATTATTCTGTGATGCTTTATTGGTTGTAGGTGGTATGCTAAATAGCTGAGGTCGACGTACTGATCTGTTGGGAATTTTAAAAGATAGGTTTTCCAATATTGGACAGTCCAGACCACCATTGGCCACCTTGTGTAGGATACAGAAATCTGTTATAATTCGACGGTCCTTAAGGCTTTTTAAATTATATTTTTGAAGTCTTTCTTCATAATTGGGTAATTTACGTCGAAGACCCTGTTTGCCACTTAGTATTCTGAGAAATCGCCGCTGGATAGACTCAATGCGATCTATATGGGTATGGTATATTGGTGACCATATTGTAGAGCAATATTCTAAAATGCTTCGAACTAAAGATGTGTATAGAATAATCCAAGACTTCGAGTTTCTAAAGGGCTGAGCGGTGCGAATAATAAAGCCTAATAATCTATTTGCTTTACTTGTGATGTAGTCATAATGGTTTTTGAAAGATAAAGTAGAATCAAACAATATACCCAAATCACGAATTGTATTTACTTTAGAGACTGCAATATTTTTAATTGTATAATTATATGTAATAAAATTTTTGTTCTTTGTAAAAGAAATTGCGAAGCATTTTTCATTATTTAATTTCATTAAATTATCGTTACACCAACTCTGAATAATGTCGAGGTCCTGTTGAAGCATTACACAGTCAGAACAATTTAATATACGACGAAAGATTTTTATATCATCAGCATAAGCTAGGCATTCGCTCTTTATTAATGGAAAAAGATCATTGATAAAAATTAAAAATAATAAGGGCCCAAGATTTGAACCTTGAGGAACACCTGAAGTGGCTAAGATAGGAGTAGACTCATATCCATGTAACGCAACCAATTGAGAACGATTGGACAGATAGGAGCAAAGCCAACGATAGAGACTTCCATGTATACCCATATGGCTGGCCTTTTGCAATAAAATATTATGATCGACTCGATCAAAAGCTTTAGAAAAATCTATATATATTGAGTCAACCTGTTGTCTCTTGTTAAATGATTCGAATAGATAATTTGAATATACTAGCAAGTTTGTATTTGTTGAGCGACCAGATATGAAACCGTGTTGATTAATATTAAGGTTTTGTTTAACATGGTTGTAGATATAATCATAGACCATACTTTCGAATATTTTTGCAAAACAATTAAGAATGCTTATAGGGCGATAGTTTTTAACGTCATTCTTATCACCTGCCTTAAATATGGGAGTGATTTTAGCAATTTTCCATAAAGAAGGAAATACTCCATATATACGTTGAGGGCGGTGTTGAGGAAACCTCGACACTGTAGTGCGTCGGCAATGTTTGCTGATGCTCGCGTGGACGATTTTTTCTCTATAATACGCAAGCGTGTCGCCTCCATTATGAGCAGAATTTCGAAAAGTACCAACACCCTCCTCAGCACATTGGCTTGTAAATTGGACAGTCACTTCTGGGAACACTGGAATGGTGTACATGTGAAGCGGGTCTAATTCTAGGATTAAGTACTAACATAGTTTAAGCATTCGTTACTAATCTATTTAATTTTAAAAATTTATTTTAATTTATTTGTTATTATTTTTAATTTTATTTGAATTTAATGTTAATTTTAATTTAATATGGATTGTTTAATCTGAAATAAAGTATTATTATTATTATTATTATTATTATTATTATTATAATAAAGACTTATTATAAATAATCGATAAAGGCTTGACTAAAGCTGTGGAACATTTATTTATAAAGACAGGTGGAATTCCATCAAGACCTGCTCCTTTAGTAATATCTACAGATTTAAGTCTTGATAGTATCGAATCTTCGCAAAATTGAATTTTGCTGATTGATGCATTATGTACAATAAAATCTGGCTTATAATTGTTAGGTTTTACCTTATCATAGACGCTCGAGAAGTAATAGGCGAAAAGATTAACTATATCACCTCCGGTGTCCGCAGTTCGATTATTAAAATACATATGATTTGGAATGTCATTAGTGACGCGTTTATTCTTTGTGTATCGCCAAAAAGCTTTTATATTTGAAACTAGATCGCACTCAACAGTACACATATATGTTTTGAAACATATATCTATTTGAAGCTTAGCGCGCTTCCTTAAGAGAGCAAATGTGTCGTAATCACGAGGATTATTGTATATTTTAAATCTTAAATAGTATTTTTCTTTATTCTTAATCAACCTGATTAGGTCTTTAGAGAACCATTGAGGATAGTTTTTCTTTCTCTGCTTAGATTTGGGTGTGTATTTTTCAATAATGGTATATAAGGTATTATAAAATAATTGGACGAATCCTTCACAGTCAAGAACCGTAGAGTGATATTCCCATCGAATTGTTTTAGTTCTTTTATACAATTATCATAATCACATTTATAAAAACAAAATTTACCTAAGGGAATTTTATCAATCAGCATTGAAGTTTTATCGCAGAAAAAATTGAGTTCAAGAGCAGGATGGTGAGAATCCAGTCTACTAAGTGGCATAGATTTTGAAAGCTTGAAATTATCACGATGGTCTGTCAAAACAAGATCAAGAATTTTACCATTAAGATTTGTTATCATATTAAGTTGTCGTAGCGCAGTCATGTGTAGAAAATCATAGAATATTTTTGATTTGTCACAAGTAAAATTTTGAGGACAGCCTGAAGCCTCGTTCCAGATAAGGTCTGGAAAATTAAAGTCTCCTAATATGCATGTAATGCAATTAGGGGACATACTCATAATGTGTTTACACTTATTTATAAATTCATTAAAAACATTGAAAGGTATATAATTTGGAATATAAACAGTACATAAATTTAGAATACAACGGTTATTTATTTTAATTTGTACCCATAGATCTTCTAGTAGTTCAGAATTCCAATCATTCCTAATATTTAAAATTAGCTTTCTAGAGACAGCCATTAGCACACCACCTCCATGACATTTATTAAAACGTTTAAGAAAACGATTATCACGATCCCTGCGAATTACCTGATACCTGTCATCAAAAAATTCGGATGATAAAATGGAATTATCAAGCCAGGTTTCACTAAAGCTAAGTATATTATAATTTTGACATAAAATAGCATTAAATATATCAACAGATTTACTTTTCATGCCTCGAATATTTTGGTAATAAATACTAACAGCCATATTGAAACAAAATATGATTAAAAAAAAAAAACACTTCAACGTAATAAACAGACAAAAAAAAAAAAACATAATCAGTGAAGTGAATCAAGGCTGGTCTTATTCTTAATATGGATGAAAGGAGAATTAATATCTTTTCTAACATAAATGCGACTATTTCGTACCCATGTAAACCTATATGAGAGTTCTTTGGCTTTCTTCCGTGTAGCAGCATGCAAAAATTTGTTGGCAGGGGAAAGATGTTCCGATACATACACAGGTTTCTTATCTCCGGACATTCCTAATAACGATGTATTAAGCTTGTTGTCAGGATTGGACTTATTATAACGATAAACTGCTGAGTAAAATTCATCGCGACGCCTGACATTTTTAAATTTAACGATAATAGAGCGTGGTTGCTTATTTTCTTTATTTAGCTTAGCCACTCTAGTGCAGTTTATGATATCGTCATCAGTCAATTTATGACCGATGACATTAGCACACTGGTATATGATGTTTGGAAGGTTTTCCTTGTGATGTTCCGGTATGCCATTAAACTCCAAGTTGTCTTGGCGAAGGTGCTGTTCGATGGTATTAATACGATCAGATAGGTCAGACACGGTCATATGGAGTTGATTATATTCATTTTGAAGAAGCTTATTGTTATTGGTGAGCTCCTCAATTTTTAATTTCATATCATCATGCTCCTCACTGAGAAAAGCCACAGACTTGCATAATTCATGAACATCGTTTGATATGTCGGATAACTCAGTTTTTAGTACCTTAGATAGCATACTAGGTAATTCGATTTTAATTGCTGTGAGAACTCTTTCGCAGATCGTTGAGATTATGTTCTCATCACCACTAATTTTAGGAGGAGTTATATTCATGGTAGGTTCGCTATACACTTCGTACTGTGGGGAATGTGTGGAATCCTTTGTACTAACTAGAGCCGATTTTCGAGTTTCTGCATCATATAAGATACTTGTTTTTATAGTTCGAGCTGGAATATTGGTATTATCAAATTTCGGATGTTTGTTTATACATGCTTGACATTTCCAAATATGTTTTACATCTTTGGCCAAAGGATTATTAAATCTTTTTTCAGAGTAATTAGCACACAGTAGGTCATATATCTGGTGACATTGAGAGCATTTGAGATATTTGTTGTTTTCGATTTTCTTCAAACAACCAGCACACTTTAGTCTTTCAGTTGACATATCTAATTATTAATTGAAATTGTTTGTGTAGTGATACTAAATAATTTCAAAAGATATGTGGAAAAAAAAAATGTAAAAAAAAAAAAAAAAAAACACGAAAAAGAAGAATAAATCTATTGACTCTAGGCTTGATCCTGCGACTTCTGATTGCATGCAGCGCCGCGGACTGCGTCTACACCGCGAGGCCACTGGCGCTTGTAATATTATGTTTAATTTTACAGTCACAATCAGTTGAGCTTCAGTCGCTTAATGAGGTTGATGACCGCTCGTCCTCCAGTGTGAGTACAGAGGCCAAAGTCCACTCACAATCCACAAGTTAATTCATAATAACGAATATTTTTCGAATGTTTATTTGCTTCTATTTTAATCACTGTCCACAAAGTACAATAACTATTTACACAAATGTTTTGCACTTATAACACTGAACAAAATGATATAATTTTTTACTCAATGTGGTAACTTTTAAACACTAATTGAGAATTTTAACAACGGAGCAAAATAAGTACGTCTAGTTGCATTCAGTAATGACGAACGAACGAACCTAGCAACTGTTATTGGCCAGTCTCGTTTACTCTAACGCAACACCGAGCGCTAGTACGACAGATCTGACAGGACCGCCATTACCGAAAGGAAGAAGTAACCGACGGATGTCAAGAATAACGTGCTACGTGTTTGGTGGAGCGTTATCCAACTGATAGTTGAAATATTCTCCTCGCCGGAATACCCACGCCACGCCTATTCAGTCAATAGATATAGGAGATACCTTCGACGTCCCTTTACATACATATACATCTAATAGCTCATGTTGGCAGTATTCATAGTGTTAACACGAGGGGACACTGACTGAGTTTTTGTCAAATAAAATTGAATGGAACAATATAGAACGAAATAGAGCAGAGTATTCCAGTTTAAAACAGGATAGAATATATCGGAGTATGAGTTCCATTAGAATTTTTATAAAGTACAGGACCGATGACCTTAGATAGTTTAATACGGTAGTGTTAGATAAATTAATACATCTATTGTACTATCTAACAACCTCGTCGGTATCGTTTCTGCTATTTGACATATTGATAATTAATCAAATTATAGCTCATAGAAGAAGATACTTCAGCAAGGACAATATTTCATTTATTATAACTATAACAATATTTAATATTCTAAAGTACAAATGATAAACACAAATTAAATTATTTAACAATATTGAATTCCACCTTATGGTCTCACACCTCTGGGCCAGTGTTGCCAACATCGCTTGGCCTAATGTCGCCGTTTCTCGTGTCTTAAAGTAGCCTAATGTAGTCGAATTTCAATTTTCAGTTGCAGTAGCCTAAAGCAGCCCAAACCCCAAAATATCAATATGAATAAAATAAAATGTTGTTTAATCAATTTATTTATATTATATAAATATATTTATTTATATATTTATATTATAAATTGATAATGGTTGTTATATTTAACTCTATTTATTGTTATTATGATGTAAGTGACGTTCGTCTTTTTTTGAGAATAAAGTTTCTTTGAACTGATAAATAGACACACTAACACTATAATGTACGTTAAAACAAAGTAAAGTGCATTTTGAAACTAAATTAAACAAAAATTAAAAATAATCTGATTCGTCTTCTGCTAGCAATAATATGGCACCAACAAGACTTTCGTCTCGCCGTCTTAAGTGGTAGTTAATGTAGTTGCTGTTCTAGTACTGGCCCAACATTCGCCGGATTGCTCGGCTGAAAACTGTTCCAACATATGCCTCTTAAATTCATATGGGTACGAATTCTAAGAAGAGCGATCAGCATGGGTAACTGCATTACCATTCTCTGAGGATATCTGATTCGGGCTGTATTGAAATACTTTTTTAAACTGAGATATCAACCCAGCGACCCACACCACCACCACCACCACTCTTATAAGGTAACCGCTAGAGAAACGAGACATTTAAGATATTAGTATGCTATATAGCCTATATGTCCGTCCTAAAAATATATTATATTCTATATCCTTCTTATATAGAATATATAATTCTAATTGATAACTCTGATGCTAATGAAGCGATTAAAATTTTTCTTACTATTAGAAAGCTTGTGATGTAATGGATTACTATTTATCCAGAAGTAACACAGACTACAATTTAATCAGTCATAATAAGATTAACCTGAAATAATGGTATTTGTAAAGCAAGCCTGACAAATAACGCTGCCGATCTACCTTATATAACAATAAACAACAACAAAATGTACGTAACGCATAGACCCCGCGGCGTTGACGATGTATATAAAGTATTTTTTAACCAATGAGCTAAATTGTGCTTAATATAATACTAATACGTCGAACAGCACTCCTCGCGAATGTTCACGCGTTTATTCAAATATCTCGTTATACTCCTAAAACGAATAATGAGGATTGATATTTTGTCTCAATTAAACTATACTACAGTAGTTGTTATTTCTTAGTGATTTATTTATAAAAGATGCATATATTTTTTTTAATCTGACTTGTATTTATCAATCATTGTTTGTTAATCGTATTTTACTTGGTGGTAGAGCTTTGTGCAAGCTCGTCTGGGTAGGTACCACCCACTCATCAGATATTCTACCGCAAAACAGCAGTACTTGGTACTGTTGTGTTCCGGTTTGAAGGTTGAGTGAGCCAGTGTAATTACAGGCACAAGGGACATAACATCTTAGTTCCTAAGGTTGGTGGCGCATTGGCAATGTGAGCGATGGTTAACATTTCTTACACTGCCAATGTCTATGGGCGTTGGTGACCACTTACCATCAGGTGGCCAATATGCTCGCCCGCCAACCTATAAAATAAAATAAAAATATACTATCTATAAATTTCCTTCGAGGGTCAGTTGCAGAATGTATTTAAAAAAAACATTATGAAACAACTTTGATTGTTTTCACAAGTTCTTTTCAAGTTATAATATAATAAAACTATTAGTATATTAGTTATAATAAAACTTAAAAATATTTTATAAAATATGTGTATTGTAATGTTATAAGTGCATGCCGAGACTACCTGTAATTAGTAGAACATTTTCCTTGATTCAAGTTGTGATATTGTACGTATTCAATGTGTTATTGTATCTACTGTTGGTTGTCCTAAGTAAATAAATAAATAATTATTCTCTGAAATATTGGTAAGAGTTTTTATTGATTCGTCACGGTGCCGGAGACTTCCTTTGTACTGGCGATGGTGCCTTGAAAGTAAACGGCTCACGTCCGCCGTTTCTTTCAAATTAAGCCAATCAGTTTCGGATCAAATACAATCATTATAAGTTATACCATAATTTATACCAGTAGTAAGTGTATTGATTGACAACATAATTTTCTGTTATTATACAGTTACTTTATTTAAACGGGTAATAGATCGTGGATCGTGATTGTGGTTTAGTAATTGTAATAAATTTTTTTTTTCATTAAATCGATTCGACTTCCTCCTCACACTTGTATCAATTACGCTGTAAATAAAATAGTAACGTCATGCATAAATTGATGATAAAATTAATTAATTGATACGACCCGTAACGACTTCCGCTTACAATTCATACGTAGATAATGACATTTTATAAACTACGGTAATTGTTGTTTTTAATATAATTTGCAAATGTAAAGCCCAAATGAGTGTTCAGATTAATACCGGGCAAAATAATTTATCGGTCGCTATCAGCGGCGCGGCCGCGCAAAAAGTAAATTTGATTCCTGACACTATTAATGCGATTTAATGGATTAACTTTGCGCGAACATAACGGTAAATATGTGAGCGATACTCCGCCTGGAACGTAATTAATTTCGTAAGTATTTTATAGATCCGATGATTTATTTATTACGGACAGCCGAGTGACGGGCTCGCGAGTACGATCTGTAGCTGACTATATATATGTAGCAACCTTTTGTAGCAGTGCCTCTAAGACTCGTATAAAACTGCCTCCCTTGATAGTACATTTATCATAAAATATTTTACTGAAAAACTGTATTTTTTCCCTTTTTTTATGTATTTTTGAAGTTGAAATATGATTGTTTTTAAAAGTCATACATATTTCATATCGAAACCATCAAACATCGGTGAAAGAATGCAAAAATGTGTATAAAGAGTCGACTCGATCCATTTCGAAGTGTACAGCTCTGCCTTACAAAAAGTTCTCGTTGAACTCAAACAAAAAGAGCTCGTTATATTTATTTCCTTCTTCCTCGATTCAAGGGAACACATTAAGACGCCTAAAATGTGGCGCTCGTCATCGTAATTATCCGGTCCGGCGCGACGTGCCGGCGGCCGGTGCAGACTGATTGCAGCCTCACTCAAGGCAAGGGGCGCGCTCGGAAAATCGGCCCGCATTCGACTATTGTCGTAGGTTAATACACTGTTTTTATTTTGAAAGAGAAATTCCTTTTGTAAAGAAGCCTTCGACCTAGCAGCATTCTGTTCGAAAGTATTCACAGTCAGTTTTGATATCTGTCTACAATCTGTCTAGAAACAATATGACATCGAATACACAGTAATATGTATAATATTGGTAAAAATATCGCCTAATGAAATACATATTTAATAAAACTATTATAAATTTTTTTTTATAGCATTGTTAGGCGGTCTATCATATGGGCCACCTGATAATAAGTGGTCTTCTTGTGGGCGCTTACATCGCCAATGCGCCACCAACCTTGGGAACTAAGATGTTATGTCCCCTGTGCCTGTTATTACACTGGCTCACTCACCCTTCAAACCGGAACACAACAATACCAAGTACTGCTGTTTTGCGGTAGAATATCTGATGAGTGGGTGGTACCTACACCCAGACGAGCTTGCACAAAGCTCTACCACCAAGTATAATGTTGTCGGCTAGTTCTTGCTCAAAGTAGTTCTCTAGAGTCTCAGGATCGAGCACTATCGAAGCGAATTAGTAAAAGCCGTCCGTGCCCGTCCCGACTTCGTACGGGTAAAATAAAGATTTTCTTCCGTGTATTTTTAATCAATAAGGTTTAAATATTCACCAATCGATCTATTCGCCCTTACAGTACAGTATATGTTCAGTACAGGGCATATAATAAAGAACTACTAAAGAAAATCGTAAGGAATCGGTGATATCTTCTAAAGTATGAATTCAAATTAGTGTAATAGACATTTTTTCTGAATTTTAATTTATATGAAGTTGCCGAGGTAATTTAAATATTTAAATGAATAAGAATTAACAATAAATTGAAAAAAAAAATAGCAACACAAAAACAAAAATTTTGAAGATACTAAAAATAATGTACTACATGCTTATATTACTCATCTTTAACTACAAAAAAGATCGGGAGACTTATGTATCTAAATATTATAATTAAGTCATAATAACTGCTTTTTGTTAAAATTAGTTAAAAAAAACACGGGCTGAAACGAAAGATGATGATATTCTTATGATGATATTAATCCCTATGCAATTCAATAGCTTCAGGTTGATTATACACATGTAAATTCATTTTTAAATGGTTCGAATTTGACCTTTCGTTTAGAAGTTAGGACTGTTACCAGTCCTGCAAAAAGTAAGAAAAATGCAGTGACGTAAGTGCACTATGAATATTGGGAGCGAGCAGTACTACGCTTAGTCTATTATTTATCTACTAAAACGTGTCTGAATATGTAAATTTTTATTGATTATATTTCTGTATTTTTGTCAGACTCCTTTACTCATTATGAGAGTTACGGAATATAGAGTGCATCTGTGTTTGCGCACTATAATATATAGGGTGTTCCAATAGGGACGCTTGAACTTTGACAGCTGATTGCGGCCATGTTGTTTGAGTGACAGCTGTCAAATGCAGTGTGTTATATTCATTCCGTCCTCCCAAACCACCATGGCAGGTTACAGTGTCGAGCAGCACGTGCAAATCATAAAATTGTTTTATGAAAATGGGTCTTCAGTTCGAGCAACGTTCCGCGCACTTCGCCCGTTTTACGGTCGCGATGATCGTCCTGCCGAGTCGACTATCCGTCGATTGGTGGACAAATTCGAGTCAACCGGGTCAGTTAACAATCAGCCGGTTCCCGTGCGTCAACGTAACGCGAGATCTGCCGAGAATATCGCCGCTGTGCGCGACAGTGTCCTCGAAAACCCGCGGCAGTCAATTCCGCGTCGCGCACAGGAACTCGGCCTTTCGCAGACGACAACTTGGCGAATTTTGCGTTGTGACTTGAGCCTGCACCCGTACAAGATCCAGCTGACCCAAGAGCTCAAGGTTAATGACCATAGACAGCGCCGTGTGTTCGCTGACTGGGCATTAGAGCAGTTGGAAGTTGACGCTGATTTTGGTAAAAAAATGATCTTCAGCGACGAGGCGCATTTTTGCATGAATGGCTATGTCAACAAGAAAAATTGCCGTATTTGGGACGAGACCAATCCACACGAGGTTCACCAAGTGGCAATGCACCCGCAGAAAGTGACTGTTTGGTGCGGATTTTGGGCCGGAGGCGTGATTGGTCCGTATTTTTTCGAAAACGATAATGGTGTGGCCGTCACCGTCAATGGTGAGCGATACCGGTCGATGATAACCAACTTCTTTTGACCTGAAATCGAGAATATGGATCTGGACAACATGTGGTTTCAACAGGACGGCGCTACGTGCCACACAGCACACGCTACGGTGGAAGTTCTGCGCGATCAAGCGCCCTTAATGGAAAACCCTATAGTTGGCACATCTATCTTAAGATTGGCCGCCGTAGCCGAAATCGGTCAACAATAAGCGTTCTCCTCCTTTATTCAACTCACTCTTTAATTTGTATGTTTTATGTTATTTTACCAATGCAAAAATGTTTAGTAAGGTAGTTTAAATTAATAAATTTCATTTAAAATTTGAGGTAAATAGTAATCTCTTCAAGATTAAATATAAAACAGCGTATTATAAGTTAAAAAAAGAGTGCAAATTATATTTATATCGTTGGATTTACACAATGCTTATAGTCAAATCTACTACTAAAATTAAATCCCGAAAAAACAAAAGTAATGACCAACGGATATAAAAGCTGCAAAAATGTAGGCGAGTCTCAAATTAGCTATGTCGATTAATATATATACCTTGGACAGCTAATATCACCTAAAGTTAACATAAATAAAGAAATCGATAGAAGGATAGCCAACAGTTGGAAAAGGTATTGGGGCCTTAGAGAAGTTATGAAAGACAAAATATAACAACAAAGAGCAAATTGTTCAATGTCTGCATTCTACCAATCTTAATGTATGGGAGCCAAACATGGGCCATAACAAAATACACAACCAACAGAATTACAGTTTGCCAACGAGCAATGGAAAGAAGTATGCTAGGAGTAAAAAAGAGGGATAGAATAAGAAACATCAACATTAGGAAAAAGACTAAGATACAAGACGCAACCCTAAAAATAAAAAGGTTAAAAATGGAAGTGGTCGGGGCATGTGATTAGAGGAAAAGAGAAGTGGAGCAAAATAGTCACACAATGGTACCCTAGGGAGGGAAAAAGGAAAAGAGGTAGACAACAGCAAAGATGGGACGATGATATCAAGCAGGTTGCAGGCATAACATGGAGTAGAGTGGCCATAGAGAGACAAGAATGGAGTAGGTTGGAGGAGGCCTTTGCCAACTGGCAAACGGACTTACAAAAAGTAAAAAAAACACCAAATACGCGAATAAGTTTAATCATGTAAAATAAGTGTAGTAGTTTAAGAAAACCAGTATTTTGTAAATCTTTTGTCCGAATTAAAGGCTTATTATTATATTATTATATATATTGTCAAATCTAAAAAAATCGCACACGCACACACACAGACACACACACACACACACACACATACATACAACTATATAAAATAGGAATATCTAATAGTAATAATAATAATAATAATAGGACTAAGCGGCGGACAAAATCTAGTATATATATAAAATATAGTTTACTCATTACAAACAAACATACAAAAAAAAATTAACTCTTTAAAATATTAGTATAGATATAGATTACGTGCGAGCGAAGCCACGGGCAAGAGCTAGTTTATCAATATAAACATCATGAAATCGGTTACTATGGCAACGGTTACTAAGGCAACTGTTACTAATGTTTGGTATGGGCTCTCCTACATATAAAGAGAATGATAAAATATGTGATAAATCCGTTTTGAATGAGAGATGAACAAAATCCGTTCTTAGTGAGCGTCTACGTATGGGAAGGGTATCTGTGTCAAATTTCAAGTCAATCTGGCGCATAGTTTAGGAGATCTCGTGATGAGTGGGGAATCGATTATATATATATATAGAAAAATAAAATTTTAGCAATAAATTATATTTAATAAAAGTAAAATATATAGTAATTAATTTAAGACGATCTATTTGTAAATAAATATCAAAAATGAAATATTATTGAAAATCTTAACAAAACAAACCGACTTTGGTGCCCACCTGTGGTCTTCTTCAACAGTTCAACTTCGCAAATTAATATTTTCTAAATTCAAATAAAAATACCAAAATTGTTACATCTGAAAGTACATAGTTTCAAACATAAAAAAACCGGACAAGTGCGAGTCGGACTCGCCCACCGAGGGTTCCGTACAAATTTGTAAGTACATATTTAGAGTTATTTTAAATTAAATACTACTACTTCTACTCGGTGGTAGAGCTTTGTGCTAGCTCGTCTGGGTAGGTGCCACCCACTCATCAGAAATTCTACCGCAAAACAGCAGTACTTTGTATTGTTGTGTTCCGGTTTGAAGGGAGAGTGAGCCAGAGTAATTACAGGCACAGGGGACTTAACATCTTAGCTCCCAAGGTTGGTGGCGCATTGGCGATATAAGCGATTATTGACGTTTCATGCAATGCCATTGTCTATAGGCGTTGGTAACCACTTACCATCAAGTGGCCCATAGGCTCGTCCGCCAATCTATACAATAAAAAAAATAAAAAATAAGCAGGTATGCATAACAGTGCAAACTGTTAGGTACTACATACACCAAAGTTATTAGGTATCTACCTATAATTATAAAAAAGGGAAAAGGTTTTTTCATTCTTCCTCATAAATCGAAAATCATGTATACATCATTAAAATAAATTAAAATCGCCTACTACTATAAGGGTTGCTTATATTCAATTCCGAAATTCAGTACATGTGATACATGACCGTGTATTTGTATTTACACTGGCTCACTCACTCTTCAAGCCAGAAGACTGAATACACAGCCGGTACAGAATATATGGCGTTGATATGTTTAGTGATAAAATTACTTACTAGTAGATGATACTGTTGGTGTGGTTGGTAAGATACTTGCCTTTCACGCCGCAGGTCGTGGGTTCGATTCCCACCCAGGACAGACATTTGTGTGCATGAACATGTCTGTATGTCCTGAGTCTGGGTGTAATTATCTATTTAAGTATTTATTTACAAAAGAAAAGTAGTCTATGTAAGTATATCAGTTGTCTGGTTTCCATAGTACTAGCTCTGCTTAGTTTGGGATCAGATGGCTTTGTGTGAATAAAGTCCCAGGATATTATTATTATTATTACTCACCTAACGCTAACGACTGCACAAAACCTGCATCCATCACATCGTTACATCACGTAGTGTGAAAAACATCGCTTATTCTTCTTACAATTGGTATTTGTAATGGGCGGAGGTGACCACTTAGCATCAATGGTCATATTATTGGTAATTAACAAAATGATCTCGCTATAAATCCAAATACAGTAAAAAAAGTGCAAATAGTTTCGAAAAAATCATAATACATAATTAATCGCAGAGCCTCGTAATTACTTACCTCAGTATTTACGTAAGAGAGTAAAAAGATTTCAATGTAATTTTTTTTGGCCGTTTCCTTTCGCGTTGTATTCGAAGCGATCCCAATTTCCATTGCAATCAACGCGAAAGCCCGCAAGTGTAACTCGATTACCTGAATGTAACATATACCTAATTGGAAGCTACTTCTTTTGCCGTTGGTTATTGGAGAGATGGGCTAATTGTCCGCGAAAGGGCTGCGTCTCGCCTATCATGATTGCCAATTTCCTGATCCCGCTGGGAATCGTCGATATCATTTTTAGCCTCGGGAACTAGAAACAATAATGCGATAGACAACTAATGAACTTACTTCATGCCCAAACCAATAATAAGTCTTTTGTTTCGAATATTCAATATAAGTCGAGACAGATACAAGATACTTTGAAGAAGTACAAGTATATTTTGCAAGTAAGGTGATAAAAATCGTATAATGTCCATCGATTAAATAATAATTCTTCTGTTGGATTCACTGTCAGCAAATAAAGTTAAAAGAACAAAATAAATTTATCAAAGCATAAGTCTTCGTCAGTAAAGTAACGCAATTTATTAGTAACTTAGTACAATACTTATCGTGCATATTTCCTTGAAATGGTCCTGTTGTTTCATTTTCCTGCGAAGGTCTTTGTGATGCTAATGAGGACTGTCCACTCCGACTGTTTCTTGTGCTTCCCCTTTTATTCGTATTCGGATCAAACGGCGAGAAATTGTGTTCAGTTGTCTGCAGAGACTTTTGCACGTTCGAATGGACAAAAAATATAACAAGCAAAGCTGTAACAATTTCATTCCAACGTTAAATTTTTTCAGCTCATCGTCAGCTATGTATTATTATTTGTTATACATAAAAAGTCTTCTTCAATTTCACAGTAATTATATTTGAAGTTTTATGTTTCAGTATACGCAATTTAAAAATAATGGTGATTTGATTCAACTGACAGTTCCGTAATGTTCTCTTCTAAACCCTCGGTCGCGGCGTCTCTCACTGACTGATGCCGTCATCGTTCAGGATCAAATGAGCTTATATTTTACACTCCGTCGCCCCCTCCTCCTGTCGTATTACGACCATCACGCTTTTTTATTGTCGCATTGAACACGAAGTGAGCGAAAAACAAATCAGTGTGGCAAGTGGCCCGCAGCAAAGGGACGAAGATATCATGGGAAAGAATGTCATCTTTTATTTTGATATTTCAAATATATCATCACAAAAATATCCGAATATTTCTTTATTATTACTCTTCAATTACTCAGACAAGAGCCGTTTTCTTTGTTAAGAAACTATGCAAAAAGCGATTGTGACCATTTCGTTGAAATATTTGCTCGGAGCTACAGTTTCGTACTCGTTATAAAAAGTAATAAATATTGTATGATTCTTCTGCAGAGTGCAAAAGGCTATTCAGAATCCTCGCGCCGTTCGAGTCTGTTTAATATAACATTAAAAGGTATGAGGAGCTGAGAGATGAAATTAAAATCGTACTCGTCCGCACTTAAATCCGGTTAGAGCTTTTAATACGATGTGATTCCCCCGCCGTCCTCTCCTCCCGTCCTACGATTTCTGCCGTGGCCCTCTTGATATTTACTATTTCGTCAGAGAAAAGAAGTGCTTTAAATTTTCTTTTACAACTCGTTTAATAATGTTTATTTGTCTAACCGATACATTTGTATTTATAAGCATCATTTGTGATTGTAAGCCGCAAAATACAGATTAGTTTTGATACTTTCATCAGTGACTGGTCAGTTGTCAAATTGTTATCTTCAGATACGATACAGATATTAAGCAATTTAATTATATGTAGTGTATGTCTAATGTTATGTACACACAATTATTTAAGATCCCATCACGTTCGGTGTTTGTTGCCACTTCATTGTCTCCTGATATCAAATCTGATTACATGATAATGTTATGAAGGTGCTATAATTATAAGCAGAAGCGTTATATGTGAAGTTGATGAAGGATCGATACTTTATGATTGTATGTCTGTAAATATTTTATTTGCTACTCGCCTTTTATGACTTCCTTGTTAATACTCTGTTTTTCATTGTGCACCACAAAGATTAAAAAAAATTCAAAACATGGATACAACCTAATTATGAGAAGCAAAAGTAAAAGTAACAGCCTGTGAATGTCCCACTGCTGGGCTACGGCCTCTTCTTCTCATTGTGAGGAGAAGATTTGAAGATTATTCCACCACACTTCTTTTTTTTTTATTTCAATGAAATTTGACACATGCAGGTTTCCTCACGATGTTTTCCTTCACTGTCAAGCACGACATGAATTATAATCACAAATTAAGCACATGAAATTCTGTGGTGCTTGCCCGGATTTAAACCCACGATGCTTGATTAAGATTCACGGGGTCTTACCACATTTGTTTTTTTTTTCACGCAGTGGACACCTTCAGAAAATCTCTTGGGGGAGGAACCGGGTTATGTGGGATTCTTACCCACTAAAACCACTGCGATGGCCGTCCTCGGCACGGCTCGGAGAGGCTGCGGGATCGTGTTGATATAACACATCCGCGGACCCTCCCGTGCTGCGCTCCGCTCGTGGTTCGGCGGAGCTCTCCTCAGGGAGCGAAGGTAATCTCGCCCCCCCGCACTCCTCGCTAGTGCGTACGGCAGCGCGAGGCCATTCCGGCTACCGTCCTCCTCAGGGCCGTTTGAAATTGGACACGTGAAGCCCCCACCTCACGCATCCACGGCCCCAGGGTTACGCCCTATATTTAAAGCCCTGGACGTTGGGGATGTGGGGGACGACGCCGACGTCGTCTCTGCCGAGCAGGATCGGCCCTTTCCCGTTCCCGCTCCGCCGTCTCCTACTGGACCATGACGGTCTCACAGAAGGAGGCTACGGCCCTCCACGCCGATTCCCTGCGGAGCATCGCCGACACGATTGCTCGCAGGGACAGGTCTTGTCCGACTTCACGAACCAGGATCTCCCTCTCCGCACTCCACGCGGGACATACCTCCAACGTGTGCTGAGCGGTGTCCCGATCCGCGCCTCAGTGGTGACACATCGCGTCCGATGTTACACAGGTATTCTCCAAAACAACCGTAACCGGTCATTACCTGCGTAAGTCGGAAGGTGACTCGTCCCTTTCGTCTCATCCAGGCTTCGAAGGCTGGCAAGATCGCTCCGACGACGCGTTTGTGCGCGTACCGTTCTTCGCAGAGACGGTCGCGCCACGTCGCAAAAGCCCTCCAGTGTTCCCGCTACTTCAACGCCTCGAGCGCACTCGGAGGGGGTGCGCTTTCACTGTTCTGACGGAGGATGCGGGTCTGTTGATAGATCCTCGCGTCCATATTCGCCAGAATGTGGGGTCTTACCACTGGGCCAACTCGGCTATAGGGGTAGCAAGTTGCAACCTGATTAAGCCTTATTGCTACATAGCGATCTCTTTCAGGCAACCAACGGCGCAAATAATTATTCATAGAATATGAGATAAGTGCTGCATGTAATTTATTTATGTATTTCATTTACGAGCAAATAGCAAAATATTCAAAGAAAGTATGTTTCTCATAGGTCTAATAGTACGAGATCCGGCTTTAAGATCACTACGTTCATAGCGTACACAGTCCAAATCTAATTTTTATGTATAATAATAAATGAGCGAATCTATTTTTGCCAGGTTGCCAAATAAAATTTGCCCGCGAGTACTTTTAATTAAAAAAATATATACTGACATTTTCAAAAAAAAATCATTCACTTGTTATAAAAATAAAGTACAATCCACTCCCTAGCAGTGTATGTATTTAGTAAACCACTCTATTAAAAAAGGTACCTATCCTGACAGTCTAAAAATAGGATGTATTAGACCAATATTTAAAAATGGTAAACGGAACGCTTTCGCTAATTATCGACCTATTACACTACTGTCAACGGTGGACAAAATAGTAGAGAAATATGTTTGTGAGCAAATTCATACTTTTTATAGAAATAACAACGTCATCTACAGTAATCAATTTGGTTTTCAGCAAGGTAAAGGTACAACCAACCTACTTTCTAAATTTACGAACGAAATAAACGGACACCTTAATAATAAAAAACATGTTTTAGCCCTGTTCATTGACTTTTCTCGAGCCTTTGATACATTAAATCATTCATACTTATTGGACAAGCTAGATAGCTGTGGCATACGTGGGCCCCTTCTTACTTGGTGAGCAGATTATCCCCGTAACCGCACATTCACTGTCAAAATTGGGGATGCTGATAGTGATGTCGTAGCAGCTAGTGAAGGCACAGCGCAAGGCTCCGTTATAGGCCCCTTGCACTTTTTGTCATATGTCAACGATATGAACAAGTTTATAGACTATTGTACTTGTTATCAATTTTTTGTAATTGTTATCAATTGCAGAATGATTTTAATACGTTAACAATGTGGTGCCATGATGCAGGTTTAGTATTGAATGCGATGAAAACAAAATTACTTCACATAAGATCACCTTATTTAAAATTTACACCATTAAAACAAATTACAGCTCATGATCACACTTGCCTACACACTCCGGGTCCTATCAATTGCAAATGTCCTACTATTGAACTAGTTGACAACTACACATATCTCGGACTTACAATTGATAACAAATTTAACTGGATCCATCATATACAATACGTCACTAAAAAACTAAAACAATTTCTCGCAAATATAATCATTCTCAACCGACGTATTCCGTTCAAAATTAAATTAATGTTATATAACTCCTTTGCACAATCATACATACAATACGGCTTAAGTAGTTATGGTCGTACTTATAACACCCATCTTTCTAATATTTATAAACTACAGTTAAAAATTCTGAAAACAATAGTATCAGAATCTATTAAAAGAAAGTATATTAGCAACGAAGTAGGCATTTTCAAACATTGTAAAACCCTACCGATTCAGCTACTATTTAAGTACACAATACTTAAAGAAGATTTTTTTAATAACAAACTTCGTAAAAGAATTGAACATCCTGTACACACTCGAGCGATAACAGCAAACCGGTTACGGGTTGAAACAGCTAACAACACATACGGCGAAAGAACAACGAATTACATTATTCCCCGTCTTATAAACGAACTACCCGCCAGTTTAACATTAAATATAAATAATAAAAATTATAAGAAAAAACTGAAGGAATACTTTCTAAATTCCTTAGATCAATAAAAAGTTTAAGCTTGCCGGCCAAATTACGTGTTTATATACCAAAACCACAAGTACTTGCATAGTTTCTATTTAGCATTGATCATTTCGATTGCACATTTTATTTTATTTTATTTATTTCATCTATTTCGTCTTAATGTCAATCTTATTTATTTAACAATACTACTATTACTATTGCAACCGTTTAGTAGGACTTGTTCAACGGTTAGTTAATAATATGTTTAATTAGTTTTCTTTTTTTTTCCTGTTTTAAACTCAATTAATATGTACCTGTTTCTTTTGTTATATATATATATATATATATATATATATAGTTATAGCTCTAAATAAGCACAGATGGGCATTAATGTCAAACCTCTGTGGTTTTTATAATGTTCTTATTTTGTTTAATTGTTAGTCTATGTGTTTGGATAATAATAAATAAAATAAATAAAATGTAAATAGCTCGGAAAGGTATGGTTGCTGTTAAGGTCCTCCAGACCGATTTCGGCCACGGCGGCCAATCTCAAGAGACATTAGCCAACTGCGCAGGACATATTATAGTGCACAAGTGTGTGCGCAAACACAGGTGCACTCTCTTTTCCTTAGCTCTCATAATCCGATGGGACGGCAATCCGACACGACCGGAAAGAGTTCAGGCGCAGGACCAACGGCTTAACGTGCTTTCCGAGGCACGGGAGTGTACACACTTCCAACTTCCAGACTCTGGGCTGCTACTGAGAATTTTCTGACAGAAAAACCCAAAAACTATTTATTGGCCCGACCTGGGAATTGTGGACCTGGGTTCACCAGGACCACAGGGTCTGCGGCCTTATATCTAGCCACTAGACCAACGAGGCAGTTAAGTTCAAGTCAGTTGCTGTTACCCAGTCGGCCGCAACCTATTCGCAGCCAGGTTTAAACAGGTAATATTTTGTTATGTTAATACGTTCATGACGTATAAATATCTTTTATATATCAAATTGAAGCAAATTTCTGTGCATGACAAAATATCTCTGCCTGTGTAAAATTACCCGCAAATAGGGGTTGCCTGCTGTTAAAGATTGATTAAAGTGAAGGAGAGTTAGCGCGTTACAATGTTAGTCAGACGAGGATATCGATATAAGCTGATATTAATTATTGTACTTTTCTTTGCGGTGGTGATAGAAAATAGGACTTTAACTGCAGAAAGATATGTCATTGAAATTCTGAATGACTAAGTGGGTCCATTTTTGAGGATTTTATGTAAAACAATACCCGCCCGCATACAGCTCAGATACAGCTTGCTTATTTTCAAGAATAATCATGATACCGACTAAACCGACCGACCGACCGAATATGTGTGATACCGACTCACACACATGGAGTGGTCAGCACGCAGCCCCGACTTAAACCTCATTCAGCATGCATGGGACGAACTGGGACGACGTGTACGTCAAATCCACCAAATCACGCTAAGTAAAATGAAAGAAGCTCTAATAGAGGAATGACGAAATATTCCGCAGCAGTGCCTTCATCAGCTCGACCGCCAAACAGTAAAACATTGTGTTGCTGTATTCCAGCTTAAAGAGTGAATTCGCCAGCGTTATTACGGGCACAGGGACGGTGTCTACTGGCGAATGTGAACACCAATCATCAGGTTACTTGGTACCTAACTAAAATATGTATACATATATATTTTTATATACCTACTCGTAAATATTAATTGTTATTAGTTTTTTCATTTTTAAAATAGCACATAAAGGCCTTGCTCATTGCTAGTCAGAGATAATTGAAACGAAAGCTGCAGTAATATTTTAGTTTATATTGCGATGCTTTATATGAAGAGCCATTAGCAATTATAAAATAAAAATATATGCGTGAAGTAAAATATTTATAGAACACCGCATTCGAACAACGTAATACAGTGTACTTGTACTTGTGTATACCGACGACAAAACCGGCCTCCGTATTGACAAAGCAGTTTATAGAGCATTTATAACACATGTTATGTCCAAATCAAATTTAATGAAAGTCGTAAAACGATATCGCACGAGAGTATGAAGCGCTGATGGACATTTATCTATACTTGAAAGGGGAATGTTAGTATTTGTTGAAATGTAAAAGATTTGGCTTTAACTGTAAGCTCTTTAATTGTCACTGTTCCTGATTTCTTATATTTCCCAAAATCACAAATCACAATCACTACTTATAAGTACTCAGTATCGAGTTGTTTAATTATAAATACTCAAAGTTATCTATTGAAATTCTAATTAATTTGTTATCGTATCCAAGCCTTGTATTTATGAATAATAGCGGAACTCAAACTCTCTCTACTAAAACATTAAACGGATTTATATATGCCGATAGCAGTTATAGTGGGTGGACAATATCGTTCGGATAGGTAGCGCTGCACTGGGCTCTAAAACTACTGGATACAAAAGGTATCGTATAAATTGTTTCTGTGTAAATAAAAAAGTCTTTGTTGAACTAAAACATCGTTCCTGTAGTTTGTCGGCGCTTAAATTTATTGCATCGAGTAAAGCGCGCGAGCTCACTGAGTTGTGAAGAAATCCCTCATCAGGTATTACCGTGGAGCAGGTTACAGCCGTTTACAGTCGGCTCACTGAAAATGTCTTGTATTTATTGTATTTTTAGTGCTTTTGACTGCCAGAGCCTGTTAATATTATCGCTGGTATAAAAATTGTTATATTTTACTTAAATTTTTATTTTAACAGTAATTCCTCCTAAAGCTTCAATGGTACAAACTGAAAAGTGAAGCAAATAAGGACATGTTACGCGACGAAGACTTATTTGAACATAAAATATAATTAGTAAAACTTACAACTTTATTTTTAATATAAAAATATTTTTAATGCTTTTTTAACATAACATTTTATTATATTAGACAGAGTTAAAATATCTGCGGAATTTAATTATAGAGACGAACACCTCGCCCCGGAAGGATGTACTCAGCGGAGTCGGGAACTTTGTGTCATAAGTTTACCTTTACTACCTGTGTATACAATGGTCCTTATCAAAATGTGGTCCGAGTATGATTCTTGTCTACAACTGTTGGTAAATCGATCGTCACGTCACTCTCACTGCAAAGTTCGTGTGTTGTCACACATATGGTGTACATCAAAGTTAGGTATAAAAACTGATTATTTCTTTATTTTTTATTCGTATTCGGATGATGATACAATTCGGATTCTTTCTTGATATTTCAATGGTAACTAAACTATTACAATAACTTACAGCACATAATTATATGAATGTACGTAAAATGAAGTGGTTGTCAGCTTGGGTCAATAAACAAAACGTCAAAAACGTAAAATGACAGAACAAAATTTCAGTTTAAAATGACCAAACCAGTCGTCGGAACTTCGCATAATTTAAGTTTATCAAATGTGAGAGCTCGAAATTAAAACGTTGTTCGTGATTAAACGCAACTCGCGAGCGAGTTTTATGATATTTACAATTTCTTCTCGACGTCAAATTACGTCTCATTTTCCAGCATCTCTGAATCTCTGCCGTGAATAATAAGCAAGCCGCTTGCACTAGTTCGTAGCTACTTTATAAACGGAATTCGTTCCGTTTCACTAAAATATATTGCGACTAGCGATATGATTAAAACGAAACGAAATATTTGTTTAAAAGATTAAATAAAATTTTGGCATCTTTGTATCGACTGCAGTACTGCGTGTATTATTATCGATGGACAGACAATAGGTAGCTATTAATTAATTATTTGCTCAGATTTCACTACACTAGGAGTACCACGAAGTAATCTAAATAGTAATAATCTTAAACAAGGAGTAACACTGGAACTGACTGGCTGGCTGACATAATAGCTATTATATAGAATCGCGAATTATTCGCCTTTCGTCAAAACTTTTTAAGTTAATTTAGAAATTTATATTGGATGTATATTGCAAATATGTATCTAACCTCATATAATACATAACTTGACTTACCTTGAGTGTGTGGCTGCCTGAGCTGTATCACCGATCGCGGCGCGCAGCGACAGTCGCGCCGCGCGCCGTAGCGTATCGCTGAGTAAGAGCCGCTCATCGATCACGGTAGGCTCATTCGTCTCCGAGCTAAGAATTGTTCCATTATCCTTATTAAATACATATATATATATATACTGATGATATGATGTTTACTTGATATTAAAAATAAAGAATCGTACGTTAGTTCAAAGCCTGTAATAATGACGATCCTCACGGTGAGTCTGCTCTCAATTGTTGTTATCATTATGCGAGTATAGAAGTACTTAAATCTAAGATGTGATTTAAATAACACTGAAAATAATTTAACAGAAATACTGGACATTGCGAAAAAAGAGAGAAACGCGATGCGCTTTCGCTTCAATTGAATTTGTCTCTGCTGACGTGATGATATCGGTGCAGCATCGCAAATTGAGTGATTGATAAATACTGGCTGCGGCTTTCAGATTCCTCCATCAATAACGATACTGCGCTGTAGTCACGATATTCTCAGTTGAATCACGGAAACACACATTGACACAATTCAAAATTAAAAACTGTTACGCTAAGAATAAACAAACAAAGTGTGCCAGCGTAAGCACAGGACATTGGACACAATATCTTAGATGCCATAGTGTAATTAGTGTTTCATATTGCTCACAATGCCACCGTCTCTAAGCAATGTTGCCATCAGGTCGACCATAGACTTTAAATACAAACTAATCATGACAATAATCACCTGAAATTAGTTTACAAATCCGGTTCTTGTGAACGAAAATATCTGCAATTCGAAGAGAAAATTGTCAACAAGAAACAGTTTTGTTGTCGCGAAGCAACATTTATAGTAGAAGCTCAAACAAGATTACTTCCGCGGCAAAAGCCACCGACTCATTTACGAAGCGCGTCTGATGTCTGTTATTAGTCGCTGAGGCGCGGCTCGGAGCGGAGAATGCAATAAATTGTGAATAAAATCTGAGAGACGAGTGCGCAGAATACGAGTAATTGCAGGCCAAGAACTAGGACCGACTCAGCTCAAGTAAAACTATTTGATAACTATATTATTAAACTTCTATAGTAACAGTTACATATTCAAATAGAAAAACGCAACATAAAATTACACATAAGGGGTTTTCCAATAGGGACGCTTGAACTTTGACAGCTGATTGCGGCCATGTTGTTTGAGTGACAGCTGTCAAATGCAGTGTGTTATATTCATTCCGTCCTCCCAAACCACCATGGCAGGTTACAGTGTCGAGCAGCACGTGCAAATCATAAAATTGTTTTATGAAAATGGGTCTTCAGTTCAAGCAACGTTCCGCGCACTTCGCCCGTTTTACGGTCGCGATGATCGTCCTGCCGAGTCGACTATCCGTCGATTGGTGGACAAATTCGAGTCAACCGGGTCAGTTAACAATCAGCCGGTTCCCGTGCGTCAACGTAACGCGAGATCTGCCGAGAATATCGCCGCTGTGCGCGACAGTGTCCTCGAAAACCTGCGGCAGTCAATTCCGCGTCGCGCACAGGAACTCGGCCTTTCGCAGACGACAACTTGGCGAATTTTGCGTTGTGACTTGAGCCTGCACCCGTACAAGATCCAGCTGACCCAAGAGCTCAAGGTTAATGACCACAGACAGCGCCGTGTGTTCGCTGACTGGGCATTAGAGCAGTTGGAAGTTGACGCCGATTTTGGCAAAAAAATGATCTTCAGCGACGAGGCGCATTTTTGGATGAATGGCTATGTCAACAAGCAAAATTGCCGTATTTGGGACGAGACCAATCCACACGAGGTTCACCAAGTGGCAATGCACCCGCAGAAAGTGACTGTTTGGTGCGGTTTTTGGGCCGGAGGCGTGATTGGTCCGTATTTTTTCGAAAACGATAATGGTGTGGCCGTCACCGTCAATGGTGAGCGATACCGGTCGATGATAACCAACTTCTTTTGGCCTGAAATCGAGAATATGGATCTGGACAACATGTGGTTTCAACAGGACGGCGCTACGTGCCACACAGCACACGCTACGATGGAAGTTTTCAAAGATCAAGCGCCCTTAATGGAAAACCCTATAGTTCTGCTTACTTTATTGTAGTGTTGGTTTTCGGTTAGCCGGGTGAGTATTGTACTGCAATAATAGTCACAATAATTAATTGACGTTGTAAGTAGTAGTTTGCCCTGCTAGCAGTTCCAGTGTCTATGGCCAGTGGTGACACTTAGCATCACGTGGCTCGTTTGAGCATATTATTATTAAAGTAAATTATAGCTTACTGATGTATAAAAATAGTATTATTTGCAGTTAGCAAGCACTTTTTAATAATATATACAGCTTTATTAATTTCAGTGTTAATTCATTGTCCACTACATCTATCAATTCAAATAAAACGATTAAATTTGTTCAAAGTAAGAAGTTACATAATACGAGTATTACAACGCGAAGCGGTCGCGGGCCCCTCGTGCCTTGTGTGAAAAGGAGGTCGACCTTCTCTTTCAGCTTACACGGTCTTGTCCAAAAAGTTTAGGTATGATTTTCATACCTAAATTCATGACAGAATAAAAAGGTCCTTACCTAACCTTAACCTTAAACATTCCTGCTCATACGGGCATTATGTTTCATATTCATGAAATATTATTAACAACAACAAACAAACTGCGCACATATAACATGAACTATGTAATCAAATACAACGCAGATTCGATAATAGTGTACCTCGAACTCCAAAGAGTTTCGCTGAACAAAAGGTCCCCGGACCGCCGCCGGGCGGACACCTCAGCTCCCGACACAATTGATGTTTTGTCCAGGACAAAGGCTCAAGTAACAGAATTAAAAGATTAAATAAAGCGCGTCCACAGCAAAATAATTAAACGCGGCATAACAAAAGCTATTATGCGAGAATGAGTAATTGCACGCCATAATGGCCGCCCCGCACGCTGACCCGCCGACACTCCGCCGTGACAATCCTCTCAGAGGGAGTTTTATTTTCTTACATTATGCTTTTTACGGCAGCTTAAAATTCCGCGCCAATGAAATCTTACGAGTTCGGTGTGTTTGTTTTTATTGAAATTATTGCCACGATACGAGCTATCGTTCTCATGTCAAGATGTCGTTAGTTTTCATGTCAAACACAAAACAAAAGAGATTATGTTGTAATAATACATTCGCTTCACTCGGGAAAAATTAAGGGGTTTTATTTCACGATACTATTTTAAATAATAATAAATAAGCAAATATCAGTTGATATCGATCTACTAATCTAAACCGCAAGTGATCACACGCATCAAGTCATTTTTCCATCTTAAACAGCAATTAAGTATTTAAATTTAGTTATCTATATACAGGATGACTGGTTAATTACTATCAATATTTAAGGAGAATACTCGGTACATGATTCTCATTCGAATTATGTAAAAAAAAATAGGTACTTAATTTTTGACCAAATTTCCGTATAAATAAATAAAGTGTGGACACGTTCCCAGCCTTGCCGGCGGCGCGTGCGGCGGCGTGCTGATACAACACCACGCCGCCGCACGCGTGTGTCGCTACTCCCAACCCCCGCCCCGTGGCTAATTAGTCGGGCGAGCGCCGCCGTAAGGTCTGTACGTCCGTCTTCCCGCGCGCGCGCCTAGCGATCGATCTTACGCGTATACCTAATCTGTCGTGTGTGCGTGTGACCCGTTATTACTTATTAGTAATTAAGTATGGCTTATCAATACACAAATGCAGAATACTTGGACATGGTTCGTGCGTATGCGCGTGCAAATGATAGCTTGCCGGGCGCAATCAATTTGTACCGGGAGATGTTCCCCAATCGTCGAGTACCTACGGCCAGCGTCATCTTAAACGCTAATCAAAGATTACGAGACTTCGGACAGTTCCGTGTTCCAACACATGCCCAAGGACGAGGTGGAGCAGCATACCCTGTCTTCCTACAAGAAGACATTCTCGAGTATTTTGAGAACAACCCAGTAGCAAGTACTCAATGCGAAGTATGCAAGAAATACCAAGATAGGTAAACAGTTCATATTATTTTTTGTGTCAAGTTCACACCATTTACCTAGTCAATAAATTGGTTGCTTAAACGAATGAAATATCTTGGTATTTTTGCCTGTCCTAAGCCAGGATTAAAGTATGAAGGGAATTGGATCATTTTTGTTTATCTAAGGTAGCCTGCTACCCTGTTAACACGCGGCGGCGCGCGGCGTTTGGATGTAGGTAAACTACCGCGCGATAACTAAATGTACCTACCTACATAACTGTTTTGTGTCGATAACGCAGCTAGGGTGTTCACACGATGCGTAATTAATTACATAACTTTTGGTTAACTTTACTTAGAAGTTTATTAATATTTATGTTATATTAATTTTTATTTTGTCATATATGATCGTCAAATATCACGTCCTCAAGTATCGATAGTAATTCACCAGTCATATAAAATGTATATAAAATGACTTGTCCTGAATGACTCATCAACGCAGAGCCTAAACTACTGGGGTTAGAGACTTGAAATTTTGAGAGTTGATGCATTTTATGATGAAAACGCGTACTACGAAACGATTTTTGGAAATTCCACCCCTAAAGAGGGGAAATAAGGGAAGAACCGTTGTATGGAAATCCGTCATTATAAAAGTTAGAAGGATGATATTTCGTATACAAGCTTCTGATTAAGAAACAGCCTGTGAATGTCCCACAGCTGGGCTAAGGCCTCTTCTCCTCTTTTGAGAAGAAGGTTTTGGAGCTTATTCCACCACGCTGCTCCAATGCGGATTGGTGGAATACACATGTGACAGAATTTCAGTGAAATTTGACAAATGCAGGTTTCCTCACGATGTTTTCCTTCACCGTCAAGCACGAGATGAATTATAATCACAAATTAAGCACATGAAATTCAGTGGTGCTTGCCCGGGTTTGAACCCACGATCATCGGTTAAGATTCACGCGTTCTTACCACTGGGCCATCTCGGCTTATAGCTTCTGATTGGAAATAAATAATTACGCAAATCAAAGTTTTCTGACGAAGCATGAAATTTTATATACAAGTTTTTGGTTAGATATATATAAATATTCGTCGGGAAACGGGAACTCCGTCATTTTTAAAGTAAGAAGCTTCATGCTTCTTACTTTAAAAATGACGAACTCCCCATATAAACTTTCAACCCCTATTTCACCCTCTTAGGTGGTGAATTTTGGAAAACTCTGATTTGCGTATTTTGTATATAAATAAATATCTATTTAAGGGTTTTTAAAAATTTACCCAAGAGGGTGAAATAGTGGTTGAAAGTTTGTGTGGCGGGTTCTTCGTTTTTGATGTAAGAAGCATGAAATTTTATATCCTAGCTTCTGTTTAGAAATAAATACATACGTATTTCAGGGTTTTCGAAAATCTACCCCCCAAGAGGGTGAAATGGGGGTTGAAAGTTTATATGGCGAGTCCGTCATTTTTGATATAAGAAGCATGAAATTTGTAAATAAGCCTCTGGTTAGAAATATTTAAATACTTATTTCAGGGTTTTTAAAAACTACCCTGCAAGAGGGTGAAATATTGGTTGAAAGTTTGTGTGGTGGGTCCGTCGTTTATTTCATCAAAATCAGTTGAGTCTGTCAAAATTTATTAAAATGTACGTATTTTTGTCGTTATAATATATGTATATAATGGCGGTGTGCTAAATTCCTGAATCGGGATGTCAATTCTGAATCGCGGTGTCCAGACTTCCGGAATAGAGTGGCCACATTAGGATTCGTGATTAGTTAAAATTTGCGTTGTTTTGTCGTCGTTTCGTATGATTGTTTTGATTTTTTTCATTAATTTCATTATTACTCGATTGTATTTTTGTTCTATTTTTATATTTTAGTTTTAGATTATTACTTTTTCCTTTAAGGGTTACCTATTCCTTAGTTGACGAGTTTAATAAAGTTTGCATTGAATTGTTTAGTTTTAGTCTTATTTATAGTTCAATTAGATTAGATGGTAATATTTTCTATAGCTTTTTAGTACATCTTTTATTTTTATCATTAATTATGAGGTGATCTTTTTAGTTTTGAGTTTTAATTAATAGTTAGCTTGCATAAATCAAAGAATTTAATAAAATTGCTTATTTTTAACTATATTTATATTTAATTAGATTTGATAGATTACAATTTAGAGTTGTATTTTTTTTCTATTACTTGCTGCTGGGCAACTATATGTAGCATGGCCACGTGTAAGTCATGCCAATGATATCGTTGTCCTAGCAAATGGAAATACTACACCTAATATAGTATAAAAAGAGGCATTACAATAATTCAGTAAATCCATTTTTCTTTAATTAGTAGAATAATAATAACCACATCCATATTATGACTACGAACGGTTGTGTGTGTTGTGAATATTTGGTTCTTCTTCACGCTTTATCACATCTCTATACAAATAAATAAAACTGAAGTTTGTGTCTGTGATTTCAAAATAACTGCCTCTTTTAAAGTTAATATGGCTATTTGCGAGTTACCAAAACCAAAACAACCTTCATATCATAAATACGAAAGGTCGTGTGAGTTTTGATTATATGTTACTTCTTCAAGCTTTATCACAGCTAAAATATAATATAACTAGCGGTTCCCCCGCGGCTTTGCCCGCGACATAATCAAAAATAATAAAATATGTTAATTATGGTCTATTTAAGCTGTGAAAACAGTACATTTCAAGCAGATCAGACCAATTTTTTATACGAATGTTTGAAAACCCATTTCTCTCGTTTGGGGTTGAAATTAAAAAAATGACAAAATACGTATGCATTTGCTTAAGAAGCTCAGAAGCTTTAAAATTAAATTCCATGCTTCTTACATAAAAAATGACGGAACCACGATACAAACTTTCAACCCCCATTTCAGCCTCTTGGGGATAGTTTTTAAAAAACCCTGAAATACATATTTATTGAGTTCTTACCAGAAGCTAGTATTAAAAATTTCATGATTCTTACATGAAAAATGACGAACCCGCCATACAAACTTTCCACCCCCATTTCACGCTCCTGGGGGTAGTTTTTAAAAACCTTAAAATATGGATTTATTTATTTCTAAACAGAAGCTACCATATAAAATTTTATGAAAAATGACGGAATCCCCATGCAAACTTTCAACCCCTATTTCACTCTCTTGGAATGTAGATTTTCAAAAATCCTTAAATAGATATTTATTTTTTTCCAACCGGAGGCTTGTATACAGAATTTCATGCTTCTTACTTCAAAAATGACGGAGTTCCCATGCAAATTTTCAAACCCTATTTCACCCTCTTGGGGGGGTAAATTATCAAAAACCTTGAATTGCATATTTATTTATATCGAATCAAAAACTTGTATATATAATTTCCTACTTCTTACATCAAAAACGACGAACTCCCCATATAAACTTTCAACCCCTATTTCACCCTCTTAGGTGGTGAATTTTGGAAAACTCTGATTTGCGTATTTATTTATTTCCAGCCAGAAGCTTATATACGAAATAGCATGCTTATTATTTTGAAAATGACGGATTTCCATACAACGGTTCATCCCTTATTTCATCTCCTTAGGGGTGGAATTTACAAAAATCCTTTCTTAGTATGCGTTTTCATCATAAAATGCATCAACTGTCAAAATTTTAAGTCTCTAACCCCAGTGGTTTAGGCTCTGCGTTGATGAGTCAGTCAGGACAAGTATTTTTATATATTATATAGATTAACATATTTTGTCCTTTTTGTTATTTTTGATTATGTAGCGGGCAAAGCCGCGGGTGAGTTTTTAATATTTTTATAATAAGCAAAGGGAGGCCATGAAATGTAAGCAATGTTTTGATAGAGTGCGGCTCGCGTCGCGGAAGTCGTTCTTAATGAAACACCGCGACCCTCCACCGGGAGTCGAGAGGCCGAGGGACCAGTGACCTCATTATAACTCACTAATAACAAGAAATGTACACGGCAACATAATATTATGTATATGATTGCACTCGACATGAGTACGTGCGTGCGTTCTCACTGCGACGCGAGTACGACGACTTCCCTAAATAGAGACCCGTGGGGGAAAACTTATCCGCACCGATGTCATCCCCACGATGGAAACGCTGTCGCTGGAGCTCCTTCGGGGATATTTTTCCTCACCCAGGCGATCACATTCTTCCATAAATGGCTCCTCGCTCCGTGATTGAAGAAATTGTGGCTCTACTCCAAGTCACGGAGCGAGAGATGGAGATGGCACTCGATCGATTGAGGGCCAGAACCACAGCCCACCGTGTCCGGGCAGGATTCTAGGGCTTGTTCTGCGCAATGCCCTGGAATAACTAGGTGGGAGGCTTAGGGAACGCTTTGACTAGTGTATTTCCAGCGGGCAGTTCGCGAAGCTGTGAAAGGAGGATTATTTGGACACTCCTTCTGTATACAGGCCAATTGTGCTGCTGAATAAGATAGGCAGACTCTTCGAAAAGATTCTCGATGCCCGTCTTATTCAACACCTCGAAGAGGTGGGGCCGGGTCAGGGTTCAGGGTGAGTCGATAAGCCATCGATGCCCTGGACGCCCTAAAGACTTGGACCACGGAAGGGACGTGGTCTTGGCGGTATCGCTGGACGTAGCTATCGCCCTCAACAGTCTTCCCTTCGAGACTATAAAAGGAGAACTCCGATACCACGGGGTGCCTTCCTATCTTAGAGCGATGGTCGACTTGTCCAGCACCGGGTAGGCTGCGGCGTTCCACAGGAGTCTGTTCTCAGCCTAATCCTGTGGAACGTCGTTTTCGACTGGCTCCAGTAATAACCCGTTCTTCCCGGGATGGGGACGTAATTTTCCTGCAGGAGGCAGTTTTCCTGCCCAAAGTTTAATTAGATGCCATAGCGGTGAGAGCGATACGATTTTACCGATCTGGGAACTCCAGATCGAGGTGCTCGTGGATGTGTGCCGGTTCCAGGTGGAGGTCAGGGCGAATGGCCTAATTTACCTGAACGGGATAGGGTGGCGGGAGGTATCATCCTCTTACCACGAGTGTTGTGCGCAACTGGACACGGCGCACACCTTTATGGAGTGTTGTCTTTGTGGAGTGTATCCCGGGAACCCAAATAGAAAAGGAGGCCCGTATGGGCGGGCTAGCAGTCGGGGCGTCACGGTAGTATGCACGAGCGATCGCTAGACACCACGGTAAGGCTACCGTGGTTTTTATTGGGAATTCAAGTGCTCTGGGGCACCAAACACCGGCGATATACATAACCCCCACTTTATGAGGAGGAAACGCGTAAATTTCTCAATCGAATGCCCCCCCCCCCCCCCTGAACCAAAAGCTGAGTACGCCCATGTGTATTTATAAATAATAACTATATTAGTTATAATAAAATAAATTATTATAAAAAAATAATTAAAATATACAAAAAACTAACAAAACATTGAATAAGTACCTATTAATAACTTTAAATGATTTTATTCATATATTTCAATCAATTTAATCAATGTAATAATAATATTAAATATTCTCGAGACAACCTTCTATAAAATCTATACATTCTTATATTTCCATGTTGAATAAAAGAAAATAATATAATCTATAACCAGCTCTAAAAAAAGAAATTACTACTAATATAAATATTCTTATTCAAGTTTATCTTACTAAACTATTAATTAAACTAATTTTAACAAATAAAATTAAATGAAGGAGGAGCTGCTATGTTAGAAGATATAAATTAAAATCACCACATATTTATAGAAAGTATAAAATTTACTATTCCTTTATTTAAAAATAAACTTTGTCTATTAATTCACTCATAATAAATATTAAACAAACAAAATATACTAGATGAACATAAACTTATTAATTTGTTGTTATAGTACTTAACCTAACTCTTATATGGGCAACTGAAGAATAATCTATATCAATTTGGCAATATCAGTTAATTCTAATATATATAACCCACCAAGTAATCTAATTACCACTCAAATAAACCCAACCTTTAAATATTTTTTTTGTATAACAACTAAAACTTGTAATAACCCAAAACCCCCTAATTTTAATATAATATCAGCTAAAAATGATAGAACCAGAAATAGGAGCCTCTACGTGATGCTCAGTTTATTACTTTATTTTATTTCGTTAAGGAAACAAACAGTACAAAGAAACACATTTAAATAAAATACAAAAATAAAACATTGACCAATACAGTTTCCAAAAGTAAACAGTACATAATAACCCGAGCAAAAGAAAAAAGAAGTGTGAATTACAAGATAATCTAAATCAAAAATTAACAAAATGAGTGACAATTTAATTACAATATCAACAACGACTAGAACAATTAAATTAATAAAAATTAAATTATTACAAACAAATAAATAAAGAAATATAAAAATATGTACACAAAACCACAAACATATACAAAGGCAAAAATAAGAACAAAAATTATAATATGGCATAAGGATATTTCATTTATTTTATTAATAACATTTTGAATTGAACCATTAAAATAATCAATATAATCAAAGTCTTTATTGTACTTGCTACATGATCGATAAATAAAGGTGTTATGTGCATACTTAGTACGTGTAACAGGTAAATTAAATAAAGACTTGTTTCGCGAAAGTTGTCGAGGACATCGGAAATCAAGGCAAACAAGGAGGAATGGAGAATCAATTACGTGGTGAAGCAATTTAAGCAAAAGTATCTGATCCTTCATACTACGACGTTTTTCCAGTGAAACCAAATCCGGAACATCTTGACCATTAGCAGAGCATCTGAACCTTAAATGCATTACATTTTTTTTTGTATAGGTAGGCGGACGAGCATATGGGCCACCTGATGGTAAGTGGTCACCAACGCCTTTAGACATTGGCAGTGTAAGAAATGTTAACCATTGCTTACATCGCCAATGCGCCACCAACCTTGGGAACTAAGATGTTATGTCCCTTGTGTGCCTGTAATTACACTGGCTAACTCAACCTTCAAACCGGAACACAACAATACCAAGTACTGATAATTTGCGGTAGAATATCTGATGAGTGGGTGGTACCTACCCAGACGAGCTTGCACAAAGTTCTACCACCAATTACTGCTTTGCTGAACTTTCTCTATTTCTTGGATGTTGACTTTATAGTGGGGATTCTAAATGACCAAACCATATTCCAACACTGATCGAACGAGTGAATTAAAAAGAATGACCAAAGTTGAAATATATTTAAAATCCTTACTGACCCTGAGCACAAAACCAAGCAGGCGATAGGCTTTTGCAGTCACATACCTATAATGTAAATTAAAGGTTAACTTAGAATCAAGGTACACACCCAAATCTCTCACCTCGGAGACTCGTTCTGTACAATTATCATTTAAGATATATTTGAAGTAAGTTTTTTTTTTGCGGGAAAATGAAATTACTTGACATTTTTTTGCATTCAGTTTTAAGAAGTTATTATTGCAATATTCACACCACTCATCCAAATCTTTCTGTAGTAAGTTGCAATCAGATTGTTTATTTATTATTTTCTAAGCTTTCATATCATCAGCTTAAAGAATAATTGAAGAGTGCCCTAAACACTGCAATAATATCATTGATAAATAAATTAAAAAGAAGCGGCCCGAGATGAGATCCCTGGGGACACCTGAGGTAACCGGGAAGAAAGTAGAGCAAAAGCCTTTAACTGTCACGGCTTGGCTTCGATCCCGAAGATAGGAAGTGAACCAGCGGAGTAGATCACTGTGTATACCGAATTCTTCAATTTTACGAATAAGGATGTTATGACAGATTTTATCAAAGGCTTTGGAGTAGTCGGTATACACAACGACCACCTGGAAAACTTGATCGAGTGCAGTAGTTACCTGATGAACAAATTCAGATAAGTTGGACTCTGAAAATTTTTTGTTTATGAATCCGTGCTGTTGGGGAATTATAGTGGGTCTTCATTTGGGAAAAACACAATCACAAATATTTTTTTCAAAGACTAACAATTGTACATAGTTTCGATATAGGTCTATATATTTTAACATTGTTCTTATCGCCCGATTTCAAAACAGGTACTACATAACTTTGTTTCCACTGCTGCGGCATTTCGCCACTGACAAAAAAAGAATCATATGTTTTATAAAAACAAAAAATATGGTTATTAAAAACAAACATTGTCCATTGAACTTGACACACACTTTTCGATAAGCTGCTTAAGAGCTTATACGGGCTAGTACAAAAACCCTGGCCGTCCTGAAAGGGGCATATTGGTGTGTTAAAGACATAACCAAAAATAATATTAAATATCAAACATTAATTATTATAAAAATGTTATTGTAATTTAAAATACACATTTTAATGCCCTAATTCCACAACATCGAGCCAATTTTTTTAAATGTGACAACACCAGATTCGTTAGGCGGCTTCTTTGAGTGCCTTTGAAACGCCGCTGACACGTGTAAGGCCGTGTCACTACTACTAAGTGCGATATTGCGCGATATTGTGCGATATTATTTGCCAACTAAAATAAAAAAGCCACAAATCACCTAGCTCACACTCTAAGCAAATGAGCCGAAATAATTGGACTCTAGCGAGTAATTTATTTATTTTCTTTATTTATTAAATATAGAAATTAAATATTTATTTATATTTTATACACAATCAAGTTTCCATGACTAACTAAAACATAAACAATAACATTAACCACACAGCTTATAAGAGACTAATTACGTTTGCAGCGGTCAGGAGGTCGAAAAAATACCGAATAATTATTAATTTATTATTAATATTATATTGTCTTATAATTAACGACTACTTTACTCGAAGTGGGAATAAAGAGTGATTTAAAATAATGTTACAATTAATCAAATTAGAAATTAAAACAATGGGGTATTAAAAGCCTAATACGGGGAATTACAATAATTTACAAGTAATAAAATTAGAAATTAAAACAATAAGGCATTGAAAGGCTAATACGTGGAACTCGGCCAATACGGGAAACTCTTGAGGTATGGGAAAGATTCCATCAGTTTGGTACGTCCGCATATTCGTGGGATTAGAGTTCCGTAACTGACTAAAGATAAAGAAAAATAAATTAATGAGCGTGATGGAAGACTGCCCTAAACTATTACCAAATATTTTATTACTTTTCGTTCATACATATTTTTCTTTGTTAAGCCGACACTCGTTCATGCCGAAAGGCGATGTCAGCTTCTTCAAAGAATCGGGGCGGAGCGAGCGTCGGCACGTGACATGTGAAGTAATGTTGTAGAATAATCGATAGTAAAGATAGTATTGCAATACCCATTACTTTTAACCAAAATTATCGTTTTTATCGATGGTTTTGGACTATCGTAATGATTTTTCATTAACTAAATTGATAGTACAAAACCACCGATATTATAAATAGTATCGTTAGTATTGCTGTTATCAATAGTATTCCAAATTTCACACGTGTCAATGTTATCTATCGTCACGCCTGTGTTGCCATGTGATTTTCGTCATTTTATTTAGTTAAATATTAATTTTATTCGGGGTAATTTTTTCACTTAGTATTTTAAAAATGATTACGTATCGACTCACGATACCTAATAACCACTTCACGGGTCGCACACGAATTTTGTTACACGTTGTATAACATGGCATGGCACATAACACAAATAAGTATATAAGATAGAAAAAAACAGTTATATAACAGTTTTGATTAAAGGTTCAAAAGCGCTCATTTGACCATTCTGATAGTTTTAGTGTTTAATTAACTCATCAATTTTTTTTTAAAGGAAACTCAATGTGTTGGCAAATAGCATATTAATATAAAATAAAAGATACATCAGCTAAGTATCCACCACAATAATAACTGCACTATTACTAAAACTAATATAAACAAAACATACATAAAACCACATAGCTAAAACATCATAATATTAAGTGAAATCAATAAATGTGCAGTAAGATATTGTTTTTTAACCAAATAAGAATATGACTATAGTTGCAATTTATAACAAACTAAAGGATTCAATATTGAGATAGGTTGGTGCATTCATATATAAATTAATACATTATATATATATAATATTATATATTTTTTACTGCCTCGTTGGTCCAGTGGTTACATGTAAGGCCGCGGACACGGTGGTCCTGGGTTCAAATCCCAGGTCGGGCCAATAAAATGTTATTGAGATTTTCTGACGAAAATTCTCAGTAGCAGCCCGGAGTCTGGAAGTTGGAAGTGTGTTCACTCCCGTGCCTCGGAAAGCACGTTAAGCCGTTGGCCCTGCGCCTGAACTCTTTTCGGTCGTATCGGATTGCCGTCCCATCGGGTTATAAGAGTTAGGGAATAGAGAGTGCACCTGTGTTTGCGCACACACTTGTGCACTATAATATGTCCTGCGCAGTTGGCTAATCTCTCTTGAGATTGGCCGCCGTGACCGAAATCGGTCTGGAGGACCATTATTTATAATATATATTTTTTCTTATTGAATTTATTTTCCATAGAATTGATTTATTCAAATATAGTGCGTAACAAAAACCCTGCCCGACCCATGAAGTGGTCATTAGGTGTCGTGTGCCGGTTCTGTATGTAATAATTTTTAAAATACAAAGCAAAAACATTACTAAAAAAAATTTAATTGTGTTTAATAACATTGGTTGGTGGTAAACACGTGGACTACTGAGGTCATGACCTCGTGTCTTAGCTACCCGATAGGTAGTAGCTATCGAGCGCTATTGCCCGCGCCTGTGTTGCCATGTAATTTTCGTCTTTTAATTATTATTTTTTCCGGGATAAATACACAAACACGATACCTAAAAACCATTTCACAGGGTTTTTGTTACACACTGTATACCAAAAGGATGGGTGCGTAGACAGAGAAAGGTAGTTTCTCTGTGTCTGTCTATGGATGGATGTGTATACATAATTTGCGTACACACACAGTATAATTGATGGTAGTGTGTGTAATGTTTTATTTTATTAATTTAAGGTATTTCTAATGCATATTATACAAATAAATAACTCTCTACACTAGTCCTCCACCTAAACTTTAACTGTGTAAAATTTCATTCCTCTCCATCCACACAATTGACGTAAAAAGGGATACAAAGTTTTTGCTTCACGTATTTATATGATGATGATAACATAGTGTACAACTACTCAAAACTGACTAATACTCACACGGAACTTTCAAATTAGCTTGTAACTATTATAAAAACGAGCTCAAAGTGCGCCTCACGCACACATGCAGTGACCAAAATATTTACTTTTGGACATAACATTCCAGCCGCGATTTTAAGCACTCGTAATACATTAGTTAGAGAACCCTGTTAACTATAAACAATGGAAATTTCAGTCTAAATACATAATTTCAGAAATTTAATTTCCCTCTTTTTAGACATTTGAATAAAATGAATGAATCCAATTCATATTATAATACTCGAAGTTGGTGCTCTTCTTGTAGCGGCAAAAGAAATAGTTGAGCGAGTGTTTATTCGTCTTAGTAACGAGTTCCCTGAAGAATAAACGGTTTTATTTTTGTACTGGAATTGTTATTTCAGACAAAGTGGATTGCTTTAAAACTGTATTGCTTATTATATAGTGGCTTATATTTTTTTCTTAAGTATCCTTTAGCAAATTATCTGTTTAAATGAATAACTTATTTTTAAATTGTATTTAGCCTCGATATTGTTAATAATTAGTGTAGACCATTTTATTAACTAAAAAGCAGATAAAATTGATTTTCCTGAAATACATAATGAAATAAACTTTTTAATTGCTAGAAATTCAAGAAACATTCATTTGTAGATGACTCGAACAAATTAAACTAAAATTATAATATCATGCGTATAAAGGCATAAGTATGTATGCCTTTATACATACATACATACATTACGGCATGCATACATACTATTGGTGATTCCGCATCAACTTACGATAACAAATCGAAACAATATCACTATATTATCAGTTGCTGCACATAATCTTCCTTTTATTATTTTCATTTTTTGTTTCAACTAATATATTATTAATTTTATCCTGTTTTATTTTTTTTGGAGTGACTAATATTTATTTGTTTATGTTACGTTAGGTTATAATTGTAAGCTATAGTGTAACAACCGTCTTAATTATAGTTCTTGTATTATATAAGTTGTTTTATGTTAGCTTCGAATAAAATAAATAAATACAGTAATACTACATTAATGCAAAAAGGCAAGGTCCGCAAAAGTGGCAAGCAGCAACAAGTGTCCTTAGGCTTTTGAGCATAAGAAATAAAGCGCTCGCGTGTTGCACACGGCGATGGGCCCCGACGAGGGGAACCGTGCGAGCTACGAAGTGCTGAGCGATGAGCACTCGCCAATAAGGGCTCGCAGTATGTGTTTGTGAATGGCTTAAGAGGAGCAAACGGTACGTCACATTGTTGATGTTTACAACTCGACACCCGAGAGTCATATTCTACACACATCACAATAAAGCTACATTTTTAATAACAAGTAGTTGGCGCATGGGGTATGATATTTCGATACAAATATAATGAAAACTTTAAAAAATACTTAAAATAAGAGAAAAGAAATATAATGGATAAATGTATAAAGTTTCGAAGTTTTATAAAATTCAATAACTATATGTATTCTGCACTGATGAGTACTAAGTGGTGGTGTGGATATTTCATAATAACTATATATCCAGATGGCGCGAGGAATAAGAATGATCGATGTTTTTTAGTTTAATTTTGTTACATTCCAGAAATATAAATTATTTGTATAATAAAAAGATTTTATTTATCTATGAATTAAAAAAATAGCGAATTGTATCAAAATCATTACAAAACGACCCTCCATTATTTGCAAATTATACTACCATTCAAGCGACAAATAAACGACAAATTAAAACAAAAAGATCAATATTGGACAACTATTGCTGATAAATGGCGTTATGCGTCCCTAACCATATGTACGGTCAACGATGTAACCACAATTGTAACACGTAAATATAATTTAAGCTCTTCATTCTTATTTACGTTTCGATGTATTCGGGACTAATATCGTGTCTATCGCATATTAATAATGGAAAATTGAGAAACTGAAACTGCAGGAAGTGTACATAATGAAAGCATAGAAAAGTAAGTTAATAAATCATATAACTTAATACAAGTATTACATACATCTATACTACTATGTAAATCTATTGGTTCTGTCTGTACATATTTTTTTCAATTAATTTTGTGATAAATAATCGTTTTATGATGTAGTGATTCACATTATACTATTTTTTCATTTTTGTCGGTCTGTCTGTCTGTATGTCTTCTTATAACTCAAGAACGGCTTGACCAATCTTGATGAAAATGACCAATCTAGAACGAAAAATCCCTACGGTATCTTATGAAAATTAATTTCAAATCGTTAATTACGTATTTCTTTACCAGTAGCCATATATGTGTTTGTGCGTGTGTGTGTGCGCGCGTGTTTGTTATTATAGTAATAAAATAATTTGCTATGTTTTTATTAATTATACGCGGGTGAAGCCGCGTGGCAAAGCTAGTTAGTACATAAGATACGAGTACAATATACATAAGATTCGAGTATATTCTATTCTTTTTTTTTTTTTATAGTTCCCGGGAGAGCAATTGACTCTACTCCACCTGATGGTAAGTGATAGTAAAGTCCAAACGCGACGACGGCTAGTGCAGTCAGGAAGAATGACTTGCACTAGCCGCCCCCGCATTGCCGGCCCGCAAGATGCCTCTTCACGCCTCGTTTGAAGGAACCCGGGTCATAAAAGGAGGAGAACACGTGTGCTGGTAACGAATTCCATGTTTTAGAGGTGCGACAAAGAAAAGAGTTGCCAAATTTCTTCGTGCGCGATGGAATTGATGTCACAGTTAGTCGGTGACATCGAGAGCCAGCACGCGTAGATTTGTGAAGGAAAGGGGAAGCAGGAATGAGGGTGAATAGCTCCTCTGAGCACTCGCCGTGATACAGCCGATAGAAAGCGCTCAGTGCCGCTATCTCTCGACGCAAATGTAAAGGCTCGAGGGTGTTGGTGACCTTTACGTCGCCAATAATGCGAACCGCACGTCGCTGCAACCGATCCAAGGCCTCCAGTAAGTACTTAGCGGAGCCATCCCAAAGGTGCGAGCAATATTCGACGCAAGACCGCACCTGTATTTTATACAACAGGAGCAGTTGTTGTGGCGTGAAAAAACGCCGCACCTTGTTCAGGACTCCGAGTTTTCGTGAGGCTGTTTTTATAACAGCCTCGATGTGATCCTTTGGATTGAGGTCGCACCGAACGTCAATCCCCAGTATGGCGACTTTGCCTTGTATCTCCAGCGTAGTGCCACAGAGGGAAGGAGGAGGGGAAAATGGTGACTTTTTCGCTGTGAGAGAGCATACCTGTGTTTTCTTGGCGTTGAACTCAACAAGATTATCAGAGCCCCATTTGGCAATGAGTCCTAACGTCCTATCGAGTTCAACAACAAGATCCCTCCGTCTCTCCCCAGTTTCCGCCCGCCCAGCTCCTGCGCGTCCGTGGTATCCCCCGTGCACTGTACTATCATCTGCATAGCAATGTATGTTCCTGAGAGAGAGCATATCAATGATATGCAGAAGAAAGAGTGTGGGGGATAGCACAGACCCCTGGGGGACCCCAGCATTCACTACATGGAATTGTGAAGCGCAGCCATCAACTAAAACGCGAAGGCTACGCTTGTGTAGGAAGCTGGCAATCAGAGCTGAGCTGGCAGACCGTATGCCGGCAGCTTGGAGAGAAGACTTCTGTGCCAGACCTTGTCAAAAGCCTTGGAGATATCGAGGATTCCCCACGCTTGTCGATAGCTTCACCCCAGAGGTGTGTTACGTACGCTAGAAGATCACCTGTGGACCGTTTCGGTCGAAACCCGTATTGACGATCATTAATCAGACAGTGATCTTCTAGGTAATGGATCAGTTGGTTATTTAGAATCCGTTCCATCACCTTACAAAGTACTGAAGTGATAGCTATTGGCCGATAATTAGCCGGGTCTGACCGATCCCCTTTTTTGGGAACCGCTTGCACATTAGCCTCTCTCCAAGAATCCGGCACACGTCCTGTATAGAGAGACAGCTGGAACAGGCGCGTCAACACAGAAGACAGCTCCGCTGCACACTTCTTCAGCACTATGGCTGGTATTCCATCGGGACCACTAGCTTTCCGTACATCGAGTTATTGCAGCTCTGCACGCACATCGCGCTGCCTGATTTAGATGTCAGGCATCGTGTGGCCACGAATGAAGGTATTGAAGGTGGCTGTGCACTGCAATCATCGATCACAGAGTTATCCGCAAAGAGTTTTGCCAGAAGATCGGCTTTCTCTTGCGGACTGTGAGCTAGCGATCCGTCCGGATTCCTGAGCGGTGGCAGCGAAGGTTGGCAGTAATTGTTTTGCACAGACTTGGTCAGGCGCCAGAAGCTACGAGAGCCCCTAGGATGCGAAACAAGGTCGTGACCAACCTGTACAATGCGCTGTGCATCCGCTCTCGTGTATGCCTTCCTACAGGACTTGGAGCTTTTGTTGTAGGTTGCTTTCAGTGAGTCAATGTTAGATGCTCCACTAACGCAGCCATAGATCCATGCGCGATATGCCGCCTGCTTAGATGACACAGCATCGGCACATTCGCGAGTGAACCAACGGTTACGCATACCCTTACTGATGAGGTCTGAGTTAGGAATGTAGTATTCCATCCCCAACAGGATCTCATCAGCAATAGCAGCGGCGCTAGCTGTCGGGTCATTCTCACTAAAGCAACGTTCCCTCCAAGGGACTGACGCATAGTAATCACGCAATCCGTCCCAATCTGCCGACTTATAGTGCCAAACACGACGTTTGCATACCGCTGGTGACGGCAGCTTGGCCTGTGGCACCTTGTTAGATATCAGGCAGTGATCCGAAGAACCAAGAGGAGCCCGAACCTCAACCTGATATTCCACCGGGTGAGTAGTCAGCAGAAGGTCCAGTAGAGAAGGCGCTTGCCCGTCAATATCTGGGATCCTGGTGGGCTGATCAACCAGTTGGGTCAAGTCTTGCGTGAGAGCGAAAGCATGAGCAGTCCTTCCAGCATGGTCAGTTTTGGGGGACTTCAACCATGACTCGTGGTGAGCATTAAAGTCCCCCAAAAACACCAGTTCCGCGTTAGGAAACTGCTCTTGTGCAGCATCTGCCACCCGACTAAGATGGTCAAATAGTCGGCTTGTCTCCAAGTCACCATTATGGGATCTGTAGAGGCACACGTAGACTCGACTCTGGCGAATCAGGTCCACACGTACCACCAACATGGAGAAGGAAGGGTCCTCCAAGCAGCGCAGACGGTGACAACAAACATCCGTCCTGACGAACAAGCATACTCCGGCTTTCGCTTTGAAGGATTCTTCAAGCATGTAGCCGGGATAATTAAGGTAGCTGGTATCGACAGGACGGAGTATTTGAGTCTCCGTAAGAAACAACATTGCTGGCCGTGCTGTCTCGAGATGGTGGTGGACAGCATTGAGGTTAGCATGGAGTCCACGGATGTTACAGAACTCGACCTCAAACAGCGAAGGTATGGTGGGGGTGTGCACCGCTGATCGACCGTTATTTCTTGTATGCGCTCTCATTTGGGAAAGGAAAGGATGAGACGTGAAGCGAGCGACGCATTGCCACGATAGGGATGGTCAAAGTGTGGAGCTGTGTTTCCCCAGGAAGCTGCCAGAAGGGAAAATAAACTGACCCGCCGGACGGAAGGGCCCCCGAACCCTCCCGGTAGTGGCCGCCGGGACCCCACCGTCCGGTCACCAACCGGCACGACGGTCCACACCGAGATTATGCGTGGCCTGGTGGGGCAGCCTCGCGAGCTGGTTAAGAACGCTTGGGCCCCTGTACTCTGCCACGGGCGGCCAGCGGAACAACCGTTTCTACGGGTCTCCCTGTCCGGCAGGTCAATATAATTTCCCCCGGCATTGGTTCAACAGCAACTTCCACCGGACCACCACATATCACGGCAATGCACGCTCGTGCACTGGCTGTACGCTGGCTGATCTCGAAACGCGACTGCGAACAGCCACTTCACGAGTTTTTCACCATGCGTACGGTGGTAACAAGCCAGGCGGATGAGAGTCATCCTACCACCAGAAAATTACAAAGAATATATTATATATTTACATGAATTACAAAGAAATTACAGTGAAATCATATGCTGAGCGTAAAAAAATTACAAATTAAAGAGAGAGTTAAATAAAGGTTGACTGGGCTTTTTGGTGTGACAACAATTATTACAGCAATCAATAAAAAACAAAGCAAAGAACTTCGTTCTTGACGGGGATACCCCGACCGCACTAATTAACCTTTAAAGTCATAAGAACATAAAATGTATAGAATTCAATAATTTATAAATAAAACAAAATTTGTATGTTTCCCATAAAAATAAAATAAGCAACAAACATGAGTTAGAATGATTCCTTGATCTCTTCTTAGAAATGATCATCATGTCGGATGAGGCTGATCTGTCGAACACAAATGTGTCGAGTGCAATAAATAATTCATGATCCCGCAGTTGGCGGCGACATATCGATTTATGCGTGCACTCTGTTAGTATACGAGTAGACGAGTAACGATCCATTACTCCGTGTTACGCATGAATATGGAATCATCAGGCCATTATTATACCGAGCGTCGCATCGCACGCGCCACGTCGCTGACCGCTGACCAAACGTCTGAGACACGGTCTGAGCAAAGCGACAGTTAGTCATTGAAAAGAAGGCTTAAGACCATTCTATAAAGCTATGAACAATAAGAAAGAAGGACAAATTGTGTATGCGCCGCGTCTCCGTGTGCATATTATTGTCACCTATTTGAACGAAATTGAACAAAAATATACTAAGTGATAGTCCCTGACGTCCCACTGATGGTTAAAAGTCGAAGTATTGCTGTTTCGTTATAACGCAAGCGGTGAGTGGATTGTAACACCGGTATTAAACTTTTTTTACATCTATACTACTAAATAAATCTATTGGTTCTGTCTGTACCTAATTTTGTGATAAATAATCGTTTTATGATGCAGTGATTCACATTATACTATTTTTTTCATTTTTGTCTGTCCGTCATGCGATGGCGCAAATGTTAGGCCATATATAAGATCGGTGAACACTTTATTTTTTTTGACGCTGGGAAAACGCTTTACTCGTTTCCCCCCACGGGAACAGTGGGGGGGGGGTATGTGGGGCTCGCCATATGTCCAGGGCACCGAGTGTGCCCCGGTCATCGGAATACCCACTAAAAACCCAGCGGTACCCTACCCGTCTTAACGGGAGCGCCACGGGATCGCTTGCGCATGCTACCGTGAGGATCGGTAAACCCTACGGTATCTTATGAAACTTAATTTCAAATCGTTAATTACGTTTTTTTTACCAGTAGCCATATGTATGTGTGTGTGTGCGTGCGTGTTTGTGTATGAGTGTGTGTTATTATACTAATAAAATAATTTATTATATTTTTATTAATTACTAGCTGTTGCCCGCAGCTTCGCTCGCGCGTGGTCTTTATCTATACTAATATTATAAATAAGTAAAAATAGATTTTTTGTATGTTTGTTTGTAGCGAATAAACTAAAAAACTGCTGTACTGTTTTTAAAAACCTTTTTTACCTACAGAAAGATACGTTATCAGCGAGTAATTAGCTGCCCGTCACGACTTCGTACGGGTAAAATAAGGATTTTATCATTTTTTAATCAATAAGATATAAACATTTACCAATCGATTTATTCGCCCATCCAGTATAGTGTATGTGTGTTCAGTATATTTATTTATTTATTTATTTATTTATTGGGAAACAAACAGTATTACAACCAATCAATTGAAAATAATTCATACAAAAATAAATACATAAACCAATTAAGTTTCCACCGATTACAAGTTCATTTGGAGCTAAGAAGAATAAAACGTATAAACACACGTTGGCCAAAATATAAAATAACAGATTAAAATTAAAATATAAAAATTGATGACATTGAGCAAAATAATAATATGATCAATGAAAATTAAGACAATTATTTAAAAAAAATCATGAGTTAAACATAAATTATTAAAAAAAATAAAAAAAAATAAAAATAAATTAATTACAATTTACAGGCATTACTAATTTCTTTTTTTAATTTTTTTTTTGTACACATTGTAAAATCTATATTGGAAAAACATTTATTATATTTATCACAGGCACGGAAAATAAAAGTATTTTGAACATATTTGGTTTTTGTGATAGGTAAATGAAAAAGGGACTGATGACGCGTATTAATTTTAGGACATCTAAAGCATATATTTTGTAACAGATAGGGTGAATCTACAAAATTTTGAAGTATCTTAAATAAAAACAATTGATCTCTCTCCATGCGACGGTATTCTAAAGACGGAATGTGTGAAATATCCTGATTATGCGGCAAAAACTTATAACTCAAATGTTTAATAAATTTGCGTTGAATTTTCTCTAATTGCATAATATGGCATTTATAAAAGGGATTCCAAGCAGTTGAACAATATTCGAGGGCCGATCTAACAAACGAATTATATAAAAGTATTAAAGTATTTGCGTTTTTAAAATCCCTACCTACTCTTAAAACAAATCCAAGCATTCGGAAAGCTTTAGCTGTAACGTAATTAATGTGGGACTTAAAAGTTAGTTTGCTATCAATGTAAATACCCAAGTCTCGCACCTCGGTAACTCGTGCAATAATATTGTTATTTAGATGGTAATTGAAGTTAATATCTTTAGTTTTACGAGTGAAAGAGATAACATTACATTTCTTTACATTTAAACACAAATAGTTGTCTGAGCAGTACTTACATAATTTGTCTAGGTCATTTTGTAGGAGTATGCAATCAGAAGCTTGAGTTACTCGTCTAAAGATTTTCATGTCGTCAGCATATAGAAGAATAATTGAATTCTCGAAAACTATTTGTATATCATTAATAAATATATTAAACAGTAGAGGACCGAGGTGCGAACCCTGGGGCACACCGGAAGATATAGGCACGAAAGAAGAAGTATGTCCTTTAATTGTTACAGCTTGACTACGATTCTCCAGGTAAGAAGACAGCCATCGAAGTAGATCGCCATGTATACCGGTTTTCTCAAGTTTATGTACTAATAATGCATGTGGTATCTTATCAAATGCCTTAGAATAATCGGTATACACGACGTCTACTTGGTATCCTTGATCCATTCCAGTAGATATATGATGGATAAATTCACATAGGTTGCTTTCCGTGGATTTTCTGTTTATAAACCCATGTTGCTGATTAATTAACATTGGCCTAAGACAAGGGTAAATTTGGTCATAAACAATTTTTTCGAAAAGCTTCGCTATAGTTGACAATTTTGAAATTGGCCTATAATTTTCAATATTATGCTTGTCACCAGACTTATATATTGGTACAACATAAGAGCGCTTCCAAGTGTCGGGCATAATTCCAGAACTTAACGATTTAGAAAATAATATTAAAAGTGGATAAGCCAAAGATTCGCAACATGATTTCAAAAAAATAGGCGGCAACCCATCCGGCCCCGAACCCTTGTCTATTTGTAACGTTTTCAAATATTTCTTAATGATGTTAGTATTCAGTGTAACAAAACCGATCGATAAATTACTGCAGCAAGAGGCATGATTACTCGATGTTATTCCGGGGTAGCTAAAGCTAGTAACAGGTTCTGCATAAACCGACTTAAAATAGTCATTAAATAACTGACATATTTTGTTACCATCATTACCCACCTCATTCCCAAAGAACATATTATCAGGTATACCAGCAGCAGCCTTTTTAGACTTAACAAAAGTCCAAAAAAACTTGCTGTTTTTATTAATTTTTATCTCAGATTGACATATGTATGTATCATAACAATCAATTTGCACTTGTTTTTGACGATCCCGTAAAAGACTGAACGTGTCGTAGTCTGATGATCGGCCATAGATCTTCCATCGCCTATGAAAGTGCAATTTGTTACGAATAATTTTGATTAATCCGCGAGAATACCAAAAGGGGAAATGTTTATCGCCTTTCATAACTTTTGTTGGAACATGTTGAGATATTATAGAGTTAATAGTTTCATAAAACATAACAACGGCATCGGAAATATTACAGGCGCTCAATAAGTCATACCAATCGGTTCTGGCTATAATGTTATTGATTTCGTCATAGTTGGCTTTTTGAAATAAGCGAATTTTACGAGGAACTGAAAAGTTTTGGGTAGTATCGGAAAGATTTAATTTAATATTAAGTGTCGGATGGTGAGCGTCTTCATTAACGAGATAAAAGTCACTTGGGCATACTGTGCAATGTGTGTTACAAATTACTAGATCTAAGTATCGTCCGTTAACATTAGGAACACAGTTAAACTGCTTTAAATCAGTAAAGTTTAAAAAATTAAATATGGAATCAATACCTGGGTCGTTATCATTAAAATTACGTAGATTCATAAATTTTCCAACTCTATCCCAAACAGCATTAGATATGTTAAAATCACCAACTACTAAATAAATATCATCAGGATACAATAATACTTCATTCGAAATAAGTTCAAAACAATCACAAAGACATTCACTATGGTAACTGCCATGAGGGAAATAACAACAATAAACATGAAATCGTTTTGATATGGGTTCTAAGTCAAGTGCGATAGAGACCTTAATTATCTCGGCTGCATGATTTTTAACCACAATTGATAATGATGAACGAACTGATATGTCAGACTTCACTGCAATTAAAACGCCACCACCCATACTATTACCGAGCTTATCATAGTTACGGTCGTGTCGATACACTGAATATCTAGAATCAAAAAGTTCTTCACTAAAAATACCCTCACAAAGCCATGTTTCGCTTAAACAAACAATATCATAATCAACATTTATTATTTTCCTGAAAAAGGAATTAGTCTTAGTACGTAAGCCGCGTACATTTTGATATAAAATTGAATAATTTTTAATCACTGTAAACACAAAGAATAATTATCATGTTACTAGTTTTTATAAATATATTCGCAGGAGAGAGCGTATTTAGGTATGTGTTAAATATTAATATCAATAATTTTTTATGTCCAAAATCGTGTGCAAAATAGAACATAAAATAATTTGACGTCCCATAGTTGTGCTCAAAATACTTGATTCCAATAACAGAATTATTAACATATATAAAACAATATAAAATATTTGAGAAAGACAAACAAAGCTACTTATACAATTTTTTTTAAATCACTAGACTTCACGAAATGCAAAACCGGACTTGTGTTAGAACGCCGGGCCATAATACTGCAGTTTTTGACCCACACGAATTCATAATTTTTTTCTTTTGCCGCTTTCTTCACAGATTGCAATAAGGCTTTATTTAAACTAGTGAGGTGGTCATTAAAAAATATTGAGTTATTGTTACCATTGAAGCCTATATCACAACATTTTAGTTTTAGTTTCCTAACCGCGGACAAAAATTCATCTTTTTTCCATCTACATATGAAACGCACAATAATTGGTTTAGATTTCTTCCCATCGGTTTTTTTAGAAGCGACTCTGGTGATGAAGTCTATATCCGTATTTATATTAAATTGTAAGTTTGTTTTATCAAAAATTGTTTGTAACAACGAGATCAGGTTTTCATTTTTTCTTTCTGGAATTCCATAAACTTCAACATTAGATTTTCGGGCCCACTGTTCTCGGTTATTATTATGAAATTCAATTTCTTCCACAGAACTGCACAGCTTACCGATTTCCATACATTTTTGAGATAAAACATTCATTTCTCCTTCGCAGCATTCAATTCGTTTATTAATTTCATCAAATTTTGAATTTATAAAATCCAAACTTTCTTTTATTATTTGAAATTCTTTTTTAAATGTTTTTAACTCTTCTTGAATGGGATACATAGAAGTTTTAAAATCACCTTTTAAACTGGCCAATTCTGTTGAAATTATGGATCTAATCAATTCAATAAAAGATGTTTTATCAGCAGTATCCAAAACAAAATCCTCATATATACCGGAAGCAGCACCTCTACGCGGGTTTACATTACTTTCACTGGTCTGTACTCGCACTGGTGTACTGTCGTTTCTCGCAGTTCTGGGTTGATTTATTGTGCATTCCGGACAAATCCAGTGTTTTTTTAATTCTTGAGATACTTCTTTACGTTTTTCGGTTGGGTGTAAACATCTAAAGTGATAATTATGACCACACTTTGTACACAACAAGCAGTCACTAGCGACACCTGTCGTCAAATTGCAGCAGGCAAACTTCATTTTAATTTGTCTTACAAATAATGCGACTTAGAAATTATTATAATTTTAAAAACGCAAATCGGTTCTAGTGGGGTTTGAACTCGGAGTCGTCACGGTAAGTGAGGAACTCAAAAAGCAAGCACGCTCTACGCTGGACCAAACGTTCTTTAAGCTATCGCTTCGAAACTTGGCTACTTATAATAATTAAGGCGAAGTTTAAAGCCGGGCAGCTCATTAAGTTCTTTTGTTCTTAAATGGTCACTCTTAAGGTCACTTCAAGGGCACTGCGTATTACTCGTAACTAAATACGATCACCACTAAAACTGTAAAATAGTCCTCTCACATATAGGAATGCTTGTTAAATTGCAGTTCAAACAAAACTGTACGTGTGGTATTATTGTATTAACAACATTACAAGAAAAACAACACAATAAAAACACTATTTATGCGATTAAACCATATTCTCTTCTTATACGTCCAACAGCGCACGCGCAACTGAGGCATATAATAATCCTACTTTTTACTAATATAATAAACTGGAAAGTTTGTATGGATGTATGGACGTTTGTTACTCTTTCACGCATAAACTACTGAATGGATTTTAATGAAACTTTATAATAATATAAGCTTAGGGAATACCAATTAAGTGGTACATATGGCAATAATGGAATATGTTTTTTTTATCCAAACATCACCAACATAGTGAAGTTCGTATATTTCTCCCTAAGAGATATTGATATAAGATATTGCGTATTTTGAATTTCATTATTTGCACCCAACTCTTCCAAACAAAAATAAAAGTTTCTAAAAACTTTGAAATTCATGTTTATTAATTCAATCAAAAAACTCAAATAGTATATTTCTATTTTTTTAAATTTTTATACTAATGCTTTTACCCCGTTTCTCCCGTTTGGAGTTAAATTTCTAAAAACGACGAAATACGTATGCATAGCTTTAATACTAAATATCATTCTTCTTACACCAAAAGTGACGGAATCCCCATACAAACTTTCAACCCCTTTTTTACCCTCTCAGATTTAGATTTTCAAAAACGCTGAAATACATTTTTATTTATTTTTAAGCTTGTTCATTACATTTCATGCTTCTAACTTTAAAAATGACTGGTTTCTAAACAATCGTTCAACTCTTTAGGGGTAGAATTTCCAAAAATCCTACCTTAGTGGGTATTATAAAATGTATCAACTGCCAAAATTTCAAGTTTCTAACCCCCGCAGTTTAGGCTCTGCGTTAATGAATCAGTTCGAAAGAGTAATAATATTATGTGAATAGATATCAACAAAAATACGTATTTTTATAACTTTTGATAGACTCAACTAATTTTGATGAAATAAAGGCTAAACGGAATCTTGAAATAGTTCTTATAATAATTCGGTTTTTTCAATTTTTAGACGATTAAAAGATACAGACATGCAGACAGTAAAAAATTTAAAAAAATGATTGCTTTGGTTTTGGTAAATCCTAAATAGCCATATAACCTTTAAAACAGGCAGTTATTTTGAAATAACAGACAGAAACTTCAATTTTATTTATATGTATGGATAATTTATTAATTAATTCGTTTTTGTTATAGATTTATGTTATTTTATGTGTACAATATAAAGTATAAAGGAAAAGTTTCTTCTGTCAGAGACTAAATAAAATCAGACTTAACCAAGGCTACTAATTTAATTAAACAAAAAAAGGGAATTAAAACAAATGTTTTCCATTGAACTTGACACACATCTGAATAAGCTGCTTAAGCGGCCATTTTATGTAGAAAAAATATATAATATACAAACAAAAGCAGCTATATAACAATTTTAAGTAAAGTTTCAAAAGCAGTTATTTGACCGCTCTGGTAGGTTAAGTGTTAAAAATGAGATGACACTTATAGCATATATATGTAATGAAATGACATTTCATTATTCCAAATTTGCTGCGCTCCGCGCGTTTTTAATCTGTAACTAAAAGTCAGTTTGCCGCGCATTTGATGGTTGAATGACAGAATGACGGATAATGTTTAGATTATTTTGAACTTTGATATTATAAAAAAATAAAGAGATATAATGGAGGAGGCGATATTAGTGAACTTTAAATGTCGTTTCTTTGTATTTTCAGAGAAACAATTTGTGTTTCATTTTGAGCATCCTCAATAACCTATCTTATAAAACGACATTTTCGTTAACTACAATGGACCGCCTGCAATTCGAATTTACGATGATAGCCTCAAATGATGGCAAATCTAATATATTAGCCATAACCTCGATATCTACAGAAGAAGGAAAATGTTATGTTTTACCTGAGGAGCTGAAACCGGTGACTCATCATACATATATTATCAAGATGAACACTTTCTCAAAAATAAAAAATAGCATAAAGAAAAGGCATCAAAGTAGAAAAATATGGATAAAATTGGATGAAGATCTTAAGAAAACGTATCTAGATGAAGAAGGTAATATGCAATTTTTAGATCAATATTTAGAAGAAATGAGCTTAAAACAACCAGTAGACAAAAGTGACAATTTGCAATATATCTTGGAAAAATTAATAGAAACTACTACGAAGAAAGAAAATCAACATAACCTAAAACATATTTCAGAGAAATTTATTATTGAAAAATTCACAAGTAAGAATCCTAATGCAATGCAATGGATCGAGAGTTTTGAAAAAGAATGTGAGCGCTTTAACATATCAAAAGATGAAACAAAAATAGACATATTGAGGTTGTTTTTAGAAAAATCTTGTTTGGATTGGTATAGCTCAATGACCATAAAACTTACAATAAATGCACAGTGGACTGAATGGAAAGACAAATTTTTAAAAACTTTTAATAACCGAGGATGGGATATAGTCACATATGCTCTTGCATTCAGATATAAAGGAGGACTACTAATTGATTACGCTATAAAAAAAGAAAGACTTCTACTAGATATAAATAAATCTATAGACTCTAAAACAATGATAGATCTTATTGCAACGGGCTTACCTGGGTTTATATTAAATAAATTAAACAGGGATGAACTCAATGACACTACTGATTTGTTCAATGAGATAAGAAAATATGAAGGTATGATGTACAAGAAAAACTCAACTACAATAAAAAGCGGTACATTCCTTTATAAAAATAAAACTAATGATAAGAAGCCATGTAAGACCTGTGAATCTCTGGACAAAGGAATTAGATATCATCCGGAGGAGTCATGTTGGTTCAAGAAAAATAAAAATGAATCTGAAAAGGTTTTGAAACCCAGGAATGTAAATAACAACTCCATAATTGAAGTAGATATAAACACTGAGAAAAAAAACGAGTAAGTACACCATTAATCAAGATCAAACTTTTATTAGAGAAAAAATTAGAAGTGAGCGGCATTTATGATTCAGGCTCACAGATCTCTTTAATAAATTCAAGACTGATTAAATTAAAAGAAAAAACGGAAAATGTGAATATAGCATACATGAAAACGGTTAATGGTGTGAAAAAAACAGATGGCTTGATAACAATAAAAATTAAAATATTTGATATAGAAGAAGAGGTGGATGTGTATATAGTAGAAAATGATGATTTTGATGATTTTATAATCGGATTGGATATGATAAAAAATAAAAAAATTAACCCAAAACGAGGGCTTGCAAATAGAACAAAAGAAAATAACAAATAAAATAGATGAAATGTCTAAAGATAACAGAAATGAAGAAAATAATATAAAAACATTTGCAATAAATTTTAATGAACACATAGAAACAGAAGAATTTGTAAGTATGACAGACCATTTAGATAATGAAAAGAAAATTGAGATTGAGAAAATATTAAAAGAATATAAAACAATTTTCGCTAAGGACAAATATGATATAGGATCAGTCAGAGATTATGAAGCTCACATAGATTTACTAACAAATAGATACTGCAGTAAAAGACCATACAGATGTACAATAGAAGATAATTTAGAAACCGAAGACAAGTGGATTGCTGATAGAAGATTAGCATTAGAGAATACAATAAAATCCCATAAGTACAATAAGAAAATATTTGATAGAAACAGGAAAATGCAAGAGTTTGAGATAGGAGACAGTGTATATGTAGAAAATGGAAATAGACTGAATAGAAAAAAAATAGACGAATTAAAAATAGGCCCTTTCAAGATAATAGAGAAAATATCAAAATCCATTTATAGGATTGACACTGGCAACAGGAAAACAGAATCAACTTTATTTCACATAACAAAATTACAACCTGTAATGTAGGGTATAAGTATTGTGACGTTTGCAGTGATCGGCAGTCGTTAATAAACCGTATGATCGACACGTTGTCTTTTATTGAAACATCTCAGTGGCGAACGAGGATAAATATTAATCGTGCATTACATTATGTCGATCGGGAAACTATCAGAGTTTAACGTTAGATCGGGAAATTGGACATTGTATATTGAACGAGCAGAAATGTTTTTTAAAGTAAAAAAGAAGAGCTCTGGCTACCCACTTTAATTGCGGCGATGGGCGATGAATCTTATGAATTGTTAAGTAATTTAACAAGCCCGGAGAAACCCAGCACGAAAACTTATGCGGCAGTGGTGAAACTCATGACCGATCATTTACAACCAAAACCATCGTTTATGGCAGAAAGATATCGTTTTAGACAAAGAAGGCAAAATGCGGGTGAATCTATTTTACAATACATATCAGAACTAAAAAAAATGTCGAAGTATTGTGAGTTCGGATCCGTATTGGAGGAGAATTTACGGGATCAGCTGGTATGTGGATTGCGAAGCGAAGCAGTCAGACAACGTTTGTTTGCTGAAGAAAATCTGCAATATAAGAATGCCGTTAGAATTTCCTGTGCCATGGAAGCAGCTGAGAGGGATGCGGCAGCAGTGGAACAGACGGTCGGTTGCGGTACCGAAAATAGCCATGGCGTGGTGGAGGCCGTGCATGCGGTGCACGTGGCCGCGCGGAGCAACCGGGGTCGGCGCGGACGTGGAGGCCTGCATGGCCCGACAGCGGGGTTAAGGCGCCGGGATAACGACTCAAAAGTGACTGTGCGGCTTGTGGATCGAAGGATCATCAAAGTGATGTGTGTCGTTACAAACGTTTTATCTGTGGGCAATGTAGACAGAGGGGACATTTGCGTAGGGTGTGCCCTGGACGCGCGGACCCGAGACACGGGTTTCCAACCAACAGCCTGGCAGCTCATGTCTACACAGCGGATGAGAGATCGACGCAATCGGAATTGCTAGGGGAGGACGAACCTCCTTTATCAGACGATGAGGAGAATATTCCAGTTATAGAAGATTTACATCAACTCAGTCTAAATAATTATAAGCCGGTGAGTTTAACGATTGTTGTTGATCGAATAAAATTACCCATGGAAATTGACACGGGTTCTTTAGTGTCTTGTATAAGCAAAAAAACTTATAATGAACTTTTTAAAAATAGACCGTTAGAAAAGTCAAATATGGCATTTAAATTCTATGATGGCACTATGATTAAGCCCTTAGGAGTATTCAAACCACAAGTTAGATATGGAGATGTATCTAAATTAATTGAATTATTTGTAATTGACGGCGGTACCACTTCTTTATTAGGGAGACAGTGGCTTTCGGAATTAGGAATTAAAATACCGTCGTATCAAAACAGCATAGAAATGAACTTTAATAAAATAAGTAATTGTAATAGTGAATTAATGTGGTTACTCAACAGATTTAAAGATATATTCTCGGAGGGACTGGGCCGGTTCACTGGATGTAAGGCTCGGCTAAGGGTGCGCGAGGGGGTGACGCCGGTATTCTGTCGAGCGCGGCCCGTGCCATATTCACTGCGCGAGAGCGTCGAATCGGAGCTGGAAGGTATGCTGCGTGCTGGGGTCATTGAGCCCGTAGATAGCGCGGACTGGGCTACGCCGTTGGTACCGGTACGTAAGGCTGATGGTGGACTCCGTATCTGTGCTGACTATAAGATAACCTTGAATCCAGTTCTGTTGGTCGATAGATATCCATTGCCGCGAATAAACGACCTGTTGGTTAAATTAAATGGTGCAAAAATATTTACGAAGATAGATCTCACACAGGCATATAACCAGATTGAGTTGGATGACCCCGATAATTTAACTGTTATTAATACTCATAAAGGACTTTTCAAGTATAAAAGATTAGTGTATGGTTTATCATCGAGCCCGGGGATTTTTCAAAGAATTATGGCGAACCTTTTGAATGATATTCCATGCGTAGAAGTATTTTTAGACGACATCATTATTAGTTCATCAAATATTAAAGAGCATTTAATTACTTTAGAGAAGGTTTTAGAGCGTTTACGTAGTAACGGAATGAAACTTAAAAAAAATAAATGCTGTTTTATGACCAATGAGGTTAAGTATTTAGGATTTATTATTTCATCCGAGGGCATTAAGATGGACCCGGAGAAGGTTGAGGGAATAGTAAATATGCCTTGTCCTAATAACATAACAGACTTGAGGGTTTTTTTAGGTACAATTAATTTTTATGCAAAATTTGTAAAAAATTTAAGTTCTATATTGGCACCATTGTACAATTTACTTAGAAAAGGTGTAAGTTGGAGATGGGACAGTGAGTGTGAGTCAGCATTTAAGTTAATTAAATCGATTTTAATAAGCGCCGATGTGCTTGTACACTACGACCCGAACAAAAAATTGTTTTTAACGTGTGATGCGAGCGCGCGCGGAATAGGCGGCGTGCTGACTCAATTATGTGATAGGGACGGAGATAGTGTGCGGGAGCGGCCGGTTGTGTTTGTATCGCGGGCGCTAACGAATGCTGAGAAATATTATTCTCAGATTGAGCGCGAGGCTTTAGCTATTGTTTTCTGTTTAGAAAAATTGCATCAGTATTTGTACGGTAGGCGTTTTACACTTCGCACCGACCATAAACCATTAGTCACTATATTTGGTCCTAAACAAGGAATCCCGTCAATGGCCGCTAGTCGGTTACAACGTTGGGCTATTAAATTATCTGCCTATACATATGATATTGAGTACGTAACATCTAAAAAAAACGACGCCGATGGCTTATCGCGATTACCAGCCCATTACACAGTTAAGGGAACTGTAAAAATTCCAGAACAATCTTATTTACATTTTGCACAAAATGCTTTGTTATTAGATTACAATGAGATTAAAAAACAAACAAGCCGGGACCAATTACTGAGCAGAGTACTAAGATATATACGGGATGAGTGGCCGTCCCATAATGAGATTGTTCCTCTCAATCCATATTTTAATCGCAAAAATGAGTTATATGAGGAACTAGGTTGTGTGATGTGGGGCTACAGAGTTGTAATACCGGAAGCCTGCAGGTACAAAGTTTTAACAGATTTACATGAGGCTCATATGGGTATAGTTAAGACAAAATCTTTTGCTAGGAGCTATGTATGGTGGCCGGGCTTAGACGAAGCCATAGAAAAGACATGCCGTAACTGTAGTGTATGTATCGCGGAGAGTGAAGCGCCTTCACGGCATATGCCTTGTCCATGGCCTTGGCCGGATAAGCCGTGGGCTCGCGTACACCTGGATTTCTTAGGCCCCCTTGCTGGTCGAATTTATTTAATAATGGTTGACGCAAGAACAAAATGGATCGAAGTCAGCCAGGTCCCTAGCACAGCAGCTAATCACACAATCAATGTGTTAAGTGGTGTTTTTGCTCGTTTCGGTTTACCTAAGCAAATAGTATCGGATAACGGCCCGCCTTTCACTAGTAATGATTTCTTACAGTATATAAGTAGGAATGGCATTCAACATATATTTTCAGCTCCATATCACCCTGCTTCAAATGGTGCGGCAGAAAACGCTGTTCATACAATTAAAAAAGTTATTAAAAAGGCCGTGAGGCAGAAAGTAGATATTAATTTATTTTTAAATAATTTTTTTGCTTTATTATCGAAATACAGAACATTGTACAACGGGCGAAACGCCAGCAATGCTTATGTATGGCCGCCGTTTACGTACTAAATTTGATGCTATGAGACCTAGTAGGGAACTTAAGGTTAGAAATGCTCAAGAGTGTCAACAAAAATACAGTATAGGTGACTCGCGACAATTGCTTCCAGGAGATGAGGTATGGCTTCGTCAGTATACTGGTCACGATAAATGGGTTTCCGGGAAGGTAGTAGAAAGGTTAGGGACCACAGATTACAAGGTTACCGATACATTAGGAAGGGAAACTCACAAGCACATTGACCAACTTAAACAACGGAAGCGGAGTTCACTAATCTGTCCTCCTAGCCCAGTTAGTGTCAACGCAGAAACAAAGCTGACGACGGAACAAAGAATGCACGAAACAGCCATTTCCGCAGGCGATGTTTCAGCAGCAATAGGTAAACCTTCAGACGAACCGGAACAATTGGAAGATTGCATAGAACAGACGGTTTCTAATGTTACTCAGCCTCCATCCCCACCCGTTGAACCGCCCCAGTCTCGTCCCTTACGTCAATGTCGCAAAGATAATCCGCCTAGATATAAGTTTCGTTGAAAGTTTTTTTTTTTTTTTTTTTTAATTATTTTAGATCAGGTAATTTTTTTATTTTTATTTCTTTATTATTATTTTCTTTTTTTTTTCTCGTGTATTTTATATTATGTTAATACAATTATATTAATCCTGTTATTGTAATTTGTTTTCTGTTTGTTATGTTGTTGGGTTATATTCAAATAAGGGTGAAGGTGTAATGTAGGGTATAAGTATTGTGACGTTTGCAGTGATCGGCAGTCGTTAATAAACCGTATGATCGACACGTTGTCTTTTATTGAAACATCTCACAACCTATCACAGCAGATGAGGGAGAAGAAAACGAATATGAAGATAACTTCTAGATTATATTATTTAGAATTTTCGTTTATAGTAGATTAGATTATTTAAAATTTTCGTTTATTAGATTATATTATTTAGAATTTTTGCTCTTAAGGGGGGAGATGTAATGAAATGACATTTCATTATTCCAAATTTGCTGCGCTCCGCGCGTTTTTAATCTGTAACTAAAAGTCAGTTTGCCGCGCATTTGATGGTTGAATGACAGAATGACGGATAATGTTTAGATTATTTTGAACTTTGATATTATAAAAAAATAAAGAGATATAATGGAGGAGGCGATATTAGTGAACTTTAAATGTCGTTTCTTTGTATTTTCAGAGAAACAATTTGTGTTTCATTTTGAGCATCCTCAATAACCTATCTATATATATAAATATATACATACATTAGCTAAGTTTCCACCAACAATAATTACACAATCATTAAAATAATCAAAACATATATAATCAAACAGCTAAACCATCATAATCAGTAAAGGTGTAGTAAGATATATATTTTTTTATAATCAAATATAATTAATTACTTAATGAAAACACAAATTTAACAAAAACAAAATATAAATGAAATCACATAGCTTAAGCATTATTACATTGAGTAAGGCCAATAAAATGCAATAAATAAATGATATATATATTATTTATATATTTTTTAACCAAATACAATTAAAAGGCAAGCAAGAATATGACTACAGTACAAAATTTATAACAAACTTAAATATTGAATATTAAGATGGGTTGGTACATTCATTTTATATAAATTAATACATTTAATACATTATTATTTTTAACTTATTTATGTTATTTTTGCAGTGATTTTTTTTTAAATATATAATATCAATATCTGAGTACACTTAATTATATATTATATGCTCGCACAGATCTACTTCTTCCTATTCATGATTATGCTGTCGCAAGCTTGATGTAGCCAAAGACCAATTGAATTAAGCTGAGAGATTACAAAATACTTTTATTTGGTTTATATTGGGATGAGGCAAATATAACCACGTTTCACAATTTTGTTCTCTTCTTAATTAGTTGCCCGTCTGACTTCATAGGAATATGCACATCTTCTCTATTCTGTACTGTGTGTTGTTTAACCCTTTTACTCCCCCTTCATCACTTGACATTTATTAGATGATGACGGTGATGACGACGTCTCAGTGCTTTCATTTATGTGCTCCATATTTTGTTGTTCGATCACTACTATTTTAGCTATCTCTATAGCTTTCTTTAGTGACAGATCAGACCGTTGTAATAATCTTTGATGTTTGGCGAGCTACTCTAACACATATTCGCTGTAAATTTATCACTGACCAATGACTATTAATTCAACGAAATCGCATTTTAAACTGTAATTTTCTAGACTCGTAATAAAGTTGGTTATATTTTCGTGTTTGCTTTGTTTTCTCATAAAAAATACATGTCAGGCCATAGTTAAATTTTTCCTCGGTTCGAAATACTTGTTACATTTATTAATGAGGTCTTCTAAAGTAATTTCTGTTATTTTAATGTTGAACAAAATTGCTATTTTTCTCTATTTACACTTCTTATACATAACCAGTGGCTAATACTCCTTATATATATCCAGTGGCTAATAAATATAGTTCAAAATATGGTTGCCATTTTTTCCGCGTTAAATTGTTATTTATTTCGTTGTTTAGAAAAAACTTCGGTAGGTAAAACGTTTGAATTTTTATCTGCCGTTTTAAGACTTTTGACAGGAAACACGAATTTACGAAAAAATTATACCTATTTAAAGTTTTAAGAAGTGATATACCACGTTGATGTTTAAAGCAAGCACTTCTAAAACCATGTATTATTGTTATAGTTGTTTTTAGGCTTTGTTTATACACCTATATACTATTTACGTATTAATTATTGTCACTGAGTTAACTGACTTGCTCACACGCAGACTTAAAGCGTACTGTTATGAAAGATATAAGATGAGATCATAAAGATACACACAATATATATGCAATATTAGTTTTTATGCAAAAACAACACACGAAGCTACTGAAAAGACGAAATTGTTAACAAAACTTTTTGATTTTGATTTGATTATGAACCGATTGAAATAAAACAAACACTAAATGTTAAGTGAAGTTAGCCACAATACATTAGTGAAAACCGCACTCAAATCCGTTAAGCCGTTTTTAAGATTAGCGTGCACAAACGCACAGACAAACAGACAAACAGACAAAAAAATTATTAATCATTGTTTTGGGTTCTATTGTGTTTATAAAGACCCCCGATAAAAGTTTTACTCATTTATCTTCCATGTACAGACATCGACCAGTTACAGATTTATTATATGTATAGATACGCGGGTGAAGCCTCGGGGCAAAGCTAGTCTATAATATATTTGTTTATTTCAATAGTGTAAAGTAATAAGTGGCACTGAATAAATAGTTTAAAAAAACCGAAGAAGAGTGGGTTTCCGTCGCGGCCGACATTCCCACGAGTCAGGCGTGCGCTATCGCTCCCATCTGTTTATACTTCGTCTACAATTAAAGGGGCTCCTCCGTGACGCCTTCTAGTTCGCCTTAGGACTTCGCTACCTGAGAATATAAGGACATATTCAGTTTAATTAGCGTGTAGACTGGTACAATTGCTTTGCAGTAAACACAAGTTGTTCGCTCGAGAGGTATAAAGTTGCAGCCTGCGCGCGCAGCCCCGCGCCGCGCCCGGGGCACAGCACGGAACTTAATGAAATTCTGTTTCGGAGACTACTTAGGACTTGTTGAAAACTACCGCCGAACCTATTAACCGAATACACGCAATTGAAACTTCATATTATTGAACTTCGCAACTATACACAGACACGGGAGAGTCGTTGACGCCGACGTCGGGAATGTTAATTATGCTGCGATTGAAACTTCCTAAAATGGACAATACAGAAAACTGGATATTTCAGTTAAATATATTACCTTTCTCCGTTAATGCTACAAAGATCGTGTATAATAAATATATTATTACCAAGTGCGATGTGTATGACGGAGTGCGTCATTGAAATGCATAGATCGTCGTAAAGTTATTTGAATCCCCTCTCATTATAACAAGCAAACGTCTTTTGTGCTGCCATTTATTTCGCTGCAGACATGCAACAATAGTGTATTGTGACGCGCCGGACGCAATCAGACGCCTCGTTACGCACGAGCTCGCCGACGCGACGCGACTCGTACGAGTACAGACGACGACGCTTCGCCGCTTGAATCGCGTCTTCACGTACCGGCACAGCAACGCACCAGGATACCTAGTCAAGTACGCGACGAGACAAATTGTATTTAAAAAATATATATAAAATAACTAAGGAGTGAATTAAACACGTCTGAACAGATTTGGATGCTCCCTTTAATTCATTATTAAAATACATATTTCTCACTGTCTAACTAAAATGTTATATTCCCACGAATTTATTTACTTAGTTATGTTTCCCAGTAGACCACCCAACAATAAAATGCAACAATGCAATTTTAGGTTATTATTGTGAATATTCTTCGTGGTACTGGTTGCATTGCCTTGTTAGTAGGAATCCTTGTTAATTTACCATTAGATATGTCTCGAGTTTATTTAGAGCTATAAAAAGGCCTACATCACAAAACCATGGACTTTACTATAATATGACTTTTGCTAATCGCGAGAGCGTCACATTTCTTCAACTTTTATTCGTGACACGGAGTAAAATCGTTTTATATGGCTATTTCTAACAAAATATCTTATAAACTTAAAACCTGAGAATAGTGAGAACTGATCTACCTTTACAAATTCATAAAATTGTCTTGTCTGTCTTAGATATCAAAATTACCGCCTCTTTTTTTATAGTTATTATTAATAGTAATTTAAATTGGTGAGATTCCAAAATCGAAAGAATCATTATTTTATTTTTGTCTGTCTGTTTGACCGGGATTATCTTTAAAGGCGAGAATCCGATTGAATAATGTAATTACCCTAGGATTGGCTTCATCAGGAGCAGCAGCAATTTTATTAAAGGTGAAGATGGATGGACTTCACATTCTCCCTTAAAATTGCCACTCAACATCCCTAAAAAAGTGAAATAGCGAATATTCTATAAGTATGCAAATTTCGTTTTATTTTTGCAAAATGAAATAAAAAGTTTTTAAAAACTAATATTTCACGTCACATACGCTTGATATTTTTTCTCGTTGACTGCCTCGTTGGTCTTGTGGCTATTAGGCTGCAGACCCGGTGGTCTTGGGTTCGATTCCCAGGTCGGGCCAGTAAATAGTTATTGGGTTTTTCTGTCAGAAATTCTCAGTAGCAGCCTGGAGTCTGGAAGGTGGAAGTGTGTACACTCCCGTGCCTCGGAAAGCACGTTAAGCCGTTGGTCCTGCGCCTGAACTCTTTCCGGTCGTGTCGGATTGCCGTCCCATCGGATTATGAGAGCTAAGGAAAAGGGAGTGCACCTGTGTTTGCACACACTTGTGCACTATAATATCTCCTGCGCAGTTGGCTAATCTCTCTTGAGATTGGCCGCCGTGGCCGAAATCGATCTGGAGGGCATTATTATTTATTATTAGTTGTAAAAAAATATGTAATCCGCCATTTTGTAGCGGCGGCCATCTTGGATTTACAATGATACAGAATATATTAAATTGTATTGTCATCAGAACTAAAGGTGTGTACCAAATATCAGATCAATCTGTTAACAGGAAGGGGGTCAAATTTCAATTACTAAATTTGACCCAAACCAACAAATGGCAAGCTAAATAAAACCGTTTAAAAATAAAAATAATGGTGGTGGTTCGACCATTAATAATAATTCCAACATATTTACGGAGCTCGTCTAATATTAGCAAATGTTATTAACAGATCTCAATCTTGATAACCTAAACCATCAATCTTTGCATTTAACCCTGTGTAAGCGAATCGTAATTTTCTGTGTCAGATCAAGCTCTTAGTTTAATCTCGCGGGACATTCGTTAAGGGCTAGCCCTTACAAGTAAAACCATAGTGACAGAATTGTATTTATTGTACGATTACTTTAATTGCTTTCACAAACAGTGTTGTCGTTAAATATTCTAATTGCCACGTTCCCGTTTAATAACGAATTTATTTAAGAATTACAATATTAAAAGAAATCGCTTTTACAATTCAACTTCATTTTAAACTATAAATTATGTAGATGCAATCGCTTGTTGTTCTTTTAAATTAGAGTTCAATCCGCTGATGCTGCGGGTGCTGCAGGTAGAGTAGCTATAAAACGGCGACGACGTCGAGGCCGCTTCAGTGACGGTGACACCAGACAGCCCACGTAAACCTCAACCTCGGCCGTCCCCGAGCAGACTCCCCACAGGTCCTGAGAGCGAAGAATGGTGACGTTGCGCAGGTGCCGATTGATGCGAACCGTTGGGAATGACGTGCCCTCCCGCACCATCACTCGCACTGATCCCGCAACACCGCCGACGCCGCACAGTAAAGACTGAAAAAATGCAAAGTTTGTATACTTTCCATAGATCAACCAACATAGATCCTTATCGTACCTTGTATGTATCATACTGTGGTCATTTTTTTTTAATATCCGAATATGAAAAGATTTCCGGAAAATTTCGTAAATAAGCAAGTGTTTTAACAGCCTGTAAATGTACTGTTTCCATGTATATACCTCGCTCCTCAGAGATAGCTTAGAGTTAGTTTCATCACTCTTCTCCATTGTATTCAACACATGTAGATTTCTTTCTTTACCATTTAATTTGCATTGAAACCCCCGATCCTCCATCCTAGATAATGTAATGATTACCTCATCAATAAACCCGCTGCACTGATAATTGGGAATAGTGAAGCTGGAAGTTTCCCTCGGCTTGTACCCCGCGATGCCTGGCGAACAAAACAAACCATAACATATAAAGCGTTTTGCAACCAATTTTTGATTGAGGTTTTCTTTTTGAATGTATTATCACTTTTTCGTTTTTTAAGGTTGAAAATGAATTTACTCTTTTCAGCTATCGTGGTGTATGGATGGTTTTCCGATATGACGGCGGGCAATACTGACAACAGAGCCAGCAGCCGACACACGCTGGAGAAGTTCAGCTTCTTTGAGAGCTGTGCCGCGTCCATGCTGAGGTAGTTGTGTCAGCGACTGCCGCAACTGCGAGTAAATATTGCGAATGTTCGGCAAAATATATGCTCATTACGGAATTAATATGCGTTAAATGTGCCTTAAACATTTAGTTACGCCAAAATTAGCTACACGTGGACCGAGGTCTCTCTTACAGTTCATTCATATATAATTGCATACGCGTTATACTTACATACACATGATATTGCAGCTGGATGGTAGTTTGTATGTTGAAAACTTTTCGTAATCAAATAGTAACTAATGGGTGGTCGATATTTTTATTTTATAATATCATTATAACAATATTAAACTAAGTAAAAAAAAAAAATTTAAGTTAAACGGTTTTATTTTGTCTAAAGATAATCATGATGGGCGACGCGTAACTTGAGTAAATACATAAATAGCATTCATATAGCGGTTGACTTGATAAAAATTAAGCGCGCCCAACGATTTTATTTATTGTCTGATCAATGCCCTAGATTGATGAGGACAGTGCTGTGACGACTGGTACCTAGGATCTACCGAATTATTGTTTAGCTTTTAGTACACTATCTACATCATTATTATCTTTATACAAATTAAAACCGTTTAACTTAAAATTATTTTTTTACTTAATTTTTTAGTTTTGTTACTGTTTCACTTGCCCTTTTATTTGTTACACATTACCCATATCGAAACAAATATGAAATTAGAAATATTGAAACAAATATGAAATTTGGTATTTTGTGCCGGCGGCTAACTTAGATTTGAAATTTGTCATAGTATACAGTATTTTACTAGTCAAGCCCTTTCATTTGATACCCATATTGAAGGCGTTGTGAAAAAATATGTAATTAATCCGCCATTTTGTAGCGGATTTACAATGATACAGAATATATTAAATTGTATTGTCATCAGAACTAAAGATGTGTAGCAAATATCAGATCAATCTGTTAACAGGAAGGGAGTCAAATTTCAATGACGTAATTTGACCCAAACCAACAAACGGCAAGCTAAATAAAACCGTTTAAAAAATAAATGCTCCCCGGTAATTAGCGAGAAAACTTTAGGAATAACTCATTAAAACTTTGTGTCAATTTGCTAAAATATGACAACAAAAAAAAAACAAGCAGAGATAACTTTACTGGCACGCGCCGCGTGAACTAAATACGAGTAGCTCGGCTATATTTTAAAGCTAGGTGTGTTCGGTTAAGAACCGCTAGTTTCGCTATATCCAATTTTATAATAAGTTTGAATATAATTACTCCTATCAATAGACACGCCGTGATTCTTGTTCTTATTGTTATTTTTTTTCTGAATGGGGGAACTGACAAAAAAGGAGAAAAATAAAAAATAAATTGAAACAAAAGTAAATAGTTCAGCTTATTTGTTATTCGACAATAATAAAAACCAAAAAGTAATGTCTCAATTAATTACATTATTTAATACATAAATATATTTGTGATATAATTAATGCAGACCATGGAGGACTCGGCGTGTATATAAATTATTTCTATAAAAAAATAAAGTATTAATAACTGAATTAGACACACATCATGGCAAAATATAATACAGCTAATCCGTAGCAACAACACAAATTAAACCCACTCCTCATTATAGTTCAACTATCAGTCAATTCAGATAATAGCAATTATTCCGCCTACTTTTGGATCATATTTACGTAATAATGAAGCATTACTGCAGCCAGCAATAAATTTAATGAAGTTTATTTAAGGTCAGAAAATAAAGTTATGACGAGAACTGAGTCAGCGGCTTAAGTTAGACAGCCGGCGAGGAGCCGCGGCGCAGTAATTAATCTTCGTCTGTATTACCCACCATTATTACCTTCTCACCGATCTGATGTGATTTATGAATTGTTTTATTAACCGCAGCTTACGCGGAATAAAGAAAATCAATCTCTGTGTTTACAAAGATAAACCATCCCCGACCTAAATATTAACCTAACTGGTTTGATGATTATTTGAACTCGTACTCCAAATTAAATAAACTTATTTAAAGAAAAAATTACTTCAATTTTATTAAAAAATAACTACATTAAGAACTAACTAAAAATCAAAATATTTCGTTCACAATCGGAGATGGGACGAGCCGCCCTAGTTTTCGTGTAACATCTTGTGCGTACTGCACCTACCTTGCCATTATAATACACCGTATCTACATATAGTCTAAGATCCGGCTAAAAGATTACTACGTTCATAGCGTACACAGTCCAAATCTAATTTTTATGTATAATTATAAATGGGAGAACCTATTTTTGCCAGGTTGCCAATTAGAATTTGCCCGCGAGTACTTTTAATTAAAATAATATTTATTGACATTTTCCAAAAAATTTCATTCACATGTTATGAAAATAAACTACAATCCACTCCATAGCAGTGTATGTAAATAACTCGGAAAGGTATGGTTGCTGTTACCCAGTCGGCCGCAACCTATTCGCAGCCAGGTTTAAACAAGTAATATTTTGTTACGGTGATACGTTCATGACGTATAAATATCTTTTATATATCATATTGAAGCTAATTTTTTCTGTGCATGACAAAATACCTCTGCCTGTGTAAAATTACCCGCAAATAGGGGTTGCCTGCTGTTAAAGATTGATTTAAGTGAAAGAGAGTTAGCGCGTTACATCGGTAGTCAGACGAGAATAGCGATATAAGCTGATATTAATTATTGTAATTTCCTTTTTCTTTTAATTGATACTATGAAATAAGATATATAACGCATATAGTGCACTATTAAGTGCATTCGTTGACAGCTGGTGTTCTCAATTAAACAGCAACTGCATAAAATCCCGCTACTCGATTTTTCGATTAGATTATGTTAGGGGGCACCACCTAAGTATACCGAGTTTTTGTCAATCCAGACATAATCATTTATATAATCCAATCGATAAATCGAGTAGCGGGATTTTAAACAGAGCGAACGCTTTTTTGTTGCTAAAATTCCTGGATTATTAATAAAAGCACCCAAGATCCTAAAAATAAAAATCCAGTATCCTTTTCCCATTATCGTCCTATATCGATCCTTCCCTTCTTGTCGAAAGTATTGGAACGTATTGTGCACCGCCAGCTAAACGACTACATTTTAAAGTACAACATCCTCTCCAAATATCAATCTGGCTTTCGTATGGGCCACAGCACAGTTACCGCTCTGGTAAAAGTATGTGATGACTTACGTTCCAATATGGACTACAAGCAGCTGAGCATCCTTACATTGCTGGACTTTAGCAATGCATTCAATGCGGTTGATTTCGAGCTCCTGCTGGCTGTCCTCCAGTCCATCAATGTTGCTACGGACGTTTCTGACTGGTTTCGTAGTTACTTGTTTGGTCGTCGGCAAAGTGTACACATTAACAACCAATCTTCTTCCTATCTCCCTCTCACAACTGGTGTACCGCAAGGTAGTGTCCTTTCACCTCTCCTGTTTTCTATTTTCATTAATACCATCCCAAAAATCTTGTCATCCTCTTTCCATCTCTATGCCGACGATCTGCAGGTCTATGTTACTTGTACATCACATGATATTGATGATGCCATCGCAAGACTCAATCAGGACCTGCTTAATATCTCCAATTGGTGCAAGGCGTATGGACTCCATGTTAATCCTGCCAAGTCCCAAGCCATTATAATCGGTAGCACCTTTCAACTCTCCAAACTTAATTGTAGTAAATTACCTGCTATTCATTATGACAATGTTTCCTTAACCCTCTGTTCCCATGTAAAAAACCTTGGTCTCCTTATAGATAGTAACCTCACCTGGTCCGTGCAAGTTGCAGAAGTGAGTAGAAAGATTTTTGCCACTATTAGCTCTTTTAAGCGTTTGAAGCACCTATTACCGGTTAAAACTAAAATTTGCCTGGCTCAATCACTACTGCTCCCAATACTGGATTATGCTGATTGTAGTTATACAGACCTAACAGAAGAACAGCTAAACAAGCTTGAACGACTACAAAACGTCTATTATATTAAGTAAATTCGATCATGTCAGCGAATACCGTGACCAACTGAAGTGGCTTACAATTAGACATCGCCGCAACTTGCATATACTCTCCCTTCTCTATTCTATCCTTTATAATCCTTACTCTCCTAATTACCTAAAAACTCGTTTCTCTTTCTTAGGCACTGACACTGATTGTCATCTTGATCTGCGGTCAAGAAGTGACAATCGCTTAAAGTTGCCAACAGCTCATACTCGCTTTTACAGTGAATCTTTTACTGTTAAAGCTGTGAAGCTATGGAATATGCTTCCCCCGGAAGTTCGTCGCTCTGATTCTATTTATATATTTAAACGTCGTGTGAAAACTCACTATCTTTCCTTACAATAAGTAATGTATGTACGTTTATTGAATATGTATTATATTTAAAAATGTTATATGTGTGTATGTATATATATTTATATGTATCTATGTATGTACGTATATACATATATATTTATATGTAACGTATGTAGGTTATATATATTTTACATTAGTATGGATATTATAAGTCATTATTTTCTTTTATTTTGAATATTATTTTATTTTTATTTTTTGCACTATCCTGTTTCTGCTTTTGCAAATCCTTTCACCAAAGGTTGTCTGTTAGAGATTGCTTTAGCAATAAGACCGCCTTTGCACGCTCTTATTTTCTTGTCTTTGTTGTAATTGTTCTCTTTATTTGTATGTCCTTTCATTGTGTGTGCAATAAAGTATTAAATAAATAAATAAATAAAAGCACGTTGTGACGAGCTCCGAAACAATACGGTTAGAATGAGAATGTTGCTGTTAAGTCAACTGCGCAGGAAATATTATAGTGTACAAGTGTGTGCGCAAACATAGGTGCACTCTCTATTCCCTAACTCTTTTAACCCGATGGGACGGCAATTCGACACGACCGGAAAGAGTTCAGGAGCAGGACCAACGGCTTAACGTGCTTTCCGAGGCACGGGATTGTACACACTTCCAACTTCCAAACTACTGAGAATTTTAGACAGAAAATCTCAATAACATTTTATTGGCCCGACCTGGGATATGAACCCAGGATCACCGTGTCCGCGGCCTTACGTGTAGCCATGAGGCAGTTAAGCAACATAAACGTAAATCGGAACACATGTATAAAATCAATTTTTCTTTAATTCATTTAAGTCACTATGAAATATATTAAATCAAACAACAGGAATTCACAGTCACTGTGATTACTGATTATTATTAAAATAATTCATTGACATTTCATGCTTCTTACTTTAAAATCACAGACTAATTCAAACTCCTTTTCCAGTTTTCCAAACTCAATTTATCCTTTACTTATACTTAAGCGCGAGCAAAGCCGCGGCCAATTGCTAGTCTCTATATTAGGTCCTTACATATGAAATTAGCGTTTTGTCGTACTGACCATTTTGATCGGAAATATCTCCTCTTTGGTTAAAAATTCCAAATTCAAATTTATAAATTCATTTAGCTGGTACATTTGAGTTTTAAAACAGTCGTTCATTTGTTTTTTCCTCATTATTTTTTTCTTTGACGTCGCTTATTACCGCACAATGGAAAACATGAAATATCGGTATATTTACGAGCACGAGTTCTACCGTGGCACCATGTGGTGCAGAAACAGCTCGAAGGATTAATGATGTGTACGGCGCTGGTGTCGCAAAAGAAAGCACGGTACGTTTTTGGTGTCAACGTTTTCGTTCTGGAAATTTCGACCTTCAGAACCAAACCCGTGGACGGCCGGAGACCAAAGTGGAAAATGAAGAATTAAAGGCTATTGTGGAAGCGGATCCATCACAAAGCACATCAGAGATAGCTGCAGGCTTCGGGTAAGTGATAAAACTGTATTAATCCACTTGAAGCAAATCAAAAGTAAAAAAACTTGAACGATGAGTACCTCATGAATTGAGTGAATCGAACTTGCAAACACACGTCGACTGCTGTGTTACTTTGCTCAACCGACACAATAATGAAGCGATTTTAAATCGAATCATTACTTGTAATGAAAAGTGGATACTGTACGATAATCGGAAGCGCTCGTGGCAATGGCTGAACCCTGGAGACCCAGCCAAATCCTGCCCTAAACGAAAATTGACTCAGAAAAAGTTACTTGTGAGTGTTTGGTGGACTAGCGCCGGTGTCGTTCACTACAGCTTTCTAAAATCTGGCCAAACGATTACGGCAGATATCTATTGTCAGCAACTGCAAACCATGAAGGAAGAACTAGCTGCTAAACAACCGAGATTGATCAATCGCTCTAGGCCACTGCTGCTTCACGACAACGCAAGACCACACACTGCACAACAAACAACCACTAAGTTAGATGAGCTATAATTGGAATATCTGCGACATCCACCTTACTCCCCGGTCCTTACTCCAACAGATTACCATTTTTTCCGGAATTTGGACAACTTCTTACAAGGAAAAAAATTCAACTCCGTTGCGGCAGTCCAAACCGCCTTCAAAGAGTTTATTGATTCTCGCCCCCATGGTTTTTTTAGTAAAAGGATCAATGGACTACCTATGAGATGGCAAAAGTGCATAGATAACAACGGTGCATACTTTGATTAATTAAATATATTTTACAAAAAAAAAATTGACTTTATATTCCTCCCGTACAAAACGCCAATTTCATATGTAAGGACCTAATATATAAAAAGACTTGTCCTGACTGACTCATCAACGCAGAGCCTAAACCACAGAGGTTAGAGACTTGAAATTTTGACATTTGATGCATTTTATAATGAAAACATGCACTGAGAACAGATTGTTGGAAAATCAGGGTGGATTTTCCAAAAATTAATTTATTCAAGCGGGTTAAAGCGTTGAAATAAGGGATGAACCGTTATATGGAAACCCGCCATTTTCAAAGTTAGAAGCATAATTTATACACAAGCTTCTGCTTAGAAATAAATACGCAAATCAGAGTTTTCCAAAATTCACCACCTATGAGGGTGAAATAAGGTTGAAAGTGTATATGGGGAGTTCGTCATTTTTGATATTAGAAGCATTTAATTTTATGTAAAAGCTTTCGGTTAGAAATAGCTTGATAGCTTGATCATGGGTCAGCATTTTGACCACAAGCATTTCAAGGACTGTATTACACAGTATAATCAAAGTTTGCCAATGAGTACTTCTTATAGAGTCAAACAAATTATAGAAGATGGAAATTATGCAGAACAAGACCACTTATTTGGTAGGCTCGAAGCTTTACCTCAACATGACCCACAATTCCTATACATTTATTGAAGGATGTGCTCGAGGAGTCGTAGGTTTTCATTCCATTTCACTCCAAGAATGAAACTCTTATCAGATTATTCCATATATCCATCAGATTATTCATTTGAATTTCAAAGAATCCCTCTTAATGTGTGCTTCACCATGACAATTAATAAGCCTCAAGGCCAGTCATTGAACACAACCGGCATTGATTTAAGTGAGGACTGTTTTCACATTCAGTTTTATGTTGTGTGCTCCAGAGTAAGCTTTGCGAGTTACTTAGTAATTTTAGTCCCAAAAGGAAATACCAATAGTGTTGAGGAATATTTTAAAATCAATACGAATAAATAAAATTAAAGTGTCTATGTGTTTCAAAATAACTGCCTCTTCTGAAGTTAATACGACTATTTGCGAGATATCAAAACCACAACTTTATTTTTTTTATTTTTGTCTGTCTGTTTGTCAGGGCTTATCTTAGAAATGGCTAAAAATTACAAATTTAAATAACATAATTATTATAAGATGTATTTTAAAGTTTCGTTTAGTCTTTATTTCATCAAATCAGTTGTGTGACAAAAGTTATAAAAATGTACGTATTTTTGTCGTTATAATACTGTATTGGTCAATGTTTTGTCTTGGTATTTTTATTTAAATGTGTTGCTTTGTACTTTTTGTTTCCTTAACTAAATAAATAAAAATAAAAATAATATATGTATATAATTGGTGGTGAGCTAAATTTCTGAATCGGGATGTCAATTCTAAATCGCGGTGACCAGAGTTCCGGAATAGTGACCTTCTGCAATATTAGGATTCGTGTTTAGTTCAAATTTGCGTTGTCGTTGTTTTGTCGTCGTATCGTATAATTGTTTTGAGTTTTTTATTTAATTTAATTATTGCATTGATAATAATGAATAATTTGTGGCGTTAGGTTGCAATCATTAACCCTGTTGTAATTTAGTTTATTTTAGTTTTTAACTTATTGCTTTTCACTTTTAAGGTTACCTATTCCTTAGTTGTAGGGTTTTATAAAGTTTGTTGTTCAATTGTTTAGATTTATTTTTATTTGTAGTTCAATTAGATACGAATGTATTTTTTTTTTTCTATATCTTTTTAGTACATCTTTTATTTTTATCATTACTTATGAGGTGATCTTTTAGTTTTCAGTTTTCAGTAATAGTAAGCTTGCATAAAACATAAAATTTAATAAAATTTGCATCAAATTGCTTAGTTTTAACTTTATTTATAGTTCTATTAGATTTGATAGATTACAATTTAAAGTTGTTATTTTTTTCTATTACTTGCTGCTGGGCAACTATATGTAGCATGGCCACGTGTAAGTCATACCAATGATATCGTTGTCCTAGCAAATGGAAATACTACACCTAATATAGTATAAAAAGAGGCATTACAATAATTCAGTAAATCCATTTTTCTTTAATTACTAGAATAATAATAACCCCATCCATATTATGACTACGAACGGTTGTATGTGTTGTGAATATTTGGTTCTTCTTCACGCTTTATCACATCTCTATAAAAATAAATAAAACTGAAGTTTGTGTCTGTGATAACTGCCTCTCTTAAAGTTAATATGGCTATTTGCGAGTTACCAAAACTAAAACAACTTTCACATCATAAATACGAAAGGTCGTGTGAGTTTTGATTATATGTTACTTCTTCAAGCCTAATCATCATAGCTGTCATAGCTAAAATAAAACATTATTAACATATTTTGGCCTTTTTATTATTTTTAATTATGTCGCGGGCGAAGCCGCGGGTAAACCGCTACATAACGCGTTTACATAACATACAACAATAGCAATAATTTAGAAATGATGTGAGTGTATGTGATTGTATCTGAGATAGTGAATGTGTGGACATATTTTATTGTAACCTAAGCTTAATTTACAGTTCACTTAAACTCGATCCGCCTTGGGTCTCCACCTTCGGACTTTAGGCTTTATGTGTCCATGGTCAGCAATTTCGGACGAAACTTCAAACTGCGAGGAGTCGTGTCGGCGATCCTCCACTGGAAATCGTCGTGAAGAGGCATACGAAAACTAAAAGAAGTGGATCCTGCTCAGTAGACACAGGTGTCAGCTCGACCATTAAAGCCTGTGAATGTGTCACTGCTAGACTCAGGCCTCTTCTCTATTTTTAAGGAGAAGGATTAGTGCTTATTCCACCACGCTGCTCGAATGCGGGTTGATGGAATACACTTGATTTACAAAAAACGAATTACAAACAGCAATTAGGCACATAAAATTCAGGGGTGCTAGCCCGGATTTGAACGATCATTGGGTAAGATTCCGCGTTCTAACCACTGGGTCATCTCGGGTTTTTTAAGACCCCTCCCACCCAAATCGATGTATGTACTGTTGAGTAATCTATATCTATATGTACTAACTTTATAAAGAAATAATATTTGTTTTCTTTGAATATTTTTTTAATGAACAAACTCAAAATCTACTAAACAGATTATAAAAATTACTACTCCTACAGAAAGATACGTTAACTGCGCGTAAAATAGGCTGTATTTTTTTAATTTGAACAATTTATTATTTTAGTTATTTCAAGGAGGCCGTTAGATTTATAAGCATATAATAATAAGTATCTTTATTGATGACTATGAATAAAAGCCTGCAAAGGGCTGGTAAGGTATCGTATAATTTACACAAAAATATTAATTACAAATTAAAATTAACTAAAGTCATGTTGAATGGTTCGTGTCCAACTTCAGCGTCGTTCAGAGGGACTATTATCTTGCTCTTGGAAAGACCTCAGCTGAAGCAGCGTAGAGCGGAAGCGCTCGATGTCGAGTTGTTGTAGGACCAGCTCGCGTTGTAGCTCCTCCAGAGATAACGCGATCGCCAACCACTGTGACTTCTCGTTTAACACCTTGATTGAAACGTAAGCTGTAGGGACTTTATTTTGATTTAATATTCTAGTTAAAGTTGTTTTTTGAATAATTTAATCACCTTATCCTCTTGTTTATTTGCCTGACGATTGACTTCGAAAATAATTATAAGTGAACCTAAGGAAAAAATTATGATCTCACCTGCAAAATAAATCATTTAATACTTTCTTATGCAATTTGAACGATTTCAGTAACAAGATAAATCTCCTACCTAAAAGATCACCGCCTAGATTGACTGCCGTGCGGACGGGCAGCGGAGGCGGTCGCGCTGTCTCTGGCAGCGAGATGCCTGCGAGTCGCAGCGTCCACGCGCGGGCGTTCCACTCGCACCAGTGAAACAGATTAGCGATACGAGTACACACTACGGTGCCGAAGCGTGGATGTGAGACAGCGTACCTCTACAAAAAACTACTGTACACAAGTTATAGAGGACCAGCTGCATGACTTAACACATGTACAGCTTATAACTGGCGTTCGACGCGAATTTGATAATTATTTGTATAGTCTTGTATTTGAAACTATTTTTTTCTGTTTTTATAGTTTTATTTTAATTTCAATGATGAAACTAAATAAATGATGTCCGTACTGATTCATTCAAACGTAATTATGCTACTGTTATGTTTTAAATATTTCTTTTTTTTTACAAGTCTAATGTTTAATATAATTCTTATAATTCATGATATGATAACCTGTTATTAGTACAACATTTAACGAATAAATTTTTAACGTATTTTTCTATTGTAAATTTATCTACTGTTGGCTATCATAAACTTTACTTGCTAGTAGGGCTTTGTGCAAGCTCGTCTGGGTAGGTACCACCCACTCATTAGATATTCTACCGCGAAACAGCAATACTTGGTATTGTTGTGTTCCAGTTTGAAAGGTGAGTGACCCAGTGTAATTACAGACACAAGGGACATAACATCTAATTCCCAAGGTATTTCAATATCAATGGTGGCGCATTGGCGATGTAAGCGATGATTAACATCTCTTACAATGCCAATGTATCTGGCAGTTGGTGACTAATTATCCCCTCCCTACTCTATAAAAAAAAAAAACATAAATAAATAAATACGATTCCCTTTCATCGAGTCCAACCTTAATTCGTGCAGCGACGGGCGAACTGAGCTGTCGCGCCATTAGCGTCGCGAAGCGGAACATCGGGAACTGATTCATCATGTCCTCGGCTGCTGTGCGTGCCTACTACCTTTTCTGGTCTTACCAACAATTATTTTATTACCGTTGTATGACTGAGTCACAACTGTAAACTTTACACTTCATCAATCCTAAATGTGAAGTTAATTATAATTTTTTTTAAATACATTACATATAAATGACAATCTCACTATTTTTTTTTTCTTTTCTGGTGTCAATCTCACTTTATTTTCAGATATAGTGTGAATATGATCTTGTGACAACCCAACGACACTGACAGGAGGGCGTAGTTTTGGGGTTACCAGTTAATAAAATTTCCATACTTGTAGTTCATTGTAATTCGGATTAATAATAACTTTTATTTCCGTCCACGCGAGCATCCGCAAACATTGCCGACGCACTACAGTGTCTAGACTTCCCCATCACCGCCCTCAACACATCGTTGTACTGGACACGCGGCAAACTGTATACTATCTGCCTATATAGTCAGTCTGCAGACTGTACGTGTAGAAATATTGACACATTAAATAATTACTTACTATTGAATACCTTGTACCGAAATAAATATCTGTAATTTTTAAATGTAATATCACATGTAATATGTCTGTTAAAATACAATTAAATCAAATTGTCACATTTCTATGAAAAATATCTATCAAATCATTGAAAAGCGTAGTAGTTAAACTGTTGAGTCTGTTTGTCCTGTAATTTTCAGAGAGTCTGGGTGTAATTATCTATATAAGTATGTATTTACAACGAAAAGTAGTATATGTGGTGTATCAAGTTCAGTGTGTCTTCCATAGTACAAGCTCTGCTTGGTGTGGGATTGGATGGCCTAGTGTGAATAATGTCCCAGGATAATATTATTATTATTATAGATAACTATGCGTACATAGAAATATTTGTTTAGGTTTTTCAATTTCACAAATCAACAATTACGACTACTACAAAAATATCGCACTATTACTACGCGCACTATAATTACACTAGAGTTATATTGAAATGTAATTTGTATTACATTAGTGAATAAATGAAACACGGCTATGCAATAATAATATAAAATAACCATCTACCTATTTTTTAAATAAAGTACTGTTTCATACAATATAAAAACTGATTTGTTGTAAATGAAGCGGTTGTGGCAACGTGAATACATAAAAACAAGTAGTGATAATTGTCTGTAGGAGTGAAAACTTAACTGTGAGGGGAGTACCGCAGACCGAATAATGAAGTGATCTAAATACAAATAAAACAGAGTTAGGAATAAAACGAAACTTTTAAAAGTTGTAATGAATTCCAATACTAAAGTTGGAGAATAACTTACAGTAATGATTACTAATTTCAGAATTTTATGATTAAACAGCACATTAACTACAATGCAGCAATTAAATTAATCTTAATTTCAAATAAGTAGCAATCAGGAACGCGTGTTAGCTTCGGCTCCGTATCAATTGTTGAGATGACGATCCTATTGACCCATCGGTCGCTCACGTAGACCCGATTTACATTGTAAAAAGAGAAAACCTGTTAGTTAGTTAGTTCCGTCCTGATTATTGCTCCTCTTAAATATTTATAACACTTTATCGAATTCCTAAATTATTCCAATGAATAAAAATTGTTAGTAGCTAGTTATTTCAGAATTTGTTTTTTTTTTAATTCTACTCTAGAAGATATATTATTTTATCATGTTGTGGAATCAGATTTTAATTAATTGCAAGCTGAAACAAGTATCCCAGCAACTACTTGTAACTCTTCGATTTTGAGGTGAGCCTGAGAAGAATGTAACATCCTTATGACGTAAATAGGCACGAAAGCATTCGCGTTCGCACTGTTTCACGAGCTCTCTCATCGTGAAGCCTACATTGTAGTAGAAATCAGAACCAATCTACTTATAGGTACTTTCTTCTATTGACGAAATATCAACGCCTGATAGTACTAAAGGTTTCCCTCGGAAGATAAATATCTTTAAACATAGAAGTTATTTTAAAGAAAATATAAACTTCAGAATTGACATTTTATGTCAACTGTTTATTTTTTCATAATAAAATCGTAGATATCATAATTATTTATTAATCATTTATTAATATTATACTAAATGGAAGTAGCATATTCGTACACAAAAAGACGCTGTGATTTCGGTCGCCAGCCGCTCTTCTGCGAACAAGGACCCGAGCTTTGCGACAGCATTGCTGTAAATGTCGCAGAACATAAACAATATATCTTGCGTAACCCTGTACACCAGCCCACGCAGAACACGCCGTCTTTTTCAGAGAATCATATAAATACTATTCGGTCAGCCTTAGTATAATATACCTGCAAATATTGTATTATAAAATATCGAAAGTTATGTAAAATCTTTACATATATTTTAGAGCTGAATATACAACAACTGGCGCTAATCACGCCGAAGGTGGTTGGCCGAAGGATGTCAATGTCGTGGACCCTGAAGCCACTCAACGGTATCGAAGAAAAATTGAAAAAGATGACAACTATATACATTGTGTTATGTCATTGTCCTCGGTACTTCCTTCTTTCTCTTATTAATTGTTTAATATCTTACGTTAATCGGTCTCTTATGGCTCTTCAAATGTTAGATATTCAAAAAAGTACACAACAACAAACAACAGAATTGCAAACTTGTCACACATTAAAGATCAGAATAAATAAAACTGTCGTGATTGTATTTATTTTATCATTTTAGAATTAAATTAAATTCCAGGGCATGGAGCATTACGTTCTTCAAAATAATGCTATCGACATGTACGGTACGTATTATGCAGAAATGTCGACACAACCGCCTATTGAGAAGAATAGCTGTCGTACTGTTAATGTTTATCGCGATGCGGCTGCTGGAGTTGGGCGACCTATCAGCTCCATCTGTTGGCATCCCGAGGGCCATAGCTTTGCCGTTACATATGTAGATGTCGATTTTAATCATAGCCCGCGAGCTCCTATTGAGTCTTATATTTGGGACTTGGAAAATGCAAACTACCCCGACATTATAATTACTCCTCCAGCAGCACTCTTGGACTTACAGTTCAACCCCCGCGATCACAACGTACTAATCGGTGGACTAATGAACGGACAAGTAGGCGTGTGGGACAAGCGCCGTGGTGGAGTACCGACTGTTGCATGCGCCCCGCATGTGGCACATAGAGAGCTTGTAAAGAATGTTTTATTTATAAACTCAAAATCGGGTCAAGAGTTTTTTTCTGGGGGATCAGACGGTGCTTGCAAATGGTGGGATATCCGTAACATGAGTGCCCCCACCGAAGAAATGATCATGGATGTTGTAAAATCATCCTTCGACGTACAAAGTATGGCAACAGCCAATGCTATTAGTGTTCTGGAGTATGAACCAACTATACCTACACGTTTTATGGTTGGCACTGAGAACGGCCTGATTATCAGTGGAAATCGTAAAGGCAAAACGCCTATGGAGAAATTACCAGCTAAGGTGAGATAGTAGCTTAATAGTATTCATATTGTTTTTATAAAATATTATAATGAATTAATATACATTTTTAGTACGAAGCACATCTTGGCCCGGTGTGGTCACTGGAGCGAAACCCTGGGTTCTTAAAGAACTTTCTCACTGTAGGCGACTGGACGATGCGAGTTTGGAGCGAAGACTGTCGTGAGTCTGCAGTGCTGTGGTCTCTGCCACATCGCCATAAAATTACTGCTGCTACATGGAGCCCTACTCGGTACATCCTATAATTACTTTCGATTACTGCTGCATTGTTATTTTTAAAGCATATATTCTTTCTAGAAACTACAAGTCTCAAAACTAAAATTTTATAGTCTGGCCATATACAAAGATAGTATTATTATTTATTTATTTTATAGAATAGATATGAGCCACCTGATTGTATGTGGTCACGAACGCCTATATACATTAGCATTGTAAGTCAACCATCACTTACATCGCCAATGCGCCACCAACCTTGGGTGGTCAGAGTAGTCTTAATTTCTTCATATGACCTTACAGATTGACCTTCCCTTCGATGCTGGCAAAAAACAAAATAGCCGTCATCGCCAACACGTTTTCCACTTAATATCAGTATATAACACTGGATAATTCTCACAATAATAATAATAATGAATACATAAACGATAATAATTTATAAGATCTCTTAAATTGACAAGTAAAAAGTCATACCATTAGTCACAGGAACTCCAACTAGAAGCCCCCTGAGCAAAAGTCATCTTGGATAGATTACTCCTTAAAGCCTTTATATTCTATTCAATTGGTTCTTCAGGTTTTGACAGTTACCTTAGAACGTAACTATTCCGGATAGCGTATAAGTTAGCTTTACAATGCGTGATAAAAAATATGTAAGCTGCCTAATCTTATTACATTATCTTATTTATTACTTGTTGCGTACAATTGTATTGTCCCGTACCGTGTCCACTGATCAGTATTTTTTTAAAACAGGAGAGTGTTCATGCTGCATAATATATTGACTTTCTATAGCACTTATTGGCGAGATCGAATGTATTCACTGCAAATAAACAAATCGAAAATAATCGTTTCATACAAAACATCATTATAAGAAAATCTTTTACATCCACTCAAATATCAATAAAATATATAAATAAAACAATCCTAAACAACTGTATATTTTTAAAAGAATCTAAATACTTTCAATTGTGTTCTTTATAGAGTACATCGAAAATAAACAACCACTTAAGCATTTACATGTTTTATAACAATAAATATGTATTAAGGTAAAATAAACTATTATTTATTATTCCGACATTTCTCATCTTCCATATGGAAGTTTCGTCGGATGACGAGTCTTCGCATGAATTTATTAACTAATATTATTACTATAATATAACTTTAACACCGAGTGATCAATTATTACATTTGACTTTTGCTTCACGCTAATCGGTACAAGTTACAGTTTAATAATAAGTATAATTACCGTCTTCTACAAAGTAAAGTACATAGTTACGTTAATATTTTATTTACCTAGACTTAGGTAGTAGTAATAGTGCACTGCACAGATTATCGTTGATGCTTGTTTTGCAATGGAATGGCGTTTTGGCTCTGTGGGATCTGCTGCGGCGCCAGCATGAGCCCGTGCTCACCATGCAAGTTTGCGTAGAACCACTCCTACGCGTCCGCATGCATGAGGCCGTGAGTATGAGCATTCGTCGATGCCTTCTAAAAATTGTAAGATTTAAAATAATAAAGTGCTCATCTCGATCACAGGGCATGTTGGCAGCATGCGGTAGTCGCAAAGGAAACATTTACATGATCGAACTGTCCCAAAATATTGCACAATCTGACAAAAACGATAAAAGTTTATTGACCGCGGTAAGTATCTCGAGCCATCACTAAGTTACTCTTAATTATTTAAAACGTTTTAATTGACAAACATTATTGTACAGATTTTTGAACGTGAGAGCAAACGTGAACGCATCTTGGAGGCGCGCATGCGAGAGTTCCGTCTGAAACTGCGACAGGCCGAGGAGGGCAGCCCGACCGTGGCCGCGTCAGAGATCGAGCTGGCGGTGGGCGACCGGGACCTGGCCGAGGCCGGCGCCGAGTACGCGCAGATCGTCAAGAAGGAGCTCGCCTCGTTCTAGTGAACAGCTTGAGGGATTAACTTATTTCATTTATTTCTTGAAATTGAAATCAAGTAACATTGTAATCATTTTGCTTATTTTTTTATACAAATCATGCATTATATCTGGTACAACGAATCATTGGAATGAAAAGTTATTCGTGTTACGATTATTATTTATTAGTAATATATAGTATAAATGAAGTATTGTAAACTTGAATCTTTTTATGTTTAATAATTATAGTTTTAATCATAATATTATAGACTTTTTCAATTTATCATTCAATTATCATGTTAACTATTGCATTATTTTATTTTAATATTATTAATAAAATAAAATATTATTATTTTTGTTTTTTTTTAATGTAAGATATAATTTTGACTTAATTAATATATTTCTCTAACTATAGGTATATTTAAGCAACGATACGATGTAAACGACAATTTTAGTTCATATAAATACCCAAGGTAACTAATATAATACTCGTTTTTATCTGAAGTAAGAATTAATTTAATGAATTGGATTTTTTGATAATTTAACAGACGAAATGCTATCGCAGACTTTTCTGTGGGCCTTTTTACGATCTACTTTTTTCTACTGCATTGTTTTGATGTACCTCTTAATGTTTAGCCAGAGTAAGCCATGTTAGTGTACGAAAACTTTCATCCATTTTGTACAAAATATTTGCAAATTATGGGTTTATGCAAACCTTCCTCGTTTATTGCTCTTTCACAAGCCGTTGCGTGGTTTTCTAGAAGTAAGCGGAGAAACAACGGTTTGTATGATCTATTTATTATAGATTTATCTCAATGCCAACTACACAATAATAATTATAATCAAGTGCTTATTATTTCCAAATGACTATTCATATTTTTAAAACCAACATAAATATTTTTAAATAAGTTGTTATAATGTTTATATGGTAAGATTATCATCTATCTGTCTTATTGCAATTCAGATAACAGTAATACTTATACTCTGACAAAGAATAGCCGAATCATCCCACAGTCGCTCCGTCCGTGATTCGGAACGCATGCAAAGCTATAAATACAACAGAGGACACGTGCGCGTGTATGGAGTCGCCAGAATAGTCGAATGAAAAATATTTCACGCGCAGAACACATTATTACGATAATGATCTGCGGCGATGACACAACAAGGAAAATGTGTTACCGGGAAAGATAGAAGAAAGCCATCACGAGCGCAAGGATGGCAGTTTTGGCAAGGTGCAGGCGAATATGAGCCGTATACTGCTGTAGTACTTGACTGCATTTTCGCTCGGTTGTCGGCACAAGAACTGTGGCGCTGCGGAGGCGTCTGCCAGGCCTGGCGTCGCGCCGCCTACGACTCCTCTCTGTGGCGACACTTGCTGTTACCAAACGCGACACCACAAACGTTGCGCACTTTCGAAGCTGCACAGAACGTCGAAGATCAAAAAGGTAAATTTACAAAATTATTGTTATATAAAACTGACCACTGCTCTCATTCGTATCGTAATAATTTTACCCAAAGGAAAAATATCAGAAGATGCTTGGTCGTGGCGTAAAGAGTACGCTTTAGAAACTGCTCGCTGGATACGATGCGGCCGGCTTCAGGCCCGCGGTGCTAGTTCGTCGCCGCTGCTGTGCGCGGCGCTGCACGACAACGACAGATACCTCGCACTAGTCGATGAGGACGCACACGTTACAGTAAGTGAGTCCAACGTTAACAAAGTTTTTTTTATAAATTAGGAAGGCGGACGGATAGATAGGCCACCTGAAGGTAAATAGTCACCAACGCCTATAAACATTGGCGCTGTAAGAAATATTAACCATTCCTTACCTATCAATGCGCTACCAAACTTGGAAGCTAAGATGTAATGTACCTTGGGCCTGTGATTATACAGACTACCTAACCTTTCAAACCGGAGCACAAAAATACTAAGTATACCTGCTTGGCGGTTGAATATGTGATGAGTGGGTGGTACCTACCCAGACGGGCTCGCACAAAGCCTTACTATAACTACATACATGTATAACATGTTGTAATTATTACAATTATCAGATTAACCACGAAATTGTAAAATCAACTAGAAATATTCGAAAAATGTTTTGTCATTACGAGCCTATTATCTTATTTGTAGCAGTGCTGTTCTTAAAAATATATTTAGCATCCAGAAGTGAAAACTGATTTTATAAGAACCTCGAATTGGTCTATTCATAAATATAACACCAAATCATATAAATTGATGTAAATTACTCACTCAATTACTCTTTAAATCCAAATAACATATTTGAAAATATTACAAGTCGTAAGTCGCGCCAATAATTAATTATTTTTTATGTGCACTAACAAGATGGCGGCGGTTAAAATAAGCGCGCTGCTATTTTTTTTGTTTAATAATGCTGTTGTATGGACCAAAGAGTCTCCCAACTATATATATATATTTACGTCGACCTCATACCAACATCTAAAATCAGAATTTGTTTCTTTTATTTATTTATTTTATTTTGACTATAATCAATATAAATCCAGGACTAATTCTAATTCATGTATATTAGATCTGGGAACATTTACTCTCCAACACCGAAAAAAGCACAGAATCGTCATGGGCGGTCCGCTGGAACGGTGTGGTGAGTCCGGAGTGGCGCGGAGTTGCGCTCGCGCAATGGGCGCCGCGATCCACGCGCCTGCTGCTCGCCGGCCGGCTGACGCTCGTCGAACGATATGAAATGATTGTGGTACACTTTGATGGCAAGTTACTACACTATTACTGTACGATTATTTATTTAAAAACTTTATTGACCACCACAGTCCACAATATGCAGTTGAAAAAAAAGGCGAACCATTAAGTCCGCCTGAAGCCATTCTCTGCCAGACAACCTTTAGGCGAAACAGAAATCTGTGAATTATATAATATTTTCAACAATACAAATATAAGTACATAAAAATATATACATAAAACTGTACAAAGAAATAAAAATATAAAGTATGTTAAGGAGAATAATTTGCTGCCTTCATTGCTGTGTAAATTAATTTGATTTAAATTGTACAAAACAATAAAAGTAAACATTTCACATTTTAGAAGAGTGGTGCAGCCGAGTAGTGTGTCGCAGTGCAAGCGGACCGGGGGGTGCGGGGTGCTGGGTAGACGATGATGTTTTCTTATCCTTGCGCTTACGACTTTTGGCTCCAGGGAGGGCGTGCACCACACTGTGGCTCAACGCTGCTACACAGGTGATTTAAATGTTCTTACGCGTTTTTATATACCTTACTATGTTTAACTTTTTGTGAAACTTTATTAAAAGAATTAATAGATTTAAAATTGTAGGAAATTTATTCAGAGTACGCGGGAGTGACGACGCCCCTTCTGCGCATTTATAACGAAGCAGCGACGCATATTTCGTAAGAAAGATTTCCTTAGTATATTTTAATTGTTCAAAAATATAATACTTGTTATTGTTGTGTTCCGGTTTGAAGGGTTTGTGAGCCAGTGTAATTACAGGCACAAGGGACATAACATCTTAGTTCCCAAGGTTGGTGGCGCATTGGCGATGTAAGCGGTGGTTAACATCTCTTACAATGCCAATGTCTATGGGCATTGGTGACCACTTACCATCAGGTGGCCCATATGCTCGTCCGCCTACCTATGCAATAAAAAAATACAGTCAAGGAATTTAAGTAGATAAGAAAAATACACAATTTTGGAACGGCTCAAGATTTAAAGTGTATATCTATTTTGTTGACATAGAAGTATTTTATTACGTTGTATTGGTTTCCATTATCCTCAGACACATCTTGGTGGCGGAAGTTCCTAGTGAAGAAATAGCTTACTTTGAAAATGAAAATAATAACGCAACCGAGCAAGTCAGCAGCGAACCACAGGCACCGTATTACTCTGCACTCCGACCGGTACATATGTATAACCACGTATGATGAATACCTTTTGTTTGAATGTTCACTTAAGCGTTTGTGTAATTTTAATTAAATAGCGAAAATTCGAGAAAGATAAAAGGAAACAACGAATCCTGATAGCAGCGGGAGGCGTAGCCGGCGGTGCTCGGGGCAAAGCCCAGGCCTTGTTGATGTGGCCGCTGCCCTCTTTGGAGATGCCCATGTTGTGGGTTGGAGACCATCTCGCACAGCGCGTGCAGCAACACCGCAACCGAATACGCGCGCCAGAACCGCAACCAGACGAAGAACCAGACGAAGACGCCGTTCGTGCACTCTGCAGCCGGCCTACGACGTCTTGTTGTTTATACGCACAAATCTTTGGAATAGTTTTACATCCCAGGTATAACATTTTTAGTTATCAAATCGATATGACATATTATACATAACATCAAAATATTTTGTGTTAGATATAAGACATTAATAAATTGGTGTCTTCACAAACGACTGTGTCTAATTAAGGGGAGGATGCGTATGGGTAACGACTGAAGCCGGAGTATGGTGCGTGTCGCTGCCGGCACTGGAGCCAGTGCTGAGGCTCTCGCGAGACGCCACTGTACCCAGCGTGACTGAAATACCGCCGCATTACCTTTTTCCTTGTGTGGATGATGACTACTTTATCACGTAATTTAAAAAGTTTATTTAATGGCTATGTACTTCATATTCGCTTTTTCAACTATATATATGAATGCTTAGTCCAGCAGGTGATGGTTCAGGTCGCGTAAGACTGTGGACCGTCCGCAGTGGCCGCTGCGGTGCACAGCTCCAACATGACGCTCCCGTACTTGCCGTGTTTCTGCCGAAGCGCGCACACTCACTTCCGGGTTCACGTCGTCTACTCGTTCTCGCGGCCGATGCACTTCATGTATATTTTTTTAATGTATTCCAACAATTATTGATTTGTACGGTAACCATTACTGAGTCAGAGTTGAATCCGCCGGTATAGAGTGGAAGTAGCGAAGAGTAAAACGTGTCTTCTTATTTATATTTTTAATAAGACTTCAGAGTTAAAATATTTTTCCCTAAAATATTGTGAAGCGTCAATAGTTCCTCACACAGCTTCTGCTAGGAGCGGGAGGCTTAAATAAGTGTAAATATGAATATTAATTTACGTGTATTCCTTTGAAATAAATAAGACAATATTACTAAACAGGTGTGGCAGAGCCTGGTCAACTGACTGTAGGATTCAGACATCGGCCAAGTTTTTGAAACCTACTCTTATGGCAAAGTAAGTAATTGCAATAATATAATGTCATTGAATGAATGACTGCCTCGTTGGTCTAGTGGCTAGATATAAGGCCGCAGACCCGGTGGTCCTGGGTTCAATTCTCAGGTCGGGCCAATAAATAGTTATTGGGTTTTTCTGTCAGAAAATTCTCAGTAGCAGCCCGGAGTCTGGAAGTTAGAAGTGTCTCCCGTGCCTCGGAAAGCACGTTAAGCCGTTGGTCCTTGTGTACTATAATATCTCCTGCGCAGTTGGCTAATCTCTCTTGAAATTGGCCGCCGTGGCCGAAATCGGTCTGGAGAACCTTATTATTATAATGTCATTTTAAATATAGAACAATAGTTAGTTACATTCAAAAAAGGTAGATTGACCAGATGGCCAGTTTGTTTTTTTTTTTTTATATATTATATATATAAATAAAAAAGTCATAACCAACTAGATCACGCAACCTCATAGACCATGGCCTACTTACTAATTAATTCCTATTATCACGCACAGAATGGCTCTGCACGATGCACCTCGCGCCCTAGCTCGAACGAAATACCTCGGCCGTCTCGTAAATAAAAATAATATATAAGTATCATTTTTATATTCTACAATATTGAAAATTATAGCTCATTTTAATCGTTACAGATAATACGAAGCTTAACTGGTGACAGTCAAACAGATAGAGCGCGACGTGGATCGTGCACTCCCACCAAAGCGCAAACATGCGCGCCGTGCGTGCCCGCGCCGCGCCCGGCGTGCCGCGAGCCGTCGGCGGCGTGCCCGCACGGCGTGCGCCTCGTTTGTTACCCGCCGTCCACCGGAATGCGTCCTCCGTGCGATTTACCGAACCCTCCTCCTCCACTATCCTGCGACTATAATAAAAATCAGGTAGATATTGGTGCTTCACACATTTAAATAAGACCACGTCCTATGATCATATTATTTATATTTGTCACCCTTGTTACTTTTTGTACATTTTCCTACTGAAAAACAATTAAATGAAATAAAAATAGTTTATAATTCTCGTTAGTGTGAATTTAATCATCTGTAGCCGTTTATTTTCCTAGAAGATGAAGACGTCGAAAAATACTGAAAGCGGAGACAGTGGCGAACGGAACAATTTCTGCGGAGCTCAGTTGGACCGAGTAGCGATGCGCTTGGCAGCCGCCGAGCGCTTGCGTCGCTTGGACTATGAGCGTGAAGTGGCACTACAAACTCCGCCTCCAGCTCCAGTTCCTGCACCCTATCAACTTGCCAGCGAACACGAATGTTTGAGAGCAATTGACGGTCGTGATTATACAGTATCAAAGTCACGTAATAATACTGACCATGCTACTCAAGATAAACCTCCTTGTCCAGTGAAACTGAAGCCTGTTGACAAGTGCGAAATAAGTCGTAGTCATCATCTTGATCCTTGTGAGCATCATCCGCGCATTTTTCTCGAAATTAATCGTAGTATATGCCCCAAAAGCCCTAAAACAGTATCTTACACTGCAGATAAACACAATGATGATTCGAATGCTGCAAAAACCCTACCTCCGAAACAATTGTCATCTACAGGACGTTTTGCAAAACGTTTACTTAAGAGCCTAAAACGTAATGAAAATACTGTGTGCCCACGCCAAATATGTAGGTCATCTACCGAAAACAGCTGGTGTGTAAATTTACCACCTCCAAAGACCGTTCCAGTAAGTTGTAAAGAGCAATCGCTTCTTGAACGCCTTCGTCAAAGGCCAGGGTGTATGTCTGGTAAACAAGGTAATCCTCGACGCCATTTGCATTCAAAACCATGTAATGTTAAACCAAATATTCCTGGCTTACAAGAAAAGACAAAACAAGATAGACTAACAACTGTATTGCGTGAAAGGATGCAATTGAAAGAAGCAGGATGTGGAAGAGTGGTTACAACAGAGCAAAAATCAAAAAAGAAAGTAAATATTGGTTCTGGTGGCTTGGAACTTAAAGTTCCACCTAATTCAGAGGCTGTGCGAGTTCGAGTATCGCTTGATTTTGAAACTACAGATATTGCCACAAGTAAAAATGACCCTGGAAAACTGAAGAATTACAATGGTCGTGCTATTTCTTCTTGTAATAGTATTGGAGGAACTGATTACTGGTTGTCAATAAAAAATCTTCAAAAAAAAATTTCAGGCTACCGTAAAAATGACGGTTCAACAGAAATAAAAAATCACAGAAAGAATAGAACGTGTCAACGTCCAAATAATGATAAAACATCTAATTCAGTAAAGAAGCCCGCTTGTATTTTGCCTCCGAGAAGTAAAAATTCAGTCGAAAATTCTCCCCATTCTAACACACCAACCTTACAACTACCGCGTTCTCAGTCACCTTGCCCCCCTGCAGCCCCGCATTCAAAGCAAACCATATTCTCTAAAAACGTTCTGACAATTTAATGTAAATTCTGAATTTTTTTATTATTATATGTTTCAACGAGAACTACCTTTTTTATCCATTTTTTTTTATTTAAACAATAAATACAAAAAATGAACAAAATGTCTAATACTTATTTTCAACGATCTGATTAAAGGCTTAAGGAAATTATGAATCTGTTTACGTCTAGTCTGTTGTAATGCAAAGCTCTTTAAGTTTTTTTATTTATAGTATTTAATGTGTCAGTATTGACGAATATAAAACACCAAAGATCATTGGTGTACATACAGAAATTGGCTAAGTCTTTTTGTTTTAGCTTAACAATTAGTATTGGTAAGCTAAATCACTAAAGCCACAAATAAGTGCAGAAATCATTTAAAAAAGTATAAATTCACGTTTTTGATGTTCAAATAACAATTCCGATCCAAAATAGCTTATTTAAGATATATATAAGGGCATTTTTTTTAAAGTTTGCACTATTGTGATTTTGGATAAATAAAATATTACTTGAATTGTAATGTCTATACGGGTATTGTGTTAATGAATTGGAAAGTCTAATTATTATTAATTATATTGATATTATAAACAAATTATTTTATTGTTATAGTTTTAAAAGAAAAGGAAATTAATGATCGATGAACCCATATTTAGCCATGTCCCATTCAATAGTTGTCATATTTGAATACCATTGTTTTTAAAATCTGGCTTTATTACCATCAACTGATAGTTTTATTGAAGTGAAGTGATATACAGTGTGTAACAAAAACCCTGTTCGTCCCGAAAGGGGCATATTGGTGTGTTATAGACATAACTACAAATAATATTAAATATCAAATATTCATTATTATAATAATGTTATTGTAATTTAAAATACACATTTTAGTGCCCTAATTCCCCAACATCGAGCAAATTTTTTGAAACGTGACTACACCACATTCGTTAGGCGGCTCCTTTGAGTGCCTTTGAAACACCGTTGGTACGTGTAAGGCCGTGTCACTACTACTAAGCGCGATATTGTGCGATATTATTTGCCAACTAAAATGAAAACGCTACAAATCACTTAGCTCACACTCTCAGCAAATGATCTGAGCTAATTGGACTCTAGCGCGTAATTTATTTATTTTCCTTATTAATTAACATTTTCAGGGAAACAATAATTTTATACTTATAATTATTTTTTTCCTACACAATCAAGTTTCCATGACTAACTAAAACATAAAAAATAACATTAACCACACAGCTTATAAGACTAAAGAGACAGATAAAATAAATTAATGAGCGTGATGGAAGACTGCCCTAAACTATTACCAAATATTTTCTTACTTTTTGGTCGAACACATTTTTCTTTGTTAAGCCGACACTGGTTCATGCCGAGAGGCGATGTCGGCTTCTTCAAAAAAGCGGCGGAGCGAGCGTCGGCACGTGACATGGAGAAGTAATGTTGAGAATAATCGATAGTTTGACTATCGATAATACTGCATTCCATATTATTGCAAAATACGTTACTTTTAACCAAAACTTATCGATTTTATCGATGGTTTTGGACTATCTTAATGATTTTTCATTAATTAAATTGATTGGACAAAACCATCGATGCTATTAATGGTATCGATAGGTTTTGGTTAAAACTAATGTATTTTGCAATACTATCGATACTATCGTTTTTATCGAATGAATTACTATCAATGGAAAAATGGTCATCTGTTGTGTGTGTAGACACTCCAATTGTAGCTCATCTAACTTAGTTGTTGTTTGTTTTACAGTGTGTGGTCTTGCGTTGTCGTGAAGCAGCAGTGGCCTAGAGCGATTCTCGGTTTTTTAGCAGCTAGTTCTTCCTTCATGGTTTGCAGTTGCTGACAATAGATATCTGACGTAATTGTTTGGCCAGACTTTAGAAAGCTGTAGTGAACGACACCGGTGCTATTCCACCAAACACTCACAAATAACTTTTTCTGAGTCATTTTTCGTTTAGGGCAGGATTTGGCTGGGTCTCCAGGGTTCAGCCATTGCGACGAGGGCTTCCGATTATCGTACAGTGTCTACTTTTCATCACAAGTAATGATTCGATTTGAAATCTCTTCATTATTGTTTCGGTTGAGCAAAGTAACTCAGCAGTCGACGCGTGTTTGCAAGTTCGATTCACTCAATTTATGAGGTACCTATCGTTCTTGTTTTTTTACTTTCCCGATTTGCTTCAAGTGGATTAATACAGTTTTATCACTTACCCCGAAGCCTGCAGCTATCTCTGAAGTGCTTTGTGATGGATCCGCTTTCACAATAGCCTTTAATTCTTCATTTTCCACTTTGGTCTCCGGCCGTCCAGGGGGTTGGTTCTGAATCACACATGTTGGTTTCACAATAGTGAGATGCTGCTCACATGTGATGAGCATTACTTGGTATCTAAGGTTCGACCTGCCCCATTTTTAGATGAAGTAATATTAAGAATAAATTAATTATAAGTACAATAAAATAAATGTTCTTACAAAAATAAAATATTGTTTTATTTGCCTATACTCAAAACCTAACAACTTCATCATTATCAAACTGTTCCAGTCCGCTGTTGGACATAGGTGTCACCTAATGTGCCCCACTGAGTAGGTACGATCCAAAACTCAATTTACCAACTTAAAGGTAAGTATAATAATAATAATAGATAGCCACAAGCAATCTAGAACATATAATTTGTCACCAAAAGAATATTTATGTACCTATTAACATATTAACAACAGCGTTAGGTATATTCATCTTTATAACAAATCAATTACAATTTTATTATAATTTAGCGATGATACAGGTATATATAACAGTCCGTATGACGTTCCGCTAGAATGGCATACCAGCCAAAAAGTATATAGTCACTCTCGTCTAAATGTCTCTCGCGGTCATACCTATATATAACAATCTACGTAGGTTCAATACTATATACCTTACCTTACCTTACCTTAAAAATAAAACTGGTTCTAACTTTTACGTCCAAACAATTAAAACAAATATATCCCACCACGCGCAATTTTATTAGCATACAAACCTGCCATTAGTCGCCGTGAGAAACGTTTACGATTTACGTTTTACGACAGTGACGATTTAAGCTAGGTAGGTAGGTAGGTAGGTAGGTAGGTAGGTAGGTAGGTAGGTAGGTAGGTAGGTAGGTAGGTAGGTAGGTAGGTAGGTAGGTAGGTAGGTAGGTAGGTAGGTAGGTAGGTAGGTAGGTAGGTAGGTAGGTAGGTAGGTAGGTAGGTAGGTAGGTAGGTAGGTAGGTAGGTAGGTAGGTTAGGTTAGGTTAGGTTAGGTTAGGTTAGGTTAGGTTAGGTTAGGTTAGGTTAGGTCCCTCGCGCGGTCCTATCCACGGCTATAGGAGGGGACGTGTCGCTTCCGGCCATCATCGAGAGAATGGCCGGAAACAAAGAGGCCTGGTCGGCTGTTTGTACGTTTAGCGACGCCGTAATGTCGCAAAAGGAGACGGCGGAGCGAGAGCGGGAGGACGATCCCGACTCGCTCCCGCAGCGTCGTAGGAGACCAGGTCGCCGGCGGCGAGCCTTCGCAAGGCGAACGCTGCCGCCGCCGTGATGTGGTGTGGTCGGTTCTGACCAATCGTGGGGCGTCGTCGAAAGACGCCCGGCCTCCAGTAATGGACTCGAGGGAGTCTGCTGAGGCAGAGTAGGAAAGTGCGCCTTAGCGTACTTTAGAGTCGGGTCGCCTAGCAGTGACGACCGCTGGCGGGGTCGCGGTTGCAAGCCAACAGCGTTCCCGTAGCCCCGCCGTCTTGCGCGAGACGAATTTACGAGGTGGTTTTAGTGGGTAGGACGGAGCCTTCAGCTCCGGGCAGGGAATTTTTCTTTCCCCGTGAGTCCCACATTTTCCGTTCCGGTCCCGGGACCGGGCGACCAATGCGTAAATGCATTTCCCCTCGTTAAAAAAAAAAAAAAAAAAAAAAAAAAAAAGGTTAGGTTAGGTTAGGTTAGGTTAGGTTAGGTTAGGTTAGGTTTCGGTCGGCAGGAGGAGGTCTCTCGGGGTGGGGTCGTGATTGCAGTGTCATTGGATATATCCAATGCCTTCAACACCCTACCCTGGGAAGTGGTTTTGGAGGCATTGCGCTTTCACAATGTCCCGAGCTACTTGAGGCGTACCGTGGCCGATTATTTTTCGGGCAGGGCGGTGGCCTACCCGACGAGGGAGGGCTGGGGTAGGAAGACGTTGTCGTGCGGTGTTCCGCAGGGGTCGGTCCTAGGGCCGCTCTTGTGGAACATAGGGTACGACTGGGTGCTGCGCGGGGCCACTTTGCGGGGGGTCAGCGTAACGTGCTACGCTGACGACACCCTCGTGTCGGCCCGGGGCCGCTCCTATCGAGAGGCGGCCTATCTCGCTACGGCGGGTGTGGCACACGTCGTGCACCGCATCCGCACTTTGGGTCTAGAGGTCGCCCTGCACAAGTCCGAGGCACTAGTATTTCACGGGCCACGGAACGGGCCACCACCGGGGGCAACCATCACAGTGGGCGGAATTTCCATCGCCGTCGGGTCGACGATGAGATATCTCGGACTCGTTCTCGACGGTAGGTGGAATTTCGAAGAGCACTTCAGGTGCTTGGCCCCGAGGTTGGTGGCCGCAGCCGGAGCGCTGGGGTCGATCCTTCCGAACGTCGGGGGGCCAGGAGGCGCCTGCAGGCGCTTGTACGCCGGTGTCGTTCGCTCGATGGCGCTCTACGGGGCGCCGATATGGGCGGACGCACTGAGCGCCCGAAACGTCGCCTCGCTGCGACGTCCGCAGCGGATTATAGCGCTCAGAGCGGCTCGTGCGTACCGCACGGTGTCGTACACCGCAGCGTGTCTGCTCGCCGGAAGCCCGCCATGGGACCTCGAGGCCGAGGCCAATTCGAGCGTCTACTGGAGGGTCAAGGCAGCGACAGCAGAGGAGAACCGGCCACACCCTCGTGAGGTTCGCCAATGGCGCGAAGAGGCCCGCCAAAGTCTCTTCGCCAAATGGTCGGAGAGACTGGGTGTCCCGGGTACTAGTCGGGAACTCGTGGAGGCCATTCGGCCTGTTCTACAGGAGTGGGTCGAGCGCAAGCACGGCCCATCCACCTATCACCTCGCGCAGCTCTTGACCGGGCACGGGTGCTTTGCCAAGTACCTGTGCGAGGTGGTGGGCAGGGAACCATCGACGTTGTGCCACCACTGTGGCAACGGAGCCGTGGATACGGCCGAACACACGCGCGCAGAGTGCCCAGCTTGGGCGGAGCCTCGCGCGGTCCTATCCACGGCTATAGGAGGGGACGTGTCGCTTCCGGCCATCATCGGGAGAATGGCCGGAAACAAAGAGGCCTGGTCGGCTGTTTGTACGTTTAGCGACGCCGTAATGTCGCAAAAGGAGACGGCGGAGCGAGAGCGGGAGGACGATCCCGACTCGCTCCCGCAGCGTCGGAGGAGACCAGGTCGCCGGCGGCGAGCCTTCGCAGGGCGAACGCTGCCGCCGCCGTGATGTGGTGTGGTCGGTTCTGACCAATCGTGGGGCGTCGTCGAAAGACGCCCGGCCTCCAGTAATGGACTCGAGGGAGTCTGCTGAGGCAGAGTAGGAAAGTGCGCCTTAGCGTACTTTAGAGTCGGGTCGCCTAGCAGCGACGACCGCTGGCGGGGTCGCGGTTGCAAGCCAACAGCGTTCCCGTAGCCCCGCCGTCTTGCGCGAGACGAATTTACGAGGTGGTTTTAGTGGGTAGGACGGAGCCTTCAGCTCCGGGCAGGGAATTTTTCTTTCCCCGTGAGTCCCACATTTTCCGTTCCGGTCCCGGGACCTGGGCGACCAATGCGTAAATGCATTTCCCCTCGTTAAAAAAAAAAAAAAAAAAAAAGGTTTCGGTCGGTAGATGGCTAAAGCCATCGTCCAAAAGGGGGCGTGGTCGACCGACCACTACTGGGCACTACGTTGGCTTCAACGTAGAGATGGCAAAGGAGCAGCGCTTCCAGGCGGAGGATGCGCTCGCTGCCTACAGTGCCAAGGCCAAGGTGGCCATCGAAGAGAGGGCGGCACGTCTTAGAAACCGTTGTGGGATCGAAGACGTGCCGCAGACGTCTGCTGGACTGGATGCAACAGTCCAGGAGGCGATCAACGTAGTGGTGCAGGTTGCCGACAAGTCGAGCAACCTAAAAGGCACCTTCGTTCGGGCCCTTAAGACGGCCGCTGACACCATTAAAGGTGCGGTGGCCGATCTGAGGGCCCTTACCGTCACGGAGGAGGTCGCCCGCCTGGAAGTAGCCAATGCGCAACTTTCGGGCCAATTGGCCGAACTCCGCCGAGAGGTCGCCCAGATGCGGCAACAGCCTGTTGCGAGCAGCGTGGCCGCATCTGACCTCCAAAAGGTCATGGAGGAGGCGCTGCGCGCTAACCGCGAGCAGTTCAGCGTAATGCTGAACGCTCGCTTCGAGGGTATAGAAGGCCGCCTCCTTCCAGAACCTCGTCTACGACCTTCGCTGGCCGCCGACAAGAGAGCGGAGCAGGCTTCGAAAGCCAAAGACGCTCCAGCCGTCGTAGAGGTGGCCAAGCCGAAGCGGGCGAGACGCCCGAACTTGGCTGCCCAAGAAGCGGCGACGAGTCGAAGGAACGCTCCTTCGTCATCCGCGGAGACAGAAGCCGCGCCGATTCCGTGGAGCGCTGTCGTTGGGAGAAAATCCCAAAAGACAGCCAGCAAATCGGTGGCGGCGGCGAAGCGGACTCCTACAAAGGAGTCCAAAAAGGCGGCCAGCAAATCGGCAGCTGCGGCGAAAAAACAGATTCCTAAGGAATCTCAAAAGCCCAAGAGCGGGAAAAAGCTCCGACCTCCTCGCACTGAGGTTATAACTTTAAAGTTAAAGCCCGAGGCTGAGGAGAGGGGCGTAAAGTACGAGCAGGTTTTGGCTCAAGCTAAGAGCCAAATAAGCCTGAGAGAGGTAGGCTTAACTACGGTGCGATTCCGTATGGCAGCCACGGGGGCCCGGATCCTCGAGATACCGCCGGGCACTAAGGAGGCAGATAAGGCGGCAGATGCCCTAGCGGGCAGGCTCCGCGAGGTGTTCAGCCCGGATGTCGTCCAGGTCAATCGACCGACTAAGTGCGCGGAACTTAGGGTGATGGACTTGGACGACTCGGTCACGGCGGAGGAAGTCGTCGCAGCGGTCGCCGCAGACGGAGGCTGCTCTGTCGGAGCGATCAGACCGGGAGCTATTGCTCGGGGCCCGAGCGGCTCTGGCTCGCTCTGGTTGAGCTGCCCAGTAGCGGCAGCCAAAAAGGTAGTGGAGGCTGGTCGGATTAGGGTCGGGTGGGTCTCGGCACGAGTGTTACTGCTCGAGCCCAGACCGCTCCGCTGCTTCCGGTGTCTCGAGGGGGGTCACATGGGGGTCAAGTGTGACAGGGGCGTGGATCGCAGCCGGCTGTGCTTCCGTTGCGGTCAGCCCGATCACAAGGCACGCGAGTGCTCAGCCGCCGACGCAAATTGCGTCGCCTGCGCAGCGGCTGGTAAGCCAGCGGCTCATGCCGTTGGCAGCAAAAGGTGCCAGAGCGGGAAAGCTCGCGTGGCACCGAAACAAGGCAAAGTGAGGACGAACGGCCCCGCAGCCGCGTCCTCACGGGCACAGGTGGAGACAATGGAGACCGCATAGTGATGGCCTTACATTGTCTCCAAGCCAACGTTAACCACTCTGCGAGGGCTCAGGACCTTCTAGTCCAAAGCATGGCAGAGTGGCAAATTAACGTGGCGGTGGTGTCGGAGCCCTACTTCGTTCCCTCGCGGGACGATTGGGTATCCGATCACGACCGAGTGGTGGCCATCGTCGCCCCCGCTGTGGCCGGCTCCCCGGCCATCGAGGGCGTCGCGAAGGGTAGGGGGTACGTTCTGGCCGTCGTCGGCGGCGTGGCGGTCGTCGGCGTCTACGCCTCGCCCAATCGGAGTCTCGCCGAGTTCGAGCGAATGCTGGTCGAGGTCGGGGCTCTGGTTGGGCAAATATCGCCCACCTCTGTGTTGGTCGCGGGGGATTTCAACGCCAAATCAACGGCTTGGGGTTCCCCAGCGACTGATGCACGAGGTGAGGTTTTGGTGGAGTGGGCCACATCACTGGGACTCGTAGTCCTCAACAGTGGGTCGGAGAGCACGTGCGTGCGGTGGCAGGGCGAATCGATCGTGGACATCACGTTCGCGTCCAACGCCCTGGCCCGCCGTGTTCACGATTGGAGAGTGGAGACGCGCGTGGAGACCCTGTCCGACCACCGGTACATCCGGTTCGGTGTCTCTGCGTTTCCCGTCTCTCCTACTGGGGACGCTCCGCCCGCTGCTGGACGGCTGGACGGACCGCGTTGGTGCCTGGGCCGTCTCGACAGCCAGCTGGCGAAAGAGGCGGCCATCGTAGAAGCCTGGGGGGCCGGTTCCGACCCGGTAGTCCGAGTCGACACAGAGGCCGACGAAATCGGCGCCGCCCTGTCTCGCATTTGCGATGCGGCGATGCCGCGGGCAAAACCGCACACGCCGCGCCGACGGTTGTACTGGTGGCGCCCAGAACTCCGCCAGCTGCGCAAAGCTTGCGTGGCAGCGCGCCGACGGTACAGTCGGTGCAGGAGGAGAAGGGTCCGCGACCATGACGCGGAAGGCGTCTTTTACGCCGCCTACAGGGCCGCCTGCCAAACGCTGCAGAAGGCCATAGCCCAGGCCAAAGAGGTGGCGTGGGGGGAATGGCTGGCGACGCTCGAAAGAGACCCGTGGGGGAGACCGTACCGTGTCGTACGGCAAAAGCTCCGACCCTGGGCTCCGCCGCTAACCAGCAGTCTCCAGCCGTTACTCCTGGAGACTGTAGTGGACACACTCTTTCCAGAAAGGGGAGAATTCACGCCGCCGGCCATGGCGCCCATCACCGGACCTCGCGAGTTCGAGGATCAGGTGACTCCGGTCACTGAGACGGAGTTACAGGCGGCCGCCCTGAAACTCCGGTCGAAGAGGACAGCCCCGGGGCCCGATGGCATCCCGGGGCGCGCCTTGGCGATCGCGTTGGACGAGATGAGCGACAGCATTCGGCACCTCTTCACCGCGTGCTTCGCTCAGGGTAGGTTTCCGCAACGGTGGAAAACGGGCAGACTCGTTCTGATCCGTAAAGAAGGGCGCCCGCCCGATCAGCCTTCGGCCTACCGCCCGATAGTGTTGCTCGACGAGACGAGCAAGCTATTCGAGCGTGTGCTCGCTACCCGTCTCGTGGGTAGCATGGAGCCGGGCCTTAACGAGCGGCAGTATGGTTTTCGACCTGGCCGTTCTACACTAGACGCGATCGCCAGGGTACGGGACCTGGCAGAGGAGGAGGTCTCTCGGGGTGGGGTCGTGATTGCAGTGTCATTGGATATATCCAATGCCTTCAACACCCTACCCTGGGAAGTAGTTTTGGAGGCATTGCGCTTTCACAATGTCCCGAGCTACTTGAGGCGTACCGTGGCCGATTATTTTTCGGGCAGAGCGGTGGCCTACCCGACGAGGGAGGGCTGGGGTAGGAAGACGTTGTCGTGCGGTGTTCCGCAGGGGTCGGTCCTAGGGCCGCTCTTGTGGAACATAGGGTACGACTGGGTGCTGCGCGGGGCCACTTTGCGGGGGGTCAGCGTAACGTGCTACGCTGACGACACCCTCGTGTCGGCCCGTGGCCGCTCCTATCGAGAGGCGGCCTATCTCGCTACGGCGGGTGTGGCACACGTCGTGCACCGCATCCGCGCTTTGGGTCTAGAGGTTGCCCTGCACAAGTCCGAGGCACTCGTATTCCACGGGCCACGGAACGGGCCACCACCGGGGGCAACCATCACAGTGGGCGGAATTTCCATCACCGTCGGGTCGACGATGAGATATCTCGGACTCGTTCTCGACGGTAGGTGGAATTTCGAAGAGCACTTCAGGTGCTTGGCCCCGAGGTTGGTGGCCGCAGCCGGAGCGCTGGGGTCGATCCTTCCGAACGTCGGGGGCCCAGGAGGCACCTGCAGGCGCTTGTACGCCGGTGTCGTTCGCTCGATGGCGCTCTACGGGGCGCCGATATGGGCGGACGCACTGAGCGCCCGAAACGTCGCCTCGCTGCGACGTCCGCAGCGGATTATAGCGCTCAGAGCGGCTCGTGCGTACCGCACGGTGTCGTACACCGCAGCGTGTCTGCTCGCCGGAAGCCCGCCATGGGACCTCGAGGCCGAGGCCAATTCGAGCGTCTACTGGAGGGTCAAGGCAGCGACAGCAGAGGAGAACCGGCCACACCCTCGTGAGGTTCGCCAATGGCGCGAAGAGGCCCGCCAAAGTCTCTTCGCCAAATGGTCGGAGAGACTGGGTGTCCCGGGTACTAGCCGGGAACTCGTGGAGGCCATTCGGCCTGTTCTACAGGAGTGGGTCGAGCGCAAGCACGGCCCATCCACCTATCACCTCGCGCAGCTCTTGACCGGGCACGGGTGCTTTGCCAAGTACCTGTGCGAGGTGGTGGGCAGGGAACCATCGACGTTGTGCCACCACTGTGGCAACGGAGCCGTGGATACGGCCGAACACACGCGCGCAGAGTGCCCAGCTTGGGCGGAGCCTCGCACGGTCCTATCCACGGCTATAGGAGGGGACGTGTCGCTTCCGGCCATCATCGAGAGAATGGCCGGAAGCAAAGAGGCCTGGTCGGCTGTTTGTACGTTTAGCGACGCCGTAATGTCGCAAAAGGAGACGGCGGAGCGAGAGCGGGAGGACGATCCCGACTCGCTCCCGCAGCGTCGTAGGAGACCAGGTCGCCGGCGGCGAGCCTTCGCAAGGCGAACGCTGCCGCCGCTGTGATGTGGTGTGGTCGGTTCTGACCAATCGTGGGGCGTCGTCGAAAGACGCCCGGCCTCCAGTAATGGACTCGAGGGAGTCTGCTGAGGCAGAGTAGGAAAGTGCGCCTTAGCGTACTTTAGAGTCGGGTCGCCTAGCAGCGACGACCGCTGGCGGGGTCGCGGTTGCAAGCCAACAGCGTTCCCGTAGCCCCGCCGTCTTGCGCGAGACGAATTTACGAGGTGGTTTTAGTGGGTAGGACGGAGCCTTCAGCTCCGGGCAGGGAATTCTTCTTTCCCCGTGAGTCCCACATTTTCCGTTCCGGTCCCGGGACCTGGGCGACCAATGCGTAAATGCATTTCCCCTCGTTAAAAAAAAAAAAAAAAAAAAAAAAAAAAAAAAAAAAAAAAAAAAAAAAAAAAAAAAAAAAAAAAAAAAAAAAAAAAAAGGTTAGGTTAGGTTAGGTTGGGGGGCAGGTCAGTCACCTCCACGTGGTGCACCCTGGGCAACGGGGTCGATAAGCATTACAGCTTCGATGTTTTTCCGGAGTGCTGTCGACAACGGCTAACGACTGACGCGGCGGTGATCTCGTTTCCCGATTTTGGGAACGAGATTCTGCGCCCACTTCTTTACAAGTGGGCGCCGCGAGGGGGGGAGAATAGATATATATATTTCTTTATTTATATTTACATTTCGGAGGGACCCGCGTTTTGGGTCACGTGACGCACACGGCGACTTTATTGGTTGCTGGGTCTTCGGGGTCCTTTTGGGCTGCCGTAGACAATAGGTAGGGAGAGGCGGGTTTGCTCAGTTTCGGCGTCGACTCTGAGTAAGCAAGACTATTGTCACCGCCACTCAAACTCGTTTCCCCATCCGGGTGTTGTGGATCATGTCTCGCAGCCTGTGGTGGGACCGAGGGCCTCGCCTTAACCGGCCGGGCCAAGAGGAGCCAACCTCATTAAAAAACATTAGGTTAGAGATCCCGTGATACCGCCCGACCTCACGGTGTAATAGGGTTACCAGGGTACAGGGGGCACTGCCTTGGTGGACTTTTTATTTCCCCCTTACTCGTGGGATCAATTATGTCATTGAATTCTAACAATACCGATTTTGCCTTAGATTTGGACACCGACGAAATGGCGGTTGATGCGGGCGCCCCGATGGCGCGCGCAGAAACCCACGACCTTGGCGTTAAAAAGGAGCTGGTTGTCCGACTGGAACGACTCTCTGAGTCCGACTCGTCGGTCGCCAGCGTCGCTTGCTCGACGGATAGGACTAGACGGAAAGGGGAGAAGCGATCTCTCCCTAGAGAGAGCTTCTCGGGCTCCGACAGCGATGCGAGCGCGCAGTCTAGAGACTGCGGCTCGGAGGCATCGGTCGGTAGATGGCTGAAGCCATCTTCCAAAAGGGGGCGTGGTCGACCGACCACTACTGGGCACTACGTTGGCTTCAACGAAGAGAAGGCAAAGGAGCAGCGCTTCCAGGCGGAGGATGCGCTCGCTGCCTACAGTGCCAAGGCCAAGGTGGCCATCGAAGAGAGGGCGGCACGTCTTAGAAACCGTTGTGGGATCGAAGACGTGCCGCAGACGTCTGCTGGACTGGATGCAACAGTCCAGGAGGCGATCAACGTAGTGGTGCAGGTTGCCGACAAGTCGAGCAACCTAAAAGGCACCTTCGTTCGGGCCCTTAAGACGGCCGCTGACACCATTAAAGGTGCGGTGGCCGATCTGAGGGCCCTTACCGTCACGGAGGAGGTCGCCCGCCTGGAAGTAGCCAATGCGCAACTTTCGGGCCAATTGGCCGAACTCCGCCGAGAGGTCGCCCAGATGCGGCAACAGCCTGCTGCGAGCAGCGTGGCCGCATCTGACCTCCAAAAGGTCATGGAGGAGGCGCTGCGCGCTAACCGCGAGCAGTTCAGCGTAATGCTGAACGCTCGCTTCGAGGGTATAGAAGGCCGCCTCCTTCCAGAACCTCGTCTGCGACCTTCGCTGGCCGCCGACAAGAGAGCGGAGCAGGCTTCGAAAGCCAAAGACGCTCCAGCCGTCGTAGAGGTGGCCAAGCCGAAGCGGGCGAGACGCCCGAACTTGGCTGCCCAAGAAGCGGCGACGAGTCGAGGGAATGCTCCCTCGTCATCCGCGGAGACAGAAGCCGCACCGATTCCGTGGAGCGCTGTCGTTGGGAGAAAATCCCAAAAGACAGCCAGCAAATCGGTGGCGGCGGCGAAGCGGACTCCTACAAAGGAGTCCAAAAAGGCGGCCGGCAAATCGGCCGCTGCGGCGAAAAAGCAGATTCCTAAGGAATCTCAAAAGTCCAAGAGCGGGAAAAAGCTCCGACCTCCTCGCACTGAGGTTATAACTTTAAAGTTAAAGCCCGAGGCTGAGGAGAGGGGCGTAAAGTACGAGCAGGTTTTGGCTCAAGCTAAGAGCCAAATAAACCTGAGAGAGGTAGGATTAACTACGGTGCGATTCCGTATGGCAGCCACGGGGGCCCGGATCCTCGAGATACCGCCGGGCACTAAGGAGGCAGATAAGGCGGCAGATGCCCTAGCGGGCAGGCTCCGCGAGGTCCTCAGCCCGGATGTCGTCCAGGTCAATCGACCGACTAAGTGTGCGGAGCTTAGGGTGATGGACTTGGACGACTCGGTCACGGCGGAGGAAGTCGTCGCAGCGGTCGCCGCAGACGGAGGCTGCTCTGTCGGAGCGATCAGACCGGGAGCTATTGCTCGGGGCCCGAGTGGCTCTGGCTCGCTCTGGTTGAGCTGCCCAGTAGCGGCAGCCAAAAAGGTAGTGGAGGCTGGTCGGATTAGGGTCGGGTGGGTCTCGGCACGAGTGTTACTGCTCGAGCCCAGACCGCTCCGCTGCTTCCGGTGTCTCGAGGGGGGTCACATGGGGGTCAAGTGTGACAGGGGCGTGGATCGCAGCCGGCTGTGCTTCCGTTGCGGTCAGCCCGATCACAAGGCACGCGAGTGCTCAGCCGCCGACGCAAATTGCGTCGCCTGCGCAGCGGCTGGTAAGCCAGCGGCTCATGCCGTTGGCAGCAAAAGGTGCCAGAGCGGGAAAGCTCGCGTGGCACCGAAACAAGGCAAAGTGAGGACGAACGGCCCCGCAGCCGCGTCCTCACGGGCACAGGTGGAGACAATGGAGACCGCATAGTGATGGCCTTACATTGTCTCCAAGCCAACGTTAACCACTCTGCGAGGGCTCAGGACCTTCTAGTCCAAAGCATGGCAGAGTGGCAAATTAACGTGGCGGTGGTGTCGGAGCCCTACTTCGTTCCCTCGCGGGACGATTGGGTATCCGATCACGACCGAGTGGTGGCCATCGTCGCCCCCGCTGTGGCCGGCTCCCCGGCCATCGAGGGCGTTGCGAAGGGTAGGGGGTACGTTCTGGCCGTCGTCGGCGGTGTGGCGGTCGTCGGCGTCTACGCCTCACCCAATCGGAGTCTCGCCGAGTTCGAGCGAATGCTGGTCGAGGTCGGGGCTCTGGTTGGGCAAATATCGCCCACCTCTGTGTTGGTCGCGGGGGATTTCAACGCCAAATCAACGGCTTGGGGTTCCCCAGCGACTGATGCACGAGGTGAGGTTTTGGTGGAGTGGGCCACATCACTGGGACTCGTAGTCCTCAACAGTGGGTCGGAGAGCACGTGCGTGCGGTGGCAGGGCGAATCGATCGTGGACATCACGTTCGCGTCCAACGCCCTGGCCCGCCGTGTTCACGATTGGAGAGTGGAGACGCGCGTGGAGACCCTGTCCGACCACCGGTACATCCGGTTCGGTGTCTCTGCGTTTCCCGTCTCTCCTACTGGGGACGCTCCGCCCGCTGCTGGACGGCTGGACGGACCGCGTTGGTGCCTGGGCCGTCTCGACAGCCAGCTGGCGAAAGAGGCGGCCATCGTAGAAGCCTGGGGGGCCGGTTCCGACCCGGTAGTCCGAGTCGACACAGAGGCCGACGAAATCGGCGCCGCCCTGTCTCGCATTTGCGATGCGGCGATGCCGCGAGCAAAACCGTTCACGCCGCGCCGACGGTTGTACTGGTGGCGCCCAGAACTCCGCCAGCTGCGCAAAGCTTGCGTGGCAGCGCGCCGACGGTACAGTCGGTGCAGGAGGAGAAGGGTCCGCGACCATGACGCAGAAGGCGTCTTTTACGCCGCCTACAGGGCCGCCTGCCAAACGCTGCAGAAGGCCATAGCCCAGGCCAAAGAAGCGGCGTGGGGGGAATGGCTGGCGACGCTCGAAAGAGACCCGTGGGGGAGACCGTACCGTGTCGTACGGCAAAAGCTCCGACCCTGGGCTCCGCCGCTAACCAGCAGTCTCCAGCCGTTACTCCTGGAGACTGTAGTGGACACACTCTTTCCCGAAAGGGGAGAATTCACGCCGCCGGCCATGGCGCCCATCATCGGACCTCGCGAGTACGAGGATCAGGTGATTCCGGTCACTGAGACGGAGTTACAGGCGGCCGCCCTGAAACTCCGGTCGAAGAGGACAGCCCCGGGGCCCGATGGCATCCCGGGGCGCGCCTTGGCGATCGCGTTGGACGAGATGAGCGAAAGCATTCGGCACCTCTTCACCGCGTGCTTCGCTCAGGGTAGGTTTCCGCAACGGTGGAAAACGGGCAGACTCGTTCTGATCCGTAAAGAAGGGCGCCCGCCCGATCAGCCTTCGGCCTACCGCCCGATAGTGTTGCTCGACGAGACGAGCAAGCTATTCGAGCGTGTGCTCGCTACCCGTCTCGTGGGTAGCATGGAGCCGGGCCTTAACGAGCGGCAGTATGGTTTTCGACCTGGCCGTTCTACACTAGACGCGATCGCCAGGGTACGGGACCTGGCAGAGGAGGAGGTCTCTCGGGGTGGGGTCGTGATTGCAGTGTCATTGGATATATCCAATGCCTTCAACACCCTACCCTGGGAAGTAGTTTTGGAGGCATTGCGCTTTCACAATGTCCCGAGCTACTTGAGGCGTACCGTGGCCGATTATTTTTCGGGCAGAGCGGTGGCCTACCCGACGAGGGAGGGCTGGGGTAGGAAGACGTTGTCGTGCGGTGTTCCGCAGGGGTCGGTCCTAGGGCCGCTCTTGTGGAACATAGGGTACGACTGGGTGCTGCGCGGGGCCACTTTGCGGGGGGTCAGCGTAACGTGCTACGCTGACGACACCCTCGTGTCGGCCCGTGGCCGCTCCTATCGAGAGGCGGCCTATCTCGCTACGGCGGGTGTGGCACACGTCGTGCACCGCATCCGCGCTTTGGGTCTAGAGGTTGCCCTGCACAAGTCCGAGGCACTCGTAAAATTCCATCACCGTCGGGTCGACGATGAGATATCTCGGACTCGTTCTCGACGGTAGGTGGAATTTCGAAGAGCACTTCAGGTGCTTGGCCCCGAGGTTGGTGGCCGCAGCCGGAGCGCTGGGGTCGATCCTTCCGAACGTCGGGGGGCCAGGAGGCGCCTGCAGGCGCTTGTACGCCGGTGTCGTTCGCTCGATGGCGCTCTACGGGGCGCCGATATGGGCGGACGCACTGAGCGCCCGAAACGTCGCCTCGCTGCGACGTCCGCAGCGGATTATAGCGCTCAGAGCGGCTCGTGCGTACCGCACGGTGTCGTACACCGCAGCGTGTCTGCTCGCCGGAAGCCCGCCATGGGACCTCGAGGCCGAGGCCAATTCGAGCGTCTACTGGAGGGTCAAGGCGGCGACAGCAGAGGAGAACCGGCCACACCCTCGTGAGGTTCGCCAATGGCGCGAAGAGGCCCGCCAAAGTCTCTTCGCCAAATGGTCGGAGAGACTGGGTGTCCCGGGTACTAGTCGGGAACTCGTGGAGGCCATTCGGCCTGTTCTACAGGAGTGGGTCGAGCGCAAGCACGGCCCATCCACCTATCACCTCGCGCAGCTCTTGACCGGGCACGGGTGCTTTGCCAAGTACCTGTGCGAGGTGGTGGGCAGGGAACCATCGACGCTGTGCCACCACTGTGGCAACGGAGCCGTGGATACGGCCGAACACACGCGCGCAGAGTGCCCAGCTTGGGCGGAGCCTCGCGCTGTCCTATCCACGGCTATAGGAGGGGACGTGTCGCTTCCGGCCATCATCGAGAGAATGGCCGGAAACAAAGAGGCCTGGTCGGCTGTTTGTACGTTTAGCGACGCCGTAATGTCGCAAAAGGAGACGGCGGAGCGAGAGCGGGAGGACGATCCCGACTCGCTCCCGCAGCGTCGTAGGAGACCAGGTCGCCGGCGGCGAGCCTTCGCAAGGCGAACGCTGCCGCCGCTGTGATGTGGTGTGGTCGGTTCTGACCAATCGTGGGGCGTCGTCGAAAGACGCCCGGCCTCCAGTAATGGACTCGAGGGAGTCTGCTGAGGCAGAGCAGGAAAGTGCGCCTTAGCGTACTTTAGAGTCGGGTCGCCTAGCAGCGACGACCGCTGGCGGGGTCGCGGTTGCAAGCCAACAGCGTTCCCGTAGCCCCGCCGTCTTGCGCGAGACGAATTTACGAGGTGGTTTTAGTGGGTAGGACGGAGCCTTCAGCTCCGGGCAGGGAATTTTTCTTTCCCCGTGAGTCCCACATTTTCCGTTCCGGTCCCGGGACCTGGGCGACCAATGCGTAAATGCATTTCCCCTCGTTAAAAAAAAAAAAAAAAAAAAAAAAAAAAAAAAAAAAAAAAAAAAAAAAAAAAAAAAAAAAAAAAGGTTAGGTTAGGTTAGGTTAGGTTAGGTTAGGTTAACGGCAGCGGGAGGACGACATCAACTCCCTCCCGCTGCGCCGAAGGCGGCCTGGTCGGCGGCGACGTGCGTATGCAGGTCGCACGTTGCCGCATTGACCTGGCCTAGAGCGTGGTTGGCGGCGGAGCCAGTTATCTGATCCGCCGCGGGGCGTCAAGCCCTGACGCCCGGCCTCCAGTGGCGGACTCGGGGGAGTCCGTCACGGCACAGACGGAGGCGGAGATGGAAGGCGCGCCCTAACATCCTGGCGCGCCTTTGAGGCGGGTCGCCTGTTAGCGACTGCCGCTGGCAGGGTCGCGGTGGCAAGCTAACGCGTTCCCGTGGCCCTGCCGCCTTGCGGAAAGGCGGAATTTCGAGGAGGTTTTAGTGGGTAGTGACGGGGCCTTCTGCCCCGTGAGTCCCACATACCCGTCCCGGTCCCCCGACCGGGCGGCAGGCGTAAGTGCCTTTCCTCCTCGTTAAACAAAAAAAAAAAAAAAAAAAAAAAAAAAGGTTAGGTTAGGTTAGGTTAGGTTTCCTTCCGGAGCCTAGGCTGCGACCTCCGCTGGCCGCCGATCGCAGGGCGGCGCAGGTTCCGACCGCAACCGTGGGCGTTACAGCCGAACCACTCTCCGCTGAGGTTGCGAACGACGAGGCAGCCCAACGAACCAAGCCTAAGCGGGGAAAACGCCCTAATATGGCGGCGCAAGAAGCGGCTGCGGCAGCGGCAACAAAGAGTGCCCCTCCGTCATCCTCGGGGCCGGGCAGTTCCTCGACAAGCTGGAGTGCCGTCGTTCGGAAAACGGCGACCAAGAAGGCCTCGACCAAGACCACCGAACCGGCTGCACCGGCAGCGAAGTCGAACTCGGCCAGCTCCAAAAAGAAGGCCCCTCCAAAGAGGAAACTCCGCCCTCCTCGCTCCGCCGTGATAACGATCACGCTGAGGCCCGGTGCTGTGGAGAAGGGCCTCAGATACGAAGACGTCCTGGCCCAAGCGAAGAGCCGCGTCAAGCTGAGCGAGGTCGGCTTGACTGCGGTGCGCTTTAGGGCCGCAGCGACGGGAGGGCGCATCCTGGAGATTCCGCCGGGTACCAGCGATGCAGAAAAAGCGGCGGACGCCCTCGCGTCCAAGCTCCGCGAGGCGCTTAACCCGGACGACGTCCAGGTCCATAGACCGACCAAGTGCGTCGAGTTAAGGGTCATGGACCTGGACGATTCCGTCACGGCGGAGGAGGTGGTGGCTGCGGTGGCCGAAACTGGGGGCTGCTCTGCGGGAGCTATAAGGCCGGGGGCTATCGCTCGGGGCTCGAGTGGCTGTGGCTCCCTCTGGCTGAGCTGCCCGGTGGCTGCCGCGAAAAAGGTGGTGGAGGATGGCCGCGTAAAGGTCGGTTGGGTCTCGGCGCGGGTAACGCTGCTCGAGCCGAGGCCACTACGTTGTTACCGGTGCCTGGAGGGGGGCCATGTGGGGGCCAAATGCGACAGGGGTGTCGACCGCAGCCGTTTGTGCTTCCGGTGCGGTCAGCCCGACCACAAGGCCCGGGACTGTGCTGCCGCTGAAGCAAAGTGCGTAGTGTGCTCAGCGGCCGGTAAGCCGGCAGCCCATGCGGTCGGGTGCAAGGGCTGCCAAGGCGGCAGCAAACGGGCAGCGCCGCAGAACAGAAGAGCGCCGCAGAAGAGAAGCGCTGCAAGCGCAGGAGCGGAGCCTATGGAGACCGCGAACTGATGGCCCTTCGTTGTCTCCAGGCCAATGTCAACCACTCTGCCAGGGCCCAGGACCTCCTAGTCCAAAGCATGGCAGAGTGGCAAGTCGGCGTTGCGGTGGTATCGGAGCCCTACTTCGTTCCCTCCCGGGACGACTGGGTCTCCGACCACGATGGAGTGGTGGCCATCATCGCCCCTGCCGTCGCTGGCTCCCCGTCCACCGAGGGTGTAGCCAGGGGCAGAGGGTGCGTGCTCGCCGTCGTGGGCGATCTTGCAGTTGTGGGAGTCTACGCCTCTCCCAATCGGAGCCTCGCCGACTTTGAACAACAGCTGGTCGAGGTCGGGGCTCTGGTTGGGCAGGTATCACCCTGCCCGGTGATAGTTGCGGGGGACTTCAATGCCAAATCCACGGCCTGGGGTTCCCCTGCGACGGATGCCAGAGGCGAGGCTCTCGAGGAGTGGGCAGCTGCTACTGGTCTCGCGGTGATCAACAGTGGGTCGGAGAGCACGTGCGTGCGGCTACAGGGCGAATCGATCGTCGACATCACGTTCGCGTCCAACGCCCTGGCCCGCCGTGTTCGGGACTGGAGGGTGGAGACGGGTGCGGAGACACTATCGGATCACCGATATATCCGATTTGATGTCTCCGCGGTTCCCGTCGTCCAGCCCGCTGTTGAGCGGTCAGAAGGTCCGCGGTGGAGTCTTGGCCGTCTCGATAGCCAGTTGGCAAAAGAGGCGGCCATCGTGGAGGCCTGGGGCGCCGGTTCCGACCCGGTTGTCCAGGTCGACCGAGAGGCTGACCAACTCGGCGCCGCCCTGTTCCGCATTTGCGATGTGGCGATGCCGAGAGTCAAGCCTCAGACCCCACGTCGCCGCGTCTACTGGTGGCTGCCCGAACTCCGCCAGCTGAGGAGAGCTTGCGTCGCCGCCCGTCGTCGGTACACTCGGTGCAGGAGGAGGCGAGTCCGCGACCACGCATCGGAGGAAGTCCTCTACGCCGCCTACAGGTCTGCCTGTATAACACTGCAGAAGGCCATAGCCCAGGCAAAAGAGGCGGCGTGGGAGGAGTGGCTGGCGACCCTCGAGGAGGATCCGTGGGGGAGACCGTACCGGGTCGTGAGGCAGAAGCTCCGACCCTGGACTCCCCCGGTCACCAGCAGTCTCCAGCCGCAGCTCGTGGAGCGAATCACCCACGAGCTCTTTCCCGAGCGTGGAGCGTTCGTACCACCGATGGTACCGACGAGGGATCGCGAGGATGGACAGATGGCGGACCAGGCGTACCCGGTTACCGAGGCGGAGTTATGTGCGGCTGTCCTGAAGTTACGTTCGAAAAGGACAGCCCCTGGGCCTGACGGTATACCGGGACGCGCCCTGGCGATTGCCCTGGGCGAAATCGGCGAGAGCGTCCGGCGCCTATTTTCTGCGTGCCTGGCTCAAGGCAGGTTCCCCGATCGGTGGAAAACGGGAAGGCTCGTTCTCATCCGAAAGGAGGGACGAGCGCCCGATCAGCCGTCGGCCTACCGCCCAATCGTGCTGCTCGACGAGACGAGCAAGCTCTTTGAGCGCGTGCTTGCAGCCCGTCTTGTCGGCAGCATGGAGCCGGGCCTTAGCGAGTGCCAGTTCGGATTTCGCCCCGGCCGCTCGACGCTGGACGCAGTCGCCAGGGTGAGACAGCTTGCAGAGGAGGAGGTTTCTCGGGGTGGGGTGTTGATGGCAGTGTCGCTGGATATCTCCAACGCCTTTAACACCCTGCCCTGGGAGGTCATATTGGAGGGCCTCAAGTATCATGATGTCCCGGCCTACCTGCGTCGAACCATCGCCGACTACTTTGTGGGCCGAGCAGTCGTCTACCCGACAAGGGATGGTTCGAGCAGGAGGATGATGACGTGCGGTGTTCCACAGGGCTCGGTCTTAGGGCCACTCCTGTGGAACATCGGATACGACTGGGTGCTGCGCGGGGCCACTCTGCGGGGGGTCAGCGTCACCTGTTACGCTGACGACACCCTCGTGTCGGCCCGCGGCAGCTCCCATCGGGAGGCGGCGTATCTGGCCACGGCGGGTGTGGCACATGCGGTCCACCGCATCCGCGCCCTGGGCCTCGAGGTGGCATTACACAAATCCGAGGCCCTAGTGTTTCATGGGCCTCGGAACGCCCCACCTCGGGGGATGGCCATCACTGTCGGCGGAGCTTCCATCACCGTCGGGTCGACGATGAAGTACCTGGGACTCGTCCTCGACGGCAGGTGGAAGTTCGAGGAGCACTTCCGGCGCTTGGCCCCAAGACTGGTGGCTGCAGCCGGAGCGCTGGGGCGGCTTCTGCCAAACATCGGAGGGCCGGGTGCCCCCTGCAGGCGCCTGTACACCGGCGTGATACGCTCGATGGCGCTCTACGGAGCGCCGATATGGGCGGACGTCCTGAGTGCTCGCAACGTGGCCTCGCTGCGACGTCCGCAGCGGGCCATGGCGCTCAGGGCGGCTCGGGCGTACCGCACGGTGTCCTACACGGCAGCCACCTTGCTCTCCGGAAGCCCGCCATGGGACCTCGAGGCCGAAGTCAGCTCGAGTGTCTTCTGGCGGGTCAAGGGAGCGAGGGCGGCGGGTAACCGGCCCCACCTTTGTGAGGTCCGACAGTGGCGGGAAGAGGCCCGCGAAAACCTCCTCCTCAAATGGGCGGAAAGGCTACGAGTTCCGGGTGCCAGTGGGGAACTCGTAGCGGCCATTCGGCCTGTTTTGAAAGAGTGGGTCGAACGCAAACACGGCCCACTCACGTACCACCTGACGCAGCTCATGACCGGTCACGGCTGCTTCGCCAAGTACTTGTGCGAAGTGGTCGGGAGAGAGCCGTCGGTGGTATGTCATCATTGTGGCGACGGAGCCGTGGACACGGCCGAGCACACGCGCGCAGAGTGCCCAGCTTGGGCGGAGCCTCGCGCAGCCCTGTCCACGGCATTCGGTGGAGACGTGACGCTTCCGGCGCTAATAAAAAGGATGGCCGCTAACGAAGAAGCCTGGGCGGCAATACGCGACTTCAGCGAACAAGTCATGTCCGCGAAGGAACACGCAGAACGGCAGCGGGAGGACGACACCAACTCCCTCCCGCTGCGTCGAAGGCGGCCCGGTCGGCGGCGACGTGCGTTCGCTGGTCGCACATTGCCGCAATGACGTTTTGAGCGGTGGTGATGGCGTCGGCCCCTGACGCGTGGCCTCCAGTGGCGGACTCGGGGGAGTCCGTCACTGCACTGACAGAGGCGGAGTTGGAAGGCGCGCCCTAACATCTTGGCGCGCCTTTGAGGCGACTGCCGCTGGCAGGGTCGCGGTTGAAAGCCAACGCGTTCCCGTGGCCCTGCCGCCTTGCGGAGAGGCGGAATTTCGAGGAGGTTTTAGTGGGTAGGACGGGGCCTTCTGCCCCGTGAGTCCCACATACCCGTCCCGGTCCCCCGACCGGGCGGCAGGCGTAAATGCCTTTCCTCCTCGCTAAACAAAAAAAAAAAAAAAAAAAAAAAAAAAAGGTTAGGTTAGGTTAGGTTAGGTTGGGGTGCAAGTCAGTCACCTCCACGTGGTGCACCCTGGGCAACGGGGTCGACAGGCATTCCGATGAAAGAAAAAGGTTAGGTTAGGTTAGATTAGGTTAGTTTAGGTTAGGTTTTTTCTCGGAGTGCCTGTCGACCACGGCTAAGACTGACACGACGGTTATGCCACGGGTCGCTCCTGGTACTTCTCTGTTTAGCAGAGTGGACTGTGTGAGCGGCTTCGTGGCAATTGATGGGAGTATTTGTTTTATGTTTTGTGGTGTTATTGTTCTTTTTCGTATGTTTGTGTTGTTGTAAATAGCTTTAGTTGCTGGGTCTTCGGGGTCTTTTTGGGCTTCCGGAGGCCAGCGGCGGGAGAGGCGGGTTTGCTCAGTTTCGGTATCGACTCTGAGTAAACAAGACTTTTGTCACCGCCTCTCAAACTCGTTTCCCCATCCGGGTGTTGTGGATCATGTCTCGCAGCCCGTGGTGGGACCGAGGGCCTTGCCTTAACCGGCCGGGCCAAGAGGAGCCAACCTCAATAAAAAACATTAGCTTAGAGATCCCGTGATACCGCCCGACCTCACGGTGTAATAGGGTTACCAAGGTACAGGGGGCACTGCCTTGGTGGACTGTTTATTTCCCCCATACTCGTGGGATTTACTATGGAAAATTTTCAAAACAAAAAAAAGGATAGAGAAATTGATGGTATGGCGGTGGCCAAAACCAACGACCCAGGCATACTGAAAGGACGTGCTGGCCGGCTGGAACGACTCTCCGAGTCGGACTCGTCGGTCTGCACTATGCAGACCGTGGACTCGGCGTCTGATGATGTAGCGGTGGAGGTGGGCGCCCCGTTGGCGCGCGCTGATACCAATGACCCTGGCGTACTCAAAGGACTAGCTGCCCGACCTGAACGACTCTCCGAGTCGGACACGTCGGGCTGCAGCATGCGGACAGTATCGGGCGAAATGCAAAAGCGGCGGAGGGGCGAGAAGCGGACCCGCGCTGAGGATGAATGCTCGGGCTCGGGCGAGAGTGACGCGAGCATACAGAGCGCTAACTCTGAATCCTCAGCCAGCAGATTGCTGAAGCCTGTTAGCAAGAGGGGACGTGGCCGACCGCCCACCCATGGCAGATATGTTGGGCTGGGAAAATCCCAGGCGGAGCTCGGCAAAGCCAAGGAAGGCAGCCTCCAGGCAGAAGAAGCGCTGGCTGCCTTCAACGAAGCGGCCCAGGTGGCGATCGAGGAGAGGACGGCCCGCTCCAGGAACCGCCACCAGACAACAGCCGAGGAAGCGCCGAGGACGTCCGCCGCTCTGGACGCGGCGGTTCAAGAGGCCCTGGATGTGGTGCTACAGGTTGCCAATAAGTCGGGCAACCTGAAAGGCACCTTCGTCAGGGCCCTTAAAACCGCCGCGGACACCATCAAAGGAGCGGTGGCTGACTTGAGGGCCCTAACCATGACGGAGGAGGTAGCCCGCTTGGAAGTGGCCAACGCGCAGCTTTCGGGCCAGTTGGCCGAGCTGCGCCGGGAAGTGGCCCAGTTGCGCGCACAGCCAATTACGAGGGAAGACACGCATTTTCAGCGAATCTTGGAGGAGGCGCTGCGCTCCACCCGCGAGCAGTTCGCTAATATGCTGAACGCGCGGATGGAGGGCATCGAACGCCGCCTCCTTCCGGAGCCTCGGCTGCGACCTCCGCTGGCCGCCGATCGCAGGGCGGCGCAGGCTCCGGCCGCAACTGCAACCGTCACAGCTGATCCGCCTTCGGTTGTGAACGCGGTCGGACAGAGCAGACGTAAGCGGGCAAAACGCCCAAACATGGCTGCTCAAGAAGCGGCGGCGGCGACGACCACACAAAATGCCCCTCCGTCGTCCTCGGAGCCGGGCAGTACAGGCGGACAGGCTCCGATAACCTGGAGTGCCGTCGTTCGACGGACGTCTAAAAAGACGACCACCGAACCGGCGGCATCGGCATCTAAACCCACCGGTGCAGCGAAGAAGACGCCTCCCAAGAGGAAACTCCGCCCTCCTCGCTCCGAGGTGATCATCATCACCCTGAAGCCCGGTGCCATGGAGAAGGGCCTCAAATACGAGAACGTCCTGGCGGAGGCGAAGAGCCGCATCAAGTTGAGCGAGGTCGGCTTGACTGCGGTGCGCTTCCGGGCATCAGCCACGGGGGGACGTATCCTGGAGGTTCCACCGGGCACAAATGACGCGGAGAAGGCGGCGGACGCCCTTGCCTGCAAACTCCAGGAGGTCCTCAACCCGGACGACGTCCAGGTCCATAGGCCGACCAAATGCGTAGAGCTAAGGGTCATGGATCTGGACGATTCCGTCACGGCGGACGAGGTGGTGGCTGCGGTGGCCGAAGCTGGGGGCTGCTCCGCGGGAGCCATAAGGCCGGGGGCTATTGCCCGGGGCTCGAAAGGCTCCGGCTCCCTTTGGCTGAACTGCCCGGTGGCTGCCGCTAAAAAGGTGCTGGAGGCTGGCCGCCTAAAGGTGGGGTGGGTCTCGGCGCGAGTGGTGCTGCTCGAGCCGAGGCCCCTGCGGTGTTACAGGTGCTTTGAGGGGGGCCACGTGGGGGCAAAATGCGTCAGGGGTATCGACCGCAGCCGTCTGTGCTTCCGTTGCGGTCAACCTGACCATAAGGCCCGGGAGTGTACCGCTGCTGACCCGAAGTGTGTGGTCTGCTCAGCGGCCGGTCGGCCAGCAGCACATGCCGTCGGGAGCAGGGGCTGCCAGGGCGGCAGAGGTCGTGCAGCGCCGCAGCAGGGTGGCGCTGCAGGCCTCAGGGTGGAGCCAATGGAGACCGCGCACTGATGGCTCTGCGCTGTCTCCAGGCAAACATAAACCACTCTGCCAGGGCTCAGGACCTCCTAGTCCAAAGCATGGCAGAGTGGCAAATCGGCGTTGCGGTGGTATCGGAGCCCTATTTCGTTCCCTCTCGGGACGATTGGGTCTCCGACCACGATGGGGTAGTGGCCATCGTCGCCCCTGCCGTCGCTGGCTCCCCGTCCATCGAGGGTGTAGCCAGGGGCAGAGGGTGCGTCCTCGCCGTCGTGGGCGATCTTACGGTTGTGGGAGTCTACGCCTCTCCCAATCGGAGTCTCGCCGACTTTGAACAACAGCTGGTCGAGGTCGGGGCTCTGGTTGGGCAGGTATCACCCAGCACGGTGATAGTTGCGGGGGACTTCAATGCCAAATCCACGGCTTGGGGTTCCCCTGCGACGGATGCCAGGGGCGAGGCTCTCGAGGAGTGGGCAGTTGCTACTGGTCTCGCGGTGATCAACAGTGGGTCGGAGAGCACGTGCGTGCGGCTACAGGGCGAATCGATCGTCGACATCACGTTCGCGTCCAACGCCCTGGCCCGCCGTGTTCGAGACTGGAGGGTGGAGACGGGTGTGGAGACTCTTTCGGATCACCGATATATCCGATTTGATGTCTCCACGGCTCCCGTCATCCAGCCCGCTGTTGAGCGGTCAGAAGGTCCGCGGTGGAGTCTGGGCCGTCTCGATAGCCAGTTGGCAAAAGAGGCGGCCATCGTGGAGGCCTGGGGCGCCGGTTCCGATCCGGTTGCCCAGGTCGACCGAGAGGCTGACCAACTCGGCGCCGCCCTGTTCCGCATTTGCGATGTGGCGATGCCGAGAGTCAAGCCTCAGACCCCACGTCGCCGCGTCTACTGGTGGCAACCCGAACTCCGGCAGCTGCGGAGAGCTTGCGTCGCCGCCCGTCGTCGGTACACTCGGTGCAGGAGGAGGCGAGTCCGCGACCACGCATCGGAGGAAGTCCTCTACGCCGCCTACAGGTCCGCCTGTATCACCTTGAAGAAGGCCATAGCTCAGGCCAAAGAGGCGGCGTGGGAGGAGTGGCTGGCCACTCTCGAGGGGGATCCGTGGGGGAGACCGTACCGGGTCGTGAGGCAGAAGCTCCGACCCTGGACTCCCCCGCTCACCAGCAGTCTCCAGCCGCAGCTCGTGGAGCGGATCATCCAGGAGCTCTTTCCCGAGCGTGGAGCTTTCGTACCGCCGATGGTACCGACGACGGATCACGAGGATGAACAGATGGCGGATCAGGCGTACCCGGTTACCGAGGCGGAGTTGTGTGCGGCTGTCCTGAAGTTACGTTCGAAAAGGACAGCCCCAGGGCCTGACGGTATTCCGGGACGCGCCCTGGCGATTGCGCTGGAGGAGATCGGCGGGAGCGTCCGGCGTCTATTTTCTGCGTGCCTGGCTCAAGGCAGATTCCCCGATCGGTGGAAAACGGGAAGGCTCGTTCTCATCCGCAAGGAGGGACGAGCGCCCGATCAGCCGTCGGCCTACCGCCCAATCGTGCTGCTCGACGAGACGAGCAAGCTCTTTGAGCGCGTACTTGCAGCCCGTCTCGTCGGCAGCATGGAGCCGGGCCTTAGCGAATGGCAGTTCGGATTTCGCCCCGGCCGCTCGACGCTGGACGCAGTCGCCAGGGTGAGGCAGCTCGCCGAGGAGGAGGTTTCTCGGGGTGGGGTGTTGATGGCAGTGTCGCTGGATATCTCCAACGCCTTCAACACCCTGCCTTGGGAGGTCATTCTGGAGGGCCTTAATTACCACGGTGTCCCGGCCTACCTGCGTCGAACCATCGCCGACTATTTTGTGGGTCGAGCGATCGTCTACCCGACGAGGGATGGTTCGAGCAGGAGGGTCGTGACGTGCGGTGTTCCACAGGGCTCGGTCTTAGGGCCACTCCTGTGGAACATCGGTTATGACTGGGTGCTGCGCGGGTCCACGTTGCGGGGGGTCAGCGTCACCTGCTACGCTGACGACACCCTCGTGTCGGCCCGCGGCAGCAACCACCGGGAGGCGGCCTATCTGGCCACGGCGGGTGTGGCTCACGCGGTCCACCGCATCCGCGCGCTGGGCCTCGAGGTGGCCTTGCACAAATCCGAGGCCCTAGTCTTTCATGGGCCTCGGAATGCCCCACCTCGAGGGTTAGCAATCGTCGTCGGCGGAACTTCCATCACCATCGGGTCGACGATGAAGTACCTAGGACTTGTCCTCGATGGCAGGTGGAAGTTCGAGGAGCACTTCCGGCGCTTGGCCCCAAGACTGGTGGCTGCAGCCGGAGCGCTCGGACGATTGCTGCCCAACGTCGGAGGGCCGGGTTCCCTCTGCAGGCGCCTGTACACCGGCGTGGTGCGTTCGATGGCGCTCTATGGAGCGCCGATATGGGCGGACGCTCTGAGTGCCCGAAACGTGGCCCTGCTGCGACGTCCGCAGCGGGCCATGGCGCTCAGGGCGGCTCGGGCGTACCGCACGGTGTCTTACACGGCGGCCACCTTGCTTTCCGGAAGCCCGCCATGGGACCTCGAGGCCGAGATCTACTCGAGTGTCTATTGGCGGGTCAAGGGAGCAGGAGCGGAGGGAAACCGGCCCCACCCTCGGGAGGTCCAGCAGTGGCGAGAAGAGGCCCGCGAAAACCTCTTCATAAAATGGGCGGAGAGGCTACGAGTTCCGGGAGCTAGTGCGGAACTCGTAGCGGCCATTCGGCCAGTATTGAAGGAGTGGGTCGAGCGTAAGCACGGCCCACTCACGTACCACCTGACGCAGCTCATGACCGGGCACGGCTGCTTCGCCAAATACTTGTGCGAAGTGGTCGGGAGAGAGCCGTCAGTCACGTATGTCACCATTGTGGCGATGGAGCCGTGGACACGGCCGAGCACACACGCGCAGAGTGCCCAGCTTGGGCGGAGCCTCGCGCAGCCCTGTCCACGGTTTTCGGACGAGATCTTTCGCTTCCCGCCATTGCAAGGAAAATGGCGGGAAGCAAAGAGGCCTGGGCGGCATTTTCCTCTTTCTGCGACACTGTGATGTCGCAGAAAGAGGCAGCAGAACGGCAGCGGGAGGACGACATCAACTCCCTCCCGCTGCGCCGAAGGCGGCCTGGTCGGCGGCGACGTGCATATGCAGGTCGCACGTTGCCGCATTGACCTGGCCTAGAGCGTGGTTGGCGGCGGAGCCAGTTATCTGATCCGCCGCGGGGCGTCAAGCCCTGACGCCCGGCCTCCAGTGGCGGACTCGGGGGAGTCCGTCACGGCACAGACGGAGGCGGAGATGGAAGGCGCGCCCTAACATCCTGGCGCGCCTTTGAGGCGGGTCGCCTGTTAGCGACTGCCGCTGGCAGGGTCGCGGTGGCAAGCTAACGCGTTCCCGTGGCCCTGCCGCCTTGCGGAAAGGCGGAATTTCGAGGAGGTTTTAGTGGGTAGTGACGGGGCCTTCTGCCCCGTGAGTCCCACATACCCGTCCCGGTCCCCCGACCGGGCGGCAGGCGTAAATGCCTTTCCTCCTCGTTAAACAAAAAAAAAAAAAAAAAGGTTAGGTTAGGTTAGGTTAGGTTAGGTTAGGTTAGGTTAGGTTAGGTTAGGTTAGGTTAGGTTAGGTTAGGTTAGGTTAGGTTAGGTTAGGTTAGGTTAGGTTAGGTTAGGTTAGGTTAGGTTAGGTTAGGTTAGGTTAGGTTAGGTTAGGTTAGGTTAGGTTGGGGGGCAGGTCAGTCACCTCCACGTGGTGCACCCTGGGCAACGGGGTCGATAAGCATTACAGCTTCGATGTTTTTCCGGAGTGCTGTCGACAACGGCTAACGACTGACGCGGCGGTGATCTCGTTTCCCGGTTTTGGGAACGAGATTCTGCGCCCACTTCTTTACAAGTGGGCGCCGCGAGGGGGGAGGATAGATATATATTTATTTATTTATATTCTACATTTCGGAGGGACCCGCGTTTTGGGTCACGCGACGCACACGGCGACTTTATTGGTTGCTGGGTCTTCGGGGTCCTTTTGGGCTGCCGTAGACAATAGGTAGGGAGAGGCGGGTTTGCTCAGTTTCGGCGTCGACTCTGAGTAAACAAGACTATTGTCACCGCCTCTCAAACTCGTTTCCCCATCCGGGTGTTGTGGATCATGTCTCGCAGCCTGTGGTGGGACCGAGGGCCTTGCCTTAACCGGCCGGGCCGAGAGGAGCCAACCTCATTAAAAAACATTAGGTTAGAGATCCCGTGATACCGCCCGACCTCACGGTGTAATAGGGTTACCAGGGTACAGGGGGCACTGCCTTGGTGGACTTTTTATTTCCCCCATACTCGTGGGATCAATTATGGCATTGAACTCTAAAAATAACGAAAACGGACCTGAGGCCTTACGATCGGATAACGACGAAATGGCGGTTGATGCGGGCGCCCCGATGGCGCGCGCAGAAACCCACGACATTGGCGCTAAAAAGGAGCTGGTTGTCCGACTGGAACGACTCTCTGAGTCCGACTCGTCGGTCGCCAGCGTCGCTTGCTTGACGGATAGGCAAAGACGAAAAGGGGAGAAGCGATCTCTTCCTAGAGAGAGCTTCTCGGGCTCCGACAGCGATGCGAGCGCGCAGTCTAGAGACTGCGGCTCGGAGGCATCGGTCGGTAGATGGCTAAAGCCATCGTCCAAAAGGGGGCGTGGTCGACCGACCACTACTGGGCACTACGTTGGCTTCAACGTAGAGATGGCAAAGGAGCAGCGCTTCCAGGCGGAGGATGCGCTCGCTGCCTACAGTGCCAAGGCCAAGGTGGCCATCGAAGAGAGGGCGGCACGTCTTAGAAACCGTTGTGGGATCGAAGACGTGCCGCAGACGTCTGCTGGACTGGATGCAACAGTCCAGGAGGCGATCAACGTAGTGGTGCAGGTTGCCGACAAGTCGAGCAACCTAAAAGGCACCTTCGTTCGGGCCCTTAAGACGGCCGCTGACACTATTAAAGGTGCGGTGGCCGATCTGAGGGCCCTTACCGTCACGGAGGAGGTCGCCCGCCTGGAAGTAGCCAATGCGCAACTTTCGGGCCAATTGGCCGAACTCCGCCGAGAGGTCGCCCAGATGCGGCAACAGCCTGCTGCGAGCAGCGTGGCCGCATCTGACCTCCAAAAGGTCATGGAGGAGGCGCTGCGCGCTAACCGCGAGCAGTTCAGCGTAATGCTGAACGCTCGCTTCGAGGGTATAGAAGGCCGCCTCCTTCCAGAACCTCGTCTGCGACCTTCGCTGGCCGCCGACAAGAGAGCGGAGCAGGCTTCGAAAGCCAAAGACGCTCCAGCCGTCGTAGAGGTGGCCAAGCCGAAGCGGGCGAGACGCCCGAACTTGGCTGCCCAAGAAGCGGCGACGAGTCGAAGGAACGCTCCTTCGTCATCCGCGGAGACAGAAGCCGCGCCGATTCCGTGGAGCGCTGTCGTTGGGAGAAAATCCCAAAAGACAGCCAGCAAATCGGTGGCGGCGGCGAAGCGGACTCCTACAAAGGAGTCCAAAAAGGCGGCCAGCAAATCGGCCGCTGTGGCGAAAAAACTGATTCCTAAGGAATCTCAAAAGCCCAAGAGCGGGAAAAAGCTCCGACCTCCTCGCACTGAGGTTATAACTTTAAAGTTAAAGCCCGAGGCTGAGGAGAGGGGCGTAAAGTACGAGCAGGTTTTGGCTCAAGCTAAGAGCCAAATAAACCTGAGAGAGGTAGGCTTAACTACGGTGCGATTCCGTATGGCAGCCACGGGGGCCCGGATCCTCGAGATACCGCCGGGCACTAAGGAGGCAGATAAGGCGGCAGATGCCCTAGCGGGCAGGCTCCGCGAGGTCCTCAGCCCGGATGTCGTCCAGGTCAATCGACCGACTAAGTGCGCGGAACTTAGGGTGATGGACTTGGACGACTCGGTCACGGCGGAGGAAGTCGTCGCAGCGGTCGCCGCAGACGGAGGCTGCTCTGTCGGAGCGATCAGACCGGGAGCTATTGCTCGGGGCCCGAGCGGCTCTGGCTCGCTATGGTTGAGCTGCCCAGTAGCGGCAGCCAAAAGGATAGTGGAGGCTGGTCGGATTAGGGTCGGGTGGGTCTCGGCACGAGTGTTACTGCTCGAGCCCAGACCACTCCGCTGCTTCCGGTGTCTCGAGGGGGGTCACATGGGGGCCAAGTGTGACAGGGGCGTGGATCGCAGCCGGCTGTGCTTCCGTTGCGGTCAGCCCGATCACAAGGCACGCGAGTGCTCAGCCGCCGACGCAAATTGCGTCGCCTGCGCAGCGGCTGGTAAGCCAGCGGCTCATGCCGTTGGCAGCAAAAGGTGCCAGAGCGGGAAAGCTCGCGTGGCACCGAAACAAGGTAAAGTGAGGACGAACGGCCCCGCAGCCGCGTCCTCACGGGCACAGGTGGAGACAATGGAGACCGCATAGTGATGGCCTTACATTGTCTCCAAGCCAACGTTAACCACTCTGCGAGGGCTCAGGACCTTCTAGTCCAAAGCATGGCAGAGTGGCAAATTAACGTGGCGGTGGTGTCGGAGCCCTACTTCGTTCCCTCGCGGGACGATTGGGTATCCGATCACGACCGAGTGGTGGCCATCGTCGCCCCCGCTGTGGCCGGCTCCCCGGCCATCGAGGGCGTCGCGAAGGGTAGGGGGTACGTTCTGGCCGTCGTCGGCGGTGTGGCGGTCGTCGGCGTCTACGCCTCACCCAATCGGAGTCTCGCCGAGTTCGAGCGAATGCTGGTCGAGGTCGGGGCTCTGGTTGGGCAGATATCGCCCACCCCTGTGTTGGTCGCGGGGGATTTCAACGCCAAATCAACGGCTTGGGGTTCCCCAGCGACTGATGCACGAGGTGAGGTTCTGGTGGAGTGGGCCACATCACTGGGACTCGTAGTCCTCAACAGTGGGTCGGAGAGCACGTGCGTGCGGTGGCAGGGCGAATCGATCGTGGACATCACGTTCGCGTCCAACGCCCTGGCCCGCCGTGTTCGCGATTGGAGAGTTGAGACGCGCGTGGAGACCCTGTCCGACCACCGGTATATCCGGTTCGGTGTCTCTGCGTTTCCCGTCTCTCCTACTGGGGAAGCTCCGCCCGCTGCTAGACGGCTGGACGGACCGCGTTGGTGCCTGGGCCGTCTCGATAGCCAGCTGGCGAAAGAGGCGGCCATCGTAGAAGCCTGGGGGGCCGGTTCCGACCCGGTAGTCCGAGTCGACACAGAGGCCGACGAAATCGGCGCCGCCCTGTCTCGCATTTGCGATGCGGCGATGCCGCGAGCAAAACCGTTCACGCCGCGCCGACGGTTGTACTGGTGGCGCCCAGAACTCCGCCAGCTGCGCAAAGCTTGCGTGGCAGCGCGCCGACGGTACAGTCGGTGCAGGAGGAGAAGGGTCCGCGACCATGACGCGGAAGGCGTCTTTTACGCCGCCTACAGGGCCGCCTGCCAAACGCTGCAGAAGGCCATAGCCCAGGCCAAAGAGGTGGCGTGGGGGGAATGGCTGGCGACGCTCGAAAGAGACCCGTGGGGGAGACCGTACCGTGTCGTACGGCAAAAGCTCCGACCCTGGGCTCCGCCGCTAACCAGCAGTCTCCAACCGCTACTCCTGGAGACTGTAGTGGACACACTCTTTCCCGAAAGGGGTGAATTCACGCCGCCGGCCATGGCGCCCATCGTCGGACCTCGCGAGTACGAGGATCAGGTGATTCCGGTCACTGAGACGGAGTTACAGGCGGCCGCCCTGAAACTCCGATCGAAGAGGACAGCCCCGGGGCCCGATGGCATCCCGGGGCGCGCCTTGGCGATCGCGTTGGACGAGATGAGCGACAGCATTCGGCACCTATTCACTGCGTGCTTCGCTCAGGGTAGGTTTCCGCAACGGTGGAAAACGGGCAGACTCGTTCTGATCCGAAAAGAAGGGCGTTCGCCCGATCAGCCTTCGGCCTACCGCCCGATAGTGTTGCTCGACGAGACGAGCAAGCTATTCGAGCGTGTGCTCGCTACCCGTCTCGTGGGTAGCATGGAGCCGGGCCTTAACGAGCGGCAGTATGGTTTTCGACCTGGCCGTTCTACACTAGACGCGATCGCCAGGGTACGGGACCTGGCAGAGGAGGAGGTCTCTCGGGGTGGGGTCGTGATTGCAGTGTCATTGGATATATCCAATGCCTTCAACACCCTACCCTGGGAAGTAGTTTTGGAGGCATTGCGCTTTCACAATGTCCCGAGCTACTTGAGGCGTACCGTGGCCGATTATTTTTCGGGCAGAGCGGTGGCCTACCCGACGAGGGAGGGCTGGGGTAGGAAGACATTGTCGTGCGGTGTTCCGCAGGGGTCGGTCCTAGGGCCGCTCTTGTGGAACATAGGGTACGACTGGGTGCTGCGCGGGGCCACTTTGCGGGGGGTCAGCGTAACGTGCTACGCTGACGACACCCTCGTGTCGGCCCGTGGCCGCTCCTATCGAGAGGCGGCCTATCTCGCTACGGCGGGTGTGGCACACGTCGTGCACCGCATCCGCGCTTTGGGTCTAGAGGTTGCCCTGCACAAGTCCGAGGCACTCGTATTTCACGGGCCACGGAACGGGCCACCACCGGGGGCAACCATCACAGTGGGCGGAATTTCCATCACCGTCGGGTCGACGATGAGATATCTCGGACTCGTTCTCGACGGTAGGTGGAATTTCGAAGAGCACTTCAGGTGCTTGGCCCCGAGGTTGGTGGCCGCAGCCGGAGCGCTGGGGTCGATCCTTCCGAACGTCGGGGGCCCAGGAGGCGCCTGCAGGCGCTTGTACGCCGGTGTCGTTCGCTCGATGGCGCTCTACGGGGCGCCGATATGGGCGGACGCACTGAGCGCCCGAAACGTCGCCTCGCTGCGACGTCCGCAGCGGATTATAGCGCTCAGAGCGGCTCGTGCGTACCGCACGGTGTCGTACACCGCAGCGTGTCTGCTCGCCGGAAGCCCGCCATGGGACCTCGAGGCCGAGGCCAATTCGAGAGTCTACTGGAGGGTCAAGGCGGCGACAGCAGAGGAGAACCGGCCACACCCTCGTGAGGTTCGCCAATGGCGCGAAGAGGCCCGCCAAAGTCTCTTCGCCAAATGGTCGGAGAGACTGGGTGTCCCGGGTACTAGTCGGGAACTCGTGGAGGCCATTCGGCCTGTTCTACAGGAGTGGGTCGAGCGCAAGCACGGCCCATCCACCTATCACCTCGCGCAGCTCTTGACCGGGCACGGGTGCTTTGCCAAGTACCTGTGCGAGGTGGTGGGCAGGGAACCATCGACGTTGTGCCACCACTGTGGCAACGGAGCCGTGGATACGGCCGAACACACGCGCGCAGAGTGCCCAGCTTGGGCGGAGCCTCGCGCGGTCCTATCCACGGCTATAGGAGGGGACGTGTCGCTTCCGGCCATCATCGAGAGAATGGCCGGAAGCAAAGAGGCCTGGTCGGCTGTTTGTACGTTTAGCGACGCCGTAATGTCGCAAAAGGAGACGGCGGAGCGAGAGCGGGAGGACGATCCCGACTCGCTCCCGCAGCGTCGGAGGAGACCAGGTCGCCGGCGGCGAGCCTTCGCAGGGCGAACGCTGCCGCCGTCGTGATGTGGTGTGGTCGGTTCTGACCAATCGTGGGGCGTCGTCGAAAGACGCCCGGCCTCCAGTAATGGACTCGAGGGAGTCTGCTGAGGCAGAGTAGGAAAGTGCGCCTTAGCGTACTTTAGAGTCGGGTCGCCTAGCAGCGACGACCGCTGGCGGGGTCGCGGTTGCAAGCCAACAGCGTTCCCGTAGCCCCGCCGTCTTGCGCGAGACGAATTTACGAGGTGGTTTTAGTGGGTAGGACGGAGCCTTCAGCTCCGGGCAGGGAATTTTTCTTTCCCCGTGAGTCCCACATTTTCCGTTCCGGTCCCGGGACCGGGCGACCAATGCGTAAATGCATTTCCCCTCGTTAAAAAAAAAAAAAAAAAAAAAAAAAAAAAAAAAAAAAAAAAAAAAAGGTTAGGTTAGGTTAGGTTAGGTTAGGTTAGGTTAGGTTAGGTTAGGTTAGGTTAGGTTAGGTTAGGTTAGGTTAGGTTAGGTTGGGGTGCAAGTCAGTCACCTCCACGTGGTGCACCCTGGGCAACGGGGTCGACAGGCATTCCGATGAAGAAAAAAGGTTAGGTTAGGTTAGGTTAGGTTAGTTAGGTTTTTTCTCGGAGTGCCTGTCGACCACGGCTAAGACTGACACGACGGTTATGTCACGGGTCGCTCCTGGTACTTCTCTGTTTAGCAGAGTGGACTATGTGAGCGGCTTCGTGGCAATTGATGGGAGTATTTGTTTTATGTTGTGGTGTTATTGTTCATTTTCGTATGTTTGTGTTGTTGTAAATAGCTTTAGTTGCTGGGTCTTCGGGGTCTTTTTGGGCTTCCGGAGGCCAGCGGCGGGAGAGGCGGGTTTGCTCAGTTTCGGTATCGACTCTGAGTAAACAAGACTTTTGTCACCGCCTCTCAAACTCGTTTCCCCATCCGGGTGTTGTGGATCATGTCTCGCAGCCCGTGGTGGGACCGAGGGCCTTCCCTTAACCGGCCGGGCCAAGAGGAGCCAACCTCAATAAAAAACTTTAGCTTAGAGATCCCGTGATACCGCCCGACCTCACGGTGTAATAGGGTTACCAAGGTACAGGGGGCACTGCCTTGGTGGACTTTTTATTTCCCCCATACTCGTGGGATTTAACATGGAAAACTTACAAAATAAAAATAAAAGTGGAAGAGGAGTTATGGCGGCGGAGGTGCGCGCCCCGATGGCGCGCGCCGAAACCGATGAACCTGGCGTACAAAAAGGACGTGCTGGCCGGCTTGATCGACTCTCCGAGTCGGACTCGTCGGTCTGCACAATGCAGACGGTGGACTCGATATCTGATGATTTGGCGGTGGAGGTGGGCGCCCCGTTGGCGCGCGCTGAAACCAGTGACTATGGCGCACTCGAAGGAATAGCTGTCCGACCTGAACGACTCTCGGAGTCGGACTCGTCCGTCTGCAGCATGCAGACGGTATCGGGCGAAACACAAAAGCGGCGGAGGGGCGAGAAGCGGACCCGCGCTGAGGATGGCTGCTCGGGCTCGGGCGAGAGCGACGTGTGCGGTCAGCAGAGTGACCACTCAGAATCCCCAGCCAGCAGACGAATGAAACCCGCAAGCAAGAGGGGGCGTGGCCGACCGCCCACTCATGGGAAGTATGTCGGGCTGGGAAAATCCCAGGCGGAGCTCGTTAAAGCCAAGGAAGGCAGCCTCCAGGCAGAAGAAGCGCTGGCTGCCTTCAACGAAGCGGCCCAGGTGGCGATCGTGGAGAGGACGGCCCGCTCCAAGAGCCGCCACCCGACAACAGCCGAGGAAGCACCGAGGACGTCCGCCGCTCTGGACGCGGCGGTTCAAGAGGCGCTGGACGTGGTGATACAGGTGGCCAACAAGTCGGGCAACCTGAAAGGCACCTTCGTCAGGGCCCTTAAAACCGCCGCGGACACCATAAAAGGAGCGGTGGCCGACCTGAGGGCCCTTACGATGACGGAGGAGGTAGCCCGGCTTGAAGCGGCCAACGCGCAGCTTTCGGGCCAGCTGGCCGAGCTGCGCCGGGAAGTGGCCCAGTTGCGCACGCAGCCAGCTGCGAGGGACGATACTAACATCCAGCGAATCATGGAGGAGGCGCTGCGCTCCAACCGTGAGCAGTTCGCCAATATGTTGAACGCGCGGATGGAGGGCATCGAACGCCGCCTCCTTCCGGAGCCTCGGCTGCGACCTCCGCTGGCCGCCGACCGCAACGCGGCGCAGGCTCCGGCCGCAGATGCGGGCGTTATAGGTGTGTCGCCCTCCGCTGGAGTAGGGAACGCCCCTCGTCCCACGAACGTGAACGAGGCAGCCCAGCGGAAAAAACGCAGGCGGGCAAACCGCCCAAGAATGGCTGCCCAAGAAGCGGCAGCAACAGCGGCGACAAATAGTGCCCCTCCGCCACCCGCGGAGCCAGGCCAAGCTGGAGCGAAAACCTGGAGTGCCGTCGTTCGGTCTAAGCCAGCCCAGACCAAAAAGGTGACCAGTACATCGACGACGACCAAAAAGGCCCCTCCGAAAAGGAAACTCCGCCCTCCTCGCTCCGAGGTGATCACCATCACCCTGAAGCCCGGTGCCATGGAGAAGGGCCTCAAATACGAGAATGTCCTGGCGGAGGCGAAGAGCCGCATCAAGTTGAGCGAGGTCGGCTTGACTGCGGTGCGCTTCCGGGCATCAGCCACGGGGGGACGTATCCTGGAGGTTCCACCGGGCACAAATGACGCGGAGAAGGCGGCGGACGCCCTTGCCTGCAAACTCCAGGAGGTCCTCAACCCGGACGACGTCCAGGTCCATAGGCCGACCAAATGCGTAGAGCTAAGGGTCATGGATCTGGACGATTCCGTCACGGCGGACGAGGTGGTGGCTGCGGTGGCCGAAGCTGGGGGCTGCTCCGCGGGAGCCATAAGGCCGGGGGCTATTGCCCGGGGCTCGAAAGGCTCCGGCTCCCTTTGGCTGAACTGCCCGGTGGCTGCCGCTAAAAAGGTGCTGGAGGCTGGCCGCCTAAAGGTGGGGTGGGTCTCGGCGCGGGTGGTGCTGCTCGAGCCGAGGCCCCTGCGGTGTTACAGGTGCTTTGAGGGGGGCCACGTGGGGGCAAAATGCGTCAGGGGTATCGACCGCAGCCGTCTGTGCTTCCGTTGCGGTCAACCTGACCATAAGGCCCGGGAGTGTACCGCTGCTGACCCGAAGTGTGTGGTCTGCTCAGCGGCCGGTCGGCCAGCAGCACATGCCGTCGGGAGCAGGGGCTGCCAGGGCGGCAGAGGTCGTGCAGCGCCGCAGCAGGGTGGCGCTGCAGGCCTCAGGGTGGAGCCAATGGAGACCGCGCACTGATGGCTCTGCGCTGTCTCCAGGCAAACATAAACCACTCTGCCAGGGCTCAGGACCTCCTAGTCCAAAGCATGGCAGAGTGGCAAATCGGCGTTGCGGTGGTATCGGAGCCCTACCTCGTTCCCTCCCGGGACGACTGGGTCTCCGACCACGATGGAGTGGTGGCCATCGTCGCCCCTGCTGTCGCTGGCTCCCCGTCCATCGAGGGTGTAGCCAGGGGCAGAGGGTGCGTCCTCGCCGTCGTGGGCGATCTTGCGGTTGTGGGAGTCTACGCCTCACCCAATCGGAGTCTCGCCGACTTTGAACAACAGCTAGTCGAGGTCGGGGCTCTGGTTGGGCAGGTATCACCCAGCACGGTGATAGTTGCGGGGGACTTCAATGCCAAATCCACGGCTTGGGGTTCCCCTGCGACGGATGCCAGGGGCGAGGCTCTCGAGGAGTGGGCAGTTGCTACTGGTCTCGCGGTGATCAACAGTGGGTCGGAGAACACGTGCGTGCGGCTACAGGGCGAATCGATCGTCGACATTACGTTCGCGTCCAACGCCCTGGCCCGCCGTGTTCGAGACTGGAGGGTGGAGACGGGTGTGGAGACACTTTCCGATCATCGGTACATCCGATTTGATGTCTCCGCGGTTCCCGTCGTCCAGCCCGCTGTTGAGCGGTCAGAAGGTCCGCGGTGGAGTCTGGGCCGTCTCGATAGCCAGTTGGCAAAAGAGGCGGCCATCGTGGAGGCCTGGGGCGCCGGTTCCGATCCGGTTGCCCAGGTCGACCGAGAGGCTGACCAACTCGGCGCCGCCCTGTTCCGCATTTGCGATGTGGCGATGCCGAGAGTCAAGCCTCAGACCCCACGTCGCCGCGTCTACTGGTGGCGACCCGAACTCCGGCAGCTGCGGAGAGCTTGCGTCGCCGCCCGTCGTCGGTACACTCGGTGCAGGAGGAGGCGAGTCCGCGACCACGCATCGGAGGAAGTCCTCTACGCCGCCTACAGGTCCGCCTGTATCATATTGAAGAAGGCCATAGCTCTGGCCAAAGAGGCGGCGTGGGAGGAGTGGCTGGCCACTCTCGAGGGGGATCCGTGGGGGAGACCGTACCGGGTCGTGAGGCAGAAGCTCCGACCCTGGACTCCCCCGCTCACCAGCAGTCTCCAGCCGCAGCTCGTGGAGCGAATCACCCACGAGCTCTTTCCCGAGCGTGGAGCGTTCGTACCACCGATGGTACCGACGAGGGATCGCGAGGATGGACAGATGGCGGATCAGGCGTACCCGGTTACCGAGGCGGAGTTGTGTGCGGCTGTCCTGAAGCTCCGTTCGAAAAGGACAGCCCCAGGGCCTGACGGTATTCCGGGACGCGCCCTGGCGATTGCGCTGGAGGAGATCGGCGGGAGCGTCCGGCGTCTATTTTCTGCGTGCCTGGCTCAAGGCAGATTCCCCGATCGGTGGAAAACGGGAAGGCTCGTTCTCATCCGCAAGGAGGGACGAGCGCCCGATCAGCCGTCGGCCTACCGCCCAATCGTGCTGCTCGACGAGACGAGCAAGCTCTTTGAGCGCGTACTTGCAGCCCGTCTCGTCGGCAGCATGGAGCCGGGCCTTAGCGAATGGCAGTTCGGATTTCGCCCCGGCCGCTCGACGCTGGACGCAGTCGCCAGGGTGAGGCAGCTCGCCGAGGAGGAGGTTTCTCGGGGTGGGGTGTTGATGGCAGTGTCGCTGGATATCTCCAATGCCTTCAACACCCTGCCTTGGGAGGTCATATTGGAGGGCCTAAAATACCACGGTATCCCGGCCTACCTGCGTCGAACCATCTCCGACTACTTTGTGGGTCGAGCGATCGTCTACCCGACGAGGGATGGTTCGAGCAGGAGGGTCGTGACGTGCGGTGTTCCACAGGGTTCGGTCTTAGGGCCACTCCTGTGGAACATCGGTTACGATTGGGTGCTGCGCGGGGCCACGTTGCGGGGGGTCAGCGTCACCTGCTACGCTGACGACACCCTCGTGTCGGCCCGCGGCAGCAACCACCGGGAGGCGGCCTATCTGGCCACGGCGGGTGTGGCTCACGCGGTCCACCGCATCCGCGCGCTGGGCCTCGAGGTGGCCTTGCACAAATCCGAGGCCCTAGTCTTTCATGGGCCTCGGAATGCCCCACCTCGGGGGTTAGCAATCGTCGTCGGCGGAACTTCCATCACCATCGGGTCGACGATGAAGTACCTAGGACTCGTCCTCGATGGCAGGTGGAAGTTCGAGGAGCACTTCCGGCGCTTGGCCCCAAGACTGGTGGCTGCAGCCGGAGCGCTCGGACGATTGCTGCCCAACGTCGGGGGGCCGGGTTCCCTCTGCAGGCGCCTGTACACCGGCGTGGTGCGTTCGATGGCGCTCTATGGAGCGCCGATATGGGCGGACGCTCTGAGTGCCCGAAACGTGGCCTCGCTGCGACGTCCGCAGCGGGCCATGGCGCTCAGAGCGGCTCGGGCGTACCGCACGGTGTCTTACACGGCGGCCACCTTGCTTTCCGGAAGCCCGCCATGGGACCTCGAGGCCGAGATCTACTCGAGTGTCTACTGGCGGGTCAAGGAAGCAGGAGCGGAGGGAAACCGGCCCCACCCGCGTGAGGTCCGGCAGTGGCGGGAGGAGGCCCGCGAGAACCTCCTCTTAAAATGGACGGAGAGGCTACGAGTTCCGGGAGCGAGTGCGGAACTCGTAGCGGCCATTCGGCCAATACTGAAGGAGTGGGTCGAGCGTAAGCACGGCCCACTCACGTACCACCTGACGCAGCTCATGACCGGGCACGGCTGCTTCGCCAAATACTTGTGCGAAGTGGTCGGGAGAGAGGCGTCGGTGGTATGTCACCATTGTGGCGATGGAGCCGTGGACACGGCCGAGCACACACGCGCAGAGTGCCCAGCTTGGGCGGAGCCTCGCGCAGCCCTGTCCACGGTTTTAGGACGAGATCTTTCGCTTCCCGCCATTGCAAGGAAAATGGCGGGAAGCGAAGAGGCCTGGGCGGCATTTTCCTCTTTCTGCGACACTGTGATGTCGCAGAAAGAGGCAGCAGAACGGCAGCGGGAGGACGACATCAACTCCCTCCCGCTGCGCCGAAGGCGGCCTGGTCGGCGGCGACGTGCGTATGCAGGTCGCACGTTGCCGCATTGACCTGGCCTAGAGCGTGGTTGGCGGCGGAGCCAGTTATCTGATCCGCCGCGGGGCGTCAAGCCCTGACGCCCGGCCTCCAGTGGCGGACTCGGGGGAGTCCGTCACGGCACAGACGGAGGCGGAGATGGAAGGCGCGCCCTAACATCCTGGCGCGCCTTTGAGGCGGGTCGCCTGTTGGCGACTGCCGCTGGCAGGGTCGCGGTGGCAAGCTAACGCGTTCCCGTGGCCCTGCCGCCTTGCGGAAAGGCGGAATTTCGAGGAGGTTTTAGTGGGTAGTGACGGGGCCTTCTGCCCCGTGAGTCCCACATACCCGTCCCGGTCCCCCGACCGGGCGGCAGGCGTAAGTGCCTTTCCTCCTCGTTAAACAAAAAAAAAAAAAAAAAAAAGGGTAGGGTCGGGTCGGTTTTTTTTTTTTTTTTGTTTTTTTTTTTTTTTTTCTTTTTTTTACTTTAATCTTGACCTCGCACATTATGCGAGACTTTATTTACATTATTTAATTTCTACTCATTCATACTAGTTCTCGCTCTCATGCTTCTCGTACTTTCATTCATCATACTATATCTTTCTTTCATTCGTCGTCTTTCGCTGATCTGGGTGGGTTCCCTTCCTACTTCTACCGCTCTAGGCTACTAATCTTAGTTCTAAAGTACCCGGGGAAATCATGTGGGGAGACAGAAGTATATTTTTATTATTTACAATTTTAACTTAATTAATAGGCTTACACTAATTTTTTGTTGCAACTAACATTATAAACTTATAATTAATTTTTTAACCTAAACGCAAACTTATAATTAATTACATGGCTAAAACTTATGGTAAAAACTTACTTCTAACTCCTTAATTACTAATACAGTTTTATTGCTATGTTAACCTAATTATAGACACTATAATTACTTAACATAAATTTATATCTTATTCCTATTGTTAACTATTTTACAAATTTTTATACAGAATTGTAGGAGCAAGTCTCTACTTTTACCATTCATAAGCTCAGCTAATGTTTTCTTTACAATTTTGGTATCTGTTGCGTTTTCTAATTTAAGCCTCTCATGATCATGGGCCGGGCACTCCAGAAGGGCGTGGAGGACAGACTCCGAACACGCAGGATCGCAGATGCACGATGGGCTCTCCTTGCACTTGAACCGATGCAAGTACTCGGAGAACCCACCGTGCCCCGTCAGAACCTGGGTGAGAAATCTGTCCACCTTTATTTTACCGATGATCCGGTACGCGGCCACCGCATCAGGGAAGAACACCTTGGTGACTCCGGCCGTTTCGCCCGCACGGTATCTCCGGTTCCATTCATCAAGCGATTGCATACGAATGCTCCGCTTGATGAACGAAACCGGGCAGCCGTCGTAGTCAAAAGCGCGCTTGAGCCTCAGCGCAGCCTCCTTGGCCAGGTGGTCGGCACGCTCATTCCCCTCTAGTCCTGCATGGGCCTTGATCCAATACAAGCTGATATGCCTGTCCTGGAGCAGGGCCCTATGCAGATGTCCCCGCGCTTCAACAGCCAGGGGATGGAGGGCTTTCGGGTTTTTAATCGTGAGCAGTGCCGACGAGGAGTCGGAATAAATCCCGACTGACCCGGCCAAGTGGTCCGCAGCCATCCGCGCCGCCCGGCATATCGCCAGGAGTTCCGCCTGGTAGACCGTACAATAGGACGGCAGAGCAAGCTTGAGGGTTTTGGTTTCGGCAGCGCCGGTCCATACGGACAGCGCCGCTCCCACTTTGCCCTCAATCTTGCTGCCGTCCGTAAAGATGTTGTACGTATTGGCGCAATTTGCGTCATATTGTTCCTGGTCCACCAGGCATTTGAAGTCCAGGTCGATATGACGGGCGGGATGCGGAGACTGCAGAGCCGAGGTCATCCGCTCTACCTCCCGATCTCCTATCACCCGCTGAGGTACCCCTCTCCTCGCCTCATACAAGGTCGCAGCTTCGCGAACCCGGAGGTCGAGGGGAAGCACCCCAGCCAGCAATAGTGCCGAGTTCAGGGACGCAGTGCGGTATGACCTACATAGCTTCTGCGCGAAGCCACGCTGGACCACGTTCAGCTGCTTCCGCACACCCAGCTTATTGACGGCCGGTGCCCAAACGGCAGCAGCGTACAGAATCACGGGCTCAACCACCGATCTGTATATGGTGCGGATTACCTCGGGGTGGAGACCCCAGCTGACCTTTGCTGCTCGGGCCAGCTGGTGGTAAAAGGCAACCGCGCGCTTGCAGACGTTCGCGACGTGGGTGTTGAATGTGAGTTTTCGGTCTATGACGACCCCCAGCAGCTTGATCTCGTTCGCCAGGACAATGTCGACCCCGCCCATGCGCAGACGCGGGGCGTCATACTTGAGTTTGCGCGTCACGACCATAGCGTTCGTCTTGTGAGGCGCAAACCGCAGTTTATTGGATGCGCCCCACGCCCGCACACTCTCGAGGACGGCATTGGCCCGACGTTCGATCTCGAGGGCCGTCTCACCCTCGAACACCAACACCACATCATCGGCGAAAGCCTGCACGTAGTTGCCTTCGGCCTCCAACCCCCGGAGCAGTGGATCCAGGAGCAGGTTCCACAGAATCGGCCCACCGATAGATCCCTGCACGCAGCCCTTCCCGGTGTCTCTTATGTGCTCCTCTCCCAAGTACCTCACCCTCGCTCGCCTGCCGCTCAGGTAGTTGCCCAAGAGCCGTCGGATGTTATCTGGGCACTTTTCCTCAGCCAGCCTGACCTTAATCATAGGCCACCAAGCGTTGTCGAAGGCGCCCTCTATATCCAGTGAGACCAGAACAACAATCTTCTTCATCTGAAGATTTTGTCTGATGTGTCCCACCAGGGTATAGAGGGCGTCCTCAGTGCTTCGCTGGGGCATGAAGCCAAACTGGCGAGTACTAATCTTGGGCATTATATGGTACTGTAACCGAGCGACAAGCATCTTCTCCAAAATCTTTCCGAGCACCGGAAGGAGTCCGATCGGTCGATACGACTTGGGAGTCGTATAATTGTCCCTCCCTGGTTTTCGGAGGACAATCACCGTGGCCTCCTTCCAGGGCCCAGGAAAGCAGCGGAGCTCGAGGCACTTGTTAAAGATGCACAAAAAGAGGTCCGGGTCCAGTTCAATCGCGTGCAGACATATATCGGCGGTGAAACCGTCCGCGCCTGGGGCCTTCTTCGGGTCAAAGGACCGACTAGCCAACTTCAGCTCGAGATGAGTGAAGGGTGGGTCGTTCTGGCCCGAAGAAGCCCCGATATCGGCCCGCCCGGCCAGGACCCTCACCCGGTGGTGCTCCTCGGTGTCATCCACTTCAGAGTCCTCCGGGTAGAAGGTCTCAGCCAGGAGTTGGGCCGATCCCCCGGCATCCAGCCCCACACCATCCACAATCATCGGTGGGTCTACGTCCCTTCTGGAAGTCCTGCCGAGGACTCTATAAATACCCCCCCATACCGTTTCCCCATCCTGGCGTTCGCAGAAGGACACCCAGCTGCGCGTCTGCGCATGCGCTGCCTCGGTCTCGTACCTCTCCTTCGCTTCCAGGTACTCTCCGACCACCTTTCGACGCCTAACCGGCGCTGCACACCTAATCCTGCCTTTCTTGGTGGCCACCTCTCGCTTGAGCGCTACCAACCCCTCGTTCCACCACGGCATCGAGAGAACCTCCTTGTGTGTTATGTGTGGTATTGTATGTGTGCATGTCTCTTCTAATATGTTGTTTAATTTTGATATGAGAAAGTCCAAATGATTAGAAGATTGTGTTCTTTGTATAGTGTCGATTGTGAAGTGTTCTCGTGTTTTAATTTGGCCCAATTTCTCACGAAATTGGGCCCAATTGGCCTTTTTAGTGTAGAATTTTCGTGTGGTATGCCTAATTTTATTTGTATTTATATGTTTAGTGTTAATTAAGAAGGTGATGCCGTTGTGATCCGAGTTGGTCAGATCTTCGCGCACGCGCCAGCCGTCCACCAAGCCAAGGAGGTCAGGCGATACAGCAGTTATATCAATATAACTGCTGTACCTTTCGCCGCCCCGGATAGTGTCGAAAGTGGGGGTTTCCCCTTGGTTCAGGAGACAGAGACCGAGGTCCTCCAGGAAACCATGCATAGTTTCGCCTCGGCTGTCGGTTACGGGGCTTCCCCACCAGACGCATTTGGCATTGGAGTCGCCCCCCATAACAAAACTCCGAGCTCCCGTCTCGCGCTGCACCCGGCGCAGATGTGCCAGGTGCGGGTCCATCGGTAGGTCGGGCTCAAAGTAGAATGAGACCAGAATGATCTCCCAGTTGCGAACATGGATCCCCACCACTGAGATGTTGGTCGTGGTGAGTTTCGGGTACTGTGTGATTTGAAGGTCCGCGTCAAACACTATGATCGCGGCCTTAACAGTCCCACTTCCCTGGTCCGCACACTGGAAGACTCTGATCCCACTCTGACTCTTTACGCGCCCTATCCCACCGACGTATGGCTCCTGCACCAAAGCAATCCGCGTACGCAGGTTAGAGGCTTCTATCAGGAGCTCGGAGTGTGCTAGCCTACTACGCTGCAGGTTTGCCTGGAGGATATTGAGCGCCACTGTGTCCGCCGGCCTGCCCTTAGCAATATGCTACGGATGAGCGGGCGAGGGCGTCCCACTTCTTCCTGACGGGACAGTCGCCGCTGAAGGCGTTATGCTCGACATTGTCAAGCTTCGCCCTGCGACAGTTCCGGCAGGAAGGCGGGGCCCCCGCCAGCGCATCCGGGCACTTAGCCTTTAGGTGCGGCCCGCCACAGTGACTGCAAAGATCTATTGTATCTTTGCAGTATTTGCGCCCGTGGCCAAACCCTAGGCATCGCGTGCATTGGACCAGTGGGGACTGGTCCTCTGCTCGCACCCTCTGCAGGTCAACGTGGACAAAGCCCACGCTGGTGATCCTTGCCCAGAGGGTGGGCGACGCACTAAGGACTACATGGGCCACGTGCGGGTTTCTTGCCCTTCTGCGATACTTGACTAGAAGGCGGTCTTCCCCGGGGCCGAGGCCGCTGAAAAGGTCCCGATTCTGGTTCCTCAGGGCCTTGATTACGTCTTCGTCCGTGTTTACGGACAAGACTCCCAAGAGGACCAGAAGCGGGTCCCTGTTTCTGACGTCCTCGACGACGAGGCCCGTTCCTTTCCCCCCTAACCTATCCTTAGCTTTTTTCCTTTCCTCGGCAGTCCCGAAACCCATGATGACCTTCCTGTCTTTTGCCTTCCGGACCCGGTCAACCTTTACCCATCCGTCTTTGGCGTCGATGGTCCTCCGCACTTTGCCGAGGACCTCGTCCGCCGTTTCCTGGTCATCCAGGGACGTGACGACCACCGAGTGGAGGGCCGCAGGCCTCGGAGACTGCTGCGGTCTCGAGGCGGCAACGCTGGCGTAACTCCGCCGCTGCTCATCCATTGTTTGGCAGCATTTTGCCATTTCGTGTTGGAGAGCCGTCATAGCCTCTTTGTGTTCGAGGAGCATTCGAGAATGCTCCTCGAGGCATCTGGTCATCTCAGGGTCCGGGGGGACCGTGAATGTCGTGTCCGTGCTTTTGTTCACCGGCACGCCACCCACGGAGCCCCCGTTCCCCTTTCCGGTTACGACAGCGTCGCGTTCCGCCTCGGACTCGGCCACCATCTTCCTAAGCTTGCTTAGGACGTCAAGGAGGGTCTCTTTAATCTCGCCCTTTAAATTCCTTGACTGTCCCAGCGCAACTTTGGCCCTTGCTACTTGTGCAGCAGCCTCCCGTACTCTGCCCCCCCCCACCCTTGCGGTCGTCACGGACGCTTGTGCCCGCACTTCCTCCCCTTGCTTGGGGGTGTCGGTTGATTTCCGGCGCAGCTTGGAGGCAGTCGGGGCGCCCTGCGTCGCCGTAATGGTGGCGTCGCAGGTCGCCTGCTCCCACTTCTCCAAACTGCGTCGGGCCAGCTTTTTTGGCTCCTTGCTGGGGATGGGGGGTGATTCGATCACATCCTGTTTTTTGGTTGGGGTCCGGTATGTCGCCATTTTGTGGAGGTCGCGTCAGTCGTTAAAATAATAAAATTTAATAAAATATAACTATGTCAATAAATTTAAAATACCGCAATAGCGGCTTGTAAAACAGAGGCTTGCTCCTGGCAATACGCCTGGTCTAAAATATTAAAACTAGCTTAAAACTAACTTAAAACTATAAAAAGGCAGAGAAAACTCTACCTTTTTGTCAGTGACTCTACGTAGAGTCGCCCCGATACTCTTAAATTGTAGCCCTAGGCGGGGGTTTCCGAACGCCGAAAACCGCACGGCTCTCCGACCAGCGGTTGCCGAGATATCGCAGCCCAAAGTTTTTCAAAATGGCGTCTGCGCAGATGGTTTATTTTTTAATAATTAATATCTCGGGAACCGCTGATCCCAGAGCAACGTGCGACGGCTCTTCGTACTGGCCCCACCGAGGACTATCCAAATCCGCCACTCAAAACGCAGCTTTGGGGTCGACTCTACGTAGAGTCTTTGACCCCACCAAGAGATGGTCCTGATTGTGGCTTCAACGGTAGAGAAAACCGTGGGTTTCTGCGACCAATAGGGCCGGAGTTATAATTATTTAAAAATTTTCAAGATGGCCGCCAATATGGCAACCACCTGTCCGGATTTTCTCTATTTCTTCTACCGTTGAGCCAAATAGCCCGTGTTTGGGCTCGTTTTATTCGTCTTGGTGAGGTCTATCTATTGAGACACTAAAACTAATTATAACTTCAACCCCCGATTTTTATAGTGCAAAAAACTGATATTTTTAACTATTAAATTAATTTAAAATTATAAAAATACACTTAAAATTATGGAAAAAATTTCGAATGACTATACAAATTACGCACTATTTTTCTAGCAGGGTTCCGAAGAGATTCGAGTAAGGGTTGCACCCCCACGTGTGCACCCTCAATTTTCAAAAATTAATAACTCCCAAAATACTTGGCCAAAAATTCTAAAATTTTACAGGGTGCTAGACCCTGGCGGGCCCTACAAATTACAATAAATTTGTGGGGGGGTCACCGCTTTACTTTTTTTGATTTTTAATTTTGAATTTTGATTAAAATTTTGAACTCGAATATCTTCGGAACCACTGAACTTAAAATTATACTAAAAGTACCGTTGGCCTGGTCTCGTTTTTCTGCGCCTGATGACGTCGTCGGATTTCCCCGCACCCCGCTGGATCCGGGACCACGTGGCCACGTGGTCGGAGGTTTTTCGGTTATATCTCCGCGAGTTTCAGTCAGAAAAATCTGACTCAGGTGTCAGATTTTAGGGCTCGGAAAGCCCCGTCGGGAGATACAACAAAAGCACTGGGTCACCGATCGATTTAAGGCAGCGTCTTCGTTTTTATGTTTTAAAAACACAGATTTTTGCGGTTTTTCGCACTTTTTCTCCACTTTACACAACACTTAAGGGGGGCCACTTGCACCACCCTTTAGAGCACTTAATTGCGCAAATTTTGATGTATGGCACTTGTGGATACGTTTGGAAAAACCCACTTTTTTTATTTTTCAAAGTTGAAAACTCTGCGGAACGGCACTTAACAACTGAAAACACGTCTGTTTTCTCTCGCGTTTGGGGGCGGAAGGGGGGGTTAGGTTAGGTTAGGTTAGGTTAGGTTAGGTTAGGTTAGGTTAGGTTAGGTTAGGTTAGGTTAGGTTAGGTTAGGTTAGGTTAGGTTAGGTTAGGTTAGGTTAGGTTAGGTTAGGTTAGGTTAGGTTAGGTTAGGTTAGGTTAGGTTAGGTTAGGTTAGGTTAGGTTAGGTTAGGTTAGGTTAGGTTAGGTTAGGTTAGGTTAGGTTAGGTTAGGTTAGGTTAGGTTAGGTTAGGTTAGGTTAGGTTAGGTTAGGTTAGGTTAGGTTAGGTTAGGTTAGGTTAGGTTAGGTTAGGTTAGGTTAGGTTAGGTTAGGTTAGGTTAGGTTAGGTTAGGTTAGGTTAGGTTAGGTTAGGTTAGGTTAGGTTAGGTTAGGTTAGGTTAGGTTAGGTTAGGTTAGGTTAGGTTAGGTTAGGTTAGGTTAGGTTAGGTTAGGTTAGGTTAGGTTAGGTTAGGTTAGGTTAGGTTAGGTTAGGTTAGGTTAGGTTAGGTTAGGTTAGGTTAGGTTAGGTTAGGTTAGGTTAGGTTAGGTTAGGTTAGGTTAGGTTAGGTTAGGTTAGGTTAGGTTAGGTTAGGTTAGGTTAGGTTAGGTTAGGTTAGGTTAGGTTAGGTTAGGTTAGGTTAGGTTAGGTTAGGTTAGGTTAGGTTAGGTTAGGTTAGGTTAGGTTAGGTTAGGTTAGGTTAGGTTAGGTTAGGTTAGGTTAGGTTAGGTTAGGTTAGGTTAGGTTAGGTTAGGTTAGGTTAGGTTAGGTTAGGTTAGGTTAGGTTAGGTTAGGTTAGGTTAGGTTAGGTTAGGTTAGGTTAGGTTAGGTTAGGTTAGGTTAGGTTAGGTTAGGTTAGGTTAGGTTAGGTTAGGTTAGGTTAGGTTAGGTTAGGTTAGGTTAGGTTAGGTTAGGTTAGGTTAGGTTAGGTTAGGTTAGGTTAGGTTAGGTTAGGTTAGGTTAGGTTAGGTTAGGTTAGGTTAGGTTAGGTTAGGTTAGGTTAGGTTAGGTTAGGTTAGGTTAGGTTAGGTTAGGTTAGGTTAGGTTAGGTTAGGTTAGGTTAGGTTAGGTTAGGTTAGGTTAGGTTAGGTTAGGTTAGGTTAGGTTAGGTTAGGTTAGGTTAGGTTAGGTTAGGTTAGGTTAGGTTAGGTTAGGTTAGGTTAGGTTAGGTTAGGTTAGGTTAGGTTAGGTTAGGTTAGGTTAGGTTAGGTTAGGTTAGGTTAGGTTAGGTTAGGTTAGGTTAGGTTAGGTTAGGTTAGGTTAGGTTAGGTTAGGTTTTTTTTTTTTTTTTTTTTTTTTTTTTTTTTTTTTTTTTTTTTTTTTTTTTTTTTTTTTTTTTTTTTTTTTTTTTTTATTCTTGACCTCACACATAATGCGAGACTTTTTCTACATATTTTAATTTTCTACTCGTTCATTCCATTTCTCGCTCGCATGCTTCTCGTACTTTCATTCTTCATACTAAATCTTTCTTTCATTCATCATCTTTTGCCGATCTGGGTGGGTTCCCTTCCTAACTTACTACTATCTCTTTCTTATCTTAATACTACAAACACAGGGGGAAATAAGGGGGGAGGACAGAACTTTTCTTTTTATTATATACTTAAGTTTATATGGTAAATTCTTCATTTTCTTACATCTAAACAATTTAATGACTTATAACTAATTATTTTAACAAACACAAACTTATAATTAATTTTACATCAAATTTTATAAAAACTTATCCTATGCTCCTTACTTATTTTCCTATATACAAACTATGTTAGCCTAATTATACTAATTATAACTAACTAACATATAATTTATACCTTATTTCTATTGTTTAATATCTTACAAATTTTTATGCAATACTTAAGGAGCAAGTCTCTGTTTTTACAATTAATAATATAAGCCAGTGAATTTTTTGTAATTTTAATGTCCAATGCATTTTCCAAGTTCAGCCTCTCATGATCATGGGCCGGGCACTCCAGAAGGGCGTGGAGGACAGACTCCGAACACGCAGGGTCGCAGATGCACGATGGGCTCTCCTTGCACTTGAACCGATGCAAGTACTCGGAGAACCCACCGTGCCCCGTCAGAACCTGGGTGAGAAATCTGTCCACCTTTATTTTACCGATGATCCGGTACGCGGCCACCGCATCAGGGAAGAACACCTTGGTGACTCCGGCCGTCTCGCCCGCACGGTATCTCCGGTTCCATTCATCAAGCGATTGCATACGAATGCTCCGCTTGATGAACGAAACCGGGCAGCCGTCGTAGTCAAAAGCGCGCTTGAGCCTCAGCGCAGCCTCCTTGGCCAGGTGGTCGGCACGCTCATTCCCCTCTAGTCCTGCATGGGCCTTGATCCAATACAAGCTGATATGCTTGTCCTGGAGCAGGGCCCTATGCAGATGTCCCCGCGCTTCAACAGCCAGGGGATGGAGGGCTTTCGGGTTTTTAATCGTGAGCAGTGCCGACGAGGAGTCGGAATAAATCCCGACTGACCCGGCCAAGTGGTCCGCAGCCATCCGCGCCGCCCGGCATATCGCCAGGAGTTCCGCCTGGTAGACCGTACAATAGGACGGCAAAGCAAGCTTGAGGGTTTTGGTTTCGGCAGCGCCGGTCCATACGGACAGCGCCGCTCCCACTTTGCCCTCAATCTTGCTGCCGTCCGTGAAGATGTTGTATGTGTTGGCGCAATTTGCGTCATACTGTTCCTGGTCCACCAGGCATTTGAAGTCCAGGTCGATATGACGGGCGGGATGCGGAGACTGCAGAGCCGAGGTCATCCGCTCTACCTCCCGATCTCCCATCACCCGCTGAGGTACCCCTCTCCTCGCCTCATATAAGGTCGCAGCTTCGCGAACCCGGAGGTCGAGGGGAAGCACCCCAGCCAGCAATAGTGCCGAGTTCAGGGACGCAGTGCGGTATGACCTACATAGCTTCTGCGCGAAGCCACGCTGGACCACGTTCAGCTGCTTCCGCACACCCAGCTTATTGACGGCCGGTGCCCAAACGGCAGCAGCGTACAGAATCACGGGCTCAACCACCGATCTGTATATGGTGCGGATTACCTCGGGGTGGAGACCCCAGCTGACCTTTGCTGCTCGGGCCAGCTGGTGGTAAAAGGCAACCGCGCGCTTGCAGACGTTCGCGACGTGGGTGTTGAATGTGAGTTTTCGGTCTATGACGACCCCCAGCAGCTTGATCTCGTTCGCCAGGACAATGTCGACCCCGCCCATGCGCAGACGCGGGGCGTCATACTTGAGTTTGCGCGTCACGACCATAGCGTTCGTCTTGTGAGGCGCAAACCGCAGTTTATTGGATGCGCCCCACGCCCGCACACTCTCGAGGACGGCATTGGCCCGACGTTCGATCTCGAGGGCCGTCTCACCCTCGAACACCAACACCACATCATCGGCGAAAGCCTGCACGTAGTTGCCTTCGGCCTCCAACCCCCGGAGCAGTGGATCCAGGAGCAGGTTCCACAGAATCGGCCCACCGATAGATCCCTGCACGCAGCCCTTCCCGGTGTCTCTTATGTGCTCCTCTCCCAAGTACCTCACCCTCGCTCGCCTGCCGCTCAGGTAGTTGCCCAAGAGCCGTCGGATGTTGTCTGGGCACTTTTCCTCAGCCAGCCTGACCTTGATCATCGGCCACCAAGCGTTGTCGAAGGCGCCCTCTATATCCAGTGAGACCAGAACAACAATCTTCTTCATCTGAAGATTTTGTCTGACGTGTCCCACCAGGGTATAGAGGGCGTCCTCAGTACTTCGCTGGGGCATGAAGCCAAACTGGCGAGTACTAATCTTGGGCATTATATGGTACTGTAACCGAGCGACAAGCATCTTCTCCAAAATCTTTCCGAGCACCGGAAGGAGTCCGATCGGTCGATACGACTTGGGAGTCGTATAATTGTCCCTCCCTGGTTTTCGGAGGACAATCACCGTGGCCTCCTTCCAGGGCCCAGGAAAGCAGCGGAGCTCGAGGCACTTGTTAAAGATGCACAAAAAGAGGTCCGGGTCCAGTTCAATCGCGTGCAGACATATATCGGCGGTGAAACCGTCCGCGCCTGGGGCCTTCTTCGGGTCAAAGGACCGACTAGCCAACTTCAGCTCGAGATGAGTGAAGGGTGGGTCGTTCTGGCCCGAAGAAGCCCCGATATCGGCCCGCCCGGCCAGGACCCTCACCCGGCGGTGCTCCTCGGTGTCATCCACTTCAGAGTCCTCCGGGTAGAAGGTCTCAGCCAGGAGTTGGGCCGATCCCCCGGCATCCAGCCCCACACCATCCACAATCATCGGTGGGTCTACGTCCCTTCTGGAAGTCCTGCCGAGGACTCTATAAATACCCCCCCATACCGTTTCCCCATCCTGGCGTTCGCAGAAGGACACCCAGCTGCGCGTCTGCGCATGCGCTGCCTCGGTCTCGTACCTCTCCTTCGCTTCCAGGTACTCTCCGACCACCTTTCGACGCCTAACCGGCGCTGCACACCTAATCCTGCCTTTCTTGGTGGCCACCTCTCGCTTGAGCGCTACCAACCCCTCGTTCCACCACGGCATCGAGAGAACCTCCTTGTGTGTTATGTGTGGTATTGTATGTGTGCATGTCTCTTCTAATATGTTGTTTAATTTTGATATGAGAAAGTCCAAATGATTAGAAGATTGTGTTCTTTGTATAGTGTCTATTGTGAAGTGTTCTCGTGTTTTAATTTGGCCCAATTTCTCACGAAATTGGGCCCAATTGGCCTTTTTAGTGTAGAATTTTCGTGTGGTATGCCTAATATTATTTGTATTTATATGTTTAGTGTTAATTAAGAAGGTGATGCCGTTGTGATCCGAGTTGGTCAGATCTTCGCGCACGCGCCAGCCGTCCACCAAGCCAAGGAGGTCAGGCGATACAGCAGTTATATCAATATAACTGCTGTACCTTTCGCCGCCCCGGATAGTGTCGAAAGTGGGGGTTTCCCCTTGGTTCAGGAGACAGAGACCGAGGTCCTCCAGGAAACCATGCATAGTTTCGCCTCGGCTGTCTGTTACGGGGCTTCCCCACCAGACACATTTGGCATTGGAGTCGCCCCCCATAACAAAACTCCGAGCTCCCGTCTCGCGCTGCACCCGGCGCAGATGTGCCAGGTGCGGGTCCATCGGTAGGTCGGGCTCAAAGTAGAATGAGACCAGAATGATCTCCCAGTTGCGAACATGGATCCCCACCACTGAGATGTTGGTCGTGGTGAGTTTCGGGTACTGTGTGATTTGAAGGTCCGCGTCAAACACTATGATCGCGGCCTTAACAGTCCCACTTCCCTGGTCCGCACACTGGAAGACTCTGATCCCACTCTGACTCTTTACGCGCCCTATCCCACCGACGTATGGCTCCTGCACCAAAGCAATCCGCGTACGCAGGTTAGAGGCTTCTATCAGGAGCTCGGAGTGTGCCAGCCTACTACGCTGCAGGTTTGCCTGGAGGATATTGAGCGCCACTGTGTCCGCCGGCCTGCCCTTAGCAATATGCTACGGATGAGCGGGCGAGGGTGTCCCACTTCTTCCTGACGGGACAGTCGCCGCTGAAGGCGTTATGCTCGACATTGTCGAGCTTCGCCCTGCGACAGTTCCGGCAGGAAGGCGGGGCCCCCGCCAGCGCATCCGGGCACTTAGCCTTTAGGTGCGGCCCGCCACAGTGACTGCAAAGATCTATTGAATCTTTGCAGTATTTGCGCCCGTGGCCAAACCCTAGGCATCGCGTGCACTGGACCAGTGGAGACTGGTCCTCTGCTCGCACCCTCTGCAGGTCAACGTGGACAAAGCCCACGCTGGTGATCCTTGCCCAGAGGGTGGGCGACGCACTAAGGACTACATGGGCCACGTGCGGGTTTCTTGCCCTTCTGCGATACTTGACTACAAGGCGGTCTTCCCCGGGGCCGAGGCCGCCGAACAGGTCCCGATTCTGGTTCCTCAGGGCCTTTATTACGTCTTCGTCCGTGTTTACGGACAAGACCCCCAGGAGGACCAGAAGCGGGTCCCTGTTCCTGACGTCCTCGACGACGAGGCCCGTTCCTTTCCCCCCTAGCCTATCCTTAGCCTTTTTCCTTTCCTCGGCAGTCCCGAAACCCATGATCACTTTCCTATCTCTTGCTTTCCGGACCCGATCAACCTTCACCCATCCCTCCTTAGCGTCGATGGTCCTCCGCACTTTGCCGAGGACCTCGTCCGCCGTTTCCTGGTCATCCAGGGACGTGACGACCACCGAGTGAAGGGCCGCAGGCCTCGGAGACTGCTGCGGTCTCGAGGCGGCGACGCTGGCGTAACTCCGCCGCTGCTCGTCCATCGTTTGGCAGCATCTCGCCATTTCGTTTTGGAGAGCCGTCATAGCCTCTTTGTGTTCGAGGAGCATTCGAGAATGCTCCTCGAGGCATCTGGTCATCTCGGGGTCCGGGGGGACCGTGAATGTCGTGTCCGTGCTTTTGTTCACCGGCACGTCATCCACGGAGCCCCCGTTCCCCTTTCCAGTTACGCCAGCGCCGCGTTCCGCCTCGGACTCGGCCACCATCTTCCTAAGCTTGCTTAGGACGTCAAGGAGGGTCTCTTTAATCTCGCCCTTTAAGTTCCTTGACTGTCCCAGCGCAGCTTTGGCCCTTGCTACTTGCGCAGCAGCCTCCCGTACTCTGCCCCCCCCCACCCTTGCGGTCGCCACGGACGCTTGTGCCCGCGCTTCCTCCCCTTGCTTGGGGGCGTCGGTTGATTTCCGGCGCAGTTTGGAGGCAGTCGGGGCGCCCTGCGTCGCCGTAATGGTGGCGTCGCAGGTAGCCTGCTCCCACTTCTCCAAACTGCGTCGGGCCAGCTTTTTTGGCTCCTTGCTGGGGATGGGGGGTGATTCGATCACATCCTGTTTTTTGGTTGGGGTCCGGTATGTCGCCATTTTGTGGAGGTCGCGTCAATCGTCAAAATATAATAAAATTTAGTAAAATAGACTATGTCAATAAAATTAAAATCCCGCAATAGCGGTTTGTAAAACAGAGGCTTGCTCCTGGCAATACGCCTGGTCTAAAATATTAAAACTAACTTAAAACTAACTTAAAACTATAAAAAGGTAGAGAAAACTCTACCTTTTTGTCAGTGACTCTACGTAGAGTCGCCCCGATACGCTTAAATTGCAGCCCTAGGCGGGGGTTTCCGAACGCCGAAAACCGCACAGCTCTCCGACCAGCGGTTGCCGAGATATCGCAGCCCAAAGTTTTTCAAGATGGCGTCTGCGCAGATGGTTAATTTTTTAATAATTAATATCTCGGGAACCGCTGATCCCAGAGCAACGTGCGACGGCTCTTCGTACTGGCCCCACCGAGGACTACCCAATTCCGCCACTCAAAACGCAGCTTTGGGGTCGACTCTACGTAGAGTCTTAGACCCCACCAAGGGATGGTCCTGATTGTGGCTTCAACGGTAGAGAAAACCGTGGGTTTCTGCGACCAATAGGGCCGGAGTTATGGTTGTTTAAAAATTTTCAAGATGGCCGCCAATATGGCAACCACCTGTCCGAATTTTCTCTATTTCTTCTACCGTTGAGCCAAATAGCCCGTGTTTGGGCTCGTTAGATAGGTCTTGGTGAGGTCTATCCAATTTTAATCTATTTAAAATTTAAAAAGCAACCCCCGATTTTTGGGGTGCAAAAAACTTGAAATTTATGATAATATTTTAATTTAAAATTACAAAAATGGACTTAAAATTACGGAAAAATTCTATACTACCTAGCTAACTGTGTACTATTTTCTAATCAGGGTTCCGGAGAGATTCGAACAAGGGTTGCACCCCCACGTGTGCACCCTAAATTTTCAAAAATTCGTATCTCCAAAACTATTCAGCCAAAAATTTTGAAATTTCACAGGGTGCTAGACCCTAGCGGACCCTATCAAATACAATAAAATTGTGGGGGGGTCACCGCTTTACTTTTTTTGATTTTGAATTTTGAATTTTGGTTAAAATTTAAAATTCGAATATCTCCGGAACCACTGGACTTAAAATTATAAAAAGAGTACCGTTGAAATGGTCTTGAATAGCAGCGTCTGGTGAAACGGTCAGCATCCCCCGCACCCCGCGGGATCCAAAACCACGTGGCCACGTGGTCGAGGGTTTTTTGATAATAACTCCGCGAGTTTGCGGCGGAAAAATCCAGATGACGCGTCGATTTCTAGGGCTTTGAAAGCCCCGTCCAATGGTATAATAAAAACGATAGGTTATCGATCTGAATCGAGCAGCGTCTTCGTTTAAAGTTTTAAAACAAGCACTTTTTTGTAGTTTTTTCCACTTTTGGCGCACTTTTCACCACACTTAAGCTACACCAGTTGTACCACCTTGTAGAGCACTCTTTTCCGCTTCTTTTGATATATGGCACTTTGATTTTCGTCAAGAAAAACCCACTTTTTTGAATTTTAAAAGAATTAAAATCTGCGGAGCGGCACTTTATAACTTAATACACGTCAGCTTTGGCTTGCGTTTTGAGACGGAAGTCGGTTAGGTTAGGTTAGGTTAGGTTAGGTTAGGTTAGGTTAGGTTAGGTTAGGTTAGGTTAGGTTAGGTTAGGTTAGGTTAGGTTAGGTTAGGTTAGGTTAGGTTAGGTTAGGTTAGGTTAGGTTAGGTTAGGTTAGGTTAGGTTAGGTTAGGTTAGGTTAGGTTAGGTTAGGTTAGGTTAGGTTAGGTTAGGTTAGGTTAGGTTAGGTTAGGTTAGGTTAGGTTAGGTTAGGTTAGGTTAGGTTAGGTTAGGTTAGGTTAGGTTAGGTTAGGTTAGGTTAGGTTAGGTTAGGTTAGGTTAGGTTAGGTTAGGTTAGGTTAGGTTAGGTTAGGTTAGGTTAGGTTAGGTTAGGTTAGGTTAGGTTAGGTTAGGTTAGGTTAGGTTAGGTTAGGTTAGGTTAGGTTAGGTTAGGTTAGGTTAGGTTAGGTTAGGTTAGGTTAGGTTAGGTTAGGTTAGGTTAGGTTAGGTTAGGTTAGGTTAGGTTAGGTTAGGTTAGGTTAGGTTAGGTTAGGTTAGGTTAGGTTAGGTTAGGTTAGGTTAGGTTAGGTTAGGTTAGGTTAGGTTAGGTTAGGTTAGGTTAGGTTAGGTTAGGTTAGGTTAGGTTAGGTTAGGTTAGGTTAGGTTAGGTTAGGTTAGGTTAGGTTAGGTTAGGTTAGGTTAGGTTAGGTTAGGTTAGGTTAGGTTAGGTTAGGTTAGGTTAGGTTAGGTTAGGTTAGGTTAGGTTAGGTTAGGTTAGGTTAGGTTAGGTTAGGTTAGGTTAGGTTAGGTTAGGTTAGGTTAGGTTAGGTTAGGTTAGGTTAGGTTAGGTTAGGTTAGGTTAGGTTAGGTTAGGTTAGGTTAGGTTAGGTTAGGTTAGGTTAGGTTAGGTTAGGTTAGGTTAGGTTAGGTTAGGTTAGGTTAGGTTAGGTTAGGTTAGGTTAGGTTAGGTTAGGTTAGGTTAGGTTAGGTTAGGTTAGGTTAGGTTAGGTTAGGTTAGGTTAGGTTAGGTTAGGTTAGGTTAGGTTAGGTTAGGTTAGGTTAGGTTAGGTTAGGTTAGGTTAGGTTAGGTTAGGTTAGGTTAGGTTAGGTTAGGTTAGGTTAGGTTAGGTTAGGTTAGGTTAGGTTAGGTTAGGTTAGGTTAGGTTAGGTTAGGTTAGGTTAGGTTAGGTTAGGTTAGGTTAGGTTAGGTTAGGTTAGGTTAGGTTAGGTTAGGTTAGGTTAGGTTAGGTTAGGTTAGGTTAGGTTAGGTTAGGTTAGGTTAGGTTAGGTTAGGTTAGGTTAGGTTAGGTTAGGTTAGGTTAGGTTAGGTTAGGTTAGGTTAGGTTAGGTTAGGTTAGGTTAGGTTAGGTTAGGTTAGGTTAGGTTAGGTTAGGTTAGGTTAGGT